>OY787661.1:18152880-28152880 GCA_963678985.1 Spisula subtruncata
GTCACATCGAAATGGTCTTTTTGTTAATTTTGAAATTTTGTCCCATCGAAATTAAATGATTTTACAGTATAAGGTATAAATGATGTTGCGTTGACAACGAAAGTGTGTCATGTACTATTGCATTACACAAATTTAGAAAGAAATATTTTAATATTTTAACGTCAAAAGCGCGATCACCAATCATAGAGAGATAATAAAGCACACAATCGCTTTTGTCGTAGAAGATGAACCACCTATCCACGAAATTTAATTCCACACGAAACTTTGTGATTTTACTGTATACGAGTATGAATAAAGAAAACCAAACCAATATCGCTATAAGTCTCTATTGTGACTTTTTATATTGATTTGTACTATACATTATATAATCATTTCCTGCAAGTTAATATAGGGAACACAGTTTTCTTAAATACATTTCCGATGAGGATCGTTATGGATTATCAAGCCTCAGAATAGTAAAGTTCAAAATGTGTTTAGGTATCAGTGAATTATATACTGAGCGTCAAAAGTTTCGCAAACGAATTAAAAATTCAATATTTTTAAATTGATAACTCGTAATAACTTTTAACTAACACTGTCGCATGGTGTACCCGTATTGTTCATGTTGAACTCATTGGTGTCCACCACGTTTGATTCATACAGAAGGTAGAGAGCAAACACCGATACATGGGAAAGAAGGTCATCACAAGTTCAAAGGGTACCGTCGGATAGTTCAATAGAAACAGTCAACTCGTTGATGTGTGAGCTGAGGGGAATTAGCTCGCTGATGATAGAAAACAAGTGCTCGTCAGTAGAGTGACTTTTACTTTTTAGCACTGTTCAATTCGTTTCGATCTCTTTTTATAGGAAATACCAGACATGTTAATTACTATCTAATCATGATAATGTCTTAGTTCATAATAACTTAATAAATACGAGGGGTGATCAATATATTCGGGGACTTTCCTTCTCAATTTCGAAATATTGGAACTAGAGCAATGAAATTATAAGATGATGTAGATCAATCAATTATCTCGTGATTTTTCTAATTTACTTTATGATAACGTCATTATATACTTGATGACATCACTTTTTGTAACCATGGTGATGCACGCACCGTCGAGCATCTCGAGCGTAACGTTATTTCTGAGACACGACATGCAATGAAAAATATCGCCAAACTTGTCAAATCCTCGCGATATCTCCGAAATGACTTGACTAAATTGTGCATGGATTCTGTGCGCTCCCAATTGGCCATTTTCATATGATTCTGTTGTTTATGTGATTATAGGGTCTCTGTCAAACGGTTGCGTCGATAAAATAAGGATAAACAGCAGAAATAACACCGCGTTAGGGACACTTTCCGTTAACTTCTGCGAAATAAGACGCACAGATATCAACCAAATGTACCTGGCGAAAACGAGTACTAGTATAGGCTACAAAACATTAAATCGTTGAATCCAAATCAAAAAGGTTATTTCGATATTGCGTCCTAAACCTGATAGGTCGTGCTTCATTCTTAATTGGAATAATCTAATTTTGTAAAGCCAACCGCCCTTTTCCGAATTTGGTTTCCAATAACGCATCGATACTCTTTTTATTCCACCTCACATTTCAAGATTTGGCTATTAACTACTTATTTCAGTAGTAATATAAAACCAGTCTCATACACGGGACCGGGTATCAGTCTAGAAAGGAGCTATGTGCTGCTCTGACTCATTCTGATCACCTCGGTTTTTATCCAATGGAAAATACCTCTGACATAACAAGGCGACATTTTGAACTACTTTCAGTCACATGATTCGAAAATGGCAGCTCCCCCAGTTACGTTTATACAACATGTACACGTAAATACGGCAACAAATATGTTAAAGTTTAAACTTGAGGAAGAGAACGACAGCTGCTAAATACTAGAATTGAAAACAAGGATACAATTAAAATTGTATAAACTAGGAAAGAACGCTACGAAATAAAAGTTCGCACATCGTCACGTTTACGTTGACGCCAAATAAACGTCATATCATTCGTGACGTCATGTGATAAACAAGACGTAAATTACATTCATAATTCGCGCTAGATATTATTTTTCTTCAAAGACATTTGACATTTTCTTCGCAGTTCGTCCTGCTATGACGTAGGAATAAGAAAATTGATCAGAACATATAAAATAACCATCGTATTGACGGATAACTAAGGTGTTTTTTTCACGCGGATACAGCTGACTTTAGTAGTGAGGGCGAACGATATTGGTGTTTTTCTTCACTTATTTACGAGGTGTATTTACCGGAGACAAACGTAAATGGCCGAGCTTTTACGATTGGCTCCGACGGTGACGCTTGGAATGACGTCACGCGACGTCCAACATCACTCGCCCCTTGTATGAATTAAATAATTTTATTAGTGCATTCGGTCGGAGTCATCTTACTTCGAATGGTGTTTAATGGTTTTTAGCCTTGTTGCCAATATGAAATTGCTAGATGAAAAGTCCTCGAATATATAATTAATTTATAGACATGGTTTGCCATATACGTAGGGCGTTCCAAAAGTTCCAGGAAAAATGCTATATTGTATTTATCTTATGGTCAATATACTTCAAACTTTGCATTTACATAGAACAATTCATGATACATAGTATGCTATGAATTGCATGCATGAGGGTGTACCGTACAAAATGACACGGCTGCCATAGTAACGTCAGTTATGGCTACCCGGGGCAATGTTATATTTGAAAGTACGTTATTAACAAGTTCTGACTAAATCTAACTTAGTCAGTCAAACGACACACAAAATACACCTGCTACAGTTACAACAATGCTTTATATTCTAAAAAAATGCCTCGCTTGAAGGTATGCACTTCCAGGGTCCGTTTGCAAAGTATTCGAAAGTGTCACACAATCAAGCAGAAACGTCCAACGTAACGTCTAGCGTCTGATTCACAACAGGCCGTACCTTCCTATTATCATCTGCAGCAGTACAACAGGCAGTCTGGAAGCGTTCATATCATGCATACATCCTACCCAATGACAAGCAACGTTTTTAACAGGCAGTGTTTATAAATTCTATTGGTTCAAGTTTTAATTTTCCTGCCAAAAGACAAAAAACTAGTCAAATTTCAATGATTTACTGACATTTGACGGGTGATTCTAATACGGCGACAAATAAGACTGAACACAACAGTGGGGCTATTTAAACTATGGCATAAATTGACCAAAATGATGTTATACCGCCCTTCGCAAATGTTCCATGCAGTAATTTTAGGTCATTGTTAATTGGTAGCTGTTTGGTTGGGAGCAATGCGTAGGTTAGTTTGGCGATTTCTACGACGTCACGTCAAAATTGCCCCGGGTAGCCATTACTGACGTTACTATGGCAGCAGTGCCATTTTGTACAACACACCCTCATGTGTTTGATTCATTATATAATATGTATCATGAATTGTTCTATTTAAATGCAAAGTTTGAAGTAATTTTAACATACGATAAACATTATAGAGCACTTTTCCTGGAACTTTTGAAACGCCCCTCGTATGTAGTTTCTGTCTAGATTACTTGTTGATATCATCAAATTAGTAAATTATATATAAGCAAGAGGTTGTCAAATATGTGTATTCCTAATTATGATAATATCTTTGCTATCAACCAGTTAATAGATATTGTGTGATGTATATGTACGTACTGTCTGTTTTGTTCTGATATAAATCATTAGTCAATATGTTTCATTAATTATGTGCATACATTAATTATTTGAGTACACACAGATACTGAAATGCCCACTTCGAAAATTAATAGTTGATTATATCAATGCCGGCTGACTGGGCATGTCGATCACTGATGATATGATCAACATGCATGATAACATCTCACCCAGGTACATTACAAATATATGTGGAATTAGGGAAAATTGAAAATTTGCTACAGTATGAAAATAAAATAGCAAATCGGACACTGAAGACAGCGCATAAATAGCTCATGTAAACATGTCAGAAAAAAATAATAAACATAGTCTCGTTCAGTTTTGAGCTGGGCATTGTGTCGTGAATAATTACATTATGTGAAATATTTACGTTTTCTTTGTATGTGTGTTGAAATTTAGTTTTGTCTTCCGTGTCCGATTTGTTTGAACTTTTTATTTTCTTTATAAGTTGGTAACGATTAATTCTGCTTATAAGGTCCAAAAGTGAGCGACACATGGTCATCTTGGCTAACTTTATTCTATATACAAAATGTCTCAAAATACACGTCCGCTTGTTGAGGACATATCACTCCAAACACTGAAATACACAAACAGTAAGTCAAATTTGTTGGCAATGTACGCTGAATTTGATTGCAAAAATTGATAATTATAAACATAATCGTGTATTATAATAGTGCAGAGGCTGGTGTTTCATCAAATCTACTTTGTGTCGGATAAAATCGACATGTCTCTATCATAATAAGACTGATGTGTCATATCCAGCAGACGAACCGTGTGTATGACTTAACATGTAACAACAGTTCAAGGGTCAATGCTGATGACCTAGTCAGGTAATGTTGCTATTATTTTAGCGCCAAACTCAATGACATTGTTTCAACTTAATCGTAGTCCAACCGACAATAAAATGCATGAGACACTTCCTTTTATTTTGCTTTTTTATGTCCAGTGCGCTGTTTCTTAAACTCTGACGTCTCGTACAGTGTCTATTACGATATCCACAATTGTCTATGGTTAAAGGGAGATTATTTGGGTACAATTATGGATAAAGTTACCTCACTTCCACTGTAGAAAAGTTATATACACGATTATGTTCACAATTATCAATTTTTGGACATCGAATTAAGCGTACATTGCTACTTATTTGACTAACTAATTGTGTATTTCGTATCACAGACATATTGTTATTAAATTGGAAGTGAAAATTTAGTCGAAAATTAAAAGGCCTAATTTTCCGCGCGTCAATAGACGTTTTGCCATTTGCGCTGGAGAGATCATTCAAGCGTGGCAGACAACAACGGAAATGGGTTCAACATGAACACTACGGATACACCAATTGAAAGTGTTAGTTAAACATTATTTCGAGTTATCACTTTAATTTTTATTGATTTTTTAATTCGTTTGCGAAACTTTTGACGCTCAGTATAGTATTTAGAGACTATGATTATTAATTTACTAACTAATTTGACAAAATGATAACCCTTCAACAAGCGGACACGTATTTTGAGACACCCTGTACATGAACTCAACATAAACGCCAACTTTACCTATGGCTTCGTAACATCACTTTATAGTTTAATTTGGAGAAGAATTTATATATTTTTTTCTTTAATTTTATAGGAATTAATTTGTGGTAAACAGATGAAAATCGGGTTACTAAGGATTTCTGAAATGTATATTTTCAAAACCGCTCGGTAAAACCTTTTAAAATTTGGTCAAAACATTACACACACATTGAAGTTATTTTTGAAAAAAATTCAATGGTGCCAATTGTTTAGATCACATTATATTTACATTTATCTATCGGGTACTTATTGGCAATATGCATAAAAATGCCTTAATTTCGAGGAGGGTAGGGTTACATTTTTATTTTTATCTACTTCATTATTAGACTAAACATCATTTTTACACTTTTGATTAAAGAAATAATCATTATCATTAGATTTAAACACACTTTTGTTTTTATTGTGCTATTTGTTGGAGATTTGTTTTATTTATCATGCGGTTGTCTCCATTTGTTTGTGCAGTACGTTCTTACGCTGGGTTTAGGGAAATTAAAATAGCAATTACTCTCTTAAATGACAATACATGTGTTTTAAAATTCACATGCAGTTGTCTTAATGGGTATACAATAGAATAAAAAATATTTAAAATGCATTCCTCAACATTTTTTGAAAAAGTTTTTACACCCGGACATCGTTAAGGGACGTTTTCCTGCGCTCGACGCATTATATTTGTGAAAATGTTTAAGGTTTAACATAATGATCATTATATTATTGTATATTCTATTTGGTTAAATCTTAAAAGTACAATTTTGTAAATGATGTTTATTTTGGTTTTTAATGCAAAATGACCTTTTATAAGCATCAAGAAAGTATGGGTAAATTATTAATTTGCATTTTAAGGAAAAAATAGTAATATCTGTCGTAAGAATGGTTACAACAGTCCTATTTTCAGTAATGGCACCCAAGAAAATTCCCCAACATTATCTAAATTTTCAATAAAAAGTGCGTGTGTGTGTGTGCGTGCGTGCTCGCGTGCGTGCCAGTACGTGTGCATGTGTTCGTGCGTGTAAGCTAAATAATATACAGGTAGCTTTACTATCGGTTCAAGTCCAGCGTGTTGTTACTTTCCAGTATAAGTTCAAATAGTATAATAAAATCACAAAATCAATAACAAATAGCGTATGACAACTCCATCGTCAGTTTTAAAATTTTAATCTTGTCTTTGTTTCATCCAGTTATCAAAAAATAACACAAAGTCATATTATTTTACAAAACTACAAAGTAAATAACGCATCATGATGGATTTCCACTTTTTCTTTAAAAGATATTAATGTCAATTAACATGTGACAGTTTTTCTAAGACTGTCCTATCAAAAATTCTATTATTAATACTGTGTTTTTAATACTGTACGGTTTTCGATTCATGATTCATAATGGGTGATCAAGTGTTGGACAATTGAACAATCAAATATAAGATACACACTAATAACCATAAAGTAAGCTGTGTTTTCCAACAGCCTTCAAATAATGTAAGGCAACTAGCTTATAATATTTTACGATTAACTGAAACAAATATGTAATATCTCATCGATACCCACCATAAACACAATTTTTAATTAAGACATAAAACTTTCTTCGTCGACATCGTAATTGGTAATATTTCATAATTTAAATGTCTATAAAGCCGATTGCGTACCGAACACCAAAAACGTCAGGCCGTTTCAAAGCCAGCATTTCTCAGCAACCATTTAAGTATTTAAGTTTGCAAAACCAGGATGAAAATGCGAAAACTTCACAGCACGACAATAGGTTAGGGTATGATATTTTAGAAAAGGTCAAAATAATGGACAGAAGTTGGTGTTTGTTCGACTTTGTGTGTTAGCGACCGTTTCATGGAAAGGCATCGTTATTTTTTAAATGAGCGCGTCAAAACCGATTTCTATTGAACGCAATTGAGGACTGTGGTCGATGTACAATAGTGGACGCATATCAGACGCTCATATACAATGAGGTAAAGTATTATGGAGACGGAAGTAGATATTTTAATGAACGTTTTAAATAGTCAGTGTATTCACTTCCGTCTCCATACGTTACCCCCATTGATTTAGAGAGCATATTAGACAATTTAAATAATTGCATAATTTATTTCTTACGAAAATAATAACTATTATAACTGTTTTCAATCGATTTCATGCTAAAGAAATATTTTCAAATAAAGCCAGCTTAGTGCTGGATAGGTAAGTACAAGCTTTCAGTGAATGAAGAAAAGGAAAACAATCTGCGCCTATATATTTGACCCAGTTACGAACTATTGTACTAAACCATGCTGGGCATGTTTCATTCCAGGTGGTCGTTATCATGCTTACCAGAAGGTATGTAATGAGGAAATCGGACAGGGAATTAATGACGCACTCAGCTCAAACAAATGATTAAAAGTCAAAGTTCCCGGCGCAATAAAATGCAGGATGATCAAGTTTTACAAAGAAATTACAAATAGCAGTTATCCGAAGAGACCCAATGAAACAAATAAATAATCAACTGGCGACGGGCGGAAGACAAACAATTATGAAAGAAAACAACAAGAACCTCAATATTCCAGTCAATCGGTCAATCGCAACACGACAGCGGCACAGTGGTTTCCCCCAAGTAAAAATGAAAACCTGGCTATTCCAGTTATATGTAAGGAAACAACTTCATATTGAAGGTACTGTCGTACTAGCTAGTTCATATGACGGTTGATGACGACTGAAGCGGCGTCTTAAACAAGCGGGAAGAAATATGGAGAATGGCAAAGTCACATGATCAGGCAGTGGTTCTTGAAGTTCAGGCTGAGTAAAGATACTAATAATTGTACCAACAAGTAGGACGACGATACAACCAGTAAGATTGAAGTACATGTAAGACATAGAATAAAATGTTTGAATCCCAGATTTGCCTCCCTGATTTTGCTTTGTTGTTGAAGATGGCGACGCTGCAGTGGACATATAAACAGAATAAGCACTGGTTATGTTGGACATATCAAATGTGCTCAAGCTATTGTTAGTATGAAATGCGTGTTCTATGACTGGACATTGGTCAGTTGGTCCTAACGGTAAATATGGAGTTTTTGGTATGGAAGCCAAAAAATTCTGACCAACGCTAATCCAGAGGACAAAGCACATTCCGGTGAGTGTTGCAATGACAGCAGCTTTAGGACGTGCACGTGGGTAGAATACAGATAATAGAAATAAACCTGTCTCTGGACCAGATATTGCTCTCATTAAACTGGCCATGATTTGACCTAGCGGACCTTTTGACAGAAGAAACGCAAACCCTATGGCAATCAGACCAAATATGACCACACAACCTTTAGCAATGCGAGTGCCTTGTCTGTCATTGATTTGTTTAAAGAAAACTTTAATGAAATCTTCATATGTTACAGCAGATAGACTACTTAGTCCAGACGATATTGTACTCAAAGAGGCGGCAGCCAATGCAGCAATAAAAAGACCCGGTAAGCCTGGGTAACCATGGAACAGTTCCAGTATTGTAAAAGGCACAATCTGATTGAGGTTGGATATTTGACCTGACGCCAGAGGGTCGCATCTTTTATTTGTGTAATAAGCGAATATTGTCATCCCTTGTATCAACACTAAGATCCAGGTTAGGGTAAAGATCGGGGCTGCAATATAAAACATTATCCTAGCCGAACTCTGTGTTGGTGTTGAATTGATTCGTTGAATACCGGCCTGTGTTATAGCTAGGTAGAAGTATTGAGTCGGTGCTCCAAAGACCAGCGTCCATAATGTATGACGAATTGTGGGATCCGGGTCAAAGTTGAATATATTGAGTCGACTTCGGCTCAAGTAAAATGCGTTCTTGATTCCTCCAGTGTGTACCGTTGATTGAATCAGAACTGAAATTTATGAAACAAGTGATTAGATAAACGCTTTTGAAACTACATTCCGACGGTTTAGAATAAAGAGGTAACTACGACCTTCTCATTCTAAGCCAGCGATTTGAATAACGAAATTGACAAGTGCCTCTCTAGATAACGTCAATACAAAACACTTTGAAATATGGATGTTTTAGATCATTTCAAACAATGTTACTTAAGTACAAGAACATGATCGTTGTACGTCATTGGGCGTTATTCGCCAACGTTGTATGTCTAAAACTTAGACTTTATATTGCCAACTTTTCTATTCGCTCTTATATTGATATAAATGTGACGATTTTGATATAAATGGGTAAACATGTTTTGTTGGTAACAACAAATAATCAGAAAGAATTGAACACGGTTAAATTAAATTGCAAAGAAATGGCAATGATTATAAATGTTCTCAAATGTAAGTCTAAGCCTTAGTTTCTGTCTTACAATGTTGATGAATAAGGCTCCTGTACAGTATTATATGATTTAATATTCTCTAAACATTTTCTTAATCTGAACACGTCTGAGCATCATGGTGGTGCATACATTCCTAACATTTTTAAAATATTTATAACGGTAGGTTATCAGAGCACTGATTAATATTTAACTTTTTAAATAACTGTCAAATAAAACCTTTACACTAGTACTCTAACAACTGAACTAGCCGGGTCAAAATTTATACTTGTGCTTTAACAACTGAACTAGCCGGGTCATAGTTTATACTACTGACCAAACAAATAAACTAGCCCGGTCATAAATAATTCTAGCGCTCTAAGAACTGAACTAGCCGGGCCATAGTTTATACTAGTGGTCTAACAACTGAAATAGCCAGGTCATGGTTTATACTAGTGCTCTAACAACTGAAATAGCCGGGCCATAGTCTATACTAGTGCTCTAACAACTGAAATAGCCGAGTCATTGTTTATACTAGTGCTCTAACAACTGAAATAGCCGAGTCATTGTTTATACTAGTGGTCTAACAACTGAACTAGCCAGGTCATGGTTTATACAAGTGCTCTAACAACTGAAATAGTCGGGTCATTGTTTATACTAGTGATCTAACAACTGAATTAGACGGGTCATAGTTTATGCTAATGCTCTAACAACTGAACTAGCCGGGCCATAGTTTATACTAGTGTTTTAACAACTGAAATTGCCAAGTCATGGCTTATACTAGTACTCTTACAACTGAACTAGCCGAGTCATAGTTTATACTAGTGCTCTAACAACTGAACTAGACGGGTCATAGTTTAATCTAATGCTCTAACAACTGAACTAGCCGGGACATAGTTTATACTTGTGCTTTAACAACTGAATTAGTCGGGTCATAGTCTATACTAGTGCTCTAACAACTGAACTAGTCGGGTAATAGTTTATACTAGTGCTCTTACAACTGAACTAGCCGAGTCAAAGTTTATACTAGTGCTCTTAAAACTGAACTAGCCGAGTCATAGTTTATACTAGCGCTCTTACAACTGAACAAGCCGGGCCATAGTTTATACTTGTGCTCTAACAACTGAACTAGCCGGTTCATAGTTTATACTTTTGACCAAACAAATAAACTAGCCAGGTCATGGTTTGTACTAGTGCTCTAACAACGGAACTAGCCGGACCATAGTTTATACTAGTGCTTTAACAACTGAACTAGCCGAGTCATAGTTTATACCGGTACTCTAACAACTGAACTAGCCAGGTCATAGTTTATACTAGTGCTTTAACAAATGAACTAGCCGAGTCATAGTTTATACCAGTACACTAACAACTGAACTAGCCAGGTCATAGTTTATACTAGTGCTTTAACAATTGAAATAGCCAGGGCTTTGTTTATATAAGTACTCGAACAACTGAGCTAGCCAGGCCATAGTTTATACTAGTGCTCTAACAACTGAACTAGCCGAGTCATAGTTTATACCAGTACACTAACAATTAAACTAGCCAGGTCATAGTTTATACTAGTGCTCTAACAACTGAACTAGCCGAGTCATAGTTTATACCAGTACACTAACAACTAAACTAGCCAGGTCATAGTTTATACTAGTGCTTTAACAACTGAACTAGCCGGGTCATAGTTTATACTAGTGCTTTAACAACTGAATTAGTCGGGTCATAGTTTATACTACTGGCCAAAAAAATAAACTAACCAGGTCATGGTTTATACTAGTGCTCTAACAACTGAACTAGCCAGGTCATAGTTTAAGCTAGTGCTCCAACAACGGAACTAGCCGGGCCATAGTTTATAATTGTGCTTTAAGAACTGAACAGGCGGGCCATATTTTATACTAGTGCCCTAACAACTTAACTAGCCGGTTCATAGTTTATACTACTGACCAAACAAATAAACTAGCCGAGTCATAGTTTATACTTGTGCTTTAACAACTGAACTAGCCGAGTCATAGTTTATACCGGTACTCTAACAACTGAACTAGCCTGGTCATAGTTTATACTAGTGCTTTAACAACTGAACTAGCCGAGTCATAGTTTATACCAGTACACTAACAACTGAACTAGCCAGGTCATAGTTTATACTAGTGCTCTAACAACTGAAATAGCCAGGTCTTAGTTTATATTAGTACTCGAACAACTGAGCTAGCCAGGCCATAGTTTATACTAGTGCTCTAACAACTGAACTAGCCAGGTCATGGTTTATACTAGTGCTCTAACAACTGAACTAGCAAGATCATAGTTTATACTAGTGCTCTAACAACTGAACTAGCTGGACCATAGTTTATACCAGTACACTAACAACTGAACTAGCCGGACCATAGTTATACTTGTGCTTTAACAACTGAACTTGCCGAGTCATAGTTTATACCGGTACTCTAACATCTGAACTAGCCAGGTCATAGTTTATACTGCTTTAACAACTGAACTAGCCGGGTCATAGTTTATACCAGTGCACTAACAACTGAACTAGCTAGGTGATAGTTTATACTAGTGCTCTAACAACTGAAATAGCCAAGCCATAGTTTATACTAGTGCTCTAACAACTGAACTAGCCAGGTCATAGTTTATACTAGTGCTTCAACAACGGAACTAGTCAGGTCATAGTTTATACTAATGCTCTAACAACGGAACTAGCCGGGTTATAGTTTATACTAGTGCTCTAACAACTGAATTAGCCAGGTCATAGTTTATACTAGTGCTCTAACAACTGAACTAGCCAGGTCATAGTTTATACTAGTGCTCTAACAACTGAACTAGCCAGGCCATAGTTTATACTAGTGCTCTTACAACTGAACTAGCCAGGCCATAGTTTATACTAGTGCTTTAACAACTGAACTAGCCGGGCCATAGTTTATACTAGTGCTCTAACAACTGAATTAGCCAGGTCATAGTTTATACTAGTGCTCTAACAACTAAAAAATAAAGCCAGAATCACAGATGACAGCGCATGGTGTTGGAGAAATTACAAGAAACATTTAATGTCAAAATAATTTCTTGCAAATTCCACTGCAGTGTGAAATGGCCCGCTTACAGCCCGGGCCTTAATCCGTGTGGCTTTTTTCTTTTGGCCTATCCGAAATCGCTTATGTACAATCAAATGCTACACATGTAATATACGATACTTTTTTCTGATCAACATCAAAATGCAATTGAAGACGACCAGTTTGTAGAATTCTGTGTTAATGTAATTAACACATTTAAAGAATTGTTGCAAAACGGGAAACATGAAACAGACAGAAATTGTCAAAACGTCGTGAATTACGTCAAAATGACGTCACGGTCATAATAAGGTATTTTTTGAAAATTGATTTTTTCAAAAAAATATTCGAGTTACAATTTTTAACCTGGTACCAGAAAAAACTTACATCTTTTGTCTAACCATGTACAAAATTTCTTTTCGATAGCAGAACATTAAGAATTGATAAAAATACCCCGAAACAGTACATTTCTTTTCGGACACCCTGTACTAGTGCTTTAACAACTGAAATTGCCGAGTCAGGGTTTATACTAGTGCTCTTACAACTGAACTAGCCGAGTCATAGTTTATACTAATGCTCTAAAAACTGAACTAGTCGGGTCACAGTTTATACTAGTGCTTTAACAATAGAACTAGTTAGGTCATAGTTTATACTAGTGCTCTTACAACTAAACTAGCCGAGTCATAGTTTATACTAATGCTCTAACAACTGAACTAGTCGGGCCATAGTTTATACTGGAGCTCTAACAATTGAACTAGTCAGGTCATAGTTTATACTTATGCTCTAACAACTGAACAAGTCGTGTCATAGTTTATATTACTGACCAAACAAATAAACTAGCCGGGTCATAAATTATTCTAGCGCTCTAACAGCTCAACTAGCCAGGCCATAGTTTAAACTAGTGCTCTGACAACGGAACTAGCCAGGTCATAGTTTATACTAGTGCTCTAACAACTGAACCAGCCGGGCCATAGTTTATACTAATGCTCTAACAACTGAACTAGCCGTGTCATAGTTTATACTAGTGCTCTAATAACTGAACCAGCCGGGCCATAGTTTATACTAATGCTCTAACAACTGAACTAGCCGTGTCATAGTTTATACTAGTGCTCTAACAACTGAACTAGCCGGGCCATAGTTTATACTAGTGCTATAACAGCTGAACTAGCCAGGTCATAGTTTATACTAGTGCTCTAACAGCTGAACTAGCCAGGTCATAGTTTATACTAATGCTCTAACAACTGAACTAGCCGTGTCATAGTTTATACTAGTGCTCTAATAACTAAACTAGCCGGGCCATAGTTTATACTAGTGCTATAACAGCTGAACTAGCCAGGTCATAGTTTATACTAGTGCTCTAACAGCTGAACTAGCCGTGTCATAGTTTATACTAATGCTCTAACAACTGAACTAGCCGTGTCATAGTTTATACTAGTGCTCTAATAACTGAACTAGCCGGGCCATAGTTTATACTAGTGCTATAACAGCTGAACTAGCCGGGCCATAGTTTATACTAGTGCTATAACAGCTGAACTAGCCAGGTCATAGTTTATACTAGTGCTCTAACAGCTGAACTAGCTAGGTCATAGTTTATACTAGTGCTATAACAAATGAACTAGCCGAGTCATAGTTTATACTAGTGCTATAACAAATGAACTAGCTAGGTCATAGTTTATACTAGTGCTTTAACAAATGAACTAGCCGAGTCATAGTTTATACTAGTGCTTTAACAACTGAACTAGCCGGGTCATAGTTTATACTAGTGCTTTAACAAATGAACTAGCCGAGTCATAGTTTATACTAGTGCTTTAACAACTGAACTAGCCGGGTCATAGTTTATACTAGTGCTCAAACAACTGAATTGGCCGGGTCATAGTTTATACTAGTGCTCTAACAACTGAATTAGCTGGGTCATAGTTTATACTAGTGCTCTAACAACTGAACTAGCCGGGTCATAGTTTATACTAGTGTTCTAACAACTGAACTAGTCGGGTCATAGTTTTTACTTACTCTAGTGCTCTAACAACTGGACTAGTTGGGTCATAGTTTATACTAGTGTTCAACAACTGAACTAGTCGGGTCTAAATTACTAACCAAACAAATAAACTAGCCAGGTCATAGTTAATACTAGTGCTCTAACAGCTGAACTAGCCAGGTCATAGTTCATACTAGTGCTTTAACAAATGAACTAGCCGAGTCATAGTTTATACTAGTGCTATAACAAATGAACTAGCCGGATCATAGTTTATACTAGTGCTATAACAAATGAACTAGCCGGGCCATAGTTTATACTAGTGCTCTAACAACTGAAATAGCCAGGTCTTAGTTTATATTAGTACTCTAACAACTGAACTAGCCAGGCCATAGTTTATACTAGTGCTCTAACAACTGAACTAGGCAGGTCATAGTTTATACTAGTGCTCTAACAACTGAACTAGCCAGGCCATAGTTTATACTAGTGCTCTAACAACTGAACAAGCAAGTTCATAGTTTATACTTTTCCAAAGTTATATTATTGGGACCCAGTTTAACCTTGAAAGCGATCATAAGCATTGGTTCCGTTATTTAGTACAGGGTGATTCATAATATATGTTACACTTTCAACTGAATGCTATAAGAAAACGCATGCTACCATAGTATATTTTTGTATACCAATGGAAAGCTAACATTTCAAACCACCAAATAGAATTGTTCTTTAACTCAACGTGAAATGACCTACGCCCGCCAAATAAAATGTCAACTTTTTGTCCATGGGGCCCTCTCAAAATCTTTTCATCAATAGAAATAGCATCTAGCTTCAAGAAAATGAAAAAAGTAGGGGGTCATGTATCATATAAGAAATATTTTGTTCGTCAAACGCGGTGAACAGATTTTCCCACATGTACGGATTTACTCACTGTCCGTTAGCCCCAACCTTACTTTCATTTTCATATTAAAGCCAGAATACAAAATATTTCTGAATAAAACCATTTCACTACATCACATACATGCATACAAAGCATTTAACACCAATTTCATGATTCTGATGCTGATTTGTCAAGACATACACCCATTTCCAGTCGCTTTAAAGTTTTTTACCTGACTATTTGACTGTATCTGAATTTGGTCCGCGTAGGCATTTAGTGGTTATTTACCTATAACATGGCTTTGTTACTATAAAGGCAACCAATGAAATAAGATTTTTGTAAAAAGTCATGTTTCGATAAAAGTAAAAATGAAGTCCAATTTTGAGTCCCTAAATTAACAATGTAGGTAGAAAAGAATTGCAAAATCTATCCAGTTTAAAACAATTTATATAAATGAAATAACATATTGATTTAAAATTTTGTTATTTTGTTATTTTTGTAATCTAGGTCATTATAGACGTAATTTAACATTTATCGAAAAATGGCTTTTATCTAGTATCGTATTCCCTTAGTTGCCTTGATAGTAACATAGCCATGTTGTATCCTAAATAAAACTTTGAAATGTTAGCTTTACATTGGTATACAAAAATAGTAGATGGCATCAAGCGTTTTCTTACAGCATTCTGTTGAAAGTGTAACATATATTATGAATCACCCTGTACAAGGAACTTGAGCGATTTCAGTCCTGGATTTCAAAGATTTCGTATGTGCTTAATGAGATACGATTTCAATATGATATGTATACAATGGGGAGTAAATTGATAACAGCTGATTGTTAATCAATTGCACCGTTGTCCATCCCACTTGATCCAGAAAGCAAAGAAATGCAGTGAGAAAGTGACGCATATGTTCAAATGATCATTGCCAGCATACCCGCTAGCGTTAATCGCCGCCTGAAACAAATTAAGTCCCATTATAGAGGAGACCAAGCATGCTCTGAGCTAATGAAGTGTTGTAAACAAGATTTGCCAGAGAAGACAGCATTCCCAAAGGTCATCGAAAAATAATTGGTATTTAGGGGATATCATGTTTCAAAATGGATTGCTTCTCAAGGACACTCGCTTTGTAATATCACAAGCAATGCAGAAGGGAATAATTGATAAGCTTCATGTAGAGGCACATCATTGGATAGCCAAATGTAGGGAGCGAGCTAAGAAGTCTGTTTGGTGGATTGGCTTGAGGGGAGCATTGGAAGGGGTCGTAAATTGGTCGTGAATTTCCCAAACGTGGAAATTGGAACGGGTAGCCAGTGATTTGTTTGAGATAAAAGGCCAAACTAACTTGTTACCTGTAGACTATTTCTCTTGAAATTGCTAAACTGGGTAATTCTACACTTAAGGACTTTGAAAACGCACCACTTATTCAAACCACGAACATATATTGTAAACAATGTTTAATTCAGTCAAAACATTGTCTATGAATAGTTCAGTTAATAAAGAGAAAGAAAGCAAGAAAGTGTAATCACCTGCAATTATAGCAACGAACATGACAACAGACTGGAACACATCGGTCCATATGACCGCTTTAAATCCACCAATTGATGTGTAGATGATAGCTACAGATGAAAATATAAGAATAGATGACCACAAGGGAAGACCAGCAACAGAGTCCAAAGCCAAAGCTGTTCCATACATGACAATTCCCATATAAAAGGTGTAGTGGATGACTCCAAGTACAACGGCTACGTAACGCACATCATTCGTCTTGTAACGTAGTTTATAGTATTCGTAAACACTGGTCACTTTTAGTGGATGAAATATGGGCACAGCAATCAGTGCCGCAATAAGGTACCCGGCGACTACTCCTACACATTGCATAGCGTATTGTAGACCATATGCGTAAGCTTCAGCTGGAAATCCTAAGATGAGAATCGAAGACTGAAAAGTGACCACAAAAGATAGTCCCAGGGGAATGGCTTTTAACTTTCGGTCTCCAAGGAAGTAATTCGCCGTAGTTGTGCGTTTTTTGTCGCGGAAAGCGAAGAATACTCCAATTACCAATGATACCAAGATCATTAATCCAAACACAATATAGTCAATGACAGAAAATCGCTTATTTACTTCGGTTGCATCCATCTTCTCCGTATGAGAATACTCAAGTGACTACAGTGGGATTTCGCTACGGATACGGTTCATAGGCGTATTTAACCACGAAACTCCACAACCCACGCTTCGAAATAAACAAATTCCGCTTTATGAGATTTATGAGCCCCTACCCTTCTCTAATTTCGTGAGTTATATAAATAAAAAGGCAGTGGCTACGGAACCGGAATCGGTTCCCTAGCCAATTTGTCTACGGAACCGGAATCGTTTAAACAATGAATATTTGATCACGTTCATCATTAACTTTACTCATTATAACAAGGGGCTTATAACAAGCATTGTCTAGTAGTTGCAAAATAGTTGCATACTACGATAGTTTTAAAGTATGAATATTGTCTTATATTTGTTGATTGTTACGGGTACGAATAAAAACCGCGATGCTAATTTTTTTCATATAATTGTGTTTGTTTCGCTTCCGATAATATGTTTGCCGATTTAGGCATTGATAATTTAGCACATGATTTATTTCACATTTAAAATATCTCCAATTCGGACAGTATAATCTGCATAACCAAACAGTGTTACTTTAAGTTTACCTTTACGCCACTGTCCATTGTTCCCAAAGACACTATTGGTGCTAATGATGATAATCCATGTTTTCGCTGTCGATATTCCATTAAACAAAAATGGCGGACAGCGGCTTCGGAGCAGAAAACAATATTAGAAAGATAATCCGTTTTTCTCACATTTAACATCTCAATTATTACACTATAGAATTATATACGTTTTGAACAGGGTTATCAACAACGTTCTCCATGAAAACCGGACTTTGTGACAAAATACTGACATTGTTTATAACATATTGTTAGGAGGTGTAGACTCTTATTAACACTCTGAAAATTTTAACAAATGCCATAAACTTACAAAGTGAAATACTTTTTAAACCAACAACAACCGCATACTTTATGAGTGACGTTGCGAACGTCATTCACTACGTTTTTGACGTACGTTTACTCGCATTTTAAAGTTCCAGTATCTAATAATTTTTTGACTTGTAAAATTGTGGCACATTTTAGAATCATAATCTTATTTTAATAAAACGTGTCCAACTTGTGAGTGTGTGCTTACAAGGCTAAATAGCAAGCGCAATAGCCCTTTAACCCATGTTTTCCTTGATATGAGTACTTTTTAGAAACCGATCACCATAGCAACGGCAAAATATATTTTACCACAATTTTAAAGAAAACTTGACGCTAATGGATAGTACTATACTATCCAATTACTTAAATATGAAATCAAAGGACACAAGCATTTTTTCTCAATTTAGACATTTTTCTTAATCTTATTTTCCTGGAGAACGGATCTTATGTATGGTAAATCATATAGAAAATCAATGACTTCCGTAGACAATCTTCTGAGGATTGTCTAGGGAACCGATTCCGGTTCCGTTGGCAAATGGGCTATGGAAACTATTCCGGTTCAGTAGCCACTGCAATAAAAAATTACTAATAATGTACTTTAGTATATACCTTGAGGAAAAAAAACCGGAACCATAAAGCTGTTATCATAGGTATAGCCTGGCGAATTTGACACGAACCTGTCAAGTTTGTCAAGCTA
This sequence comes from Spisula subtruncata, assembly GCA_963678985.1. Lineage (NCBI taxonomy): Eukaryota > Metazoa > Mollusca > Bivalvia > Venerida > Mactridae > Spisula > Spisula subtruncata. The sequence goes on from OY787661.1 coordinate 18,171,952, forward strand.
TACACGCGCGGAATGCTAAAGAATGTCGCGTGAGAAATCTAAGATAAACCGATTAACCCACTTCTAATGTAGCTCTACGCTGTAACTAGTGTATTATGTAAGGGTTGTATAAACCCCTGGGTTTCAAGGTCAATGAACTCTATGGGGAATCTTATATGACTTGAGCTATAATAATATAAGGCCAACAGTGTTGTTGTCGCAGTACAAAATATAAAAAGTTTTTGTTAATGGCGGTTACATTGACACAAGAAATTAAGCGACCAAAGACAATTATCAACAAAATTGCATTTTTTAATAAGAGATTAATGCACTTTTTACTATAAATAGTAACAAAAGTTAACCAATTTCAGACTGATTATGACAATCACGTGATTGAATATCGCCTATTCGCCCGGTCAGCAATCTCATTATCATAATCGATCCGCTGAAGGGTGCACGTTAAGATTATTCATGTTAACATGACCTCACGTTGGAGCGAAAATGAGGTTACACAGAGGTAAACCTTCTTTGTCATTTTGAGAATGTTTACGATCTTTAGCATAAATGTACTTTAGATCTCTTCGAACAGAACTAAGCGTGAGAAATGGGTTACGTTCATTGAGTTTTGAAATTGAACAATTTTATTAAAGCCATTAATACACTTCAGAGCCTGGTCGAAGGCGATAATCACACTAAAGCCCTCACGGTGATTATTAATTTCTGGTCCGATTGTCACCACTCAGTCCGACTATGTCGTGTATAAACGTCAAATTAATAACTGGCCGCGCTGTGACATTAGTGATTTAGTAAAACACAATTGGCTGGATGTCCCTTTTTTCATATTTTATTTGGCCTAGCGTTAGCGTACGTTCCGGCATGCCTATGTATTATAACGTAAACCCCGCGTAAATAACGTCACGCCGCACGTAAATTAATCGATGATATAGACTTTGTTAACGCAATACTGTTACTATTTATAGTAATACGTGCATTAACGATATTTAATGTTTATGGTGTGAAGAGGTTAATACTCGACACAGCCGGTCGAAAGGCGATAACCGGCCCGGAAAATTAATAATCACCGCGAAGACTTTAGCCCGAGGGTGATTATTCATACCGGGCCGATTATCAACTTCCGGCCAGGCTCTGAAGTGTATTAGAGTCTTTAATACAATTGTTCAATTTAAAAACTCAATGGGAGTAACAAAAACTCACGCTTAGTTCAGTTAATGGAGATCTTAAGTCATTTATGATGAAAATAGTATACTTCAATAAAATGTTCAATGCAATTTCAACGTTAAGTCATTTTAGCTCCAACGTGACTTCAATTTGACTCCAACGTGACGCCATGTAATTAGAGGTTAATACACGACAAAGCCGGGCCGGAAGGCGATAATCGGACCGGAAAATTAATAATCACCACGAGGGCTTTAGCCCGAGGGTGATTATTCATGCCGGGCCGACTATCAACTTCCGGCCAGGCTCTGAAGTGTATTAAAGTCTTTAATACAATTGTTCAATTTAAAAACTCAATGGGAATAACAATAACTCACGTTCAGTTCAGTTCATGGAAATCTAAAGTCATTGATGATGAAAATCGTATACTTCCATAAAATTGTCAAAGCAATTTCAACGAAGCGTCATTTTAGCTCCAATGTGACGTCATTTTAATACCAACGTGACGTCATGTTGACGTGGATAACGTAACGTGCGTCCGTTCAATGGGCCGATTACGATTATGAGATTGTGCGGACCGGGCGGATAGGCGATAATCAATCACGTGATGGTCATAATCAGCCTGAAATATGCTCAATTTTGTTACAGTATATAGTAACAAGTTAATTAAACGTGGATAACGTAACGTGCGCCCGTTCAGCGGGCCGATTACGATTATGAGATTGCGGATCGGGCGGATAGGCGATAATCAGTGACGTGATGGTCATAATCAGCCTGAAATCGGCTCATTCTTGTTACTATATGTAGAAAAACAAGTGTATTAAAGTAATACCGCGGACCAAGGAATATGTTTTCTTCACTTTGAAAACAAAATAGCTGTGTTTTTATTTCCATATATATACTTATTATAGTCCAAAGTCTCGCGGTCTTGCTACACTGTGATCTCTAACGGACAATAAATCACCAATAGTGCAATACAATATGTAAACGAACTTTAAAAATGTAAAAGGGTAAAACGTCTCTTTTACTCCGCTACCATACATTTGAATGTTAATTCGGAAGAACGTGGACTTTACGCACCAAAAGAACAAAATATAACGCATTCCTCTGACTCGTATACAAAGATAATTAGGTCAGTAGAGTCATACACGTGTTGATCTTTGTTGTACTGAACTTGTACTTTATAAACAAGAGGGTCATGATGGCCGTATATCGATCTCCTGATTATGAATAAAGCCCTGCACAATTTAAACCGCAGAGGCATAATTTAGAAAACCACTTGACTAGATAATGCTACATACCAATTATCAAAGCTCTAGGCATTGCAGTTTAAACGAGAAGATTTTTTATATATTTTACCTAGTATATAAGTATTTATTTTACTGGTGACAAATTGTCATCTCAGGGGCATAATTTCAATAATCATTATAGAGGACCACTCGTAAGGCTATAAAAAATCTGACGCCAGGGCAGGGCCAATTTTGAACCTATGGCCATATTCTTGGTAGCGGACCATATTATGATGCTATATACCAAATTTAGGCATGGCAGATTTCTCTATATGAGTCATTTGAAAACGGCAGGGCCAATTATTACCCAAGTGCCATAATTTGAACAATCTTTGTAGAGGACCACTAGATAATGCTACATACCAAATACATGAGGGCACAAAAGCTTACATGTCGCTCACCTGTCTAAATGAGGCTATAGATTGTGACTTAAGAAATCGTTTACACCTTCTAAGAAGTAAGAATAAATGATGCTACATACCAAACATCAATGCTTTAGGCATTGTTGTTTAAAGAGGCGTTCCCTATAACTTTGATCGTTTAAATCGATTCGGGAAAGTCATAAAGCTGGTTTGCAATAGAACAAAATCGTGTTTTTTAACATTTCTGAAAATCTATTCATCATATTTTGGTAAAAATTTACACAATATCTTCCTACCTACTCCCATTCCGAATAATATAATTTTTAGTTACCTATTAAAAGACATGTACTCTTTATTATATATTGAAATTACATGCACATGGACAGGTTAACGCAGGGAGGTAATCTGGTATTCCAATTATGATATATTATAAATTATTTAACTGTAGCAATTTTGATCGACGGGATGAAATTGTTGTTATGAAAACGAGACTTAGAAGGCCCGTACGATTCGGGTTATTTAAGTGTATCGCTTGAAAGCAATGTACATCAACAACATATATCACATGATTTTCCTTGTATCCAGGTTAGTATAGCCAGTACGTATAAAGTTATACATACCACGTGTAGTATAAACTATTGGATATTCCCATAAATCGATGCGTTTTTTGCGTTTTTAGTGTCATGTGATATAAAGAATCTATCACTCGTTGTCAATTGATATATTTATATTAAACTCGTTCAGGAAATATTATTAAGCTCGCCAGAGGCTCGCTTAATAAAATTTCCAAAACTCATTTAATATAAGTTTATATCAATTGGCAACTCGTGATAGATCCTCTATATACTTAGTCAGATTTACAGACGGGCCTCGCGTGTGTTATATTAAGTGGGTTTCAGTTGCGTTAATATACCGTTAGGCGTATTACATGACCGTTAAATTGGCTGTTACAAGTATCAAGTCTTCTAACTTGATATTTCATACAAAACTACAAATATTATACAAAGAACCTATGAACAAAAGTTTTTTAACTGAATTCTGATGATATGAAATTTCAGTGGGTAAAAAGGTAGATATATTTCAATTGTTCGTGCACAATTTCATACATGTAGGTTTAGAAATTACAGAGAAATGTTCTGAAAACTCGATTTTTTCTATCGGAAACTAGCTACACATTAAATGAGAATCATTATTGCTTAAACTACGAAGATTTTCAACCAAAAGCTCCCACTAATTACCGAGAAAAAACATTTCCGTATCGAGCCAAAAAAGTCAGGAGTTGTTTCCCTTTGCTCATTTCTCACAAGGAGCATAATTTGAACAATCTGGGTAGATGGCCACTAGTTGATGATACATACCAAATAGCAAAGCTCCAGGCATTGTAGTTTTATACAAGACTATTTTTTATATGTTTTCCCTATATCAGTCTATGTTAATCTGGTGACCCCCTGGCGGGGCCGATTTTGACCCAGGTGCATAGTTTGAATAAACATGATAGAGGACCACTAGTTGATGCTACTGGAAGCCCTGGAACTTGTTGTTTCAGACAAGACAATTTCTTAATATTTGCATTTTAAAACCCCCTTTTATGGCCTCATGGCCTTATTAACCGACCGTCCGGGACTATTTGAACAATCTTTGTAGAGGACCACTAGATGATGATGCATATCAAATATCAAAGCTGGGAACCAAATACTTTGAACAAGCTTTAAATCGATAACCGTTCCCACAGCACGCAGTCGGGGTACACTGGCGATTCACCATAAGTACTACGAGAGGTGAACAACCTATTATTAGGTGTCATATATCGGGCGTATTGAGTTCAGACTGCAATCAAATTATATGCTCCTGTTACCAGTGAGAATAGATATACGAGGGTTGTTCGATATGTATTGTCACTTGGGTTTGGAAAACAAACTAAAATCGATATCTGAAATTTTATTATTACATTCCTTTAAACTACTCTCGCTGAGATTATTTGACCCACATTTAAAAATATTAAAAGCGTATTTGAGGGGTATAGTTATAGGGCACTGGGAAATTGCTGAATCATCAAATTTTTCAATAGCGTAACTTCGCCCCGCAATTACTATTTCAATTTTTTATGAAATGGAAAAGGTTAAAAATTTTAATGTGCCAAGTCTTCTATTTACATTTACATAACCGTTCTATATGCAAATGAACCATCTATTTACGTACTTATCATTTCGTTTTTAAAATTCATGCACTATATTATACATGGCATGATGCTTTTGATAGGGTAAATTTAGCCTTATTTTAATACAGTTTTGTCGGCCATGATCGCTTATGATTGCGACAGCTAATGAATAGATTTATCGATTTTTAGGCTGACGATTTCGCGCCAGACTATTACAATCCTAAAAAATGAAATCCACTAAGATGAATTTACTCCCGAAACTGACAACACAGAATCTATACACTCGATGCAAATAGTTCCTCCTCGTTATTCAGTTTTGCAAGATAAGAACATTCAACTTTCCTTGTTTCATTTATTCTGTTCGATTGTAATATATTAGTTTCTTCTTGTAATGGAAGGAAATTGTATGAAATTAAAAGAATAGGTGCTTAAATGCGTTGATAATTATTACTACGCGTTACCAGAGATCTTATATAAACTAGATCCTGGCTTTACGAAACGCGATATAGAGCGCGCATCAATGATTTCATTATGTAAAATTATTTAGGACAATATTCTCCAACGAGATCGTGGTCGAGTGGTTTAGCAACTCGCTTAGTAATTTTCTGATGCTAAGGTCCTGCGTTCCCATTTTTTTATATTTTTAATTTTTTTATTTTTTAAATTTTTTGTTAAGTCCAACACTTACCTCTCTTTCGACTTAGAAAACCACTTGATGTTATATCACTTGAAAAGCTATTGTTCCTTAGCAGTTCGCCAGCCTGTCAGTACTTTCAGTACTTTGATTGTAAACCGTAAACCGTTGAGGTGGAACAATCGCCGAGATTCTCGTGCAAAGACAATACATATCGAACCGTCCTCGTAGATCTAAACATTAAATAAAACTTACCGGACAGAAAAAATAAAAAAACCTGTGTTTGCTAAAATAGATTTCCCGAAAAATGAAGTCACGTGGGACCCAAAATGGGTATTTTAGCGCTATCTTCAACATCTTACAGTACATATTACCGAACAGTCGTTTTCGAATTTTGCTAGATGGATATATAGAAAATTATTTTACCACATGACTTTCTTTGTATCCAGGTTAGTATAGCCAGTACGTATAAAGTTTTACGTACCACGTGTAGTATAGGCTATTGAGTTTTTCCAATAAATCAATGCGTATTTTGCGTTTTTAGTGTCATATGATAAAAAGAATCTATCACTCGTTGTCGAATGATATATTTATATCAAACTCGTTCAGGAAATATTATTAAGCTCGCCAGAGGCTCGCTTAATAAAATTTCCAAAACTCGTTTAATATAAATTTATATCAATTGACAACTCGTGATAGATCCTCTATATCAGGAATGTTAAGAACAAGGTCCCGGCTTCAAATTCATGCACAAGTGTTTATGATTTCCGATAATACAACTCGTGACCCACGATGTTTCTGATCAAGGACCTTTTTATAAGGTTAAATTCAGGTTGTCATCATAGCGTGTTTACAGTCAAAATCAAATAAAACGATAAAATACACACCTATGTTTTTAGATTTATAGGCCAAGTATTAAAAATGGTTCTTCAATAGAAACACAAGTATACAGTTTACCGATTGCGCTTAAATTGGTGCTTGACGACAATTTCGTTTTCATAGAAAAACAAATAGTTCGGTATTCGTCATATTATTGAGTTGAATATCGGACCCGCTGCTGTCAGAAGATTCGAACCCAGTTCGGTATTCGTCATATTATCGAGTTGAATATCGAACCCGCTGCTTGACAAAGATTCGAACCCAGTTCGGTATTCGTCATATTATCTAGTTGAATATCAAACCCGCTATTCGACTTCTGATCGAGTCGAATATCGAACCCGCTGCTGGCAGATGATTCGAATCTAGTTCGGTATTCGACTTCTCATCGAGTAAAATTTCGTATCCGCTGGTGGCAAAAGATTAGAAGATAGTTCGGTAATTGACCTCGTTTCGAGTTGAATATCGAACCCACTGCTGCAGAAGTTTTGAACCCAGTTCGAGATATGTCATATTATCGAGTTAAAAGCGAACACGTTGCTGGCATAAGATTCGAACCTAGATCTGTATTCGACCTCTTTTCGAGATGAATATCGAAATAATTGCTTGCAGAAAATTCGAACCCCGTTCGGTATTCATCATACTATCAAGGTGAATATCGAACCCGCTGCTAATAGAAGATTTGATCCTAGTAAGCTCTCCGACGTCTGATCGAGTTGATTATCGAACCCGCAGCTTGCAGAAGATTCCAACCTAGTTCGGTGTTCAACCTTTTTTAGTTGAATATCGAAACCACAGCCGACCGCAGATTCGAACCTAGTTCGGTATTCGATTTCTTATCGAGTTGAATATCGAATCCGCTGCTGGCAGAAGATTCGAACCGAGTTATGTCAGAAACGCCTCTGAACACCATCACCTAGATTCATCCGTGGAGAAATGGTGATATTGAATCAATGTTTTGTTATATAGCATTGCACGTCATTTACCGGCTGCTCTGCAGATATTTTACTGACGTAGTTAAACACCTTGTAGTGGCACATCCATCCCTTCTATCGGTCAATCATCTTATACAGAAAACATTGTATGCCCAGTGCCAGTGCCCTGATACCAACGTAATGTCGATAGATTACGACAGGTACCGGTTGTCTCTTTCGATATTTTCATTGACATATCTCTACACCTTGCACTGTCACATTGATCCTTGCTGGCTAGTTAACTTATACAGTTCATATTCTTCATTGACCTCATCCCCGTTACCAGCGCCATAAATACATCTTTAGGAAATTACTTATTATATTATATTATATGTACCGAAAGCATTGTGACTTGTTGAACGCCTTTTTCGTATGAAAGGCTTGGAATGAATCTCTGTTGCGCTCTATATACACACTTATCTTCTGAATAGCTTACAAACTTGTTTCTATGCTACACATTTTTGAATACTATATCAGTGTGTAGAATCACGTGAATACCGTTTCACACTCAAAACTATTGCGATTTCGTCTGCTAACGGTGAGTTTTTCTTGATTATAACGATCGTGCATTTAATATGGTTATATTATAGTATAGCCTAAAGTACATCACGTAAGAATACGCGGAAAGTACCGAGTTCGCTAAAGATATCTTTAGCTGTTGTCAACTGATGCTCGACCAAATTATTACACTCGGTTGGAAACTGCATTTGGTCAAGCATCAATTTTAAACAGCTAAAGATAGAGCGAACTCAGTACTTGCCGGGTATTCTTACATACTATATACATGTAGTAGACGGCATGTACTTTAGGCTATATAATATAACACTATTAAATGCACGGTGTTCATTTGATCACGTGATTCTACACACTGTATATGGGACTGCCAAACACTTCCAAATATAAACAAATGTTTACACGTTTGCAAGGTCGATAAAGCGAAAACTGTCTTCAACCATACACGTCTATTTTTAAGATAGAATGAACAACTCAAAACGTGACTACATGTATTTATTTCTACGAAAGGATGACACGACATCAGTGTAAAATAATAGCAAAAAAGGTATGAGGAATTCGGACAGTGAAAGCAACACTCAACCTAACCAGTCGAACACAGAACTCAGAACCACCTCAACACAACTACACTGAGATATCCCACTCATAAGCCAAAGAAACAATTAAAAGTTCAAGTTCCCCGCCGAAAAAATGCAGGATGACCCAATTTCACAAATTTAATAGCGATTATTGTATGAGACTGAATGAAACCCAGTGAAACGAAAGATGTGCTCATTAGAGAAAACTACATTTCGTTGGCTAAGAACAAGAGAGTCGTAACTACCAAATCGATATATTGAGAAAACAAGAGAAAACTGTCTGTAATTTACCCTTTACCTATGGGAAAAAACGTTTTTAAAACTTCATTTTGGTCAACATGACAATTTCAGAATTTCATGAAAATATGCTCATAAGAAGCGCCTTGTGAAGCAGATTTCAAACATGTATGAGTCTTATAAGGTCGTAAGAGGTAGTTACGACCGTCTGGTTCTACGCCATCGATTTATTAAGCTAATTATAATTTAATGTGCTCATAACATGACACCGACCAGACTAAGTCATGTACTTCTACATAGGATAAAGAAATACGTTACATACATTGTGTTATACATGTATTGTGGCTACGGTAAAATACACAGGTGATAAATGAAGACGTAATATTCAAATAATAATCGATGGTTGTCTCTTGATTTTCAAAGGAATTATTGCAGGTATAGTCCAGTTATGAAATTTTGACAGTGACGTCGGCATTTATGTGTACCCTTAAGACTAAAACCATTGCTTAAACAGGTAGAGTTTAGTTTGGTTTTTAGCTGTTGGTATAAGGCGTTGTACTTGTTTTTACACCGTAATAGTGAATTATTCAACTGCGTCACTCTATTCATACCCTAACTGGACTGTACTTCAGTACAATTACGACAGTACATTAATACACCGCACATTACATGCAACATGCTGTTTCCTAACGTCATCAGTTTGACGTGTTCGTCTTCCTTTGTCATCCAACATGTGCTCTTATACATGATACGACCGATGAGCGTGGCATCCGATCAACAATACGTGTGTAATGGATACTTGTGATACGTGTTATGTGTAATTCAGGCTGAACCCATCTCTGACGTGATTGTGTGTTGTGCGTCAATGGCACTCCAACGTAGAAATGTTGGTCATTAAAATAACCATAGTTAAACTCTAGACGCTCCTAGTAGATTTCCAGCTAGTCTTGGGGATGACAATAAACGGTTACCTCGTGACGTCAATTAAATGTAGTGACGTTAAATTACTAAAGTTACCGGAGTGCAGACAGTTGTCAACTATTGTTGTGACCCCGTGTGTGTGTGCATGTGTGCATGTGTGCGTGCGCACATGCGTGAATGTGCGTGCGTGTAAAACTACCCGATCATGCGCCTTAGCACAATGCATACCGTTAACGCAATGACGTTAGTTTAAAATCACTTCCCTTTCTCAATTATTTTATCTTGTTTTTCAACGGTTTTTAATTAAATGGCCAACGCCTAACACCATCTTCAGTTGGGAACAATTTAAGCGACCAGTACGCAATTTCCCTATTAAGGTGCAACAATTGTTAACTGTGTACTAAACCATATCGTGTGTGATTTTTCCGTCAAATAAACTTGTGTGTTTAAATATCGATTGAACAGCATTAACATGAAAATCACCAGACGTATTTTGATTTAAAAATTTTAGTGGCGTTGCTTAGTTTCAATTTATGTCCTTAGTTTCTTTTTACTTCCATTGAACAGGCTTTGATGGAATACCAAAAGTCCCAGCAGGTAGGCCAAACCATGCCATTTTCTTTACCCGAATAGTTTCCAGCGCGGTATAAACCATTGAGGTTAGCTTAAGTACACCATCTGTACCACCAAGCTCCAGACCAGTAATTGCTGTGTGCACAGTTATATGGCATAGCATCATTGTCGTTGTCCCGTGTAGTGAACTTTCGCCCGTTGTTGCCATTTAAGCTGTCGCCGCAATCACCAGAAAATGAGCCGATGGATATTCTGTACTCATCATCTCCTGACGTCATTGAAAATTCGCCATATACTGCAAATGCTGTTAGTGGATCCGCATCATCGAATGCTTCCATATCAATGCGAAGAGATGAGTTTTGCTGTGATAACAAATAGATCGCTTCCAGTCCAAGCCAGTATTCACCAGCAGGGTCACCAAATCCGTTAACATATTCCACCCAATCTCGATAGAAGTCCACAGACCCATCTAGTCTTCGCTGTACTACTGTCCAGCCGCCACCAGTTTGGTCACACAATGCCCTGATGGTCGTTCCATTGGACAAGCGTATGTTGTATATACCATCATCTTTATATCCTGCCTGAAGCCATTGTAGGCAATCGTCAGCACCTACATCTAGAACATTGTCCATATCGCAGTAAGTATCCTGGCTGATCGCTTCTGTCGGTCTCAATGTGTAAATGGCGTTAGTCCTGTGACCTTGATAATAGTGAGCCAAGCAAATCTCTTTGTACGGCTGAATGTCATACTTGAGTGTGGTGGTATTTGTAGAGACCTGGAAGCCAGATAAACGAATGTTGTTACAGAGATTATAAAGGTGAGCAGAGAAAAACACACACTTCAACACGCTAACAACTAATGCAGCGTTTGGTGACCCTAATACCTAACTGATGTTTGGACAAGTACCTGGGTTTGAATGAGGAGGTCGTATATACAAAATCGATGTTTTGAGAAAACAAGAAATCACTGTCTGAAAATAATATTTCACTACATGAAGAACAAGCTTTTTAAATTTCATCTTATGCTCATAAGAAGCGCATTGTTATGCTGGTTTCAAATATGTATTAGTCTTATAAGGTCGTAAGAAGTACTTGCGACATTCTCATTCTAAGCTAGATATGTGGCCAGAAGGAATGTCGCGCACTTTGGAATCTAGAGGTCCCTGGTTCGTTCCCCGTTTAAAATAATTTATGACAAAGTTGTTTCGCATTTTATATCATTGTCACATAAGTCACTCTAATATATATATGGCCAAATTACTTCACTTGTTCTCAGTTTATAGTCTAAGATCAATTATTAGTATCAAGACGGAATATCACTTTATACAAAATGCCGTAAATTAATTGACTTAATAAGTCAATAATTATTTGAAGACGTCCAAACCTAACAAAGTGCAATGGTATTTTACTGCAATGTAAGCATTATTTATGACATCTACACGTACTTAGTCGGATCTGTAACCAACTCAATTCGGGAAAGCTAAATATATATCAATAATTATAACAGGAAATATAAACAATATTTGTTCCGATTTTGACTAGAATTGCTAGTTTTTGAAACTAAGAAACTCCCATCCTTTTGGACACCGTATCATGCGTTTAAAGAAAACTTAATGACACTTGAACCATCTGTCCGTGTGCTAACATAGAAACCAGTGTTCTCTAGCAAAAACAATGAAGTTAAAATTCCATTTCACAATATAGTGGCATTATAATGTTAGAGGAATAAAGTGACGAAAGAAAAAACAACGCTTACTAATGATACACTTCGAGTTCTAAAAGCATGTAAAATCACTGTTTATTTACAGTATAGTCCGTAATCATCTTGTAAACCATATCGATGGCTTAGAATTAGAAGGTCATAACTACCTCTTACGACCTTATAAGACTCATAAATATTTGAAATCTGCTTCACAAGGCGCTTCTTATGAGCAAATTTTCATGAAAATCTGAAATTGTCATGTTGACAAAAATGAAGCTTTAAAAACGTGTTTTCCCATAGGTAAAGAGTAAATTACAGACAGTTTTCTCTTGTTTTCTCAATATATCGATTTGGTAGTTACGACCTTCTTGTTCTAAGCCAGCGATATACTCGTACTAAATGTCTTTTGCGGTGTAAGACTGGAGAAAAGAGCATTAATCTCAGATGCGCGATTTCTGATACCGCGCCATAATCCATTACCGCTATGATATTTGGAAATTATATTAATATTTGCAAATTTGAAGAACCCATAGTTTTAATGTGCGGACTTGTCAAAGAACTATCGGTAGTGAAAACTTACCTCAACAAAAGACTCCACGTATCCATAGACGATATTGCCGGTTTTCTGTCCAGTTGCGGCGTCCTCATTGACGTTTGTATCCCGGCCGCTGTTACAATGGCACGTTCCGTCATTCTGGGAGTAATACAGTGATGCTGTGAGGCTCTTCTTACAAAACATTGCACATGATATAAGCGACACAGTCTGAACCGTGTCTGTAACTAGTGCCATGTTTGGTGTAAATGTACTCGGCATGTACATCATGCTATAATAGGTACCACTGTATATTGGAATCCATTCAGATGCAGTGACAAATTGGACACTTATTAAACTAAATGCGAATATCAGCGCAATGCAATGTTCAATTATATCATACAACGCCATGTTTGTCAACCTCACGACACGAACTGCGTAAAAACACTCAATGATGGCGGATAAAATTGTTTTTAGTTACACACATGTACGTGCGAGGGGTGTTCAATATCTACATCGCCCATATGAATACATGTAGTATAAGTTTCCATATTTTTCAAATCATGTTTTGTGATTGCAATGTCAATTTTATCATTCTTAATTAGTTGTACCTGTCCTCATATGAACCTTGTGTCCAATTTAGGGCACCTGAGGTATTTGTATTTAGTATTTTAATGTGTAACAATCAGACTAATACTACTGAAACCACGTTCCTACAAAAACATTGTCATAAAATTGCAACTGTAAGCGTTTTAATCTCATTCAAATCAGAGGTATATTAGCTCAAGTACTTTACACTGATATAGGATCTGATGGCACTTCGTATCGGGTCATGTCAATGTCATATCATCCAATCAAATCGCTACTTTCACAAATCCAAAAGTGCAAAGAATATTGTCAAGTGTAGACTGACTTCAGATTTAACAATGCAATATACATTTGCGTATATACATTTAGGTGAATTGGCATAATACAATATGCACTGTATGGAGGAAATTATAACGTGACTTATTATGTAGTGTAGTCAGATCTAACTAACGGCGTAAAAATAGAGCAAATGTTAGGATCTGATTTTAATGCGATTGTTAGTATCTATGTAGGTTGCATTATTATGTAACATTATTTCAATCAATTCACAACTACAATATTGTGTTAGTTATGTCATGAAAATATGCGACATGTATTTAAAAAACGTAAGCTCTTACATCGTTCTGTAAAAATAATAAAAGTTTTTACCGGGAAGGCAGCACTCAACTGAAACAGTCGAGCACAGAAAGCAAGAAATAACATAGACCATATTTACACGGCACAATGTACAACATAAAGCTGAACGAGAAAATAATACCTAACCACGACTGTAAAGGTCTTTCTTTCAGCTTCTTAACTTTTAATTACAGTTAACTCATGTATACCCAGTTAAACCTAGATAAACATAGTTTATCTGGCGGACGAGCTAATAGTTATATCCGTCATCATTTAACTTTTTTACGGACTGTAGGTGTGTTAAAAAATAATATGTTTTTTTTCAGATAACCAGATGACCACATAATGGTTGTTAAGATTCTCCTCTTACGTCTGTAACAGCCCTCGTATATACTAATTCCCGGACACAATAAATAAACAATGATTGACATTAACGAACATAGTCATAAAAATAAGCCGACAAATATCATACGATTAAATTAATTACACAATTCACTAATTCCAAGCAAAGCTTTTAAGACATTGCTTATTTATAACATGGTTATCGGTTTATCTTCTAAAGTTCTTATCATAAATAAGATATGTCTTTAAAAAGATGGTCGGCCAAGTGCAAAAAGTGATGAAAATTGAAGAAAAAAGCAAATGAAAACTCGGACAAATAACGCAGCACTCAACCGTTACAGCCGAGCACAGAAGGAATAAAATTAAAAACACAGAATATGGACATATAATGGACTGATGGATATTCCTTAGGACATAGTTACATTAGCTTCTGTCAATATCCAAAAACCTAGAATTTATTGGAACATCCCTAGAAGTTGGAACATCAGTTCTAATTAAAATAACTATACACATAAACAAAAATCCACAGACGCCCCGTCCAGCCGCCATATCCCTGGGTTATGGTTATTTACTTTCAAATTCTCCAGGCAGATATGCCTTGGAGGTAAATTCAATCTCCTATCTGGTCGACAGCCAATGGTCTAACGGCGTGCTGTTTGGCTGGCTGATTGGTTGGAGGTCTGACGGACATATGTCGGTCACAAGTGCAAAATTGAAAAAAGGAAAAAATCAAGGCGTGGTTTAACGACCAAAGCACCTCTCTGTGACCAGCGAATAAGTTGATTGTTTCCAATTGACGGGCATGTACAAAATATTGGCCGATGATGGCCTCCCGAGCAACTTTTAAAACCTGACACCGATCACGACCCAAGACAAAGATAAATGGTCGATATGAATACAGATATGACTAAAATAGCCTACTTATGTTACTATATATAGTAAAAAATTGCCTTCTAAAAATAGCATTATCGGCCTTTCAAAAGTATTATCAGCTTTTTGCCCCGCCACGCGCCCACTGGGGCGATTATCAAAAATAATCGCCCTTGGAAAACGTTCACGCGCAACGTTACGTCAATTTAGCCGTGGCCGCTGAGCGTAGGCCTATTTCTACCAGATTCACTTGCAAACACGGTTGATGGCCTTGGAGAAGCAGAATAGCACATTTAAAATATGTTTTGCATCAATCTTCGATGAAATATACATGACCTATTTATTAGACTTTTAATTTATGATCAAAACAACGAGTTTCCTAGACGAGATCAATATTTTTATATTCTTCCGAAAATGTGAATTCAGAATTTTGCAATAAACTAAACACCAGCGTGTAGCAAATGATCTAATTAAGAAAATGAATACCCACATGATAAGTTTCCGTTCAATAATAAAAAAGTTACGAACATTTTAGTGTTAGATCTACAACTCTTGTAGGTGTGCATTGTGTGCCTAGTACAATAGCAAATGATCTACCAATAACTGAACTCGTTACTTTTTTATGTGTTGTTTTCATGAAAAAGCTACAACATAAATATTATACAGAACAATAGATGGCTTAGCAGTGCCTTTGATTGATAATCGCCCTGTAGGTCTGTGATAATTGCCCTCGGGCTAAAGCCCTCGGACAATTATCAGCCTACCGGGGCGATTATCACTCAAAGGCACTGCTCAGCCATGTATTATTCTATAATTAATACACCTGTTACTATATATAGTAACATATGCGTTGACAAAATACGTATTATCGGTCCGCCGGGGATATTATCAACAAACGCCGAGGATATTATCGATCGCGTGACCGATAATCGCCCTGCGATCAAACGCACGCGCGACGTGACGTTATTTACGCGGGTTTTACGTTAGGTAATATCCCATGAAGCCGGTGTATCCACGGTACCGGTGTATGTAATTTTGCCATGAAATTGTAGATTCTTTTTCTCATGACATTACCTGCAGGATTGTTTACAATAACTGACGAGTAAATTAAATAAATAAATACGAAATGGACCAATTTCTAAATAATTATTAAATCACAACAAAAACTTAAACCATACCTTCACTACGAGTAAATCCTTATTTAATTGGCAAAGTTTGACATGCATGTATTCAATGCTCGCTTGTTTATTTATCAAACATTAGTTTGACAGCTATGACGTCATCCATTAAAAAAGGGTCGTGTGCAACTTTTGGCGGGAAAAAATCAACTTGTCAACAAACTGGACCAAATTTACTTGGAAAATGTTATTGTCGCACCGGCTACATGAGGTTATCTCCCTTTCCTGAAAATTTGACATGTCGTTTGTTTACATGTATTTTTTCCGATTCCAAAGGTCATTTGATGTGATTTTGCAGTTTTATTAAAGATTAAAGGTCATTTTAGCAGTTTCCAACAAAATATGTGTCGAGGAGTTAGTGATTTATATTTATTTTGTCAATTTCGTTTGATACACCGGCTACATGAGCTTCAAGGCTACACGCTCCAACTAGAAAAACATTTTTTTTAGAAATGTGCATCAAAACCAACACTAAATTGTAGCAAATGATCTAACTAAGAAAATGAACCCACATTTCATATGTTTCCATTTAGTAATAAAGAAGTTACAGCAGTTTTTGTAACTAAGAAACGCTCCTTTTGGAGCATGAAGTAGGCCATATGTACGGCAATGTTTATAATCACTGGGTTAGTTGACATTAAGTGCTTTCATAGCTTTCCTTCCCCGGAACAAGTGTATTAAAAAGTTCAATACCTGGGCGCGCTGTGTCATTGAGTGATAATATCCCCGGCTCTTGATAATGGCACTCGGTCTAAAGCCATTATCGACGCGCCGGGGATATTATCACTCAATGACACAGCGCGCCCAGGTATTAATCTCTAAATAATGCATACATCATTTTCTTGAGCCGCAACCCCAGTGCCTCAATTCTTTACATGAAGAGGTTCAACGTGTTTTCACAAAACGAAGGCCAGTCTACCACTACCTAGTTCCTAGTCTAACCATTGACAAGAAACATATTCGAATGAATGATGCACAGAAGCCATTCGGTTGCGACTAGACAAATACATTGTATAGCTTGGCTATGCTGACTTGAGCCTGACCTTTTTGCAAGAATATACAACAAGATTATTACGTTGAATATATCAATATTCGCAAGCAAATCGTGCAATATTGGTATTTCAGATTTGTGTTTGTATTACATCTCGAGCGTCTTCGCGATACTCCCCGATTATGAACAAAACATACAGTCGGTGTTGTAAACGTAGACATTATATCGACTGCCAAATTATGCTAATCAATAAGTCAGGCTCGTGTCAAATTAGCCAAGCTATATTGATAGAAGACAACCTGTCCAAGATTACCCGATGTGGCCTTCAACTCCCGAGCCAGCATCTCGGGTCGGTGTACGTTCTGACTTTAAACATTTCATACTGATAGCTGACGAAATTGCAAGACCTTATACCAAAAGCGACACACATCTTCAATCATGCATACACGAGTAGTTCAGTTTATTTTTCTAAGTACAAAAGAACTTGAAGATCATGGCATACTAGTATTACCATGGGGACTCGTTATGAGAATATTGCTTTAGAGATAAATATCGGTACGAATATTGGTTGATTAAAAAACTCTTTAATGGCCGATGTTATCATTTTAATGGGTATCACTAATGAGTATTTAACATCAGGCCCAAACAGATACTTATCAACAAGTCAAATATTGCTGTAGTGGAACTGGGACGTTTCAAAGTAGCTTGCACCTTTCACGGTCGTCATACTAGTAGTGTAGAGGTTACCGTTTTTGGCATATATTTGTGAAACCAGGTTGTCCTGCATCGGGGACTTGAGTAACTAGGTCGGATCTACGCTGCGTTTCATTCGGTCATTTGGGATCACTGTTCGTTTTGTTATTTCTTTATGAAATCGAGTCATTCTGAATTTTTAATTTTTAAGGACTTGGACTTTTAATCTTATCTTTGGGTTGTGTGTGCAAGATTTAGGAATGCAAGATTTACTTCTCTGAAAAAGCGTCACACTTGTCTGGTATCACAAAACTATTATCTAATCAACCGACATAATTAGATAGATGATACAGACTTTTATACCATCATCTGTTTACCCATGCAGGCATTGACTAATTCTCGATCAAATTTTCGTGTACCAGTATTCGCCATGTCTCGATACAGCTGTCTTAACAAAATCAGAGAATAATGTCCAGACAGTAATTCCTTAGGGTTACATGTAATCACTTTATACGATTAAATAAAGAAAACGAGCAACTTACACCATACACGTAGGTGCAGTCACTTTACAATTAGACGTATCTCTGACGTAGACTAATGTTTAATTAGAATCAGAATCACAGGGCGCTTCTTATGAGAGCCTTTTTTCATGAAAGTCGGAACTTTTCATGTCGGTAAAACATATCGTTGTACCATTAATAAAGAGTTATGTTAGGACAGCCATTGTTACTTGTTTTTCTCAAAATATTGATTATGTATCGTACGACCTCCTCATTATAAGCCAGCGATAAACTTGTTGAAAAAAATTAGTTCTCTTGAAAAACTTGTCTGACAACTAGTCCAATGGTATACTAGTAGATTATTTAACAAATTTAAAATACCCGATATCGAGACCAAAACATGTCGACAAAAGTCATGCACTATATTAACTGACAAAAATGTAAAAAGAACAACAATCAAAACTATTTGTATGTGGCCAGCGCTTGGGGAAATATTTTCCCCATACAATGGTGGACATAGGCCGCAACGAACATGAAACTACAAGGTACGTTAAGAATACATAAACAGTGAACGAAATGTATCCTTGAATGACACAATAAAGAAGTGTCTGTCCTTCAAATAACGTCTGTTATAATTTTGTGAGTTAGAAAGTACGTACGATCGCCGTGAATTGGAACTTCTTATCAGAATTGCAAGCAAATACGCTTAATATGTCAGCTTTTAATGCATATGTTGTAATATAAAAAGGAAAGATACGTTCAGATGCCTTAGGCCATACAGACGTACTGTATGTATGTAAATGCAATGTAAGCTTAATACAACGGGATGGAGGAATCGGAACTAAGATTACGTCTGTTATAATTTTGTGAGTTCGCAAGTTCGTAAGTTCGTCGTGAATTGGAAATTCTCCTGAGAGATGCAAGAAAATACGCTTATGTCAGCTTTTAATGCATATGTTCTAATATAATATTTTGGACTGACACTTTCCAATGCCTTTGGCCATATAGACGAACTGTATGTATCTAAATGTAATTCAAGCTTAATTCAACGAATGTAGGGATGAGAACTATAATTGGAAATAATGTTACACAAATTGTATTTTGAGTTAACGTGTCTCGTGGTACGTGGTACGTATAATTGCAGATTGTAAGATACAATCTAATTATACGTGATAACATGATTTGATTTGCGGCAGTTGAAGAAAGACAGCTTTGAATATCGTCGGTATCGAAAGGCCAAAAATGTATTAAAACATCTAATGTGTTATAAAAACTGGGTTATATATCCTTAATATAAATCAAAGAGATTTTGTCAAATACTAGTACCAATGGAATCAATATAGCAGGGGTTATAAAATCATATTGGTCTAGTCTACGGGTACCCAAAGATTTGCATGTGTACTAATCTAATACAAATATTGATTCCGACATATTACTGGCTGTGTTCTTAATAACAAATGGTCAAATGCTATCGAAACTATCAAGTAATTTCGAATAATTTTACCACTATATATTTTGATATATCCTTACAAAAAGAAACAGTATAAAAGTAAACTCACTAATTCCAAGTCCAATGAACAAATAGAAACCCTTCATAGTACAGTACAACATTATACATTTTATTTCGACTTTCAGGGACAATTTGGAGAATCATCAATGACCATGCATCTTAATTTTACAACTTGTGTTCAATATTGTGAAACAATATTAAAATACTCTTTTCCTTATGTTGCCTTTGTAGCATGTTATCATAAAGGTTGGATGACCAGATTCTTCTTGGGCTACTCCAATCTGAAAGTTAAAAAACCAGTTGGGTAGTGGCCGAAAAATGTAAACCTGTATCTCTGGTACTCGATATTTATGAACCTTTAAATATGTATGTGTACAAAATGTTTAAATTTTCAACATTTATATTAAATGTATTAATGTCAAAATGTGTGTCAAGTGTGATTGACTCAAGGTGCGTTATACGACTTTCGGCAGTCTCAAAAATGTCGTCACACGCATCAACTTATTTCCTGTATAAAGAAGTTTCACAGATCCCAACCAGACTGTAGGCTCTCAGAAAATGTATTGACCTTTTGTTGTCTAATTTCTAGTTACTTTCGTAGAAAGCACCAGTTACGAATCCACGTCTCTAATATTTCAAATTGATCCCATTCTAAGAAACAAAAACACGTTTACGTCGGCAAATTGGAAAACATTGGTCAGAATGGATGAGAAAACGTCAAAGAAATTCCATGATAAATAATTGGCATACATACTCGATGAGTTGGATAGCTGTAGACCATTATATTATTTCCCAAGATATCTGATTTTTTTCATAGAATTTACAAATATAAAAGACATTGGTCTATATACCGGTAACACTTCAAGGCCGTTCATTGATAAGAATTGCTGAGAAATTTGGTGCCAAGGATGATGAAATAAACGGCGTCATGTTTTTCTAGATTATTGAGCTTTATTCCTTTATTAAATCAGTTGTTCCTTTTTCAGTAAGCTATAACAAACTGTTACAATGCATAAACTATTCACAAAAGCAACAGAAATGAAATGCTGTTCGCTTTATTACAATACAACAACGTACTTGCAATCTATCACATTTTTTAAGTAGTTCGCGGTGTTGATCGTGGAAAAAAATATCGGAAGTAGTAGTAGTACAGTAGTTATTTAAACCTTTCGGTCAAGGGTAACCCATGAAAGTGCAATCACTTATTTCCAATGGGGTCTTATGTTTTGCTGAAGGGACAGAAGGTGGAAGACACAGTGGTGTGATACAAGGTATCCGAGCGCAATACCCCGATAGCCCTTTCCGAAGAGACACCTTGGTTCTTTAACGTGCCCGGTGTATAGAACCGATACACGCGAGATTACTCTGGGTTGCTAACCAGTTCATCACTAGTTGAGTGAGAAACACAGAAAAGCGTTTCAAAAATGATCAAGTGCCCCGGCCAAGGATCGAACCCGGGACCTCTCGATAGATTGTGCATTGAGTGACTGTGCCTGAAATGTGAGTGAAACGTAGCTTTCGTAACATTTCGACGTCCGTAACCTAACAAGAAAATGACTTCGGAAAGCCTACAATATTTCATTACGGTCCGATATTGTTTTGTTTTCTCACGACCAACATCGCGAACTACCTTAAAGTAAAGATGGTATTGAAATGTTATTGTGATAGGCTTACGGTACAGTTTGAATGCGACATTTTAGTTTTGTTTCTTCTGACAATCAAATAGTTGCCTTTATCTTAGGAACGGGCAACGTTTTGCTGATCATTGGGCGTCTTTGTTCAATAATGTATAACTTTTAAACATTGAATCGCCAACAATGGTCTTGATAATTAAGAGATGCGTTTAGTCGAATGCATGCAGCCACGCTGTGTTTGTCGGGCGATATTTGTGTTTTTATTCAAAGACATAAAAAACCAATATAATTAGTATTTCTGTTTTGTTTTTTTTCATTAAATTCGTTGCATGGTTCTAGGAATGAAATGTAAACAGACGTGACGCTAATGTTTGAATGGTCATGAGCTATTGACGCGCAAAATCGGTTACGACACATTGAATCATTCATGCGCGAAATGATGGAAAGCCGACTTGACATATATATGTTAGTGTTGCGTCATACAGTCTCGTTTATTGGGTGTTGTACTGAAACGTGGTTGGTTTGTAGACATGATTAATTGTGTAATGAAGTTCCAAAGTGTATTCCTGTACAAAACACAAGATAGAATAGTGAACCTTTTTGGATGCAGCGTTGCCCGTCTGAATAACAGACCAATACAGTGATTCTAATGGAATACGAGCGGCGTCTTGTCATAATGCTGCAATACGGGGAATACATTGCTTCTTAGCTTTTCATAAGTTTCCTTATAAAGATATCTATTGTACACCATTTTTGTCATATATCCACTGTTGTAATTCTTTGTACACAACTGATTTTGCGAAATACATGACTATTTAGTTAGTGAGTTTTCTACCAAAGAAAGTTTAAGCATGGATTAAAGCAGTTCACGAGTGGTGTACAAAGATAATGCAGAATTTTTCTCTCCATTTGGCATTTGTTGCAGTACCAAAATACATCATTATATTATTTATTATGGTGGTCAAGCTAGCGAGCTATATCAAGAACGATTTCGCACTTTTAATCTTTTGTTTGTGGCTATGTACAGAGAAAAGTGTCAGAAATCTTGCCAAGTGTGCGCTTTAAGATTTTCGATAGTCTTGAAAATCTAGACACTCATCATATGTCAATCAACGTACTTCCTGCTTAAAGTTGTTCACATTTGAGCCCCAGACAATAGGCTATTACTATCTAAGAAAGTGAATTGACCTTTCGTTGACCGATTTCTGCTATGTATAGAACGCTGCAATATCGCATCCGCGTCTGTAATTTATTCGTCGACTTTTAAGACGCAAAAACACGTTAAATAAGTCAGAAAACTGAAGTGATTAGTCATAATAAATGAGAAAAAAGTCAAAGAAATTTCATTATAAATGTATACGGCACAACATGCTTATGGTGTTTCCCATTCAATACATTTCTGCAGATTATTAGATTAATCCCCCAAATATCGATTTCACCAGACACTACAAGGTCGTGCTATTAATTGAAAAGAATTTCCGAGAAAAGATAGTGTCAAGGTTTATGAAATGGGTGGCATGTATTTCTAGATTATTCAATCTTATTAATTTAGTGTTCCTTTGTTTTCGATAAGCTGGATAAAACAAGATCTTACAATTCATAACTTATATACAAAAGCAACAGAACATTGTTGACAGTGCAACCTTTTATCACTACATAATGTTACTGCATCCCAAGATACATGTAAATGATAGTACTGAAAAAGAACCACGCTTTGTAATTAGATAGCTAAAAGAACTGTCATAATCGTTTAAAGTCAGATATGAAGTGTTTTTTACTTAAGGTGCGTACACACAGTAAGTTTTGGTGTATAAATGGAGGATGTAAACATTACCACGTTTCCCTCACATCACTTGGTAATAAGGAACGTGTACATCTCGAGAAAATGTATGGTTGAGGCGTACTACACCTAACTTCACAGTACATCTTGACTTATAGGTCAAGATGTATGCATAAAAACGTACTGTGTGTACGCATCTTAAGTCAATAAAACATTGGGTCATCAATGTGGGAAAGTATCACAGTGTGTGCTTCTTTCTATTGTATGTTTTTATAATTGCAATACTGTTGATTGGCCAGTGGTTATTTATAGTGGCATTTACATAAATCAAGAGGTTTCTGGCATTTGTCAGGCTATGGAACTACCATTATATATCAATAAAAACTATGATTTTACCTGCTATGTTCTGTTATTACCTCTAGTTCTCGATATGACGCTACGACCATATGACTTTTGTGGTCGATCTGAACAACAGCAAAGGAATATAATCAAATGTGTTAGTTATTTCATTTTTAAACACTCGTTTTAGTTTTTCTTGACGACGTCTGATTAAACAGTAAAACGTGTTTCAACAGTCGAGTTGTAACACATAATTTGCTGCAACTAGTTCATGTAAAGGGATCGATAGTGCAGTATTCTTAAATAACAAGTATGGTTTAGGTAGCCTAGAGTGCTTAGTGCAATAAGAACTTCGTTAAGAATCAAATACCTGGAGATTTTATATATTGGCAATGTCAATGCATCTAATGCAACTAATGATATGGTCCATCGAATGGAAGTGATTGATTGAGAAAACACTTCGTAATTTCTGTTACAAGCGATTGTTTTAGGCGCTCACCAAACTTGACCAATTGGTAATATTAGCGGCTTCTAACGCCGATAAAATGGATTTATTTTCGATAAAAGTCGATTTCGTCATATGAATTACTTTGGTTAAGTTTCAGATTTGGACATTTTGTTTAATAAATCGCCCTCAGTTCGTATGCTATTACGGAATCATGTCGATTAAAGTCTCCGTAAGATGATTTCCGCTTGCATAAACAATAATGAATACTTGGATAAATGTACATTCACAAAACCACCATTTACAAAGGAAGAATACATTTGCACATTTTTAACATATGTCGGAACACGTATCAAGTGTCATTGATTCGTAGCGCGTTAGACAAATTTCAAGAACCCTACAATGTCTACATACATGTACCAATCAAACGCTTTCAACGAATTTCCTTCATAAAGTAGTTTCGCATTTCACCCCCAGTCTGCAGGTTATCCAAGAAATTGTATTGAACTTATTTGTCACAATTCTAGCTTGTTTTAAAGAAAGCTCCAGTAATGAATATGTGTGTCTTCTTTGACAGATTGTTGCTTTTTAAGACCTAAAAAAACGCTTAATAACGCAACGATATTGGAAAAGATTGGTCAGAAAGAATGAGAAAAAATGTCAAAGAATTTCCATGACAAAAGTAAGACAATAAATGGTCTGTATTGCTCATTCATTACAAATCTGTATAGTATTAGCTTATTTCTGTATATACAGGATTTGTTTTACCATAAGTAAAGAGTAAATGTCAGACAGTTGTTCAGTGTTTTCTCAAAATATCGACTTAGTAGTTACGACCTTTTTGTTCTAAGCCAGCGATATGTTATTTAGGTATAAAGTACGTCTTCAGCTCAATACTGAATAACCTGAGAATATTGAAACGTTCTTTGTAATTAAAAGATCCATTTAGTCCATTGCGTGCAGCCACACTGTGTGTTCGACAGGCGACATTTATATATTCATCCAAGGACATTTAAATCCAATATAATTAGTATTTCTTTTGTTTGCTTTTAATCAAGTTCTCTGTATGATTTCGGTATTGTAATTTACACTGACGTTAAGCTATTGTTTGAATTAGCACACAAACCTAGGAAATTGGTACTACTTTAAATATCAGACTAACGGTAATTAATTAACAAACAGAAAAAAACTAATGGAAAGCCTACGCGTCATGTCGGGTCTATGTTATACAGCTATGGATTGTCCCATTTAAAGGACGTTGTACTGAAATAAGGTTGGGTTGTAGACATGAGCAAGTGTGGAAATGTTTCAGAGTTGATTCCGGAAAAAGTTAAAACTATGTAAGACAGTGAACCTTTCAAAACCGGACACCAATTACGACCCAAACACAAAGAAAACTTGGCGATATGGGTACACAAATAACTTTAATGCATACATCTTCTATATTGGTCGCAACCCCAATGCCTCGATTCCTAACATGCACATGTCCAACATGTTTTCACACAGCGATGACTAGTCTACCACTCACTATGGCCTAATCTAACCCCTGGCTAGCACATTTCAGCATTTAAACAGTGCCGTACCCAGACACGAATTTTAGCCGAGGCAGCCTTGGGGCTGGACATTACCGTAACTAGGATTTTTCCAAAGTGGTGCGAAACCGAGTCTTGATTGGGTGACGGGGTATATACAGGAGGGGTCGTCCAAATTCGTTCTGTACATGCTATTTTGAATATTTACAATGTATTTTGCGAGCGAAGCGAGCCAGAAAAAGGGACTATTTGTTGAATCTGACACAAATTTAATTTATGGCAAATATGCACTATTTGTCCGAGTCCACACACATTTTTTCACATAATATTATTAATGCTCATAAATTATTTGGCGAGCGAAGCGAGCCACAAAAATGCACTATTTGTATCAGCCCACACATTTCGTTCTCTACATGAACTTGAATGGTGATAAATTATTTGGCAAGCGAAGCGAGCCAAAAAAAAACTATTTGTCAAGCCACCACGAAATTCGTTGTCTACATGATATTATTAATGGGCATTAGGTATTTGGCGAGTGAAGCGAGGCAGAAAAAATGCAAGATTTGTCAGCACAAACTCGCGTGGTGTGATTAATCCTTAAAGATGCATGATTTGCCCTAGCTCACACAAACTCGTTCTCTAAATGGTATGATAAATCCTCACATTATTTACCCGAGCTGCATGCCACATAAATTCGTTCTCTACACGAACTTATGAAGCATTGATATTATGTGACAAGCAATGCGAGCCTAAGAAAATGCACTGTTTCTCCAAGTTGCATGTCATGCAAACCAGTTATCTACATGATATTTTAAACGAGTAGTTATTTGGCAAGTGAAAAGATCATGATTTCTCTGAGGTTCAGGTAGCAAAAACTACTCTCTACATGACATTCTTAATTATGTGTTCAATTCATTTGGCGAGCGAAGCGAGCCGAATTTATTTACACATGTAAAACATTGCACTTTAACCAGGACCACTTAGATTTGTGTAAAAGTGATACGTTTGCGCCCGATGCAATCCTTAGTTATGACCATGTAGTGGTCCGGTGTATTTGTTAACCTAGAACGTTTCTGAAAGCACGCAATTAAACCATCGAATACACTTTCAACATTGACAAAATCAGAAAAGTAGAATAGCAAAGCGAGCTAGATAAACATCATTTATATTATTTGAACACCATGCCAAAACTTATTCTGTATTTGATAGTATTCACTTATAGATTTATCTATGAAGCCTTCTAATTGATAATTGCCGGTGCCACTTGCTTTCTATATACAATAAAGGGAAAGTGTCTGGTATACAACCATAAAGGTGCAAATCTAGTGCCTCAAGTTGCACAATGTATACTACCATTAAGGTGCAAATCTAGTGCCTCAAGTTGCACAATGTATACTACCATTAAGGTGCAAATCTAGTGCCTCCAGTTGCACAATGTATACTACCATTAAGGTGCAAATCTAGCGCCTCCAGTTGCACAATGTATACTACCATTAAGGTGCAAATCTAGTGCCTCAAGTTGCACAATGTATACTACCATTAAGGTGCAAATCTAGTGCCTCAAGTTGCACAATGTATACTACCATTAAGGTGCAAATCTAATGCCTCAAGTTGCACTATGTATACTACTGTTAAGGTGCAAATCTAGTGCCTCAAGTTGCACTCTTTGTTTGTAACTTGCGACAGCTCGTAATATTTTTTTATTATTCTGGAATTTTATTTTACATATAAGTTGAAGACGAATTTTCCACCAAAAGGTTAGGTGTGCAAATTTTAGGCGAGGCAGCTGCTAACCTAGTGCCTCAGAATAAATTGCCTCATTGTTTATTACATGCGACAATTTGAGACATTTTAAATATATTCAGGGATATTTCATTACATGTATATATTAATAACAAAAAAAAGTTTGGTCCGCAAATTTTAGGCGAGGCAATTGCCTCGCCTGGCCTCAGTGTAGTTACGGCGCTGATTTAAATGAAAGATGCACGGAAACCCTTCGGTTGCGACTAGAAATATTTTTACAACACAACCGGTCCAAGATACCCCGGTGTGGCCCTCATCTCCCGGTTCAGAATCTCGGGTCGAAGAACGTCTGACTTGAAACATGGCATGCTGAAAGTTGGTGAAATAAATAAACCTTACACCAAAAGCAACATACATCCTCAATTATGCATTTCAAGTAGTTCAGTTTAGTCTTCTAAGTACAAAAGAACTTGAAGATCATGACATACTAGTAATACCATGGGGACTCGCTATGCGAATATTGCTTTAGAGATATGTATCGGTAGGAATATTGAAATGATAAAAAACTCTTTAATGGCCGATTTAATAACTTTAATGGTTACTACTTATGGGTATTTAACATGAGACTTAAAAAATACTTATCACCGAGTGAAATATTGTTGTAGTGGAATTATAGCGTTTCAAAGTAGCCTAATACGTTTTTTGGTTTGGATACTAGTAGCGTATAGGTCACCGTTCTGTTCAATATCCTCTTCACAGAGGGAAATAAAGAATTGAATTGAATTGCATATATCTGTGAAACTAGGTTGTCCTACAGCGGGATCTTGAGGAATTTTGGTCGGATCTTAGCAGCGTTTCGTTCGGTCATTTGAGATCACCGTTTTTGTTTTGTTATTTTTTATGAAATCGGGTCATTCTGAATTTTTGCGGGGGAACTTGGACTTTTTATCATTTCTTTGGGTTGGGTGTGGACATTGCTCCGTGTAGTTGTGATGTGTTGCAACACCACAACTCAACTGCTTTACTGTTTTGTGTGCTCAACCAGTTACATTGAATGATGTCTTCCCTTTCCGAGTTCCTAATAATTATATGTTTTAAATACTATGAGTAGCACTTAAGTACATCCAGTCTGAGTTTTCTACTGTTAAATACAACTTAATTCTCAACAAAATCAATGTTGCTCTTAATGTATTACTACGGGTAGTTATAGGAATGCAAGATTTCCTTCTCTGAAAAAGTGTCACACTTGTCTGATATTACAAAACTAGACACAAGACATAATAAGATAGATGATGAAGACTTTTATTACATTATCGGTTCAGCCATGCAGGCATTGACTAATTCTCGATCAAATTATCCTGTACCAGTATTCGTCATGTCTCGATACATGCGTATAAACATGTAAACCTTAACAAAATCAGAGAATAATGTCCAGACAGTAATTCCTTAGGGTGACATGTGATCACGTTACATGATTAAATTGAGAAAACTAGCAACTTACACCATACACGTAGGTGCAGCCACTTTACAATTAGACATATTGCTGGCATAGACTGATATTTATTTAGAATCAACATCACAATGCGCATTTTATGAGCCCATTTTTATGAAAATCGAAACTTGTCATGTTGACCAAAAATCTTGTTTTTACGTAGGTAAAAAGTATTTTAGGATAGATATTTCTTGTATTCACAAAATATTGATTTTGAATCTTACGACCTTCTCATTCTAAGCCAGCGATATACTTGTTGAGCAAAGTTGGTTCTCCTGACAACTTGCCTTATGGTACACTACTGGATTATTTAACACATTAAATACTTGATATCGAAACCAAAACATGTTGACAAAAGTCATGCGCAATATCAACTGTACAAAATGTCAAACACGACAAAATGTGTCACCTAAAATAGTGAACATATGCAGCAACGAAAAGGAAACTACAATGTACTCCACGAATACATAAACACTGAACGGCGTGAATCCTTGAATGAACCACTGAAGGAGTGTCTGTCTTTCAAATAACGTCGGTTATACTTTTGTGAGTTCGCCGTGAATTGGAACTGCTCGTCAGAGATGCAAGAAATACGTTTATGTCAGCTTTTAATGCGTATTTTGTAATATAATATTTAGGGCTGACAATTTCCGATGCCTATGGCCATACAGACGTACTATATGTATGTAAAAGTAATTCAAGCTTACTTCAACGGGATAGAGGGATGAGAACAATGATTGGAAATAATATTGCACAAATTGTATTTTGAGTTAACGTGTCTCGCGGTACGTATAATTGCAGATTGTAAAATATCAATCTAATTATACGTGATAACATGATTTGATTTGCGGCAGTTGAGGATAGACAGCTTTGATTATCTTAAGATAATGATTTTCAGACTGCATCGAAAGACCATAAATGTATTAAAGCAACTAATGTGTTATAAAATTTAGGTTATATATCCTTAATATAATTTATAGATATTTTAGGTAATTTTGTCAAATATTAATACCGATATAATCAATATAGCAGGGGTTATACAAATTGTATGAGTCTAGTCTACGATTGTCCAAAGATTTTATGTGTACTACATGTAACCTAATAGAAATAACTTTACAGATACCGGCATATTACTGTTTGCATTCTGTGATCAAGTAGTACGGAAATTTTACATTGAACGTTAATAACATGTTACAAAGTAAAGCATGTAATGTGGCAAACGCAAATTCAGTGAGATATAGACGAACAATAATTACGTGTAACTTTAAACAATTTCCATGGCTGTCCAATCATAAAAGCCTATTTTTGTCGCACGAAAAAAACACAATTTCATATCCCACATCATAATGTCCCGTAAGCATTTCAGAATGATATTTCAATACCGCCATTTACTGATATTGCATGGTGATAGAACGTTTATATGGCAAATATACATGTATTAACAAAGCGGACAACGTTCCGTATAGATCTGTTGCGTTTAGGCACACGTATTCTATGAAATACAATTGTAAACTCATTCCAACAAAATGATTTAAACTGATTAATTTAGCCTCTTATTGCATTATCCTTTAGGCATAATTTTCTCTGCAATTCGTTTCACTGAATAGCACGCCCTTTTAGTGTTATATATGTCTTGCCTATATATAAACCGATATCTATTGGACCAATCTAATGATCTACGGATTTATTTTGCAGGGGAATCACATAGAGCATCAAATGCCATACTTTTATCATGGAATTTCTTTGACGTTTATTTCATAATGAATTAGAAAAACGTCAAAGAAATTACATTATAAATGTAAACGGTACTACAGGATCAATGTGTTGCCCATTATATACATTTCTGCAGATTGTAAGATTAATCCCCAAGATATTAATTTTCACAAGACTAATAATTATGACACTACAAGGTCGTACTATTCATTGAAAAAAAGTCCAGGAAATATTGTGTCTCGGTTAATGAAATAAAGAGTGTCACGTTTATTCTTGATTATCCAACCTTATTTATTAAAGTGTATAGAGCTATATCGGACGATATTTTTTTTAAAAAGTCTCAAAAACTGAAAAACAATTATGCTTTTATATCCATTAGATCATTTATCGATTCAGTTTTAACAGAAACTCGCTCTGTGATTTATTTGACATGTCAACTGTTCATTTTCGTACGAAATTGTTCTAGAACACCCTATGAAATTATAAGAATGGTATATTTTTCGACGATTGAATAAAAGTACACAGAATTCTTCAAAATTTTAATTTGCTATTAAGGTAGTCTAGTAGCATACTTAAAACGATGCAAGTAATTATTTTGACATTAAATGACTGCTATAATATAGCTCTATACACTTTAAGTGTTCCTTTATTTTCGATAAGCTGTAACAAGGGCTTGCAATCCATATTTAACAGTCAAAGCAACAGACGTAGAACAGTGTTGCCAGGGTAACCTTTTATCACTTCCAAAAATTATGTACTTGCATCCCGAGATACATGTAAATGACAAGACTTAAAAAAACATATTTTGTTACTAATTTTTGTAAAGAACCTTTGTTTAACAATAGTGCGTGTGTCGACGTTCGAGTTGTAACAAATTAGTCACTGCAACTATTTCATGTAAACGGATCTATAGTGCAGAGATTCTTAAATATAACAATTATGATTTAGGTAGCCAAGACTATATAGTTTAATAAGAATTTCGTTTAGAATCAAATTCCTGAAGATTTTCGCACACTCATTTGTTTTAAAATTGACAAGGTCAATGCATCTAATGTTACTCATGATATGGTCCATATTAAGGAAGTGATTCATTGAAAAATGCTGTGTTATGTCTGTTACAAGCGATTATTTCAGACGCTCAACCAAATTATCCGATGGATGAATTAGCGGCTTCACTTTCTTAAAAATGAATAGGAATCATAGCTCTAATTTTCAAAAAAGGCATATTCAATATTTTAAAGTACTATGCTGATGGCAAATTTTTAATGCCAATATTATTGAATCATGTCGATAAAAGGCTTCGTAAGGTGATTACCGCTTGCATAAACAATAATGAATACTTTGATTCATGTACATTCACAAAACCACCATTTACAAAGGAAGAATACATTTGCACATTTATAACATATGTCGGAAAATGTGTCAAGTGTGATTGATTCAAAGTGCTTTATACGACTTTCGATAGTCTTGAGAACGTCTTCATAATCATCATATGTCAATTAGCGTAGTTCCTGCACAAAATTATTTCAAATTTGATCCTCGACTGTAGGCTGTATTTGCACGTTTATAACATAATGTCAGAAAACGTGTCAAGTGTGATTGATTCGTAGCGCGTTTTGCAACTTTCAAGAACCTCACAATGTCTACATACTAATCAAACGCCTATCAGCAAAGTTCCTGCACTCAGTAGTTTCACATTTCAACCCAGACTGCAGGTTATCTCAGACGTTGTATTGACCTTTTGTATATAAAGCTTCGATATCGAATCCGCGTCTCCATTATAATAAATTGGTCCGATTTTAAGACGCAAAAACAAGTTTAATTACTTAATAAACTGGTGTGAGTGTTCATAATTAATTAGAATAATATCAAAGAAATTCCATTATAAATGTATACGTCACTACAGGCTCAATGTGTTGTATATACATTCAATACATTTCTGCAGATTATTAGATAAATCTCCTAGATATCGATTTTCACAAGACAAATGATTACAAAATGTATAACACTACTATGGAAAATAAATTCCGAAAAAAGATTGTATCAAGGTTAATGAAATAAAGAGTGCCATCATGTCTTTCTTCAGCCTTGTCAATTTAGTGTTTCTTTGTTTTCGATAAGCTGTATAAAACAAGATTTTACAATTCATAAGTTATACACAAAAGCAATAGAAACAGAACATTGTTGACAGTGCAACCTTTCAACAGTACATAATATTATTGCATCCCGGGAGACATGTGGATGACAGTACTGAAAAAAGTAACTAGTTTGCTAAAGAACTCTCAGAACCGTTTAAAGTCGGATATGAAGCGTTTTTTCTTATTCAATAAAACAATGGGTCATCACTGTGGGAAAGCATCATAGTGTGTGCTTCTCTTTTTGTTGTATGTGTTTTATAATTTCAATACTGTTGATTGGCGATAAAAACAGTTGGTTTGAAAACAGTGGTTGTTTCAAGTGGTGTTTTGATACATCAATCCTTTTTTAACCTAGACAGGCTTTAGAGCTACTTTAATGTCAACAAAGACTGTGATTTTACCTGCTATGTTCTGTTATTACCTCTAATTCTCGATGCGACACTTCGACCATTTGACTACTGTGGTTGGTATGAACGACAGCAAATGCGTATAATAAAATGTATTTCTCATTGGTAAATTGCGACCTCTGATTAACAATAGTACGTGTATCATCATTCGAGTTGTAACAAATTTCATATAAACAGATCTACAGTGCAGTGATTCTTACATAACAATTATGATTCAGGTAGCCTATATTGTGTAGTATAATAACAAATTCGTTCAGAATCAAATACCTGGAAATTTTAGACACACATTTCTTTAATATCAACAAGGTTAATGCATCTAATGCAACTAATGATATGGTCCATCGAAAGGAAGTGATTCGTTGAGAAAAAGCTTTGAAATTTCTGTTACAATCGAATGTTTCAGGTGCTCAACAAAATTATCCAATGGATACAAAATAGATAAAAATCATATCTTTGCCTATATAAGGGCGCATTAAATATCTTAAAGAACATTGCTGTTGGCGAAGTTCTAACGCCAATATTATGGATTTTTGTCAATGAAAGTCTTTAAAAGGTTATTACCGCTTGCATTAACAATAACGAATACTTTGATTCATGTACATTCACATAACCTCCAAATACAAAGGAAGAATATATTTGCACATTTATAACATAAGTCAGAAAATGTGTAAAGTGTGATTGATTCAAAGTGCTTAATACACTTTATACGACTTTCGATAGTCATGAGAACGTCTACATAATCATCATATGCCAATCAACGTAGTTCCTGCACAAACCTATTTCATATTCCGAAAGTAGGCTGTATTTGCACGTTTATAACATAATGTCAGAAAACGTGTCAAGCGTGATTGATTCGTAATGCAACTTTCAAGAACCTAACAATGTCTACATACTAATCAAACGCCTATCAACGTAGTTCCTGCACAAAGTAGTTTCACATTTCAACTCAGGCTGCAGGTTATCTCAGAAATTGTATTGAACTTTTGTTGTCACATTTCTAGCTTGTTTTATAGAAAGTTCCGGTAATGAATCTGAATCTCTTCATATACAGAAAAATCCTTTAATAAGACGCAAAAACACGCTAAATAATGCAGCAAATCGGACAAGATTGGTCAGAATGAATGAGAAAGACGTCAAAGAAACTCCATGATAAAAGTATGGCATTGAAAGCTCTATGTTTTGCTCATGCAATACAAATCCGTAGATTATTAGATTGATCCCCTAGATATCGGTTTATCCATAAGCAAGACATATATAACACTACAAGGTCGTGGTATTGAGTGAAAAGAATTGCTGAGAATATTATGCGTAAAGGATAATGCAATAAGCGGCTAGAATATTCCGCTTAAATCATTTTTCTTGGAATGAGTTTACCATTGAATTTCATAGAATACGTACGTGTGCCTAAACGCAGCAGATCTATACGGAATGTTGTTCGCTTTGTTACTATATTTGCAATTGAAAAGTTCTATCACTATGAGATACGAGTTAATGGCGATATTGAAATGTTATTTTGAAATGCTTACGGGAAATTTTGAAGTCAGGTATGAAATTGTGTTTCTTCGTTCGACAAAAATGGGCCTTTCTCATTGGAGAGCCATGGGAATTGTTTTAGGTTAAATGTACTTACTGTACGTATACAGCTCACTATTGAAGAACTTAAGAACATTGAAACAGTCTTTGAATTAAAGATGCATTAATCATGCGTTCTTGAGACAACATTTATATTTTTATTCAAAGTCATTAAAAACGAATATAATTAGTGTTCCTTCTGATTGCTTTTAATCAAGATCTCTGTACTGTCTCTGTAAGCAAGTTGTCCGTAATTTCTCATTGAACGTTATTAATACGTTACAAAGTTAAGCATACAGTGTCTTAGTTATATGCAATCAAACACAGCTGACACGTTGTATGTAACAGATATCTCTCAAACTGTGGTTTGGTAAATATCAGTGAAACATGTCATTGGAATGATGTGATCCTTGACAAGCATGCAGATTTATTGCGGCATAACAGTTGGTTCTCCAAAATACTGTCTGACCATCCTTTTGTACAAAGACTAATGCGTCACATTCGTCAGCCATTCAATTAATATCCGGTCTGAAACTCGATGTAATGTCCCGATATGTCTTGTCCAGAAATATGTAAGATGTTACATGTAGGCCTATGATTAAACCAAGATAGCACTGACTCAGGTAATATGTGCAGACTGTTATTCCTCATAGCCATTCGTATTCACACAATAGAACAGCGAATACAAGTGTAAGTACATAACAGATATAAACAAACGTCTGCTTCTACACATGTATAGAGGAACATCGGACGTAATCTTAAAACAAAACAAAAAAGATATTACGCGCGTACGCCATTCTAGCAATGACAAATGACACCGTCGACATTGGTTATGTGTAAGTTTCATATCACGAGTCTGACGGTAAATCGCTTTTGTGTGAAGTGATGATGAGTGATAAGTTAGTGCGAAGTTTCAAAACTTGTTTTCGGAGCACCCTTTGTGTTTACGAAAGATATGTGCCTGAGCATTTCCCTCTCCGTTTTTATCAAATATTCTTACTTGAAATGAACTCCATATGCCATATTGCTATACTGACATTGTTACGAATGAATTGGGAATACCACAATGTGTCACTGTTTGAGTAAAGACGAAACGCGTATGCACATTAACAAAGCCACGTTATACAAATGGAGAAAATAAATCTTCAAGATAACAATGTGAGCTTATCAGAATTTTCACACTTTATAATTTACTACCAATAAATGAGTTTATTTGATCTGAAAATCTAATTCACAGCCACGTGTATAGTTATTGAAGTACTGTTACCATGGTAACTATTATGATATGCAAAATATTGCCATAGTAACCATGTTTTAGAAAGAATGTTGGTGTCCAAGCAATATATTAACTAGATGATGTTGCATATCACAGAAAAAACAGAAGATCTTGGATTTTCCTTTTGAACAATTTACAGGTTTTTACAACCGATCCACCTTTTTATTGTGTTTTGTCGGCATCAAGTGCATGTAAAGAAAATGCTGTAAAACCAAAAATAATCACCGGAATCAATCAGAAATTTTCAGAATTTATTCTTAAAAGGCTGTTTTTTAAGATTATGAAGAAAACTCAAAATGTGAAATTTTAGCGTCTGGTCTGATTTCTACAGTCCTTGACACATATTTGCACATTTATAACACGTGTCAGAAAGCATGTTGAGTGTGATTGATTCAAAGTGCTTTGTACTACTTTCGATACGCTTGAATATGTCTACATAATCATCATATACCAATCAACGTATATTCTGCACAAAGTTGTTTCATATTTGATCCCCATACTGTAGGTTATCTAAGAAATTGCATTGACCTTTCGTTGACTAAATTCTGGTTGGTTTTATAGAAAGATTATCCATTATTGAATCATCATCTCTCATGTAATAAATCGGTCCGTTATCAAGACACAAAAGCATGTATAATTTCTCAGAATACGGACGTGATTAGTTATAATGAATGAGAAAATCGTGAAAGAAATTTCATTATAATGTTTACGACATAACAAGCTCAAGGTGGTGCCTATTCATTTTTTCATTTTCTGCAGATTATTAGATTAATCCCCTAGATATCGATTTCTAGACATATGATTATATGTATAACACTACAAGGTCGTGCTTTTTATTGAAAATAATTTCCGAGAAAAGATTGTGTCAAGGTTAATGAAATAAAGAATGCCTTGTCTTTCTACATTAATCAGCCTTATCAATAGACCTACTCCGGATCTCCACTAATCTGTAGGTACAAATATATTTTTACCGTTATAATCCCTATGTCACTTGAATATTCATACATGGACGAAACAGTTTGGGTCAGTTGTATTTGCATATGAATACAAAACCAGTATAATTAAGCCAGATTTGTTTGTACCTACATGTAAATTAAGGGAAAACCTACTTGAACAGAGTTCCGGATATCAACTATTAAGTGTTTCTTTGTTTTCGATTAGTTGAATATAAACAATCCATAACTTACCCCCGAAAACAATAGAAACGAAACATTGCTACAGGTGTAACCTTTTGGTACTTCATTAGTAATTGCATCAAGAGATACATGTGGATGACAGTACTGAAAAAAAACATATTTTGTAACTAGTTTGCTAGAAAAACTCTCAGATCCGTTTAAAGTCGTGGGTCTTCAATGTCGGATAGACTAAGTGTGTGTTTCGCTTTTTATTGTATTTGTTTATCATTTCTATACTATATTTATTGAAAATATTGAATCGCGACAGAAACAGTTGGTTTTGATACATCAATACTTTCCGAGGCTATGAATGTACTCTTTTATCAAGAGAGACTGTGATTTATCGGCTATGTTCTGTTATTACCTCTAGTTCTCGATGCGTCGCTTCGACCATTTGATAACTGCGGACGATCAAAACAGAAAAGGAATATAATAAAATATACTAGTTATTTCATTTGTAAATACTCTTTTTGTATTCCTTGACGATGACTGATTAAACAGTAGAACGTGTTTTAACAGTCGAGTTGTAACAAATTAGTTGTTGAATCTAATTTTAATTTAAACGGATCTATAGTGCAGTGATTCTTGAATAACAATTATGATTTAGGTAGCCCAGATTATATAGTTTTATTAGAGTTTCGTTTAGAATCAAATACCTGAAGCTTTTAGACACTCGTTTATTTAAGATTGACAAGGTCAATGCATCTAATGTAACTCATGATATGGTCCATATAAAGGAAGTGATTCATTGAAAAATGCTTTGTAATGACTGTTACAAGCGATTATTTCAGACGCTTAACCAAATTATCCGATGGATGAATTAGCGGCTTCACTTTCTTAAAAATGAATAGGAATCAGAGCTCTAATTTTCAAAAAAGGCATATTCAATATTTTAAAGTACCATGCTGTTGGCAAATTTTTAATGCCAATATTATTGAATCATGTCGATTAAAGGCTTCGTAAGGTGATTACCACTTGCATAAACAATAACGAATACTTTGAATCATGTACATTCACAAAACCACCATTTACAAAGTAAGAATATATTTGCACATTTATAACATATGTCGGAAAATGTGTCAAGTGTGATTGATTCAAAGTGCTTTATACGACTTTCGATAGTCTTGAGAACGTCTTCATAATCATCATATGTCAATTAGCGTAGTTCCTGCACAAAATTATTTCAAATTTGATCCTCGACTGTAGGCTGTATTTGCATGTTTATAACATAATGTCAGAAAATGTGTCAAGTGAGATTGATTCGTAGCGCGTTTTGCAACTTTCAAGAACCTCTCATAATGTCTACATACTAATCAAACGCCTATCAGCGAAGTTCCTGCACTCAGTAGTTTCACATTTCAACCCAGACTGCAGGTTATCTCAGACGTTGTATTGACCTTTTGTATATAAAGCTTCCATATCGAATCCGCATCTCCATTATAATAAATCGGTCCGATTTAAGACGCAAAACAAGTTTAATTACTCCATAAACTGGCGTGATTGTTCATAATTAATTAGAATAATATCAAAGAAATTCCATTTTAAATGTATACGTCACTACAGGCTCAATGTGTTGTATATACATTCAATACATCTATGCAGATTATTACATAAATCCCCAAGATATCGATTTTCACAAGACAAATAATTACAAAATGTATAACACTACTATTGAAAATAAATTCCGGAAAAAGATTGTATCAAGGTTAATGAAATAAAGAGTGCCATCATGTCTTTCTTCAGTCTTATCAATTTAATGTTTCTTTGTTTTCGATAAGCTGTATAAAACAGGATCTTAC
Source organism: Spisula subtruncata (assembly GCA_963678985.1). Taxonomy (NCBI): domain Eukaryota; kingdom Metazoa; phylum Mollusca; class Bivalvia; order Venerida; family Mactridae; genus Spisula; species Spisula subtruncata. The sequence goes on from OY787661.1 coordinate 18,210,788, forward strand.
AATTCATAACTTATACACAAAAGCAATAGAAACAGAACATTGTTGACAGTGCAACCTTTCATCAGTACATAATATTATTGCATCCCGGGAGACATGTGGATGACAGTACTGAAAAAAGTAACTAGTTTGCTAAAAAAACTCTCAGAACCATTTAAAGACGGATATGAAGTGTTTTTTTTTCTTAGTCAATAAAACAATGGGTCATCACTGTGGGAAAGCATCATAGTGTGTGCTTCTCTTTTTAGGCTGGCGATTTCGCGCCAGACTATTACAATCCTAAAAAATGAAATCCACTAAGATGAATTTACTCCCGAAACTGACAACACAGAATCTATACACTCAATGCAAATAGTTCCTCCTCATTAATCAGTTTTGCAAGATAAGAACATTTAACTTTCCTTGTTTCATTTATTCTGTTCGATTGTAATATATTAGTTTCTTCTTGAAATGGAAGGAAATTGTATGAAATTAAAAGAAAAGGTGTTTAAAGGCGTTGATAATTATTACTACGCGTTACGAACGCGATATAGCGCGGCGCATCAATGATTTTATTATGTTAAATTATTTAGGTCAACATTCTCCAACGAGATCGTGGTCGAGTGGTTGAGCAACTCGGTTAGTAATTTTCTGATGCTAAGGTCCAGCGATCGAATCACGGCGGCTCCAAATTTTTTATATTTTTAAATTTTATTTTTTTAATTTTTTGTTAAGTCCAGCACTTACCTCTCTTTCGACTTAGAAAACCACTTGATGTTATATTACTTGAAAAGCTATTGTTCCTTAGCAGTTCGCCAGCCTGTCAGTACTTTCAGTACTTAGATTGTTGTATGTGTTTTATAATTTCAATACTGTTGATTGGCGATAAAAACAGTTGGTGTGAAAACAGTGGCTGTTTCAAGTGGCGTTTTGATACATCAATCCTTTTTTAACCTAGACAGGCTTTAGAGCTACTTTTATGTCAACAAAGACTGGGATTTTACCTGCTATGTTCTGTTATTACCTCTAATTCTCGATGCGACACTTCGACTATTTGACTTCTGTGGTTGGTATGAACGAAAGCAAATGCGTATAATAAAATGTATTTCTCATTGGTAAATTGCGACCTCTGATTAACAATAGTACGTGTATCATCATTCGAGTTGTAACAAATTTCATATAAACAGATCTACAGTGCAGTGATTCTTAAATAACAATTATGATTTAGGTAGCCCATATAGTGTAGTATAATAAAAAATGCGTTCAGAATCAAATACCTGGAGATTTAAGACACGCATTTCTTTAATATCAACAAGGCTAATGCATCTAATGCAACTAATGATATGGTCCAATGAAAGGAAGTGATTCGTTGAGAAAAAGCTTTGAAATTTCTGTTACAAGCGAATATTTCAGGTGCTCAACAAAATTATCCAATGGATACAAAATAGATAGAAATCATATCTCTGCCTATAAAAGGGCGCACAAAGTATCTTAAAGAACATTGCTGTTGGCGAAGTTCTAACGCTAATATTATGGATTTTTGTCAATTAAAGTCTTTAAAAGGTTATTACCGCTTGCATAAACAATAACGAATACTTTGATTCATGTACATTCACATAACCTCCAAATACAAAGGAAGAATATATTTGCTCATTTATAACATAAGTCAGAAAATGTGTTAAGTGTGATTGATTCAAAGTGCTTTATACACTTTATACGACTTTCGATAGTCATGAGAACGTCTACATAATCATCATATGCCCATCAACGTAGTTCCTGCACAAACCTATTTCATATTCCGATAGTAGGCTAAATTTGCACGTTTATAACATAATGTCAGAAAACGTGTCAAGCGTGATTGATTCGTAATGCAACTTTCAAGAACCTAACGATGTCTACATACTAATCAAACGCCTATCAACGTAGTTCCTGCACAAAGTAGTTTCACATTTCAACTCAGGCTGCAGGTTATCTCAGAAATTGTATTGAACTTTTGTTGTCACATTTCTAGTTTGTTTTATAGAAAGTTCCGGTAATGAATCTGAATCTCTTCTTATACAGAAAAATCCTTTAATAAGACGCAAAAACACGCTAAATAACGCAGCGAATCGGACAAGATTGGTCAGAATGAATGAGAAAAACGTCAAAGAAACTCCATGATATAAGTATGGCATTGAAAGCTCTATGTTTTGCTCATGCAATACAAATCCGTAGATTATTAGATTGATCCCCTAGATATCGGTTTATCCATAGGCAAGACATATATAACACTACAAGGTCGTGGTATTGAGTGAAAAGAATTGCTGAGAATATTATGCGTAAAGGATAATGCAATAAGCGGCTAGAATACTCCGCTTAAATCATTTTTCTTGGAATGAGTTTACCATTGAATTTCATAGAATACGTACGTGTGCCTAAACGCAGCAGATCTATACGGAATGTTGTTCGCTTTGTTACTATATTTGCAATTGAAAGTTCTATCACTATGAGATACGAGCTAATAGCGGTATTGAAATGATATTTTGAAATGCTTACGGGAAATTTTGAAGTCAGGTATGAAATTATGTTTCTTCGTTCGACAAAAATGGGCCTTTCTCATTGGAGAGCCATGGGGATTGTTTTAGGTTACATGTACTTATTGTACGTATACAGCTCACTATTGAAGAACTTAAGAACCTTGAAACAGTCTTTGAACTAAAGATGCATTAATCATGCGTTCTTGAGACAACATTTATATTTTTATTCAAAGTCATTAAAAACGAATATAATTAGTGTTCCTTTTGATTGCTTTTAATCAAGATCTCTGTATTGTCTCTGTAAGCAAGTTGTCCGTTATTTTTCATTGAACGTTATTAATACGTTACAAAGTAAAGCATACAGTGTCTCAGTTCTATGCAATCAAACACAGCTGATACATTGTATGTAACAGATATCTCTCAAACTGTGGTTTGGTAAATATCAGTGAAACATGTCATTGGAATGATGCGATCCTTGACAAGCATGCAGATTTATTGCGGCATAATAGTTGGTTCTTCAAAATACTGTCTGACCATCCTTTTGTACAAAGACTAATGCGTCACATTCGTCAGCCATTCAATTAATATCCAGTCTGAAACTCGATGTAATGTCCCTATATGTCTTGTCCAGAAATATGTAAAATGTAACATGTAGGCCTATGATTAAACCAAGATAGCACTGACTCAGGAAATATGTCCAGATTGTTATTTCTCATAGCCATTTGTATTCACACAATAGAATAGCGAATACAAGCGTAAATACAAAACAGATATGCATTGACCCGAACAATTAGACACGAACAAACGTCTGCTTCTACATATGTATAGAGGAACAGACTTACTAGATCATCGGACGAAAGCTTAAAACAAAAATAGATATTACGCGCGTACGCCATTCTAGCAATGACAAATGGCACCGTCGTCATTGGTTATGTGTCAGTTTCATATCACGGGTCTGACGGTAAATCGCTTTTGTGTGAAGTGATGATGAGTGATTAGGTAGTGCGAAGTTTCAAAACTTGTTTTCGGGGCACCCTTTGTGTTTACTAAAGATATGTGCCTGAGCATCAAGTGCTGCTTCCCCCTCCGTTTTTATCAAATGTTCTTTCTTGAAATGAACTCCATATGCAATATAGCTATACTGACATTGTCACGAATGATTTCTAAGTGGGCATTCCAAAATGTGTCACTGTTTGAGTAAAGACGAAACGCGTATGCACATTAACAAAGCCACGTTATACAGATGGAGAAAATAAATCTTCAAGATAACAATGTGAGCTTATCAGAATTTTCACATCTTATAATTTCTACCAATAAATGAGTTTATTTGATCTGAAAATCTAATTCATAGCCACATGTATAGTTATTGAAGTACTGTTACCATGGTAACTATTATAATATGCAAAATATTGCCATAGTAACCATGTTTTAGAAAGAATGTTGGTGTCCAAGCAATATATTAACTAGATGATGTTGCATATCAAACATAAAACAGAAGATCTTGGATTTTCCTTTTGAACAATTTACAGGTTTTTTACAGCCGACCCACCTTTGAATTGTGTTTTGTCGGCATCAAGTGCATGTAAAGAAAATGCTGTAAAACCAAAAATAATCACCGGAATCAATCAGAAGTTTTCAGAATTTATTCTTAAAAGGCTGTTTTTAAGATTATGAAGAAAACTCAAAATGTGAAATTTTGGCGTCTGGTCTGATTTCTACAGTCATTGACACATATTTGCACATTTATAACACGTGTCAGAAAGCATGTTGAGTGTGATTGATTCAAAGTGCTTTATACTACTTTCGATACGCTTGAATATGTCTACATAATCATCATATACCAATCAACGTATGTTCTGCACAAAGTTGTTTTATATTTGATCCCCATACTGTAGGTTATCTAAGAAATTGCATTGACCTTTCGTTGACTAAATTCTGGTTGGTTTTATAGAAAGATTATCCATTATTGAATCATCATCTCTCATGTAATAAATCGGTCCGTTATCAAGACACAAAAGCATGTTGATTTCTCAGAATACGGACGTGATTGGTTATAATGAATGAGAATAACGTGAAAGAAATTTCATTATGCAAATTTAATGTATACGACATAACAAGCTCAAGGTGGTGCCTATTCATTTTTTCATTTCTGCAGATTATTAGATTAATCCTCTAGATATCGATTTCTAGACATATGATTATATGTATAACACTACAAGGTCGTGCTTTTTATTGAAAATAATTTCCGAGAAAAGATTGTGTCAAGGTTTATGAAATAAAGAGTGCCTTGTCTTTCTACATTAATCAGCCTTATCAATAGACCTACTCCGGATCTCCACTAATCTGTAGGTACAAATATATTTTTACCGTTATAATCCCTATGTCACTTGAATATTCATACATGGACGAAACAGTTTGGGTCAGTTGTATTTGCATATGAATAGAAAACAGTATAACTAGGCCATATTTGTTTGTACCTACATGTAAATTAAGGGAAAACCCTACTTGAACAGAGTTCCGGATATCAACTATTTAGTGTTTCTTTATTTTCGATAAGTTGAATATAAACAATCCATAACTTACCCCCGAAAACAATGGAAACAAAACATTGCTGCAGGTGTAACCTTTTGTTACTTCATTTGTAATTGCATCAAGAGATACATGTGGATGACAGTACTGAAAAAAACATATTTTGTAACTAGTTTGCTAAAAAATCTCTCAGATCCGTTTAAAGTCGTGGGTCTTCAATGTCGGATAGACTAAGTGTGTGTTTCGCTTTTTATTGTATTTGTTTATCATTTCTATACTATATTTATTGAAAATTTTGAATCGCGACAGAAACAGTTGGTTTTGATACATCAATACTTTCCGAGGCTATGAAGGTACTATTTTATCAAGTGAGACTGTGATTTATCGGCTATGTTCTGTTATTACCTCTATTTCTCGATGCGTCGCTTCGACCATTTGATTACTGCGGACGATCAGTACAGAAAAGGAATATAATCAAATGTACTAGTTATTTCATTTGTAAATACTCTTTTTGTATTCCTTGACGATGACTGATTAAACAGTAGAACGTGTTTTAACAGTCGAGTTGTAACAACTTAGTTGTTGAATCTATTTTTTATTTAAACGGATCTATAGTGCAGGGATTCTTGAATAACAATTATGATTTAGGTAGCCCAGATTATATAGTTTAATTAGAATTTCGTTTAGAATCAAATACCTGAAGCTCTTAGACACTCGTTTATTTAAGATTGACAAGGTCAATGCATCCAATGTAACTCATGGTATGGTCCATCGAAAGGAAGTGATTCATTGAAAAATGCTGTGTAATGTCTGTTACAAGCGATTGTTTCAGACGCTCAACCAATGTATCCAATGGATAAATTAGCGGCTTCACTTTCTCAAAATGAATAGGAATATAAAAAGGCATATTCAATATTTTAGAGTAGCAAGCTGTTGGCAAAGTTTTAATGCAAATATTATGGAATCATGTCGATAAAAGGCTTCATTAGGTGATTACCGATTTCACAAAAATCTCCAAATACAAAGGAAGAATATATTTGCACATTTATACCATATGTCCGAAAATGTGTCAAGTATGAATAATTCAGAGTGCTTTATATGACTTTCGATAGTCTTGAGAACGTCTACATAGTCATCATATGCAAATCAACGTAGTTCCTGTACAAAGTTATTTCACCTTTGATCCCCGACTGTAGGCTGTATTTGCACGTTTATAGCATAATGTCAGAACACGTGACAAGAGTGATTGATTCGTAGCGCGATTTGCAACTTGCAAGAACCTCACAATATCTACATACTAATCAAACGCCTATCAGCGAAGTTCCTGCACTCATTAGTTTCACATATCAACCTAGACTGCAGGTTATCTCACACATTGTATTGACTTTTTGTTGTCACATTTCGAGGTTGTTGTATAGAAAGCTCCAGTAATGAATCCGTGTTTCTTCTATGACAGGTCCTCTTCTAAGACGCATAAACACGCGTAACAACGCTGACAACATGAGACATGATAAAAGTATGGGACTAAATGCTTTATGTGTTGCTCATTCAATACAAATCCGTAGATTATTAAATTATCTCTTAAGATATCGGGTTTGTTTTATACATTTCTCATGGAAAGCTCCATTATGGAATCCTAGTCACTCATACAAAAATGGTCCGTTTTTATAAGCAAAAACAAATTTCCTTACTCAACAAATTGAGGTGCTTAGTCATAATGAATGAGAAATTCCACACAGGCATATGCAACACTACAAGGTGATTATCATTGCAAGGGCCATGGGGATTGTTGTACGTTAAATGTAATTAGTGTAACGTCTTCAGGTCAATACTGAATATTCTGAGAATTTGAAACGGTCTGTGTAATTAAAAGATACATTTAGCCCATTAGATGCAGCCACATTGCGTGCTCGTCGGGCGACATATATATTTTTATTCAATGACATTTAAATCCAATATAATTAGTGTTTCTTTTGATTGCTTTTAATCAAGATCTCTGTATGGTTTCAAGTAATGAAATTTACTCAGACGTTTAGCTATTGAATTTAAACACGAACCTGGGAGATTGATACTACTTTACATATCAGACTACTGGTAAGTCCTTACCAACCGGAAAAAGGTATTGGAAAGCCGACGTGACATGTCGGTTTGATGTTATACAGCTACCGATTGTCCCATTTAAAGGACGTTGTACTGAAACGAGGTTGAGTTGTAGTCATATTGAGCCAGTGTGTAAATGTTTCCGAGTGGATTCCGAAAAGTTATAACTATGTAAGACAGTGAACTATTTTTTATATAGTTTTGATGTTGCTTTGTCATGTCTCATTAAATAATTAGCGTGTTTTTAATGATATAGTCATAAAGACTTTATTAAAAGCGGCAACACAATGGGGTATTCCCAGTCTTCCCTGTGAGGAGCGGTGGTCTAGAGATAGATGATCGAGAACTTCGGGATCGAGAAGTCACGGGTTCAACCTCCCACTGGACCACTGGTTATTTTTTCTGAGCATGAGACACTCCAACATGGTGTAAAATGGTACCTGTGTGGACAGTGTCTATTCCTGCGCGCCGCAGATCGATGTTGGCTACAACACCCACAGGCAGGAGAGAAATAGTCTCCTTAGGGAGACACGAGTGTAGGATTCCATAGGTAGCACAATGACCAGGGGAAGTTAAAATGTCAAAAGGTGCTTGAGCGGCCTAACAGCTGAAAATGCAGTTACTGTTGAAATATTTTGAATGGGTCAATTATTAATGTATCTCTCTAGTGAGAGAGAAGTTTGTTTGACTGTCAGAGAACCATCACTTTAATAACTTCCTCTTATATGTTCATATTTACAATTATGCAAATAAATATTACGAGGATCAGTGTTTTTCTACACGTCTCAGTTCTGATTAGTCAAAATCAGTTCATATCTAATAGATATTTCTCAAACTGTGGTTCAGGATATATCAGTAAAACATATCATGGGAATAATTTGATCCTAGAGAAGCTTAACATTTGGTTCTCCGCAAATACCGTCTGAACATCTTTTTGTACGACGACTAATGCTCAATCGTTCCGTCAGGCATCCAAGTGATATCCTGTCTGTAACTCGATGTAATGTCCCTATATGTCTTGTCCCGACATATGTTAGATGTTGCCTCTAGGTCTATGATTAAAGCAAGATAATACTTTCTAAGGAAATATTTCCAGACTGTGATTCCTCATAGCCATTTGTATTCACACAATGGGATAGCGAATACGAGAATGAAATACCGAAACGTTGATATACCGCCACCCTCACAATTAGACACATACAAACGTTTAATGCTACAAATGTCTAGAGGCAGTACTTTAACTTAGGTTATGAAAGAACGACATATAAATGCACAGCCAGCATTTAAGCGGTATATCAATTCCTTAACAGCCATCAAAGGAAAATTGGAATATTTTGAAAACAATGTCACCTACATCATCTTGATGCGTCCTTAAATTCCAATTGTTATAAAAATTGTGACAATCGTTGAGCTCAAAATCGAGTAGTAGGTGAACGTTTAAGGAAAAACTAGAAAACCATGTATATTACTCGAAACGTGTCTTTTTATCGGCGTAAATTATGTATAACCTAAATCTAGAACGCGGGATTTGTGAACAGAACATGTACGTGTATTGCCATTTATACACAAAATGACCAACTGCGCTGGGAGCGTACAACAAGCTATTCTTCTACAGCAACAAGGTACAAGGTACTGTAATTTCTCCATTTATCCAATAATAGGCGAAGCCATATAATAAAACAATATAAAAATGATAATAACGCAAGTAAACATAGTCTAGAATGCACAACGCAATTATAGATGAGAAAGTAACAAATACAGCGTATCTAAAATAATGCTACTCATATTTTAGCCCCAATCATAATTATCTTTTGTTTTATCTGGGAGCTAAACACCGTATAATTATGTATACGCAAAATAAAAAAGTTTAGTCTATTTATTTCAATTGCGGTTCAAATGGATGTTTTTACCAAAAAGTCGAAATTGATGTATGTCATGTAAAAAGAGAATATCTGACGATATATGTTTTCATTTTGTATTTGCATGTAAAAAGCTTGACAAGTGTGAATGGTTCAAAGTGTTTCATACGATTTCAATAGTCTCAAAATCGGCTACATTCTTATCTAAGTCGTTTTACATTTCAACCCAAGACTGTATGCTCACAGAAAAGGTTTTGGCCTTCTGATATCTAATGTCTTGTTTGTTTCGTACAAAACTCCAGTAACGAATCCGTATCTCTTTTATAAAGCGTGATCCCTTTCTAAGATGCAAAAACACGATTAGTAGTTCAGCAAATCGGAAAAGATCGGTGATAATGAATGTGAAAACGTCAAAGAAATTCCATGTTAAATGTATGACATTTCAGGCTCAATGGGTTGCTCATCCAATATACGTCCATAAATTATAAAATTACCCCCCCCCCCCAGATACTAGATTTGACACATAGGCAAGGCATATATAACACTACAAGATCGGGTCGCTCAACAAGAACTGCTGAGTATAATATGTGTCAAGAATAATGAAATAAGGAGCGCCTTGCTTCTCTAGATATTTCAATTTTAATCAGTTATTGTTCCTGGTTCATTTCAATAAACTAAAGGTTTACATTCCATCGAATATACCCAAAAGCAACAGAAATGGAGTTTTTCGATAAATGACGGTATTGAAACAGACGCGTTATTTCATTCGTTGCATATAACCTACATTTTGAAGTCGAATACAAACATTGGCCTATAGTATAACTTCGTCATCCTGCATTTTTTCAGCGTGGACTTGAACTTTTAATTGTTTTTGGCTTATGTGTGGGCATTGATCAGTGTTTTTGTGATGTTTCTTACTGGTAAGGTTTAGTGCAAATTCCTTGGCTGGTTTCATTATACCATTTGTATCGGTTCAATATTGTATCACCTGAAAACGTTGAACCGCTAACGACGGCATTTTTAATTACCAGACACATTTAGCACAATGACCGCACACATGCTGCGCGTTCGTCAGACGACATTTATGATTGCATTCAAGGACAATTGAAAACGATATAATCAGTATTTGTGTGTTTGCTTTTCATCAATGTCTCAGCATGGCATCAAGTAATGAAATTTACACAGTCGTTGCTCTTTTGTTTGCATTACTTGAATTGTCTACGCGCTAACCTAATTCCTTATAATTGGATACAACTTCAAAGGTCAGTCTAATTATATATCAAGTAGGACATACATGATCTGAAAACGATGTGACATGTCACAGTTCAGGACAAAAATTAAACCACTGCAGAGTGTACTATTTATTAGACGTTGTACTGAAATGAAGTTTGTTTGTAGACATAATCAGTTACCGAGTAAATATCGGTGGAAAACAGTGTCTGTCACGACGTATCTGTATTTCTTCAATTCCATTCCTTTGATTGATAGAGCTGTAGAAAATTACAACACATGAAGTAAAAACGTTTAAGGTTACACAAATTATCTGTAAAGTAACACCAACACGTTATTCCATAGTTCACATAGCTATGCGTTAAAGTCCCATTCTTTTAAACTGTCTGAGAAAGTTAACGTACATTGTCCAATTCTGATTGGTTTAGAGGATCAATCAGAGAGGTCCTTACAAGTTTCAAGTTGGGTACACCTAAGGTCCGCTCCGTACCGAACTGGTATTATAAGGTCACAAATTCCTACACGGTTCCCGTATGATACGGACAAATGCCCCATTGGATATAATCTCAGTGCTCATTCTTGTCGCCAACGGTGGTCTTTATAATTACAAGACAGATATCGCACAATGCCTGCGCACATGCTGTGCGTTCGTCAGACGAAATTTATGGTTTTAATCAAGGACAAATAAAAACGATAATAATCAGATAATAATTTGTGTGTTTACTTTTCATCAAAGTCTCTGCATGGCCTCAAGTAATGGCATTTACACAGTCGTTACTCTATTGTTTGAATTGGCCTGAATTGTCTACGTGCAAACCTTAGAATTGGATATAACTTCAAAGGTCAGACTAACTATATATCAAACAGGAAGTACATGATGTGAAGACGATGTAACATGTCGCCGTACAGGTAACTTTATCCCACTGTGGAGTGTACCATTTATTGGACGTTGTACTGAAATGAAGTTTGTTTCTAGACATAATCCGTTCCAGAGAAAATATCGGTGGAAAATAATGTCTGTCACGACGTATCTGTCTTTATAAAATCCCATTCCTATAACGAAAATGTAGCATCGTACAATACATGAAGTGAACACGTTTTTGTGCAATGCTCAGTGTGCTGTGGTGCTACTGATTTCTGTGCTCGGCTGGTTAGGTTGAATGCTATCTTCCTTGTTCGATTTCCTCATACATTTTACACTACTGACATCTTTAAGCCACCTATGTCCAACTATATCTTCATTATGTTCTTGATTTTAAGGATACATATTTCATCTTTTAAGCAACACCAATTTTGCAAGTGCGTCGTGAATAGGCAAAGTTCTGCTCATAATTCTTACATACACGCACGTCAGCTTAAGAGCGTAACAATAACACACGATAGGTCGAATTTAGACTATGGCTAAATACACAAATACCTACTTATTTATGTAAATATGTATGATATAAACAAGGAGTACATGTATAGAATATATGAGAAGTGCTAAAGAAAATAATATTTTACAAATTATATACTGAAGTAATGTGTCGCTGACAACGTCTAAATGCAAATGTGTAAGATACTATTCGAATTTTGGTTTGTGGCAAACGACATAGCGACAATTATAATTTCATTGTAGGCGAATCATTGCCTTCCAATGTGTACTCTTTTGCCATATTTTCAACTGTGCGTCTTTATATTCAGGTGCTTACAATTGCACGGTTGATGCTTTTCATGTGCGGTTTAAAAAGATATTAGGAAACTGGACAGGGTGGGCAGCACTGAACTCAGCCGAGTACATAAATGTTAACAACATAATATAACACATTTACACGGAACATTGTCTATAAACTGAACGACAGAATGAAAAGCACAAGTCACCAAAACCAAGAACCAAACCCTGATAGGCAATGCAAATTTGTAGCATTTTACCAAGCGTTAAAAATCAAATTTGAAAATTTGTTTAATATGCAATTTTCAAGCCTCTAAATAATGTATACATAATAATCATACGCCTTTCAATGTATTTTCTGCATAAAGTAGTTTCACATTTCAACCTCAGACTGAACGCTATCTCAGAAATTGTTTTGACCTTTCGTTGTCTAGTTTCTGGTATGTTTCAATGAAAGCACACGTGCCAATACGTATCTCTAAATTTGGTCCATTTTTAAAATGCGTAACACTTTTAATACGTCAGCAAATACGAAATTATTGGTCAGAACGAATGAAAAAAATACTATCCTTTTCATTAATACCTTTTTCACCTTTCGTTTCATGAGCTAATACTGGTGGTATCGAACTGTAATGTTTGTGATTAATTAGATGAAGTGCTTACGGCACGTTATGATGTATAAGGCGTAGTTTTGTTCATTTTGTCGATAAAACATTGGCCTTTATCATGGACGCGAGCCGATGGGATATTCCTTAATAAGAGTAAGATTTTAGCGCAATACAAACATTGAACCTTCATCGACGATCTTTATTGTTAAAAGACGCATTTAGCCCAATGCTTGCAGCCATAATATGCGTTCTTTGGGTGACATTTATGGTTTTGTTCAAGGACATTTAAAATCAACTTAATTATTGTTTCTTTGTTTGCGTTTCATCACAGTCTCTGCATGGTCTCCAGTAATTGACATTTATAGAGGCATTACGTCATTGTTTGACTTCACATTAATTGGTTACGTGCAAACCAAGGGATTGTTTAAATGTTAAAACGTCAGACCAATTCCAAACCAAACATAAAAAGCTGTTGGAAAGCCGATGTGACATGTCGCAGATGTTGCAGTGTCCCGTTTATGGGACGTTGTGCTGAAATAAGGCTGAATTGTAGACACGAGCAATGTGTAATGTAGTTCTAGAGCAAGTTCCTGTAAATAACAATGTATCACAACAAGAGAGGATATAGAACTTTTAAAATGAATACACCGGTGATGAAAATCTAAGTTTGATACAAAACAATCATATCTTTATAAGAGTTCAAAATTACATAATATCTACAAAATGAGTTGACACTTAATCCACAGCAGACCCTCTCCATTACAGTGTGATATATTTACAACAGTTTCTCTCCCTCCTATTTACTTCGTCTCCTAGTCTTCCTGTATTTCTTTCCCTCAACTAATCCTCTTCTTTTTCTGGCAGTCATTCGATCCGGTCGTTATTGTTCTACGTTTGTGAATATTTTTTATTTTAAAAAGGAGCCGGATTTATATAAGTTTCTTCAAACTGGTTTCCCAATCCTTCATAGCTTGTATTTGATTACCACATGTTGTAAAAAAGTTATTGAATAAATAGCGTTTAAACTAAAATGAATACGCTCGAGGTGCCTTCAATGGAATGCAGTTGAAACTTGTCGACAGTTGCATTTAAGTTTGTGTAGCGGCATATTTCATACTTGTGTATTGAAGATGATTTTCACTCGGTTACATTAACTTACACGCAGTTGCAATGATGCCATCTTATTGTTAGAATAAAGTTGTGGTAGTTACTGCTATGACATATTTACGTGTCGTCATTTCAAGAAAATACAGAAGAACAAATTGCTACTAAAGTTGTACGAATTTTAATGACAATACGAGAACATATCACAACTGATAGAAATAGAGACAACTCAATGATTAAAACATTGAAATGGTTATACTTAGTACCTGCCTATAAATCAAAAGGATACTTACGCGTACTTTAGAACATCGCTAGATTAGAATCTGCCCGTGTGTGTGGCAGATATTTATGCGCATTGGTTTAGTTATAACCTAACTATAAAAGTACCAAGAAAACGCTATATTGAAGCTGTTCGTATTTAAACATTTTACTTTATCGAACCAAAACAGAAATTCATTGTACAACGTTAAGTAAAGGTACTAGGGGTGATCACTCTGTTTGAAATAAAACAAATATGTAATGAAGTACGCCCTCCCTTGTACATGAATTTTAACAGTTTGAATACCCATTGACTGCAGCTGATATCATGGGCGCGATATCATGGGCGCCTTTAATGTTGCAATAGATCTACTCGACACATCTTCGTGTTTTATTTCGAAGTAATACTACCCTAACATTGACATAAACATATTAACATGCTATAAGTTCGCCGGTTTCCGGAAAACGGCAACATTTGAACGTCAGACGCTGTGATAAACAGAACTTGTACAGGTGAGCATATCGTAACGCAAGAATGACGTTACCAAAACATATGAAAAATACCAAATTCTGTTAACAAGATGAAATTATTTCAGTACCGTATAAAAATATCGTAACGGAAAGGGTCCTGAAAGTAGTTGGTAAGTTCATGCAATACATGAATGGTTTAGATGTGGATGTTCAGACTTGAAACACAGGGAGTTAACAGAAAATCGCACAAGTGTTCGTTTTAGTTTTTGACTGAAGAACGTATGCTTTAAAAGATATTAAAAAATATTACCTTTTTCTACTTTTGGTTTGCCAGGTCATTAAAGTTTTGCATGTCACAAGTTCATAAATATTCTTCATAATGATTCCTTTGTAAGAGCCTGTCCCTTATACTATTGGCTATGTCACCAACAAGACACATATGCTCCTAATGGCATGTTGACTTTGTTTGCGAACGGGCAAGATTTGCATTGCATTTACTGTCATGCTTTAATAAATTTGCTTTTTTGAAATTTATAGGTGTCTAATCTCAAGTGTAAATGTAGTATAAACATAATGCTGTTCCTATTTTATCCTTCAAAATCAATTTGAAGACAAAAAGTTTTTGAACGAAATCTGCACTATTTCACTATAGTTATACGCTGTTACCTTAAAAAGACCATAACGTTTAGTAAGAGTAGATTTTTGAAAAACAATCCGGTTAAAAAAAATTCGCACCCACAAAAAATCCAGTTACTAGGTTACAATGTACGCCTACAGTTCACATTCTTGAGAACATGTTTTGCCCCTTTACTAATTGACACATTCTCATCTTACAATTAGAAAATAAGGGTTATTAACTGACTATACAGTATCATGTATTACACTCGAAACAAATATACATATGAACTCGTGGTATTTATCGTGGTTTGCTTAATTTGTAGGGCAAAACAAATTATGATTAATAACTTGCGTACTTGCGAACATTCTACTCTTACTCAACATTCAACCTGAAGCTTCCGACAATATTGCAACAAATATTAATGAATACTACGAGTATTTTTAAAATATAAACATTAATATAATTCTTGACACAAACGGTTAAGGTGCTAAAATATTACAGGCTGTTCCCTTTAAAAAAGTAACCGTTAGGAGCTTCGGATTCTTTTGATACTAACTCGGCAGTTATCGTTTATTCTTTAACACCCTCAAAACATTCATGATATTATTATACAATCATGTATATAAAAAACGCCTGAACCAGCCAAAAACGTAATAAATAATAATTATACACTATTGCCCAAAACAGAAATAAAATGTATTTGCTACTAAGAATTAGATCTACTCGTATATACTTCGTCAGCCAAAATTATGTTTTGACCCAGATTACGGAATATGGCGTTATGGCATCTTAACTTTACTGAATTGTTTGCGTAGTTTTATATACAATATAAAATGTTTTATTAGACAGTTAAAGATTTTATGTATAATAAATTACACTAGTATATCATATTGCATAGTAAGGTCGATATTTCACTGGCTTAGAATCAGAAGGTCGTAAGTACAAAATCGATATTTTGAGAAAACATAAAACAAATATCCGAAAATTACTCTTTTCTTATGGTAGAACAAGCTGTTTCTACGTCACTTTGGTCAACATGGCATGTTCTGATTTTCATGAAAATAGGTTCGTACGAAGCGCCTTGTGATGCTGATTTTAAATATATATCAGTCTTACAAAGTCGTAAGTAGTAGTTACAACCTTCTCATTCTAAGCTATCGATTTATTATGATCACATTCACTGCCAGTGGAAATTTATATATGCACATAATGACACTAGATTGTCGTCACAGGAACTGCCCTATCATGAGAAGAACAACAAGCTACAGTGTGACAAGGTCATAAACTTGTCACCTCAAGGACGACCTGGAAAGAAAGACAAAAGATGAAATCCGAAACCAGTATACTGTTACCCGCTCACTGCCGTGAACATAGAAACATACAAACGGACAAACTTGCATAGAAAGGTACACTCGCAGAGCAAAAAGGTACTTGTACAAATGTATTATCAAAAACACTGTTGAAAAAAGAAATGACGAAATCGGACAGGAAAGGCAGTACTCAACTTAATCAGTCGGGCACAGAAAAATTAACATAACACAACTACACGAAGCAATACCCTCACGCAACTAAAAGCAATTATTAAAAGCCCAAGTCTCCTCTGCAAAAATAAAAGAGGTTTTAATTTCAAAAAGAAGTAACAAAATAACGGTGATCCCAAGTGAACGAATGAAACGCAGCTGAGTCAAGTAAAGAAGAGGATGGTAATGGCAAATTGTCTTCTTAGTTAGCAAGAAAAAATACCAATAGTCTAAAGTCTAACATTCATAAAACAACTTAAAATGGAACTAACATTTTCCTGTCCTGGTTATGAGGACAATCAAACCACTGAACATGTGCATAGATACTATATACGTCACGCTACTGAAGGGGAGAATTGCAACATGGTCCAGTGAGACAACACTTCGTCAAAAGCTAAATGATGATGTAGATAACCTTAAGCGGACAATGAAGACCATCATTGATACTGAAAAGGCCGTTTAATAGCAAATATGAGACAGAATTAAGCGTGAAAGTTACTTTTCATATGACATACCCTCGTGACAGTGCATACCATCAGGAATCGGTTAATTAATATGAGTTGTAGAATTTCTTTCACAGACGAGCTAATAAATATTGTTTCAAGAGCCTGACAGCCAGGAATTCAAGCAATCAAGCAAAAAAATCTCTACCAAATGCATCCGCCCACTACTGTCATAATAACGTTATTGTGTTTTTCACTTACTAGTATGCTTCACTTACTGTAACAGTTGTCAAATATTTAAAAAGTCAGGCAAATTGTCAATTACGTATATATAACTTATTTTATTTAAACGAGTCATTCACCCCCAATTACTAGTACTAGTATATATTTTACATATTTCGTTTCGTAGTTCAATGCCCCCGTCCTAATGATCGTTTTACCATAAACCTTTTTAGCGGGTTTTAACTGCCAATAAGCGCCTTTCATCTTGGCAACTCAGTTACACATATACATGCATTAACACAATGAGAGTTTGAAAGCAACTTTTTCAGTATCATTGATAGCAGCGTCCTTGGTTAGCAGTTCATTGTCTTAATTACAACATTTTGACCATGAGTCATGATTGATGACGTTACTACAAACAATTAAATATCTTCATAGATAATACAAGATAACTAACATGGCCATAGTGGTCAAATATGTCCGGCAATCTACTTTATATTACCCCTCGCATCTTTATAACCTGACCATCCAATAATATTCTAGAAAGATGTGGTGGCAAGGTGTCGAAAGTAGGACTTCAAAGTGGAATCCCTTCAAGATTCAAGAAAAGTTTCTCTGAGTCAAAGTATTGAATGGACAATAAACCATGTCAGAATACAAACGGATAGGAATGGATTGGGGGGTTACCGTAATGCATTGATACGTTAAGGTGTGACTACACCCTAACATTTTCATTTATAATAGTTACAGAAGGACTCTTTGCACTTGAGGCACTTTTCTGCACTGTGCCACAGGTTGATATTTAACGGATAAGGTTACTTATGCATTAGGTAACTAGGTACTAAAGAACTTTGTGAACGGAGCACAACACTATACCTAAGTAACAGAGTACTAAGATATTAAAGACAGTATGAATCATAAGTATAATGGATAACATTGTATTAAAGCTGTCATGTTTGTCAACTACATAGGTAATTTATACAGATTAATAGGTGTATAAAAATATTTAATAAATGTCGACAGCGTATTAAAATCTAGATATTAAAATTTAAATGACGTCAACATATTAACATAAGTTATCTTCATGCATATAAACAATAATATATTGTAACTGTTTTGTGTGAATCACAGTTTCTACGGAGTTTGTCTCGATCCAGACCTATTTATAGATTTTAGAAATATTAAAAACATTAATCGTTGAGTCATTATAGTACGTTATATTAGATACTAAGCATAACAAAAAACATAACTTGTATTAACCTAGGTAAAAACATACTTGATACATCACACAGGAAAAATATCTATTATTTCCTATGCTTCTAATGTTTAAAAACTTTACATTTGAGGAATTATGTGAATAACCTTTTATATACATATAAGTCCGCATAATTACAATTTGCTGGCTTATAACTAGAAGGTCGTAATTACAAAATCGATACTTTGAGAAAACATGACAAAAACTGTCTGCAAATTACTCTTTACTTAATATATTTAAAAAGCACTATTTTAACTTCAGTTTGGTCAACATGACCATTTCCGATTTTCTTGACAATAGGTACTAAGAAGAGTTTTAAGATGCAGATGTCAAATATGTATTAGTCCTATAAGGTCGTAAGTAGTACTCTCGACCTTCTCATTCTAAGCCAGCGATGCAAGTCCGTATAATCAATCAGCCTTACAACTTACCATACAGTAATGTTAATCGGTTTAAAAAGGAGTCGCATTCTTAACATGAAATGAGCTGAATCAAATTTAATTTGTAAAATTACTTAACTCGACTATCATGAGTAATATATTTAATTTAGAAACTTATTGATTTGGGTCATATCGTCTTTTTTCTTAACGCCTAGTTTTTGTATTAATAATTGTCGATTAGTTTGTCAAAATATTGGTGATAAACGCGTAGTAGTCCATGTCCCAGGTCTTGAAAATTGAAGATCCATTACCAGAGAGGTGAACAGATCCAACAATGATTTTCGGTTAGCTTGATATCTAAGCTGTCCGAAATCAGTTGATGGACTTGCGGGACATTTTGCCAAATGACCTTTTGGCGGCCATCTTTAAAGATGGCCGTCGTTATTTTAAGCTATCAGCGGGTTTAGGAAAACTTCGATTATTCCTCACTCACAAGGGCTATCGTCTTGTGATTTGTCTTAAAATGTTTGCAATTGAAATGTGCATATAGCAATATATAAATATAAATAATATAATGTGGTTATTAATTAATAATTATTATTTTTTTAAGGAAATTATGATATTTTTCGATTTTTGTCGTTAATTTTTCTCTTTCAAATCGGATCTGAGTGTGTATTTGACCGTTTGTTGATTGTTATATGCAGAGGAGGGTTCTAGGCGTCCATAATAAACATTACATTGACAGATTTTCATTTAAAAATCCTTCATGAGCCCGAAATATTTGATACCTTTAAGTTTAATAATAGTTCTGTCTATAAATGGGATATTTAGGTTTGACACAACATTGGATTGAATAGTAAATATTTTTTGGTTTTCTGTAAGGGAATTTATTGTTATTAAAGAATATGAATAATGCGCAGCTGGCATCATTGAGCATTTGTGAAAATCAAAATGGCGTCCAAGATGGCCGCCAAAATTCAGAAAAACAATCAGAGGTGCCAGAAATTAGGATCAAATCGCCATTTTGCAGATTGGTTGTAGTTTAAATGTTTTAAACATAATTATTTATTATATTCGATATTATTGATTGAGTTAGTGAATGTAAAAAGGCATCCGTGATGGCTGGAATCAACATGGTGGCTAAAATGACAAGCTGTTAGGAAAATAATTTGTTTTTATCACAATTTAAGTTGAAGTGGTGTATAATAAATGATTGAACTGTAATATGTAATAAATGCTCCAAGAAATCTTTGAGTTTTAAGCATTGAACCATTAGCTGATTCAAAATGGCTTCCAAAATGGCTTCCAAAATCAATTACATATTGTGTTAGTGGTCCAAAGAAGTTACATATTGATACTTTTGTGATCGATAGCAGTGTAAGTGTTGCAAACATATTTACAACTTAAATACCCTGTATAAAATATAACATTATATCTATTTGGTGATCGACCTACCCCGTTTAAAATGGTATCAATGAAGGCTGAAATCATAATTGTGACAAAATGGCCACCGCATACAGGTATGTCAAACTCAAAAAGTGCATTAAAACATGTATCGTAATGGAATGTGTTGATGTGAAAACTGCTATAGGTTAAAAATATAGATCTACTGTACCACTAGAACACTTTATGTGCAGTATATTTGATATGACTTCTAAGATGGTTGCCAACTATGTATGTTCAAATGGGAGTGGTATTCAATACTGATCTTATCTAATAGTTTTGGAGAATAAGGATAGCCACATATAGTTACATCGCTTGTAACTGACCAAGTGTTGACTATGGTGTTATCTGGTTGGCTGTCCTTATCCTTAAGTCAAGTACCATCAATATTGTGAACCACCGGTACTGATTGTCTAATTTGTGTTCGGTTGGTAACGTGGTACGGTATATGCATAAGATATTTTTCATACATAGTTATACATATTTTATTTACACATTGCCGTCAAAGAATAGATCATCTGCACATACATCAAACTCGACGCATACACCGAGTGCACAGTAGCACCATTCATATGCCACGGAAGCGACCCGCTTGCCATTACACTAATCTACAGATCACCCAGCAGCAACCAAGCTTTTAATGAAGTCAACCACCTCCACCCTGCCTACACAACATCGACAAAATGGCTTACAGGTAGCATCAACTTACAAGATATCGACTTGGAAACTGGCATGATTACAGACAACACCTACCATCGCCATACTTGCTTAATATTTATAGACGCGGTCACAGAAACAAGCTCAGAACAATTTTTCATCTTCACGATAGGGGTAAACAACGAACGTATCCTCTGTATAACCAGTACAGCACTATCTTGGGTTAGCGACCATAGCACTGAATTCATAGTGGCGAGGACCACAGCGGCAAGATGGAATATCCCGGCAAGAACGGCACTTTTGTGGAAGAAGGCTGATATTAACATCATAAGCATGGTCCAGGGCGTCAGCATTGACCTTGCCTAGCACTTTTCTCATACTACTGATATTGACACATTATGAATGTTATTTCAGAGACTATGCCAACGTACCATATAAAATTACAAACCCATAAACGATCCCAGGTATTTCCAACCATTGTTAGTAGTAATCAGATAAGTCAAACGTCTATGATGAAGAAGTGGGCATTCCGCACAACTTCAGTATAGACAAACTAGATACCAACAGCCAAGCACTCGACAAGGTCCTGAACTAAGCGTTGCGCATAATGACTGGTGCTTCGAAGTCTACACCGATTGAATTCATGGAAAAGTTCACTGGTATCCAGCCATTATACAAACGAAGGCAAGCCAAAGTCATGCTTCAAGCGGAGAAGTGCGGATCAATACCGAACCACCAAATGGCAACAAGATTGGCTGGATTTAACAAAAAATCGGATCAAGCGAATCAGCTTTGTACATTTAACCAAGAAGTTAGACAAAGAATTTGCACCTGATTTGACCATAGCAAGTACACCTCTTGTCAGGGATGATATAGTCAACCCATTAGCAAATGATCTGTCTGCATAACCTTAGTACTCACTGCAAACTAGCCCTACAGTGGATTCCTGCCCACTGTGGAATGCCTGGAAAGGAAACAGCAGATGAATTGGCAAAACTGGGAGCACAGTCAGCACAACCGCTAGTACATGTGAGATATAAAGAGATAAAGAGATATAAAGATGCTGGTCCCTACCATCGCCTTAACAGGTCAGAACAAGCGATTATGGTACGAATACGCTCAGGGCACAACAGGCTGAACCAACAAATTGGTGCCGTCTCCGATCTGTCCATGCGGGGAAGAAGAACAAACTGTCGATCATGTCCTCCAAAGATGCAGAGGACACAACCAGGATCGAACTGCAACGTGGCCCACAGACACAACTCTCCGAGAGAAGCTCTATGGAGACGCTGATGATCTGCGGAAGACCAGAAAGTTCATCGCAGACACTGGGATGATAGTGTAAGACGAACGACTGAGGTGAGGTGAGGTGAGGACAAACTGGATGTGAGAAAGAATATAACTGGTCACGGTACGCATGAAGCAAAGATTCCAAACAACATCCACACAAGTTTTTGGAATACTATACTCCCTTCAGACTAGAGCGTCACACCCATCATCAAAACTAGAGACCAATTAATAGCGACCTAGCAACTACTGGTCCATCTCAATCAAGTCTGCGTGAAGTGAACTGGTCGAGCTCACACCGTTACTTCAAAGCCAGATCATGGCCCTTCTTAGATACTAGCTGACTAACAACAAGGTTCAGACAGATATCCACTGAGAGTCAGCTGCATTCCATAACCAACTACAACTGTTACCTAGATGGTGGATATCAGATTAGCCCGTCATTCGGGACTTCAACAAAGCCTTCGGTCTAAGGAGAGGATAGGCAAGCCAGCAAACTGAATTATTACAATATCAGTGGAACCTGCTGGGCAGGATTAGTACTAGCATAATTCTTGCTATCAGAACCCAACATGTACTGGTCGGAGAACAGTCCACCAACACAGCACCAGTCATCAGCCATTGGACAACTTTTTCTGTTGTATATCTACCACCTTCTAATTCATGCAACATCTACTCACCATCTGCTTGCTGACAACAACCACTTGAACAGGGTAATTACTAAAGAAAATGCTTAAGGCTAACAAGATGACATTGACAGACTACAACAATGAATCGGAGGGTCCATGGTTTATGTCATTTAATCCTTACAAGTATATGGTCACCCGCATCACTAGGAAGAGCACTCGTGTTGAGACTCCGTTTTTCATCGACAGCAGCATGACACGTTACAAGTTGTGGCAGAGATAAGTACATCGGGGTATACATAGATGAGGTCTCCTTGAGTACCAATGTTGCTACCATTGTGAGGAAAGCTAACAACAGCATCGCCTTCTTCAGGACAAACTTGACCCACTATCGAAACAGATTAGGGTACGATGTTACCAGACACCTGTCAAATCAACCTTGAATACGCAAATTCGGCAAAGGGTCAACCAGGGCAAATATTTGTCAGCTGGAGGCAGTTCAGCATATTGGACGCAATTCGTCAAACGGTACTTTAGCACAACAAGCAACATCAGGCAGATCGTGGTTGGAAACTCTAGAACCAGATTCATGAGCATTGTCGACAGCGATTATGCCTTCTCGATGGGGTCTTATTTATAGTGGATAATCATGATTATTTGTTTTTAACAAAAATAACTCGCCGCTCACACGATCTTGTAATTCAATATCAATGGCACGATAATGCCCAAGAGGACGACCATATATACTATACAGAAAAAAGAATAATCTGCAATCTATTCACCACTTATGTAATGTTAAGTGGCCATCTTTGCTGCCGTTTTGAAGTTAAGCCATAATGCATGTCTGATAAATATAATGTTTTATACAAATAAAAACTATTTGAACATGCTATACGATTTTAATAAAATATGCTTATTCAGCAATTATGATGGCCATTACAGCCGGTAGTTGATTTCTTGGTATGCTATCTTAAATAATTTCAAACAATAAATAATGCTATGCTTGAATAGATACTATGTTTAACATCTACACAACTGCCAATTAGCAACAATAGTAATTTATGTAACTAATCGCTTGCACCACCGACATATATCCTGATTTTGGCGGCCATCTTGGACGCCATTTTGAATACGGCAACGGGTAAATTGAATCGAATCGAACTTTTATTTGAATGTTAGTTAACTACTTTAATTCCGATATCAACAAAAATTATTTCAATAAATGTTTTAATAGAATATATCCATATGTCAATTATTGCGGCCGTTGTAACTGCCATTTTGATTTCAGCCGACATGGATGCCATCCAACAATATTTTAATCGACGAATAACAATAGATATATTATAAATACATGTGTTAAAACGTTTTAACTACAACCAATCGGCAAAAAAGAAATTTGTAACTAATTTCTGTCATCTCTGATTGTTTTTCTGATTTTGCCGGCCATTTTGGACGCCATTTTGATTTTCACAAAATGCTCAATGATGACAGCTGGTCATCATTCAGATTCTTCAATAGCAACATATTCTCTAACAGAAAACCAAAAAATATTCACTGTACAATCCAATGTATGGTCTAATCTAAATATCCCATTTATAGACAGAACTATTATTAAACTTTAAGGTTTCCAATATTCCGGGCTCGTGAAGGATTTTTAAACAAAAATCTGTCAATGTAATGTTTATTATGGACGCCTAGAACCCTCTTCTGCATATAACAATCAACAAATGGTCAAACACACTCAGATCCGATTTGAAAGAGAAAAATTAACGACAAAAATCGAAAAATATCATGATTTTCTTAAAAAATCAATAATTATTAATTAATAACCACATTATATTATTTTTATTAATATATTGCTACATGCACATTTCAATTGCGAACATTTTAAGACAAATCACAAGACGATAGCCCTTGTGAGTGAGGAATAATCGAAGTTTTCCTAAACCCGCTGATTGCTTAAAATAACGACGGCCATCTTTAAAGATGGCCACCAAAAGGTCATTTGGCAAAATGTCCCGCAAGTCCATCAACTGATTTCGGACAGCTTAGATATCAAGCTAACCGAAAATCATTGTTGGATCTGTTCACCAATTTGGTAATGGATTTCGGTCTGTCACATGGACTATAGGAGGAGGTTGCTAAAGTGATCTGCCCACAAGTTTAGTAACAGTATTGAGTATAGGACGTACAATGCATTAATTCACTACGATTGTATGGAATACACTTACGCACACTCTTAACGCTAGTTTTCATGAATACTCAAATATTCAAGAAGGGGTTTTATTAAATTTTTGGAGTGTAAATAAATCAACCCTTTACAAATGATCCACATAAGTTTAATTCTAGTTGTTAAACAGTAGGGTGAAAATAAGTTCAAATATTTAGCATCACCGTAAAATCAAAAGTCACAAAATGACACCATGCGGCGGACTAGTTTACCATGATGTCCGTGTGTAGTTTTCGCAGTGAACGATGTTGTATTTCAACGGTTGTGGAGATGGTCAGAAAAGTTTATACATTATGCCATTATGTTGTCACCATCCTATTTCGAGGCTACCTTGGCTGGCCATGAAGTCGACCAGTGAGTTGGAACTTTGAAAGAGTCTTGAACGTGTACTGTAGACAGACCATGCTTTCAAAAACTGACTACTTGAAAATAGAAAATATTAATCATAGTTTAGTTTAATTATTATAATATTCGAAATATTGACAAAATTTGATACTACAAAATAGTTCTTAACATTTTATAAGAATATGTAGTAAAATACAGCGCATATATGTGTAGCGAATTGACAAACCGGTAACCTTCCAATTGTGCGACCACGCTCTTCAATAGTCATCCGAGTCATTTTGTATACAAATCTGTGATTCCTGTCGGACTGTCGCTAGACGGGAACTCAATGTCAATAAATATCGATTTTTGCCATTGACTACCATTTTCTCGTGCAGCACGAAGGAATCACCGCCGCGATACGTCCAGAACTGACAGAGTGTCATGGATGAATGATTTTAATGTCACTGTATTGCCTATGACTTAGAACAACATAGTTTATAAGCGCCACTTGATATCTTGAACAGTTTTTGAGAAATTAGAATTATAAAAGTGCTGCATTAGGAGTGTGCGTAAGTGTATGTCGTACATGTATATTAATTCCCCAACTTGTTGAATTATCAAACTAGTTGTTTTCTACACTGAAGTTTGTTTGATAATATATGAATATGTCTGATTTCATTCACGACAGTATTTGTTTTAGTGCAATAGCTATATATGTCAAGTACATATAACTCAACGTACAATTTAGTCTCGTCCACAGCAGGCTAATACACAGCCACGCGATACAAGGCAAACTAAGTAACATATATAGGCTAGAATGTTTTCTTTATTAGATAACACAGAACAATTTTGAAGCATCTGTTTGTATTACCCTCAAGTAAAAGTAAACGTAATTATATTGTAAAGACATACCAGTAACAATGTACTCTGCAGACAATAAATAAAATTACTTAAATAAAATCAATAAAAACAAATTCAAAAAACGACTAACCTTCGGGAAACTCAACTTTAAGTAATGTTAACTCTGTTAACTCTGACGTTTAACTACCAGCATGTTGTTTTTCTTTTCAAAACACCGTATACATGTATTTCTTGTGATGCTTATTGCTATACCATGTGGGTATGTCTTGTTAAATGTATCTCCCGAACAATTTTACGTCGTGTTTCTTTTATTTCTTAAAGTATTCCTTTCTTATACACCCAAGGACACTATTTATATAGTATATTAGTATGCGTATCTTCTCAATAGCAATTAAAACATACATATTGGCAATCATTAATGATAATGCAATTGTTTTGAGGACTAAATGAATACAATCGTCCGAATTGCTAGCTTTGGTCGTTTACTTTCAACGCATTAAAACTAGCTAGTAAAAAACGAATTTTCGAATTCTTAAATTATGTTATCATACTGTGTGGTAGCACTGTACTGCCGAAATGCACGGATATTTCAAGATGGAGTACGTCAACGACGATAAAAGTAAGCATGTTTTGTTTTCGGTCAGATCTTTTTAATACGGCGTCCTGTATTGTAAATTAACTATTTAATGAAAGAGCTAAAATTGGCGATTCAGCTGGGGCTGTCGGTTTGAGATGAAATAACAAGATCTTTCTGTAAAGTTTAACAGAACATGATGATTTGTGACAGTTGAAAAGTGAAGCGAGAGACGACAAGAAAAGGGGCGATATTTTCCTAAGATAGAAGAACAGTACATAAATAACTATCCAAATTTGTTTATATGATCATTCCCCACACATGTATCAATCATTGCCTGATTAAAGTTTTCTAGAAAAGATGTTTGAAAGGTTTAAAGTTTTGACCACTGTACTGCGCAGAGCAAAACGTAAACATCGCTCTGTATTGCACAGAGAAGGCAAGTTCTGTACTGCGCAGAGCCAGTTCGGCTGAGTGTGAAATACTATCTTTTATCTAATCCCCTTGTCTGAAAATGACACCCAAACCATTGTAATTCGATGATACACTGGAGAATGTGTTTTAATACGACATTTAAGTATTTCATATCAGAGGAATATTAGTCTCGGGTGAAATACTGTCTGATCAAAGTTGTTATTTTGCTTATTGCACTTCATATTGTGATAACTAAAGGAACAAGTTAATATTACTAGACAGTGGCAATAATATCACATGTTTTCGGTGCTCAAGTGACACATTTCTAACCACATGATAAACGTTCAATAGCGGCTATATTTGGGTCGTGCTATCGTCTGGTATGCTACATCTACTCATTCGTCAGTTCAAATACAGTTTTTATACTTGACAATAGAATGACACAGTTTTTGCCCGAGACTGGCTCGGCTTCTATATATGTAGTTGAATCGGATTTTGGCCTATATGGTGACCTGTTTTACAAAACTATTAAGTTGTGTGGGTAGTGCTCATTCTCAACTTTAGCGTCAAACAAACACATCTTGTGAAACTGGTCAAATAAAAAGATACATATAGTAAGACAATTAAAATTGTTAAACCATTTATACAACGCAGGTTACATTTACAACAACAAATCTCTATGCTACATGTATATGAAGCTACTACAGCTGACTGATTAGATTTGCGGTCAAACAAATGTCTATACTTCCCATAAATAACTAGATACCTTCATTGCAAGTAACAACTTTCAAGTGAAGGTTGTCAATAACTTAAATACATTCATGTATTAATCGAGATGTACAGACGACCCGTAGTTTATTACTTTCAGCTGAGATCAATTATCCTTCGAGCCATCATCTAATTCATTCTCTAAGGTGTTGACATTAAAATGGTCTTTTATCTACTGTTCAAATCGTGGATACAGAATGCGCGTTTCTCTCCAACAGCTTTCCGATGCCTTGTATCATAAACAGCATGCAATATACAGTTGAGTCGTGTCCGCAGGAGGCTAATACCTAATCATGTGATATACTACAAACCCTCATTCACCTACATAGGCTAGAATGGTTTCTTTATTAGATAAGACAGAACAGCTTGGGACATTTGTTTGTATTACCATCAAGTTAAAGGAAGCGTAATTATAATGTAAAGGCATATTATGGTAATTTTCAGGCACTAAATAAAATTACACTCATAAAATAAAAAAGACATTCGTTCAATAAGCAACATATATTCAGGATATTTAGCTTCAAGTAACTTACCAGCATATTGTTATTCCACAAACACCGTGTAAATGCATTCCTGAAATTTCTTATTCAAGAATATGCGGGTGTGTCTTGTTCAATTGGTTCAGAACTCCATAAAACATTTTATTCCTCAGACCATTCTGCATTGTTTAATATCGTCCAATACAAACGGTTTTGTAGAGCATTGTTGTGGCGCGAGGTGGTCACACAGATACTAGTTATTTTCGCAACCTATATGGACATGCAACTATATTCGAATGGTCTAACGCGTATTCGTAATCGAAATTTACACTGTTTGGCGATAGTGCCGTAACTAAAGGTTCGAATCCCAATATAATTGCATTTTGAGTTTGTTAATGCTTGTTTACATTGTCAATGATGTGTTATGGTACACTCGGAGAATCTCGGTTATTAATTAATTTAATTGGTTGTTCGATATTCATATTTTGTTGAAAGCTAGTGGGGTTTGAGTTTAGTTGGAACATGTAATTGCGACAGTCTGATGAAATACTTGTATATTGGAATTACAAAAAAAGACCACTCTATCTCACTGAGTCTCTTAACGCTTCATTTAATCTAATACTCTGTATGATGAATTGTATTACTTTATTCATTACCGGGTTCTTACTTTGAACTGATCGATATTTCGTTGATTTGTTGAGTGGAAAAATTTGGGAACACATTTACTAATTCGAAAGGACTTGAAAGGTGTTATAAACTTATTGAATAGCTAGTTTTTGGTAAATATATTTTCAGTATTATTAGTGTTTTAGATAATGATAAAATGAAATGAGGAAATCGGTCAAGCAATGCATCACTAAACTTAACCAGCCGAGCACAGTAAACAGCAACAACACAACTACCAAAAGAAAGTATTAAAAGCCCAAGTCCCCGCCGCAAAAACACATGATGGCCAATTTTCACAAAAAATAACAAAATAACTGTGATCACAAGTGACCCTTATTAGTCATTGCTGTCCTAAACTACAAGTCACTAACACAGTTGCTTAAAAGCTTAAAAGTAAGCTTTATACTTTTGCCGTGTTTTATTTGCATTTAGTGCCTAGCATGATAATCAATTTGAATGTGTAAGTTTGTTGATTTCGTAAATGTTTAAAAAGTAACATGGTGCTTCTAAGAGAATGGTTGAGATTTCAAGAGAACTGGTGGTACGATAGCCCATAATTACGACTAGGTCAATTAGTGAGCTGACCTTGTTAAGTCACTCGGTAATATGGTGTTTGTGATCGGTTCATGTCGCTGTTCTTGTCATATGCATTCGATTTCAACTGTGCGTAATTTATATATGTTTTCCTAGACGCCGATAGTCCATGTACTACATAACATGAATATCAGTGACTGGGGTAATACTGAATTACACACACTTGAAATGAAATGCCTATGCCTTTGGTGCGACCCGGGGTTGGAAACGGGGTCAAAGGGTGTCAATAGAAATACATTGTTTATTGATATTTAATTTTCTGAAAGCTGAGACTAAGGCATTTCATTTTCTCGTTAGGTTTGGCGTGGGCACTGTTTGGTGTATTTGTGACATGTGATTTGTTGGTGTTTTCTGTGCTCGGTTGATTAATCAAGGACACACTTATAAATACCAATCCAGGCCAGTTCTGCTGAGTGTAAACTATAGTATCATATCATTGTCTGCAAATGGCAATCAAAGTTCGTAGAGATGATGCAGTGGATAATTTGCATTCAATACAACATTTTAGTCTTTCATATCAGAAGTATATTAGTCACGGGTCTTTGTTTAATCCCCTTGTCTGAAAATGACAAACCAAGCTATTGTAATTCGATGATACACGGGAAAAATTGTTTTTAATACAACATTTAAGTCTTTCAAATCGGCAGTATATTAGTCTCGGGTGAAATATTGACTTACACAAGTTGTTATTTTGCTTATTGGACTGTATATTGTCGTAACCAAAGGAACATGTTAATAATACGAGACAGTGTCAATAGCATCACAGGTGTTCGCATGGTGCTCAATGGACATGTTCAAACCACATACAAACTATAATATAGGCTTTTGACCGATTTTAGACGCCCTACAATTGAGATATTTTAGAAACTGTAATAAAATGTGTTTCAAGCTGTTCCGGAATACGTAATCGCGCTTATTCTAAGATATAAATATTTTTAAACGGTTGTCATTAAGTCGCTACAAATCTGAGTATGTAAAGAAAATACCAATGTATTCATTCAGTATAAATATGACGACAATAACTCTTTAAACAAAAAACTTCTGGCAAAATTCAACGAACTTTTTTATTCACCCTCGTATGACTCAATGGGCACTGAATTATATAATATACAGTATTAGACAGATTGCCTCCAGGGATTTATATGACTTTTCAAGGTGTCGAACGACATCTGGGAAATATATGCAGACAAAAATGGTACATGACGTACCATGCATAGTGATCATCCGTTGATTCACTATTGAAATTGCTCCTGAGCTTTGAATGTAATCATGATATTGATTGCTGTGTTTTCGTAAGTTTCCTATTACAACAAATGCGCAAAAAGAATATCAAGACATTAAAACCAATTACAAATAACGACATGGTCAATAAAATGGAGATTATGTTGAAGTTGTGGAATGATATAGATTGATAACTTTAAAAAACACCAGCATTAGAAATACGTTTAAATGTGATAAACAATATAAATATTTACTTCATCATACGAATTGTATTCAGAAAAGACTTTATTAATATGTTTCTATTTCCTAGCTTGTTGATGTTACAAATATTTGATTGTTTGTATTTAGTTATGCAGACCGGAACGTACCGATCATGTTTATTATTGCATTGTACCATTGTGTTAGAGTGTTAACCTGGTACACGCGAATGTCTGTAACTACGATCATGTGTTTAGCAGTAATGTCTAATAAGGTTGAAGTAACGTTTTTAAAGAAATTTTTAAAACTGTAAAAAGCGGAATTTAGTGTGATCGAACTACGAAAGCGTGACCTAGATTGCTTACGAGAGGGGCAATCAAATGACCAATCAGAAGACGGGATTGTGAAAAGAAGCAGGGTATCTCCCAGCGAAATTTCATCAGGGGATGGTGACGAGCTATTACACCAGTTTCTGGACGATGCTACCTCAGAGGCCCAAAATGGGGATATCCCAGAATGGGAAGATATTGGGAACTACTTCGAGGAAGATGAGGAAACGGGTGAGGCAATCTCGGATGAATTGGCAACTTTGGCGAACAAAATTGTAAGGGCAAAGCCAAAGGAGGACAAAATGAAAACCATGGCTTCAAAACATAAACGTCCTCAAAATGTGGACAATTTGCAAGTGCCCAAAGTTGACGAACAACTTTGGAGACAATTAAGGAAAGATACAAAGGCTTATGATTTCGCTATGCAGAAGGCGCAATCGTCCATGTGCCAGGCAATGGTCCCGGTTCTTAAAACACTTCAAGCCATGAAGGGACAAAACATATCCTCAGATGTAAAAGAACTTACAGGGGACACACTGAAAATATTAGCGCAGGCCATAGTAAATTCCAATGAGGTTCGAATGGAAAAAATAAAGAGAGATTTACTTCCGTCGTACAAATCACTGTGTGCTAACAAACCGTCAGCTAACAAGCTATTTGGGGATCAACTTCAGGAAAATATCCGTAACTTGAAGGATTCAAAAACAAATCTTACAACTGGGTTTCAACCGAAAAAGCTTTTTTTAGGCAGACGGGGAGGGTCGCACAACAACCAGACCTACAACATGCCCAGGAACGGTCAAGGGCCTACGACGTACTCCCCACGGATAAGCAAGCAGACATACTCCAACTCCAACAATTTCAGGAATCAACCAGCAAAGAGGGGAAAACCATTCAGGAAGTAATTCATGTAAGTGGTATAAACATTACATTAACAAACACGTCAAACAATTTCAAAGCGGGCAAAACATATGACAACTTTCTGTATCGGAAACGATAACCACCGATGAATGGATTCTGAACACTATCAAAGGTTTTTGTGTTGAACTTACGGAGGAACCGAAACAATGGTTTGTTCCGATGCCAATAAAATTTTCAACTGATGAAAAGAGAAAAATAAAATCCGAACTAAAACGGTTTTTGGACTGCGGAATAATCGAGCCAGTTAACACGGACGATCGCGGAGAGTTCATATCAAATATATTTATCAGACCAAAGAAAGACGGACGAGTTAGAATAATATTAAATTTGAAATCATTTAACGAAATGTATGTCGATAAACTTCATTTTAAAATGGAATCACTCCGATCGGCAATCCAGGCTATAAGACGAAACGGCTACATGGCATCAATTGATATTTCAGACGCATACTATTCTGTGAAAATATGCGAACCTGACCGCAAATATTTTCGGTTCTGGTTTAATGGAATAAAATACCAATTTACAGCTTAAGTAACGGGATATTCGTGCAGTCCTAGAATATGGACAAAATTAATGAAACCGGTGTTCGCTTATCTAAGGTCAATAGGGCACACGAGTGTGTATTTCATTGATGATTCGTGGTTATTCGGGGATACATTTCATTCATGCCTAATAAACATGGAAGATACCACAAACTTAATGGATCAATTAGGACTAACGGTTAACCTATCAAAATCAGTACTTGTGCCCTGCACAAAGATTAATTTCTTAGGATTTGTTTTATGTTCTAAAACAATGACGGTCAGACTCACTGACGAAAAGAAAGACGAACTCGTATCACTCTGCAAAGAGATGCTTGGTACTAAACGTACAACAATACGCACATTCGCAAAATTAGTAGGAAAATTGAACGCGACAGATCCTGGTGTTCAACACTCGTCTTTGTATATAAGGCCACTTGAGCAAGTTAAAGAAAGAGAATTAAAAATTCATGGCGGAAACTTCGATAGTTTTATGTACATTCCACAATGTATACATGATTCGTTACATTGGTGGGCGAATAACGTTAGAGAAAGTTATAGAAATATAATAAATTCACCAATTTCTATAGTCATTTATACGGATGCATCCCAAAAAATGTTCGGGGCATTTAATGAGACTCACAATATGGAAACGAAAGGGTTTTGGTCACCGGCCGAACAAAGACTACATATAAATGAGTTAGAACTCAAGGCATGTGAAATTGGGGTCCGTGCGTTTTGTAGTAACGTAACGGAATCGCACGTTCAAATATACACAGACAACACAACAAGTTGTTCGTATATCAACAATTACGGTGGAAAAATAGCACAACTCGACGCTATAGCGCGCAAGCTCTGGCTTTGGTGTATTGATAAGAAAATGAATTTGTCGGCTTCACACATAGCTGGTGTTTCAAACAAACGCGCCGATAGATTGAGTAGGACCGGAAATGATGATATTGAATGGGCGTTGGATCCTTTAATATTTTCTAAACTTTTAAAACAATTTTCGGGAATGAAAACGGATCTATTTGCATCTAGGTTAAATGCAAAACTCAGTTTGTATGTATCGAGATACCCAGAGGTAAATGCATGCGCTATAGACGCGTTTTCGTTCGAATGGAAAGATCAGTTATTTTACATCTTTGCTCCTTTCAGTCTGTTGGGGCGCATTCTACAAAAAAATAGAAGAAGAAGAAACGGAAGCAGTTGTAATTGCTCCAATTTGGCCGACACAAGCATGGTGGCCAACGTTAGTCAGATTAATACGGGGACCGTGTATACTGCTTCCAAAACCGAAAGAAATATTAAAACTAGAACACAAACCAGAACTAATGTATCCTCTAATCAAAACACGTTTAGTTGCTTTCGATTTATCAGGACGGCTCTACGAAAGCAGGGAATACCAAAAGACTCTCAAGAACTCATCATCAAGTCTTGGCGAGAGAGTACTAGAAAACAATATAATACGTACCTTAAACAATGGATACATTACGGCCAACGGGAAACAAATCCCTTTAAACCCGATACACAGGTGATAGTAAAATTTCTCACGCATTTATACTCAAGGGGATTGAGCTATACTGCAATAAATACTGCACGGTCGGCAATTAGTAGTTTTGTGAAGATAACGGGGAAGTTGAATATTCACTCAGACGAACTAATTAGTAGATTTATGAGAGGTATCTTCAATGAAAGGCCTTCACTCCCCAGATATAACGCTATTTAAGATGTTCAAGTTGTATTGAAATATCTGGAGAAAATGGACACGTCTACGTTACTTTCATTATCTTGTAAATTGTGCATGTTGTTTCTATTAGTTACGGCCCAGAGAGGTCAAACACTACATGTCCTGAAAGTAACGGATATCAGACTGTTTCACAATTATATTGTTATCAGCATCTCTAGTGTATTAAAACAAACAAGACCCGGATCACACCAGGAACCGATTATGTTACATTCTTTCACGCTGAACAATAAACTTTGTATTGTGGAAACAATAAAGGAGTATATGGATAGAACTAAATACCTAAGAAACAGTGAAAATTTTCTAATTTCTACTATTAAACCCCATAATCATGTGTCAAAGCAAACAGTTGCGAGGTGGGTAAAAATTGTTATGCAAAAAGCTGGACTTTCTGATGTGTTTAAACCACACAGTACAAGATCTGCATCAACATCGTTTGCGTATAACAAAGGTGCGCCATTAATGAATATCATCAGAACTGCAGGTTGGAGCAATGCAACAACCTTCGCAAAATATTACGACAAACCAGTGAGTTTTGATATGAATGCAGTTCAAAGCAACATTCTTAATCAATAATGTATTTCATTTCACTGACATATGTATAACGTCAAGTATATCAATATGTAATCAATCTGATACTACCTCATATATAATAGTATATCTTGGAAAATTTATAGAATTGTGTTTTATTTTATTTATGTACCATATGTGGTAAACAATCAACTCTAAACAATCTGTGGGGCCCTTAAGGGAGTTTATGTGTTGGATGAAATTAAATGATTAAGCGAGACTTACCTTTGTAAAAGGGAAGGCGAAGGTTGATCATGATTTCATCCGACACAAAACTCCCTTAGGGCTCACACGCCCACCCCCTACCACCCATTAAATGTGATATGCTTATTTACCAATATTGGTTTCTCCTACGTGACTTTAAAATATGAATAGCCTAGCCGCTGGTAGCTGCGTCCCTAATCTGTGTGAGCCCTAAGGGAGTTTTGTGTCGGATGAAATCATGATCAACCTTCGCCTTCCCTTTTACAAAGGTAAGTCTCGCTTAATCATTTAATCAGTCTGTCTACCCTACCAGCAGATTGTGCTGTGTTCTATAAATCACTGTCTAAATGCCTTTCGTATGGAGCTAATTCAAGACCATGTCGGTATGCTTTTCCTGCTTTGTAAAACGGGTACTTGTGCTTTCAATTTGTTTTTCTAATGTTATATGCGGGCATTGTTCCGTGTTATTGTGTTATTACTGTTATGTTAAGTTGGTTAAGTTGTAAGCTGCCATCCGTATCAGCTTTCCTCATATGTTTCCCAGTTTAAAGGTTTTTTATTTCTTTATTGTGATCCTGATTATTTGTACAGTCAGAAGACTGTGAATAGCTTCCTTTTGTGAACCTGACTTTATTCTTCCGCTTTGATATTTTGTTGAAACCGTGTGGAGAGTTAAGGTCTAGTTAGTATATAAAGATATCATAAGTCTCCTTTAGCAGTCTCGTCTCGACGATGTACTCCAGATTTAATAAATGAGCGTTCATAGGCACCAAGAAAAGAGTCCACTTGGTCTAGGGGAAGCTTTGGGAAAATCATTAGAAAATTTGTGAATTCTGTTCCCGATGCCCCCAGAAGCTCATTTATTTTAATCGAAGGTACATCGCCAAGGCATAAAATGTCCAGTGGGACATAGGTTATCTTGATTATCTTGATGCGTCATTTAATCTGCGACTCTGCGACGGGGACTTGGAGTTTTAATAGTTTCTTCGGCTTATTTGTGTGCTCAGTGTAGTTGCTAGGAATATGTAATATTATTTCCCACCACATTCCTACCTTGCCCATTATTTCAACTAGACCAAGTCGTAGTTGTGCCTCTTTAGGTCGCATAACGTTAGGTCACTGCCCTTAGTGTTTTAAACTAGGTCACGCACCGGGGTTGTTGTGCCTCATTTGGTCGCCGTTTTGACATTGGTTTGTGCAGGCATTGCTCAGGTAGTTGTGTCGTGGTGTTTCCGATATCTGTGCTCAGCTGGTTAGATTGAGTGCTACCTTCCCATTCTGATCACTTCAGTTTTTATCCAATGGAAAATACCTCTGACATAACAAGGCGATATTTTGAACTACTTTCAGTCGCATGATTCGAAAATGGCAGCTCCCCCAGTTACGTTTAAACAACATGTACACGTACATACGACAACAAATATGTTAAAGTTTAAACTTGAGAAAGAGAACGTCAGCTGCTAAATTTTATAATTGAAAATAAGGATACAATTATAATTGTATAAACTAGGAAAGAACGCTACGAAATAAAAGTTCGCACAACGTCACGTTTACTATAACTACATGTTATTTAACTTCCAGAAATAATAAGACGGCACGTGTGCAAACAGTAGGTCACAATATTCACCAGCAAAAACGGCCAGGAGATTCATTGATGATTTCTATATCCGGCAATCAACATTTGACACAAGAACAATTCACTTTGATATATGTTGGCAATACATCATACTTATCAGATTTGTTTTCAAACAAATCGTTAAACTTCCCATTATCTGCAAGATACCATCAACGCTGGTTACGACTTTCACGTAAACTTTGTAAATATATATTAAAAACAATTATGGATTAATTGAGTAATATACCTGAGACAAATAATGTATTATGGTTAGCGAAAGTATATTATCAATCGAGCCATCGTCTGATCGATGTTGTCATTAAAGTTAATTTTATTGTACGGAACTTATAGGCGATTAGTTATTCCTTTTTGATGTTAGACGAAGTGCCTATCGTTGTTTGTCAGTCTTGGACTTTGTTGTATGGTGTCATTGACGTGCGCATCAATGTTTGCATTAGACAAAAGCACAAGCATCTCATTTCACAAGCTTTACCAACACTGATGCAATTGTTACCATTCACGCGACACGTAACGCTCTTAATATGCACGATATAAGTATTGTGGAAAGTGCTTCGTCTATTTCAACTGCATCCTTACCTAAGAGTTCAGTTTTAAACAAACAAATACAGACTAATAAATACCAATATATGCCAGTTAGACTGAGTGTGAACTAATAAATTTTGTTTAATTTTCTGTCTGCAAATGACAAACCATGCCATGGTACTTCATACCAATGATAAACATTAAGGTTATTCATATTGGAAGTATAACATAGTCCCCGGTGTACTATCGTCTTACAAAAGTTGGCATGTGGCTTATTGGACCAATATTGTGGTAACCGAAGAAACAAGTTGATATTATGAGGCAGCGTCAATGTTTTAAACATCGATAAAAATGTTAAATGTTGATAATATTAGTACTGTATCACGTGATTGAGTCTTGTACAATGATCAGCAGTGCTGTCTTAATAATATTTGTCAAAGTTATTTTACATGTGATTGCATTGACACTAAAGCTGTCGGAAGCAGGAACAGATATAACACGATTTGTGTGGTGGTGTATTAACCATTTACTCAACGATACAATACAGCCATTCAAAAAAAATACAAAAAAGACAATTTCCTGATTTAAACATTCCTTATTTGATATAAATCTCTCGCTATGTGAAACATGCAAATTGTAATTAAAACACATTCAATGAATCACACGACAGCAACAAGACCATACATAATTTATTTCATGCAGTATAATTTAGACACAGAAAGATGCATCAAGAGAAAGGTATTGATATCTTAAATTAACGTAACAGAACATCGACTTATTGCAGAACAAATACCACAAAGACATGAAATAGGACACGGTTTAACATCTGGAAAAACAAAACTATTGTCATCAGACCTCTATTTTCTATATTTATATTAAGTTCTGTAGTTCTTCATGCTCCGGGAATGCAACTAAATAAGTAAGAATGGTTAAAGCAGACAGCAAACATAATCAATTGCTTTTGCTGCAGGGATTATTGTATTTTCTTTCAGAACTGAACTGTGGCTGGAAATCATACCACATAAAGTGATTTGTGCTGTGTTTCTAGACACTGTGCAGTTACTGCCAAGAAGGTCTGACCGTGATGGAATTTCACATTTCGACAACAATTGAAAATGTATGTATGTGTCTGAAATAAACATATTAAGATATAATAGTAGCAGTATATTTGCTGCGGTGACACATATCGAAATAATTGCAACACTCTGTAGAAATTATAACAGTCGGCACATGTATTTATATACTGTACTCTGACATTAGTTCTCTTCAGTGTGTATTATTTGGGGAAGGAAACTATGCGTCAGCCAATCACATAACTCGTACTATATGTGATGTCTTTGCTACAGCGTTGTCTCGCAGTAAAAAATTCAAAGGACTCGCCTTTTCTTGATGTTCGTTAGTAACAACCAGGCGATAAGAACTCGCCCCCGAAACGCTTCTGTACATAACGGTCGGGCACCGGTTGTTTCTTGACATCGCTCAACAGAAGTCAAAACATCACAAGTAACGTTCAGGAAGTTTAAGAGTAAGCGTTATTGAAATGAAACTCGGCAAATTTCGAAAACATCGGAATGTACACGAAAAGGTTGATAACCCTAAATTGGTTATGACTCTTTATTGAAACAACTTTAAGACTATATTACACAATTGATCACGCCTACAAACAAACGTCCCATAACAAGGGCACTATTTAGCAACTGCGACATGTCACGTCAGCTTTCCAGCAGTTGTTTTTGTTTGATTTGCAATAAGCTTGACATGTAACCGATTCCATGGTTTGCCCGTAAACTATTAATGCGAACGCAAACAAAAACATCACCAATGTGTTATTTCGTTACTGGAGGACATGCAGCAAATTTGATGAAAAGCAAACAAAACAAAAGAAGCACTAATTATATTGGTTTTAAACGATTTTGAAGAAAAACATCAATGTCTCCTGATGAACACAGAACATTGCGGCATTCTTTGGGCTAAAAAGTGTGTCGTTTTTTATTATAAATACCGTCGTTGTCGTTTAAATGTTTTCAGCTAATACGTATGATAATAATCAAAAGAAAACAAGCTTCTCGTTCATATAATAAATACGAATGTTTCATCGACAGAAGACACAGAACTTTATTCCCC
Organism: Spisula subtruncata; assembly: GCA_963678985.1. Taxonomy (NCBI): domain Eukaryota; kingdom Metazoa; phylum Mollusca; class Bivalvia; order Venerida; family Mactridae; genus Spisula; species Spisula subtruncata. Next base: position 18,250,448 of record OY787661.1, read on the forward strand.
ACTTGTCGACTTCATAATGTACCATAAGCACTTAAGAATAACAAAATCACGTAAGCATTTAGATATATTCTATATATAGTAAACTCCTGTTACAGGTCATTGAAATATACTAAGAAAATAAATGAATAAAGCCGAATATTCTACTCATGTATGGCGCTCCTTATTTCATTATCCTTGACACTATTTCCTCAGCAATTCTTTTCAATGAATAGCACGACCTTGTTATGTTATATATGTCTTGCCTATTTGTATAAGACGGATGTCAAGGGGATTAATCTAATAATCTAATAAATGTATTGAATGAGCAACACATCGAGCCTGTAATGCCATAAATTGATTATAAACTTCTTGGAAGTTTTTTTCATTCATTCTGACCAATCTTTCGAATCGGCTGAGTTTTCGCGTTTAAGAAGGAAATATGTTGTTATATGGGAGCCACGGATTTCTACGAAACAAACCAGGAATTAGACAAAGAACAGTCTGGGGGTTAACATGTAAAATTGTTTCGTGCAGGAATACGTCGTAAAGGAATATGCTAAGTATCTACACATTTTCATTTATATTTAAAACACACTTTAAATCAATACAACTTGACATGATTTCTGACATTTGGTATAAATGTAAAATATTAATAAGTATTCTGACTTCGTACATGGATGATATGTTAATGAAACCTCATTCCTGATTGGTATCAATTGATCAGTGATTTAGAGGGACAGTGTATGTGAAAACATACAATCGGTGTTGTTAACGTTGGCAATATATCGACTGTTAAATTATGCTAATCAATAGGTCAGGCACGTGTAAAATTAGCCAAAAAAGGTATGAGAAAATCCGACAGGGAAGGTAGCACTCAACCCAACCAGCCGAGCACAGAAATCAGAAACACCACGACACAACTACCATGAGCAGTTAAACACAAGCGAAAGCAATTAGTCGATGGTACGGATAATCACCTTATTGAGATTTAATCGACTCATTTCAAAGAACTTTTCCGTTACAACTTCGCCAACAGCAAGATCATTAATTACGTCTCTTTTAAAGTCAGACGTCAAATTCCTTGGTAATGTATCATCTAAAAGGTCATAGCACCAGTCTAACCATTTAACAATTATGGTGCGCTTGAAGCAATCGTTTGAAAGAGAAAATACAAGCTTTATCTTTAACGAAGCACAAGATGACTTTAGATAGACACTATCAAGAAGTGACTGTTCGATCGATGCGCCGAATGTAGTTCTGGAAAGCATTCACATGCTTATAAAGAGGTGTATAAAATATAGCTCGCCATTATCCCTTTCATAGACATGTCATTGATACAGTTTCTATATATCGTTGTCCGTTTGACTTCAATTTTGTATCTTATCAAAAAAAGATTGCATGTCGTCGGTAGAAGAAATGTTGCTTCTTCTTACATATCAGATATATTTTAATAATTACAAAACAATATTAACCTTATCTATTTGCAAGGTCGGTACATATTTGAGTTTGATATAATAATGCTCTCTTTCTTTATTCAATTGTGTTACGTGATTACACGTCGCTCTGAGGAATGACTGTCCGAACATTATTTCCTGATTTTGTGAAGATTACCCTGTTTCCATTTTAGACTAATCCATTACAGGGTGCAATCGTACATACGGCTACGAATATATCACAGTCGAGACAGGACAAATATAGCATAATTACGTCGAAGAACAGACGACAGGATATTACCTGCATGGGGGAACGGACAATGGGATAGAAAATCTGCAATAATATTGGTTGATAAGACAATATGTATGTGATTCCAGGCGACCGTGTGACTTTTCCAAAATAAGTAAACTTTTTCTCCTGCAATACTGCCAGTAGGACCACATAAAGATGTATGGTTTCAAGACAGCAACATTGTAACAGTTGTACTTGATATAACCCGGGTGGGATGTCCTTTTTGTTGAATGTACGCTGTGGCGTTCTCTCACACAATCATGAACAGTCTTTTCAGTCAAAGAGAACGGTTGTTAATATTCTTTCGTCCTTCAGGTAAAATATGTTTATCTTGGTTTTACTAGGTATACCTGAGTTATAGGTATTCATCGCTATTCTTTCGAATGGGATAGTTCCCTCATTAGTATAACTTATTGAATCGACCATACATGAATATCATTATAACAAAATAGATATGCTGAATTAAACCGGAAAATGAAAAACCTCTCGATACCACCTCACGTGTAAAGCATGAACATCTTCGAAAGTCTCATTAAACTAGGATGCTTACGAACGCACAAGTTCAAACACTTCTTTTACGTAAATCTTAATAGAGTGACTATATTCGGTGTTATCAAATAAACGTCAGTAACGTCATGAGTAAAAGAGTCGTGGACGTGACAGATGACGTCACGAAATTATATTGTGATGTCATCATATTGCCATTGATTATGTGACTGATATCATTCACTGCTGATTATCAAATGATCGAGTTTATAAACCGACTTGAGGAAACTGGACAGAGAAGGCAGCACTCAACTTAACCTGCCGTGCACAGAAACATAAACGGCATCACATGACAAAAATACAAAATACAATGTTATTTGACCGGGGAAGTACTGGCATTACACTTGAGTGGAAAACATGAATACAATCTTAAAATTTCAAGAGTATCAGCTAAGCAAAAAAACAAAGATGAAATATACGAGTATTGGTAACAGCTTTTGTAAGACTGTTCTTGAAAGAAGAATATATTGCGTTGGTAGCGAGGACATTGATCTCTCCATTATATATGCTGTACGAGATAAGACGACAGACCGCTAGAATGGATGAATGTGACACTACAAGGTGTTGAACTACGTCAGTGAAATTTCTGCAGAGACCCCGGTAAATGACGTACCATGGGATATAACAAAACATTGACTCGATATCACATTTCTCCCGGGGTAAATATGGGTGATGGTGTTCAGAGACGTCGGTGTTAAATTTGCAGACATAACACTTCTGGTATATTGAAAAGGCAAAAAAAACATGAAGTTCAAAATACGGTACATCTTTTACAACATTTTATGCTCCCGCCTAGAAAAATCAGTTACTTTGGGTAAAAGTTCGACTTCACCAGTACAGGAAGATGAGATCAATTACCTTTGTTAACATAATGTTCCCATCTTTAAGTCCGAGCGCTGCATGACTCCAATACCAAATACGAAATGAAAAGGGAAATAAAGGGAACCATTCTTCTACTTTCCGACATACTAGAAGGCATTTGATTTTAACTGTGTATAAATTAGTTATTTTTTCTGGTCACCGATAGTCCCGTTACGTGCTTTCCGTTACCAAACGGAACGGAATATCGCCCGGGATCAAAGGGACAGTTTTATTTAAGCACTTACGGAAATCGTAAATTTGCGTTCAAATTATTTTAGATTGTTGGTGGTATTTCATGCATGGAATGTCAAGAAGCTTACTTCAATCCATTCTGCATTCATTTATAAAATAGATTTATAGCATTATGCGAAAAAAGGACCTGACCTTCTGATTAGCATAATTAAACAGTCGACTTCTTACCTGTTTTTATGACCTCAGTTTCCATAGTCGGGGAGTATTTCGAAGAAGCTCGAGGTGTAATACAATTACAAATTTGAAATACAGATATTGCACGATTTGCATGCGGAAATTGATATATTCAAGCAAAAACCTAGTAATATATTCGTGCTTAAAGGTCAGGTTCGTGTCAAATAATTGTCTATACGTTCCATCAAATGCCAGATACCATCAATGCTGGTAATGACATTCGCTATACATTCAAGATAACCATGGATTAATCGAGAGATGTACAAAAGACAAATAATTTATTATTGTCTTTGATGTAGTATGAACTGCACAATCTTCTGAAAGATGGTGACATTAACAACACCATTTCTATATTCGGAAGTGAAGCGTTAATATAAATGTAGCGATAATAAAATTACTTGATTAAATTATTTCTCCATTATTGACATCGGAAACACATGTCGTCTTTGACAGCCCTTATGTTAGAAAAGTGAGGTTAATTGCAGTAGACACTTTTTAGCAACTCATCTCGTCTCACCACGTTTTACCAGAAACGTACTACTTTAATCTTCACATTGCAATATTTATTTTCTGGGAAATTCTATTTTCAAAACAATCGAATGAAATGGCTATTTCATTCAAGTAGACAGAAGGGAATTTATTAAGTGTCTTGTCTGCCAATTGCTTTCTTTTGATTGTAATGACACCTTTCGAACAAAAATAACAGGTAAAGGTGTTTCATCAGCAATAACTGCTTCAATAAAAAGAGTGGTGCTTTTATTGATAAAATGAATTCGCACTGGTGCTTTCAACAAAATGTCAACATAGAATCTTTTCAGTTGAATCTTTGTTTTCAAACAATGCTTTATCATTTCGAACACATGAATTCATTTGTAACGATTTGTTACCTTGAATTTGTCGGCATGTTTATATACACATGACCAAGAGGAAAACCTTACTAATCACTGACACAATTGTTGATTTATGAACATTAAAGTTAAAGGTAATTTGGAGCCTATCATTTTTGCAGAATACTTCCGCACAAATAACATTATAGTGATTTGTAACAAACAATATCACTTCTACCTTGAACCGTTAAACATGTAAATTTACCATCCTTGTAATACTCTTTTCTGTCGTTCAATATCCTTACACCAGTTGATTAACCTATGCCAATTAATAGTCTATTATTTTCATTTACTTTCCTGTCAAAGCTATTTCTCATCTGGTAGCATCTGATAAGGTTTCATGTTTCATGTCAAATATAATCTAGTTTCTCTGTTATTATGTTTTTATTATTTCACATAGATATGCGAGCCTGTACAACCATACACAGACAAATAAATGTCAATCCTGGACAACTCAACTAAGTTTGAAGTAATATATTTTGTTTTGTCTCCATTTCTGAAAACGACAAGCAAGTACCATTGTACTTCATACCGGAGTATACACAAGCGAATTGATCTCCATAAAACAATTAGTAGGTATTTCGTATAAGAAGCATAAAATAGCCGCAGATGTAATATTCTCTTTCCAAATGTGTCATGTTTCTTATTGCACCTTATGTGTTCGTAATCTTGTAATCAAAGGAGCAAGATAATACCATGAGGCAGCTGCATCACATGTTTTTGCATCGTGTACCACGTACGTGTTTCAAACAGTGCAATAAACGAATGTCATTTATGCTAGCGTCTGAAATGCGATACGAAGTCTATACTCTATACCAGTTCGTGGTTCGCTTTTATTTTTCACTAATATATACTAAATACTATACAACTAGTAATATTTCATTTTTGACAGCTATGTTAGTCAAGCAGTCAAAGTGGCAACAGTTTATATTGAACGAGATTACCTACGTCCCCTGATATCAGAAGAAATGTTGAACTGCTGTGTGGGAATTCTTCCTGGTATATTTGGATTTTAATTCTGACTGTTCCCAAAAGCCATATTAATCAGCTGTTATATGTTATAAATCGCATTTAAGTATCGTTTCATTGTAGATGCCATCGCCTGTCACACACGACTGCTGTGTTTTTTTATGTCATCGGTATGTTCAAATTACACTCTATAGAATTACGTGACCTATCCAATAGTGTCAGTAACATCCTCCCATCATCAACATAATTTATCATGGATAAGCCATTATCGAATGTAACTGTTATCGGCTGAATATTTTCATGCCAGTCCTAATCATCGGTAAGTGTCGTGAGAAAACCCCAGTACACTACATACGTCTCTTTGGACTATGTAGTACACTCTCGTTTAATTGCAGTAAATTTTATTACTACATCTTTTTATTATTGATAGGGAACTGTCCAGTTATTACAATATCTATCATACTCAAACATACTCTCATCCATGACGTTCTGTCATTTTGGGATGTTCGCTGTGAACAATCATGTTCAAATGCTGGAATCAGCATCCATATTTAATGACCAAAGCCATTTAAGAAATGAACGCACTCGTCACAATCGTATTTACAATAACTCATATTATGCAAGGGTTAAAGCAAATTTTTTCTCTTTTGACACTTTTGCATATCTCAAATGTCCTTTCGTGACAGACAAAGATAGAACCACGTTCTAGAAATCGATCACGGCAATAGCTGTTTGGTAATGTACACTTATTTATAGTACGTTTATACTGTATCAGACAGACTGTCAACAGGGAATTATTATGGGTGTACATTTTCAAGGTGCTGAACGATGTCTGCAAAATATCTACAGAGACAATCTGTAAATGACGTACCATGCTGGAAGATCAAACAATAATTCATTTTTGAATTTGCTCGCGGGATTTGTATGTAATCATGATATTATATTGCTGTGTTTACGATAGTTTCAAAAGCGTATATGTAAAGGACATCAAGACAATCAAGCAGATTGCATATAACCACAAGTTCAATAAAATGAAGGCTAACTTAATGTTGTAGATGATTCACTTGTCGATGAAACATCACAACACATTGTTTTCTGAGACCATTAAACCGCATCAAACTGGAACTCCCCATCTTATATAATCTTAAAAACAAAAGAAAAGAGGATTTAGCCAATATTGATTCAATGTCAATTGTGATGTTGCTCGATGAACAATGTGTCCCAAACAGGACTGTACCGATGTTTAAGCATGCCTTGGTCAAAAAGGTTCAGACTATGAGATTATCAGTCGTCAAAGTTTTTTTACTATATTTTACTGTCTCCACTGCAAGCAAGCTTATTGCATACTTCATAACAAAGGTAGGTCATGCTCGTAGCTCAGCATGTAACATGGGGTCCATAGACTGTATTATACTTAAGATAAAAGTAGCTAAGTGTTCTGTGCTATTTAAGTTTATATTGAGTCCATTCATAGCAATAACATGGGATAAATTGTTTCCATATTACATTTCATTATACTGTTCTAATTTAGAGGACAATAAAGAATATATGTATATATATTCAGTTTATTATTCGTAATTGTCGGTTTCGTATGAGAGGCACGAATTATTTTGTGAGTTTGACTATTAACGTACCAATTATAATACTCTATCCCACAAATAGAAATTCTTCTTAAAATCAAATAAGAAGGAAAACCGACAGCAAAGACACAGTAAACGAAGACAACAACCAGGGGTTATATTGGGACATCTGTTAATGCTGATTTAGTTATTTACAATCTTTGGAGAGAAATGGGTAACGCTTGATTACCTGTTATCAAATTTCCAGGAACATTAAGAAGGGATGTATGGAATAAAGAACGTCAAATTATTCACTAGCGACCAGGAGGATTCTTTGCAGTATCTATGTACGGCAGTTTAATTCATTTAACCATTGATACAACACGGGTTAGCAGAGCAACTACTTTGATATATTGCTCACACATTTGACTTATCAGATTTGAATTCTAACACATGTCTATACTTCCCAACAGTGACAAGATACCATCGAAGCCGTTAACGGCTTTCCCCGTACACTTTGTTTATAAATTAAAGATAACCATCGATGAGTTAAGCAAGCAAAATAAACGACAAATTATGCTTTATCATTAGTAGAAAAGAAATCGTCTTAAAGATTGTTTTAATTTGTTTCTACAGAGATAATATGTTTGGTCTGATGAAAAAGTAATTTTCATCAACTTTCTCTTTTTTCACCTTTCTATGATATTCTTTTATTAATACGTTTATGGTATGTATATATTATAAACATATAAACATATCAAATTGCGCATAGCTTCCCTTGTCAGTCTTTCAGTCTTTCAGAAATTCATTTTAATTTCGTTTGTGATGTTATGGTAAATACCAAATAGGACAAAGATACAAAGCAACACAATACAAAATTACGTAATCGGTTCATGTACCATTCACCAGGTCAAATAACAACATGAACAAGAAATAAAGATCTGACAGTCCAACTTTCAAAAATAGTGTTATATTCAAGAAAACTGGTTGCAACAACATCTAGGTCTAGCCTTCACCATGTGTTCACAATAAACCAATCCAGACATCCAAAGATCGCATACCGATCGACACCATCTGGGAAAAGGAATCTTTGTAGGCCAAAATCAACCTGACAAAAAACAGTTCTATAATTAAAACATTAGTCTATCAATGGTAAAGGCTCAGACAGTAGCTACAGAAAGGGCCAAGTGGAGTAAGATTATTGCAAACTTGCATTCCACCAGGAGCTTTTCAGCTTTCCTGCATTATTTTGACCGGATAAACGAGCAAGCATATTTAGAATCGTACAGCCTGCATCTACAGGGTATGGATTCTAGTCGTTGTGGACAAATTGATAATCACTGCTTGGTACAAGAACATTATCTGAAGACATTAACTCGGTTTCATATACTATCCTATCTGGATGATTTTCGAACAGTTTTGTAATTGTGTATGTTCGCACGACACATAACCGTCCTAAAGTTTAATTTGTATGTAGTCTAGAATGTTAAATATTCTTGAACTTACAATACTCTTTGAACGCTTAAGCGCTATTGAATAAAGTAGACACGAGGGAATATAATGTGCGTCTTATCAACGATTTTGTCATTTAAAAATGTTTAAGATTGTTGTGTGACATCGTTTGAACCAACATTAAGGAATAAGTAGTAGTTCACACGCACGGAAATCGATTCTTAAGTGTAGAATAAGAACAGACTAACAAGAACTTAGGATCAAATAATAGCATATGAATGCAAATTGGTGAAAAAAAATAATGGATTTCCTTCGTTTATTCGACTATGTGGTTCCATTTGAAGCAATCATAGTGTAGGATATAATTGTACGATGGAAGAGACTCTAACTATTAATGAAAAGTATACTGAAATTCTAAGGATTCCAAAGGTCTTTGTCCTCTGTCTTCTGGTTGGTAATTAGCGTTGTTGGACCTTTGAGTTTTTTTTTAAATTTCAATATTAAAGCTTTTTAAATAATCAAGACAACAACATTGACGTTGACGTATAACGGACGATTTAGTTGTGTCTTTTGAAAGCATATTTCTAATAACATGTCTAATTACATTTGTGCATTTGGTTGCTACACTTGTTAACGGGAATATTTCTACATGTGTCTGCTTTGTGATGTAACCGGGTGCCCTAGATTAGAGCATAGATTCAAAGTTCATACATTGACATTGTAAGAAGATACATTTCGTCTCCCGATATTTAAACATAAAATAATTCAAAGCCGTATGACGCAATGAAATAATGATATTATGTGATAAGGTACATAACGGAATGCTGATTGGGACAGGTAAATAACAGTAGTTTATTGTGAATTTTATTCATGATAGAAAACGTTTGCAAAAATCCACATGTACGAATCGTTCAAGTAATTTAAAACAATAATATATAAGGACTCCAGTAAAATGTAACTTCGTCATGCCTCGGAAATGCAACTAAATCAGTTCGGTTAATGCAGACAGCCAAAACAATAATTGACTTAGCCACAGAGGTTATAGTATACACTGTCAGAAATGAACTATGGCTGGGAAATAATAACATAAAAGTGTATTATGTTCTGTTTCTAGACACCATGCAATTATATATAATATATATAATTGTAAAGACAAGAGTACCTTAAGGGAATAACGAATTTCACGACCATACGAAATGCATGGATATATCTAACAGATATATTACAAAATGCAGACACAAATTTACCAGTATGTGCCGCATCGTAAAATCAATAGGAAAATAATAGGTATTTGATATCAAAGTTTCAGCATTTTCATTTGTAAATATTTTGGAAAACTATCTAAGTGCATGAGTATCATATGAGTATGATTGTAAGGAAATGTTATATGTTGAACGTATAAACTAGGAATAATATATATATATATATATTATAATTAAGTTCTAATCAATTTTAAAAATATTCGTATGTGCTAAAATCCAAAGTAACACATAAACCCAGCTATAAACAATCCAAATGTATAACTTTACTAGCTTGTATACTCGTACGGATGAAAAATTCTGTTTATCCCAAACTTGAACGAAATATAGTCACACTCTCATTCATACTCAACAGATTCGTATGGAAATAATGATGCCGTAAATATTAATACCGCACAATCAAAATCCGAAGTTGAAGCAATTTATAATACAAATATTGCTTGAATTATACGATAACAGAATAATTTTGTACTAGGTGGAGAAGTATACCAAATCTATCCTTATTATAGGTAATAGGAGCTTTGGAAAGGAAAGACAGTCTTAGATAAGCTTGTAAAAGGAACATAATTCAATTTAATACAAGAATTTTCATAGATTTATATATCCGGATGTTTCAGATAATCTGAGAAAAGTGCATGAATAAATACATACATATCGACCATACATTGCTAAAATGTAACTATTCATACACTATGCGACAATAATTGTGTAAGCATCGCGAAATTTTATCATATAATAGATATATGCATGAGGCACATGAATATCACATGGAATAAAAAAACGTGGTTTAGCAACATGGTTTTGTACCAGTTGTCTTTCGGTCAGTGTAAAACTGAAAGACGCAATTTTTACTTTTTTAACCACCGTCTTGACGTACATGTATTAATCGTATGAAACTTCCACGGAATGCTAGTGGGATGCTGTTGCGTTCTTGTAGAAGGGCTATGCGAAGTTCATGTACTGTTTAAGGGGTCTGTTCGACCACAAAAAGCGTAAAACATGATGTATTAGAGCCATAGATTTTTATGGAGGAAGAAAGGTAACTCATGGAGTAACAATAGTCTGAGATTATTATCATTGTATTATAGTTGTCCGAAGAACGGTGAAAGTACCACCATTTGTTACTGGAAATTGATTGTTGATTTGTCTTTAAAAGTGAGGATAATTATCCAAGAGTTATTACAGTTGAATTTAACATTTTTCCTACATCCTGCGTTTTCTAATGCATTTTTATATTTCTTAACAGGTGAATTTGTATTCAAACTTGTGTTAAATGAATAAAGTAATGAATTCGGTTATTTAAATCAACGAAACATTGATTTGTCGTACGGATAACCCACACTAGAGCATACCGACCGATCTTTTGGAGTCTTCCTTTTAAATACGCACCATGTTTTCTACCCGTTATTTTGTTTTCCCGACTAATCCATCAATATTCTTCAAAACGTTTTCCCGAAATGCGAGCAAATGTCTAGCCATCCATCATCACACGAAAAATGTGGTTTCAGTCTATTCCGCTATGGACGAGTGATTATTAAAGTATTTTCACGAAAAAGGCTGAATTCTGTAGATAGTATATATCGCAGAGAGCATATTTAATTTCAGGCTCGTCAGTTAACAGATTACGTAAATATTCAGGTTAAAAAATTGTTGCATTTTCATTGCCGTTCAGTGAATATTTCAGTGAGGTTAATTACTAGGCAATTCAACTTTTTAGCTTTTTATAGCAGAAACCTGTCATGGCCAAACTGAGTGGTACTTATAGCGATGTTAAGTTTTTTGCCAGTCATCCAGTCACAATTAAAGTAGACAGGGACACATTCTATAATGTTATAAGGTTTTGGCACCAACCACCATCATTGTCCATTTTGATACTGCGAAAACTTCCAGTGGTTGAACTACGATCGAACAACCCTAGATCGACAAATTTAAGTTTTGTCGTCTTTAAAAACTAATCATGAATATATAATCGAACATAACAAAGCTATATTTAATACCAAAACTAGGCCGTTATATGTATCTTAACAAAAATGCCATCACAGTGTTATCTCGAATTAAAATATTTTCACAAGCTCAATTTTTTTATAAGACGATTGTTTCCAAACCCATTCTCACGGCACTGTTTAGATGTTTTAGATTATTTTGTTGATAAATTTGATTGAATAATTGAAGATGAGTACCATTAGACATTATCGTAATCAAATGGTGGAAATAAGATTGCATTAAGATCAATCAGTATTTAATAATCAATCAATTCTTCTCAAACGATTGCAATAAGTTTTTTATGTACGTCGGCAATCAGTTGTTCCCACCATTATCTCCCAATATTTCTAAAACGTTTTGCGATTTACACGATACAGTTTCGTTATTAAGTGGTGCAGACGGATTGCTGTTTCGATAACTAAATTTAATTTGCCTAATAACATAAATAATAACGATACGTATATATTTAATATTAGTCTTCATTATACATAACAACAACATTTGTCATACAGAATGTTTTACATAGATAGTTCGACTAGGTAAAATAAATAGATAAATGGTTATAAATTATGAGTAATTTAGAGAACGTGGGAAACCTATAACGTGGTGCCAAATGTTTTTTGCAGCTAGCTGTGAAACATTCTTCTGTTTTATATCCATAATTTCTTGCTGAGCACAATAATGTCTCAAATTCATTGATGTTCTGGTAGTTTAATTAAGATGTCAAAGCTTCTTAATGTATCTAGGCGAGACAATTTTCAATGCATGCAAAATGCTGATTCTGTGCAAAAGCAGTTTCTGCAGTGATGACGCTTGATTTTGAGTATCGCTGAGTTATCAAGTAATGGCATATGATCTTCGATGTATATACACTCAAACGCTTTAAAAACGCACCATATACAAAATATCAGTTTTAGTGATGAAAACGTCATTCTATGGTTATTTATTTTCAGATTAATAATCTTCAGTCTATACATAACGAGTTGTGTGATTTTCATGCCATTATTACGAGTTTAAAATAAATTATGATATAGATAACACAGGGACCCACGAAAGTGAAAGTCACAATTTCAAAAGCAATTATAAGAGTCCGCTTCATTGGTGCATGTACGTGGTTTCTCCTTCTAAAGGATAACGTTAATTACGTAATATGATATAATTATGTTCGACGTGATGTTTCTAACCATCCTAGCAAAGCTTAACTTGAATTATACAAGTTATGTGGCTTTGGCTGTCAGGCTAATACCATACGACCGAGTGTGGTCCAGATATGCACATTACGTGAACCTAAGATGGATTCAAGCCTTATTTAAACTTGAAATTTCGGTTAAGAGCATCAGACTGTCAGGATATTTCCCGTGGTGCTTATATGGAACCTCAAATCAACACTATGAAGGAGATTGAAGACAAGAAGTTGGGACATTCGGCTCTAAACGGGAGAAAAAGTGTACTAAAATGATTTTCCTTTTTATTGACAATTATGAAAAGAATAGTTACAAAAATGCACTAATGTACTTTTGGGTTGTTTATTGACACCCGACATACTTTTGACACTTTGTGCAGCCATGCGGAACCAATTACAGTGGCACAACCTGCGTCATGTTTCCTCGTAGCTCGGGCTCATTATCTTTTGCTTGTTTCATCCAGGTCGGTCGTTGACTGTGTCATTCGCTAGGAATCGATGTTCTAATCCCATAATCGTTGTGTGGAGGCAGCTGAACCGCCATGCTAAGGCACCGAGGCTCTTTTCAGTTGGAAGCGAAGGCGCAAATATCCGAACAAATATTCGAGATATTCGCAGCATAAAAATACCATTAGCAAATACTGTTTCTGTTGTTTTTTCAATGTGTAAACCAACAGCGTACAGTTTAACGTCAATATTGACCACTTAGGTCAACGTGATCGAGCTGCACGGGCGGGGGGGTATTCTGAATGAAAATAAAACCGTTTTGATTAGTTAGGTCAAGCTTATGAACTGGACAAACCCTGTAAACTGTTAATTTTAGCAAAGAATGATTTTTGACAAATTTTTATTATTTTCAATAGTGGTGCGTTTTTAAAGCGGTTGAGTGTATGATTAGCTACTTGTATATAATCGAAGTTATGAGATTCAAAATGGTAATCTCCACAAAAACAAAATTATTTGTATTCTATGTCGGATATACAACATAATCGTATGTGCTGTTTTTATTTAGACTGCGTTTATCATCCAATATTGATGTTAATTTAATTCACAATGCATTAATTAACGGCTGCATTTCCAAATATTGACGTTGATTTAATTCAGTTTGCATGCATTGCCGGATGCACCCGTGTGTTTATTTTGGTCATTTTGTTGTTTGCGTTTGCTTTATTGTTTGCATGGCATTTTGCAGGAAATATTCCCCTTCGATGATAAATTTATTTTGCCTTTCCTTCCAATGCCTTAAAATCGATAAACAGAGTCCTATTTCATGATGATACATTGGCCAATATGGTATCCGATCTATCAAACATAGAATTTTAATGAATTTGGCCCATTGCCGCATATTTTGTGTCCGTTGATTCCAAATCACCGGGTTGTAGCTTTGGGTATATGTGCTCTATGTATTCTATCAGCGGGTTAATCTAATGGAGTTCTATCTGTTTATTTTCCTATTTATTGGAAAGATTATGTGCATTATTGACTAGTACCAAATTCAAGACTGTAGCCACATTGCTGCATTAAACCCAAATTGTATACCTCTAAACACTTGGCAGTCCGGTTTCCTAACATAGTTTGGTCATTGTTTCTGACATGATTAATTTCTGTTCCACATATTTGCATAATTATAACAAAATCTTTTGACTGACCCATCCACATTTGATTGAATTGTCATTGACATCAGTTTAACAAAAACTTAATAAAGTATAACTACATTGTACAAGTACAAGAGTCAATATATTTTAGATACAAAATCTTTCTTCAACAGACAACTAACTTTATATAAACAAACAGAAAGATCAGTATGCCATTAGTTGTCAACATAAGGTACAAATATAATATAATTTCAATCATCAATGAGATGGAATGTGTGAGTACAGTATTTTATCTTGTACAGCGTTCAGAACGATTGAAATTTGCTATATAAGGAAGGCTATTTCATTTACCAGAAATATAAAGCAGGTTACAAGAACAATCAACTTTGATATATGATGCCTATACTCGAACAGTTGACTTATCAGATTTGTAAATCAATTAACTGTCTATATTTCTCATCAATTACAAGATACCATCACTGCTGGTAATGACATTCCCGTATAATTTGTCTATAGATTGAATATATCTATGGATTAATCGAGTAATGTAAAATAAAAATAAATTATTAGTGTCTGCGATGTAGTAGCAACTGCACAATCTTCTGAGAGATGGTGACATTAACAACACCATTTCTATATTCGGAAGTGAAGCGTTGATTCAGGCGTAGGGATAATCCAATTACATGATCAAATTATTTCTTGATTATTGACATCGGAAACACATGTCGTCTTTGACATCCCTTATGTTAGACAATTGAGGTTAATTGCAGTATACACTCTAACACACCTTTTCGCAACTCCTCTCGTGTCACCACGTTTTACCAGCTCACATAACGTTATTCTTCAATCTTCACATTGCAATCTTTATATTATGGAAAATTCCATATTCAAAACAAATGAATGAAATGG
The DNA here is from genome assembly GCA_963678985.1 of Spisula subtruncata. NCBI lineage: Eukaryota > Metazoa > Mollusca > Bivalvia > Venerida > Mactridae > Spisula > Spisula subtruncata. The sequence goes on from OY787661.1 coordinate 18,265,781, forward strand.
CATTTCATTCAGGTTAACAGAAGGAAATTTATTAAGTGCCTTGTCTGCCAATAATTTCTTTCTTTTGGAACTGTTTTAGATTATATTGGCGAATTAAAAGACACTGTATTAGGAAGATTTATGTTCCAAGAATAGTTGTTTTGTGGACCACAACACGTCCTGCTGGGTGATGACTAAAGGAACCGATCCAAATAGCTCTTTCCAATAAGGAAGTTTATTTAATTTGCCAGAGATACAAAGCGAGTTAAAGAACAATCAACTTTGATATATGATGCCTATAGTCTACTATACTCGTACAGTTGACTTATCATATTTGTAGTAAATTGACTGTCTATATTTCCCATCAATTGCAAGATATCATCACTGCTTGGAATGTAAATCCCGTATAGTTTGTCTATATATTGAATATATCCATGGATTAATCCAGTATTGTAAAAGACAAAACATTTATTATTGTCTGCGATGTAGTATCAACTGCACAATCTTCTGTAAGATGGTGACATTAACTACACCATTTCTATATTCGGAAGTGATGTGTTGATTCAGATGTAGCAGTAATCTAAGTACTTGATCAAGTTATTTCTGCAGTAGTGACGAAGGAAACACGTGTCGCTTTTGACAGCCCGTATATTAACTGAGACAATTGAGATTAATTGCAGTAGACACCCAAAAAAACTTGTTTGAGTAACTCATCTCTTGACACCACGTTTTACCAGCGCGTGGAACGTAACACTCTTTAATCTTCACATTGTAATCTTTATATTCTATAAAATTGCATTTTCAAAAGAATCGAATGAAATGGCCATTTCATTCAAGTAGACATAAGGGAATTTGTGGGAAGTGTCTTGACTGCTGTTTTAGACTGTAATGACGCCTTTTGAACACAGATAACAGGTAAAGGTGTTTCATCAGCAACTGCTTCGTAAAATGATTTCCGCACTGGGGCTTTTAACAAATGTCAAAATAGAATCTTCTCAGTTGACTCTTTTTTTCAAACAATGCTCTGTTGTTTCGAACACATGAATGCATCTGCAACGATGTGACATTTTATTTCATTGAGAACGTCGGCATTTTATACACATGACGTAGTAGAAAACCTGACTAAACACTGATCGGACACGATTGTTGATTGGTGGACTTTGAAGTTAAAGACATTATCAAACATATCACATTTACAGAGTACTTAAACAATATCACTACTGAACAGTTCAAAGTGTAAATCAACCATCCGTGTAATAATCGTTTCCGTCGTTCAATAAATTTACACCAGTTGATTTACCTATGTTACATTTGTAAGTAATAGCTAACCATTTTCATTTACTTTCTGCCTTAGCTACTTCTAGATTATACCACATTCTCGATATTATCATATCGTAGCGATAGGTTGAATAATGTTTCATGTTCAACATAATCCAATTTATAATATATTTTCATTATTTCTCAAAGATATGCGAGCTTGTACATTTAACAGGTATATTGTGTGCGTTCGTTTAGTAAGTATTTATTCTGTGTATGTGTCACATTTCTTATTTACTACGTACATGTTAATATTTTATTGATACATGCAATACTTTCTCAAATGTTCATATCAACAATTCCATCCCCAACAAAATATACTATTTTGATAACAACCATACACAGAAAAAAACATGACGATCCTGGCTAACTCAACTGAGTGTGAAGTAATATATTTTGTTTTGTCTCTATTTCTGAAAACGACAAGCTAGTACCATTGTACTTCGTACTGGATTGTACACTGGCGAATTGTTCTCCATAATCTCCAGGAAACAATTAGGTATTTCATAGCAGAAGTATAAACTAGTCTCAAGTGTAATATTGTCTTTCTAAAATCGTCGTGTTGCTTATTGCGCTTTATATTGTCGTAACGATAGGAACACGTTAATATAATGGAACAGCGGCATCAAATTCTTTATTGCGCTGTTTTGCATCGTGTCAAACAGCGCAATAAAAGAATCATGACGGCTAAAATGGTCAAGTGCTACCGTCGGAAATGCGACACGAACCAAATTCCCGTACTAGTTCGTGGTTTTATATTTCATTACCCTATATTTTTTATCACACAACTAGTAATAGTTTTTTTCATTTTTAACAGATTTGTTATTCAAGCAGTCAAAGAGGGAACCGTTTATATTTAGCGAGCTTACATCAATCCCAGGATATCAAAGAAATAATGATGACCTCTTGTGTGAGGACTATTCCTGATATATTTGGATTCTAATTCTGGCTGTTCCCAAAAGGCACATGGAACAGCTTTTATATGTCATCAATCGCATTTAAGTACATTCACGGTGGGGAATCACGTGGTTTCGATGGTAGGATCCACCACAAAAATGGCGGCCAAATAGCGTCGACTTAACCCATATTTTGAGGTAAATATATAACATCGAGACTCGTTTATTTATGGACACCCCGGCCAGCACGCAATGGCTTCTCCACTGAATCTTTTGGTACCCTTCTTTCCACGATTGATCCCGTAGTTTCCTCAAACACTTCGATATTGTTCCGTAAATAACATAACAGTAGCGGGGTAGACCTCACGATAATGACGATTTTGACCATATTATGACCATAATTTTTATTATTTCCTTTATATCATCCGTATTTCATGCGATTACAAAGTGCGAACATTTCGCCAACATTTTCCAACAAAATTACGAACACAATTTCATATATTTTGGTTTTCTGAAAAATAAAACAGTCAATTTGCATGAAAGATAGGATCCACGCTAAGGGTAGGACGTACGATTGAACCTGGGCAGTGCACATTTATCAGTGCGGTCGGCAGTTTTCTACGGTTCTATCGATCGAAATATGCGGAACGGGCACATAGTGTTCATTTATACAGGAAACTATATAAGTATCAGTATATCAGTATATATCAGTATATACGGTCCATGTACTAGTGCATGTATGTAATTAGTATGCTTCCTGGGATAATTATTTTGTTTATAATTGAATTTTATAAGCTCACACAACACAGTTGTAGGGTGTATACTGTCTGTCCTTCAGTCAGTCTGTTCGAAAGACGAATTCTAGTGAACACAACTCGACCTATAGTAACTGTTGTTGCTGGAGTTTCCTAAAACTTTCTCTTATGAACATCCTTGACATTTAGAAATAATAAGTGATGGGTTGATTTTGCAAATACAAATGTAATGTGGTCCTTTGTCGACGGGGTATGTTAGTCTGACAGCTATTTTTTAAACAAATAATGTTGATGCATGAACAATACACGTAATTCGTGTATGTGTGTCGATCAATGTGTTGCAGAAATATGTTTCTAATGATAGTACTGTTTGGTGTAAATAAGCCCGTGTGAAATAGCTTGACTCTCCAGTTAGTCGTATATGAATCGGTTATGTTTAAACACATATTCTTTGTAATAGGTCATCACGTTGATATTTTTCTTACACTTCTTTCAGAACAATGCGTTGAAAATGTCTCACCTTAGCTTAAAGTCTCACAAAGTTTCAGAAACAGCAATATTTTAATTTGCTACCTAATAAGACCATGAAAATTGACAGGTTATAGAGCTCCCTAAATGGCATAGAATCAGCATCCATATTTGGTATATTTTTACTTTCATCTATAGAATAATCATCTCCGCAAGTCGCCAATTCAGTAGTTTGTGTGGTGAACAAAATACCCCGTTGTTTACAATCTGAAATCAACGGTTCGTTCCGAGGACAGTTCGTAAATTTCCATTATAAATCGAGGACACATATATTAATGACCAATTTATGCGAGTATATCTATATAAGTGGAACTAAAAGTTAAATACCGTTATCCTCCGGTACCGATAATCGCCGGTATCCTATTTCACTATATTGTATGTGGTAATCTAGTATGCTATTGTACGGGTGAATTTAAGGCTAAGTTGTTTCCATTAGGTTATAATATATGTACAGTATGAATATATTGAGACAGAATTGAAGTGTAAATGTAATAATGTTTTAGACCTGCCGTCCACTTAGACCCCGATGCTATGCGGAAGGGATGCCGATTACAGACTGCTCGTTTCGGAAAACCTTCGGGGTCATTTATTAATAAAAATGGGCGGAGCTTTGTCATCGTGGTTGTTCGGCAAGTTTTCTCGGATCGGTATACAAATTGTATTGTTGTGGTATATACGCAGTATGCATGCCATAGCCTATCCGAAATAGCCGAATGGTAGATCCGATCGTGCGGAAAGCCGGGTTGCGGTTAGACCTGCCGTCCCACTTGACCCCGATGCTACGCGGAAGGGATGCCGATTACAATGTGCTCGTTTCGGAACCCTTCGGGATCATGTATCAATAACAATATGCGGAGCCGTGTCATCGTGCTTGTTCGGGAAGTACGATATTCGCAGTTCGGGGTAAGAATGGTTGCTGTATACATGTACACGCAGTATAAATGCCGAAGCCTATATAAAGTAGCCGAACGTATCGCGACTAAATGCCGTCAGTTCAGGAGTTAGTCCCGAATGTTTCCCCGACCGCTTTGATATGCGGAAGGGTTTACGAATCGATGCCGATAGGTTGCCGAAAGATTGTCTAGCTCGACCTAGAGGCAAACTGAAGGCATCGCTTCAGCTGTCATTCGGGATATACAACTGGGATAATGTCGCGTAAATTTACGCTTATATATCTACCTTACTTAAAGTTAGTTTTACTTTAGATGAACCACAATCACTCGGGCGTAAATATACTTTTAACATTGGAGTAATTCAGGTTATAGGGGTGTATTTACCCATAAAACATACATTTAGAAATGGTTTTATCATGTATAGTAGTGCGCATAGCGCAGTTGGCTAAGCTACTATGAATACGAGTTCTTCAGAACTGAATGAATGGGTTCGATTCCCATTCTGGTATTTTGAACTTACACTGGAAATAAAAAATAGTCGGTTGAAAGCGATAACTACTGTACCACTGCACCACACATTAAAGTTCATAACATGATCGGCATAGTTTCCGTGTGTTCATCTCATCACTTTGCCGTTTTCGGGAAGCGTTCGGCATCGATTCGACTTTCCATCTAGAACCATTCGGGATGGCTAATGAATACGAAACCTCACAGAAGGCGTCCCGAAGATGTGGAGTGAATGCCGATGGTTTACTGAAACTCTCCCGAAGCACTTCCATGCAAGACATTCGGCGTCCATTTTTTTAAAACTTTAAAACGAATATTTTCGGTCTCGAAGGGTACCAGAGGCGTTGCGGAATTATACGGAAGGATTCCATAACATCTCGATGACATGCCGAACCATCTCGTTCTGGTTAATTTCTGCTTCGAGAACCATTCGGGGTCCTAGTGGACGTCAGGTCTTATAAATATATAAATATTTTATCTATATTTTATTTCTGCCAATATTGTTTAAAAATTGTCGCAAAGAAGCGTTGGCTTTAGCAGATGTTGATTGTGTCGTCCTTTGTAACTACATTGTATTCATGAGTTCTAATTGGTTGACTCTTTAAATCCGGGATTCCGAGTGGTAACAGTTGCTAAAAGAGAAAAGACTGAATTCAAGGCGTCAGTTATAGCAAACTACATCGCACAGCTAGCAGCAGCTTTCCACAACATTTCACCATTACAAAATTATAACTTCCCATATTCCTACTTTTATCCGTCCAGTGGCAATGAAATGACTATTTGGTTAAAATAATGGTACCATAAATATATAATATTATATTTCAATTATAATAAAACATTTCCAAATATCTCACAGCGAACATTGATATATCTCAAACGATAAATTACGACTGGACTAGCTGTTCAATTCCACATAATTATTATATGAATATTCATGCTATTTGTCTAGTCCGCATCGTTATGAAATTCTTCGTGTAATACCTAATTAGATATATTAATTATAATCTGACATGTTTGTAGATGAATTAGTACAGATCGAGTAGGTCGTCATGTCATTATGAGTCCGTTCCGCATATTCCGATCGATAGAACCGTAGAAAACTACCGACCGCAATGATGGATGCGCTCTGCTCATGTTCAATCGTGTGTCCTACCCATAGCGTGAATCCTATCTTTCATGCAAATTGAATGTTAATTTTTTTAGTAAACCAAAATTCATGATATTCTGGTGGTAATTGTTTTCGAAAACGTTAGCGAAATGTTCGCACATTAGAATCGCTTGAAATACGGATGATATAAAGGAGATATGGTCATAATATAGTCAAAATCGTCATTATCCTGAGGTCTACCCCGCTACTGTTTTGTTATTTACGGAACAATATCGAAGTGTTTGAGGAAACTACGAGATCAATCGTGGAAAGTAGGGTACCAAAACATTCAGTGGAGAAGCCATTGCGTGCTGGCCGGGGTGTCCATAAATAAACGAGTCTCGATGTTATATATTTACCTCAAAATATGGGTTAAGTCGACGCTATTTGGCCGCCATTTTTGTAGTGATCCTACCATCGAAACCACGTGATTCCCCACCGTGACATTTGTATCGTTTCATGGCAGATGATATCACGTGTCACACACGACTTACTGCTGTGTTGTATTTATGTCATCGGTATAATTAAATTACATTCTATAGAATGACGTTGAATAGTACTTTATTTTATTACAAAATCGTTTTGGTCTAGATAAGGCACTTTCCAGTTATTAAAATATCTATCATATTTATACATACTCTTATCCATTACTTTCTGCCCTTTTGGGATGTTCGCGGTGTTCAATCATGTTCAAATACGACAATCAGCATCCGTATTTAATGACCGAAGCTATTTAACAAATTGACACCCTCGTGACATTCGTATTTTACAAACAACTTATATCATTCAAGGGCCAAAGCGAATTCTTTTTTGACACTGTAGCGTATCTCAAATGTTCTTTCATAACAGACAAAATTGATAGATGCTAGAAAACGATCAAAACAATGGCTGCTTGGTAATGTACACTCATTTTTAGTACGTATATACTGTATCAGACAGACTGCCAACAGGAACTTATTATGGCTGTAAATGTTCAAGGTGTTGAGCTATGTCAATGAACTAACTATCTGTAGGTACAATCTGTAAATGAAATAACAGGCTGGAAGATAGAAAAGTCATTATCTAAATTGCACGTGGAATTTGTATGTAGTCATGATATTATATTGCTTTTGTTTCGTACGTTTCTTATTAAAAGCGCATATTTCAAGGGAACAAGACAATCAAGCAGATTGTCTAGAACGACAACTTTAATAAAATGAAGGCTAACTTAATGTTGTAGATGATTCACTTGTCAAAACAAAAGGCAATTAAGCCGCCTGAAAATGGAACTCACCATCTTGCATAATCTTAAGAAAATAAGAAAACTATAATTAAGCCAATATCTATTAAATGTAAATTGTGATGTTCCTCGATGAACAATGTGTCACAACAGGAATTTACTAATGTTTAAGCATACATTGGTAAAAAATGTTCGGACTTCGAGATAATCAGGTGTCTATGTTTGTCTTATATTTAACTGTCTAATATGCAACTTTCTTCCATACTTCATAATATGTATGTTATGATGATACCTGCAAACAACTCCTATTAAAGTGTCGTTACTCCTATTTTCGATGTTAATTTCTGGTTTTCCAAACTCACTTTGAACAAAAATCAACCTGATTCAATGTAAAATCTACTGGCCTAAATTGATCATCACTAGCATTCATTCATTCGTTGTTTATTCATCTAAATCCCTTTTCAATCATATTTAAGTGCATCTTGTGACATGTTTTGATTTTTAACTGCTGTTTTGGATTTAAATAACTTGGAAGATATGTTGATGCTCGTAGCAAAGTAAGTAACATGAGTAACAATGACTGTCATATTATTTAGATATTAGTAGCATAGCATTCCATGGTATTTTAGTTTATGCTGAATAAATTTACCACAATTACATGGGATCAATTGCTTCTATTTTACATTTCAGCAACAATTCCATGAATTAATTAACGGAAGTAACCGCTCCGGTGCATTCTGTACCAGTCCAAGTCCCTTGCACGTAAAATATTTGCTTTACATACGAGAATCACACCCATCTTCACATGTAGAGGACAATAAAGCATTTATCTATTTGTTAAATTTCTTATTCTTTATTTTCCGTTTTGTATTTAAATATGTGTGGCATGTATTATTTGTGAGTGTCACCATTAATGTACCAATTATTATACCATTTCCTACAAATAGAAATTCTTCTTAGAATCATATAAGAAGGAAAATCGATAACAAAGACGAAGTAAACGAGGACGACAGTCAGGAGTAATATTAGGACTTCTGTAAATACTGATGTAGTTTTTACAACATTTCAAGAGAAATGGGTCACACTGGATTACCTGTTATTCAATTTCCAGGAACAATAAGAAAGAATGTGTGAAAAAAGAGCATCAAATTATTCACTAGCACGCCACCTGGAGAATAATTTGCAGTGTCTATATACGGAAGTTTTATTCATTTAAGCATTGATACAACACGGGTTACCAGAGCAATCTACTTTGATATATTGCTCACACATTTGACTTATCAGATTTGTATTTTAATAAATGTCTTTACATCCCAACAATGGCAAGATAGCATCGATGCTGTTAACGCATTTTCCCGTATACTTTGTCTATAAGTTAAAGATAACCATCGATGGAAATAAACGAAAATTAATTCTTTATCGTTTATGGATGTGTCTAAAAGGTTTTGATATTGTCTTTAATTTGTATCGACGGTTATAATATGTTCGATCTGTAAACCAATGTTATTTTCATCAAACTACTCTTTTTTCTCCTTTCAATTTTGTTATTTATAAATATATTTATGGAATACGTTATAAACATATTAACATAACAAATTACTCCTGGCTTTTTTTGTCAGTCTTTCAGAAATTCATTTCCATTGCGTTTGTGTTGAATGGTAAATCTGGTTAATCTGACAGTCCAACAGAATTATTCAAGAAAACTGGTTGCAATAACAACTAGGTCGAGGCTAGGTCATGTGTTTAGAATAGACCAATCCAGACAGCCAAAGATCGCTTAACGACGGACACAACATGAGAAAAGGAACCTTGTAGGCCAAAAACGTCCTTGCGAAGAAAATCATACAATAAATCGAAGACATGGGTATATCAATGTTAGAGGCTCATAAACTAGCAAAAGACTGGACCAAGTGGAGAGAGACCATTGCAGCCTTATGATCCACCAAGAATGAAGAGGTACAAATAAGTGAGTAAGTCCAACCTATCTGCATTATTTCGACCGAATAAAAGGACAAGCATATTTCGAATCGTATAACCCTGCATCTACAGGGTATGGATTCTACTCGTTGTGAACAAATTGATAATCACTGTTTGGTACAAGAACATTATCCGAAAACAATAACACGGTTTCTTATACTCTCCTATCTGGAAGACGTTCTAACAGTGTTGTAATTGGGTATGTTCACACGACACATAATCCTCTTAATATTCATATCATATGTAATCTAGTACGTAACATATTCTTGAACTTACAATACTCTCTGAATGCTTAAGCACTATCGAATAGAGTAACCACGAGGGAATATAGTGTGTATCTTATCAACGATTTTGTAATTTAAAACTGTTTTAAATTATGGTGTGACGTCGTTTGAACCAACTTTAAGGAAGAAGTAGTAGTTCACATGCACTGCAATTCAGAAATCGATTATCAAGTGTAAAATAAGAACAGACTAACAAGAACTCAGGATCAAATAATAGCATTTGAATGCAATTTTATATATATGATAATGAATTCCGTTTATTCGACTTTGTGGTTCTATTTTGGAGCAATGCTATTGGTGGATAAACTTGTTGGGTGGAAGAAACTCTTAAAACTACTAACGAAAAGTTATACTGAAATTCTATGGATTCCAAAGGTCTTTGACCTTTGTCGTCTGGTTTGTTATTAGCATTGTGGGAACTTTTCAGCTTTTTTGCAAACTTCATTATCAACACTTAAATAATTAATCAAGACAACAGCATTGACGTCACATGTTGACATATAACGGACAATTTAGCTGTGTCTTTTGAAGACATAATTATAATTACCAGTTATAGAAATGTGCTTCTTTTTGCTTCATATGGTTGCTTCACTTTTTAATGAGAAGAATTTTACAAATGTCTTTTTTGTAATTTAGCCGGGTGACCTAGATTGCAAACCTACATGCAAAGTTCATACATGGACACTGTAAGAAGATAAATGTCGTCCCCTGATATTTAAACATACAATAATTCAAACGCGATATCTCCTAAGGTGATATATGCTAGCATGTTGGTGTATCATTAGAAACAATTTACGTTTATTTCTATGACACTCTTGTTGTCCTGATTCACATAATGTGTCAAATGACGCAATGAAGTAATCATTATGAGATACACATTCGTACGGGTATATAATGGAACAATGGTTGGAGTAGGTAAAACACTAAAATTCCCGAAACACATACAACCGTGTATCCACAATCCAAATGTATTATTTTACTAGTTTGTATACTCGTATCGACGACACATTCACGCTATTGTTTGTTTATCTCAAACTTGAACAAAATATAGTCACACTCTCAATTATAGCAAACAGATTTATACGGAAATAATGATGCCATAAATATTAATACCACACAAACAACATCTGCAGTTGAGGCAATTTATAATACAAATAGCGTTTAAATAATATGATACCCTATTAATGTTGCTGACCAGTAAACTACATAAACATAATAATTTTGTCCTACGTGGGGAAGTATATCATATTCATCTTTATTATGGGTAATAGGAGCTTTGGAATGGAAAGCCAATCTGAGATAAGCTTGTAAAAGGAACTTAATTTTATTTAATTCAGGTATGTTCATATATTTTATACCCGAAAGATTCAGATAATCTGAGAGAAGTGTATACATGAATAAATACATACATATCGGGATCATACATTGCTGGCTTAATGTAACTATACATATAGTTCAGTGTAGGTTAATTGAGTCATTCACATTCTTATACATACGTACACTTACTTGTTTTAGTTTTTACAGCTGAAACTAGTTTATTCAACTTGTCATGGCAAAACTGAGCGGTACCAATAGCGATGTGGAGACTGGTTACCAGTCAAAGGTAATTCTTGGTTGTCGAGAGGTTTGTCGCCATCCATCATCAAAGTTCACCTTGATATTGCGAACACTTCCAGCGATTAAACTACTGTCGAACAACGCTAGATCGACAAATTGAGTTTTGACGTCTTGAAAAAAATACTTGCACAGAAAATCTAACCAGTCATGCTATAGTTAATTTAAAATTAGCCATTGTTTATAATTTTAACAAAAATGCCAATATGTTGGTATCTCAAATTGAAATATTTCCACAAGCTCATTTTTAGACGATTTTATTTAGATATTGTTCTCACGGCCGAGTTTAGATGTTTTAAGATTATTTTGTTGATGCATTTAATTGAAGATAAGTGCTATAAAACATTATCGTAACCAAATAATGGAAATAAGATTGCATTATGATAAATCAATCTTTCATAAGTATTAAAGATTCATTGTTCAATGCTTCTCAAATTATTTAGTTAAGTCAATTATGTCAGTCAGCAATCGGTTGTTCCCACTTGAGAGTATCATCTCCAAAATTCCTATATCATTTTACAATTTACACGATATAATTCAGTTTCGTGATTTAGTGATACAGCCAGATTGCTTGTTTCGATAACCGAATTTAATTTACCTAACAACATAAATAAAACGATATATATCTTAAATAATAATATCCATTACACATAGCAACAACATATTTCATAGAAAATGTTTTGCTTTTTCGTAAATAGCTCTACTAGGTTAAATAAATGGAAAATGGGAAGTAGGTCCAGAACTTAGGTAGCGTGGTGCCAATGATTTGATGCAGCCAGCTCTGGGGTGTTGTTCTATTTTTATCAATAACTTCTCGCTTAACACAAAACTGTCTCAAATTAATTGATGTTCTGGTAGTTTAATTAAGATGTCGAAGCTTCCTAATGTATCTAGGCGAGAATATTTCCTGTGTATGTTACATGCTTATTCTGTGTAAAAGCAGTTTTTGTAGTGATAACGCTAGTTCAATAGGAGTGTATGGGAAACGTTTTATAACAATGTAAAGTAAAAACATGTTTTTTTTATCTTTTACTATTATAGAATAGAGTAGTAGTTACAATTAAAATGTAAATTACAGTTCATATGACACTGTAAATCATTTGTTTTCGTTGGTTGGGTCCTGAAATGAGCATACTTAAAACTGGACACCAACGGCGCGTGAATCCTTATATAAACGTATGGGTAAAATCACCATTTTTATGCTATAATGTATAAAATTGCATTTAATTTCCATTTTGTTACTTGATTAAAACCACCGTTAAACAAGTTATCTTATAAATTATTTTATTTTACCATTTTATCCACAATAGTGCCCATATCAATAGATACTTAATTTGCATTTCCAGATGGACACTCACCCATGAGGACATAAAACAAACAGTGTTGATAGGAAAAATACGATCATATACATTGTATACACATCTAGAAAACATAGACATTAACATAAAATATGTATAATGAGCGTAAACATTTTCGCAAACGACTTAAAAATTAAAAAAAAAAAACTTAATTGTTAACTCGAAAGAACGTGTTACTCGCACTGTCCATTGGTGTACACATAGTGTTCAGGTTCAACCCGTTTCTGTCGGCGTCCGTCACGTTTGAGTGAACACACTATCACAAATGGTAAAACAAAATTAGGGCTTTTCAATTTCGACTTCATTTTCAATTCTAATTTACTTGCAACATGAAATATGTATCATGTTTTCATTATTATAATCTACCCTGTCGAAGCGAAATACAAGGTAGACTTTATGGCGTATGATAACTTTCATCGATGATTTAAGTAGTATACTAATATTCTGAAGATAGTAATATGGTCATGTCTAATGACAATAAAAAGCAACAATGATGCCATATTTATGACAATATGTTCGTTGCTTTCCGATGTTATGATGAATGTAATGGGAAGATGTCAAATATATAGCTTCTATGAAACATGAGACTTACATCCGATGTAGTGGAATCAGCTGTCTCGTGATTTCCCCGATACCACAACAAATGACACGAGATTCAAAATCGTATCATTCACCAAAATAAATTACTCGTATTCTTTTTCGTATAAACAACATAATCGTATGTTCTGTTTTTTAGAATAATGAAACATAAAGCAACCGATATTGATGTTAATTTAATTCTCTATGCAGACATAAACTGATGTATACCGAATATTGATGTTTATATAACTCATATTGCATGTATAGCCGGATGCAGCCGAGTGTTTATTTTTGGCCAGGTAGTGAAACAAATACAAGCTTTACTGTTTTTGCTGTTTACGTTTGATTCATTATTTGTATTGCATTTTGCTAGCAATATTTTTGTTCGGTGATTAATTTATTTCACATTTCATTATTATGCCTTAGAATCGATAAACGAAATGTTTTTCATGGAGATAAATCGGCCAATATAGTGTCCGATCTATCAAGCAAAGAATTGTAATGAAATCGACTCGTTCCCGAATCTTTTGTGTCCGCTGATACTATATCATCAGCTTGGAGCTTTGCTTTTATACTTGTATTATATATTATTATCACCGGATTTAATCTATTATAAGGGTTTTCTGTGTGTTTTCCCCCCAAGTGATGTTCCTAAGTTGGATGTTCAAAGTGCCAATGAAATCAAATGCTTAACCACTTAATAGAATACAACAATTTATGTAATTAAATACAAACACAATGGACTCGTAAACATGTTACAGATTGGAACGAAATGAAATGTGTTGTGGCGACCTTATACTCATCAGGGTTTTATTATCTTGGCAAAATGACGGCAACGGTACTATTCAAATACCGACTAAAACCTGATTTGTCTGCTACCAAAAAACGAACCACAGTATCGCATTTTTAAATCCGTTATAATAATTACTTATTCTTACCGCCAATAAAATCAATGACATCATACGTCACAGCATTACCTACGAATGCGAAGAAAACACCAAATCATTTCAGACGAATTCAAATAACCAAAAACAATAGTTTTACAGACGAAATTGAGGATATAAACCACTTTAGCATAACCAATGAAGTCATGAGCTCGAGCTGGAAATGACATTTCTTTTTTAAAAAGAAAGGATCAACATTGCGCACACAACATTGGTATTGTGTAGGAACCCCTAGAGCAAATTCATTCATTTACGAATATATGTTTACATTTATACCAAACGTCAAAAATCATGTCAAGTTTTTATTTATTTACAGGGTGTATTCAATATTACTTTCGATAGTCTGAAAGAGTATACATGTATGTACTAAGCGTATGCCTTTTAGACGTAATATGAACTAAGGCACCGCCTAAATGAGGGATTAAATATATAATGGATATCTGTTAGCTATGTTTCAGAAAGAAACTGACTAAATATGAGTTGCATATAGATGTTATACAATTTATACTGATTTGTTATACATTGCAACGTAACGTCATGAGTCTATTTGGCGTACTTTTGGTATGACGTCATTGCCTGTTATTTGTGACGTCATGACGTCACTTCCTGTATTGGCGACGTGTATCAAGTACAGTAGCGTATTTCAAGATTATTTCCCTTTGGGTTTTTTTAAAAATAGTTTGTTTAATTTATTGAATATTTTTGAAGATGGTTATAATTCGAAAGAAAATGGTAGAGGGCAACCGTTTACAGATTACCATTTTTTTATTTTCCAAGGACCATTCACCTCAGAAAACTGCCCGAAATTTTTGACCGGAAATAAGTTTTTCTGAAAGCATTAGTACCTGCAGAGACTCCACGAAGATACGCACGTGGACATTATTGGAATGGGTATTTACAATAGCCAGCTTCGCTGGCTATTTAATCCCCTATTACTGCACAAAGACGTTTTACATGTCAACCCCAGACTGTAGACTATTTCTGAAATGACATTGACCTTTGGTTGTCTAATTTCTGATTTATTTCAAAGAAATCCGTGGCTCTTATTTAACAAATTGATCTCCTTCGTAAACATCAAATCCATCTTATTGTTATAAATCGAACTCACATTGATGTAACTTGATATTTTACCCCAAGTAACGAATTTCTTCCAGGTAGGTTGGTGGGAGTATACAATGTCAATTAAGATGTACCGTATTTTGGACTTCTGGATTTATTTACCGATTCAAAATACCAGAAATGTTATGTCTGCATTTTAATACCAACGTTTCTGAACACAATCACCTAGTTTCATCCCAGGAGAAATGGTGATATTGAATCAATGTTTGGATGTACCACATGGTACGTCAATTGCCGGGTCTCCGCAGCTATTTCACTGACATAGTTCAACCCCTTGTAATGTCACATCCATCACTTCCAGCAGTGCCTTGCTATACATATATTCTTCTTTAAATAATTGTCGTATAAAAACATTTACCAATACTCGTATATATCATCCTTATTTTATTGTTTATCTGATACTCATTTTAAGATTGTTTAAGTGTTTTTTCGTTTCAGTTGCTATGCGGATACTACCCTGGTCAAATAGCATTTATCTTGTATTTGTGTCATGTGATGTTGTTTATATATGCTGTGTACGGCGGATTGGGTTTAGTGCTGCCTTCCCTGTCCAATTTCCTCAAGTAAGTTTATAAACTCGATCATTTGATAATCAGCAGCTAATAATATCAGTCACATGATCAATGGCAACATGATGACGTCACAATTTATTTCGTAACGTCATCTGTCGCGTTCACGACTCTTTCACTCATGACGTTACTGACGTATATTTGCTAGCACCGAATATTGTCACCCTATAAAGATTTACGTAAATGAAGTGTTTGAACTTGTGTGTTTGTAAGCTTCCTATTTTAAAGAGACTTTCGAAGATGTTCATGCTTTACACGTGAGGTCGTATCGAGAGGTATTTCCATTTTCCGAATTTAATTCCGCGTATCAATTTTGTCATGATGATATTCATGTATTGTCTATTCAATAAGTAATACTTATTAGGGAACTATTCAATTTTGAAGAATAGCGGTGAATACCTATAACTCAGGTATACCAAGTAAAACCTAGATAAACAGATTTAACCTGACGGACGAAAGTATAATTACAATTATCATTTGACTTTGAACAGTCTGTACATGATTGTGTGAGAGAATGCCACAGAGAAAATTCAAAAAAGTACATCCCACCCAGCGTTATATCAAATAACAACTGTTACAATGTTGCTGTCTCGAACCCATAAATCTTAATGTAGTCCTACTGACAGTAGAAGTAGAATGAGAAGTTTACTTATTTTGGAAAAGTCACAGAGTTGTCTGTAATCACAGACGTATTGTCTAATCAACCAATATTATTGCAGATTTTCTTTCCCATTGTCCGTTCACCCATGCAGGTAATATCCTGTCGTCTGATTCTAGATGTAATTATCCTATATTGGTCCTGTCTCGACGGTGATATATTCGTAGACGTATATACGATTGCACCCAGTAATGGAATAGTCTATAATGAAAACAGGATAATCTGCAAAAAAACAGGAAATAATGTCCAGACAGTCATTCGTCAGAGCGACGTGTATTCACGTAACACAATTGAATAAAGAAAGCGAGCATTATTATACCAAACTCAAATATGTACCGACCTTGCAAATAGATAAGGTAAATGTTATTTTGTAATGATTAAAATATATCTGATATGTAAAAATGAGCAGCATTTCTTCTACCGACATCTTGCAATTTGTTTGATAAGATACGAAATTGAAGTCAAACGGACAACGATAGTTAGAAACTGTACAGAATGTCATGTCTATGAAAGCGCTAATGGCGAGCCATATCTTAAAAGGTATACACATTTTTTTCAGAACTACATACGGCGCATCGATCGAACAGTCACTTCTTGATAGTATCTATCTAGAGTTATCTAGTGCTTCGTTAAAGATAAAGCTTGTATTTTCTCTTTCAAACGATTGCTTCAAGCGAACCATATTTGTTAAATGATTAAATTGGTACTATGACCTTTTAGATAATACATTACCTAGGCATTTGACGTCTGACTTTAAAAGAGGCGTAATTAATGTTCATTGCTGTTTGCGAAGTTGTAACGGAAAAGTTCATTAAAATTAGTCGACTAACCTCAATAAGGTGATTATCCGTATCATCGACTAATTGCTTTCGCTTGTGTATAGATTGGCTAACTTGACACGTGCCTGACATATTGATTAGCATAATTTAACAGTCGATGTATTGCCTACGTTAACAGCACCGATTGTTTGTTTTCACATACACTGTCCCACTGAATCACGAATCAATTGATACCATCAGGAATTAGGTGTCATTAACACATCATCCATGTACGAAGTCAGAATATATTTTTACATTTATACCAAATGTCAGAAATCATGTCAAGTTTTAATAATTTCAAATGTGTTATAAATACGACTTTTGATAGTTTGAAATTGTGTAGATACTACGACTAGTTATATAGATACGTCGTATCCCTGCACAAAGTAGTTTTACATGTCTACCACAGACTGTAGGCTATATCTGCAATGGTAGTGTCTTATTTCTGGTTTATTTCTTAGAAATCCGTCTATTTCTTATAACAAATTGATATCTTTCTTTATTAATAACGCGAGTCAGTAAATTGGAAAGATTGGTCAGAATGAATGAAAAAACTTCCAAGAAGTAACATGATGAATTAATGGCATTACAGGCTCGATTTGTTGCTCATTCAATACATTTATGAGATTATTATATTTATCCCCTAGATATCCGTTTTTATACCAATAGGCAAGACATATATAACATTACAAGGTCGTGCTATTCATTGAAAAACATTTCCGATGAAATGGTGTCAAGGATAATGAGATAAGGAGCGTCTTACATGTGTAGAATATTCAGCTTTATTAAAATATTTTTTAGTATATTTCAATGACTTGCAACGGGACTTTAGAGCATACCTTAAGGCTTTGGTACTATACATTACATTGAAAGAATTTGCAGCTACTGGTTTCATGAGATAAATGATAGTATTTAATTGTACCAATTTTTGTTATTTTTAAGTGCTTATGGCACATTATGAAGTCGACAAGTCGGGAATAACGTTTTGTGTCTTCTGTCGATGAAACACTTGTCTTTATTATATGAACGGGAAGCGTGTTTTCTTTTGATTTTTTTAAACGTTTCAACTTAATACTGTATTAACTGAA
Source organism: Spisula subtruncata (assembly GCA_963678985.1). NCBI lineage: Eukaryota > Metazoa > Mollusca > Bivalvia > Venerida > Mactridae > Spisula > Spisula subtruncata. The sequence goes on from OY787661.1 coordinate 18,284,030, forward strand.
AACATTAAAACGATAACGACGGTATTTATAATAAAAAATACTGCTTAGCCCAATGAATGCAGCAATGTTGTGTGTTCATCAGGCGACATTGATGTTTTTCTTCAAGATCGTTTAAAACCGATATAATTAGTGCTTCTTTTGTTTGCTTTTCATCAAATTCGCTGCATGTTCTCCAGTAACGTAATAACACAAAAGTGATGCTTTTGTTTGCGTTCGCATTAATAGTTTACGGGCACACCATGGAATCTGTTACATGTCAAGCTTATTGCAAATCAGACAAAAAAACTGCTGGTAAGCTGACGTGATATGTCGCAGATGTTAACCAGGTCCTGTTTATTGGACGTATGGTTGTGGGCTTGAAGAATTGTGTAACATAGTCGTTTCAATAAAAAGTTATAAACAATTTAGGGTTATCAACCTTTTCGTATTCATTCCGATGCTATGGCTATTTTCGAATGTTGCCGAGTTTCATTTCATTAAAGCTTACTCTCAAACTTCTTGAACGTTACTTTTGTTGTTTTGACTTTTGTTTAGTGCTGTTAAGAAACAACCCTTGTCCGACCGTTATGTACAGAAGCGTTTCGGGGGCGAGTGCTTACCGCCTGGTTGTTACTACCGAACATCAAGAGAAGGCGAGTCCTTTAACTTTGTTATGTCGAGACAACGCTGTATCAAAGACACCACAGATAGTACGAGTTATGTGACTGACTGACGCATGGTTTCCTTCCCCAAATGATACAACCTGAAGAGAACTAATGTCAGAGTACAGTATATAAATACATGTACCGACTGTTCTATTTTCTACAGAGTGTTGCCTTTATTTCGATTTATGTCACCGCAGCAAATATACTGCTACTATTATATCTTTATATGTTATTTCAGATACATTCATACATTTTCAATTGCTGTCGAAATGTGCAATCCCCTTACGGTCAGATCTTCTTGACAGTAACTGCACAGTGTCTAGAAACACTAATCACTTTCTTCGATATGATGTTCAGCCACAGTTCAGTTCTGAAAGAAAATACAATAATCCCTGCAGCGAAAGCCATTTATTATGTTTGCTGTCTGCTTTAACCATTCTTACTTATTTAGTTGCGTTCCCGGAGCATGAAGAACTACAGAACTTAATATGAATATGGAAAATAGAGGTGTGATGACAATATTTTCTTTTGCAGATGTAAAACCGTGTCCTATTTTTTGTCTACATGTTAATGGCTTTCGAATAAGTCGATGCCCTGTTACATTAATTTGAAATATCAACACTTTCTCTTGATGCATCTTTCTGTGTCTAAATTATACTACATCAACTAAATTATGCATGGCCATGTTGCCGTCGTTTGATTCATTGAATATGTTTTAATTACAATTCGAATGTTTCACATAGCGAGAGGTTTATATCAAATAAGGAATGTTTAAATCAAGAAATTGTCTCTTTTTGTATTTTTGTCTAAATGGCCGTATTGTATCGTTGAGTAAATGGTTAATACACCACCACACAAATCGTGTTATGTCTGTTCCTAATTCCGATAGCCGATGTGTCAATATAGTCACATGTTGTACTACTTTGACTTATATAATAATTAAATCACTGCTGATCATTGTACAAGACACAATCACGTGATATAGTACTATAGTGCGCCCAGGAGAATGTGATGTTTACAAACATTGACCTAATTGGTCTACTGTGACTACTGTATGGTCGTTTACTAAAATAAACACTGATATACCGTACACACTTGATTTCTCCACCTATGTGGCATGTTCTATATTTTCTCGCCTTTCTTGTAATCATTGGCGGTCTATAATATTAAAGATATTGTACGTTTATAGATAATTGAAACATGTGATAACATTGCCGCTGTCTGGTAATATTAACTTGTTTCTTCGGTTACAACAATATCGGTCCAATAAGCCACATGCCATTTTTTGAAAGACGATAGCACATCGGAGACTATGTTATACTTCTTATATGAATAACCTTAATGCTTATCATCGGTATGAAGTAAAATGGCATGGTTTGTCATTTGCAGACAGAAAATTAAACAAAATATATTTAGTTCACATTCAGGCGAACTGGCCTAGATTGGTATTTATTAGTCTGTATTTGTTTGTTCAACAGTACTCTAAGATCAGGTACCAGTTGAACTAGACGTAGCACTTTCCACGGTACTCATATCGTGCATCTTAAGAGCGTTATGTATCGCGTGAATGGTAACAGTTGCATCAGGGTTGGGAAAGCTTGTAAAATGAGAGGCTTGTGCTTTTTTCTAAGGCAAACAGTGATGCACACGTCAATGACACCATAAAACTAAGCCCAATACTGACAAATAACGATAGGCACTTCGTTTGACATAAAACAAGGATTAACTAATCGCTTAAAAGTTCAAAAACATTATTTCCGTACAATAAAATTAACATTAATGTCAACATCGATCAGACGATGGCTCGATTGATAATATACTTTCGCTAACCATAATAAATTATTTGTCTTAGGTACATTACTCGATCAATCCATTGTTATTTTAATATATAGACAAACTATACGTGAACATCGTTACCAGCGTTGATGGTATCGTGTAATGAATGGGAAGTACAGCCATTTAATTCACAACAAATCTGATAAGTCTGATGTATTGCCACCATAAATCAAAGTGAATTGCTCTTGTACCCAATGTTGGTAAAACAAATTTGACTGCTGGATATAGAAATCATCAATGAACATCCTGGCCGTTTTTGCTAGTGAATAAAGTGACTTACTATTTTCACACGCGCCGTCTTATTGCTCCAGATAATTCAATGACATGTAGTGTTCATTGTTACCTATTTAGAAACAAGGCTGTAAAGAACACATACTTATTGTTGCCCAACGACTTTTTACAGTGCACTATGACAGAGACATGAGTGAACTGAATGATGTCGGAAATTACGCACAGGTCAATATGTTACCGACAGGACGGTAGAAGACCTATGAGGGAATAGGCAATTTTTGTTTTGATGTTTAAATACCAACGCTGGAGATAATCCCCTCGATTTATCCCCTCGATATCCGTTTTATACAAACAGGCAAGACATATATTACATTACAGGTTCGTGCTATTCCGTGAAAAGAATTGCAGAGGATACAGTGTCAATGATAATGAAATGAGGAGCGTCATACATGTGTAGATTATTCCGTTTTATTCATTTATTCTTTCTAGTATAATTCAATGACCTGTAACAGGAGTTCACTATATATAGAATATACCTAAACGTTTTATATTTTGTTATGCTTAAGTGCTTATGTCACATTCTGAAGTCGACAAGTCGGGAATAAAGTTTTGTGTCTTCTGTCGATGAAACATTTGTCTTCATTTTATGAACGGGAAGCTTGTTTTCTTTTGATTATTTTTATACGTTTCAGCTTAATACTGTAGTAACTGAAAACATTTAAACGAAAACGACGGTATTTATAATAAAAAAGACACGCTTTTTAGTCCAATGAATGCAGCAGTGTGTTCATCAGGCGACATTGATGTTTTTCTTCAAGATCGTTTAAAATCAATATAATTAGTGCTTCTTTTGTTTACTTTTCATCAAATTCGCTGCATGTTCTCCAGTAATGAAATAACACATAAGTGATGCTATTGTTTGCACTCAATATCTTTATATTTAGTCACCCTGACGTTCAAAACAGCTCTTATACCACTGTTATCATTGTTTACATGTGATTTTGTACCACTATTCACAAAAATGTGTTAAAATTATGTTAGAAATGGCTCTAACATTGGATCGTTCATCAGTGTACGAACAGTCTTAAGCAACGTCAAACTGCTTTATTTGTCCTGACCTAAGTTAAATTGTAAGCTCATACCTCTACAAACTGTTCAAAATTTAAGCCGACAGAACGTCTGTTGCTACTTGATACCACTACATTCTACGTTTGTCATCATTTAAATGGTAAGCACTGTTGGTTTTCCCAATGTATACCAGTGTTTAACAATCGCGCGGTTTCTGATTTTTGGCGTTGACGTCGTTTCATCCATGACACAATTGAGCATTCATTTGATTACTGTCTTATGATCACAAACACTGAGTGATTTCTTCAAAAGTTTGCATGCGCACGTCAGTGTCATCCACGAAATATCGCACAATTGTGCGATATTATTTATCGTATGGTTACTGAGATATTCACATTTTCAATAAGGCTGGTAAAGACAAATAAAAGTGTCACCCGCCTTGGCATTACATGGTTACTATGACAACGCTTTGTATGAGCATCATCAACAACAACGGACAACTATTGTTACCAGTATATAGAGCATAAGTAGCTATGCATATGGAACAAATTTCATTAAAATGTAAGTGTTGAGTAAAAAGTTATGAGAATAGTCCTGTTATTTCTGGAACACCCCTCGTATGTCACCGCAACAAATATACTGCTACTATTATATCTTAATGGCCGTATTGTATCGTTGAGTAAATGGTTAATACACCATCACACACATCGTGTTATGTCTATTCCTAATTCCAATAGCCATAGTGTCAATTAAATCACATGTGGAACTACTTTGACTAATATGATAAATACAGCACTGCTGAACTTTGTACAAGACGCAATCACGTGATTTAGTACTAATATTATCGACATTTTACAATTGTATCGATGTTTACAACATTGCCGCTGTCTCGTAATATTAACTTGTTTCATCGGTTACAACAAGATCGGTCCAATAAGCCACATGCCAAATTTTGTAAGCCGATAATACAATGGAGAGTGTGTTATTCTTCTTATATGAATAACCTTAACGTTAATCATCAATATGAAGTAAAATTGCATTGTTTGTCATTTGCAGAAAGCGGGATTAAACAAAATATAATAGTTTACACTCAGTCGAACTGGCCTGGAGTGGTATTTATTAGACTGTGTGTGTTTGTTTGAAACAGTACTCTTTGGTAAGGATGCAGTTGTCGATATATGAGATAGACGTAGCACTTTCTACAGTACTTATATTGTGCATATTAGGCGCGCTATGTATCGCGTGAATGGTAATAATAACAACAGGGTTTTGAAAGCTTTACAAAAGGAGAGGATTGTGTTGTTGTACTAATAACAAACTTTACCCCTTCGCCCTTGAATGGGAATATATCTCCTCTTGAAGGGCGAAATGGCAAGGAAGATACCGGTTCCGCTTCCGAGTATCTTAAATTTTCTAAGATCGCTTCTGCTTAAAATTGAATTACAATCTACATTGTAGATCTAGAATATGACTTTTTTTTTCATTTAGTACGTAAAGATAAGTTCGTCGACGTTGACTTCTATGTTGCTGTGGTGCTAACATCGCCGTGACGTTTCCGGTGTTTGTTGTTTAAAACCCAATACGTTCATTAAAATAACGGTAATAATCCGTGACAGAACACGGACAAATATAGTAAATCAATGATAATATTGAATATAACCCGTGACGAAATGGTACTAAACCCGTGACGATATTGACAAAACCCGTGACAGCATGAGAACAAAACCCGTAACAACCCGTGGTAATACTGTCACGGGTATTGAAGTCGTCACGGGTTTTAGTAGATCTGCTTCGTCTGACACAAGACAAGGAATACTTTAATGAAATTATGTTATAATCGCTTATTACTCCCGTACAATGAAATCAACGTTAATGTCAACATCCTTCAGACGATGACTCGATTGGAAATTCACTTTTGCAACCATAATAAATTATTTGTCTTTGGTACATTACTCGATCAATTCATGGTTATTTTAATATATAGACAAAGTAAACGTGAAATTCGTTACCAGCGTTGATGGTATCATGTAATGAATGGGAAGTTTAGCCATTTATATGACAACAAATCTGATAAGTCTAATGTATTGCCATCATATATCAAAGTGAATTGCTCTTGTATCCAATTTGGTAAAAACAAATTAGACTGCCGGATATAGAAATCACCAATAAACCTCCTGGCCGTGTGTGCTGATGAATACTGTGACCAACTATTTGCACAGAAAAGGTATGAGAAAATCGGTCAAGGAAGGAAGCTCTCAATCTACAAACTGTTCAAAATTTAAGCCGACAGAACGTCTGTTGCTACTTGATACCACTACATTCTACGTTTGTCATCATTTAAATGGTAAGCACTGTTGGTTTTCCCAATGTATACCAGTGTTTAACAATCGCGCGGTTTCTGATTTTTGGCGTTGACGTCGTTTCATCCATGACACAATTGAGCATTCATTTGATTACTGTCTTATGATCACAAACACTGAGTGATTTCTTCAAAAGTTTGCATGCGCACGTCAGTGTCATCCACGAAATATCGCACAATTGTGCGATATTATTTATCGTATGGTTACTGAGATATTCACATTTTCAATAAGGCTGGTAAAGACAAATAAAAGTGTCACCCGCCTTGGCATTACATGGTTACTATGACAACGCTTTGTATGAGCATCATCAACAACAACGGACAACTATTGTTACCAGTATATAGAGCATAAGTAGCTATGCATATGGAACAAATTTCATTAAAATGTAAGTGTTGAGTAAAAAGTTATGAGAATAGTCCTGTTATTTCTGGAACACCCCTCGTATGTCACCGCAACAAATATACTGCTACTATTATATCTTAATGGCCGTATTGTATCGTTGAGTAAATGGTTAATACACCATCACACACATCGTGTTATGTCTATTCCTAATTCCAATAGCCATAGTGTCAATTAAATCACATGTGGAACTACTTTGACTAATATGATAAATACAGCACTGCTGAACTTTGTACAAGACGCAATCACGTGATTTAGTACTAATATTATCGACATTTTACAATTGTATCGATGTTTACAACATTGCCGCTGTCTCGTAATATTAACTTGTTTCATCGGTTACAACAAGATCGGTCCAATAAGCCACATGCCAAATTTTGTAAGCCGATAATACAATGGAGAGTGTGTTATTCTTCTTATATGAATAACCTTAACGTTAATCATCAATATGAAGTAAAATTGCATTGTTTGTCATTTGCAGAAAGCGGGATTAAACAAAATATAATAGTTTACACTCAGTCGAACTGGCCTGGAGTGGTATTTATTAGACTGTGTGTGTTTGTTTGAAACAGTACTCTTTGGTAAGGATGCAGTTGTCGATATATGAGATAGACGTAGCACTTTCTACAGTACTTATATTGTGCATATTAGGCGCGCTATGTATCGCGTGAATGGTAATAATAACAACAGGGTTTTGAAAGCTTTACAAAAGGAGAGGATTGTGTTGTTGTACTAATAACAAACTTTACCCCTTCGCCCTTGAATGGGAATATATCTCCTCTTGAAGGGCGAAATGGCAAGGAAGATACCGGTTCCGCTTCCGAGTATCTTAAATTTTCTAAGATCGCTTCTGCTTAAAATTGAATTACAATCTACATTGTAGATCTAGAATATGACTTTTTTTTTCATTTAGTACGTAAAGATAAGTTCGTCGACGTTGACTTCTATGTTGCTGTGGTGCTAACATCGCCGTGACGTTTCCGGTGTTTGTTGTTTAAAACCCAATACGTTCATTAAAATAACGGTAATAATCCGTGACAGAACACGGACAAATATAGTAAATCAATGATAATATTGAATATAACCCGTGACGAAATGGTACTAAACCCGTGACGATATTGACAAAACCCGTGACAGCATGAGAACAAAACCCGTAACAACCCGTGGTAATACTGTCACGGGTATTGAAGTCGTCACGGGTTTTAGTAGATCTGCTTCGTCTGACACAAGACAAGGAATACTTTAATGAAATTATGTTATAATCGCTTATTACTCCCGTACAATGAAATCAACGTTAATGTCAACATCCTTCAGACGATGACTCGATTGGAAATTCACTTTTGCAACCATAATAAATTATTTGTCTTTGGTACATTACTCGATCAATTCATGGTTATTTTAATATATAGACAAAGTAAACGTGAAATTCGTTACCAGCGTTGATGGTATCATGTAATGAATGGGAAGTTTAGCCATTTATATGACAACAAATCTGATAAGTCTAATGTATTGCCATCATATATCAAAGTGAATTGCTCTTGTATCCAATTTGGTAAAAACAAATTAGACTGCCGGATATAGAAATCACCAATAAACCTCCTGGCCGTGTGTGCTGATGAATACTGTGACCAACTATTTGCACAGAAAAGGTATGAGAAAATCGGTCAAGGAAGGAAGCTCTCAATCTAACCAGCCGAGCACAGAAATCAGAAACACCAACACACAACTACACTAAGCAATGACCACAAAAAAGCCAAACAAACAATTAAAAGTCTAAGTCCCCACCAAAAAAATGCAGGATGACCCAATTTCACAAAGAAATTATAGAATAGCGAAGATTACATGGCATTGAATGATATGCAACCAAGATCCGACCAAGTCGCAGACTAAAATGAAGCATTAAGAGACTCAATATAGCCTAGGTCCCAATGGATATGTTATGCCTCGGCAATGTACATTCGATTAAAATAAATGAGCTACAGGGGGAATCGGGAACAGAATTCACACATTTTCTAATGATTGCCCAAAGCTTCCCCTAGACCAAGTGGACCCTTTTTCTGGTGCCTGCGAACGCTCATTTGTGAAATCTGGAGAACATCGTCGAGACAAAAATGTTCAATGGGAAATAAGTTTAGGATATCTGCATATTGAGACTTTCTAACTTATTTCATCAGACGGTCGCCAGTTTACACATGTTCCAACTAAACCTTAACTCCGCCAGGTTTTAACAAAATATGAAAGCCGGGCAATAAGGACATGGTCACAAAAAGGAAGCTATTCACAGTCTACATGCTCTACAAATAATCAGTATCATAATACAGAAATGTCTGAGGAATAAAATATTTTTATTAATCTGGGAAACAGATATTTACCAAAATATATATCAGGAAATCAGACAGGGAAGGCAGCAATCAACATAACCAACTGAACAATGTCAAAGAAAACAGTTATAACACAACACAATAACAAGTAGCAATACCCGCATATAACCTTATGAAATCAAATAGAAAGCACAAGTTCCTGCTTTAGAAAAGCAGAAAAAAACATACCGACATGGTCCTGAATTAGCTCCATACGAAAAGCATTCAGACAATGATTTATAGAACAAAACAAAATCTGCTGGTAGGGTAGACAAACTGATAACATTTTGGTAAGTAACTTAAAGCTATCTATCCTTAAGGCTTGTCGTTTTATTGAATTAGTTTTTATTGATTTTATTTAAGTAATCTTGTTAGTGCCTGCAGAATACGATGTTACGTCTTTTCAATATAATTACGTTCATTTTAACTTGGGGTAATGCAAACAGATGCTTCAAATCTATTCTGTCTTATCTAATAAATAAACCATTCGTACTTGACAAATAAGATCATGACACTTAAACAAGTGTTATGTCTTGTACGATATCCGACAGACATATTTTAATGCAATTTTCAGTTTAGAAAACAACTTTGTGACGGTTGCGCACTACGTACCAAATGCTATCAATACATAGGTTTGACACATGCATATTGATCAGAAATAGAATGTCAAAAGTAAAACAAGTTTCCTCGATAATCGTAGTATATTACCAAGAGACAGACTGTCACCGATATGTGGAACGAAAACCACGACATAAGGCGTTTGAAAACCTGTTACAGATATGTCAAAGCTATAGTGTTCCTCAAGAAATCGTTTTACACTTTTAGATATGTCAATGATAAACTATTGCCGTCCCATGAACTAATGTATTAACAGCGTTTTCGAAATTCATTCACGCTGAATTATTCCTTATTACGTTTGATAATATAAAAACAGTTCTTAAACAATTTAAATGCAGAATTTATTTTAAATAACGTTTAAACGCTCGTATGTATTGAGCTTCGCGTGTATCTGGTTAACACACAATCACATTGGTACTACGGTTTCTTATGTTTGGCGATGACGTCGTTTAATCTATGGCGTGCATTGTTGCATATAATGGTATACTCGCTTATAATCACATAAAAAGACTAAGACCTTTTGCGAAAACGAAGACTAGTAAAGGTTGCACAACAGTAAATCGTTGACTCCAAATCAAATGGGTTATTTCGATATTGCGTTCTGAATATCATAGGTCGTGCTTCATCCTTAATTGGAAAAATCTAATTTTGTAAAGCCAACCGCCCTTTTCCGAGTTTTGTTTCTAATAACGCATTGATACTCTTTTTATTCCATCTCACATTCAATAATTGTCTATTAACTACTTCTTTCAGTAGTAAAAGAAAACCCGTCTCATACATTGGACCGGGTATCAGTCCAGAAAGGAGCTATGTGCTGCTCCGACAGTGACGCTTGGAATGACGTCGCGTAATGTCCAACGTTACGCGCCCCATGTATGAATCAAATCATTTTAATAGTGCATTCGATCGGAGACATCTTACCCCGAATGATGTTAAATGGATTTGGGCATCGCTGCCAATTTGGAATTGCTAGATGAAAAGTCCTCGAATATATTGATAACCCCTTGTACAGCATGAATTGCTAAGCACTTGAGACTAATCATTATAATGTAAGTATTCGTTAAGAAGTTATGAGAAAAGTTATATTATTTCTGGAACATCCCTCGTATAATCAATCAAATAATTATAATATCAACAAGCTAGGTCATATAAATAAATAAGCCATTTCGTGGATACACTTTAGTGGATGAAGTAAAATATTAAATAGTTAAGCACATTTTAAGATATTTCAAATGCTTGTCTTTTGAAACGTTATCAATCTGTTTTATTCAACGACTTCAACATTTTAATCTACATTTTATTGAACATGTCGTTATTTGTAATTGGCTTGAATGTCTTGATATACTTTTTGCGCATTTTCTAAATAGGACTTTTACCCAAACACAGCAATCAATATCATGATTACATACAACTCTCAGAAGCAAATTCAATATTGAATAAATCGCTTGTGCACTAAGCATGGTACGTCCTTTACTAGTTTTCTCCGCACATATTTCACAGACGTCATCCAACACCTTGAAATTCACATACATCCCTGCTGGCAGTCTGTCTCATGGTGTATTTTATATTCTTCCGTACCTATTGAGTCATATGTCCGCTACATGTATGAAGACATATTTTACACTAATGTAATGCGAAAATATTAAACCTAAAGCTTTCTATATATTTCCTTGCACACATGTCTCTTGGGAAACGTGCACACTTGTTGTAATGGTTTATTCTGAGCACCTCGGACATTCATCAAACCACATCGGATATATCAGAAACGACCTGTTTTTAAATTTGTCTGCGTCAGCTTTACCGTAATTGGGATGTGCATAAAACAGTTTCGTTTTGGTCGATTTCTAGAACGCTTCATCCGTCTTTGACTGTCATGAAAAAGCATTTGACATTCGGTGTAGTGTAAGAGATATACAAATTATAAGTAACTCTGACACGGATATGTATCTTGTATTACATCAATATGATTGTCACCCGAGTGGTTCTTTGTTTCAAGACTTTTTGTCATTACATGCGAATGGCGAGTGTCATATTTGAGCATATTTTAAGACGAAGCAAACATAACAAAATGACACAACATAATGGTAGTGATGTATGTTTGGAGGAAGTTCTGTGAATAATGGGAAAATATTCTATCAAAGTACCCATGTAAAAACTATGTTATGAAACAATTTAAAGGGAATGATACATAATTCAAGTGAACGGAGTTAATTTGTCATCTACTATGTATGTGTTGAAAGCACAAAGCTCTACTCTCTAATAAAATATAAAAAATAAAGATTACGTAAGAATTTCAGCAACAGGAGCGTTTATTGTCCTATAAAAACTAACAAATCGCGAAGCAACCATAATATCCAAATGAGGGTTCATTTTAATAAACATATGCAAATTACTTGCAATACGCGTAAACAAGTTTTTCGTACCATGATGTCTCCTGAACATGATGCTACGACATACGATGTTTCCTCATGACACACAACGATCATACGAACGAGCACAAGAAAGTTATTTCCGACTTCTACTGCTGTAAAAGATAATGGCTTGTAAGCGATAAAGTTGGTTCTTGAATACGGGCGCTTCTATATAGATTTTCAGGAAGAAAGTATCGCGGAATACTCGGATGTCGTAAATGTTGTAAACTATATAGGACAGGACAAGCGATCTAATTTAAAATAATTTAATTACACAGATAACACAAAAAACAACATAACAAAACTTGGTGATAGGCGTTGGTGTATACCACGAAGAGATACGCACTGAATGTCTCCCGAAAACATGATACATATTTCTGCTGTTTTATGTACGTTTTTACAGTCATTCCTAGAATTAAGATCGAATAACAATCCAAATTGTCTTTCGTGTTATAAATGGAAATATGTTTGCTCCTCAAAGTTGATGAATCGGTGACTACGGTTGCCTACCAATTGTAAACTGTGGCCTACCTGACTGTTTTGAATCATAGATATGTATAAAATGACAACTGGTTATAGTTTAATAGTGCACACATCAGGCAATACAATGTAATAGCAAACCGTGAACGGGTTCGGAGACTAGACGACGTATCAAATACCAGACGCCAGCAAATTCTTTATATAGCCGATATTATACGTTTATGTGGTTTGAAACATTTCTTTTGAACAACATTTTTTTAAGTCAATATCACACCCGAGACTAATATACTTCTGATATGCAAGATTTAAATGTTGTATTGAATGCAAATTCTTTAATGTATCATCGCTACGAAGTACACTGACTTTCTTTGTCATTTGCTGACGGGATATTTTACAAATATTATAGTTTACAATCAGCAAAACATGTCTGAATTGGTATTTATAAATGATTCTTTGATTACCAACCGAGCGCCGAGAACACCAACAAATCGCATATCACAAATACACTACAAAACACCCACATAAACCTGACGAGAAAATAACATGCATTAGTCAAGAGTCAAAAAGATGAAATATCGCAAACCATAGGCATATTATTTCAATTTGATTAATGTGTACCCAGATGTCTCTGCTCAACAAATGAACTAAAGGTCGATCGAATAAATGTAAGAACCGCGTAAGGAATAAAGAAATACAGTTCATTATACAGAGTAGCAGATTAAATGAAGCGTTAATCGACTATATAAGATATGTTTGTATTTTTGTGACATTTCAATATATTTCATTAGACGGTTGCAATCACATGTTCCAACAAAACTCAAACCTCAACAAGAGACACATACGGAACTTTTAATCAAGCAAAATTCACTAAAAGCCAGTTACTCACAGCTATGTCAGTATTTGCAATGTACCAGTTAATAAATTAATTAAACGTTTGAAAACATTCGACTAAACTAACACAGCTAAATACCCTAATGAACATTATAATATAGCTGTAATTGTGCAAAGGAAAACATTGCACTGTACGTTACACATTGTACAAAGCCGTATTAAACAAGATGTCATGAGTATATCATAACACATCATTGTCAAGTACACTCTACGACTATATAAACCAATGTAATGACTTGCCCTTATGTTAGTTTCGAACCTTTACTTACCGGCACTATTGGCAAGCAGTGTGAATTCCGAGTACAAAACGCATTAGACCATTCGGATATCTTTACATGCCCCAAATTAGTTGCAAAAGTAACTAGTATCAGTGTGACCACCTCGCGCCACAACAATGCTCTTCAAAACTATTTGTATTGGACGACACTAAACAATGCAGAATGGTCTAAGGAATAAAATGTTTAATGGAGTTCGGAACCAATTTAACAAGACACACCCGCATGTTCATGATTAAGTAATTATAGGAATGTATTCACACGGTGTTTTCGGAATAACAATAGGCTGGTAGACAAACGTCTCAGATAAATCTTTGGTAAGTAACTTAAAGCTAAATATCCCGAGGGTTTGTTGTTCATTGTATGAATGTTATTTAATTAGGCTAATCTTATTTAGTTCCTGTAGAATACCATAGTATGCCGTTACAATATGATTACGTTCACTTTAACTTGACGGTAATACAAACAGATGCTTCAAAGCTGTTCTGTCTAACCTAATGAAGAAACCATTCTAGCCTATGTAGGTGAATGAGGGTTTGCAGTGTATTACGCGACTACGTTTTAGCCGACAGCGGACACGACTCGACTGTATGATGTACATGTAAGCTGTGTGATTGACATATATGATTATTGCACAAAAGCAATTAATGTCGTTTATGATATCAGACATTGGGAAGCTATTGGACAGGAACGTTTCATTCCGTATGCTTTCGAATTGACCAGTAGATAAAATATCATTGTAATGTCAACACCTTGAGAAAATAGCTCGAAGGATAATTCATCTCAGCTAACAGTAATAAACTATGCGTCGTCTGAACATTTCGATTTAATCCATGATTATATTTAAGTTATTGACAACCTTTACTGGAAAGTCGTTAGTGATAGTATCTTGTAATGGATGAGAAGTATTTGTTTGACCACAAATCTAATAAGTCAACTGTAGTATACACGTAGCATAGAGATTTGTTGTTGTAAATGTAACCCGTGTTGTATAAATGGTTTAACAATTTTAATTATCTTACTATATGTATCTTTTTATTTGGCCGGTTTTCACAAGATGTGTTTGTTTGACGTTCAAGTTGAAAATGAGCACTACCCACACAACTTAATAGGTTTGTTAAACATGTCACCATACAGGCCAAAAACAGATTCAACTACATATATAGAAGCTGAGCCAGTTTCGGGCCAAAACTGTGACATTCTATGACAAGTATAAAAACTGCATTTGAACAGACGGATGAGTAGATGCAGCAGATCAGACGCTAATATAGCCGCTATTGAACGTTTATTATGTGGTTTGAAACGTATCAATTGAGCACCATGCGAAAACATGTGATGTTATTGCCACTGTCTAGTAATATTAACTTGTTCCTTTGGTTACGTCAATATGAAGTACAATAAGCAAAATAACAACTTGCGTAAGACAATATTTTACCCGAGCCTAATATACTTCTGATATGAAAGACTTAAACGTTGTATTAAAACAAATATCATCGAATTACAATGTTTTGGGGTTTCATTTTCTGACAAGGGGATTAAACAAAAGATATAATTTTGCACTCATTCGGACTGACCTGAATTGGCATTTATTAGTCTGTCTGTGATTGTTATTAAAATCGTATTTTTGGAAAGGATAAATTGGTTTACATTCCCTGTGCATATCAATTTCTAACAAAGTCTTACAAAATAACTAGAACTAGATTACAGTAGTATAGGTTCTAAAATATCCTCATTACATATTAATTTTGTTTACCGAAAGTCTGTTTTGACAAATATGATAACATAATTTAATTTGCAAGTGTTATCTCCTGGCTAGTTTTAATGCGTTGAAAGTCAACGACCCAAACTATACTGAGTTCCAAAAGTTCCGCATCCAATATACGTAGTGCCTCCAACTTATTTATGATAATTCAAATGCGCATGTGTAGAGCAATGTGTACTTGATATAAATCCGTGACAGTTATCGATTTGAGGATATGTATCGATCCATAATAAAACCACATGTGACACCAACCCACGATTCCAAAGTACACACAACGATAAACTACTATTTTGTAGTGGAAGGGAGGTAATAATCGTAAATAAATACCGAAAATGATCTCTCTTTGACCATAGACAATTATTGATGTTGCATAAAAAACGCAATAATAGAGCAAGTTTCCCATTATTTCAATGTTGGGTGAACTACAATTAAGCTACAACAATGCCGTTGTACTTGGTGCAAAAATATAGCAGCATTACCTGTCTAGGCAAGCGGCGTTGACCCTTGACCTGTTGCCACGTGGTACGTCATATACAGTATTTTTCGGATGGATATGATACAACAGTCTTATTATGACAGAGACATGTCAATTTAATTCGACGCAATGTATTTTTAATGAAACACCAGCCTCTAGCGTCTTATATACACGAGAACGTTCACCATTATCCATTTTTGCAATCAAATTAAGCGTACATTTCTAACTTATTTGACTAACTTATTGTGTTTTTTCGTAACACAGACATGATGCAAGTAAAATGGAAGTGAAAATAAAGTCGAAAATGAAGAACCCAAATTATGCGTGCTTGAATAGACGTTTTTACCATGGTGTGATCATTGAAACGTGACGAAATCAAACGGAAATAAGTTCAACATAAACACTTAGGGTACGCTAATGGACCGTGTTCCTAAAAAGTTCTTTGAAGTTAACTATTCCATAAGAATGAATTTTTAATTAAGATGCAGAAGTTTTGGAACTCAGTATAGAAATTCGTTTTGTGTTTTAAAGTAATTTGGACGACTGTTTTAACTAATTTAACAAAACAATCGCAAAATCATTAATGATTGCCCATAAGTATGTTTTAATGCTATTGAGAAGAAAACAACACACAAAATTTAATATATTATAAATAGATTCATTGAGTGTATAAGAAAGGAACACTTTAAGAGATAAAAGAAACACAACGTTAAATTGTTCGGAAAATACATTTA
The DNA here is from genome assembly GCA_963678985.1 of Spisula subtruncata. Lineage (NCBI taxonomy): Eukaryota > Metazoa > Mollusca > Bivalvia > Venerida > Mactridae > Spisula > Spisula subtruncata. The sequence continues at coordinate 18,300,574 of OY787661.1, forward strand.
ACAAGACAGACCCACATGGTCTTGAAATAAGCACCACACGAAACACATTAAGACGGTGTATTGGAAAGTAAAACAACATGCTGGTAGATAATCGTCATAGTTAACATTTTGGTAAGTTACTTAAAGTTTAATATCCTTGAGGTTTGTCGTTTATTGAATTTGTTTTTTTATTGATTTTATTTGAGTAATTTTATTTATTGCCTGCAGAATACCTTGTTTTGTCTTTGCAATATAATTTCGTTTACTTTAACTTGAGGGTACTACAAACAGATGCTTCCAAGCTATTCTGTCTTATCAAATAAAGAAACCATTCTAGCCTATATGCGTAACTGAGTCTTCAGTATATCACGTGACTGTGTATTAGAATACAGCGGACGATACTCCACTCTATGATGTATGATGTGTAGTTGACACATGTTATTGCCCTTAGACAATTAATGTTGTCTATGACATTAGACACATCGCTGGCTTGTAATGAGAAGGTTGTTACTACTACTTACGATCTTATTTGACTGAAACATATCTGAACAAATGTTCTTGTTATCTAAAAATATCGATTTTGTACTTTTGTACGACCTTCTCATGATACACATTATACAGTAGTCTTCAGTTTGGAAAACAACCAGTTTGAATATTCAACAAGTAGCAGAAATAAGCTGTTATATGTGTAAAAGTCGTAAAAGCGTTGTGATTGTTTCACAATACGTACATTACTCAATGTAAGGTTTGACACATAAATATTGATAACAAAGATAAGGGCAAAAGTTAAAATAGATTTCCCATGAGAATCGTTTTATCGTATAACATGACAAATTGTCGTAGACATATGAAATGAATACTAATGTACTGCGACACACGACTGATACAGACTGTATCGGAAACTGATAGGTGAAAATGAGCATTGGATGTTTTAAACAGACTTAATACGTAAGATACGAAATACGCCAACATGTTATACAATCGGAAATAAAATGTATGATATATAAGCAGAACACCCTCCTAAACGCTATTTGTACACATTTTTTAAACACGACCATTAATTGCTGTAAGCACATTACATGTAATTACGTTTATTGACAAAGAGGTTTACAATATAACAGATGATTCCCAATAAATCTTTTGCCGAATCAACTTTACTCAGCATAAGTTATAATTACATCTCGGTTTTTAGCCTCTATTATTCAAAATAGATATCTAATAATTACAAGCCCTAATTACATGTTATCTAGCGATATGCTTTCTTAGTTTAAAAGCAATGCCTTTGGCTCATAAGTGTCTAACTGATCATCGTTGGTGCAAATGACTGAACGTTTTGGGACGAGTGTTGATTCTCTGAGGTCAGCACGGCAGGTTGGCAACACTTCCTGCTTGACGCCACTCGGTTCAATTCCTGTCATTGATTTTTGTATGTTATCTGTGCTCGGGTTGTTAGTTGAGTGTTAGTTCCATGTCCAATTTCCGAAAGGACTGGGGGCAGTCGGACAAAATATTTCTGTATCAAGTTTTATCATACTTCGAACCTTTTAATGAATTAAATGATGCCAAAGCTATGTCAACGGGTCAAAGGTTACTAATATTGCGTACACTTGGAATTCATGTGAGTAGATGTCATACGACTTTCTGCTCTACGAATGAAAAAAATATATAGGTTTCTTGTGCACAACTGTATCATTTATACTTAACATCACCAATTATATCACTATGTTACCGTAAATGTAAATGTCGCAACGCATCGATATAAAAGACCGTTATTATTGACATGGGTCTATGGTTTATGGATATTAACCTGAGATAAAACACATGTATATTTCCCATGAGAGTCTTGATGTATAGTATGACATAGACTTGTACTGTTCAATCATAATCATCTATGTCACTAGGGCAATAGGGCAAATTGCATATAGTCAAACACATATCAATTATAATGATACGAATAACCACAAGGTCAGCAATGAAGAGATCAATATAAATTCCTCTCAAATCCTGTTGGATTACAAATGAAACCTACACACATGTTTAGGCTTTGTTATCTAAATGTAGTTGTTATATTTGATATTGAACTTTGAATATAAGCATACATTTTATATGTGGAATGCCAATTATGGCCAATGCCAAAATATTCAAACAAAGCTATTAAAATCAACGTGACAAAATGAGCGGTATTGATGTCATCAGCTAGTACCAGAACGATCAGAATTTGTCGCTTGCTACAGCCCAGATATTGGTTCAAACCATCATTGAGGGACTGGCGGACTGCAGCAATTGAGATATAGAAGAGCCTTAAGATGTAGATTGCAAATATGCATGCGTTTTATAAGGTCGTATGTGGCGATTTACACATTGGCGTGTTTAATCAAACCGTTTCTTTCTTACCGTTACTATAAAATGGATTTAAAATAGGCACAGAAACCAATAACAATAGGTGAATTGGTAAAGGTTCGCACGATACACGGAGCCTCGAGTGAACATGACATAATCCGACTGATTAATAACATGATGCTGTTCAACCAAATACTACAATGCTTGAGTAGCAAGATCCGACTTGAAAAATACAATTAACATTTTGAAGACCGATAAAAAAGATAAAAATCTGTATTGCAAAGATGTTTTTATGGAGGTTTGATGTGCAAAACACGCACAACAAGTGCATTTGTATTGTCATGAGAACGGCCAGAGAAAGACGTGTACTGTGAATCAAACCAGACTTGAACCAAATAAGAAAATAACTTAAGCGGACGCCTGTGCTAGCAAACGCATTTACTTAGGAATATGAAAATAAGTACGTATATCGATGGCTTAAAATGGGAAGATCGTCAGTACAAAATCGCGAATTTGACGCCAAGAAAAGACTGTCCGAAAATCACCTCTTTACTTTTGATAAAACAAGCTATATTTCAACTTCAGTTGGATCAAAGTGACAAGTTCTGATTTTCAGGAAAATATGCTCAATGGGGCGACTCATGATGCTTACTTTAAATATGCCTGATTAGTACGACCTGTTTGTTTCTTGGCCAGCGATATATCTTCATCAGGTACTTGGTAAATCAGACCTCTATCAATACAACTTCCCTACAACGTTGTCAATGTTACCAGTAAACTCTATTATAGTGAACTAGAAAAAGCTTTTGAAGCAATAATGATACACCTTTGTTGACACTACTCAATTTGAAACTATGAGCCAAACAAATAGAGAGACTAAGATACATACCCTGCATGTGGCATGAAACTTAGAGAATGTATTTAAATCTGTTTCACTAAAACAGAAACAAAGGATGAAACAATATTTTACTGGCTTCATGTAATGTATAGAACATTGTCTCAAAAAAGGTTTAGAATTATCTAAGATGATTTGGTGTAGTCAAATAAATGTCTCGGAAGCATGTAGAGTTAAAAACTGATGTTAAGCAAACGGGTTAATATACAACTCTTACGTGTTATCTCCTTTTATCTAGACACAGTCTATTCAAGACGACGATACCATATATTTTTGGCCAAAGTTTACTTTATTATGATTTTTCTAAACACCATTACTATAGCTGAATGGAATTTAGAAGCATACTATCAACTTAAAATGTGTCAAGTGGCTGGTTTCTATGATGATAACACGTTTGGTTTGGGGTCACACAATTTCTCTTACCCTGCACTTGGAGTCACTGCATTTGTATTTTTTGCCAAAATCCATGATAGTGGATTCCTACGCATGCGTATGCAAACGGAATAAATAGACTAGAGGGTGTGTTTTATTTTGTACTCTTTGAGCCTTTTGAGATACATGTATACAATATTGTCATCACTGTTAATTCAAAGTACAGGTAGCTATTGCGATTGCATATTGTATGTACTAGTAACTATAACGGCTATAAATTGAAGCACATTATCTGACGAAACACTCGGAGGAGCAGCAGTTTCGTATTTCCCAAATTACAATTGACTTGAGTATGAGGCATTTAGACTTGATACTTATGACTGAAAGAAAATAGTATTGTATATCGATTAAAGTCAAGTTACAAATGAACTCCGTGGTAGTTGAAATTACGACTGTGGAACTAATCATCTAAATATATTCCGTTTTGTGCGACAGTGTCATCTGTTTTCGACAAATAACTTCATAACTTATTAAGTAAGTTTTAAAATTCGTGCAAGTAATTTTCAAAAGGTCCTTATGGGGTTTAAAGACGTTCCTGTGCTTTCTAACTATAACATGTTTCGAAGACACCATGTCATATTTTCTCGTTGAACGAACTGTATTTATTCTTTTGTCACAAAGGTCCATACAATATCAAAGCCTCGGTCCGAGAACTGCTGATATTGATATTTGTCACCGAACTTCTAGTTTTCAATTGACGAGCCATAATGTGCTTTATTATCTCTCTATGATTGATGATCGCACTTTTCACTTTAAAATATTAAAACATCCATCTCTAAATTTGAGTTACGCAATAGTACATGACACACTTTCGTTGTCAACGCAACATTATATAGAATTTATAAATAAAATCAATGCAAAACAAGTAACTCGTAAATAATTATTTATCTCTCTTGTGGCATTTTATATTAAAATATTTCTCTCCAAATTTGTGTTTGTGTTTGGTAATAGTACATGACACACTTTCGTTGTCAACGGAATATTATTTATATTTATTTATAAAATCAATGCAGAAGAAGAATCACGTAACATAATTATATATCTCTCTTGTGACCTTTTATATTGATTTATACTAAACATTTTATATTCGTCTCCTGAAAATTAATACATGTATAGGGCATATAGTTTTCATAAATATATTTCCCATGAGGATCGTTATGGATTATCAAGCCTCAGAATAGTACAGTTCGGTATGAGTTTATGTGTTAGTAGACTATAGAACGGTTATGTAAAATATTTGTTGGTGATGAACAAATAAGAGTTAAACGACTAATTCATACAGAACTGAGAGAGAGCAAATGCATGGAAAAGTTCATAGGGTACTGTTCACTGGTAGGGAACGTACACTAGTCCATGTCCCAGGTCTTGAAAATTGAAGATCCATTACCAAAGAGGTGAACAGATCCAACAATGATTTTCGGTTAGCTTGATATCTTAGCTGTCCGAAATCAGTTGATGGACTTGCGGGACATTTTGCCAAATGACCTTTTGGCGGCCATCTTTAAAGATGGCCGTCGTTATTTTAAGCAATCATAGGGTTTAGAAAAAACTTCAATTATTCCTCACTCACAAGGGCTATTGTCTTTTGATTTGTCTTAAAATGTTTGCAATTGAAATGGGCATATAGCAATATATTAATATAAATAATATAATGTGGTTATTAGTTAATAATTATTGATTTTTTAAGGAAATTATGATATTTTTCGATTTTTGTTGTTAATTTTTCTCTTTCAAATCGGATCTGAGTGTGTATTTGACCATTTGTTGATTGTTATATGCAGAGGAGGGTTCTATGCGTCCATAATAAGCATTACATTGACAGATCTTCATTTAAAAATCCTTCATGAGCCCGAAATATTTGATACCTCAAAGTTTAATAATAGTCATGTCTATAAATGGGATGTTAAGGTTTGACACAACATTGGATTGAATAGTAAATATTTTTTGGTTTTCTGTAAGGGAATTTATTGTAATTGAAGAATATGAATAATGCCCAGCTGGCATCATTAAGAATTTTGTGAAAATCAAAATGGCGTCCAAGATGGCCGCCAAAATTCAGAAAAACAATCAGAGGTGCCAGAAATTAGGATCAAATCGCCTTTTTGCAGATTGGTTGTAGTTTAAATGTTTTAAACATACTTATTTATTTATATTCAATATTATTGATTGAGTTAGTGAATGTAAAAAGGCATCCGTGATGGCTGGAATCAACATGGTGGCTAAAATGACAAGCTGTTAGGAAAATAATTTGTTTTTATCACAATTTAAGTTGAAGTGGTGTATTATAAATGATTGAACAGTAATATGTAATAAATGCTCCAAGAAATCTTTGAGTTTTAAGCATTGAACCATTAGCTGATTCAAAATGGCTTCCAAAATGGCTTCCAAAATGGCTTCCAAAATCAATTACATATTGTGTTAGCGGTCCAAAGAAGTTACAAATTGATACTTTTGTGATCGATAGCAGTGTAAGTTTTGCAAACATAATTACAACTTAAATACCCTGTATAAAATATAACATTATATCTATTTGGTGATCGACCTACCCCGTTTAAAATGGTATCAATGAAGGCTGAAATCATAATTGTGACAAAATGGCCACCGCATACAGGTATGTCAAACTCAAAAAGTGCATTAAAATGTTGATGTGAATACTGCTATAGGTTAAAAATATAGATCTACTGTACCATTAGAACACTTTATGTGCAGTATATTTGATATGACTTCTAAGATGGTTGCCAACCTTGTATGTTCAAATAGGAGTGGTATTCAATACTGATCTTATCTAATAGGTTTGGAGAATAAGGATAGCCACATAGTCACATCGCTTGTAACTGACCAAGTGTTGACTATGGTGTTATCTGGTTGGCTGTCCTTATCCTTAAGTCAAGTACCATCAATATTGTGAACCACCGGTACTGATTGTCTAATTTGTGTTCGGTTGGTAACTTGGTACGGTATATGCATAAGATATTTTTCATACATAGTTATACAGGTTTTATTTACACATTGCCGTCAAAGAATAGATCATCTGCACATACATCAAACTCGACGCATACACCGAGTTCACAGTAGCACCATTCATATGCCACGGAAGCGATCCGCTCGCCATTACACTAATCTACAGATCACCCAGCAGCAACCAAGCTTTTTATGAAGTCAACCACCTCCACCCTGCCTACACAACATCGACAAAATGGCTTACAGGCTGCATCAACTTACCAGATATCGTTTTGGAAACTGGCATGATTACAGACAACACCTACCATCGCCATACTTGCTTAATATTTATAGACACGGTCACAGAAACAAGCTCAGAACAATTTTTCATCTTCACGGTAGGGGTAAACAACAAACGTATCCTCTGTACACCAGTACAGCACTATCTTGGGTTAGCGACCATAGCACTGAATTCATAGTGGCGAGGACCACAGCGGCAAGATGGAATATCCCGGCAAGAACGACACTTTGTGGAAGAAGGCTGATATTAACATCATAAGCGTGGTCCAGGGCGTCAGCATTGACCTTTCCTAGCACTTTTCTCATACCACTGATATTGACACATTACGAATGTTATTTCAGAGACTATGCCAACGTACCATATAAAATTACAAACCCATAAACGATCCCAGGTATTACCAACCATTGTTAGTAGTAATCAGAAAAGTCAAATGTCTATGATGTAGAAGTGGGCATTCTGCACAACTTCAGTATAGACAAACTGGATACCAACAGCCAAGCACTCGACAAGGTCCTGAACTAAGCGTTGCGCATAATGACTGGTGCTTCGAAGTCTACACTGATTGAATTCATGGAAAAGTTCACTGGTATCCAGCCATTATACAAACGAAGGCAAGCCAAAGTCATGCTTCAAGCGGAGAAGTTCAGATCAATACCGAACCACCAAATGGCAACAGGATTGGCTGGATTTACCAAAAAATCGGAACAAGCGAAGCAGCTTTGTACATGAAACCAAGAAGTTAGACAAAGAATTTGCACCTGATTTGACCATAGCAAGTACACCTCTTGTCAGGGATGATATAGTCAACCCATTAGCAAATGATCTGTCTGCAGTAACTGTGAGACTCCAAGTCCCTCAACTCGAGCCAGGCAAGCAAGATGATGAATGTGTTCGAAGGAGCCTGACACTAGCCATGGAAACTTGATACACCAAGAATACCCTCCTGAGATATGGACCCATGTCTATACTGATGACAACAAAACACCAGAACTAGCCAAAATACTACATAACCTTAGTACTCACTGCAAACTAGCCCTACAGTGGATTCCTGCCCACTGTGGAATGCCTGGAAATGAAACAGCAGATAAATTGGCAAAACTGGGAGCACAGTCAGCACAACCGCCAGTACATGTGAGATATAAAGAGATAAAGAGATATAAAGATACTGGTCTTAACAGGTCAGAACAAGCGATTATGGTACGAATACGCTCAGGACACAACAGGCTGAACCATCACATGTACCGGAAGTACAAAATGGTGCCGTCTCCGATCTGTCCATGCGGGGAAGAAGAACAAACTGTCGATCATGTCCTCCAAAGATGCAGAGGACACAACCAGGATCGAACTGCAACGTGGCCCACAGACACAACTCTCAAAGAGAAGCTCTATGGAGACGCTGATGATCTGCGGAAGACCAGAAAGTTCATCGCAGACACTGGGATGATAGTGTAAGACGAAAGACTGAAGTGAGGTGAGGTGAGGACAAACTGGATGTGAGAAAGAATATAACTGGTCACGGTACGCATGAAGCAAAGATTCCAAACAACATCCACACAAGTTTTTGGAATACTATACTCCCTTCAGACTAGAGCGTCACACCCATCATCAAAACTAGAGACCAATTTATAGCGACCTAGCAACTACTGGTCCATCTCAATCAAGTCTGCGTGAAGTGAACTGGTCGAGCTCACACGGTTACTTCAAAGCCAGATCATGGCCCTTCTTGACACGTTTTAGATACTAGCTGACTAACAACAAGGTCCAGAAAGATATCCACTGAGAGTCAGCAGCATTCCATAACCAACTACAACTGTTACCTAGATGGTTGAGATCAGAGTAATCCGTGATTCGGGACTTCAACAAAGCCTTCGGTCTAAGGAGAGGAGAGGCAAGCCAGCAAACTGAATTATTACAATATCAGTGGAACCTGCTGGGCAGGATTAGTACTAGCATAATTCTTGCAATCAGAACCCAACATGTACTGGTCGGAGAACAGTCCACCAACACAGCACCAGTCATCAGCCATTGGACAACTTTTTCTGTTGTATATCTACCACCTTCTAATTCATGCAACATCTACTCACCATCTGCTTGCTGACAACAACCTCTTGAACATGGTAATTACTAAAGAAAATGCTTAAGGCTAACAAGATGACATTGACAGACTACAACAATGAATGGGAGTGTCCATGGTTCATGTCATTTAATCCTTTTTTACAAGTATATGGTCACCCGCATCACTAGGAAGAGCACTCGTGTTGAGACTCCATTTTTCATCCACAACAGCATAACACGTTACAAATTGTGGCAGAGATAAGTACATCGGGGTATACAAAGATGAGGTCTCCTTGAGTAACAATGTTGCTACCATTGTGAGGAAAGCTAACAACAGCATCGCCTTCTTCCGGACAAACTTGACCCACTATCGAAACAGATTAGGGTACGATGTTACCAGACACCTGTCAAATCAATCATTGAATACGCAAATTCGGCAAAGGGTCAACCAGGGCAAATATTTGTCAGCTGGAGGCAGTTCAGCATATTGGACGCAATTCGTCAAACGGTACTTTAGCACAACAAGCAACATCAGGCAGATCATTGGTGATTTTGGTTGGAAACTGTAGAACCAGATTCATGAGCATTGTCGACAGCGATTATGCCTTCTCGAGGGGTCTTATTTATAGTGGATAATCATGATTATTTGTTTTTAACAAAAATAACTCGCCGCTCACACGATCTTGTAATTGAATATCAATGGCACGATAATGCCCCAGAGGACGACCATATATACTATACAGAAAGAAGAATAATCTGCAATTTATTCACCACTTATGTAATGTTAAGTGGCCATCTTTGCTGCCGTTTTGAAGTTAAACCATAATGTATGTCTGATAAATATAATGTTTAATACAAATAAAAACTATTTGAACATACTATACGATTTTAATAAAATATGCTTATTCAGCAATTATGATGGCCATTACAGCCGGTAGTTGATTTTCTTAGTATGCTATCTTAAATAATTTCAAACAATAAATAATGCTATGCTTGAATAGATACTATGTTTAACATCTACACAACTGCCAATTAGCAACAATAGTAATTTATGTAACTAATCGCTTGCACCACCGATATATTTCCTGATTTTGGCGGCCATCTTGGACGCCATTTTGAATAAGGCAACGGGTAAATTGAATCGAATCGAACCTTTATTTGAATGTTAGTTAACTACTTTAATTCCGATATCAACAAAAATCATTTCAATAAATGTTTTAATAGAATATATCAATATGTCAATTATTGCGGCCGTTGTAACCGCCATTTTGATTTCAGCCGACATGGATGCCATCCCACAATATTTTAATCGACGAATAACAATAGATATAATATAAATACATGTGTTAAAAACATTTTAACAACAACCAATCGGCAAAAAAGAAATTTGTAACTAATTTCTGGCATCTCTGATTGTTTTTCTGATTTTGGCGGCCATTTTGGACGCCATTTTGATTTTTACAAAATGCTCAATGATGACAGCTGGTCATCATTCAGATTCTTCAATAGCAACATATTCTCTAACAGAAAACCAAAAAATATTCACTGTACAATCCAATGTTGGGTCTAACCTAAATATCCTATTTATAGACAGGACTATTATTAAACTTTAAGGTTTTCAATATTCCGGGCTCATGAAGGATTTTTAAACCAAAATCTGTCAATGTAATGTTTATTATGGACGCCTAGAACCCTCCTCTGCATATAACAATCAACAAATGGTCAAATACACACTCAGATCCGATTTGAAAGAGAAAAATTTACGACAAAAATCGAAAAATATCATAAATTTCTTAAAAAATCAATAATTATTAACTAATAACCACATTATATTATTTATATTAATATATTGCTATATGCACATTTTAATTGCGAACATTTTAAGACAAATCACAAGACGATAGCCCTTGTGGGTGAGGAATAATCGAAGTTTTCCTAAACCCTCTGATTGCTTAAAATAACGACGGCCATCTTTAAAGATGGCCGCCAAAAGGTCATTTGGCAAAATGTCCCTCAAGTCCATCAACTGATTTCGGACAGCTTAGATATCAAGCTAACCGAAAATCATTGTTGGATCTGTTCACCAATTTGGTAATGGATTTCGGTCTGTCACATGGACTACACCGGATATTGCAGCTAAGCGAGCCGCGATTTGCTAAATTGGATAAAAATCACCGCTGTCAAAGGTTAGTAAAAGTGATATTTCTCTAACTTCAAAGGGTTTCTGTAAGTGATAGGTTATAAATATAACTATATACATAATATATCAATCTAAATATGTACCTATTTCGATGTAAAACGTTGTTTTGTGGGGAAAATATCATCATTTGTGACGCGGGTTCGCACAGAAAAATACGACCCTAGCGCACATTTTGTGATTTATTTTCCTTAAACAGACATAAACTAAAAATGTGAACTGGGTGATCTCTTTGAATATTATTCAACTAAGTATACTGAAAATGTCAGATTCGTAGCATAATTATTGGCGGCGCTATGACCTACAATCGAGTGCATGTTTATCAACATTGGTGTACTGGGGATTGATATCTCATAATTTTTGTGTACGGGAGTATTGCAAGTGCGGTGTACTGAGTATTATATTATATAAATATGTATCCTTGCCTTTATATGAGTTTTAAGTTACGCATGTGCTCCTCTTTTTGAAAAAAATTATTCCAAGGAAGAACATAAATGTAAATTTGATAATTAATAATAATAAGCACATACCGTTTACTAGGTTTGAACCAATATACACTATGAAATTATATGGCTCTCAAATGTTAGTAAACAAGAGTTGGTAATGTTTCCATTGTCAAATACATTGTGTATTCTGTAATCAGATAGATGTTGTGTTAGAAAGCTATTTTCCATTCTTTTGCTCTCTGTCAGAGCGTAAACTGTACCTATCTGGTTAGAGCTCGTTCGGTCAGTGTACATGTGCAAGTTGTCTATAGAATATGTGCATACCCCTACAAGTTGTCCGATTGAGGTTGTATCAAACGAATAAAATATTAGTTAAGTGGTCTCGATGGCGTCCAGTTTGGGAAATCGCCCTATTTTCAAGTGTGCTTAAAATATATTGTAATAGCTATCTAGGCTCCAGTAGGCTTTTAATAAAACTGCAGTTAGAGGTCTAGCGATTGAAATAAAACATTCATATATATTTAATGTGAATATTGTATTTTGTTTTGCAGATCGAATTACCGGTCCATTCATTCGATATGATTAAGGAAGTGGAAACCTCCGTTCTTGAAAACACAGGAAGCTCAGTAACTGTTGTACAACATAGATCTACTGCACCATACGAATGTGATATCTGCTGGTTTACAAAAGTTCAAACTTCAAAAGGCACCGTCAAACACACATGAAAGGTGACAACACACCAACATAAACAAGTACATCGATTAAAGCCAAGAATGAACATGTGTGTGACCAGTTTGGGAAATGGTTCAAATCTACGTTTGGCCTAAACTACACAAGAAAAAACAAGCATCTTGCAGAATTTGCTCATATCTGTGGCTTCACATGTTAACATTACACTATTGAAATGTTCACATGGCAAAAATCATTAATAGGGCACAGTTCATAATCACGTCATTATTTAATACATGTATGACCTTCTAATCCAACAAGAAAAAATGCCAGGGGCTAGGTTATCGATGTCTGCTGGCTTACATTCTTTTGGTGCCTTATATAGTGTTGGAGTTGGAAGATAATTAACACAAGAACTAAAAGGTGTATAATATTGATGACAAATATCGTCGAAACTAACTGAACGATCAGATAAAGATCGCCGACTGAACATTTCTGTCAATGAAATACAACAACTGGTTACTGTAAACTCATTTAATTTCGTAAGGATGAAATTTCGTGGTTTTGGTAAAAAAAAACAATTGTGATTTGGTGTTAGTTCGTGGATTTTGCATTTCAGGGTAAAACTTATTGTTCAATGGGATTTGATTACGAGGTTGAAGAACCGCGAAATCCACGAAATTTACCCCCACGAAATTTATTATTTACAGTGTATACAAATAAATAATGCACGACTTTTATACATGTCTTTGTTATTTATCACCATGTTGTAAAATTCAGTACAAATCATTTCGGTTTTTTAAAGTACAGCCATGGTGTGTAACAGATACATGTATGCTATATGCACTTGCTTCTTCTGTCATCAATACGTTTAATTTGTCATTTGTGTAAGCCTCTATGAGATGGTCTATCAGGAATTTGCATGTATATCTTCCATTTGTGTAGTCGCAGCTATTGCACACAATGTAACAGCATCGTGAATCTGAAATATAGAAAGGAAGTATAAAATCAAAATGTCAGAGACTATAATAAAGCAAATTGAATTTTAACAGCGATATTTTGATTTATATCATTTGTATACTTATACAGAAATATAATAACTATGTGATATTATAATGACAATACAATTTATTTGTAATAATTTACACCAATGAAAGGTAAATCATAGGTAAGATGTTACAAAATAATACTCAAAATATATGTCAATTCTACTTATAACATGATTTAAACGTGAAAAACAAACAACGTTCAATTGTCAATACTCGGTACACCAAAATTTTATGTTTTGCAATCCTCAGTACACTAACATGCAATACTCGGTACACCAATGTTAATATACATGCACTCGATTGTAGGTTATAACGCCGCCAATAATTATGCTACGAATCTGAAATTTTCAGTATACTTAGATGAATGATATTCAAAGAGATTGCCCAGTTCTTAATTTTTAGTTTCTGCATGTTTTAGTAAAGATAATCACAAAATATGCGATAGGGTCGTATTTTTCTGTGCAAGCCCGTGTCACAAATGACGATATTTGTCCCACAAAACAACGTTTTACAGCGAAATATGTATATATTTAGATTGATATATTTTGTACATAGTTATATCAATACCCTACCACTTACAAAAACCCAATTAAGTAAGAGAAATATCACTTTTACTAACCTTGGACAACGATAATTTCCATCCGATTTAGCAAATCGCGACTCGCTTAGCTGCAATATCCGGTGTACGTTCCCTACCAGTGCTGTTGGATAGTTCAGTAAAAACATAACAAAATATCACAGAAGAATACATATACGACTACGTGTCATTCACAGCGCTGATAAGACAAACACATAACTTTTATTTGAAGAACTTGCGAAAAACAATTAAAAAACTAATTGGTATAAGAATACAAAGGTTACAAATAGATGGTGACAACTGAAATATATGGGAGTCCTCTTACTACTAGTTGACTCAGATAAATCTATTCTTAATGACAAACAAAACCCAACACGACATTAAACAACCTACGCATTTTCGTGACATTTGTGTCATTGACATTGTCGCATTAACTTTGATATTGAAAGGAGAAGTAATAGCAATATCATCATTCCACGCCTGTCTAATGATTCCTGTAAAGTGTCTCCACACACCAGTCAGATAAAATGTATGATTAATTAGTTTGCAAATCACACACATACATGCTCCTGTGGATAAAGTTTGACAACGATAAAGTCGATGATGAAGGTGCTCCTGGGAAAACGGCTTATATTCCTCTATAAAAATATATATTATCTTCCCCTGGATGAGTGGCATACATTGATAAGGGAATTATTATTCGAATGAACGGAATTGTAATATTTGCACACGTAAGCAGGTGAAATGTATCAAGACTTATGATGGACTAACATTTTTGCATTTGTAAAGTCGTAACCAAGATACATTAGTTGATAAAACGGGTTCAATATTAAGATATTGTATCCTTAGAAAAAAACTTTATTTTTCTATTTTGAATGTAAACAATAGCGACATACATTCGACATTTAACCAGCTGTAAAAGCTTTTGGAATATTTACTGACAGACTGAGATGTTTTCCTAAGACTTACTGGAAAACTCGGTTTCAGTGTTTCAGGCTGCCAAACACTAAAAGATAACGACCGTTTTATAGGTTAATTTTACTCAACAAAGCCTTGTCGTACGAATAATTATTTAATTTAGTGAGGTATGCCTTTCTACAAGTGGAAGTATGAATAAATCGAGCAATATTAATGCCTTGCTTTCTTAAACGAATTAAAATTTGGACTTTGTCTGTCATGTGAATTTGAACATAACAAAGTCTGTTTGTAAAATACGTATACCCCATGGCAGCTCAATGGTCGGAAATGGTAAAGGTCTCAGTGACCTTGACCTTATGATTCAAAACATATGGTTAAAGGTCACAGTGACCTTGATCTTTGACCTTATGATTTAAAATATATGGGGGTCATCTACTGTTGCAGACCAACCTCCATATAAGCTTTGCCGATCCTACGGCAAATCGTTCTTGCGTTATTGAACGGATACCATTTTAGCTAAAATATGGTAAACGTCACAGTGACCTAGACATTTCTCCTATTGACGTCAAAATCAATAGGGGTCATCTATATATCTACTGTTAATGACCAACACCCTTGTTGAGTTTAAAGATCCTAGTACAAAATGTTCAAGAGCTATCAAATAGAAACCACTTGGTTGACCGACAAAGACAATATCATACATTCTTGATATACAAAATGTAGGATTATTTAACTCATGGTACCATCTTATCAAGTCAATTACATGTATTGTTGTGCAGTTGTCGCGGACAATAACATATATGGACAATAAAATAAGGAAGAAAGTAATAAAATGGAACCAGTCAGAGTGGTTGTGCTTATCCAAAGCACTTCTTGTAGTTAACAATAACACATTGGAATAACATTGACTGAAAAGAGTTCGCGGTTTGTGAACATCAGTTGTTACCTTAAAGTCCCATTAACGCTCAAAAGCAGTCATATTTTGTGCACATAATGAGTTACTTATCGAGAAGGTATTATGTTTTT
Organism: Spisula subtruncata; assembly: GCA_963678985.1. Taxonomy (NCBI): domain Eukaryota; kingdom Metazoa; phylum Mollusca; class Bivalvia; order Venerida; family Mactridae; genus Spisula; species Spisula subtruncata. Next base: position 18,316,398 of record OY787661.1, read on the forward strand.
ATAAAAAATGATTACTGTGCAACAATAAGTTGACTAACACAATATGGATAATTCTGGCCTTTCATTCTGATGTTTTGTTTACTGTTATACACGCCGAGCTTATTTTCGTCAAGTACCGAGTGCACGCGAGCGTGAAGTTATTCACATACGTGGGCGAGTACTAAATCTCGGTGTCCGCCGGTATCTTTTTGAAACTATAGAAACTGTCGGTATCGCTGGTTACATACTGTATATTGCCTTGTATAGAGTAGATTTTGTTACAACTAAGCTTTGGTGGGTTGGTTGGTATTACTTATTCACAAACATTGTGATAGTTTTCTATTTAACTATGTGCTTCTTGTATATTACACTTTTTCATCTCTTAAAGCCAACGCTTCTTTGTGGCAGTTTTTAACAGGATTGACAGAAATTAAAATATTCATAAAATATTTATACTTATATTTTAAACTAAAATGTCTAAGACCTGTCGTCCACTAGGACCGGAAGGGTTCCCGAAGCAGAAATTCGCCAGATCGAAATGGTTCGGCATGTCCTCGCGATGTTATGGAACCCTTCCGCATCATTCCACATTCAATCCACATCTTCGGGAAGCTTTCTGTGAGGCTTCGTAATCATGTAGACATCCCGAAAGGTTTCAAAAGTCGAATCGATGCCAAAAGCTCCCCGAAAACACCGAAGGGATGTGTTCTACACACGGAAGCTATGCCGATTATGTTAACATCACAAGCCGAAAAGCGAAAAGTTACCAAAGGCACCAGTTGATCGTGGAAGAAGTGATGCTGGGTCATAAACGTATATCTCGAATGGCAGCGGATGCGATGCCGTCAGTTTACCAAGAGCTTCAGATAGTATTTCGGCATCATCTATACACTTAACCAAATTTCTAATTGGCCACCCTAAAAACATTATGTCATCGGATATATTATATCAATAAATCTTAGGCTGTATATTTGTTCATTACACGCACTAATTTATCGATTTCCGGAATAAAATGGCTTATTCATGTAAAAAATCATCCATGCGTAACGGCAAATATTTTTTACACGTTGGTCTCGTAAACAGCATGGAATATTATCGTACTTGGTACATGAATTTGTTCCCTGTTGATTGACTTTTCTTAAAAACACTACAATTTGTGAGAATGAGCCATGTGGAACGCGCTCATGACGTCAGATTCATGCATACATTGCACGAATTTCTGATTGGTCACGTGTCTTTATAAATTAGTTTTTAACAAATTGCTTTTAGAAGAATACAAATAATCGAAACCTCGATGCTGTCCAATTTAATTGATAGAAAATAAGTTCCTCGCACTAATTCGAGCTAAACCCCATGTTTTTATAAATATCGCATTTTTCAAAATGACGTTTAAGCATACATGTCTGGATTTTTGTCATTCTGACACTCTCAGCGCGCCCCATGTCACTTATTCTCGCCAGTACCCATGCTTTTCATTAAATGAACTTGAAGGGTTCCCGAAACGAGCATGTTGTAATCAGCATCCCTTCCGCATAGTACCGGTGTCTAGTTGACGTAAGGTCTAAAACATTATTAAATAGACACTTTACTTCTCAATATGTTATATTATAACCTAATGAAAACAATCTACCCTTTAATTCACCCGTGATATATTACACTCGATTACTCATACAATATAGTGCAATAGGATACCGGCGATTACCAGTACCGGAGGATACCGGTCGATATTAGACTTTTATTTAAATGTATATACATGTACTCGCATAAATTGGTCATCAATATATGTGTCCTCGATATATTACGGAACTTTACGTACTGTCTTCGGAACGACCCGTCGATTTCAGATTGTAAACAAAGGAGTATTTTGTGTGGTGGACAAAATACTCCTTTGTTTACAAATTGACGATTTGCGGAGATTATTATTCTTAGGATAAAAGTCAACATAGATCAAATATATGCTGATTCTATGACATTTGGGGAGCTCTATGACCTGCCAATGTTTCACGGTCTTATTTGTTAGTAAAATATTGCTATTTCTGAGACTTTATGGGACTTTAACCAATATATTTCCTTTTGTGACATGTACTTTCTGGGTTATAAAAGTGTGTCTTATATATGATATGAACTATCTTGTGTTAGTTAATAAGGAAGCCGACGATAAAAATTCGCTCACCGGTAAAAATATAATGTTAACTATTTTGATAATGTTAGGTATAATAGATTCTCACTGATGAATCACCTTTCCGCTGCACAATTATAATTGATCATCGCTTCTGTTCGTACTGTGTTATTTAATTACGCCATTGCAAAACATATCGACGGTGGTATTTAACAGATTCCGATATAATAATGCATGATTTATTAACAAAGTACAGTACGTTGATTTTAATGATATTGCACCATATGAGATCGAATTGCTCGCGTACGTGCACTAGGTAGATATTCCCTCTTTAATACAACTATATTGATATATGGCCAGTAATAGACTGGATCATTTTAAACCGGATGGATAATAACGATCAAGACAGGGATGGCAGAACTCAACAGATCACCAGAAAACCACGAAATGTACGAAAAGAAAACATCAAAGACCACAAGCAAAGGCAACAATGACAAACACTAAAGATAACAAAATAAAATAAAACACAAAATCACAAAGTTTGTCCTGTTCATGCATCGGTTTGATCCTATCAGAACCTATCTTTCATGGTTATGTGTTATAACTGTGTTTTCCTACTTTGTCGGAGAGGTTATGCTCTACTTGCCATTGGCTAAGCTCCTGTCATCCACAATCTTATGTAATTGTCAGTTGTTTGCGTAAGAGTCGGTTCTAGTTGATAAAGTTTACTTGTTTGATATAAAACAGAGAGAAGATATTAAATTAATTTAACAACAACAAAAGCAACAGCAACATCAGGAAAGTTATATAAAAGCTATAAATGAATTGGGAATGAACGTTTTAGTAGAGACATGAATGTTGATAATAGGGAAGGTACTTCATGTAAAAAGGAATCATGGCGGCCAAGGACAAAGCACGGTTAATATTGACATTATTGTCACAGAAAGAAGGAAGATGAAAGGACATGTAAAGCCCCGGACATCGTATAAAGCGTAGAATGATCAACTTTGATTGAGCGGAATAAAAACAGTGATGGTTTCATCAAATTGTTGTGCTAATATTGCTATCTAAACGAATATAATTGTGGTTCTACTTCATTTGTTTGTTTTTCTACAGTTATTTATATTCCTGACTACGAGTGGTTTGAGCTGTTGTATAGATCTTCAACGACATTCGAAACTTAAACCTTAGGATGAGTTTGATAGCCAGGGTTGAATAGTTATTCGGAATACCTTTACTATGGAATATTGGTTTAAATAAATAGCTTATGGTGCTCGTCATCAGGGCACTGTTTTATCAAAGCATTTACGCTAGCGTAAACCTAAGATTTTCTAAAATATTGCGTACGTCGATAATATTTGCGTAAAGGCGTTTTACAAAATGTTTTAGTTATTATTCTGTCCAAAGGTGGCAGTATCAGTGTTTGGTCCGCAAACGATTAAAAAATTTAACAAAAAAAAATAAAAAATTCCGTCACTGATCATGAGCTAATATACTATCAAGGTATAAAGCGTACTATATGTCTATATGGCAAAGATTGTGGAACATTGCATCTCGTTGTTTCAGCATAAAATACGGGCGCTGAAGAAAAATCGCTATACAAGTCATTCAAATAAACTATAAGATATTCATTCTTACCGAAAATCTCGTTCAATTGTATCTTATAACTGCGAAACAGCAAAACAGTGTTACTTTCGTTATTTAACTTCGCTCAAGGTCATTTTATTTATGCACTGGTTACCTGCTGCGCTCACAGTATCTTTATAATTGTTGGGAACCAAGCCTATTACAAGATGCGATGTTCCAAAATCTTTGGACATAGACATATACTTCGCTTTATACCTTGATAATGTACATGGAGTTAGATAGAAAATCGATACATATACGGCCCAGCTCAGTGACGGATTTTTTTCTTTTTTCCCTAACACTGTTACTGCCACCTATGGGCTGGACAACCCTACATGGCAAACATATACGTAAGTGAAGAGTTTTTAACACGCACTAATGATTTTTGACTGTCGCATGCTATTTTAGACCGTCATTTGTTGTTTTAGACCGTCAATTGTTGTTTTAGGCCGTGATTAATCATCAAATCTTGATGTATATTTATTCATTCTGGTACCCGTTATATTTGTTATATTGATTATATTGTGTCCCGAGTTACGTTCAATCTTCAATATTTTTGGGTAAATGTATGCAATTACTTCCGATCGTTAAGTAAAACACACGAGTTTGCGTACGGTAGATATCTTTGCGTACGCGACATTTACGCATTGTTAGTAAACAGTGTCCAGTTGTCTGTGTGGTGCAGTGGTCATAGTACATCGCTTTCGATCGTCTATTTTTTCTTTCCATTTTGAGTTCGGACCCACTAACAAGCATTTTTTTTATATTTATTAATACATTTATACTAACATGTCGAGGGGTGCCTGCAATACTGTAGTAAGTCCTTCTTTATCTATATGCAGTTACTGCAGTCTTGCGGGCACCCATCGATGTGTGCTATATGCATTCAATGTGTTACCTGGTTGTCATCACATGTGATCGCTATATGTGTACACCAGGGTACTGTTTTATCAAAGAATTTACGGAAATCTGAAACTTACGATCAAATTTCAATTCTTTATTATACGTTTATATAACGTATATAACTATAAGATGTGGTAAATTGAGCTGTTAGACTAATCAAGATACAGTTAATGAACTCATAAAAACAATATTTGTCCCCAATTTGCAGTTGTTAAAGAATTTGAATTTAAATTTGAACGTAAGTTAACACTTTCCATAAGTACGTTGATAAAACCCAGCTGTGACATATTTGTATGTGTTTTTACACACTGAAATCTTTATAATTATGCATCTAGAGCTGTGTAATCAAACAAGCACGAAAAAAGCTTGCTAATCAAAATCAAAAATATACTGTATATATAGCAGAATGGGGTTCAAACTCATTTATTCAGTTCTGAAGTACTCATATTCATAGTAGCTTAGCCGACTGCACTATGTATATAGCTTGGCTAAACTGACCTGAGCCTGACCTTTATGTCAGAATATATTACAAGGTTCTTGCTTTGAATATATCAATTGCCGCAAGCAAATCGTGCGATATCGGTATTTCAAATTTGTGTTTATATTACACCTCGAGCGTCTTCATGATACTCCCCGATTATGTCAACATACAGTCGGTGTTATAAATGTAGGCAATTTTTTAACTGTTAAATTATGATAATCAAAAGGTCAGGCTCGTGTCAAATTTGCCGAGCTATACTACTTGATGAGACAATTCTTAATGCTTGCTTTATGAGTTAATACGAGGGTTGTTCATTTAATTCCCGGACGATCGCCATAGCGCTGGCTTGGAACATGCGATTGTAGTAAATTTTCGTTTCATAAGACTTAGTTACCAACTGGATTATTTGACATAACATGAACTATTTTTCTCCAATCGAACACAAACTATGGTTACTATAGTAACCACACAAACGACTACCCGGCCCAACCCAATTTAGTAGTGGTATGTTGAGTGTTAATTAGGTAGGGGTAGTGGTATTATCGCATATTTTAAGCAGAAAACATCAGCCAACAATATGTATGCATCTATGTCGTGAAATATAACATTTGATGTCAATACCGTGTAGCCTTTTGTGTGCTAATGACGAAGAGCGTGCTTCTGTGAATATCGCGATTTGTTTAGAGAAAACAGGTAATGAAACTATTTTATGAAAATATCCGTATACCTGTAAAACTTAAGACTCCCTTAAAGAAAAACTCTTAAGACAATTATCGTAAATGCGGAACGTTGTTTATATATGAAATAAACCTTTCTACGATGACATAGCACCACCATGTGATGATTAAAGTCCTCAACAGAAAATGTCGTAGATTCAAGGCCTGTTGGGTGGTAGGCACTAATAGCATAATAAGTGCTGTATAAGTTGCAGCTACATGCGATTTTATCGTAGTTATAGCATATTACATCACTACTGAACAGCTTAACATGGTGAATATATGTGTCCAGGCAACTACTTACACTCTAAATAATGATCAAATGGTGCAAACAGTAGCGTTTTAGATGCAAAAACGTCGTAACGTCGCCATTTTTGACGTTGACTTGGGCCGACTAACGTTACACGCACTTACTAAAACGCTAATATCATGAAATCCCTTCGTCTTACCAAGTTGAAATGTTGTATGTGAATCAAGGAATGATGTGATTGTGCTAGTGCGCGTTTTCATTAATATCCGTCCAATCGTTTTTCAGCAATATCGATCGTCCGAGAATTAAATGAACAACCCTCGTATACACCCCTATAACCTGGATTACGCCCATGTTAAAAGTACATTTACGAGTGAGCGATTGTTGTGGATCTATAGTACTTCTTACATGTCAAGGTTTGTTGGGTTAACTTTACCTACTTCTATCAAACGGTCGTTATCTGGGTTGTTTATATTAAGTGTTTGGCAGCCTGAAACACTAACCGAGTTTACCAGTAAATATAATTTTTATTATAGAAATTATGTCAGTTTGTTAGTACATATTACATAAGCTTTTAAAACTGGTTGAATGTCGAATTTATGCAGCTAATGTTTACATTCGCAATAAAAAAATTTCTAAGGATACAATATCTTAAAGTTGAACCCGTTCACTAACTAATGTATCTTGATTAAGGCTTTACAAAGGCCATAACGTCAGTCGATCATAAATCTTGATACATTTTCACCTGCTTACGTGTGCAAATATTGCAATTCGGTGCATTAGATTCATAATTCACTTAGCAAGGCATTCCACTCTTCCAGGGGAAGATAATATCATATTTATCGAGGAATATTAACACGTGGGATTCGGCATTTATGTTGTAATAGCGACTGTTCAGTTTGGAGCTTTGTCTTATAGGAGCAATGATTGAATATTCGTGTGAATTTAAACATAGTAACATTCAATATGTAATTCCAAGTGAAATGTTTTACGTTTTCTGTCAATATCCCCACTTTCGTGCTCTGTGACGTCAGTCACCAATTTATTCTAAGATGAACAAATACAACAAATACGTCAAGAGGTATTGACTATGTTCTTTCATTTTCGGTGGATATAAGTAAACTAGTTAACTTTAATAAGTTTTTTACCAACTAGAGCACCCATCCATTCATACCTATAACACGTACCTATAGGTTGTAATTGGACCAAACTGATGCATGAAAAGTAGGAATGTGTAGATTTTGTGTTTCATTTTATTTGTTGCATTAATTGTTGTTTGGCATTGTTGCCTGAGTTTGTCTTCTTAAAGTTTCTTTTTCTTTTTGTTGTTTTCGTAAACTTCTGTTGATGATGCCGAGTTCTGCCATCACAGTCAAGTTCATTATTACCTGGTAAAAACTATAGAATGATACAGTTTATTACTGGCTGATATCTGCATTTTTCAGGATAGGTGCACGTGTTCTTGAGAGTGTTCCTAGTGCACCTACGCGGAAAAGCCAATCTCCTATAGTGCAATTGCATTAAACACAACTTACTATATTAATCCTAATTAAATATAACGGAATCTGTCTAATACTAACGTCGCTATGTTTTGTAATTGCTTGATTCAATAACACAGTACGAACAGACGCGTTGTTCAATTATAATTGTGCAGCGGTAAGGTGATTAACCATTGAGAACCTATTATACCTAACATTATAAAGATAGTAAACAGTGATAGAGAGTCCTTTTCTAACGGCGAGCATGTGATTATCGTTGGCGTCCTCATAAAGTATAATTTATAGTAAAATAGAGCAGTTTCAAAATTTCAATTTCAAAAACGTTGTATGCCTTCAGATTTATTTTGATGGATAAAATAAGCCTTGCATTATGATCATACTACATTTGCTCTTCAGGTCAGACACAAATAAATTTCAAAAATGCAAATTTGTTGAAGCATTACAGCAATTACAATGCAAATCTTGTTCGTTCACAAACAAAGTCAACATGACCTCAAGAGCCAAAGTTTCTTGTCGAGAACATAGTCAATAGCATACAAAACAAACAAAGAAATCAGTATGTAACATAATTATGGACTTGTTTAATGCAAAACTGCTATGCCATTGGGTAGCCAGTATTTTAACAAGACATCGGTAATCTGTCAGAATTATAGTATATGCACCCTCAGTCTGCTTCAGTACTTTCATTTTATTAAATAAACTGGGTTTTTACCCCCCCCCCCCCTACAACATTTTTCTCTCCCCATATGTAAGATATAATTTTATTTCAAAGAAAGTTCATGTCTGATGAAGTCATATGAGATTCACACGTAAATTATATCGGTAAAGGTAACCATTCGAGTTTTTTTACATCTTTTAAAGAGTATCGACATACATATCAATTGTTAGATTTTTAACATTAACATGACTTTTTCTCTACTAATCTGCAGCGCCCAGGAATAGACACTACCCTTACAGGCACCAATATACACCATGGTGGAGTGGAGCATAATGGGTTTTTTTGCTCAGAGAAATTACCCAGTGGTTCAGAAGAGGGTTGAGTCCGGTACCTCTTGATCCCAAAGAGCGCACTCATCATCTAGCCCACCTCTCCCCTTTAACTCCGGTTGTATTTTTCCAATAAACTGTTTTTGAAACAAAGCATACTTTATTTTGAATATCGAATTAATCAGGTGATATGCGAGTGTACTATATACTGTCACAAAACAATAACTGTGTGATTCCATGATGGTATGGAATTCGAAAAGTGAAGATAATTTCTGGTTTTAAATATGCCTGTAAGGGAGATACCCAAGCTCGTATTTATAGGCGCGTAGCTGACATTCACCCACATCTTCTTACAGAGAAGTTTAAATCATGGCATGATTTTACGCCATAAATATTGTAGCTGTTTGATTTTGTTGTTTTTCATGTCTCATAAATTTCGCCCAATGTCCTTGTTTATTGAACGTTTATTTCATGTTGTTTAATAATGCACAAAACTCGCTCATGAAGTCCGCTCGTTTCACGCTTGGGCATGATTATTAATGTTTTCGATTAGTTGCGTTTTTGCCCAATAAATTATTTACTTCAGTCATTCTATAAGTTATTTACGATCTCGGCTATATTCCGTACCATGATTTAATTCATTGCAACAGCACATCCTGTATCAATATTATTTGCAGTATTTAAACGTGACTCGCAAATGCTGTATGAACACTCATACCAGATTCAGTACCTTGCTCAGTGTGAAACCAAACCATCAGAAATTTTCTTCGACGAAAAATGCACCGAGCGTCAAAAGTTTCGCAAATTAAATAGAATTTTTAAAGTTTTATCAAAATCAATATCAAATTGACAACATTGAAGGCAGTGGTCTTTGTACAAACCGTTTCAAAGCAAGTTTTCAACAAGTAAGTGTTATGTGTCGTTCCTGGTGCCTGTTCCAAGAGCATAGTGCTTCATCCATACTCAACTTCAAGTCACCCTATTCATATTCAAAATTGTTTCACTATGACGAAGCAACGTTGTATCTTAGAGAATGTTATGACAAGTTGGGGTATGCTATTTTAGAAAAGGTCACACGGATAGGGGGAGCTTTATGTGTTCGCGGCCGTTTTCATGGAAAGCATTGTGTATGTTATTATGGACATACGCTTTTCAAAATCAATATCAAATTGACGAATTGAAGGCTTTGGTATATGTTCAAACCGTTTCCAATCAGATTTTCAAAAAATAAATGTTACGTGGCCTTCCAGGTAACTGCTCCAAGAACACAGTGTTTCATCCAGACTCAGCTTTAGGTCACCATATTCAACGCCAAATAAAACACTTAAGAATAAAACATTACTATACTAGTATAATATAAAGAAACATTGAAGGTCGAAGTCTTGTGATGCTTTAACAGAATATTTTAGCATCCTGTTGATATTAAAGCCTATACGTAAAGGGGGAAAATGTAAACACAATTATTTTTGGAGTTTTGGACCTTCAGAGGGTAATTAACATCACCCTCTATTCCAATTTTAATCATTTAATCGTTACGTATTGGCAATTTACAATGATTACAAACCATCTTGATACACTGATTTATTCAATATAATAATTTTTATTCGATTTTATTGTTAGAATAACAAAAATATCGATGTTAATTTTATGTTCATAGCTAATTGAACAACTCTCGTATTAATTCCTATAAACTAAGAGTACACTATAAAGTCATGCTGTAAAGCAGAATCATTTTCTAAAAAAAGTGTAGCTCTAGTTGCGTTGGAACTCACGAGCTTTAGGAAATCCGTCAATTTTCAATAAATTACTGAACATGAGTGTTCTTCATAAGAAGATTCTTAATTACACCCTGATTAATCATATAGACATCATGAAACCATAATTGACTACAGTTCGTCATCTACAGAGTTTAGTTTAACAATTACATTGATCACCCCCCAAAATTCATTTTACAGCAAGTAGGATTTATACACACATTAACTCACAGGAAGAAAACATTCCACAATTTCATATAATACAATCAAAGAACTATGAGCCGTTCTCAAGGAAAGCCTGCTATTTTGACATTATGCAATTACTTTATAAAACCACAGGCATCTGTATCATTGATAAAGTCTAAAACGAAGTTTGTTTGGTTGTAAAATTTATATTTTTCTATGAAGGTATATTTTATTCTAAAGTAACCGGAATTTCAAGGTCTTCAAAAACAAAACAATTGGCTATCGATATCTTCATCAACAAGTCAGATTCATACACAGCCTTGATAAAACTATGTGTATGTCAAATTCTATCGAAATGTATTGAGTTATAAAATTATTCTAAGAATTGTAGATACTGTTTCGAAACCAATCACTGTGGTGCATTCTACAACTAATCCATATGGAGGTCCTCACAACGCTTTCCACTATGGAAAATTGAAGTATAACTTTCACCAATGTATTTTATAATATGAAGTAAAATATAGTGTTATGTTCATCGCATAACATTTTTGTATATTTTTTTTAGATGATTGATTATATGAAAAACAAATGTAACACAGTGACCAGTTTGTCACTTTAAACACAAATGGATCTTGAAAGAAAAATATATACAGTTATACAATGATACATTTGCATGTGTGTAAAACATGGTTCCAAAAAAAAGACAAACAAATCAATAGATTCTAATTTAAGTACGTTTCTACATGTATGGTAATAAATTTCGGAAAAATATTTTGATTGAGAGACGAAGTACATGTTGTTTAAAACAGTAAAAGCTTATTTTTGAATGCAAACAATTTAGATACATATTTTGAAAATTAAAACACAATACTTTCTAAAGCTTGGTGGTATTTTGAACAGTTTATGTAAAAAATGTTCAAATGGTATATTTTTTGTAATGCTTGTTATAGTAATGTCAAATAACGTTTGGATGGCTATCACGACGTCAAACACTCTGAGAAGAATATGCACTCTACAACAGCTGCAACATTTAAAACTCAAAATATAACCAAATTTATTTTGCATTTTGCTTCATAATCATTATGCTCAACAACTATGAAAACTTTTTAAAATAGTCTCTTGTCCAAACAGAAGGTTTTCCTGGACACCGGCTCATATATATATAAATATCAACAAAATAAAGTGGCTATAGGGAAATTACATGGTTTTAATTATAAGGAATTTGTGACTCAGGTGTTCTTTGCAGGTCAGTGGGGTTAATAGTGTGAAACACGTGCACGAGTCTGGCGGACCAATAATAATATGGCTATACAAGGCGGAGCATTCATAATGTTGGCAGAGTAAATAAACACTATTTGCAAACTCTACGACAACAACCGTTCGAAGTAACAATATCACATAGAAGGTACGTCCGTTCTGGTCAGCTCATATGACGCTTCTTGACGGTTAAAGCGGCGCCTTAAACACGCGGGAAGAAATATGGAGAATGGCAAAGTCACGTGCTCAGCCAATGGTTCCTGATGTTTAGGTTGAGTGAAAATGCTTATAATAGTACCAACAAGTATGACGATAATACAACCAATCGGATGAAAATACATGTAAGACACAGAATACAATGTTTGAATCCCCGATTTGCTTCCCTGATACTTGTTATTTGTAGAAAATGGCGGAGTTTGAGTGGACATTGACTGAGAATATTTACTGGTTATGTTGGACATGTCTAATATGCTCAAGCTAGTGTTAGTATGAACTGCATGTTCTTCGACTGGACATTGGTCAGTTGGTCCTAATGGTAAATATGGAGTTTTTGGTATCGAAGCAAAAAAGTTCTGCCCAATACTAATCCAGAGAACCAAACATAGTCCAATGATTGTTGCAATGATAGCAGCTTTAGGACGAGCACGTGGGTAGAATACAGATAATAGAAATAGGCCGGTCTCTGGACCAGCAACGGCTCCCATCAGACTTGACAAAATTTGACCTAACGGTCCTTCAACATTTGACAGCAGAAACGCAAACCCGATGGCAATCAGACCATATATGACCACACAACCTTTTGCAATGCGAGTGCCTTGTATATCATCGATGTTTGTAAAGAAAACCTTAATAAAATCTTCATATGTTACAGCAGATAGACTATTTAGTCCAGAAGATATGGTACTCAAAGAGGCTGCAGCCAATGCTGCAATAAAAAGACCCGGTAAGCCTGGGTAACCATGGAACAGTTCTAGCATTGTAAAAGGCACAATCTGATTGAGGTTGGATATTTGACCTGACGCCAGTGGGTCGCATCTTTTATTTGTGTAATAAGCAAATATTGTCATCCCTTGAATCAGCACTAAGATCCAGGTCAGGCTATATACCGGCGCTGCAACATAAAACATTTTCCTGGCCGCACTCTGTGTCGGTGTGGAATTGATGCGTTGAAGACCGGGTTGTGTTATAGCTAGGTAGAAGAACTGAGTCGTTGCTCCAAAGACCAGCGTCCAGAACGAGTGACGTATTGTAGGGTCCGGGTCAAAGTTGAATAAATTGAGTCGACTGCGGCTCAGGTAAATTGCATTCTGGATTCCTCCGGTGTGTACAGTTGTTTGAACCAGAACTGAAATTGATTATAAATGAGATTATATGCATGCCTTAATGAACTGGATGTTCTATGTATCAGAAAAAAAATTACCATAGTTATGCATTCTTAGGTTCCGGCAATAAAACAGGACGTAGTCCATACGTAAAAATAAAGATTCATGCTTCTTGTGTCTAGTGTTACGTATGCTCATTTCAGGTCCTAACCGACGAGAGGTAATAATTTACTGCGTCATACGAACTGTAGTTCACATTTTATTGGTAACTAATAATCGATTTTCATAAGAGTAAAAACTACATTTAAACAAACTGTAAGCGTTAGGAATTCGGTTATATATAGCTTACATGCATATTTACATGCAATTGTCTAAAGTACATTGTATATATATATATAGAACCGTATGTATGGAAGTGATCCGACTGGTACTATTTTTTTTATCTCGGACAGATAAGGTTATTTTGGTATGGTAAAGGTGTATCATGTTATTCCACAGAACCATTGGTCAAGAGATATGGGAATCATGGAAGGCATTGCATGTTGGTATGTCCAGCATAGTGTGCGTTTGAGTCAGAATTGGAGCTCATGTGGTTACACACCTATGTCTTAAATAAAGGAGTATTTACTCAAGTAACTGTGAGTTAGAAGCTTAAGCTACGGGCTAGTGATTATTTACACATGGGACATGGGACTTATGTATTAGACTGGAAAATGCTAACTATACTATAGATTGTATACTATCTGATCTATTTATAACAAAAAATAAACTATCAAATGGAAGTACTACGAGTTGTTATGGATATTTAGTTATTAGCATCACAATTATATTCCGACAATGGCGTACCATCAAAGATCCCGAGAAAAACGTTCAAATGTGACAACAGTAACAGTATATGGTTTATCATAACAACAAAGAATGTCATCGCCAACACCTTAAAACTTTAAGGTCACATCTGGTCGGAGAATCTGTGATTTAAGTATGTAATACTTATGTCGGAATAAATTTTGAAAGTTAAAAAAATGGACAAACATGCTCTAGTGGTCAGAAGCAAAGCTGATGGACAAACGATATTTTCAATATAATATTGACGCATCTCAGCGTTAATGATTCAACTATTCAGTAATATGAACGTATTTCATTGACTTCAAGGTGCAAAAATGTATAATGTATGAGCGGATATAAATGATATCAAATATATTACTCAGACACAGATAGTAATCTAAGATTATTTTTATTATGTATATAATTTTATTTCATGCTTATCGGTGGTTTACGGTGGAATAACTGTGGATTATTCCAGAATAATTTCACAGTTCATTATTTCACAGTTCATAATTTCACGCAAACGGACTATTTTTTTAAAACAAATTTCCCCGCCGCCAAAAATATAATAATATTAAGCATTTGCACTTGCTCTCTTAATCTTTAACAAATAACAGAACATTATATGTACATAAATGTAAAACAAATGGACGCAATTGAAGCAATTATAGAAGTACTATTTGATTGCAACTCGACGCGTGCATGGCGGGAAAACGACGTCACGCGAAACATTTCAGATATATAGTGGAGTATTTCCATCATTTAAGCTATTTGAAGCATGAAATAAATAGAATATTAGTATTTTACCGTGTATGATCGTTTGATAATTCACCGAGTGAGCAGCTGACTTATATTTTCACTCGTGGCCACGCCACTCGTGAAAATATTCCATCAGCTGCTCACTCGGTGAATTATCAGCCGATCATACACAGAAAAATACTAATATCCTCTATATAATATTATAATCGACAGAATCGTTTTCCTTAAGCTTTATGTTGCGAATTAACAGTATACGCACAACTTCTCGGGGCATTAAGGCGTACTTAAAGGTAGGAATAATAATTGCATCTCAGAAATATTTCCTGGTGGTAAAGTCTTAGAAGCCTTAATTATATGACAAGTGACGCCTTAGATATAACGTACACTATTATATTTGTAAGACTAGACGATTTTAAGGTACATCACACAAGTGATGCCTAAGATATAACGTACAATTTATATTTGTAAGACTGGACGAGTTTAAGGTGCATGTAGATATGGAAATAATCAAAGGTAAATAGCACGCACATTTATTGTATTTTACGGAATTATAGATGATGTCTATGGGCAATATAATATTTACTGTACAGTAAAGTAAACAATAACCGTGTAATCAAGTGAAGTTAATTGGCTATAGGTGTTGGTGGGTAGAAATAAATACAGGTAAACAAATATATATCCAGGTAAACCATGAGGGTTGAAAATAGCAACGGAGGTTACATCTAGTGCATTATTCATTCATTATTCATTATAAGAATTTGAGTACTTATGTACTAAGAAAACCAACCAAACAACCTTTAAAGCATATATACTGAGCGTCAAAAGTTTCGCAAACGACTTAAAAATTCATTTTTTTTAAATTGTTAACTTGAAAGAACTTTTTACTAACACTGTCCATTCATGTACACATATTGTTCATGTTGAACCCATTTCCGTTGGCGTTCGTTACGCTTGAGTGATCACACCATCACAAATGGTAAAACGTCTATTCAAGCGCGCAAAATAAGGGCTTTTAATTGCCGACTAAATTTTCACTTCTAATTTACTTGCAACATGGCTGTGATACGAAATACACAAATAGTTAGTCAAATAAGTTGACAATGAACGCTGAATTTTATGGCAAAAATTTATTATTGTGAACATAATTGTGTATAAAATAGTCAAGAGGCTGGTGTTTCAGTAAAACTACTTTGTGCCAAATGAAATTGACATGTCTCTATCATAATAAGACTGTTGTATCGTATCCATAGACGAACCGTATGTATGACGTACCTCGTGACAACAGGTCAAGGGTCAATGTTGCTGACCTAGACAGGTAATACTGCTATAATTTTTTAACTTAATCGTAGACCAGCCGACATTAAAAAGTATGGGACACTTCCTTTTATTTTGCGTTTTTATGACCAATGCGCCGTTTCTTAAAATCTGACATCACGTACAGTGTCTATTACGACATCCACAATTGTCTGTGGTCAAAGGGAGATTATCGATTCAGTTACCTCCCTTCCACTGTAAAAAGGTTATATTTATATCATGTTCACAATTATCAATTTTTACATCAAATTAAGTGTACATTGGTAACTGATTTGACTAACTAGTTGTGTATTTCGTATCACAGACAACCCTTGCAATTAAATTGGAAGTGAAAATTTAGTCGAAAATGAAATGCCCTATGTTTGCGTGCTGGAATATACATTTTGTCATTTGTGCTCGTGTGGTCATTAGGCTTGACGGACACCGACGGAAATGGGTTCAACATCAACACTCTGAGTACACAAATCCACATTGTTAGTAAAAGGTTCTTTCGAATGTTCAATTTAAAAAATATTGATTTTTTAATTCGTTTGCAAAACTTTTGACGCTCAGTATATATAGACAAGCTTCAAGATGTTGTTAACGTATTAAGACAATGGTTTAATAAATCTCAGGATGGTATTTTAATTTATCATAGGAATAGAAAGGCTAGGGTAAAAGTCATATAAGAGATTGTGAAAGGGAGTCAAGAAGGGGGCTAAGCAGGGAAAACTGTCATCAGTTGAGTTGAACGTTTAAATGATATTTCGGATAGTAAGCCCATATCTCAATTCGTTCAATTGAATTAAAATAATAAGGCATATTGTTTTCGAGAATAATAAGGGCTATTATTTAATACCAGCATGCTAATGCCGATTGTTCCGAACACGGAAATAAAACTACAATTGATTTCTATTCCCGGGCAGGTATTAAACATGGCGCCCCTCTAGATTTTAGTACAGAAAGACGGGAAAACATGGCGCCCCATTAGCGTTTTTGGTTATGGTTGGATATTGTATTTATTGATACCATATTAAAGCTAACGTTCTGTAGTTTTAGAATATGTAATTAACTGAAATTGAACGAGTAAAACATTATGTCTCATGTTTTTATTTTTTACCGCACATAAAATTTGGTTCGGAAAACATGGCCCCCAATTTATCGCTTTCATTAGTCAACATAATCAGTTCAGTCATATATTTATAAAAAGTATATGTCGACTAATAAAAGAGATAAATAGGGGGGGGGGGCATGTTTTCCGAACCAAATTTTACGTGCGGTTAATTAATAAAAATGTCGATAAACGTGCCCTGACGGGCGAAGGGACCGACTGCCCCTCGGGATGAAATAGCACAGACAAGTTTGCGATAATCCTACAGAAGACAAAAGAGAGTGTAATTACCTGCAATTATACCAGTTAGCATGACGACCGACTGGAACACATCAGTCCATATGACCGCTTTAAAACCACCAATAGATGTGTAGACGATAGCTACAGACGAAAATATAAGAATAGATGACCACAAGGGAACACCAGCAACAGAGTCCAAGGCCAAAGCTGTTCCATACATAACAATGCCCATATAAAAGGTGAAGTGGGTGACTCCAAGCACAACGGCAACATAACGCACGGCATTCGTATTGTAACGTAGTTTATAGTATTCATAAACACTAGTAACTTTCAGTGGATGAAATACCGGCACCACAATCAGTGCTGCAATAAGATACCCCATTATAACTCCGACACATTGTATAGCGTATTGTAGACCATATGCGTAAGCTTCAGCTGGAAATCCTAAGATGAGTATCGAAGACTGAAAAGTGACCACGAAAGATAGTCCCAGGGGAATGGCTTTTAACTTTCGATCTCCAAGGAAATAGTTCGCCGTCGTTGTGCGTTTTTTGTCGCGGAAACCAAAGAACACTCCAATTGCCAATGATACCAAGATCATTAATCCGAACACAATATAGTCAATGACAGAAAATCGCTTATTTACTCCGGTTTCATCCATCTTGTCCCTATGAGTATATTCAAATGACTACAGTGGCGTTTCGTTACGAATACTTAGTGCGTATGAGTAATAAACCACGAGACTCCACAATTTAACGACGCTTCGAAATAAACATATTCCGTGTTATGAGATTTTATGAGCCATTATCCTTCTATATTAATTTGCAAGCGTTGTATACTAATGTGTACTTATAATTTGCTTTAAAAGTATATACCTAGTGAAAAAATACCGGAACCATAAAGATGTTATCGTAAGTATGGCTTGGCGAATTGTAACGATGTTACCATAGGTATAGCTTGGCAAATTTGACACGAACCGGACCTTTATGCATGCATATATTACAAGGTTCGAGCGTCTTCGTGATAGTCCCGACTAAGAAAACATACAACCAACTGAAGCTATAAATACAGACAATGCATCGACTGTCACATAATGCTAATCAAAAGGTCAGGTTCGTGTCAAATTCGTCAAGCTATACTCGCGCGGAATGCTGTAGAATGCCGCGAGACAAAGTTGCAAAGAAACTCGCCTAATGTCTTATTCGTGACATTGTTGATCGTTGTGAAGACCGGCACTTGCCCACATTATGTTTCCGTACATTAATCGAACAAAGACTTAACTTGAAGTTAAACATCGAATTGAAGTCAGAATGTTTGTTTCAACTCGTGTATGTGTGGTTATTTTTGATGATAAAGGGTGTTTGTGTTGTCCAAAAACGATCTTGGAAACTGTTACGTAATAATAGTGCTAATAACCGTTTAATGAAAGATGTTGTTTGACCACAATGATGTTTATTGTAGGCGTTTCCTTGTTGGCTTGTATTTAAAGTGTTCAAGTGGAACAGTGCAATCTCTAGTTGAACTACGGTGACCACAGTAAGCGCCAAAACCCAAGCCATTGTCGTTGTGAATATATCAATATATGCCAGTCTGTTGGTTGGTTGGTTGGTTGGTTGGTTGGTTGAACAAAATAAGGAGCAAATGTTTTTGTTTGATGGCTTTTAACGTAAAATCATAAGTAATACACCTGCTATTGAAACCCGTCCTCAAACCCATCGGAGGGCGGTAGCTACGGTATTTTTCCACACATTAAGGTGATAGTTTGTGTTATGCAGTACTGCGGATAGACGTTTAATTACCCAACCCCTATGCATATTTTAAACAATTTCAACAGGCCGAGTGATCGACTATGATAACAGTATAATTATAATAAAGATCTGATAAAATGTTTTATGTGTTATTGTTCATGGGGATGTGTGTTTTTTATAACAACGAGAATAATACGTTTGCCAACCATCGCGAAATTGGTTTTCTGAATAACCTAAGTGAACATAAAAAGGTGAGTATTATCTAGAAAAATTTCCCTATGAGCCTATTAACCCACCTTTTTATAGCGTAGCACTAAACTGTTACTAGTCGATTGTAACTAATGATTATGAACCCCTGGGATTCTAGGTCAAGTAACACTTGGGGAATAATTATTTAACCCAGCTTATAAAAAAGGTCAAGGGTGTTCTTTCCGCCGTGCAAAATATAAAAATGCTTTATAAATGACGGTAACATAAACACAAAAAATTAAACGAACAATGACAATTATCAACAAAATTGTATCCTCTGTTTTAATTAGAGCTGCGACATTGAGTGATAATATCCCAGGTGCGTAGATAATGGGTCGAACGCTTTAGCAATACACTTTTTCCATGGAACGAAAGATGTGAAAGGACTTAATGCCAATTGGTTGTTTTTCATACACAGAATAAAGGTTACATGTCATCATTCGTCAAATGATTTTTTTCAAAGATCGAACGAAACAATTATTAAAAGTACGATATCATGCTCATTTGGAGACAAAATAAATCAAATGTTTAGACAATTTCTATATATTTTTTCGGTAAAACACAAATTGCTGGATGTCCCGTTTTTTCTTACTTTATTTGGTCTAGCGTTCGCGTACGTTCCCCTGTCTATGCATTTTAACGTAAACACCGCGTAAATAACGTCACGTCGATCACACGTGCGCGTGATCGCAAGGTCATTATCGATCACGTGACCGATACTTAATATCGTGATATTATCCCCGGTGGACCGATAATATAGATTTTGTTAACGCAAAACAGTTACTATATATACATGTAGTTACAGGTGTATAAACGATATTTTAGGTTAATGTGGAGGTGCAGTCCGATCCAGTTTAGCATCGAAAACAAAATAGCTGTGTTTTTATGTCCATATATAGATTATAGTCCAACGTCACGGGTAATGAACTAATTTAAATCACCAATAGTACAATATGTTAACGAATTTTAAAGATGTAAAAGGTTGAAAAAACGTGACTTTTTTCTTGAAAAAGTTGAGCAAAAAAAAGAAGCTCTAAAATGTGAGTTCATGATTTTGTCCGCTTCCACACATTTGAATGGTGATTCAGTAGACCGTGGAATTTATCACTACATCTAAACGGCCGTAAAGATGGAACGCACCGAAAGCAAGAAGAAAACGCATTCCTCGGACTCATGTACTTAGATATTTAGGTCAATCGAGTCAAACACGTGTTGATTTTCGTTAAACTAAAGTTTTTAAAAAACCTTCCCACAAACATTTATTTTGAAGAATACATCAAAATGTACATGTAAAATATTATATGACTCAAAAAGAACCGCATTGACAATGTTTCTAAAGTAGACCAAATCACGTGACATCGAAAATACCAAAAGAATGCTGCCAAATATTACTTCGGAAATTTATTTTCATATATTTGTACCCTGAAGAATGCTATTACATAGCCAAAACGCCGTTCCTTTAATAGAGAATTGAAACATTACACGCCTTGATCGTGTGTTTCACTTATTTTCTCCTTTTTTGCATAAGTAAACTTGTTCTTTATAAACAAGAAGGCCATGATGGCCATATATTGCTCACCTGATAATCAGGGTCATCTAGTTTTAATTCTTACAAAGCGTAAGTGATTTCGTAGGTATACTTTAACAGGTAAGCAACCTATAATTAGGTGTCTAATATCGGGCGTATTGAGTTCAGATTGCAATCAAATGACATGCCCCTGTTACCAGCGTATAAAGATACATATCTAAACATTAAATAAATATTAGCGGACAGCAATCGCATAAAAAGCTCCGCTGAATACAAAAATAGTGTGTTTAACAATACCCGTGTTAAATCTCTTTGCTATAATAGATTTCCCGAAAAATGAAATCATGTGTACAGCAAACTATTGGGACCCAAAAGATGAATTATGGCTCTTCAACAACGCACAGTTTATATTACCGGACAGTCGTTTTCGAATTTTGCTAGATGGATAGTTATAAAATTGTTATCAGGAATTATTAGAACAAGGTCCCTACTTCAGATTCATGCCCAGATGTTTATGATTTCCGATAATACAACTCGTGACCCAAGATGTTTCAAGGGCCTTTTTACCAGGTTAAATTCAGGTTTCCACCATAGTGTTTTTACACACAAACTATAATAAAACGAGTAAAAACAAGAAATTAAGCACAATATCGAAAGAATAAGACATTAAGACAATGTTGACAAAATAGAAATATCATCATCGATTAGAAAAGTGCATTTATACAAATACGTGTCACGTGGTACGTCAAATTAACGAAAATCTCTGATGTCATTTTGGACAAATATTCGTAGACAAAAGTTTCTCATGACTTTTATGTGAGTATTAAACTTTAGATAAGTAATCAACATCTACAAAAACGCTTGAGGGCTACAGGATAACGACCCAGTAAAATTGGCATGAATCTGAAAAATTAAGATGAGCAGAATTACCAGGCGCGCAGATTTATCCGAAAAGGCAATAAAGAAAATGAAAACAGAGAGGAATAATAGTTGATGGGTTTATTATGTGACAAAATTGACAATAAGGGATTGAAAGCACGTATATGAATGATGAACAATGATGATATGTCTATAGTATGTGATGTGAAAACGTTTAGGGTTCAACATACATTTAATGATCATTATTATTGTATATTCAATTTGGTAAAATCTTAAAAGAACAATTTTTTAGATGACATTTATTTTGGTTTTAAGGCAAATTGACCTTTTATAAGCATCAGGAAAGTATGGGCAAATTATTGATTTGCATTTTTAAGAAGAAAATAGCACTAATTGGCGTAAGAAAGACAATAACAGTCCTGCTTTCAGTAATTGTGAAGTGGCACCCAAGAGTGAAAACTCCCCCAATATTGTCTAAACCTTACCGAGGTTCGAAT
The DNA here is from genome assembly GCA_963678985.1 of Spisula subtruncata. NCBI lineage: Eukaryota > Metazoa > Mollusca > Bivalvia > Venerida > Mactridae > Spisula > Spisula subtruncata. Next base: position 18,338,606 of record OY787661.1, read on the forward strand.
ATTCTGCCACAGTGTATGCGATATTTAACTCGATAATAAGGCGAATACTCAACTGGCAGAAGATTCGAACCCAGTTCGGTATTCGTCATATTATCCAGTTGAATATCGAACCCACTGCTGGCAGAATAATCGAACCTAGTTCGGTTTTCGACTCCTTACCAATTTAAATATCGAACTCGCTGCTCGCAGACCTAATTCGTTATTCTACATCTTATCAAGTTGCATATCGAAACCGCTGCTGGAAGAAGATTCAAACCCATATCGGTATTCGTCATATTATCGAGTTGAATATCGAACCCGTTGCTGGCAGAAGATTCGAACCTAGTTCGGTATGCGACTTCTGATTGCGTTGAATATCGAACCAACTACTGGCAGAAGATTCGAACTGAGTTCGGTGTTTACTTCTTTTTTAGTTGAACATCGAACCAGCAGCTGGCAGCAGATTCCAACCCATGAGATCGGTATTCGACATCCAGTTAAATATCGAACCCGCTGCTTGCAGAAGATTTGAACCAGGTTCGTTATAGTTCATGTTATCGAGTTGAAAATCGTACCCGCTGCTGGCCGAAGATTTGAACCTTGTTCGGTATTTGACTTCTTATCGAGATGAATAACGAACCCGCTGCTGGCAGAATATTCGTATCCAGTTCGGTAATAGCATCGAACTGAATATCGAACCCGCTGCTGGCAGAAGGTTTGAATCTAGTTCGGTATTCAACTTCTTATCGAGATGAAAATCGAACCTGCTGCTGGCAGCAGATTCGAATCTAGTTCAGTATTCGTCATATTAACGAGTTGAATATCGAACTCTCTGCTGAAGGAGATTCTAACCCAGTTCGGTATCGTCATAGTATCGAGTTGATTATCGAACATGCTGATAGAAAAAGATTCGAACCCATTTCGGTTATCGTCATATTATTGAGTTAAACAACCTCTTTTTTATTTGAATATCGAACCCTTTGCTGACAGAAGATTCGAACCTACATGTAGTTCGGTATTCGTCATATTATCGAGTTGGATATCGAACCTGCACTTGACAGCAGACAGCTGACAGCAAATTCGAATCTAGCTTGGTATTCGACTTCTTATCGATCTGTTACAAATTTAATAATGAATTTGTTACTAGCAGCTGTTAGGACACCAGTTATATATTGGCGAAAGGGTGTCGAATAAGGAACGTTGTGCTAGTTCGGTATTGGCGATCAGTTAGAAATTGAATATAGAACTTCAAACGTGTAACCCGCTATCAACTTTACGAGCTAGACGTTTTTACTATGATGAGGTAACGGTGACTCTTAATTGTCATAATAGTTTTATCTGTGTGCGTACGTGCCTGTAAGCTATATAATATAGCTTTAATGTCGGTACAAGTCCAGTGTGTAGTTAGTTTGCAGTATGTGTTCAAATAGTATAATAGAAACCAATACCAAATAAGTTATGACAACTCTATCGTTAGTTTTAAAATTTTAATTTTGTCTTTGTTTCATCCAGTAATTAACAAAAAAAACACAAATTAATATAATTTTAGAAAACAAAGTTAGTAACGTATCATGATGGATTTCCACTTTTACTACCGCCACTTTAAAGATAGCTTAACGTCAATTAACATCTGACACTTGACAAAGACTGTATATCCAGAATCTATTATTTATACTGTATTTTTAATACTGTCCCGTTTTCGATTCATAATTCATAAGTGGTGATCACGTGTTGGACAACTGACCAATAAAATATAAGATAAACACTTATAAGCATAAAGAAGGCGGTGTTTCTCACAAAATGTCAAATACAAACAATATACTTCCCTTAAGAACAATATGTTGATAGACTTTATAACCAAACCGTGGAAGCTGAGGTTTCCCAATATTGCAACAACAGAATTAACAAGTTGAATGTTTGTACGGCGAAAAATTGTTACCAGGCCATTAAATACTACATGTACGATGAAAATAACATATGTTGTAATAAGAATTTGCAAGGTTTTTTATTAAAGCTGTCATAGATAGAAGCAATATTGATATATTGGCAATATCTTTCATCGGATCTTTTATCTGTTCACATTTTGAGATATCTATACATGGGTAAATGAATGGAACCACCAAAATCCTCATTTTCTAGCACAAGACAGTTTCTTTGTTAAGATTGAAGTTTACAGTCAAGTCAAAACTCAATATTTTCAAAAGCTGAATCTATAACAAACATGTACAGTGTAGAATAGCAATAAGGGAATAATGACCAAAGGGCCTAGCTGTTAGTTGTTTGTCTTTATATGTGTTATTCAACCATGTTTCCGTGAACAGAAATCAATTACCGAACACATGAATCACTCAATTCAAACAATTGATTACAAGTCAAAGTTCCGGTCGCAAAAAAATGCAGGATAACCAAACTTTACAAAGAAATTACAAAATAGCAATGATCCCAAGAGACCCAATGAAACGCAGCTAAAAACGAAGAAATAATCAACTGGCAACGGGCAGAAGACTAACAATCATGAAAGAAAGCAATAATTAAGAACCTCAATATTCCAGTCAATCGGTCAATCACAACACGACAGCGGCACCATGGTGTTCCCCCAAGTAAAAATTAAAACTTAAGTATTCGAGTTATATGTTCAAAGGAACACATTCACATTGAAGGCACTGTCGTACTAGCTAGTTCATATGACGGTTGATGACGATTAAAGCGGCGTCTTAAACACGCGGGAAGAAATATGGAGAATGGCAAAGTCACGTGATCAGGCAATGGTTCTTGAATTTCAGGCTGAGTAAATATGCTAATAATTGTACCAACAAGTAGGACGACTATACAACCAGTTAGATTGAAGTACATGTAAGACATAGAATAAAATGTTTGAATTCCAGATTTACCTCCCTGGTGTTGCTTTGTTGTTGACGATGGCGACGCTTGAGTGGACGTATTAACAGAATAAGCACTAGTTATGTTGGAGATATCGAATGTTCTCAAGCTATTGTTAGTATGAAATGCGTGTTCTATGACTGGACATTGGTCAGTTGGTCCTAACGGTAAATATGGAGTTTTTGGTATGGAAGCCAAAAAGTTCTGACCAACGCTAATCCAAAGGACGAAGCACATTCCGGTGAGTGTTGCAATGACAGCAGCTTTAGGACGTGCACGTGGGTAGAATACAGATAATAGAAATAAGCCTGTCTCTGGACCAGATATTGCTCCCATTAAACTGGCCATGATTTGACCTAACGGACCTTCAACATTAGACAGAAGAAACGCAAACCCTATGGCAATCAGACCAAATATTACCACACACCCTTTTGCAATGTTCGTACCTTGCCTGTCATTGGTTTGTTTAAAGAAAACTTTAATGAAATCTTCATATGTGACGGCAGATAAACTACTCAGTCCAGACGATATTGTACTCAAAGAGGCTGCAGACAATGCTGCAATAAAAAGACCCGGTAAGCCTGGGTAACCATGGAACAGTTCCAACATTGTAAAAGGCACAATCTGGTTGAGGTTTGATATTTGACCTGACGCCAGTGGGTCGCATCTTTTATTTGTGTAATAAGCAAATATTGTCATCCCTTGTATCAACACTAAGATCCAGGTTAGGGTATAGATCGGTGCTGCAACATAAAACATTTTTCTTGCCGAACTCTGTGTCGGTGTTGAATTGATTCGTTGAATGCCGGCCTGTGTAATAGCTAGGTAGAAGAACTGAGTCGGTGCTCCAAAGACCAGCGTCCAGAATGTATGACGAATTGTGGGATCCGGATCAAAGTTGAATATATTGAGTCGACTTCGGCTCAAATAAAATGCGTTCTTGATTCCTCCAGTGTGTATAGTTGTTTGAATCAGAACTGAAATTTATGAAACAAGTGATTAGAAACATGCTTTTGAAACTATAACAAAAAGTGGCATGTGTCTTTCTAGATTGCAGCAATACCATACGCTTTGAAACACGTGGATGTTTTAGATAATTTGTTACTTAAGTACATTTGCATAATCAGTGTGCGTTATTGGGCCTTATTCACAAAGTTGAACCTTGTAAGTCTAAAACTTAGACTTTATAATGCCAACTTTTTTATTCGCCATCATATTGATATAAATGTCACAATTTTTATATAAATTGGCATACATGTTTAGTGGGTACATTTTGTAATAAAAAATAATCTGAAAGAATTCAACATGGTTCAATATAATTGCAAAAGATTGGCAGTGATTATAAGTGTTCTCAATTGTAAGTTTAAGCCTGAGTTTCTGTCTTAAAATCTTGATGAATTATGCCCCGGACAGTATTATGCTTTAGAACTGTCTAAACATTTTCTAAATCAGAACACGTCTGAGCATCATGGTGATGCACACATTACTAAAACTATTAAAATAATCATAACGGTAGGTAAGTAGAGAACTGTTTAATTTATAACTTTTCAAACAACTGACAAATAAAACCTTAACTTATCAAACCTAACATCAAAACGCGGCTGCTTTAAAGTGTATAGAGCTATATCTAACGGTCATTTAATGTCAAAATAATTACTTGCATCGTTTTCAGTATGATACTAGACTGCCTTAATTGCAAATTAAAATTTGGATTGGTACCGCGTACTTTGATTCAATCGTCGAAAAATAGACGATTCTTATCATCAAAACCGTCCACTTACGGTTTTCTAGAACACTCTCGAATAAAAACGGACACTTTGCATGTCCAATAACTCACAGAGTTTCTGTTGAACTTGAAGCGAAAGAGGATCTAATAGAAATGAAAGCATAGTTATTTTTTCAGTTTTTGATTTTTATAACAATAATCGTCAGATGTGATTCTATAAACTTTCAAATAGATATGTACGAGTATAAACAGGGGCTTAATCAGCGTAAATTTTTTACCATGGTAAAATGGACAGTGACAGTGTCATAATTCATTTAATTCGTGTTTGAAGTTCTCACAAATTAAAATATGCAGTAGCCGGGCCATAATTTATATTAGTGCTCTAACAACTGAACAAGCCAGGTCATACTTTATACTAGTGCTCTAACAACTGAACTAACCGGCCATAATTTAAACTAGTGCTCTAACAACTGAACTAACCGGCCATAATTTATATTAGTGCTCTAACAATTGAACTAGCCGGGCCAAAGTTTACAATAGCGCACTAACAACTGAACTTGCCGGGTCATAGTTTATACTAGTGCTCTAACAACTGAACTAGCCAGGTCATAGTTTATACTAGTGCTCTAACAAATGAACTAGCCGGGTCATAGTTTATACTAGTGCTCTAACAACTGAACTAGCCGGATCATAGTTTATACTAGTGCTCTAACAACTGAACTAGCCAGGTCATAGTTTATACTAGTGCTCTAACAAATGAACTAGCCGGGTCATAGTTTATACTAGTGCTCTAACAGCTGAACTAGCCGGGTCATAGTTTATACTGGTGCTCTAACAACTGAACTAGCCAGGTCATAGTTTATACTAGTGCTCTAACAAATGAACTAGCCGGATCATAGTTTATACTAGTGCTCTAACAACTGAACTAGCCAGGTCATAGTTTATACTAGTGCTCTAACAGCTGAACTAGCCGGGTCATAGTTTATACTAGTGCTCTAACAAATGAACTAGCCGGGTCATAGTTTATACTAGTGCTCTAACAACTGAACTAGACAGGTCATAGTTTATACTAGTGCTCTAACTATTGAACAAGCCGGGCTATAGTTTAGACCAGTGCTTCAACTATTGAACTAGCCGGGCAATAGTTTAGACTTTTGCTCTTACCATTGAACTAGCCGGGCAATAGTTTAGACTTTTGCTCTTACCATTGAACTAGCCGGGCAATAGTTTAGACTTTTGCTCTAACTATTGAACTAGCCGGTTAATAGCTTAGACAAGCGCTCTAACAACTGAACTAACCGGGCTTTAGTTTAGACTAGTGCTCCAACTATTGAACTAGCCAGGGAATAGTATAAACCAGTGCTTCAACAACTAAACAAACCGGCCATACTTTATACTGGTGCTCTAACAACTGAATTAGCCAGGTCATAGTTTTTACTTACTCCAGTGCTCTAACAACTGAACTAGCCGTGTCATAGTTTATACTAGTGCTCTAACAACTGAACTAGCCAGGTCATAGTTTTTACTTACTCCAGTGCTCTAACAACTGAACTAGCCGTGTCATAGTTTATACTAGTGCTCTAAGAACTGAACTAGCCAGGTCATAGTTTTTACTTACTCCAGTGCTCTAACAACAGAACTAGCCGTGTCATAGTTTATACTAGTGCTCTAACAAATGAACTAGCCTGGTCATAGTTTTTACTTACTCCAGTGCTCTAACAACTGAACTAGCCGTGTCATAGTTTATACTGGTGCTCTAACAACTGAATTAGCCGGGTCATAGTTTATACTAGTGCTCTAACAACTGAACTAGCCGTGTCATAGTTTATTCTGGTGCTCTAACAACTGGACTAGCCGGGTCATAGTTTATACTAGTGCTCTAACAACTGAACTAGCCGTGTCATAGTTTATACAAGTGCTCTAACAACTGAACTAGCCGTGTCATAGTTTATACTAGTGCTCTAACAACTGAACTAGCCGGATCATAGTTTATACTAGTGCTCTGACAACTGAACAAGCCGGGTCATAGTTTATACTAGTGCTCTAACAACTGAACTAGCCATGTCATAGTTTATACTAGTGCTCTAACAACTGAACTAGCCATGTCATAGTTTATACTGGTGCTCTAACAACTGAACTAGTCAGGTCATAGTTTATACTGGTGCTCTAACAACTGAATTAGCCGTGTCATAGTTTATACTAGTGCTCTAACAACTGAACTAGTCAGGTCATAGTTTATACTGGTGCTCTAACAACTGAACTAGCCATGTCATAGTTTATACTAGTGCTCTAACAACTGAACTAGCCAGGTCATAGTTTATACTAGTGCTCTAACAACTGAACTAGCCAGGTCATAGTTTATACTGGTGCTCTAACAACTGAACTAGCAAGGTCATAGTTTATACTGGTGCTCTAACAACTGAACTAGTCAGGTCATAGTTTATACTGGTGCTCTAACAACTGAATTAGCCGTGTCATAGTTTATACTAGTGCTCTAACAACTGAACTAGTCAGGTCATAGTTTATACTGGTGCTCTAACAACTGAACTAGCCATGTCATAGTTTATACTAGTGCTCTAACAACTGAACTAGCCAGGTCATAGTTTATACTAGTGCTCTAACAACTGAACTAGCCAGGTCATAGTTTATACTGGTGCTCTAACAACTGAACTAGCCATGTCATAGTTTATACTAGTGCTCTAACAACTGAACTAGCCAGGTCATAGTTTATACTAGTGCTCTAACAACTGAACTAGCCAGGTCATAGTTTATACTGGTGCTCTAACAACTGAACAAGCCGGGTCATAGTTTAAACTAGTGCTCTAACAACTGAACTAGCCATGTCATAGTTTATACTAGTGCTCTAACAACTGAACTAGCCAGGTCATAGTTTATACTGGTGCTCTAACAACTGAACTAGTCAGGTCATAGTTTATACTGGTGCTCTAACAACTGAATTAGCCGTGTCATAGTTTATACTAGTGCTCTAACAACTGAACTAGTCAGGTCATAGTTTATACTGGTGCTCTAACAACTGAATTAGCGAGGTCATAGTTTATACTAGTGCTCTAACAATTGAACTAGCCAGGTCAAAGTTTATACTAGTGCTCCAACAACGGAACTAGCCAGGTCATAGTTTATACTAGTGCTCTAACAACTGAACTAGCCGAGTCATTGTTTATACTGGTGCTCTAACAACTGAACTAGCCAGGTCATAGTTTATACTAGTGCTCTAAGAACTGAACTAGCCAGGTCATAGTTTATACTGGTGCTCTCACAACTGAATTAGCCCGGTGATAGTTTATACTAGTGCTCTAACAACTGAACTAGCCGGGTCATAGTTTATACTGGTGCTCTAACAACTGAATTAGCCCGGTCATAGTTTATACTAGTCAACTAAACTAGCCGGGTCATAGTTTATACTGGTGCTCTAACAACTGAATTAGCCCGGTCATAGTTTATACTGGTGCTCTAACAACTGAATTAGCCAGGTCATAGTTTATACTAGTGCTCTAACAACTGAACTAGCCAGGTCATAGTTTATACTAGTGCTCTAACAACTGAACTAGCCGGGTCATAGTTTATACTGGTGCTCTAACAACTGAACAAGCCGGGTCGTAGTTTATACTAGTGCTCTTACAACTGAACTAGCCGGGTCGTAGTTTATACTAGTGTTCTAACAACTGAACTAGTCGGGTCATAGTTTTTACTTTCTCTAGTGCTCTAACAACTGAGCTGGCCATGTCATAGTTTATACTAGTGTTCAACAACTGAACTAGTCGGGTCATAGTTTATACTAGTGCTCTAACAACTGAACTAGCCGATATTTAACGACCGTTTACTTCCTGTGGTACATTGTAATCGACAAAGCCGGTATCACGTTATATTGGGAAATGTGCAAGTTCTGTAAGTCAAAACTCATATTCCTAGTATTGGTTAAAGGACTATAGAGGCCGATCCAAACAAAAAAAATGTATCGGACGTGAGAAGGTACTTAGGCACGTGTTACCAGTAAGCTAAGTTCTCCCCTAAGATATCTGACCTTTCCCAGTCACTACGTAACCCACGTAAGGCATAACATGCATGGGTATTGGGCCAGATCAAGAAGTGAAATACAGAGTGAAACTCAACTGGGGTTAAGGTTCACTATGACCCACACAAAGAAATGTTGGTCTCCGCCGATTGTAGTTCATTTGGCATGGATGGGATCACAAGGCAAAAACATGGTAATGTATGGAAACCTATTGCATATGAATGTGATACAGAGCAGAGATATGTATTAATAGAGAAAGGGGGTCATGCACTGACTTGGGTCTGTGAGAAGTTCCAAAGTTATCATATTGGGACACTGTTTAACCTTGAAAGCGATAATAAGCCATTGGTGTTCCGTTACTTAGTACAAAGAAATTGACCGATTTAATGCTTAGAATTCAAAACTAAGATACGATTTCAAAATAATATAAACCATGGGGAGTAAATTGATAGCAGCTGATTGTTTATCAAGGGCACCGTTTTCCATCCCACTAAATCCAGAAAGCGAAGAACTGCAGTCAGAAAATGATACATATGTTCAAATGATCATTGCCATCATTCCCGCTAGCGTTAATCGCTTGGAACAAATCAAGACCCTTTATATTGGAGACCAAGTATGCTCTGAGCTAATTAAGTGTTGTAAACAAAGCTGGCCAGAGAAGTGGGCTCACCCAAAGTTCATGGAAAAATACTGTGTATTTAGAGGGGATATCATGTTTCAAAAGGGACTGCTCCTCAAGGACGCTCGCATTGTAATACCACAATTAATGTATTAAAGAATAATTGATAAGCTTCATGGGGAGATATGATCAAGAAGGCTACAGATCTCTTTTTAGCTATGTTGTCGTACCGTTCGACATCGTTGCACAATGGATTTAGTACTGTCGAATTATTAATGGGACGAAAATGAAAATCCACGTTACCTGAAAGCCAGAATTATTAGACAGTAAGTAAACATTTGGAACGTACGTCGGAAAGAAAAACAAATCAAGCAGGATCCAAAACGTGTTTATGATATTCGACACCGGGCAAGGTCAAATCCAAAGCTAAATGATCACACGCGAGTTTTTGTTAAAGATCACAGTAAACAAGATGTATGTATTTCAAAAGTGCCATTTCCGAGATCGTATCACGCTAAGACAGATGGTGGCATAGTCCGCCGAAATAGGCGATTTACTTTCCCACTTCATGTACAAGACAGCGATCAACAGCACGTTCGAACAGAATGTGAAAATAATGAGATGCTGACATTGCCAAGTCAAGGTGAACAAATGGTCGACATCCAGGACAATAACACACACACTAAAAGATCGGAAAGAGTGTCGAGACTACCAAATAGATTCATTGAATCTTGCTTACTTTCTAATGCTGTTTATTGCTAACTTGAAAATGAGATGTAGAGATAACTATCGCGAACAGGTGCTTGTAACATGATACGATACCATCCTGCATGCATGGCTAAACAACCTTAAACTACTCCGTATCTCTGTTATATACACCCTTACTGTAATACTACAATAGTTTATACTATTTCGACACTGAGTGGTATGAAAACGCAACACTTTTTAAACTTGAATATTTCGTAATCTGTTGACTTAGAAACTCGAAATGTTGAATACTCTCTTCGATATATCTACAGAATTCGGCTTTACCGTGAAAACACTTTAAGAATCACTCGTCCATAGCGGAATAGCCTTAAGTCGCATTTTCCCGCAATATTATGAGTAGCTAGAGATTTGCTCACTTTTTTGGCAACATTTTGAAAAAATGAATTAATTAGTCGAAAAAACAAAATACCTTTTTTTAAAAACACGGTGCGTATGTCAAAGGAAGACTCCGAAAGATCGGTCGGTATGCTCAAGTGGGGTGTATCCGTACGAAAAAGAACTTTTTGGTTGATTTGAATAACTGACGTCATTACTTTATTCATTTAACTCAAGTTTAAATATATACGCACCTGTTAAGAAACACAAAAATGTATTAGAAATTGCACGATGCAAGAAACAAGTTTCATTCAAGTGCAAAAACTATCGGATAATTATCCTCACTTTTTAAGATCAATCACCAATCTTTTACACTAAATTGTATTATTGAATATTACTTAACATGACTACATGCTCAATTTATGATGTTCATTAAAATTTAGACGTAAATAATGTTTTAAAAATTAAGCACGCGTTCTAAAACCATTGACTGCATTAAAAAATAAAAAGTCTTAAAAGCATACCTGTGGCGCTTATGTTATTTATTTCCTTTACCAAAATGTGGTACTTTCGCCGTCCTTGGGACAAATATAGTACAATAATATCAATCTCAAAACGATCAGTTTGGATTATGCGTTTTGAGCCGTTAATTTTGAGACCGTGTTACAAAGATATTCACAAGTTATATATATAACAACTAGTCGGATAACAATCTACATACATTGTCTAACAACTACAATAGACGTATCACAAGTTTTACTTTTGAACTAACTATTGAACTTAGCGGGTCATAGTTGGAATTAGGGTTCTAACAATTAAATAATACGTGGTAATGCCCATACACAGAAAGAAAGCAAGAAAGCGTAATCACCTGCAATTATGCCAACGAGCATGACAACAGACTGGAACACATCGGTCCATATGACGGCTTTAAATCCACCAATAGATGTGTAGATGATAGCTACAGATGAAAATATGAGAATAGATGACCACAACGGAAGACCAGCAACAGAGTCTAAAGCCAAAGCTGTTCCATACATAACAATTCCCATATAAAAGGTGTAGTGGATGACTCCAAGTACAACGGCTACGTAACGTACGTCATTTGTCTTGTAACGTAGTTTATAGTATTCATAAACACTGGTCACTTTCAGTGGATGAAATATGGGCACAGCAATCAGTGCCGCAATAAGGTACCCGGCGACTACTCCGACACATTGCATAGCGTATTGTAGACCATATGCGTAAGCTTCGGCTGGAAATCCTAAGATGAGTATCGAAGACTGAAAAGTGACCACGAAAGATAGTCCCAGGGGAATGGCTTTTAACTTTCGATCTCCAAGGAAGTAATTCGCCGTCGTTGTGCGTTTTTTATCGCGGAAAGCGAAGAACACTCCAATTACTAACGATACCATGATCATTAATCCAAACACAATATAGTCAATGACAGAAAATCGCTTATTTACTCCGGTTTCATCCATCTTGTCCGTATGAGTATACTCAAGTGACTACAGTGGAGCTTCGTTATGGACACTTGGTTTATAGGCGTGATTAACCTGAGAACTCCACAATTTAACGACGTTTCGAAATAAACAAATTCCGCTTTATATGATTTATGAGCCATTACCCTTCTCTAATTTCGAGAGTTATATAAAGTAAAAGGCAGAGGCTACGGAACCGTAATCGGTCCCTTAGCCAATTTGTCTATGGAACCGGATTCGGATCCCTAGACAATTCTCATATGTTTTCCTAAAGAACCGTCATGGATTTTCTATATGATTTACCATATATTTATGTTGTTGATAATCTGATAAGAGATTCAAGATAAAGGTATATATTGCAATACTGAATTAATTTCAGGTATTTAGACCGGGATAATGTTTACTTTATTATCGCTGACATTAAATAAGAAGCGGAAGAATGTGATGACGTGTCGCTATCGTCACACGAAGGAACGTTCAGTTATGACACATTATATGACAGTTACAATGACAATCCTCAATATTGAATTGAAATAAATGCAAAAAATAGAGGAATGCGTTATTTAATGTTTGAACATGTTTTAACAATGCATGTTTGACCACGACCATCATTCACTTAACTTATTATAACAAGGGGCTTATAACAAACATTGCCTAGCAGGAAATAGGAATATATATACTACGATAGTTTTATAGTATATATATATTCTTTATTTAAGTATGAATGTTGCCTTATATTTATTGATTGTTGCGGGTACGAATAAAAACCAGGAATATAAATTCTCATATAATGGTGCTTGTTTCGTTTCTTTGTTAATATGTTTGCCGAGTAAGACATTTATAATTTATCACATGCTTTATCTCTCTTTAAACATCTCTTATAATTACAGCATAGTCTGCATAACCAAACAGTGTTACATTATATTTACCTGAACGCCACTGTCCATTATTCCCAACGACACTATTGATGCCGATGGTGATAATTCATGTATTCAACTTAACCAAAATGGCGGACGGCAGTTTCGGAGCAGAAAGAAATGTTAAAAAGATATTCCGTTTTTATCTTATTAAACATCTCAAAATATTACTGTATATTTATAAATACCATTATTTTGATATTCTAATAGGATTATCAACAATATATATATGGTAAATCAGATTGAAAAACAATGACGGTTCTGTAGACAATATTATGAGTACCGGTTCCGTAGCCACCGAAATAAACAATACACTAATAATATACATTAGTATATACCTCGTGGAAAAATACCGGAACCATAATGATGTTACTATAGGTATAGCTTGCCGAATTTGACCTAAGCCTTACCTTTATGCTTGAGTATATAACAAGGTGCGTGCTTTTTAATATATCAATTTTCGCAAGCAAATCGGGCATTACCGGTATTTCAAGTGTGTGTGTATTACATCTCGAGTGTCTTCGTGAAAGTGTATGAAAACATACAACAGAAGTTATAAATACAGGCAATATATCGACTGTTAAATAATGCTAATCAAAAGGTCAGGTTAGTGCCAAATCCATTAAGCTATTCACGCGCGGAATGCTGTTGAAGGCCGCGAGAGAAAAGTGCAATAAACCGATTAACCCACCTTTGTATAGCGTAGCACTAAGCTGTTACTAGTTAGACCGTTTTCACCAAATCTCCACCTGACTGATAAGCTCATGAATTATTTAGTGGAGGCAGAAAGCATCTGCTGTTGATATGCCTCCAGTAGTAAATTCAGTGAACACGTGGTCGTATTATAGCTTTTACGTTGTTGGTTGTGCGAACCACCAGAACAAAGAAAAGGGAATAGCATTGCATATTATTCCTAAATATCAGTTGTGGAGGAGAGTCATACACGTGTTGATCTTCGTTGTACTGAATTTGATACACATTCAAATATATTTGGCCATTCACTAATAGACCTTTGTTGTACATTCGATGGACACATGTTAAATGGTACGTTCCCCGGTAATGTAAATGGCGAATTCACGTGTATTGCAAATGATGGTAAAAGTACTGTTGATTATATGTTAGTGTCAACTGAGCTGTTTGAAAACATTATTGACTTGAGTATTTGTGAGATTGATGTTTCCGACCATTTTCCGTTGTTGTGCTCTATTAGCTGTACCAAGGAGCAAACATTTCGTGAACATGTAGTGCAAGAAGATGTAAAAAACTTTGACAAATACGTTTGGGATGAAACAAAACGCGATACATTCGTCGCCTCGTTTATTGATCTTTTTGACAAATTTAAAGTGAGCCTTACTAAAGCTAATGCTACTGAAAAGCTCGATGCCTTTACAGACATTTACAAACGTGCTGACTCTAACATGAAAATTCTTTGTACCAATGCCAAGACGTAACGCGAAGTAAATCAACCAGACTGGTGGGATTGATAATGCGAACAATATAAACATGATAAGCATTTAAAACTTAGGCGATTTTGTCTATCTAATGACATAAACGACTTGGTCTATGTATTGAAAGTCGAAATGCGTTTGGTATGTTATGCAAGCAAAAGCAGTGTCTGACTGAGAAGGCGAGAATATCAGAAATGATTGACTCTTTAAATAGCCCTAAACGATTCTGGCAAAACATTAAACGCGCCTCTGGTAGTAAACGTCAAGACGATACCAAACATATACCTGAAAATACTAACTTGTTCGAAAATATTATGCTGAACGACATAGATGCTTTAGTAGGGGAAAATTTTCGAAATTTTGTTACCTGAGTGATAATGGAAAGATACTTTCAGATATGTAAGCATATGGCTTGGCGATGTTGAAAAAGATGGGAGCAGCACTGATTATATGTATAAAGCACTTAAATCAGCGTTTCCATGGCAACCGTGTGGCTACATTTTTGTATTTCTAACTGTATAGGATAATACCTAATATCTTTTTAACAAATAAACATATTTTGATGAAACTTGGTATAATACCTCACAATATCACAGCAATGATGAAAATATACACATCGATTGCAAACGTTTTATGTCAAGGTCACAGTCAGAGGTCAAAGGTAAAATTTTGACTTTATTCTGGATATATCAGACATTTTTCATGATAATATTCGTGCAATGAAAACTATTCTTTTGAAGTGATGATTTATAAGAATGTCTCTGTACACAGTGATTGTCATATAGATGCGTTTTCTCATTTAAAGTTCATTAATAGCGATCAAATGTCACATTTTGAGAATTAAAGGTCAAATATTCACTTTTTATAATTTTTGGGTAATTTATCTTAAATGTTTTGTTTTGTTTCAGATGATTTTAAATCACATATAAAATACACTTAAATACAATTAATGCAAAAAAAACTAGAAAATCCTCCTCGAAATCGCAGTTTAAGATCTGTAGAAATATTACATTTATTTTAAAAAAATAAAGAAATATTCATATTTATTCCAATAGGGGACCTTTGATCAGAACCACCCAAAGACGTCACAAAATCTTGCCATAATCGGTTGACGGCTGATTATCAATCTCGTTATTGACTGTTAGGCAATGTATCATCGCGTATCCATGGGGTATCAACTAGACAATAACCCCAAACAGCATTACAAAGACATGGCTAAATGAATACCAACAGGTAGTAAAAGAGACCGGAGAAACCCGAAAGAAACTCTGCGAAGGACATTCAACCATTAATTCAAAGTCATGGGGAAAAAGTTTCGGATAAATTGAAAATTGCAACAGGCGGAAAACACTGTCAGCGAGCACGAACATGATAATATTATTATGATTATTGTTAATCGGGGCTAATTAGGACACACGATGTGAGTCTCATTTAACTTTGAGCTCTAACCTCCTTTAATTTATAGACCGTTAATCACTTCAACACCAAACGGTAAAGTAAACAACAACCCAAAAGCATTTAAATACCGTACAAGAAACGAACTACCAGATGGAACAAAGCAAAGATTTTACAGTATACTGTTTATAGACAGAGTCCTGAACAAAGAAACAGAAAGGCTTTTACTGTCAAATAATGATGGTTTGTACACGTGTATGAACGTGCCTATTGTACATGTATGATACTCTTTTTCTGGGTTTTTTCTGTTGCAAACGGGTGGTTTTCTGATGATTCTATAATAGGAACATATAAGTGGTATTCTAACTTTTTGAAAACAACATTGAGATGGAGGAAAGAGAAATAAATCACAGCCGTTCCTAGTTTTGCACATGCGCACAACAATAAAAGAAAACAACAACATTTAAAGGCGCGGACGTGAAAACCAGCACACACAATGATTCTACTATGGAACACTTATCTTTCTTAACTACAAGCTGTAGTAAAACAACCACTAGCGACCAATCGGTAGCCAGTACAATAATAAACATATTCTAATCGACTATTTGGTTATTGTCATGATTAATATTACTTGTATAGACATATAATTACAGTTCACAACAGATGTGTCTAAAACAAGCATGAACGAGGGACGTGAATTGGAAGCATGCACACGAAACAGTTACTTAGTACAGAGTGTTTCATAAAACCTGTCCCCATTACAAACGAATGACAAGAGTATGTGATTGATCTCATCGGATATCTCTATCATATACAAATGGAAAGCCAACATTTCAAAATTTTCTCATGACATTGGTTTGTAGTGAGGATAGATATTATGAAACTCCATGTACATACAACATACAAAAAAACATGCGGACTTACTTGATACAAATTGTCACCCGTTCTTTGAGAATTGTGCCTTTGTCCGTTCTACATAGAATTCCGTCAGTTCAACACCAAAGTCAGTTTCTATGGAGCCTTCTATGAGTAAATCTATTACGTCATATTTGGACATATTGGTGACGATTTGCTGTGTAATAAACCTCATTGCTATGGGGAGGCAAATTACTAGACTTTTTATCATTATTTAGAATGGATATTTATAGCTTTAAGTTGTTTGATCAACAAAGTCTGCTGGGCCGTAACCAGACAAACCCAATATTTTCTAGAGACTATTCGAAACATTTATTTGGCAATTTCTCAAATTTACACCAGTTTAAAATGGACACCTGTTTCTAGAGGCTTGATAAAAGAGAAAGGGTGGTCAAAGACATATGTAAGAGTACTCCCTAAATAGATGAACCTACGTTTTTCTGACAGACTGATATCTTTACAATGACTAGTGAAAAAATACAGCATTATTCTAGGTAATTGATTGCCTTTTTACTTAGGATACATGCACTTTTATTGTTCCACACTACTTTATTTAAGCCTAGGTCCCTCTGAACATTTTTGATTCGGCGATGTATTTCAGATTTAATCAATGGTCATAGATAATTCATCTGCGGAAATTCATCTGAAGAAAGATCCGCGTAGTCTATGTCCTGTTCAAGGCTCATTTATTTCCGTCGGGATTACATATTCGAGGTAATAAAAATGAACATTGCAATTTCACAATTAACAACACTTTGGAAACGCAGCAGTATGGTAAAGTCAGAACAAATCGCAATGTCAAAGTTTCGCGACATTAAACGTTCTCCTTTTAGAAACTTCAGAAATATTTTTTGTCTTTGCTTTATTGGCCAATCAAAATTCACTAACATATATTTTGCGAATTTATTGTTTTTACATTTATATGGACTACATCACGGGTGTACGGTTACATCGATCTAATAAACTTGCATGAACAAAATAGTTCCTTTCTAATCAGGGCTCGGCACTAACACTGGTACCCTGGCACTGGGTCAGTGTAAATCTTGAAGTACCAGTGAAATCATGAATGACCAGTAACTGTTTTCTTTACAATTTGAACGGGTTTTTTACTGTCGGACCAGTGACCAAAAAAGTGAGTTTCAACCCTTGTTAGTATTAAAACTACAGTGTAGCTTATTATTAGAAGGGGAGTTTTATGCAAGTTTATTAGATCGATGGAAGCGTGCGCCTGAGGACTACATAGCAAAACTTACTTCCTCGCGATTTGTTCTGATATTTCTCATATTTTGACATTGTAAAGTCTGGCCAGTAAATCGTGAATGGAACATGCTGAAGCACATGTGAGAATTAGACAAAGCAGAAACGGTGTTACGTGCGATTCTATCGTAGCTATCGAACTCACCCCGTCTGTTGATTTTACTTCGGTTTAGGGGAGACCGGGACTATCTGTTACGATTTTCGTATTTTTGCTAGCCAAACAGTCAAATATCAGTGTATTTACATCTTTGGTGTATCAACGGGAAGCTCAAACATTTCTTTCTACAATCAACATTTAAAAGGCAACAAATCTAGTCAATGTTTTTCTAGAATTTAATTTAATTAATCAATTTATTTTGTAACATTTCACCCCGCATTTGGGGTTGACTGTTACAAGAAGTGGGGTAAAATGTTACACGGAACAAACAATCAGTCATAACAGCAAATGAACATTATTTTTGGGGGTATTAAATTAAGACAACAGTATTAACTCAACAAGAACGTCTGTCCGACAGATCAGGGATAATCCTTTAAAGACTATTATTTGTCCGAGGACAGATCTAAGTCACTGACTAACATTTATGCCAACGATAGACATGTAACGAAGTGCACACGTGTGTACATATATTATAAATCTTCGTCGGAATCACAGTTGATACATGTGTAGACACCGCTACGTGGAACATCAGCGCACTCTTCATGGGCCCATCCTTTGCACACGTAGCACTGAATCCATTTTTCTCTGGATTTACTATTGCTGTATGTATCAGCGCACACCAAACAATAGAACTCTTCGTCAGACGAATCACTTGCACACTCTTGCTTCCTTTTCTTGGTCGTTTTCTTCTTCTGTGGTTGGCCTGTTTCTTTTCTGGTATTCTTTACCTTTGGTTTGCAATTCTTCAGCCTCTCTTGAAATTTCATCTCCATTTCCAACTTTTCTGGTGTGCCGGTAAGTATCGCTGTCTTCCTTTTTTTCGATTTGTTGAAATTTTGTTTTCGAGCAGGGGCCTTTGGATACGGCCGAATATGTTCTGGTGTGAAGGGTATTGGTGTGTCTATATTATCATCCTGGTTTGACTCCTCGATTCCATGATAGGCCTGCGTTTTTTGTAACCAGTTGTAGTGAGCCCAAGTATCATTACCACATAGAGCTAGGTAAATGTCTCCCCTAAAGTGAACACCTATCCTTCCTGGTCCTTGGGCGACAACGTGCACCTTACCGTCACTATATGTATAAATTATTGCGGACAACCCAAGTGCGTTGCACAGCGTAGATAATATAATATCTCCTACATTGGTATTGTACTCCTTTTCGTTTATGTACAGCTGGATGTCATGCTCAATGTCTAGGCTTTCTTGCAGGAACTCACTATAGAAGTCCTTGTGGTCATTCATCTCCACCAGCAGCATTTCACAAAGGTCTCCATGTGTGATATCTACAAGGTTTTCTGCTTTTAGGCTCTCACGAACAGCGTACAACAAGCAGTGTCCATCACCCCTTACTGCTACTACTTCTCGACCCAAACCTTTAACATGGTCATTTATTGCTTTCCAACCTCCCACCTACTTGTCACCTCGGACCTCTCCAACTTCAGCTGCGACTTGCTCTTCTGTTACGGAGGGTTAATCTTGTATTCTGTACGCTGTATACACTTCCTCTTCTTCATCTACTTGGTCACTGCTGATTGGTCGGTCTGTCACATAACATGCTGCAAAGTCTCTCTCGGTAAATATATCTTTATCCACCGGGTGCACTCCAGCTACTTTGAAGCCATTCATGATGTTTTCTGGTGACCCAGCCCTAGGCCAACATAACCCAGCAATTCCTGGCAGGTCATAGATGGACATTATTTTACCAGGATTGTTTTTCATCCATAAATCTTGGGCACTGGCTACATACTTTTTCAGGGGTCCAAACACGGTCCTGTCGAGCGGTTGGAGTTTATGCGAGCAGTGGGGTGGAAAAGGACAACATTATAACACAATTGCTCTTAGCATAGTCGACCACGTCGATACAGATGTGGGAGTCATGATTGTCAAGTAATAAGAGTACCTTGTTTTCATGAGTTGGTTTCACATGCTTCACGAAGTGTTGCATGAATAGCAGAAAATTTTCGGACGTCATCCAACCTGAGGGATGTGCTGCGCCGATAGAACCTGTCGGACCGTCCCTCACAAAATGGTTCTGATACTTAACTCTGGGGAAAATAAACATAGGTGGTATACTGTTCCCTGATGCACTGACAGCACAGCACATCGTTACATGGGCCCCTCTTTCTCCGGAAGTCAAGGAACCTACTTGCTTTAGGCCTCTAGAAGCGACGATGACTCTTGGCTTTTGGACAGTCGACAATCCAGTCTCGTCAACGTTCCATATATCATACCCAGTAATAGGCTCTCGTTGTAACACAGATGCGAGCTTACCAAAGAAGTTGGAGACGTTGTTTCTGTTAAAACTCGATGCCATTGACAAACTCGTCGCCTCTGGCATTCTGATCGACAGGTCGCCTCGTCGCTTCATAAATGAAGCAAACCAGTCAGGTCCTGCGCTTTTGTTTCTCTCCCAAGACTCAGGCATGTTTATATTGAAGGCACTTGCACATTCATAGGCCAACACGCGAACATCCTTAGGGCACAAACCAAAGTAAATATTTGCGGCTGTTGTCACGTACTTGGCTAAAGCAGCTTCTTGTTTCTGGTCAAAAATAGCAAGGTGTCCCTTGTAGCCAAATGTTATTCCGTGTGTCGTTCCTAGTTCTCGGGCTTGTTTTACATAGCGACAAAGAGTCATGTGGTTGATATTCAACTCTAAGGCCACAGATCGAACAGACCGGTTACATGCAATCACATCTTCAATGCCTCGATTAATCACATCAGGCGGAATTTCTGCTCTTTTTGGTTTTCGCTTGTAGTTACGAACCATTCTGAAAATAAAAACGATATTGGTTAGAACATAGTCTCGATACTATAGATCTTTATATCTTGTTTACTAATGTCGCATTAAATTGCTCGGTCAAGAATTTATTTACCAGGCAATTTCATAAACGCATTTCGTTTGTGAACAACTTTGAACAAATAACGTTTTTAAAAGTAGATTTACAGGTTAAGCTGTTCAATCCAGCTAATCATCATATATTTAAATCGCTGTCTAAACAATAATTTTAGATAGATTAGATCTGTATATTGTACACATGTCGCTTGGGGTAAGTTGTTACACTGTAACAAAATGCCCCAACCGCACTGTAACATCTTACCACAAACGCTTTTCGGAACAACATGTAAACCCCACATCTTAAAAATGATGGAGATGAACATGAATATGGCGGCAGATGAACTGGCGATGTTTCATTTGTATACACATATGCAAGTACTAAAGAAAGCTTTCAAATTGACAAGGTCAGTCGAATTTTCATAAAAATGTCAAAATTTACTTACGTATGGGATTTTATGAAAGATCCTTCTAATTTCTTCAGAGTTATCTGTACGTAACAGCTTTCCTTCGTCAAATATTTTGAAATGAAAGCGCTTTCAAGACATAGAAGTTGTGACGTCACTAATGACGTCAGTGTTGAAATAATTAAAAAATAACAGTTTGCCCCGTGTATCACATAGCCCCGGTCTCCCCTACCACGAATTATAACTCTTGCATACTGAACATCTAGGAACGTACACTTTCACCTAACGCATTTGCTCAATAAATACTTTTACCCCTAGCACTTGTGTCTTACATATTGGCTTACAATTTTGCCTAGCATTTTGTCTTACACTTTTATCTAGCACTTTTGTCTTACACTTTTATCTAGCACTTTCGTCTTACACTTTTACCTAGCACTTATCTTACACTTTTGCCAAACCCTTTTTCCTAGCACTTTTTTCTTACACTTTTGCCTAGCACTTTTGTCTTACACTTTCGTCTTACATTTTTATCTAGCACTTTTTCCTAGCACTTTTACCTAGCACTTTTGCCTTATACTTTTACCTTACACTTTTGTCTTACACTTTTATCTAGCGCTTTTGTCTTAGGCTTCTGCATATCACTTATGCCTAACACTTATGTCCTACACTTATTCCTGGTACTTTTGTCTTACACTTTTGTCTAGCACTTTTGTCTTACACTTTTACCTTGCACTATTATCTTACATTTTTGCCGAGCATTGTTTTCCTACTCTTTTTCCTGGCACTTTTGTCTTATACTTTTGCCGAACATACACCCCTATGTGCTACTTTAAATGACGTCTCGGCAATCAGTCAAAACAATGTGTGTACGTCACAATGTCAATGATTCCTGAAATGAAATGAATATTTTCACAAAAACCGAACATGTTCCTTTCATTTTCTGTACAATAACTTCTTTTTCAGACGTAGAAAGTTCTATGTATACTACGTATATATAACAATGTTTAGACTTTTGCACGCGGTGAAACCAAATAAGCAGGGATTCCGTGATTTTTGTCATGGTTTTGTGTAATATTTCAGACACGAGTAATGTGTGGACAGCTGATCACGGCCACGTGTTTGGTGGATATTTCTCATATAATGGCTTTGTGATACACGGACTGTTTTGGTCTGCAAAATAAATAAGACCAAAAGTGAATAGTATCCCATGTAGGAGAATCACTCCCGTGCGTGACAAACCCCGGATAACACACAAATGACCGAACTGTAATCCTTAGTACTATAAGATACTCTCCAGGTAGGGAACTGCCATTATAGGGACAAAGAGGGACTCACCCGTGTAGGAAATGTCATACTAGGTATTTAATGCTAGTAATATGGTACTATGAGGGAATCACCAGTGTCGGCAACTGTCATCCTAGGTGTTATTGGGGACATGTCATGTAGGGAAAAGTCATCATAGATGTACATTTTTATCATTTGAGAAAACGAGGCAATCTATGAATTATTGTTATCTCACTGGCATTATCTGTAAAACGGTGGTCATAACAGGACATGCGTGCACATATGTGGTGTCTGCGTGCAAAAACGCAGGTGACACCTAGGAATACGTACGTGGTCGGTCAGAACGGCCTTCGTTCCTTTATCTGAGCACACAGACACAAAGCAGCACTTTTCGTGTATGTGGAACATTCGCTGCCTCCGTGCGACCTATATTCTGTCTACGTATTCGTCCCCGTATGAGCGACGCCATAGCCGTAACTAAGATTTTTCAATAGGGGGTGCGAAATCGGGTCTTGAAGAGGTGACCGGCGTGTTTAGAATACGGGACAAGTGAGAATGTTATTAAGTGAACCTATTTCACCCTTAAAAAAGACTACTTTGGCGAAAGAGGGGGTGTGCGTTTGTACACGAGGCTACCCCTCCCCCAGTATGGCCAGGTTGACGCACATGCAGTATGTGTGTCTTCGATTGTCAACTCACAACGCACGTGAGCAGTACGTGCAAGAACTATCTTCGTACAATAACTTGACAATCGCCAGGAGATCGTACGATGTACGCACGTTGTAGTCATGTACAACGTACTTGGGACGATGCCTAAAAATTTTTTTTTTATAACGATCAGGGAAAGCCGTTTAAAGACGTATTTCCTACGTAGTTCCTTTTCGAAAAAAAGAAGTGGCCGCAGCTTTGCAAAAATGTGCGTGCCTTAACACGCACGTTGGGATATGGCCATGTCATAAGAAAGACTCAAGAGTTATCGAATCAGTCAACAACCGCCCTAAGGGGGGGGGGGGGGGGGTGGTAGCAGTCTTAGTAGGGACTTTGAGGTACTCATGACTGTAAAAACTAACTGTTGGTACTTCTTTCACCTGCAATGCTAATTTGACTTAACTATAAATATTATTCTATGTACATGAGTGAAGATATTTTTGTTTAATTAAATCAACATAAATATATATTTATTCCTGTATATTTCACTTGATTGTGCCCATACTTACAATGCAATTAAATTACGAAATTCCAAATTTGACATTTGACCTCTAACATGATCTTGACATCATTGTTGACAAAGGAACATATTTTTACAAATATTGAAACAAGTTCACATTTGCTAATATTCAACTTCATCATTACATATGATTAATAAACAAATTCAAATCGTGTCATCTTTGGAACGATTTTCATTATTATCAAAATTACCCCATACGGTCCTACCCCTGAGGAAATTGTAACATTTAGGGGCCGAAATAGGAAACTTATGAGGAAACATTTCAATATCTTATTGAAAGATGTGTATAAATAACACCATGGACCAACTTTCCTAATAGTTAAATGGATCAAACTGTTCTCTGTATGGTTTAGTGTTTCAAATATTATATACGGTAGAATATTGATGCTTTTCATAGATTGTAATAAATTCGTACCCCACCCACTTTTATATTGTATTGTCAATATTTAAGTACTTTTATTTTGTACATGTGTTAGTATTTGCAATTCCCCAACTATATAGCATATACTTAACACAAGAAATGTTATATATATGGGGTAAGAATAATCGCGGGTGGTTTAAAATCTTACCCCTACGCCTTATTTTGCCTCAATTTGACGTTAAATATGATGAAAAACAACTTAATAATGTCCATGTTTACAATAATCCACCAAAAGCTCCTTATATGACAAGAACAACATACCATACATTGTAAACAATGACTTATTCGCATAAGAAATGTCATTTCTAATGTCAAAGGGGCTATATATAGGCAAAAGCTGATATTTTCTTTTTGGTGGCCATCTTGGACGCCATCTTGGATTTCTCTTAGCATACCCATTTGTCAGTGCTGCTCCCATCCTAAAAAGATCGAGTAAGGTATTGGGTGTGTGTATGTTAAATATTGAGTCATTGTCATTCCGGTAACAAAATCGGCCAAAATTTGAAATATTTTCCCCTACTACTACCAGTTTAGACGAATATATAACTGTTGAAGACGTTTTAGCCAGTGTACAATCGCTCAACACAAACCGTGCACCGGGACCAGACGGTTTGTGTATTGAAATGTTCAAAGCAACAAGTGACAATATAGCACCATATCTAACATTACTCTTTAACAGAATATATGTATCGAGCAAATTTCGGGAGAGTTGGAGCATGAGTGCTATTACATCCGTACAAAAACGCGGCCCCAAAAACAACATAACCATCGAGCTATTTCGCTAATAAATAGTGTGAGCAAAATAATCATTTATGTATTGAGCAATAGACTCAGATTATGGTGTGAAGAAAACAACATAATTGATGAAAGTAGACAATATCTTCAACTTACAAGCTGTAATCCAGAAATATGTATCCAAAAGTAAAGGTCGATTATATGTATTTATATTGACTTCTATAAAGCATTCGACTCATGTACGCATACCAATCTATGAAACAGTCTAATACGCAAAGGTTTGCCACCTGATAGCAAGATTCTGGGATATTCAAATCAATGTATTCACGACTAAACCCATACCAAAATACTAGCATGCTGGATGCGTGCGGCAAGCGCGTGACAAGCGTGCCGCACGCTAAACAAGATTGCGGTCCAAAAATTTAAGCGCGCGGAAGTGCGCAGGAAAATTAAGCGCGCAGGGAAAGATTTCACCGCTCGTTTAATTTTGTTGTAGACAGTGACAAGCGCGCAATATCGCAAGCATAATATAATTCTGCAAGCTTAATGTTATAAAAGGTTGTGCCAAGCGTGCGATGTGAGAACTTGTACTGATTGTTTTCCTTTGGTTTTGGCTAAAATGTCTAAGTCCAAATTGATAGATAATATTAACAAAACATGAGAACATTTTTTTTATTGATTTGACATCATATGCATAAACATCATATCAAAAAACATTGTATTCAGATGAAAAAGGTGCACTTAAACTTGTATTTATAAAATTTTAACATAAAAATTGTGGTTATCAATCAACCATTCTCAATCAATCAATTATTGAGTTAATGTTACACAACAAATTCCAACATAAGAAGTTTGTGATACCTTTTGAATACTCACTGATTGATCAGAAATGTAATTTAATAATCTACTATGTTCTTGTCTGTCAGTTTTACCTATACATAGATCTGATAGTGTTGTTTATTTATTCTTAATATTGCAATATTTGTATCAGTGGTCAATATTATCTAACATCCAGGCTATAAATTTGTTTTGGCTATGACTTGCTAACCACACAGATCTTTTCAATTAACTCTTTGTGCACTTTCTTATACACATACACAGGGAGACAGGCTAATAAGCCCCTTAATCTTATTACTCAGTAATATAGGTATGCTTGATATTTGGAACAATCAATATATAATTGAAATTAATTACGGATGTATTAAACAACGGATATTGGACATTTATAAACAAACATGGTATACAAGTATCAATAATTCTAGCAAACTAATATCGTATAGTCTCTATAAACATACTTTTGATATTGAAAAATACCTATCTTACATAAAACAAAAGAAGTACAGAATTGCTCTTACAAGATTTAGATTATCTTGCCACGATCTAGCTATAGAAACTGGAAGATATTTTAATATAGAACGTAACAATAGAATATGTTTACAATGTAACATGAATGTTGTTGAAAGTGAATATCATTTTTTATTAGTTTGTCCAAAACATAGGAATCTTAGAACCATATATTTCAAACCGTATTATTTAAGCTGGCCTACCACACAAAAATTCACATGTCTCATGTCCACAACCTCAACTCGTACCATTTTACAAATTTCTAAATACATTTACTACGCAACTCTAAATAGAAATTAATTGGTATCATTTGTATATTCAATCAAGTTTTTGAATCTTTAAACTGTGAAAACTTTGTGAACTGCATTCTTCTCACTATTGCTATTGCTATTATTGTACTGTTCTGGCTATTTATGTATATATTATGTATTATGCCAAATAAACTTATGTTATGTTATGTTATGTTATATACCTGATTATATTACTGATAACAGATGGTCATTGATTGGTCAGTTTGAACACATTTCTAGGTCACTGGATAGTTTGAACAGGTCAGAACTCCCATTTTTTTGTGTTGTTTATTTACATGTTGGGAAAGTTGGCACATTTTTGCAAGTCTTTTTGCTGTTTTGTAAATGTTTAGATGTGATGTTTCATGATGGTGGATTGAGTTTCATGACTTCAATTTGTTGATTACAAACAACAACAATAAGGAGTATGGATTATTTGTGTTGGATATTTCATTACCGGTAGATATGAAGCCTTCAACAGGAAGAATTGGAAAGTGTAAGTAAATTACATCCATCCTTGTACATTGTATAACAAAACTGTTATTTTAAAGCTGAAAGATATAAGCATAATGATATTAAAACTTGAAGTATACTGTGAGTAATTTCTGAAAGGCAAAAATAAATTTAAAACACTGAAAACTTTTTGCTAAGTTTCACTAGTATAATTTATAGATCTGTTATTATGATTGTTCTATTTTACAGAGTATTGGCCAAAATGACTTGATTTCTGGAAGTCTCTAGAAGACACTAAATGATTTCAAACAGTGTATTGTTTCATTGTGAGACTGCATAATATACAATAACAGGTAAGCAAATTTAAAAGAAGTTGATTTATATACCAGTGCTTTGTATTGCTAAGCTGTCATGTTTTGTTTTGGTGCTATGACGTTTTGTATAATGTTGTATCACATTTTCGTTGTAAGGTCATTTTCAACTCTTGGGTAGTATGGCCCTGACCTTTGAGAGATAATGGAAATTTACTTAGTAGAGTGAAAGCAAAGGGGGCATGATGACATTAAACTAGCATGACAAATGTTAGTATGAATTAATTTTCATGATTGCAGTATGTATCGGAATTAAAGACAGTTCAAGAACTGTACTAACGTTAATTTTTTACTTGACATGAAATTAATGATTTTGATTTTAATGATGTCTATTTTTATTTTCAGATAATGTGTCGGCATATTTGGATATGAAATCTGCGATCAATGAATAAATCAGTTATTCTTGGAGAAGATTAAAAACATTAAAAAGCGCTGATCTATTTTGAAATGTTTGTGTTTTTGTGTTATTACATGCATTAAATATATTTTCATTTAAATTCTAAATGTGTGGAATTTAGTGGATAGTTCATTTAAGTACGCAAGCTTGCACACGCTAGTGCGCTTGCATGCATGCGCCGAGTGGAACAATCGCAATTTTAATTTATGCGTGCGCAAAAGTGCATGCTTGTTCAGGTCGCATGCTTAAATAAGGTTAAGGGTGCAAGCGCGCGGCCTGAATGAGCGCGCAAGCGTGCGCATGCTTAACTTAAGATCGTTCCAATCGCACTCATGCAAGCGCGCGGAAGGTTTAGCTTGCAAGCGCGCGGCCTAATTGAGCGCACAAGCGTGTGCACGATAAAATTAAGGTTGCGATCGTTCCAATCGCACGCATGCAAGTGTGCAGAAGCGTGCACATGCTTGCAAGCGCGCGGTAGTGTGCGCACGCTTGCATACCAAAATTAGGTGTAGTGCGCGGTAAGCGTGCGCACACTTAAATTAAGGTTGCATTTGTTCCAATCGCACGCTTGAAGCTTGCGAATGCTTGCATACTTGTGCGCTTGTCACTTATTAAGGTTGCGCACGCTTGCAAGCTTGGAATTAAGCATGGCACGCTGAAATTAAGGTTGCGATTGGTTCAATCATAAATATTAAGTGCGCGAAAACTTTACATTTGCAAGTTTACAAGTGTGCATGATTTTCATAATAAGGCTGCGGCATGCGTGCGCACGCTTATAAATATCGCAACCGCAACCTTGCCGCAACCTTACCGCACGCTTATATAAGCGTGCCATTTTGGTTTGGGAAGTCATGTGTGAAGGTCGGTAACTGCTTGACTAGATGCTTCGAGTGTAATATTGATACAAGACAAGGGTGTGTAACTTCACCGACCATATTTTCATTGTTCATTAATTATTTGATTGCATACTTAAAAGCTGAATGTGCGCCAGGTATATATGTTACTAACTACATTGATGAAGTGATGGGTTTCATGTTCGCGGATGATGTTGCGGGGGTTACAGAAACTGCCATTAAACTACAAAATCAGATCAGACATACCGAACGCTACTGTGATGCTACAGGAATGAGTTTAACGTTGATAAATCAAAGATAATGTTTTTTAGAAATGGCCGTCCATTACGCGAATACGCTCGTACGAAAAACTGGTTTTACAAAGACTCAAAAATTGAAGTTGTTACTTGTTACAAGTATATTGATGCTTATTTCACGTCTAAATTAAAGTGGACATATATGATAGATGTTTTGTGTAAACAAGCCACAAAAGCCATTGTTTATATTCTGAAATGTCAAAATTATTTTGGATATTTTCCACCTTCTGAAGCATTCAAACTATTTGATACTATGGTATAACCAATTTTGTGTTACTCTGCTCAGGTCTGGGGTTACCAACCATACACGTGGTACACGCTGCATGATTTTATGACGTAATTTTGTCTAATTCTGCACAGGTGGAAGTGCGCTTTGTACAATGTTGACAAAAAAGAAACATCATCATTGATTAGAAAAGTGCATTTATTCAATAACGTCACATTGTACGTCAAATTAACGAAAATCCCCGTTGTCACTTAACTTGGGCAATTATTCGTAGACATAATTTTCTCATGCATTTTATGTGATTATAAAACTTAAGATAAGTAATAAAAATCTACAAAATCACTTGATGGCCGAAAGAAAACGACCCAGTAAAGTGTGTATCATAGAATTAAGATGAGCAGAATTAGCCGGTGCTCAGAATTATCCGAAACGACTATAAAAAAAGAAAACAGAGAGGAATAATAATTATTTGGTTTTATTAAGTGTCAAAATTGACAATAAGTGATTAAAAGCACGTAATATGAATGATGAACAAAGAAGATATGGAATCAAATATAGATAATATAAGATGTGTTCAACTTATATATGAACTCAACATAAAGCCGACTTTGCAATGTTGACTTATATCTCTTTTAAACCATTTGTGAAATGTTTTAGGTTCAACATAATCATCATTAAGTTATTGTATATTCAATTTGGTTAAATCTGAAAAGAACAATTTTTTTGATGACATTTATTTTGGTTTTTATGGCAAATGATTATAAGAATCAAGAAAGTATGGGTAAATTATTAATTTGCATTTTTAAGGAGAAAATAGTAATATTTGTCGTAGGAATGGTCATAACAGTCCTGCGTTCACTCAGTAATGGTGAAATGGCGTTTGCGTGCATGCATGCGTGCGTGCGTGCTTGAGGGTGTGCGTGTGCGTGTATACGAATTATTTATCTATAGAATCTACATCTGTCAATGCTAAATGTACAACAATTCGCAACTATTTTGCAAGACATTTATCATTATATGCGGATTGACCTATCAGGTGGTATGTCTCATGTAGTGATTAGACGGTGCAAACACTCGTGTGTGCATGTGTGCGTGTGTGCATGTGTACATGCGTGCGTGTGTGCGTGCGTGTTGGGTGAACGTGTTTGTTGGGTAAATGTTCGTGCGTGCGTGTGTTCGTTCGTGCGTGCGTGCTATATACTTTAGCTTCAATATCGGTACGAGTCCAGTGTAGTGTTGCTTTTATGAGTTAAAATAGTGTTATAAAATCCCAAAGTCAATTCAAATTAGTTATGACAACTCTATTGTCAGTTTTACTTTTTTTAATTATTTCTTTGTTTCATCCATTAATTAACAAATAACACAAAGTCATATACTTTTACAAAACAAAGTTAGTAATGTATCATGATGGATTTCCACTTTCCTAAATTTCACTTTAAAATATCTAAACGTTCAATCAAAATACATGACAATGATTGTTTTACGAAGACTGTCTTATCCAGACTCTATTATTAAATCTGTATTTTAAAAAATGTCTCCTTTTCGATTCATTATTCATATTTTGTGATCACGTGTTGGACAATTGACCAGTCAATTATAAGATACATATTAATAACCAAAAAGTAGGCTGTGTTTTCCTGCAGGCTCCAAATAATGTAAGACGAGTTTCTAAGCTTTTTCGATTAACTGATACAAAAATATGTGATATCGTATAGATACCCATCATAAACACATGATGTAATTAAGACAAAAAATGTTCTCGGTCGACATCGTAATTAGTAATATTTCATAATTTTAATATCTACAGCCGATTGCGTACTGACCAATGCTACGTCAGACCGTTTTAAAGCCATCATTTGCCAGCAACCATTTAAATTGGCAAAACTAGGATGAAAATGAAAAACATTCACAGCACGAAAAAAGGTAAGGGTATGGTATTTTATAAAAGGCCATAATGATAAGGAGAAGTTGGTGTTCGTACAACTTTGTGTGTTTGCGGCCGTTTCATGGAAAGGCATTGTTATTTTGGAAATGCGCACGTCAAAATCAATATCTATCGAACGTAATTGGGGACTGAATTATATGTACAAACGGTTTCAAATTAAGTGTTACATGACGCTCCTAGTGACTGTTCAAAGAGCATAGTTTTAGTAAATATAATTTAAAATATGTGTAATAATAAAACGTCGATTAATGAATGGAAATGAAGATAGCATCATTCTAAGCTTTAGACATTAGAAGCGCAATTACCAACGGCCTCTACTCAAATGTTGATTATGATTTTACCATCGAGCGTATTAGACAATTTAAATAATAGTTTGATAACATTTCTTATAACGTTACAATACTTTACTCATTAAAACAGTTTTCTTTCGATTTCATGCTGAAAAAATATTTTCAAACATAGCCAGCTTAGTGCTGGATAGGAACGTACAAGCTTTCAGTGAATCAAGAGGAAAACAATTCCCGCCTATAAAATTGACCCAGTTTCGAACTATTGTATTAAACCATGCTGGGCATGTTTCATTCCAAGCGGTCTCTATCATATTTACAAAAAGGTATGAAATGATGAAATCGGACAGGTAATTAATGAATCACCCAACTAAAACAAATGACTTAAAGTCAAAGTTCCCGCTGCGAAAAAAACAGGATAACCAAACTTTACAAAGAAATTACAAAATATCAGTGATCACAAGAGACCCAATAAAACGCAGCTAAGACCGAAGAAATAATCAACTGGCGGGCGGAAGACAAACAATCATGAAAGAAAACCATAAGAACCTCAATATTCCAGTCAATCGGTCAACCGCAACTCGACAGCGGCACAGTGGTGTTCCCCAAAGTAAAAATAAAACCTGGTTATTCGTGTTATATGTTTAAAGGAAAACTTCACATTGAAGGTACTGTCGTACTAGCTAGTTCATACGACGTTTGATGACGGTTAAAGCGGCGTCTTAAGAACGCGGGAAGAAAAATGGAGAATGGCAAAGTCACGTGATCAGGCAATGGCTCCGGCTGTTCAGGCTGAGTAAAGATGCTAATAATTGTACCAACAAGTAGGACGACTATACAACCAGTTAGATTGAAGTACATGTAAGATATAGAATAAAATGTTTGAATTCCAGATTTGCCTCCCTGGTATTGCTTTGTTGTTGACGATGGCGACGCTTGAGTGGACATATTAACAGAATAAGCACTGGTTATGTTTGACATACCAAATGAGCTCAAACTGTTGTTAGTATGAAATGCGTCTTCTATGACTGGACATTGGTCAGTTGGTCCTAACGGTAAATATGGAGTTTTTGGTATGGAAGCCAAAAAGTTCTGACCAACGCTAATCCAGAGGACGAAGCACATTCCGGTGAGTGTTGCAATGATAGCAGCTTTAGGACGTGCACGTGGGTAGAATACAGATAATAGAAATAAGCCTGTCTCTGGACCAGATATTGCTCCCATTAAACTGGCCATGATTTGACCTAACGGTCCTTCAACATTTGACAGAAGAAACGCAAACCCTATGGCAATCAGACCAAATATGACCACACAACCTTTTGCAATGTTCGTACCTTGCCTGTCATTGA
The DNA here is from genome assembly GCA_963678985.1 of Spisula subtruncata. Lineage (NCBI taxonomy): Eukaryota > Metazoa > Mollusca > Bivalvia > Venerida > Mactridae > Spisula > Spisula subtruncata. The sequence continues at coordinate 18,371,218 of OY787661.1, forward strand.
TTTGTTTAAAGAAAACTTTAATGAAATCTTCATATGTTACAGCAGACAGACTACTTAGTCCAGACGATATTGTACTCAAAGAGGCTGCAGCCAATGCAGCAATAAAAAGACCCGGTAAGCCTGGGTAACCATGGAACAGTTCCAGCATTGTAAAAGGCACAATCTGATTGAGGTTGGATATTTGACCTGACGCCAGTGGGTCGCATCTTTTATTTGTGTAATAAGCAAATATTGTCATCCCTTGTATCAACACTAAGATCCAGGTTAGGATATAGATCGGCGCTGCAACAAAAAACATTTTTCTGGCCGAACTCTGCGTTGGTGTGGAATTGATTCGTTGAATACCGGCCTGTGTAATAGCTAGGTAGAAGAATTGAGTCGGAGCTCCAAAGACCAGCGTCCAAAATGTATGACGTACTGTTGGATCCGGGTCAAAGTTGAATATATTAAGTCGACTTCGACTCAAATAAAATGCGTTCTTGATTCCGCCAGTGTGTACAGTTGTTTGAATCAGAACTGAAATTTATGAAACAAGTGATTAGAAACATGCTTTTGAAACTATAACAAAGTGGCACGTGTCTTTCTAGTTTGCGTCAATATCATACGCTTTGAATGACTTGGATGTTTTAGATACATTGAAACAATGCTACTTAATTACAACTACATGATCTTTGTGCGTCATTGTGCCTTATTCACCAAGTTGAACGTTGTAAGTTTAAAACTCAGCTTTATAATGCCGACTTTTCAATTTGCAATCATCTTGATAAATACGGTACGTCGCGATTTTGATATAAATGGGCAAATAGTATGGATAACAACAAATAATCAGAAAGAATAGAACACGGTTAAATAAAACAAGAGGGCCTGAAAGGCCCTAGGTCGCTCACCTGTTGCACATTGGTCTAGGTATCAGTACAACCAACATTCTGACCATATAAATTTCATGAAGATTGGATTAAAACGGTGACCCCTGGAGTGAACACAATGTTTTTCTAAGATTTGACCTAGTGATCTAGTATTTGACCCCGCATGACCCAGTTTCAAACTTGGCCTAGATTATATAAAGAACAACATTCTGACCAAGTTTCATGATGATTGAATCAAAACCATGACCTCTGGAGTGAACACAAGGTTTTTTCTAAGATTTGATCTAGTGACCTAGTTTTTGACTCCACATGACCCAGTTTCAAACTTGGTCTAGATTCCATAGAATACAACATTCTGACCAAGTTTCATGAATATACGATCAACATTTTGACCTCTGGTGTGAACACCATGTTTTTCTAAGATTTGACCTAGTGACCTAGTTTATGACTTCACATGACCCAGTTTCAAACTCGGCCTAGATTTCATAGAGAACAACAATCTGATCAAGTTTCGTGATGATTGAATCAAAACCATGACATCTGGAGTGAACACAAGGTTTTTCTAAGATTTGACCTAGTGACCTTGTGTTTTACCCCACATAACCAAGTTTTGAACTTGGCATAGAGTCCATAGAGAACAATATTCTGACCAAGTTTCATGAAGATACGATCAAAATTGTGACATCTGGTGTGAACACTAGGTTTTCTAAGATTTGACCTAGTGACCTAGTTTTTGACCCAACATGACCAAGTTTCGAACTTGGCCTAGATTTCATAATGAACAACAATCTGACTAAGTTTCATGAAGATTGGATGAATTTGATGATATCTAGAGTGTACACAATGTTTTTCTAAGATTTGACCTAGTGACCTAGTTTTTGACCCCACATGACCCAGTTTCAAACTTGGGCTAGATTTCATGGAGAACAACAGTCTGACAAAGTTTCATGAAGATTAGATCAAATTGGTGACATCTAGAGTGTTCATAAGGTTTTCTAAGATTTGACCTAGTGACCTAGTTTTTGACCCCACATGACCCAGTTTCAAACTTGGGCTAGATTTCATGGAGAACAACAGTCTGACAAAGTTTCATGAAGATTAGATCAAATTGATGACATCTAGAGTGTACATAAGGTTTTTCTAAGAGTTGATATAGTGACCTAGTTTTTGACCCACATGACCCAGTTTCGAACTTGGCCTAAATTTCATGGAGAACAACATTCTAACCAAGTTTCATGAAAATTGGATCAAAACGGTGACCTCTAGGGTGTTCACAAGGTTGTTATAAGATTTGACCTAGTTTTTGACCCCGTATGACCCAGTTTCGAACTTGGCCTAGATATCATAGGAACAACATTCTGATCAAATTTCATGAAGATTGGAACAAATTGGTGACATTGGGAGTGTACACAAAATTTTTCTAAGATTTTACCTAGTGACCTAGTTTTTGACCCCACATGACCCAGTTTCGAACTTGGCCTAGATTTTATAGAGAACAACATTTTGATCAGGTTTCATGAAGATTGGACCAAAACTGTTGCCTCTAGAGGGTACAAAAGCCAATTGTTGACGGACGACGGACGACGACGGACGGACGACGGACGAAGAGTGATCACAAAAGCTCACCTTGTCATAGTGACAAGTGAGCTAAAAACTTCATTCAAGCACTTTCGAATACTATTAACTATTAACAAGGATTTGAGTAGTTGAATAAAAAACAGCAATATAAACAATCCCTATAGGGGAACATTTGACCCCCTTTGGGCCATACTTAATTCTTCACATAAACTAACTACAAAATTGTCGTTTTCAAGAAAATTTTAGGCTTGGTCTATCTCATGAATATCTTGAGTCATGTTGGCTGTTGCAACATGCATATTCATATACCATTAGATATATAGGTATGTATTACATGGTATGTGCAAATGTCAATCAAATCTAATTGAAATTATAGAAATGGTGTGCATTTATGTAACCCCTCCGAAGCGCTAATATGACGTATTTTTCCGATAATTCAATGGGTAATATACCTACAGTAGAACCCCGCTAGTAAGACCACCGTTCGTTCTTTTTAAAGCATGACATATGTGAATAAATAATTTGCAACTTGAATGAATGCCAATTAAAATCAACAAGTAACTCTAAAAGTATGTTGTGTTCTTTGAAAAAAATAGGAATAATCATCGAAATTAGTGCTATCCGAATACTACTCAACTTGAATTCATGAATTCTTCTATAATGGCTTAATTACTTTTATACTCGTACCCTATTTCAGGTGAACATAATTAAACAATTTATTGATCAAATCACCTAGAATTAACCCTCAAACAAGTTTCATTCAATTTCTTCAATCATAATTTGTTCCAATCTCGCGAGGAGTCGTAAATAATTAGACCATGCCAATGGCCGACGTGTACCTACAAACTTCTGTAATACGGCATTCAAAGATTATCACAACATCTGTAGACATTAATTGTCTACTCTAATTGGATTAAAATTGCTCTAATGTACTGACAAAGGTGGTGATAATACAATGGTTTCATTTTGGGGTAATAAACAGAGGTGTTGACAGTTTGTCTCGGCGACCATTATGTAAACAATGGCAGGTGTTTTCAGAGGTGTGATTACGACTGGTCGTAATTTCGGGGTTCAAATCTGCACAAATTGACCATTTGGTTAGCAAAAAGTGGTCGCATTACGGAATAGCGGGGTGGTCGTAATTTTGTACATGTTTAATGCCATATATTCGAATAATAAAGATTTGACGATGATATCATGACTTGTTTTCGCTAGGGGAAGGTTGTATCTTTCAGAAAATATACACTTTTCTGTACATTTATTTGATATTTAACAAGTTACAGAGTCATTATCAGAGCTTTTCTATTGTCCCTCGTATTAGTGCTCTAACAACTGAACTAACCGGGTCATAGTTTATTCTAGTGATCAAACAACTAAACTAACCGGGTCATAATTTATACTAGGGCTTTAACAACTGCAATTGCCGGGCATACTTTATACTAGTCCTACTAACAACTAAACTAGTCGGACAACAGTCTTCATAAATTGTCTAACTAATTCACTAGACGTGTCACACGCTTAACTATTTCTATAACAATTAAACTTAACGTGCCATAGTTTGAACTAGGGTTCTAACAACTGAACAAAACGTGCTAATGTCCATAAAGAGAGAAAAAAAAACAAGAAAGTGTAATCACCTGCAATTATACCAACGATCATGACACCAGACTGGAACACATCGGTCCATATGACGGCTTTAAATCCACCAATTGATGTGTAGATGATAGCTACAGACGAAAATATGAGAATAGATGACCACAAGGGAAGACCAGCAACAGAGTCTAAAGCCAAAGCTGTCCCATACATGACAATTCCCATATAAAAGGTGTAGTGGATGATTCCAAGCACAACGGCTACGTAACGCACATCATTTGTATTGTAACGTAGTTTATAGTATTCATAAACACTGGTCACTTTTAGTGGATGAAATATGGGCACAGCAATCAGTGCCGCAAAAAGGTACGCGGCGACTACTCCGACACATTGCATAGCGTATTGTAGACCATATGCGTAAGCTTCGGCTGGAAATCCTAAGATGAGAATCGAAGACTGGAAAGTGACCACGAAAGATAGTCCTAGGGGAATTGCTTTTAACTTTCGGTCTCCAAGGAAGTAATTCGCCGTCGTCGTGCGTTTTTTGTCGCGGAAAGCGAAGAACACTCCAATTGCCAATGATACCAAGATCATTAATCCAAACACAATATAGTCAATGACAGAAAATCTCTTATTTACTCCGGTTTCATCCATCTTGTCCGTAAGAGTCTTCTCTAAATAGCTAGATTCTGACTGATACAATGGCTCGATCAAATATGACAAACGATCGTTCGTATTTTTGTAAATTGTCCGTGGGAAAACTAAGTTCTGTAGTACTTAATACAATGTGTAACAACAAGCAAATGTCAACGTTAGTTAAATCCAAACAAACACTTGTATAACAATGACTGCGTGATTTCAGTCAAATGGAAATTTATTCATGAATTCACCTTGGAGAACCAAGTTTGAATAGTTTGAAAACCCGTATTTTAAATAATAGAACGTAGTGTCCTAGCTGATTGGTCCGTAATGTTGAGCAAGTACTAAGTTTGAGACGCAAGCCAATTAGTCGAGAATGGTTTCACTGTTAACTAATCAAACACTTGACCACATTAAGCTTAGTTCAAGTGCAACCAATCAGAGCATTATGAAGGTGTTTTATAAGTGGAGAATATTTCGGTATGTCAGTCGTTGATTAAGTAATGATAACGTTTATGAAAGGAGCAATTTCAATTCAATTCAATTTATTGGCATATGAACATATTTACATACATTCTTCGCCATATAAGGCGGCATAAATTACATAAAAGAGAAGAGTATGATACTCACACGCACAGATACGCACACACACACACGCGCACACCCACACACGCACGCACGCACCCACACACACACACACACACAACCACACCACTTGCAATCATCATGTTATATAAAGCATATATACATGAATACAATCATCAAGCATCATGTTACATAATATAATATTTGCAATCATCATGGTATTTACAAGGCATACATAGTACAAAATAATTATTACAATTTACAACATTTATAAAGAACGTTTTATAGTAATCCTGTTAAATGACAGCGTATATTTCTCGATACAATCTAACAATGGAAAAATTTATATATATGATCAATAATAATAATACTATTTTAGGTCGATAAAGACTCACGTAGAAGTATGAAAGGAGCAATAAACCGAAAGTTATACATGAAATGAATGGCGTAAACAAACATCGTATACCTGTTGTAAACAACGAGTTCAACCATCGTTCATCCTACGGATCGTCAGTTAGTCTTTGAAACAGCCTTATATAATTTCAATTATTTCGTAACCATCAGTCGTATTGTAAACAATAATGGTTCCGTTGCATAAGACATGTGCTGCAAAGGTTATCATTGCGTTCTTTATTCAAATGAACGGGGATAAAACCAACATAGCACTACGCAGTGCTATAAGTAAGCTCAAAATGTGGCTAGTATATCTCGATAATAAGCATTATGCATTACACCACTCAGTTACTTACAGTGCATAAACATATATTTGCATAAACTAAGATAAATATTTGTATAAATGCAACCAAGTGAAACGCACCAAGAGATGTATTAATTGGCCTTATTGTCTGTAATAAGACAAACATACAACGTACAATGCCGATACATTATGTAAGAAATAAAGCTGACATAACTGTACGTAACTCGGTGCTTTGTTGGTTATGTATCACCAGGTGCCTACCATTAACCTTCCATATGGCATCATTTACAGCAAATACAAACGCAAACAAATTGAACATATATGCTAAATTCTGACTTAGGTCACTTGTCTGATCTTGAAACGCAAGGTTTTCTGTTTTTAAATCCAATTATTAAAGGTATTTGTACGAAAACATGTTATGTTACAGAGATATAGATCCGGGGTGTCCGTCCCAAACGGCAATCGTAAGGGGTTTCATATATCGGTTCTTCCGTGTGTATTAACTCACAATATACAAATCGGCAGACATGGGAAATATTATACAAGTCATCAAGTATCGGTACTTTGCGCGATAGTTCTTCTTGCTTATAGGTATAGGAGGGAAACGAGCGTCGGTCTGTAGGTTAAATACCTGGTCACACCCCGACGAGCGTGTCCTAAAAAGGCCCCAGTTGCATTTCTATCTTGGTCCAATATAGGTCGCCTATGTGGAGCTCTACTCAACTCGAGCATGAACTTTTATTTGCTCCTTTACAGTGCAACTATTGAATCATCTTTATTTTATAATAAAACATTACTCTGCTTACTATAAGGCCACTTATCACATATAAAGTTTTATGATTTTACTATATGAGCACAGACATGAGTTGAGCATGAAGAAGGGGACCAGCACGTACCATAAACTATCAAAGGCAAACAAAACAAGGGATACACTTAATTGAATTTATTTCATGTTTGTTTTGTTAGAAATACATCAGATATTCATTCAACTAAAACCAGAACGCAATGATAAGTATATTAATTGTTCTGGCAATTTGCGAGAACAATATTTAAGGAAACTTTCAAAACAATTGTATGTAAATACTGTCAATGAAAAAAACAAATAAACAGCTTAAATTACACTTTTATTGTTATACATAAAAAAAGTGCCAATTTGACGAACGTCAGTAATGCGAACAGTACAAATACCCCAAGACATTGTGTCGTAAATCGGCTGTTACACCCGATGCAGATGGCCTTCCCAGGTAACCATTTATGCACCCGGGTGAGCCGCCAATGTGCATAGTATAATACTAAAGGTGATAGGTTGCAAAACCTTTTTGTTGTACACGCATTTACATAAACGCTTAAAAAGAAAATAATGAAACCAGCAAGTAAATGAAAAATATGGACTATAAAACTATTGAAACAAACAAGCAAAAATATGAAATTTACAACTTCTAAATCATACAAATTTACAAAAGGCTAAGAACAATGGTTTGTCTAAAAGTGACACCTTTTTGTTGTATTTACATAACCACATACGTAATAATGAAATGAGCAACTGAATGGAAACTACGGACAACGAAACTATGGTATACAAACAAGTATATGAAACATATAGTTCAAGATTGTTGGAATCAGGTGAGCCAGTTATGCATGGGGAACCGTAATCATACACATTGTATTTGATAATAACTGAACACAACTGGTTTCACATCGTGAGCGATTTTTACGCAAGCGGACGCATTATACGGACGTCACTCCAATAAAAATTGCTAAGTACTGCCATTGCGTGTTGTTCATCAAAGTCTGTAACGACTGTAGGAGGTTAGGAACGCACTTTGGTGTTGAACGCACATCGGTTATGACAACCAAAAAGCAAACACACAAACCACCGAAACAACATAATGCGTTGCAATGCTTTATATCATTATTAAATCAAAATGCATATTGGTGTTGAAAATGTAAAAATGAACATAATTTAGTGGCAAAACACAAACTATAACTATAAAATCGAAACACATATAAAATCTATGTAGGATAATATAAGTGTGTGATAAAATGTCCAATATTGTGAACATAATTTTGTTTAGTTTGATAGGTGTACTCTGTTTAATGAGAGTCTTATGTTTGGCGTTATATGTTCAGCTTTGGTATTGAAGTTGTACGGAGATTTATAAGATGGCAGGCAGTAAGACCATTATTAAACAAAACGACTATAAACAGTGAAGTTAGTTAGTACAAAAAAGCCAAATTCCGTTACATACTTTAAGTTAACAGGAAATGTATAAAAGCGATTCACCTAAACACCAAAGTATGTTAGATGTCGATATACGTAACTCAAATTGATAAACACACTTTATTGTTCAACACCATAGTGGTAGAGCGTGCGCTTCGAGTGCGGGAGGTCGCGGGATCTTTCCGTGGCCGCGTCATACCAAAGACGAAATAAAAATAGTACCAGTAAAATACCATTGCTATACGAGCAGCATAAAAGGGAAACCTGGCTCCTGTCTCTCATACCCTCTTGGTGATGGATACCATCGGGAGTGAGGTGTCGAGAGTGATTAATAGAAGTTGTAAGAACTTGTTTCACAATCGACCTAAAATAAATTAGTATAAAATAACACCATAGTGCGTTCATCACCAAAACGCACTATGGTGTTCAAAACTATAGTGCGTCCAACACAAAGTGCGTTCCTAGATAGAAACACCCCGATATGCTAACACGGAAAGGCTACTGAGCGAATACATGAAATAGGGCATCCGTGTCCGTATGCGGAACGCGGGCACGGAATGCGGGCACGGAGCACGGATGCGTACACAAGCAGTTTCACGGTGATAATACTAGTAACTATAAAAATAGTGCGTGATCAAGCAAATGTTATGTCCGCTTCCGCAAAACATCGAACTGGATAAAAACCGTATGGTATATTCCATATATCTAGGTTCCGCGACTGCATGCGTCGTCCGCATATAACGTTCGGTGAGCGAGTTTTTACGCAAGCCTGCGCAGTATACAGATGTCACTCCAATAAGAATGGCTTCTGTCATTGTTATTTGTTTATCAATCGGGTCTGTTACCTGTGTATGAAGTTAGGAACGTACATTTGGTGTTGAACACACTTCAGGTTTGATCACCAAAATCCAAAAGCACCAAACCACCGCAATAACATGCGTTGCAATGTTTCATACTAGCATAGAATCATATGTACATTGGTGTTAAAGATAAATGTAAAAAGGGAACATATTTCATTGTGCATGATACTTTGTATTAAAAAGATGTAAACGATAAGTTTCTTATGCATTCTAAAAACGGTATTTTGATTAAAAAATACATTGATGTGTTTACACAGAAAGGCAAGTAAGCGAACGCGGATACAGAACGCGGACGCGGGACACGGTCACATGGAACATCCGCATCTGCGCTGCGATTTAAATGTCGCTTCTCCAGTTAGCGGATGCATGAAATAGGGTGTATGTGTCCGCATGTGTCCGCATGTGGAACGCGGAAGCGTAACACGGACGCATACACGTGGAATACCGGCCTGATCTGGAAAATCAGTACTATATAGATGAAGTTAACTTGAAACATCAACAATCCTGAAAGATAAGCAAATCGGACCGTAGCATAGCCTAGGTACACGGGTTCAAATCTCTCTGGCAGATATGTATACGTATATTGAACTATTTAATTTATAACATAAGTTTCTAATTCTGTTTTGATGTATATTTCACGAACGTTTAGTATATTACTGACGATTTAGCGTATACATTTTCTACGTGTTTCAACTTCATAAAGACTATTAATGTGTAAATAATTTACTTGTATCAATTATAAAGTTTTATTGTGTTCAATATACTCTTCCATAGAGGGAAATAAAGTTCTGAAGTTGAAGTTACTCAAAGTTCTCAAATACTTATACTTTTTTGTTCATGAACATAAATACAACTGAAAAGACCATACATTCTTAAACCTTCCAAACGTGGCCTGCACTTCGTATAACAATTACATATTATGATAATTGATAAATATCTGTTTAATAATTACTTTGCTTATTTATTTTTAATACACACTTCATACTATTAAAATATAAAAATCAGCTATAATAGCTAACGGAATCAGTATTATGTGCTTTTCTTTAATATGCTAGATATCAAAGGTTTAACAACAGCTAGATTTGTTTACATCTTTGAATTGACTGATTGCTAATTGCTGTAGTAGATTACACCTTGAATCAAGACCACAGTAAATTAAATGTACTTCAGTCACTAAACAAAAGAATAGTGTTACTATTGTAACGTTATTTAATTGGAAACTTAGATTAAAGCCAGTAATATGGTGTAATTTTGTACATTAAATGCAATCCCAGTATTGTGAAGTGTGTCCTACAAAAACTAACAAGTATATTTAATGCATCGTATTTCAGAGTACCGTAGTAGCATTATGCTGGACTTACAAAACTTAACACTTAAAATATTCAATTCCAATACAAGTACCATAGCGGACTTTTGTATTTGGCACAAATCTTATAAACCGTACCTCAGTGTAGTAATGCCGATATCATAATATCAACAGAACAACCACGGTGTAGCAAATATCGTACACTACAACTACCATAGCGTAGAAATGTAGTATATTTTGGAAAATTCCTTCTATGTTCAATTGTAAAAAAATGGATTTTCACCGAAACCCTGCATTAGTCCACTGTAGAAACAAGACCCCGTATTTTTCCGGTACGTAAAAGTCGTCTCTGGTAGCTGTTCGGCAAACAATAGTGGTAATGGGGGACCACCAAAATACGGTCTGCATCAGGCGGCTCTGGAAGCGCATCGGTGTATGATAGTGGCAGCGGAAAGGATATAGGACACATACCAGGGGTCATGTGAGACCCATTTAGCTTGCTAGTGGGGTTATGATGATAAATACTGTGCATGGGCGTAATGTGAATCAGCTCGCTAAAACTGTCCCTTGCAACAGATCAAATATATTAACGCTATATCGATGGCTTAGAATGAGAAGGTCGTAACTACTACTTACGACCTTATAAGACTCATATATATATATTTGGCATATACTTCACAATGCACTTCTTTTGAGCCTATTTTTATGAAAATTGGGACTTGTCATATTGACCAAAATGAAGTTTTAAAACATGATTTTCCATAGGTAAAGAGTAAATTACAGTCAGTTTTCTCTTGTTTTCTAAATATATCGATTTTGTAGTTACGACTTTCTCATTCTAAGCCAGCAGCATATACCCATTTACTTCACAATATAAAATGCTGCTGGTCCCCAGTGGAAAAAGATAAGACACTATAAGATAAACTTTATTTAACGTCGATTACGAATAACAAAGGAAACATAAGCTACAAGCTTGTATTCGACATAACAACGAAATCAGACATTTAAATATATGCAAGTAACATCTATATGAGACATAAAATAATATATATACAAACCATGTAACAAGAGAATGAATAAAAAAAATGGAACTAACAAATAGGCAAGACAAACTATACTAAACAGACACAAAATTTATCTTAATCTGTATGTACATGTATGTTTGATTAACTGGATCAACAGTGGACAGAAATATAGTGAGTTTGCAGGGAGTTGCTGGCTCTAAAAATGCGTATATTTGGTATTTCCAGTGAATAGTTTGTGAATTTAGTAATACGAGTATTATGAATTCTGAAGTTTCAATATTGGTAGAAAACTATAATATAATTTAAGGTTTTGAAGGACATTATTTATAATACTAGTAGGTTGTCTTATATCACATGGAATGACCATGCTGTTTATCCTACCACTAGGCCTTTATCATGTCAAAATCACAGGTAACTGTATCGTTGAAAACGAAAAAAATCAAAGTACTGAAAGTACTGACAGGCTGGCGAACTGCTAAGGAACAATAGCTTTTCAAGTAATATAACATCAAGTAGTTTTCTAAGTCGAAAGAGAGGTAAGTGCTGGACTCAACAAAAAAATAAAAAATAAAAATAATTTTGGAGCCGCCGTGATTCGATCGCTGGACCTTAGCATCAGAAAATTATTAAGCGAGTTGCTCATCCACTCGACCACGATCTCGTTGGAGAATACTGACCTAAATAATTTAACATAATAAAATCATTATCTATATCGCGTTCGTAACGCGTAGTATACGAACGCGTAGTAATAATTATCAACGCCTTTAAACACCTTTTCTTTTAATTTCATACAATTTCCTTCCATTTCAATATTACAATCGAACAGAATAAATGAAACAAGGAAAGTTGAATGTTCTTATCTTGCAAAACTGATTAACGAGGAGGAACTATTTGCATTGGGTGTATAGATTCTGTGTTGTTAGTTTCGGGAGTAAATTCATCTTAGTGGATTTCATTTTTAGGATTGTAATAGTCTGGCGCAAATCGCCAGCCTAAAAACTAAAAAATATTTTTTTTTGAAAATTTATATTTTTCTTTCTATAGAAAAAGATAAATTAAAAAAAAAATTATTTCTTTTTTTTTCTTTTTCAACGATACAGTTACCTGTGGTCAAAATCACACCGTTGTGTAAACTAAAGCTTTATTAGGTTATGTCAATTTTACACGGTCATGAACTCGGGGTTGTAGGAGTCATGAATGTGCACATGGTGTATAAAGCATCAAATTTGCCACAGTTTCTCTATAAGTCAGTCTGATGAAAAACATCCAAAGAGACAATCGTGAGAGGCCCTGTCTCCTGTACAAATGAGGCCCCGAAGGGGTTTGTGAATTTCCTCTTACACGTCAGTACAAGAACATGATTAAATGTCTTATTATGAAGCAAAAGGCATTTAGCCATAATATATACTGAAGTGAATGTGAGTGTTTGAAATCTACTGTTTTTTTGTTATAATATAACTTGGAATAGAGGCCCATGGTGGTTTTAACAAAATATGAGGCCCGAATTCGGGACAAATAAAATGAGAGCACGAATGTTCACATTATGTATATAAATCACAAAACCTAGCATAGTTCACTTCAAGTCGACCACTTACATATACTACTAGTAACACATGTACGCGAGGCCATATGTTTTGCACAAATGAGGCACCAAAAGATACTAACGCCCCCTGTTCAAAAAGGAGTATAATTACCCGCTCGATTGCCAACTTACACCAATCCTTCTGCATTATCAGCGTTGGGCGTGTTTTTTTGTCATCCCGGTAGGTATTTTTCCGCATTAAATCTTGTAGCCGGACCAACTGCGTTACCGGGGCTTAAATGATGGCTTGTGTATGCGATGAGTAGTCTTTGTTCATCGTCTGGCTAAATGTATATATTTGTCAAATTACAATGTTTAGTTGTATGCCATGTACAACAATCACGTGTTCATTTACTTGGTTTCAACTCGCATTAGAAGTACTGCATGATACCCCTTGATACTGAAATAAATTTCAGTCCCCGGGGCTACCAGTGCCTTGGACAAATCCTTCATTTTCAGTGAGTTGAAACCAATTCCCTATGGATACAGTGAACCCACTCAAAATGGAAAACAACTGTATATAGTTGAATAAGGTTACACACATGCAAATCAGAACGAAAGATGAGCGATATAACCCCAGTAACTCTTACGTTTTGAAAGCTGTTTTATGTCATAATAACTGCCTTGTGAGTCTCTGTGACATTATACCATTTGCAGTTTACAGTTTATTTTGAAATACATTAGGCATTATGCCCATAAGTACACAAATATACATACAATATGTACATGAAAACATAATTACATAAAAATTAAAAGGTCATCAATCAATATATTGCTTATATAAAGTAAAGGTATATGTAATCGTTAATCTTTCTTTTATAGTCGCGTATATATAATGTTTGGAAACACGCACGTGGTCAATACATAATCTTTATCAATACATTGCTGTATCATGTAACATATGTTACATCATGTATTGTATAGGATTTATCACACCAATCAATTGTTAATGCAACAAGTAGACGTGTGCAAGCTGTGCTGTGCTGTGCTGTGCTGTGCTGTGCTGTGCTGTGCTGTGCTGTGCTGTGCTGTGCTGTGCTGTGCTGTGCTATGCTGTGCTGTGCTGTGCTGTGCTGTGCTGTGCTGTGCTGTGCTGTGCTCTGCTGTGCTCTGCTCTGCTGTGCTCTGCTCTGCTGTGCTGTGCTGTGCTGTGCTCTGCTGTGCTGTGCTCTGCTGTGCTGTGCTGTGCTCTGCTGTGCTGTGCTCTGCTGTGCTGTGTTGGTCTCGTCTCGTCTCGTCTTAGCTCAACACGGTTCGGCTGTCGTCAATTTTTACTGGCCTTTTGCGGAATATTGTCTGGGTTTGAATTCCAGTGTACAGAAGCACATGTGTAAAATAATGCTCTTTGCTGATGTGGTTTAAAAACAAAACTCTCCCAGATAAGTAGATATCTGATTTGTAAACTAAATAAAGCACAGTGAAATACAAATCGTTGAAAATGAACGAGAAATCCGAACATACAGAAACATGTTCGATATGTAATAAAATACGAGCTTATCATAATTATTATACATCTTATATAGGAGGTTGCGACATAGAATGAGTGCTTGAACGCGAATAATGATACGTCATCAAGGTGTGTGTAGTTTCAATGAGAAAATGCAGAACGTGTGTCCCAAAGGTAGGCGTTGTCTAGAGAGCACAAACTTCACTACATAAAGCAAAGCGAAGCAAAAGCAAAACGTAAAGAAGCGTAACGTAAGAAACGTTACCATAACGAAAAACAATAGCGTAACAAGACGTAAATGCAATGGCTAAAGGAAAGCAAGGATGTGAAAAGGCAAACAAGCAAGTGAGCAAATAAGTAAGTCAATTGGCAAGTAAGTAAGTATGCAAGCAGCAAACTAAACATTAAGACAGAAAGGAAGCAAGAAAGCAAGCAAGCAAGTAAATAAGGAAGCAAACAAGAAAGCAAGCAAGCTTATAAGAGAGAAGACAAGCAACCAATCACTCAAGAAACCAATCAAGCAATTTATTAACATGACATGTGTATAACATGATGATTGAAAATTCAACAACAACACGTACACATTTTGTTTTTATATAATAGTTAACGTTTCGGCCGAAGCCGTGCTGATTTTTGTATGAGTATAACATAAATGAGGAGAGGAAACAGCAATTGTCCGACCCAAAGGACCAAATATGTGTGGCTACAATTACAAGTTTTCGTACTCGTCTTGTTACCGCAACCTCCGATTACTTCCAAGACAGAAAGACATAAACATGTAATTATTCTATTTCCATCAATACATTCCGATATCAACAAGCCATGACAACATGATATTGATGTATAGCTTGGCTAATTTGACACGAGCCCGACCTTTTGATTAGCATAATTTAACAGTCGACATATTGCCTACGTTTACACCACCGATTGTATGTTTTCATAATCGGGGAGTATCACGAAGACGCTCGAGATGTAATACAAACACAAATCTGAAATACCGATATTGCACGATTAGCTTGCGGAAACTGATATATTCAAATCCAGAACCTTATAATATATTCTTGCATAAATGTCAGATGCAGGTTAAAATAGCCAAGCTATAATTAAATTAACAATCATACAGACATCTTTATTATAACCGGCTTGTAAATACTACTGGTTTCTCGGCAGTTTATAGCCGAGATTTATTACTTTATAGATTTTTGTCATCTAGTCGTCATCATGTTTAATTAATGCACTGTGTCACAAACTGGATACAGTCATCGGAGAATTACCTGTCGGTTCGTGAACGTACATGTACATGGGAAAAATATAATAAAACATGGACTTGCGTGTCAACATAATATTATTCTCAAAGGACGTGTTATTCTACAACAAAAACGCTTTCATGCGAATTTGGAAGTTTTAATGGATTTTATGCGATGGATACTCGTATTAATATAATATTAATATTTTTTTACAAGACGACATTTACACATGGAAACCGTTTCTCGTGCAAAGAATATCAGAAGCACTCGTGCGCGTATTTAACGTAATTCGAAACTAGTGTTATCGTTAATTAAAGAAGTACACTGATACTACTATCAGTCTTATAACGTGTGTTCATGTATGTGGTTTTGGTTTTGTGGTTAAAATGAGCATGCACTTTATTGTTATAAACTAAATGGTGTACTAGTGATTTTATCTGTTTGAACTTTTCAATCAAATGGAATGAGTACATTCGTTTCCTAAATGATAACGTATATAATTCTGAATAAAGTATTTTGGTTGTGACCTTTAACAGCTAGTGATTCGACATTTGTGCACTTATTAAAGGGACTAAACTATATTTCTATGATAAAACACGTGTTGTCGACGTTTAAATCACAAACTATGTTTTACGAATACATTAAGTATTCTTACAACTTGTATTACGACCAAAGGCGCTATTGAAAAATTGTTTACCGTCCGTTAACTATGTTACGGCTTTTCTCGCCATTTATATGCTACTATGCTATATAACAACGTTAAATATTTATTTTACTGCGTTAGTCATGCAATAAAATTAAGACATTTTAAAGGTAATTAACCGAAGTTGTGCGATTATTTTTCTTCCAGACCAATCAGTCCAGATTATTATATAAATGTATTAGGTCGGTCAACCAAAAAATGCAATTTTAAGAGAGCTTTTTATTGAATTTGCAATTTACTAACTCTAAGTTCCTTTAAGTACATTGATTTCAGTGCATTGTCTCCGCGTTCGTATTATTAAGAACGCTTGCATGAGCCTGCGTCGATAAACAAATAACCATGGATAGAACGTACACATCAGATGACGTTAATTTCATTGTGATAGTTACAGTAACCATGGTTGTAGTCGCTGTGTTTGGAATTTTGTTCAATATTTTGTGGTCTAGGAGAAAATATCGACGACTTGAAAATGAAAGTTTAACAAGGGCCGAATACACAATGCCTACAGATTTTTCTGAAGTCTGGTCAGTTCCTGGAAATTACAATCAAATAGACATATGAATGTATAACCTTATGCAACAAATACATTAATTGACCATGACTTTTGAGTGGCCAAAACATAAATGGACCATAGTTTATCTACAGGTGAATAACATACATTGATCATAATTTATAACTCTCAAGTCTGTATAAGTGAATTGAATACATGTATAACGATCAATTGACCATAGTTTTTGAGTGAACAGGTCGACAAAAATAAACCATGGTTTATGAGTGAATATGTCGATACAATTGACCATGGTTTATGAGTGAACAAGCCGATAAAATGACGCTGGTTTATGAGTGAATGGGTCGATATAGATTAACCATAGTTTATGACTGAATATGACGTTACAATTCACCATGGTTGATGAGTGAACATGTCGATATAAATTAACCATGGTTTATGAGTGAATAGGTTGATAAAAATGAACCATGGTTTATGAGAAAATGTAGTAAAAATGATTTTGACCTTAGCTTGTCGTGAACAAGCATGTTTCTTGATGGTACTTAATTTGTCGGATTGACTTACCACCTGACTTTTTGGTAAAGTCTACTAGTAAGAATATATCAACATTCTGTTGAAATAAATTAAGTTGCCTTGGTAGTGCTCATTTTAGGGCTTGTGTATCGAACACATCTCTAAAAAATCAGTCAAAGAATAAGATATTTGTGTTATTGTTTTTTTTAAAAAAAATTGACAAAATGTTTACTTGCCGACTTTGCCAAAAAGTCACGTGATGTATCCACGTGTTGTATAATGAGTGACGTGCAGTACAAGACAATGTATATATTTCACATGGTTTGATTGAGGTAGATTTAGATTTCATTGGGGCAACGTGGTGATTCTAGTAACATCATTTGACTCGTATGACCCGAACTCGACCCGGGTAAGACTGGTGTTACCATAACCATATATAATTCGAATTATATGGCGTATTTTTAAATTACGTATCAAATAGTAATGTACATCAGTGTAAGTGAACAATTATTGACGATATAATAGTTTTTGAGTACATTTATTGGACTTCCTTTGATTCGCTTGACTGCGTATTGATGTAATTCGAAGCTTTTCGAATAGATTTCCGTTGCTTTATCCGTAGATCAGTCTGTTTTGTTTTTACAGTTTGACATGTGCTTTTCGTTTACACTCTCAACTAGGAAACTCAGTTAATATGGATGACTTATCTGAGCTTGTTCTTGAAAACGATTTATAGAAGTGATGACAACACCCTCGACTCTCGGAATTCCATTTGAACTTACCCTTGATGTCATTTTGTGGTTTGAGAGGTCAAATATTGAGAGTACCACTGTCAGGACCATCCGGGGTTATTCATGGGATAAATAATTTCTTGAATTAACTTCTTCCTGTCCATTCTGCAGTTTTATTAAGGGGTTTGATTAGACCTAATATATTTTTCATGTACAAAATTTGCCGTCTGAAGTGTCATCTATGCCTGTATGTATATCGCTGGCTTAGAATGAGAAGGTCGTATTAAGCTATAAAATCAATATTTGAGAAAATAAGTAAAACTGTTTGACAAACACTTTTTACTTATGGTAATTGTTTTCATGAAAATAGGCTCATAAGAAGCGTCTTATGATGTATATTTCAAATATGCATTAGTCGTGAGTGGCGAGCGGTGGCCTAGAGGTAGGGTGCGCGCTTCGGGATCGAGAGGTCCCGGGTTCGATCCTCCTCTGGACCACTAGTTAATTTATCTGAGCAAGACCCACAGCTCCACTCCACAATGGTGTAAAATGGTACCTGTGAGGGCAGTGTCTATTCCTGGGCGCCGCAGATCGATGTTGGCTGCCACACCGCAGGAGAGAAATAGTATCCCCAGGGAGACACGAGTGTAGGTTTCCATATGTAGCCCAATGACCAGGGGAAGTTGAAATGTCAAAAGGTGCTTGAGCGGCCTAACAGCTGAAAAGAGCCCTAGAAAATTGGTAACTTAACTTTTAACCTTCTCATTTCTAAGTCAGCGATATGTACAATGTAGTATGAAGCACAGGTAACTGTATCATCGACATAATTATTTAACAATTTTTCTAAGTAAACAGTCAATAAATTTGAAATATCTTAAAAAGTAATCGACATATTAAATTGAATCTGCCTGTAAATATGTAGTGAGACAATGTAGTTAGAAGCACAGGTAACTGTATAATTGTCTTAATTGACATACTTAAAAACATTTCTAAGTACGTGTATACAGTCAATAAATTTGAAATATCTTAAAAAAGTAGTCCACATATTAAATTGAATCTGCCTGTTAATATGTAGTGTGATATTGGCAGTGCAGGCAATAATTTCTTTTTATGATATGCAACAAATTATGTAAGTTACTGCAGTAACATTTGCATAACCAGCTAGTTTCAAAGGTCATAAAGTGGAACATGCATTTTATTGTTTGTTCACAATTGACGTGACCGACTCACTGCTAAACACAATGGGCGCACGTGTAGGTTTTCGTAAAAACGTGACTGTGTGTTCGACTTTAATAATTATAAAGAAGCATTTTATAGTTTGTGCTTGCTGTACGCGGCGGTTGAATAAACCTTTCAAACCAACGACTTCATTTTGAATGAATACATACGACAGTAAACACTTGCAATTACATAAAATGGCCGTAATCACGAAATGCACGTGCACACCAAAATCTTGAATCATGACGGGATTAGTAAAAAAAACAAAAAGTCGGATTATACGGGTCTATGTGTACAAAACATGTACACGATATTTTAAAGCGCTATCTTGTATAATAACTGAGTCATCGAAAAAGGTAAATGTATACTTAGAAAAGTTGCTAAATATAGATGTAGAAAACGAGTTGCTATAAACCTATATATATTTATATAATTCTGGGCCCAGGGCATTTAAATCATCCATGCCTATTAACCATGTTTACTGCTGTATACTTTTTTTTTTACGTCGGAAGTCAGTGCAATATATAGGCCTAATATCTTTCATTTGATATGTTTAAACACAGTGACAAGGTGGAGGTTTTGTGCTCACTCTGTGTCCGGCGTCCGGCGTCCGTCGTCTGTCACTCGTCTGTCCGTTCGTCAACGATTTCTTTAAATAACTATTCTAAAGTTCCACTAATCAGACCACTTTGATTATTTTGAAATCATGCAGATTTTTGCCAGTCTAAGTCTTTTTAAAAAAACTTCAAACTTTTCCTTTCTTAAACCACAGGCATAAGGCTTTCATATTTGGTATACAGCATCAACTAATGGTCCTCTACAAAGATTGTTCAAATTATGCCCATGTGGTCAAAATTGACCCCGACAGGGGGTCGCGAGTCTTACATAGACTTATATAGGGAAACATATGAACATCTTCTTGACTAAAACTACAATGCCTAGAGCTTTGATATTTGGTATGTATCCTCATCTAGTGGTCCTCTACAAAGATTGTTCAAATGGTTCCGGTCTTTTAATAAATAAGGCCATGAGGTCCTAAAAGGTTTTTTTACATGCAAACTACAAAATCTTCTTGTCTACAAAGGGCGTTCAAATTATGTCACTGGGGTCAAAATTGGCCTCACCAGGGATCAAAGTTTTATATCACTTATATAGGGAAAACATAAGCATCTTCTTGTGTAAAAAAGCCTATCGCTTTGATATTTGGTTTTCAAATATCTTAATAAAACAGGCTATATAACTTTTTTGTCTTAAACAAAGGTGTTAAGGTATTAAACATGTGTGGTGATCCGGTCTGATCGCTAACCCATGTAACCGAGTATAGTAAAGTATAGCTAGGGGAAGCAACTCTGAATTTTACTATCCGGCTCCGATCTGGGTTTTGGCTAAGACTGGAATTAATTTCGTTTCGTAACTTTATAAAAAGAAACTTGTCAACAAAGAATTATAATAGGAAGTGATCAGTTCCTGTAGTTAAAGCATAAACACTTGTATCCTCATCATTATATGGCTAACAAACGTTGCTTTCAAACATTGGCCATAATAATATCTCACTGATTATTGACAGTGAAATAACTGAAAACCCGGATTACACTATTTTCAAATTTTGCATGTTTTTGTAAGCTCTCCTGTCACATGATGACACGATGAGCTTTTGTATTCACACTGTCCATCTGTCGTCAGTTCGTCCGTCAGTCAACAATTTAAAGCTAATTCGACGGGACTTTGCAATTCGCTCGAAATAAACCGTGTACTCGTAATAACGATGCTCGTCTTAAATGTGTTTCGCTGTATACGAGTATAAAGTCGTTGTGAAGTACTAAGGTATCTATAGCTTACTAATAATTGAAGGGTGGTTTGGTACTTGAATTTATTTATTTTACTCATGCTCAATCTATCAAAGTGGTAATCAGTCGGTAGTGTTGTTTCACTAATGTAAACAACAGTAAAATTCACATGTTTGAACATAAGACACATGATGTATATTTCAAATGTAGCCATGATTAAGGATACCGCTTACAATGTACATCAGTAGTACAAATGACTGCAATCTTCATATATCTTTCAACCGGTGTGTATATGCCAGAAAATAAGGACGTTTGTATGTCAGAAAAGGCTTAGTACATCTTATACAACTCATAATTGTCAACATCAGTAGTCATCATTTGACCTGAGCCACACCACCCATGCAAAGCAAGCAATTTGTATTATTATATTATTTTGTGTATTTTTATTTCTGCTTATTGCTGTTATTCCCGTCCGTTTTACTATGTTTTTACTCACTAAATATAACGTAGCTGTCGAGAATGACAGTTACGTTCATAAAGATGGGGTGAAAATATTGACAAGCTTACGAAATACTTTTATATAACTTTCATATTTTCGACAAGTTTCATCTTGTAATATGGGCCAAACTTTATTATGTCCCGGAAATGAATTGAAAATCTGTTGTCTTGAGTTTTTCCGTTAGTATCTTTATAAAAAAAAGCTTGTCATGAGTGCCTCGAGGCAGACAAGATCAGTGAGGATGAGAGAGCCGAGGGTTGTGATTGGCGTACCTTGTAAATAAATTAATAAAATATGTAAGCACATGTACACGAGAGTCTGTTGTCTTTTAATCCCTGATTACGCTATATAAGATTACATCCCTGGTCAACTTTGAAAATAAAATATAAAAAAAACAGGAACAAGTTATTGGCGGGTGTAACAATTTTATTTATAATGATTGACAACAACTGTCAATAAACACACAAAACATCTGAGAGCACATTTAACTTACACGGTATTGAGTTTGAAAAGCAACGGAAGTAAAATGGCGATTTAAGAGAGTACTAGCGTTTAATTTTTTTGCGTGAGATTTTTGGTCTTTGGAAGCAGCATACCAAAGACTAAATAGAAACATTGTACCATTATAAATATTGCTTGAAGCTCGTCTATTTAGCTTTAAATACGGCTATGGCAATATAAACTATCACTAATGATCAGTCTACAGTAAGTACAGAGTTGTGGATCCTATGTCTCAATCATCACCAATACATGAATTATATTACAATTGCAACAATTGCACCGATTTTTGATCTCCACAAACACAAACTTTAACCGTTATCAACTACTTTTATCTTAAAATAATCGTTTGTGAATGTACTAGTTAATAAGAGCTTGCTAGAGATAACTCTAACCTTGATTATTCACAGGAAATATAAACACTGCAACAGTTGTCGGTACGATTGAATTTTTGTTTTTGATAATGTGATAGAGAATGTATATGTGTGTTTACTTATAACTGCATCTAAACTTTTACTAAGTACATACTTATTTTATTGATATGATAAGGTAAATGTACATTGTAAAACTACTTATAAATTAGTCATTCTAAATCCGTTCTCTGTATCTTGTTTTTCGTTTCGATAAGGTCAGTTTACAACGGATACTAGATATACATAATTACATTTTCTGTTGCTATTTATACTACATGTATATTCATTTTATTGTTTATGCTACATGTTTTGTTATCTATTGTTATAATTGTAAATATGTTATAATCTTCATGTATGGAGGAAAATAAAGAATCTATCTATCTATCTGGTAAGATTGATTTCAGTGTAGATTGAAACAGAACATGCATTAAAAGTTATTACGCGCCAAATTGAACACGAATGAACATCGAAAATGCATCTTATTTTTATTTTTGTAAACGAAGGCATAACGAAAGTGTTGTCAACAGTGGACTATATGTACCCATTTAAATACAACCAGGGGATTAACTCATTCATTAACTCGCCATTATTTTTCCTTAACTTAATAAGTAGTTGTCAAAACAACAAGCATTATATAATGAGCACTATGAAAATACACAGTTTTACTTCTGCCTTTAACAGTCGCACACGACCTAGCCGTTAGAGGACAATTATTGTCTACAATTTAAGATTCGTGAATCTGAAACGAACAACTGATAAAGGTAATGTAACTATTCTTAAATGAGCTTAAAACGTTGATAGTGTTAACAATTTTCGCAAACTCTATCTGATTAATAATTTCAAAAATAAATACATAACTTTAATGTTCATTTTCCCTCAGCAACACACTTCATGAAATAAGACTTAGTCATACATGCGTAATGGATGAAAAATCACAGATTATTTGGTCAGCCAGTATACAAGTGTTATATATATCGAAATACTTCAAATGTGCAAGAAGTAATACAAAATATTAACATACAACTTATCCCTTCCTTTGTGCATGGTGTTTTATAATATCTGTCTCCATTGGTGTGTTAAAAGGTCAGATGATATCAAGCATTTTACCATGGTTTTCGATTGTAATGGGGACAGCCATTAATTTTAAAACACAATGGGTCTATGTATGTGTTATGCAAACAACTCGTACTTTCATACGTTCTATATCATAATTAGGCAAACAATTAGCGGATCTGTTACGAAATTATCTAAGATACAAACGCACGTGTTTGCATTATGTATAAAACGAAAATGAATATATTATCAACTGTGTTCGATGTAAAATGCTGATACGCCGATTTGCAAATAGTAAAACTATAATAAGTTACAGAAAGGGAACGCAAACGTGAGGTTGCCAACGCGAGGTTGCCTTAACTCGTCGACCGGGACTAAATAAGGTAACCGAGCGTTAGGTAACTGTCTTACTTATATAATTGGCTGTCACGTTGTATAGAGCGTGAACAATTACCCCGGGGACGGACGGGCGGTGGATAGTCAGCTTCACCAGCACTGCCAGAGATATACCCAGGGAACAAATTGAGTTGTCAGGGGCCGGGACAGTACTGCAGATTTAACCATCAGCTGTCTTCTGCAGGACCGTGGATAAGGGGCATGTTGGGATCCCTAAAGTAAAAAAAACTGCCAATCCCCGTGGGTAGGGGGCCATGGACGCAGCTGGCTGGTGCATAAAAAACAAGGCATATTATAACATTAAACCACAAACTTAAAAAAAAAATCACTCTATGACAGTCACTACAGTACAGACTGAGCTCTCATTCATATAAGTCGGTCAAATGTAAAGATCAATAGTTAATCATCGAAACTAGAGTGGGCAACTAAATTAATTGTTATGTGTCCATGTTATCACTTTTGGGCATCCCACTTAAGAACATGTTTTACAGTTTAATCGGGCCCGAGCTTTTATCTTACGACACAACCCAGCGAAATAATGCAACAACAAATTGAAAAATAAAAGCTTTGAAAAATGCCTCCCAATACACTGAGTCGGAAAAGAACATTTGTGCAACTTTATGGCTGAAAATCATATACTCACATGCATATTCTCTGTATCAATATAAACACCTGTTAAAACAATTCATTCACAACGAGTCCAAATCTTTCCTAAGATTTCCACCCTCGCCTCAAAACAAGATGACGCTTTCTAGCTTTATGAACCATAATGCATAGCGTTTGGGATTTTTTCGCCACCCTCGGCACTTTCCGTCCGACACATTCCGTATCTTTCCGGGAAAATACCATATATGGTACGTGTCCGCCAGAGATCAACAGGCCTCTGATGATATCAACTGTGTTCGATGTTAAATGCTGATACGCCGATATACAAATAATAAAACTATAATAAGCTACAGAAAGAGAACGCAAACGCAAGTTGTTTTATTTCGTCGAGACTATATAAGGTTACAGAGCGTCAAGTTTTCATTCTATTTTTTTATAACAGGCTGTCACATTGTATAGGGCGTGCGAAGTAGTATATAATATTATCCTAGACTGTAGTTATTTGCACTCATTCCTTTGAAAATTAAGACCTTCCCATTCGATTTAAATTGAATTTAGCGACACCCCTTCAGAGGCGTTCCCTATAACTTTTATCGTTTAAATCGATTCAGGAATACTATACATTAAATGAGAATCATCATTGCTTAATGTCCTCAAATCTTCAACAAAAAGATCCCACCAATTACCGAGAGAAAAATGAAAATATATTTCCGTAGGGAGCCAAAATAGACACGGTAAAAGTAAAGTTTGTTTATTATAGTGTCACCCCTAATGAAAGGGCCAGTCAATTCTGACTTATGAGACACTTACGTATATTTCATGCTTACAATACCTTCCCGAATCCCTTCTCGTAATGCCGGGCGCCTGGCTGAGATGGGCCTACGTTAACCATTAATTTAACTAGCTGGTGACTGACCAACCGGTCTCATCAGTACCAACCCGGCTTCCGCCGAGATTCGAACCTTCGACCTCCCGCTTCCTAGGCGGACGCCCTAACTACTGGGCCACGGTCGCATTTGTTTCCCTTTGACCAAATATTAATAAATCGCTGGAACCGATAGATTTTTATTGGTGATTTGTATTACTCGTATTTCTTACAAAACAGAGACATATTTGCGAACAATTTTTTCTGACAAATTATGATAATTGATAGTGCTTTGTACATTTTGCTCATTTAATGTAATATAAAGTATATGACAAGTATATGACAACTACTTGGACACGACAGATAGAAGACGCATCTGAATAATGTGATTCGTCTGTTCTCTATCTTTTAGGATATATCTAAAATATGAAAAATATATGAGAACATTGGACTGGGAAGATAGTACTTAACTCAAACAATCGAACACAGTAAACGAAAACATGATCCAACATTTAATTTAACGAGGAACGTATCCACTCTGTTCAACAATAGTTGGACATCAGATGCAATAATACGTATACACATGTAGTGATACTCCAGGTTGTCATCATTATTCGTACATTTGTATTTAATTTCACCAAAAACTAGTTCAGTTCAGATCACTTATCCTGCGGTGCGGGAGTGTCGGAAATATCGTATTACATCCCCAGTCCGTTACTTAAACATGCAAAGTTAGCCAACCAATGGCTTGGTGGACCCACGGAGTCCGGGCGTCACGCTCCATGTACCACTAAAATTTGTTTGCAACCTCATGAACCTATGCAGCATACATCATTTTCGAAGAAATTTAGCTTTTACTAAGCTTATATGATATATAGAATCTTAATTCGTGCTCATTCCTTACAATATGTATTAAAACAGTTGACAAAACAAAAGGACACTCGCAGAACCTCGTGTCATATTGTTTTGTTAACTCATTTAATTACAATGGTAAGGAATGAGCACTCACTCGAGATCCTCTATTTCTTAAAATTTGTGAACATCATGATTGAGTGCAGTTGGAATTGAAAGTACATCGGCATTATTGTCGCGCCTAACAGAACAATGATTTTCGCGCCTCATGACATACACAACACATGGTACCGACATCATTCCACGTTACAGAAGTCAACTATGTACGTTAAATGATAAATTATGAGTGCACTGAGCATTGCTCCAAATAGTGCCCAAACGAGATATAAGTATATTAAGAGGACGGATTCTACTTGTGAAATAATTGCAAATGTGTAGCAATTACCATTTTACCGAGTGCCATGACCGTCATGAAAATGTGTTGATTTATCTTCAATGGTACATATACATGTTAGCTCGAAAGCTTAACTTATATATTTGACTTGTATACATATATGTGGAACCAGTTCAACTGAATGCATAGCTTTTCATACGACATGTGCATACACGTGTACATAAACCAATTCCCTTTTTTTCTTGCCATCGGGCTCACACGAGCATTCAGACATAATATTATTCATAACATAGATACATTTTATCAGGTTTGTTTAAGTTCAAGTATAATGCATATCATGATCTGTGAAATAATATCTATCAATCTATCATTACAGTATGTGTTTGTCATTATCAGCGGCTGTCAATAACCTATATTGATCTGAAATGTTATAACATCCTGCATTATTGAAATGTTCAATAACGATTCATGTCACCATATTGTTTCCCGGAAATTTGATTAGTTAGTTTTTCTAACAGTGTCACATTAGATTTTGTAATAAGCATTGATTTCGTGTGACGAACATTCTCTGTCGTGTTAAGTAACGTTTCCCAACAAAAACATTTACATAATTAATGAAACAGATCAATACTCGAGAAACATTATGTGTTAGTTTTCAAATCGGATTATGTAAAATACAATTGGTGTTTGCAGATGTACCATTAGTGTGTCAATAAGTAATTGTATTGCCTAGTAAGCATTTTCGATCAAATTAACGCGTTAGTTCGATGTAATGTAAGACGATATAGCTTTTTATTCTACAGTTTCTGCTAAATGAAAATTGCTCTTTGAATAGTAATGCTATTAAAACGAATAGTTTTTAGAAAGTTATTTCAGGTCGGTTGTAAAGCAAGCTCTTACATAGTGTCACTAATATTAAGTATTCTTGGCCCTATACTGATTGGTTTCAAACGCAATTCAAAAGTTCATGAATAACAAATGAGTAGTATAACAATGCTATAGGTTTTCAAGTTAATAAAACATAACCCACTGTGATATAGAGTGTACTAAAGAGGCAAGGAATACTTGGAATTATCATAGAAGTACTGGTGCCTTGAAGATGCCCAATTCAAGAAATCGGTTTAAATGGGTTTGAGAGACAAAACAATTAATTGAAACATACCTGTAATCTCACCCAATTATGTAAGTTAAACTATGTTACGTCTGTTCAGAAATGCCCTGATACATATTTTCCACGTATGAAGCGTTCTATCCACTATAACATCCACTAGTAGTGGAATATAACCAAAGATCAAAAAGTATTTACGATTTACTGGCACTTCCTTCCCCGGAAACATTTGAAGTTGTTGTTAAACATTTGAGATACATTGGTGTTTGCAAATGTAGAACTAGTATTTCAACGGATTGTGAAACTTCATTCCCTAGTAAGCATTTTCGACCAGATTTACGAGTTAGCTCGATTAAATGTAAAACGATGTAGCATTTTATACTACACTCTCTGCATAATGACAATGCTCGGTACATTTTTATTCTATTATGACGAATAGTTTTTCAGGTAGGTTGTAAAGCAAGTTTTAACATTTTATCACTTATATTTTCTCTTCCATGTACTTTATAGGTTCAAATACCACTTCCAAGTTCATTGACATAACTTATTTTAATCCACGAATAACAATTAGGTAGTAAAGCAATGCTTTAGGTTTTCAAGCTTATACGTTATATCACAATGTGTTTTGAGATGTGCAACAAAGTTGGACGGAGTACTTTGAATTATCATACCAAGTACTAGCGCATTGAAAGTGTCCAATTCAAGAAACATGTTTAAATAGTTTTGGAAGTGTTCAGATAAAACATTTTAGTTGAAACACGCTTGTTATCTCACCCCTGAAATACCTTGATAAGAAATTGTCAACGAATGCTACATTTTTTCCACTGCAATATCCGCTAGTAATGCAATATGTCCAGAGATTATTCAGTATTTACACTTTACTGACACTTCTCCCGGAAACATTTGAAGCAATTGTTAAACATTTGAGAGTTTTATCTTCGTCTGGAGATCAGTACGTTTAATATCCTAATACATTAAACAGGCTCATACAGGCACCACTGATATCCGGGACTTATGAGATTTTTTTCCAGTTCGTACACGATCATTAAATGCAGTTTTATCTGATTTACTTGATTGAACTGCATGATGTTGAATGATTTACGTAATCACATTCTAGTGTATCTTGCATATTCTTAACCATACAATTGCAATGGATCAGATGGCGTGGCTTTTTGTCATGATATAAGCGTTTACTAATCGCAGATCCTCGGCAACAATCCAGAACAACGGCACCAACATCTGTCAAATTTATGTTTATCTTATACATATAATGCACAAGAAAATAATAACTATAATAACAGATTACCAATAAAATGTGGTATAATGCGCCCAGGATAACAAGAATGATGAGATCATTTAGAATAAGATATATAAATTAAAGGAAAATTCAAGCTTGCACGATTTATCAGTGTTATTTTAGTATATAATTCACCGTATATGTTTACTAAAATAACCAATTTTGCAACAGTAGGCCCATCGTGCCACTGTTGGTAAACACAGATAAAAAAACGCTCCGACATCAAATTATTATTATACCACATTTATAACACAATTGTGCAATTGCTTTACCAACTATGTCTACGAATGACCCTGGTAGAGCAATGAAAGAACCTTTATAATCGGGCTCATTCAACATCAAACACTGGAAATAAATGTAGAAATAAAACGGTTTAGACATAAACATTAACATCAAAACAACCCCAGCATAATGTATTTATGCATTCAGTGAACAATGCGAATATGCTCTTTGTATTCAATACATAATGGTAACTGGCAGATGTTGCCATATCTATCTATCGTACCTAGTGTTTGGATCCTGTATGAGTCTAGATCATAGCAAATATACCCTGTTGGTTTTCTTTCAGTTCATGCCAGAACGGACTTGATTGCGTAAATGTTGCAGAGCTTGATATTCACAATATACAAAATATATTTCTATGAATCAACCACTGGCAGAAATTAAATTCGTCCAAAGCTTAAACACTTTTGTCTTTTGTATTATGGATGACGTGTAGGATTAAATTATACATCGCTTAAAGCAGATAACTGACACCAAATAAATGTGTTTTCCCTGCCCAATGTCCACGTTTCTTTCTTAATTAAGCCGTTTAGAGCTGTTTTACGCATGCCGTAAGTAAAATTATGTTAGTAAAACGCTTTCCTGGAGATCGGGTTGCTTTCCATGAACATTCAATATTATCATCAGATGGTTTTATGTTCTTTCAGAGAATTATACTGTTGTTTTGATTGCTTTCCATCAACATTTATACAATCATCATGAAATTATATAAATATGCTCTTATGTCCTTTTTTAGTGAATGTCCTAAGGTACATTTACCTAGATTCTGCACCTCAAAAAAAAGTAAAGCTAATTTAGTAAATTGCCTACAATTTATTATATAGGACAGGACCAACAGAATGTCAAAATATTAATACGCTCTCAGATCATATTCACGGGAGAATATTTACGGGTCGTTAAGTAACTAGGATGCCAATACGGTTAGTATTGATGCCAGAAAGGAGAAAATAAATGACCCTGAGATTACACTCGTGGAATTCAAATTACGTGTACGCATATTTACGTATACCTTTCTGAAATAGTTCGTTTCAACAAATAAGTAGTAGGTACGATACTTCGTGTTTTGTTCATGTTATGTGTAGTTTGTTTATTTGCAATACATAATTCTCTCTGCTTTTACAAGACATGATATAATGGTTCGCGCTGAAATGTGGTATCATGCCTATATTTTCATGCAAACCAATACAAATTTACCATGATTGAGATAACCCTATAACAAGACATTTAGAAACTATACTGTACTTCTTTGACATATTCACTGTAACAACTGGCATCTTCATTTCGTACCAATGTGATCTTAGGTGTATGGTAAAAAATATTATCTAAAACATTGTACAGTAAAACTCCGCATCGAAAACACGAGCACCCGGCCTATGTCAAGCAAGCACCCGATTTATCTCAAGTATTTTACCTGACACGAAGACGAAGTTTTATTGTTTATTGAGACTATCGTTAGTTATAACTAGACTTTTTTCATTTTTCATGGTCTTAGATTCAATTTCAATACGTATTTTAAGTGTTTTTACTATTTTACTTCAAAGTGTAGTGCGAACACTGTTTCTAGTTGGCATTTCGTAAAAACTAATTAAGAATATCTTATATCGCCTACGCTATACGTTATTTCCAATAAAAATAATTACTTTCTTCTGGGAGAAAAATATAACCAAGACATTGTCAGCGACCCTTCAGTTTGTCTTATTTGTTAGAATTGAATAACTAAATAAGGAGACAACTGTTGCAAACAATTTATTTATGACTTTTACGTTTCTCTAGAATGCCTATATAAGGAATATACGTACACTTGTATAACTACACATTTGACTTCCGAATGACATTCTATATATTAAAGGCTAAATCAGAAACCGTTGATAAAAAAAACATTAGAAATGAGCAATTCATCCAGGACTAAGTTGTGTTTTATATCTCAATATCGGTGATAAAATATAACATTATAAATAGTATATGAAATGAGGAAACCGACTACTACTATTGGACACTTTGAAGTATATTGAACTGAGCGATGATTATTCAGATAGATCAAGCCATTGGTTTCCTAGTTATTGATTCGGTTAATAGATGGTGTGATCAATAACGAACCGTTGATACATCTGAATTGTACATGTTAGTTTGATATATGGCATATATGTAGAAATAAACACATACAATTCTTACGGTACTGATGAGAATTATTCTTACGGTACTATAATGAGTATATTTTGTTCATAATGTGGATGGGAAAAGTAACAATTAATGTTGATTAACATTTATAATCGGAAATAATAAAACGGTTCTCGTGAGTGTTTTTTTTCTTTTTTATGCACTTTATGTCCGGTAACTACATTCGAAAGAGATTGTGGTTTACTTGGTGTTTTATTCGTAATTTTTTTTCTGTACGTTTGTTTGAGTCAAAGCATGATATAACCTACAAAATTATTAATTATTTCTTCATGTATATACATAGCAGCATAGTGTATATTAGGGCAACATTGTAAGATCAACAATATAGACAAAGATAGTGACATCTATGTAATTGAACGCTTGAGACAATTAAGTCAATATTTCTATAAATAATAAATGAAGACATAGTAAATGCGAGCGTTATAATCAACACTGATACTGTGGTGTATTTTTCCATCTAACCGAGTATAATGATCCACAACGGATAGTGTGGTCTATTGTTCCATCTGATATTGTATTATGACGTTAGCTCTCTTCAACTTCTGTATCAGAAAACTTCGTAACACAAGCCTATGACTTTATCTGTCTACATTGTCTGTATTTACAATGGTCTTAGTGTTAACTTTGTAACACATACTCATGACGTTATTATGGTAAAGTACTTAAACAGTTCCCTCAATCAAAGGTGGCTAGTTAATGCATAGTATTGTTCAGCTACATGTACAAAGGATTCTACGGCTTCTAAACAAGAGGTTGTGAAAACAGTAATCAATCATTCAACGAGTTAAAAGTAAAACAACCTTCACTACACAACTAGCAGATGATTTCAAGGAATGGAATATAAGAACGCGTCTAGTACTAATTTTACAAAGCATTTTAAAAGCAACGATGCAAGAGATTGAACAGACCACAACTGTTTCATATGTAGTCTGATTGGCAAACAGTAGGTAGTCTCATTGGCAAAGCTACTTAGAGATCAAACATATCGTTGTTATTAATTGTTGATAATATGATATGTTGCGACCGACGCGTGAAATGAGGCAGCAGCTGATATTTATGTTTGTTTGTTTTAAACTTGCTAAACTCTAGGTGAACATCAAAATATCAAATAGTTTAAATACCATGGAGAAAATTTTTGTATATATAATTCAGATCAAAACGCCTTTGAAGTGTTATAAGTTTCAAATATAAGAGAGTTATATAATTAGGTATCGGATTCAGAATATAGGTACGACACAACATTTGAAATAGCTTAAACAGTATATTGCTTTTTCCTACCAGATACAGTAAATAAATATCCATGCTAAGGCCCTTTCGAAATATGGCTCCTGGACAAAAAATACTCATGTCAAATGGTGGTTGAATGTGACTGAACTGCTGAAAACAGCCCTAGATAGTTGATATTTCTAATTCTGATCGTAACGCGCTTGAAATATTAGATATGTTTACATTAAATGCATATTTATTAAGGTCAGACGAAATATTTAAGTTAATTAGTAACAAATTTAACGTGTGTTTTTGGCCAAATGAATGACATTTACGAGTTAAACAGCCTTGTACGACCTAGCATGAAGATTAAATAACAACCTCCATTGTTTACATCATTTATATCTCCAAATAAGTTTCCAATTTTCGAGAATAGTTTTCAGTCGTTCTGCCGATTAATAACCCTTTGATATTCTATCTTCTGCTGTACGCTGGACTACACGTACCTATGAAAACCTATTCTCTACTGTGGGTGTGGCAGCAAACATCGATCTGCAGCGCCCAGGAATTGATACTGCCGTTACAGGTTCCGATTTACACCTTGGTAAAGTGGAGTAATTAATGCTCAGAGAAATTAACCAGTGGTCCAGAAGGAGATTGAACCCGGGACTCTCGATCCCGAAGCACAAACTCCTGCTGCATGAGTATGCTTCAAATTTAACTGTTTATGAAGAAAAACATACTTTTATTGAATATCGAAATGATCAGGTGACAAGCGAAACCACAACAAAGAAACCATAACTGTGTGATACCATGTTTGTAGAAGAAGTTTAAATCATGGCATGATTATTTTTACCATAGATTTTGCTAACTCTGTGATTGTGTTGTTTTTGTTTCGCCTAATGTCCTTGTTTATTTCATGTTGTTTAATAGAGCACAAAACTCGCTCATGAAGTCTGCTCGTTTCACGCTTGTGCATTGTTATTGTTGCAAAAATTTCCGATTAGTTGTGTGTTTTGTCCAATAAATTATTTACATCAGACATTCTATACGTTATTTACGATCTGGGCTATGTTCCGTACCATGATTTAATTCATGGCAACAGCATAGCCTGTATCCATAAATTATTATTTATAGTATTCACACGGGTGAGATACTTTTTAATTCGGCCACTGTGCTGTTTGGTTACTACGATTAAATTTTTTAGCATATATATTTTCTCCCTCTTTTTGCCCAGTACTGTAAACTAGGTCAAGTCCCTTAATGCCTCTATAAGTCGTGTTAACGTTATGTCACTTTCCTTGGTGTTTTAAACTAGGTCAGGGGGTGATTGTGCCTCATTTAGTTGCCGTTCTGGCACGGGTTTGTGTGCTTGGTTCGCCATGCGGATGGGACTTGGGGAACTTGGTCGAGTATTGGCTGCGTTTCATTCAACAATAACTGCTATTATATAAAAAAATTGGAATGTTGGTCATCCTGCATTTTATCGGCGGGGACTGCGCTCTTTAATTGTTTCTTCGGCTTATGAGGGGGCACTGCTCAATGTAGTTGCTAGGAATATGTAATAATTTTTCCCACTCCACTCCTACCTTGTCCATTATTTTAACTTGGTGAAGTCGTAGTTGTGCCTCTTTAGGTCGCATACCGTTAGGTCACTGTCCTTGGTGTTTTAAGCTGGGTCGCGCCCCGGGGTTGTTGTGCCTCATCTGGTCGCCGTTTTTGGCGCGGGTTTCTGTGGGCATTACTCAGGGTAGTTGTGTCGTGGTGTTTCTGATTTATGTGCTTGGCTTGTTGGGATGAGTGCTACCTTCCCTGTCAGATTTTCTCATACCTTTTTCGCAAATATTGTACCTTGTCTCAAAATGAAACCTAACCTCCAGCAATTTAATATATTAAGAATTTAGAATGGATGCACAGACTGTCTTGAACGATGTCTATTCACCGAATAAATACTTTAAATTCAAATATACAGCCGCCAACCATACGAGCATATTATCTAAGGAATACAACTGCTGTATTGTACGATGTTGAACTGTCGCTTTATAAATGTCTATATTAAATTATTGTATATCAAAATGTCATAATATGCTTTGAGAACACAAGAGAGTATAGCTTCACACATTTATGAATGGAGAACTGTCACCGCACCCATTAAATAATTCAAAATAAGCAATAAGCTACTGTTGGCCATTTCCAAACCTCATAAATAGGCTGTACCATAAGAAATATCACACCAAAAGGCGTTGCGTGTGTCTACGGAGGCACACCCGTTTTCTTAATAACATATTACTGGTATGTAATTAATATCTTTATAGATATAGCTGATTTGTCAGTTTGTCTAATGTACGACACATAATTGATTATATAGAAAGATAAATAACTTTATATCAAGTTTCAATTGCCATTGCGACAACGTGACGTGACGTATAAATCAATTAGATCGTGTGCTGATGTCATATTCGCCTATTTCCCCATGTAAGGCACTGTTGTAGAAACCGAATATATCATATAAAACATCACTGTAATATATATATAGTTCCAATTTTAAGTGCTAAGGTATCTATATCTAACTAATAATAGAATGTTGGTCTGGTACTTGAGTTTATTTATGTTACCCTAGATCAATCTAGCAAAGTGGCTGTCAGTCGGTGGTAGTGTTGTTTCAAAAGGTGTAAGCCACAGTACGGTACACATGTTTGCACACATTTATAAGATATATATTTCTAAAGTAGTTTTCAACCCATATAGTTCAATTTGGAAATATCTCCATTCGAATGCAGTTTCTTGGGCCTTTGATAGGGCATGGTGCATGAACTTTTCTCTTCTTTTATTTGTTGATTGTTGTTATTCCCGTGCATTTTGTTATGTTTTGACTGACGGTGAAATCTCGGAGTTAGTATAAACAAAGGCTGCATCCCTTGTCCATTTTGAATAAACAATAATAAAACAACTAGAACAGGTATTTGGCGTTTGTAACAATTTTATTTATAATGATTGACACCAATCGTGCAACAACTATCAATTAACACACAAAAACATCTGTAAGCATATTTAACTTACACGGTATCGGTTTCGAAAAGCAACGGTAGTACAATCGCTATTTAAGAGAGTACAAGCGTCTACTTTGCTTGTGTGAGGTTTTTGTCTTTGGTAGCAGCATTCAAAAGACTAAATAGAAACATTGTACCATTACAAACATTGCTTGAAGCTCAGCATTTGAACTTTGAATACGGCTGTGGCAATAGATAGTATCACTTATGATTAATCAACTGTAAATACAGAGCTGTAGGACCCAAGTCTCAATCAACCTCAATACAACAATATTACAATTTCACCGAATGTTGATCTTCACAAACATAAACTATAACCGTAACTAACTACTTTTACCTCAAAAGTTTTTAAATCAAACAGATCGTTTGTAAATATACTAGTTATAGCTTGCAAGTGATAACTCCAGCCATGTACATATTCACAGGAAACATCAACACTGCAAAGTTGTCTGGATGCTTGATTTCAGCATACATTGAAAAAGAACATGTATTAAAAGTAAGTACGCACCAAATTGAACACACTTGAACATCGAAAATGCATCTTATTTCACTTTTTGGAAACAAAGGCAAGACCAAAGTGTTATCAGCGGTGGGCCATATGAACCCATTCATAGGTCATTTACAAAACAGCAAGCATTATGTAATGACTCCTATCAAAATAAAAGGTTAAACATCGACCTTTAACAGTCGCACACGATCACGCCGTTAGCGGACCTTTAGGAATGTGAACACCTAGACCTATATGGACATCTGTAAATTTTAAGCGTAAAAAACCGAGGGATTGTCTCAAAAGAATTTTGATATAATGTAAAGCAGACGAATTTAATCACATGTATTGATGGTAAATCAATCCATTGTACTAGTAGAAGTCATACATTCCATACAGAAAACCCCTAGTACATTTACCAATTTAAAACCTCACATCCGTCTAGGTGTACATGTACATATCTCTAAAGTTTATGGTCCAATATTTAAGATTCATGAATCTGAAATGAATAACTGATGAATGTAACTCATTTTAAAATGAGCTTAAAACATTTACAGTATTACTAATGTCCGCAAACTTCACCCCGTTTATACGACAATTTCAAAAATAAATACATATTTTTCAATTTCATTTTCACCTCACCAATACACTTCATGAAATGTGACTTAGTCTTACATGCGTAATGGATGAAACATCACAGATTATTTGGTCATCCAGTATACAAGTTTCACATATCGAAATACAATGTCACACAAGCAACGCAAAATATTACCACACTTATCCCTTTCTTAGTGCAGGATGTTTCATAATATCTGTCTCCATTGGTGTATAAAAATGTCAGATGAGATCAAGCATTTTACTATGGTTTTCGATTGTAATGGGGTGAGCCATTAATTTGTAAACGCCCTGTTAGTGTATATTCTAAGATGTCTTATGCAAACTACGATCATACGTTCCATATCATAATTATGTCAAGACTAACCGGATTCGTTACGAAATCATCTTAGATACAAACGCACGTGGTTGCATCATGTATAAAACGAAAATGAATATAATATCAACTGTGTTCGATGTTAAATGCTGATACGCCGATATGAAAACAATAAAATTATACAAAGAGAACGACAAAGCGAGGTTGAATTACTTCGTCGAGTGCGTAGCCCGAAACTAATAAGGCAACCGCGCGTTAAGTTTTCTTAATTTCGTGTATGTCGACAACATTATGAGTATAAAACAATACACCAGCTATAAGAAAAGTGTAGTGTCGATGAAGTATGAACTAGACAATTATATTTCATTAGTTTACCGAAGCCGCTGGGAACATCTCAAGAGCACGTTATATCAATAGTCAGATATCAATGCAGTTGATGTTACAAACCCATCACATCTGTGTTCATCGGATCTATCGTGGCAACACTTCTACAAATCGTCCTAAAATAGTTCATAATAGTGTTGAATGATTTTCCCTGCAACAAGTTTCCGTCGTATTTAATTATGCTGATTACAAAACTCATTTCGGACCCTTAGGCCACAAAGCTTCAACTGAGTATAAAATATCAGCCATATTTCGATCTAGGAGATTGCAGTCCAGGACTTTAACAACACATTTTTCGGATTTTGGCGTTATTTCATCATAATTTCTGCTTTCTGATAACACTTTTCTCATTGTCATTAGACTTTTACTTTTCTTTCGACTCCCTGAGTTTAATAGATCACCAAAACTAGTACTTATATTTCTATAGCTTGTACAACTCTGATTT
This sequence comes from Spisula subtruncata, assembly GCA_963678985.1. Taxonomy (NCBI): domain Eukaryota; kingdom Metazoa; phylum Mollusca; class Bivalvia; order Venerida; family Mactridae; genus Spisula; species Spisula subtruncata. Next base: position 18,409,268 of record OY787661.1, read on the forward strand.
TTCCTCAAAGGTGGTCGCATTGATTTGTCAGTAAATTTGTCAGTGAATGAAGTTTCACCGATATTATGTATTAACAGCGTGTCTGGATTTGATATGTCATTATCACCACTATCAAAACTATTTTCTCTTGACACAATTGGCGCTTCACTGTCATCAGAAAAATCTACAGTGCTTTGTCGACTTAGAATAGCTTGCTGGAATCTGTTTTTAGGATCAAGCAAATCCTCTCTAGATCTCGAAGAGCGACTGTATCTAGAACTACTTGTCGATTTTACGGAATGTTGACGGACTGGTACATCCAATGAATGTTGTTTTCGTATTGAAGGAGTGTTTAGTAATGATGGTGCAAGGTGCAAGTTTAGCATGCAATGGCTTATTCAGACCCTTTATTTAACGTGAAAGTATTTAGAGATAATTCATAATTGACACTGGAAGCAATTTATTGACCAAAAATGCAAAAACAAAGAGAATGTGTATGTTCTAAATTATCTGCAAATTGTACTTGGGGTGCAGCAAATTACTGCCACCCAATATGTAGTTGCGTTTGAAAAATCACTAAGGAAAGTTTTAAGCACTGTATTGTTGTTGTTTTTATTTTCATATGTTTATTTATAATAAACAAATGATCAACTGGTAAGGAGCTTCATACGGTTTTAGATAAATAGAACCTTACACTCGTGCTCATTTCTACAATCTTTATTAAACGAGTTGACAAATAGAGCCTCTTGTAATACTGTATTGTCAAATTGTTTAATAAAAATGGTAAGGAATGAGCACTCAATCAAGATCATCTATTTCTGAAAATTTGTGAATATCATGATTTAGTGCAGTTAGAATTGAAGGCGCTTTGATATTGTTGTATTACCTTACAGAAAAAAAAACGTTTCGGCGCCATATGGTATACAAAGCACATGGTACCGACATCATTCCACGTTACTGAAGTCAATTATGTACGTAAATGGATAATAGGAACGGGGCGAGCATAACTCCAAAATAGTGTTACAATCGAATTATATTTATGTTAAGAGAAAGGAGTGGAATAATTTCAAATGTGTAGAATTTACCATTTTACCGAGTGCCATGAGTGATATGAAGTTGTGCTAATTTATCTTAAATGGTACATACACATGTATTTTGGACAAGCTAGCCCCACGGCACAGCTAACTGTATCATAAATAAAAATACCAAAAAAAATATCATTTTTGTAAAAATCACATGTTTCTTTTACATTTTGTTTCGTTTTAGTCTCTTTCAACCTGTGGCCCAGCATGAAGTAAAACGAACCCGCTTACGATTTATATGACTTGTATACATTTATGTGGCACTAGTAAAACTGAATACAACGCTTTTCAAAGACACATACCTACACAAACCAATAGGATTATTTTCACCTTAATGTTCGCATGTGCATGACATTTTCTGAAGTTTGATTACATATGTATTAATGATATAGCTACATTTTGACCACAAAGGCGAACGTTTGTTTAAGTTCAAGTGCATATCAGTTGTGTGTAATAATATATATCCATCTATCAATTTCACACATATGTTTGTCATATTCAGCGTCTGTCATCAACCTATATTGATCTGAAATGTTATATCATCCTCCATTATTGATATGTTTAATAACGCGTCATGTCACAATATTGTTTTTTGGAAATATGATCAGTTAATTTTTCTAACATTGTCACGTTTGATTTTATAATGAGCATTGTGTTCGTGTGACGAACATTCTCTGTGGTGTTTATCCTTTCCCAACAAAAACGTTTAAATAATTAATTAAACAGATCAATACTCGAGAAACGTTATGTGTTGGTTTTCAAATCTGATTAAGATTATTTAAGAATACAATTGGTGTTTGCAAATGGAGAACTAGTGTTTCAATGAGTTATGTAACTGTATTGTAACATTGTCGACCAGATTAACGCGTTAGCTCGGTGTAATGTAAGACGACATGACTTTTTATGCTACAGTACATGCTAAATGAAAAATTCTCTTTAAATGATTCTGCTATTAAAACGTAAGGCTCTTTATAAAGTTAATTCAGGTCGGTTATAAAGCAAGTTCTAACATAGTATCACTTATATTAAATACTCGTGGTCATATACTGGAAGGTTTCAAATGCCGCTTGCAAGGTCATGAGCATAGTTTCATTCATGGATAACCCCTATGTAGTTTTCCAATGCTTTAGATTTTCAAGCTAATTATAAGTTATCATACTATGTGATTCGAAGAGTGCTATAAAGCGGGAAGGAATACTAGGAATTTTCATAACAAGTACTAGCGCCTTGAAAGTGTCCAATTCAAGCAACTTGTTTAAATTGTTTTGGGAGTGTTAAGATAAAACATTTTAATTGAAACATGCTTGTAATCCCATTCCTGAAATACACTGATAAGAAATTGTCCACGAATGCTGCGTTTTCCCACTGCAATATCCGCCAGTTAAACGATATAACCATAGATCAAACAGTATTTACGTTTTACTGACACTTCTCCCGGAAACATTTGCAAAAGTTGTGAAAAATGTGAGAGTTTTTTTCGTCTCGAGTTCACTACGTTTAATATCCTAATAAACAAATAAACACCACCGATACCCGGTACTTACAGAGAATGTATCCGGTACTTATACGAGCATTAAATGTGGTTTTATCTTATTTACTACTTAAACTGTATGATGCCGAATAATTATAGCAATCCCATTTTATTGTATCTCACATATTCGGAACCAAAATGGATCAGATGGCATGGCATATTGTCATGTTAAATAAGCGTTGACAAATCACAGACACTACAAACACGACACCAACTTCTGTGAAATTAATGTATATTTAATACGTATAATGCGCAATATTAGGTCACTTGCTTTAAAATGCACTTTAATAAAACATGAGAATAAGATAAATTATGTTATAGACTGATGTGTTTTTCTGTTCCAAATAGTTGCAGTCGTATTCCAAACATGATACATGTAGTCAAATTGAAAATGTTTGACGCCATTTTTATTTTCAAAATAATTTTGCTGATTTGTGCTTTTTTTAACTATTCGGTATTTGGATTTATAGCAAATATCAATCACTTAAATTATTGCGTGTATATGAACATATTGAATAAATAACTGATAAAGATCAAAAACCACCAAAAAGAATTGCTCTTTAACTTAATGTAAAGTGACCAATATTGTAACGATTATATTTTAGATACACTAACCAGCAGGAAAAGCACAGAAAATATCGAACGCTTCGACATCAAATTATTATTATTATACCACATTTATTACACCACATTAATAACACAAATGTGCAATTGCTTTACACACTATGTTTACGAATGACTGGCGTCGAGCAATGAACGAACCTTTGTAATCAGGTCCATTCAACATCAAACACTGGAAATAATTGTAGAAAAAAACGGTTTAGACATAAACATAAACATCAAAACAACCACAGTATGATGTATCTATGCTATCAATGAACAATGTGAATATGTTCTTTGTATTCATACATAATTATAACAGGCAGATGTTGCCATATCTATCTATCGTACCTAGTGTGCGAATCCTGTATGAGACTAGATCATTGGCAAATATACCCTCCTCGTTTTCTTTCAGTTTTTACCAGAACGCACTTAATTGCGTAATAGAGATTGATTCACAATCGACCAAAAATAAATTTCAATAAATAAACCCTTGGCAGAAATTTAAATTCGTCAAAAGCTTTAACAATTTTGTATTTTGTATGATGAATGGTGTGACACCGTTGCAATGAACAATACTATGTGAGTTTTAATCAAGCCTTTAAGCGTGATGTGACGCTGCAATAAACTGTACAATAAGGGTTTTAATTAAGCATTTAAGCGTGATGTTTCGCTGCAATTAACAGTAAAATGAGGGTTTCAATTAAGCCTTTTAGCGCGATGTTACGCTGGAGGAGGGTTTAAATCAAGGCTTTAAGCGCGTTGTTACGCTGCAATGAACAGTATAGTGAGGGTTTAAATCAAGCCTTTAAGCGCTATGTTAGGCTAAAATTAACCGTTCAATGAGAGTTTCGATCAAGCCTTTAAGCGTAATGTGACACTGCAATGAACAGTACAATGGGGGTTTTATTTAAGCCTTTAAGCGTGATGTGAAGCTACAATGATCAGTACGATTACGGTTTAAATTAAGTCTTTAAGCGTGGTGTTATTTTTCCGCAAATATAATTGTAAGTGAAACAAAATCCTGGGGATTGGATTGTTTTCCATAAAAATGATTTCATGTCCTATTCCAAGAATGATACCGGGATACGGATAGTGTTCCATCAACATTTATAAGATGCTATTATTTCATTTTCAATGAATGTTCTATGATGCATTATATCTAGATGCGGTTCTTCATAAAAATGTGCAGTAAATTTAGTAAACTAGCTACATTATTTCATAGAACGGTGCTTACAGAATGTCAAAATATTTATCAAAATTAATACGCTCTCAGATCATATTCACTTGATAATATTTAAAAGTTCTTCAGTAACTAGGATGCCAATTCGATTAGTATTGATGTCAGAATGGAGAAAATAAATGGCCGTAATATTACACACGTGGAATTCAAATCACGTGTACGCATAAACCTTTGTGAAATAGTTTGTATTTATAAATAAGTAGTAGATATGAACGACTATTTTATTCATGTAACTTATAGTTTGTTAATTTGCAACACATCATTCTCTCTTCTTTCCATAGTATCAAGGTTATCTTACAATTGCTGTCTAATCATAGTTTGTCAAAGAGGAAATGTGGCATCATGCATTTATTTTCAGTCAAATCAATTCATTTTTACCATGAAAGAGATAACCCTATTACAAAGGGTTAATTCAAGGATCTTGAATTAAAATAAATTACTGGTGAACAGAAAGAGCTTGAAATTTTAAAAAAAATAGTCACTTATTTTAACTAACTTTATTACAAGACTTTGTGAGCTATACTGACTGTCTTTGACAAATTGAAAATAGCTACTGGAATCTTCTTCTCGTATCAATATGATCTAAAGTGTATAGTAAAAAGATATGATCTGAAACATTGAACAGTAAAACTTTGTTTTGACGAGCATCTATTACACGAGCACCCGGCCTATGTCGAGCCTGCTTTAAACCAATATCCTTTTGTATCATCAATATATACTCCTTGGTCGTTACGAACACGGTTTATCTCGAGCATTTTACCTGTCCCAATCACTCCTCGAGATAACGAAGTTTTTCTGTATATTGTGACTTTCGCTAGTAATAAGCAGACTGTTTATATATTTAAAGTGTATAGAGCTATATCGGACGATATTTTTTTAAAGATTCAAAGACTGAAAAAACAATTATGCTTTCATATCCATTAGATCATTTTTCGCTTCAGTTTAGAGAAATTCTCTGTCTATGATTTATTGGACATACGAACTGTCCATTTTCATACGAAAGTGTTCTAAAACACCCTATGAAATTATAAGAATTGTCTATTTTTCGACGATTGAATTAAAGTACCCGGAACCCAATCAAAGTTTTAAATAGCAATTAAGGTAGTCTAGTATCATACTTTAAACGATGCAAGTAATCATTTTGACTGTTAGAATATAGCTATATACACTTTAAAGAAGCGGGTAATGAAATCGAGCACAATGGTAGTAGAAACTTTATTTATTCTTAAATTTATTTTAATGGTCTTAGTTAGAACTTTCCAAGTAAAATATATAAGTTTAAGTGTACTAATTATACTACAAGTATAATGCGACCTCCGTGTCTAGTTGGTATTTCGTAAAAACTAATTAACAAGATCGTATATCTCCAACGCTTTACGTTTTTCCATGAACAACACTTACTTTATTCTGCGAGAAAAATATAACATTATCAATGACTCTTCCGTCTGCCCTGTTGTTAGAATTGAATAGCTAAATAAGGAGACAACTGTTGCAAACAAATTATTTATGATTTTAGTGTTTCTCGAGAACGTCCATATAAGGCATTTTCGCACAATCGTATGACTACAAATATAGCTTTCGTATGACATAATATTTTTAGCGCTAAATCAGAAACCGTTTATAAAAAAGTACAAATGAACAATTTATCCATGACTCAGATACAGTTTGTGTCAATATTGGTAACGATAAAACATGATAATATGATAGCAATACAGAAAAAAAACAATTACGACAACGAGCCCGCATTCAATATGATTCTATTCAATAACAAAAAGTTACAGTAGGTTTTGTTACTACGGACATCGCTATATTATAGCATATAAAATGAGACAATTTACTAGTAATTTGGACTTTTTGAAGTCTTTTGGAATAAGTGATGATAATTCAGATAGCTGAAGCCATTGCAATAATAATTATTATTATTATTAAACATTGATTTGGTAAGTAAACTGGCTGAAGAATGCAAAATAATTTTATACCTGAATTGTACTTGTTAGTTTGATATCTGGCATATTATAATGTATTATAAATAATATTAGTGTTAAAGACATAAAATTAGATAGAAATAAGACTTATAGTATCTTACATATCTTTATGTATATTTGTTTGTGAAATTGGATCATCCTGCATTGTTTTGGCATGGACTTGGACATTTTTCATCGGCTAATGTGTGGACATTGCTCAGATTTTGTGCTTGGCCGGTTAAGTAGAGTGCCACCATCCCTGTCCGTTTTCCTCATACATTTTTTGTCAAGTAACAATTATTGCAAATTCAAATTTAGAGCCGGAAGTAATACTACACTGATTAGAAAACCAGTCTCTACATAAAATACAGACTTGTTTTCTAATCGGAGTAGTATTCGTATTTTTTCTGTATGTTTGTTTGAGTCAAAGCATGATATAAAGTGCAAAGCGATTATTTTAATGCTAAAACCCCTGCTTGTATATACATACATTCATATTTCTAGCAGCATATCGTATATAAGGGCAACATTGTGAGATCAACAATATAGACAAAGACTGTGACATCTATGTAATTGTACGCTTGAGACAATTAAGTCAATATTTCTATAAATAATAAATGAAAGTATAATATAATCGAGCGTTATAATCAACAACTGAAACTATGGTGTAGTTTTCCATTTAACCGAGTATGATTATCTACAATAGTGAGTGTGGTCTATTTTTTCCAATTGATGTTGTATGCTGACGTAAACTATCTTCAATTTATGTATCAACAATGACCTTTGTGTTTACTTTGTAACTCACACTCATGATGTTAACTGTTTTTAATGTATTTATTAGAAATGGCCTTAGTGTTTATTTTTTAACGCACACTCATGCCGTTAATTGTTTTCATGTATGTATAAAAGTGGCCTTAGTGTTTATTTTGTAACACATACTCATGAAGTTATTATGGTTAAATACTTAAACAGTTCCCTCAATCAAAGGTGACTAGTTAACAAATCGTATTGTTCAGCTACAAAGGCTTCTAATGTTTCTAGACAATAAGTTGTGAAAAAAGTAATCATTCATTCAGCGAGTGAAAAGGAAAACAACCTTCACCACACTACTAGCAAATGATTTCGTGGAATGGAATATAAGAACGCGCCTAGTACAAATTATAAATGAGATAAACGTGCATTAATTTTAAAGGCAATGATGCAAGAGATTGCGCAAACCACAACTGTTACACGGTTGAAGAATCATTGGCAAACAGTAGGTAGTCTCATTGGCAAAGATACTAAGAGATCAAACATATCCTTGTTATTATTTACTGATAATATGATATGTTGCATTTATTCCAACAAGACAGACGCGTGAAATAAGGAAGCAGCTGATATTTATGTTTTGTGTTTTAAACGTGATGAACTCTACTGGATGAACATCAAGATATAATATAATTTAAAAACCACTGCAAAATATACAATAGTTATATTATTTTGCGTAGAGTTTAGAAAATAAGCACCACCAAATATGAAATAGCTTAAACAGTCAATGGCTTTTTTCTACCAGATAGGGTAACTCAATGTCGATTTTAAAGTCCTTTTGAAATATAGCCCGTGGACTTAAGACACATGTCAAATGGTGGTTGATCGGCTGAACTGAAATGATCAGGTGACAAGCGAAGCCGCAACAAATAAATATTGGAACTCTGTGATTGTGTTGTTGTTCATGTCTCATTAATTTCGCATAATGTCGCTGTTTAATTCTTTTTTATTTCATGTTGTTTAACAGTGCACAAAACTCGCTCGTAAAGTCCACTCGTTTCACGCTTTGGCATGGTTATTGTTGCAAACGTTTTCCATTAGTTGTGTTTTATCCAATAAATAATTTACATCAGACATTCTAAGCGTTATCTACGGTCTGGGCTATGTTTTGTTCAATGATTAAATTCATGGCAACAGCACAGCCTGTATCCATATTATTTGTTGTATTCACACGTGCCTTGCCAATCGTGTATTATTATCCATCTCATTCTCTACAGTACCGTGTATCAAAATGGAACCGAACCATCAGCAATTTAGAATATCAAAACTATCTACAGACAATGTTTATGAAAAATAAGATAACAAGGACGTTTAGGCAATTTAACATATCAGAAAGAAACGCAAATGGCTTAAATCAGTAGTACTAAGCAGTGTATCGTATATGCATGTTTGCTAGAATGTACACCAGTTAAGACTGTGAAACTAGGTAATCCTGCGTTTTTACAGCGGCGATTGGGGCATTTGGTCGGGTCTTAGCTGCGTTTCAATCGGTCACTTATGTGTAGGGTTTCTGGGTATTTTGTATTTCATTGTGCAACTAGACCATCCTGCTGTTTTACAGCGGGTACTTATGTGTTGTTTTTTTAAAGTCGTAATGTTTTGTGTGCGAATTGCTCCGTGTAATTGTGTTATGTTGTATTGTTGCTGTTTTCTGTGCTCGGCAGGTTAAGTAGAGTGATGCTTTCCCTGTCTGATTTCTTAATGTATTTTAGTACTTACTCAAACTGGTCAAACTCATCGTAGAATTAAGTTTATTGTTATTTTGTGCATTTCTCATGGGTTTTTTGTGTTGATTGTTGTTATTCCAGATTGTTTGCTATGTTTTGACTCCCGACGAGATCCCAAAATCGAATGTTAGTACAAGCAAAAGTTGCATACCTGGTCAATTTTGAATAAAAGTAATAAAACCACAGGAGCAGATATTTGGCGGGTGTAACAATTTTATTTATAATGATTGACAACAATCGTGCAACAATTCTCAATTAACACACAATAACATCTATGAGCACATTTAACTTACACATTATTGATTTCGAGAAGCAACGGTAGTACAATGGCGATTTAACAGACCACTAGCGTCTAATGTGTGTGCGTGAGGTTTTTGTCTTTCGTTGCAGCATACCAAAGACATAATAGAAAAATTATATCATTATACATGTAAACACTGCTTGAAGCTCAGCATTTAAGATTTGAAAACGGCTGAATACGTAACCAACTTCGTTTCCTTAAAAGTTTCTAAATCAAACAAATCGTTTCTAAAATTAAAATTTACTAGTTATAGCTTGCAAGAGATAACTCTAGCTTTGTATATGCACAGGAAATATCAACACTGTACAGTTTTATGTGTGCTTGATTTCAGTGTATATTGAAAGAGAACATTCATTAAACGTGAGTACTCACCAAATTGAACACAATTGGACATCGAAAATGCATCTTATTTCCATTTTATATCTGCTATATATTATATCCAAATCAATTTGAGACAATCCCTCAGTTTTAACGTTTAAAATTAACTGATACCCATATAGTTCTAGGTGTACTCATCTCTAATAAAGCAATTTCAGAAATTAAAACATAACTTTAATCTTCATTTTCCCTCAACAATACACTTCATGAAATGTGACTTAGTCATACATGAGTAATTGATGAAATATCATAGATTATTTGGTCGGCCAATATACAAGTTTTACAAATCGAAATACTTCAAATGTCCAACAAGCAACACGAACTATTTGGCTTGCACACTTATTCCTTCCTTAGTGCAGGGTGCTTCATAATATCTGTCTCCATTGGTGTAAGTAAATGTCACATTAGATCAAGCATTAAGCATAGTTATCGATTGTAATGGGGACATATATTCCCCCTCGATTATCATTGGATTTTACGACATCCCTTCAGTTAACACCAATGTTAGTTGCCGTAGCAATGACATAATAGTATATGTTGAACGTGCCGTGACAAATGCCGTGGATATTGATAACTTTAGGAGTATAAAACAATTCTCCAGCTATAAAATATGTAGTTTCGATAAAGTATGAACTAGAAAATTATATTTCATTAGTTTATCTAAACCGTTTGAAACAACTCAGTGCGTGTTATATCAATATTTAAATATCAGTGCAGTTGGTGTTACAAACCCATCACATATGTGTTCATCGGATCTATCATGGCATCACTTCTACGGATCGTCCTAAAAATCAGAATAGTGTTGAGTTGTTTTCCCTGCAACAAGTTTCCGTTGTATTTAATTATACTGATTACAAAACTCATTTCGGACCCTTAGGCCACAAAGCTTCAACGGAGTATAAAATATCTGCCATATTTCGATCAAGAAGATTGTCGTCCAGGACTTTAACTACGCATTCTTCGGATATTGGCGTTATTTCATCATAGTTTTTGCTTTCTGATAACACTTTTCTCATTGTCATTAGACTTTTACTTTTCTTTCGACTCCCTGAGTTTAATAAATCACCAAAACTAGTACTTATATTTCTATAGCTTGTACAACTCTGATTTTTCCTCAAAGGTGGTCGCATTGATTTGTCGGTAAATTTGTCAGTGAATGAAGTTTCACTGATATTATGTATTAACAGCGTGTCTGGATTTGATATGTCATTATCACCACTATCAAAACTATTTTCTCTTGACACAATTGGCGCTTCACTGTCATCAGAAATATCTACAGTGCTTTGTCGACTTAGAATAGCTCGATTCTACGGAATGTTGGCGGACTGCTACATCCAATGAATGTTGTTTTCGTATTAAAGGAGTGTTAAGTAATGATGGACTTCTGTATTTTTCAGCGCATACGGTGGTTAAATGTTCAACAAATGCTGGGGACCCTAAATCACCATCGTCGTTTTTTGCCATCTCCACCATCCAAGCTAGAAGTTTATCATAAGATTCTGGTGTAGGTTCTTCCAATTCTTCATTCTCTTTAGGATCATAATCTAAAAGTATAATGGGAAGAATAAGTATTAAATGTTATTCAATGGAGTTCAAATAGGATACTGCTTCACCCACAAAAAACACATACATTTAGTGAACTCTATATGGTTGTACTTGGCGTGTTTTCCTAATGCTAAACCTGAAAAGAGATGCTGCATTTTGTTACTTAACATTGATGTTCCGATTGCGTTTAGTAGTAAACTATTACACACTTCAGAGACTGACCGGCAGGAATTAATAATAACCCTAACACTAATGCCCTCGAATAAATATTAATTTCCCGGGTCAATTATCACCTAGCGGCCTTGTGGTGTCCTGTAAAAGACCTAAATGAATATCTCAGACATCATTGCAGAAAAAAACCAAACATTTATGAGGTCACAAAATGGTGTTTATTACAGTTTTCAAGAGAATACAGTAACACGTAACGGTGATATACAAGGCGATAGCCGGTATAATTGCGTGACCAATTGGAAATTGCCTCTCTGATAGAATTCTTAGGCAATATCAATTCAAAGTTCTTAATGAAGGTAATGCAATATATACAATCGTCTAAATCCGCCAATGGCACATGAAACGATTGAGATCAAGAACATATAAATAGTGTTCCCAGAGATTATTGAAAATTTTCAAGGTGTTTCCAAAATGGTGTAAATATTTTATTTGAAGAACAAACAACTGTTCATTTGTATAAGTTAGGTATGCAAGTCCTTTGTATCAATTGCCAATGATTTTAGTTCAGACATTGCGATGGTTGTCATGGCAACATAAAATTTAAGCCACAAGTCGTAAAAAGGTGCAAGTTTAGCATGCAATGGCTTATTCAGACCCTTTATTTAACGTGAAAGTATTTAGAGATAATTCATAATTGACACTGGAAGCAATTTATTGACCAAAAATGCAAAAACAAAGAGAATGTGTATGTTCTAAATTATCTAGAGCTGCAAATTGTACTTGGAGTGCAGCAAATTACTGCCACCCAATATGGAGTTGCGTTTGAAAAATCACTAAGGAAAGTTTTAAAATGCATTGTTGGGCACTGTATTGTTGTTGTTTTTATTGTTCATATGTTTATTCATAATAAACAAATGATCAACTGGTAAGGAACTTCATACGGTTTAAGATAAATAGAACCTTACATTCGTGCTCATTCCTACAATTTTTATTAAATGAGTTGACAAAAAGAGCCTCGTGTAATACCGTTTTGTCAAATTGTTTTAATAAAAATGGTAAGGAATGAGCACTCAATCAATATCATCTATTTCTGAAAATTTGTGAATATCATGATTTAGTGCAGTTAGAATTGAAGGCGCTTTGATATTGTTGTATTACCTTACAGAAAAAAAAAACGTTTTGGCGCCATATGGTATACAAAGCATATGGTACCGACATCATTCCACGTTACTGAAGTCAATTATGTACGTAAATGGATAATAGGAACGGTACGAGCATAACTTCAAAATAGTGTTACAATCGAATTATATTTATGTTAAGAGAAAGGAGTGGAATAATTTCAAATGTGTAGCATTTACCATTTTACCGAGTGCCATGAGCGATATGAAGTTGTGCTAATTTATCTTAAATGGTACATACACATGTATTTTGGACAAGCTGGCCCCACGGCACAGCTAACTGTATCATAAATAAAAATACCAAAAAAATATCATTTTTGTAAAAATCACATGTTTCTTTTACATTTTGTTTCGTTTTAGTCTCTCTCAACCTGTGGCCCCAGAATGAAGTAAAACGAACCCGCTTACGATTTATGCATGTGCATGACATTTTCTGAAAGTTTGATTACATATGTATCAATAACATAGCTACATTTTGACCACAAAGGTGAACGTTTGTTTTTTTAAGTTCAAGTGCATATCAGGTGTGTGTAATAATATATATCCATCTATCAATTTCATACATATGTTTGTCATATTCAGCGTATGTCTACCTATATTGATCTGAAATGTAATATCTTCCTCCATTATTGGTATGTTCAATAACGCTTCATGCCACAATATTGTTTCTTGGAAACATGATCAGTTAGTTTTTCTAACATTGTCACGTTTGATTTTATAATGAGCATTGTTTTCGTGTGACGAACATTCTCTGTGGTGTTTATCCTTTCCCAACAAAAACGTTTAAATAATTAATTAAACAGATCAATACTCGAGAAACGTTATGTGTTGGTTTTCAAATCTAATTAAGATTATTAAAAGATACAATTGGTGTTTGCAAATGGAGAACTAGTGTTTCAATGAGTTATGTAACTGTATTGCCCAGTAAACATTGTCGACCTGATTAACGCGTTAGCTCGGTGTAATGTAAGACGATATGACTGTTTATGCTACAGTACATGTTAAATGAAAAATTCTCTTTAAATGATTCTGCTATTAAAACGAAAAGCTTTTTATAAAGTTAATTCAGGTCGGTTGTAAAGCAAGTTCAAACATAGTATCACTTATATTAGATACTCGTGGTCATATACTGGAAGGTTTCAAATGCCGCTTGCAAGGTCATGAGCATAGTTTAATCCACGGGTAACCCTTATGTAGTTTACCAATGCTTTAGATTTTCAAGCTAATTATAGGTTATCATACTATGTGTTTCGAAGAGTGCTATAAATCGGGAAGGAATACTAGGAATTTTCATAACAAGTACTAGCGCCTTAAAAGTGTCCAATTCAAGAAACTTGTTTAAATTGTTTTGGGAGTGTTAAGATAAAACATTTTAATTGAAACATGCTTGTAGTCCCATTCCTGAAATACACTGATAACAAATTGTCCACGAAGGCTGCGTTTTCCCACTGCAATATCCGCCAGTTAAACAATATTCATAGATCAAACAGTATTAACGTTTTACTGACACTTATCCCGGAAACATTTGCAAAAGTTGCGAAATAAGTGAGAGTTATATCTTCGTCTGGAGTTCAGTACGTTTAATATCCTAATAAACAAATAAACAGAAGCATACCTACACCACCGATATCCGGTACTTACACGAGCATTAATGCGGTTTTATCTTATTTACTATATTGAACTGCATGATGCTGAATAATTTCAGCAATCACATTTTAGTGTATCTCGCATATTCGGAACCATAAAATTATAATGGATCCGGCCCGGTGATTATAAACATTGAAGAACGTACTCCATGATCCAACTCATACTCCGTACTCCAATTGGAGTATTTCTTAGTTACAAAAACTGCTATAACATTTTTTATTGCTGAATGGAAACAAATGAAATGGGGGTTAATTTTCTTAGTTAGAGCTAAGCTACAAGTTGGTATCGGTTTTGATGCAAAATTCGGAAATAAGCTGTTTTTCAAGTTGGGGCATGGAGTATGGAGTTTGAGTATGAGTATGAGAATGAGAAATGTTTATAATCACCGGGCCTGATGGCATGGCTTATTGTCATGTTATGTAAGCGTTGACAAATCGCAGACACTCGGCAACGACCTACAAACACGACACCAACTTCTGTGAAATCAATGTATATTTAATACATATAATGCGCAACATTTGGTCACTTGCTTTAAAATGCACATTCATAAAATATGAGAATAAGATAACTTATGTTATAAACTGATGTGTTTTTCTGCTCCAAATAGTTGAAGTCGTATTCCAAACGTTATACTACATGTCAAGTGGATATGTTTGACGCCATTTTTATTTTCAAAATAAGTTTGCTGATTTGTGGTTTGTGCTTTTTTTTAACTATTTGGTAATTGGATTTACTCTTGGTAAAATATAGCAAATATCAATCACTTAAATTATTGCGTGTATATGAATATTTAATAAATAACTGATAAAGGTAAAAAACCACCAAATAAAATTGCTCTTTAACTCAATGTAAAGTGACCATTATTGTTACGATTATATTTAGGTACATTAACCAGCAGGAAAAACACAGAAAATATCGAACGTTCCGACATCAAATTATTATTATTACTATTATTATACCACATTTATTACACCACATTAATAACACAAATGCGCATTTGCTCTACCAACTATGTTTACAAATGAACGGCGCCGAGCAATGAACGAACCTTTGTAATCAGGTTCATTCAACATCAAACACTGGAAATAATTGTAGAGAAAAAACGGTTTAGACATAAAAATAAACATCAAAACAACCACAGCATAATGTATCTATGCTATCAATGAACAATGCGAATATGTTCTTTGTATTCAATACATAATGATAACAGGCAGATGTTGCCATATCTGTCTATCGTACCGAGTGTGTGAATCCTGTATGAGACTAGATCTTTGGCAAATATACCTTTCTGGTTTTCTTTCAGTTTTAACCAGAATGCACTTAATTGCGTTATAGAGATTGATTCACAATCGACCAAAAATAAATTTCAATTAATAAACCCTTGGCAGAAATTTAAATTCGTAAAAAGCTTTAACAATTTTGTATTTTGTATGATGAATGGTGTGTATCAATTTATAAAACGTTTGAAGCAGATAACTGACACCGTTGCAATGAACAGTACTATGGGAGTTTTAATCCAGCCTTTAAGCGTGATGTGACGCTGCAATGAACTTTACAATAAGCGTTTTAATTAAGCATTTAAGCGTGATGTTGCGCTGCAATGAACAGTACAGTGAGGGTTTAAATTAAGCCCTTAAGCGCGATGTTAGGCTACAATTAACAGTACAATGAGAGTTTCAATTAAGCCTTTAAGCGTGATGTGAAGCTACAATGAACAGTAGAATGACGGTTTAAATTAAGCCTTTAAGCGTGGTGTTATTTTTTCCGCAAATATAATTGTAAGTGAAACAAAAGCCTTGGGAGAGGATTGTTTTCCATAAAGATGATTTCATGTCCTTTTCCAAGAATTATACCGGGTATTTGATTGCGTGCCATCAACATTTATAAGATCATAAATGAATGTCCTAAGATGCATTATATCTAGATGCAGTTCTTCATAAAAAGGTGCAGCAAATTTAGTAAACTAGCTACACTATTTCATAGAACAGTGCTTACAGAATGTCAAAATATTTATCAAAATTAATACGCACTCAGATCATATTCACTTGATAATAGGGGATTTAAATAGCCCCGCGCAGCGGGGCTATTGAAAATACCCAGACCGTTAACAGGCGAACGTGCATATCTTCTTTGAGTTTCTGCCGGTACTAATGCTTTCAAAAAAAGTTATTTCCGGTCAAAAATTTCAGGCAGTTTTCCGAGGTGAATAGTCCTTGGATTATAAAAAAAATAGTAAGCTGTAAACGGTTGAGCCTATCGTTCTCTTTCGATTAAATATAATTTTTAAAAAATGTGTAATAAATAAAAAAATTATTTTTAAAAAAACAAAGGGAAGTAAGAAATACGCTACTGTACAGTACTGTAGATACTCCGCTTTACGTGTCACTAGCCAAAGCGTTTTTGCGAGATTTTCATGCGCCCATTGCACACGGAAGATGTTTTAGAATCGTCAAAAAATAAAGGTGAAATTTTCATTTAAATAGCCGATTTATCATGACAGTACTCGATCTCCGAGGAAATTGGTCTTTAATAGACATTTTTACGTAGTTTTACAATGATATCAACACTCAGATCATACCAGATGCTTGAACGTAAGTAGGCTACAATTCGTTCCATGTCAACAATGCAAATCAACAATTCTATGTCTCAATGTATAGCTTGTCAAAGCAATGTTTATGAGATTATTTTGTTACTGTCAGTGTGTATAATACTTATGTACCAGTTTGTTTCATCCACAGCACCCCAGCCCCGGGTGAAGGGGCGCTCCGGGATTTTGAGTTGTCAAAATCAACAGCCCTTCAGCCTTCTACGGCCTACAGGGGAAGCTGATGGTAAAATCTCCCGCATTTCCCCTGACATCTACCGGTAAATATTGTCTCTAGGCTATTGGTATTCGCATAAAAAATCCTAAATTTCCCCTGCCTTGGTGGGTAGCTAGATAGTAAAAACATGGCCTATCTGCCATGGATCCCTGTGGTCGGGAGGAACTGTGGATGCAACTGACTGGTGCATTAATTATTTGTGGTGGACAAACTTGTGTACTAGCAGGGTCCATACGTTGTCGCTTATGTAATATCTTCGATAAATTTACTTAAGCCTACATCAGACGTTAATTATCCAAAACAAATAACTATCGCATATCTATTTCAATGGATTGATACCGGATTGATCACCATCGGAAGCTGGAGTTCGGTTCGTGGGAGTATGAATCTGCGGAGCACAATTGTGTGATGTTTGTTGTGGTCTTGTATGATTGACTAGGCCCCCAATTAACGTCATACGGTGTCGCTTTTGCTATATCTTCAATTTTCCAAGGCTTGAAGCTGATCCGATACTATGGACTGGACGAAATATGGTTACAGTAGGTTTAGAAATTTCCCCTGGACTAATTGAAACTGCTCTCAAGAATACAGTTAGGCCTACAAAGTACAATAAAGGTATGCCATTGATTTTACTCATTTTGAATCAAATTATGACAGTTTCATTTTGAATGTGTTGTGTACAAAAAAGATATTTACATTGTACTGCTAGGCAAGCGCTACCAAGTGATTTCGTTAGAAACGGGGTGATTTGGTTGCCCTTTTCAGCGCTATGTACTCGTAACAGTCAGCTAGCCACAAGCACATGCCGAAATAATAATATATTTTTCACTTTTTCCGATATACAGTAGCGCTTATTTTAAGAAGCTGTTTCTAAGCATAGCGCTCGATAGCGTGACTACTGTGCATCTCACGCAATGTTTGCCTAAAATCGTACATATCTGCGGTCAGGGTCAAACAAAAATTCCCATGCATCTCTGCAGCCGCAAAGCCTAAACTTAGCTAAAGTAAAATAATTTAACTCTATTCGCTTGGGTCAGTAGGTCAAATGCCTTATGTGGTCACTAGGTCACAAATTTGGCCTTATATTCCAAAGCCTTTAATCAGAAGGATATTCTTGTAAAAATCAAGTTCAATATTGTGACATCCGGGGTCAAAAAATGTGTCACTAGGTCAAGTCCTAGAAATTTCTTGTCACGGTAGACAATAGAGATAAAAATGTTGGTCTTTTCTTGATGAAATTTCTACAGAATAAATTATTTCATTATAATCTAGGTCAAGTTCAATTATAGGTCTTCCGGACCGGGGTCCCTGATTTTTTGGCTACCCGACTTCCCGATAATCGCTGATAACCTGTGGGACTGACGATCTGGCGGACTAAAAAAAGTCGGTCTGACTGTCAGATGGACTTTTTTCTGCTAAAATCAACAAATGCAGTTATTCCCTTTTAAGGCGGCGTTTACACATTAAAAGGTTTTCCTTGTTTCCAAGTCCTTTTATCATGATCTCAGTGTAAGACTTTGTTTTCCGGTTGTCATTTACCAATAATTCAATCGTTTTAATGCACAAAGTTTCCCCTTTTCCCTCGCGAAATCATCGAGACTTCAGAAAAAGAGTACAAAAACACCAAGTTAGAAAAATGTTTCAGCTTTGCGATTGGCCTAAGAATTTATTATCGAGTCGACCAATCAAAATATGTCTTACACAAGACACCGCATTGTCGCAAAACCAGTCTTTCTGTACGGGTGTCCGCCTAATGATGGTTGAAAATTCTTGAGAAACATAGGAGTTGAGCACAGAATTAATTGCTTACGCTGCCTGCCCACACATTTGTGGCTATACCCAAATATAATAACGAATGATTCTGAAGCCTGGTTAATAAGTGTAGAAAGCATGAATATGCCAGCACAAAACATAGCATTTCATGAAAAATGCCCAATGCAAACTGAACTTATTGACCGGAAACCTTTTTTATGTATTTTTAGTAAATGTGACCATGACCCCAAATACAATCCCAAGCTAGGTATCCATGCAAGCTTGCTATATACAAAGTATCATTAAGATCAGCCTATCCAAACTTCAAGTTATTGACCGGAAACCCCTAGTTAAAAATTGTTTGACATCGCTGCCTCGCTGCCCGTCATCTAGTCTGGGACCAATTGTCCAAATCTTATAAAGCAGGATTTTTCGTTGGAAAACCTGAAAAAAATACATGCGATAATGTACCCAGGAAAAAACGTACCCAGGACAGAAACTGAAATTGTTCAATTCATTGGAAGGCTAATTGAAAAGTCTGGGTACCCTTACAGAAAATATTCTCTCTGACAAATGTGTAACATGTATGCGGTTAACATGTATCAAATATGAAATGAATATACTGCGAATGCATTCTTAAAGGGACTGCGTCACATTTTAGCGTATGGCAAAAATCAAATAAAATTGTTAAATATTTACTATATTTGGTATAGATGCCTGTATATCCCATAAATAAGCACACTGGTATAAATATAACTTGTGTAACATTATTTAAGTATTTTACCTAAAAAAATTCTATACCATATATCTGAAATATAGCTTAGCAATTACCCAACATCTATTTAATCCCCGTTTAGGCGGTGCCTTAGTTCATATTATTTAAGAGTTGTTTAGTAACTAGGATGCCAATTCGATTAGTATTGATGTCAGAATGGAGAAAATAAATGACCGTGATATTACACGCGTGGAATTCAAATCACGTGTACGCAAATACCTGTGTGAAATAGTTTGTATTAATAAATAAGTAGTAGATACGAAACGACTTTTTTATTCATGTAACTTATAGTTTGTTAATTTGCAATACATCATTCTCTCTTGTTTCCATGATATCAAGTTTTCTTACAATTGCTGTCTTATAATAGTTCGTCAAAGAGGAAATGTGGCATCATGCATTTATTTGCATTCAAATCAATTCATTTTTACCATGATAGAGATAACCCTATTACTAGAGCTCTAAATTTGAAAAATAGTCACTTATTTTAACTAACGAATTACAAGACTTTGTAAACTATACCGACTGTCTTTGACATATTGAATTTTCCTCTCGTATCAATATGATCTAAAGTGTATGGTAAAAAGATATGGTCTGAAACATTGAACAGAAAAACTTCTTTTTGACGAGCATCGATTACACGAGCACCCGGCCTATGTCGAGCCTGCTTTAAACCAATATCCTTTTGTATCATCAATATATACTCCTTGGTCGTTACGAACGCGGTTTATCTCGTGCATTTTACCTGTCCCAATCACTCCTCGAGATAACGAAGCTTTTCTGTATATTGTGACTTTCGCTAGTAATAAGTAGACTGTATATATATTTAAAGTAGTTCAAGAAAAGACAAAATAAGTGGAACACACGATCAAGGCGGGTCGGGTTTCATTCTTTTATTATAAACCAACGTTTCGGCTATACAATAGCCTTCATCAGGGTACAAATATATCAAAATACTTCACCGAAGTAAGATTATGAGGTGCTTTTTTAGTATTCTTGACGTCACGTGATTAGATCTATTTTTAGAAGTATAGTCAATGAGGTACTTTTTAGTGTCACATATATCATATTTACATGTACATTTTGAAGTATTATTAAAAATAATTTTTTATTGAGATGGTTATTTTGAACTTATATGCTGGTTTTGAAAGTATGATAAGAGTGTCACCAGTTTTTTGTTTTCTTCTGTATTGTTTCTTCGTTGCATTAGTTTTGAAGGGCTTGAATGGATTCGTCTCTCTTTTGTTTGAGTATAAAATGATTTAGTTTGTAAGTTAGTACTGAATCCTTCTGCGTATCTGACGTCTTTGTGTATAAGATTTGTTTCAAGTTTTCCATGCTTGTCTGTTTATGGTTACATATAACTCTTGTAAAGAAGTGTACTTGTTTTTGTTGATGTCTTTCTGGAACTTGATGGTATATGTGTTGAGTGTCATTGGCTGTGATGAGGAATACCATTTCTGTCCAGGTTGTAGCCGATGTATAAGTAGAATATCGTCTTCATATTGCCACCATCTACTATAGGGATGATTCTCGACATGACTTGGTTTTCCTGTGTTTCTTTTATCTGGTTCCTGTATAAGTCGTTTTGGTAAGCCTGCAGCGTATTTTGTGACCATTATTGTGCCTATTGTTTTATTCCTAGGTTTCTCAATGGGATTGGATAAAGTTTTTTCTAGTCAGAAATGTAAAATTTTCAGCAGGGTCTACTCATTTGGTTTTCTTTAATTATCGTTTCTCTATAGCGTGATTTTCTTTAATGACTTCAGGGTTGATAAAAGTGCTTTCTTGGTAGTCTGCTAAGTGATGTGTTCGTCGAAGTGAAATAGTCAGTTAGTTTGGTACTTTAAAATTGGCGAAGTTTTTCTTCTTCTGTGTGGTCCAGTTTGGCGTCGCCGTTATCAACTTTCCGTTATTTTGGTACGTGCTTTTGTCTGTGCCGGAAGCATAGTTATGGATACAGACGGTGTTGCGGTATTTTTTATCAGTCCGTTATCATCCGATCATGACAAAATGTGTAGATTTCTGCGGTTTCCCCTATTCAAGGGTGACTTGAGTGCTTTTTTCGGTGGATCCCAATGCGGGATACGTCGAGGAAAGAAGTTAATCTGTAGAAACCCTCGCACACCGAATGTTCTGAACTTGTTGTCGACGCCCGAAAAGACCGGATCCCAGAAGGGATGCTAATTCCACTGCAGTAAACTAGTTCAAGAAAAGAGAAAATAAGTGGAACACACGATCAAGGCGGGTCGGGTTTCATTCTTTTATTATAAACCAACGTTTCGGCTATACAATAGCCTTCATCAGGGTACAAATATATCAAAATAATTCACCGAAGTAAGATTATGAGGTGCTTTTTTAGTATTCTTGACGTCACGTGATTAGATCTATTTTTAGAAGTATAGTCAATGAGGTACTTTTTAGTGTCACATATATCATATTTACATGTACATTTTGAAGTATTATTAAAAATAATTTTTTATTGAGATGGTTATTTTGAACTTATATGCTGGTTTTGAAAGTATGATAAGAGTGTCACCAGTTTTTTGTTTTCTTCTGTATTGTTTCTTCGTTGCATTAGTTTTGAAGGGCTTGAATGGATTCGTCTCTCTCTTGTTTGAGTATAAAATGATTTAGTTTGTAAGTAAGTACTGAATCCTTCTGCGTATCTGACGTCTTTGTGTATAAGATTTGTTTCATGTTTTCCATGCTTGTCTGTTTATGGTTACATATAAATCTTGTAAAGAAGTGTACTTGTTTTTGTTGATGTCTATCTGGAACTTGATGGTATATGTGTTGAGTGTCATTGGCTGTGATGAGGAATATATTTAAAGTGTATAGAGCTATATCGGACGATTTTCTTTTAAATTTCAAAAACTGAAAAACAATTGTGCTTTCATATCCATTATATTATTTTTCGCTTCAGTTTTTAGAGAAACTCTCTGTCTGTGATTTATTGGACATACGAACTGTCCATTTTTATACGAAAGTGTTCCAAAACACCCTATGAAATTATAAGAATTTTCTATTTTTCGACGATTGAATTAAAGTTCCCGGAACCCATTCAAAGTTTTAATTAACAATTAAGCTAGTCTAGTATCATACTTTAAACGACGCAAGTAATCATTTTGACATTGAATGACTGTTAGAATATAGCTTTATACACTTTAAAGAAGTGGGTAATGAAATGAACATCAAAATCGAGCAAAATAGTAGTAGAAACTTTATTTATTCTTATATTTATTTTAATGGACTTAGTTTCAATTTTCCAAGTAAAAGATATAAGTTTAAGTGTATGTACTATTTTTACTACAAGTATAATGCGACCAGCGTGTCTAGTAGTAGAAACCTCATTATTTCTTAAATTTATTTTAATGGTCTTAGTTTCAATATCAATAATTAGTTTATAAAGTGTATTTACTAGTGTAATGCGACCACTGTGTCTAGTTGGCATTTCGTAAAAACTCATTAACAAGATCTTGTATCTCCAACGCTTTTAACGTTTTTCCAAGAACAAGACTTACTTTCTTCTGCGAGAAAAATATAACAAAAGCATTATCAATGACTCTTCAGTTTGCCTTGTTGTAAGAATTGAATAGCTAAATAAGGAGACAACTGTTACCCGGAACCCAATCGAAGTTTTAATTAGCAATTAAGGTAGCCTAGTATCATACCTTAAACGATGCAAGTAATCATTTTGACATTGAATGACTGTTCGAATATAGCTATATACACTTTAAAGAAGCAGGTAATGAAATGAACATCAAAATCGAGCAAAATGGAAGTAGAAACATTATATTAATTCTTAAATTTATTTTAATGGACTTAGTTTCAATTTTCCAAGTAAAATATATATGATAAAACGTATGTACAATTTTTACCACAAGTTTAATGCCACATAGTGTCTAGCAGTAGAAAGCTCATTATTTCTTAAATTTGTTTTAATGGTCTTAGTTTCAATTTCAATAATTAGTTTAATTAATTGTAAGTACATGTAAAGTATTATTTTTTCTACAAAGTGTAATGCGACCACCATATCTAGTTGGTATTTCGTAAAAACTAATTAACAAGATCTTATATTTCCAACGCTTTACGTTTTTCCAAGAACAAGATTTTTACTTTATACTGCGAGAAAAATATAACAAAAGCATTATCAATGACCCTTCAGTCTGCCTTGTTGTTAGAGTTGAATAGCTAAATAAGGAGACAACTGTTGCAAACAATTTATTTATGACTTTAGTGTTTCTCGAGAACGCCTATGTAAGGCACTTACGCACAATCGTATGACTACGAATATAGCTTACATATGACATAATATATTAAGCGCTAAATCAGAAACCGTTTATAAAAAAGTACAAATGAACAATTTATCCATGACTCAGATACAGTTTGTGTCAATATTGGTAACGATAAAACATGATAATATGATAGCGATACAGAAAAAAAACAATTACGACAACGAGCCCGCATTCAATATGTTTCCATTCAATAACAAAAAGTTACAGTAGGTTTTGTTACTACGGACATCGCTATATTATAGCATATGAAATGAGACAATCTACTAGTAATTTGGACTTTTTGAAGTCTTTTGGAATAAGTGATGATAAATAAGATAGCTAAAGCCATTGCAATAATAATTATTATTAAACATTGATTTGGTAAGTAAACTGGCCGAAGAATGCAAAATAATTTTATACCTGAATTGTACTTGTTAGTTTGATATCTGGCATATTATAATGTATCATAAATAATATTATTAGTAAACACATAAAATTAGATAGTAATAAGACTTATACTATCTTACATATCAATTTTTCATTGGCTAATGTGTGGACATTGCTCAGATTTTGTGCTTGGTCGGTTAAGTAGAGTGCCGCCATCCCTGTCCGTTTTCCTCATACATTTTTTGTCAAGTAACAATTATTGCAAATTCAAATTTAGAGCCGGAAGTAATACTACACTGATTAGAAAACCAGTCTCTACATAAAATACAGACTGGTTTTCTAATCAGAGTAGTATTCGTATTTTTTCTGTATGTTTGTTTGAGTCAAAGCATGATATAAAGTGCAAAACGATTATTTTAATGCTAAAACCCCCGCTTGTATATACATACATTCATATTTCTAGCAGCATATCGTATATAAGGGCAACATTGTGAGATCAACAATATAGACAAAGACTGTGACATCTATGTAATTGTACGCTTGAGACAATTAAGTCAATATTTCTATAAATAATAAATGAACGTATAATATAATCGGGCGTTATAATCAACAACTGATACTATGGTGTAGTTTTCCATTTAACCGAGTATGATTATCTACAATAATGAGTGTGGTCTATTTTTTTCCAATTGATATTGTATGCTGACGTAAACTATCTTCAATTTATGTATCAACAATGACCTTTGTGTTTACTTTGTAACTCACACTCATGATGTTAACTGTTTTTAATGTATTTATCAGGAATGACCTTAGTGTGTATTTTTTAACGCACACTCATGCCGTTAATTGTTTTCATGTATGTATAAAAGTGGCCTTAGTGTTTATTTTGTAACACATACTCATGAAGTTATTATGGTTAAATACTTAAACAGTTCCCTCAATCAAAGGTGACTAGTTAACAAATCGTATTGTTCAGCTACAAAGGCTTCTAATGTTTCTAGACAATAAGTTGTGAAAAAAGTAATCATTCATTCAGCGAGTGAAAAGGAAAACAACCTTCACCACACTACTAGCAAATGATTTCGTGGAATGGAATATAAGACCGCGCCTAGTACAAATTATAAATGAGATAAAAGTGCATTAATTTTAAAGGCAATGATGCAAGAGATTGCGCAAACCACAACTGTTACACGGTTGAAGTATCATTGGCAAACAGTAGGTAGTCTCATTGGCAAAGATACTAAGAGATCAAACATATCCTTGTTATTATTTATTGATAATATGATATGTTGCACTTATTCCAACAAGACAGACGCGTGAAGTAAGGAAGCAGCTGATATTTATGTTTTGTGTTTTAAACGTGATGAATTCTACTGGATGAACATCAAGATATAAAATAATTTAAAAACCACTGCAAAATATACAATAGTTATATTATTTTGCGTAGAGTTTAGAAAATAAGCACCACCAAATATGAAATAGCTTAAACAGTCAATGGCTTTTTTCTACAAGATAGGGTAACTCAATGTCGATTTTAATGCCCTTTTGAAATATTGCCCCTTATAGACACATGTCAAATGGTGGTTGATCGGCTGAACTGAAATGATCAGGTGACAAGCGAAGCTGCAACAAATAAATATTGGAACTCTGTGATTGTGTTGTTGTTCATGTCTCATTAATTTCGCATAATGTCGCTGTTTATTACTTTTTTATTTCATGTTGTTTAACAGTGCACAAAACTCGCTCGTGAAGTCCACTCGTTTCACGCTTTGGCATATTTATTGTTGCAAACGTTTTCCATTAGTTGTGTTTTATCCAATAAATCATTAACATCAGACATTCTAAACGTTATTTACGGTCTGGGCTATGTTCCGTTCAATGATTTAATTCATGGCAACAGCACAGCCTGTATCCATATTATTTGCTGTATTCACACGTGCCTTGCCAATCCTGTATGATTACCCATCTCATTCTCTACAGTACCGTGTATCAAAATGGAACCGAACCATCAGCAATTTAAAATATCCAAATTATCTACAGACAATGTTTATAAAAAATAAGATAACAAGGACGTTTAGGTAATTTAACATATCAGAAAGAAACGCAAATGGGATAAATATAACGCTTAAATCAGTAGTACTAAGCAGTGAATCATGTATGCATGTTGGCTAGAATGTACACCAGTTAAGACTGTGAAACTAGGTAATCCTGCGTTTTTACAGCGGCGATTGGGGCATTTGGTCGGGTCTTAGCTGCGTTTCAATCGGTATTTCTGGGTATTTTGTATTTCATTGTGAAACTGTTATGTTGTATTGTCGCTGTTTTCTGTACTCGGCAGGTTAAGTAGAGTGCTGCCTTCCCTGCCTGATTTCTTAATGTATTTTAGTACTAACGCAAAATGGTCAAACTCATCCTAGCATTAATTTAAAAAAGTATGTTGTTATTTTGTGCATTTCTCTTGGGTTTTTGTGTTGATTGTTGTTATTCCAGTGGGTTTGCTATGTTTTGACTCCCGACGAGATCCAAAAATCGAATGTTAGTACAAGCAAAAGTTGCAGACCTGGTCAATCTTGAATAAAAGTTATAAAACCACAGGAACCGGTATTTGGCGGGTGTAACAATTTTATTTATAATGATTGACAACAATCGTGCAACAATTCTCAATTAACACACAATAACATCTATGAGCACATTTAACTGACACATTATTGATTTCGAGAAGCAACGGTAATACAATGGCGATTTACTAGCGTCTACTTTGTGTGCGTGAGGTTTTTGTCTTTCGTTGCAGCATACCAAAGACATAATAGAAAAATTATACCATTATACATGTAAACACTGCTTGAAGCTCAGCATTTAAGATTTGAATACTGCTGAATACGTAACCAACTACGTTTCCTTAAAGTTTCTAAATCAAACAAATCGTTTCTAAAATTACAATGTACTAGTTATAGCTTGCAAGAGATAGCTCTAGCCTTGTATATGCACAGGAAATATCAACACTGTACAGTTTTCTGTGTGCTTGATTTCAATGTATATTGAAAAAGAACATTCATTAAAAGTAAGTACTCACAAAATTGAACACAATTGGACATCGAAAATGCATCTTATTTCCATTTTATATCTGCTATATATTATATCCAAATCAATTTGAGACAAGCCCTCAGTTTTAACGTTTAAAATCAACTGATATCCATATAGTTCTAGGTGTACACATCTCTAATAAGTCAATTTCAAAAATTAAAATATAACATTAATCTTCATTTTCCCTCAACAATACACTTCATGAAATGTGACTTAGTCATACATGAGTAATTGATGAAAGATCATAGATTATTTGGTCGGCCAATATACAAGTTTTACAAATCGAAATACTTCAAATGTCCAACAAGCAACACGAACTATTTGGCTTGCACACTTATTACTTTCTTAGTGCAGGGTGTTTCATAATATCTGTCTCCATTGGTGTATGAAATGTCATATTAGATCAAGCATTTAGCATAGTTATCGATTGTAATAAGGACAGCCCTTCCCCATCATTGGATTTAACGACACCCCTTCAGTTAACACCAATGTTAGTTGCCGTAGCAATGACTTAATAGTATATGTTGAACGTGCCGTGACTAATGCCGTGGATATTGATAACTTTAGGAGTATAAAACAATTCTCCAGCTATAAGAAAAATGTAGTTTCGATGAAGTATGAACTAGAAAATTATATTTCATTACTTTATCGAAACCGTTTGGAACACCTCAGTGCGCGTTATATAAATATTTTAATATCAGTGCAGTTGGTGTTACAAACCCATCACATATGTGTTCATCGGATCTATCCTGGCATCACTTCTACAGATCGTCCTAAAATTTCAGAATAGTGTTGAGTTGTTTTCCCTGCAACAAGTTTCCGTTGTATTTAGTTATACTGATTACAAAACTCATTTCGGACCCTTAGGCCACAAAGCTTCAACTGAGTATAAGATATCAGCCATATTTCGATCTAGGAGATTGTCGTCCAGGACTTTAACTACGCATTCTTCGGATATTGGCGTTATTTCATCATAGTTTCTGCTTTCTGATAACACTTTTCTCATTGTCATTAGACTTTTACTTTTCTTTCGACTCCCTGAGTTTAATAGATCACCAAAACTAGTACTTATATTTCTATAGCTTGTACAACTCTGATTTTTCCTCAAAGGTGGTCGCATTGATTTGTCGGTAAATTTGTCAGTGAATGAAGTTTCACCGATATTATGTATTAACAGCGTGTCTGGATTTGATATGTCATTATCACCACTATCAAAACTGTTTTCTCTTGACACAATTGGCGCTTCACTGTCATCAGAAAAATCTACAGTGCTTTGTCGGCTTAGAATAGCTCGCCGGAATCTGTTTTTAGGATCAAGCAAATCCTCTCTAGATCTCGAGGAGCGACTGTATCTAGAACTGCCAGTCGATTCTACGGAATGTTGACGGAGTGGTACATCCAATGAATGCTGTTTTCGTATAGAAGGAGTGTTAAGTAATGATGGACTTCTGTATTTTTCAGCACATACGGTGGTTAAATGTTCAACAAATGCTGGGGACCCTAAATCACCATCGTCATTTTCTGCCATCTCCACCATCCAAGCAAGGAGTTTATCATAAGATTCTGGAGTAGGTTCTTCCAATTCTTCATTCTCCTTAGGATCATAATCTGAAAGTATAAAGGGAAGAATAAGTATTAAATGTTATTCAAGGGAGTTCAAATAGGATACTGTTTCACCCACACAAAAAACAAATACATCTAGTGAACTCTATATGGTTGTACATTGCGTGGTTTTTTTTTCTCATGCTAAACCTGAATAAGATATGTTGCATTTTGTTACTTGACATTGATGTTCCCATTGTGTTTAGTAGTAAACTATTATTCACTTCAGGGACGGACCGGTAGGTAATAATCGACCCGGAATTAATAATAACATTAAGACTAATGCCCTCGAATAAGTAATAATTTCCCTGGTCACTTATCACGTAACGACCCTATGATGTCGTGCAATTCCTCTCAGAGATTTACAAGAATATCACAGACATCATTACAGAAAAACCAAACATTCATGAGATCACAAAATGGTGTTTATTATGGTTTTCTAGGGAATACAGTAACACGTAACGGTGTTATACGAAGCGATATTCGGAATCAATGTTGACCCAATTGGAAATAAATTCTCTGATAGAATTCTTAAGGCAATATCAATTTGAAGTTATTAATGAAGGTTATGCAATATATACTGTCGCCCAGATCCGCCAATGGCGCTTGAAAAGATTTAGTTCAAGTATATAGCAGCTACTAGGGCAATACGGACAGAACACGAATCTGAATTATGTTCTTCGTCTGTTTTCATTCTCTATTAGGTCTACGATATTCACAAATCAGAGACTTCGAACTGGGAAGGCAAGAATCAAGTTAAACATTTGATATCAGAAAACGTAAACAACATCACATATCATACATTTAATTAAACGAGGAAAGTATCAACTCTGGTCAACAGTATGTGGACATCATATTCGATAGCAGGTATAATGATATTACAAAGTGTATATATAATTTGTACATTTGTATTTAATTTCAACAAATACGTTTGCAATTTCAGTATGATCTTGAAATTGTGAATATCATGATTGGGTGCACTTCGAATTGAAAGCGCATCGGTAAAACTGTTGTGCCTTACCGATTAAAATATATTGGGGCCATATGGTATACACAACACATGAAACCGACAGCTTCACACGTTACTGAAGTCAATAATGTACGTAAATAGATAATAGGAACACAACGAGCCTTGCTCCAAAATCGTTTCAAAATCGAGATATAATTATAATAATTCGACTTGTGGATTAATTGCAAATGTGTAGAAATTACAAAATTTACATAATAACTGAGGGCATTAAGCGACATGAAGTTGTTTCAATTCATCTGCAATGGTACATATACATGTACATGTATTTTGAACAAGCTAGCTCAAAGATGAACATAATTACTTTATATATATCGCTGGCTTAGAATGAGAAGGTCGTATCTACTACTTACGACCTTTTAAGATTCATACATTCATTTTTGCATTTAAAATAAGCATCACAAGGCGCCTCTAATGAGCCCGATTTCACAAAAATCGACACTTATCATGTTGACCAAAACAAAGTTTAAACCGCTTGTTGTACCATGTGCAAAGGGTAAATATCGGACAGTATTTTCTCGTTTTCTTAAAATATCGATTTTGTAGTTACGACCTTCTCATTCTAAGCCATCGATATATATAACTTACATACATGTATATGGCACCAGTAAAACTAAATACAGTGCTTTTCCAACAACATATACATACGAGTGTACACACACACATTCGCTTATGTCTAACAATCGGGCTCATTGTATTCAGAACGCTTAGCTTGTATTAATAACATTTTGATCACATTTGTTTAAGTTCAAGTATAGTGAATATCAATCAATTTCATACATGCATTTGTCATATTCAGCGTCTGTCATCAACCTATATTGATCTGAAATGTTATAACATCATACAATATTGAAATGTTCAATAACGCGTCGTGCCACAATATTGTTTCCCGGAAATTTAGTTTTTCTAACACTGTCAAGTTAGATTTTGTAATAAGCATTGTTTTCGTGTGACGAACATTCTCTGTCGTGTTTAATAACTTTTCCCAACAAACACGTTTACATAATTAATGAAACAGATCAATACTCGAGAAACATTATGTGTTAGTTTTCAAATTTGCTTTAGATTATGTAAAATACAAATGATGACTAGTGTTTCAATCAGTTATGTAACAGTATTGCCTAGTTAGCATTTTCGACCAGATTGACGCGTTAGTTCTATGTAATATAGACGATATCGCTTTTTATACTACAGTATCTGCAAAACCAAAAACGCTCTTTAAATAGTCATTAAAACGAATGTTTTATAAAATTGTTTCAGGTCGGTTGTAAAGCAAGTTCTAACATAGTATCACTTATATTTAATACTCGCAGGTTTCAAATGGCCATTGCAATGTCATGAACGTAGTTTAATCCACGGATAACCCTTAAGTAGTTTACCAATGCTTTAGATCGTCAAGCTTATTATAAGTTATCATACTATGTGATTCGAAGAGTGCTGTAAGGCGGGAAGGAATACTAGGAATTATCATAACATGTACTCGTGCCTTGAAAGTGTCCAATGCAAGCAACATCTTTAAATTGTTTTGTGAGTGTTAAAATAACATATTTCAATTGAAACATGCTTGTAATCCCACTCCTGAAATACACTGATAAGAAATTGTCCACGAATGCTGCGTTTTCCCACTGCAATGTCCGCCGGTTAAACCATATAACCATAGATCAAACATTATTTACGTTTTACTGACACTTCTCCCGGAAACATTTGTAAAAGTTTTGAAATATGTGAGAGTTTTTTTCGTCTCGAGTTCACTACGTTTAATATCCTTATAAGCAAATAAACAGGAGCATACATACACCACCGATATCCTGTACTTACAGAGAATGTATCCGGTACTTACAGTAACGCCGACGTGTTTGGCGCGTTTTCCCGTGTGTTTAAACGCACGTAACACGGCACACGAACGGTTAATCTTTGGAAGCGTGTAGCCAATCAAATCGTTAGTCTAACCGTGTAGCCAATGATAAGCTTCGCAGGTATTAAGGAATTCGCTGGAATTTAAACGTGTAACCACTCGCTGTATGACGTCACAAATGTCAAATTGTTACTATGATTTCGGCCTCGAGCTCAGGTTTACGAAAATGTAAGTTATTTTGTTTAAACCCATCTGGTTTTCAAGAAATTACGAAAAAAACATGCAAAAAATGTAAAGTGATTTTGGGTCTGTTCGGTTGTCAGGTCTTTTACAAACACGGCCCAAGTACAAACTCGCCCCGGTCCAACTCGGCCTGAATTTAATATTATTGATGTTTTGTGGTAAATGTATTGTAATACTTGATATAATGAACTGAATTGCTGTTACATGAGTACTGCAATCCGGATTATTTATACCCATGAAATACACAAGAAGTACGCACGGGAGTCATTCTGTGTTAGTTACTGTTAACTGATTTTAATGGTTTGGGTTAAGCTACTTACGAAAGTTACAATGTTGTTGTCGTCTTTAGATTTGGCGAATTTGTATGTGCTGGACTTCTTTTTTTGTCTGTGGTGCTACTTTTTTCTGTTTGTTACACAATACTGATAATAAAACTGTGTCTGTGTTATTTCTCTTGAGTGAAGTGTATAATAACCAACACCCTTCATTGCAATCAGTGAAAAAAATGTTTGGTGTTAAAAACAGTAGCTTCTAATTACACTTCTAAGTTGATTAGGTGACCAATGATTACAATTGATTATTAACTACCATCTTATGATGCCCCAGTTAATAAACTTTGAAGGGCCTACTAAGCTTCTTTAATCGGGCCGAGTACAACCATTTTCAATTTTGTACAGGACAGAGTTGGGCAGGTCAAGTTGGTAGCTGGCCGACTTTGTAATAGGGCCAAGTTGACCCTTTACCTTTCGGCCACATCACAAAATGCTTAATCTAGTACATAGAAACAATATTCATGATGTACTGATACACAACACATTTAAAGCTCCCCTTTTTAAAAATCAAAACAAAAAGACTAATCATGACATCAACAGATTTCTTAAAATCAGTCAGTAATGGCGATAACTGTAGGACAGAGGACAATTCCGACGATTGGGCAAGCTGGGCCTTTTACTGCTCGCTTCATGAAGGGGGTAGAAATGTTTTTATGTAGCCAGTTAATCTTCTAAATTAGGCGGTTGATTGGATAACTCACATAAGTTACTAAGAAGAAAATGGCAAACAGTAGCCGACTAGTAAGCATCTTGAAACAGCCAGTGTATTTTTCTGTCTCATTTCTACCCCATGTCACTTAATAATTTGCACAAAGTTAGCTTTAGAATTCCAAAAAGTACATAGAAGGGTCTTTAGACTGACCTTATGTAATGTACGCATCTCTGGCGTTCTACGCATATATCTTACCCACAGTTACTGTTGACATCGGATTTTCGGAAACTACATGTTCTGATTAACTTATCCATTAATTGATTATAAGGTCACAACAAATTCATCATGCGTTTGTCAGGATCGCCGCTCCTGATTTTCTCAAAATGAAAAATAAATATTTAAATTCTTGCACACGCACCTGATCATACCACACTCATGTGATATAACTTACATATTTACAAATTACGGAATATGTACTGGGAAATGGATGATAGTTACTCGATTAATTTTAGCGGTATAAACTGTTGCACATAAAATTCATGTAAATTTGTACTGCATGATCTTGAATCATTCAAGCGCATGCAAGCGTCTAATGAAATGATTTCTGTGAATGTTCTGCCCCTTACAAAAACACGCATAGGTGTATCGTACACATAGTAAAAAGGGAAGAATTGTGATAGTGGAATGCACAAACAAGCCTATCTAGTTATGTTTGTATTCATTATAATATTATTGCTAGTATACCATACTACTGACGAAATCATGAATTGTCACCCATTTTCGCAACAATGACGTTTCGTACGTCCATGGTCTGTGGTGTGTGAAATTAACAGTTGTGTGTGTCACGGACACTAAATGCACCTGTTTATAAGTGTTCTATACTTTATCTTACATTATTTCATCAGATATTTTGAATACTACATACATAGAGAAGGTCCTGGTTTCATCAAAAAGTTTCAAAAATTGGATAAAATAGATCTTGCTCTAATTATTGCACCAAAATTAATGTTCTACTTTTCAGTCACTTGCTGAAACACCAGGTATTACAACTGAATATATCACAGCTTATGTAACATTATTTGCTGCAGTTCGCAACAATCGTCATAACATGTTACCATAGTTGACCTCGTATATCCATAAGGAAAATGTGCTTGATGTGGGGCTAGATCCTATGGCGATAACCTTACATAGCATTATGTCTTGGTGCGCTACTAACAGTGCTAAGTAAACAGCCTTCTGAGCATGATTTATCACTACAAGAACAAAACTGTACCCGGTGATCATTGACTAGCTTGGTAGTATTCGAAATGAATATGACATTTTTGCTCCTTCACTCGCTTTCAAATTTTTGGCATTTTCAAAAATAAATTTAAAAATATTATTTCGCTCCTTCGCTCGCCCTCAATTATGGCTTTTTTCAAAAATAAATATTCAAATTTATATTTTGCTTGCTCTCCCCTATTTTTCCCCACAAAAATCTGTAGAACCAAAAATTAATTTGGTGTGGCCTTACGACCAATTAGCAATATTATCAGGAATTGTGTGGAATTCGACTAGTTTTAATATACTCAACATGTACAGACTACAGTACAATGCCGAAAAATGCCAAAATTAATGCCGCTGAATACACATGATTCTGACAAAAAATAGGCGAATGTCGTACATATATGATAGCTAAATCACTTTCTTTGTCATACTTGTATTCTAAATTTCTATTGGATGTGCATTATAATTTATATGTAAAATCCTCAGAAATCGAGCAGTTTATTGGGTACAGGACTAAGTGTACCAACGCATAAGCATACCACCTCACTAGCATACCATTTTAGGACTAAGCGTACCACATAATGAATTATAGTGTATAATATATTTGTTGGTACACTCGATAATTAGGTGTTATACATCTAATTATCAATCTTGGTTTGGGTATGAGTTTTATGTGAGACTAGTCCTCATAATAAGATTCCCAGTTGTATAAAACTAGCTATATATACCGTATTACCTCGTATTATCGCCTCCAGGGAAGATGCATTTTATGAAAAATAATTCCATACACAGTCAGACCTCTTATAGACGCCCCCCACGGAACAGTACCGTACAGTACGGCACTTAGCCGTTACCTTAACCAGTACAAATTACTTCCCCTTCTTAAAGATACTGGACTTTGTTTTTTTTGCCTATCGTTTGCAAAAATGGCTAATAAACATGTAGTCTACGCTGTTCATACCGGTGTATAATAACTCGGCGGTAATTAATTGGATTACCGTATCATGACTGACTGTTATTCTGGATTTGTGTGGATACTTAATTGGATTACTGTAGGACCAATTATTGAAGGTGTGATTTTTTCAAAAATCGACTGGGCGTTAATTAGAGGGGGCCGGGGGGCCAATACGAGGAAATACGGTACTCTGCATTTTGTATAGTTGTAAGTGACATTAACAAAACACAAGAATATTGATGACTGGAACATGTTGTCCTGTAAGTTACTGGTCATCCTCGTCACTGTGGTCGTTGACAGTTGTTTGTAAGACTGTATTGGTCAAAGCAGCTGACTACTTGTCCCACATTTCAAACAACCGTACATGTACATGTGTGTACTTAGTCTGAGGGTTCCTTGTCACCAGGTTTTCCGAAACAAGAGGGGTGGTTATTGTTAACATCAGCAGCCTACATTCTTAGTAGCAGTAGGTACCAATAACATACATTTACCAATTGCTATGCACCAGTCAGTTGCATCCACGGCCCCAACCCCTGGGATGGGCCGGGATTTTACTTTAGCGTTGTAAAAACACCTGTTCTCGGTAAAATCACCGATATCCCCCTGATAACTAAAAAATTGTCCTGGGTATTGGTTCAGAGATTTTTTTAAACATTTCCCCAGCAGTGCGGGGAAGCTTGGAGGTAAAAGCACAACCGTTTACCCGGCCATTCACGGCCTATCCCTGGAAACCCCTAGCACAATGCTGAATCCACATTACAGGAGGCCCGGCTAGCTACGTGCCTGATATTTCTACCGTGATAGACCGTAGTTTACCGGGCATGATAATTGATATATATACAGTAAGACTATGGAGAGAACTGAATGCGGAAATCCTATGTCTGATTTGCCGGACTTGGGCTTTTTGGCCTGTGGGCGGCAAGTGGAATTTTTCATCCAGCTTGCCCGCTAAGGGCAAGTACAAAATAATACAATGCCTGGTATTAAAGTTATAGAAGCAGGAGCATATCCAGAAAATTTTCAAAGGGGGGCGGCTTAACCTGGAGAGGGTTGCGGGAGGGGATTATGTCCACCCTGTCAAATATAGGATGGGTATTTTGTCCACCCTGTAAAATTCACAGTGGGGATTATGTCCACCCTGTCCAAAATGAGCAGTGGGTTTTACGTCCAGACGGGATTTTGTCCTACACTCGATATATTGTCTACGTTTACAACACCGAGTGTATGATTTAATAATCGGGGAGTATCACGAAGACACTCAAGATGTAATGCAAACACAAATCTGAAATACCGATATTGCACGATTTGCTTGCGGAAATTGATATATTCAAAGCAAGAACCTTGTTATATATTCTTGCATAAAGGTCAGGCACAGGTCAAAATAGCCAAGCTTTACACATTGAAAAGATAATCCCTTTTCCAATATCCTTATTTTGTTATACCTGACTTGCCTATTACCTTTAGGTGGCACAGGTCCCAATACCGTTGATATATTCAAAGCAAGAACCTTGTTATATATTCTTGCATAAAGGTCAGGCACAGGTCAAAATAGCCAAGCTTTACACATTGAAAAGATAATCCCTTTCCAATATCCTTATTTTGTTATACCTGACTTGCCTATTTACTTTAGGTGGCACAGGTCCCAATACCGTTGATATATTCAAAGCAAGAACCTTGTTATATATTCTTGCATAAAGGTCAGGCACAGGTCAAAATAGCCAAGCTTTACACATTGAAAAGATAATCCCTTTTCCAATATCCTTATTTTGTTATACCTGACTTGCCTATTTACTTTAGGTGGCACAGGCCCCAATACCGCTTTAGAAATATAAAAAAGGGCGATGTCAGTATTTTGTGTACATATATTTTGTAATATAATTTCTTATGCCTGTGGCTAAATGTTTCAGGGAATTATATTAGTCAAATTTTTCTCCTTTAGCCAATCAGATAGTGTGGTTTATCACCAGCAATCAATGAAGTATGTTGTTTACCAGGATCTTCTATATATTGACAAGCTCCTGAGTTTATACCTAGACTACATGTATATCCTGTCAAGTTTATGATTGGGGGCTAAATCACACTGACCATTGCTGTTTATTGTGGGCTAGTAAACAGGAAATGTACCTACAGTGTAAAGTATAAATTTCAGGGGGCTCATTTTTAGCTCACCTGAGCACGAAGTGCTCACTGGTGAGCTTTTAGGAGAGGTGGCTGTCCGGCGTCCGGCGTCGTCCGTCGGCGTCCGTCAACAATTCCTTTAAATGACTTCTTCTCCTAAACCAATTGATGGAATTTAACCAAATTTCACAGGAATGATCCTTGGGTGGTCCTCTTTCAAAGTTGTTCAAATGGTTCTGGTTAATTTATTAATTAGGTCACAGGAGCTAAAAATAGATTTTAAAAGTGAAAACTTAAAAAATCTTCTTCTGAAACCACAGGGCCTACAGCTTTGATATTTTGCATGAAGCTTCATCATGAGATCCTCTACAAAGATTGTTCAAATTTTGCCCCTGGGTTCAAAACTGCAAAACTCCCGGGGGTCACTTGTTTTGCAATAGAGTTATAGAGAGAAATCTTTGAAAATCGTTTCCTCTGAAACCACAAGACCTACAACTTTGATATTTTGCATGTAACATCATAATTATTGGGGTCCTCTAACAAGATTGTACAAATTTTACCCCCATGGGGTTAAAATAGCCCCCTACCCCAGTCACTATGTTATTGTAGAAAACTTTGAAAATCTTCTCTTATACCACAATGCAGACTCCCACTGACCTCACCTTTAGATAAGAAATAATGTTGGATATTTCTTTCTTCACTCCTACAGGCATAAGTGCCTGTTCTCTCCAAAATCCCCTAGAAAATGTAACTGTACATCAATTTGTAACACCTCATGGTTTATTATAATTACCCTAGTCCGACCATAAAATCCTTCATGGTGTGTTACTGACCTGATCCTTATCTAATTGAAACCAGATGTTGGTCAGCAATGGTCTGTGTGTTTGCAAGTAAATTCAGCAGTCTTCATATATTGCATGAACTGATAAAACCTTGGTCCGAAATTATAACCAATACTTACACTCAACACGCAGATATTAACATTCGCTGTTTTTGAGTTTCATAGTGATATTTTCTTGAGAGCAGGAAGTTATATTGGCTGACTCCTAGTTTAATTTAGCTTAATCTAGAGCAATTTAAAAAGACTTATTATATATAATAAGTATTCAATACGTTAGTGCAGAGTGCCGAGTTAAAATATTTGTTGTGATTCTGGCTCCAGATCACTTTTACCATTTGAAAATGACATAAGTATTTGTAAAGTCACATTATTTTTAGCTAAGTGCTCAGGTGAGTTATTGTGATCACTCACCGTCCGTCGCCCGTCCGTCTATCCGTCCACACTTTCAAACGACATCTCCTCTGAAACCATTTGGCCAATTTTGATGAAATTTTGCCAGGATGTACGTGGCATTGGGGGGATTCCGTAATTGTTCAAATTATGGCCTTGGGTGAAAATTGGCCCCGCCCCGGGGGTCACCGTTATACATAGACTTATATAGGGAAAACATATAAAAATCTTCTTGTCAAAAACTACAATGCCTAGAGCTTTGATATTTGGTATGTAGCATCATCTAGTGGTCCCCTACCATGATTGTTCAAATTATGCCCCTGGGGTCAAAATTGGCCCCGCCCCGGGGGTCACCACTTTTACAAAGACTTATATAGGGAAAACATATAAAAATCTTCTTGTCTAAAACTGCAATGCCTAGAGCTTTGATATTTGGTATGTAGCATCATCTAGTGGTCACCTACCAAGATTTTCAAATTATGGCCCTGGTGTCAAAATTGGCCCTGCCCCGGGGGTCAGGTTTTTTCATAGACTTATATAGGGAAAACATATAAAAATCTTCTTGTCTAAAACTACAATGCCTAGAGCTTTGATATTTGGTATGTAGCATCATCTAGTGGTCCCCTACAAAGATTGTTCAAATTATGCCCCTGGGGTCAAAATTGGCCCCGCCCCGGGGGTCACCAGTTTTACATAGACTTATATAGGGAAAACATATAAAAATCTTCTTGTCTATAACTACATTGCCTAGAGCTTTGATATTTGGTATGTAGCATCATCTAGTGGTCCTCTCCCAAGATTGTTCAAATTTTGGCCCTGGGTTCCAAATTGGCCCTGCCCAGGGGGTCACCAGTTTTACATAGACTTATATAAGTAAAACATTAAAAAATCTTCTTGTCGAAAACTACAATGCCTAGAGCTTTGATATTTGGTATGTTGCATCATCTAGTGGTTTTCTAGATTGTTCAAATAATGCCCCTGGGTGAAATTGTGCAGGGCACTTATAATCAGGTGAGCGATATAGGGCCATCATGGCCCTCTTGTTTATTGAATTGTATCTGGCCTGCCAGCTCGGGGGGGGGGGGCTTAAGCCCCCTAGCCCCCCACCTAAATACGCCACTGACAAGTGAAATCAATAATTTTATCATGGAAACAAAATTTAGTCATAAATTTGATTATAAAAATAGAGGACAGTCTTTACATTTATAGGGAACATACACATTCACATATTGTCTTGTTCTACATACATTATGTTATATACCATAAAATACATTTGACTGAAAGAAAGTGTATGTAAAACATGCAAATTATGATTATAGACCACATTAATAGATCTATGATTGAGTTATGACCCAGGATGGTGATAGCCACAGTCTTTTAATTATTATAATAAGCAATTTCATGTAGAACTATGAAGTTCAACTAAGTTGTACTATCAGCAGCTTAATTGATCTATACAAAGTGATGATTGCACAATACTTTTAGAGTCTAAAATTATTTTTTTCCAATACAACCGTATTGAGCTCCTCCCATAATGTACAGAGCCATAATGCATGATAAATAAGCTCCTCCCACAATTCCCACTGTGCAATATTATCTTTGCATATTTTAATAAGCTCCTCCCTCTTATGTAATATTACATAATCCTAGCTCAAATCTAAAAGACAGAGATCTATGTTTTGACTAGACATTGATTATGAATTATGAAAGCTGCAGGGGACAGGAAATAGTCCATACTCTCCTTAGAGTGAAATGGTTGTATAAACTATATTGCCACATTGTTAATTAATTGTTTTTGGGACAGTAGTTGTATAAATTAGGGGTTCATGTTTTTATAAGAAATCAATTATTAATTATTAAAGCTGCATGCGACAGAAAATAGACCATCAAACTACTGTGTTTATTACTATGATTTGGAAACAGCTGTGACCTTAAAGATTTTTGGGGGATGTACTTGTATGAAAACTTGCATTATGATTAAAGAATACAAAACTGTAATATTTAGAACTTAGAATATTCTTCTTGATATTGATGTAGTATAAAATTATAATGCCTAAATATGAAATAATGCATTTAAAAACAAACTTAACAGTGTGAAAATAATTATGTTAGTTACATTAATTGATCTTAAATTTTAATATAAATTTATGTTAAATTATGAGGACTTAAATCATACAAGTAACTGCATGACGTCCCCGTGAAATGTAATGTATGTCCGGAATCCGCACAAAATCCCAGGTGGACAGAATACCGGCCCCTCATTTTTGACAGGGTGGATATAATCCCGTCCATGTTTTTTTACAGGGTGGACAAAATCCCCATTCTATAAATTTCAGGGTGGACATAATACCCATCATGACTTTGACTTATGTAGAGGGTAATTGCTGCATTGTTAACGATTATTGTGTGATTGTGTGATTTAGTAAGGAACTTCTCTATGATTATGTTACAATAAAGGTTAATTTTTTATTTAACATGCATACTATCAACTATATCATATACTGTTTTATTAATAATATATAGTCATGATGGGTATTATGTCCACCCTGAAATTTATAGGGTGGGGATTTTGTCCACCCTGTAAAAAACATGGCCGCGATTATGTCCACCCTGTCAAAAATGAGGGGCCGGTATTCTGTCCACCCGGGATTTTGTCATACACTCGTATGTCCCCTCTATAAATGAATGTTTTTTATATCTTTATTATTTCTATTGAATTTTAATCATTTGAAAGTTTCCAATTTCCTTTGTCTAGGCAAACAGTATATTATTAGAAGATTAAAGAATATGAATAATATTTGATAAAAGTTGTTTTTACAACTAAAGTAGAAAATATTTTATAAGAAAATTGAAACCATATAAATATCCAATATTTTTTTTTCCAAATGAAGTTGTATCATTCAATTTTTAAAATGACTCAACTTCAGTTGGTAACAGTTGTAAATTGCATAATTGATCAAAAATCACATTTTTTGGCTTGATTGACCTAATACATTTATAAACGAATCTGGATTTATTGATCTAGAAGAAAAATAATCTCATAATGTCAGTTTATTTCCTTTGAAACCCATATAATCTACTGCGTGACTTCTTATAACACAGTAAAATATATATTTGCAGGAGTGTTGGACAAAATCCCTGCTGCTCCTTTTTTTCAGGGTGGACATAATGGACCCTACTGAATTTTACAGGATGGATTATATCCACCCTGTAAAATCTGTGATGGGAATTTGTCCACCCTGTAAAATTTACAGCGGGATTATATCCTACCTGTCAAAAATGAGCAGTGGGTATTATGTCCAGTGGGTATTTTGTCTAGATTCCTTGTTGCAGCAAAGGGTAGTGTATAAATGCCGAGAAAAGCCGTGACCTAATTTACAGACTGTAAAACATGTTTGGGAATTTTCATAACGTGAAAATGATTGAACGTCTGTCTCCAGTTTCTTTTACGTTTCGATGATGTTTTATTTTCTGTTTCCCATTATACAGTTATGTTGAGGTATTTTTGATATATAATACTTTTTGTCTTTTTCAGGTGTGTCTTGCTTTCCTGCAGTGGTGTTAATGGTTTGTGACCTAAGGCTGCAAAACAAACCGACACTTAAAGATTAACAGGTAAGCATACTTTATTAGATATATATAGGCCAGAAATTGCCTAGAAAAACAATATTACCCGGTATGTAAGGCAAAAAATAAAAAAAATGTTTCCCCCTCCCAATTCATCAGGCCTTGACACAAGATTGTGACTGACCAATATTAGAGAGGGGGTAACTAACTGTCAAAACTTTGGATCCCTCCAGTTCCAAAGCAAATGCGTATACTTTATTAGTTTAATTAAAGCTTGATTATGAAAATTTAGGGATCCTGGGGAAACATTGAGCTTGTCAGAACTGGTGTCCCTTGCTAGAATTTGGGTTCATCAGGATCCCTTTAGTGTTGATGCAGGAATTAGGAAGTGGGTTGGTTCATGTATGTAGGGTACGCAAGTTAATAATGTTATAATGTCCAGACATCTACTGGTGCAGAGGCATATAGTAACTGTCCCCTCAGTTTTCCTTCTATCTGTTTGTCCCTAAGAGTTACTGAGAATTAAATATTTTTGAAGTACATCATTGCTTCAAACTTGTCCTACTTTTTTGCTGTCATAAACATGTTACATTGTCAATGAGATGTAACACTATCCAACATTACAACAGAATTAAGTCCCCTGCATTGACTAAGTTGGATATTATGGACAAGGCTATCACAGGGGCATAAGCTTTAATGAATGCAGTCTTGTTATTGTCAATTTTTTCTGATAGACATTAATTTTACACTTTGCTTTTAGTTCTGGATAACTTGAGTGTAGGACAAAATCCCAGGTGGACAGAATACTGGCACCTAATTTTTGACAGGGCGGATATAATCCTGGCCATGTTTTTTACAGGGTGGACAAAATCCCCACCCTATAAATTTCAGGGTGGACATAATACCCATCATGACTATGTATATATGATATAGTTGATAGTATGCATAATAATTAAAAAATTAACATTTATTGTAACTAATCATAGAGAAGTTCCTTACAAAATCACACAATGATGAATCACACAATAATCGTTTACAATGCAGCAATAACCCTCTTCTTAAGTAAAAGTCATGATGGGTATTATGTCCATCCTGAAATTTATAGGGTGTGGTTTTTGTCCACCCTGTAAAAAACATGGCCGCGATTAGGTCCACCCTGTCAAAAATGAGGTGCTGGTATTCTGTCCACTGGGATTTTGTCCGGATTCTGGATAACTTCAGTGTGATGTCACTCCAATTGGCTAGTTCATAGCTAATTACTAAATGTCCAATAAGTAATAGTAAATTGAGCACAAAGGTTTTATTCCAGTTTTGATGTATATATTTAAATCTGGTTAAAAAGTACTGTAAACCAAGAAATTATTTCCTGCGATTTTAAAGGGGTAGAAATTTGCAAAAACAAATACTGGGTAGTCTCCAAGTGTTAAAAACCTTTATATGGACATCTGGGTAGACTTACAAATTTTTTAATGACAATATTTCTAGTCGTGAAATTGCCAATAATT
The DNA here is from genome assembly GCA_963678985.1 of Spisula subtruncata. Classification (NCBI taxonomy): domain Eukaryota; kingdom Metazoa; phylum Mollusca; class Bivalvia; order Venerida; family Mactridae; genus Spisula; species Spisula subtruncata. Next base: position 18,452,868 of record OY787661.1, read on the forward strand.
ACCATAGTTAGTATAGCTTGGCTATTTTGACCTGAGCCGGACCTTTATGCAAGAATATATTACAAGGTTCTAGCTTTGAATATATCAATTTCAGCAAGCAAAACATGCGATATCGGTATTCAAATTTGTTTTTGTATTACATCTCAAGCGTCTTCGTGATACTCCCCGATTATGAAAACATACGCTCGCTGTTGTAAACATAAGCAATATATCAATTGTTAAATTACGCTAATCAAAAGGTCAGGCTCGTGTCAAATTGGCCAAGCTATATCTTGAAGTTATCTAAGTTTGGTAAGTATTCACGAAAGTAAATTGTTTTACGCTATAATTATATACTTTCATACAAATAACAACTTCAAGGATATAACATATTAATTAAATATTACCTATCTGGTATATTCAAAAATAAAAAAATATAATCCTCAACAGACTGTTCCTGTTAAAAGTTAGATTCATAAACCATGAAGTTTCAACTTAAATAAAATTATATATCTTGTAACATTATTCTTTTTACTTTATTATTTGGTCAATGAAAAAATCATGTATTTCATTAGGGAGGTTTATTACCTCCATGTTTTCATGTACCGGCAATACTATGTTATTTGTTTTAATTTCATACACCTAGAACAAATTTTTGAACTAAGAGGGTAAGATGTGTTTTGAATAATTGAAAGCTTAGCTGTAGCATGAAGCTGGCATGTAAGGCTGAAAATATAACAATAGTTATACTATTCCTTATTTAATGTTTATGGTTTACTGACAGAACAATATAAATGTATTATATATAAAATGAACATCTGTTTGGTTCATTAATTAATTATATAATAATATAAGTTCAGTTGACCAACACAGTTGAATTAAATACATCTCTGAAAGCATCAATGCAAAAATATAAATAGAAGGTGGACCTTTACCCCTTTGTTAAAATTATCTAGTGGAATATTATATAGGGTAATAAAACCCCCTGGTGTGCCCAGTGGAAAGATTGATATCTGTTTGTTAGATCAAAATGGACAAAAATTCCCAGACATAGTCATAAAACCCTTGCACATTGTCATTATATTTATATGATGTACATGATGCCAGCAGGAGATCATATCAGTGTTTATCTAGGGTCATAAAACACAGGATTAAAATGGTCAAGTAATTTAATAAGTGGCCCCCTATTGCTACTGTGTGTACACTAGAAAGTATGTGTCATAGTTTTTTTATTTGTATATTTATGTATTATTGCTTCCTGCTGGTTTGAATTTGTGACAGCTTATTAAGTCATTAATTATATTTAGAGATATTTAAATAAAATTAACACATTTCATATTTGCACATACTGGAACTATCAATATATAGCTCTTAGGTATTTTATTAAGATGAATATTGAATTCTAGTTTAAGCATTGCTGTATATGAATATAAGTTAAGTTTATGGTGATATTGATAGTCAATTTTTGTTTTTGATTGCTTGAAATTCTGGATTTTAGAACAAAATTTAATATACTTGTATAGAAAAATGTAAATTTTCAACAACAAAAAATTTCGTTTTTGTTTTACGTTTTCAACGATACAGTTACTTGTGTGTTAATGAGGCAAATCGAGTATTTTCTGATAAACTTTCATTAAAATCATTTTAAGGACATTCGTTCCTTTTCAGTTGAGCGGAAGTTCAAAAATCATAGTCCCTTAGACGTATCTCAAGCATCGACCTACCATGATCAAAACATATAAAAAAGTTTAAAATTGACGTGGTAGTACATTTTCATGTCTTAAAATGGAGATAATTGTAAATGTTAAATACTAATTTACAGTATTGATAAAAATATCGAAGTAACTACTGATGACGCCTTATCGATGATTTTTTCCAAATGGTTTTAAACACCAAATCTCACCAATTCATTACAACGTATGTAAAACGTAGTACTATGCACTCGATCATATCAAAAATAGATAATATTTTAAACCACATCCCAATCTATCTAGAAGAAGGTTCTTCTGCGTTTATTTCTTATGGGTTGTGACTAGCAAATGCAGAAGAAACAACCTTTAAACTGTTAACACATATGATTAAAAACGATGTATAAGTTCAATTTAAATAAATCTAGCCGAGCAATCATCATGAAATTTGCTATGAAACTTCTAAAATTGTTACTGTACTTGTTGCATATATGACAACCTTATTTTGTTCAACGATTTTGCACGTAAAACATATTTTTAAAGATAACATATTTTAAAATATTGTTTAAAAATTTAAATAACTTACAAAGTATTTAATAAACTTAACTGCTTGATTCCTTACATAAGTAATTTCATGTATGCTAAGTTTTATGCTTTTTTAACCAAAACTGTTAGGTAAAATACATTTTTCTGCGCCAGTTAATAAGGAACAACAGTAACGATACAAACAACTTTTATTGGCAGAGAAACGCGAATCAACTTCTCGTGACTACAAAAGGCGTAATAATAACTAAGGGAGATAACTCTTACAACATTAATAGTAATCGACTAAACGCCGTAGCGACCGTACCAATAACGTACCAACGGTACATAGTGGCGCAACCTCTTTTTCTTTAGAGGATAAAGCACCTATTCTCATCTATGCACGTAGTTAACATTCAACTGAATTTGATTATAAGTGTATACGTACTACGATTCATGACATAAAATGTAAGGTATACCCACAGAACTTTTAAAAGTACTAACTCAAAACTTAACTGCTATTAATACGAAACACATGTCAGGTGAATTTTCAAATTGTATAGTAGTTAAATGTAAATATTACTATCCTAGTTTTAACTTCATGATTTCTTAATCATATATATATCTCAAAATAACATTGAACAATACATGTGAACACATACAATGGCACATCAAAGCATATTATATGTATATATACGACCACCTAACACAATCGGAAACTTTCCTCAACCCAACATTCAAGAGCGTTCAAATACATCATGATCGAAATGTGCGTTACTGTAAATATACTGTCAGGTTTACAAATAATGTATCATGGTCAATAGTCGTAAATTGTTCATGTAACATAATCCTCCAAATATGTTGGAGGTTTACGGGATCGTTGTGGCCTAGCTTGTGGAATTTCATCCGGAATGTCAGAATGTGGATCATCCACCGGTGGACTGTCATCAATTTCACCAATTAACACCTGGGGTTCTGGATGCTCAATGTGGACTGTATTGTCATTCATTAACGGTGTGGTTAATGTCGAAGGTGGTACCTGAACCATTTCAGGAACACGCGTCACTGATTCAATGTCCTCACTTTCGCTGTCGATATCATCCAAACCTAAGTAATGGTTAGAATGAATGTCACTCTCAACACGGTAACATTCAGAACGTTTTACTTTATATGATGTAGCGCGTAGTTGATTCCCAATGAACTTCTTGATGAAGCACCAATCACCATCCATAGAAACAACAAGGTATCTGTCCCTGGCACAAGATTTCTGCTTATCCGAATACACATATACTAAGTCTCCTACGCTAACCTGGTTCAAATTGTGCGTAACATTAGGGCATTTAGATTTCTCGCTGTATTTATGATTCTTATCACGTAAACTATGTTGATTTAACACAATGTCATGATCTATTAACGGAATCTGTTCATGGGTAAATTGATCTCTATGTGTCCATAGTTCACGTGCTGACAAGCCCTGATTGCGAATACGCGAGTTTAGTCTTGACACACAAATTGATAGATCTAAACTAGACACTGGACCCCCTCTTGGTTCAAAGCGAAGAAGTTCGGTTTCTAGTTCTCCAATGGCTTTTTCAGCAACCGGGTTCTTGTTTTTGTTCTTAACCCGTCCAATTTGAAGTGAAATGTTATACTGTTCAAGAAATTTGTTATCTTTCAAAGCAATGAAGCCTGGAGCAGGATCTACGCGGACGACTGCGTTTGGGCCATCTAGTGGATGCATTCCAACCATCATGCTGACCAAGTTATCGCGTAACGTGTCACTTTTTTCATCTGTAATGAGACAAGCTGATGTGTAGGATGTGACTGTTTCACGAACGACAAGTACAAGTTGACGACTTCTCTTCAAGACATCTGCAGCGAAGTTGATGCCAACATGCTCAGGTGGTTCCTCAGAGGATTGTTTCACAAGACTCTCCGGAAATTGCTTGAGTGATGCACATGTATGACAGCTCTCGCAAACTCTGTCAATTGCTTTTGATAGATCTAACGCATAAAACTGCCGTTTAAGAACCAATTGTAACTGGTGCTTGGTCGGATGACCAAGTTTCAAGTGTAAAGCAGTCACCAAGCCATCCAATACACTGCGCGGTATGATGATTAAATCAGCTGGGGGTAACAATGGATCACTGCGTCTTACTATGAGTAACCCGTCATTTGCGATTGAAGCAACGCTTAAATACCTCTTTATATCTTTGACCTTAGTCAGTTTCTTGGACGGACGCGTACCTTGCCTTAAATGAGCCATAGTTCGCCTTAAATCAGGGCACTCTGTTTGCAGGTCTTTCCAGGCTGATCTGGATGTGAATGGTAAGCGACTGTTATTTTGAATAATGTCCTGAATGCTTACGGATCTGACTACGGAATCCTCAAGACGGTGAATAAATGAACATACTTGACATCTAGGCTCAAAGCATTCAGCAGCATTTCTGCTCGCGAAATCGGAAGGAAAGTTTGCGGACCCTGCCACATGTTGTACATTCACATCATACCGACTAACTACCGATAGGAATGAGGTAACACGAGGACTTGCAGAAAATTCACCTCGACCAAGTTTCAATATAGCCTGTACACAAGGTTTACTGTCCGTTAATACACATGGCTTATGCTTAGACTGAATAATGAAAGGAGCAAAATGCTTAATGGCGGCGGCTATGCTCAATGCTTCAATCTCACATGGTAACCATGTCACTTGATGCTTTCTGAGTTTGGCACTAAAGAACCCTGCTAGTAATAACTTGTTGCTCCCGCGGTTGACATACAAAGTAGCACCTATACCATGTTTTGAAACAGATCCATCAGTAACGATCCATAACTTATCGTCGGTCTTAGGAAGCGTTATAGATTTGTGTGTGCTCAAGGCATGCTGTGCTGACCTGAACTCTGAACTCAAACTATCTGTCCAAACTAGTTTATCACGAGACTCTTTCCCAGATGAAGCTGCTTCCAACGATGCCAAGTATTCTGCACACCCCGGTAGAACTCTTGCAAGCATCTTATAAGCGCCTATGAATGCGCGAAGATCGCGAACAGAAGATGGTGGCTGACATGTTGACAAGACTGCAACTTTATGTGGACTGGCAGAGATTTGGCCATCCTTCCAAACCCACCCTAGTATTGTTGTAGACCGCGGACAGATTATGGTTTTTGACGGGGATAATCTCAGGTTGCACTTCCGTAATGCTTGTAAGACTCTGGTCCAGTTACAAATGAGTTCCTCAAGGCTATTCCCTCCACAGTACAAATCATCTGCTAATTTTGCAACGCAGCCATCCTGCAAACAGTCACCAAGCACCCGGCACATTAATTCTTCTAGAGCTGTTTCAGAGCCAGGCATTCCCATGGCACTTCTAGTGTACACTCGAACCCCTCGAAACGGTGTTGCTACACCGCAATATTTCATCGACGTACGCGACAGTGGTATCTGGTAAAATGCACTTGTGAGATCCGCCACTATGATATATTTCCATTGTCCAACGTTTCTCAACACTGAGTCTACATCTGGCATTAACGAAGGTTGTGGCTTGCTGTATTGACCAACTTCACCGAATGCAGTTACTAAACGAAATCCACCTGAAGATTTCTTAATCAGAAATGACGGGTTCAAATATTCAACGGTAACGCCAACGTCCTCTGGCCGCTTAAATACACCCTGAGCCTCTAACTGGTCAAATTTTTCTTGTAGCTCTACTAATTTATTGCGTCCATATTGAGGAAGACGACCTTTGCGCTGTGGCGGTTGAGTTGGTCCCATATTAACAACTGCTTCGAAAGATCCCTCCGCCCCATTATAACCCTGTATATCAGTACTGAAAACTTCATCGTGTTCCCTTAACAGTTCTTGGAATTTTTTACGAATGTCACAAGGAAGAATTTCATCTGGATCAAGTTTGACTGTGTCAGAGTTACATTTAATGTGAGTAGCAGCGACGGACACTCTTGGAATATTGTTACCATCGTCATTGATGGATGGCACACACGTATTTAACACTTGGCATACTTGATCGTTTCTCCTTAATTGTTGGGGTTTAACTGTGTCATTGACCAAACGAATTTTTCCACCAATCGAATGAGTTATTTGTGGTCCTGGCCAATTATCATTGTAATGAGTATCATTTCGCGGTTCCACGGCTACAATGCCGTCCTCCATGAAGTCAGATGGGACATCAAGTTCAACATAGTCTCCTGGCCAAATGGTACCAGCCTTCGCTCGTAGGATGTAGGCTTGAGCTCGTCTCACGCGATTAAGGTTTTTGTCACCAACATGCGAACCATAGTTGAAAACCTCACACCCATCTATGGTAATTTGTTGTTTAGCCGGTCGGACTGAAATGTCATTACGCGTCATGAAAGGGATCCCGGCAAGTATGTCACTATCAAGATCGCTTACAACTAGAGCTTCCAAATACATGACTTTGTCTTGTCTACATATATTTAGTCTAGTTTCTCCAATCACTTCTAAGGGGGTTAATCCATCAGCTTGACAAGCGCTTTGATTACTCTTGGTAATAACTGCACCTATGCGCGTAGCAGTTGAAGCCTTAATCATCGATATTTCAGCTCCTGTATCAAGTGTTAGATGTAACGGAAAGTGTTTAAAAAAAACTTTAAAGTATGGCGACTGTTTGGTGCTGACGCGCCTGGATGTAGCAGCTACTGTGAAGTTACTACGATCGTTGTCATCATCGCTAACTTCTGGTGAGTCATCATGTGCTATAGTCTGTCTAGCTTTACTTATATATACTCGGTCTTCCTCTGGGAGATATACACATTTACTTAGGAAGTGCTGGTTAGGCCGGCCAGCCTGTTTACACAAGATACACGATCTGGAAGGTTTTTTGCTTGAAACTTTGTTCTTCACTTGGAATGATGCTCTCAACACTTTCACTTCCGCCACAGAATGAACCTCTTCTAACAACGAATCTAAGGCCAGGGATATCTCGGGCTTAAGAGATGCGAGTGTCTGTGACCTTAGCGATGTACCATATCTCTGTTTCACCAGACTTGGGAGTTCCGGGTGAATTAGCCTCAGCCAAGTAAGTACTATTAAATTTTCAATGGTAGGCGAAATCTCTTCGTCGCTGTCCGGGACGTCACCATGGTGTCTTATAGACCCATCAGAGCGAAGAAGATTGTCCTCAATGAAACTGGTAAGCCTTTGGAACAAATCCTCCGGGCGTTCTCCATGTTCCAATTTCATATTGTCAAAATTCATAAAATGTCCCCCAGATGTCTGGAAACCGAAATGCAGTCGAATGGCTTGCCATATACAATTTATTGATGTGGAATTTTTTACAATGGTGTTTCTTGAGATCACTGGACAGAAATTAGCAATCTGCCCCAACATTAGGTCAAGATGGGTACTCTTCTGTGCTGCTGTACGTCTCTGGGCCTCTGGAACAGCATCACCATCGTCTACGAAACCCCTGAGTGGGTTAGTTGCTGTCTTTTTCGCCCATGTAAACCCATCCACAAGAAAATTGGCGAAGTTATGATCTAGGGAAAGTGTATACTCTAGGTTTTGTTTCCACCCTTCAAACGATGTTATTGTTTCTGTTTTGGTTAGGGACCATTGTTTTGGTGCCCTTACACCAGCCATTTTAGTTAATTTGCTTTTAACAATTAAAGATAAACTGTCTCGTCACTGCTTTTGTTACAGCAAGTTGTTCCATACACTGGTTTTTAAGACGTTTACGTTCAAATGTCCATGAATCCTACGGCTGCCACCACGCCAGTTAATAAGGAACAACAGTAACGATACAAACAACTTTTATTGGCAGAGAAACGCGAATCAACTTCTCGTGACTACAAAAGGCGTAATAATAACTAAGGGAGATAACTCTTACAACATTAATAGTAATCGACTAAACGCCGTAGCGACCGTACCAATAACGTACCAACGGTACATAGTGGCGCTGTTTTTAGGGATTAATTGTCCCCTAAATCTAATTATATCTTAAAAACTAGCCTTAGAAGCAAAACTGTTGGGAAATGATTGGCATTAATCTGATCTTCATAAAAATAACAGGTTTTATATACCTTGTACAGAAAATTTCAAAAGGAACGAATGTCCTTAAATAAGAAGTAGGTCTGGCTCTTTGGGGTCTATTTTTATTCCTCAAGTTTTATAAGCTTTTTCCTATTTATATAAAAACAGGAGGTATACAAGATTTCGCAATATTTCAAAAGACTGCCACGAGATATCTCGAGATTTGATATAGGTTTCCAATCTGTGTATTTTAGGTCTTTGCTTTACTCTGTACTCCAATTGGAGCATGTTCTTAGTTACAAAAACTGTTGTAACTTCTTTCTTACTGAATGAAAATTTATGATATTGGGTTTCATTTTCTAATTCAAAGTGGATTTTTCCAACCAGCTTGCCCATGGGCATGTGCAAAATTAACATGAGAAAATAATATTTAGTGTCCTATTTCATTAGAAAATCCCTAAATTCCGACTGAAAATGATTCAGTATCCGGTACACAGTAGGCTACTTTCAAGCTTGAACAAGATTGATTTTTTAAACTGAAATTTTGTAGCTTTTGTGATCTCCTAGCCAAGTAGATTTTCAGGTCAGTAGGTCGAAGGTCGCTGTGACCTTTACCATTTTTGACTGTCATGGGGCATACTGTTATACAGTACACCTCTCGCGACTTTTGCCTAATGTCGCACGTTTGCGCGATTAATGTCAAAGTGGAATAGCGCGGGAGTCACGCTATAATCCTCGGCATTGCGAGGGAATCTTCGCGAAACTTTCCTCGCGGTTTCCTTGTAATTCTGCTGATAGAGCGACGATACAAATCACCGCTTTTATCGCGTTTACTACGATTAATTAAAAGGTAATATATGCAGATGAACAGAGTCTATGCTTATTAAATTGATAATTTATTTCATGTACAGTAATGAAAATATGTATTATGAGTGTGTGAACTTATCAATAGGTTTTAACTTTCAAGAATGATCATGTATTTTTTCACAATACCATACAAGTAATGAATTGAAATGTATATAGCAACAACAACAATAGTATATATACAATTTCTCAGTATTTTGTTTTCAGGTCGGGCAAAAAAGTGAATGTCAATCAATGAAAAACATTCAAGCATACATGTAGGCTTTCATACTTTCATAAAATTGTATTTTATATAATATAAAAACATCGCGATATTTATGATAAATAACTGTATTTTTTTTTCTCACAATCAGCAATGTTTGAATTTCGTTCCTGTCGTCGTTAAATGAGACAATTAATTAACGTCAACAATAAAACTGATAATGTTTTTAAATTTAGCAATGAACATTAAGTTTTCGTTCCTCCCATTGTAGTAAATGCGACAAATAATTAACATTGGCAATAAAACGGACACTTTTTAAATCAAGCCTAATACGGGTAATTACAATGTATTGTTAATAAAATTAAAAATTGACTACTTTAATGCCCAAAATATTGTTGTTTGTTATACAGTTGTATACAGTCGTTTCGGTTATTCTGCGCATCGGGTAAATCTGCGCACCTTAACTTTCTATTTCTGGCAGACTTTGCTGGGTCATTTTCGTTCGATCCTCAAGTGTCTTGTTGATGTGTGTTACTTATGCAAAGTATTATAATTATATCAACGAAATCGGGAAAGTAATTTTACGAAACATTTACCAACATGAGTGTCAACGGCGATTTTCGTTAATTTGACATACCATGTGACACATAAATTGAATAAAAGCACTTTTATAATGGATGACGACTTTTCCTTTTTTGTCAACATTGTCTTAATGACTTATTCTTTGATACTGTTATGAAGTTCATGTGAAATAAATCTTTGAAACAGACTATACAAAACACAATCACACCTGCGCAGAATGAGCCGAAAAAATTTACGTCATGAAAACCGGCTGTCATGTTTTGTGACGACATTGGACCTAGTTAAGCGAAGGTATGATATTATGAATTGTTTGCATTTATCAATGAAGGTTGTTTATATCCAAACAGCACCATAATTTATTCTAAAAATTAAATAATCTCAAATGTAGAAACCCAATACCCGTTAGGTGCGCAGAATTACGCGACAGCACTGTATACATACATTACAATAGACTTACCTGTAAACTGGATGGAACGCGACGATTAACGCGATTGCGCGCAATTATAGCGTTATAATGATCTGCGCATTCTCGCGAGTGCAGACACGATTGCAGCAATTCGCCGTTGGTTTTACAGTGGACAATCGCACTGAAACCGCGGCGATTTTCCACGCATGTAGAAAATTGCCAACAGACGTATCGCGATTTTGGCAAAAGTCACGAGAGCTGTACTGTACAAACAAATGTTGTTTATAACTAATTATGTGCATCCCCGCCTCCTCCAACACAATGTGACGGCAGATTAAAGGAGTGGTCTATGTCTGTCTATGACATTTAAAACTATTTTAGTTAACTATATTTCAATGGTTTATGTTATCCAATGTATTCTCATTTTCTATTCCAGGCACCCAGAACCAATCAGCAATAAGGTTGGCATGGTATGGTAACAAGAGTTTATTTGTATTCAATGTGCAGGAAGGTGGAAGACCGATATTGACTGTATATACATTGATAAATATGACAACTAAAACAGTTGTAAGGGTGACAGTTAGACTCATGGATATAATCATCATTGGATATGGCTGCCTTTGGCTGGAGTTGAAGATGACCCTTTCTTCAATGAAGCGTGCCATATTACTTGGTGGGAGTGAAATTCAAATAAACTAAGCAATATAAACACATCAATGATAAATGAAAAACTTTATTCAGAAACACCTGTAATAGCATTTCTACGCATATGGTTGTAGTATTGGCAGCCGCATGTATGGTAATATCTGCTGTTGTACCTCATACAGACGTGCATTTGACAATTTGTGACATTAATATGAGAATGTTCCTGATACGAAAAGGAGTACATGTAAATAAGCTAACTGACTTCTGATCTGATAATGATCAAGTGATTAAGATTTGTGATTATTTAGTTCCGACAAGAATAATTACCTTTATTCTCATCACATTTAATATGATGTACTCATGTATAGAAACTTGCTAAATAGGTACAGGTAGCATATTAGCTCATCTGTCACTTTATCACTCTGTGCTCAGCCATTTGTCTGTTCACAATTTTCTTATATATATATTAGAAGTAACATTTTGGCCTAATCTATATGAAACTTGGTCACAGTGATCTTCTCAACAAAATCTACTGGTAGGTCAAGACGATATTTGGTCATCTAGGATCAAAATCTATGGTAGGTCAAAATTGTTTCTGTATAGTTTCATAGTGTCTGTGTAATTGCAGTACATGTGTTAATTTTTAGCTCACCTTTCTTTGTGCTTTCGTCGTGACGGGATTGTCTGCATGTGCATTGGTTATTAAGTTTATAGTCGGAATCATTTTCTCAAAGGCTTTCAAAGATATCCACTTGAAACTTAGCATAGTTATTTACCATTACAGTAGTCCATACTTACATGGCTGATAACTCTGTTGCCTATATTTATTAAGTTATCTGCCCTTGTTACTATCGAAAACAAGAAAGTTGAGCATCAAGCACTCATAAGTGGTGCTCTTGTTATACTAAGAATCTTCTGATGCAGATGCATACAATGATTATCCTGTCCGTTTGTTTGTCCGTTAAATTCTTAAGACAATTTCATAGTTTTTGATTTTTCTGTACAAGGTATGTCAAACATGTTATATTTATGAAGAAAACAAAAATAAGTTTAACGTGAAAAATCGTTATACTGTTTTGGTATCTGCAAGTATATAGAGTTACAATTATAGAAATTTCATACCAAATTTCATAACAATTGCTTGGCTAGATTCTTATGCCCCGAATCAGTCACACAGTCTTGTTTATATGTTATGTATCAGCATAACTACAATAGTTCAAGTCAACTTAGTGCTGAAGTGTCCTTTGAATCGCTCAGTGACCCAGGTGGAATTTGTCACTGCAGTAATTATTTTGCTATACATTCAGTAGATGGGCAAGCTTGTTCCTCTTACACTTCATTTGGGAATGAAAAGCATCTGGAATCAGGTGTTAAGTTTAGATGATTGATAAAATTCTAAGAATGTGTTACACCATAACCTCAAATGAATTGGCCTAATATATCATAATTATGATTGAATGTATTTCACAGAACTATGTATTGAGTGAAATAATCAAAACTATGTTACATTCAACTTGATGAAATTGTTAACTGATGCAGTCTGCAGTTACTTCCCTTTTTACATTTGATAATTTTTGTATTAGTTTTTGCTCTGTAACTATTTGTGGGATTTCAACTTGCATATTGAGGGTACACATAATTTTAAGGGAGTTGCTCCCCTTTGTTTTTCACTTGTGTAATTTTGTTTGTGCTATTTCCCTGTAACCATTGGTTTTATGTTAAGGAACTGTGTTTAAATTGTCAATGTCAATCCTTGTTGTAGATATTATTAGCACATGTTGGGCAGAGCAATTTTGAAGTGAATTACTCCCCTTTCTTTTTACAAGTATAAACTAGTTTGTGCTATTTCTCTTTAACCTTTGGCTGGATATCAATAAAACTTTGTTTGAATTATCATGCAGTGCCAAGCCTAGTTGTTGAATTTGTTGTTACACTTTTGTCTGATAAATTTTGAAGGGATTGACTTCCCTGTTTTTTACACTTATAACTTTGTAAGTACTTTTTCTCTTCAACCATTGGTCGGATTTCAATGAAAAGTTAGATTTCTAAGTTCTAATTTTAGTTTTGAATATTGTCGGTGAACTTAAGCTTATAATTAGTGTCTGCATTATCTCTCTGTGGTCTGATTTAAACTAAACTTTCAATGTAGGGTTGACACATGCTTTTTAGCTCACCTGAACACAAAGTGCTCTAGGTGAGTTATTGTGATCACTCACCGTCCGTCTGTACGTCCGTCCGTTGTCCGTCCACACTTTGAAAGGACATCTCCTCTCAAACCATTTGGCCAATTTTGAACGAATTTTGCCAGATTGTACATGGCATTGGGGGATTTAGTAATTGCTCAAATTATGGCCCTTGGTGAAAATTGGCCCGCCCCGGGCATTGGTGGCAGTATCAATGCTTGGAAAAAAATAATTAAAAAAATCCGTCTCTGAGCTAATACACTATCAAGGTATATAGCGTAGTATATGTCTATGTCCAAAGATTGTGGAACATTGCTTCTTACAATAGGCTTGGTTCCCAACAATAATAACGATACTGTGAGCGCAGCGGGTAACCAGCGCATAAATAAAATGACCTTGAGCAAAGTTAAATAACGAAAGTCGAAGTTAAATAACGAAAGTAACACTGTTTTGCTGTTTCGCAGTTATATGATACAATTGAACGAGATTTTCGGTAAGAATGAATATCTTATAGTTTATTGGAATGACTTGTATAGCGATTTTTTCTTCAGCGCCCGTATTTTATGCTGAAACAACGAGATGCAATGTTCCACAATCTTTGGCATATAGACATATAGTACGCTTTATACCTTGATAGTACATAAGCTTAGTGACAGTTTTTTTTATATTTTTATTTTTTAATCATTTGCACTCAAAACACTGATTATGCCACCTGTGGCCCCGGGGTCACCATTTTACATACACTTATATAGGGAAAACATATAAAAATCTTCTTGTCTAAAATTACAATGCCTAGAGCTTTGATATTTGGTATGTAGCATCATTTAGTGGTGCCCTACCAATATTGCTCAAATAATGGCCCTGGGGTCAAAATTGGCCCCGTCCAGGGGCTCACCAGTTTTACATATACTCATATACATGATTATTCTTGTTTAAAACTACAATGCCTAGAGCTTCTATATTTGGTACATAGCATCATCTAGTGGTCCCCTACCAAGACTGCCCAAATTATGCACCTGGGGTCAAAATTGGTTCCGCCTCGGGGTGAACGTTTTACATAGATTTTTTATACCAGGATTGTTCTAATTATTCCCTTTGGTGAAAACTGTGCTTTTATAATCAGGTGAGCGATATAGGGCCATCATGCAAGGCCCTCTTGTTCATATTATTACATCTGCTGAGTCCCGAGGGAAGGTTGGTAGCCAAACCTGTCAGGGCGAAGGCGCCAACACCCCTGAGGCCTGAGGCGTAATCGTCGTTTTTGCGTACAGAGCAACAATTTATGAGTGTGTATTAAAAACAATGACACTTTAGCAGTAATGTTGTTGCAACGTCACTAAAATGATGACTAGTAATTAATATAAATGATCGTGATGACATTGAGCTTGTGATTGCTCAATTAAGCTTATTTCAAGATTTTAAGACACTTATTGCACATTTTTGCCATCACAAACCCAATTTATTAATACTTGAAAATGAATACAATGTACTTGAAAGTACTGTAAAGTCATTTTCATTTCAGTGGGATAAAATTTCGTAGTTTTGGTGTGAAAGATCATTTTGTGAGGCATAATTTCAATAATAACTTATCCACTAACATATATACTATACAAATTATTTATTTTTGCGGGTATTTATTTTCGTGGCTGAGATCACCCACAGAATCTACAAAATTAAACTTCCCTCGAATATTAATGATTTACAGACATACAGTACTTGAATTTCTTTACGGAAGTTTGGTATGAACTATGTTCTAAGTAGAGGATCCTGCACAAGTTCTCATTACATTTGAGCTTTATGAAACAAATGTACAAAATAATATGACTCCAGGCTTAGTGTTTTGTCCACAAGTTGTATTAATCAATGAATTTAATACAATTTATGTAATGAGCATGATTGTAAGAATCTATTTATCATTTAACCTAAGTGAATGGCCAATATCTTCGAAAATGCGTAGGTATACTGCATAGGCTCATAAGGTTTCGAACAAAATGTAAGGGTACTTGGAGCAATGTGACACACAGATTTCGTGGATCGGCTTAATCATGGATTGGTTCATGTAGCTTCAAGCTATTTTGCATATTTTTGTAACAGGCTGGGCATGTCGAACAATATTTCTTTTTCCAAAAATAATTGCAAATATTTATTTAATGCTATTAAATAATTAATTTTCTTGGGGGATTTAATTTCGTGGATTTTGTGGTTCACCTCCTACCACAAAATCAAATCCCATTGAACAGTAATTTTGACCCTTGTATTTATTGCCTGAAATGCTAAATCCACGAATTATCGTCCCATCTAAAAAGGTTTTTTTCCAAAACCACGAAATTTTGTCCCGTAAAACTTAAATTATTTTACAGTAACCGGTTATACTATTCTCAACTTAATTTGGAAATTGTGAAAAAACTATTTTTATCCTGTAATAGACAAATATATATATTTATGTTGAAACGAAATTTTTGACA
Source organism: Spisula subtruncata (assembly GCA_963678985.1). NCBI lineage: Eukaryota > Metazoa > Mollusca > Bivalvia > Venerida > Mactridae > Spisula > Spisula subtruncata. Next base: position 18,468,411 of record OY787661.1, read on the forward strand.
CTGTTGATTTATAATTAACTTTGTGTATTATTTATCATATTCATTGTTTTTATAATAGTACTATGTTGTTATAAGTGTTTGAATAAAAAATAACTGATAACAATTTGTTAATTTTAATATATTTATAATCTTAGACCTTTTGGTCAAGCATAACCCATATATATGCAACCATTTATTTTATTTCTATTGCATTTTTGCTAAAGGAATAGCTATGAGATAAGCATTATGAAAGTACTCATTGGTTATTTAATTTGCCTTGTGTATGGCACCAATCAGTGGAGACTACCTTTGCGGTCCAAACTGTTCATCCGCAGGAAATTAACACTGTTGAGTGTTTCTGACATTTCCAGGGCACTGGCCGAGATTCAAACCAGCATTACAAATTTTTACCACTCACTCGCAGTGTCAACAAATATTTGGCAACTATACTAGTAGCAGACACTACTGTAAACAAGAAAGAATTTTGTGTGGACTGGTTTAATTTTGCTGAGTTAGCGAATGGTAGAAATTTGCGAAATGAAGTTGCTGTGGATGTGTTCAAAACACTGAAATGGACATCCGGGGAAACCAATAAAACACTTCGCAGTCACAAATATGCCGACTATTGATGTAAACAAGTTGGTTTCAAGTAATGTTCCTGTATGCCTGGAGCTGCTGTACCATTTTAATTTGGGATGAAATGTGCTGGGATCGAACCGAGACCTCCAACACTTGAAGCGACCGCAGCGCTCTACCACTAGGCTATCGAGGAGGCGGTGCAATCAACGTATAGCGACAAAGAAATTTGTCCGTGATTGTCTGATATCTGACCAATATTCCTACATCGAATTATCATCCTCCGATGTGCCCGTCCGGCTCATTTTGTCCTGAAATATTGGCTGGGTCCTGTGTGCACACCTACATGTACCATCCTAGCCATTTTGTACTCTCTGTATTCTCATTATTAACATACTTATCTTTATATATTCAGATAGTTTGTTGGATTACATGTATCTTTCCTATAGCCATTGATAATGATTTTATTTAATGTTGAATTCATTGAAGGATAAAGTATGCACTTAAATTGTGGTCTTCATGACAGGTAGCACGCTTGTATAAAGCCTTTGTGTTCACGGCTAAATTTTATAACAAAGTATATATATATCCATCAGACTATTAATTCATATTAAAGTACAAGAATATATTTTGTGTTACGTTGGTGCACGCATACTGTTGTTGAGGGCATACTGTTGTTGAGGTCCGACCAGGTTAAAAGATGAAGTTACACGCCAGGATTGGCATCTTACTTCGTAACCTACAGATACAGAGAAGGAAAAAATGATGACATTTCATGGCTATGTTGTACCGATATATATACATCGATTTTTAGTCAACTAGGCGATAATTAACGGATGTTCCGGGTTTAACATTTATCATTTCATTTTCGGCCGAGTTCATTCTAGCATTCGATAATTAATTTAAGACTCGAGGCAGTACAAAGAGATTTAGAATAAGACCCATCATGAGGCTAATATGAATTATCAACCGAACCCTCGATTAAAAATATTACTTCGATCGTTATTTAGCACAATTGCGATATTGAAAATAAATCAATTGAAAAAGAATCGAACACATCTAAATGTAAACACGGATACACGGTACGCATGCGCACTCGATATTTCCGCCTACACGTTTAAACGGCACGCACTGGCACTCGACATTTCTCGTCTATACGGATACACGGTACGCATGCGCACTCGACATTTCCGTATACACGGATACACGGTACGCATGCGCAGTTGACTATACATTCCTGCAAGATTCCACGCTAATACGTTTACACGTTAACACGCGAGCTACACGCGTGTAGAACGGTTGCACGGAGGACAAACACGTCGGCGTTACTGTACACGAGCATTTAATGCGGTTTTATCTTATTTACTATTTAAACTGCATGATGCCGAATAATTATAGCAATCCCATTTTAGTGTATCTCACATATTCGAAACCATAAGGGATCAGATGGCATGGCGTATTGTCATGTTAAATAAGCGTTGACAAATCGCAGACACTACAAACACGACACAAACTTCTGTGAAATTAATGTATATTTAATACGTATAATGCGCAACATTCGGTCACTTGCTTTAAAATGCACATTAATAAAACATGAGAATAAGATAAATTATGTTATAAACTGATGTGTTTTTCTGTTCCAAATAGTTGCAGTCGTATTCCAAACATGATACATGTAGTTTAATTGAATATGTTTAACGCCATTTTTATTTTCAAAATAATTTTGCTGATTTGTGATTTGTGCTTTTTATAACTATTCGGTATTTGGATTTACTCTTGATAAAATATAGCAAATATCAATCACTTAAATTATTGCGTGTATATGAATATATTGAGTAAATAACTGATAAAGATAAAAAAACCACCAAAAAAAATTGCTCTTCAACTCAATGTAAAGTGACCAATATTGTAACGATTATATGTAAGATACACTAACCAGCAGGAAAAGCACAGAAAATATCGAACGCTCCGACATCAAATTATTATTATTATACCACATTTATTACATCACATTAATAACACAAATGCGCAATTGCTTTACCAACTATGTTTACGAATGACTGGCGTCGAGCAATGAACGAAACTTTGTAATCGGGTTCATTCAACATTAAACACTGGAAATAATTGTAGAAAAAAAACGGTTTAGACATAAACATAAACATCAAAACAACCACAGTATGATGTATCTATGCTATCAATGAACAATGCGAATATGTTCTTTGCATTCAATACATAATGATAACAGGCAGATGTTGCCATATCTATCGTACCTAGTGTGTGAATCCTGTATGAGACTAGATCATTGACAAATATACCCTGTTGGTTTTCTTTCAGTTTTTACCAGAACGCACTTAATTGCGTAATAGAGATTGATTCACAATCGACCAAAAATAAATTTAATAAATAAACCCTTGGCAGAAATTTAAATTCGTCAAAAGCTTTAACAATTTTGTATTTTGTATGATGAAAGGTGAGTATCAATTTATAAAACGTTCGAAGCAGATAACTGACACCGTTGCAATGAACAGTACTATGTGTGTTTTAATCAAGCCTTAAAGCGTGATGTGACACTGCAATGAACTGTACAATAAGGGTTTTAATTAAGCATTTAAGCGTGATGTTACGCTGCAATTAACAGTGCAATGAGGGTTTCAATTAGGCCTTTTAGCGCGATGGGACGCTGCAGCTAACAGTACAATGAGGGTTTAAATTAAGCCTTTAAGCGCGATGTTACGCTGCAATGAACAGTATAGTGGGGGGTTTAAATCAAGCCTTTAGGCGCGATGTTACGCTACAATTAACAGTACAATGAGAGTTTCAATCAAGCCTTTAAGCGTGATGTGACACTGCAATGAACAGTACAATGAGGGTTTTTAATTAAGCTTTTAAGCGTGATGACAAGCTGTGGTAAACAGTACAATGAGGGTTTTAATGAAGCATTTAAACGGGATGTTACTTTTTCCGCAATTAAAATTGTGTAAGTTAAACAAAATCATGAGGACTTGATTGTTTTCCATACACATTTATACGATTATGATCATAAGATGTCCTATTCAAAGAATTATACCGGATATTTGATTGAGTTTAATCAACATTTATACGATCATCATATATTGATCTTATTTCCTTTTCAATGAACGTCATAAGATGCATTTTACCTTGATGCAATTCTTCGTAAAATAGGAAGAGCAAATTTAGTAAATTTCCTACAATAGTTTATAGAACAGGACCTGCAGAATCTGAAAATATTTCTAAGATGCATTTTACCAAGATATTACTCTTCACAAAACAGGGTATAGTATATTTAGTAATTTACCTACAATATTTTATAGATCAGTCAAAACAGAAATGTCAAAATATTTATCCAAATTAATACGTTCTGAGATAATATTCATTTGAGAATATTTACGGGTCGTTTAGTAACTAGGATGCCAACTCAGTTAGTATTGATGTCAGAAGGAAGAAAATAAATGACCGTGAGATTACACACGTGGAATTTAAATCACGTGTACGTCTACCTGTGTGAAATAGTTTCTATTAATAAATAAGTAGTAGGTATAAAACTACGTGACTCTTTTATTCATGTAACTTATAGTTTGTTAATTTACAATTCATCATTCTCTCTTCTTTTCATACTGTCAAGGTTATCATACAATTGTAATCTTATAATGGTTCGCTTTCGCGGTCATGCGGCATCATACATTTATTTTCATACAAATCAATTCACTTTTACCATGATTGGATAACCCTATTACAAAGTGTCTTGAATCAAAATAGTCACTTATTTTAATTAACATATTACAAGACTTTGTGAACTATACTGCATTTCTTTGACATATTGACAGTAGCTACTGGAATCTTCATCTCGTATCAATATGATCTAAAGTTTATACATGGTAAAAAAATATGATCTGAATCATTGAACAGCAAAACTTCGTTTTGACGAGCATCGATAACACGAGCATCTATGTCGAGCCTGTTTTAAACCAATATCCTTTTGTATCATCAATATATGCTATTTGGTCGTTACGAACACGGTTTATCTCGAGCATTTTGCCTGTACAAATCACTCCTCGAGATAACGAAGTTTTTCTGTATATTGTGACTACCGTTAGTTATGAGTAGACTTTATATATATATAAAGTGTATATAGCTATATCGGACGATATTTTTTTTTAAAAGTTTCAAAAACTGAAACACAATTATGCTTTCATATCGGATTCCATAAGAACCTTTTTTTGCTTCAGTTTTTAGAGAAACTCTCCATTTTCATACGAAAGTGTTTTAAAACACCCTTAGAAATTACAAACATGTACAAGAATTGTCTATTTTTCGGCGATTGAATTAAAGTACCCGGAACCCATTCAAAGTTTTAATTAGCAATTAAGGTAGTTTAGTATCATACTTTAAACGATGCAACTAATCATTTTGACATTGAATGACTGTTAGAATATGGCTATATAAACTTTAAAGAAGCGGGTAATGAAATGAACATCAAAATCGAGCAAAATGGTGATAGAAAATTTATTTATTCTTAAATTTATTTTAATGGACTTAGTTTCAATTTTCCAAGTAAAAGATATAAGTTTAAGTGTATGTACTATTTTTACTACAAGTATAATGCGACCACCGTGTCTAGTAGTAGAAACCTCATTATTTCTTAAATTTATTTGAATGGTCTTAGTTTCAATTTCAATAATTAATTTATAAAGTGTATTTACTATTTTTACTACAAAGTGTAATGCGACCACTGTGTCTAATTGGCATTTCGTAAAAACTAATTAACAAGATGTTATATCTCCAACGCTTTTAACGTTTTTCCAAGAACAAGACTCACTTTCTTCTGCGAGAAAAATATAACGAAAGCATTATCAATGACTCTTCATTTTGCCTTGTTGTAAGAATTGAATAGCTAAATAAGAAGACAACTGTTACAAACAATTTATTTATGACTTTAGTGTTTCTCGAGAACGCCTATATAGGGAATAATCGAACAATCGTATGACTACGAATATAGCTTTCGCATGACATAATATATTAAGCGCTAAATCAGAAACCGTTGATAAAAAAGTACAAATGAACAATTTTTCCAGAACTAAGATACAGTTTGTGTCAATATTGGAAAAGATAAAATATGATAATATCATAGCGATACGGAAAAAACAATTACGACATTGAGCCCGCATACAATATGCTTCCATTCAATAACAAAAAGTTACAGTAGGTTTTGTAACTAAGAACATCGCTATATTATACCATATGAAATGAGGCAATCGACTAGTAATTGTGGACTTTTTGAAGTCCATTGGAATAAGTGATGGTAATTCAGATATCTGAAGCCATTGCTACAATATATAATTGTTATTATTATTAATATTGATTTGGTTAGTAGACTTGCTGAACAATGCAAAAACAATTTCACCTGAAATGAACTTGTTAGTTTGATACCTAGCATATTATAATGTATTATGAATAATATTAATAGTAAACACATAAAAATAGATAGATATAAGACTAATAGTATCTTACATATCCTCATGTATATTTGTTTGTGAAATTGTATCATCCTGCATTTTTTCAGCGTGGACTTGGACTTTTTTCATTGGCTTATGTGTGGACATGGCTCAGATTTATGTGCTTGGCTGGTTACCTCATACCTTTTTGTGCGAAGTAACAATTATGGCAAATTCAAATTAAGAACCTGAAGTAATACAACGGTTCTCGAAAATGTTTTTTTCATTTATATTACCCGTACATTCTGTAGAGACTGGTTAACTTTTCAGTGTAGTATTCGTAATTGTTTTATTTCTGTATGTTTGTTTGAATCAAAGCATTATATAACGATTAATCAATGCTGAAACCCCTGCATGTACATACATACATATTTCTATCAACAGATTGTTTATTTGGGCCATTTTGTGAGATCAACAATACAGACAAAGAATGTGACATCTATGTAATTGTACGCGTGATACAATTTAGTCAATATTTCTATAAATAATAAATGAAGGTATAATAAAAGCGAGCGTTATCATCAACAATTGATACTATGATGTAGTTTTCCATCTGTCCGAGTATGATGATCTACAATAGTGAGTGTGATCTATGTTTCCAATTGATGTTGTATGCTGGCGTTAACTATCTTCAATTTCTGAATCAACAATGACCTTAGTGTTTACTTTGTAACTCACACTCATGACGTTAATTGTTTTATAGTATGTATCAAAAATGGTCTTAGTGTTTATTTTGTAACGCACAGACATGGCGTTATTATGGTTAAGTGATTGAACAGTTCTCCCAATCAAAGGTGGCTAGTTAATAAATAGTATTTTGCAGCTACAAAAGATTCAAGTGCTTTTAGACGAGAGGTTGTGAAAACATTCAACGAGCGAAAAGTTGAACAACCTTTACTACACATCTAGGAAATGATTTGGTGGAATTGAATATAAGAACGCGCCTAGTATAAATAATAATTAAGATGAAGTGCATTAATTTTAAAGGCAATGATGCAAGAGATTGAACGAACCACAACTGTTACACGGTTGGAGTATCATTGGCAAACGAACAGTAGGTAGTCTTTTTGGCAAGGATACTAAGAGATCAAACATATCGTTGTTATTAATTGTTGATAATATGATATGTTGCATTTATTCCAGACAGACGCGTGAAATGAGGCAGCAGTTGATATTTATGTTTTGTGTTTTGAACGTTCTGAACTCTCCTGGATGAACATCAAAATATAAAATGATTTTAAAACCCCTGTAAAATATACGAGAGCCATATTATTGCGTAGAGTTTAGAAAATAATTACCACTAAATTTGAAAGAGCCTTAACAGTCAATGGTTTTTTCTACCAGATAGGGTAACTCAATATCCATTTTTAGGCCCTTTTGAAATATAGCTCCTGGACACACATGCCACAAGGTGGTTGAACGGCTGAACTACTGTAAACAGCCCACAAAAAGTGGGGAAAAGATCTGATCGTAAATATTAGCTATTTGTTTTAGATCTGGTGTTATTTTAGGTAACATACATGTAGTTCAAATAGTAACACAATTTAAATGTGTTTTAACAAAATGAATGTCATCTTCTAGTTGACTTTCCTTGAACGGCATAGAACTAGAATAAAAAAAATAACATACCGTTGTTTATATCATCGCCGCTAGATTGTTGCTTATAACGACATCTACGTCCTCGTGACTTTCGTCGGCTCCCATTGTTTCCCATAGTTTGATCGTTAGTGTATACTAAACGCTTAACTCTTCACAATGTATGTAAGATACGCTATTTCCAGATAAAATTGTGTTTTAGAAATAAGAAATTGAGGCACTTTTATAAGATTATTTGCTTTCTACTGGCGTAAACATTCATCTGTTTATAAGTTTCCTTTGTTCACCAAGTTTAATATCACGTAATATTTCCAGATCGAATTATATACAAATATAAAATAACATAGCTCAGAAGCAGTAACAATTATATATCAATTAATAACGTAAACACATTAAACACAGTGAACACAGCGTACGCTATATGAAGAAACAACAAAGTTGTACGTTGTTTACACTGTGCCAGTTGATTCAGAACCACGTTTATCTGACAGAACTATCTTTTCTCTACATTCAACTGGCAGTTCCTGTCTCTCTCGATATCTCACATCGAATGTCTCATGAAAACCAATAACGGCGTGGTTTTATACAAAGGTAAGCCTACGCACGTATGGCGAAAGACAGTGATATCCACTGGTTCAAGTGCATTGTCTGATTACATGGATAATTTATTTGATTGTTTTTGTATCAGACATTGTGAAGTCAGTTTATGGTTCGCATGTTTCATAGCTGTTGACACTAAACATACTGCATCATGAATGGAATTACTCCGTGCTTGTTGAGCGTTCACGTTTATATGACAGCACAAATATGCCCATCAGTGACGCATTATTGCTCGGTTTGATAGCCATTCCTTGTAATGTGCTTCACAAGCATACTTATCAGATTAACATGTGCACATGCTCCAATAATTAACTATTGTACAAATATTAAAATCGCGATCCGGGTAGCTGAATCTCAAAATATCAATATTTGAAATAGCAATTCCACGAATATAGAAATTAATATTTAATGAAACGTGAAATATTTCACCATCAATATTAAACAACTCAGTGTTCTGGTTACATTTTAGATGTAACTAGACCATCGATCCAATATCGAATTGCAAAAGTGCATGACATCAAAAAGTAAACTTGTACGCAACATATTGGATTAACTAATTTTAAAATAGTTACAGTTCAAGCTGTATTTAATTCATTTATTCGTATTAGCATCTGTTGTGGTTTTTTTAAATGTATACAAGCACCGGAACTGTTTTCTAACAAGACTTATGTATGATAATGGCTACGTCAAACAGTTTGACCTTAGTACGAAAATGTTCTGCGTCATAATGAACTGACTCTTCCTTATTTAATTGGACATTACTTCATCATCATTTGACATATGATACTTTTCCATTTAGTAAATTGGTGAATTTTCACTGATCGGAATATCATGCGTTTCTCGTATAACGAATACGTCTGCTTTTACGTTTATCTCTCGATCTGCGTGAACACTGCTCGCGGTAATCTTCTAGAACCATCGGCAATTATTCAATTTATGAGAAAAGTCAATATTTGTTTAGACTATATGTACACAATTACATGGTGGAAAATTCACCGTGTCTTCTATTCTAATGGCTATCCCTTTATTGTGATTACGAATTATTCATATTGTACTAGCAAGCCTTTTAAAACAATAGCAACGGATCCGGAGTGGCAGTAAACAAAATGTTCGCAACAAACAGCCACTCATTCTTTTCTGACAGCCTTAATACTCAGTGATACATTGTACAAATATTTAAAAACAGAGGAACGAAGTCAATTTGAAGTTGTTTGTCCTAACGCCTTCACAAAACGAGGGTTGTCTGTAAGATTGTAGTAAGTCATTCTTCAATTATACGTAGTTTCTACAGTCTTGCGGACTACCCTCGACACGTAAGTTTGCCGTAACGTCTACCTCTGTATAAAATCAAAACTCGGTAAACCCGATGGTCTTTCCCGGATTTAATGTCATTTGACGAAGACATTCGTTATTTGACAAATCCGTTTTGATATAAAGACAACAAAAGCAACAAAATCTATAAAAGACAGTACTTGAACATAATTATGTAATATTAGCAGTAATGTGTTTTAATTAGCCTTATCGTTATAAGATGTATATTCCTTTTGCTGATAACAATTAATGTTCGATAGCATTGCCATGTTCGGTCCAATCAATCAAGTATTTTAATCGGCTTAATCGATCCGATTTCTATTTGTGTAATTAACAAACATTAACAAAAATACTACTGGCTTACTAGCCCACCAATGAGAGAAATTCGTGTGTACTTTTGTCGATAATGTCTCGTCAACAAGCTTTAGTGGATACCTGGAAACATGTCAGTATTGGACTAACGCAGTACAATATTATTGCAGTGTGTCGAAGAGGTTATCGGAAAACAACTTTCAACTTATCTACAAGTGATGAACATTTCCGTTTCCAACACCACACACGAACATAACCAGGGCAACCTGTTAATCGAACCTAGATCTATCAGATGTCTGCCCAAAACTCTACAATTAGAATGCTTTACCGGGCATCCTAAATGGTTTTTAACACCGTGTTACTAATCATGTTATAAAGTCTAAAGCGACAACCAGAGATAGTATTTATGTGTTTTACTGATGAATGTAACTATGTCACTGAATCGTCCTATTTGTCCTATTCCATATTTGGTCAAATAAGTGCAATTTTAATTTGTGAAATACCCAAACCGCCATTAACGACATACTGGTTCTGCTGCCGTTTGCTTTGTGAATTGTCGTTGTATATGGTCGTCCTCTTTATGTGTTGTTGGTGTGTTTGTGTACCTATTTTGTCATATTGGTGATCTTTTTTGTGGTTACCTTAATGTTTGACTTTTTACCTGTATATTTACCATTCCGTATGTTCAATTGTGCCTTAAGTGCTTTGCTGTTTCTATTTCGTTTTTGCTTCTCTGTCCGATGTATTAAATTATACGGCTGCTTTTACTGATTGCACAATTTTAGGATAAAGACATAGAGCAAACTTCTACGTCGGCGTAATAATCAGTGTATTAACAACAAGACATGCATTCTGCTAACGTATAATTGGATGCTTACACTAAATCATATATCTTAGTTTAAGATGGATACCTAACATGCGTTTCCGCAACTGACGTTATCCAACGGATTTGATAATTTAAGTCAATACATACGATTGTACTGGCAAACGGTATTGTATACTTTGTTAATTACGAAAAGCACACATGGAAACCATTTTTATGTCACTAACTGTTATTCTACCCTGCCATGCACCAAAAAGGTGAATTACATTGATCTGTCGTTGGGTACATAATCTATGTCAGAGGGCTTGACTATCGCCTCTTTGATTCTAAATCGATTAAGGGATTGAGTCGGTCTTTCAATGCTATGTCAATGTCTATTAACGGACACATATGTTCCAGCGGCTAACACAATAACATGATATACTATGTTATTATTAGCACCATTGCAAGTACATGTACATGTAAGTAAAATGGAACTGACTCTTTTTAAGCGTACTTGCGTTTTTTTTAAGAACTGTGGTACAATGTATGGAATTCTTTGTTTGTCGCCGATGTTGTTTTAAAAGTCACGGGTATTTGCCGATGTGAAACTGTATACAATCATGTGCATGAACATTTCTACATGTACATAATCAGCACTATAATTATGATGTGATAGTATTTTTCATTTCGAACTAGGTTCTTTTTATGCACTTCTCATGTATGATGTCTTGTGTTGTATTAGTAATTAGAAGAATTGTATGAATAAAAAATCCCCTCGCGGTGTACAAAACATATGATGACAACAATAAATGTTTCCTCAAGTGCATGTTTTTCTTTATTATTATCCAAAATACAGGAAGACTCTGATCGGCCGAACAAGGAATTATGTCTATCATGTCTTTTCTTAGGTATACGCGTTAGGCAACGATGAGTACTTGCGGGTTGTGCTCAGTGTGTTTGTATTCCTGTATTCTTCGGTTTTAGTTGAGGATTATAATACATTTTACGTGTTTCTTTGGAGAGTATATCTCCTTATGGATGAAGTGTGTGTAATAAGATGTTGGTTATAGGATGTGAATGTTGTTTTGTGTAAAGAGGAAGGCGTTCGAGCACAACATGTTTTTATCAGATTTATCTGAACTTTGTACAGACACAAGTGTATAAAATATTACAAATCATAGTGCATTTGGAGTACTTTAATTTAGAAAGAAGATGATATCTGGTATTCGTAAGCACCATTTGTTGAAAACGGAATATATGCTGTGGTTTATCTCGATTATTTCTTATCTTCTAAAAATGCTATGCTGCTCATTATAACAATCTGGTTATTGGCACGACATTCAATCGACTTCAAAACCACTATTCAATAGCACTTCCTTCTTGTGAGAGCGTCTATTACAAATGGCATGATTCATTACAAAATCTTATTTGTATCATTGATGAATCGTTAAAAAATTCCAAAGGTTAATAGAGTTTATGATAGCCCAATACAACCAATAGCACTCATTTCCAATAAAGTGTGACAAGTACGACGTGTATCTGATCTTAATTGTATAGACTGCCAAGAAAACAACTCTTAATCATCAATTTATATTTCGAGTCATATAGAGTTCATGTGCCATCTTTCATAATTTCTTTTTTATGTCATTCTCATTGTATATGACGATCACTGGTGAATTTTAAACGCAAGTGTCGCTATCACTTATTTATTTGACGGTATTTCCTGTTTTTAAAGAATACTTTACTATACTATTCTCACAGGAAATCCATGCGAAAATGTTACATGTATTATTGTGTAATGGTACAGGGTATATTTAGCTTCGTATTTACATGGTGCATCTATAATGTTGCATTATTTATGCACTTATTGTAACACTTACCTTTTCCTTTGAAGAAGTGTGCACTTGGCATATGGTATGTTACCAACATGTAAGATCATTTTCCAACGGCACAGCAGCACTATATCTGTTTGACATTAAGCAACTTTTATGTTGCTTATATGCCTTTATGATCGAGATTAATATGAAACAGTCATACCAAAACAAAGAACATTAATTAGTAATGTCCAATCTATGGTCTATTGTCTTTCGGCTTTTCTGTTAAGTTTGCTGAATCGTCAAGTGTTTTGCAGGGCACAATCAAATAGCTTCACATGCGTCATCACTGGAATAATTACTTTAGTTTAAAGAGAAATTATTAACTGGTGAGAAAATGTCAAGGTTAATGTACTATCTGTTTTCCGACTCGTATTCAAGGGTTGTCTTAATGTATTGAATTTGAAATGGGTGTCCTTGCGTTGTTGTAAATGGTGCTGCATTTAGAATTGGTATAATGGTAGTGCAAACATGCGAACATGACCTATGGACGCACAAAGTAGCTATAGAAATACGTATATGGGCCACTGATTGGATTATTGTAAAACTAGAAACAAATTGGTTCAGTTCAAGCAATTCAACCGTCAGTTCCGATCAATGACAACAAAAAACTGAACTGCATAATTTATAATTAACATGCCGCCGACTACGTCATTATGCAATGTTTAGAAATTTAATTTCTAGAATTCCGATCTTGTAATTAAATTTTCAAAATGTTTAATAACTGTACATTGAGATTAATATTCTGATTAAATAAATTTGCAAAATGTGGAACGCAATTATCTTCGCCTCTTTGTTACAATACTTGTACATTCTGATCAATACTCGAGACACACTTAAATAGGATTACCAGCACAAGTTGACTTAAAAACAGTGCATTCAACTTTTGATGTAGTTATTTACCATTGCTATTGCCCAAATATACCATATTTTACACAATAGCTTGTTTTAATGATTTTTTATATCTAAAACTGCGAGTTACACCATAATAAATTATCCACCAGAATATATTTTAATCAAATTGAACTAGTACTAGCGTTTTTGGTTATAAACTGTGTTTATGTTTAAGGTTTACCCCAAAAAGTATGTACACACATTTTGAGTACGTTTTCTAAACACCCATAATGTAACACCATCCAACAAAACCCGGGGTTACCCTTGTTCGCATGTTCTTTCTCAAAGATTTATCTGCTCAGTAATAAATAAAGTTTTCCCAAATAACATTATTTTAAGAGATTTGAAATCGCACAGCAGAGCGGGAATAGGTTTTTATAATTGATGAATTGTTCAGAACTGTAAGGATCCATGTACGAGTCAAAAGGTTAATAGAGTTCATGATATCCAACACAACCTATAGAACTCATTTCCAATAAAGTGTGACAGGTACGATATGCATCGTATCTTAATTGCTTAATAGACTGTCGTAAAAACAACCATGTATCATCAATTTATATTTCGTGACATGTAGAGTTCATGTGCAGTCTTTCATAATTTCTTGTTTATGTTATTCTTGTTGGACATGACTGGCACTGGGATTGTCGTTATGGTTTATTTATTTGACGGTATTTCCCCTTATCAACGAGTACTTTATCAACACTTAGCTTCGCAATTTTCTTGTCAAAGGAAATGCGTACGGAAACAATTTGTTATGTATGTAGTATAGTATATATGTTGTTTCGTAGTAACATGGTGCATGTACTGATGTTGCATTGTCTATGCACTTATCGTAGCATTTATTTTCCTTTGAAGTAGCTGTGCACTTGGCATATGGTATGTTACCAACATGTAAGATCATTTCCCAACGGCGAAATTGCACTACATTTTTTAGACATTAAGCCACCATTATTTTGCTAATATTCCTAAGTTTGAGAGTTATGAGATTGCCTGGTTGCAATATGTTCAAACAGTCATACCATTAAAAAAAAACATTAATTAGTAATGTCCAATATTATGTTCTTTTGTCTTTCGTCTTTTCTGTTAAGTTTGCTGAATCGACAAGTCTTTTGCAGGGCACAATCAGGTAGCTTTGCATGCGTTATCACCGGAGAAATTACTTTAGTTTAAACATAAATTATTAACTGGTGGAAAGGTCAAGGTTATTGTACGGTCTGTTTTCTGACTCGTATCGAAGTGCTGGCTTAGTGTATTGAATTGTAAATGGTTTTCCTTGTGTTGTTGGGAATGGTGCAGTATTTTGAATTATTAAAATACTTCCAATACGAGGGCATGGCATAAAGATGGCTAAGTAGGTATATAAATATGTACGAGGGGGTATCAAAAAGTTCGTGGACTGTGCCTGTCATTTATTAGTTTTTGATGGAATTCAGTAAAAATCACACGTTCTTTATAACAACGTAATATTTTGCTAATTTCCAGCTGATATAACTTATTCCCGAGTATTATGTGGTTACTATGGTAACTTAAATTATGCTCTACGGTGCACTTTAAAAATATCATTCACTTGACCTCCGACCGATACCTATAAATCTGTGAATCGCCATCCGATTTGAAATATAAAACCGTCGACATGGACATTTAGACCGCAGCATCATCCTGGAATATATAATTTAGCGCTGTTGTCACAGATACTGATGTGACGTTATAAACTTGCCGTTTTGTGAAGTCTGAGTTTCGACGCATTTCATGACGTCGGCGCACTTTTCGACAGACTTTACGCTCGGAATATCGATCTTCCGTTGCATTTTTCCCCTTTACTCAATTATACACCAATACTGATCTCAGATTAGAACATATCACCCAAGTATTTAAAACAGGTTGTCTTGCGAAAAGTAATCTGTTTAGATGGTATAAAAGATGTTGCGATGAGAGTAGAATGATGATTATATCAGTAGGGCAGACTTCATGTAATGTGTGATTATCGGCGCTGGAATAAATGAATTTGTTAAATCTTTCATTAACTGACCGGATTTTTTATGAATAAAAGGCTTTTAAGTACAAACTTAGTATTCTTGTAGGCAATTGAACAGTTCAATCCAGGTTTGTGAGTTTTGGATTGTTTAGACTATCAAAGAGTGGCAGAGGTTTTGACGTTTCATGACGTCGTAATGTCATAAAAGTGCGCCAGGTGGCTGTTGGTCATCTTTTAAATCGTAAGAATATTTTATTGATATATTTTATTTAATTGAATGTAGTTTAAGATGATAAAATAATAATTCAATCCGATTACGCATATTAAAATGAACGGGTCAGTCCACGAACTTTTTTATACCCACTCGTATTTGGGCCACTGAAAAACTGTTTATTTGACCGTTCGATTATATAATAAGTTTAGAAAACAAATTGGTTGCGTTTAAACAATATCAATATGCGGTTTCGAGTAATGGCAACACAACACTGAACTGTATTCATTTAATTGAAAAAATTAATATGCAACTTTTACAATCATTAAAAATGTAATTGCTCTAATTTCGGTCTAGTAATTTAATTCAAAGAATATAGAACGTAATCATTTACGCTGCTTTGTTACAATACTTGCACATTCCAATCAATACTCACTATTGACGCACTAGCACTAGTTACACTAGTTGTCTTACGAACAGCGCATTCAACTTTAAATTTAGATTTAAATAAAACTAACGCTCCCTTATCATTCGTTGTCGTCAGTTAATCAAAGCGCTGTAAGCGCTGCAGGCCTGGGGCTAAACTTTGAACAACATGTAGTATTACCTTGCTAATGTTTTAGCAAACAATTTCTTAAAGATTTTGAAACTTATGGCTGAAGTCGACTTTCTAATACTGAAGTATGTTAAATTAAAGAGATTTAAAAATAAATTGATGGTGCGACTTATACGGAGTATCGACTCATGTATGGGCAATCGCAATTTGTTTCAAGAAGTACGACTTATGTATGGGGCATTACGGTATCCAAAAAAATAAAAAAAATAAGTAAAAATGATAAAGAATATTCTCTATCGTCTTGTACTGCACATACATATATACATATTATGCAGTAGTTTTCAGGCTCGGTGGTGGTTTTGAAGGATAATAATAATAGAAAGCAGTATATCACAAACAGTGAACAGAGTTTGTGTTTCTTAGCCACAGCAATATCTGTTTAAGTTAAACTACAGTAGAGTGTCATGGGACCACATGCCAGTATGCCAATTTAATGGATGTCATGCGGCCCCATGGCAGCTGCGTGACCACAAGGATCAGATTCAGATTGTGACGTACGTTTGTCTCAACTTTTCGCGCTCGATCTGTGCAGTTAAAAACCATATCCGGTTACTTCCGAGAATGATCGTGAATATTTTTATTTCATTTTATTTTTTCTGGAATGTCTTGTTAACGCAAAAATGAAATAACAATATTTAAAATATGTTTATATAAATACCAAATATAATGTCTTCAAAAAATGTCTCAGAAAAAAAGTTTCTTCTTACTGTCACCGTTAACACTCGTATCTTTTCGGCATAAGACCGTCAAGTGAGGAACTTATCCTTACATGAATTTGTAAACAATAGAAACTATGTCCTAGTCAATGCTTAGCAATTTTGCTTCAATGATATTTCTTTTACACTTTTATATGAAACTGTAATGTTGAATAGTGATGTTCTGCATTTTTAAAGGCGGGTTAGTGAGATCCGCAAAGAACTACTTTTATATTGCGCATGAAAGTGGTAATTGGGAGTTTTGGAATTTTGGACGGCCAATTCTGGTAAGCTGAGAAATGGTATCATAACTATGGCCTTGGGGCCTTGCCCCAGGCCAAAAACCACACAGCATCTAGTTAAACATGAAATTGAAATGATACATTTTGTAATTCCTTTTAGTTGCTAATTACGTGATTGAATATTTAGAAGTCTGACTATGATTATTTGGAGAACACAGTAGACTCTTGTAACTCATTTCAGGGTCAGTATGTATCGTGGTGTTTATGACACGATTGATCGGTAGCCTAGATACCTCTGAACATCTTTTACATAAGCTATATGTTCTCCCGTAAATGAATTTCGGGAGGTTTCGGGAACATGAATCTCTGGTCTATAGGAAGCTTCGTGGAAGTCATGAGACATCTATTGACATCACGAGAACATCGGAAAATCAGTTTCAACTACACGTTACCGATGAGGAATCCTCTGTAGGACACTGGCTTTGTGGTACATGGAATCGGTTTCAATAGTAGCCATATTATCATATTACAACTATTAGACGACAAAAATATGTAGAGTTGTTATACCTTTGAGCCAATGCACATTTTGGCTTTACGAGAGGTGCCCCACTTATATTTGAACAGTGTTGAACATCAAACAATTGCGTACTTATCAGGTGTAATCAAAATGTTTGTATTTCATCGTGATAATGATGAGTTAAAAACAACAAGTGTTCGTTGGTTTACACATAAATTAACACTTTTGTATGGGCATCGTTTTTTGGCGTTTTAAGACCGAAAAATCCTATCGATGATGTTTGCAATAGCCTAAATATTTAATGATTCAAGATTTAAGATTTTGTGGGTGCATGGTCATTTGACTTCGGCATTTACTAATCTGGCACGAAATACTCCACATTCGTGTTCTTAAGGTACAGAATGCTGTTTTTGTAGAAGGAGTTGAACGTCCTTAAGAAAACACCGTGCTCTGGGTATTGTCCCCAGGAGTGATGTGTGACAAACATTTTGTTCAAATATGTTTTTGAATATAATGTGAACAGTAATGTGCACTCTTAGGAATAAATATTTTATCAAACCAGTATAGTTAGCAACAGCGCATGTCATGCTACCGGTCGTAAACATGTGATGCTTAACGAATGTCAACTTATGGGCAGTCTAGTTAACATGTTTAATGTAATAGTCTGTTTTGTATTGGTATATTTCTTAAAGGATAAATAATTGCCCCACAACATGTGACGGGTTTATGGCAATAACGGTTCCGTTGACACATATACAGCGCAATAGAGCTTTGTCTCCGTTATGTTGTTTCTGTGGTATTGAGCTGGTAAACACTGATTTTATCCGGAGGTCGTACTACATACTTTTCTCAATGACCTGATTGACACTTCCGATAGATATTCCTCCCTTTGCTGAAGTCACTATTTTGATAATTGGATTTCTCCTACATATCAAATAACCAATGTATAATGTTATGGAAGGCGTCATCGCTTTTTGGTATTTTTTAAAAATATTTTCTCCAAATTTCATCAATAAGAATAGCAAAGAGCAAAATAGTATTCCTATGACGTAAACTACGTGTTGTCCTCACAGAAATAGAATATTCCTGCTCAACGCACACCTTTAATGTGATTTTATGGGAGTGGTTGGCCTTCAAAAAAGTCAAACACCAAATACTTTACAAAATAGTTGCTTTGGCTCTATCCATGTTGCAAACAAACATACAAGTGATGGTAAATGTTACCTGATAAACACCCCTACACAATACAAAAGAGATATTTACTTTATACCGTATTTCTATGAAAACATTTTATTATCAACACTGTTCAAATATAAGTAGGGCACCTCTCGTATAGCATTTGCATTTTAGTCTAGTTGTATTGACATGTTGGTTACACGTACTCTGTTCCTGGTACTGTTTAGAAACAATATCAAGTGATACACAAATAAACTAAACACTTAATATATTAGACTTAGTCTATAAAAATTATATAAATGTGCACGTACATATAGTTACACCGTTCACGTGTGTGTTTAATACAAAACTAGAGGTTGATATATTCGAGCGTATTTATCCTTATGACCAGGATGGGACCAGTATGTTGCATTGAATTTATTTAATAAATAATTCAATTGGCACATATGGACTGAATATATGTATTCGCTCCATGTACGTTCAGATGTGGTAAAAATTGGACGTTAGCAAATTCAAATGCAATTATACCAATTTATCGAACTGATTAGAGTTCTTGTGAATAAACAGACACATGGACTAATTTGTAAATAATCAATAGACGAAGAACAAGTTTTTGAAAACCGTTTTTGTTCAGCATACCCGATACCATATTTAATCACCCGTTGTAACCTTTAGAGAACGGAAAGTACATTTGAGAAAAATGATCGTTGTACTCTTGATATATGGATTATGACACCTTTATCACAAGGAAACGAGAGTAACCTAATACATTTAAGTGGATATTTATGTTCGCATCGAGCATAACCGACGCGCGTATCATGTTACTACATTCGCAATATTGGTTTGCAATACATCTACAATTGACCGAAGAACAATATTAGGAAAGGAATAAGTCGCTCGATACTAATGTCAAATAATTACACAAGTGGTCATATATATTAAGCTGCATTTCCGCGCCAGTTCCATTAAAAAGATTTTGCCATCAATGTGTCTTGAGATAAAATGACACTTAATCCTATTAAATCCTTAATTTTCTTTAGCGATGCTGTGCTGTTTGTTTCTCTATCAGACCAATCTGAATATGATTTCTGTAATCTTGCATAATGTGGCCATCATTTTATCAGGCTTTAAAATGTTTACTGTCACTTGGGTATTACAGAGGAAATGTGCAATTAGAGCGCGGGCCAATGTCATACAATGTTTTATAGCTGAAACTAGGTATTCCACAATTTTGACATCATATGTTAAGTTCACTTTCTCGTTTAATAATTGTATGTGTTGGACATGGTTCCGTGTAATTGTTACATGTGGTGTTTTATAACCCTTGTGTGTGGTGATGGTGATTGGTGAAGCTAGTATGTTGGAATAAGAACGACACAGATTGAAATTATGTTTTATTTATTAATGCCGAGAACTTTATACACATTATAAGTTCGAAAGGTTATTTACTGAATGAAAAGAGACAATACAGAAACAAACATGGATACAGTATATGAAAGCAAAAGTTAAAACTACAACATAAATGGCAAGAGAAAAGCGCCACAGACAAGCATTGAAGCCCGCCCATAAAAACCCATTTTTATTTGCTGTGCTTATCTGTATATTTGAGTCGATTGTTGATTTCAATGTCAGAATTGCAATGTCAGAATTTCAATAAAATAAACATAGATGTATGCATGTATAAAAAAAGAGGGTCATAATGACCTTATATCACTCACCTGAGTACCAACGTACGGAGGAACCAAGTCTAAAGTCTTTCAATGCTGAAATAATTTCACGACGGACGACGCACAACTGACACAGGGCGATCACAATCGCTCAGATGAGCTAACAAGATAATTAATAAAGTACACGGTATGGTGTAATTAACAAATGTGTGGTATAAGAATATATTTCTTTGGTGATTATATCGCTTTGATCTTCAAGTGTCCATATGAACAACACACACAAACCTGACGTAAAGATAGATCTACTTGATGTATTAATCGAATTGAACATTGGTTGCTTATTGAATTAACAAGTACACATAGTTTTCAAGTCATGACATCTCAGAAAAATACAATACATGGACTTTAAAAACGAAATATATCAATTCATCATAACATAAGGATAGTACATGTACATATGTTAACTTTGTAATAGAGCTCTCAACAACCAGAATAATAATTTATTTTTATGATGGAATGTCAATCACATAGTAACAAAGTATAAACCAACTGTCAACTTAGAATAAGACGTGTATTATTTCATTTCAATAAGTAGTCCAACACATTTTAGAAAAGCGGTTGCTTGTTGGACCTTCTTGTACCAGTATTTAATCATGTCATATGATTACCTAAACATACATTTTATAGCGTTTTAACACAAAGTACAAATGTATATCCATTTGTAAGCATAAGGATACTACTTTTATATATGTATTTTTGTACTTCACATTGTATATTAAATGAACCTTCTAGAAGGAAAGTAGTAATTCATTTTAATGATAAAATAGCAACCCGATTAAAATATATAAAAATTAATAAACAAACACTTATCGTGGAGAAAGACATACGGGTCGATTGGCATCTTATATCAATAGGTCATCCTACACAATTATATCAATAATTCAACGTAAATCATGAACTCTAACTAACATTTAGGGTCTTAATTAGGCATATATGCGAACCTTGCAAAAGACTTGTGCGTTGAAACCTCTGTTGGTTGCTATGACAATCATTGTATCAAATTAAAGTTATTGGTAATGTATCTAAAGATCGTTCGATACCTTACTTATATGAATGACGAGTCGTTTGTCTTTCTAATAAAATAATTATAAATTTTGAAAACTCATTAAACGCTCTCATACATTCGTATATCAATAATAATTGTGCTACTATGTTTTCACCATCCATAATTAAACTGAACTACTCACATGCAAAAGTGCAGAATTATTATTTGGAAACAACTGATTACTGTTTACATTGTTGGATTCGTGTATTCTGGATTCTGAAAAATATGATTTTGCTTTCTATGCCATTCGTTATTAACTTGTAAGAAGGACAGGATGTCAAATGATAAAATCTGATTGATTATTGGCGCGACATTCATTCGGCTTCAACATCACAATTCAATATCCCTTTCTTCTCGTGGTTATAATCATAATGAACCGCTATGTTTTATTGCAAACCCATGTTTATTCTCAATCAATATGACTTAAATGAATCGTTCGGTTGATGTTTTATTCGCCAATTACGAGTCAAAAAGGTAAATGTCAAAAGATTTCTAAATTCTATAGACTTCCTGGTAAATTGATATAACATACGAGTATTCTTTGACATTCTGGAGTTCATATATCTACGTTAGTGTGCTTTGTCACGTGCTAATGTACTTCCATTTAAGGAAGATTATTTGCAAAGTACAAATATAAATAAAATATATTTTTATACACAACTCCAGGCATCTTTGTGTTGAGGCACTATATAAATATTTTCTCAGAGCTGCCTTTTGTACAAATTAATATTCGAAAACAGTTTTAAGCAGTTTAGCACAATGAGTTACCTGAAAAAGGTAATGCGGTATCAAACGGGGAAGGCGGAACGAAACAGAACTATCTGAGTACAGAAATTAAACAGACCACACTAACATGGCAGAATATCAGAGATACGATTGTTATGTATACTTATACAGGAAACTCCATTGACACTATGAATTTGATATTTTAAGCAAGACATGGCATATTTGACATATTCATGACCTAAAATATATTTTGAAGCGTAACATGAATGTCATAATGATGGTTTTAGACATGTAAAATGCTATGTATTTTTGACATTCATGTATCAATGGGAATCAAACCATTGGGGATATGCAGTGTCGTGTGTATTTTATTATAATACTTATGTTACTATAAATAGTAACAAATTTGCCTTCAAAAAATAGCATTATCGGCCTTTAAAAAGTATTATCAGCTTTTTGCCCCGCCGCCACGCGCCCACCGGGGCGATTATCAAAAATAATCGCCCTTGGAAAACGTTCACGCGCAACGTTACGTCATTTTAGCGTCGGCCGCTGAGCGTAGGCCTATTTCTACCAGAATCACTTACAAACACGGTTGATGGCTTCGGAGAAGCAGAAAAGCACATTTAAAATATATTTTGTGTCAACCTTCGATGAAATATACATGACCTATTTACTAGACCTTTAATTTATTATCAAAACAGCGAGTTTCCTAGACGAGATCAATATTTTGATATTCCTCCGAAAATGCGAAAAACACTTTTTTTCAGAATTTTGCATTAAACTGAACACCAGCGTGTAGCAAATTATCTAATTAAGAAAATGAATACCCACATGATAGGTTTCCGTTCAATAATAAAAAAGTTACGAGCATTTTAGTGTTAGATCTACAGCTCTTGTAGATGTGCATTGCGCGCTTAGATCCAAGTTTGACAACAATAACTCTCTACATTAGCAAATGATCTACCAATTACTGAACACGTTAAGTTTTTAAATGTGTTGTTTTTATGAAAAGCTGCAACATAAATATTATACAGAACAATAGATGGCTTAGCAGTGCCTTTGAGTGATAATCGCCCCGGTAGGTCTGTGATAATTGCCCTCGGGCTAAAGCCCTCGGGCAATTATCAGCCTACCGGGGCGATTATCACTCAAAGGCACTGCTCAGCCATGTATTATTCTATAAATATAGAATTTTCATTATTAACACAACATTCTTCTACCATTGCTCTTATAATTATTATTAAATTAACGCTCAAGATGATAAAAACAATTATTCTTTCTGAATAGAAGAGATTGCAAGTTAATTATGTGCTCCTTCTGTGGACAGCATCTTAGGCCAACAGTTGACTTGTTTCTAATCTACTAACCTCCAGCCTCACATATCCATATATACATACAGTCCGTTAATAATGTGCAAACCAATATTTCCCTCATCATCGATTAGGTCATAATGATAAAGATAAAGGAATTGGGTGGTTACATGTTGTAAGTCAGTTTTCAGATAATAACAGTTACAATGATCTATAACTTATGTAACCGTGCCTATAATTTCACTGGATTTTGTGCTGTTAAAAACCTAAATTGACAGATAAAGCGTCTAAAATGTCTACCGATGAACATCGTAATTACATCGTGGGTTGCGTTTGATTACCATCATGTGTGTATGTGTTAGAATAAATCATTATGTCCTTGAAGTGAGTGTGTATTGACAATGTGGTATTTACAAAGTTACAAAGGGATATTTATACACAATACTTATATCCAAATGGCAAATATGCTCTTTCATTATACGTCATTATACGACATTAAACACCTATTTATTTGTTAATGTTCTTTCGGGGAAAACAGAAGTAATGTTAATGCCTGGCGTGTTCGCCAAACGCACGATATGTTCTTGATCGGTTGCTACGTACTACATTTGAAAATGTGACAATTTGAACCACATGACGTTACGCATCGTTTTTTCTAAAGGAATTTATATAGAATTAATATAGAATTCAAGTAATATGAATGTTCAGAGGTAAATCGATTTGATAAAAATCATATTTACATATTTAGACCGTCTTATAGACTTACAATGACGATTTAAAGACATCACAGTTCGTTTCCGCTTCTTTATTTAACTACAAAACGAACATTGCTTATTATTGTTATGTTTTTATTTTACTTTTAATATAATTGGTTAATTAAGTGTTCCACGATGTGCATTCAAATTTGATCCGCACACTGACGGTCCGAAATACTTCCAATTATATCACTGATGGTCCATTTTTGTAACATATAAAAGGACATAGTACTAAAAAATCTGCCAACATCCGTCAAACATACGTATAATGTCGTATATGACGCAAACGAATATGCACTGTCATTATGTATAAAATATGATCGCTAAAGGGTCACTGCCTTAATATATGCGTCATCTAATGTCTAGTGTATATAATTTCCAAATGTTATTTTACACAAATGACACTCTTTATGTTCATGTTTTCGTCAGACGTTTCTGTTTACATTTTGTCTACTTTTTCTATCAGCTCTCCTATGTTATATTTAATTATGTTTCTATACTAGTATATCACAAAAAGGTTCACTGGGTGACATTTTCTAATTTTGTGCCTGCAAAAAAACAATTTTAAAATGGATCGCATTCTGTCTCAAGAGAGCAAAACTGCACACTCATACTGAGAAATTTGTAATTAGGCACTAGTTTAAGTTATCTAGAACCCTTATAACATAGGCAACAATACTAATGAACATTAATTAAGATGGTACAAACTACTTAGAACGTACAATTCTTTTTTGAGTTGTTCCAATAGTTGTTTGCCGACGATTCGAAGTATTTCATTATTTAGATTTAATTAACTGGCACTTCAATGTAGTGATAATGGATTAAATGTTTATGTAAGTGATGTTGTGAAACCCAGTTTAACTGATTAGATGTAGGTCAAGCGTCTGTACACGCAACAGAAATATTGCTTGGAAACGCACAATGGTAACCAAAACTTCATTTGTATTTCACATCGAAAAATCATTTACAAATTAGTTCTAAGAACAATGGGAACTAAGACGTTGTCTAGGCAACCATGATTGATTAAAATTACTGGATTTACAGCAAGCTGTGACATTTTGTTGAAAACATGACACTTGACTTCCGCTATCTTAAATGAGGTCATTGTCGCAAGAATTCAATTACAAAAGTGATGTATTACTAAGTTAGCTTAAATGTAGTCCAACTCTGGCTAAAACGATCATATGTATTTGTTTTCGGGGAAGTTAAAAGAAACAGTATGTATTTATTTATTGAATTACGTCATTACGTCTTGCGGGCGACTTTGACATAAATGCATCATGTTCAAATACAGTGCCAATAAATGCAGAATAATGAAAAATAAGCGTCATCTTGCTAGAAAGACGTTTTATCAACTCCATCAGATCTACTCTAACCTTTATGTACAATCTAAGTTTTATCGTTTTTTGGTATTTAATATGTACATGTTTTATTGGCGATGTCGAATATGTCATCACCGGAATAACGGATTTACGGGAATGTAATTTTTACCACATACTTCTGTGACGTATTTGTTGATGAGTATATTCGACCGATTCCCACCAATCGTCTCTTTACAACGTCATGTGACCCTTTGGCTATGTGTACGGTCATACATTGAGACTGGAAACAGCACTCCCATGCTCATGTATCAGAAAAATATCATCTCTTTTGGAGGTGTTTTATTGGTTGGACGCCTTGAGACGATATGATCTACTGAACATAGCTTTTTAACCGCACTAATTTGGAAATGGAAGAAGGTGTATCCTATTATGTGGTTGGTTATTCTATTTATGTTTAAATCGACTGTTACTTTGTAGCGGTTTTTACAGCAAATTGGTATAACAATGCATGTTAAATGTACTTTAAAATATGTATTTTGATTTGCATCAACAGCATACTGTTTTATATATGTACCATCATGAACTACATCATTATACAATATTTTGACTTAATTGCTCGAATTCTCATCTAGTAATTCAATTCTGATCAATGCTCGAGACATACTTACATAGAATTACTAGCACTGGATGTCTGACAAACAGAGCATTCAACTTGTAATTGAGTGCAAAGAAAAGTCAACGTCCCCATATCGTTCGTTATCGTCATTCAAAAACTGCATAGTTTCTAGTAAAACGTGAACATGAAGTGATAATTCATTTTAGTTGCTAATTACGTTATGAAATATTAAGAAGTTATACAATGATTATCTGGAACACGCTATTATTCGGGACACCTATTGTGATCTACTCGAGTGTACGATAAATGGAGTTGGTCAGACGGATAACTATACATAATATCACCGTATTAATCATTATACAAAAAGATTTTATTGATGATAATCTATATTACAGTCTAGTAGTTTTATTGCAGTCTAGTCGTATTAACCTACATATACAGGTTCATTTGGTCCTTTTACTATTTCGACGAAATGACATAGTCTCGTCGTATTAACAAACAGGTTAATCTCGTCCTTTTACAATTTTATATAATGAGATACATAAATGAATTATATAATTACCTGAAATATGCATGTTCATATGATTTTAGATATGAGAAAATCGGTCAGGGAATGTATCGGTCTACTTAACCAGCCGAGCACAGACAACATAAAACCATCCCATAACACAAATATACACGAGGCTATGCGACATTAAGTGACTAAAAAAAACATTCCTATCATTTGCATTCCTAAATCTAGCCCCCCCCCCCCTCCCCGTCGAACGACCACGAAAACATAACAACTTGCGATCCAAAATGGCAAACATTGTCCCTCCCTAAATTGACCCAACGACCTAGTTACAGACGCCCTATCCATTAATGTTTAATACATCACCAGATATATATTCGATTATATACTCATTATCTGGTAAGTGAAGATCAAAAAATACATCAAGTTTTTGCTGTTACTAACTTGTTCTAACTCGCACTATTAATAATATAGGACTGTGTCCTGCACCGTTAATGTCATTCAAATTCCTTAATATTCCTTGTATCTTCAGACTTAATATTTGTCTGCAATCCACGTACATGCATTTCTGCAAATTTTTGTATGCAAATCACTACGATTAAGTCATAAATATCTATCCACATATTCTGATCTGATGTCGGCTGTGCGATGCAAATGAGCTCTCAGCTGTATTATTTATTTTCAATTTCCTTATTAATTATTGAATTGGCATATACATATAATTATATACTACATAATGTCTACACTACATGTACATTCATCAGTGTAAAATTGAAATGTTCCCATAGCATTTTTAATTGATCAATGTTGCGCGTGAATATAAATGGAGAAATGTAAATGAATAATTCGTAACCATTCGATAGACGTTGTACTCGCATTTAAAATCATTTCCAAGTTCTGTTCAGTAAACCATATTCAAGCACTTGCTAACGGATAAGATAGAGAATTTGAGAAAAGGATCGTCGGATTACAGACATACGCATCACGACACATGCGTATATCACATAAAAACGACAGTAACCTAATACATTTAAGTGGATGTATATCTTTACATCTAGCATAACGACTCGTGAATTCATGTTACTACATTCGCAATATTGGTTTACAAAATTTGACTAATAGAATGAAGTACATTATAAAGATGGTATAAGTCGTTCGCTACTTATGTCAAGTATTTACACAATTGGTCAAGTATCTAAAGCTGCTTCCCCCCGTCAGTTCAATAGATGACTGGGTGATTAATTTGTCTTGCTACTGGACGCTTAATCTTATGAAATGCTTCATTTTTTGTTCGTTTGCGATGATGTGCTGTCTGTTTTTCTATCGGATAATTTTGATCATAATTTCTGAAATTTGCATCATTTGGCCATTCTATCAGGCTTTAAAAGGTTTACTGTCACTTGGGTATTACAGAGGACATGTGCCATAAGAACTTCACGCGGGACAATGTAACCTAGTCGATCAGTGGTAAAGTTTATTTTGTTTGTGTACCGTGTATCTGACAGTGTGTCGTGTAACTGTGGAATGTAGCGGGGTGTTATCGTCTATTTAAGCTGAGAGCAATCTAACATCTCCGATTTCCTTTATCCCTTCATCAGAGTTTCATAAAGTGTGTATAAAAAGAAATTTCATAAAAGTGCACGATGTACTGTAATTAACAAATCCATGGTATAAGAATATCTTCCATTGGTAATCAACCCGCTTTGATCTTCAAATGTCTAGAAATACAGCACGTATATCCAATAGATAATTTCAGTTGATGTATTCACGCTTTACAAAATTGATTGCTAATTGAACCATCAGATAGAAGCAATAATCTCATCATGAGATCTCAGAAAAAAAACAATTTATAGAGTTTTAACACGAAATATATCCATTCATAATAGCATTAGCATACATGTAATACATAGTTAACTTTGTACTTCATATTAAATGAACGAGAATAATAATTCATTCTTGCTGTTGGAATGTCAATCGCGTAATAATGAAGCTTTCGCTGCCATAAGTATTTCTATTAAATATTGATTTCTTTAGGAATCAACACATAATAGCAATTAATCACGACATGAGAAATCAGATAAATATAATGTATAGAGCTTTAACACGAAATATATAAATTCATAATATCATTAGCAAAATACATAATAAACATTGTATTACATATTAAATGAACTCGATAGAAAGAGAATATTAATACACACGTTTTTGTTGGAATGTCAACCACCCACATACAACATGTAGTAGTTAAGTATTACCAGATACCAATTCAATAAATGTGCCTACATATTCAGGAGAAGCACCAATCCAAATTATAGGAAGCGGACTAATAATAATACATCAAGACTAAGTACACAATGTACAATATCCTAAAACAACGCATAATAATAGGAAATTTAAAAAAATACCAATCAAAAATTGAATGTGTTGATCACTTTTCATTTTAAATTTACTAAAATGTGTTCGATTTGGAAATCAATTACTACTTAAACAACAGTTTTTAAATTCCGTTCGTATATTTTAAGAAACTATGTAAGAATGGGCACAAACATGTGACAGTTATCTGCTTTTCAATTATAATAGTCTTCGATTTCTAAGCAGTGCATTGAGCCACACTTTCCAGACAACCGTTTTGTATATATATAAGTACCTTGTTTAAAACATGACCACGACGTAACCGGATTTGGTAAAAAGAGAAAACAATTGTAAGTCAACACCAATCTACAAGAGGTGTTCAACTTATTTATGAACAGAAAATGAACATCGATATTTTGTTACTCTAACAATGAAATTGAATAAAAACTTTTATATTGTGTAAAGTAAAGTATCAAGAAGTATATATAATAATTATAAATTGCCAATACGTTACGGTGAAATCATAAACAGCATTAGGGTAGAGGGTGTTGTTATTTGCGTTTTGAAGGTCCAAAACTCGTAATGATTACGCTTAGGTTTTCTTTCTTTAATCGTTGTTTTAGTAACAACCAGATAGAAAATTTAATTGTTAAAGCATGAGAAGGCTTCGACATCCACTAATTGGTTATAATATATATCAAAGTTATATTCTTAAGTTTTTTATTTGGCATTGTATATGGTGACTTAAAGCTGAATCTGGATGAAACACTATGTTCTAGGAACAGTCACTAGGAACGATATGTAACACTTTTTTGTTGAAAACCTGATTTGAAACGGTTTGTACATAGAAAACAGCATTCAATTTCGTCAATTTGATATTGATTTTGACGTGCGTATTTCCATAATAGCAAACCCTTTCCATGAAAACGGCCGCGAACACCCAAAGCTGGACCAACATGAACTTCTCCATATCCTTTGACCTTTTCTAAAATAGCATACCATAATCTATCATAACATTCTTTTAGATTTCAGCATTGCTTCGCCATAATGAAACAATTTTTCCACATAATGTTATTTCGCATTTCTAGATTCCAAGACTTTTTACTTCGAGGCATGTTTTTCTTGATTTTCAGCGTAGGAACTTCGCAATTTCCTAGAACTATGCATTCAACTGTTTCGAAATAATGTCACCGATAGTTTCTATGGACACTTCCGTCCGTGGTACTATTCCACGTTGTGCTAATGGATTCGTCATAGATATCATAAAACCAATTTTAGGTTTAAGTGAAGGTTTTGGCAATGTTGGGCAATTTTCAATTTCACAATGACTGGAAATAGAACTTTAATAAGACTTCTTACGACAAATATTACTGAATGTTTTCATTAAAAATGCTAAATTAAAATTTACTTACACTTTCTTGATGCTTCAAAACAGGAAAAACAACATCATCTACGAAATTGTTGTTTTAAGCATTAACCAAAGGAAATATACAATGTATGATGATCATATGTTCAACTTCAAACATTTTCTCACATGGTTAAAAAAATAATTTTCAATTGTTTTTATTCAATATTGCAAAATCGGTGTTCATGTTTTGTTCATAAATAAGTTGAACACCTCTCGTACTTAGAATTCTTCTTGCGTTTGTTTGAATTTGAAAAGTATGTTTTTGCGTATTAACAGTTAACATTTTTTTATTATTCTATCAAAAATATGAAAATCAAGTATGAATTTTATATTCAGGTCATTCATACATACAGGATTATTGTACTACATTCTACTATTGTTTGTTGAATTTGAATCAAATATTCCACAGCGTCCTTACTTACTATTACGAATTTAAACTTAACCTTATAAGCAATGGTTGTCTCAGAAAACCGTCCATATACATACATGTCCAAAATATAACTAGAGCTATCACAGGAGTGATGAATCATACCCCCGCAGCACCGCCTTGACACGGGAATATTATTTAAAATAATAGTCTAAACAACACATTTGATGGAAATCTGCTGCTATACAGATTGAAAAACACCATGATTGAAATTTCATGACTTTGTACCAAGCAATTTTAAAATCCAGTAAGAAATGACAAAGTTACAGAGCGGACACGATTTGCATGACTATATAACCTTTGACCTCTAAGTGTGACCTTGACCTTTGAGATAGGGACCTGGGTCTTGCGCATGACACACCGTCTTGATGTGGTGAACATTTGTACCAAGCAATTTTAAAATCCAGTAAGAAATGACAAAGTTACAGAGCGGACACGATTTGCATGACTGTATAACCTTTGACCTCTAAGTGTGACCTTGACCTTTGAGATAGGGACCTGGGTCTTGCGCATGACACACCGTCTTGATGTGGTAAACATTTGTACCAAGCAATTTTAAAATACAGAAAGAAATGACAAAGTTACAGAGCGGACACGATGCTAACGTTACGACAGACCGACAGACCAACAGACCGACGGACCAACAGAGTCACAGACCAACACGGTGACTCCAGTATACCCCCTTATAATTAAAAGACCTACAGTAAGCCAATATGTCTAAAAACGTGACTTTGCTTTCTACAGCATTCTTTATCATCTTCTTAAAGGGCCAGGATGATAAAATCTGATTGATTATTGGCACGACATTCAATTGTCTTCAACATCACAATTCAATAACCCTATCTTCTCGTGGTTACAATCATAGTGAACAGCGCTTTTTTACGACAACCCCATGCTTATTTCTTAATCAATATGACTTAAATGAATCGTTCGGTTGATTACAAATGTACGAGTCAAAAGGTTATTGTTGCAAACTGATATCTAAATCTAAATTCTATAGACTTCCTAGGAAAATGCTTCTAGTAGAACATGTATATATATCAGATTCCGTGTCAACCAGAGTTCATATGTCAACTTCCATTACGTGTTCATAAATCACAGCTTGTGTGTTTTGTCGCGTGCTAAATTAATATAGTTCTAATTTAGAAAGAGTTTGTAACTAACTAGACATGTACAAATGGCACTATATAACATGTTCTTAGTGCTATTATTCACCTGGTAAGTTTTTTAGGTGACATTTAACGTACACATACCAGGATTTCAACAAAATTTGTATTTTAACAACGATTTTTTGCCTTTGTTCTTATATATATATATTATATGTATATACAAATGTAGGTTATCGCTTACAATCAAAACACTATCTACAATGTATGTTTTCATACTCTAAGCCAGAATGATTACTACAGTTAATTAAGGACTCGCTTGTATGAACTTGCATGATCATAAGGTTAACATTCCGTGAGTTAAAAATATACTGACCGCTTGAAAAATGATCGATGTACACACAGATTAACTGAAAAAAGCAAAGTGATGTATGATTAAATAATGGCATGTGAACTTGGTATATGTATCCAGGCTGACGATAATAACACAGTGTTGTCTTAGCATAATGACTAAAGATAACTAGAGCAAATTAATCTAATGATCTAAAAAATGATACTGCAGAAAGTCTATAATTACTACTGTTTTCTATGTAGTCTACCAAGTACCATAGTGTGTGGTGTTTAGTAAGACTTCCATAAGTATATGCGTTGTAATATGTTACTATGTCCTTGATGTGAGTTTCACGTGATATCGGGTAATTACAAAGTTACAAACGGATATTTACGTCCAATCATCATGTCCCAACGGATAAGATGCTCTTTCGTTACTAGATCTCAAGTTGTTAATGTCCTTTCAGGGACAACAGTAGTAATGTTATTACTGTATGACTTGTATACTTGACCAAACACCAAGCATTAATTATTTAATGTCATCCAAAGGCTGTATTGCATCAGTTCCACAACGTCCAATAAAATCTGATCGAATACGTCCTTGCCGACATTAATCCATTTAAGCATTAAGTTCCATTTTGGCAATGTCTGGACCACTGGTCAATAACTCTGAGCAAGAATAACCCACATGCTCCACACGGCTAAGGTGTAAATTGGTATATTTGCAGAAACTATCGGTAGTTTTGGGGTACCATATATCGATGTTGGCTGTCAGACCCTCAGG
Source organism: Spisula subtruncata (assembly GCA_963678985.1). Classification (NCBI taxonomy): domain Eukaryota; kingdom Metazoa; phylum Mollusca; class Bivalvia; order Venerida; family Mactridae; genus Spisula; species Spisula subtruncata. The sequence goes on from OY787661.1 coordinate 18,501,725, forward strand.
GGAGACACAAACTTTCCAGGGAGACTCGAAAGCGATTTTTTTACATAATTTTCCTAATGTAACGATGAAAATATTTTTCTATAATGTTACATCCCATAAACTCACTGGTTTCGACGCTGTATCCAGTTCATGGATTCTTGAATTAAGCTATCGCTACATACATGTATACTATGTTAAAACATGTTGCGTTTGTTTCAGATTGTAGGCAACGCAATCACCAAAACGCAATTATTGAAATGATGACGTTCGACGCAACCTAACTATCGTAGGTAATGTTAACCCGTTTGGTCTCAAGAGAACCTAACTTCAATACAGAGGAATGTGTAATTAATTTATCTAGAACCCGTATAAAATAGTCAACATGAAATAAGTTAGTACAAAGATCATACTTTTTTTTTGTTTGTAAGTCTAACACTTATGAGATTTAATGAGATTGAATAGAACTGGTATTCAGTGTATAGTTTTCAAATGCAAAATTCTTAGTTAAGTGCTGTTTTGAAATCCAACTGCAATGGGTAGGTCAAACGTCTATATACGCAACTGAAATTATATCGATTGGAATCGCACAATGTTAACCTAAACTACACTTGTATTCCACAAAGAAAAGCTATTTACTAATAAGTATGTAGAATAATGGGACGTTGCCTAGGCAACCATGAATGATTAAAACGACCAGAAGTAGAGCAAAAAGTGGTAAGTTGTTTAAAACATAGACCACTTTATGCATTGTTACAATAACTCCACTCGGCTTTATTATAATCTATTCCAACTTTGTTAGATACTATAACGATCACCTACGGGGGGTTCAAGGAAGTTGTAAAGGAAAATACTGTATTTATCTATTGACCTACTTCATTGCAAATTGCAAGCGACTGTGTCCTTGACAAAGTGGCTTTTGCAAGCATTTGTTTACATCATAATTATGAAAATTTTCAGTGGAGGCAAAGTCACTCTATTGTTTTACATTAAATACACCTATCAGCTAATACAGTCATCATGGATACAAAAGTAATGTAAGTGTATAGTAAGAATACATTATACGTACATGTACCAATCATATTACAGCTGGCATTATTTTTTTATGTCTCATCTAATTTCTGTTGTTATTTTAATAGTAGAACGAACAGCAAAACACCCTTCTACAAGTGGACCCGAAAAGTAACAGCAAGAGTTATATTACAAAATGTTTGGAACATTCGGGGGATTATCATACGGTGGATATTTATTACATATTTTGGTCCATGCCCCTGTATCAGAAAAAAATAAAGTAATCGTTTTTAATGTGAATAGGGTTGCCATCCTATGAATTGATCTACTGAACAATGTTTATTATAAATGTTTTTTTCGACGGTGTCCCATTTTAGTATATGAGGTTAATTATGCTTTTCAGATGTTTAAGAATTGTAAAAAATTGGTATAACTTTTTATGTTGTGCAAATAGTACGATCGGAAGCTTTCAATCAATGCTGATTGAATTTGAACAATTTCCAAACTCTGACATTTAAGTTGTTGACAACTCACGTCAGTTCAGTATGATTATACAGAATCTTGAATTCTAATTACTTAAATTCGTATCTCGTTATTCAATTTACAGAATGTGGATTGTGGAAAACAATCATCTACTTCGTTGTTACAATAGTTGTACATTTAGATCAATAAACGACGCATACGTATATTGTAGTACCAGAACATGTTTGTGTTTAATAGCAACATTCAAATGTCAAGGCAGTTTCAACGAAGTTCTTGAATGTAATTTTGCCAACATAAACGATTTTTCAAATGTAGTAGTAGTAGTTGATCAGTTTTTTATCATAAGTAAAGATGTAGTTAAGGAGAATCAAGCAGCATATCACAAGAAAATTGATGCGGTATTAAACGGTATTTGACAAGCATACACATAAAATTCAACAAACGTCAACGTTCTCGAAACGCTCGATGTCGGTACTTGTATTTAATCTCTCTTAGCTTTATATTACATAATAATTCATTATGGTGACATTTTACTTAGTGGCATATTTAAAAGACAGACATAAATTCTCTAGAGAACACCAGATACCTCGGTATCATATCGTTGCATATCTCCGATAATCACTTGCAAGGGATTTACATGCGACGCATCCATCTTCTTATTTCGATGATTTTACATGAAATATGAGAGTCCACGAACCCGTCCAATACATGTATAAAACAAATCCAAGAAATACCGACATTATATGTATTGATGCTTTTTGTTCCACGTTATGAAGTCTAGTTGTATCAACTGACTTTTTGTAAGCTTATATCTAGTTGGTTATAACCATATCATTGTGATTCCTTAGATTTCCTGGTTGCCTTTTCTGCTTATTGCAAATAACACAAAAGTTGTTAAACTCCGGTTTTGTCAAGTCACTTGAAGTCAGCACTAAGAAAAATTTTATTTGCCTTTTGTGAACAATATATATATATATTTATAACTAATTCAACCTGACAACTTACGTCATGAGCTAGTATCTGAAGTTTTAATTGCTTGAATTTCAGACTCGTAATTGAATTTGAAAAACGCAATTTCCGTCTTTGTTACAATTAGTGCGCAGTACGATCAATACAAGAGGCACACTTCCGTGGAAGTTTTATTGTCTAAGTTGTCTTAGAAACAGATATCGTGGCATCCACATGCCAAGGAAGTCCTGAAAAGTCAACGTCCCTTAGAATCGTTTGTTGTTGTCAATTCTTAATAAAGAATAATATAACGGCGTATATGGAAGATAGCGCTCTGGTTAAACAGCCGGGCAGAGGAAACACATCACATACCATGATTATAACCAACACACAAGAAAGAAAGCATACCTTTTGTTAATCAAGCAAAACATGGTACAATTCAATCATGTACTACCTTTACATTGTACTTATATTGACCAATGTTTCAGATGGGTAAACGTAATGCATGGCGTTTATTTAGTTTGGTGGAATTAGTTGTAATTGAAGCACATTCACATACAGTAGTCGGAACGTCCGAGTTGTAAAAATTTGCGTGTATCGTGCGTGTATCGTGCGTGTAACGTGCGTATCGTATGAGTGCGTGCATCGTGTGATTTTAGTAACGTGCATCGTCTATCGTATCGTATCGCCCATCGTGCCTACCGTGTATATCGTGTGTATCGTGTACATCGTACCATGTATATCGTGTACAACGTGTATAACGTGTGAAACGTGTATGGTACAGTATAAGCATACGAACCACGATAGCGAGAGATTAATCGTGCATCGTATCTTGTGAATCGTCCATGTACAGTATAAAAACACAACACACTTTTTTCCGACATGAAGGAGTACATGTCGGGGGTTCTATAAAAATCCAAATTATCGAAAGGTATGGGACGATACGAGGACCTTTTAAACTAATGCCAAATCAAATCAAATCATTCATCAGTTTAGTATTGTATCGGTGACAATAACTTCCGGGACGCAACGGAAGTATGTCCGAAACTGACATCCGAAATTATGTACATCGTCATGAAAAGAATTGTTTGCACATCGATAATTTATAATTTATGTAATGAAAATGTCTTAAATGTTGTTTTTTTGCCGACCAACTATCCCCATGTATTTGAAATGCCGACTTATTATGAATGGATGTACATACTGTACGTGTAATTATGCTAGTAGTTATCCGCTAATATTGAAAAGCAGAATCCAACTTTTTTCATGATCTAATTCTGGTTTATGAATCGAACATTTAAATGGGAATATTGTTGTGTAGATGTGTTATGCATAAATGATACATTATAATAATTTATAATATCAAAGTTTATATCATTTCTAATCACTGCATGTAACTGCAGTATTTACTTTTATTTCAACATGGATATTGGGGTACTTAAATCATATATTTTTTTGCCTAAGTTGATCAATAAAATGAACTAAGGCATCACCTAAATGGGGATTTAGTACTCACTTGAACCCATAATTGATGGTACTCAACCAGTTGTCTCACATTTGTACGGAATCCGATTAGTGCCATTTGAATTATCAATTAAGAGAATTTCGCGACACATGAAGCGACGTGGGACAATCATTCAATACAAGAAGCGAGGCACAATTTTCAAACACGTGATCTCGCTCTAACGCAGTATAAAAAACCATGAGATTTCGCAGTAGAATATCGTGCCTCGCCTCCTGTGGCGCGAGATTCTCAAATGTCGCTTCGTGTCTCGGGTTGAAATATTGTGCCTCGCTTCGCATGTCGCGCGATTCTCGTGCCTCACCTTCCAAGGTCGAGGCACGAGATGCGAAGCGAGTCAAGAAGCGACAATTAGGCGACGCACAAAATTATATCGCCTGATTGTCGCAGTTGCACGACACATGGTATGATAAAACGGAGCGTACGGAGGCAACCAGTTTCTGTGACCCCGGAAGACCAGGTATGTAGTTGTAGGTTAGGCTGACGGTAGTCGAACTAGACCGTCGCCAGGCCCCTATCTTGCGATGCACGATAATTCATGTGGCACTAACCGGATTCTGTACATTTTACCATTTGGATGAGTAGTATATATATGTTGCAATGTCACTAGGCTATGTTTTTGTCAATAAATCCCTATTAAATATTACATATTAATGACAATTAGCTATTATAAATTAAATGACATTATATGATTAGACTTCACAATAGTCGTCAGACAAATCCGACAATTTTGATCTCTTTCAGGTGCATTTGGTTTCCGTCCGGACTGCCTGTCCGATGACTCTTAACCGTCATGGTTCGCTTTTATTCCTTTGTACATGACCGCATGTCTTTTGTAAGGCATGTCTTGATTGGTCAATTATAAATTTGTAAGCCAGTCGCAAAGTAGGAAAACAATCTAACTAGCTCCTCGCTCTTGTACTCTTTTTCTGAAGAGTCTCCTTATAATTCCCCGAGGAAAAAGTATGCATAAAAATGCGGATGGCCGTCAAACAACAAGTCTAAAACTGATTTCACAATGAAAGTACTTGGAAACAAAGAAAGACTCAAAGCCATATTTTACCGAGTTAACGCCGCCTATTCGTCACACTTATTTGTTGCAGACCTATAACTGGCATTCGAAAAGTGAATATATTAAAATGAAATGAATGTGTTAAGACTGTATTCACCGTATACTCATTTCGCATTTGATACATGTCCACCGCACACATCTGACATATTTGTCAGCGGGCATATTTTTCTGTATAAAAAGAGTACTTAGGGTAGCCAGACTTCTCAATAGCCGTTAGATGAATCCGACAATTCCAGTATCTGTCCGCCTTTTAGCGAAACAAAAATCAGTCTGACAGATTTCGTTCCGGTCCGACAGTTTCTCCAAGTCTGTCAGACCGTAAGCGACTATCGGTAAGTCTGGTAGCAAAAAAAAAATAGAGACACTTTCACCAAGTGACGCATATTTTTACCCAGGATGACCTAATTTATTGAAATTGACCTAGATTGTAATGAAATCATTCATTCTGGAGATATTTAATGAAGATAAGACCAATTTTTTTATCTCTACTGTCCACACAAGAAATTTCTAGGATTTGACCTATATATTAAGTGACACAATTTTTTACCCCAGATTGAACTAGATTTTGTAGAGATTATCCATCTGATTAAAGTGACCTAGTGACTACACAACGTGACAATGTCACAATTAAAGTTTTGACCAACTGACCCAAGCGGATAGAGTAAATAATCGACATGAGTAGACATGGCGATGTAATCGTGGCGATTTATTGTCACTCATTTCCGCAAGTAAGCCTGATAATAATGAGAGTGAAATTATTTCACTACAGGCTATGCGGCTGGGTAAACATTCGGGCAACACAGAGATGCAAGTGCAATTTTATTTTGACCCTGATGATGATCGCAGAAATGTGTGATTTTAGGGAAAGGCTGAAATATTGCGGAGCTGTACAGAAGTCCGATATTGAGCTCTATGCTTAGAAACAGCTTGCTTAAAATAAGGGCTACAATATATCGGACAAAATGGAACATATATATTATTTCGGTGAGCGCTCGTGGCTAGCAGACTGCTACGTAGCGCTGATTTTTTTAAGTTCTTGCTGAAAGGCGCCCGTTTCATACGAAAGCACTTTGACGCGCTTGCCTAGCAGTGCAGATAAATGGTATGCTCTCTGGTTGCATGTTGTTTTATATAAACATGGTAAAGCACAACCAAAAAGCAATTGATAACGCGTTGGTTTAATATGGAAAGGGCTCCAGTAGCTATGCATTAATGTACTGTATTAAAATTATTACTTGTCAGAAATTATACAAACTACCCAAGGGACATGATACACTGAGCTTAGCGCTGGCCCTTCGGTAAGCTTCTCCAACTAAGTAATACAATGCATTAATGACGCACCAGTAAGTTGTATCCAAAACCCCACCCCTGTGAATGGGCAGTGAAATAGCCTGGGGAAATAGTTGTGTTTTGATGTTTGCCTTCAAGTTTAGGAGCCTTCCTCCGCAATGCCGGTAAAATTGTGGGAATTTTTTCTGCGAACCAATACCACGGGGACAATATTTAGTTGCCAGGGGCCGAGGAATTACCAGAGAGTTTATGGTAATTTTACCATTAGCTGTTCCACTTGGCCGGCCCATGGAACAGGCGGGGGGTTGTTTCGACAACACGAAAGTAAAAATCTAGCCCATCCCCAGTTGTTGATGGGGGTCGTGGGTGCACAATCTCATAAACAAGGCTATTACAAGAGCAATTGAGACACTGAAAAAAAGTCACAGTGTAAAAAGTGTTCAGGGTCATTTTTGGCTAACAAATGGAATCGAGAATGACAGGATACTTACATAAGATTTCTGTCCTCGGGGTGCATTGTATAACAACTTTAATTCCTCGTTTATAGTAACGAGTACTTAAATAAGTTGAAAAACCTTAAAATAAGTCGAAAATCCATCTTTCTTTTTTTTTCATAAAAATCTGGATCAACAAACGCTTGAAAGATACCGATGATCAGTAACGCCAACGGTTACTTCCCTTTTCCTTCCTACAGACACGCCTAATGAAGGCCTATACTTCTAGTGAGTAAAACTAGTCGGTTAAAGGTCAGGCTTCAATAATAATGGTCCAAATAAGCGGCATTCGGCCACCCTGTAACAATATTTGACAAATTCTGACTACTGTATTATAGATTGTGATTAAGGCAGGAGACTATGCCGTATGACAGACACGTTGCAAGTAAATTAGAAGTGAAAATTTAGTCGAAATTGAAAAGCCATATTTTTGCTCGCTTGAATAGACGTTTGACCATTTGTGATAGCGTGATCACTCAAGCGTGACACACGTCAACGGAACTGGGTTTAACATGAACATTTTGTGTACACCAATGGACAGTGTTGGAAAAATGTTCTTTGAGTTAACAATTTATTTATTTTTGAATTTTTAAGTCGTTTGCGAAATTTTTGACGCTCAGTATATAATGTTACTGAAAAAAAACATCAATTTACAGGAAGCAGTTTTGAATTCGATAGCTGATTTCCTTCCCTGAAATATGGAAAACTTCACTTAAAACACAATGAAACAACAATAATATAATACATTTAAGTGGGTGTCTATGTAAGCACTTAACATAACTGACACGTGCTTGTAATCATCTTACAACATACGCATTGAATTGAATGTGATTTTACGATGAAGTGATAATATTTTATCAGCAAATTCCATTTGGCACACTTGATTGATGTTGAACACAACTACGCATCGATACATGATGCGGCTGGACGTCAACAAAACTACCCCGTCGGCGAATTGTCTCAAGGATGGTATAGATTCGATTCACTCTTAACAATTTCTTTCCTATGATTTGAACATGTTTTGATATATTGCTCTTCTATTCTACAACAGCACCTTTGGATATAGAATTATACCTTTGCGTATATACCCCTTCCGGCTCTTTCAAATGTTAAATTGGATCGTATATTCTTCTTACATTTGTTGACAATTATTCTCTTGAGAACATGACTTGGAAATGAAGAGAACTTTGTAATGGTTTACTGCAATGGTTTATAGATATAAAAGATTACTGTAACTACACCATACATCGCTCATTTGGTGTCGGGAACCCAATCTAACATATTTCAAATGACCGACGGGATGATTGTCTAAAGGTTTTATTATTCGCTGTAGTATAATATCATATTTAACATAAGGTCCTCGCATTTAGCCATATACTATTTGGAATAATAGACATTTCATTACTTAAAGTACATAAGGTGATCGCATTTAGCCCCATACTCTTTGGGGATTAATTGGCATTTCATGACTACAAGTACATAACGTATTGAATTGATTGTCCTGAATGTACCTGCATAATCTTTCCTATAGTATTGATCATATTTGACTTAATATTAGCATTAGCACTCGTAGAAAAACAAAGTTATCTTATTGTGTGTGGTCGAACTGGTGATTTTGTTATAGTCAGTGGGCTAGTGTAACGGATATAATTGACCGACTTATGTGGCACGCAGACAGAGAAAATTACATCTATAGCGTTTGTTTTGTGACTTAGTGCCTTATTATATTTGAAGTTGATTTGTGCCATCAGTTTGCGGTCAGTGTACTGTTATTTTCGTTTGGTTCGCGACCAGCTGTTTCTGTTGTGCTGTCTTTAGTTTTGCTTTTAATGAGAATAACTAGAATATGGTGTTTGATTTAATTTCAACCACATGTAACTGAATCATTAATCTAAAGTAAAACGAAAAAAACTGTTTTGTAAAATTTATATTTATAATAAAAATGAATAATCATGTATCTTTAGTTTGTGGTTAGTGTGTTATTTTCATGCCCTTCTAGCACTGCTTTGATTTCACGATATATCATTATACTTTTAACATCAAAAAAATCTCAGTTGCACGTATGTATCGCTGATAAATGCCAGGTGTTGTATTCTCATTTTAATATTGTATTGCCATATTGTAATTGTATTTTTGTCTTTTATACCAAATACGGAAATATCCACTTCATTCCAAATATGGAATACAACAAGTTTATATGTATTTATTTTAAAGTGTATCACCTGCTAGCAGAACTGATTCCCTATCGTTTGCATGCGATATAGATACGTAATTATTTAATACAACAATAGACAGGGTATATGCTATTGTTTTAGTTTTACACTAAAAAAATATGCTTATACAAAATAGGACTACCTTGGTGAGTGGGTGTGAAGTACTACAATGCACTGGTAATGTATTTATTATAGATCGATACATTCTTACCGGTAGTATAAATCCTGTCCCATATCTATTGGCCATTTAAAAACAACATTCTATTCCTGATGTTATCAGTCGCCTTGGTGTTATGAAAAACGATGCAACTGTCTAAGCGTCGGGACATCACATATTTAAAGCGGAAGTTCTGCTCTTGACCTGTTTAGGCGATATTTTGTTTCCACGGTGCTCGGAAATCGAAGGTACGTCACTTCAATCTACGTCCCAATAATGAGCCACTGTATGTCTTCTTGACATTTAAGAACCGATAATGTAACTGTACAAGTGCTGTCATTGTCGATGAATTAGTAACAATAGTGCGTCTCTCCAAATTAGTGTCATTCCCCAATGGCGTATATCTCAATGAAATAGAGCACATCAGTTTAATGTAACTTCAAAATGAAATTACTGACAATAAAATGGAAATTGAATGTGTTTTGTTATTTACAACCCTACTTGCACCCCACGTTAGCGTTACCAGGGGATTGCTTTATCTCCAATCCTTGTACTGTTGACATTTGCGTGCGTGACACCAGGGTAATAAAATGTCGATTACTTGTAGCTGTTAGATAAAGGTGTTGTGTTTGTTTCAATTATTGTGAGCTATTGCCGTTCGGGTAAATCTGAAATTTTGTATGTGAAGAGGAGATATGACTCATATTAGTAACACACTTACATACCTTGAATTGTTACATACATTTATTTTAACGAAATGCACTGTTCAAACAACTTTTTCATAATGATCATTGATTTCGCCAAAAGTATAGACTCTGAAGTAAACTATGACACCACTGATTTGAGATAACTCACTAATACAACATGAATATTACATAAAACAAGACGGTGTGAGAATGATAACTCTTACATGTGCATGTAACATTCTCTTGTGCTATGATATCCTTATAAATGTGATATATCCGGTCTTGTACGATACCGAGTTAACTGGATATAGCGACTTTTCGTTATTGAGTACCGATATGCTTGTTAAAATGCTGTTTGATTAGCTACCATATTTGACAGGCACACTGTATTCACAACTTCGTATACAGAATAATGAGTCGTATTATTTGTAAATAAATTGCATTTCTAAGAATCTGTCTTAAAACAATAATAACGTAATGATGATAATTGTTATTTCAATTTATGACGCAACGTTCGTAATGGTAACAAAATCAATAAACTTTCTGTTTATCGTTTATAGAAATCGTCAGTTTCCCTTATAAAGCAATACTCATCTTAATAACTGTTTGGTCATTTATATCGTCTGATTCGCTGAATGTGTCGTAGACGACAATTGGAATATCCAAAATACTAGTGTCGCTCGATTTAACCCAGAATATTAATATTTCATATTTCATTGTGTATAATTATAAATAAATCGATTAACTGAATTCAAGATTGATCAAATCAGATGAATTATAGTTGATTCAAAGATCTCTGTCACAACCGCGTAAACAAATATTCAACCCGGTCGATTATTACAGGTTTCTCAGAATTAAATTTTACCCTCCTGCATACACTTATATGATTACAACTCTAATGATCTTATAGTGTTGTGGTTATACTTACTGCATTAAGCTATTCGGAAATGGAACATTTTGGCGGTTTTGACAGACATCTTTGAATCGACTATAGTCTTTGTAATTTCATTATGTTTATTTGGCTTGATTGTACAAATGTTCATTCTCTAGCTGATGTTTAAAACGTGTGTTCATGTCGTTTTCTATCCTCTTAGGTAGTAAGTGCTGTAACGTTTACAAAATTATGCATGTTTGTTACCAGAGAGTGTATTTGTCAAAGCAATTTCGACAAACAGTTCCAACAGCTCTACTCTGACTTTATCTTTACCGCCGCGCATTTTAAACGTTTTATTAAAATTTACTGGATGATCATTAATAAATGGTAACATTAATAACTTTAGTAACATTTAATAATTTTGTAAGATTTAATGATAATATTTGTTGTTGTATGTCATTGTTTAACATCCTTGATTTTTCCCCATTGGTCCTTCCAATTTCTCATTGTATTGTAGTTTTATATAGCAGATATACTGTTTTAGTATTATTCACTCCTTCCTTCAGGCATTCCTATGTTAAGAATCCAAAGGGTTAAAATCCAGTGAGTGTTAGTGGAAATGCGGTCTTCAATGAAATGGTTCCTGATCGCTGAATGTCTTAGAATCACAGAAGAGTACGGCTTCACTTCATCGATGACATTATTATATTGAAGTATATTATTCAAGCCCCCAGTAAAAATAGATCGGGACAAACTAGGAGTGGTTGGAGTATCTATATGTACATATTTTTAATTTTGGGTCAAGGATTGTTGCTTTGTTGTAATCATTCTGGTTATTATTGAATAGTATATATCATTCATGACTTAAGTGTTGTCTATGTATCGGATCATAATGGAATTAATTACCTGGATACATGGATAATATAGACTTAAATACTTGCATAGCGAGATAATTACGCATTGATATAACGTTTTCACCTTGAACTCATCTTCCCACACAGGTGATAAGTGCCGAACAATCATGTTATATATGATGCATAATGATGTTGGGATACAGGAGTGTCCCCTGATACAAATTACCTGATGTAACACTGTTTACGCCTCCATAACATAACAATTTACAACTAGAAACTTATTGTGAGCTTTTACAAACATTATTTCATTCTAGTACATGCAATCGTGATGTTCAATGGAATGAAGGATACAGAAGGTTGTGCTCTAAGTATGTGAGTGTTCAAATCACGTGATGATTGAACTACAGTCTTATATAGAGAACAATATTTGCTCAAAGAGGTTTTCTTTGATTTGGTATTGTCACCTTAGTATTGCTCCATAATGTACTGCTTTTAATATTATGTCTGATATTGAGTCCATAGACTGAGATGACTATTGTTTCCAGATTTCATGACGATCTGTCAAAAATTTGTTTTATTTCTTACTGTGTTCACGATTGGTTTTTAAAGCTTGAACAATTTGCAGAGATTAATCATGTGACCAAGTTTTGTGACGAATTAGTTGTATTATGACATCTAGTATGTATACAATGTATGTCAAATGAAAGAAAACATTGTATACATACTAAACGTCATATTACAACTAATTCGTCACAAAATATGGTCACATTATTTATCTCTGAAAAATGTTTTCTTTCATTTGACATACATTGTGAGCTAACATTTTATGACTATAGACTACCAGGTTACGTAATTTGGCATAAGTAATTGTTGAACACAAATCAGCATTTTGACCAGGTTTCATAAATAGTGTCACAAGTTAAAGTTGATCACCGGACATGTACGGGTCCAAATAGGTTGCCATGATTACTACATGTAGCAGTTTAATCCTCACATTTCGTATCGCATTGATCGGTCAGTTGAAAACATGTCTTTTCCAAGTGACGTTCAATCGTTGTTTTTCATAAAATGGCATATTCTTTGTTCTGGTAAAATTATTCAAAATACAAGTAGACCTCTAGCTAATATAAGTAATAATGACATATATATGACACACTTTTTTGTAGTGATTAAATTTTTATGATTAATCTTTTCTATGTGAACACGAACTCCTCACCAAGCGATACCCCACTAAATATAGTCTGGTTGACGCAATACATTTCTATATGTAGAGAATATCGGTTATATTATGTTATTATAAGATTTCACACTACCGATTGAGGACACTGGGGAATGGTTGCTATAACTAGCGAGCATTACGTAAGCAGATTTAATACTCTATATAACTATATTACTAGCTACACGAAACCAAAGCATTCGTCATCATTTACAATATAATCAACACCTTAATGGACCGAATAAGCGTTTAGTGGCTATCGCTGCGAAAATCATTTCATGCAGTCAGATCACTTTAACGTTGTTTGAAGTTCAATTATTGCATACAATGGCATAGCTACAAGTGACATGTCCAATATACATGTAATCGTAATATTACCGGGTGTTTACGACATGAAACATTACCTGCAGTGGAATATCTAGACATGTTGTCTGATTCGGTCTGTTGTGACAAAGCAGTGAATACTGCACTTACATATCTCACGAGCGGTCTTAGTTCGATTCTTAGCAGTTTTTACTGTCATGTTATTTCATGAAGACATGTTGTCAAAAGCTTAAAAAAGTAATTTATTTCATGAAAACTGGCGAGGTCCACTGGTCGCCCTATAGGACTATGTTTATATCCATTATCATTATGTGTCATCATCTGTTTGGGAATTTTCCATAATATGTCATTCATTGTGACCTAGTGCGCTACTAACACAATAAATATCATGTCAAATGTTTCATTGTGTTACGTTATCATAATTATGTTTGGTGAAGCATTGCGAAATCGGCTGTCGATTTCAGCAATGGATGTTCCATTATATGTCAGTTAAATCGTTGACTGGAAACTAGTATATAACATTATCTGATCTTTAAATGGACTGGCATATTAATAACATGTCTAGACGAAGTTAATAATTATAGTATGGGGTTATTTCATTCTATGTGGGAATAAAAAAAACTTTTGGACAGCCAATATCATAGAATTGAGCTTCGACGTTAGATAGATTTATTAACTGTAATTTAGAAACAGTTCATTTTTTGCGTGATTTCAGTTATTATAAGACATATCAAATAGTCGCAGCTTGATTAAATAGAATTCTATGATAACATATAATTACATGATATTTAAAACCAAATGCATCGCATGAGCTTGGACAAATAATACAACAAAACAAGACAACCGGGTGCTTAACCAATATAAAACAGGGAATATGGTTTAAAGATATGACTTACTAATATGTGTAATTTATCAATTGGCAATTTAGCGCAGTTAGTCAATGCCGCAACAAGCTTTCTCGGCGAATTTATTAAACTTTAAAAGTGCAGTCACGACTCAATGCTCGAAATCGAACTATAGCGGTTATTATATACAAACATACACCGAAAATAAAGCGGCGACGATACTATCAGAAAGAATTAATGTTATAGACAAAACACTTTAAAGTTACAAGTAAATGCATTCATCCTTATTGTTCCAATCAAACTACTGTTTGAAATACAAACATAGACGTGTCAGGCGAAAATTAGGTCTGAACTGTCCTATTTGAACACATCGATACGGTACTCATATATCACAAATGACTTTAATGTGTCTGCGTCCGGAGGTGTTATAATATTTATAGATTTGAACAGAAATAAATGAAAGCGCATCATTTGTTAGATTTATCAGGTATAGTTCATGCAGTCTATAGTTATTTATGAGTTTCATGACGCAATTGTAAAATTTTAATGTGGTGAATAATTGATACAGTGCGTGCGAATAAATCTTTCATACATTTGCATCGAATGATTTTCTACGTACCTGAGAAATTAAATCTCAAATAGTGCATTACTATGGACGTACATAACACGCTAAGGAGACCGTGTACAATTCTTTGCACATACGTAGTACGTTCTCTGCTATGTAAAAGTCATTTCCGGAGTAAACATACATGATACCAGTTACCTAATATAACATTTATACCAATAAAAATGTATGACATGCAAAAAAAGATATCAGAAAATCTGTCAGTGAAGGCAGCACTATAATTTACCAGACCAGCACAGAAAAATTTAGCCTCACAACTACACGGAGCAATGCACACACACACAACCCAAAAAGTAATTCAAAGCCTAATTCCCAATTCCAAATGACCCAGTTTTACAAACAAATAACAAAATAACGGCGATTTCAAATTATTAACAATATCAATGTTTAACGATGCTCCGAACTATTATGCTCCAAACTTGTTATGAAAGACGATTTTTCTATGATGGTCTACCACCAAGTGTTCTTGGTCTTAAACTTGGAAACAAATTACCGTTCATGTGATGAAAATATTCAGTTATTTCCTTAATAATGTCTGGTGACATGTGTTTGTTAAAGGTTCTGCTTATAAAATTATTGCCAGTAATTGGTGTCTATTACCCAAAGCATAGTTACCCACTGTCATTACCTGACTTCGGACATTACCATCGTCTCGAGGCGTATCAGCTGTGACATAGTAGGAAAATAACAGTCTAAATACGCTATTAACTATTGTCTCGTTGGGCGCAAATTGGTAATTTCTTGCGAATATGTTAGACAATGCACTTACACCCAAATACATGCACGTTGTGTCATTAGCTTGAAGCATATAACTGTCTAGTTTCCACATCCGCCATATTCTAAAGCAATCAGTAAGTTAACTGAACATATAAGTGTACGTAATATTATAATTATGTTTTTCCACTCATGTAGACATAATAGCCTTTTATATTTATTCCATGCATTATCTGAGAAGACAAATTAGTTCATTATCCTTTGCCGTATGTTTGTTATGGTCCCACTCCCAACAATATATAATAGGTATAGCAAACTCTGCGTTGCAAAACAAATATGGTACAGTAACCACACACCACAACCTTTTCAGACTAGTTATGAACCAGATCGAATAATAAGTGTTTTACATGTTACATTGTAATGTATGTAGGTCGTGGTGATGTATTAAAACGTGATTTTGTCTTCTAGATTATTCCTCGTCAAGTATTAGACTGTAATTGATAACATATGATTGATTTTCTGCAATAAATATTTGTAATTAGCTGATATAATAACCCTCATAGTATCTGTACCATATATATTATATCACTATATATACGTGTGATACTACACTTACCTATTGAAAATTAAACCTAAGATTTCAGTGATCGTGTTCGAAATATTTGATATTGGATTTCCTGAAGAACGGAATTCGCCACTTGGAAACACAAGGACACGACAGTTCCCGAATACACATAAGCGAGTGTCTATGTAATCAATTAATATAACTGACACGTGTTTGATTTCATCTTACACCATACGCATTGTATGTGATGTGATTTAAGGATGAAGTGATAATAAAGACAAATTTATCTTAGTTGATCTTAAACACAACCACACATAAATTATTACAAGATGCAGTTGGACGTCAACAAAACCACTCCGTCAGCGAATTCTCATCTGGATGGTATTGATTCGATTCATTCTTAAACATTTTTTTCCAATTATGTGAACGTATTTTAATATATTGGTCTTCTTTTCTACAACAGAACCTTTTGGGTATAGAATTATGTCCCTTTTGGCTGTTTTAAACGTTAAATGTATCGTATATTATTCTTACATTTGTTGACAATAATTCTCTTGAGAACATGACTTGGAAATAAAGAGAACTTTGTAATGGTTTACTGCAATGGTTTATAGATATAAAAGATTACTGTAACTACACCATTCATCGCTCATTTGGTGTCGGTAACCCAATCTAACATATTTCAAATAACCGACGGGATGATTGTCTAAAGGTTTTATTACTCCCGGTAGTATAATTTCATATTTAACATAAGGTCCTCGCATTTAGCCATATACTCTGTGGAATAATAGACATTTCATTACTTAAAGTACATAAGGTGATCACATTTAGCCCCATACTCTTTGGGGATAAATTGACATTTCATGACTACAAGTACATAACGTATTAAATTGATTGTCCTGAATGTACTTCAATAATCTATCCTATAGTATTGATCATATCTGACTTAATATAAGCATTAGCACTCGCAGAAAACAAAGTTATCTTTATTGTGTGTGGTCGACCTTGTGATTTTGTTATAGTCAGTGGGCTAGTGTAACGCATATGATTGACCGACTTATGTGGCACGCAGTCGGAGAAAATTATATCTATAGCGTTTTTTGTGACTTAGTGCCTTATTATATTTGAAGTTGATTTGTGCCATCAGTTTGCGGTCTGTGTACGGTTTTTTTCGTTTGGTTCGCGACCAGCTGTTTCTGTTGTGCTGTCTTTAGTTTTGCTTTTAATGAGAATAACTAGAATATGGTGTTTGATCTAATTTCAACCACATGTAACAGAATCATTAATCTAAAGTAAAACGAAAAAAAATGTTTTGTAAAATTTATATTTATAATAAAAATTAATAATCATGTATCTTTAGTTTGTGGTTAGTGTGTTCTTTTCATACCCTTCTAGCACTGCATTGATTTCACGATATGTCATTATCCTTTTAACATCAACAGTATCTCAGTTTTACGTATGTATCGCTGATAAATGCCAGATGTTGTATTCTCATTTTAATATTGTATTGCCACAATGTAATTGTATTTTTGTCTTTATACCAAATACGGAAATATCCACTTCATTCCAAATATGGAATACAACAAGTTTATATGTATTTATATTAAATTGTATCACCTGCTAGCAGAACTAATTCCCTGTCGTTTGCATGCGACATAGATACGCAATTATGTTATACAACACTACTATACTGGGTATATGATAGTGTTTTAGTTTTACACAAAATAATATACTGATTCAATTAAGACTATGTAGGTGAGTGCGTGTGAAATACTACAATAAACCAGTAATGTATTTATTATATATCGATATATTCTAACCGGAAATATAAATCCTGAACAAAATCTATGGGCCATTTTCCTACGGAAACCCCGCATTTTTCTAAGTAATGTACACTACCCAAAAGTGCTAACCCGCCACTTATATATTTCATTCCTGTAGTGCCAAAAATTGTTACATTCATGTGAACTTTCACATACCGATACATGTAAAGAAGATGCAGCTGATCATTAATTTGTTTTGGCGATATTGTGGCTAAACTCAGTGCATTCGGCGTATTGCGTAATAACGCATTTTTGCACGTGCGTTGCGTGTGCACCAAAATTTACGTGGGCATGAACGAATTCTGCATTGTTGATGACTGCTTATCTCGAAAAACACTTTTTATTCTTAAATTTATTCGAGGGTAAAACTCTAGGGATTTCGAAAAATCACTTGAACACAATTCGTAGGTGTCAATGTTTCTTTTTTTAATACTTTTTTGATAATGGATTTATTAGCATGAAAATTCACATACTGACGTATAAAGATGTATTAAAGTTAAATATATGTTGATGTTTGGCCAATTTGCCGTTGAATTCACCGTGTTAGACCTATTACGTAATATAGCATGTTTACACGTGTAAGAAATACGCAAAGAAAAGCACGTGTTTATGAACGGTTCTGATAAAAATCATGAATTTCCTACGCGAAAAACACCTTACATGCTGAGTTTGGCACACAAAGAACACGACACACCTGTCGGAAGGTTATAAGTTCGGGTAGAGTTGTGGCCCTTATTTTTTAATTTCACAAACTTATTTTTTATATTTTTGTTTGCTTTTGTAGCTTTGGTGGTTATGTTCGTTTTTTATAAACGGCAAACTTCGGTTTGAGATACATGAGTGATTTTGCAAAATCAAATTTTTTGACAAGGCCTTTTTCTTATTTTGTTCGAAGTTTGTTACTCTTCAACCGAGTTCGTCTGGAGTCAATCACGGCATCTTACATGTTTTTCGTCGAGGGCAGGGATCAGTAAGGCCAAAATGTTTATGACATCATGCTTTCCATACGCTGATTTCTGCCCGATTTCGCAAACATTTTGGGTATTTTTGTGAATTGGTAACAAATACTTCATTACATAACACGCCTGTGATAGCGAACATAACCGTTTGTCGTCCAAAATAAATTTATAATTAACTGCATCTTGTATTCAAGTATTGGTATGTAAAATGTCATGAGGCTACATACTTTGATAAAAAAGTTATGACGAAAAATGTCAGGTGGCGGGTTAGAACTTTTGGGTAGTGTACATAGTTTGTCGATTTATGTTTCATACATGTCGTTCTGCCAGGTTCGTGTTTTACATTTTATTCTGATCTTACTCTTTATTCTTATCTATGTGTTTTATATTAAATAGGTCATTCACGTTGGTGACTCAACATGGATGACCACGTCAACTCAAACATTACATCTGTTTTGTTTTCTCCGCGGACGGTCGTAAAGAATAGTTATTTTCATATGAAGCTTTACACTTTGTGAACAATTAAGATACATGTATTTATATGAGGCAGTTGTAGGTGGCGATTTGTTGAGTACCAAATTGTTTATTTTTTGTGAATTGTGAAACTACACACGTCTGAAAACAACATCATATTCCTGATGTTATCAGTCGCCTTGGTGTTATGAAAGACTGTCTATGGGTGGTACGGTGGTCGAGCGGATAGCCTGCTTGACTACTGGTCGAGAGGTCCCGGGTTCGATCCTCGGCCGGGGCACTTGATCATTTCTGAAACGCTTTTCCGTGTTTCCCACCTAACTAGAGATGAACTGGTTAGCAACCCATAGGTAGTCTCGCGTGTATCGGTGCTATACACCGGGCACGTTAAAGAACCAAGGTGTCTCTTCGGAAAGAGCTAGGGCATCGCACCCGGATACCTTGTATCACATTACTGTCTCTTCCACCTGCTGTCTCTTCAGCAAAAGACAGGACCCCATTGGAAATATGTGCTTGCACTTTCATGGGTTATCCTTGACCGAAAGGTTTAAATAATTACACATACACATGCGTCGGGACAACACATACTTAAAGCAAAATTTCTACACTCGACCTGTCAAGGCGATATTTTTGTTACCACAGTACTCGGAAATCGAAGGTATGTCACTTCAATCTACATCCCAATAATGAGCTACAGTATGTCTGTTGACATTTAGGAAACGATAATGACGTTGTACGAATACTCTCATACTCGATGAAATGGTTTCAATGTGTTTCTCCAAGTAAGTGTCATTCCCCCAATGTCATATATCTTAATGAAATAGATAACGTTCTAAGTTTTAAGTAACTTTAAAATGAAATTGCTGAAAATAAAATTGACAGTGCTTGTTATTTGCAACCCTACTTACATCCCAAGTGAGCGTTACAATGGGATTGCCGTACCTCCAATAATGGCGCTGTTTACATTTTCGTGAGTGATGCAAGGGTAATAAAAATGTCGGTGACTTGTAACCGTTATATAAAAGTGTTGCGTTTGTTTCAAATATTGTGAGTTATAGCCATTCGGGTAAGTCTGACACCCTACAATTGTGAAGTTAAATACAGTCACGTTCGCAAAGATATAACTCATGTTAGTATAGCTAGTTTGCGATAGAAAAAAATCGTGTTTTTTAAATATTTCTCTGTAATGACTTCACCTACAGGTATGCAATTTTGCACGAATAAACGAAATATATCTACCTAATACACGCTGAAATTTCAGCAACATCAGAAATGAATTAAAAAAGTTTTGTTCATAAGTTCTATGTAACATATTTGTAGTTTTGTATGAAAAATCAAGTAAGAAGACTTGATACTTTCAACAGCAAATTTTACGGTCACGTGATACGCATAACGGCATATTTACGTATTTTCAACCTACTTAATTTAACACATGCGAGGCCCGTCTGTGAATATGACGAAGTTCATTTTATTGCTGTACATTGTTTATAGGCGACATACTTAAATAAACCGAACCACAAGGGCCTCTTAAGTCTTGTCTTTATAACAGCAATCTCAATCCCGCCGATCACGGATTGTAACGGTTAAATAATTGATTGTAAATCATCAATGGAATACCAGATTACCTCCCTGCGTTAAACTGTAAATACGCATTTAATTTCAATATGTAATAAAGAATAAATGTCTCTTAATTTGTGACTAAAAATTATGAAATTCAAAATGGGAGTAGGTAGGAAGTTATTGTAGTTCTGTGTAATTTTTTTATAAAATCTGATGAATAGATTTTCAGATATCTTTAAAAAACACGATTTTTTTCTATCGCAAGCTAGCTATAACAAATACTTACACCTTAAATTGTAACAAACGTACATGTCTGTTAAAAGTGTTAATGAACAACACTATTTAAACAGCATCTTCATAATGATCATTTAGGTCACGACAATTGTAGGGGTCAAATATGATACCACCTGATTTAAGATGAGTCCATAATACTACATGTAGTACATGAGTGTTACATAAAGGAAGACGTTATGAGAATGATAACCCTATCATGTTCGACGAAGCCTTTATTTTTGTGATATAGCCGGCTTTTTGTACGATACCCAGGTAACTGAATAAAGCGTCGTCTCGACATTGAGCACCGATCTGCGGGTTAATATGCTGTTTGATTAGCTAACATACTTGACAGGCACACTGTATTCACTACTTCGTACACAGAATAGTGAGTCGTATTATTTGTAAATACATTGCATTTCTAAGATTCTATCTTAAAACAATACCAATAACGTAGTGATGATAATTGTTATTTCAATTTATGACGCAACGCTCGTAATGGAAACACAATCAATACACATTCTAGGTGTCATTTATAAGAAAGTGTCATTTTCCCTTATATAGCAATATACAGCTTAATAACTTCTTCATCATTTATAACGTCTGTTCGCTAAAACTGTCGCAGACAACAATTCAATAAATATCCATAATAGTATTGCTCCATTTAACCCATAATATCAATAATTCATATAATTACACTTTGGATTGTGATTAATAAATCGTTTAACTGTTTTAGAGATTGATAAAAACAGAAGATTTATTCTTTGTAATGTATTTGCAATGTATGGCTTGATTGTAAAACTGTTCATTCTTTGTCTAACTGTCTGAAGTCAGCTGATTCGACTTATCAGTTCTAAATTGAGTTTACAAAATGTCGTATCATTAAAGCTTCCAGTAAAAACTTAGATCGAGACAAACTGAATGAAGTGACTACAGTATCTATTTGTATATGAGCCACATATACAACGTCCCCTTTCCGGGTAAATGCTTTTTGTTTTGTCATTGAAACCATTCTGCACACAATATTATTCATGACTCAACTGGTGTTTATATCGGATTGTTTTAGAATCATTACCTACATTAATGAATACTTGTGGCACTTACTAATATTAGACAGTTCTGAACGTACGTATACAAACTCACACAAAGCATTATTTCAAAGAACTCAGAGAAAGAGTAAAATTACAATGTTCATTTGAGGTTTTAACTTTAATACAATCACATCATTATTATTTGGGGTGCAGTTATGCAATTTTATAAACAATACGATTTTACCTGGATACATGCAGAAGCACTGTAAACACCCTTCCTTCTGGACGTCTATTTTAGTGACTTTATGCTCATCCAAAATATGAGAACTTTGTATCAAATTCGTATCGATCTTTTTACTACACATCATGACGTGTGCATTGTCATACACAGTTGTGTAAGTCAGTTATTGACCTCGTATTTCGGCATTCCTTAATATAAACAACTCGCGCACGTGAAAACTTAAACACCTCGAACGCTTCGCGAGCTGAACAATCATGCTATATGAGACACGTAATAGTTTTATGGATAACAAATGTACTCTGATTAAAAAGTGATCGTTTAATATGAAATGTTAATACGCCTCCAATCGCATTGGACAAATAGAGACATCTAACATGAGTAGACACATGCAAAATATCATAATTATAACATTATACTAGTATCATTATTCAGAAGATACCTGTACATGTATACTCGATATCTAATGGAGTACATTATGCAAGAGGGTTGTGCTAACACCATATGAGTGCTCAGCTCACGTTGATACTGAACTACAATTATTAATAGGACAGAGTGTTTGTCTGTGACATGGTTGCGTGTGTCTTTTTTATTGACTATAAACGACACAATCAACAAACGGGGTTATCCACATTAATCACCATAATGTAGCTGAGCGACTTACCCTTATCTTACTGTAGTCTGTTGGAACCATGTATTTTCTAAACACCATTCTATCTTTAGTTTCCATAAAAGGGCATGACGGAAAGCTTTTGAAAATAATTATGCTCAAACAACATGTAGTATGTGAATGCAATGATAATAAATCGGAAAACGATCGTTTCTGGTAGTGAAGTCAGAATGGTGTTTTATATGTGAACTATTTAAAAAAAACGAACTCGTCAATAATCCAAACACCGTATAGTAGTAAGTATAGTCTGGTTGACGCAAATTGTTTCCATATTTAGAGAATCTGTTAAAACATGTAATTTTACACTTCTGCTTAAGGACACTGGGGAACTGTTGCTCTAAAAAGCGCGCGATACGTCAGCAGAATTAATACTCTATAACAAGCTACGTGAAACCGAAGCATTTATCATCATTTAAAATAAAATCAACACCTTAGTAGGCCGAATGAGTGTTTTATGGCTAACACTGGAACAATACTGCCAATTGTATAAAGCAAGCATATAACTTTAACGCTGTTTTCAGTTCTAGTCTTCGATACAATGGGTACAATAGTCATTTCTATATAAATGTATCATTACGTGTGTTTACAACATTTAGGCAGGCAACATTACCTACACTCGAATATCTTCACATTATTTTCGTATTCGGTCAGTAGTGACAAAAAGGTATGTGAAAATCCGACAGGAAAGGTAGCACTCAACCTAACCAGCCGAGTACAGAAATCAGAAACACCACGACACAACTACCCTGAGCAATGCCTACAGCGCACTTACATATCTCACGAGCGGTCTTAGTTCGATTCTTCGCACTATATGATGTCTTTTTTATTGTCATGTCATTTCATTAGGACATGTTGTCAAAAGCTTTAAAAAAGTGATTAATGTCAGGAAAACTGGCGAGGTCCACTGGTCGCCCTATAGGACTATGTTCATATCCATTATCATTATGTGTCATCATCTGTTTGGGAATTTTCCATAAATATGCCAGTCATTGTGACCTAGTGCGCTTCTAACACAATAAATATCATGTCAAAAGTTACATTGTGTTACGTTATCATAATTATGTTTGGTGAAGCATTACGATATCGGCTGTCTATTTCAGGAATGGATGTTCCATTATATGTCAGTTAAATCGTTGACTGGAAATTAGTATATAACATTATCTGATCTTTAAATGGATTGGCATATTAATAACATGTCTAGACGAAGTTTATCATTATAGTATGGGGTTATTTCATTCTATGTGGGAATAAAAAAAAATTTGGACAGCCATTATCATAGAATTGAGCTTCGACGTTAGATAAATTTGATTAACTGTAATTTAGAAACAGTTCATTTTTTGCGTGATTTCAGTTATTATAAGACATCAAAAAGTCGCTGCTTGATCAAATAGAATTCTATGATAACATAAAATAACATGATATGTACAACCAAATACAACGCATGAACTTTGACAAACAACGCAACAAAACCAGACAACTTGGTGCATACACCAATATAAAACAGGAATAGCAGTTATTATGTACAAAAATAAACAAAAAAATAAAGCGGCGACGATACTATCAGAAATAATTAATGTTATAGACAAAACACTTTAAAGTTGCAAGTAAATGCGTTCATCCGTATTGTTCAAATCAAATTACTGTTCAATATACAAACATAGACGTGTCAGGCGAAAATTAGGTCTGAACTTTCCTATTTGAACATACCGATACAATACTCATATATCATACATGACTTTAACGTGTCTGCGTCAGGAGGTGTTATCATATTCATAGATTTGCACAGAAATAAATGAAAGCGCTTCATTTGTTGGATTTATCTGGTATAGTTGAAAATGATTCAAAGCCTTAAAAGTCCCCGCCGCAAAATTTTACAAAGAAGTAACAAAATAGCGGTGATCCCAAACGATTCATAATATCAATTTCAACATTTTTTTCCAAACCACTATGCTCCAAACTTGTTATGAAAGACGATTGTTCTCTAATGGTCCACCGCCAAGTACTCTTGGTCTGAAAAAAGAAACAATCACTGTTCATGTGATGAAGATATTTAGTTATTTCTTTGTTTGTTAAAGTTTCTGCTTATATAATTATCGCCAGTCATTGGTGCCTATTATCCATAGCACAGTTAAACATACGAGTGACCTCAAATAACATTGATTCCAATAAAATGTGTTAAACAGAGCAATGCCAACACACCAACCCAAACAATTTAAATAGCCTAAGTCCCCGCCGCAAAAATGCCAAATGAACAAATTTTACAAAGAAATAACAAAATGACGGTAATCCCAAATGATTTGCAACATCAATGTTTAACGTTTTTCCGAACTTTTATGCTCCAAACTAATTATGAAAGACGATTTTTCTCACATAGTCCACCACCACCGAGTGACTTTTGTCTTTAACTTCGCAACAATCACTGTTCACGTGATGAAAATATTTAGTTAGTTCCTTAATAATGTCTTGTGCCATTTGTTTGTTAAAGATTCTGCTTATATAAGTATTGCCAGTAAAGAACAGTTACTTTACATTGAAAATAACATCACCTCAAGGCTTATCAGCTGTAATGCAGTAGGGCAATTTCAGTCTGAACACGCCATTGACTATTGTATCCATGAGAGTAAATTGCAAGGTTTCTTGCGAATAAGTTAGATACAGAGTAATCATTAATATATGGTAACATAAATAACTTAAAGAACTGTGTCAGCTTTTAAGATTATATTTGTTGTTTTACCCCATTGTTTAACATTGCCATGTAAGTTTTATTCATGACATGAATCATTTTCAAATGGTGCATATTATTTTCAAAGCAGGTGTTTGTAACATTTTCCTTAATTCTGAAAAACTGCCAAAATCAGCACAAAATGATATCATAAATTACCAATTAATTCCTTGCTTTTCACTCATTGATGCTTCCAATTTCACATTACATAGCACATGTAGTTTTCAAATCAAGTAAATACACAGGTTTGTTTTGTATTATTCACTCCTTCCTTCCGACATTCCAATGATCAGAAGCCCAAAGGGTTTAAGTTCAAACAGTGTTTGGGGCAAAGTTAAATGCGGTTTACCGCAAATGATTCGGATCGCGAAAATTACTTGATTCACTGAAAATGTACGCCAACATCGATGATGTAAATGCCATCAAGTGCACACAGCATGCATTTTAATCCCCACTAATAAAAACTTTGGCTCATTAGCTTTGAAATACGGGTAAAACCACTTCTCTATCTTTAAATCTGACAAAGTAATTAAAGTTCTTTTTGTTACCGTATATTAATGTTCACCCTGTATTATATTGTTGTGCCATTAGCTTGAAGCATATTTCCAGTTTTCCACCTCCGCCACAATATAAAGCAATGAGTAAGTAAACTGAACATATACTTTAATTATGTGTACGTAATATTATATTTATATTAGCCAACTCTTGTATTATACGTATTATCTGAGTAGACAAATGAGCTCATTGATCAGTGATGTAAGTGTAATGTTCCCACTTCCAACAATATATTATAGTTAGAGCAAATTCTTCGTTGCAATATAAATATGGTACAGTAACCCACGCCACAACATTTACAGACTAGTTATGAGCCAGAATAATTTTTAATGTTACGGAAAATACGTGGTTTAGATGTTAGACATGTGAATCAGCAGCCGCATATGTCTAGAAAATAATTCTTTTGTTGCGACTTTAATCGGTGTTTTATCTGCATAAACATAACATTCAACAAACGTCAACCTCCTGGAAACGTTCGATGTCGGTACTTAAAAATCTCTCTTAGTTTTCTATTACATCATAATTCATTTTGTTGACACTTTACTTAAAGGCATATTTAGAAAACAGACATTGTTTCTCAAGACAAACCAAATTCCTCGGTATCATATCGTTACATATCGCCTATACATCACTTGTGCAATGGGGTTACACGTGACTCTTCCATCTTCTTTTTGTAATGATTTAACAAGAAATATAAGAGTGTTGCAGTACAACGAACCCGCTCAATATAAAACAAATCCAAAGACTTCCGTTGTTATATGTAGTTGTGGTTTTGTTAAATACAACGTGTTTTACTCCTTGTGGTACTTTGTCATATTGTTACGTAAGTAGAACATATTAATTCTAACACCCTTGTCATAACGGGTTTATTCCATGTGGTATTTGCAATACAGTTGATAAGACAATAGCTGATCACAGTGTATAGGGGATCACCCCAGATTTTAGACTACTCGATGGAAGGACTCGTTTTGTTTTTGGCATTATTATTTGGTTTCTTTAAGGGAATACCATACCAAAGTACGATTTCTTCATTTCACTGATTCGAGGAGAAATTATAATTTGTCAATATAATTATGTGATCCACAAATCAAAGTCGACGATAAAATTGTTTATAATGTACATTTCTAAATTGCAAATTCAAAGTGACTTACTCGGACAAGAACAAACATTAATTATTATTTCACAAGTGCCACAGAATGTTTCATTTTTATCCTAAAACGATCCGCTATATATCGAAGTGATCCGCTACTGACATATAGGGTGACGTCAAGGTTTCGCCTAAGGTTAGGGATATGTACTGTCACTTTCAAACAAAATGATGTGATTTTAGAAGCAGACGGATGTTGCTTTCTTATTGTCCAAATATATTTCTTAAAAACGTATTTGTGGATATCTCAGGATATTATCAAGTCTATCAAATCATAAAAAATACGCTACAACTTTTAGGTTAAGGTGTTCATGTATGTTTTTAAACTAAACCTATCATCTTTGTAGTAATGGTCGCAAAGTTACTTGCTTTTGACACAAGTATTAATTATTTGTTTACTTATATCTAGTTGGTTTTAACGACCATATCGTTATGATTTCTTAGATTTCCTGGGTGCCTTTTCCGCTTATTGTAAAAATCACAAAATATGTTGAACTCGGGTTTGTCTATTCAGCAGTCATCACTAAGCAATCGTTTTATTTGCCTTTCTGAACTATAAAGATATTTGTAACTAAATCAATCTGACCTGACAGCTTACGTCAACAATAAGTATCTTAAGTTTTAATTGTTTGAATTTCAGTCTCGTAATTAAATTTGTAAAACTTCCGTCTTTGTTCGAATTAGTGTGCTGTACGATCAATACAAGAGAGACACACTTCCATGGAACCTTTATTGTTCAATTTGTCTTGGAAACAGCGATCGTGACATTCACGTGCCAAGGAAGTCCTGGAAAGTCAACGTCCTTAGAGCGTTTGTTTTTAGTCAATTCATAAATAATAATATAACAGCGTAAAAACAAGATAGCTCTCAGCTTAAACGACTGAGCAGAGGAAACGCATCACATATCACAATTACACGACACAGTGTCAAACACACAAGAAAACAATCATACATTTGTTAATCACGCATAACATGGTACTATTCAATCGTTTACTACATGTACATTGTACTCATATTGACCAATAATTCAAATAGGTAAACGTAATGCATTGCGTTTATTTAGTTCAGTGAAGTTAGTTGCAACTGAAGTGCATCTACGTATTTTATATTATTATTGAGGCACCTAACAGGAGAAACAAATCAGGTTTATCCAATGGAAAGATAAAGTACAATGAGTCAATACTTGAATCGTATGTTTCATAAACAATGAATTTGTCCGAAACATTCAGTCTGGTTGCCACTGAAAGTGAAACTTATTACATTGTTTAGCAACTATCGTTGCTTCTCGGTATAAGCTGTTTTAAACTTTATGTTAGTGTATTTGTGTGTAATGCTTACAACTAGTAGATAACAGTTTTTCATAAGATTGAGTTTAGATGGGTACTGTCCAAGTTCGTGTCTGAGATATCACTTCTACGTCATAGTGGATATTATTGGGTTTATTCTTTGTTTGATGTACCAGTGAATAACCGTTTAATGAATAAGGTTTTCTCCTTCGTAGATATTATCACTGTCAAATTAAGCCGTTTATGCAATTCCCTTGGTGCATCAAAGTACAAATCATGACAATAACTGGATACGATGTAAGAGGTACTCGAGAATTATTTAAATTAGAGTTGAGGGTTTATCTACTCAAGAAATTTCAACACTGTAAAAATATAATCAAAGCATATGTGTTGTCAAATAAAATATCACACAGGTCAATTTCATTTCAATGGACATCGAATTAATGTGACTATTTTAAAGTAAACGAATGAAAAGAGCAATGAATCGGGCAGGAATCACATCGCATTGCAACAGGTCAAACATAACAAGAAATGCACAACCAAACAAACGCTTGAAAATAAACTAGTCAAACGGAATCAAATGAACAAACAACATCAATCTTAAAAGCGACAAAGATGTCACTCCGTACTCCCCATAAATCAGTGGTAATATTATATTTAGGAAATAGATCTTAGTTTTCCGTGATATACCGGCCAATATATTACGGTTTGGAGTTCATATGCGTAGGAATTAATCACGAAGGCCGTAGGCCTGAGTGATTAATAACTTTGCATGTTAACGACAAACCGTGATATATTGGCCGGTATATCACGGAAAACTAAGATCTTTTTGCATTCTAACACGCGTAATATGTGCAATTTTATATGGACTCATTTTTATTGCAGAGTGGTACGTTGTTTGTCGTGTTGCTATAGATAACTTCCGCTAGTATAAAACCTCCACCCCTGGAATATCGTTTTTTGCTCATTTCCTTTAAACAGAGGCATAACTAGAGCTCATTCCAAACTATGTATTTCATAAAAACTAAAATGAATCGATAAATGCAATTGACGTTGCAATACTACGGATATAAGTAAATAAATTAAGAAAGAACGCTACGCAAATAAAAGTTCGCACAACGTCACGTTAACGTTGACGCCAAATAAACGTCATACAATCCATGACGTCATGTGATAAACAAGACGTAAATTCCATTCATAAAAAGCGTTATTTATACGTGGGAGGTAATTAAACAGCCAAAAAGTAGTACGGCAAAAACTGTGATATACCGGAAATTTAACCACGGTACAGTCCTATACGTATACACGGAGCTAATAAAAGACAGTGTTAGAATGATATTTTTGTAAGAATATATCATTTGCAGCTGTAAAATATAGTGTCCCAACCAATCCCACACAACTGAAAATTGTGTTAAAAGTATATGGTCGTGTTGACTATGCTAATACATTTGATCAATATCGTACATTAGCCTACATATTCTAGTTTGTCAAGTCATAATTAATGTTTTGTTTTTATTTGACTTATATTTGTATATATTCATTTGCATCAATCAGCCAATAAGAACTTATATTAATGTGACATTTATCGAACTGAAACTTTGTTTTTTGTAATAAATACAGTACTTGCTTTTTATCAAAAGTGTCTTCTTACAAGCGTTATATGATGGTTTTGTAAGGACAACAAGCAATTGTCCGAGACGATCACACTTTTGATCTAAAACTTGTAATGTATCTGTCTTATACTCCGACTAAAAGTAAAATGATATAGAGAGAGACAATGATTATAACAATCTACTCTGGCACAATTCATGAGCATAATATTTTAAATTTTAAACCTTGGCCTAACACACCCAACAGACTAACTGCCATATAGATTGAGTAAAAATCATGAAACTGTTAATACATCACATAAAAGCTAAGATTATTAAAGCAATCATTTTACACATTCATGGATTAAAGTTTGATACACAAAGGTATATAATTTTATGTGCATATCATTTGTATCCATTTGGTTAGTAAAAACAATAGACCATTTCTTTTATATCATGAAAATGTAAGAAATGTTTATTTTCAAACAAGGTTGTTTTATGCGATTCTTATAATATATCTGAAACTGCTTTGTTGATGTTAATCAAAACATGTTTAAGTGTATGTTAAAGATATTAAAATGTATTATAATAGCATCATAATGAATGGACGCATGTTTTAGTTTAACTATTCATTTTCATAGGGTTATACTTATTGATATACTAACTACAGCATAGGGTTGTATTCGATAGATTCTGAGTGGCATCGTATATTCATCTTTTATTTGATGACAATATTCTCTTGAGAACGTTGCTTGGAAATAAAGAGAACTCAAAATTGTAATGATTTATTTAATGTTTTAGAGATATTACGTATAACTGTAACTATACCATACATCGTTCATTTAAACGGCCAATGGGGAGATGCATGAAAGGTGCAATTATTTCACATGGTATTTATCATAGTTGACATAAGGTGATCACATTTAGCCTCATACTCTTTGGGGATAAATTGACATTTCATGACTACAAGTACATAACGTATTGATTTGATTGTCCTGAATGTACCTGAATAATCTATCCTGTAGTATTGATCATATCTGACTTAATATTAGCATAAGCACTTGCAGAAAAACAAAGTTATCTTATTGTGTGTGGTCGACCTTGTGATTTTGTTCTAGTCAGTTGGCTAGTGTAACGGATATGATTGACCGATTGGCACGCAGTCGGAAAAAATTATATCTATAGCGTTTTGATGTTGTGACTTAGTGCCTTATTATATTTGTAGTTGATTTGTGACGTCAGTTTATGGTCTGCGTACTGTTATTTTCATTTGGTTCGTGATCAGCTGTTTCTGCTGTGCTGTCTTTTGTTTCGCTTTTAATGAGAATATCCAGAAAATGGTGTTTGATCTAATTTCAACCACATGTAACTGAATCATTAATCTAAAGTAAAACGAAAAAAAAATGTTTTGTAAAATTCATAATAAAAATGAAAAGTAATTTATCTTTAGTTTGTGGTTAGTGTGTTCTTTTCATTTCATGCCCTTCTAGCACTGCATTGATTTCACGATACATTATTATCCTTTTAACATTAAACATATCTCAGTTTCACGTATGTATTGTTAATAAATGCTAGGTGTTGTATTCTCATTTTAATATTGTATTGCCATATTGTAATTGTATTTTTGTCTTTATACCAAATACGGAAATATCCACTTCATTCCAAATATGGAATACAACAAGTTTATATGTATTTATATTAAATTGTATCACCTGCTAGCAGAACTGATTCCCTCTCGTTTTATATGCGACATCGATACGCTATTATGTTATACAACACTATACTGGGTATGATAGTGTTTTAGTTTTACACTAAAATAATATACTGATACAATTAGGACTACGTAGGTGAGTGCGTGTGAAGTACTTCAATTTACCAGTAATGTATTTATTATATATCGATACATTCTAACCGGGAATATAAATCCTGAACAAACTCTATTGGCCATTTTCCTACGGAAACCCCACATTTTTCTACGTAATGTACATAGTTTGTCGATTTATGTTTCATACATGTCGTTCTGCCAGGTTCGTGTTTTACACTTTATTCTGACCTTACTTTATATACTGATCTATGTTTTGTTATATTAAATATGTCATTCACGTTGGTGACACAACATGGATTACTACGTCAATTCAAACATTGCATATGTTATGTTTTCTCCACGGTTGGTAGAAAAGAATATTTATTTTCATATGAACCTTTACATTTTGTGAACGATTAAGATACATGTATTTATATGAGGCAGTTGTAGGTGGCGATGTGTGGAGTACCAAATTGTTTATTTTTTGTCGATTGTGAAACGACACACGTTTGAAAAAAACATCCTATTCCTTATGTTATCAGTCGCCTTGGTGTTATGAAAGACGATACAACTGCCTTAACGTCGAGACATCACATACTTCAAGCAAAAGTTCTGTACTTGACCTGTCAAGGCGATAGTCTTGTTACCATGGTGCTCGGAAATCGAAAGTATGTCGCCACAATCTACATTCGAATAATGAGCCGATATATGCCCTCTTGACAATAAAGAAACGGTTATGTAATTGTACGAGCACTGACATTGTCGATGAATAAGTTAAAATAACGTGTCTCTCCAAATTAGTGTCATTCCCCCAATGTTATATACCTTAATGAAATATAACACTCGAGTTTTACGTAACTTTAAAATGAAATTACTGAAAATAAAACTGACATTGAATGTGTTTTGTTATTTACAACCCTACTTACACCCACGTTAGAGTTACCATGGGATTGCTTAACCTCCAATCATTGTGCTGTTGACATTTTCGTGCGTGATACAAGGGTAATAAAATATCGCAGACTTGTAGCGGTTAGATAAAAGTTTGTTACAACAGTTGTGCATTATACCTATTCGGATAAGTCTAAAACCCTACATGTGTGAAGTTAAATAAAGTCACGTTCGCGAAGATTCAATTCATGTTAGTAAGAAAATACTTACACCTTGAATCGTAACATACGTACATGTTTGTTAAAATTGATAAATACATGCACTATTTAAACAACATCTTCATGATGATCGTTGAGGTTACGAAAATTGTTGACGTCAAATATGACACCCTCCTTTTACTTGAATGTTACACGTACATGTAATATACTCTTTTTTCGATGAGATCTGGTATCTAAGCACCGATACATGCATACGAGAAACTATAGCATTTCCTTTTGCTAACACATTTGGCACGCATGACGCATTCACAATCTCATATAGATCTACATCTAACTATTCATCGTATCATTTGTACATAAAGTATGTTATGTCTTAGGTTCTATCTCAAAATAATTATATCAATGTAAGGATGTTATTTTCAATATATGACGCAACGTTCGTAATGAAAACACAATCAAAATACTTTCTAGGAATCGTTCATAGAAATCGTCATTTTCCCTTATATAGCAATATACAGCTATATAACTGCTTCATCAAAAAATACCCATAACAATATCGCTCCCTTTAATCCAGAATATCAATAATTCACATTGCACTTTGGATTATGATTAATAAATCGTTTAACTGCTATCCAGATTGATAAAAACAGATTAATGTTTCTTTGTAATTTTTTTATTTATGTTTGTTTGGCTTGTTGTAAAAATGTCCCTTTACATGTACTGTCTGACGTAAGCGATAGTACAGTCAGGTGTTTAATTGGTTTTGAATGACCTCTTCTACCATCTCAGGCTGACCGTGTTCTGATACCCAGAAGGCAATCTAGACATGTGTTTGAAATTATTGCCTTTCAGTTATAGGAATTTATTCGTACCAGCAAATTGACAAATTAGTTCTAGTTTGAGTATTTAAACAAATGTCATATCATTAATGCTCCTCGTAAAGCATATATTAGGACAAACTTACGGAAGTTGCTACTGCACTGCGGTATAACGTACACCGGATATTGCTAGCAAGATTAGTAATATTATCAATTTTCGCGACATTCTAGTGTTGACAAAGGTAAGTTCAGAGATAATGTTTAGTTTTTTTCTGAGTATGTTTAATGTACATTTTATACAAAACTATATCCCCGTACATTTTCCTAGCCTGTGCAACCGGTAAATTGCCAGGAATGTATTTAAAGGGTGATTAAAAGACCAAACTCGTATCGTTACTCGTGTCGAAAGTAAACTCGATCTGTCGAAATTACATGTTTTTGTTTTTAATTTTTGGTTAAAATATTCAACTTGAATTTTAACCTTTCTGTGAATATCTGATGTACGATAGTGTGCTATAAAGTGTGCTATTAAGTTACCAAAATGCCCAAAAAAGTAAAAACTCAATTGGGATATGCATAAGAAGTCAGTTATTTGGAAAAACTCACCGTGGTCTCCATTTCATGTACTTAACATTGATAATATTACTCACTTTACAAGCAATATCCGGTGTACGTTATACCGCAGTGTACAGTATTAAAATGTATATTTGGTATGCATACTAAGTATACTTTCCGGGTAAATACGCGTTGTCTTGTCGTTGAAAAGATTCTGGTCACAATATTATTCATGCATAAACTGGTGATTATATCGGATTGTTATTAAATCACTTCCTACACTAATGGATATAGACTTTAATATGTTTGATAATCACTCATTGGTGTCACGGTTTTACCTTGATCCACACCCGTGCTAAGTGCTGAATAATCATGTACTATAAGTACATTTATACTACATAATGGTCTTATGGAAAAAACGAATGTCCTTTCATTCAAAAATCATCAATTAACGTGCTACGTTAATACACCTCCACAATAACACGTTGATACTGAACTTCAATTATAAATAGGACAGAGTGTTGCCCTGTGACATGGTTGCGTGTGTCTTTTTGTTGACCATGAACGACACAATAAACAAACGGGTTTATCCACATTAATCAACATAATGTAGCTGAGTGATTTACCCTTCTCTTACTGCATGTCAATTGGAACCATGTATTTTCTAAACGCCATTCTATCATTAGCTTCCATAAAAGGGCATGATGGATAGCTTTTGAAAATGAGTATGCTAAAAAAACATGTAGTATGTGAATACAATGATAATAAATAGGAAAGCCATCGTTTCTTGAGGTGAATTCAGTATGGTGTTTTATAATTATGTGAACTATTTTTTTAAAAAATCCTCCATAAGCCACACACCGCTTAGTATAGTCTGGTTGACGCAAACTGTTTCCAAATTTAGAGAATCTGTTAAAACATGTAATTTTACACTTTTACTTGAGGACACTGGGGGAATTGTTGCTATAACAAGCGCGCGATACGTCAGCAGAATTAATACTCTATAACAAGCTACACGACACCAGAAACGTTCACCATTATTTACAATAAAATCAACATAATGGATCGAATGAGCGTTTTGTGGCTAACGCTGCGACAAATGTCAATCATTTGATGCAATCAGATCACTTTAACAGTGTTATAATTTCTATTACATTGTATTTCATACAATAGCTAATATTGTTATGCCCTAATCGTAACATTAACGTGTGTTGATGGCAGTTATGTGATAGTACGATATAGGCAACATTACCAACACTCGAATATCTACCCGTATTTTCTGATACGGTCCGCCGCGAGAAACTTGTGAACCGCGCAGTAAAGAGCGATCATAGTTCAATTCTTAGCAGTATATGTCACGTGATGGGAATTATATTTGGTTAAGCATTACGGCATCGACATCGATTTCATTATTGGATGTTTCATAATATGTCAGTTAAATCATTGACTGGAAACTAGATTGTAATATTATCTCATCTTTGAATGGATTGACTTATAAATAACATGTCTAGACGAAGGACTTCATTATAGAACCGAGTAATTTCAGAAATAATGTTGTATGAATAAAACAGTAAACTTTCTGATATATTTTTCTGAGAGCCAGTTTCATAGACTTAGAACGGAGCTTCGATAAAAGATAAACTCGATCCATTGACTGTAATTTAGAAATATTTTATATTTATTTTGCGTGATTTCAGTAATATCAAGCCATCAAATATTCGCTTCTTGATTAAATAGGTTTCTCTGACAACATGAAATGACATGACATGTACAAACAATTTATAAAAATAATAACATTTGACAAACGTGTATACATCAATATTTAACAGAGAATAGCAGTTATTATATAAGAAGACACCAACAATAAAGCGTCGCAAGCTTCTAAAAATTGCTGTCCAATATACAAAATATAGAAGTGTCAAGCGATAATTAGGCCAATATTTTCCTATTTGAATATATCAACACCGTACTTATAGATAATTCATGACATATATACCGTGACCGTGTGTTATCATAGTAATAGAATTGTACAGAAATAAATGAAAGGGCTTCATTTGTTGGGTTGTTGGGGTATATTCCATGCAGTCTATAGTTATTTATGGGCTCATGACGCAATTGCAGCATTTTAATATGGTGAATGATGGATACAGTGCGTGATAATAAATCATTCATACAATTGTAATTAAGAGCTTTCTAAGTACACGAGTAATCAGATCTTAAATAGTTCATTACTACATGTACGAACGTACATAACACACAAAGGAGACGGTGTACATCTCTGTACACATACGTAGTACGTTCTCCGCTATATAAAAGTAACTTCCGGAGTAAACATACCCGCGACCTGATATAACATTGACACCAATAAAAATGTTTTACATGCAAAAAAGATATAAGGAAGTCTGCCAGTGAAGGCAAAACTAAACTTAACCAACCAAGCACAGAAAAAGTAACATTGCAAATACACGGACCAATGCCCACACACAACCCCAAAACTTGAGTCCCTGTCGCAATAAAAATGCCAAATGAGCCAATTTTACAAAGAAATAACAAAATAATGGTGATCCCAAATGATTCACAATATCACTGTTTAACGTTTTTCCGATCTATCATGCTCCAAACTTATGTAGACTGACGACTTTTCTCTGGTGGTCCATTACCAAGTATTCGCGGTCGTTAACCAAGAAACAATCACTGTTCATCAGATGAAAATATTTAGTTGTTTCCTTGATAATGTCCCTGGTGCCATATGTTTGTTAAAGGTTCTGATTATATAATGATTGCCAGTAATTTGTGTCTATTACCCAAAGCACAGTTATTCACTGTCAGTATCTGACTTTGGACAATAGCATCTTCTCGAGGCTTATTAACTGTGGCGTAGTAGGACAATTACAGTCTGAATACTCTATTGACTATTGTATCGTTAGGCGGAAATTGCAAGGTTTCTTGCGAATATGTTAGACATTGTGTTCACATCCAACTAGATGCCCGTTGTGCCAATAGCTTGAAGAACATTCCCCAGTTTCCACCACCTCCGCCACAATCTTAAGCAATTAGTAAGTTTACTGAACATAATTCGTAATATCATAATTATGTGTGCCCACTCGTGTAGACACAATAGTCTTCTGCATTTATCCTACGTATTGTCTGAGTTACCAATGAGTTCAATGCTCTGTTCTGTATGTGTAATGTTCCAACTGCCAACCACATATAATAGTTATAGCACATAGCGTTGCAAAATAAAACATAAATATGGCACCTTAACCTACATCAAAACATTTACATGAGCAATAACGAATAATAATCGGTTTAAATGTTAGATTATCATATATGTAGGTTGTGGTAATGTCTGGATACGTGACTTTGCCTTCTATGTTATTCATCACTGTCTGCCATAAAGAACAGATCACTATTGTGAACAGTTAGCTGGTTATTGGCATGTCATTCATTCAAATAGTACGATCGGAAACTTTCAATCAGTGCTGGTTAAATAACTTGTTGACAACTAACGTCATTTAAGTAAGATTATATAGAATCTTCGATTTTAATTGCTTGAATTCGAATCACATAATTCAATTTACAGAATGTATTGTACATTTAGATCAATAAAAGATACATACGCATATTGAAGTGCCGGCACGTGTTTGGGTTTTATAGCGACATGTAATCAAATGTCAAGGTAGTTTCAACAAAATTCTTGAATGTAATTTGGCCAACAATGTCGATTTTTCAAATGTAGTAGTAGTTTATCAGTAACTTATCATAGGTAAAGATGTAGCTCCGGAGAATTAACAGCAACATATGACAAGAAAATTGTTTCGGTATTAAACGGTGTTTAACCAGCATAGACCTGAAATTCAACAAACGTCAACGTCCTCGAAACGCTCGATGTCGGTACTTGTACTAAATTTGTCTTAGCTTTATATTACATAATTATTCATTTTGTTGTCATTCTACTTACTGGCATTTTAGAAGACAGACTTGGATCCTCCAGAGAACACCAAATACCACGGTGTCATATCGTTACATATCGCCGATAAATCACTAACAAGGGGGTTACGCGCAACACATCCATTTACTTATTTCGATGCATTTATGTGAGAGTCAGCGAACCCGTTCAATATAAAACAAATCCAAGAATAACCGACATTATTTGTAATGAGGGCTTTCGTTCAACGCGATGAAGCATAGTTGTATTAACTGAATTTCTGCTATATTTCTCGTACGTAAAAAACAACATCAAGAAATTTGCAATATTTAAAGTGACTTACTAAGACAAGAGCAAACATTAATTATTATTATACAAGTGCCATAGATTCTGGTATTTTTATCCTAAAATGATCCGCTGTATACCAAAGTGATCCGCTACTGACATATGGAGTGACGTCACGGTTACTCCTAAGGTAGGCTATGTACTGTCACTTTAAAAACAATGATGTGATTTTAGAAGCAGAAGGATTTTTCTTTCTTATTGTCAAAATACATTTCTAAAAAACGTATTTCTAGATATCTCAAGATTTATAAATGTCTATAAAATGATAAATACGCTACAACTTTAAGGTTAATGTGTACATGTATATGCTGTTTAAACTTAACCCAACATCTTTCTAGTTATGAATCTTATGATAGCAAAGTTACACGACTTTGACACAATTATCAATTAATTGTCAACTTATATCTAGTTGGTTATAACGACCATAGTATTGTTGTTATGATTCTGTAGACATCCTGGTTGCCCTTTCCGCTTATTATAAATGACCATAAAATTCGGGTTTTGTCAATTCAGCACTAAGCAGTGATCGTATTTGACTTTGTGAACTATATAGATATTTATAACTAAATCAACCTGACAACTTACGTCATCAAATCGTATCTTCAGTTTTAATTGCTTGAATTTCAGTCTCGTTATTAAATTTGTAAAACGCACTTTCCATCTTTGTTCTAATTAGTGCGCAGTACGATCAATACAAGAGGCACACTTCCATGGAACTTTCATTGTTTAAGTTGTCTTTGAAACAGCGATCATGGCAATCACTTGCCAATGAGGTCCTGGAAAGTCAACGTCCTTAGAACGTTTGTTGCATAGTCAATTCCTAAAGAATAATAGAACAGCGTAAAGAGAAGAGAGCACTTGAAGCTTAAACGACCGAGCAGAGGAAACACATCGCATAACACAATTACACGACACAGTGTCCTACACACAAGAAAAAGTGACCAATTTTCTAGGTCTCATTTCAGCTGTTAGGTCGCTCAAGCACCCTTTGACATTTCAACTTCCCCTGGTCAATGGGCTACCTATGGAAACGTACACTCGTGTCTCCCTGGAGAGACTATTTCTCTCCTGTGCTGTGGCAGCCAACATCGATCTGCGGCGCCCAGGAATAGACACTGCCCTCACATGTACCATTTAACACCATGGTGGAGTGGAGCATGTGGTGCTCAGAGAAATCAACCAGTGGTCCAGAGTGGTCGAACCTGGGACCTCTCGACCCCGAAGCGCGCGCCCTATCTGTAGGCCACCGCTTCCTATATATTGTGATTAAGACAGGAGATTAACATGAGAACAGAATATGGTTAATCCGATGGATAGATAATGCGTCAAATCATACTACATAAATCGAGAGGTTGCATAAACGCAGAGGTTGTCAGAAACAATAAGTCTTATTGACACTGTTAGCGAAATTGCACCAGCCATAGGGACTGTTTGTATAAATGTCCACCTTAATTTCCCGGTAATAGCTTGTTGAAACTACGTATATTTTTATCTAGTGCTCACAACAAGCAGGCAACAGTCTTTCATAAGATTGACAGTTATTGTGTACTGTCCAAAACACAGTTCGTGTTTGAGATATCACTTGTACCTCATGGTGAAGATTATTGACTGCATTCCTAGTTTTGTCTATCAGTGAATGACCGTTTAATATGACCTATGTGTCCACTATATAAGGTTATTTCTATTCTTCGTAGAAATTATCACGGTTAAGTAAAGTCATTGGTATAGTTCCCTTGGTGCATAAATGTTCATATTATGACAAAAACTGACGTTTGCATAAGAGGTACTGAGCAATTATTTAATGTACAGTGGGTGTTATCTGCTGTAAAATAATTCTAAGGTCATTGCTGTGAGAATGTACTTGAAGCATAAAAGTTGTCAAATAAATCATCACAATGTTTATTTTTATTGTTTTTGACATTTGATATTTCTTTATAATAGGTTTGCAATTTCATTTCAATGGACTTTGAATTCATGTGACTATTTTAAAGTAAACGGATAAAAGGTACCAATGGACCGGGCAGTGATAGCACCGACATACTACAGGAAAAGCAGAGTAAGAAAGTCACAGCCACGAAACCACTTGGAAATGAACAAGTATAAGTCAGACGGAATCAAATGAACAATCAAAATACATCTTAAAAGCTACAAAGAGTTCACACCAAATTCCTAATAAATAAATAAATTGTAATGTTTATATTGATATTTTTGTAAGAAGATATCAATTTCGGCTGTAAATACAGATATTGTTTCAACCGATCACATTGAACTGAAAATTGTGCCAAACGTGAATACATATATATATTCTTGTTGACTTTGCTAATAAATGTGATTAATATCGTACCTTAGCCTGAATATTATATGCTGACAATGCCTAAATAATTAATGTTCTTGACATTTGACTTGCATTTATATTTATAATTTTGACATTTGTCAAGTTTGTATGAGCATGTGATCAATCAGGTGTCATCAACAGAAGTGTAGTTAGATCAATAATGCTTTTATCGAACTGGTTATATACAGACACTATCTTTAAAGAAATGAAGGTTTCTGTCAGAAGCCTGGGCACTCAATCCTGTGCTTTGTATGATACAATGTTAACCGTTTTAAAATGTGTTTATCATACCAAATTCAATCAATCCATGCGAGTGATACTACAAATACTTATTGAAAATAAAACGTAAAGTTACAGAAAGCAAATTTGAGTTGAATGTATGTTTCCCTTTCCTCAAAAATGGAGTACGTCACTTGAAAACAAGAATACGACAGTAACCTTATACATTTAAGTGGGTGTCTATGTAAGCATTTAACATAACTGACACGTGTTTGTACTCATCTTACACCAAACGCATTGGATTGGATGTGATTTTACGATGAAGTGATGAAGTTATCAGCTAATTCCATTTGCCATACTTGTTTGCTTTTGAACACGCATCGAACCTAACATTATGCGACTGGACGACAACAAAACAACTCCGTCGGCGAATTGGTACCGAGTTGGTATATATTCAATGCACTCTTCAACAGAACCTTTGGGTATAGAATTATGCCATTTTGAATGTTTTAGACGTTAAAATGGATCGTATATTCTTCTTACATTTGTTGACAATTATTCTCTTGAGAACATGACTAGGAATGAAGAGAACATTGTAATGGTTTACTACAATGGTTTATAGACATAACGTATTACTTTAACTATACCATACATCGCTCATTTGGTGTCGGTACTCTTATCTGATATATATATCAAAGTGCCCGCTGAATGGTGCATTGAACGTGCTATTAATTCACATGGTATTTATCATATTTTACATAAGGTGATCACATTTAGCCCCATATCCTCGGGGGATAAATTGACATTTCAAGACTACAAGTACAAGAACGTATTACTTTGAATGACTTCTTATTCAATGTAGTCTTTGCAATAGTATTGATCATATTTTACCTAATTTTACCACACACACATTAATACAGGGTTATCTTTATGATGTGTGGTCGACCTTGTGATTTTGTTATATATGTTTGACCGACGTATGTGGCAATCAGTCGGAGAAAATTATATGTATAGGGTTGTAACTTAGTGTCTTTTGTATTTTTACATTTGTAGTTGTTTTGTGGTATCAGCTTGTTTATCTGTGTATTTTCATTTTGGGTTGGTTCGTGACAAGCTGTTTCTGTTGCGCTGTCCTAAGTTTTGTATTCCATTGAGCATTACTAGACAATTGATGCTAGATCTGATTTTAACCAGAGGTAACTGTAGCATTGAAATAAGAATGTCTTTACGAATTGTGGCCGGTGTGTTCTGTTCATGACTTTCTAGCACTTTCATTGTTTGTCCGATATTATTATCCTTTTGGTATCAAACGGATCTCATTTTCACGTATGTAAGACGAATAAAATATCGCTGATATTTGTCACGTTATACTTTTGTTTGTACAGTATTACTGTATTCCAATTTGGGCAACGAGTTGTGTACCAAAGCGTTTATTTTATGATGATTGTAACAGGTAACAAGTGTGAAAATAACATCCCGTTTCTGATGTTCTCAGTCGCCCTGGAGTTATGAATGGCGGTAAGTTTATCTTTGCGTCGAAACACAGGTATCATCTTTATTTTGGTTAGGAATAACGCAGACAAGCAGCGTGCCTGGACACCACATACTTAAAACAGGAGATCGGCACTTGACCTATCAAGGTGATGCTCTAATCGATCGAAAGGTATGTCACTTCAATCTTCACCCGAATAATGAGCCACTGTACGACTACTTGACATTTAAGAAACGGTAATGTAATTGTACGAGCACTGACATTGTCGATGAATTAGATACAATAACGTGTCTCTCCAATTTAGTGTCATTGCCCCCAATTTCGTATACCTTAATAAAATAGAACACGCGAGTTGTACGTTACTTTTAAATGAAATTACTGACAATAAAATGGAAATTGAACGTTTGTTGTTATTTTCAACCCTACTTACACCCCACGTTAGCGTTACCAGGGGATTGCTTTACCTCCAATCATGTGCTGTTGACATTTTCGTGCGTGATACAAGGGTAATAAAATGTCGAAGACTTGTAGCTGTTAGATAAAAGTGTTGCATTTGTTACAACGATTGCTTATTATACCTATTCGGGTAAGCCTGACACCCTTCATG
This sequence comes from Spisula subtruncata, assembly GCA_963678985.1. Lineage (NCBI taxonomy): Eukaryota > Metazoa > Mollusca > Bivalvia > Venerida > Mactridae > Spisula > Spisula subtruncata. Next base: position 18,545,130 of record OY787661.1, read on the forward strand.
TGTGAAGCTAAATACAGTCACGTCAGAAGATTCAACTCATGTTAGTAACAAATACTTACACCTTGAATTGTAACATACGTCAATGTTTGTTAAAAGTGATAAATACATGCTCTGTTTAAACAACATCTTCATAATAATCGTTGATGTCACCAAAAGTATACAGGTAAAATATGAAACCACTGAAGAGAGATGAGTCACTAATACGACGTGAATATTACATTAAGAAAGGCGTTTTGAGAATGATAACCCTAACATGTGCATGTTATATTCTCTTGCTCGATGAGACCCCTCTAAATGTGATATAACGTACCTGTTATTTGAATATAACAACATATCGTACCAAAGCACAGATATACGAGTAATACTATGGTATTTATTTTGCTAACATATTTAGCACGAATGGTGCATTCATTAGTTTATACACACACCTAACAATTCGTCGTACTATATTTACATAAATTATGTTATTTATAAGGTTCTGTCTAAAAGAATATCAATAACGTAATAATGATAAGTGTTATTTTCAATTTATTACACAACGCTCGTAATGAACACACAATCAATACACTTTCTAGGTATCGTTTATAGAAATCGTCATTTTCCCCTATATAGCAATATACAGCTATGTATATAACTGCTTCATCATTTATATCGTCTGTTCGCTGAAAGTGTCGCAGACAACAATTCAATAAATACCCATATAAGTATTGCTCCATTTAACCCAGAATATCAATAATTTATGTAATTGCACTTTGGATTATGATTGATAAATCGTTTAACTGTTTTAGAGATTGATAAAAACAGATGAATTATTCTTTGTAATGTATTTGCAATGTTTGGCTAGATTGTAAAAATGTCCCATTACTGTCTGACGCAAGCAATAGTACAGTCATGTGTTTAATGGGTGTTGCATGTCCTCTTCTACCATCTCAGGCTGACCGCGTTCTGATACCCAGAAGGCAATCTAGACTTGTGTTTGAAATTATTGCCTTTCAGTTATAGGAATGTATTCGTACCAGCAAATTGACAAATTAGTTCTAGTTTGAGTATATAAACAAATGTCATACCATTAATGCTCCTCGTAAAGCATAGATTGGGACAAACATATGGAAGTTGCTGCAGTATCAATCTGTATATTTGGTATGCATACTACGTCTACTTTGCGGGTAATAATACTTGTTGTTTTGTCGTTTAACACATTCTGGTCACAATAATATTCATGAATAAACTGGTGATTATATTGGATAATTATGAAATCACTACCTACTTTAATGGATATATACTTTTATATGGTGATAGTCGGTCATTGATGTCACGCTTTTACATTGAACCCACACAAGTGCTAAGTGCTGAATAATCATGTACTATAAGTAAACTACATAAAGGTCTTATGTAAAAAAACGAATGTCCTCTGATTCAACCATCATCATTTCACGTCCCACGTTAATACACCTCCACAATAACTTTTGACAAATAGAGACATGTTGTATTAGTAGGCACATGCAATAGGTCATAATTATAACATTGTACCAGTATCATATTTCAAACCTGTACATGTATACTTGATATTTAATGGAGTACATTATGCAAGAGGATTGTACTAACACCAAATGAGTGCTCAGCTCACGTTGATACTGAGCTTCAATTATAAACAGGACAGAGTGTTGCTCTATGACGTGGTTGTGTGTGTCTTTTTTGTTGACCATAAACGACACAATCAACAAACGAGGTTATCCACATTAATAACCATAATGTAGCTGAGCACCTTACCATTCTCTTACTGTATGTCTGTTGGAACCATGTATTTTGTAAAGGCCATTCTATATTTAGTTTTCACAAAAGGGCATGACGGAAAGCTTTTGAAAATAATTATGCTCAAACAACATGTATACTGAGCAAAACAGCTAACCGAACGCTTTGAAATTTGAATATTTCAGTGTCCTGTAGGTGTACAAACCTAAATTTTCGCACAGTTATTTCAATATAGATTGTGCACCTAATGCGGCTTACCACATGAAAATACATGCAAAAATCACTCATCCATGACGAAAAAGCTTCAAATCAAATTTTTGCACGTTGTGATCGATGGCTCTCGAATTGCACAAGTTGTATGTGCATGTTGTGTAGCATGGGTGTCTGTTGGTCGGAAAATCAAAATATTTTGTCAATAACATGGCGCATTTGTCAAAGGTAGGCCGCGGAAGAGCGGCCATTACGCTCCCTGGAGGGTATCAATCAGACAGATCAGTTTTACACAGATTTGAATTATCACAAACATTAGTTCATTTCAATTAACGTGTGTGTGAATACCAATGCACATAAAATACCTAAAACAGTATATTGGGAATCACAGGAGCATCGAAAAATAGTAAATTCAAGTGGGATAACTCTTGCATAATTTAACTCCTTTTTAAGTTCATTCACTACATTTTCCCATAAAATTGTATTGTCATGCATTAGTGAAACACGTTGGCTTTAAAAAATAATACATATTAGTCCTGAGTGCTTTTTTGCATGTGTTTGAAAAAACGTGTTTTCTCTCGATTCAGTATCTAGGACTCTTTTGAAGTGCATTCATCAGGTCTTCGACAAATTGTTAATGCTGCTATATGCCCGCTTCGGTAATAAAAATTGTTTTAAGTGTATATTCTGATAACGGAAACAAAAATAAATATTAAAATACTGAGAATAAAACCAAAATTAAGTCAACAATTACCCTCATTTATCCACACAAAAGATATTTGACCAAATTACCTCCCCTTGGCCATTAAAAATTAACATCATAATTTTGAAAAATTTAAAAATCGATGTTTTTGTGATCAAATCGCATTATATCGAGTTTGACTCTTTGTTTTATTGATTTGGCGATTAGTCTTTTTAAAATGTGTATGGAATAAACCTAAAATCTTTTATTATTTAACGCTTATTCATGAATTTCAAGTTTATATGTCTGGTTCTGTTATTTTATGGTTCCGTGAAGTTTCGTTTCGCGTTTTTGAAGATAAAACTACTTAAATCGCCCTTCAAGATCGTAATTAACAAGTACACAAATTTTCGTGCAAAAATATTAATAAATGAACAAGTTAAACGGTAAAATCCAATCCGCTGCTCATTCATAAAACAGGCTAATTGTACATTTAGTGAATTTCATCTTGATGGGTGATGTCATTAAATACATATTCTGACGATGATGCAAATTAAATATATTGACGAAATTCGACCACCAGCCTTCTTATGTTTGGATTATACTTCTAGGCAAGTTTCAGAAAATTCCAATGGATTGTTCTATAAATATTCATAAAAAACATAAGCGTTCGGTTAGCTGTTTTGCTTAGTATAGTATATGAATGCAATGATAATAAATCGGAAAACGATCGTTTCTGGTAGTGAAGTCAGATTGGTGTTTTATATGTGAACTATTTAAAAAACGAACTCGTCAATAATCCAAACACCGTATAGTAGTAAGTATAGTCTGGTTGACGCAAATTGTTTCCATATTTAGCGAATCTGTTAAAACATGTAATTTTACACTTCTACTTAATTACACTTGGGGAATTGTTGCTATAAAAAGCGCGCGATACGTCAGCAGAATTAATACTCTATAACAAGCTACGTGAAACCGAAGCATTTATCATCATTTAAAATAAAATCAACACCTTAATATGCCGAATGCGTGTTTTATGGCTAACGCTGGAACAATACTGCCAATTGTATAAAGCAAGCATATCACTTTAACGCTGTTTTCAGTTCTAGTATTCGATTCAATGGTTACAATAGTCATTTCTATATAAATGTAACCTTACCGTGTGTTTACAACATTTAGGCAGGCAACATTACCTACACTCGAATATCTACACATTTTTTTCGTATTCGGTCAGTAGTGACAAAAAGGTATGTGAAAATCCGACAGGGAAGGTAGCACTCAACCTAACCAGCCGAGTACAGAAATCAGAAACACCACGACACAACTACCCTGAGCAATGCCCACAGCGCACTTACATATCTCACGAGCGGTCTTAGTTCGATTCTTCGCACTATATGATGTCCTTCTTATTGTCATGTCATTTCATTAGGACATGTAGTCAAAAGCTTTAAAAAAGTAATTAATTTCAGGAAAACTGGCGAGGTCCACTGGTCGCCCTATAGGACTATGTTCATATCCATTATCATTATGTGTCATCATCTGTTTGGGAATTTTCCATAAATATGTCATTCATTGTGACCTAGTGCGCTACTAACACAATAAATATCATGTCAAATGTTTCATTGTGTCACGTTATAATAATTATGTTTGGTGAAGCATTACGATATCGACTGTCGATTTCAGGAATGGATGTTCCATTATATGTCAGTTAAATCGTTGACTGGAAACTAGTATATAACATTATCTGATCTTTAAATGGATTGTCATATTAATAACATGTCTAGACGAAGTTTATCATTATAGTATGGGTTATTTCATTCTATGTGGGAATAAAAAAACCTTTTGGACAGCCAATATCATAGAATTGAGGTACGACGTTAGATAAATTTGATTAACTGTAATTTAGAAACAGTTCTTTTTTTATTGATTTCAGTTATTATTAAGACATCAAATAGTCGCTGCTTGATTAAATAGAATTCTATGATGACATAAAATGACATGATATTTACATACAAATACAAAGCATAACATTTGACACATAACGCAACAAAACAATGCAACTGGGTGCATACACCAATATTAAACTGGGAATAAACACACAACAAGAATAAAGCGTCGAAGATTACTAGTAATAAGTAATGTTATAGAAAAATACTGTAAATAAATACAAATACATGTCATTTGTATAGCGCAAAAATTATGAAATCATATTCTATTGCGCTTCACACTTATATACAGGGTGTTAAAAAAGTTCGTAGACATTTTTATTTTATCTGTCATTTTATTTTCAAATGATATTATCACATTTTTCTGACACATTAGTAACTACTATGACCTCCTTTGTTTATTTTAATCTTATTTTAGTCAATCTGACATGTAATGTATGAAATATGCAAGGGTTTAATAGACCCACGTGACGACGCAAAATGTGGAAGACGTAAAAATGACGTCACAGTTTTAGGTACTCGATCTTTGCAAATGTGAGAGCCCATTATACTCATGAGGTTTTCAATTTTATTTCGGTCGATTAAGTTGCCTGGTCTTCTTTCTTTGTGTATAAGGTGGTAAACAGTATCACAAATGTATTACCGGGTACTGGCAGGGGTACGCAACAGGCAACATTCTGCACAAAATCAGTCCAATTTTGGTACCGGATGAGACGCATGTTTTTCATATCACCATGGTAACCGCTTCTTGCTAGGGAAGTTTTAACGGTATTTCGAAAGTATTAGTCCTCACTATAGTCAGATGTAACGATTTTACCAACAGAAATGATATTGAACTTTTTGATGTCACATACGACACATAAAACCAGCGTTTTTAACTCTTATTGGCGTCGATCACTTATGGAACGTTATCTTCCGAAGATTCCCATACTAAATACTTTTGTTTGTTTAGCTCATGTAACGAATATTTAATACACTTACCTAAGAAGACAATTTTCGTTCAGTCATTTTCAAAAAGGTTCTTATATCTTCGAGCGAAACCCAGTTTTTCCTTATACTATCTTACAATCAGATACGGGTGGGTGGGGTATTTGTGAAAATACCATTTTTGTGTCTTTGTGAAGGTAAATCCATTAATTAACATGACTGAATTAGTTTCCAGCATTTGTCAGTGCTTTTACAACATTTCTGATATATTTACATCGCTTATATTTAATATTGTTAGTTATCGTATACCCCCTTGCTCAGATCCAGTTAGGACGTCCAGAGTGCGTACCTCCCGAAGCACTATCAACTTTCCTATATTTAGCCTTTCCCTTATCAATCAAACCACAAGAACCACCGAGAATGCTGGATATTTCTTTTATTTAATAACCCGCAACACAGTATAAAACAACAATAAGCCCTTGTGGAGAAATTCATAATTTTTCAACACCACCACCTTTCGATAAAACTGCGTGTTTAATTGCTGTTTACAAAATTAACAAGGATGACGTCATGACGTCACGTGCAAATATTCTTGCAGACAATATCATATAAGTCACACAACATGAAGATAATGTATAGTCCTACATTCCTACCAAGTTTTAATACTGTATGTTGAATGGTTTTGGATTTATTGAACAAAATCAAGTGTCTACGAACTTTTTTAACACCCTGTACATTCACTTAAAAACATTCAATTTAAAACCTGGATTCTAGAAACTAGATTTAGTCATATTATAAAGAGCACACTCATTGCCGATGAAACTTCCTATACAAATAAGTTTTCAAATATGCTCTGAACCTGGTTTCACTTTTGATGTCTTTGAGATAGTTTGGTCGATCGTTCCACCATTTTGGACCAGTGACGGCCATATATCTGTCTGCTAATTTTGTTCGCCGTCTAGGGATGTGAAAGTTAGTGTCATTTTGTGATCGTAGTCTGTACCCTTGCCGAATAGGATCAAACATTGTCTTTAGATACGATGGAGCTGTACCCATGATGACACAGAATAAGATTGCCAGAACTTTGAACATTACCCTGACCTTAACTGGAAGCCAGTGTAATTCTGTCAGTAGATCTGCACTGGATTTATCATAAGAAACATTCAAGACAACTCTTGCGGCATGATTTTGGACTCGCTGTAATTTTTTTATCTGATAGCCTGGAATTTCAGTTAATAAGGCATTACAGAAGTCAATATGGGAGTGAACCAGTCCATGCACTAATGTTTCAGTAGACTTTTGTGTGAGATATTAACGTATAGCTTGAAGATTCCGTAGCTGCACATGAGCTATCTGGCATTTTTTCTGACTATGGCAGTCAAAGTTAAGTGTATTGGTCATGATGACACCAAGATTTCTAACCCGATTCACACATTTTACATCACATACACCAACATTGACACTTGTGATGTTCAATTTAGCTAGCTAAAAGTTGCAAGTACATGTGGGCATCCGTATAGTTCAACTAAAATTACTGTTCAATATAAAATATAGACGTGTCAGGCGAAACTTAGGTCTTAACTTTCCTTTTTGAACATATCTATACGGTACTTATATATCATAAATGACTTTAACGTGTCTGCGTCAGGAGGTGTTATCATATTCATAGATTTGCACAGAAATAAATGAAAGCGCTTCATTTGTTGGATTTATCTGGTATAGTTCATGCAGACTAGAGTTATTTATGGGTTTCATGACGCAATTGCAAAATTTTAATATGATGAATAATTTATACAGTGCGTGCGAATAAATCTTTCATACATTTGCATCGAATGATTTTCTATGCACCTGAGTAATTAGATCTTAAATAGTGCATTGATATGAACGTACTTAACACGCTAAGGAGACAGTGTACAATTCTTTGCATATACGTACTACGTTCTCTGCTATATAAAAGTCATTTCTGGAGTAAACATACCAGTGACTTTATATAACATTGATACTATTAAAAATGTGTTACATGGAAAAAAGCTGTAAGAAAATCTGCCAGTGACGGCAGCACTTAACTTAACCAGACCAGCATAGAAAAATGTAACCTCACAACTACACGGAGCAATGCCCACAGACAATACCAAAAGTAATTCAAAGCCTAATTCCCAAATCCAAATGACCCAGTTTTACAAACAAATTACAAAATAATGGTGATTCCAATTTATTTACAATATCAATGTTTAACGATGCTCCGAACTAGAATGCTCCAAACTTGTTATGAAAGACGTTTTTCTCTGATGGTCTACCACCAAGTGTTCTTTGTCTTAAACTTAGCAAACAATCACTGTTCATGTGATGAAAATATTAAGTTATTTCCTTAATCCTGTCTGGTGCCATGTGTTTGTTTAATGTTCTGCTTGTGTAGTTATAGCCAGTAATTGTTGTATATTACCCAAAGCATAGTTGGCCACTGTCATTACCAGACTTTAGACAATACCATCGTCTCGAGGCGTGTCAACTGCGACGGCGTAGGACAATTACAGTCTGAATACGCTATTGATATTTGTATCGTAGGACAGAAATTGCAAGGTTTCTTGCAAATATGTTAGACATTGTGTTTACATCCAACTAGATGCACGTTGTGTCATTAGCTTGAAGCATATTCACAGTTTCCACCTCCGCCACCGTATAAAGTAATTATTAAGTTAACTGAATGTATAAGTATATTTAGTATACGTAATTTATTTACCTACATTTAACTACATATAACACAGCAACCTAGATCACAACATTTACAGACTAGATATGAGTCAATTCGAATAATAAGTGGTTTAGATGTTAGATTCTTATATTATGTGATTTGACTGATAATGAATTGTAAACAAAAAAATGTATAACCTTGTATTTTGTGCAAATAGAACGATCGGAAACTTTCAATCAATGCTGATTAAATTTCTACAATATTCTAACGCTGACATTTAAGTTGTTGACAACTAACATCATTTCAGTATGATTATCAGAATCTTGAATTTTAATTGCTTGAGTTCGTATCTCGTAATTCAATTTACAGAATGTGGATTGTGGAAAGCAACCATCTCGTTGTTACAATTAGTGTATGTTAAATCAATAAACGACACCTACATATATTGCCAGCACAGTATTAGTACTAGCACACGTTTATGTTTAAATGCGACATTCAAATGTCAAGGCAGTTTCAACGAAGTTCTTGAATGTTATTTGGCCAACAATGTCGAATTTTTAAATGTAGTAGTAGTTGATCAGTAAATTATCATTGGCAAAGATGTAGTTAAGGAGAATCAAAAGCAGCATATAACAAGAATATTGATGCGGTATTAAACGGTGATTAAGACTGAAACAGGACCTATCAGGTTTAGGACGCGATATCGAAATAACCCTTTTGATTTGGAGTCAACGATTTTAGCCTTTACTAGTCTTCGTTTTTGCCAGTTACATTTGATTGAGATCTGTGCATCGCATTTCGCAGAATTTAACGGAAAGTGCCCCTAACGCGGTGTTATTTTTGCTGTTTATCCTTATTTTATCGACTCAACCGTTTGGCAGAGACCCTACAATCACATCAACGGAATCATATGAAAATGGCTTATTGGGAGCGCACAGAATCCATGCACAATTCAGTCAAGTCATTTGAGAGGTATCGCGAGAAATTTACAAGTTTCGCGTTAATTTTCATAGCGTGTCGTTTCTCAGAAATAACGTAACGCCCGAAATGCTCGACGTTGCGCGCTTCACCATGGTTACAAAAAGTGACGTCATCAAGTAAATAGTGACGTTATTATAAGTATAGCGGACAAATCGCGAGGTAATTGATTGACCTACATCAGCGTGTAATTTCATAACTCTAGTTCCAATATTTCAAAATTGAGAATGAAAGTCCTCGAATATATTGATCATCCCTCGTATATGTTGAACCGACTTTAAATTTGTGACAAGCAGTTGGAGAAAATGAAATGTATAGCATTTTGTTGTAAAAAGGGCCAAATTGCTTTTTTGTATTTTTAGTCGTTTTGTTGAATCAGCTTGTGCTATGGTTTTTTTTCGGATATATTCGCTTAATTCCAAATATGAAATATAGAAAGGTTCTGTGTATTTATATCAAATTGTATCACTTACTAGCATAACCGATTCCCTTACGTTTTCATATATACTTATATCAAATTGTATCACCTGCTAGCAGAACTCTAGCTTCCCGGACGTTTGTATGGGATATTGATACGCAATTATGTTATTCAACAATATACTGGGTATATGGTATGTTTGATGATTTACCCGAAAATAGTATATGGTACAAATAAGGATTATATGGGTGAGGATATGTGAAGTACAACAATTGTACTAATTATTTACCTGTATTTATTTAGACCGATACATTCTTACCTGGAATAATTCATGCCCCACAACTAAATAATGTTTATTATTATATAAAGCTTTACAGTCAAGCTGTTTGTGAACGATCAAGATACAAATATTAGGCAGTTGTAAGTAACGATTTGTTGAGAACCAAATTATTTATTTTATATGAAAAGAAACAATTTTGAAAAAAAAGACCATCCCATTCCTGATGCATTCAGTCGCCTTCGTGTTATTGAAGACGAAAAGTGTCATATCAGCGTCGAGCAGCAAAACGGTTACAATTATTATTTTATGTAAGGAATAACGTGTAGCGAACTGAAACATCGAATATTGAAAGCAGATTTGAAGCTTTACAATGCGATACTTTATGTTAACACGATGCTTGGAAATCGAAATGTATGTCACTTCCATCTTCACCCGAATAATGAACCACTGTACGTCTAGTTCACATTTAAGAAACGATAATGTTATTATATGAGTACTCACACTGTCGATAAATTAGTGACAATAATGCGTCTCTTCAAATTAGTGTCATTCTCCCAATGTCGTATACCTTCATGAAACAGAAGACGCGCGTTTTACGTGACTTTAAAATGAAATTACTGACAATAAAATGGAAATTGTATGTGTTTTGTTATTTACAACCCTACTTACACCCCACGTTAGCGTTACCAGGGGATTGCTTTACCTCCAATCATTGTGCAGTTGACCTTTTCGTGCGTGATACACGGGTAATAAAATGTTCAGACTTGAAGCCATTAGATAAAAGTGTTATGTTTGTTACAACAATTGCGTGTTATACCTATTCGGGTAAGCCTGATACCCTACATGTGTGAAGTTAAATACAGTCACGTTCGCGAAGATTCAACTCATGTTAGTAACAAAAACTTACACCTTGATTTGTAACATACTAACATGTTTGTTAAAAGTGATAATACATGTACTATTTAAACAACATTTTCGTAATAATCGTTGATGTCACCACAATAGAGGTAAACTATGACATAATTGATTAGAGATAAGTCACTAATACGACGTGAATATTACATTAACAAAGGCGTTTTTAGAATGATAAAAAAGGTATGAGAAAATCCGACAGGGAAGGTAGCACTCAACCCAACCAGCCGAGCACAAAAATCAGAAACACCACGGCACAACTACCCTGAGCAGTGCCCACAGAAACCCATGCCAAAACGGTGAGCAAATGAGACACAACAACCCCGGTGCGTGACCTAGGTTAAAACACTAAGGACAGTGATCTAACGTTATGCGACCTAATGAGGAACATGTGCATCTAACATTGCCTTGTGCTACGAGGCCGTTCTAAATGTGATATTCTAGGCACCTGCCTTGTGCAATACCCAGTTAACTGAATATATCAACATATTGTACCAGAGCACAGATATACGAGTAACTATGGTATTTATTTTGCTAACATATTTAGCACGCATGATGCATTCAGTAGTTCATACACACACCTAACAATTCGTCGTACTTTTTTTTGCGGAAAGTATGTTATTTACAAGGTTCTGTCTAAAAACAATATTAATAACATAATGGTGATAAGTCTTATTTTCAATTTTTTATGCAACGCTCGTAATGAAAACACAATCAATACGCTTTCTAGGTATCGCTTATAGAAATCGTCATTTTCCCTTATATAGCAATATACAGCTATATAACTGCTTCATCATTTATATCGTCTGTTCGCTGAAAGTGTCGCAGACAACAATTCAATAAATACCCATAATAGTATTGCTCCATTTAACCCAGAATATCAATAATTCATATAATTGCACTTTGGATTATGATTGATAAATCGTTTAACTGTTTTAGAGATTGATAAAAACAGATTAACTATTCTTTGTAATGTCTTTGCAATGTTTGGCTTGATTGTAAAACTGTTCATTCTTTGTCTTACTGTCTGAAGTCAGCATATTCGACTAATCAGTTCTAGATTGAGTCTAAATATGTCGTATCATTAAAGCTCCCAATAAAAACATAGATCGAGACAAACTGAATGACGTGGTGACTATAGTATCTATTTGTATATGAGCTACATATACAACGCCCCCTTTCCGGGTCAATGCTTGTTGTTTTGTTTTGCAGTTGAAACCATTCTGCTCATGATATTTTTCATGAATAAACTGGTGATTATATCGGATTGTTATGAAATCACTACCTACACGAATGCTTATAGACTATAATATACATGTAGTGATAATCTCTCATTGGTGTCACGCTTTTACCTTGAACACACACTGGTGCTAAGTGCTGAACAATCATGTTATATGTAATACGAGTACAAAATAGTTTTATGGATAACAAATGTACTCTGATTACAAAATGATCATTTAATATGAAATGTTTATACGCCACCACAATAACAATGGACAAATAGAGACATGTTATATGAGTAGGCTATGCAAAAAATCTAAATTGTAACTTAAACCAATATCATTATTCAGAAGATACCTGTACATGAATACTCGATATTTAATGGAGTATATGATGAAAAGGGTTGAACTACAAGCATTAAGAGAGCACCAGTATGTGTCTGTGTGCATTTTCCTTCTCTTACTGCACGGATCTATCTGTAGAAACCATGTTTTTTCTAAACGCCAGTCAATCTTAAGTTTCCATAAAAGGGCATGATTGTTAGCTTTTGAAAATAATTCTTCTCAAACAACATGTATTACATGAATACAATGATAACAAATCGGAAAGCCATCATTTGTTGTAGTGAATTCAGTTTGGTGATTTACATGTGAACTATTTAAACAGCGAACTTCTCAATAAGCCAAACACCGCTAAATATAGTCTGGTTGACGCAAATTGTATCCTTATCTAGAGACTATCAGTTACATCATATTATTCTAGGAATTCACACTTCTACTTGAGGACACAAGGGAATAGTTGCAATTACAAGCTATACGTCAGCAGAAATAATACTCTCTTATAAGAAAAACGACACCGAAGCATTCATCCTCATTTATAATAAAATCAACACCTTAATGAACCAAATGGGAGTTGTATGGCTAATGCTACGACAATTGGCAATCATTTGATGCAATCAGATCATTTTAACAGTGTTATAAGTTTTATTATTTTATGCAATGGCTACTATTGTCATCTCCTATATAATCGTAACATTAACGTGTGTTTACGGCATTTAGGTGTTGGTACGACATATTCAACATAACCTTCACTCGAATGTCTACCCGTATTTACTTACTAATTTTAGTTAGCCAGCCTGGGATTCGAACCCACAACCCCGATATCAAGTAGCGACTATTATACTCATACTCTAACGTTTACCTCCCCGTCCATGTTTACCAACAAGGTTTTAATTTCGCGGTCCAGGCCGTAAGCGCGACATTAAGACACCGTGAATTCAAAAGGATCAAATTAACGCGAAAATTGGACACCGTGAAATATACCCGCTATACAGTATTCGGTCCGCCACGAGAAAGCAGTGAGCAGTGCACTTTCGAGCGATCTTTGTTCGCTACTTAGCAGAATATTTTATGTTTTGTCCATTCATGAGGACATATTGTCAATTGCTTTTGGGAAGTAATTAATTTCAGGAACATTGACGAGGTATACTGGTAGCCGTATATGACCATGTTCATTATCATTATGTGCCATCATCTGTTTCAGAATGAATTTTCCATCAATAAATAAGCCAGTCAGTATGACCTAGCCCCCCCCCCCCAAAATGTTATGGCAAAAGTTACATTATATTACGTGATGGTCATTATGTTTGGTGAAGCATTACGATATCGACTGTCGATTAACTGAAAACTAGATTGTAACATTATCTCATCTTTGAATGGATTGACATATAAATAACATGTCTAGACGAAGGTCATAATTATAGTACGGAGTTTCAATCTTCGTAGGAATAAAACAGTATATATTTGATGGGAGCCAATTTCATAGTATGATGCTTCGATGTTAGATAAACTCGATTAACTGTTTATAGAATGAGTTTATATCTATTTCGCGGGTGATATCTGTAATAACAAGACATCAAATAGTCGCTTCTTGATGAAACAGAATTCTTTGATAACATAAAATAACATGATATTTACAAACATATAAAAATAATAACATTTGACAAATGTGTATACATCAATATATAATAGAGAATAACAGTTATTATGTAAAACACACCAACAATAAAGCGTCGCAAGCTTCTTACAGTAACACTTGATGTTATCGATCTAATACTTTGTAATGTTAAAAGTACATTCGTGCATCTGTATTGTCCAAATGAAAATAAATATAAAGTAATCGAATTGCTGTTCAATATAGAAACGTAGAAGTGTCAAACGATGATTAGGTCAATACTTTCCTATTTGAACATATCAATACCGTACTGAAGACATATACCATGCCCGTGACAAAAGGTGTTGCATTGTATCAAATTAATAGAATTGCGCAGAAATAAATTAAATAGCTTCATTTTTTGGATTGAACGATTATATTCGATGGAGTATAGAGTGATTTATGGGTGTATTTAATATGATGGCTGATTGATACATATAAATCATTCATACATTTGCATCAAAGGATTTTCTAAAATCATAAGTAATCAGACCTTAAATAGTTCATAACTATGAAATTACATAACACTTTAAGGAGACCGTGTACAATTATTTGCACATACGGTGCACGTTCTCTACTATATATGTAAAAGTCATTTCAGGAGTAAACATACCAGTTACCTAATTTAATATTGATACTAATAAAACATGTATTACATGCAAAAAAGATACAAGGCAATCTGCCAGTAAAGGCAGCACTCAACTTAACCAGATCAGCACAGAAAAATGTAACCTCACAACTACACGGAGCAATGACCACACACAACCCCAAAAGTAATTCAAAGCCTAATTCCCAATTCCAAATGACCCAGTTTTTACAAACTAATTCCAAAATAACGGTGATTCAAAATTATTAACAATATCAATGTTCAACGATGCTCCGAACTATTATGCTCCAAACTTGTTATAAAAGACGATTTTTCTCTGATGGTCCACCACCACGTGTTCTTGGTCTTAAACTAGGAAACAATCACTGTTCATGTGATGAAAATATTCAATTATTCCCTTAATACTGTCTGGTGCCATGTGCTTGTTAAATGTTCTGCTTTTGTAATTATTGCCAGTAACTGATGTCTATTACCCAAAGCATATTTAGCCACTGTCATTACCTGACTTTAGACAAAACCATCGTCTCGAGGCGTATCAACTGCGACAACGTAGGACAATAACAGTTTGAATACAATATTGATAATTGTATCGTAGGACAGAAATGGCAAGGTAAGATATTGTGCTCACGTCCAACTACATGCACGTGGTGCCATTAGCTTGAAGCATATTTATAGTTTCCACCTCCGCCACAGTCTAAAGCAATTATTAAGTTAACTGAATGTATAATTATATTTAGTACACGTAATTTATTTTGCCCACTCTTGTAGCCTTAATATTCTGCTGCATTTACCAACGTGTTATCAGAGTAGACAAATGAGTTCAATGGTATGTGCTGTAAGTGTTCCCACTTCCTACAATATATTATGGTTATAGGCAATTATGTATTGATAAGCTATTGCAAACTACATATAGTACAACATCCCACACAACATACTAGATATAAGTCAGACCGAATAATAATTTCTTATGTTAGATTATAATGCATTATAAAACTATAACATGTCTTAGGTTAACCTTAATTCTAAAAACCTGATTTAGGTGAATGGATGGCACAACTTGGAATGATCAACTGAACATATTAATTAACAATACTCATTTCGAATCCCGAAGACGGTGCACATTACCTTTTTAATGTGATTAAACATATTTCGTAGTAGATGATATTATGTGATTCGACTGATAATGAATTTTCAAACAAATTTGTATTACCTTGTATTTTGTACAAATAGTACGATCGGAAACTTTCAATCAATGCTGATTAAATTTCAACAATATTCTAAATCTGACATTTAAGTTGTTGACAACTAACGTCATTATAGTGTGATTATATAGAATATTGAATTTTAATTGCTGGAATGCGTAGCTCGTAATTCAATTTACAGAATGTTGATTGTGAAAAGCAATCATCTACTTCGTTGTTACAATAATTGTACATTTAGATCAATTAATGTCGCGTGTTAACAACACGTGTTTGTGTTTAATTGCGACATTCAAATGGTGAGGTAGTTTCCACGAAGTTCTTGAATGTTATTTGGCTAACAATGTCGATTTCGCCCCACAAATGTAGAAGCAGTTGATCAGTAAGTTATCTTTAATAACGATGTAGCTCATGAGAATCAACAGCCACATATGACAAGAAACTTGTTGCGGTTCTAAACGGTGCTTAACCAGCATAAACCTGAAATTCAACAAACGTTAACGTCCTCGAAACGCTCGTATTCAATCTGTCGTAGCTTTATATTACATAATATTTCATTTTGTTGACATTTTACTTAGTGGCATATTTAAAAACAGCCATGGATTCTCTAGAGAACACCAAATACCACGGTATCATATCGTTACATATCGCCTATACATCATAAGCAAGGGGTTACAATGATTTTACAAGAAATATGAGAGTCAACGAACCCGTTCAAAATAAAACAAATCCACAAAATAACGCCATTGTACGAGTGTGTAGTAATGGTTTTGTTATACAGTCCAGTTAGAATATGAAAAGAGTGACGCAGCGGTAGAATCCACTATGACGGTGTCAAACCAATTATGAAGATTTATACAAATATTGCAACCTACCTTTATCTTTTCAAGCAAGGTTTGTAATATTTTGGGTACACATAAACGGGTACGTCACTCGCAAAATATCCTAATGGACTATACGTGCAGTATAATGTAGTCTAGTTGTATCAATTGAGGTTTTGCAGATTGAAGTTGGCGGTCATACCCACAGGAGAGACATAGGTTCCCCCAGGGAGGCACGAATGTAGTTTTCCATAGGTAGCCCGATAACCAGGGGAAGTTAAAATTTGAAAGTGTGCTTGAGCGGCCTAAAAGCTGAAAAGAGCCATAGAACATTAGTAACTTTTTTGGTTTTAATCATATCTTAGACATGTGTTTCTTTTACTATTATTCCAAAGCTATTCAAGATAAAACGGTCAACGCATTACGACAGTGGTAACACCCCTTTCACACTTGTAAATATATAGACACTATGTATATTCTCGCTCTTATAGTCTCTTCCTAGACGTTGGTGCCATACATGTCGTTTTAATGTAAACAATATGTTATATATAGTTGTTCTACTTATATCTAGTTGGTTATAAAGACCTATTGTTATGATTCCTTAGATTTCCTGGTTGCCTTTTTCCTTTTATTGTAAATAACCACAGAACTCGGAATTTGTCTTTTCAGCACTTAGCAGTTGTATCATTTGTCTTTGTGAACTACATATATATTTATAATTAAATCAACCTGACAACTAACGTCATCAAATAGAATCTTAAGTTTTAATTGCTTGAATTTCAGTCTCGTAATTGAATTTGTAAAACGCAATTTCCGTCATTGTTCCAATGAGTGTACGATCTATAACACTTCACAGGAACTTTCATTGTTTAAGTTGTCTTGGAAACAGCGATCGTGACACCCACGTGCCAAGGAAGTCCTGAAAAGTCAATGTCCTTTGAAGGTTTGTTGTCAATTCCTTAAGAATAATATAACAGCGTAAATGGAAGAGAGTACTTAGCTCAAGAAGCCGAGCAGAGAACACGACACAGTGCCTTACACACAAGAAAAAACCCATACATTTTGTTAATCAAGCAAAACATGGTACCATTCAATCATGTACATGTACTACATGTACAATGTACTTATATTGACCAATATTTCAAATGGGTAAACCTAATACATGGCGTTTATTTAGTTCAGTGGAATTAGTTGTAAATGAAGCACATCCACTTGTTATAGATTGTGGCTAAGACAGGAGATTAACAGGAGAAATAAATATGTATAATCCGATGGATATACAGGGTGATCATTAATATATGGTAACATAAATAACTTTAATAACTTTGTCATTTTTTAAGTTAATATGTGTTGTTATATGTCATTGATTAACATGTAAGTTTTGTCCAGGACATAAATCATTTTCAAATGTTACATTTTCTTTTCTCAGCAGATGTTTAAAGCGTGTTCTTTATTTCTGCAAAACTGCCAAAATCAGCACCAAATGACGTCGTAAATTACCAATAATTTCTTGCATTTTGCACATTGATGCTATCAATTTCACAATGTATTGTAGTTTTCAAATGAATTAAATATACTGGTTTTGTATTATACTCTCCCTCCATCAGACATTCACATGATCATAAATGCAAAGGGTTTTTGTTGTGTGAGTACTGGGGGTAATTTAAATGCGGTCTTCAGCGAAATAATTATATCGCGATATTTCTTGGAATTACTGAAAATGTACGCCTTCATCAATGATGTTTTTTATACCAAATCCACACAGGATGCATTTATTAATCACAAATAATAAAAACTTGGACATATTAGCTTTGAAATAAGGGTCAAACCACTTCTCTATCATTAAATCTGACAAAGTTATTAAAGTTATTTATGTTACCATATATTAATGAATCACCCTGTATAAAGCACAATGAGTCAATACATGTTGAACAAGAAAACCATTGATGCAAAGCATCAAAGGGCGACTCAAATTAGTGTGATAGCAATATGATAACAAATTGTTTACTTGTCATACCATCAATTTGAAATATTTCAAATGTATGAAATATTAATTACCTCACTACAAGGAAATTGCATTTAGATTATATAAGTTATCTTATAACTAATTAGTTGCACTGCTTCAAGAACATCAATGGGTACAGCACTAAGGCATTCTGTTGATGCGTTTTGTGAAATTGTATCAGTACTACAACATTCCATACCATGAACATCAATGGGTACAGCACTAAGGCATTCTGTTGATGCGTTTTGTGAAATTGTATCAGTACTACAACATTCCATACCATGAACATCAATAGGTACAGCACTAAGGCATTCTGTTGATGCGTTTTGTGAAATTGTATCAGTACTACAACATTCCATACCATGAACATCAATGGGTACAGCACTAAGGCATTCTGTTGATGTAGTTGTACATGACATATTTACACGGACATTTTCTGGAATTACATGGGTTGAAGGCAAATATTCTGATACACTGTCAAATACCCTGGTATCATAAGAAGTACCAGCATTACGTGCAGAACTGAAACATTTAGTTGATGTGGTGGAACATGCATTGTTTTCGCAAACAGTTTGTACTAAAGGAAAATATTGTGATACACTGGCATCATCATAAGGCACATGTACATACACAGGTGTCAAATGATATAAAAGACCTGAATACTTGGTAAAAATAAAATATACCAACTCATCCAGTGAATCAAATCTAAGAATGACAGCTGCACCTCTACCATCACTACGTTGGCCATTGGCATCACATGCATGTGAATCAAATACATAATACTGATTGTTGGTAGAACTTACAAACAACGAAATAGTTGTTTCATTTAGTGTCAACAAATGATATGGAGTCAATCTGCTTGCGTTTGATAATGCTTCAAAAAACATGTTTGTCCGAATGTAGAATTGACAGTACGATTAACAAAACCATAATAAACATCACGTAAATACTGTACATTGTATGTTTGACCTCTAAATGACGCTTCATTTGGTAAATCTGAGTGACCCAGATAACGGATCTGGCCCACATTTTCACTGACTTGCCCATAAAGACGATTTCCCTCAAGCAAGATTCGATCAATATCCCGACCTAAAAACACATGGTTAATATCGTGCGAACATTGAAAAAATGCTAACAAAGCAATCAGGGCCATAGCACTACACTGATTCCCACTAAATGGAAAAAAACTGGGCATCCTTGATGCATATTCCCTAAAAAACCTCTTACCATTCTGGAAACGTGATTCAACAATATGGCGTCCACAAATTCTTCTGCGTTGTTTACGTACTGCAGGCCAATCAGCGATAGCGTCTTACGATCACGTGGTTAAAACTAGCCAATCAAATCAACGATTCGCATGTAAACAAACATATGGAAAATTAATACGCTACTACGATAGTAAATACGCAATAATTAATTGACACTAATTATGAAGTTCATTTACTATTAAAATGTTTATAAAAATGATTTTCAATTAACAACATTAACTACCATGACATCGTTTTATCTATTAAAAATGTGCATCGTGAACAAACAGCGCACTACTTACTGTTAACGACAATGATTCATTCCGGCTGGACGGGCTAATTGGGGCTCTCGACGGGAATTTATTTACAAATAAATAATAATAATGTATTAATCTATAATTTAAACAATACAAATGTAAAATCTTTTTTTTTATTATATTGTGGCAATTAATTTTTACGCATTAGTCAATATTAACGACAATGATTCATTCCGGTACTGGACCGGCTAATATCTAACTATCGGGGCTCTCGACGGGAATTTACTTACGAATAATATAATAATAATGTATTAATCTATAATTTAAACAATACAAATGTAAAATCTTTTTTATTTATTATATTGTGTCCATTAATTTTTACGCATTAGTCAATATTCTGCATCATTCAAACGCATTTAATTGCATTCAGACCTAATTCTTAAGGGAGATAATCACTACAAAATATGATAACGGTATGAACGGATTTTATAACGTATCTGAACAAAAGCATTCCGAATGCTCGATTGGCAAAAAAAAAAGCTCACCAATTAGACGACTCGCTGAAGCGAGTCGCCAATAAACTCTGAATTTGTCCGAAACATTTAGTCTGATTGCCACTGAAAGTGAAACTAATTGCATTGTATAGCAATATAAATGACTATCGTTGCTTCTCGGTATTAGCTTGTTTAAACTTTATGTTATTTTTTGTGTAATGCTTACAACTAGTAGACAACAGTCTTTCAAAAGATTGAGATTAGATGGGTTCTGTCCAAGTTTGTGTCTGAGATATCACATAGACCTACGTCATTGTGGATATTGTTGGATTTATTCCTTGTTTGGTATACCAATGAATGACCGTTTAATGTATAAAATTATATCCTTCGTAGAAATTATCAACGTCAAATTAAGCCAATTATACAATTCCCTTGGTTTATCAACGTTAATATCATGACAATAATTGTATATGATGTAAGAGCTACTGAAAAATTATTACATTAATAGTTGAGGGTGTATCTACTCTAGAATTGTCAACACTGTACGAATATAGGGAAAGCATATGTGTTGTCCAATAAATCATCATAAAAGTCAGTTTTATGTTTTTGACAGTTGATTTTCTATATCATAGGTTTGCAGTTTCATTTCAATGGACATCGAATTGATGTGACTATTTTAAAGTAAACGAATAAAAAGAGCAATGAATCGGGCAGAAATCACGTCGCATTGCAACAGGACAAACAGACCAAGACAGTCACAACCAAACAAACACTTCAAAATTAACTAGTAAAACGGAATCAAATGAACACACAACATCAATCTTAAAAGTGACTAAGATGTCACTCCGTACTCCCCATATATCAGTCGCAATATTATATTGATATCTTTGTAAGAATATATCATTTGCGGTTGTAAAATGCGGATAGTGTTCCAACCGATCCCACGAAACTGATTATTATGTCGAAAGTAAGTATATGGTCTTGTTGATTATGTTAATACATGTCATTAGTATCGTACCTTAGCCTGTATGATCTAATTTGCCAAGTCATCAATAATTAATGTTTTTTATATATTTGACTTGTATTTGTACATTTTCAATTTTGCATGATATCAATTAGCCATTAAGAAGTTGTATTAATATGACATTTCTTCGAAATGGAACTAGACCATTCCATGAAAAAAAGCTTTCTGTCAAAAGTATTTTTATTGTCTGACAAATTGTTAAGAATGCTCAAAATATATTTATGATACCAAATTCAATCAATCGATTCGAGTGACATTGCAAATACTTATATAAATAAAACATCAAGTTACAGAAATAAAATTTAGATATGATATCTGATTCCATTCCCTAAAATATGCGAAATATGTCTCTTGTAATATGAGGATACGACAGTAACATAACCAATTTATGTGGGTATCTATGTAAGCACTTAACATATGCTGTAACTGACACGTGTTTGTTTTCATCTTATACCATACGCATTGAATTTGTTATGCTTTTACGATGAAGTGATAATATTTTACCAGCAAATTCCATTCAGTACACTTGGTTGATGTTGAAGACAGCCGCGCATCGAATCTAACGTGATGCGGCTGGACATCAACAAAATTACTCCGTCGGCGAATTGTCACCGGGTGATATAGATGCGCGTCACACTGAACAATTTTCTTTCCTTTTATGTGAACATGTTTTAATATATTGCTCTTATAGTTTACAACAGCACATTTGGGTCTAGAATTATGCCCCTTTTTGGCTGTTTTAAACGTTAAAAGCATCGTATATTCTTCTTTTATTTGATGACAATTATTCTCTTGAGAACGTTGCTTGGAAATAAAGAGAATTCAGCATTGTGATAGTTTACTTCAATGATTCATAGGTATAACATATTACTGTAACTATACCATACATCGCTCATTTGGAATCGGTAATCCAATCTAACATATTTCAAATGGCAGACGGGATGTTGCATTAAACGTGTTATTAATTCACGTGGCATTTATCAAATGTTACATAAGGTAATCACATTTAGCCTGATACTCTAGGGGATAAACTGACATTTCATGACTACAAGTACATAACGTATTGCTTTGATTGATCTGAATGTACCTGAATAATCTTCTTGTATCCTATAGATATGATCATATTTGACCTTATATGCATAACGGTCATTTTCACCAACAGAAAAACAAAGATATATTCATGACGTGTGGTCGACCTTGTGATTTTGTTCTAGTCAGCTGGCTACTGCTACGGAAATGTTTTACTGACTTATGAGGCAAACAGTCGGGGAAATAATACTTTTAAAGTTTTGTTGTAACTTAGTGCAAATTGTCTTTTTATAGTAG
Source organism: Spisula subtruncata (assembly GCA_963678985.1). Taxonomy (NCBI): domain Eukaryota; kingdom Metazoa; phylum Mollusca; class Bivalvia; order Venerida; family Mactridae; genus Spisula; species Spisula subtruncata. The sequence goes on from OY787661.1 coordinate 18,568,120, forward strand.
TTCTCGGTTGTGCTGTCCTTTCAGTTTTGTTTGTAATGAGAATAACTAGAACGTGATGTTAGATCTGATTTTAATAGCAGGTAACTATATCAGTGACCAAGTGTAAAATGAAACAATTTTTAATTAAAAGTGTCTGTATAGATTGTGGCCGGTGTGTTCTTTGCATGCCTTTCTAGAACTGCCCTACTATTATCCTTTAACATCAAACAGACTTCAGTTTCACGTATGTAAGGCAAGTCAAATATTGCTGATAAATGTCAGGTGTTGTTTTCATATGGTGATGTTGTATTACCGTATTGTAATTGTTCTTGTATTGTAATTTATGTAATTCCAAATACGCATATAAGCTTTATAAAACACGATTCTATTTATTTATATGAAATAGTATTACCTGCTAGCAAAATTGATTCTCTGGCATTTACATGCGTTATTGTCGGGCAAAGGCTTTATTAATACGCAATTACGTTATACAACAATAGACAGGGTAGGTGATAGTTTTATAGTTTTACACTAAAATAGTTTATCATACAAGTACGTTGGTGAGAGTGCGAGTGAAGTACTACAATGTACTAGCTATTTATTTATTTTATACATTCTTACTGTGGATATGAATCATGTCCTACAACTGAACAATGTTTTTTATCATATTAAGGTTTACAGCCCAAACGCTTTGAACGATTTTAAAAGATAAATGTATGTATTAGGCAATTGAAGATGACGATTTGTGCAGTATCTAATGGTTTTTATGTCGATTGCACAAATGAAAATGTTTGAAAGCAACATCCCTTCCCTGGTGTTATCAGTCGCCTTGGTGTTTTGAAAGACGATGAAATTATATAAGCGTCGAGCAGCAAAACACAGTTACAATCTTTATTTCAGGTTAGGCATAACATGGACATGCATCGAGCTGAGACATACTTCTCTCATTCTATGTTAACATGGTGCTCGGAAATCGAGAGGTATGTCACTTCAATCTACATCCTAATAATGAGCAACTTTATGTCTCCTTGACATTTTAAGTGTATAGAGCTGAACTTTCATATGCATTAGATCATTTTTCGCTTCATTTTCAACAGAAACTCTCTGTGATTTATTGGACATGCGAACTGTCCATTTTCATACCAAAGTTTTAAAAAAAAACCTATGAAATTATAAGAATCGTCCATTTTTCGACGATTGAATCAAAGTACACGGAACCCATCCAACGTTTTAATTTGCAATTAAGGTAGTCTAGTATCATACTAAAAACGATGCAAGTAATTATTTTGACATTAAATGCCTGTTAGAATATAGCTGTATGTATTTATTAGTAGGTTTTTCAAAATAATGACATTTTGGCGGGACATTTTGGACGACGTCGTGAAAACAAACGCTACGTCGCTTAGCAAACGTTACGTCACATACACTTTTTTGTTATGAGCGTCGACTTCCGGTATCGGCAAATACCAAGAAAACAGTGACATTGGTGGTTCGTTTACATTTATTATTTTACTGTTATAAAAAATTGATTAGTAATTACAATTAGAATGTGAATTACAGTTCATATAACGCTGTAAATCATTTATTTTCGTCGGCTGGGTCCTGAAATGAGCATACTTAAAACTGAACACCAACAGCGCGTGCGCGCGAGAATCTTTACAATAACGTACCTTATTTCCTGTTTAAGTATGATCAAAATCACTGTTTTATGCTATAATACACTTTAAGAAACGGTAATGTAATTGTTCGAGTACTCGCATTGTCGATGAATTAGTTACAATAATGTGTTCCTCTAAATTACTGTCATTCCCACAGTGTCATATATCTTAATGAAACAGAATATACGAGTTCCACGTATAACTTTAAAATGAAATTACTGACAATAAAATGGAAATTGTATGTGTTTTGTTATTTTCATCCCTACTTACACACCACGCTAGCGTAACTATGGGATTTGTTTAATCACTGTCTGTTGGCATACAAGGGTAAAAAAATGTCGGTGACTAGTAGCAGTAAGATAAAGTATTGCGTTTGTTTGTAAATATTGCGCGCTAACGCCATTCGAGTAAATCTACCATCCTACGTATTTGAACACAGCCACGTTCGAGTAAATACAGTTCACGTAGTAACAAACACTACATGTAACACACATTGAAGTGATAAATAAATGCACTATTTACGAAAAAAGGTTACGAAAATTGTTGAGGTCATCTATGAAACCCTCCTTTTACGTTAATGTTACACGTACATGTAGTATTCTCTTTTTTCGATGAGCCTTTGTATCTAAGCACCGATACATGCATGCCAGAAACTATAGTTTTTCCTTTTGCTAACACATTTGGCACGCATGACGCATTCACAATTTCATATAGATCCACATCTAACTATTCATCGTATTATTTGTACATAAAGTATGTTATGTCTTAGGTTCTATCTCAAAACAATTATATCAGTGTAAGGATGTTATTTTCAATATATGACGCAACGTTCGTAATGAAAACACAACAAAATACTTTCTAGGAATCGTTCATAGAAATCGTCATTTTCCCTTATATAGCAATCAGCAACGTAATAACTGCTTCATCATTTATAGCGTCTGTTCGCTGAAAGTCAGCAAATCAATAAATACCCATAATAATATCGCTCCCTTCAACCCAGAATATCAATAATTCTCATTGCACTTTGGATTATGATTAATAAATCGTTTAACTGCTATCCAGATCGATAAAAACAGATTAATGTTTCTTTGTAAATTTTTTATTTATGTTTGTTTGGCTTGATTGTAAAAATGCCACTATACTGTCTGACGTAAGCAATAGTACAGTCAGGTGTTTAATTGGTGTTGAATGTCCTCTTCTACCATCTCAGGTTGACCGCGTTCTGATACGTAGAAGGCAATCGAGACATGTGTCTGAAATTATTGACTTTCAGTTATAGGAATTTATTCGTACCAGCAAATTGACAATTTAGTTCTAGTTTGAGTATATAAGCAAATGTCATATCATTTATGCTCCTCGTAAAGCATATATTAGGACAAACTTACGGAAGTTGCTACAGCACTGCGTTATAACGTACACCGGATAGTGCTAGCAAGATTAGTAATTTTAACAATTTTTGCGACATTCGAGTGTTGACAAAGGTAAGTTCAGAGATAATTGTTAGTTTTTTTTGGTGTGTTTTATGTACATTTTATACAAAACTATCTCCGCATACATTTTCCTAGCCTGTGCAACCGGTAAATTGCCAGGAATGTCTTTAAAGGGTGATTAAAAGACCAAACTCGTATCGTTACTCGTGTTGAAAGTAAACTCGATCTGTCGAAATTACATGTTTTTGTTTTTAATTTTTGGTTAAAATATTCAACTTGAACTTTAACCTTTCTGTGATTATCTGATGTACGATAGTGTGCTATAAAGTTACCAAAATGCCCGAAAAAGTTAAAACTCAATTGGGATATGCATAAGAAGTCAGTAATTTGGAAAAACTCACCCTGGTCTCCATTTCATGTCCTTAATATTGATAATATTACTCACTTTACAAGCAATATCCGGTGTACGTTATACCGCAGTGTACAGTATTAATCTGTATATTTGGTATGCATACTAAGTATACTTTCCGGGTAAATACGTGTTGTCTGGTCGTTGAAAACATTCTGGTCACAATACTATTCATGAATAAACTGGTGATTATATCGGATTGTTATTAAATCACTACCTACACTAATGGATATAGACTTTAATATGTTTTATAATCACTCATTGGTGTCACGGTTTTACCTTGACCCACACCCGTGCTAAGTGCTGCATAATCATGTACTATAAGTACATTTATACTACATAATGGTCCTATGGACAAAACGAATGTCCTTTGATTTTAAAATCATCAATTAACGTGCTACGTTAATACACCTCCACAATAACACGTTGATACTGAACTTCAATTATAAATAGGACAGAGTGTTGGCCTGTGACATGGTTGCGTGTGTGTTTTTTTGTTGACCATGAACGACACAATCAACAAACGGGTTTATCCACATTAATCAACATAATGTAGCTGAGTGATTTACCCTTCTCTTATTGTATGTCAATTGAAACCATGTATTTTCTAAACGTCATTCCATCTTAAGTTTCCATAAAAGGACATGATGGATAGCTTTTAAAAATGATTATGCTCAAACAACATGTAGTATGTGAATGCAATGATAATAAATAGGAAAGCCATCGTTTCTTGTAGTGAATTCAGTATGGTGTTTTATATGTGAACTATTTTTTATAAAAATCCTCAAAAAGCCACACACCGCTAAGTATAGTCTGGTTGACGCAAACTGTTTCCAAATTTAGAGAATCAGTTAAAACATGTAATTTTACACTTTTACCTGAGGACACTGGGGGAAGTGTTGCTATAACTAGCGTGTGATACGTCAGCAGAATTAATACTCTATAACAAGCTACACGACACCAGAAGCGTTCATCATCTTTTACAATAAAATCAACATAATGGATCGAATGAGCGTTTTGTGGCTAACGCTGCGACAATTGTCAATCATTTGATGCAATCAGATCATTTTAACAGTGTTATAAGTTCTATTACATTGTATTCATACAATGGCTACTATTGTCATGTCCTATATAATCGTAACTTCAACTTGTGTTGACGGTATTTAGGTGATAGTACGACATAGGCAACATTACCTACACTTGAATATCTACCCGTATTTTCTTATTCGGTCCGCCGCGAGAAACTTGTGAACCGTGCAGTTACGAGCGATGATAGTTCGATTCTTAGCAGTATATGTTATGCTTTGTCCGCGAGATTGGCTACCGGCATTTCATTTCATCAGGACATGTTGTCAAAAGCTTGAAAAAAGTAATTAATTTCAGGAAAACTGGTGGGGTCCACTGGTCACCCTATATGTCTATGCTCATAACCATTATCATTATGTGTCATCATATGCTCAGTACACCTAGAAACGCAACGTTTTCATCCTTAGTTTTTTCTAACTTCCATTGCTCATACTTTTTTTAATTTTGTGTAATAATATTGTATAATCATGTAGAAACTTGGCTATTGTCCAAATTTTATCTATCGGGTTACGTAACTCCCTTGCGTCAAGAAAATGCAAAAACGCACGAATTCCGCGTGCACCATATATGCATGATAGAATTTGGAGTAAATTGCTTCGAACCCTTTGTAAGGTTTGCCAATGGAAAGAAAAATCACAAAAGAAAAGTTGTAGGCTTCAGAATAAAAGTATCAGGATAGTCCGAACATGGGCCAAATCAAGCAATTCGGATGCCTTTGACGGAGACGTCAGCTTGGAGGTTTCTTTTTGGCTAAATTGCCATGAACCGACAATGTTTCATATGGAGGCACTCTACTAGCACTTTGGCACCGTTTACAACTACCCATGTCTAGGTCATCCAAGTGAAATAACTCTCTAACAGGGCCAGTAACTCCACGTGTACCATCTCTAGGCAAAGTTAACAACGGATGCATACACTTTTAATCAATTTGATGGACGTCATGCATATGTAATCAATCAATAATTAATCAATATTTTATCTTTTCACTTAGAACAACGATTCTGAATAAATAGGATTTTACTTATTTGTGTTCCGTTACTTTTTAGCCGCACTATAAACACTAGTGTTGTTCAATTGCATCGATAGCACTGTATGAAAACAATGCTACGGAAGCATTGTTCATGGAATAAAATGTCATCAAGTAAAAACAGTTTGGTTGCCAATCATGCATAGTTTGAAAAGTGTTGACAGAAACCCCAGTGTTGCGTTTCTAGATGTACTCAGTATATGTTTGGGAATTTTCCGTAAATTAGCCAGTCATTGTGACCTAGTGCGCTACTAACACAAAATATATCAAAAGTCAAAAGTTTCATTGTGTTACGTGGTGATAATTATATTTGGTTAAACATTACGACATCGACTGTCGATTTAATTATTGGATGTTTCATAATATGTTAGTCAAATCATTGACTGGAAACTAGATTGTAATTATCTCATCTTTGAATGGATTGACATATACATGTCTAGAGATAGGTCATCATTATAGTACTAAGTAATTTAAGAAACAATGGTGTATGAATAAAACAGTATACTTTCTGATATATTTTTCTGAGAGCCAATTTCATAGACTAGAACGGAGCTTCGATAATAGATAAACTCGATCCATTTACTGTAATTTAGAAAGATTTTATATTTATTTTGCGTGATTTCAGTAATAACAAACCATCAAATATTCGCTTCTTGATTAAATAGGTTTCTATGATAACATAAAATGACATGATATTTACAAACAAATAAAAATAATATACAATTGACAAATAACGCAACACAAGACAAATTCGTGCATACATCAACATTAAAAAGATAATGGCTGTTGTAATATAAAAATAGGCACCAACAATAAAGCGTCGACGCTTCTAACAGTAATAATTAATGCTATAGTCCAAATGCTACGTATTGCATCATCTACATGCGTGATTCTGTATTGTTGTTCAAATCCAAATAATAAAACATGGATTAAATAGCTGTTCAATATAGAAATATAGAAATGTCAAGAGAAAATTAGGTCAAAACTTTCCTATTGAACGTATCACTACCATACCATAGATAATTCAAGACATATACCGTGCCCGTGCCAAGATGTATTATCATATCAATTGGATCGCACCGAAATAAATACAGGTGATGCATTTGTTGGATTGAACGGTTATAGATGATGTAGAGTTATTTATGGGATCATGACGCAATTGCAGCATTTTAATATGAAGACTCATTGATGCAGTGCGTGCTAATAAATCATTCATTCATTTGGATCAAAGTTTTTCTAAGTACCTAAGTAATCATATATTAAATAGTTCATTACTATGAAAGCACATAACACGCTAAGGAGATTGTGTACAATTATTTGCACATACGTTGTACGTTCTCTGCTATGTAAAAGTCATTTCCGGAGTAAACATACTAGTTACCTAATATAACATTGATACTAATAAACAAATGTATTACATGCAAAAAAAACATATAAGAACATCTGCCAGTGAAGGCAGCACTAAACTTAACCAGACCAGCACAGATAAATGTAACCTCACAACTTCACGGAGCATTGCCCAGACACAGTAATTCAAAGCCTCATTCCCAATTCCAAATGACCCAGTTTTTACAAACAAATAACAAAATAACGGTGATTCAAAATTATTAACAATATCAATGTTCAACGATGCTCCGAACTATTATGCTCCAAACTTGTTATAAAAGACGATTTTTCTCCGATCGTCCACCACCACGTGTTCTTGGTCTTAAACTAGGAAACAATCACTGTTCATGTGATGAAAATATTCAGTTATTTCCGTACAGTAATACTGTCGGGTGCCATGTGTTTGTTAAATGTTCTGCTTGTGTAATTATTGCCAGTAATTGGTGTCTATTACCTAAAGCATATGTAGCCACTGTCATTACCCGACTTTGGACAATGTCATCGTCTCGATGCGTATCAACTGCGACGGTGTAGGACAATTACAGTCTGAATACGCTATTGATAATTGTATCGTAGGGCGGTAATTGCAAGGTTTCTTGCAAATATGTAAGGTATTGTGTTCACGCCCAACAACATGCACGTGGTGCCATTAGCTTGAAGCATTATTCCAGTTTCCACCTCCGCCACAGTCTTGAGCAATTATTAAGTTAACTGAATGTATAATTATATTTAGTATACGTAATTTATTTTGCCCACTCTTGTAGCCATAATATTCTGCTGCATGTATCATACGTATTATCAGAGTAGATAAATGAGTACAATGATATGTGATGTAAGTGTAATGTTCCCACTTCTTACAATATATTATGGTTATAGCCAATTCTGTATTGATAAGCTATGGAAAATACGAGGGGTGTTCCAGAAATAATAGGACTTTTCTCATAACCTCTTACTTAAAAAATTCAATTTAATAAAATTTGTCCAATATGCATAGCAACGTATGCTCTATATACTGGTAGCCACGGAATTTCGTTGTTGTTGGTGATGCTCATAAAAAGCGTTGTCATAGAAACCATGTAACGCCAAGGCGGGTCACACTAGTATTTGTCATTACCATCCTTATTAAAAATGAGAATATCTTAATAACCACTTGATAAATATTAACGCCTAATTTTACGACATTACATGGATGACTTTCACATGCGGATGCAAACTTTCGAAGAAATCGCTCTGTATTTATAATCATAATTCAGTAATCAAGTGTATGTATCCAAGCGCGTCATGGATGAAAATGACGTCAACGCCAAGAAACAGAAACCACGCGATTGTCAAATAATGGTATATATTGGGAAAATCAACAGTGCTAACCAATGAAATGATCAAATACGTATAGTGTAGTGGCATTAAGCAACAACTTTTGTTCTGTTGGCTCGAATTATTAACAGATCCCGGATTTATGAACTTACAAGTAAGCACAGGTGATGTCATAGAAAATTTAGTTGACGTTGATAAACACTGTTTGTACACTGATAGACACTCCAAGGTTTGAGCAATTTCTAACATCATTGCAATACAGTTTTGTGAACAGGGGTACGGAGATATATTTAAACAATTAGGGCAGTATTATCACATCTGTTAAGAATGTCAGGATGACTATAAACAAAAATATTGAATGTTTCTTTATGTTAATATATTGTGCTTGACATGCGACGTCATAATAATGTCACGGTGCGACCCGCCTCATTGGTACATAGTATATTTAATGTTCAATAAATTTATTATTGTTCAACCAATTTCTTTGATATTTCACATATTTATCAGTAAAAGATCAAAATTTAATTATAAACAATTAGTTTTTCATAATTTCTAATTTGCCGTGCCGCTATGAAAAAAGTCCTATTAATTGTGGAACACCCCACGTACATATACTACAACAACCCACACCACAACATTTACAGACTAGATAAGAGCCAGTTCGAATAATAAGTGATTTGGGTGTTAGATTATAATAATGTAGGTTGTGGTAATGTCTGGAAAACGTGACTTTGCCTTCTAGATTATTCATCACTGTCTTCCTAAAAGAATAGATAGATCACTATTGTGAACAGTTGGCTTGTTGTAGGCATGTCATTCATTCGGCTTCTGCAGTGCCTGTACCATTACCATAAGGTGTATTTACATTATCGGAAGAAGAAACTTATAGCTTATATAATGTTCTTTTACTAACCCGAGTTTATTTTTCAAATAATATGACTTAAATGAATCGCCTGGTTGCTGTTTTAAAAACCTTTTACATGTCTTAGGTTAATCCCAATTCTATAAACTCGATTGTATGTGATTTTGACTGCAGAATCACGATTGATATACTGAACATAAGTTATTTACAATACTAATTTCATATCTCAAAGACGGTGCCAATAACCATGTCAATGTGATTGAACATATTTCGTAGTGGATGATATTTTGTGATTCGACTGATTATCAATTTTAAAACAAATTTATATAACAAATGTACCTTGTATTTTGTGAAAATAGTACGATCGGAAGCTTACAATCAATGCTGATTAAATTTCAAAAATGTTCTCACTCTAATATTTAACTTGTTGACAACTATCGTCATTTTAGTATGATTATATAGAATCTTGAATTTTAATTGCTTGAATTTGTATCTCGTTATTGAATTTACAGAATGTGGATTGGGAAAAGCAATCATATACTTCGTTTTTACAATAATTGTACCTTTAGATCAATAAACGAAGCATACGTATATTGAAGATTGAAGTACCAGGACGTGTTTGTGTTTAATAGCGACATGTGAATGTGAAGGTAGTTTCAACGAAGTTGTTGAATGTTATTTGGCCAACAATGTCGATTTTTCAAGTGTAGAAATCGTTGATCAGTAAGTTATCACTGGTAACGATGTAACCCAGGAGAATCAACAGCAGCATATGACAAGAGAATTGTCGCGGTATTAAACCAGCATAACCCTGAAATTCAAAAAACACCAATGTCCTCGAATCGCTCGATGTCGGTACTTGTTCTCAATCAGTCTTAGCTTTATATTACATAATAGTTCATTTTGTTGACATTTTACTAAGTGGCATATTTAAAGACTGACATAAAATCTCGAGAGAACACCAGATACCTCGATATCATATCATTACATATCGCCGATACAGGGGTTACACGCGACGTATCTATCTTCTTTTTTCTAATGATTTCACAAGAAATATAAGAGTGTTGCAGTACAACGAACCCATTCAGTACGAAACATGTACAAAGAATACCGCCATTATATGTAGTCGTTGTTTTGTTAAATACAATAAATCGGGTTTTATTCCTGATGGTACATTGTCATATTTTTACGTAAGCAGAACATATTTATCATAACACCCTTGTCATAGTGGGCTTATTCCACATGGTACTTGCCATATACTTGATAAGGCAATAACAAAGTATAGGGTATATGGGATCACACAAGGTTTTAGACTATCCGATGGAAGGAACCGTTTTATTTTGGGCATAATTTTGTTTTCTTTATGTCCAAAAATATTTCTTAAAAATGTACTTCAGAATATCTGAGGATATTATAAATGTCTATGAAAGGATAAATGCGATACAACTTTTAGTTTAATGTGTACAAATATATGATGTTTAACCTAAACCCACTACCTTTGTAGTTATAATATCAAAGTTACTTGATTTTGATACAAGTATTAATTAATTATTGACTTCTATAGTTGGTTACCTGTATATCGACAATATTGTTATGATTCTTTAGATTTCTTGATTGCCTTTTCTGCTTATTGTAAATAACTAAAAACGTGGTTGAACTAGGGTTTTGTCTTTTTAGCACTAAGCAATCGTTTTATTTTGACTTTTGTGAACTATATACATGTAGGTATTTATAACTATATCAACCTGACAACTAACGTCATCAAATAGAATCTTATTCTTTTAATTACTTGAATTTTAGTTTCTTAATTAAATTTGTAAAACGCAATGTCCGTCTTCGTTCCACTTAGTGTGCAGTACGATCAAAGCAAGAGTCACACTTCACAGGAACTTTAATTGTTTAAGTTGTCTTAGAAACAGCGATCGTGACATTCACGTGCCAAGGAAGTCCTGGAAAGTCAACGTCCTTAGAAACGTTTGTTGTAGACAATCCCTAAAAAATAATTTAACAGCGTAAAGGGAAGAGATTAAAAACGTGTCTCTCCAAATTAGTGTCATTCCCCCACTGTCATATATCTTAATGAAATAGAACACATGATATTTACGTGACTTTAAAATGAAATTACTGACAACAAAATGGAAATTGAACTTGTTTTGTTATTTACAACCCTACTTACACCCCACGGTATTGTTACCAGGGGATTGCTTTACCTCCAATCATTGTGCTGTTGACATTTCCGTGCGTGATACAAGGGTAATAAAAGGTCGAAGACTTGTAGCCGTTAGATAAAAGTGTTGCATTTGTTACAACAATTGCGTGTTATACCCATTAGGGTTCGTCTGACACCCTACATGTGTGAAGTTAAATACAGTCACATTCGCGAAGATTCAACTCATGTTAGTAACAAAAACTTACACCTTAAATTGTAACATACGTAGATGTTGGTTAAAAGTGATAAATACATGCTCTATTTAAACAACATCTTTATAATAATCGTTGATGTCACCAAAAGTATAGAGGTAAAATATGAAACCACTGAAGAGAGATAAGTCACTTATATGACGTGAATATTACATTAAGAAAGGCGTTTTGAGAATGATAGCACGTAACATTATCTTGCTCGATGAGACCCTTCTAAATTTGATATAACTTACCTGCCTTGTACGATACCCAGTTAACTCAATACATCAACATCTTGTACCAGAGCACAGATATACGAGTAACTATGGTATTTATTTTGCTAACATATTTAGCACGAATGGTGCATTCACTAGTCCATACACACACCTAACAATTCGTCGTACTACTTTTACATAAAGAATGTTATTTATAAGGCTCTGTCTAAAACAATATCAATAACGTAATAATAATAAGTTTTATTTTTTTTATTTTTTACGCAACACTCGTAATGAAAACACAATCAATACGCTTTCTAGGTATAGTTTATAGAAATCGTCATTTTCCCTTATATAGCAATATACAGCTTTATATCTGCTTCGTCATCTACATCGTCTGTTCGCTAAAAGTGTCGAATTCAATAAATACCCATAATAGTATTGCTCCATTTAACCCAGAATATCAATAATTCATATAATTGCACTTTGAATTATGATTAATAAATCGTTTAACTGTTTTAAAGATTGATAAAAACAGATGAATTATTTTTTGTAATGTCTTTGCAATGTTTGGCTTGATTGTAAAACTGTTCATTCTTTGTTTAACTGTCTGAAGTCAGATTGAGTTAACAAAATGTCGTCCCAGTAATAACATAGATCGAAACAAACTGAATGAAGTGACTACAGTATCTATTTGTATATGAGCATCATATACAACGCCCCCTTTCCGGGTCAATGCTTGTTGTTTTGTTTTGTCGTTGAAACCATTCTGCTCACAATATTATTCATGACTCAACTGGTGTTTCAACGGTTTGTTATGGAATCACTACCTACACGAATGGATATAGACTATACTATACATGTAGTGATAATTTCTCATTGGTGTCACGCTTTTACCTTGAACCCACACTGGTGTTAAGTGCTGAACAATCATGTTATATGTAATACGAGTACAAAATAGTTTTATAGGATTACAAAATGATCATTTAATATGAAATGTTAATACGCCACCACAATAACAATGGACAAATAGAGACATGTTTATATGAGTAGGCACATGCCAAAAATCTAATTTGTAACATTTTACCAATATCATTATTCAGAAGATACCTGTACATGAATACTTGATATTTAATGGAGTATATGATGAAAAGGGTTGAACTACAATCATTAATAGAGCACCATTATGTGTCTGTGTGCATTTTCCTTCTCGTACTGCACGGATCTGTCTGTGGAAACCATGTATTTTCTAAACGCCATTGAATCTTTAGTTTCCACAAAAGGGCATGATTGTTAGCTTTTGGAAATAATTCTTCTCAAACAACTTGATTACATGAATACAATGATAACAAATCGGAAAGCCATCATTTGTTGTAGTGAATTCAGTTTGGTGATTAACATGTGAACTATTTAAATAGCGAACTTCTCAATAAGCCAAACACCGCTAAGTATAATCTGGTTGACGCAAATTGTATCCTTATCTAGAGACAATCAGTTACATCATGCTATTCTATGAATTCACACTTCTACTTGAGGAAACAAGGGAATAGTTGCAATTACAAGCTATACGTCAGCAGAAATAATACTCTCTAACAATAAACACGACACCGAAGCATTCATCCTCATTTATAATAAAATCAACACCTTAATGAACCAAATGGGAGTTGTATGGCTAACGCTGCGACAATTGACAATCATTTGATCCAATCAGATCATTTTAACATTGTTATAACTTCTATTGTTTAATACAATGGCTACTATTGTCATGCCCTATATAATCGTAACATTATTGTGTGTTGATGGCATTTAGGTGATAGTACGACATAGGCAACATTACCTACACTCGATGTCTATCCGTATTTTCTTATTCGGTCCGCCGCGAGAAAGCAGTGAACAGTGCACTTTCGAGCGATATTTGTTCGCTACTTAGCAGAATATGTTTTGTCCATTCATGAGGACATATTGTCAATTGCTTTTAAGAAGTAATTAATTTCAGGAACATTGGTGAGGTATACTGGTAGCCGTATATGACCATGTTCATTATCATTATGCGCCATCATCTGTTTCGGAATGAATTTTCCATCAATAAATAAGCCAGTCAGTATGACCTAGCCCCCCCATGTTATGTCAAAAGTTACATTATATTACGTGATGATCATTGTGTTTGGTGAAGCATTACGATATCGACTGTCGATTTCCGGAGGGATGTTCCATTATCTGTCAGTTAAATCATTAACTGAAAACTAGATTGTATCATTATCTCATCTTTGAATGGATTGACATATAAATAACATGTCTAGACGAATGTCATAATTATAGTACGGAGTAATTTCAGTCTATGTAGGAAAAAAACAGTATATATTTCCTAAGAGCCAATTTCATAGAATAGAGATTCGATAATATGAACTAAGGCATTGCCTATATGGGTATTTAATAAATATTAGATAACCGCTAGGCTATATTTGTAGATATAGACACGGGCCCCAGTTCCTATGCATTATCCAAGGGAGATAACAAATGCATGCAATCATCGTGAATTGTAATCTTTATACAGCACACAAGTCAATCAATCAAATTGTCATAATTTGATTCCAATTCAATAAAATCAAAGACGTACCTTGTTGTACTGTATTGTAGGCCTACTTTAAGATGGTTAATTTATATTCCGAATATAGATAATTTACAGCTTCCGATGTTTGTCTTTCGTCCTTATCCGCTTGGAAAATCGAAGATGTTATTACATAAGCAACAACGTATGGACCCTCCTAGTACACAAGTTTGTCCACCACAACTAATTAATGCACCAGTCAGTTGCACCCCAGTTCCCCCGACCACAGGGATCCATGGCAAATAGCCAGGGGACAGCCATGGGTTTTTACCATCCAGCTTCCCCCGCAAGGCAGGGGAAATTTAGGATTTATTCTGCGAAAACCAATAGCATAAAGACAGTATTTACCGGTAGATGTCAGGGGAAATGCGGCAGATTTTACCATCAGCTTCCCCCGCTGGCCGTAGAAGGGCTGTTGATTTTGACAACTCAAAATTCCAGAGCGCCTTTCCCCCGGGGTTATGGTGCTTTGGATGAAACTAACTGGTACATATATAAGTCTTATACACACTGACAGTAACAAAATAATCTCATAAACATTGCTTTGACAAGATATACATTGAGACATAGAATTGTTGAGTTGCATTGTTCAATTGTTGACATGGAACTAATTGTAGCCTACTTACGTTCAAGCATCTGGTATGATCTGAGTGTTGATATCATTGTACAACTACGTAAAAATGTCTAATAAAGACCAATTTCCTCGGAGATCGAGTACTATCATGATAAATCGGCTATTTAAATGAAAATTTCACCTTTATTTTTGATGATTCTTAAAACATCTTCCATGTGCAACGGGCGCATGGAAATCTCGCAAACGCTTGTAATGAGTTGGCTAGTGACACGGTCCACGGTCATGGGGAGTAGAGGTATTTCTTACTTCCCTTTGTTTTTTAAAAATAGTTTATTTTATTTATTACACATTTTTTTTTAAAATAATAATTAATTGAAAGAGAACAATAGGCTCAACCGTTTACAGCTTACTATTTTTTTATATTCCAAGGACCATTCACCTCGGAAAACTGCCTGAAATTTTTGACCGGAAATAACTTTTTTTGAAAGCATTAGTACCTGCTGAGACTCAACGAAGATCTATACGCACGTCACCCGTATTACCGGTCTGGGTATTTTCAATAGCCTGCGCTACGCGCAGGCAATTAAATCCCCTATTAGATCGATTCGATTAACTGTTATATAGAGATAGTTTATATTTATTTTGCGTGATTTTAGTAATTACAAGCCAAATAGCCGCTTCGTGATTTAATAGAATTTTATGATAACGTAAAATGGCATGACATTTACAAACAAATAAAAACCATTACATTTGACAAATAACGCAACAAAACATGAACACTGCTTGAATACATTAACAATAATCATACGGGAATAACAGTCATAACATAAAAGAAATAGACACCAACAATGAAGCGACGCACGCTTCTTACAGTAATAATTAATGTTATAGACCAAAATCTTAGTAATGCTTCAACTACATGCATGCATCTGTATTGTTCAAATCCAATTAATAAAACAAAAAATGAATTAAATTGCAATTCAATATAGAAACATAGAAGTGTCAAGCGAAAATTATGTCATACGTTCTTTTTTGAACATACCACAACCGTAATTAGATAATTAAGACATATACCATGCGCGTGTCAAAAGGTGTTATCATATTAATTGGATTGCACAAAATTAAATGAAAATTGTTGGATTGCGCGAGTATATTTTATGCAGTTATTTATGGGTTCATGACACAATTGCAGCATTTTAATATGATGATTGTTGGATACAGTGCATGCTTTGTAAGTGCAGGAGTAATAAGATCTTTAATAATGCTTTACTATGAACGAACATATGCCATGGAAACGGTGTTTATTACATTTATCTACGTCCTGAAAGGACATTCCGGAGTAAACCTACCTGGTAAATATGTTGTCAAACATAACATAACATTTAAACCAAAACGTATTTCAAGCATGTTTAAGGCATGTTTCAATTGGTCTTTATCTATAATGGTATACTATCAATGTTCTAACATTGTCCCGAACTATCATACTGCAAACACATATTAAGGATAACGACATTTCTCTGATTGTCCACTAAGTTTTATAGGTCGTTAACTGAGAAACAATCGTTTTCATGTGATGACATATTCAATTATTTCTTTAATAACGTCTGGTGCCTTTTACTTGTTATGTGTTCAGCTTCTATAATTATTGCCAGTAATTGGTGTCTATTACTGAAAGCACATTCAACCATCGTCGTTACCAGACTTCGGGCGAATAACGACGTCTTGAGACTCATTAATTGGTACGTGATATTACCATTACAGTCTGGATGTCAGAATACTGTAGTTTACTGAGTAAATTTGCCTTTTTTAAAATGAACTGCCCTGATAATTTACTTGAATACATTTGACAGGATGGACATACCACGTGACATTTTGATAGCTTTCATGAACTGGGCGGTTTGCTGGAGTTTTCGGTATTGATATTATCACAACGGTCAAGTTTTGTAAGAACAAGGAAAAGATGTAAAACTCCAAGATTGTTTATGTACGGTAGGAGGAGTGCATAATTGCATGTTACATCATGTAGTCAACATAACACTTTTATACATGTATTTATTCGTAAAGTAGTACTAGGAATAGCACATTGCATCGATTGGCATTTAGAGTTTATTTATGTTTACTTATTGCATATGGTATTGGATGTGGTAATGTCAAAATGTATGCAGACAACATATCCCATTTGTTTGTGATATGAAAACATGTATAAATCCAACTACTGAGGTTATATCAAACATTCATCGATACATTATACATGTCTGCTCCGGTATAGTAACATTAATTGGTTAATTGCATTCATTTTTCAAAGTGAAATTTAGACCTGTAATATTCGCAAAAGACATGTCCGACTCAAATGTCCTGCGATTACTTGTCCCGGTTGCCTTACCGAATGTCAGGAAATCAAGAAACTTCCTTCGCTACCTTGTCTATCTGTAAGCAGTATTTCCTAACCGATACATTCAAAAGTTGATAAGAAAGTTAATCGAACAAATAATGTCATTTATTTTACGTAATGTAATCAGATTTGCCATTTTTGTTGACCTAATATTGTTCTGCACATCTCCTTCAACCTAAGAAGACGTATATTTTAGTGTAATTTTGCACATAATTCAATAATTGTCTATGTAACACAAGTGCATTGTACGACGTTACGTCGTCAGCTTGAAGCGATACATTTTCACACAGTCACATTTCACATTCAATACTGAATAAATAATTTGATTTATTGTACGTAATATAATCCTATTTGCTCACTCGTGTAGACATACTATTCTTCTGCACATTTCCTATAACCTACGAGGACAATTGAGTTCATTGAGCTAAGCTTGTTTACCTGCACTTTTATGTGTAATGTTCCCGATTCCAACTATCGCATTATTTTATAGAAATAGTATTTCGGTGTCTATACAGCATTTATATATCTAGAAAGACTTAAGGATATTAAAGATACTTTCCGCTCTACTAATAGTAACCATTACAGTTAATTTGATGTTTAATGTATCATGGTTGCGAAGCATGATAATTATGTTGAATGTTTATGTTTCCATCTGAATAATGTTCCAAACGACCCGCTGATTAGACGCCATTTATCATGTCAATTTCTCTGAATGTCAATGCACTGATCTTATGACATCGCGTCATTTTCAAGGATATTATTATAATCACCCTCACTTTCTCAGAGCATGTTGGCCAAGACACTGCAGAAAACTGATGCTCCTGTACAACTTTAATAAGATTATTTCATCGACCATGTTCTTCGCATTCTCTAATGATTTATAACAATACATCTGCTTGGGAATTCTGAGATAACGATGTTTATTTGAAGTTTGAAGTAGGCTGATATATTTTGATCACTAATTGACTCAGAATTCAAGAGTATACACACTCAGTGAAAAAATTTCAGCGGACTGCCCTTTTGAATTGTTTATGTATTTTGTATTCGAGCTTTTAAGAATATACAATGTTACGTTTATAAATTTCGTCAACACCAAATTACAAACACTATTTAGATTAATATAGACATCGTAGCAGTGCCATATCGAGAGTAAATCCAACCAGTGCAAATATTGTACAGGATATCTTTGAGGCGATGTTTTTTTAATGATACGCTTAGTTTGGTAATGTTTGAAGTTTACATCCATGTTAGTATCGCTGCGTACCTCTGTGTGATTAAATGCCACAGAAAATTAAGTATTTGTTTTACAATCAAGGTTAATATAATATTTACGTTAGGATCGGTATGGAATCAAAGATTCATTGTTATTTGCTGGAAGTTTCTTGGTGGAATTATTTTATTTTTTTATTCAGGGATAGCGCGAACGCAGTCCACACACAAATAAATTGCGTACCCGTGTTGCCCACATGTGGGGTTATCGCAGGCGTCAGCCCAACCGAAGTGCAATGAGAGGGCCTCTTCCTGGGGAAACCTTCTTGTTGATCAAGGTTTTCTCTGTACCAGGTAAGTATGATTTGTTGAGGAACATACTAACTAAAACTTCTAGGTTTATCGTTTATAGAGATCGTCATTTTCCCTTATATAGCTACATGCATATTAATATCCACTTCATCATTTATATCATCTATTCTCTGAAAATGTCACAGACGGCGATTGAATGAGTACCAATAATGATAGATATCAATCCATTTAACACAGAATATCAATAATTCATATTGCACTTTGGATTATGATTAATAAATCGTTTAACTGATTTCCAGATTGACTAGCAGACTAGCAGACTAGCGAATCATATGGTCTTGGTAATTGTTTTATCGTTGTTGTGCTTGATGAAAAACAATGTCCTTCACATAAGACTGTCAGAAGTAAGCAATGGTACAGTCGTTTTTTTAACGTGTATTTTGTGAGCGTCCCGTAAAACATAGATCGGGACAAACTTACGGAGGTGACTACATTATATATGGTACGTATTCTAAGCGAAAACTTTTTTCAGACCAAGACTTGTTGTTTTGTAGTAAGCATTCAGGTCAATACTGAATATGGTAGAGTAGTATTAAGGACTTGACTGATGTTTATATAGGACCGTTATGAAATCAATTACCATGATGAATGGATATAGACTATAATAGAGTGGTAATCTCTCATTGGCGCCACGCCTTATCTTGAACCCGCTACTCACTTTCCCACACAAGTGCTAAATGGTGATAATCATGTTATATCATACATATTGTTGTTTTCAAGTACGAAAAATATCAGTTACGGCGACACAACAATACGCCTCCACCCTAGACAATTTTAGATAATATTTATTATTTGAGTAGGCACATACCAGTATAATTGATAATTGTGCTGTTTTACAAAAAACATTATTCGATATAATAAATACGGATGCGAGCATACAGTATTTCATATTAAATTACCGGTGCAATACAAGAGAGAACCATACCTGTAAAGCATGGTCACATGAGTGATCACATGCGTGCTCAAATTCAATTAAAATTGACGATTTAACAAAACAATGTAGCTTCCTATTTTGATCACTTGTCTTTCATTAAATTACGCAATGAAGTAGTATTCTAATTGACTTGAGTTACGTACAGAAGAATATAGCAACATGATTTCATGGTCAACATTGTTAGCCCCAGTGGATGCACAATGTTTTCATTTTATATTGTTCGATATTTTACTTTTGTCTGTTGCACCTAACATGACACTTGGTATTAAAACTTAATTTATAGGTTTTATACAGGTCAACATTATGAGCAGGTTTCGTAAATACTGTGTTCCAGTGGATTTCATGTAAATTTACTTCCTACGACGACGAACTACGAAGATACAGACTGATCCCAATAGATTAACATGTCTACATTTTGTCCCTTTTTGTATTGTGGCATTAACGACTTTTCTATACGGCGTTACATCTTCGTTGTTCATAGAATGGTATTATGGTTTCAAGCAGTGTGTTAACAATAGTCATTGATGCCTTACAGATACAGCAATTCATGTTAGTGATCTAAATGTAAACACAAAACTCCTGATAAAACCAAGCGACACTCCATATATCCTAGTTGACGCAAATGATAACCATATTTAGAGAATATCTGTTACATCAGGCTATTCCAGGATTTTATGCTACATCATGAGGACGTGAGGGGATTGTTGCTTGCACAAGCAATACGTCATCAGCATGAACACTCTATACATACCAAACAATTCGAATCAACACTGAACAAGTAATTTCTATAAGTAGAGACGAACGTGTATGCATGGTATGAAAGTTTCAGCACAATCACTGCGACATTTGCCAGTCATTTGCTTCCAATAAATTGATTTGACATTGTCATAATTATATTAATTCATACAAAGGCTATTGCTATGATGATATTATTCTCTGTTTGATGATTGTCCACTTAAGGTTCTTGATCGTTAACTAAGAAACTATTGCAGTTCGTGTGATGAAATATTCAGTTATTTATATAATTATGTCTGGTGCCATTTACTTGTTATAGGTTGTGTTTCTATAAGTATTGCCAGTAATTGGGGTCTATTACCAAGAGCAATCTTAACCACTGTCATCATAAGACTCTAGACAGTAACGACATCTAGAGGCTTACTGTATCGACTGTGACACAGGAGAAACATTACAGGCAAGTTACTGAAATTGTATTTAATTGTATTAATGGACAATACGTCCCAGAACATTCTTTATACGGGACGAGTTTCGGGTGTTTAAGCAATAAATTATATACCGTCACATTCTGAATTCAATGTGGAAGTTGATCGAAAACATAGTAAGAATTATTGTACTCGAACTGACCTTGACCCAAGAAAGGTCAATTATGTTTGTCCATTTGATGTCCATAATCAAATGAATAATATCCATGCAAATATGTAACAATATATATATATATATATATATATATATATATATATATATATATATATATATATATATATATATATAAACAATTTAATCATATTAAATCATAGAATACCAGGGGTGGTCGAAAGAATGCCTTCTCGGACAGCATGCATGTGTAAATTGTTACTTTAACAAAGAAATGACTATTTTCATTAAACAAATGGCTTATAACGAAAGAATGTGTACTTACCAACACGGCTATCATTTTAATAACGACATTTGATTCCAAACATATGCTATACGAAGAAAGAACTGATGTGAAATATCAATTTTTAGCTATTTTTCTCACTTCGACCTAGAAATGACCTTGACCTCAAACTGGTCAGTTATGTATGTCCATTTGATGCGCAACATTAATTGAATAATATCCACCCAAATGTATGGCAATATATACATAAACAAAAAATTCATACCAGAATTAAGAATGGCATGTTTATTCGTAAATTAGCTCGGAAGCAAGAGTTGTTGTCCCTGTGAGAAAAATCTGCACCACTTTCAGATCTGGCATCCACCTTTTTGTATGTATTATTCGAAAATACCAATGGACTTTTTCTATCAGATAAGGTAAATAAACTTTCATTTTAAGGCCCTTTTGAAACCTGGCTCCTGGACTATAAGTCGAAAATGAAAAACTAAAAGTATGCGTGCTTAAATAGACGTTTTACTATTTGTGACGGTTTGATAATTCAAGCGTAACGAAATCCAACGTAAATAGGTTCAAGATAAACACTAAGGGTACGAAAATGGACGGTGTTCGTAAAAAGTTCTTTTTAGATAACTATTAAAAAATGATTTTTTAACTAAGATGCAGAACTTTTGGAACTCAGTATATATAAACATTTAATAAAATACTATATAATTTACCATACTTTTATTGCGTCACTTAGCCAATAATGCAATAGTTGTCAATGAAACCCAACTGAATGTACGCTTTGTTATGAGCTTGAAGCAATACATTCTCGCATAGTCAGATTTTAAATTCAATAATGAATAAGTAATCAGATTAAGTATACGTGATATAGTCACATTTGCTCACTCCTGTAGACATACAATTCTTCTATAACCTTAGTTGACAAATGAGTTCGCTGGTATTTGCTATAGTTGTCTCTACTAAAATGCAATGGTCTCAATTCTACCTATGTATAACAGTCAAATATATAAGAATAAAAAACAAACTAGTTTCCGACGTTTCGACTGTATTTCAAGTCTGCCTCATAAAATGCGATTGAAGGGGTCGCATGTGATAAATTTCACCTAAACATTTCCTACCCTGTCTGGCTCGAAATACAGTATATAATTATGAATAGTTGTACGATACATCACATATTTATTGTAAAATAGTCTTTATGTACAGTACAACATTGACCAACTTCGCTTAGTTAACATTATGCTTTGAAAAGAAAAATAACACAAATAAACAAAGTTCAACTTGCAATTTAATGCATTAAACAGTTTTTAACTAACATATTTCCATTTCAGGTCCACTTAATGTTTACTTGTCAACAAAAAGACACTGTGCCTCCTGACACTATTGAAATTTGTACACGGGGCAAGATGTACCCAGTGATCACACTGTCCCCAATTTACAATTTTAAGATACGGGAAGTCCTTCAGCCTTGGAGAGTAGAACTCATTACAAACACAGCACACATCTGTAGTGTTAGACTCATCATCTCTATCTGAATAGTCACTGTTAATGTTATTTGCCTGTTTTAGTACAGTTTCTCCACTTGTTGATGGTTTTGATGAGCTAACTTCAGTGGCAACAACTAATTTACGTTTTTTAAGTGTTTGTTTTGTGTTACTTGAATTTTTCTTTGATTTGTATTGATTGTTATTTTCTTTGTTTTCCTCATATGAGGTGATCTCAATAAAAAAACCAGCAGTAGCTGACAGAGGATAAATACCAGTTTTAATGAAACCTGCCATGATGTTCATAGGGGTCATAGCTTTAATATAGGCTCTACATGCCAGCTGGCAAATTTCATACCTTGTGATCACTTGCCCTATGTTTTTTTCATATATGAGTCACGCTCAGCATAATACATAGCCTTAAATGGACCAAATATGGAAACATCAAGGGGTTGTAACAAATGGGAGGTATGGGCAGGGAGTATGAAAATCATGATTTTCTGTTGTCTAGCCCATTCTATTAGGTGAACATTTATGTGGGTACCATGGCCATCACAAACTAAAAGAACATAATCATTGGCATCCTTGGCTTGCCCACTAATGTTAGGTATGAAATGTTCCTAAATATGGCTGTTCTGGACCAGCCACTGTCTCGCATTGCGTGTCAAGTATCTGGTGTAGCCCCTTTTAACAGATCTAGGTTGGCCCGCTTTCCTTTGAAAACAAAGTAAGGAGGTACAAAATTTCCCAGAGCATTAGCACATCCTATTAGAGTTGTTGATGTTGCCTAGGTGATGTGATTGGTTAGGTGGTGCAAGGATATTTGATGGACGGTGTTCCGGTTGAAGTCCAGTTTCATCAACATTATATATATCCGTGGTTTATTGTGTAGAGCATACTTGTCAAAGATTTCTGTGAGATTATTGTAATAGTCCTTTACCTTTTCTGGGGTGGTGAATCTTGCACGGTTGCTGTCTAATTTTCTTGGTTTAATTGATGACAGTTCAGAGCCCAATCTTTTCATGAAACTATACAGCCAACAGTTTCGAAGTGGTTTATTGTTTTTCTTTTTCCCCATATCAAACGCTAGTTCTCCAGCAGTATGCTGCAGCTGGGAATTAGTGAAGCCATATCCTAGTTCTGTCATAGTTTTAACATGTTCTATAATAACTTCCTTTTCAGCAGTAGTAAAGAAAGTATGAGCACCTTGCTTAGCATTATCATGGTCTACTAGACCCTTAACCCTGTCTCTCAAAGTCTATACAGGAACACCATGCTTTTTTGCTGCTCTTTGTACTGGTAAACCTTTCCTTAAAACGGCTTTATAAGCTAAGTCCATCTTCTCAGGAGCATATTTTCTATATTTTTGTCAACTTTACTAGGCTTTCCCTTAAATTAAGACATGAAATATCTGTTAGTTTTCCGTATGCTTTGCATTTTTATCATATTTTGCACAAAGGCATAATAGATGTACATTATTTGCTTACATGTTCATCAAGAAACAGACTGGAAACCAAATTTTCAACATTATTCCAACAAAAATTGGGAAATAAACCAAATATGTAAACTTTATTAATAGATATCAGCTCTTCTAACAGTCGTGACGTTAATTAACTTTTAATTGAACACTTTGTTCAGAGCCACGTAGTCTTTTACATACAGTATACGCTTGAGTTTGCTTGCTGGGAAAAAGGTTAAGGTCAAATGACGAAACAACATGGCCGCCGGGTGAAGTTCGCCGTGAAAACATAACTGAATAATGAAAATATCTGCATATTTACGGAATATTTGCTGTTTTCACGTACAAAATGGCAATTTTACTATCATAGAATTACATATTTTGTAAAAAGTAAGTGAATATACCTTCTTCTGACGCATCTTCTTGCTAAAATAAGTTCTTCGTGTGTCGCTATGTAAAACTGTAAGGATTTCGGACACGCGCTAATTCGCCGCGTGCATTATTTCGATAGCCATAGAATCAGCAGGTTGCCACGGTTTTATAGAAATAAGGCATATAACATATCTGTATGAATCATTTAATTTGAATATCCTTAGGTGACTTAGTATGACTTTCGAAACATCATTTACAAAAAGTACCTGAGTTGAAAGAATTCTAAATGTATTGGTAAACAAAATGATGTACCTCACTTTCAAAGAGCTGCAATGTTACTGCATACCATTGGTGATATATTACTGCATGTGAGTGTCTTTTCCATTTGTTCTTTCGTTCTTTTGGTGATCTACTCTACAACATTGTATTGCCTTTCTCTTTCGTCAAGTTTCGTGACATTTCTTTTTTAAATTTCAAACATATTAACAAGATTTCCGTAAGTGTGGCTACTCTTATCTCTCTGTTAATTTGCAGGTGTTGTATTCACGCGGTAATATGGTAACACAATTCAATTGTTTCTCTAAGACCAAATACAGGCATATTCATTTCATTCCTAATATGGAACACGACAGAGTTATATATATTTAGATATATTGTATCGCCTTCTAGCCAAGCTAAATCGTTGACATTTTCATGAGATATATTTATCCGTAACAATTAATGTTATCTACGGGGATACTCCCAGCGATCAATTTCTAACCATAACTGGATTTTCACACGACATTGTACTGGAGATATGAGTGATATCACATAACTATAACGTATGCAATTTTGGATAACACCTCGGACTTCCATTTCTATAGTTAGCTATCAATCAAACGGAAACGGATAACGTTTGTGAGAGGAGTAGTCGTTTATGTTAATGGATGCAACTTTCAACTTACATAGTTCACTCTGAAAAAAAATCCATTCCTAATGGTTATTATCACCACAATGTAATGAGAAAACCCAAGCCAACGAAAGCACTGAAAGCCTATGTACAGTGTTATTTTGTTCTTAAGACGTAAAGTGGTTAGTGGGCGAATTGTTGGTCTCCTGTACTAAAAACACACATTCTAACATCTTGGCTAACGGTGTGATCATCTCTCATGTTAAAATCTCATATACGAAATATCTTCTACTTCACGTAATCCAGTTTACAGCCAATATGGTTTGTACTGCTTCATAAGGTTCTTAAAATGATTGTACAAAAACGGAATGAACTACTTGTACGGAATAACGTAATTTTAATCATCTTCTTATAAATAAATAAGCTACAGAAACATTAATCTCCTATTAGTGTCGTTCCCCGCTGTCATATATTTTAATGAAATAGTACACACGCATTTTAAAGAGTTTTAATGGAATTATTAACAATAGAATGGAAATTGAATGTGTTTTGTTATTTACAACGCTACTTACACTAAACGTTAGCGTTACTGGGGAAGAGCTAAACGTTCGATTATTGTGCCGTCGCCATTTGCGTGCGTAATACAGGTACGGTGCATTTTTCGGCGGGGACTTGGACTTTTAATTGTTAATTTGGCTTATGTGTGGGCATTGCTCAGTGTGGTTGTGTTGTGGTGTTGCTGATTTCTCTGCTCGGCTGGTTATGTTGAGTGCCTTCCATGTCCGATTTCCTCATACCCTTTTTACCATCATATACGTGTAAGGTCAGAATAATGTAATTACAGTACCATTGAACAAATTCGAGGTATTGTGTGTGCCAAGAACAAGAAAATATACTGTTTCTTAGACTCTGTCTAATTACAATATTATAGATAACATGTATACCTCGCCCGTAATGGAAACACAATCAATATACTTTCTAGGTATCGTTTATTTGATAGAAAATAGATATTTTACCTTATATAGCGATATTCAGCTTAATAACTGCTTCATCATTTATTATGATGTCTGCTCGCTGAATGTGTGCCAAACGACAATTCATTTAATACATGTACTCAATATGATAGATAACGCTCCATTTCACCGAGAATATTAATAATTCATATTGCACTTTGGATTATGATGAATAAATCGTTTAATTGATTTCCACATTGATAAAGCAAAATGATATATCATTTGTAATTGCTTCATATCTAATTGGCTTGGTTGGTTTAATGTCACCTTTACTGTCTGACGTAAGCGCTGAAACAGTTCAACGCCTGTGTTTTGTCATCTACTATTGGCAAATATTGTATGAGCTCTTGTCTTATGTTACCGAACACATGCTATACCATTCTAATACTTATAAAGCAAATAGACGCGCGTGTTTACAAATACATTTCTATTATGAAAGACGTCGTTTCGTGTAAGCAATTTCGACTAATCTGTTCTATATAGTTTGCTTTTATTAATAATGCCGCAATATACTCTCCCTCCCGCAATCTAAAACTATTATGAACTCACATAGAGATTGGGCCAAACTTGCGTATGTTGCACCATTATTAATCATGTTTATAAGGTATCTATATGTAACCGAAGCCTACTTCTTCTTATACTTGCTGAATGGTATATTTTTATTCGGGACTGAACTGGTGTTTATAGCTGATCGTGACCAAGGACCTGGATGAATGGATATATAATTTGACAGAGTGATAATCTGTAATTGGCGTCACCTTTGACCTTGAAACAATTGCTCATCTTCCCACACATGTGCTAAGTGGGGATAATCATGTTATATATGATACATAATGTTGTTTTCCAGTACGAATGGCCTCTGCTGGAAAAGATCATTTATTTTAACACATTATTACGCCCCAACACTTGACAATTTGAGAGAAATTTGTTTTGAGTAGGCACATACCAGTAATGGTGTTTTAAAATAGCATTTTTCGATATAAAAGGTACGGGTGCGTGCATATTTACAATTACCGATATACACTCAGGGACAAAAGAAACGCAAAACATATGTAATGGTATTTTTCAAAGTTATTATTTTTTTCAAATTACCTGAAATTTTACTCAATCATTGGTGACATTTTAAGAGCAATTCTCTGTAAAAACCAAAAAATTAAAGAAGGGGTCCGGCAGGCATAGTCACCGATTTTGCTGAAACTTGCACCCTTTTTAACATACCACCCACTCACAACAAACCAGGGTTCATATCAATGATATCGGGTACCGTTGCCATGGAAACCAGGTTTTTGTGATTTGGGCATATTTTGCCACTTTTTCTCAGTCATTTTACAGCCAAAATGCGTTATTTAACCATCTCCAGTAATCTTTACTAAGCCACTTAATGATTTTGAGTTTTGAATTAGATAAGTTCATGGATAGGTGGTTATATAAACGTTAAAAGCCACGGAAATATACAAATGCTAAGTATATGGCATGCATTTTAGATGACCATGGTTTTCATATATTGATATTTTATCAAATTTATATTTTTCATGTGTTTTTCAAATTAAATTTGCTAAAAAAGCCGGGCACATACCGCATGCTTGTTGCCATGCAAGCAAAGACGACATACTGGTACAAATCAATTTAGAAAAATCTCGGTGGGGCTATGGGAATTTTTTTTGAAAATTTTGTTTAAAAATGTCGAAAATGGCGACTTACGTATTTCTTTAATTTTCCTATTTTCGCTATTTTTAGTTAAATTGCATTCAGAATAAGTCTTGGTAGGTAAAAGCTGGAGCTATTTACAATACATATTGTCAAAACAACACTTAAATTGTCTGATGTAAGTCCAAAAATCAATATTTTTGGATTTTGTGGGTATTTAATTAGTACCCCACCCACTTTGTTAACATGGATATCAGTATACACATTTTTCTTAAATAATATGAGGTACATGAGGGATAATATATGTCAGACTACATAAACAACACACTACTAAATAGTTTTGATCATCAATTATACAACATACACTCATATCTTCATTTGTTGCCATGGCAACAAAACTCAAACTTTCCAGTTAATTTGAAAGAAAGTACAGAAAGTTCATACTTTTGCTGCTATCTGGTATCAACATGATACATGTGTATCTTATACAGTTCTCTAAATAAAAATGTGTAATTCTGTGAGGAACATGTTCATAATAATACACATTCCAGGGTTGGGGGGATGTTTAGGAATACAGTAGATTTCAGATGGGATGTGTCATGGCCATATGGTTCAGTGGGCGACTGCACTAGATTTGTAACAGGACATTCCGTGTTTGTTTCCCAATCGATGCAGGTCATAAAAGTCTGTACATGAAAATTGGACAAGATGATGTTTATCCACCTGTGGATTTGCTGCTTCCTGTTGGAAGGGTTGGTAAAGCAGTACTGGTTAGAATACAGTTCAGGAAAACTTGTACGGTTTATCAGCTACTATATACTGTATAACTAAAAATGGTTGTGAAATGGCATTTAACCCAGATAAACAGACAAGACAATTATTCCATGGACAATATGATTTTGGCTCTGGTGAAATCCAGATAATGAGATTTTTCATGTGAGAAGTAGGATGTGTGCACATTTTCATGCAGACAAGGGCCTCGGGGTTTTGAATGTATTATAAGCCTGAATTTTGATTGTGCATGATCAACAAACATACATGATGTTTTAACGATTGACATATATCATCAAACTCCATGTTAATGCCAAAAGAGTTAAGACTTGCATTAAATAGACTTAATGAAATGGTCCCTTGAACTTAGATACATTTATAACAATAACTTACACAAACATGTATTTTTCAGAATTGAGTCTTTTAAACTATTTATACATTTACACACATTTCAAATGACTTTTCTCTAGTTTGGTAGATCATAGCACAACAGAAATATAGACTATGAAATAATTTGCCATTCCATGCATATTGGTTTGCATGCAAAAACTGTATTTTGCTAACAATGATAATAATAAATAAATTTATTGAGGTTTTGGTAACTTTTATTTGACTTAGTTCATTTTTATATCTACATACAAGCTCAGTGGCTTTTTCAATGACTATACTAACAAAGTTATAACTACCTACTTATTACAAAAATAAGCAACTCAAGTATTTTTACATAAATTTACAAACTACCGGTAGTTACCATCTTGCATGTGACTGTCATGTAAAATGACTAGTGATGACCTAACATTTTAACTGCGAGTTATCCAAAATTACCAGATACATCACAGCCAGTCAGACTGAAATATGGCATTATGCATTTTAGGCTAGACATGAAATGGAATAATTTATACCAAATATAAAGATTCATACACAATAATTTATTATAGAGACAATACATTCAAATATTTGTGAATACTGTACGCATACATTTTGGAATTTCAGATAAATAATTTAAAATAACTAGTGTATGCATTTATTTATTTGCTCATTGTTAAAACAGTTTAATATTAATTGATCACACTGGATAATAAAATATTATATATTATAATTTTAATTAACACAATGTTTACTATGATCAGAAACTATTTATTTTAAACACTATTGACTGATACATATGATATATTAGATTCATATTTTAAGGCAAGAAAGGCTATAGTTTCAATGCTAAAACTATTATAGTTTCAATTAAAAGCACAGAAGAGTTCTTAGAAAAAAAGTATATTTGTGTTCAGATTATGTTGAATCTTGCTGTCAAAACTGCACATTATGAGTCCACTGTTTGATTGCACCTTCACTAAACACTATGTATACTTTGGTTTCTTAATCAGCTGTATTTGTAGAATCTGAAAATATAAATACACTGAATGACTGATTATGCAACATGTGCAGTACAAGCTCTGTAGAATAACAGCAATTGTAGCTAGCCTATATATTGGTCATTGTTTATAGGTTGTTGCTGTACAATAGATTAAATTTACAAATAAATTACAACTCTAAAAGGACAATTTTTAAGTTTTGCTATACCAAGGTTACTTTCTGACAAAGGGCTGCTCTGTAGATGAAGTACTTTTTAAAACGTTTGAGTGATGATAATTTCAAAAGAAGCTGATGATTCAACATACTGTGTTTAATAAAAATAAATAGATGTTGAATAGGCCTGTCAGTATGGATTGACAGTAAACGTTTATAACTCAGAATAGCCAAGTCTTGTCATCTTAGTAAAATGTGCATTTAAGATTGTGTGCAATAAAGTACCTTGATATCTTGGAGATTGATGCATTGCTAGCTATATAGCTGTTGATATGGCACTTTGGCACCTAGTTATGACACCATGAACAGAATCAAGAAAGACTGTATATAATTAGCATAGGCTGTGGTATCATGATGATCCATAGTGAAATCTGAAAAGATAAAATAATGAAGTGTATTAAAATGAATTTATTTTAAAAATGACTCCTTGTAATTAGACTGCGGATTGATGGTATCAATTGTCGCAACTGAGAAAAGACATCTGATTACAAATACAGGTCAGCAGATCAGACTTTAGCAACCTTATTCTTTCTAAATAGTCTGGTAAAATGCTGGTTCTCAAAAACATTAACCCTTCCACAAGGACCTCACAACTTCTCCACATGTGGATAAAAACCAATATTGCTTTAAAATTTTCATGGAATATCCAGTGCTGGAATATCATGCCCTCAACCTGCGGTGACCCGGAATAGACATTTCATCACAGGGTTACTAAAACAGGACCCATTGCCTAAGCAAAGCGACCGCTCTGTAGCACTACTCTAATCTACAGATTCTTTTTCCTGATTTTATTTTACAACAGTGACATCAATATCATTAATAAAAAAATAAAAATCTAGAATGAGTATATCTTTTTTTAATGCAGTGTGTCAATCGCATGTTACTAAAAAATCATCACCTACATGAATCTAGGGCCAACTGTCTGAATGTAGTCTTATCTAGACGAAATCTGACTGTCCGAATTGCATAACATAGACGAATATTAGTCAATTAGCAGAAGTGCTACTGTTTATGAACTCAAAGGTAAATAAAAACCAAAGCTGGATAGCACTTCACTTACGTTCAAATCAATGTCTGCCTATGACTTTCTCAAGTTTCTGAACTGACTGTCCACGTCGGTGATGATGAACTGACCCGACACAGATCAGCTGATAAATTATCCTCCATATCTTACACAAATTCGTTTATACAGCATATGTCTTTAGTCAGAGGTGTGTTCCCTTTATCTAAACACCTTTCAAGCATACATATATCATTCTAACACCAGAAACAGGGTAAAAATGCAAGCATTTACAATATTCCGCGAATGTTGAATATTTTCCATCTGATAAAAACCGAGGTGATCAGAATGGTCGTTATGGAGATCGTAGTTATAAAACCTCGTAAATCCGTACAATTCCGTGAAAATATGCGAAAATAGACATTTCGGTAAAAATTGATGATTGATAAATCGGTCAAATCGAGTAGCCCCACTCAAATTTTTATTCATTTTAGGTATTCAACATCTCGTTAATTAATACAGTTAAGCATCACATTCAAAGTGCCCGGCTTTTCTCGTAATCGGCTGTAAAATAAGCCTTGTTTTCAGTCTAAAATTAGGATTAACATCAACTTTAAACTGGTATAAATATTCTACAACGTATCCATTCAGTTGATGTTTGTACTTTTTAGGAAGATAATTTATTCATCTTCAATTTGGTATATCAGTTTGTTCACTCAGAAATGTTTGTAGAGATTGAATTGGAAATTTAAATCAACCACCCTAATTTGACCAAAATTGCATTTTTCTCGAAATTCAAAGTCAATTTCCATAGCAACCAAGCAACATTTTAGAATTCAAAATTTATTTTCATGAACAGGATGATGACTTGTATGTGTGGAATAAAAATCATTAGAATCCATGACTATGCCTGGCCAAGTTTTTTTGGTGGTTACAGAGAATCACTCTTAATGAGCCATACTTCAAAATTACAGACATTTCTGTAATTGAATAATATTTTTTACATAGGTTTTAATCTACAATGGGGGAAACGTATTGGGGCGGAAGTGGATACACCGACTATTTCAATGGCCGATTTACGTCGATTCGGTAAGTAAATCTTGACTTTTCGTTGCTTAGTAAGGCGTTTGAAATAAAAACAAGCTGACCAAAGTACCCGGCCAGGTTTCTAGTTTGTGACCCATGGTTGTTTTCCCTCCAAGCACCTATAATTAAGCAGAACACTCGCGCAAAGTGCCGTTTTGGTTACAGATACCCTGATTTGTGAATATTTTTATCTGTAATATTTCCTAATTCTCCCGATTTTCATGGTTTATGGATTGTTTATGGGCCTAGTTTCATTATTTATATGATTATAAGTATGCATGTACAAAAAAAATGCGATGCGATAATATATTGAGGCAAAACACACGAAAGATCCGATATGATACCCCTGATTTGTGCTGTTTGGGGCAAACACCCCTGACACGTAAGAAATGTGGTATAATAAAAACAACATGCGACTTGATCATTAACTGAATGTTACGCGCAAATCATAAAAAACGTACATTGTGAATACTAGAAAAGTTTATATGTTAAAACAGGAATATGTTTTCAAGTTATACACATATATCTACTTGCCATACACATTAAATCTGCCACTGTGTTAAATTATATATTCACATTGTTTATGGTTATTATAAGAGTGTTTTGTATTTGCAGAACATCCCATAGACTGATAACGTGATGTTGTTGATGCTGCATACTAAGACCTGACAATGAACACATACCTACAAAAGTGGATTCAATGGTAGGACCAAGCATTTCAACGATTAAACAGTTGACAATGACATGGATGATGGAGTTCGATAGAAAGTGTGAAATTCTATACTAAAATGAGAAATATCAAATAAAAACCCTTAAAAAATCCACTTTGTTTTGATAAGAACATGTACATGCTTGTGTGTGATAACAGTTCACGGTGTCTATCCGTATTGGCACCCTCTCTGTGCAAAACAATAGTTTTTGACGACACAAATCGACAGGAGAGGTACGAAAACCAACGATTTTGCAAAAAAATACAGAAAGTCCTTGAACCAATCTGGCCTCTAAATGCTTTAAATATTGCAACTTTCATGAAATTACGTTAAAAACAGCCTACTTTCCGTTTCGTTGTAGCACCGGAACCCTCTCTGTTCTGGCACCGGCACCCTCTCTGTGCTATAGTTATTGTGAGCACAGCGAGGATTCCCGTGCCAATCAGCTGAAACACACAGAGAGGATACCGGTGCCACAACAAAACCAAACGTATGTATTTTACGTAATTTGATACGATACAGCGTTTTGCAGGCAGGGTGCCAATACGTTTAGGGGACACCGGGGCAAGTCAGAACGGTCATTTATTTTTAAAGAGGGCTTCTCAAAACTTCTACAAGTGTACAAATTAAATACGTATTTTTTATCAAGCATGGAATCTAATCACATAGTATAGACGCACTTCATAGACTGGACGATTGGTTATCAAAATGTGAGCATCCAAATTGACGGAGCAAATCGGAACACGGTCGCGGGGTTAAGATGGAAAAAAACGTTAATCATACTCTGTCCTATCCTGTATCAACTCCTACCGGACAGTTTCCTATTCACTGTAGTAGTAGATACTCTACAGAACAAAATACAGCAATCCCTGACGTATTCGGATACTCACCACCACGGAGCTCAAGTAAATCCGCCCCATTATTTGACCAAAATCATGGGGTATGATATGTATGCATTAAATGGTTGTGTGAGTAGTTATATTTGAGTCAAATAATAGGGCGGATTTACTTGAGCTCGGTGGTGGTGAGTATCCGAATACGTCAGGGATTGCTGTATTTTGTTCTGTAGAGTATCTACTACTACAGTGAATAGGAACCTGTCCGGTAGGAGTTGATACAGGATAGGACAGAGTATGATTAACGTATTTTTCCATCTTAACCCCGCGACCGTGTTCCGATTTGCCCCGTCAATTTGGATGCTCATATTTTGATAACCAATCGTCCAGTCTATGAAGTGCGTCTATACTATGTGATTAGATTCCATGCTTGATAAAAAATACGTATTTAATTTGTACACCTGTAGAAGTTGTGAGAAGCCCTCGTTAAAAATAAATGACCGTTCTGACTTGCCCCGGTGTCCCCTACACGTATTGGCACCCTGCCTGCAAAACGCTGTATCGTATCAAATTACGTAAAATACATACGTTCGGTTTTGTTGTGGCACCGGCATCCTCTCTGTGTGTTTCAGCTGATTGGCACGGGAATACTCGCTGTGCTCACAATAACTATAGCACAGAGAGGGTGTCGGTGCCAGAACAGAGAGGGTTCCGGTGCTACAACGAAACGGAAAGTAGGCTGTTTTTAACGTAATTTCATGAAAGTTGCAATATTTAAAGCATTTAGAGGCCAGATTGGTTCAAGGACTTTCTGTATTTTTTGCAAAATCGTTGGTTTTCGGACCTCTCCTGTCGATTTGTGTCGTCAAAAACTATTGTTTTGCACAGAGAGGGTGCCAATACGGATAGACACCGTGAACTGTTATCACACACAAGCATGTACATGTTCTTATCAAAACAAAGTGGATTTTTAAGGGTTTTTATTTGATATTTCTCATTTTAGTATAGAATTCACACTTTCTATCGAACTCCATCATCCATGTTATTATCAACTGTTTAATCGTTGAAATGCTTGGTCCTATCATTGAATCCATTTTTGTAGGTATGTTTTCATTGTCAGGTCTTAGTAGGCAGCATCAACAACATCACGTTATCAGTCTATGGGATGTTCTGCAAATACAAAACACTCTTATAATAACCATAAACATTGTGAATATATAATTTAACACAGTGGCAGATTTAATGTGTATGGCAAGTAGATATATGTGTATAACTTGAAAACATATTCCTGTTTTAACATATAAACTTTTCTAGTATTCACAATGTACGTTTTTTATGATTTGCACGTAACATTCAGTTAATGATCAAGTCGCATGTTGTTTTTATTGTACCATATTTCTTACGTGTCAGGGGTGTTTGCCCCAAACGGCACAAATCAGGGGTATCATAGCGGATCTTTCGTTTGTTTTGCCTCAATATATTATGGCATCGCATTTTTTTTGCACATGCATACTTATAATCATATAAATAATGAAACTAGGCCCATAAACAATCCATAAACCATGAAAATCGGGAGAAATAGGAAACATAACAGATAAAAATATTCACAAATCAGGGTATCTGTAACCAAAACGGCACTTTGCGCGAGTGTTCTGCTTAATTATAGGTGCTTGGAGGGAAAACAACCATAGGTCGGAAACTAGAAACCTGGCCGGGTACTTTGGTCAGCTTGTTTTTATTTCAAACGCCTTACTAAGCAACGAAAAGTCAAGATTTACTTACCGAATCGACGTAAATCGGCCATTGAAATAGTCGGTGTATCCACTTCCGCCCCAATACGTTTCCCCCATTGAATCTAACAGTCCAGCATTGCAAAAGCCACATCTTTGTCACATTTATTATCTGGCGTAAGCACAACGAACACCTCTGCACTTTAAACATCAACGGTATAATAGTTATGATTTATAGTTGTGGGATAAAGTTTCACTCACGAATAAACGCCTCTCATGTGCTGTTTAGCCAAGAAAATCATAGACGAAGTTTCAAATCATTGTTTATATAAATTGATTGTTTATTACCTACCAATTGCGAACTAATAAACTGTACATGTATGTTAATGATTTTGGTTGTTAGAAAAAGCAATAAGAAACACGTACAGTATGTTAATGATAGATTAATTTAGTCAGTGTTTATGATACTGCTGTTAAAATATTTTTTAAAGAGATGTGACGTTGACTGGCTAAATATTAACGACTTTGAAGTGTATCGTTATCGTATTTAATGTAAATTGAAAAGAAAATGAATCAAAATGAACGTGCGATATTTTCAAAAAGGAACTTTATTTTTTTCAAACAAGTTGTCATTTTGCATACCCGTGGGTTCCTATGTATCCTAGCTGTAGTTCTAGCCGACCGGAAGCGGTTCCTCTGATATAGGATGCGTATGGTCCAGTCTTGTCTTTGAGTGGTTATCATTGGTTTCCCTGTGTGTTTGCGGTCCTTAGCCGTTCCAGAGGCCTGGTATTATTCATGTAGCCTTCCAATGATTGAAGGGTGGTAATGAAATTGTCCGACAACATCAGAAGGACTCGAACCCATTTGGAGCAGTCCGATTGCTTCAGACCGTGTGTGTTCAGGCAAACATGTTTAAAGTTATTCTAAATGTTTTTATTTGATGAGTTTTCATAAGTGTTATGTATACACTGTCATTCGGCAATAGAAATGTTCTGCTTTGCGATTTCGCACGTGCTCTATGTGCGAAAAATAGGTCTTACCATGAACTGGTAATAACCGGTTACAAACACATTCAATTATGTAGAAAAGTGCTGATATGTCAAGGTTGTAACCCATGTATCATTTACATTAAACGAAACAATCTATCGCACTTATTTAGAAAATTATGACCCGCGAAAAAGTTTTGCGTTTCTTTTGTCCCTGAGTGTATAATATAAGCTAGTCATACCTGTTCTGCGTTACTCAGATGAGTGTTCAAATTCCATGATGATTGACGAACTAAATCTAACAAAAAAGGCATTCCTTATTTTGTTCGCTTGTTTTTCATAAGTGTAGTCTAGTGACTTTTTTTTCTTCCGTAAAGAAATAGTATTCAACTTTTTTACGAATTGCGTGACATGATTTTATGGCAAACATTGTTACCTACATGGTTATCTTCAGTTTGATCTATATTTTACCTGTCTGTTTAACCCAACATAACACAGTATCATAGCCTTAGTGTCTACAGATGACACTTGTTACCAGTTTCAGAAAGATTGTGCCTTTGGTTGGTTTAACATTTACGATCTACGTAGGCAAACATATCCCAAATAGTTTACCATGGCTTCGTTGCCCCTTTTCGTCTTGTCGAAGTCACGACTTTCCAACATGAATAACATGTTCGTTTTCTAATGAATGGTATTACACGGTATGCTTTTATTTTAAGAAGAGTGTTAAAATAGTTATTGACGCCTTACAGCTACAACAATTTATTAGGTGGTATATAAATATGAACACAAAACTCCTCATAAAACCAAGCGACACTCCATATATCCTAGTTGACGCAAATTATGGCCATATATAGAGAATATCTGTTACATCAGGCTATTCCAGGATTTCATATTACATCACGAGGACACGAGGGAATTGTTGCATTTACGTTCATACAGCATTACTATAAATACATTCTATAGATTTGGATACATTTATCATCATTTCTAATGGACAACTCATAATTACAAACTTCTCGAACTTTAATGAATTTTACAATGGTATAACGTTTTATCATCATTTACGACACTTGCTAGTCATTAGATACCATCAAATGGCTTTAACAATGTTATTAATTGGCTTTAATTCATTCTTTCACCATGTGTATACAGCACGAAACGTTTAACACTAAAATGTGCTTATTGGTGTCCCTTTAATTATTTTATTGAGTTTGTTATGCTAGTAATACTTTTTCTTGAATGGTGTCCTTATATTTGAATACTGGCTGACACTTGCTACGGCCATACATTTCGATGTGAAGATATTGGCAGTAAAGTGAAACATAATTCACTCCATAAAAACTGGCAAGGTCCACTTACCGCCGTATAAGACTACTCGTATATTATTTCCTGTTATAATTATGTGTCATTTTCTGTTTATGTTTGTCCATGAATCACTAAACCAGTCAATGTGACCTAGTGTACTTCTAGCAAATGTCAGTAGTAACAATATTACGTGATGATCATTATGTTTGTTAAGCATGACTTCTAATACCGGTATATCGAATGTCAGTTTTATTGTGCGGGTTATTATATTTATCAGTTACCATGACTTGAATCATTGTCTGGTTACTAGTATACAGGCTATATCTGCTCTGTGAATCGATTGACGAACAAATCAACCGTCAGGACAACGATAATATATATCGATAAAGTGAGGGGTAATCTAAGACTATGGATGAACGGAAACAATGTTGCCAGTTTCATTACATATAATATAGTTTTGATAGCTGAAGCACTGAAATAAGTATACTTATAGCATAAAAACGGTTACTTTGCTTATACTTAAACGGGGAAAAAAGGTACTTATTGTAAAGATTCTCGCGAATACGCGCTGTTGGTGTTCAGTTTTAAGTATGCATATTTCGGGACCAAGCCGACGAAAATAAATGATTTACAGCGTCATATGAAGTGTAATTCACATTCTAATTGTAACTACTAATCAATTTTCTATAATAGTAAAATAATAAACGTAAACCAACCCCCATTGTCACTGTTTCCTTGGTATTTGCCGATACCGGAAGTCGACGCTCATAACAAAATCTTGTATGTGACGTAACGTTTGCTAGATTTGTTTTCCCGACGTCGCCCAAAATGTCATGATTTTGATTAACATACTAATAATGTGTTGGTTATTATGCTATAATAGTGTTTATGCAAGCCTTTTCGTGTTAATACATCTGCAGAGTCCCTGACGGGCTTGGGCACCAACCGTCCCTCGGGACTCTGCAGATATAATAGCACGAAAAAGCATGCGTTAACCCTGCATTAAGAAAGTTAAAGTGATGATAAAATTGTTTGGAGTAAAACTTCATCCCTATTTATTGAAAATAAATTAAAAGCAAGCGTTTACTATACAAAACACCGAAGTTCTTTGGGAATTGATAATTAAATTAAGAAAGCGATTAATCGCAACAAATATAGAACCAAACCAGAAATTGATTTTCAAACCAAACAATAGTTTGATACTAGTATCATTAGACAGAGTGTAGAATCACGTGATCAAATTATTTGAAATGATTACCGTTTTACACTCAAAACATTTTCGATTTTGTCCGCTAACGGTGAGTTTTTCTTGATTATAGCGATCGTGCACTTTATATGAATATAATATACAGCCTTAAGAACATCTCATTTATGTAGGAAGACTAGACAATTACCCATTTTGCTCTATTTTTAGCTGTTGTTAACTGATGCTCGACCAAATTATTACACTCGGTTGTAAACGGCATTAATAGAGCGTACTTGCCGGGTATTCTTACATAATACGGGGTGTACTTTAGGCTATATAATTATAACCATATTAAATGCACGATCATTATAATTCAGAAAAAAACTCACCGTTAGCAGACGAAATTGCAATAGTTTTGAGTGTAAAACGGTTATCTTTTGACACACTGTTAGAGATCGTACTTGTTCGCGCGTCAATAGGTGTTGCGTACTCTAGAAATAATTATATCGCTTCAATTAAATGAGTGTACGGGTATAATTAATGTCGTCTATAGCTATGTATGGTTTAGTGAAGGAACTACATCATTTGCTATGATGAATTACATAACAAATGCGTGTGAATGATTCGTTAGTGCATTTGTATTGAAGTGTTACTAGAATCCAATACATTAATAAGTATAGCTTATTACTATACATGTACATTTCGTTTTTAGGCTGGCGATTTCGCGCCAGACTATTACAATCCTAAAAAATGAAATCCACTAAGATGAATTTACTCCCGAAACTGACAACACAGAATCTATACACTCAATGCAAATAGTTCTTCCTCGTTAATCAGTTTTGCAAGATAAGAACATTCAACTTTCCTTGTTTCATTTATTCTGTTCGATTGTAATATATTAGTTTCTTCTTGAAATGGAAGGAAATTGTATGAAATTAAAAGAAAAGGTGTTTAAA
This sequence comes from Spisula subtruncata, assembly GCA_963678985.1. Classification (NCBI taxonomy): domain Eukaryota; kingdom Metazoa; phylum Mollusca; class Bivalvia; order Venerida; family Mactridae; genus Spisula; species Spisula subtruncata. Next base: position 18,608,607 of record OY787661.1, read on the forward strand.
GGCGTTGATAATTATTACTACGCGTTACGAACGCGATATAGCGCGCGCATCAATGATTTTATTATGTTAAATTATTTAGGTCAACATTCTCCAACGAGATCGTGGTCGAGTGGATGAGCAACTCGCTTAGTAATTTTCTGATGCTGAGGTCCAGCGATCGAATCACGGCGGCTCCAAATGTTTTATTTTTTTGTTAAGTCCAGCACTTACCTCTCTTTCGACTTAGAAAACCACTTGATGTTATATTACTTGAAAAGATATTGTTCCTTAGCAGTTCGCCAGCCTGTCAGTACTTTCAGTACTTTGATTACTTTATTTGTCGCATTGCTTACCTTATCCTATTTGAACCTGTTTGAATCGTATGATCGTCGTACGATTTCTATTTTCAACAAACGTATTTGCGTGATTTGGCTTCCGCTTCTCCACTTGATTATTCTTAAGTTCGTTCTCTGTCAGGTCTTCACCAGGTGCTCGTCTGTCCTTCTCTTAGCCGATTTCCCCCGAGGTGTATTTTGGGTTTCGAATATTGCATTGCGTTTATTGTTGAATAAGATATACGTTTAACGTTCGCCCGAAACTATCATACAGTAAACGATTATTCACTGATTGGTCACTAAGTGTTCACGGTCGTTAACAGAAAAACAATCGCTGTTCAGATAATCAAATATTTATTAACTTCCTTAATAATGTCTGGTGCCATTTGCTTGTTATAGGTTCTGCTTCTATAATTATTGCCAGTAATTGGTATCTATCACCCAAAGCACAACTGTCATTACCTGACTTTGGACAATAGCGACGTCTCGAGGCATACAGACTGTAACGTAGTAGGGCAATTAGTCTGAAAGCGCCAGACAATAGCATTATAAGCAGGATATTGCAAGCTTTCTTGCGATTAAATCAGAAATGGTCTTCACATCCAACTAGCGTGCACGTTGCGTTCATTGCTTGAAACAATACTTTTCAGTGACACTCTAAAACAATAAGGAAGTGAACTGAGCAACTAATTAAGATTTATTGTACGTATTAATCTATAATCACGCTTGTAGACATACTAGGAGCATTCTCAATCCCTATTAAATATCTTAGTCGACACTATCAATGAGTTCATTGCTTTGTTGTGGTTAAGTCTAATTTTCCAAGTTCAAACAATATACACATATAGTTCAACACCAGATTCTGCCTTGGTAAACTTGTTTTGAAAATATACATGATAAGCAGCACTATAACATAACAGGTCAGACATGAACCAGATCGAATAATGTTCAGTGTATTTTAAACAGATAATTTTAAAATTGTTTAGGTATTTTAGTAAATTTGATCCTATTATGGGAAAATGCTAATCAGAAAATGCTGATGCTTTAATGATCGTACACAGTCCAACAATGGAGTATTGTATGATAAAATAAAGAGCTATAAAATGAACTGTAAACGAAATGACGGCAATGATGCATTAGTGACATCCTCACTCAATTGGCGATTTCGCTGCAGATAAGATGATTCTGTTCATTTATAAAAAGAAAGATTCTAATAAATGTTAATAGATAACTTCCATCCAAACACCAGATTGGGATTTAAATGTATAGAATGTGGACAGAACTATTCAAGCATATGTGACCTTAAATACCACAGCTTAAAATCCATGAAACAACACTAAAATAACACAGAAGAAAACTCTTAATGAAAAATTGACGCAAAACCAGTTAACACTTGGACACCCTTTTCGAAGCTAGAAGATTTATCCCCAAATTTAGAGTAATAGAAGCACACAAATCATGGATAGAAAAACAGAACGGCAAAAAGCAATAAATTACAACCAACAACATGCTAGAGGAAATGCAAAATGAAGACTTGAAAACAAGACCAAACTCCAGACGAGGAAATCTTACACTTTGCCACGAAATTAGAAAACACTATCGACATAACCGCATCAGACAGGACCACTAAAGAAACCCTCTGTGAAGACGAAGATATACCAGAATCTCGCATATTTTAAGTTTTGTTATGGTTGAAACATGGCCAATTTAATAGACAAAGGGAGGCATTCAGGGTTCCGGCAGGCTGGCCTTTAAACAAACAGGCCGACATGAGCAAAGCAATCTACCCTGTAGTATTCACATGTAAACATTCCATAGTAGATACGACGATTTCACGAGCACTATAGTCTGTGAAATATGTCTTATTAATCCAGTAGATTGTTCCCTCATTTTGGGAAGAGGTTATGAGTGACGGAAATTGGTGAGTTTGTGGAGTTGTTGCCAGAGTTAGATCTACCGATGGATGTACCAATAATGATTCATCAACCTTCTGAACAGGCCAGTAAGGCGCCGTCGGCTCTACCGACAAATTTTTCCGCCTTGCTCTCGTGAACAGTTTAAGAAAAGGTAAAAACAAACAATATGTTTATCAAATATTTCAATGTGTACTTATATGTCAAAGCAAGTCGATGTACAAAGTTTTCGAACTTCCGATTATTTTCACTCAGTAGTTAAAATATATACTGGTATATATATTAGTACTTATCATAAGTAATATTTTTGTTCAAAATTCCAAATTCAATAACATCAAATTGCTTCCGTTTTAGTTTTATTTTGCCCCCCTCCCTTTTTTCACAAAATAAGCAGGTTACAGGTTGCTGTGCGGTTTATTGTTTTAAATTGTATTATGTCAAGTAAATTTATGAAAAACCAAAATCCCCCACCTTCCCAGATAAACTTTTTAATCCATGACATATAATTCTCTATTTAACCCCGAGCCTATTTCGGGCCTATATTTATACTGCATTGGGTGCCAATTATTTATTGTGTATGACCATAAGAAACCCGGTATCATTGCATATTAGGGTCGTAGGAAAGGGGTAAGATGTAATCAAGTAAGGGTATATTTTGTGAAATTAACACAACATTCTGGAAACGAATACATAATTATTTCAGGAGGCATGCTTTATTTTTCTTGTTATGTACGTCTGAAGCAAAATTCTTTTCATTATGAATTTTGATAATTGAATACGTGAAAATCTCCAATACGTCATTGCGCGTGCACGTGTTCGTGAAAAGATGGCACATCCAAGACCTTGGGTGCACGTTTTCCGCCGGAATTCCACGGGATTTATCCTTCGTCGAACCAACGGGCGTTCAAGGCATTCCAGACGACACAACAGAGCCCATAGACTTCTTCATGCTTCTTTTACTGGCGACACTTTTCCGTAAGATCACCCAGCAAATGAACCGGTAAATTATCTGAATATTTCCCAGTCTCAACGGAATACATATTTTATGATTTTATTCCATTTATTTTATAGAGATTTCAAGTGCAACCAAGAAAGATGTTTGGGTCGGAGTTGAGGAAGCATGTGATGTCTTCTATGACTCAGGACCACGCAAGCTGTTTGACTTGTGAAAGAAGTGGAAGAACCTGGAAGCCAAACAATAACGTGTTATATATTCAAATTACAAGAGGCAAATGAACGCGACAGGTAAGGGAGAATTTAGTTTCAATTTCATAATCACCGACACATACCTGGAAGCATTATCCGATGTTATCCGGTAAGACATGAAGTTACGCAAGGTACCAAATTATGCTAATGGTTTATCAAATGATTATTTTCAATTAAACTGACTTTTTCAACAAATGAACCGATATAATGTTGACAAATAAGGTGGTAGAAAGGCAGGCTGCAAGCATAAACAATTTGGTTACCGATTCATAGACTGATCCAGGGGTCCCGGCTTACGCGCTCTCCCTAAAATCGTAAAAGTTAGGTAAATATGTACCTGGAAAACATGATGAAACTTGCTGTGTCTGTAGCTTATAAATACATGTATGAAACCTTTGTTTGTGATTGAATGAGAAGAAATTTAGCTTTGTTTTTTATTTCAAGATTTGGAGACACAAATTTCGTTTTTTTCTGGGAAAACCATTGTTATGTACTTGAAAATGGTTGAAAAGAACTGTATGAACCATCTTACAGCATCCAATCAGAACCAGGGTCCCATATGCATAAGCCATTACTACACTGAAATTTACTGTTCCTCCATTTTACAGGAAATGGACCTTTCAAGTCCAAGTACAGTCTTGTGACAGAGGCAGTAATGGAGGTGGAAGGGAGGGATAGTGCAGCTGTCACAGGTATAGCCGGGGCAGAGATGAACACCTCCATGAATCAAATAAATAACACTTTGTAAGTGCTTTAAGACAAAATTTACTCATATACTAGCTCATCTCAGGATGTGACAGAGAAAAAAAACTATATTATGATTCTAATTTCTTGGTTAAAAATTTAGATGCAAGTTATACGGAGTCCAAAATCTTTCTAATTACAGATGACGTTCTATTGAAACGTTTAACACAGTCGCATGTTTACTTATCTAAGTCGACAGCAACGGTCCAGTGCAATAAGACCTTAATGAGTTTAGCTAATTATCCAATTTTGGCTCCAACTGATTTTCGAGTAGTCAAACATTAAAGCGATGACAATTTTCTCTAGGTTAAAACATTGACTGCAAGTACCATTTAGTCTATATCATGCTGCATCCAAATCAGTTTATCATCTTCAGTCATGAACAGTGTATCATGCATCAAATAGACAAGTTATATAAGTTTGTTTTATATATGACTGTAACCACATGCTCAAACGAACTAGTCTTTCCCCTATAATCTTTTGTTGAACTCGCATTGCTCGAATAAAAGTATGCACTTATGTCTGATCGCTCAGTTAAGACAGAATTATTGCTCTTTGGTCAGGAAAATGTCAAAGAATTGGCAGAGTCCATACTCATAGTAAATAATTTAATTTCTAACATATGTGGTAAAACTGCCGTTCCTGCCATTCTTGATAATCACCATTTCGATGCATCGGTCATGCCATTCCGGTGAATGACATCACCAAATCCCGAGCATCCTGGCACTTCTGTTACGGACTTCAAGCGGACAAGATACATTGTGAACCTTGCTGACAAAGTAAAGACTCTAGAAGAACAGACATTGATTTGGTGAGTAACATTACGTATTATATTGTATTTGTCCCGTCTACATAGGTGCGAAAGCTCATCACATAAAAAGTGTGTGACAGTGTTGTTTTATCTTGCCAACTGTCTTTCCAAAATTTGCTTGTGTAGCAACAAGATATCACAATTTTGGCATAAATAAAACTTCAGTTGTGTTTACTTGGTTACATGTGTAATGATTATCTTAATAATACCATCTATGTAATATATTCTTCGGAAATGTTCCGACAAAATTTATCCTTATAATTATATTGCCATGCTATATTTTAAAAATGTGAATGAAGCGACAAGTCATCCAGTTGTGCAAGTGACTAGCACATCGACTGTTGGCATCAGTGAATTCTCCAGCCGTGTACCTGCTATCCCTATAATGAATATTAGGACAAGATCCATATTGGTAACTAATTATAATTATCACCTGTATGTTAATGTTCTCTTATTATTGGCTTTCAATGGAGTTGATTTTCAAATTTATACGTTTATTAAACTTCTTAAAATATTATATTTTTAATACCGAATCCATATTCTATACTGCTTGGTGAAAAAATGTGTTTCTTCACAGATATGCAAGGGATGTTCTAAGACGCGCATCCCCGTTAACTCACAATGCACGGATGAATAACTTGGTTCCTGCAACTCTTCAGAGAAAGTCCTGGCTGTAATCATCAACATGGGACTTATTAAGAAGCCAACAATAGCTGAATAATGGAATAAAAAGTGTCAACTGAAGCCACACCCTGGTTTCCATCGGTTATCAAAGGAATCGATTCACGGCTATATTAAAATGCAGGCGTCTGTCGAACATACAAAGTGAACACTACCGATTTGTATAACATACTTCTTTGCCCGTAGCTTAGTATCAATATAATTTTTTATTTTGTAAAGTTATTTTTTATTTCGCTGTTCGTTGTTGAGGACCGTTTTGAAGATTTATTTAGTATATCCTGCTTTAATTTATTATAATTATTCAATTGGAAGCGCACTCGTTCACTGTGTAGTAAAACGTGGCTTTATATACAAATAGCAATGTTTAATTCTTTCCCTAACTAAATATAAAGTGGACACAAACTTATAATCTTTACTTACGACATTTGAGTGCAACTATATTAAGTTATAATCAATGTGTTATTTTTGTTTGAATTATCTTGAGACGACTTGTTTGACAAGTCAGATAAAGAGGTGACAGCAGTCCACGTTCAACTCAGTAAACAGCGATGGGCTACACGGGAACAACATCGACATGATATACGCAATGTGACACAATTTCTGGCTACAGGAAGATAAATATGTGCCTGCCATCCATGGACCATCTAACCACTTTGGTGTGTTTGTGTTGGGGAGGTTGGGGTGTAAACGTGCGTGAGAGCAGGAATTAAAAGAAATGGGTTTGATATAATAAATTCATATAATTGTAGCGATTTTAGAGATTTTAAATAACTCAGGGGGTTGGGAATGCGGTTAGATACGGATTATGGGACGGCTCAACCAATGCTGTATAGTCGGTTTATAAGGTTAAAAAATCGTTACAAACACTGAGCACAAATGCGTCATCTCAACAACATTACAGGTGTTGATTCTATCACAATAGATACTCCGACATCCAAAATGGTTTAAAAATTTAGAAGAGATTGGACAAAATCACATAAGAAAATCATTGAAAGGCAATTTAGATATTTCACAGACAACATGTTTCATTAAACACCATTGATAAGACCTAGATGTAGAAGACGTGTCAGACCACAGTTTTGCCTCGTAGAGATAGTGGCGAGGTACCGTATCTCCGTCGCCACGCTGCATCTTATGTTTGACATACTGAGGCCACAGCTACAAAGAGCTTCCCGTAGGAGCTGATCCGTATCGGTTGAATTACAAGCCATGTTTGCGTTGCGATTTTTTGCGATCGGGGTCTTCTACCAGGTAAATGGTGATACTGTTCGTTTGTTTGCCAACAGTGTGATGAGATATGTACACGATGTGGTCGCTGTCTTTGCCAGCACAATATCAGATTGGGTCGTATTTCCGACCGGAGAGAGAGTTCGAGCGACTAAACAGGCATTGTGGTAAATGAAACCGCGTTTCCAAGGTAAACAAAATTGTTTCTATGATGAGTATGCCCTAAGTTTGAGGGCAATGATGACCCTACATCGCTCACCTTATAAGATGCTTGAGAGGATATTTCATTTGATAGTTTGGACTAACGAGGGACGGACGACAAGTGAACACAATAACTCACCTTGAGCACGTGCTCAGGTGAGCTAAATGCCACTGTATCTTTAGAATGTTGCTATAACAACACGATGAAAACTTATTGCATTCGGCAATAGATCAACGAAAAAAGTTGAGATATGACTTATAGTAAGTATTTGTATTCGATCTCTAAAGGAATTTAGAATTTTTATTGAAATTTTCAGAGGCAAGGATACTTCTGTGTGACTTGCATCTGATGCAATCCTGGAGTAGGTGGTTGTCGAAATCAAAGCATCATGTAAATGGTTAAAAGAAGAAACTCCACATGCTCCAGGACCTTGCTAATGCCGTAACAGAACAGGATTTCAACTGTTGTTTACATAAAGTACAGATAGTTTGCCAAGAAAATGTTATAAGCTATATAACAAAAGTTTGGATGTCAGTAAAAGAGGTTTGATTAGTGGATTCATCATTTCCTATTCAAATTATCTATATGTTACATTTTTTATATTTTGAAAAATAAAGCCTCAAAATTGTGCAGACAGAGGATAGTCTCATTTTGTGGTTTTACTGTAATTAGGTTAACTACTTAAAGGGCTTGTCTCACTGATGGAGCGATTTTTTTTAAAAAAGTATAATTTTCTTACGTATTAATATAATAGAACATTGTTGACTGTTGCTTTTAGAAATATTTATTGCAAATAATCTATTTTAACCGCTTTCAACAAGTGTGTTGTTCCTTTGAAACACAGCGCAATTTTTCCTTTCAGCATGATTTTAGAGTAATATTATTTACAAGATCGGTCTGTAACATAATCAAACTTCAGTCTCAACATCTATGAAGTATTTGGTTTGTTATTAAATTCGTTTTCATCACATGCGAGTAAATTTCAGGCAATTTAAATTGTAGTAGTAGTAAAGTAGTAGTATAAAAATCGAATTTTGGAGGTTAAATACTTGAATAATTACAAAATCCTGATGTTTCACAAATTATATTTATACTAGTGTGCTTGTTAATGGAATATACAGGCATCTATGCCACAATATAGTGAATATTTAACAATTTGATTTTTGATATACGCTGAAACGTGACACAGTCCCTTTAAGGTGCGTACACACAGTAAGTTTTGGTGTATAAGTCGAGGATGTACATTTTGACACGTGTACGTCATGCCAATACATTTCCTTCATTACACTTGGTAACAATGAAGGTGTATATTTCGAGAAAATGTATGGTAGGCGTAACTACACAGTTCATCTTGACTTATAGGTCAGAATGTATCATCAAAACTTACTGTGTGTACGCACCTGTATGTTATACATTTTGTTAAGCTAGTTTGCCATAGAAAAACTGTTATTTTATTAACTCGTTGTCAATTGATATATTGATATTAAACTCGTTCAGGAATATTTTAAGTTCGCCGGAGGCTCGCTTAATAAAATTTCCAAAACTCGTGTAATATAAATTTATATCAATTGACAACTTGTGATAGATCCTCTAAATACATTACTCATGCAAATCCATCTTCCAATGAAGATTGTGTTATGTTTTAGAAATGGGCTCAATATTTTCGGACAAATTCTTTGCCAGTAGGAGTCCACACAAACAATGGCATCGAAAGGATTCATAGCACATTCAAAAATAAGTACCTCAAAAGGAGAACACAACTATCCCTAACAAATATGGTGGCAAGGATGCTGAGGAGTTTTCTTCCAGAAAAAAAATAACAAGAGGATCAAAAGGGCCCTATGTCGCTCACCTGTTGCAAATTGGTCTAGGTATCAGTACAATTTACATTCTGACCATATTTCTTGAAGATTGGACCAAAACAGGGGTCTCTAGAGTGAGCACAAGGCTTCCCTAAGATTTTACCTAGTGACCGAGTTTTTTACCTCACATAATCCAATTTAAAACTTGGTCTAGATTTTACGGAAATCAACATTCTGACCAAGTTTTATGAAAATTTAATCAAAACGGCGACCTCTGGACTGAACACACTTTTTGACTAAGATTTGACCTAGTTTTTGACCCCACATGACCTAGTTTCGGACTTGGCCTAGAGTTTATGGAGAACAACATTCTGACCAAATTTCATGATGATTGGATAAAAAATGTTGCCTCTAGAGTGAACACAAACAAATTGTTGACGGACGAAGAGTGATCACAAAAGCTCACCTTGTCACTATGAGTTATATTATAAAGAGTTTATTATTAAAAGATACGAGTAAAACGGACTTGGAAGCAGCAATCACCAGCCAAGCTGTAGTAACAACACACACTTTCACGGAGCAATGCCTACAAAGCCTAAGTATTTGCTGTAAAAGAGCGGAATGAAAAAGAAAAATTGAAAAGGAAATCACCGATGAACACCAAGTGACAGAATGAATAAAACTAATATTATACCTGACCTAGTTGTCCAAGTCATCGGTGTAAAAGAGTAGAATTACCTAGTTTCACAGCAGAATGACCTAGTTTCACAAATATTTTCCAAAACGGTGACCCAAAATGACCAGATGAGACGAAGGCTATTAAGATTAAGTACTTCTTCAGATACTAACATAAAGAAGTTACACGCGTTTACCTCAAGCTGCTATTACTTTTTATTCAAGGATACTAAGTACACAATTACGCACTTATTAGCATGACTAATTTTCTACATAATACTAGTAGGTGTTTGCAATAAACATACAATGGGTATCTGGTAATGACAATACGCACTCGCTGTAATTACACAATAATGTCTCCCTCATAGCAAGCTGTGACAGTAGGTCTACATTATCGGAACCAGAATTAAGACAAACGATTGGGTTCCTTTATTTGGTACGTATATTACAGATAAATTAACGTATATACCAATTACCATGGGCATAGGCGTAATTACTATAATTACTAAAACACATGATACCTTGATACAATCCTTGTACAAAATGTTTGTGACCCAGGTTTCATCTATTAGTGTTTTTATTGTTTTCACAATGATGTTCTTGGTAGAGTGACAGTAATCCCTGCCTTCCCACGGCCTTGCTGATGGTAAAATCTCCGAAATTTCCTCGGACACTGACAAATAAGATATTGTCCCCGACGTATTGGTGCGGAGAAAAAAATCATAACATTTCCAATGGCAGTGCGGGGAAAGCAGGAGTTACCGGTAAAATCATGATTTACCCAGCCGCCCATCACCTATCCCGGGGTGGGGGCGTGGATGCAACTGACTGGTGCTTAATATAGGCTACCGTTTAAACGAAGTCACTCGGTCACTGTGTAAAATATTTAAAGAAACTTGTTAGCTTACTCGAAGTCACGGCAAATGATATCTGGTCGATTGGTCGGGGACGTCATTTTGTCGCTAGTTTAGTAACAAGGTCAGATCGCAGTAACGCCACCATTTATCAATTAAGAGTCTTGGAATGGTTTCGGCATAATACTAGTAATGGTGAAACTGTAATCTTGCTCTTTTACAGCGGTGCAGTCCTCGAGGAACTAGATCGGGTTTTATTCAGTCACATGGGGCAACTGAGGTTTTTGGTATGTCTGCGAAACTAGGTCATTCTAACAGTAGGGACTTGGGCTTTTAATTAACTGTTTCGTTAGGTTATGTATGGGTATAGCTCCATTTAAGTTTCTTATGTTAGTACTGTTTTTTCTGTGCTCGACTGGTTAAATTGGGTGAGGAAATATTAGCAGAACCATCTGTAATCCAAAGATATTATTCACAATTTCAATAATTCAAGTATTAGTATACTTCCGGTTTTTAAGAACTGTATTCTAACGATTTTAATAGAATAATATAAATTATAATATTTATAGAGCTGACTAAATGTATCAAATCACTAGTAACTATGTAGATCTAGTAATGCGTGAACTTACATTTGAACTTTTGAGTACAAAAATAACATTGACAACAAAGAACTAGATCTGTACTAATGATTGGAACTTACTCCAATGTGGCAACCTTTGTACAAATAAGTTTTTATAAATAATTAAATTGTTTGATATATTTTACATTAATGTACCAATGCTGGATATGCGAGGAAAATTTGCCAACCAATCGTATGTTTGAGCGGTATATGGACACTATACACAAAGTGCTGCAGTTACTACGTGAATGGATGGGGTGCACAGGCCGGGTGCACAGGCCAACAGGATATGAAAAGACACATCAAACACATATTTGTGTACCAGATGTGGCGAACCACCCAAAGGAAATAGCTCTTTTAGCTCTATTCAAACCTGATTATGAAAAAGAAAGTTTTTGGTAAGAAAACAGATTTTAGTAACTTTTTGCTTTCTACCAGTGCAGTTAAATGTGACACAATCCTGTTTCATATTCAAATTCAACATGGAAATCTGTAGAAGGTTTTTTAAATATAAATGTGGCATTATCTTTTTCTAATTATTCAAATTCAACATGGATTTTTTTCTGTGGAAGGAACTTTAAATAATATTCAACTTTCTGACGTTATAGCTCCCCATTATTTTGCGGAAGTTATCACAGCATCTGGCTCGTTTGCCAAGTAACCACAGTTCTATATAGTGATATAAAGGACTTTCTATGTGGCAACCCAGACAACTGGACAGATACCTTGACGTTGAAATGGACCATCTAGTAAATATGCGTTCATTTCCAACAACAGAATTCACTGCAACGAAGTACACACTATATAATTCTGGAGCTGAAACTCCTCTTTTAGACGAGAGATATTACTCTCTTCCGGGTTCTCCGGATAAGCTGGACTATCCAGAGGAACTACTCATTGAGAACTGCATCAGTCAGTGTTAATAGTTATACAGATGCAGTTTCGTCATTGATATCTACATATGTCACTTTCAAGAAGCATAAGGATGTAATGTCTAGTTCCTTCTCCAACAACTTATCTTGGACCATTCCTCATCATTCCACTAATAAATCCAAGGCCAGGAAGTTACTCAGGATAGAGGCTATGCCACTTTAAACGACGTCAGTGGGACTAGGACGAGTCAGTTACTCTAGCTGAAGGCGAGTTCACCAAAAGCGTTAACATGTCGAGTGTCTGGCAATGTCCATTTTCAAACATAGCTATGTATCCAGACGACAACGATGCATTGGATTGTCAGGCAATACTGGATTATTCGTTCACAGCACAAGAAAGTTAAATTGTTCAAACGGGTCTGAATGGTTATTGGAATGAACGTTAACTGTGTTAATATCGACGGGCCATTGACTGAAGATGAAAACATTTTACATAAATTGTTACTGAACTGAAATACTAATTACTTGAAGTGTTTATAAAAGGGGTTACTTAAGTGTTTATAAAAGGAATCGAATCTGGATTGTCGAGCATCGTATATAACAGCCTCATTTTCACTTTAATTGGCACGTGTTGCAGTGCAAGGGAAGCAACTCTTGTAACATTTCAGAACTCCGTATCAGGATGCTGGCCGTACTTTTTGTAGTTTAACAAACACTCCTAGATCTATAGCAGATCTGGACAATTTATTTATATAAATATGACTTTTGATTTGTTTTCCATTGCATTTATAATGCTGTTTTACTCAAATCATTTTTAATTGACATTTGTTAATATTGATTACTTGATTTTGTCGGGATCCGTTGAAGATAGGCGTTATTCGAATTTCGAATGGGTTTAGGCCGGAATCTAGCAGAAGTTAAGAAAATGTGGATTATGTTCAGCGCTTTATTGATAAAACGACCCCAGAAGTCCGTTCACCAAGTTTTAGGTAACGTAACTAGATCTAATTAGGTTGTTTATATTGTGCAACATGATTTGTCGCAAATATTGTTTGATGTTCTGGTAGTCTACTGTGAGTTTTGGTGTATTATGTGGTACTAGAATTGTAATACCCATCTGTGTTGTCTCTGATATTAAATTCCGGTAAGTGTCCAAATTACACAGGATACACAGTCTATTTTCAGACCTGGAAATACCGTTACTTGGGACGGGTGATTTTCAGGTAAATAGTTGATTTTTCTATCTACCAACTTGTAATCCATAAACCTCAACTAGCGCAACGTAGCGTATGTCGTAAGCGTTGTCACGTGTTGTCTTCAATTTCTTTGAAAAGAATTTCGGATTAAATAAAATAGCCGGTACAAACATTTAATTTTCAAATAAAAAATGGTACCGGTTATTTTGTTTAATTGGAGAATCGTTTCAAAGAAAATGATGGCAATCTGTACGTGACCATTAAGGCATACGGTGCGCTAGTCGAGGTATATGGATCATAAGTTATTAGAAACTACATGTAGATAGAAAACTCGTCCAAACCGTAGGTCACCAGTCCCAAGTAACTGTTTTCCAGTTCTAAAAAATAGAGGGTGGACCCAGTGAATTACATGTAAATCTCGTGCTGACGATCTGAGGTTTTAAGGTTACAGTATGGCGAACATTAAAGTGTATAGAGCTATATTTTAACAAATTCAAATTCAAAAGTTTATTGCGCAAAACAGGCCACCGGCCTATACACAAGAAATAAATAACATATACATATGACAATTAACAATGAGTGAAAATGTGGAAATAATACATGCAAACATTGTTGACAATGCATTGTTATAATCATGCTAAATATAAATTGAAAGGTATTCCTTTCTTTCATGGGAAGCAAAATATATATACATGGATACATTACGCACGATGTAAACATTTTGTACTGACATGAGACTATAATACATATTGATAGTGGAATTACTCTCCTGTAAATGTGGTAGATACTTATGACGGATATGGCTATATAGTGGACAGACTAACATAAAGTGTAGTTCGTCTTCAGTGCATCCTTCGCAGTACGGACAGACACGATACTCCGGTATTATTCCAAAGTGTCTACCCTTTTCTACCATCAGATCATGAGCAGAGCTTCTAAAATTAGCTATACATCTTCTAAATTTGCTTATATCAATACATTTTACATAGCTTGCAACATCATAAGTACTCTTATAATTGATATAATGAAACAATTTGCTTGAGCCTAAGCATCTAGTATGCCAAATCTGGACATGTTGGTCTTTGAGCCGTTGTGTATATTCTAGTAGAAATAATTGGTGATTAAAATTGTCTTGTGTTTCCCACACGTAACCGAAACCATTTTGGTATAGATTTAATCTAATATCGGATACCCAATTGCTATAGCCTAGTCTATCATAGTGAACAAGCATTTCGTAACATAGTTTTACATATCTATTGCCAGGCATTTTCAACAGCCGAATCCAGTATTTCATGCATCTTTTCGCAGCACATATGTATATAGGGAACCTTCCAAGATCACCTAGTATGGCATCATTACAAGACATTGTATTGACATTCATAAAACGTTTACAAGCGTAAACATGTACATTCTCAATACAGACAACATTTTTCAAGGCCCATAATTCTGACCCATATAGCATAATTGGAGCAATTTTAGAATCAAAAAGCTTTAAAAAGGTATGGTATGGTAAACAAGAGAATTGATGGAGGGAATTGAACATACAAATTAAAGCTTTTTTAGCTTTAACTGACATCGCATTTGCCATTTGATACATAGAAAGTCTGTTTGTAAATAACATGCCTACGTAAGTAAAGCTATTTAACACCTCTATTTTATTGTTATTATATGTCCATTTCTCAGTTGAAGAAAGTTTACCACCTCGTTTAAAAACCACTATCTTCGTCTTTTTAACATTCACACGAAGCTTACTTTTATCACAAAAATCATGCAAAACATTTAATTGTCTTTGAAGGCCAACAACAGTGTCAGCGAGCATAGCAATATCATCTACAAACATTAGCATGAACACTTCAATCAAACTTGGCATTAGCTGTATACCTCTAGTATTGCAATCACATAAAACTGTATATAGTTCATCAATAAACATGGCAAACAAGATCGGGCTTAAACTGCATCCTTGTCGTAGACCTAAAGGACATTCAAAAGTATCTGTGTAACCCTGATTTGTTCTCACACAACCCTTTACGGAAATATATATTGACTGTATGGCTTTGAGTAATTTGCCTTTGACAAGTTTTCGATGTAACACCTCATACAGAATATTACGATCAACAGAATCGAATGCTTTCTCAAAATCTACGAATGCAACATAAATTGACTTTCCTTTCATACTCAAGTATTTGTTTATGATTGAATACAGAATAAAGCTGTTATCTATAGTGGAATATCCCTGCCGGAACCCACCTTGACATTCACAAATTTTGTTTTACGCTTGAGTATAAAAAGTAAGTCGTTTTGTTATTATGGAGATGTACATCTTGCTCAGTATGTCCACGAGGGCTATCCCTCTATAATTGTCTGTATTATTAACACTACCTTTCTTATGAATGGGAACTAGAATAACTTTAGTCCATTGTTCAGGAAACTCGCCCCTCATGAATAGTCTATCAAACAGTTTGACTATGTATGGCAATAGCACATGGATACCATACACTAAATGTTGTGGAAGGAGATTTCCACCAGTTGACTTATTGATATTAACATTTTTAATGCTTTCTATAACATCGTTCTCTGTAATCGAAGAGTTAAATAATATATCCTGTGCCTCATCTAGATTCTCTTCTGTGATATCATCTTGTATAGTCTGTTCATTATTATTATCACGATATGAGTTAAATAAACTGCTAAAATGCGTGTACCAATCGTCGAGCGCGATTTCTGATTTGATCCGCGGTGTATATGTTAGTCTCTTTATTTCCCGCCAAAACAGCCTTGGAGTATTAGCAGACGCATCCAAAGTGTTCAATGTGTTTCTATTGTACTGGGAACGTTTATTTTACATAACGTTTTGTAGCGTTGTTTTTTGGTAATGTATTCGCGTAAATCCTGTTCCGACCGACCAGATCGAAACCTTCTCAGACACGTCTGTGTCTCACGCTTAGCGTTTCTACAATTGGGGTCATACCACGGTTTAGTCTGATTTTGTTTGTGGTGTGGCTGTTTTACCTTCTTGAATGTTTCACAACATTCTAGAATGCACGTTTCTAGATTGCTTATTATAGTGGTTACACCAATAGCTGTATCGTTTAGCATGCCGTCCAATCTGTCAAAGGAGCCCAATAGAATACTATCCGACAAACACTGGATATAGTTCTCGCGATTACTCTCATTTATTTTGTATACGTCAGAAGTGTTCGATTTTTCTTCAGGTTTTGATGTATGATCATCAAATACAGGTACCTCTATACATAGAACTATGGGTATATGTGAACTCTCTGTATTTGGTAGCAGCTTAAAGTCAGATACTATGTGAAATATTTGTTTCGTAACTATAAAGTAGTCTATAGTGCTACATCCATAAGTATTCACAAAAGTGTATGCTCCACTAGATTGTCGATCGCCGAGTCGTCCATTTACAATGTAGCCTCCGTGTGTTTTACAGAACGAGATAAGATCACGACCAAACTTGTTAACCACTAGATCATGTGAAATTCTTTCTATCCCTATATCTCCGTCTAATATATGATAAAATTCATGCAGTTCGGGAATATTTAAATCGCATGTAGTGTACTCAGTGGTACTAGAGGTTCGAGCATTAAAGTCGCCACAAATTATAAGGTCCAAATTGAGCACATTGTGTCTAGTTATGCATTCCTCTAAGTAATACAATGCAGATTTCATGTTATAACGTTCGTAGATTGGCGATCGTTCCGGTGGGACATATATATTAACATACAGTACATCTTTTCCTGTCTGAGGGAACAATGACTTATCTAATTTAAGCACAACTCCAAATGTAAAGTCGTCACATATTCGCTCAACAAATGATGCTATATTATTTCTAACACCGACCATAACTCCTCCCATGGGTCTACCGCCGACAAGTGATCTCGTGGCTGGACAGGAATATACAATATGATTATGGAAATAGTGTTCGCAATATGACGTGTCAACGTCCCAGGTCTCTTGTACGCCAAATATATCGTTATCACACAGAACATCAACAATATCATAGTTTAAAAGTTTGGATTTCAATCCTTCAATATTCCAGCTAAGAAATTTTAAAGTTTGCGCAATATGTGTATGGCTTCGGCCGACCCCCTAGTCTAAGTTGTCATGGTCGGGTATAGGATCCGCAATGCCAACATGTGTATTTGACATTGTGTCTACGCGTTCGTTTTCCGCCCTCCTATTTCGTTTACGCCGAGATACACCTTCGTTATCACGTTTTTGAAAGTAACACAGTTTTCCGCCTTTGAAGTACCCTGTTAGACCATTATTTTTTGCACTCCTTAGTTGGCGTCTCTGTGTGTAAGTAATATCGTTCGATATTCGGATACCGGATGCACGTAATTCAGCTCTATAGTTAAAAAGCTTGAACTTGTCTCGAGGACGCACAAACTTGGCAATTACCATTCGTGGCGCGTCGCTATCTTTCGTACCAATACGCCATGCTGAAGTTAGCATATCCGTACTACCATTTGTACCATATGCAACCCGCAGTACCTTCTCGTTGATGATGGTCTTAAGTTCGTCCTCATTTGTCTCAGTGTCTGACAATCCAAATATGCGCAGAGAATCTTTCAGTTTGTCCGATTCAATATTATCTAAGTGTCGTTCAACGTCACAAAGTCGTGAGTTATACTCATCGCGATGTATCGACATACTCGCCATATCATTAGATAACACATCTTGCTCGAATTTAACATCTTCCACTGACTTTTCAAGATTTCCAAGTCTATGGTCCATATCTTTCTGGGCAGATTCAATATTTTCAACCGAACCCTTTATTTGCGTAATTTCGTTTTTAAATGAAGAAACGTCATTTCTCACACCGCGAATCTCCTGTTTCACTTCTCTGATTCCATCGTTATTTTCCTGTATGGCTTTCAGAATTCTCTCTACATTTTGGTCAGCCGTCCTTGTAACAGGTCCAGGGTTAGTTTCAATATCTCCTGACAGCATCATTAGTCTTGAGATATATGTGGAGTATTGACTTCCATGGATAGTACATCCTTGAATTGTATTCTTGGTAATGTACGGAAAGTTCCAATCACATGTATCAAAGTTTATGACTGCATAATTGCGTTCTATATAACTGCGCCCAAACACCACACCGTATATTGCCAGCAAAATAAAGATACCATATATACCAACAGCGAATGCTCGTAGATGTACGTCTGTCCCAGACTGGTATCCAGTATATTTGCCATATTTGTGCCGACGTTTCTTAGCTTTGCAACACAGTGAAAATGTTCCAATCCTGGCTCGATATTCATTCAAGTCACAGCCCATTTCGAGTGCAGTTTATATACCGTAATCAGTTTATTGTGGATGCGTATATCAGTTATAATCCGACCTGGGGCTATATAAACAAACGTATATCCGTATTCGTTAACCGTTACTTATCACATTTTTCATACAATATGTTCGACCTTGACATCTATTCAACAGGTAAATTACATTTATATATAGTCTTGGTAAACAAAGGAATCTCTGAAAAACGCCAATTACTCAATAAATCCAGAATTTTTCAAAAAGTTCGTTCAATGTTCTGGTAAAGTACACTTATCTGATTCACTGTGTCCAAAATCCGCAATATTTCCAATCAAATAAAACACTTTAAAAGTAAAAAAACACCATACCATACTGTAACGTTACATACATAACAGTCATTCACTGTCAAAATAATTACTTGCATCGTTTTGCATCTACCTTAATTGCAAATTAAAACTTTGGATGGGTTACGTATACTTTAATTCAATCGTCGAAAAATAGACGATTCTTATAGTTTCATAGGGTGTTCTAGAACACTTTCGTATGAAAATGGACAGTTAATCACAGAAAGAAATTCTGTTAAAACTAAGGGAAAAATGATCTAATGGATATGAAAGCATAATTGTTTTTCAGTTTTTGAAACTTTAAAAAAAAAATCTTCCGATATAGCTATATACACTTTAAATGGTTGTCCTCGTAGATTTTATTTTGCAAGACAAAAAGATACTCAACCTTACCAGTCGAGCACAGAAATCACAAACAACTACACAGAGCAATGCCCACACAAACCCATGCCAAAACGGCGACCAAATGAGGCACAACAACCCCGGGGCATGACCTAGTTTAAAACACTAAGGACGGTGACCTAACGTTTTGCGACCTAAAGAGGCACAACTACGACTTTACCTAGTTTAAAATAATTGGCAAGGTAGGAATGGGATGGGAAATAAGATTACATAGTCCTAGCAACTACAGAGCAATACCCACACGTAAGCCGAAGAAACAATTAAAAATCCAAGTCCCCACCTATAAAATGCACGATTACCCACTTTTACAAAGGAATACTTTTACAAAGGAATTATACAAAAACGGAATGAAACGCAGCCAATACTCGACCAAGTTTCCCAAAGCGCCACTGCACGGCGACCCAACCGCACACACCGAAGCAGAATGGACAATCGAACTACATGACGTCATTAAAAAATTGTAAATGAATTACAGTACAGTACCTCAATATCGAATGTGACGTCATTTTCAATCATTGTTAATTTTGCTTTGTCCTCGATGGGCATGCTAATGTAGGTCACGATGGAATTAATTACACAATAAATGACCCCTGTCCAAAACGCCTTATAGTAAGGGTTAGACGTTGAAAAGGTACATTGGACTATCTCTATGAAAATTACTTCCAAAAGGTCAAAATAAATGTCATGTGTGTATAAAAAAAAGGTTGAACAACGCGTAAGAGGAAATCTGACAGGGAAGAAAGCACCAACACAGACTTCTGGTTGTCAATTTTCTTCGAAATCACTTCACCATTCCTTCATAAAACGAACATAGGTAATGGTAAATTATTTAAAGACGAATTTTATTACTGTTTTCACGGGTGTATTATTAGAAGTGGAGTTGACTGCTAGAGGAAATGGCACAGAGTACTCGATAGTGCATGATATCAGGGCCCGGTATTACAACCAATACTTACCACTCAACACTCAGCACTCTGATCTTACTCGGCTGAGTTCGGAGTATTTAATTTGGTGGTTTGGTGATCACCAAGTTATTTACGTAAGTACGGAATATTTTAGTGATGTACGGCCCAAATCAATGCTCTTCAATCAAGGAGAGAATAATTGGTCGTCGCGCACTTGCAGACGACAACAAGATGGCAGCTGTCCCCAAAGCGGCTAACTGGACGGTCGGTGAAGAAATTCGCCTTATCACAGCCGTCCAGAACAGACGAGATGCGCTCTTTGGGGGCATTTAAAGGCTCCTCAAGGGGCAAGGAGGTCCACAAGGCCGCCTGGGAAGAAGTGGTCGGGCTGGTAAATGCGTGAGTAAAGTTAAAAGTCACTTTTGTCGTGTAAACATTGTTAATCTATTTACCCAGTATGCCTTATTTTCTGCTTAGTACAAAACACGAATAAGCCGATCAAACGAAACCATCCAAGGCAGAATAAAATTTTATAAGGAAATTACCGTTCATAAAATATCAGGGAATAAATGCAATCGAAGTGTAGACTAGATCCGAGTATATCGGAGTACAATAACAAACAATGGAAAACTATTATCTATTGGTTTTGGTTGACAAGCGTTATATCTCGACCTACGGACAAAAAAGACGCAAAACGAGAACGATTGGCAGCTCATACATTTGGTACACATTCAATGCATGTTTAAGAGGTTTCCAAACCGTAGCATTACATGCGTTTCGACTAATTAATTATGCATCACATTTTTAAAAATCGCAAGGGTCATTGCGAAGGCTAAAACCTTTTCCGTGCGACCAGTGAAGGAAAGCTACCACACAACGTCCATGTACCGACGTAGCGTCACAAGTCGCATTAAGGTTAGGTCACTGTCCTTGGTGTTTTAAATTAGCTCACGGGGTGGATATGCCTCGTTTAGTCAGCGTTTTGGCATGGGTTTGTGCAGTTGGGTCGCCCTACTGCGGGGCATTTGGGAACTTAGTCGGGTCTTGTCAATATTCCATTGCAAAAAGCTCATATATTGATATTCTAATTATAGTTTTGTAAATCCTACAAAATTCTGCTAAAATTCTACTTAATCATTTATTTTACCACGATTGTTGATCGGCAATGCTGAATGTAAACGAGATTTTTGTTCACCAGATTTTCGTGCTCTGCTGTTTCTGTTGAGTGCTGCTTTCATGACCGATTTGTTATTATTTTTTGCGCTAAACATCACTTACTATTTCATTTTTTACGGAAAAAACTAATACGATTGAAACTATTGTCGACATTTGATGGCTTTAAACGGTCACTTTTCTAATTAATAAAAACAGAATTTCAATTTCTCTGACAGTTTGTTGTTGAATAGTTTTAGATTATAGAAATACTTTCCACATTTTATCGACTATTGGTGAACAAAGAACATCAATCAAAAGTCATATTGTTATTTGAACAAGCAGTTCATAAAATACGCGAATCGCAAAACAATATCAATTGCATCTCGTTAGTTATACACATTTTAATCACTAGGACTTGATATTAAAGACATATTTCATTTTGGTAATTAGTGCCGTAAATATTGACAGAATCAAAGCGAATGACTCCCTACGGATCACGAAATAAAAAATCTCGTTTGATATGGCGTCACCGGGGATATTTATTACGGTGGATCATTAATCTTGGAGCAGGAAATTGTGTTTTGTACAAAGTTGAGCGTTTATAAATAGGACATCGACGTTCAGCCGAGTGCTTTATTGGATGCGCCAACTTTAGAAAAACGGGCATCCTGTCACGATACTTCTAGCAACGACGTCAAACACAAACTACGACCAGAAGAAGCCTTAATTTCTATCTTTAAAACAAAACAACCGTATAGAATGAATTAAATTCAATGACAAAAAATGCCAGAAAAGAAAAAAAACTTGGAAGCAACACCGATACCATCAGCACCACCAGAAGTATTTGATCAAAAACGTCATTTATGTCATGGCGTGCAATGGCTGTCTAGAATACTGTATTTGTCAAATTGGGGACAAATTAAGAACTAGAAGAACAACACATGCTCATCAAGACAATTAGATATTTACTTGTAAGGAGCCATATCGACAATAGTTGCTCAACCGAACCAAAATTCAATATATTTCCTTTTTATAAGATGAAAACAAATAGCGTATCGGCCAGATTAACAAAATAAATACTTTATTGATTGTTTGAAGCCGAAACTAAACATGCGAAATATTTTACACAACACCAATGGATGCACGACGACACAACGGCATGCATGATCAATTCTGGCCCCGTGCTCAAAAAAAGAAAATTATCTGGCTTAAGCTCGGTTTTTGATAAGAACGATTTTGGAGGTTTGGATTCGGTGTTCACAAAACGACTTTTTTACGATCTCAAGTAAGCTCAATTTTCCGGCTCAGTTAAAAGTCATTTTCAAGTCGTAAGCGGCCGATACACAAAAATACTCTTCAATAGGAGGCGTGGTGCGAGAAACTGTCAGTGTCAATTGTCTGCAGCCTGTCAACAAGACCGACATTAAGTGGGCAGAGAGCGAAAAGTGCTTTGCAGTAAATTTGATCAATGACAAATATAGAGCCCTTTTCTCAAGATATAAGGGGGCGACTCAGGGAGCAAAAGTTTAAGAAGAAGAGTGGCAAAGAAGTGCCACTTCGCTGAACTGGTAAATATCGTTATGTTTTATTATGTAACAGTGTTGTATCGAGTAAATTCCGGCGGGAGTGAGTACTTTTCTAATGCGAAGGAATGCTACGGCAAAGGCATACGTGTATCACTATGATTTTCAATACAACAAAATGGTGCATCTGTAATTGATTGTAAGATAGTTATTAATTTTGTAAGTTTTCACGAGTTGCAAAGGTTGCCCAATGTGGGACCGTAAAGGGCCCAATACATACTCAATTTGAGGGAGCTGACCATCATTTCACCTGATCATTTAAAACTGGCGTTAGATTTTGAACCGTCCGGGGATCTGCTCAGCAGAATATATTTCTGTAGCAAACATAAGGCTTTACAAATCCGACTAAATGCATTAGGCCATGAATCATTCATGAACTTCATGGAAGACTCCCAATCATCCGATAGTTCTAAAACTGTTTTGCCAGATTGTAAGCCCCATCATATTTCTGACCCCAATATGTTGCATGCAGATGTTTCGAAATCTAGCCTTAATCAGGCTAGTTCAAGCACCCTGTGTCATAGACCCATTGGTGTTATAAAGGAGGGTGCTTTATAAAACGGACAGTACAATGACGACTTGATGGACACGATCAGACGCCTCACTTTGGATGAGCTGAATGTACATGATAAGGAGAGTTTTTACAGTGAACCAATGAATGTTCAGTATTTTTTCATGTGACTGTTTTGGCAATTTCCTATTGGCTAGTAAATCCGGTATTAGCAGAAAGGCGGCAAACTGAAAAATGTTTATTATAGGACGAAAACCCCGAAGTAGCAAAAATGGTAGGTTCGGCATTTTTAAACTTTGCCATCGATATGTTTTTTGTGTTTCCTGAAAAAGTACAAAATTGTAGGTTCGGCATTTTTAAACGGTGACATCGTTATGTTCCTTAGGGATATCAGAAGGCCTTAAAGGACAGGGACGGTTACAAAAGAAATGCATTGTTGAGTAGACGACAGTCCGGTACAGTTACCAGTGGGTCAAGCTCAGACGGCGACCTCTCCATATATCTAGTTCTACAGACGTTTCTAAAACAGCCAGGAGACTCCAGCAGGTGAATAGAAATTTCAAGAGGGGTACGCCGATGGAATGCCCGAAAAATCTCACGTATGATGGTAAAACCAGCTGGATGGCGTTCGAAGAGGTATTCTACAGTTATCGTGATATCTTGGGCTGGACTAAGGACCAAGCAAAATGACTACTTAGTATGGTGCTTGAGGGGAAAAACTTGGTTTCACCTTCAAAAAACCCCCGTCATCGATCCCTTAACACCATCCTAGAGCAGCTTGGCAGACGATTTTGGAGTAAACATTATTGGACTGACAAATATCACATCTAAGTTGGACTTATTATAAGTTATATGCTAACATCAGTTTATCAGAAGAATAGTCCATAGCAAATTTCACAACGCCTGCCAGCAGGCTCCACATTCGATGCGAGGTTGAACGTCGTGTTTTGCATTTAAATTTGTGCTGTGGGGATTGTCATTTTCGTTTGAAAGCTGTTAGACTAAAGGAGTTTCATCGACAGCAATTTTAAGTTGCAATACTTCAATAAGTTAATGGGTTAGATCCGTAAGTTAGTGCTAGTGGCATGATCTGAGGCATCCGTCAAGTCAAGAACTTGCAAATTGACTTAAATCCCTCGAGAAAACTAATTATTACTTAGATAATTAAAATAGTTACCACTTTAAACACTGTCATCACACCAAAATTGTACATTGCGCCTAAGGACAAAACGAATACATGACTGTTCAATTTGCATGTGCGTGCGGAAATACGCAATATGTATCTAAAACATGCTACAAGTCTACTGAGACATGTCGTTCTCAAATTTATAAGAATACAAACATAGATGTTCGACGAGTGCATGGTTGTTCCAATACCACAGAACACAAGTTGAGACCAGGGTAGATTCGGTGTCATTGTTATGTTTAAAACAAACTCTAAGCGAGCTAATAAACGTTACCGTATTATTCTTTAAATACGAAATTTCATTGATGCCACGTGTTATACTATTTCAAGAAAACCTTTTCGGTAGAAGGCAATCTTTACTTTTTAGAGATGGTCCCAAAAATATAAGAATATCTTGTATAAACTAGCCTAACGCAGTCAAGTGCAACGCTACAGACGTATAACATCCGACAACGATCGATTTAAGAAGAATACCTTGCAACTGAAACAGTTTTTTAAAAATCATATTCTCAACAAAGCAGTTGATAAAGCATCAATGCTAACTATGGAAGAAGCTCTCGACCCATTCACCAGGCCTGACAGAAAAGAGGAAATAATACCCTTTGTATGCACTTACAATCCGTCCTTGCCGAATATAGAAAAAATAATCAATCCATATTGGAGATTGTTGAAAATTTCACAGATTGACATTTTGAAACAACTATATAAATATAAGCCTATTATCGCTTATAAAAGACCTACTAATTTGGACGATATTTTTGTACACTCATCATTGAACAAACTGGTGACCAATGGGATAAATAAAATGTGACAAATGTCATCGGAGCCGCTGTAGTCATTGTTCCAGTATAATAGAATCTGACTCTTTTTAACAGTTCTACCAATTTTACATGTTTTAATGTTAAAACTGAGTTAGCATGTGCTTCCTCTGATTAGATTTACCGTATTACCTGTACAAAATGTGAAATGCAATATGTTCGACAAACCCATCAAAAGTGTACCCAAAAAATGAACAGTCATAAATTTGTTATCAAACATTTTCCTGATTCTTTCACTTATGTATCTGAACACCCGGATATAGTATTAAGGATTTTTTACTTTAGGCCAATTGAAAATAACAAGTAACTGGCAAAGGTTACTTAAAGAATCTAGATAGATGTACCAACTTGGTAGCAGTAAGATAATTCTTTGATGTTCACTATTGTGGAAGTCGATTCCATCATTGCTTTTAGGTTTAAAATCAAATAGTCGTCTACCCTTGTCTGTGTTTTCCCATCGTCTTTATCACTTGATTCTCACTGCTTCATTTGCTGCTGAGTAAATTTCTACCCGAGATGTGGGATGTTGGTCTGCTTCAGTAGCAGCTTCTTTTGCCAGTCTGTCCCCAATTTCATTTCTTTCTATAGAAGAATGTCCTGGTGACCAATTAAGATCAAAAGTGATGCCACACCTTTCTTACTCTGACCACAGCAGTTTAATGTCTTGTACCAGCTGGATATGTTGTTTATTATTCCATCCTAGCGTTATGATGCCAATAGCAGTCTGGCTGTCAGAATATGTGCTGGAGAGTTAATTTGATTGCAACCATTTCACCCACTAAAATTGAGGCCAGCTTGGACACAAAATATATAATTGTATAATTAGTACGCTAAAACATGTTTCTTTTTGACGTCACATGACGTTGATGGCGTCATTTCCTGTTTGTCTTGTTATTTTCATATCTTGAACATGAAGAAGACAGTTGCTTCTGTCGAAACGTTGGGAAATAAAATAATTTATAATCTTATAAACTGGCCTAATAAAACATTTTCAAGATTATTGTCGTTAATGTGGTATTCATAAATACAACAGGTTTGATATACCCTGTACATGACATTAAAAAAACTTCCAAATCACCTTAAATACGATAACATTTCAATGCAACACTTCAATTGTGTATCTATTCTTGGTGCAGCTATCGTTACAAATAACACGCATGGAAACCAGAATAGCATAGATTACAAACCCGTATAGGTTTCCAGTACTGAGAATATTCATATCATGCTACAATCAAGACGAACGCTCTCGTATTTCTCCCCTGCAAACGTGTTGCTGGAATTAGTTCAGCTCTTTTGTTGACGTAATTAAATTCAGCTTAGTTATTGGTAGAAACATCTCTAAATATGGTTTGCTACTAGCTGTTTTCATGACGTAGTGGAATCTGTGCTTCGGAATCACGTAGTAGACGAGTTTGGAATGCCAGAAATAGAATTGTGACGCAGGTATTAAACTTCACGACATATCGAATGACGACAGAGAAGAGTTTTCCGATGATTAGATTTTTATAATCAGTTTACGCCTGTGGTTATGGTGGTTAACACTCGTTTTAATTATGTTATAACGTGGAATGTTTTAACAAATGACGGCAGTGAGTGGAAACTGAATGTTCAGAGTATTGTACTTGCCCTCAGTAACAATGAAGGCTACGCATCTCTAATTGTATTGTTTGTGGGATGGTTCAAAGATAAAGTTACATGGTACTTTTAAAGTGTGCAAGCGTACTTATAGTAGTTTCAGAGTGGTAATTAATATGACGCAATCACTAAGTACTACGTGAAGTCTGTAGACGTACTGCGACGAGGCTTGTCCCATTGGAACCCCACTATTAACACATAACATGGCAACATGATGTCACACTGTAGATGTACGACATGACCCTTTGGTACCACATTGTACATATACATTTTGTATGTATACAGCTACGCCATGTAGTACATCACATCATTCACTGTACAGTGCCACACTGCAGGCATTCGGCTCAACTAGGTGGTGCCACGCTGTAGATTTACATGTCACGATTATATAACTTATATATGAACAAAGCATGAACATCAACATGTTATGATTTTCACAATGAAAGCGAAAGAACTGTAGTATAATGTGTAAAGTAGTTTATCAAGAAGTATAATAACTGTCAATTACCTATGCAACTTCGGTAAAAACATAACCAACATTTGAGAAGGGCCGTTGTTATTTGCGTTTTTAAAGCGTCAAAACTCCATTCC
Source organism: Spisula subtruncata (assembly GCA_963678985.1). Taxonomy (NCBI): domain Eukaryota; kingdom Metazoa; phylum Mollusca; class Bivalvia; order Venerida; family Mactridae; genus Spisula; species Spisula subtruncata. Next base: position 18,636,133 of record OY787661.1, read on the forward strand.
AAAGATAAAACACGTTTTGTTGACGTTTTAATCCCAAAACTATGTTTTACGACTACATAAAGTATTCTTACCACTAACATTACGATTAAAGGCGCCATTGATGAAAACTCATTAACATGTTTTATCGCCCGTTAATTAGGTGAAGGCTTTTCTTGGCATTAACACACTGCACGCTATAGAACAACGTTGAATATATATTTTATTGTGTAAGTCACGCAATAGATTTTAAGGGTTTTAAATGTGATAAACCGACGTAAAGCGATTATTTTTCTTCTAGATGAATAAGTCCAGATTCTAATATACATATATTAGGTCGATCAAGCCAAAAATATGCGATTTTAAGAGAACGTTTTGATAAATTTTGCAATTTACCAACTGGAGTTGAGTCCATTTAAGGTTCGAAACTTGAAATGATGGTATATATACTTCCATTCATTAACCGACGTTTTGATATCATCGAGATTATAAATTATATTGTTGCAACACCGGGAGACTTCGGCATCCACTGTTTGGTAATATAATGTCATTGTACCAAAGTATTGTTCTTAAGGAATGTATTAAGCATTTTGCATGGTGACATGAAGCAGAGTCTAGATAAACACTATGTTCTTTGAACATTCACTAGGAACGATCCGTGTTCATTTATTTGTTGAAAACCTGATTAGAAATCGTTTGTATATAGACCACAGTCATCAAGTTCGTCAATGTGATATTGATTGTGACGTGCATGTCGTTATATACCTGAAAGTATTAAAAAAGGTATGGGTAAATCAGACAGGGAAGGTTGCACTCAACCTAACTTATAAACATGATAAATGTTTAAATTGTTTGTGTAAATATTGTGGTGCGCCAGGTTTGACCAACCACATGTTTTCCTATAAACGCTCAAAGTTCGGGACGAAACTTCGGGTACGAAGTGGTTTGGTACACTTACGTATATGTCGAAATCTCAGTGTATGAGGTCGATAGCTTCGCAAAGTCGCCCTCATTTTATTATTTTGTGCTGTCTTTCCTTGGTCCACGAGTACTTATAGTTCTCCCATCATCCGCCGTTTTCTGCAAGCACGCCGTGTTTTCTTTTACTTTTCTGTCTCATGATCCGGAAGAGGCCCTGCACGGTGCATATTTATAACAATACGAGAACATCCGTAGCAACGCTACTAAATTTATTATTTTACAGTCAACTCTGTTTTCTTTAGTCACCGCAAGCGACCAGTCGAGGTGAAGGCGAGGCTCCCGTCATTCGGGGTTTCCACACCTTAGAATTTTTTCAAGGCGAAACTCTATTTTATTATTTTTAGACATTTTATTTAGATTTTCACGTCTGAATTGATAAATAAGTGTAATTTTACCTTTTATTGAGTCTTTAGCGATTTATTATCTTAATTAAGTACTTTGGTGATTTTTGTGAGAATTAATACTTTTGAGACCGCTTGATAGACTTTAGGTAAAAAATCACTAAATTATGTTCGAGTAATCAAAGAACTCACATTGAAATCTAAACTTGTTCTTTGTATGATTGATCTTGTAAGTGAATATTAAATTCAGTCATTCTTGTTAAATTACCGTATCCTTTACTTCCCCGTGGAGACCACCCCCACCATCTGAGTAGGTAAACACACACAAGCATAATTACATGTATATACGCTGAGATCTACTGATGAGCTGACGCCGAGTTCCTGTGCTGAGACCTGGAGCCTGGAGTATACAGATGTGCTGAGATCTACTGCTGTACAGAGAAGTACTGGGTGGCCTGGAGTTTACAGATGTGCTGAGATCTGCTGCTGTACAGAGAAGTACTAGTGTGCCTGGAGTATACAGATGTGCTGAGATCTACTGCTGTACAGAGAAATACTGGATGGCCTGGTGTTTACAGATGTGCTGAGATCTACTGCTGTACAGAGAAATACTGGATGGCCTGGAGTATACAGATGTGCTGAGATCTACTGCTGTACAGAAAAGTACTGGTGGGCCTGGAGTATACAGATGTGCTGAGATCTACTGCTGTACAGAAAAGTACTGGTGGGCCTGGAGTATACAGATGTGCTGAGATCTGCTGCTGTACAGAGAAGTACTGGATGGACTGGTGTTTACAGATGTGCTGAGATCTACTGCTGTACAGAGAAATACTGGATGGCCTGGTGTTTACAGATGTGCTGAGATCTGCTGCTGTACAGAAAAGTACTGGTGGGCCTGGAGTATACAGATGTGCTGAGATCTACTGCTGTACAGAAAAGTACTGGTGGGCCTGGAGTATACAGATGTGCTGAGATCTGCTGCTGTACAGAGAAGTACTAGTGGGCCTGGAGTATACAGATGTGCTGAGATCTACTGCTGTACAGAAAAGTACTGGTGGGCCTGGAGTATACAGATGTGCTGAGATCTGCTGCTGTACAGAGAAGTACTAGTGGGCCTGGAGTATACAGATGTGCTGAGATCTGCTGCTGTACAGAGAAGTACTGGTGGGCCTGGAGTATACAGATGTGCTGAGATCTGCTGCTGTACAGAGAAATACTGGATGGACTGGAGTATACAGATGTGCTGAGATCTGCTGTTGTACAGAGAAATACTGGATGGCCTGGAGTTTACAGATGTACTAAGACCTACATATACTTAGTAAAAAAATACATATTTACACATATTTTTTATTCAAATCCTGCTCAGATAGAGATATCCGGGTTTTGAGACGCATGACACAAGGCGTTTTAAAGCCAAATTATCTTATAGAGTCACTCTACCAGTGTAATTATATATAATCAGTCAGCATATCACGCACACAGTCACTGTAATAGTTGAGAGTGCATATAGTCTTGGTACTATAGTTCATGATAGTTAGCCACGCTACCATTGAGCTAGCTGAATAAATATAGAGAGTCAAGCTACCAGCTAGAACCCCTGGCGCATAAAAATATGAGCAAGAAACAATGCAAATATTATTACATGTGAATGATGTATTTCACCAAGACTAGGGGAGGTTTTTGTTTTATTCATGCAGTAATTTTAATATTGATTCATATATTCTTTGCCAATTCAAGCGGCGAAATTTATCTGACAGAAAAGAACAGCTGGGTTCGATCATATCATAGGCCTAAGCAATTATATCACAAACTACAATTTTACTTCCCAAATTTTCATCCATTCATATATTTAATGGTCTTATTTATCCTCGCCACCGGATGCGAGGCCCCCAGAAGAGTTTTAGTACTTTTTAGTTTTTGGGGGATCGTGCATGATACAGAAGATGCCCCAATTTCAGAGGCATCCCTGGTTCTTTTACATGCCAGTGTATAGCACCATACATGGGACCTCCGTTTAAAGTCTCATCCGAAAGACTATTAGTAATTTTAGTTGGCTAGCCCGTGATTCGAACCCACAACCCCGAGATCAGTAGTGACTACTTGTCTCGTGCTCTACCGACTGAGCTTAGCGGGCTGGCTATCATCCATTCAATATATAGTAAATAAATTATATATATATATATCTGTTCTCTTATGAACGTGTGTATCCGATGATGAGTAACTGGAATTGGCCAGTACGACCGAACAGTCGAAACTAATAAAGAAACTCTGAACATATGCAGGACGTCACAAAATACGTCATTAGCAACGGCTATGCGAACATGTTCAACTTCAACGAACTCAAAAGGGTACTAAATAACAGAGTAGTGGAAGCACAGGTAACTATTTCGTTTAAAACGGAAAAATAAACATTTTTTTAATTTATATTTTTCTTTCAAGGTCGAACACGAGCCGATTCAAGAAGTGCAGTGTTTTTATTTAAAAAAACTGCTTTATCCATGGCAATTATCTATAAAAGGTTGTATGTTTACACGATCAATGTTATGGGATGAATGTAAGCCTAAAATTAACTTCATATTAAAAAATCCATTGCTTAAAGATTTACTTTAACTGTCGCTGGTGTAACACGTCGTGTGGGACGGGACGGCCATATAGGTGTTGCTTGCACCATATGCATCGGCTGTGAAACATTATCTACATTTTATTGTATAACTTTTTAACTATTTGATCATTTTTGATAATATCTGGCATGTAAATACCTTGAGCATTGCTGTATATGAATACAATTAGTTTATGGAGAAATTGATAGTCAATTTTTGTAGGCGCGTGGTTAACGAAGACATTGCAGTAAAACGAAGACACAATGTATGGAAGGATTGAATGCAAACATGCAATAATTTATCCGATTTGCAAACTGTTAATGATGATTCTTTGATGTTAAGCATCATTATTGGCCTCTCATTGCACGAGGTTTACAACAAACATAGCGTGACGTTTGATTCTTGTTTGTTTATGGACGGCAAGAACGACATTGACTTACGAGCTTACCTGGAAACCGGATAATAGGGTAAATTAGCACTGGCATTGCATGATTGGTATCACGTAGTTCTCAGTGTTATAAATCCAATCAAGAATCGTTCATATATAGGTCCGTTCAGAGGAAAGCGATTTCCATGAAACAAACATAAACTGAATAGAAAGATATAGAATACAATACAATTCGCTGGTTTAGAATAAGAAGATCGAATGTACAAAATCGGTATTTTGGGAAAAATCAAGAAAACTCTGAAAATTACTCTTTACCTACGGTAAAACAAACTGTTTACACGTCAGTTTGGTCAACATGACAAGTTCTGATTTTCATGAAAATAGGCTCATAAGAAGCGCCTTATGATACAGTTTCAAATATGTAACAGTCTTATACGACATTCTCATTCTAAGTCAGCGAATAGTTTTGAAACATTCTGCTAATCAATTTTATACCAAGTATGCACAGTACTAGATCTATCAAGCGATCGCGGTTCAAAGCCAAACAGGCAATGCCGTGGAAATAAAGTATAAAGTAACTTCAGTAAAGACAATCTTTTATATTTCGATTTTTTCTTTACTTTTTAATCACTAATGAAATAAATCAGACAAATTTATATTTGATTTATACCAAAAAATAGACTCCTAAAAACAATTGTGTTTTTTTTGCAAAGTGTAAAATAGGTATATTTACTTTTCAGAAATGTTCATCACACACCAGATGCTATTCCCAAAGAGCTGAAGTACACCAGATGCCATTCTCAAAGAGCTGAAGTGATGGACTTCAGGCATGTTTTCCAAGTGTGAGGAAACTATATGAGATGGCCGTTCTAATTGTGCCTCAGAGTACAGCAGTAGTGGATAGGACTTTTAGTCTGATGAATGGCATTTGCAATTTTTAGCGTTCTTCATTAACATCAGGGCCCGGGATTACAACCAATACTTACACTCAGACTCTGCACTCAGCATTTAGAATTGGAGAATTCTCCAATTTGGTGGATCACCAAGAATACTCAGCACTCTACACTCTGATTTTACTCACAATTCTTGAGATTAGAGTGCAAAGTGCTGAGTGCAGTTAAAATGAGGCTCAGCCTGCACTCAGAGGATCCAAAATGGCGTCGTTCGTGCGTCGCCAGGAGACGTCGTATTTTAGGTAATGGGCGAGATCGCCGACGGCTGGAACGATCGTTTAGCCTTAATTCGTATGAAGAGATGACCGACGACGCCGTATATGATGTGGTGTAGTGATGTGCATTGCCTTAGCAAGAGAGCCAACTGATAAAGACCTGGATTGGATGCAAGCCGTTTTCAACAGTAAAGCAAGACTGTTGAAGTTTTAGATCATCATAGACTAGTGTGAATTAATTAAGATTGTAAACTGTGTAAATACTTCAGCTAGCATTAAAGAGTATGGTCCTGTTAGTTGATCAATGTTTATTGACTTTTTATGAATGGAAGCATAACATAAAATATTTGTTCATCTCCATTATAGCAATTCTTATTAATTGTATTTATGTAATTTTAATCAGGTGAAATTTGTCCTTTTTTCTGGTTAGAACTTTCATTCAATTTTGCTGTTTGAAAGCGTTTGAAACCCACCTTGGGCCTCATTGTTTGAACTGTTTGACTCAAACTTCAAACAATGTTAGAGTGTTTGAAGTCTTGGTATGAAAGGGGATGTAACTGTTTGAGTCTTTACTCAGCAGCCATTATTCTAGAGGTTAGGCATATTCTCATTTTTTTATTGAATAAGTACTCTATCCTTTCAGTAAATAATTCTACAGATAACTATAAGTAAATTTTGATTTAAATTGTCTTAAATATCTAGTGCATTTGTAAGAGTGAATTCTCCTATCTTTTTTTTTATTATTGTTTTTAGCTAGAAAATTACTTGTAATTTCCTGTCAGTATTGTAGCGTCAGTCCTGTTTGAACTTTGTCCTTGTACTTTAAAGCCACCGACACCTTACCCAGCCCTCTCGTTTAAATAGGTATCTACCTGTTTTGTTGTAGCTATACATTAATTTGAAGCATTGGAATTTTGTTAAGTTTTATATAGTACTTTAATAAAAGACATCAAGTGTTCATACTCTGGCTTGTTTATTTTAGAGAGTTATACTTTGATCATTAATACTTCGCCTTGCTGATGAGTCACCCGTGACATTCTTTGTTCGTCCGTCTGTCTGTCTGCATAAACATATTGTTTGAGCGTGCGAATCTACTGTGGTACAAGAGGTCTAAGAGAGAACACATACCGTAGGAGCGGAAAGCATCTATCCAGTGGGTAGCACGTAACATTTTCATATAAATGACAAATTGCCTTATTTTGATAGTTGGTTGCAAGAACACGGTACCGCTAACCTATCCCGAGTATCATCCTAGAACATAATGTCCCTTTCGATACCTGGATGTTAATGGACGCCAGTTTACGCACAGGAGTAAGTATGTGTAGTACTGTGCTCGGATTTATTGACACAGTGTCCATTTTCAAACAGGTATATCCAGACAGGAAGGACTATTAACAGAAAAGCCTTGTTCGAGAATTGTTAAAGACAGAATACGTCACACACAAGCTGTAGCCAATGTTCAGGAACTGTTGTTATTGAGCAAATGTGAGAAACGAGGAGTTGTTAAATTGGCGAAGTAAAATCACTAGTGTACTGTTAGACAAGTTATATCCATAGAGCCCGAAACGAAAAGGTACATTCTTACTCATTCTGAAAATGATTTTCTAATGTTATTACCAATAAGTTCATCACAAAAAGATTATAGGGAATTAATCGACGACAGTGGACTTTCACTCGCCTATCTTGAAAAGATCTTTCAGAGGTCTGGTAATGATGGTCTTCATCATATATTGAAGAGTTGGAATAAAGAAACCATTGGTGTTGGCAAATAAATTGACAAAACTTATTAATACTTAAGCTAATGTTTTCCCCTTAGCGTGGCGTATGTCTCGTAGAAATTTGTGATAGACATAAAAAAGCAGAGCAATATTATAACAAGAAGAACCAAAGAGCCCTAGGTCACTCACCTGATGACCATTGGATCAAAGAAGGGTCTCTAGAGTGGGCGCAAGGTTGTTTCAAAGATTTGACCTAGTAACCTAGTCCTTGACTCAACATGACCCAGTTATAAACATGGCATAGGTTTCATAGAGAACAATATTTTGATACCATTTCAAATTTAATTAAGCAACAAGCCCGGATCAAGTTGGAAAAGTGATGAAACATGCAAACATTTCGAGCACGACCTTGCAAGTCATCGCCGTTATAGGTGCGAGAGGGGTGTGTAATAGAACCAACAGTAAAACATGTAAATGCGATTGGTGTTGCTATGCGACCGATGTTTTTTTTAAAACCTTATAAAGGCCCTTACACTTATTTAATACCACAGAGGCTCCTCCAGGCACCATATGGTCGTATCAAGAAAGAGTTTGATAACCTACTAAATAAGAAAGCAATAGAGATATCGACATAATTAATATTAGAGGACGACCATTAAATGTTCGAAGGGGGTGGCTGGGTGCTTACATTAGGACAGGGGGCGGGCGACTGGGTGCTTACAGTAGGATTTATATGGTGTTATTGCCTTGAAGCTCCTGCAGCCGATGTATCAAACGAAATTGACAAAAATAAAAATAAATCACTGACTCCCCGACACATTTTTTGTTGGAAACTGCTAAAATGACCTTTAATCTTTAATAAAATTAAAAAATCACATTAAATGACCTTTGGAATCGAGAGAAATAAATGTAAACATACACCCATATCCACTTCGGGAAAGAAAAATAACCCCAAGCAGCCGCTATATCATTTTCCAAGTAAATTTGGTCCAGTTTGTTGACAAAAATCCGACAGGGGAGGCAGCACTTTACCTAACCAGCCGAGCACAGAAATCAGAAACACCACGATACAAATACCCTGAGCAATGCCCACACATAAGCCAAAGAAACAATCGAAAATCCAAGCCGCTAAAAGTTGCACAAGACCCTTCTTATCTATGGATGACGTCAAAAGTGGCAAAATTTTTGACAAAATAAACAAACACGCATTGAATACACGCATGTCAAACATTGTCAATTAAATAAGGATTTACTCGAAGTGTAGATATGGTGTGAGTGTTGGTTGAGATTTCCTACAGAAATTGGACCATTTCGTAATTATCAATTTAAGTTACTCGTTAGTTATTGTAAACAATTCAATACACCGGCATCGTCGAAACACCGGCTATATGGGGTTTCACAATACCATTGAATATGTACATCGATGATGCTATAATACAGAATAGATAAAACTATCCCCCAAGTCATGCGACAAACTTTTTCCCCTCGGTCATGCGACAAACTCCCCTCGTCCATGCGACAAACCAGGGTTCCACAAATATTATGAGACAAAATTTCCAGACTTTTTCCAGACCAGACATCAGTTTTCCCTGACTTTCGATTGATTGGCCTTTATGCAAAATAACGCAATAGAAACAGTTAAAGGAGGTTGTGTTAGCTGTATGTATCAGTCAATTGTTTCCACGCCACCATGGGGATCCACGGGGATAGCCGGGGAGACGGTCGTGTTTTTACCTTCCAGCTTCCCCTACAGGGCCGGGAAATTTTTATTTTTTATTTTCTTGAAACAAACAAACATTAGGGACTCAGTCCTCTTCATGTTAGTGTAATTATTTTGGTCATATAAACTTTATTTTTGACATGATAGCGCCATTCTATGATGCAATTATTTAAGACATTGTGTTACGGCTGAATTTCGCGGGGCATATCGTTTGTTAACTAGGTCAAGTTTGGGGGTCACCGTTTGGGCAGTATGTCATTCTGCTCTTTTGCAGCGAGCGGGCACTTAAAGAACAAGGTAATGAACTGTCGGCTCTTTGAAGGTAACTCGACCTCTTTATAATACGAATATAATTGTCCGTGGCCCTAGGTCCAGAAAGCGTATCTGCTCCAAGTTGTTGGATGGCACCAGTTGCCACGAATCTCCAAGTGATGAGCACTTGCAATAAAGGAGGAACACCTCCTCCTAAGGATTTCAATTTCAGGCAATAAATTGAAGATGATGGTGTGGTACCGAAACCGTTATTGCTCGAAGACCGAACAGCTAGATGGTTGGAGCGATCTCGAAATACCCTGGGTCGTCTAAAATCCGGTCGTTGACGTTGCCTCCTTCTCATCAAACGAATTGCGGCGGCCATTTTTTCTGAGTACGCGTCCGGGCAAGCTCTTGAGCATTCTCAGAATATCTTGAGAATGTGCTCCAATTGGAGTACGGAGTTCGAGCATGGAATACGTTCTCCAACGTTAATCACCGGGCCAGAAAGCCTTAGTTGTGATGACGTCAAAACATTTTATATGACGTTACTCAGGGCATGGCGTTTCCCGTTAACAGTACCGAGTATTTGCCCCTTTCAAAACATTTGTTCGTGACAGGATATATTAATTGCTCATGCATTTTTAATTGCCTGCATTATTCACTTACAAAAAGGTGAAGCAGGTCTACTGTTAGAACATTTTTAAGGCTTATTTTATTTATGTGATAAAAAGAATCTTACATTCGTGTCTTTCCATATTTATTTATTAAACTCGTTTGATAAAAGTTATAAAAAAAATACTCGGCAGATATCTTACTCTGTAACCTACCAGCTTTGGTGTACAATTTATGTATGTACTTTTCACTCTCAACTAGTATCCTAATGCAATCTGCATACTTTGCCTCATTGTTAAGGGTTACAGGCAGTATTAAAAAATTTCAACAGTCTTAACATCGTCTTTCGATCCGCCTAATGCCGCCAAGTTGTAAAATATCCCGCCCACAGCTGATGGTAAAAACCGGTATCCTTCCCCCCCCCCCCCCCCCCCCCCGAAGACTAAATATAATCCCCGGGGTATTGGTTTGGAGAAAACAATTCCAACATTTCCCCGTTAGTTGGGGTAAAAAGCTCGAAGGTAAATACACGGCCGTCCACCGCCCATCCAACTGACTGGTGCATAATGAGATTTCATTCCTTGATTTATTATTTAACCATTGTTGTTGTAACGCTTTATATACCATTTTCAAAGACTGAAACTTATTATCTTCTCATTTGAATAATTTTAAGATTTAATCGGTAGTTCTTCCTTAAGGACAACATCAACATTCTCGATTTTCATTTCTTCATTGGTAAGGTGATAGCATTTAACACGGTCAAGTGTAAAATCTGTGGCGAAGAAATGATGGTCTCGTCTCCGTTCTCATGTCATTTGTAGCCACTCGGATGTCTAAGTTTTTGCCATTAAACTTCCAATCTGTCCCGTTACTTATCTTCTGGTGAAGGCCTTACTTTGACTCTCTTCCGAAACCGTCTGTGTTGTTGCGTTTAGAAGTTGGGTGTTGCGAGTGTAATGTGAACAATGTTCAATTTTGACAGGAGCTTCAATAATAAAATGCGTTTTTAAAATAGAATAATAAATTATGTAAACCATGAAGTAAAATGACAAATTATATAAACTGTAAAAGGATCAGTTCATATATAATTATATAACTTCATTCAACACCGGTTTAAAACAAATGAATTATATAGTGCATTTATACACGTATGTATATCCTGTAACAACTAATACCCATAATAACAGACATGTGGAAACAAATGCACCGACAACACCCAGACATCAAACAAATGCATTGAGTCATTTACTGCACACTATAAGAGTGGAACGCATTAGAGCACTATTGGACCACATGTAAGTTGAAATGATATACTTACGAAAATTTGTATTCCATGAATTTGTATCTATGCACTTCTTGATAAATTTGATTGGCCTTTGATGGAGCAACGGAGACGTGTATGTCGTTGTTCATGGCCTTATGACTTCACAGACTGCTTCAAGTTCTCCTTATGGGTGTAGCAATTTAAAAAAAACTATCCAGTTTATAGCTCACATTCCTCGAACCTAGAATCCGTAGAAGCTGTCATTTACAACGCCTAACTTAATTCATCCATCCGGTACTGCATACTATCACCCAAATGAAGTCATTTTCATTCTGCTTTGAATTATTTTCTTGTCCGAGTAATATACCGTATAAATGATTCTTTAATAAATAAAAGTACATGATTGCCAAATAACTGTTTATTAGAATTGAACTTGTGTAAAAAAATTACAAGGTGCTAACCTTCTCCACATTTCAGGGAAATTTCGTGATCATTAGCTTGACTATGTTGGTAAGCTTCTTCTGTGTTTTCCCAGAATTTTTTAGCCACTTCATTCAACGCTCCAGTCCGTTGTTGGTATGGACACCTATCTCTAAATCAGCTGTCCTAAAGCACTTTGCCCATTTCTGTTGAAGGATGGCAACATTTCGCTTGAATTATGTTCAAGTGTTGGTCTTATATTTATAAGCCCTCCACTTGTTTGGTTCACTGCATCAATTTGATAGCCGTTATTTATGGCGATTTTTTGGTTGTATGTTTTCTTTCTATTTAGTATATTTGATACTCGCGTAGAAAAGTACTGCCATGCTCTTCTTACATAGTTTAACGATGCATGTATCCGGTGTTTCGAAATGTTAAGGCCAAAGTTCTTTTGGTTTACGGGATTATTTATTTTAAAATGAGTCGGGGTAGAAATAAAAAATTTTTTTGACCAGTTCCCAAAAAAATAAAAATAAAAAAAGAAGATTTTTTTATTTCGAAAGTGACGAAATTTCCCAATACTTACAGCAAAAACTTACGATTTGCAAGTTCTTTTGTTGGAAACTCATTATTAAAGGGACTGCCTCACAAATTGGTATATTGCAAAAATAAAATGTCAAATATTTGCGTAATATTTGGCCAGACGCTTAACCATCGGCGGAGACATCCTCATCTCTGACTGTTATATGGTAACTGTCCTGGATCTACAAAAAAATCTTAAACATTAGGAATTGGTTACTAAAAATAATTGAGATTAAATGCGGACATTTTACTTGGGCCACGTTGGGGACATTTTGATCCGATACCCTGACAGATGTAATCTTGTATCAATATATATAAGCCATTATATAATCATCAAATTAAATTAGTTTTTACAGAACTCTACCATGTTTTACGTCGTAGGACCTACCCAAAACATTTGTTAAATATTTGTACAGTATTTGAGTACCCCTGATACATGTTCTCATTGTTACGATTATAGCTAAAATAAACATACCTCTACCAGCCCTAGTATACCACTGGTTAATGTACTTGCTCATACTCATCCATAATGTGAATACAGTCTTGACAACATGCCTCATTGTTCAGTGATACTGGAAGGACGTGTATATCTGATTTCCTGGACTTTTTACCAGCAAAAGCATGAGGAAATTCCGAATATGCCCCAATATACATACCACGGGTGCATGTACATTTCATAATCATCCATTATAGGGATACAATCCTGATAAAATGCCTCGTTGCTTAGTGACACTGGTACAGCAAAGGCATCTGACTTCCTTGACATATCCCCAACAATAGCTTGAAGAATATGTTTTGGTAAAAAACTGTTCATCAACCTGAATCCAACTTGATTTTGAAATTTCTCTGGAAATAAGCACGCGTTGAATGTTTCTTAGAAATGTTCACTTTCTATAGCACAGCATTTGGAATAAAATGATGTACACTCAAATTTAGGTTTTCTCTGTCTTAAGGTGAAATCGGAAGCGAAAAAGTGGTAATCTCTGTCAGTATTGTAACAAGACGGCGGTGTGTTTGACTTTGGCCGGGGGTGGGGTTGGACGTGATCAAAATGTACAACAGTAGAAATACAAAAAAAAAATTCTGTTTAAAGTCCCAATAAGGTTTAAAATGGTAGTATATTTTCTATCTACAAAGAATATCGAAATATTGAGATATTAAATTATACTAAAAATGGTGCAGAAGGGACCCATATATGACCTCAGGTCGCTGTTCCTTCTTTGAGAAATAATCAACTGAAAACGCTATTTAGTATTTTGTCCTCCGTACAAAATACTCAATAGTGTTTACATTTAAATTTTCCGAACGATTTCGAAGATTTCGTCAATGATCGTAAGTATACGCACAAAACCCGGTACACCGGTATCTGCCGGTATCCTGTTGTATATCACGACTGACGCCTAATTGAATGGCTATGTTTAATCCAATTAAAGGATTAGTGAAGAAGTGTGAATGAATATATATCACTTAATATAATCACGGAATTATATAGACAATCACATTAACTCCATGATATATAACATATCGCTGGCTTAGAATGAAAAGATCGTAAAAACTATCTACAAAATCATATTTTGAGAAAATAAGAAAATCTGTCTGACAAATTACTCTTTACTTATGGCTAACAAGCTTTCATGAAAATAGGCTCATAAGAAGTGCCTGGTGATATAGATTTCAGATATGGCACTAACGACCTTCTCATTCTAAGCCAGCGATATAAAATTATAGGGACAAACAAAAACATCTACATTGTAGTTTTTTTATATTTTATTACAGATTACGTTGTATCAGACAATAAACAAAATGTAGCTAGCTACAGTTAAATACATATGCATAGGAAAATTTGAGGGCATGTAGATATAACATAATTATGTTTTAATTTTCCATTCATATGATCATGTTTGTGCGTTTTACGAGGGGCGTTTCAAAAGTTCCAGGAAAAGTGCTCTATAATGTGTATCGTATCTTCAAATTACTTTAAACTTTGCATCTAAATAAAACAATTGAGTATACATATTGTACAATAGATCAAACGATTTAGGGTGTGTCATACAAAATGGCACTGCTGCCATAGTAACGTCAGTAATGGCTATCCGGGGCAAATTTGACGTCACGTCGTAGAAATCGTCAAACTTACCAACACATTGACTCCAACCAAACAGCTACCAATTCACTACGACCTAAAATTACTGCATGGAACATTTGCGAAGGGCGGTATAACATCATTTGGATCAATTTATGCCATAGTTTAAATAGTCCCACAGTTGTGTTCAGGTTTATTTGTCGCAGTATTAGAATCGCCCGTCAAATGTCAGTAAATCATTGGAATTTGACCAGTTTTTGTCTTTTTGAAGGAAAATTAAGACTTGAAACAGTATATTTAATAACCACTGCCTGTTAAGAGCGTTGTATGTCACTGGGTAGGATGTATGAATAATATGAGCGCTTCCAGACTGTCAGTTGTACTGCTGCAGATGATCAAAGGAAGGTAAGGCCAGTTGTGAATCAGACGCTAGACGTTGCGTTGAACGTTTCTGCTTGATTTTGTGACACTTTGAATGCTTTGCATAGGGACACAGGAAGAGCATACCTTGAAGCAAGGCACTTTTTGAGAAAAGCATCGTTGTTGTTGTAACCGGTGACGTTTGTGTGTCATTTGACTGACTGAGTGAGATTTAGTCATAACATGTTAATAAGGTACGATCAAAGATAACGTTGCGCCGGGTAAGCCATTGTTGACATTACTGTGTCAACCGTGCCATTTTGTATGACACACACCCATGCGTTCGATTCATCGTGCACTATGTATTATGAACTGTTCTATTTAAATGCACAGTTTGAAGTAATTTGGCCAAAAGATAAACATTATAGAGCACTTTTCCTGGAATTTTTTAAACGCCTTAAGTATATTGATATTAAAAGAAAAGGCCACCTCTTTGATCTTCATAATGATTGACACGTTTTTATGAAAATTAAATAACTCACAACATTCATGTATATTGAACATGCAGATTTATAAACTTACAAGTAAACACTTATTTTTTATTGTAGATTCTATTGTACATGAAAATATAAATATAATAATTATCGGAGAAATTAATACATCTGCACACATCTATATTGCATACGCATAGTTAATCCCCCGCCTCAGGCATGTTTCAATTGAATAATGTCAATATGCAAGGCAATATACAAGGCAATATACAACGTGATCTGGGCCCGTATTCATAAAGCTCCTAAGGGAAAATATTCCTTAGGTTGATAATTTACCTAAGGTTTAATAGGAATTCCCTTAGTTTTATATGATTTGACCTTATATATCTGAAATTACATCATGAAGAAGGTTTAAGATATCTAAGATGAAATCATATAAAACTAAGAAAATTCCTATAAGACCTTAGGTAAATTTCAACCTAAGGAATATTTTCCCCTTAGGAGCTTTATGGATACGGGCCTAGGTGTCAATACCGGGCTACTATATACGATACCGGAAGGTACTGGTAAATACCGGGTTATAGTGTGCACCCTACGTTATCAATAGGTGTGCTATCCATCCATTGGTTATCAGAAACTGGCGAAAAATTCTCGGTAGTCTCCGGAAAGTGACGGAGATGCTGTTAAACGCCGTATTTGTAAACAAACCGGGCTCGTTATGCCAATCTTCAAGGGAAGATTATTTCACAGATATGACGGTAAGAGCGTGTTTTAATAGCTTGATGTGTTAATTATTTATCAGTCTTCAAATCAGTAACAAAGATCTGTGTTTTCTATCCATACAAAATATGTCGTTCCGGAACCTTATTGTGGCTTTAACACAAAGTAATTATCATTCGAGATAAAGTAGATACTTTTACAATATAATACTATCTGTTCAGTATTAGATTCGAAGCTGGATCTGGATTCTAGATTAATAATGTCAAGTAATGTTATTTACATTTCCGCCATATTGATGTCCTTGAATCAAGTGGTCCCTCTGTACGGGTAGAATGTGGTAGATCTAGATCTGTATTTATATGAGTCTAGCTGCTGTAGATAGTTCTGGTAGATATTAATGTCGTATTATTTATTATTAAGGAGTTGAGTTTCTGTATGTATATATTTAATGTAGACTTAAGAATTAATTTTGAGTTCCTTGGCCGAAATCCGAAGTGAAAAAGCTGTCGGCCTTTGAGCGTTCTATCTTTTATATTCGCCACGCTTTGATACTTAAGAACAAAAGAGCGGTGACGCGTCAAGTATCCACCAATCAGCTTGGAGTCACCCTCTTTGCGTATGTTCCATTCCACCAATCAGCGGACTTTCGGATTTTCACGAACAATGTGTTCTTACGCCGAACAAGAACTAGATCCGAACATTTAGTCCTCCCTGCTATAATAGTGCTTGCAGAATACTCAGAAGATGTATTCCGCCGTGTTGTAATGACTTCGGCTATCCATAAATTATACGTATGCAAAGAGTACTGGTCACAGAGCCGCACCGTTCGATTGTATCGATGGTGGCGGCTAGGGGTTTTCAGGAATGTGAGTTCATGTAGTTCTATAAATAGTTATACGTAGTCACTACATACAATTACTGCAAACATGCGTGCTAACTGTGATTCTCTGGATTAACCAAATATGGATGTATTATCTACTGTGAATATGTAAGTGATGCATGTTTAATCGATCCTTAGATTGTGCATTCTTGTGATGCAAATTCCTGCGACAGTTTCGATGCATTTGTAGTCGTCCGGCAATCGTCATATGATTCCGCGACTCGCACTAGGAAAGTGTAACTTCGAAGTTCCCGTACAGCCTTGCTATAGACGCTCGCGACCTAATACAATTTCGACCACCTCCTTTTTTATGTGTCTAAACATGTAACCCAGCTATGTTAATCGCTGTCACCAGATGACTTGGTCTGTAAGAGTACCTTACATTGCAGTTTATTCCATCCGAACATCGTTAGTGTGTACATTAAAAGAGAGGGAAATGTTAAAGACTGAAAGCAATTTTCAAATAGTGAAAACAGTAGAACTTGGATATAACGCATGCAACAGGTTGTTCCTGTTTGGTAAAGCGATAATGTACAAGTACATAGTATATCTCCTCTCTCTACCAAGAGGTCTGAGGACGGCAAATATAATCTTGCATGAAGTTTCGGCCATTCTTAGTATTTTGACCTTGAAATGATCTTAAAATGATATTTTCCCTGTTCTTAACTCAATTAATATGTAAGGTACCTCCTCAGGTTCACTTCTTGAGGTATGCTAGTAGTCAAGGATGCTGGTTTACTATATAACGTCTGCAGTCTCCATGGTAGCTTGCCTATGGAACTCCGCCCAAGCAGGCAAGAACAGATACTTCTATCCCAGTGGCAGATCGACAAAATCTGGCTTCATCTACATCTTACAATAGCGGCGGTTGTCGTATTGCTTCCGATATCAAAATAGATCTGTGGTCACACATACAAAGGTGTAGCTAGGCATAGGACAACAGTGAAAACAACGATAAATTAACTGGATGCGCAACTGTATTCATAAAAGTAACAACATAACATCTTAAAGAATATCTGATCAGTAATGTCCGTCATATACAAAGCGCTATAAACTCATAGACTTAACAACGAGAGACTTAGACTGTATAAAAGGATCTACTTCTCTTGACTTAATATTAGATCATGCATATAGATCTCCAAGGGCTGGTCTTTGGCTCATCGGGACATGGTTAAAACATCTTGTACTTGTAGATCTAAATAAATGATTCTGTAGGTGGTAACATCTGTCATTATTAATTTATTAGACAGCATTGGCTTTCCATAGTTCAGCAACTTCTCACATCCGAATAATAAGTATTGAGTTTAAATCGACCTTCTACGGGTTAGTTAGTTCGAGTAACATATAGACAGTCAAGTATTTTGTAGAAGCTGGTATTGTTTAGCTATAGTCAAGTAACTTATGTGTGACGTCTTCGGTGACGAAGTGGATATGAACTATGGCTCTGGCTCCATATATATACA
The DNA here is from genome assembly GCA_963678985.1 of Spisula subtruncata. NCBI lineage: Eukaryota > Metazoa > Mollusca > Bivalvia > Venerida > Mactridae > Spisula > Spisula subtruncata. Next base: position 18,654,155 of record OY787661.1, read on the forward strand.
CTTCACAAAATGGTTACATGACCTCACAAACCAATCAGGAAGTTGGCTGTAAATGAGTACTGTGATCAGACACCACCAGTAAGTTTATATTAAACAATATGACATGTATGAGCTAGTGTGTCTCAAAAATGGCTCCACAATAAAATACGAAAAGCCGTTTGAAGATCAAATAACAATAAAATTGCATGTAACAAATAAAAGCCACAGTAAAATTAGCGGTTCGCAATGTTTCAGGCTAAAGTGTAGGGCTACGCATACTAAAAAAGTAGTCCAAATATTATCAACAATGTAACAAAAGACTTCATATGACTTACTCAGACGTGCATAACATGCAATTTGACATAGTATCTGTTAGGTTTTAACGCTGGAAAACATACACCAAAAGCCACGAATATGCAGTTCGAAAATAGATCCGAAACACTGAAGTACGTACAAACGCGGCCATTTGCAAAATGTTGACAAAATGGATGCTGTCACCACTGTCATAAAAGTTCATTTATCTGGAAGATCTGTAGATAAATGTTCACAAAGAATGTTTCACTAGGCTCAGAAAAGATTTGAATACACAGCAAATCACTTCCTTAATTCTAATCACAGTCTGATTTAGTTGTATGACGCCCGATATCCGGTAAATTTTCCGTTACAGACGAAAAATAAACATTGAGTAAAAAAACACTGAAAATCCGGTCTGTTAGTTGTAATTCAGCATTGAATGGCGAGTTATTTATCATGTTCAAACTAATAACTGACATTCACATTGTTCTGTAGCGCGATTGTGATGGAGAATTACAATTGTCACTAGTTTTCGCGACCTTGATTTCCTGTCATTTGAAGATTGTCAATCCGTAGAATGGATGGACGTGATAATATACACGTTGTTCAACACGTTCATGGTGATGTCATTGTATTCACTGGGTTAATTATGTTGATCTGGTTTTTCTAATGTAATGGGATGACCCTTATCAATATGTGACATAATCCACTTTCATAATACATGTAGTATTACCCGAAATAGAATAGTGGATAAATGTACATTTGTATATAGCCCCCACACAAGTTTTATTTGTACAAAATCATTTGTGAAAACAGCCGTTTTTAAGAAGTAGATGTACATGGTAAAATATCTACGATCATGTATACATAAAGTTCTGACTAAGTCAAGGTCAATGCAAATCAGAAACTTTGAAACCTCTAATTATTCCACATGACCTTGAAATTATATATATAATTTAAGTATGTAGTTAAATTAGCCCACACCCGCACAGAAGTAATATTAAATATCTGCATACTTATATATTTGCAAGGTCCTTTGATCATACTAATGAATAAAGCGAGGTATGCGGACAACCGGTTTCAAATATTTTATTTTCCGACGTTTTGACTCTACAATAGTCTCCACCAAGGAAGAATCTACATAAAAAAGGTCTGAACATTTTACTGAATTGGTGGTATTCTTGACGTCACGTTATGTCTATTGTTAGAATGTTTTATCTTTGATGTTTACATTGTAACTTGTTTTGATGAAATAATAAGTGAAATTGTAAAATGAAAATTGGTCTAGCTTAAAGATTCTATATTGTCAAATATTCCATACATTGTTCCCAGCCTCGCCCGTCCTAAACTTGAGCACGTCGGACCCCCGAAATGTACCCGGTAGTGATGTTTATGTTGACGAGTCAAGATATGACGGGGTCGGTTGGCTCTTCGAAGATTGCACAAAAATATCGATCATAACCATTCTATATAAGTTTAATTTGGATGAATCTTCTGTTGATATGTGCAATACAAATGTACTAAGTCTAGATGTGATGTAGTAAACAATTATGGCGTCCCCGAAACCATGTTTTGTAGATCTGTAGATCTATTTTACTCAATTGAAAGGGATTGTAAGTAACTGCTGTTTATGTTGGCTTATGACTACTTCCTCTATCGAAGTCTACATACTTAATTATTGAGGATAGATCTAGTTGATGTACTTTAATTAGATACGATACGGGGACTGCTCGTTGCGAGTGTCTGGCCATTATTGACACCGAACCATAATTTCACAAGGCTTTTGGCTTATACCACGTGACGATGGAACAAGTCATGTGTCTTTACACCGAGTGACGTCTTAGTGTAGTACCAATGAGGTCACAAGAGTACACTTACTCAAGAATATATCAATGTATTATGAGAAACAGATTTATAAAAGGACAATTAAGCAAATTGAAGAAACACATGAAAGCAAAACATAAAACAACAAAACAACTTTACGAATGCGAATCTTTATCTACAAAATATGCACTCAAGAGACACTTAAACAACATCCATAAGACATCATGGCCCGGTATTACAACCAATACTTACCACTCAGCACTCACCACTCTGATCTTACTCTGCTGAGTTCGGAGTATTGAATTTGGTGGTTTGGGGATCACCAAGATTACGTAAGTACGGAATATTTTAGTGATGTACGGCCCAAATCAATGCTCTTCAATCGAGGAGAGAATAATTGGTTGTCGCGCACTTGCAGACGACAACAACTTGAACAAGATGGCGGCCCCCAAAGCGGCTAACTGGACGGTCAGTGAAGAAATTCGCTAAATCACGGCCGTCCAGAACCGACGAGATGCCCTCTTTGGGGCATTTAAAGGCTCCACAAGGGGTAAGGAGGTCCGGAAAGCAGCATGGGAGGAAGTGGCCGGGCTAGTAAATGCGTGAGTAAAGTTACAAGTCACTTTCGCTTTCACCTTCGTCGTGTAAACATTGTTAATCTAATCTACCCAGTATGCCTTATTCTTGCACTTCGTGGTTCTTAATCATTCAAAGGATTAAACTGATCACAAAACTCTTCCTATGGCTTATTCCGACCCAGTCCTAACTATAAAATTAATAGTGAACACGCTATTAATAGCATGGCTGAAGTTTCGCTGTTCTAAAAATAGCTATTAGGCAATCAATATTTCATTAACAGAGTGCATGATTTGGAAGCTGGTTCCCAGGTAGTTCTGGGTACCATAACTAAATGATCTTTTTGTTGATAATTGGATAAATAGAGGATATTTGTATTTTTCCGTGTATGATCGGCTGATAATTCACCGAGTGAGCAGCTGATGTAATATTTTCACGAGTGGCGTAGCCACGAGTGAAAAATATAAGTCAGCTGCTCACGAGGTGAATTATCAAACGATCATACACGGTAAAATACTATTATTCTATTTATTTCATGCTTCAAATAACTTAAATGATGGAAATACTCCACTATATACCTGAAATGTTTTGCGTGACGTCGTTTTCCCGCCATGCACGCACCGAGTTGCAATCAAATAGTTCTTCTGCAATAGGCTTCAATTTCGTCCATTTGTTTTACATTTATGTATATATATAATGTTGTGTTATTTGTTAAAGATTAAGAGAGCAAGTGAAAACGCTTATTATTTTGTTTTTGACGGCGGGGAAATTTGATTTTAAAAAATAGTCCGTTTGCCGTGAAATTATGAACAGTGATATTATCGGGGAATAATCCACCGTTATTCCGCCGTAAACCACCGATAAACATATGACGCCGGCAAACTAATCATCAAGGAGATAACAAAAGAATGCTATGTGTAAATGTCTTTATTACTTTTGTTCTAATTTCATGGCGGAATAAGAATCTATTTATCATTGGCTATTTACTTTGGGGTTTGTGGTTGGGCCTACATGACGAAATAGAATTGAAGATGCAAGTACCAGGCCATACACGGTAAGCGTTTTATATATACATACCTTGTAAAGTACCAGGTATAGATTATTGTAGCAGCAACAAAGTGAGTGATGTAATAACGCACGCTGTATAACTGTGCGTATGAAACAAGATAAATATATGATAACCGTTGAAAGTACATTAAAAATGTACCGTTCGTTACTTTATTTAAGGTGCTGTTTTGATGGAGCATTTGGTCACATAAAGAGATTGTACCGCAGAGTTGATGTAGAGACTGCTAGTATCAGAGACATGGCGGATGTAGTGGACAAGTCTAGTACTCAATGGGGGAAACGTATTGGGGCGGAAGTGGATACACCGACTATTTCAATGGCCGATTTACGTCGATTCGGTAAGTAAATCTTGACTTTTCGTTGCTTAGTAAGGCGTTTGAAATAAAAACAAGCTGACCAAAGTACCCGGCCAGGTTTCTAGTTTGCGACCCGTGGTTGTTTTCCCTCCAATCACCTATAATTAAGCAGAACACTCGCGCAAAGTACCGTTTTGGTTACAGATACCCTGATTTGTGAATATTTTTATCTGTAATATTTCCTATTTCTCCCGATTTTCATGGTTTATGGATTGTTTATGGGCCTAGTTTCATTATTTATATGATTATAAGTATGCATGTGAAAAAAAATTGCGATTCCACATAATACATTGAGGCAAAACACACGAAAGAACCGCTATGATACCCCTGATTAACGCCGTTTGGGGCAAACACCCCTGACACGTAAGAAATGTGGTATAATAAAAACAACATTCGACTTGATCATTAACTGAATATTACGCGCAAATGGTAAAAAATGTACATTGTGAATACTAGATAAGTTTATATAATGCCAAAACAGGAATATGTTTTCAAGCTATACACATATATCTACTTTCCATACACATTTAATCTGCCACTGTGTTAAATTTTAAATTATATATTGACAAAGTTTATGGTCATTCTAAGAGTGTTTTCTATTTGCAGAACTGCCCGTAGACTGATCACGTGATGTAGTTGATGCTGCCTGCTAAGACCTGACAAAGAACACATACCTACAACAGTGGATTCGATGATAGGACCAAGCATTTCAACGATTAAACGGTTGACAATGACATGGATGATGGAGTTCGATAGAAAGTGTGAAATTCTATACTAACATGAGAAATATCAAATAAAACCCTTAAAAATCCACTTTGTTATGATAATAGCTTGTACATGCTTGTGTGTGAGAACAGTTCACGGTGTCTACCCGTATTGTCACCCTCTCGACAGGAGAGGTACGAAAACCGACGATTTTGCCGAAGATACAGAAAGTCCTTGAACCAATCAGGCCTCTAAATGCTTTAAATATTGCAACTTTCATGAAATAACATTAAAAATATCCTACTTTCCGATTCATTGTAGCACCGGAACCCTCTCTGCTCTGGCACCGGCACCCTATCTGTGCTATAGTTATTGTGAGCACAGCGAGGATTCCCGTGCCAATCAGCTGAACCACACAGAGAGGATGCCGGTGCCACAACAAAACCGAACGTAGGTATTTTACATAATTTGATACGATACAGCGTTTTGCAGACATGGTGCCAATACGGGTAGGGGACACCGGGGCAAGTCAGAACGGTCATTTTTTTTAACGAGGGCTTCTCACAAATTCTGCAATTGTACAAACTAAATACGTATTGTTATCAAGCATGGCATTACTCATATAATATAGAGGCACTTCATAGACTGGACGATTGGTTATAAAAATATGAGCATACATATGGATGGGGCAAATCGGAACATGGTCGGGGTTATGATGGAAAAATACTTTAATCATACTCTGTCCTATCCTGTATCGATCAACTTCCACCGGACAAGAACCTATTCATTGTAGTAATAGGTACTCATCAGAACAAAATACAGCAATCCCTGACGTATTCGGATACTCACCACCAAATATAACTACTCACACAACAACTTAATACATACATATCATATCTCATTTTGGTACTTAGCACATTAAACTAAAGCCACAATATGTCCTACGAATATTTACAACCACTGAATACAGCCGAACAAGGTCGTTGCCACCCTAGAGATCAGTTTTATTAGTCCCTATTTTAGTTGTTCGTTCTTGCCACTGTCACATACACACTCACATGCTAGCTATAAAAATATACCACTAATTGGTACTCACCACCAACAAATACAGCCATATCAGGTCCAATGCAGTGCTCAAACCCACATAGAACAGTCACCCCGAGGCTGGGTACTCGCAAACATCAACTACAACCATACCAAACTCGAATGGGTCTCACAACAACCATATAATACCCATTTTTTTAAATCAACTCATGCTATAGCTACACCAGGTCGTCATTGCCACCCAGAACAACCATACCCGGGTTAATGTGGTGATTATTCGACACACTTAACCCATACTAGGTAAGAAAGGGTTCTCAATCTCGAACAACCACCGACTATTGCCAACCTATTCCCTTAGGTACAACCATACCTGACTATATGGACTAGCTACAAACCATGTATGCATTGTTATGTTCCTGTCTGTAGAAAGAGGAAGTACCGTACGCATGGTTGGTAGCTAGTCCATATACGTGAAGTCGGGTATTGCTATTCTTGTGTGGGTAAATATGCTTAAGGTATGGTTGTACTGATTTAAAAAAAAATGGGTAGTATAATTATGGTTGTTGTGAGACCCCTTCGAGTCTGATATGGAAGTTGATGTTTGCGAGTACCCAGTCTCGGAAGTGAATGTCCTATGTTGGTTGGAGCACCGCATTGGACCTGATATGGCTGTAATAGATGGTGGTGAGTACCAATTAGTGGTATATTTTTTATAGCATGTGTATGTGGTAGTGGCAAGTACGAACAACTAAAATAGGGACTAATAAAACCGATCTCTAGGCTGGCAACCTACCGTAAACGACCTTGTTTGGCTGTATTCAGTGGTTGTAAATATTCGTAGGACATAGTGTGACTTGAGTTTGATGTGTTAAGTACTAAAATGGGATATGCTATGTAAGTATTAAGTGGTTGTGTGAGTATTTGTTTCAAATAATAGGGTGTATTTACTTGAGTTCCGTGGTGGTGAGTATCCGAATTCGTCAGGGATAGCTGTATTTTGTTCTGATGAGTACGTATTACTACAAGGAATAGGTACTTGTCCGGTGGGAGTAGATACACGATAGGACAGAGCATGATTTATTTTTCCATCTTAACCCCGACCTAGTTCCGATTTGCCCCGTCAATTTGGATGCTCATATTTTGATAACCAATCGTCCAGTCTATGAAGTGCCTCTATATTATGTGAGTAGAGCCCATGCTTGATAAATAAATACGCATTTAATTTACACAATTGCAGAATTTGTGAGAAGCCCTCGTTAAAAAACAAATGTCCGTTCTCACTTGCCCCGGTGTCCCCTACCCGTATTGGCACACTGTCTGCAAAACGCTGTATCGTATCAAATTACGTAAAATACCTACGCTCGGTTTTGTTGTGGCACCGGCATCCTCTCTGTGTGGTTCAGCTGATTGGCGCGGGAATCCTCGCTGTGCTCACAGTAACTATAGCACAGAGTGGGTGCCGGTGCCAGAACAGAGAGGGTTCCAGTGCCACAACGAAACGGAAAGTATGCTCTTTTAAATGTTATTTCATGAAAGTTGCAATATTTAAAGCATTTAAAGGCCTGATTGGTTCAAGGACTTTCTGTATCTTTGGCAAAATCGTCGGTTTTCGTACCTCTCCTGTCGAGAGGGTGACAATACGGGTAGACACCGTGAACTGTTCTCACACACAAGCATGTGCATGCTATTATCAAAACAAAGTGGATTTTTAAGGTTTTTTTTATATTTCTCATGTTAGTATAGAATTTCACACTTTCTATCGAACTCCATCATCCATGTCATTGTCAACTGTGTCGTTGAAATGCTTGGTCCTTTCATTGAATCCACTGTTGTAGGTATGTGTTCTTTGTCAGGTCTTAGCAGGCAGCATCAACTACATCACGTGATCAGTCTACGGGCTGTTCTGCAAATAGAAAACACTCTAAAAATGACCATAAACATTGTGAATATATAATTTAATATTTAACACAGTGGCAGATTAAATGTGTATGGCAAGTAGATATATGTGTATAGCTTGAAAACATATTCCTGTTTTGGCATTATATAAACTTGTTTAGTATTCACAATGTACATTTTTTATCATTTGCGCGTAAAGTCGAATGTTGTTTTTATTATACCACATTTCTTACGTGTCAGGGGTGTTTGCCCCAAACGGCGTTAATCAGGGGTATCATAGCGGATCTTTCGTGTGTTTTGCCTCAATATATTATGTAATCGCAATTTTGTTTGCACATGCATACTTATAATCATATAAATAATGAAACTAGGCCCATAAACAATCCATAAACCATGAAAATCGGGAGAAATAGGCAATATTACTGATAAAAATATTCACAAATCAGGGTATCTGTAACCAAAACGGCACTTTGCGCGAGTGTTCTGCTTAATTATAGGTGCTTGGAGGGAAAACAACCATGGGTCGCAAACTAGAAACCTGGCCGGGTACTTTGGTCAGCTTGTTTTTATTTCAAACGCCTTACTAAGCAACGAAAAGTCAAGATTTACTTACCGAATCGACGTAAATCGGCCATTGAAATAGTCGGTGTATTCACTTCCGCCCCAATACGTTTCCCCCATTGGTACTACTAACAAAGCAGTATTATTTAAAGATATGCTAGACGAACAGAACTGAATTGGTAAGATTTTATTTCAATAAAAAAACCTGTGCCACATGTTATTGTTATATATTACTAACATTTAATTAAATGTTACATTCATAGGAATGCAATAATTGTTTGAATGCTCTGTAGTTATTTAGAAAGAGTTCTTTTTTGTGTTTGTTCTGCTCTTCCACCTTAGGTATGACTGGACAACACTTCTGAAACAGTTTTATAAGCCCCTGAAATGTATGAGTAAACTAAGAATATTTAGATTTACCAATGAAGACATGTCATCGGTTTTTGTCAATAAATCACCTGACGATGCTGAAGTGAAGGTGAATGTATAGAAACACATCCACCATGTGAGATGATGTTTACCCGGAAAGCACCACACCTGCAGGGTTGAGTGAGCCAAGACTGCAGTACCTCAGACAGTCAAACCACTGGCCAGTGAGACCAACAGAGATTACATTGCCCGACCTGAGCAAGAGGAGTGACGATATTAATATGTTGATCTTGTTGAATTCATGCTGTGGTGATAGTGTTATTTCTTCATAATCGGGATACACACATAACTATGTTTGCAATTAATTTATATGTACATGTATGTTGCAATGTGTTCAACAATATGTTACGTTAATTTTACTTCTATGTCTGTTTCCTAGAATATAGCGTCGTTATATGTGTGAGTAATATAATGGTGAAATTGACAATCTTGTGTAGTTTCGTTGTTTTTTTTTTATTATAATTTACCAATTGAGTTGAATTGACATTACTTTAACGTCAAGATATTTAGTTCATGACGTTGCAAGTCGTAACGTCGTGTTGTTTCATAAAAAACTCAAACTGCATAAGCCTATATGTTTAAAAAAAACATAACTCAAACAAGACTGCGTTCAATAAACGCTTATGCCCCCGTGGAAGCCATGTCCATAAAAAGCTAAGTCAATCAGGGGCCATTATTCAGTTAAAATGTTTGATAGTGTTACATGGCTTTGAACTATAAGGGGCTTATGATGGTAAACGATTATGCCACATTTGAAAGCAGTGCCTTGATCGACTTCATGTGTGATCTGGTGATACAGATGTTATGGTTTTTTGTCACTGCACTTCTCCAAGTTGCCATCTATTCATATACCAAGTTTCAAGTCAATATCTTAAACACTTTTGAAGATATACTCCTGTCAAAATTTGATTCTGAAAATACTAAAGGGGAGATAATTCAAAATTTAAGACAGACAGAGTTATGGTTCTTGGTCATTGCACTTCTCCAAGTTGCCGTCTATTTATATTCCAAGTTTCAAGTCAATATGTTAAACTGTTTTGAAGATATACTAAGAGCAAAATTTGACTATAAAAAAAAACACTAAAGGGGAGATAATTCAAAATTTAAGACAGACAGAGTTATGGTTCTTTGTCAATGCACTTCTCCAAGTTGCCATCTATTTATATTTCAAGTTTCAAGTCAATATGTTAAATAGTTTTGAAGATACGCTCCAGACAAAATTTTATTGTAAAAATACTAAAGTAAGTCCAAAATTAGGTCAAGGTCAAAATGGAGTCAGGTGATACAGGCGTGTGGAGAGTGGTCATATACAACATCCATGCAAGTATGAAAGCTTTGTAGCAAGCCATTTTTATGCTAGAAGAAACGGTCAATTTGGGTTAACCAAGAATTTTACCTTTCAATAAGTCTAAGTCCACAATTAGGTCAAGGTGAAGGTCAAAATGGAGTCAGGTGATACAGGCACGTGGAGAGTGGTCATATACAACATCCATGCAAGTTTGAAAACTTTGTAGCAAGCCATTTTAATGCTAGAAGAAACGGTCAATTTGGGTTAACCAGGCCGGACGGACGGAAGGACGGACGGACAGACGGACAGGTGAATTACTATATGCCTCCCGATCTATCGATACGGGGGCATAAAAATATACCACTTGTGCTATTAAGATCAAGTGCTTCTTATAGTAAAAGAATGTAAGAGTCGGAATATGTCAAAATGATTTGGGCTATATTTTTGTCCTAAGGGTCGTTTTTCTGCGTTCGTCGCCATATCTCCACAATCCATGTCTGAGCCTGTAAATATTCTCGGTATTTATGGATTTGATGTAGGTGGTATAAACACTGCACTAAAATAGTTTCTCTGTTTGGACATGTGGTCACCGTGTATGAAGTTCGAAATTATTAAAGTTAGGTCACTGTCCATGGTGTTTTAAACTAGGACAAGTCGTAGCCTATGCAAATACATTAGAACCTGTAATTGGATCTTTAATACAGAGTTTAATATCAGTTTTCAAAAACCGATAAAGGATCAATGCAACTTATGCAAATCTTCCAATCAAGCTTCGCCAGCAGAAAAACTTAAAGCTAGCTACGAAAACCATAGACGAAATAACTTAAGTTCGAGAAAGTAAAAAGAGAGACAAAAGTCTTGCAAACGAAAATGAATTAATTACTGTTGTTCAGCTAAACCTTGCTTTGTCAAAGACTGGCAAACCCGTGGCCATTAATAGATGAACTCGTTTGTTTCATCGCGCATGCGTATTTTTCGTAAACATAATTATGACCCACAAGGGAATGCGGTGAGGATAATGATTTCATTGCATGAATTTCTTGATATTTTCTTCTTATTTCCGGGAATTGTAAATTTGCTGACACACAATTGTTGCTTTGGTCTAGCTCTTTAATTATACTCAATATCTTAACTTTAGAGTTCCGCTAAGTACGAAAAATATCAAATGTCGGATACTGCTAGCCTTCGGGAACTACTCGCGAAACGGTACTGTAGCTTGCTTTGACCTGGAGGAAGTTTTACCTACACCGACAGGATTTGTATCTTCCTATTATAACAACAAGAGAAAGTTCATTAAATTAACAATTAATAATCTTGGGAACCGTGATGTTCACCGAATTCATTTGGAATGAAACAGTTGCTGGGCATGATGCTTCCAAAAAAGCTTCTTGTGTAAATCGTTTCATAGCTGAAAGAAGCGAAAAGGGCTGTAAAAATTCATTTTCTATTCAGACTATTGTTTTTTCTCAAAACAAGAATAGGTTACATATATATATGTATGCTGTGGTATTGTTTGAACAAAGTTGACTCAGAAATATTTAGAACAATTTCATGCTTTCCATGAGAACGATAGTGTGCATGCCGACATTGAGACAGTGTCCAGGCACATAACCATTGATACAACACCTGAATGGGCAGCTTTTCTTTGGAGTCCAAACGGTCAGGTAAAACAAACCATATAAAGTTCTTCAGATGTCATTAAAGGAGTTTTATGATTTCAAAGACTAAGCCAAACGTATCAAAAACGTAGACCTAAATGAGGGCCGAGAGAAGATTTATATCTGCGAGGTCAGAATAATCGAAGTGAAATCAACACATCCAAATAAGTTATTTTACAAGTTTGACATGGAAGGGAAGAGGTTGCTGTTGTAAATCTTGCCACGCGTGTTAGGCGGACAAGTGAAGCCTTGTCCAGTCCTAAAGACACCCCTCTAAAACAGCTAAGGTACAATTATATAAAACTGAGCCCTGACAAGTATGATGATTTGGTGTCACTTTGTTTGAATGATATCATTCCACGTGAAAACCACCAATTTTTGCACTTCTGTCTCATACCATCATCAAAAATACAACCAAAAACATCAACGTTAGAATACGAATAGAAGTGAGTTAAATCTATACACTTCAAACTAAAACACCTCGAGGATTGAACTTTATTGATTAAATTAAAGAATAATGAAGGAACACAAGAAAATCAGCATGGAACTATATCAATGCAACATCTGCAACAGATTCATAAAAGGAAAGCTGTGCAATTTGAAGAAACGTGCTACGAATGTAGACGATCCTTGACAACAAAATCTACCCTAAAGAGACATTTAAAGAGACACCACTCACAAGACAACGTATGACGCCGGCAAATTAATAATCGGAGAAGTAACGATAGAAGAACGATTAGAGAAACATCAATACACGGCAAGTAAAATTCATTGATGTTTTAAACAACCAAAAAGTACTCCAAAATTCAGAATCACGATGACCACACCTAAAAACAAAACAACCGAAGAAAAAACTGAACGTAGCGAAAAAAGACTCCAGAAGATGGTTCTTCCAGACATGACTACTCCGATCATAGACAATGATAGATGTACTTACCAAGAAGAAACCTACCTCAAAGACGAACTTCGAGTCATTCTACAGAACCGCAAAATTTTATTCATAGACACTATGGTATATTTAAAACTCAAGACATTTAACTTTTCACCAATATTTATTTTTAGATTATACATGTATTCCATTTTTAGATTTCACAATCATCATCACGTCACAATTTTAGGCACATCTACTTTTTTGAACTTCGAGAGACAAATTGTAGATTTTTTTACCCTGATGAAGGCTTAGTGTTAAGCCGAAACGTTGGAACAAATAAAATTGATAAAATACACCCGTTGTCAGTTGTTAGTACTACATACTTCTTATTGGTTTTAACTTGAATAGATTGTAAATAAATTTTAAAAACCTTTAGGTTGAAATTGACAAATTTTACCTGTTCAATCAATGTCTGAAATTGAATTAACTGTAAAATTGGTAACTTTTTATTGTGAGAAACTATATTTTGGTATGATTGATTGAAAGATGAAACTTTAGTGTTATTGAATTTGTATATATGTATAAAACCTATTTATATGTGTACCATGCATGTTGTATTTGAAGGAAATAAAGTTGTCTATTTACTTTCATAAACTTGGTAACCACAATTACACGACAACTCAGAGCTCATTTGTTGATAATCTATGATTTTATCTATACAGCATCAATTTCAATGGTTTTAGCGGGAAAAAAAGCTACAGTCAGGTGCCAAATTAAAGTTCACAAAGTAAAAAATGCATGAATATTTGGACAGAGTTTTTCACTTTGAAATTGCATGACACGATAAATAGAAATATATTGTACTATAATTTGGTATCATATGATATAATAGTCCAAGCATGATTTGATTCTGTTCAGAAAATAATTTACATTTATCAAAGTTTTGGTTACTAGGCAATTTAAGAACATCAGTGAAAATTCTTCATTGATGGAATAAGCTTGGTTGCCATGGTTACATACTTTTAGTATTTTGTTTGTCAATCTTACAGAAATATAAAGGAGTAATTGACATTCTTAAAAATCAACTTCATTTGTTCTTAACAAGTAAGTTTGTAAAATGTAAAGTAATGAAATCTCGAAGTTGAATAACAAAAAGTGTAGTTCCCATTGACTCCCATGTAAATTATGTAATTTTCAAGTTAAAAAATAACAAAACAAAATTCAAATGTTTGTTATTTTCCTATTGGAACTCCGATTTTCTTCAAATAAAAACTGTATTAAGGTAAAATCTACTGTGGTAAAAGTCAACATTAATTGAAATATTTCATGGTATATGTGTTACCATGACAACAATGTTAAATGGACTAACCATTGATTTTTAGTGGTGTTCTAGAATTGCTTAGCAACCAAGAATGGACTGCGTAAATGAGGCAAGTGCATGACAGTTTTATCAGAAATTGATTATCCTACTAAATGATAGTAAACATAGTCAAATTGTTCTTATTTTACGATTGTTATGTTCTTCTAACTGAAGAAATTCATCAAATTATTTTGTGATTTTTTTCGCTTTGTGAACTTTAATTTGGCACGGGACTGTATTTGATGACAGGATCCTCTGAATGTGCATTGGCAAGTTTATTGTCAGATTATTTTCTCAAGTACTGTATCAAAGGTATCCACCTGAAACATCACAAGAGGAGTACATACTGATAAAGCTGACGATCCGGTGACCTATATTCTTTTAATTAGCTACCCGTGTTACTCTAAAAAAACAAGAAAGTCAACCGCTAAGCACTTGTACGCATTGTTCGTTTTTAAAATTATATTCAGAAAATCATTATTACCAATGTATTGATTTTTACTAGTCTGATATATGGATATAGTTAACGTATCATTAAAATTATGGTGTTTATTCAAATATTTGGATATTCTTATATTTAAAAAAATAAATGTTGAATAAAAGTTAAAAATTGTGGCTTCGGGGGTGCTTCCATCCTGTCCGAAGATGTTGATCCCTACTGGGTGGAGTGGGTGTAGTTGATGTATCTTGTAATACTCTCTCTGACGTCTTATGGTCGTACTTCGGTCTGTTGTTGGATCAGTTTTCAGAATATCAATGATTTGACATTGTACGTGTTCGACGTGATGACCTTCGATATTCATACCGCCGTCATTTCTGCATTAACCAACTAAACATCAGATTTGAATGCGGTAATTTATAAAAAAAAAAAAAGAAGACCGTGATAGACACGCATTACGGTCGGGTAACAATATTCATCGAAGACGCCACATCCGTGGCTGAATGCAACACCACCGCCAAGTTGTCCTATAACACTGACATGATAGAAACAGGAACAACGTGTCCAGTCTCTCCGGCCTTAAACAACGGGACAGAAAACCCCCACCACTTCCAACAGCGAAGTCTTCTTTGAATACATGAACGTCGACGGATTAAGAGAATCCAACATTCTAATACATCCACAATTTGTAACACCGGATGCCGACAAAGACTTACTCTAAAATAGCATGGCTGTACTCTGCAACGCGAGCATGAAACATAGCAAATATAAATAAAAACGTAAAATTAAAAAATTCATGTTCATTCCACCAGCTGATTCCCGACACCGGAACTATAGAACCGGTATGTACCTCTCCACCGGCCCATAAAACCGGCACACTACCCGGTCTTAAGTAAAAATACTTGCACTGGACCTGAATCAGATTCCGGGACACCGGCACAATAGAGAAGCCGACAAAAAAAACGGCACAATTGCCTACACCGGCACCTAGGAGTATATGTGTAGTGCAAACTATATAATGCACATTTTACAATCATAAATATTGCATGACAGAGCAAGTCAATTCCTCTGACGAGTCTGCGAAAAATAGACAAAGAAAGCAGCTGTTGGTTGAATTGGTTGAACCAATGACTCTTTTACCAAGACCTAATGATTTTGATATTTAAATGACTCATTTGTTGATAAAGTTATTCAAGAGGGCTGGTTAAATGAAAGTACATATTTTCATTCTACTGTTGTTGCTCCTTTGAGCTCAGATGATGATTACGATATACCGTTGGAGTGAACTAAAATGTAGTATGAATGGACATGGTGAGGGATTGAGTGGTAAGGATGAAAATGGAGAAAATGGGTCAGAAGTGAAAAGAATTGGAAAAGATCGATTTCAAAAGACAATAGAAATGTTGGAAAGAATTATATCGGTTTCCATAGCAATAAAAGGGCGAAGGTCAAATTAACGAAAAAAAGGTTGCAGTAATACGTGCCGGTATAAATGGCGTGATAAAGTTACAGAGGAACAGAGGCCTACGCAATATTAATAGACAAAAGGGATTATATTAGCAACGGGGTGTCTCTTAAACCCAAGAAAATAAAACTTAATTCGGCAATATCACCAACCAGAACGTTGTATAGAGATTGGAAAATTAGCATTGATGGAGTATTCATAAGAGTGTGCAAAACTTTTTTACACACTTTAGACATAAGCTACACTGCTGTTGAAACAGCGTTTTGCTGTTGAAACAGCTTTTTGAAAAGTACAAATTCAGAAACAGTAGTAACCAGACTTGTTTCCCCTGATAAACGAGGTAAATAACCTCAGCGGCCAAAGCAAATCCCTGAAGAAATCATTGCAACGGTCAACGCAAAGCCCATGTCGGAGGTTTCCGTATGGTAGAAACACATTATTGTAGAAAGGACTCAAGCAAATGGAACCAAGACTGACAACTGCTAAAATGTACAGTTTATACCTTGATTACTTTTCAAACAGAAATGTAAATCCAGTCTCTATTTGTAGCAAATCGAGCCAAAAAATTCATGATTTATCACAAACTTGCTATCTACATGACGAATCAGAAACGACAGATCTATTAAGGAAGGATTGAAGTTGATCCGATGATTAAGAATTGTGTCAAATCACGAATTAATAATCAAATTTCTTCTGCAGAGAAACTTGTGCACACATTCCAGTGTCAAAGATCACTGTGCCACATTTGCCCTGATGAGAGTTATACCAAAGTATGTGAGAGCCCTCATGAGTGTAGGTGTAACAAATGTATGTCTTTTAATGAGACACTTGAGCGTTGTAACAGTGTGATTGATCAGTGTACATGGACCAACGAAGATGTCAAAATGTTTGAGGTAAATAAAATGTTTAAATGCATACATGTACTGTTTTAAAGGAATGGCACATGCGGCAACTTTGCCAATATATTCACTTATAATTGCATTCTTCTTTACGCAGTATACACTGGTCAATGTTAGTGATTTGTATTTTGATAACGCAGCATCTACTGCTGGAGAAGGCATATAATGAGTTTCTAGTCTGTTTGTCCGTTCCACCGTTAATTCATCTTTTACGAAATTTTGAAACACAAATATTTGTATTAAATCCAGCAAGGCACTGCTTTCAGTCTTCATATACTTGATTACCACCATATACACAATACATTATCAAACACTTCATTAGAATTATGGCCCCTATATGACTTAGGTTTTTTTTATAATAAATAATATAAGATAAAGTTTCTCTTTATTGTATTTGTAACAGGTTGAAAAGGCTGTGAAGGATATCCACAACTTAAAAGCACACATTGTCCGCTGCTGGCAGCAGGACCGCGCTAGGCTGGACACACTGACATTCTTAGAGCCTGGTAACATCTTACTCACAATGGACTGGGCCATGAAATGGCTCCCAAAAAATACAGGGATGGTCAGTGTGACTGGTTTGCCAGAGGAAAATGTTGTAAAATTTTCTTTAATAATGTAAGTTTTATAATTCAAATACCACATTGACTTGAAAGGAAGAAAAATCATGAATTCATACAAATGACACATAAGCCCTGGCACATGTATATGCACTATCCCCTGGAAACCTTAACTAACAAAACTCTTCTGGTGGCTTTGCCGATATGGGATATCAGTTGGCGAGGATAAATAAAATCATACAAACTATTTAGTTATAGCTTGACCAGATTTAATTGACACTCATCAAAGTCAGTAAATCTTGTCCGGCCATGCTCGGTTGTATTCGATTTGTATTTACTATATACCGTTATCTCCGGACGTTTACGAATTATGCAAGGAGTCTCAGTTTAATCTGGTAGGGCTATACGATGCATTGTGTAAACAACACCTGGACATGTCATTATTTATTCAAGGGCTATTAGTGCCCCCATACGAAGCATTTTAAAAACAATTGCAAATATAACATTATTAATTGTACTGAACATTTAAAACATATATCACTGCTTTACTCTTTAATCAAGTATTTTCAGTAATAGTTTGTCTCGTGCAGCCTTGAAATGTCAACGAACTGGCTTCGCCGGTGCTTTCGAACATTACTATGAAGTTATATCAATGTTTGCCGAGTGGTTTAAGAGAATAAGTCGTTCAATTGAAGAAGTTGTTGATGGACGACGGATGAAGAGAGGACACAAATTATAAACGGTCGTAAAACAATTGGTCACAGCCATAAAAACAGCCAGTCCCACTGCCATCATACAAACAAGGGTCTGTGGAACTAAAGTGCTCAACTGTGGACTTGCAAATATTACGTAGTTGGCATATATTTATTTTATGAAGTTTCGCTTTTTCATTTTTTGCTGACCGACCTGATTTGCTTTAGGAAAGAATAAAAAATGAAAATTATTGCATCACATTGGGATATCCTAAACAGCAATTACAGTATTTAAGACAGAAGTTCACAGAACTCCTCAAGTTCATTGTTACAAATCTCATTAACTCGATGTATTTAGAAATGCAAGGGGTCCTAAAATGTTTGAATCAAGCAAAAAGAAGACTACTAGTCGGATTCAAAGTCTTCTCAAGATGTTTCTTTTGTCTTTTCCGTTGTTGAACAGTTTAGTTACAAGGTGAAAAATACTTGTGTTTTATTCACAAGTTTATTGCAACAACAGGAATGAACTGTGCTGCTGGGCTGTAATTTTCCAAAGTGTTTTCGTAAACCAAGAAATAAACAGGCTTAAGGCACCAAGTGTGACCTAGTTATTATAAACTAGACCTTGCTTTTCCAGGCCACCAATCAGTTACTACATATTAAGTCTAACTAAAACTGTGATGACCAATGCTTGATCCAGTGACCTAGTTTTTAACCCAGATGATTTAGTTACGAACTTTACCACAGGACCCGACGATGCTGGATGAGATATTTTTTTAATTAGGCCACGGTGCTGTTTGGTCACTATGGTTAATGTTTTGACATATATATTTTCGAACTACATGTAGCTAGATATTATGCTATTAAGTTATGTTCCCCTATTTTATTGTTGCAGATTGCCCCTTTCGCTGGGAGAGCAACTTTTTAAAATTAGGTCACTATGCGGTTATGCCTTGTTCGGTCGCTGGGGTCATATATTGGGAGTAATATGCATCTAGAAATATCCACCCCATTTCTACCTTGTCCATTATTTTAAACTAGATCAATTCGTAGTTTTGCCTCTTCAGGTCGCATTAACGTTACGTGTTCACAGTCCTTGGTGTTTTAAACTAGGTTACGGGGAGGCTGTGCCTCGTATGGTCGCCATTTCGGCATGGGTTTGTGCGGTTGGGTCGCCGTGCAGCGGGGCCTTGGGGAATTATTCGTCGGGTATTGGCTGTGTTTCATTCGGTCTCATGCAATAACCGCCAATATTCTATATATTTTCTTTGTGAAATTGGGTTATCCTGCATTTTTTCGACGGGGACTTGCTGGACTTTTAATTGTTTCTTTTGCTTATGTGTGGGCATTGATTATGATTTCTGTGCTCGATTGGTTGGGTTGAGTGCTGCCTTCCCTGTCTGATTTCCTCATACCCTTTTGCTATTAAATAAATAAGTATGTAGATACATTCTCCCACACTCACACAGAAGTAATATTAAACTTTTACTTCTACAAACCAGGAGAAAACAATACAGTTGTAATGGACAAGTTTAATTAGGTGGAACATACTGAAGTGTTTCATAAATGACCAATTGCCCCTGCTGAGAATCGAACCAGGGTCCTCTCGATTGGCCTTTGGAGTTGGACTTACTCCACCAACCATAGAATATGATGTTTAAACCTGACAATGCAAGCTCAACGTGTGGTGCTCAATACACTGCAATAAATCATTCTAGACAAGTTTTGACGTTTTGTTCATTGAGTTCACCTTGCGACCAGGAACTTCCAAAATGACCTTATTGTTCTCAGACAGGCTATGATTTCTTTTCAAATCTACTGCTGATAATTTCTTGTGTTTATTTGCTCGTGTTATTGTTGATGTCTCGTTGTGAAAATGTCCTGCAATCTCTTTAATGCCATAAAAGAAACTGCTCCGTTTCTTTATGGATGTTTCTGTTACATTAGAGCACATTGAGCGCAAATGACCCTTTGTTACTTTACCCAAATATTCTAACTCAAGGTCTTCTATATCTTCTCAGTGTTCACAAACATACCATAAATTGCTTCGAGAGCTCACCGTTCACTTAGAAGAGCATATTGTTGTGAAAGCAACCTTATTTCCAACTAGGCATGCTTGGATCTGTTATTGTGACCTAGTTTTTTTTACCGTTTATCGGCATCTTCTTCGAAGTGAATGAGCCACGTATGGCTCTTAAGCTCCTCCCGTTTGGTTCTCTTCTGGGTTCCAAATGTTTTTTTTTCTTCTGTCTTCCTTAGTATATGTTGTCTATACAAAACTTTTTCAACCCACTGTTTTTCTAAATTGAATATCAACATTAAGTATTGCATTACCCTTACAGTGTAGTAAACGCTCTCTATTTTGATGTCTAACAATGTCTTTCAAATGTATGTATATCAGTCCTAATTCAACTACAATTTTCCCATGACTGTTTATGGTCTAATTTTGTGAAGTTTCAAAACCAGACAAACAGTTTCTTGTCCCTGTTTAGACACTTTAGGAGAAATCTGTACAGCTAGCCAGCTTTTTTTCATCCGATGACATATTGACATTGTCTGGGATATTGTCTGGTACTACATCTGTACCAGTGTCTGGTGACCCACCATGTTCACAAAACGTAGTGATCTAGGGAAGTTATCTCAGACTATACTGACCTTGACCCTACTGTATTTAAGCCACCAGTTTTTGTGACGTCATCTGCGGGGCATTTATGTATGACTGGCTTAAAAGTTACATTGGCGGGTGTAATTGAATCAATTCACTTTTAAAAATATAAAAAAATACAAAATCATATTTTGAACACTATACCAGTATATAGCTTGTGGAGTGTAATTGCCTGTGATTAATCTGGCTGCGCGACTCTGGATCATTTAAATTGTGTAACCTTTCTGAGTATGGGGCTCCAATCTGGTGGAGAGTATTCGAAGAGATCGAGGTCTTACAAGGGCCTTTTATGCTGTTCTCTAATATGCTGTCTCTTGGACCTAATTATTACCTTGCAGTAACTTTGAGTGTTTTGTAAGCGCTCACAAACATTCACTGGATATGGTTGTTCCAGGTGAGACTAGTCAATTTCGACCACAAGCTACTTAGACCTCGGTGTCGCATTCTACGGTGTCACCGAAAATTTGTTCAAGCATTAATAAAACGACAAGAAACTAACATTTTATATAAGTAGGCCTATGCTTCAATGCATCATATTAAAATAATAAATAATATAATATGAACTAAGGCACCGCCTAAATGAGGGATTAAATACACATTGAATATCTGCTAAGCTATGTTTCAGATAGAAACTGACTAAATATGAGTTGAATTTAGATGTTATAGGCCTACAATATACAAAGATAGATTCTAGTTATTGATCAGTAACTGATCACTTTTCCTCTTTAAATTTAAGACAAGAAATAATAATTATTCAAAATTTTAGATTGGCTATGTATCTGTAGTTTATGTTTGGAATAAGTGAAGGCATCCCTAACCTGGAGTTTTACCTATATTGTTCTGATTTGTTATAGGTTGCAACGTAACGTCATGAGTCTATTTGGCGTTCTTTTGGTATGACGTCATTTCCTGTTATTTGTGACGTCATGACATCACGTCTTGTATATTGGCGCCGTGTATCCAATACAGTAGCGTATTTCTTCCCTTTGCTTATTTAAATAGTTTGTTTTATTTATTGAATATTTTTAAAGATGTTTATAATTCGAAAGAAAATGATAGGGGGCAACCGTTTACAGATTACTATTTTTTTATTTTCAAAGGACCATTCACCTCGGAAAACTGCCTGAAATTTTTGACCGGAAATAACTTTTTCTGAAAGCATTAGTACCTGCAGAGACTCGACGGAGATACGCACGTGGACATTATTGGTATGGGTATTTACAATAGCCAGCTTCGCTGGCTATTTAATCCCCTATTAATCTGATAGCGATATGCGACTTTACTATTCACCCAGTCGCATTTTGACAATCACAAATTTCTGCCGATTTTTACTTACTTCTCAGATAGCAGGCCCGGATGCAGAAAATTCGGACTGGGGGGGGGGGGCACAAGACATTTTTGGAAGACTAAGTTGGGGTAGGTGCGGAAGGGGTGTCCCCTCCCGGCGACGAATTTTTCCCTTTTTGAATTAAAATCATGCAATTTCCTGCACTTTAAGCTTTTAAAATCAAAAGTAAACGTTTAAATTTGAACTGCTACAACATCAAAAACTAACATGAATAACACAATATTCTTAGAAGAAATCTTCCAGGCTACCCGTAAATAATACTCACTTTGAAGACCAGTAGTGAAATAATTATGCACCAGTCCGATGCATCCACCCCCACCCCGGGGATGGGCCGGGATTTTTACTTTTGAGTTGTCAAAGTCCCCGTCCTTCCACGGCTCTGAGCGGACAGCTGATAGTAAAATCTCCAGTATTTCCCCGCCCCACTAACAACTAAATACTGTTCCCGAGGAATTGGTTCGGAGAAAAAGTTCCCAACCTTTCCCCGGCAGTGGGGGAAAAGCTGGAAGGTTAAAACATGTACGGTCGTTTCCCCCCCCCCCCAACCATCCATCGCCCATCCCCGGGGTGGTTGGTGTATTACATAGGCCATGCATGGTTTTATCTTAGACGGTAGTGTTCACAGATTCAAATCATTTTTTTAATAATAAAAATCTTGCTAATTATTGCGTCCTTACATTTTAGAAAAAATATTTGAACTTACAAAAAATAGACAATTTAAATGTGCCCCTTGTGAAGATTTAAATAATCAGTTATAACAAATAAACATATCATAAATTTACTTTCTTCAAATTCATGTCAAAATTTTAATATATTAATTCAAGCGCTGTAGTGACATTGATCAAGGGGCACAGACACCTTGATCCGCATCATTCAGACGCTGTAAAACATATATACATCTGGCTGGAGATAACACAATAGGGGGCACATGGACCTGGAGATTACACAACAGGGGGCTCATTTTATTGCCCTCGCTTCCGGAATATGTAATATACAGGGTTATTGTCACAAATTATCGATCCATAGCCATATCGATTGGTAATATTTTAAGGATTTTAACATTTAAGTGATTTAAAAAATTGTCACTCCGAGGCCGACTGGGGGCACGGGCCCCCTGTGCCTCCCCCCCCCCCACCCCGGTGGATCCGGGCCTGGATAGATCTTTCCAAAAAGCCTCCTTAAGCTTGGAGGTGACCACATCGGAATATTTTGTAAAAGCCAGTTGGTAATTTTCAGTGTGGGGAATCACGTGACTAAAATGGTACTCAGCACTATGAAATAGATCGCGAAAATCTGGATATTTAGATGGATTTTCGATTCTTGGTAAGTACTCCTTGATTATGTTTTCTAGTTATATAGTGCAGGCTATGCGAAATTTAACGCGCTTTCTAGTGGTACACGTGTCATTCCTGTACTCTCTCTGGTTTCTGAGATACCTTCGAGGTTTTAATGCGAACCAGTGGAATATTTTGTCAACAAGTCTACATTAATGTGTATAAACTACACAAAAAACTGTATTTAAAGGCAATTTATTATGCCAAAGTCAGGTGCTATGTGCTTTATTGTATTCGGAAAAGGCTTCTCGTTGAAATATATTGACTGATAACATCCTTTATTGGTGATTTTAAGGGATTTCTTGCAAAAATTCCAAATTATTGAAATGATACTCTCCACGGAATAACACATTTGTGATACAAATCACGGATCAGTTTTAAACCAGTCCTGTACATTCTAGAACAAATTTTTGTCCGCATTTTGGAACCTTGGTTCAGAATACTGTTTGAATACAATTGCTTTCAGTAGTTTAATTATGTTTCCTTTATTCTTATACAGAAGTTACAGCAAGACGTTGTCGAGAAGCTAGGCTCAGACGAATGAAGGGAACACGTCACGGGCAAACTAAAATAAAAAGAAAATTTAGACACACTATCACCAGAGCGAATTCGAATGCGGAATGAATCTTAAAACAGTGCAATGTACTTTATAACTAAGCAGAGACATAGCTTTCATTCGTGTAGTTTGAAGATTGTATAGTTGGACGGGAATGGAATCCAAATATAATGTTACATCAATCCATCCAGGACGGCAATTTACAGCTGATTTAGTGCTATTTCATTGCAATTGTAAATTTTAATTATTTTTTTCCACAATCACTGTGCTGTTTTGTCTTTTTATGATTAAATGCAACACCCATCTATAACGGTTTGTTGTCCATTTACTTAATTGGCATTTTGTACTTATTATCAACCATCGCTCTTTCTTATTAGATAGTTGATTTGATGCACTATCTAATTCGAAATAAGAAAAATAAATGGCGATGTAATGGGTTTTTTTTCATTTGTGATTCGAAATACATTGATTACCGAATATAGACTATGAGCGTACATAAAGGTATACAATGCCCATCTGAAGTAGTATCAACGAACTTATAGTATATTGTATCTGCTGTGTAATCATATTAAAATTGCAGCTGAAAATATAGTGCAATGTCGAAATACTCACAAAGATATCAACCAGAAAACAAACATTTATATTGACAAAATCATAATGGTTCTTCGATAGCATTTATTATAATAGTATACATACAAATAAATCTAGTCGAAGACAAATTTAGTACTGAAGTAGAACATTATGAACAGCTCTTCAATGTATGACAGAGCAAATGGTGTCAGAAGCAATGTACCAATCACGGGTCTTTGACCTAACGATTTAAAAACTCGACAGTGGGGGTGGAGTTGATTTTTAAAAAGGAAGTCAAAATTAGTTTTTAAATTCATATGACACAGATAAAAATGAACTTATTGATGAACTTGTTGTAAAGTCAGATCTTTACTCCAGCA
This sequence comes from Spisula subtruncata, assembly GCA_963678985.1. Taxonomy (NCBI): domain Eukaryota; kingdom Metazoa; phylum Mollusca; class Bivalvia; order Venerida; family Mactridae; genus Spisula; species Spisula subtruncata. The sequence goes on from OY787661.1 coordinate 18,678,972, forward strand.
TGTTACATAATATTACCATATTACATCATTTAGTTATGATAATTACCTTCATTTGACATTCTACAGTTTTGTATACTGTATTATGTTATGAATTTAGCTAGTCTATTTCAAGTCATTATGTCTATATTTAGCTAGTCTATAAGTGTATTAGAAATGATATAAGATCATAGATTTAAACAACCTGCATATTTTGTATTGTTTATTAGCATGCATTTAAACCACTTTTGTAAACATATGTATATTGTATTCTTTTTATTTGTATGCATTTTATTGTATTCATTTTATTTGTATGTATTTTAATACTTTGAAATGATTTAGTTATGATAGTTTACAGTTGTTTTTAAGTCAATATTTTTGTAATCTATTTTTAGATTCTTTTTGTCTTACAAGCTTATCTCCCTTGCTGATTTTAATTATGCAGCCAGGGGCTTATCATGCTCTATTTTTAGATCTTATTAGTAATGTCTATTTTTAACCATTAGTCACATGATCCCTTTATTTTGTAATTGACCAATCAGAAGGCTCTTGACCAGTGCTGCCATCTAGTAGAGAAATTGCCACTTCTGTGGAAATTTCAGAGAGTCTGGTCATTCTGTAAGTAGCAGCTGAACTGACAACATCTAAAGAAACTTCTCCAGGGTATAATCTTATTTATTTAATTAATTAATTAACAGTAATTAATACTTTATTTTAGGCATTTAACTTGGAGATTTAAGTAAATTATTTCATTAATACTTTAGTAAATTATTGTTAATATTTTTATCTAATTAATTAGGATTAAACTGTTAGATTTTTGAGTATTTTAGGACTCTATTATTTTGTTAGATTTACTAAAATTAGGTAATTTAAGGACAGAATCACAGTAACATTGTTTTAGGTTATTTATCCAATAAGATAGATTTATCAAATATTTTGCTAAGTTAGATTAGTTCTTAGTATTTCAAACTTGCTTATTTTAGAAATTATTTTAGAACTTAGTTATATTTAAACTGTTTTTAGAACTTTGTAAAATACTTAGAACTATTAAAAATTTGGTTGGTATTTAAACTTAAATACATTTTTGTTATATTTTCTCTGTTTTGATTAAACAGAGTGGTGTCATCCTGAAGAGTCAGCAACTCTGACTGTAAATCAAGCGTTATATGAACGCTGTTCTACTAAGCCAACTATAGAACATTACGTAACCGCACAAAAGGCGGCACAAAAGTACGTTCCACAACAATGGTGTCAGAATCGGGTTAGTTTTTAACTTAGTAGGACAGAAATTTTGCTATTTAACAAGATAGGATTTTTAGTTTTATTAGTAAATTTTTCTACATCTTGATCTAGTAAAGTTACTGCAGAATTTTACTAGTGATAGCTTTTCATTACCAGAATAGGAAATCACTATTAAGTAAATTTTTGTTTTCTTAAATTAATTTTACTATTAAGGGAAATTCAACTAAGGTATAGAAAGAGTGAACTGCCTAGACATAGTCTATTCTTGACCTTTCTTGTCTATCATTCGACTGCGCTGAATTTTCGAGTTATTTGAACTTAATATTAAGATTTGATCTCTAAAAAAAAAAAAAATTAGTTATAGTGTAAAACGGAAAAGTCTGAGACATAAACCGGCTCGTGCAGCTAAACTAGCGCTAGGCAGTCTGTACCAAAGTCGATGTCAGTGAGGACAGCCCCGTTCTTTTAGGACTTTTGCATTTTTAACTCGAAAGTTCAACTTCGGTCACTTTAAATATAAAATAGATCTGAAAACTTTGCGGCATAAACCGGCTCGTGTAGCTAAACTAGCGATAGGCAGTCTTCACCAAAGTCGATGTCGTAAAGGGATCAGTCTGTTAGTTAAACAAACTGTACTTATTCTCTCGGTCTAGGCCTATTTGATCTCTTTTAAGTGTTTATATCTTTCTAAGTATAAAATAGATCTGAAAACTTTGAGGCATAAACCGGCTCGTGTAGCTAAACTAGCGATAGGCAGTCTACATCAAAGTCGATGTCGTAGAGGGATCAGTCTGTTAGTTAAATAAGTGTTTATAAAGACCAATACCCCCAGAGGCCCACCCATAGGCGACTAATCACACTTTTGTTTACCACAGATCAATCAATATATACACGGAGGTCTGTGACAACCCCAGTCCACAGGTCTATGACGTGACAATCCAGGCCCAACTAATAATAATTTATTTTAGCGACTGTTTGGCTCCAGATTGTCCGATTGGCTTCCACACATATTCTTTGAACGAAAGAATATCTACTCTCTTGAACATTGTCAGACTTAACAGTCTTGTCCGATTGGCTCACACATATTCTTTGAATGAAAGAATATCTACTCTCTTGAACATTGTCAGACTTAACAGTCTTGTCCGATAGCATCCAAATTGTCCGAAAGGCTCCAATATTGTCCGAAGGGCTCCGATATCGTCTGTAATTTGCTCCGATATTGTCCGTAACTTGCTTCGAAATCGTCTGTATTGGCTCCAACCATATTCTTCATAAGAAAGAAGAACCTGAAGAACGTCAAACCAGAAAGATTGCCAGTAAAGATCACGTAAACCCTAAATGGAACTGCGATCCAGACAGCTACACTATGTATACCAACGACGCAGATGAAGAAGACGCCTACGTCACGCCAGACTACCAGACAACCAACTTGACAGCAGCTACCGGTGTGCTTCAAGACTTCGATGATTCCATCTCCCATGTCAGCAACAGTCTATTCGGTGCAGACATGACAGAGATACTGGCTCGAGACTCATCGCTGAACACCACACCAAGACAGCAGCTCACACAAGTAAATCAACAGGTCCTTCCAACGATGTCAACCAACACAGACGACAATGAGGTTATGTCAAGGCAACCTCCTACGCTATGGAACACGACTACCAACGCAGACCACGGTGAGGTTATGTCAAGGCAACATCCTATGCTATGGAACACGACTACCAACTCAGACCACAGTGAGGTAAGGTCAAGGCAACCTCCTACGCTATGGAACACGACTACCAACGCAGACCACAATGAGGTTAGGTCAAGGCAACCTCCTACGCTATGGAACACGGCAATCAACGCAGACCACAGTGAGGTTAGGTCAAGGCAACCTCCTACGCCATGGTATATGACAACCAACCCAGAAACCAATGATGTTAGATCAAGGTTACCTCCTCCATCGTGGAACAGACAACAACCCATAAGAAGTGAACCTCCTACTGAAAACAAGATGGACATGTTACTTCAAAGAGTACAAGAACTAGAAAACAAGTTAAGACAGCAGCAACGAAGAACCCAAGAAAATGCTAGTAACAACCGAGAAGACAGCTATGCCAGATACAGACATCAACAGCTGTTTCTGCCAGATCAATATAGAAGACACAACCCCTCTCCCAGGCCTACATATAGAGAAGCTTACATCTGTCAGCAGCCACGGAGAAGAAACGATTCACCAGACAGAGGCTCAAGAAGTACCAATGAACCACGACAGTCTATGCCATACTTCTATGGAAAGACACATGAATGGGAAAACTTCTGGATGAAATTCGAGATCCTGTCACGTAAATACCACTGGGATGAAGAGAAACAAAGAGACAACCTGGTATTAAGTATGAGAGACGATGCAGCAGCCTACATAACCAGTTTGAACACAAACATAAGAGAAGACACTCCACGCTTCATCGCTGCACTGAAAGAACGCTTTGGTCACAAAACCCCAGCTACAACACACAGGGCTAAATTAGAAAACGCACAGAAGTCCTCCAAAGAATCCATACATGAGTATGCTTCAAGAATCCAACTCCTGATGTCGAGAGCATACAGAGACATAGAGGGAACATCCACATATACTGAGATAGCAATTCAACATATGCTAAGGGGCCTACCAGATTACCAGATGGCCTATGAAGTAGCAATACGAACACCCAAAAGTATATCTGAAGCAGTAGACATGATGATCCTTCATGAAGCATGCAAGCAAAATACCCGAAAGAGAAATGACATAAGACATGTATCCACATCTTATGTTGAAGAAGACGAAAGCGAAGATACCGAAGATGAGGAAACCCCAGAACTACGCAGAATAAACAACAAGAAGTTCATCACAGAAGAACGACTGTTTCAGTTTGGAAGAGATCTCAAGCGTTCACTCCTCAGACAACAACAAACCATCAACGAGAACCATGACGAAAGAGGTACAGAACCAAAGAAAGACTACCGGTCATATTCAGTAGTCTGTTACAACTGCCAGAGGGAAGGTCATATATCCCCGTATTGTCCTTACAAAGAACACAACCCAGACGATTCAAAGAGTAACAAAAACAATGGAGATGAAGTGTTCCCCAACAAGTCGTTAAACTACAAAGGGCTGAGTCTACAGGCCGAGAGTCAGTCCAATCAGTAAAACAAATGCGAGAAAACCTAAATGAAATGGCCAACGATGAATGTACACAGAACCTACCACACCAATCAAGAGATGGGAGCCCAGAAATGAAATCTCCAGCTTCAAGAGTGTGCCAAGCAGACAACGCAGAGAACGATATCCAAATCATGATAAACAGAGTAAAATCGCCATTGGTTACAATAAGAGTACCCATAAACACCAAACTCGCACCCGAAAATACCAAAGAAAACCACCGTGGGGCGAAGCAGGACTTCAACATTCGAGTAACCAGCGCCACAAGTACAGAGACGAAAAAGATCCCAAAACCGAAGTACAGATACGTAAACAAATCTGTGAGACCTAACAAGGAGAATGAGAAAACGTCATACCTCTCTCAATACGCTTCCAAGGACTTAGAAGAGCTACAGCGACAAGATCCAGATCTGTACTACCTACACAAGTGGATGGATGAAGGAAAATTGCCAACACAAGAGAAAGTTGCAAGTCTAAGTGCTGCAGTCAGATTGTATTGGCAGAACCCCGACAACATAGTAAGAAGACAAGGCATACTATACCGGAAGGCGTGGTCATGTAAATCCCAACGGCAGTACAATGTGCAACTACTAACGCCGAAAGTACTGAAATCCCAGATTGTCAAAGACCACCACAACACACTCAAAGGTCAACACTTTGGTGTCAACAAGACGTCCAAGAATCTAAGAACGAAATACCATTGGTATAAGATGGATGAAGATGTCCGAAACCATGTACGTAGGTGCATTAAATGCACAGGAAAGAAGCTTACGAAGAAACCGAATTCCAAGAAGTCGGTCCTAGATGTACCCAGATGTCCCAAGACGATAAACCGTGCTGAGATATCCGTTCTCGAAGTACCCAGATGTCCCGAAATGATAAACCGTGCCGAGATGTCCGTTCTCGAAGTACCCAGATGTCCCGAGACGATAAACAGTGCCGAAATGTCAGTCCTAGATGTACCCAGATGTCCAAAGACGATAAACCGTGCCGAGATGTGACGCGATGATGTGAGAGACCTTTCAATAAACCAGACGACTATGTAAGAATTTTTGTGTTTATTAGGCATAATATCACCTAGTATTTAAACATTTTTTTTTTTATATTTAATGTTGTGGCACACAAGTCTGACTTAAATATTTTTAATGAGCATAAGTTACACTACCATACCATGTTGCTTTTACCTAAAATATTTTGAGCATTGTACTTTTGTTAGGATTTGTTGATGTATATTGTATGTAAGGTTACTTGTTAACTTTTTGATTAAGTGAAGTTATTTGTTTGAGCTTAAGGATAGTTTCCTAGGTTTGCATAGTAAATTTTTGAAAGATTGTTGAATAGAATTTAAGTTTATGGGATTGATATTAAGGATATCACAGTGTTGTTCTTTAGAGTTAATCTCTATCGATATAGAGTACAATCTCTATAGATGTCGTTGTTCTTTCCTAAAGATAACGTCTGTTTGTTTGGCGTAGAGTCTAATCTCTACAGGTGCCATTTCGTAGAGTCTAACCTCTACAGGTAGAGTCCAACCTCTACAGGAGTCTATTGTTTTGCATAGATTATAATATCTATATGTGTCCGTTGTGTATCCTAGGCATTTGGTATATAGATTTCAATATCTATAGGTGTCAGTTTATTCCAGACTCTGACTTTAGAGTATTCTCTATAGGTTCTAATATCTATAGGCTATAGGTTTAATATCTATAAGGTCCGAGCTAGGTGTCTGATATTTTGTTTGCATAGAATTTAAGGTCTATGGGCATGATATTTAAGATATCATATTTTTGTTACTATTGCATCCTAGGAATCAAATGATTGTTTTTGCGAGAGAGACTTTGTTTTGTTGAGGAGTTGATACTTAAGTTTACACATGATGAGTATTAGTATGGTTTATAGTTAAGTTTTTGAGAACTTGTTTGTGAGATCATGATGAACATTAATTTAAATTTGTAAACTTTGTTGAATGTTATAACATGGTAGCGTAACTCAATCACTCAGTTTTTGATGAGAATTTACTTGAAAATTCCTAAGAAAGCAATTGCTTACAGTAGATATGAGGTGATATTATCTTAATACTAAGCGATACGCGAAAAAGTGAAGCAGTGATTTTAGTGTTAAAAGTGAAATTAAACGCGACTTCTTAAACAATACAATAAACATTTAATTGTATTACCCAACTATAACGCGCAACTGATTGTGAAGCTGAACTTCTATTATATAATGAGTAATGCGCTTTTCAATATTAAAGATGGGCAATGAACATTATTACATGATATTTGTACCCATATTACGCGAGAGAAAATTGACTCTTATTTTTAAAACGCGATCTCTGAAGTCCACAAGAAAAAAGAGAAGACTAAATATTGTCGCTCCCTTATGTGGCCCTCGAGCATGTTTTTTAATGCTTTCTTTATTTTATTGTTTTACATAATGTATATATTTTTATGTTATTTTTATGCTTAAAACTGTTCAGTCATAGATAAGTTAAGTTTTAAGTTTAGGATTGTGACTTTACATGTTCGTAAATATTTGTTTTATTTTTATGTTTGGCATTTTTTGAGATTAGCTTTTGTATTATGTTTGATTTTATGAGTGTTAGTAATATATATGTTCTGTAATATTAGTAACATGATATTTTAAAGTTTAATCTTGAAAAATTTATTACTTTTCTTTTAAAAGTAATAAATTTTTCTTCCCGAAAACCAGTGTATTGTTGTAAAGTCAGATCTTTACTCCAGCATGTTACATAATATTACCATATTACATCATTTAGTTATGATAATTACCTTCATTTGACATTCTACAGTTTTGTATACTGTATTATGTTATGAATTTAGCTAGTCTATTTCAAGTCATTATGTCTATATTTAGCTAGTCTATAAGTGTATTAGAAATGATATAAGATCATAGATTTAAACAACCTGCATATTTTGTATTGTTTATTAGCATGCATTTAAACCACTTTTGTAAACATATGTATATTGTATTCTTTTTATTTGTATGCATTTTATTGTATTCATTTTATTTGTATGTATTTTAATACTTTGAAATGATTTAGTTATGATAGTTTACAGTTGTTTTTAAGTCAATATTTTTGTAATCTATTTTTAGATTCTTTTTGTCTTACAAGCTTATCTCCCTTGCTGATTTTAATTATGCAGCCAGGGGCTTATCATGCTCTATTTTTAGATCTTATTAGTAATGTCTATTTTTAACCATTAGTCACATGATCCCTTTATTTTGTAATTGACCAATCAGAAGGCTCTTGACCACTGCTGCCATCTAGTAGAGAAATTGCCACTTCTGTGGAAATTTCAGAGAGTCTGGTCATTCTGTAAGTAGCAGCTGAACTGACAACATCTAAAGAAACTTCTCCAGGGTATAATCTTATTTATTTAATTAATTAATTAACAGTAATTAATACTTTATTTTAGGCATTTAACTTGGAGATTTAAGTAAATTATTTCATTAATACTTTAGTAAATTATTGTTAATATTTTTATCTAATTAATTAGGATTAAACTGTTAGATTTTTGAGTATTTTAGGACTCTATTATTTTGTTAGATTTACTAAAATTAGGTAATTTAAGGACAGAATCACAGTAACATTGTTTTAGGTTATTTATCCAATAAGATAGATTTATCAAATATTTTGCTAAGTTAGATTAGTTCTTAGTATTTCAAACTTGCTTATTTTAGAAATTATTTTAGAACTTAGTTATATTTAAACTGTTTTTAGAACTTTGTAAAATACTTAGAACTATTAAAAATTTGGTTGGTATTTAAACTTAAATACATTTTTGTTATATTTTCTCTGTTTTGATTAAACAGAGTGGTGTCATCCTGAAGAGTCAGCAACTCTGACTGTAAATCAAGCGTTATATGAACGCTGTTCTACTAAGCCAACTATAGAACATTACGTAACCGCACAAAAGGCGGCACAAAAGTGCGTTCCACAACAAACTTATTGTTTTGGTAGCAAAAATGCCAAGCATAGCCTTCATTTGCCCGTCACCTTTCTGCTGAAATATGACAGACATGTGAGTGCCTCCACTCGGACTTGAGCCAGTGTCACCGGGCAACGCATCCACTGAGCTACTGGAGAGGGAAAATTAATAAAAGTCGACAAGTACGTGTTTAATAAAATATTGCACAACAAAGACATAACTCCAGAAAATGAAAGTCACAATTAATTAGCACGAAACAGCATAATGCGAAATTCGAAGAAGTCGCATTACCTTGTTTTGTTGCAGTGGTGTTGCAGACACTTGATATGTTACCTATTTTACATGATTTAGAATTGAAAGCCCATAATATGTTTTAATTTACCGATAAACACTTGGGCATTCATTTAAAGAATTAATGACTTAGTATCGAGATAAGTTCATTAATACTTGCCCGATCTTAAATATTTTTACCAAAATGTCGGCATTATGTTGATATTCAAGACCATATTCATTGTATTCAAATGAAATATTATCCTGGTAAAAGACAACTTATCTCAGTGTCGCATTTAGAAAAAGATTAAAAAGCTCAAATTAGGTTTATCTTTTCTGATCGAAATGACAACGTTGAAATTTTTGGGAAAATCCTTACATTTGATGTAATGGTTAATACAGAATACAGAATTGTAACATTGTTTATTTTTTGTACTATTACACGACTCATTCTAGTTCCTTCAATTGATGCAGAACAGTTTCGATTCCAGTTCTCTCGGCACCACGTTTCTTTGATCCTGCTATTTCTGTAAAAGAATAGATGAAAACTATTATTAGGCAACTTAAAGTAAGCATAATAAAAATATACAAAACAAAAAAGTTACATGCTCTAATATACAAGTTTAAAATGATCCGTGGTTTGTATCACAACATTGTTGTTCCGTGGAATGTACCATTTCAATAAATTGTCATTTTTTGCAGAATAACGCATTTAAATACCAATAAAGTATGAAAGAGTAACTGGTTTTCGACAAAAACCCTTTTCCGAATACAATAAAGTACTGGCACCTGAACATGGTTTAATATATTCCCATTAAACACGGTTTTTGTGTAATTTATCTAGGAATGTCGGCAAAATATGTCCCTGGTTTGCCTTAAAACCTCGAAGGTATCTCAAAAACCAGAGAGAGTACAGGAATGATCCATGTATCATTAGAAAGAGCGTTAAATTGCACATAGCATGCACTATATTACTAGTAAAAATATTCAAGGAGTACTTACCAAGAATCGGAAAACTATCCAAATATCCAGATTTTCGCGATCTATTTCATAGAGCTGAGTACCATTTTAGTCACGTGATTCCCCACACTGATTTTCAGTGATACCGTCAACCAGCACGACAATCTCCGTGCCGTTCCAATTAGTTTTTCGACATTCCTGCTGTTTCGGCATTTTTTGTTGTGACAGCAGACGATTTTGACAGGTGCGGGCGAGAATGACGTAGCGGTATTTGCCATAGTCGGTGTCTAATATTTTACTGACTTGCGACAATGTTCGTCTTAGCTGCGACACTCGACTTACGACACCGTTGATAAAACGGTTTAGTCACATCTTATCTTTTAGTCGTAAGTCACAGAGTTAAGATAATGTCTTTGCTACGACACGTTGATAAAACGCCCCCAGGTCCATGTTAGAAATTTCTTTTCAGTTTTTTTCTTGTACATTTGTAAAACTTAACCGTGACCTTCTGGTGTCAGCGATATTGTTTCTATGTCATTTCTTTTTTTACAATGGCTGCCGGTCTCAGTTTCCAACACAATCGCTGTCAGGGAAATTTAGCAAACGCCTTCGAACTTCCACAAATTGTCTTTAACAAAATACCTGAAAAGAAAACATTTTTCGGTTACACAGATGTATAGTCAAGCTTACTTTAAGCAATAATATTTCATATACAGTCAACTCAAATCCACTGATTTGAGTCTAAAACAAACATTTTATCCAACCATTTTTACTGCTCGGCCGAGGCCGAAACATGCCAAGTTCAACCTACCGTAACAAATTAATGGTCATTGATGGAAGTCTGGCGGTTGCAGTTTTATAAACACTAAGGGTGGCAGTCTTAAAAACTGTCACCAGATACCCTGGCCATCCCTGCCGTTTTTTCACAAAATAAAGTTGTAATTTAGCTACCCAATTTCACTCTGTTTTCATGTCAGCCGACCCAAAAACGCATGGTTTCAAGATCTAAGCTTCCAGGAGATACAAAATGTACTGACATTAGATTCGCATTCACTATCAAGTATCATTATGATCACTCCAAGGAATGAAAACTAATCCAAGTACTGAAAGTACTGACAGGCTGGCGAACTGCTAAGGAACAATAGCTTTCCAAGTAATATAACATCAAGTGGTTTTCTTAGTCGAAAGAGAGGTAAGTGCTGGATTTAACGAAAAAAAAAATTAAAAATATAAAATTTGGAGCCGCCGTGATTCGATCGCTGGACCTTAGCATCAGAAAATTACTAAGCGAGTTGCTCAACCACTCGACCATGATCTCGTTGGAGAATGTTGACCTAAATATTTTAACATAATAAAATCATTGATGCGCGCGCTGTATCGCGTTCGTAACGCGTAGTAATAATTATCAACGCCTTTAAACACCTTTTCTTTTAATTTCATACAATTTCCTTCCATTTCAAGAAGAAACTAATATATTACAATCGAACAGAATAAATGAAACAAGGAAAGTTGAATGTTCTTATCTTGCAAAACTGATTAACGAGGAGGAACTATTTGCATTGAGTATATAGATTCTGTGTTGTCAGTTTCGGGAGTAAATTCATCTTAGTGGATTTCATTTTTTAGGATTGTAATAGTCTGGCGCGAAATCGCCAGCCTAAAAATCAACAAATAAATAGTCATTTAATATGCAACAGTCCAATATTTAGCCAAAATGTCCTATATTATCAATTTTCTACATGGCCAATTCGCATAACCTCAGCTTGGAAACTGTGGTCTGGCTCCAATAGGTCATGACGTTTAGTTGTCCTGTTGGAATAGAGAACATATTTATGTAAGAATAGTTTGCGTTTACTTTCGTATTTTTTTTTGAAAACCGTGTTTCACTCCTTAGTAAAAATATAATATGACTTCTGTGTGAGCGTGGAAGAATTTATCTACATACCGGTAATTATTCATTTACTAGTAATTGCAAGGTCCTGAGACTGTACCCAGTTATTAGAAATATGTGCACACATTGTGACAAGGTTTTGCCAAGTCAAATACAAGTTATAACTGAAAAACAATGACATCTACGCAACTCAGTGGCAACAGTTTCTACCCCAAGATTTTCTGTAGTATCATAGAGTTGAATAGAAATGTCTGTGGTAGTATCTTAGGATCCATAATTTTGTAAAATGTTAAATAAGGTGTTTATGATCGTAAACATGAAAGCCAAGGTGAACACTTCATATTGAAAAATATTTGAGTTTCAACAACTGGAAAGTTTTGGTTCACATTTTCTTATGGACTTGGGTCTCCTGGATCAGTATATGCCAGATATTAAAAAGTTAAGGTACCAGTTTTCAAGGGCTTCATTCAGCAAGTCAACTGCTCAGCCAACCTTTTGACATTTTTACTTGTCTGGCAATTAGGCTACCTGAACAAACATGTGTTTGAGTCTCCATGTGGAGACACTCTCATGGTTCGTGACTTTCCTAGGGCCTTATTCACCAACACTGTAAGTCAGGCTTAGACTTTAACTTGCCAAGTGTTCTATTCGCTCTCATGATGTTACAAATGTACAGATTTATATCATTAAATGAGTAAACAAGTTCAGTGTGTAACAGCAAATAATCAGATAAAATTTCACATGGTTAAATCTACTGGCAAAGAAATGGCAGTGATTTTAAATGTTGTCAATTTTAAGTCTGAGATTGAGACTTACAACGTTGGTGAATAAGGCCCAATGCTTATGTGCAGCCAACGCGGAAATAAGTAGTCTAGGAATATAAAATGTTCTTTGCACATACACCGCCCAGTTACTATGTGGGCCAATGGAAGTGATTCGTTATACTAATACAGTAGATATATTCATCATGTTTTACCCAGGCTTCCGGGGGAGAGGGAGGGAACAAGAACACACTAACACAAACAAATAACAAACATGTAATATATTGATCCATTCCCTTTGATGTCATTTATACAAGATAAATATGATACTAATTATAATAATGATTGCACTCATAAACAATATATAGGAATCAAGTCAACAAATACATTATAACATACATAACAAGAGGCCCATTGGCCCTGAAGCGCTCGCCTAAGTCCATTGTAATTTAGGAGCATTTAGAGAGACTGTTACGGTGTGAATTAGTTTTATAGTGAACTCGACTTCTACCGGTAAGCTTAAGACTGAGACACACATTATGAACAGGTTTAATAAACAATAGGTGAAAACTAGGGTTACATCAAGGACCCTTTGCTTAAAAGCCCTATGCAACATATACATGGTGTCAAACATGTTACAATCACCATGACATTTCAGTTTTCTTTATTACTGCAGTGTGATTTAGGCTGAGGTAATCCCATGAAATTAACAATTTGTGCTATGTTTAGAATACGTCCAGTGACAGTCGAAAGGTTTCATCAGCCTTATTATCCAATTCACTGATAGTTTCTGTTGGCTTCAGATTCACTATTTTATCTAATGCACCTTCAAAACTGCTTTAAACTAGGTTAAAATACGAACAACAGACGAAAGTTGATCACAAAACCTCACCTAAAACACTTTGTGCACTTGTGAGCTACAAACAAATATATTACAGAGTGTATGTACACCAAGGATCTGGACACAGTCCGTGTGATAATGGTTTATAACAAACACTCCTGTGAGGCAATGACTATCTGTATTTCATACAGAATATAACAACAATCACAATATAACCATAAAATATCTGAACAAGTATTTATAGACAACAAATGATTTCTTTCATAATCATCCATAAGCAGTGACAAATCTTTATAATTTATTATATGAAATTCATCTCTGCATATAATTTATCTAGAACATGAATTGAATACATTTACATTTGCTCACTATGAAGTTGTTGAAATCATCAGAAGACCGTGTAGATGAAATCATCAGAAGACCATGTGCACAGAAGGTTTAAGAAACTGGTTTTCATACCTGTATGCACATCAAGGGCTTAGTGCAAAACTATGGTACATGCCTCTATAAAATGATGTAGTTACCATAGTTTTGTACTGAACCCTTAATATTCCCTTGGTAGATTCTTATTAGCGTTTGCCCTTCAAATGGCCCATAGAACTAGCTCTAGGCAGGTAAATATTGTAAATCAGGAGGCACTATGCAAGCAGACACTAAATATTTATAATGTCAAAACACCATACCTGCCAAGATAGTTACATCCAAAATAGGAGTGATCAAGCGAAATATGTCACAAGATGCACTTAAATGTGATTTAAAAGGGAATAGGAGTAACTCCACTTTTATAGGAGTACTTAAAAATACTATCTGGATCAACCAGAATAAAAATTCAATATATACAATTCAGGTGTAAATACTAGATAAAAACAAGCATGCAAGGGTGTGAATATATTACAGCAAGATTCTTGAATTTCTAAAAAATAAAATATTGCTCCCATTTTATGGGAGACCCAGATAAAATGAAATGGACCGACTATGAACAATAAATTATAACATGTATAATGTTAAAAACAAGAGCTTCATTGAAATCATAAATAGCAATTAACTTAAATAATTATGACTTTGTAGATATATAAAATAAACTATTATCAAATGGCTATATTTCACATTTTGTACAGTTTGGAGAATTTGACATAATCCTTGACCTATAAGCATAACTTAACGGCTGATATATTTTCTACATTTATAACCCTGGTTGTTTGCTTTCATGAGCGGAGAGTGTCACAAAGATACTCAACTCAAGGTTTACGGTATGACAAACACAAATCTAAATGACAAATATTGCACAATTTGCTTACAAGAACTTTATAAAATATTTGTGCATAAAGGTTCGGATTAGGTCAACTTCTCCATACTGTATGAGAATTATTGATAACATAAAATGTTGCTCATGTATGATATAACAAGTTACTAACAGCATATAAAACATATCACTAAAGTACCATACAGCTATAAGCACTGTCACTATGGAATGAAACGAGTGGTGTGTAATGTTAGCACACTAACAAACAATCACAGCAAAACAAATAATCAACTGAGCAAAATATAATGTTACATAAACTAGAGGTAAACAAAGCTAAAAGCAGTCACAGTCTAAGGTAAAAACATCACTTTGGCAACCAGTCTAACATTGCAGATTTGTGATTGGTCAATTTCAAGTTTAAATTCAAATAAAAGCAGTCACAGTCTAAGGTTATAAAAATAAGTTTGGTGACCAGTATAACATTGAAGCTTTGTGATTGGTCAATATTTTAAATTTGAATTCAAATCCAGCCAATCAAATGCTTTGAGAATGGAATTTATAACCAATTTCAAATATTACCTGTGACTCGGATGTCAAGCAGTGAATGCTTCTAACTGTGGGATATAAAATATAATCTTTAATCCATACACCCTACACTATTCTGTTCAGAGTGTGTATAAATCTCCAGTAATGGACATGTATGTGATGTGTACATGAATGGACACATTTAGGGTGTAAAGGTCTAAGTCAAGCATAGCCTTTACTATGTTTTAACTGCTGCGCATAGCCTATATTTGCCAGTCAGCTATCTGCTTAAATAATATTATGGCAGGCATGTATATGAGTGCCTCCACCCGGATTTAAACCAGGGTCACCAGAAGACACCAAGTACACTGAGCTAATGAGGCACAGCAGAAACTATATATTTAACAAGGGCAAGCATTGTGTAACAGAAATTTAAGGGCTACTTGAATTTAATGACTGACATGATAATTACATATTTGACCACTTCACACTTAACAATAATGATTCAAATATCTTTACTGCAGGACATGCATACATCACTTGACACCTCTGGAACTTATTTCAACGAATAACAGTTTACAAGGAATACAGACATGTAAATGTAGTTTGACAAATCGCTGGCTTACAATGAAAATGTCAATAAATCAATATGTTGAGAAAGCAATAAACTGTCCAAAAATTACTCTTTAACTATGTCAAAACAAGCTGTTTCAACTTCAGTTGGGTCAACATGGCAAGTTCCGATGTTCAGTACTTAGTATTACTTACGATCTTCACATTCAAAGCCAGCGAAATATGCTATAGTACGGAATCACGATACACTGCATCACAGATCCGTCAGAGAATTGTTCCAAACTATTATGTTGCAGAATTAAATATTGATACTGGCCAGTTGGTCTATATTTAAACTCTTAATATTTCATCTTTTTAACACTAAAATGTATAACACTGGTAAAAATCTTAAAATTAAAAAATAATTTAACTGTTGCCATTTCAATAACATCTTAGAAGAAAGTTCTTCATAAAGAAAATAATATAACATACTAGTATAGTATTTCTTAAAAATCTATAAGAATCTATCGATAAGAAAATATCAACATACGATAAAAATACAATTCAAGGTGAATTTGTTGCACAACTAAAATCAGAAACTAAAACATTTTTGGACAAAAATGTTTCATGACATAATTAATCCATTTTGAAAAGGTTTATAAATATGCCCTCCTAAATTAAATACTTACATCAGTAATCTGCATTTGAAATTACTAAGTTTTCATTTTTATAAAAAAATCTAGCAAAAGATCACAAAATTTAACTCATTGCGTAAAATCATCGGACTACAGATTACCTGCACATTGTCACATGACAACATATCACACAATACAAACATTTCAGAAATTTTAAGCAATATGTTTTTAGCAAGAGTCTGTGACACTTACTGACTCCCAGTCTGTTGGCCTGATGCCTTTTACATTACATATGATTTATATTTGTCATCATATTCAATTTTAAAAAAAAAGTTATTTTTTCAGTCACGGGATACATACATGTACTTTCAAAACAAACAAAAATAAATTGTTCATGCCAATGTTAACAAAATCACAGACTCTCTGCTTGTTATTTATTATTTTACTAAAGAATTATAAATAATAATAATAAGAACTTCTATAAGCAACTTGCCTTCCAATTCAAATTATATCTACAATGTGTATTAGTATCAGTATTCATCAATATGAAATACTGTATAACCTCTCTAAACCAAACACCCTTAGACACACAAATCTTGGTTGTTGTACAGAATTTGTTCACAGGTAACTGTATTGTTATAATTGTAAAAAAAAACGAAAACATTTATTTTTTTGGAAAATTTATATTTTTCTTTCTTTATATAAAAAAGTATAAATTTTACAAAAAAAATGTTTTTTTCGTTTTCAAATTGCCTTTATCAATGATACAGTTACCTGTGAGTTTGTTACTATGGAAAGGTAAAGTGTAAAGTGAATGGTTACATCTGGAATAAACTGATAATATCGCTGAACAATGTACATGAATAATGAAAAACTGTTAGAAACAAAAAATATGTGAAACTAATACATGAGAATAATAACGTCTCTGTAACAAAACAACATTAAATCTATGGCAATAACAAGGAAATATTGTACAGTATGAAGGGTGAGGCAAAACAATGGCACCAATCTAATGTATTATATGCATACTAATCATGTTCACAATGAATCATTTATGTTTTTATTTCCCTTTAAGGCAATGTAAAATTTGTATGAAGATAAATTGATGAAAATGGAGAGAATGAAATGAATCTAAATATTTTTGTGGCGCCAGTTTATCTAACAAATGGTACAAAAATCTGACTCAATACTTGCATGTTTTGTTTGCCATCCAATAGCAGTGGACATTCAATCATGATTTGACATGCCGACAGATACAAAGAATGCATGATAAATAGGAATGCAAGTTTTAATATAAAATTGAATTATGCCGAGCATAGCCTTTATTTGCTTTATATCTACTGAAACATGGCAGGCATATATATGTACCTTGAACATTGAGTTAAACACTAGTCGCTTGATTAGACGGCAACCACTGAGCTACGGAGGCACATAGATATAAACCCTACTATGATAAATATGCAAGTTCTTATTACTAATATAACTTTGACTTTTTGGTAAGTTATTTATTCACTGCAAAGTATAGATCATGAAATACAAACAATGTGTACTATAAGCTAGCATACATAATACTAACAAAGATTCACAATTTATTTGCAACAATTGATATTTTCTGTGCAAGAACCTTGTAGTATATTTATGAATAAATACCTAGAAGGATCAGGGTAGTACTTGAGACTGTTAACTATACCTAATTAATGATGTAGCTTAAAATATATACTAATGGACAAAAGTCTTGTCCGGTCTGCAAAAAGTACAATATCTTTTTTGTTTTACATCACACACTCATAAATTTGGTATCCATGGAAAGAGGACATTAATATGCATTCGATGTAAGCTGATTTTTAAAGTTTTAACCAGTTCTGATGGTACAGTTTAAGCGTTTAAAATATATTATGGAAATCCATACCGGACAAGACTTTTGTCCATTAGTATACTATGAAAACAAAGTGCGAGCATTTTGATGACGTTATTGCCTAAAAAAATATGAACAGAAATTTGAGGTTCATTAATTCAGAATGAGCATAATCTATTAACAATCCATGAAAAATTAGTCATCTATAACTATAGTTCCATCCATCCTTGGCCTTTTATTCTGTTCATGCAAATTTGACCTTGAATTTGACCTTGAATTAAGTTTCCTAATATTTCCTTCACTGGCACCATCGTCGTCGTCCTCGTCGGAATCCTCTATAGTGATAGGTTCAGTGTCTAGTTCCTCGTCACAATCACTGTCTAGTTCTATCTCATCTTCACTGTCCTCAGAGTCTTCGTAATTGTCACTATAACCCTCCTCTAGGCTATGTTTACGTTTTGTTCCCCTGCTAGCTTGGAATGGCGTCTCCCCTTGTAGAGAGTCCTCAGAGTCTGAGCTGAGAATCTCCTGGTATGCTATATTATCCACAGAGGAACTAGGCTCTAACACAACAATGTCTGTAGGTCCGATATTAGATCTCTGACTAGATATAATTTCAACGGGTGAAGTTCTTTGAGGTACAAATCCGAGACTATGAGTTGAACTATGAGATGCTGAAGATGTGTTCGAAACGTTGGAATTTGTGGAGAGATTTCTCACAGGTGATTCCCTAGACACTAGTGCCTGTGTGGTGTTCACAGTTCCTACAGTAGTACCTTGAGATGATGAACTCTGTGATCCCTGAGGCATTGAACCACTCGAATGGCTACTGTCTGTCGAACTTCTGTCATCCGACGCTTTTTTCTTTCTCCGTCGCTGAACAAGAGGTGCTTTATTAACATCCTGAAGACGGAATCCTTCGCGTGTGGCTTTATGAAACGCGTCTAATGTTACATTAAACTGCATCTGTAGTGCACTGCTTGAATTATGTAACACGCCAGGTGTGGGTAAAGTTTTTTCAGAGAACATACTATTATTGTTTCTTAGCAACCATTCATTCTTTAATAAATCAGCCATTGTTAGTCTCTTTTTAGGGTCCACAGTGAGGAGACCTGAAAATGAAAACAAATCAGGATACATACAGTACGATACCAGTTTAAAATATTTTCCAGGGTACTGTTTTATTAACGTACTTACGCAAATCTTAAACTTACGATCTAATTTATATTCTTTATAAATCTTTTAAAACTTTATCATGTGGTAAATGGAGCAGCAATTCTAATCAAGATTCAGTTATTTAACTCCCCCAAACAATTATCTATCCCCAATTTGTAGTTTTTAAAGAAATACACAGAATTTAAATTTGAACGTAAGTTTACGATTCACGTAAGTCCGTTGATAAAACAGTACCCAGGGGCATAAAACCCAATCCTGAAAATAAGACGCAAGTCTGTTTTGAGTGTGTGCCATCAAACCCAAAGCTCAGTTTCAAACATTGTTCTATTGTTAAAATACAGCTTTTCAAATATATTTCCATTACTCAGTCAATAGTTTGAGTTTTTCTTCAAACAGCTTTCATTCTCTGTATAAAATATCTGTCTTTCTAATGCAAAACTCACTCTGGGATTTTCAGAAATTGTAAAACACATCACTTAAGAGTTTTCATTTTCAGTATGAGCTTTTTGCTGTTGAAGCTGGCATCTCATCAAGTGAAAGTCGGCTGTTACAGGTATATATGGCCTAGGAAGTGGGAGGTTGAACGTTCGAATCTGATGAGATCAGTTGGTTACCTGCCAGTTAGTCAGCTTGTTAAATAAGTGGTTACCATAGGACCGAAATGTGGTCTTTGTAGACAAGTGTTTTCTCTTTAAAGTATAGCCATAGCAAGAAGATTGTATTACCTTGTATGAGAGATTTTGCTGCGTCTGACACATCATTCCATTTTGAATCTTTAAAATTGAACCTTCCTATCTTGATCTCATGCATTATTGCCTTAGCTTGATTCTCAGAACTTCCAACTTGGAACGGTACCTTCCCAGATAACATTGTGTACTGTAAGAAATAGTCATACACAACTATTATATTAACAAAGTTAAAATGTCAAAGAGTGGTTGAGCAGTTGAACAGCTTGAAATAGCCCTCGAAAATTGGTAAATTTTAACTTTTTTATACTAACAACACATACTGACCATTGTGGATGAGTAGTTTAATGCATTAAATTAATTGATCTGAACAACAGTAAACATAACAACATAAAGTAAACAATACATACTAATATAACTCCTAAACTCCACAGGTCACATGATTCGTCATAACCTTCTTTGTCTCGATTGGCTGTTGCCTGTAGCAACACTTCCGGTGCCCCGTAAGGTAATGTAAAACATGGAGTACTCAGCTGCTGGTTCCCAGGTTTCAATCTAGCAAATCCAAAGTCTATAATTTTCACTTCAGCTTGCTCAGACGTGTCTTGGAATAATAAGTTCTGCAATAAACATTAGCATGTATTGTTAGTGCATCTATCGAAATGGGATTTCACATGAAGTATACCTTTTATTTATCTAGTACTTACTTAATACTGAATATTTATTTTGATGGGAAATTTAGCTTAATTCTATAACATTTTAGATTGAACAACTCAGTTTCTATCAATTAAGGAAAATGCTTTTTATATAGAAGACCAAAGAAAATCCATAAAATGAAACACCAACCTGTGGTTTTTTGGAGGGCCGATATCTAATGTTGAAATAACTTACGGCCCAATCCTTTTGTGATGAATATAACATTGTTACAGTTTCTATGGTTTACATTGGTGACATGCTTCTTTTTGTTGTAATCAATTTGTTTGTAAATGTTGTAAAAATCCATGCAATAAAATATGACAAAACTAAACCCACCTCTGGTTTCAAATCTCGATGTACGACACCATGACGATGCATGAAATCGACAGCTTGTACAAGTTTCCACATGATCTCACTGGCTTCTGGTTCACAGAAATTCTTCTTCTTCCTAATTCTATCCAACAGTTCTCCCCCTTTACAGAACTCTAATACCATATATGTGTGTAACTGAAACAGGGGAAACAACTCAAATCTGACTTTTGTCGAATACAAGCTTGTAGCTTATGTTTCTTATGTCAACCATAATCACATTAAATAAAGTTTATCTTATCTGAGTTTATCTTATCTTATTTTAGTTTTCATCAAGTGTCCATTGTACTAAACAGCCCATGACCCAAGCTAATTTCAAATACAGTCAAACTTTTTCAAGTAAATTATGTTCTTTTATTATACGAGCATATAAGCAGAGTAAAGGAACCAAAACAAATATATTTTGATAATAACTTAAAAGACACTAGTTTTAAGTGATCTAGGGAGTGTGTAGGACAAATCCCCATTTGCTGGGCATAGTTCCAAAACTCATGTTTTGTGAAGGTAGAGAAAGTCCCCATCAATGACCCCTATACAAAAATGACAAGTGTAGCCCTATAGATTGTAGGTGCTCTCAAAAAATAGACCAACTCCGGATCTCCACTAATCTGTAGGTGCAAACTAATTTTTACCATAATAATCCTTGTTTCACTCGAATATTCATATCTGGACAATGAAGTTGGGGTCAGTGGTGTTTGCATATGAATATAAAAGAAGTCTAACTAGGCCAGATTTGTTTGCACCTACATGTAAATTAAAGGGAAAACCACCTAGCACAGTTCTGTATATCATCTATTGTTCTTAACTGTTAACAGTGAGAATGATAAACCAACATACCTCATCATAGAATACATCTACTAACTGTACAATATTCTGATGACCTTGACACAGTTTGAGCAGCGTGACCTCACGATTCACGTCTATACGTCGACTTACTATCTTCACCGCAAACGGTAACTGGGTCTTCTTGTGCAAACATTTCCTGCAATAAATGAACAGAAATCATTAATATCAATTTGTATAGTCAATGGTTGAGGGGAGACAATCCAATCGAAGAAATAAGACTTTCAAAGGGAGACCATTCCTTAAACTAAATGTACCAATTTAGTCCAGATGAGGATTTGGGACCTTGCTATATAGTATTAATTTTTTTATATCAACCTTTCCAGATAAAGGCAGTATATAACTAAAACAGTCCATCTTCCTCTCCAAAACAAGAAATAGGGAAGATTATACATCGGAAACATACAAACTATTTCAATCCTATTAAAGACTCATTTAGAATATTAAAGGCTATGTATAAATTACACCAAACTGCATATAGAGACACTTCCTTCACCTAATGGAGGTGTGGTAAATAGGGAAGATTGTACAAATTAGTTCCATCCTGTTAAAGTCTCAGTAAGAATATAGAAGGTTATATTTTGATGTCTAAATCCCCGCCCTACAGCCAGAGCTGACAGTCCAAATCCCCGGGGTCGGTACATAAAGTACACTTACCTGCATATAGAGAAACTACCATCCCCTAATGGAGGTGTGGTGAAGTCTATATCATAATTCTGGAAGAATGGTGAACTCTGAAATATAGAAACAAATGTTTAGTTAAAAGGTAAACAATGTGTAGTTTGAAAAAGTTAAAGTAACAATCCCTGCCCTTCCTCAGGCTGGGGGCTGGGGTTCCTATTGACAGGTGCATTAACACTGACAGAACAATACAGGAGCAAGACAAAGGAATACATAACTTAAAAGACTCACCTTAAAATGACTAGCATACAATAGTTGGCGACCATCAGGTTGTAGTTCTTTTGTTTGTTGTAATAAATCACTACTGACTGTATTATCACTGAAGATAACGGACGGTGCAACATACGAGTAACCCTGTAAAATACAACATCAGCATAATAGTTCTGTAATAAAGCACATATAATTTGACCTAGTCCTGATAGTCCAGTCATTTTAACTTTCAACCTCAAACTTATTGCAAAACAAACAGATTTGTGTTTATA
Organism: Spisula subtruncata; assembly: GCA_963678985.1. Classification (NCBI taxonomy): domain Eukaryota; kingdom Metazoa; phylum Mollusca; class Bivalvia; order Venerida; family Mactridae; genus Spisula; species Spisula subtruncata. Next base: position 18,701,787 of record OY787661.1, read on the forward strand.
TGGTGCATAAAGCTATCCTTAGCAATGTACAAAATGTCCTAATTGAATATTCGTGGACTTTTTGAGATATTTACAAATATATTGAATTGTCACTTGTACCAGTAACTTATTTTTACATCGTGCTTAGGTCACAATTTTGGTCTGATTTTTATGAAACTTGGCAGCAATAATCATCGGAAGCTAATCTAGGTAAAATAAAATTTTGAGTTAACCGGAGCCAAAAACTAGGTCACTAGGTCAAAACATAGAAAACACCAGGGTACCAGGGGTCGCAATTTCGACCTTACACTTGTGAAGTTTAGTCACAATGATCACCTTACAAAAATCAAAGTTAAAAACTAGGTCACTAGGCCAAATTATAGAACAAATCTTTAGAAGGCCCCCTTTTTACACAATCTTTATGAAACCATGTCACATGAATCATGAAGACAAAATGTAGGTCAAATTCAAGATTTACTTATCATGAGTTAAAACTAGGTCACTAGGTCAAAAAATAGACAAACCTTCATGCGCCAAAAAGTCTCATCAATTATTTTCACCTATTGACCTAATTTTGACCCAAATTATTGAATAACATACTTGTCTTAGATGTTTTGAGATGAGCATTGTGACCAAGTTGCATAAATATTAGACCAAAATTGTGAATTTTGTACCTACACAAAGTTTTCCTTTGATTTTAACTAGCAACCTACGGTTTGACCCCGGATGACCCAATTTATAACTTTGACCTAGATTTTGTTGATATTATTATTGTGACCAAGTTTCATAAATATAAGGTCAACATTATGACCTCTAGTGACAACAAAAGGTTTTGCTACAATTTGACCTAGTGACCTAGTTTTTTATCCTTGATCATCCATTTTCTACCTTGGCCTAAATTTTGTTCAGATGATCACTCTGACCAAGTTTCATAATCATAAAGTCAACATTGTGAAAAAAAATGCAATTGTGGACGAACAGACAAAGAGAACAATCACTATTTCTCCCGAATCGATAGATTCGTGAACATTTTGTATAGTGTCATTATTGTATACTGTCCAAACACCAATATCCTTTTTCCATTAGACACATTATTATTATTATTACACACATGTATACAACACATGATATGTGTAAATTTTAAACAAATTGGATTAATATTAAAGAAATGAATAAAACTTTTGTTTCCCCTTCCAAGTGCTATTTTGAGTCATTTTGTCGACATTTGAATGGGTAGTATACCAACACGTAGACTGGCATATATATGGAAAGTAAATTGTCTGATGATAAAATCAATATTTGTATTCGATAGAAGAAGGTTGTATCTTTCAGAAAATATAAGCTTTAAGGTGCAATTAGCAAATATTTAACAACTTAAAGGGGAATTATTAGAACTTAAAATTCCCCATGTTGTATGAAATAAGGAAAATGCTGAAATTGCTACCAAAAGTGACCTTAAACATGTCGATTTTTTTGTATTTTCCCCTCTGAACTCGCATGTTTGACGTTTTGTCTGTAGTCGATAATAGTCTGTAGATGGTGAAAATGCAAAGAAACTCTGTTTTGCAATTTGTTTGAGGTTGACCATATTTTTTAGCTTCAATGACTGGACTTATGACCTTTATGCATGAATATATTACGAAGTTTTTGTGCCGAATATAGCAATTTCCGCAAGAAATATCAGAGTTTAAGATTTGTGTTTGTATTATCGTGATACTCCCTGCTTATGAAAACATACAAATGGGGTTATAAATATTGACGGTCAGGATCAAGTCAAATTATCTGGAATATATCAACAAGGCAAAGTACATCATTTACTGGCACTTAAAAGATAGGGCTTATCAATGTGTTCAATTTCTGACACATTTCTGATTACAGCACTGACCAACTAAAGGACATAGTAAAGCATAACAAGAGATGTCCCTGAGCAATATCTCCAAATTTTTTCTGCGCCATGCTTGAAATCCAGATAATATAATGATGTTCAAATCAAAATGCTTAAACCTTCTTTTTTGCAGAGGTTTGATCATGATGGTAGACAACAGGGGCCTTATTCACCAACATCATAGGAGATGATAACTGGCTTGTAAACATGAACATAAACCAGAAGCAAATTTATGGCTTTCTGAACCTGAACTTTAGGACAATTTAGATTTTAATCAACTACTTTTCAGAAATGATTAGCCTTAGTGCGGCATTAAATAGGAATTATACCGTAGCTACAATAAGCAGTCATAAATCATACCTTGAATAACTTCTCTCCATTGATAGGAACTACAGCAGGAGAGTCTGCAGCTTGCATCAGAGTGAATTCATCTGCAAAATTGCTCACATCTAACTCATGTCGTATCTTTGGCAAAAATGGAGCTGGTATTCTCTTTGCAGCTAAATCATCCCAATTTATTCCCTGTAAAAATACATGGTTCAATTAATTCCCTGCAAAAGTATATGGTCCAATTTATTCCCTGTAAAAATATATGGTTCAATTTATTCCCTGTAAAAATATATGATTCAAATATAAGGTTCAATTAATTCCCTGTAAAAATGTATGGTTCAATTAAGTCCCTGTAAAAATATATGGTTCAATTAATTCCCCCCAAAAATATATGGTTCAATAAATTCCCCCAAAAAATATATGGTTAAAATAAATCCCTGTAAAATAAATGGTCCAATTTATTTCCTGTAAAAAATATATGATTCAATTAATTCTCCCCAAAAAATATATGGTTCAATAAATTCCCTGTAAAAATATATGGTTAAAATAAATCCCTGTAAAAATATATAGTTCATTTAATTCCCTGTAAAAATATATAGTTCATTTAATTCCCTGTAAAGCTATATAGTATTAGATACTCAACTCAAATTGGATGTTTTTTCCGATTGACGAACATAGCCTTTATTTACAAGTCAGCATTCTGCTGAAATATGGCAGGCATATGAGTGTCTCCATTTTGATTTGGAGCCTGTTCGCTGGATAAGACAACAAGTGTGCTAACCACTGAGCCAATTAACTGTAAAATGTAAACTGCAGTAAAAGCTAACAAATAATACCTTAAAGAATCGGTGATGTTTTATTTCGTCCGAACCACTAGCCCCAAGACGTTTCTTGGGATCTTTAGTTAGTAGAGACAAGATGAAGTCTCTAACTGTTGACGAGAAAGATTTAGGCATCGGTGGCTTAGCCTTCAGTACTCTCCTGAAACATTGAACAGTAACGGATACTTACTCTCTTAATTATTGTACTCATACATACATGCCAGATCTCCTGCATTTGAGACTCTGCTCCTGCATGATTTTTGGCAAATTGATCAAATCTCCTGCATTTCATGGAATACTGTAACCTTGACATTGTTGGTTTGTATGATGAAAATGATAACAAATATTAATTTAGATAGCATTATGAAGCATGCATGGTAATGTCCTACAAGTAAAGTAAGTGAAAACTGCGTAATAATCTCCTGCATTTCCATCCTAAATCTCCTGCATTTCCATCCTAAATCTCCTGCATATAGGCTTCAGGTAAATATGGCATGTATGCTCATAATATAACATAGCAAATAAAGATCCGAAGTGTAAATGAAGTTACTCGATCAACAAAAGTTAAGGTTATCAATATTTTATTATGACCAACGTTTCAGCTTTCACCAAGCCATCATCAGGGCCTTTACAACAGTTTTTTTTTCAGTAAAAATTTCAAGATACAAGATTTTAGCAGCAAAATGATATCATATTTCCAAAGAGTTATGACTGAAAATGGAAACTGATTACAGAGCAAACGATACAAATTTAGTGTGTATCAGCGCTAAGGGTATTAGTCCCCGAAAGCCGAGCATAGCATTTATTTGCTTTTTGCTGAAATATGGTAGCAATATAAATGTCTCCACCCATATTTGAACCCAGGTAGCCAGATAAGACGGCAAATGCCCATTAACAACTGAGCAACGGACATTGACAGTTTGAAGCAACAGTTCTGTTGCACTTTTGACAACAGTATGTAAAATGGTTTAACAAACATTTAGTGCTCTCACACCTAATAATGATTTTAATGGTCACATACCTTGAAATTTCAGACTGTGTATTACTTTCCCCATCCACAGTGAAAGGTGAGGCACCAGTCAACAGTTCATAGGTTAATACTCCCAGAGACCACCAATCAACAGTCTGAAATACATGTATCATCATCAACATTAATTTAAGTATCATATTCCTCAGGTCAATAGTATATCAGTTGTACGGAAACAACGGATAAACCAGCGATTACCTGAAACAAACTTTGCTCAGCGTGAAGCAATAGAGATATACCAGAATCATTTCGAAGGACTTTGGTATGTGATTAAATCAACAAAAATTAATTTCAAAATTTTACACAAGTATGAATAATTGCACAGAACTTACAAAATCGTGACCAGTATGGCCTCCTTCAATGACTTCTGGAGCCATGTATTCTATAGTTCCACAGAATGAGTACGCTCGATGAAGCTGATCTGTTGGTAGGAACTCCTTACTGAGGCCAAAGTCAGTCAATACAATATGTCCACTACTGTCCAGTAATATGTTCTCCAACTTTATATCACGGTATATTATGCCAAGCTGTAATTTAACATAGAATCATAATAATTGTTTATATGCTTGTAATATAGTTCAGGTCTGACACTATTTTCAATAATTTGTTTTGTGTACATAGTTTTTATTCAATTGTTTCGATACATACTGCGATCGAATCAACAAACAAGTTTTCCAGTAACGCCTTGGTAAAATATCAATGATAAGAACACACTATGGGGCACTAGAGAACTGGTTAAAAGGAATGCACTGGTGTTAATAGTAAAGCTCAAAATTGAGAATTACATTAAAATTGCAATGGGCTTCAAAAATGTTGTAACCTTACAATTTTGAGAGTTTTATAGCTTGGCTAATTTGACACGAGCCTGACCTTTTGATTAGCCTAATTTAACTGTTGATATATTGCCTACGTGTAAAATACCGATCGTATGTTTTCATAATCGGGGAGTATCACGAAGACGCTCGAGATGTAATACAAACACAAATTTGAAATACTGATATCGCGCGATTTGCTTGCAGAAATTGATATATTCAAAGCAAGAACCTTGTAATATATTCTCGCATAAAGGTCAGATTCAGGTCAAAATAGCCAAGCTATACATGGTCTGACTACAAGTGACTGACTGTTAGTGAACACATGTTTGTCTCCAGCACATTGCTTCATCAGCAAGTAAAACAAGACCACTGCCTACAAGTTCTGGACACACGACTTTCTCATTTTTGGTAGAAACAAATGCAGAAAACTCAATAAATAAAGGTCACATGGTTATCAGCCTTGTAAGTATAGATTCCTCTTGTGATGGTGAATACCGCAACTATGCTAAGTTTCAAGTGGATACCTTTGATATAACTGACAATTAACTTAATCCCCAAATGATCCCAAAACGACAATAGCTCAATTCTTTTTCTTCGAAAAGTCTAGCTAACAATAACGCATACATTCTTACTTTGTGTAAAGTTTCTAAAGCCATTACGATTTCTCCTATGTACAATTTGACCTCAGCCTCTGTAAAGTGTTCACGTTGATTGAGATGTGTGAACAACTCCCCTCCATTCACATAATCTGCAAAAAGAAATGTTGGCATTTTTTATAAAATTTCTTATCCTAACATAGCATATGTAATTGGCCTTCTTTGCATATTTTAAACTAAAATTCACCATATTTTATAAGGCGATAAAATACAGCTAATTGATGACATCATCTTTGACGTCATATAGTATGACAAATAACATAACATTCCTATGAAAGAATGTAGTTCAACGTCAACCTATCGTGTTGTGCTAAACATTGCAAAGCTTAGGTGATGATAGAATCTAAATAATGATATATTCAAAATAGATTTGTGCTGTTTTGCATAATAAAATATAGGCACTCGTTTGGATGCAAAAATATTATCACATGTGCTACGTAATTGTGATTTAATTACTATGCATCCAAACTCATACCTATATTTCATTACGCAATAAACCACAGCTACATATTCATTATTCCTTAAGTCGAGTTCTTTGTATATCCCAAAATTTACACTAGTGGAAATGTTAGCAGATTTTATAAATTCACAAAAATCGCCAATATTTTTATGTCACTTACTGTAAAATCATTTAAATTTGATGGGACAAAATTGAGGTTTTGGTAAAAAAAGTCCATTTCGATGGGATGTGAGTTAGTGCATTTCATGTAATAAATATAGGGTCAAAATTATTGTTTGCTGGGATTTAATTTTGTGGTTGAAGGTGAACCACGAAATCCACAATATTTAATCCGCCACAAAAATTAATGATACTTATTTACATATTTTATAAGCTACTTTCTGTCATATTACATTGTGTTTTATCACCCATGAGATTTTTCCTCACAGCGAATAAAATGATAGATCATTGCCAAGTACCAGTATGTATAAAACTAAAGTCCCAACAAACATGTACTTAACAACACATGGCAATGTAATTTCAAACACTAAATATTACATTTTCAGATCACCTAGGCTCAGGCACACGGGTTTCGTCAGAATAAGAAATTTTTCGATCAAAGCTTTTTTTAACTGGACTACTTTAGTGTATCTGATTTGGTTCACGTAGATATTTGGTGGTTTATAGCCTAAAGAAAGTATTATCCTACCAAACTTGGCCTGGACCAGTCTAGAGCCACAGTTCATACACCTCAATTTACCATACATAAGTGACCTTGAAACTGCACTATACAGCAGGCCAAAAACAATAATATAATATTTTAACCAGTAGGCCAGCCCATAAGGTCAGTGACCAGTGATCTATTTGTACTGGAAGATCTGAGTATGACATAACTTAGAGGTCTTTGACGTCAAATTTTAACAAGTACTTTAACTTGATAATGAATTTACAAGTTTTGGTCTCTGGTGTTAATTCAAATTTATAGTTGTTCGTCATTGCACTATATTTCTCTACATAGAAACTCGCAGAGCAGACGTTTGGTCATTAGAACATTAGGCTTGTCGTGTTCTGACAATGAAATCAATTTCATCTCTCACATTTGTAGGAAATCTCAGTTGCTAACTTGCTAATGGAGTGAAGGGATTGGCTTACACGGAATAAGGTGTAGATTTTGCATCAGTTTGATAAGTAATGATGTAATATATTGCACCAGCCAGTTCCATCCTAAGTCCCCAACCCCTGGGTATGAGCGGTGGATATCAGGGGAGACGGCTATATATTTAACTCTCAACCCCCCACACTACCAGGGATATGTAGGCGATTTTTTCTCTGAACCAAATACCCTGCTTACAAAATTTTGTTGTCAGGGGCAGGGGATATACCAGAGTTTTTACCATCAGCTGTCTCCCAGAGGGCAGGGAAATTGTGGTGGTTTTGACAAACCCAAAAGTAAAAATTCCCACCCATCCTAGGGAATGGAGGGGACGTTGATGCAACTGACTGGTGCATAACCAAAGAATTATAATTCTTACCCAGTATAAGGTGTAATTTTGCATCTGTTTGAAAAGCATAATGTAATGTAACTAGGAATGGAGATTGGCGGATGGCTTCTAGAACTTGTCGTTCTGTCTTTGTATGCTCGGTCGTTTTCGTCTTCTGTACTATAGATGCTTTCTTGAGAACTTTCATAGCATATAGTTTATTCTCATCGGAGCCATGTAACTTCCGCACCAGGAATACCTTCCCATAGGCTGAAAATGACACAATAAAACGAACACATTTTATAAATATCGTATGATATTGGTCACATTATTTTAACAGCTTTACCAATAATCAGACTACAGTAGTGATATATTGTCCAACAACAACACACCAAATCATCTCCCCTTTATTCCACAAACATTATTATTTCAAATGGAGCAAAAACAAGACTGCGTTCAATAAACGCTTATGCCCCCTGTGGGAGCCATTTCAATAAGTCTAAGTCCAAAATTAGGTCAAGGTGAAGGGAAAATGGAGTCAGGTGATACAGGCGTGTGGAGAGTGGTCATATACAACATCCATGCAAGTTTGAAAGATTTGCAGCAAGCCATATTAACGCTAGAAGAAACGGTCAATTTGGGTTAACCAAGAATTTGGCCTTTCATTAAGTCTAAGTCCAAAATTAGGTCAAGGTGAAGGTCAAAATGGAGTCAGGTGATACAGGCATGTGGAGAGTGGTCATATACAACATCCATGCAAGTTTGAAAGCTTTGTAGCAAGCCATATTGATGCTAGAAGAAAAGGTCAATTTGGGTTAACCAGGCCGGACGGACGAATGGACGGACGGACGAATGGAAACTATGATTTGAAACCCACCATAGATGGAAACTATGATTGGAAACCCACCATAGATGGAAACTATGATTAGAAACCCATCATAGATGGAAACTATGATTGGAAACCCATCATAGAGGGAAACTATGACTATGGCCCTTTTGACTAGTGCAGAGTCACAAGTTTATACCAGGTGTCTGTTTTAATAAAGCTTTGGAGTAATCCAGTCTGGATGCCCGTCGCCTAAGCAAAGCGCTACTAAGCGCCTTCATTCATTTACCTCTCTTTCCGTTTCATAGTGCTTTGCTCAGGCAACAGGCATCCAGATTGGATCACTCCAAAGCTTGATTCAAACAGAGAACTTTAGTAACAAGGAACAAAACATATCATATCGATAAACCAGACTTTTGACTGATTATAGTATATATTTCTTTAAACCACACACCGGCCAGTAGCTTCATAGAGTTCAATGAACCCATTTCAAACTTTGTGAGATTATAATACATGTGAAATTTGACATGTGATCAAGAGAGTTCACATAACTTTAATACATCATAAGGAATATTATAGTACATAATATACCAGTACAGTACAACCTCTGTACAGCAACACCCTTTAGTAGACACAGCAAATATTTGCAGTTGTTTGTAGAGATTGTGCTCTACAGAGGTTAAATTTATAGTTAATATTGGCTGATGGAATTTTGAATGTGGCATTTAAAGAGGTTGTTGCACTACAGAAGGCCACTATGGAGAGATTGTACTGTATTAGCAATAAGGTGACACAGGGGTCAAGCTGATAGCCGCTTGACTACTGATCGAGAGGTCCCGGGTTCGATAATCCGCCTGGGCAATTGGTAATTTCTGAAACGCTTTCAATGTTTCCTAACAAACTAGAGATTAACTGGTTAGCAAACCAGAGGTAGTCTCGCGAGTATCGGTGCTATACCCCATGTACATTAAAGAACCAAGGAGTCAGATTGTAACAAGCTAGGGCAGCACATCAGGATTCCTTGTATCACAACACGTGACTTATAATCTCTCCACCTGCTCTCCCTTCAGCAAAACACAGGACCCCATTGGAAATATGTGCTTGCATTTTTATGGGTTATCCTTGACCGAATGGTTTATATAATTACAGCATAGTAATTCATCAATAAAAATCCTTATATACATACCTCCAGTTCCCAATACTTTAAGGAGCTCAAAGTCTTTAACTGATACATGCTCACTGGTTTCAATATTTACTGAAAATATAAAAAATAATTATAACAATATTAGCATTTATAACACCACTTATTATTGGTTATTTCGTTTTAATTCAACCAATCAGATCAATGATGTGTTTTTGAAAATTTGAAAAACAATTTCTATTAAAGTTTTGGATCATACATAGTGACCTTGACCTCTGAATGAGTAAGACTAAAGCAAACGGCAAAAGGAGTCAGGCTTTCAAAACTGGTCATGATAATTAGGTCATACAAGAAGTTCCTGCACTTATGCCTATAATTTGAAATCATCAATTTTTTAATGCAGAGATTTAGTTTTCAAATTGGCATTTTCGCTTTTTTCCATATTTCCATCATAAGTCTCGAATGTGTTCTCAATATCAAGACAAGGTTTAGATATTGATGGCTTAGAATGAGAAGGTCGTAACTACTACTTACAACCTTATAAGTCTCATACATATTTGAAATCTCCAGTACCAGGCACTTCTAATGAGCCTATATTTATGAAAATCGGAACTTGTCATGTCGACCAAAATGAAGCTATAAAAGCTTGTCATTCTAAGCCAGCGATATATTGACAGATAAACAAACCCAAATTAATACCCCCCCCCCCAATATATGTGGACAGAAATTGAAATTAACTAAACATGCATGAAATAGCCAATAAAATAGATCGGTTTTACTGGAATTATATTTCTAACAAGGAAATTCAAATTTTATAATAACTTCACATCAACAATAAGGTCATTGTTATTTACCGTACATGACAAAGAGAAAGATAGTAAGTAAACAGAATAGAAACAAAGTAAAATTAAACCATCTCTTACACTTTTCTCCCATTGTTAAAAGATACTTTAGTACATATCCCACAAACACAATAGTTATACTGTTTAATTTATACGCCAACAAGATATGTCCATTTCAAACATCATAATAAACACTTTCAGTCCTCAATAACAACCTCACAGCTGTGATAATCTATTTATAGATATTAAATGTCACATAATATTTTCCGAACTTATAAATAAACCCTAGTTTAGGTATACCACAAGTTCAACAAACGACTGGTTTATTGAGTCAGTCATTGTTACAGTGAATGATATGGGATTTTACTTATAAGGCTGATTTAAGCCAGATACTGTCCTTCATATTTCTTAAACTAAGAAATAAACCTATAGTTAAACTATAATGTATTACCACAAGTTTAACTACTGCCTGTATTCATCAGTACATTCATTGTTCACAGCATATAAACCAATTCACTGTATAACTTATCGGATAACTTAAGATTCAACTTATATGACTTATTGCGATTAAAACACATGTTACTTCCACTCACTATATGATTTATTGGAATAATATACAGTTCAACATGTATGCCTTATTGCGATAACTTAATATTCAACTTATACAACATATTGCGATTACAATATATGTAACTTCGGATAACTGTATGACTTGTTGGGATACTATACAGTTCAACAAGAAATGGACTCATGGACAGTGGTTTTACTAATAAGGCTGATTAAAGCTTAGTGATGTCTGTATTTACCGAACTTAAAAATAAACCTAATTTAGGTATTATCGCAAGTGCAACAAACGACAGTATGCATCTGTACATTGTATATTAATATCGTTACAAAGATAAAGTTTTTACTTATAAAGCTGATTAAAGCTGAATGATGTCCATATTTCTCAAATTTCTAAATAAACCCTATTCTAGGTATTATCACAAGTTCAACAAACGAGAGTATGCATCAGATTCAGTACATTTATACAATAATATAGGTTTTATGTCATTATATAAAGGCTGATTTAAGCCATAAAGCGCAATATCAAGCATAGAAGAACAATGTTGTATTGTAAAACATTAACCACAGGTTATATAAATCAAGTCTTACTGGTTTCAAATCAACACTTAACAGGTGTATACAGACTTTATTACAGGCAAATACAAAAGTTTAATACAAAACTAGAAAACATGAATGTATACAAATAAAGGACACCAAATTACTAAAAATTTACTTTACCATCTAAAATTAAGCAATACAAGGAGTTCTGCTTTAAGCAAATTGAGATGAGTCATGTAAGTATAACTATATTTATACTTAGAACTAATAAGGAGTCTGACATGATTGAATGAATCTCATACTCTAATGATTCAACACAAATCCAGCCACATTCCACTAAGTATTATTATAATTAAACTGAGTTTGAGATTGGCTGATCTCAAATCATCAGCATATGTGATCCTCACAGGGCTTTATGCTACTTCCTGGTCATCTTTCTATATTCAAGAACTTGTTTCACATAATTAAAGGTTCAATTAAGAACAACAATGAGAAGTAAATTTGAATTTTTTTTCAAAATATTGACAATTTTCAATTGATCATGAAACTATAACCATTATCAATCAAAGTCCTGAGTGCATTAGAATTAACTGTTTTAACAGGAACTTGCCTCACAACAGGAAAAGAACTTGTTTCTCAACAGGAACTCGTTTTGCAATAAATTTGAAATATATTTTCCAGCTTTTCATAATATTTACATCATTCGATGATCAAACATTTTACAAGATTACAGTTTATCATAGATCAAAGTCCTCTACAACTATTTTAACTTTATACTCATAATTCACCTACCCAGTACATATATATTTGACAGGGTTGTGAAATACACCATCTTGAACAGAGTATAAGTTTAAATATAAATATTTAAGTTTAAATCTATACTGTATTCAAGATTTTATACTTACATAATAAAATGAAATTCTTAAATTGAAGTATACAGATAACTTATAATATCAGATCAAGTGAAACGATTTACAGACATTTATTACTAATATATCTTGCTGGCTCAGAATGAGAAGGTCGTAACTACTACTTACGACCTTATAAGACAGATACATATTTGAAATCTGTATCATATGGCGCTTCTTATGAGCCTATTTTCATGAAAATTGGAACTTGTCACATTGACCAAACTAAAGTTGAAGCAGCTTGTTTTTCCATAAGTAAAGAGTAAATTGCAGACAGTTTTTTCTTGTTTTCTCACAATATCGATTTTTTACTTATGACCTTCTCATGCTAAGCCAGCAATATCTGTTTATATTCGATAGATCCAGGCAGGTCGTTAATGATTTGCTGCACATGTATTAAAATCAAGCAATCTAACAATCACAGTGTTTGATCTTAAAATGGAAAGGTGTCACTGATTATAGTCATACTGATGATTCTGAGAATTTCTAGTAGTTGAATTGTCCAATGATATTTTATGCACATTAATTGTCTGATACATGTATGTGTTTTAAGGCAGCCTATCGCAACCACAGGTAACTGTGTTGTTGAAAACGAAAAAGAAAACGAAAAAATATTTTTTTCTATAAATTTTACAAACAAAAAAAAATTGTTTTCAAGTTGTCTTTATCAATGATAGGGTTACCTCTAATAGCAACTGGATATTCAGGAGCCTGTTGCATTATATTTACTACATTATGCAACAACATGCTACTAGCGAGTTGTGATGGTTGATAGCATACCATTTCTCAGCACTTAGCTAGGCAAGCACAACCGAGTGCTTTCTTATGCAATGGACAGTTTCGGTAGCGCTTTACTGCGCAACGATCTGCTAGCCACGAGCACTCACAGACAGCATATAATTTTTCGCTAATCGTCCGCTATGAATTAACACTTTGTTAAGCAAGCGTTACGGTAGCACCTTTCTTAGGAAACAGGCTCCAGGTCTACACTCCCCTCGTGTGCCAAACCATTGTAGAGGAGTCTCTCCACATGAATGGTACATGTACAGTACAACCTCTTCAGGTGACCAACTGAAGAGCAACAACCTCACTATAACAACACCTTCAAATGTCCCTAAACAGATATTTACGAAAAATTTAATCTCCTAATAGAGCAAAAACCTCTTTCTAAACAATGGCAAATAATTGTAGTGCCTCCATAGCTTATTGTTAGTGTGCTCGCCGTCTTATCCAGCCACCTGGTTTCCAATCCAGATGGAGGAACTCATATGCCTGCTATATTTCAGCAGAATGCTGACTGGCAAATAAAGGCTATGCTCAGCATTTTTAGAACATTAAAAAGTGTTGTTCGACAAAGGAAATGTACTGTAGTTCACTTACAGTTGGAATTCTTGAGACGAGTTTCTTCACATTAGAACCTAGAGGACATAAACTCTGCATTAACCAAGGTTGGAGTCAGCTGAGAGGACGTTTACACCACATCAATCATTTTCTATAAAACTTGTGCATAAAATGTTAACACAAGGTTATTTTATAATGACATTAATTTAGTAGCGAGTGTAATATATTTGCTGAACAAATTCAATTTTGACTATCATAAATTTTCTAAAAATCACCCCCATTATTTTCTGAATATACAGTTTATCTTGTAAACTGACAGTTTATCTTGTAGTACAAGTTTCACTCCAGGGCACTGTTTTATCAAAGCATTTACAGTAATCGTAAACTTACGTTCAAATTTGAATCCTTTATAATTATGTAACTGCTTCAAATTCTGGTAAAGCGATAGGTAAAATCATCAGTTAATTAATTAGTTAATGATTTCAAACAATATATTTCCTTCATTCGCAGGTTTAAACGCATTATAAGGAATTTAAATTTGAGCGTAAGCTTAAAATGTTTGTAAGTCCTTTGATAAAACAGTGCCCTGGTTGTTAGAATCCACCAGAAAATTTGAACTTCATTAGGGTACCCAGAAAAAACACTTTTAGATACATTTAGATATTTTCCACATGATAATAAAGGTAATGATGGACACATACAGTCTGTTCAAAGTTAAATGAGAAACGTTATAAACAAAACCTTGTCCAACAGGTAAACTGTGTAACTCTAGGTTTAACTAGGTGTAACCAAGTTAACTGTAGTCCCTGCTATTCTTTCAAATTCCCTCATTAGTATTTCTCGACAATACTGATACACATTGTATTTATAATTAATAATGGTATATGTACATATATAAGAGTTCAGGTGAAATGATATGTGTGCATTGAAACAGTGATAAATTGAGCTATTTTATGCTTCACCTTGGTAGTTTTATTATTGCCTGAATTAAGAGGGTTTAAAATAGCCAAAATAGCCATACTCTGTTTAAGCCAAGTGCATTGACCGTCCGTGTAAATGACCTGTACACTCTTAAGATACCTTAAGTAGTATGAACAGGATAATAGTTAAAGTCCAGCATGAAATAGAAAACAAACTGTTTATATTTGTGGTATATAGCTTGGAGAATTTGACCCGAACCTGACCTTTATGCGTGAATATAAATACAAGGTTCTTGCTTTGAATATATCAATTTCTGCAAACAAGTAATGCAGAATCTGTATGTTAGATTTGTGTTTGTATTACACAATGAGTGTCTTTGCTACATACTCCCGATCATGAAAATTTATGAAAAAAAATCGAGGTCATAAATTTAGACAATAAATCAGCAGTTAAATAATGCTCATTAAAAGGTCAGGATCGCGTCAAATTCACCTTCCAAAAACGCATTTACAAATATATAACAGACTGTATCACAATTTGAAACTACTAAAAAATCAAAAATAGCAGATATAAAAATTTTGAAATTTGGATTTATCATTCATACCCTTTAAACTTTGTTATACAGCCAATAATACAACAAAAAATCATAAAATCTTACAAAAAGACACTCACTTGCCAGATGCCCAGAAACTTTTACAAGAAATGTACACCTGGAAGATATTAGACTAAGTTTTGACAGTGTTTGCAAATGTAGATAAAAAATTTCCAGGAAGTACAGGTGAGATTAAGTGTGCTATCACTCAAAATCTTAGAATAATTCTAAGTAACTATGAACAGCTATGTGGCAAGCATGTATGATAATTCCGAGAACACTATATGGAACACCTTTTATGAAAGTACTAGTAGCTTGATGTTCATTGTAATGCCAAAAACGACCCGAAATTCTCAACAAGATGAATGCAATGTATCAAGCCTAGTCCTGGACAAATTCCTAGCTAATTTCTGTACAATTTTCTAGTATTCGGATATATACATATAAAGATATATATGTTGTTATAAGTGTGCGACTGACTTTTAAACCTTTAGCAAATAATGAGATAACTGGTAATTGTACGGATCCAGCAGGGTTTGATCTTCTTCCACTTCAAAGATAATCATTGTAACCACTGTAGTAGTCAATGCATTGTCTTGACTCTTGACACAAATAACAGACGTCATTTTATATTTTGAATTGTCATTTTACAAATATTGTATTCGTATAGTACTTGACATCAGCTTTTTTGATGCGACATACTTTAAAACAATCACCGTATCAGATTAACAATTTAACTAGCACAAGTATCTGTATGCATTATACATTAAGTACATAATTAAAATAAATTATGAATTTATCGAACATACTGGTAGCACTTCTACCGACCAATTTGAAATTGAGTCGAGAATACTAGCGCTTTTCCAACCAATATAAAATTGGTCGAGAATAATAGCACTTTTTCAAACCAATTTCACGAATTATACTTATTATCCTTTACTCAATGTCTATATTAGTCAACCATTCAAACAATATGTTTTCATTGGCAGAACAGGAGCCAGTTGCTTAACCAAGCTGGTATCGAGCGCTTTTTGGTAGCGTTTTATTACGTCTAGGCAACGACATGCTATAAGCTGATATGTTCGTCGATATGTTTCTTAACACTTTGCTAGGCAAGCGATACCAAGCACTTTCTTATGCAACAGACCGCTTCAGTTCCGCTTGGTAGCGCTTTGCTACACAATGGTATGCTAGAAGCGAGCACTTGCCGCTAGTCAAGTATTTTTTTGCTTTGTCTGCTACGATCCGTTCAATAGCACATTGCCTATGAAACGGCCTCCAGCTCATAGTAAACTACAACTGTTCTCAACATTTTACTGTAAAAGTCAATATATAAATTGGCCATAATTACATAATTGGCCGTCTACCGTTTACTCATTTACACCCAGTTAACCAAACCTAGACTAAACTAAACAAACTTTATAACCATTCTCATTTAACTTTGAACAGACTGTACTTTCATAATCAACCAGTTGTTTAGTTGATTGTCTACAGGACAGTATATAACTTCACTATCTGCCTATTGGAGTGAATGACACTCTATTGAACAATATACTGGTATAAATATATACCTTACGAAATATAGGGCAGTAGAACAATCATTTATTTCTTATGCAAACCACATTTACTGTTTTATAACAGCTGGTCTCATAAATCTGTAGCTAAGAAAGAGAAATACATCTGTCTTAGTGTAACAACACAATATGACTTTGGGCTACTAATCCAAGATAAACTTTGTTTCACCTCGAAAACAAAAATTGTCGTTATTTTATTTTTCACAAATTTTTATGAAATCTTTGCCACAAAAAGGGAAACAATATGAGCTATCCGCAATATACATTATATCTATATTTGTAGCTGGGCTGTTTTTGAAAACACCTTGTGAAACCTTCGAAATGTCCAACTACAGCTTCAAGCATTTTACTAAAGGTTCCATATAGGATGCTAGTCTAAGACAAAACGGTCCAGAATCATATAGGGATCATACATTTACTTGAAAGCTTACATATACTTAACAACTTTTCTAAGTCCTCATTTTCATTTATCCAAAACTTTCTTATTATATACAGCGAAGTGGCAAAATTTCTTATGTGAAGTTTGTACAGCGAATTCATAATAATCCACGTAACGAATTGGTCGTAAGACAAGTGGTTTGTTCGTCATGATATTGACGTGCAGTTCATGGTTTTTTGACGCCACGCGTTTATATATCCATGGAGTGTGTTTCAAATACCATCACTTAATGTCCAATGACTCATCGTGTATGAAAAGCAGTTTTAAAATGATTTAATTATCACAGTTATGCGTCAAATGATGTCAGAAAATATTAAGTGACGTCAGTACGTAACATTTTGTGTCGAAAATCAAGAATAATTATCTTAGCATACACGCCTGATTGCTTTTCAACGTCTTAATGTCTATGGGTGTTTAATTCAAGGTAAACGTATAGTTTGCTTGTCGTATTATGCTGATTGAGAGAGCGTTTAGTAGTTATTGTTACGTTATGACGTAAAAACGCTCTACGCCGAATACTAATGCCAACTTTAAGTTAAGATGGTAAAGTTCAATGAGTCTCTTTGTTCAGCAATGCTCCCAACTCGCGTCCTTGACTGTTTATAGAAACGTCCGTCTACATGGTGGTCATCCAACATATCCAAATCTCTATTTGCGAATTTTACTTTCTTTCATTCTTATGTTATATGCGTGTTCATGTCGTACATTTTAATCAAACTCTACTTTTTGTTGTTCAATTATACAAACCTATAACACACGCAAGTTATCTCCAAACTTCATTTGACTACAAGCGAGTTTGACAAAATTATCTTCAACAATATAAGAGTGGACTCCTATACATGTATGTAATATGTACTGTAAATTCATTCATTTTCGTGGGGGATTAAATTTTGTGGATTTTGTGGTCCACCTTAACCCGGTGACGAACTTTAATCCCAACGAACATTAATTTTGACCCTTGATATATTACATGAAATGCAAAATCCACGAATTCAAGTCCCAACGAAATTGTCTTTCTTACCAAAACCATGAAATTTCGTCCCAACAAAATTAAATTATTTTACAATATGTTTCATGTAATTGTTTCATAAAAATCAGTATAAAAAATAAAATGTATATGCCTATTTTAGTTTTCCAATGTTGATCAATTTTGTCTTGGAGTTGTAGTCTTTATTATGTCAAAGTGATACACAGATATAGCTTGGCTATTTTAACCTGACCCTGGCCTTCATGCAAGAATATATTACAAGGTTCTTGCTTTGAATATATCAATTTTTACAAGCAAATCGTGCACTATCGGTATTTCACATTCGCGTTTGTATTACATCTCAAGCGTCTTCGTGATACCGATTATGAAAACATACAATCGGTATTATAAATGTAGACAATGTAATGACTGTTAAATTATGCTTATCAATAGGTCAGGCTCGTGTCAATGTCGCCAAGCTATATCAGTATCTAGGAAAGACATATACACTATATTACAAAAAATATACAATTTCCAGATCAGGAAGTTAAAAGAGCCAAATTTAAAATCTATTCAAATGAAAACTAAGTTTAACACATTTTTAATCAATATAACTGGTCTGCTCTAAAATTAACCATTAATAATAAGAACATGACAAGTGGTCATAATTTAGCACATTTTTTATGTTCAACCATAACTACAGAATACAAATTGGGACCAAGCAAAATTTAATATGGATTTCTTATTTACAAGGTGATCTTGCATCATACGTCTGCATCAAAAGTAAACACTGCTACAAGCGACACGTAGGCATCCGTACATGGCAAGTAAATTCTTTGTAAGTTACTACTTGGGAGCATGCAGAAACTACATAGCATTTTTCAGGTATGAGAAATTTTCCCTGCAGGCTATCAGCGTGTTAATCGCCGTCTGTGCAAATGCACATGGATTCCACTTACGGACAAATTCGGCAGTACATACAGGATAACATGACAATCAAATGAATATCATACGCAGTAAGAATGTTGTATGCGCTCTTCAACTGATGTGCCATGTGCTACAAATCATGGCAATGCAAGCAGTCACTTTTGGCCAGGGCAAAACATGACCACTCACTGAATCGGCTGAAGTGTGGCATACCATATTTTACCTCAAAATTAAATTGTATAACTATTATCATTATGTATTCATCTGCACAGAACCCCACAGCTATTTACATCAAGGTCATGTGTAATAATTATATTTTTAGAAACTTATTGATGATTTCAAATCACAATACCATACATGAAAGTAATGCATTACAAAATGATTTGTAGAAAGAATTTGTATTGATTTGTCCTCGTCATCAAGATTAGCACTTGTCCGACGGCCATGGTAAGTATGTTTTGCTTATTTCGAGCAAATTATTCTTGCCACTGAACTATAATTACATTATGAAGAATACTTGCCATTGAGGCAGGTGATATTCAAAAGCTAATTTCCGTGATTAAGTTCCCCTATAAGATAACACCTGCTTATCATGCAAAAAGTCAAACCAACTCGATGGACTTGTACAGTAATTATCACACTTATGCAAGAGGGGCTGTGGATTTTTTAGTACAAAATTAATGCACCAGTCCATATTGTACTTGCCTGGGTGGGGACTCAGAATCAATTAATGTTCTGTCAAATTCCCACCTGTCAGTAAGATTTAATTGTCTGTCTAATCCCCCTGTATCACCACCGCCCCTCCCCTGGCCGGGCATTATTTTGACCTGGGATTATTAAATGGAAGCCCCTAGAAGAAAGCAAGCTCTTCTAATCATGCAGCTAGAATATACCAACAATGGCAAAATTTTGTCCCTTGAGGGCTCAGTACAAACTGGTCCATGCCTCTATAAATAGACCTGGTGCCCATTGCCTAAGCTAGGTGCTATGTAGCGCTTTCCCCAGGAGGTAATCCATGCCTTCTGTATTTATTTAAACAGAGGTACCGGTAACTGAATGAAGGCGCTCGGTAGCCCTACGTGTAAGGCAATGGACACCTGTATCAATCCTAACCAATGAGGCATTTACACAATCAGGCCCGCTGATTATAAGCATTGGAGAATGTACTCCATGCTCCAATTGGAGCATTTCTTAGTTACAAAAACTGCTGTAACTTCTTTATTACTGAATGGAAACATATTAATTGGGAGTTCATTTTCTTAATTACCGTAGATTATTTGCTACAAGTTGGTGTTGGTTTTGATGCAAAAATTCTATAAAAATCTGTTTTTAAAGTTTGAGCATGGACTACGGAGTTGGAGTATGAGAATGAAAAATGTTTATGATAACCGAGCCTGGTATATAAAGTACAATGTACAATATGGAATATATCAACACAATGCTGCTATCTGTAAAACAAGCTTGCTGCAAGATTATACAGTTACAGGAAATGATGCATCAATTAAAACTTGATTAAGCCTTTGAAGTACAACATGTAGTATAATATATTAAACTGACAACTACAATATTGTAGTTGATCCATATTGTATGCTGATTGAGTATACAATGCACCAGTCAGTTCCATCCACGACCCCCCCCCCCCCCCCCCCCCTCACTCCAGGGGATGGGCCTGGATTTTTGCGCAGTAAAAAAACCCGCCCTCCACAGCCCTGGCGGGGACAGCTGATTGTAAACATTTCCCCAGCAGTGAAGGTAAAAACATGGACGTTTCCCCAGCCTTCCACCGCCCATCCCCCAGCATGTCGGGGCTGTGGATGCAACTGGCTGTCGCTCTACGTGGAACTCTGATAACTTGTTCTATGCAATGAGAACTTTAATGGCACAGATTGAAACTTAACAACAGTTTACTGAATTTAGTATTTTAAAAGAAGCTAGGTAATAGCACTGACAACTGTCACAAATGTTGAGGGTTAGATTAAGTCAGATAAGAACAGAAAGGCTTCTCAGTGTAAATGACCACACATATCTTGACTTACAGTCTTTCAGACATTAGACTTTACAAACCGAAGTCATGTGTTACTAACAATCTGGCAACACGGGTTCAAATCTGTGTGGAGGTACATATATATGCCTGCCATGTTTCAGTAGAAATAAAGCAAATAATTATTTTTAAACATGATGCTTCACATATAGGAACATAAAGGTCAACCAAGTATGCTTCAATTAATTGGCATCTTTTATATCATATGCGAAATACAAGGTTTTATACAATGTAACCATCCAAAAACTAAAATGACTAACCTCTTCTGGGAAGGATTGCTTGTACGCGTTTTCCAGTAACAAGGATAAATATAAACAAATAAATCAAAACCAAATCACAAATCAGCATCCTACTTGAAGTCAATCTGGTTGCAATAAATATCTTTCTGTCATTTTATTCATTCAACTTTCACTTACAAAAAAGAAATAAGAAAATAGACCAGGGAGTGCAGCACTCAACTTAACCAGCCAAGCACAGACTTAACCAGCCGAGCACAGAAACTAGTAACATCCCAACACAACTGCATAGAGTATTGCACAAGTTTGCAACCAATGTTGTTACGTAAACGATGCACTACATTATTGTCACATATAAATATTTGTTTTGTTCTATTTTTGAAAGTAAATTGAATATCATCTTGTGATGTTATATGTTACACATCAAGTAATTCATGTTCTAAGATCAGGTAAGAATACCTAATTAACAAACAGCCATAACATGTGATTTACATACAAATATTACTATAAATGGAAACAATAATGAATTGATACTAAATATAGACTAGATCATGCAACTATTAAACCTGGTAAAGATAAAGAAATACAAATACAGTGTTGGTATAATGAGTTTTCAGCAATTAATTTTTTCTTTCTTGTAAAGTTACTTAAGAGTTGCAATTAACATGACTGCGTTCAATAAATGCTTATGCCCCCTGGAAGCCATTTCAATAAGTCTAAGTCCAAAATTAGGTCAAGGTTAAGGTCAAAATGGAGTCAGGTGATACAGGCGTGTGGAGAGTGGTTATATACAACATCCGTGCAAGTTTGAAAGCTTTGTAGCAAGCCATATTAATGCTAGAAGAAACAGTCAATTTGGGTTAACCAGGCCTGACGGACGAACCGACGGACAGGTGAATCCCTATATGCCTCCCGATCTATCGATATGGGGACATAAAAAATAAAACGGTATGCTATCGACGAGAACTGCTCACTGGTAGTGTGCTGTTGCATAGCCTTAGGAAATCGCTCAAAAGCCCTTCTTTGCAGCAGTTTTAGGCAATCAGCTCCAGTTTTTGTTAATCGCTAAAATCTTCCGCGGACACACATGGATCATTGCATATGCCACGGAAAAACATAACCAAATCCAATCAGACAAAGGAGCCTAAACCATCTAGGTTTAGTCTTTTCCCGAGCGAAAGGTGACAAACACTGTCCCCTTTAAGGCCTAACCTGACAAACATTATTCTCATTTAAGTCCAGGCCACAGTCATTGACTCCTTACCACTGTCACAGTCTAAGTCCCCTAGCCACAGCCACAGTCATTGCACTAGCCCGTGCCACAGAAACTATCCCCTAGCCTCGGCCACAGTAATTGTCTCTAGCAAAGAAGTAATTAAACTATCACATATTTTAACCCATTTAAACAGGAAACAATATAATGATTTAGAATGTCAACTAAGTACTGGTACTCAAACATTACATAGATATACTGAACAGATAAAACCACAATAGTGTTACAAAGTTCAGTCAGGGGAACAATACAAGCAAAAGCTTAAACACTATTGTTTCTCGTTTCAAATACTATTTTAATCAGCATTTTTTCAGTTATGGCAACTAGCAAGTTTTTTTAGACTGTGTCCCAGCCAGTGCAGAGGGCGGCTGCTGTGCAGAGGTTGTTGCTCAACAGAAGTTTAATTTACACAGAGGGCCACCCTGGAGAGTTTCTACCGTACTGTGCTCTACAGGGGACAGCTTTTGAGAGGTTGTTTGGTAATCCTGCTCCACAGAGGGCCTCTCTTGAGAGGTTGTACTGTAACTGTGCTCCACAGGGGGCCGCTCTGGAGAGGTTGTTTGGTAACCCTGCTCCACAGAGAGCCCCTCTTGAGAGGTTGTATCGGTAACCGTGCTCTACAGAGGGCCGCTCTGGAGAGGTTGTACTGTAACTGTACTCCACAGAGGGCCGCTCTTGAGAGGTTGTTCTTTAACCCTGCTCCACAGAGGGCCGCTCTGGAGAAGTTGTACTGTAACCGTGGTCTACAGAGGGCCACTATGGAGAGGTTGTCAGTAACAGTGCTCTACAGAGGGCCTCCCTGGAGAGGTTGTCAGTAACAGTGCTCTACAGAGGGCACTCTGGAGAGGTTGTACTGTAATTTTGCTCCGCAGAGGGCCACTCTGGAGAGGTGGTTCTGTATCTGTGTTCCACAGAGGGCGCTCTGGGGAGGTTGTACTGTAACTGTGCTCTACAGAGGGCCACTGTGGAGAGGTTGTACTGTAACTGTGCTTAACAGAGGGCCACTATGAAGAGGTTGTACTATAACTGTGCTCTACAGAGGGCCACTATTGAGAGGTTGTACTATAACTGTGCTTAACAGAGGGCCACTGTGGAGAGGTTGTACTGTAGCTGTGCTCTACAGAGGGAAACTCTGGAGAGGTTATTCTGTAACTGTGCTCTACAGAGGGCCTCTCTGGTGAGGTTGTACTGTAACTGCAAACAGATTCTAAACCGCAAAGTGATAATTTAGATCAAGCTTTTCGTTGTTTACTTCCTACCGGTTGACCTACATCAGTTAACCTACATTACAGTTCAATCTAAGGTTCATGAACACTTCACCAAAGCAAACGTTTATCAACATTGTGATGCATGAATCAATTATACATAAATACTAGACAACAATACAAACAGTTGACTGAATGCAATGCGTTGATCAGACACAATTGCATTACAAATGCATAAAGTTGATAACAAGTGAAAAATACAAACTTATATTTATAACATTATTACCTTCAAGGACACCCATGTCAATAAATTATGTCTTATTTTCGTCCAAAAGATAACAATCACCTCGAATTGCAGCAATTATAACAGCTAGAAGAAATCTAGCCAGTTCTATCATTAATGTATATTCCAATATTTAATGCACTCCATTCTGATAGCATCATAAATTGCACAAAGTTTCATGAAAATCAATTTTTATTCCACACAGTCCTTTTTTTTGCTCACTGATTTTATACAATGCAGTACTTATAAGTCACTAAAATTGTACTTAGTTTCATAATTCAATCTTTACTTCACACAGTTTGTAGTGTTTTTCAATAATTTTATACAATGCATTATAACTAGTCGTAAAATACCAAGTTTTATTGAGGAATATTGAACAATAAGATGAATATCCACTAATGAATTGTGAACTGACATCCATCAAGTAATGTCAAGTAATATTATATAAACATATACAGTGGATGCCTCCAGGCATTGCTACATACAGTAGAGTACAAGCAAGGCTGAATACAACCAGGGAGTATGACAGGTGACTGACCAGCTTTACACTGTGTGTATTTATACAGTTTGTAGATCTGAAATCTATGAAGAAGGAGAGACTCAGAGTTCATATGTGGTCAATGCCTGATTTGCTGACCTGCGGAATTATAAAGTGAAGAAATCAGTAATCTATTTTGCCTATTTCATAACTATTTCATGACTACAATGCAACAGAACGTTAGCAGTATTTATCATGTAAAATTGAAAATCAATAAAAAGCCAGTTTTTATGCACAGTTTAAGTCATTTACTGGTGAAAAGCTGTTGACCTAAATTGTATCCTAACGGGCTAATCAGGTATGAATCTTCAATTTTAACAGAGTATTATAGGCATGGCAAAGATCCAACTAATTGGCAGTGAAATTAATTATTCAAAATTAAATTTATGAAAAACGTTTATTTATAATAAATAAATTTTGTGACAATCCAATGCCCCGGTGGTTACTTCAAGCCTTGTGACTTGTCCATAATAACAAGCTAAAACAATCAACTTTGAAAGTTTTGTAACAAACTGACCTACATGGATTGATGGATGAACAGATGGACAGGTGCATCACTATATGCCTCTGCATCAGTAGATGCCAGGAAATAAAAATATTCACATTGAAATCACTGATATGACATTTTGAACAGGTGAGTTTTCAATGCTTTCAATACAAGGACAACCAGTCTTACAATTAAAGGACGATTACTAAATGTCCCTGTGCATCTCTAAATGCCTGGTCACAAGTGGATGTGCGTTTTTTCAGCACATATGTTTTTGCAAGGCTACGGTCGCTATGTTTTTTAGAAAAACATGGGAAGTATGAAGGGTGTACGTGGATGCACATCTTTCCCTGACCTAAAGTGACTGTGTGCATCGTGTGTTGCGCACGTGACAAGTAAGGTGTATGTACTAGCAACTTGCGCACAGCATACATTCTCTGGACAATGTCAAGTTATGGTACGGAGATCATACTTGCACATATAAGTCCAGTTGTGACCACCACTTTAGTTAAGTACCTCCTGGCGGAGAAAAGTTGGTAAACCATGAGGAAACTAATTGCATTCTCACATTACATAATGAAACTTCAGAATATCCCTGGAAGATCTGTTCGTTTGAAACCAGAGTTTAATTCCAGTTTAATACTGTGCACTTAGTTACCATGCAAGGCGGCTCCAATAGATTCCAGTGAAGCCAAGTGTGGTCCAAGAAGCCTCCAGTGGTGTTCCAATTATTGCCGGTACGAAAAGGAGCTATACTGACAGTCTGTTTTTTATAAGACGAAAAGGGGCTATACTGTTTTTTATCGGAGGAAAAGGGGATGTACTGTTTTTTATCGGACGAAAAGGGGCTTTACTGTCCTTTATTGGACGAAAAGGGGCTTTACTGTTTTTCATCGGACGAAAAGGGACTATACTGTTTTTTATCGGACGAAAAGGGGATATGCTGCTTTTTAAGACGAAAAGGGGATATACTGTTCTTTATCAGAGATCAGCCAGCAGGAGCTCAGCTGGGTATCACCGTGGTATATACATCATGACAGTATGCTACGGTTGGACATGACAGACAGTAGAGCAATGGAGTTGCTCTGAAAACTTCCAGTAATCTGAAGATTAACCAAGTCTACTGGTTGTATTAACCATTTTAGGACAACTGGGGCTGCTCACAATTTATAACGATTGAAAGATACAACCATGATTCACCAAAGGGACAAAATGTCACAGAAGAACTTATACACGTGCCATCAAGGATGGGTGATAATTAAGAGCAATGCTCTAAAACACTGTCCTATCCCAGTGCTATCATCTTATTCACAGTTCTGCATTTACAGTTGGTACCCGATATATATAGAGTATAACTACCAAATATATACCAAACTCATAGAATTGTTTGTTTGTTTTTACCACATTTAGCACTATCTTTCGAACAATTCTCGACACACGCACGTAACTCCCATACATTGAGGATTGGTCAAACGTCACTGTTGCAATTGACTGCTCACCAAGCATACTATCTAACTTAATAGACACTACCTGGATAAATTGAATGTATCATCCAAAAACTTAGAATATGTACAGGGGTACCGTAGACACTAACTATTTTAGTCATTGGTCCAACGATAAGGAAGCATACATTTTGTAAAGAGAAGAGCTACTGGTCCCTTCAAAACATTCACTGGTCCTTCTATGTTTTCACTGGCCTCTGGTCAGCCGACCAGTGGTAGTGTCAAACTCTGCTGTAATTGCTGATTACACAAAAAAGGTATGACAAAATTGGACAGGGAAGGCAGCACTTGACCTAACCAGCCAAGCACAAAAATCAGTAACACCACAACACACCTACACTAAGCAATGCCCACAATAAGCCAGAGAAACAATTAAAAGTCCAAGTCCCCGCCGAAAAAAGGCAGGATGAACCACAAAACTGTGAATGCAAACGTATAATACTAACAGACTGATATTTAACACCAGCTGCTGTCATATTTCAGCGTTAAGTATACAAGATTGGTAACCTGTAATCGGCATTCAAATCCAAGCTGCAGCAAGTCATTGTAACCCCGGGGTAACCATTCTATGAAAATTTGACAAGAATGTTGATTGTCCTGTCTACTGGTATACAGAGAAGCTGTGAATTCCTTTTGGAATTGTAGGTTTAACCGTTACCTACTGGTAAGGATATATCACCGGCTTAGAATGAGAAGTTGTTAAAACTTGTTTTTCAATAAGAACCGAGTAAATTTCAGTGTTTCCTTGTTTTCTCAAAATATTGATTTTGTACTCACGACCTTCTCATTCTAAGCCAGTGGTACATTAACGGTGTCAAACCAAAACCCTGTAACTCAATTTTGGCGTGAATCGGGTTACTTATATGGCGACAAGACAGAAATGCGCTGGACGTCTAGCTGATGCGGATGCTGCCAAAAAAGTTTTCGAGCCAAAATTAAGTTACAGGGTTTTGGTTTGGCACCGTCGATATACAGTCCAGGCCCCGATCTCCCGAAGCATCTCAAGCAGAAATCTCATCTCAAATTGAGATATCGCCAAAATCAGAGTCTGAATTTGTAATAAATCTGAAATTAAAACTCATTAAAACCCAATGGATTAAAAAAGAATAGCATTTGCTGTTTTGGAAGCTAATTTTAAGTCCATTCCCTCTTGGAAATTATCCAAACGTAAATGGCAATATTAGAGATGAGATTTTTCTCAAAATTGAGATGTTTTGGGAGATTGGGGCCAGGTAGACTGATTAGGTGAAAAAAGAACACTAATATTAAGGATACAGTGCAGCTTGAGAACATATGCATCTTGACAGAAGTAACAAATATCTGACATAGACATGAATACAGCATCTTAATAGGTAACCATTTTAGGCTAGAAGAGAGACAAAATCAAGCTAAAAATGCTATATTACATCATAAATGACCTTAGGCTAGAAGACATACCATCGAAATGAATAACTCCAGCTACATTTGAAACCAAATAAACCAACTCCCATAGAAGGCATAGATTCAAATTTATACAAACATGAAAGTTTATTTCGCATAAAGCATAATACAATGCTAAGTATATAACAAAAATATTCAAACAGAAATGTTATTCTACATCTAGTGACCTACTGACCATACATGCCAGATCTCCTGCATCATGCAGGAGTCTCCTGCATTTGAGACTCTACTCCCGCATGATTTTTGGCAAATTGATCAAATCTCCTGCATTTCTTGGAATACTGAAACCTTGGCATTTTTGGTTTGCATGATGAAAATGATAACAAATATTAATTTAAATAGCTTTATGAAGCATGCATGGTAATGTCCTACATGTAAAATAAGTGAAAACTGCATATTAACTTCATTTATTTAAGTTTAAAGTTTGAGCAAGAAAAATCTCCTGCATTTCATTGAAGTCTCCTGCATTTCCATCACCAATCTCCTGCATAGACTTCAGGAAAATATGGCATGTATGACTGACTATTTCTCAATCTGAGACAATTTTCCCAAAGTATCATCTAACTATGGCACCAACTACAAGTCTACGAGCATCCGTTATTAAGTAGCTGAGGCTTCCTCTCTAGCATCCTAATACAGAAAAACTTCGTTATCTCGAGAGCTTAACGGGACAAGCTGAATGCTCGAGATAACCATGGTGCTCAACTTATCCGAATCTCCTTCTTTGTAGTGTAAGTGTGTTAACAATTCACAAGTGTCTGATATAACGTTGTTATAACGTTGTTTATCGTCTTCAAATTTTAAGTCTTGAATACTTCCGTCGAGAGTTACCTTTGTTGTTAATAAATTGTTATATACTCCAATGTTCTATTTGTGTTGATGTACGACCATTAAATGATAACAACATCATTGTTGTGTGTTTGTTTCTCTGACTTTTGCAACGTTGATTTCGTTGAGTCGTAATATTTACACACGGCGTGAAAACTACTTTCACGTTGATGCTTAAAGTCTATTTGTGTTGATTTTCGACCATTAAAAGATATAATAACATCCTTGTTTTGTGTTTGTTTCATTTTGTTGACAATGCGGCAGGTTCTGGCATGTATACAAAAATTTAAAGGTAACGTATTAAAGACAAATTATATCAGAGATTATTACTCTATTATAACTAGTAATTAATTTCTCATAATATTGTTCTCGTCATTAACTTCTCATAATTAACAACGCTGTATTGAATTGTATTGAACAGCATTCTTCTTTGATACAAACAAACAAATTAAACTTTGCACGCTATGCTATTGAAATAAAGAGTGAATGGGTATCACAAGGTGTGAAAAATACATAACTAATGGTAATACAGCGCGTACGAAAAAACGATGCGTACGAAAAATAATCTAACATATTTTCGGTGGTGTGAAATTTCAACTGGATTATCCCCTCGAGCTAATGCCAGTAATAAACAATGAAAGTTGATGAATGAACCACCACCTGTGCCAGGTACTCGTAACATTGATGCTTGAGATATTGCACTAAATTCATGTACAATATAGAGAAATTTTGATGGGACTTTGAAATTTCCTCGACTTAAGCCGTGTGCTCGTCTAATCGATGTTCATCTTAACAAAGTTTTACTGTAGATTCTTTTAGGAGAAAGTTGTTGACCCAACCGTTCTTACAGGGCCCCTATCCCTCTCAGCGGCTATAGCTTGCAAAAACATGTTCGGCGGTTTTCATCAATAACGCCATTGGTCATAATGTAAGTAGTAAGAATGTGCTATGTATTCATAAAACATAGTTTTGTGATTAAAACGTCTACACAACATGTTTTTATCATCAAAATGGAGTTTAGTTTTTAACATAGAAATAGATATGTAAGGCCACAAGAGGCCAAGGGCAGCTAGGTCATTTACCAGGAGTTTGAAAAAACAACAACAAGTAAAACCCACCATTCACTGGGTTTGGACGGCGGTGGTTTCAATTGATTGGTGCATTTTCATCGTTTTTTAACAATTTGATAGACAAACTGTAAAAGTAAAATTAAGTATATTGATCCATTTTCTAACTTTTAAGTATGAATGAACTTATGAAGTAGCTAAGATAGGAAAAGTTTAATTCCAATCAAGGATCATATAACATGACATATAAATCACAGATAAAACAAAATGGGTTGAAAATATAAATAAAACAAATAAGACCTTTTAAAGTAAATAAGGCTTGATTTTGATTAGGTAACACAAATAAATAAGGCTTTATGTCTAAAGAATCCCAAAGACCTAAATTACACAGATTGGAAACCTGTACCAAATCTCGCGATATCTCGTGGCAGGTCTTCTGAAATCTCGCGAAATCTTGTTCGTGTTCAATTCCTTATATCTCATGTTTGAATGTACATAGGAAAAAACTGATAAGTCTATGCAATAGATTTATTATTCAGATTTAAAATGATACCTCATTTATTGAAATCAGTCAATGAATAAAATAGTAGACCCCGAAGAACCAGACCTACTTTCATTTTAATGAAAATTCCAAGTTTATCAGAAAATACTCGATCTGCCTCTTTAAAATTCTTATTTTCAGTATTTTATAAGAGGTAGACAAAAACAAGTTTCTTAATGCAGAAGGAGAAAGTTAGCTCATCAATATGATACATTTTCCATTAAAATTGGAAAAGTAATAAAAGTTTTATTCAAAATAACTGGATCTGCTGCATGCTATTTTCCGTTTCCCCCCAATTTTCAATTGAGTTTCCAATCTTGGTAATTTAGGTCTTTGAGAATCCTAACCCTAATGACTCACAATGACCAAGTATAAAAGAGATGAACATTATGAAATAAAATGAGATTGATATCATTTTTATTACAATTAATTATTTTCTGCGTAACGCGCCCGTCTCAGCACGTGCAGACAACACACTCAGTTGTTTACGACGATTTAAATGTTTCTCAATAAATTATTGACTTTTCCTAGTTGTCTCCCTTGCTTTGAGACTAACAGTGAAAACAGATATTGCGTAGTTACTACAAACATATCCATGCAAAATGTAATTGCATCGTCAGTTACGCTACTTATATAAACAAGTTTGAGATAGCAATCAAAATCCAATTAAGCAAGCACTTGTCAAATCTCTAATTCTTGGAAAACAAACGGACCTCTCTTCAATTTTGCAACAAGACAACGGAGACCTCAGTCGTTATTTGATGATCACAATCTAAAGATAGATAGCTTACCGTCCTTGAGTTCATGAGTAACCGTCCGAGGGTCCCGTGAGGAGGCACCGGTCACTCCGGCAAATGCCATCGCCCTCTAAATTGCAGAATTAGGCTAACAAACTCCGTATCACAGGTGTCTGTGTTAGTTTTTCATTGAACTTTACCCACAATGCAATACACACACGGAACTGTCACGTTGGAGCTATTAATAGTAACAAAACACGTGCTATTGTTTATATTTTGATCTGTCACTATGAGCCGATTATTGATCCCGTATTATTACCTAACAGTAGTGCAAGTTATACACAATTTGCCCAACTAATGATACCCATGTGTACCACAGACATATTATAATAGGCGTATTTAGGTGGGGGGCTAGGGGGCTTGAGCCCCCCCAGCTGGCTGGCCAGATACGATTTTATAAAAAATGAGCCCCCTAAAATAATATTATAACGTAGATCTTTGCATTATAGTGACATATGGTACATAGGCCTGTATAGTGCAGCCTTAGCCAGCAGACATCATAACAGATAAAGGACAGATAGTCTGTGTGAAGGAATTAATATTACATTATACATTAACACATACCGTCACCTCAATAGTAAGACTGCCCTGTAAGAAAGATTATTTTGGACTAATTGTTTGTATTAGATACAGTACTAGTTTTCGTTCAAAAGTGTCTTCTTACAAGCGTTATTGTACAGTTTCGGAAGGACAAACAACATAATTGTCCGAGGCGAAGCCGAGGATAATTTGTTGTTCGTCCTTCCGAAACTGTACAATAACACTTGTAAGAAGACACTTTTGAGCGATAACAAGTTCTGTATCTGACTTATACTCAGACAAAAAGCAAAATGATCCCCAGAGAGACCATGGTTATCCAAAAGTTCCTTGCACAATCTATGAACAGAGCATCGTTCGCAGCATAGAAAATATAGTTCTAATGTAAAAATGTGCTTGGCCTATAATGTACCAAAGGGATTAAGTTAACTGTCCAAAAATGTCCATTCATAGGTTTAATTAGCTTGTGATTAAAATTCACACAAGTGTCAATGTGTTTGTACACCTTATAAGTGCTTATAATACACTTGCATCTAGTTTTTTTCATTCATTGATAAAGGACTTAGTGCACAAAGGTAGAAATTTATGCATCTTATTTTCACAATTGTCATATTTCTATGAAAATATTGGTATTGTTTTATTTCTAATACACAACAAGGTTATATTCGTACTGCCCATGTTGACGCTCACAGTCATATTAATATATAGAATAAAGTTCACCTGATAGACAATTATAGTAACTATTTGAATTTTTACAGCTAAATCTTAAATTCGCTTAAATTGTTACAAATACTTTAAAAAATACTGTAAAAGCACTGCTTTTCTTGGGAATAATAAGAAAATAAATTTTGCTTGGTATGAATTTTTTGTTACTTTGCTTCAATTGCTATAATTAATTTCTACTTTTCTTGGTCATATTACAAGAATATAAATTTTGCTCCCCATTTTGCGGTTTACAAAACAATAAACAATTTCTCTAAAATTTGTTCTGGCCTAAATAAATCAAGAATGTTGGAATTCATGATTTAATTATCTACACTATTGATTCGAGTAAAAGCCACAAATAAGATGGTTTTACAGTAGTACAGTCTAATATTGCACTATCTTTGGGTGGACTTGCAATTTTCTAGCTACATGTTTTTGACGAGTAAAAATAATTAAATTTCAATGTGACAAAATTTGTGGATTTGGTGAAAAAGACCATTTCGTGGAAAGTTCAATGTAATTTAAAGGATTTTCGTGGTTGAAATCATCCACAAAATTAACGAAATTAAATGGCCCTCTAATATTATTGATTTTACAGTATGTCATTTATTTAACTGTTCATGTAGTTATAAGCGGATTTGTCATGATTGACCAATTATTTTCTGAGTAAATGTTTTGTTCAAACAACTTTCTTACAAATCAAAAAGTGTACACTTACGAAAATAATGTACACTTTATCAATGGAGTCACAGGGCGTATCGGAGTATAAGTAAGGTTAAACAGGGAGTTGGTAGCAATATATTTGGGTTGTCATATATGAGGCTGTATTGAAAGGAGGCTTACTGTAAAATTAAGGTTTGCTTAATTCAACCGGACCACCGTCTACGTCTATAGTAGGTAATTTCAAAGACCTAAGGTCTTTGGTAATCTACCGGTAGACTACAGATCTATGTCTTTCGACATATTTTGCAATTTTGTTTTCACCTGCATCCGCTTATTGCAGGAATTGTTCCTGCTTATTGATACAGAATTATTATGCTTATTCAAATTTTTCTAAGAGTCTGTTTTCCTCATATATATCTATGGTTGTTTTTCATTGATGCGTAGTTTCAATAAATGTCTGGTTTTACTAATGTTTTGGTTATAATTGACTAGTATACTGCTTCTGAAACATATTGATTATCAATTAGTGACTTCCAATGTTGAACCTAAATTGGTATGGTCAAAGGGAGGTAACTACTGAATTATTTTTGCGAATATTCAAATCATTGGTTACTTTACTTTTGACTCCGTTATAAAAAGATACAATACCCGCTATACAGTATCTGGTTCAAGTGTGACAGGTATCTGGTTCAGGTGTGACATGAATGTGGTTCTAGTGAGACATGTATCTGGTTCAAGTGTGACAGGTGTCTGGTTCTAGTGTGTCAGGTATCTGTTCAGGTGTGACAGGTATCTGGTTCAAGTATGACATGTATCTGGTTCGAGTAAGGCAGGTATCTGGTTCGAGTGTGACAGGTATCTGGTTTGAGTGTGACAGGTGTCTGGTTCAAGTGTGACAGGTATCTGGTTCTAGTGTGACAGGTATCTGGTTCAAGTGTGACAAGTATCTGGTTCGAGTGTGACAAGTATCTGGTTTGAGTGTGACAGATGTCTGGTTCAGGTGTGACAGATGTCTGGTTCAAGTGTGACAGGTATCTGGTGTGAGTGTGACAGGTAACTGGTTCTAGTGTGACAAGTATCTGGTTCGAGTGTGACAGGTATCTGGTTTGAGTGTGTGACAGGTATCTGGTTTGAGTGTGTGACAGGTATCTGGTTCGAGTGTGACAGGTAACTGGTTCTAGTGTGACAGGTGTCTGGTTTGAGTGTTACAGGTGTCTGGTTCTAGTGTGACAGGTGTCTGGTTCGAGTGTAACAGGTGTCTGGTTCTAGTGTGACAGGTGTCTGGTTCTAGTGTGACAGGTATCTGGTTCAAGTGTGACATGTACCTGGTGTGAGTGTGACAGGTAACTGGTTCTAGTGTGACATGTGTCTGGTGTGACACATATCTGGTTCTAGTGTGACATGTATCTGGTTCATGAGTGACAGGTATATGGTTTTAGTGTGACAGGTATCTGGTTCAAGTGTGACAGGTGTCTGGTTCTAGTGTGACAGGTATATGGTTATAGTGTGACAGGTGTCTGGTTCTAGTGTGCATTGTGTCTGGTTCGAGTGTGACAGGTCTCTCGTTTGAGTGTGACAGGTGTCTGGTTCGAGTGTGACAGATATATGGTTCAAGAGTGACAGGTATCTGGTTCAAGTGTGACAGATATCTGGTTGGAGTGTGACAGGTATCTGGTTCGAGTGTGACAGGTATCTGGTTTGAGTGTGACAGGTATCTGGTTCTAGTGTGACAGGTATCTGGTTCTAGTGTGACAGATGTCTTGTTTGAGTGTGACGGGTATCTGGTTCTAGTGTGACAGGTCTCTGGTTTGAGTGTGACAGGTATCTGGTTTGAGTGTGACAGGTATATGGTTCAAGTGTGACAGGTATCTAGTTCAAGTGTGACAGGTATCTGGTTCGAATGTGACAGGTATCTGGTTTGAGTGTGACAGGTATCTGGTTCTAGTGTGACAGGTGTCTAGTTTGAGTGTGATATGTGTCTGGTTCTAGTGTTTCATGTGTCTGGTTCTAGTGAAACATGTGTCTTGTGCTAGTGTGACAGGTATCTGGTTCGAGTGTGACATGTATCTGGTTCTAGTGTGACAGGTGTCTGGTGCTAGTGTGACAGGTGTCTGGTTTTAGTGTGACAGGTATCTGGTTTGAGTGTGACAGGTATCTGGTTCGAGTGTGACATGTATCTGGTTCGAGTGTGACATGTATCTGGTTCTAGTGTGACAGGTGTCTGGTTCTAGTGTGACAGGTGTCTGGTTCGAGTGTGACAGGTATCTGGTTTGAGTGTGACAGGTATCTGGTTTGAGTGTGACAGGTATCTGGTTCGAGTGTGACATGTATCTGGTTTGAGTGTGACATGTATCTGGTTTGAGTGTGACAGGTGTCTGGTTCTAGTGTGACAGGTATCTGGTTCTAGTGTGACAGGTGTCTGGTTCTAGTGTGACATGTATCTGGTTTGAGTAAGGCATGTATCTGGTTCTAGTGAGACAGATATCTGGTTCAAGTGTGACAGGTAACTGGGTTGAGTGTGACAGGTATCTGGTTCGAGTTTGAGATGTGTCTGGTTTGAGTGTGACAGGTATCTGCTGGCAATCTGTGGCATATTAAAGTCATTAAAATTGCACTGGCTTATCTCCTGTGTATGGAACTTGGCATTAGTCAGTTCAAGGAAACTGGTGGCTAGCCAAGTGTCTAGCTGGATAATGTGACTGGGTTACGAGTTGGATAGTCTCCATATGTACCTCTGGCTCAGTGGTTAGTGTGCTTGTGGCCTAATCTGGAGACCGAGGTTCAAATCCAGGTCACAAATATCAAATCACACACATATATATGTCCGCCATACTTCTACAGACAGCTGACTGGCAAATAAAGGCGGCTATGCTAGGCAGTTGGCATGGTTGGCATATGACTGCCATAGTGTTAACCAATGAGTCATTTTTATGGTTAAGTGCAGGAACAATCAACCTACCTGGTAGTTGTAGGGCAGGTAGATACAGAAACAAAGTCACAACATATTTCAGTTATCAATTTTAATAGTTCATGTACTGGCTGTACATTCGGAAAAAATCATAACTAAATAGAACAACATACTGATGTACAATAAATCACAGTAACTAGATGTATGTATATATACTTGTGTACATTCTGTAGTAGAATGTATGATCAAATGGTTTAAATGCTATAATATTGATATCATAATATTATACAAGGTTTAGTATGCAATAGCACATTTATATGTATTGTTAACTCAGTGGATGATGTGAAAATGAAACAAAAAATATTACAGGACTGGTTGAAATACACAGGTAACTGCATAATTGATATATCAAAGACAATTGGAAAAGGAAAAAAAAAAATTCGGAAAATTTATATTTTTCTATAAATATGAGAGAAAAATATAAATTTTCCAAAAAAAAATATTTTTTTTCATTTTTTTTTCATTTTCAATGATACAGTTACCTGTGTTTGAATATTGAAATATTAGTGAAAATGATACAAAAATATTACAAGACTGGTTGAAAAATAATTACCATAGAATAGGTGTATATACAGTGTTGAATTAGGGAAAAGTCTGTATGATGGTGTATGAAGAAAATAATTTAAAGTGGAATCTAAAACTTACGTAAAGGGTAATCAGGGATTAATTATGATGCAGAGGAATGTACATTAACGACTCAATGACCCCTTTTTAAAGCCGTGGAGAAACAAAATTTATTCTTTTGGGCAACAGACCCAAAAATAGGGTTGAAAGGTCCAAAATGTCATAATTATTTTAATATGCATTAATTTGACAATTTAAGTCAATCAAATTGAGAGTCACAGGTAAAATTTTGAATTAAATAAACCGAACTCAGAAAGATATTTTTGGGAGAAAAATTGAGCAAAACTCCTTTACATTTAGTATATTTCAATGACAAAAATGCTAATAAAATAGACATGTTTATTAGTATAAGTCTCAGCAGTAATTAAGTGATGATACAAACCAAGAGAATAACCATGGTGATGAAAAGAATATTTTGCAAAACACGAAAATGATGGAATGTTTTGAAATGATAACAATGCATAGCAAAGGTCGTTATGGACGGATTCTCCACCAGTTAGGTAGAAATGACGTTTATATATACATAAGGTTTTATACAGAATAATTATTGATAAATATGTGAAATATTGCTTTTCATAATGAATGTTTTGGTAGTACATTTGTACCAGAATAATGCAGTCCTGAAAAATGGTAACTCTAACCTTAACATTTTGTTTAAAATTTGGTGAATCTTTTATGATAAGAATAATGTAAGTTAATTAGATAAATGTATATCATAATGTCATTTCATTGGTCAGAAATTTTCAGAATTAAAAAAATACAGATTAAATTTTCATATCTACAAAAATGTCTACTAATTATAATAAGGCAAAAATTTAACAATTACAAAATTTAACAATATGTAGATTTGTACAAATTAAAAGTCATATCACTTTTTGTACGCTCAATTCTATTGTTTATTGATAACCGTAAGCATTTTTATAAATATCACAACATGTATGCAATTGTAGCATGCTTGTAAGCACATAAACATGTGTAAAACAATTTATCAAAATAACTTGCAAAAAATTTGTTCCAAAGGCACAATTTAATAAATTACTTCTGTTCACAAAAAATCTACACAATAACTACTATTTACACTTTATACACAATTGATATATTTATATATACATAAATATTATGAGAATACGAGGTTTCATCAATAAATAGCTAACTAACAAATTACATTAATACAAACTTTACAATTTTTGTTCAACAGTTTATTTTATCAAATCTATAATACTATATAAGCTTAATCATTACTAGGAAAACACAGGCCCTTATAAAAAACCCTATTGATATCATGACCTCTACATGGGCATCAAAACTGACCAAAAAACATTGCTTTACTATATGTTTCAAATGAACATTTTAATATAAGGTAAAAATTTTGACAAGTGATTCTGAGTAAGAGCAATAGAGCTCGTCAAACACAGGTCCTAACAAGTCCTGACTCTGAGCACAGGTCCCAACTCCGAGTACAAGTCCTAACTCTGAGCACTAGTCCTAGTCCGAACTCTGAGCACAAGGCCTAACTCAGAGAACAGGTCCTAACTCTGAGCACAGGTCCTAACTCTGACAACAATTTTAAGTCCTAGCTCCCCTCCATAATTAAAAATTAAACATAACAAATAACTTAAACAAGCATGACATCAACAAATTATCTGTACATACTGAGATATATCAAACTTTATTATAAAACAAAATGTTCCTTGAAATAAATGCATACTGAAAACTGACTTAGAATTACAGGAAATTAGTCATAATTGTAACATAGACTTCCAATTATCTCTTCCTCAAATGTCATAGAGATAACCAGAAAATATATCCAAGCACTTAGGTTAATTTTGGTCTGTAACAAACTGTACAACAGTCTAGCAACAGTGGACATCAAAACACCAACAGTTCCTTAACATATACAACAAATGTCTCTAGCTGACAAATACCACCAGAAACACTCAGAATCCAAACTGTACCAGTAAACCACTTAATCATCAACTATGGTGAAACCTTAGTTTAAAATCTGATGTATGACCAAAACCAAGTTGTAATACGGGCTTTACTGTAGGTGAGCGACACAGCAAAATGCTTCCAACAGCTCTTTAGTGTCTGCTAAAATATTTGGCCTTACATATGAACGAACAACTTAGGAATGATATATTATCAGCAAATGCTTAAAGGGATGCAATAAGGGCAGCACAACAAACATTTGATTATTGGAATGTATTTCAAATACACTATACCCAGAAGTTGAGTCTGATGACCCAATATTACTTAGTATCATTATTGCATGTTTTGAACAGCATTTAGGCATTTAGCCCCTGGACTTGAAAACTCTGCAAGCAATATAGTTGCTTTTAAACTGGCGTATTTAACTTCTAAATAATCACTAAACTTTCAGTAGGCCTACAACAGAAAGACCGAGACGTATCTATATATAATTACAAGAATACAACTTATATAAAGCAAGTACATGTATTTATGCAGTACACACCTGTTGTCAAGGCGATAGATACATGGATAATTACAACACTTTATATTGCATACCTGCCAAGTGATTCCTATAAAAGTGGAGTTACTCCGATTTTCATTGTTAATTTTGGTTTCCCAAGTTCACCTAGCTTTGTACAAAGGTACATTTGATTCATTTTATGATCTTCTGTCCCATATTTATAAGCACTAAAATTAATACATTCCTTGTTACATGTTTTGCTTAATCACTTCTATTTTGGATTTAACTAGCTTGGCAAGTATGCTATATTGTGTGATAAAATATCACCTACCTAAAGCATATACATGTATTAGATAAGAACTGCTTGTAAATTTCCAATTTAATCAGTTATCAACCAGAATCCTGATAAATAAATCTAAGCTACTCATTATACCCAAACAATGACAATAGCACATTAGTATGAGGACGGCAACAAATCTATTCAAATTCTATAATATACTACTCATGCTGTATTTATAAGCAACATACATATAATTATTAAATCAGAGACATTATAATCAGATGTGAACACAATAAACTAGCTGTTTCTAAACCGGGTACCAGACTACTTCATTAATCACCCGATTGGTTCTGTCAGGTACCAGACAACATGTAAGCCATGTACCAAACAGTATTTAAGCCAGGTTACCAACCAGGTTCTATGCTAGGTACCAGACGGTTAATAAGCCAGGTACCAAACAGATTCCAAGCCTGGTACCAGATGACTTATAAGCCAGGTACTGTAAAATCATTAATTTTCGTGGGGGATTAAATTTCGTGGATTTCATGGTTCATTTCAACCACAAACTTTAATCCCAACAAACATTGATTTTGACCCTTGTTTTGTTACCTGAAATTCACAATCCACAAATTCAAGTGCCAACGAAATTGTCTTTTTTACCAAAACCACGAAATTTCGTCCCAACGAAATTAAATGATTTTACAGTATCAAACAAAATACATCAGCCAGGTACCAAACTGATTCTAAGTTAGGTACCAAATTGGTTCTAGGCCAGGTACCAGATGACTTATAAGCCAGGTATCAAACAGATTCTAGGCCAGGTACCAAACTGGTTCTTAGCCGCAGGTATCAAACTGATTGTAAGCCCTGGTACCTGATTGTTTCTATGTCTGGTACCCCACTATCTAACACCAGGTCTCCATGTTAAATATCTTCACCATCTAGTTTATACAATATTCATTATGTGCATAGGGGTAGAGCTAATACTAAATAATCAACACAAAAACTTTCAGACAAATTAAATGCATGTCACCTGATTGTTTGACATTCTGTGTCTCAAAGTAAAAAATATGTTCTGTTCTGTTCTATTCTGTTTATAAATTGTGTACATAAGCATTAACAGTACAATTAAGCAAAGTTATCTGCTTACATGCCGAGCTAACTGTAAGTTCTTGAATCTAATATTTCTCAAAATCACATTCAGTATATGCCAGGAT
Organism: Spisula subtruncata; assembly: GCA_963678985.1. NCBI lineage: Eukaryota > Metazoa > Mollusca > Bivalvia > Venerida > Mactridae > Spisula > Spisula subtruncata. The sequence continues at coordinate 18,742,465 of OY787661.1, forward strand.
GACAAGAGAACCTGTAGCAGTACTAGTATGTTGATGTTACATTGTATGACATAGCTTTACCCCTGTACAACACAAATATTAATCATGCAAACTGACTGAACTAAAGACATATGCATATATATTGTTATTTACATATAGTATACGCCATAACCATAAGCAACATGTAAATTGTTAGGCATTCCTTGTTATATTAACATTCCGTCGTGACGCGACAACAATACATTCCGTCGTCGACGCGACAACAATAGTGAACACTCTTCATGCGTTACACGTAATCCTTTAATGTTGAAATGCCAGGTAACAATATTGTTATAGATGAAAGCTCTTCATGCAAGCACTGTCGTATCAAGCAGAACTTGCCACCTTTAAAGCCGGGTCGCAGTCCTGTTGAAAAAAAGAGAAAAATGCTAAACCTATAGGATTGCAAATAACGATAAATTTAAATGACATAACAGAAACGAAAATAAACAAACACAAAATTGCATGCCCTACAGAAAAAGCTTACGGAATTGTGAGGTCATGCTTGAACTTTAGTATTTATATGCTGTAGTACTTCAATTCAGAAGTACATATAGTTGAGCTTATTAAAGTAAGGGTGCCGGTGCCACAACGAAACAGAAAGTAGGCTGTTTTTAATGTAATTTGATGAAGGCATCCATGTAAAAACATTTAGAGGCCAGATTGGTTCAAGGATTTGTCATCTGAGGTGCGAGATATTTCCTATGTTGAAGAAAAATTGCATTTAACAGGACTCTGTATTCTTTTGAACAAGTAATCCCGGTCAGCATTCCATCTTAGTCTGATCTCGTGACAAGCAACTGATGGAACAAGATGTCAGGACATTGGTTAATCAATGGGTTGTTCTGTGGGCTATATTGTTTTGCACAGAGAAATCCTGTGCCAGCACAGAGCGGGTGTCCATACAGCATTTTGCACAGAGAGGGTGTCGATATGGGTAAACGCTGTACAGGTCACCGTGTAACTAGGGCATGCAATCTTTAAAGGAAAAACATAAACTCAGATAAAACACTCCAAACCAACACTTAAAGGCTATTTTAAGAATTCAAATCCAATGTAAATAAAGTAAATATTGTACCTATGTGAATTAAATTAAAAGACTATTAACATATTTTTGTGCCTTCACAAACTCAAAATAGAGCATGGCAAATGCCAAAGATAAGTTGACCAGTAATTGCTCACACGTTATAGCATGGCAAAAGTTAAAGATTATTATAACTTACACAAGTAATTTTTTGCTCACACTAATAGCATGCAAATATTAAAGATAAGTTACAAGTAATTGTCCACACATAAAGCATGGCAAAAGTAAAAGGTTATTAAGATTATGAAAAGTATTTGTCCACACATGTAGCATGGCAAAAGTTGAAGATTGTTATAATTTTGAAAAGTATTTGTCATGATTTATAGCATGGCAAAGCGTTAACAGGAGCTAGTTGTTAATTAACCTGCAGTAATGATAAATTGATACAAGTAGCTAACGGAAAACAGAGGATTTGTAATAATATTATGAAGGAGTAGGTCTATAATAAAGGACATACATGTAATACATTTGTACACACATTATATGGACATCTAGTTAATGTACTGGCTATAAGTCTCTATAACAGAACAATGACATTAATTTGGAGTAAGTTTGATTATAGTTCTTTTTGGTCGATTGTAAAACAAGTTTTCCAACTTATATTTATCACTCTCGACACCTCATTCCTGATGTTATCCATCAACATGAGGGTATGAGAAAAGAGAAGCCAATAGAATTTCTGGTACCATTGAATGTCGTCTTTGGTATGACGCGGCCTGGATCTAACCAAGGACCTCCCGCACTCAATGTGAATGCTCAACCACTAGGCTATCTAGAAGACGGTAAAGTTTGATTCATTGCACCATCAATGTTCCTTACAACCAAAATGAGGAAGACTTGGCTTAACTAACGGTGAAATAAACCTATAAGGACTATTTACTGCCGTAGCACATGCAATTAAGAGAAATAAAAAAAATCTAAAAAGTGCAAATCTATTTCACACTGCAGTAGAATCAAACAACACGACACACACACTGTACCATTACTAATGGTGCATGCTAGTGTCCTGAATGAAGTGTTTGCTACCAAATAAGTTGATGCTTTTTATTATTCATGAGCAAAACAAACAGCCATTCCGAGTGTGCTTTGAAATTCTATTGCTTGACTAAGGAATTGATTGCTAATGCTAAACTGGATGAGTTACCACCCAAAATAGGACAACAAAACATGCAGTATTGAAATTTAACATAAGGTCTACAAATATTAAAGCCATCAACACTCCACTACGACACACACTGCACCCCGCTTTGACTGGTGGCAAGTTCTGGACTACAATATCTACATAGAGCATTCAAGGCTAACATATGTACAAACAAGGGATGTAATAAATATTCAACATTCCACTATTCTATTCCAGCAAACATTGGCATTCTATTCCAACAAATATTGGCATTCTGACCTCATTCACTATAATATATTATTTAGTATTCAACACTAAAAGTGTAATGATAGCTATGCAAAGCATGTATCACAAAAGGGTACGGTATGATTGTGCTTGTCCATGTAGCCTCATAATAATATGCAAACATGAAAAAAGATGGCTTTTCATTACGAAAAATATCTAATTTAAGTAATTTTAAAATCCTAAACTCCATAAACACACTAACACTAGCTATTCTGCTAATAGATAAATAACTAAATGTATAAACATCTCATGTGCAGCTTTATATGGAGTGTAAGAGATATCATGAGTGATCTCCCTTGACATGTTGTCTTGTTAAGTCTACTTTATGGGTCAAGCATCAAACATAGCTAGCTATAGGTGCCTTATTCACCAACGATGTAAGTCTAAAACTCAGACTTAGACTTAAAATTGAACAAATGTACAAACACTGCCATTTCCTTGAATTTAGATTTAACCATATACAATTTTACCTGATTATTTGTGGTTACCCATTGAACATGTATACCAATTTATATCAAAATCGGTACATTTTAACAACATGAGAGCGAATAGATCATATGGCAATATAAAGTCAAAGTCTGAATTTTAGACTTACAACATTGGTGAATAAGGCCCCAGGAGGAAAGCAAAGAGTATAGATTGATCACCAGAACCCAGAAAGAGAAAGCATCAGCAGTGAAGGTGGTATAGTGAAGTATTACAAACAATACTAGTACTAGTATGTGGGGTATCACACCTGTATATTATATCTTCTCCCCCTTCAATTTGATTACACTTCTATACTAGAGGTGTATATGCTTGAAAAAGGTGAAAAACAACAAATTTATAAAAAATTATTTCTGTAAGTATGTATATACAGTATTTCATGATTATAACCAACACTTCCAAATGCTTCCATTTGCATTGGAGTCAAAACAACATCAGTTCAAAATTTAAAGAACAAATTCTGGAATAAATTGTAATTTACCATCTCAATAAGACAATCTCAAAATTATGTAATTTTCTAATCAATTTCCTCTGTTTTGCATTTCAATTAATCTCAGTGTTAAGACTGCAACTCGTATGAAACCATTTTTATAGTAAAATTTCATTCAGATTCATATTAAAGTAGAAAGTCATTGTTTTTCTTCCAAACAGATTCTGAAGTATTTTTAGTATTGGTTATAATCAATATTGCATAGTGCAACTTTACGAAACATAAGGCCCTACTGAGAAGACCCTCATTCTATCAATTAACATCATTCGAGGATACCGGTAGTACAAATCTTGGACCCTGATTAGCGTTAAATCTCAAATTTGGAACTATCAGATTTATGACTAAGAAATATAATATTTGTTACTTAATATCAAAAGTTAAATAACAGTGTCCATATACATATCATTATGAAGCATTTTACAGAAATAGATTCCTGCTTTTGAAACACTATATGAAATGGGTTACCGACTGACTGGATTGTGACTTATGGCTGTGTGTGACATATGGCCGAGTATTTACAGTATATTTTTGTAGAATGCAATGTAAAAGTTAATGTGTCACAAAGCTGCACTATACATACAATCATACACCTGAAAACAAGAAAACGCAGGCCACAGTAAAAAATTGTTTGTTTTCGTCTCCTTGATAAAATTTGGATATACTCAGGGTAGACAAGAATTTAAAACACTGACATTTGTCTTGTAAGTCAATATAAACTTTTTTGTTGATCATAACTAAACAAACTAATTTTAAACAATAGGCCATGTTATATTACTATTTGAGTTTGGCACTTTTGACAATTCTCGTTCAACCAGCATATTTTTAATCTGAAATATATAGTCTAAGGACTGAAAGGCAGGAAAACAAACATTTTTAACTGAGACCTCACACATGTTAACATTAGAACAAAGAATTGGTAAGTTTATATTGGTTGAACAAGGGGAAGAAGGTAACAATTCCTACAATGTATCAGGCCCCGATCTCCCAAAACATCTCAATTTGGAGATAAATCTCATCTCAAATATTGCCATGTGTGGTTTGGATAATTTCCAAGGGAGGATATACTCAAAATTAGCATCAAAAACAGCAACTACTAGTCTTTGTTTATTCCAGTAATTTTTAATGAGTTCTAAATTCAGATTTATTAGACACTGTATTGACCAAAATCTCAATTTGAGGTGAGATTTCTACCTGAGATGCTTCAAGAGATTGGGGCCAGGTATATTAAACTCCCTTCATTAACACCCAGAGAATCCCAGAATCCCAAATATGTTATTATAGAATTAAAGCTGAGTCACACACACTACCCCACCCACTTACAAGTTCCATTCTCCCCTCCAACTGAAGAGTTGACAAAAATCAAAGTTTAACCACAATATATCTGACAAACTAATGCATGATAAAAGCAGAGTAAAAACTGCATGAGTAAAACTATTAATGCTCTATTGAAGCTTCTCCAAAATGCAAAAGTATGAATTTCATGATTGAAGACCCCCAATGAAGTACGGAACCATCATATGAATTGCCAAGTTCAGAAGCGTGACTTGACACATTTTGTGAAAATACAAGAACTGCTTTGTATTGCATTTGTCTAACATAAAATTTATAAATTTAAAATTTACATGATAAGCATTACTTCAGCAAATGGATATATGAGGGGTGTTTCGACAGAACAAGGACTGACAAGAATATGAAAATACTGGGTCACTAAATGGGGTCACAAAATATATATCATTCTATCAACCACAGATTTAACTGGGAGTCACAAAACATGAGCTATACCATCAACCATCAACCAACAAAAGGTGGCAAAACATAGGAACTATAAACGGCCCATTGACACATGTAACTAACTGGGTCACAAAACATGTACCATTCCACGGACACCATGGACACCTTGGACAGCACAGACAAACATGTTTATATATGGGATGTTGGGATGTACGACTGATAACTGGATGGTAACTATACATGGTGTATATAGAACTCACGTACACAGCATGGCTTTGTGTGAGTATGTCTGACATCAACTTAAAATATCAAGTATTTAATCATCATAATGCTGCAATGCATTATTAAATCACCCAGTTAATTCTTACTTATTTAAGCGCAAAGAAAACATTAACAAATTATCATACATTATTAAATTTTCACACACATTTGCAAAAAAATGTTTTGGAGTCCTATTAGTCAACACTGCAGTGCAATAAACGGTGTAAGAAAATAAGACTAAAACTTTCAACTTGTTTGTTTAAGTTGGTGGAACATACAGGTACCTATTACTTTAAGCAACTTGCAGGCTTGGTGCGAAACTAATGTAACTACATCAATTTCTAGAGGCGTAAACCATAGTTTTGCACTGAACCCTAAAACTGTAATCCACCATACTAACAGCATTAGTATTAAAATCGTACCTCATAATGAAGTATATTTATAAGAAAAATGCACTAACATTTGAATAAGACGTGGAAACAGTATTTAAGGTACTGAACCTGGCTGAACTCGTTAAGTTACAATTTGATTTTAATATCAAACATTTGAGTGAAAGTTTTGATTAAATGTAACAAACAGCGATATTTGGTGCATATCTAATCATCTTGAAAAATAACAAGTATGTGCACTATTTACCAGGTAATTAATGCAAATTTATGCATATAAAACACGGATGAATACCAAACCAAGTGTGATGTAACAAATCTAAAACAAAATCAACAACGCCATGCCATGCATTGAGAGGGGACAGCAAACTCTTGCAATGAATACCTTAGCTGTCTGGATTTATAGTATAAGTGATTCCGGTAGGTCACTTATATCAAACGTTACCCGCTTTGGACGCCTTTTATAATGAAATACAATAATGAAAGCAAATGAATATAAAAGCAACAAAAAGGACAAATAAAAAGCACTAAATAACAATTTTTCAAAACAAGGTGACTACATAAAAGCTAATGCATGCTGATTGTTAATATGGAACATTGAACGGCAAAGATGCAATGCGCAAAGTCATTTATAAATATAACTATAAATAGATATTCAAGTTCCCAAATCTGCGTATGTCAAGGTTTCTATGTCAAGGTTTGATTTTTACTTTTTTTTCCGGACATTCCTTAAATTATCATTGTACAAATTGTAATGAATGTATACCTTCTAGATGAAATACATGTAAAAGTGCTGATTTTCTGTAAACATGGAGGAAGTGCTTGAAGATGTTATGTATTTTCAAAGAAAACATGATGCTGGATTTGGGAGGGAGGGGGTGCTTTCAGATTAAAGTGAGAAAAGTGCTAGCCACAAATCATGCCTGAAGTTTGCATGCATCTCAAGGAACAAATAGAAATGTAATAAATGAAAATCTTCAAATAATGGTAAATACAGATCTGAATGGGGAGGAAGTTTGATCAACTCAATACAGAAATTAGATAGCCTACAACTCTTGAACACAGATGCTCATTGTTGCAATTGGTCATTCAACATGTTAGAATATTGCGAGAATAATGAAATTGTGAACATCACTTTCACTAAATACTGTAAAATCATTTAATTTCGTTGGGACGAAATTTCGTGGTTTTGGTAAAAAGGACAATTTCGTTGGGGCTTGAATTCGTGGATTTTGCATTTCAGGTAATAAAACAAGGGCCAAAATCAATGTTCGCTGGGATTAAAGTTCATGGTTGAGGTGAACCACGAAATCCACGAAATTTAATCCCCCACGAAAATTAATGATTTTACAGTATATCTTTTATGATATATTTTAACATGTTTTTGAGACCAATCACTGTCATAAAACACATGTGGAATAGAAGTAATGTATGTAATATGTCATAATAAATACTCATTTGTGATTTAATAGTAAAATTCTGATGCTAGAGGACGCCACATGATTTAACCCCGGAAACGAAGGGGAGATAAAACTATAATGTTGCTGGCAAAAACTAGGCATCTGTTGCAATAATGGTCATGGTTTAAACACAAAATTTGTACTTTTGATCTTTTAACAGTAAGTCATTAACATACCCATTGTAAATAATTCAAAACAAAAAATATATGCTCCATAAACAATGTTAATAAGCTCATTTAGTATTACAAAAATAAAACTATACATGTAAACTTTACACCTGAGTTGACAAATTTATAATCTACAGCAACTATAAGACACCATACTGTTACCATGGCAACTAAACTTACTGTAGTTATATATGGAATGTATTTTATACAATAACCATCACAGACTTTTAAAACATGAACATGATTTCTGTATTCTATAATTTGTATAACAGCCAATGAAAAACTACAAAGCATGCTTATAATTATGTCCATTTCTAGATGAATACAAAAGTTGAAGCGGTCGGCTCCAGCAAGACAAGTTACAACTATTCCTATACTCCATTTAGCCTTCACATTTCTGATACGAAATGAGTTAGAAACAAATCATTGAGCATCTTTTTTGGGATAAATATCAAGAATTGTCTCCCTTGGATGTTTCTAAGTAAGCTAATTTCTGTCAATTGGATTTTCTCCCCTCAATACTTTATAAGAAAATAAAGAATGAAAAATTATCTCCCTTGAATATGTTTCTGTGTAAGTAAACTTCTGTAAATTGGCTTGACTTCCCTTATTAAGAAAATAATGAAAAATGGATGATATTTGACATATCTATGGAGTAAAGGGCTCTATACACACAGACCTTGTACATACCATATCTATCACAATGATTTCAAATATTAACTACAAGAATAAATCATTTACCGTTTATTGATCACCATCATGACAATATATTTCCACCAATTTATCCATGAACAGCCTTACCCTCTAACCTTATTACACTGCAACATATCTAAGTATTGTTTCGGACCACAAATATGTTTTCCATATTTACAACACAGCTCATTGTTTTCTTTTTTTACAAACCTTATAATTTAATAAAAGGAGAATCAGTTTGGTGATTAAGAACAAGTTTATAAATAGGATTTTGTGAAAGATATTAACATGTGAAATTATCCACTTTGTCAGTGAACTAAAATGATTTGTTTTATTTATTTGGATATTTTCGTGATGGAATATATAGACATGATGTGGATCATATTTTAACGGTTGCCCTACAAAGCTAGATACATTGTGGCAATTTATGAAAGCATCAAATACAACCGTATTCATACCAGATGGAGTTCTTGGTCGGCTCTTCCTCCTCTGCCGCATTGTTTATAGGTTTAGGTGCTGGAGCTTTATTACTCGTCGCTTTCGGTGGGGGCCCAATTCTTGGTCCGGACATTGGTGACTGACCTTGACCCCTTGGCCCTGAAATGCCACCTTGTTGAGTGTTATTCCACTGCTGGCCACGATTCGGTGAATTTTGTAGAGGTTTTGCAGGAGACGAAGGCTCACGTAATACACTATAACGTCCTGTCGATAGAATATCTTTATTTTTACGAGGAGGTGGCACAGGGGGCGTTTTACCTCCGACGTGATTTGGTTGATAATCATTGTTATAACTTGAATCAGAATCGTTATTGTGCTGCTGATTAAACATGGTTGGTGGTACAGACTTGGGTCGTTCCACTCTACTTGGAGCGGTTCTATGATTGACACCCCCAGAATGGATGGGTCCATTAGAATGACCACTACTTGGTCCATTATTGTAAGAATCATTAAGTGAGTTAGGAACATCATTATGGCTTTGGTTTAATGAATTGTTGAGATCCATATGAGACGGTCTTGCATTATTTAATGATGAATCAAATGAATGGTCATTATTGTACATAGGTTTAACGGGGGCACCAAAGGCACTAGCTGGACGCTGACGTGTTACATTTCTTTGAGCACCATATGGTCTTGCACCTTGACGTGAAACTAATATATTTCCTTTTCTAACTGTTGATGCCTGTGAGGGAGGCGTTCTGTTGTCATCCATGGATTGTTGAGACAATCTCCCCGGTGAATGACTCCGAGGGTACGCATGTGTGGCTTTCACCGGACGCTGCTGACCTTGACCCCTCCAGCCCGGTGACGGTCCCTGACTGGATCTTACTGACATATCACCATCCTGGGACTTTGACCTTGAATCGTTAGGACTAGAATAGTTAGAATGAGGAGACTGTCCACCGTGAGAGGACGTGGGAGAGAATGCACTAGTTCCATTACCCCTCGTTAACATTTCCAGCCTAGCATCAGCTGTCAGTCTATTGTCATGTTCGGGCGTTGTTTCACGACCGCCTCTATAATGTTGTGAATCATTCATGTCTGGTTTATATTGCTGTTGTTGTTCATATAGAGAGTTATTTTTACGATCATCAGCCGTTGAAACACGCGAGAATGCTGAGGTATTACTACTATCATCGTAAACTTTCATTCTGTGAGAATTGAGAGGTTTGGCGGGTGTGGATGTGTTGTTTGGTTGCATGTGATATGTAGGGGAGGTAATTTGGGTAAATGCACTGTTTTCTTGGCGGACATCTTGACTACTTCCACTACTGCCCGTTGAAACTCGGGACATTCTTGACATGCTGAGGTCAGGTTGTGAGACCGTAGCAACATCAGGAATGGAACCAAACCTCCCACGATTTGGCGGTAACGGTGCAGGACGTCGTCGTCTGGCACTACCGTCAGAATTCTCACTACTTCTAGACTCCGTGTCTTCTGCTTTCAACTCAATCTTTCTCTGTTAGAATGAAATTAATAAATAAGATATGATTACCAATGTATCCATACACATTTAACACAGAAATACAATGTTTCAACATCTGTATAATGACAACATTGAATAACTTGAGGAATATTTGATGAATTCTTTCACAAAGAGGTATAACTGAGAGTATATAAGGTAAAAACAAAACAGTATATTGTGCATAACAGATATGGCTTTTCTTGTGTACTGCCATATAAAATACTTCAAGCAGTAGAAAAATCCTCTGATTAGTTCATAACTATTGAACAAGAGGGCCATGATGGCCCAATATCGCTCACCTGATTATAAACCCTGCACAATTTTCACCCAAAGGAATAATTTGAACATCTTGGTAGAAAACCACAAGATGATGCTACATACCAATTATATATATTATATTATATAAGTCTATGTAAAACGGTGACCCCCGAGTGGGGCCAATTTTGACCCCAGGGGACTAATTTGAAAAATCTTGGTAGAGGACCACTAGATGATGCTACATACCAAATATCAAAGCTCTATGCAGTGTAGTTTTAGACAAGAAGATTTTTATATGTTTTCCCTATATAAGTCTATGTAAAACGGTGACCCCTGGGGCTGGGCCAATTTTGACCCAAGGGGCATAATTTGCACAATCATGGTAGGGGACCACTAGATGATGCTACATACCAAATATCAAAGCTCTTAGGCATTGTAGTTTTAGACAAGAAGATTTTTATATGTTTTCCCTATATAAGTCTAAGTAAAATGGTGACCCCCAGGGTGGAGCCAATTTTGACCCAAGGGGAGAGGGGAATAATTTGAACAATCTTTGTAGAGGACCTCTAGCTAAGTCTACATACCAAATATGAAAGCCCTGGGCCAATCGGTTTCGGAGAAGAAGATTTTTTAAGGTTTTCCCTATATAACTCTTTGTAAAACTAAGGGCCCCGGGGCGGGGCCAATTTTGACCCCAGGGACATAATTTGAAGAATCTTTGTAGAGGACCTCTAGCTGAGTCTACATACCACATATGAAAGCCCTGGGCCAAGCGGTTACGGAGAAGAAGATTTTTTAAGGTTTCCCCTATATAACTCTATGTAAAACTAAGGGCCCCCGCGGCAGGGCCAATTTTGACCCCAGGGGCATAATTTGAACAATCTTTGTAGAGGACCTCTAGCTGAGTCTACATACAAAATATGAAAGCCCTGGGCCAAGCGGTTTCGGAGAAGAAGATTTTTTAAGGTTTTCCCTATATAACTATGTAAAACTAAGGCCCCCGGGGCAGGGCCAATTTTTACCCCTGGGGCATAATTTGAACAATCTTTGTAGAGGACCTCTAGCTGAGTCTACATACAAAATATGAAAGCCCTGGGCCAAGCGGTTTCGGAGAAGAAGATTTTTTAAGGTTTCCCCTATATAACTCTATGTAAAACTAAGGGCCCAGGGCGGGGCCAATTTTGACCCCAGGGACATAATTTAAACATTTTCTGTAGAGGACCTCTAGCTGAGTCTACATACTAAATATGAAAGCCCTGGGCCAAGCGGTTTCGGAGAAGAAGATTTTTTAAGGTTCCCCCTATATAACTCTATGTAAAACTAAGGGCCCCCCGGGCGGGGCCAATTTTGACCCCAGGGACATAATTTGAACAATCTTTGTAGAGGACCCCAAGGTGATGCTACATACCAAATATGAAAGCTCTAGGCCTTACGGTTTCAGAGAAGAAGATTTTTTAAGTTTCCTTTTTGAAAATTTATTTTTAGCCTGTTCGACCTAGTTATGCGACAGACCGGAAATTTTTTAACAACTTTGGTAGAGGTCCACCTAAGGAACATTCCTGTTAAGTTTTATCAAATTTGGCTAAGCGGTTTAGGAGGAGAAGTCTTTTGAAGAAATTGTTGACGGACGCACGACGCACGCCGCACGACGGACCACGGACGACGGACATCTCGGTATGACAAAACCTCACCATGACCACTTTGTGGTCAGGTGAGCTAACAAAACTGGTCAGGTAGTCATAAGCCTACGTTCCTACCACAAAGCAGTCGTCCAGTCAACATGTGACATCCACTCATGGCTTTCACTCAGCCACTATGCTTCTTAATGACAAGATCAGCATAACAAAGCTTGGTACAAAGTACTCATGTGAAGTTTCATAGCAATCCGACCAGAGATTAAGGAGAACAAGCATCGACAAACTTTAATTCACCAATCAGACGCCAAGCACAAAATCAGTAAACAAGACTGCATTCAGTAAACGCTTACGTCCCAGTGGAAGCCTTGTACATAATAAGTAGCTAAATCTATCAACTTAAAAGTTTTGTAACGGACAAACGAACGAACAAACGAACAAAGGAAAGGATGAATGAAAGAATGAACGGAAGAGCGGGCAGAAGAAACACTATATACCTCCACATTGATACCAGGCATATAAAAGTTCTGTTTAGATTTTTAAAAAAAGTCTCAATTTACCTTCTGTTTAGGAGAGGAATTATCTTTACTTTCAGCTAGAAACTCTTCAAGAGTGAGATAGTCAGCAGTAGGGGAGGTAACTCTAGTGTTGTTTAGAGGTTGCCTAAATCCACCTTCATCATCACTGGCCGGTCGTCCCATACCTGTAATATCATCAACACAAACATGTAATATCTCATCAGACGAGGGGTGCCTGCAATACTGTAGTAAGTCCTTCTTAAACTATATGCAGTTACTACAGTCTTTCGGGCATCCATCCATCTGTAAACTTACAGAAAAACCTTTCAGGCAATGGATGAAAAAACCCTGTTTATACTAATTCATTTAAAGGGACTGCGTCACGTTTGGACGGATTGCAAAAATTAAATAAAATTGTCATATATGCACTTATTTTGGTATTGATGCCTGTATATCCCAGAAACAAGCGCACTGATGTTAAATATTCAAACCTCTATTAATCACACTCAACACCTCATTCCAGATGTTATCCATTGCCATGAGAGCAAACCATGTACATGTATGAATGAAGTCTAGCAACAAGGGTAACTAACAGAACAAGCTAAACTATACTATTTTACTATAATACATTGTTGGAACAATATAATGAACATTGTTTAGTCTATATCATGAGTAATACAACAATAAACATAGTTAATGAAACACGAGGTGATGTTTGTAAAACATTCATGCCCAGGCAGCCCAGTAGTCAAAAATGGTAAAGTTGAAAACCGGTAGGGGCCTAATAAATGATTATGTTCATATATTTTTCAAATTGGCTACTGTAGTAGCATTTAAAAGTGAAATAAAACGAAAATGTATGTAATAATGTATGAAGATGTTTATGAGTTTGTAAGAATAAGAAAATTGACTTACTATTATTACTATTGTTATACTATTATCGGTAACAATACCTTTATTTTCAAGAAAAATGATAAAACACACTGTCAAGTCTTACAGTTGACATAGTGGTGACCAAGGGGAACAAAAATTATGCTACACATATAAATAATAACAACAAAATCAGGAGATCTACAATGATCTAAAATATTGTGATTGAAAATAAATAATTTAAATGAATAAAATATGGATTAAAAGAATAATAAATTAGAGACTAGCCTAGAGGCTTCATTACTGTAGCAACTAAAAGAACTAAACTAGTAACCATAGTAACTAAATTATAACTAAATATAGGGTATAGAAGCTGTTACCTGGGAGAAGCATGAAAGTAGAGCTGCTAATGGATACACTGTCTCTACGACTAGTGGTCTGTAGAGATTCACTAAGTAAGTCTTCCACAGACCGAGCACCTAGATCATTGGGGAAAGGTAAAAATAACACAATGTCAGGAATCACTACAGTACCAGGGTTAGCTCACAGGTAACTCAATTATTGATCAAGACGCAAAACGAAAAAAAAATTTGTAAAATTTATATTTTTCTTTAAAATACAAAAAAATATAAAATTTACCAAAAAATATGTTTTTGTTCTTTTTTCGTTATCAGAAAAATATTTTTTTGGTTAAATTGATATAAGAAAAACAGTTTACCAAAAATTATGTTTTAGTTTTTTTTCTTATCAATGATACAGTTACCTGTGGGTTAGATGGTTATACAACAAAAGCTGAAATATTAAAATAAAAGCAAGAAGACTAGAAATTACCAGCATACTTGTATCTGGGGGCATCATTCATAAAAATTTCAGACAGTATATTACCAATGTAGTCAACTTTAAAAATAAATTGTTGTAGATGTACAGTGGACAGTTCAACACTTATACAATGCCGAGCGTAGCCTTTATTTGCCAGTCAGCTTTCTGCTGAAGTATGGTCGGCATATATATGTGTCTCGACCCGAATTTGAACCTGGGTAGGCAGATTTGATGGCAAGAACTCACTAACCACTGAGCTACAGAATACAGTGAGGTGTCCTATGTCATGGACATTAAAGGAAGAACCAACCATCCTTTAAACACAATATCTTTATAAGAATTGCTAGAACAGTCTAAGAGTTTAAGCTGACAGAAGGAGTCAAACACTTGTGTTATATAAATTTTGACCATAAAATAAGTATGCTGGTATAGAGTGAAAAGGTGAGCTATTAGGGAAATGGCAAAGAAAATATAAAAATATCCTAAAAATATCTCATAAATTTAAGTAACCAACCACATGACACCATTAAAACATTTAATTATAAAATAAACCCCCATTCAATATCTTACTCATACCTGGCAGGTACTGGTAAACTATAAAATAGATTTACATCATCATGCATCAAACCACCTATACTAGTCAGACAAGAAATAAATTTTGAGATTTTTGTAAGAAACTTCGAGATTTTTGTAAGAAATTTTGAGATTTTTTGTAAGAAATTTTGAGATTTTTGTAAGAAATTTTGAGATTTTGTAAGGAATTTTGAGATTTTTGTAAGAATTTTATCGAAAACTGAAAGAATTGGAGCTAGAGACTATAAAGAGTAACAAATCGAATACTTCAGAACTTTATAGCAAATGCATAACGAGGCTCACAGGAAAGACTTGGTATATATCCAACTGTTTTGCCTCCTTAAATAAAGTCTTTATTATCATTATTACTGTCCTAAATAATATTTTATGCTTATTTCTGTTTAGTTTTTTTCCATATATTTAAAGCACACAGTGACACAAAATAACAGTGACAGTAAACTGTCCTAGTACAAACATTAGTGTTACAATATTACAAAAAGAAAATTGTATGTGTTATTATACAAGTTTGTCAGTTTTTACCTTTGAAATCATAGTGAGATTGTCTGTATCTATCTGGGCTAGTGCTCGAGTTTAGTGCCGTCGTTGACTTGGCAAGCCCTCGATTTTGTTTTGCTAAACGTGGGCTGTCACTATCACCATGAATACTACCCCGTCGTCGACGATACCGTCGTTTGTCTGTGCAGGTGGGGATAAAAATGTGCATGATGTTAGATAAAACGTATCCATGTTTTAAACATTGATATTGGCATGTTAGTGTGAAATATTATATGGTCATACAAACAAATATTAGTGCAATGCAAACAGTAAGCTGTGACAACGATCTTGCAAGCTAAGGGAATAATATACCTTTCTTGTACCACTTCTAAATTTTAAAGTTTACTTTCAAAACGATGAGCATTTTACTCAATGAAGGGGCAGGCGTAACTCAGACTTTTTTTATGAAATGCAATGAAAACCAGGGCGCACCTTTTTATATAGACTAAGTTATAGTTTTGTTGCTTCCCAAAATATGAATTACTAATTATCAGAAGTTGTAGCACAAAAATTGCAATTTATTGAAACAGCCAATTTTTGTGTTTAGTAAATTTTAAGTCTTTGCCAAGCATGAAATTAATTATAACTCATTCTTTTTGTGATATTATTCATTCAATTCAGTTTTCTAGTTATAAAAGGTACCAAACATAACAAGACATTATAAGCTTGCAAGAGGAGTATACAAAGGAACATGCAAACATGCAGTACATATAGGAGGTACAAATACAAAATACAATGCGTATGCTACTGATGGATTCTTATCATGGAAGTACATGTACGTATAGAAACAAATTTCTAAAAACCACAAGCAAGAGACTGTGTTCTATTTAATTCTTGTAAATGAGCCCTAGCACATATCATATAGGCTCTCTAGCCTGACTGTGTAAATAGTGTCTTTAAATAAAGCAGTATCCAAATTATTATTATTCACTCAAAATATTATATTAACCAAATTTTGGCAATAAATGAGATGAAAACAACAATTCAACCAATAAAGAAATAGTAGTCATGCACGTTACAAAACCCTGATTTATAAAAAAAAATTGCATTATTCCACTGGCTGAATGTCTTCTCAATAATTTAAAACTAATTTCGACTTGATAATTAGAGTTTTAGCAAAGGAATACGTTTTTTCTAGAATGCACAAAGTTGTAGGAATAGAGCTGTTGTTTCGTAACTGAACCGATCCATCAGTAGTTACACCATATGTTAAACGACATACATCAAACATGGACTATAAGTTACCCACATCACAACATGTAGAATACAACTATACTTTCATGCCTTACACCAGGTGACTTATGCATGCAATACATGTGTCATAGTGCAATAATTATATATGAGTGTTCCTTTAAATTATTGTTAGAAAGTCCAGAATTATTGTGAATAGCCTTTTGAATCATTATGATGATTTTCATTGCAAAAATACACTTTCTCTAAACTCTCATGGTAATGAACAGTTCTAATAGAGGTACAATCATATTGTGTCAAAATATGAACCCTGTAGTCATGAACCACAAGTACAGACAGGGTAGCGAACATTTGAAAATTTCAGGAGTAAATTTAGCGGACACAATCATGTATAATTGTGGTCAGATATAACAAAACATAGTGCTTCCCCGACCCCACCTCATGAAGGTGCATACATGCAGTTAAATATAACAATGTGCAGTGTATGCATGTATAACAATATAAACATTTCCCATCACATTTTGTGAACAGTTCAAGTCAGTCCATGTCACTGAATTCTTGTCATATAAAATGAAGTTCTTATAGAATATATACTGGTAACTTTGAACTATCATGTTTGCTCTTGTTTGCTTGTCCAATGTTCAACCAATGGAAAATGTGATGTAAATTATAAATAAGACTATTAATGTTCAAATAGCCTCCAGATTTTCCGTTTTAAGCATATTCATGACAGTGTGAAACCAGTTGATCTCAATGGACTAGAGGTTTCTACATCAGTAGAGATTCAATGCTGATGAGTTTAAAGAAATGAGTATCCAACAAACTTGACCTGTTTTAGGCGATAAAATCATGCTCAATACAACTGGGGCTTTGGGATGTTTGACTTAAAATTTTGACAGCTGAAGCATGAACTTTCAGAGATTAAGCTCATTTTCTCGTTTTATTGGGCACTGTGCCGTCTAAATGTAATCTATGTTGTTTTTTATGTTTTCTGTGCTTGGCTGAATTGTATTATCTTTAATATCATAATTATAGACCTATTTGTTAACATACTTACTGGTCGAAAAGATAAGGAATGTTTAAGTGGTTTACTTGGAAAAGGACACATAATATCTTTTTCATCACCATAATTCAAGCTTGTGAAATATGGTCTCAAAAATGAATGAAAAAGCTCAATATCAATTTGTATCTTTAAGGCAGGGACTAGACGTATGAATAAAATTGAATACACAGTACAAAACAACATGCAAGCAGCGGGACATGAAAAGATAATAATTATACAGGTTATAGCAGGCGGTGTGGCATGTGGTATGTAAGCAAGGTATATATGACTGTGTGGCTTATCAGCAAAGTTACAGGGTGTCAGCAATTACAGTCTGTTATTTAGTATCATTTTAAAATTAATCACCCTTATTAAAATATATTTATTCATTTGTCAAACAATTTTAACATACTGCATTTCTATTAAGTATAGCATAAGAAATACAGAATCATCAAATATTTTTTATTGAACTATCATCTAACATATAAATCATACATAATATCATACAATATCAACTAGAGATGTCGCCATTCGGCAGATTAATATACCCACATTGGATCAGTGTACAAGCAGACGGACAGACAGCCAAGCTGAAAACAGTATACCCCCATACTACTTCCATTGTGCGGGGGTATAATTAATATGTACTGCACATGTAATATACAGTATAACGAGAATCAAATATTAATACTACCAGTAACTACTATATACCATACCTGATTTTTTAGAGAACTCTCCATCGGGTTCAGCAAAAGATCCGGAACAAAGGGAAGAGTTATCTGGACTTCCTTCCATCAGATTGGCTCTAGATTTACTTCTCTATAAAACACAACAACATGCATGCGATTACCGAATATAATTCTTTGTTATTGCAACAGAAACCAACGTTTATTTATCTTCAGTGAGTTAAAGTTAAGGAAGTCTTTTATGGGTTTTTTTGTGCCTGCTGCTTTTGTTGGATGCCGCATTCCATGTCCATATAGGGACTCATTGAAATTGAATTTAAATAAATGTATATATGATGGCTGACAAAATGCTACAGGTCAATATTGACATGTTTCATTTACCCAACACAATTAAAATAGAAATACAAACATTATTTGACAGAACACAATTACAAGTAGGGGATCAATATGTTGTACAATTAGTGCATGGATTCCTGCAATATCACTGATTGATTACTTAACAAGCTCTACCTGTTCTCTCATGTTTTCATGCACTTTCATTGAAATATTATAGTCTGCAAACAGGTAAGAGATATATCAGATAAAGCACAACTTTCATGTGAAAATTGATATATTCCAGCATGAAGGTCAGAAACATGTTACCTTGGTATTTTCTGACTACACCATCAGAGGTTTCATTAGAGCCAAATTTAAAATCAGAAAAAATCTTATGTGGTAAACCATTTTTGCCAAATAAGAGGCTTTCAATTGCATTGTTTCCTTATTTTAATAAATTTTTATCAAGAAATTCCTTCAAAACAGACTAAATTGACCATAACTTAGTGATTTTTAAGATATTTTCTTCGAATAACTTTAATTTGGTCAGGAATCATGGCTCTTTCAGGATATGTGAATCGGGAATTCCAGATAAATCAGGAAAATTGATACCACTGCACCTTAGAGCTCAACAGTTTTTTAACAGGATACATAGTTTTTAGTTCTAGGTTATGCAGTTCTAAATTGCTGACATAATATTTATGCTGAAAATAGATTAATTTGGCTATCCACAGGGATGACTTCGGTTTTTATCGTCTTGTTTTACAATGTTATTAGTATATTCGTCATTTAAAATTGAAATGCCTTTCTAAGAGCATAGCGCAAAGACAAAACCATGTCAGATCAATTTAAAGATAAAATTTCAGAAAAACAATTAAAGATAAACCTTCAGATTGCGGACTTTCTGCAACAAGATGGCTCCAAAACTTTTATTCTTTTTCTGTTTGTCGCGATTCTTGTAATGATCCATGATCTTTTCTTCTAGACGTTCTTTCTGACGTCGGAGATCAGCAAGTTGCTCCCTGTAAAAAAGAAATATCAAGTCTTCATTGAATGATATACATGTATATTGGTATATACAGTGAATATAAACTTCTTTTGCATATTCAGTTGCAATTTTGGGAACTAAGACCGTTTGGTGTACTGATTATACAAATAAATTCAATATAGGATCTATAAAAGATACAAAATTACTGGGAAAATGCAATTTTTTATGCTAAAGTTAGAAGAGTTCCAGTAACAACTTTACAAGCGCACTTAGCACTGAGCTACAGAGACACATTTTATACTTATATTAAGACCTTCTCATTCTAAGCCAGCGATTTGTTCCCAAAAGCTGCACACAAGATGTGCACAAATTCTAGCTCATCAATCAACTGGCGAGTGTATGCTGTATTGAGTAAAGGGCAGACTATATTATCATACAGATAACTTACATGTAAGTTTTCTCCTGTCCAGCCATCTGATCCTTGTTATTGAGAACATAACTAAGTAGTTCCTGATTCTTGCCAATCAATAATTCTACCTGACTCATCAACTGTTCTTTGTCTTCTAATAACTTCTGATGTACATCATATAAACTCTGTAAACATAACATTGTTTAAATCAGCATTTTTCAGACGTAAAGAGCCCAGTTTCAACTATGTCCTATGAATAGCCTACTTCAACCATTTTCAGTTATACGAGGAGCCTAGTTGACCATGTAAGTTTTCCTGGAATAAACATCCCAGTACTAATTGGTGGAAACACCCCAGTACTATTTGGTATCCTAGTACTAATTGGTATCCTAGTACTAATTGGTATCCTAGTACTAGTTGGTATCCCAATACTAATTGGTATCCTAGTACTAGTTGGTATCCTAGTACTAATTGGTATCCTAGTACTAATTGGTATCCTAGTACTAATTGGTATCCTATTACTAATTGGTATCCTAGTACTAGTTGGTATCCCAATACTAATTGGTATCCCAGTACTAATTGGTACTTGCTCCATATATGGAATTCAGTAAATATGATCAGTGAATGTCTTATATCAACATAGAGAGAATTGAACAGTCATACTCTACAAACATACAAAATAAAAACCATTACCCAATTTATTCATTGATTTTCAGGTATTTAAATATGTCCAGTTTATTCAATATGTTTGTTCTCTGTTTATTGGTCAACACAACAAGAGCACTGCCTACTAGTGCTGGACGCTCATCTTTCTTGTTTTTGATAGAAACAAGGGCAGACAACTCAATAAATATAGGTCACAGGTCATCAGCCTTGTCAGGATGGACTCCACTTGTGATGGTGAATAACTATGCTAAGTTTCAAGTATATACCTTGATAGTCATTGAGAAAATGACCTTGACATTAAACTTAACCAATGCAAACACAGACCCATACGCAGACAATCCTGTCACGGTTATAGCTCAACTTTTTTCTAAAAAAATCGAGCTAAAATTGTACTGCAGACACACGCTGTAGTTTCTTGCATGACTGTGCAATGGCACAAACATTTCCCCCGAAAGAGGACTTGTTCAAATTTTGAAACAAAAACTGCGAAAATAATCATAAGTCACCATGATTGTTTTAGAGTAATCTGCCCATGAAGTCTTTTTTCACTAAAAACTGCAGCATACACCCTTAAAGCACTAATAAAATTTGCTTATTTAAAATTATTGGATAAACAGTGTACAGTTGCTGAAAATAACAAAATTCTAAAATGTATAGACATATGATCATGGAACAAAACAAGGGACACATTCTATTAACAGTACACAGACCTCCCCAGAGTGACCCTCTGTAGAGCAACAACCTCCATACAACAGTCAATATTTGCAGCTCCCAAAGACAGGGTTCTCAAAAAGTTTTAACCTAGCAGGCCGACATGCTTAACCAACAGGCCTGAAAAGTTCCTAAATGCAACTATATTCTTCAAATTGTGTATAAATTTCACATTTTCAGCCAGCCTAAAATAGTTTTTAAGCAGTCAATTTGGTCTGCAGCCTGCTGTTATTGAGAACCCTGCTGAAAGAGTGTTGCTCTACAGGGATTGTAGTGTCTTATTTCTACAAGAACCATACAATGATATCAGTTACTATGACAACAATACTTACATCATGTTTATCAGCTAGAAAGTTGAAATCTGTTTCAATTAACTTTAACTTTTCCTTCAGTTCATTATAGTCTTGTTGCATGTTATTGTACTCAGTTTTCAGTTGTTTATTTTCATAAACAATATCACGATTATCCTTTTCAATTGCACTATGAGAATTTTTCAGTTTGTCGTAATCGGACCGTAAACGATTATGATCTTCTTCAAGTTTTTTATGATTGAATTGCAAATTTCCCATTGATCTTTTCTCTACCTGCCATTGTTCACGTTCACGATTTAACCACTCCCTCATCTTACTATCATCGTCTTTAACGTGTAATAAATTGTTCAGTTGCTGCTGAAGGTCGCGGTTTTCATTTTTAACCGTTTTATGAATAGATTTAAGTGAACCGTGTTCGGATATAAGCGCCTCGTACTCAGATATAGACTGTTCATGTATCTTCTGTAGCCGCTCGTTATCCTGCATAAGTTGATCGTGATCGTATTTCAAATCACGGAACACTTGGTTCAACTTTTTATGTTCTTTTTCAACAGACATGAGTTGAGTTTGTAGGGATGAGTTCTGAGAATGCATTGAATCACACTGAGTTTTAAGGGTCGCGTTCTCAACTTGTAACTTGGCATTCTGGGATTGGAGTGATTCTCGTTCACTTTGACTAGCTGAGTTATTGGAATGTAGTTGTGAATTCTGTGATTCAAGTTTCTTGATTTGTTGATTGAGAGTGTTGTTCTGTGACTTGAGGTTGTCATTCTCTACCTGTAGACTGGCATTCTGAAATACATGGACATAACATGATAATACTCTTCATAGACATACAGACAAAGACTCAATCCGTACTTCCTGGGCATTTCTGTAACTGAGAAAAACGCCTCGTATAAAGTGTAGGGTTACAAATTTTGGTTATGCGGTTTTGGGTTTCAGCCAATCAACATTTTTTCAATGCTTTCAAGAAGCCCTTCAATTACCTGTCTCCTTTTAGGCGTTGATACCTTCCCAGGAATAAGTAACCTTTTAGTTCTCTTGATTCCATTGTAGGATTTTCGATGAGCCATGTTGTAAAGTAGTCTGTGATAATGGTGGCTTCCCTTATATGTCTGAGGCACTTTCTTCAGATAAACACCGAGGAGTTCCAATTGTCAAAGACTTAGCTCTTCACTACTATGCAGATAATGCTCTCCTCCAACAGCAGACCACATGCCCAGCCAGGCTATTAATAGTATTAATCACCAATCAAGTCCTTGTTTGACTCACAGACTGGGCAGGCATAGTGAGATAATTGGTACATCCAATCTGGCTGCTAAAAGCAGGTGCTGCATTATTGTAGAATGACGTTTAATATGATAATGATTAACACTGGCATTTAATATCAAGCTATGGCAGCTTACTAAAGGTGCCCTGCTCACTGGAGTTGATCACTTACAGAGGTTAGAGTGTATACTTACATTTCTCTCCAGTTTGACAAGATGATTCGTCTGGTTAGGATCATTGTTCATGAATGGACTGTTCTTCACAAATGGACTGCTCTTTACCAAACTCACTGCTTGCCTATAATCAATTGATACATAAATGTGTATTCAATACGTTAACAAGAAATGTGCTATCATGAAAATCAGTGAAGAAATAAAGAAGTTCTGCAGTACCATAAAAATCAGCGATAAAATCCCTGTGTCTGCTTGAACTTCCAAATATAGACATGTTCCACTTTCGGGAGTAGCAAAGAAGCCATCACTAACCATGTGGTTTCGAGGGGTGTATACAGGACAGTACCGAAATTTAGAAGTCTAGTACCGTCAACTGTGTGGTACCGAAGTCTGCGGTTTTTGTGTACCGCAGTATACTGCTACAGCCCAAGTGTTTTCCCCATAAAAATCAAAGAGTAATGGCAATTAAAGCAATCAAACATTTATAGAGGTATAAAATTCCTACCATAATGCAATCATGTGAAAATGATTGTAAAATTTTAAGTAGAACATTTTAAACAAGACACTAACTTTTCTCTTTCCTTTCCGAGCGACTCTTCTTCCATTCGCTGTTTCAAGGATTCACATTCTCGTCGTGTCAGACGTAAATCTTCCTGTAAGTTGAGGTTACGTTTCTTGGATTCTTCAAGACGACTTTCCAGATTCTGTATCCTGTCCTCCTTCATTGACATCTTCTTGTTTAAAATATCTTCCATCCTCGATTCCAACGCCTTGAAACGACTGAAAATATACAAAGTTTACATAGTAGCATACCTGCCAAGTACTCCTATAAAAGCGGAGTCACTCCTATTGTTGTTGTTAGTTTATGGTTTCCCTAGTTCACCTAACTATGAACAAAGGTACATTTGATTCATTTCATGATCTTCTGTCCCATATTTATGTATGATAGTAGTCACTATGACAACCATTTTGTAAATCATCTCATATTATGGTATTGATTGAAACAAATTTAAAAAACAGATTCCGGGGGGGGGATGGACAGGGGAAAATTGGCCTGTTACACTGGTACAAATTTTTTCAAACAAATTTGTCACAGGAGTAAGTAATCTGGAACTTAAATAATAGAATCAACAAAAATTAAAGGTAAGATAAGACAAGGGGCCAGGACAGACGATCATGTCCATTTCTAAGTCGCTCACCTGAGTACAATAATCCTATGTATAAACATTATACAAAACATCTGTAATAACAAATTAGATCTTTGCAATAAATTCATCCAACTTACAAGTATGTTTCAACTTTAAACTTCTGTTCATCCGATTTTTGTCGTAATTTTTCCAAAACATTGTATTCCACAACACACCGGGTACAGAAGTTATCAACAAACAATTTTAAATCCCCTTCCTTCATTTTGACACGATGCGTGGTACCTTACTTAATGGTATTAAACCTTCATCTCCACAAAGTCAGGACTGGAACTGCATTATTTCAACAAATATCCACATTTTCAAGTCGATCAATTACTGCACAATCAGACAATCCAATTAACAACAACAGCCAATTAACATTTCTAGTCAATTACTCGCAGACAGTCTCTCCATTCTTGATCTTTCCTGTCCCGTCTATTGTCACATGACACTGTCTATTGTCACATGACACCAAACAAACACAGTAATTAAATAACACCATTAAAACCATTTGTTCACTTTCCCGGTTTTGGCATGCAGCAATTAACTGCACAATTTATTGCTAATAATTAATCATCAAGTTCTTTTACTGTTGTTTCAATGCATTTTATGTCCTTTTTTTCGCTAATTGTATTTCAAGGAAAAACAATTTCCAATCTGTTTTATTTCTACAGCCTTGTTTCATTTCCTCATCAGTGAATAATGAAATAAAATTCAATTTAAATGGTTCCAATCTCGTTGAAATTCCTTTTAAATATTTTTTTTCTAATTTCTTTTTTAAAATCAAATAAAATATAAAGCTCAGCAAACATGATACATAATTCCTTCAGAAATCCCACACCTGATATCTCGTCAATTCATTTACGAAGTTTCCATCTCACACCCGATATCTCGTCAATTCATTCACGATGCTTCCGTCTCACACCCGATATCTCGTCAATTCATTCACGATGCTTCCGTCTCACACCCGATATCTCGTCAATTCATTCACGATGTTTCCATCATATACATATGTAACACAATCTGTCAGCCAATGAATGAACCTGCCTTAAAGGCAAACTTTCTCACAAGATTTCAATTCAATTAAAAGAATTTAACTTTTAGAAATTTCATACAAACTATGGATTGAAATCAAATTCCACAGACTAGTGTGACAAGAATACGAGGCACCCTCTCACTGTAAACCAAACATTTGTAACAAAATAGTTCTTCCAATTTCTCATGTGAATGAAATATCCGAAACCACAAAAAAACATAAAAGCTTGAAATCTACGACACCTTGACAAACCATTAGCTTCCTTACAGCTCACTAATGTTCCTTTCATGTAGTTAGAAATAACAAAACTTTCAAAGAAAAGTTTCAACTACTTCAACCAACAAATTTTATTGACACAACAATTAAAAATTTCCGTATTGGAAAAAGGAATGTTATGAGAAGGGGCTGTTATAAAATGCCTCATTCAAAATGTCTTTAAATACAATTCATAATACAACAAATAAAGCCAATATTAAATCAACATTTGTGTTTAACATTCATCAGCCAGATCCAACTCTTCACCTTAGCTTAACACTATGCTATCCACCGGTTACAGCCAACCCAATGGTAAACGTTACTTTCCCCAACCACTTACGCCTCTCACAAACATAGTAATTGGTAATTTGAATAAAGGCTATCATTGATTTGTTTCTTATTTTCCCTGTACACCCTATATATAGATACTAACGATGTTTTGAGTGTGAGTGGAATAATCTATACAGCCAAACACTTTTATACTGTGGTCCGGATAGAGACGTTTTATAATGATAAAATTTATCAAGCAATCAATTGCTTCTGTTTATATATGTGCTCACATGGGAAAAACAAAGCCTTAAATATTCCATGGATCCATGAATATTTTCAAAATAAAAATGAAAACGATGTTTACTAACTGTGTAATCAATCTTGTATTGAAAGCTAATCATGTTTGAATTGTTTAAAATATTCACAAAGATAAGTTGTGAACAGTTTGCAATGAAAGTCAAATCAATATTATCAGACGTTAGAATTAAATGTTGACAGAAAGTAATATATCACAATGATAGTATCGTATTCGACTTGAAAAGTTTTAGACACAAAAACGTAAGTTTCTCGCAAGGGGCTATAACAAGAAAAATTGTATATATTTTCACTGGCCTTAAAAAGAAAAAAATTAAATTGAAATTTTGATAAAATTAATCCACACAACAGAATCTATTAAACGAAATCACTCACAAACAAAGACTGGAATTCAAAACTTTCATGTTAAATATTTGATTATGATAAATATGTACCAATCCATAATAAATCTGACGCCCATCACAAAAGTTGGTACCCTAACGTACATAGATATATGATTGTATATAATTTACATACCTCAGTCGATGGTTAATTGAATAAACTGAGGATTAATTGGGTCCCATTCATTGCGAAAGAATTCTGGCCATTACAGGGGACGGAACTTGGAGCCATAAATCGTCTCATTAATATTTAATTTTAAATTATGCAAATCAAAATTACACGTAGTCTATGAAATTACCCCCTATGAACGCAGAAATGATTATGTAATCAATATATTCACGAAACAGAGATGTACTTTGATTGTTTGCGCACTTGGAAGGAAGGATTAGATCTCAAATTGCTAGACAATGACTCCCCATACAGATCCCAGGTACATGTATGTGTACAACGGTAAACATGTATGGGACAATAAAATCTTAACAAGACTTCAAAGTACATTTACATCTCCAATAGATAGACAGAAACCTAATCTGAAAGTTTTGGTTAACACTTTGGACGGACAAACGAAACAACAGACAGAACAATCACTTGTATAAGCCTCCTGCATCAGCATATGCCAAGAATCAGAATCACTTCACCAACAATTAATTTCCATCCAATTAATTTCCAATTAATTGAAATTAGCCAATATTTTACATCAGATTTAAAAACCATAATCCATAGATCATGATCGCACATTTCGCACCGAATCTTGCCTTTATCAAATAAAAGTCATGCAAGAGTTTTTAAGTATAGTTTCACAATTATAGCAGCTAGTCAGTTTTTTATGATTTTTTTATGAATATCATAGAAATCCACAAGGTATCATGTTACATGTGTGAAATCCTGCATTGATAAATTACGGTAAAGATACTTTGGCCCTCTAACATAGTATGTATATTGGATAGTCATATCATATCATTTGATCAAAATTACCGTTTAAATGTTTATTCAAGATTTTTATTAATACAAGAAATATGCCACATTATAAAAATTCAACTGATTTCGCTTGATACTAAAACCAATCAAGTCAATAATTATTATAAATGACACTAGTATATGACTTAATAGGTAAAAGGTTAACTCAACATTAAGTCAATCCTATTTAACTAAAGTGCAAACCAATTTTGATACAACTTTATTCGTAATTTTCAGACATATATACATATACAATCACTTCAGTACAAAAAAGGTATGAGAAAATCTGACAGGGAAGGAAGCACTCAACCCAACCAGAAATCAGAAACACCACGACACAACTACCCTAAATAACATTCAGACAAACTTTACTAGTGCACTGTACCATAGTCTGATATTTGTCTTTCGACAAAAACCTACTAGATTTTGTTGAGATGACTGTTGTGACCAAGTTTCATACAGATTAGGACAAAAAATCGATACATTCCGTGTCTAGAAAAGCAAAATCTGGACGGACAGATGACGCACAACAAAGATTGACGCAAAAATTAAGATACTGCAATTTAGTTCCAATACAATGTGTATTTGTGTTGCTTGTTTGGTTGCTATTTTTAAAATATATGACATCGATACTTTAAGAAATGTAACAAGTCTAACAAGCAAGATTAAATTTCAATTAAATGTCACCTTTCTCCATATTAAAATATAATAATAATAATTGCTATACAAAGCATAATATCGTTATTACAGTGCTTGGGTATAAAACAGTTTTTTAACCTTGCACTATGATATTCTGAAAACCTAATACAAATGGATGAATAACCATAGAACTATTCAATTTATTTAGCCCCTCACTAGCATGCATATGAGAACTTCAGGATTAAATACTTGGTAACTTTTGTTGCATGAAATGAGTGGAAGTTTTGCATTTACATACAGAATGGTGTATTGTTCAAGTGTCACACTAATTTCTTCTGGCATGTTTCATTATAAACAACAAATTATTGAAAATGTCTAACTCTCTCCCACAGGAGGAGAGAAAGACCTCCTACAGGTCGGAGGTGTGTGGATGAAAAAAAACATCATGTTACAGTAAAATCATTTAATTTCAATAGGACAAAATTTTGTGGTGTTGGTAAAAAAGACCACTTCGATGGGACGTTTATTTGTGGATTTTGCATTTCAGGTAATAAATATAGGGTCAAAATTATTGTTTGATGGGATTTAATTTCATGGTAGCAGGGGAACCATGAAATCCACGAAATTAAATCCCCCACAAAAATTAGTCATTTGACAGTATTTTATTGAACTTAGGACATACAGTCAAACCTGTGTTAAAAGATCATCTGCAAACAAACAGCAGATTTTATAAAACCTGTTTACTGAAATCATCCATATGAATTCCCAGGCAATTATGACAGATATTTAACCTGTATACAGACAAGGACAAAGCCAGTACACATACGCATAGCAATGATTTGATAAGTAAAACTATGAATATGGCAAAATGGCAATTTCCACAATCATAAGGAACCCCAACCATATACACCAACTTCAAGACTTATGTACATTCCATCAATTCAAGCCTGGTTACTCCCCTAACATGTCATCACAATCAGGTGGCTGCTAACACAGGTGTGACTGTATTACACAACACTTCATTTGTAAATTCATGATCCAACATTGGCCAATTATCTACCAATTAATGGAATAACTAACTTACCCTTCATCATCAACCTGAGAAGTGTTGAGAAATTTATCAGATGAAATTCCGACTCTCTCAAGGTCATGTCGTAGTTTCTCCAATTCATTCTCCAATTCCTGCGTCTTAATCTTCTCATTGACCAAATCCTGAAACAACAAACATACAAAAAAATAGATTTATAGCTAACAGCAAACTCGTCAATAATTTATTAAATACAGAGATTTAAAAAAACCTAGAACTCATCACACAAATCTCAAAATGCAATACTGTACCACTTTTGTCTTCTGGGGAACTTGTTAGCCTCTTATCGTAAAATCATTAATTTTCGTGGGGGATTAAATTTTGTGGATTAGATGGTGCACCATTTCTATTGTAATTGTCAATATAATTTTTTTAAATTTTCATAAAACCCCTGATTCATTCACAATTTTAAACAATGTTTTCAATCAAAAACCAACTATAAACACTCACCGTCCTGAGAGTTGATACTGTCTGTTTTTCAACCTGTAGATTTTGTACCAATTCTCGATGTTCTCTA
Organism: Spisula subtruncata; assembly: GCA_963678985.1. Lineage (NCBI taxonomy): Eukaryota > Metazoa > Mollusca > Bivalvia > Venerida > Mactridae > Spisula > Spisula subtruncata. The sequence continues at coordinate 18,772,241 of OY787661.1, forward strand.
TCCAACACTTGATTATGAACACCAGAGTCTTTCTCTCTCTCAACAGTTCTCTTCAATTCTTTATGATTCAATTCCAGCATAGAATATTTAGTAGTCAAGTCATCAATAGCGTTTTCTCTTGCTTCAAGAGTCACTTTATTTCTCTTATTTTCCTTTAATAATTTAGAATTCTCTTTTTGTATATTCATACACTCTTGTTCTAATTCAGCGTTTATCTTTTCCATTTCAGACATTCTCTTATGTGAAAACTTCGATGATTCTAACTTTTCTTGCAGTTTTTCACTTTCACTTTCTAAGTCTGTATTATCTTTCTCTAACTGTTGCACTCTATTCGTCGTTATCTCCAGCTGCCTCTGTAGCTTCATATTCTCATTGTCTAGATCCATCAAATCTAACTCCATCTTTTCTAGTTTTACACCTTGAGATTTCTTAGATTCAATAGCCCGCTGAACTTGCTGTAATTCTTTCTTTAACAAACTATTGTCATTCTCAAGTTCTGCAACTTTAGAAGCGGAATGTTTTGAATTATCAAGCATTCTTTGTAATTTCTGATTTTCTACAGTTAAGGTTATATGTTCTTGTTCCACGTTTTCTTTCTTTTGAATCACTTGTTGTAAGTTCTGAAGCTTCCGCTGCAATTTCTGATTTTCAATTTGCATATCTGAAAAGTCTTGTTCTAATGTTTCAACTTTATCACAAGATAATTCCTGAGCTTGTAACCTTTGTTTTAATTCAAGATTCGCTCTTTCAATGTTTTCCTTTTCAGCTTCTAGTTCACTCATTCTATCAAGGTTTTCTTGTGTTTTCTGATATGATTTGGTTAATTGTCTGTTATTGAATTCCACTTTTGTTAACTGTTGATTTTTCGCAGTCAAAGTATCGTGTAACCTTTTGTTTTCTCTTTCTAAATCCTTTAACTTGGTATCATTAGTTTGTTCATTTCTCGTCCGTATCACTTCCATAGTTTGTGACAAGTCTTCATTTTGTTGTTCAAGTTCTTGTAATTGTCTTTGAGCACTTTCTTTGGTATATTCCAGTGTTTGTTTGAACTGATCTTTCTCACGAACTAAGTCCTTTGTCTTTTCATCAGCATCGTAGAATTTCTGTAATACTGCCTTGTTTTCTTGCTGTAATTTCTCCATTTTCTTTGTCAGTCTTTGGTTGTCTTTCTCTAGTTGAAGGTTAAGTGAAGTGTTCTCTATTAATGAATTTTCTCTCATGTCTTCTATCTTACGTAACAAATGCTGGTTTTCTAATTCCAGGCGAAGTAATTTGGCATTGGTTGTTTCTTTTAATTGATCAGAAATAGCTCCACCCACTCCTAGAAAATGTAGATAGAGATTAGATACAAACTTGTAAACATGCTTTTCTCAAAGTACATAAAATCATTTTTTAGCAAAAGGAAGTGAATGCACATGTAAACGTAATAGATGCAAGGCATACATGTCGACGGTAACACAATATTTAAGTCGGTGGGTCATGATGCCTGCAAAAATATTTCAAAATTGAATTTTTTTTATAAATGACAGGGCCATATGCAGAGGCAAAAAGCACCTTAGGAAATCATTTCTAGGGACTATTGGAGGCATTTTTTTCTTCAAAATGTGCATATTTTGGTAATCCCTCAACTTTTTTCCAATTTTCCAATGGCAAGTGCCTCGGTGTGCCTCAGCGTGGTTACGGGCTTGCATGACTACAGTTAGACCTATCATTTATTCTGTAAAATCATTTAATTTCCCAGGGATGAAATTTCGTGGAAATTTAAAAAAAGACCATTTCGATGGGATCTTAATTTGTGGATGTTTCATATCGGTTAATAAATACAAGGGTCAAACTTTCTGTTTGATGGGATTTGATTTCTAGGTTGAAGGTGAACCATGAAATCCACAAAATTTAATCTTCCACGAAAATTAATGATGTTACAGTATACTGACCAGCAATTTTAGCTTTAGCAGCCTGCATCTCCTGCTCTAGACTGGAACTTTCATTCATGCTCGTTTTCTTATGGAATTGTAACTGTGCATTCTCCTCGACCAGACTTCCAATACGTTCCTGATCAGCATCTCTCTCCTACAATATAATACAACTTATTTTAGCATGGGAATACACTGAAAGTATTACACAGAAAAATAGCACCATTTCTCAGTATGTACTGAACAGGTGTAGAGTTTTTGTGACTTTGCAGTTTCGTTTTTATGGTTCATTTTGATGTTTGGATCCGCACCTCTCTCTGATAATATATAACAGCTTATATCACCAAGGTATGTTGGTAATCATTGATTTTAAACAGAAAAATAGCAACATTTCTCAGTATGTACTTAGCCATCGTTGGATAACCACGCTACATAACTACATCTAGTAGTATAATGTGATGAATCAAGCATGGGTTCCAACAGTGGTAATGAGCAGGCTGTCTGTATAAGGTGTATAGCTTGTGTCACTGAACAGTTTCACTTGTTATTTTTCAATTGATGTTTGTCCTTGGACTTGTTGTAGATTTTTTTGCTGAATACTATTTTTCCTGTCTGATTACCTGTTCTTTTATTGTAAGAACTAAAAAAAAAAAAAGAACACAGATCCAAAATTTATGAACTCACTTAAAGTGTATTGAGCTATATCTAACAGTCATTTAATGTCAAAATAATTACTTGCATAGTTTTGGGTATGATACTAGACTACCTTAACTGCAAATAAAAACTTTGGATGGGTTCCGTAGAGTTACTTTGATTCAATCGTTGAAAATATAGACGATTCTTATAATTTCATTCGTCGACTTAGGGTGTTCTAGAACACTTTCGTATTAAAACAGACAATTCGCATGTCCAATAAATCACAGAGAGAGTTTCTGATGAAGCTGAAGCAAAAAATGATCTAATGGATATGAAAGCATAATTTTTTTTAAATATCGTCAGATATAGCTCAATACACTTTAAGGTTGCTCACGTAAGTGCTTAGTTCCAAGAAATATGTAAATTGATTTTTTTAAGCATTTACTGGTAGGAACTGGAGTCCTGGATCCTGACTTCTAATGACATTTTAAAGCACAAAACCATTGCTTGAAATAGCAAACCTTGGAATATCTAAGAGAACTACCATAAAATCACTTACAGATGATAATTCCTCAATCTGTTGTCTGTATTTGACCAGTTCTTGTTCTAACTGGACGACTGTCTCAATACGTTTATGTGAACTGGACAGTTGTTCTTCTAACATAGATTTGTTCTCTATCAGGATTGCATTGTCTTCTCTCAATTCCTGTGTCAAAACATAAACCAAACAATAGCATGAATACAGACAAGCATTTGATACTTGAGAATTCTCAAATAAAACTTGGAAAGGGAGGTAACTAAATTAATAATAATGACATTTTAGATGAAGAATAATCTCCCTTTGACATAAAGCCTAAATAAATTGATCTTGAAGAAATATAGTCAACATTTCCAACAATCATTATACACCAATTCTACCTGAAGATAACCGATATGGACACCTACAATAGCAGGCAATTGACAAATTATTCAGTGAAAAACTAAATGACTAAGCACTTTATACAAGCGTCTCAGTTGAAATCAAACAAACAACTTACATCCACTCTGGCTTTGTAGAATTCCATTTCATTCAATTTCTCCTTGTATTTCAAGATCTCAGACTCGTAGTTGTTTACTTTGCCAACCTGTAATATATCAAATATTATCAATTAAACATTAAATCGTTGCTTTGTAAAAGAAATCAAGTTTTTTGTGCTAAAGTTGAGCAGAGCACAAAGAAGAGCTTGATCAGATTGTTACAGATATTCGGATAAATTAGTATCCATAGAATAATTTTTGGCATCATATCTAGATTTAGTGTAACATGATACAGACATAGTGGCATCAGTCAGATAATGATTGGCAACGTATTAAGTGATAATCATCTAGCGGACAATATAAGTCTCACCTTCTCACGGAGAATATCCAGTTCATCCCGGAGTGATCTTGCTGACCTGGCATCTTTCAGTAATTCTGCATTCTGAAAAGGAACAAATACTAAGTAAATGACACTTAATTATTACTTATAATAATATCGAAAATCTTAAGCCTAGGTCCCACTGGACATTTTTTGCCTCAGCGATGTAGGCTACTCCAGATTTGAATAAATGAGCTTCCGGAGGCATCAGGAACAGGGATTTCACAAATTTGCTAATGGCCCAGAAGCTTCCTCTAGTAGACCACACATACCATTGTTTTGCATTGAGCCCTAAATTTGCATTATGATGAATTATAATATGTTGAAATGTGTCAATATAATGGAAGCATCAAACTATGGTGATATTGACCAAAGCAAACCATAGCTAGGTTTAAAGATTTAAACAACATTGAATTGTTTAAGCAATTGTTTTTATCAAATGTACAAATATTGTTTTAATTGGATAATAATTGACAATACACCAGTTGTCAATCAATATCCTTTAAAACAATTTTAACGGTAAATTATAATCACATGGTCCAATGGATTGAAACCCTTTGCCACTGTCAAGCAGCCTTCGACAAACAACCAGGAGTAGCGAGCTCGGCTCTGGCGTAATGTCAATTGTTAAGCATGTACCAAGTATGATATGTTACCTCGGAGCGTAACTTGGTGAGATTGTGTTTATAATCCTCACACTCATCTCTCACATCTGAGAATTGTTCCTGTTTCTCATCTCTGAAAATATAGTAAAGTTTGTTCCATGATTAGCGAAAATAAATACATGGTAAAAAAATTTATTTACTGTAAGATCATTAATTTTTTATTCGTCTTTGGCATAAGGCAGTCTAGGATCGAACCTGCGTCCTTCTTTACTCGAAGCCGATGCTCAACCACTCGGATATGTCAGGTTCAATATCAACTGGTAGCCATTATGCAAAATGCCTGACCATGGAGATAAAGTGTGTGAACATAGCTGAGTCAGTAAACGGCTTGAACAAGATAGCTAACTTCACGGTAAATCGTACTACAAAATGCATTGCGAACTTGACAAAATTGCAGGACAAAAACTGATTAGATTTGCTGAATGATTAAATAAGTAAAATATTCACAATTTTAAAGATACTTAAAAGTGAAAACATTCTCATGTTGGCAAACTGATATACCCACTAGATAAGTAAATTATGCTGTACCACAGCAGCAGATGAATTAGGGTGTTTCATTTTTTGAAAATTTTCTCTTGATAAAAAACCCGCTGAATGCACATATTGAAATGAGTTCTGGATAAAACATAGAGTATGAATGTTGTGATACTGTAAAGTCATTAAATTGTGATAGGACGAAATTTCATTGTTTTGTTAGAAAAAGACCATTTGGATGTGACATTAATTCAAGGATTTTGCATTTCAGGTAATAAATACAAGGGTCAAAACTATTGTTTGATGGGATTGAATTTTTTTGGTAGAAGATGAACCATAACATCTACGAAATTTAATCCCTGTGAAATTTTTTTATTTTACAGTATTAATGACATGTAATTTGTTGTAACATACACCCGGGTAGATATTACACTAAAGAGATTGATATGGGGATATTTGTAGATAAAACTATATGTAAGATTGAGACATTCGGCATGAACGACAAACTTTCACACACATTTCTCTTTCTTCGCAGATAGATTTAATTGTTACGCAACAGATAAGCAAATAGAATGAAGCATTATTAATGAAAATGTACATTTGTGGAATTTCTATAACAGATTCCATTATAAATTACATTAGCTGAAGTGACACACTTGAGCATTTTTGAAAGAACTCACTTGAGCTAATTTAAGATATACACACTTTTATAAAATGTCAAACTTATGATGCAGTTTGTGCTATTGACAGCTTACCAGTCTAGAAGTATTAACATTGTTGCATACACCAACTACTATCCCATTCGAAAGAATTGCAGGGACTACCGTTAACTCAGGTTTACCCAGTCAAACCTAGATAAACAATAGTTTACCTGACAGACTAGCCAATGTTTACAACCGTCATCAATTAACTTTGAACATACTGTACATTGTATTAATATTGTCATATTTACAGATCAATCAATCATTGTGCACAAAAAGACATCAATATCAAGGTAAAATTATTATTAATAAAATGTCAAACAAGTTTGTTTTTCTTCAACAAGTTTTTATCTATGGATCAATTACATTCGTTTTCAATTTTCAATATAGACCGTGAAACACAAACACAATTTTCTGTCACAAATCATTTTTGCAATCTGACATGATTTATAAACAGATCAATCATAATATGACCTAGATTAGATCAATCAGATCAGAAACACCTACACGACTAGATCACCCATGTAGCCATTGATATCAACTTTTTGTTTGTTTTATGTCAATGTTGAAGAATTTATTCTAACTACTGGGTGTTATATGTATACATTACCAGGCAGGATTTTATAGTAGAAACTTGAATTATTTTTTCAGTATTTCACAATTTGAGATTCTGCTTTGTACAAAATAACCATAAATTCTACAAACATGGGTATGCATTTTATGTTTATTTTTTATTGGGCTAAGTATGAGTAGATTCAATGTATATTTAATCCTATCCTTTTATAATGCATGGCATCTTGTATAATGTGACAACCTCAGCTCCATACATATGCATTTAAAGATTTTGAGACTTAATTTAAGTATATGGCTGATCTTCAAAAAGACTTGTATAGTTTCGCCAAAGCAGTATGGCAATCACGATACAGGGTAACTACAGTAAAACTTCTTTAAGACAAGCATCAATACTACAAGTACCCAGTTTATTTCGAGCAAATTTCGAAGTCCCTGCAACTTTGCTAAATATATGTTGGATATTTATATCACACCACTATGTCGAGCTACCGGTTTATTTTGATCATTTGTCTTGCTACGATTAGTCCTCTGGATGACGATGTTTTACTGTAGAGCATAAAGTGTTAACATTTACTGGTGAATGATACAATACAACTATACTTACAGTTCTTGTTTAAGTTTTCTGATACGAGCCTTACAATCTGTGAGTTCTATAACCATATGATGTTTCTCCGGGCTGTTTGATGGTGACACGGCTGGTAATGTCTTACCCTCAGACTGGGCCTGGTAGAAATCACGTTCTTGAGCTAACTCTGACATCACCTAAAATTCATAGACACATTTTATTAAACTCTCTATATACATGTACTGTAAAATCATTAATATTCAAGTCTGATTAAATTTCATTGATTGCATGGATCACCTTCTACCACGAAATCAAATTCCATCAAATAATAATTTTTACCCTTGAATTTATTATCTGAAATGCAAAATCTACAAATTACCATCCCATTGAAATGGTCTTTTTGACCAAAACCACTAAATTTCATTCCATCGAAACTAAATGATTTTACAGTATATGGATTTGATTCCTAGTGGAGGCAATCAGTTGTTCAACCAGACAATATATGAATGGGTACCTTAAAGGCAGACTAGAGGGTAAAAAGAGAAGGTGCTGCCGCTGCCACCAGTGCCAAATGCAAAACTATACCTTTGGGAACTTGGTATAATTGGTACTTGATATCAGAGTATTCTCATTTAGTTAGGTGATTGACATTGTGTAATTGTAGTATGTCTGGGTGTGGAATTCCTTTGTCCAACTTGCCCGATTTGGACTTTTTGACCTACGGGCAAGTGGATTATTCAATCATGTTTGCCCATGGCCACATGAAAAAATTTAGGATTTCCACACCCCTGTATGTAATGTTTTTTTCTTTCTGTGCTTAGATGAACAAGTTGTCCGATTTTCTTTTTTCACAGTATAGAATAAGTTTAAATCTCCTTACAATTATTCTTTAACATTCAAGCTCAAACATGAACTATTCTAAGCCTACTCTTTAGTTTATTGCATACTATTGATATATCAGTCATGATCTAGTAACAGATTGACTGTACGAGCTGTTCATCACACTATACCGTGATACAAACATTACCTTATAACATACAATATACAAGAATGTTACCTGTAACAGTGATAAAACATTATAACGTAAAAAAATAAACAATATGTGAGAATGTCACATGTTGTAATATCATGTAACATATTGTTGTAATCATAAAACACAGCTTGTCTCACAAGCAATGTTTACCATACACAGCTTACAAAAGCATACAAAAAATACACATATCTATCAGACTTCAAACTACAAAAAGTTTCAAATTCAAGTTTCAGACATCTCAATTGTCAAAGGCTAAAAACCTGTCACGCCGAAATAAATTCATCACAGTAAAAAAGTGAAATGGACAACAGAAAGTTTGGCCTACAGACACATTCGTTGATCAGATCAAGCCGAGGGGAGATTCTAATAACTTGAAAAAGATGGTGCAGTTCATCAACAAATCCAGTAGTGGGGTGACAATTGATGAATTCTAAGGGGAGGTGACAACTCAAGTAGAACAAGCAATGTTATATACCAAAATTTTCGCTTATGTCTGAATACAGACTCAAGGTATCATGGCTATAGCTAGAAGATGGAACACAAAATAAGTATATATTAACTATACTGACCTCAACGTAATTATCCCTCTCACGGATCAGATGTATAAGATGACCAAACAGTTTATTGACATCTTCACAGTCAGCGGGTACAATAGATTCAGCATCATCAGTAATCTGAAATTATACAAAGTTTAACATCAACATGGTAAGTAGATTTGCTAGAACAGGGGCTTGCAGAAATTTGGGTGTCAGAACGTACATGCACGTATGGTTTCTGTACCATAACTTGACAATCATCCAGAGATTGTACGCTGTGCGCACGTTGTAATTACGTACAACTTACTTGCCAAGTGTGCAATGTACAATGCAAGCAGTCTATTATGGTCAAGGAGAGTCGAGGGTGTGACATGCGTAGACGTACGTCCTCCGTATTTCTCCCCTGGGTTTAAAAAAAACGTAGCAATCTGCAGCCTTACAAAAAACATGCATTGCTAAAAACACGCACGTCAGGTTGTGACCAGGCCTTAAGATACATACATGTTTAATACATAATATTATAATAATTTGAACTAGTTATTATAGAGGGTCACTGCGACCCTATGCTTTCCCTGAAAATACTCTAATTTATAGATAAAATCAGTAGTATTTATCAATTTCATAGAAAAAATAATGTATTAAACACTATTATAATGTACAAGTTTTTATCATTATTTATGTTATCATTATTATTATTATTATTATTATGCAGTGGACGATATTGAAAATTGGTCTGGAACCAAATATGTCATCTACTATAAATAAAGTCGTTATTATTAATAATTTATATTCCATTTTATCTTTGATTTATTTTCAATAGAATGATGTATTTTATGAGTTATAAGTACAAAAAATTTATCCTATAAAAATACAATTAACATACCAAATGAATCAATGATCTTAACAAACAGTTATATTATGATAAATTAATTGGCACAAAAAAATCTGATTGTCTACTTATTTTTCAATTAAAAATGATAATTATTTATCAACATACAATTTAGCAAAAAATATAATATTTGTATTAAAATAATTAAAACTAAACAGATAGAAGTCGAACAAATTCCAATTTTACACATGTTACACATCCAGTTTGACGTACCGTCTTATGAGAAAATATATAAATGAACGATTTTGCACCGAAAACCGTTTTAATTCAACCATTCCTAGGTACTAATTTATCGTCCAAAATAAAGTCTTAATAGCGAAAATCCTGATTTATCTCCCAAGATCCGCTGGAGGGTAGAAACTTATAACAATAAAATGTTTTCAGTCATTAATACACATCAAAGAATGGATATCTGATACTTATAAGTACAATAACAAAAGAAAAGTGCATTAATGTTGTATCTATTCATACTCTTTGGGTTCTTTAACTCACTTTTGCACCCACTCAACTAAATCTCTCATATTTTATAAGCAGATAAAGCCTAAATATCCATCAATAAATACCTAATACTTGATTATTAATGACAAATGAAAATAGGAAAATCATATGACAATGAATATCTGTTATTTAATCTGCTAAAATATTTCAATTCTTCAATCCAACAGTTCATTCCTTACCTAGGATGATAAACATCAGTTCAAAAGGTTACGTAATATTTCTTTCTCAGATAAACGGCAACACAAAACTATAGAATAAATATTACATTACGGCCACACAGCATTAATCTGTTGTACATAATATTTGGTTTCAATGTTAAGTATATTTATCAATAATGAATGCAAACAAATTAATTATTACATGTACTGTATAAGAGGTTAAGTTCCCGTCATGGAATTCTTCGCGCTTTTCGCGACTGGCCTATTCTCGCGAACATTTCCATTAACTTAAATTACAACCTACTCATTATCAATATACATGTGTCCAAACAATTTGCTATTTACCCTTCGAGCTAATATTATAAACTACGAAAATCTCATTTCTGTTAATTTCTGTTAACTTTAATGGGCCCGGAATGCAGAAATTATGAATATGTGAACATTTCGACACACGAAAATATCCACTTTAATAGTAGTATAAGAACAAGGCGAAGCACTTCCACATGGTAAATTCATATTATATAATATGTAACAGTATTCAGTCACATTTGCACCACAGAAACAAATACTTAATAAAGGGCAATCAATCTGAAATCAGCTGAGAATTCTGCAGTCGGTATGCCATGCCAGTATATTTTCCGAGAAATTTTTTCGTTGTCCTGTAATACTGGGCATTAGCAGCATGAACAGATGTGGGTCAACCAGGGTCACGTAGCTCACTGGATATTGATCACATTAGTTTAAAAGAAGACTCATAGAAGACATTTAAGTAGTACTAACTTTCTATAAGACAATCTGTCCAAGGAATGACAAATGACAGTAGAATGCATTACCAACTCATGCATAGGAAGAGTCGGCTAAGCAAAAGGCCAAGCAAAATATGTTGTATCTTTCATTACAAGAGGGTGTCATTATCATTTAAAGCTATAACTGCTTCTGATGATTGTGAACAATTACACACTGTTGTACGGACAATATATCACAAACTTACTGGTATATTTCATTCACAAAGACAAGTATAATAAAATACAAGACAAACTCCAGTTTTGCTCATCCAAGGTTTCGACTTTTATTTAAGTCTTCATCAGGGATACATACAAATTGTTAAAAAGACGGACAGAGCGTTTCCCATCTTTCTTCTAACACAGTTTTGCTTGGACTAGCTTAATGAAAATCAACAATTTCCTTCAGCACATTTTATCACTAATATGGGTGTGAACAAATTATGATGTTTTACAAAAAAAACACAGTCCTGGCAAACGGATCCTGTCTCAACATATCATACAATAGTTCTAATTGTTCAGCCTTACATTTTCAACATAAAAGTCAACATTATTACACATCATGTTAACATCATGAAGCCCAATAGGAAATGTTTTGACCAAATTCGCAACAAAACAATGTCCATTGTTGTCACACAATGCATCCACAATACTGGACAAAAAACATAAAGGTCTCTGGTTGTAAGTATGCAGTCTGGCTAGTAAATATGCAGCACTGAAGCACAGCAAGGTGATTCACTGTCTCCAGGTATCTTCTATCAGGGACCAGAAGTTACCTCCCTTTATGAATTGTGAAAATTATTTTATATTAGAGTTACTTCCCTTTGTACTTAAAATTATTTTTGGTATAATTTTATTATTTATAACTGAACATTTAATTGTTAGTTATTGATATCTGGGTTGTTTGTGTGCAGGCAATATTGTTGAATTATTATGTTATAAATATGGTAAACATCTACTTTTATCTGCCTTGGAAATAGAAGGACAAATGTTTGAATCTTGGTATGGGGCTTGTTAGGCACATGAGCCATGTGGCACAATTGTTGGATAATTAAAACTTTGTGCCTCTGTAGCTCAGTGGTTAGTGTGCTTGCTGACTAATTTGGCGACCCGGGTTTTAACATGAGTGGAGGCACTCATATGCCTGCCATACTTCATCAGAAAACTTGTATTTGCAAACCAACAAGAATACTGGTACCCCCAAAAATGTCCTCTTTATGAAGCTAGTTCAAATAGCTATTGTAGCTATAATATATTATATTGAGATATTTTCCTACAATAAATTACCTCAGCCCCCTACATGAATTTGTTTTGGCAAGGTCTAGACATTTTTTCAAAGGAAGTTTGTTAACATAGATAAACATTTATGTACAATACGATGATCGAAGATTGAATAAACTCTTCAAAGATTCACACAAATGTCAAACAGAGACGTAGATATTGATGTCCTACAACTCTATTCATATAAAATATTTTGTACATAGAATTTTACCTGATCTTGACCTTTATGCATGAATATATTACAGTCCTTTCAAAATCAAATGAGAACGGGTGTAAATATACAATTGTCCGGCAGGTAAGCTATATTTATCTAGGTTTAACTGGGTATTCTGAGTAAACGATATTCATCACGAATGGGGTAGTTCCCTCATTAGTATTACTTATTGAATTGACTTTTCATGAATCTTGTGTTGAAAATATAAATTGCCCAATGCAAAACATTTATTATTGGTCGTTTTTTATTTGTGTTTTGTATTACACATCAAGCGTCTTTGTGATACGCCTTGCTTATGAAGAAATAGATGATACAGTCATGAAATAAATATAGACCAAATATCAGCTTTTAAATTATACCAATAGAAGGCAGAGGACCTTGTCAAATTCTCTGAACCATTTAACTCTATTGATAGAGCTCTACCTAGCTAGATATACAATTTATAAAGTAAGGGATTAAGCCTGCGCCTCACACTGTGACTGGTGGTAAAAGCTTACCCCACTTGTTTTATTGTAGCAGTACTTAATACATCAAATGTTTCGACAACATGAATGTAAGTCATACTGAATAGAATTCAAAAGAAACGGAGCTAACCAGCTGATATGTTTAATGTATGTTATTATAACCCCCACTCATTGGTGGGAAACAATAATTTGCTTGATTTACTAGCATCTTTGTACAATGTTATAAAAGGCTGTAACAAGGTAGGGTTAAAATGATATTAACTAAATGCGATCAATTAATATCCTAACAATTAATTAATAGGCCATAACAAACTAAAGTTAAAATTTACTGGTAGTGATATACACCAGCAGAACTACCATGTCACAAACAAAAGTTTTTAAAGTAAATCCCAGAAAAACATAAATATTTGGTTTGTGCCAAATTCGCCAAGCTATACTATGATAAATGTAGACCATGTAACTAAAGGATGTCCATCAATATTGTACCACATTCCATGAGATTTAACTGGTATTTGACACTAACAGTACCAAATAGAGGTCAGATTATAACCAATATGTTGTTTTCACCTACTCCTAGTGTTATTTTGAGATTATTACCAATTTTTCAAAACTGTTTATTGCTGTTCAGGTCATAGGGGGCAATGACTAACTACCAAACATTGTGGCCTATGATGAACATTTAATAATTCCATCTGAACAGGAGATGCAGCATAGGTGTCCGTTGCACAAAGCGTTTTCATTCAGTTACCTCCCGTTCAATTAAATATAGAAGGCATAGATTAGCTCCCTTGAAAAGCGCTATGTAGCGCCTTGCTTAAGCAACAGACACTAGGTGTCATTGGGGTAATTTTGTTTGTACTGAATGTACAGTCAAAATGATTTTTTTTCTAAATTCCAGGGTTGAAGGACCCAAATGAAGTTCTTGATTCGAGTGGATGAAACGCCCCGACAACAAATCAAGAGGTTCAATTCTTGGCTAGTGCACTTGGTATTCTGAAATATAGTGGTGATAGTAAAAATATCTGGAACAATAATCAACCACTTAAATTACAAGATTTACACCGAGTTTTATTTGATTATAATTTACCTCTTTAATGCTCTCCATAATATCACGTTGTACATTGACCTCCAATGCCATGATGACCTTGACAAATTCCTGATTGCGTTCACACTGTACCGCACAGCCCAGGATGAGCAATAATACTTTCTTGAGTTCATTGAAACTGGCATCTGGAAATATAGAAAATATACATTTATTTATAACAACGACACTGATAATCATTTACATGTATATTCTATTACACTTGCATTGTGAGAAAAAAGTACTCAACAGACAGTCCAAAGGTCTCGGCATCAAACATCTCTGGTCTATTATGCACTCGGCATCAACGACCAGATACAAGTAGATGATACAACCATAGGTTGATCATGGTTTGACCATGGTCAGTCATGGTCCATTTTTGCAGGGGCTGTGTCTGAAGAACTTTGTATCAAAGACAGGTCTTGGCATCAAAAATCTCTTGTCTGATATACTTGCCATCAAAAACCCTGTCTGAAGGACTTTGCATCAATGACACATGTCCAAAGACCTCAGTATCAAAGACCATTTTACACAACTTGCAATAAAAACCCACCAAAAATCTAAACTATGTCATGGACAGTATTAGGTGCATGTATATTTTCACATCAATATTCCTGCCAAAATATATAATATCAACTTTGATGTGTCAATTGTCACGTTTTCTGAGTACTCACTGTACAATCTAAATTCCTTTGACAGTTGCCCAAAACTCAATATATGCTAACAGATAGAATATGTAACATTCTAAATTTATCTCAATTTGTCATCATTCTGTTCTATATAAAAATGCATTTAATATGATAAAACAGCAACTTTCATAGGAAACTAAAGATATTCATGTATATTTTAGTGAGCATTATTTATTACAATTTGGACCCATCTGAGATTTTTGGAGTTTATTTATACATTTTGTGTTTGAGGGTGCAAAGGGAAATAATTTCATGAAAAAAGAGTAGATTGAGGAGTCGTCTTTGTAAACATAGGGTATGTTAGACAGACTAATGGGGCAACTGTAACTTAAGTAATGGAACAGACCCCATCTCCAGAAACATCTCAAATTGAGTATTGGAATTTTGCTCCAATCAGAGTCTGATTTATTGGAGATAAATCTGTAGTTCTTTCCAATTTATAGTAATCAACTAAAACTAAGTGCTTTCTGTTTTGTGATGAATATTTTGAGTCCAACCTCTCAAGAAAAATATCTAAATGACAATATTTGAGATGAGATTAAGCTCATATTGAGGTATTTAAGGAGACGTGACCAGACAAGCACTGGGGATAATTCAGACACCGAAAGACAAAGACTGAACATTGACTATCTGTAAACGATTAACCTCAACAGAACAATAAGCACCAGACTATGATAACACAATAAGGAAACATGATTAACACAAACAACACTCCATCAACACGGTATTATTATAAATCATCTACACATAATTAAACAACAGATGCAGCATACTGTTCATACATCACACTCTGATAATGTTCATGTTTTATACCATTCATCATCTGGAGACTCAAGAGTACTAGGATAAGCTATCCTGGAATAAGGTTTCCAATCTGGTCTCACCTTGACCAAACCAATTTTCCAGTAATTAGTAATCTACTGGTACTATTTAACTTAAGGCCTGTAGCCAGACTGAAGCACTTTATTTGTGTGAAAATTCTAGGAATTACCAAAATAAGCATGTTTCTGAAGAAAAAATGCCTCAAATTCGTCTACACTAGAACGTATTTGCTTCAGTGCTTTGTAGTCTCAATCTCGATACAGCTCTGAAGTTCTGAACTTGCAATTCCACAAGAAATAAAAACTGAAAACTTCACCAAATGTCAAGCTAGGAAATGACCATAAAAAGTCAATTTCATGGAAGAGCATAACCTGCTGACTCAGTCGGATTATCGAACCCCGATTGCTTAGGGTGACAAGTATGCACTCTATCCTGACAGTGTATTAATTGGACATGCTTAAAGTTCATCCCTTATTGCAGAGTTTGTTGGTGTTGATTTTATTTTCAGGTCACACCTTTTCGATGGATGTTAATTCGTGGTATTGCATTTCAGTTATAGATACAAGGATCAAAATGGGATTTGATTTTGTGGCTGACGGTGAACCACAAAATCCACGAAATTTAATCCCCCATAAAAATTGATGATTTTTCAGTATAAGAATATGATTATCAATAAATGAAAGCTAATTTTAAAGCACAAAGTTGAGATCAATTGAAATATTTCATAAATTTTACAGCATTTGAATTATCATATAAAAAATGCAACTGATTTGTAGCTGTCACAAAATGTCAATAATAAAAAAATCCTTATAAATAGACACACAAACATTAAGTGCAGAGTAAACCACTCATCATCGAAAAGCAGAATATATAAAATATTTAAACTCTACATTGTACTTGAGTTTTCTATTCAAACATTGTTCCCAAGTACCAGTAAATACCATTTCAAAGGCTAATAGCAAAACTATGGTATGTGCCTCTATAAGTTGATTTAGCTACCATAGTTTTGCAATGAGCTCTCGATACAGAAATACAAGACAATAGGCTGTACAGCTATAATCAATATGTCATTGAATTCAAACTTGGAAAGTTCAATGAAACATGTTTCATATGAAGCAATCTAAGGATACAGAAAATCTCTAACAGACAAGAATCGTCCATGACCACAGTCTTTGATCCAAACATTCAACACTGGACCAGAAAAAACATCCTAATAATATAAATAAATCATTGTTAAGTCTTGGTTCTTTTATTCGAACAATGGTTGTAAGCACAGGTGCAACAAACATACATACTAATAGGCCTATATAGCCAAATTTGATTTTGTGTCTTGCACCTGTGGTTGTAAGTAAGGCAAATAACATTACAGAAAATAAATGATGTTGACTTTCCCCAGGGTTTGAAGCGATGAATACTCACTCCCTAGAATCTAAAATGCGCATGCTTAAGTAATGTTCCCCATTATTACTCATTTATTTCCTTATTGCTGTGCACAAAGTCCCTTGTACTACCAAAGGGACTAGACACTTTTGTAGCAAGATAACTGCAACATGGTCTATCATGGTGCATTTACAACTTATAATTACAATTATCATTCTTTGTACTAAAGCCAACTTCAGTAATTTACACCAAACATTGGTATTCACATATAACACCATAATAGGACTTTTATTCTCTTTGAGTATGGAGGATGTATCCATTAATTCCTAATTACCCTGTCTAGATGACCATCCCGCGTAATCCGATATTGCTGCAGACTGACCCATGTGTGTCCACAGCTTGACTAAATGTAATTAAATAATCAATAATGGCTTTGTGAACATTTGAACATGAAGTTTTAGCAGCTAAGACACAAAGAGTGTGAATCTAGGAGAAATGTCTCTATGCTAATTTGTGGACATCACATGATATGGCCCAGCAAGAACTGCCAGGGTCTTGTTTTGTTTTTCATTTAGAATGTATTTACTGTCAATAAGTAATACTAATGAGAAAACTATCCCATTCGAAAAGATTAGCGGGGGGAATACAGTTATTTCAGTTACACCCACAACCTAGAAAACCATAGTTTACCTGAAGGACAAGCTAATGTTTATAATCATTATCATTTAACATTAAACAGACTGTACAGTCAATTTTTCAACTGTTTTTCAGCATGATCCAGTTGATCTTACCTGTTAGAATCAGATTTTAAAATGTTTCAACAAAATCAAACTGGCTCTTCATCATGCTATTGACAACTTCTCCATAGTTGGAGGACAGGACTGACAGAATGTTCATTTCTAGCATGCCAACCCAAATAATCATAAAGCTTAGAGACAATCTGTGTAACAACCAAGAATTCATTAGCCTCAAAGACTGAGAACTGTCGTTCACCCCTGTGTCATGTTTTCACTTTTAAATGTACCCACAATGTCCTAAATAAAAATGACCAACAATTAAATAAACAGCCTGACACCTTGTTGAACCAGACAAATATGATAAAATCATAATTTAAACCATGAGTTTGCATAAATTTACTGCTCAAATATTCCTGAATATGCATTGATTTATTCTGACAGAAAAATTCATTTTAACTGAGTAAATGTACCAAATGAAGTACCGTTAAGTAGTAATAGATCGGATTGAGGAATATATCATCTAACACAATTTTCATTATGTTTGATCAAGTTATATTCATAGTAAATTGCAAAACTCACTGTACTTTGAACAAATTAAAAATAAAGCTATTCCTAGCTTTGATAATTGTGCATTGAATGTGATGATAGTGGAATCCTTCCACTTTACATATTGCAATACTGTAAAATTAATATGAACTAAGGCACCGCCTAAATGAGGTATTAAATACACATTGGATATCTGCTAAGCTATGTTTCAGATAGAAACTGACTAAATATGAGTTGAATTTAGATGTTATACAATAGGCCTATACAAAGATAATTATTGATCAGCAACTGGTCACTTTTCCTCTTTAAATTTAAGACCAGAAATAATAATTATTCAAAATTTTAGATTGGCTATGTATCTGTGGTTTATGTTTTGAATAAGTGTAGGCATCCCTAACCTGTAGTTTTACCTATATTATACTGATTTGTTATACATTGCAACGTTACGTCATGAGTCTATTTGGCGTACTTTTGGTATGACGTCGTTTCCTGTCATTTGTGACGTCATGACATCACGTCTTGTATTGGCATAGTTGCGTATTTCTTACTTCCCTATGCTTATTTAAATAGTTTGTTTTATTTATTGAATATTTTTAAAGATGGTTATAATTCGAAAGAAAATGATAGGGGGCAACCGTTTACAGATTACTATTTTTTTTATTTTCAAAGGACCATTCACCTCGGAAAACTGCCTGAAATTTTTGACCGGAAATAACTTTTTCTGAAAGCATTAGTACCGGCAGAGACTCGACGAAGATACGCACATGGACATTACTGGTATGGGTATTTACAATAGCCAGCTAGGCTGGCTATTTAATCCCCTATTAATTTTCGTGGGGGATTAAATTTCGTGGATTTCGTGGTTCACTTCAACCACGAACTTTAATCCCAAGGAACATTGATTTTGACCCTTGTTTTGGTACCTGAAATGCAAAATCCACGAATTCAAGTGCCAACGAAATTGTCATTTTTACCAAAACCACGAAATTTCGTCCCAACGAAATTATATGATTTTACAGTATATAGTGACTTCTTTTGTAGTTCAGATAGAAACTTTGGTAATTTTTGTCAGACGAAAATAAACCTATTTCTGAGGTTGATGCTCTCAATAATCCACTGCTTAATTGGAGCAGGGATCGAATTTCCAAACCAAAGAAAGACCTTGTTATTTACACATTAATTTGATTAAATGATGTTTGTACATAATTATAATATATAACCCAAAGACTCCTCACAGATGACTAACAAATGGTTTTGATTAATGTGAGGAGTTGTGAAAATCTTGTTGTTTAAATCATCCGTTTAAGGAGCCATATCTTACCTGGCTGCTTTGTAACATTATCAATTTACTATTATTTATCATAGTAAAACAAGAGGCAATAATAGACAACCATATCCCCACCAAAGAGGTCATAACTCAGACAAAAGTGGTCAAATCACAAAATCCTGACAATATGCACTTTAGGTCCTCATTATTTATACATATAATATCAATATAGTGATTATCTGCGAAAGTTGAAAGTTTCGTCAAAATCCCTTAAGAAATGACAGAGGAGTTGCACACAGAAACTTGGACTGACTGACGGAATGACGTCTACCATTGCCATATTCCCTTCGTCTTGGCAAAGGATAACAAATATATCCAGTAAATATATTGCTGGTAGCTGTAACCTTTGCCTCCATGTGCTCAATGGTTTCTAGGAAGTCTCCTGGTAGCATTAACTGACTTACTGTCTAAATATTTGTCCACCAATGATCAGGTTTAATTGATTAAGCATTCATTGATTTGACAAACATAGAGAAATGTAAAAATGCAGAAGCTGGGACAAGATCAAACTTATAAATCATACAGAAAATGCCTGAATATTTCTGTCAAAACAAAACAAGAGGGTCCAAAGGGCCCTGGGTCGCTCACCTGTTTGGCCTAGTGACCTAGATTTTGGCCCAAATGACACAGTATCTAACTTGACCTAGATTTTATAGAGATGATCATTGTGACCAAGTTTCATAAAGATAGAGTCAAAATTGTGACCTCTAGTGTGTTCACAAGCTTTTTCAATGATTTGGCCTCGTGACCTAGTTTTTGACTCCGGATGACCCAATATCGAACTTGACCTAGATTTTATAGTGATGATCATTGTGATCAAGTTTCTTAAAGATTAGGCTCAAATTGTGACCTCTAGTGTTTACAAGCTTTTTCAATGATTTGGCCTTGTGACCTAGTTTTTGACCCCAGATGACCCAATATCGAACTTGACCTAGATTTTATAGAGATGATCATTGTGATCAATTTTCAGAAAGATTAGTCACAAATTGTGACCTCTATTGTGTTCACAAGGTTTTTCAATGATTTGGCCTAGTGACCTAGTTTTTGACCCCAGATGACCCAATATCGAACTTGACCTAGATTTTACAGAGATGATCATTGTGATCAAGTTTCATAAAGATTAGGCTCAAATTGTGACCTCTAATGTGTTCACAAGGTTTTCCTTTGATTTGACCTAGTGACCTAGTTTTTGACCCCAGATGACCCAATATCGAACTTGACCTAGATTTTATGGAGATGATCATTGTGATCAAGTTTCATAATGATCAGGCTAAATTTGTGACCTAAAGTGTGTTGCAATTGTGAACGGACGGACGGACGACGGACGGACGACGGACAAAGAGCGATCACAAAAGCTCACCTTGTCACTTTGTGACAGGTGAGCTAAAAAAGAAGTTAAATATGAGTTTCAACTCCTTGTATGTCTGTATTATTGCATACACTGGTTAAACCCCCCCCCCCCCCAATGTCATTTTCAATAATTTTCCTCTGATAAAATTAGCATTGCTAAAAGTTATAATTTTCATATACAATGTACATGTAGTTTGAAATTGCAGTACATACTTTGTACTTCATACTATGTACTTGTACAGCAACACCCTTTGGAAGCTGAAAATATTGACATGTTATTCAGAGGTTGTTGCTCCGCAGAAGTTAAATAGTAGTTATAGTTAAACTAGGCTAAGACATATTGTGAAGGACTCATTCTCTGTTATAACACAGACAGGTTGATACTCTATAGAGGGTTGCTCTGGAAGAGGTTGTACTGTATACAGATATGCTCCATCATAGTGGGGAGCAATTAAGACAATTGTCCAGACATACCAGACTAGTATTATATAAGCCAGGAATTTAAATTAACCTGGTCAGAATAAAATGATTAATTATACATAGTTAAACAATTCAGACTGTGTCCCTGATTCCATCAGTAAACAAAAGTTAGCCTCATTATCAGACTGGTCCACTTTATACCTTAATAAAAAAATCTGACACTGTAAATCATAAGGCCAATATTCACATTTGTTTAGTTTAATTTTTAAACAATTTGGCCGGGGCACATGCCATTTTAGGACTCTTTTATTTCTCTAGCAAAAAAGTGAACATGGGTAAAGATGTGTGTGATCATTCCAGATTTGACCCAGATAGAAGGTGCCTGAACATGCTGAAATATGAATATACATAAACACAGCTCTTGGCCTTAGTTCTAAATGCCATTCTGTGTTATTTTGTACTTATAAGCAAGCTTTAAGTTCTGTTCTTTACTGTCTGAGGCTCTTTGACCTGACCTTCAGTTCTCAAGGTCATTCTGTACCCAAAAACCTTAGCTGTGACCTTTGCTTCTTAAGGTCATTCTTGGTCTGGCCTTCAGTTCTCAAGGTCATTCTGAAACATGTATGCAATAACCTGGGCTCAGTCATTCACTTCTCAAGGTCATTATGTAACAGATCTGTGCCATGCTTGGTGTTTAGCATATGAGTAGTTGGTCAAATGGCCCACTGTCAAGATATTGTTGCTTGCAAATGGTATCCAATCTGACTGAAATGCTGTTAGAGAGATGCATGAACTTATTCCCAACAGAAATTGATGGCGCTCTTGATGATTCTCTAACTTCTAAGGAAATAATGATTATAAATTATTTGAGGACTCAGTGCAAAACTATGGTACAATTGTCTCCATAAATTCATGTGTTACAATTGTTTTGCACTGAGACCTCAATATATAAAAGAGAAACTTCGGTGCCTGTTATTTCTCCCCTTTCATGCAGTTTATATTTAGACATATATTACCATTTATAAAAAGTTTTTATAGCACTTGTCTGTTCTAGGATAGTTTTATAGAAGCTTTTATTACCTGAACACAACTTTAATGTATTTGTTTGATGTTTTATAAACTGTTAATGCTAATCAATACTCAATGCACATTATTTATTCCTTCATTGAACATTTGAGTGTTAATACTTAATGCACATTTTTTTTATTTCTTTATCAAACATTTTTATCTTTTTAAACTCAATGCACATTATTTATTTCTTTATTCCTTATTGACATTGAGCGTTAAACATTTAATGTTATATTATCACTTTTATTATAATGTGGGATTTGTATTTCACTGTGCAATGGTGTGTACAATAATAATGCACAATGGAAATTTTTCAGTTCAGAAAGTTGAAAAGCTCCTTTGAACATGTTTATTGTAACAATTAACAAATGAACCATAATGACTTAACATATTGGATATACATAATATTGTACACCCATACCCGACTGTAACACCCAACTAGTAATGTATTGATATACAATAGCCAACAGCCTAAGTATTGTTAAAATTGTTACTTAATCTGAGTAGAAATTAGACAAATTTTGATTCAAATTCACTATGTTTTGTTTACTTTTCGAATATTTCTTGTACAGTTGAATAAGAAAATATTATTTCGATTTAAATTTTAATGCAAAAATTCCCCTTTGAAATTCTGTTTGGTACTAATATTTGTTGTTAAGATATGTACGTGTTGAATCGAATCTTTAAATATATATAAATACATTCAATTTCAAAGCAATTTTGACAAAGTTTAATGTTGAATAATATTATAGCCGATTCTTTTGTACTTATTCAATAAATTTACAAAATTTGTGTCACATTTTTCCCTTTAGCCTTTTATAGTTGTGACTAACGGTGTAATAAACCTGTTAGTCCCCTCGACAGGATCTATTTAGTAGGCAGAGCGTCTTACAACAGAAATATAGTATTACCGGCATACAAAACCAAAGGTCATCATATTGTATTTAATAAACATTGGTAGAAAAGCTTAATCATTTGACTTTGATCAGATAGGTATATTAAGTAGTTTAGTATAAATACATTAAAGTTTAATGCACTTAATAAACTGGATATTGTATTTATAGGCGATACAAAACATTTCAACAAATATGTGTCAATATTAAGTCAGATTGGTGTATGGACATTTATTGTAAATATACCTTAATACCTTGAATTACGTCTTTGTTCTATTTGTTTCCTGCAGTTGAAATTTAAACGTTTATATAAAACATATTCATGCAGTCAAGTGATTTGTACCAAAGAAAATTGTTTTTCATTTGTTATGAAATAGTTGTAATGACATTGGAGCTTGGAAACTGAAGGTCAGAGCTAAGTCTATGGGTACAATAACAAAATGACCTTGAGAAGTGAAAGTCAGATCTGATAATGACCTTAAAATATAAGTTAGAGCTAAAAATGACATTGAGAAATGAATGTTTGAGCTATTAATGACTTTGACAAGTGAAGATCAAAGGTAAAAATGACCTTTAGAACTCAAGGTCAGAGCTACTAATAACCTTGAGAACTGAAGGTCAGAGCTATTATTGACCTTGAAAATTGAAGGTTATAGCTATTAATGACCTGGAGAATTGAATGTCGAAGCTAATAATGACATTGCGAAGTGAAGGTTATAGCTAATAATGACCTTGAGAAACGAAGGTCAAAGCTAATATTGACCTTGAGAAATGAAGGTCAGAGGTCACATTCTATTGTACTCACCTTTCTCTGGTTCCCGGCTTATCAGCTGTATGTTGGGTAACTTTACAATGAGCAACTGTTGTAATACATCCTGAAAATAGACAATGAAAATAGACAATGTAAGAGTCATAATACTGATTGATTGATTGATTGATTGATTTATTGATTAAGTGACTGTCTGGTTGAGTGGTTGATTGATTGATTGATTGAATGAATGAATGATTGAATGAATGAATGAATGAATGAATGAATGAATGAATGAATGAATGATTCATTCATTAATCATTACCCATTAAACAAAGGGTAACTAACTAAATAAGACTGCAGCAGTGTTAAACGTCATTTCAGGTTAATTGTAGAGGTTTGAGGCTGCACAGTCATTTTTCTCAGTTAACAAAACCTCTGTGTTCCTTTACATAAACCATTCAATTAAGAAACTGTGTACTTATGCTGCAATTGAAACTTTAAACAAAGGTTACTTCCATGGACTAAAGAGTTAAACCATCTCTGTTATGAGTCCAGTTCCATTATAGACTGCACCAGTATAATGACTCCATAAACACAAATTAAAGACAATTAACAGGTGTTAGTTTAATATTCCATGTCATTATCAGACAGAACATAGTCAGAATCATTATCATTCTTGTAAATGATATATGTTTGTCTTTCATCCTGTCTGTGAGCTATCTGGGAACTTTGATGTTTGTTTATCATCCAGACTTGTAGCTACTGTAAAATCATTAATTTTCATGGAGGATTAAATTTCGTGGATTTCGAGGTTCACCTGCAAACCACGAAATTTAATCCCATCGAACAACAAGTTTAACCCATGTATTTATTAACTAAAATGCAAAATCCACGAATTAACATCCCATCAAAATGGTCTTTTTTTACCAAAAACCACAAAATTTTGTCTCATCGAAATTAAATGATTTTATGGTATCAGAACTCACTCTAGGTTTGGGTGAAGAACCAACATTGCTGACTGATTGCTATAATCACCTGCTAAACAAATAATGACTGGAATGCTAATATGTGACATATTGACCTTTGACCAAACCAATAATGGCCAATGGTTGTAGTCCAGAAACATTAATTGACCAATGTAAATTTAGTTAATGGAGAACAACAGACAACCTGGACCATGAGTGTTCTGACCATCCTCAACAACAATAGCATTCAATACATATAGACTTATTTCTTTGCATCCACTTTCCTTATTATTTATGGTAATGATTTTGTAGACAACAATATCAACTCTAGTTAATTAAATTGTTATTTTTGGCATATCACTTTGATAACCACCTTTAAAATAAACAAAAACCTGGACTGACACTATCATGCATAACATTGATTGTACTTAATTATGATACATTTTTAATAACAATAAATTCTAAATTATGATCATGTGAAACTCCTTAGCATTAGTATAAATTTTGTTCAGTGCCAAAAATTTGATGTCTTAATTAATGCAATTTATATTTCTATTGAACTCCACTTCTATACCTTTAATAATTCTGTTACAAGTGTCCAAATCTATTACAGCAACACAAGTTGAATTATTCAAAAAAATCTTTTACAAATTGAATTCACAAGTTTGTGTAGATGTCATGATTGAGTTTATGAACAATTCATGAAAATCATCCTGGTTCATGAAATGTACTACAATGCTACTGAAATTCAGTTCATGAAATGTCAAAATACTGTAAGTTCTTGATCTGATGTGTTCACTTGTTCATTAATGGTTCATGAAGACTGTGAGTGTTCATGAATAGATTATCAACTGATCTGTTCATGAATAGTCCATTAACTGATGTGTTCATGAATAGTTAACTGATGTGTTCATGAATAGTTAACTGGTGTGTTCATGAATAGTTCATTAACTGTTCATTGTGTTCATAAATTTGTGCCAATTACCAGTTCAAGAACTTGAGTCTCATGAATTTCGATGTGACCACTTAATTTCAAGAACGAATTTTTAATTGTGAACAATTCAAGAATACGGTAGTTCATGAAGAGTGCATTCAGATATTTGAGTTATAATACATTAATAACCTGAATAGATTATAATTCAAGTCATACAGAAGCCAATCAAAGAAAGATTTTGATAATTTCTATCACTAATTGCCATTAATTATACCACTGTGTAGTATATATATAGTATTCGGTACCAACAATTACCGGGTATTATTGAGCATACTCTATGAGACAAGATTATGACAGGACAAGATTTATCTGTCGGTGACAAGTACATATGCATATATAACATGATAATTGGTCAATCATCATTCAGTCACTGTCAATTTCTCTCCTTCACATTCACAGCTATTCAGATTTAAAAATGAATTTAACCAGCCTTTTATAAACATTTCTCACTGTGGAACAATTACGATTTATAAACATATTTCGATGTCAGTGATAAACTATTAAGTGAGAATATTTAATTGAGCAAATAATAATAATTGTACAAAGTTCTCTCAATATTAAATTCAATTTTAGTTGAACTACCAAACATCATGTATGTAAAGCTCTGTCATATTATGTTACAGGCGTTGTCTGTGGTACACCGGACACTCAAATGACACTCAGTATATTAGAGTCATGGGAGTGAACTAATTAAGTCATGTAGGATAATTTCTTAAAACCTTGATGAGTTAATAAGGTGTCAAGTCACAACATTTCAAATATTTCGAATATTAATACAGTGAGTCAGTGACATTGAGTTCATAAGAGGTTAATTTTTTCGATCACTTTAATAATGTATTATTGTAACAGAAGATGTAAATATATTCTATGACAGAATCATACAAGTAAAACATTGATGAAAAACATCCAATAGTTTGTTCAACCACCTGTGATTTATACAATTAATTGTACCAGAGCTTTTCCCATGTTACCCCAAGTCTCCTACCCTTTACCAGTAACTCAATTTAGAGTATTAACTATTTACCATCAATCAAATACACGGTGGGGGATCCAACATATCGATACCAAAATGGGTTACGCATAATTTCATCTGTCGAACTTCCTGGTCTACATATGTTGTACACATTTCGAGGAAAAAAATGTAAGATTCTTATTTGTTATTGGTTTATGTTCAAATCAAATTGTTTTGCCCAAATATCTCAATGCAGTGCCACCCTTTATACATTTCCAAACATGTACGTGTATTTATCTTATCTGTACGTGTAGCAATAACAGAGAAAAACTGATTCTCTGTCAGGCGGTGTGGCTGAAAATTCGCCGCAGTTTGATCACCACGAGAAACTCTTTTGTATTTTCACCTCATTTGTTTGATTATTGTTACAGAAATATAACATACCTTTCATTACACACATGTTTAAAATTTAACAGCGATTTGATGGCTAGAAAAATATTTATTGTAAAAAAACAGCATGCTCTACATATGTTGTACGTGTTTTCCATATGTTGGATTGAAAATGTTTAATTTGCCAATTTTATTTTGAGTTTAAATGGATTTCCTGGGAAAAAATTGAAACTGAAATATGTTTAAGTTATCATGCCACCATCGATGAGTGGTATATTGCTTTTCTGGTGACTGTCCGTTTGTCTGTCTGTCTGTCGTTAGACCAAATGCTTTCCGTTCAATAACTCCAGAACACTTTGCCCTATGATCTTTAAACTTTGCATGAAGGTTGATCGGAAACAGTCGATGACTCCTAGATATTTTGAGGTCAGCAGGTCAAAGGTCATGGTCACTGTGACCTTGACCAAATGCTTCCGTTCAAAACCGAAGAACGCTTTGCCCTTGTATCGTCAAACTGTACGCGGAGGTTAGTCAGTAACAGTAAATGAGGTCAGGGTTTGCAGAAATCATTTTATTAATAGTCCTTGTCTGTTTGAGCGTCGATGAATTCTTATTGAAATTAGTCGAAGAATCAAGATAACATATAACTGTTGGGTTTTTTTTTAAAAAAAAGATGAAGAACACTTGGTATCTACACATCCGTGTGGTGTTAATAAGGTCAAAATTTAAATCGCATACCTCGTTTTTATCACTGATTATCTCTTGTAAAAAC
Source organism: Spisula subtruncata (assembly GCA_963678985.1). Lineage (NCBI taxonomy): Eukaryota > Metazoa > Mollusca > Bivalvia > Venerida > Mactridae > Spisula > Spisula subtruncata. The sequence goes on from OY787661.1 coordinate 18,800,156, forward strand.
TTCCTGACTGACGCTGTATCGACCAACGCCAGGTTATCTTACTCAGCGTCATGCATAATCAGATTGATATATACAAAAACTTCAATTTCAATGCATTCCAGTAGATTCATACCAAATTGGACTATCACAATTACCTGTCTTTCTAAGAACTAATTTGTCATTTTTACTGCAAACACCTCCTGGTATGTAGTGTTACCTTAATTGGCTCAAAGTTCAGAATAAAGTCATTCAAATGTATCAGTCAATGTATCGCACTAATGCATTGACCTTGAATTTGAGTTAAAACAATGAGTTACCTAACGGCAATCAACATTTTTATTCTTGGAAGAAACGTGAACAAAATCAGAATTTTACATAGAAAATAACACCAATATGTAGCCGATTGTCTAATTAAGAAAATTAGTATCAACATGATATGCTTCAGTTTTATAATATAGAAGTTACGTACAATTCAGCGATCAATCTGCCGTCAGTAGATCCATTTAAAGAGTATAGAGCTATATCGGAAGAATAAACTGAAAAACAATTATGCTTTCATATCCATTAGATCATTTTTCGCTTCAGTTTTAACAGAATTTCTTTCTGTGATTTATTGGACATGCAAACTGTCCATTTTCATACGAAAGTGTTCTAGAACACCCTATGAAAGTATAAGAATCGTATATTTTTCGACGATTGAATCAAAGTACACGGAACCCATCCAAAGTTTTAATTTGCAATTAAGGTAGTCTAGTATCATACTTAAAACGATGCAAGTAATTATTTTGACATTGAATGACTGTTAGAATATAGCTCTATACACTTTATGTTTGATGATAGGACTGCTCGAACTCTTCATTCCTATATTTCGGGCCACCGATTACTGAACATGTTTTGCCTAATTAGTGTATTCGTAAGTATGTAGTTTTAACGAAAAAGGAACGGCATAAATATACATAACATGTCTAGTCTGCAATTAGCAAACATTTTGATTAGTTAGATATGCAGACATTTGCTGAAATGAAAATACATGTAAGTGCGTAAATAAGTTGGTGTAACAAATACGAAATGATATGAAGATAACTTAAACAGATTTGGGTTTGGGTTTTTCCAGGAAATATATTTAAACTCAATATAAAAGCGACAAATTAAACATTTTCAATCCAACATATGGCAAACACGTACAACTTATGAAGAGCATGCTGTTTTTTTACAATAAATACTTTTCTAGCCAACAAATCGCCGTTAAATTTGAAACATGTGTGTAATGAATGGTATGTTATATTTCTATAACAAAAATCAAACAACTGAAGTGAAAATATAAAAGATTTTCTCGTGTTGGTCAAACTGTCGCGAATTTTCAGTCACACCTCCTGACGGAGAATCAGTTTTTCTTAGTCATTGCTACACGTACAGATAAAATAACTACATGTACATGTTTGGAAATGTAAAAAGGGTGGCACTGCATTGAGATATTTGGGCAAAACAATTTGATTGTAACATAAATCGATAACAAATAAGACTTTCGCATTTTTTTCGTCAAAATGTGTACAACATATGTACACCATGAAGTTCGACATATGAAATTATGCATAACCCATTTTGGTATCGATATGTTGGATCCCCCACCGTGAAATAGATAACATTGTTTATAGCATACAATAAGTTACTTATATGGACAATTGATGACTTAAAACCAGTCTGTTGACATCTTAACAAGGAAAACCAGTCCCAGTAAACATTAAGCCAAATAAATTTAACTGCCACAAAGTAAACGAAAAGACAAGAAAGGAACAGGATTATTGAGAAACATTGACTATTGTATATGACAAAATTACATCTGTTTGGAAAGAAAGTGAACGACCGTTTGTGGTCATTTGCTGTACGTCATCAGTAAAGGTGAATGTTAAGACCGCGATATTTGGTCTGCAGGTAAGTCAACAAGGTTTTGAACTAAGTTAACCTTATCCATGGAACGTCAATACCTTCCATATACTTGGACCCCTTTTCGTAATATTGATCAAATCAATTGACTCTATTATCATTCCACACACCTGAGATATTTTTAAGTAAACTGTAATTCATTAACATACCACAGTAACTGTCTTCCACACCCTATCACACACTTCCACTGAATGTTATCAGTACTATAATGTGAAGTGTTAACAAAATCTCCATTAAAAAATATTTAGTTCAGTTTAAACTAACTTTTTTAGGTTGATTGTGAGACAAGTTTCCTAACTTATATTCACCAATCTGGACACTTCATTCCTGATGTTATCCATTGCCACAAAGGTGAGAGAAGAGAAGCCAGAATCCCTTTCATGCCAAGCATCAAACAAGGGAACTACTGATAACATTTTTATTTCGTCTTTGGTATATTTGAGGGATTAGACTTGTGACAAAGTAATCCTTGAGACAAGCAATTGTAATTAAGGGAGATAATTCAACAAAGAGAATGAGTTATGGTTCCTGCATACTGCATATCCCTTCAAACCCAATAAGAAACAGTTTGAACACCTCTTTGAAAAGTTAAGAGTTTAGTTCCGTACATGTAACTTTGTCAAAGGAAGGTAAGGGCAACAATAAATTGAAGATAACCTCTTTAAATACAGTTTTTTAGTTGAGTTTCATATATGCAACTGTTGAGTGTCAAAGAGAGGGTGGGGCAATGATAATAAAGAGGAGTTAACCTCTTTGAAAATAGTTTTTGAGTCAAGTTTCATACATGCAAGTGTCAAGGGAAGGGGCGATTAAAGGGGAGATAAACATGTACCACAGGTGTGTCCTCTTAATGACCTGTATAAGTGATGTTCAAAGTGCTGTATATCTATTTACCTATTATTAAGGTATTCTTCAGATGATTAAATCTTAAATCAAACTCTTAGCTATACATGGTAATTCTGATCGGGCAGGGCAAGTGTGACTTGGGTTTCATTAGCGGTAAACCTCCATACCCTGACCAGAATACTGTGACAGCTTATTATCCGCAGGAGATTAAATCACATCAACAGTTAAACCACCTATATTTAACATCCTAATATGTCATTCAATTCATACCTACTAAGCTATAATCATAGTCTTTATGGTAGAGGACAGTTTTGCGAGGAGTCTGAATTATAATTGAACAAAGATGTTTCTCACAAGTCTAAACTTTCCCAAGATGTTTTTTGTGGGAAATTGGTGTCATAAACAGCTGCATTAAGTGTGCTAAATATTATCTCAAACATACAATGCATGGCTATGATTTATTGGACTGAATTATATGTAAATTTGAACATCCGAAAATCTCAAAAACAATTTTATGATTGTAGCATGTGCACAATATAAAGCAGTAAATTTAAACCTCAGTATCTCCGCAGAACAGCTAGCTTATTAGGCTTTGAGTAAGTTTGGATTTCCACCAGCATCACACTCTAAACTCCAGTGACTTCTCTTGTAGCTCCGTGACATATACCTATGACTCTGACAGTGCCTTAAGATATTGCAAGAAACCTTGGGTGGTATTCAATAGTCTTTAAAATATAGACTTTACTTAAAGATAAGCACAACCAATCAGATCACACCATATTAAAATCTGGTTCAGCAACAAGCAATGTGATTGGCTATCCTTATTCTCTAATCTAATAAGATCGATATTGAATACCACCCCATCAATGACACAGGTAACTGTATCATTGATAAAGAAAAAAAAACAAAGAGAAAGTAAAATTTGAATTTTTCGAAAACAAATTTGTTATCAATGATACAGTTACCGGTGACCAATGGCCTAGAGAATATTCATGATAGTAACATTTAACTTTACTATCAATAAATTCCAAGCTTTCAAGTTTCACATTCACATTATTTGAAAGTGTACTCAAAATCATTCTTCTTCCTGTAATCTTGTTGATTGATCATTGAGTTAAAACCATCTTGGAGATGCTAGCAATGAATAGAATCCATTACTCAGGTGAAGATATGTATCTGGAGATAAGTGGAATATAATAGTTTTATTGTTGACAGGGGGGAAAGGGAAGATATTAGAGATTGTATGTTTCAAGTTTTCGTACAGCTGTACCAGTAACTTGGGACTAAATTGCCTGCATGCACTTACTGGCATGTTAGTTCAAGGTAAAGAAAAAGTTTGTTATTATAGTGTCACCCCTATTGAAAGGGCCAGTCAAATTTGACTTGTGAGATACTTCATAATCTTTGATGCAAACTGTACCTTCCCGAATCCCTTCTCGTATATCAAGTGTTAAATACTAGAAATACTGAGATATGAACAGCCCATGCAGTATGCAGCAGTCCAAGTCGCAAGACAGAGTGAAATATGCCTAGCATGTTATATTGCATTTAATTATATTTTTGTACAAAAAAAACCTGATAATTAAACACAATAATAATTAACATTACATTAATTGCATTGCTCTGGTAGGTAAGGAATGCAAGGTCCATCAACTCCTAATTTTGGTGAAAATAAATGCATCCAATTAGGCATACATACAGCCATACATTATAATAAAGTAGATTTGTGTGTCCAACAAGTATTGAACAACATCCAACATGCAATATTAATCAATTAAGAAAGACTGCATTGATTGCCAACGGTGATAGCTGGCTGTTCATACCTGAGTACACATAGGTCAAACATATTTAAGACACAACGCAACAAAGCATCTCTTATAAAACAGTAAATTGTTAAAAATCTTTCTATGTTAACTTTTCAAGCTTTAACTAAGTAATTGCAACTTTGTAAATCATGCACTATTTTGGCCCTGTTATTTCATGAGGCAGCTTGCAAACTTTTTAATTTTAGTTTGAAATGTTACAAATCTCAAAACTCTGATATCCAGTTTAAGTCTTGCTTCTATTAGAAAAATACTTGGCATGGGTATTTATGTAGGAGTGGTGAAATTAATGTTCTTCCGTGACACTGAGGTGAGATACAAACTCCTAGCTTTGCAATATAAGATAAAATGTCTTGTAATGTGTAACCTCAAAATACAAACTCCTGCATGTGTGCGATGACTGTACTGGTATAAATAACAAGATCATAGCACCAGCTGTCGGGACTCCCAGCAATTTCTCATTCAATAAAACTTTGATCAGTCTGCAATATCGAGATCCGACATAAAAAAAACATTTAATACAACAACAGTTGATCTCCTGCAACAGTTGATCCCTGCAGTATTCATGTTTATTGATTCCAATAATACCTGAGAAATATCTTGTTTAATGACTTTATATATCACAGAGTATGTGGATTATCTATGCATTATAATAATGACTGGGCTGGAAATAGAATTGATAATTTTGTAAATATTGGTAAATGAGTCAAATTTCTGTCTGCGGGGCAGAATTATATGGGTATAATTCAAATTGTCTTTTAATTGTATAGTATAATAACCTGTAATTGTTCATTTCTTGATTCTATAACATTTATTCTAAGACATTAAAGTTTATGTTACACGCAGCTAAATTATAATAGGCAAAATAAATTCTCATTCGAGTGCCTTAAGTCAGTCTGGATGGGCATACACTTTTAAGTAGGGGATGTCTTTGAGGGTTCACATTATCTAACGTCACCCAAAAGATGCAAACATTGTTTTGATGCAATTCCATGGGTTGATGTTAAAAGGGGAATCCTGCTCCTCTCTACTCCTTCTCACAAAAAAAAAATATCCTCAGAGATGAATACCATCAGAAACGAGGGTAAAGAATTCAAATGACTATTAAATAAGACATAAAACTCACTTGTGTAAAGTTATAATAATAAATAACAACTTTATTTTCTGTGGGTTACATAAATGGCTTCACCAATTTTCATTATTGGCCACAATAATTTATAACACACCTAAAATGTCAAATAAATATATTTAAGTTACAAAATATGAACCACTATACAGTATCACCCAGAATAATACATGAGTTTTAAATATGAAAATATTTGTAAAGTAATAAATCCATTACAATGTATGTTACATACTATGTACAGAAGTTTTCAATTAGCCGAATCAATGACATCACAATGTATGGTCATAATTTAATTGTTCTATTTAGAAATCATCAATATTTCTATGTATTTAGATAGGAAGGTTGCCATATAGGATAAACCTATCTGATTGTGACCAAATGAACCAAGTAATTTATAATACAATATATTGATTTTACTGTGATCATTTACAGGCAATAATTATTAAATTTCCGACATACTTATTATTAAGTGACATGTCAAAGTTGATTATAATCGAGATATAAATATCAGATTTTTATTTCATACTAAATCGGTGAAGCATGATCGTAGTACATATATAACGATGCATAATACATGTTAATTTATAATGCCGAGTAATGCATGTGTTCATGAATATTCAGTAAAACATTGCACCAGCTGTAGAATGCATGCGATGTAACCAACAGCTGAGAAAATGCTGAAATACATACGTTTCACGCATTTTCTGTAATTATTTGCCATCATATTTTAACAGTTTGTGGTTTCATTATTTTAATCTCTATTCTTGGTTCCCCATCGTTGAATTCAAATTCCTTTAACAAGTGTACCTTTGAAGCTCAGTGGTTAAAGTGCATACATTTTTATAGTGCAACAGTTGCAGTGAGATTTGATTTATTGGTAGTTATAAATGATGCTCAACTATGTTACAAGAGTAACTCCTTACACACAGTTAATCATAGAAACCATGTGACAAAGTGCCATGTACCATGTGATACAGTGTTAGATACCATGTGATACAGTGTCAGGTACCATTTGATACAGTGTCAGGTACCATGTGATACAGTGTCAGGTACCATGTGATACAGTGTCAGGTACCATGTGATACAGTGTTAGGTACAATGTGATACAGTGTCAGGTACCATATGATACAGTGTCAGGTACCATGTGATACAGTGTCAGGTACCATTTGATACAGTGTCAGGTACCATGTGACACAGTGTCAGGTACCATGTGATACAGTGTTATGTACCATGTGATACAGTGTTAGATACCATGTGACACAGTGTTAGGTACCATGTGATACAGTGTAAGATACCATGTGATACAGTGTCAGGTACCATTTGATACAGTGTCAGGTACCATGTGATACAGTGTCAGGTACCATTTGATACAGTGTCAGGTACCATGTGACACAGTGTCAGGTACCATGTGATACAGTGCCAGGTACCATGTGATACAGTGTCAGGTATCATGTGACACAGTGTCAGGTACCATGTGACACAGTGTCAGGTACCATGTGATACACAATCAGGTACCATATGATAAGTGTACAGTATCAGGTACCATGTGACACAGTGTCAGGTACCGTGTGACACAGTGTCAGGCAGCACGTGACAGAGGCATGTACAAAATGAAACAGTGTTAGGTACCATGCCTCATGACCATAAATGTTGCCATAGTGTGACAGCTAGCACTTACGGCAAGTATTCCATGACTCAGTGAATGGCAATGGGACATAAACCTAACATACATTCACCCCAAGCACAGAACTACATGCTGAATGCATACACAACCTTGTTATCCGAGATCAAAGTTTCCTAATCGGATAATCTTCAACCAATTAATCAATACACAAAGTAATTAAGTACAATGTTTGAATGGACTGTCATCTAATTATAGATACACCCAACTTGAAAATCATTTAGAAATGTCAATAATTGATGAATTAATTACATTTAAATGATCTGAAAATGTAGAAAAATAGGGCAATGTAACTGCACTATATTGAATTACAAACTATATAGAATAACAAGACACCCCGGGTAGCAAATTGGCAAGGTTGCCTGTGTTATAGTAAATGGAATAAAAGGATATGTAATTATAACATAATATTATATTAAACATATTCACAACAATGTTATACAATATTGTCAGATGATATTTGCCAGAATTTGAATTTTAGCATTTATTTAACCCTTTGCTTCATGAAGTCCATGGCTATGCATTTTGATCCAATCTACTATTTTAGACTATTATTTTGATGCAGAAACATGACAGGACCTGGTGTCAATCACCATATGATATCTTCAAATACCCAGTCTGGAGATGATGTGAATACAGCTAGTACCTAATCAGATTTGTTTAACTTCTCAAAAGTTACAATTAGGCAGCAAATTCACCTATCCAGTTTTCCTGGATTACATCATCTGCGTTCACCCTGACCAGTACTAACTTAACTAGCTTCCACACTGAACCAGCAACTTCTCCACTTGTTAACATTTTTTTATTAACATTGTTTTCATTAAAATTTTCTCGGAAGGGTTTGGCCTGCTGCGACTGGTAATCAAACCTGGATCATCGGTTACATATCCAGTTTGTCATGAAGCGCTGGACTACAGCCGAGGCACAGTCAGGTGAATGACATTTAATCACCATAGCAAAATAAAACATATTCATTGAACTGTGTGATTCTTATGTATTTGCAAACTTCAAAGTAAAGGATAATAATCCACAGTAATTATATTTGATTAAAAAAGTGTTAAAAGTAATAAATATACAAATCTCCACACTTAAATATGTCAATCATTACTCATTAACAGCTCATTTACAGTTTTCCATTTGTTTTCAAACTAGAAAAAAGTATTTTCAGTAATGCCTTTAAATTTTAAAGCAATTTACTTAATATATATACAGTTTAAATACATAAAGAACTAAATCACCAGAACATATTGACATAAAGTTTACTAAGACTTTACTTTCTCATAATTCGCATGATCAAGTTCAATTATTAAATTCCTTAGTAATGAAAAAAATATACAAAACTAACAAAATTTAATAAACTGTCAAACAACGTGATTTGGCCAATCATACCAATAAACCATGTCAACATACCAAAAAGGTAATTGTAAGTAACTTCATTGTTTGTAAGTACTTAACGAAAAAGTAAAAACCTTTGTTCAAAAATATTTGGTCTACATTCGGTTTACATTACAAAATTTTTAATATATATGGAATGAACATTCCATGTACATTTTTAAACTTCCAAATTAGGTGGCTTGAAATATATATATATTCGGTATTAGTTTAATATACATACTTAAAGAACCTGAGTCAATATTCGTGTACCCTATACTGGCTGCATAACAGAGGAGTCTCTTGTTCCGATTGAGTATTTCAGTCGAGGATAAATATTTAGTCTCCAGTCGACCTCTCTGGTTACACATATTCAACCAAGGACGTTTATTCCTTACATCATATATACATTAAACAAATGTTTATAATAGACTTCTTATAATACTGCAAACACTTTGCTTGTTCAGCACAAGATCCAATCCAAGATCCAGCACAATCCAAAGCAGGTTAATTTTCATTGATAGAACGCAAAGGCACAAGCACCATATAAAAGTCCAAATCATGTGGCACAACCTTATTGCATTTGCATACAGCAGCAACAGGAGCCTTCATTACAGCACAAGTTGTGGTATAATGTATGGCTTAAATTCTTAACAAGTTCTGGTACAGTATCATGGCACATGGGATTACATTCTAGAATTAATTGTTAACTTTTGCTTGCATTATGGCATAAACAGACATTGGCATTATGGCATTAACAGGTGCTTGCATGTAAAGGCATTAAAAGGCAGCTTACATGTTGGCATTTACAAGTGCTTGCATTATGGCATAAACGCAAGTGCAAGCAAACTCTCTGGGCATCCAGTCGTCCTAAAAGGTCACCTTGAGCAATATGTTGCATGCTCAGGTAAGCTAAAAAGCCGATGTTTAACACATAGTTCTCTGTTCTCAGTATATCAGACATACAATTAATAAGCCAAGGCATCACTTGAACATTGAATGTGCTAATAAAGTTTGGTATTAATAACTTCATTACTTCTTTCAAGTATGCATGACATTAGATTGTAGATATAAAGTATGTTGTATTATTAAGATTTACAGCTCTATGGTGTTTGAACAAGCTATAAAACATCTGAGACCTGATTAAAGAAGGGGTCAGTCTTCATCTAAATCAACCATTAAACTGTACTCAAGTATGCCATTAATTCCAGTCAACTTTAACCTAGCTGGTATAATAGCTAGTTGAGAGTCAGGGAACTAATTCTCACTTTCGTGCATACATAGCTGATAATGTTCCACTCACTTTAATGCTTAATTGGGGTTTCAAGATTGGTACCCAAGCATGTGTTTAACTTTGGGATCCAGTAATTTGATAGAATATTAATATTCTATTTTAGTATCATGAAGGACTGATTTTTCAAAGATAATAAGTCTTCAATGTTGGGTCAAAATAAGAATCACTAATTGACCTTGTAGCATTTGGTTGTATGAAATGAATAACACTTTCAGTACTTTGATTGCTGGTAAATTTAGATAAAGAATAGATTCAAATGAGTTTTTTAGCAGTATAACAATATAGTTTCGAGTTAATGAGTGTACCAGATGGACTGGTAATTAAATGAAGGTAGATTTTACTGTACATTATAACATGGACCATGGATATCAGAGAGAAAACAACTGCTGGTCTACGGGAAATGAACCAGAAAATTACTTCAGTATGAAAACTTTGCTAACGGTTCAAGTATCAACCTTCTCATAGTCAAATACTGCAACAATACACCAATAACCAATAATCAGGGGATACTCAAGGTTACAAGCCCACTGATGTCTCCAAGAAACTTAACCTTAATTGGTAATGTATTTTGAACCAAATTTTCTACAACATGACCTTATACTGCCATGATCAGGAATCAAACCCTGATTGCCGTAATACAAAGCTAAAATATTTCAATCACTACAAACTGCAAGCAGCTACAATACAGCTTAGGTCTAAATAATTAATACACAGTATTTAAGGTTTTCATTCTGAACAAAACATAATTTAACAAACATTGCATTAATTCAAGTGAATGGGTGCATATCAAAGGTAAAATTCTACAGGCTAACAGAGAAACATCATGTTTAAACATTACATTCTATCCCTTATATGGAGACTGATTTCAATAATCTGTATTGATAATCTATAGATATACAGGTACGCCAATTTTACCCAAAGCCTGAAGTTAGCGATACGAAATATACAAAATATAGCGATCATTCGAAATAAATGATACAACATTACAACATGTAAATTCATGTTTTCAGTATACAAACAGCTAGCACAGAGGTAATTCTATTCATACGTTGAATACAAATTTCAATCTTTTGTTCACCATCTATCCTTGTATATTTGACTTAACCGACAGAAATATTGATTTCAAATAAACACATTGTGAACAAGACAAACAGTGCTCACTGATAAAATATAAAAACTACGAAAATGTGAAGGATTTTTATCTGACAGGGGCTAAATGTGTGTTTACATGGTTAATGCCGAGCTGTTTGACAATTAATAAATAGGTTTTCTATGAAGAACCAAGGACTAGAGTGTTTTCACATTGCCTGACATAGCTGGAGCAATGATAAATACTGTACCTTCAGATCTTTTCAGAATGATGTATATAAAAGAGCTAAAAATCCATCTCAGATTGAGAAGTTTCCAGGGGTCAGCAAGATCTATTCGTATGAGATCATGCTAAAAGTGAGCTCACATTTGAGACACGTCCTGCCGGGTGACAGGCAGATCTATTCATTCTAAGACTGATATGGTTGAATGGTAACACCCGAAGCGAAACTTATGGTGTCCAGTTTCTGCCTCTTCCATGATCTATCTCGCATTTTCGATCTTTAGAAATTTTGTACTAACATAATATTTTTGCGGAAATCGGGGCACCGAAAAACTAGATAATTTATGAAATACTGTATGCACATATATATATAATTCTTCTTCTTTCTTCTTTTTTCTGACGGCTAGCGTTCTTCACATATTATAATGCAATGTTTGATAACGATTATTAACGATTTCAACACACAAGCTACTAGTCTGTATACAAAAAATAGCTTTTGGCATAGATTTACAATAATAAACAGCAAGACAAAAACAGTTCGGTAATTATTCTACATTTGGGGGTATTTAAAATTCAAGCTTGACCAAAAATGTTGACAAGAAGTATTTAAGCCGAAAGAGAAGTACTATACACTGCATTGATATTCAGCTGACGTACGTATAAATAGGATTTAGCATTATAATCCTAAAAGTCCACCAAGCTTGCCAACTATGCCATCAACAATTTTCGTATTTAAAAATGCACACCTTTTCAACAAGCCCAATCAGACATGTACACCTTACTCGTTATGCCAATTATACCGCAATTACAAGGTGTATCATATTCACAATAATTTACTCAATAGTCGGCATTTAACCGTTCTGCTATTGTTACCTCACCGTCACAATCGATTGTAAGACAATCTTTGCGTAGTAAATAACAATATCAACATTCTTGGCACGGTTTGTTGAAAATTTTAAAATCTATTGTATCTTTGACCTATGACATGTAGATCATGCCCACATGATTATATGTACTTATAAAGCGGTCTTAGCATAACACTTTAAACCATACCTTTAAATAATGTTTTCAAATTCAAATGTACAAAATATTTCACACTATAATCTGTTTAAATAAATAATTTCATAACAAAAGTTTTATTTCAAAGCCACCGAAAATTGCTCACAAATCTTAATTGTAATTTATAATATAATTGCATGTAAAAGACATGCAATAATAATTTTGATTCATTTCTTCCAACTGTTGTTAATAATTGGCGCTTCATTCTAGCACTTCAAATAATTAATTCTTTTGAATTTGCACATCACTTAATGTAAAAAAACAACTTACGACAATAATTCATTTTTCAAACACAAAATCGTTATGATTCGTTTTGCTAGCTGCATATTTGAATGATAATGCACTTAAATGCACTATACTTGGTGGTGGGGAATTATAATAAATCATTTTTGCAGATACTTGATAAAGAGATTGGGTAAGTGCAAGACAAATATGTGTAGAGTCTGAACCGCCTTGGGACCCATTAACTCAGGCTCCTTTCAACTATCGTACTGTACACTTAGACAAGTTGTAAAATCATCAGACAGCTATCATCACTAAATGGGAGAGCAGTTGGAACCTCAGGAAAACCATATTTTTTTCTCAAATTTCCAAAATATTTTGACAATGGACTTTAATTCTTTGAATCTTCCCTCCCATTTTTATCTGCATGCATTACACAGCTGTGTGCTAAACAAGGTACGTCTGTAAGATGCTGATCATATCATCGCTGCAATCACCACATAAACCATTGGGACACCAACAATGCATGCAATATGTCCCTTTTGCGCAACATGGTAACATGTACCTCACCATAATTATACATGTAGTAAGAAACATCCTCGTAGTGCAAAACAGGCAATATTTTTGACATTATTATAATATTTGAAAACTGATATAACTAGAGTTTCCACACTTACCGAGTAGTATCCTCTTATGTTCTTGAGCAATATATCCCAGTTTTGTAAGCGAATGTTGACATCTCGTACCTGGGTTATAACATCCTGATATGCTGTACGAGGGTCACTGAAATATATGACATGAACATTTTACTAGTAATTGGTAAATAATTCGCATAATAAGACATATCCATATGAAAAACAAACTAACATAATTTGAACATAATGCAGTCAATTTACACCAACTGCACAACTGTTTATAATAATTTATTTAAACATCACAAACGGGAAATTATCAATGAAGGGCATTGAGGATAGAATTGGTCGGTCTCTCTTCACAGGATAAATATCATCCAAGATGATGAATGGGTTTTTTCAGACAGGCTCTATAAACGATGGTCTTTGTTAGCAGGTTTTTACTGCATCATTGTTTCTTAGCCAAGAAATGTCATGCTAAATTAAGCAACAAACAATTGTGTCAAATGATGCTGCCAGTTTACATTTAGGCTAAGGTAACAACAAATAACTTCATTCTTAAGCTTAATTAAGATGGGAGTAAAAAAAATTAAAAAAGCTTAAACAAGCTCAAAACCTTTGAATAACAGAAAACCTTCAAAAAACTGAACCTAAAGTCAAGGGCACTAAAGGTTACAGCAAATAACTTAATTTTTTAGTTTAATTTGGATGAACTAAAATTAGTTCAAAACCTTTGAATAATTGTTCAATGTATGATACTCAAGGTCAAGACACATAATGTGTAAAACATACATAAGATTTTATACAACAAGCATATCAAAGGAAACATCAAAGAGGTTAGATAACATGTTTTCACTACAGATGCATCTATGACATTAATACAATCTGGTGTATGTGGCAGGTATGTGTATGCTCATGTCAATCAAATTAACGAGCCAATACTACAAAATTATTTATTTTCACGAGGGATTAAATTTCGTACATTTAGTGGTTCACCTTCAACCATGAAATTTAATTAAATCCCATTGAACAATCGATGTGTTTGACCCCAGTATTTATTTCCTGAAATGACAATTCCATGAATTAATGTCCCATGGAAATTGTCTTCTTTAATAAAATCCCGAAATTTCGTCTCATTGAAATTAAATGACTTTACAGTAAAGGAGCCAATATCTGAGAGTACTTGGGATGTTGAGGATGAGTGATACAGAATGTGCTAGAATACAGGTAACTCAACATTGGCACTTAACACCTGGAGTTACAAATGTAGTTCTTGTACAGATGTTAGATTTTAGTATAATTGTTTTATCTAATTGGTTGAAACTTTGTAAATTAACTAATGAACAAGTCAGACAGAGTACATCAATCAGGTTGTGTAGCATGGAAATTGTTTTGTGTTTCCAATATTCAAACAAAACTGGGGGATAATCAAGCTTGTTTAGTCCATACACATTGGGTGCTGGTGCAATACCTAGTAATCTTGACCATAACAGTTGCACTGCACAGATATCAAGGACCATTGCTGGAGTACCACAAAGACCATTGTTAAAGTACCACAAAGACCATTGCTAAAGTACAACGAAGACCATTGCTTGTGCACCACAAAGATCATTGTTAAAGTACCACAAAGACCATTGCTAAAGTACCACAAAGACCATTGCTTGTGCACTACAAATACCATTGCTGGAGTACCACAAAGACCATTGCTAAAGTACCACAAAGACCATTGCTAAAGTACCACGAAGACCATTGCTAAAGTACCACGACGACCATTGCTTGTGAACCACAAAGATCATTGCTTGTGAACCACAAAGATCATTGCTAAAGTACCACGAAGACCATTGCTAAAGTACCACGAAGACCATTGCTAAAGTACCACGAAGACCATTGCTTGTGAACCGCAAAGACCCTTGCTTGTGAACCACAAAGATCATTGCTTGTGAACCACAAAGATCATTGCTTGTGCACCACAAAGACCCTTGCTTGTGCACCACAAAGGTCATTGCTTGTGAACCACAAAGATCATTGCTAAATCATCACAAAGGTCATTGCTTGTGCACCACAAAGGTCATTGCTTGTGCACCACAAAGACCATTGCTTGTGAACCACAAAGACCATTGCTTGAGTACCACAAATACCATAGCTTGAGAACCACAAATACCATTGCTGGAGTACCACATAGACCATTGCTGGAGTACCACAAATACCATTGCTTGAGTACCACAAACACCATTGCTGGAGTACCACAAAGACCATTGCTGGAATACCACATAGACCATTGCTGGAGTACCACAGAGAGAATTGCTTGTCACCATAAAAACCATTGCTGGAGTACCACAAAGAGAATTGCTTGTCACCACAAAGATCATTTCTTGTGCACCACAAAGACCATTGCTTGGGTACTAAACAGTTAACAAGGACCCTCAAACAAGTTATTTCTAAAGAATGACCAATTTACTACATGCTGTGTCTGCAAAATGCAAAAAAAAAAGAAATAACAGTGGATCTTCAAGTTACAAACTCTGAATTCTTGAGTTTTAGACTTCACCATTCTGACACTTTGACAGGTAAATAAAACAACACTAGCCGACATAGTTGATGTCCATTCGATAGATATTGGTGTACAAACAACAAATAGATGTTCGTGTAAATAAAGCAACACTAACCAACATAGTTGATGTCCATTTTGATAGATATTGGTACACAAACAACAAATGAATGTTCATGTTAAGAATGTAACACATTTTGACAAGGTTTACAATACAAACACCATTAAGCAGTATAATGAGTGAGTACTGGAGATAAGCAAACATTCCACATGCATTAAGTCTTATCAGTGTACATATCACCATGTACATGCAAACAACTGCCATCATACAGACACAAACACAAAATTTGAAAAACCCTACAATCCAAACTCTGAAAACCTGACACTTAAAAACAGATTTCAAAAACTAAGATATTGAATTTGAGCTCGAAAATCACTAAGTATTTCAGTAACAGACTGCAATGTTGAAAAATGCTTTTTCTTAATCCAACATTATATGAATGTCTGTAGTTTATTTGGGTCTAAATGCTGTGTTTCTCAGCAGTTTTTAAGTTATAATTTATTATATGACAGGAGATTCACCTAACCAGTTTTCCTGGACTGCATCCTAATCCATTACTAACTTTACCTTCCACAACTAATTGTGACAAGGAACCAGAATAAGACTTTTCAACATGGAGAGAAAAATAGACATTGTCAAATTTAGGATTGAGAATGAATTCCAGATCCATGGGGAACAAATCCAGTGCGCTGGACTTGATGACTGAACCCTGACACTGCAGTGAATGGACATAATGGTCTACTTGAAAAGCCCACTTCTACAGACAGTGACTGAGTTGTTAATTGCAATTTAATGGTAATATTACACAGTAACACTATTAGTGCTGTAAGGTCTCTGAATTTATTGACAGATTGAAGCATAGATAAACCTAATTCCTTCAGTATTTAAATTACAATATGAAATACAAACATACAATTCAAGTAAAATAAACAAATTGCATAAACAGCAATAAAAATGTCGGGCACACAATTATGAAATATTTACATTATTTTATTGTACATTTGGTTCCTATCAGCTCTTCAATCGAACCATAAACCAGATAATATTACATAAAATAATGTCTACCTATGTCTACAGTAGGTCATAATGTAGTGTAAGGGTGTAATGCAAGTAGAAGAGCTGATACCGTCCTGTCAATGGCAATTAAGTGCTACATGAAATGAGTGATGTCAGAAATTTAAATATCAAATTTAAAGGAAGGATTAACTTGCTCAAGTTTATACATCATATTATTATGCCATACAAAGAGACACTGGACAACAACTGCGGCAACTATCAAGTAGCATACTTCAAAATCTCCAAAGTATAGTACTGTAATACTGAGATGCCTGTATCTTTTTGTGAAGAATACCATATACTTTACAGACATTTAATATAAAGTAATCAATCTCACCAAATCACATTACTTTTTTGCATTTAAAGGAAAACATTTAGTTTTAAAATTCAGAGACCACCAAACGCATCATGACACAGTGTTTGCATTCTAAGAATAATTGCATTTACAGCTAAGATTTTTCTAAAATTTCATTGCATGTAGCAAAGGCATAATACAGTGGACCCGGTCACAATAGCTATTAAAACAGCAATTAAATTCCAATCAAGCATGCTTGAGAGGACATATTGAATGGTTACCCCCTGTCGACAGGACAAGTAGAATGTGTGTGTCCTGTCGACAGAAGAGAGGTGGATGTATCTGTAATGGAAACCTGATCAGAATGCTCTCTCGAGTGTGTCCGACACTCCATGAAAACCAATTACATCTTGTAACTGTCAGGCTCTCACATTTTATTGATTGATGAAGTAAATGGAAGTTGTCACACTTGCTATAAGTTCTGTATCAGTACATGAGTCAATCTACTGCAGCTAGATAGGTACAGGTTGCCACAATAACATTCAATTGAAGACATTTTCCATTTATATTCATTCATTACCGTTCCATTCTGGCAGTTGAGATTTGAAATTGATGTCAGAAAAAACAGTAAGAGTTGTTTTCCAATGGTTTACTGTATCATATACATAAAAGAGAGTTCCATGATTTGAATTTTGTGATCCATAATTTAGTATATTTTTCCCTTGAAGCCAGAGATCATTGACCATTCTGGCTAGTTGGAAAAGGAACATCACCATGCACTTTTGACTATTTCAGTCGATCACCAAAAAAATCCAGTTAAATCTATCCAAACAATATCAAAAATGGCAAAGATATTCTGAAACCTTTTTAATAACTTTACAGCAAATTTCATAGTAGGGAGAGAATTTCATAGGGAGAGTCAGAACATTTTGAACTAACCTTTAATTGCCTCACTCAAGTTCTGGGTGCATAGTTGTTTTGATTTACAAATTGATCAGAATTGAACAGTTCTATAAAACTGTGGAGCTACATTGGAATGATGAAAGGAAAATCTATACGAAATCATTGCTCACTTCAGAACAATTGTAATAATCAATTTGGTAGAACCGCGAACAAAGAAGAAAGTAATTACTGCAGACCAATGTTACAGTAAATCAATTAAAGCAATATAATTGTTTTACAGAAAACATGACATTTGTCAATCGAACAAATCTATAAATATTTCATTTAAATAAAATGTACAAACGAATTCTTTACTATATTGGAAGTAACAGTTCATTGGGTTTTTTTCAGTATTTTTATAAGTTTTTCACTGATTTATCATCATTTTCGAGATTAGTTTCATTACTGCATTTTTTTACCCTTTACCCCCCCCCCCAAATGTTGAAGACACTCCTACGCCCATGAATTGAATGTTTGACCACCACAACAACCTAAAGGTCTTAAAAGTATGATAATGTCTGTTCAAGCTCAATAACAAACAACATTTACCTGGCCATGCTGTGACCATTATACAGCCTTAAAATTCTTGCATAAATTAGATTATTATCCCTGATAAACTAATAAAGTTAAATCTCTGTCCTTCATATCAGATGACCTTCGCAAAATATGATAGGCCGGCCAAGAACAAACAGTATCTTAAAATTCAATCATTTAAGATCCTTCAACTTTTCGGTTAAAGAAAATGCATACAATCTTGATTCTATATCAAAATTACTCCAGCATAAAGTATAACGTTTAGTCACCATGTGGCATAAATAGATCCTGTATAGTTATAATATATGTCCTTTCAGTATTATATTATGTTATAAGGCTAATTATCGATATCAAAAAGATTATAATATAGTGAAGGCAATATATTGATATGTAAATTAGCTTTGCAAGTCCAGGGAAATACGGAAAAATCATTAATTTTCGTGGGGGATTTAATTTCGTGGATTTCGTGGATCACCTTCAACCACAAAATCGAATCCCATCAAACAATAATTTGACACTTGTATTCTTTACAGAAATTATGCAAAATCCATGAATTAACGTCCCATCGAAATGGTCTTTTTAACCAAAACTACGAAATTTCATCCCATTGAAATTAAACGATTTTACAGTATAACAATATTTTCAGTCAGTATGACGGCTAGAAGTGGACCTATGACGAGTGATATGACGGGGTATGACGGGGTACGAGTACTTTAAATAAATGCATATAATCATATTTACATTACAGATTGATCTCACCTCAATTACAAACATAAATTTATAATACATAAATCAAGGTTTCCCCAATCACTATTTTGATCATACATTAGGTTCTATTGACAATATTTTACAAGTTTTAGCCGAGACGAGACTACATGTTTGATATCTGCTGAGACTATTACGGGTACATATTTGGTATCCTGTACACACCCTTACACACCCCGTCATTTGTCATCCAAAACTAAGTCAATAAACCTGACATAAACATTGAATAAAAACTTAAAATGAGAAAAAAGAAGAGTTTAGGACAGTCGTGACTCAATTTATAGACAGACAAGTATAACATTGAATATGATCAATTCAGACAATAAAAATAAGGATTCATGAGAACAAATTTTACTGGTAGTGATTTACTCCATCATAACCACCAAGCGGAGCCTATCCAGGTGATTACTGTAATTGAAACCTTCAATACAGCAAACCACATCCACCATATAATTATCATGACACTATAATTATTGTTGTACTAAATTTAACTCCACATCATGATCGTGACATCCATGAACAATGAAACTCTTCAAGGACAGAGATACTTGAGCCGCGTCAAGCATAAAAGGTCCTTATGGTATTTTTTTGACATTTGCATGTTTTGATATCAAAAGAATCTTCATTCTTTCACCTTTCCAAAAATATATACATTATCGGGTATAACATGAAAATGTTTACCTCTATAAAGCATTAAAGACGTCAAGTTAGATAGCAAAAAGGTTTAATGACGTCACTTTTTTTCAGTCGACGTCGTTTAATTTTTTTTACAACAATGATGAAATGTAGGAACAGTCAAAGACCAAACAATTTTATTAAGTCATTATGAATTGATTATTCTAAAACTATTGAATTGAAATACATTATTTTCTCCAATAACAGTAAATGCTACATATCTAAAATAACTTTAAAGCGACCCCGTGCCAATGACTAGCATAATTTATTCTACAACCTTATTTTTTCCAGCAAAAATGTACCTTATGGTAATTTTTCAATACGTTCGCGTTTTGATATCAAAATAATCTTCGTTATTTAAGGTTTCTAAAATATATGCATTGTCGGGTATTGCATGATCGTTTATGCATGTTTAATACAGAGTTGAAGACGTAAGTTGAAAAGCGAAACTGTTAAAATGACGTCACGTACGACAAACGTTCATCAATCTTCAATCAAATACGTGCCGCCAAATTAGATAACTTTTATACGACAAGCTCATGATGCTGCCGAATATGTGTTTCAGAACGCGCGCGTCCTGGATGCGACCAATAATTTCAACTGCTATTTGTACTCACAAAAAACGTGTTGACGTTTACATCTATCCGTGTTCCTAGAAATCTGATTGACACGTGCTGTACAAATAGCTACATATTTTCAATCATTACCAATCCAGAATATGGTCTGGTATATATTGTCATTCCGTGTAGGCAATCATGCTACAAATGTCCCGTTCACGACTTACCTACGGTAATGCACGTGTCGATCTGCCCCAACCTTAGAAGTCAAAGTATCAGGAAGGGATCTGTGTCAAAATCAAGAACAAATACAAAATTTACCGGTACGGCTGATCTACGTTTGTTCTACGATTTCTGTACGACTATGCACAACGTTTCTGGTCATTTCGATTCATGTTTTCCATATGAAACCCCACACATATAAACAACACACATTTGTTGCCGATTTTACCACGATGTTACTGCGACAACCACAATCACAACAACGGCAACTTTATAATACTATAAGTTGATGTTTAACTGATACACGAGCAATTGATATCACACCAGAGCAGAAATCACTGCTCCTAGTTGTATGTCGAAGGCTGCATGGCAAAGGTTTTCAAGTTAATCCGTTGGACCATGCGAGTACGATTTACCGTTACTGACTACTGGCGTAATGTCAATTGTGATATGAACCATATAGATCTCGTCATCATGCTACCCCGATATTACAAATAGATATCGTAATTGAAGCTGTGCGCCAGTGTGAGTAGGGTATATTAAATAAAACGAAAGCAGCGCAGCATTATCAGTTGTTTGAATGTTCCAACGAAGACGTTTAATGGTTGCCGATAAAAGATGCCAAAGAGACCGACACATTCTAAGATCGATATGGGTTGGACAGGTGTTTTCCAAGATTTGTACAACAGTTGCTATTCCACGTGTATGCCTAAATGCCAAACTTAAATTGGATGGTACACTTATATGATTATTATGTAAGTCTATATTTTCACCGATATTTGTGGAAATTAGGATTTATTTATTTGCCGTTGATCAATACTCGTACAAAAAGGAATAAAAAAATGCAATTTGATAGGTCTCTCATTGCCGTATGATATGTCCGGCGTCGACATTTATCAATTATAACCATTTGAAGAATGTTATTGCATCAGCTAATAGTATCCACGCACTCTGTTCTGGGGAGATGGTCTCGAACCGCCGGGGAAATGTTTTGGGATTTTGTTGTCGAAATAATACCCCGGGAACATTATTTAGTTTTCAGGGGCCGGGGAAATGACAGTGTTTAACCTTCCAGCTTCCCCGCACTGTCGAGAAAGGTTTTTTTTCTCTGAACCAATACCCCGGGGACAATATTTAGTTGTCAAAGGGCATGGAAATACTGAATATTTTACCATCAGCTGTCCCCCTCGGGGACGTGGAAGGGCGGTGGTTTGATACTCAAAAAAGTAAAAAGCCCAGCCCATCCCCGGGGGTGGGGCCGTGGATGCAACTGACTGATATATTAGCTCTGTGTCGTTTGAAAACACAGATTGCAGATTTGCACTAAAAGTTGATCTACTTAGTAAAGGGTCGCTAAGTCCAAATTAAGTAAATCTTCTAACGTCTGCAAAACTATATAATAACAAGAGCTGTCTCCATAGGACGACACATGCCCCCGTGCATGCTTTGATAGTAACGTAACGTTAAGATATCAGCACCGTCACAGATGTGTCATAATATATTGGGCAAATGTGATATTGACATATTTTTCTTTGTGTAAAGGGCCATAACTCTTAAGCGTGTAGGTCAATTTGAAATCTTGTTATCTAACATGACCTAGATCTTATGGCCGTACACCTTTTCATGTTTCAAAAGGTTTGGTGAAGATCAGATGATAAATGCTTGAGTTATTGAGCGGAAACCAAAAAAAAACGCCATTTTCCTACGTGTCAAGGGCCGTAACTCTAAAGTGGCTACGTCAATTTGACTGGTTATCAAACCTGACCTAGATCTCATAGCCTTTCACATTTTCATGAGGTTTGGTGAAGATCCAATGACAAATGCTTAAGTTATTGAGCGGAAACCAAAAAAAACGCCATTTTTCTATGTGTCAAGGGCCGTAACTCTAAAACGGCTAGGTCAATTTGACTGGTTATCGAACTTGACCTAGATCTCGTAGCCTTACACATTTTCATGAGGTTTGGTGAAGATCCGATGACAAATGCTTGAGTTATTGAGTGGAAACCAAAAAAAACGCCATTTTTCTATGTGTCAAGGGCCGTAACTCTAAAGTGGCTACGTCAATTTGACTGGTTATCGAACTTGACCTAGATCTCGTAGCCTTACACATTTTCATGAGGTTTGGTGAAGATCCAATGACAAATGCTTAAGTTATTGAGCGGAAACCAAAAAAAACGCCATTTTTCTATGTATCAAGGGCCGTAACTCTAAAACGGCTAGGTCAATTTGACTGGTTATCGAACTTGACCTAGATCTCGTAGCCTTACACATTTTCATGAGGTTTGGTGAAGATCCAATGACAAATGCTTGAGTTATTGAGCGGAAACCAAAAAAAACGCCATTTTTCTATGTGTCAAGGGCCGTAACTCTAAAGTGGCTACGTCAATTTGACTGGTTATCGAACTTGACCTAGATCTCGTAGCCTTACACATTTTCATGAGGTTTGGTGAAGATCCGATGACAAATGCTTGAGTTATTGAGCGGAAACCAAAAAAAACGCCATTTTTCTATGTGTCAAGGGCCGTAACTCTAAAGTGGCTACGTCAATTTGACTGTTTATCGAACTTGACCTAGATCTCATGGCCTTACACATTTTCATGAGGTTTGGTGAAGATCCAATGACAAATGCTTGAGTTATTGAGCGGAAACCAAAAAAAACGCCATTTTTCTATGTGTCAAGGGCCGTAACTCTGAAGCGGCTAGGTCAATTTGACTGTTTATCGAACTTGACCTAGATCTCATGGCCTTACACATTTTCATGAAGTTTGGTGAAGATCGGATAAACACTGCTTGAATTATTGAGCGGAAACGAATCCGGACGGATGGACGGACGGACGGACTGACGGACGGACTGACGGACGGACGGACGGTGCGATTTTAATATGCCCCCGAACCATCGGTTCCGGGGGCATAAAAATAATAGGTGTAAATGATTAGACTCCGTAGAAACCCTAAAATAGTATAAATATCATTTTAATAATATAAAGTAAAGAAAGTTTCATGGCCACGCCTCGAACCAGGAACCTTAGCTTTCACAGACCGTCGTCTCTAACAATATACCACGGAATAAATGCAGTCAGTTGCATCCACGGCACCGGCACATCCGGGGATCCTCAACGGAATATTTACCTTCCAGCTTCCCCCCGTACTGCCAGGGAAATGTGGAAGTGTTTTTCTCCGAACTGATACTCCGGGGGGAAATATTTAGTTGCCAGGGCCCAGGGGGCCGGGAAATACCAGACATTTTACCGTCAAATGTCCCCGGCAAGGCCGTGGGGGGGCGGGGATTTTTCAACCAAAATGTTAAAATCCCGACCTATCTCCTGGGTAGGGGGCGTTGATGCAACTGACTGGTCCATAAATAGTATTGTTGTCATTAAAATGTATTATTATTAAATTAATAGGACCCTACTTGTCCGTGTTTTAAATCGGGAACCGAGTTTGATTATTGCACTCTAAATTTAGTGATGCAGAGCTGGATCTACACGAAAATTCTATTTGTGTCCCAATAGAAATCTAAAATACTAGGACCTACTGTAGGTCTAGATCTATTCTAATTTGTGCGGGAAAGGTCCCAATCTAGATCGCAACTCGGTCTGAATTCAATGCGCTTTTTTCAGGATTAACCTACTTGAAATGTGCATTAATCTCAACTGGTTAATTCTTTGTGAGATTGTTAATTGACAGTTTAATTTATCTGTCAATCAGGAAATAACTTATATCGACTCGTCATTCTTTACGCATTCTAGATCGAGGTCTAGATCTATTGTTTACATTTAATAGTGAATTATTTATATTGCCAGTGAATATGGCAACAATTTTAATGATATGCATAGATTCACACTATGTTTTAACATACAAATCTACTCATTTCAAATGTATGTAGAGCTCTATGCAGCTTGTTTTTACTATAATACAGACGGGGCTGTGAACACACCCCTCCCGCTACGCACCTGAAGTTGAAATATTTATAGAGAAGTTGATCTATTTATAGATCTATTTATTATCCTATACATCCCGACTCATAAACTTTTCAAAACACGTTCGTTATATTTATTTAATGTGAATAAAACAATCTAGACGTATTTTGAAATTGTTAAATATAGTGAAATGTTGAACTTTCCATGGTTTAGACCGCAATATTTACACTGCGTGTTTACAATGGGCGCAGCCATCTTATAACGTCAAGATTTCTTCTGACGTCATTGTGGCTTATGACGTAATTTACGATAAGGACCTTTTATGCTTGACGCGGCTCACTTTTATGTGTCCATAGGGATACCACTGGACACCCTTTTTTATTTTTATAGGTTTTCAAGATCAACAAGCCTCTTCAGAAATTTACTCCAAACATTGAGCTGAATTCAATCCATGTGCAGCTTTTTGGGACACAAATATCAAGAATTAAAAATGCAATGACAATAAAAAATTAAATTGTACCAGGAGAGGCAGGTATGTGAAATAATTATGACCTTTTCAAACTTGAATGTGGCACTTTATGTATTACAGTGTATGTGATCCCCACTGTACAATATTGTAAAGGTTTGTCAGGACATTTTATATTACAGTTTGATAGTTTCAACATGAATGTGGATTGCACATATTGCATTCCGATGTTATCAGAATGACCCTTAGAGTCAAGTAGTGTCAACAAGGGACCAATATAGAAACAATCAGAGGGCATAAAGTTCAATTCAAATCATAGTAATACACTTTAATCTTAGGTGGTGATCAATTTAACAAGCAATTAACATAGATTATACCTACAGTTATCAGTAAAGTAATGGCGAATTAATCAATGTACAGATTAAATTATTCTGGCATTGAGTTCACAATGACTTTTACATTCCAGTTATCCAGTAACCAGTATATAAAAGTTAATCAAGGGTTGACATGAACTATTTTTGGTCACTGGATTGACAGTAAAACAGTATTAATTTTTTAAAGAAAACAGCTACTGGTCTTCACAGTTTTCAATTTTCACTGGCCCGGGTCAGGGGACTAGTGTTAGTGTTGAGCCCAGTTAAAGCAATGCATCTGTCCATAACAATATTACTATTGAACTACGTATTTCAGATCAGTGCTATTTAGTACAAAAATATTCAGCACAGATTGAAGCCAATACAAAGTTTTATTTATTTGAGTTAAATGCTGTTTCTCAACAATTTCAGTTAAATACTTGAACCGATTCACCATAAACCTAACTAATTCTTACTTTAAACCTGAGTTGTTTTGGACTATATTCTAGCCAGTACTTAAAACTTAATACTTGTCCACAAAGGAAAAACAGCAACATTTTCTTCACATGCTCTAACAGGAAAATTAACATAGGTGTTAAACGTTCATGGATAGGTAGACCAAGTACCTGAACTCATAATTATACAAAATAACAATCTTTGGATAAATTTATTGCAAAGCTTTATCAACAGTTCAACTATTAATGTACATTACTGTTATAAATATCAATTAATTAAGGGACCATATTGATAAACCACACATAATGCCGCAATACTTCACTAATTATACTATTTATATCGAGAAAATCACTGGAAAAAGTATAGTTTTTCGCCAGTTATTTGCCAGATAAAGATACATTTTGTATTTGTAAACTGTTACATTAATGCAATTAACACATCAAACATGTGATATATCAATTATAACTGAAATAAAAGTTCTACAAGTAAACTAAGAGCAACAACATACTGCAGTAAGAGTAATCATTACCATTACGAAAATTAGGAAACACAAATGTGCACTAAAAGTCTATGGAAATTCCAAAAATGTAATCATTGACAATTATGCACCAGTCAATATTAAGCCTGCCCAGGGGAGTCGCAGGGATATAGGGGGAATTGTACAGGTGAATCTTTCCATCTGGCAGGAATTTAACAACTTCATTGACTCCGAATCCCAGGGAATAGACGTTGGTCCTGTTCCAAGACTCGGGAATTACTATGTGATAATGTGTTTAGATAAGTTTATTGCAAAAGCTTTATCAACTATTAATGTGCCTTACTGTTATATTAATTAATTTAGGATTAAGACTGTAAGCATTGTCTCCAGGGTGAGGATTTAGACATTCAGACCGTGGGGAGCGGTGGCTTAGAGATAGGGCTTTCACTATGGGATCGAGAGTTCCCGGGTTCGATCCCCCTTTGAACCACTGGTTAATTAACCCACATGCTCCACTCCACCGTGGTGTAAAATGGTACCTGTGAGGGCAGTGTCTAATCCTGGGCGCCGCAGATCTCTGTTGGCTGCAATACCACAGGAGAGAAATAGTCTCCCCAGGGAGACACCAGTGTAGGTTTCCATAGGTAGACAGGGGAAGATGACCAGGGGAAGTTGAAATGTCAAAGGGTGCTTGAGCGGCCTAACAGCTGAAAAGAGCCCTAGAAAATTGGTACAATTCCCCTGGGTCACCTGCGGCTCCCCGGGATTGGCCAAATTTGACTGGTACACTAGGAGATATATACGGGGTATGCAGAATTATTAATTCAATGGCATGCTAATTACCGGTAATGGTTAATGTTTTGTTCATTGTCATACATGTGCAAATATGTGTGACCACAATTAGGATATATACATGTATTAAATTATTGATCCAAAATAACAAATGTAGATCTAAATCTTATCAATGGTATGATAATTATTGACATGCATGAATTAAGTATCTAGAAATTCCATACATAACCAACAATATTATATTATTGTATTATTGATTGTTGCATTCTTTCTGTGACAATTTAACAAAAGAATGTCAAAATATTTGCATTGCAGGAACGGTACTTGATCATTTTATATTATTACTTATTTGACTAATATAAGCAAAACTACTAAATATTACTTAAATCTATAAATATGCTATATTTATTATAATAACTGGAAAGATTAACTACTATAAGATCAAGTGTTCATTGTTCTCTGTGTGTACAAACGTACCCGGTCAGACTATTACAGCAAAATATGTCAAAGACCAATCAGGATTTTCTTTAATAACTTGAATTACTAACAGATTTCTAGTGGGTAATTTGTTCGAAGATTTTCGACTTAAAGGTTTAAACAGATTAATGGTGACAAGTGTTATTTTGCATCAATAGGAAAATATGTTAAATAGAATAACCGACAATAGTTTATATACAAATTGAAAAGAGACCATGGCATAATGTTTTACATCACAAAAAGACTGGGCTTGGAATTAAATTGTAATCAAAACTTCAGACATATTTTCGTAATGTAGATATTTGCACTGGTCATTCCCCCTAGTTTTAAGCCCTGACTCCATAAACAACTGTATCAGGTACACAGTGGCAACAATTAATAATCTAAGGGGCTCAGGGTACCAGAGCTCAAAAAGTCTGTAACAGTACCCTGTCCTTTTAAAATACTTTGCTTGCAGATAATTTAAAGTTTAAACATGGTCACGTTTACATGGCGATGAAAAGGTTAAAAGTGGAAAAACTGATGCTTTAAGTACATAATAATGCATTCATTACACACTTTAATTCAGAATACTAAATCAGTGCTTATTGAGACCTCAGAATGAACCAGGTATTGACTAATATACTCGAATGTTTTTGTCCAACGCAAAGTAAAACTTTGAATATTACACACAATACAGGAATTTCAATTTCAAAATCACATCTCACCTAATCTCATTGTAAATTGAATGTGAAAGTTCAATAATGGTTGATTTTGTCACATAGAAGAGTGCTCGAGATAACATCGAGTAGTTTACAACATATATAAACCATCATTCACCGAAGATATGCCGCTGATAAAATTCTCTAAATATGTACGTCTTGACGTAAGGAGCAAGTCACAACAAAAAAGGACCTGTCCCAGTATTTTTTCGTATCATAAATTTATGATTGGAGTTTATCTGACACAGAATCTGATATGAAAACAATGTGAACAGGTTGTAAAGCCTAAAGTAAAACATTTCCTGCAACCCCTTTTACGCATATTTGTCACAACATTATAATATGCAGGGGTTTATGACTTGACCCTTAAATCTCAAGTGCCATTTTGATAATCATTTAATATTTATAGGAATTAAGATGATTTAGTCAAAATATAAATGCACATGTATTTAATTTAAAGAATGATTGACCCTTCTTCTCGAAGGGCTTAAATGTGGCTTAGGAATTTCCTTGACACATGGATGAAATAAAACCCCTGTATGTATGATTGGTGAGTAGGATGCATCTAAAAATACATTGTATTTTGCCCTATAGATGAAACAGAAAAAAACTTCCATGAATGTTTATTTTTAACTTCAGGGGTTAAGTGAAAACTTACAATATTCTAAAAATCTCAAAATTTCCTTAAGTGTATCAACTAAACAGGAAAATCAAGATTAACAATCATTTACATTGTTTAGAAGCATTATGCAAAGAGCTACAATAGTCACATAGAAAACATGAGTTATTCTTCGTTTCAAGGGAAATATGTTAAGCTCAATGTTTTAACTTAAGTGGAAATATTTAAGTTTTCATTAAAAGATACTTTGTGAATACCGCTCTGATCAACTAGCCCCTGTGGATCATTTTATTCAGTTCCCAGGAGAGAACAGCTATGTATTGGAATGTTCACAGCATGACCTGATATATCATCATATCAAGCCATCTAACTGACCATTACACAGCCCAGGAATAGATTATAGGAAGCTGATACCTTGAGATAATCAATCATATTTGATAAATATCAGTATCACACAAGTCAAGCTTAGTATAACACCCATGGTGTGCTGGACTACTAGCTGGTGTAATTAAGTATCTGAGTGTCAATCTATAAATTATTAGAATATATATCCATATATTAGAAATCATTACATTGCTCATAGATGTTAACAAGGTCTGACCAATGAGGCAATAATCTAGCCTGATCTACTGGCCATTAATTAATCAATGCTGATACACTGGCTGATAAAATATTATTGGTATGCATTATCCAGAGAAGAGGTGTGAACAGTGATTCTACCAGACTGTTCGATGACCATCATGTACTACATGTTTGTGATAGAATATCTGACATACCATGGTCTTGGAATTGTGAATTTAATTAAATGCAACAGGTATAATATGCCACCAGAAAGCTCAGGCTCTTTATAACCAAGAAATTTCCCTGCCCTGGTCCCTATCTCACAACATCATTTTGAGGGACTGATCTTCTATAAAAGCCTTTTGTTGTGATAAATCATGTGTTTCATTAACACATGATCCATAACACAAAGCGATTTATGATTGATAAGCTAAAGAATAATGCACATCAATGTCATCAAATGAAAATACAGAAAAACCTGAGTGTAAAGACCACACATAGGAACAGCAAATAGTAGGGATCTTTGAAATAGCTAGATTAAATATCATTCAAAATAGTAAAAATTATCACAGTTTGTGTCAACCAAAGACCTATTTTTGTCCTAAGTTACATCTTAATTTAGGTCTTTGTGTCAACTAGTGCATTTTCTGCTTAGGTGGTCTTAAACTCAGGTTTGACTGTATCATCATTTGTTGACTTTTTGATAATTTTCTGCTCTCAATCCAATGTTGAATACAGTCATACTTACATTTTCTGCATAACATCACAGAGGAATACTCCATTATATAAATCACTATATTTGAGCTTAGGTGAGCCTTGAGGTCGGAATGTGTCCACCTGCAATGAGAAAACTGGTCATTTAAGTTACATATTTGAATGAGAAAACTGGTCATTTAAGTTACATATTTGAATGAGAAAACTGATCATTTAAGTAACAATAGTCAATTAAGGTAATTATAACACCTTAAGTAATGAAATTACCAACGTTTGGCCCAAGGGTAGGTCATACTTTGTATGAAGAACTTCACACAGGAGCTAATTCCCGACACATGGGGATACTATTATGACACTTCAAATGATTACTGGCCTAGGGAAGAATAAGACTCTTGCCATGATTGGCCTATTATTTTGTTGGCATATGATTGAGTCAGTGACAGCACCCTAACTTGTGCGTAACCTCAATAATAAGACCACCAGTAATTGAGCTTTAACTGTAATCAATACAACTTTTTTAATTATATGATTATAGGCACAGATATTCATTTGAAGCTAAAACCTGTGATATTCATAGGCCTATAGCTTTTATGACTACATAGGTCCGTTCGAATGGGTTGATTATCTGCCTGGCATCATTAGTTCCAGGTTTAATCCTTATAGTCACAATTTTATTCTTAAGTTTAATTTAGAATTCATTAAAAATATGAAGTGACAGTTGCAAATTCTGCATGTTAAAATATTCATACATCAATTATTTATGTATTATTGATAATATAGTTCATTTTCACTAGTAAGTAATGTCAAAGAAAGTAGATATACAAGTTCTAAACATTATTACTATAAAGTTGTAGGCCGTACAGTACTGTACAGCTGTAGTTACAAATTGAATAGATCTAGATCTATAACAGCTAATTATATTGTGAGGTATGGTATTGGTATGCATCAATATGCCAAAACTTGTCCACATAATATATTGACAAAATTTCAATACCCAATACCCCGCTGGTTAAGTTTATATGAATCATAGCGCAGATAAATTCCCCCGTCGGTTGAAAATATAGAAATATGATTATATATATCAAAAGAGAATGACACTATGTTTTGCTGTGTTGTTTTTCTTACCCATATCACGAGGGGGCATTCCATATAGTTTGGCTCACAATCAGCCATTGTAAACGTCCGAATTTAATCTTGCATTGAAATCCGCGTTTCAAATTTTTTAAATAAATCCAAACACGCTCTTGAACTTTTCCCACACACAAAATTAACTCCGTATTTACATTTTAGACAAACTTTTCACTACACACTTTAAATAAATTATAACTTTGCTACATTGTAAAGACAATATGTGGTTTGTTAGAAACTCCTATTGAACTTTTGTAATCCAATTATCTTTGAGACATTTTTGTCATTTCACCCGAACGCTTCATTGACTACACATTTAGTGAACTTTGACCTAAAACGGGAAATATCAATACGCATATTATATATTTTTGTGTTTTAAAAATACATCAATTGTGGGGCAGACATTATAATTCCAAATTTCATTAGTTTCACAACAATACTTTTAGTGTTTTAAGTTCCAACTAAACGTTTTTCGACGTTTCATGGTTCATTTGTAACGAACTATTTCTTACACGTGCGCTCTTAATTGGATGACAAGTAGTCCGCTCGGTACCAATGACGCAAAGGGGAATTCACTCCGAGTATCAAATATGAAGTGAGTGTAGTATGCTACAGTTGTCCCCCTTATTAAAGGTTTATATATTGAGGCCCTGGTTTCAAAGGGAAGGTGTAAAGCCATCATACGATTGATCATTCTACTTAAATATGTTTGCATTCGAGAACTGAGCATGCGTTAATTAGGCTCACCATCGGAAGCAAAACGTAATAGCCATTAGAATTCAATTATGAGAGGTGCATGTGGCATCTACTCGTATAGATTGGTATATTAAATCAGATCTCTTAAAAATATGTGTGATACAAAGACGTTTATAAACGTCTTTGGTGTGATACGAATGTACATCTAAAAAGAAACATTGACTAAATCGAAGCATTTACTTTGCACTTACTAATTTAACTCATTTTCAATTCAATTCAATAGATACACCCTTCAGTATGTTACCGTGGACAATTTAACAATAGTGCTCATCATTTAGTATAAGTTACTATAACTGAACTTAATGAAATGAACAATTATTTGAGCTTGCAATTGATTGCCATCAACCAAAGACATGTAACCCGTGTTTTGTTCTGGTTCTTGGACTAATTTGATTGAGGAAAATATAGGAAACATGTATGCGCGTGCTGGCAATTTTGAGCTGCAAGTAACTGACAGAGCTGCAATTCTTGTTGAATTGTCCACGGTAACATCACATGGTGTATTTGTCGGTTTAAAGCGACGAACATAAGTTATGATGCTAATAAACTGAAAAATGAAACTGAAAGTCAACAAAAATTTTGAAACAATACCTAGTTACTGAGATCTAAAATCAACGCTATATTACATAATTATGTTTTAATGAAGATGTTCATTTTTTGCCTGGCCAGAGTAAAATACATTGACAGGGTACGTCACACTTGACCATTTGGGTTTTTGATAAGAGATACTCCGATTAGTTAGAACAAGAAAATGGACAGATCAAAGACATATTATAAAGATAGTGACAGAAATAGTGATCATTAGGCTGCTGTATTTCTTCCTTCTCACAGTCCTCTTCGGTTATGGTGGCCAATGCCGACACTGCCCTTGGAATCATTGATGATTTACTTATGAATACAAGTTGTGGCTAGACAAGTGAGAAGTATGAGCTAGACTTCACTGCTTCAACCCAGGAATCCTGCAAGGGGTATAACCTAAAACATGGAGAATGGTGGTTTAAGTAAGACTTTCCATGGAGATTGGTGTCAATGGCTGATATTTTGATGTTTTTAGTCACTTGACGGACACATTTTCAGCAAAGTAATTCCATTTTCTTGTTTTATATGTGGTATGAATGCGATAACCACCTAGCCATAAGTTTAAGCCACATATCGGCGGTCTGTTTTAGTCCGTCGGTGCAGCGATTAAAGCCTGAAAGAAGGGATGGTGACTTCGGGTGTCCGTAGTCCGCATTGATTTTTATTAATTCTGAAGTATCCGGAGCATTCTGGATGTTTTTACTGTGTTTGCTAGGTACTTCATGCATGATTTTATGGTTAAAATACTGTTTCTGCTTATTTAGGAGGCTTCATAAGCATATTTTTAACGTTTAAGACGATTTCATGGAGAATCGTCAACTTTAAGACCCGAACTGTGGAGAATTAAATCAATGTAAGTATTCTGTTCTAAAATGTTTTTCAACCCTAGGTTACGTCAGTATGGAATATCTTGCCCAGCGTGTTGCCTCCGGTATCATATTGGTTAAGATTTGTTTATCAAATGCTTCGGACAAATCTAACATGGCAAGGTCAGGTTGTTTCCCATTGTCCAGTGCAGACATCAGCTCGACATGTACCAGCTGTCTGAGTCTCACAGGTTTCCCTGAGTGGCGACTTAAAATGCTTTTTCAACATATACTGAGCTTTCGTCACTCTGGTTAAATTCGACCTCAGTAAATAAATTTTTGACAAAATTATGAACACTTTATTATTTCAAATTATATGAACTTGCATGGCGCAAAAATTCAATAAACCTTAACCCCAAGACCGACCTCAAATTGGAACAGTAACCCGTGCACGAATCCAAGTCAAGTCAAACGCATTCGTCTCCCTTTACGCTACAATACAGAGATTCTTGCTATTTGTTTAAATACAAAATATTTATTGCAATTGATTATCTTTATATTATATTATTATTTCTAATAATTCATATAAGATATACAGTCAAGTATTATCAAAATAAATTGACTGATTGACTTGACATTTAAATTCGAATCTGCGGCTGTATCTCAAACCGAAAGTAGAAAAATACGAGTTGTATTGGTGAACAAAGAATTCATTGAAGCGATTGATTTCGTTGTTCTTTTCATTGTTTTATCTATTTATACGAACTGTCATGACCTGTTTTCGACAAGTTATACCCGTTTTCTTACTTGGCATTCATTAGACGCAAATGGATTTACGCTGAAAATCTTTGATCAAATTATAAACATTCAGCAGTTCTGTGGCTATGTCAGTTTTGATATATTGACTATTTGAACAAGGAAGTTTAGATGGGTGCATTGCTTGCCTGTTAAAGGACACGTAGACCTTTGATAAAGGGTATCTGTCAGTTTTCTATTGGATTTCATACTAGCATGAGCCTGTCTGATTGACCCAAAACAGACATGGCTAAAGAAAAAAAGGAATATGAAAGTGACTCTGAGACTGACACAAAACCAGATGAGAAAGTTATAAACACGAAGAAGAAGAAATCAAGAATGGTGTCATGTTGTAAATGTTTATTTGTGACGGTTTCGGTGATAGTTGGAATTTTGGCGATTATCATTGGTGGGATGTATGTTTGGTACCAATCGGATGAACTCCCGGAAGAAGTGGCGATGCATCTTGGTGATGTCGGAGTTCAAACATTTAAAGCATTTGATCGAAACAATGATGGTTATATCTCGATTTATGAGTTTGAGCCGATGTATCATCACTTGGTACATGGGAGCAATGACAGCTCGATGGCACAATCAGTAAGTTACCTTTACATATTGATAATTAGAACCATGCCCTTGTTTGACTCATCTGATATAATTCTGGATGTTATAACTAATTGGTCTTCTATTTATACTGGTTTCGACCTTTTATGAAATGGAATTATCATGTCAAAGAGCTTGAACTACATCTCATGAGGATAGCAAACTTCAATTAAAGTCCAATTAAAGTCCAATTAAATTCCAATTAAAGTCCAATTAAAGTCCAATTAAATTCCTATTAAATCCAATTAAATTCTAATTACTATGGTCAATTTTATATTTAAAACATAGTACAGAATATTTTTAATAACAGCCACCTTCTGTAAGCAACTACAGTGTGTAGACCTAATACTGCCATCTCAGTGCTTGCCTGTTTAAGATGGGTCTGTCTGTTCTAAATTTCAGGTTTTGTCATTCTAAAGTGCAAGGCAATTTACTGGTTCCTTTGCCAGGGAAACATCTTTTAAATCCCACATTTTTTCCTAAAATTAATTTACATTGAGATTTGTCTTCCCTTTTTACAAAAATAACATGATTTTTTCGTACTTTGCATATATACAGTTATTGCAAGGTATGGATGTAGAGTATCCTATGGAGATAGAAGCTGAGGATGAGGTGATTACAGCAATACCAGAGTTCACACCACTAGAAGTTACATCTATGATGAAAGATGTACTCAACAGAAATACTGGAGGAATGGTAAGTCTACAGTTATATACATAATAAAACCTCACATAAAGACCACCTCTATCAGAAAACTACCTCAATAAGTAGACCATTGTTTAATTTTGATCAAGACTATATTGGTCAACCTTGATAATAAGACTGTAACCTCAAATGCTGGTTAGTCAGTTTTTCTTGTCCATTTTCATTATTGTGCTTTTTATACTATGACCAGTTTTCAAGGGTCCCATTAGGGTACATGTTCTTACTATTGAGATTCTATTCTCTGCATGGTGAATATTACACTCAGTTGCTTGTCTCAATGTTATTTAGCTCTGTTATTAACCGCATCGGGTCTCAAACTTACTGGTCCCCTGGTCCGAGGCCAGTGAAAATCATGAAGGACCAGTGAAATCTTGAAGGACCAGTAACTGTTTTATTTACAAATTTTATGTTTCTTTGCTGGGGGACCAGTGACTGAAAATAGTTAGTATCAAGTCCTGGCAGACTGATAGTAGTTTCAGCATTGAAACAAAATGTTACCTTTACATGTGCAATGTATGATTAAAAAATGTATACCCATTTGCTGAGGAGCCCAAACCCACTCCCAATGTTTCAGTAACATTAAAGCATTTGTGTTAACAAAGTTATGTCCACTGTGATCAGGCCACCAAGATTAAGTAAAAATGTGTAGTTGTGCATGTGTAGTAATGATGATTAAATGCATCCAGTATCTAAGCAAGTTATGACTGTATGCACAATAAATTGGCTAGTTAAGGGCATCCATACATGTCTTATAGAGGTATTTTAGTGTACTTTCATTTTAAGCATGTATTTTTGTTCAATTTAATCCATTCATTTGAGCTATATGGTTTGCGGTCTAAGTTATTTTAGTCCTCCTCTGTTCTGTTCTGCTGTTCCAAGCCTGATGGTGATATCTCTCCTCTTGTTGTGATGGGTCTTGTCTGAAAATATTAATTAGTATACTGTATAAGTTTTTTTGCAATTCATTTTGCTTTATATTTATAAAGTTACTGCTGTATATATTCAAACCAATTTTTGCTCGATGTTAAGTTAACACTACTTCATCCATGATTTCAGATGGATAATCTGGAAATGATGGTTAGAGAAATAGTAAGGCACTTTTTTAACATTACAATAGTACTAACCAGGTTTCTTGTTTCTCTCTTCATTCTTATACAGTACTTTAATATCTTTGTAGTGTTCATTTGAGTCTTGTTTGTTCTGCATATTCTCTGCCTAAATCCTTTTCATTTACAAGCTTATTTTCACTTGATTCATTCTCATTTTCATCTCCACTTGAATTATCGGTATTCTCATTTCAACGTTACCAGCTTAATATTCATCGCTTGAATCATTCTCATTTCAACGTAAACAGCTTATTCTCTGCTTGAATCATTCTCATTTCAACGTAACCAGCTTATTCTCTGCTTGAATCATTCTCATTTCAACGTAACCAGCCTATTCTTGGCTTGCATCTTTCTCTTATTCTCTGCTTGAATCATTCTCATTTCAACGTAACCAGCTTATTCTCTGCTTGAATCATTCTCATTTCAACGTAACCAGCCTATTCTCGGCTTGCATCTTTCTCTTATTCTCTGCTTGAATCATTCTCATTTCAACGTAACCAGCTTATTCATTGCTTGCTTCTTTTTTCTTATTCTCTGCTTGAATCTTCATTGTTCATAGCTTGGTTAATTTAACACGAACCTGACTTTTGATTCCCATAATTTAATAGTCGGTATATGGCCTATGTTATAACACTGATTGTATGATTTCATGATCAGGGTTCACGTAGAAGACGAGATGTAATACAAACACAAATCTAAAATACCGATATTTCACGATTTGCTTGCGGAAATTAATATATTAAAAGCAAGAACCTTGTAATATATTCATGCATAAAGGTCAGGTTCAGGTCAAATTCTTAAAGCTTTACTAGTTTCTTATTCACTTGAATCATGAACAGGAACTTAACTAACCAGTGAAACATGAGAAAGAGTTGAATGCATTAACTTTAAAGTTCTATCTATTGATGTAGATATAGATTGACTGATAAAGTCGAGATTTGCTTGAAGCTTTTGTTTTTCAGTCATGTAATGTTGCTATCTTCATCTGCATGTTTTAGGGTATTGCGTCCTAAATTGTTGATTTTATTGCAAAAGGTTTTTTTTCATATTTATTTGTTGATTTAAATGTTTTTATCATATATGTACAGTCAGAAATGAGTGACTCTTAGAATGATGGTAGTTGTTAGGCTTGATTTGTATACCCCGGAATCGAATGATTCGGGGGTATATTGTTTTTGGTCTGTCTGTCTGATTGTCTGTCCGTCCAAAACTTTAACCTTTCCTATAACATGAAAAGGCTTTGGCCAAGGTTCTTCTAACTTTTGTGTGCGTGCAAATTCCTTGAGACCTACCACCTCCACCTGTTTTGAGGTCACTAGGTCAAGGTCAATGTCACCAGGGGGGTATAAGTGTATCTGGAACACATCTTGTTTTTTGTATATTTACAGTCAGGGTCACACAATCCACTCCAAGGATTCCAGGAATGGTTGGAACCAAATAAAAGATTTATGAACATCGCCGTCGGAAACTTCAAACCATTCCTACCCCTGGATGTTCGTGCACCACTGGGCAAGGTGTATTTAATCGTAGATGACCAGAAAAGCTTCATGGAAAGCCTATCAGTGGCAGATATCTCCAGTAATCGATATTTCCCGCCTCACGTGAAGGATAATCATGTGATCATACATAACCTACTGACATTATTCCATAAACGACCGTTTATAATGACTAGATTTGGTCCACGTGGATCTGTGGCTGCTGTGAGGGCCCGAAATGATCAATACATTGACATTTTATTCAGGTAATAACTTCTTTCTCTATTGTTTAGCAAGTGTACTTGCTTGATATTTTAGGGAACATTTTTAAACTTAGTCATATCAGTTTGAGGGTAAAAAACTATTGATAGCGACCCCTACTATGTACTGTAAAATCATTTAATCTTTCGATGGGACGAAATGTTGTGGTTTTGGTAAAAAGACCATTTTGATGGGATGTTAATTTGTCGATGTTGTGTTTCAGTTAATAAATACAAGGGTCAAAATTATTGTTCTATGGGATTAAATTTCGTGGTTAAAGGCGAACCACGAAATCCACGAAATTGAATCCCCCATGAAAATTAAAGATTTTTCAGTATGCTACTGTTAAGATTTTGCTACCAAGTAAATGATTAGCGCTGTTTTGTTTTTATGTACTAAAAAAACATCTGTCACGGTCCATACAATAAGTAATACTTATGAGGCAACTATCCCATTCGAAAGAATAGTGGGGACTACCGTTAAGTCAGGTATACCCAGTTAAACCAAGATAAACATAGTTTACCTGATGGACGAGCAAATGTTTAAAGCAGTTATCAATTAACTTTGAACAGACTGACTTTACAATTTCATTATAATAGCTTCTACATTCTAGTATTATAAATTTAAAGTAACTCAGTATTTGAGTTTACAAAATTCGCTAAAAAGACATGAAATGAGGCCAATCTGTTATCAGCTCACATGATTTATAAAATGTTTGTTCAGCAGAATAATTCACTATGAGAAAAGCCAGGTATACCCGGGTATGTTAGAGTACATGGGTATATTGTTATCTATAACACAGTGACATGTAAGGGATTCGTCCTTGCGATTTGTTTGTCTTTCAGAGAAAAATTGAATATCTGAGTTCTTGTTATTCATATCTATGTATCCTTGCATTCTGAATGATATTTTTGGAAAAAGACTTCTATGAAAGTTTGCTTTTATACCTTCGTAGTTATATTAGCTTGAGTCTAACTGTGGGTGATTTCTCACAAAGGGGTTCAATACGACTAATTATCTATCACCTTACACTATATAGATGTAAGGGAAACAATTCAATGGCAAAACCAGAAATACCCAACTCAACATTATAAATGATTTTAAATAGGTGTAAAAGTCGACATGATGTTAGATTAAAAGCAAAACTTTGGATGATTTTCCCTTATTACTTCTTTTCAATATGCATACAGATTGTTGAGGGTTAGATTTTTGCCTGGCTGTTCAAGGTTCAATTCCCACATCGCCTGAAAGGCTGTATTCTTATAACTTACATGTACTTTGGTCATGTTCTCCAAATACTGAGAGAATATTGTTATTTGAAAGCAGAAGAGCAAGTTAACCCTTTACTCCATTGATATGTCAAAATACACGCGTTTCCCATGTCCATCTCAAACTCTTTTCCAGTAGGTAGGGGAGACAATCGAGTTATTGAAATGGACTTAAAAGTGGCCTTAGCAAGGGAGACCATTCTTGATATTTGTAGCAATTAACCCAATCTTTTTTTAGAATAGTACAGGGTGTATTGAAGTGATAGTAACGGTGAATAGCCATATGATTACATACTATTAAATTTTGTCACGTATATCATACATTTTGTACTGTAATATATTGTTCTATTACAGGATCCATGCAGAATTCCAGTTGAATGAATTACCTAACTATCCTTTTCTGGTTTACATTACAGAATCCATGCAGAATATCAACTGAATGAATTACCTAACTATCTATTCTGGTTTGCATTTCAGAATCCATGCAGAATTTCAGCTGAATGAATTACCTAACTATCCATTCGGATTTACATTTCAGAATCCATGCAGAATTCCAGCTGAATGAATTACCTAACTATCCATTTTGGTTTACACCCGGACAATTTACTGGACGTCTTATAATATCCAGTGACTTTAAACATATTATACATTTCAACATGTATGTACCAAATACACGAAAGCTGAATGTAGGTAGGTGACTAACTATTACTATCGTATAAAATTCTGCAGTCAAAATGGCATCTCTTGATAAGATGTTAGCTTATTTCCGTATTGCTATACTTATTATCCCCCTTTTTGGATGAGGGGGGTATACATGTTTTGCACATGTCGGTAGGTCAGTCAATAGACCAAAATGGTTTTCGTTCAATAACTCAAGAACCTTTTGCCCTAGGATTTTCAAACTATAGTTGGAGGTTGGCCAGCAATGCTACAACAGTAGATGACCCCCATTGATATTGATGTCAGTATTTTAAAGGTCAAGGTCACTGTGACATTTACCATTTCTGACAATTAGGTTGCGATGGGGGCATACTTGTTTTATAAACATCTCTTGTTATTTAAAAGATATTGATGGACATGGGGTGGGAGCATAAGTGACATCTTTATGCAGTAAATGGATGGCTAAGTAGCCCATATTATAACATTTCATTTGACCATTTTATATAAGATTAAACAGTCTTATTAAACTTCCAGACAGGAAGTACATGGGGGCTATATTGGAGTCATGCTTGCGGTCAGTCATTCTGCTGGTTGGTTTGTTGGTGATCCGTGCAAATTTTGTCAGCACTTTTTTTTCTCTGTAAACATTGTTTGTATTTCATGGAAACTTTGCATGACTGATCATTATCGATGTCTAGTTGTACATACAGTCGAACTTCGATGCCTCGAACAGTACTTGCCTCGAACACCCAAGATGCTTCGAACTCGTACTCCGGTCCCGTCAAAATCCCTTCTTTATTCTTATAGAAAAAACATAGATGACTCGAACAGTACGAGGGTCGAACACTCGAACTGACTTGCTGATCCCTTGCTATGATTTACCAGTAGACTCGAACAGTGCAAATTTTCGCACCTGTCATTGCTTGTTGAAATCTA
Organism: Spisula subtruncata; assembly: GCA_963678985.1. Lineage (NCBI taxonomy): Eukaryota > Metazoa > Mollusca > Bivalvia > Venerida > Mactridae > Spisula > Spisula subtruncata. The sequence continues at coordinate 18,841,715 of OY787661.1, forward strand.
TTGTATGTCCAGGGGAAGTCCGTGAAAGGTATTATTAACACTTGTGACAATTACTGTACCCAAAAAATGTTTATGGGTGTAATGTATTGCATTTTTGTGAAAAAAAACTTAACACTTTTATGTCCGTTAATTACTTAATGAAGAAAATTATAACTGATTTAGTTTACGTGAATAATTAACATTTAGAAACAATAACTTTGTCATTAATTTAAATGTTTGTATTCTTTAAAACGATGTTGAATGGTCATTATTCGTACAAAACCTGATCGGAATTTATTCATTTTATCATTCTCAAAATGAAAAGTAATGACGATGCTATACAGGGAACTTTGTTTACAAATGTGAATATTTGAAATGCTAGCCGAAGATTTGAAGCCAATTTTGCCAAACAATAACTTCATTATTATTATGCATACTATTTTACAATTTGACACAAATGCATTAAATATGCATTAAATACGAACACACACTCAAACTACGACAATTGCACGCGATTGACACGTACACGTACCGGGAAGCGTTCGAACTTATACATTTTCAGTTCGTATATACTTGTACCCCCGATGTCTCGAAGAGGTAGATGGCTCGAACTATTTTCCCGGTCCGAAGGTAGTTCGAGGCATCGAAGTTCGACTGTATTGTCAGCAGAAGTTGATCAGACAAATTTGAAGGGAGTTACAGCCCATTGTATCATCATAATTTTGAATTCTGGCAATAATTAAGTCACTGTGACATGCAGTTTCTGGGGGTATTCATCACATGCATTGATATTTCTTGCTCTTTAAGCAGCCTTGTTTGATATATTTGATATGTTATAGATATGGAGTGGTTAGAGGGAGCTAACAATATGGTGGTAGATATTGGCTACATGCCAGAAATGTCCCTATCTATCACCGGACCCTCGGTAAGGGCTAAAACTCTCTCTATAGGAGATAGGGTGCCTAGAAAACAGGTGGATATACAGGATATAGCCTGGACTGAAGAGTTACCGGAAGAGGTTGTTTTAAATGCACTCGAAGTACAGATGTATCCATTTAAACAGGTATGGTTTGGAGGGTTTGTTGATTTGAATTTGAAGAAATTTAAACTTGAGTTGTCTTTATCTTTTGCAAATTTTTGCATACAAAACCTTGATTTACCCCATGGGATGTGCTGCATACCAGTAATAGCATAGTAGCATAGCAATTGTAATTCCTATATGGTCTTTTTCTAGGCCTAGTTAAATTATGAGTCTAATCAGCCAAGCTCTTTTTGGATTATGACCCTTGAATTTCAAAATATTTCAGAAATAGATAAAGTAGGATTGTTTAATTTTCATTTACAATGTCCACAGACAGGCGTATTTTGTGATATTTTGAATGGGATTTGATTTCATGGTTAAAAGTGAATCACGAAATCCATGAGATTTAATCCCCCACAAAAATTAATGATTTTACAGTATTCAGGTAGTAGTGTACCCTTAAATGTCATTCTTTTATATTACAGACTAAATACTACAACTTCACTGAGTCGTTGGATCTTGCAACGAAGGAAGAGAAACTAATGCACCATATCTTACTGTGGGGTGCATTGGATGATCAGAGCTGCTGAGGTAGTGGGCGTACACTCCGGGAAATCACCCTGGAGAGTGCGCCCATTATACAACTTCTCAATGAGAAGTTTATCTCTGGCTGGTCCCTGGTTGTTGATCTTGAGGTAAACTTTGAATCTTATTAAAGTTTAAATATGTATAGTATGTCTCTCTTTGGAGAAGTGGAGGTTTTATGTTTTGCATATGTTGATGGAACAACTAGTCTGTAGATCAGCCTCTTATAAAACACATCATGTTGCATAGATAACTTGAGAATACTTGAGTTAATCATAATTTGCATTCATGAGTGTTGTTCATGGCCTGCAGATTCTAACTCAATCTCTCTTTTGGTCTCAACGGTAATAAGAAATATTTATAATGAACCTAATTGAACTGAAAAAGTGTTACTGTTATGTATTTATAAATGGTTATTTTGTTGTGTGTACAGTGTCAGAGTAGTTTGTTGGTCTAGCTTGGAAACATAAGGTTTGTTGTAGGGTTGATCATTCTTGCTTGTGTGCTCAGTATATGGGGAAATTCAAGGATAATGTGACTAAGTTATACAGTAGTCAATGTTTTTGTTGTGATGGGTGTTCTGCAGTCATATGATTTGGTCTAATCGGACTTTGCAGACATCAGTTGGTCATCAGGCGGTGGTGGATGTAATTTTAAAATCTCTTTTAAAACGAGAATGAGTGTAGTTGCTATATGGCTGAATTACTGTTGACCGTATGTAATTTTAACTTTGTGATTTCAGACATTGCGAGATGACTCGACCCAACCAGAGTTAGCGGAGAAAGCAAAACATTTCCTAGATCATTATTCATTCCCTGTAATAATGTATGTTACATATCCTAATGGTACTATAGCACATAAAATCAATGCTAATACATTCCTAGATGGTCAACCTAGTGTCATAACAACAGGGTAAGTTCATATAATTCAGTCTGTGAATTAAAGATGGTAAATAACTTTTCCAAAATGGCAAAGCTAAACAGTTTTCCTATATACTCTATAGATGCATAATCGCTGTAAAATTTACTTGCCCTATGGTCATCAACAATAATGCTCCCTTTTGTGCAACACGGTTGCGTCTTACTATATTTTACATATTGGGATACGACCACCAAAGGGACAAATTACTTGTCCCGAACCACTGGACAAGGCTTTAGTGATAATTTTGCTGACTGGGTATTTCTGGTCAGTGTTATTGCAGTGGTAGTTGTTGACCAGTCATATGATTGAATGCCATGCTTTGGTCTATTGAGTATTCGTGCGGGAGACTGGACAGACATCTGTCGGCCATCGGCTGGGGGCTGGAGTAATTTTAAGTCTCTTTTGAGAAAAGAATGGTGCACAATCCTTTGACATTGGTGTACACATTGGATGCACATAAATTGTCCGGCGTCTATGTGATTTGTAACCCAGATATAAAGTTAGGTAAATAACATTTGTTTGTAAATGGTCTGATGGTGGTCTGTGCGGACAGGTTTGGTGATAGTGGTCTTTGTTTATATGTGGTATTTGATACAAGTTTGACTGTTCATGTATAATGGTTGTTTTTCAGGTTCACTGAGCCAAGTGCTGTGATGTATATGAAGTTTTTAAACACTGGAATAGAAAATATTGAACTTGGAAAGAAAGAAGAATTATAGTGTATAGTGGTCATTGAATATGTCTCATTATTTTATCATCTTTATTGAACTGATGTATAAACTCAAGCAAATGTTTGCTACATATAGAGGCTCTATCACTCGTTGTCAATTGATATAAATTTATATTAAACAAGTTCTGGAAATTTTATTAAGCGAGCCTTTGGTGAGCAGGTTAATGTTGATGTAAAATGTGTTTTTGTTGTCATGGGTACTAAAAACATACTAACAACAATTATTTGTGAATTGCTCAATAATTTGTAGCTGATGTTTTGTTATATTTATTTTCTATTAGGTTTAAAATATTTTATACACAATTTGGCCTATAACTGCTTTATCATGTGTATATCTATCACAAGAAATATTTGATATTGATTGTGTGTTATTTATGTGCTGTGTAAATGTACAGATTCTAAACTTGCCTACATCTGTGATTTTATCAAGAACACATTGTCATCTCATATTATTGTGACCTCATTTCTTTTAAAAACACATTTATCAAGCTTGTTTTCACTGTTAGTTAAGGTGGAGTAAACTTCATTTATTGAGTTAAACTTGTAGATCAGAATGTTCTAATTTGTCCTTTGGCACCAATGTTGTATCTTTTTATAGATTATGTAGTAAGATACGACTTTGTTGCACCAAAAGGACGAAAATCTTCCCACATAACATACAAGCATTTCAATTGCACTAAGTTTATTTAAACCCTTCACTCCATAGATGTTATATTCTGATAAGAGATAGGTTGAAAAGTGTTCACTTCCCTTCCCACCTACAACAGTACAACTCTTTGTACCAAATATCAAGAGTGATCTCCCTTGATGATGTGTCTATTTCAAATCCATTTCTGTGAACAGGGTTGTTTCTCCTCCATCCATGCTTATATACATAGGACATAGATCTTTGTTTTCTGTGATATATCGACCAATAAGTCATGTGTTATCATTCATATGCATACTAAGTTATGACTCATGAAGGTATGGATAGATATGATATGAACTAATTTTTATTGCAGAGTTATACGTTATTTGTCGTGTTGCTATAGACAACTTCGCTGTTTAAAATATAAAACCTCCACCCCTGGAATTTTGTTATTTGCTCATTTGATTAATGATAGACATGAGATAGGGGCGTGATTGGAGGTATCTATGGAGTAAGGGGTTAGTTTGTACTGTCTGTGTTATATATACTTAGATGTTAACATTGTCTGTATCAGCTTATGACGATGAGATTATAAAGTGTATATACACTGAATCTTGTCTGAGGGTACCACTGATCACAGACCATGTATACATCTACCTCTATATTCACAGTCAGCATACCTTATCCTGTCACGGTGATCATTCTCAGACTCAAATTTCATGCTCAAACTTGAAAAACAGCTTTCTTTAGAATTTGCATCAAAACCCAGCACCAAATTGTAGCAAATACCATAACTAAGAAAATGAACCCCCATATTATATGTTTCCATTCAGTAATAAAGAAGTTACATCAGTTATCTGTAACTGAGAATAATTATGCTCCAATTGGAGTTCAGAGTACAAGTTTGAGCAAGGAGTATGTTCTCCAATGTTTATAATCACGGGGCCTTGTTGAACTATTTTATTATTCTAGCTGAAGATAAACTGAGCATGTAGCTTCCTCATTGTGAAGTTATCATTCACCAATTTCTACAATGCTGTATTAAATGTTGTCTCATACCATAACTAAGGTTCATCATACATTTGTTTGTAAATTATCCGTACAAGTATATAGCTAGGAAGTTGGCCTGTTTGTGTATAATATTAATGTGTCTGTTAGATCTGTGTTATTTTATGTTTTAAACATTATTATTCTGTGTTTCTACAAAACATTAAAGTTCTACTGTACTTTCATTTTCATAATGTTGGTGGTCCAATAATTTTATTGTACATTACACTATGCACAACTGTCATGTGTTGTTATACCCCCGCAAACAAAGTTTGAAGGGGGTATACTGGAGTCACCATGTTGGTCTGTTGGTCTGTTGGTCTGTCGTTACGTTAGCATCGTGTCCGCTCTGTAACTTTGTCATTTCTTACTGGATTTTAAAATTGCTTGGTACAAATGTTCATCACATCAAGACGGTGTGTCATGGGCAAGACCCAGGTCCCTACCTCAAAGGTTAAGGTCACACTTACAGGTCAAAGGTTATATAGTCATGCAAATCGTGTCCGCTCTGTAACTTTGTCATCTCTTACTGGATTTTAAAATTGCTTGGTACAAATGTTCACCACATCAAGACAGTGTGTCATGCGCAAGACCCAGGTCCCTATCTTAAAGGTCAAGGTCACACTTACAGGTCAAAGGTTATATAGTCATGCAAATCGTGTCCGCTCTGTAACTTTGTCATCTCTTACTCGATTTTAAAATTGCTTGGTACAAATGTTCACCACATCAAGACGGTGTGTCATGCGCAAGACCCAGGTCCCTATCTCAAATGTCAAGGTCACACTTAGAGGTCAAAGAATATATAGTCATGCAAATTGTGTCCGCTCTATAACTTGGTCATTTCTTACTGGATTTTAAAATTGCTTGGTACAAAGTCATGAAATTTCAATCATGGTGTTTTTCAATCTGTATAGCAGCAGATTTCCATCAAGTGTGTTGTTTAGACTATAATTTTAAATAATATTCCTGTGTCAAGGCGGTGCTGCGGGGGTATGATTCATCACTCCTGTGATAGCTCTAGTTATCGTAGGTTATTTGTAATACATACATTTACCTATTCATAAATATAGTAAAATCATGTCTTCCGTATTCTAAGCCTAAAAAGTATGCCCTGGTATTTATCTACTGATGTGGGAGGCATATTGCGATTGTCCAGTCTGTTCGTTCGTCTGTCCATCCATCCGTCAGATGTCATGATGAAATTTGCTGCTGTGTAGTTAGCTTAATATGTGAAAAGGCCCCCTGGTAGTTAAAGTGGGTTGTTACAGCTAAGGTCAAGGTTACTAAAAATAAATATTATGGACAAGGCTTCCACCGGGGCATAAGTGTTTCCAGATTACAGTCTTGTTTTATTGTTTAGATTGTTATATAGTTTACACTTACCGACTTTGAAAACGCACCACTTATTCAAACCACGAAATTTAATATTAAACATTGTTTAATTGTATTAAAATTTTGTCTATAGATAGCTCGGTTATGTTTTAACATCTAGCAAAATTTCAAAAAGACATATGTAACTATGTTACAAAGTCACGTGACATCCACGTACTTAAGTCTCAAACCCAAATTCACAGTAGAGGGAGAGTGTGTGTAAAGTTATTTTTTTGGTGCGTTCACAACAGCGGGTACTCGTTACAATTTCAATCCGCTTCTGGGGAATGTTCCTCTATTCATCAACAAAGGTTCGGACAACCTTGTGGGCAGATCGCGTCATGGAACTCATCGTTTGATAGAACATGTCATATGTTTTCGGTGGGATCAAAATCTGGGACATTCCATCACGTAGATATTGTTTTCTTCAAGAAAAGTGATTGTTATTCACTATTTATGCCCATGGTTATATTCACACTGTCCAAGGTTAACACCCCTGTCACCCGGAAATAGTGATACAGTAAGGAAGTGACTGCATGTTGAAGCACGTGTTCAATGTTAGATGAAACACAAATTGGCAGGGTACTAAATGAAAATGTCGTATTTCATTAAAAAACGTGTTTGATATTCTTAATTGATGATTTAGCATATCTATCGACACCAAGTATTCTTTTGACTGGCACGGTTGTTGACCGGAAGTCGTTTTTATGGCGGAACATGCGCATTAATTTATCCGAATTAGGTGGCTTTTTAGGCCTTTAATCCCTATATGTAGATCAATGGTGGTGTCAGATGGCATAAAACGCTAATGGAGACGCATATTTATTGTATCATGACAATGTAATCGCGAAAAAAACGCGTGGTGGCTACTTCCGGTATGTAACATGTCTTTACCTCCAGAAACATCAGTTTCAGACTGATATTAAATGTAATATTTGGTTTGGAAAACTTAAAACGTGTCGTTTTTTTGGTATGCTAATGAATCGTTTACACATCGTCATTTACACATTTCGGATATTTTCATTCGCACGAGACTCACTCGCAAAAAATGAGATTTGGCCACGTGGTTACTACTAGCGATTCGGTTAGTAAAAATGGATTAAAATACACTTTACCGATAACGTTTTAACCCAGGAACATTATTCCATTGGTATAAAATAATCCTAAATAGTTCATACAAAAAATATCGACCCCTGAAAAGTGGTGCGTTTTCAAAGTCCGTAAGTGTATTAATCAGATCTGATTTTTAGATTGACAGATTTGGTAGCCTGTCATATATACTGTGTCCATGCTGTAGTACCTTAAGAAACAATTTTGTTGAATAATTATGAAGATCTGCATAATTATGAAGATCTGTCTGCAATTTGCTGGAATCACATGTGAAGGTCTGTTCATAGGGTTTTTGTTTTTGCTGGAATTAAAAGTTACAACAATTGTTTGAAAACCTGGTTTGGGTGAAATGTTAGTGTTTATATTTTGTTACATATTATGTATGCTACAGTCAGGTTTTGGTGCAAAAATGCTGTTCCAAAGGGATCAAACCCGGGATCTCAAGCACTGGAAGCGTACACTCTTCCACTAGGCTATCGAGGTGGCGGTATTTAGGTTGTTGTTGTATTGGTACCTGTTTCTGGTCAGTGTTATTGCAGTGGTAGTTGTTGACCAGTCATATGATTGAATGCCATGCTTTGGTCTATTGAGTATTCGTGCGGGAGACTGGACAGACATCTGTCGGCCATCGGCTGGGGGCTGGAGTAATTTTAAGTCTCTTTTGAGAAAAGAATGGTGCACAATCCTTTGACATTGGTGTACACATTGGATGCACATAAATTGTCCGGCGTCTATGTGATTTGTAACCCAGATATAAAGTTAGGTAAATAACATTTGTTTGTAAATGGTCTGATGGTGGTCTGTGCGGACAGGTTTGGTGATAGTGGTCTTTGTTTATATGTGGTATTTGATACAAGTTTGACTGTTCATGTATAATGGTTGTTTTTCAGGTTCACTGAGCCAAGTGCTGTGATGTATATGAAGTTTTTAAACACTGGAATAGAAAATATTGAACTTGGAAAGAAAGAAGAATTATAGTGTATAGTGGTCATTGAATATGTCTCATTATTTTAAAATTGCTTGGTACAAATGTTCACCACATCAAGACAGTGTGTCATGCGCAAGACCCAGGTCCCTATCTCAAAGGTCAAGGTCACACTTACAGGTCAAAGGTTATATAGTCATGGAAATCGTGTCCGCTCTGTAACTTTGTCATCTCTTACTGGATTTTAAAATTGCTTGGTACAAATGTTCACCACATCAAGACGGTGTGTCATGCGCAAGACCCAGGTCCCTATCTCAAATGTCAAGGTCACACTTAGAGGTCAAAGAATATATAGTCATGCAAATTGTGTCCGCTCTATAACTTGGTCATTTCTTACTGGATTTTAAAATTGCTTGGTACAAAGTCATGAAATTTCAATCATGGTGTTTTTCAATCTGTATAGCAGCAGATTTCCATCAAGTGTGTTGTTTAGACTATAATTAGCTCACCTGACCACAATGTGGTCATGGTGAGGTTTTGTCATACCGAGATGTCCGTCGTCCGTCGTCCGTCGTGCGTCGTGCGGCGTGCGTCGTGCGGCGTGCGTCGTGCGTCCGTCAACAATTTCCTCAAACGACTTCTCCTCCTAAACCGCTTGGCCAAATTTGATAAAACTTAACAGGAATGTTCCTTGGGTGGACCTCTACCAAAGTTGTTAAAAAAATTCCAGTCCGTCGCATAACTAGGTCACACAGGCTAAAAATAGATTTTCAAAAAGGAAACTTCAAAAATCTTCTTCTCTGAAACCGTAAGGCCTAGAGCTTTCATATTTGGTATGTAGCATCACCTTGGGGTCCTCTACTAAGATTGTTAAAATTATGTCCCTGTGGTCAAAATTGGCCCCGCCCCGGGGGCCCTTAGTTTTACATAGAGTTATATAGGGGAAACCTTAAAAAATCTTCTTCTCTGAAACCGCTTGGCCCAGGGCTTTCATATTTGGTATGTAGACTCAGCTAGAAGTCCTCTACAAAGATTGTTCAAATTATGTCCCTGGGGTCAAAATTGGCCCCGCCCCGGAGGCCCTTAGTTTTACATAGAGTTATATAGGGGAAACCTTTAAAAATCTTTTTCTCCGAAACCGCTTGGCCCAAGGCTTTCATATTTGGTATGTAGACTCAGCTAGAGGTCCTCTACAAAGATTGTTCAAATTATGCCCCTGGGGTCAAAATTGGCCCCGCCCCGGGGGCCCTTAGTTTTACATAGAGTTATATAGAGAAAACCTTAAAAAATCTTCTTCTCCGAAATTGCATGGCCCAGGCCTTTCATATTTAGTATGTAGACTCAACTAGAGGTCCTCTACAAAGATTGTTCAAATTATGTCCCTGGGGTCAAAATTGGCCCCGCCCCGGGGGCCCTTAGTTTTACATATAGGGGAAACCTTTAAAAATCTTCTTCTTCGAAACCGCTTGGCCCAGGGCTTTCATATTTGGTATGTAGACTCAGCTAGAGGTCCTCTACAAAGATTGTTCAAATTATACCCCTGGGGTCAAAATTGGCCCCGCCCCGGGGGCCCTTAGTTTTTCATAGAGTTATATAGAGAAAACTTTAAAAAATCTTCTTCTCCGAAATTGCTTGGCCCAGGGCTTTCATATTTGGTATGTAGACTCAGCTAGAGGTCCTCTTCAAAGATTGTTCAAATTATTCCCCTCGGGTCAAAATTGGCCCCACCCTGGGGGTCACCATTTTACTTAGACTTATATAGGGAAAACATATAAAAATCTTCTTGTCTAAAACTACAATGCCTAAGAGCTTTGATATTTGGTATGTAGCATCATCTAGTGGTCCCCTACCAAGATTGTGCAAATTATGCCCCTGGGGTCAAAATTGGCCCAGCCCCGGGGGTCACCGTTTTACATAGACTTATATAGGGAAAACATATCAAAATCTTCTTGTCTAAAACTGCACTGCATAGAGCTTTGATATTTCGTATGTAGCATCATCTAGTGGTCCTCTACCAAGATTTTTCAAATTATGCCCCTGGGGTCAAAATTGGCCCCACTCGGGGGTCACCGTTTTACATAGACTTATATAGGGAAAACATATTAATATCTTCTTGCCTAAAACTAGACTGCCTAGAGTTTTGATAATTGGTATGTAGCATCATCTTGTGGTTTTCTACCAAGATGTTCAAATTATTCCTTTGGGTGAAAATTGTGCAGGGTTTATAATCAGGTGAGCGATATTGGGCCATCATGGCCCTCTTGTTTTAAATAATATTCCTGTGTCAAAGCGGTGCTGCGGGGGTATGATTCATCACTCCTGTGATAGCTCTAGTTATCGTAGGTTATTTGTAATACATACATTTACCTATTCATAAATATAGTAAAATCATGTCTTCCGTATTCTAAGCCTAAAAAGTATGCCCTGGTATTTATCTACTGATGTGGGAGGCATATTGCGATTGTCCAGTCTGTTCGTTCGTCTGTCCATCCATCCGTCAGATGTCATGATGAAATTTGCTGCTGTGTAGTTAGCTTAATATGTGAAAAGGCCCCCTGGTAGTTAAAGTGGGTTGTTACAGCTAAGGTCAAGGTTACTAAAAATAAATATTATGGACAAGGCTTCCACCGGGGCATAAGTGTTTCCAGATTACAGTCTTGTTTTATTGTTTAGATTGTTATATAGTTTACACTTACCGACTTTGAAAACGCACCACTTATTCAAACCACGAAATTTAATATTAAACATTGTTTAATTGTATTAAAATTTTGTCTATAGATAGCTCGGTTATGTTTTAACATCTAGCAAAATTTCAAAAAGACATATGTAACTATGTTACAAAGTCACGTGACATCCACATACTTAAGTCTCAAACCCAAATTCACAGTAGAGGGAGAGTGTGTGTAAAGTTATTTTTTTGGTGCGTTCACAACAGCGGGTACTCGTTACAATTTCAATCCGCTTCTGGGGAATGTTCCTCTATTCATCAACAAAGGTTCGGACAACCTTGTGGGCAGATCGCGTCATGGAACTCATCGTTTGATAGAACATGTCATATGTTTTCGGTGGGATCAAAATCTGGGACATTCCATCACGTAGATATTGTTTTCTTCAAGAAAAGTGATTGTTATTCACTATTTATGCCCATGGTTATATTCACACTGTCCAAGGTTAACACCCCTGTCACCCGGAAATAGTGATACAGTAAGGAAGTGACTGCATGTTGAAGCACGTGTTCAATGTTAGATGAAACACAAATTGGCAGGGTACTAAATGAAAATGTCGTATTTCATTAAAAAACGTGTTTGATATTCTTAATTGATGATTTAGCATATCTATCGACACCAAGTATTCTTTTGACAGGCACGGTTGTTGACCGGAAGTCGTTTTTATGGCGGAACATGCGCATTAATTTATCCGAATTAGGTGGCTTTTTAGGCCTTTAATCCCTATATGTAGATCAATGGTGGTGTCAGATGGCATAAAACGCTAATGGAGACGCATATTTATTGTATCATGACAATGTAATCGCGAAAAAAACGCGTGGTGGCTACTTCCGGTATGTAACATGTCTTTACCTCCAGAAACATCAGTTTCAGACTGATATTAAATGTAATATTTGGTTTGGAAAACTTAAAACGTGTTGTTTTTTTGGTATGCTAATGAATCGTTTACACATCGTCATTTACACATTTCGGATATTTTCATTCGCACGAGACTCACTCGCAAAAAATGAGATTTGGCCACGTGGTTACTACTAGCGATTCGGTTAGTAAAAATGGATTAAAATACACTTTACCGATAACGTTTTAACCCAGGAACATTATTCCATTGGTATAAAATAATCCTAAATAGTTCATACAAAAAATATCGACCCCTGAAAAGTGGTGCGTTTTCAAAGTCCGTAAGTGTATTAATCAGATCTGATTTTTAGATTGACAGATTTGGTAGCCTGTCATATATACTGTGTCCATGCTGTAGTACCTTAAGAAACAATTTTGTTGAATAATTATGAAGATCTGCATAATTATGAAGATCTGTCTGCAATTTGCTGGAATCACATGTGAAGGTCTGTTCATAGGGTTTTTGTTTTTGCTGGAATTAAAAGTTACAACAATTGTTTGAAAACCTGGTTTGGGTGAAATGTTAGTGTTTATATTTTGTTACATATTATGTATGCTACAGTCAGGTTTTGGTGCAAAAATGCTGTTCCAAAGGGATCAAACCCGGGATCTCAAGCACTGGAAGCGTACACTCTTCCACTAGGCTATCGAGGTGGCGGTATTTAGGTTGTTGTTGTATTGGTACCTGACTGTAAGTTGGTTGTGCCATTATGTAGATATACTATGTAGATATACTATGTAGATTTATCAGAATTATTTTATCCACCATACATTCCATAAATTATGTTCTTGTAGTGTTCAGTTTGTGATATCACTGAAACTTGTTGGGAGTACAATGTATAAATAAATGTACATGTTTGTATGTCATAACAATTCTGTTATAGTGATTGCTTTATCGTAATATAAACTGCTGTATGACAAGTAAATTGTGGGAAAAATTATACAATTTTTGTTGTTATGTGATTTTAAACCATTTTGTTCCTGGCATTTTTAGCTTGTGTCTGGAATAATGTGGCCACAAAGACAATTTCAAACCTTCAAATATTGTGAAGATTTTTGTGTTCAATTTTCATCCAAGTGTGGAGAAGTAACTGGTTCCCTGCAGAAGGTGAAGTTAGTACTGGGGCCTTATTCACCAATGTTGTAATTCTAAAACATAGACTTTACATTGTCAAATTTTCTATTTGCTCCGACGTTGTTATAAATTTACCGATTTTGATATAAATTGGTACACATGTTCAGTGGGTAACAATCAATAGTCCGATAAAATTTCACGTGGTTAAATCTAATTTCAAAGACATGCCAGGGATTATGAATAATGACAATTTTAAGTCTAAGTCTGAGTTTTAGACTTACAATGTTGTTATTACAAAATAAGGCCCCTGGTGAATAAACTCATTACACTGTCAAAGAAAAGTGGTAAGACTTCACCCCTCCATGGTACAACACAGGTGGTGAAATCCCAGAATTAACAGCATTTGCCTGTGTAGCTCAGTGCGATTGCCATCTTATCTGGCGACCCGGGATCAAATCCGGCAGGAGGCACATATACGCCTGCCATATTTTAGTAGAAATAAAGCAAATAAAGGCTTTGCTTGGCATTATATTATATACTGTAAAATCATTTAATTTCGTTGGGACGAAATTTAGTGGTTTTGGTAAAAAAGACAATTTTGTTGGCACTTGAATTCGTGGATTTTGCATTTCAGGAAACAAAACAAGGGTCAAAATCAATGTTCTTTGGGATTAAAGTTCGTGGCTGAAGTGAACCACAAAATCCACGAAATTTAATCCCCCACAAAAATTAATGATTTTACAGCTATTTGAACGTAAGATACAACAAGACAGGATTGAGAGAGCTCATTTATTTATTCTACTTATTAGACAACTAAGTAACAAAATTATCACATATCAAAGAGACAAGAAAAGGGAAAATGATGAAACATGATAAACTTTAAATATCACTCAACCATAAAACTTGTACAAATCCATGGTGGACATACCATGTGACCTGGAAGCTAAGTCTACAAGTAGAAATGTGTAAATAAAAAAATAAAACAACCATAAGTATCTTATTCTTTGACCGATTTTCATGAGATATGTTCAACGTTCAATCCAAGAATGAACACCACTAATGCAATTTAATATGTTTCACAGTTTTTTGCCTGAAACCAACTCGGCTGCTAAACTCTTAAGTTTGGTGGGTAGTGCTTATTCTCGACTTGAGCGTTGAACATACCTCATGAAAATCAGCCAAAGAATAGGATACTTACAGTTGTTTTACTTTTTATTTACATATTTTTTACTTGTAGACTTAGCCAAAATGTCACATGGTAAGTCCACCGTGAAATCATAAATGATAAACAACTATGACAACTCAGCTCACATATAAACATTTAAAATGTAAAAATGCACTGGATTTCATGTAACAATTTCAACTGATAACAAAATGAAATGTTTAATATATTGAAATACCCTAATAACTAAAATGACTGAACAACACAGCTTCATGAGATTGGAAATTTTACAAATCTTCAAAAACTCTAAGTCTGTTTTAAAATGTTAAGAAAAACCTACTAGCCACAGAAAACACATATAGAAGTATTTTATCACATGTCACACAAAGCAATGAAAACTATACACATGTTATTCAGTCATTGATATGCAATGCTTGCCTTTATATGTACGGGCAGGCCGATAAATTAGTCAGATCTATATATGAAATGAGATTTTTGGTCCGAGTAATATTTACACCCAAACAAATTTTGACCATACTGTCATCGTAAAAGACTTATCATAATGGTACCAGTATTTATATAATGCTGGCCTAGAATGAGAAGGTCGTAAGCACTACTTATTACCTTATAAGACTCGTAAATATTTAAAACCAGCATCCAAAGGCGCTTATTATGAGCCTATTTTCATGAAAATCAGAATTAGTCATGTTGACCATACTGAAGTCGAAACAGCTTGTTTTACCACAAGTAAAGAGTAAATTTCAGACAGTTATTTCTTGTTTTCTTAGAATAACGTTTTTGTACTTATAATAATATATACTGGTAGTAAAATTAAGTGAAGTTCAAAGAATGAGTGAAATGAATGAGAGGGTTCATTTAGGAATTCATATTGAGCGATTCAGAGCAGGAAGCAATTGGACGGGTCTTCCATTGTATGGTATTCTATTATATGCTCCCTTAATTCATATTACAGTAAGTTCTACGTAAATATATACTATTCTGTATTACAATAATTCAGCAGTAAATGTTAGACCCCTATTTGCACCAAAAGGGGTCTGTAACAATGGTTATAAGCAAAAAGTTATCCGAGATTCATTATTAAAACATCGTTACAGACTCCCTAAGGTACTGGTATATACGGCAACACAGGCAGGAACACAGCTGTTTGCAAAGTATGCATAAACCGTATGGAAAATTGGATACATGGCATAGGTGCAAGACATTTGTACTCAGGTCAGAAGTCGCAAGTTTGTGCTTAACCAAGGTTCACACACTACACTAGAGTATGACACCAGTAATAGTGCGGCCAGGATAACGTGAAAGGCTGGAAAATTTGGTATAACTCACATAGGTGTTTTAACCATGTGTACATTATTTATCACACACTACACTAGAGTATGACGCCTGTATCTATATATCTATATCCAGTATTATAAATAAACTAGTTCAGATCTATTTATAAGGACAACAAACAGAATATTTTTTCAGAGACCAGGCCCCAATCTCCTGAAGCATTTCAAGTAGAAATCTCATCTCAAATTGAGATTTTGCCCAAACCAAAGTCTGAATTTGCGATAAATCTGAACTATTTAAAATTTACTGCACAATAAGCTTAGAATAATGATTGCTGTTTTCATGCTAATTTTGACTCCAATCGGCCATGAAAATTATCCAAACGATACATAGAAAATTTTGAAATGAGATTTAGTTCAGATTGAGATGCTTCGAGAGATTGGGGCAAGGTGTGATCCAGTATGAAATTACAAGATAAAAAGACAAGGTAATAGAGTGAATAGTAGAAGGATTAATTGTTGCTTCCATATAAACTAAAAACTACATTTAGAAATGACACAAAAATCTAATAAGATTCAAATTATGAAATATTCACCCGTACTTGCTAAAATTACAGAATAAAGTTTATTGCCAATTCTATTTCAATCAATGATAATGAAAACACTTATTTTCTATTTTCTTAATAACACTACATATAACATGATATATAAACAAAAGAACACTGTATCCATGGAAACATGGTATGTGTTATACTGTTTCCATGGAAACATGGTATTTTTCATACTGTTTCCATGGAAACCTGGTATTTTTCAAACTGTATCCATGGAAGCATGGTATTTTTCATACTGTTTCCATGAAAACATGGTATTTTTCATACTGTTTCCATGGAAACATGGTATTTTCGTTACTTTATCCATGGAAACACGGTATTTTCGTTACTGTATCCATGGAAACATGGTATTTTCATACTGTATCCATGGAAACATGGTATTTTCATACTGTATCCATGGAAACATGGTATTTTTCATACTGTTTCCATGGAAACATGGTATTTTTCATACTGTATGTATCATCACTCTTACGGTGTTGTTCAACTTGTAAATGAAACAAGTCTGGCCCATTCATACTATCAAACATGATTCCTTTTTAAACATGATTGCTCACTTATTAATTTTATTTTCAGTAGAAATAAAGCAAATCAAGGTAAAAGCATTGAACACAGGTATTCAAAATAAAAACCTCAGCATTTAAAACAGTTGCTATGGTTACACAGAAACACCCATGTCGTCGTATTGACACTCTATACATGTATTACAACAACTGTATTCATAGCAACATAAATACTTCAATGAAGACAAACATTAAAATCATAAACAGTGATAAAACAATCGTATTACAAGCACCTTCATTTTTTCATCAACAAAAAATCAACAAACGAAATAAAAAATAAATATTGCACTTTCTTGTAGTGACTGGTATCAGGTATTTATATGAAATAACCAATGTGACAATCTGTCCCCCAATTTCCCGAAACATCTTAAGTAGAAATATCAACTCAAATTGAGATTTTGCTAAAATCAAAGTCTAAATTTGAGATAGAACTGAAGTTTTGAGTCAAGCCTCTCGTTGAAATTACCTCAAAGACAAAATTTGAGATGAGATTTAGCTCAAGTTGAGATGGTTCGGGAGGTTGGGGCCTGAACTTACTTACAGTCTTTGGTAATAATATGTGTGATATACATAAACAAAAATTGTATATTTAACCGAATAAAATCTTAGCAATACAAGGAGTAAAATCAAATTTTGAAATAATGAAACTGTATGTCAGTAAATGAATTAAAGTTATAATGATGAACAGAAGGTGTTTTGTTGTACGGTAAGTGATGGAGCATGGAATATACCCGTAGAAGAAAATCGGGACATGCCTCTTTTGAGATTCAAACTATCTTATAAGCCTGTAGTTCCAATTTCTCAATTACTGAAATTTTCTAAAACAGTTACTATAAAGATCTGTCAAATGAAGACGTAAAAACCCAACCAGCTCATTTGTGGTTTCACTGAATATTGTGATCTGGAGGAAATGGTAACTTGACTGAGTGATGGGTAAGCTAAACTCACTCAGACTGAGTAAGGAATAAGCTAAACTTAGACTAACTTGGTCAGGAGCCATCATAACCCAGACTAGGTATTCAAAGGGACTATCTAACTCTGACTCGGTCAGGGGCAATCTAAACGCAGACTAACAGATTCAATATAAGACAATTTGACATCAAGTTAGTACAAATAGTGAGCAAAATTCTACACATATATACAGAATGTATATATATATATATATATGTACACAATGAATAAATATCTCACAAATAAGTAATACTTTAATATAATAAAAAATAGTAACAGAAGTTGTGAAATAATGTATCGGAGCAATGACTACCCGGTATCAAGTATGCACAGATGACCATATCATGATCTAGGTCAATTAAGCGTGCACCATCATAATGGTCTAGAGTTAAGCACCAATAAAGACATTTCCTAGATTGAAAATCATGAAAATATAAACCTAATTTTTTTTAAAAATATACAGCATCAACTGTAACATCCCCAGAAATACAGAATGCTAGTCAAGTAGCTTGGGTACTGTAAAAGCACAAACATTTTGTAGATATCATACTTTGTAGATTTTGATAAAATGGCAATTTTGAGTTAAATTTTGTAGATTGATAAATATCATAATAATTATTACAGTGGAAAGAAAAGATTCATGTAGCTTGTTATGTATCGGACTGAAGCCCATTTTTGAAAATGTAAGATTTCGGTAGCCAAAATATATAAAATACCTATTTAATTAAGATAATTTAGAGAAATGCTGACCCTTCATCAATAAGTCTTAAGTGACATAATGAAGCTTTTTGAAAATTCAGCGGCAGTCCAATTCAATGTTGCATAAATGGAATTACAGAAATTCTTTAAGGAGAGTAGTCTGTAAATTTTAACAAAATGATATTATTGTGAAGTTTTGTAGAATGTAATGGTAAACATGATGAATGAGCAGCATGACTTTCTGTTATGACATTTCATGCGTACACGTCACATAATAATTATAAATATGACAAGAAATTCTGAATACACTGTAATAATTTGCTGGTAAAGTCAGCACATGAACTGAGGTGAAACATTTAACAATGTGTAAAATACAAGTACACCGAGTTTATAAAGAAACAAACATGTTACATTTTCTCCATAGGGTTTACATAGAGGATTGCATCAGGAATTGCATCACAAGTTGTCAATTGATATAAATTAATATTTAACAAGTTCTTAAAATTTTATTAAGCGAGCCTTTGGCTTAATACTATTTCCTGAAGGAATAAAAAGGCTGTGCTTGGCATTTTAGGAAACAGACTAACATCTTTAATGTGTTTATCATAAAATCACAGCAAACTCTTTGTTTATATTCTGTGAGGCCTTCAAAAGAAGTTACAGGGTACCCCATATCACCTGATGGAAAATTGTAACATGTGCGTTTCATTATGTACTCCGTGTGTATAATGAATGGATGGAAGCTAAAACTGACATCATACATAATCAATAACGTTTTACCCAGCTAATTAAGTATGAATAAAATCTTATGATGAAATTAGCTGCTTAAAGTATAATAAAAAACAACCCTAAACTATATACATAATAAATGCCACACCTCTTGCTCACATCTCCCGAACATGGAGAACATAAACTGCCATGCCTCTCCCGTAGCGAAGGGGAACACAAATTAGATGGCTTAATAAATCAGAGAAAATGCACTGTCTATATAAATGATTTGATTATAATACATTGTACACACCAATAATAAAATAATGCCCTTCAACTTGTTACTGAACTTACTCCTTACATGCTCAACAATTCTAATAAAGATGTGATAAAATGTATTCATAAATAAATCTCATTTGCAGCATTCTTGGACAAATATACCATGAATGATCTCCCTTTGATAAGGTGTCATTTTAAGTCCATTTCTGTATTTGGATTATCTCCCTTTTAATTATAATTATTGGTAATAATTTATAACGGATACGAGACATTGATGTGATAGTCCTATCTTCTATGGAGTAAAGGTTCAGAGAAAAACTATGTAAAAGTCTACATGTGCCTCCATAGCTTAGTGGTTAGTGTGCTTGCCATCTAATCTGGCGACCCAGGTGGAGGCACATACATATATGCCTGCCATATTTCAGCAGAAAGCTGACTAGCAAATAATGGCAATGTGAAGCATTTTTTAGAATCTAAATTACAAGTATAATATAACATAATTTTCCAAGTTAACAATTCAAAAACAAGAACAAATTAATTTCACACTTGGGTATTAAAACGAATAATAAAACTTCAATTTCTATTTAATTTACTTATCTAGTTACTTATACATGTATATTCAAAGATCATGATCATTGTAAATAATTTAAATCCACATCAAGTGGTTATGAAGCTAGACTATTAGACTAATCAACCTACTGGCAAACATTATACCTTGTGTCCATACAATCAAGACCGGTGTCTGTTGCCTAAGCAAAGTGCTATGAAGCGCTTTCCATAGGAGGTAATCAGTATCTTCTATATATTTAATTGAACGGGAGGTAACTGAATGAAAGCGCTCGGTAACGCTTTGCTTAGGCAACGGACACCTACACAACTATAGACTTTGCTTAGATTATGAATCAAGACATTATGGCATTAAATTTCTATTTAGTTGCAGGTTTGTTAAAAAAATTAAGTTAACTGAGGTCTTGACGACATGAAAATACAGATTCTAAAATGCACAGAGATTCTCGATCGTGAAAATTATCTGGGGGTTTCCAGACTGCTGCCTTCCATAAGGGATGAATTTTGAAAAGTAATCATTGATGTATCGAGACTAAAGTAAACTCTGAAATTAATTTTATAGCCTGAGAGGATGATACACTAGGAATTAATTCATTTAGGCCTATGTGACTTTCATAAAAAATAAGTTCTTTTATTGTACTAAGTGTAAAATTTCATGGGTAACCATGTAGTATTTAGAATGTAAATTTTGTCAAAGTATGGCTGTGCAATGTTCTTCAACTCCGCCTCTTACATTCTGTCTAGGTGTATGAACTCTGACTTCCATTGGTTAGTTTTATTAAGTCTGCCTCCTTATGGGTTCATTATACAAACGCTGATTCCCCTATAAGCTCCGTGTATTAGCGTAGCCGCTTATCTTTACTCCACCTCCTATGTGCTCATTGAAGTAACTCCACATCCAACAGGCTTAGTGCATTGACTCTGCCCCCTTATCTTAACTCCGCCTCGCATATGTTCATTGAATTAACTCCACATCCAATGGCTTAGTGTATTAACTCCGCCCCCATTTCTTCACTCTGCCCCCTTATGTTATTTCTGCCTCCTTTATGGTCTTTGAAATAATTCCACATCCAATAAGCTTTGTGTATCAACTCCGCCCCTATGTGTTAACTCCGCCTCCTATGCCAGCATCACAGGAGTGGTTTCACACTCTGAGACATGCAGGAGGAGCTGGCTAACGAATGATGTTTATATAAATATATAGTAAATGATAGATATACAGATGACCTATGATGACGGTGTGTATCATACATCAGTCTCAGGTTTGGTGGCAAACTTGGCTTCAGCACGCACCATATCAGCAACCTCTAGCTCCTGAAACATATACACAAGTTTACAGTCTTTTCAAACTTAAATGTTAATGGTAATAAACATCAGCTTGTCCATCAGGTAAACTATGTTTACCTAGGTGTAACTGCATATATCTGAGTTAACTGTTATCTCCACTATTTTTTTGAATGTGTTAGTTCCCACCCTCATTCGTATTACTTATTGAATCGACATGTTTATGCAGATGAAAACTCATAAATCTCACCTTAAAACAACCTTAATAAGTAAACTGTCACAAAATTAACACAGTTTTGCTCTCCATATAACCTTAAGAAGATTGAATTTACCCAAACTTCAAATAACTTTCTGGGAGTCATTGCTCATGCAGTAATGCATAATGATAAATCTGGAATTCTGAATTAATCAGGAAAATTGACACTCATGTGATGCACGGACAGACAAACCTAGACCAACCTACCTTTTCGGTCTCTTTAGCAAATTTATCGAGTTGTTCATCGTGGACTTTCTTCAACTGTTCAACTTGTCGTGAATGTTTCATAGTTAATCTTTTACGTTCCTCAATAAACTTCTTCATATTATTCTCATTGATCTCCCGATATCGTCTGCAACATCAAGAACAGTAACTTTCTTCAAATATTGCTATTTTCTATAATTTTAATGTTTTATTGTGAACTATACTTTTCAGGCAAATTAGTAAAATAGAACAGTTTTCTATGGTTTTTCTGATTGATCTTGTCAGTTATGTACTGGTGCTTTAGAATATGCAGAACTTATTCACAGGAATAACTTGAAACTGCAGATATAAAAATCTGCAGAAAAAAAACTTGCAGAATTATTCTCCAACCATACAGTAGTAAATTTTCAAGAAATAATTAGACATTAAAATTATTAAATGGCCCACAGGGAATTACCAAATTGTGTCATCTCTTTATTGTTATTGAACAATCTCAGATTTAAAAGGTAAGCACCCACTGACTCTCACATGGGACTTGTTTTATGTGTCAAACTAATCTGGCATTTTTCCTTGTAATCATACTACAAGTAATTGTGTTTCTAAGAATAGTACTGATTTTGAGGCAGAATAATTCAATATTACAAATGTCAGTATATTTAGTCATTGACTTTGATTGGAGCACAATAATTAAAGTTTTGAAAAGATATCAACAAATTTTGAGTATTGTGAAATATGCCGTCGGTCATAACTTTCAGTTCGGATCCTAACATTTATGGCATTTATGGCAAATGAACAATTTGCAAGTTACAACAATTATTTCAAACATTTAACTTTTTTAAGAAAAGAGAATTGTATGCGTCCATCAGAAAAATCTCTTGAACAGGACTCGACACTAACTCTGGTCCGTTGGTCCAAGGCCAGTGAAAATCAAGAAGGACCAGTGAAAATAGTAAAAATCAAGAAGGACCAGTGAAAATAGTAAAAATCAAGAAGGACCAGTGAAAATCAAGAAGGACCAGTGAAAATAGTAAAAATCAAGAAGGACCAGTGAAAATCAAGAAGGACCAGTGAAAATAGTAAAAATCAAGAAGGACCAGTGAAAATCAAGAAGGATCAGTAAAAATCAAGAAGGACCAGTGAAAATAGTAAAAATCAAGAAGGACCAGTGAAAATCAAGAAGGACCAGTGAAAATAGTAAAAATCAAGAAGGACCAGTGAAAATCAAGAAGGACCAGTGAAAATCAAGAAGGACCAGTGAAATTAGTAAAAATCAAGAAGGACCAGTGAAATTAGTAAAAATCAAGAAGGACCAGTGAAATTAGTAAAAATCAAGAAGGACCAGTGAAATTAGTAAAAATCAAGAAGGACCAGTGAAAATCAAGAAGGACCAGTGAAAATCAAGAAGGACCAGTGAAATTAGTAAAAATCAAGAAGGACCAGTGAAAATCAAGAAGGACCAGTGAAAATCAAGAAGGACCAGTGAAAGTCTTGGTAGGACCAGCAGCTGTTTTCTTAACACATTTTAAGCATTCCCCCCCCCCCCTGTCTGCCTGAAGGAATTATGAGGAAAGTGTTACCTTTCTCGTTCAGCTTTATTTTTGATAGATTTATCATTCATCACACATTTACTGGACTCCACTGATTGTTTGGCTTGTGTTGCCTTCTGTTCCTTATTATCCCTGAAATATAGTAACATATTTAAGAAATAAACTACGAAAAAACTGATATACTATAGCATTTGTGTATTTTATTTTGATTCCAGCATTATTTAAGTGCGCAATAATATATAAAGCCACTGTTATTTTGCTGGCATATTTTGTTTACCTAACTTATTTACCTATAGCAGTAGAAGGTCTTACTTATGACAAAGCATTTACAAGATACTGAATGGAAAACATCTGGTCTAAAAATATGGTAAAGGTCATAGTGACCTTGACCTTTGATCAACAAACCCCAATACCAATAGGGGTCATCTACTGATGCTGGCCAACTTCCATGTAAAGTGTGAAGGGCAAAGCATTCTTGAGTTATTGTTTGGAAACCATTTGGTCTACCAACGTACTGACTGACAGACAAGACAGACTGACCTGTGCAAGCAATATACCCACTCATTAAAGATTGGGGGTATACTGAATATTGCTTATACGTTTAGTGATTTTGACCCTAATTTGAACTTTCAAGATAGAAATCATTAGAGGGTTTCCAAACTTTTGTATTTGTTTTTTTGGTTTGCATGTTACTGTGCCCAAGTTGTACCTTTCTTGTCGAGCATCAAGTTCCTTTAATTGACCTGCTTGAGCTTCCTGTAGTAATTTTCTGAGACAATCATTTTGTTGTACGATATGATCTCTCTTCACATCATGTTCCTCTGTTAGCTGCCTCATCACCATATCCGACCATTCCTTGGTTTGTTCTACCACTAACTTATGTACCTTCTCTTTGTGATCATTCGTTAAACTTGTCATCCTGCCTTGGTTAGAAGTTGCATCACAACTACAAATAACAAGATTGCATTAATAACTAGAATTCTAGTATGTTTCCACAGGATACGGATGACCCATCTATGCACTGTTATCAGACATCTAAGTAAAAAGTTACACAAATGGAATAATTTGAAATATAGTTTTTTGATTGAAAAAATGCTACATTGACCAAACAACAAAAGCTGGGTCTAACAAGTGTGACATTGATCTTTGAGCTATGGTCACTTCTGTTACCAAGTAAATTAAAATCCAATAAGTAATAATAAAGTTCCTCCAATGTAGACACAATGGGAGTAAATACTTGTGCCATTTAAATTTGTATCTCTAAGTGTGACCTTGACCTTTTAGCTATGGACCTTGGTCTTGTGTGCATGGTACATTGTCTTGTTGTGGTGAATATCAAATAAGAAATGACAAATTTACAGATTGGACACTACTCACATTGCTGTTTGAGCCTTTTAACCTTTGATCTCTAAGTGTGACCTTGACCTTTGATCTAGGGACCTGGGACTTGTGCATGCCATGTCCCCTTGTTGTTGTGAACATTTTTGCCAAGTTTTATGAATGTCCAATTAGAAATGACAAAGTTACAGAGTGATCGAATAGTTCCAACACCAGCCATATTCTACCAGACCAAGTTGAACTTTGAACTCTTACCCCTTTTTCTTATTCTTTTTCTCCACCTGTTTTTCAGTAGCAATTTTCTCCTTATCATGTACAGCCACAAGTTTATCAACAACTAAACAATGTTGTCTTTGCATTGATGATCGCTCCTTCTGATGTTTCTTCTTTAAACACTCTAAATCTTTAAATTGTTTTTTCAAAACTTTTTGAAACATTTTGTCCAATTTTAGATTATCACGATTTATTGCTTCAAAACACAATTCTTCTGAAAGAAACAATTAATTCAGCAATTAATAAATTAACATGAACATGCAAATTTCCAACATCAAATTGGGTCACCGTTCTTTGGCATATACAGATGTATTTGTGAAACAAAGCCATCCTGCTCTTTTACAACAGGACCTTGGGAAACTAGGTCTAGTTGCACCTACGCTTATTCAGTCACTTGGTGTCCCTGTTTTTTCACATATCTTTGTGAAACTAGATTAGCTCATTTACAGTGGGGACTTGAGCTTTTCGTTTTTGGATAAACCTTTTTTTAAAGAATCAAGAAAAATGATTGAAGACAAAAATGGATTACAAGTTTAAGTACAAAACCTTCTTTCTTTGAGATCTTGGTACCATCCATGCTATTCTGAGGCTGTGCTGGTATTTTACCGTTACCCGATGACTGACGTTTTGCAACTATAGGAATGTCGCCGATGTCTTTCTCATCTATACCCATCTTAACAATCTGATTGGTTGGTTTTAACTGCGGTTTGAATAATGACGATACAAAATCTGAAATATAGCGAGAGAGAGATTATATATTTTACAGGTTTAAGGTATTTTACTTTAAGCTAGAGGAGAGATTATTCCACCTAAAGTGTTTGAAGGAGGTTCATTTCACCATGTGCTGTATTTTACCTGCCAAGCATAGCCTGTACTTGCCAGTAAGCTTTCTGCTGAATATGGCATGCATTTATGTGCCTCCACCCGGATTTGAACACAGGTCACCAGATTAGACAACAATCACACTAACCACTGAGCTACGGAGGCACTCTCTCACAATGTTAAAAGTACATGATTGGACTTCATATTACACCTCAACTGAATTTCGTCTCAAACTAAATTTTAAGGAACGTGTTTGTTCTCTAAAACACTGAACTTCAAGTCAATCAATCAATCAATCAATCAATCAATCAATCAATCAATCAATCAAAGAAAGAAACAGGCATGTGCAAAGCAACATACATATTACCTAATAAATTTTTATTAAAATTTTTGTATTGACATGCTGTAAGAGTTTTTCTTATCATATTTGTCAGTGAAACTACTGTAAACAATCGTGGGGGATGGGATTTCATAGATTTCGTGGTCACTTTCAACTACGAAATCAAGTCCCATCGAACAAAAATTTTTATCCATTAAAATTAAATGATTTTAAACCATATGAAGCATGTAACTAACCCTGGAACTCCTCAGGTACATATGTCTTCAGACTTATACAGCAGAACACAGTACGTAGTGATAGTGGAAAGTTGCCCTCAGTTCTGAGGGGTATATGACGGTACCCGGCCTGTAGACCATCTAGAGGTAGAATTCTTTGTCCAATCATACGTCCAGTCTCCTCAAACACGGCAAATCTTAACACAGCAAGGTCTGGTAACACAACCTGGTATATACAACATATTCTTGCTCTAAAGATAGTGTCTCTCATACTACACCATTGTCAATATTAACACAATGCTCAATGTCCAAGAAAAGATGTATTCAACAGCAAACCTACCTGTTTATTAGGGAAGGCGAGTAGAAACATTTCAACATAAAAAATTCACAATTTCAAACAGAGAAATCATGAAGTTTCAAAATTTGATGAAAATCACTTCATATTTTGTGAACCTCTTTTTCGCTTGAATTTTTCTAAGTTATCTTTAATTATGAAAGCAATTTGTGAAATATTAAAGCAAAATAGTGATTTAAAAAATCTGAAGAGAATTTCATCAAATTTTAAAATTGAAATGTCAGGGTCTGTCTTTTGTAGTTTGTAACAACTGATTAAAATTAACTGATTTCAGGGCACCTGTTCATAACATTTAAGGTAAGTAATTGATGTTAAATAATGAATTCAAAATAAATCTAGAATACTCACTTTTCTAAATACAAATTCTTCAGCATTATATACAGGGTTTAGGCCATTGGCAGGAACTACTTTAGTTCTAAATTCTTTCCTTATAGTATCAGTAGGTAAGCCGTACATGTCCACTTCCACATACGTCCCAATCTTCTTGTCCGACAAAAACTGTCCTGATATCACCTATAAATATTATACAAGCACAACTTTTTTATGTAACATTTAAACAAACTAAAACTATAGTAGCAACTTCAATATAACCTGCATTCATTGAAGAATAAACAAATACTTTAGCAACTACCAAGATAATTTGACAACATTAAATGATAAAGTGGTAATGTAAATTTCTATAAACACAGTACTCTGTATCGTTGATAAAAAAATTCCAAAAAATTTATATTTTTAAATTATGTTTTTTCGTTTACTCTTTATCAATGATACAGTTACCTGAGGCCACAAGGTCTTAAAAAGCAAAAATTTCTAAATTAAGCTGAACAGGAGGTAACGTAAATCTGCAAGTAAACATGATGGTATAAGATTTACCTGTACGGTACAGCAAGCTGCTATTACACCAGATATAGGACTTTCTGAGAATGGATCAAATGTACGATCTGGACGACGCATAAAATCTGGTTTTAATAAATACCTGAAACAAATCAATCCAATTTGATAAATATACTGTTATATCATTAACTTGGTAGAATTGTTAATCAAAATGTTGTTTTTTTAAGTTGGTACTGGTATTTTTGTGTGTGGTCATAATTATACATACCTGCCAAATACTCCTATTAAAGTGGAGTAACTCCTAATTTGTTGTTCATTTCTGGTTTTCCAAGTTCACCTAACTTCGAACAAAGGTACATTTGTTTCATTTTATGACCTTCTATCCCCTACTTATAACTACTAGCATTATACATTCCTTGTTCATGCATCTTAATCCCTTTTAAATCACATTTAAGTGCATCTTTTGACATGTTTTGCTTATTCACTCCTATTTTGGATTTGACTAGTGTGGCAGATATGGAATTGGGTGCTAAACAATCTCAGGATTAAGGGAGCCAGACTAATAGATCTATATATTTTTTGTATTGGAAAGCAATTTTCATAATATGATTTTAACAATAGAACTGCTATGAATACAGAAGTCTTGCGGAGGTCTTGTCAAAGACCATATAAACTATTTTCAACAGGTACTTTTCCTTATTGAGTTTATAAGTCCCAGATAATCCTGTAAATAACTTACCCACAGTTTCCATTGTACTCAAATTTTCCCTGATTGAGTTGCATGGCCAAGTCTGACGTCTGGAAGTTAAGAGCGACCATCTGACAGCCAGCATTCCAGAAGATCTGTGGCATGTAGTTACTGGAGTCTACTCGACCACCCTTCGGATATATACGACTCATCTGACGCTTATTATAACTATTTCAAGTTAAGGATTGTATGATTTGAAAACAAATGACATTGACCAACTTCACAATAAACGAAACACACACAAATATACATGAAGTCATGTACATGCCAAGTACTCCTATTAAAGTGGAGTAACTCCTATTTTCACTTTTGATTTATGATTTTCCAAATTCACCTACCTTTATACAAAGGTAATATTGATTCATTTTATGATATTCTGTCCCATTTTTATAAAAACTAGAAATAATACATTCCTTGTTTGTGCATGAAAATCCCTTTTAAATCACATTTAAGTGCATCTTGTGACATGTATCGCTTTACTATTTTGAATTTGACTTTCTTGGTAGGTATGAATGGAGTCAAAAGAATTGATTATATAACATGCAAGGATGATCAAGTATCTGGAATGTTCTTACATAATTGTATTATTAAAGTAGTTTTAACCTATATTGAATAACGTTTAAGGGAGTTGCAAAATCTATTGAACAAATACTTCAATCTGTGAGTATAAGTTGTTTATTATTAGTATAATAATCAGTCAAACTGGCTTACGTTCCGAGCATATCTACTTCCAGACTCATTTCCTTATATATAGCAGTTAGGCACACTTTTTTTATTGAAGTCTAGCTGTTGGCATACATTCCATCCAGTATAAAACCAGAATGGCTTCAAACAGGATTAAAGCATTGTTACCACCTCTTAAGATAAGAGTCTTAACTACTCAGTCCCCATGATGGTCTCAGTAAGTCAGCATAGAATTTTCATTTGTTTATTTGTAATAAGGGGATTGACAATATTGCGTTTAAATGAATTTTGGGAGTTCAGTCATAATTGAAGCTTACAAAAAGGACAGACAGATAGACAAACAGACACACAGATATACAAGCATACAAACACACAGGTACAAGTAAAGACAATTAGACCTTACATACAGCTAGACATCCAGGCAGACTAACAGACCCACAGGGACAGACAAACATGAAAACAATCAAATAACAAAACCAAACATCAATAACTAGGTAAACTGGTTGAAATTTTAAAACATTCCTCAAGCAAACAAGATGTAACACAAGCAATCATTCCACAACACAGAAACAATTGTATAAATGGAACTGGTATTGTCTGACCAGATTAAACTGAGACTCATCAAAGTCTGCAAGCTCGTTCGGCCATATTCAGCTGTTTTCGATTCTTAAGTTTGTTTACTATGTACCGTTATGTCCATATAAGGCAAGATATAATTGTAAGTATATTTTTTTTTAACATCAGACTTTTCAGGACTTGAACAAATTATATTAGCAGTTTCAGTTTAATCTGGTGGGACAATAATCACTTGTAGGTCAACATGAGTCAGTTAATCAATCAGTACCGAAACAAAACATGTTTCTAAACATGTATGCCCTTATGACTGCCAAATAGTTGGAAATGGCAAAGGTCACAGTAACCTTCACCTTTGACCTACTGACCTCAAAATCAATAGGGATCATCTACTGTTGCTGACCAACCTGTCTGTAAAGTTTGAAGATCCTAGGGTAAAGCGCTCTTGAGTTATTGAACGGAAACCAATTGGTCTACCAACAGTCATGTGTAAAGCAATAATACCCCTTCTTCAATAGATGGGAGCACAATTCACAATTCAGCTCCTATATATTAATGTATAGTTGTTGTTTATCAAGAATCAGAATAAATTTCAAATGAAACAAGATGTTTGTAAAACATGTATGCCCCCATGGCAGCCCAATAGTTGGAAATGGAAAATGTCACAGTAACCTTGACCTTTGACCTAATGACTCAAAATCAATTGGGATCATCTACTGTTGCTGGCCAACATCCATGAAAAGTTTGAAGATCTTAGGGCATTCTATAGCCTAGAATTTTATTTTGAATGTGTTAAAACATGTATTTCTGTGAGGTTATATGATTATTGTGATGCCATGAATATGAATAATACAGTTTTAATCGTTATTGTCTGTGAAGTCATATAATGTTGGTGTTCATTTGACATTATCTCTGGCATATTATATTGTAAATATATTTATTATATGGCTGAGGTTTCATGTCTGTGGCTTCATTTCAAATATGATAAAAAATATGTAAATATACCTAACAGTTGTGTGCCTCAGTAGCATAGTGGTTAGTGTGCTTTGCGTCTAATCTGGCGACCCGGTTTCATATCCCGGTGGAGAGACACATATATATGCCTGCCATATTTCATCAGAAAGCTGACTGGCAAATAAAGGCTATGCTCGGCATGTACATCAGAACTCAAGGATACTTAACAAAATCAATACAAGAGTTGGCTATGATACCCAAGGCACTGCGTTCATTGAATGATGACATATGGTAGAATATTCGTCTTGCTGTACAGAGAATAAAAATATACATGCACTTATATCACACATCATGCTGTATATCTAATGCACAAATACAATATCAACATCATATCAATTCAAGTAATTAGGAATTACAAGCAATACAGAAGTCCCCTACCTGGTTTTCAGGTTTTCAATATTTCTGTTGCCATGGCAACCACAATTTTGGTCCGAATCTCATTATTGGTCCCTGTCCACATACAAAGTTTAATAAACCTAGCTTGAAAACTGTTTGAGTAATGGCAGGATCCAGATTACATGATGGACGGGACTGACTGACGGAGAGCAAACCTACAGTAATCAACCAGAGGGGACTAATAAACATACATACATACATACATACATACATACATACATACATACATACATACATACATAATCAAAATGTTCAGCATCTAGAACATCTGAAATGACTGATTGAAAGTTTTTACTTAACTATCCATTTATTCTGCAGGTGCTTGGTTTGTGCATATCACCACTTGACCTCAATCTCAACCATCCAAAACTTTCCACAAAAATATTGGATGTCTTATTTTTCAAGGTGGCTCACTTTACTCATTCAAAATTTACATGAGATAAAGTGAAGGTCTGTTTCTCAATTAATTAGCAGACAATTTTCGTTCATTCTTATTTAGTCAGAGGGTTGATACTAATTCATTATACAGCAAGCAATAAACAAGAGCACCGCCATACGGGGCAATATACGCCCAAAGGGTTTTGTTTCAGGTTTTGGTACCAAAATTTTGACAGTTGAAGGCAAAAGGACAGCCCTGAACAAAAAATGGAAGAAATCCCCCTCAAGAGTGACAGAGTGGAAGGGAAACAAAGTCAAATGACCTTTAACCCCTAAGTGTGACCTTGACCTTAAAGCAACCCCTCCAGAACATGCGCTCTGCACGTCATCTTGATGTGGTGAACATTTGTGTCAGATTTCTTTAAAATCCTTCAAGAGGTTCAAGAGTGACAGAGCAGAAGGGAAACATAGTCATATGACCTTTAACCCCTAAGTGTGACCTTGACCTTAAAGCGACCCCTCCAGAACATGCGCTCCGCACGTCGTCTTGATATGGTGAACATTTGTGTCAGGTTTCTTTAAAATCCTTCAAGAGGTTCAAGAGTGACAGAGCAGAAGGGAAACACAGTCATATGACCTTAAACCCCTAAGTGTGACCTTGACCTTAAAGCAACCCCTCCAGAACATGCGCTCTGCACGTTGTCTTGATGTGGTGAACATTTGTGTCTGGTTTCTTTAAAATCCTTCAAGAGGTTCAAGAGTGACAGAGCGGAAAGGAAACAAAGTCATATGACCTTTAACCCCTAAGTGTGACCTTGACCTTGAAGCAACCCCTCCTGAACATTCGCTCTGCACGTCGTCTTGAGGTGGTGAACATTTGTGTCAGGTTTCTTTAAAATCCTTCAAAAGGTTCAAGAGTGACAGAGCGGAAGGGAAACAAAATCATACGACCTTTAACCCCTAAGTGTGACCTTGACCTTAAAGCGACCCCTCCAGAACATGCCCTCTGCACGTCGTCTTGATGTGGTGAACATTTGTGTCAGGTTTCTTTAAAATCCTTCAAGAGGTTCAAGAGTGACAGAGCGGAAGGGAAACAAAGTCATATGACCTTTAACCCCTAAGTGTGACCTTGACCTTGAAGCGACCCCTCCAGAACATTCGCTCTGCACGTCGTCTTGATGTGGCGAACATTTGTGTCAGGTTTCTTTAAAATCCTTCAAGAGTGACAGAGCGGAAGGGAAATTGCTAACGACAGACGGACAGACGGACGTTCTCACTGACTTGACATTGTGGGGTTTTCTTTTGTTCATCCTTTTGTTTGTAAAACCCCATAAGCAACATTTTGCACCCCGTAAGCAACGGAATGAATAGAATCTAAATATAGCCTATTGTTCCACACCCCACAACTACCAGTGGGTGTGTACGGACAGACAGACGGACGGACACAGAGGCCATAACATAATACGGCGCTTCGGGCGTATAACAATTTCTTGAGAAATAATAAATCAGTCCCTACCAAATATTGGGCATAGATGAGCAATTGGGTAATGTTGACAGTTGACAGAAAAATTGAAGTTTTTGCACGAAAAAAGTTTCAAATTTGACGTGATGGTATAATATACTTTATTAATTTCTCACTTTCACTAAACAATGAAAGACAAGTGAACTGAAAATCTGTGATAAATGGATTAACAAGACATATAGTTTCTAAAACACAACAAATGCTAAGTAAAACAACTGGTATTTATCATGCAAATAACAAAACAAAGCATGCTCAATTTATTTTCAATCGAAAATGCACATAAATTGGAAAGTGTATGACACAAGGTCACATGAACAGGCCATACTGAAGTCATGTGACAAGACCATGCAAAAGTCATGTGACAGAAGTCATGTGACAAGACCATGTAAGTCATGTGACATAACCATGAAAGTCATGTGACAGAGGTAATGTGACAAGACCATGTAAGTTATGTGACAGAAACCATGCGACAAGATCAGGTAAAAGTCATGTGACAGAAATAATGTGTGATGAACACACAAAAGTCATGTGACAAGACCATGCAAAGGTCATGTGACAGAAATCATGTGACAAAATCACACAAAAGTCATGTGACAGCAGTCATGTGACAAGACCATGCAAGTCATGTGCTGCAAGAATTACACACAATTAGGACTAAACAATATGGGATGTTAACAAAAGTGCAACTGTCAACAACACAGGTATATTGTATAAGTAAAAATATACCATTGCGACACAAGGATACTTGACAAATTCTATAGCTTGTGTTTTAAGATAACCTAGACCGGTATTTTCATTGAAAGATGACATATGATAGTGAAAGTTTCTCTCTGGAATATAGATACATAGTGATACAATATAACAAGGTATGTGAGCAAGGTGTGGATACAATATATCTCTATACATTACAAAAGGGGCCATACCAAACCCTCCTGCAGCCAATTAAGGTCCCAAACCTTTTGGTACATATTAAGGACCTCACTCCTTCACTACAACCCAGTGCTAAAGTCTTTTGGTACAGAACAGATTTAAGGCCCCTTTGGTACAGACCAGATTAAAGGCCCCTTTGGTACAGACCAGATTTAAGGCCCCTTTGGTACAGACTAGATTTAAGGCCCCTTTGGTACAGACCAGATTTAAGGCCCCTTTGGTACAGAACAGATTTAAGGTACCTTTGGTACTGACCAGATTTAAGGCCCCTTTGGTACGGACTAGATTTAAGGTACCTTTGGTAGGGACCAGATTTAAGGCCCCTTTGGTACAGACTAGATTTAAGGCCTCTTTGGTACAGACTAGATTTAAGGCCTCTTTGGTACAGACTAGATTTAAGGGCCCTTTGGTGCAGACCAGATTTAAGGCCCCTTTGGTACAGACTAGATTTAAGGGCCCTTTGGTACAGACTAGATTTAAGGGCCCTTTGGTGCAGACCAGATTTAAGGCCCCTTTGGTACAGACTAGATTTAAGGCCTCTTTGGTACAGACTAGATTTAAGGGCCCTTTGGTACATACCAGATTTAAGGCCCCTTTGGTACAGACTAGATTTAAGGCCTCTTTGGTACAGACTAGATTTAAGGGCCCTTTGGTGCAGACCAGATTTAAGGCCCCTTTGGTACAGACTAGATTTAAGGCCCCTTTGGTACAGACTAGATTTAAGGGCCCTTTGGTGCAGACCAGATTTAAGGCCCCTTTGGTACAGACTAGATTTAAGGCCTCTTTGGTACAGACTAGATTTAAGGGCCCTTTGGTACATACCAGATTTAAGGCCCCTTTGGTACAGACTAGATTTAAGGCCTCTTTGGTACAGACTAGATTTAAGGCCCCTTTGGTACAGACTAGATTTAAGGCCTCTTTGGTACAGACTAGATTTAAGGGCCCTTTGGTACATACCAGATTTAAGGCCCCTTTGGTACAGACTAGATTTAAGGCCTCTTTGGTACAGACTAGATTTAAGGCCCCTTTGGTACAGACTAGATTTAAGGCCCCTTTGGTACAGACTAGATTTAAGGCCCCTTTGGTACAGACTAGATTTAAGGCCCCTTTGGTACATAACAGAAATAAGGGCCCTTTGGTACAGACTAGATTTAAGGCCCCTATGGTATATGCTAGATTTAAGGCCCCTTTGGTACAGACCAGGTTCCAGAGATACTTTTAAACATGTAACATACATCTAATAGGGAGTAAGTGAAACAACAATATGTTTTTATATTTACAGCATACATCACTCAACACCCAGTGACTTATGCCTTGGTCACACTGAGATTTTTTTGCCTTGGCGAGGTACTCCCGATTTAATAAATGGGCATCGGAATGCATCCGGAAAATGATCCTCATGCTCTAGGGGAAGCTTCGGGCATATCATTAGAATTTAATGATATCCTTTTCCCGATGCCTCCCGAAACTAATTTATTTAAATCGGGAGTACTTAACCAAGGCCAAAAATCCTCAGTGGGACTAAGGGATTACAATGCTAAAGTGAAATGTGATGAAGCAGTGTTACAACAGGCACAATATACTGAATATCAATAATTATCAAAAGCCGTGGCCGTAACTTGGAATTTTTAAAAAAGGGTACAAACAGGGACTTAAAGAGGTGACTGGCTGGTTAAAAGACGGGATGTAGAGCTACCCACCGTGCAAACCTATAGTCTAGTTTATCTAAGGGGTACATAAATAGTGCACATACTCAGTGCACATTGTAACGTAACAAGCTTGGAAGCAGGACAGCATACCACTCAAACTCTTTTTCAACTATTAAAGTTTACAGTTTATTCTGTCGAAACATTGTGAAATAAAAATAACTGTAGAAGGAGTTTGTTGCTGTTAAATTCATCATCAACTTTAAAAGCAATGACTTTATTGTGAGATTGAAGAAGGAATATCGATGACAGTTCAACAAGACCATACCCAGACCCACTTTATAATCCCCTCTGCCACATTATATACCTGAAATATCTGCATAATTTATTAAATATCATACCCAGCCTACTTGGCTCTTTTGAGCCCCTACATACCTTCTGCTACATCAAATCCCTGAAACTTGATAGGCTGGGTATAATTAACTAAAGACCATACCCACCCCTGTTGGCCCTTCAAGCCTTTACATACCTCCTGCAACATCAAATGCCTGAAACTTGACGGGATGAGCATAATTGACTAAAGAAGACAATACCCATCCCCTGTTGGCCTTTTTTAGCCCCTACATACCTTCTGCTACATCAAACCCCTAAAACTTAACAGGCTCAGCATAATTAACTTAAGACCATACCCATCCCCTGTTTGCCTTTTTAGCCCCTACATACCTTCTGCTACATCAAACCCCTAAAACAGGCGGAGCATAATTACCTTAAAGCCCATACCCATCCCCTGTTGGCCCTTTTAGCCCCTACATACCTTCTGCTACATAAATCCCTGAAACTTGACAGGCTGAGCATAATTACCTTAAAGACCATACCCAACCCCTGTTGGCCCTTTAAGCCCATACAGATCCCATACCCATCCCCTGTTAGCCTTTTGAGCCCCTACATACCTTCTGCTACATCAAATCCCTGAAACTTGACGGGCTGAGCATAATTGACTAAAGAAGACAAGCATGGATGTATGTTTGTTGTAGCCCCAGTGTAATGGTAGTTAGACATCAAGGCCATCTCTTCATCAGCAGTTATTGTACCCTAGAAATATACAGCATACATGATAATACAAATGCATGATACTGGGGTATTACTGTAAAATCATTATTAATTTCGATGGCACAAAATTCTGTGGCTTTTGTAAAAAAAGACCATCTCAATGGAATGTTAATTTGTGGATATTGCATTTCGGGTAATAATTACCAGGGTCAAAGTTATTGTTCAATAAGATTTGATTTCATGGTTGAAGGTCAACCACGAAACTTAATCCCCCATAAAAATTAATGATTTTACAGTATGTGATACGTGTTAGGTATATCTCATGGAAATATTCATTATCCATAACTTACAATTAGCTTTCATGTAATGCAAAAATAGCAACAACAATTTAAAACATATCTTTATTACTACAATGGAACACCCATATTAATTTGGGAATGTTTTTCATGTATCAAATACTATTACATTTACAATTGTGAAAGAAATGAAGTCATTTAATAATTCATACAGCCATTTCAGACTTTTGGCTGGAAAAAACGAAAATCAAACTTGTTGACATATTTGATCTAATTTACTTTGAAATTGTTGCACAAGCTGCATATTAACTTCCCATCAGTAATATTGATGGGTGTGTGCGTTTAGATTTTATTTACTTTATCTATGCCTCCATAGCTTAGTGGTTAGCACACTTGCCATCTTAACTGGTGACCCTGGTTCCATTCCAGATGGAGGTCCTCATACAATATGCCTGACTAGCCAATAGACTCTATGCTCAGCAAAAGTAATTGATAGGATCTTGCAATCGTTTTTTCATTTCTGAGAACATTTCTATAACTTATCCTGTCCGACTCAGTATCAATACCAAGATTGGATATGTGGTAAGCCAAAGTTCTATCCGCTGCACTAACTAGCAGGCATTAGTGTACACCTTCTACACAGTTTGCATAATTGGGATTTTGAACTACTTGCCCGAATCAGCTAAATTGTATACTGTTCTTGTAGATTCTATGCATAATTACTGCACAAGTTACATGCATAATTAGGATTTTGAACTACTTGCACGAATCAGCTAAATTGTATACTGTTCTTGTAGATTCTATGCATAATTACTGCACAAGTTACATGCATAATTAGGATTTTGAACTACTTGCACGAATCAGCTAAATTGTATACTGTTCTTGTAGATTCTATGCATAATTACTGCACAAGTTACATGCATAATTAGGATTTTGAACTACTTGCACGAATCAGCTAAATTGTATACTGTTCTTGTAGATTCTATGCATAATTACTGCACAAGTTACATGCATAATTAGGAATTTGAACTACTTGCAAGAATCAGCTAAATTGAATACTGTTCTTGTAGATTTTATGCATAATTACTGAGTAAGTTACATGCATAATTAGGAATTTGAACTCTTGCCTGAATCAGCTAAATTGAATACTTTTCTTGTAGATTCTATGCATAAATTACCTTCCTAACTGTAAAAGTTACTAGCCCGAATCAACAATCGGACAAGTGCTAATTTAACAGACTACCTTTATCTTGTATGTATTGCAATTACATATCACTTACAACAAAACCTCACTAAGGACATTTGAGCAGCTCTTTCAAGTACCCTACATTTCACAAAGACATCACTATTGAGGTGTTCAGAAAGATTTGAACTGCAAAAGGCTCATTCTTTAAGTTAAGTAGATTACTGATGAGTGGTTTTATTAGGAGGTTTGACCCTCTCCTACAGGAAGTTTGGCAAATTTGTATTGTAAATCAGTGTCCTAAAGGTAGAGCCCGCACTTCAGGATCGAGAGGTCCAGGGTTAAACCCTCATCTGGGCCAATGGTCAATTTATCTCAGCAAGATTAACCAACATGTTCCGCTTGACCAAGGTGTAAATTGTAAGGGCTGTTAGACATGATCATTATTCCATGGTGCGATAGATTGATGTTGGCTGCCACAACATCAGGTGATAAACAGTGGAGACTCGAGCCCAGGTTTCCAGGAGCCCCATGACCAGGGGAAGTTGAAATGTTGAAGTATGGTTGAACGGCTGAACTAAAATTGGCAACTGAACTTCATTCCATTTTTATAAATGCATGCCACTTAATAACTAAGACTGAATTCCATTGAAACCCAATGTGGTCTTACGTAAGGTTCTGTTCTATAGTGTGACCCCTCATTACGAAAAGTATGGTGTTAAACCACAAGAAATAGTGTAATAACTTGGTCGATAACTTACTCTGCTTACCTTGACTTTCAGACTAACATCAACATCTTCAATAGAATCAGGGGTTTTAGGGATCATAAATTCAGGGTGGGGATCGGTGTCGGTACTGGCTGGGGTCGGATTTATGTCTGAAATAAAATAGTACATCATTTATACATGTATAGATCTACAAAAAGCTTAATGGCGTGACTAGTAAAGACTTTGTATTTTATTTCTAAAGGGGTCATTACCAAGAGGTCATGGTAGACCTATATCCACAGAATCTGAGGAATTAAGCCTAGGTCCCAATGAACATTTTTGTCTCGGCGATGTACTCCGGATTTAACATAAAACCGTCAGGAGGCAGTAGGAACAGGGTCCTAGTGGTCTATGGGAAGTTTCGGGGAAGTCATTAGAAAATTTAAGAAATTGCTGATCCCGAAGCTCATTTATTAAAATTGTGAGTACATCGCTGTAGCCAAACAGTCCAGTGTGACATAAAGACATTACGTTGTTATTCCTTTATGATTTAGTTTCTTTTTTAACAGTTAAAATGCTGTTCCAAGAAAAAAATTGTGTATCATTTATTGCAAAATCAAACTATTAACCGATATATCCAAATTAGATCAAACGGTTTATGTAGCAGATGCTTCTTTTGATATTGAAAACTATTGGATACATAATTACTGAGTTTTTAGTAAGAGAAACCCAGTTCGCTACTGAAATTAAATTAATGATGTACTTTGGGTTGACATACAGAATTTATAAAAATTGTGCCTGATGACGCAGAAATCAGGCGCAGAATAGAACCTGATGTCTATCAATACCTAGATACTTCTTCAAAACATCTGATACTGTAAAATCATAAATTTTCGAGGGAGATTAAATTTCATGGACTTTGTGGGTCACTTTCAACCACGAAATCAAATCCCATCAAACAATCATTTTGACTCTTTTATTTAATGCCTGAAATGCAAAATCCACGAATTAACATCCCATCAAAATGGCCTTTTTTACAAAAACCACAAAAATTGTCCAATCGAAACTAAATGACTTCACAGTATTCAAATCAATTAGGAGCTCTTTTAAAGTACTGCAATTAAATGAAGGATTTTTAAACATCATAAAAATTAAGTACTTATATAACAAGCTCAACAGTTGCATGACATTTTCATTTAGACATCATTACATGCAAAATGCAGCATGCATCCTACATTGTAAATAACCTACAAGCATCTTAGTCATTTGTCGTGTCAACTGTTATTAATTAGGTGATTCAATTATTATAAAGGCATCAGGACATGTGCCAATGAAGTCACAAAGCAGTGCCAATTAAGACACAAAGCTGTGCCAATTAAGACACAAAGCTGCGCGCCAATTAAGTCACAAAGCTGTGCCAATTAAGTCACAAAGCTGTGCCAATTGAGACACAGAGCTGTTTCAATAAAGTCACAAAGCTGTGCCAATTGAGACACAAAGATGAGTCAATTTAGACACAAAGCTGTGCCAATTAAAATACAAAGATGCCAATAAAGTCACAAAGCATAAGCACACTCTGTGTAAGTGAATTAGTTAAAACAAAAACAACATAAATACCATGTTTTACAGTGATTAAAGACTAGGTCCCACTGAGCATTTTTTTACATCAGCGATATACTCCTGATTAAAATAAATTGACTTCAGGAGCTATCGGGAACAGGGATTTCGCAAATTACCTACTGACTTCCCTGAAGCTTCCCCTAGGCCACTAAGACCTTTTCCCAAGGCCTTCTGATTTCCATTTATTAAATTGAGAGAAGATCGCCAAGGCAAAAATGCTCAGTGGGACCTAGGCATTACAGGCACACAAAGGCAAACAGATATGCAACATTAGCATGTACAGCATGTATAATTCTTGTACACATAAAATACATTAAAGCTAAACCAATGAATGCCAGAAATTCATGATTTTCCTCTAACAACAAAACAGAATCATTTACGATCAGAGAGACACTAACCAGTGTAGAAACAAACTTTAGTAAATACAATAAAATTGGAACATGTAATACAATGGGTTTCATTGAATAATCAATGAATATAAGCATTTGGTGTATTTGATGTACCGACAGAACAATTTGCAACTAGCCATGACGGAATAAGAGGGATGGTGAAAAAGTTTTGAGAAACATGCTATAAAATTAAGACAAATGGTAAAATGGATCAGAAAATTTGTTTACTCGTCCCAAAATGTATTCCCTAGAATTTCATTAGTGATTAGCAAAGTACTTAAGTCTGTGAAATTCCATGAATATAGTTTCACCAGTTGTATAGATACTACAATATTCTTAGACTTGTTTCTCCATGTTAAAAAAAGTTTGTCTCAAAACTTTTTGGTCATCCCTCATAAAAAGAAATAAAACTGTTGGAATAAGTTAGCAGTGCACATGAGTATATTGCCTGGACCTAGAAACAGTTTATTTTATGACAAAGGGCAA
The DNA here is from genome assembly GCA_963678985.1 of Spisula subtruncata. NCBI lineage: Eukaryota > Metazoa > Mollusca > Bivalvia > Venerida > Mactridae > Spisula > Spisula subtruncata. The sequence goes on from OY787661.1 coordinate 18,882,649, forward strand.
CATACCAAGCCTGCTAATTGTCAAGTAGCAAAAATAATATACTCATGCTGCTATGATACATATCCAGGGGCCCTACCAAAGTACTGAGACAAGGCATAATGCTCATTCCTTAAAACTAGTCACAAGTCAGATTTGGGTGCCATTAGCACACGAACCTACAATTTTAATAGGGTTAAAATGTTATTTTAATGTTCAAATTCAGATTGGGGAACTTCAAATGACCATAACTTTATCAATTCTTTGAATTTTCCCATCGAATAACTTTTATTTTGTGCAGAACTCATAATTCTTTCTAATTCTTTTGATGTAATCAAGCTTTGTAGGACTCCTGATATTGTACTTATTTTGTGCATATTCATCTTGTGTCATCATCTGACAAAGTTATAGATAAGGAGTGTTCATTTTCATGCTTGACCTTGAAAACCCTTGACCATCAACAGTCAATGTGTTGATTCAAGTCTCAAATTCAATATTCTTCTTTTTAATACAGCCGTTACATCCCTTACAATCAATACTGTACGCCTGCCATATTTCGGCAAAAAGCTGATGGGCAAATACAGGCTATGCTCGCATACAAGGTGTGTCCTGTCCACCAAGAATATTTGTCATTTGGAAATCATCTAAAATATATCAGCAAAATTAATATGTCAGAAAGGGTGTTTAAAGACCGTTTTACCTTGACTTGGGTAACAAACAAGTGCATTGTGTAAGATGCAACCTGGCTCATGTTTTCACCAAAGTGAAAGTTTGTGACAAATTTGAAATTTGGAAACAATGTAATGAATCAAACAAATCTAAAAGGCCAGACAGACTGATACAGCATGGGTTAACAATGATATCACATTGTGGTGACTAATTCTAGCTCACTCATGGGAGTTCTCCATAAAAAAATAAATAATAATCTATGCCAACAAAAATAAGAAAATTAAAACTAAATAAATTCTTAAAACAAAAAGATACATGGGTGAAAAAATAGTAATACCAAGCAGAAACTATTTGCAAAATCATAAATGAAATAATAAAACTAAGTCACAATAATAACATAATATACACTAAAATTATTATATCTATGAAAACATTTATAGCAATTTGTGTACAATTTGATGCAACATTCGGATTTTTACAACATAATCTCAGTACCCCTGTCTGGTTTAACTGGTGGAAGTTCTGTGATCGGGGTCGAGACTGGGGATTCGGAACTTGAGCTACTGCTATCATCTGGGGAGAAAGAGCAAAGAAAAACTAAATTATGTCCCTTGAATAAACTCAAAATGTTTATCCAACTTTATTATGTCTCTTGATATGAATTTATACAACTAAATTATGTCCTTTGAATAAACTCAAAATGTTTATCCAACTGCATAATTAACTAAATCATGTCCCTTGAATAAACTTAAAACGTTTATCCAATTAAATTATGTCCCTTAAATAAACTCAAAATGTTTATCCAACTGAATCATTACTAAATTATGTCCCTTGAATAAACTCAAAATGTATATCCACTTAAAAAGCTAAATTATGTCACTTGAGTAAACTCAAAATGTTTATCCAACTAAATTATGTCCCTTGAATAAACTCAAAATGTTTATCTAATTAAATAACTAATTATGTCCCTTGAATAAACTCAAAATGTTTATCCAACAGAAAAACAAAAGTACTAAAATATATATAAATATACCACTCAAATATTTTATATGTTATAATAACGTATGATCTCTCTGGCATATTTATAGTCATGTGTCCACAGAAGTATACCGGCTGATACATGCTAATGCTTAACGTCTCAAAACAAGAGACATCACTCATATAAAAGAAGTAATTAGGAATTGCAAGCAATACATAAGTCCCCTACCTGGTTTTCAGGCTTTCAATGTTTCTGTTGCAATGACAACCACAATTTTTGTTCGAATGAAACATTATTTAGTTGTGCATAATATCTTATTGGTCTCTATCCACATACCAAGTTTCATGAACCTAGCTTCAAAACCGTTTTGAGTTATAGCAGGATTTAGATTTACTTGACGGACAGATGAATGAACGGACCGAGGGCAAATCTATATCCCTTAGGTTGAAAACCGGTAAGGGACTAATAATGACAACCTAACAGTTTACGCCCCATCTAATCTGTACAATAAAACAATTTTCTTTGACTTGTGTCCCTTGCCTGAACAAGCAGTAGAATTATACGCTAATACAGAAAGATAGAACAGTATTACTATGGGTTGCACATACAGAAATAATCATGACTTGTCTTTTAGAGCAACAAGTTTTAGTGAAACAGAAGCAGCTGTCTGAAGCTGTAAGTAAATAGTACACACATATATATACACAACACAACCACAGAGAGTATGTTACTTCTAAAATCATCAACCAAAGCATAAAATGTTACTTAAAGAGATTTTTGGAATATATATGTACATATGACTAAAAAAAAAAAATCAGACGGACGCACAGACGTACATACACCAAAAATGGCGACTAGGTCTCGCTCACCGCAACCGAGCTGGTCAATAAGAGATAATGCCCACATGGCAGCCCAATAGTCAGAAATGGTAAATTTCAAAGTGACATTAAGCATTGACCTACTGATGTTAAAATCAATAGGAGACATCTACTGTTGCTGGACAACCCCCATGTAAAGTTTGAAGATTCTACAGCAAAGTTTTCTTGAGTTATTGAACAGAAACCAACTGACTGACATGTGCAAATCCATATACCCCTCATCAAAGATAGGGGTATAGGTAACATTGTCATTACAGATATAGCATGTTTGAATAGCAAGAATGTTTTGCAGCCAAACAACAGCCGAATTTCAAGCAAAGATGGAAAAAATCACAAACTATGCAATCCATTCAATAACACTAGTCATCATAAACATTCCATGAACTTTATGCATAACCTGACATGAATTAACCCAACATAAAATAATTTTGCTCTACAATTGTTAAAGTAACAAATGTACATTTGGGCATAATGAACAAAGTCTATAACTTCACACTATAAAACAAGAAAAGCAGAGTTGCAGTTCTTGAGCAATGATATATGATACTATATGAGCCGTTCTCCAGGAAAACTGGGCTTAATGACATTGTATTGTAATTATGCAATAAGATTTAGAACAAGAGGGTCCAAAGGGCCCTGGGTCGCTCACCTGTTTGGCCTAGTGACCTAGATTAGGCCCAAATGACACAGTATCTAACTTGACCTAGATTTTATAGAGATAAACATTGTGACCAAGTTTCATAAAGATAGAGTCAAAATTGTGACCTCTAGTGTGTTCACAAGATTTTTCAATGATTTGGCCTCGTGACCTAGTTTTTGACCCCAGATGACCCAATATCGAACTTGACCTAAATTTTATAATGATGATCATTGTGATCAAGTTTCATAAAGATAAGATCAAAATTGTGACCTCTAGTGTGTTCACAAGCTTTTTCAATGATTTGGCCTCGTGACCTAGTTTTTGACCCCAGATGACCCAATATCGAACTTGACCAAAATTTTATAGTGATGATCAGTGTGATCAAGTTTCATAAAGATTAGGCTCAAATTGTGACCTCTAGTGTGTTCACAAGCTTTTTCAATGATTTGGCCTTCAAAGGCTTGTGACCTAGTTTTTGACCCCAGATGACCCAATATCGAACTTGACCTAGATTTTATAGAGATGATCATTGTGATCAATTTTCATAAAGATTAGTCTCAAATTGTGACCTCTAGTGTGTTCACAAGCTTTTTCAATGATTTGGCCTTGAGACCTAGTTTTTGACCCCAGATGACCCAATATCGAACTTGACCTAGATTGTATAGAGATGATCATTGTGATCAAGTTTCATAAAGATTAGGCTCAAATTGTGACCTCTAATGTGTTCACAAGGTTTTCCTTTGATTTGACCTAGTGACCTAGTTTTTGACCCCAGATGACCCAAAATCGAACTTGACCTAGATTTTATGGAGATGATCATTGTGATCAAGTTTCATAATGATCAGGCTAAATTTGTGACCTCTAGTGTGTTCACAAGGTTTTCCTTTGATTTGGCCTAGTGACCTAGTTTTTGACCCTAGATGACCCAATATCGAACTTGACCTAGATTTTATAGAGATGGTCATTGTGATCAATTTTCATAAAGATTAGGCTCAAATTGTGACCTCTAATGTGTTCACAAGGTTTTCCTTTGATTTGACCTAGTGACCTAGTTTTTGACCCCAGATGACCCAATATCGAACTTGACCTAGATTTTACAGAGATGATCAATGTGATCAAGTTTCATAAAGATTAGGCTCAAATTGTGACCTCTAATGTGTTCACAAGGTTTTCCTTTGATTTGACCTAGTGACCTAGTTTTTGACCCCAGATGACCCAATATCGAACTTGACCTAGATTTTATGGAGATGATCATTGTGATCAAGTTTCATAATGATCAGGCTAAATTTGTGACCTCTAGTGTGTTCACAAGCAATTGTGAACGGACGACGGACGACGGACGGACGGACGACGGACGATGGACGAAGAGCGATCACAAAAGTATGTCTAAAATGAGAAAAAACTCATGTTCTTCGATTTCATATTTAAGTAACTGGATAGTAAAGTACTATCCATTAGCTTCAAGTTTTCTTTACAATTATGCTAAAACAACGTCTGTCGTTGCCATGGTGATCGGTTTCTAAAAAGTACTAATATCAAGGGTTAAATGGCTAAAAACACTTGCTATTTTTCCATGTATGCAAACACTCACGAATTGGACACGTTTTATTGAAATAAGAACATGATGCTAAAATGTGCCACAATTTTAAAAGTTTAGGTAAAAAAATTATCGACGTCACGCATAAAGTAGGCGGTAGTGGTTGGTTTAAGAAGTCTATAACCTTGTAAGTCTATGTGGTAATTTCATGAAATTTTCAGAAACTGCTCATGAGAGTCTCATCTTTCTAACCATACATTATCAACCTTTTCACAATTTTGTCACTAAGCCCGGTTTTCCTGGAGAACGGCTCATATGTAAATACGTACCATTAAGAGGTCCAGCCTCCCCATCGATAGCCTCTATAACAACACCAGGATCTTCACCAGGTAAATCATCATTTAGTGCGTCTTGACCTTTCAGGAATAGTTCCATCTGACCTGTAGTAACATATACACAGTATAGTACAGTAAAATAATGTATTTTTGTGAGGAATCAAATTTCGTGGTTTGCCTTTAACCAAGAAATCAAACCCCAACAAACAATAATTTTGACCCTTGTATTTATTACCTGAAATGCATAATCCATGAATTAATGTCCCAGCGAAATGGTCATGATCAAAATCACCTTCACGGTTCTAAAAACACAAGCAATATCATAGCTTTTTACTCTTTTTTTTCAGATTTCTTTTATTTCTCGATTAAATAATTAGCTACTTACTGGCAATGCATCTCATTCAGTGACATGTTATTTCACAATACAAAGAACTAAAATACATTTTTAGGCCTTTGCACAATATAACCCTGACCATAAACTGTTCACATGTTTCAACTAATTAATTTTATATCAATTCTGAAACAACTAACATTTAACAAAATATACGCCAACACTTATTTGTGTACTCATGCCTTTTCTACTTGTCTAAATACATAAAAATTTTGACTTGTCTGTGTACTTACGTTTTTCTACTTCTGGTTTTAATCTTTTATTTTTGATGAGAATTTTACGTTTAAGTTGACTAGGTGGTGGAAGAACAACCCCAGGTTCTAACTGTAAATATAACATAACAACAAGAGTCAGTAACACATCATATACAGACCATCACTAAATTACATCATAAGACATACCTGCCAAGTACTCCTTGTTAAAGTGGAGTTACTCCTGTTATCGTCGTTTATTCCTGGTTTCCAAGTTCACCCAACTTTGATTCATTTTATGATCTTCCGTCCCATTTTTATAACCACTAGAATTAATATATTCCTTGCTTATGCATCAAATCCTTTTTAAATCACATTTAAGTGCATCTTGTGAATATTTTGCTTTATCATTCCTATTTTGGATTTAACTAACTTGACAGGTATGTCATAGGATGTCAATCAATTACCTTTAGATACATTTATTTAATGAGGTCTGTTTACCTAGCACAACACTTTCTAGAACTTTCCTAGGGAGGTAATCTATACCAACTATTAAGTAATACTAATGAGGGAACTACTAACCCACCCAAGAGAATAGCAGATACTACAGTTAACTCAGTTACACCCAATTATACATAGATAAACATAGTTTACCTGACAGACAAGCTTCTGTTAACAACTTTTCTCATGTAACTTTCAACAGACCGTAACTACATAATTTCAACATAACAAAAGTACTTGTTAGTGCTTTGCTTAGACCCTTGGTCAACTGAATATTCTTAAAAGCGTTGAATTGCAAGCAGAACAGAAGTCCCCTACTATACCTGGTTTTCAGGTTATCAACGTACTGCTGCTATGGAAACCACAAATTATGTCAGAATCAAAATAAATTAGATGTGCATAATCCCCTTATTGGTCCTTATCCACATACCAAGTTTAATTAAACTTATTGAGTTATGGCAGGATCCAGACAGCAAACCTGTAGTCCCCTCTGGTTGAAAACTGTTGGGGCCCAATAATTATATATTAGTAGGTGTCTTGTAAGCCCTTTTAAATAGGAGTAACATAACAATTTCAATGTTCACTCTACCTAATACATCATATACTGTAAAATCATTTAATTTCGTTGGGACGAAATTTCGTGGTTTTGGTAAAAAAGACAATTTCGACAGCACTTGAATTCGTGGAGTTTGCATTTCAGGTAACAAAACAAGGGTCAAAATCAATGTTTGTTGGGATTAAAGTTCGTGGTTGAAGTGAACCACGAAATCCACGAAATTTAATCCCCAACGAAAATTAATGATTTTACAGTACTACTTAAGGCTTTCGAGTCTATTAAATTGACTCGAGTCGATTTGCTGACTTACCGGGTTATCAGGTAGATGTTGTTTCAGCAGAAATTCTCCAAGTATTTCCTCACAATACCGGGACATCTTATATTGCTGAAACTTACTGAAATACACGAGATGTTTGTAAAACATGTATACCCCCATGGCAGCATTATTAGTCACAGTGACCTTGAACTTTGACCTACTGATATCAAAATCATTAAAGGTCATCTACTGTTATTGGCCAACCTCCATGTAAAGTTATTGAATGGGAACCCTTTTGGTCTACCAACAGACAGACCAATAGACCGACTGATGGACATACGCAAAGCAATATACCCTCTTATCAAAGATGGGGGAGGGCTGAATACATGTACATAGAGTCTGGTCCATAAAGTACACTGACTGCCAGGTGTCACTTCACAAGTTAGAAGTATAATTCTTCCAAATGTAGAACTCTATTACAGAATATTGGAAACCATTGTGCTTCATTGGGGTCGAATGTTCATTGATTTCAGGGTTGAAATAGACCAAAAAAAACAATTATTGAACCTCTTATTATGGTGCTTTTCCCTTCCAATTTTGTAAATAACAAATTTATGACCCTCCAAATTTTTACGTACTCAACAAAATTTAATGTCCGCAAAAAAGAAAAAAGAATAATTTTACTGTACCTTGAAATCATAAGTATTAGTAAGGTTTACTTGACGAATTTCATCAAGAGACCTTGGTGATGTCAAATCAATTGATCAACAAAGTCTTCTCAAGTTTCAAGACGTCCACATTTTCAAAACAAGAACTATAGGCCATAATAAGTATGACGTGCATGAAATAAGAGCTGTGTTAACGGTGTTTATACATACCTACAATGATTTTCAAAGGAAAGTATGACAGGATATTCTGATGTTACAAATGCTGTTTCTTGAATTGCCATAATGACATCCTGCAATCATCAACAAACATGTTACAGTAGTATGTAGTAGTGACATGTTCAGTAGACTAATAGAGTACATAGTTTTTATAACTTGGCAAGTTTGACCTGACCCTGACCTTTATATGCATGAATGTATTACAAGGTCCTTGCTTTGTATATATCAATTTCCGCAAGTAAATTATGCAATATCGGTATTTCAGATTTGTGTTTGTATTGCACCTCAAGCGCCTTCGTGATACTCCCCGATTATGAAAACATAAAATCGGTGTTATAAATTGAGACAATAAATTGACTGTTAAATTATGCTAATTAAAAGGTCAGGTTCATGTTAAATTTGCCAAGTTATACAACAACCGTAATATCATATAAGTTAAACTAGAACTGTTGCAATCATGCCGATTAATATAACATGCCTGCAAAGTGTCATAATTTTGGCATAAATCATCAGAGCTTTATACACATCTTCATGTCAAGGATGTTCATCTGTGAAAATCTGTACCAACTCCTGTTGTTATGAAAGGTACCATTCACATCATTTAGAACTTCCCTAACCCAGTCTCAACCAGAACGAGTCCAATGTCTGGGGCTATTTTATACTTTGTTGATAAATCTCTTGCTTTGTCCCGACACTTATTGATGGGTTTTCAGCCTTCATCAATACCAAGGCAAGGAAAGTGAGTGAGTGAGTTTATTTAACAAGTCTACACATTTGGTTACCCAATCTTCCATGTGGGTGTCAACATATATACATGAATAACTATCAGTTTAACCTTTTTCAACAATAAATATTGCTATTTAACTCGCGATCGCGATCTAAAGACTGGTGAACAAAATGTTGACTTACTTTAAACAAGATATCTGTACACATAGCTTTACCATGTGTGATGTACTTACTTTAAACAAGATATCTGTACACATAGCTTTACCATGTGTGATGTACTTACTTTAAACAAGATATCTGTACACATAGCTTTACCATGTGTGATGTACTTACTTTAAACAAGATATCCGTACACATAGCTTTACCATGTGTGATGTACTTACTTTAAACAAGATATCTGTACACATAGCTTTACCATGTGTGATGTACTTACTTTAAACAAGATATCTGTACACATAGCTTTACCATGTGTGATGTACTTACTTTAAACAAGATATCTGTACACATAGCTTTACCATGTGTGATGTACTTACTTTAAACAAGATATCTGTACACATAGCTTTACCATGTGTAATGTACTTACTTTAAACAAGATATCTGTACACATAGCTTTACCATGTGTGATGTACTTACTTACTTTAAACAAGATATCTGTACACATAGCTTTACCATGTGTGATGTACTTACTTTAAACAAGATATCTGTACACATAGCTTTACCATGTGTGATGTACTTACTTTAAACAAGATATCCGTACACATAGCTTTACCATGTGTGATGTACTTACTTTAAACAAGATATCTGTACACATAGCTTTACCATGTGTGATGTACTTACTTTAAACAAGATATCTGTACACATAGCTTTACCATGTGTGATGTACTTACTTTAAACAAGATATCTGTACACATAGCTTTACCATGTGTGATGTACTTACTTTAAACAAGATATCTGTACACATAGCTTTACCATGTGTAATGTACTTACTTTAAACAAGATATCTGTACACATAGCTTTACCATGTGTGATGTACTTACTTTAAACAAGATATCTGTACACATAGCTTTACCATGTGACATGTACTTACTTTAAACAAGATATCTGTACACATAGCTTTACCATGTGTGATGTACTTACTTTAAACAAGATATCTGTACACATAGCTTTACCATGTGACATGTACTTACTTTAAACAAGATATCTGTACACATAGCTTTACCATGTGACATGTACTTACTTTAAACAAGATATCTGTACACATAGCTTTACCATGTGTGATGTACTTACTTTAAACAAGATATCTGTACACATAGCTTCAACATGAGTAATGTACTTACTTTAAACAAGATATCTGTACACATAGCTTTACCATGTGTGATGTACTTACTTTAAACAAGATATCTGTACACATAGCTTTACCATGTGAGATGTACTTACTTTAAACAAGATATCTGTACACATAGCTTCAACATGAGTAATGTACTTACTTTAAACAAGATATCTGTACACATAGCTTTACCATGTGTGATGATTGGTTCTTGTTCCTCATTCCTACCATCCCAACAATCTAACTCTACACACCTGCAAAATAATAATAATAATGACTTTATATATAGTAGACAACATATTTGGTTCTAAACCGTATTGAAAATTGGTCAGCTACATTCTGGTGCAAATGATACTAAACAAAAGCACAGGTAATTGAATCATTGATAACAAAAAAATCCTTTTTGGAAGATTTTTCTTCATTTTTCCCTATAGACTTTATCAATGATACAGTTACCTGTGAACAAGAGCACTGCCTATGTGTGCTGGATGTTAGACTTTCTCTTTTTGAGAATAACAAGGGGAAATAACTCTGCTTAGTTTCAAGCGAATACCTTTGATAGTCTTTGAGAAAATGACTTGGGCAATAAACTTAAACAATGCAGACATACATGATCCCGTCACGACACAATAGCTCAATGTTTTCCTTAAAAAAAGTGAGCTAAAAAGTACCATATTAATGTCATTTTTCCAACATGTGTCGATTCAATCGACTGTACTTCTACCCCAATCACTAAGTTGGCACTAAGCATCAAAAGCACAATGACTTTTGACTCAGGAGGGGATCAAAACAGGGACCTATGGATCCTGAAATATGCGCCCTACTTCTGGGCCAATACTACCCACTACCGACATCACCTGGCCCTAATCTCCCGAAGCATCTTGAGTAAAAATCTCAACTCAAATTGAGATGAGATTTTGCATGAATAAGAATCTGAATTTTTGAAGAATCTTAAAATGTTACTGCAATACACTCAGTGGTGTTTCTGTTTAATGATGCCAACTTTGAGTGCAGCCTCCCATGGACATTAACAACAAGCCACATGCAAGTATTCGATATGAGAATTTGCTCAGATTTAGATGCTTCTGGAGATAAGGGCCTGCTTCTCACCTAACAATACATGTCTCAAATACCCAATGCCAAATACCAACTGTAACTTTTAGTTCTTATTCAATACAAACAACAAAATCATTGAGTCAACCAATCAATTAAATGTATTCCGGCTTCACAGTTAATTGGTTTTAAATTGTTTGCAGTTTGGTAATTGGGTGTTTTAAGGTGTTTTAAAGCGTCTGACATTTTCCTGTATTGACTTCAAACTAATTAAAGTAATCATTTCTATTACAGAGAGAGAATTCATCAACAGTTTAAATCATTGCAACAGACATTTGTAATGTGCTTATCCAGTAGTTAGGTTTAAACCAATAATATAACTAACCACTATCAAATAATTTGAAATAACATGGGAATCTAAATTGTCCATGTATTTTACATAAACTGTCACATGATGAGAAATAACATGCGCACTCTCTGCACACCAGGGAGAGCTTTGTCCATTAAACAATATTTCACAAAATTAATATCGACTTTTTTCAAATTGTCATTCTGATTCCATGTTATCAATATGTGCAATTTTGTTGTTTATTGTGACATCAGCAAACGAATGTGACATCAGGTGCAGATTTAATGGAAACGAAACGCGCAGATTTAATGGAAACGAAACGCGCAGATTTAATGGAAACGAAACTAAACAGTCTGGAGTTCCCTTAAATAAAGCACGTTTAGAGACTGGATAAATAGAATAATAGGTAAGTGAGAGTGAGATAAACTTACCACCCACAACACTTAACCTATTATTGTCTGTTTCCATTCTAATTCTACTAGGTTCATATCAAAATAAGTTGTTCTTTTATTTATGTTGTTTCATACAAACAACTCATTACAAGGTCTCGGTGCAAAACTATGGTAACTACATCAATTTATAGAGGCATGTACCATAGTTTTGCACTAAGATCTAGATTTTCTCCGTTCTTTTTATATATTGGAATCTGCATTCAGATATCAGCCTATCAGCCTATCTACACTAACCCAAGCACACAGACTGGAATATTAAAGTTGACATATATCTTACTTTACAATTCTCCAGGCATCTATATATTTCTCCAGGCAGATAATTACAACTGTTGGAGTTTAAGAAACTTCAAATCCCCAATGGAGTTTGGAAACAACATTATGTAAATATTTAATAGAATGTCAGTACATGAAAACTCAAATACACAAAAAGACTTAGGCAGTTACTGTAAAATCATTTAATTTCAAGGGGACAAAGTTTGTGGTTTTGGTAAAAAAGACCATTTCGATAAAACACTAATTCGTGGATTTTGCATATCAGGTAATAAATACATGGGTCAAAATTATTGTTTGATGGGATTAATAAAGTGAACACAGTGCATTATAGCATGGAAAATTTGACCTGATCCAGACCTCACTGCATGAAATTATTACAAGGTTCTGGTGCTTAATCTATAAATTTCAGCGAGCAAAGCATGCAGTATCGGACCTTTTATAAATTTGTATTTGTACTACATCCCAAGGGTAATTTCATACTCTAACGCAACACTAACGAAAACATACAAGCAAGGTTATACATATAGAAAATATGTCAGCTGTTAAATTATGCTAAAAGTAGAAGCTCAAGGATCATGTCAAATTCTCTATACTCTGGGCCAATTTCATAGACATATCTTGGCTAAGATTGGGTTTTTCCATTCATTATTGAGACGATGCAAAGTGAACCTATACATTTAGGACTAGTTGGTTTAGTTATTTATGATCATTCAAGTTTACATAACTTTGTTGCCCTAACTATCCTAGGTAGCTTAAAATATCATATGAAAAAGCCAAATATTAGCAAATATACGAGGGGTGATCAATATATTCGAGGACTTTCCTTCTCAATTTTGAATTATGGGAACTAGAGTTATGAAATTACTCGCTGATGTAGATCAATCAATTATCTCGCGATTTGTCTAATTTTATTTATAATAACGTCACTATTTACTTTATGACGTCACTTTTTGTAACCATAGTGAAGCGCGCACCGTCGAGCATTTCGGGCGTAACGTTATTTCTGAGAAACGACACGCTATGAAAATTAACGCAAAACTTATAAATTCCTCGCGATACCTCCAAAATGACTTGACTAAATTGTGCATGGATTCTGTGCGCTCCCAATTAGCCATTTTCATATGATTCCGTTGTTTATGTGAATGTAGGGTCTCTGCCAAACGGTTGAATCGATAAAATAAGGATAAACAGCAAAAATAACACCACGTTAGAGACATTTTCCGTTAAATTCTGCAAAATAAGACGTACAGATCTTAATCAAATGTAACTGGCAAAAACGAAGACTAGTATAGGCTACAACACATAAAATCGTTGACTCCAAATCAAAAGGGATATTTCGATATTGCGTCCTAAACCTGATAGGTCCTTTTTCAGTCTTAATTGAAATAATCTAATTTTGTAAAGCCAACCGCCCTTTTCCGAGTTTTGTTTCCAATAACACATAGATTGTCTTTTTATTCCACCTCACATTCCAGAATCAGCTATTAACTACTTATTTCAGTAGTAAAAGACAACCAGTCTCATACATGGAACCAGGTATCAGTCCAGAAAAGAGCTTTGTGCTGCTCCGACAGTGACGCTTGGAATGACATCGCGTGACATCCAACGTCACGCGCCATTTGTACAAATCAAATAATTTTATTAGTGCATTCGGTCAGAGACATCTTACTCCGAATGATGTTAAATGGCTTTGAGCCTTGCTGCCAATATGAAATTGCTAGATGAAAAGTCCTCGAATATATTGATCACCCCTCGTACGTCTATGAAATATGTTCACAAGTGATAACTTACCGACAACCTGCCAGTAGAACTTGTCGGTACATTTCTACGGATGAGCGACCTCGGAACTGTCGACCAGTTAGGTATGTATTATGTGACGAGTTGATATAATAGTGAGACAATGGTTGATCCATGTCTTGGTATATGTCTAACCTATCCAGGAATACGGGAGCATTGTCATCTGACATCAAATATCGACAAAATCCATCTAAACTTAACCAATCTACAATAGAACAATACATGTTTATAAAGCACTGTGTATAAACCAGTTGATTTCCGGCAATTGCAATAAGGAATACACATTGAATTATATAGTTCAAGAAAAGAGAAAATAAGTGGAACACACGATCAAAGCGGGTCGGGTTTCATTCTTTTATTATAAACCAACGTTTCGGCTATACAATAGCCTTCATCAGGGTACAAATATATCAAAATAATTCACCGAAGTAAGATTTTGAGGTGCTTTTCAGTATTGTTGACGTCACGTGATTAGATCTATTTTTAGAAGTATAGTCAATGAGGTACTTTTTAGTGTCACATATATCATATTTACATGTACATTTTGAAGTATTAATAAAAATAATTATTTATTGAGATGGTTATTTTGAACTTATATGCTGGTTTTGAAAGTATGATAAGAGTGTCATCAGTTTTTTGTTTTCTTCTGTATTGTTTCTTCGTTGCATCAGTTTTGAAGGCCTTGAATGGATTCGTCTCTCTTTCATTTATTGCTATTGAAAGCACATGAAAAATCTGATAACTGTATGGCTTATTACCTTACTATATAATTCAATAGAAAACCAAATTAGTAGACCCTGCTGAAAATTTTACAGTTCTGACAAGTTGAATTTTATAGTTATCCCATAAGTCATATTGCTGCATTCATTGCTGTATAGCTGTAGTCATAGAACTATACTTCCGGGTAAGACTCACATGATTGAACAGGGTGCCATAAGCTTTGTGACTGGAAATTTAATCTTATTAACCTGAAACCACCTGTTTGACGTCCCTGTCTCCCCACCCGCCATACCCCCAATCTAATAACCTGGATTTTTTCATTGAAAACTTGGTTAAAAATCAAGACTTTTGAAACATTAACTTTACAAGACTTTTAACTATTTTTTTATGTGAGGTTGATATACATTGACTGTATAGCTTGGCTAATTTGACACGAGCTTGGCCTTTTGATTAGCATAATTTAACAGTCGATGAATTGCCTACGTTTACAACACCGATTGTATGTGTTCATAATCGGGAAATATCACGAAGACGCTCGAGATGTAATACAAAACAAATCTGAAATACAGATATTGCACGATTTGCTCGCGGAAATTGATATATTCAAAGCGAGAACCTTGACATGTAATATATTCTTGTATAAAGGTCAGGTTCAGGTCAAGATAGCCAAGTTATATATGGAAAACGATTAATTATAATTCAACCTACATTTGTTTTTATACTCGATAAGTTATAATTCGACCTACTTTTGTTTTTATACTCAGTATCTAGTTCATACGTCTGGATGATCTTTGATACACTTTTCTTGCTATATTCAGGAAACAAGATTTCATTCAATCTTGGATCTCTTTGTTTCTGAAAAATTAAATATGACCTAAAAATAACAAACGGTTTCCATGGCAAACCATTTATAACATATCTTCTGGTAATATTTCTATGGGTTTTTTTTGCTAACAATTGTCTGCATGATATATGTACACACATGTTAGGTACACATCCCTTTTGATGGATGTAATATCACGTTTCATGGTAAATATTTCGCTGGTTTAGAATGAGAAGGTCACAACAACTACTTACAACCTGATAAGACTCATATATAATTGAAATCTGCTTCATTATCATTCTAAGCTAGCGACATGTACACCTATTTTTGTAAGAACGTAAAGAAACTATGTTACATAACAGCTGAAAAATTGACAAAGAACGATCGTCCATAATCATGCACCCGAGGATAACAAGCGAGAGCACACAACATAATATGGTTATAATATGACGTCCTTATAAGACTCTTTTATCAGTACAAAATGTGATAGACACATTCATTAACGGTTATAACAGTGAAATAAGATAATCAATACATAATATGTCAGATATAGCCAGAAATAAACTCTATTCATGGGTCTGGACATGACTTTTCTTACCTCATTGCAGAAGGTTATCAGGGTTTCATCGGTTAAATACGGTCGATTGCTGCTCCTGAAAGTAGACAAGAAACATAAATACTATTACGTATACGAAATCAAAAGCAAATATTACAAAACCTATCACATGCAATCATAAGCCAATATCACAAAACCTATTTTCAAATACCACCGATTTTATTTTAATCCATTTCTAATTATATTCAACCGGGTATTAAAAGTAATTTAAACTTTCTGCAAAGCTAACTCAATTTTCATATCCCCTCAGATCATTTAAAACTACATACAACATGTTAACAAAGACAACTTGTCAACAAAGACGACTTGTTAACAAATATCACTTGTCAACAAAGATCACTTGTCAACAGAGACAACTTGTCAACAAAGATCACTTGTCAACAAAGATCACCTGTCAACAAATATCACTTGCCAACAAAGATCACTTGTCAACAGAGACAACTTGTCAACAAAGATCACTTGTCAACAAAGACCACCTGTCAACAAAGATCACTTATAAACAAAGATCACCTGTCAACAAATATCACTTATCAACAAAGATCACCTATCAACAAAAATCACTTGTCAACAGACCACCTGTCAACAAAGATCACTTGTCAACAAAGATAACTTGGCAACAAATACAACTTGTCAATAAAGACCAACACTTGTCAATAGAGACCACTTATCAACAAAAATCACATGCCTGCTGTTCCTAAGGAGGGAATTTTCAGTTTTGACTTTACTATCTAATATTGGTATAGGAATGTCAGAGAAAATTTGGTGCCAAATTTTGCAAACTGTAGACAGAAAAGAAGTAAATTATGGATTGGCATACATTTCTGAATATTTAGATGTTAAATGTAATCTGCTTCCAGCAACTTCTAGACAGTTTATCTCAGGCTAAAGATCAATATATATATAAGCCTCATAAGATATAATATTATACTTAAATCCAAAACGTTATATCAGAATCACAGACAGCAGCAACATCAGTTGACATCAGTCCAAATACTAACAACCTATACTTAAATATAGCAAATACCAATGGCTTAGAAAGAGAAGGTCATAACTACTAATGACCTTATAAGATTGATATTATTTAAAATTAGCATTTGAGGCTCTTTTCATGAAAATTGGAACTTGTCATGTTGACCAAACTGGAATTGAAACAGCTCATTTTACCATTAATAAAGATTTATTATTTTTTCTTGTTTTCTCAAAATATCAATTTTGTGCTTACCACTTTCCCACTCTAAGCTAGTTATGTATCAGCAGTCTAACCTCTCTAAAGCAGGGAGACAATGGAAACTAAATAAATGTTGGCATCTTACAACAGGCGATTGTCAAATTTAACTCATTTGTTATCATCTATGCTCACAAAAAGAACTCATTTGTTACATTTATGCTCACAACAAGAACTCGTTTGCTCAAAACAAGAACTCATTTCGTCACAATAAGAACTCAATTGCTCACAACAAGAACACATTTACTCAAAATAAGAACTCATTTGGCCACAATAAGAACTTATTTGGCCACAATAAGAACTCATTTGCTCACAACAAGAACACATTTACTCAAAATAAGAACTCATTTCGTCACAATAAGAACTCAATTGTTATATTTATGCTCACAATAAGAACTCATTTGCTCACAACAAGAACTCATTTGCTCAAATCAAGAACTCATTTGCTCACAATAAGAACTTATTTGTTACATTTTTGCTCACAACAAGAACTCATTTCTCAAATGATGTCTGGAGAAGCTGCCACACTTGTAAAAGTACATACACCAACAATTTTAAATCACTTGGTTGGTTACATCATTATCAATAGAAGCACAAAGTCATACATCAATGTCAATGAACCAAACACACAATTTAATCATGTCTATTCCACTACAAAAACCAATCTTTCCATTTGATCAACTCTCAATCAACAAGAACTAAGTTTCCAAATTCTTAGAGAGTTGATCAATTTGATAGATCACAGGACAAAGACCTATCTAGTATTAGGATCTGAGTGTTGCACACATTTTCATCTAAGGTTAACCGCATTTTATTTTAGGTTATATTACTTTTTTTGTCAAGTGCAAAAGGGTTCTTACAACTTATATCATTCATATCAAAACCTAATTCCCGATGGAATCCCATCATTGCAAGGGTATAACAGAAGAGAAGCCAGCCTTCCCTTCTATGCTGAGCATCAGTGGTATCATATTGTCACATGAACTTCAATCCTCCAACACAAAAGGAAGATTTATCACTATGTTATCACATTTTATGTATTACCATTAGACCAGAACATGTTGGACATGTTTGTTCAACTTCACTATCAGTATTCATTATGGTTTCATGGTTACTTTTAATAAACTTTCTGGCATCCACTTGGGGCTAGACTTTTTATCCAAAAGTTTCCCTATAAAACACCCATCATCATCCCATATCAAGTTTCACTGGAATTGCCTTGAATTACTCACAACATAACCATAGCTGTTAGAAGTGAAATAATTTGAAATGACATTTGTACCCCCAGGAGAATAAACATATCTGGTTAAATGATTTGAGACACCATTTCAAATATTGACATAGATTTACCCACAACAGGATTCCCCCAAGACATGAAATATTAACTGTCTGATACAGCATATCTCACTGTCAATCCCCAGCATCAGGCATGAACAATATATCAAAACTGGAACAGGGATAGTATGATTTAACAGACAGCATTTAAAGCAAACATTTCCATATGGATCGATATCCAGCTTAATTATTAAAACTTGCCCATTCGATCTTCAGATTGGTCATGTAATGTTCAGATTGGCCATGTGATGTTCAGATTGGCCATGTAATGTTCAGATTGGCCATGTAATGTTCAGATTGGTCATGCAATGTTCAGATTGGTCATGTGATGCTCAGATTGACAATGTAATGTTCAGATTTGCCATGTTATGTTTAAATTGGCCATGTAATGTTTATATTGGTCATGTAATGTTTATATTGGCCATGTAATGGTAAGATTGACCATGCAATGCTCAGATTGGCCATGTAATGTTCAGATTGACCATGCAATGCTCAGATTGGCCATGTAATGTTCAGATTGACCATGCAATGCTCAGATTGGACATGCAATGTTCAGATTGGCCATGTAATATTTAGATTGGCCATGCAATGTTCAGATTTGCCATGCAATGTTCAGATTGGTCATGCAATGTTCAGATTGTCTATGTAATGTTCAGATTGGCCATGTAGTGTTCAGATTGGCCATGTAATGTTCAGATTGGCCAT
Source organism: Spisula subtruncata (assembly GCA_963678985.1). Taxonomy (NCBI): domain Eukaryota; kingdom Metazoa; phylum Mollusca; class Bivalvia; order Venerida; family Mactridae; genus Spisula; species Spisula subtruncata. The sequence continues at coordinate 18,901,843 of OY787661.1, forward strand.
GCAATGTTCAGATTGACAATGTAATGTTCAGATTTGCCATGTAATGTTCAGATTGGCCATGTAATGTTTATATTGGCCATGTAATGTTCGGATTGACCATGCAATGCTCAGATTGACAATGTAATGTTCAGATTGACAATGTAATGTTCGTAATGTTCAGATTGGTCAAGTAATGTTCAGATTGATTGGTCATGTAATGTTCATATTGGCCATGTAATGTTCGTAATGTTCAGATTGGTCAAGTAATGTTCAGATTGATTGGTCATGTAATGTTCAGATTGTCTATGTAATGTTCAGATTGGCCATGTAGTGTTCAGATTGGTCATGTTATATTCAGATTGGTCATGCAATGTTCAGATTGGTCATGCAATGTTCATATTGGCCATGTAATATTCAGATTGACCATGCAATGTTCAGATTGGTCATGTTATATTCAGATTGGTCATGCAATGTTCAGATTGGTCAAGTAATATTCAGATTGACCATTCATTGTTCAGATTGGTCATGTTATATTCAGATTGGTCATGCAATGTTCAGATTGGTCATGCAATGTTCATATTGGCCATGTAATATTCAGATTGACCATGCAATGTTCAGATTGGTCATGTTATATTCAGATTGGTCATGCAATGTTCAGATTGGTCAAGTAATATTCAGATTGACCATTCATTGTTCAGATTGGTCATGTTATATTCAGATTGGTCATTCCAAGTTCAGATTGGTCATGTAATGTGTATATTGGTCATGCAATGTTCAGATTGACCATCCAATGTTCAGATTTACCATTCAATGTTCAGATTTACCATGTAATGTTCAGATTGTCCATGTAATGTTCTGATTGACCATGCAATGTTCAGATTAGTCATGCAATGTTCAGATTGGCCATGTAATGCTCAGATTGGCCATGTAATGTTTAGATTGGCCATGTAATGTTTAGATCAGCCATGACCATGTTATGTTCGGATTGGCTATTCTAAATTTATCAATTACACATACTTATAAGACGTTTCATCTTCAATGTGACATTCAAATAGTAGACTGTCCACCCACCACACATAGTTTTGTAAAACATGTGTTTCTTCTTGATTCAAGATTTTAGTTACACCACTATTTGCTGGCTAAGAATGAGAAAGTCCGAAGTACCAAATTGATATTTTGACAAGACAAGAACAAACTGTCTGAAATTTACTCTTTACTTAAGGTAAAACAAGCTTTTACAACTTCATTTTGGTCAACATGACAAGTTCCGATTTTCATGAAAATATGCTTATAAGAAGTGCTGTATGATGCAGATTTCAAATAAGGTTGTAATGACTTTCTCATTCTAAGCCAGCAAATTGATTGAGCTTGCTGGATGTTGTTGCTGTAATCCCCCAGCTTGAAACAGTGGGAATGGTAATTACAATTTTGGGCTGGTAACAAATGTCTGCATGCTGACACGAGCGTACACACATTACATTGTGTTTGTTTAAATCATGGAGAAAATTTAAAATATTCCAACAGCTGTGCCATTAATTACATAAATGCATAGTTGCGACTGAATTGTGCAACGAAGTAAGTTGAAATTGGGCAGTGGAATCTCCTATAAGTGAGCTTCATCCTGCAGCAAGGACTTGGGGTTCTAGGTCATGTCTAAGCTGCGTTTCGTTTAGTCACTTAGGATCATCGTTTGTTTTTTGTAATTTCTTTGTGAAATTGAGTCATTTCTTTAGATTGTGTGGGCATTGCTCCGTGTAGTTGTGTTGTGGTTAAGTTGAGTGCTGCCTTCCCTATCAGGTTTACTCATATCTTTTTTGCTTAATGACATGTGCACATAGGGTAAGGCTCCAAAAATCCTATTAACTCCAAAACTCCTCTAAACTGACAAACATCACAAGACAATTTTGATCACTGTTTTTGTTAGGATTATACTATTCCCTAGTGGATTTCTCATACAGTTCAGTGACATTCTACATCAGTATTTGTCAGGTTGCCTTTGACATTGTTTTGTTTATTTTATTAGTCTATTACAGTTCTGATGGATAAAAGGCTTTGATAAACAAAAGTACAATGTACAGTATTTTTTTCATAGATTGTACGGAATTCCCAGTGGAATTTCAAAATATGCATTTTTTTTCAATTTGAGTGTTTATAATCATCTTGAGACCTTTTTTACTAGACAGTTTATTCACATAATAAAATTGAACTGACTTTATGAAGCAATTTTGTGAATTTGAATTTTTAAAATTATCTGAAGTTTGTTTAATTCTAGACACCTTGCTTGCTGACACTAGCCAGAGGTTATCCTGAGGCATAATGCCCAATCCTGAAAACATGTCGCAAGTCTGCTTTCTGGTAACATTAGCAAACATCCCTACACTTTCACTAGGTTTCAAACATTTTTTTATTATCAAAATAGAGTGTATTGAGCTTCAAATGACCATAACTTTGTCAATTCTTTGAATATTTTTATCAAATGACTTTTATTTTGTGCAGAAAGAATAGTCCATCATGATGCAGTAAATCAATAATTCCGAATTAATCTGAAATTGTAGGACTCCTGACTTATATACACTGAACCATGTGCTGCATCCAATTAGACAGACAGCCATGTTTGCTTCATTGAATACGTTTTAAAGACCATCCCTTATTTGATTAAATAAACTTAGGCATAAATGCAGATAAGACCAATTCATTTCACACCACAGACAGAACTTAATCATGCAAAATGATATAATTCTCAATTTCCCATATATGCCCTATCTCTGACAAGGCTTGTCTGTATCCTGATGTAACAGCAACTGTTACCCAATTTCGGCAAGCCCTAAAGTTCTGGAGTGGTATTCACAAAGCATTTTAAGTGAAAACTTAGAATTTTCTAAAAATCTCAAATTTTCCTTCAAGATTAACATTGTTAAGAAGCAATATGTAAATAGCTACAGTCCTCACATATAAAACTTAAGATGCTTTGTGAATACCACCCCTGTTTTAACAAAGCTGCATAAGTGTAACAGTGGCAGAGTGCTTTGCACTCTAGACTACCACCACAGAGGTCCCTGGTTCGAATCTTGACTTGGACAGTCGTGAAATGTACTTGCAAAGGGAGCTAACTACTTAAAGGAATTTCGATTCCAGAGTGCCTCCCTTTCTTCTATACAGCAGCAAGGTTTTTAATCTGACATTAAATGCTTCAAGCTGCAAGATGTTATCCAGTCCTTTTGTTAAATGTTAAAGCTACTGCAATTATTTTCCTTTTTTGCTAGGATTCGATCAAGATTCAAACATCAAATATATTTCCTGTCCCAATGGAATAATAAAACTACTGTTGCCATAGCAACCAAAATAGAGATTGCCTTTCTACCAGTACATGTGGTTCTTAAATGCTACTTGACTCAAGCAAACAACTAGTTAATACAATAAATTTGAGAATAATGTGCAAATTAAAATGGAAGAAAAACGGAGACATTTCTTTTTAATTGAGTAACGCAAATATGCAATTCCAGGAACAATTTTCGATAAATACCAACAGGTTTGTTTTTTGTTTTAAGATTCCCAGTTTAAGTAATTAAAGATTTTAAGTTCACTTAGGTGCAAATGTTTAGTTTTATCTCCCAGAAATTATACAGTTTATGACTATCATTTAATAATTTTGTATTTGGGGTTTCATACAGCCATCTAACAATTTTGAGTAAATTAAACAGCTGGTACTTGGCCATTTCATTCTCATTTGGTTATGTGTGGGCATTATACTGAGTATTTGTGTTAAGTCATATTTTTATGTTTTCTGAACTCAGCAGGGCAAGTTGAGTACTGCCTTCCCTGTCTTATTTTCTGATATCTTTTGGAAACCAAGCTAAGATTTGTAAACTCAATGAATGAAGATGTCTTATTATGATTGTAATATTAAACATACCGTATAATTGCCCCCCCCCCTCTTTTTGGAGAAAATTTGTCTTTATTTAAAAATCATATACTTATTGATGTTTTCTATGATGGTTATCAATATTTTCTTACTGCTTCATCAATAGATATTTGTTAGAATTTTTTTTTTTGACAATCAGGACCCCAAATAAAAGCCCACTCGTCTGCAAAATATATGGCCCGAAGGCGTTTATTCGGGGGAATACAGTTTGAGTTATACAACAATGCCTATTATAGAATATTGCATTAGTTGAATCAAGTCAGGAATCAGGCCATCATTACCTTTCAAATACCGAGCAATTCATGACTACATCAAAACTCAAGGTATAAATGGCCGTAAAAGATGGAAGGACATTACAGTTTCACAAACCATTGATTCAGTTAATGATATATTTATGACATGACAGCTAGATTCACGGCTAGGACTCACCACTAGGATTCAGGCTATGACAAAAAGTCACACTTTATTACTGGTATATCAATTGAGCAGTGAGCTAAGCATGAAATATTAACTATGATATCTCAAAGCAATATGGATTTTTTTTCAGATTAAAGGAATGCATGGGTAACAAGCAGATTATGACCACTTCAAAGACAGGGAACATCAATATAAGAACAACATTTAACCAGATATGTTGATTTCTTGATTAATAATCCTATCAATTATTCACCAGCATGACCAGAGAACATAATATAATACCATATACATGTACATCATGGTAATACATGAATAAAGTAAAGAAAATACGCCACTTTTTCGATAGACTGAGCTTCACAGCTATGTGTAGCCGGCTGCTTACACAAGTTTCTCCACTTTAGTAAATAGGTTCAGACCGTGACATACATATTATATCAACTTCAAACACATGACTTCTTGTTAAAACAAACACAATACCATACAAAAGAGTCAGATTTCTACCCATGAAAATAAATTGCTCCCAAGTAAAACAATCAGCTAATAAGAACTTAAAGTACTTAACGAAGGGCAACAGCCTATGTCTCCAGTAACTGTAACAATCTCCCATAGAAATTACCTTCAAAGTTCAAGCAATTCCCCCGTTTCCCCGCTTATCTATATAGACGAGTAACAAGCTGTCGGAGAAACCTAAATGAGTACTTAGAGGTTGGAATTACCGCTTACATACCATACATCGTGACTAGGAAGAAGAAACTGACAGATTTAATATCTGAGACAACCTAGTACGCAATATATCGATTATTGAAACAATAAAATATCTTCTTCTTTTTACAATGGAACGGTTATCTATTCTGACAATACAGTAATTCGTTAATCATCTTGGAGAAATAACAGGAAACCCAGTAAAACTGTCTCTACAATTACTGATGTGAATCGTTGAACGATTTCTACAGTTCTGCTTATATAAGAAATATTGCTGAGCATTTATTTACTATCCATTATTAAATCCCCAAATAGGCTGTGCCTTAGTTCTTATTGAAAGACCAGTCAAAACAGTGGTATTAATAGTAAATTAGTATTAATAGCAGACCTTTGTTGTTTTTAGTCTTAATATTTTCTTCTTTTAAATCGCAAAAGACTGCATGGGTTCAAAAGTGTTTTTTGCTGTACTTTACTGTTACAGAATATTAGGTTATTTGGTCAGTAAGCAAAGACGTGCTTTGGAGAGCACTCTTAACTAACATTCCAAGTTACCATTTGAAAAAACACCTGTTTTTATCAGCAACCTGCTTTAAGCAGCCACAAAGTGAGTTTCCGTTGACTTACAGCTAAAAGAGGTTAGATAGCCAACTTCACCACCACAACAAATCCTTACCATTCTTTAAATAAGTCTTCTATATCCGTTCTTGGACAAATCTTGTGATAAAGTTCATAAAATTTCTCAAATGTGAATGCTGATATTTCTATCTCCTCGCTCTGTAAATAGAAACAAATAAACACCAATTAAAGTCTAATTACAATATAATTTCCAGAAGTGTTCAAACAATGTCTAGACCAGTGGATACTTGAAACATTATAGATACAGATCAATCAAGATAGTTGAGACAGTTATCAACACTAACAACTGGACACATTGACCCTGGAACCGATATCTGCATAGACCTGTGGGTACCCGAAATATTACAGATACAGACTACAATACTTCCAAAGTCAATCAAGAACAGGTGTAAATATACTATCGTCCAGCAGGTAAGCGATATTTATCAAGGTTTAACTGGGTATAAGCTATATACCTGAGTTTACGGTATTTACCGCTATTCTTTTGAATTGGGTAGTTCCATCATTAGTATTACTTATTGAATCAACAATAATCATGAATGGTGAGGCAATCATCAACACTGCCCACTGGACACACTGCCACAACCAGTATGTAACAATGAAAATTATCACCACCATAAATTGGGCAAAATATGCACTGCAAATGATTTCAAGCATTTTAAAGAAATTCATTTTTGTGTCGGGCATTATCTGATTATTATCAGTGCCATATTTCTGCTTTTTGTGCATTCTGTTTTTGTGCCTTTTGTGCTCAACTGTTTTGGCTTAGTGCAGCCTTCCCTGTCATATTTTTGACATTGTTTAACCTATTGATCTCGGTATGTGAGCTAATGTTTATAATAGTTCTCATTTATCTTTGAACAGACTGTTTATACTATACAATATGTTAGTATACTCCAGGATTATTGAACTGTAGACTGTTTTCAAGTTTGGTATATTCACTGATGTCATGTGACATGTGTATGATACCCTAGGGCCACAAATCCACTAACTGCCTGCCAGTCATAAATTGTCATGTCTCCATGCTACTTCTATGTGTCTTGCATTTTGCAGTATTAGACACACTAGACATTTCTCTTGTACGACCAGACAACAACCCATATAAGGTCTGGAATGGCCCTGGATATCTTCATCATTAATATAATACTAGAAGTAAGTTTAACCCTTTACTGCATGAAAACATCTTTTAACCAGGGGATTAGTTCCACGAAAATGTCAAGACAATGTTGATTTTCCTCCACAGACGGAGAAGTTGCTGGTTCCTTTTGGAGGGGTAAGTTAGTACTGGCAAAACATGCAAGTTTTGAATAAACTTTACAATGCATACCTTTCCACCTGGAAGCCCAAGATCTTTCAAACATTGCATGATCATCTTCTCTGTCCTACCTGATGCGAAGGTCCGAGTTATACTGAAATATATCAACATTCATACTGAAATATACTGAATGTGCGAGTTATACTGAAATTATACTGAAATACATCAAAGTTTATACTGAAATAATATCAAAGTTAACACTGAAATAATATCATCGTTTATACTGAAATATATCAACGTTATACAGAAATGCACCTAAGTTATACTGAAATACACCAACATTGAATGAAATACATCTAAGTTATACTGAGATATAGTAAATCCGATTAAGCTACTTAATCACATTTATACTGAAATTCATGCTAAAATTCATGTCAAAGTTTAATGAAATGGGAGTTCATATGTTTTAAAATAACACAAATTGCAGAATTGAAAACTGAAATATTGTGACCCACTCCCAGTCAGTAAGGTCATAACCTGTAGTATCACCATAAAAATGTTTCTTAATTGTAACTCATTTCTCTGGAGATAATTGGTTTAAAATGTTCTCTGTCAGCATTAAGCAACATAATTTGTTCCACATTAAGTGTGATAAATATGATATCACACACTTCACTATCACAGTAACAAAGTCACAATCTAAATTCTATTCTTTATCAACGATTTCCATGACAATAAAAGACACAAAGTAGTAAATTTATCAGGATAATTTAGAATTCAGTTTCCTTTTATGATCGTGAAGTAATCATTAATAGGAAATTTCCAGTCACGATTTGATTCTAATTACATCTTCAATCAGGGACGGATCTGGGTAAAGTTTTTTTAGAAGAATTAAATAGAAAATTTAATTAACAAGTAAATTTGTATCAATGAAATCTGACATAGTCATTACTTATAATGAGAGTCAGACCTGGCATTGCACTTTTAATTAACGAGTCAATTACGATATGAGGTCATGCAACAGGGTCTTCCATTGTTGGCGATTAAATTACTTTTACTCCAATTGTGTAAATGTCAAAGCTTAAATTACAAGCCACACAATTATATTTCTGTAATATGAAATAATTACAATCCATGCAAGTATATTTCTGTGATATGAAACTTATTCTTGCTTTAAATGTCAAACTAAATTTATCTCAATAAGTTCAAACAATCGTAATTAATTAAACATTGTTCCAGAGATAGATTACTATTGTGCGACCCCAATATTGAAATATAGTTCATCGAATTTTACAAATGAGATAATAATGTGCACTAGGCTTATGTTCTGATCCCTGGTACTCCCAGACTCCTATCCTTTAAAGCAAGCAACCATGGAAGCAGTTTAACAAGACAGGCGCAGTCTCCCGAACCATCTCAATTTGATCGAAATCTCAACTCAAATATAGTCTATTCTCTTTGCAGTAACAAGGAAAAGGTTCAGAATTATCTCACATTTAGACTCTGATTTTAACAAAATCTCAGTTAAGATTTCTTCTTGAAATGCTTCGGGCATGTTTCATTAAGATTGGGTTAATGTTGTGATCACGGTAGAGTTCTCCAGAGTGTTGACAACCTGTGACAGACATTGCATTGATTGCAATTGTTTGCATTCATTAAAGTTGAAGCCAAATGAATGCTAACAACAGCACATGTTACTATTAAAGACAGATTTTTTACAAAGAGGCTTCATGGCTTGATTTAAACACCAAGAAATAAGGCAAATGAACAAGACAACAGACTTATCACATTCTATTCACAATGCCAACATTTATATGCAGAATTGAACGTTATCTGATTCATGCTCAACTACCCAATTTCCTTTCAAATCTGTACAACCTAAATGTTGCTTTAAAGTGGTCAATGGACAGATATAGACACAATTTCCTAAAAGTATTAATTCCGCAAACACTGCCCAGAATAAGGCAATAAACGAGCATACGGTTGGTCTACTATACTGGTGACCTACACTCCGCTTGATTAGACCAGATCTCAATCCAGTTACTGGTACGTCTAGAATTTCTTATTACAAGAAATATATCATTCCCAAGATGGATTCGCTTCCTCTTAATGATATTAAGACCAAATTGGAAGAGGAAAATGTATAATTGGATTCATTACTACAAGTCATGACTTGTAAAGTTAAACAGTTAGACCTGCTTGTTGAAACCGGCATGGTCATAGTCTAAAACAGGCCACCTCTCTAAACAAGCCACCTCTCTAAACAGGACACCTCTCTAAATAGGACACCTCTCTAAAACAGGACACCTCTCTAAATAGGTTTTGACTCATTGAAAATAATTGAGTCTTACAGTTAAGTGAGGTCTCGATATATAACGACACCAAATACACTGATTCATAAAATTCACATAATGACCAAATGTTTTGGGGATATAACTATTAAACAGTCTCCATGTAGTGTTACAACAACATTTTTCTTTGACTTTGAAACAAACAGCTTTGTTGTAATGGGACCTGACCACAGTAGCATTTGAGATGGTCTTTAACACAGCTTTGAAAGTATTGCATTTCCTTGTTTTGAGGTACCAACTAGACAGGCAACTGTTCAACCATGCTTTGCACCTGAGTCAGACGTTTCGAGATTCTTTTAACAGTGTGTGTTTCCAAGCGGGGGTGTGTGTTGACAGGAAGGAAACAGCTGCCAAAGATCATGATGAGACGGCACAATAATTACGATATAATGAAATAGTGCTTGAAATAAATAAAAGGTAGCTAATAGAGTATAACGTAAATGACTTACCTTCGTACTGAGATTTTACCACTGGGATTGTGTTGTAAACATAAATTCATCCAACTGAAAGTACACAAATAAAAGAAAATGTACAGAAAATATAGTCGATTCAATAAGTAATACTCGGGTATTGGGTTAAACCTAGATAAACATAGTTTACCAGCCAGACGATAGTATATTTACACCCGTTCTCAATTGACTTTGAAAGTACTGTAGCATTTTCATGAAGGGAGGCTGTGTGGCCATGGTAGGATGCACACGAGAGGTCTCCAGGTTTGCTTCCACTCTGCTCCACTACTTCATTTCTCTGAGTTTGTTGGGTTTTCATGAAATCTGTATTTTCTAGTATAATTATTTCTAAGTATAATTATGAAATATTGCTTGGCGAAATATTTCATCAAAGCAGCATTTTTTCTTGTAGCTTAAGAGAATTTTGTTTGATTTTAATATGACATTAAAACACAATTATGCTGCACTTTTTTAGTGATCAAAAGCTGTCTTTTCCATCAATAGCTACAGAATCATTTTCAAAGTTTACGATCATCAAAAGACAAGGATCTTCAAAGAAAAGATGATTCTCTTCAAAGAAAGTACAATTAATCACTTTTGTTAATTATATCTTTTCTAAGAAAATACGATCAATCACTTTTGTAAATTATATTTGACAAATCCAAAGACACAGTTTATGTAAACAGTCCCCCCCCCCAAAAGGAAGCATTATGAGTCATCTTAATGAAACGACTACTTGTTATAAGCAGGTTATCTAATCAAACTTCAATTAGCTACTTCACTATTAAATGCACCTCTATTAAACAGCCACATTCTTTCAGGAAGATCAGATTATGTACCTATATGCATGTGTGGAATTTGAGATTACAATTTAAAGTGGCACTCGTTACCTGTGGCAGGCACGTGGAACTAAGATGGTACTGTGCAGGTCTGCCTTAGATACAACTAACGTAAAAAAAATCTAAAAAATTCAGATCATTGTTTTTATTTTCCAGTAGGCTTTCTGCTGAAATATGGCAGGTATAGGAGAGCATCCAACCGAATTTGAACCAGGGTCACCAGATTAGACGCCTAGCTTACTACTAACCACTGAGAAAACGGGGCACAAAGTGTAAGATTGTATAAGATAATGTTATATAATGAGTAGGTGTTTCATTGTAAGATAATCCTATTAGCAGAGAGAAATTCGTTTGAAGAAGTGAAAGCCATATGGAGAGAGTTATTGATTTATCATCCAGACTCTAGACACACTGTTACTCAGACCTGTCTCCCACTCACGTCTAGTAACATTACTACTTCCTTATAAATTGTGTACATTTATATACTGTATAACTGTTTTTTCTGCAGGGTGGAAATTTCTGCCATTCTGTGGTCAATTCACAGCATTATATCACCACAGAAATTCTCTTGCCATTTCATGAATCAGCAGAAAATAAAATCCGCGGGAAAAAACACACATTTTTTAGCCAAAAACGCATAATATTACATATGCAGAAATAATCAGCTATACAATACTGTAAATCAATTAATTTCGATGGGACCGAATGTTGTGGTTTTGGTAAAAAAGACCAATTCCATGAGATGCTAATACATGGATTTTTCATTGCAGGTAATAATGAGGGTTAAAATAATTGTTTGATGGGATTTAATTTCGTGGTTGAAGGTGAACCGTGAAATCCATGAAATTTAATCCCCAATGAAAATTAATGATTTCTCAGTATGCTCCAAATGTGGACCAAAGACACACGAAAAGCTTCGGATATAAAAGGGACCAAAAATGGTCTTGTTGTACTGTAACCCTTCTCTACTGTAAGATCCCAGTTCTATTTACCTATAAATATATAATGTTAGTGCTAATACCATCTTCATAATTTAATAGATTATTAGAAGATAGTTTTTTCGACTGGCACCTGTTACTTTGTTTGGAAATTCGGACAAATTGTATCAAAATGTGCCTGCATTGAGCATAGCAGATGCCCCAAATCCAGAACAAGGATATTACAATGCATAAGGAGTGTTTCCATGAAGCTAAGGGGAATTAATGTGTAACAGGACCAAATTTTTTAAAAAGTAATATCAAAATATAAATGACTGGTCAAATGCATCTGATGCTCGACTATCTAACCTTGACATCTGCTAACACTATAAAGCTCAATCAATCGACCTTGACCTCTGCTTAAAGCTCAATCAATCGACCTTGACCTCTGCTAAAAGCTCAATCAATCAAGCTTGACTTCTGCTAACATTATAATCCAAAGCATAATCTATCGACCTTGACCTCTGCTAACACTATAATCTAAAGCTCAATAACTTGACCTTGACCTCTGCTTCCCCTTTAATCTAAAGCTCAATAACTCAACCTTAACCTCAGCTTACCCTTTAATCTAAAGCTAAATTTTTCTACCTTGAACTCTGCTAACACTGTAATTTAAAGCTCAATAAAGCTCAATAACTCAACCTTGACATCTGCTAACACTATAATTTAAAGCTCAACAACTCGATCTTGACCTCTGCTAAAGCTATAATCTACAGCTCAATAACTCAACCTTGACCTCTGCTAACACTATATTAGTGCTTAATCTATCGACCTTGACCTCTGCTAATACTATAATCTACAGCTCAATCTATCTACCTTGAACTCTGCTAACACTTTTATCTAAAACTCAATCTATTGACCTTGACCTCTGCTAACACTATAATCTAAAGCTTTATAACTCGACCTTGACATCTGCTAACACTATATTAATTCTTAGTAACTAGACCTTGACCTCTAATATATAGTATGATGTATCAAAATTTGACCTCTGTCAACCAAACCAGATGCTCTATGAACTAAGACTACTTGTTCATTACAGTCAACTGTCATCAACAACAAATCCTAACAGCGCGAGCTATATTATTATGTTGCTCCTGACATTCTGATGAATCCTGGTGAAATTCTAAAATCATATTTTTTTCATTTGTGGTTGAATGGATCAATAATACACCAGGGAGAGTTAAAGAATATCAATCTTAATGAAATCTGCACAATTTGTCCCGAAGCAATACTTCTCTTCCCCACAGGCACACATTGACATGTTAATCTTATCTTACAAATCCTAATATTCTAGTAGGGAAAATATGTCTTGGAAAACAGGCTAATGGTGCATTATGTTCAATCCGAAATTATTTGTTTTGCATGCACATGTACTGAGAAGTTCAATATTTAACGCTCTATGATGACTGTTGAAGTGTTCCTTGGGGTTTAACCAGTACTACATAGTACATTTGTACCTAATCTGAATGTCTAAATCTAAGTATACAATTGAATTCTAAAGCCCGACAATGGCACCACGTAGCAGTAACGCTACAAAATCATTTTAAATCCCAGAAGAAATACTGCAGGAATTGGGCACAGAAGATGTTGTTGTTTTTCTGCAGCTTACAGTCAAGTAAGAATCTAAGGGCCTTAATTTAGTAAAAAGTAGACTAACAACATGCTCTAGGGCACCTCACAACAGGAAGCTGTAGCCTAAGCAAAGCGCTATGAAGCGCTTGCCACGGGAGGTAATCAATGCCTTCTATATTTAATTGAACGGGAGGTAACTGAATGAAGGCACTCGGTAGCGCTTTGTGTTAGGCAACGGAACCTGTACTTCAATGAAAGAATGGTTGAAGTCCTTTGAATATGAAAGAGTTATGCAGAGTAGGACAGAGAATGACTCCTACCATAACTAGAACCATCACTGTCGTGATCAGGGCCCTGTTGTTATCATTGTCAATAAGTATTGCAAGTTTCATTTGAATATCTTGAAAAGTTTTTGAACTATGGCCAATGTAAAAGTTTTGAAGTTGAAAAAGGGGCACAAGCCAAAATTTATTAAAGCTAGAGTTGTTGCCCTTTGCTACACATGTGCGTATTGTCACTGTCAATATGTATAGCAAGTTTCATTTGAATATCTCTAACCTTTTTTGAAGTAATGTAGAAAAAAAAGATGAAAAATGAGGAAAATTGTAATTTTACAAAGGGCCATAATTCTTACAATATTGTAACTGGAGTAACATAACTTGGCATACAATAGTGTATTGTTGCTGTGACCTTATGTTTAAAGTTTGAAGTCGATACCTTTAAGGGTTTGCAAGTTATTAAGAAAAAACATTTTGAACTATGGCCAATGTTAAAGTTTTGAAGTCAAAAAAGGGGCACAAGCCAAAATTTATTAAAGCTGGAGTTGTTGCCCTTTGCCACACATGTGCGTATTGTCACTGTCAATATGTATAGCAAGTTTCATTTGAATATCTGTAACGGTTTTGAAGTAATGTAGAAAAAAAGATGAAAAATGAGGAAAATTGTAATTTTACAAAGGGCCATAATTCTTACAATATTGTAGCTGGAGTAACATAACTTGGCATACAATAGTGTATTATTGCTGTGACCTTATGTTTAAAGTTTAAAGTCGATACCTTTAACGGTTTGCAAGTTATTAAGAAAAAACATGAAAAATGTGGACGGACAGACGGACGGACGCCCCCACGATCGGTACCTTAGGTGGTCATTCCATTGTTTAAGATCAAAGGAATGACCACTTAAAGGACAAAAGAATTAAGTGGTCACGGAATGAATTGAATAGATTTCTATTGTGTTAGGCCACACCTCCGACCACCTAAGGTAGCTTTCGTGTGTGCGGACGGACGGACAGACGGACAGGGTGATTACTATAGGGCACCTGCAAAAATTTTTGCAGGGCCCTAATTACGAGTAGCCCTTTCAAACAGGGCGAGTGATAATACATATTGGGCTGCAACTTGTTACCATCTAATGTCGATTCAATAGGTATTAGTAATAGGAATGAGGGAACTATCCACTTTGAATGAATAACAGCAACCACAGTTAACTCAGATACACCAAGTTTAACATAGATAAACATAGATGGATGAGCTTATGTTTATAACCGTTCTCATTTAACTTTGAATGGACTGTGAGCAAATGAATCAGACTTCAGTTGATAAAAATCAAAACTTACAAGCAGGAAGAGACAAAGAGAAGACAAAGCCTTGTTTGAAGCAACACGTCCCTTTGATGCATCAAGGTTGTATCTTACTCTTTATTATATGGAGAGAAACAACCTTATTGCACCAAAGGAGCAAACTTCGAGGTCTAATCTTGTCCTCGGAGACATTATTTTAACTCAACCATACAGGATACTTACAGCTGGCGAATAATGCATTCATCTTAACAACTTAAATAACTTCTGTAGACAATTCTATTATGATACTAGAACCAGAATAAATGTATTACCAGTCTAATAATTAATCTGGACATTATCGCCATATACTAGCGATATTACAGAACTTTAAATCCCGATCATAGACCAACTATTGCAAGCTTTAACATGCAAATACACACCAACACAACCATCTCAGGGGGGTGGGGGGAGAAACTAAGAGAATGCACTCAGAAAGTAAGCAGCTTGATAGACATTGTTCCAAGGGAAGACAAGAGCAGTTCATGCACTTTAGATTTGCATTTCGAGGGTTCAATGCAAAACTATGGTACATGCCTCTATAAACTGATGTAGTTACCATAGCTTTGCACTGAGCCTTCGATTTGGTTTCACACATGTTGGTCATGCCAATGTCTTGGTGAAATTGACCATGGACAAAGTTTAGGTTACTTCAGCCACTGTTTATTCCCCTGAACGCAAACTTGAATTTGAATTTTCTGATTACATATGGAAGATTGGGTTGGTAAATAGGCAATCATTCTATCAATATGATAAGATAGATAGTTTATTCAAGAAAAAGGCATTAATGCCTGTCATTCTACATGAATACACAGAACAATTACGTAAGAAAAGGACATCAACATCTAATAGATTCAGACTTTAGATTCAGGTCAAATTTGTAACGTTTCACTGACCCAATATTTCATTGTTTTTTGGGGGGACAAAAGGTGACATGGTTGTTGAGAAGTTAATGCTTTTTACTACTGATCGGAATGACTCTGGTTCAATTCTCAAACGCGGCACTTGGTCATTTCTGAAATGTTTTTCAGTGTTTTCCGTCCAACTAGAGAGAAACTGGCTGGTAACACAGTAGAGATAGTTCTATGAGTATCGCTGCTGGAAAATGGACCAAAGAGTTTACTCTGAGACGGGATTCCATGTACATGTATCACAAAATGCCATGTCTCAACACCATACTTGACATAAAACTACAACACCGTTTCAGTTAGGGTTGAAGAAAATGAATTTAACTTGAAACCCTTTAATAACGGTAAAGATCGGGTCAATGCCAAATCTTGCAGGAAAAAACCCGAATGCCCGGCACTTCACGACTGCCTCAGCTAATCGAAAAGGACACTTATAGGACACATCTCTAAAACACTTGTTATCTTAATTTTTTTCAAAATATTTAATAAACTCAACAACAACACATATGTTTTAAGTTATATTATCACTAACATGTTGGCACTTCGCCTTCTTTAGAGTCATAATACCATTTCTTATGACATTTTCACAACATTTCAAGATATATTCAAAGTAATGAAACCAAAGATAGGTGAAAATACAATCACCAGACTAAAAGTGAGAACACAGACCATTACTGCACCATATGAGACATTCACACAGCCATGCACTACAGCGCCAGATATTTAGACGTTTCAAGAATCCAATTAATTTAAACATGGTCTCAGAGATTCTCAGAGAGGTTTTTTTTATTAAATCTTGAATTGAAAAACATTACATTATCCATAATACCACACTGCATGAAGCCATAAACACAAAGAGTCAAACTCAGTACCACAACAAACACGCAGAGATACTGAATTCTCCCCTAGAAAAACATTGAAAATTAAGCCTAGAGATGGTTCGGAACATTAAGGAGATTATGCAATGCCACCAAAACCATTCAAATAACAAACATTTCTTTATACCATTTAAAACATAAAACAAATTCTGCACCATTCTGGTTTTTTTAGATTTGCCTCAAGCTTGGGTAGAACAAACAAGCATTTTATTTGAAGGAAATCAGATGATTAATATTCCGACTTGACAAAATCTACATCATGGGGGATGGGGGCGGGAGAGTTAGACCAACACCTAGATGGATATGGTCATTGTAAGTCAGCAAATGATTGTTATTCATACTTACAGTTGCACCAGGCCTCCATATTATTACAAGTGAATTGATCCAGAACTAACAGACAATACTTGTCCATTCAGTGTAACAAGGTTATATCTATTGTGCCTTTGGTGCAACAAGGATGTATCTCTTGTCCCTTTGGTGCAACAAGGTTGTATCTATTGTCCCTTTGGCGTAACAAGGTTGTACCTATTGTCCCTTTGGCGTAACAAGGTTGTACCTATTGTCCCTTTGGCGCAACAAGGTTGTACCTATTGTCCCCCTTTGGCGCAACAAGGTTGTATCTATTGTCCCCTTGGCGCAACAAGGTTGTACCTACTGTCCCCTTGGCGCAACAAGGTTGTACCTACTGTCCCCTTGGCGCAACAAGGTTGTACCTACTGTCCCCTTGGCGCAACAAGGTTGTACCTACTGTACCCTTGGCGCAACAAGGTTGTACCTACTGTACCCTTGGCGCAACAAGGTTGTACCTACTGTACCCTTGGCGCAACAAGGTTGTACCTACTGTCCCCTTGGCGCAACAAGGTTGTACCTACTGTACCCTTGGCGCAACAAGGTTGTACCTACTGTCCCCTTGGCGCAACAAGGTTGTACCTACTGTCCCCTTGGCGCAACAAGGTTGTACCTACTGTCCCCTTGGCGCAACAAGGTTGTACCTACTGTCCCCTTGGCGCAACAAGGTTGTACCTACTGTCCCCTTGGCGCAACAAGGTTGTACCTACTGTCCCCTTGGCGCAACAAGGTTGTACCTACTGTCCCCTTGGCGCAACAAGGTTGTACCTACTGTTCCCTTGGCGCAACAAGGTTGTACCTACTGTCCCCTTGGCGCAACAAGGTTGTATCTATTGTTCCCTTGGCGCAACAAGGCTGTATCTATTGTTCCTTTGGTGCAACAAGGCTGTATCTATTGTTCCTTTGGTGCAACAAGGCTGTATCTATTGTTCCTTTGGTGCAACAAGGTTGTATCTATTGTTCCTTTGGTGCAACAAGGTTGTATCTATTGTTCCTTTGGTGCAACAAGGCTGTATCTATTGTTCCTTTGGTGCAACAAGGCTGTATCTCTCTATGTAATGTAAAGTAAGATACCACCTAATGTTGCAACAAATGCAAAAGGGAGGATTACTGTATACCATAATTTTATTATATGGTCATTAGTTTGACACTGAAGCTGTTTGATGCTGACATGACCAGTCAAATGTTGTCAACAATCACAGTCAGATTGACATGCTGTCTGTAACAGATATCGTAATTATGTATAGTTTATATACATCCAAACTCATATCATGTCACCTTTTTTCTGTTTGATCGATCAAATAGTGTTGCTTCATTTGTGTTGTTCGTGTGTGTTGCCTAACCGGAGCACTATGGAGCACTTTCCACAGAAGGTACTCCATACCTTCCGTATTCAATTGAACAAGGGGTAACTGAATGAAACCACTTGGTAGCATTTTGCTTAGGCAATGGACACCAGTTTGAATAAGTACACTTCTTGGTACTGCAGTTTATCAAAGCACTTACGGATGTATACTTTATATTTATCCAAAGTCATATCATGTCGCCTTCTTTCTGTTTGGTCACTTAAATGATGTTGCTTCAGTCCTGTTGATCAGCTTGAATGTGTACACTTCTCTGTACTGCAGTTTATCAAAGCATTTATGGAAATTCTTAAACAAACAGTTTGTCTTAACAACTTCAAATCGGGGACCAAAAGGAACTTGGAGAAGAACAGTTGAGACAGAGATGAAAATGATGGGAAATATTATGGATGACAACAGAGAGAAAGGCCCAAAACTGATGTAGGTGCAGAGCAGCTGTGGTAGCCTTATGCACTGAAGAGCGTGAAGAAGACTTTTGAAAGAATTTAAGTACAGTCCTTTCAAATTTAAAAGAGGAAAGTTGTAAATATACTCTTGCCCAGAAGGTAAACTAGGTTTATCTAGGTTCAACTGGGTATACATGAGTTAACGGTGTTCACAACTATTCTTTCGAATGGAATAGTTCCCTCATTTGTATTACTTATTGAATGGGCTTACTCAACCTTGGTATAGTTTGGTTATTTTCACCTGAGCCTGACCTTTATGCAAGAATATATTACAAGGTTCTTGCTTTGAATATATCAATTTCCGCAAGCAAATCGTGCACTATCGGTATTTCATATTTGTGTTTGTATTACATTTCGAGCGTCTTGGTGATACTCCCTGATTATGAAAACATACAATTGTTGTTATAAACGTAGACAATATATCGACTGTTAAATTATGCTAATCAAAAGGTCAGGCTCGTGTCAATGTGGCCAAGCTCTAATAAGTGAGGAATATTGATTTTGGTATTTGGTCACATGGCTAATTTACATATAACAGAACGGTCAGGCATTGATTGACCTCCAGTAAGATCTGTAATGACTCATATTTGACAGTAATATATACTTATGAAGAAAATATTACAATGAATTCCGAATTTCTCCCTAGAAAATGTTGGTAACATTAACACTTCTCCTGAGATACAACCTCCAACGCAAAAACCGGAATTGGTTCATTTGTCATCAAGAAAGGATGTACTCTACCAGAAATAATATCATATTGTTGGAGCCAGGATACTTAATCCATCAAACATTATTTGTAAATCAAGATGTTAAGCCTAGGTCACACTTAGCATTTTTTACCTCGGAAATGCACAACCGATTTCAATAAATAACCCTCAGGAGGCATTGGGAACAGAGATTTCAGAAATTTTCAAATCACTTCCCTGAAGCTTCCCCTAGGTCATGAGGACCCTTTTCCCCCCGATGCCTTTGGATGTCCAATCATTAAATGATAAATCCAGAGTACATTGCTGATGCGAAAATGTTCAGTGGGACCTAGGCATTACTGTAGTAAACATCGAAGGATATTCCGCTGGCATCAAGGACATTATAATACAAACATACTCACTCCATCATTCTATGAAATCGGGATTTGGAAATATTTGTCCGAATCAGCAAAGCAGACAGTTGTTTCCTTTAAATCTATCCATATAATTCCAGCCGAAGTAGATTGTCCAAAACAATAATTATTCATCCCAGACAATAAATAAAGTGCAATTTTGCAGAGTGCAATTTTTTTACGTTTTCTGCACAAAATTGTCTTACCATTTTGTTCATTCTAAAACATAGTGCCAGAAGATATATTTTGCATACAAAAACATAGATTATTCTGTGACCCGTATGAAATGATAAAATATTTAAAATAGTCCCAGAAAATGCCATGCAACCTCCAGGCATTGTGTCCACAAAGCCATTGCAACATAGTCTCACAGAGAAAATGTGAGGAAACCTCACATGGCCTGATATTCCAGACACCTTGTGACCTATTTTTCTGTAAAATGTGTCTACCAGACATACTTTCACATATCAATGAATCATTACATGTGCTCCATTTCAGATGGTGCTCAAAACTAACAGTTTTTGATAAAGTAATGCAAAATGTTAGATGTTGTAGTCTGTACCCAAGACGCAAGTAAAGTATTTGAATTAACTTATGGTGCTAGACTATGCATTACAGGACTCGACACTAACATCTGGTCTGATGGCCGGAAGCAAGTGGATTATGATCAAGAAAGTCTTGAAGGACCAGAAACTGTAGTGTTTACAAATTTTATGCTTCTTTTCTGTCGGACAAGTGACCAAAATATGTAAGTGTCAAGCTCTGCTTTATAGGGATATTAAGAAACTGACCATCACCATTGACCCCCGGGTACAAATCAAACCTATTTCCAACTTTCCATTGATTGATAGGGAAATATATAGCTAGATGTAGTTTCATGAACATTGTGAGGAAAATAGGTTCATTGGTATGTTGTTAAGTGTAATGAACAATTGCAATTATTAAAACATAAATTTGAATGTTACAAACACTTGCATACTTTCGACTTGCACTCAAATGTAAAGCAAAATTCTATTTTCACAATTATTGTTGAAAGGACTTTTCTAATGGTTCAATTTCACCTTGAACCTGATTGATCATGCAACCAGGAACATTGATACATGTAGGAATGCCTTCCTCTTCAGTGAATTTGGAAGATAGACAAAATGCAGATTAAACACATATAACAAAAATAATCTAATTAACAAGAATAATTCAATTAACTCATTACATAGCAAGGATAATTAAGCGTACAACAAAGATAATTAAATAAGTATAAACTTACTGTTTCTTCAACGATGTCATAGGACATATATTATTTGCCTTTGTGTTGGGTGTGAGCTGTCGTAACCCTTGAAACCATGCCTGAAAATATACATATAATAAAGATATGATGAAATCGGACAGGGAACGCAGCTCTCAACTTAACCAGCTGAGCAAAGAAAACAGCAACAAGACAACACATCACAATTACACGAGCAATGCCCCCCCCCCCAAAAAATTCTGAAAAGTCCATTTTTAGTCCCCACTGTAAAAAGGCAGGATGGCCTAGTTTCATGAGCTAGGAAGTTAGGACAGTAGAACTTTAAATTAACTACTATATGTAACTTCCATTGGTAAGTGGTCAGCTTACGTTGTCATCTCATCTGGCGACCTTGGTATTTAGGCAAGGTAGACGCACTCATAGACATATACCCAGCATACTTTGCCATCTAACCTGGCGACCACCCGGTGTATAAGCAAGGTAGACACACTCATAGACATATACCCAGCATACTTTGCCATCTAACCTGGCGGCCAACAGGTGTATAAGCAAAGTAGAGGCAGTTATAGCCAAATGCCAAACATGTTTCATCAGAAAACTAACAACCCTCAGTGAATGCTTCTAAACTGCCATACAATTCAAATTACCTCCCTTTAATTATTGTCAAGAGTTGTCTCCCTTGCCTGCTTGTTATCAAATAATAAAACAATCTCTTGGAGAGGAAGAAACTTAGATTGATAGTAAGACAATACTATTTCATGTTATATTTGACATATATATCAGACAATGGCTGCGAGTCCAGGCTTACAAGTCAGCAACACAGAGAAATGTTTCTCTCCCGGAAAAGAAAAAATCAATGAAAATAATCCTGAAACAAAATGATTGAATACAGATGTACATACACTGATACAGGAGGAGTCTTAGAGAACTTCTAAGTAACACATAACTGAAATAACGCCACATTATGTTTCTCGATATATATATAACATACATCAAGTACAGTTGTGTATCTAATCCCTATTTAATTGCTTATAATTAATTAATGCCTTATCTCACTCGATTTATTAAGCTCAGGTATATTACCTACTGCCAAGTATTATCTTTGATTATTTTCCTGCCACTCACTAAGCTTTATAAGCCAACAGGACATGTTTTACAACAACCCATTACAGCAGGGTCCTGTTTTAATAAAGCACTTATGGAAATCGAATAATGGAAATCGAATAATGGAAATAGAAAATGTAAGTTCAAATTTGAACCCTTCTTTGTATACCAACCAATGGTCCAAGGATACCAACCAATGGTCCCATGACACCAACCAATGATCCAAAAATACCAACCAATGGTCCTAAGATGCCAAGCAATGGTCCCATGACACCAACCAATGGTCCTAAGATACCAATCAATGGTCCTGGGATACCAACCAATGGTCCTGGGATACCAACCCAGGATACCAACCAATGGTCCTAAGATGCCAACCAATGGTCCTAAGATGCCAACCAATGGTCCTAAGATACCAACCAATAGTCCTAAGATACCAACCAATGGTCCTAAGATACCAACCAACGGTCCTGGGATACCAACCAATGGTCCTAAGATGCCAACCAATGGTCCTAAGATGCCAACCAATGGTCCTAAGATACCAAGCAATGGTCCTAAGATACCAACCAATGGTCCCATGACACCAACCAATGGTCCTAAGATACCAATCAATGGTCCTGGGATACCAACCAATGGTCCTGGGATACCAACCCAGGATACCAACCAATGGTCCTAAGATACCAATCAATGGTCCTGGGATATCAACCAATGGTCCTGGGATACCAACCAATGGTCCTGGGATACCAACCAATGGTCCTAGCATACCAACCAATGGTCCTGGGAGACCAACCAATGGTCCTAAGATACTAACCAATGGTCCTGGGATACCAACCAAAGGTCCAAGGATACCAACCAATTGTCCTGGGATACTAACCGATAACAACCCATGATCCTGATAAACTAACCGATACCAGCCCACGATCCTGGGATATTAACCGATACCAACCCATGATCCTGATAAACTTACCGATACCAGCCCATGATCCTGGGATAATAACCGATACCAACCTATGATCCTGGGATACTAACCAATAACAACCCATTATCCTGGGAAACTAACCAATACCAGCCCATGATCCTGGGATAATAACCGATACCAACCCATGATCCTGGGAAACTAACCGATATCAGCCCATGATCCTGGGATACTAACCAATAACAACCCATGATCCTGGGAAACTAACTGATACCAGCCCAAGATCCTGGGAAACCAACCGATACCAACCCATATTCCTGGGAAACTAACCGATACCGACCCATGATCCTGGAAACTAACAGATACCAACCCATGATCCTGGTAAACTAACCGACACTGACTCATGATCCTGGGATACTTACCGATTCCAACCCATAATCCTAGGATAATAACCAATACTTATTTGTCCCTAATTCTTCAACAGACAAGCCACCCTCCTCATAAAGAACATAAATTGTGTAAATAATGGCCGACCCACAGTCATAGTTGTAAAACCCGTGTGGAACACAGACAGTTTATCACATTGTTTGTTAGACTTGTTCGGTCTAATTAAAGACATATTGGTGCAATTAATGTCAAAGAATTGGGTCTCTCCAGGTTTTAGGCTTATATTGTTTTTATTTTCACACTTCCAAGGTTTTATGCTAGAACTAAAGGCATATACCACTAAAATAACAAAGAAAATTAATGGTAGCCAAAAGGCATTGCAGGCATTGCTGGCGGTACAATTTTATTTTTTCTGGGTGTTTTTTTGTGGCTTTTTTGCAAAATCAAGACATTTTGACACATCTAAGTGCCAACATTGCCTGCACACTGTTGTTATATGTCTGGGTTAACATTAACAATAGAATGTTCCAATGCAATATTCCTGCAACATGCTCAGACAATATAAATCAAGAACAGGTTAAACATTTTCTAAGGCTGCATAATCTCGATCATGATTAATATTTCCAAGTGAATTCTGACTGAGTTCTTGGTCCAAACTATGACCAGAATCGTTGTTTAGTTACTTGGGAGTTTCGGATAATCTTATTGGTTTGACCATATAACAAATTAAAGGTATCTTATCATTTCACTGTCTTTTGCAGAATAATGTTGTTAATACAAAAATGCCATTTAAAGAAGACAAGAAAAAAGGTTTGATCCCCGGCAGTGATATAAGTTGTAAGGATTGAGTTCCAGGAAACAACTAGTTCCATACATGCCATAATTTCCCGAAGCAAATGCAGGAGATTGGTGATGGAAATGCAGGAGATTTCATTGAAATGCAGGAGATTTTTCTTGCTCAAACTTTAAACTTAAACCAATGAAGTTAATATGCAGTTTTCACCATGCATGCTTCATAAAGCTATTTAAATGAATATTTATTATCATTTTCATCATGTAAACAAAAATGTCAAGTTTCCAGTATTTGAAGAAATGCAGTAGATTTAATCAATATGCAGAAAATCATGGAGGAGTAGAGTCTCAAATGCAGGAGACTCCTGCATGATGCAAGAGATCTGGCAAGCATGGCTACCCCTGCTAAATGCAGTTCAAGAAATGATGAACATTTCAAACCAGTCATGAATTATTCATGAACAGTGCTTAAACAATTCTTATTATATGTTCATGAACTTCTGGAAATGAACTGTCCTTTGATGCTATTCATTAACTGTTCATGAATAGTTCATAAACAAACATTCAGGAATGCTTGAATGACAGTTCATGAACGTTTTTTTCATGAATATATGAAGGATTTGTCTCATTTGCACTTCAGGAATTTATAAAGAACTTATGAAGTTTGAATATGAACTGTTCATGAATAATTCAAGAATTATTCATGAACAGTAACTGTACTTTTCGCAGGGGTAGTTCCCAGGATGTCAGGATGTGACAGAAGTCAGAAGTTCTAAGTCTCACTGAAAGACTGTTGTTGGTTGTACTTTAAACCAAATTAAAAAGAAACATATCTCCCAGGAGGAATGTTATTATATTATAAAAGGATTTTCAGACAGAAACAATAAATCATAGATTATAGCATTGTTGGTAAGTGTGTCTTTGTGTACACTGTACTTAACAGATCAATATTTTCCTTTTCGTTTCCTCTCTTTGACTGCAGTAAACAACAGAAATAAACCACAACATATTCAGCATCATGAAGTCAAGTACGCCACATGTTGGGAGTAGTGGCCTAACGGTAGAGTGCGTACTTTTAGGATTGAGAGGTCTCGAGTTCCAACTCAGTATGTACAACTGCTCAACTTTTTCTGAGCAAGAATAACCAACAATGCTCCAATTGACCAAGGTGAGAATTGCATGCAGGTAACTGTGAAGGCCATCTGTACATGTTCGATATTCTTATGTGCCATAGAACGATTTTGACTCATATGCAGGTTTCCTTTGCTAGCCCAATGACCAGGGAAAGTCAAATATCAAAAGGATACCTAAAGGGTGGAATTGTTGAAAGTGGTCCTCGAAAACTGGCAACTTTTTTTAAAGTCAGGCAAAATTAGAATAGATAAATCAAAACAAACTTTTAATCAATTGAAAAAGATTAGAGATTGTCAAACCAAAACCATTAACACAAAATGGTTGAAAAGAATTTACTGAGAAAATAATACTCATTACCAACACTTCAGTACATACTCTTATTTCTCCCTGAATGTTAAGCTATAGTTTAATTTCAAGAGCACTGGGGTTAAGGACTTTTATACAAAAATTTGTAAAAGTCAATGGAAATTTACTTAGAATTTATAGCTTTTTAATTGTTTTGTCTACCAGATTTCACAGTCTGATACATTAAACTTATCATTTGCAGGAAAAACACAGCAATTAAATTTCACATTACAATGATTACATACACATCCAGCGTAAAGAAGACTTTTGGTACTACACTCTGAATCGACTTTTTCTCGGTATAATGCTTGCATGCAGATTCCAGGTATTTTTTCTCAGCAATTTTTTTCTTGGGAAAGCAAGACCAGCTACATGATTTAAATTGTTTTCATGTTTTAATGCAATAAAGTCACTTATATAATGCATGTAACAAATTAATTCAATGACACAATGACAGAAGTTCCAAAAAACGTGATTTGAAGGACCTTCAGAGAATGCAGGTGGGTATATTGTAAGATCATAAGATATAATGTGTAATTTAGTAGACCACAAAAATGCTATAAGAAGAAAGTGTTCTACAATGATAAACAGGTTTCAGGTGTTTTATAAGAGATCTACACTAATCATGCATCATTACCACGTACACTATCTAAATTCAATAAAACGTAAGTGTCTTTTGTAATCTTTTTCTAACAGAAATTGATAAGCAGAACTTGTAGAATATGTAACATTACAAAAATATCACATGCATTGAAGGCCATCTTGAATTTATTAATGGATTATGATAATCTTCCAAATTGTTTAGAAAAGATAAATTCTATCATTTTTTTACAAACCTGAAAGCAATATTTTATGATTTTCGAACCCTTCATATGCTATTCCAATAAGATAATTTTTTTATGTCCGAAGGTGATAGTGCTTTGCCATTCAGTTCTATTCGGGCATAATTGGCTGATGACCTTTGGCTTTGAACGTCTAATAAGAGTTGAGCTTAAGGATGGTTCAACAGAGCAACTTTCTGCACAATTTCGAATATCAAGAGTAGTCTCCCTTGATTAAAGGTATTGAAAAGTCCACTACTGTAATTGGATTGTTTCCCCTCTCTGAGTCTACTCATTATTGAAAAGGAATTGGTTATTAACTTCGGATACAGGGTATGAAACATCTATGGAGAAAAGGGTTAAATTGTCACCAAATTTAAGGTATGAGACATGAATAAGCACTTGAAGAGAAACAAACTGGTTAGGCAGTTAAAATAATGAGTTGATGCAGTGATAATGTAGTGGGGGTTTTTGCCTACACAAGCAGGTGTTTATTATTTGTTTGCTGTATATTGTTGCCTGGTTTCACTGATAGCAGTAGAAATATAAATCTTAACAAATAACGGCAGAAGATTGATTGTAGATCAGTTACCATCTAAAATAAGGGTTAATATTGATAGATGGGAAATCTTAATGGTGGAGAAATGACAAACAGGCCTCACTCAATCTTCAGGACTTGATTACTTCTGGGATATCAGCCGAACAAAAATAAGTAATCTTTATAATCGCTCTACAATAGTTTACATGAAAATGAAGAAATAATATTTACACAGGGAGTAATGAGGAAGCAAGGCAATCTCAGAATATGCCAAGTTTGATTAAGATATTTCCGCAAACAAGCAATTCATCAACAGCTGAGAGGTCTAAGCAATATTACACTGACTGTTGTTTATTTAATTCCCACAGAAAATAGCTTAATTTTTTCTTTCGAAAACAAGAAGAAGATAGAATGTATGAGAATAACTTACAGGATACACAAGACCAACTTGAAACACATGACCAACAGGATACACAAGACCAACAGGATATACAACACCAACAGGATACACATTAACAACATGATACATAAGACCAACATGATACATATGACCAACAGGATACATAAGACCAACATGATACACAACACCAACAGGATATAGGATACACAAGACCAACATGATACACAACACCAACAGGATACACAACACCAACAGGATATAGTTTATACAAGACCAACAGGATACACAAGACCAACATGATACACATGACCAACATAATCAACATGACCAACAGGATACATAAGACAAACAGGATACACAACACCAACAGAATACACAACACCAACAGGATATAGTTTATACAAGACCAACAGGATACACAAGACCAACAGGATACACATGACCAACATAATCAACATGACCAACAGGATACATAAGACAAACAGGATACACAACACCAACAGGATACACAACACCAACAGGATATAGGATATACAAGACCAACATGATACACAAGACCAACATGATACATAAGACCAACATGATCAACATGACCAACAGGATACATAAGACCAACATGATACACAACACCAACAGGATATAGGATACACAAGACCAACAGGATACACAACACCAACAGGATACACAACACCAACATGATACATAAGACCAACATGATACACATGACCAACATGATCAACATGACCAACAGGATACACAATCCCAACAGGATGCATGAAGCAGGGGTTCTACTGAGGCATTATGCTCAATCCTGAAAACGAGTTACAAAACTGTTCTTGGTGCCATAGGCAAACATTCCTACACCTCACCTAGCTTTAAAACATTGTTTTACTGTTATCATTCAGATTAATTGAACTTCAAATGATCATAACTTTGTCAGTTCTTTGAATTTTTTCATCATATAACTTTTAATGTGTGCAGAAAAGATAAGTCTTCCTATTGCAGCCAATGCGGATTCGGATTTCTGGATTAATCCGGAATTGTAGAACCACTGTTGAAAACAATAGGATGCCTTAGATGAACAGGGTATCCTAGATCAACAATGAGCAAAAACACAACTGAGATCAAGAAGTCCTCTGAGATTAGCTGGATGTATGAGATTAGACAAAACCCAATCATAGGTTACACAAGTTATGTTTAACCAGTGACATACAAAGTTACATAATAATACAAGAGGGCCATGATGGCCAAATATCGCTCACCTGATTATAAACCCTGCATAATTTTCACCCAAAGGAATAATTTGAAGATCTTGGTAGAAAACCACAAGATGATGCTACATACCAATTATCAAAACTGTAGGCAGTGTAGTTTTATAAGGCAAGAAGATATTAATATGTTTTCCCTATATAAGTCAATGTAAAACGGTGACCCCCCGAGTGGGGCCAATTTTGACCCAAGGGGCATAATTTGAAAAATCTTGGTAGAGGACCACTAGATGATGCTACATACCAAATATCAAAGCTCTATGCAGTGTTGTTTTAGACAAGAACATTTTTTAAATTATATGTTTTCCCTATATAAGTCTATGTAAAACGGTGACCCCCGGGGCTGGGCCAATTTTGACCCCAGGGGCATAATTTGCACAATCTTGGTAGGGGACCACTAGATGATGCTACATACCAAATATCAAAGCTCTTAGGCATTGTAGTTTTAGACAAGAAGATTTTTATATGTTTTCCCTATATAAGTCTAAGTAAAACGGTGACCCCAGGGCGGGGCCAATTTTGACCCCAGGGGCATAATTTGAACAATCTTTGTAGAGGACCTCTAGCTGAGTCTACATACCAAATATGAACGCCCTGGGCCAAGCGGTTTCCGAGGAGAAGATTTTTAAAGGTTTCCCCTATATAACTCTATGTAAAACTAAGGGCCCCCGGGGCGGGGCCAATTTTGACCCCAGGGACATAATTTGAACAATCTTTGAAGAGGACCTCTAGCTGAGTCTACATACCAAATATGAAAGCCCTGGGCCAAGCAATTTCGGAGAAGAAGATTTTTTAAAGTTTTCTCTATATAACTCTATGTAAAACTAAGGGCCCCCGGGGCGGGGCCAATTTTGACCCCAGGGGCATAATTTGAACAATCTTTGTGGAGGACCTCTAGCTGAGTCTACATACCAAATATGAAAGCCCTCGGCCAAGCGGTTTCGGAGAAGAAGATTTTTAAAGGTTTCCCCTATATAACTCTATGTAAAACTAAGGGCCCCCGGGGCAGGGCCAATTTTGACCCCAGGGACATAATTTGAACAATCTTTGTAGAGGACCTCTAGCTGAGTCTACATACTAAATATGAAAGCCCTGGGCCAAGCGGTTTCGGAGAAGAAGATTTTTTAAGGTTTCCCCTATATAACTCTATGTAAAACTAAGAGCCCCCAGGGCAGGGCCAATTTTGACCCCAGGGACATAATTTTAACAATCTTTGTAGGGGACCCCAAGGTGATGCTACATACCAAATATGAAAGCTCTAGGCCTTACGGTTTCAGAGAAGAAGATTTTTGAAGTTTCCTTTTTGAAAATCTATTTTTAGCCTGTGTGACCTAGTTATGCGACGGACTGGAATTTTTTTAACAACTTTGGTAGAGGTCCACCCAAGGAACATTCCTGTTAAGTTTTATCAAATTTGGCCAAGCGGTTTAGGAGGAGAAGTCGTTTGAAGAAATTGTTGACGGACGCACGACGCACGCCGCAAGCCGCACGCCGCACGACGCACGACGCACGACGGACATCTCGGTATGACAAAACCTCACCATGACCACATTGTGGTCAGGTGAGCTAAAAACCAACATAAAACCATGTTTTTCTTTGAATTTCCGAGAAATTTCTGAATTCCTTCAAGGTGCAACAGTTCACTCACAACTCAGAGTACTCATACAACAAGGTTTAGAACTTTCTGTCTTTGTTGTTTAAGCTGATTTGAACACCAGGGACATGACACTAGCTACTTGTATTCAACCAAGTTCTCAGGGGACCCATAATGTCCTTTTTATGTTGCCTGCTTTAATAGATTTGTCTATCATTGCAATATGAATACATCTGAGAATATGGATTGTGTAGTATTACAAAGACGTACAATCATATATCAGTGGATAAACTGGACAAAAACAGAACATTGTTATATTTTATACCATAAATAAAGGCGGTGAATATACCCTAACATCTTGCCTGACATATTTATTTAAGCTCAGGATCTTTTGAAAAAAATAGCACACAAACAATAATGATATGAATGAAAATACAAAGGGCAGTAACTCTGTAACATTTTATCTTAGCTTAAAGTGTCATAGTTATGCAGAACAAGGACCTTTCATCCCTTTGGCACAACAAGTTTGTCCTTTGGCAAAACAAGTCTTTACCTTACTATACATGGAGATACAAACTTGTTGCACCAATATGTGGAAAGTCTAAATGAATCTTTCTATATAGTGAGATACAACCTTGTTGCACCAAAGTGTAGAAAAGTAAAAAAAATTGGTGAGAATTCCAATCAGTGAAAGAGAAATAGAGTCGAAAAATTTGTCAATTGACAACAGACCTCATTATTGAAAGCAATCATTGAATCCCAACACACTCGGTGAATATACTTTTGTATCTGTGGGTATAACAAACAGGTTTCCCGTTATTTCATCTAATCATTACTTCCTTAGTGCTTTTAAAAAATCAACAACTTAGAAATGAGGGTTTTAGAGCCGAGAAGTCAATGAACTTTTCTCCCTAATAAACAAAAGGCAAACTCCCAATATACTGCCTAATGAACTCAGTGGACCTGTACACCATATACTATGTTGTGAACATTTAATTGAAAACAAAAACATGACTGTCAGTGTGTGATGTTATATACCAATTAAATCTTCCACAACAAATGACAACATCCACTAATCGTATATTGAACCTGTGACAGTGCCCCCTGGGGATTGTTGACAAACTATACATAATCACTCCATCACCATCTAGGGAAAATACAACACATTTAGTAACACAAACCAGCACAAACATTGCAACTTTTTATGGTAACAATACATAAAGTCATGTACTGCTGTCAACATTAATTAAGCCAGACTCTCCAAATTCTTTACAAGCAAATTCTAATATTAAAACAAGTTTTTTTCTTTTAATCATTGAGATGTAAAGCTACAGCACTAAATTATAAAGGTGTGTTAAATCGATGCCATGTTTGCAGAATTCATGGGGTTTCCTTGACATCCTTTGTTCTTTTTGTTGTTGTGTTTTGTTCATAGATATCCAACACTGGATAGGAAGGTAGAGTATTTCTTAGAGCATTTCTGATTAGCTGACCCGAGATTATCAGTCACGTGATCTACCTACGTCACACAATTGAAGAAGACGCTATCCGCCATCTTGGATTTTTCGGATGAAAAACGAATTTTGTTCGTTTTAGATAAGAGGTTTTAATGTTTAATGTTTAATCCTCCGTCGAATTGAACAAATGTGGGCATTTACAGACTGTAAAATATGTATTCTATGTTTAAGTTACAATATTTTGTATGATACGTCCACTAAAATTAAATAAACCTCAGATTTGTGCGAGTTATCAAATGGAGTTTTCAAACTGATAAATCGGCCCGCAACAAATTATGCAGTTTGTTTTTTATTCTTTTAGAGCTATTCGTACTCGCTATTTTTATGGAATATTAATTTTAGTAATCTTTGGACTGTCTTGAAAATACTTGTGGTAATGAAACAACTTCGTTTTTTATTTGATGGGGGTAAAATTGAATTCTTACTCGGGCGTCCAAATCCAAATTTCGTTTGTACTTCTGCTCGTGATCAATGTGTGAAAAACATAATAATTTCCTATTTTAATCGAAGTTTCGGCGTATAAAACATTTCAAATGACAATAAACATGTTAAAACTCTATCAAATAGCCAATTTGTCTCAATAAAGTCGATTATTAGACATTTAAACCACCTGCCCACTCCATTAAAGATGGCCGTTTTCGTAAACAATATCGCTGGAAATTAACGGAGTTAACCGAAAGCGGTATAATCAAGGTTTAGCGGAAACGGTCGATAATTACCGAAGCGTGTGCAGTGCATTGTGGATCATCCACGATTTTCGGTAAAATCGACGACATTCATACCCAGTGTTGGACGTCTTTGGTTTTGTTGTACTATTTTTGTTGTTTTTGCTGCTGGTTTTTTTTTGTAATTTGGGTATACAAATAAAACAGGGAGTGTCATGAGATGCTTCCAGTATTAATAAGGAACATGCAATAAGGAGATTTTAAAGTATAGTAAATTAATTAGAACCTTGGTAGGGGATAAAACAAGTGGAAGCCATAGCAAGATGGCAGCAACACAGGGAGGAAACTTTAATAATTAACCGACAGTATTCACAGGTACACTAAACAACAGTATAGTGGTGTTGACATCCTGTGTGTGAAACCTGTCATCAGCAGACTTCCATATGCCTGCATTTGGCATGAATACCAGTAACAGGCTGTCGGTCATCGAGAGTGATATAACTTGAGAAGTTACTGCAGACTTGAGAAGAAATGACTTGAGAGTTACAGGCTGTCAGTCATCAAGAGTGATTAACCTGCGGCCTTGAGCCGCAGGTTATATTTGTATGCAACAAGAAAAATTTCCATGTAGGGGCACGTGACCTGTTCTGGATGGTTTGCCATTTCAAAAAAAAAATCCAAAAAAATAAGCATTTTTTAAGAATGTCGTGAACCAGACTAAGGAGGGGCACGTGACCTGTTCTGGATGGTTTTCCATTTCAAAAAAAAAATACGAAAAAATAAGCATTTTTTAAGAATGTCGTGAACCAGACTAACACCATTATTTTATTTTTATTTTTTTTATTTGTATATTTTAAAATAAAGTAATGTACGTTAATAACCATAATTATTTCTTTTACTCCTTTAAGAAATTAAAATATCGATATGTGTTTTGACGTGCACCTATAGTCTGGATTACCTCCCCTAGGTCCTTACGTTAACTAGGTCAGTCAGGCCGACGCGGCAGCACGAAACAGCCAAATATACCCAAATAGTAACGTTTTTACCCAAATACTTATATTTAACTAACAATATGGGGTTGATTAACTATATCACGCATTTTAATGACCAGTGATGACTAAATTAACGTAAACTAGCAAGCTTTTCGGCAAGACTCGGCCCAGTATCATTTCGAACCGGCGTTGCCATACTATTTGCACGTCGTGAGAATCGCTTTATTTACATTTTTACGCTCTGCGGGCACCCATACCCAAATGTACACAAGTATGAACGTTTTTTACGCAAATACTTGTATTTAATAAACTATTTGTCGTAAATAAACTATATTACGCATTTGAATTACTAATAATGAAAATAACACCAACTTTAGGTAACTTATACTAAATAAATATACCCAAACACACATAAGCCCACTAAATCAGAGAGGTTTGTAAAATTCCGCATTTTTCGGCGGGGACTTGGAATTTTTAATTGTTTCTTTGACTTACGTGAAGGCATTTCTCATTGTACATGTGTTGTGATGTTACTGATGCGAGTCTTTGCCTAGCTGGTAAAGTGTGCTGCCTCCCCTGTCCGATTTCCTCATACCTTTTTATCAAGCCTTATTAACACTTTAAAAAGTTCTAGTTTCTAAAATTATAAAAAAAATGTCTCTCACAAGACTGGTCTGTAAAACAATTGGCCGCAGGAACTATTTAACTTGTATAACTTGAGCAGCAACTGAAGACTTGAGAAGAACTGACTTGACTATTGAGAGTTGAAGACATGAAAAGTACTATAACAGCCTACAGGGGACAATCATACAATCTTAACATCCAATTTATATAAGTAATAATTTTCCCCAAAGCTGTCTACATAACAATGGCACCGAGGGAAGAATTATACAACGGATCATACCATTAGAGCCAGGAAATTTCCAGTGTGACAGGACCATTAGAGGTATACATCAATATATACGTTCCACACAATGCCCTCATCTATCTAAGTCAGAGAATTATGGCTGAAAACAACCTATCATTTACATCTACTGTACTGTCTTCAATCAGACAAAGGGTCAGTCACTGCGAGGAGATTTTTACCGGAGCAATAAGATCATATAATTATGGATAATAATATTCACTGAGACATAGGGTCAGTCACTGCTAGGAGATTTTCACCCGAGCATTATGAGATCATATATGGATAATAATATTAAAAGTGGCCAACTACTGGCAATACTGTCTCCAGGTTTTATTCGGAGTTCTCATGCCACAACTACATCCAAATTCAACAATAAACAAGTCAGCGTTCAGTAAACGCAACTGACTGATGCATAACTGCCCTGTGATCAAAATTCAAAATCAGGTCATGAAGGACTGAAACCAACTGTTACAGTGACTATATCTGTGACTATTTCTGTGAATATATGATATATCTATCAACAACATCGCACTGATAATGACATTTCATGTTTGCAACAGTTGGAAACTGGGGATTTTCTGGTTGATTAAGACACCATTATAAATTTACAAATATATACTTCTGTAAAATGGTATTCCAGTGACATTGCAAGGGTTCACATGTTTGACACGATCAATGTGGGAAGTCTCACACTCGGAGTCTCCTATATTATACACAAGTGCATTTTTCTGGATGGAATAGGTGTATCTTTGATAACCACAATTGATGTTTTGGCAACAGTAACTGTTAGAAACTGGGGATTTTCTGATTAAGATACAATTAACATTTTACAAATACATACTTCCATAAATTGGTGATCTGGTGACATTTCAAGGGTTCGCAGGTTTGACAGATTCAATATGGGGAGTCTCACGGTTTGACAATACATTCGGAGTCTCATAGATTACCTGTGTACAATTATCATGGTGGAATAGGTGGGTGTATCTTAACTGACACTTGATTTGGAATCTTGTGAATCATCCTCGAATACCCAGAGGTGACTCCGCTCCCAAAATCATGTAGCGAGTACAGGAGCGGAGTGTCCCCAGGGTTTTCGATGAGTCTTGTGAATGAACCAGGAGCATTTTTCTGGATGCTGTTCTTTATATAGGGAGGGTCAATGTAATTTGTCATTTAATTCTTCTATGATTCTACTCACCTACTGTTTGTTCACCTACTGTTGTTTCCATAAGAAATGAAGTCCTGGTGTGTTGTTTTACATATTAATTCAATAAAATCAGCCTTTATTCCCTCAAGTAGCAACAGCTAAATGGGAAAATTGATAGCATCCAGAAAACATGTCAAATTACAGTCATACTCTGCCAATAAAAAATTTACCCATCCAGAAAAACAAGAACATACACTCACTCTGATTCAAGCAGACTGGGCACCAGGTATAATAATATATAAATGACTTAAATCTTAATTACCAAAATAGAAATAATAAAATAAAAAGAAATTTATTCAAGTCAACCTGAAGTACCTGTACTAATAGTGTACATTGTACGTAGACTGGGCATAAGCTACACAATTATATATAAATGACTTTAATCTTATTTAGTTTGAAAAACTGACAAAATTTAAGTGATATAAAATGCAATAAAATGCAATGCCTAACCCGGGTGAGGCATATTTTCCATGATATAAAACATAATAGATATAGAAACTATCAAAAGTGTTTTGAATTGAATTTTTCAGACTTAATTTTTAATCACGTAAGTAGCTAAAATACAAAACTAATCATGTAGAAAACGTATTTGTGTTAGATCTACAAGCATCTGCCGGGGAAATACTGGATATTTTACCATCAGCTGTCCCCTGCAGGCTGTTGAAGGGAGGGGTTTTTTACAACCAAAAAGTCAAAATCCCGGGGATTGGGGTGCCTTATAACGTATATTTAATTAGCATTTTAGCGCAACTAATTAAACTTTAGCCACTTTTATTAAGAAGTGTCCATTAGTGTCCAATTTAATGCCAAGAGATATAATATACTCGAGTATAAAACAAAATCATAATAGTAATTTTTAAAGATATAGAAAATGGTATAGAATGTTTATCATGCCATAGATTACGCTGTACTAAGGTCAGAAACTACTCCAGAATGCACGTAGGACTTCGTAGAAATAATAAAAATCCCTAAGGGAGCATGCCCCCGGACCCCCTAGCAACTCTGCATTTATTATGTGCGTATACTGAAAATATGCCCAGCTACGCCCCTGCATATACATGTGCAAATGACTTTAATCTCATTTCCCAAAATAGAAACAATAAAATTAATCAATCTAAAGTACAAGCACTCAGGTTATGTACCTAGACTGGGCATGAGCTATATTAGATATAAATGACATATTTCCCAAGATAGAAACAATAAAATGAAATTTATCAAATCAAACCAAAGTACAATCATATTGAGTTTATATATCTGATTTTAATCCCCGATATATCTCGGTTACATCAGAATTAGAATAGTTTATTTGATTACGAGGGCAGAAACAGGTTCTGGCAGATGTTATACCAGACATAACAGCATTTCATCCAAGAAAAAAACAGCCGCTTTATTATAAATAAAATGTATTTTAAACACAAAACTATTCACGCTTACAGGTATATTAAAGATGTGTCTATTTATCTAAGAGATCAACTGTCAATTCAATATAAGTTAAATACTAATGAGGGAACAATCCCATTCGAAAGAATAGTGGGACTACCTTTAACTCAGGTATACATAGTTAAACCTAAATAAACAAAGTTTACCTGACGGACAAGTTAATGTTTACAACCATTATCAATTAACTTTGAACAGACTATATCTATAGAGAGATACAACCTTGTTGCGCCAAAGAGCCTGTATGTGAAATGTAATGTGTACAGCAGCACCTTGTATTAATATAACAATTAAATCATTAAACAAAATTATAAGTAATATAGCATTAATGACACAAAACTTTCATTCTGTTGATGTAACAGTAGGCTGGCATTTTAATGAGGCAAAAGAATTGCTCGTTTACGCTACCGGCTTTAAACGAAAACAGGGTTGGTAGGTAGGGGTTTTTTTTTAGAAAAAATACTCAGATGACCATTAAATCATCCACTTATATGTTTAGAGTACTCACAGGACCCTTCCTAAATTTCAAAGGTTGAGATTTTTCTCAATTAAATATCAGCTTATGTGGACATTGCTGGTGTTGTTTTAGAGAGGATGTTGCTCCACAGAGGGCCTCTCTGGAGAGGTTGTGTTGTACAAGGACATTGCATAATAAAGTGACATGGTCCAAAACATTGAGACGATCAATTTCAATCATAATGAAAAGAATATTGTATTAAGGGTATGAAGAAACCATTAAAGCATATATACACTATAATTAACATCTCTCTCCAGACAGTGTCAAAAATATACTATAAAATCATTTAATTTTGATGGGACAAAATTTCGTGGTTATGGAAAAAAGACCATTTCAAAGGGACTTTAATGCGTGATTTTGGCATTTCAGGTAATAAATACAAGGGTCAAAATTATTGTTCGATGGGATTAAATTTCATGTTAGAAGATGAACCAAGCAATCCACAAAAGTTAATTCTCCAGGAAAATTAATGATTTTACAGTATTTCACTTCTTATCACAGTTATCATGAGAGTAAGTTAATGTTCAAATCAGCAAAAACATCAACCAAACTATGACCAAAACCTTAATGGACAAAACCACTTAAAAGAAAACAAAATCCACATCACTACTATGAAAGTTATAGATCATAAATGGACACATCAGATAGAAAGTATGGTATTTTAATGCATTAAGAGGCTGTCAGGTAACAACAAAGGCCTATCCTGCCTTAATATACCTTTTATTTAACATTAAACACCAACAGTAATAAAATGTCTGCTAGGTCAGCTTTGATTACAGAACCATTGTAAAGCAATATAGCTTTGGGTATGCATCAATCAGTAAAATAATATACCCTAGAGTATGCATCATTCTGATCAACAATGAAACTGTCAATCAAATAGGTTTAATGTACAGACTTGAACATTAAATGTGCACATTTTGTCTTTCTGTCTTCTTGGATTGAGCTAAAAACACCACACACCATACTAACTGATTTACTATTGTTGGTCTCTCATATGAAAGTAGTATTTGATACTTTGAAACTGAGTCACTTATTTTTCAAAATAACTGATTTACTCTAAAAATATATCTCCATCTTTGAAGGATTCAAACATACAGTGATACAGTTTCTGTGACATTTGATGACAACTTGGATATGTGGTGTTTGTTTTCTTCCCACATCTCAGGGTGAAAGCACAAGATATGAAGAAATTGTACAGGGAAGGCAGCACACTACATGACCAGCCGAGCACAGAAAACAGTAACAATACAACAGAAAATAACTTAATGAAGCAATACCAACTCATAACCCAAAGAAATAACTAAAAGGCTAAGTCCAGATTGTAAAAAAGCAGGATCACCTTAGTTTAGATTCACCGGTCAAATTGCACCACTGGTTTATCCTTACTATGCATAATATTCAAAGTACATATTTCGAGTGATCTCTCAGGGTTCTCAATAAAATTTAACCTATCAGGCCGAAATGCTTCACAAATAGGCCTGATAAGTCCTTAATGCTTAACTATTTTCTTCAAACTGTGTATAAATTTCATATTTTCAGCCGGCCTTAAATGGTTTTTAAGCAGTCAATTGATTTTTCCTTAACTGTACCAACCTTAGCAGTCTCTGGGTCCCTGGCAATCATTGGAGTATAATTGATGTTGACAAAATCCAGTCCACTACAGATGGTGACAGTCCGAGCTTCCAGCCCCCCTGTACCTCTCTGTTCCAAGTCAATAATAACCTTCGGATCCTGAAACATTCAAGTACATAATATATAACAGTACGAGCCTCCAGACCCCCTGTACCTCTCTGTTCCAGGTCAATAATAACCTTTGGATCCTGAAACATTCAAGTACATAATATATAACAGTACGAGCCTCCAGACCCCCTGTACCTCTCTGTTCCAGGTCAATAATAACCTTCGGGTCCTGAAACATTCAACAATAATATATAACAGTACAAGCCTTCAGCCCCCCCTGTACCTCTCTGTTCCAGGTCAATAATAACCTTCGGGTCCTGAAACATTCAACAATAATATATAACAGTACGAGCCTTCAGCCCCCCCTGTACCTCTCTGTTCCAGGTCAATAATAACCTTCGGGTCCTGAAACATTCAATAATAATATATAACAGTACAAGCCTTCAGCCCCCCCCCCCCCTGTACCTCTCTGTTCCAGGTCAATAATAACCTTTGGATCCTGAAACATTCAACAATAATATATAACAGTACAAGCCTTCAGCCCCCCCTGTACCTCTCTGTTCCAGGTCAATAACAACCTTTGGATCCTGAAACATTCAACAACAATATATAACAGTACGAGCCTCCAGCCCCCCTGTACCTCTCTGTTCCAGGTCAATAATAACCTTTGGATCCTGAAACATTCAACAATAATATATAACAGTACAAGCCTTCAGCCCCCCCTGTACCTCTCTGTTCCAGGTCAATAATAACCTTCGGGTCCTGAAACATTCAACAATAATATATAACAGTACAAGCCTTCAGCCCCCCCCCCCCCCTGTACCTCTCTGTTCCAGGTCAATAATAACCTTTGGATCCTGAAACATTCAACAATAATATATAACAGTACGAGCCTTCAGCCCCCCCCTGTACCTCTCTGTTCCAGGTCAATAATAACCTTTGGATCCTGAAACATTCAACAATAATATATAACAGTACAAGCCTTCAGCCCCCCCTGTACCTCTCTGTTCCAGGTCAATAATAACCTTCGGGTCCTGAAACATTCAACAATAATATATAACAGTACGAGCCTCCAGCCCCCTGTACCTCTCTGTTCCAGGTCAATAATAACCTCCGGTCCTGAAACATTCAACAATAATATATAACAGTACAAGCCTTCAGCCCCCCCCCCCCCCTGTACCTCTCTGTTCCAGGTCAATAATAACCTTTGGATCCTGAAACATTCAACAATAATATATAACAGTACGAGCCTTCAGCCCCCCCCCCCTGTACCTCTCTGTTCCAGGTCAATAATAACCTTTGGATCCTGAAACATTCAACAATAATATATAACAGTACGAGCCTTCAGCCCCCCCTGTACCTCTCTGTTCCAGGTCAATAATAACCTTTGGATCCTGAAACATTCAACAATAATATATAACAGTACAAGCCTTCAGCCCCCCCCCCTGTACCTCTCTGTTCCAGGTCAATAATAACCTTCGGGTCCTGAAACATTCAACAATAATATATAACAGTACGAGCCTCCAGTCCCCCTGTACCTCTCTGTTCCAGGTCAATAATAACCTCCGGTCCTGAAACATTCAACAATAATATATAACAGTACGAGCCTCCAGCCCCCCCTGTACCTCTCTGTTCCAGGTCAATAATAACCTTTGGATCCTGAAACATTCAAGTACATAATATATAACAGTACGAGCCTCCAGACCCCCTGTACCTCTCTGTTCCAGGTCAATAATAACCTCCGGTCCTGAAACATTCAACAATAATATATAACAGTACGAGCCTCCAGCCCCCTGTACCTCTCTGTTCCAGGTCAATAATAACCTCCGGTCCTGAAACATTCAACAATAATATATAACAGTACGAGCCTCCAGTCCCCCTGTACCTCTCTGTTCCAGGTCAATAATAACCTTTGGATCCTGAAACATTCAACAATAATATATAACAGTACAAGCCTTCAGCCCCCCCCCCCCTGTACCTCTCTGTTCCAGGTCAATAATAACCTTTGGATCCTGAAACATTCAACAATAATATATAACAGTACGAGCCTTCAGCCCCCCCCCTGTACCTCTCTGTTCCAGGTCAATAATAACCTTTGGATCCTGAAACATTCAACAATAATATATAACAGTACGAGCCTCCAGCCCCCTGTACCTCTCTGTTCCAGGTCAATAATAACCTTTGGATCCTGAAACATTCAACAATAATATATAACAGTACGAGCCTCCAGCCCCCTGTACCTCTCTGTTCCAGGTCAATAATAACCTTTGGATCCTGAAACATTCAACAATAATATATAACAGTACAAGCCTTCAGCCCCCCCTGTACCTCTCTGTTCCAGGTCAATAATAACCTTTGGATCCTGAAACATTCAACAACAATATATAACAGTACAAGCCTTCAGTCCCCCTGTACCTCTCTGTTCCAGGTCAATAATAACCTTTGGATCCTGAAACATTCAACAATAATATATAACAGTACAAGCCTTCAGCCCCCCCTGTACCTCTCTGTTCCAGGTCAATAATAACCTTTGGATCCTGAAACATTCAACAATAATATATAACAGTACAAGCCTTCAGTCCCCCTGTACCTCTCTGTTCCAGGTTAACCTCATTGGCAATATACGAGTATATAGCCTTTAATCAAATAGCTATTCCTTGTTTATAGTAATTAGCATTATTCTGATGCATGGGTGATTAATTAATTAGCATGCATAAAATCACAGAAAATACTTGCTTTGTAATGCACAGCAAATTGATAATTGCTTATTTATAGGCAATATTTGTTTACAACTATTGTCATGCCTTGATGCATGTATATCATTTATTCATAAGTTACAAATAAAGCAGAAAACAAAAGGTTTTAGGGAGCCTATTATGTAATGTGAAGTCAGAAATTAGTTTATTTCATAGCGCTTATTTCATTTGAGTATACAAGAACGTCTGAGAGGAACATAGGAAGTACAAATGGGCTTTGTTTTCTAGCACATGAGAAGAAAATAGTGTTTGAGAAAGTGAACAGTCGATCTCCGACTTATGCAATGGTTTACTTATAACTAACAATATATAGGTAAAATCACATTCCTTGGCCCTTTTCCCCGGAATCCCTGAATATGTATGGATAGGAAACAATAATTTATCAAGGAAGACAATTCTTGATATTTGTCACAAAAAGCTGCACTTAAAACAACATTTTGACCAAGTTTCATGAAGATTGGATCAAAATGGTGACCTCTTGAGTGAACACAAGGTTTTTCTAAGATTTGACCTAGTGAACAAGCTTTTGACCTTTACTCAGCCTATATATATCATGAAGACAAACATTCTGACCAAGTTTTAGCTCAACTGTCAAGTAAGGTTATTATAACCTATAAATACACAATGTTTTTATGGGGTAAAGTTTTAA
This sequence comes from Spisula subtruncata, assembly GCA_963678985.1. Classification (NCBI taxonomy): domain Eukaryota; kingdom Metazoa; phylum Mollusca; class Bivalvia; order Venerida; family Mactridae; genus Spisula; species Spisula subtruncata. The sequence goes on from OY787661.1 coordinate 18,944,469, forward strand.
ACTCAAAGCCTTTATTTTCTTATTGACTCAGCCTGTAACTCCTAAGTAACAAGCCAGTCATAATTGCATATTAGACACCTATTTACTTGACATGTTTACTTCCAAGCGCCAATTTTCACAGATTAAATGCATCAAATGAATATTACCTGGCAGCTTCCTCACTACTATAAAATTTATCTTCAAATACAAACTTAATTAACTAACTGATATAATAATATCAATATTAATATAAACATAAATTCTAGAAATTAACCATTGATAACATATTGCTTCCCGAAATCAGCAATTTTTTAATAAAAGATAAAATCGATATATTTTGCTGGCTTAGAATGAAAAGGTCATAAGTACAAAATCAATCTTTTGAGAAGTCTGCAAATAACTCTTTACTTTTGCAAAACCAAGCTTTTTAAAAGTTTGGTCAATGTGACAAGTTCCGATTTTCTTGAAATTAAGCTTATAAGAAGCGCCTTGTATTGTTCATTTTAAATATGTATCAATCTTATAAGGTTGTAAGTAGTAGTTACAGCCTTCTCATTATAAGCCAGCAAATTGTGCTAGAAATGAACTATCAATAGCGTGCACGCACTTCCTGTGACGTGCAGTGAACACATTTCTATACAAAGATAAGCTCAAATTACTAAATGATACAATAAAAGGCTGAATAAAAGTCGGGGAGACTGGCTGATATCTTGACACATTAATACGATTATACCATATTTATAGCTTATAACAATAACTATAAGGAGACAATGGGGGATAAACTTACATTTATTTTTGGTGGTAATCCAAGCCTGATATCATTCACCTGGGATATCTCCAATGTCTGCCCTTCCTGAAAGTTATCAGAAATAATATAAAATTATATTGATTGTCTGATGGTCGATTTCAGTGCTTTTTGTAACATTTGTAAGATACAACAACATGAAACAACTGTTTTAATGTCGTTTTTTGTTGTTTTTCCTTCTACCACTCAGGGGCATTATCGCCAATTTTTTAGAGACAGAGGTGAGATACAAGGAATTCCGGTGTTTTATTGATTAAGCTCTCAGTTTTATTTAACCATTTCTAAGGTACAAGATCGTAAAACAACTGTCTTCAATGTTAACCTATTTGATAAAAAATATATATTAGGGTACAATGATAAAAGATAACCTCATTTTTCAACAGAAAACAAATGTGCCGTGTTCGTCATAGCAATACATTACTCACTGGAGTGAATGGTCTGTTACATTACACTAGTTGACAACTGCTGGAAAGTTTGGTCAAAATCCATTAAAGAAATGTACTTCTGTTCTGACCCAAATGACCAACATGTGTATCAGATCAATCAGCTCATATTATAGTTTAAAGAGGACCTACTACATTTGACCTGCAGAGCATTCTTATGTTTGGAGAATATCCATCAATGTTTTAAGATGTCAATTTCAAAAGTTTTCACTATGTAAAACCTATTTTGACCACGCAAGCTACATAGGCTAGCCTAAAGGAATAATAATGCCGAGCATAGCCTTTATTTGCTTTATTTCTACTGAAATATGGCAGGCATATATATGCGCCTCCACCCGGATTCGAACCCGGGTCGCCAGATAAGTAGACAAGCGCACTAACCACTGAGTTACGGAGGCATACCTATGATGTTTGAGTCAAACCCCATTGAGAGGTTTGAAGAGGTATCAATAAATCATGCAGAATAGAATTGCCCTGATTTCCCATCCTTTTAATGTTTTTTCTGCATTTTTTCTGTACAGAATACTATGATTATTTCAAACCTTTGGATTCATTTCAGGTGCATTGTTTGAACTATCAGAATCAGATCAAGGTACTTCACTCAAAGGCATTTTTACACCCATCATAAAATACAATCTTTTCTTGCAGCCAGTAGCACAAGAACTTAATACATTCCAACAGGGAAAAAACATCCATTATATCTATTAGTGTACACTTTCCTAGAGCATTGTTTATCACCTCTTATCATAGACAACCACAGACAACCACTATGCACAATGTATGTGATGAGAAACTATTTTCTCTTGATCTTTTTTGTTTTGTTTTGGCCTTGCTCTCAAACTTTGAGAAAGTAGGGTGGGGGGTAAAAACCAGCATTGAATCAGTCTGGGCATCTTAGAAAATATTTCAACAGCATATAAACCAATATCACTTTATGACTTATCGATTACTATAAAATTAAACTTGTATCATTTATTGCTATTGAAAGCACAGGTAAAATCTGATCACTGTACTCATTATTACCATACTATATAATTCAATGTGTACTCATTATAGCAATTGCTGGAAATCGACTCATTTACACTATACACAGTGTTTTCAGATGATGGTGGAGCAAAATCTTTTGTATCTATAGGAACTACTCTGACCAATACAAAACGCTCACTGGCAGTCTATTGAATGAGTGACAATAAAAACCTGGACTTGATCTCTAGAAACATCTCAATCTTAGCAAAATCTCAAATTTTGCTATGCGTCACATGGATAATTTTCATGAGAGGATGGAAGTTCTAACTTCAGATTTATCTGAAATTCAGACTCTGATTTGGACAAAATCTCAATTTGAGATGAGATTTCTACTTGAGATGCTTCAGGAGATCATGGCATGGCATCTATTTCTGAGACATTAGCACAGATAATGGCCTAGGACAAGGTCAATTTAGAGGAGAGAGACCATTGCAGCCTTTTGTTCCACAGGGGACAATGTGGAATAAAGATTTACCATACCCATCTCTCCAATATATACAAGAGAGATATGAAAAGCCTTTGATCAGTCTTTTTATTTTTTCATTTGAGACAGAAAGATTATTCACCTCAAATTAACTATTATCCAATTGTTTCTGATAAAGCCTACAACAAATTGAATTATAGAATGTCAATGATTGAATAATTGGTTTGTAATTGAAACACTGTATTTACTGACTGAAATGCTACAATCAGGTCAACCTTCTAAGATTAGCAATTACATATTACTGGTTTAGAATAAGAAGGTCGAAGAAAGTACAAATTCGATATTTTGAGAAATCATGAAGTAAGGATTTTCATGCAAATAGGCCAATAAGAAGCACCTTGTGATGATTTTAACTATGTATCAGACTTGTAAGGTCATAAGAAGTACTTACAACCTTCTCATTCTAAGCCAGCGATATATAGCTTAATGGCAGAGTACATAACCACAGTGTACAAACCAGTTAATTTCCAGAAAGCGCAATAAACCGTACGCATTTGCGACAATGCCCCAGAGTTAGTCCTGCAAATTGAGTGGAAGAAGTAGAAGACATTGAATTTTATAGTCTCTCAATAAGCCATACAGCAACCAGAAATCAAAGATGATATTGCTATCAATACGTCACATAGGTCGACTTGTATAGTTTCCCAATAAGTCATACAGTGATTAGGTTTATGCACTGTGATAATTGTATGTAACTCAGTTGTCTTTGGCAAATGGGACCTAAACTTGGTCTAGACATTATAAAGCCACTGAAAACTATGGAGAAAATGGGCTTAGCACGGTATAAATCGTGTTACACTACTTTTCAGTTCCGTCAGAGAATTGTTCTGTTTTCATATGTCTCTGACGGAACTGAAAACCGACGTTACGCTCTGACGGAACTAAGGATACATGACATTTGAGTTCCGTCCGAACGTTACATCAGTTTCAAGTTCCGTCAGAGCCATTTGAAAACAGAGCAATTCTCTGACGGCACTGAGAAGTAGCGTAACACGATTCATACCGTGCTTAGGGAAATTTGAATGTGTTGTTGTTGAGAGGTTATTGCTCTACAGAGCGTCTCTCTTGAGAGACTGTACTGTATTGTTAATTTGTTCTACAATTATTTGTGTGGGCGAAATAAAAACAGTTGCCTCCTGTATGGAAGCTATAGTCCAGTTAGGATAAAATGACAGTGATGTCATCGTTTATGTGTACCCAAAAGATTAAAACCATTGCTTAAATAGGTAGAGTTTAGTTTGGTATTGAACTGTTAGTATAATCCTTTTATACTTGTTTTTACACCGTACTAGTGGATTGTTCCACTGCATCACTGGATTTTTATCCTAACTGGACTGTACCTGTGAACTCATTATGAACTTGTATTGTAAATATTTCCTGGTACCACAGAAAATTCAACATGTGCAGCCACTTGTCTCAGCTTATACTTGGTATAACCCACTTGTTATGCTAAATACTACCATTATCTTTGTTTACATATGGGAAGCCAGGCAGTCAAATGAACCATCATTTTCTTGGGGAAATGTTTTCTTCACATATTTGTTTATGATTTCCCTGTTGGAGCTGTAAACATCGCAGACTTATTTCAATTCTAGGAATTCATGCTTAAAGAATTGTTTTGATTCTTGTTTTATTGTTGAATCAATTATAATTTTGTTAGTCAATTCACAAAAAAATGTTAAACTCTTGACTACAGCTCAAGAGTATCTCAGATTGCCAAAGGCTCTTATTAATTTCTGAAATGCTTTTTCAGTGTTCTGGGTATTGTTTTATCAAAGTATTTATGGAAATCTTAAACTTTAATACGATCAAATTTAAATTCTTTATTGTACTTTTACATTATAAAGGGTAGTAAATTGGGCTGCAATACTGATCAAGAACCAGGTAATGGACTCCTACAAACAATATCTGTCACAAGTTTGCAGTTGTTACAAAATTATGAAAAATATAAATTTGAATGTTAGTTAACGATTGCCGTAGGTGCTTTGATAAAACAGTGACAAGATGTCTATCCAAAGAACTATAGGGGCATCACACCTAGATTCCTTGTACCACCCTACAGTCTCTTCCCACTAGGGACATTGGTAAATCTAGAAGGGCAAAAACCACACAACCCTGAACCAGAACATATGACTTTCTCTGCTTGAGCATCGAACATATCTCCTGGAAATCTGTCGAACGATAAGATACTTATGGTTGTTGTTAATGTTTTGTTTACATGAGCCGCGTCAAGCATAAAAGGTCCTTATGGTATTTTTTTGACATTTTCATGTTTTGATATCAAAATAATCTTCATTCTTTCATCTTTCCAAAAATATATACATTGTCGGGTATAACATGTCCATGTTTACCTCTATAAAGCATTAAAGACGTCATGTTTGATAGCAAAAAGGTTAAATGACGTCACGTTTATTTCAGTCGACGTCGTTTCATTTTTTTACAACAATGATCAAAGACCAAACAAAATTATTAAGTCATTATGAACTGATTATTCTAAACCTATTGAATTGAAATACATTATTTTCTCCAATAACAGTAAATGCTACATATCTAAATTATCTTTAAAGCGATCCCGTGCCAATGTCTAGCATAATTTATTCTACAACCTTTTTTTCCCAGCAAAAATGTACCTTATGGTAATTTTTCAACACTTGTGTGTTTTGATATCAAAATAATCTTCGTTATTTAAGGTTTCTAAATTATATACATTGTCGGGTATTGCAAGATCGTTTATACATGTTTAATACAGAGTTGAAGACGTAAGTTGAAAGCGAAACTGTTAAAATGACGTCACGTACGACAAACGTTCATCGATCTGCAATCAAATACGTGCCGCCAAATTAAATAACTTTTTTACGACATGCTCATGATGCTGCCAAATATGAGTTTCAGAACGCACGCATCCTGGATGCGACCAATAATTTCAACTGCTATTTGTGCTCACAAAAACGTCTATCCGTATTCCTAGAACTCTGATTGACACGTGCTGTACAAATAGCTACATATTTTCAATCTTACCAATCCAGAACATGGTCTGGTTTATTTTGTCATTCCGTGTAGACAGTCGTGCTACAAATGTCTGTTCATGACTAACCTACGGTAATGCACGTGTCGATCTGCCACAACCTAAGTCAAAGTATCAGGAAGGGATCTGCGTCAAAATCAAGAACAAAGTTACTATCTTCACCGGTACGGCTGATCTACGTGTGCTCTACGATTTCTCTACATCTATGCACAGCGTTTCTGGTCATTTTGATTAATCTTTTCCATATAAAACCCTCACACATATAAACAACACACATTTGTTGCCGACTTTACCACGATGTTACTGCGACAACCACCATCACAACAACGGCAACTTTATAATACTGTCAGTTGATGCTTAACTGATACATGAGCAATTGATATCACACCAGAGCAGAGATCACTCCTCCTGGTTGTATGTCACAGGCTGCTTGGCAAAGGTTTTCAAGTTAATCCGTTGGACCATGCGAGTACGATTTACCGTTACTGACTACTGGCGCAATGTTAATTGTGATATGAACCATATAGATCTCGTCATCATGCTACCCCGATATTACAAATAAATATCGTAATGGAAGCTGTGCGCCAGTGTGAGTAGGGTATTAAATAAAAAGAAAGCAGTTCACAAACGAAGCGCAGCATTATCAGTTGTTTGAAGGTACCAACGAAGACGTTTAATGGTTGCCGATAAAAGATGCCAAAGAGACCAAACTTAAATTGGATGGTACACTTATATGATGATTATTTAAGTCTATATTTTCACTGATATTTGTGGAAATTAGGATTTATTCATTTGCCGTTGATCAATACTCGTACAAAAAGGAGTAAAAAATTGCAATTTGATAGGTCTTTCATCGCCGTATGATATGTCCGGCGTCGACATTTATTAATTATAACCATTTGAAGAATGTTAATGCATCAGCTAATAGTATCCACGCACTCTGTCCTGGGGAAATGGTCGTGAATTTACATTCTGGCTTCTCCCGAACCGCCGGGGAAATGTTTGCGATTTTGTTGTCGAAAAAATACCCCAGGGTACATTATTTAGTTTTCAGGGGCCGGGGAAACGATCGTGTTTAACCTTCCAGCTTCCCCGCACTGTCGAGAATTTTTTTTTTTTCTGAACCAATACCCCGGGGAAAATATTTTGTTGTCATGTGCCATGGAAATATCGAATATTTTACCATCAGCTGTCCCCCTCGGGGACGTGGAAGGGCGGTGGTTTGATACCCAAAAAGCCTAGCCCATCCCCGGGGATGGGGCCGTGGATGCAACTGACTGATATATTAGCTCTGTGTCGTTTGAAAACACAGATTGCAGATTTGCACTAAAGTTGATCTACTTAGTAAAGGGTCGCTAAGTCCAAATTAAGTAAATCTTCTGACGTCTGCAAAACTATATAATAAAAATAATAGGTGTAAATGATTAGACTCCGAAGAAACCCTAAAATAGTATAAATATCATTTTAATAATATAAAGTAAAGAAAGTTTCATGGCCACGCCTCGAACCAGGAACTATAGCTTTCACAGACCGTCGTCTCTAACAATATACCACGGAATAAATGCAGTCAGTTGCATCCACGGCACCGGCACACCCCGGGGATCCTCAACGGAATATTTACCTTCCAGCTCCCCCCCGTACTGCCAGGGAAATGTGGAAGTTTTTTCTCCGAACTGATACCCCGGGGACAATATTTAGTTGCCAGGGGGCCGGAGAAATACCAGACATTTTACCGTCAGATGACCCCGGCAGGGCCGTGGAGAGCAGGATTTTTCAACCAAAATGTTAAAATCCCGACCTATCTCCGGGGTAGGGGGCGTTGATGCAACTGACTCGTCCATAAATATTATTGTTGCCAAATAAAAATGTATCATTATTAAATTAATAGGACCCTACGTGTCCGTGTTTTAAATCGGGAACCGAGTTTGATTATTGTACTCTAAATTTAGTGATTTGATTTATTGTTGCAGAGCTGGATCTACACGAAAATTCTATTTGTGTCCCAATAGAAATCTAAAATACTAGGACCTACTGTAGGTCTAGATCTATTCTAATTGTGCTGGAAAGGTCCCAATCTAGATCGCAACTCGGTCTGAATTCAATGCGCTTTTTTCAGGATTAACCTACTTGAAATGTGCATTAATCTAACCTGGTTTATTCTTTGTGAGATTGTTGATTGACAGTTTAATTTGTCTGTCAATCAGGAAATAACTTATATCGACTCGTCATTCTTTACGCATTCTAGATCTAGGTCTAGATCTATTGTTTACAACAAATAATGAATTATTCATATTGCCAGTGAATATGGCACCAATTTTGATGATATGCATAGATTCACACTATGTTTTAACATACAAATCTACTTATTTCAAATGTGTGTAGAGCTCTATGCAGCTTGTTTTGACTATGTACAGACGGGCTGTGAACACACCCCTCCCGCTACGCGCCTGAAGTTGAACTATTTATAGAGAAGTTGATCTATTTATAGATCTATTAATTATCCTATACATCCAGACTCATAAACTTTTCAAAAAACGTTCGTTATACATGTATTTATTTAATGTGAATAAAACAATTTAAATAGACGTATTTTGACAATTGTTAAAAATAGTGAAATGTTGAACTTTCCATGGTTTAGACCTCAATATTTTCACTACGTGTTTACAATGGGCGCAGCCATCTTGAAACGTCACGATTTCTTCTGACGTCATTTGTGGCTTATGACGTAATTTACGATAAGGACCTTTTATGCTTGACGCGGCTCACATATTTTTACTTGTAGACTTAGCCAAAAAGTCACGTGTTATGTCAAACCTGTGCACTTATGACTTTCTAAGAGCAAATCAAACAAATCAATAAAATCGCAACATAAACACCTTTCAACCCATTTGCATTGGTTTATCCTACCGTTTGATTTGAGCACCTTTAAGGTTGTATAAATTTTTTGTTTATTTCATATCACTGGCTGCATTTTGCAATATGTACCAGATTTGATACTTGTGTACTGGCATGCCCCCTGTACTGACGTATTTCCGCAGTATTTCCGCATCAACCTACCTACTATGCTATACTATAGATAATGATGATGTGTCTAACACATATATCCACCAACCAGGAATTACAACAATTTATCCAGGTATTAACAAAGGGTCATGTGAGTTTGTACAGACACTGCAACATCACCGTGGAAATCATAGAAATACTGTAGCAACTATGAGGTGCGTTCAACCTTGGAAATTATAGATCTACAGTAGCAACAACGAGAGTCGTTTCAAAAATACCATTTGTTAGACACGCCCTCATGCGTTCGACCCACGGTTCAATGTGTGTATCATGAATTGTTCTATTTAAATGAAAAGTTTGAAGTAATTTAAACATATAATAATTTAAAACATTATAGAGCACTTTTCCTGGAACTTTTGAATCGTCCCTCAAAAGGTAGCAATGGAAACCAGTACATTAGCAGCCAGAGAAAACACCTGTTATTCAAACAGTAACAGAAATTCCTCAGATTATTGAAGTGAAACAGAATTGTTATGAAGTAACTGGAATTGCCTGGAGATAGACTAAGAGTTGATGGACAGTAAGCAAGACTACTTGAATCTTTCAAACACAGATGATTTATTTCTCTGTATAGCTTGGCTATTTTGACCTGAACCTGACCAGCAAGAATGTTTTTACAAGGTTTTTGTTTTGATTCAATTTCTGCAGGCAAATCGTGCGATATCGGTATTTCAAATTTGTGTTTGAATTACATCTCGAGCGTATTCGTGATACTCCCCGATTATGAAAACATACACTCTGTGTTGTAAACGTAGGCAATATATCGACTGTTAAATTATGCTAATCAAAAGGTCAGGTTCGTGTCAAATTGGCCAAGCTATAATAAGGTGTAACTAATTTTTTCGCAGTACATTTCATTTTTTCATAGATTATGTCTGTAAACTCACCTTTAAAATAAATGCGAGAACTTATTAATTATATTAACCCACAATTAACCCTTTACTCCATACAAATGCAGTGCTCGCCGATAGCATACTGTTTCTCAGCACTTTAAAATGTACTGGTAATATCCTAAATGAGTGAAAGTCTAAAATAAGTACCAGTCTGGAAACTGCTAATTTCTTAAATATGACTAAAGGTCACCTTGGATGATATCAGTTATGAGGTGACTTCTACGAATCTGTCAGGTTTGTTTCTATATTTGGTAAAGTTCGGACATTTCAAAGCTTGACTTTATTCTTGTTTTATTTAAATGCTAAGCTGGGTATTGTTGTATTTTTGTACTCGAATAAAACAGACTCATTTCTAGGTGTAAATTGATTTGCTAAGAATGTCCACTGTGACTTGTGAATCATACCCAAGTTTGTACCTATTAGTACCTCAGAAACTGTGAAATGTTTATTTATATAACCAGGAGGGTCATTATAACAAAATCATTGTTTCTATATTTGATGTTGAAAAACTTCCTTGATTTACTTTTCTTAAATTAAACAAACTCATTCACAGGTATGAATTAGACTTACTTAAAATATACAATGTGATCTGTGAATGTTTAGTACCTCTCAAACTGTGAAATGTATATTTATGTAACCAGGAAGGCCAATGTACTACCCTTGCCTATGTCTCTCATATACTTAGGTGGTAGTTAGAACAGGTATTACTGTACATCCATCTCTGCAAGGTCCCAAGCAATAAGAGAAGAGATATGGGAGGTACAGTTGGCCTTCTTAGCTCTAGCATTCATGAGACTTCTGTTCTCGGGGTTGTGGTCTCAAGTCCCAGGGCTGACCAAGTAATATTACTAATAGTCTTCAAACCGACGTCCCATGCATGGAAGCTATACACCTGGCATGTGAAAGAACCAGTGGTCACAGTCTCAGGAACAATTACACCTCCTGTATCTGCACTATCCCCTGAGACCTAGAATGACTTAACTCTTCTGGGGACCTTGGCCATATGGATAATCCGGTGATGAGGATAAATAAAAGTTCACAAAGAATGTGCACAAATAACAGACGTTCTACTGTATCCATATTGTCCCACCAGATTGAACTGAGAAATTCCACAGTTTTAAATCATAATGACCAGAATAAACTGACACTCATCAAAGTCCACAAAGCTCGTCCAGTTGTGTTCAGTTGTATTTGATCAATATTTTAATTTACTATATACTGTTATCCCCAGACTTTTTACGAATTATGCAAGGAGTCTCAGTTTAATCTGGTCAAGCTATAACTGCCCAGCTAGTTAAATCCAAAATCAGAGTGATAAAGCAAAACATGTCACAAAATGCACTTAAATGTGATTTAAAAGGGGTTTAATGCATAAACAAGGAATTCATTAATTCTAGCGGTTATAAATATGAGACATCATAAAATGAATCAAAATGTACCTTTGTTCAAAATTAGTATGATTTGAAAACCAGAAATAAGCAGCGAGACAGGAGTAACTCCATTTAAATAGGAGTACTTGGCAGGTATGACTGTAACACACATCCAAAGTACTTTTAGTGTCAAAGTTATCAAACCGCAACTAGAACAATTCCCCACATTTCAGGAAATAAAAGTACAGCAATAATTTTGAACTCAAATATTTCAGTTAAAAGTTTTAATTTAAGAGCCAAGCCAGATGCACGTAATCAATTCAACACAGTGCTATCATCATACATATAAATGGAAATTGTTCTAAAGTTGCAGTAAACTGTGAATAAATAACATTCTTATCCTGGTGTTATCTTGGCAGAGATGGAAGTAAATCAAGGTTATCAAGAATTCAATGCAGACGTAATACACCTTCTTAGATTTTTTTTTTTTTTTAGAGAATCCAATTTATTTTTCAGAGAATGCAAATTTTTGAACTGTGTAGGTGTAGGTTGTTAACCAGATGTAGACATTATCGTTTTTATGACCGCTACACCAGCAGTCACATTTTAGAGAAATAAACAAATTTAAGAGAAAGCAAATTTATCAATCGTGTAGGTGGAAAATGAGATACAGGCACCCTCATTTATATGCACTACAACAGCAGTCAAATCAAGATGTTGCAAAGGTTCAAATAAAACATAGAATGCAGATGCAGAGAATCAAACTTGTTAAGATAACCGAAATTCCTTTTGAAGTACAACCAATCAAATGTTCTGAAAGCTTCCTAGTTGAACGAGGACATGGGGTATGTGGGTGCTAGGTTTGTAAGTTCAAATCCTACCCACAGGGTTTGGGTTCATGTACAACTTTTAAATCTGTATGGATACCCACAAACTCACTCCAATTAATTGTTCTTAAAAATTAACTGAATCCATTGACGAAGCAAATGAAGTTTGTGAGGTCAAATCTATTTGTTTGCTTGTTTTGTTCATTTTGCGATCATCATTGACCATCATGAGCATGGTCATTATGTTTTGACCCTGCCTAATTGGTGACCTCATACGTAATAACATGGTCAAGTCTGTCGGTCAAACCTGTCATTGGCCTTATACAATGGCCACAATTATGTTTTTAATTAACTACTTGTAAAATATGAGTAGAACAATGAGTTTACACTTGTAACACGGTATGTAACATGTTATACTAGTATCACATGGTGTATAGTTGGCTACAACATACAGGTAAAACATATCTGGAACAATGTCAAGGTCATGTCAGAATGAATGTTGACAGGTTAATTAGTAATCAGTTTCATCATAGGTAATGATAAGCCTGTAAAACAGACAGTTTGAGTTCCATACTGTTTATCCACTTCATCAACTATAGGCTTCTGTCTGCCTGATAGTACAGTACAACCTCTGTAGAGCTAATATTGGCCACTCTACAGGGGCCTTATTCACCAACATTTTGTAAGACAGAAATTCAGACTTAAGACTTCAGAGTTCCATACTTTTATCCACTTCATCAACTATAGGCTTCTGCAATATGCTACCGTACAACCTTTGTAGAGTAAGAAGATTCCTTTTGGTGCTGCAAATATTGACCATTGTACAGGTGTTTATGACAGTGTTTATATAGCTCAGTGGTTAGTGTGCCTGCCATCTAATCTAGCAACCAAGGTTCAAATCCAGATGGAGGCACATGTATATATGCCAGCCATATTTCAGCAGAAAGCTGACTGGCAGTTTTGAAGGGAAACAGCAAAATTTGAAAGATTTTGGGGCCAGGGAACAATTGCAACAAACAGCCCTTTCTACGTGTAGAAGAAAGTGAGCCATCAGGAAGTCATTGTGGCTTCCATGAGTCTTGTGTTACGTACCATCACACTATAGGAATGTTAACTCACATTAGTAGTTCATAGATTCAATTGTCCTGGTAGTTTATGACAAGACTCCCTAGATAATAACCGGGCTTCATGGAAAATTAATACATAGCTCCAGATAATATAGCCGCTGTCTAATGAAGCCTTATATTAAATAGATAGATAATATCTGTGACAAGCTCCTGACAAACTCCTAAACAAGGAAATATCGGAAAGTGTGGATATTAGATTACACTAGCAAGTACAGTTTAGAGTTTCCCAGATAACATTCTGACCTCTGTAACCTTTTGTCAAGGAAACCAGCTTTTAAGATGCTTGACAACATTCAAGGTAATACCCTGGTTACAATGCCAACCAGACATAAAATACTTGACAACACTCTAGGCAATCCCCAGATTATCACAAAATCCAGACATAAAATGTTTGACGAGATTTTAGGCAATCTCCCTGGTTACCATGGCAACCAGCTTTAAGATGCTTGACAACACTCTATGCAATCCCCTGATTATCATGGAAACCAGCTTTAAAATGCTCGACAAGATCCTAGGCAATCCCCTGATTATCAGGGAAACCAGCTTTAAAATGCTTGACTAGATTCTAGGCAATCTCCTGATTATCACTGAAACCAGCTGTAAAATACTCGATGAGATTCTAGGCAATCACCTGATTATCATGGAAACCAGCTGTAAAATGCTCGATGAGATTCTAGGCAATCTCCAGATTATCATGGAAACCAGCTTTAAAATGCTCGACAATATCCTAGGCAAGATCCTAGGCAATCCCCTGAGTATCAGGGAAACCAGCTTTAAATGCTCGAAAAGATCCTAGGCAATCTCCTGATTATCATGGAAACCAGATAGCAAGATTCTAGGCAATCCCCTGGTTACCATGGAAACCAGCTTTAAAATACTTGACAACATTCTAGGCAATCCCCTGATTACCATGGATACCATCTTTAAATTGCTTGACAACATTCTAGGCAAATCCCCTGATTACCATGGAAACCAGATTTAAAATGCTTGACCACATTCTAGGCTGGTGAGTGAATCTCTGATTACCATGGCAACCAGACATAAAATGCTGGAAGAGGTTCAAGGTAATCCGGTGGTTAACATGACAACCAGACTAAAAATGCTGGAAATATTCCGTGCTACTCACCTTGCCCTCACTTTTCCAGTAGATAAAGAAGCCATACTCATCTACTTTCACTGAACATCCAGTCTCTAGTGCTGAACATTCCTGAAAACATTAATACACATAAAGTCTGTTCAAAGTTAAATGAGAACGGTTAAAAAGATACACTCATCTGTCAGGAAAACCGTTTTTATTACGGTAGTCCATCCTATTCTTTGAATGAGATAGTTCCCTCATTAGTTTTACTAAGTGAATCGACAGTATATTTCACTAGCTTATAATGAGAAAGTCATAACTACAAATCAATATTTTCAGAAAACAAGGAAAAACTGGCTCTTTATTTATGGTAAAACAAGCTGTTTCAACTTCAGTTTGGTCAACATGACAAGTTCCGATTTTCATGAATCAGTTTAAAAAGGGCATACTTACGACCTTCTTAGCCAGTGATATATGTTTACAGCTGATCTAAGACAACATGTATTTACAGGGAGTATTTAGTTCCTCCTTCATCCTGAACAAACAACATCGTTATACAAGAACAACAATAAGAGCTACTTAGGGAAACGCTGGATAGAATTTGTAAACATAATTATAAAGCACAAGGCCACTCACATCAAACATCGTCAGTCAATTTGTTGCCGGAACCCAATATTCAGGTTTTTTGTGTTCTTTTTTTGATAACTTTCTCAATTTCTGGCAAAATGATGACAGGGTCCATTGAGACATGGAGCCTGTAAAAACTGGTTTAATTATAGAGAAACACAGGAACATGCTACAAAGCTTTTAGTGGTGCAAACATGTTTAATGTTACACATAACAGACAGGTTTCACTCGATGTGGGGGGGGATTAGCATGTCTTTAGTTTCTGATTGAAGCATAAAAAGAGCTGTAAGAGAGAGGGGGAAGCTAATCAGAATCTCTTGACACAGTTTTAGTCAATATTTCTTCTGTAACCATGGTTCAGTGGTAGGAGTATTATATTTGACACCCTAAGGTCCTGGTTTAAGATTCCTGGGCATGGCATACCCTTCCATGAAAATGAATATCTAATGTTGATGTTCCTCCAAATGGGGAGAGGTTGCAAGTACCTTCTGGAACAGAACATTATTAAAGCTAATGATACAGTTCAGGAAAACTAGTTAGGTATATCAGCCAACGCATGTAACTTAAAATTGATGAGAAACAGTGTTCAACCCAAACTAACAAGTAATTAGGAATTGCAAGCAATACAGAAGTCCCCTACCTGGTTTTCAATGTTTTTGTTCGAAAACAAAATTAGACGTGCATAATCAGCTTATTGGTTCCTATCAACATACCAAGTGTCATAAACCTAGCTTGAAAACTGTTTGAGTTACAGCAGGATCCAGATTTTCTCGACGAATGGACAGACAGAGCTGACATAGAACTGACTGACGGAGGGCAAACCTCTAGTCCCCTCTGGAAGAAAACTAGTAGGTGACTAACAAGGATTTCTAGGTACAACCTTCATAATATAACACTTACCTCATCCCATCTTTCAAATATGTCCCCTTTTTGTAATCTTTCTGGTACAAGTATGCGCCACTGGAAGTCAAAGGCTTTGGCCATTCCAGATTGCTATACATCACACTAGATCCTGAAACAATACAACAATATATTATCCTTCATTCATTGCAATTGTAATAAAAAAAATGTGTCAAAACATGCGGAGCATAACCTTTATTTGCCAGTCAACTTTTTGCTGAATATGGCAGGCATATGTGTGTCTTCGTCCGGATTTGAACTCGGATCACCGGATTAGGCGGCAAGCGCACTAACATTTACTGGCCTACAAAGGCCACACAAGAGGACCAAGATTTCACCCTAGCGACAATCCTACAATTTTTAAAAAGATTAAACTAAAATTGTGACCCCTATGTGTTCTCACAAGCAATTGACATTATGACAGAGAAGAGATCGCTCCACCTGGTTGTTTGTCGAAAGCTACTTGGCGAAGCTTTTCTAGTTAACCCATTGGATCATGTGATTACAATTTACCGTTAAAATTTATTTAAAGCGTATTGATTGAAAACTGGTGTAATGTCAAGTGTGGAGGACAGAGGAAGCTAGGACAACTAAAAGTGACTATAAATTTTGAAAAGCTCATTTTTTCACTATGTGATTACAATCATGCATCCCTACATGTCTAGACGCAAAATACCTTTCAAATTAAGCCAGAAACAATAAAATTATATGATAAGTATTGTTATGACATAACTGACACTAACCGCCCATATTGTCACAAAATATAGTCTGGTGTCACAACCACCATTACTGGTTGTCTCGGTAATAAATCCTTCTATGTGACCAACATGTAAGGTTACCGATGAAAGAAAACAAAATGATGACGGTCACTACAGTCCGTTTGAAGTTAATTGAAAACGGCTGTAAACATTAGGTCGTTCTACAGGTTCACTATGTTTATCTAGGTTTAACAGGTATGCTTGAGTTAACGTTATTCCCCCTATTAATTAGTTCCCTCATTAATATTACTTATTGAATCAACAGTAACTTCAAATAAATATGAACCAGGGAAGAATTATTATTTATTCGATGCCGCCAGGAGGCGGCATCGAGTATGAAAGGGTGCAAGCAGATGTCCCAGGAGGATACAAGATTTGATTGGTTATAACGCTGTTGGACTCGCCCGTCAGGGGTAAAATAGGATGATAAATGTTCGGTAGGTACTAAAGTCCAAGTCCCAGGAGGATACAAGATTTGATTGGTTATAACGCTGTTGGACTCGCCCGTCAGGGGTAAAATAGGATGATAAATGTTCGGTAGGTACTAAAGTCCAAATCAGTTCGGAACGGGTGTTTATATAACGGCTACATATGTTGCAATTTGCGGGTCTTAGCAGGGGCTATTAAAAAGTAAAAAAAAACTATTTTTCTTTCGAACTTTTATGGAACATGTTAAATACTTTCATGTCTGTCAGATATTTTTTAGTTATGATTTTCGATTTTTTCCAGTTCTTAGGTTTTGTCTTAATCTAAATTTGATAAATGCAAGTGTTTTTTTAATCTCTATGTTTCTTTATTTATGTATGTCAGAATAGTTTGTTTTGCCAAAATTTAAACGGGTAAATATAGCTTGCCAACATTGAACTGACACTTCTTATTTACAAAATATTCATATGCGCTCCTATACTCCTGCCAAATGGAACTAGTTCTATGCATATTTTAAACTATGTTGAACGTATTAATTCGCAATAAATTTACTTATCAAGCTCACAAACCACGAAATAACAATGTCCTTTAGTGTCAGTTTCACGTTGTCAGGCTATACCACGTTATTGGAATACACTTTGTTATTTTATGAAACATGCTAAATGCCATCTGTGAAGCATTAATCAATATTATAATGGTGCTCATATTTCTAAAACATGTTATGTTCATTTGAATAAATATTTCAATAGAAAATAGAATGTTTTCATGTTTTCTATTCTTTCCTGGTGTTTCACTGCCTTCAAGTTTTTAACCAGGTTTTCCAAAGGAAAACTCTGGTTATTAGATTGCTGAATGTCGGCGGGCCTTAACAATTTCTTCTGTGCACAACTCCTCCTACATTTCTTCATAGATTTCAACCAAACTTTCAGAGAATGATTGTCATCATGTGACCTGGTGCATATTATCAGGGTTTTATGATTCAACCAATTTTGACGGAGTTATGGCCCTTGAAACAGAAAAAATTGGCCGCTTTCCTTATGTCGCACGGTACTCAAAGTACACGACATAGAGTCATGAAACCTTCACAGAAATGGTCAGGATGTTTTCTCTACACCTGGGGTTTCACTCCCCTTTCAGTTTAGTACATCCAGAGTTATTAGCCATTGAAATGGTGTAAAATAGCCATTTTTGACTTGCTTCACATGCTACTCAAAAAGTATTTGACCTAGGATCATGAAACCTTTATAGAAATGTTTGACAGCATGTACTCTAGTGCACCTGGGGTTTCACTCCCCTTTCAATTTAGTACAACCACAGTTATTGCCCTTGAATTAGTGAAAAATACCCATTTTCAGCAATCTTAAGTTTTTGCAGCGTACACTCAACACATGAGAATAACTTCCCTTGTGCATCACACATCACGCCGGAATTTTAGTTTGTTTACAAGTTTCTACCAATACCTTTTACTAAATAAAAAGATTTACTTAAAAAGAACTAGCGGCATCTTTGATGCCCAGCATCAACATTTCACTTGTTTGTTATGGTACATGTTACGATGATGTATATCTGTGATAAATTGTTGTACTGGGAAAGCATTATTTTGTTTAAATTATTAAAATAACAAATAGTGCAGACAATGCTTTTCTATGCTTGGATCATGAGTAAAGGGTGTTTGTTGCTGTATGAAATAACAGCAGTAGATCATGTGATTTAGTGTTCTGGGAGTACTTTGGCCCTTTGGCGCAACAAGGTTGTATCTTTCTTATTTAGAACATACTGTTCATTCAATAAGTTATACTAATGAGGGAACTATCCTGTTTGAAAGATTTGTCGGGACTTTTAACTCAATTACACCCAGTTAAACCTAGATAAACATAGTTTACCTGATGGACAAGGATATGTTTAGAACCGTTCTAATTTAACTTTGAACAGAATGCAGTGAGATATAACCTTGTTGAACCAAAGGGAGACTTCTTATCAACAAGGACATTGTCACAATAGCACCAGGAAAACTTTCAAGCATGATCAGTTCTTGATTTAATAATCCAATTTCTTCCTCGTTGGAACAGCAGAACAGCGCTGTTGATGAACTTGCTGTCTTATTCTTTGAATAATTCATGAATTGTTCAGGATAATAGTTTCATGCCCCCATCAATTAAAGAACTTAATTAAATATTGGTAGAAAATATCAAAAATTATTGTCAATTTGTGTTTTTTTCCAGAGAATATTCATGAGTAAGATTCATGAGCTCAGCGTGGGTTATCAAAGACGAGAACCGCAACACTTTGTCATACAAAGAGAGAAAGTTACCATAGTTACAAATACAGGCACATGAAACAGATCTTTGATATTATGTCATTGTGCAAATGTCATGTATGGAGCAATTCATGAATATATATTACTTTACTTGACATTTCAGTATCATTTACATATTTGTATTTTCTTTTTTGTTTTTGTGTTTATTGAACTTTGAATTGCCTTTATGTAAATATCAAAATTGTATACCTGAGAGCCTCAGAGGGTCCAGAATTCAGAAAATAAATAAACTCTATTCTATTTCAATCCCCTGGTCAACTTAGTCAACATAGGACTGCAAAACAGTTTCAACAAGGCTGTGTTCAGTATTTGAAAATGCTTATACCCCGGTGGTAGCCTTGATCAGACAGACAAGCTAACAAACGGACGGACATGTGAATAT
Source organism: Spisula subtruncata (assembly GCA_963678985.1). Classification (NCBI taxonomy): domain Eukaryota; kingdom Metazoa; phylum Mollusca; class Bivalvia; order Venerida; family Mactridae; genus Spisula; species Spisula subtruncata. Next base: position 18,963,999 of record OY787661.1, read on the forward strand.
CTACATGCCCCCACAATCCGCATCAGTAGATACAAGGGCATAAAAACTCTACAGCCTTCGTATAAACAGGTTTGTCATGACTAGCAGATGACCCCTATGTTGTAAGTAGGTCAAATGTCAAGGTTGAAGTGACCTTGAACAAGAAATAAATGCATCAACCTAGGAACATCAAAACTTCAAAATTATGCAGGTTGGCCATAACCTGCTGATGAAGACTTCTGTTTATAGGTCAGCAGGTCAAAGTATTAGTTCTAAAAGCAAGCGTGTCGGCAGGTCAAAGGTATTAATCCTCAAAAGCAAGTGTGCAAGCAGGTCAAAGGTCTAGGTATTAGACCTAAAAAGCAGGTGTGCCAGCAGTTCAAAGGTCAAGGTATTAGTCCTAAAAAGCAGGTGTGTCAGCAGGTCAAAAGGTCAAGTGTGGCAGCAGGTCAAAGGTCACGTGTGGCAGCAGGTCAAGTGTGGCAGCAGGTCAAAGGTCAAGTGTGTCAGCAGGTCAAAGGTCAAGTGTCGCAGCAGGTCAAAGGTCTAGTCGTCAAAAGCAAGCAGTGAGCCAGTTACCAGACATTGTTAATTTAAGCAGAGACTATAATTATATAGACGCAATCAATCGAAAAACAGCTGGGAAAGTATGATTATGAGTTTCTTACTTTAGACGATGAGTACAGTTCATACATATAATTACTTACTATATTTGGGAGACATGGACCAGGAATAAAGGAGTGTCAGATTTCAATCAACATAAGGACAGTGTTGTCATGATTTGACAGTTTCTCACCAAGCATGTGATGTTGACGATCATATTGTTGCAAATATTTCTATTGTCATACATGATCATGTGATAGAACATTTGTAATGTTTTCATAACATTTTTGTAATGTTTTGTACCAGTTACAGAAAAAGTTATTACATGATTCTACCTTGAATGCAGGGCTGGCCTATGTTGCCTAAAACAACATTTCATATCGCTTTCAAAGGGAGGTGATGCATGCCCAATTTATATAACTGAATGGGGGGGGGGGTAACTGAATACAGGGGTACCAGTAACAGTTAGGCAACACAATAACTACAATTAATTCTTAATTTAACAAGAGATGTTTGTGAAACATGTATGCCCCATGGCAGCTCAATGGTCAGAAATGGTAAGGGTCACAGTGACCTTGATCTTTGACCTACTGACCAAAAATCAATAGAGCCATCTACTTTTGCTGGCCAAGTAACGAATTAGGATAGAGAAGTCTAAGAAGGCCTGCTCAACTATTATAAATTAAATCTGTCATATTGTATACATAATGATCGTCCACTCCAAAACATTAATAAAATATCAATCTGTCCTCTGAATCAACTCCCTTTACAGTACTGAGTCTAATTTACCAGGAAATGTAACATAAAATGTAATATAATACCCAATTAGAGCCACAAAAGTCTTCCCTGGCCTTTAGAACCTAGTCATTTGGCTTGACAAGAATTGACTTATTTCTAATAATCACACAATCTGACCGAATAATTATCTACATCCATCAACGACAGAATATAATAGGAGTCTGTAGAATCCTATACAGTAAAATCATTGATTTTCTTGGGGGATTAAATTTAGTTGATTTTGTAGTTGCAGGTGAATCACTAAATCAAATCCCATCAAGCAATAATTTTGACCTTCATATTTATTACCTGAAATTGAAAATCCACAAATTAACGTCCCATCGAAATGGTCTATTTTACCAAAAACCATGACATTTCGTCCCATCAAAATTAAATGATTTTACAGTACATGACATCCTAACCAGTCTGTAGAATCCTATCGAGGGCTTAGTGCAAAACTATTGTATGTGCCTCTATAAATTGATGTAGTTACCATAGTTTTGCACTGAGCCCTCGCTATATGAAGTTGAGTTCTACAATATCCAATAATGTAAAGTTTTAATACTGAAGGGAGAATGTCAGACAACAATTATGTATTATGTAGGATCATGTATGAATGTCACAGTATCTCTTCTATAGTACTCAATTATTCTCTCTTCCATAAAATAAAAGTACAGAAAACACAAGCTAAGGCCAACAGAATTAATCACTAGATTGTCATGGTCATGCAATCATTATAATTATGTCCCAGCTTATCTGTAGCTCTGACTTCCTGGATTATATTTTTTATTGTCCAAAACTTTATTATGTATACATTGTATTTGTGTAGGACCATTTCCATCGTTTTATTTGTTTTAAAACATTTAGTGGAGCGGTGGCCTAGAGGTAGGGAACGCACTTCAGGAATGAGAGATCCCGGGTTCAATGACCAGGAGAAGTTTTAAAAAATGTCAAAAAGTGGTTAAATGACTGAAAACACAGCCCACGAAAATTAGTAACTTTTAAACTGACTCTGGAGTTTTATATTTACAGATAGGCGCAGACCACAGATAACCCCCATCAAACTGTAGTTTATGCCAAAACCCAACAATAGTAATACATGAGAGTTAATTCCCTTTAAAAATAAAATATACAAACATGAATAGCATACAGGCTAATTTATCAAGTATGTTCATTCTTATACTACACATGTGTGATATAACGTTATACTACATGGGTGTGTTTTTCCAAGTAAACGTTGAGCAATTTGCATTTTTTGTGTCAACAAAAATTATGATATAAAGTATCGATCACTCGTTGTCAATTGATATAATTGATACTAATATATGTCAACAAAAATAATGGATACAAAAAAGTAAATTCATCATTGACAATTACTACCATGTGGATAGTTTGCTCGTCTATCTAGTATAAAGACTCCCCAGTGAATGGTTGTTGATGGCTAGTCTATAAAAAAAAACATAACACATTGTACTTGAGTTTAGGTGTACTCCCCAGTGGATGGTTTCTGATGGCTAGTCTATAAAGAACAAACATAATACATTGTACTTGAGTTTAGGTGTACTCCCCAGTGGATGGTTGTTGATGGCTAGTCTATAAAGAACAAACGTTATGTATACATTGTACTTGAGTTTAGGTGTACTCCCCAGTGGATGGTTGTTGATGGCTAGTCTATAAAGAACAAACGTTATGTATACATTGTACTTGAGTTTAGGTGTACTCCCCAGTGGATGGTTTCTGATGGCTAGTCTATAAAGAACAAACGTTATGTATACATTGTACTTGAGTTTAGGTGTACTCCCCAGTGGATGGTTTCTGATGGCTAGTCTATAAAGAACAAACGTTATGTATACATTGTACTTGAGTTTAGGTGTACTTCAGATGCACTTTTCCTGATAGCATTATCACACAGTACACATGTTGCTGTTAACAGTTGCCTACACAAAAATAGCAAGATAAGTGAAAACTATTGACGGATCTACGTCAGATGTGACAGAAACAATGATTGGCAGAAGGATTCGATCCCGGTTATAGAAAGTCGATTCCTTTTCAACGTGTATCTGTATCCGTTAACTTACATATTGATCGTTATAACCAAAGTGATCAATTCAAATGACACAAAAATATGACATTGTACATTAACAAGTAGCCGTACATGACTGTATGGTCTTAAGTTTAACCAAAATTGCAAAGTTCTGAATGAAATGGATCCTCAGTCAATTGATTACCTGTGACTAGCAGCAATTATAAATTGTTTGGAATCATTTGTCAAATGTTTTTTGATTGTACTGGGTTGTGAAAGAGTTAGTTTTTTTTTGTAAAAAAATCCCCAAGTTATAGGACCAACAATTTGATTTTCTGAATCAATGGGTCAATTCCTACTGAGTTGTTGGTCCTATAACTTGGCTAGCTCCCTGTTTATCAGTGCACCCCAATAGCCAAAGTAGCAATAATAGTTAGTGTAATAATGAATTAATTGATTATTCAAAGACTATCATCCCTCCACCTACTGGGGCCCACCCAATCTATTAAGAGCCACCCTAACAATATTTTAATTCCGATAGATAAAACAATGACATTCATAAAAGCCAATTTATTAAAGTGGCATGTCAGTCTGCAAGACAAATTTGTATCAAAGTTAAAAATTATCAAATACAAAAAAGTTGAGTAAAAAATTACAAGCAATTTGACATCACATATAAGTTACTATACCATCGTTAATTTTCGTAGGGGGGTTAAAGTTTATGGATTCAAACACAAAATCAAATCCCATCAAACAATAATTTTGATCCATATATATTCATTACCTGAAAGCAAAATCCACAAATTAACGTCCCATCGAAATTGTCTTTTTACCAATGAACCATGAAATTCTGTCCGATCAAAATTAAATGATTTTACAGTATACACAATTAAGAACTTTCATCCAATAGATATTAGATACAAACCTCAGTGGTTCATTCTCCCTGTACACACTAATTGACAAACAACAATTAACTGAAGATCTTCACAAAATACCACTCAAACCAATTAGGTTTTTATGAGTTTAATTTTAACTAGGGCAATTTGTATGATGAGTAAATTACAGTGCTGCAACAATGTGAGATTAAAAGGAAACAAAACTTTGCTTGGTCTCCATTGTATGATTACCATATTGATCTCATTACATTAACAGTGACTCAAACAGATCGTCTACTTGGTGCACCCAGAAATACATGTACAGTCCTTTCAAAGTCAAATGAGAACAGTTTGTAATTATATTAAAGTCTGGCAGGTAAACTGTGAATATCTAGGTTTAACTTGTATGCCTGAGTTTACGGTATTCTCGTTATTCTTTCAAATGAGATAGTTCCCTCATTAGTATTACTTATTGGGTGGACTATACTATATGTTATTAACATACCATACAACAATTGTTAATTCAAGATGGGTTCATTGAACAAATGGTGTCATCAACTGGTGTTAGCTCCTATTAAAGTATATTAATATGAATAAATATGTTCTGTTTTGTTCCTATTCTTAAATGGGTGAGCATGTTATTTTAACTAAGCAAATGCCTGACAAACAAGCAAAAGATGGGGTTGAGGTTTAAATGATATCAGGATACTCAAGACAAATCACGTTGTCATTAGGAGGTAGCAAGAGGCCTATTTGACTGCCTCAAATTAACTCCCAGCTGCCTTCCATCTTCAGTGTGGCCTCCTCAAATGTACAATAAGCCTCCTACATGAAATCCTTGAGAAAAACCTGGCAAATAGGTAAAGATGTTTCTTCTATTTGAATAATTTCTACAAATAAATTAAGCATGAACAAGTGGTACCTTTATGAGAACTTTCTGCTGTAATGTGCTTGATGCTAACTGTTAAATATCCAAGCAATCAATAAACACACAAGTCAGAATATCTATAATGTAAATATTATTATAAACATGAAAGAAAATGAGAAAAGCCTGACAGAGATCCAGGTCAAGTGTGTCAGCTAAATCACATACAATGTATGGTTTTCCCCTATACTGAAGAAGCTAGCTACGCTTAGCTTGAAGAAGCTCCTCTAAGCTTGAACTTACCGAGTTAACATCAATTAGATAACAATTTATCAATCTTAATGACAGCTTCCTGTATGTGTAACAAGCACTTGTTTCTCTAAGAGGAGAGACAATGTGATCAACCCAGAATGATCAAACACACATTCAACCTTCATCACAGTGTACAATGTATAAACCTGATCACTGTATGACTTATTGAGAGATCATATAATTTAATTTGTTTGACTTATTGCGAATACAATCATCTGCATGATTTCTGGTCACTATAACTAATTGGGAGACAATACAATTCAATTTGTTTGACTTATTGTGAGCAAAAGCACCTGTTACTTCAAGTCACTGTACGAATCATTGGGTTTCACTACATATTGCAAGCATAAACACCTGTCATTTCTGGTCGCTGCATGAGACAATACAATTCTACAGGTATGTCAGACTTCCAGTAAATTTTACTTATTCTGTAAGCGCTTACCCATTTGACATCATGTACATGCAAGTGCCGAGATTGCTCTGCCTTATTAATTGTCGAAAGCGGTTGGTGGAAAATTTTCAAGCAAATTTGTAGGCTATATATTTTACCTTTAAACTGTAACATTTTACTAATTATGTACTTGGTTAAGATTTGGATGTTTCCTCACTTTCTCCACAAAGATATGAAGCAAGCCTGACAGTTACAAAATTCATTAAAACAGCTAACTGTAACTGTAAGAAATCAATGCAAACTTGTGTAATATTATCATCATATAAGACTAGACAAGACCTAGTCTGGCAATAATAAGTTCAAAGTCAGATCACAAAAATGGCCAAAATCAACAATAATTGTCTAGCACATTATAAGTGTGTACATCATAGTTCTTGAAAAGTTCAGCCAATGCACTTTCCTCCGTATTCTTTCAGTCTTAATAGAATTGTTGTTCTGAAATCAGACTTAATATAGTACTTGCCTTAAGGTTAATAACCACTAAATGCCTACGTGGACCAAAATCAGATACACTCAAATAATCGGGTAAAAACTTTGGATCAACAGGAAATGAGGGGATGTCTTCACAAATCAGCATCGGAATCATGAAATTGGGTTTTAACCCTTTGTATGAATGCTAGTGAGTAGTGAAATAGTTTTATTCAGAAATATTTGGCATTCTGGCTTGAATATGAAAGAAGGGTTGGGGCTAACAGTCTTTGGGTCAATCTGTATGTGCGAGAAAATCTGTTCACCACGTAATGACGAACAGAAATAATCTTATATGATACATGACCCCCTACTTTTTTATTTTCTTGAAGTTGGATACTATTTCTATTGTTTAATAGAGTTTGACCCCACGGGCAAAAGTTAACATTTTTGTTGGCTGACATTGGTCACATTGAGTTAAAAAGAACAATTCTATGAGGTGGTTTTTAGGCTGGGGATTTCGCGCCAGACTATTACAATCCTAAAAAATGAAATCCACTAACATTAATTTACTCCCGAAACTGACAACACAGAATCTATACACTCAATGCAAATAGTTCCTCCTCGTTAATCAGTTTTGCAAGATAAGATCATTCAACTTTCCTTGTTTCATTTATTCTGTTCGATTGTAATATATTAGTTTCTTGAACTTTCTTCTTGAAATGGAAGGAAATTGTATGAAATTAAAAGAATAGGTGTTTAAAGGCGTTGATAATTATTACTACGCGTTACGAACGCGATATAGCGTGCGCGCATCAATGATTTTATTATGTTAAATTATTTAGGTCAATATTCTCCAACGAGATCGTGGTCGAGTGGTTAAGCAACTCGCTTAGTAATTTTCAGATGCTAAGGTCCAGCGATCGAATCACGGCGGCTCCAAATTTTTTTTATTTTTTATTTTTTGTTAAGTCCAGCACTTACCTGTCTTTCGACTTAGAAAACCACTTGATGTTATATTACTTGAAAAGCTATTGTTCCTTAGCAGTTCGCCAGCCTGTCAGTACTTTCAGTACTTTGATTGACCTACTAGTATCATTTTTTATCACATGTTGCAGTAGGATATAAATTAAGGAGGGACGAACATAGCATTCCTTGTGTTAAAAAATTAATACATAGAGAAAGTGTGATTGAATCTTTCATGGAACAGCTGCTGTGATATTTTGTGGGTAGAAATGATATACTCTATAGTCTTAGACCAACTTCTCAGTGTATAAACCAGTCAACTTCCGGTTCAATATTGCAAGAAGACATACAGGTTCAATTGTACAGTCTCCCAATAAGTCATACAGTGATCAGATTTTACTTTTTTGCTCGCAATAAGTCATACAAGTTGGATGCATTGTATAGGCTTGCAATAAGTCATACAGTGATTTAGTGAGAAAGCATAATTATGCCTGGACAGATGCAGCCGTTGGTGAGAGATCATACAAAGCCAATACATGAACATTAAACATATTGATAGTAAGAGGACAGGTGTTCAGTAAGATGCCAGACACATCCAAATTATCACTAGCAGTATCACAAACATAAAAGTCAAAGTGAAGACAAGTACTAGCTGTCAGTATTTAATAACATAACAACTTCAAAGTACAATGGTAAATGGTTTACCAGATTGATCCACAGACAGGTGATGGTTCCAGGATTCCAGGTGTATATCAGTCTGGGAATATACCCCTTGGACTGGTCTGTTACACATTTGCTGGTGTTTTCGTGGTGTTGTTCAATGGGACCTTAATTTGTTAATTTTGCATTTCAGGTAATAAATACAAGGGTCCAAACTATTGCTTGATGGGCTTTGATATTGTGGTTAAAGTGGTTAAAGGTGAACCACGAAATCCAGGCAAGTTAATCTCCCATGAAAATTAATGATTTGACAGTATTAAAAATAAATTTAAAAAAAAAATAGAAATTAAGTCAGAAACTGCTGTGAGAAGACATGATGATAATTTAAGAATTTATGATCTTATTCTAAATATGGAAGTTATAAGGATTATCTCTGTATACAGAAGGTTAATTGATCAATTAGCCTGTCTTAATGACGAGAAATGAGTAGTTGACATTCTTGTATCTCTACCTAGAACGAGATTACAGACATTTAATTAAAAGTATCTATCCAGTATCCGCCCTTGATAGACTAGTTGTACTGTTCCTCATGTTTTCAAGTCAAAGAGGTCTGGGTTTCCTTCCTAGGACACAACAAAGTATGCTTAAATGGTAAATACTTGGATATCTCCCATGTGCGACACTCAGCATAGTTAGATCCAGGTAACTGCTTGTTCCCCTAGTGTCAGGACTTTGTGACCATGGCCCTGGGTATGCATATCATTATGTAATTTATACAGTCGCCATATGACTGAAATGCAGTTTTAACAGGAGGTACTTTTTCATTTTGTACATTTTCTGTGACTTTAATGCTCCGTCCATTCTGTCGAGTGCTGCCTTCCTGTCAGACTTGTTTTTGGTGTGGGTTTTTTACACAATGTTTTAAAACATTGTTTATAAAAGATCCATCACTATCAGGTTGAAACAGGAAACAAAGAATTGTACTATCAAGGCACACACATATCACAAATAACAGCAATCAGAAGGTGTCAATTTCAAACAGAAGAAATGTTGATCACTTAGTACAGAGGTACAGAGTATGCAGTATATTGTTATCAGCCTGATGAAAATCACTTAGTACAGAGGTACAGAGTATGCAGTATATTGTTATCAGCCTGATGAAAGTAACATTTCTTGTAGGACATAAATCAATAGGATATTTACTCACTGACAGATCTATAGGAAACCTGGTAATAAACATCTTTTAATCTTGATACCAGTGTTTGCATATGAGCCATAAAATGCTATTTGACAAGTGATTGTATGATATCAGGCCATTTTAATCGTCCCTTTATAATACTTATAGCAAACTTGACTAACCGAATTCAGTCCATGCAAATGAACTGTTCTAAACTGCAAAGTAATATACACAAGGCCAAACAGTATTCCGAGATTCACTAGAGGCTGAACTCCCAAGACTTAGTGTTGTTTAGGTAGTTTCAATCCTATTGACACTCATATTCGTTTTTTATGGTAACATCGTTACCAAGAGCAGTTAACTCCATAAATGATTATCAGCCTTGTCAGTATAGACTCCTCATGTGATGATAAAAAGCTATGCTAAGTTTCAAGTGAATACCTTTGATATAGTCTTTGAGAAAATGACTTTGACAATAAACTCTGGGTTCTCAATAAGTTTTAACCTAGCAGGCCGAAATGCTTTACCAACAGGCCTGACAAGGTCTTAAATGCAACTATTTTCTTCAAATTGTGTATAAATTTCACATTTTTAGCCGACCCACAATGGATTTTAAGCAGTTATTTTGGCCTGCATTCTGCTGTTATTGAGAACCCTGTAAACTTAACTTTCACATATGCAGATGATCCCATCACAACAATTATGAGCTTAACTTTTTTCCTCGAAAAATTAAGCTAACATTACAGTTTTCATAAGAACAATTAAGCTAACATTACAGTTTTCATAAGAACAATGTGGCTTGCCAATATGGTCGATCAATGACAATGACAAATTCCATTGTTTCCATAGTTTAGAACCATTATTGTGGTATTCATCATTCGGACTGTTTTGTTATGACAAACAAATTATAGCAGTTGTTCCTACACTGTCTAACTTTCAGATCAATACTCAGTCGTTGTTCAACGGTATTATCTAAATTCAAGGATTTGAAATTCAGAATCAGATTCATGGAATTTGCGACTGAATTGACAGCAAAAACAACAATGACATATTGCAACACGATTCAACAATGAAGTTTACAAATTCTGTGCTAATAGTATATAACTAAATTTACATACTGCATGTTATTTTTATCCAAATTGAACCATATATTCCAAGCAATTGTTCCATCTGGACAGGTATCTTTTAAACATTGATAGTTGTTTCAATTTTGTTGCAGACAGTCTTTAAACACAAGTTTGACTCCAGGATTAAAGGTCAGTTTGAATAGAGTCAATTCCAGACAGGTCTGGCATGAAACTTAATTTCCCCGAGAGGAGGCCCGAGGGGCAAAAGATTAGTTGTGAATAGTGTCAGGGATATTGTTAAAGTGAATCTAGTGCCAGGAGGCTGGAGGCAGCATATAATGGTTAGGTGTGAAAAGTGTCAGATCATGTTAGATGTGAAAAATGTCAGACAGTGTATAAATATTTTAACTCAAAACACTATTTATTCAGCCTTAAGCTTGCATCTAGTACACTAATTTTGTTTTCAGTGTGACCTAAGCATTGCACTGCAACATCATAATTTTACAATATTTCTCCTGCATACATAAAATTTCCAATACTAGACTCAACAAATAGCTGTGCTGGTATTTTAAGCTTTAAACAAGTTAAACTACAACAAAATCAATGATTAATACCAGAGCATGATCAATTCAACAGTGGTAATAAAGGAGCTCTTTCAATTTGAGTGTTACTTTGTTTGCTTTCACCATATGCCTGCATATACTGGACCATTCAACAAGTAAATGTATGTATAGGGGTGCATTCGAAACGTCAGTTCTCTCTGTTCCGGAACAGATGGAACAGAGAACAGTCTTACGAACAGCCCGGAACAGTGTTCCGGACATGTTCTATCTGTTCCCAAATAAAAGGTGGTGCAGGCAGAACAGGTCACGTGATTTCAACGAAAACGAGACAACCGGAAACTTCACGAAATGTGTTATTCAGATCACCTTGGCAATAGTATGTTAACGGAGAAAAACGGAAATCACCGAACTTTTATGTTTGGAAATTTTCTTGTGTCATATTTCTTCAACAAATATAACGGCTGCAACTGACAATATCGTCAACCTCAAAAGTTTTATTTTCTACATTTATTTATTTATTTTATTGTTACTTCCTGTTCTGTCCCTGTTCCATTTTGTTCGTAAGGTACTTGGAGTGGAACATTCGGAACACTGTTCAGAACAGTTTTATTTTGTTCGTAAGATACTGGAACAGGAACAGAAGGAACACTGTTCCAAGTGTTCCAGAACAGACGCTACGAATGCACCCTAGATCTACATGAATCATAAGACCCTACATAAACTACACAGATTTTATTGTACAAGTATTTTACATCATTATAAATAGCTGTGTAGCATCTGGCCAGACTCTTATCCCTGACAAACAAGTATCAATTAAATCATAAGATAACCACATTTTTGCTAAAATTCCAGAGGGGTGTGACTGCACCACGACCCACCCCTCTGGATCCACACCATGTGTAGACGTAATTTTGAGCGAACCATTTTTCTCTAATTTAAAATTTGGCGTGCTATAATAACTAGATAATTAAGTCACGCCTTACAGTAATGTTCATTACACGCCAGAAGATTGGGAAATCCCACTATAATGTGTAGCTGAGTTTATACATAAATAAATCCAGCATGTTGCGTCCCACGAGTGTGGTTAATTATCCCCTCTGGGAAAATATCGAGACTTATAACTATCTCTTGTTAGACAAATCGCCGGATCGCTATACCAGTAGATCTATACAACAATTTACAAACGAAAACATAAAAATACGAGTAACAAGAAAAGATAACTTCTTTACCGCATAAAACATGTTACACACAAAATACAGTACAAACTATGAGCAAATATTGATAAATTCCGCCTGTTGCTTTTGTAGCAAATACTGCGATATAAACGTATGAACTATTTCTACACCCTTAAGCATACCTTGATAGCTTTAGTCCATCTTTAACGATGTTAGAATAATCCATACATTGCCTTATATTACAGAAAACAAGAGAAACACAAGACTAATAATTCCTCACTCGTTGTCTGCCATTAAACCGACTGCATCATTGTAATGTTGACATGAATATCCAATCAGAGTACAAGTTTATATCACGTGACACAAATTTCCCGCGATGTGCCAATCAGCAGCCTCAGCATCTGAAACTATCGACAAGTGACCCATATCGGCGCTAATCGGATTTTGCTCGAGCAAGGCGCGCGTATCGTACACGCTCGTGCGTATCGCGTGTTTGTTTTAGTCACGGGTGATATCTTCGTTAAATATTAAAGAGCGAGCATTCAATTTGTTGCGTGAGTTATTGAGCGAGACACACGGAAAATGATCATAGCCAGACACGGATATTAACAACAAACTATCACAAATGTGCGTGCAAACGGGGGATCGTTGAGCTTGACATTTAGAAAACATGCAGCTAACATTTCGTCAAAAATGAACTTGCTTTCTCTTCACGAGTATGAATTCGCGCATTCGCGTGTAACTTATCTTTAAATCAGTCTTACTCTTAACCTTATCTAGAAAATAGTTGATTTTGTGCCATGGTTTTGTAGCCGCTTGCCTTAGCCAACAATACAGTTACCACTTCAGTAGTTTCTCAGTAAAAGTTATTCCCCTTAAGCTTTTGATTTAGGCTTATAAAGATGTACTGTAATAATATTCATGCAAAACTTAGAATTCCTGGCATGTTCACGGAAGTAGTAATCACTAATTATTTTTTAAAAATACGATTACGGATCGTCTTGCAATTATAAACGACATGATCGTTTTTGATAAGAATAAAATACATGTATTTTAGGTCTTTGGCTTTTGATAAGATTAAAATGTGCATGTGTATAAAAGTCTACTAATACTAACAAGTCAATTTCCGCACAATCTACCATACAGTACCGGAAAAATATAATGTATAGTAAAAGGTAAAGTGTTTGTTTATTATAGTGTCTCCCCTATTGAAAGGGCCGGCCAATTTGACTTATGAGACACCTAGTTTTCGTGCGCACAAAACCTCCCGAATCCCTTCTCATGTATTTTATTTTAATGATCCCATGCTGTAATATGCACCTGGGATGAAATAAAATTAGGTTCTGTTTTGTTCTGTTCTGTTATCAGCCTGGAATGTGCGTGGGATGTAGTGATCACGATAGTTCAAGTACTGAAATACATGCTCTCTAGTATCAGCAGCTCCAATAGCCTACACCTGGCATCATTGTCACCACACAATGTTAAGTGAGAAAAAATCGTCGAGATGCTGGGAATATCTGATACTTGGTGCAATGCGGATTTTAGGGCAATACAGATCAATCATCGCTGGTTTAGAATGAGAAGGTCGTAAGTACAAAATCGATATTTTGAGAAAACAAGATAATATGTCTGAAAATTACTCTTTACTTCATTTTCGTCAACATGACATGTTCCGATTTTCGTGAAAATAGGCTCATAAGAAGCGCCTTGTGATGCAGATTTTAAATATATACTAGTATATATCAGTCTTATAAGGTCGTAAGTAGTACCCAGACAAGGGCGCTCAAACAATATTGACAAAGTCGAAATATCGTCACGGTAAATCCCCACACCGAAAACCTGTGGTGTTCAATTGATAGTCATAAAGGAATTTGATCGCAAGTCATGCCGATTTTAGTATTTATTTCATTTATTAAAATCATTGTTGGAGACTCATTAATGAAAGAAATGTTCTTTGATACAAATGTTCGATTCTTCACAAACTTGATACTGTACACTTACGCACACTTCTAACGTAACACTTTTATAATTCAAATTTCTCAGACACTGTTGAAGATATCAAGTTGCACTGCTTATAAACCATGTTGTATTAGCAATACAGGAATGTTGAAGTCATTCATCCATGACGCTCTGTCAGTTCTTGGCGTAGCGCGGTGGTGATTTCTTCGTGCTGCACGTGAAAATGGTAGTCAGTGGCAAAAATCGATATTTTAGTCATTGAGTTCCTCTCTGGCGACAGTCCGACTGAAAAAACAGATTTGTATAAAAAAAAATGACCAGGAGGAGGACTATTGAGCGTGGTCGCGCAGTAGGAAAGTTACAGAGTGGTCATTCCATTAGACAGGTATGCGCTGTAATTTACTACACATTTTTATGAAAGGTTAAAAAACGTTGAAATATCATCGTTTGTCAATATTTCGAATATTATAATAATAAAACTAAAATATGATCAATATTTTCAAGTTTCATGTAGTCAGATATTTCGGCCGCCATGTGTCTACAATTTCAAGACTTCTTCAGAAGTTGCAACTCCCCGACTGACTTTATAACCAGCCAAAGAAGTCTCACGGTAGGGTGACAACACAATGGCAGTGTGTACAAATTGTTGTTGACCATCTTCACGACCCTTTAAAAACAGCAACGTCGACTGCGAGAACTACACATGAACAGCATGTTGGGCCAGTCGGTCGCATTGTGCCGTTTTGTGACTTTTGATTTTACAGTGATGCTAAATATTTGAAATTATTTTTACCATACCATGATACTGTTTATCAACTAGAATAAAAAAATATAGGAGGCATTTGTAAAGGGTTTGTTTATATGTACTCCAAATTTTAATCAAATCCCTTCATGAGTATTTGAGAAATCATGAAAAATGCAGGTGTTGCGTTAGGAGTGTGCGTAAGTGTACATGCACATGATCTTTATTGTTTTTTTTTTTCAATTTAATACAGCTCTGTATATGCCCACACGGTATTGTATGAGCAGGTCATACATTAAGGTTTTAAATTTGGACTGCTAAAATGACCAAAACAACCAAAACAACGCGTCTGTGCACGAGATGGAACACGTGTCCAAATGGACCATGTTACCATCGCCGAACTGTATGTATTATGCTTATAACGTTAACATATATAATATGCCTGTACACAAAAGATGTAAAATACGTTTATTGATAAATTATTTAGTCTATTAGATCTTTGCCAACAGTACTGTGTACAAACGGTAAATAAAGTGCTATATTCCAAAGACCTAATGTAATTTAGGTCTTTGTATATTCGTTTTAAAAAGGAAACTTGCTCATGAGTTTTTTTCTAATATTGGGTTGGTCATATTGTGTATGAACCACACATTTAGCTTGTTACACTCTAGCAGAGTAAAAAAAATGACCAGTCCTAAAAAGTTGGTTAATGGTCGTAAAGTGACTCGACCAATTACGATTATAGGCGGCCCTAGTGTAGGCTTCAGTACGTAGCCCTACTGTCATTTGCACCGACTGACCATTACCTGGGCTGACATTTGTTCCCATGAAATGTTTTACCGGTAGGTAGTAATGTTACAAAGATAAAGATCACCAAACACCATGGGTATGAAATTTACTAAAATGTAACTTTTTAAAAAAAATCTTCAGCAGGTGGTTTTGGATTTTATAACATGCTACGCGCCTGATTACGTTTAGTCAAGTAAGAGTTACGCCCCTTAGAACAAAAAAGTCTGGGAAATATTTAGCGCGAATATTGGCGAAGATTATTTTTGCGCAATCACAGCTCTTCTTGAAAAATGGGTGTAAGATATTACTTTACTTGTTTTCATTGGCTTTAAATTAAAGTTTCATTACACTTTACACGTTTAAAATAGTTACGTTACCTTAAAATACAAAAAAACATGCAATTGTCACCAGTTTTCGCGACGTTTGATAATTTTGTGTTCATTCTGGCACCGACCTATCGTCAAGAATAGCCGTCTGTACACTTCTGTTCTACATTATTTGTGTGCCTTAAAGTTATATCAAATAGGAAAGTCACTAAAGAAACTGACATCTGTCTGATTCATAGGAGACGGGAGCACAGGCCCAACCACACGAACTTGTGACGAAGGGTGGGAGAAAATGTTATTACCTTACCAATGTCCTTGTGCTATGAGTGTGGTACTTTTGTGTTGACCAATAGGAGCTGGGTAATGTTGTCAGGACAAAATTCCACTGGTTTAGTGCGATGGGGAATGGTTTTACATTTCTCAAGTTTCTGATGGCTCTGATAATCAGAATCTGAATAGATTCCTTGGTTCTTGAACATGCCTGGTGTGTTGTACCATTACACACAAGGCTACATTTACACTTCCATCCTGTGCATCTCTCCTCTAGTTAGTGGGAAGCACATTGGAAAAGGCTGAAGTGTACGGCTGGAAGTAGTTCTGGGTACCTTAACTAAATGATCTTTTTATTGACTGACGTCGATCTTTTATAATTGGAATAATCACTGAAATGGAATAATCATCGTCTAAGAAGCTTGGACTAGGCTGGAGGTGCCAGTGTCCTGGGACTCGAACCAAGGACCTTTTGCCTGGTAACTTAGCATACTAACCACCAGCATAGCAAGTTAGCAACTCTTATAAGTGAATTTACAATTGTGTTTTCAGAGAAAATCAGCAAAAGGAAAGGAGAAGAAATTAAAACGGAAGGAGGTAAAAATTTAATTTTACAATCTAGAGATTAATAGAACCCCATACATGTGGGCAGCGGTGGCCTAGAGTCAGGGTGCATGCTTCTGGATCAAGAAGTCCCCAGTTCAACCGCCCTCTGGACCATTGGTTAATTTCTCTGAGCAAGACCCACATGCTCCACTCCACCATGGTGTAAAATGGTACCTGTGAGTGCAGTGTCTATTCCTGTGCGCCACAGATCGATGTTGTCTGCCACACCCACATGAGAGAAATAGTCTCCCCAGGCAGACACAAGTGTATGTTTCCATAGGTAGCCCAATGACCAGGGGAAGTTTAAATGTCAAAGTGTGCTTGAGCGGCCCAACAGCTGAAAATAGCCTTAGAAAATTGGTAACCTAACATGTATTTATATATAAATAATGTTCTGTACAATCGCTTTCAATCAGTGCATTAGTTGTGCCATCTTGATAGTAAGCTTTTAGAAGGTTTTTAATTGACATTGGATTCAGTTAAAATTAAATATATTACAGCATAGAGTCTGATGTAAATAATACTTTTATACTTTCTATGGCTTTGAATTTAAAACATACTTGTTACATACATTACAGGAGAATGCAAAGTTAGCAGTATCATTAGCAAAAGTTGAGGCAGCTTGCAAGGTTGGTACTTTAGTGTCTTATTTTACATCTAAAACATGTATTATTATCTAATCTGTTTGTATATGCGCAGCGCCTATCAATGTTTTGTACACAAGTCTGGTTAGCAGTCGTATATTTATACTTGTTGAACTTTTTTCAGTAAGTATCAGAGACTGCCTGCCATTCAGTAAATACCTGATGGCTACATGGATGAGAACAATAATGAAATATTATTCATATGAGAATGATACTCACAAATTATTAAAACAATTTATTAGATTATTGTTAAATACAGTTCAGTAGAAACTCCCCTATCCGGAACCTCTCTAATCCGGAATCCCCCTCAATCCGAAATTTTTTCACGGTCCCGATTCGTTCCTTCTAAAAGGTATGTGAAAAAAACCTCCCCAATCCGGAACCTCCGTACTCCGTAGACCGGACTACTTTTGCGGTCCGGAATGCAAATATACAGTGTTATTTGAACTCCCCAATCCGGAATTTAACGCTTGATCCGGAATTATTATGATTTTACACAAAATATGTCAAACGGTTTATTTGATCGGCAAATGTTCCGTTACTCGTGAAATTGCTTTTAGCATCAACCCGAGTGTTTCCGTATAGTAGGGCACGGGTAATTTGTTGATAATTCGTCATTTTGTAAATAAATCACCATGGAGAAAAAAGTTCAACTTGATTTGTCATTTATTTGTTAAAAACAATTACATTCGTACATTAAAATGTATTATGGCTCACATAAACAAAGATTTGATTCGTAATTACCCTAAATATTGACAGTTTTTTTATCGACGTATAGTCGGAATGAGGTTAAATCAAACGGTTTTGCACTTGGTTTTAGACACGAAGGATCGTACACAGGTTGATTTTAAACACGACCCGATATAGAGATCGTTATCACACCTTTTAATCTGTTAATTGACTGACAGGGGGATTAACTGCCTGTTTGCAGTGTAGCCAGAGGCAATCACCAGTAGTCAGTTGTTTATTGGTGTCTTTCCGGTATACAGATCTTTACACCAAAATGAAAAAAATAGGTTTGAAAAAAAACAAATTCTAAGCTTTGAAATTATTTTTTCGCCAATCTCAAAAAAAATTCGCCAAAAGCGGAAATGGTGAATAGCAGCGGAAACCCTAATGTAACATGGACTTCAGAATACAGACATACTGTACCAACAATAGTGTACACCAGACGATATAAATTTTCCCTATAAACACTACTAATAGGTAAAACCTCTCCAATCCGAAATCCTCCCTAATCCGAACTTTTTGGCCGGTCCGAAGGGAGTTCGGATTAGAGAGTTTTTACTGTATATGAAAAATTTGATGATGAATAATCCATTTTAATTGAGCTTTTGCATTTGTTAAAAACTAATTATTGATTTACATGTGTGTTTGTAACTTCAGTTTGATGATCCTCTGTCTTCTATGTTGCAACCTTTCAAGAAATTTGACAGAAATGGGTAAGTGATAACAAAGAGATGATCTATTCTGACATAATAATTCATGTTGACATTTTTATTGGTTTTCGTTAACAGGCTCAACTTGACGAAAAAGTTTAAAATGTTACCAATTTTCCAGGGCTCTTTTCGACTGTTAAACGCTCAAGCAACCTTTGCCATTTTAACTTCCCCTGGTCATATGGCTACATATGGAAACCTACGTGTTCGTGTTTTCCTGGGGAGACTATTTCTCTCCTGTGTGTGTAGCAGCCAACATCGATCTGCGGCACCCAGGAATAGCCACTGTCCTCACGGGTACCAATTGACACCTTGATGGAGTGGAGCATGTGGGTTATTCATGCTCAGAGAAATTGAACAGTGGTCCAGACGGTGTTGAACGCAGGATATCTCGATCCTAAAGCGCGCAATTTATACACTAAATGAATTCCAATCCTATGATGTTATGTACTGAGCCAATTAATTTGAATAATAGTTGTAGGGTATAAAGATGTCATGTATTATATTTCAGTCTCTCGTTGACGATAGAATGTAAACATGCTGACCATTTAGATGAAGAATCGAGAGAATTTATATTCCAGTTGTGTAAAAAGAATATGCAGAAGTTGTAAGTCAGAATTATCAAAATTACGTCTGTGAGTTTTGTAACATGATTGAAGAATTTATCCAATTTTCAATAACATACTTGAATTAAAATGTCTGTTCATTAATCGCTGAACATATTTTTCTTGTTATAATTTTAATAAATCTTGGCATAAATGTTGGGGGTTTAATTTAGCAATGGTGGTGTACGTCTGTCCCCTATGACGGCAATTCTATCCATACGTATGTAATGCAGATTCTGTGTGTTGAACTCCTCGCAAACTATTGGGTAGAATTTCTTAAAACTTTAATAGATTAACAACTATAATATATAGTTGACCCTAAATAAATGAGATATGGCCCTTTGCAGGTTTTGTTATATACCCGATTGGGGTACCTGTGTTCCATGGACACATTTCTAGTTGTTCTAAACAGGAAATTCAAGCAAAGGGTAGGGCAATAGAAAAAATACATGTATACAGGGTGTCAATTTTCAAGATACATCCGAAATACTGGATTTATCATTCCTGAAAGAGCAATGTCTTCTGATCAAAATAAAAATGATTTGATAAAAATATCTCAAGAAATGGCAAAGTAATGTTAACTTTAATCTGCTCGAAATGACATTCTTTAACAATATTGTTATAGGCCTCTTGCTTGGCAAAATGTTCATGTAGCCTCATATATGATTTTCCTGATTTTGGATTTGGCTCTGTTGACACCCCTGATGTATCTGACTGAATTAAATAATTATACCTTGCATTATCAGATATGAAGAGAATGGTATACATGGATGGAAGGATCGTGAAAAGCGTGAAGAAATGTCAGAAGATCGTGCTCGTTACCTCCTCGTTAGAGATGTCAAACAAGAAATTGTTGCTTTTGTACACTTCAGATTTGATATGGAATTTGAGGAAGAAGTGATGTATTGGTAAATACATTAAAAGTTAAATTTCCTTCTTTGTCTATATTGAAAGTGGAATCTGGCTTTGAAACCAGAATTTTTAGGCTTGGGATTGATTGCTAGTTACCTAGATCTTACACTTTCTAAACATTTGACATCTGTCAGTGTTGATTTTCTCCACATGTAGATGTTTGTCTGGACCTGTTTGAAGGATAATATGTAAGTACTGTTTAGGATTCCATCCAGGAAAACTCGTTATGTCATAATGTGAATCAGCTGCTGTATATTACCAAAAGATTGTTGAGAAACGGTGTTATCCTAAATAAACATTAAACATGTATACTTATTCTTTCGAGAATTATTTACTTTATAAAATCTAAGAAGAAAACAAAATTACCGTTTATTTGTATATACATTTTAAATAATGTTAACAACATTTGTTGTATATTTATATATATATATCACTTGCCTATTATGTTGTTTCTCTGTTTTAGTTATGAGCTTCAGTTGGTAGAAAGTGTTCGAAGAAAAGGTCTTGGAAAATTTTTGATGCAAATTTTAGAATTAATGGCTCACAAGTAAGTTGTATCTTTAGTAGACTTTAATACTGGGCCGGTATTCACAAAGTATCTTAAGGGAAAACTTAAATATTTTTACTTAAGTTAAAAAATTGACTTGCAAGTGATTTTCCCCTTAAGCTGATACACTTAAGGAAAGATCGTGAGAAGTTAACAATGTGAGAAAATCGAAGTGTTTGAATCTTTATTCCCTACGGAATACATAATTTATGAAGATCTTGAAAAAATTCTAAGAATTCTAAGTTTTCCCTTAAGTTGGCTTAACATGCTTTGTGAATACCACCCCTGATCTATAAATTGTTTGGAACAGCCAATAAAAATTGGCCCAACACATGACATGCATCAAGTCTGTCTAGAGCTAAATTTAACCCCACCAAATCGGTGTTTTCATTGGTTCAAAATGTAGGTTGTATTCTAAATAAGCATACATAAATAAATTAGTTACAAGCTATTGAAAACTTATTTAACCATAAAACGTATATTAACTTTATTTCAGAACTGAAATGCTCAAAGTGATGTTGACTGTGTTCAAAGCGAATGACAATGCTGTTAAATTCTTCATGGGAGCTTTGAAGTATGTATTAACCAACGTATCTTTAACCATTGATTCTTACTTTCAGTGATTCTTGGGAATACTAACTTTTGTGTAATTAAAATTGTGGCTATTACATGTATATATTAGTAAATATATTTTGACCGCAATAAAACATTTTATTGAGTTGACTAATTCTGGGGAAACATGGGCATTAACAATTAATTGTTTAAAACTCTTAGTTATGTGAACCTGTTGTAGTCGATGATGACCAATCACTGCGCAAAATTAAAGTGCTTATTTGTAGAGTTCTCCAGAAATGTTGAGTGACTCCAAATTCTCACAATGTTAACTGTGTGATTTCTGAGACACAACTTTGACCAATGTCACTGTTGTGTTGGTACTGATGTGACTTTAAAGGCTTTGAACTCCAGTGCTAATTTTGATAACTAATTTTGAAGGCTTTGAACTCAAGTGCTAATTCTGCTTACTAATTTTAAAGGCTTTGAACTCAAGTGCTAATTTTGCTAACTAATTTTAAAGGCTTTGAACTCAAGTGCTAATTTTGCTAACTAATTTGAAAGGCTTTGAACTCAAGTGCTAATTTTGCTAACTAATTGTAAAGGCTTTGAGCTCCAGTGCTAATTTTGCTAACTAATTTTAAAGGCTTTGAACTCCAGTGCTAATTTTGCTAACTAATTTTAAAGGCTTTGAACTCCAGTGCTAATTTTGCTCACTAATTTTAAAGGCTTTGAACTCAAGTGCTAATTTTGCTAACTAATTTTAAAGGCTTTGAACTCAAATGCTAATTTCGCTAACTAATTTTGCTTACTATCAGGACTATCATTGAAATTGCTTGCCTGAATAGGTTAAATTTTGTTAGTTTCCCTATACACTCTACATAATAAAACATTTTATTGACTTGACTAATTCTGTGGAAACATGGGCATAAACAATTAATTGATTAAAAATGTTAATTTTGTGATCCTGTTGTAGTCAATGATGACCAATCACTGCGCAAAATTAAAGTGCTTATTTGTAGAGTTCTCCAGAAATGTTGAGTGACTCCAAGTTCTCACACTGTTAACTGTGTGATTTCTGAGACTCAACTTAATTCAATGTAACTCTTGTGTTTGTACTGCTATGACTTTAAAGGTGTTGAACTCCAGGGCTAATTTTGCTGACTAACAGGACACTGAATTTAAACAAAATCTGTATTTGAGGAGTGGGGAATTCCATTTCAGATGCTTCGTCTTCTGTAGTTAGGTCAGGAGTCTGACTGTCAATGTTGACCTCGGCTTCAGGAGATAAGCAGTCTGTGAATTTATTAGTTTCCCTATACACTCTTCATAATAACGGCAAAATTTACTTGCCCAACTACAAAAGTTACTTGCCCAAATCAACATACTTGTCCCGGACAACCAGACTATAGTTCAATTTTGAACCCTGAGCCATGACCTTTCAGACGAATCTATTTGGGCGGGTAACCCGTGAATTATTGATTTACATAGTCGTGATTTAAAGATACTTATTTGTTATACATATATGAATAGTCATTCCCGCACCAACCTTTATCGGCGATTGGATTAAACTTTAAAAGTGCAGTCACGGCTCAATGCTCGAAATCGAACTATAGTGCTTATTTCGCAGACTTGATAATGGCCAGTATAATCCCGGTATGTACAGTTAGATGTACCTCTCTTTCTGTGTTTGTTCTGACATTGCTCTTTAAGACATGTGAGTTTGGTTATGGGTAGAATGAAGGTTAATGTTACATGTGCGGGCAAGGTGTTCTTTTTTCAGTTCCGCTGTGTTTCTTATAATTTTGAAATTACATGTACTTGTCAGTATTGTTTAGCACAACATTTGGTGTGAATAATTATGTTAGAACATAATTAAACAGGTTTTTGCCTGCAATAAAATACTTACTTATGATGGCTAGTTCAACAGACAGGTGCCTGTTAACTATCTATGTGGCACTATTAACTCAAAATTATTTGTCATGAAACTAAAATTCAGCAAATTACCTGCTTTCAGTGTTGTGGTACTGCATACACATGAAAGCTACCTTATTTGTTTGAATGTGTTGCTAAGAAAAAAGAAGTACAATTAATTCATTCCATAACTGCTTAATCCTTTTGGTTCCTAAGTGGTCAGTCTTTTGTTCGAAAAACATGCTAAATTGAGCTTAAATAGCAATGATAGGGCGTCCGTGTCAATGATGACCAATCACTGCGCAAAATTTAAGTGATTATTTGTAGAGTTCTCCAGAAATGTTGAGTGACTCCGAATTCTCACGCTGTTAACTGTGTGATTTCTGAGACACAACTTTGATCAATGTCACTCTTGTGTTAGGACTGATATGACTCTAAAGGTGTTGAACTCCAGGGCTAATTTTGCTAACTAACAGGACACTGAATTTAAACAAAATGTCAATTTGAGGAGTGGAGAATTCCATTTCAGATGCTTCGTCTTCTGTAGTTAGATCAGGAGTCTGACTGTAAATGTTGACCTCGGCTTCAGGAGATAAGCAGTCTAAATTTTGAATTTGAAACTGCTTGCCCAAATAGGTTTAATTTAATAGTTTCCCTATCTATACCCTCTACATAAATACAGCAAAATTTACTTGCCCAACTACGAAAGTTACTTGCCCAACTACAAAATTTACTTGCCCAACTACAAAATTTACTTGCCCAACTAGAAAAGTTTCTTGCCCAAATCAACAATTACTTGGCCTGGACAACCAGACAAGTGCTAATTTCACAGACTTGATCAGGGCTAGTATATTACCGGTATGTACTGTTAGATTTACATCTCTTTCTGTGTTAGTATAGCTTGGCCACATCAACACGAGCCTGCCCTATTGATTACTATAATTTAACAGTTGATGTATTGTCTACGTCTACAAAACAGATTGTATGTTTTCATAATCAGGGAGTATCACGATAACGATCAAGATGTAATAGTAACACAAATCTTAAATGCCAATATTGCACGATTTGCTTGTGTAAATTGATATATTCAAACCAAGAACCTTGTAATATATTCTTGCATAAAGGTCAGGCTCAGGTCAATATAGCCAAGCTATACTGACATTGCTCTTTAAGAGATGTGACATTGATTATGGGTGTAATGAAGGTTAATGTCACATGTGCGGGGCAAGGTGATCTTTTTTCAGTTCCGCTGTGTTTCTTTTAAAGCATTTGAAGGATTTTGAAATAACATGTCCTTGTCAGTATTGTTCAGCACAACATATGGTGTGAATAATTATGTTAGAACGTAATTAAACAGGCTTTTTGCATGTAATAAAACACTTATTTAGGTTGGTTAGTTCAACAGACAGGTGCATGTCAACTAACTGTGGCACCTATTAACTCAAAATTATTTGTCGTGAAAATAAAATTCAGCAAATTACCTGCTTTCAGTGTTGTGGTACTGCATACACATTAAAGCTACCTTATTTGTTTGATAGTGTTGCTAAGCAAAAAAGAAGTAAAATTAATTCATTCCATAAACTCTTAATCCTTTTGGTTTCTAATTATAGGGCGTCCGTGTCAATGATGACCAATCACTGCGCAAAATTTAAGTGATTATTTGTAGAGTTCTCCAGAAATGTTGAGTGACTCCAAATTTTCACAATGTTAACTGTGTGATTTCTGAGGCACTTGGAGCTCTCTCCTGTGGTTGTGGCAGCCAACATCTATCTGCAGCACGCAGGAATAGGCATTGCCCTCATAGGTACCAATGTACACCTTGGTGGAGTAGAGCATGTGGGTTCTTCTTGCTCAGAGAAATTAACCCGTGGTCCAGACGACCTCTCAACCCTGGAGCGCACATTCTACTTCTAGCTCATCGCTCCCCACATTAACTGCAAGAAATTGAATCACCATCAGGGTTCCCACAGTCAGGGAAAAGTCTGGGAAAAACATAATTTTAAAATTAGTCTGTGAAATTTGGAAATTGAGCAAAAATCAGGGAACTCTAAGTAAAAATGTGTGTGGGAACCCTGACCATCAACCTAAAATAAATCAGTAAAACTAATGTATGAAAACTTACAAAGTGTATTTGGTTATTTACAGGTTTGAGGTGGATGATATATCACCGGACGATGGAATGTACGAAGATGAAGCGAGATATTGGATTCTCAGTAAACCTATCAAACGTAAAACACCACTAGCACCTAAACAAGTAGGACAAGCTAACACCTTAACTGCTGACAGTTATGTTAAAATGAATGGACAGACAAATGGCGTAGCCGTGCAATGAGAACAGATAGTTTATAGTGTTAATCTGAAATAATCAGTCATCAAAAATAGCACTCGCCCTAAGGCCATGGCGAGTATCTTTTGCCATAGAAGTAGTAACTTTATGTAGGATAACTCTCCCGCATTGCAGGTACTGTTCAGAAGCTAATTTCAATGACTGAATAATTGAATTTCAAATCGTACAATAACACTGGAGACATGGTCAATTATGAATAGTAGAATGTGTCAACAGGTGAACTAACTGAACTTCACAGGTACAGTGGTGTACTACAGCTTCACTTAAAATCCAATTATCCATTCTTATGACCTTGAACACTTGTCTTATTGAGTGTACTTGGGTTTTTATTAAGAGTTAATGAGAAAACATGGACTTGAAAAGTGTGGTTGTAACTTTGAGGTGTTCTTTAAGCAAGGTGTTGCTGTACTTATAAACATAGCTGTTGCTCCGCTTCTAGTGTAATGCTGACAACTTATGTATAAATGTCATTTGTATAAAATAACTGTTTGTAAAACATTTAAAACATTTGTATGACTTGCAGTCTATGTTTTTAAAATTTGGATCAAATTGCCTGAATCTTCTAACGTCAATACTTTTCTTTTACACTTTATAAATAATTGCCCTTGCAATAAAGCAGAAACAGCCACTTATTATTTGCCTGACATTGTTTATCAGACAAGGGAATTCATCGTATCATGCAAGAATGTGCAATGTATTTACACCAACATTGGATTCTTTTATTGGTCTACTGAATTTAGATATATGTCTTGAATGTGTTCACATCTGTCCGAAAGTCGATTCCTGTAGGAATTACTCGTTTCAGATAAGTGCTAATGATGTATTCATGGTTTCAATTAGTCGATTGTCACATAGATGCTTATCTGGTGTTACTTTGATTAAGTACATTGATTGTATATAATGTATTAGTTAGGTCAAGCCAAAAAAATGCCATTTTAAGAGAACTTTTTGATAAATTTTGTGATTTACCAACTGGAGTTGAGTCCCTTCCAAATCATAAGTCCACATTTTTGTTTCATGAAATAATGGTTGTTCAATTCAATCCATGTCACATGTTTGGGTAAAAATCAAGCTGCAACAGGTTTAATATTTAAACCATTGATTTATGCTTTTTGACGATATGAAGATGCAGTTTATTTGTTAAAGAAATTGATGCTCTTTGACATGTATGAGGAAGTTATATCATACTTCGCAATAAAAACCTACAGTATATATATGGGTTTTTATACAAAATAAATATATTTTTGCAATATGTTTAGTGTTGTTTTATGTTTGATAGGATAAACATATATTATAGCTTGCCAAATTTGACTCGATCCTGACCTTTTAATTGGTATAATGAAACGGCCGATACCTTGCCTATATCCATCACCAGGGTTGTATGTTTTCATAATCTTGGAGTATCACGAAGAAGCTCAAGATATGATACTCAAATCTAAAATCCCGATGTTGCACTATTTGTTGGTAGAAAAGTGATAAATTGAAAGCATGCACTTTGTAATATATTCATGCATGAATGTCCAGATCATGTCAAATTTTCCGAGCTATACATTCCATGAAAAGTTAACATTGGTGTAGATTTTCCTCCACATGAGACGTAGAAGGACAGATGAACTACTTATTCATTTATCTACAGTATCCAAAGAATGCTGGATTGGTGTACGCCATATCCACACAAATTAATTGGACAACAGTTGTGGCTACCAATGGAGTTAAATTGCTAATTGTCATTCAGACTTTTCTAAAAGGGGATAATAAGAACAGTCCTGTAGCCATGCCGAGGCACGTGAGGAATTTTCATAAATATGCATGCTTTTTTTAATGAAAACTATGCCTAAAATCATGCGAATAGACACAAAAGATTTTTCCTCAGTGCAAACATCACTGGGTGATTTGTTTCCAGAATATCGCATGGTCAGCCATAAAAACAAGGTTTAAAAGCTATTACTGCCATGCCTGAACTGATGTTCATTATATCATGCATTAGCAGCATTACTACAACCATGATGGTGACCGAGTGGTTAAACTGCTGGATTTGCAACCAGACAATCTTGTAAGTAGTAGGTTATAAGCCTTATATGAAATTCTGATAACCATGTTGATTTTGCTCCACATCTGGAGAAGCTACTGGTTCCTTGTGCAAGGGCAAGTAAGTACTTGGGCCTTATTCACGAATATTTTAAGACTGAGACGTAACAGGCTGTAAATTGTAAAATGTTGTATTTGCTCTCGTGTTGTATAAATGTTGAATAAAATGTCACATGGTTAAATCCAATTGCAAAAAATTGCAGATTATAAATGCTGTCAAGTCTAAGACTAAGTCTCAGTTTTACACTGTGAATAAGGCCCCTGGACTTGTAAAAGTTACAAAAACTAGCCACAACAAAGGTTATACTAGTATAGAGAAGTTGCCATTAGTTTGCTGAATTTGAAATCTAGGTTCAATTACTGGTAGCAGTATGTACATCATTCCCTTCCATGAAAATTTAACACTAAATGCCGAAAGTTAGTACTGGTTCAAACTCGTAGGATAATCCAGGGTCGGTATTCACAAAGCATCTTAAGGGAAAACTTCAATATTTTGACGTAAGTTAAGAAATTGAACTCCACATATTTTGCAAGAAACTAAGAATAGCTCATAGTATCTTGGTGAATATAATGGCGCTTTATATAATGCTTCAAAACCATGTAAAAAGTAGAAAATCATGTTTTATTCTGTAAAGCTGATACACTTAAGGAAATTATAAGTTTTCCCTTAAGATTCGTTGTGGGTACCACCCTAGGAAAATAGATAAGGTGAGTATTCAGCAGTGTATATTATAACTGAAAACAGAGCAAACCAAAATATACTAGAAAACTATTTTTTCAAATTTACATAGAATACAAAATTATCAATAACTAGCTAACACATTGAAGAAATGATAAACTTCATCATCGTCAAAGACAGCCACCACAGTGTTACATTCCACACATTTCACAGGATTGAATTTGTCATCTTCCACTGAGTTCTGATCTTTCTTCCGCTTCCGAGAATTTTTTCCTGCTTTAGGATATTTGAGTAATTCACTAGTGTCTATTTTACAGTTTGTTACGAACATCGCTCTATATTGGTTGTTGTAAACGTCATGTCTGAAATAAAAGTTGGGATATGTTATCATCACAGTTATGTCATGCTGCCTAAATTTATAGTAATTCAAAGAGCTATGTAACGCCATTATGATTAGTCAGTTACATTCTATTCAATTAAATTTAGTGGTCATGTATTACCTCCCTTGAAAAACCCTTTCCTTAGTCAAAGGATGCATGTTAAAGGTCACAAACCACCAAATAGAGTTGTTCTTTAACTCAATGTAAAGTGACCTTGGTCAGCCAAAAAAAATGTCAAATTTTTGTCCATGGGGCCCTCTCAAAATCTTTTAATCAATAGAAATAGCATCCAGCTTGAAGAAAATGAAAAAAAAGTAGGGGGTCATGTATTATATAAGAAAAATTTGGTTCGTCAAACGCGGTGAACAGATTTTTCTCATATGTACGGATTTACTCACTGTCCGTTAGCCCCAACCTTACTTTCACTTTCATATTTAAGCCAGAATACAAAATATTTCTGAATAAAACCATTTCACTACATCACATACATGCATACAAAGCATTTAACACCAATTTCATGATTCTGATGCTGATTTGTCAAGACATACCCCCATTTCCAGTCGCTTTAAAGTTTTTAAACGGACTATTTGACTGTATCTGAATTTGGTCCGCGTAGGCATTTAGTGGTTATTTACCTTAAGGCAACCCTTTTTGGGTTGTGTAAGTGTTTTTTGCACTTTTTCCAATGCTACTATATATAAGCAGCACAAAACAATCAATTCTAGACAAATTGGGCATGAAATCCAGAAAAAATTACAAACCCGCATATGCGCCTTTAAGGAGAAATTTGGTCAGCGCCTGTCAAATGGTATGAATGGTGACATGAAATGGGGTTGCAGTTGTGCTAAAATGGTATTCTGAACCCTAATTTTGCTTTAGATGCCTAATAATATGTCTATTCTTCATATTTAATCACAATTATCCATGTCTGATACTAAAATAAGGGCAACATTCACATAAAAATGTCAATTTAAGAAAAAATAAATCTGAACTTTTCTGGATTTTTCATGATAAAAATCTAAATTTTCACTTTTTTAGACATTTTACACAGATAAAAATGGTTAAAATCCCATCTTGAGTGCATTTCCATTCATTTAAATGCAAAAAAATGAAAACATGATTTTGAAGGAATTTTGCATGTCTTTAGGTCACAAACCACCAAATAGAGTTGTTCTTTAACTCAATGTAAAGTGACCTTGGTCAGCCAAAAAAAATGTCAAATTTTTGTCCATGGAGCCCTCTCAAAATCTTTTAATCAATAGAAATAGCATCCAGCTTGAAGAAAATGAAAAAAAAGTAGGGGGTCATGTATTATATAAGAAAAATTTGGTTCGTCAAACGCGGTGAACAGATTTTCTCATATGTACGGATTTACTCACTGTCCGTTAGCCCCAACCTTACTTTCACTTTCATATTTAAGCCAGAATACAAAATATTTCTGAATAAAACCATTTCACTACATCACATACATGCATACAAAGCATTTAACACCAATTTCATGATTCTGATGCTGATTTGTCAAGACATACCCCCATTTCCAGTCGCTTTAAAGTTTTTAAACGGACTATTTGACTGTATCTGAATTTGGTCCGCGTAGGCATTTAGTGGTTATTTACCTAAAAAACAGTTACACGGCAGCAAGTAGCAAACACATGTAATAAGTTTAACTATTTGCAGAAAAAAACATTTGCTTAGACATTTTGAAGAATATCTACCTATGATTTAAAGAAACAGAATGGCATTCATAGGATACGGATGTCAAAGCCATAACATCTACACATGCTGTCTTATATTTCTATGACAGAAATTCAAATATTTTCATCAAATAACTTTTATTTTGGCCATAAGTTATTGCTCTTTCAGGCATGATAAATCCAGAAGTCCGGATTAATCAGGAAAATTGACACCCCTGGCACTGACACAATATTTTGGAATTGACAAGATTATGGATGACACTTTTAAGAAGGGACAAGGAAAACTTTTGGTAAGGGGGATAACAACAGACCAAAATGTTGCTTAAGATTGAGAAATTTCAGTAGCCATTTGAAACTTCCTTGACACATGCAATCCTCACAAGAAACAGAAAGGTTTGCATTTAGGCCTAATGCTATGTCCGAGAATCAGTCTTAGATGAAGTAAATATTTCCTAGGATACATTGTGGTTTAATAATCAGTTGAAGCACAGTAGACCACCGATAATAACAGACTGGGGTCAGTAAACGCTTATGCCCCGGAGGAAGCCTTGAACATAGCAAATAACTAAGTCATTCAGGGACCATAACTGTTGAAATGTTTGATAATGTTACAGGGCTGTGATGAAGTATTATGTTAATATGGTTAACAAGTATGCAAAGTTTGAAAGCAATGCATTGATGCACTTCAAAAACATTTGAGTTTCAAAATTTTGTAACAAACAGACGGACAGGACGACGATCTGATCACTATATGCCTCCTGCATCAGTGCATCAGTGGATGCTGGGGCATAAAAAATTAAAATCAATACTATAAATAAAGTAGCAAACCTTTGACAGTCTAGGCACAATGTGGTCATACATGCAGGACAATCAAGCACAGCATCACTATTAGGTAAACGTTTAGATTTATTAGATGATGTTTTGCCTTGATTAGGTAAGTATGCCCGTCTCTGATTCTCCACCCATCTCTCATTATCATCATCAATGTCAGGGTCGTACAATAAATCATCATTACTCATCTTCTTCTGTTTCTTCTTAGCATCACCTACATACAATAATAACAACTGCATTTATAGTGGATGACATATTTGGTAAAAGATCAATTTTCAATATGGTCCACATCAACATGAAATATATACTGCAATTTACAAAAATACATGATTCACATGAGCAGAAGAAAAATATATAAAAGCAGAGCCTCCTCTACAAAATGTAGAAAAGTGGCGACAAAATTTTGGAAGTGGGAACAAGAATTTTAGCAAAATCATGCAGTTTTACACCATTTGGTCCAGAAATGGCACTTTTCTCAGAAAGTGGCAACAAATGTCCAAGCCCTGAAAAGAGTCAATATTCAAGAAACAAAACAAAATACAAACAAACACAATACATGAACACGTTACACCATAAAAACTGGATAAATTCCCTTAATATTCATAAATACCCTACAGCATGTAAGTAGCCCAGTTATAACCACAGGTGGCAGTATCAGTGTTTGGTCCGCAAACGATTAAAACAAATAAAATAAAAAAATATAAAAACAATTCCGTCACTGAGCTTATAGTATACTATCAAGGTATAAAGCGTACTCTATGTCTATATGCCAAAGATTGTGGAACATTGCATCTCGTTGTTTCAGCATAAAATACGGGCGCTGAAGAAAAATCGCTATACAAGTCATTCAAATAAACTATAAGATATTCATTCTTACCGAAAATCTCGTTCAATTGTATCTTATAACAGCGAAACAGCAAAACAGTGTTACTTTTGTTATTTAACTTCGCTCAAGGTCATTTTATTTATACACTGGTTACCCGCTGCGCCCACAGTATCGTAATTATTGTTGGGAACCAAGCCTATGCGATGTTCCACAATCTTTGGACATATACATATACTACGCTTTATACCTTCATAATGTGCATGGAGTTAGATAGACAATCGATATAATATATACTGTCCATGTAGTGTATTAGCTCAGTGGCGGATTTTTTCATTTTTTCCCAAACACTGATACTGCCACCTATGGTTATAACTCCTATCATCTATACCAAGAAAGTGAATGGAACATTTTATTAACAAATTTAATCTCTTAATCTTATTTTTTGGTGGATACCTAGGTAAGATCCAAATGTCTAATATTTGACACTCACAGGGTAAGTATTAAGTATGATTATACCTTGGTTAACCATGTCTTCCTCATCGGAATCAAAGTAAACATCATCATGGTCTGTTGCCATAGAAACACCAGAACAACCTGCTTCTGTAAAAGTAAGCAACAAATCTCAAAGATATACTTTAAAAGTGCATATTATAAGTGTTGTTTCACAATGTACAAGATATTAAAAAGTTTGTTCATCCAATTTTAATTGATACAAGTCAGCCATGTTAGGCGCGCAGTATACTGTAAAATCATTTAATTTCGTTGGAACGAAATTTCATGGTTTTGGTTAAAAAGACAATTTCGTTGGGACTTGAATTCGTGGATTTTGCATTTCAGGTAAAATACAAGGGTCAAACTCAATGTTCGTTGGGATTAAAGTTCGTGGTTGAGGCGAACCACGAAATCCACGAAATTTAATCCCCCACGAAAATTAATGATTTTACAGTAGTCCTAATGAAACTTCAAATGACTCCTTTCTAAAAACAAAAATGTTAGTAAAGTTGTTGTTTAAACAGATCATAGTTACCTTACGCTTCATGAATAGCGAAAAGTGCTGAAACTGACTACTATAACTTTTAAATGCTCAATGATGGCTGCTTTTATACAGGGTTTATACTATTCTTAATTCAATTAACTGAGTCTCCTATTGGGATGTTACATTGTTAGTTCAGATTGAAACCTACAACAGACAGGATCGTACGCGAGTCTCCTCTGTCTGCCTTGATCAATATGAAAGTCATTATAAATATTTACCAGTAACCGATCCACGCCTTCTTTCTAATTCCTTCACCTTGCCATTTAGCTCGGCATTCATTTCCTTTTCAAAGTCATCTTCACTTGATGACTGATTTCCTACACTCGCTCGACGGCAAAGTTTACGTTTTTGTTCTGGAGTTCCATGAAGCAAAATATCAAACTCATCTTCAGAACTGAAATAAAATCAGGTTTTATATATGTAGTGGCATCTTCACAGTGAAACTAACTTGACTTTTTTTAAATTGTGATTTTACTTGTTAATTAATAATTAAAGCACGCTTTTGTGGAAACTATGTGGAAGAACCTATCAGTAGCTAAAATATAACACCTTAATAGTTATTTAGTGGCGGATCACATGCTTCAAATGTGAGAGGTCCAAGGTTCAATCCAAGACTATGTAAAAAAAAAGAAGAAACGAGAATGGTACCAGTAAAGACATTCAGCATTAAAGGGACCCCTGGACTCTCTTTCTCTGTGGTGGTGTATAACATCAAAAATGGGGTGTCAAGACAAGAGTGGCTAAGATAAGTAACAAGAAGTTTTGTGGAGACTGATTCTTGACAGGCGCCCAGCTAGCTTACTTAACAGAGCTATGAATTGTAGTCCCTTAATAGGTGCACCATTTCCTCCTATTATGGTGTCAGAGGGTGTTGAGGGACTGTAGACGAGGGGCTGTCTGCTAGGGCTGTAACGGTACGCTCAGCTCACGATATGATACGTACCGTCATTTTTTCTAACGGTTCGGTATATTTCGGTATGATACAATATTCAATAACAGCAGCTTGAGGCCCATATGGAAGATTGCATTATTGTAAATATGTTAGCCTCGTAAAATAAAGACTTTACTTACTTACTTACTTACTTACTTACTAACTAGCTTAATAATACCACTTTTAAGTGACAATGAATTTGTTGATTCTATAACACCAATTATTATGTGGCTATCAACTATTTTAAATGAATTTCGACTATATGAGGCATAGCTAAATACAATTAAAACGAGTGATGCATGGTAATTATACATAATCAGAGGGCTTTCAGACATTTTCGTTCTCTGAATATCATTTTGCTCATAAAAAAGCTTATACCGAACCGTACCGAAATTTGCAACTCTTGTACCGTGAACCGTGTGTGACTGAAGTCCGCGGTCTTTCGTGTACCGCGGTATACCGTTACAGCCCTACTGTCTGCTAGGAGATTTTTTTATAATTTCTGACTTTAATCTCATCAAAGTGAGCTACTCACTAAGTCGAGATTGTTTGACTAGTGGGACTGCAGAGGCATGCCACAGCACAATAATAAATAAATAGATTAAGCAGAGTGAGGGTTATGTGTACGTAGTGACTGTGGAGACAGACTCATTATAGGCACCCGACTACTTAGTCCAAGCTTCTTTGATGATAATTATTCCATTTCAAATTTTCATCGTAAAAGATCATTTAGTTATGGTATCCAGACCTAGCGACTACTCAATCAGCAGAGCTATGAACCAAGGGTCTGGAATTCAACTTCGACTTCGACTTCTCTTCTTTGTTTATTCAATTATCAAAATAAAGTTTACCACAAACCGATAAAAAATATTGGACAATGATTATTTTTTATTATATAAATGTAATACCACCACTGTCATAAGTTACGTTTGACGCATGCTTATAAATGTATAGATTAGTCTTCATAGTATTCATTGAAATCAAAAACATCAACTTTATTGAATACATGGGCATTAATATGTTACGTGGTTCGAATAATATTGAGGACGAATGGCCAATTAGTTCTTAAAATTATCTTATAAAAACAGCTTTTACCTTTCTGCGCTTTCCTGGTCACTGTCCTCGTCGAGATAATCAAGATCTCTGTCTCTGTCCATCATGACAAATATACTGTAGGCTGAATAAAGTACAAACAATTATTTCATCTCAAAACGATGAAAAATAATTCATGGACGTCGCCATCTTTTTTATTTGGAATACCTCGGACGTCGTCTACACGCTGAGATACAGGGGCGTAGATAGCATGCTTGTATGCTGGGGTGCGAAGATAAACTATCATGTGCTCACGCATTTGCTATCATGTGCGTATATATTATATGCCAATGTTAAGGTCACACGCGCAAACTTAATAACTACCGCGTTAGCACAAGTTTACGTGGTACTATCACGTGCACAGTGACACGTAAAAACTATCATATAGGACAGGTAATAGCTAATATGTTTAGTTTTATTTGTCAATTATCACGCGCATACAGTACATGATAGCTAACACGTGCCCACGTGAATCAAGAAACATCAAATGGTCATCATGTCGGAGTGCAGGTCGAGCGAAAAATGTTGGCTACCGACTGGGTGGTTGGTTGAAATGAAATAAGGTGATGTATAAGTCGGTACACCATTGTTTGTACTTTTCGTTCTGAGTGAAGTGGTCAATGCGTAAAATACATTCGTGAGTCTGACCATCACTCGTACACTCCATGCATGTACTGTTTACAGTATATAATGAGACATGTGCTTACAAGATTGCCTGTAATGTATGCTAAATCTTCTCAAGCGTCTATGTAATACTAACAAGTGCACGTGTTCGTGTTGGTGTCAGTGCAGGTCAACGAAATTATATCACAAACTACAGTTTTGACTTCCCCAAAGTTCCACCCACTTAAATATATCAGACTTTCGTAGGCCTGTGGTATCAGCTAGATTCCCAGATAGTACTTTTTATGAAACGATCCTCCAGTTCCTTTCTTCATATCCATAACTGCATTGTAAAGGTATATTAGAAGTCAAAGCACCGCTCATCGTAAATGTGCAAGTACACGTATACGTAATTAATTATGAAGTATACTTCAGTAAAAATCTCCAATATTAAAGTTACCAAAGAATTAATTTCATGAAGCAACATACATTTGCTTGTATGAAGAACGCCAGAGAAACCATAATTACCATGCTATTGGCGCATTGATCAGTATTGTCAAAACATTGTCAAAATGTTAATTTGGAAAGTCGTGTTATGGACATCGATGTATATCTATGTTTTGTTACAGGAAGTGTTTAGCGTTGTTGGCTGTTTAGCTGGAAGGAAAACAAGAAGTTCCGGTTCAATAATTAGTGTGGGAGCATTATCTATATAATGTTGGTAACGATGGTATATTCTAGTATATTGGAATCATGTTGCGTTATGGTGGAAGTGAATTATGACATAATTATGTAAGTAGAATTCTTCCTCTATTGTACCAAGATATCACAATTTTAAGGGCCATTTCTGGAAATGCAAACTGTCAAAATTGTGCAGGAAGGTCCCATAATAACATCCTCACACATCAATGTATAGTCTCCAGTCTTTACCGATGAAAAACACGCTGGTTGAACGAGAATGCATAAAAAGTATTACCATTACAACACATGGGCGTAGGAGCGTCTTCAACATTGGGGGGGGCCAAACATGCTCGCAAAGTAACTATCTTATGTCAAGTAGTCAACACGCAATATTTGCACAAAAAATATTCTAGACGCAAACTGTAATCTTAAACGTCCAAAACACTCCTACATCTATATACTAACTGTGAGTTTAGGGTTCTGTGGTCATTTGAGTAAGTAATTACGTCTTAACTGGAAGTTAATCCGTTCAAGTATACACGGGTCCGGGGGCATAGCCCTCCGGAATTTTTTCTAAACTATGGATAAATCTAGTGCATTCTAGGCGTTCTGATAAACCTTATTTTGCATTCAAAAGGGACCTTAATGCAGGGAATTTAAGTTCTTACAAAAACACAATTAAGTGTTTGCATCAAATTTAAATTTTAAAGGTGAAAACGTTTGTTTCAAAGGCTTTATATATAATTGACAACGTCCCAAAGTCATATAGGAGGGTTGGGGGACATTAAGAGTACAATTCATGGCACAAGTGTATTTTTGGAAAACAATGGGTGATGAGGTATTTGATTATAAGGAAGTTATTTTGCGAGCGAAGCGAGCATAAAAAAATTGATACGTTTTTACCAAGAACTGAAGGCAAATTGCCTATATAGGCTATAACGAGATATATTAGGTCGTAAATTATAATTTTTCGTCTGAATTATTGGGGGGGGGGGCAAAAGATATGTTGGCCCCCCGGTCCAGACATTGGGGGGGCCTGGCCCCCCCTGGCCCCCCCTGCTCCTACGCCCATGCAACAGAATGGCATAAGAAAATACTTGATCTCGTATGCCATTGTCACATGTGTCATATACCACTGGAAACCTAACATACATCTTCAAAAGCATTGTATTGTATTATGTATGCCGTATGGCGTAAGTACAAAATCAATATTTTGAGAAAACAATAAAAACTGTACACATGACAACCACTCTTTACTTATGGTAAAAGAAGCTTTTTGAGAAAATAAGAAAAAATTGTCTGAAATTACTCTTTTCTTGAAAATCAGAACTTGTCATGCTGACCAAACATAAGTTGAAACATCGAGTTTTACCATACGTAACGTAATTTTCGGATAGTTTTTTGTTTTCTCAAAATATCCATTGTTGTAGCATAATGTCTTCCAGCTTCAATCAAATCATCATACTTCTTTAGGTTGTACCATATATACGCTTTACTTATGATAAGTAAAGCGTAATTTTCGGATAGTTTGTTCTCGTTTTCTCAAAATATTGATTTTGTAGAAATACAGACGTTGATAGTTTCCTATGTGACACTGCTACTAATTGAATAGGACAATCTCGTTACACATTGCACTAATACCACAGGCCTAAGACAATTTGCTGATGTAAAACTTGGTAAGTGTTTTTGTGATATAATTTCTTATGTCTGTGCTTTTATATATAAATTTGTACAACCTTAAAGAACATTTTAACAACATATAAAGAATGATACGAATTCAATACTTTAATTGCATTTTGAACATATTAACTCAGAAGTTCTGAAGTACTCGTACATCGTAATGATTGTTATTAGTATATACTAAGTGAGTTTCCAATTCGGTATGTACGAGTAGCAGGCCAATGTGAACATGTTCGCAAGTACGTGCATAACAATTGGCGACTATAGTATATATAGTATAAATAGTAATTTCATTTAGAAATAACTTGTTCTCAGTCTGACTCTCTGTGACCATCGAACGAGCAAGTAAAATAAAACAGCAAGATGTATTTTTTAAAAAAAACATTTATAGATTGACTTAACTACTTGAATGCTACACATATCGTCGTCTGACATCTTTTGCTAACAAATCGTTATCATGTTTTGTCGAAAATACACAAAAACAATGAAATGTTCGCTTCAGCTCCTTTCTGAATGCTTTGTTGAGAATACTGTATATGAAAGGATTACAAACATTGCTGATAAGATAGGATCTTACAATAAAATTGTACAATAGTTCACTGGTGTCTCGGTCGAGATCTTCACCCAAATTTATATTGAAGAACATAAGTAGTCGTATAGTTATATGAGGCAGAAAGCTCAGCACGAAAACGACAGTCACTGAGAAGAATATGATAATTGATCCCGTGGATTTTATGCATCGTCTCCCGTGAACTTTCATCTTAGTCTCCTTCTTAAATGTGCACGATACTTGGCTTTGTCCGGAAGAATGTTCTAGAGATATATGTTTGGACATCTCCAGACAGGAAGAGGTGGCTTTGTCAGACAGCTTGCCAATATCCGGTACTAGTTTGCCGCGGTGATATTTCCACAATAAATGTCCAATAATTGAGTAAATTACAATAAATACAAGAAAACATCCGAAGAAAATGGCAGCTAAACAATAATAGTATATTCGTTTAAAAGAATCGTTGTTATCCTGCTCTGAATTCATAGAACATTCCCATCCGGTTATGTTAAGTCCGCCATTTTGGAAATGCCTCGTTTTCGATCCAGCAAATATGGCGGAAGGTGTAGCTACTATCATGGCGGCCAATGCGCATGCAAGACAAACCAGTTTCGCTTTCTTTGGGGTGAAATCCTGAAAAGCTTTACACAAGAAGTAATATCGTTCGAATGAAACTGATACTAACACAAAACCCGCGGACAGTACTGTCGTATATTCGAGAAAGCGAAACGATTTACAAACGCTATCGTAATGGAATGTTAACTGGTTTCTCAGATCGTACATTTCAAATGGAATCACTACAACACATACAGTGAGATCAAGGAGGGCTAGAGCTAATATAAACGTTCTCTTTGCTGAATCGTTCATTCGACACCAGTATACCTGAACGACCAGACCGTTCCCTATAATACCTAGAATCATAATCATACTACAGGTTACAAAGATCGGGATTAAATTATGGGCTGCTTTATCGTTTATCGTTTGTAGTAGACCTTCCTTTACATCAGTCATATTATTCCAGGTAAGATTTTCAGCTTGTTGTTCCATATTTTTTATCTCCATGACTGAAGCCATAATGAAATATTCCTGTTTTTTTACACCACCACCTTGGGGAATTTTGATCGTTTTGTTGTTTCAAACGTTCCAAACTCTCGAAGTACCGTGACGATGGTCGTTAAAGGTCGATCACCTTTGTAACCAGATTAGTACACCATTTCATCAAGTACTTGTACTCCAATTTTTACTCCAATACCCACACCAGCAGTAAACACCGAATGTTCCGCAATGACGTTTAAGAACTTACGAATGACAAATCCGTTTGTTTATCGCTAATCTTGGTTGATTAGAAAGCCATGTTATTGAAGAAGAATTGACTCCTTTGATTAATTTCCAGAATAAAATATACGTATGTCTCTATACATGTAGGTACACAAAAGTCACATGCGGACACACAACTATATTTCATAAAAGACGTATATCATTTCACTTTTGTTGTATCCGATAGACATTTGGTGCATGTACAAAGTTTCACAATCACCACAAATGCGGTGCCGATTAATCACAGCCTTGTTTCACCATACCATGTACTGTCCAAACCAGATGCCTCCGATGTTGTGAGTAGTTTCACACACAGATATATACGGCGTTAATCGTTCACCGATCAATCCTGGAATGGTATAATCATTCAGCAGAGGTATCTATTACAAGCAGATACTGGACCATTTGTCAATCTGTCTGGAAAAACAAATGAGAAAACATTATTAGATATTACTTTCACACGCAAGCACTGGTCAATGCGGGAAACGGTTTATGTTCTGATAATGGTAATTATATCGAGATTATTCCAGAACATTACAGTATAACCACTTCACAATAGTTGGTGTTAAAAGCCATTCGATGGTATGTGACATTGTATGCCTTCTATTTTAAAGACTGTTGAATTGAACATATTCCACAGCATTTGATTTGTCATCGGTTCATTTTGACACTCGCACACAAATGAATAGTCTTAAAGTACATTTACAACAAAAATTAAGGAAAACAATAATATTATCGAAAATAATCGAAAATCATTTTAAAAATAAAGA
Organism: Spisula subtruncata; assembly: GCA_963678985.1. Taxonomy (NCBI): domain Eukaryota; kingdom Metazoa; phylum Mollusca; class Bivalvia; order Venerida; family Mactridae; genus Spisula; species Spisula subtruncata. The sequence continues at coordinate 19,004,707 of OY787661.1, forward strand.
ATTGTGTCAAGTGCAATGTACTAACAAAAAGTACTCATAGCTTTAGTAGAGACTGTTGTAAACGATAACTATAAATCATATACTCTAGTATACTGCATTTGCCTTCAAGACCCAATTTGAGGAGTAAACCTTGTTTTAACTTTTGACACTGTTCTCCATCACTATGAACATAAAGTTGAGATAATTACGTCTTTGAAGTACCCAGCTCAGAACATAGAAGAAGAAGAAGAAGAAGAAGAAGAAGAAGAAGAAGAAGAAGAAGAAGAAGAAGAAGAAGAAGAAGAAGAAGAAGAAGAAGAAGAAGAAGAAGAAGAAGAAGAAGAAGAAGAAGAAGAAGAAGAAGAAGAAGAAGAAGAAGAAGAAGAAGAAGAAGAAGAAGAAGAAGAAGAAGAAGAAGAAGAAGAAGAAGAAGAAGATAACATGGACAAAACACAATATAGAAGTCATAATTATAACAAAAAATATGAATCGTAATTCATTTACCACATTAAAGTTATTCTATAATTACAAATAAATCATACATACTTTGATACATGTTACTGTATACGCCGTTCATATGTTATTATCGTACATTGTTTAAAAGTTATCAAAGTAGAAGTTATTGAGATTAAAATCATAACAATTGACACGTCAATAATAAAGGTTACAATGTCAACAAGGAAGACAATATGTTTACACTTACGATACTTCACAACCTAATCATCACGTTAATAGATATATATAAATTCATGATACATATCTAGCTTTATACTAGTACAGTCTACATACATGTATATCTAATTATAATTATCATATGTTTTAAGTTGTCCACTTAATTTCAAAGAAATATGGGATTGGAATTCCAAGGGAGAACACAATACAGTCAGTATGTATGTTTCTGTTGCGTAGGCACTTATGAACTTATGAAGTGCAGTATCAAGTCTGTGGTCCTCTGCCAATGCAGTTCATTTATGTCATAATTAACAAACTTAAAAAACACTAACACCAAAGTAGATTAAATGACATGCGCCGTGCACTTTCGCCATGAAGAATACGGTATAACGCTATTTCACGGAACAATGATTCCTACTTATGATTGCTTCTGAAGGAATGTTAACAGTTCCAGATGTAATTGTGTATGTCTATTATATTCAAGAGTCAGCTGAGCTGTCGATTGACGTGAAACTTCGGTATTTAAGCGACCTTTCAGCATACCAAAAGTCTGCATTGCTTACTCTCATTATGACGTGAGTCACAAAATTTCAGTCATTTCATGGTTAGGAATGTGTTCTTTTACTGCAACACTAGTAAAGACCAGTTTTGAAATGTTTAACCAGTTTGCCTGGAGTAATACATGTTGATAGTTAATACCAACCAGTATCAAGTTTCACTGTCGTAGCAACTGGTAACTTCTCCACAATACGAGCAACCAATTCCGCGATATTATTAATTTAATAATACTTATTTATTAATTTAATAATATCACGGAAATGATTGTCCATATTTTGAAGAAGTTATCATACATGAAAAAAATATCTATACATTCTATTTTAATATTATTTATATAAATATACAATGTATATACGTATTTTTCATACTTCATATATTTTTCTTGACAATACATGAGTCAAACACCGCAATCAAACTTAAACTTGGTATACCACAAAGTCGTAACACTGTACGTCATGTATGTACTTAGCACTGATTCTTAGAAATATTGGAAACGTTAAAAAAATATCCCCACTTTCTAGTGTTTTATATACAAATGTACTAGGAAATACATGTAGCATAAACTTATGTGCATATAAATTAGGTATATTACTTAGACGGCTACTAAATATGATGAAATAGCACACACTTGAAAAGTGCACATGACAATAGCAGGGCTATTCAATTACATGACCTTTCAATAGTTCACCCGTGTAGTTCTGTAGTTCAGGACTACACTTGTAGTTAAACTAAGATACCCAAACACAAAGTCTAGCAAGTGTATGATGAAGTGTTTTTCAAAATTGACGTAGCTATCATTTCGTTCCAATGGGATTCTATGCTTCATCGTAAAACACATAAAACACTGTCTAATCACGCTTGTCAATCGGTGTTCGGTCACACTTTTAAGAGCTTTCTAAACAACAAACCAAAACCTAATTGCAGAATTTCACTCCATTAGTTGATTGTTAGACATAATTATTTATTGATTGACGCAATGATGTCTATAATGGGTGATTTTCTTGCATGAATGTTCCATGAATGTCACGTTAACTCGTCAATCATGAAAGCTCGGCCATTTCCGTTTGTCTCCGGTGACTAGTTAGATTAAGACCGAGGTGACCAGAATGGCCAACTCGTGTCAAAAATCAATGCCCCCTGTTCTGTAATTATATTAAGCAGTCCATATCACTGAATGAAAATACGCTTGCGATCATCATATTTCTATAAAAACATAAAAACCATAGGTATCTTTCCTGTGTAGTGCTTGTATTGAAAAGCTGAATATCATTATGGTTTTTCTCTCATGCCATGGTGGTGATTGATTTACCAGCAGCGAGGGATGTCAAGTATGAGTAATATAAGTTGTAAAGCCCGGTGTTTGTTATTTCACAATCAGCCTATATCAAAATGGTATAAACTACGAAGTACAGACTAGTACAACGTACATTTTGCATTGAACTTTGAAAAATTCAAGTCAGGCACATATTCATTGAAAGGTCTTACAAGAGGACACTCACGATTACTTGTTTTGCTATAAACTTAGTTTACACGTACGTTCCACAATCGAAGTTAGTCTAGTTTAGAGTCACAAACCTAGAGATTAATAATTGTATTTCAGGCCTTTAACAGCTTGGACTTTTTGACAGCTGAAGCTTTGTCTTTCGGCGATCAAGTTCATTGCCACGTTCCGTTGTATGTTTGGCATTGTATCATGTCATTATGGTAATTATAGTAAACCTTTTACATGCCCAATGACTCCATTCAAAAAGTGTACATTATTTCTGTAAGAGCACACTTTTGTGAGATATATACTCAGAGAATGATTAGCCAATTTAAGCTTCAAATATTTCAGATTTGCATAACCACATGCATACATACATATTCGCCTCGGACAAATTATTGTTTGTCCTTACAAAACTATCATATAACACTTGAAAGAGGATACTTTTGATAAAAAAACTAGAACTGTATCTTTTACTCATTTGCATATTTGCTTCTTATTTCACTGTGATATCATCCGGTCAATATTTAACAAATAAAACATGGCTTTGAGGTCAATATGGAAGTTTACGGACTGGACAGTCTGAGCTAGAATGGAATATGGCCCTAAGCGATCCCTGTATGATGTTTGACAGTTTTCACATATCGCTGGTTTGGAATGAGAAGGTCGATATTTTGAGAAAACACTGTCCGAAAATTACTCTTTACTTATGGTAAAACAAGCTATTTCAACTTCAGTTAGGTCAAAATGACAATTCTCGATTTTCATGAAAATTGACTCAAAAGAAGCGCATTGTGATGCTGATTTTAAATATGCACCAGTCTACTAAGTACTTGCCATCTTCTCATTCTAAACCAGCGATATATACAAACACAAATTGCGTTCTGTTTATTCAAACTGCTGTTTACAAAACTCATGTTCCACTTTCTTGAATGCATGTGAACAGAGATATGTTGGCAATTCACAGATTTAGATTTTTTCCATTATTTCTCCATCTTATTCCTCGTGATTTATTAATCACAAATGTTCTCTATTGTATTTGTTTGAAAGGGAAATAGCTGAGACGTAATTACATTCAATCAATTTTCTCTGACAATATTAAAACATGAATATGTTCGTATTAATCAAAAACATTCGATGCCTTTTCTAGTAACTGTTACATGCGCAGTTTCCACAGTTATTGTCCAGAGTGAAATGGATTTATTATACGTTCAGCCTAGATTAAAGACAGGCGCGAGCGTTAAGCCTGCAAATGGCGATGAAAACTAGAGAAAAATATAAGCTTGCAAAACTCGCGCTATTAAATAGGCAGTGTGTGTTTATTCTATGCAACTTATGATACACGCACTATGAAATGTTCTTTTTATACTGCTTTTGTCTGATAACAAGATTTCCCCCCCCCCCCCGACTTTTTCTGACGTTATCTGACCCAACTAGAGATGACTGTTAGCAGAGACTCAGATGTAGTATCGCATGTGATGGTTCTGTACGTAGGTGGTCGTTAAAGAACCAATGAGTATTTTCGGAAAATGCATAACTGCACAGTGCGGATTCCTTGTTAAGCACAGACTTAATGTATCTTCTCTTGAAGAAGTTTGAGTAAGACACGGATAGCGCCGAATTACCATGCGTTACAACTGCCTTAGAAGAACGCAAAAACTACTGTCATAATGGTTCTAAGAGTACATTTAATTCAACTAATATTTGGTCGAATGACGATTAAAAAGTGCACTTAGTTCTCGAACTTATATAAAACGTGAAAGACTATGTCATTATCTTCACCAAATTGTATTTATGAACATTATAACAGTATACTAAATGAATCTGCTGACACTCCCATATCATGTGTATGACCCTTGTCCCATGACATGTATATGACCCAAGGTTGGTTATACTAAAATATTCTTATTAGGCTGGCGATTTCGCGCCAGACTATTACAATCCTAAAAAATGAAATCCACTAAGATGAATTTACTCCCGAAACTAACAACACAGAATCTATACACTCAATGCAAATAGTTCCTCCTCATTAATCAGTTTTGCAAGATAAGAACATTCAACTTTCCTTGTTTCATTTATTCTGTTCGATTGTAGTATATTAGTTTCTTCTTGAAATTGTATGAAATTAAAAGAAAAGGTGTTTAAAGGCGTTGATAATTATTACTACGCGTTACGAACGCGATATATAGCGCGGCGCATCAATGATTTTATTATGTTAAATTATTTAGGTCAACATTCTCCAACGAGATCTAGGTCGAGTGGTTGAGCAACTCGCTTAGTAATTTTCTGATGCTAAGGTCCAGCGATCGAATCACGGCGGCTCCAAATTTTTAATATTTTTAAATTTTTATTTTTTATTTTTTGTTAAGTCCAGCACTTACCTCTCTTTCGACTTAGAAAACCACTTGATGTTATATTACTTGAAAAGCTATTGTTCCTTAGCAGTTCGCCAGCCTGTCAGTTCTTTCAGTACTTTGATTTTTTATTCTTTTATTATGAAACATTCAGTACACCCAGTCTTCATGAGTCTTAGTATTAAACAATTGGAACATTTGCATGTTTTGAAAATTGAGTTTTTTTATCATCATTTGTTAAAGTGTATAGAGCTATATCAGACGATATTTTAAAAAAAGTGTCAAATACTCAAAAACAATTATGCTTTCATATCCATTAGATCATTTTTCGCTTCAGTTTTAACAGAAACTCTCTCTGTGATTTATTGGACATGCAAATTGTCCATTTTCATACGAAATTGTTCTAGAACACCCTATGGAATTTTAAAAATTGTCTATTTTTCGACGATTGAATCAAAGTACACTAGACCCATCCAAAGTTTTAATTTGCAATTAAGGTAGTCTAGTATCATACTAAAAACATTGCAAGTAATTATTTTGACATTAAATGACTGTTTAAATATAGCTCTATACACTTTCAGCTCTACCTTAATACCAACACAGATTCAAATCAGGTTCTAAACACTATTTAAACATGCACATGTGCACCAGTTATGATTGAATCGAATACAAAAGGATTTACTTATAAGTTATAACATATGCTTACCGGATGCTGGAATTTTAAAATTGTATCCCTAGAGCAACAATATAACACCAGCATTAACTACATTCATGTACGGGTAGACTTAAATATAAGTTTCAAATATATAGTACACAGATCCAATCCATCTCCACATAACAAAATAACTGAGAAAAAAGTTTCTCGAAAATCTAATATTTTTTTCTACAAGTCGAGTTTTTTTTACTTTGAAGTATGAACGCAGTTGTTAGAGGTTTCCGAGTAACCGTGCTACTTATTTGATGAATTTTCCATCTGAACAAGTCGTGTGTTACTACGCGCTGTTAGTACAGGTCACTGACTCACTGGTAGATCTAACATAATAAACACTTCAACAGGATTTCCTAGTTTTAATTGTTTTCTCGTAAATGACCCGTACATGTGTACGTACGCTGAATATTATTGATTTCAATCAAGTCTTCTTGTTTCATTCAACCAATCATAATTGGTTCCTGGTTGGTTTTCCGAGAGTTGTTTTTAATATGTAAGTCACATCTTCAGCTTCTGTCAATTTAATCGCTAAACTTGAAATTAACACATTATCGAATCTGTCATTCATAAATATTATGAGAAAGCGTCGAAAGGGTTCAAATATTAAGACCAGTCAACAAATATTTATGATTTTTTTCTGGAAAATATTAAATTTATTCGTATTTCTGAGACTGATCTGTTATTGACAATAATCAGCTAAACAAATCGATGGCTTAGAATTAGAAGGTCGTAAGTGCCACTTACGACCTTTTAAGAGTCATACATACTTATCATAAGCATCACAAGGCGCTTCTTATGAGCCTATTTTAATGAAAATCGGAAATTGTCATGTTGACCAAAATGAAGTTTTAAAAACGTGCTTTCCCAAAGGTAAAGAGTAAATTACAGACAGTTTTCTCTTGTTTTCTCAATACATGTATATCGATTTGGTAGTTACGACCTTCTTGTTCTAAGCCATCGTAATGTACTGGTTATCGGGAAAACATATTCAAATAGATATAATTAAAATCGATCATCGTAATGTGGTCAAGGAATTACAATGTCAATTAACGGTAGTAAAACTATCTTTAACTTAAGTGAAACTATTTAAGATTTCAACTAAGGTGCTATTTGAACACAAGCCCTGGAACAGACACAAGACAGCAAAATGGCACAAAATAAATGAACAGTAAATTACAAACTTATATAATAAAACGAGTCACTGATGAAATAAAAGTCACCAACCGGTTTGAAGCAAAGCCCATTTAAATCATTGTTCATTATTCTATTGACATATCAATCATTTTTGTCAAATTGAAGCTTTAATCAAACGTTGCCATCCCCACATTATTCATTTACTAGATCATGGACATTTTGAAATGTCAGCACATTCTCCTTGTCCGGTTCCCTATCTCAATATCTTGGGAATACGGGAACCAGACAACATATTCTCATTGCAAATATGTACATTGAATTAGACAGAAAATGAAACAAACATACACGTTATTATTGCCACTCGAGCCACAATTGGATGGTTTCACTTATCTGAAAAGGCAATGAGTTCATGCATGTTAAACGTATTGTTGTTTGTTTTCGAAATACATTTTTTTACTTTTACTTGTTTGTAGGGATCCGTACATTAGAACTAACTATATCGTAATTTTACACCATGTACTTAAATACACTTTAAAATAATAAAACAATAATCTACATTGGTCTTAATGTTGAAAATTGTAAAGAGTCAATAAATTCGAGATTTGCATCCAGTTGGAAAAAGCATTTCAGAAAATTGTGCTAAATGACATTAAAATTTAAATAAAGGCATCAACCTGATCTGAAACGGAGTATACACCGATGATTTAAAACGCATTAATTGATGGAAACTAAATAAAATGTCTGATACAGGAATGGAACAATTTTACTTTTTAAGTGTTTCTATCCCTCATTCGGTAGAATGGTTACAAGAAGGCTTTAAGTGCGATATTGAATTACTTGTAAAAAGTATGCTTCTCCTCGAACGTTTTGACAAAGCATTACAAATCAGTAGAATTAATTCGAAGACTTGAACAATGTGGCACATGTTTTATTTTCCACCAGACGCATGTAACGGTGGCTTTTTTCCTGTTCTTTGGTATCGTCGGGTACGCTCTTGCGACATATCGCTTGCTTAGAATGAGAAAGTCCACACTACAAAATCTATATATTGAGAAAACCAGAAAAACTATCCAAAATTTACTCTTTACTTATAGAAAACCAAGCTTTTAAAACTTCATTTTGGTCAACATAAAAAGTTCCGATTTCGAGTAATGAAAATTGGCTCATAAAAAGTGCAGATTGCAGATTCCAAATATGTATCAGTCTTATAAGGTCGCACGTAGTAAGTTACGACCTTCTCATTTTAAGCCAGCGATATATGTTACCATTGGGCACGTGGAGTTTCTGCTACCGTCGAACAAGAAGACAACATTCTATATTAAACGTAACGCACTGTAATGTCTCCAGTTTCAAAACACCACGGACTGTCTATCTATTTAAAACCACACAAATATATGGATACTTACTTTAATCTAATGTATAAGATCCGATATTGTCGATCATATGTCCGTAGCATTTATACCCCGTATTCCAAAACAACAGAACTGTCATAAAATAATAATTCCTTTCTTTGTTTGTTTTTATGACGGTAAACAATGCACGTAGTCCTTGTTTGTGAGTGTTTAATCACGTACTGAGCAATTTTATTTTCATTGATACTGTATTAGCGCAATGGAACAATTCTCAGTAATTGATGAGAGAATAGCGTGGCTGAGAATCAGTGAATGACAGAAAAAATCACGCACAACAATAATTCGATGACCCACTGCATAAAGTCACTGCCCAAACACGTTGATCAGCGGTAGCCAATCGCGCTGCTTCTGGTTAAGCCCATAAACAAGTATACCGGTACCACCCAAACTTTGACAATGGTCAAGAAACCAATATCCGTGCCCGTCATGTTTGGGTTGTGTATGGACATTGCTTCATGTAGTTGTGTTATGTGTGTTACTATTTTCTCTGCTCGGCTGGTTAAGTTGAGTACTGCCATCCCAGTCCGATTTCCTTCGGCAATAAAAGAAAAATTGGTGCAATTATCAAACTATCTAGTTTGTTGCTTAAAGAAACATTTGATGCATTTGGTATGCAAATAATTGCATCAAAATTGTATTAACAATGTTTCACAGGCAACTGACTGGCTGTGGCTCAAGTGGCAAGAATAATAATTAATTAGTATGTAATATGTTGTCTCGTTTTTTAATCCTCCAATTGTGCAAGAACAGAGTGGCTACAATACGGGCGACATTTTGGGAACACAGGTGGTAAATAGAGCTCCTCAGAACTATTAGAATGAAGGTTTGGCTTATCAGCACTTGGTCATCATATTTTGAAGCAATTTTTATTTAGAATCGTTTAACAATATGTCCCATAAAGTACCCATAATATTATGCTTTCTGAAACTTCAAGTAGTCCATCAATTGAAAGTTATCAATTTTCCGAAATATCTGCAAGGAAAATATGTTGATCCTTGTCAAATTCTAACTAAGCATATAAGCTTACAAAACAAGATTCTCTAAATGTCTAAATCATTTGTTGAATCAAGTTCTGTTTGCTGCTAAATGTTAAGTCATACCAAATTGTTTCTTAGTTTAGGGTCCGAGGACCAATAGGTTCGGGCATCTTTGGAAAGAAAAAGGGTTGTATCTTCTTATTTCTTCAAAATCCATTGAGATATTTGCTTTTTTACGTATCATACTTGTTCACCACAATGTGTCCAACCCCTACACAGCAATAAGTTTCACACAAACAAGTTTTTAGTTATTTCAGTAAGTTATTAAGATATAATATTCTTGAAATCTATATTTTAGCCATATAATAATTAAGATAGAAGCCATTGTGACTTGTTATTTTTCAAAGGCTTCGTTTTTTTTTGTTTCAGGATAGCTAGATAGGTTTTCGAACTAAGGGTGGACACTTAACAAAAATACGATTTGTTATGGTCTAATCTGGCGTAACAATCACAATGTCATATCGATAGTTTCAAGTATCAGTTCATTATGAATGCATGCGCAATGATTGTATTTCAGTAAGAGTCAAGAGCTTGTAGATCAATAACATGAGGAAATCGACATTTGACGTGCTTTAATCGTCACGTGCTTCAATCGTCGTTACAAGCATGTTTATTTGGACATCGAGTAGATTTTCTATGAGGACAATCAAGCACGTACTTTAATTCATTATGATGCGCCAGTCAATATTATACCCATCCGGGCGATGAGGATACGGGGGAATTAGACAGACAAGTATTCCCAACAGGCGCCAGTCTTATCGACTCCGAGTCCCGGGCAATAGACTTAGGTCAGGGAATCACTATGTGATTAAGTACCCCGATCCCGGGGATTTAGACAGTAAGTGTTGTATCTAGGATGATAAATTCCCCATTGAGTCGGCCCGGGCGGGTTAACTATTGACTGATGCATAACAAAACTCCCGTATTATCAAATTATCGAAACAATCGTATTGTTATGAAGCATTACCTAAGAATGAGGATAGGAAATAGTAAAAAGATATGTAGGTGCAAGTACTCCACCAGTCTCCCTTTTCCAGAAATAACGCCGCGCTAATGTCTTGGATGAATAATACGGTTTGGTAATCAATCGGTTGATATCAAAACTATCCTCTCTACAAAAAAGATATGATGTGTTGAAATCGGACAGAGAAGGCAGCACTCAACTTAACCAGTCGAGTACAGAGAACATTAACAACACAACACATCCGCAATGCGTGGTGCTGTATGTTGAATTTAGACCAAAGGTTGATCGAATATGAGTATCAGTGAAACGAGATAATTTTAATGTTTAGACTTCTCAACCTTCAATAAATTTTACACTACATTACCCTTCATCCACATGTTGATAAGAAGATGCCCGTCCAGTATGGTGCCCGACAAGAAGGAAGACATCACAACTATCAGGCCCGGATTCAGAAATTTTTGAGTGGGGGGCACGAGGTATGTACGGTATTCCGGGGGAGGAGGGGGGGCAATTGCTTAATATGTGTGTGAAAATGCACAGGATGGGGTACATTTGTAGATGTGGGGGAATCCATAGTACTTTTTTATGTCATTGTGTATGTTCGTGCATATTAGTAAGTGTTCACATACAGCATTTGTATATACCAGCTTTCATCCTTTTGGCCATTGGCATATTATAACATAAGTAGGGGGGTCCGGGGGCATACTCCCCCGGGAAAATTTTCAAAGCAATGGATGAATCTAGTGCATTCTAAGCCTATCTGGGAGCCCTGAAATACCTTTTTTTCTTTATTCTGAGAGTTAACCTTAATGGTTTAGTTATGATTATTTAACAGTCAAAAGGTAATATAATGAGCTAGGGCAAAAATTCTCTTGTAATTGATTTCTGTGATGCAACAGCTACGTATAAATATAAACATGTATATTAAAAATATTATGTGAGCGAAGCGAGCACGAAAAATTCCCATCTTACAAATACTTTTTCATCTAGAACATAAGAAAAAATACCCATATTATTTAGAGATGTCTGTTCAATACCTGTTTTACTATTTATTCAAAAAAAAATTTAAAAAATCTCTGCCAACTGGGGGAGCACGGGCCCTCGTGCCCACTGCCTGGATCCGTGCCTGACTATTACACATATACAGAGAAGAGCAACCAACAAGATTTATGTCTATTTCGCTTATTTTATGAAGACCGCCAACGTAAGTCATTGACACGTGGTTTAAATTATCTGAGTGTACCCTATATACAGTTTTTGTATAACGATGTTTAAGATTGTTTGAGCGTATCCTGTATAAAAACTAAAAAGGTAGTACAGTGGTCATTTTTCGCCGCTATAGATATTTTATTGGAAATGGTATCCGTTTTTGCTGTGACAACTGTTGAAAAACTGGATACCAGCATCCATAACTTCATGTCCGTTTTAGTTTTTCAAAGTGTAACAATAATGACTTAGCAAACACTGAAAGCATGTGCCTGTCACGTAAACTTCTCTAAGCTAGAGATGAATACGATGGAAAATGATGCATATCTTAATTCACTAAATGTCCTCTTGTCACTATCTTCTGATCAGTCTGATCAACGTATTTTTTTATTTCGACTGAAAATATGCCCATAATCTGTTGGCATTGTCTATTGTTCCTAGTGCTACGTTTTCCCACGAACGTATATATATAGCTTCCTGGTTTTCCTAAAAATTCTTAAGGTTTACCCCTGACCTCCTTCTCATCGTATTTCTAACTCTTTTATATTGTTTAAACACGTTGTCATCTCCACTGTCTATCTGTCTATGTCTTCTACCATCCTTTTTCAATTTCAGTGATAACCGTTGTCAATTTCATTATTCCATTCTTGTGCACTGACTCTTTTCCTTTGTATGAATGTGCGTATTGTATTCTGATAAATCGTGTTAGCAAATGTATGTCATTGTTGGTAGATTGTTCTATCTTTAAATTTTCAGTCCACTTCAAGTCTAACACCTCCTTCGTGCCTTGGAAATCACCTTAAGCAAAATAATCGTCTATTTTAAAGGGACTGTGTTACATTTAGGCGTATTGCAAAACTAAAATTATATTGTCAAATATTTACTTAATTTGGGTATAGCTGCATGAATATCCAATAAACAAGCACACTGATATTAAATATAACTTGTGAAACATCAGGATTTTGCAATGATTTAGTTTTTTTTCATCAAAATTCTATACCGTATTAATACTCACACAACATGTCGAAAGGAGAATCTGCACTGTCTATTGAAAGGAAAATTACACTGAGTGTGTGATATTTAGAGTTGTTTAAATCATTTATTTGCAAAAATCTTTCTTAAACCAACAGTCAGCAACTTTCTATTATATGAATACTTGATTTGGTAAGACATTTATAGATTTTTTTTAAAATCGCTCCATCTGTGAGATAGTCCCTTTAAATTTTCGTTCTCTATGTAGCTACAAAATTGAAACATAATCACTGAGCGGTCACGCTTTTCTTAATTGTTTTCAACTGTTGTTTCATATAGAATGTTTTCCTCGTTACTAAATTCTACAATATACGCCTTTCATATTATAAGTTTTTTTTGGTTTAACTTCTTGGTACACGTTTTTTACAAAATTGCGAGCCTCAATTTCATTACAAAAAGATTCACGTTTGTGAAAATACCAAGCAGCTTTATAGTATTTACCTTTAGGACCTTCTTCTATTGTTCTACACTGTCCATTGTAAAATTACACATTGGTTTTCCCCCATTCTGTTCAGGAAGCTCCGTGCTCTGCAGGAAGTCCATGCTCTGTTATACATTGGGTTCAATATTTTATCATGTTCTTTTTCAATGTAACCTTCATCACTGTTCCAATTGTTCCTTGCTTTTTCAACTTCACTCATTATCGCTGCATAACGACCTTCTGTGTCAACTTACTATGAAGCAGGATCTTCTCTGGTACAGTATTTAAATTCCCTGTATGAAGATACTGCTAAGGGAGATAACCGCTCAATAGTTTCTAGGCTTACAGTACTTCATCCATATGTTGATATGAAGATGCCCCTCCAGTATGATGCCCACAAGAAGGAAGAAATCACAACCGTTGAAAATATACACAGAAGAATATCGAATATGTTTCCAGGCCTATCCACTCATGTTATGAAGACCGTCTACGTAAATCATTGACACATGCTTTCAAACCGTCCGAGTGTGCCCTATATAAAGAAAAGACAGTACAGATGCCATGGATATGACGTAATCGGAACTGATATCCGTGTTTGCTTTGATAACTGTTGAAAAACTCGGTACCAGCTTCCATAACGTCATATCCGTTGCGGATAAATATTTCCACAGCACTACCTTCTCTTTGTATTTGGTTCTTCAATGTGTAATAATAATGAGTTAGCAAAAACTGAAGGTATACGCCTATCAAGTAAACTTCTCTCCGCTAGAGATGAATACGATGGAAAATGGTTGATATCTTACAAATGTATTTTATCCTGGACTTGAGTAGTTCATCCATTTTGTTATTATTTCCTATCATTTTCTATAGGCCAGACTTCCGTGGGAATATTTGGAAGTTCATCGTGTGGTTCTTCGGTGAACACTGGCGAAAAGAAGTTAACAAGTACATTATTATTATTTACCCTGTCTAATTTACTAAATGTCCTTTTGTCACCATCTTTGTATAAGTCAGATATTGATAACCGTATTTTGTATTTCGATTTGAAATATGCCCAGAATCCTTTGGAATTATCTTTTGTTCCTAGTGCAACGTTTTCCTCAAAATTCTTAAGGTTTACCCTTGACCTCCTTCTCATCGTATTTCTAACTCTTTTATATTGTTTAAACACGTTGTCATCTCCACTGTCTATCTATGTCTTCTACCATCCTTTTTCAATTTCAGTGATAACCGTTGTCAATTTTATTATTCCTTTCTTGTGCACCGACTCGTTTCCTTTGTATGAATGTGCGTACTGTATTCTGATAAATCGTGTTAGCAAATGTATGTCATTGTTGGTAGATTGTACTATCTTTAAATTTTCAGTCCACTTCAAGTCTAACACCTCCTTCGTGCCTTGGAAATCATCTTAAGCAAAATAATCGTCTATTTTACAGGGACTGTATCACGTTTAGGCGTATTGCAAAACTAAAATTATATTGTCAAATATTCACTTAATTTGGGTATAGCTGCATGAATATCCAATAAACAAGCACACTGATATTAAATATAACTTGTGAAACATCAGGATTTTGCAATTATTTAGCTTTTTTTTCATCAAAATTCTATACCGTATTAATACGGTATAGAATTTAAACTACTATCCTTTATATTGCCTGAAATTCATTCGCATGTGGTGGAAACGAATTAAAAAAGGAACCGCATGCGCCATAGATGTTAAGACTGAAGTTTGTTTATGTTACAGACCGATCTAGCACAATATGCATAACTCACACAACATGTCGAAAGGAGAATCTGCACTGTCTTTTGAAAGGAAAATTACACTGAGTGCGTGATATTTAGAGTTGTTTAAATCATTTATTTGCAAAAATCTTTCTTAAACCAACAGTTAGCAACTTTCTATTAATAATAATAAATTATGAATACTTGATTTGGTAAGACATTTATATATATATTTTTTTAAATCGCTCCATCTGTGAGACAGTCCCTTTAAATTTTCGTTCCCTATGTAGCTACAAAATTGAAACATAATCACTGAGCGGTCACGCTTTTCTTAATTGTTTTCAACTGTTGTTTCATATAGAATGTTTTCCTCGTTACTAAATTCTACAATATACGCCTTTCATATTATAAGTTTTTTTTGTTTAACTTCTTGGTACACGTTTTTTACAAAATTGCGAGCCTCAATTTCATTACAAAAAGATTCACGTTTGTGAAAATACCAAGCAGCTTTATAGTATTTACCTTTAGGACCTTCTTCTATTGTTCTACACTGTCCATTGTAAAATTACACATTGGTTTTCCCCCATTCTGTTCAGGAAGCTCCGTGCTCTGCAGGAAGTCCATGCTCTGTTATACATTGGGTTCAATATTTTATCATGTTCTTTTTCAATGTAACCTTCATCACTGTTCCAATTGTTCCTTGCTTTTTCAACTTCACTCATTATCGCTGCATAACGACCTTCTGTGTCAACTTACTATGAAGCAGGATCTTCTCTGGTACAGTATTTAAATTCCCTGTATGAAGATACTGCTAAGGGAGATAACCGCTCAATAGTTTCTAGGCTTACAGTAATTCATCCATATGTTGATATGAAGATGCCCCTCCAGTATGATGCCCACAAGAAGGAAGAAATCACAACCTTTGAAAATATACACAGAAGAATATCGAATATGTTTCCAGGCCTATCCACTCATGTTATGAAGACCGTCTACGTAAATCATTGACACATGCTTTCAAACCGTCCGAGTGTGCCCTATATAAAGAAAAGACAGTACAGATGCCATGGATATGACGTAATCGGAACTGATATCCGTGTTTGCTGTGATAACTGTTGAAAAACTCGGTACCAGCTTCCATAACGTCATATCCGTTGCGGATAAATATTTCCACAGCACTACCTTCTCTTTGTATTTGGTTCTTCAGTGTGTAATAATAATGAGTTAGCAAAAACTGAAGGTATACGCCTATCAAGTAAACTTCTCTCCGCTAGAGATGAATACGATGGAAAATGGTTGATATCTTACAAATGTATTTTATCCTGGACTTGAGTAGTTCATCCATTTTGTTATTATTTCCTATCATTTTCTATAGGCCAGACTTCCGTGGGAATATTTGGAAGTTCATCGTGTGGTTCTTCGGTGAACACTGGCGAAAAGAAGTTAACAAGTACATTATTATTATTTACCCTGTCTAATTTACTAAATGTCCTCATGTCACCATCTTTGTATAAGTCAGATATTGATAACCGTATTTTGTATTTCGATTTGAAATATGCCCAGAATCTTTTGGAATTATCTTTTGTTCCTAGTGCAACGTTTTCCTCGAAATTCTTAAGGTTTACCCTTGACCTCCTTCTCATCGTATTTCTAGCTTTTTATATTGTTTAAAAACGTTGTCATCTCCACTGTCTATCTATGTCTTCTACCATCCTTTTTCAATTTCAGTGATAACCGTTGTCAATTTTATTATTCCTTTCTTGTGCACTGACTCGTTTCTTTTGTATGAATGTGTGTACTGTATTCAGATAAATCGTGTTAGCAAATGTATGTCATTGTTTGTAGATTGTTCTATCTTTAAAGTGTCAGTCCACTTCAAGTCTAACACCTCCTTCGTGCCTTGAAAATCAGCTTATGCAAAATAATCGTCTATTTAAATTTTCGTTCTCTAAGTAGCCACAAAACTGAAACACAATCACCGAGTGGTCACACTTCTCTAAATTGTTTTCAACAGTTGTTTCCTATAGAATGTCTTCCTCGTTACTAAATTCAGGAACCGTCTAATCCATTGATTAGTGATTAGACGGTTCCTGCTAAATTAATTATACAATACGCCTTTCAAATGGTACCTAAGCTTTTTTGGTTTATCATCTTGGTACACGTTGTTTACAAAATCACGATCCTCAATTTCATTACAAAAACATTCACATTTGTGAAAATACCAAGCAGCTTTATAATATTTACCTTTAGGACCTTCTTCTATTGTTCTACACTGTATATATTGTAAAATAACACATTGCTTTTTCCCCATTCTGTTATACATTGTGTTCAATATTTTATCATGTTCGTTTTCAATGTAACCTTCATCACTGTTCCAACTGTTCCTTGCTTTTTCAACTTCTCTCATTATCGCGGCATAACGACCTTCTGTGTCAACTTACTATGAAGCAGGATCTTCTCTGGTACAGTATTTAGAATAATAAGGGAGTTAACCGCTCCATGAAGTTGACCGGTACTTACCCGTACAAATTGGATTTTAACACAAACTTTCAAGCGTTTGTCTACAGAGATGAGCGCCATTTTTGAAAAGCTTTGTTGACACAGAAAATGTAAGTTTGTTATTATCACGGCTGTACGTGTTATTATATTTCCTGATTATTGCCTCATATATCCTTATATAAGTACAAAACCTTTCCCGTTATGTGATGAAACATGGCGCACGATATTGAAATTCTGACGCTTAATTCAATTTGCATTTAACGTAGAAAAGATAATGAAATTGTTTGAAAGTTTAAAGATAAATAAATCATGTGGGCCAGATCTGCTCCATCCACGCGTGTTGAAAGAGACAAGAGATAGCATTGTTTTTCCCATGCATAAATTATTTGAGAACTCATTTGAAATGGGCCAAGTCCCTGATGACTGGAAAACGGCAAATGTGAAAGCCTTGTTTAAAAAGGGAGCCAGGGACAAACCTGGTAACTATCGTCCAATTAGTTTGACGTGTATACCATGCAAACTCATGGAGAAAGTAGTTCGGGATAACGTTGTAGATCACATGACTGGACATAAACTATTTTCAAGCTCCCAATATGGATTTAGATCATTAAGATCATGCGCCCTACAGTTGTTAGATGTTATGGAAACATGGACAGAATGGCTGGATAATGGAAAACCGTTTGACTGTTTGTACTATGATTACAGTAAAGCTTTCGATAGCGTTCCGCATGAAAGGCTTATAATGAAACTGAAAGCATACGGAATAGATGGGAAAATATTAAATTGGATCCAGGACTTCTTAAAAAAACGGACCCAAAGGGTAGTTGTCAACTCTAGTATATCTGAATGGCAAGATGTCACCAGTGGTATTCCACAGGGCTCAGTGTTAGGACCAACATTGTTCCTTATATACATTAATGATATTGAAGACCAGATTGCCAGTACCATACGTATGTTTGCGGATGATTTCAAACTCTTTAGTGTAGTGAGAAATGATAATGAAGCTCAGCAAATACAAACCGATACTGATACTTTATGCAAATGGAGTGAACGTTGGCAAATGAAGTTTAACGCAGAGAAATGTCATACGCTGCACTATGGATACAACAATCTGGAGTACGACTACTACTTGACAGCAAATAATGCTAGGAGTGAAATAAAAACAGAGGACTCGGAACGTGACCTTGGAGTATTGTTTGATACGGATCTTAAGTTTCGACAGCATATCAACAACAGTATTAACAAAGCAAATAAAATCACTGGCTTGGTTAGAAGAACTTTTCTACATATCACAACAAAATCATTCAGAAAACTTTATAAATCGCTTATTCGTCCTCACCTGGAGTACTGTAACATTGTCTGGAGTCCTCGTTTCATAAAAGACATTGATGCTGTTGAAAGGGCACAGAAAAGGGCCACCAAACTTGTGTATTATGTGAGACATATGGCGTATGAGGACAGATTGAAAGTCTTAAAAATTCCGTCTTTGTCTTATCGAAGAGTGCGAGGTGACCTGATAGAGGTTTACAAAATTATTAACAAGAAGGAGGATATTGACTTTGAAATATTTTTTGAATACAATAAGACATCCACAAGAGGCCATAACCTAAAATTGACAAAGAAGAACTGTAGGAGAGACACTAGAAAGAACTTCTTCTCTATGAGAGTTGTCAATAACTGGAATTACTTACCTGAAGATGTAGTGAAAGCACCAACATTGAACTGTTTTAAAAATCGGTTGGATAGTTATATGGGGAATACAATCTACACCACACGTTCGGCCGAAAACTGGGTGCAATCCATAGAGGGGGTCCTATGAGCAGAGCCTGCTCGCGACCCGAACAACAGATGTAAGATGTAAGCAGTTGTGCAGTTCGACAACGAATGAACGATCTGACTTAATTTTTATTCAAAATACCATGTTTCATTGCAACTTCAATTTATATCTACCTTGATCTATAAGTTATAATTGTTTCCTGAACACGCTGTTATTATGCACCAGTCATTTGCATCAGTGGCCTGCACCTGCAGATGGGCGGGATTTCGGGGGTGGCCGCAGGGTGTAAAAACCCCAGCCCTCCGTGCCGTGTTCAGTTCCAGGGGGACTAGTTCGGAGCTGTGTGAGGGAAGCTGGAACTTGGAATGTAAAAATACGGTCATTTTCCTGGCTATCCACCCCCAATCCCTGTGGTTGAGGGGGCATGACAGAAACTCGAGAAAGGTCCACTGTCAAGAACGCCCCAGCATAAAATAAATGTACTAGAAATGTCCACTAACAGTTACTCATGCTCACTTCAAAGGCCTCGAAAAAAATCCATACGCCCGCTCGCATGTGTGAGTTTAATCAGTGGCTGGGTGAGGAGAAATTAGAGAATAATAGCCTGACAGTGTGAGTGCTTTTCTCTAACTAGTTCTAAAATGTAAATCATGCATTCATGGGCTAAAGTCATGACTTGCTTTAGAGATGCGAAACAAACATCAAACTGAAAATAAACACAGTCAAAAACGAAAGTTGGGAGAATAAAAAAAGGTGTGCTGTGAGTGACAGGAATTCATTAATTTAACTTGTAAGACAATACCAATTTACCATGCTTGGTCCAGATGTTCCATAAAGCAATTCAAACTAACAATTGTCATCATTTTCATAGTGTAGACAAAAATGTTGTGAGATTTCCCCAGGGCGTTTTAATGTCTGGGCCCAGTGCGCTTGGATTCCAAAATTCAGTTTGCCAGTGCGCTTAAATTGTGCTTAAAAAGACATACCCGAGCTTCTAAATTTCTGCTACAAATCCATAAAAGTCTTGCTTAAATCAATTTAACAATCAATAATTAAACCAAGTTAATAGTTAAACCAATTATATGCATCAAAAGTTGAGATAAAAAGCAACCTATGTTGGAACTCCATTTGGAGAGTGTTTAAAACCCAATCACAATTAGCTGTACCATACTTACCCGGATTGTTTTCTAAAGCAGTGGAAAAAGTTGATATGCATGCATCTAAAAAAATTTTTATCAGTTCAGTGGTTTTTTCCTTCTTTGTTAAGTACCCACAAAAGCTACTTTCCCAGTGACGAATATTGACCATTTTCCCCAATTTACAAGAAAAAATTCCCCAAAACGAAGTTAAATTAACATTGCAGCTACTACAATTATTAGAAAAAAATTGCCTTTATTATGTTTCATTTTCAACAATATATCATGTATTATGTCTAAAAACAATTAAATAGACATTTCAAGGTTGATTAAGCTATTAATTAAAAAATCCCAATTTCAGGATTTTACCCACGAAAGTTCCCAATTTCATGATTTTACGCGCGAAAATTCCCAATTTGACTGGTACATGGTACATTCACAAAATAGCTAGAAAAAACGCTGCAGTTCAACAAGAAATTTATAGGACAAGTATAGGATTAAGTATATATTGAGACATTGCAGATCTATGGTATTTGATTAATCATAATGTTCATTTACAATGTATTATGTTGTTGTATCTGTGATATAACCACTAAATTCTCCCGAATTTGCACCATTTCATCCACCAAATTGATTTTTTTCAAAATACGGGAGGGGACGCCCATATCCAGTTTCCACCCCTATTGCGCATAGAAAATTTTCTGGGGAAATCCAGTATACCAAGAAATGTGTAGGAGTAGAGTCTCAAATGCAGGAGATCTGGCATCATCCCCATGTATGCCAACTTACTAAAGTGTACATGGACAGCTCTATCAAAAATCGCATTTTACAGAAACCAATTAAGCACCAGTCAATTGAAACCTGGTCTGGCCCCTCCATTGCCCTCCCATGCAGTGCAGGACTGTCGGACCATAGGGATTCAATTAGCCACTACACCTACCAGTTTCAACTTTGTGCATCAAATTTGAAATGGGCACATTACAAACCATTAAAAAAATTGATTGACACTGGTTGATCTCTCAATTTGACTGTTTATTTGATTGCAAACCAATGTTTACAATATTTTGATTTTTTGCCATTTGTTGTACGTTTGGTAAGCATTTCGACAATTTCGTTCATCTTAAATTGTTAGATACAAGTATTAAGACATGGAAAAGTAATAGTTATTTGGAAGTTATGAAACTAATATTTGTTGTTCACTATCTTCAGGTGAGCCAGAATTAAGAATGAACCGGAAGTCAAAATCATTTGGCAGGAGGTCATCTGTAAGTGAACTTTAATATTGTATTGAGAACTTAAAATATTTCCAGTTAATCAAGTTTTCAATTTGGAAAATATTTTGTTGGTCTGGCATGAAAATTGTGGTCAGGCATGACAGGCAGTAGGTTCTGATCTCAACTCAATAACTTTTTAGAGATATTAGGATGAAACTTGCTGTATAGGTAGCTTGTGTGAAGATAAAAAAGGATGTATATTTCAGTGCAAGGTCTAATTATTTAACTGATGTTCCTGAATGCTTACCTGTTTCTATTGTAATCTGCATATACGTGTAAAGATAATATCAGTACTGACTACTCACACACAACTGGAAAAAAATATGATTATTAATAATTTTCAACTTCATTCAATTTTAAAAGGCAATTTAGGTTAAATAAATTTTAATGATACAAAGGTGTATTTTAAAGTTGTTGACTTTATATGCTATCACTAATCAGCCGGTCAATAGTTGAATTATAACAGAATTACCAGTAAATTGATATATCTACAAAATCAGCAGCAATTCATGTTGCCAATTACCAATTTATGCCTTGCATTTTACACATTGACGCTTCCAATATCACATTTATCACTAAACATATCTAGATTTTTTTTCACATCTCTTTTACAGATCTTGAAGATTGATGCAAATTGGGTAAGCTCTTTTGTTTCTTTCAATCCCATGCAACTACAGTATTAATATGGAACACAGTTCAACAAATTGATCTAAATTTTTTGTAGATTTTCAGACTCTAACCTCTGTCATTTTGAAGTTAACTGTTTGAACACTTAAAATTGTTTTATACACAAAAATTGTCACCAGAATCAACATACAAGAACTTCATTATCTCAGGCAATGACATAATTGATGTTATTAGTAACTTATTACTCAAGATTGCAATTTAGTGAAATCTGAATACTGTTTCTTAAAACATATTTTAATTTTAGGATAATGACACAGGAATTCTTGGAAGAAATAGACGACAGTCCAGAAGAGTGAGCTTCGCAGAAACCTACCAAGTGAAGTAAGTTAATTAGTTTTCAATGATTAATTCTTTTTTAATCACAGTTTTCATCACAAAATTGTATCAAAATGTGTAATGTTACGTCAGTGTTATATCTGGCAGACATATTGTAATCTCTTTTTCTGACTTAGATTTTTAGTTATTTATTATAATTTAAGAACACTTTATTGAATTTCACAATGTAATTCAATCTTTTCATATTAACATCATTTACATTTCCAAACTTGTAAGAAAAAGGTCTGCTTAGAACTGTATTGAAATTTTCGTGTTTTATGAAGCATTCTAACACGATCTGCGGATTAATCGTTTAAATATAGAGCGGACCTAACAATGTATTATTACCCCCATAAAACATACCTATCAAATTGGCTGTTTCTATTTACGCCCAGTATCACGTGACATATTTATGAATGAATGAACGTAAACTTTATAGTAAAATTTACTACGAGTCACGATGACAAGGCGAGTTGCACGAGAATCCAGTGTTACATCTACGACGCATCTATTTTTAGAAACTCCAATATACTCTAGAAACCAAGTTTTATTGAAGCTTCTGATAATCAATCCATTTATATTTTTCATTTTATGAAATAGATACCATATACTCGTGTTATCAAAATTGTTTCAATGTTTAAATTGTGGTATTACCTTCAGAAAATTACGAAGGTCATTTTCATTAACGAGGGAGGTAATTGTACCAGCTAATAAGCCACTCAATTTCAGCGTGGAATTATGTTCAATGTCAAATGGGTGAAAATGGAATGCGCGCAGTTAAATAGTGCGTGATATTATCGTATTTAGAATCGAAATAAAAACTCTGTTCTTGTATATTGTCGGTGAATAAAACACGGGCACTCGTTCGGATGCGGAAAATTAAATCACTCGTGCTACGCACTCGTGATTTAATATTTCCGCATCCGAACTCCTGCCTGTGTTTTATTCACCGACAATAAACGCGACCAGATTTTTATTTCTTAATTTTACAATGGTGACTATTTTCCTAGGGAATTTCCACGAGATTCACCGAGGGTGTTCAAGGACAATGATCAAGATGAACAAGGTAATCAAATTATAATTTATTTCTTCTCTATCTCATTCTCTCATTGGAATTCACTTAATGTCCGGGAATTTCTAAAAAAAGCTACATCCTATGTGAAAAGTTTTATATGTGCAAGTGTGTCTTATGTAGCAAAGCATAGTTAGTTCCAAATAACTGCTCAGCTGGTTTGTTTCAAGTAATGGGTTATAGTTTTTCTCAGCCTTGAAATCTAAAACTGTTTCTTGATTTCAGATGTACCAGCACAAGCAGACAGGTGAGTACGGGAAACTTTGAATCACATATTTCATGATATTTGTCCAAAATTTGAGAGCATTAAAAATGATTTGATTTTCTTCATGATCTTCTGTTAGGCTGTGTGCAGTATACTAAATATATATTCAGTATGGTCAAGTAAATAATAATCAAGAAAAACTCCTAGCATTTCTGTCTGCTCAAAATTAGTTATATACAGACCATTTTCCATTGGGTATCATTGTTTTGTCACATAAAAGTAAGTAAAAAATATCTCTCATGAAATTGTGAATTTTTTTTTTTTTTTGATAATTCATCAATGGAACGTGATGTCATCTTTAAAGTAGTGTGTGTGGAGAAGGTCGTTTAATGAAAAAATGTCACTTAGAAACTATTTTATTACAACACATAGTCAATGTTTTGTTGATGATGGAAGTTTATTGAATACATTGTGTTCCATGGTTTATTTCAGTGGTAGTCAGAACAAGAGTGAAGGCATTACAGGTATCTTTATCTTTCGTTTATATAATATAACAAGAATTAGTGTAAAACATTTAATTTCAATGGGACAAAATTTTATGATTTTGATGAAAAACACCATTTTTTAGGGATGTAATTTCAAGTATCGGGTTTATCTTATCCACTAAGTCCTATACTGTAGAAATTATAACTTTTTGTGTGGGTTTAATTTCTTGGTTGAAAGCATCCATGAAATCGACAAAATTAAACCCCTCAAATATTTATATTTTATTTATAATTAATAAGAATTAATTAATGTCAACATAACATGGGACAAGGAGACTTCATTGTTATGAATCTGCTAGTATAAAGAAAATCAAGCCTTATAAAGATCTGTGAACTCGACATGCATCAACCATTTTTAGCACCTCTATTCGAAGAATATGGGAGCTATTGCAGTCACCCGAGCTTCAGTGTCCATGTTGACATAATGGTAATGTTAAAGTTTACATACCACCTCAAATATTTTCTATGTCCATTGACATAATGGTTTGAAACTTGGTACACTTGTTCACCATCATGACTCCAACCTTTACCCAAGAGAAGGTAACTCTATCAAGCATTTTGAGTCTTTGACCAAATTATGCCCCTTTTCGACTTAGAAAAAATAAAATGTTTACATACCACCTCATATATTTTCAAAGTCAATTGACGTATTGGTTTGAAACTTGGCACACTTGTTCACCATCATGACCATAGCCTTTACCCAAGAGGAGGTAACTCTATCAAGCATTTTGACTAAATTATGCCCCTTTTTGACTTAGAAAATAGAAATAAATTATCAAAGGATGTTACTGAGAATAGTGGAGCCTGCTGTCTGGTGACAGCTCTTGTTGTATCACATTTTATTTTGTATCATCAAGGCTCAGACTGGCAAGAGTCTGTGTTGTTAGCTGTCGTCTTGAAACTTAGTAGGAGTGCATATCAGCATGTGAAGTTGTAAATGAGATGATTTCTGCTGAAACTGAATTTCAGAAGATTAATTGCTTTTGTTTGAAAACTTGGGTTTTATGTAATAAACATACGCAAAATTGAGAATGACTAAAAGTTTAGTTAATGACAGGTAAATATTTGTAATTATCACAAATTTAAATATAACTGAAATTGACTATTAACTTTTCCTTTATCATATATGTTATATCATATGACTCAGTCTACAAAGTATACAATAAAACATTTCAAAAACTCTTCTGAAATATTTCTTTTTATATCCAGTTAATTTTTGTTTGTTATATATTCCCTTAGACTTGAAAACTTGTTATATTGTAGGTTTGGATAAACTTCTCACAGGGACTATACAGACACCATATCAGGTAATATAACTGTTTGTATTCCCTCTCCAAACTTACTAACAGCCCTTGAAGGACTCACCTTCCAGCAATATTGGCGATACCTGCCATGTACCAAAAGGAGGGAGACATACAGGTTTGCCCTTAAAACGTCTGTCAAAAAAAATCTTGATCCTACCATAACTCAAACAGTTTTCAAGTGAGAATCAATAAGGAGATAATACACGTTTTGATTCGGACAAACATTGTGGTTGACATTGCAACAGAAATATTTACAACCTGGAAACCAGGTAGGGGACTTCTGTATTGCTTTCAATTCCTAATTACTTGTTCTCTTGACCATTAGATGAATGTCCATGAATTTTTTAACCAGGTTTTTCAATCCTTGTTATTAGATAGGCATATGGCGGCCCAGGAATTATTAGATTGAGGTATGGCGGGCGGGGATATCAAACATGGGGTTTCTGTCGATAACTTGAGTTTTGTTTGAAACTAGAGAGGTCATTTGAACGTACCTTCTGATGTAGTGTTGTCAGATCTAACTAACAGTGTAAAGAAATGGAGCAAATGTTAGGATCCGATATGATTATAATGAGATTGCTGAATCAGTTAAATTTAATATGTTTTATCTGTAGGGAAAACTTATTCAATACTCTTTCCAAATTTCTTATTTGTCTTTGGGTTACATATTTTTTTTCTGTTACTATAATAAGAATTTCTGAAGAAGGCCTTTGGCAGAAATATAAAACTGTGAGAAAACGAGAGTATTAAATTTAATAGTTTCCCTTTACACAATTACACAAATGTTATTTGCCCGTACCAACAATTACTTGTCCTGGACAACCAGACAGATTTTGCAGATCTCTTGCAATGTAAGTCTAAGTCTTAATTTTAGGCTTACAATGTTTGTGAATAAGGCACCTGGTGTTTTGTTATACTTATAGGACCATGTTAATTTTTTTCAAATTCGAATAATAATCAAATTTTGTTTTAGACTAATACAGATATACCTGACATGGCATCAGCATCGTTTAACTTATTTGACAAGACAATACTGGATCCCGTTGATATGGAAACCACATACGCTGGTGGAGATATCGGAACCTTTTTTCCTCCGATGGACTTTCAGAATGAACCATCAGTAGAACTCATGTTTGATGCCCCATCATGGTTACAGAGTCTGAAAGGCAATCACAAAACATCGGATAGGTAACTTGTTCACTATAATTTATTAATTATATCTATAACTTATCTATTTATCATCTATTCAACTTTTCTCTAAAGGTCATTGCCTATTTCACTACATCATATAGAACCACTATACAAGGTGCTTTGCAATCAGTATGTCAACTAGATTCATAAGCTAAAGAAGAATACAATCAGTGATCCGATAGTTGATTCAAAAGATGAATCGAAAACTCTGTATAGTATTGTATCTAAACTTAGGGCACTAAGTCCGTAACAATACATATTCCACTGAGTGGAAAGAGATAAGTATAAATGTTTGAGGGATTTGAGGTTTATTTATATATTTCCAGTTTGAAGACAATGCAGATATACTCACCAAACAGAGAAAGAAATATGCAGGATAATGAAAGACAGACACCACTTAATGATGAAAGACTGCCGTTTAATATCAGCCTCTCCGACCATGACAAGGAGAATATTATGGTTCCTATGGAAACATTCCAAGGTGTGGGGAATAAATCTGGACCTGAATCTAAGTCGCTCATTGAAAGGTTTCTGTCAGGAGGTTCTGCTTTACACAAGACGTCACAAGCAATGGACGAAGACATGGACATTACAATGAATGTTGATAGTGTTACTAATGCCGAGAAGGAGAATGTGATGGCACAGATGAATAGTTCAGTAAATATGGAAGAAACTGCAACAATTGGGGGCATTTTGAACAGAAGAAAATCTGGTGGCCTTCAAATGCAGTCCGATTATGCTGACGGAATCGAATATAATGATAGAACAAGATGTTTTAATCTTGGTGAAGAGAATTATGCAATGGAAGAAACTAAATGTATCGGGGGTATTCTTAGTAATGACCGTGCTCTGACTGCTTCAAGAAGTGAAGAAAATACAATAAACCGTAAGTTAGGAGGTGGTGTTTCAGCTCTGCCAATGCCAGTAAATAACTCTTCAAAACCTAGTGTTACTGAATCGAAACAGTCTAACCAGACAATTAATTTCAAAGAGCTTGATATGAATGAAGATATCGAGGAAACTAAAGTTGTTGGTGGTATTGTTTATAAAGCTGATACTCACACTATTGTTGATAATGATGATGTTGTTATGGATATTACATTAGATGTCACACAAAGCGTTCCTATGGAAGAAACTAAAGCATTGGGTAATATAATTGTTACAGAACCCTCGGGTAAGCTAAGCCTTGTAGCTGATAGCAATTTTACCGTTAATGGAGAGTTTGACAAAACAATTAAATTATCGGAAGCCATGGAAGAAACAAAACCTATTGGTGGAATTCTAAAGTATGACAATGTTACTGTCAACAACGGTTTAAATACTGCAACTGGATTATCGGCCAATATCATGGATGCTACTTTAAAGATATCTGAGGCCATGGAAGAAACTAAACCAGTTGGAGGAATTCTTGACCAATCTGTGAACAACAACATAGGCTTAGCAAGGACTCCAGGTCTAAATAAGTTCAATGCAACAATGAATATGGCAGTGCCAATAGAAGAAACTAGGCCAGTTGGAGGTATTCTTGATAACAACCAAGATAATGGAAGAACTCCTGATCTAAGTAATTTCAATGTAACAATGAATATGACAGTGCCAATCGAAGAAACTAAACCAGTAGGTGGAATTCTTGACGAATCCATTTCTGATAACAGAAATACAAGAACTCCTGCTCCAAGTAATTTGAATGCAACAATTAATCAGACAATGGCTATTGAAGAAACTAGGCCAGTCGGAGGAAACCTTGACCAATCGGTAAACGACAACACAGGTGTGAGAAAGACTCCGGAGCTAAATAAGTTAGATGTGACAGTCAATCAGACAATGCCTGTTGAAGAAACTAGAACAGTAGGTGGTATTCTAAATAAGACGGAGGATAAGACGTTATACTTTGAAGATGTTAATACTGATTGGACATCACATGATCTGAAAAACAACCAGCTTGGCATGGCATCTGATGGTACACTTGTTAGTAAACAACACATGACTTTCGCAATGGAGGAAACAAAATGTTTGACCAATGTGATTGAAGTTGGGCCTAAAGGCAATGGTGTGCCAGTTATGGAAAACAACAGAGAAATTTCACCTGTGACAAATAAAACTTTATTGGATGTTACTGACATGCAGCTTACTAGACCTATTTCCGACACGAAGGTAAATACAGGTATGGATCATCATGAACAACTGGAAGACATTGAAGTTGATGATGAAATCACGTTTAAAGGACTAAAAAGTAAGGGAAATGTGGATGAAGGTCGAGACATAGATGACAAGACTAAAGAGTTCACACAGACAACACAAAATCTGATGAAACTGAAAGAAAAACTTATTCTTAGTCGGAGAAAATCTATGACAAAAACTCCATCTAAAATTTCTCCTTTCACTCCAAATTCATTAACCCTAAGTGCTTCAAAGGGTGCATGTAAAATAGCTACAATAGAACGGGATGAAACGCGAAGTCCTGTTCACAAAAGACAGAAATTGTTCAGTAGTCCTGATGTTGAACAAGCTGAATCTACTACTGGTCTCCCTAAAGAAGTTGCTGATGCTGCTGGTGATGTATCAACAGTTCAGACTGCAACAGCAAATTCTCATTTCTATGGTTTGTAAAATTTTATTTAAATTGTAACAGTACTGTAACATCGTTACTTTTCGTGGGGGATTGAATTTCGTGGATTTCGTGGTTCACCTTTACCCACGAAATCAAATTCCATTAAACACTATTTTTGGCCCTTGTATTCATAACTCCAGACACACTACACATTTCTGATAAGTCAAATAAGTGGACACATCTCAACAGCATCTTTTTAGAACAAAGCTGTATTTAGATTTGTTATTTAAGTCAAATGTCACTGCGACCTTAACCAATTTTTATAGACCAAATGGTTTCATTAACACAAGAACGCTTTACCATATGATCTTCAAACTTTACATGGAGGTTGGCCAGTAACAGTAGATGACCCCTTTTGTTTTTTAGGTCAAAGGTCAAGGTTGCTGTGACCTTTAACATTCTCGATTATTGGTTTGCAATTGGGGCATATGTGTTTTACAAACTTCTCTTGTAACTTGTGGTTTCAGGAATAGATGATGAACCTATGCCCGACACGATGCATATTTCCTCCCTATCTTCTGGATCCAGTAATACTGATAAACATTCATCAGATGACAGAACATCCAGCTCAATACATGACGTTGATCGAACATCTAGCTCGCTGAATGACGTTGATAGAACTACAAGTTCTCTGCATGACGTTGATGTTTCCCATTCCACCACCTCACTGCATGATGTCGATCGAACATCTAGTTCGCTGCACGATGTTGACGTATCACGAAGCAGTAACAATGACACTCGTAGCTCAACCAGCGGAAATATGTCTATGATGTCCAACAAATCGTTCGCTAAATCTTCGTTTGTGATGCAGAATGTACCAGTAAGTAGAATCATATGGTATAAAACATGTCTTTATTTTGACGTATATTGAGATAATCCTTCTTTGTGCCTCCATAGCTCAGTGGTTAGTGGGCTTGCCGTCTAATCTGGCAACCCGGGTTCAAATCCGGTAGGAGGCACATATATATAAATATATGCGTGTTACGTTTCAGTAGAAATAAAGCAAATAAAGGCTATGCTCGGCCCCGTAAAGAGGAAAGGCAGTAGTTAGATAAAAGACAATTGTGTTTTCCTGCTCTAAGACTTTATCACTAACAATAGTGATAAACTTAAGTATACAAAAAAATTATATAGCATCCAACAGACCTAATGCAAACTATCGTTTAAACTTTTTCAAGCAGTATCTCAGCCTCTTATGGTTCCATTTCATTTTGTGGTCATCATTCTTGTTCTCTATGTTGAAATATTTTTCCAGGTACAGAATGGTGTTATTTGGTGATGTTATATTGAACCATCATGTTTTATATTTTCAGGAAGGACCAATGACTCTGAATACATTCTATGAGCGAACATTCTCTCTCAAATCAAAAGTCACTGGATCAAGATGTAGTGAAGTGTTCTTTCCTGTAAGTTTTAGTGGTTACATGTAAAGTCTTATAAAAAGAAATGCAAAATTTCAGTTCAACTGGTTAGTTTAGGACGAGTATTTGTAAGACAACTTTCGCTAGAACCATAACATGTTAACTATCATACAGATGATCCGATACAACAAGGCTGATAATCATGTGAGGTGTATTATCAGAGTTTGGTGCCCTTGTTTTGACTACTGTAAAATCATTAATTTTTGTGGGGGATTAAATTTCCGGGATTTCGTGGTTCACTTCAACCACAAACTTTAATCCCAACAAACATTGATTTTGACCCTTGTTTTGTTACCTGAAATGCAAAATCCACGAAATCAAGTGCCAACGAAATTGTCTTTTTTACCAAAACCAACAAAATTAAATGATTTTACAGTATTTACTTAGAAATATTTTGGCAAATTAAGCTTGACTTTAGGATGAGGGAAAATATGGAGAGCTACCAATAGTCGCCTTTTCTTCCCCGATGCTATCATCACATTACAGATAGTTGTTAGGTCTTAAAAACAAAGTTGTTTTTATTGAAAGTTGATTTTCTTACTTCTACCAGTATATCTAAATTCAGATTAAAGTTTGTTTTATATTTCAGAAAATTGATCTGGATGATTTGGGTGAAGTTTTAGAAGCGGAGCTCACACTGGGTGCTAAAGTGAAAGCACAGAAAAAATGCAAGGAAAAGTTTGTAGAGCTAACCAGCAGGTAAATTGATTTTTGTTTGATTTGTTTAATTGCTGTCTCAATGCCCTATTGGTAGAGAGCTCACTTCGAATGTATAAGAAAATTCTGACAGAAAACAAAATTACATGCAATTCTGACCTTCTCTCATGGGGTTTCGTCCTATTTATCACACACTGTTATCAATAAAGAATGCGCAGTTGAAATGTCTGTGTCAGCATTAATTTCAGACCACCAGGCATTCCTGAAATCCTGGGGAGAACCCTGAAGTTGTTAAAATAAGTACTGGTATATCTTCTATGCATTAATTTTTTTGGTTCCAGGTAAATGCTGTTTCGCCCGGTTTCGGGATAATGTAACAGGATAGGCTCCGTTTGAAATATTGTTGTCCAATGGGACTTAAAAACAATGTTTTTATCAAATTAATTAATTGTAACTTGTTTTTTTCTATTATTTGTTACATGTTTGAATGACAATGTACAGTACAACCTCTCCAGAGTGGCCCTACTGTCAAACAACCATCTCTCTTCAACACCTTTAAAATTCCCCTAAGCTGATACTGTAGAATCATTTAATTTCGTGGGACGAAATTTCGTGGTTTGGATAAAAAAGACAATTTCGTTGGCACTTGAATTCGTGGATTTTGCATTTCAGGTAACAAAACAAGGGTCGAAATCAATGTTCGTTGGGATTAAAGTCTGTGGTTGAAGTGAACCACGAAATCCACGAAATTTAATCCCCCACGAAAATTAATGATTTTACATTATTTACTACAAATCTTACATCCCTAGAGTAACGGTTACAACCTCTACAGGGGTCTCAATAACAGGCTGCAGGCCAAATCTACTGCTCAAAAACCATTTTGGACCGGCTGAAAATGTGAAATTTATACATATTTTGAAGAAAGTAGTTGCATTCAGGACAAACTTAGGGCCGTTTGTTAAGCATTTTGACCTGCTAGGTTAAAACTTACTTAGGAGAACCCTGCCCCTCAAAATAGGCTAAATTTGCCAATACTTGAAGCATTAATGGGTGTTGCCACACAGAGGTTGTACTGTATGTAAAAATATACCGTAGAATCTTTAATTTTTGTTGGGGATTAAATTAAGTGGATTTCGTGGTTCACCTTTAACCACGAAATCAATCCCATCAAATTTGGGCCCTAGTATATATGCAAATCCACAAATTAAGGTCCCATCAAATTGGTCTGTTTTACCAAAATCACGAAATTAAATGATTTTTACCATATGCATTGTTGTTACAGATCTCAGGAAAATATCGAATGGTTGGAGAAAATGTTGGAAGAAACTCAGCCAAAAATATTCCAGGATTGTGCTAATGCTTCGTCTGATGAGGTTAGTTAACATTTCACAAATCTCAATCTCCCTGATTTATCTGCAATTCCGGATTAATTATTTCTGCAAGACCAATGGCATCTGACCGAAATAAAAGTTATTTGACAAAGATATCTCAAAGAATGGCAAAAACATGGTGAATTCAGTCTGCTTTATAGGATTTTCTTTTATATAAACATAGTTAATATAATGGAAACTATGTTGTTGTAGGCCTGCCTCTTGCTTGGAAAAATTTGGGACTGCATACGATTTTCCGAATTTTAAATTTGCCCCTCTTGGCACCCCTGATCGCGGCTATATTGTACAGTAATCAACACATATGAATGTGTACACTTGACTATGTCCCCCCTGTCATGTTTTCAACCATGCTATGATTTATTTGGAGTTTTGACCCTTTTTATACACCTGAGGGGACATATAATGCTATACTCCTGACATCGGTCTGTCAGCAATTTTATGCCCGTTCTGTAACTCTTGAATGCATGTTGATTTCAAAGAACCATTACACAAATGTTTGCAATTTAAACCAATAGTATGGGTTGAAGGACTTAGTTTCACAATCAATGTTAAATAAATCACTTATTAAAGGGACTAAACTCCATATTGATGAAAAAAACTTGTTTTGTAGAGGTTTAAATCACATTACGATCAAAGGCGATATTGATGAAACCTTCCGATTTACCAAACATATTGTGCAATTTACCAACTGGAGTTGAGTCCCTTTAATGTAAACATGTTTTTTTAGTTGAATGAAATAACCGATGAATTGCGATCCTTGTCGAAAGCTTGTCACAAGCAAGTACATACAGAATGGAAGAATGGCACAAAGGAAATGTATGAAGAAATGTTGCAAGATGTTCAAGTAAGTTCTTACATATTACTGTGATTTTGTCATGTGTGTATGGGGGACATTTTGTCCTTTCTGGATTTTTAGCTCGACTGTTCGAAGAATATGAGAGCTATTACAGTCACTTGTTCGTCGGCGTCGGCGTCGGCGTCGGCGTTGCATATGGTTAAAGTTTTGCATGCAAAACTTTAACCTTGGTTATATTTCAATAACCAGTGCATATATTGGATTGAAACTTTGCACTGGCTTTCCCTGTCATGTAATCAACCATGTTAGATAACTCTTGCATGAATTTAATGCAAATTATGGCCCTTTTTTACTTAGAAAATTTGGTTAAAGTTTTGCATGCAAGTTACTAATAAGGCCATATCTCAAATAGTATCTGTGCTATGGCATTGAAACTAACAACACTTACTAACCATCATAAGGCAATGGTACCGGTCATGGGTAATAGCTTTATTATGATTATTATTTGAGTTATGCCCCTTTTTAACATAGAATTTTCTTGGTTAAAGTTTTGCATGCAAGTTTCATTCAGACCATATCTCAGCTACTATCCATGATACTGCATTGAAACTTACAACACTTGTTTACCATCATCAGTCAATGGTATCAGTCAAGGGCAATAACTCTATTATTTTTTTATTTCAGTTATGCCCCTTTTTAACATAGGAGTTTATTGGTTCAAGTTTTACATGCAAGTTTTATTCACGCCATATCTTAGTTACTATTTATGATATTGCATTGAAACTTATAACACTTGTTTATCATCATAAGTCAATGGTACTGGTCAATTGTAATAACTCCATTTTTCATTTAATTCGAGTTATGCCCCTTTTTACTTAGACTTTCCTTGGTTAAAGTTTTGCATGCAAGTTACATTCAAACCATATCTCACCTACTATCAATGATATTGCATTGAAAAGTTTAACTTTGTATTCAATACTAAAAATAATTACTAAACTACTTTAAACTTATCACTGATTTATTACATGACTGTATCCTCTACATTATTATTTTAATTTGTCACCATTGTTTTAAAATTGACTCCTTTAACAAATCATATCTTACTCATATGATTATTTTGTAGAAACTTTGTTATGTCAGTGGATGTATACAATTCCCTTTAAACATACACATTTCTTGAATAGAGTACAGTGCCGCCTGAAGTCTTAAAATCATTTTCACTGACAAATATTTGTTAATAGTCCAGTGTTGAGATAATTGCCATGCCTCAACAACCATTGTACATTAGCTTTCATTGCCATGTAGTCAACTAAGTAGCGTAACTCACGTTTCAATATAATACAAATTTTAAATGGTCTGTTTTGAACTTATATTTTTTCTGACAAATGGCTGCGAATAGTCGAGCGAGCTGTCTAGTGACAGCTCTTGTTACATGAAACCCTTATAAGGTCCTCTCTGGACGAGTCACCACTGACAACTGGAGGGAAAGTTGTACATACCGTCAAACCTGTGTTTAAGAACTTTTGCAAACAAATACCTAATACAAAACCTCTCTGCAAAGATTACCAATCTAAACTTGCATACCATTTCAATGATATTTAACCTGTTAAGAGAGACTGTTTGTCAACATAGACCATTGTTTGGTGGTCTTTCAAGACATGTTTGAATGCATTTCAATCTCAATTTCCATTGAATAAAGGGATTTTTTAACTCTCATTGATGCAGAGCACAGCCTTTATTTGAACATCAGCTCTATACTAAAATATGGCAGGTATATGAGTGCATTTGAATCTGGGTCTCTTGATTAAACAGCAAGGGCTTAAGACTGAGCTATGGAGGCACACAAGATGAAAGGACTCAATAATTGTAATTTTGTAAAATAGGGTGTCCTGTGATAGCTGATCCTGCAATGTCTTAAAAAATCTCCTATGGTTTTGTGTAGTTGTTACTGTCTGTTACTGATAGACAGAGACATAATGTTCATGAGCGGGCCATTTTAAGTGTTTTGTTAGTATTGTTTGTCTGTTATAATTTGGTTTTATTATTGAATTTAGGAAATTGGCATTAAAAAGGCTGAAGAAATATTATCGGAGAAGGTTAGTTCAGACAAGTATATGGATGAATTACTGGCCTCCTTAGATGAAGGTAAGGCTTCAGATCACTTCTGTTAATCTCTGTAATACATAGAATGTTTATTGATTTGAGACCTTTTTATACACAAGGTTTGCATAGACCTTGAAAAGTCCTTGAATTAGATGCCTAGTCCTTGAAAAGTCCTGGAATTTCTCACTGAAAAAAACTCCATGTAAAGTTCATGAATTTTGAAAAAAAAATGAATTCTTAAAAATAGTCAGTGAATTTACTTTCTTTGAGTAGAAGATATCCTAGAAAACATGACTATCCTTCTTTCCTATAATTTTGTGAATTCCTATGGTTTCGTGAACCCTGTTTGACATATTTTTGCCAAACGTGCAGGTCCAAAATTATTGACAAATGATTGAAGAAGTTAAAAAAGAAATCTCCATAAATATTTTGAGCATACGTCTATTTAAAAAAAAAATTAATGGAAAAATTATAAAATACCACTAAAATTCAGTTTGACAGGCTAGATCACAAAAATAATTCCTGGTTCTGTTGACACCCCTGTGCAGTATTCAATTTTATAATTAACTGCTATGACACTTTTTGAATAAAGTGATGAAATATCACATATGTGTACACATCTGATATGCAGTTTTTTGGACAAATATCAAGAATAATCTCCCTTTATCAGATTTTATGATAAGTCAATTTCTGTAATTGGATTGTCTCCCCTTCATGCTTAATGTTGAAAATAATGTTGAAGGACATCGGATAGGGACAAAAGTTGCCACAGAGTAAAGGAATAAGTGATAAATAGTCCATATTTCCTGGGCTTTCATTAGGCTCAAAAAGTGAAGAGTCAAAATGACTCCAGACTCTCAATTTTCAAGAGTCATCGAAATATTGCAAGAAAATTTGTATAATTATTAGTATAGTAAATTTGACTCTTCACCTTAAATTTTCGTGAGTCACTTTTGTCAAATTCAAGAGTCAAAATGCAGTTTCAAGAGTCAAATGAAAGCCCTGGTTTCCTTATTTTGTTTACAGATCTCAAAGATTTAGATTCCAAAGAGCAAACATTAAATACATTTGAAGAAAAACAAGGAAATCTGAGAAAGTAAGTTGTTTTCTTTTGTTTCTGTCCACTTAACATTGTTGTTACATTTTCACTAATTTGTTACTATGGAATATTTATTTAAGGGCACATAAAAGGGGTTAGTTCACTCTTGGACATTAAATTGGCCCTGTGTAAGATTGTTTTTCAATGTTCGTTACCGTGGCATCGGTAACAATACTCCTGCCTAAAAAGAAATAGTTTACCCTAAATAAAGTGAATATCAAGCTGTGTTGCCATATTTCAATAAAAAAATAATGAATTAACGTTGTCCGGGTGTAAAAACTTTTTTTTAAATGTTGAGGAATGCATTTTAAATATTTTTATTCTATTGTTTACCCATTAAAACAACTGCATGTGAATTTTAAAACACTTTATTGTCATTTCAGAGAGTAATTGCTATTTTAATTTCCCTACACCCAGCGTAAGAACGTACTGCATAAACAAATGGAGGCAACCGCATGATAAATAATACAAATCTCCAACAGATAACACAATAAGAACAAAAAAGTGTTTAAATCTAATGATAATGATTATTTCTTCAATCAAAAGTGTAAAAATGATGATGGGTCTAATAATGAAGTAGAAAAAAAATAAAAACGTAACCCTACCCTCCTTGAAAGTAAGGCATTTTTGTGCATATTGCCAATAAGTATCCTATAGATAAACGGAAATAAAATATGATCTAAACAATTGGCACCATTGAATTTTTTTCAAAAATAACTTCAATGTAATGTTTTAACAAAATTTTAAAAGGTTTTACCGAGCGGTTTTGAAAATATACATTTCAGAAATCCATAGTAACCCGATTTTCATCTGTTTGCCACATATTAATTCCTAAATAATTAAAGAAAAAAATTTTTTTTTCTCCAAATAACGATATAATGTGATGTCACGAAGCCAAAACATTGTTTTATAACTAAAAATTAAATAAAAAAAGAATAAAAATATTTTGGCTCTATAGGAAATCAGTCAATTTGTCATAAAATTACTGAACTTGAGAACTCTTCAAGAGGAGATTCTTTATTAGACCCGGATATCCTAAAAGTATTGTTTGTTTATCGGTCCACTTCCTACGCTGCTTGTACTGTTTATATCAAGGGGTTCCACTTACTTTTGAATCTGATTGGTCAATTTGACCATTTTATCGACAAAATACCCTATGATTTTAATTTGATAGAAAAATGACCCTTCAAACCCAAATCTTGAGGGTCAAAATGTACCTTTTTTTTAAATTCAAGGGTCAAAAGTTCTAAAGTCAAATGGAACTCCTGTATTTACTGTAAAATGATTGTAAAATCCCAACAATTATTAATAATTTCTATAGTTAACTATTAATTGGATAAGATACCCATTGGAAATATGTCCCCACAAAACGGTCTTCTCATCACTGCCACAAATTTTTGTCCCATTGAAATTAAATGATTTTACAGTACATGGATTATTCTAATGGGTACTGTTTTATCAACGGATTTACGGAAATCGTAAACTTACGTTCAAATTTGAATTCTCCATTATTACTTAATAATTCCAAAATTCAAGACATATATTATTTGTAAGAGTTCATTTACTGAGTCTTTATTAGTACTGCAGTTCCATTTACCAAACTTTATAGTAGTAAAAGTATAATAAAGAATTGAAATTTGATCGTAAGTTTAAGATTTGCGTAAATGCATTGATAAAACAGTACCCTGGTTACTATTTACTATGACTACAGGGAGTTTTCGAAGCTAACAGAATGTGTACAATCAGAAGTCGTTGTGAAGAAACAGTTAGAATCAACTATGTGTAAGAATGTTGAACAAGATAAATACAGTAAGGAGAAGACTACGCTCACTGAACTGATTCAGTCACATCAAATGTAAGTCCTGCATTCAATAACATAAGTTTATTGATTTAAGGCCTCCGGCCCATAACAATTAACAGTTACAATACATTATAATACAATGATGTCAGCACATATGTGACACATAAGTCATGTTATTTAACAATTATTACATGGATAAGAACAGTCTGTATAATACTTATGAACAGTGAAGTTCCCACTGATATAATTTGACCAAATTAAACTGAGACTCCTCAAATTATAATTGTAAGTATATGTTTTAATAACTTCGGGATTTTCCGGATTTGAAAGAATTATTCAAGGAGTCTCAGTTTAATCTGGTCGGACAATAACACTACACTACTGTAATTATTTTAAAATCATGTGAAGTTTTTGCAAATAAACAATTTAATTCAGAACTTAAATAGTCCACTATGGGTATAAATTTGGGTTATGTGTGTTTATGTACTTTTATCAATATACTTAGTAAAGTAAATCCCCTGTTCAGCACCCTGAGTTCAATATTCACTAATACTTTAACTGATTTACGATAAAAACCAATCTAACCATGTCAAATAGTGGTCTGTTGTCCAAGTTATATGATAAAAGAACCTTTTAGTTTAATAGCTTGCACCATGTAATATAGTGGATATTGCTACAAGTGATTGGAAGAAATTAAATTATTGTAAAATTATTAAATTTCATGGGGGATCCCTCAAACAGTAATTTTGACCCTTGTAATTATTACCTGAAATGCAAAATCCACGAATTAACAGCCCATCGAAATGGTCTTTTTTACCAAAACAACGAAATTTTGTCCCTTCGACATTAAATGATTTTGCTGTATTTGAATGAATGAATACATGTATTTATTTGTCTTGCAGGTGTACAGAATGGTATCTGGAAGAGTGGAATGATAACAAGGCTGTATTCTCATTCCTAGATGAGAAAGTGGAACTCAATGTACACTTTGAACCTGGTGTGCAAGAAAAAAGTATTAGCAATGTTGTGCTCAGTAATGCAAATTTAAAAGGTAACATATAAATTATGCCCCCCTTCCCCACATCGATGGGTGCCCGCTAGACTGTAGTAACTGCATATAAATAAAGAAGAACTTACTATAGTATTGCAGGCACCACTCGGCATTTTTGATGAGAGGGTATATTGCTTTGCTCATGTCTTGTCGGTCTATCAGTTGGTGACAGTAGAACAAATGTTTTCCTTTCAATAACTCAAGAACATTTTGCCCTAGGATCTTCAAACTTTACATAGAGGTTGGTCTGCAACAGTAGGTGTCCTCTGCTCTATGGGTGTTGAGGTCAGTAGGTCACTGTGACCTTTACCATTTTCAACTATTAGGCTACCATGGGGGCATTACCTGACAATGAGTGATTGATTCTTTATATCATACGTAACTTATAACATACAATAACTCGGATACAAGGAAAGTCATGTGATAATACACTATATTTCAGAAAATAGCAGCTTGGAGGATAAAATTGCTGTAGACTTTGTCTCTAGATGGAGTGAGTTAAATGACTTCAAGAAGAAATACAAAACCTTTTCATCTCTCAAAATGGTATGTTATATTTATGCTATTTATGACATCTACATTTATAATTCATTCGGGCTCCGATCTCCCGAAGCAACTCGAGTAGAAATCTCAACTCATATTGAGATTTTTTAAAATCAGATTCGTAATTAGAGATAAATCTGAAGTTTAATCTCATGCATTTTTACTGTCATTAATACAGAACATCATTTCAGTTTAGTGATGCTAATTTTGAGTCCAGTCTTGCATGGAAATTAATATTTAGACAAATGCTTAAATTTGAGATGAGAATTTTCTCACATTGAGATTCTCTTAAACAGTATTTTTATACAGCAATATCATCATGCAAGAGTTTGTTACATGATTAAGCACTGCTGTGGTTCAGTGTGGAATTCGCTCCAGTGGTTAGGAAGTGCTGGATTTGCGCAGTTTGATTCCCAGTCATACAAAATTTAACACGAATAGCCGCCCCTGATATGCAGTGTGCTGGATTTGGATCAGTGGTTAGTGTACTGGGTTTTATATCCAGTCTTTGCAGGTCATGCTCTTCCATGACTACTCACCATACTGTAAAATCATGTAATTTTGATGGGACAAAATTTATTTATGATTAAAAGTGAACCACGAAATCCAGACCACAAAATTTAATCCCCCTGAATATTAATGATTTTACAGCATCTGTCAATTTTCTTCGACATACCGGTATCACCAATAATGTGGAGACATTCTTAGTGGAAGAGTAAATCAGTACTTTTCAATCAATAAAACATAAGGGGCTAGATAGAGTGTGACTGAATGAAAAGGGTTGATGAGTTACCTATCTCCTGAAGGCAGTAAAAATCTAGCCTCAAATTGAGATTTTCTTCAAATCAGAAATTGGGAGTGCTTGAAAGTTTAGTCATTAATTCAGAACAATGTTTCTGTTTTGGGATACCAATTTTGATTCAAGTCTCTCCCATGGAAATTAACACAATGCTCAATGACAATATTATATAAATCAGATTGAGACCTGGGTTGGTATTCAATACTTAAGGATAAGGACAACCATTCAGATTACACCATATTAAACTTTTGGTCAGTATCAGGCAATATGATTGGCTATCCTTATTCTCAAATTAAACGAGATCAATATCGAATACCACCCCTGGACTTGGTCCGACTAGGTCAGATTGAACTGTTTATAAAGAGAATTGTTGCAGACTGAAGCAGTTTATATTGTACTTGATTTTATGATGTCTATGTTTTAGTTACTTCATGAAGTATCATGTACAATAAGTGAGATCAGAAGATTTTGTACGGAGATGGAGAAGATTCAGATGTATAAAGTGCTCAATTATGTCAACGACAGGTATGTATCAATTGTAGACTTTGTATCCATGTGTAAATATGCCTTGTTATAGATATACCATGACCACACGGTAATGACCCCTTTAGAGAAAGAAAACAAAGTACTTACTAGGCATGCCTTAATGCTTCTTGTAGATCTATAGATTGAAGATTATAAGATCTTCAAACTCACCTAATATTTGAAAAAGAACATTTTCTAAGTGTTCAAATTAAAAAAAAATATTCTTAAACCTGCATCCTTCTGTGCATGTACCCCACAACTCAAACTTAAATAGTTTCTTATTGAATAATTTCTTAAAGTGAACAATTGGCTTAAATGTAACATCTATCCATATCGAATCTACTCTGTGAAAATGAAAATTCCTTCTCTCCTCGCTGCCTATTCAGTTTATTTTCCAATGATTTGAATGATAATCTAGAAATCAGATTATAATGACCTTTCTTGTATGTTACTGTAAAATCTTTAGTTTTTGTGGGGATTAAATTTTGTGGATTTCATGGTCAAAGTTAATAACAAAATCAAATCTAACAATAATTTTGACCCTTGTATTTATTACCTGAAATGCAAAATCCCCAAATTAACGTCTATATACTGTAAAATCATTAATTTTCGTGGGGGATTAAATTTCGTGGATTTCGTGGTTCACCTCAACCACGAACTTTAATCCCAACGAACATTAATTTTGACCCTTGTTTTATACCTGAAATGCAAAATCCACGAATACAAGTCCCAACGAAATTGTCTTTTTTATCAAAACCACGAAATTTCATCCCAACGAAATTAAATGATTTTACAGTAGATGCCTGCCATGTTTCAGTAGAAATAAAGCAAATAAAGGCTATGCTCGGCATTATATTTAACGTCCATCGAAATGGTCAATTTTACCCAAACTACAAACTTTCGTCCCATCAAAATTAAATCATTTTCCAGTACTTGTTATATATTTTCTTGTCACCCTATTGAAATGAAAATTAATTGTTAACTAATATTTAGTTACATTTATTGTCATTTTAGGTAAAGTTACAAGTTGCCAATTTGATTAAGTTGCCATATTTACTACTTTCTATTTCAGAGTGGTATTTGATCTATGGTCAAGGGAAACAATAGATATGATATCATTAGAATTAACATTTGATCCATCCCACCCACTCACCAAACCTGTGTGTTGTATGGTTACAGTTCAGATAGGAAAACTCTTGTAAGTCTATCTTATGACTGTAAAATCATTAATATATTTCAATTTCATGTATGATCTCAACCACATAATTAAATCACCACAAATATTAATAATTTCTATAGTATAAACATACTATAAAGAATATGAATTTAATCGTAAGTTTAAGATTCCTGTCAATGCTTTGATAAAACAGTACCTGGTAAATGGCTTTTTAACATATGGAATTTTGGTGTTTTAAATTCCTATCTTTCAACATTCTTCTTGTTTTTGTTGTCTTACAGAAGTAGTCAGATTGAGAAGCGTCTTCAAAGTGTTGAACCTGGTAAAGATTACTTGGGACGATTGATACAAAGTGTGGACTTCAAACAGCTACATACGACATGACTCTGATATACTCACATCTTCACTGTGTCTTACTACTTTCTGTCCTATATCTTCCCTTTCCTATCCTCTCTTCTCAATATTCATTTATTAATCCCTAGGTCTCACCCAGCAATTTTGCCTTGGCGACGTTCTCCTGATTTAGTAAATGGATATCAAAAGGTATCAGAAAAAGAATCACTTAGTGCTCTAGGGAGCTTCATGGAAGTCTTTAGAAATTTGTGAAATCCCTGTTCCTGACGGCTCCCAAAGTCAATTTATTTAAATCAGACGTATATCGTCGAGACAAAAAATGCTCAATGGGACCTAGGCTTTACCTATCATTTATATTTAAAAATAAACATGTGTATATCTTCTCATATTACTATATTGTATATAAATGAATGGTTGGTAGCTATTATGTTTATTTTTTTAGCAGTGTATATGTGTGTTTATACATGGACTCCTATTACAAATCACTTTTATTAGTTTAAAATTCTTAAGAATGTTCTAGGAAAAAAGTCCCAATCAGGGGCAAGATTGACTGAACAAAATGTATTCCCATGTAGAAAAAAATTATACTTGAGTCACATTTGAAGTTGAAACTTAGTGAAATTATAGGTGACTTTTTATGAAAGTCAGTAATGGTATACCTATAAATGTATTTTTATTACAACATCTTAATGATTACTGTATGTATGTGTTGAAATATAAATTTTGAATCTTGTAGAAAATTTTAATAATCTGTGTTTTGCTTATTTAATGATTTTCAAACTTGTAACATTT
The DNA here is from genome assembly GCA_963678985.1 of Spisula subtruncata. Classification (NCBI taxonomy): domain Eukaryota; kingdom Metazoa; phylum Mollusca; class Bivalvia; order Venerida; family Mactridae; genus Spisula; species Spisula subtruncata. Next base: position 19,048,512 of record OY787661.1, read on the forward strand.
AATATTTAGACATTTTTTAGAATCATGGCTAAACGTTTTCTGAAAGTTCTGGATTTTCTAAGGGGTTCATTTTCCAATATGTGTTCATTTTTCAAAATGTGTTCATTTTCCAAATGTGTTAATCAGATTTTTTGTTAGCCTTTGGTGTCTGAATTGAGTGCTCTTGACCCCAAATGATGATTTGCCTTGAGACCACCAGGGTCACTAGTAACCCCTTATTTTTCAGGATTTAACTTTTAGCCATATGGAATTCTGATCCTAATTTTGGTGAAAAACGTATGTCTCCAAATCAAATACAACATTTATGATTTGTTATGTGAATACTGACAAGTCATGGAAATCTAATGAATTGTTTTGTGATCAATCTAATATATTATGAATGTGTATGTCTAATAAAATGTCTTTAATATGATAAATTGTTTTCTTTGTATTTATAGTTTGGCAACAACACTGGAACTATTTTGCATATAGTTGGCCTAATATCGAAGTCTTGTAGTGATGGGGGTTCCTGGTTATTTAACTATCAGCATAACCTTGTTTATTCATGGATGAAAGCCAGTGATATGAATGTATGCATAATAGTGTAAAAAGTTAAAATATGGTTATGATGGCATTAAAGTCCAAACTTTCCATGATTATGAGGACCCCACAAAAATGACCTCCAAGCCCCTTAAGTGTGTAACATCAATTCCAGTCTAGCTATGCCTCTGATATGACCAGAAACAGTAGTTAGTATTTCCTATTGATGTCAGAATCCACCGCATGATGTTGAGGTACATGTACCAGTCATGTTAGAATATTTTGCAAATTTACCAATTTTTTTAGGGTATTTTATAGCAGTTCAACCATTCAATCATCCTTTGTCATTTTAACTTCCCCTGGTCATTTGGCTACCTTATGAAATCTACATTTGATTCTCCCTGTGGAAACTAGTTCTCTTCAGTAGGTGTGGCAGCTAACATTGATCTGCGGTGCCCAGGAATAGACACAGAGTTATTCATGCTCTAAGAAATTAACAAGAGTTCTAGATGAAGTTTGAACCTAGGTTTGAACCTCTTGATCCCGAAGTGTGCGCCCTACCTTTAGGCTACTGCTCCAAACATATATCGCTGGCTTAGAATGAGAACGTCTAACTACAAATCAATATTTTGAAAAAAAAACACAAGAAAAACTGTCTGACAATCACTCTTTACTTATGGTAAAACAAGCCTTTTCAACTTCAGTTTGGTCAACACAACAAGTTCCGATTTTCATAAAAATAGGCTAATAAGAAGCGCCTTATGGTGCAGATTTCAAATATGCATTAGTATTATAAGGTCCTCATTCTAAGCCAGCGTTATGTATCTGATATAAAAAATATAAAACTGCAACACTTCTACCAGATATATTGAGCATTTATAGTAAACGTTACTATATCGACAAGATGCATTCACAGACAGCATATCCCCTTCTGTGGGGCAAATGACTAGCAAAAACATATAAAATTACTTTAAACTGTCTAGCAGGAGTGCCATACAAATGAGATTCCTTCTCTATATCATACAAATTTACAAAAAAACAAAGGGCAATAATTCTGTAAAAAGGATCCTACAAACTGCACTGGTACACCTTAAAACAGTGTTATTGTAGCACAAATATCAATTTCAATATATCACAGGTTGCAATAATCACATTCAAGTAAATCTTTGTAGTACATTTTACATACCGTTAAATAGCACTTGTGCTTCCTTTTTAGGGAAGTTCAGGGGCCTTATTCACCAATGTCGTAAGTCTTCAATGCAGACTTAAGACTTTAAATTGCCAAATGTTCTATTTTGCTCTCAAGTTGTTAAAAATGTTCCGATTTTGATATAAATCACCTGTCAAGACTAAAGTGAATAACAACAAATAATCAGATAAAATTGCACATAGTTACATCTAATTGTAAAGAAATGGCAGTGATTATAAATTTTGTCAATTTTAAGTCTTAGCCTGAGATTCAAACTTACAACGTTGATGAATAAGGCCCCTGGTCACAGGAAACATAGTTATCAAACCAAGGATACTCTAAATGGTTTGTAAATGACATACTACTAAACCTGTATGATTATACAGGAACAATGAGACATTGACAAAGTGAAATTATCAATGTGAATCAACATTCTTCTCATGAAGTGACATTCTTCTCATGATGCAGAATATCTAACACATGCTTTCTTCTCTCGTTTACTCTGAAACAATGAAAATTATTTAATTATGAAAAGACAAACTTTTGTTGTTTTGGTATAATGAACATTTCGATGAGACATTAATTTGTAGATTTTGCATTTCAGGTAATCAATACAGGTCAACCACAAAATTTAACCCCACCAAGAAATTTATTGATTTTACAGTAGTTTAAACATGACTAGTGATTATGACCAAAGAGACGCTAAAACATTGGTCTTATTAGACCCCTACCGGTTTTCAACCAGAGGGGATTATAGGCAGGCCCTCCCTCCGTTCGGAAAATCTGGATCCCTGCCATAACTCGGTTTTCAAGATAGGTTTATGAAACTTGGTATGTGGATGCATGTCTAATTTTTTTTTGTGATTCGACAACAATTGTGGTTACCATGGCAACAGAAACATTGACAACCGGGCAACCATATAGGTTACTTTTGTATTGCTTGCAATTTCCATTTACTTGATCTGTCTTGATATTGAGTAACTGATATTGATGAGAAACTATATCAGTGCAAGTGAACAGGGGAATTATCTTCTTATTGGAGGTGTTAAATTACTGTAAAATCATTTAATTTCGATTGAAATTTCAAGTTTTTGTAAAAAAGACCATTATGACGGGACTTTAATTTGTGTATTTGCATTTCAGGTAATAGACACCATGGTCAAAAATATTGTTTGATAGGACTTGATTTCGTGGTTGAAGGTGACCATGAAATCCACGAAATTCAATCCCCCTAAAAAATTAAGGATTTTACAGCAGTTGAATTTGAGATAACTGAGATCCATATATTTTTGCACAACCAAATGATAATAGACACATTTCAGTATGACGACACTATTCATATGTTAATCGCCACCAATGCTCCGCTAGAAATCTATTGGCTGAATAAACAATACTGACCAATAACTCGTTGTATATCAATTGGTATATGAATGCCCCGGTTTGTAAACATGAAACGTGTCTATTAAATGACTGGTCCTTACCCTTCTTGTACCACAGGATTCTGTCTGGCTGAATCTTATTTTTCTATTCTTTTTGGCCTTCTCCCTACTAAGACGCTCAGAACTTTGTCGCTCTTCCTCTGTCATTAACTTTGTTCTATATCGTCTTCTACAAACCTTTCTCGGAGGTGAGACAGGCTGAAGACAGAAAGATGTGGATAAATGTGTATGACTCATTGATTATGAAATCCTGATAAATCTCCAATGGTTAATTTTTGGTACAAAATAGGAAGTATTGTGGTAGCATTGCTACTACTAAACTGTGTTGAGCTTGTCAGTATACTATACACTGAAATTTTGAAGTTTAAACCTGCTGTATTAATGTTGATACTACACTAGTATAGATGGAACCAGTTACTTGTTGCTATAAATACTACAGATGTATAATCGATTCAATAAGTAATACTAATAAGGGAACAACCCCACAGCGGTGAAAACTGTTATATAGCGTTAACTCAGGTATACACAGTTGAACCTAGATAAACATAGTTTACCTGACAGACAACTCGATGTTAACTCATTTAATTTTGAAAGAACTGTTCATCCTTCCACTTCATTTTTAGGCAAACTCATGTAGTTTCAACCATTGCTATAATGTTAATGGGTCTCAGCTTTTATGACTAATATCTAATATATATCCATCACAAAATTATCAGTTTATTTTTATACCTGAAGCTGCTTTATTTCTGTTGAACTGTCCCTAGCCTCTTTACATTCTATTATGGTAGTCAAGGTACTATTGGCATTATTTTCCTCTGATTCTGATCTTTTGTATTCATGATCTACAAAACAACCACAATAAAATTCATTATTGGTAGAGAAATGATAAAACTAGGAATTTGTTATTATGCATTGCAGATATCAGTGCAGTCACAAGACTTTGATGTACAACACAAGCAAAAGTTAATTGGCAATTTTGAAATAAATTTGATTAGATAATTTGATTGAGAAACATATCCAAAGGAACAAAAGTCGCGATACAGGGTCAGAAATAATTTAATATGTTTATGCATACTAACAAGAAGCTGTCAGAGAACAGAGGCAATTACAAATAAGCTTGTAATTTGATAACTGTAAAATAATTGAATATTAATGTGACGAAACTTAGTGGTTTTGGTAAAAAATACCATTTGATGGGACGTTAATTCATGAGTTTTGCGATTCAGGTAATAATTACAAGGGCAAAAACTATCGTTTGATGGGATTCCATTAGGTAGTTGAAGGTGAACCACAACATTTAAACCCCCCCCCCCAGAAAAATAAAATTAATTATTTTACAGTAATATGATTACCAATAAATTGTAACAAATCTGGATAAGGTGTATGAGAATCCGTATTTTCAGCTTCCATCTGTATGTTGTCCAGAGTGTGCATCAACATAGGAGTAGTGAGCAACATTGCTTCTATCGATGACCTGCAACATAGGAAAAACTTTGAATATTTAGTCTGCAGCAAGACAATGTTCTGCAAAACATTAACTTTTATTTAATGTCAGTATAATCTTCACATAATTATAGTTTCAGAAGAAGCCTCTGATGCATGATTATTACATCATTTATCCCACTTTAGTATCAACAAAAGAACTTGCCTATTGAAATTGCAACATTTTTGTTTCATTTTTCCTCACAAAAAAAATCAGAAAAAGTCATGAACGTATTTAAACTTTGGTGCTAAAGACAAGTTCAGATAAATGTATGTTCTTAGAACAGACATGCATATCTACTGTATCTACCCTTCAAACCAGTTCTCATTTTTTTACATTTTGATGATCATGATCTGAAGTTCAGCTACCTTAAGTTACAAATAATAATTAAATTTTGAGGGTTGCCTGCAAGACTGTAGTATGTCCTTCATTAATGATAAGCAGTAACTACAGTTTTGCAGGCAACCCTCGTTTACTGTAGTCTGGTGCCAGAACTTCCATCATACCTGTCAATATTCTGTGTAACACATGGAGTTCCTTTTCGATTGTCGGTAACACCAGAGCCACTTGCAGGTTTTGGTGTTAACAGAAGGCGTTCCAAGTTTAGTTGCTTTTGGGATGAGTGTGACTTATCTGGTTTCCGTAACAATCTGTGAGGTGAGTCATAGCTAAATGACCTTTTGGCATAATATGGTGAGTTTTCGCTGACAGTTCTTCTTACATCTGGGGTAAGTAAAAGTCTGGTATTGGACTTACTACCTTCACAAGCTTCATGATCCTTAAAACATAGAGAAACAATAGATGAAGTCCATATACATAATTACGTATTGTTTAATGGAATACCGTCTAACATGTTCATTTTTTAGACCACCTTCAAAAAAACTTCGGATAGTTGACTCATGACAGGTATCCAATACTCTGAGCCAGCTCAGTTGGTAGAGTAGAGAATGTGGAGCCAGATCAGGGCTCAAGCCTAGATAAGGGGCTATGTGCTACGAGAATCATTAAATTTCTGACTTTTGTCTACAACACAATAGTCCCTAAGAAGAGATTTAATTGTTTGACTACTAGGCCCTAGACTACCGACTGAGCTAGCTGACCGCCTACACAAGTTTTCATCACTAGCAATTAAATCCATGAGTGTAGCTTACATTTTGAGGGGTCAGTGCATTATTAATATACTACTTAATCAGTAAAATAGATGATATCTCGGGTAAACAAAAAAATAAATATCATAAAAAGTTCCAATGTTGCGCCTATAAAAAATTATAAAAATTGATAACGGTTTCAACTTTAATAACAATTTTTGCTCAAATAAACAAATGACAACTACCTTCAATATTTTTGATAGCAGGTCAAAGTCGATTTCAAACGTTTCAGATGGAAAAGAAGCAAAATATTGGTCTTGTTCGATTGCTCTCTTAAGAAAACTGACATCCATCGTCTGCAATTTGGTAAAACTTCACTAAAACGGGAATAGAGGAGCGTGCATTTACACAAACCAATGAAAAGCGTGCTTGCATATTAGACAACCAATGAAATGTAATGTAACAATACTTCGGTGATGTTCGGACGTTTTCCACAGAAATAATTTCTACTTTCATTTTGACCAGGAAGCGTTTTGAAAGTTGGTGATCAACAAACGACCATGTGTGTTTCGTGTGTCAAAGAAGAATATCCGGACAGAGTGAGTTATATATTTGGCTCCACTGAACTCTTACACCAGTTACATTTGTGGCAATTGAACTATTTCATCACTCATTATCAATTTCTTCCAGGGTCTAATCAGCTAATTCTACAATTTATCAACTGTCTCAAGTTTAATTCCTCCCTGGAGGTGTTAATAGGTTATTGTGAGTTTGTTTGTTGTCGACTGAGATAGTCGTATGTGTTAGGTTTTTCAGTTTTTCCTTGGCCTTGATTGACCAGTGATGTCCAGTTAAAGAGTTTGGGGGGGGGGTAGGAGGGGAATAAGACATTTTCATTTCTTTGACGGCTAAATTCCCACCCTGGGGATGATGCTTACTCTCGAAATCACCAGGGTTTGGACACGTAATCACGTATAGTAATTTCTGGGTCTTGGAACTGACCAGAGTCTATTCCATGGGATTAGGGGTCGACAATTATGGTAAGTATAATGTCAAATTCCCGCGGGTCAAGAACATCTGTCTACCCAATATCTAATTCCCCCTATACCACTCAGACACACTCAGGGTCGGAATGATATTGGCTGGTGCATTATCATAATGATCCAAAATATACTTATGTACTGTGTTAATAAAGAACATTGCATTACATTGACAGTAATTATATGCTCTTTAATTGTTTGTGTATAGGAGACTGTTTGTCTTGATAGTGGATCATACATGTTGAACTTTGTGGGTTGTGCACAGTGTGGAGATAAACATGGTTTAACAGTTGTCAACAGATTAATGTCTGAAGATGAAGATGGTGAAGAAACAATTACATATCAACGTAAGTATACACACATAGTTTCTTGTGGTTATTTTTCTTCCTAACTTAAGAGTTTGTGAAACCAGGTCACAGTTTATTCCCAAAGCCAACTCAACTGCATGTTTTGGGCAAAAACTGTGACATTATGTTAAAACACATTAAATTGCGTGTTTAGTGCTAATTCTTGGCTGAGCGTGGAAATCGGTCAAGAATAAGAAAGTTACATATTTTAACTTGTAGACTTAGCTGAAAAGTCACATGGAATTTCCAACTTGTCAATGATTCCTATAATAATTTGACATCATCACAAAATGATACAATAATTACATTATGTTGACAAATGTTCTAAGATACGTTATGGTATTGAGGAATTTGATTCCTCGTACTGACTTCACATGTCAGTTTTAATATTATGCTATGTACAGCTCCCTGTATATTTTCAGATATTTGTCAGAGCTGTAATCATGTAATAGCGAATCATGAACACTTGTTTAGAGTGGAAGATGATTATCAGGTTTGTACTGTAATCTTACATTTACTGTTTAACTCCAATCGGGCAGTCAACAGAAAAATGTGGTATTTATTGACAGGTGGTTTGTCTTAACAGGTCAAATACTTTAAAATGATTTAATTTCGATAGGAAGAAATTTCATGGTTTTGGTAATAAAGACCACTTCAATGGGATGTTAATTTGTAGATTTTGCTAGAGTCAAAATTCTTGTTTAATATTTTGATTTTGTGATTGAAGGTGAACCACAAAATCCCCGAAATTTAATCCCCACAAAAATGAATTATTTTACAGTACCTCCTGAATTACCTGATGCAAAACAAAATGGGTGGTCTTTGCAGACTTTCGAGGGTTGTTTTAAGCTGTTCAGCCGTTCAACCATCCTTTAAAATGTTAACATTGGTCTTTTTCACAGGTAACTGTATCATTGATAATGGAAAGAAAATCGAAAAACAATTTTTTGTAAACTTGATATTTTTTTCCTTCGTTTTAGTCTTCATCAATGATACGGTTAACTGTTATATGTGGCCTTTCTTCCATAGAAATTAAATACAAATTTGACATCAAATTGTTATTGGTGGTACCTTTGTAGCTCAGTGGTTAGTACACTTGCCTTCTAATCTGGCGACCATGGTTCAAATCTGGGTGGAGGCACAATTATGAACACTGGCCACTGTGATGCTTGTTGTCATTGCTTATAAGTCATCATAGATTTAATAAATATTGTTGGATGTTATTTTACAGATATATGAAATGTTGTGTTCGTTGTGTGGACGAAGTGATGACCAAAGAAGTATTATGCCGTGTGATCCACGTGGACCAAAACCTGAACAGGCTGACTATGACTGATCGATAGACAGTGGAGTGCAATAAACATTCAGTATGCAAGGCCAATATATACATGATTCATTAACTAGTCTACACATGCATGTATCCGCCTTGTTTTTAAGTGGTGTCATGATCGGATTTTAAACCCTAACAAACTAGTGTAGTATTTAAGAAAACCACATTTCAGACACAATGTCAGAGGGACGGAGCCCTCATCTGGCTGCGATCTCCCAAAGCATCTCAAGTAGAAATCTCGTCTTTAATTGAGATTTTGCTCAAATCATCATTTGAATTTCAGATAAATCTACAGTTGGGGTTCTTTAACTTTTACTATTATGTTCTCGGAATACTGTTTCTATTTTTCAATGCCAATTTTGAAATTATCTTCCTATGGAAATTAACATTATTACACATGACAATATGACATATTTGAGATAATATTATGCTCAAATTGAGATTTTTCAGGTGTATGACTTTCCAGAGCCGATGTGACAAAGGCTCGAATGTTTGCATTGTTAATGTAGTTTGTAATCACTATGCCTATGCTCTTGATTTGTTATATTTATATGCAAAATGTGTTGAAATTTTCTATGAAACGACAATTACTGGTTCATGCCAATGTATACTACTCAAAGTTTGCTGTTAAACGGTCAACAAATCGTCTAATCGGCTGCTAAAGTTTTACCAGTTCATATAATGAATTTGGTTTACATTCATGATTGACTTGTCATCTTTTGTCAGGTGACGTTGGGCTTATCAGCACTTAATTTATCAAATTTTGAAGCAATCTTTATTGGTTTACAGTGTTGCAGATTTGACATTATTTTGTTTCTGAAAATATGTTAGTCCATCTTATGACTTGTTTTCAAATTATTCACAAGGAAAATATCACTGGTTGAGACAATCGTTACTACTCGGGCCGTTTCGTAACCGAGAAATAGGCCTTATACAAAAGTGTAGTGTTACAAATTTTTGTTATGCGGTTTCCAGTAATAGCCAATCATTTAAGTTTTTCAATGCTATCAAGAAGCCCTTCAATTACGTTTTTCTTGTTTTCTCAAAATATTGATTTTGTACTTGCAACCTTCTCATTTTAATCCAGTGATATTGTTGACTCTTGTCAAATTTTGAGTAGTACAGTTTGTATATGCATTTTTTAAAGTAAACATCAATTTTGGATGATGTTGTAATTTGTGATATTAAGTGCCACTCTCAGACCAAATATCATCTTGTTCTAAGTTTTAATCGCTGAGGATCGTAAATAAACTATTTGTTGTAAATTGTCTTATGTTATTGCTTGATTAAGGGAGTATTGGATGGATTGTGATTTTAAGTGAAAATAACAGTGAAATTATCATTTTTGTTATTTTCACTGTTTTGGAGCAGATTCCAGTAAGGTGCAGAAAAAGAAGTACAACATCAACAGCACCGGGCGTCAAAATATATGTTATAATGACATTATAATTGCCATGTCATGACATTCTAATTTCAGTATAATTTTTCCAATTTAGCAAATTACTGTATCATTTTACGAGAAAATGATAAGCAGAAATTTTGTTTATTTTTGTGAAAGATTTTATTTCACTTGTGATCACAGAAAATTATATTTTCACTCGTAGCTATGACACTCTAAATTTCTGTGATCATTGGGCGAAATAAAATTCCATCTTACACCAAAATCCACAAATAGCCTCTATATAATCAGAGATTTGCTGGTGTACTATTATCATCACACCTGTACACAAGCACTCAAAGTCAGCTGTTATGGTCAATCAGCATGTTTGTTAGTGTGTCAGACTCGGATCTTGTTAGAACCGTATTTTGACAGTGATTTATAACCATTGAAACCGTGGGGACCTAATATGAAAGCACACCTGTGCAATTGCAAAAGCAGATCTTGACACTAAATATTGTCGATTCAAAGATGTCTGTCAAAACCGCCAGAATGTTGCACTTCTGAATAGCTAAATGCAGTAAGTATAACCACTACGCTTTAGGACCATTAGAGTTTTAATCATATAAGTGTATTTATGATGGTAGAATTTAATCCTGAGAAACCTGTAATAATCGACCGGGTTGAATGTTTGTTTACGCGGTTGTGACAGAGATATTTGAATCAACTATAATATAATACAAATACAATAACAGATATTTAAGTCATTTAATTGATTTACATGATTGATTTACATGATTGATATACAAAATAATGATAGCAGTCAGTATCTTATGTAACAACAGATGTATGACGTGGCACCAAAATACTGTAAAATCATTTAACTTCAAAGGGACAAGATTTTGGTTTTGTTGACAAAAAACAATTCATGGGGACACAATTTTCAAAGATTTCAGGAAAAAATAGCAAGGTCAAAATTCACACAAATTATAAGAAATCATTTAAATACCAAACACATAATGTATTATAGTATTTACTTTTTTATATATACGTGGGTATATCCAAAAGTAATGTCACTGATGCTATAAAATCGTATATAATGTCAGTAAAGCCTAGAATTTTTTCACACCGTAACTTCAGTCTAATTTGAATATGATGACCAAATTTCACAACAATGCACACAATAGTTCTGGAGATATGAACATTTTCATGAGACATAGTTACGAACATCGCCGCAAGTCCGACGTCACAACGATGTTACTTGCTGACACCTACTCATCCAGCAGAAGTTCACCCCTGGTGATTTCTAACGACTCATAAACCATGCAGTCATTTCCAAGACCTTTAAAATGTGTAAACCACCCGACACTTACTCTAAATTATTTTTAAGTGTCCTCTAGATAGTGCCACAGCAAAATATTTAACTCACCACATAATGATTGCAGTTTTGAACGTCGAATTTAATTGACGGCGTTAAAAAACTCTTAATGTTCTTTTCAGACCTACTAAAAACTGTTCATATGACTCTCTATCGATAATTATTTGGTGATCTATGCACCCTTAAAAGCTTATACTACATACACATGAGCCTATGTTGCCGCCTTGTGTAACTAAAGTTTCAGTAGGTGGCTTTCAAAACTTTAAGGAAAAGTGCACCACAATGCGCAGCGTCTTTTTGTCACAAATCTGCCATGTTTTCGCTAAGTAATCAATGCGTTGAAAATATATTACGAGTTTCAAAGTTGAGTGTCGTTATTGAATTTTTAGCAGCAGACACAAAACATTTGTTTCATCACGTCACGAAAGTATTGTCTGCTTCCAAGATTTTTTTTTATAAAAACGCATAAAAGAAAGTTATGATAAAATGAAAAACATTCGTAATTTTCGTGTGCGGCGATATGACGTCATAGGTATATGTTTAATGTTCATATAATCCAGTCATGAAAATCGAATAATGCAGCACGTTGTATATTAATCAAAATTGAATTGCTGAACATTTTGATATCATATTTATGCATATCGGTCTGTAAACAAATAAACCACGGGAGGATATACCCTCGTATTAGGTTAATATATGCAAGTAAGATCCCCAAAAACCTAGTCGTATATCTGGCTGAACCAAAAAGCAAGTTTGGCAGCTGTTTTAAATTTGACATTGTTTATTGGTATAATTATAGATTGGGGGACTATTGTGTGGTTAAGGTCATCCATAAATTAAGTTCCCTATGAAATTTTATGATTTTACAGTAGTCCTTTATGGGTTAAGTCAATACCATCTTTGACCAACAGATCCTAAATAAGAAGGGATCATTTACATATCATGTTTGAAGATCCTTGGCCAAAGAATTCTCAAGTTGTTGAATTGACATTATGCCAGTTGTCAATCAAAAGTAGTGAATACTCTTTAAATAAATTCTAACCATAAATTATATTCACATGGACCAACGGATTAACAAGAAAACCTTTACCATGCAACCTCCGACAAACAATCAGGTGGAGCAATCTCTGTTCTGGCGTAATGTCACGGTGACCTCGAAATCAATACGAGGCATCCACACTTGATAAATAATGAGATCATTAGCGAAGGTGGTCATGATATATTGATGGGAAACAATTTTTCATTCAATTCCAATCAAGATAGTGACCCCAAAATCTTTTTGGTCATATACATTTCAATTCAACAAAAAGTTGAAAATGTTGGTTTTAATCGAAATATCAAAAATGCTTTGGCCAAAGATATTCAAACTTAATTTTTATGTAGATTGGTCGTGACTGTTGCTTTTAGGGACATTATATTTAATGCCACAGCGAGCATGAAATGAAGAAAGGTTTACAATAAAATACAATAATTTTCGACGATATATAATTCTAAGACAGATGTAAGCAAAACATATTTTAACTCCTTTTCTTGGAAGGGGCATACATATATAAAGTTATAAACTATTTTTCATAAATATATTAAATAAAGATTTAGCACAATTAATCAAATTAAATAATTTGTTAGTTTACAGGAATTATTGAGATCAAAGTTGTGAGGAGACATTACAAGAGCACCACCTACGAGTGCTGGACGCTCTGCTTTCTCTCTTTTGATAATAACGAGGGCAGATAACTCAATAAATATAGGTCACAGGGTTATCAGCCTTGTCAGCATGGATTTCACTTGTGACGGTGAATTACTTAAGTTTCAAGTGAATAACTTTGAAGAGTCTTTGAGAAAATAACTCTGAGTCTCTGACAATAGACTTAAATGACTCAGATGCACACGATCTTGTCACAACAATAGCTCAACCTTTTTGTTCGAAAAGTTGAGCTAAAAATTATCCTTAGTTCTCGTGACCTATTTAAGTAACAGAATCATTTGAACAACTTCCATCAATTCAATTCAATATCTATGCTCAGCACTTGAAAGTGTAATTACATGAAAAAGTGCTATAAAATATGGTATAGTAATCAATACATTTAGGACATTTAATTGTAGGAATAAATGACTGTCAGCAGCTCACCAGTGAAAAGTTGGTATACAGGGCTTTCACTAAGCTCCAAAAGTGAAGAGTCAAAATGACTCTTCAAAATATTGTAAGAAAATAGGTATTATAAGTATAATAAATTTGACTCTTCATCTTAAATGTTCAAGAGTTAAAATAGCCACTGTTGTCAAATTCAAGAGTCAAATGAAAGCCCTTAGTATACAAACTAAAGTAAGCGTCACAAGTTTTAAAAGTCAAAATTATACCTATTTTTTTCTAACACACAATTACATTGTACATGTAAAACATTTGTTCATGCAATGTAAATTTATTCATCAACAGTGTTTACTGTTCTCATGGAACATTTCAGTCTGACCTGAAAGGAACAGAACTGAACCATTCTAATGGTAATTGAAATCTCATACAAGTTATTAATATCAACACACATGATTGAAGACACAAAGTAACTGAACATTTAAGCATACAAAATGTACATGTATCATATGTATCACAGCTTATATTGATAGAAAAATAACTGATTATTAATAATAAATGACATTTATTTTTTAAACAAGGGAGCCATGATGGGCCTATATCGCTCACTTGATTATAAGTGAAGCCCTGCACAGTTTTCACCCAAGGGAATAATTGGATCAATCTTGGTAGAAAACCACTAGATGATGCTTCATACCAAATATCAAAGCTCTAGGCATTGTAGTTTTAGACAAGAAGATTTTCCCCCTATACAAGTCTATGTAAAACAGTGACCACAGGGGCGGGGCCAATTTTGACCGCAGGGGCTTAATTTGAGCAATCTCGGCAGGGGACCACTAGATGATGCTACATACCAAATATCAAAGCTCTAGGCATTGTAGTTTTAGACAAGAAGATTTTTATATGTTTACCTTACATAAGTCTATGTAAAACTGTGACCCCCAGGGGCAGGGCCAATTTTGACCACAGGGGCATAATTAGGGCAATCTTGGTAGGGGACCACTTGATGATGCTACATACCAAATATCAAGGCATTGCAGTTTTAGACAAGAAGATTTTTATATGTGTTCCCTATTTAAGTCTATGAAAAACTGGTGACCCCTGGGGCGGGGCCAATTTTGACCAATGGGGCATAATTTGAGTCATCTTGGTAGAGGACCACCAGATAATGCTACATACCAAATATCAAAGCTCTAGGCATTGCAGTTTTAGACAAGAAGATTTTTATATGTTTTCCCTATATGAGTCTATGTAAAACGGTGACCCCCAGGGCAGGGCCAATTTTGACCCAAGGGGCATAATTTGAGCAATTACTGAATTCCCCAATGCCACACACAATCTGACAAAATTTCATCAAAATTGGCCAAAAGGTTTGAGAGGAGATGTCGTTTGGAAGTGTGGACAGACGAAGGACGGACGTACAGACAGACGACGGACGGTGAGTGATCACAATAACTCACCTTGAGCACTTTGTGCTCAGGTGAGCTAAAAAGAAGACACTAATTGAATTTAAACAGTGATTCCTTTCGACATTTAATTAATAATGAATAGCAGGTTGTGAATTAAGGATTTTATCCTTCTTAAATCAGCAATTACTTGTCCCAGACTAATGCTAATTTCTCAGACTGGAATATGCCCTGCAACTGGAAATCAAATCCATATCACCAAAATACAAATTCAGCTAGGGCTCAGTCATGCATGAAATTAAGGTCATACATGTACCCTTTCATAAAAAATTTAAAACAATGTTTATTTTTCTCCCAATGTGGAGAAGTTTCTACTTCCATGTGGAAAGATACTGGTTTCTCGTACATGTACACCCAAGGATAATAAGAGATCTTCGTAAAACATTGCAGCCCGATTGTTGAAAAATGGTATAGGTCAAAGTGACCTTGACCTACTGACCTCAAATTCAGGCTTGCTGGCCAACCTCCATGTAAAGTTTGAAGATCCTAGGACAAAGCATTCTCGAGTTATTGAACAGAAACCGCTATCGTCTACCGACAGACTGGTATCCGACCAAAAAGTGCAAAGCAATCAAATCAAGATGGGGTGCATAATAATTAAATTATTAATATATTATAAATCTACGGTAACAAAAACTTTTTTGAGCAACTTTGAACTAGTCTGCCTTGGCTAGTATAGCACAGAGATTAGATCTGATCCTGACCTTTTTCATTATTAATATATTACAAGGTTAAAATTGCACAAGCAATTTCTAATTGTGCAATGTCAGTCTTTAAGATCAAGCGTCTTTCTCCCCCCGCGCCTTATGAAAACACACAAGCCGGGAATAAATATAGACATTTTTAGAGAATATATCAGCGGTTAAAAATTATGCGAATTGAAGGTCAATGACCGTATCAAATTCTCTGTACTAGAATTTATTCCTGTAACCTTTCATTACAAGCGGAGACTTAAACCAAATAAACTCTGAATCATTGACACTCAACATTTCAGAATCCTTATCATCAAATTCAGTGGATCTGTCTGATACAGATCCTAGTACACTGGATCGGGAAAGAATAGAACTTTTTGAATCAAACTTTTTCATACGTTTTCTGTCACTATGGATACATTCAATGGTATCAGAAGAATGTCCGAGTGAGGAATTAATTGATGCATCACTGATGTCGGCGTTTTGAACATATTCCATATCATGATCCGAGTCTATACAAACATAGTCGGCAGTCACAGACTCCTCACTGACTGGTGAATTCTCTTCCATAGCACTGCAATTTGTTAATACTTCCGGCTCCTCAAGAACTGATTCAAATGGATTAAATCCCGATAACTCCACCACTGAAAAATTTGTTGACAAATCAGGATTCCCTTGACCACAGTTGCTATGGAGACAAAATTCAAAATGTCTGCCTCGTACTGGTAGTTTATAAGTTGCTTTAGGATAGAACCACGAGAGGTTTGAATTTCTAGGAGCTAAAAGGAGCAATGTAATATTTGATGGAGATATTTGTTTCACATCTCTAAGTGGATCTTGCATGATCAATTGTCTGAACAAGGATTTAACACATGCCTTCCCTGACAAATTATCAGCATCAGGATTTAAAGGTGGAAGTTGAATAAGAAAAACCTCCTTCGGTGAAACGATAGTAGCTCCTATAGCTATTGCAGCTTGTTTTATTTCGGGACAAATATGGAATGCATGCTCTAGTTCCTGAATGATATGTTCCAATTTGTTCACCATATCCACAGCTTTTTTCATGCGTGATCGTCCTAGCTTCCTGACTTTGTTTTCTTCCCTGGTTTGAATCTGAAATAAAAGACGTACACATAAAATTACCATAATATATACTTATCTGCATATTGAATTTTTATAGAATAGATTACGTCCTAGCATGTAGCATCTAGCGCAGGGCCAAAGCCATGGCTCAACTTGGATATGGGTTTTCCAATCGGCAGTTCATGCATATTGGTGGGGAGCTGTTGCACACTTTAGGGTGAAAGAAAGACATCAAACCTCCTTGACAAGATGGGCTCATCAGAGCCATCGTGTCGCCACTAGTACTTTAGCACCTAGAAAACTGGAGACCCCTATGGCCAAATCAACAACACCCGAGACTGTCGACTCGTACTTAAGGAACTTGGAGGAGATCATGGTGAAATATGGATTGCGGATTACATATTTAGTAAGTGTATAATGTGGATGAGACTGGCATTCAGCCTGATCACAAACCAGCGAATTTCATCGCTCTATCTGGAAGTAGACCTCAAGCAACATCGTCAAGCACAACAACATTGATCGGCTGTGCGAACGCCATTGGTATTATGGTGCCACCCTATCTCATCTTCAAAGGGAAAAGGTTAAAAATGACCTAATGAATGGAACAACAAATGGAGCACATGGTGTCATGCCAGATTCAGGATGGTCGAATGCCAATATATTCCGACATTACCTTGCGCATCATTTCCTACCTGTAACCACATGTTGGCGGAGGCGGTTCGGAAGATGAGCCTGTGTTGTTGATATTTGATGGCCATTCATCACATGTATCAAAATGTTTGATCAATTGGTTGATGGAGTACAATCATTAAATCATATTATTTGTATTGCCTGCACATATTTGTGTACACTGCATGTGTTACAGCCTCTCGACACAGCAGTTTTTAGAGCGTCTAAGACTTATATTACCAATAGTGTGCTTTATTCGTGTAGAAGAATATGGAATCTGTTACTAGATACCAGGTCGCACTTTGCATGCAAGGCCTACTTAAAAGCAATGAGTCAATGAAACATCCAAGTGGCATTTAGGAAAACAGGCATGCTGCCAATTGACAAAAACTGGGGTTGCAGCAGAGAAATTGTTTCCTTGTGAAACCTTTCAAGAAGATTGGCCTTTAGAGAAAATCCCAGTCATCAAATCTGGAAAAGAGGCGGTGCAGGGGCAATTTTTACAACTAACTAGAAATTTGTGCCCTCGGGCAAATTATGTCGAGCCTCGGCACACATTGAAAAAACTGCAACTGTGACCTTGACCTTTGATATAGGAACCTGAGGGTTGAGCATGACACTCCAGCTTATGGAGTTGCATATTCATGGCAAATGTAAGACAAATTGGTCAATGCACGACAAAGTTATGGTCTGGACAAGCTTCAATTTGACCTTCAACTGTGACCTTGACCTTGAGATATGAACCTTGGGGTCTGTCATGAACCTCTGTCTCATGAAGGTGAAAATTCATGCCAAATATAAAAAAGATTGGTCAATGCATGAGTGAGATACAGCCAGGACAAGGCCTATAATGGTAATTTTTGAAGTTTGACCTCTGAGTGTGACCTTGACCTTTGAGCTAGAGACCTGTTTCTTACGCACTGCACACCCCCTCATGGTGTTTCACAAATTTGCCAAGTTATTTAAAAATGTGTCAATGTATGAGTGAGATACAGCCCGGACAAGGTTTATAATGGTCCTTGTTGATGCTTGACTTCTAAGTGTGAACTTGACCTATGAGCTAGAGATCTGCATCTTGCGTACTGCACACCGCCTCATGGTGTTTAACAATTATGCCAAGTTATTTAAAAAAGTGTCAATGCATGAGTGAGATACAGCCCAGACATGGTCTATAATGGCCATTTTTTACCTTTGACCTCTAAGTGTGACCTTGACCTTTGAGCTAGAGGCCTGGATCTTGCGCACTGCACACCGCTTTATGGTGTTTAACAATTATGCCAAGTTACTTTAAAAAGTGTCAATGCATGGGTGAGATACAGCCGGGACAAGGTCTATAATGGCCATTTTTTACCTTTGACCTCTAAGTGTGACCTTGACCTTTGAGCTAGAGGCCTAGATCTTGCGCACTGCACACCGCCTTGTGGTGTTTAACAATTATGCCATTTTATTTTTAAAAAATCACCCAACAAATGAAGAAAATATGGTCCGGACAAGCAGTATTATGCCCATTTTGGACCTTTGACCTCCAAGAGTGACCTTGACCTTCAAGCTAGTGGTACTGGTCTTGGACGCGACACGCCGCCTCAACACGGGGAACATTTGTGCCAATGTATTTCAAAATCACCCAACAAATGAAGAACATGTGGTCCGGACAAGCAGTATTATGCCCATTTTGGACCTTTGACCTCCAAGAGTGACCTTGACCTTCAAGCTAGGGGTACTGGTCTGGGCTCAACACGCCACCTCAACACATGGAACATTTGTGCCAATGTATTTCAAAATCACCCAAAAAATGAAGAACATATGGTCCGGACAAGCAGTATTATGCCCATTTTGGACCTTTGACCTCCAAGAGTGACCTTGACCTTCAAGCTTGGGGTACTGGTCTTGGGTGCGACACGCCGCCAACATGGGGAACATTTGTGCCAATGTATTTCAAAATCACCCATTGAATGATGAAGAAACGGCCCGGACAAAATCGGACGGACGCAAGCACATACACTGAACAGCCATTGTGACGACTATATCGAGCTCACCGCCAGCGGGCTCGACAAAAATTGAGAGAAGCTAAACTAGTAGTCATCTACAGGAGAAGATCATCCATGTAATGTACAAGAAGCAACGGTTATACCTCCCAAAGCTAGCCTAGGTGGAAGAGCTATCACAGACAACAGTTATAAACTAGAACTGCCACAGAGTGACTAAGAATACCCCCACATACCGCTTTGTCACAGACTTAGGGCAAACCATGTCTATATGAAATTAATGTCACACGGTGGGCAACAATTTTACACGGACTCAAATTTCAAGAAATGATAATCAAATTTATTTGTATATATAAGCCCATTGTGTGTGAGTGGGGGGGGGGGGGGGGGCTCTAGATAATTGTAATTGTCTGTCTATATTAATATCAAGGTAATACTATTCTGGTGTGATAATACATGTATACAGGAATACAGAGTTTTCCAATCTTAAATTTTCTCAATTATCAATTTAATTTAACTTTTTTCTGTATGTTAAAGGACCAAACCATTAAAGTTAACAAAGTTCCTTCAACATATGAACATGATGTTTCAATCTCGAGTGTAACTTTATTCCGGGTAAAAATCCAGTATGGTACAGAATTTAACACCCTGTTAATGAACGAGTATTTCAAATGTACCGAAAACAACATGGGCGCCGCAACTGCGCGATACAGGGTAAATTTCGATCGTCAGCGCCTCAACAACTGTCAGATATTGGTCAGAGAGAAACGATTGCAACCATCAGACCATTGTCTAAAAGGACCGTTTGGTCCGACGATGATTCGCGATGTCAGTCAAGTTACATCAAATCCCATCATGCATAAAGAAGAATGATCCATACAAACGTCAATGTGACTTTTGATCTTCAACTGTGAACTTGACCTTTGAGAAAGGAAACTGGGGTTGCTTATGAAGTACTGAGCACTTGTGCCTAATTCTTTTCAAATCCCACAATAAATGACATAGTTACACTCCAGGCTAGCTAAACAAGCTAAATTATGGCCATTTCTGACCTTTCAACTCCAAGTGTGACCTTGAACTTTGAGATATTGATGTGATTTTTGCGCATGACACACCGCCTCATGATGGTGAACAATTGTGGCAAGTTATTTTAAAATCCCACAATAGATGACAAAGTTATTGTCCGGACAAGCTAAATTATGGCCATTTTTGACCTTACAACTCCAAGTGTGACCTTGACCTTTGACATATTGATGTGATTGTTGCGCATGACACACCGCCTCATGGTGGTGAACAATTGTGCCAAGTCATATTATAATCCCATAATAGATGACAAAGTTATTGTCCGGACAAGCTAAATTATGGCCATTTTTTACCTTTCAACTCCAAGTGTGACCTTGACCTTTGAGATATTGATGTGATTGTTGCGCATGACACACCGCCTCATGATGGTGAACAATTGTGGCAAGTTATTTTAAAATCCTTCAACGTATGGGCAAGTTACAGCCTGGACAAACTTTTAAGACCGACCGACCGACAGACAAAGTGACTCCTATATAGCCCCCTCTACCTATGGTAGTGGGGGTATAAATATGTCTGAGCTTGATACATTTGACGCAGTAAAGGAGAATCTGACATCAAATTCCAAAAAGACTAACATTTAGTGCGAAATAATTGCTTTACAAGATCCCCTCAGCCCACAACCGTCTACCAGTGACTGAATTTACCTGCAGGAGCTCCAATACCAATCAACACCGATGATGAAATTGATGATGATGTCCCATGACGTTGTGTATGCTGGAAGACCGCTACCAAACTTGAGTGACAGTCGTAGTCCAAACATTTAATTTGTTACATGGGCACAGTGCAACGTCTGCAGGGCCCATCTAAGTTTTTTTGTACTGAGGTTCGGGTCGTAAGACACCACACCAATTGACCAAATTTCGGTGCATCCATAGCCATGTAATTATTAGTACGAAGGCACTGCATGAAAACCAACAGAACAACCGGCAAAGACTTCACATTAACCAAGGGAAGAAAAGTAAAGAAGGAATCAACACCAACCCGCCAAAGCCGATACCACCATATTGGACAGCCAGGCCATTAATAACCCCAAAATTCAGGATAATTCAAAGTAAAAAACAATAGTTAGAAGAAAAACTTAAAACGAAGACCACAGAAGACATACTATCGGAGATTATCGTTCAGGCGCCCCTTTCGACAATCCAAAATACACCCTCTAAGTCAGCAATTAACAAGATGTTTACAAATTGCGTAATTTTGCAGGCTTATCCACGTCAGAGCTAGCCATACCACAAACTTTTGAGTCAGAGGGTAAGCTTACCACACATAAAAAATATGTGTTTATGTGGGAACACTGTATCTAATACATGTATGTAATTATCCGAATTCAAGCTTGTCCGAATTACCTTTTGTTCGAGGTCTCGTTTTACTTGCTCAAATGGTAGAGGGATTTGCTGACGTTCATACATGATGTATTTTAGAAGCTCACTGATAAGTTTGGCTCTCACACATGACTGTAAACCGCCATCAAATGTGACAGGTAACGAAAAATTATCATTTTTCATTTTATTTCGTTTTCGAATTTCCATCTTGAGGTGCGCTTGATTATCATAATAATGGGAACACATTCTTGAAAAATAGAACTGTTCTCGAAATTTAGTCGAACACGTCAAAGACCTAAATTCATTAATATTGTAATTTAGGTCTTTGAACACGTCAAGTTTAGTACAGGCCCCGTGTTCACAAAAATGTAATGTAATCTTAGAGACCAAATGCATCAATATGCATAAGCATTCTGCTTTTGGAGGCCCTTTTGGTATCGTTTTCCCTAATTGATATATTACTACATCACGTTTTTGTAATTGTCTTAACATAGTTGTTTATTTTTTTTGTTCACTCAAAATAATTGAGTGTTGACATATGGATACATGTTTACATTGTAATATTTTTCAATTTATTTACAGATAAAAATATAGGTCACATTCTGTTACATGTATTTTTAAAAATAATTTAAAAGTTTTGACATGCTACAAGTGGTGTTGAAGCTTTAGATGGGATCAAGCTATATACAATTAAAAAAGTTGGTCATTTCGTTTCTGTATTTTAGCACAGAATATTAGTCAATTACCACCAAGTCTTAGCTTGGTATTAATATTTTACACTTATTGTGGGTGCTTGAATTCATTTCTTTTAATAAGCCTACATCAGAAGTTAATAGGGATTATAACATTTGGCCCTGAATTTAGATGACATTACCCAGTGTTTGTTAAATCTTGATTTGAAACAGTTTAGGGTGGGAGCCTCTACTACTTTTTCAGAGAGACTGTTCCAGTCATTTACCACTCTATGGCTAAATGTGTTTTTCCTTAGGTCTAATCTGGCCCTGGGTTTAAATAGTTTGTTGGTGTTCCCTCTAGTTACAGTGGCATCTCTCTTATTTAAAAGATTGATCGAGGTTTTGTCCAAATGATTTAACAATTTGTAAACTTCAATTACATCTGATCTAGCTCTCCTGTATTCTAATGTTGGTAAACCAATTTGAGTAAGCCTGTCGCTATACTCTTTATTTTGAAGAATGCGCAATCTCTTTGTTGCCCTTCTTTGGACATTTTCGATAGCAGCAGCATCTTTTTTGTATTTGGGTGTCCATATTACGGAGGGATATTCTAGATGAGGCCTTACTAGAGCTTTATATAACAGGAGGAACATTTCAACACTCATGTATGTAAAGTTCTTTGTAATTAGACCAAGATTTCTATTGGCGATATTGACTTTGGTATTAATATGTTTGTCAAAATTTAGTTTATTATCAAAGATGACTCCCAAGTCTTTTTCATGTTCAACTTGTTGGATTTTGCTGATTTTATTTTGAGTATCCTTCATAAAGTATTCAGTTGACGGATTGTTGCCTAAGTGCGTCACTTTACACTTCTTTACGTTAAAAGTCATTTGCCATTTTTTGGCCCAGTCACAAGCCTCAAATATATTATCTTGTAATTTCACCTCATCATAATGGGATTTGATAACTGAGCAAAGTTTAGTGTCATCTGCAAATAGTCTGGTGGTGCAGTTTAAAATTTCAGGGAGATCATTAATGCATATCAAAAACAGTACAGGACCAAGGACACTTCCTTGGGGGACGCCGCTTGTAACTCTTTTCCAAGTAGAGCAAGTTCCATTAATGGTAACCCTTTGAAATCTATCACGAAGGAAGTTTTCAATCCATTTAAATAATTTTCTCCTAATTCCAACATTCCATACCTTTTTTAATAGTCTTTGATGAGGGACCTTATCAAATACGGCTTTAAAGTCTAGATAGATTATATCTATATCGTATTTCTCGTCAAGCGCTTGCGTCCAATGTTCTATACATTCTAAGAGTTGTGTTGTACAAGATCTATTTTTTCTGAAGCCTTGTTGAAGAGGTGAGAATATGTTGCTAGTTTCTAAGTGATGTACAATTCATTTCTTATGATTTTTTCCATTATTCTACAGCATATTGGAGTTACGCTAATAGGACGGTAGTTTTCTACACTGGTTTTCTTCCCAGCTTTGAATTTAGACGTAGCATTAGCATATTTCCATTGCTTTGGTAATGAACCTTCATCTAATGATTTCCTGAATAAATTTGATATGGGACCGACCAGAGAGGATTTACATTCGAATTTTAAACGAGGGTGAATTTCATCAGGGCCTTGTGATTTTGTAGGGTGGATTTCCTGAATGGCTTTCATTGTTATTTCTTTATTTATATTTGAGTCATTAATTTCTAATACGTTGACGGTGGTTGGCTCTGGTATTGGTTCTGTTTCGACCGTAAAGACTGACACAAAATGCCTATTAAATTCTTCAACTATTTCATCATCATCATTTGAAGTTTTTTCTTCATTTATTTCCATTATATTTATACCGGTTGTTGTTTTGGAGTTTGAACGGATATATTTCCAGAACTTTTTTGGGTTCTGATTTACACAGTCTGCTATGTCTTTTTTCATATTCGTATTTTGACCTTCTTAGGTGATAACCGACTCTATTTCTAGCTAGTTTGTATTTATCATACGTAGCTGAATTCTTGCAGTATTGATACTTTATCCAGGAAGTATGTTTTTCTTTTATGGCGATTGCTGTCTCTCTGTCGACATAGGGGTTACGATGTCTTGTAGCTTTTGTACTTTTTGGAATGTGTTGCTCAATAATCTTGGAAATTGTTTTTACAATTACGCTCCAAGACAACTCAACTCCCTTATCATTTATAGACGACCAGTCCACTGCTTCGAGTTCTTGATTTTATTTCATTAAAATTCGCTTTGTTGTAATTATATTTTGGAGTTTTATCCTTTTTGATTTCCGTGGAACAGACAAGTTCAAATTGAAGTAATAAGTGGTTACTTTTTCCTAGACCAGGTTTGTATATAAGTTCGTTGACCATGTCTTCTTCATTACTGAAGATTAGATCTAGTTCCAATTATGTACCTTGTTGGTTTTTTCACATGTTGGTGCATAAATAAGTCTTTTATGCCTTCGACAAACACTGTTTCTATGCTATTTACACTAGTATTTGTTGTTAAGAGATCCCAATTAATGTTTTTGAAGTTGAAGTCTCCTACGATTAAAAAATGGGAATATTTCCTAGAACACATATTATTTAACATTTCTAATAGACTATATACATTTTCCCTGTCACTATTAGGGCTTCTATAAAAACAACCCATCAACAGTCTATCACTATTATTTAGTTCCATCTCAATCCATACTGATTCCTTGATATTTGAGTTTACAATTGCGACTTTACTGGCACGCAAGTCCTTTTTGACACAGATAATTACGCCACTTCCATGGTCGTTACCTAGGAATATATCACATACTTCTAGTTTATACAGTTCCTCCTGGGTGTGGTCCATATAGGAATTCTTAGGATAAACTTCAGTTATGGCTATGATGTCACAATGTTCATCTGATAGCGATGATAATAGTTCCAGCTGTTTTTCATTTGTTAGACAGTCTGCATTAGTATATAGTATTTTTAATTTATTTCTCATTTTTTTGATAAAATTAACATTTTTTAACTTTGTAAAAACATGGTTATCCCTATTATTAAAAACATTTTTGTTTGTACAGTTAAGACAGTTTCCCTCGGGTTGAGGGTTAAAACACATATTAATCTCGCTGCAACAGTACGTTCGGCTGGCTTACACCCCCGATAATTGTTTTATCATTGCAGCTAGTATCTAGATGCGACAAAAGTGTGTTACCATGTGTGGTGTTCATTACTGTGTCAACTTCATGTGGATCACAAACCTCTTGAAAAAATAATATCAGACTCAAGCTCGATTTTCGGTCTCAGGCTCAAGCTCGAAGCTTCATTTTGGGGCTTGGCTTCAAAGTTGGTCTTCACAAAGAAACATTGGTCTCAGAATCGGTCTTCAGCTCAAGCTTCAAAACCCAAGCCTAATAATTAGTAGGCTTGAAGCTGCTCAAGCCAGATAATTCAATCCCACAATACAATCCATCACAAAACAGACAAAATGGCCGACATTGTTCAGCTACGGCGTCGTCTGCACTATTTACACAGATTTCCTCTCGATAGACGTATATTTAGAGACCGGTCAAACCCACTAGAGGTGTATGACCCCGAGGAGGTACGGGAGAGGTACCGTTTCTACCCAGAAACGGTTCATTTCATTTGTGGGGAGATTAATTTACCATTGAAAACTAGAAGATCGCACCCGTTGCCACCGCTGCTGACTGTGTTGGTCGCATTGCATTTTAATGCACACCACATCGTCACGGCAGCGGTGCACGGTGTGTCTCGGGCCATTGGCTACGTGACTGATGCCCTGGTTGAGATTGCAGATAATTACATCGTGTACCCGGCAGGAGTAGCTATTAGGACTGCACAGGAAGAGTTTTACTCTATGGCTGGTAAGAATCAACTAATGCTACAATTGTGATTGGTTGCTAGTGTACAGTATCATGCAACCGAATGTTTATGTTAAATTAAGTTCTTAATATTTATAATTATTTGTAATTCTAGATCTATATAATAAATATTCAGTGGTAACATCTTCTATTAAGTATGTAATTATATACATGTATATTAATTTGCCTAAATATTCATAGACTGATAGAGTAATTAAGATATTTGGTAATGTCGACCGTCGGGTGATATATATTCAGGGGCGTAGCTGGTAAATTTAGAATTGTAGGCCCGGAAAGAGACAATAAATGCGCGGGGTATGGTGGTCCTGGGTACGGTGGTCCTCCCCGGAACATTTTGAAATCCTAAAACGTCTGTGGTGGATTTTAACGTACATTGTATATTTAAACAAACATAATGATAAAAAATTGACAACTATTTATGTAGATTTTGTTTTATCTCTGTATCATCCAACAACGAACTGAATGAAATTTTTATTTTTGATAATGATTTCTTAGTAGACTAATAAATCATTGTCATTTCATTGGTACTGCATACTACATAGCTGTAAGTATATATTTTCTTAGAAATCTATTATACTAAATCAATATTTTGCACTTTATAGAGGCAAATTTGTAAATAATTTCTTCAATAGAAACTTCTGAATCTCTGTGAATGTAGAGGATTCCTCAATCGGGCACCCGACATAGTACTTCTCACGTACGGCTTGATGCGCCGCATTGAACTGAAAGAACGTTCATATGAGGCTGATGTAGCTGGCATGGTGATGAGGATTGATAGTACACGGTGGATAGCCGGATAAGCTGCTCGTGGCGAAGCATCCAAAGTAGCAAGAAGAGTGCTTGGCTTCGCCGTTATTCCGGCATCGTACCTTCCAGCGCCTAACTTCACATGCAAAGGCCTCTATAGGCAGGTCTCTGTCGCTTTCGTAACTTGCGTAGAATTGGTTGAGCTGCTCATCATTTAGATTGTCTAACCTCGTAGGGAGAAGTAGCTGCCCACTGAACCGCTCCTGGTTGTCGAGCACCGTTGAGTCGAGCACCGTAGAGTTATTTCTTCCACAAGGTGACCAACGAAGAAGACGTTTCAAACAAGGCGACCCGCCAGTATGCCAATGGGTCTCGTATATCGTAGTTTGACCATTTCCACTGATAAGGATTTTGCCGAGGTACACTTGGATTGATCTTAATAAACGATATCATAATTCATTGAAGTTATTTTTAATGTCTAAGCAAGAAAATGTGTATATGGAACACGAATACCCCACCGGCACTCAAGTTAACGACATGAGAGCCCATATTTGATAGGAATTTTGAAGCTTTCATGTTATATTGCATTAAGATTTACTAAAATACCTTCATCTGACATTTTAACAGGAACGGGACGGGCGGAATTTCGAAACATTTTATGCCATGGGGAAAATAAATTTGGAGTAACTACATTGATCCGACATGTTTACAGGAGAGGAACACACAAACAGAAGACCGACAACCATATGTAAAAATATTCGAAGCTTTCATACAATGATGATACTACATAAGATGTTTCAATAAAATAAGACTTAAATTTCACGGAAAACTACCGTAATCCAATATTTTGACATGCGCGAGACGGACGGACTGATGGAATAAATGACGTACGTACTGACAGACAGAAAAACAATGCGCAACTGATCTTTAGACAACATCTTAGACAACTCGACCACACAGGAGGGTCAAATCTTACAGTATTCAAGCATATTGTAATTGGTTCAGAAAAAGTAAAGTTCTAGAACACCGCATCATCTTGCCATTCGGCATTAAGAATGCGTGTGGCAACTGCAGCTTCCCGAATAGCCTCAATCACTGACGCTGAATGGGTCAAGGTCCCCCCCGGGTACTACTTAACCGTACCCCGGGTACTTTGAAGTATACTTCACCGTACCCCGGGTACTTAGTAGTATACTCCACCGTACCCCAGTATGCTTACAGGTACCCCATTTTTACTGATAAACAAATTAAATTGCTATGATTTTAATCGCCGAACAAAACATGTATACATGAAAGGAAGGCAGGAAGATTTCATTTCGGTATACTTCGACCCAAAATACTTATCTTGTTTTACCGTCGAATTTCTAAAAAAAGAATTCATTGTCGTAAAAATCGATCACATGATGGTCACGTGACTGTGCTTGGAACAAAATCCGAAATAAAAACACTGATGTTTTTGGCGCGCTTTGTATATTTCAACAGATTATAATTATGCAAATAGTGTTCAAATTCGTTTCCACCAGCCTGAATATTAACTTCATCTTCGTTCTCTTCCCCGCTGGATACGTACTCTTGAATAAAATTCATGTTTTTATTTCTTTGATTTTTATTAAACAGTATTTTTTTCAATGCCGAGACGGCCACCGGTCTACGTTATTTATTATTTTACGACATCGATTTTTGGCGCGCGGTAAACCCGGGTACGGTTGAGTATATCGGGGTACGGTGAAGTATTATCTGTGAAATCGGGGTACGGTGAAGTATACTTCAAAGTACCCCGGGTACGTTGAAGTAGTACCCGGGGGACCTTGACCCATTCAGCATCACTGACTGTTCAACAAAGGAACAATTATCAATATGCATACGGTATTTAGAGGTAAAAGAGGGGGCATATGAGCTGCATGAGGAATTTATAGGATTTGTTACCTGTAGATCGAAAAAAGGAGCGATCCACATTCAGTAAATGGATCAGGATACGGAGGCTCCATTTCAATTTTTCGCGATTATGAACATCACTTGGAATGCTTTATTTTTTTAAGAACATAAGATGTTCAATAGGTTGTTAAAGGGAAGTAAGTATGCAAACTTTACAGTACACGGCAAAAAGCCATACACTTCATGTCTTTATTACACAAAAAAACATCATAGATAATCGATCATCAGACAAAATTTAAACCTAAATGCCGTTTGAGCTCAATTATTTAAGAATGGCAATATAAATGAAGACTACAAACACCTAACCCCCTAAGGGCCCATATTTTATGCATTTTTTAAATTTTAAGCCTTTTTTATTTTTCAAACTTATTTGTAGGGTCGGGTCCGCTATGCCTTATAGCAGCTACATCACTGATATTAATACCCGGTGGTCGACATTACCAAATATCTTAATTAAGTTATGTTTGAAATTAATTAGAATCGGGCACCTTGGAAATTATCTATCAATGGTTACGTCATCGATGACGTAGCACCGCGTCATTGTCATGAAATGTTCGAAACCGACACCGGTGTCATGGGTATTATCGACTCCGTTAAGGTAAGAATGCATCGTTCTATATAGGTCACTTGAAATGAATCCCTTATTTGATAACGTTCTCATACTGTTTATTACACAAAGTCACGCATGTTTTGCAAGCTGCTGATATTGGCATATTTTCGCCATTAAATCAGTTTGACAAGCATCAGTCCGAAATTATCAGGAATGGATGGTAAATGTTGGCCAAGCCGAAACGAAGAAAGATTTTCCAGGCATTAAAGAACTTGGAATATTGTTGCAAACTTTCAGAATGCATGAAACTAATGGTTCTCGCAGATCTGGTTTATAAATTTCTATTAAATCAGGACGTGATTGACAAGTCAAAACTTGCTCTCTCAAAACTCATTTTTGCCTCAGTCACAATCTTGCTACCTTGTCTTACCAGGCTCGTTGCATGTGTCTGTTACTATCGTAAGGTAGAAGTGTCTAGGTTGAAGGAAGAGAGATAGAAAGTTAAAACGAAAACAGAAATTAGACGAGCAGGAACGAACGAAGGGAGAACGAGAAGAAATGTAAGAATGTTACTACATCTTGTACTAAACAAAAGAATACACTGAAAAAACATGTAAGCTTTTCTTCGGAGTAGGAAGCGGACATGTCAGATATGGATAATAGCAGTGTGGGAATTCTTGATAAGATTGTGACTGGACCACTATGGTGATTGATTGAAAATTTTCTTATCCCGTTATCTACAAACTTTCACCTGCATCAAATGAAGTTAACATTTGAAACGTTCACAAATGTCGCACCCCGTTATTAATTGGAGAGATATTAATGTTCAGGATGTCCAAATCAACAGAGTGTTTGAAGCGCTGATTGCTCTGTCAGAAGATCCTTTGCTCGACTCGTACACAACAGATGACCCTGAAAATTTGTTGTGGAGGAATGCTAATAATCCTGGAACGACAAGGAAAGGACCAGCTGCCAGGCGGCAAGTATTGGGGTCTTCAAGAAGATGACGCACAACGTCTTGTCAGTGTGCCGACGACCAACGACTTTGCGCAGTTGGATATGCTAACGAGAGCAAAACCATCTACAGCTACTGCCACATACGAAGCTGTCATTATGTGGTCAAACAACACATAAATCGAGCGGAATTAATGCTGCACCAGAGAAATGCTCCTAACATGAAGGCCATGTTACGGGCAACACAAGCCAAACTCTATGCACACCAGCTGGAAGTTCTTGCAAAAAGACAAGAGAAGATGGCACTGCAAGATGCGAAGCAGCAGACCAACATAGTTAGACTTACACAGAAGTTGGCGGAAATGGGAGGTCTCTGGACGGCACAAGATATAGATAGGCACCGAGCAGTAATGTGTGAAAATGAATATAGACATGTAGTTATTTGCCAACAGTAATTCAAGAAGTCTGTGTTTGGTTGCAAAGGTACAATAGAACTATTTCAACAACAACACAACAACACAAGGGCCAGCTGTATACCATCGACAAACTTACTGAAAACCTGAAAACAGTAGATATAAACAAAGAGAACAATTCTCGTGAAATAAAAATAAAACTAAATTATAAAAACAAAGGCCAAGTTCATCAAGAAATCATACATTTAAAGAGGACACTTGGTAGTAGAATAGAAGAAAACAGGCAAAAGTATTGCGGTCACAGCAAAAGGAACTGTTATCATTATACAAGACTGGCACAACCTAGCTTGTAGGAAAAAGCATAAATGCAGGGATCCTAAAACCAGAGTTGTTGAATGGTTTTGTGTCGAATTCTGTAACATCAGGAGACTGAATGGTGACAAAACGGAATATAAAGTGAAATATGACGAAGATGATGTTCTGTGGAATTTTTGTTAAAAGATGTGTCTAATGGAGACATTATTATTCAATAATTGTTTTATGAAGTATCGCTTTTATAGCTTAAGAGAATTTGACGTACCTTTATTTCTGCGAACAAATCGTGCAGTGTCGGTATATCAAATTTGTGTTTGTGTTACATCTCGAGCGTCTTTTTTACTTTCTAACGAAAACCACGTGGTGACTTCTTAGTTCACACTTCACGGTTAATACTATCTACTTTCGTAGTTTTTTTTCAGTGCATATTTCCATTTCTTAACATAATTCCACCCTCGTGTTGTTTCAGTATAGCACGTGACATGCAACAAGAAATCAGAGTAAAGAAGAATTTCTTGCTGAACATAATACATAAACATGAAGCCAGCAATGGCGAATCTGAGAGAAGCAAGAATTATGGTAAATAAACCATAACATAAATGCTGGAAGACGCATTACGCAAAAGAGGCATTGTGCATAATGTAAAAAGGTATTTGACCAATGGATGATGTAGCATGATGAAGATCATATTCAATTTGAGAAATTATGTCTTCATGAAATTGGACTAAGAGAGAAAATTCAAAAAGTGAGTTTGTGTTTGTTTGTATTTGTTTCCATAACATGATATTTATATGAAATAAGAATTAATTTTTTCTGGAAATGACAATTTTCTACCTGACCTCTATAATGTAGTGCAATAATTTCAACATGTTGGACTATGATTTACTGACGTGACATTTCATTGTTTTCTTCAGTTTGAATTTCATTTTGACCAATTTGCATGCTGAGTATACGTATTGTGATAATTGCTATAACATGTTTTTTTAATTATGTCTATTTAATTTTGCTACTATTTACCGGTAAAAGGAATTGTCTATTGCGTACTTACTTTAGCGTCTATCAAGTGTGCCTCCGTAGCTCAATGGCGAGTGTGAGGCCATTTTCAGCAAGGCAATAACAATGGTACTTATTTTATAAAATTTTGCCTTTACTTGCTAAAATATTGGGGCGGCGATCGCCCTTCTTGCCGCCCCAGTCGCGACGCCTCTGGAACTTCAACTTCAATCATGCATACTTACCTTAAACGGAATCTATAACACCGGTGTCGGTTTCGAACATTTCTGAACTTTGAAAATGGCGCCGCGCAACGTCATCGATGATGTAACCATTGATAGATAATTGACAAAATTACGATACGTTTGATTACGATACAGGGACACTAATACACCTCTCTTCATTAAGTTCATATAAGTAATTGTGCAGTGCTCGTCATTTAAGGACCTCGAAAGTCTGTTTCAAACAACAATACTATAGTCATTGGAGGAAGAAAAAACTAATATACATCCGTACAAAAGCAAGAAGAATATTCCGACCAGGTGCTACAACTGCCAGAATTTCGGACACATATCCAAATGTGCAATAACAAATCAAAGTGTGAAAGATGTGTAGGTGACCATTCTACAGGCGGGGGACGGACATAAGCCCCTACGACCATAAGCCCCTATGCTCATTTTTATACATGAGGACATAAGCCCCTACGCATATTTTTACACTAGGACATAAGCCCCTATGCATGTTTTGTTTGTACTGTTCTATGTATTCTTCTAATATTAAATGGTTAATTAAGGAACAATTATTGTACAAACTGTTCTATTGTATCTACTGTTCATTTGATACAAATATGCATTAATTTCGGGTATAAAATTAATAAATTGAAAGATAATTAGTCTGCAAAATGCTTAATAAGATCAATTATCATATATTGTAGTGACTATCTGTTTGTAACATGCCCCAAAACACTCATTTGATCATAGAAACTTGTTATAAATACAATAATTACTTATTATTATGTTGTGTCTCATTTGATGTTTAATTACAACTTAAAAAATTGAACTTGTGGACACTGGTGCATGACTAAGTTGTTCATGTTGCAAACAAACATACATAGGGGCTTATGTCCTATAGTAGGGGCAAATTTTCGAAATTTTGTTACCTGAGTGACAATGGAAAGATACTTTCAGATATGTAAGCATATGACTTGGTGATGATAAAAATGATGGGAGCAGCACTGAGGTTCATGTATAAAGCACTTAAATCAGCGTTTCCATGGC
This sequence comes from Spisula subtruncata, assembly GCA_963678985.1. Lineage (NCBI taxonomy): Eukaryota > Metazoa > Mollusca > Bivalvia > Venerida > Mactridae > Spisula > Spisula subtruncata. Next base: position 19,081,831 of record OY787661.1, read on the forward strand.
AACCGTGTGGCTACATATTAGTATTTCTCACTATCTACGATAATGCCTAATATCTTATTAACAAATAAACATATTTTAATGAAACATGGTATGTGACCTCACAATATCCCAGCAATTATGAAAATATATAACTCAATTGCAAACACTTGATGTCAAGGTCACAGTCAGAGGTCAAAGGTCAAATTTTGACATTTTCCCGAATATTTAAGACATTTTTCTTGTCTAGCATCTGGAATTTTTTGTGTGCAAAAATAGTGCAGAGCGTTTCTTGGTTTATTTGTGTAGAGGAGTGTGTGAAGTTTGATTTCAGCATGTATGGACAGCTGGCATCACGCCGGTTACCATGGAAACCAAAATGGCGTCCATATTTCCCGTCATGGTTTAGCACACACCCCATCTTTATCTAACCATTTGTACTAAGTATGTACAGTTGTATGCAAATATGAATTCGTACAATAGTTAAACACATATATAGTGCTCCAAAATAATTTCTGTGTCAAGGTTATAAAATTTCAGGGTCAAGGTCATTTGAAGGTCAAAAGGCAAAAAATGTGTAAAAAATGTGTTTTACCCCCAAAAAGTTATCTGTTATAGGCACAATTATGGCAAAAATAATTTTGATGTACGTCATCACAATGTGGCATCACTTAGTCCCATAACATTTATTTATTATAAAATTTATTTTATGGTCATGAGTTGAAAAATGATAAAATTAGAAGGAATTCGCTAACCCTAACACAATTGAAAATTTTCATAATTCTGCGATTATCATGACATAACTGTATGCGTTGTATTTGATATCACCGGGTTTATATGTGTAAATAGCGCATACATGTCCAAGTAAGAGCAACCTTATTACAAACTGATGTCAAGGCCGGCGTTCAAATTAATCTGTCTACCAAGGTCATGTAGGTCAAGGTCATTACAAGGTGAAAATTCAAGAAAATGGTTCAAGTCACGTTTTTACACTGACAAAAATCTTTAGTTGATTTTGCTTCAGCGAGTACCATTTCCTTCTATTATACATGTCTTTGTTTATTCGTGTAGAAGGGGTGTCTAAGTTTTAAATCATGGAGAGAGTAAGGTTAATTATCATGGAAACCAAGATGGCGGCCTATGTAACAACCATTTTATGAGCCAATTACAAGTCAAAATCTCATGAGTGTTACCAATAAGTAGCCGATACTTATTATATTAAACAAGTTCATGTATTGTCATTAATAAACATATGCGGACCTCCGACATGAATTTTTTACCAAGGTCAAATGATGGAAGTCAATGTCATTCAGAGGTCAAAACTTTAAAACATGTTTTAGTCAGTATTTTACCTAAAATAGTTTGAATTAAATTGCATGGTTTTTACCACAAATTTGATACAGAATGTCATGTTTAATTGCAATGTTTACTCGAGCAAAAATGCATATCTTTGTCATATGAATGGTGTGAATTTGGAAATCTAACATAGCGTCAAAAATGGCGTTATAAATCAAACATAAACGTGCATTTCTATGTTCCAATGTGACATTTAGATAATGTTCATATATGGATGTAGTGAAACATATTTGCAGGAATATTGATTTGATAATGTGTATCAAACAGGCATACAGCATTGACCACTTTGAGGTCACAGACCACTTGTCATTTCAATATTGCATTGGATGATAAGCTGGGCATGTGATATTTTCTTCTTTTCATGTTGCAACATATAATATTAAATTTAGGGTTTGACGTGTTTAAAATGCGAAAAATACATGTATTTCAAGGTCAGTTTTTAATTCGAAAACTTTGCAACAAACGGCATTTATGTGCATGTGCATGTTGATCAAGATCGATTTCTTGAGTCCGTATCTTAAATTCTTAGTTTTCAAGTTTAACATTTTTAATTCTAATGGAATAAAATAAATCCTTGAATAAACATTAACAACTTTATATTGTACTTTTTACAGACACATATTGGCCACTCAAGGTCTTGGTCATTTCAAGGTCAAACCACAAAATATTTGATACTTTCGGCGCAAATCATCATATTGTAATTCAGTGTACTGTGTATTATGATGTAGATGTGCTATCATACGTTCAGAGAGTAAATTCTTTCATTAGAAGTTATAGGACGAAGGGCCTTGTGTGTTTGTAGTCTTGAACGACATGTCTGGTAAGGGTGTGGGTAACCATTAGGTTTCGGGATGACTGCACTCATAGGAGATGGTTACCTAATATGGTATATTATTTCATGCTTATCGGTGTTTTACGGCGGAATAACGGTGGATTATTCCCCGATAATTTCACTGTTCATAATTTCACACTTCATAATTTCACGGAAACGGACTAATTTTTTTTAAAACAAATTTCCCCGCCGCCAAAAATAAAATAATAAGCATTTTCACTTGCTCTCTTAATCTTTAACAAATAACAGAACATTATATGTACATAAATGTAAAACAAATGGACGAAATTGAAGCCATTGCAGAAGAACTATTTGATTGCAACTCGACGCGCGCATGGCGGGAAAACGACGTCACGCAAAACATTACAGGCATTTAGTGGATTGTTTTCATCATTTAAGCTATTTGAAGCATGAAATAAATAGAATATTAGTATTTTTCCGTGTATGATCGTTTGATAATTCACCTCGTGAGCAGCTGACTTATATTTTCACTCGTGGCTACGCCACTCGTGAAAATATTACATCAGCTGCTCACTCGGTGAATTATCAGCCGATCATACACGGAAAAATACAAATATCCTCTATGTATTGCTGTAAATAGGGATGGTGGATACAAAACATGAAATGGGCTGGCTGGATACAGAGGTTGCTTGTTACAAACAGGGTCTGTGTGGGATGCAAATGGAAGTGGTGGGTTCCAAACATGTTCATTGATAGATGTAATTAGAGATGGCGGGAACTAAAATGGTCTATGAAGGCTCTACCTAGAGGTTGTGGGTCCCAAACATGCCATGTTAGGGCTGTACATGCCTACATGGCGATGGTGGATACCAAACATAGTCTGGTATGGCTGCACTTGGATGTGACTGGTACCAAGCATAGTCTAGCAAGGCTGAAATAGAGGTATTGGGTACAAAACATGGTCTTAAATGACTACACTTGGAGATGACGGGTACCAAACATGGTCTGGGATGGCTATACTTGGAGATACTTCAACGCCTTTTTAAACAACGACTGGTCAGTCTACACCCATCAACTTGTTTGTCAAGTTCATTGCAGTGTGGTCATATGCTGCGATCACTATTATCTCAACTGCCTGATGAATCATAGGTATGCACTTAGTGAGGGACCCACCAGTGTAAAAAGCTGTCATCCATAGTACTATGAGATTCTCGCCAGAGTAGGGAACTTTCATCTCTAGTAATTTGTGATAATCACCGGTGTAGGGAACTTTCACCCCCAGTACTTTGTGATACTCACCAGTGTAGGGAACTATCATCCCTACTACTTTCCTCAGTGTATGGAACTTTGATCCTAAGTGGTATTTTGGGACATGCCATGTAGGGAAAAGTCATAGATCTACATTTTATCATTTGAGAAAACAAGGCAACCTGAATTATGGGGGACTCACAGGCATTATCACTAAAACGGTGCTCATAACTGGACATTCGTGCAAGTATGCGGTGTCTGTGTGCAAAACGCACGTGTTATGTACGAGGACGATCAGTATAGCCTTCGTACGTTTTTCTGAGCAATCAGACACATGCTACGCTCTTGCAATATGTGTGCCTTCTACTGTCAACTACAACGCACATGATCAGTACGTACATATACTGTCTCCTTACACAATAACTTGACAATTGTCAGGCAAGTGTACAATGTGCGCACGTTGTAGTCATGTGCAACGTACTTGTCAAGTGTGCAACGCACGATTCACACAGTTTTTTTATTACAGCCAGGAAAAGCTTTGCATGTAACGAGCATCGGCGTACTCTGTTCGTACTACCTTCCTTTTCGAAAAAACGTAGTGGCCAAAGCCTTGCAAAAGCACGCACGTCGGGTTGTGGCCAGGCCATTAGAATGACTCAAGACTTTTCGAAGTAGTCACCAACCGCCCTAAGGGCTATGATGTGGGCAGCAGTCATAGTAGGGACTTGGAAGGACTAATGACTTATAAAGTAGCAAACCAAGGTCAGTATTCAATCGTAAAAGCTCGGCCATTTCCGTTTGTCTCCGGTAAATACACCTCGTAAATAAGTGTAGAAATACACCAATACTGTTCGCCGGAACTTCGCCCTCACTACTAAAGTCAGCTACATCCGCGTGAAAATAACACGTTATGTATCCATCAATACGATGGTTATTTTAAATCATCTGATCAATTTTATTATTCCTACGGCATAGCAGAACGTATCGCGAAGAAAATGTAAAATATCTTTGTAGAAAACTAATATCTAGCACGGATTATAAATGAAATTTACGTCTTGTTTATCACATGACGTCATAATGATATAACGTTTATTTGGCGTCAACGTAAACGTGACGTTGTGCGAACTTTTATTTCGTAGCGTTCTTTCATAGTTTATACAACTATAATTGTATTCTTGTTTTCAATTCTAGTATTTAGCAGCTGCCGTCCTCTTTCTCAAGTTTAAAATTTAACATATTTGTTGCCGTATGTACGTGTACATGTTGTACAATCGTAACTGGGGGATGTGCAATTTTCGAATCATGTGACTGAAAGTAGTTCAAAATGTCGCCTTGTTATGTCAGAGGTATTTTTCATTGTATGAAAACCGAGGTGATCAGAATGGGTCAGTATTATGCACAGAAAAAGAGAGGTGACCAAAAAAGTAACTCTTGCAGCAACTACTTTTGCCTTCAATGCTAATTTGACTGAACTATAGTGAAGATGATGACAGCAATATTGGAAACCATATTTTCAGTTGCCATGGTAACAAAAAGTATTTTCTATCAAAGAATCAAGGAATATTCTTTTTGTTTTTGTTAAAGTAATCTAATCAACATAAAAAATACTATTTATTCCTGTATTATTTTACTTGAGTGTGCTCATACTTACAATGCAAATTACGAAATTCCAAATTCGACAGTTGACCTCTAATACAGGGTGTTTCATAATATCTGTCCCCATTACAAACTAATACCATGAGAAAATACGTGATCTCATCTGATATATTTATATACCAATGGTAAGCCAGCTTTGTTCCATTTTATTTAGTATATAACATGACAATGTTACTATCAATGCAAGATAGGAATTAAGAATTCCCCCACAAAGTCATTTTTTCGATAAAAGTCAAAATGACGTCCATATTTAATCAGTTTCCCAAGTTGAATAATATGTTATTTTAAAGTATTGCATGATATAACCAGTTTAAAAAAATGAATATTATACCTATGTGAAAGTTTCATCCATTTGTGATAATTTAACCACTTATGAGTGATACAGTTGTTTTGGTTACCAGTTGCTAGGCGACGCAAGAATCTAACGCAAAACGCTACGTTCTCGCTTTAATTATTACAAAGTACCGGTAACCGACTTGCTGATCTTTGGTTGTTTTTCTTTCAAAATCTTGTTTTTAAAGTCATCAATTGCTTTTAATGGCAGTATTGTAGACTCAATCCGACTCTTTGTGAATTTATCACATCCATTTTGAAAACATATTCGTCTAAAGCCAGTCACCTGTTTACTTGGCTACAAGTGAGAATTATCTGTGTCGTTAAGTTCTTTCGTTGCCTAGCAACTAGAAACCAAAACTAACTGTACCACTAACTTATCTGAACTTGTTGTATAGTATCTAAACTTTGTAATCGATATATTACGTGGGTAATAAACAGTGTTATATCGTTCAATACTTTACAAGCTATGCTATCAATTTGGGATAAAAATCATTTTGAACGTCATTTTATCAATTATCAAAAAGTGACATTTTGCAAGAATCTTATTTTCTGGATTGCTATGATAGCAAAATTGTCATGTTATATTCCGAATAAAATGATGAAATGTTGGCTTTCCAATGGTATATGAAGATATCAGAAAAAATCAAGCATGTTCTCATGGCATTAATTTGTAATGTGGACAGATATTATGAAACACCCTGTATGACATTGACATCAAGGTTGAAAGAGGAGCAAATTTTTACAAATATTGTAACAGGTACAAATTTGCTAATATTCAACTTCATCATTTCAAATGATTAATAACAAAATTCAAATCATGTCATCTTTGGAACATGTTTCATTATTATCAACTTTACCCCTACGGTCCAACCCCTGATGAGAAAAGTATAGAGTAGATATGAGCAGTGTTGATAAAATACTTATTTATATATGTACTATTAGAATGACAACTTTATATTAGAAAACTTAAAAATTCAAATTACGGATGCAGTTACCTAAGAATACCTTCTCAGTCAACATGTACACGCATAATAGTATTTTGAATTGAAAACTGAACTAATAATTGAAGAATATATGTGTACAAACTATTTTATCACATTTAATGCCAACTTAAATACAAAACATTTGCTAAAATAAGAAAGTTAGAGAGGAAATATATATTTTTCAGCTATTTTTCATAGTTTAACCGTGGAATGGCATAGACCTTGACCTTAAAGTGGTCAGTACAGCATGTCCAGTTAATGTACATCATGAAATGAATAGTATCCAGGCTAATACCTGTCAGTTAATACATAAATAAAAATCCCATTAGATGATATACTATCAGGTGTATTCCTAAATTATAGCGGCCATCTTGGACGCCATCTTGGATTACGCAAAACGCTATATTGTCCCACGATAGGCTCCCACCTTTTTTGAATCAGCAGACCTTCCCGAACATTTTGGTATATAACACCTCTTGTTGCCTTTCATGGCAGACCCCCTTGATTTTTTAGCCAAATTGTAACCAGACCATGAGGAAATTGTAACTTTTGGGCCGAAATAGGACAATTTGACAAAGTATTCCAATATTTAATTGAAAGGTGCATACATTACAGCACACTCCAACTTTCCTAATAGTTAAATAAAGCAAACTGTTTTATGTACGGTATAGTGTCTCAAATATGTATATTAAGTAAAATATTGATGCTTTTCGTAGATTTTAAGAAATTCGTACCCCACCCACTTTTATAGTCTATTGTCAATATTTAAGTACTTTTATTTCGGACATTTGTTAGTATTTGTAATTCCCCAACTATATAGCATATACGTAACACAAGAATTGTTATAAATGTGGTAAGAATATTCATGGGTGGTTAAAAATCTTACCCCTACTCCTAATTTTTGCCTCAATTTGATGATAAATATGATGAAAAACAACTTAATAACGTTCCATGTTCACAATTATCCACCAAACTCACCTTATATGACAAGAACAACATACCATACACTGTTAAAATGACTTATTTCCATAAGAAATGTCATTTCTAATGTCCCAGGGGCTATATATAGGCACACGCTGATATTTTCTTTTTTCGGTGGCCATCTTGGACGCCATCTTGGATTTCTCTAAGCATACCTATTTGTCAGTGCTGCTCCCATCCTTAAAAGGTCGAGTAAGGTGTTGGGTGTGTGTATGTAAAATATTGAGTCATTGTCATTCCGGTAACAAAATCGGCCAAAATTGGACATATTTTCCCCTACTACTAGTGTAAAAAAGTATGTAGGGGCTTATGTCCTATTGTAAAAAAAATGCGTAGGGGCTTATGTCCTCATGTATAAAAATGAGCGTAGGGGCTTTCGTCCGTAGGGGCTTTTATCCTACACTCTCTACAGGCGCATGTAATAGACTACATGCTGCGCATGTTTTGCAAGCTGCCGTCTGCTGATATTGGCATATTTTCGCCATTTAAATCAGCGTGGCAAGCACAAGTCCGCAATCGACAGGCGGTAAATGTTGGCCGAGCAGCTACGAATAAAGACCGTCCAGGCATTGGAAAAGCTTGTAATATTGCTGCAAAACTTCAAATGCAGCTAACGGTTTCCACAGATCTGGTTTATTTCCATTTAATCAGGACGTGAAAACTTTTTATATTAATAAATCATTTATTTTACCCCCTGAACAGCCTATTGATAGGTTAATGTCATATGATTAAATTATACACTTTTAAAGTACTTATTTCGTCAAATTCTAGCTTTGTTGTATACGTTCTGGGGACGGACATTCGTTTCTGTTTCAATGTGCATGTAAATACATGTGTGTGATATTTGTTTCAGGGTCCTAGTTGTTTAGTAGCCTTGATTAAGGTTACTACTATATGGATACAGACTTGGTTTTCGAATTGTTAGTCCGGGTGTTCATACCCAATTGTGACCGGGTCCGTCCAGTAGCCCTTGTAATGGACAACCACGGCACTCACATATCATTAAAGTTAGTGGAAATGGCACGAGAGGAAACAGGTAAAATGACAAACATTGAATTGTTTTTTTTACTATTTTCCTGTGAGAGGCAAGCAATATTATGTATATTATCAAGACTTCTGGAATTATGGAAAATTACATGGATTTAAGAATGATCAAGGAGAAGAGAGCTATTCATGCAGAATGAAATAAATCCTGATGAAGGGCATGAGTCCGAAAATTAGAAACTTGAGTCGCCTATTTGTTTTAAGGACAAACATTGACTTAATTTTACACTTTCAAAAATACCAATGCAATTGAATGAATGCTTGAAGGCCGTTTCATTCAGTCACTTTGCATCACTGTTTTTGTTATTTTTTCTTGGTGAATTAACAAATTTGAATCTTCCTGCATTTTTGTGACTGTTTTCTGTGCTCAGTTTGTTAAGTTGAGTGCTGCCTTCCCTGTCCGATTCCCTCATATATACTTTTAACCACGTAAAGGGCATTGAAACGAAACATGTACCACATTTAAGGCTTGCATAGCATTTCTGTAGACCTGTATTCATTAAATGGGTTTATTTAAACACTTTATGTTTCAACAAGAATGCATATACGAGTAGGATAAGCGAAAAAAAACCAGCTGAACAACAATCAATAACATTTTTTACATAAGAGCTTCATATAGCATTATTCTATTTTTATGCAGGTGCTGCTAGTGGGACTGCCTCCCCATACAACGCATTATTTGCAGCCGCAAGACGTGCACGTGATTGGTCCGGTGAAAGAAAAGGCTACCAGTACGGCTTCGAATGTCGGATTCTCAAAACCTCATTCTACTAAAGGAAAGGCATGGCTTCCAGTACTTATTAATATGCAATCGACCAGACACCTCCGTCCACTGTAAAATAAGCATTTTGGAATCGCTGGCGTGTTGACCATTTCTTACAGTTTGTTAAAATTAATTTGTTTTAAGCGTTTTGTGAACCTTTTTTTCATTTCACTCAACTACTGTTGATTGCACTGTGGATCCCAATGAGGCTGAATGGGTCAAGGTCCTCCGGGTACTACTTCACCGTACCCGGGGTACTTTGAAGTATACTTCACCGTACCCCGATTTCACAGATAATACTTCACCGTACCCCGATATACTCAAACAGCGCGCCAAAAATCGATGTCGTAAAATAACAAAATAATAGAATGACGTAAACCGGCGGCCATCGCGGCATTGAAAACAATATTGTTTAAAAAAAAATATTCATGAGTATCCAGGGGAGAAGAAGGACGAAGAATAAGTGAATATTCAGGCTGGTGGAAACGAATTGAATTGAACACTATTTGCATACACATACTATGTTGAAAGATATAAATAAAGTGCACCAAAAACGGCAGTGTTTTGAGTACGGACTTTGTTCCAAGCGTAGTACTTGACCATCACGTGATAGATTTTTACGACAAATAAATTATTATTTTAGAACTTTATGGGTCGAACTATACCGAAATGAAATCTTCCTACCTTTCTTTCATATATAAATGTTCTGTTCGGCAATTAAAACATATCAAATTTTTTCAGCAGTAAAAATGGGGTACCTGTAAGCATACTGGGGTACGGTGAAGTATACTACTAAGTACCCGGATACGGTGAAGTAGTACCCGGGGGACCTTGACCCATTCAGCCCCAATGAGGATAATTATGATAGACATATTGACTTCACTTTTCCCAATTATTATCTGTTATTATTTAGGATTGAGTTGTATTAATTATTGATTTTGCACAGTCGAGGAATGAAAATCAAATACTAACTTAAAAAAGATCTGGAGAGTGATAAGACGATTAAAAAATAACTGATAAAATTTCGTATTTTAAAACACATTTTCGTTGTTGATGTAAACCAACCAAAAGACATCACCATCCACAAAAGAAATTAATGATAAATTAGTACACCATGTCCTGTCTGTTGCAATGTGTGCTCACGAGCTAAGTTAATTACGTTGTATGCATATGATCAAAACAACAAAACCACAATTTACAAACATCAGGAATTGGAGATGTGGTGAAAATCTAAAAACACCAGGATTGAAAGACCCTATCCTAGTGGTAAATATTTGAACCTAATACAGCTACTGTAGGGAACAATTCACTAATCGAAAACTCGGGGGATAAAATGGAACCATTCACAGAGACCATTCACAGAGACCATTGACCAGAAGGTTGTTTGGCATTTTGATTTTTCACTAACTCCTTCAGGCCTACTGGGTAAAAAGGAACTTCTGGTTCAGCTTTGGGTAAAAAGCTTTTGATGTTCCAAGAACGACATTACTAATTTTGAGACGGAGGACGATCTATTTTGAATATCGCGAAAGTTCTGAGAAAAATCTCATCTCACTGCCGAAAAATCTTCTCTCAGTTTCTCATAGCATGTGGGACAGCTCATTTGCTGTCTTAGATCCAATATGGCGTTGATACAACGTAAAGGTCGGAGGTTGCAGCGACGGAGACGACGTACCAGACCATGGTTTTGCCTCGCAGACATGTGTGAGGTTGAGCTTGTGGCGAAGTACCGTTTTTGCATCTATAATATTATTCATTGCGTTTGGTTTTTATTTGGCTCTATTTGACATTTCTGGTTGTTTCTTCTGTGTAGAACATTTGTGCTTAGATTAATTTATAATATTGCGTTTATTAAATCAACATTCTACAGTCTTCAAATTATTCTTTCGACGGTTTGTCATTTTGTCTATCGTTTATTTAACCAACCAATTTATCATTTGATAAACTGTGTCGTCGACTTGGCCTCCATACAAGCAGACTAAGCGAGGTCACGACAAAACCCCAATAATCAAAGATGTGGGGGTAATTAAACGTGCATAATTTCCTTATTAGTCCCTATCCTCATACCAAGTTTCATTAACCTAGCTTAAATAATGTTTGGATTATATAATATGGTAGGATTCATTTTCTTGAAGGACGGCAAACATAAATCGAAAACCGGTAAGTGTCTAATAAATGATATTTTACCATGTGTACTAATATTGTTTTTATTCAATTTTATAAGATGGTGTACTAGATCCAATTTACATTTAAAAGAAATCTGAAACATTGTCATGTTAAAGTGAACATGTTTGATGAAGCAGTATTATTCAATGACGAATACATGCCGATCATTTTTGGGAAGCATACAGATGAGATCAAAGATTTTCAAGAGCGACGTAGGATAGCCTGTGTATTAGTTAATACTAAATACAGTAGACACAGCGAAAACCACCGAGAAAATAATTGCTTCAACATGACGAAGCTGAGTAAACTCCACAAACATTTCCAGCGCACAATTTCGAGCAAAATGGCGACATCAACATTTCCTCTCTTAAGAAAACTTTCCATTTAGGCACCGTATAACAGTACATGACTTCTCGGAGAACTACCAGTTTGAATGTAGTGAGAAAATAAAGATACATACTCAATAGTTACCAGTCTAACTATTTCCAAAAGTCAGAAGTTTCTATTCACGCCCCCTTGATTTATAGACACAGTCTAAATTGACGGGAACTTCTAAAAACATTTCCAGCGCTCTCTTTTCGTGCGAAATGGAAACCTCAAAAGTTCACCTCTCTTCTAGAAAACTTTCCATTAAGGCTGAATGGGTCAAGGTCCCCCCGGGTACTACTTCACCGTACCCGGGGTACTTTGAAGTATACTTCACCGTACCCGGGTTTATCGCGCGCCAAAATTCGATGTCGTTAAATAACAAATAATAGAATGACGTAAACCGACGGCCATCTCGGCATTGAAAAAATTGTGTTTGTAAAAATCAAAGAAGGAAAAAATAGTTTTTATTCAAGAGTACGTATCCAGCGGAAAAGAGGACGAAGAAAAAGCGAATATTCAGGCTGGTGGAAACGAATTTGAACACTATTTGCATATAACCTGTTGAAAGATATTAATTGCGCCAAAAACGTCACTGTTTTGTTTCCAAGCGTAGTCACGTGACCGTCATGTGATCGATTTTTACGACAATGAAATATATTTTAAGGAATCCGAGGGTAAAACAAAATACATATTATGGGTCGAAGTATATCGAAATGAAATCTTCCTACCTTCCTTTCATGTATAAATGTTGTGTTCGGCGATTAAAATCATATCAATTTAATTTCTTTCATTAGTAAAAATGGGGTACCTGTAAGCATACTGGGGTACGGTGAAGTGTACTACTAAGTACCCGGGGTACGGTGAAGTATACTTTAAAGTACCCGGGGTACGGTGAAGTAGGGTACGGTGAAGTAGTACCCGGGGGGACCTTGACCCATTCAGCTCCATTAAGACACGGGGTTATTGTGTACACGATTTTTCAGAGAACTACTTTATTGAATGAAGTGATAAATTTAAAGATCCAGATAAATGGTTGGACTGTTCAACTATTTCCAAAGTCGGAGATTTATAGGTACAAAATTAGGTCAAGGTCAAAATGGAATCTGGTGGTACGTTCAGGCGTGTGGAGAGTGGTCATACACAACATCCATGCAAGTTTGGAAGCTTTGTAGCAAGCCATATAAATGCTAGAAGAAACGTCAATTTGGGTAAACCAGGCTGGACGGTCGAACGGACAGGTGGATCACTATCGATACGGGGGCTTATATCTAAAATAGTTAGTCGCATGGCCGGGAGGAAAACAATAGTTTGTCGCATGGCCGAGAGGAAAAATAGTTTATCCTAATGTAAACACACGGACCCCTGCATTTAAAATGGTCGTCCCCTAAGGAAAAAAATAGTTTGTCGTATGGCTGGGGGGAAAGTTTGTCAAAATGAGAACATCCTTGCCCCCTGAACATTAAATGGCCGTTCCCCTAATAATTAAACGAGAAAATAACTAAAATAGCACCAGAGAGCAGAATAAACTTATTGCAAACTGATTGACTTAGTTTCAGTCATTTATTCATAGAAAATAGTTTTGAATTTATGACGTCATATCACAAGTTTCTGACGTATTTTACAAATGACGTCATTTACTGCATTCACCATTTGCTGCTTAGTTCTTTTTATTCTGGTTCCCGGCATCCAATCTGTTCAGTATTAGATTCTGGTAGCCGGCGTTTAATGGCGGACGCGCTGTGTCAACAACGGTAAGCATTTCCTTATTGAGTTATTTTAGAAGTTGATCATCGGAAAACCCTTTTGGAAAACGAATTAAATAATGTATCGCAATATTACTGGGGCTTTATTTTTTGTTGATCTGATTTGATCTTTTCAAAAAAAGCAATAGTATATTGTTGCATAGTTTTCGGATAGACACGCTTTCCATTACATTTCGGATATCGTGTTTGCTGATTATCTTTATTTTTCTTCTGTAGTACTGTATATGTTTTGATGTGTACAAACTTCATGTATAGTGTGTGTTAGTTGAATTAGCTTGATCAGGCTAAATCGGTGTACTTTGTGAGTCAGACTGTCTCTGTCTCAATAAATTTTGAACAATTAATTTAAAAAGAATCCAGAGCCTATTTGAGAAAAAACAGGTATTTACTTTCATGCTGGAGCTGTGATCTTCCTCTATGAAGATTATTTCCAGTAGTCACTAGTGTAAATACTAACGTTTATGACAAACCTAAGGCTAAGGGTAATATTATATATGTGATTGTCTAATTTCTTCCGATGTATGAAATTACCATTCTCTAAATATTTTTTCAGATAAATGATAAAAATCATGTTTGGTGAACCGTGATGCTATGTAGAATGTGCAGTCTAGGACATCTGATGCAGTATCAAGGTTAGTTTTTCTATTTAATGAACTGAAACTATACCATTCAGTGTTTTTTTTGTGAATTTTAGCCAAATATGGGCTATGTTCCTGATTGAAAGTCATATCTTTTAGAAATTAAATGATTCCACAGGTAATGTTGCATGCACTACTGTGAAATTTGAAAAACCTAGGGACCTGTTGTATTATTTCAATAGCAAACTTTAAATTAATGATTTTACGATCCATTACCTTGTATTTATGTAATACTGCAAAATCATTTGATTTCTATTTGACAAAATTTCGTGGTTTTGGTCAAAAAGACCATTTCGATAGGACTTTAATTCATGGATTTTGAATTTCAGTTAATTAATACAAGGTTCAAAGTTATTGTTCGATGGGATTTAATTTCCAAGCATGAAATGTAATGATTTTAGAGTACATCATAATACAAGAGATGCTATTAATTGGTATAGAGAAAATTCCTTGAGTAATGTTTTTGGAAAATATTTAAAGTTAAATGTTGTATTTTCAGGGTTCACCTTGTGCCTTAACGAACACTGGTGTATACTTAAGACTGCACATGTGTATTAACTTGAAGACATGGAATCTAACATTGGAATACACACACACAGTTTAGTCTTTGAAGGAATTGAAATATGTTCTTGGATAAAACATATAACCAAATGCTAAGGTATTTGAAGCAACCATTTATTATTCTATCTATTAACCCGTTATTCCATGTAGACATATTTTGATGATGCATCTCCATGCAGATTTTATGCATGTCTACCTCTTGAAGTTAAAGAAGTATTTTCATGCAAGTTATATGTGTTTATAATTTCCTAGTAACATCTGTTGAGATGTTGAACATTAACAATTGAATGAAAGTAAGTGCACTATGTATCAGCTATCTATGGAGTAAAGGAATAATGTGCATATTATTAACAGTTGGAAATGAAAGTGTTTTTTCTATCCATTTTGGAGCATAGTCCATGGCTACGAGATTGGGAGTTTTAGCCGCATTTATTCCAAATTGGGAAAAGTACAAATTTATTACCCAAATCTGCTAAAGCCAAAAGGTGTATAGCTTGGCGAATTTGACACAAACCTGACCTTTATGCATGAATATATTACAAAGTTTGAAGATATCGACTGTTAAATTATGCTTATAGAAAGGTCGGGTTTGTGTCAAATTTGCCAAGTTAATAACATAAATTTTAAGTTTAATTTGCTATAATTAAGGTTTTTCATCCTTAAGTTTAGTTGTGCTGGCTGTTTTTACAGGAAAATTTGTCAATTCATAACAAATTATTTTAGGAATTTTTGGCTTGAAATTTGGAGATGAAAAAAATTGATTTTTATTTGGGAACATAGTCCATAATCAACTATAAAATTACACAGGGAAAAACAATGGAAACAATAGAATCAGTAACATTTTGAAACTTTCTTTTAGACCTGAGCAGCTTGATAGTAACAGAATGTTATCAACTTAATAGCACTTAAATATTCAATTTTGATTAAGTTTACTTCTATTTACAGATTGTAGATAACAGAATGATTTCAAACTAACTACATTTGTATTTCTTTTGCAAATATAATGTTTGATATTTCAGGTCATGTCAGTAATTCAGAGTTTCTTCATCTGAGCCTGATTGCTACAGTTTGATTCTACATCCGAGTATATAACTGGAAAACAAACCAACTATCCGAAGGAATACAGCCTACTACTTCTTCATATAGGAAGGAGAACAATCGAATTTTAGATTGTACTATCATGTGTTTACCATACAAGTTGTTGAGTTCATTTGTGCTAACTAAAACACTGAAATTTTAATGTGATAAAAGTGAAACATAATTTTTGGTCGTATTGATATAAAGTTCTGGTGGATGCATACGGTTTCATTTAAAGTAATGCAAGTTGCAGTTTAATGAATAATGACAATTGCTTTTGTTAAACACTACTGCACATAATGACACAAATTTTGCTCGAATTATAGTGAGGTCAGTGGACTCTAGTGTACCCTCTTCAAAGTTTGATACATTACTTAATTATTGACACAAAGCTATTAAAGCTATGAAATGTTCCAGACATAAAGAAGAAACGTACCTTTTTACTTGTAAAATTGTCCTTAATTGTCCTTAATGTTGTCATAGAAAAATGTAAGGTACATGAACATTATATATTTTGCCCCTCATACTATCAATGCAAATGTATTGAAACTTGGCACACACACTTATTATCATTATAAGTTAATATTACTAGATATCATTATGGGAATAACTCAATGATTTTGTAAAGAGTTCAGTCCTTTTTCAACTTTGTGTTAGTGTTTTAAAAAAATTCAATGTTCTGTTTACTGTCAAAGCTATTAGCCTAAGGTAATGTAACTTGGTAGTCATAACTACCTTCATTAGTTAACATAATTTGACATGGATCATTATTGTATTGCCAATTTTGTAGGGAGTAATGACCCTTTAACATAGATAGTTTGGTTAAAGCTTTTATTAAAGTTCAATGTTGTATTTACTCTCAATGCTATTAATTGTTAACAGTTATGTAACTTGGTAGTAATACTTAGCTTCATTAGAAAGCGTTACTCGATTGGTAACATTTTGGTAATGTTAATATTTGTAGGAATATTTGCCAGTATGACTCTGCAGTTGCTCATCTAAATATTTTAATTTCGGATCTGACCTGTATTTGCAGAGTTCTTTCCCTTGAAATGACTAACTTTGGTTTTGTTTCTCATAACTCGTTTAAGACAAGTATTTGCACTGCTTCAATCATCAGACTGTTTTGGAATATTAGTCAGTATGTGTGTTATGAGTTATGACCCTTGACAGTCAAATTGCAAGTTGAGGCATCCGAGTCTTATGGACATGTGATATCATTTTAGCAAAAAGTACTTGTGTTAACTATCAATGTCACACATCTGTTCCTTACAGTGATAGCTCTTGTTGTATATACTAGTGTAATGCATTAATCAACAAATAAATTGAAAATAAAAATTGCACACAAATTTCTTTTCTTTTCTAAAGCTGATAAGGTAAACATGAAGGCCTACTTTGGTCACTGAATTCCAACAAAATATATTTTGAATATTTTGTACAGATTTCTTCTAATTTTGAAAACAGCATTTGTCATCTGACGTGAGCATGCTTAATTTGATGTTAAGCATTTACCAGTTTTCATTTGCCAATGTTGTGAATGAGCATTTAAAAATGTCTGGTAGTGAGCATAAAACCAGAGATGCAGAGGTTGAAGATCCGAGGGCAGTGTTTTTTAGCAATTTGATCTATCGACCGACAGACATGTACAAAGCAATATACCACCTCATCAAAAATGGAGGGGGTACAACATGTTATCCGACACTGCAGCATTGAGCATGTTATTGTCATCTGTCGTTGAGCATGTAAGTACTGAAAGTGAGCATAACACAGATCCCATCTGTGGCGAGCATGTCACATTGAGCATGTAATAATTGTAATCTGACAGCGGGTCAGTGAGCCAGTGAATGTTTCAACTGACAGTAAGGTTGTTATAGTTTTCATCTGGCAGTGAGAATGAACCATGTTTCTGAGCATAAAAAGTTTTTCACTATTCAGAGCAATGCCTGGAGTGTTAAAATAGAGTGTCACAATTGGCATTTACACATTATAGTATATGTGTTCTTGTACATTTTACTGACCACCATAGCATTAAAAGAATAAGTTTATACTAATTTATTTTAGGAATAAGGTCGATTGTAGAACAAGTTTTTAAATATAAAATAATAATAATTTAATATAAATCACTCTCTACACCTCATTCCTGACGTTATCAACCGCCATGAGGGTATATAAGGTTTGGTTCTCAACAAAATTTCTTAAACAGTTATAAGGACATAATTGTAGCATTTCGCAACAGTATTTTAAGTAAGTATTGAGTTAAAAGCACTAATAACACTGTGGTGGTCCCTAACACATGAGACGTCTGACAACAGGAACTCATTTAGATACTTGAAAATGATTTATTATGCAAATTAACATCTAAATTTGATCCTTTCAATTCCCGATACATCAGTTGGTAATTCATGTCTTCTGTCGCGAGTTATTTCCACATCAAAGCATATAAAGACAGCAACTTGAATGTCCACCTTTCTTGTGCAATAAACTGCAAAATAATATGAATACAATTATAGTTACAGAAAGGTACTACAATACTAAATATCTAGGGAAATATATGCTATATGCATAAGATTGACCTCCAGCAGGCTATAAAAAGTAAGCAGTTTATAATGAAAACGTCCAGTCTGTTCAAAGTTAAATGAGAACGGTTATAAACATAAGCTTGTCTGTCAGGCTAACTATGGTTTTCTAGGCTGAACTCACTGGGTGTAACCGAGTTACCTGTAGTACTCAATATTCTTTCCAAAGGGATAGTTCACTCAAGTCATTTGTATTACTTATTGAATCCATGTATGTAGCCACTATTTAAACTTAAATATTTATTTAGTATCATAATGCATATTCAACACTGTGTTGGTTCATTATACATAGTAAATATTTAAGGAAACAGTTAACATCCTTAAAAAACATAGAATATGTCCATACTGTGAGATTAGTGTTGAAGATGAGTTCCATTTCCTTTTATTGTGCCCTCTATACTCGGAATTACGATCTAAATATTTATCCGAATACTATTTTAAAAATGCCAATATACAGAAATTTTATTTAATAATGTCATGTACAAACAAAACTACTATTAGAAATTTAGCCATGTTTATATATTATGCTTTTAAATTAAGACGTTCATTCATCGAACGAATTGGTTAAAAATTTACAATAATTAACATAGCTTTATCATATACTAGTAACATGCTATAATTGAAAATACTGTTTGTCTTCATGTATATTGTATTATGTATAATTGGGAAATATTGTCTTCATGTATATTGTATTATGTATAATTGGGAAATATTGTCTTCATGTATATTGTATTATGTATAATTGGGAAATATTGTATTTGTATGAAAAAACATTATGTTGTACATATGTTGTGTATGGGCCGGTGGCCTTTAACATGTTTTGAAATAAACTGTTACGTAACTAAACCTTAACAGAATCCTACCTCACTCATTTCGTTGCAGTGATAAAATCCTCCACAATTCTTCAGTAAACTATACAGTAGATGTATATTCGGGTCAGAACCTGAAAGTAAATACAACTCATTAATTATTATAAATTTTCCCGTGCATCAGTTGAGACACCCAGCAAAACATGTTAAATCAGACAATTTCAGGAGTAACGGTTAAGGTGGTCATGCAGGGTGGCACAGAAAATGAAGAATAAAATTACCTGATTTTTTCCAGAACCAAAAGGTATTTTCCATGACCTTTGTGGTGTTCACAACCATGTGTGTGGGAGGATGTCTTAATGAGAAGGGGATTAGTAAGGTTTTTTTAGAATCTAAAGTCCATATGGGATATGGTACAAATTTTATCTAAAAATTTATTTCTCTGTTGCTTATAAGCTATTTCAACAGCTACATGTATGATAACAAGTTTATATACTAATGATAGATTAAAAGTTATTTTATGAACATATTGGTAAACGATATACAGTGCCTACCAAAATAAGTATACGGAGGGTTTAGCCATTTACTTGCCTGTATAACACTACTTGTGTAATGGTGTCGATACCAGGTGGTAATAATACCCTTGTGGTGGTACCACTATGTTTATGTAGGTTCAGGACCCAACAAGACCAAACACCAAGTTCCAGTTCTACTATCTATTTACATACAATCACCAACGTTCAAGTTTCAACGAAGCCCTGCAATTCAAAATAAAACAATACTAAATACAAGGCCATGACAATAAATATAGGTTATTCAATACATACATTTAATTAATACATATATTACTGCACAGTATAGTCATAACTTGGCTAATCCAAGGACTCCAATCCAGTGGCCGATACACATATCATAATACTAGTAAAACATTATGATTACAGATACATTACAAATACATCACAGATACATTAACTTTATGATGATTAACACAGGTATACCTACCAATTGTGAATTAGGCTCTTCCGACTGTATTCTTAGCCACACATTCTAATTACACTCACATCTTTCCCAGTGTTGGTTACTGCAATATTAATAAACATGGTGATTAGATAGGGTCTAGATAGTGTTTCATATCATTAGCATTAGGGTAATGGTCCAAGGGAAGTCCACCAAAATTAGACACAAATTAGTCATAATGGTGCAATATATGGTCGCTATGTTTTAGGAAAATACCTGTTATCAAACACACAAAGAGTGGAACATTGGCGGAGTGGTGATTGCTCAAAAATCCCTAGTCTACTGGGAAGAATCTCGGATGGGGCACTGGAAATTTGATTTAATAGTTTTCAAATTACAATGTTTCTTTTCTACTCAATTCCTTGTACCGCACAAACTATTCTATCAATTCAGCAGGCCAGTGGCAAAATACCCAGGGATGGGACCAAATTGCTAAACAAAACCTACACACAATGTCCATTTACAAACTATTTTAAGACATAATTTGGCATAAACAGGATTTTTTTTGACCAAGTGGAAACCCTGCACACGGTTACGAAATAGCCGAAAATGCAAGGCTACGAATAAGCCTGGTTACGAAATGACCTGTATATATGCATAAAAATATAAAAAAACGAACATCAACCAACTGTCAAACTACGACAACAACGATGTCCGAATTTACACTAAATGCATTCATATCCGAAAACTATGCAAGTTGGTAAATTTATAATATTATTGAAAAGAAGTTGGTCATAAGCAATTTAAGGTCATACTTACATTCAGCATGTATTTTTACACGTCCTGGCTCTTTGATTACCGGATGATCAACTATTTAAAAAAAATCCCATTACTTTGTTAGTCCATCGCAGCCGACATAAAATGGCGTCTACCTGACCCAGATAGCGTAGCATCAAGGGGAGGGAACTCCAGACTAAGTTCTTTTCACATCATAGGGGGACCATCATTACTGTTATCTTTCATATAATATTGCACATACCGTTTGAAGATGTCAAAACCTGCGACACACAGAGGCTGAAAGATATGAGATGTTTATGGTGGCATTACAAAACAGTATAATATTGTTATAACAAGCAGTCACTGACAGCCATATCCCCCGCCGAACGAAAATTTGAGGTAAACGACAAATATTATCACAAAAACTTCATTAAGAGGACCACAGTTGAATTGTTGTAGATGATGCAAGATTATTTGACAAAATTCCATGAGAAATATGTAAAAAATCATGACAGGGACATCATAGCAGTTATTCTGTGAAAGTTTTGTCGAATTTCCTTAAGAAATGTAGGAGAAGTTGCACACTTAAGAATGTATATGTAAAAAACAACAAAGGGCAATTACTCTGTCAAAAATGGTCGAATAAAAGTTATTCTGTGAAAGTTTCGTCGAATTTCCTTAAGAAATGTGGGAGAAGTTGCACACTTAAGAATGTATATGTAAAAAACAACAAAGGGCAATTACTCTGTCAAAAATGGTCGAATAAAAAATCCTGACAATATGCACTGGGGGACATCATAGCAGTTATTCTGTGAAAGTTTCGTCGAATTCCCTTAAGAAATGTAGGAAGAGTTACACACAGAAGACTTTATATGTAAAAACCAGCATAGGGCATTAACTCTTTCAAAAATTGTCGAATAAAAAATCCTGACAATATGCGCTGGGGTACATCATAGCAGATATTCTGTGAAAGTTTCGTCAAATTCCCTTTAGAAATGTAGGAGTTGCACACAGAAGCTCGGACGGACGGAATGACGCCTACCATTACCATTTCGCCTTCGGCGGGGGATAAAAAGCCCGCCGAAAACGCGTTGGTTTTACGCTTCATGGAAACGGGGCTTTAGTAGAAAATACAAAATAAGAGAAATGAAATAGTGAATACAGGAATATTGGTTTAAGCAAATTGCCGGTATGCAAATCAGCCGCATCCTGTTAATAAACGATTATTTTTCACAACAGAAAACGCATAAAGTAACAATTTTTTTCTCTTAAATTCCCGTAAATTGTATCGGTGAGTTTATTATTGCTTCCATGATTTTAAAACTCTAATACGATTATTTTTCACAACAGAAAACCCTTAAAGTAACAATTTTTTTCTCCTTAATTCCCGTAAATTGTATCGGTGAGTTTATTATTGCTTGCATGATTTTAAAACACTAATACGATTTTTTTCACAACAGAAAACGCAGAAAGTAACAAATTATACCTCTTTATTTCATGCTTATCGGTGGTTTACGTCGGAATAACGGTGGATTATTCCCCGATAATTTCACTGTTCATAATTTCACGGCAAACAGACTATTTTTTAAAATCAAATTTCCTCGCCGTCAAAAATAAAAAAGTAAGCATTTTCACTTGCTCTCTTAATCTTTAACAAATAACGCAACATTATATATACATAAATGTAAAACAAATGGACGAAATTGAAGCCATTGCAGAAGAACTATTTGATTGCAACTCGACGCGTGCATGGCGGGAAAACGACGTCACGCAAAACATTTGAGTTATATAGTGGAGTATTTTCATCATTTTAGCTATTTGAAGCATGAAATAAATATAATATTAGTATTTTACCGTGTATGATCATTTGATAATTCACCTCGTGAGCAGCTGACTTATATTTTCACTCGTGGCTACGCCACTCGTGAAAATATTACATCAGCTGCTCACTCGGTGAATTATCAGCCGATCATACACGGAAAAATACAAATATCCTCTATTTATTTCATGCTTATCGGTGGTTTACGGCGGAATAACGGTGGATTATTCCCCGATAATTTTACAGCTCATAATTTCACGCAAGCGGACTATTTCTTTAAAACAAATTTCCCTGCCGCCAAAAATAAAATAATAAGCATTTTCACTTGCTCTCTTAATCTTTAACAAATTACAGAACATTATGTGTACAAAAATGTAAAACAAATGGACGAAATTGAAGCCAAAGCAGAAGAACTACTTGATTGCAACTCGACGCGTGCATGGCGGGAAAACGACGTCACGCAAAACATTTAAGGTATATGGTGAAGTATTTCCATCATTTAAGCTATTTGAAGCATGAAATAAATGTAATATTTGTATTTTTCCGTGTATTATCGGCTGATAATTCACCGAGTTTCACTACGCCACTCGTGAAAATATTACACCAGCTGCTCACTCGGTAAATTATCAACCGATCATACACGGGAAAATACAAATATCCTCTATTAAATTCCCGTAAATTGTATCGGTGAGTTTTTTTATTGCTTCCATGATTAAAGACGATTATTTTTCACAACTTACAGAAAACGCAAAAAGTAACAAATTTTTTCTCTTAAATTCCCGTAAAGGAGCAGGTACTATAAGGGGTGGTTTTGGCCCAAATATTTTGAAAAAAATAAAATCTATGTTTAGAAAGTTTTCTTTACAGAAAACGATAACCCCATATCTTGTCTGTCAGTTTATCATGTTTACACAAATTTATATGAGCTGGATGTTGTCATAAGGGGTCTCATTTGACCCCTAAAATGGCCAAAATAGACAATTTTTGTCTAAATATGGTCATAAAATGACAAATTGCAATACGAGCACAGGCGTGTACCAAGACCAAATTTTGTACAATTGTTGAAAATCATATTATTTATGAGTGCACAAAACATAAAGTTGGTACACGCCTGTGCTGATATCTAATTTTTAAAAATTAGTAAAAATAAGAAAATATTAAATGAGAGTGTGAATTTTTGGAATCGGTATACTACAAAGTCATTAGTTAAGCTATTTGAAAATAAATCACTATGGTATATGCAAATAAACGTCTAGTTTTATATATTACAGCATTGTGTACGGGGCTTAAGCAAAAGAAACGCTATTTTGGGGTAAAAGTGCCAAATATGAAATAAAAGTGTGATTTTTTGGAATCGGTATACTACAAAGTCATTAGTTAAGCTATTTGAAAATAAATCACTATGGTATATGCAAATAAACGTCTAGTTTTATATATTACAGCATTGTGTACGGGGCTTAAGCAAAAGAAACGCTATTTTGGGATAAAAGTGCCAAATATGAAATAAAAGTGTGATTTTTTGGAATCGGTATACTACAAAGTCATTAGTTAAGTCATTTGAAAATAAATCACGATGGTATATGCAAATAAACGTCTAGTTTTATATATTACAGCATTGTGTACGGGGCTTTAGCAAAAGAAACGCTATTTTGGGATAAAAGTGACAAAATATGAAATAAAAGTGTGAATTTTTGGAATCGGTATACTACAAAGTCATTAGTTAAGTTATTTGAAAATAAATCACTATGGTATATGCAAATAAACGTCTAGTTTTATATATCACAGCATTGTGTACGGGGCTTTAGCAAAAGAAACGCTATTTTGGGATAAAAGTGACAAAATATGAAATAAAAGTGTGATTTTTTGGAATCTGTTCACTGCAATGTCATAAATCCCTTTATTTGAAAATTTATTGCTTTGGTTGTCGCATAGTAACCCTAAGTCTAAGTTATACAAATTCCAGATTCATATCTTTCTGCAAACAAGGTATATTTTGGGGTAAAATTAACAAAATTTGAAATAAAAGTGTGAATTTTCGGAATCGGTAGACTACAATGTCATAAATCATTATTTTTGAAAATTAAGTGCTGTGTTGGGTGCATAGTAACCCAAAGCCTAAGTTATACAAATTCTAGTGTCAGATTTGTACGCAAATGAGTTTTATTTCGGGGTAAAAACCACAAAATAAGAAACACCCCGTGTACCCCGATAATATGTATTAGACAGAGTACTGCTGTTTAGACTGAGCGGAAAATGTCGACGCTTGAGAGGTAATGTATTTTGTGCCTGTTACAATTATTTCGTGTCCATACCAGTAAATCGATGAACATGTTTGTATGCAGTGGTTCTTCCTCGACATGTAGATGTATTTTTTTCCGACTAGAAACGTAAGATTCGATTTTAAACTTTATAAATGCGTCCAAAAGTCCAAAGTTTAGACTATAAAAAATAATTAAAAATACTTCTAGATAGCGGAAAATACACAAATTTCGTGAATATGTAGCGAAATAATAGTACCATATTCTTTCACAATGATATATTCACTGACGTAAGTATCTTTCTAAAAATAACAGTTTTTCTACACTAAGTGTCTCCAAAATGGTACTGCTTATGTTATATGGTGAAATTGTCACGATACTGCTTATGTTGTAAACAGATACTGCTTATGTTTATTATAGTTTCAATGATTTAAACCCATTAGCAACCTTGTCATGACACATTGAAGCCTCAGCAACTATTTTCTGTCAATGTTGAATATGTATTTAGCTCTTACTGGGTTGATCTATTGAACTAAAATAGCATACACTAATATATCTCTTAATACTGTCTATCATATTCTTTGTAATCCTTACATGTACAACTAAAGTTTCTGCAGTTTTCTAAACGTCCTTGGCCATATTGAAAAAAGGTTGTTTCAGTAGCGCTATTTGCACTTTTCGCGTTTATGTAGTATATCAACCGATCTGTAGTATGTCTACGTAACGACACGCTACCGGCGAGCAGTGCTAGTCGATAGCATATCGTTTCTAAGCACGAATGCGTATTTCTTTTATTTACCTCGCCAACGGACACGTTTTGGGGATAGTGCATGATACAAAAGATGTTCTTATTCCAGATGCATCCTTTGTGTTTTTACATGCCAGGGTACTGACTTCTCAAATCATTTATGATAATCGTAAACTTACATACCAATATAAAATTATCCTTTATAATTTTAAACAATATTTTCACCTCGTTTATAGAAGAAAACGCACTAAACTCTATAAGGAAATTAAGTTTCAGCGTAAGTTTAAAGATTTTCGTAAGTTCCTTGATAAAAGAGTATCCAGGTGTATAGCACCCATACTTACTATAATTAAATTTAGTTGACCAGTCAGAGATGCGAACCAACAATCCCGAGATCAGAAATCGCGTGCTCTACCCTTCTTCTTCCTGTTTAGTACAGATCCCACTCTGGGGCAATGTCGTACTACTAAAATCGTGTGAGCGGTGCAGCAGTATTTACAGAGTGATAGCTTAAAAAAAAACGTTTTAAAACAGCATATTCCTTATACGCTGGTCAGACCCCTCTTGAAGGCCTCAACACCGTCGACGATAGTGGGTGAGCAAGCTGGTTCCAGAGTCGGATGGCGGAGGGGAAGAAGGAGTACAGGAACACATCTGTGCGACAGAAGGGAAGCAAGTACCTGGCGTTGGAACGGCCTTCGGGAGGGGGTTTCCAACCAATGTCAGTAATCATCTGGCTGGTGCTGCTAGTGGTGCGGTAGACCCCTTTGACATATCGTGCCGCGCGTCGTTGGACAGCCTCCAGTTGGCTGATACTGGATCTCGTATGCGGGTCCCAGACAGTGCTGGCATACTCAAGGATTGGCCTGACAAGCGTCTGATAGCATTGTGCCTTGATCTGTTGGGGACAGCTTGTCAGGTTTCTTCTCAGGAAAGCGAGACTGTTGTTTGCTTTCTTCGCTGTGGTAGCAACATGGGTGTTGAGGGAGAGCTTCTAGTCTATGTAACCCCCCCCCCCAAGTACTTGCCCCTGTCACAACTTGCAGTTCGCTGCCGTGGATGAAGTATGGCGCCTTGATGGGGATTCTCTTCCTGGTAATACGGATAACCTAACATTTGGAAAGGTTGAATGAAATCAACCAGTCACGCTCCCACTGCTGTAACCTGTCCATGTCTTCTTGTAGGGCTTTGGCATCTTCTGTAGAGCGAATTGTCCTGTACAATAGACTATCGACAGCAAACAAGCGGGATGTGGATGTTGCCCGAAGTGGGAGGTCATTAATATACAGCAGCAAGAGGAGGGGTCCAATGACTGATCCCTGGGGTACGCAGCAGGTTTCCTCTTATGCCGTAGTACTGTAGCTTGAGTGCTAGTCTCTCGTGGGGAACCATGTCGAAGGCTTTGCTGAAGTCCAGAAGGACGGCGTCGATCTGTTCTCCGTCATCTAGGCCAAGTGGGGTGACAGCTTTTCTTGGCAACGGTCTACTAGGCGTTCTTTTGGTATTTATAACGTCTCTTGTTATCTCCCTTTGTTTAAATCCCGCCATTTGCAATAATGTCTACATTTCAGACAACATTAATGTAAGTGCAATAATACAATTATGGTTCTGCCTTCTTGTTAACAGTATTAGTGACATATTAGTATTTGTTTTCAACGTTTTCAACGTTTTCAACGTTTTCAACGTTTCCATATAATAGTTTCTAATTAGTATGAACGTGACATTGTGTATACATTTTCGTTCTTAACGCATTTATAGGCCGTTATGCATCTTTTAGAAGTCGGCTTGTTGATACTACATTAATAAATCACAAAACAGGCTTGGGTTCGCGTTTAGTGATTCCAGGCATCGCCAGAGGCTCGCTTAATAATTTTTCCAAAACTCGTTTAATATTGATTTATACCAATTGACATCTCGTGATAGATCCTCTATATCGACATTAGACATTAAAATCCGTTTTTCGGAATGCCTGGAATATTCTTGGGCGAAAATGCTCGAGATAGTCCGAATATGTCAGGGGGTAGGATCACAAAGCGTATGGAGCAAACAGGTACTAAAATCGCATATTTTTACCAAAAGTGACGAATTTGTAAAAAGTCTTGTTGTAACATTTTAAGAACACTATTTTACGACCTATTCGACTATGTATTTTAAAAAATCCTTTGTTTAACTTGAAAAATTAGTATATTTTCTAATCGTCTCTGTCGAGGCTCGGAATAGGCAGCCTAGAATGAAATGCAATATTTCAAACACACAAACTTGACATGATACTCGACTTTTACTAGCATAATTAAACATCCGATATCTATACTTACTCACCAATCCAGTTGTACGAGCGCATCAGTGGAACGTATCACAAAGATACAAACACAAATCTAAAGAACCGATATTGCAACATTTTCTTGCCGAATTTTTTATTTTGAACGCAAAAGCATGTTTCAAGTTAATGATCCTGCGAGTTTCTCCGTATTATATAAAATGTATAACAAAGGTTTGGCGGATACACACATAATATACAAATGTGTTCGTTAATCTTTTAGATTTTTAATTATCTGTATTTCTAGTGTTTAATCTAATTATAGACTGAATACGATCTTATGCAGTTCGAATAAGTATTGCTGTAAATATAATGTACATGTACTTTGTTGCATCTTGTTGATTTTTAGCTAACAATGTTTATTTCGTCCATTTCAGTGACGATCATACCATGTTTGCAATGGATCAGGAGTGGTCGAGTAATTCTGACGTTACAGAACTACAGGCGCTAGATGGTTCTTTCGTCGAGATAGAGACATTAGAAATAGATACAGGCTTTGAATGCACAATTTGTGATAAGAAATACCACCACAAGCAAAACCTTAAAAGGCACATTCTGATGCATTCGGAAATGGCTGAGAAATGTCGACTATGATTATGATAAATGCCATATTTGATCGGCATGTGAGCATACATATGATATGAACTAAGTGTGTTCATGTGTGCCCCTTTGATTATATAGGTTCTCTTAAAGTCAACAAACAAAACAAAACTTACATACATTTATATTCATAACCATAATGTTACGCATTTGTACTTGAATATTTTGTAAAAATAAGGCAAATTTACAATATTTCATATATATACCTATTTCTAGTAAGGACTCTAGAGTATATTTAATCCCCAGAAAGAATTTGATTATCAATATTGTGCCTGCATTTACCCATGAGATAAAAACAAAAAAAACAACACAAGCAGTATCTTATTTAAATTTACACTGGACATAAGCAGTATCAGCCATATAACATAAGCAGTACCATTTTGGCGACACTGAGTGTAGAAAAACTGTTATTTTTAGAAAGATACTTACGTCAGTGAATATATCATTGTGAAAGAATATGGTACTTTTATTTCGCTACATATTCACGAAATTTGTGTATTCTCCGCTATCTAGAAGTATTTTTAATTATTTTTTATAGACTAAACTTTGGACTTTTGGACGCATTTATAAAGTTTAAAATCGAATCTTACGTTTCTAGTCGGAAAAAAATACATCTACATGTCGAGGAAGAACCGCTGCATACAAACATGTTCATCGATTTACTGGTATGGACACGAAATAATTGTAACAGGCACAAAATACATTACCTCTCAAGCGTCGACATTTTCCGCTCAGTCTAAACAGCAGTACTCTGTCTAATACATATTATCGGGGTACACGGGGTGAGAAATAAAGTGTGATTTTTTGGAATTGGTACCCTGCAATATCATTCGATATTTTATGTGATAATGAATACCCGTTGTGGATGCATAGTAACCCAAAGTCTAAGTTAGATAAATTCCTGATTCAGATCTTTTTTCAAGCAAGGTGTATTTTGGGGTACAATTAACAAAATATTAAATAAAAGTATGATTTTTTGGAATCGACACACTGTAATGTTCGTAATAATGTTATTTGATGATTAATCAATGAAAAAGATGCATGGTAACTTACAGTTTATTTAAGCCAAACTCAAATGTTTCACTATACTTTAAGTAACTATAACAAAATATGAAATAAAAGCGTATGAATAATAAATGAAATTTCAAGGTAAATCGTATATTTTTGTATATTTATTAATTTGTGTTAATGGTTGCTATGGCAACAGAAACACAGAAAATGGTAATAACAGTTCAAATATATTACACACAAATGGTATATGTCATATATTGAATAATACTTCAGAAAAAAATAGATGGAAACACAAATTATTGCATATTTAGCAAAAGTAAAAAATGGTTGCCATGGAAACAAAAACTAATCTTTTTAAAATTAAAATGTAGAAATCGTAATATTCAAGTACATGACTTACAATGATCACTTTTTCGTTCAAATTAGAAGAAAAACACAGATTATTGCATATTTGAGAAATTAGAAAAAACGGTTGTATGGCAACATACAGTGAACAGAAAATATTTAAATTACCAAAATCGTTTGCAGGAGGGTATATATCTTTCATTTACAGAAATTTCATTAAAATCGTGCATTGGGCCAAAAACACCCCTTATAGTACCTGCTCCTTTTCTCTGTGAGTTTGTTATTGCTTTCATGATTTAAAACTCTAATATTGATAAATTATGCTCTCTCGTATCCTATGTTGGTTCAACTCGTTCTACTTCCACCCGTACCTAAGGATGTGACGTCTAACATAGTGTTATGTGACGTCACTATTTTAATACATCGCTTTAGCTACATAAGTTGTGTCAATCGTAACTATTTCACTGGGCAAACCGTCTATTTTCACAAAATCCAATCGTTCAGTGAGTGGAGACGTCTGAGAACGCGTGTGGAGACGGCTATCTATTGATACTGTAATAATAATATAATAATAATAACTTTATTTGACGAAGGTTATACACATTAAGTTAATACATTTCATGTATAAACTTATTTCCACATGGGCTTCTAATTTACATATATAAACACAAATCAGTAAAAATAAAAGTCACAAATACAAATCAATAAAAACATTTTTTTACATGTACACCCGACAAACACTGAAAAACATACATACAACTAATAATATCTCTTTCAATTTGATAGGAACATATTGATCATTTTAACATTCAAATTTACTATAGTATTTACAATAGTTTAGCATAAAATGTGGCATTTAAAGAGTACATTTCATTATATAAGGCTAGGTTTGCATCTGTATAAAGAGCAAGTGTCTTTTAAATTTATTTTTGAATACTTTTAAACGAGCCACATGTCTAATATCCATTGGAATCGTATTCCATATTTGTGTGCTAGCATAGCTGAATGTGTTTTTAAGATGTTTGGTTCTAGCTTTCAAAGAAACAAGATCATTTCGTGCTACAGAGCGGAGATTGTAATTAGTGTTATTTGAAAAAAACGATACTTTCTGACAAATATGTTGGCACTAACTTGTGTTTGCATTTATATACACATCGATTTTCAAATGTCAGCCAATTCAATTCTTGAAAAAGTTCTTTTGACCCTGATTTTACTGGTTTGTTCATTATTATTCTTGCGGATTTCTTTTAAGAAAATCGATTGTCATTTTTGCAATTAAACCTCTAGTCGATGTCATAATATGGTAAAATATCGTCATGGTTGTGAGATCTACCCCACACGTGTTTTGGTTTTACGGAACAATATCGAAGTGTTAAAGAAAACTACGGGATCAATCGTGGAAAGTAGGGTACCAAAAGATTCAGTGGAGAGGCCATTGTGTGCTGGCCGGGGTGTCCATGTTATATATTTACCTGATAGTACGGGTTCAGTCGACACTAGACGGCGGCCATTTTTGTGGTGGACCCGTCCATTGAAACCACGTGATTCCCAACCGTGGTACACTGAACAATCTTTAAATTAGCCCACAGCAGGTTACAGTGTCAATCGTGAAGGCTCGGCCATTTCCGTCTGTCTCCGGTAAATATACTTCAATTTTTCGATGCTTGTCATCAGCCTTTCGATAACGCTTGTTTGCTTCCTACTTGGTGAGGAAGATATGGTTTGTTCCGCCACCGTGCATCTTCGTTTAGGCGTGTTCATCTTTCCAGACATTAACTCGCTCTTCTTCGATAGTGAAGACTTGTGTTCTTCTTCACAGACGTTAATCTTTGATAGTGATGACTTGAAATTGCATTCAACATACCTTAATATTGATAAAAAATAGTCAAAAGTTTAAAAATCTACATTGTCATTGAACAGAAGGGTATGACCTATCGTGACCCAGATGAGTCCTGGCCCCGTGATTATAAACATTTCTCTATCTTATACTCCAACTCAGTACTCCTAGCTCCAACTCGGACTCCATGGAGTACCATACTCCAACCGTGATTATAAAACTTCTTGAGCACGTACTCCATGGAGTAAAATAGCTGTAGCTTTTTTATTTCTGAACAGAAACATGTTATGTGGGGGTTTATTTTCTTAGTTAGATCATTTGCTACAAGTTGATGTATATTTTAATGAAAAATTCTGAAAAAAGTTGTTTTTCACATTTTCAGGTGAGTGAGCAAAACTGAGGGTGGGGTTAACAAGAGAAATATGTAAAAATTTGTGATCAAATTTAGCATAAATTTACCCTCCCAAATGATATGATTATACTTAGCTACTGAAAAAAACCTTTGTAGCCCATAGTAGGCATGCTGGCTCAACCAACCAAAAAAGTGAAAAACAGTTTTTTTGAGAAATTGGCATCAAACCACACACCAACTTGTGGCAAATGGTTCAACTAAGAAAATGAACCCCCATATTACATGTTTCCGTTCAGTAATAAAGAAGTTATAGCACTTTTTGTAACCGAGTCTGCCTCTGAGACATCTGTGGAGCTTTCTCAGAATATCATACTCCATACTCCAATTGGAGCTCGAACTCCGACTCAGAAAGTTTTATAATCAAGGTTTTTTAAGAAAATGCTCCAATTGGAGTCGGAGTATGAGTTGGAGCTTGGAGTGCGTACTCCAAGTGTTTATAATCACGGGGCCTGGCTATAAATACATTTAATGATTAGTCTTTCGTACAACATCCATTTTCTAACGTGGATTCATTTGGTGCTCTTTTTCAGCAAGTTGTAATTTCATTCGACGACTGATTCACCTTGACTTCGTTTATACACATATTCGTTTATTTTCCATTTTTGTCGATATTAATTAAAATCTTACCAAGCCAAAGCTTATCAAAGGTTTCGTTCGACCTATATAGTTGACATTAAACACAAGCAATTTAGTTCAATGGGTTTTTCGTGACTGGTTATGATTTGTCCAAACTTTAAAAGTGAAATGGCCGTAAGCGGCCTTGTGAATCATTGGTACATGTGTTAGACAATTCCATTGTCTTAAAAACAACAAGTCTAGATATTTAATTAAATACTATTTAGTGCATGTATCATTATCTGAGAATGCGATAGGGAACGAGGTCTTGAGCTTATATAAGGCGGTAGTTCCTTATCAAAGTTACTAACCTCTGCCGTTGGCTAAAATCTAGTGCGAATTTAGTTTGTTCTGACATCTTGCTCAGTGGGAAAGTGAGTGGCGATTGTGCTGTTTATTAACAGATTTTAACCAGGATGAATAAATTTGTGCAGCTTTTGCTTTTAACATGCGTTGGTGAGTGAGTGAAATGTTTTTTTTTCTGTTTTCATTTGACCTTGTGTTAATATGTTCAATGGTTTCCCCTTAGAATACCAAACACTAATACACACGCGCATTGACGCAATCCAAATTGATGTTTCAAATCAAAGCTAGTAATGGAACCCAAATGTTCTTTTTTATATGACATTTATAATAGACTGATTTAAAAGAAGGTATTTACATTTTGGATTTGCTTATTGTACGTATTTTGATTTACTTAAGTTTCGAAGCAGCCAACCTGTCTGTGCTAGTCAGTATAACTACACATAATGCACTGTCAACGGGGCTCAGAGACAGTAAAATCATTGGAGCTAACATACATTTACAATTATATTTGATTGAAGAGGAAAATCGAGTCATCGGGGTGTGGCTTATTATTCCTTTTGAGTCTTTGCTTAACATGGTTTGCCACATCATTTTATGCACGTTAAATTTTGATGTCGTTGGGGTACGACTAGATTTGATTTGAGACCTTGCTTGTTTGTATAGTTAGAGCTATTATGTCCAGTTATATTCAAGCATAAATTACTGATGAATGTTTTGATTTTAAAACGGTCACTTGGATAGTGTTTACCGATATTATTTTTACTAGCATTTTTGTATCCTGTGTTAATTGTTTTACTTATGTCTAAATTGTGATGAATGTACAGCACGTTTGAACGTGTAATGACAAAAGGGCTATATAAATATGGTATAGTAATAATAAAAATGAAAAAAAACTACAATACATGTAATAATAATAACAATTCCCCTCTTTGTTGAATCATGTCCAGTATATGAGTATTAATATAAGCGTTGGTTAGGGGTGGCAAGGCGCTGCCGCGGTAGATGTGTGGCTATGGTTTGTGCCCTACTATTCTATTATTTATGCATATATATATTTTACAGGACTGTGTAAAAGTGATTACACAGACCCACACTGTGATGGTAAACAGGCAATTGTACATCTATTTGAGTGGAAATGGTCTGATGTAGCTGCTGAATGTGAACGATTTCTGTCACAGAAAGGTTTCTGTGGTGTACAGGTAAAGTAACAATATTTATTTCGATAGTACAAGGCCAACGAACCAAAATACAGAAAACGTGAGTCAATAGCATACTAGTGATCTTTTTTGTTGTGTGGAAAGTGTTCAATCTCTGCTTGAGCATCGAACGTATCTAGAGAAAATCGGTCAAATGATAAGATACCTTCGGCTGTTTTTAACTTTTTGCCGACATAATTTTACTTATAGACTTGATAAAAAGTACTTGAAGTTGATAAAAAAAATCACGTGGTATGTTTATAGTGATATCTAGTTATTAATGGCTTTAGGAATTTCTATTTGCTACTTTGTACTTTCTTCTATTGCGACTCTTGCGGTTGTGTAAAATAATATTATATTGATTACACATACGTATGTCGTCAGTACACCCCAACTATTAACATGTCATATGGTTTCGATACATTTCTGTTTGTAAAACTTACATTTATGTTGGTATGTAATAATTACTATTCATGTTCGTATTAACGTGTATGGAGTTATATTCTTACAGTCATTCAATGTTGAAATAATTACTTGCATCGTTTTAAGTATGATACAAGACTACCTTAATTGCTAATTAAAACTTGGATGGGTTCCGTGTACTTTGATTCAATCGTCGAAGACGATTCTTATAGTTTCATAGGGTGTTCTAGAACACTTTCGTATGAAAATGGACAGTTTGCATGTCTAATAAATCAAAGAGAGGGTTTCTGTTAAACCTGAAGCGAAAAATGATCTTATGGATATGAAAGCATAATCGTTTTTCAGTTTTTGAAACTTTAAAAAAAATATCCTCCAATATAGCTCTATACACTTTAACGATTGATTCAAAATTAAGTTCAGTTATCATTGTTTTGTGCAGATATCCCCAGCTAATGAGCACCTGATAAAGACGTCACCACCGTACCCTTGGTGGCAGAGATATCAGCCAGTCAGTTATAAGCTTCACAGTAGAGGTGGTACCGAGGCTGAATTAACGGACATGATTCAACGTTGCAGGAAAGTTGGCGTAAGGTAAAGCCTCCATTTAGTCTTTACGAGTCTACTGACGAGGGTTTCTATTAACACAGTCAATAAACGATAACTCATAAATTTAACATATTTTTTTTCGTTCGGATTTTCGGTATCTATACCATTTACTAGAATTAAAACACACACTGTAATTATTTGTCTGTATGTATCCATGTAAGAAACCAGGAATTTCTATCAAGGTAAAAGGAATTTCTTTGATGAATCAGACATGACTTTACAACAAACCTTTATACATGTGTAATTTATTGGCGTGGTTAATGCACTCTATTAATCTTTTATCACATTGAGACCATATACTTTCGCAGGATATATGCCGACGTCGTCTTGAATCACATGGTAGGACTTGGCCAATCAGGACAAGGCTCGGCAGGAAGTAGTTTCAACGCAGACACATACTATTACCCTGGCGTTCCATATTCCCGTGAACATTTCCATACAAATTGTCCAGTGAATAACTACAATGACGCAAATAATGTGCGAAATTGCTACCTTGTGGGGTTGAGCGATCTTGACCAACACAATGAGTATGTAAGAAACACAATGGCGGCATTCCTGAATAAGTATATAGATCTGGGTATGGCAGGATTTCGCGTGGATGCTTCAAAGCATATGTGGCCACAGGATCTTGGCGCCATACAAAATAAATTGAAGGACTTGCCAGAAGGGGGACGGCCCCTTTTTATACACGAGGTGATCGACCAAGGAGCAGAACCTATTAAAACGAGCGAGTATACATTTCTTGGTTACGTAACCGAATTTCGGTATTGTATTAAACTCGGCGAAAGTGTTCAGGACTTTGGAAACTTTGACAATGCCGTAGATTATGGTTGGGGAATGACTACGAGGGTTGTTCATTTAATTCCCGGACGATCGACATTGCTGTAAAACGATTGGACGGATATTAATGAAAACGCACACTAGCACAATCACATCATTCCTTGATTCACATACAAAATTTCAACTTGGTACGATGAAGGGATTTCATAATATTAGCGTTTTAGTAAGTGCGTGTAACGTTAGTCGGCCCAAGTCGACGTCAAAAATGGCGACGTTACGACGTTTTCGCATCTAAAACGCTACTTTTTGCACCATTTGATCATTATTTAGGGGGTAAGTAGTTGCCCGGACACATATATTCGCCATGTTAAGCTGTTCAGTGGTGATGTAATATGCTATAACTACGATAAAATCGCATGTAGCTGCAATTTATACAGCATTTATTATTCTATTAGTGTCTACCGCCCAACAGGCCTTGAATCTACGACATTTTCTGTTGATGACTTTAGGTTTGCCCTTCCTTTGATCATCACATAGTGGTGCTATGTCATCGTACAACGGTTTATTTAATATACAAACAACGTTCCGCATTTACGATAATTGTCTAAAGAGTTTTCTTTAAGGGAGTCTTAAGTTTTACAGGTGTATGGCCAATATTTTCATAACATCGTTTCATTACCTGTTTTCTCTTAACAAATCGCGATATTCACAGAAGCACGCTCTTCGTCATTAAAACGCAAAAGGCTACTGGGAATTGACAGCAAATGTTATATTACACGACATAGATACAAACATATTGTTGGCTGATGTTTTCTGCTTAAAATATGCGATAATACCACTACCCCTACCTAATTAACACTCTACATACCACTACAAAATTGGGTTGGGCCGGGTAGTCGTTTGTGTGGTTACTATAGTAACCATATTTTATGTTCGATTGGATAAAATTGCTTCATGTTTTGTCAAATAATCCAATTGGTGACTAAGTCTTATGAAACGAATTTTTACTACAATCGCATGTTCCAATCAAGCGCTATGGCGATCGTCCGGGAATTAAATGAACAACCCTCGTACTTCTGATCATGCATTAGTATTTGTTGATAACCATGACAACCAACGAAGCCACGGAGGTGGTGGACACATTATTACCCATAATTCCCCGAAACAGTACAAGATGGCATCGGCTTTCATGCTTGCCAATGATTACGGGTTTGTCAGAATAATGAGCAGTTATGCTTTTGGCTCCAACACGGAACAAGGACCACCGCATAATGGTGATGGGTCGACCAAAGATGTATCAATCAACGCTGATGGTTCGTGTGGAGACGGCTGGATTTGTGAACATAGATGGGGGCCGATTGCAAACATGGTCGCCTTCAGGAACGCCGTAGTCGGAACAACCAAAGGGAACTATTACAATCAGAATAATCAGATTGCATTCTCGAGAGGCAACAAAGGATTCTTTGCCATGGCACGTGACGGTCACATGGATAAAACCCTGCAAACCGGACTTCCGGCTGATGAATATTGTGATTTAATCACAGATTGCGCGAAGAAGATTACTGTTGATGGTAGTGGGATGGCACATATCGTCATAAACAACAACGAAGAACCAATTCTTGCATTTATTGTCGGTAGGTACACACTGCTTACACAAGGAAACTAATCTATGGTTAACCGTTCCATGCTAATTTTAATAGGAGGAACTGCAGCGTTGTATACCCTTTGTTCAAAATTGACACTAAAGTTACTGTACTAGAAAATTTGGAATGCCAGTAAACATATTTATTTAATAATGAATATGGAATGCTAAAAAACTATGAAAATACGAATGCATCGCTGAAAGATTTATCTTTTAGGAGATTACTAAAATACAGTTTTCAAAATGTCCCTCGTCTGATCACAACGTTGATTGTAATTTACTATAAAGCTTGTGTTCGCATGTCGTATTTACTTCAAGGAGGACAAACCAGTGGCAGCCCGGGTCCCGTAGTTACATCAGCACCAGTGTCAACAGTAGGTTGGTCGCGTACAGTTATTATGATGGAGAAACAAACCAAACCTGGTCAAGATTTGTTCATTAGAGGAGGGCTTGATCATGGAACACACTCGGGTACGAAACTAATTTTTATCCTGATAAACTAACTTTATAATGTCACTTATTTGCCATTTTTCAGCCAGTGTGACATTGAATAAAAAAAGATTAGGCTATTATTTAAACGGTTACCATTGACTTAATTGCTTTTAAGACTGGGTAGGAGAACATCTTCTCTTCTACTATGCAGGCCCCGAGTTCACAAAGGATCAAGATCAGATCAACTGATCCTCATTTACAGGCTCAACTGATCTTGATCTTTATTTTAGTGTTCACGAAGCTTTGGTGATCCGAATAAGCTGAGTCAAATATCATGCTCAAGTTTATCTTCATTTTCGATGTTTAAGCGACACGGAAGTTGTTGCTCTTCAATCGGAGGCTCGTTTGTCATTTTTTCGTTTTTTTCCTCGTCTGCTGTCAGAAATCCGTCACAAAATGGAAGACAAGGACACTTGCCAACCACAGCATAGAACTTTGTCATCCTAGTAGCGTTCTCTACTATACAGGGAAGTGAACGAATCGTCTTAGATGCCTGGTCATCGCATGGCATGACTGCCCTCACCACACTAGACCTGGATACCCCGTGGACCTGACCAATAACAACATGGTGGGCGTTACTGGTCAATAATTGCAGAGCTATCAGAGTCAACAGCATCGTCGGTAACGCCTCCTACCACAGCGTTCCCCGGTCCATTCAATCTTCCACCAAACCACAAATAAACATAATCGTTTCATATTCAGGCCTACACCGATACCTGTCCGGATCTTTTCAACAGAAAATGCCTTTAACGAGTTTGACCGATCGCAGAATACCCTCTGGTCAAACGATAATCCAATATAAACCTAAGCCTTCTTCTAGCAACAAACTCGGCCATGTTTCCAGTGCTTTATGGGATACGGATCAAGTTTGATCCTCCTCTTTAGCATAATCAAAATATATCAATATCAAGTTAATCCCGATTTTCGGCTCAACTTTGATATTGATCCTTTGTGAACACCAAATTTGATCTTGATCCAAATGTTTGATCTGCTCCTGAAAATCAGACTTAATGTGGTTTTGATACCAATTTCTCAGCCAACTAGAATTGACCTTCCAAAATCCCAACACTCCCAATTACCACTTTCATGCGCAATATAAAAGTAGTTCTTCGCGGATCTCACTAACCCGCCTTTAAAAATGCAGAACATCACTATTTAACATAACAGTTTCATAAAAAAGTGTAAAAGAAATATTATTGAAGCAAAATTGCTAAGCATTGACTAGGACATTGTTTCTATTGTTGACATATTCATGCGAGAATAAGTTCCTCACTTGACGGTCTTATGCCGAAAAGATACGAGTGTTTACGGAGACAGTAAAGACAATATCCTAGTCAATGCTTAGCAATTTTGCTTCAATAATATTTCTTCTGCACTTTTTTATGAAACTGTAATGTTGAACATATTTTAAATATTGTTATTTCATTTTGCGTTAACAAGTCATTCCAGAAGAAAACTAGAACCATCACTGTCGTGATCAGGGCCCTGTCGTTATCATTGTCAATAAGTATTGCAAGTTTCATTTGAATATCTTGAAAAGTTTTTGAACTATGGCCAATGTTAAAGTTTTGAAGTCGAAAAAGGGGCACAAGCCGAAATTTATTAAAGCTAGAGTTGTTGCCCTTTGCTACACATGTGCGTATTGTCACTGTCAATAGGTATAGTAAGTTTCATTTGAATATCTGTAGCGGTTTTGAAGTAATGTAGAAAAAAGATGAAAAATTAGGAAAATTGTAATTTTACAAAGGGCCATAATTCTTACAATATTGTAGCTGGAGTAACATAACTTGGCATACAATATTGTTGCTGTGACCTTATGTTTAAAGTTTGAAGTCGATACCTTTAACGGTTTGCAAGTTATTAAAAAAAACATGAAAAATGTGGACGGACAGACGGACGAACAGGGTGATTACTATAGGACACCTGCAAAAAATTTGCAGGGCCCTAATAAAAATAAAAAATTATTTTTTGGATACCGTAATACCCCATACATAAGTCGCACTTCTTGAAACAAATTACCAAAATACCACGATTGCCATACATGAGTCGATACTCTGTATAAGTCGCACCCATCAATTTTTTTTAAAATCTCATTAATTTAACATACTTCAGTATTAGAAAGTCGACTTCCGCCATAAGTTTCAAAATCTTTAAGAAATAGTTTGCCAAAACATTAGCAAGGTAATACTTCATGTTGTTCCATTGTCACAGTCTACGTGACTGTGCATGTATGTGGGTAGTGGGAGACATAAATGTCATTCTGACATCTCTTGTTTACTAGTACTTAAACTCGATAGGCAAGTTAAGCATGGCCAATAGATTAAACCTTCAACTTTATACGGTCAACATAACTGTACACTGCAGCTGGCAGTAAAAGTGCGTGGATGTTTACATAAACTTCTTCCCAAGCATACAAAGTTTCGCCCCAGGCCTTCAGCGCTTACAGCGCTTTGATTTTAACTCGGACTCGATTTTTAAATTAAGTTTTTCAATGCTTATTTTTTACGATGCATCTTATAATTAAATGAATAGCGAAGGCGGACGCTTAAAATGGCATTCCTCTTGTATGTTTTGATAATGCAGGCTGTAATAAGACATTTTTAGTGAATTGGTTATGTTTATAATGTCATACCACTTGTTATATGTTTTGTTAATACAGGCTGTAATACGAATGCTGGTACCAGCGCTTGTGCCATTCCAATCAAAGCCAGGAATTTAGGTTCCGGTGCCCATTTTGCAAA
The DNA here is from genome assembly GCA_963678985.1 of Spisula subtruncata. NCBI lineage: Eukaryota > Metazoa > Mollusca > Bivalvia > Venerida > Mactridae > Spisula > Spisula subtruncata. The sequence continues at coordinate 19,122,808 of OY787661.1, forward strand.
GTACAATGCATGGTCAATGTCAGATAACCACTTGGATTGGTATGGGCCAGAGGCAGGTCAAGGCCGTTACCATGGAGTATTGGCTGACGGTACTCCAGCTGTATGGACTACAAATACTGCTGGACAAACTGGGTACAATGCTCTAAATACGTAAGTGTACTTGCTATTTCCACAACAAGAGTTTAGTGATTTCCTAAATAACAATACAAGTACTAGTATGTCAGCATATATTTTGGGGTAATGGTTGTCTGGTCAAAACAAGCCCTCACATCGTACATAATCTCATGCAGTAACCGCTATTCTTTATTTTTTTGGTGAAATTGGTTCATCCTGCATATTCCCCGGGGACTTGATTGTTTCTTTTGCTTATATGTGGGCATTGCTCAGGGTAGTTCTGGTGTTTCTGATTTCTGTGCTCGGCTGGTTAACCTGAGTGCTGCCTTCCCTGTCTGATTTTTTACTGTGTTGACTGTATAATAATTGTGATATCGTGTTCTTATCTCGTCGTATACATTAACATTCAGGTATGGACCACACTATTGGCTGGTTGATGTAGACATGGACTGTAGTAAGACTGACAACGGTTGGTTTGAGGTGAAGGGTGTTGTAAATGGAGAATGGGAGAGTAACATTCATACAGCCTCGTGCTCCGGTGCTGGCTCCCCGCCAACCAGTACCAGCAACCACTGGGCTAAATGTGGTCAACTGAATGTCTATCATTTTGGTTCCAATTCATGCGAAATAAAAAGCGTTCCTTAGATTAGATATGTAGTTACTTATAATGTTACTTTTAAAACGTTTCATTAATTGACTGATTCTTTACGGTTGGCGGTTGCAGTCACAAAAACACGGTTTTCGTAATTGTCAATTAGACCGGATCTAAGCAAACTTAATAATATCAACATTCGAAGTATAGAATACATATTACATTATTGTAATATATGAACATTGAATTTTTTTTGTTTGAACACATTAAATTGTAAGAGGTAATAATCAACATATTGAACATGGACAATTATATAACACAGGCACGTACACGATGTCATCAATTTGTTAAACTTGCATGAACATAGAACTAGTAATATCAACGAGGTAGTTCAGCAGTCATAATCTCAACCAACGGAAGTGATACAATCCTGATATCGATATAATTTACCGATTTCTTAAACTTTAATAAGCCTGTACCCCAACTGTCCGCTCCAATAATCGAGAACGGTTTACTTTGAAGAATATTTAAATCGAGACCGGTTCCAAGCAGGTAAGCGTATTGCAGCTCGCAGTCGGGGTACCGGTTTATTAAAGTTTATTAAATCGACGACACTGTGTGTCTCAGTGTCTGTGCGATATTATGCAAAATACAGAGATTTAAATTGATGAAGTCTCGTCATTTTAAAGTTCAAAAATACCATTAAATGGCAAAGTATAGTCACTTTTTGAAAATATAAACTTGGATTGTCAATAGTTATAAATACCCACAATACAAAAGTGTCGGTCGTTACTAAAACCAAGAATAGAATGAAATAGGGAATGAACAATATGTTGGAAATATTAAAATATGGTAAAACCGCTCTGGAAATCTTATTTTGTTCCATGTTGTGTTCCATTTTTATACGTCCGAAGGATCATGTTATGGTCTCAATCGTCTGACTGTCCGTTAGCAATTCCGTGTCCGGGCTGAATAATCGTCCTCACTCGTGATAGGATTTTGGCACAAATAATTACTACATGGAGACGATGTGCCATGCACATGATCCAGGTCCCTTGGTGCAAGGACAACGGGACTTTGAAATTCTGCACTGCTATTCTGTGTCTGGGGTATATCTTTTAACTGCTAGAAGGATTTTTAATAAATTGACACACATAATAACCACAGGGAGATGTTCCATGTACATGACCCAGGTCCCTTGGTGAAAGGTCACGGGGGATTTGAAGTTTTCCATGGTTCTTCTGTGTCCGGACTGTATCTTCCTTAGTAGCGATGGGATTTTAAAATTACTTGGAATACCAGTAAATATCCTCAGTGCGACGATGTTCACATGCTCTAGGTCTAGAGGAAATTTTGAAGTTTTCACTGCTATTGATTGTCCAGGTTATATATTCCTTACTTGCGGTAGGATTTAAAAATAACCTGGCACAGATGTAGACACTGTCACGCACATGATTCAAGTTTTCATTTGGTTACTGAGCTGTTTGGTCACTATACCTTGGTGTTTTTTACTAGGTCAGGGTGTGGTTGTGCCTCATTTAGTCGCCGTTTTGGCATGGGTTTGTGTGGTTGATTAGCCGTGCAGTGGGTATTTGGGAACTTGGTCGAGTATTGGCTTCGTTACATTCGGAAATAACAGCTTAATATAATTTCCTTGTGAATGTGTGTCATCCTGCATTTTATCGGAGGGGACTTGGATCTTTGGTTGTTTCTTCGGCTTATGTGTGGGCATTGCTCATTGTAATTGCTAGGAATGTGTGACATTATTTCCCACCCATTCCTTCAATGCCCATATTTTAACTAGGTCAATTCGTAGTAGTGCCTCTTTAGGTAGCATAACGTAAGGTCACTGTCCTTAGTGTTTTAACCTAGGTCACGCCCCGGGGTTGTTGTGCCTCATTTGGTTGGGTTGAGTGCTACCTTCCCTGTCGGATTTTCTCATACCTTTTATGTCAAAGACAAAAGTCACAGGGGACGTTGAAGTTTTCCACTGCTATTCCGTGTTTAGCCCTTGTTATGTACATTATTCAAATGCACCATTTTTGAACAGGGAGCGTTAGCAGGCGATAAAAATTCACGATTAAGCCTGTGAGCTAAAAATAGATGAATATGCGTATTCCGCGGGATGACTTCGGACTTTATGGCTCAATCTAGGCCGAGACAGTGTGGTTATCGACGGTGATGACTTAATCGCAGGAAGCTTGATAAATATATCGAGGCAACGATTGTATTACGTTATGTAAGCTAACCATCCGGTCAGTGATAAACGTTCTACATTTAAATACTACGAGTAGAATAGACAGTAGTAGTAATGATGTATTAACTTTATGCTGGAACATACATATGGCGTTGGGGTGGCATATGCCCTCATATGCTTTGTGACTGAAAAATTACTTTTCTGACGACAGAAACAATCAGGGCCCTAGCTGTACTATAGGGGAAGGGCCCGGGGCCCTCAGGTAGGGAAATTTCGGGTCGTTTTGAAGAAAAAGGGGAATTTAGGGGATTTTTTAAAAACTGCCTTATAACCATGCACTTAACCTTTTAAGCTTAAAATAGCTATATTTCAATATCGTGTGCATGAAAGTATACACAATTAATCAAAGGTTTATCATTTAAGCCAAATAGGCCAACTGATCCAAATTGAGACTTAATGGGCGAGTAAAAAGTTCAGAGTTCACTGGTTACAGACCATAGTAAATCTTACATGCTTCCAGACCTACACAGAGATGCATGATTGTAAAACAATATAAATGACCATTTTTCTTCCAAGTTCTTTATTCCAGTCACTTTCATTACTTCAACATAATTTTATATTTATTAAGTACTGGATCCAATAAGACGTCAATTCTTTTTTGTATGGTCACATTTCAGCTTCTTTCGATAATTTTTTGCGTTGTGGGACATGATTATTGTACAGTACCCCACCCGGTTCCGCATGCGGGAAACTAGCACGTGGTCGTTCTAAATGCCGTTCATTCCGTATCATGCCCGACCGTACCGTATACGGCGGTATCTGTAGTCGGGTGGACATACGATTTTTTTGGCCAAAAAACTAATTTGTTGTGGAGGGGAATTTTTATCAAAAATAGGGGGAAAAGTAGATTATTTCAGGAAATCAGGAAAATTTCGGCCCCCAAAAACGTTAAGTGAGTGCCCTGATAATCCCTGTTCTTTCAGTGCCATCGGCGCTTTGATAACTTCATTAATTGTTCATAACCTCACATACTTTTATCATTGGGCACATGCATTCTAATGAGTCTGTATATTTTTTTCCAAATATACGCATTCCGGATGGAACTCGTTAATACACTTTTTACAATAAATGTATTTCGTTCTTGTGTCCGGCATGTGGTTTAAACAATAAAGTGGCACATCAGTTGTATTTTTAATTGGTTTCCTTCCTTTACTACTGGTTATTGGAAATGGCTTCTCCGACAGACTATCGTCGCCGATGTAGTGTAAACGAAATCCTTTGTCTGTTTGACCGTCTGCCTTTCTTATGTAATAGTAGCTCTTCTGGTACTTGGGGTTCTTTTTCGAGAGCAGTTCTCTCGATCCATTGTTTGTCCATCTGGAATATATAACTTGATGGCCAATTATTATCTTTCATACTTAATTGTAATTATCTTTCTTAACGTTATAGAAGTGCTCGTATAATTATAGGAAGAATAATTGAAATTATAACTTACGAGTGACCGTGTTTCGTTCCATTTTTTGCAGGCCCGGGTTCAGAAATTTCTGAGTGGGGGGGGGGCACGAGGTATGTACGGGATTCCGGGGGGGGGGCAATTGCTTAATATGTGTGAAAATGCACAGGAAGGGATACATTTGTAGATGTGGGGGAATCCACAGTACTTTTTATGTTATAAGCGTCAGCATGTACATTGTGTATGTTCGCGCATATTAGTAAGTGTTCACATACAGTATTTGTATACACCAGCTTTCATCATTTTGGCCATTGGAATATTACAACAATGTAGGGGGTCCGGGGCATACTCCTCCGGGAAAAAATTCAAAGCAATGGATGAATCTAATGCATTCTAAGCCTATCTGGGAGCCCTGAAATACCTTTTTTTCTTCATTCTGAGAGTTAACCTTAATGGTTAAGTTATGATTATTTAACAGTCAAAAGGTAATATAATGAGCTAGTGCAAAAATTATCTTGTAATTGCTTTCTGTGATGCAACAGCTACGTATAAATATATACATGTATATTTTAACATTCTGCGAGCGAAACGAGCACGAAAAATGCCCATCTTACAAATACTTTTTCATCTAGAACATAAGAAAAAATACCCATATTATTTAGAGATGTCTGTTCAATACCTGTTTTACTATTTATTCAAAGTTTTTAAAAAAAATCTCAGCCAACCGGGGGTCACGGGCCCTGGCACGGGCCCTCGTGCCCACTGCCTGGATCCGTGCCTGTTTTGTGTGTTCCATTCAATTAGTTTGGGCAAGTTTTTTTTTAATTTTGGAAGGGAGTTCCCATGTTTGTAATAGTAATATAGATTGTATTTTGTTTTGCTACGAAGTTGTCAAGTGTCTGTTCTTTGTTTAGAAATACATTAGTACTATTCCATTGGAGATTTCTTCCCGTTACTTTTCTTTTATGTATTTCCCTTCCTCAAACCATTCAGTGATCACGAAAGCTCACCTTGTGACAGATGAGCTAAAACATATGAGAGCACAAACAAGAGCTGTCTCCATAGGACGACACATGCCCCCGTGCATGCTTTGATAGTAACGTAACGTTAAGATATCAGCACCGTCACAGATGTGTCATAATATATTGGGCAAATGTGATATTGACATATTTTTCTTTGTGTAAAGGGCCATAACTCTTAAGCGTGTAGGTCAATTTGAAATCTTGTTATCTAACATGACCTAGATCTTATGGCCGTACACCTTTTCATGTTTCAAAAGGTTTGACGAAGATCCGATGACAAATGCTTGAGTTATTGAGCGGAAACGGGAAGAAACACCATTTTTCTTCGCATCAAGGGCTGTAACTCTGAAGCGGCTAGGCCAATTTGACTGGTTGTCGATCTTGATCTAGACCTTATAGCTGTACACTTTTTCATGAGGTTTGGTGAAGATCAGATGATAAATGCTTGAGTTATTGAGCGGAAACCAAAAAAAAACGCCATTTTCCTACGTGTCAAGGGCCGTCACTCTAAAGTGGCTACGTCAATTTGACTGGTTATCAAACCTGACCTAGATCTCATAGCCTTTCACATTTTCATGAGGTTTGGTGAAGATCCAATGACAAATGGTAAAGTTATTGAGCGGAAACCAAAAAAAACGCCATTTTTCTATGTGTCAAGGGCCGTAACTCTAAAACGGCTAGGTCAATTTGACAGGTTATCGAACTTGGCCTAGATCTCGTAGCCTTACACATTGTCATGAGGTTTGGTGAAGATCCGATGACAAATGCTTGAGTTATTGAGCGGAAACCAAAAAAAACGCCATTTTTCTATGTGTCAAGGGCCGTAACTCTAAAGTGGCTACGTCAATTTGACTGGTTATCAAACCTGACCTAGATCTCGTAGCCTTTCACATTTTCATGAGGTTTGGTGAAGATCCAATGACTAATGCTTGAGTTATTGAGCGGAAACCAAAAAAAACGCCATTTTTCTATGTGTCAAGGGCCGTAACTCTGAAGCGGCTAGGTCAATTTGACTGTTTATCGAACTTGACCTAGATCTCATGGCCTTACACATTTTCATGAAGTTTGGTGAAGATCCAATGGCAAATGCTTAAGTTATTGAGCGGAAACCAAAAAAAACGCCATTTTTCTATGTGTCAAGGGCCGTAACTCTAAAACGGCTAGGTCAATTTGACTGGTTATCAAACTTGACCTAGATCTCGTAGCCTTACACATTTTCATGAGGTTTGGTGAAGATCCGATGACAAATGCTTGAGTTATTGAGCGGAAACCAAAAAAAACGCCATTTTTCTATGTGTCAAGGGCCGTAACTCTGAAGCGGCTAAGGTCAATTTGACTGGTTATCGAACTTGACCTAGATCTCATGGCCTTACACATTTTCATGAAGTTTGGTGAAGATCCAATGACAAATGCTTGAGTTATTGAGCGGAAACCAAAAAAAACGCCATTTTTCTATGTGTCAAGGGCCGTAACTCTGAAGCGGCTAGGTCAATTTGACTGTTTATCGAACTTGACCTAGATCTCATGGCCTTACACATTCTCATGAAGTTTGGTGAAGATCGGATAAACACTGCTTGAATTATTGAGCGGAAACGAATCCGGACGGACGGACGGACTGACGGACGGTGCGATTTTAATATGCCCCCGAACCATCGGTTCCGGGGGCATAAAAACAGTATCATCACAACATAACTGCCCGGAGCAATGCCCACACACAACCAGAAGAAATTATTTTAATAAAGCCTGAGCCCCGCCGCAAAAATACAGGATCACCCGATTTCACAAGGAAATAACAATTATTAAAAGTGACCAAATGAAAGGCAGCTAAGATGCGACAAAGTTCCCCTGCAGGGCGACCTAGTTTCACAAATATATGCCAAAACGGTGACCAAACAAGAAATATCTGCGACTTTACCTAGTTTACAAACTTCATTCACAGTGACCTTACTTTAATAAAAGTTTCTACCGGGCAATCCAGTTAGCCACACCAAATAACACAACGTCAGGGTGGCCACAGACTCTGGAAAACAGGGAAAACAGGGAAAATGGCTAAAATAAATTCCCTGCAGGGAAAAATCAGGGAATTTTAAAATTGGGCAAAAATCAGGGAATTATCAGGGAATTTCACAAAAGTATGAGAAAAAATTGGTCTGGTAATAGGTAATTTGCCGTTTGTTCTCGGTAAAAAAGTATGAAATGTGAATTTTCGTGCTCGCTACACTAGCAAATTAACTTCCATCTATATATATATATATAAACATGTAATCAGGTAGCTATTGAAGAGCTTTATAATTACTGGAGAAAGAAATTGTAACATAAAGTTTGCACCTAACATAAAGACCTATGGTTGCGAATGCTGCAAAAAATCATAGAAAATAACCTTTGGGTCAGGGAATTATCAGGGAATTTAGTTCTTCATTTTCTGTGGCCACCCTGAACGTATTTCTAGTTATATAAAGTATAAAAGAAGAGTGAAATCGCTGACTCAAATCGTAATATTAAGAATACCAGTATTCCCCCACATATTACAATGTTTTATTGTGCATCAATTATAAACATAGTATAGATCTACAACAGTGCCAAGGGAGTCTTGGTAGCGTCTTGTCAACACAAAAAGAACAGAAATGACCATTCTCAACATTTTCGGAAGAAGAGAAACCGAAAGGCTCAAGAAGCATTTCTCTTCTACATCGGTCATTATTTTTGCCGTGCTCTGTAATGCCAGGTTGTATTCCTGGTAAATTTGCAGCAATGTCTTATCTATAAAAAAGATGACAGTGCGTTGTGATTGTGACCACGGCTGCCGGCACGACCAATCTCCTGAAGATATTGTGCGAGACTTCTAGGTGGTTTTGCATGAATGACTCTTATAACAGTCGGAGGGTCAAATCCCCAACCAGATACTGATGTAGTTAGAATCAGTTTTATCCTAGGTTTCTCTGTTTTAAGGTCAGTTACTGTTGTTTCTATGACATCTTTATCTTGATTGGAGAACAATACTACATAATGAGAAGTTCTAATGTTAGATGGACCAAAACTATGTTGCATATAAGCTGCAGCCCGACTTATATAAAATAATGGCATGAACATAAAGGTAATTGGACAGTTTCAGGATACTCTTTCAATTGATCACATTCCCCTATATATAAATTCTCATTCACTTGAGAGACATCCTGGCCTTTAATTAACCATACTTTACGCCAAGAAATGTTGGGCCTGTCCGGGCTTTCTTTGACTATTAATGGTCTGTCAAAGCCTAGTGTTACCGGCAGACTCCTCATTTGAGCAACAGTTATGGTGCCACTTAGGGCGAGATAAGGCTATAATACAGCCGGCAATGTTTTCAACTTTTGGTAGGCTGTCCTGAGTTCTGCGCCCCAAGTCTTAACTATATGGCATTCATCGATTACTACCAATCTAACTTTGTCCACAAATTGATGACTCTTTAACAATCCAGACATATTTGGCGTGTTCAGCAGGGCTTCTGGATGGAAAAAGACTACTTCATAAAGCCCTGTCTTGATGTCATCTAACAATATCACACTGTTTGCGTCTACCTCAGATTCCCGTTCGTTTCCTGTCAATAACGCTATTTCACACGCTGTCACGCCATGGTCTTTCACATAAGTTTTTTGCTCTCTTTGAATAAGCGTCAAAGGAGTAATTACAACGGTAATCAATCTCTGAACATTAGTTTGACAATTCATGACTTTAAGTTGCTTAACTTTCAGTCTAGAAAATAGCTGCTAAATAAGGCTTTTTCCGTAGCCAACGAGAAGACAAGCAATAGCATCGCATCTATCATTTGGCAATAAATAACGTAAACAGTCGATTTGCTTGGGTTTCAGTGTCAATGTCGAATCAAACTCACCAACAATTTCAGTAATAATGCTGTCAACATCCGTTATTGTTTACGTCTGGTAGCGATGCGGATTTACGTTCGTACGATTACAACACCAGAATCTATTTAACTTTTTTCCTTCTATTATCATCAATCGCTGCATTATGTTGGAGTAAGACTATTTGTTAGCACAAAGGAAATCAAGGCGAATCGATTGCACTACATTTTCTTACCTGAATATGAGCTGAAATAACATAGCCCCACGTTCTGTTGGGAATTGAATTTCTTTCCTATTATCTCACACAGAATATCTCTATTGAACCGATACCTTGTTATCAATTCCTGGTCGGGCAGGGCTTCCAAAACCTGCAAATATTCGCGGTCGTCGAGTTATAGGCCTACGACGTCGTTGCTGTACCACAGCTAGCAATGCAGCCATTTTGTGAACAGTGGCTTATTGGAGTTCTTTTCCCTAAATAATTCAGTGCACTTAAGATATATTTTCAATCAGAACACCTGGTAGGGTACTTCTCCTAATAATTTGTTACTCTTGGAATGTCTTACCCGCCGCCCTGTGTAGTGAAATCTCATGTATTTTCCTGTCCCCTAAGAACTAAATATTATCCCCAGAGTATTGGTTCGGAGAAAAATTCCCCAATCCGGATAGCCGGTCCTGTTTTTACCTTCAAGCTTCACCGGCAGGTCGGGGAAGTATTGGGTTGCTTTTCTCTGAACCAATAATACCCGGGGACAATATTAATGTCGGGAGGGGTTCCGGAAATTATCATCGGCCGCCTTCCAAAGGGCCATGGAAAGGCAGGGTTTTGACAAGTCATTAAGCATAAATCCCGGCCCATCCACTGGGATGAGGGGGCTATAGATTTTCACTTAATCATTCTGACGCTTGGTAACAATGTTTGTCTCCATGACTTGGCTTATTTTAAACATGTTTTGGTTTTAAGAACAATAAGGTTGAGAGTTAAAGTAATTTTCCTCTTCCGTCTTAAAGACAATGGCTTCTTATTACTGGCTGGAGTTCTTAATTCCATACTTACATTTAATATGCTCTTGTATATCTTTCGTACTTGAATATTCATTTCTAATTTTCTATAAGCAAGATTTTGTCTTTCGGTGTTGAAAGACTTGCTCCTTATCAGATCTACCGTCTGACCTTTTCTGTGCTATATGTTCTTGCATAATGTGCATATTTTAAGTTCCGTGTTTATTTTGTGGTACAATTCAAAAATCATTTGTACCTTCTATATGTACATAATCGGAATGTGGACAAATCTGGATATGTTTAGTTTTTCAGCATGGTTTTCACACCTTCCTGTTTTTGAGGAAGATAATATACATCAAACAGACTAAATGCATTATTAATTTATGATATATATTATACCATTTACTAAGTCAATGCAATTGCACAAAGGTAGACAACCGGTAACTGCAACTACATAAAATTATGCTTCACGGACAAATACGCCGTTTCTCGTATCTAATGTTTGGGATATGCCGTGTTGGCTCCCCGAGTTCTGTATTCCTTGTCTGAGTTCCCCATACCTTTGTTATTTCCCTTTTAAATAGGGTCATCCTGCATTTTTGCGATGATGGGCTTTGAACAACCTGCATTTTTGCGGCGGGGACTTGGACTTGAATCATTTTCTGGCTTGTGTGTGGGCAATGATTTGTGTGGTTACATGTTTCTGTGCTCGGTTGGTTAAGTTGACGTACCTTATTGTATTGAACTTGTTAAGTGATAAAAATGCTTGTACCTAGAGCTAATAGTTTCTATGTAGCAACATTAAGTGACCATTAACCAATATTGTACGAAGTATGCCCCTGTAGTAAAAATTGGCCCAACCCCGTGAATGCCCATTTTTACATAGAATTACATAGGGATACCCCACTGTATATGAAAGTATTCTTGTCTTACACTTCAATTCCCTTCGTAATAGTTTTTTGTTCCTTATCAGTCGGTCATTTTGAATTCCCCATTCATTAAGTATGACAGCTAATGACTACATGATTGGAATGTGTTGATAACAAACGCTCAAAGTGATTGCTGGTGACCATACAATGACTTGAATGTTAAAAGGAGTATCTTGCCATTATCCTCTTGTTGCTATTTCGAAGGGTTAGGATTTGTTCTAACTTTCTTGACAAGTCCTCTCTCAGGAAATCCTATTGATGCTAGGCTTTTGTTTGCTTCAATCATTTGTCCAGAGAGCATTGTTATTTGGTTTTGTTTTTACGAAGGCTGTTTTATGGTATTTTCGCATCAACTCCTGGCAATGTATACTGGATGAAAAAAATAGCCCCGTTAGATCTTATTGAGGGGGGTTGCCATGCATAAGAACTATACCTGTTTTGCTAAATATTGGAGTTATGCCATTTATACTTTTTCTTACTTAATTTTTGCCTGGACCGTTGCGCAGCTGTTTGCTTGGTGTCAGTCTTTACCCTCGCATCAACTTTATCGATTGTAGGTGTAATGTTGGTACTTAATTTTTGCCTGGACCATTGTGCTGCTGTTTGCTTGTTGTCAGTCTTTTACCCTCTCATCAATTGTATCGATAGGTGCAATGTTGGTACTTAATTCTTGCCAGGACCATTGTGCTGCTGTTTGCTTGGTGTCAGACTTTACACTCTCATCAACTTTATCGACTTTACAGTAATGGTGGTGACGTCTTTCCAACCTATCAGTAGTGATTCTTCACAACATATCCATTCCAGCATTGACCGAAAGCTGAAGGTCGCCGGTGGCCAAAACGCAAATATGTGCTCACAAACAAAACTGGTGGTACAGGCAAACTTCTAAGCGTTCTCATCTTCTATCTCCATATAAAATTTAACTGTGCTCGCTAGTAGAGCCTACTTCTCGCTGGTATCGAGGTCCACCACAAGGTCGACCCCGGGACAAACTTCACTGCGAGAATTGGGTTTTAAGATCCGTCAGTGAAATAGACTAGAATTTTCTTCGTACACTTACCTGGTTCATAAACTGGTTTGATTCCTGGGATTTTCCTATATGATCGTCCACCTATTCTCGGGGTCATACCGGTAGTAACGACATAAGTAACGTCGTTATAGCGAACAGACAAGCTAATTAAACATGGAGGCAGTGTCTTTACCATAGTATCTATATGCCCAGACCAACAACCCATATTGAAACAGTTGTTTCTGCTATTATTTGTGAAGTTATCTTCAAAATTTAGGTGTGCAATATGCATTACTTGTTATTGTACAAATAGCTGGCCTGCACATTTGAAAACGCATCAAAGTCGGTGACTGAAACCATAAGGGCGACACGATGCGGTCTTTGTTGGTCTTTGTTCGAAACCCGGCTCCTACATATCTTGGGTCCCGGTATTGAAGCTGACCCTAACACTACGCCCAGCCTTATTCTCGTGTAAAACAGTCACTGCCCGCAACCACTCATTCTATAACCAGTATAAAATAAACATGATCTATTGTCGTGCAATTCAGAGTTACTTTGAAGCTTGTTTGTGCATTATTTTTGTAGATTTCTTCATTTCCGAACCCTGAGCTTTATGTTGTTGTAATCTAGAATCTGTTTTCAACGACCGTACTGAACGATTGCATTGACCACTTCTCATTTGACTATTCTTGTTTTTATTTGATTTGCGCTTATGCAACACTTATTGTATAATTATTCAAATTGATGAACTATTCATCCAATCATAGGATAGATGCTAAAGCATTAACGTCTTCGGAAACATCGTATGCAACACCACACCAGATAGGTCCGTTACCGAGGATAAGACGACAGGAATAATTATACAACCTTGAAAAGACGCTAGCTATCAGCAAAGTCTATGCTTCCAGGAACTGTAACACCCTCGGTGTCGAACATAGCCTTGGGCAACCAGAAGCACGTTCATGGTAAATATTAAAGCAATGTTTTAAAATTTGACAGTGCTGATATTTGGACAAGACTGCACTTATCGACAGTAACTGTTGTGGAACATCTTCCCTCCATGATATTTGCTGCAATAACTGGTACAAAACCACATCTTGGGAGTTACAAAGGTGTCGTACCGCGTAAATTGCTGCGGTTTGTGCCAACACTACGAATAAATGGATGAATATTAAACAATCGTAATTGAATATGCAAATTCTAGAAAAATATATTTATGAATAGAGAAACATAGAAAAAAATATAATTTTGTGAGCACTGACACATTCTCCTTCGCTTGGCTGCCCTTCTTGACTCCAGGCCCGGTGATTAATAACATGTTCTCAAAGTCCATACTTCAAAGGTGAAAAACATCGGGGTGTTTCTTTTTTGATTTTGCATCAAAACACGCCACCTCGGGGTAAAAAGAATCCGATATATGTTTCCATTTAGTAATAAAGAAGTTATAGCAGGTTTTGTAACGAAGAACGTACTTCAATGTTTATAATCACGAGGCCAGAACTTTGTCATAGTCATAACTGTTCTTCACTAGAGTAGTTTAACTATTCCCATCAGTTCATTTAGTCTGCCTGCAGACCGGCGATGTTGGTCACTAGATTTTATGTCATTTTGTGTTGAAAATTCCCTTTTACTATCTACAGTTCGCAGCGATGCAATCAGTGCTAATTCTGATAATTTCAGCACATTAGGAAACAAGTCCTGGAGGAACTTACTTATACATTAGTTTCCAGAGAATGTTAATTTGATCAGTCGAGTATTTCTGCTGTAACACAAGAGGTTTTAGTGAAGACCATCCAATTTTAAGTTTGTTTTCATGAACATGTGTTTCCATCGTCGGATACCCACGGTCGTTGCCTCCGCTCCGCTACGTACATCTCCCGTGGGATTTTTCTTTACCGATTCGCCGTTTTCACAGAGTTGAACAGAATATACATTAACCAATAGAAACGACGCTTACATTTTCGATACGCTCCGGCGTGGAGACGCAAATAAAAATGGCTGCGCCCGCGCATCCTTTCCTCTGATCAAAGCATGTACAGTATCCTTCTGAAACTCACGCATTCCTTTAATTTTGAACAATTCACACGCCAAGGTAAAGTTACCTTCAGATGTAGTCGCCATGTTTACGTGAAACGAACATAGTTTTAGTACGAGCGATATGATTGGTTGTAAGCGCATTGCAAGATTGTACTGCATCCAATCAGAATACGGTTTTAGTTATTTATCAAAACGGCGAATCGGTAACGACCTTGGGTATCCGACGATGATGTGTTTCATAATGCTTACAAAGAAAATGGCTTAGTACACTGGTGTAGTGTATACTCTATTTATTACGTTTCGGCATAATCCTGTCTCAAAAACACATTCAACGTTCTTACACTACATTTCTTGTTGCATTTATGTCGGCCATTTTAAAAATAACCATCATCTGGTCCATTTAGACAGGTGAGCGACCTATGGGCCTTTGGGCCCTCTTGTTACAATAGACTGCGCAAAAAATTGAGTTCAAGTAAGAGAGATCCATTTTCATTATGTATTGTCAGCGTCCGACAGACCCTGGCCGGACTTTACTACCGTACATCAGCCATGTTGGTTTATAAGTATTGATATGCTAACAATCAAGGCTTCTGAGTCGCTTGCGGCCGAGACACCACTGAACCCAGATGTTTGCTTAAAAATGTAAATGATTGGCGATGTTATCGGATCAATCGGCCGAGGGGTTCCATCACCAGTCTGGTTTTGCTGTGTAAATTATGTCTTTCCTTTTTTACCACTCCTCTATTTTCTTTTTTTTTCCTTTATCGATCAAGTGAGTTGACGGCGTTGCCAACTGCTCGCCGGGCCCATTCCTGACGCCTACGACCTTCCCCGGTCGTGAGTTTTTAGTTTATATTATGATTTTGCTCTATTATGTTTTCTTCTATATCGTCACATTCTTCTCGAGTGAAATTTTTCGGCTTCTTGTTGGGTTGTTTGGGCCATCTGGACAAAATTCCGCGTACGGAAACAGAATTTGTTGCATGATGGTATCGATTACATTGTGAATGATTAGGTTAAAGTTAACATATCCATTTCGAGAAGTAACATTCTGTGCGCTACCATGCATTTAATTTAAGTAAGTGGGCAATCATGGTGTGTCAACCGCCACCTAGTAGCTGTGTGTTAATTCTACCATACCCCCTGGTACATTCTGTCCATATATGACAATTATTGTCATTAATTTCATAGCGATTTGCTCATATTTTTTAAAATCTACCTTCATTTTTACTTAGATTTCAAACTGAGGTTTGGTACTAGCTGTAAATGACCTCAGTATGTTGTATTTAAGTCATTGTGAAAGTACAAAATTTGACCCAAAATAAATATTACATATATAATATATAATCTTAATAAATATAAAGAATACATAATTATAATAATTTTAAACATACTTTTCCAGATTTCTACGCTAATTGTATCTAATGTTTCAACTCACCATGACTAAAAAGAGTTGTTAAATTTTGTAATCGATCACAGCTGTTCGATGATGATGATGATGATGATTGGTTGAAAGTTGAATGAACACTACATGTATATGCATGTAACTTGTCTTCAATGAATACCTAAAATGTTCCAGCTGAAAGGGCGCTCAACAATAGTGGTGCTCGGTGGAATCAGTACAGCTAGTTCATATAGGTCCTTCACTCTACAGAAGCATACCCTCAGACCTGGATCATTATCTAGTTCCTATACACTTTTGCTACAGTTACGACACACAACCCTTTGTCCGAAAAACATTGACGTACATTTTACAAAAAATGGGTTTACAATCTTATTTCGAATCATTTTCTGTACGGTTGTGAGTCAAAACTGTGAGTTTGTTTTCTAATGATTCATTTAAATAATTTGTACTTGTGCTGCTTAAATGTAGAAATAAACTTTTAGTATTTATATTATATTAATTGATGGTGTCGATGTTGATTGACCTAGATATAGGGAGGAAGACGTCTACGACAAGTGTTGATTGAACTATATTCATAATATTGGGTTCAACTGGCGAAGAATGTACTAGTCCGGCAGAACTTGCATGGTACCGTGCAATATCTTCTATACAAAATGTTTTTGCATTTTCTTGTTCTCTGGACCATACCATATCAGAATCCGAGTGATGCCACCTTGTCATCATTGAGCAATTCTCAGAATGAGGCCCCAAAGGGGGTATATGAATGTGCATGAATTAATCAGTATAAATACATTATTATTTTATCAAATGTACAGAAGAACACACTAAATGCTGTTTATAGAATGTCAAATAATGTGTTTATTCACTTTTTAAACATTTGTAATAGTAAATTGTGAAAATGAGGCCCAATCGTGGTTTACACATAAAACGAGGCCCGTAATTAGACAAATAAATTGTTTAAATCAGTAAATGATGCATTTAAAACAAATTTTTCATTATATATATTATTTGAATTGAATTCTGGGACATTGGTAAGTATAAACAAAGCTAAATATCAAATTAATTTAATGTGGCCCCATAGGGGTATAGTAGGGTTTAAACACATATAATTTATCATGTCCAATCAAATGTAACGCAAAACACCTGATATGTAGTTCATGTTGTGTTAAGTAATGCGTTGCAAAACATCCTGAATGATGTTTATATGTTGCCAAAAAATGTGTTTATTCAATTTGTCAACATCTTTTTGTAATAGTAAATTGTGAATATGGGGCCCCATTTGTGCTTTGCACCTAACACGAGACCTGTTATTAGCCAAACGAATGAGTTAAACAGTAAATGATACATGCTCACACATGTTTATATTTGAATATATTTCATATTGAATTGAGTGGCATTGACAAGTGCAAACATGAATTAACAATTAAAATAATTGAATTGAGGCTCTGCTAGGGGTAAGTTTAAATTATGACATTTATGAAATTCGTCCAGACTATTCGTAATTATGTCACTAAACCTTACGGAATGCAACTTAAACCATAACTAGTATTGTTAGAAAAGTGTTATTAAAATTGTCATGCACTACATTTTGAAAAAGACAAATGTGTTAAACAATGAAAAATGGGAAAATGATACATAGACCATGTTCAATTCAACATTTTATTATATGAAGATTGAGATTTGCTTAATAATCAAATTTCAGTAAATTATCTATATTCGCATAAACAACTAAATTATAGATTGGAAATGAAATGATGAATTGAGGCCCATAATGTATCGTTACACTCTTATATTTTTCTTTTACATAAGATGTTATACCTTGATATTACCACTTAGAACTAGACACTATGAGATACTCGTAATGCACCTATCAATATGTTTAAGAGGGTTTCCGAGCGGGAAATGATGCAGAATGATCCTGGGTCCCCGGAAATAGACTTCAGTCTAATTTTCGAATTTAAACCACTAACGATGACCGACATGCATACCAGACCATTTGATGAAACGAGCATCTCCCATGTGAGGATTCGGGCCAAATGTTTGGCTTAAGGGTGTGGAATTAGACCTCCAAGAAAGAATAAAATACAGTGTACAATAACCCTTGGTCTTGGTCAAAATATTGAAAGGTGCATCAGAGCCAGTGACTCTATGCCGCACCCGGAATTATCCTTATAACAATAGAGGACGGCCATTATGTACATAAAGGTACTCATCGCTATCAAGAACGGACATTTCAAACCGATTGAGTTCTCATCAACATGTAGAACATCACAACATCAGGTTTAGCCATTTCTACTCAATATAAGTTGTAATACTCGGTATGGTATAGTCAAGCTCTATTGGTTACATATCAGGAGCGACTGTGGTCATTCCGATCCCTTATGGGTACATGCAACTACGTAGTAGAGCCATGGGAAACTCTTCATTAAAGAGTAAAAATATACAACGCCCAAACGTGTACTCACTACCACCATTTACTGTAATTCGAGGCTGAATAGGGGCTTGGTCATTTAGATCATCCATCAGCGAGTTATGGCATGTCCACTATGATTATGACGGACTCACTTTACCAGTAGACAATTAAATCTACACCATCCCCATATGGTACTCACCACCACATAGTATTGCAGTTCTTGAATACCCAAAAGGCATGCTATTGCAATACATACGTGGTGGTGGTGAACAGTTCGTGGAGGTGTTGTGTACTCAATGACGCCAGAAATACAATAGCCTGGTTCTCACTGGTTATTAGTCCTTTAAAGATTTATATTTCGGGGAAAAAGAGTAAGCTATAATTTCATGACGTGGATGGTTGGTGGTCGTGTGTGACCCTTAGAGCCTGGAACAGCAGTAAAGGGGGAGTAACCTTTGTGGTTTAAATAGATTCATTTGTGGGCGGTTTATATGCCATCTGACTTGGCATTGCGTGAATTGATGATGCACAGTCTGATTGTTATACCGGGTACTTGTTAATGTCTACTCTGAGAGGCTGTGAGAAACCCAAAGCGATCGGAATCACATCAGGCAGTGGTCATTGATACACACGTAAAGCCAGGAATTATTTGTTTGGTAGGAGTTAAATCCCGCAAAGTGACACAAATGCCTGCAGTCAGTGATTATATACATTCCGCTTACATAATGAAAATGTTGTATGTGGTGGTGATAGAAATACTGGTAAGAAGATAAAAACCACTGGCATTGATGTTAGAGTAGTATTTATGGAGCGGTTCATACAAAATGATGCTTCCTATGCAGTCTATGTAAAACGACGACCCCGTGGCGGGGCCGCAGGGGCTAAAATTGAGCAATCTTGGTAGGGGACCACTAGATGATGTCACATACGAAATATCAAGTTATTTAATGTGATTGCTAATATGCAAACACAACGCTTTTAGTAATAGTATATACTATAATATGTCCAACATTTAAAAAGTTTTTAAAACAATCAAATTTTCTAGGGCTCTTTTCAGCTGTTAGGCCACTCAAGCACCCTTTGATATTTAAACTTCCCCTGGTCATTGGGCTACATATGAAAACCTACACTCGTGTCTCCCTGTGAAGATTATTTCTCTTCTGTGGGTGTGGCAGCCAACATCGATCTGCGGCGCCCAGGAATAGACACTGCCCTCGCAGGTACCATTTTATACCATGGTGGAGTGGAGTATGTGAGTCTTGCTCAGAGAAATTAACAAGTGGTCCAGAGGGGGATCGAACCTTGGACCTCTCGATCCCGAAGCGCGCGTCCTACCTCTAGGCCACCGCTCCCCACATACATTTCATATAATGCAATGGTTTGTTAATTGGTTAACTATCACCAGAACTCAGTACAACGTATTCGTCATTTTGGCTGTGGCAACTTCCAACAAGCAATTTGTAGTTGTTCTTTTTTGCATATTGTATTTTGCTGTTTTACTTGATGATTGCCTTCTCTGTCTGATTTAAGTAACAATTTGATCGAATACTACATATGTAGTAATCACTAGCAGAGATCCATGTCTCCGTGTTTCTATTTCCAAATGTGGTGTCATGTCTTATCTTAAATTGTTTATACGTTATTCACAGTTGAATTTACACTTACAAAGGCCTCAGATTTATGGAATGCCATATTTATAAGTGTAATTGATGTTATTAATACTTTTCGACGCTACTGAATTCATTTCAATAGTATGTTCCATAAGCGCCATATTCCTAGTATATTCTTTATTTATAGTATTTCACTCAAGCAGGGCCTCATTTCCTCAATTTATTACCGGTATTTCAAAATGTAATACCTGTATATTTCATTTAAACTTTCATAATTTCAAGTTATCTCCTATACTTAAGTGGTTCATGACCAATTGATTTTTAAATGACAATATATCTTTTCAAATTTTGATTTACCCTTGTTAGGGCCTTAATGCCATTAATTAAAGTATTACATCAGCTAATCAAAGCTGTTGCACCTTTGTATTCATCTATGTTGTTTTAATTTTGTGCTATTCACAAATGAAGTTTGTGTTTTACACGTACACGACGCGTATACTTATCTAATTAATATTTTGTGTAGGTCTACTGCCGGTACACGTAATAGATGTCGACCACATGCGGGGCCTCAGTTAAACAAGTTACTATGGTTAAGTAAAATTTATGTAACGCAATACTTTACACAACCTGAACTACATTTCACGTGTTATGCGTTAAATTTGATTGAATATAATAAAGTATATGTGTTTAAGCTGATTATTAAGATTAAAGCCTTATGTTTCTGTATTCATATACATGTACCACCTTTGGGGCCTTTCGACAAATGTTGACGGGGCATCAAGTAAATTATTCAATGTTTGTACTTACAAATGTCACTGAATTCAATTTGAATAATAGATATAATGAAACATTTGTTTAACATGCATCATTAACTAATATAAACCATTTGTTTGTCTAAAAACGGGCCTCGTTGTAAGTGTAAACCACGAGTGGGGCCTCATTTTCACAATTTACTATTACAAATGTTTATAAATTTAATAAACACATTATTTGACAAACTATAAACAGCATTTAGTTTGTTTTTCTGTATATTTGATAAAATAATAATGTATTTATACTGATTAATTTATGAAAATTCATATATCCCCTTTGGGGCCTCATTCTGAGAATTGCTCAATGATGACAAGGTGGCATCACTCGGATTCTGTTATGGTATGGTCCAGAGAACAAGAAAATGCAAAAACATTTTGTATAGAAGACATTGCACGGTTACCCCAAAATATGCTGTTTATCTGCCGGACTATACCTTTTGATACCGTAAGTTATTTGACTGCGTCATTCTCTGCTGCACTTTTAATAGCTTTCCTGTAATATTTTCCGTTTTTCAACATCTTTTTTGTTGTCGTGATACGGTGTTTTTGTTAGGGTATTTAAAAGAGACAACATCAAATACTTAATAATACAATGTACATCGGAAAGTGCAAATCCTATAGCGTTTTGGGGATACATTCGTGAACAAAACGTCGACATCAGGTATGGGACCTTAAGGACAGTAACGGCAATGTAATTACTGATGATGCAAGTAAGGCTCAATTGCTGAATGACTCCCTCTGACTCTATTCATAAAGTGTACATTCTTTTCGTAAGTGTACACTTTTTGAGTTGTAAGAAAGTTGTTTGTACAAAACATTTACTCAGAAAATAATTGGTTAATCATGACAAATCAGCTTATAACTACATGAACAGTTAAATAAATGACATACTGTAAAATCAATTATATTCGAGGGGGATTGAATTTTGTGGATGATTTCAACCATGAAAATCCTTTAAATTACGTTGAAATTTCCACGAAATGGTCTTTTTCACCATATCCACAAATTTTGTCACATTGAAATTAAATTATTTTTACTCGTCAAAAACATGTAGCTAGAAAATTGTAAATCCGCCCAAAGATAGTGCAATATTAGCCTGTACTACTGTAAAACAAACTAATTTGTGGCATTTTACTCGAATCAATAGTGTAGATAACTAAATCATGAATTCCAATATTCTTGATTAATTTAGGCCAGAACAAATTTTAGAGAAATTGCTTATTGTTTTGTAAACCGCAAAATAGGGAGCAAAATTTATATTCTTGTAATGACCACGAAAAGTAGAAACTAATTATAGCAATTGAAGCAAAGATGCAGAATATTCATACCAAGCAAAATTTATTTTCCAATTATTCCCAAGAAATGCAGTGCTTTTACAGTATTTTTTAAGTATTTGTAACAATTTAAGCGAATTAAAGATTTAGCTGTAAAATTCATTGTGCAATTAATTACATGTACAAGAAACCTGAATATATACAGAATACAAATAGTTACTATAATTGTCTATCAGGTGAACTTTATTCTATATATTAATACGACTGTGAGCGTCAACGTGGTTAGTACGAATATAACCTTGTTATGTGTATTAGAAATAAAACAATACAAATATTTTCATAGAAATATGACAATTGTGAAAATAAGATGCATAAATTTCTACCTTTGTGCACTAAGTCCTTTATCAATGAATGAAGAAAACTAGATGCAAGTGTATTATAAGCACTTATAAGGTGTATAAACAAATTGACACTTGTGAATTTTAATCACAAGCTAATTAAACCTATGAATGGACATTTTTGGACAGTTAACTTAATCCCTTTGGTACATTATAGGCCAAGCATATTGTTACAATAGAACTCTATTTTCTATGCTGCGAACGATGCTCTGTTCATGGATTGTGCAAGGAGCTTTTGAATAACCATTGTCCCTCTGGAGACCATTTTGCTTTTTGTCGGAGTATAAGTCGGATACAGAACTTGTTATCACTCAAAAGTGTCTTCTTACAAGTGTTATTGTACAGTTTTGGAATGACGAACAACACATTATCCTCGGCTTCGCCTCGGACAATTATGTTGTTTGTCCTTCCGAAACTGTACAATAACGCTTGTAAGAAGACACTTTTGAACGAAAACTAGTACTGTATCTAATACATAATTACAAGTTTGTTCTAAAAATTGGCAAAAGTTGAAGGTTTACAATATTTCATGAATTCTATGACACATCTGAGTAACTATATAATATAAATAAGATGTCAAAATAGTAATGCTGTCATAATATCGTGATATCATTAAGGAAGTGGACTGTAAAGTTTCAGTCATAAGTGGGTGGGGGAATAGAATGACAATTAACAAAATATGCACGTAAAACGTTATCATATTTTAGTGAATTGATAGTAACCTGATAATCAAAAGAGTACTTAACATTGATTAATTCATTTTAAGTTGTGTTATTGATCACGTGTTAAGTATCAAAATAGCATACTTAACTACCATGTTAAATTAACTATTAGTATTAATATGATAGTTTGTATGAATCGGTCATTCTTTGAAGACAAACACAACACATCTGAATTATGACTGGTAATCAAATTTTGTCTACGATAGGCTGGCAGTTTAAGCATTCTTCATTGCCCATACACTTGCATAATTCAGTACATGTGTAGTTGCATTATTTACAAGTATAACACCTTGCACATTTGCTAAAATCACACTTACATTTCACCAACGTTGCCATCATAGCGGTGGATGCGATATCGTGACTAGATGTCAATACTGATCGTTCTTTTCCAGACCAAACTTGAACGGGTTAAGAAACACCGGATCAATTACTATGTATTGCATCCATATATTTGCTTGTAAGTGAGCAAGCAATATGTGCTGCCACCATGCACTATATGTTGGTGGAACTTTTTCAACCCCTAACACTGACGAAAGATTTAAAATGTCTTCCAACGCAGCTCACCTGGGGTGATGCCATTTCTCTTCTGAGAACTGACCAACTTGCCTAAGTATGACATACATACTGATATAGTTTCTGGTGTTGGTTGGTCACCTTCTCCTAGTTGAGCTAGGTTTTCAAGTTCGTCATCCGAGCATTCGTTAAGCAAACAGGCCAGAGCTTTCTTCTTTCCCACACCATTGATGTGACCGATAGTATCTGAACCTGTTATTGCGTGTACTACTGGAAGTGCTTTAGCTTTCTTTCCACCAAGGGCATTATATATATTTGTAACGATAATTAATTTTCTTGAGTCACTTTGGCCTGTGAGTATTCTCGGATTTTCACCTACAATATCTTGACGCCTTAATAAGAGGACAAGCCAATCCGTGTCCTGTGTGAAAAGGTCAACAGAGAATCATATCGGAACAATTTCAATTGCTAGAAGTTTCATTAAAGTATCTGCCTCTTCTTGAGTACTGACAGGGGTAGTAGGCTTTACATCACTGTTGTTCGACAAAACACTTTCTCGCGTTACAGTAACAGTTATTTTGATGACTGCCACCCCATGTTTTTGAACGAATCTGCAGATGAACTGTATTTGCCGTCATCAGGTGTTCAAAATCACTTAAACAAGGCGATATTCCTCATACCTGGAGAAAGGCAAAGTAACTTGTATAATAAAGTTGTAAATATAAGAAAGGTCCTAGGACAGAGCCTGGAAATTACCGACCGTTTTATCAACTTCTTTCATATGCAAAATTATGGAAAAGATTGTAAAAACTGCTTTGTATGACCACCTCGTGTTAAATGGTTTATTATCTGACCAGCAATACGACTCCGGCTTTTTGGGCGCATTAGAGCAATGGGCATTAGCTTTCGAATGTGTGCAAGGGACACTGTTTATTTTGATTTCGCAAAGGCTTTTGATCTGGTATGTATGGGATGACTAATGAGATACTCTATTCTCAAGGCAAATCAAAGCTGACTTCATTCGCCGAGGAGTTCCGAACTTGATTGCCGGGTGATTTATTTTCTATAGTCCAGTGCGTTTCCTGACCGAACTGACCGTCGAATTTACAACTTGACATGGCTGAAATATTTTTACACACCACGCTCCTTATCAAATTGGTTCACAACAATATTACTTAGCTGTTAAGACGCCACTTTGTGTTCTGGCTTACAAATAGAACATGCATTCACTGCGGGGGTAGTAAATACACGTGAATGTCGCATTGCTATTTTATATAATTTATATTTTATATAATTTATTCAAAGTAGGACACAAACCAAAGTCACACAGCTACGGCGGCAGCGCCTAGCCACAGTCGCAATATGTATTTTATATAGATCTGATAGTAGTAGTAGTAATGTCAATATGGACGCGTTAATTAGTCATGATAAGTCAAATTATATTATACTTAAATACAAAGGTTAGTTATATAAATACAATTAGACAAACTACTTAATTATCACCGACTGTCATTTTCGTGCGTCTATTTGACAGGAATACGACTAATAATAAACTACGTACGTACAATAAACATGATAACAAAGGCACATAACTTGTGCAGTGACAGGTAAAGATGGTCAATACAAGCCGAGAATGAGTACTGTCCATGTTAAATAATAAAAAAATAGTTGGTTGCATTTGTAGATCTAGTACTTATTCTAAGATCGAGCGCCGATGACATCGGTCGGTAATAGCTGTCAAAGAATAAAATACTTCTTAACTTTGAGTTGACCGATTATTTCTTGCGGCGTTAATATAGAAAACTATGAATTACGTCCACACCTGTAGTTCTGTAATTGTGCATTGTTCATTTTGAATGTATCACAATAATAGGTTAATGACCAACAATATCCGCCCCTGGATAAAGAGGACGTGATGTAAGTAATGACCGTTCGGACACTACATTATGACGATAAACAATTAGCGTCCGCGCATACGTCGTTACTTTAAAACCAATCAACAGCTAGTAGCTGTCATCTTATTTATAAAGTGTACGAACATAAACCGACAAAGGAGTACTTAACGAATTCTATATTGAAAAAAAATGATAACGAATAAACCGTTTAAAATGTTATTCAACTATTGTGCGTGTGTTTTGGTTATAGTTTCGCCCGTGTTGTCCTTCAGTCATGGTGCCCCTGAATTTTCGTGCAAGGACCCTTCAACATTTCATACACGGAGAATTAACGCAACTCATGAAGGAATTATAATGCCAGGAAATGTGTTATCAAATCCATACAAGATCGAAGTGGATACAGTGAGATACAGGCCAGGGGAGAAAATTACAGGTACGAATCTTTGTTTGGTTAAGTGCACAGGGTGTCTGCTAGCAGTACTAACGCTTTTGATCCTCTGGTCTTAAACAAGTCAAGATGGAACTAAGTTGTATGCCGTAAAGGACTAATATGCCCGTAGGATATAGTCTCGTGTAAGAGTTATGTATTCGATAAATAGCATTTTACCAATCTGAACACAAACAGCGAGTAACGTTAGTATTCAGACTTTGATAAATGTTTGGTTTCACTCAAAGGGGTTCAATACTACTAAAACTCGCCGGGTTCGAACCCTGTCAAAAAGATAGTGACACTGAATATTAATTGATTTTTAGTCGCACTTGCACAATATTAAAAATGTATCCCGCTGCCAATTCTACACATTTATTTGTTTGTGGAATGGTCTGTTGTTTTTGCCCTATTGCCACCAAACATTTTGGCAGCCCACTGTTTTTCGTTATTTAGCGAACATGGGTGTTTATATATTTCAGTAATGATTGAGTCAACACAGCCTGATAAACCCCTCAGAGGCTTCTTTCTTCAAGCTATTCAATCCGGTGTTCATATCCGAGATCTCCGACGACGAGCATTTGGTACATTTGAGAACATTACCGCCGACGAGCATCCGACGGCGTGTCAGACATTTGGTGATTCAGCGACTGGCGGGATCACACATTCTAACAGCCGGGACAAACAACGGGTGATCGTGACATGGATTGCACCCGCCACATACAACCCTGGGGATGTACAATTCCTGTAAGTACAACATCTAGTCCAGGGGCCTTATTCACCTACATTGTGACTAAACCCCAGTATTACACTTAAATATACATTTATAACATTTATAATCACTCTAATTTCTTTGCAAGTAGATTTAACCGTGTGAAATTTTATCTGATAATTTGTTGTTACCCACTGAACATGTATGTACATTTATAACAAAATCGGTACATGTATAACATCATGAGAGCGAATAGAATATTAGACAATGTAGAGTCGTTTGTGAAAAGGCCAGATTTTACCATGTAGACACTTCATTGAAGCATAAATGGCGAGCAGCAATGGTCTATGCGTGTTTTGGTATCGTGAGGTCACATTTAAGACCCTCGTCTGTGCAATGCATGTTTTATCTACGTAAGAAATATCTCCCACTTCGTTCAGCTTTAAGAATGTTGGTGTTAAACAAAACTTCACAACTAATGAATGATTCAGATAATGTCAACTTTGATGCTCAACATCATACTTAGGACCGACAGTGTTATTCTTGAGCACAACTGCTTCTGCTTTGCATGAGGTAGGCGAACCATGTATAAAAGGAAGCCGGGCAAGTTTGTGTAAATATTTTCACGAAATTAAAACCATTGTATTAACATTAACCATTAATACCTTGTTTGTATGCTATTTATGTATTACTAATTTACAAGTAAACGTTTTGATTTACACAACGTTTCTATCATTTTAGGGCCACCGGTGTTTTGGATTACTACACATACTGGACTGATATAAGATCCCCACAACTAGTTCCAGATGCATTCCCGTCAACTTCCGGTAAGCGTAGTTAATGTTCTGGCGTATTAAATTACTACTCCTTCCGTATATAAGTATTTCGTTATGCCAATGGGAGCTCAATAAGCCGATTGTGTTTCAATATTGGCCAATGGGAGTTCATTATGTAATAACCTGTCTGAATTGTAATTATATATTTAGATTATTACCATTATAAATTATAATGGTAATAATCTAAATATCAATTTTATAATACAAATGTACCATATAAATATGGTACAGTTTCATGTACTCACTCTCTCATAGTACTGTACAATTTCGTAGTTGTCTGCGGCAAGAAAAATAATATCGAACAGCCACGAACATAACACGTTACACACTAACCAACATTCTGCGACCTCAACCACAGCCAGTGTAAAATTCACAAACAAAGAAAACAACAAATTGCACATACAATTGCATAAACAAAAGGGCAACCAATAAAACACCGGCCAAAATAGTGCACATTTTATTTCATTATGTACACAAAACAGCTTCTTTGTTTCAAAGGGTGCATTATTTCATGATTTCAAAATATAAGCTAATCAGAACATGAAATTGTTTTTAAAAACCCTGATTTCGCTGTCTCGTGGGTCTAGTTGAGAGTACACGGTATAATTAATCTCATTCTCTGTTTTTGTTTTGTTCCAACAGATAACACAATTACTGGACGATTTACGCCAACAGCTGCTTGGTATAGATGGTTACAGTACATACGCCAACAACAGCTCATCAAGCAACACCTCGGTATACCAATAACTGTCAACGTGGGAGCGGAACACGACCATCATCACCATGATCATGACCACCATGATCACGACCATAGCCATTCCAATACCAATGCTGGTACAGTACATGTGTCATCCACGTCAACACGTGTTCCACCGTCAAGTCTAACAACCACACAAAAACCAATAACAAGAAAACCAACAGAACTGACGGTTAAAACAACAGAAAAACCAACACAAGATGTTACAATTACGACAAAAACAAGAAAGCCTACTAAAAACGAAACATTAACGTCAACAACAAGAAAGCCAACGAGAACAACAAAATCGCCAAAAACAAGAAAGCCAACGAGAAAAACAATATCGACAACAACAAGAAAGCCAACAAGAAAGCCAACGAGAATAACAAAATCGCCAAAAACAAGAAAGCCAACGAGAAAAACAATATCGACAACAACAAGAAAGCCAACGAGAAACGCGACAATACCAACACCAAAAACAAGAGATGAAACAATAACGAGGACATCAAGAAATGAAACACAAACAAAACCTAACGAAACGACAAATCCAACAAGAAAGACAACAAAGGCAACCACTGAACCATCACAAACAACAGAGCAACATACTACAACTTGATAACATCATTGTGTTATTGATCGCGCTCCTGTGTTATGTACACATGTCATATAATTGTTCAAAGTATGCGGACATCATCGTATAGAAAGTTTCACTTGATTAATCTACAAGTGTGCACGTATACGGATTCTATGAGTGGTTGGGAAATTTATGATCGTCTGTGACACTAACTACGGCCACTTCCTCAACAGATATACGTAAAACATAAGTCGTATCTTTAATAATTCCGGCAACTCAGCTGACCCAGAAACGCTGCTTTACACGACAAAACAATGAGTAAGTAGGAAGGTTCAAAAAGTAACTTTTGCTAAAAAACCGATTCATGTTGTAAACAGACTACTTAATTATGTTGTTTGAATTTGGACTTATCTGACAACCTGAAGGAATATTTTTCAAAACAAAGCTTTACTTATCAAAGCCTTTTAAGGGAAACCGGTCATTTTAATTACCGTGGTAACGCATACCATGTCAGTTATATCCATTAAGTGCATTTTCCAGACTATTTAAAATTCTTTTGAAGTATATTATTGGTATTCCGGTCAATTTCCTTATTTATCATCATGCACTGTTATGTTTTATTTGTGTCTGTATACTGCTTTATAAAGGCTTTGATAAATATAGAGCCAGAAAGGGCCGGCCAATTTTTATTTATGTGGTACATGTATTTTGTGTATACTTCACCTTCCAAATCTACATCTATTGTTGCCGGATGGACATATGGTAAGGTACGGCTTACGTCGGCCGGAGTTCAAACTTGCGATCTCCTGCTACTAATGCGGACGCCAATAGGTCACTTTGTTCTGTGCTTAACGCACCAACGTTATTAGAACGAACGAAACTAAATAGTGGTAAAAATTACAGCTGGAAAAAAGTTCCAAACTGGTATGTCGCACTTTCACATGACACAATATAACAATAATAAAATCAACTTGGAAAAAACAGTATTTTGTTAACTTTGCTTTTTAGCACGTGTGTGTATATTGATGATACCATGCTTGACTTAGTTTTTTTTAAGTTTGTCATCAATGTATAGGTTTAAATAAGTAATGGAACGGTTTCTTCAAGTTTTATCGATAGCTGCAACTCGGTCCATTAATGGTTTTAATTTCTTGATGAGTAGTGTTAGGAACCCTTATTTGTTAGTACCCTTTTAACGCGAGTGTACGTACCTTTTAACAAATAGCAGCATTGTTGATTCGCAGACAAGACCCGAATATGAACAAGTAATTAGGAATTACAAGCAATACAGAAGTCCCCTTTCTGGTTTTCAGGTTGTCAATGTTTCTAAGCAAAGGATGCACGGAGCTTATCCTTAAAGAGGCGTTCCCTTTAACTTTGATCGTTCAGAAATATTATACATTAAATGAGAATCATTATTGATTTAACCCCTCAAATTTTCAACAAAAAGCTCGCGCTAATTACCGAGAAAAAGAATGAAAATATACTTCCGTAATGAGCTAAATTAGTCACGAGTTGTTTCCGTTTCACCACATACATTGTAATAATAAATTGCGGTAAGCGATAAATAATTATTGGTGATTTGAATGCTTTTGACAAATTATGATAACTGATATTGCTCTGTATATTTAGCTCATCTCATGCGATAGTAGAGAAAAATATGCTAGTTATAGGGAATGCCTCTTTAACGGTGTCTCTTAAATCTTCTACCGATAGTGCAAATGGAATATCCCCGTACCGCCAATATTCGATCACCTAACTGTATCCGTCGCTCGCATATTTTAAAACAACAAGCGAATGCAAAGCAAATTATGGAATTGATGAAATTTACCATTTTTACAATAAATCACAAATAAAAGTTAGTACTCACCAAAGCAATGTTTTTAAATAGGCAAAAGTTCAAATTCGATCAACTCTAACTATCATGTCAATTTATTACACCGCACTAAAAAAGTACGTAGCAGACTCTTTAAACTTCAAGTAACTGGTAAACAAGTTTAACTTTCTAACAAAATAAGACGTGAACACTTATTTAACAGTTTTAACATACACGTACATGTTTTTTTCCTTCAATTTACTGCTCATTTTCAATGTTTTCATAGTTTGGGCACATAGAAAAGGAACCTCACACCTCAATACTCTAACATAGGTACAAAAGGCTAGGTGTACCCACCCATTGCACTTATCACAGCACCCCCACTTGACAATAATTAAACATGGAAATTGTGTTGTATCGGGAGAGAATTTCTTGCAAACTACACATTTTCTTCTTCTGCAATTTCTTCTTCACTGTCAAGTGTCATGGCTTCATGTTGAACTTTCTTTCCCTTTTCACAGTGCTACCGGATGTACTGGCCACTGGAGCTGGTCTCTTTTTGTTTTGCTTCTGTTTCACGTTTTTGTCAATGATGTAATCTTCTGTAATTGGTTTTTCTCCAATTACTTTGTTCAGATCTTTCTTTCAGTTTTTGCTGTTTCAACATTTTCCACAATTTTGCCTCCTTTATTCAATAAGAAGTTTTCTGCTGAATTTGATGCATTTGAGATTTCTGGATTCACTGCAGTTGGTGGATTATATGATTTGAAAGACATGGCTGGAGCAACAACACTCATAGCAGCAGCATTAAATGGATAGTCCACATTTCCTGAAAGCTGCAACGATGTTTGGCACAGTCAGGGTTGAGGAATACACCTTGCAGGCTAGCTGACATGCATCATAATTGGTAATTAATCTTCCACCAGTTCCTTCATGTATTTCTGGCATGAAGCATTCCATGCAACTTCGAAGGGGCCAAAACAGCGGACATCAAGAGGCTGCAGAATATGCGAACAATGAGGCGGCAATACAAATAGAATATTTTTCTTAGACTTGGCCCATTCTATTAACCCAAAAAGAGCAACGCCACTTATGCCCATCATACATTACCAGGACATAGTCACTATCGCGTGATGGTAGATGATCCATCAAATGATCTTTCATGTACTGGCCAAATATGTCGGTATTTGACCATCTGGTGGCAGAAACCGTACCTTTGAAACCTGGACTATGACCTTCCATCAATCCAACTACCATTCGAGCACCCGGAAATACAAAGAAAGGGGGAACCTGCTGTCCGGACCCACTAACACCGTTACAGCTAAATGTAGTAACGATGTTAGCTAAATGTAGTAATCCACAGCGAGAGATTTCGGATTTGTTCTAATCTGACCGTTATGACTTATATTTATTTCGGATGTGTTCTATTTTAATCCTTGCATGTCCAGTGTGTATAGGGGCCATCCATCGTGGTCTATGTAGGGACTTGAGGGGCTTCCCATGGCTGGCACTAACACATCCAATCAAAGTTGTGGTCTTAGATTTTCCAGAAATGACTGCCTGCGTCTTGTTCAATATTCCAGCTACGACCTTCGGTGGCTTGTGGTCACTGTTCAGGCCCTTCTCATCCACATTGAAGCTATATTAAGCTTTTTTAGGAGATAATAGTTAATCAGTATTTTCTTTAGCTCGCTGAAGTAACTATCCGCTGCAGATATTGTGGCACATTTGGCCCTTGTTATCTCAAGTGCTCTCGGCTTTTTTCAATTTTAGTTCTTGCCAACGTCCAAAGAATTTATAAAGCGATGACATTTGGGCCCTGGTAAATATCCATACCAAGCAGACGGGCGTAAACAAACAGGTTTTTTCAGTTAATATATTAAAAAAGCGATGACCACGAATGGCATTTTTCGGGCATAGTAAATTTCAGCCATTTTGTGATGTTTGTTAAAATACTTTTGATTTTTATGCCCCCGTGTCGATAGATCGGGAGGCGGCATATAGTAATTCACCTGTCCGTCCGTCCGTTCGTCCGTCCGGCCTGGTTAACCCAAATTGACCGTTTCTTCTAGCATTAATATGGCTTGTTACAAAGTTTTCAAACTTGCATGGATGTTGTATATGACCGCTCTCCACACGCCTGTATCACCTGACTCCATTTTGACCTTCACCTTGACCTAATTTTGGACTTAGACTTATTGAAAGGCCAAATTCTTGGTTAACCCAAATTGACCGTTTCTTCTAGCATTAATATGGCTTGCTACAAAGCTTTCATACTTGCATTGATGTTTTATATGACCCCTCTCCACACGCGTGTATCACCTGACTCCATTTTGACTTCACCTTGACCTAATTTTAGACTTAGACTAATCTCCCCTCAAGTATTTTTACAATAAAATTTTGTCTGGAGCGTATCTTCAAAACTATTTAACATATTGCCTTAAAACTTGATATATAAATATATGGTAGCTTGTAGAAGTTCAGGGACCAAGAACTATAACTCTGTCTGTTCTACATTTTGAATTATCTCCCCTTCAGCATTTTCATGATAATTGTTTGTCCGGAGCTTATCTTCAAAAGTATTTAATATATTGACTTGAAACGTGGTATATGAATAGATGTCAACTTGGAGAAGTGCAGTGACAAAGAACCATAACACCTGTATCACCAGATCACACATGAGTCGATCAAGGCACTGCTTTCAAATGTGGCATATTCGTTTACCATCATAAGCCCCTTATAGTTCAAAGCCATGTAACACTATCAAACATTTTAACTGAATAATGGCCCCTGATTGACTTAGTTTTTATGGACATGGCTTCCACGGGGGCATAGGCGTTTATTGAACGCAGTTTTGTTTACTTTTCTTATCTTCATTTTCGGCGAAGCGAATGATTTTGAAAGCTTCAGCGTCCGTATCAACAATTGGTGCGCGCACAACAGGTGCACTGGCAAAGGAGAAGGTTCCGGACAGAAATCGCATAAAAAGCTTCCCCTGGAGTTAAAAATAGATTTTTTCTCAGATTTTTTTGTGTTTACAAATACCTTGGTTCAGGATCTTTGCTTAAAAAAGGTTTCCCGAAAAATGACGTCACGTGAACAGCAAAATATTGGGGCCTGAAAAGGGGCACTTTTGTGCTATTTTCAACGATATTACCGTAGATATACCGGACAGTCTGCTTCGAATATTCCACGACGAATATTTAGAAACATATTACCAGGAAATATTTAGAACAGGGTTCCTTCTTCACAATCATGCAAAAATTTGTCAATATTTACGATATGACAACACGTGACGCACATGTTTTCAACCCAGGGGCGCTCGTGACAGGTTAAATTCCAATCCATACCGTATCTTGTTTACCGGACGAAAATCGAAACAAAATGTGGAAAAAGTTTTTCAGATTTATTGAGAAGATATCAAAAAAAATTCTCAACAGATAATGAGGACAAATTTCCGTCTATTGCGCTAAAGTAAATGCTGGAAGAATAAAAATAAAAATATTTTTTTGGCGCCGCCGTGATTCGATCAGATAATTACTAATCGAGCTGCTTAACCACTCGGCCACGATCTCGTTACAGAATTTTGAACTAAATAATTGAACACAATAAAATAATTGTCGCTCGCGCTGTGCACGCGCTATATTGCGCATGCGCACTAAATTTGTTTACCCCCGGCGGTGCTGATGTCAAAATCACAACAGCAGACGATATTTTCGGTATATGAGTTATTATTTTTTTATTTTTTTTCTTCCATATTTCCTTTAAATACGCACCTGAGTGATTTGATACCAATATCAATGAATTATTTAACTAAATAAACCGTCTACGACCGTTTGTCCGGAACTTTTTCTGTCCGGAATCATCTCCCTTGGCAGTAGAGGTAAAAAAAGCCAAAATCTGAAAAATTTGTGATCGAATATTGGCAGTAGAAGGGTATATTTAAAGCCATTGTCGTGCACAATGTTTTTTTCTTCCAGGTGGTACTTACTGAGCTCGCTCCAGAAAGGATTGAACTTGTCATGTATACGTTGGCCATTGTGTTTTTCTCAAGTCAACAATCACTGAATCAGTTCAGTATTCTCATTTTGTAGCAAATGTTGACAAAACCTCAAAGTCAATGTCCATTTGCTCAGCTGTATCAGCACTATACTCGCGCTCTGTACTACAGGCTTGGAAAACATTCAATATCTTGCAACAAAGAATTTCTGCAAGATCCTGGATTTGTACTTCGGTATCTTCTCTTATGTCAAGTGCTTTTTTCATAACTTGTTCAAATTTCCATTATAGTTCCTATACTTGTAGGTGAAGTGTGTGGCTCGATATGGTAAAGTCAGATCATTTAGCCATTTCCGGCGTTCTTCTTTATTTGTAGGTTCAAGGTAATAAGTTACATGTCAACTGGTTCTTACCAACCAACATTAAACAGTCGAGCTCTACAACTTCTTGACGGTTGACCTCAACCAAAGTTGTTGAAATGGTTCCAGTTCCGATTAACGAGGTCATGGGTCCCTAAAAGAGGTTTCTGAAATGTTAACTTAATAAAACGCTTTACCATAAATCAATATAACACCTACTCATAACCATCTATCTAAAATGCCTGGAGTTTTGATATTTGTTATGTAGCAACACCTAGTCTTAATTCTTAGATGTATCAGGTGCATACTACAACAGGTGAGCGACCTAGGACATTTTGTGTCCTCTTGTTTATTCTTTTTGCAGCTTTTAGTTTACATTTGTGTCCAAAGTTTGCCTAGTTATTTATTCATACTTCCTTCCTTATTTGGAGCTGTACTCTTTACAAATGCACATATGTTCGCAATAATTGATTAACTCTTTCCAGGGAACGTACGTAAACCCCGTTGGTTTGGCACAGCGATATACGTTGAAATGTGTTTAATTACTATTTTCAAGCCCAATCACATCTTCACACCCGAGTCCGCGAAACAAATAGTTCCCGGCGGGTCATTCAATAACTAGCCAATAGATGGACATGTTAGCATTTCATTGGTAAAAAAATGAATATTCCATTCAATTCATCACCCACTAGCTTTAGTTACATATTGTTTACGCACGAAATGAGAACATGGGCAACTGAAAATACGTTTTTACTCATTAAAAAACAATATTATTTTTTCAAATAGTGCTAATCAAAGAGAATACCCGAAAATGAATAACTCATCATTAATAGGTGTTACGGAATTGGATTTTGCAGTTAATTGTCTTGATACAAGATCTATGGTTCGTTCTTATATTACAGTGTGCTGTGCTGTAACAATAGCACAAGGTGTCGGTGCTTGTGTAATATGGAAATGTACGCGCATGCCTTTCCAAATTAAACATACCGCAATGCATCTGTTATGCAGCGAAGTAATGAGTAACATAAGCATTTCTATTCATTTAGTACCAAGTATAACTGAGAAATGTTATATACCTACACGTGGAGTGTTTAATAATTATTTTCAAAGTGTATCTTTAGCATTGGTTGCATTTATGTCATTTGATCGGATGTTGGCGATATTGAAACCTCTACAATACACAAAGTTAATGCCAAATTCAAGTGTTAAAAAGGGAATAGCATTTGTATGGATAGTGACCTTACTTATACACGGGGCAGCGATTTATGGTGGTTATTTTCTTAAGCGAACTTGCTCCAAGATCACATCATACACGTTTGTTTGTGAAACTACAGTTCTTGTAATTTTTGCCTTCCATTTGTTGGCAATGACTGTAAATTTGTTGACATACTTAATTGGATCGCATGCAATACGAAAAGGAGCAAAAATGCTTCCGGGTGGTGTTATGAGTAAAGAAATATCTGTATCTACGACAGCATTAAGACGGTTGGCGCTTTCGTTCTGGTTTTTACATACACCCTTTGTGATACAAACAGTGCTTTTAGATATTCTTAGATTAGTTGATAGACGGGTGTGGTATGTGCCTTTATTGTGCGGTGTATCTCTCATTTGCTTACAAATAAACGACGTGTTGAATGTATATATATGGTTGATCAAATTCAAAGAGTGTCGACTTAAACTGTACGAAACATTTCTAACTATGGGTGGTAGATATTCTGCAACCACCCAAACTCTGAAGTACGAACTGTATAACATCGAAATAGTGCCACGATCGAGAGAAATTTGTATGCGAAACCAATTCTGAGTGCAGACATTCATAAGATTTTAGAAATTATTATTTATATGTTTGCACGTTGCTGCTGCATTACAAATAAATAAATATTTGTGTTACATGTGTATATCATTTTTTAAAAATGTTATGTTTTTATTTTTTTTGTTTAAAACTTGCATTTGTGCGTAAATGTACAGGTAATTACTGGTAAATGTACGATGATAAAACATAACGAGCGGTAAGTCCACGAAAGTTTAGATTTTCATGTCAGCAAAGCATAGTTTGACATAAACGGGATGTTTGGATCCAACTGATAGATCAGATAGGCGTTTTCACGCAGCAATTTTCATCATGATATCTGGATATTTGATAGTATCATACCACTCTAAAAGTAGAACTAGTTTTCCTATTTAGTTCCAGGAATCTGGATCCACACTTTCACTCCAAATTGCATATAATTTTAACAAGACCCATGAACTTGCTTGAGAACCATATGACCTACAGTCATGAAACTTCATAGAATGATAGGTCTCATTCAGTAGAAAAGTCCTATATTTATTTTCATCATCGGGTGACCCAAAATGTAAAAACAATTTTGCTCAATAACGTAAGTTCTCTATTACTCAGTCTGCAAACTTTATAGGATACATTGTCTCATTGATTAGACAATTCGTGTTATCTTTTAGGTCAGCATGTCAAATGTCAAGGTGACCTTAAATGTGAAAACTGTTTTCGCTGATTATTTCTGTCTGAGAACCATGTGACACACAGTTATGAAACTTGGATGATTGGTCTCATTGAATTGATTAGCCCTATATATTTAGGTTAGCAGGTCAAGGTCACGGTGACCCAGAATGTGAAAGCTATTTTCGATCAATAACTTTTCTTTAACTCGCAGGCTTCAAACTACATAGGATATATGGTCTCATTGATATTGTTTATATGATCCCTATTTTTGTACAGGTCAGCATGGTAAAGTCACATTGGCTGGAAATGGTAAATCTATTTTGGCTCAATAATTTGAGTTCCTTTTGACTCACAGTCTTCAAACTTCATAGAATAATTGGTCACATTCATTTGATGCCCTCAATTGCTATCTAGGTCAAATGATGTCCGCTTAATTACGCGAGTTCCTTATGACTCACAGTCGTCAAACTTGATAGGATGATTGATCTCATCAAGTAGATAAACCCTGTGAAGTTGCACTGAAGGACACAAGCGGGGTTTTTTATGCCCCCGTATCGATAGATCGGGAGGCATATAGTAATTCACCTGTCCGTTCGTCCGTTCGTTCGTCCGTCCGGCCTGGTTAACTCAAATTGACCCTTTCTTCTAGCATTAATATGGCTTGCTATAGTTTTCAAACTTGCATGGATGTTGTATATGACCACTCTCCACGCGCCTGTATCACCTGACTCCATTTTGACCTTCACCTTGACCTAATTTTGGACTCAAACTTATCTCCCCCTATAGTATTTTTACAATAAAATTTTGTCTGGAGTGTATCTTCAAAACTGTTTAACATATTGACTTGAAACTTGAAATATAAATAGATTGCAACTTGGAGAAGTGCATTGATAAAGAACCATAACTCTGTCAGTCTTAAATTTGAATTATTTCCCCTTTAGTGGGTTTTTTATACTCAAATTTTGCTCTGAGTATATCTTCAAAGCTATTTAACATATTGACTTGAAACTTGGAATATAAATAGATGGCAACTTGGAGAAGTGCAATGACCAAGTACCATAACTCTGTCCGTCTTAAATTTTGAATTATCTCCCCTTTAGTATTTTCAGAATCATATTTTGATATTTTCAGAATCAAATTTTGATATTTTCAGAATCAAATTTTGATATTTTCAGAATCAAATTTTGACTGGAGTGTATCTTCAGAAGTGTTTAAGATATTACCTTAAACTTGATATATAGATAGATGGTAGCTTGTAAAAGTGCAGGGACCAAGAACGATAACTTTGTCTGTCTTACATTTTGAATTATCACCCCTTCTGTATTTTCATGATAATTGTTTGTCCGGGGGTATCTACAAAAGTATTTAAAATATTGACTTGAAACTTGGTATATGAATAGATGGCAACTTCGAGAGGTGCAGTGACAAAGAACCATAACACCTGTATCACCAGATCACACATGAAGTCGATCAAGGCACTGCTTTCAAATGTGGCATATTCGTTTACCATCATAAGCCCCTTTATAGTTCAAAGCCCCTGATTGACTAAGCTTTTTATACGCCCGTTTGAAAAACGTGACGTATTATGTGAACACCCTTGGCGGGCGCGCGTGCGGGCGGCGGCGTCCAATATTTGTCTGTACTCTAACTCAAACAGTTTTTGTCCGATCATCTTCAAACTTGCTGACAATGCTTATGGGTGTAATATCTAGGCCAAGTTCGATAATAGGCCAAATCGGTACATGCCTTCTTGGGTTATGGTCCTTCTTTTACCAAAAAAATGTGAAATATTCGCCTTGTCTGTACTCTAGCTTAAACAGTTTTCATCCGATCATCTTCAAACTTGCTGACAATGCTTATGGGTGTAATATCTAGGCCAAGTTCGATTATAGGCCAAATCGGTGCAGGCCTTCTTGGTTTATGGTCCTTCTTTTACCAAAAAAATGTGAAATTGGCCTTGTCTGTACTCTAGCTTAAACAGTTTTCATCCGATCATCTTCAAACTTACTGACAATGCTTATGGGTGTAATATCTAGGCCAAGTTCGATTATATGCCAAATCGGTGCAGGCCTTCTTGGGTTATGGTCCATTTTTTACCAAAAAAATGTGGAATTGGCCTTGTCTGTACTCTAGCTTAAACAGTTTTCATCCGATCATCTTCAAACTTGCTGACAATGCTTATGGGTGTAATATCTAGGCCAAGTTCGATTATAGGCCAAATCGGTGCAGGCCTTCTTGTGTTATGGTCCTTCTTTTACCAAAAAAATGTGAAATATTCGCCTTGTCTGTACTCTAGCTTAAACAGTTTTCATCCGATCATCTTCAAACTTACTGACAATGCTTATGGGTGTAATATCTAGGCCAAGTTCGATTATAGGCCAAATCGGTGCAGACCTTCTTGGGTTATGGTCGTTCTTTTACCAAAAAAATGTGATATTGGCCTTGTCTGTACTCTAGCTTAAACAGTTTTCATCCGATCATCTTCAAACTTGCTGACAATGCTTATGGGTGTAATATCTAGGCCAAGTTCGATTATAGGCCAAATCGGTGCAGGCCTTCTTGTGTTATGGTCCTTCTTTTACCAAAATAAATGTGAAATTGGCCTTGTCTGTACTCTAGCTCAAACAATTTTCATCCGATCGTCTTCAAACTTGCTGACGATACTCATGGGTGTAATATCTAGGCCAAGATAAGTTTAAAGATGATTGTTCAAAAATGTTTTGACATAATATGGGCTTTTATTTAATAATCAATATTTTTTTCACTAGCACAACCAAGACGGGCGTATTTTGTGACATTTTGGCATCTTGTTATGGACATGGCTTCCACGGAGGCATAAGCGTTTATTGAACGCAGTCTTGTTTTGTTCAAAAACAGTATCTAGTTCTTCTCAATGACATCTTCAAACAAAATTATTGTGAAATATATGAAGGTAGATCATTAAAAAATGACGGTAGATATACATGTTATTATGATTCTTGGTAACTGCACTGCTCCAAGATGCCATGTACATGTGTTGGTATTTAAAATTTCAAGGACATCCCTTGCACTGTTTGGAGATACGGTTTGGACAAAATACTTAAGGGGAGATCATTCAAAATGTTAAACAGACAGGGTTATGGTTTTTGATCACTACACACAAGTTGACATCAATTTATTTCAGCCTATACTTCAGGTTTCAAGTCAATGTCTTAAGCAGCTTTGAAAATATGCTCCATTTAGGTCTGATTAGTTGCCGTGGCTCCACTACGATTAAAACGTTCCCATCACGCTCTCTCAAGATCAAAGTTGAATCGGGATAATCGTGGCCAAATGTTCAAAAAAATAACTTCGATGCCCACGATGCTCACGATTCCACCACGATACCCTACGATCATCACGATTAAATTCTACGACCTCGGACGATTTTCCACGCTCACCACGATACTTTTCAATCGTGGCTGACTGTAAACGCAGCATAAGAATGTTTACTATTTTCTTTCATCAAATCTTTTTTTATCATGTCTACCTGTTGGAATAGATTGGCATACAATTTAGCGTGCTATGAATGAAATGGTTTGTGTCTCTGTCTGAGGGTCTGTAGAAGGATTATTGTGGACGCAACTCCATCTGTTTTTTGCAGGATTTCTTTCACGCGTGAACAGCCTCAACATGCAGATGTGCGTAAACGAAAAAAAAATGCGCACTGTGCACAATGACTTTTCGTAGAATTATAACCCTTTGTCGGTAGAGGGTATATAAGTTTGCTTTATTGCGACAGTTCTAGTTGGTTTTGACTTAATATAAATATTTCGAATTATTTGTATTAGCTAGGCGCGGCAAGACGCACTCGATTTAATCGTTAGGTATCACAGATATGGCAGGATTCTCTGCTAGTGTTTCCATATTATACCCAATTTCACATGCTTGGTTGTTGCATGTCTAATAAGCATGTGGTGTTTTCACAGTGCAACATAACAGAATACCACGTAGGGCTCTAGTTTTTACACAATGGATGTTAACGACGACCTTTATTATTAATTATTTTAGGGATACACGCAGATATGTTCAGCATCTTTCAATAATCTAGTTTTATTAACATCTCGCCATGCTTGCTAATATTTTTTTAATTACAATACATGAGCCTAATGAACCAAGCGTACCAACTGTCGAAGCCTAGCTGATGGACTGGCTAACTGACATAACTGAAACCCTTCAAAATCTGGAAATTGGAGTTAGTTCTTGGCAGGGTCTATCACCACACGAGAAGGCATTATATCTACCTCACTATATTACATCATAGTATCTAATTATAGTACTAGTCAGTAGTTATTTTACCCAGAAGCATATATAAATTGTCGCTGGATTTCGCGGTTTTGGGGCATGATGTTTTTTATAACTAGGTTAAGTCGCGGAACGCCTCATTTTGTTTCTTAGGGTCACCTTTTTGACAAATATATACTTGTAGAACTAATTTATGTCTCTCATTTATAGCGAAGACTTGGAGAACTAGGTCAAGTCGCAGTTACGCTTCATGGACATCGTTTTTTGGCATATCTGTGTGTGGCTATGTTGTCCAGCGGGAACTGGGGCTTTCATTTCTGTTCGTTAGGTTTATATGAATGAACATTGTGTAATTGTGTTGTTAATGGGGAACGCTGGCCTAGAGATAGGGCGCGCGCTTCGGGGTCGAGAGATCCCGGGTTCGATCTCCCTCTGGACCACTGGTTAATTTCTCTGAGCACGATCCACATGCTCCACTCCACCATGGTGTAATATGGTACCTGTGAGGGTAGTGTCTAGTCCTTGGCACCGCAGATCGATTTTTGCTGCCACACACACAGGAGAGAAATAGTCTCCCTTGGGAGACACCAGGAGAGAAATAGTCTCCCTTGGGAGACACCAGTGTAGGTTTCCATATGTAGCCCAATGACCAGGGGAGTTAAACTGTCAAAGGCTGCTTGAGCGGTCCAACAGCTTAAAGGAGCCCTAGAAAATTGGTAACTTTATGTTTTCTGTGCTCGGTTAGTTGAGTGCTGATTTCCCTGTCCCGATCTTTTCCAATATTTTATACACACGTATTTCCATTATTTTAAAAGTGAGTATGCCGAAACGTTTTCTTTTCTTAAAATTACAACCGTCAACTAAACCTGGTAACAAGCGTTTGACAACCGATGAGAAAGTAACCAAGATTAAGCGGAGTAGTATAAATAACGAGTCCAAACGAATAGACAATATTTAACACTGCTTTGGAAAACAGAATATATGTAGGTGTACAAGGGGTGGGCCTGGATTTTTACTTTGAGGTTTTAAAGCCCCCGCCCTGCCGGGGACAGCCGTCGGTGTATTGGTTCGAAAAACATCTAACATTTCCCGGCAGTGCGGGGAAGCTGAAGCTAAAACACGGCCGTTTCCCCGGCTATCTACCGTCCATCCATGTGGTCACTGGAGGTTGCAGTATGACACGTGTTTGTGAGTCGATGGGGTGGATTTCGTGGTGTGAGGTATTGTGTTTGTAACTAGGTCAAAAAAGAAAATTGGACAGGGAATGCGGCTCTCAACTTAACCAGCCGAACGCAACTACACGAAGCAATGCCCTCATACAACCAAAGAAATGATTAAAAGCCCAAGTCGTCGTCGCAAAATGCAAAATTTTGAAACAATAACAAAATAACTGTGATCCGAATGACCCGCAACTAATAAGCAATACCCCGGGAACATTATTTAGTTGCCAGGGGCCGGGAAATTACCGGATATTGTACAATCAGCTGTCC
Organism: Spisula subtruncata; assembly: GCA_963678985.1. Classification (NCBI taxonomy): domain Eukaryota; kingdom Metazoa; phylum Mollusca; class Bivalvia; order Venerida; family Mactridae; genus Spisula; species Spisula subtruncata. The sequence goes on from OY787661.1 coordinate 19,165,714, forward strand.
CGTCAGTTTTGACAACGCCAGAGTATAAAAGTCCGCCCAACCCCTGGGGTGGGGACCGTTGACCCAACTGAGTGGTGCACTACACTGCATTGCTTCTTATGCAGAGAATGCACGCTCCTCTTCCTCACATCAACTTCCTCTCAGATGTTACAGCCAATGTGAGGTATTGCTAGCTCATGCACTTTCTGGAAAGTGTATGTCATACCTTGATGAGAATTTCAAAGTTCACAGTTCAAGACAACTGACGCTATTCCTTGTCTTTTCAACAAATAGATGTAACGTATGTTTGGATATGACTCTATTTAAGCAGTCAAATATTTGATAAGGATATGCCTTCTTTGTCTTTTCAACAAATGGATGTAACGTGTGTTGGGATATGACTTTTCAAACATTTAAGCTGTCAAATATTTTATAAGGATATGCGAAACATTGAACCTGAGACATTCTTTTTTGGCTTGATCTGGAGATGGTAACCCCTTATTTGTAGAAAGTTTCATGACCCCTAGCCGGGCGATCTTCGTTCTTAGTCCGACACACTTTTGTTTGGCCACAGTAAAGAAAGTAGTGTAAACACGGTTTAGGTCGTCGTTGGTTTCACTTTAGCAGGCGAAATAAGGATATCCAAATCGTCACCAATTAATTAAATAGGGGTCTAAAAGTAGACCATCTGTTTTCATTGTAATGTCTCTTTTAGTGATTTTCAACCATAGCAGATGTGTTAGACAAAAATGTGAACATTAATCTTGCTCATCTGTATCCAGACCACCCTGGATCTTTTCTTAAATTCCAACTATGCCTGAACTTCATCTCATTCTTGATATAATCAACAAGTTTGTGTGAACATAAAGTGTTTAAGAAATGTCAAACTTTTCCCTATTTATTTTTAGTAACCTCGATGTATTGCATGGATATGTGTCCGGACAGGTGCTAATTTCGCAGACTGAACATTTTAATAACTTGGGGAACAATCATGCAATATCTCTAAATATTAGCAAAATATCACATTAAAAAAAACATAGTGTAAGAAGAGTACAGTACATGTAATAGGATTTTAAAAATATGGCACATTTTAAACATAGAACAGAACATTTGTACGTTCTGCACCTCATCATATACAAACTACATGTTTTACAAAATAACATAATTTTTATAATTTTATTATGCATATTATGCATGATCACATTATATAACCAACATTTCGCAGATGGATATAATAGTATACAAGTAAATATTTTGTTAGTATTGGAGAATGGACATGCATGACAATTATTGAAATAATTGAAAATATTTTTGTTACTGATTTTCATTTTGAATTTTTATTCCTGAAGTGAAAACCTCTTAAAATCGTCGCCATCTTGTCGTTAACTCTGTATAAAATTCTTTGAAGCACTGTTTTATTTTCATAAGTCAATATTTTCGGTATCAACCGATTACTATGATATAATGTTTCTATGTGGATATCCACAACAATAATGCGATATACAGTTCCATGCGATACCCCAGTGATGATGCATATATCTCTTTCAGTGTAGCGTCGATCAGAATAAATAACGTCGCATTATAGCACTTCCTATGCTCAGGCTAATAACTATGACTATCTAACCACGCGTTCAAAGCCTCTTTGAAACAACTCTCATCGTAGAATGTGACGATACTGAAGGTAAGATTTCCGTTAATCAAGTTCTTTGGGTTTTTTTCAGGAAAATATAAATACAACATGGCATTCTAAAAATAGACAACTGTCAAAGCAAACGATTATTTCATAATAATGACTACGTTTGTGATTTTCAAACACTTCTGGTGTACTAAGATAAAACATGTAAACATTTACCTTGTTCGTCAGTATCCAGACCACCCTGGATACCTGAATATGCCGTTGTCTTGGTGAGCATTTCACCAATTATCTGGCTCTGCTGGCTAGCCACCGCAACCAATTCTCCTCCACCAGTCTTCCTACGCTCTATCTTCTCCTTAGTGATATCTTCCTTTGCCTTCCTCTTCAAGTTTGACCACTTATCAGATGCTCTGATCGTAGGGCATAACCCAGAGCCGAACATGCCTACTTCTGTCTTTCCATATCTCTGCTTTTATGTTGTTTGTCACCTGATCCGTTAACTTGGAGTTCAAGACATCATAGTGATGCTTAACCAATTCTTCCAACTTCAGCACTGCATTGTTGTTAAAGTTAGAGGCTCTCACCCTCTCAATACTGTTTTTAGCATTAGCAAAGGTTGGGTCTTCTACTAAAGCAGCCATTTTGTTTTATCAACTAGGAAGTGGAAGTCTGGAGTTGAATGTAGATGTTAAATTTCTAAACAGTCTGTAATAATTTTGAACGGGCGGTCAAGTAACACTCCGTTAGCTTTTTAACCGACTGTTACATTTAACTTTAACGGATATTTGAAGAACCGGCTCCTGTTGTCTAATTTAACCGACTGTTAACTTAACCGCTCGCTTTTTTTGGAACAGGCTCTTGTGCTTATCTACTTCATCTATTATTCCCGTCCCTCTTTGAATGATTTGTGCCATCGGAAAACCAGAGAACGCTGGAAATCCTTACGACCCACTTGATGCATATCAATTGTGTGTGTTGGGTGTCTTCCCCAGGTCATGCACTTAGTAGCAGAAACCAAAATACACTCAAGACATTTAATGCCGCATAGCATTGGAATAATTTCACAAGCATGTTCTCTTGGATGAAGTATATGGTCTCTATCCAAAAATAGTCATAAAGTTTTTCAGCGCAGGTCTTGCTTAACCATTGAGCGGCTATGATGCCACTAAAGATGAACAGTTCGCACAAACCCTAGTTGTACAAGCTGTCAGGAATCATAGGAGGTTACATGAATATTGTCTTAGTTATGGCCCTTTGTGGAAGATGCATGTTGGTAGATTTGTAGTCCTACTGGTTATACTAAAAACGGTTTTACTACGTACTCAGTGTACATTTTGGTCATGAACAGCAGATTGCAATCCGGTGATTGGTAAAACGCCAAAAACACATGAGGAAATCGGACAGACAGGGAAGGTAGCACTCAACTTAACCGGCCGAGCACAGAAAACATTCACAAAAAGACACAGAGCAATACCCACACACAACCCAACAAAATTATTAAACGCCCAAGTCACCGCAACAAAAACGCAAGGTGACCTAATTTCACAAGCACGTTATAATGTAATTAAGTTCTCTTGGACGTAGCTTATATAGTATGCATACTCAAAGAGTAACAAATGCTTCTGTACATGTCCTGTGTAACTATTCGATGATATCCAAGAAGTCCATGGGTTAGGACATAAATTAATATTGTGATACCACGAGGATAAGGGTATAATACAGTGAAGTAATAACTACATCTCGTATATGTATGTTTATTAAGAACAAAACAACAAATTCAAAAATAAAATGTATCAAATGTAATACTAGTTCATAAAATTGATGTAACATTTCCACTAAACGTATGAAACATAAATACTGTGTCACACTTATTTATGATTATGACTGTCGGACGTAGTTAAGTACTAAAAATATTCTAACTAATGCCACGAGTACATCCACCATATACTAGTAACCTGTAGAAACAGGTTGCTGGGTAAACTGGTAAAGTTGAAATTTTGTTTTACAAATTAAACATTTAAGCATTTTTTTCACATCAATTTTGAACAGCGTTGTAATGATTCAGACCTTCAATATCTCAATAAAATTTACAGTCGACAGCTAAGAGTAGAAATACAAGTTCACAACATCTGGTAGGTCGGTCAATTTGTGAAACCCATATCATCGGAGAAATATCAAAGAAACATTAACAATTTATGGAAAAAACTACTGATCTAGTCAGGCCTAAAATAGTATCATGTAATGGTAATTAACATGTAATTTGATGGTTTCGACGAAGAAACAAATGATTAAAAACACACACGCTGTGCTTAGAAGCTTCAGTGCAAGCTGATGTGCGCATTTCATTAACAGAAACACCAGCCTATCCTTATCACTATACAACATAATAATCTATAAAATTAATAAGCTTGAACATCACAGTTGAATCATCACATAGTCGCATACAACCGTCGTGGATTAATTGCTATGTCATCCTTTAAGTGTATAGAGTTATATCGGACGATTTTTTTTTTAAATGTTTCAAAAAATGAAATTTTTTTTTAAAAAATTACGCTTTTATATTCATTAGATACTTTTTCGCTTCAGTTAAACAGAAACTCTATGATTTATTGGACATGCGAACTGTCCATTTACGAAAGTGTTCTAGAACACCCTATGAAATTATAAGAATCGTCTATTTTCGATGATTGAATCAAAGTACACAGACCCCATCCAAAGTTATAATTTGCAACTATAGTAGTCTGTGATCATACTAAAAACGATGTAAGTAATTATTTTGACATTAAATTACTGTTAGAAAATAGATCTATACACTTAAATGTTTCACAATATGGAAGTATATTTGGTGCTTGTTTAGTCCCTACCGGTTTTCAACAGTTGAATCATCACATAATCACATGCAACCGTGGTGAATTAATTGCTAGGTCATCCTCAATGTTTCACAATATTAAAGTGTGTTTGGTCCTAACGGTTTTCAGCTGGAGTTCCTAATTACTTATTTGACCAATTTCTGTAATTCTTGCTGGTTTTCAATAGACAACTCGATGAAATGCCATTGTTTGAAACATGACCAGTCAAAAGACTAAAATGGCAATTAGGGTGCGAACCATGCGGCTGCGCTATCCAGGCAGATCACGATAATAGCAGAGACTGCAGTACGATGAGCTGGATGGGGATGATCACCAAGGATTTAATTCATTCTGGTGTAAGTACAATAATTTATTCACAATTCTGTGTGAACATCGCCAAAACCACTGCGTTAGCTTTTACTGCTGCGGCATTTCTTCTCCTCTGTCGGTGGTGGTTTAATGGTGAGTATATCTGGTGACATAACATACCCACCATGCACCAGTTTGAAATCTTCAAATTGTTCTACAATATCCTCCAGTATACCATCTGTATCCTGTGTGACCTGAATACCCTGGAAGAAATAATCGATTAATTAAAAGAATAAGGTCGTAAGTTCAAAGATACGAGACTAAACTTTCTGAAAACTTCAGCTTGATTTCCTCTTCCGATGTGGTTGAAATATGCTCATAACGTGTGTCGCATACAGTAGAAGTTATACATACATTAACGTTAGTTGCACTAACGATCTTGTTCTACTAAGTCGGTGATTTTACCATTATGCCTACATTTAATATGGACTACTCATGCTCGCCAGCATTGTGACAGTTCACAATCTATCGTAGAAAATAAAGTGGTTCCAAGTGTAACTTCAAACAAACCTTCTATGTACCTGGACACGTAACGTATGACAAGTAACCAGCTTGGAACTGTTCAGTTTAATTAAACAATTAATATATGCCAAAATTGAATAAGTGTAATAGAAAATCTAAAATTAACATTTTGTTCTTTGGTTTATACATGTACATACATATCATATTTAGTGAACCACCTAGTTAGCTCGTTCAGAGAGCACTTACTTCTAGCAGAAGAGTACGTAGTTTCGACTCTCCATTGTCATTGATTGAGTTAAGCAACATTGTTGAACCCTGTGTTGTCAGTGGGTTCTTGCTGAGCTGTAATATATAAACATTGATCTTCGATTGAATATCATTTTAGTTACGATCTGCTGTTTTATCATACGTTGACTATTCCTCATTCGTCTATATAAAAGAATACATGGTCCATCTTTTACAAACCATGTCACGACTGGTACATTTTCGTATATGGCTAAGAGGTCTACTTATTATCGACTTTAAATTTGCGCTGTGCTGAAAAGTACATATTGGGACAATACGAGTATCACATGTACCTGCAATATGAGTTAACCTTTCCAATATTTTAATCATCATATTGACATATATGCTGCACTGATTATGTTGCGTTAAAACCTTAAACTTAACAAAAAAATGAAATTATGAAATAGTGGTTAGGCTTAGTATTTTTTTAATTATTATTAAACCAGATACTCGTACTGTCGAATTAATTCCCACTGTTACTCACCGATAAAAATTGCAATGTCGTATTTAGACAAACGCCTCTGGATAGACCTTTGCAACCATCCAGTCCTATTCTATTGTTCGATAGATCAAGTTTCAACAATGTTTTATTTTCTTCTAACGCTTCTCCTAAAGCTGCACCACCTTCATCGCCAAAACCATTCCATGAAAGATTTAAGTGACGTAGCTCTTCGTTTCTCTGGAAAACAGATATGGAAATTAGACTATATAAAGTACGAGCCCTATTGTTTACGTTAATTACCTGAAGGTGCACTCATGCTAGATTAATATTTTGATTAATGGATAACTCGGATAGCAGATTATGCGTTATGTGTCATGCTCTGATCGTTTTTATTGTGTCCCCTGAATAGGCGACAAGTAGGTGTAACTTTTGTCGGCGGTGGCAGTTTCCGATTTACTTGTTTCATCGTAAGTTGGCATTACTTCAAATTCGGTATTGCTGTGTTTTGCAATGACAAAACGTGCAATGCACACGAACCATAACATTGTGTGATTTTGGAATTATTACCCTTTGATTAATATCTTATCCGCACAATAAGTTCGTCATTTGAAGTTCAAATGACTTCACATAAATTTGGTACGCATGTTTCTCGCAATGACTCCAAGTGCAGTGTGCAAAAAACGTTACTCTACCTTGCACGACAGGCGACACATCAGACTCATGGAGCTTTTATTTACTTTAAAAAGGAATACGTATATCTTGTTTTATCGCATTAAACTGTTCAGTGTCTTCAGTTTGTCTGAATGTAAATATTTCTTACATATAGAGCATCTCCCCAAGCTACTGCACCCATCAGTCGTATATGGTTCCAGCTCATATCTAACTCTGTAATTGAGTCGTTTGTTTCTGGAAAGTATAAAATATAACAATTAAATATGTTTGGTGGGTACGCCTATACAGCACCAAACGATGCGTTGTGTTACGGTTGGTTAAAGCACGTTGCAATAAGGTGTATTGAGATTCCCATTGCGATACCGACAACATAGTTGGTACAGGAGGACATTGTAAGTTAGCTATAAATAATACTTATGTTACTATATATAGTAACAAATTTGCCTTCGAAAAATAGCATTATCAGCTTTTCAAAAGTATTATCAGCTTTTTGCCCCGCCGCCACGCGCCCCCGGGGCGATTATCACTGATAATGGCCCTTGGAAAACGTTCACGCGCAACGTTACGTCATTTTAGCGTCGGCCGCTGAGCGTAGGCCTATTTCTACCAGAATCACTTACAAACACGGTTGATGGCTTCGGAGAAGCAGAATAGCACATTTAAAATATATTTTGTGTCAACCTCCGATGCAATATACATGACCTATGTACTAGACCTTTAATATATTATCAAAACAGCGAGTTTCCTAGACGAGATCAATATTTTGATATTCCTCCGAAAATGCGAAAAACACTTTTTTTCAGAATTTTGCATTAAACTGAACACCAGCGTGTAGCAAATTATCTAATTAAGAAAATGAATACCCACATGATAGGTTTCCGTTCAATAATAAAAAAGTTACGAGCATTTTAGTGTTTGATCTACAGCTCTTGTAGATGTGCATTGCGCGCTTAGATCCAAGTTTGACAACAATAACTCTCTACATTAGCAAATGATCTACCAATTACTGAACACGTTAAGTTTTTTTAATGTGTTGTTTTAATGAAAAGCTGCAACATAAATATTATACAGAACAATAGATGGCTGAGCAGTGCCTTTGAGTGATAATCGCCCCGGTAGGTCTGTGATAATTGCCCTCGGGCTAAAGCCCTCGGGCAATTATCAGCCTACCGGGGCGATTATCGCTCAAAGGCACTGCTCAGCCATGTATTATTCTATAAATAGTTAATTGAGTGTTGTCTAGGGGCTGGCACTACTTGTATTTGGATTAGGGGAGTAAATGGGGTCAGAAAGAAGGGTGCCTCATTAGTCAAATGGATACACGTTTTTTTACAAAAGGTGTCACCGAAGCAATTAAGACCATCACGTGCTTAACAGTACTGATAAATTAAATTATATTGGTATCTAGTTTCTATTAGTCTATATTTGATTTTTGGACCTGCATTAGAGTTCATTTTTTTATATAAAAAACAACCCATTCATACTAACGTATTACTATAATTTTACTTCTGTACTTACCTATTGATTTGGCAAGAATTTTTCCGCCTTCTTCTTGAAAACTGTTATTACTTAAATTCAATTTCTTCAATTTTCTGTTGAACTGTAATGAAGACACTACTTTTTACAAACTCAGATACGATCAAAATAATGAAATACTATGCACTCAATCAATAAAATCATTTGCAAATTGAATGTATGGTAATTAAAATCATGATACGATATTCACTTGATTGTGTGCTAGAGTTGACACTACATCACATAGCTGATTTCAATCTTTATAAATATTTTACTAATACATTTTGTACGCAGGTTATCGTGATGGTTACCTGCACTAGTATACTTTAATAATTACCTGAAGAAATGTTCTTCTTTTAAATGTAATTATTCTTGAAATTAACAATTGATGTGAAATTGATTTGAATTAACCTTAAAGTTACACGTAATTATTGTTTTATTGGACAGAGACGACAGCACTCAACTGGAAGCAGAAAACTATTTAAAACAGACCGCAATCACTCTGCTCATTAAGCGAAAAAATGAAGCTAATGTACATTCTCTATACATACACAATAAACATGCACTGCAGTGATCATTTGAACGTGGCCTCTTACAGAATGTTGTCAGATCTATAGCAGCGCAAAGAAATGGAGGCTTTCTGTTGCAAATGTTAGGATCTGATTTTAATGTGATTTTCGTTGTGTGACACACCACATGTATAATAAAATTAATAACAATGTATTGTATTTATCGACCACGACAACTTCATCATAAATAAGGATATAATGTGAGAATCGATCCCGCAGCTTGGACAATGATATATGGGAGAATTTTTTTACAAAAGAATCGAGAGGTAATGCAAGTTACTTAACTGAATGTGATCCCAATGTACTGCGTGTATATAATTATGGCTAATTAAAACTTACCTTCAAAGCTTCGGCGAAACATTTGGCACAATCATCATCTAAATTATTACCTACAAGAGTATTCAAATACAATGTATATTGGGTAGTCTAACTAGAACAGGAATAAAACCGGTGCAAGCGAAAAGTGACGAAATGGTGTTTTGACAATTATAGATTCATTCATTTAGGTATAAACGTTATAACGCATTAAGATGGAACAAAAACTTGACATCAAATGTTGATTTCTTCATTCCCAACTTATACTAATAAAATCAACTGCCATATATTGATGCAACAGTTTTTTGAAAGGCGTTGATGAAAACGGTGCAATATGAGCATGTCAGAGAAATGTAAATACTGTATTGCACAGACTTTGAAGTTCATGCATAATTAGCCGTAAATAGAGGTAATAAATTACTAGTAATCAATGATTACTACACTGAAGTAAAGTACGGGTTGACTTTTTACAGTCGCCTCACGGAACTTAACACATGCTGTAGTGATAAGTAAATGATGTAGTGCACAGACAACCCAAAGCAACATGGATAATGTTCACATGGGGGTAAATAAACGTAGAACATACCTGCCGCCTCGAATGTTGTGATTGTAAGATTTTCTGAGAGTAACTCTGCCAACAATGATATTTCATGAAGACCTATCTTGGTGTTTGACAAATTCTACAATAATAAAATGAAGAATATCATGATATTAAACTTAGTATACGATGCATACATAATGTGCATGGTAAAACTAATTTATTTATGCGAGCATATTGTTGTTTAGTACAAATATACCCTTAATTGTAGTATTTGATGTTTTGTATGTGTTTTCCGGGGTTTTTGTGCGTTTTTGATCTTGATATGTTGGATACTGCTTGCCCTTTCGATTTATTGATGGTATTTGTAACTCGAATTTTAAACACACAAACTGTACGAAAACTATTTCCGACAAAATAAACTAGTTTCAGTACAGTTAAGAACAATGAAACACGCTCAAACGAAATGACAAAATGTAATATTAATTTAAGTGGTTGCCTTTATAATACACATATTTGACAATCTTTTGAACACTGTTCAGCCCATTAAATATCCCCAGGGGGTGTATAGTTTCTAGTAACCAATTACATGTATTGTCGCTTAGATTTAATCACTATTCATGTTAACTACCTAGGTTTTAAAAAGGTTCATGCATTTAATCACTAGTTTTAATATTTAATTGTTTGGTTTATCATAAGAGCACGCAGTGTGCAACCATTTCAATTATTAAACAAAGAAAGTACTGTAGAAACAGTATATGCGACCACTCAAGGGATAAAAGTGAAAAATCTCTCCAAACAATGCAGCCTCACTAGTTGTACACTTTGAATGGTTGCCTGTGACAGGTTAGGCAATACAAGACCCAGACACAGTACTTACAAGTTCAGTTATTGTCATATTTTCTTCCAGCATTTCAACTAAATACTCTACTCCCTCTCTGCCTATAGAGTTACCACATAAGTTGATTGAAGATACACACATATTTGACTGAAAATTCAAAAGGTAACATAATATATTATACAACTTTATTTCAAAGACAAATTACATGATACGTCATATGCTCACCTTTTGTCGAGACATATGGAAATATAAATACTCGAAGCTACGCAAACGTCAGGAGTATCAGAAACATGGTTAATGTAAACGCCAAATGGAAAAGCATATGGATTAAGAGTAACCAATTAACTCATTTGATAACTATACAATGTATGATGTGTCGAATATTTTTTTATGTAAATCTGAAGTATATGTCTAGTATCATGTTTGCAATTTGACTTGGTTATCTGTTCAATATTGACACAACTGTGCATTCAAAAGTTAATTTGTATGAAGTGTGTAAGTGTTTATAATCGAGGCGTGCCTTATTATGTTATAATACTTATGTTACTATATATAGTAACAAATTTGCCTTCGAAAAATAGCATTATCAGCTTTTCAAAAGTATTATCAGCCTTTTGCCCCGCCGCCACGCGCCCCCGGGGCGATTATCACTGATAATGGCCATTGGAAAACGTTCACGCGCAACGTTACGTCATTTTAGCGTCGGCCGCTGAGCGTAGGCCTATTTCTACCAGAATCACTTACAAACACGGTTGATGGCTTCGGAGAAGCAGAATAGCACATTTAAAATATATTTTGTGTCAACCTCCGATGAAATATACATGACCTATGTACTTGACCTTTAATATATTATCAAAACAGCGAGTTTCCTAGACGAGATCAATATTTTGATATTCCTCCGAAAATGCGAAAAACACTTTTTTCAGAATTTTGCATTAAACTGAACACCAGCGTGTAGCAAATTATCTAATTAAGAAAATGAATACCCACATGATAGGTTTCCGTTCAATAATAAAAAAGTTACGAGCATTTTAGTGTTTGATCTACAGCTCTTGTAGATGTGCATTGCGCGCTTAGATCCAAGTTTGACAACAATAACTCTCTACATTAGCAAATGATCTACCAATTACTGAACACGTTAAGTTTTTTTAATGTGTTGTTTTAATGAAAAGCTGCAACATAAATATTATACAGAACAATAGATGGCTGAGCAGTGCCTTTGAGTGATAATCGCCCCGGTAGGTCTGTGATAATTGCCCTCGGGCTAAAGCCCTCGGGCAATTATCAGCCTACCGGGGCGATTATCACTCAAAGGTACTGCTCAGCCATGTATTATTCTATAAATACCAATAGAAGGGAGTGCATATCATCAGTTTTTCTCCAGCCTTTATTTGCCAGCCAGTTTTGCCTTCACTCGGATTTGAACCTAGGTCGCCATATTATACGACAAGCACGTTAACTACTGAGCTTCGGATGCACATGAACAAGAGTTTAACCAAACGGACACGAACGTTCGACTAAGAATCGAAGTCATTAAATGTGAAAGTAACCATCGTAAATAATAATTATAATAATAATAATAAAGACTTTATTTATTGAGGCAACGTAGTTAGGCATTTGCCCAATCTTCCCTACGAGACACACACAGATTGGACTGAAAATTCAAAAGGTAACATGATATTTTATACAACTTAAATTCAAAGACGAATTACGTGATACATCATACGCTCACCTTTCTTGGACACATATGGTATTATAAACGCATGTAAATCGATGTATAGAATTTACCTCTTGATAAGTGCACATTGTTTTACATCTTTGTATGCCAGAAAGTCAACAAATGACATAGCAACGGCCATAGATGCTAGCTCTATCATTTAGTATTTGCAATGGAAGTAATCAACGCAATCAAAGTAAAGCCAAGAGTAAAAGTACAATGTCTGTTTCGCACTAAATTTTTACCATTTGAAATTACAAGTACATATACTTCCTATATATGGAAATGAATACGTTTCCGGATATTTTAAGCAACCCTTTGTTTTTTATAATTAATAAAAATGGACAAATAACTGTTCAAAGTACACCGCCTACAATGAAACCCAGTAGGCCTACCCAATTGTTCAACCCATTTACCAAATCATTATCCCCAATCAATGCGCTCGCGGCTTATCAATAGAACGGAGTTTACACAAGAAAACTCTTCAAACAAAATTGACTCTTCATTGACGCAGATGATAGACCCTACACATTCCATTTTATACTGATATTATCCTACTGTAAACAAATGTTACTTGTTTTTACCGTCAGTGCCGTTGACAACGCTTTGATATCTTCCGGAACGAGGAGGAAGTTCCGGACATCCAATGTGGATTCAGCTAAACCTTTGACCAAACGTTTCCGGGGAGGAATTCCATTGCGTTCACACACGGCTAGGTATATTTTCTGACTCATGTCCAACGGTTGTGTAGGTTTCTTGTCTTTATCTGAAACAATTATATATTTAATAAATGCGACAGCACTACAGAATTGTATTTTGGCCATATTGGCGTATCACGATACATTTGTATTTGGTAGATTTCATTATAGATGCGTTTAAGTTGTCACTATCCATATTTTCAGCTCTATATTATCTTTATTTTATCAGTATGGAGATGTTAATAAGAACTGCATGTAGATGTTACCCGTCGTCTTTTGAGTTTTCCACTATACTCATCAACATTCAAAATATATCCGCACAGTATGTTGTTCTAAAGATGCCAATACACAATGTACTACTCAAACATGCATTTTATTATACCCCTCTTTGGCGAGGGGGTATTTTGGTTTGCACATGTCGGTAGGTCGGACTGTCCGTGGTCGGTCGGTAGACCAAATGGTTTCCGTTCAATACCTCTTGATCGCTTTCTTTAGGATCTCCAAACTTTACATGGAGGTTGGCCAGCATCAGTAAAGGGTGTAAAGAAAGTTCTTTCCGGTCAGAAAGCATGGCGTATTTTTATTTTGACCAAGCGAAATATTATGGAATTTGGAACGAAGGTAGATGAATATCGATTTTGGTTCAGAAGGTCAAAGGTCACTTTGATTGGGGGCATACATGTTTTACAAACATCTCTAGTGTTACCTTACCATCATCACTAATGTTTTCTTCACTACTGCTACTTTTATCAAAGTCATAGTTTTCTGTTAGATATTTGGGTGTGGTAGCACGTGGAGCCTCAGTCTGTATCTCGGCACGTGATGCACCGCGCTTTAATTTTGTAAATGTTCGACTTCTGATGAGTGGTCTTCCTTCTCTGGGCGAGGCTATCTTTCTGGCAATCTTTGTCTTCTCCAGGAGTTTGTGATGTATGGGCATACGATCCCTGTGGAATATTTAAGAATCGATATGTTTAACAAGTCAAAACTATACCTTATCATATTGGCTGTTCAGTTTACACAAATAAAATATGATTGTTTTCGAAGTATGAACGTATATAGTATGTACATTGTACAATGGAATCAAAAACATTTTACATAATGCTTGTTTTCGTTTCCCAAGTTGTTTCTATCACAAACTGTCTGTAGATCTCTTTGGCTGATGTGTGTGGTTATGCAGTTTTAATAATCGGTCATATGCTAAACGGTACCCATGGGTCAACTATTGTGTATACAAGGTAGAACTAAGCGGCATATCTACGAAGAAAACCATGGCTTTTGGGAGTTCGATCCATGCGGAGTAAACCACAAGAGCACTTCATAATGTGAGCAGACCATTAGCTGCCATAACGCATATTTACATGGATTTGAAAACAGCACTATGTTAATTTGATATGGATCGTTCGATGGTTTGTCATCCTGATGTTGACAGTGGATGCATGATACAGGGCACCTAGTATAAGTTACCACCTTAATTAAGTACATAGTACTTATTTTCACTTTTGTCGTATTTTTCTTTTGTCGTATTCGTTATGCAAACAAAGAATGTTTTGGAAGGAATAAAAATGTTTTATTGTGTTTTATATGTAATCAGTGACTAATTGAAATTAAATTGGCACTAATTGTGGAACTGTTCTATTTTTAGATCGGGTCATGTGATAATCTAGACAAGTTTAAATTGCATAAATTAACAGAAAATTATTTATCTAGTTTGACAACAAACCGACTGCAATATGAGTGCATATTTTGATAAGGTGGATGTCTTAATGGCAGTTTATCAAATAAATTATCAGATTGCAATATTTAAATAAAAGACATGTCAGTAAATTGAGAAAGTTGCGCCGCGTGTGGAATGTGGTTAACTCAGGTGGATTAAATCAGAGATACAATCTATTTAAGAATGTTTAAAGGTAGATTAGTGGGGAAAACATTTATGAACATTATTGAATCTAGACTCGAGTGTTATGGTTTAATAGGTAATTAAAGCGTTTTATCGAATAAACAGAAACTTGAAAAACCTTGCCTACGCGACCGATTTGCCTTTTTTATGCCCGAGCTTGGTAATAGTATCTCTATCTTGTAACCCAAGCCCGACGTTTTGCAATAGGTTGTCAACTTCATTCGTCATTAGAAGAAGGTACGTGTCGACATTCGTTCAGAAATGCTACTTTACCAAATGGCGGATGTCTATAAAAATATAAAGTATACGAGAAATAACCAAACTAGCACCCACTCCAAACAACTGAACAATAAAAGCATCGATGGAGGCTTTACTTTCTTTAAAAAAAAAGCAACTTATTTTTTGGTAATTTCTCAAATTTTCATCGTGGAAAACGCCTCGGTGTGTCTTAGTCCGGCTCCTGATCTGACTTATTACAATGCGCATTTCATCTCATATATTGGGAGGGGCTACATGGGAAGAACGGCTTTCTAATTAATATTTTATGTTATGTATTTTATATTTTTAACACCATTAAATATTTAAAAGCCTTATCAAAAGGTATGCTATTTTCCAAAACAAAATCAAAATGTTCAAGTGTAACTGCATACCGGTACCATATTTCTAAAATCAAATACAAATAAATATTGATCGATGTCAGTATAATGAATACATTTGCATTGGTTTAGGTAATTGATAATATAATAAATCAAGTTTTGTATTTTGATAAGGGTATAAAATTGCAGTATATTCACAAATTTATCAATAGACTAAACTACTGCAAGTTATTTTTAAATCCTTTTAACTCCTTTATATGCTGTGTCGTTTATTTTTTATTGGCACTACAATGCTTACAAAAACATTTTGGGTAACCTCTTATTGCAGGGTTTCATTGGCACTCAACCTCATTTTCTTGTAAGTAGTTACGTTTTGGCCCTGAAATATAAGGAGTCAAACTAAAGGGCCAATAATCCACATTGATAATAAAAGGGATAAAAAGGGACTTCTTACGTACGTCGGAGGTTGATTATAAAGGTTGTAGGGCATTTTATTGTGTTGACAAATTCAACAACAAAATCAACGAAAGTGATTCCCCAACATAAAATAATGATTTTACGGCAGATGTATAACAATACTGTGCATATAACGTGTCAAGTGTATTTCTCATCAGTGCTAATGCAAATTGAGTATCGAGTCTTGCTGAATGACACTTTCGGAAAGTTTTCAATAAGAAAATAAGAAAAGATCGAATATGAATAGCAGATTGCAATGTGATGCAGACCGTCTTAAGTGGCATTTGATTAAGTATGATAGTCGTGTTGTTGATATAAAATCGAAATAAGAACCAATATACTTGATATGTTCAATACATCTTGTATGGCAAGCAAAGAATATGGAAATTATAGAATTGGTTCGTATATACTAGTTGTCTAAGTGGTTTGTTTTGTTGAATGCCGTGTCACTTGAGACGGCATTTGATGCTTATTTTTCCTATTAAATTAAAATCAATATAAATGTATAAAAAGTTAAAAAGCATATTTTAGCACCTGTAAACTTTGATAATGACTATAAACAGTTTCGAGAAATTTAGAAAATAATCGAGTTCATTCGACACGAATATCACAAAATTCCCCCAACATTCGAGGTTCGAGATTTTTTCTGAGATTTTGGTATTTTTCAGATACGTTTGAGCAGAAAAACGACCAAATGGTTTATTTTCAATAACTCAAGAACGCTAAGCCCTAGGATATTCAGTCTTTACACGGAGGTTGATCAGCAACAGTAGATGATCAAAATTGAACATTTTTGAGACCAAATGGTTTCCGTTCAATAACTCAAGAACGCTTTGCTCTAGGATCGTCAAATTTTACATGTAGGTTGACCAGCAACAGTAGACGACCCATATTGATATCATTAGGTCAAAGGTCACTATTACATTTACCTTTTCGACCGTTGGGCTGCCATGGGGGCATACGTGTTTTACAAACATGTCTTTTTAGCTCATCTGTCACATAGTGACAAGGCACTCTTCTTTTTCATTCTGAAGCTCAGAGGTGGCATTATTTTTTCGAATAAAATTATGTCTAAATATTGTAGAGAATGGTGAAAAAGCAATACTCGCACTATTATAAAACTGATCATAATACCAGATCGCATGTATATTTATTGGCTGATTTATTCTTAATTTAGCGAAGGAGAACAGCGTAGGCTTAGATATGACCGATGACTATTTAATGCGACATTTGCTCGATTCCATCTAGAGCGTACTATTATAAATACAAATTGTTCGTACCGCTAAACTTGAGTTTGCACATGAAGAAAGCAGTCCCATATGTCGTATTTGCGTATATTGTATTATTTAATATAATTAAATACACATCAGTATATTTTAATATAATTTGTTTTCAAAAACCCATCTGCTATCAACATTTAAAGCATCTCTCTATGACCAAATTTGTGTTTTAAAAGTCAATTGTATAATATTTTTTATGTTGTACATATTTTGTGATAACTACTTATGTATTTATGGTAGCAATGACTTGCTCTGCCTTTCACACAAATAACATAAAACAGCAGTTTTAAGTTCATGTGTTGCCTTCTCGACGATACCCCAGGTATGTTTTATGTTTTGAAGACTCTTCATATTCAAGTGGTCATTAAGTTAAGAGTGGTATAACAAACACATTTTCCGTCGATTTATATGTTGTTTTATAACATTTTAGTTTGAAGTATCAGTAAATATCACAATGATCTCATAAAATCTGAAAAAATGTCGATTTTAAAGAAAGTTGGAATTCATTGGATTAACGTTACAACAATTAAATTTAAAAAAGAACTTACTCAAACTCACGAACTATTCGTAAAGTACCAGAATTGTCTGTCATATTTCCCTTCGTCATTTGTGTTATAATGTTTTCTATAAGTCGTAAAGGTGTATGACTGAATGCAGATGATTATTCAAAATCCTAGATTGTATTGCATCACACTATTGTAGCATCCATTTCTATTAATTTAAAATGTCAACAAATGAATGTTCTATCCTTTACTAAGTAACTTGTTGTTTCAAATTTCGGCTCCGATAGGGCAACTCAAACCGCCCCGATATCCGATTCAGCACCAATGAAATAAAAGACCAGCGGCCGTCTTGACCAAGCACAAAATCAGAAATTGAATCAAGCCGCACTGTCCCAGCCACACACCAGCTAAGCAAAAGTCTGTCTCGCCCACCCGCCAATTAAGCAGTTTAGTCAAGCCGATCCGGTTCCAAGTCTCAAGCGGCAATTAAACAATATTCACACAAACCGACGAACTTGTTCACTGTGAACCCAATAATCGATCGCTGCACACTGATTTATTCATTTATCCAAAAACGAATTATATGCACATGTCAGAATATTTTTAAAGCTCAGTCTGAACACTATGAAACATGGCTGTATAGTGATAAGGAATAGAAATGCATGAATTTATCTAAATGTCACTAGTAATCAATGTGAATGTATTCATCCACATTTGGTATGTAAATATACACCGTCAAGTTCAGATCTTTCATACCGTATGATAAAACAGAACTGATAATTCTGACGGGAATTCAATGCGAGAAATGAGTATTTAGTTTTCGCTTGTGATTTGGACAGGCGACCTATTCATGAGACTGATAAAATGACATCATGTCAGATCAATAAACAAACTATTCATTTGCCATAAAACTATTTGAACATATCGTGGGTTTTCAAAACCAAAAATTAAGTAGTTTTTATTATATAATAAATTTTCGTTATTCGGTTTACAATATCCAAGTTACATTATTTTTAGGCAGGAGTGAAACTGATTATTGATTATTTTCATTTATTCAAAAATAAAAAGTCAGTTTGTTATAATATATAATATAAATAAATTTGAATATGGTTTGGTGAAATCATATTTGACAAGCGTTTTTTTACAATTTGAGTCCGATTGATCGAACGACCTTTTTATTCAGTTGCTAATATATTGTCAATTGTTCGTGCTGATATATAGAGAATAGCTGATATAAGTCAGGGCCCGTATTCATAAAGATCCTAAAAGGAAAATATTCCTTAGGTTGATAGTTCATCTAAGGTTCTATAGGAATTCCCTTAGTTTTATATGATTTCACCTTAGATATATGAATATGAAGACTTAATGTTTTTTCAGATATCTTAGGTGAAATCATATAAAGCTAAGGGAATTCCTATAAAACCTTAGGTAAGTCTATCAACCTAAGGATAACTTCCCCTTAGGAGCTTTATGAATACGGGCCCATGTGTGAAGGATGTCCCGTATACAGTCATTAAAGTAATATGATAAACTTCATTTATAATTGTATTAATTAATAATTACCCGAATAATTACACCATCATTCTCAATAGGACGAATATTTCCTTTTCCCTATTTGTTCTATTAAGGCAGCCTTAAAATTAAGACTATGCATGCTTATGGATACCAAAAGGGTCTAGTTATACTCTATTTTATTTTATTCTATGCGATAAGCAACATTGATAGTTTACACCATAAGTAGAATTCGAACCCATTAAATACGTGCATCGGCAATTTTCTGAATTAGTGGTAGTGAAATGACAAAAAGTGCTGCAAAATTCAATTATTGCAAGAAAGTTGTTTATCTTTTAATCAAGATTTATCATTCATTTAAATACATTAAGTGAGAAAAATGGAAGTAAAAAGCCTACAGAAATCATAATGTAATATCATAATCTTCGTAAATGTATACGTACTCGATCTTCAAAGATTTGGGGATGACATGCGTAAATATAAGAACGTAGTTACACTTGACGAAACTGTGAATTACGGCCTTATTGGTAAATTTTCAAGTCATGTTCAAATATTGCTGATGGTTTCTACTTAAAATCTAATCCATTCCAATAACTGGCTCAATAAACTTTGTTTATACCGAGTCATACCCCTGTTTCATTTAAATTGGAGTCATCACACCTCTTGCAGGACCACATAGACTGGTACCACATGTCATACTCTAAAATATTGCAGATTGACTCGGAAATGAGGCTGTGGGACCAGTTCAGGATCACATGAAGATGACTTTAACAGACAATTCACCGGCTAAAACCCCGTTGTATCCGTTTAAAGCGCCTGGCGTACTGTTCTTATTCATCAAATACATTACTCTTGTCGGGAAATAGTGGAAGTGTTTATGCAAAATGACGGTACAAGATTCATGAAAAACGCACCCATGTTCATGTGTTCTTGACTGTTAAATGTGTTACCTGTCCAGCGATGTCCGTAAGCGATGTCCGTCCTGTAACGTGAATGTGCCTACAACCTTGGACATTTTAATGAACGGATGTGTCCATACGTGTACATTAGTTAACTTCGGCAAGTGGTGCTCAAAGCAGGCACACATGTTGTGTCGGCTAAGTCTAGGGAGGGGCATGGGTTCGTTCCAAGGTTGTGTCATACTAAAGACAAAACGTACGTATGTGGTAGCAACATTTCTCTCGCATGTTGCACAACATGACAAATCAAATATGGCTTTTGTAGGTGTGGTCACAAAACATTATTCGTAACAATATGTAAAATCAGTCGGTATAGTCAAAAGTTCCTTCATTCTTGCGGTTGTTGCTTTTAAATCGATGGTTCATATTCCACTTTTAAATATTCAATGAAATGCCAAATAAAATTGCGTTCATCTATTGCAGTGTTGTCTGCTAGACACATAAGTAGTTTATCAAATATAAAAAGTGGAAAACATAAATTACGTTTCATCTTTTTTAAGTTGGATAAAAACAATGTTAATACATTTTGTCGATGTCATTATTTGCACGAGCACATTTTGGCCATAAATTGATATTCGTGCATGAATCATTTGTCCTGTTTGCCGGATCCAACAAAAAATGTTCCATTCGTTCAATAAATACCATTTATAGTTGAAAGGCAAGCTTATCAAAAGAGTGCGATGTAATTAAATGCCAATTTATGTTGACTGATGTAAGATTATGAATGTATAAACTCTTCAAAGAAGTGTCAGATAGCGAGGAATGAAATAAATGTGCGGTTACAATTCATTTTTTTGTCACAATATTTGTGCTGAGTGCATGATAATGCGCAGGTACGGAACAGTGTTGGCGCCAAAATACAGCGTGCACATATATAAATATATTTTTACTTTTGCCAGATGTCCTGACGTGTCTTCCGTAGTTCCTAGATCAAAATATTTCATTGGTCGATTTCTTCTGACCATACAACAAATAATTAGGTAAGATTTTCCATGGTTAAATATAATTGCAAAGAAACGGCAGTCTTTTAAGTCTAAGTGTGATTTTCCGTTTTACAATTTTGGTAAATAAGGCCCATATATATAACAGACACAGAAACCCATTACTCGATCAAAGCATACATTATTCCAAGACCTCTGTATCGAGCTCATTTTACCATGTGCCATTAATTGATACACTTCCTCCAAATCTCAGTTATACGCATCGCTTCAATTCAGGGTATATCTGACAAGCACATATCGCTGGCTTAGGATGAGAAGGTCGTAACTACTACTTACAACCTTATAAGACTGATACATATTTGAAATCTGCATCACAATGCGCTTCTTATGAGCAAATTTTCATGAAAATCGGAACTTGTCCTGTTGACCAAAATGAAGTTGTCAAAGCTCGTTTTACCATACATAAAGAGTAAATTTCAGTCAGTATTTTCTTGTTTTCTTAAAGTATCAATTTTGTAGTTACGACCTCCTCGTTCTAAGCCAACGATATGTGCGCCTTTTGTTGTTTGCCTTTAAACAAGTTTAAAGCTTTATAAAAGCGATGTCATTTCATTAATACCGTATCAAACAAATATAAAATACCAATCATTCATTTAAAGGTCCACTTTTATTACAATTGCATTCATTTCATTAGTTTGGCATAAACTTGTTTTACAATACATTACAGTCAATGATCGAGGATAAACTTATTTGCTATTATAGTGAACGTTGGTATTTTATTTCATGATATTGAATACCCTTTTATATTCAGAGTCGTGATCAATACGTGTTCATGAATTCAGAGAGGCAGTTCAAATGACAATTAAAAGATTCTAGTGTGCATTTTCAATTATCGGAAAGAGGGCTAATGTAACAAATATACGTCAAGATGACGTCATAGAACGAGTTCACCCACATGAAGGAATTCGTGCCAGCTGAATAATCGTACTTGTTTCATTAAAAAATTGGGTAGGTTTCAATAAAATGAATCCATTTAGTAGTGAAAAAACGAACCAAAAACAAATTTCATATATAATTAAAACCGATACAAACGTTAGCTGTCATGCATTATAACCCAGATTTCTATGCACAAACTTTGAAAGACATTTACCTTTTGCGCTTAAATTTGCTTAGGTGTCTTTATATTTAACATAAAACCAGAATGCGATGTTTAATTTATATTGAATTTCAACGACACGTGAGACACAATTGTACAATTTTGACTTTATGTTCTTGGATCACTATTTTTGTCGAAATGTCAACATTAGAAACTAAAGCATAGAAAACACACGAAATGAATGGCACAAAGACGCGCGTGACATTTGGCTGCCAATATATAATGTCGGGGTATTGGTCGCAGGTACATTGTTGACGTTTGTTGAATTTGCCAATGATTTATAAATGATAGAGAAGTAAAACAATGCATGTTCTTCAAAACAACATTGTGTGCGAAACAAGTTGTAAAATGTATTCTCAAACAGTATGTCTGTCAATTAAAGGCTATGAAGTTACACTGAACTTAATTGAAGCACCATCCTTTTACGTCATGCAGTGACATTCATCTTTTTTCTCATTCTAGCAAAACATTCTTTGGGGGAAAAAACGGTGATAGTATACTATTAAACATTTTATATTCAAGGAAATTAATATAAAATATGAGTATGTATTCATTATACGTTCGTACATGCAATCCACACGGTTTCGTGTTCCGTTTGAACTCTAAAAAGTCCAAAATATCACTGTTTTACTCGAAGGGATCTGAATGACGAAAACTCCAGGTCATTCAAATTGTATGTATTATGGCTGTAAGTGGCAAAATTCAGTATTGAAACAATCAAAATGACCCTTGAGTTCCAGACCCAAGTGAAACTCATATACATGTAGTACATATAATGTACTTGACATCAAACATATCATGCCTTGAGAAACTATTTGTACTAACCTATTGACTAGTCTGATTTCGCCATTTTCAGTAACACAAAAACCAGGTCCAAACGGTGATTGTGTGGACATTTTGTTGAGTTTCAAAGTTATTCCAACAGTAGCAGGCGAATAGCACCTTTTCTGATAAGTCTTGCGGTGCACGAATTACACGAGCGTTCTCAAACGTAATTTCATCGTGTGGTCGATAAGGTGGGAGATTGATTTCAGCAAATTAGTTATAATCCTTTTGTAATGAATTATAACATTTCAAAGACGAAGTCGCCAGATTAATTCTGTCCAGAAACATGTACACGATATTTGATGACGTCACACTGGAACACTATCGTATTCCAACAAATTTAGTGAGCCGGTGCTTTTTCAAATCATGCACTTCAGTAAAATCGTCAAGCCGTTTTCATAAAAAACTGTTAATGACGATAACACAAAGGTACAACTACAGTTCATATGAACGAACGACCCTTATTGTTAGTGAAGAAGTTGACAATTGATTTTCATTTGTAAATAACAAATCCCCGAGGATTTCCATATATAACCATACGGTAAATATGCGACCGTTTATAGCACAAATAGAAGCTATATTAG
Organism: Spisula subtruncata; assembly: GCA_963678985.1. NCBI lineage: Eukaryota > Metazoa > Mollusca > Bivalvia > Venerida > Mactridae > Spisula > Spisula subtruncata. The sequence goes on from OY787661.1 coordinate 19,189,313, forward strand.
CATTTGATGGCAAACATGATATTTGATTGCATTTTTGATATTTAGGAAACTTTGGTTTGCATTGTAGTAAGTTAAACATCTGTACAATCAAGGGTCCGTCCAATGTAAACAATTATTTAATGTAAACAAACATTCAATCAGTCATCATAAGGCGGAACTGGACCGTATTCCGGACTAGTATTTCGGATGCGAATAGATTGAGAAAGGACATGTATTCAGGCTAAAACGTTTCATTCAAAACGTAAATTATTATTATGGAATACATATTGCCGATAAAAAATACAATACATGTAATTGTAAATGTAAAGAAAGCGTCCAACTCCAAAAACATAACAGTATACAAAGTGCATGTTTACAGGTATCGTAAAGTAATGTCTCCATGTTTCCAAATGGTGATAAAGCATAACATTATTAATAGCTTTCATCATCACCGTGAAAGGCAGCGAAAACAAGGTTGTCTCACAATATGGCCCAAGGTACCGTGATGTTTTAGCCTGAATATATCATAAAGAAATAAATCGTCTTGGTCAGTGTTTAGCAAATATTTGACGTAGATTGAAACAAGTTCCTGGAAAAATCAATGTACGAATACTGTCAGCCGTGGAAATTCTACAAAAATATATTTGAATGAAAACAACCAATGCAAAGTTGTGTGCCGTCCGATATTACAGCACAATGTTCAATGGGTTGTACTATGAGTAGTTTGTGATATTTAAGTACATGTATATCACAGAAAAAAAAACTTAATATTGAAAGGGCGATGCATGGTAATTGATATCAAAAGTTCACTGCAAATGGACTATATAAATGAAACGCATTATACCCCTGCACAACATAAGTTGTAAGGGGGAATACTGTTTTCCGCTTGTTCGTCTGTCTGTCCGTAGACGGATTCTTGTGAACGCAATTAACTCACGCTACAGTTTTTGCAAGGTTTCCTTCAATTTTTCACGCGTGAACAACCTCAGCATGTAGATGCGCGTGAAGGAAAGAATTTGCGCTGCGATGATTTTTGCCAGAATTATGGCCCAGAGAGCTCTAGTTTTAAATATTCAAGCGTTTCTAGGACGACCCTTGTATGTCCCCTGATGTGTCGACAAGGATGATGTTGCTTTCTATCATTTTGTCTGTTTTTGGTGTGATGTAAAATGTGTGAATCAGGTTAGAGATCTTGGTGTAATCATGACCAATACACTTAACTTTGACTGCCACATTCAGAAAAAATGCCAGATAGCTCATGTGCAGCTACGGAATCTTCAAGCAATACGTAAACATCTCACACAAAAGTCTACTGAAACATTAGTGCATGGACTGGTTCATTCCCATATTGACTTCTGCAATGCCTTATTCACCGAAATTCCAGCCTATCAGATGAAAAAATTACAGCGAGTCCAAAATCATGCCGCAAGAGTTGTCATGAATGTTTCTTATGACAAATCCAGTGCAGATCTACTGACAGAATTACACTGGCTTCCAGTTAAGGCCAGGGTAATGTTCAAAGTTCTGGTAATCTTATTCCGTGTCATCATGGGTACAGCTCCATCGTATCTAAAGACATTGTTTGATCCTATTCGGCAAGGGTACAGACTACGATCACAAAATGACACTAACTTTCACATCCCTAGACGGCGAACAAAATTAGCAGACAGATCTATAGCCGTCACTGGTCCAAAATGGTGGAACGATCTACCAAACTATCTCAAAGACATCAATAGTGAAACCAGGTTCAGAGCACATTTGAAAACTTATTTGTATAGGAAGTTTCATCGGCAATGAGTGTGCTCTTTATCATATGACTAAATCTAGTTTCTAGAATCCAGGTTTTAAATTGAATGTTTTAAGTGAATGTATATTAGTGTAAAGCGCAATAGAATATGATTTCATAATTTTTGCGCTATACAAATGACATGTATTTGTATATTTGTATATTTTATGTTATTTCATAACGTTCATGAATTATCAAAGCCGTTATTTATTCCATGTGCTACATGTTGATGCTAAATATATGGAGGAAAACGAGACTAAGCCAGTCACGGTAACGTTGACACGGAGAGAAGGTGGTGATGGATTGGACATATTATACAAAGAGAGGACTCGAATATTACCCACCAAGCTCTCAATTGGAACCCTCGAGGCAAACGAAGGCGAGGTCAACCATTACTAACATGGAGACGAGCAGTGATATGTCAGAGGCAAAGCGGACATAACAAGTCAGAGACGATTGGTGGACAGTGGTGACGGCCCTATGCCCACCCATGGGCGAAGCAGGCTAAGTAAGTACCATCCCTTGTACACGTACAATAAACTCAACTCTACTTATATGTTTCTGCCTGGTTAATTTCAGAACGATATATCCACTTATATTTTTCCTGTTTTACACGAAGGACGTATAATAAATACACAAACTGCACCAGGTTCTTTCCTGTTTACTTCAGAATAACTACTAAAATCCACTAATGTGTTCACCAGTTTTGTTTTAGGGACGTATAATAAATATGCACAACTCCCCAATTCTCTATTATTTTCTACAATTTTACTTAATAGATGTTTAATAAACACACAGGTCCGAGCTCACTTGTATGCTCGCCTGTTTTATATGAGGGGCGTATAATAAATACACAAAACTCCACTCATGTTTTCTCCTGTTTTATTTATGCATTTATTGAGTACATGGTCAACAAACCACCGTCTCCACAGTATGACAGATGAACATACATAAAACATAACAAACCAACAATCAGAATTGAGCCTTTACATAAATCGAAGGATGATTAAATAGTTGTTCAAATACCCAACAAATCAGCATGGAGGGAACAATAGGTTCCAAATGTAAGTAAGCAATAGGAAACAATCACTACACAAAAGAAACTTTTTTATGATTTTTTCAGAAAACAAGACGACGTTCAGTAAACACATATGCCACGTCGGAATCCTTGTCCATAACAAATTGTAACTTAAAGTCATTCAGGGGCCATAATTCTGTTGAATTGTTTGATAGTGTTACATGACTTTGATAAAGCATTGTGTTTATAATGGTAAACAAGTATGCCAAGTTTGAAAGCAATGCCTTGATGGAGTTAAAAAATTCAACATTTGTAACAATCATACGAATGGACAGGACAATCACTATATGCCTCCTGCAACAGCCGGGCATAAAAAAATAATCAACATATTTTGACATTTATAATTAAGACTAGTATAACAATACATGTGTATTGAATGAGCCAGCACCATGTATGAGGACATTGCATGATGGGTAGACAAAGAAGTAATCTTACTGACACATCTTTGCTTGAAATTGACAGAAATAAGGAATTAATTAAACACTAATAAATTAATGTAATGTTTCACATACTACATGATATTTAAACACTTTTCCCAATACTTTAGTAAGTTATGGTACTTAGAACTGTAACATAATATAATAAAGATGATGTAGAACAGTACATGTATGTAAGTCCCACACTGATAACTTGTATTAACATCATCATTAGCCCCTCCCCCGAACCCCCACCAACTGAAAAATAATCGATATTTTCAAAATCTGAAGCCGGAAGATTTTTTGGGAGCAAATTCAAAATGGATAAAATATAATTTTTGTACAAAAAAACGTGTGGGTCATGACAGGAAAATAACAATCGCCTATGTATTGTAGCTCAAGTTTAATTGAAGCCCTTAGTGAGTTCAAAAACCTTCCTTTAGGTTGACCTAATTTTTGACACCATGTAAGTTGACCCAGTATCAAGTTTGCCAGAGACTTCATGGAGACCGTCATTCTGTCAAAAAGATTGAAGCAAAAATGTGGATTGTTCAGTATATACCTGTACATGGTTTTTAACCCCGCAGGCTGCAGCTTCAAACCTGTCTGTAAAATTAAATTTAATAATGATGTTTTGCAGAATTCTAAGATTGGACTTGAAATGAGGCTCAAGCGTGTTCACAGGTTAAATCTGAATAGACAACAGACAGATGTCGGACATATGTAGATCACACATGCTCACATTGAGCACTTACGGCTCCACACCGAGATAAAAACACAACAGAAAATAGATGACATGATTTCATATGATATAAATAATGGGTGATTACTAACTCTATGTATAATCCATGTTCACTGGAAGTGACACAAATATTATGGCTTATATCCACTGATTATGTAGACACCATGTTCAATGTTTGTCGTCGTCGGAAGCCGCTGTTAGAACGAAAATACAAACATTACCACTTTCGTCCGAAATAGAACATTTCCCAGAATACCAAGCAACTTCACAATCATCGTCAATCAACGATCATAAAAACATATATTTTATAAGGCAAATTATCACATAAAATATTCTATAGAATTTGAGATAATATTTAACTATTTAGATCTATGACTCTTTGTTTTCCTCTGAATTAGTCAATTTATTTTCAGCACTAGTTGTGTCAGTTAGAAATTTTTGTAATCTTCGTCTCCGAACCTCGTCCATTTCATCCTTGTGTTCTTCCAGTCTCGGATCTTGCCATTCTGGTATTACTTCTTCTGTTTCTTGTTTTATGCCTCCAGCAGCACCATTAACTTCTGTAGTATCTGTAGGGCAAACATGTTCAGAAATATTATCTCCCTTTAATTACCTCTAAAAGTAAAATTATTCCTAAGTTACCATGATTATTCTCTAAAAGAAGATTTAAGTCTTTTTCGTGGAGCAAGTTAGGGTCTGATTCACATATCAAGCTGATAATCAGGGTTCCCACAAATGTTTTAAAACAAAATTCACAACCAGATAGCAATTGTCCCTGACTTTTTTGAGCAATCATACCTTTTTGTTAGAGAAACATAGCGCAATAGAAACAGTATAAAGGAGGTTATATTTGCTTTATAGGGAACCAAATGTTTCATGTAGCAGTTTTAGGGCTGTTGATTTACATAAAGTAAATGTTTTTAAAACATATTTTCTCGATTTTTTGGCTCTCAAGAATTTTTCCCTGAGGTAAAGTGAAATTGCCTTTAAATTTGTTTGTAAATTCAAATAGGGAGCTAGGTTTCAGAAGGCCTGATCTGAAGCTAAACATTAAAGCGATTATGTATGGCCTTAGTATTATCAACTGCATTCAAAGCAATAACTTACCTTTATTTTGTTCTGATATTGAAGTATTTGTTGGCTGTGTGGTGGTATTTTTTGGTGTACTATATTTTGGTCTGGCCCCTGTTTCTGGACCAGGTGTGGCATATACTGTAGGTTCAGGCATTGTTCCAGTACTTGGTGGTCTTGCAGACATATTTATACCTGATATACTGAAATGATATTAAATATAATTGGTTATTAGCATGAATGAGAAAATGGATGAGAAAAGTACAAGGCTATCAACAGGGCCAAATTCAAAATCAGGAAAATCAAATGTGGCCGAATATCATTGCCAAACAAGAGGCCTTCAATAGCATGATTTCAACATTTGACTCAGTCTTTTATAAAGAAACCCTTAAGAGCAGATTGCATGTACCATAACTTTGTCATTTCCTTAAATATTTTCATCAAATAACTTTCATTTTGACCAGAAGTAATTATTCTTTCAGAAATGATAAATCTGGAATTCCGGATAAATCGGGAAAATTGACATCCCTGACAGTAACACAGGCGAGGAATACTTCTTCATCGTCTCATAATACTGAAAACTTCATTAATATTCGAGGGGGGTTTAATTTTTTGTATTTCATGGATGATCTCAACCATAAAAGTAAATCCCCACAAATATTAATAACTTCTACAGTATATGACTTAGTGAAATTAAGTCCCCACGAAAGGGTCTTTTTCACCAAAACCACATAATTTTGTCCCATTGAAATTAAATGATTTTACAGTAATAGTCCTACTCCAGATCTCCACTTATCTGTAGGCACAAATAGGTTTTTACCGTTATAATCCTTGTGTCACATGAATATGCATATCTGGACAATAGTGTTACGGTCATTTTTATTTGCATATGAATACATAGCCAGTCTAACTAGGTCAAGTTTGTTTGTACCTACATGTAAATTAACGGAAAAACCAGCTTGCACAAAGTTCTGGGTATCTACTATTCAAAGAAAACTTGAAACCCTCCATTAAATGGGGAAGGGGGGGGGGGGTGTTAAATGGTCTATTCAAGGATCCAATTCAGGTTTTTTTTCAACGGTAGGGAAAGGGGCCTTTTCTTAAAATTTAGGAAAAAATAACTTTTGCAAAAGGGAAGTAAAAACTAGATGTAAATTGGATTTTGGGGAAAACTGCATGATTTAGAAGAATTTTTTCGTGAGAGGAAGAGCCCTGCTATAGAAGGAAAAAAGCCCTACTTGAATTCCTGATAAGTCTGACCTACTTACCTTGAGTTTGTAGCTACTGTATTATATTGTTGCATAAGTAACATAGCACCATCGAGTAATGCTTGTATATCACGTAACCATTGTATTCTAGCCTCTATATTTTCACGTTCTGTACCTTCCATAGAACGTAACTCTTCTGTTGATAAACCAGATAGATTTGTAGGCGGACGTGGAAAACCTGAAAAAAATAAAGCAATAATGTAACAGCAGTCTGGCAACTCAATGATCAGGGGTAAACAAATAAATGAATAATATTCAAGGGGATTTAATAACGTGGATTTTGTGCTTCATCTTTAACCACGAAATCAAATCCCATCAACCAATAAGTTTGATATTTAATTTTGATGGGACAAAACTTTGTGGTTTGGGTAAAAGACCATTTCGATGGATTATGCATTTCAGGTAATAATTACATGGGTCAATATTATAGTACAATGGAATTTGATTTTAAGTTGAAGGTGAACCACAAAATCCAAGAAATTTAATCACCCACAAAAAATAATTATCTTACAGAAACTAGGTAATAATGACTCACCTTGTGGCATAAACATTGGTGGAAACATTGGCATAAATGATGGTGGCATCCCCGCAGGCATTGCTCCAGGCATACCTGGGAAGGGACCGGAAGCTCCGGGCATACCATTGAACGGACCGGCAGCACCAGGCATACCGGGGAACGGACTAGATGGTGGAGTAAGTGGTGTTGATGGCACTGAGGTGGATCCAGCCGATGTGGTGGTAGGTGTAGATGGCGTGGCTGATGTAGGGGTTGTAGGAGTCTGAGCACCTGGGGTAGCACCAGCTCCTGCAATACCAAACATGTGTGCTTGATAAAATCTATCAAATAGCTTCATACAATTATATGCTTGGCATGCTTTAACCACCAGTCAAGAACGACAACGAAAAAAACAGAGAAGCTACGTTTTTCATTTAAAGCATCATGTAGTCAACCATCATCAAATTTTCAAGGATTTGATTTTATGTCCATGTCAATGTATGTATCCAGTAAAAGCTTTATATTGTCTAATCATGCATCTGTGTTTAATCTTGATAGGATATTCTTAATGCTTTTGCAAACATGTATATATATACAAGGCATTTATCATAGAAGCTCACTGGGAATACTGGGCTTGCCAAACTGTGTTGCCTAATTAAATTAAGCAGTTATCAGTATTATACAGAATGAGTTTGAATCCCAATATAGGTCACAAAAGTTTTAATTTTTAGGTTATATAAGTTTTAATTTTAAATCTATCATTCAGTTGGTAAATCCACTTACCCTGTGCTTGTTGTGGTGGCATCTGAGGGGGCATTTGTGGAGGCCACATTGGTGGAAAACCAGCACCAAACACTGAAAATAGCAAAACAATAAACATTGTAGTACAAAAAGATCCATTAGATACACTGAAAAACAACCAATTGTAAAATTTCTCATTTTGTGGACATTTTATATTTGTTGGTTTAGATAAAAACCATAATGGGTTTTTAATTTGTATGGTCTTTTTCACCCAAACCACAAAATTTTGTCCCATAGAAATTAAATGACTTTTCAGTAAGTGAATTGACAAACTATGCATGGCAGTAACTATTGAACAAAAAAAACGCGAATTAAGGTCCAGTTGAAATGGTCTTTTTTACCAAAACCACGAAATTTTGTCCCATTGAAATTTAGTCATTTCACAGTACATGAGAACTACAGCTTGTTTGGTTTCTTCAAATCAGAGCAATTATTAAAATGAAATAATACAAATCATATTTACTGTTTTGGAATGGTTGTGGCTGTGGTTGGGGTGGTGGAGGGGGTGTGGCTTGTGGGCGTGGCTGTGGCATTCTCAACACCTCCATACGACATGTAGGACATGTTTGTTGTCTCTGGAACCAGGATCTCAGACAGTTTGTGTGGAAGATATGATTACATGGCAACTTCTTACAAGCTGTCTCCATATCCTCGCGACATATAATACACACGTTATCCCCTGACTGTAACTCCTCGGCCGAAACATCCGGATATCTGTAATTAATTATGTTTATTTCCGTTTATTCCTAAGTTTTATCCTGCAAATTTTTCATGGATCAAAAAGTAACTAGTTTATAAAAGTTTCATGTATTCATTTTTTATTTCAATGAAAGTAGGCCTATTATTAAATAATTTCGAACACAGGTACATGATAAACCAATCATGTGCTAAACAAACACTCTGAAATGCAATAGATTTAACTACACTATGTCATGGAACCAGTTTCCAAAACAGTGACAATAAGAAAATGCTATTTTTCCCTTATTTTCATTGATAAATGTCTATAATCCATGGATAGCGTAAAATGAAGAAGTAGATGTATAGACAAGTCAAAGACAAGTTATACTGTAAAATTATAAAAATTTGAGAGGGGTTTTAATTTCAAGGATTTCAAGGATGTTCTCAGCCACAAAATTAAATCCCCACAAACACCAATAATTTCTAAAGTACATGACTAGTAGACAAGGTATCCTTGAAATTACGTCCCTATGAAATGGTCTTTTTCACAAGAACCACAAAATTTAGTCCCATTGAAATTAAATGATTCTTAAGTATACATACAATGTGTTCATCTGTCGGATAGCTCTTCTTGACATAATAACATCATGTAGAGACTTCTTGAAACCTCTGTAACATAAAGATACATTTGTTAGCTATACAAAACCAAACATTACAATTGGTCTAGTGTTGACCACAGGTAACTGTACCGTTGAAAAAGAAAAAAAAAGAAAAAATTTTTTTTTTGAAAATTTATATTTTTCTATCAAGGTCAATTTGTACAGAAATCCACGAGCCGGTTCGAGAGGTGCAGTTTGTTTTTAATAAAACAACTGCTTTATGCATACAAATTATCTATAAAAGGATGTGTGTTTACACAAACAATGTTATGGGATGAAGTAAGCCAAAAATTAACTTCATATCATAAAATCCATTGCTTAAAGGTATACTTTTAACTGTCGCTGGTGTAACACATTGTGGGGGACGGCCATATGAATTTGTGTTGATTGCACCATAAGAATCGGCTGTGAAACAGTATCAACATTTTATTGTACAACTTTTTAACTATTCGATCAATTCTGATAAGATCTGGCATATAAGTATTTTAAACATTGCTGTATATGAATATAATTAGTTTATGGAGATATTGATAGTCAAATTTTTTTTTTTTTTCGTTTTTAACGATACAGTTACCTGTGGTGTTGACAAGTTGTTGTTAAATAAATACATTTGGTCAATTTTATTCTAAAATGACACCGATAAATCATGCAAGCTTTATTTTTCTACCTAAGAGGCCTATTCCAAACTTTCCTCCTTTCTTGTTATCCTGGGTGCAGTAAAAGAAATAGATACTGATCATTTATAAAGATGGTTATAGTTTGTTTCATCATCAGTATTAACAATGTTTTTCAAATAATTTTGCTCAAACTAGTTTTCTTGATTTTTTAACGAGTTCCTCAAAGACAAATTACATAACTTATATGTTGCAAATCATGTATGCTATTGGAAATACATAAAAGTATGCTATTTAATCAGATAGGCATTGTGATTGAGCACATGCGAAGCTGTATAGTCAGGGTGTTGATTTCTGAAATTGCCATAAAATAATAATTTGGTCCTCAGGATTCTGTAAACTGTTTTACCTTAGAATAATGGGTACAAAATAGCTATAAAATCATCAAAATAGCCCTAAACATTCAGGGTTCTCAATTAGTGTTAACCTGGTAGGCCATAATGCTTCATAATCATGCATGATGAGGTCCTTAATGCAACAATTTTATTCAAATTGGTATAAAATTGACATTTTCAGCCAGCCTAAAATGGGTTTTAAGCAGTCAATTTGGCCTGCAGCCTGCTATTATTTAGAACCATAGACATTGAGACCCTAATGAAACCCTTAATGTAATTAAGTACAACTCACCTGACAGATAGATACATGGGTCTGATGGCAAACAATGGGAATGTGTGAATCTTTATCATAATAACCATAAACAACATATACAATACCACTTTCACAAAACCTGCAAAAACAAGATGATTTGCATACTATATCAACTTGGAAAGGAACAAAGTATAACAATGTACGATACAAAAACTTTTCTCTAAGTGATATGTTTTTTTGTCAATTATCTAGATCATCCCTTTTTTAAAATGCTGAGCATAATCTTTATTTGCTTTATATCTACTAAATGGGAATTTTTTCAACAACAACACGTATTCTGTAGAATTATTATGACTGAATCTTTTTTTATAAACATGTTTAAGAAATTCTTAAAACTTAACTTAAAACTTAACTTAAAACTTAACTTACATTGTACCCTTAGGTACTTATTATCATTTATGTAAGGACTTCACAACAACTTGCATTTTAAATCAGGGGGATAGAAATATTGTATATAGAAATTCATGTGTGGTGACACACCACACGGGTTCAACCAAATGGAATTCTTTCATTTTGGGTTCGGGACTCCCTTAATACAATATATTATAAGAATTCCTGTCGGGTTCAGCTAATGGTTTTATAGATCGAGACAAGCATTGCAAACATCGTATCACATTAAATATTTGTTTACAGCCAAAAAATAGCTGTCAAGAACGTTGAAATAGCTAATTGATTTTTCCAGCTTCTGACTCATTTCTACCCCACTGCCTTACAAGATAATAGTAGATCACATGACTTACCTAAGCCTAATTCGGAATATAAAAGATAAACAGCTTTATTTTCCCATGGTGTCTCACTTTGTAAATCTATGGAGTGAAGTAGATACTTCATCAAAGCCATGAAGACAATCGTAAACAATATAGCATACTGAAAAATGAAGGTAAAATATGGATAACAAGAAAGGCAGGAAATTTTGGAATAAGCCACATAGGTGGAATAATCAAACATCAATTGACTATCTGTATTTATTTAACTTAAATGGTCCAACCAAGGAAAATCAAACCAAAATCAATAATGCACCAGTCAATATTTTCCCCACCCGGGGAGCAGCGAGCGACCCAGGGGGAATTAAACATTTTTAATTTTTTGATGTCTAAATCCCCACCCTGAAAGCAATGCTTAAATAACTGTCTAAATCCCTGGGACCGGGACATGTAGTAATTCCCGAGACCAAAGTCTATTCCCCAGGACTTGGTGTCTATAAAGTTGTCAAATTCACAACTGTTAGGAAGATTGGGCTGTCCAATTCCCCATGTATCCCTCCGCTCCCTAGGCGGGCATAATACTGACTGGTGCATAATGCTAGTGTTACAATGCTGGACTAATAATTCTAGAAAACAAATGAACTGGTATGGATGACCAAGGACATTTTTTAGGTTGTCTCTAACTCATAAACGAGCATGGCCTTTATTTCTATTTAAATACGGCAGGCATATTATATATAAGCCACCACCCGGATCAGAACCCGAGAGTCGCCTGACTAGACGGCAAGCACACTACCACTCAGCTACGAAGGCACATAAACAAAGATATTTTGAACAAATTTAGAATCTAATCTAAGTAATCAAATTGACATTACCTCAAAGCCAAAGACGAGTTGTACTGAGGCTCCCTTGGTAAGAGTACTATGGTATGCATAGCTCATGAAATAGGAATCTATCAACCATAGAACTGTCATCAAACCTAGTGAAGATGAATAAATAAATACATTATTGAAAACAATACAAGATCAAAACTGAACAAGAAATGCTTGTAAAAACATGTATATACCCCATGGCAGCCCAATAGTCGAAAATGGTTAAGGTCACAGTGGCCTTGACCTTTGACCTCAAATCAATAGGTTCCATCTACCGTTGCTGACCAACCTCCCTCCATGTAAATCCTAGGGCAAAGCGTTCTTGAGTTATTGAACGGAAACCATTTGGTCTACCAACTGACAGGTGCAAAGAAATATACCCCCTCATCAAAGAATTATAAGGGTTATGCTCACTGCAGAAGGCTGAAATTCCAGCAACGAATCATCTGATCACAAATTCTTGACAATATGCCCAATTAAGTAAGACAAAGGTACCAAATATTGATGTGAAGTTTCATATTATTCAGACAAAGGGTTAAGTAGAACAAGAACGGACTAACATGATATCCATCCGTACAGACAGACAAATGTCTAGCACAAGATCAACATAATTCAATCACCAAAGTGATAAAGAGGCAGATAATGTAAAATCATTAATTTTTGCGGGGGATTAAATTGCGTGGATTTTGTGGTTCACTTTCAACCACGAAATGGTTCACTTTCAACCATGAAATCAACTCCAATCAAACATTAATTTTGACCCTATATATATTACCTGAAATGCAAAATCCAAGTATTAACATCTCATTGAATTGTCTTTTTTACCAAAACTACGAAATTTCGTCCAATTGAAATTAAATTATTTTACAGTAGAACATTAAATCAGAGTGAAATTCTATGTGAATGTACTTACTTAATACCCTGATGTGGAACAAAAATGATATGACCGGGCTTCTTTCCATCTGTAAACATAACATCAATATTAAAGATGAAAATATTTACAAATGAGTACATTTAAGTAAGACAAAAGTTTATTTTATAATAATATGCACTGGTTTTATCTCATTAAATTTTATTATATACTCATTATTTTTTGTAACAATGAATTGAGTACTTCTGATCAGTAATTAAGAAGTTCTCAACAGGGATTTAGAAAGCAGTCTGTTTCAGGTGGATAGTTCACCATTATTCTGCTGTAAACTATCTTAAAGCAGAAAATAAAGCTAAATAAAATATTAAATCAAGTACAAAAATCATCAAAATCACCCTCGAGATTCAGACACTGTGACCCCTTTTGCTTTAAAATGATACCAGGGGCATTATTCACAACAATGTTGTAAGTCTAATATTGTCAAATGTTCTATTCGCTCTCATGTTGTTATAAATGTACAGATTTTGATATAAATGGGTGTATATGTTGACCGGGTAACAACAAATAATCAGGTAAAATTTCAGACGGTTAAATCTTAATGTAAAGCAATGGCAGTGATTATAAAATGTAGTCAATTTCAAGTCTAAATATAAGTTTCAGTCTTACACTGTGGGTGAATAAGGCCCAAGTACTTTAACCAATAACATAAACTGTAAGTACATACATAATCTACTCTATCTTCTGCAAGCCAATGGAAACATTTCAGGAATAAGAGAAGAGTAAATGACGCCACAAATTTCGGACTGAAGTCATCTCTAAACACTGTGAATGCCAGACACGTCTCAGTAACAGCGTACCATGATCTTTCAATTAGATGCTGAAATATAAATGAGATAATTGTTTCTTTTCATTTATTAAAATACAGTTCTATAACAATTCACTTACTCATGAAAATGTTAAGTTGAGGGTCAATTTTGAAGTTAAGTGAGTTGCTCCTTCATAATTATGATACAACAAGTCATTTTCTCAGCTTTTAGCTATACGCAAGTTATCTTAAGGAGACTTTACTTACACACACTGTTCATGTACTTTGCCAACACTCACTTGAATTTTATTAATTGGCAGAAGGCATGCACATTGTACTTCAAACGCAGCAAAAGATTCTCATACACAGTGACACATTACACTAAGACTTCAGTGCTATGTCGAGTCTGTTTGCCCCCCCCCCCTATCTGTACAGAGACGGTACTCACCACATACCGATTCACAAACTTTCCCACATATTAGTCTATAAAGACAACACACGCAATTCACAAACTTTCCCACATATTAGTCTATAAAGACAACACACGCAATTATGGTGGCCACTGCATAAAAGAGTGTTTGTTTTCAAAAAGTAAATTCAGTTATAAATCAATCAATTAACAATATACCTCCATCTCAGCTGCTCGAAGTTGTCCAAAGAATATCTTTCTGAATAATTTTCCCATAAGTATTACAAATACAAATGCTTGGAGATAGAGAACCTGAAAATTAAGAAAATAGAACTTAATATTTTATTATTTAAAAAACTCAATAAAGGCAGAGTTTGTGGATTTCTGACTTATTAACTTTTAAGACTTGATTATCATAATTTGAATTTGTGTTGCATGAGTGGTTTTTCTCAATAGTTTGTATTTATAAGTGGGAGTACAATGAGTACTATCTGGTTAGTGGGTGGCGTTATCTCGTACTCGTAGTAATCAGGTCAAAATTACCAAAAAATTGTTTAATTCCCCTTCCACTACCTATAGTCCTACTCAAGCAATAAGTCCCTAACCCGAAATATATATTGACCCTCCAAAAAGACCTTTTATAAAAAAAAGTTAAGTAACCAATTTTCGAGGGCTGTTTTCAGCTCTTCAGCAATTCAACCATTTTTGACATTTTAACTTCCCTGGTCATTGGGCTACATAATAAAACCTATATTTGTGTCTGCCTGGGGAGACTATTTCTCTCCTGTGGGTGTGGCAGCAAACATCCATCTGCAGCGCCCAGGAATAGATACTGCCCTCACAGGTACAAATTTACACCTTGATGGAGTGGAGTATGTAGGTTACTCTTGCTTGAAGAAATTTACCAGTGGTCCAGACGAGGGTTGAACCTGGGACCTCTCGATTTGGAAGTGTGCACCCTACCTGTAGTCCACCGCAATCCACCTGTCAGTTGCATCCATGGCCTCATGACCTAGGGATGGGCGGGGCTTTAACTTTAGGGTTGTCAAAATAGTCAAAACCCGCGCCATGCAGCGGACAGCCGATGGTAACATCTCCGGTATCTCCCTAGCAGCCGACAACTAAATATTCCCCGAAATATTGTTCTGAGAAAAATCCCCAATATTTCACCGGCAGTGCGGGTGAATCTGGAAGGTTAAAACCCTTTCTCAGGCTATCCACAACACTTCCCCAGGGTAAGGGAGGCTGTGGATGCAACTTACTGAGTGAACAGGTGAATGACAGCAGGTTTTTTTTTCATAAAGTCCGATTTATCTACAAGACTAATTTCAAATCCCATTCAACTCGGTGATATTCATTAAATAACAAACGGTTAATTGAAATAAGTGACAGTAAGACGATCATTCAATTTATAAAGTATTGTTATGATAAACACACATTTTGACAACCGGAAGTCGTTGTCAGCATTAGAAAAATAATTGCAAACACATTTCTTACCGCCATACTGGGGTTTGACTTCGTTATGTACACGACTGATGGATAAAACTGTTTCTTCAGATAAAATGCATTGCCCAATACCGCCGCGGTGAGGGCAAAGCTGCCTGAAGTTAGCAGTAAAGACTTCATCTCTCTCATTTTCGGTTCTAAAAATGAATTTCCAGTCAATGGCTGAATTTCCTGGGGTTTCCTTCTATTTTTAGAAACAAATATTGTCTTATTTTGTGTGGCTCAATGCGATTGGATAAAAATGGGAAACCCTTCAATCAAAATCAGTCAACATTATTTATGTGTTGGTTTCGAATTTCTTTTTTTTTCATAATTTGCTTTTTAAAATAATCATTAAACACTCTTATTGTTCATTACAATTTTACATAGTTTCATTTCCAACCTACATAAAAATATATTCGAAACTAATTTCCTAAAGGTGAAGGTCGCTTCTGACGGGTGCAGACTGAATGTCAAAACACGTAAGTAGTTGATAATTATTATCAAATAATATCAAGTATTTACGCGTTGTCATGCTTCAAATCTGGTAGTATTCATTGATGATATCACTTTTCTTAATTTTGCACTCATTCATTGTGGTCAAAATTATTAGTAATCAATATAAAAACGGATTTAAAGTGGTCAACAATGCGCCGGGTGATCTTCCATTTTGTCCGGTTCATTACAAAGGTGGCAGGGGATATATTGGGGTGATGGGGGTCACTGTGTATGGGGTGAAATTGGTCACTTTTGTATTTTTTTGACTAAAATTTGGAGGGGTAGGGGCAAAAACAAAGGGCCATAACTCCACAACCCTAGGGGTTAGCCTTGCAATTTGATGTTATTTTCTATTTATGTTGCATAGGCCCTGAGACTGACACATAAATACTTTCTTGTCTTATTTGCTGTTTTCAAGAAATCCGCTTGACTGTTTGCGGCCTGTCGGAACCTCAAAATTGGCCAATAATATATCCCCTGCCCCCTTAATAGAAAATGGCTTGTTATCAAAGTTCTTGGATCATACAGTTTTGCATTAATTTAGATAGGTACATGTCTTAGAAATCCAGTGCTGGCAATTTCAGGCATTTTTTTGGCAAATTGTGTTGTCAATTTCCTTTGAAACAAGGGAGGTAATCCAAAATGTGAGAAAATGCCAAATCTGAGATTTGCCCTCACCACCCTTTTTCAGCACTAAAAGCTGTTTATTTGTATTCTATTTGCATGGATTTTGTTAAATATGTATTAAAATTGCCAAATGTATCCAAAAAGTGCATTTAGATTGCTGTATTGTCTAGAAATTTGAATATTTGGGGGCGGTTTGGGGTATTTTCTTGATTTCCGCCTTGTCGCTGGGGGTTCAGTAACAGTTTAAGTACATAAGTGTGTCTAATATTGAACAGAAAGTGTTATTTGGTGTTGAAAAGAATGTACCGGCTTAATTCAGGTGAAATAATTGAGTAAAAATGTTGAAAAACTTGAAATTAGACCAATATAACACCTGGAAATTTGATGGGCTGAACTGAGTTACCTCCCTTGCTGCATATAATCACTGTTTTTTGTGATTTCTGGTCCATCCTGTGTCATATTTGCTGACTGGTGTGATAAAATATAGTAAAATAATGTTTATTGAGTACATTTACTCTGCAGAAACACATTTAGAGCTAAATTTTTACTTTTATTTTGTGATTATGGAACAATGGTCACCATTTTTTATTCAACTATTTTGTGGCTCATACAGTCCGGGTGGACCAATATTCCCGGATAAGTGTTCCGAATGCTTGATTTGGTGAAAACAAGCCTGCGCGTGACATCAGAGAGTCATTATGTGCATATTTTATATAACATTTCCCTTAAAAACAGGAATTTGGACTAGCTATTACCATGGGTAGCTTGTAATGAAGAATGAAATTGAAATTTGGCAAATCTTAAGGATGTATGTGGAAAAGTAAATTGCATGTAAATCACTAAACTCATGATGGAGATCATATTCATGGGTGAGGTTTTACTCAAAATTCATCCCAGAACAAGATGTGCATATAAAATTTGGTTTCAAAACATAGATCTGAAAACTTAAGGTGGCAGGGGATATATTGGGGTGATGGGGGTCCCTCAAAATATCAAATCTTTAGTGTAGGGCTTATTTATGGGCACCAAAAATTAAATTGGTATTTTAAAGACCCAATTCTGTATTTATTTTGTACAAAGAAGGTGTTTAATATTTTGAAAAATCATAGAAACTAAATATCAGTTGGCTCTGAAGGATTTGTAGCTCTTCAAAATGGAGGTTACCACCACTGGCGGAAGTTCAAATTTAGCGTCGTTAGAAACCGCGAAAAACTTTGACAGCAAATAGCAAAAAATCGGCAGGTATGGGAGACACTTTTCTTGCTGAATTTACCTAGCTCAGACATGTTATTTATGTAAAATGGGACCAAAAATAGGATTGCATTGGGTTTAAAAATACTGTGTATGGGGTGAAATTGGTCACTTTTGTATTTTTTTGACTAAAATTTGGAGGGGTAGGGGCAAAAACAAAGGGCCATAACTCCACAACCCTAGGGGTTAGCCTTGCAATTTGATGTTATTTTCTATTTATGTTGCATAGGCCCTGAGACTGACACATAAATACTTTCTTGTCTTATTTGCTGTTTTCAAGAAATCCGCTTGACTGTTTGCGGCCTGTCGGAACCTCAAAATTGGCCAATAATATATCCCCTGCCCCCTTAATAGAAAATGGCTTGTTATCAAAGTTCTTGGATCATACAGTTTTGCATTAATTTAGATAGGTACATGTCTTAGAAATCCAGTGCTGGCAATTTCAGGCATTTTTTTGGCAAATTGTGTTGTCAATTTCCTTTGAAACAAGGGAGGTAATCCAAAATGTGAGAAAATGCCAAATCTGAGATTTGCCCTCACCACCCTTTTTCAGCACTAAAAGCTGTTTATTTGTATTCTATTTGCATGGATTTTGTTAAATATGTATTAAAATTGCCAAATGTATCCAAAAAGTGCATTTAGATTGCTGTATTGTCTAGAAATTTGAATATTTGGGGGCGGTTTGGGGTATTTTCTTGATTTCCGCCTTGTCGCTGGGGGTTCAGTAACAGTTTAAGTACATAAGTGTGTCTAATATTGAACAGAAAGTGTTATTTGGTGTTGAAAAGAATGTACCGGCTTAATTCAGGTGAAATAATTGAGTAAAAATGTTGAAAAACTTGAAATTAGACCAATATAACACCTGGAAATTTGATGGGCTGAACTGAGTTACCTCCCTTGCTGCATATAATCACTGTTTTTTGTGATTTCTGGTCCATCCTGTGTCATATTTGCTGACTGGTGTGATAAAATATAGTAAAATAATGTTTATTGAGTACATTTACTCTGCAGAAACACATTTAGAGCTAAATTTTTACTTTTATTTTGTGATTATGGAACAATGGTCACCATTTTTTATTCAACTATTTTGTGGCTCATACAGTCCGGGTGGACCAATATTCCCGGATAAGTGTTCCGAATGCTTGATTTGGTGAAAACAAGCCTGCGCGTGACATCAGAGAGTCATTATGTGCATATTTTATATAACATTTCCCTTAAAAACAGGAATTTGGACTAGCTATTACCATGGGTAGCTTGTAATGAAGAATGAAATTGAAATTTGGCAAATCTTAAGGATGTATGTGGAAAAGTAAATTGCATGTAAATCACTAAACTCATGATGGAGATCATATTCATGGGTGAGGTTTTACTCAAAATTCATCCCAGAACAAGATGTGCATATAAAATTTGGTTTCAAAACATAGATCTGAAAACTTAAGGTGGCAGGGGATATATTGGGGTGATGGGGGTCCCTCAAAATATCAAATCTTTAGTGTAGGGCTTATTTATGGGCACCAAAAATTAAATTGGTATTTTAAAGACCCAATTCTGTATTTATTTTGTACAAAGAAGGTGTTTAATATTTTGAAAAATCATAGAAACTAAATATCAGTTGGCTCTGAAGGATTTGTAGCTCTTCAAAATGGAGGTTACCACCACTGGCGGAAGTTCAAATTTAGCGTCGTTAGAAACCGCGAAAAACTTTGACAGCAAATAGCAAAAAATCGGCAGGTATGGGAGACACTTTTCTTGCTGAATTTACCTAGCTCAGACATGTTATTTATGTAAAATGGGACCAAAAATAGGATTGCATTGGGTTTAAAAATACTGTGTATGGGGTGAAATTGGTCACTTTTGTATTTTTTTGACTAAAATTTGGAGGGGTAGGGGCAAAAACAAAGGGCCATAACTCCACAACCCTAGGGGTTAGCCTTGCAATTTGATGTTATTTTCTATTTATGTTGCATAGGCCCTGAGACTGACACATAAATACTTTCTTGTCTTATTTGCTGTTTTCAAGAAATCCGCTTGACTGTTTGCGGCCTGTCGGAACCTCAAAATTGGCCAATAATATATCCCCTGCCCCCTTAATAGAAAATGGCTTGTTATCAAAGTTCTTGGATCATACAGTTTTGCATTAATTTAGATAGGTACATGTCTTAGAAATCCAGTGCTGGCAATTTCAGGCATTTTTTTGGCAAATTGTGTTGTCAATTTCCTTTGAAACAAGGGAGGTAATCCAAAATGTGAGAAAATGCCAAATCTGAGATTTGCCCTCACCACCCTTTTTCAGCACTAAAAGCTGTTTATTTGTATTCTATTTGCATGGATTTTGTTAAATATGTATTAAAATTGCCAAATGTATCCAAAAAGTGCATTTAGATTGCTGTATTGTCTAGAAATTTGAATATTTGGGGGCGGTTTGGGGTATTTTCTTGATTTCCGCCTTGTCGCTGGGGGTTCAGTAACAGTTTAAGTACATAAGTGTGTCTAATATTGAACAGAAAGTGTTATTTGGTGTTGAAAAGAATGTACCGGCTTAATTCAGGTGAAATAATTGAGTAAAAATGTTGAAAAACTTGAAATTAGACCAATATAACACCTGGAAATTTGATGGGCTGAACTGAGTTACCTCCCTTGCTGCATATAATCACTGTTTTTTGTGATTTCTGGTCCATCCTGTGTCATATTTGCTGACTGGTGTGATAAAATATAGTAAAATAATGTTTATTGAGTACATTTACTCTGCAGAAACACATTTAGAGCTAAATTTTTACTTTTATTTTGTGATTATGGAACAATGGTCACCATTTTTTATTCAACTATTTTGTGGCTCATACAGTCCGGGTGGACCAATATTCCCGGATAAGTGTTCCGAATGCTTGATTTGGTGAAAACAAGCCTGCGCGTGACATCAGAGAGTCATTATGTGCATATTTTATATAACATTTCCCTTAAAAACAGGAATTTGGACTAGCTATTACCATGGGTAGCTTGTAATGAAGAATGAAATTGAAATTTGGCAAATCTTAAGGATGTATGTGGAAAAGTAAATTGCATGTAAATCACTAAACTCATGATGGAGATCATATTCATGGGTGAGGTTTTACTCAAAATTCATCCCAGAACAAGATGTGCATATAAAATTTGGTTTCAAAACATAGA
Organism: Spisula subtruncata; assembly: GCA_963678985.1. Lineage (NCBI taxonomy): Eukaryota > Metazoa > Mollusca > Bivalvia > Venerida > Mactridae > Spisula > Spisula subtruncata. The sequence goes on from OY787661.1 coordinate 19,210,296, forward strand.
TCTGAAAACTTAAGGTGGCAGGGGATATATTGGGGTGATGGGGGTCCCTCAAAATATCAAATCTTTAGTGTAGGGCTTATTTATGGGCACCAAAAATTAAATTGGTATTTTAAAGACCCAATTCTGTATTTATTTTGTACAAAGAAGGTGTTTAATATTTTGAAAAATCATAGAAACTAAATATCAGTTGGCTCTGAAGGATTTGTAGCTCTTCAAAATGGAGGTTACCACCACTGGCGGAAGTTCAAATTTAGCGTCGTTAGAAACCGCGAAAAACTTTGACAGCAAATAGCAAAAAATCGGCAGGTATGGGAGACACTTTTCTTGCTGAATTTACCTAGCTCAGACATGTTATTTATGTAAAATGGGACCAAAAATAGGATTGCATTGGGTTTAAAAATACTGTGTATGGGGTGAAATTGGTCACTTTTGTATTTTTTTGACTAAAATTTGGAGGGGTAGGGGCAAAAACAAAGGGCCATAACTCCACAACCCTAGGGGTTAGCCTTGCAATTTGATGTTATTTTCTATTTATGTTGCATAGGCCCTGAGACTGACACATAAATACTTTCTTGTCTTATTTGCTGTTTTCAAGAAATCCGCTTGACTGTTTGCGGCCTGTCGGAACCTCAAAATTGGCCAATAATATATCCCCTGCCCCCTTAATAGAAAATGGCTTGTTATCAAAGTTCTTGGATCATACAGTTTTGCATTAATTTAGATAGGTACATGTCTTAGAAATCCAGTGCTGGCAATTTCAGGCATTTTTTTGGCAAATTGTGTTGTCAATTTCCTTTGAAACAAGGGAGGTAATCCAAAATGTGAGAAAATGCCAAATCTGAGATTTGCCCTCACCACCCTTTTTCAGCACTAAAAGCTGTTTATTTGTATTCTATTTGCATGGATTTTGTTAAATATGTATTAAAATTGCCAAATGTATCCAAAAAGTGCATTTAGATTGCTGTATTGTCTAGAAATTTGAATATTTGGGGGCGGTTTGGGGTATTTTCTTGATTTCCGCCTTGTCGCTGGGGGTTCAGTAACAGTTTAAGTACATAAGTGTGTCTAATATTGAACAGAAAGTGTTATTTGGTGTTGAAAAGAATGTACCGGCTTAATTCAGGTGAAATAATTGAGTAAAAATGTTGAAAAACTTGAAATTAGACCAATATAACACCTGGAAATTTGATGGGCTGAACTGAGTTACCTCCCTTGCTGCATATAATCACTGTTTTTTGTGATTTCTGGTCCATCCTGTGTCATATTTGCTGACTGGTGTGATAAAATATAGTAAAATAATGTTTATTGAGTACATTTACTCTGCAGAAACACATTTAGAGCTAAATTTTTACTTTTATTTTGTGATTATGGAACAATGGTCACCATTTTTTATTCAACTATTTTGTGGCTCATACAGTCCGGGTGGACCAATATTCCCGGATAAGTGTTCCGAATGCTTGATTTGGTGAAAACAAGCCTGCGCGTGACATCAGAGAGTCATTATGTGCATATTTTATATAACATTTCCCTTAAAAACAGGAATTTGGACTAGCTATTACCATGGGTAGCTTGTAATGAAGAATGAAATTGAAATTTGGCAAATCTTAAGGATGTATGTGGAAAAGTAAATTGCATGTAAATCACTAAACTCATGATGGAGATCATATTCATGGGTGAGGTTTTACTCAAAATTCATCCCAGAACAAGATGTGCATATAAAATTTGGTTTCAAAACATAGATCTGAAAACTTAAGGTGGCAGGGGATATATTGGGGTGATGGGGGTCCCTCAAAATATCAAATCTTTAGTGTAGGGCTTATTTATGGGCACCAAAAATTAAATTGGTATTTTAAAGACCCAATTCTGTATTTATTTTGTACAAAGAAGGTGTTTAATATTTTGAAAAATCATAGAAACTAAATATCAGTTGGCTCTGAAGGATTTGTAGCTCTTCAAAATGGAGGTTACCACCACTGGCGGAAGTTCAAATTTAGCGTCGTTAGAAACCGCGAAAAACTTTGACAGCAAATAGCAAAAAATCGGCAGGTATGGGAGACACTTTTCTTGCTGAATTTACCTAGCTCAGACATGTTATTTATGTAAAATGGGACCAAAAATAGGATTGCATTGGGTTTAAAAATACTGTGTATGGGGTGAAATTGGTCACTTTTGTATTTTTTTGACTAAAATTTGGAGGGGTAGGGGCAAAAACAAAGGGCCATAACTCCACAACCCTAGGGGTTAGCCTTGCAATTTGATGTTATTTTCTATTTATGTTGCATAGGCCCTGAGACTGACACATAAATACTTTCTTGTCTTATTTGCTGTTTTCAAGAAATCCGCTTGACTGTTTGCGGCCTGTCGGAACCTCAAAATTGGCCAATAATATATCCCCTGCCCCCTTAATAGAAAATGGCTTGTTATCAAAGTTCTTGGATCATACAGTTTTGCATTAATTTAGATAGGTACATGTCTTAGAAATCCAGTGCTGGCAATTTCAGGCATTTTTTTGGCAAATTGTGTTGTCAATTTCCTTTGAAACAAGGGAGGTAATCCAAAATGTGAGAAAATGCCAAATCTGAGATTTGCCCTCACCACCCTTTTTCAGCACTAAAAGCTGTTTATTTGTATTCTATTTGCATGGATTTTGTTAAATATGTATTAAAATTGCCAAATGTATCCAAAAAGTGCATTTAGATTGCTGTATTGTCTAGAAATTTGAATATTTGGGGGCGGTTTGGGGTATTTTCTTGATTTCCGCCTTGTCGCTGGGGGTTCAGTAACAGTTTAAGTACATAAGTGTGTCTAATATTGAACAGAAAGTGTTATTTGGTGTTGAAAAGAATGTACCGGCTTAATTCAGGTGAAATAATTGAGTAAAAATGTTGAAAAACTTGAAATTAGACCAATATAACACCTGGAAATTTGATGGGCTGAACTGAGTTACCTCCCTTGCTGCATATAATCACTGTTTTTTGTGATTTCTGGTCCATCCTGTGTCATATTTGCTGACTGGTGTGATAAAATATAGTAAAATAATGTTTATTGAGTACATTTACTCTGCAGAAACACATTTAGAGCTAAATTTTTACTTTTATTTTGTGATTATGGAACAATGGTCACCATTTTTTATTCAACTATTTTGTGGCTCATACAGTCCGGGTGGACCAATATTCCCGGATAAGTGTTCCGAATGCTTGATTTGGTGAAAACAAGCCTGCGCGTGACATCAGAGAGTCATTATGTGCATATTTTATATAACATTTCCCTTAAAAACAGGAATTTGGACTAGCTATTACCATGGGTAGCTTGTAATGAAGAATGAAATTGAAATTTGGCAAATCTTAAGGATGTATGTGGAAAAGTAAATTGCATGTAAATCACTAAACTCATGATGGAGATCATATTCATGGGTGAGGTTTTACTCAAAATTCATCCCAGAACAAGATGTGCATATAAAATTTGGTTTCAAAACATAGATCTGAAAACTTAAGGTGGCAGGGGATATATTGGGGTGATGGGGGTCCCTCAAAATATCAAATCTTTAGTGTAGGGCTTATTTATGGGCACCAAAAATTAAATTGGTATTTTAAAGACCCAATTCTGTATTTATTTTGTACAAAGAAGGTGTTTAATATTTTGAAAAATCATAGAAACTAAATATCAGTTGGCTCTGAAGGATTTGTAGCTCTTCAAAATGGAGGTTACCACCACTGGCGGAAGTTCAAATTTAGCGTCGTTAGAAACCGCGAAAAACTTTGACAGCAAATAGCAAAAAATCGGCAGGTATGGGAGACACTTTTCTTGCTGAATTTACCTAGCTCAGACATGTTATTTATGTAAAATGGGACCAAAAATAGGATTGCATTGGGTTTAAAAATACTGTGTATGGGGTGAAATTGGTCACTTTTGTATTTTTTTGACTAAAATTTGGAGGGGTAGGGGCAAAAACAAAGGGCCATAACTCCACAACCCTAGGGGTTAGCCTTGCAATTTGATGTTATTTTCTATTTATGTTGCATAGGCCCTGAGACTGACACATAAATACTTTCTTGTCTTATTTGCTGTTTTCAAGAAATCCGCTTGACTGTTTGCGGCCTGTCGGAACCTCAAAATTGGCCAATAATATATCCCCTGCCCCCTTAATAGAAAATGGCTTGTTATCAAAGTTCTTGGATCATACAGTTTTGCATTAATTTAGATAGGTACATGTCTTAGAAATCCAGTGCTGGCAATTTCAGGCATTTTTTTGGCAAATTGTGTTGTCAATTTCCTTTGAAACAAGGGAGGTAATCCAAAATGTGAGAAAATGCCAAATCTGAGATTTGCCCTCACCACCCTTTTTCAGCACTAAAAGCTGTTTATTTGTATTCTATTTGCATGGATTTTGTTAAATATGTATTAAAATTGCCAAATGTATCCAAAAAGTGCATTTAGATTGCTGTATTGTCTAGAAATTTGAATATTTGGGGGCGGTTTGGGGTATTTTCTTGATTTCCGCCTTGTCGCTGGGGGTTCAGTAACAGTTTAAGTACATAAGTGTGTCTAATATTGAACAGAAAGTGTTATTTGGTGTTGAAAAGAATGTACCGGCTTAATTCAGGTGAAATAATTGAGTAAAAATGTTGAAAAACTTGAAATTAGACCAATATAACACCTGGAAATTTGATGGGCTGAACTGAGTTACCTCCCTTGCTGCATATAATCACTGTTTTTTGTGATTTCTGGTCCATCCTGTGTCATATTTGCTGACTGGTGTGATAAAATATAGTAAAATAATGTTTATTGAGTACATTTACTCTGCAGAAACACATTTAGAGCTAAATTTTTACTTTTATTTTGTGATTATGGAACAATGGTCACCATTTTTTATTCAACTATTTTGTGGCTCATACAGTCCGGGTGGACCAATATTCCCGGATAAGTGTTCCGAATGCTTGATTTGGTGAAAACAAGCCTGCGCGTGACATCAGAGAGTCATTATGTGCATATTTTATATAACATTTCCCTTAAAAACAGGAATTTGGACTAGCTATTACCATGGGTAGCTTGTAATGAAGAATGAAATTGAAATTTGGCAAATCTTAAGGATGTATGTGGAAAAGTAAATTGCATGTAAATCACTAAACTCATGATGGAGATCATATTCATGGGTGAGGTTTTACTCAAAATTCATCCCAGAACAAGATGTGCATATAAAATTTGGTTTCAAAACATAGATCTGAAAACTTAAGGTGGCAGGGGATATATTGGGGTGATGGGGGTCCCTCAAAATATCAAATCTTTAGTGTAGGGCTTATTTATGGGCACCAAAAATTAAATTGGTATTTTAAAGACCCAATTCTGTATTTATTTTGTACAAAGAAGGTGTTTAATATTTTGAAAAATCATAGAAACTAAATATCAGTTGGCTCTGAAGGATTTGTAGCTCTTCAAAATGGAGGTTACCACCACTGGCGGAAGTTCAAATTTAGCGTCGTTAGAAACCGCGAAAAACTTTGACAGCAAATAGCAAAAAATCGGCAGGTATGGGAGACACTTTTCTTGCTGAATTTACCTAGCTCAGACATGTTATTTATGTAAAATGGGACCAAAAATAGGATTGCATTGGGTTTAAAAATACTGTGTATGGGGTGAAATTGGTCACTTTTGTATTTTTTTGACTAAAATTTGGAGGGGTAGGGGCAAAAACAAAGGGCCATAACTCCACAACCCTAGGGGTTAGCCTTGCAATTTGATGTTATTTTCTATTTATGTTGCATAGGCCCTGAGACTGACACATAAATACTTTCTTGTCTTATTTGCTGTTTTCAAGAAATCCGCTTGACTGTTTGCGGCCTGTCGGAACCTCAAAATTGGCCAATAATATATCCCCTGCCCCCTTAATAGAAAATGGCTTGTTATCAAAGTTCTTGGATCATACAGTTTTGCATTAATTTAGATAGGTACATGTCTTAGAAATCCAGTGCTGGCAATTTCAGGCATTTTTTTGGCAAATTGTGTTGTCAATTTCCTTTGAAACAAGGGAGGTAATCCAAAATGTGAGAAAATGCCAAATCTGAGATTTGCCCTCACCACCCTTTTTCAGCACTAAAAGCTGTTTATTTGTATTCTATTTGCATGGATTTTGTTAAATATGTATTAAAATTGCCAAATGTATCCAAAAAGTGCATTTAGATTGCTGTATTGTCTAGAAATTTGAATATTTGGGGGCGGTTTGGGGTATTTTCTTGATTTCCGCCTTGTCGCTGGGGGTTCAGTAACAGTTTAAGTACATAAGTGTGTCTAATATTGAACAGAAAGTGTTATTTGGTGTTGAAAAGAATGTACCGGCTTAATTCAGGTGAAATAATTGAGTAAAAATGTTGAAAAACTTGAAATTAGACCAATATAACACCTGGAAATTTGATGGGCTGAACTGAGTTACCTCCCTTGCTGCATATAATCACTGTTTTTTGTGATTTCTGGTCCATCCTGTGTCATATTTGCTGACTGGTGTGATAAAATATAGTAAAATAATGTTTATTGAGTACATTTACTCTGCAGAAACACATTTAGAGCTAAATTTTTACTTTTATTTTGTGATTATGGAACAATGGTCACCATTTTTTATTCAACTATTTTGTGGCTCATACAGTCCGGGTGGACCAATATTCCCGGATAAGTGTTCCGAATGCTTGATTTGGTGAAAACAAGCCTGCGCGTGACATCAGAGAGTCATTATGTGCATATTTTATATAACATTTCCCTTAAAAACAGGAATTTGGACTAGCTATTACCATGGGTAGCTTGTAATGAAGAATGAAATTGAAATTTGGCAAATCTTAAGGATGTATGTGGAAAAGTAAATTGCATGTAAATCACTAAACTCATGATGGAGATCATATTCATGGGTGAGGTTTTACTCAAAATTCATCCCAGAACAAGATGTGCATATAAAATTTGGTTTCAAAACATAGATCTGAAAACTTAAGGTGGCAGGGGATATATTGGGGTGATGGGGGTCCCTCAAAATATCAAATCTTTAGTGTAGGGCTTATTTATGGGCACCAAAAATTAAATTGGTATTTTAAAGACCCAATTCTGTATTTATTTTGTACAAAGAAGGTGTTTAATATTTTGAAAAATCATAGAAACTAAATATCAGTTGGCTCTGAAGGATTTGTAGCTCTTCAAAATGGAGGTTACCACCACTGGCGGAAGTTCAAATTTAGCGTCGTTAGAAACCGCGAAAAACTTTGACAGCAAATAGCAAAAAATCGGCAGGTATGGGAGACACTTTTCTTGCTGAATTTACCTAGCTCAGACATGTTATTTATGTAAAATGGGACCAAAAATAGGATTGCATTGGGTTTAAAAATACTGTGTATGGGGTGAAATTGGTCACTTTTGTATTTTTTTGACTAAAATTTGGAGGGGTAGGGGCAAAAACAAAGGGCCATAACTCCACAACCCTAGGGGTTAGCCTTGCAATTTGATGTTATTTTCTATTTATGTTGCATAGGCCCTGAGACTGACACATAAATACTTTCTTGTCTTATTTGCTGTTTTCAAGAAATCCGCTTGACTGTTTGCGGCCTGTCGGAACCTCAAAATTGGCCAATAATATATCCCCTGCCCCCTTAATAGAAAATGGCTTGTTATCAAAGTTCTTGGATCATACAGTTTTGCATTAATTTAGATAGGTACATGTCTTAGAAATCCAGTGCTGGCAATTTCAGGCATTTTTTTGGCAAATTGTGTTGTCAATTTCCTTTGAAACAAGGGAGGTAATCCAAAATGTGAGAAAATGCCAAATCTGAGATTTGCCCTCACCACCCTTTTTCAGCACTAAAAGCTGTTTATTTGTATTCTATTTGCATGGATTTTGTTAAATATGTATTAAAATTGCCAAATGTATCCAAAAAGTGCATTTAGATTGCTGTATTGTCTAGAAATTTGAATATTTGGGGGCGGTTTGGGGTATTTTCTTGATTTCCGCCTTGTCGCTGGGGGTTCAGTAACAGTTTAAGTACATAAGTGTGTCTAATATTGAACAGAAAGTGTTATTTGGTGTTGAAAAGAATGTACCGGCTTAATTCAGGTGAAATAATTGAGTAAAAATGTTGAAAAACTTGAAATTAGACCAATATAACACCTGGAAATTTGATGGGCTGAACTGAGTTACCTCCCTTGCTGCATATAATCACTGTTTTTTGTGATTTCTGGTCCATCCTGTGTCATATTTGCTGACTGGTGTGATAAAATATAGTAAAATAATGTTTATTGAGTACATTTACTCTGCAGAAACACATTTAGAGCTAAATTTTTACTTTTATTTTGTGATTATGGAACAATGGTCACCATTTTTTATTCAACTATTTTGTGGCTCATACAGTCCGGGTGGACCAATATTCCCGGATAAGTGTTCCGAATGCTTGATTTGGTGAAAACAAGCCTGCGCGTGACATCAGAGAGTCATTATGTGCATATTTTATATAACATTTCCCTTAAAAACAGGAATTTGGACTAGCTATTACCATGGGTAGCTTGTAATGAAGAATGAAATTGAAATTTGGCAAATCTTAAGGATGTATGTGGAAAAGTAAATTGCATGTAAATCACTAAACTCATGATGGAGATCATATTCATGGGTGAGGTTTTACTCAAAATTCATCCCAGAACAAGATGTGCATATAAAATTTGGTTTCAAAACATAGATCTGAAAACTTAAGGTGGCAGGGGATATATTGGGGTGATGGGGGTCCCTCAAAATATCAAATCTTTAGTGTAGGGCTTATTTATGGGCACCAAAAATTAAATTGGTATTTTAAAGACCCAATTCTGTATTTATTTTGTACAAAGAAGGTGTTTAATATTTTGAAAAATCATAGAAACTAAATATCAGTTGGCTCTGAAGGATTTGTAGCTCTTCAAAATGGAGGTTACCACCACTGGCGGAAGTTCAAATTTAGCGTCGTTAGAAACCGCGAAAAACTTTGACAGCAAATAGCAAAAAATCGGCAGGTATGGGAGACACTTTTCTTGCTGAATTTACCTAGCTCAGACATGTTATTTATGTAAAATGGGACCAAAAATAGGATTGCATTGGGTTTAAAAATACTGTGTATGGGGTGAAATTGGTCACTTTTGTATTTTTTTGACTAAAATTTGGAGGGGTAGGGGCAAAAACAAAGGGCCATAACTCCACAACCCTAGGGGTTAGCCTTGCAATTTGATGTTATTTTCTATTTATGTTGCATAGGCCCTGAGACTGACACATAAATACTTTCTTGTCTTATTTGCTGTTTTCAAGAAATCCGCTTGACTGTTTGCGGCCTGTCGGAACCTCAAAATTGGCCAATAATATATCCCCTGCCCCCTTAATAGAAAATGGCTTGTTATCAAAGTTCTTGGATCATACAGTTTTGCATTAATTTAGATAGGTACATGTCTTAGAAATCCAGTGCTGGCAATTTCAGGCATTTTTTTGGCAAATTGTGTTGTCAATTTCCTTTGAAACAAGGGAGGTAATCCAAAATGTGAGAAAATGCCAAATCTGAGATTTGCCCTCACCACCCTTTTTCAGCACTAAAAGCTGTTTATTTGTATTCTATTTGCATGGATTTTGTTAAATATGTATTAAAATTGCCAAATGTATCCAAAAAGTGCATTTAGATTGCTGTATTGTCTAGAAATTTGAATATTTGGGGGCGGTTTGGGGTATTTTCTTGATTTCCGCCTTGTCGCTGGGGGTTCAGTAACAGTTTAAGTACATAAGTGTGTCTAATATTGAACAGAAAGTGTTATTTGGTGTTGAAAAGAATGTACCGGCTTAATTCAGGTGAAATAATTGAGTAAAAATGTTGAAAAACTTGAAATTAGACCAATATAACACCTGGAAATTTGATGGGCTGAACTGAGTTACCTCCCTTGCTGCATATAATCACTGTTTTTTGTGATTTCTGGTCCATCCTGTGTCATATTTGCTGACTGGTGTGATAAAATATAGTAAAATAATGTTTATTGAGTACATTTACTCTGCAGAAACACATTTAGAGCTAAATTTTTACTTTTATTTTGTGATTATGGAACAATGGTCACCATTTTTTATTCAACTATTTTGTGGCTCATACAGTCCGGGTGGACCAATATTCCCGGATAAGTGTTCCGAATGCTTGATTTGGTGAAAACAAGCCTGCGCGTGACATCAGAGAGTCATTATGTGCATATTTTATATAACATTTCCCTTAAAAACAGGAATTTGGACTAGCTATTACCATGGGTAGCTTGTAATGAAGAATGAAATTGAAATTTGGCAAATCTTAAGGATGTATGTGGAAAAGTAAATTGCATGTAAATCACTAAACTCATGATGGAGATCATATTCATGGGTGAGGTTTTACTCAAAATTCATCCCAGAACAAGATGTGCATATAAAATTTGGTTTCAAAACATAGATCTGAAAACTTAAGGTGGCAGGGGATATATTGGGGTGATGGGGGTCCCTCAAAATATCAAATCTTTAGTGTAGGGCTTATTTATGGGCACCAAAAATTAAATTGGTATTTTAAAGACCCAATTCTGTATTTATTTTGTACAAAGAAGGTGTTTAATATTTTGAAAAATCATAGAAACTAAATATCAGTTGGCTCTGAAGGATTTGTAGCTCTTCAAAATGGAGGTTACCACCACTGGCGGAAGTTCAAATTTAGCGTCGTTAGAAACCGCGAAAAACTTTGACAGCAAATAGCAAAAAATCGGCAGGTATGGGAGACACTTTTCTTGCTGAATTTACCTAGCTCAGACATGTTATTTATGTAAAATGGGACCAAAAATAGGATTGCATTGGGTTTAAAAATACTGTGTATGGGGTGAAATTGGTCACTTTTGTATTTTTTTGACTAAAATTTGGAGGGGTAGGGGCAAAAACAAAGGGCCATAACTCCACAACCCTAGGGGTTAGCCTTGCAATTTGATGTTATTTTCTATTTATGTTGCATAGGCCCTGAGACTGACACATAAATACTTTCTTGTCTTATTTGCTGTTTTCAAGAAATCCGCTTGACTGTTTGCGGCCTGTCGGAACCTCAAAATTGGCCAATAATATATCCCCTGCCCCCTTAATAGAAAATGGCTTGTTATCAAAGTTCTTGGATCATACAGTTTTGCATTAATTTAGATAGGTACATGTCTTAGAAATCCAGTGCTGGCAATTTCAGGCATTTTTTTGGCAAATTGTGTTGTCAATTTCCTTTGAAACAAGGGAGGTAATCCAAAATGTGAGAAAATGCCAAATCTGAGATTTGCCCTCACCACCCTTTTTCAGCACTAAAAGCTGTTTATTTGTATTCTATTTGCATGGATTTTGTTAAATATGTATTAAAATTGCCAAATGTATCCAAAAAGTGCATTTAGATTGCTGTATTGTCTAGAAATTTGAATATTTGGGGGCGGTTTGGGGTATTTTCTTGATTTCCGCCTTGTCGCTGGGGGTTCAGTAACAGTTTAAGTACATAAGTGTGTCTAATATTGAACAGAAAGTGTTATTTGGTGTTGAAAAGAATGTACCGGCTTAATTCAGGTGAAATAATTGAGTAAAAATGTTGAAAAACTTGAAATTAGACCAATATAACACCTGGAAATTTGATGGGCTGAACTGAGTTACCTCCCTTGCTGCATATAATCACTGTTTTTTGTGATTTCTGGTCCATCCTGTGTCATATTTGCTGACTGGTGTGATAAAATATAGTAAAATAATGTTTATTGAGTACATTTACTCTGCAGAAACACATTTAGAGCTAAATTTTTACTTTTATTTTGTGATTATGGAACAATGGTCACCATTTTTTATTCAACTATTTTGTGGCTCATACAGTCCGGGTGGACCAATATTCCCGGATAAGTGTTCCGAATGCTTGATTTGGTGAAAACAAGCCTGCGCGTGACATCAGAGAGTCATTATGTGCATATTTTATATAACATTTCCCTTAAAAACAGGAATTTGGACTAGCTATTACCATGGGTAGCTTGTAATGAAGAATGAAATTGAAATTTGGCAAATCTTAAGGATGTATGTGGAAAAGTAAATTGCATGTAAATCACTAAACTCATGATGGAGATCATATTCATGGGTGAGGTTTTACTCAAAATTCATCCCAGAACAAGATGTGCATATAAAATTTGGTTTCAAAACATAGATCTGAAAACTTAATAGAAAATGGCTTGTTATCCCTCAAAATATCAAATCTTTAGTGTAGGGCTTATTTATGGGCACCAAAAATTAAATTGGTATTTTAAAGACCCAATTCTGTATTTATTTTGTACAAAGAAGGTGTTTAATATTTTGAAAAATCATAGAAACAAAATGTGAGAAAATGCCAAATCTGAGATTTGCCCTCACCACCCTTTTTCAGCACTAAAAGCTGTTTATTTGTATTCTATTTGCATGGATTTTGTTAAATATGTATTAAAATTGCCAAATGTATCCAAAAAGTGCATTTAGATTGCTGTATTGTCTAGAAATTTGAATATTTGGGGGCGGTTTGGGGTATTTTCTTGATTTCCGCCTTGTCGCTGGGGGTTCAGTAACAGTTTAAGTACATAAGTGTGTCTAATATTGAACAGAAAGTGTTATTTGGTGTTGAAAAGAATGTACCGGCTTAATTCAGGTGAAATAATTGAGTAAAAATGTTGAAAAACTTGAAATTAGACCAATATAACACCTGGAAATTTGATGGGCTGAACTGAGTTACCTCCCTTGCTGCATATAATCACTGTTTTTTGTGATTTCTGGTCCATCCTGTGTCATATTTGCTGACTGGTGTGATAAAATATAGTAAAATAATGTTTATTGAGTACATTTACTCTGCAGAAACACATTTAGAGCTAAATTTTTACTTTTATTTTGTGATTATGGAACAATGGTCACCATTTTTTATTCAACTATTTTGTGGCTCATACAGTCCGGGTGGACCAATATTCCCGGATAAGTGTTCCGAATGCTTGATTTGGTGAAAACAAGCCTGCGCGTGACATCAGAGAGTCATTATGTGCATATTTTATATAACATTTCCCTTAAAAACAGGAATTTGGACTAGCTATTACCATGGGTAGCTTGTAATGAAGAATGAAATTGAAATTTGGCAAATCTTAAGGATGTATGTGGAAAAGTAAATTGCATGTAAATCACTAAACTCATGATGGAGATCATATTCATGGGTGAGGTTTTACTCAAAATTCATCCCAGAACAAGATGTGCATATAAAATTTGGTTTCAAAACATAGATCTGAAAACTTAAGGTGGCAGGGGATATATTGGGGTGATGGGGGTCCCTCAAAATATCAAATCTTTAGTGTAGGGCTTATTTATGGGCACCAAAAATTAAATTGGTATTTTAAAGACCCAATTCTGTATTTATTTTGTACAAAGAAGGTGTTTAATATTTTGAAAAATCATAGAAACTAAATATCAGTTGGCTCTGAAGGATTTGTAGCTCTTCAAAATGGAGGTTACCACCACTGGCGGAAGTTCAAATTTAGCGTCGTTAGAAACCGCGAAAAACTTTGACAGCAAATAGCAAAAAATCGGCAGGTATGGGAGACACTTTTCTTGCTGAATTTACCTAGCTCAGACATGTTATTTATGTAAAATGGGACCAAAAATAGGATTGCATTGGGTTTAAAAATACTGTGTATGGGGTGAAATTGGTCACTTTTGTATTTTTTTGACTAAAATTTGGAGGGGTAGGGGCAAAAACAAAGGGCCATAACTCCACAACCCTAGGGGTTAGCCTTGCAATTTGATGTTATTTTCTATTTATGTTGCATAGGCCCTGAGACTGACACATAAATACTTTCTTGTCTTATTTGCTGTTTTCAAGAAATCCGCTTGACTGTTTGCGGCCTGTCGGAACCTCAAAATTGGCCAATAATATATCCCCTGCCCCCCAAATGCGTGATTATATCATTATGACCCATTTTCAAAAGTGTTCCGTCTTTTGTTTGTGAAACAACTTACACTTTGTACCAGTATGCAAAAACATACCAAAAATATAAACACCGAGCAGAGTTCATTAATTATGTTGTAGATTGTTATGCAAAATTGTTAGACATGCCTTGGGACTTGTTGGACACGAGGTTGTCTCCCCTTATTTATTCATATACAAGTGTGTATTTATAGACTTAGTACTAAAGAGTAACTGAAGCCTGCACATAAAGACCATCTCAAAAGTATGACCACCCCCGTATGATGACATTTTTGTACCATTATGTGTGTATTTCTATGACTGATAAAACCTCAATATAAAGACCAACTCGGTAATGAGACCTGCGTTTCAACTGACTTAATTCCTATTGCAATTAATTTGTATGGGGTCCAATCAGGGGCATTATCACAAAAGAGGTAGAAGGTCGTTGTAACACACACACACACACACATGAACTGTAATGATAAAAACTTAGATAAAAGCAGGACATTGTGAACAGTTCAGTTGCGGGGGGGGCCTAGTCTCCTTAAACTTTAAAGGCTTCCAAGGTCTTAGCAGTGGATTAATGTCTTTTGGCAGTTGGTTCCACAATCTGATACCAGCTTGGATGTTGCAGTACACTTCTGTTCTGCAGAACGGGAGTAAATATCTGGTGGTGCGTGTGTGGCAGATGTAGCATTGGATACAAGAACATGCCAGGATATCAATGAGCATTAAGGCAGTGGGTGCTATTATTGGCCTGAATAGGCTTCCACTTCTTGGTTATTCTGATGATCTCGCTTGTATGGGTTAAAGGACATCTACCAGTCCTTCCACTGCTGTAGCCAATCAAGATCGTCCTGCAGAGCAATACTGTCCTGCACAGAGTGAGACTGTAGATCGAGGAGGCTGTTATCGGAAAACATGCATGGTGTTGATGTTGCTTTCTGTGGTAAGTCATTGATGTACAGAAAGAATAGCAGAGGACCTAGGACTGTACCCTGTGGGACCGCTGAAGTAATTGGCTCTGATGTAGAGGAATGACCTTTGGCAAGGACCTGTTGGCTAGGGTTACTTTAAGAAAGCTCTCAATTCACTTGAGCATGTCTCTGTTGATGCCATATGTTGGGTGCCTCTGATACGAAACCTTGTCAAAGGCCTTGCAGAAATGTAACAGTATGGCATAATATCTGCTCTCCTTCATAAATGCCGGCTGTACGGTCTTGCAAGAGGAGGATGAGCTTGGGGTCACAAGAGAGTTTCTTCGGGAATCCATGTTTTTTTTATCAGAAAGAATGTCTTCCAGATGTTGCAGCACACCAAGTTTAATAAGATAAGCCGGTAGTTTCTTGTCAAGTTGTCAAGATGGTCTTATTAATGAGATTTTTTGTCATCAAAGAAGGTCCATGCTTTTCATGCCTGAAATGGTGTATTAAAAGATATGTATAGTCTGTTTGATATAATAGTTTACAATTAACTTTTTTTAAAAACAGCAGACATATTATGTTCTAATCTTGGACTTCTCTAAGGCATTTGACGAAGTGTGTCATAGCCTGTTACAACACAAACTGGAAAACTACTGTATAAGAGGGAAGACTTGTGGATGGATCTAGGCAATTCTGAGCAACGCATCTCGGTCAGTGGTCTTCGACGGGGTGACTAAAGTACTGCTTCTGTAGAGCCAGGTGTCGCCCAAGGCTCAATCTTTGGTCCTAGTCCTTGCCTCTAACACATCAATGACATTGCTGATGGTATGTAGAAAGCGATGGCTGGATTGTTTGCAGACAAAAAAACCCAGCCAACCTTGCTGTAGCCATGCAAAGAAACCAACAGTATTGGCCTTCATCTTGATCTAGACAAACTGGTGTGATGGGAAGAATAATTTGAACAGTGGAAAAGGTCCTTGCACCCAGACAAGTTTGAAACCCTCTTTATCACTATAGAAGCACCAAATCTAGATTCACTTTTACAATCTCCTTGGCTATCATGTGATCCAACATGTGAAGCCAGCAAAATATCTAGGCTGCACCTATAATGACAATTTTGGACTCACTCAATAATGTCGGCAGAAAGGCTTATACAATTCTCAAACTTCTTCTGATACACATCAAGGAAATTAATATGTTTAAAGGATGTGTCTTAAGGGAGTAAAAGGCAAATAATTATGTTATTTGTGGTTTGTATTTGTTGATTTAATTTACTGTGCAACCTCATCAATACAATTACAGTGTCCACAAATTGTTTAAATAATGCTTCACCTATTGGTCTTCAGCAGGGTATCACTTACAAAATCATGGTAGACAGTTTTATTTGTATCTTGCAAACTGATTAGAATCTGAGGCAAAAATAATAAGCTGAGGGATTGAGTACCGTGTCTGCTAGTCTGTCTCTTCCATTATTGTCTAGTTTAATTATTATTTGCTCGTTATTGATTGTACATGTTAGCACTCGGCTATTGATTCACAATGTAACAAGTCCCGTAGGAATTCAAGCTCATTCTCTTGTCTTAAGGTTGTTTTTTTCCAATCAATAGTATATAGGCCTAAGTGCTGATTTTTTTGTCTTGGCTACTATTATTTCAACATTTTTTTTTTGTTGCATGATGTTTTATGGTTCGGAATTTGAATGTATACTGATCTTCCGTCTTGAATAGGACTGAAGAAGACAACAAAAATGCCAATTTTAGTCTCAAATGCGAAAAGTCTAAACTATTAGATTTGTAAGACACAATCATTATGTAGCTTAGATTTTAAATAAATATTATCTAGTTTTTTACCAGACTTCATGCTATTGGTGCAAACTGTTCTGGTCATTGCTCTATATAATACTTAACAGAATAGAATGAACTAAATTAAAGTCTTTTATTTCCAATAATTGATGTGGGGTAATTTCTGTCATATTTATGATTATAAACATGCTATTATGAATGCAAACAAATATAGTTCAGAACTAGTACTTTTGTATCTTTGTTTAGTCGGTCATCAAATGAGGCATTAAGAACTTAATGAACCTTTAACAATATCACTTTAACCTAAATTTCAGACATCAACATGACATTCATTGTATAAATATGCAGGCATGTCAATATCCAGCACTGTATTAAGTGGGTTCAAAGTCCAGATATGCACTTTTAAACTGCAAAGTGCTATATATATAATTTAGAAGTACTACTATCTGTTTAAACTTTGACATCATTCTGAGGTTTACTCGTTACAGAATCATTGTTTGTAAATTTTGTTAAAGTGAATAACTTAAAGCAACTTTTAAACTCGTGACAATTTGAATCTGACATATACCTGATATCACAGGCACCCGTCATGTTATGCCCCCCCCCCCTCTGTAGACCCCAATACTACCCAGGTACCACCACCAACCAAATAAGACTGGGCTTGATGTGCTGGTGCGAAAATTACGCGCTCACGGCCTTCCGAAAATAGACTAGTGTCTCGTCTGATGCCGTTTGTCTGCGACCTTTATATCATCTCATACTATACCACATGTTGTGTAATATATTTTGTTGAAAACAATTTTATTTGGTGTGATTTGTATAAAATATGTGCTAGGGTTGTATATTATGGGTTGGTGGTGGTACCTGGGTAGTATTGGGGTCTACAGGGGGGGGGGGGGGCATAACATGACGGGTGCCTGTGCCTGATATGTGGAATAATCAGCAAGCCATTAAATTAATGGTATAGTGTGACCATGGCAATATGAAAGGCGGGAAAAAATTGTATAACCCACTTAGGTGGTTTAACCAAGCATGCAGGATTTATCAGTGTCAATTTTTCAACAGTAGGCAACTCGGGTCAATGTTTGTAAATATCACATTATCCTGGGTGCACTATAGTGACAATTATTAGTTAAGTCCCAAATATGATAAATTATGTAGCCCATGTATAAGACATTTTAATTAACATTCAATTTTGCTTTCAGAGCTTACCATTAAATGTTTTATAACTGTAAATGGAGTGCTTTGGATAAAAACCTATAAAATATCTTGAATTTCAAAGTCATTACGGGTTTTCTATAATTATTACTTATTTCCTAACCTATATGGCCAGGCCCCCTCTTATCGACTTTCTGCTGACTCGTTTTAAGATATGAAAAAAAAAAAATTATATGTCGAAAAGTTGTAAATAGTCATAATATAGCTCTGTTAAAAGAAAGAACATTGAACAAATTCAAAACCAGAAATACTTGGATACCATACCAGTATACGTTGCTGTATTCTATTGGTTAAGAAAGTCATAAAATGTCCATCCTCCCAAGTTTTAAGGAAATTTTGGACGTTGATCTAACCATAATAATGATTGATTTAAACCAGTAATTGTCTTTCATAGTGCACTGTTTTTCCTCATGTTACGACAGAAATTGTTTCTTTTTATGAATGAACATGGTTATTATATGATAATGACCTTGACATTTGTCGTCATTGATTAATGAAGGTTAACTACTGTAAATAAATAACAAAAGCAATAAACTTTGCCATTTACTGACTCTTACAGTTTATTTATAATTATTTACACATACTTGCCTGTGAACTGGATTAAAGACAAAATCAGTGCTTCTAAGTAATACCAGTCCTGCATTTTATATTATCTTTTGGCTCTGTTTAGTACTGTTGTATATAGATAACACATTGTAAGTACATCAACACATTGTAAGTACATCTTTTGTAACTTCATCATTTTGAGTATTGATTGTTTTATTTATCTTAATTAATTAAGAAATGAAAATTAATAAATATTTTTAGAAAGTTGAAATTGCTTTTGATTTCTCAACCGTGTTTTGGAATGCAAATTGTATAAGTGTTAAAATCGGGTCATAAATGCATGATACATAAGCAAGTACATTTGTAACTGAAAATGAATTAATACTAATCATAAATGAGTTTAGGTTTGCAGTAATATAAATGTTATATCAAGAGATTTGAATACAATTTGATGTATCTGTAATTTTGCGAAATAAAAGTCATTGAGTCGTTTAATGAATTGTATATTTAGATACTTGTTTTTCAAGGTTAATGAATGAATTGAAAACTATTTTAGATGAATGATACCTAATTTAGGTTGAAGTTATTTTGTCTAATTTAATGTAGCAAAAACTAAGATCATGAATTGATAGACGTGTAAAACATTTTCCATCAACAGTCAAAAGGGCATATCAGCATATTAGAATGCTGATAGGTCGTTTTGGCTGTCATTGGATTAATTTTAAGATGTAATTCAAGTCATATTTAAGATGTAGGTTATTTTAACTGAACTAAGTGAAGCACTTTACATTGTAATTATATTGAACTCAAGGTTGGGTTATAAGTAACAGTTTATTGACACGACTGACATATTTCAAACTTCACTAATTTTTTCTGATATTTAAAAAGTATTTTACTAGGTTTTATACAAACTAGCAAACTATCTTGCTGCTCATAATTATCATCATGATGCCAGGATCATAAATAATCTGGGCACTGTAGATCATGTAGTCTGGGTATCAGGGCCTTCGAGTAGCAATACATATTTGAAAAGAGACTTAAAATTACTCCGGCCACTGATAAGACCCAAAGCAGAGTTTATTTTTGACCCAGGTATAAATACTGTGCACAGATATAGTATATCTTAATATGATGAATGACAAGTGGAATTTTCTTGTATCTGTGTTCTATATATAGTCAGTTGTAGTATGATGTACTATAACAAACCAAGTACTAGGTCACAAGTTTTTATCTGTCTGTAGTTTGAAATATTACTTTAAACATTGAAGTTAAAATTTAAAGTAGAATGAAAACTGAATAATAACTGCCTGGTTTGTGGTTGTCATTTACCACTGGTATCCTTGTACAGTCAGATACAATGCATCCTGGTGACAACAGGGAAATAAATCCGTAGATAATCATCAGTACATCAATATAACCTTGAAATTTGTTGTAGTTTATGACAAAAAAAATTGTTATTGTTATTCTGAAGAAGGCTTTGGCCGAAACGTCAATACAATATTAACAAAATACATGTTGTTGTTGAATTCTCAATTACAGTCTTCGAATTTGGCCACTAGCCGGAAGCCCGAGGCTAGTAAAAACTGGGTCAGGCTAGTAATTGTCTCTAGGTGACTAGTCTGAAAGTCTAGTGAAAATTTAAAATAATTTTTATAATTTAATGGTCTGACTAGTAAATATCTTTTAGGGCTAGTAAGGTCTGCCATGTTGGTAGCCTGACTGGCTAGTAGTTTGAAAAGTTTTTCGTGAAGACTGCAATTATTATAGTAGTTTATGACAAAATTTGTAATTAATTGAAGCAATCTTGGTACATATATTCTGTTTGCCTGCGGGAATGACATTGGTTAGGAATTTTAAGGTTATTGTCTCGGGATCTACATAAGTAATGCAAATATTTTGCCATTTCTGCCAGGGAACTTCTACCAAAATTATCCTAAAAATATTGGTATGGTATAGCTTTCTTAAAAGGGACTTTTTTTCAGCTTTAACTTAAATAATTGTACATGATGTTAATTCATTTGAATTAAATCATTTTGTTATAACTAGGTAAATTGTGTTATAATTTTAATTTGTCTATTTTCAGTGCTTACTGATAGAGACATAACATTTAGTCCTGTGTAACATTCAAGACAATTCAAACATTTAGTCCTGTGTAACCTTCAAAATAATTCATCAAGATGCTTAGGCTGCAGACCCGAGCCTCTCAGTTGCGCCATGTTGCGGGTCTGCAGATATCTGAGGGAGTCGGTGCAGTTGTACGTAAACCAGGGTTCAAGTTGCCACCAGGGGTGTGTGCTAACTCGACATCGGCTCCAGGAAGAGTTTCACCGACAAAGATTGCTGGAAGAATTGAGAAACTGATGGTGGCAAACAGAGGTAAGCATTGATACTTAACACTTTACATCCTTGACCCATTACTCCATAGATATATCAAATTGTCCATCACTAGTCCATCATCAGTTCTTTATCAATTGACTATTGAAGGGAGACAGCTCCAATAACATTAATTGTCTTTACAACTCATCGTATAAGTGAGATAATGCTCAGGGCTTTTTTTCACTATGTAACAGAGGCCGAAATAAGGCTACTTCACGATTTGAAGGAGGGTGCTTCACAATTCTAAAATGCCAGTTTCACAAACCACATAAATGCTACTTTCACAAATGAAACCACTTGCTCAGGCTAAAAAATTTCAACAATTTAAAATTGACAAAACCAGAGTAGCTTAAACATTCAATAATGAAATATATCAAGCCTTTAAGTGATTTTCTTAACAAAATAAAGGGAAATAGTAGTTGTAAATTGCTTTTCACAAATTTATTAAAGTCAGTATCGTGCTTCCGTTTTCACAATTCAAAAGCAAAACTACGCTTGAATTTCACAATTTGAAGAAAAATTGCACTTTTCATTTCACAAATCTAACAGGCTAGGGCTTCTTCACAATTTTGGCAAAAAAAGCCCTGCTCAGATATTTGTCACAAATAGAATCGGATGTTAGTTATGCCTAGGTCCCACTGAGCATTTTTGCCTCGGGGATGTACTCCCAATTTTATAAATGGGCATCCGAAGGCATCAGGAAAAGGGTCCTCCTGGTCTAGACATCATTTGAAAATTTGTGAAATCCCTGTTATCAATGCCTCCCAAAGCTAAGTTATTTAAATCTGGAAAAAATGCTTGGTGGGACCTTAGGCTTTACTTGTAGAAGATTGATTTATTAGTACTAGTTGATAATCCGTTCCAGGAAAACAGTTTAGATAAACTGGATGTCATCTTTGTTTGGTAAATTGTTCAGAAACTGCACACTCAAGTTTTAAGTTTATTTACATTCAGATCATAATTCCCGATTAGGGACCTTAAGCATGCATATTATACAATTCATGACAAATGTTGTCAAGTGACAAAATGGAAACTACTTTATACATGAAATTTACATATTTTCAATCATAAACAGAATCATAGGTAAGAGTTCAACCAAAATAAAGCAGGTGAAAGATTATTTGTCTATGTTTAATGCCTAATACCTCGTCAGGATGTGACGACTAAGCTGAGTGAATAAAACCATATTAAATTAGATCAAAGAGTTAATTCATGTCAATAATCAATTTGATGAGTTTGCTTGTGAACAGGCAATCAGTGACCTTGACTTGTTTTATTTCCAGGTGAGATAGCCATTCGTGTATTTCGTGCTTGTACTGAAATGAACATCAGAACTGTAGCAATATACTCTGAACAGGACAAAATGCACATGCACAGACAGAAAGCTGACGAGTCGTACTTGATAGGAAAAGGGCTGCCTCCTGTTGCTGCTTACTTAAATATACCAGAGATTATACACATTGCTAAGGTAGGATTTCATCTATACAGGTATATGTGTGTAGCATAGGCCTTGAGGTAGGGTGCACACTTCAGAACTGAAAGGCACCCGTCGTCCCTTAATTGTTTCGATGTGGACCTGTTTTTAATGAGCAAGAATAACCCACAATTCATGCTCCACTCGAGCAAGGTGTGAATTGGTACCTGTGAGGGTGGTGTCTGTACATGTTTGATATTCATGTTACTGTTTGCTTGTATACCCACCAGGAGACAAAATAGTCTCCCTTGGGAGACTGAAACGCAGGTTGCCAGGTGAGGTAAAAATGTCAAAGGGTGATTGAACTGTTGAAAGTGGCCCTCGAAAACTGGATCAACTTGACCACAAAATTGAATTCCGTCCATTGCATAGCAAATTCATAATACATCTAATTGTTTAAATCCAAGAAATTACAACATTTTATCAAAATCCACCAAATTTATTGGCCACAAAACGATTTTATGCCCCGGCACCAATGTCCATTCTGTTCGTTCGTTGGTTACAGAATTTTGAAAAAATATTTTTAAGTCTATTGATGCATTGCTTCTTTTCCATGTAACAGGAGAATGGTGTCAGTGCGATACATCCAGGTTATGGTTTCCTGTCAGAGAGATCA
Organism: Spisula subtruncata; assembly: GCA_963678985.1. Lineage (NCBI taxonomy): Eukaryota > Metazoa > Mollusca > Bivalvia > Venerida > Mactridae > Spisula > Spisula subtruncata. The sequence goes on from OY787661.1 coordinate 19,233,200, forward strand.
GACTTTGCTCAGGCCGTACTAGATGCCGGGATCCGGTTCATCGGTCCACCACCGGAGGTTGTTAGAAAGATGGGAGATAAAGTGGAAGCCAGAGAAGCGGCTATTGCTGCAGGTACGTGGGTTGTGTGGTGTCAGTGGTTTCACTGTCAATGTAAAACATTTTGCGAAAAAGTGATTTCAGTTTGGTCAAACAGCTTTGACATTGCAGTAAACAAATGAAATAGAAATTAATTTTAGCCTGTTCAAGGAATTATTAGCTGGTTAATAAGAAGGTCTACTTGGCAAAGTCTCAGTTTGATAAATTGGTCATCTGAAACTAAATCTTGAATTTACATTTTTCCTTGATACATAACTGCTCAATGCTGCTCATAGATAAAAAAAATCTACAAAATATCAGAATATTTTTTTATGCCATGCATCTACTGATGCAGAGGCATTTAGTGATTCACCTGTCCATTTATTTGTTTGTCCGTTCTTTCGTCCGTCTGTTTGTTCAATAGTTACAAACTTTCATGTTGATTGGCTAAGCAAGTTATTATGGACAAGTCTACCATCAGGGCATAAGAGTTGACTGAAGGCTGTCTTGCTTTGTTGTTGCTGAAATGCTCTTGCGGAACAAAGCAATCAAATGTCTTATATCTCTCAATAAAATGCATGTGACTGCATTGGTTGTATCAACTGAATAATTTATGCTTTCTGTCTTAATATAACAGGTGTTCAGGTAGTACCAGGTACCCCGGGTCCTGTCACGAGTGCCGAGGAAGCAGAAGAATTCTGTGAGACATATGGTCTACCTGTTATATTTAAAGCGGCTTATGGTGGTGGTGGTCGAGGCATGAGAGTCGTCAAAAACATGGAGGTATGTTATCATAAAATCATCTTTTGTCAAGCTGCACAGTAGTTATCGCGTAGCTTAGTAGTTCTCGCGCTTGCCACCTAAACCGACAAACTATAGGTTCAAATCCAGTTGGAGACACACATAATCACATATGCCTGCCATATTCAGCAGTAAGCTGACTGGTAAATATAGGCTTTGCTTGGCCTGTTGCTTGTACCTCCCCAAGCCAAAGGTCATCGGCCAATTAGGCAGGGATAAATCCAAATGGCCACACACTGCAACTGTCTCATTGAACCTTCAGGAAGTTATAATGTTGATGGCCCCCATTGGGTTATCAGTTAACTCTTCCTGCTGTAAAATTATTAATTTTCATGGGGATTTAATTTTGTGAATGATCTTAACCACGAAATTAAATCCCCTTAAATATTAATGATTTATATAGGATATGACTTAGTGAATAGATTATCCTTGAAATTATGTCTTCAAAAAAAGGGTTATTTTTACCAAAACCATGAAAATATGTCCCATTAAAATTAAATGATTTTACAGTATTTCATATGCTGATAGACACACTTAGCTATCAATAGACAATATACAGTGCAAACTCCCTATGCCAAAATCAAGCGGGAAACACACCTTTTACCATTATTGGGAGGCTGTTGTATTTTAGCAGTTATTTTGATATTGCATGTCAACTACTAGAAATGTTGCTTTTTGTGTAGATTTTAAGAATAGTTTTTAGTGAAGCATGCATTGTTATCAGTTGAGAAGACAAGGCAAACTGTATTGCCTTCAATACAGAAAGTCTTCATTATTATGATCACTTCCAGCAATGCATCACTATTCACAAACTTTAGTCCTAAATAAAGAAAAAAATATTTGACAGTTCGTAAGAAATACCAGTGATGTTATATTGTATTTCTCACTTGTTACCATATTGACACATTCATGTATTATTTGTCCCCTACTGGTTTTCGACCGAATGGGGACTATTGTAAACCTAGAAACTTTCGCGGCTAGAAACTTTCGCGTTTTGCCGATTGTCGGCATATTCGCGGCTACAAACTTTCGCGTTTTTCAGTCTCCCGCGAACTCCGCGAAAACTAAGTCGCATAGTGACAGAATTATTGATATTATAACCTGTCACATACAATGACCGGTTCGTATATAATTGTTTCTTAATTATAGTTCTCACCTTTGTTAAACCCTCCCAAACTCTTTTTGATGTAGATAGTTACCTATTGTATTGTTTACAAAAATTGCAAACAACGCTGGTAATGTTTTCATTTTTTTGACGCTATCAGTCATTTTGTATTATGACATACCCGGTAATAAACAGCGCGTTTTACACGCGTGTTCATATATTTACTTTACTTACTTACTTTCTTATATTGAGTGTATTGTTAAACACGTTTTCAAGAAGTGTTTTCATTATTGTACCGTGATCATAAAAGGCTTTATTCAGAAAAAGTACATACACTTAACATTCCATATTTTGACAAAATAGCACTTATAATACGGTCTTATTAACTTTGTACCAAAATTATGAAGTTCCTTCAAAAACGAGAAACTTTCGCGTTTTTCTTGTCCTGGACTTGTTCGCGGCTATTTACTTTCGCGGATTTTTACAAACCGCGAACACCGCGAACTTAAATCGCGCGAAATAATTTCTAGGTTTACAGTATAGGCCTGTCTGTAAGTCACTCAGTCATTATGTACATCTATTTTTTGGATTCAGACGAAAACTGTGGTTGCCATGGGGCAACAGAAACATTGAAATGGGACTTATATATTGCTTGCAACTTGTTATTATGTAATGTTTTGTAGGATATCAAAGAGAATTTCTATCGAGCCCAATCAGAAGCTCAAGCAGCATTTGGTAATGGTTCATTATTCCTGGAAAAGTTTATTGAAAGACCAAGACATATTGAGGTTCAGATATTAGGTAAGTTTGTGTTTATTTATTGTTAGTTAGTTCAATTGTGTACATTTTTTGTCTGAGCTGCATCTCTGTTATCCATTGGCATGACTTCAACAAAACTAGGTGTAACTCAAAAAGGCAAATCTTACTAAATATAGAAAAACAGTTTCTGGTCAATGATTTGAGTTTGGATTGACTGATCTTAATGAAACTTGGTTTATAGCAAGCTTGTGTGGAGACTTAGCTTGGGATTGTATTTTGGACCAATGGGGTCAACTAAAAATAAAAAAAACTGTTTCCGGTCAATAACTTCAGTTTGCAATGACCCTTTTTCTTGAAATGCCAATTTTGTATGCATGCATATTTATGCTCACTATACTTATTAACTAGGCCTCAGAAACCCTAGGTATTATATTTGGGTATATCTGCAAATGTGTTGGCAGGCAGGTGGTGTAAGCTATTAATTCTGTGCTCAACCATCTTTAGGTGGACACCTGTACAGAAAACCTGGTTTCGTAGCAGTGTCGTGTCTTCTTTATAACTTATAAAGGACTTAACCTAGTTGTGCATATTTGCAGCACTCATACCTACATGTTTATATTTACAGGTGATTACGATGGTAATGTTGTACATCTATTTGAGAGAGATTGTTCAGTACAAAGACGTCATCAGAAAGTTGTAGAGATTGCCCCGGCCCCACAGTTACCTACACACCTACAGGAGAGTATGACTGCTGATGCTATCAGACTGGCCAAACATGTAGGCTATGAAAACGCCGGCACTGTCGAGTTCCTCGTGGATAATAAAGGAAATTATTTCTTCATTGAAGTGAACGCTAGATTACAGGTAGAACACACAGTCACTGAGAACGTTACTGGGTAAGACCACCATACTTTTTTGTTATCTATGTTATATGGAAAAAAACTAAAACAAAATGTTGTAAAATAATTAAATTTTGAGCTTGTGGCTCAACACATGAATTTGCCATTTGCCTCTTTATTGGCAATGCAAGCATACCTGCCAAGATAGTTAAATCCAAATAGGAGTGATCAAGTGAAACATGTCACAAGATGCACTTAAATGTGTTTTAAAAGGGTTTTAGATGCATAAACAAGGAAGGTATTAATTCTAATGGTTATAAATATGGGACACAAAATCATAAAATGCATCAAGTGTACTTTCAGAAATTCACAACAAAAATAGGACTAACTCCACTTTAATCAGTCTTCGAATTTGGCTGCTAGCCTGAAGCCCGAGGCTAGGAAAAACTTGGTCGGGCTAGTAATTGTCTATAGGTCACTAGTCCGAAAGTCTAGTGAAAATTTAAGATAATTTTACTAATTTAATGGTCTGACTAGTAAATTTCTTCTCAGGCTAGTAAGTTCTGCCTTGTTGGTAGCCCGACTGGCTAGAACTTTGAAAAGTTTTTCGTGAAGACTGTTTAATAGGAGTACTTGTCAGGTATTAATGCATGTTTTGTACAACCTCTCTAGAATGGCCTTCTGTATAGCAACAACCTCTCAGTAACAACACATTTGACATTTCCCTTAGCGGATTTCTAATCTTAATTTAACCTCTATATAGCCACAACCTCTATGCAATGGCCAATGTCTGCAGCTTCCGAAGTACTGTATGTTTAAAAATCACATCTGACTCAAAGGTCAGTAAAATCGTCAAATGACGTCAAAAACTGGTTTTAAAAAATTTGGGGTAGCTACTAAATATTATTTCTATGCGTTTCGTATGCATTTATTTGGATAATTGTTTTGAAATTTCTACATTGATTTGATTCTAAATATAAATCAGATACATAAAGCAATACATTACGGAATACTATGTCTTCAACAAGCAGACATTATTTTGAGACACCCTATACATGACTGTTTCAGTGTGGATTTGGTACAGGCTCAGATTAAGGTAGCTGAAGGTAGAACCTTACCAGAGATGGGACTGACACAAGATAAGATACAACTACATGGCTGTGCTATACAATGTCGTATGACAACAGAGGATCCAGCTAGAGGATTCCAACCTGATACTGGCAGAATTGAGGTATGCTCTTGTCTGTCATTTCTGTAATGTAGTACAAGTTGTATGCAGCTGCAAGAATGATTCTGATCTCCTTTTATAAGTATTACTTGTCTTGTAGAACTGTATAGCTCTATAGAAACGGTAAGTTGTTTTACCGCTTTTTAAGCTTTGATGGTTTTGGGTTGTGGCAGCATCACAACCAACATTCCTTGAGGATGCCCTAGAGAGGGATAATGTACAATATCAGATGAAGAAGAATATAGTTGCAGTCTTATTGATATTAGTTATAAAAAAAAATGTGGTTTGTTCAAACTCAAATCAGATCTGTTTCTTTGTCACAATGGCTGTGACACTACAATGATTTTATGTTTGACTGAGACAGTCACAATATGTGGCAATTTGGTTTAAAACCTGTCTTACTTGGTAAATTACCACCGTCATCTAGGAGAAAAAATTTGGTTTTAAATCTAAAATGATGCAATTAACAACCTTTATGTAAATAACACACCAGAATATGATTATTATATCACAGAACTAGTTTAAAATCGGGAACACTTCAGGGTTCTCGATAACAGCAGGCTGCAGGCCTAATTGAAAACCATTTTGGGCTGGCTGAAAATGTGAAATGTATACACAATTTGAAGAAAATAGTGTCACCAAGGACCTTATCAGGCTTGTTGGATAAGCATGTATGCCTGCTAGATTAATACTTATTGAGAACCCTGCACTTAAAAGCTTAGAAATAGTGGAGGATATTGGCAGTTGACAATCTGGTTGTTTTCCATGTAACGTTGTATATTTCCAGGTGTTTAGAAGTGGTGAAGGATTTGGTATCCGTCTGGATAGTGCTCTAGGATTTGCTGGAGCTATTATCTCCCCTTACTATGACTCTCTACTTGTGAAGGTGATCGCACATGCGGTTGACCATCCTGCTGCTTGTGCTAAGATGTTGAGAACATTAAAAGAGTTCAGAATTAGAGGAGTAAAGGTTGGTAGGAATTTGTTGTTTTGATTCTGCAGAATTCATGCTGCCCAGGTATGATAAAAATTTAAGAAAAACACTTAATACAGTAAAGTTCCGCTATTAAGACCACCACTGGGACCGACATAAAGTGGTCTTATTATAGAGTCGGTCTTATTAGCGAGACCGACCAAAATAGCCGAGATATTGAACTCCTATACATGTACATGTATATATACCGACAACACTCTTGTTGACGTGCTTTAAATATTCATATGTACATGTACCTTAGTGCATAGTGTATTTCATTAATGATTGAGGATTATTAACTGTTCATGTAAAAATGAAAACGACATGTGATTCATATACATTAATTAAATGATAAATATATGTAACAGTTGTTTTCATTTCTCCTGACCTATGACCTCTATGTACATGTACAATGCATATTGTAAAAATTTAAGCATGTATACCCATGACCATTTAAATCTGCAATACTTGTTTTAATCATTCTAAAATTTATTGAGTTGCACTGTACAACCAATACAGCACAAATTTGACCGTTATATAACAAACTAGTTGATCTGTATAAAGACCACGTATATGTACGTACGTGGTCTTTATACTGGGTCTTTATGCAGATCAAATGGTTTGTCAAATTTTGTCTTATTTATTAGAATAACATGAAGTTATGATTTTGTAGCTGTGTAATTTGATGTACAAACGCGCTAGGGTAATTAAAAGTTACAAAAATTATTTACATGAATTAACAACGACGTCCAAAATTACGCATCATCCGAAAACGTGCGACTACCAGCCATCGGTCTTTATTCTCCACAAATCTTTAATTATGGTTGAGTTAATTGTCGCCGATAGTTTCAATCGATCTATTGTCGTTGATAAACAATAGAATTTCGTTTTAATCCCTGCGTATACACCAACAAGTGTCAATTTATCAGTTAACATGTTTATTGTTTACACCTCGGTGATTGCCGTAAACGAGTCTCCGTGTAGTAAAATTAATTATACAAAATGACACGCGCGGTATGTGGTCTGTTTATTGAGACCTAAAACTGCAATAAATTGGTCGTTGGGACCAGAAATACTGGTCGTATTACGTAATATCGAGTCGGTCGCATTATCCGGACCGGCAACCATTGGAATATAGAGCAAAATATTCGGGACCACGAAAAAGTGGTCGTATTACGCGAATGGTCGGATTATCGGACCGGTCGTTAGACGGAACTTTACTGTAGTAAAAATAATGATAAAACAAACGCCAAAGTTTGTATAAATTTCACAAATATATTGTCTGTTTGCCATTAACATTTTATAAAACTAGTACAACCTCTCTGGAGCTGCCCTCAGTTCTGCAAAAATCTCTATAACATCCTCTATAGAGTTATAACCTCAAAACAACAGCCACTATTTGCAGATGAGAAAGAGTGTTGCTATGCACACGTTTTACTGTTCAGTTAAATGTTGTTATGATGATCATCCTTATTACAATCACCCCATTCATGTAGAGCAAGCTGTAGAGCAATATACTATGTCCTAAAACAATTATTAGGACATTAAAAGAGGTGTTCCCTATAACTTTGATCCTTTAAATTGATTCAGGAATAGTATACATTAAATGAGAATCATTATTGCTTAAACTCCTCAAATTTACAATATAACGCGCCCACTATTATCAAGAAAAGTATGGAAACATATTTCCGTAACGAGCCAAAATAGTCACGAGTTGTTTCCCTTTGACCACATAATGATAAATCACTGGAAGCGATAAATTATTATTGGTGATTTAAATTCATGTTTGACATTATAGAGACGCATTTGCGCACTCTTCTTTCTTCTGACAAATTATGATTATTGATAGTGCTTTGTACATTAAGCTCCTTTAATGTGATAGTAGAGAAAATTTGCTTGTTATAGGCAATGCCTTTTTAAAGGTATATTAAGCAGTTTATAATTCAGACCAAAAAATTCCCAATGTTAACATTTCTCCTACGAAAATTCCAAATTTCAGAATTTTACTTGCAAAAATTCCTAATGTTACTGGTTCCCTGTACTTTCCCATAATAGCAAGAAAAAATAATGTTTCACCTTTATAAAAACATACTTTTTCTTTAAACAGACAAATATTCCATTCTTGTTGAATGTATTGGAGCATCCACAGTTCCTGTCTGGTGTAGTGGACACGTATTTCATTGATGAGAACCCACAGCTATTCCAGTTCTACCCGTCACAGAACCGAGCCCAGAAACTGCTTCATTATCTCGGTGAGGTGATGGTGAATGGTCCATCTACACCGCTGGCTACAGGTCTCCAACCTTCAGATGTTATACCTTCTGTTCCACCCATTGCAGTAGGTATGTATCCTCACCTTTAACTACCTTACTTATATAATGTCACTGGATGTTTAAACTTTAAGGCAGTTTCGAGAGAGCATTGGAGTTGTCAAAGAGTTTACAGGGTTTGCGTAGCAACAAAACAAAAGTGGTCAGAACGAGATTTCTGAGCTCTTAGGATAAATATTACTTTAGTTAAGTCTGCTATGAAGGTTTGAGCCAAATTTGGCCATAATAATATAGCCATAAAGGTTTGATATCATTAAACCTTGTACGATAAAGAAATAGATTTAAGGAAAAGTTAGAGTAATTTTTAGCTGATATTTTTGTTTGTTTTAACCTTAAGCAAAATTTAATGTTTGTATGGTATTTATTAATAGTTCTGGCTGATCTTCTCTTATGTATGAGAAAATCATGTTTCCTTTTCCTTTGACAGCAATACCAGTATACAATATGTATTTTATGAATCAACAATATATAGACTGTTTATACCTATAGATGGCAGATTATTTGAAATATAAAACAAACTATTATTCTGCTGTTGAAGAGAGTAATAGCAAAAGTTTTTATTTTTTTTATTTTACACTACTCGTTACCATAGAAACCGAACTCGGACAGCAAGGTACTTTTACATGCACATCTTATTTAGCTTCGTAATAACACAATATAATGCATGCTTCGTTCATATCATATATCTGCGATAAAACTGTTCTTAAAAACCTTATTTGTAGCTAATGTATAGTCCGGTTCAGAACTGCTGGACCGAAAACATGAGAAAAATGTTTTGGTCCAACATAACTAACCAACTATAATTATGTCGTCCATTTTTTTCTTGAAAAATATGTTTTCCTGTTTCTTTACACTCTGTGTGTTCGACTATCGCCATTTTGATAAATGTCAGGTACTATTGTGGATAAAGACCAGTCACTCCTACTGATTCCAGATTGAAAAATTGGGGACCATATAGTAATTATCCTGACTTGTCTGTTGGACCAGCAAATTTGGGGATGACTGGAATATAATGTTTCCTCTTAACTGTGTATTTTTGTTACAGTTAGTTCATTTGAGACATTGTAATTTAAGTTAAATGTTGGTCGCTAGATGTGTTAAACGTCAGCTACTTCCTGTATGCCTATACTTCTCTTATGTATGAGTCTAGTGTATGTGTTATTCCATACTAGCTTGTCTTACTTCAATTATAACCACCCAAAGGCTCAAATCTGCAAAGTCTATGGGGCTGTATTTAGTGTGTCTCTTTGCAGTCAAAATGTTTTGTAACCATTCAATGCTTTGAATGAAACTTCAAAGAAAAATTAGTATCAAGTGACTTTTTAGTCGTCTCGTGTACTTAGGAGTGGCACATGCTGCAGTCAATATTCGGAGAGTAGTTGAATTTTCCTCCTTGTCTACAAAATGTTTCTAGACTAGGATCTTTGTGTCTTATTTTACTGAATCTAGCAATAGTATTGTTCCTGTGTTGTCTAAATTAGTTAAGCCTGCCATTATATGTACTTACTGAATTCCTTTGGGATGTCACTGTTACAATAATCTCAATATTTATGTCTCCCACATTGGTTTTTTGCTGGACATCTGATGGATAAACGTCACAAAATTCTGCGCTCATTTTCAATAAAAGGATCCTGAGCATAGCCTCTATTTGCTTTATTTGTACTGAAATATGGCAGGCATATATATGTACCTCCACCTGGATTTGAACCCAGATTATATGCAAGCGCACAAACCAATGAGCCACGGAGGCTCATATAATGGGAAGCCACATTGCTTTTTTGTGCTTGATGTCTGGATGGATATATTTCTAGATCAGCATCACAAAGTTGTCTGCTCTCTTTCTCAATTTTATAAAAAAACTTTACATGATTAGCCGGTATCAAACCTAGTTTAAAATATTGTCAGAAATATTAGATTAAGATGAATATTGGCAGGGTTATGTCCCTTTTTGGGTTACATTATGTTTTTTGTCAAAACCGTGTCTGCTTTTATTACGTATCTTTATGTTGAAAAATATTCCTTTAAGTTCATAGTACCAGTTGTTTGTTATTATTTGTTAAATTTTGTTTTGTCAGTGTAAAAGCATGAACATTTTAGTACATTATTATATTTATTATATAATTCAGTTGAGTTAAATTTGAGATGTTTGTAACATTATTTAATTTTCAGACTGGAAAGTTTAGTCGGTGTTTTGTAAATATGTGGTTGTCAAAAGAGACATAAAGACTATTTATAGCATTATCGCTTCCTTGATAGCCTTGTGGTAGAGTGTCCTTTTCAATTGTCGGAAGTCCCTGGCCGTGTCATACCAAAAATGAAGTAAAAACTTAACCAGTTATTCCTTTGCTTGATGCTCAGCATGAATGGGAAATCTGGCTTAGTTCTCTTCTTTCATACCCTTGTGTAGACTTAGGGCTGTCTTCTTGGAACTTCTTTTAATTTTCTGACTGTGAGCTTCACTGAAGTACTTCAATGTACTGAGTCGAGCTGGTTTGTACCGATGGATAGTAACAAGAATAAGGTGCCATTAGTGTCATAATCTCATAAGTTAAAACTTGTTTCATAATCGATCTAAAACAAAAGTTATGGTAGTTTTTAAAAAATGAGATAATTACTATGTTATATTGTTATTGTTTTGCTGTCAAATTGAAGAATATGAAGATATAGGTATACTGATACTTGCACTGACAGCTTTGTACCATACATAGCAGAAAACTGGCACCGTCAAGGATACACTTCAGTGTTTTCAATAACAGCAGGCTGCAGGCCAAATTGGCTGCTTAAAAACCATTTTAGGTCGGGTGAAAATGTGAAATTTATGCACAATTTGAAGAAAATAATTGCATTAAGGACGTTATCAGGCCTGTTGGTTAAGCATTTCAGTCTGCTAGGTTAAAACTTATTGAGAACCCTGCACTTAAACACAGCTTATAACACACACAGAGTTGTCTGATCAATACATTGTTACCTCCCCTGTCTAGGGACTCAATTTACGTAATTTAGCTGATAATAGCTGGGGTCTGTTGCCTGAGCAAAGGGATAATGATACAGTATTTCAATGTTAAAGTATGTTAAAGTATAGAAAAATAATATTTGTATTATGAGTTTCTATAAACTAAATGTAGGTAACATTGTAGTGGTTTGGAATAATGCGTTATATTAGATGTATATTTAACAATGATTTTTTATTGCATGAAATACAGTAATGATCTTTTAATAAATTTAACTAGTGCATGTATTTATTATTGTGATAGACAAGTATATTGATCATCCAAACATTCGGTTATTACTGTGCTTATGAATCAGAATAATGTAAAATCATTTAATTTCAGTATACCAGTATATCTGCCGTAGGGTTTTTGCCATGAAGTGTATATTTGTACACCTTGACTACCCAGCGGCCAGTGAACTCAAACGTCAAATTACTTTATGGCTGCATGTAGGGAGCAAGTGTGTGTTCACAAACATTTCTAGTTTCTGTAAACTTGGGAGTCATTGAGCCGGCATTGTGTTGTGTCATTGACCTTCAAGCAGGTTGTGTTAGAATATTTAAGAATAGTTTATATTATTAGAAAAATATAAGACAAAATGTATATTAATACTGTATATATGTTATGATCCTAGACTCATATGCTAGTGGAGAACTACAATCATTACCTACAAAGAGTAAGTAGCAGTGTTAACAACACTTGAAGCTTTCCTGGTATGGTATTTGTTAATGCTTGATTAGTCACATTCATACCTGTGCTGTATATGTCAGTCTCATAAATTTATGTCAAACTTAATTAATTTGAGAACTCCACTGGTGCCATTTCAAAGACATGTCTTGGCTTCAATCAGTTTGCTCACTGTTATAATTGTACTAAACCTTTCTTTAATTCTTCAATCATTTTCACTAAACTAGTATATAATGCTAGATTTCCCAAGAATATGTATTGTTCATTTTTATTTAAAAATCAAATTGTTTTTTACTCACGGTCATACTTTACTTGTGTAAATACAACACATGAAAGTATGCCCTCTCGGCAGATTTTAAAACAGGTAATAGATATTGATCCTACCTCAAAATAAACAAACTCCCTCCATTAAAAACATTTGGTAGACTTGTACAGCACAGGTGCGGATGTTGGTCATTTAGGTTGACTTTGTACCTCAATATTGCTGGTCTGTGAACATATTCTAGCTTTACCTTTACATGTTATATTGCTTGTACAATGTGTAAATTGTGTATTATTTTATTGGGAATACTTTTAATAGTTTTCAGCTTTAGATATTCAATTTTAAGGCTTATAATGTTTAAATTGACAAGTGCATGAAAAGTGTCTTGAGAGGAGAGATCCAAAAGTTCGAAAATATAATTATATTGAATCCTTTTGGGTCAGCCCTCATTTACATTTATTTTCTCATGCTTTGAAGGCTGCATGTAAAACACTGTAGCACCTGCCTGAGTATTTTCAGGGGTTCTACAGTTCCTTTGGTGTATGGGGGGGGGGGGGGCGACCATTGAAACAGATGTCCGACTCATTTTCAGAACCCCTGATTTTACAGTATCATATTTTTGCCATGTTAATTGCTGTATGAATTCTGTGGCTGTTCTCTGTTGTTTCATACATTTACGAATGTATTTTAGCTTGTTTGTTTACGAACAACTTTGAGACTGGGTCGTGAGGGGTCAGAAACAACTGGTCACTTGGTCAAGTCAAAGATCTATAAAAAGCTAGTGAGCATACTGTCCAACTAATGTTTGTATTTTGGGTTTCATTCTTCATCAAACTTGAACAATGTAGGCGATGTTTGTTGGTTATCATCAAGCTACTATTGCATTTTCTGGATATGTTTATCTATATTCTTTATGTGTACTTACTAGACCTGTTGCCTACAACTTGTGAATGATAACATTTCTGTAACAATGTCCATTTTCTATGAAATGCTAGAAGATTGTACTCTATTATACCATGTGACTTTCCTGGTTGTTGGACTGTATATGTTTGTTAAATTACTCTACCACACCTCCTTATATGTTGGACAAGGGATTATAAACAGAATATGCACCAAAAAAATCACCAAAATTTACATGCTTTCAATATCAAAAGAAGACTTTCACAATCAAAACTGGATATTTGTATTTATTATTCTTACAACAAGCACTTTATGTACAAACGCACCTTGATATTTATCTGTGAGTAATATCACATTTTATTGCAAGATTTTGTAGGTACCGTGAGTGAGTCACTTAAAGTATGATGTTGTATTTTCAGCTTTAATGTTTTTGTTCGATAAGCAACCAATGAGAACATGTTTTACAAACAATTGACCAATGAGAACATGTTTTACAAGCAGTTGACCAATGACAACATGTTTTACAAGCAGTTGACAAATGGAAACATGTTTTAAAAACAGTTGACCAAAGAGAACATGTTAAACAAATAATTGACCAATGAGAACATGTTTTTACAAACAATTTACAATGAGAACATGTTTTACAAACAGTTGACCAATGAAAACATGTTTTACAAACAATTGACCAATGAGAACATGATTTACAAACAATGGAGCAATGAGAACATGTTTTACAAACAACTGACCAATGAAAACATGTTTTACTACCATAACATTTGATCAATAGGCACAATTGACAAAGTCAGTAGGCCTATCTCTTCAACTAGTTATAAATTGATAGTTCTGTTTTATATAGTGTTTCTTGATTATCGTTGGATCAGCATTTGAACAGAACAGAACACCTCTTTTATTCTTTCTCAATGAATACAAAGATGCAAATTATGAGGAACACAACGAAGAATAATTACAAGAGGCTATGTTGGATCAGCACTTGTTTGTTGATGAGAGGAAAATTGCAAGTTGTTCTTACATGCTCAGTAGGACCTAGGCTTTATACAGTAGGACTTGGGCATACATGTTCTATAAATATTGCATGCTTTAAAATAGTTTTGTATCTTTTATAGCATTGCTAAAATGATTGCATGTGTTGCAGTTAACTTTATAGATAATGTTTTAGTCATAAATTTGATTTCAGCTGTTTTAAATGTTGCTTACAATGTGTACATGTCGCTTGCTTAGAATGAGAAGTTTGTAAGTACAAAATTGATATTTTGAAGAAAGAAGAAAAAACTGTCCGAAAATAAGTCGTTACTTGTAATAGAAACAGTACTAGTTTTTTTATCAAAAGTGTCCTCTTACAAGCTTTATAGGATAGTTTTGTAAGGACAACAAGAAATTGGAACACTTTTTATCAAAAACTTGTAATGTATCTGTCTTATACTCGGACAAAAAGTAAAATGATCTCCAGAGAGACAAAGATTATTACAATCTACTCTGGCACAATTCATGAGCATAACATATTTTAAGAAGTCAGTGAGCATGATGGAGTATAAACGGTAAAACAAGCTGCTTCATCTTCAATTTGGTCAGCATGACAAGTTCCGATTTTCATGAAAATAGGCTCACAAGAAGGGCATTGCGGTGCTGAATTTAGAAATGTGCCAGTCTGATAAGGTAGTAAGTAGAACTAACAACCTTCTAATTCTAAGCCAGTAATATTGTATAGTAAATGTGTACAGTTTCTTTAGTAGCAGCAGGCCATCAGAAGGGACCGTATATCTAGGTCAATGCTGTTAATATGACGAAATTCACATTTAGTGCTTACAGTTTATTCTATTCTGACTCCAACCAATTTCTTTTGAAAGATGTTTATAATTACTTGTATAAGAATGAACCCATTACAACATTCCTGTTGAGTTTGATGCACTGTGACATCACAACATTACAGAATTCCCTAATTTATGTGTTTATATGTAATATTCTGTATAATATTCACGCTACTTTTTACTGCATAGCCTTTTTGTTTCATGCCTATTTACTTGATGCATATTTTTATTATACAAGTGTGGCCTAATTCCCAATACCTTCGTAAATCTCTTTTTGTTTATAGGGCAGCACATTAAATCAGATATATTATCTATTTATATATAATTTAGTTCCAGAACCACCTACTGGATTCCGTGATGTGCTCGTCAAGGAAGGACCTGAGGCGTTTGCAAAGAAAGTACGACAGAATAGTGGCTTGTTACTAATGGATACAACATTCCGAGATGCACATCAGTCTCTTCTAGCAACCAGGGTACGAACATACGATCTCAAAAGAATATCACCATTTGTCAGCCATAGATTCAACAATCTCTACAGCTTGGAGAACTGGGGAGGTATGACATCATTATTTTCAAATATATATCATGAAGAGGCAAATATTTCAACCCAAGTCTTTTAACTGCAAATATTTTTTCGCTGTTCTTCAATGTTTCGAAAATGTGCGAGGCATGCACTCATTTACCAACAAGGCTGCAAATTAATACACGTATCGTTATTCAACCAATTCTGGGATAAGATGTTACAGTAGTCTGCTTGACTGCTGATCAAGAGGTCCCGGTTTCTATCCTTGGCTGGGCACTTGATCATTTCTGAAACTCTTTTATGTGTTTCCCACCCAACTAGAGATGAACTGGTTAGCAACCCAGAGGTAGTCTCGCGTGTATTGGTGCTATTGAGCTTGGGCATCGCGCCTGGATACCTTGTATGACATTACTGTCTCTTCCACCTTCTGTCCCTTCAGCAAAACACAGGACCCTATTGGAAATAAGTGCTTGCACTTTTATGGGTTATCCTTGACCGAACGGTTTAAATAATTACACATATACACATACACAATTTGACACAATTGTACCAATCTAGGAAAAGACAGGGAAATGGAAATTGTCAAGAAAAGTGATGGATTCACCAATTATTTGTCTGAGATTTTCAAATGAAATTATTAAAAAAAAACATCTAGACAGTCAAACATTCAGGTGCTCCATTCGACTCAGGGGTAGGGATTTTGACTATTAAAATGTCAAAAAAAAAACACACTTTGTCCCTCAAGGTTTCGGTTTAAGGGGTAATTTTTCCTTATAATCATGTGTATAGATGCAAAATGCAACATATAACAAATCAGTGAGAAACATTTGTAAATGTGAAACAGAATGTAAAGGTATGCCATGGAAAACTGTTTTTTTCATGGAATGTTTGATAAATGATCTTTCTTGTAAAGTTTTCCAAACATGAAACTTGGTTCAAGAGAGTCGTTTATCTTGTAATTGTTATTATCTTTTCAAATGAAAAACACCCCATATTGAGATTTTCCTTGCATTATTTCAGGTGCAACATTTGATGTAGCATTACGATTCCTACATGAGTGTCCCTGGGACCGGTTAGCAACATTGAGGAAGTTGATCCCTAATATTCCGTTCCAAATGTTGTTACGAGGAGCTAATGCTGTGGGCTATACAAACTACCCGGATAATGTTGTTTACAAGTATGTACATTAGTTAATATATTTGTAAAATCATTAATTTTCATGGGGGATTAAATTTCGTGGATTTCGTGGTTCACTTCAACCACAAACTTTAATCCCAACGAACATTGATTTTGACCTTTGTTTTGTTACCTTAAATGCAAAATCCATGAATTCAAGTGCCAACAACATTGTCTTTTTTACCAAAACCAACGAAATT
This sequence comes from Spisula subtruncata, assembly GCA_963678985.1. NCBI lineage: Eukaryota > Metazoa > Mollusca > Bivalvia > Venerida > Mactridae > Spisula > Spisula subtruncata. The sequence goes on from OY787661.1 coordinate 19,249,875, forward strand.
AAATGATTTTACAGTACTTACTACTTTTACTATATATATCTTTAAATACTTAGATAACTTATTCAGTAGAATGTCTACACATCACATGTGCAGTTTTTTTAGGCAAATATCATGAAAGGTCTCCCTTGGTTAAGTAACTTGTAAAGTTCATTTGGTAATTGAAGCTCCATTCTATTCTAACTATTTGAAAATAGTTGGTAAAGGACATTGAATAGGTGTGTAAACTAAGATATCTATGAACTACTGGTAAATAAATAAAAGAAAAAACATCATTTGCTTAATGGTAATATTTCCAAAGCTGGGCCTTGGCCTCTCTTTTGCAAGGCATACATCTAGCTGATATTATACTCAGTCTGTTAAAATACTTTACAAGATTTCATGATTCTAACATGTGTCTTACAATTCTCTTCAGATTCTGTGAAGTTGCTGTTAAGAATGGAATGGATATATTCAGATCTTTGACTCACTGAATTATGTACCTAACATAATCGTTGGCATGGATGCTGTAGGCAATGCTGGTATGTCTTTTACTTTAATATTGCAGTTACAATGCCCTCTCCCAGTTTAGGGTCGTAGTCAATGTGTCCTGGCTGCATATGTACTGGTATATAATAATATTCATGCATTGCATATCAAAATTTAATGTTGGCTCTACAACATGCTGTCTGTGTATAAATGCATCATTTGCTCATGAAAACCAATATTCTTGGATATTCTTGAGAAAATACAAAAATTATGTTCACGCATATAAAGCTCAGGATGGGTAGGTTGATATTTTCCTAAGATATATGTTTAACAAATATTCCTAAGCTAATGTTCCTTTCTGAATACTGTAGATTTCCTTTTGTAAGTGCTTTAATTTTTGAATTCTCTTTTATTTGCAATTCAACTAATTTACAACACAGTCATTCTGGAAATTTCCATTATTTTGGCATCAATATCAAGCAGAGATAATGAATTTGCAAGATTTACAAAGATTTAAAAAAAAATAAATGTCACAAAAAGTGATGTATTTACACTACTATGTTATGCCTTACAGGAGGTGTAATTGAGGCAGCTATATCGTACACTGGTGATGTATCCGATCCTACAAGAACCAAGTATAGTCTGGAATATTATGAAAACCTCGCTACAGAACTCGTGAAAGCTGGTGCCCATATTCTTTGTATCAAGGTAAATTAGAAAGTCAAATATTTCCTATATACAATTGTTTTGCAACTGTGCAGTCCTTGCTGTAGATTGTTCTTTCAATGTCAATCTTTATCACATCCCAAGATACAAGGCATATATGATCACTATATTTGAGTCACACATTCTATTAAGTTAGGTCCATCTATAACGTTACAGCTAAATGTAGTAACGATGTTAGCTAAATGTAGTAATCCACAGCGAGAGATTTCGGATTTGTTCTAATGTGACCCTTATTACTTATATTTATTTCGGATGTGTTCTGTTTTCTTACTTGCATGTCCAGTGTGTATAGGGGCCTGTAGGGGCCATTTATCGTGGTCTATGTAGGGACTTGAGGGGCTTCTATAGGGTTTATGGTTAGTTGTCAGTCTGTATGGGACATTTAGGGGCGGTATATGGTCATTTATCAGCCTGAATAGGTGCCTGTAGGGGCTGTCTAGGTTTGTCGCTGTAGATTACTACATTTAGGTATATAAATTATCAGCTTGACTAGGGGCCTGTAAGGGCTGTCTAGGTTTGTCGCTGTAGATTACTACATTTAGGTATATAAATTATCAGCTTGACTAGGGGCCTGTAAGGGCTGTCTAGGTTTGTCGCTGTAGATTACTACATTTAGGTATATAAATTATCAGCCTGAATAGGGGCCTGTAGGGGCTGTCTAGGTTTGTCGCTGTAGATTACTACAACTAGATATATCTTTATCAGCTTAAATAGGGGCTGTCTAGGTTTGTCGCTGTAGATTACTACTTTTAGATACATATATAGGTTATCAGCTATATATCTAAGTGTAGTAATCTATGCAGCGACAAACCTAGACAATCCCTACAGGCCCCTATATTATGGCTGATAATTTATATACCTAAATGTAGTAATCTACAGAGAGATATATGTACAGCCCCTACAGGCCCCTATTCAGGCTGATAATTTATATACCTAAATGTAGAAATCTTCTGCGACATGTGTTGACAGCCCTTACAGGCCCCTATTCAGGCTGATAATTTATATACCTAAATGTAGTAATCTACAGCGACAAACCTAGACAGCCCTTACAGGCCCCTATTCAGGCTGATAATTTATATACCTAAATGTAGTAATATACAGCGACAAACCTAGACAGCCCTTACTCCAGGCCCCTATTCAGACTGATAATTTATATACCTAAATGTAGTAATCTACAGCGACAAACATAGACAGCCCTTACAGGCCCCTATTCAGGCTGATAATTTATACACCTAAATGTAGTTATCTACAGCGACAAACCTAGACAGCCCCTACTCCAGGCCCCTATTCAGGCTGATAAATGACCATATGCAGCCCCTAAAGGTCCCATACAGACTGACAACTAACCATAAACCCTATACTGCAGACATCCATGAAATTGAAGAATCTCGCTGCAGATTACTACATTTAGTCAATATCGCTGTGGATTACTGCATTTAGTCGCAACCCATCTATAATGGTGCCATTGCAAAAGGGCAGACTTTCATATAAAATTATTTGATAAATTTAGCCTTTTTAATGAATATGCAAAATAGATCAAAATTCACTTATAAATACTTGGCATTCATAGTAATGTTGCTCTAATTGTGTATTCTAATTGACTGTTTATTTATTGTTTTATCACAGGATATGTCGGGTATTTTGAAGCCTAAAGCTGCGACCTTATTGATCAGTACATTACGTGACAAGTTCCCAGATATACCCATACACGTACATACCCACGATACAGCCGGTGCTGGTGTAGCCTCGATGTTAGCAGCGTATGAAGCTGGAGCCGACGTTGTAGATGTAGCGTGTGATTCAATGTCTGGTATGACATCACAACCTAGTATGGGTGCCGTAGTCGCGGCACTCGAGAGAACTGGTGGTGATACTGGTAAATATACAACTGTTCTGCTTATACAATCTCTCTTCAAGTTGGTGAGCATATATCGATCTGGTAGGGAATAACCATAAACTTATTACTGTCTCAGTCAAACAAAAACAAATAACCAACAAACATTGTATCAACTGATAGTACAGAAATAGACAGTTGGTGTGATATAAGGAATCCAACAACACTACCTAATCTCATGCTGAATAGGCTCCTTATTTCTTTAAAGTACCCAACGTATAGCACCCATAGAACCTATGAAATTAATGATTTTCATTAGATGTACAATTGTGCTGAAAGTTATGTATCATGCACCATTTAGACCTCCCGCACTTGAAGTGGATCGATGCTTGACCTCTACCACTGAGCTACCAAGACAATCTGGTTGATTTGAAAACAAAAAAAAGAAGGTGGAAAGTTTTCTTAATTTCAAAATATGTTTTGGTCCGTGTTGTTACATATTTGTTTTTAACTCATTTTCTAGGCATACTATTGGATGATGTGACATCCTACTCAGCATATTGGGAACAAACCAGAAATCTATATGCACCATTTGAATGTGCTGTTACAATGAAGAGCGGGAATGCTGACACTTACAGAAATGAGATACCAGGTATAGTTCAGTTAGTTATGTGGCTTTGAAATATATTGATAAATTGACATTTCACAGGAGCAGAGATAGCTCTGCCTTATTGCTTGTTGACTGCTTTCAAATCAAGCCAATTCATTGACCTATGTGCTTATGATTTAACTTCCAAATGTACTCCAAAGGTTTTTGATAGAAGAATGTTGTAATGCCAAGTGCAAGGACAGATGGTATTGGTTGCAGCTCAAGTCATTTTTCACCAGACTTTTCGAGCAAGAAAAGTTAAGCTATCATCGTGACAGGAATGTGTGTGTTGGTTAAGTTTACTGTCAGAGTCATTTTCTCAAAGAGTAAATGGTTCGATAATGTGGTAGAAGTGTTAGGGTGAAATGTAATGTGTATTCATAGTGTGTCTCCTCAAGTTGGCATGTATGTTGGATCTTTGCCTTATTGGAGAAAAACTGTTACCATTTCAGGTGGTCAGTATACCAACTTACAGTTTCAAGCATTCAGTCTTGGTCTAGCTGACCAGTTTGAGGAGGTCAAGAAAATGTATGTGGAAGCTAACCAGCTAATGGGGGACATTCCAAAGGTACTTGTTCTATCTTAATTCTTACATATTGTTTTTGCAAGTGGCGGCAACATTCGTAAGACATTCCCTACCAATGACCTACAACATCACATATAGAGACAGTTGTGTGATATAAGGAATTCAGGTTATGATATCCTGTGAAATATCTCTTTGGTTCTGTGACATACAAAATTTGCAGCAGAAATACACACAATGCTATCCCTGAAATCCCGACCAGTTTGTCTCTTAAAGTCCCATTAACGCTCAAAAGCAGTCATATTTTGTGCCCAAAATGAGTTACTTATCGAGAATGTATTATGTTTTTATAAATATTGATTACTGTGCAACAATAAGTTGACTAACACAATATGGATAATTCTGGCCTGTTTTGTTTACTGTTATACACGCCGAGCTTATTTTCGTCAAGTACCGAGAGCACGCGAGCGTGAAGTTATTCACATTGGTGGGCGAGTACTAAATCTCGGTGTCCGCCGGTATCTTTTTGAAACTATAGAAACTGTCGGTATCGCTGGTTAAACATACTGTATATTGCCTTGTATAGAGTAGATTTTGTTATAACTAAGCTTTGTTGGTTGGTATTACTTATTCACAAACATTGTGATAGTTTTCTATTTAACTCCTTGTATATAACACTTTTTCATCTGTTAAAGCCAACGCTCTTTGCGGCAGTTTTTAACAGAATTGACAGAAATTGAAATTATTAAAATATTCATAAAATATTTATACTTATATTATAAACTAAAATGTCTAAGACCTGCCGTCCACTAGGACCGGAAGGGTTCCCGAAGCAAAAATTCGCCAGATCGAGATGGTTTGGCATGTCCTCGCGATATTATGGAACCCTTCCGCATCATTCCACATTCAATCCACATCTTCGGGACGCTTTCTGTGAGGCTTCGTAATCATGTAGACATCCCGAAAGGTCGAATCGATGCCAAAAGCTCCCCGAAAACACCGAAGGGATGAGTTCTACACACGGAATCTATGCCGATTATGTTAAGATCACAAGCCGAAAAGCGAAAAGTTACCAAAGGCTACAGTTGATCGTGGAAGAAGTGATGCCGGGTCATCAGCGTATATCTCGAATGGCAGCGGATGCGATGCCGTCAGTTTACCAAGAGGTTCAGATAGTAGTTCGGCATCGTCTATACACTTAACCAATTTCTAATTGGCCTCCCTAAAACAACATTATGTCATCTGATTATTCATGTAAAAATCATCCATGCGTAACGGCAAATATTTTGTGCACGTTGGTCTCGTAAACAGCTTGGAATATTATCGTACTTAGTGTATGAATTTGTTCCCTGTTGATTGACTTTTCTTAAAAACACTACAATTTGTGAGAATGAGCCATGTGGAACGCGCTCGTGACGTCAGATTCATGCATACATTGAACGAATTTCTGATTGGCCACGTGTCTTTATAAATTAGTTTTTAACAAATTGCTTTTAGAAGAATACAAATAATCGAAACCTCGATACTGTCCAATTTTATTGATAGAAGCACTAATTCGAGCTAAACCCCATGTTATTATAAATATCGCACTTTCAAAATGACGTTTTTGCATACATGTCTGGATTTTTGTAATTCTGACACCCTCAGCGCGCACCATGTTACTTATGCTCGTCAGTATCCATGCTTTTCATTAAATGAACTTGAAGGGTTCCCGAAACGAGCATGTTGTAATCAGCATCCCTTCCGCATAGTACCCGGGTCTAGTTGACGTAATTAAGGTCTAAAACATTATTAATATATAAATAGACACTTTACTTCTCAATATGATTTATTATAACCTATTGAAAACAGTCTACCCTTTAATTCACCCGTGATATATTACACTCGATTACCCTATACAATAGAGTGCAATAGGATACCGGCGATTACCAGTACCGGAGGATACCGGTCGGTATTTGACTTTTATTTAAATGCATATACATGTACTCGCATAAATTGGTCATCAATATATGTGTCCTCGATATATTACGGAACTTTACGTACTGTCTTCGGAACGACCCGTCGATTTCAGATTGTAAACAAAGGAGTATTTTGTGTGGTGGACAAAATACTCCTTTGTTTACAAATTGACGATTTGCGGAGATTATTATTCTTAGGATAAAAGTCAACATAGATCAAATATATGCTGATTCTATGACATTTGGTGAGCTCTATAACCTGTCAATGTTTCACGGTCTTATTTGTTAGTAAAATATAGCTATTTCTGAGACTTTATGGGACTTTAAGTTGAGTAGAAAACTGGAAAAAGTAGTTCAGAAATTACCAAGTGAAAGGGCTTAAAGTTGAACCAGTGACTTCTCGATTTGATTCGAGAGCCATGTCTGTTGGTCCACCTTGTCTCTTAATATGTGGTTAGTTTATTTATACTTACTTTTCTGTTGTTGTTTATTCAGGTGACACCATCATCCAAGGTTGTTGGAGATATGGCCCAGTTTATGGTACAAAACAAGTTGAATGCTAAGATGGTAGAAGAACGAGCGGATGAGTTATCTTTCCCTGTATCGGTGATTGAATACTTTCAAGGTTACCTAGGAGAGCCACCTGGTGGCTACCCTGAACCACTCAGAACCAAGGTGAGATAATTACTGCCAATCTATTTTAAGAGGCAACACTGTTGGGCAAGCCCAATCTTTCCTGTGAGCCTCTATAACAACTACAGTCAGGGCTTGTATACCTTCTATAGGAATATTCTTTAATTCTTTTATGCAGTTTTCCCTAAAATTCAATCTACATCAAGTTTTGTTCTTCCCCTAATGCATAAACTATGTGGGTTTTTTTCCAAATCAAAGTAAAAGGCCCCTTCCCATATACCCGTAAAAAACCTTGACAGTATCATATTATCTAGTTGTCATAAGTGACTAGTTGGGCTTTCTATATTATATCCATAAAGGTGATTTTCAAAAAGTTTGTAAATGTCACCTTCTTATAATTATGTGATAAGGGGAAACCTCTGACCAAAGGGTAAAAAAGGGTGAAATTTCAGTTCACATTTGAAATTGTCAAATTTGTATATCCAATAAACTTTCCATTTACTGTAAAACATATCCAAATGTACCCAACTATGAAAAACTGTTTTGTGATACTAAAATTTATACATGTATGATAAAGAAAAAAAAAGGGAAAATAAGTGGAGCACACGATCAAGATGGGTCAGGTTTCATTTCTTTTATTATAAACCAATGTTTTGGCTTAATATAGACATAAATCAATAAATAAAAATGTTTGTTTATATTTAGATTCTACAAGGAAAGCCAAAGCTTGATAGTAGACCAGGCGAGACTTTGAAATCCCTGGATTTTAATAAATTACGAGAAGACCTGATAGAGGAACACGGGAAGACTGTGAGAGATGTTGACGTGATTAGCGCTTCTATGTATCCAAAGGTTACCAAGGAATATTTAGAATTTAAGGAAGAATACGGACCAGTTGACACACTAGACACCAAACTGTTCCTGGTTGGACCTAAAGTTGCTCATGAGTTTGAGGTAAGGTGATTTCTCTTATATTATGTGTTATGGATTCAAGAAAGTAAAGAGTCAATTTAAATTGTCAAAAACTTGACAAAATATTTTATGGAAAATTTAAATTTTATCATTGAAGTGCCATGGAAAAGTCATTAGGTCTCTCACATGTAGTGGGGAAGACAAATCAATAATGTGGATGAATTTCTCTAAATTTGGCTGCACTTGTTCTCATTTGCTGGATTTCGACAAAATTTCACATGAATATTTATTAATACCAAGCATTTTATTGGGAATTTTAGGTTTGGCTAGTTATGCAAGAGTTATGGCCCTTTGTGGGAGACTTTCATTTTTATGTTAAAAACCCTTTTAGTTTCAAATATGTTCTATGTTTGTATTTAAGGTTGAGATAGAGAAAGGAAAGACTCTCTCCATTAAAACATTGGCTGTGGGTGACCTGGACAAGGATGGTAAACGTGAAGTGTTCTTTGAGCTGAATGGTCAGTTAAGATCCGTATTCATCACAGATAATGTTGCTGCTAAGGTATATATCTTGTCTATTTCTTGTTCTTAGTGCCTCCGTAGCTCAATGGTTAACACGCTTGTCGCCTAACCTGACAACCTGAGTTCAAATCCAGGTGGAGGCAATCATATATGCCTGCCATATTTCATCAGAAAGCTGACTGGCAAATAAAGACTATGCTCAGCATAGGTGTATTGAATTGGTGAATTTATTAGCCATGACTGTGGTCTAATGGCTTGAATGATGGTTTGTAACCCAGTTACTGTAAAATCATTTAATTTCGATGGGACAAAATTTCGTGATTTTGGTAAAAAAGACCATTTCGATGGGACGTTAATTCCTAGATTTTGCATTTCAGGTAATGAATACAAGTGTCAAAATTATTGTTTGATGGGATTTGATTTTGTGGTTAAAGGTGAACCACGAAATCCACGAAAATAAATCCCTCTCGAAAATTAATGATTTTACAGTATCTGGGTTTGATTCCTGTTGGCAGCATGTCATATCCTTCCATAAAAAATTAACAGTTGCTGTTTCCTTGTAATAGTGTAAGTTAGTACTGGTTATGATACAGTCCTGAAAAACTGATAAGGTGAATCAGCAGTCGTATATAATTAAAAAATTGTTGAACCTGAATAAACCAAAATGAATTATTAATTAAAATTCATTTTTGATATGCTAAGGAATAACTTAGCATTTGTGAAATAGCTTGACTATTTTGACCTGAACCTGACCTATATGCAAGAATATAAAATACAAGGTTCTTGCTTTGAATATACCAATTTCCGCAAGCAAATCGTGCAATATTGGTTTTTCATCCTGAGCATCTTCGTGATACTTCCGATTATGAAAACGTACAATCGGTGTTGTAAACATAGGCAACATATTGACTGTAAAATTATGCTAATCAAAAGGTCAGGCTCGTGTCAAAATGGCAAAGCTATATCAGCTAGGATTTCACTGCTTTTTCAAGTTCATCAAATTATTCGGCTTTAGGGGATTAATCGTTCATTTTTGCATTATTTTGTTCATTGCAGGAGATGCACTTCCATCCTAAAGCATTGAAGGGCGTACATGGATCAGTTGGTGCCCCCATGCCGGGTACTGTCGTTGAGATCAAGGTCAAACCCGGAGACAAGGTCGAGAAAGGTCAAGCAGTGCTTGTACTCTCTGCCATGAAGATGGAAATGGTTGTTAACGCTCCGGTGTCGGGTGTCGTGAAGAATATCATTGTGGAGAAAGACATGAAATTAGAAGGCGACGATCTGTTGATGGACATCGAATGAAGGAGTTAATAATTCTTATTCTCGCCAATTGTAAAAGTGTGATTGTCAGAGTATGTGCTATTTTAAGAGAGTTTTGTGACATTTTTTAGCGCAAGGCCAGTATGCATAAAGCATCATTGTAGAAGACTTAAATATTTTGGACTTGTACTGATGAAAATTTGTGATGGACATTTTTTGGAAAATGGAAGTGTAACCCATGTACTGTTGGTGATGCGATTATCACTCTCTGAATACTGCATGAAAACTATGTGACTAACTAATATACTCTTTAGTGTCTTGATTGATATATATCCTTCAGGTAATTTAGATTTTCTGAACTTCCAAGATTTGAAAGGAAATCTTTAAAAAAATCTCAAGTTTTTTTACTATGATGCTTTTTATATAAACACCAGGCCTGACTAAAAATGTTACAATAATTATTATGTTTAGAAGTATGAGAATGATGGGTGAAATTAGTTATGTAAGCAGTGTGTAAAAAACTGTGTATGCATGTAGTACTGGTGAAATATAGTCAGTCAAACTTGTTCAGTGGTCTCGTGTGAGTGATTGTTCTATTAGTCATAACAAATTAGGATCGAGAGCCTAATGGGGAACAATGCCCTGCTTTGTCTTTTGACCTGTATGTTAGATTTTATTTCCAAATATGGGCATTTGCATTATAAAAATCGCATTTGATGTACGGTACAAAATAAATGTTTAGTAAAATGAAAGCTTATTTCTGATTAGCAAACACAATTCAAAAGCTTGTATGGCTTTCTTTATCACACATGGTTACTTGTACATGTAGTTTATCAATTGCTCATTGAAAGTAGAGGCTTATATGCATGCTTCAGTAAAATTGCATTTATTTTGTAAACATTACATATTCTAGTTGTTGGTTTTCTGTTGTTTTCATTTTTGCTCAATAACCAGGATATATTTATTAAGATACTCAATTGAATTGAAATCCTTTACATGTAGTGACACTGTCTTCAGCCTTTTTTCATATTTTTGTAAGATTTTGTTTTGTTAGTTTACAATTGTTTCTTGTTGAATAAAGCCTGTTAATGAACTTACATTTTACTGAATAGTACCAACTAATGGTGATGTGCCAACTAAGTTGTTTTAAAAATCTCTTAAATAAAAAATAATAAATCCAAAAGAAATTGCTTTAAAAAATGATACGAGGTTTGTTTTGAAATTGCCCTTTGGTGAATGAAATAATTGCCGTTATGCTATCAACGTATGAGGTATCCTAGTAAATCTTCTCATATACACCTGTTTACAAATATTTTTAAGTATGGGCATTTTGCATGGCTTTTGTCTCTTTTCATCTATGCATATCCATAATTCTGCTTATTTATAGATTTGTAGTTTTCGATATTGTTATTTATATGCTGTTTAAGTTTTTTCTAGTTGCCTAAGATTCTTTACAGAAGTTTTTTTGATAACATCTTGACATGTCAATTTTACATAGTAGTCGTGTAAAGCAAATAGCCCTAATAATTTTTGCTAGAATTTGTTGGAGTATAAAAGGACTCTGTTGAAAATAAGTGCTCGCCAAAATGGGTTATCCTGGTGGTGAGGGTAAATAAATCCAACTCGAAAGGGCTTGCACCTTTATGGGTTATCCTTGACTGGAAGGTTTAAACAATAACAAGTAAGATAGTATGTGCTACTCTGACTCACTTCATTCCATCTAACTTTACTATATTTGAATGTAATTGTATAGTATCTCAGTATGAAATGGTTTGTTACTTTGCTGTATAAACAAGAATCCCCTTGAAACTGGGCAAAATGACTTGGTGTCGAGCTGTGCAGTTTCTATGAGGAATTCAATGAACAGAGCAATTAATATTCCATTATAGTCATGTTAGGATTGAAACTGCTTTATCAATAATATGGTATGTGTATGGTATGTGTTTTGCTGATGGTTAAATGGTAAACGATTATAGGATGATATGTTTGATAACATACATATTACTGATGATATTAGACAAGTTAACTTAGCTATTTGTTTGTTGTTTTAATAGTGATACTGGGTATCAAGGGGGCCTACTGAGGCATAATGTTCAATCTGGAAAACTAGTCGCAAGTCTGTTTTTAGTGTCATTGGCACACATCCCTACACCATAAATAAGGTTCAAACACTGTTTTGTTGTTCAAATTCAGATTAGAGCACTTCAAATGACCATAACTTTGTCAATTCTTAGAATTTTTTCATCAAAAAACTTTTATTTTGTGCAGAACAGATAATTATTCTACTGCTGTCAATCCAGATTTGCGGTATTTTAGGACCCCTATGGGTCTTCATTGTTACATCTACCAGTAGGTTCTGATTGTTGTGTGCACATCATTGCCATTATAACACCATCATTGTGTTCCATTTGACATCATGTCTACTTTCATTGGTCGTTGGTTTGATATTGTACAGTACTGCAAGTCTTGTTTAACATTTGTAGTGAACATTCATCATTAATTGGATTACAGGGTCGTGCCATCACCCTAATCTCACTAAACATTTCAAGGAAAAATCTCATCTCAAATTGAGATTTTGCTAAAATCAGAGTTTGAATTTGAGATAAATATTAAGTTCAAACTCTTTATATTTTGCTGTAATAAAGTCAGAATGATTATTCCTGTTTTTGGATGCCAATTTTGAATCCTGTCTCCAATGGAAATTAACTAAAAGACACATGCCAATATTTGAGATGAGATTTAGCTCAGAAATTGAGATGTTTCGGGAGATCAGGGCCAGAATTCTGTTTTGAGAACTACAGTAATACTGTGCAATTTGGTTTTGACCATCCTACTTACCAACTTACTTGCCATGTGCATATATAACCCAATACCAAAATAAATTTTGAAGGACTATTGTCTTGCCAAAGAATTCCTAAAAAACTTTCTTGTTCTTATTGGTTACCAAAGTGTTCAGAATTTCATTTCTAAACGTTAACCACAATTGAAAGAACATTTTTGTATCTTGAATAACATCCATTGGGACCATTTTGTGTTTTAAGCAGGTGTTGAAATAGGCAATTGAATACAGATGGTGCATAGTTAGCTTATTGGTTAAGCAGCAGTAATTGTGGTTAGGGTCCAAATTTTATGGGATGGAAAAAAAAACATCAGGAAAAGTGTCCTCTTGGTCTACGGGAAGCCTCGGTGGAGTCATTAGAAAATAGGTGAAATCTCTGTCCCCGATGCCTACTGAAGCTCATTTATTTAAATGGGAGTACATCACCGAGGCAAAAATTGGTCAGTGGAACCTAGGTTTAAGAAGATGTAATTGTGGTTAGGGTCCAAATTTTATGAGATGGAAAAAAACTTGGTGGGGGGAGCTTGAGAGATAACTATATATATAAGTCAGAATGCTGGAAATGTTAGTGATTGAGTTGTACTGTTGGTGGGTACAAATTTAATATGGACACTCGTCAAAATCCTCTTGGACATTTATTAACGAGGAAACATAAATACGTATGTCCTCCATTATGCATATCATTGTAGCAATAGTATGAATATATTAATATGTGTAGATCTAGACCATTGTTTAAATGTTGCTTATGATTAGTCGTATGTTATGCAATAAGTATACAAAATATTGTGTTGTTAATATATGAGTTTACACATTTTAAAGTGCTATGTTGTAAGTGCTATAGTTATGTTACTATAGTTAAACTTGTTCTGTTACTGGGGTATTTTTTTTATTTCACACCAAAAGAATTTGTTCAATGCCAAAATAGTACACATTGTATTCAGTTACTGATATTTATTGGCGTTTTAGACCACGAGGTCTGTATGTATACACGTTTAAGCATTTACATTAATCAGAAAGTCATATTTTGTAGCTTGCCATTTTTTATTTGTCATTTTTATTGTCTAGATGAAAATATATATCATGAACACGAAGCTTTTATTGTTTGTTATATCTCACCTCCATGACGTGTACATGTATATTATCTGGGTTTGATTCCCCATCACAGCAGGGCATTATGCTACCATAAAGCGTGCCCCGGATAATGTGATAACATTGACCGGATTGGTCTACTGTTGCAAAATTGGTTATAATAAGCACATATGGTGAACTGTATACTAAAATAACACGGATAAATCATGCACACTTAATTTTTCCACATATGTGGATTATACCATATTTACCCGCCTTTCTCGTTATCCTGGGTGCACTATACCCTTCTATGAAAAATCAAACTCCATTTGTAGAGACATTGGTAGTTCCTTGTGTAAGTTAGTACTGGTTAGGATACTGTGCAGGAACACTGATTTAGTACATCTGCTGTTGTTAATGACTGAAAGTTGTTTACAAATGCTGTAAAATCAGAAGAACTAGAGCTGTCAGCATACTTATTACTAAAATATACCCTATTTATAACAGCAAAGGGCTATAATTCTGGCAAAAATAATCGCAGTGCAAATTCCTTCCTTCATGCACATCTACATGTTCAGGTTGTTTGTGTGTGAAAGTGTGAAGAAAATCCTACACAAACTGTAGGAGGAGTTGTGTTTACAAGAATCCGTCAAATGACAGACGGATGGACTAGCTGAAGACAGTTTACACCCTTACAACTTCCATTGTGTTGGGGTATGACAAACACAGAAAATTGAGAAGGTTTCAATAAGGCAAGCATGGCCGTCTTTTCACATTTATTGCACATACACTAATATACATAAAGATGACAAATAAAGACATGAAAAACATGCATAGTTACAGCACAAATATTACATGCAATATTTTAATGACAACTTTGGACAAATAAAATAATACACATGTATGTGCAATTAGTGTATGAATAATTTAATTTTGATCGGACAAAATTTTATGATTTTTGTACAAAAGGCCATTTCAAAATGATTTCCATGAAACTTTAATTTGTGGATTTTAATTTTCAGATATATTTATGAGGGCCAAAGTTAGTGCTCAATGAGATTTGATATCGTGGTTGAAGGTGAACCACGAAATCCACAAAATGTAATCGGGCATTCCACCACGAAAATTAATGATTTTACAGTATATAAATGCATGGCAATATCTAACCAGAAACACTAAAGTTCCATAGGTCATTATTTCACAAGTCCTAGTTATTCTTAGAGTTTCCATTTCCTTCAAAATCTGTCAAATATTCATAATGTCTAAAGCAGTGGTGATTTCACTTAACATCAAAACCTTCACTATGTTGTAATCTGAATATAAGATGTTAAATTGACTTAGTAAAATACCAGCCAGAGCAATCTTCCAAAGTGAGCTCTGAGACCTCGACTTGGCAAATCATCACATGCTTTATAAGCAACTCGGCTCATTGAAACAGATTGAGTATCAGTCTTACAATGTTGGTGAATAAGACCCCAGAACATGAAAAATACTGCTGATATCAATTTTCATCAGAAAGCCGAAACGCACATTACCTATCATGAATGGTGGCATTTCACTTAAACCCGTGTTGAGTTGGGGCTCCATAACGGCTCCATCTGATGTTGAGAAACACAGTCAGTAAGTGAGTAACAGAATGAGCACATACAGGCCTGGTAAGTAGCAATCATTCTCAAGCCAATTAATCCAAGTTTCAAAGCCTGAAATTCCAATTTTCAATATACCCCGTAGACAAAGAAGAAAATTACATGGTTTCAAAAACCTGAAATCAGGCACAAGCTTGAAAAATACCAGGCCTGACATAAAAACATGTATGCACTATATAGATGTCATAGCTGATCTTTTACTCAACTTTTGATGAAATCATTCATAGCTTCATCTTTCACTCAATTTTTTTATGAAGTCATTGAGCATTTCATACATATCTTTAGCACATGTGATCTGCTGTTTGACTGTGATGAGGAATTGTGGGTAAGGAACAGATTGTTGTTCCGACATTGTCAGGTCAGATTTTGGTATGGACACAGGTAGTGGAGTGTATTTATTGCTGTCGATCTGTTGTACTTGCATCTCCAAGGCCAGGCGCTGAAATAACATAAAAGTAAAGTTGTATACTGTAAAATCATTGAATTTTGTGGGGGATTAAATTTCGTAGTTCACTTCAACCACAAACTTAAATCCTAACAAACATTGATTTTGACCCTTGTTTTGTTACATTGAAATGCAAAATCCACAAATTCAAGTACCAACGAAATTGTCTTTTTACCTAAACCACGAAATTTCGTCTCAACGAAATTAAATGATTTTACAGTAAACACAATCTAAGGTCAGTATTTCTATGCCTGACAAGGTAATGATACTTAGGTAAAGGAGTGGCAACCAAAATTTGTGACTGGCACTTAATTAAATGACTTATAATGAAACTGCATTGAAATTATACAAAACACAAGAAGGGAGGCACGTGGTCAAGTGGATAGCCTGCTTGACTACTGAGAGGTCCTGGGTTCGATCCTCGATCAGGCACTTCGTCATTTCTGAAACGCTTTTCACAAGAGACCATCTGGTTAGCAGCCCTGAGGTAGTCTTGCGTATAACTGTGCTATACACCGGGCACGTTAAAGATATAAAATATACAAGGGGTGTTCCAGAAATAATAGGACTTTTCTCATAACCTCTTACTTAACAGTGACAATTTAATAGAAATTGTCCCATATGCATAGCAATGTATGCTCTATATGCTGATAGCAACATAATTTCGTTGTTGCTGATGATGCTCATACAAAGCGTTGTCAGAGAAACCATGTAACACTAAGGCGGGTCACACTATTATTTGTCATTACCATCCTTATTCAAAATGTGAATGCAAACTTTCGAATAAATCGCTCTGTGTTTGTTATCGTAAGTCAGTAATCAAGTGTATGTATCCAAACGCGTTATGGATGAAAATGACGTCAACGCCAATAAACAGAAACCACACGATTGTCAAACAATGGTGTACATTGGGAAAACCAAAAGTGCTAACCAATGAAATGATAAATATGTATAATGTAGTGGCATTAAGCAGCCATCTGTGTTCTGTTGGCTCAAATTAATTACAGATCGCGGATTTATTAACTTACTAATAAGCACAGGTGTATGTTATAGAAAATTAAGTTGATGTTAATAAACACTGTTCGTACACTGGTAGGCGCTCGAATGTTTGAGCAATTTCTAACATCATTGCAACACATTCTTCGTGAACTTTATACAGAGAAACATTTAAACAATCGGAACAGTGATATTGCATCTGTTTAGAAATTTAGGATGATTATAAACAAAATTATTTAATGTTTCTTTATGTTGAAATACTGCATTTGAAATGCGACGTCATAAAAACGTCACGGTGCGACCCGCCTCCTTGGTACACAGTATATTTAAAGTTTAATAAATTTATTATTTTTCATTCAATCTCTATGATATTTCGCATATTTGTCAGTGAAAAATCAAAATTTAATTATAAACATCTAGTTTGTGATTTGTCGTGCTGCTATGAAAAAGTCCTATTAATTGTGGAACACCCCACGTATGTAAAAATATAAACCAATTTGTGATCGCCCAAACAGAAAAACAACCAGTATTGCTAACATAATTGGGGGTTAAAAAGATCTACAGCTTTTAAGTTGAAAATTCTAAAATTACCTCCCTTTTAATTGAAAATAAAACAACATTAAATCCTCAAAATAACGATACACACGAGTGATAGATAAGTCAAATTTTGTACATTCTTTCTTTCATTAATTATCTTCTTTGTGCTTCAATTATGGCAAGTTATCAGTGCATTTCAACTTTAGATGCAACATTGATTTCCTATGGCAAATTAGATTGTAACTGTCAGAAATCCAGATAAATCTTAAAAGTTGATGTTTTTCCTTTCATTCCACCACCTAAACCATACAACCTATTGGAGCATAACTTTACCACATAAACTTATTACTGCTTACTAGTCCATATGAGGTAATGGTTTATTATGTTTTATGTTTAAAAATAGGGTAATTTATAAATGCATTTATCCATATTTTATGTGATTTCTGGTTCTGAGGGTTATTGTTTAGTATAGATCTCTTATAATTGAGAGCGAGAATAGCAGAATCTGCATCACATATTCATGATTTTTTTGTTTACAACTTGTTTTTACATTAACTATTGACAGAATTATATTTTGAATAATCATTGACTGAAATTTTGGCAATATGTTAGGTGACCAATTAGAAATTTTGTTCAGTGTATATCAATTGAAAACGAGGGATAGATTCTGTAGATCATATGACACATAATACACAACGTTCTATTGGAAAAACATACCCATGTAGTATAACGTTATATTCACAGGTGTAGTATAAGAATATTCATACTCACTTTACTAACACGCGTACAAGGAAAGTCATGTGATATGGTACAAGGAAAGTCATGTGATATGATAAAATACAAGAATGTAGCACTTACCAAGTTTACTTCCAACTGGTCACAAATGGCATAAAATTCTTCAATACTTCTTTCATACATTTGTTGCAATCCTTCAGCTGGTTTACTGAAATATCAATGTGACAATATTGTGAGAATTGCCTCACCTATATCAGTAAGTGACCTGCATGCTAACTTTTAAGAGTGTTTAATTGATATTTTTCTGAATTATCTTTCCCTGGCTGAGTACTAACCATGTATGTATGCTTCGGTCGAGTCAGCTTTTGGGGCATGGAAAATAGCATTGTACTTCCAGAAGACCTGCAGTAGCTCGAAAACGAAACTATCGACATGTCACTTTCTCCAGCTTATTTTGGATGACAGTGATTGCTTTTTATGGAAACGGCCACAGAAAATCACCCGGAATGTTAGCAAAAGGGAGGGAGAAGTGCAAATTTGGGTCATTTTGCATTGATTTGAATGGCAGAAAATTCACCAGTGTGACACCCATTGCTCTTAATTTTCAAGAGTCATCAAAATATTGCAAGAACAAATTTGTATCATAAGTATAGTAAATTTGACTCTTCACCTTAAATTTCCAAGAGTCAAAATAGACACTCTTGTCAAATTCAAGAGTCAAATTGCAGTTTCAAGAGTCAAATGAAAGCCCTGTGTCAGACT
Source organism: Spisula subtruncata (assembly GCA_963678985.1). Taxonomy (NCBI): domain Eukaryota; kingdom Metazoa; phylum Mollusca; class Bivalvia; order Venerida; family Mactridae; genus Spisula; species Spisula subtruncata. The sequence continues at coordinate 19,268,388 of OY787661.1, forward strand.
GATCAGACTTTATCAAATTTAGTTTTTTTGACCAGTTTGTTGAAAAAATGCATGTGTTTTTACTAATTATAAATCTTTGGTCTTATAAATCATTGAAATATAAATTTTGAGGATTTAATTTTGATATGACATACTAATGCTAAATCACTTAAACTGTTAAAATTTGCTAAACATTGTAGACTGCTCAATTTGGTAAAATTAAGTGATGGCACTTACTGTCCTTCCTCAGCCATGGAATTCTGCTTCAATATTTGACCAGCAACTTTCATCAAAGTCTGAAATAAACAACTAAATTATAATTAAATGGTATAAGATATATACTATAGGCTAAAATGAATGCATTTGAACATTTAAAGATGGTGGGTGAAACAGTAGTTCTAAGGTGGATAGCTCTTCTTCTTCTTCTTTCGGTATAAACGCAGGACTACAGTTGTGGTATCATCGCATCGTGAGCTTAAGAGGCGATTCACAACAATGCAAATTGACAAAGCCTCAATGTGATACGACGCTTGACAATGAAAAGCGCCGTCAACATATTTAAACAAAATATCACGTTTCCAACCGTTTTGAGTCTGAGTTGTGGTTGGGTCGCATTTGTCATAACTAATGTTGTCACTTCTGTTCTAACGTTGTGATCACTTGGTATTCATGAGCATTAACCCTTCAAATGCGACGGCGACATTATATCAAACAACAAGCGATAATGTGTGGACTACTCGATGTTGATGATGCATGTCAAGTTGTTTGCATCATTTCCTTAGGTGTAACATTTTTAAGTGGCTTCACCTTTCACCGGTAGAAATGTCACTGGGTGACATGCAATACAGTATTATGAAAATGTCATTATATGTATCACTTTCAAGATTCCATCCGGATAGAAATACAAACATAATACAATAATAATTTAGTGGTGTTTGACCTAAAATGAAAAGAGAAAATCGTAAAAATTTACTGCCTAAAGTGACTGTACAAACCACGAGAGATTCCTTGAGACGAGGAAGAAGAAGTTGTTTCACTTTGACGATTGGGTCTACATCGGATTCTTTCTGAGTTTGAGTCTGCGGTGTCGGAACTTGAGGTGGAATTGAAGGATTTGGAATCTGTTGTCCCATGGGCGCCGCCATTTTTACGGTTAATGCTAAAATCCGAACCGTTGACTGTCCGGTCATGTTCTGTACTACGGGTATTCATTACCAAGCTTATTATAAGTCTGAAGCTGTTTAATACTAGGTATCGCTCCACTGAAGAATACTAAATACTAGACATGAAAAAGACTGTAATTGTCACTGCATTGTTTTTGAAATACCTAGTAAGACGCAGGCACGGATCCACATTGGCGTAGGAGAAGGGGGGGACATATCTCCCCCTCCCCAATGTATCTTGTAATAGGCAATTTGCCTTCTGTTCTTGGTGAAAACGTTGTCAATGATATATAAAGCCTTTGAAACAAACACCCATGATCCAGGCACTGCATGCGCACGAGGGCCCATTGATTCGCATAAAGGGAGGCAACTCTGTACCGACTAAATTTAAGTCAGCATGAGTTCGCTTCCTTTGATTTCTCAAAAGGGAGGGAACTCTGTATTGACTTAATTTAAGTCAACAGGAGTTCGCTCCCTTTGATTCACAAAAAGGGAGGCAACTCCGTAATGACTAAATTTAAGTCAGCAGGAGTTCGCTCCCTTTGATTTCTCAAAAGGGAGGGAAATCCGTATTGACTTAATTAAAGTCGGAAGGAGTTTGCTCCCTTTGATTTCACAAAGGGAGGTAACTCTGTACTGACTTAATTTAAGTCGTCAGGAGTTCGCTCCCTTTGATTTACAAAAAGGGAGGCAACTCGGTACCGACTAAATTTAAGTCCGCAGGAGTTCCCTCCCTATGATTTCTCAAAAGGGAGGCAACTCTGTACCGACTAAATTTAAGTCAACAGGAGTTTGCTCCCTTTGATTCACATAAAGGGAGGCAACTCTGTACCGAATAAATTTAAGTCTGCAGGAGTTCCCTCCCTTTGATTTCTCAAAAGGGAGGCAACTCTGTACCGACTAAATTTAAGTCAGCAGGAGTTCGCTCCCTTTGATACGCATAAAGGGAGGCAACTCTGTACCGACTAAATTTAAGTCAGCATGAGTTCGCTCCCTTTGATTTCTCAAAAGGGAGGGAACTCTGTATTGACTAAATTTAAGTCCGCAGGAGTTCGCTCCCTTTGATTTCTCGAAAGGGAGGCAACTCTGTACCGACTAAATTTAAGTCAGCAGGAGTTCGCTCCCTTTGATTTCTCGAAAGGGAGGCAACTCTGTACCGACTAAATTTAAGTCAGCAGGAGTTCGCTCCCTTTGATTTCTCGAAAGGGAGGCAACTCTGTACCGACTAAATTTAAGTCAGCAGGAGTTCGCTCCCTTTGATTTCTCATAAGGGAGGAAACTTCGTATTTACTTAATTAAAGTCGGTAGGAGTTCGCTCCCTTTGATTTCACAAAGGGAGGCAACTCTGTACTGACTTAAATTAAGTCAATATGGAGTTCGCTCCCTTTGATTTCTCAAAAGGGAGGCAACTCTGTACCGACTAAATTTAAGTCCGCAGGAGTTCGCTCCCTTTGATTTTTCGAAAGGGAGGCAACTCTGTACCGACTAAATTTAAGTCAGCAGAAGTTCGCTCCCTTTGATTTATAAAAAGGGAGGCAACTCGGTACCGACTAAATTTAAGTCCGCAGGAGTTCCCTCCCTTTGATTTCTCAAAAGGGAGGCAACTCTGTACCGACTAAATTTAAGTCGACAGGAGTTTGCTCCCTTTGATTCGCATAAAGGGAGGCAACTCTGTACCGAATAAATTTAAGTCTGCAGGAGTTTCCTCACTTTGATTTCTCAAAAGGGAGGCAACTCTGTACCGACTAAATTTAAGTCAGCATGAGTTCCCTCCCTTTGATTTCTCAAAAGGGAGGCAACTCTGTACCGACTAAATTTAAGTCAGCAGGAGTTCGCTCCCTTTGATACGCATAAAGGGAGGCAACTCTGTACCGACTAAATTTAAGTCTGCAGGAGTTCCCTCCCTTTGATTTCTCAAAAGGGAGGCAACTCTGTACCGACTAAATTTAAGTCAGCATGAGTTCGCTCCCTTTGATTTCTCAAAAGGGAGGGAACTCTGTATTGACTAAATTTAAGTCCGCATGAGTTCGCTCCCTTTGATTTCTCAAAAGGGAGGGAACTCTGTATTGACTAAATTTAATTCCGCAGGAGTTCGCTCCCTTTGATTTTTCGAAAGGGAGGCAACTCTGTACCGACTAAATTTAAGTCAGCAGGAGTTTGCTCCCTTTGATTCACAAAAAGGGAGGCAACTCTGTACCGACTAAATTTAAGTCCGCAGGAGTTCCCTCCCTTTGATTTCTCGAAAGGGAGGCAACTCTGTACCGACTAAATTTAAGTCAGCAGGAGTTCGCTCCCTTTGATTTCTCATAAGGGAGGGAACTCCGTATTTACTTAATTAAAGTCGGTAGGAGTTCGCCCCCTTTGATTTCACAAAGGGAGGCAACTCTGTACTGACTTAAATTAAGTCAATATGGAGTTCGCTCCCTTTGATTTCTCATAAGGGAGGAAACTCTGTATTTACTTAATTAAAGTCGGTAGGAGTTCGCTCCCTTTGATTTCACAAAGGGAGGCAACTCTGTACTGACTTAAATTAAGTCAATATGGAGTTCGCTCCCTTTGATTTCTCAAAAGGGAGGCAACTCTGTACTGACTAAATTTAAGTCCGCAGGAGTTCGCTCCCTTTGATTTCTCAAAAGGGAGACAACTCTGTACCGACTAAATTTAAGTCCGCAGGAGTCCCTCCCTTTGATTTCTCTAAAGGGAGGCAACTCTGTACCGACTAAATTTAAGTCAGCAGGAGTTCGCTCCCTTTGATTTCTCAAAAGGGAGGCAACTCTGTATCGACTAAATTTAAGTCAGCAGGAGTTTGCTCCCTTTGATTTGAAAAAGGGGAGGCAACGCTGTACAGACTAAATTACAAGTCATTATGAGTTCGCTCCCTTTGATTTCTCGAAAGGGAGGCAACTCTGTACCGACTAATGAGTTCGCTCAATTTGATTTGTTAGGCGGAATTCAGGGAATGTGGGGGAATAACTCTATTTGACAATTTTTGTCAGCAAGAGTCTCTTCTCCTGAGAATCAGGGAAGTAAAAATTGGGGTTATTCACCCCTAGTGGAAGAGTTTCTTCCCCTTTTGAACTTCTACATTGAGTAAGTGATTATATATGTCAGGGCTAAATAACTAGAAAGGGCTGTCTAATCATGTGCATATCTATGCTTGTAGATTATATTCATGTGCAATAAATCTGACCAAGAATTAAATGCTACCAGATTTCATTGAAAACTGAACTATGAATTATTGCAGATAATATTTTTAATGATTTGTGTATAATAACCATAAATTGAAAGAGACATTAGTAAACATTTTATCTGTTGTCAAAATTATGTAGCCCCCCCCATGTTTCAAAACATGCGCCCAAGGGCAAAATAACTACTCTTTAACAACTATTTAGCTGTATAAAATATTTAATAACACCTACAATAGTAAAATAACAATACCTGTCTCATTCATGATTTGGACACAGTTATTTTATAATATTAAACGTGCAAGAAATATATTTTGTTTAGTATACATACTACTGTGTATAGTCGATTTCTGGCAATTGTAATAAGGCATACACATTGAATTACATAGTAAGGCAATAATTCATACAGTGATCAGAGTTTACATGGGCTTTCGATACTCATAAATGATACGAGATAATTTCTGTAGAAATTTGATAAGTCACACAGTGATTTTATTTGTCCGCTGTTTGTACGAATTGTTGAAAACCTTTCAACACTTCAATCTATCTCACTGCGGTATAAATAATGCTAGTAATGCGAGTGATAACTATTGTCGCGACATTCGAGTGGAGACATTACATTCCTACTTTAATTGCATATTCCAATCTTTGTTGTTGGATTTGATATAATTAATATAATTATGACAAATGGTACATGCGCACTAAACCGATCCAGTATCCTTAAAGTGTATAGAGCTATATCGGAAGATGTTTTTTTTAAAGTTTAAAAAACTGAAAAACAATTATGCTTTCATATCCATTAGATCATTTTTCGCTTCAGTTTTAACAGAAACTCTCTGTGTGATTTATTGGACATGCAAACTGTCCATTTTCATACGAAAGTGTTCTAGAGCACCCTATGAAACTATAAGAATCGTCTATTTTTAGACGATTGAATCAAAGTACGCGGAACCCATCCAATGTTTTAATTTGCCATTAGGGTAGTTTAGTATCATACTAAAAACAATGCAAGTAATTATTTTGACATCGAATGACTGTTAGAATATAGCTCTATACACTTTAAGTCAAATACTTACATTGTGCATGTTTTATTAAAATTGGAGATTAACCCATGTTTCCTTAGTGATCATAGTAGCTCTCTACATAAGGCATATAAGCTATGTAAGCAATTAATAATCTCGGTAGTGCTATTTAGTACACTTAAAGTGTATAGAGCTATATCTAACGGTAATTAAGATGTCAAAAAAATTACTTGCATCGTTTTTACGTATTTTTAGACTACCATAATTGCGAATTAAAACTGTGGATGAGTTCCGTATACTTTGATTCAATCGTCGAAAAAATAGACGATTCTTATAATTTCATAGAGTTCTCTTATCTAGAACACTTTCGTATTTAAACGAACAATTCGCATGTCCAATAAATCAAAGAGAAAGTTTCTGTTAAAGCTGAAGCGAAAAATGATCTGATGGATATGAAAGCATATTTGTTTTTCAGTTTTTTTTTAAAGTTTTTTTTAAATATCGTCAATAACAGCTCTATACACTTTAAGGAGTTTTACGATTCTAAGAAAATTCATAAGTTTTCTACTACATGTACTAGTACTAAGATGCTCGATAAATACCGGCAAAGATCAACTACTATGTTCAGTGGGTTCAAAAGCGATTGTTCTTGAGGGCAATTGTACTAACCAGACCCTAAACCTTGTAGATCTAGTGTACGTATATAATGTTATGACATTTAAAATTCCGGGGAATGCTCTGACCCATCTAGGATTCAAGTGGTCCATACATTCCAATTTTCAATAGATAAATCTACACAATATATATATTTTTACTAAATACCACTGATTATTTCTCGCATTTGCTCAATTTCCGCGACAAATACCCACTGCACTGCACTCTGCACACTATACAGCAATACCTGTACACCAGCTTGTGACTCTATAAACCAATACCATGTACACTAACATTCGTATTTATTCTCATAACGCACCACTGACATTTGTGGATCAATTCCTAATAAAACAATAACAATATAAAAATTGTAACGTGGATTTCAAGTTTTGTAGTTTGACTGCGGTGAAGAAACAATTTGGTATTGCCTAACCCTCGTCTCCATTCGAATGTCGCAAAATTGATAACTTTGCCGACCTTCCGGTTACTAGCAATATCCGGTGTACGGTATACCACAGTGGTGAACTGATGATTGTGTACCGTGTGCAAGCCATGTAAAGTATCACAGGGCACAGCCTCGTACTTTCATGTAACCAAACAGCCGTACGAACATCTTTGAAAAGACATATCCGTGGATGTAACCGAACAGTCGTACGAACATCTTTGAAAACACATTTCCAAGGATGTAACCGAACAGCCATACGAACATCTTTGAAAACACATTTCCAAGGATGTAACCAAACAGTCGTACGAACATCTTTGAAAACACATTTCCAAGGATGTAACCGAACAGCCATACGAACATCTTTGAAAATACATTTCCAAGGATGTAACCAAACAGTCGTACGAACATCTTTGCAAACACATCCGAGGATGTAACCGAACAGTCGTACGAACCACTTTGAAAAAACATGTGCGAGGATGTTTTCAACCGAACAGTCGTACGAACCACTTTGAAAAAACATGTGCGAGGATGTTTTCAACCGAACAGTCGTACGAACATGTTTGAAAAGACATGTCCGAGGATGTAAAAAGTCGTACGAACATCTTTGAAAAAACAATCCTGAGGATGTAACCAAATAGTCGTACGGCCATCTTTGAAAAGACAGTCTGACGCGTATATATAATCAAGAGCTATATTCGATATTGGATTGAGCTCGGACATAAGTCATTACATTACATTACATTACAACCGAGCCACGTATTTTAAGAGATTTAGGCATTAATGATGCACCATAGTTTTTTTTACAATAATCCTAATCGGAGCAGACATTTCAGTCGCATCACTACTCCAGTCCGCTACGCTAAAACAAAGGGTCCCGAATGTTTGACGTAAGAGTACTGACGTCATTATTATATTGACGCCGTTGCGTAGTAACAACGACGTTGATTAGTTATCGCCAGCAGTCAGTAAACATTTTCAAATGGGATGATGGTCAAGTAAATAAGACGAATGTATGGACATATAAGGTTGGTGATTTAGGCAATATCTTAAATTGCATGTTTATATAAGTATAAGTATTTTATCACTATAATCAGCATCAATTTGTACATTTTATGACAGATTAAGGTTGGCCTACATTATATACGTAGGCCTATACTTCTATACTTGCTCAGAACATAATTTGCTGGCTTAGAAACATTCTTTTTTTCTCAAAATAGTATTTCGTGTTTACGATCTTATTCTTGTAAGTCAGATATATATCAAATATCATTGACTAAATCGCTGGCCTAGAACGAGAAGATCGTAAGTACAAATTCGATATTTTGAGAAAACAAGAAAAACTGTCCGAAAATTACTCTTTACTGATGGTAAAACAAGTAGTTACAAATTCGTTTTGTTCAACGATTTTCATAAGAATTTGCTCATAAGAAGCGCCTTCAGATGCAGATTTCAAATATGTCGTATAAGGTCATAAGTAGTAGTTACGACCTTATCATTCTAAGCCATCGAAATGCTTTGAATATATTGAACAAACAGCACAGTTTACGATTTATTTTGAGATCCCAACCATCGTAAAACTGTGTAGATGTTTAACTTGATATTATCGTTCATCTGTTTAGATATAGAATCAACAGTGTACACATGAGTCGACTTCCGGTTATCGCAATAAGGCATATACGTTGAATTTAATAGTAGCGTTATAAGTAATACAGCGATCGGAAGTAACATGTGTCTTTTATCGCAATAAGCCATACAAGTTATAAATTTTATAGTATCACGATACGCCATACAGTCATATGTTTGAAACGCTGTGGAATATACATGCTATATGAAAGCAAACATCAATTCTCGCTGATGAATTGGTGGTCATCATGATCAGTTTAACTACAGTAGATAGCAGGAATGGTAGCCACTGTGAACTTGAAATCTTTAAAAGTAGAACTATTAATTCTTCTTTTCCTTCTGCCATTTCTGAACATATCCCTCTCTGTGGTAGTGTCGTTCAAAAGATTAGTGGAATTAGTTTCATGATTGAGGCCATCTGCGAAATCTTCGAAATTAAACCCCACACGAATATTTTAAAACGAGTTACAGTATGCGATAAAAAAAAATAATTTCAGTTATGACGATCAGCTGTTGTTGGACGGCTGGATAAGTCAGAGCCCTGAATTAGACAGTCTAGTTAATGAGGGTAAAACACCGTTAGATCTACACACACCGGAGCTTGAAGATGGCAATGTACACATGGAAAACATGCACTGTTCCAGCGTATCCGAGACCCTGAATGGTGACCCGTCCTTACATCTGGAAGTCAAGGCAATAGAATCATCGAGAAGAATGGACGCTTTCCAACAACAAACTGAAAGAATAAGGTACGAAAAATCACCCCGACACGCATTGAAGTCTGCACACAACGCCCGCACGTGATAGCTAATACTTGCGCACGTGATTAATAAAATATGTTCTTATCCCCTCTTTTTTCACCGTGATGTTTGGTTTTGAAATATTAAAAAGGTTTTGTAAAAATCTCTAATGCCTGTAATGTCGTATAAAATATAACTTTCAATATGTACTTCCTGCACATTTCACAGTAGACCTCGTTGTTGACAGCTCAAGATAACAAAGATGTAACGTATACATTTTCTTTCAAGAAACTAAGAAAATATGCTGTTTTATTACTATTCGTACCTCCGTTCTAGATGTATAACACATTGCTGTTTTGCCATCTATCCTTTAGAGTATGACTGGTTTTTCAAGCTAATCATGGTTACCAAGGTTCAACTACGTATCACCAAAAGAGTGGTTCAACAACATGGTTGAACCAACGCCAGGTTGCATCTGTTCTCGTTTAGTTTGCAATTGTACTATCTTAAAACCACAGGCTACAGTATCATTGAAAATGATATTTAAAAAATGCAATTAGGATATGAGAACCTAAATTTCAAGAAAAACTAATTTCCCATTTTTTTTAAATTTCATTTTTTTTCAATGATACTGTAACCTGTGTTTAAAACTATTCAAACGCAAACAAATGTGGGTTTTAGGTGATGGAGAAACCATGACAGACAATGTCAGCGCCAAAACCCAGCTTAGACTTATGTAAACTGTCAGAAATGTTGTTCTTTGATTAAGTGTTTTATTCAAGTTGATAAAGAACGTATGTTTACTATATATATGATAACAATTTTCAGCACAATTGATGACAAAATAATAATCGATCAAAAAGATCAAAAGACCGACCCTATGACCATGTGCAACCCAATCACTCAAAGTCTTCAAGACGAAGTCAATATTAAAGCTTCATCCGACAGTTCATCAAAAAGTGAAAGGAAAAGAAAAAGATATGCAATGGAAATGAAAACTGTGGAAGATATTAAAAGAAGAGAGATTGAACGGAAGCGAGCTGAGGCTTTCGCATGCGAACTTAGCCGAAATCGCTCCATGTTCAATGGAAACAAAGATACACTGCCATCCATTGGAAAACTGCACAACGATGTAAGTTAATGTTTAATATCAATAACTCAACTATCTTCACATCTGATTAATGTTATCTGTATAATTCACTCGTGAAAGATCGACGATTTCCGTTTGTCTCCTGTTAATGCACTGTACATAATCATAATGCTTCATAATTATGTGAAACCAAGCTTGTTTGAAAAGGACAAAGATGGCCGATTTAAACTTTTCTTTATGTAACTACCGTCCTTGGAGGTTTAGGATATTGTTCAATTATGTAAATCATTTGGCTTAATTATGTGGCAAGTTCTATTACGTTTCCTGTTTTTTTTAGCAAAGTCATTTTATGTTTAATAACGGTGGTAAGAATTATTCGCCTTTGTCGTGTTTCTTCACGATACTCGCAAAATAAATATTAGTTAATAACAAGTTACAATGCAAAGACTTGAAGCTGTACTAAAAATGTAGAAAAATTATAAGTGAATCATATCTCCTGAAAAAGACCGTATGGTCGAAAATTTGAGTATAGAGTGGTTTTGCTACAAACGATATTGTGATCCCCTTTTAGGGATATTATTATACTAGATTAGTTAATATGTTTCATTTTTATTATACAGGTCGATGTTATCGTTGAGAAACTGCCCATAATTAAACAACATGCATATGACGTCAACACATTTCACCCCGCTGACCATGATGCCATTTCGGTTATATCAAAACACGAAGCCAGGATCAGAACAACCTGCCTTATGAAAGATATCGGTAATGAATTCGTCAACACAGGAGCAAAAATGATTGAACCATTCCACAAGAATATGGCTCCAGAAATAATCGAATCTTACGAAGGTGAAATCGGTAGACCGTACCAAAGGTATGGCGGTTACCCAACCGGAAGTGCCATCTTAACCGGAAGTTACGTACCAAAGACTTCCAGATCCGGCATAAAATCTAGGAACTCAATGAACAGCGCAGATCAGAGTCCACATTAAATATGTACATATTTATATACATAGGCTGTTTGTTATATTTATGTTCTGCTGATAAATTAAATCATACAATGTATGAAAAATATTTTCAATTAAGCTTTTAATTGTGCAAATCATCTGAATGTGTTGCCTAGTAACAAACGGACGTAATACGAATATAGCGTTAAACCTAACTTTACTTTTAGATAGTTTACTGAAGATCATATATACTTACAACAAGTCAACATAACAGTAAAATGTATATGGAATAACAACATTTTAAATTTTCTTCAGGACAAATTGACACAAAAATGGTATTATCCTTTACCTGCACAAAAATTGTTTTGCGATATATCTAACAGTTTTGCTATTTTTCATAATGTGCATTTGTCGGGCCTTTTCTATTTCCAAGTATTTTGATATGTTCATGCTCAATCAGAGACTGCGTCGCAGACAATGCTGTATTCTTCATATTGCACTATATGGAATGCTGATCGTACACGAAACCATGTGGAGGACACATGGAACCGTGACCCCTGGAGTCTAGAATTCCGACTTCCAGACTCATGAAACTATTCCTTGGGAAAAAAAATACGGAACTTGTTCAGGATCATGCTGTCATTCCATGAGCTAATTTTAATCAATGCAATCATCAACCTACCAACAGCATCCCTGACATTAAACATGGACTTCTTGTGATCATTTAGTATAATTTTTTCATATCTAAAATGTATAGCACACACCTACACCATACACCTATTTCGACCTTCACGAAGTAAAAACTATTATAAACGTGGTCTAAGCTCTAAGTGCCACAAAACTGAATGACCACGTACCTTCAATCAGTACGGCACGAAATATCATGATATCATTAAACAAAGGCGATATAACAGTCAGTGTCGTACCCAGACACGAATTTCAGCCGAGGTAGCTGGGGCTGGACATGACCGTGACTAGGATTTTTCCAAAGGGGTGCGAAATCGATCTTGGACTTTTGCTCTTATTAAAAAAACATTTAACTTAAAGCTACGAATCTACAGTACCTGCCAAATTGATTTATATTGTACAAGTATGCTAAATATCATACGTATATGATTAAAATTAACATAAATATAGCATTTGTAAGTATGCGTGGTAGGCATAACCGGCGCACGCTTAGACATAACGTACGATGGCACCCTCTCAACTAAATCATTTCATGAAGCTCTTAAACACTGTACACCAGTTGTTCTTTGTTTCTCGTTATCAACTGTATACTTATAATATGCAAACACACCCGTTCTGGCGATGTGGACTGAAATGAGTCGTTTTTTAACAGGGAGCTTTGCTTCCTGGTCAGTGTAAGCGTTAAAAATATACTGGATATGATTGCGAGCTAAAAATAGGTCCAATTGCGCATTCCGCGGGATGACTTCGGATTTTATCGCCTAATCTTTAGCCGAGACAGTGTTGATAATGTTGCATTATGACTTAGCACTTTATTGCAGGAAGCTTGGTAAATATATCGAGACAGCGACTGTATTATGTTACGTAAGCTAGGTTACCATCCGGTCAGTGATAAAGCTCAATGTTTAAATACTGCGAGTAGTATAGGCAGTAGAGGTAATAATGTATTAACTATATGCTGGAACATACATATGGCGTTGGGGTGGCAAATGCCCTCATATGCTTTGTGACTGAAAAAATATTTTTTCTAACGACAGGAACAATCCATGTTCTTCCAGTGCCATTGGCGCTTTGATTATCTCTACAAGTGGATTTTATTTCTCTAATATCTAGACTAGTCGATTCTAACCAACGTAACGTTCATTCGTTGAACGTCAGTTCTGTGCTTATTAAAATGCATCGTCTGTCAAATCCTACTGACTTTCTGTTAACTATTTATGCCATTCAAAAACAATTGAATACAGCACAGAATGCTTCATACTTAATTTGCCAAACAATAAAGATGCTTTTAGTAGTTTTCTTTATAAAGTGCATTTTATCACATATGGCAAATATCATTAAATATGCCTCACCCGGGTTTGGCATTGCATTTTATTGCATTTTATTGCATTTTTATATCACCTAAATTTTGTCCGTTCTTCAAACAGCGTACGCACGTGCGTATTTGTGTATGGCCAGCTACGTCCCTGATTGTACACATATGACTTGGCGTCTTCTAAGATCATGAAAAACTGTTGGCGAAAGAAGGTATAACCGTCTAACAAAGTGATAGATAAAGTTCCTTTCGCGAAATTTCAATGTCTAGGCCTACGGTCGGCGAAAGGAAATTTTCAAATTGCCATATTTTAAAATAATGTCACTATTTATTGATAGGAATAAGCTCATTTATTTCATGCTTATCGGTGGTTTACGAGAGAATTTCCCCGATAATTTCACAGTCCATAATTTCACAGTTCATAATTTCACGCAAAAGTACTTCTTTTTTTAAACAAATTTCCCCGCCGCCAAAAATAAAATAATAAGCATTTTCACTATTTGAAGCATGAAATAAATACAATATTAGTATCATAATTCTTACACTATCAAATTTTAATCCCCGTTTTTCCTCGATAATTTCACAGTCCATAATTTCACGCAAACGTACTTCTTTTTTTAAACAAATTTCCCCGCCGCCAAAAATAAAATAATAAGCATTTTCACTATTTGAAGCAAGAAATAAATACAATATTAGTATCATCCAAATTCCATAAATAATTTCATTTGGAATTAACATTTGAAACAAATAATAACCATAATTTTTACCAGGAACTACAAGGAACTATCTAAATCCGGGGATTATAATTACATTGTTCCTGTTTTTACACTATCAAATTTTAATCTTTGCACCTTTTCTTTTCTTTTCTTCCTGTAGATTCCCAGACTGTGATTCTGGCACTCCTGTTGGAATTATATCCTCCAGGATTAAAATCCAAGTTTACGAATATAGCTCACTACAATTATAACACTGGTTTTACATGCACATGCCTATTTTACATTTGTACAAGTCACACAAAACAATTCACACAAACAAGTCTATACAGCTCAAAATCATTACTTCATATTAGTTCATTTAGTGTCACATACAGTCTATAAGGAAATCGAGGTGTTTTCTTTTTTTTTAACGATTTGTGTTATTTTATAGTGGTCAATTAAGAGGGGGCCTAACTAGGGGGACCAGGTGTAAGCAATTGTACTCTTCTGTAGTGTAGATGCTGTATGTATGCTTGGGATGCTCGCTCGATCCTCGTCTGGTCTTTCTTAGTAAGCCTGACTATGGGTTGCAGGATCTTGTGTGTGCAGTCTAGGATCAGTTGTATGAGCTTCTTCTCCCTATTGATCAGTGAGAAACCCCCTGGGTGGATATCATCAAGGATCTCTTGAAGTAAGAGAGTTCCCTTTCTTCTTGGTTCATCTAGGGAGTTACAATCCAGCAGAAAGTGAGAGAGGGTCTCATCCGCAAGTCCGCACAGAAGACAAGTGCCCTTGACCTTGGCTTTATTGAACCTAGCAGCAGTAGACTGGAGAACATAAGTGCCTGTTACTACCCTTGCTTTGATCTCAGCTCGTTTCACCTCATGAACCACAGGTCGCACAGCTTTCCAGATGTTGTGGGCAGTCAGTGTGGGTTCATTTTGGATCTGGAGATATTGTAGGGTTGATCTTGTAGGAATGTCATCTGCCCATCTTCGGTACCAGTAGTCATCAACTGCTTTGCGGACCATTGTCTTCCATTTGAACCTACCTAGCGGGTGTTCAAACAATTGATTGGCGGATGGTAAGTCATATTTTGAAAGAGCCTGTTTGGTAGTTGCGGCTAGTGATTGGCTATCAGTAGAAGTCATAGAGAGTTGCCTAGAGAGAATCTTATGCTCAACAGAGCCTGGTAATCTGCATGTATTCATGAAGAAGGAGAGTCTTCGCTTGTCTATGACGGATTCTATTGGCTCTGCCCCTAGGAGTATGTGTACCGCAGTTGTAGCCGTTCTCTCTGGTAGTCCCTGGAAGTGTTTCAGCATTCCCCGTTGCTGTCTGTCTAGCCTGTCTACATCATCTTGTATGACTGCAAGGATTTCTGAACCAAAGAGAGATCGTGGTATGACGTGAGATTTCCAGAGTTTGAGGGCAACTATGGGTGAAAGACCTCTTCTGGCATGGAGTCTAGGGCCCAGGATAGCGTAAATAGTCTGTCTGGCTGTTTTAAGTCTTTCTTCAGTATCTAGCCTGTTGTTGGATGTTCTATTAACCCCCAGGTGCTTGATCTTTTTGGATTCTTTTACCGCTGTATTGTCAAGGTAGACTGTGCAGATCGGGTCACCTTTGATGTGTAGGACTTCTGACTTTTCGGGGTTTATAACGACCTTATCTCTTGTCGAACAGTGGTGCACAATGTCTAGCATTGCCTGTAGATTGTATTCCGAAGTGGCCAGTAAAGCAGTGTCGTCTGCACAGGTGGGTGCTGCTACGCTCACTTCTCCAAGTGTCGCCCCAAGGCCGCTTCTGGTTAGACTGTCGAGAGTGCTGTTGTTGTAGCACTTGTACAATGATGTCGAGAGTTTCGCCCCCTGCTTTGTGCCCTGCTGAAGAAGAAAGCTGTCGGAGAGGATGTTGTTCCACTTCACCCGAACAGAGGAGTTCTTGTATAGATTCCTGAGTAGGAGCCACAACTTGCCTTGCACCCCAAAGTGATAGAGCTTATTGAAGAGAGTGTCATGGTCAACTGTGTCGAAGGCCTTCTGTGCATCTAGGCTGGCCATATACAAATGACCATGAGTTCTCGCGTCATAGATGGTCTCTGATATCACGAAGGCAGCGTTCATGGAGGAGCTGTTAGACGTGAATCCTCTCTGTAAGGGGTTTTGTTGGGAGTCGAAGATTCGGTCGATTCTGGTTTTCAGCACGCTTTCCAGGATTTTCATTATGGTATTGATTACCACAATTCCACGGTAGTTTCCAGGTAGATGCTTCGGTTTCCCCTTCTTGTGGACTGGTGTAAGGATTCCCTCTTTTAGTTCATCTGGTACATCGAGCTCCTTCAATATAGTATTGATGATGCTTGAGATGTCTGGTACCAATGCTTCTTTTGCCGTTTTCAGGTGTTCGGCGGAGATCCCGTCCTGGTCTGGTGATTTACCGCTATTGAGGTTGGCTATCGCCTCTTCAATTTCTTTATGGCCGACTTCTTCTATTGGGCTTCCCCTTTGGCTTTCTTTCTCGAAGATAAGCTCGTTCTGTAGCCTAATGGAGACACTATGTGGGTCAGAGTGCTCAGTGGGTGTAGCTAGCTTTTCAAAGTGAGTCTTCCATGTTGTCAATACCTCGTCAGGGCTGGATGTTTCTTTACCTTCTGCGAGGAGAGTGATATTTCCTTGGTCAGCAGTATTGTTTCTCTGGGCTTTCACCAGTTTATTGAATGCCTTCTGATCATTTTCTGAGGTTTCCATCAGGTTATTAATATGGTTGTTCCTCGAGTCCGCATACGCCCGATTCTGTAATTTGCGTAGCCGCTTCTTCTCAACATTCATCTGGGTTTTCGTTGTCATACATGTTCTTCCTGTGGTCTTCCATTTGTGGAACAGTCTTTTACATGTTTTTGAGGATTGTCCAATGTCATGGTTCCATATACTTTTACCAGCGCTTTTAAGTGATTTCAGCTTCCTGTAGTTAGGGATTGACTTTTTAGCAGCATGGTGTAGTACTTTGGTCAGCTTCTTGATCCTAGCACCCATGTCATCAGTTCTCGTGCCGTCAATGTTCTCAGCCACTTCTTTTCTGTATGTCTCTACATCACATTTGCTCCAATTGGGTTTTGTAAGGATAGTCTTCTTCTCTGATGTCCCTCTGGATTGCTTCATCGTTGCTGCAAGTGTTATGGAGATAAGTGTGTGGTCTGATGTATTCATTGGATGCATTTCATATGTTTTTATATCTGTCACTAGATGGCTTGATTCAGTGTTTGTGATGAAGTAGTCAATCTGTGATTTTGACTTCCCATTGTGGCCAAAGAACGTCAGTTTCATCTCATTACATATTACGGGATCCGGTCAAAACGTAACCCCAACAAAAACGTAACCCCAAATAACAGTCAAAACGTAACCCCAGTGCGGTCAAAACGTAATCCCTGTATTAGTCAAAATGTAACACTTGATGTAAAATGTAACCCTTGATGTAAAAATGTAACCCTTCAAGTATTATATGCATGTGATATATGTATATAGTGAGGAATTGGGGAATATAGGTCGTAAAACATGAGTTTTGGAAGTATTTTTTTAGCTAAATTTGTGGTTCTTAGCTGCTAGGATTTGTTTGTTTGTCATGTTGAAATTGATGTGTGAGCAAACAAATAAGAGCAATTAGATCTACATACATGTGCACTTGTGAAATACAAATTATTTTTTATACTTTGTGTGTGCATAATTATGCAATTTATAGAAAATGTAGAATATAACTACAACACAAACGTTGTTTTTCTGATTCATTCATATTCAACATCATATAATAATACATTTTTATTACATTCATTTACAGTATGATAGCTATTTAACATAATATTATATGTTAAAGCAAAGAAGTTTGGACCTCGTTGGTTAAAGCATGACATAAATACGATTATGTTATCATGATAACTTTCCGGCGTTTATTGTCCACAAAATGATCTATTCACGATTAGAAATACATAGTATAGTAAGAGCACATTTTTCAATATATACAAGATTGCATTGTATACCATGTAATAAAAACAAGCAATACATAGTTTGAACACATAACAAATGCATACAATTGATATACAACTAAACAGACGATTATTTTTCTGGACTTCTGATTAACCCAGTAATAGCACATTATATATGATATATATACACAATCGGGCAATTTAAATTTAGTATTGTTTTACTTCATTATTACTCAGTAGTGCTCAATTAGGTTGGTATGTTGGTAATTGCTCCATTATTTTTGTTTGCACTTTTGTTATTTGCTTTAACCATTGTTTGTTCACACAGTTTTGCCAAACAAACACATCATTTAACTAGTATTAAATTTATTTTCATATATGCAACAAATATCATAATTTTATCTGATTTAATTCACTTTATTACGACTTATCTTCATTAATAACTATTTAAAGGACAATAATACTGTTCATCAAAATAATTATTATAAGGGTTACATTTTGACTTATACATGGATTACGTTTTGACCGCACTGGGGTTACGTTTTGACTATTGTTTAGGGTTACGTTTTTGTTGGGGTTACGTTTTGACTGTAACCCCATATTACTAGTGACCGTTCAACCAAGAATCGCTGGAATGTGGAGTCTCGTGCCCTGTCCCTATGGATGGACGCATTCATATCTCCGGCAAAGAAAACATGATGCGAGTCACGGTACTTAGTATTCAGCTCAGCAACCTGGATCAGCATGTCTTTGTAATCATCATCACCTTTGACCTTGTCATTTGTCGACGGCATGTAAGTATTCACCAGGAGTATTGGTTGACTTGTAGTAGATATCTTTAGAATATTGAATCTTGGATTATCATTTTCCACAGCTTCGATGTACGGATCTAGAGTTTTTTTGAAGAGAACACAAACACCCCCAAAACCTCTTCTATGCTTGAAGTCAAGCCTAGGCACGATTTCATCAACAGATTTAGAGACCCATGTGTAATCACCACTGTTGTTACGGTCTTTTGTTTTTCCGGTATGGTACGGCTTTTAGTCGTGAGACAGAGTTACTCCCCTTTGTTTTAACTTCTCATTTGTAGTTCGCGGTGAAGTTGAGATTATCAAGTTTCTGTTGATTAGCGATGGCTGAAAGAGCAAAGCCATCAGACAAATTGTTGAAGTGTTTTCTTCATTATGATCAAACTTTTCCATCGGATGATCCTACATTGAACTCAAGCATTGCTTGTCCAGTCATCATAACATTTTGTGATGCACCAGCGTACGCCAGGAACTTTTCGGAGGCCGTTGTTGACTACAGGTTGGATGGTGGACTACCGTTGTCCTATTTGTTTCATGTTGGACACGACGAACTATTGCGATATATCTTGGGAAAGACAGAAAAGAGAAATGTAGCCATTACGCGACTTGAGAATTTTTTTGATGATATTGGTAAGTGGAACAGTCAAACCTAGTCAAACAATCTCGGCTTAGAGTATCCACTTCTAAGTCAAGACCCATTAAGCGCTTTACTGATCAGTTTTTGAGTTTCATGAATTCTGTCTTTTACGCCAAATTAGAGCCATTTTCAGCATTGAACATGTAAAATATAATAAAAATAAACGAATGGCACAGAATACCTGTTAATATTGGTCCTTATAATCAATAAATCGATCAATAAATCAGCACGTGTAATTTCCGAAAATCCAATGTAAACATAACTGTGAGTATCCGGTACGCGTATACTGCCCGTATAGATGAGCACAACACGTGTGTAATTCATATGCTAACGTTGTGCGAATCGCTAAGCGAGCAGTAAAATTCATTTAACTTATCGTATTCTGTTCATAATTCATTAACTATCAGTTTACAAGAAAAATCAGCTCGATTTGTCAACAAATATTCGTTAATTTTTCGTTTTTAGTTTCACCCGAGCAAGCTCAGTGTAATTGGTTTCACGCGTACCAGTGTACATCACAGTGAAAACCAAATAGTGCCGAAAATCTCCCAGCATCCTCCATTGTTCTAGAAACTCATTCCATCGAGTATTCTGATTGGTCGATAGGGGAATACGATTTGCATATCAACAACAAATAGCTGTGTAGTGGAATTTAAAAGTGCGACATCGCCGCTGAGTGTTTTATGGATGTTTTTGGTGCAGATAACGAGAAAAAGGGTTGATATTCGTGGACATGCTATATATTTCATGGTATTTACAACTTTTCATTCATCTTTTCAAGTTGCGCCAAAAATTTGATCGCAAACCCCCCCCCATATATATGACACTTTAGTGCACATCTGCACTGGAGATAAAGGTCAGAAATTAAAAAATCTCCTATAGCAGTTTGCCCCACATCTAAGTCAAACCAGGCCCAGTCTGCGAAATGAAGGCATAGTCCCAGCCCCTGGTGACTAGGATTATGGTGGTTGAGTTGTAAGACCCTTGATCGAGATGTCCCGGGTTCGATCTCGGCCAGGACACAGATTTAAAAAACGCTATTTAGTGTTTCCTACCCAAACGCGTAATCGTATTGGAGCGCCCAGTCAGGACCGGTAAATCGATATTAGATTGCATCACTTCCTTTGGTTAAGATTATAACTGCTGAGCGACCTTCTTATGTGTTATTAGTTCTAAGTTTTTTTCATGCAAGTTTATTTAATCAATGACACCGTGTGCCAGTGAATTACATGGAAGAAAGAAAGACTGTCTAGGATTACGAAAGTTTTTATATCAAGTACATTTAAACATGTAGTCACTTCTTCTTCTTCTTCTTCCATGTATTTTGCAGGGCAAACTCTGGGGCATTATTGTAAATGTTTAGAGACAGAGGTGAGATACAAGGAATCCATGTGCGATACCCCAGCTCGTTCCGAATAGATTCCTTGGTTCTTTAACGTGCCCAGTGTAAAGCACCGATATAAGCGAGACTACCCCTGGGTTACCAACCAGGATCATCTCTAGTGGGGTGGGAAACGCTAAATATCGCTTATTAAATGACCAAGTGTCCCAGCAGAGAATCGAACCTGGGACCTCTCGATCAGGAGTTAAGCGTCTTACCACTCGACTACCGTGCCACCCTGTATGACATGATGACATAAATAATTCATGACTTTATACAAAATAACAAATTTATTAATATTATGCTTCGAATAGTTCAATTAAATTTCCATTGAAATTAAATAGCACGATCAAGACAAATCAGGTTACTCGCTGTTTATTGTTCATAATTTTGGTAGTAGAATCTAGAGCTGATACATAATTTCAGGGCTCGACACTAACACTGGTCCCCTGGTCCGAGGCCAGTGAAAATCAAAGAGGACCAGTGAAAATCTTGAAGGACCAGTAACTGTTTCATTTACAAATTTTGCTTTTCTTTGCTGGGGGACCAGAGACCAAAAATAGTTAGTGTCAAGCCCTGCGTATGGGTGATTTTAAAAAAAATATTAGGCGAGTCGTTCAATCAGTCTTGCAGCAAAGCATTAAGTGAATTTTATCTAATTTAAAGATTTATTTGCATCTTTTTGTACGTTGTTTTGTGCCTTGAATGTCCATACCAAGTTTCATCAACTTGCCATTTTCCATTGAAAAGTTATTGTAGAAAATAGATTAATTATTAACAAAGCAGCAGATGAGCACATTCAGGTTACCTGAATCAGTCCAATCACTGACCAATCAAAATGACAACGCCTTTAGCCAATCAAATGGCCAGTGTTACCCAATCTAGTAATAGACAATATACTTTATACTCGCAAATAATTAGAATAAACTTTTACCCATGAGTAAAATCCCTGAAACTTATGTTACATGTTTGAATGTCATACGGTTACCTGATGTTAATAATAATAAATATCTTTTTCCAGAAAAACACACAAACTGCCTTAAGTGTCTATTTGATAAGAAAGAGAGAGATCGGAAGGGGATTAAAAATGAGCACCATATTCAAGTGATTATTGCTGCACATCTGTTCGGACCTTTGGCTGGAGATAAAAGTTATACAATTGGGAACAAAGGTTTTTCTGAAGATGTACGAGAATGTCCTGTTTGTAAGCAAGATATAACTGCTATGCTTGGAAATACATCTTTTGGTAAGGACAGGATTTTTGTTTGTTTAAGCTGACTTGAACCAAAAGATTATCAAGGTCATTGTTATGCTATGTTGTTGAATGATTTGTTTTAGCTCACCTGTCATATAGTGACAAGGTGAGCTTTGTGATTGTCACTTGTCCGTGGTCCGTGTGTCTGTAAACTTTTGGCGTTAACACTCCAGATAAAGCTTTAAATTTTTCTTTGATCTTCCCAAAACTTGGTCAGAAGTTGTATGGCAATGAAAACTAGGTCAAGTTCGAAACTGGGGCATGTGGGGTCAACAACTAGGTCAGTAGGTTAACTCTTTGAAAAACATTGTGTTCACTCCAGGGGTCATTGTTTTTGGTACAATATTCATGAAACTTGGTCAGAATGTTGCTCTATGTAAAATCTAGACCAAGTTTAAAACTAGGTCATGTGAAGTTAAAAACTTGGTCAATAGGTCAAATCATAAAAAACATTGTGTTGACTCCAGAGGTCACAGTGTTGATCCAATCTTCTTGAAACATGGTTAGAATGGTGTAATCTATCAAATCTAGACCAGGTTTAAAACTGGGTCATGTTGGGTAAAAAACTAGGTCACTGGGTCAATTCTTAGGAATTACCTTGTGCTCACTCTAGAAACCCCTGTTTTGGTCCAATACTTATCAACTGGTTATCATACTGACCTTGAATTTGTTATGAAGAATCCTTGTGGCCCAGGACTTGACAACGAGTTTACTTATGTTCATTTTCATTAGGCTAGAAAGCCCATGAGGACTAACATAGCATACTACAATAACAGACGGTGATATCCATTTCTACACAACATGGAACATAATATTTATTTTGACCGTAGGACCATCCAGTCAAAGCAAATTGATCTTGACATCAATGAAAACGAAACACTAGCTTAAGTCTCTTAAGGCTTCAAATACTTTCACTGCTCACAAAAACACAATGTGCTCAAGGTGAGCCATTATGATTGTGTGTTGTCCGTCATCTATCAGAATGTTTACCTCAATGATATGTTGGTCAAGGCTGAACATGGGTCAGCCGGGCCAAAAACTGGGTCGTCAGGTCAAATCTCAGGTAAAAACCTCTAAATGTCATCGTTTCAATTGGATCTTCACCAAAGCTTGTCATAATGTTTGCCTCAATGATATGTAAGACAAATTCGAACATAGCTAGGTCATCTTTGGTATAAAACTAGGTCACAAGGTCAAACTGTAAGAAATGGTTTTGATTGGGTCTTCATTAAATTTTGTCAGAATGTTTGTCTTATTCATATGTAGGACAAGTTTTGACATGGGTCATCTGGAGTCAAAAACTAGGTCACCGGTTGAAAACAATGTTTTAATGTGTGCGCAGTGACCGACATGTGAGCGATATAGGGCCATCTTGGTCTTCTTGTTTAATAAGGCTAAATAGTTTGACTGTTTGTATATAAATTTGCCACAGGAAATAATACCTACTCTCCCAATTTCACCTGAACTGAAACCATTTCCAAAATATTGATTAAAAATAAAAATAAACTAAATAAATATAGACAGTAGGGTTAGGGTGTGAATATGATGTCATATGGCAATATAAATGCCTAATCCCTGCATTATTTGTATGTTTCGCAGTATGCCTTTATGATTTTATCACAAAATGCTCATGTTGTATATTCATGCAGAATCGTCAGGTGGGGAGAGGGGTGGTTCCCCGACCCTCTCACATCAATGACAGGGATTAGATCCACATGACAAAGCCAAAAAAAATATATATGAGCCGTTCTCCAGGAAAACCGGGCTTAATGACATTGTATTGTAATTATGCAACAAGATTTAGAAAAATGTCTAAAATGAGAAAAAATTTGTGTCCTTTGATTTCATATTTAAGTAATTGGATAGTATAGTAATATCCATTAGCTTCAAGTTTTCTTTAAACTTGTGTTAAAATAATTTCTGTCGTTGCTATGGTGATCGTTTTCTAAACAGTACTCATATCGAGGAAAACAATGGTAAAGTGGCTAAAAACCCTTGCAATTTTTCTCTGTAAGCAAACACTCACAAATTGGACACGTTTTATTAAAATAAGAATATGATACTATAATGTGCCACAATTTTAAAAGTTTACGTCAAAAATTTATCAGATACTGGATCTTTGAAATGCCAGCGGACATTACGTTAAAAAAGTAGAGAATGTCGTTCATGACGTCACTCAAAATGTAGGCGGTAGTGGTTGGTTTTAAAAGTCTACAACTTTGTAAGTATATGGAATAATTCGTTCAAATTTTCAAAATCTGTTCACAAGAGTCTCTTCTTTCTAACCAAATATTCATCAATATTTTCATAATTTTGTCACTAAGCCCGGTTTTCCTGGACAACGGCTCATATGTATGTATGTATAGTGTATATTCGCAGCCATCTTGTACTTTTTATACGCCCGTTGAAATTGACATTGTCTATACTCTTACTCAAACAGTTTTCATCCGATCGTCTTCAAACTTGGTGACAATGCTTATGGGTGTAATATCTAGGCCAAGTTCGATTATAGGCCAAATCAGTGCAGGCCTTCTTGGGTTATGGTCCTTCATTTACCCCAAAAAATGTGAAATTGGTCTTTTCTGTACTCTTACTCAAACAGTTTTCTCCTAACTCAAACAGTTTTTGTCCGATCTTCTTCAAACTTGGTGGCAACAATTGTCAAAACATTATATACAGTTTGTGATTATAAAGATCAGTTTAAAGATGATTGTTTAAAAATGTTTTGACATAATATGACCTTTTATTTCATAATCAATATTTTTTGTCACTAGCAAACCAAAACGGGCGTATTTTGTTAGATTTTGGCATCTTGTTATATAATAATTTCAGGTAATGGCAGTGTTTGGCATGGTGTTGCAGACTTATTTGTAAAAGGGAGTATTGTGAAGATTGTTGAGGAACTTAAGTTGAATACCAGTTATGAAGGTGACAGTAGTGAAACAGCTGATGACAGTGACAGACCACTCAGAAAGAAAAGAAGATACATGTATGAGGACAGTGGTGATAGTGACAATTCAGATAGTAGATACGAGTCTGATAGTGTTGTGGAAGTGGAAAAAGATCACATGGATACATATGCAATATCTCAAGGACTTGCACAAACAATAGTTAATGCATATTGTGAGTCAAGAAAGTTCGATTCATTGGAAAAAACGTTTATTCCATCTTTTATTGCTTCTTGTCAACATGTTAAGATTACTATGTACAATTGTGGTCTTGACAGTCTGATGATGTCCCCGGAGTTATCACTTTTTGTCAAACTAGATGTAGATCAGGATGCTGTTTTAGACTTGTCTACCATTCTGAGTGTTTGGTATGCCTTGAATTTTGAAATTAACATTGAAAATTCTGATCTCTTTGAGGAAATGATTACTGTTTCTAATTTTAAAAAGATGGCAGGTTCAAAACTCCCTTTATATGAAAAGCATTGCTCTAAACCAATGGAAGTTAAAGCTAAACTAACATCTATTCCATATAGAGTAAACTTTGATTTATACTGTCAGCTTGTGACCAAAGTAATACATAAACAGAGTGAACAGAGAAAACAACTTAAACAATTTCTAAATGAGAAAAGATTAGACAGAAAGGGGGAGTAGATTGAATTTATTAGTTGTACCCCCAGATGTGAAATATATGAGGATTATATTGGATTCATTTGTTCATGCTGACGGTCGGTCTGTTTGTATGTAGAAGATGTGACTCAAACATGTTCCAAATGAGTGTGATGCCTGATGGTAAAAGAAGTATATATGACATGATAATTCAACAAAATTATACACTGCAAGAACAAAACAAAATTACTGTTGAACAAATGGTTACACAAATAACATATAGTACAGTTGCATAATTTAATGAACATGTACTGAACTTTTATTTGCAATTACCTGATATATGCATGAATACATGTGTCGAAGATTCCATTGATTGATGAGTCCGTTTGTGATTATGACATCAAATTGTGCCAACATAAATTAATGAATACAAAGCATGTAACACTTCTATATGTACACTTAGTCTTTCATTGAATTGCGTCAGTGCGGCTTAACTCTATACAGCATATCTTAGAAATTTCCGAACTACTCCATTTCTCATCATACTAAATACAAACCTTTTTAGACTAACTACATTAAATCGTATACTTGTATATGAAATGCTTATCCAACGGACATGTTCATAAAATCGCTGGCTTAGAATGAGAAGGTCGTAACTACTACTTACAACTTTATAGGACTGATACATGTACATATTTGAAATCGTTACCACAATGCACTTTTTATGAGCCTATTTTCATGAAAATCGTAACTTGTCATGTTGACCAAAATGAAGTTGTTAAAGCTTGTTTTATCATACATAAAGAGTAAATTTCAGACAGCTTTTTTCTGGTTTTCTCAATGTATTGATTTTGTAGTTGCGCCCATCTCATTCTAAGCCAGCGAAATAAATTGCAGTCATATAATCACAGTACAACTTCTGTAGAGCAGGAAGGATGAGCATCACTCTTTTCGGGCTACAAACATCATTGTTGTGGGACATTATTTAGACAGAGGCTATGAAATAAGCAAAAAAAAAGTCTGTATTAAATTGCGCATATTACATGTGTTTGAATGATATATATCTTAGTTTTCCGTGATATACCGGCCAATATATCACGGTTTATCGTTCATATACATAGTTATTAATATGTCGCATATTAACCCAAAACCGTGATATATTGGCCGGTATATCACGGAAACTAATATCTATTTCCTTTAGTAAATATCTGCTGGACATGTTGTTATAGAGGCTATTGTTCTACAGAGGTCCACTCTGGAGTGGTTGTTCATGAATGTTATAGCACTGAATATATGAGTCATTATTTATTTTTGCAACATTTGGTGTCCTGGCGCAATTCTATTCGCATCGTAATTAAATTGTAATTCCAAAGCATTTTGACGATGAGCACAGATACAGTTTAACAACTCTGTGTAGTTTTTTTCTCCCTAATTCACAAAGACATAACATTTCCATCGTATCAAAGTAGAAAATATCGTTATTTTTGGTTGTCTCCCACCTTATACTTTTATGTTTGCACGTGTGTAATAAATTACTGGTCTATTTATATTTGTAGAAATTTGTTTTAAACTTAACAATCATCTTTGCTCAACCCATTCATATACATCACATACTATACGATCACTTTGTTTTAAAAAATAAAAGTGTATAAAGTGTGTACCCAGCATCGTCGTATTTCGCGTAACATTTACCCCAAATGAAAAAGTAATCACACATCCCTGTACGTTTGTGAAATACACCCATCCTCGTTTTGAAGATAAAACATTCGGGAACACAATGGTATTGTGTTGTGTTATGAAATAGTCTTCAAGAAGCCAGAAACAGAACTCAAAGGTTGGTAAGTAGATGCGTATATTTCATTTATGTATTTACTGTAACGGTAGTGTTTTATATGTTTAAACGAAATAGATTAACTACGGTGTATACTATGTAAAGAGTGGGTTGTGCTTTACACGAAACCGTGTGTATTATGACCCACAGGTATGCGGTATGATTTTTATCCAAGTTTAACTGAGAATAATTCAGTCATGTAACAGTCACTCCTGTAACTCGATATTTTGTTACACGAAGGACCGAAATCATTTCCGTAATGACATAATTATGTTTTAAGCGCCGCTAATTTAATTATACCATTAAATGAAATATGTTCACATGCGGACATGTGCGCAGTTTTATGTCAACTACTTACTTTATAAAAGTAACATATGTTATTGATATTTTTATATCTTGGTACGCAAATAATAATATTTTCATGTTACACGAATGACTTATTTTGCTACAGTAGGGACTAATGAAGGTAAAGAATGAAATTGTTTCTGATTTTGTGATGGGTTGGTACAGTGTGTAATGACTTAGAAAATAGTTCAAAATATGTGATTTTTTACTTACAAATCTATTGAAAACAAATCAATTCAGTGTACGGTTTCCTGTTACTGGAATGACTATATATGTTAAACGAAGGACAACACTACATACAACTATGACATTATTCCTTTTGGTTTAGTTTTGCAGGATATGTTTTATTCAATTATACTCAATCTGGGTTATAAAGCATAGTTAGTACAGACTTATCTTTTATCATATTATTTACAATGATGTGATTTAATCGACTGTCTGAATAATAGTAAGGACCATACTGTACTATAAGCATTTCGTGTCCCGGTAACACTGATGCGGGATTATATATAGTTATGGTCCTGTCAATTTGTTTGTCCGTTCGATACAATGTAAAAACAAATCGTTCAAGTTGATTTAATTAGCTAGTTATGGGCAATGCTTCCACTGGGGCATAAGCAGTCTTGTACTGTAAATGTTATACCTTACCATTCTATTGGTTAACACTACTCGTTATTGTTGCCGGCATATGTACTGTGAACTAACCATAGTTGTATAATGATTATCGGTATTCACTTTTGTTATTTTCAGAGTATTCTCGGGACGTAAAGGTTGCTACGTTTGTTTCTTTGGTCAGCATAGAATTATTGCATTTCATACACCATAGCAGAAAGGCAGAATCCTGCTTTGCCCCATTATATCACTGAGGTATGTTGATATGTCTATTTCTTAACAATAAATGGTTTTAAAAAATGGAAGCATCGGTAAGTGTCAGTTCTGAATTTCAATAAATTGCTACTACTTGATTTTTTCGAAAAATTAACTCTAAATTATGATGACACAACAACTAATGTAGTTTCACCATTATTCTCCGTTTAATTTTTTAAAAGTTTTCAATTGATGCAGTCGGAATTCTGTTTGATGCAATACAAGAAGTAAATCAAAAGAGTAAATACTACTGTAAGGTTAATATTGTTTTGCTGTGTCGGATTCGATGTTGGTGTTTACATCGGTGTAACTTTAATTGTGTTTACCAAAGTTTAGGAACAAGTTGTTTAAGCTCATATATTCACAAAGTCAATTGACATATAAAATTGATACTTATATGTTTATCAACATGAACCCTACACAGGAGTATACATATGTTACCATATCAAGCATTAATTGAGGTACATATGAAACTTTCTTTGGGTATTAATTTCTCCAAAGATAGCTTTAGAGTATGTCTAGCTGTTTTATGTGTGATACATGAACGGCATTTGTATATTGCAGAAGATGGGAATGTCAAATGCAGAACGACAACGGAAGTTTCTTATGCAAAGAAATGCAGATCCACTTAGAAGACAGAAATATCTCCAGGAATGTAAGACTAAATATCGAAAATACAAGATGGTCGGAAAGACGAAAAATGTGACCGACAGGACTGAACGAGAGAAAAGGCATGCAAGAAAGGTATTGCGTTTACAGCAAAGAAAGTGTAGAAAACGTAAGAGAGATTCTAAAGACATGGAAGCTGACTTAGAAGATATAAAGGGTACAAACGAACCAAGTAATTCAAAATTTAATCGTACTGACAAAGCAAATAAAAGAAACATTGCAAAGTGTTACAGTGACCTAAAATGTAAAGAAATTGAACTGAATAATATCGAAAAGAAAATGAATTTGTATACGAAACGGTGGTTAAGAGAAAAGCGAATAGTTGTAACAGTTTAGTTTCATTTGTTATTAAGAAGTTGTCACATATTATGTAAACAGATGTCAGTCATGAAACATGAACATTCTTTCATGTAACTGGTCATGAATTATTTTGCTGAAATTATCTGTTTAATAGGGATGATACACATGGTCATTATAGCAATTGATTGTAAGTACAATATGGTAAGATTTGTTCCTTATTTTTTGTTTTTTGTTCAATTAAAAATTATAAAAAAATATAAATTGTCGTTTATTTGTCATTCCTATAACAAAGCATGTCCTTCCTGTAACAGGCATGTCCCTAATGTAACAGTGCAAGTTAAGTTGATTATCAGTAGAAATACCAATGATATTGACAAACAAATACGTTTTTTCATACAACTTGGTCTTTGTTGTTACAAAACTATAGCTTTTATAAGAGATGGGTTAAAATTCGAACCGCCAAAATAACTTAATTACGATCAAGTTACACATTTTTAAAAAAGGTGTCTCTTAATCGCAAAAATGTGGTTTCATCGTGTCATGTTTAATTAATACCAAGGCACTTAGAGAAACTACACGTCCAGTTCTTTTCAAATAACATAATAAGATTTACCTTTGTTGCTTGGTTTTTAATAAATTTCATAATACAAATGTGTTACAGGAAGGACATTTCAACATAAGAAACCAAACGAAATATAGTATCCTGACAAAATGTGGAATGATAAATGTGGAATTTTTGAACATTAGCAAGGGATATACACCAATACATCGTTTAAACAAGAATATATTATAAATCAACTACTTTTTTTAAGAAAAAATATTCAAGTTGAAATGTTGCAAAAATAAATATTGACTCATATATGATTTGATCATATATAACTTTTATGCTTGTTTTAGTGTTATTAAATACAAATACTTGCATCTTGTATTTTTTGTTGAATTATAACCATAAACGTTTTTACAGTGAAGTTGTAACCATGTACCGTGTGTATATTGAGGTACGTGTTTCTACGTGTTGTTCCCTCCAGCTATCTACCGAATTATTGTTTCTATAATTAATTATAATTCACCAACTCTAGCTTTGGGTGTTCCTTAAAAATATAATTAACATAATGTCTCCGGGGTTTAACTTTAATTGAAATCGCCATGAAGGACACTTTGATTTTTTCGATGAGATTCGGTTGAAAAGTTTAATTCAATTGGATAGATAGTTGATATCATTTTATCAAAGAATGCCATTGTTTTATATTGAATATATCAACCCTGCATTGGCGACTATTTAGTTTAAAAACAATTTTGATAAGTGATAGATCTGAATATTTTCTTGGACAGATTTTGGATATACAGATGTACAGAGTGAAAGTCAGCGTGGGCATTGACATAGAATTATTTTTGTGAATGCACTTCTTCATCGACTCAAAGGATTTTACACAAGTTTGGTGTTCATGTAAAAGGCAATAACTGAAATAAAAGACAACGTCACCCCTACTCCTACCCACATCGGATCAAGATCTCTAGAAAGAATTGACAATGTCACAAAATAACGAAACATGTACGGTTGTGTCTCAAGGGTCTATGTCTGCAATGGACCACTTCACGCTTATACTGGATCAGTTAAACGATATGGATAGGAAACTGAACCAGTTGGACAACATACAAATGACCGTTGATAAAGTTACGGATCAGATAAGCGATATGAAAGGGATAATCACATCGATGGATGTACGGGTTAAGACTATCGAACAAAGAGCGGAAGATGAGAGTCATGTGGTAGATGAATTGAAGGAAAGGCGAAAGGAACTTGGTCTACTAAAACACAAAATGAAGAATACAGAATCTGAAATGTCTAAGTATGAGGACTACCTTAACAAGAACCTTATTTTCTTCAAAGTTGAAGACGAAGAAGACGAAAGTGAGCAAACGTGTAAAGATAAAATTATCGGAATTCTGAAGAATGATTTGAACATAGAGAACGCGAAGGCGATAGAGATCAGCCACGTTGAACGCTACGGAAAGTTTAGACAATACGCAAAACGTCCGATTGTTGTAAAGTTTAGGCATTTCGCTGACAAAGAAATAGTAAGAAAAGCGTGTCTGAACTCTTAGGACGAGCAGTGTAGATGTAACACGGAAGTTATTGCAGTAATATTCATAGTGTTCATAAAGCTATTAAATCCACATTTCCACATGCTTCAAAAAAGATAACTACTGAGGCATTGAGATATGGTGAACATAAACGATACTCAGGGATTACCTCGATTGCATCTTGAAATGTGCAAGGGCTAAACCAAAGTAGAAGAAAAATGCCCACTTACTTGTAATTTGTGAACTTACTTTCTAATATACTATGATATTATCAAATGTGATACACGATGTCTTATGTCAGTAAAATGTTAATGATGCATTATCGTTTGAGCATATTTACACGTAACGCCACAGGTACGTACGAGGGTCAGTCAAAAATAACCAAGAGTTGCTAACTTTAGCCTACAAAATGTATTTGGAGATCTTCTTTCTACTAATCATCGGCACTTATTACCTCTTGTGGATCTTTTGAGGAAGTCTGTGATCGTATAAAGGCTGATACATAAAGTTGCCAAGCAACCAAAGAACATCACTAAGGGGCATGCATATGCGCCAGCGACATGGAGACGAGCTGTGTTGTAAAATCAATGTTAAGCACGTCCTCTAATAGCTTGAATCATTAAATTGAACATGTGTATCTTGTTGAATAGCATATCTCAAATAACAACGAGTATCTATTTCTGAATGGTCACCAATGCGGTTTCATTGTGTTTCCCAGCAACGAATTTACCCACATCTTTACACTTTACGCAATTTATTTTCACGGATATTATGTATATATATAATGGAGTCTCGTAACGTTTATATGAAAAAGGTGGTTCGTTCTTATGGGTGGGGTAAAATTGTGGTCCAAATGCTATCATATAAAATGCTAATTTTATGGTCGTCTTGTATATTCTCTATATTGGTTGAACAAATCAGTAATCAGTAATTATGTTTAACTGATAGATGTATATATTATTAAATAAATAATGCGTTTGCAAATGTCAGATATAACTTTATGTTTCCATAGCAACATGATGCTTTGTTCTAATTACAGCGTGAACCAATATCCTCAAGTTGTCTTCTTTGGTTGCCTGGCAACAAAACTCCAATGGTCGTAACCATGATTGGTACCCA
This sequence comes from Spisula subtruncata, assembly GCA_963678985.1. Taxonomy (NCBI): domain Eukaryota; kingdom Metazoa; phylum Mollusca; class Bivalvia; order Venerida; family Mactridae; genus Spisula; species Spisula subtruncata. The sequence goes on from OY787661.1 coordinate 19,300,764, forward strand.
TCATAACGTCAGTGAGATACCATATTTCATGACAATGTATAGCAAATAGACTAACATTTATTTCCCTAAACTTAATTTAGCAACTCTCAGTTATTTTTGACTGACCCTCGTAACTGTATCATTGATTACGAAAATCGTTGTTGTTTTTAATGTATATTTTTTTTTCAATGTCCATTTGTACAGAAATTGACGAACCGGTCACTGCGGCGTTTTTTTGGGGATAAAAAACGACCTTATCAATGAATCACCAGTGACCTATAAAATGCTGTGGATTTACACAATGTTTCGCGATGAACGCAAGCCATTTTGGTTTGTCAGTGATCGGTTTCGAAACAGTATCTTCATTTCATAGTATAACTAAATCGTTGTACAGTCTCGTTTTCACAACCATACGAGAGTATTTCCAACTTCTCACCATATTGGGTCTCCCGGTTACGTTGTTCCGTTGTTCAGTGTTACTTCTATGACTACGTAATGAGCACGGTACTTATGGTAGATGGGTTCTCTTCCATGCGCGTGCCTCCATAGCAGCTCAGTTGTTAGCGCGCTTGCCGCCTTATCCGGCGCCATTGGAGGCACTCATATGCCTGCCACATTTCAGCAGAAAGCTGACTGGCAAATAAAGGCTCTGCTCGGCATCAAACTAATATACTCCTCATTTATACGCACACGTAACTTATACTACAAAATGTGTACAACAAACAAACAAATATCAACATAAACTCATTCTATACGTTTTATAATTTTATTATTTTTAACTGACACATGCAGTATGTTTCCGACTGACGCATCAATGTGACAGTGACCACTCAAAGATGTTAACTTAGATATTAGCCAAGGAATAAAACAACCCAATTATTCCAGAAAGAAAAAAGATGATTAGCCAAAACACGAAACAATCGGATTTTATTCAAGAAAAAAAACAAGAAACTTTGATTATCCAAAGGAAATGGAAAAAAGAATTTTGATTTAATGTTATCACCAAACACTGTCACGTGAAGGATGTTTTGATCAAAGCGAATACGATCTGCAAAAGCAGTACCAGTTATTAATTATGAAACAACACCAAAATGGTTGAGAATTAGGATCCAAAATAGTATGCGATATAAATTTGATTATATTGTAAATTAGAAAATAAGATGTTACTATTGCTTATCATAAACATAGTATCTGCCTTCACAAATTCCCTATCGGTACTGATACCACGTGACCTGATAGCCGCCAAACTGTTGGTAGGCAGATGGCTAAACTAAAAGACACGTCAGAGTATCATTGACCAATAATAAAATTATAATGTCTCCCAGACAACAACGTTATATATGATGGCAGATAATATGTTACATGAAAGCAATTGGTATGGTGGTGTTGTTTACAGGAATAAATATGTTCTCAAAAACTTATAAAAATGTAAATAACCAAGATGAAATATTGTTGCTGTAGCCACAAACAGTGTTTGGTGATACCACTAAATAGATTTTCTAAATTGCTTAAAAACAGTACCAACCGAGTTCCAATGAATTTGCCCCTCCCCCGAAAAAATGTTTTCCAAAATGAATTACTTGTAATATAGCCCAATTTCACTGCCACACTGACGGTCAGCCGGAATAGGTGTTTACTGGGATGGAGAGGGAGGGCCATCCGGGCACCCCTCTCCACGTGCGTCAGCAACCTCGTCAACCATGAAGGTCACCCTGTAAAAGAAAACAAAACTATTAGGGAGTTATATGTGTGTCTAATATACATATTAACAGTGTCCTTGTTAGTAGCAAAACAATACCATAACATGGTGTTTGTTACGTTGCTTGGTAATTAATGCGCGCCTTTAGTATCGTTTCATATAGATTTTAAAACGCCATGGAACACGCCAAATATGCTGAGTATCTGTTGAACGATAAAAGAACTGCATGTTGTATAATTTGTATTGTTTACCTTTTACAGGCCATGTTGGCAGCACGGCGAGCCTTGTCAGTGAGGACATCCTGTCTTCGTGCGTTGGCCTCCTCGTAGGCCTTGATTCTGTCGTTTGCAGATCTCTGTCATATAATACAAACACAGGTTAAGTTAAAGACGTGTGGACAAACAATGTTTCATTCTGATCACCCGGCCTTTATGCATTGTAATGTATATTTACCGGAGAGAAACGGAAATGGCCGAGATTGACAGTGTTTAAAAAAAGGGTAGGGAAATAAAAATGTGGAAATCAAAAGATTAAAGCTGAGACAATTTACTGTAAAAAATATAAATGTATGCATATATATTTCTTCAAGTGTTACCACTTACAAATGATAAACAATAGTATCTAGTATCTATTCACAATGTCACGTGTTATTAATTACAATTTATTTATCAACTGTAATTCATTAATATCATACTTACGACAATCCTGCCTGGTCTGGGAGTTAACCCCCTAAATGGAGTAGGGGGTCTTGCATCAAGGACGACGTTAAACGACATACCACCTTTGCCTACCCTGACATCAGCAGTGCCTGTAATGACAGTACTAAGTATCATAAGGGTGAATAAAGGGACAGTGAAAGTGTTGGTATTCGATCCCATGGAGCCGACTCTAGTAATTTATTCTACAATATTGTTTAGGATTTCAGTCCCTCTCCAGTGTACCATGTCATCGTTAAAAGGTTTGAGTAAAACCAGAAAATTAAGACTATCTCGAAAATAAGTCCACCTTGAACTCAAGAAGGTCACAATTTTCAAGTCCATTTTGTTTCAATACTCATTTTCAAGAATGAAGATATGCAATTATTTAATAAATGATTTACGTCGTTACGTTATTATTTAGTTACAGTTTTAGCTCTAAGTGTGACTTTAGCGTGCATGTCATGGTTTTCAAGAATTTAGATACACTATTACAGGTTGTCTTGCCCTTTTAATAGCCGATACTAGCCGTTCAGTTCTGAATTGAAAGTACCAAAAGACATAATAAATGTATCTTATTCGAAATACCAAGCAATTAATTTACAAATCAAAGCCTAAACAGATTCTAAATAAATCGACTCATTTTACTGTACAAAATGTTGCAAGATGAAATATTGTTGGTTGGTTTAGTCACAGACAGTGTTTGGTGATGTCACTAAATAGATTTTCTAAATAGCCTCCAAACATTACAGATCGAGTTCCAATGACCCCCCCCCCCCCCGAAAAATGTTTTCCAAAATCAATTACTAGTAATATAGCCCCATTTCACTGCCACACTGACGGCCAGTCGGAATAAGTGTTTACTGGGATGGAGAGGGAGGGCCATCCATTTATTCTAAATAAATCCACTCATTTTACTGTACAAAATACAGGAAGTACGACGAAACTTGACAATATGGGAGAAAACATATCGAGAAATTGTAACAGCGTAAAGTTTTGAAACACATTTACAATAAACCAAGAGTCCGTCACAATTAGAAACATATTATAGGTTTACTTTAATTTATATACGTAGTTGAAGACTTACTTCCCGTGTCCGAATTCGACTTTCTTGCCGAGATGGCTTTCTTCTTCATATCCTTTATTTTTTCTTTCCGTTTAGCGCTCCAGGTCGCAATGAATGCAAAGCAACCCATGACTTCTGTCGACGAAACGCCAAACAGAATGTCTCTAAGACAACGCTTATGACGTCATGACGTCGCGTCTTTATTATTCATGCGGATCCCCTCGGCAAATGTCTGTAAGGTACCACTCCACGTCAACAGCACAATGATGCTGATTTACTAAAACGTCTATGATTTACAAATTTCCAAAATATCTTGCTTGTGTGTATACCCACACAGGTCGGTGGAATCTCGCCGCTAGGCAGGCAAGTATGGATGGGGATTCCACCAAAAGTCTCTCATCCTTATCACAGTATTATTCATATTTTGTCATACGTGACGGTATATTATAATCTAGATAGCATGTCTATGTATGATTATTGCATTTTCCTATGTGCAAATATCCATACAAGTGCTATGCTTGTTTACTTATACATGATTCAAAATTGCTTTTTATTTATGCTAATTGATATTTTGCATTGATTTTATGCAATGGCGTAAGTTATTTAACTATCAATAATTTCTATACGCATTGTTATAATCCAACTTAAATACCTTTGGCGGATTTTAACCATTTTCCGCACCAAGACGGCTTATTTATTCTGCGCGTCCATCCAATCAGGGCCATCGCGTCCGACAGTCTCGAGCTTCTGAAGGGCGGACTACAGTAAAGGTTTCCCGGACATGCATGGATTATTGTAACGACCTACGGCGCACACGCACCACTTGCGATTTATCCCCGGCCAAAGGCACCCTTTCCTTGCAGTATACTGCATCCCACCGTTGGCAGGACAGCGAGCCGTGAGTCATGTTCTGTTCTGTTGGTTGGTTCCCCCCTTTCTCTTGGAGGCCTCTCCTATCGAATAGGACGATCAGGTCAAATATTATGATGATGATGATGAATGATGAATGATCAATTCATTAAAATGATAAAATTATAAAAACTTGGCGAAACATTACTATCTTCAAATAGTTAAAATTGTCATTCGCACATCTAATTTAACAAGTCAACAGCCAACTTATAACACAACATATTTACATTACAGTTTGTACTGTTTATATAAACGTGAAAGTCCATTGATGGAATGTATCCGTTATGGGGTATTTGTTTTGATACTCTTTGAACTAGCAAGTCAGGAGGAGAGATCTTTTGCAGTGCAGCTTGTAACAGAGAACTTGTGAACAGCTTTCTACGTATCGGATCTGGTCGTGTGATAGCTGTACAACATCTTGCAGTTTGGTGTGAGTACAGTCTATAATAAGCTGGACAAGGGTGTCACAGTCATTTGCCGAGATCTTTGATATATGGAGAAGTTTCTGAAGGCTTCCACTTCTTACTGAATGCAGTGATGGGCATCTTAGCAGAAAGTGTTCTACTGTTTCATCCTTAACTGAGCAGAGCTTACAAGTCTTGTCAACTTCCTTGTGGTTGAACTTCACAGTATTGGATTGAAGGATGTAGGTTCCTGTGAGAATTCTACTTTTCACTTCAGCTCTCTTCACTTCATGGCTCCTAGGTCTAATTGCAATCCAGATATTGTGGGCATTTTTGGTAGGATGTTTTTGTACTTGTAAGTATTTAAGTGATGATTTTTTAGAAACCTCATGCTTCATTCTACTTTCCCAGTATTCATTCACATTGTTCTTAACTATACGTTTCCAGTGTTCTTTTTCAGGTGGAGTATTGATAAAATTTTCAGGTGTCGGAAGATTATACTTGTTCAGTGTAATTCTGATCTCACTTGGAAATGAACTGTCATCCGGGTTGTCATAAAGGAGTTGTCTCTTGAGCACTTTACATTCCACTGAGTCTGGTTGACTGATGATGTTGTATAGAAGTGATATTCTATTCTTGTCGATGATAGCTTCAACGGGTTCCGCACCGATTAGAATATAAACTGCAGCCGAAGCGACTCTTGTGGGTAGTCCCTGTAAATGTTTGAGACATTTGCGTTGTTGAATAGCGAACTTCTCAGCATCTGTTTTAGTCAATTTCAACACTTCTATTCCATAGAGGTACCTTGGTGCAACATATGTATTCCACATCTTCAGGGTAGTAATTGGTGACATGCCTTGTCTGGCGTGTAAACCTGGTCCTAGGAGTGAGTAGAGCGTCTTGTTAGCCATTTGTAGTCTATTTTCTGTATCAACCGAGTTCCTTTGGTTTCTATTTAGACCTAAATGTTTAATTGTTTTAACAGTATCTATCGTCTGATTATCGAAGGTAGCATCCACACTTTCATTGCATCTGTAGATTAGGATTTCAGATTTGTCCGGATTTATTTTGACAAGATCTCTTCTGGTGTTGAATTCAACTAGATGTAGCATTGCTTGGAGTTCACCTACACTGTTCGCTAGTAGTGCTGTATCATCAGCGCAAGTTGTTGTGCTTACTGAGATATGACCTACTTTTGCGCCTAGACCAGTTTCAGCTAATGAATCCAGTAAGTGATTATGATAACATTTGTATAGCGTTGTTGGCAGGGTAGCTCCTTGCTTAGTGCCTTGAAGTAGCTCAAAGGGTTCTGAAGTTGAGTTTTCCCATTTCACTTTAACTGTAGTTTGACGGTATAAATTTCTCAGGAGCATCCAGAGCGGCCCGTTAACTCCGAGGTGGAACAATTTATTAAATAAGATTTCATGGTTTACCGTGTCGAATGCCTTCTGAGCATCTAGTGTGGCCATGAGAAGAGATCTAGATTGTTTTTTATGGTAGTCAATAGTTTCAGATATTATGTATGCAGCATTCATTGATGAACTTCTACTAGTAAAGCCTCGTTGTAGTGGGTTCTGTTTACATTCGAAAATGTTATCCAGGCGATCTTTTAGTACACTTTCAATAATCTTTGCAATGGTGTTTGAGACAACTATACCACGGTAACTGTTTGGGTTGAACTTGTCCTTTCCCTTCTTATGTATAGGTGTCAAGACACCACATTTCAGATAGTTGGGGACGTCTAGGTCATTGAAAATTGAGTTAACGATATCTTTGACTACTGGACTAGTCTCATTTTTCGCAAATTTAATATGTTCACCAGAAATTCCTTCCTCGTCAGCAGCCATCCCAGTGTTTAGACCGGACACTGCTCTGCTTAGTTCCTTGTCAGTGACTGGTTCCAGCTTCTCGTTTAATTCTCTTATCTGTTCTTCTATGATATGATTCTGACACTTCGCTAGGTTAATTTTCTCAAACATGTCTATGCTAGGTGGAGCAGGGGTGGCAAGATTCTGAAAGTGGTCTTTCCAAGTGTTGAGAATTTCTGAGGGTTCAGTAATTTCCCTTTCCCCAATTTTCAGCATTTGTACATTTTCATTAACAGATTGTCTCTGCCTATTTACTAACTTGTAAAATAACTGATCATTGTCTGTGGTAGCTTTCATTATCTCGTTTACATGTTTATTCTTTATACTAGCTTATGCTCGTCTTTGGTGACTACGCAGCAGTTTCTTTTTCACTTTCAGTTGTAATCTAGTAATTCACATTTTCTGTTACTACATTTCCATTTATGAAACAGTTCCCTTGAGTCCTTGGACGCCTTGGAGATTTCTTTGTTCCATACACCTTTTCGTCTCATTTTCAAGGATTTCTGGGTTCTATACTTTGGACTGGCTTGCCTTGCAGCATTATGTAGCGCTGTGGTTACAGAGTTGATTTTCGTTCGTTGCTGTATCAGCATTCATATTATAGTCTGATAATTCACTTTCAACTTCTTCTCTGTATCTATTCATATCACATTCAGTCCATCTGGTCTTAGTCATGATCAAGCGCTTCTGTTGTTTTGATTTAATGTGGGATACACTGATATTTTGAACAATTTTGACTATCCATTTCATGAACGGTTATTACCTTGACTAGTGGGATAGAGTTAGGGGGGAAGAGAAAGTAATCAATTTTTGATCTTGACTTCCCATTATGATGGAAGAATGTCAGATCATCACTTTGGTGGTTTGATGTATGAAGGTCATTGAGTTCCACAAATGATTGAAAATACCTATCTCTAGTTGTGAAGCGCTGAAGTGAGGCATTCATATCTCCACAAATAATAATCTGGTGGGTAGTTCTATATATCTGCATAATTTCAGACACCTGGTATGCAGTGTCTTTGTATAAGATGTCACTATGTTTTGATTCTGATGGCATGTACAGATTTATGAGACAAATAGGTTTCTCAGATGTATTAATCTCCAGTACAATGATGTGCTCATTTCCTATAGGTGTTGCCTTGATAGATGTAGAGATGGATTTTTTCCAAAACACACACAGTCCACCATAACCTCTTATATATTTATAGTCCAAACGAGGTACTTCATCATCAGCTGATTTAGAATAAACTTCATAACTATTATGGAAAGTGTTCAACGATTTTTTATCAAAATTCATTAACCAGTGTTCTTGTACACAAATAATGTCATGTTCAGATAAGATTTTTCGGAGATATAAACCATTGCTTTTGACACTTTGTACATTTAATGTACCAATTCTGATATCGCCGTAGACTCGGGGGCCCGGCCCTGGCACAAAAAAGGATTTTGTGTGTTAGCTGGGCCGGGTCTCTCAATTGGAGTTGTTGTAACATTGTGTGTATTCTTAGATTCTTTTGTATCGACCATTTGCGGATGAGGCTTTTGAGCACGTAGTTGTGGCTGCGTGTGAGATACAAATCGGTCTGTTGGTACAGGTCTATTCAGTGGGATAGTCTGTGCGTCGGCTGCCATAGGTTGGGCAAGTGTACTGGTGCTATCCTGTTGTTGTGGTTGAGCACGTAATTGTGGCTGTGGTTGAGATTCATAACGCATGTCTGTTGGTACAGGTCTATTCAGTGGGATAGTCTGTGTGCCTGTTGCCATAGGCTGGGCAAGTGTACTGGAACTTACCATCTGATGTGGGTGTTGAGTATAGGGCCTACACTGTGGCATACTAGGCTGTGATATACACTGAGGTGGTACAACGGAGTTTGGTACGTAAGTAGGTGGAATGTATTGTGTATTGGCGGCCATTGGCTGGAATAGTCTACTAGCTGGGGTTAGACACATGTTGTGGTTGTCTTGTATATGACATACAGTAGCGTAGCTGCCGCTAGGCCATTAGGCCCGGGCCTACACATCATTTCGAGAAAAAATAATATACATATTTTTTTAAGTTTAACTTGAAATTTGATCTCCTAAATATACGTCAAAACGCACCAGTACATTTGAAGGAATAAAATAAATCCGGGGGAGCATGTCCCCGGAGCCCCTACTACTTTCCTCTTTGCTTACGGGCCTACACATTGCTAAGGTCCTAGCTACGCCCCTGATATAAACTGTGGCATATTAGGTTGTGATATATTTTGGAGTGGTACAGCCGGATTCGGAACATATACAGGTGGAAAGTATTGATTTGGTAGATATGCTGTTGGCATAGACTGTGGCCCACACTGTGGATTCATCGCAGGTACTCCATTATCAAGGGTTGGCTGATACCTTGTTTGTATATTTGATTTCAACATTAGAATTTCTCTTTGCATTTCGGAGAGCTGCAATCTTAGATTGTTACATTCTATTTGCTGTTGCATTTTGAGTTCTTGGATTTCTAATCTATGCAGAATTACTTTTTGGTTTTCTCTGATTTCCTGAATACTTTCGTTGTCATTATAGTTTAGCCTGAAGTTATGCGATGAGGTCATACGATCAGGTTCGTGGTGAGTGCCATTCAAATTGGCTGCATTCTGGGGATGACGAGTACTGTAATTAAGTTTTAGAAGGCTAACAGTATTTCTGAGATCAATGTTTTCAGTTTCTAACATTTGAAGTTGAGCTTTGCATTCAGCAATCTAAGTTTCTAGCACTGCTTTAGTTTGAGTTTTCTTTGGCCTAGCAGCTTTTGTATTAGCATTGTTGTTACTCCTCGCATCATTATTTCCACAGTCATTTTTTAATTCATTTTCAAGGGTATTCATTTGATTGACTTTTTCGTCTATTGTGTTGTTAATCTGCTGCTTTGTAGTGAGCAAAGTTCCATTTGATTTATTGTGGCTTTCAATATTAATTACAGATTGCACCTGTTTAACAAAGGTATGATCATCTGACGTTTTCAGTGTTGAATCATAACTTTCCTCGGGTATGTGTATTAGAGATTCATTTTCTATATTGTCTTTTTCAAGCTTTTCACAATTTTGGCATGTCACCATATGACCGAAACTAGAGTTCAAATCACTTTTGATGCATTTTGTATGAAAATAAGATCCACACATAGAACACATAATAGCATCTGCTTCAGAGGTTTCATCACACGCTGGACACGTCAGCTGTTCATCACATTCTGAAAGGCGATCATAAGAATCATCAAGTCCATGAAGCGATACACATGGACTCAAACTAGTAGGGGTTGGAATAATTAATTGTGAAGCATCATCTCTGTTATCGCTCAACGGCATACTTGGGAGTGCTGGCATAGGGCTATCTATTTGGTCATCGGGAACAGATTGAATCTTCAACACTGACTCACATGATTCTTTAATCTTCTCGTCGAATGCATTGATGAATCGCCTGTCCTTAAGTGCTCTCATGATAACCGGTAGATCGTCATGCACAAATTGCTTGTATTTGTAGCCATTCAACTCGACTTGTTGTATTGTAAATATTTCCCTGTATAATTGTCTAATACCATCCGGGGGTTTTACTGACAGAGAGGTTTCAACTTCAGCTTTCTTTTTATTCTTGCTGTAACTGTACTTGGCCTTTTCTGATATTATTTTGCCTTTTGATGTTCTTAGATGTTTGAGGGTCTGAAGTTTGAAAATTTCGAAGGCAGCAGGTGAAAGGGTTATAACTAGGTTGTTACTTTTGTCCTCAATATTGCACTGAAACGTGCGATTTGTATCCCTTAGTTTTTTCTGGATGGCTTTTTTTATCGTTAAGCTCATATGAAACTATTTTTTCTTCTACTTTGTATTTTTTGGGTTCAGATTTGCCGGGGTGAATTTATCAATACTTCCTGCTCGGTGCCTCTGTGATCTCCTGGTGCTGGTTGTTTGCAGGGCCATCTCAGGTCTTGTATCAGGGACTCCTAGACAAGCTAGCTATGAGTAGTATTCAAAATTAAATTTGACCTTTGAATGTTACAGCTTGAACGTGATTGATCACTTATTTTATAATTATTTAGCAGTTTTTCACAATGCACGTCCAGTTACACATAAAGCATATAGTTCATGCAGCAATTACACACACAAACGAATGTCATAAACACTTGTAAGACGATACAAACTATTATCGTAGGACTATGTTTATCAAAATAAAAGTTTCCCGCCCAGGGGTGACCGAGACTTTACCACTTGTTAAAATGTCCTATCGTGGGGCAAAGGGGACCCTGTTCGACTTAAATTATACGGATACAGACTGTGTTGTTGGTTTCGACACAATACTAGTCAATAGATCGATGTTGGCTGCCACACACAGGACACAGGCACACGGTGTCATCGAATCAATACAACGTTGTATTTACTAGAGCTTTGTTCTTTTTTCATGCAGGTTATTAAATCGATGACACCGTGTGCCTGTGTCACAGGAGAGAAATAGTCTCACCAGGGAGACACGAACGTAGGTTTCCATAGGTAGCCCAATCACCAGGGTAAGTTAAAATGCCAAAGGGTGCTTGAGCAACAAAACAGCTGATAAGAGCCGTAGAAAATTGGTAACTTAACTTCTTCAACTATTCGACCATGATTGCCTTAAATGACATCCACGTGATCCGTCCGTTGTCAGGTTGCAAGCATTTCCATCACTCACCGTGCAAGAACCTGTTATTGACCTGGGGCCTTATTCACCCATGTGGTAAGACTAAAAGTTAAACTCAGACATAGACTTAAGATTGACATCATTTATAATCGCTGCCATTTTTAAACTTAGACTTACAACATTGCGGAATAAGGCCCCTGGACCCTTAAAAAGTAATTATTTTGTAATAGCTTGAACCTCTGAGCTTCGGTTGCGCAGGGTACGCTTCTTCGGAGATCTTTTAAGCTGTTCCAAACTACGAATAGCAATCTGATCAATTGAAAAGTATCTTATTGACCTAATTTGGCCATAGATTGTGGTGTTATCGCAATTTTACTCCCGTAAGCCCAATGAGCCCAATAAGTCCACGTATATAGACATTTTACGATGTTGTGTAATTGTATCCATTTGGGAACTAGTACTGCTGACATTGACAGAGATTTGACTTGACAAAATTTCGGTCAATATTTATTTTTGTTGCAACAAATAGTTAAAAACAACCGTAAGTATACAATGTAGGTTATTAATTCTTTGGCTGAATTTGACCAGATATGTTCGACGTTCAAGCCGAGAATTAGCACTAACAACACAACTTAATTTGTTCCAACAGGAGGTCACATTATAACCTAAACCGACTCAACTGCTGCTATCCATGAAGTTTTGTTTTGTTGACAGATGTTTACCTGTCGACTTAGCCAAAACGTGACGTGGTATGATAACCCTAAGTATGGCTATTCTGTGTTTCCTTTTCGTTCCAGTAGTATAATTATACTACAGAAGGAATGCATTAAATACACGTGAAGATCAACAGAAACTTGTTCTTTACGTTTAATAATTTTATTTCTAACTGACCACATACAGTATGGTTCCGACTGACGCATCAATGTGACAATGACCCCGATGTTACATTAAATATTTGCCAAATATTAAACAACCCAATTATTCCAGAAAAAAAAAGATTAGTCAAAGAATGAAACAATCCGATTTCATTCAAGAAAGAAGAAAAAAAGAAATTTTGATTTGCCAAAGAATAAAAAAAAAAACAATTACTAGTATTCGAGAAGGAAAAAAGAAATTTTGATTACTGTAGCGAAAAATAAACAACCCAATTATTTAAGGAAGAAAATAAATGATTAACAAAAAAAACCCTAATTATTATTCCGGTATTTTTTTTATTTAATGTTATCGCCAAAGACTGTCATGCGAAGGATGTTTTGACCAAAGCGAATGCGATGCAAATGGGGTTCCAGTTATAAATTTTGAGACAACACCAAGATGGTTGATAATTATGACCCAAAAAAGTACGCGATATAAAGTTGATTTTATTGTAAACTAGATGATCTAGAGATGATATTATTGCTTATCATAAAACATAGTATCTGCCTTCACAAATGCCCTATCGGTACTGATACCACGTAGACCTGATAGCCGCCAAACTGTTGATAGGCAGATGGCTAAACTAAAAGACACGTCAGAGTATCATTGACCAATAATATAATGTCTCCCAGACAACAACGTTATATGTGATAGCAGATGATATATTACATGAAAGCAATTGGTATGGTAGTGTTGTCTCGACAGGAATAGTTTGTTCTAGAAATATTTTTAAAATTCTAAATAACCATATAAAATATTGTTGGTGTTATCGCAGACAGTGTTTGGTGATATCATCAAGGAGATTATCCAAATTGCCTAAAAAATTACAGATCGAGTTCCAATAAATTTGTCCCCACCCCGAAAAAAGGTTTTCCAAAATGAATTACTACATGTTTTAATATAGCCCAATTTCACTGTCACACTAACGGCCAGTCGGAACAGGTGTTTAGTGGGGTGGAGAGGGAGGGCCATCCGGGCACTCCTCTCCACGTGCGTCAGCAACCTCGTCAACCATGAAGGTCACCCTAAAATGGAAACAAAACCATGGAGTTATAATTTTGCTTAAAACACATAAATGATTCAACCATTGATATGATCGCTAAAACAACCGGTGGGAATTTTGTCCAACTCTCTTCTGGCAGCAGACATGAAGTTTCAGAATCGCCAGAAAACACTGCGTGGTCATTTTATTCGCTTCATATAAAATTTCACCATTTCATAAATTAATTGTTAAACGTAATGGGCATTCCATATGCCTCTTTCCTTTTTACATAAACAAGTGTGTTAATTAATTTAATTTCTTACCTTTTTCTTGCCATGTCACCTGCACGCCTGGCTTTGTCGCCGAGATGCTCCTGTCTGCGGACAGTGGCGATTTCATAGGCCTTGCTTCTGTCTTCTGCAGATTTCTGTCAAATAATAAAAACAAAATGTATATACAAATGTATAGCTGTCAGATAAATTAGATTATTCAAATTATTAAGGATTAAACCTTATTTTACTTATAAAAATTAGACTAGACTCATGATTGAGCTTGACTTCCAAAATCTTTAGTACACTTAAAAATATGACACACATATTGGTATCTACCCTTGGCACAAATTCATTACATATACATAAAGTTGAATTGGTTTATAAGTATATAAAATACTTACAGGCATTTTACCACGTCTTGGAGTCAACCCCCTAAATGGAGTAGGGGGTCTTGCATCTAGGACGACGTTAAAAGCCATTCCTCCTTTACCGACTCTGACATCAGCAGTGCCTGTAATGACATAATAGGTATAACAACTATGACGAAGGTGGAATACTGAAAGCATTCAACCAGGCCATAATCTCCAGAAACATCTCAAGTAGAAATCTCATCTCAAATTGAGATTTTGCTCAAATCAAATTCTGTATCATTGAGATAAATTTGAAGTTCAATCTCTCTAAATTTTACAGACTCAAAAACAATGCTTTCTGTTTTGTGATGCCAATATAAGTCCTGCCTCACAAGGAAAATATCTTAATGACATTTGCCAATTTTTTTAGATGAGATTAATCTCAGATTGAGATTTTTCGGGAGATTGTGACCTGGTGTGCTTTTATGCACCTTGTCAATAATACATGTATACACTCGTGGGAGGCTGCATAGAAAGGTAGATATCCACGGATGTAAACTAAACTAACATATCACTTGGCATTGCAGGAAAAATAGACCAATTGATCTATTTAAAATTAAATTTAGGCTAAACCAATTGAAGCAAAATTCAACAAATTAGAATCTTAGTTTATGATCCGTAGTTAAATAGATATAGATCACGTAGCCAAGAATATTTAAGAATTTGCAAAAGCCACCGCGTGTCTATCGAAGAAAAAACAAGACTGCTTCGGCTCAATAAACGCTTACGTCCCGCGGAAGCTTTGTCAATAAAAAAAGTTTTATCAACATAATAATTATGAAACAGTCGATACATATGGATTATCAACGAAATAAGCATTTGTCTATGTGAAAGTACAAAATGTCAATATTCATGAAGGTATGTGTTGAGAGTGTTCTAATACAACATCCATTCAAGTGTGAAAGTTTTGCAGAAATTTAAAGCCATATTGATATAAGGAGGAACGGTGAGTTTATGATACCCCGAATACGGCCCTTCAATAAGCACAAAATAAGCACAAGTCCAAAAGTTGGTCAAGGCGAAGGTCAAAATGAAGTCAGGTGGTATATAGGTGTGTGGAGATCGAGTATTACCATACAACCTTTATGCAAGTATGAAAACTTTGAAGCAAGCCATATTGGTGTTAAAAGAAGCGATAAGTTTGGGTTAACCAAGAATATGTCCCTTCAATAAGTATTAATGCAAAAGTAGGTCAAGATGAAGGTCATATGCAGTCAGGTGATGCAGGTGTGTTGAGAGTGTAGTAATACAACACACATGCAAGTATAAGGCTTATAGAAAGCTGTATTGGTGTAAGATGAAAAGTTGAGTTTGGGATAACCAAGAATATGGAAATTCAATAAGTTCAAGTTCCAAAGTAATTCAAGGTGAAGGTCAAAATTAGGTCATGTGATATAGGTGTGTGGAAATTGTTCCAATACAACATCCATGCGAGTATGAAAGCTTTGTAGCAAGCTATATTGATGGAAGAAAAAGCGGTGAGTCTGGGTTAACCAAGAATATGGCCCTTCAATAAATTATAAGTCCAAAAGTAGGTCAATGTGAAGGTCAAAATTAGGTCTATCGATTGGGGGCATAAAGCACCTCAAGTATAGGCATACCCTAGAAAAATGCATTTGCCTCTGTGCATTTGTGTCCCGTATATGACGTACCAACTTTTGCTCTAAATAGGCCTAATGACGACCGATCATATAAATATAGGTCTAAGTTTGAATTAAGATGAAGATGATGCTCATTAAAAAACTGAATGTGCTATAGATCTAACACAGAATATATTCATAACGATATCGAGCAATAAATCAGTGAAATTTACAACTAAATGTGTGAGAAATACGCTAATTAACACTAGAATGAAGAACATAATTCGATCTACAATCTTGAATTCTAACGAAAATTGAAACAGACGACAAGTCGTGAGGTTTCAACACTTCCGTAACTAAAAAATGCCTCCATTAAACGTAGGCCTAATACAGTGAGATCTAATTCTAGGCTAATGTGACTTAGGGAGTTTATTTCTAATTTCGTGAGATCTAGATCTAGGTCCATAGATTCTAGATATTTTTTATGTAGAAATCTAGCGCGATTGCAAATGGGAAAAGAGAATAGACAGATAGGCACTTACTTCCATTTCTTGCCGAGATCGCTTTCTTTTTCTTTTCCTTTCTCTTTTCCTTCCTTTTAGCGCTCCAGGTCGCTATAAACCCAAAGCAACCCATGACTTAGAACTGTCTACAAAACGCCAAACGTATCTAGGACGACGACGTTTATGACGTCATAACGTCGCGTCTTTTTCATCCGGGAACCCTTGATCAAAGACGTTCATGAACGCCTTTGCCTTGATGGAAGCCATTCAATGCAATTAATTTAATAATTGAATGCAAATACATGGTGAATTGCATGTTGCATGTTGTATTAGAAATAAACTCGTTGCATGTGACACGGTGTGATGATGTGTCAGTGTGGGACTCAGTGTCCTGCAAAGGAATCTGTCAATAATAGGGCCGCATACTTTTTTCTTTTCGCCGTTGAATACCGCAATTTATCATTTAGGCCGCTTACGATGTTGCCGAAATAAAGCGCTCTTATTCAAAACGTAAAATATGGCATCTGTTTTAGAATTGATGCTTAAAGAAACAGTTTCACCTGTTGAAGTCGTAAACTGGTTGAAATATAAATGTTCGGTAAGTTGTCATAACTCCTGAAACTTTTAGATTTTTGTAATTTGATAAAATGTTGTCTGGTTTGCATCCCCCACCCACCTGTTTTTAGCTGCACACACCATTTGATTTGTATCTATTCGCTAGATCTGTATGTTTTCTTGCTTATTGACAGTGGTCTACGTTTTTAAACTTAAGCTTGCCTTGTTAGCCTTGTAAATTATCACCAATTATACACAAGTCACTGTTTAGTCAAACAATCTCGACTCAGAGTATCCACTTCTAAGTCAAGACCCATTATGCGCTTTACTGATCAGTTTTTGAGTTTCATGAATTCTGTCTTTTACGCCAAATTAGAGCCATTTTCAGCATTGAACATGTAAAATATAATAAAAATAAACGAATGGCACAGAATACCTGTTAATATTGGTCCTTAAAATCAATAAATCGATCAATAAATCAGCACGTGTAATTTCCGAAAATCCAAATGTAAAGATAACTGTGAGTATCCGGTACGCGTATACCGCCTGTACAGCCCGTACAGATGAGCGCAACACGTGTGTAATTCATATAAATTCATTTAACTTATCGTATTCTGTTCATAAGTCATTAACTATCAGTTTACAAGAAAAATCAGCTCGATTTGTCAACAAATCTTCGTTAGTTTTTCGTTTTTAGTTTCACCGAGCGAGCTCAGTGTAATTGGTTTCACGCGTACCAGTGTACATCACTGTGAAAACCAAATAGTGCCGAAGATCTCCCAGCATCCTCCATTGTTCTAGAAACTCATTCCACCGAGTATTCTGATTGGTCGATAGGGGAATGCGATTTGCATATCAACAACAAATAGCTGTGTAGTGGAATTTAAAAGTGCGACATCGTCGTGTTAAAATTGTCGGACAAACGAACCGCTGAGTGTTTTATGGATGTTTTTGGTGCAGATAAAGAGAAAAAGGGTTGATCTTCGTGGACATGCTATATATTTCATGGTATTTACAACCTTTCATTCATCTTTTCAAGTTGCGCCAAAAATTTGATCGCAAAGCCCCCCCATATATATGACACTTTAGTGCACATCTGCACTGGAGATAAAGGTCAGAAATTAAAAAATCTCCTAGCAGATTGCCCCACATCTAGTCACTGTTATGCACAGGGGGGGGGGGGGTTATGGGCGACCCAGGGGAATTAGACGTTTCAATATTTTTATGCCTGAATTCCCACCCTTGAGACAATGAGATGTAGACAAAGCGTACTGTCTAAAGCTGTGTGGTCGGGACACATAATCATGTTGTAATTTCCGGGTCTTGAAACCAGATTGGCTTGGTAAAGGTTTCCAATTCCCACCTGTTCGGGAAGAGTCGTCTATCTAAATTCTAATTTCCCCTGTGCTTCAATCGCTCGACGCTGATGGCAACAAATGTACACATTCTTCTAGTTAAACATAGTATTTATGCAAAAATAATGTCAGCTAGGTTGTATTATATTGTTCAAGATGAAATTCGTGGGAAATGAATTAATTAACGTTAAACTAGGTGGTACCCACTGATCGAACTAAAACATCTGTTGCTCTACTTTGTGACCTTCATTAGAATGCCTTCTTGATTAAATCTTTCAGAATGATAGCCCAGCCTGTCTAACTGAACTAGACAATCTGAAGATTGAGTTCATCCCATTTTTACTGAACTACCTAAGAGACCACACAATTCATCTCATACAGACATCAAAATCTGCAACCCCATCACCTGCAAAGACGCCTTCTTTGAAAAAACTTCAGAAGTCTGTGAAACGTAACAAGGAAAGTGGTGGAAAGAGACAACAGCTGTTTGGTGCCCACCCTTCAAATGATGTTGAAGATCTACGCAATCTTCCTGCTTCAGTCTTCTCACCCAATACATCTATTGAATCTCCTGGTACTTCCCAACACACATTTAGGGGTGATAGAAGCGGTAGTAAGGGAAATTTTAGACAAAATTATGCCGGTCAAAAATATTCGCCTCAGTGTGGGAGCCAGAAATCCTCGCCACATTCTCAACAGACACCAGAACAAAGATCGAAACAGAAACTAAGTTTAGGTGAATTTATGAATACACCAAATCAAAATAACAGTGCTGACTGGAAACGAAAATCACCTCATTCCGGTAGTAGAAAGGAATTTAGCATTGACTGTACGCCATCACCTGCTATGAATCATGGGAGAAAATCTGGTGGGAAAAAGAGACATAGTTTTAGCCCTTTAGTTCAAAATAAAACCCCGAATCAAACTTATGAGAAGCCTGCTCCTGTTTTCAGCTTAACCAGTACTAGTGACTTTCCACCTATGGGAGATACAGGCTCCAAAAGGAACAAGAATCGTAGGTCTCTAGATTCGAATATTCAGCTAGGTTCATCTAATGAAACAAAAACATCTCGTGTGATAAACTTCTCAAATAATGAGTCTCATAAAGTGGCCAAATCTCAGCAAAATAGACTACAAGAAGTGAAAAGAATTTCACCTATCACTGTGCAATATTCTAGCTCACCTGGCCCTAGGAGGATAACTCCAACTGTAGTCAAGACAGATAACTCCGTACCGCAGAATTCAGCATTTCTGGTACCAATAGAAGAGTCAGAGGGTAGTACAAAACCAACAGTAAACTGTGATAATGAAAAGAAGGCATCAGCTCACACTGATACTTTAAAAGAAGAAAGAGAACTATTAAAGTAAGTGATTTACTGTTAAATAAAGTAATTTTAATAGGACAAAATTTTGTGGTTTTGGTGACTATTTCGTGGGGCGTCATTTTGAGGATAACTTACCCTCTAAGTCATATACTACATAAATTGTTAATATTATTTCGGATTTAATTTAGTCTACGAAATCCACAAAATAAATCCCCTGTGAAAATTCACAATTTTACAGTAATATAATGAACTGTAACTTAATTTCATTTTTATTGTAATTTCAGGAAAGAGAGGGCTAAATGCCAAACTGAAATATCCACTTATTTCAATGAACTATAAATTTATTGTAATTTCAGGAAAGAGAGGGCTAAATGCCAAACTGAAATATCCACTTATTTCAATGAACTATAAATTTATTGTAATTTCAGGAAAGAGAGGGCTAAATGCCAAACTGAAATATCCACTTATTTCAATGAACTATAAATTTATTGTAATTTCAGGAAAGAGAGGGCTAAATGCCAAACTGAAATATCCACTTATTTCAATGAACTATAAATTTATTGAAATTTCAGAGAAGAGAGGGCTAAATGCCATACTCATCCACCAGAGTCTGGTACTGTGATCTCACTTCCTACACCCACAAAGCTTGCACTAGAACGGGGTACCAGTATGATTGAAATCACTGAAGCACATCTATCAGAAGTAACATGCCAGGATAGACTTGATTTGCTTATTATGTTGTATTCAAAGTGTTTAGATAGTAAGTATTGACAAGTGTTTACATTATGACTTTTCCGCTATTAAATTAGAAAAAATCAACCTTCTGGGCCCTTAATTTGCAGTCTTTGGGACGATTTTCAGCTGTGATGATAATTTACACATTATATCGCTGGCTTAGAATGAAAAGGTTTAAGTACAAAATCGATATTTTGAGAAAACCAGAAAAAAACTGTCAGAAAATTACTCTTTACATAAATGGTAGAACAAGCTGTTTCAACTTTTGTAACAGTTTGGTCAATATGACGAGACTGACGGTAGTTCCGATTTTCATGAATATAGGCCCATAAGACACGCCTTGTGATGCTGATTGTAAATATGTATCAGTCTTCTCATTCTAGGCCAGCGATATCTATAAAAGAGCAGCCGAGTTTTTTAAACTTGGAGGTTTATCTTTCTGACGGCTGAAACATGTTTCGTTTTGCTCTGTGACTGTCAAAACTGTGTGTTGGGTATTATGTCATGTGATTGTGGCCTTGTGTTATTTCTGTGCTGGACTGTTTCAGTTGTTTTACAAATATTTGAATATTGTAATCCTATTCGATATATGATTTTTGAATGTTTGAGTATTCGGTCCCATCTCTAATTATTACCGGTACACATAAATAAAAAACAATTATTACACAAATTTATGTTTAAATTCAGGTAACCTACTGCCGAATGTTATCGTGGAATTATACTTCCTGGTACAGCTACTGACTGCTCATGGTGGAAATGTTGAAGATACGTTCATGTATGGTGATGGTAAGCTGATTAAGTAATTTCATTGTTCAGTATTTTATGCTGGAAAATACGCAGTTTCGTGACAGGCGTAAGGCATTGAATTTCAACTATTTTGGGGGTCCAAGAAGTATATTTTCACCATATATTAGGGAAAATATTCACTTCACTTGGCTGGAAAGTGTAATTTTTTTAATACAAATGTTTTGAATTTTGATAGATCAAACAGTTTTCAAATGTTCAAACTTTTTCTGATACCAACACTGTTGTCTCCTTCTTTGAAGTGCCATGACACAATTTTCATTGCTGAGGTAGAAACACAGGAGGAAACTGCTGTGTGTTGGGGAGCTTGCTTTACGCCTTCAAAATTTCAACTAACTGTTTATTAAGTCTGTGACTATGTAAATTTTCGTAAGCTTGAGTACAATTGAAAAGTGACAATTTTAAAATCATTGCAAATTTTACTCTCATGTTGTAAATGAATTGTTACTACTGATATTGTATACCTGTATTACTTGTATATATTTATATTGCAGATGTTATAGAAGAGAACTACTTCACTTCAGTACACAACACTGTGTATTTTGCTATCAGTGTGTTTGAGAGACAGAAAAGGTACTTAGTTTAAACATATATCTACCTCTAACCTAGCCTCTTTGCCTGGCTTACTCTTAAGGCCATTGATCACCAAATTTTAAAAATTCAAAACTCAAAGAAAGTTAAAACATTATAAATGTATTGCTGCTCAAAATCTCTGAGAAAATTTATGCTATCCAATAGATTGGTCCCAAAAACTTTCGTGATTTTTTTTTTAGTTTAAAACTAAGTATTTGTTATCTGAATTTAGGCATATATCATGTCACAGAAAATGGAAATGTGTTGTTTAAAATGTTCTGAAAGTTGAGGAAATTTGATTGATCAATGAAAAAGTTTGAAATCTGATTTGTTAATGCACCCCAGATTCATTGCTATGTGTTCTATGTTTCAGGTTATTACGAATGCTGGATCGTTCCACACTGTACCTACTGTATGAGAATCAAAGGGTTGTGTCGTTCTCGTCGGAGCTACGGAAGTATCTGGAAGAATGTTATGAACGTGCCGAGTTACTGGTATGACAATCAACGTTTACATCAGTCTGTAGTTTGATATGAATTTGTAATACATGTAGGACTTTCAGTTGGCATGAAATTAATAGTATAGCCTGTTAATTTTCGTTAATCATCCAGAGTTTTGGCTGATCAATTCTCAGTTCTATGCTTAAAATACTGTTCTGAATTTTAAAGCTATTCAATTGGCAAGATTTTTTCACCAATTGCTTAAAAATGTGATAAATAATCTCTCAAATTCATTAGTTTTCCTATTATCCTGAATTGTCATGCGATCTAGTGTGCCAAGTTCAAGTGTATGCTATTTATATTTTCCAGAGAGGTCCTGCGTTTCCACATTCCCCAATTGGAAGTGTGTCATTCCAGGCTGACACAGATAATAGGAAAAACTTCCCCAATGATCGATGCTTTCATCTGTTTAAAAGACAAAGGTTTGTAATTAAGATACTTAAGATTTAACCCATTACTCCATGATTCCATCTTGTCACAGGGTTTCCGCTGGTATTCGCCGTTTCCGTTTTTGGCGGAATTATTTTGAGATTGGCGAAAAAAAATATTTTCAAACCTAATTTTTTTTATTTTGGTGTAAGATCAGTATACCGGAAAGACCTGTAGACACCAATAAACAACTGACTAATTGCCTCTGGCTACACTGCAAAGAGGCAGTTAATCCCCCTGTCAGGCAATTAACAGATTAAAAGGTGTGATAACGATCTCCATTTCTGCTCTTCGTATAGGGTCGTGTTTAAAATCAACCTGTGCACAGTCCTTTGTGTCTAAAACCAAGTTTTGTACGGTCAGTCGTGTCTAAAGCCAACACCTGTAGTGTGTGTACGGTCCGTATCATCTCCTGGGATTCTCTTAATTGCATGTGTTAATCGGTAGTTATTTATTGTTGTAGCATCAATCAAAACACTGTTTGAGTTTAATAATGACAAACTAGATACCAGATTGTTCTCAATTATTTATTTTCACGTTAATTTACTATAAAGCAGCCATGTCCCTGAAGGTTGCAGACCAGAGAACATTAATTGTAATTTATACGACTATTAAAGCCAATCAAATGCTGTTTAGGATCTGTTACTCTCATTGAAGTTGGCATATTCCATGTACTTATTATTTCACTTCAATCTTTAGCTCAGATAAAAAAATCTCTTGAAAATTGAAATCTTAAGGCTAACTTGCATAGTAATCGGACGTTAAATTCGGATACGATCTTTTTCTCTATTAATGATTATACTTTTTCACGAGTCAATTTTTTTTAAGGAAAACGAAGATCAAACACAAAATGATAAATTTACCATTCATTCTCACAATAATGTTGCCCTGTCTTACAACTATTTCCGTAAGAAAAAGAAATTTGGAAACTATTTCGTAGAGCTTCAATGTACAATGACAATCTAGGCTAGCTCTAGGTCTATAGATACATTTTGCAAATCTATGGACATTGTCACATTTTTTTTTTTTTTTTTTTTTTTTTTTTTTTCGTTTCGGGCCCACAAGGGTAACCCCATTTATTGTCCCCGTCTGTTGGTTTTGTGGGGGTCGGAGAATCATCCCCCACAAACCTTACAATATTCAACAACATAATTAAACAATAAATACAATGATAGAATGAAGAAAGTCAATAATAACAATGCAATATAGGGGACAATAGAAGGGGCTTTGGACCTTTTTCCGTTAAACAGTGACACAAATAATAACATGTTTCACCACCTTTATCTAATCTAGAGTATGGCAATGTTTCTTTTTTCTGTACCTATGTTTGGAGAAAATTTTTTTTAACAATTTCCCAGCTTTTGTTTTCTATTTCTGTAATGCCTGATTTAAGATATATCTCCCATGCAAATTTTAAGCTATTTTTTAATGTTACAGTACTAGGTAAGATTTCTTTTCTTTTGCATAAGTAAATATATTTTTTAAATTCAAGAAAAAGAATATCGATAGGTATGTATTCCTTTTTTCCACATCCTAATATGATAGCTATCATATTTATCTTAAAATTTGGGTTAAAAAGTATGATTTCATCATTTAAAAATTGTATTATTGGTTTTATTCTGCAGCATTCCCAAAATAAATGACTTATCGTTTCTTCTTGCATTTGGCAGAAAGTACATAGATTATTCTGTTTAATTTTCATTTTGAAGAGTAAGGTATTGGTAGCTAGAATTCTATGTACAATTCTAGTTTGTAACCATTGTATGTATGTGTCCCTGGTATATTTAAAAACATAGCTATATATAAAGTCCCAGTCAATATTGTTGTTACTTACAGATTCCCACTTGGGTTTGCTTGTGGGTATTTCATCATTTTTAATCAGTGTTTTATATACGAATTTATTAGCATCCTTTTTTGTTAGAATTGGATGAATATAGCAACTCATGCTTGGATTTAGAAAGTGTTTGTTTTTCTCTAACGTTATATTTTTCTTTTTTAAGTATTTATTGACAGTGTTTCTGAGACCATAGTATAGTAGGAAATTTAATTTTTCTCCTGTTATATCTTCTAGGTATTTTATTTTAACAAATTCTCCTTGATCATTAACTACATCTTTAATAAATCGTATTCCTTTTTTGTAGAAGGAAGGTAGATATATATATTTATTATCTATAAGTATATTGTTGTTGTAGAAAAGTGGCATATTAAGTATTTGTGTTGTGTCACTAATAGACAATTTATCCAGAAAACAAATATAGGATTTTAACACATCTATCCAAAAATTGTTTTTTATTTTTGAAATGATGACGTCACAGTATGTTTTGCCACAGTTGAGAAGTTTATCCATGTCAAATATAGAGTTAACGAGATTGTAGCATTTACTGCTGTTATGGATATAATTTTTCAACCATTTGATTTTTAGACTGCATATATAACTTGAGATGTCAATCATTTTTAAGCCACCTTCTTGATAATCTTTTATAAATATTGAATATTTTATTTTATTTTTACCCTTCCACACAAATTCATTAAATGTATCTGTAAGATTTTTTATGAATGTTTTGTCAGGAGTCGGCATGCTTATAAATAGATGAGTTAATATAGGCAGTAGCATAGCTTTTACAACTGTTATTCTACCTATAGGTGTTAGGTTGCGTCTTTTCCAATACAGTATGCTATTTTTTATATTTTGTAGTTTTTCCTTGAAGTTTGAATCATACATCTTCTTTAAGTCAACATCAAAATTTAGGCCTAATAACTTGAATTGGGTATCACCCCATGAAAGTTTCCATCTTGTTTTAATTGACCTAGTACTGTATTTAAGGGAGCCTAACCATATTAACTTTGTTTTGTCAAAGTTTATTTTGAGGCCGGATATCAATGAGTATCTATGTAGCGTGTTTAGGGCAGAGTTCAATGATATATCGGTTCCATCTAATAATAAAGAAGTATCATCTGCGAACTGAGAAATCTTATATTCCTTATCATCAATATGTATTCCTTTGATATTTTTGTTCTGTCGTAGTTGTATTGCTAAAATTTCCGAACATAGAATAAAAAGAAATGGTGATATTGGATCCCCTTGTCTGCAACCCCTTTCAACTTTGAAGAAGTTTGAAAGATATCCATTTAGTTGTACACAGACTTCTGTATTATTCAAGAACAGTTTGATCCACTTTTTGAACATATTACCAAATTTAAAAAAATTGAGAGTTTTTTCTATGAAATTAAAAGATATTGAATCAAAAGCTTTTTCAAAATCTATTAGTACAAGCAGACCAGGAATTTTATTTAGTTCTGTGTAATCCATTATGTCATATAATAACCTTGTGTTTTCCCCAATATAACGACCTTTTACAAAACCTGTCTGGTCATTTGAAACTAATACACTTAGTACTTGTTTTAATCTATTTGCTATGCTACCAGAGGCAAGTTTATTGTCACATGACTCATTGCTTCACTACTAAAATTGGAGCTTCACATCCCTACTTTCTAAAATCAATTATAACTTTTGGGGATGAGAGTGTAGTTGGTAAATGTTAATTTTTTAGTTTGAATACATGCTGCTCAGATAAACTGTAAACTGTAAAATGCAACATTTTAACAGGGATTCTGTTTTACACACCTGCAATAGCTCTAAACCAATTGTTGTATATGAAGGGCAAGCAATTTTGAGATCCCTTTGTTTCATTTGTCCTTTCACTAGATGGAAACATTATTAGTGCTAAATATGTTTGTATTTCGTGTGTTTTTCTCTATTATCTTAGTTGAAGAATGCCTCAAATTTACCCATTTTACTTGCATATTAAAAAAAAATCGATACACGGAAGGGGGAACACCCCCTCCCGCACCCATCCCCCTGTTGCCGTGCGGATTTTTTTTGGCGGAATTATTTTGGGACCCAGTGGAAACCCTGTGTCATATCCCAGTTTATATTGATGTTTTATCTTTTCAGAACCCCATCAGTAAACCTATACTTAGAAGGTGACGATTTAATTGGCTAATGAGCCAAAATGCAACAATTGCATTTGCTAACAAACCGTCATTTCATTCATTTGGCTAACAAGTCCTATGACAAAATTATAATTTTTTCACATTTTCATTTGCTGATGAATCGGGCCCCCATTTGGATAATGTCATTGACTGCATTTTGAAATTAGCTTTTATTGAGCAATATACTGTAAAATCATAAATATTCGAGGGGGATTTAATTAAAATCCAAACTAATATTAATAATTTCTGTAGGATATAGACTTAGTGGATAAGATATTGTAACATGAGGCACCTCAGTTACTTATGTTTTATTCAAGTTTTCATCATTTGTGCATCGATTTATATACCGGGTACGAAAGTCACGGTACGAAAATCGTGAGTCCGAAAAACGTCTAAGTCGCGGAAATAGGTGACATTTCCATTTGTAGCTATTATTGCATGTGTTGATGTACTTTTTAGTCGTAAATCGATTCATTGAATTTATTACATACTGTAAGTAACTTGTACTTGATGATTGTTGGTGCATTTTAGCGGATATCTGTGTTCGTCTGGAGTTTATTATTACCCCTCCCATTCCGTCTAACACGCGCCAAAGTTTGAGTTCGTTATACATTGTAACCTGTTGTGAGCTAATTGAAATATTGTTTTGAGTACCGTAGGTCATGATGTATTTGTTAAATTATGATTTTGTAACTTAATATGTTGTAAATGAGGATTTTCATGATCCGTCTTGGATCTAGTTTTTCAGACGGATTAGGAACATGGATACCGTGTAAATCGGAATTTTCCGCGTGAAAATTCATTGGCTTAGAATCTCAGATTTTGAGATTCTTGGAATCTCATTGGATTATGGATATCAGGCCATATTTTGGATATTAGTTCGCCTTTTGTGTATATAACACAAGCGTTCCTTTATTCGGGGGCTTTTGGACAACGGATCTCGAAGGATGAAGTAGTTTTAACTTGGACATTTCTTTTGTAGAATTTGAACTTGAACATCGAGGAATATGTAAATATATGTTTCATTGTATGTGTAACTGTTTTATTTGATCTATATTCTGTCTTTTGTAATAAATGATCTTTGTTTGAATTTACTCCGTATTTGCACTTGTCGTCTGCCCCCGTCCGCTTTCATTTCTTGTTGCATTTGTACTTGCCGTCGACCCGTCCACTGCTCGCCGCGACAGTGATCCTGACCAGTAGCTGTCCGGAGCGTTAGACCTGTATTATTTGTCCTAGACTTGTATTGTTTGTCCGCTCGCCTGAGGGTCGGTGCCTGACTGGTGGCCCGCGCCCCGTTTTTGTTACATTGGTGTCAGAGTATGGGATGTTGATATATTTTCGACATTTTCGAACCACGGATTTAGCCTAGGATTTATATACGATTTGGACGGAGTTTTGATAGATGTACGTTTCTAAGCATAAAACGGATTTCTCTTGCAGACGACATTTCTTTTTAAACGGATTCATTTGCAGACGACACTTTTTCATAC
Source organism: Spisula subtruncata (assembly GCA_963678985.1). Taxonomy (NCBI): domain Eukaryota; kingdom Metazoa; phylum Mollusca; class Bivalvia; order Venerida; family Mactridae; genus Spisula; species Spisula subtruncata. Next base: position 19,328,440 of record OY787661.1, read on the forward strand.
GGAATTTAAATAATTAGACAGTCCCCTTTAGACCTACATCGTTTTTTTACGGAACGGAATCTTATTAGGACGGATTTTCCGACGGAACACTTCAGACGGATTTTTTCGCACGGATTTGAGACGGATTTTTTTAAACGGATTTGAGACGGATTTTCTTGAACGGATTTCAGACGGATTTTCTTGAACGGATTTCAGACGGATTTTTTTGAACGGATTTGAGACGGATTTTCTTGAACGGATTTTCTCGAACGGATTTCAGACGGATTTTCTTGAACGGTTTTTCTGACGGAAACGTACACTTGCTTATTTATACTATATCGTGATATTTACGAACGGATAATCAAGTTATTTTATTGTTTCGCTTGAACGGATATCAGACGGAAATTTGATTGGATTTTTTTCGTTGTTGCATATTCGTTTGGTGTTGAACGGAAATGTAAACTTGCTTATTTATACCATATCGTGGTATTTACGAACGGATACTCAAAAGTTATTTGTTGTTTCGCTAAACGGACTGTTAACGTTATTTAGCACGAGAATTTCGTCGTATTTTAAGGTGTAATTTCGCAGCCGAGTTTAGCGATTATTTTCGCGTGATTTTCGTAGTGTGGTATTATTGAACGTGATCTCGGTAAGACAAAAGCCCCAAACAACATCTATAATGGAATACGAGAGATCCGACTCCGAGATCGAGTTCAATGATAACCACAACCATGCTGCAAATGGAGGTAATGCAGATGGTGACCATGGTAACGACGTTGGCCATGACGAGGATAGGGATGTAAGAACACGTTTACGACGTGTGAGATCTCATATTAAACCGGATACATATTCTGGGACTGAGGATTGGGACCAATACATTGTGTATTTTGAGGACTTGGCTGAATTAGCAGAGTGGACAGAGAGGGAGAAGCTGTTATATCTGAACATCTCTCTTAGACAACAGGCACGCACACACTATAGTTCTCTTGACACAGAGGAAAAACGTTCATACACTAGTTTATTATCAAGTTTAGAACAAAGGTTTGGTAGCAAAAGGCATGAGTCAAGATGGTTGTCAAAGTTGCAGAATAGAACAAGGGGGAAGGGGAGACAATAGCTGCATATGGAGATGATGTTCGATTACTGGCACATAGAGCATATGTCTCTTTGGATAGAGAGGCACGGGAAATGCTGGCGTTGCAACACTTCAGAGAGAATGTTTCACCTGAGATGCAATGCAGATTACTGGATAGGAACTGCAGGGGTATTGGTGAAGCTGTGGAAGTTGTTAAGCGTTATGAAGATGTGCTCAGTAAGGGGAACTTTTATGCAGGTGTCTCTCAAATCCGCACCGTGAATTGTGAGGACTTTGAATGGACCAAACAAAATTCTATCAATGATAATGGAGAAGCTGTCAATGTTGGCTGGAGTGAATCTTTGATACGTATTGAACAGAGACTTGATAGTCTTGAAGGGAAACTATTTAGGAAGAGGAAATGTTTTAAATGTGGGTTGCCTGACCACATGTTCAGGGATTGTCCCAACAGGAAGAACTTTAATCATCCGGGAAATGTATACCCGTCACCTCAGTAGGTCATGTGGTGATGGGTGATTCTGAGTTTAAGGGACCTAGCGATGTTGTGATTGAAGATTGTAATATGGAACCTCTCATAGGACTTGTGAGGATGAGAAGTTCTCAGGATAATGGGATATAACTTCACAGGGAGTGGAGATTAGAGAACTTGGTTGCTAGACGGAGGAGTGGAAATTTGTAGGATAAGGAGTAGGAATAGGGTGGAATTTTACAGAGGAGTGGAGATTAGGGAGTTGGACAGCCAGATGGAGGAGTGGTAATTTGTTGTATATGTTCTAGGATAGGGACGGACTTGGATGGATTAATTTGTAGGAAGGACAGGGACGGATGGATTATATATTATTGGAAGGAGCCATTATGGATACCACATGACAATTGTCAATTGCATGTATTTTTATGCTGTTGTATATGTACATATTTCTAACGACATGTGATTTTGCAAGAGTGTAGTAATACTGTGTGGTATTCTTTGGTAATCCTGTCCGATGTCGAGTCTGTACATGTAGTATATTTGAATATTTCAAATTGTTAGAGGACTATTTATCATTGTGAATTTGCTTATAACATGCTTTACTTTATGATGTCTATTGATTACCTAAGAAATATTTAATGTGTTGTTTGTTTGTATTTTAGGTAACATGTATGTCATTATGTATGAATAATTATGCATAGTTGTATTTTCTATTGTTGATTGTATTAATTGTAATTGTTGTAGAAATCCGGGAGGATTTATTTTTATAAAGTAGGGGGAAGTGTAACATGAGGCACCTCAGTTACTTATGTTTTATTCAAGTTTTCATCATTTGTGCATCGATTTATATACCGGGTACGAAAGTCACGGTACGAAAATCGTGAGTCCGAAAAACGTCTAAGTCGCGGAAATAGGTGACATTTCCATTTGTAGCTATTATTGCATGTGTTGATGTACTTTTTAGTCGTAAATCGATTCATTGAATTTATTACATACTGTAAGTAACTTGTACTTGATGATTGTTGGTGCATTTTAGCGGATATCTGTGTTCGTCTGGAGTTTATTATTACCCCTCCCATTCCGTCTAACACGCGCCAAAGTTTGAGTTCGTTATACATTGTAACCTGTTGTGAGCTAATTGAAATATTGTTTTGAGTACCGTAGGTCATGATGTATTTGTTAAATTATGATTTTGTAACTTAATATGTTGTAAATGAGGATTTTCATGATCCGTCTTGGATCTAGTTTTTCAGACGGATTAGGAACATGGATACCGTGTAAATCGGAATTTTCCGCGTGAAAATTCATTGGCTTAGAATCTCAGATTTTGAGATTCTTGGAATCTCATTGGATTATGGATATCAGGCCATATTTTGGATATTAGTTCGCCTTTTGTGTATATAACACAAGCGTTCCTTTATTCGGGGGCTTTTGGACAACGGATCTCGAAGGATGAAGTAGTTTTAACTTGGACATTTCTTTTGTAGAATTTGAACTTGAACATCGAGGAATATGTAAATATATGTTTCATTGTATGTGTAACTGTTTTATTTGATCTATATTCTGTCTTTTGTAATAAATGATCTTTGTTTGAATTTACTCCGTATTTGCACTTGTCGTCTGCCCCCGTCCGCTTTCATTTCTTGTTGCATTTGTACTTGCCGTCGACCCGTCCACTGCTCGCCGCGACAGTGATCCTGACCAGTAGCTGTCCGGAGCGTTAGACCTGTATTATTTGTCCTAGACTTGTATTGTTTGTCCGCTCGCCTGAGGGTCGGTGCCTGACTGGTGGCCCGCGCCCGTTTTCGTGACAATATCCTCGATATTATGTCCCCACAAATAAAAAAAAAATAAAACAATAGAAAGTACTTGATTGACAGTCTTATGTTCTTTCAGGGATGGCTTCTATGAGTTAATACGGGAATGGGAAGCCAGTCGTATGAACCCGAACTACAACATGGCCGAGATGTTTGGTGAACGGGTTAGAGCTTTAGTTAACGTGAAGACAGAGTTAGCCAATCTCATACATTTCTCAAGGCTGTTCCAATCACAACTCATTGCAGTAAGTTATTAATTAACCTTCATCTCTTCACTGTGTTCTAAATATGTCTGTGGCAGTGAATAGTAAGAATTAGGCTCAGTGTGGCGTAAACTTCAATGTTATCAGCTGTGTCCATTAAATGTTAGATATTACCTAGTGCGTCTTGCCTATGGGGTTCTTGAGGGTGGAACCTCAAGAGTACCGGTAATTATTTTTATCGATTTTCCTATTTTAGAGTCCAAAAACCTATTATAATTGGCTATATTAAGTGCACAGATCTGTTTACCCTTCACTTGAATTCACAATGTTTTCATCGTTTTGTAAGTTTTTCAAAGAGATGGTCTCGATAATTTGTAAGCTTCATCATAGTTTCTACCCTACATTGACAAGTTAGATTGTCAACGGGTGGTCGAGCGGCTGAAAACAGCCCTTGAAAATTGGTAGCTTTTTTAAAACTTATGGAAGTTCAGGGATGACAAGTGTCGCACATTCTGGAACTCACAAATAGATCATGAACAGTATTTGCTTAATAGAGAACTTGCAATTTAACTCATTATAGTCAAAGGCATTTCACATGCCGATTAAACCAATAAAACTGATAAAACTGTATGATTGACTGTTGTCTGTATATTATATTTGATTTGACTGTAATGTACCGGTATATATGATTGAGTGTATATTATAGATGTGTAAAGGAGATGGCAGTATACGTACCAGTAACGATGATGAGAACATTGCATTGCTGAGTCAACTCAAACGTACTAACCCAGAAAAATTTAAAAGGTAATTTTGAATGGTCATTTATCTGTGTTTTCTACTTAATTTCACTTCATCTTCCAATGATTATTTGTGCTGACTTACAAAATTACGTTTATGACATTGTTCATTAAATGCTCATTTTATGTCAAAATAAATCTATCTATGGGTAAGTTGGTTACATGAATGCTTTCAAGCAAACACTATTTAGCCATGATAGATATAATTCTGAACACGTTAAATCTTTTGATTAGATGACTTTGTATGCTCCTTGTCAGATTTGGATATTATAAGTAGCTATGGAACTAAAAAGGGGATTTCCACTTCTATTTTACGCTTTGCGGAAACGGGGCTTTATAATTCAGTTTTTTCCCTGCCAGATTATCAAAATACCTCAAAGGAAATCCCCATTGTAGGCAGCACATTTGTATATGGATTGAGACTATATAACTTTGTAAATCTTTCTACTAGTCCTCACTGTATGAAACTTTTGGATTTATTTACGGAGATTTTCTTGAAATATGCCTGTTGCATGTGATAGAGGGCTAAATGATCTTCTAAACAGTCAAGGTTTGATAAGCAGTTTGAGCAGGTTATGTTCTCCTATGATATGTGCTATATAGTCATTTCCTCCACACGTGGAGAAGTTGATACATGAAGTTGCTTGCGATACATCATTCAATACTTTTTAGTTAGTATTGATTGCGATTTAGTTAGATCAAACATCTTTCATATAACAGTTGAAAAACAATGATTTATTTCTCATATTCCAGATTACAAGAACGTTTTATCAAGCCTCTAAGCTTTGGTGGTCCCTGTCCAAACCCCTCATTTCCCGGAATTCAGGAATTCTTTCGTGACTTTATAACAGTTGCCTGTAATCCTTTGTTAAACCAACACCTCTGTGATACATTCTCGGCTAAAGTACTGGAATTGAATGAGACAACATTCGCCAGTCATGATGAAGAGGATGCTACTACAGCTAATGGTGATGAAGAGGTAAGGTTAAGTCAGGGATTACTTATGACCCCTGAGTAGGGGTTCATTTTGAAATTTTGACCCATGAGTAGGGGCTCCTTTTGACTCGCGAGTACCCTTTTGATGTGGGAGAAGGGCTTCTGTTTGACCTGGGAATTGGGGATTCAGTTTGACATGGGAGTAGGGGTTTCCATCTTACCCATGAGTAGGGCTTCCTTTTGACCCTTGAGTAGTGGTTCCATTTAATCTTGGAGTAGGGGTTTCATTTGACCCTTGAGTAGGCGTTCCATTTGACCCTTGAGTAGGGGTTCCATTTGACCCTTGAGTAGGGGTTCCATTTGACCCTTGAGTAGGGGTTCCATTTGACCTGTGAGTCGGAGTTTCCATTTGACCCTTGAGTAGGGGTTCCATTTGACTTGGGAGTAGGGTTCCATTTGACTCAGGATTTTGGGTTTCCATTTGACCTGTGAGTAGAGATTCTGTTAGACTTGGGAGTAGGGGTTCATATTTGACCCGGGAGTAGGGGTTTCATTTGACTTTGGAGTAGGGGTTCCATTTGACTTGGGAGTAGGGGTTTTGACCCTTGAAATTTCCAAAAAGTCGGATTTACCTGCTTAAATGATAATGAAATCAAATATTGAAATAAGACTTTGGAAATGTGTAATGTTCAAGGAGTTATTCGAACCAGTGAACTAAATAAGGGTGGATACCAGGTTACATTTGTAATTTTCTGCAAAATTAGCCACTATGCTCTTGGCAATTGTATAGTTTACTTGTGTCATACCAATGCTAATAGCCTATGAATCTTACGTTAAATGTCAATTTGTTGTATTGCTAACATATAGTATTTAACAGATAATTAAAACATACAAACTTACACATATTTTGTTGTCGTTTTAGGAAAAAGACTTGTTTGTGACTGTTTTATTGAGTGTTAGACTGGTTGGCAAATTTCTTGGTTTTGTGACATTTCTGCCATACCAGTCAACAGATAGAATCCCGGACAGTATGGAATCAACATACATCAACATCAGAAACCAGGTATGTTCCTTATTGGTAGAAAAATAAATTGTGTGAAGTTTGAGTGTATTTCAAGTCAAAAATACTGTCGTGCATTAGTTTATAAATGTTTGTATAGCTTGTCGAATTTGACCTGATCTGAACCTTTACGCCTGAATATATTTCAAGGTTCTTGTTTTGAATACATGTATATCAATTTCCGCAAGCAATTTGTGCATTGTTGGTATTTAAAATTTGTGTTTGACTGTTTGTATTACCTCTCAAGTGTCTTCGTGATGTTATAAATATAGACATGATATCGACTGTTAAATTTTGCTCATCAAAAGGTCAGGTTCACGTCCAATAAAATTTGCCAAGCTATAGCTACATTTGATATTAAACTAGTCAGCATTAAAAATGACCTTTCACTAATCTGGGGAAATCTGATTTTAAGATTATTGCAGTTGTCAATTTTCTGAAGTTGTGATAGAAAAGTAATAGAACTTTCTTTCTAGTAGAGTTTGAACTATGAAGCCTGTACCTTTATACAAGGATAAAAGTTCTTTTTCCAGAACCTCATATGATTTTAAGTGTCCACAAACAGCATGTATTAATTGTCTTTCTTTTTCAGGATTTTCAAATTTTCTTAAGTTCCCTCATTTATATAATTATCGTTGACATTGAAGAAGTTCACACAACTTATTTGTGTACTTATTATATCTCCTACAAAAAAAAAATAAAAAAAATGTTGTTTATTTACCACCTGATGAAGCCGTTTAATATTGGCAAAATGTTGGGGAAAATTTAATTGACAGTATTTTTGTTTGATCAGTGTTTTGAGGTTTATATTCACTATGTATTACATCTCTTACAGCATCTACCGTCCATTGATACGTTAGAGTGTCTACAGAATGCTGTAACTACTGGTTGTCTAACATTGACAGGACCCTGGGTGGTGGAATATCTGTATTATATGTATTATATCTCTCCTACAGCATCTACCGTCCATTGATATGTTAGAATGTCTACAGAATGCTGTGACAACTGGTTGTCTAACATTGACGGTACCCTGGGTGGTAGAATATCTGTATTATATGTATTATATTCCCCTACAGCATCTACCTTCCATTGATATGTTAGAGTGTCTACAGAATGCTGTGACTACTGGTTGTCTAACATTGACGGTACCCTGGGTGGTAGAATATCTGTATTATATGTATTATATTCCCCTACAGCATCTACCTTCCATTGATATGTTAGAATGTCTACAGAATGCTGTTACTACTGGTTGTCTAACATTGACGGTACCCTGGGTGGTAGAATATCTGTATTATATGTATTATATCCTTACAGCATCTACCGTCCATTGATATGTTAGAATGTCTACAGAATGCTGTTACTACTGGTTATCTAACATTGACAGTACCCTGGGTGGTAGAATATCTGTATTATATGTATTATATTCCCTTCCAGCATCTACCGTCCATTGATATGTTAGAGTGTCTACAGAATGCTGTTACAACTGGTTGTCTAACATTGACAGTACCCTGGGTGGTAGAATATCTCTATTATATGTATTATATCCTTACAGCATCTACCGTCCATTGATATGTTAGGGTGTCTACAGAATGCTGTTACAACTGGTTGTCTAACATTGACGGTACCCTGGGTGGTAGAATATCTGTATTATATGTATTATATCCTTACAGCATCTACCGTCCATTGATATGTTAGAATGTCTACAGAATGCTGTTACTACTGGTTGTCTAACATTGACGGTACCCTGGGTGGTAGAATATCTCTCTATGATGGATCCATTAGCTCCAAGACTCGACCATTATCAGACAGTGCTATACCTTATCCTCTATATACACAGGTATGCTAATGCTACACTACTTTCTCGTCCTGTTGTGGTTATTTTTTACATGACTTTTAGAAAAGTGGACAATTGCTTACAAAAGTGAAGTTAACACAGGTGTATAATAAGTTTTAAAACTAATCAGCCTGTAAAATGTAACTGACAAGTTATCGAAATGCGCACACATCGAATCGAGAGGTCCTGGTTCAACCCTCGTCTGGACCACTGGTTTATTTCTTTGAGCATGAATAACCCACATGCTCCACTCCACCAAGTTGTAATTTGTACCTGTGAGGGCAGTGTCTATTCCTGGGCAAGGCAGATCGATGTTGGCTGCCACACCCACAGGAAGGAAATAGTCTCCCCAGGGAGACACAAACATAGCTGTTGTTCTATATTTTCAGATATGTATGGTGTCAGTTTCAAGATGAGATGAACCATGGTAACCTGATGGTGATTGTTGTCATCAGCTGGCTACTCGAAGTATGTACAACTCTATTTATCTAATAATGTTTTTGTCTCCCACTTATAGTGGGCAGGGTTGGTGGTTTTCAGGTCTGTGTCTGATTTCTTGCTTTTGAATCTTGAATTTTCTTTCTTGTCTATGTTTAAAAGTTGAATTTCAGGCTTTGAAGTTGAGATTTTCAGGCTTGAGAATGAAAGCAAATTACCAGGCCTGGTGGGGGAGACATATTGATTTTATGTTTGATGTCTGTCTGGATGGATGTCACAAAGTTTGTCCTCACATGTTCTCATTATAGTAAAGGGTCAACTTGGCCAGAATACAAACTAGGCTGGCTATTTTTTGCCCGGACAAACTCGTCCGGGTTTAAAAATTAAAATGGTCGAATCTGGGTATTAGTTTTTTTTAATGCAAGGCCAGATCAAAGGATCGTCGTTTTTTTTACGAGTATTCAAAGTTTGACCTAAGTTAAACTGATATCAAGAAACTAAAGAAAAATAAATAAAAAGTATGGCACAATTTAATCCCGCATGAATATTAATGATTTTACAGTATTATTACATCAAAGTGTTGTCATCAATTTTCAGAATCCAATTATTACTGATGGTTTGTTCTTTATGGAGATTCCTGATTCTGTCATAGAGAAGATACAAGGACGCTTTCCAACCTTGGGATCTTTGGTAAATGTTCATTATCATTCAATGTGCATAGGTTTAAAACTACTACAGTCCAGTTAGGATATAAATACCGTGATGCAATGGAACAATCCACTAGTACTGTGTCAAAACAAGTATAAAGGCTTATGCCAACAGTTCAAGACCAAACTAAACTCTACCTATTAATGCAATGGTTTTAATCTTTTGGGTACACATAAATGATGTCGTCACTGTCAATATTTCCTAACTGGACTATAGTTACTAATTTTGCAGTCTAATTGTTGTTAACTTCAATATTTATTATATGGTAAGGCTATCAACATGACATACTTAACCGTTATATAAGACATGATAGTATTAAGTTGGAAAACATGGCATAAAGCCATTTGAACAATCATGTATGCAGTAAATAAATGCAAATTCAATTTCTAACACTGATAGCTTCATTTTATGCCTGAAGATGTGGCTTTATTGTACTCTGTTTGTACATTAATGTGGGTAAAATTCATATAAGAGTTACACATTACCACATCTTAAAACACCCTTTAGGGGCTGCAAATATTAACCAATTTTGAGTATTTTGCCCTACAAAGTTAAATTCATAGTAATTTGTATATAGGCTTTAGGGAAGTGTTGAAGGAAGGTTTGACACAAACTATTTTTGGTCACTGGTCAGACAGTAAAAAAGCATTAGATTTTTAAAGAAAAAGCTACTTGTCCTTCAAGATTTTCACTGGCCCCGGACCAGTGGACCAGTGATAGTGTCGAGACCTGAAAGTGTTGTTGAAGAGAGATTGTTGCTATACATAGAGCCACTCTTGAGTGGTTGAAATATTTGTTGGAAATGTTTGTTTTCTTCTTTTCAGGATAACCGAAGTTTTGTAGATCAAAGTTTATTCTATAAATGTTGTCCATATATGGGAGAGTTACGTTTATTGTTGGTAGATTTTGCTGTTGGTAGTAGTAGTAAAGTTACAAATGTAAGAAAGATCACTCCGGTATCAGCTGATATACATGTACAGAAATCTGTGACTGAAAGACAGCTACAGGTAGGACTTGGTGCTTTCTACATGTACACGATGTTAAAAAAATTCAAAATTTAAATTCATACTAAATTTTATCTGCACTATGTACACATTGTTCAATTTTAATTCTGTACTAATGATAGCTTCATTTAATGCCAGATAGATTAGAACAATAGTCACTGGTGTATATGGAAGCAATTTGGTTGAAGGCCTCTTGTTTGGGAAAAATCGATTGACCGCATATAATTTTCATGATTCATTATTTGTCTCTGTTGCCACCCCTGAATAGAAGAACCCTTTTGAATTTAATCTGAAAATCGTTGATTTTGTAATGTATGTGAGTCTGTCTGAAAGCTCTTAGGATGTTACAAAGTTTTATGGACTTGTTCTCTTGAACCATTGGATGGATTTCAATGTAACTGCTTATAATTACTTGGTCAAAATCCTTGCTGTGCAGTGTTTCTTGTGGGATGCGGTTGCCTATAGGTAGGGTGTGCACTTCGGGATCGAGAGGTCCCACAGGTTAATTTCTCTGAGCAAGAATAACCCACATGCTCCATAGGTAATTATGAAAGTAAACCATGCATTCATACCCACCATGTTTGGCCAGTGTTTCTACTTAAGCTGGTGGTTGTTTAATGGACTGTGTTTTGCGTGAAATATGCTGATTTTCATTTTGTAGCCTAGTGGTTGCTTAACAGCGTTGACCAATGGTTATATTCTCTTCTGTAGTTACAAATGGAGGAGAACTTCTTTCACAATCATCCTACATCAATGAAGAGAGTGGTTGACTTTGTCGCAGACAGAACGGCTTCAAATTTCATCAAAAAGTTCCGAGCTACTTTATTACAAGAATCAATATCCGAGGGTAAAGATAAAGTACTTAGACAGGTTTCAACAATGCCTGAAGGATCTCCAAGCAGTAAACTAAAGGTAAATTTGTTAACAATACATGCGGTTCTTTATAATGTTTTAAGTGATAATACATTGAACGTTGTTATAAAGTAGAACAACCTTCTTTAGGCTTTAGCAGAGCATGATATAATTGCTCTGCCTACTCACTTTAGATAACTCAAATTTTGATAGGTTGGGATTTTGTCAGGTATTAAGCAACTGTATAATTTAATTAACACTTAACTCTATACAACACGCACCATTCTGCTAACAGATAAGCTTAAATTTGTGCTCACTTATGTCCAGCTTTTTGGGCCAAAAATCCAGAATAATGTCCCTTATTAAGTGCCCTTTAAGTCTGATTGTCTCCCCTTATTACTTATTATTATTGGAGAATAACTCAAACTGATGATGGACATAAGATAGGGGTGTCATTTGACATACCGGTATGTAAGGAGTAAAGGGTTTATAAAATTCTTTATAGCTATGTTATAAACAATACATTGACTAATTACAGGACAAAATGACTCAGGTTACAAGTAAAGTGGCTCAAGAGTTGTATGTGAGGGTAAAATCGAGGGTCGTTGATGACACACCTAAGTAAGTTCAACTCTACCTTGTATTCTACTTGTTTAGTTTCATTCATGCATTTCCCATTTCGAATTAAGATTACTGTAGTTCGGAGCTGAACTTTTTCTTGTATACATGTATAATATTGGGAACGCTAATGCTTTTTGAAGTCATCTTGTCGAAGGTCATGGTGATCAAGATAGTATTGGTTAGTAATTAATTCCAGGAAAGTCATGTATGTCAACGTCCCGCCATTTTTTAATGGAACAATGTTAAAAAATGATGTTAAAGGAGCTGAATTAAAAACTGGGATGCTCCTTAAATGTCCATAATTTTTATGTCATTTCCTTTATTTAATTACCCATACAGGTACTGTGGGAAAAGAATATTAGATTTGGTAACTATGCTTCTACCTGATGACCAGTCGGAAGTTGTTGTGAAAACGACATCGAAAATCTCCGAGAGAATAGCTGTTGAGAAAATAATGAATTGGCTGAACAAACACATATCTGCAGGTATGATGAAGTGTCTAATTACTCAGGGGTGTCAACCTTCCTGATTATTTCCTGATTTACACATACAGAAAGAGGCACGATTCCTGACCAAAATAAAAGTTATTTGAAGAAATTATCTTGAGTAATGGCAAAGTTATGGTCAATTTGGTTTTCTTTGAAGGAATTTCTTAATAAAAACATGAGTTAAATATGGAAAGTATGTGGTTTAAGGCCTCTTATTTTGCAAAACTTGTTGACCCCATATGATTTGCCTGGTTTTAAATTTGGCTCTGTTGACACCCCTGAATTACTGCAATGTACATGTACAGACAGGGCTTGGTTACATAGAGGATCTATCACAAGTTGTCAATTGATTTTAAATTTATATTAAACGAGTTTGAGAAATTTTTATTAAGCGAGCCTTTGGTGTTTCAATAATTCTGTTTCTGTAATAATAACTAATTGTGTGTCTCCATTTATTGGTCAACATGTATTTTGGTAAATATTTCTATAATTGGTTTTTCTTCCTTTATCTGCAATTGATGAGAATGAGCAGTAAGTCGGATAAAGTAGCATTTCCTGTCTATTTACTTACTTTATAGCGAATAATATATATCATGTTCATGACTGAGTTCTTATGTCCTCTGATGCAGATGATGTTTTTGTCTAGTACATTGTTACTAATCCCAGGGATGTCAATCTTCCTGATTAATCCAGAATTCTGAAAGAGCCATGATTTCTGACATTAATAAAAGTTTTTTCAAATTGATGAAAATATCTTGAGAAATGACAAACTTATGGTCAATTTCATCTGTTTTGAAGGATTTTCATTAAAATACTGAGTTACATATGAAAACAATGTGGTTGAATGCCTCTTGTTTGGCAAAAAAATGTTGGCGGCATATGATTTTCCTGATTTTTAATTTGGCTCCATTGACATTAATACATTCCTAGTTTATACCCTTTTAAATCACATTTAAATGCATCTTGTGACATGTTTTGCTTTATCACTCCTATTTTGGATTTAACTAGCTTGGCAGGTATGATTCAAGTCAAATGACAACTAAATTGTATATTTTCCTCTATGCACCTAATACTACTACGATAGTCACTCGTGTTCAACTTTCGTACAATTGGAATAAGTATTATTTCTCATATTTAGGTGTTTGGACATAGAGGATCTATGATCACAAGTTGTCAATTGATATAAACTTATATTAAAGTTTGTGAAATTTTTATTAAGCGAGCCTTTGGCGAGCTTAATAATGTTTCCTTAACGAGTTTGATGTTAGTTTATATCAATTGACAACGAGTATTAGATTCTTTATATCATAGGAAACTAGTTAACAAAATGAAAACATGCACCTTTCAGCTGGAAAAAAGACTCGGCTATATAAACGACGGCAAAAATAATGTCATTTTTTGGCATGAAAAGACGTCATTTAGGAGTTCAAGTGACGTCATTTAAACGTTATAGTACACTTGTTACATATAAGATTATACATACTGGTTATACTAACTGGGATACAAGGAAATTCATGTGATATATTTATATACTGTTACTGGATTGTCTGTAAATCTGCAAGTGATGAGAAAGAACAGAAAGTCAGATAAAGTAGCATTTTCTGTCTCTTATCCTGATGGATAGCGATATATCATGTATATGACTGAGTCCTTAGTTCTCTGATGCAGATGATGTTTGTGTCTGGTTCATTGTTACCTAATCCTCCTACGTTTCCAGTCATTTCTGGCCCTGACCTGATCTCCTGAAGCATCTCAAGTAGAAATCTCAATTTTTATTGAGATTTTGCTACAATCAGAGTCACAATTAGAGATAATCTGAAGTTCCAGTTCCTGAAATTTTACTGTAATAAGCTCTGAATACCATTTCTGTTCATTGGTAATAATTTTGAGTCTAGCCCTCGCATGGAAATTACCATTTAGACACAAACCCATATTTGAGACAAAATCTTGCTTAAATCGAGATGCTTTGGGAGATCAGGGCCTGTAAACCGATAAGTGAATGAATAAAAAATTGGTGTGAGACATTGTCATATTGATGATAATTTGACATATGTACATGTATGGAGTAATGGGTTTACTTATGTTTTCCTTTTACAGCTATGTATCAAACAGAAATAATGCCTGACATTGACAAAGTGAACAGGACGATTCATTCAAACAGTCAAGAGTCATCTAGTCTTACTGATAAGCCCAGGAATGGTGCCCAATCTGGCCATAAAACCGGGAACCAGTGCAATATTATAACCCCACCCACCCATGATGAAACATTGAAACACCCATCTGAAGTTCTGATTGAGTTAAAGGTAGGTTTTCCTTTTTCTGAAAGTTGATAGTCCTACTTGCTATAGTCCAAGGAAATTAATGTGGTCCTCAACCTATTTACATGAATCTATTACAAGCATCTTTTGTGAAATATATCAATGTTCCCGTGTTCTCCAGGCCAAATTGACTGCTTTAAAACCATTTTAGGCTGACTGAAAATGTAAAAATGATACACAATTTGAAGAACATTGTTGCATTAAGGACCTTATCAGATCTGTTGGTTAAGCATTTCGGCCTTCTATTTTAAATCTTATTGAGAACCCTGATGTTCACAAGAAATTCTAGCCTCACTGGAGATTTAGGTGACATGGTTCTATTTGTATGCATGCTGGGCTAGACACTAAATACTTTGGTCACTAATCCGACAGAAAAGAAGCAAAAATTTGTAAACATTACAGCAACTGGTCCTTCTTGATTTTGACAGCGTACCAATGTTAGTTTCAAGCCCTGGCATGTTACTCATAAATTCTAATTTTGTGTGATATCTATTGTAGGATTGTATAAAGAACATGACATTACGAGGATGGAAGCTACCTGCTGAGAGAGTGATAGGTGTTCTACATGAGGTCAAGGTCACAGTGGAGACACGTCAAGATATCTTACCATCAGTACATAAATCATTTACACAGCTTACTATGGAGATGCTAACATCATTATGTAAGATTTAGTATTTGTTTTGTTGACTTTAACCATTGGAATTGTAAAAACCTTTAATTCCAATTGGACTAAATTCTGTGGTTTTGGCGAAAAAGACCATTCCATGGGGATGTAATTTCAAGGATACCATGTCCTCTAAGTCCTATACTAAAGAAATCATTAATATTTCAGGGGATTCAATTTTGTGATTACGTTCATCCACAAAATCCACAAAATTAAATCCCCTCAAATCTTAATGATTTAACAGTATATTTTTCAAAGATCGCAAAAACAATTATTGATAAGAATAACACTGATAGATCTATAAGTTTTCTAAGGTGTCTGAAAAATATCTTGAAAGGTATCCATAAAAAAATCATATTGGAAAATGGCTAAAATGTGAAAATCTTTTCCCAAGTCTCATATTTGCAATATTTTATTTATCATGTTTATAAAATCTCAAATCATATTTCAAATCAATTAAAATTAACGATGTCCGGGTATAAAAACTTTTTTTTTTTAAAAATGAGGAATGCATTTCAAATATTTTTATTCTATTGTATAACCATTAAGACAACGGCATGTGAATTTTAAAACACTCTTATGGTCATTTAAGAGAGTAATGGCTATTGTAATTTTCCTACACCCAGGGTAATAACGTACTGCACAAACAAATGGAGGCAACCACATGATAAATAAAACAAATATCCAACAGATGACAGTATAAAAACAAAAGTGTGTTTAAATCTAATGATAAGTATTTTTTCTTCAATCAAAAGTGTAAAAATGATGTTTGGTCTAATAATGAAGTAGACAATAAGTACTCTATAGATAAATGGAAATAAAATATGATCTAAACAATTGGCACCATTGAATTTTTTTCAAAAATAACTTTTAAGTGTGTGTAATGTTTTAACAAAATTTTAAAAGGTTTTACCGAGCGGTTTTGAAAATATACATTTCAGATATCCATAATAACCCGATTTTCATCTGTTTGCCACTTATAAATTCCTATAAAATTTAAGAAAAAAAATATTTTTCTCCAAATTACACTATAAAGTGATGTCACGAAGCCAAAACATTGTCTTATAACTAAAAATTAAATAAAAAAAGAATAAAGATATTTTGGCTCTAGTGGGGGTTGAACCAACGACCTATAGGAAATCAGTCAATTTGTCATAAAATTACTGAACTTGAGAACTCTTCAAAAGGAGATTCTTTATTAGACCCGGATATCCATTTCAGATACTCTTTGATACTAAGTATCGTTTTTGTCTTTTCAGTAATATACCAGCCAGAATCCTACACAGAGACAATTGTAGAGTTGTGTATAGCATTATGGTGTACGTCACTTAGAGATACTGTGTCACTCAACTATATATTCTCAGGACGACTTCTAATGTCCTTGATGTCCAGTGAGAATCTAGATGTAAGTTAAGTATGATGGATATTGCAAACTTTGTCAATGCTAGTTCGCCTTAGCCTTTGATTGAATTTCAATGAAACTGCACATGAATACTTGGTTCTAAGCCTAGTTGTGCACATAGACAGGAATTTTTGGTATAGTCCTTTGAGGTAGACAAATGATGTCAATCAAAAACTCACCTAAGGTATCGTGTGTAAATATGAATTATCATAAGTTTAACCATTGTCATTGAGAAAAATTATGAAGTGTTTTGATACAGTCTAATCGAGCTTGGGCTGTCTTAATCAACTGTCCTAGGTCTCACATCAGGTGCGGCTACTTAAGTTAAAGCAGGTAACTGTTTAATACAGCTGAACTTGGAAACAATGGATGATTGAGACAGTTATATTTTATAAGTCCCCTACCAGTTTTCAACCGGAGGGGCATATCGGTTTGCCATCAGTCTGTCCGTCATGAAATCTGGATTCTGCCATAACACGAACAGGTTTTAAGCTACTTTTATGAAACTGAGTATGTGGATAGGCACTGATAAGGAGATTATGCACCTGTGGTTACCATGGCAACCAAAAAAAACCAGGTAGGGGACTTCTGCATTGCTTGTTCATTGAAGGCAGAGGCTCGCTTAAATGATGAGCGATAGTCTTGATTTACTAAAATGTTGCTGGTTTGACTAAAAGGCACATTGGGCCACATTCTATTTTGAAATTCTTAAAAACAATCCTCGAATAAGTTTATAACTATATGATTATGTCGTGTAGATGACATGTTTTGTTATTTTGGTTGTAGGATACATGGAAGACGTACACAAAGTTGTTGATAACGATGTACCAGAAAGATCTGATACATCCAAAACAGATACAGGAAACTGGCGTCTCTTTCCTTCCTAATATACAGGTACTAAGTTAAACTGCTTCTGTCCATCTATCTTTCACATGCATAGTTAGTTTAGTGGTAGTTATGCTTCTAGAAGCTTAGTTGTAGTTTATGCTTCTAGTGTGAAAGGTCTGGGATTTGACCCTAGGCTATGCTATATCAAAGACGAAATAAAAATTGGTACAAGTAATTCCCGTGCTAGATGCTCAGGTCAGGGGTCCTACTGATGCATATTGCCAAATCCTGATAATGAGTCACAAGTCTGTTTTGGGTGCAATTGTAGCATTCACACCTGCCTCAAATACTCAGTTCAGTTGTTACAAATTAGCTTATGAAACTTCAAATGACCATAACTTTGTCAATTCTTTTCATCAAATTACTAATTTATTTTCTACAGAACAGTTCATTTTTTCTAGTGCAGCAAATGTGGATTTATCTGGAAGTTTAGGACCACATAAGGTGATTAATCTCAGTTGTAAGATCTTGATTGACCAATGAACTTCAATAAATTACTGGTGTAAAGCAATCTTGTCTTCCGGCATTGTCAGTAAGTGACTGTTAACTATGCCAGTATTTGCCCACTATTGAGACAGGTTCACTGACTGGCCATATTATCTGAACTTTGCTGCTCCATTACCGGTATGTACACTAGACAGAACTGATACTGTAAAATCATTTAATTATGATGGGACAAAATTTCCTGGTTTTTGTAAAAAGTACCATTTAAATGGGACGTTAAATCATGGATTTTGCATTAAAGGTTACAAACACAAGGGTCAAAGTTATTGTTTAATGAGATTAAATTACGTGGATGCAGGTGAACCCTCAAAATCCATGAAAGTACCCCCCCCACGAAAGTTATTGATTTTACATTACATTAAATCATCTATTGTAGGATGAGGCACTGATATTGAGGATATGCGATTGTTTGTGTAAGTTCACCGAGATGGTACCAGAGTTGGAAAGGGGAGATAATCTCGGGACATATTTCGAGATGATTTACAATATGCTACCGGAAGGTTCCAAACATGCTACGAGGATACTGAATCTACTTGGACTAAATCATGTGACTGATTTAGAAAATGATATGAACCAGTTAAATGTTACATGAACATTTCTAAAACTTAAGTGCTAGTGCTATGCTAATCTGTGGCTCACTAATATTGTTTTTTGTTTAAGGAACCGGTCTTTCATATAAAGTGCTATGTTGGTGCATATTGTCTGTATAGTGTATGTTTGTTAGTCTACACTATAACTGTTGTAGAGATGATCTATAGCTGGCTTAGGATGAGAAGGTCGTAAGTACTAACAACTTTATAAGGCAGATACATATTTGAAATCTGCATCATAACGCCCTTCTTATGAGCTTATTTTCATGAAAATCGGAACTTGTCATGTGGACCAAAATGAAATTTTTGAAACTTGTTTATAAAGGTAAAGAGTAAATTTCAGACAGTTTTTTTCTTGTTTTCTCAAAATATTGATTTTGTATTTAGGACCTTCTCATTCTAAGCCAGTGATGTATTGCTTATTAATAATCAGTGAGGTTGTGAAGTCCTGTTCATGGTGTAAGTGCTGTTAAAATCCAATATTAGGGGTTTCATTGAACCCTTGATTTAACCCCTAAATTGATTGTCTCTTACTCTTGGTCATAGTATATGTGATGTTGAAATAAAATATCAGGGATTTTATTAGAATCAGCCCTTTTACTCATTACATTAACAATAAGATGCAATTTTTACCTGCATGATTTGGTATGAAAGATGAAATATGATTTTTGTGTCCCCGTCAGTCAGTACGTCCATAGGTAACACAAATCTTGTGTGTTGAAGTCCTCACAAACCGTTGGGCGGAATTTCACAGATGAACAACTGTAATGTATAGTTGACAGTTGGATTTTTTTAAGAGTCAAATTTTACCAGAGTTACTGCTTTTTGTCACTTTTGCTGTACATGTATACCCCAACAGAGGCACCCGTGTCCAATGGACATATTTCTAGATTAGAAAGGCTCTCTTGTGTGAAACATGCATATATTTATCTAAACATCAGTCCCAGTGCCATCTGGTGATTTATGAAGTTGAAACTATAGTCTGACCCTAATGTGTTCTTGTTATACATGTGTTTTGTATTTTTACAAATGCAACATTTTGTTATATTAAAACCAACAGTTATCTATGCATGTGTATGAAATATATAATTTTGATTTTATTTACTGTCTTTGATGAACAAATGTTAGTGTGGTTACTGTATCTGCAAATGCATTAATTCTTTACTCCAAAGATACCCTAATTTGTGCAACATTCTTTACACAATCTCTATGCATGTAATTGGAAAATAAATGGTGTTGTTTCCCCATGGAGTAAAGGGTTAATAGGCGTGCCTAGGCAATGTGGCCATTTCTGTGTGGCCTTGGATTGTCTGTGTGCTACAGTATTCAATATCTCCCTTATCTATGCTTAAACATTGACATGGTCAATTTTTATAGTATCTAGTATTAGCAGAAAGGAGGATACAACTTGTACAGACATACCAAAACCTGTAACTTGTCAGATTTAGACAGGCAAGTTTTGATATCGTAAGGAATTCAAATTGTACTATATATTGTTCATATTGACCTCTGTATTTGGTCTGATATTTATTTAAGGTCGGAGAGATTTTCTACCTTTATATGTTTGAATGCAGACATGTTTTCCAACGCAAGTCATACCTGTCTAACTCTTGAACAGTCTGACAAGAGCTATATTAGTAGCTGCATGACAGGGGTGTAGAAATTCTTATATGAAGCCAGTTTTTCTTCAAAAGTAGGCGGCTGATTCGAAATCTCACTTAAAGTAACAAAGAAGAAAATGCCCAAAAGTAGCTGGCAAGCATGTTTAAATAGCTCGTTGGATTTACTGCCTTCTGTGGCTCATTTCTATATCCCTGCTTAAGGCAGGTCATGATGTGACAGTTTATACTCAAGTGTAAAAGTGTTTAAATCTGTATAAAAATGGCTGACAGGGATCTTATAATACTGTTTGCTTAACTCAGAAGTCTTATTCACCAACGTTGTAAGTATAAAACTCAGACTTAGACTTTGAATTCTATTCCCTCTTATGTTGTTATAAATGA
The DNA here is from genome assembly GCA_963678985.1 of Spisula subtruncata. NCBI lineage: Eukaryota > Metazoa > Mollusca > Bivalvia > Venerida > Mactridae > Spisula > Spisula subtruncata. Next base: position 19,349,114 of record OY787661.1, read on the forward strand.
ATCGATTTTGATATAAATGGTTATACATGTTCAGTGGGTATCAACACATAATCTGATAAAATTCCACATGGTTAAATCTAATTGCAACAAAATGGCAGTGATTTTTAATTTTTGTCAATTTTAAGCCTAAGTCTGAGTTTCAGTCTTACAATGTTGGTGAATAAGGCCCGAGGTGGTTACTTGATTCTGGTGACTAGAATCACAGGTCTGACTGTATTGTTAATTAATTAGTGTATTTAATTATTTTGTTGTTACAAAATCACAAGCGATCATGTTAAAAGAAATTGTGTAATTAATTATTTTGTCGTTATGACATCGCAAGAAATCATGGTGAAAGTAATTGATAATTAACAAACTATACAAGTTTGTTTATTTATGTATATTGGTAAATTGTTTTCTGTGATATTAAGATAATATGATTTGAAATTTATATATTAAAATCTTTAATGTATTTTGGTGTTTATTTTCATGATTAATACACTTTCAATGTGTATAAACTTCTGGCATAATGCAACTTAAAGTGTCCTTTACTATGTCTGAAGGACGGACCCATATCCCCCAAAGCATCTCATTATCAACTAAACATCCTCTGGAATTTGAGTTAATTAACTTGGGAGGCCGTCTTAAAATTGGCATCAAAAAGCACAAAAAAAATTCTGAGAAAAAAAATCAATTTTAGTTTTATCTCAAATTCAGTTTTAACCTAGCTTTCTATGTGAGATACTTCAGGAGATCTGGGCTATGTATCAATACTTCCACATTCTCAAAATGTTGATTTTGTACTTACAACCTTCTCATTCTAAGCCAGCTATATGTTTACCTAATCCAATTTATTAATTAGAAAACTTTGGAACAAATAAAGCAGAGTGCTCACTCCATACCACTGATACAGAACATTTCTCCCACAAGAATGACTGACTAACCAATTTTTTCACAAGTTTATTTACAACTGGTGATAAACTACATGGTGTAACAATTAACTAATACAAAAATAAATACAACAGTATTATAAACTTAAACAACATAAAATATTTTGGTTTTCATCATGGTATACAATTTCAACATTTTGGTTTTTATCATGATATACAATTTCAACATTTTGGTTTTTATCATGATATACAATTTCAACATTTTGGTTTTTATCATGATATACAATTTCAACATTTTGGTTTTTATCATGATATACAATTTCAACATTTTGGTTTTCATCATGATATACAATTTCAACATTTTGGTTTTTATCATGATATACAATTTCAACATTTTGGTTTTTATCATGATATACAATTTCAACATTTTGGTTTTCATCATGATATACAATTTCAACATTTTGGTTTTCATCATGATTTACAATTTCAACATTTTGGTTTTTATCATGATATACAATTTCAACATTTTGGTTTTCATCATGATATACAATTTCAACATTTTGGTTTTCATCATAATATACAATTTCAACAATGTTAGAATTCACATAATTGCATCAAGTGTGTCGAACCAATTTGTCTAACTGGAGTGTCTGAACAATAAACTTACACTTCCCCCGCAAGCAACTGACAACTACTCCATATGCGGCCACAAAGTCAATGTCACAGAAAAACATAACCTGTGGATCTGGAAAAACCCAGATATACTGGTCACATATAGGATTTGTTACGAGTTGATTTGGAGATCAACATTACATTTTCTTAAATGAGTCTAGGAAACACAAGTTATTAAGAGAACTTTTGGTAAACTTGATAATTTGTTTTCGTGATGAGTTTAAGAAATGTGTTTTTTTATCACATTACCATAGTTACTGATTAAAAGACGCGAGAAATAACAAATTTAAGCTGACAACATTTACATGTTTGTGCTAAAAAGCTGATGACGCCACACATTTGTAATCACGCCTGTTGGAGAACATTGTAAATTCCGTCATGTGTTCTCACATGGAATATTTTGTTTTTTATGTGATAATAGCTAATCTAGCATGGCATATATATATGAAATAATATTATATCAATACATATAGTACAGAATTACAATATTTACAGTTTGTGAATTGAATCCATATGTCATACATATAAAACATAAGTACATTTTACAAAAATAAAACATGTATACTGCATGTACAATGTATAATGATTTTATAAAAATATATAAAGAAAATAGAAGTATCAAAGAGAATACTAAAAATTATCATAAGATCAATAAAACAAGATCATTCAAAGTTCAATAATAACATGATAGTTCAAAGATCAATAAAACAAGATAGTTCAAAGTTCAATAATAACAAGATAGTTCAAAGATCAATAAGACAAGATAGTTCAAAGTTCAATAATAACAAGATAGTTTAAAGATCATTAAACCAAGATAGTTCAAAGATCATTAAACCAAGATAGTTCAAAGATCAATCCAACAAGATAGTTCAAAGATCAATAAACCAAGATAGTTCAAAGATCATTAAAATAAGATAGTTCAAAGTTCAATAATAACAAGATTGTTCAAAGATCAATAAAACAAGATAGTTCAAAGATCATTAAAACAAGATAGTTCAAAGATCATTAAAACAAGATAATTCAAAGATCAATAAAACTAGATAGTTCAAAGATCATTAAAACAAGATCGTTCAAAGATCAATAAAACAAGATAGATCAATAAACCAAGATAGTTCAAAGATCGATTAAACTAGATAGTTCAAAGATCATTAAAACAAGATAGTTCAAAGATCAATAAAACAAGATATATCAATAAAACAAGATATTTCAAAGAACAATAAAGCAAGATAGTTCAAAGATCAATAAAACAAGATAGTTCAAAGATCAATAAAAACAAGATAGTTAAAAGATCAATTAAACAAGATCAATCATATGTCAATAATATTAAGATGAAAACAGTTTTATACCTCCCTTACAACTAATGTTGTGCGGGGATATAAATATTCAAATCAAACACATAACACTGAAAATAATGAGATTTTTACATTTGTATGTCAAAAACATCCTATTGGATTGTTAGAAAAAATCATGATGGTAATTAAATACATAAACATTATAAAAGCTTCAAGAATGATATTGATAAATGACACACATATTTAAATGAAGCTTGTCACAACACACATTGAGATGGATATATACATGTGTCATATACTAAAACTGTAAAACAAGAGCACCGCCTATGAGTGCTGGACGCTCAATTTTCTCAGTTTTTTACAGTAACAAATAATAAATACAGATCACAGGGTTATCAGCCTTGTCAGTATAGAATCCTCTTGTGATGGCCAATAGCTATGCTATGTTTCAAGTGGATACCTTTGACACAAGACGATCCTGTCACAACAAAAAGTCTAGCTAAGAATGAACAATTTGTATGCATGGCCAGTTTTAAATAGACCATCACATTGTTAAAATTCAGTTTGGTAATATACAAAAACGTCTTACATATAACCGTTTGAATTGATTCACCATGAAAAACTATATAAACAGTTCAGGCAATAAACATACACAATAGAGTTAGTTTTGAATGAAGTTATGTGTTTGTCACAGTAACATTCACCAAGAGAACACACATTATGATTTAAATCCATAATATTGGCCTTTCAGTTTTGCGTCTGCTTTTCTAGCTTGCATCATCTTCACCTTGGGAGCAGCAGAAGATCCGTGATACATGTTACTGGAGGTTTTCATGTTGTTGTAGAAAACTTGGTTTCTGTGATCGGATCGGTGATTTACGTCCTGTGGAACAAAATGTTTATATTGTTAAAATAGATGTACATTATGGTGATGACAAATCCGACAATGAAAATAGCATTCAGCTGAATACAGCTGAATCAGTGTAACCATGGAAAAATACTGGACCAGGGAATAAAAGCCAGAACCATGGCAAAATGCAGATCCATGGAATTAGGACAAGTCCATGAAGTAAATTCATGACCTTGAAGAGAAGACAGGGCCCCTGAGTAACTTTAGCCATACCTGCCAAGAACTCCTGTTAAAGTGGAGTTACTCCTAGTTTTGTTGTTCATTTCTGGTTTTCCAAGGTTGCCTAACTTTAAACAAAAGTACATTTATAGCGTAACCAAGGAGAAATGTGTTAATGGATTAAAGTGAGACAATTGTGTACTTACATCCTCAACAACAGCTTGTTTCAGTTCACTTCTCAATCCTTCAGACTCCGCCCTGAATGCTAAATGTTCTTCCATCTGTGTCGAGTCTTTGGCAGCCCTTTTCATGAGTTTCTGAACAGACTTACTGTAATGAGAATGAGTAACTATTTATATACATATATGTAACATAATTCAGCGGAATTTCGATTTATCTACAATTTCGATCTAGCTAAAGGCAAGTATTTACTGCATATGGTAAAATAATTATTTTTTGGAGGGATCAAATTTCATAAATTTCATGGATTTCATGGTTCACCTTAACCACTAAATCAAATCCCATCGAACACTAATTTTGGCCCTGAAATGCAAAATCCACAAATTAAGGTCCTATCGAAATCGTCATTTTTACCAAAACCACAAATTTTGTCTCATCCAAATTGAATGATTTGACAGTATTTTAACTTCAGAAATGCCTGCCAAACTGTTAGCTCGTAAGAAGTACATAGTGTCACAGACTAATTCGCAAAGATACTCGAACATATATCGTAGGGCTGTGCACTCACTTCCGATATAAATCAAATACTGGTATTTTGCAGTCGATCAATACATCATATCAAACGTGTCCATATAGGTTAAGCAATCAATCAACAAACTTCAAAACATGTATACAAATAACCAATATCAATCACATGCAACTGTATCATTGAAAGACTAAAAAAATGGAAAAATTATGTTTTTCTCGAAAAATATGGTCAATTCACCAATAATAATTTATCGCTTCCATTATTGTGTGATCAAAGGGAAACAACTGATGACTATTTTAGCTTGTTACGAAATCTATTTCCTTTTTTGTCTGTAATTGGAGGGAGCTTTTTGTTGAAGATCTGATTCTCATTAAATGTATAATATTCCTGAATCGATTTAAATGATCAAAGTTATAGGGAAAGCCTCTTTAAAATTTATATATCTATTTTTTTAATTATTTGTTTCAATCTTTACCAATGATACAGTTACCTGTGACTACTATGCGACCACATCACAATGATCAGTTGATGAGAATAAAGTACCATAAGTCATATACTTACAAATGTGCCTGTGCTTTCTTGGTGTGACCTTCACTTGCCATGATTGATGTTTTCTGCACAGCAGCCACGCCTACCACAGCTACATTCATATTCTGAAAGTTACCATGGATATCTTTTACATGAAGTATTAACAAGAAATGATTGTAAAACATGTATGCCCCCATGGAAGCCAATAGTCGAAAATGGTGAAGGCCACTTTGACCTACTGACCTCAAAATCAATAGGGGTGATCTACTGTTGCTGACCAACCTCCATGTAAAGCTTAAAGATCATGGGGCAAAGCATTTTTAGTTATTGAACAGAAACCATCAATGATGGGGGCATAATTATTTGCAAAATTTGAATCTAATTGAATTTCTAGTCGTGTAACAAAATCACTCAAGTGGATTTTGAGCGAACATTAAGTGAAGAAGGAAAAATTAAGTGACTTAGGCGAAAATAAGCATTGCGTCATGCCATATTTTGGTATTAAAGCCAAAGCTTGAAAGTACATTTATACCTCTTCCATAGTCTTCCTGTCCTCCGTCAGCTCATTGGATTTACTTAGTACTCTAAGACAACGCATACCATTCTTTAATGTATATGATATCTGAACCTGTAAGCAAACATTGTGATCATATTAGATATAGAGGATCTATCACGAGTTGTCAATTGATAAAAATTCATATTAAACGAGTTTTGGAAAATTTCCTGAACGAGTTTAATATACATATCAATTGACAATGAGTGATAGATTTTTTTATATCACATGACACTAAAAACGTAAAACACGCATTGATTTATTGGAAAAACTCAATTTTTTATACAACACGTGGTACGTATAACTTTATACGTACTGGCTATACTAACCAGGATACGAGGAAAGTCATGTGGTATTTTTAATGTATATGATATCTGAACCTGTAAGCAAACATTGTATTAGTATAGCAATCATTAATTGTTAACCTTTTACTGTATAGATAGGTCAATGCAAGGAGTTCAGTAGCAGATCCATGACCCTTAATAATACTCCTTTTTTTATAGGTGTTTATCAAGTTTGTATGAGGATCATGTTAAGGATCCCTTTGTCTCCATGTCAATGCAATTAGGGAAATATTCAAGTAATTTTGCTATATGGGATATAAGTACCTATGAGTTTACATAAAGAAGAAGCAGTCCTAGACAGCCATAATCACCCGTCAAAGAGAAGATAATTGTACTGTATGTAAAAACTAACCAAGGGCCATAACTCAGGCAAAAATGTTAAAAAATGTAGGAGGAGTTGCACACAGATTGCACACAAAGGTCTGACGAACAGACAGATGCATGACAATTACTATTACCATATCCCATTCATTTTCAATGGGGGTTAATTAATCCAAAGAGAAAATGAAATATTGAGGGCTCAGTGCAAAACATTGGTACATGCCACATAAAATGATGTAGTTACCATAGTTACACACCGAGCCCTTGATTTGAAAAACCACAAACTTGCCTTCCTTCACATGTATCAAAAATCAACAACATGAAATCCTCTCAAATAATAAGGATCAAGTTCACAGTATAAAGTATGGGAGATATTTTGTAACAAAAAACAAGTAAAATACCTGGAATGGAATAGTCTTGGCTGTGATTTTCTTTGTTCTATCTTTAGCTTTGTACTTGAAGGTCAGATCAGTCTCCTTGGCAGCATTACCAACTTCCTTTACCAAACGATTACCACCCTGCAATATGAATACCTTTTAATAAACTTGTTACTATATATAGTAACAAAAAAGAGCCTATTTGAGGCTGATCATGGTCAACACATGATTGATTATCGCCTATCTGCTGGGTCCACAATCTCATAATCAGACAGTTGAATAGCCGAACGTTACATTATCAAATTGTAAATGTGACAGCAAGCTGGAGACAAAATGACTTGACGTTGCACAGAGTTAAAATTTCTTTGACAATTTTATGGATATATTGGAATTTCAGAATGCATGTTCTCTAAGATCCTAGGGCAAAGCATTCTTGAGTTATTGAACAGAAACCATTTGGTCTACAGATCGACCGACAACAGACCAACAGACATGAGCAAAGCAATATACCCCTCAGCAAAGATGGAGGGGCATAATTATGATAATATTAATATTACATGTACTTACATCAAAATAGCCTGGTTCATCGAAGGTCATAGCAGGATGTAATATAACAGTAACATCTACAGCTGTAGCGATTGTGTAGTTCTGTGCAATCAGTCTCAGTTGACGCATCATTTCTAGCGGGTTCAACACATTGATAGATCCCCCTGACATGATAGCACATTGTTGAACATGCTGTAATCCTGTCTCCTGACCTTGCACTGCCAGTACAGAGAGTCGAGTGTCATTTGCCTTAGCAAACTCTCCAATCTGGAGGTATAAAAATGTCATTTATTGTCAGCTCATAAAATAAAGGCTCAAGGCTATGTTCGGCACTATCTTTTAAATTATATACAAATTTTCACGCTTCTTACCATGCAGATCTCAGCATATTTCAGTTACAAGTAACTGCGTATCTAACAAGAAATTAGTAAACATGTGAAACTTGCTATTTTATGTATGAACTGTATGGCAATAGAGTGAGTTATAAATAACTAACCACTTAATTTTTTTTTAAATTTCAAAATATCACTCCGTACCAATAAGTCACTTTTACAGGGTGTTAAAAGGTTTAAGTTCATAAAAAATTGTATCAAAGTAATGTACCGTGTTGTTCACTTTACAGTTCACTTACATCAAATTAGGGCAATCGTAGGACACTTTTTCATTTCTTGGTTTACAAGGATTTTTGGGGAATAAAATGGTGAAATGTTGGCTTTCCATTGGTATATAAATACATCAGATGAGAACAAGCATGTTCTCATGGCATTAGTTTGTAATGAGGACAGATATTATGAAACACCCTGTACTTAACTATGTATATATTTTTAGGGAAAAAATTCTGGCAGAAGGAGGGAATGGAAAAATAAAAGAGGCCCTTAAATGGAGCCCAGGTTCGTGAAGTGTCCAAGATCGCTTAATTATACTTATCTACTTAACTATGTATATATTTTTAGGTGACCTAGGTCACTTTCCACATATCTGTACTTTGGAGGCCTAACTAGAAGGTCACTCACACAAAACAGCAGGTGAGTGACCCAGAACTCTTTTTGACCCCTTTGTTAAGATTACTAGGTACTAGATTGTACATGTGTAGGATAAGAATCAGTATAATTATATTTCACCTTCTTGTAGAAACGTTGTGCTTCATCCCCACCATTATTAAGGTCTCCGATACCACTGTTAGGTTCTCCGTCGGTACAAAGTATAACCTCAGAGTGTGGAGACTTGGAAATAATTCCAGCGCTGATAGCGAGAGCAGGTCCAAGAGCAGTACAACCTTCTGTTCTCAAGTTGCCAATTTTCTCATCTAGCTTGCTGTAAAATGAAGATATGAAACAATTAAATTTACTAGGGAAATATTTTCAATACAAACAACAGTAATCCAAATTTAGGCCAGTAAATCCTTCAAACGAGTATTATGTAGACAAGACTACCTTAAACTTTCTGATAAATATGGGGCCCATCTCTTGAAGAAAACCTCCCCAATGTTGATAAACTGTTAACATAGCAAGGTCAGAACGATGACCAGTTACTGTTAGTTATTGATTGGAAACTGTATGGTCTAGTCATTCATGTTGAGGCTTATGGAGACCTACTAAGACAAAACTGTATGGGGGTCATCATTCTGCTGATCAAAGCCCCTTAAATTCTTGAGTAATTGATCAGAATCCTTCTGGTCTACCAACATATTGGTATGAAGACTGACCAACATATCGCTGGCTTAGAATGAGAACGGTACTTACGACCTTATAAGACCGATAAATATTTGTAATATGCACCTCAAGGCACTTCTTATAATATATGAGCCTATTTTCTTGAAAATCGGAACTTGTCATATTGACCGAACTGAAGTTGTAACAGCGCGTTTTACTACAAGTAACGAGTAATTTCCGGACAGTTTTTTTGTTTTCTCAAAATATCGATTTTGGTACCTACGACGTTCTCATTCTAAGCCAGCTATATGCAAAGAAATATACCCCTTATGGGCAAAACCATTCATATAACAGTACCTGTGAGTATTCTCAAGACCATCTAGTTCCATTGTTGTAGCATACTGTCTTCCTGCTTCAATCAGATCATCATACTTCCTCAGTATATCTCCATCAAATTTCTTCACTTCATCAGAATGACAATCACCCCAAAGGTACACTGTAGAACCAAAGGTAACTAACGCCACCTGCTTATTTGGATGTTCTAGTTTCATTCTTTCCAGTTGTCTGAAAGGAAAATTTTATGTACATTGAGATCATTACGAAAGACAAGCTAGAAGGAATCTTGAAAAACAAGGGACCATAACTCCGGCAAAAATCACCCAACTGACCCAATTCCTGATAAAAGGCACAACTAGGCTTGTACCAATTAAGTATTCCTGTGAGGAATCATTTACCAGTAAATTTAACCAGTACAAACAAACTTTGTAATAGACAGACACCTGTTTATTTGATGGCTCTAGTTTCAATCTTTCCAGTTGCCTTAAAATGCATGTATATTTGAACATCATCAAGAAACCCTAGAAGGATTAGACCTGGCCCGGTGATTATAAACATTTCTCATTCCCATACTCAAACTCCATACTCTGTGCTCAAACTTGAAAAACAGTTTTTTATGGAATTTTCCAACAAAACCAACACTTACTTGTAGCAAATGGTCTAACTAAGAAAATGAACCCGCATTTTATATGTTTCAATTCAGTAATAAAATAGTTACAGCAGTTTTTGTAACTAAGAAAGACTCCCATTGGAGTACAGAGTATGAGTTGGAGCATGGAGTACGTACTCCGATGTTTATAATCACCGGGCCAGCATGTACATTTAAGAATATTCTAACACAACCAGCAGCATGAACACATAGGGTGTCCTCTTAACTTGTGTATTGTAAATATGTCTATTTTCAAATATGTAAACTATGCACAAGTCACTATGATAAACCATTTACTTACTGGGTACATAGAAGAAATGAACATGTGCATGAATAAACTATCAGATGCATTTAAGTCAAAAACATATTAGCATTCGAGAGAAAATTTAAAATGTAGCATTCTAAGTAAAAAGGGACAGTTCAATGGCACTGCATCTCACTATGTTATCAAATGCAGAATATTGGCTGTGTTATCAGATACAATTATCAATTCATCACTAAGAAAATGTAGGTTATTCTTTAATTATAATGAATTAAGTCATCACTAAGAAAATGTTAGTTATTCTGTAATTCTAATGAATTAATTATTAAGTCATTACTAAGAAAATGTTGGTTAATCTGTAATTCTAATGAATTAAGTCATTACTAAGAAAATGTTGGTTAATCTGTAATTCTAATGAATTAAGTCATTACTAAGAAAATGTTGGTTATTCTGTAATTCTAATGAATTAAGTCATTACTAAGAAAATGTTGGTTATTCTGTAATTCTAACGAATTAAGTCATTACTAAGAAAATGTTGGTTAATCTGTAATTCTAATGAATTAAGTCATTACTAAGAAAATGTTGGTTATTGTGTAATTCTAATGAATTAATTATTAAGTCATCCTTAAGAAAATGTTGGTTATTGTGCAATTCTAATGAATTAAGTCATTACTAAGAAAATGTTGGTTATTCTGTAATTCTAATGAAATAAGTCATCACTAAGAAAATGTTGGTTATTGTGCAATTCTAATGAATTAATTATTAAGTCATCACTAAGAAATATTGTTTATTCTGCAATTGTAATGAAATAAGTGCAGGATTTCTTTTAACTTAGGTCACAATATTTAGGTTTTTCACTAAGATGCTGTATCAATACTAGCCATGATGTCAGATGTCACCTTATCAGGGCTGTGGCGGTAGCAAATCAAATTTTATGTACTGACTCACCTTCTTGCAGCATCTTGCATGGCTTTGAGACGACTTATAGAATTATCTGAGTGTTGAGTTCTGTCACGAGCATTTCTCCACTCAGCTGTTAAAAATGATAAAGTTCTCAGTCAATTATATATATACAGTACAACCCATTCAGAGCGACCCTTTATAGAGCAATACTGTAAACCTAGAAAATTTCGCGGCTAGAAACTTTCGCATTTTGGCGATTGTCGGCATAATTGCAGCTACAAACATTCGCGTTTTTTAGTCTCCCGCGAACTCCGCGAAAACTAAGTCGCATAGTGACAGAATTATTGATATTATAACCTGTCGCATACAATGACCGGTTTGTATATAATTGTTTCTTAATTATAGTTCTCACCTTTGTTAAACCCTCTCAAACTCTTTTTGATGTAGGTAGTTACCTATTGTATTGTTTACAAAAATTGCAAACAACGCTGGTAATGTTTTCACAGTTTTTTGACGCTATCAGTCATTTTGTATTATGACATACCCGGTAATAAACAGCACTTTTTACACGCGTGTTCGTATATTTACTTTACTTACTTACTTATATTGAGTGTATTGTTAAACATGTTTTCAAGAAGTGTTTTTATTATTGTACCATGATCATAAAAGGCTTTATTCAGAAAAAGTACATACACTTAACATTCCATGTTTTGACAAAATAGCACTTATAATACAGTCTTATAAACGTCGTACCAAAATTATGAATTTCCTTCAAAAACGAGAAACTTTCGCGTTTTTTGTCCTGGATTGTTCGTGGCTAGTTACTTTCGCGGATTTTTACAAACCGCGAACACCGGGAACTTAAATCGCGCGAAATAATTTCTAGGTTTACAGTACTCTCTCTATAACAGAACATTTAAAATTCTTCATCCAATTTTAAAGAGACACTTAAGCCAACAATAAGTACTATTCAGGCACTTGAGCCAATAACTGGACAATCTTTATGTAAAGTTTGAAGATTTTATGGCAAAGCATTCTCGAGTTATGGATGGAGATCGTTTGGTCTATCGACCAACTGATCTAAAGGCATGTGCACAGCAATACATCCCCACATCAAAGCTTTGGGGCATATGTTTTTTTTTCTTTTTTTTAAATGCCAAGCATAGCCTTTATTTGCCGGTCAGCTTTCTGCTGAATATGGCAGGCATATGACTCCACCCAGATTTGAACCCGGATTGCAAGATTAGGTGGCAAGCGCCCTGACCACTGAACCAGGGAGGCCACACTAATTAGACATTACCTTGCAATGATGGTAGCTGGACACGACATGACATAGATCCACTGATATCCATACAATACACGACCATGCCTTTACTCTCTACCTTCTTCTCAGGTTCTTCTTCTTTAGTGGCCCCCTCTTCGGTACTTTCACCTTCCGGTCTAGCGGGGATTAGGACAAAGTCAAAGCTATCCCCTGTTGGGACCTCTTCAGGACTCATATCTATCCCTTCATTCTTATGACCACAAAACTCACTGTAAGAATTTAAGGTACAGTAAAGCGGTACATGTCCACATAAATACTTCCAACAATAATGCAGTCACCTCAAGGAAAACAATTCACACATTTTAATTCAATGGAGACAATTGACACATTTTTAGTCAAGGAAGAAAAGTCACATATTTTCAGTCAAGGAAGAAAAGTTGAAATATTTTCAGTCAAAGGAGACAATTCCATTCAAGGGAGATCAGCCAGATACATTTTCAGTGAAGGGAGACAATTAATACATTTTCAGACAAGTGAGACAATTTGCACATTTTCATTCAATGGAGACAATGTACACATTTTAAGTCAAGGGAAACAATTCACACATTTTAAGTCAAGGGAGACAATTCACATACCAAGTCCATGTAGATTGGTCCCCTTCTTCACTCTTCTCCAGAACAGATATGGAGGAGAGAATAGCGTCACAACCTTTACAATGAGTTGGATCACCCGTAACAATATTCGGTTCATCTTCCAAGATGTCCATCTTCAGAAGCATAACATTAGCACTCGCCTTTTTCACCTTTTTCTTTTCTGCAGCTAGGATACAGAAATAATGAAAGTTAGTATGCATGCACTGGCACAAAAAGACAAAACAAACAATAATTGTATACAAATTTGAGGTAAAAATGCTTTATCACATAAATAATGTGAGAAACATTTTTTAATGTTCTCTAAAAAACATGTGTGATAACAAAATGTGGCATCACCAGCTTTTCAGCGGGAAAACGTAATGCTGTGTACTTAATTTTTTTAATTCTGACGTCGTTTTAACTCCGTAACTTTGGAAATGTGATGAAAAAAATCTTTCATTTGTTGTCTTTTGAGATCCACATTTCTTGAACACGTTGCGAAAACCTATTAATAACCTATGTTTTCTAGACTCGCCTAAGAAATGTTGATCTCCAAAGACAACTCATGATGGATCCTATCTATATCTATATTTTGCAACACAATTTAGAACAATCAAACTTGGTCTATAACTACTAAAACTATCGGAAATTGAAGGGCCATAATCCATGCAGGCCATGGCTGATTTGGCCCATAAACAAACTTATTTTCGACATTTATAATGCACATTTAAATGGTCATCAATTTCAAAGTTAATTAGGTGAAAACGGTTTGTATTGGAGCACAGACAATTTACTTGAGATTATCCTGTCCTGCCTCCCTGGGTGCCCACTTACCAAGTGTGTATATAGTACATACTTGCCAAGTACTCCGATAAAAGTGGAGTTACTCCTATTTTTGTTGGTAATTATGGTTTTCCAAGTTCACCTAACTTTAAACAAAGGTACATTTGATTCATTTTATGATCTTCTCTCCCATATTTATAGCCACTAGAATTAATACATTCGTTATTGTACCTAAATTCCTTTTAAATCACATTTAAATGCATCTTGTCGCATGATTTGCTTGATTTCTCCCATTTTGGATTTAACTAGCTTGGCAGGTATGATAATATGTCCCATTTGTAACAGGTGTAAGAAAATTAAATTTTAGAATTTAAAAAGACAAACCTCGTTTTGGAGCTGGTCCTCTCGCCTTGTATTCATTATCACTCTCATCATCACTACCGAAGCTATCATCGCTATCACCCATGCAATTTGAAATTTGTTGTTGTACGGGAGGAGCTTGTGAGCGTCTCTTTCTGCCACTGAATACACGCTTTAGGGAGCTAAAGAAGCCGCCCTTGTCATCACTTACATTTGCATTACTGGATGGTGAAACAGGTCCCCTTACACCCCGGGGTTCTAAAATAAAATAAATAAGAATATTCTCAACGACTCTACCTCAACAGTAACTGAACTGTGGTCTTATTCATTAACATTGTAAGACTGAAACTCAGAACAAAGGTTAATGGAAAATGTATTTTGAGGCATTCGAAATACTAGTAAGCTTCCATAAAATTGAAAAATAACTTACTACTTCTTCTTTTAGCCTTGTTGGATAGAAATGGAACACTTTTCTTTTTAGCTTTTGGTGCATTTTTCATCTCATCAGGAATTCCCGATATTTGTACATGTTTTCTGTAGGAATCTTCAATAGTTGGATCATAATCATCTACAAATGTTCCGCTAACATACTGCACTGTGATACTTGATTTACCGACACCGCCCGATCCTAGAACAACCACCTGATGAAGGGAAAATAACGTAAATTTAATTTTAAGGTTACCATGGTGTAATATAGTGACATTATGACATCACAATATGACATGATATCATAGAGACATTATGACATCACAACATTACTTAAAAACACATAGAGATATTATGACATCACAACATTACTTGACAACACATAGTGACATTATGACATCACAACATTACTTGAAAACATCATCACATTGTATTTACAATAATCATTATGATTAAATGTTGCATTATTAAAAATATCTGATGAACTAGTCAAGAGTAGTAAATAAATGGTCATTTGACTTCTTCCCTGCCAGGTGATTGAGATTAGATATTTACAACTTTAGAACAGGTATAGATTGAGCCTTGACTGCTCTTTTAGCAGTAGACATTATTATAGTGAATAACCTAAAGTCCTGGCTCAGAAGTCAGATTCTACATTATACATACTTCATTAATTGGAGCAACAACATAACATGTTTGACTGCATACCACTGGATTAGAATGAGAAGGTGGTAAGTACAAATCGAAGTTTTGAGAAAACAGGAAACTATTGTACGAAAAATATTCCTAACATATGGAAAACCCAACTCTTTGGATTTCTGTTTGGTCAACATGACAAGTTCTGATTGTCATGAAAATAGGCTCATCAGAAGTGCCTTATGATGCAGATATTAAATATGTATGAGTCTTACAAGGTTGTAAGTCAATCCTTTTGACTTTCTCATTCTAAGCCAGCAATAAGTTGGTCGGTTTCATACCAGTCTGTTGGTAGACCAGAAGGATTCCGATCAATAACTGAACAAAAGTTAATATGTGAACTGCACTGTATATAGAAACCTTGTGTTGTATACATACCTTATAATCTATACCAGATCTAGGTGTATGGCGCACCATTGTCTCGAATGCATGTTTTACATTATCACCAGTTTTGGCTGAGGTTTCAACATAAGGTATACCAAGTTTAGTAGCTAAAGCATTGCCTTCATCTGTTGTTACTTTCCTGTCATCTACCAAATCTGTCTTGTTCCCTACCAGAATCTGCAATACATAATATAAAGCATAAAGTAATAATAGATGAAATAATGAACAAACAAATCTTGCACTGAGAACCTGGGTCCTTATTCACCAACGTTATGAGTCTAAAACTCAGACTTAGACTTTATATTGCCAAATATTATATTCGCTCTCGTGTTGTTATAAATGTACCGATTTTGATATAAATCGGTATACACATTCCGTGGATAACAACAAATAATCAGATAAAATTTCGCACGGTTAAGTCTAATTGTAAAGAAATGGCAGTGATTATAAATGTTGTCAATTTTAAGTCCAAGTCTGAAATTTAGACTTATAACGTTGGTGAATAAGGCCCCTGGTGTGTATCCATATGAAAAAACAATTTACCCCAACTCTGTAGTGTCCAGATATGAATATTCAAGTAACACAAGGATATAACGGTAAAAATCTATTTGTACCTATATACGTTAGTGGAGATCCGAAGTAGGTCTATTACAACACTAGAAATGTTTTCTAAGGCCACAGATGTCCACACCTAGGGGCCCCTATGTGCTGTTATAAGATTTTGAAATCCTGCTCTAAGGTTCTTGTATGAAGCATGTCTCACATCATGTGCCACATTTTGTCTGTTTGGCGCAACAAGGTTGTATCTCTCTAGATACTGTATAGTGAGATACAACCTTATTGCTCCACAGGGATGATTTAAGAAAGAAATGATCTCCATCAGACAGGATCTCCGTCAGTTAGATGATCAGACTGCATACCGTAAAATCATTAATTTTCGTAGGGGATTAAATTTCATGAACTTCATGGTTAACCTTCAACCAGAAAAATTAAATTCCATCAAACAATAATTTAAACAATTTTTTTAGAATTTTTCATCAAAACCATGCAACTTGTAGCAAATGATATTATTTAAAGAAAATGAATCCTCATTTCATATGTTTTATTCAGTAATGTAGAAGTTACAACAGATTTTTTAACACAGAAAATGCTCCAATCGAAGTACGGAGTATGAGTTGGAGCATTGAGCATGTTCTCCAATGTTTTTAATCATGGGGCCAGACTGGGTAGTATTCTGCATCTTGGTGTATTATAAGCATATATGATAGGCAATCTAAGATGTAAATACACTTGAACGCATTTATAGTGACTAAAAATTAACAAAACTGCATCGGGTATTTCAACATAACTATAAACCACAAAATTACGCTTTGCAGTTGGTTGATTAAATAGCAAAAACAACTCATAGCTATTTTAACTTCCTGAAATCGCACTAAGTTGAAAAAACTAGCAAAAACAACTCAAATTGATTTTAACTTCCTTAACTACACAATAGTCAACAAATTGAGTGAAATGCAGATAAAACCAGACCATTGTAACTGATAGCTTAGTTAACTGTATTACTACTGTAAACATGTCTAAACTGTTCATGTATGTTCAGAAACGGGATACATTTGTAATTCGTTGTCAATCAGGAAATAAATTTGACATAAAATTGACAGATTTTTATTAAAATCTACATGTACATGATTATATTGACTGCAAAACAAGCTGCATGCTGCTCAATTCAGGTGATAACTAATACAGGTTTATCACCTTAGTAATTCAACTTCCAATTTAAACCAGAAAACAAGAATGCGTTTAGTAAACGCTTATCTGCCATTGGTAACAAAGCCTTATAATTGTCCATAATAACTAGCTAACTCCTCGAAAATCCAGGCAATAGTAGGGCACAAAGCAAAGCCCCACAGCTACGACGCCAGTGCCTAGCCACACACAAACACACACTTCGCTCCTGCAATCACTCGAGGATGAGCTAACTCAATCAACTTGAAAGTTTGTAACAATCGACAGACAAATGGAAAAAGGACAGGTGAATCACTACAATACATCCGCATCAGTTTAGATGCCTGTGAAATAATAAAAGTAAGTCCTTACTGAAGGAGGCTTGTCAACACCCTTCACTCGCTTCAAGAACTCGTACATTGCTTCAGCTTCAGAAAATGTTTCTGTATCAACAACGCTGAATACAATCATGAAACAATCACCGGTTCGTGTGTACTGTTCTCGTAGAGCCGAGTACTCCTCTTGTCCAGCTGTGTCCAAGATGTCCAGTAAGCATGTCTGAAATATATATATATACACATCTAGTATAAACTTAAAGTGATTCCATTAAATATATACAAATGTAACACTTACAGTTGCAAGTTGAAAAAATTTACTACAAGACACAGCACTGCCGCGAAGCCATGTTCTCTGTGCCCTGTCCACCTAGTGGGGTCAAAATTGTCAAATTATTGTTTTGGGTACGTCTCTATGCAAATTTTTTCAATGTTTAGTACCCCACTAGCCCTAAACACAATCCCACTCATGCCAGCTTGCTGTACACAAAGTTTCATAAGGATGGGTCAATCCCAACTCAAGTTATTGACTGGAAACCATTTTTCTATTTTAGCAATGGTAACCTTGACCCCACTGACCCTTAATACAATCCCAAGCTAGGTATCCATGAAAACTTGCTATATACAAAGTTGAATGAATATGGGTCAATGCAAACTTATTAAAAGTTATTTACTGGAAACGTTTTTTCTATTTTTAGTAACGATGACCTTGACCCCATTTGACATTCACATTAAAGGTCACAGCAACCTTGACCTTTGACTTACTATCTCAAAATGGGTCATTTAATGTTGCTAGCAAAGCTCAATCCTTGTTAAGTTCAAAATCACTTGGTTGACTATATAAACTTGACCATACTTGTTTATATAAAGCAACCAATTTTGCATCAGTAGACCAATCCAGCCAATGTTTGTAAATATCTCCTTATCCTGGGCACACTATAATCTCAATTATGAAAAGCAAATATACACCCTCATCATCATCATATTTTAATACTTATATAATTTGACCATCAATATCCTAAACTCAGTTGTTAGCCTGCATGCCGTCTAATCTGCTGAACCGGTGGTTCAAATACAGGTGAAGGCACTTGCAATACATGTAATATGTTTTCCTACGGTTTCATGAACCTAAGACTTGTTTTTGATAAGCCTGCCAGATTCATATACCTACCAAATTCATATACTGTAAAATCATTTAATTTCATTGGGACTAAATTTCGTGGTTTTGGTAAAAAAGACAATTTCGTTGGGACTTGAATTCGTGGATTTTGATTTTCAGGTAATAAAACAACGGTCACAATTAATGTTCGTTGGGATTAAAGTTTGTGGTGGGGGTGAACTACGAAATTCACGAAATTTAATCCCCAACGAAAATTAATGATGTTTACAGTTCCTGCCATATTTCAAAGCTGGCTTGCTAATAAAGGTTATGCTCAGCATTATAAAAAAATATATTTCTATAAATAGATCATCACCATCCATTCATCATACTGTAAAATCATTAATATTCGTGGAGGATTTAATTTCTTGATTTTTTTGTGGATGACCTCAGCCATGAAATTAAATCCCCTACAAATAATAATGATTCTATATAGATATATTATCTGTCTAAGTGGATGATGTAGCCTTGAAATGACGTCCCCGCCAAATTGTCTTTTTCATAAAAAAAAACACGAAATTTTGTCCCATGGAAATTGAAAGATTTTACAGTAAACGATTATATATCTATAAATAGATTACCTCGTTATCCTCATCGTCAACAAATTCTTCCTCGGAGGAGAGATTTCCCGTGACCACCTCCTCATCCTCTTCCTCAGAACTCACATAAACAAACTTACTTCCCAGATACATTATTACCTCCCTTTATTCTGAAATACAATTAAAGAGTTATCTTACTTCCCAGATACATTATTACCTCCCTTTATTCTGAAATACAATCAAAGAGTTATCTTACTTCCCAGATACATTATTATCTTCCTTTATTCTGTAATACAATCAAAGAGTTATCTTACTTCCCAGATACATTATTATCTCCCTTTATTCTGTAATACAATCAAAGAGTTATCTTACTTCCCAGATACATTATTATCTCCCTTTATTCTGTAATACAATCAAAGAGTTATCTTACTTCCCAGATACATTATTATCTCCCTTTATTCTGTAATACAATCAAAGAGTTATCTTACTTCCCAGATACATTATTATCTCCCTTTATTCTGTAATACAATCAAAGAGTTATCTTACTTCCCAGATACATTATTATCTCCCTTTATTCTGAAATACAATCAAAGAGTTATCTTACTTCCCAGATACATTATTATCTCCCTTTATTCTGTAATACAATCAAAGAGTTATCTTACTTCCCAGATACATTATTATCTCCCTTTATTCTGAAATACAATCAAAGAGTTATCTTACTTCCCAGATACATTATTATCTCCCTTTATTCTGTAATACAATCAAAGAGTTATCTTACTTCCCAGATACATTATTATCTCCCTTTATTCTGAAATACAATCAAAGAGTTATCAAACATTATTTCATGTTTATCGGTGGTTTACGGCGGAATAACGGTGGATTTTTCCCCGATAATTTCACAGTTCATAATTTCACGCGAACAGACTATATTTTTTAAAAACAAATTGCTACGCCACTCGTGAAATTATTACATCAGCTGCTCACTCGGTGAATTATCAGCCAATCATACATGGAAAAATACAAATATTATCTATTTAGTTTGTTCTTTTTCTTACTTAGTCAAATATTGAAGAAAAAAACATTACATCGGAAAATGACCATTTACAATATATATTCCCTTTCTAAGACGCTCAGTTTATATTAAGGGAAACTGGCTTCTCTTCTCTCATACCCTCGTGGCGATGGACAACATCAGGAATTGAGGTATCGTGACTGATTAATATCGACCTTAAAAATAATTTAGTATAAACTAAAATACATGCCAAAACCAAAATGTCAAAATCAACCAAATGTATGTACTGTAACACATTGTCAAACAAATCAGTCATAAAATGTCAGCTAGATTGGAGAATAATGGAGTGAAAGCAGGACTAGCTTTAAATCCACTTTAAATCCACTGTTCACTGAAGCAACATTTATTTAGTTTGCCAGCCATATTTGACAAAACGATAACCTAAGCAATGCTTGCAAAAATATTATTTTAAGTTACATACAAGTACATTTGTATATGAACGCCCATATAGTGCAATGAATCGTAAAATTAAACTTTTCACCGAACCATGACATTCTTCTTGTTCATAATTATGTAAAATTGTGAACAAATGGTGTGCGAAAATGTCATACCCAGTTTGCTGCTACATGGATATAACTGATGCACACATCCAAACTTTGTTACATTAATTTTTCACCCATTATCCAATGTAATATCAAACACAAGTTTATAGTACCATGACCCAAATTTGAGTTTAATCATGCAATCCTATGCTAAAGTACAATTTAATCGACCATGACCAGTGATGCTGAACATTATTTTGTATCATTAATTGAGTTTTGACTTTGAGGCAAATAATTTTTACATCATTTTAAATACGCATTTAATAAGAATGTCAGCATGCATGCACATTGCAACTTTTGGAGTCAATTATCAACACTACTCATGGTTAGCTGAACCATGGCCAAACCCCCAATACACAACTAGAAACAAACAGGACCAATGTCTAATTCCAACACACTACTCGAGGCAAACTGAACCATTGTCTAATCCCAACACACTACTCGAGGCAAACTGGACGATAATGTCTAATCCCCACACACTACTCGAGGCAAACTGGACCAAAATGTCTAATCCCCACACACTACTCGAGGCAAACTGGACCATTGTCTAATCCCTACACACAGCTCAAGGCAAACTGGACCATTGTCAAATCCCCACACACTACTTGAGTCAAACTGGACCATTGTCTAATCCCCACACACTACTCAGGTGAAACTGGATCATGGTCCAAACCCTACACACTACATCCAAACTGGACCATTGTCTAATTCCTTCTCACTACTAACAACAAACAGGACCATGGCCTAATCCCAAGACTATTCATCACAAACCAGACCATGGTCTAAACTAAAACACTACACATGGCATAATCCATACACTATTCATGACAAACTGGACCATGGTCTAAAACCCACACTATTCATGACACACTGGACCATGGCCTAATATCCACACTATTCATGACAAACTGGACAATGGTCTAATACCCAAATAATCATGACAAACTGAACCATGGCCTAATACTCACACTATTCATCACAAACTGGACCATGGCCTAATACCCGCCCTATTCATGACAAACTGGACCATGGCCTAATACCCACCCTATTCATGACAAACTGGACCATGGCCTAATACCCACCCTATTCATGACAAACTGGACCATGGCCTAATACCAGCCCTATTCATGACAAACTGGACCATGGCCTAATACCCACCCTATTCATGACAAACTGGACAATGGCCTAATACCCGCCCTATTCATGACAAACTGGACCGTGGCCTAATACCCACCCTATTCATGACAAACTGGACCATGGCCTAATCACCACACCATTCATGACAAACTGGAACATGGCCTAATCACCACACTATTCATGACAAACTGGACCATGGCCTAATCACCACACTATTCATGACAAAGTGGACCATGATCTAATCCCCACACCATTCATGACAAACTGGACTATGGCCTGATCACCTCACTTTTCATGACAAACTGGATCATGGCCTTATACCCACACTATTCATGACACTCTGGACCAAGGCATGTCCCAATCCCCGCACTATTCATGACAAACTTGGCCATGGCAAATCACCAAACATTCACGACAAACTGGACCATGGCCTAATTAACAACGCACATTCTTAATCACAAACTGGAACATGGCCTAATCACCACACCATTCATGACAAACTGGACCATGGCCTAATGCCATATTGCACACCATTCATGGCATGGCATAATCCCCATAGTGTTCATGACAAACTGGACCATGGCCAAATCACCATACCATTCTTAATCACCAACTGGACCATGGCCTATAATTACCACACCATTCATGACAAACTGGACCGTGGTCTTATCCCCAAAATATTTTTAAGAAACTGAATCATGGCCTTATCATCACTTGAAATAAATAATGTAAGCATGTATGAAAATATACATAATTTATGATAGTAGAGTTAGCAGATCAGTAGCCCCTGTAATATATTAACATAATTATGTCTACAGTATACATGTTATACGCGTAAACTCCTTTGAAACGCTTTAAACACAATGTCATGTTGATAATTATACATAATAATTAAGAAAATATTTCCATAAAATTTAAAATCAGTGATATATTCATACTTTACCTTTGTTTATCCGTACACAACTTGCAAGTATGAATTCTTCTGACGTTTGATTATCCACGACTTGCTCAAGATTGTTGTTACCCGTCAACAGTTCATAGCTAAAAATAAAGTGGCGTTCATTGGCCGAACTGATTCATATCTAAAAATAGAATGACAATTTTCCCAACAAACATCACAGGGACGCGAACGAACTTATTGTACAATTCGTTACTCTAAATGTCCGTTTGTTATCGGCAAAGTTATGTCAGAAACTGTTCAGACTATTGACGTGTAGATTTAATTACGTAAAATATGATTGACTTAGTAGCAGTTAATGCCAAATATTTCCGCGAGAAAAGTTGCTTTCGCTGCAATTATTACCCCGAGTCCTGTGTGTTCTATATTTAGAAATTCTATATTTACTCATTGACGAATGATCACAACACCCGGATGATGCGGTCATTTTGTTGTGCAATTTCAATTTTCAGTCATATTATAAATTTATAGAAGGATAGCCGACGCGAACGGCTCATTCAGTCAAGTTATAGGGAAGTGTAACAAAAATGGCAACGAACGAAAATAAACCCAGCGGGAGCGGGGATAAAGCTCCGCCGTTGAAAAAACATGACATCAAATTGTTGGATTTAGCGTTTGCTATGGACTGCACGGGTAGCATGGGTTCGTACATTGACTCAGCACGTGACAATATTCGTAAAATTGTTGATGAGATAGTTGCCGGTGAAAACAGTGATATACATATGGCGCTTGTTGAATATCGTGATCATCCACCACAAGACAGTTCATTTGTGACAAGAACGCACGATTTCACGGGCTCACCTAGCAAAATGAGAGAGTGGCTGGGGAAATGTTCAGCCAGTGGGGGAGGAGACACGCCAGAAGCTGTAGCTGATGCTCTCCATGATATCTTGAAATTAAGCTGGCGCGAGGAGGCGACTAAGATATGTGTTTGTGTTTCCGATGCCCCTCCTCATGGACTGAACGCTAGTGGTGATCAGTTTCCCAACGGTTGCCCTGCAGGTATTGACCCAATGGAAGTGGCTAACAAGATGGCAGAGAAGGGTATCACATTATACATGGTTGGATGTGAGCCAAGTATCTGTCCATACAAGGATTTCTTTATGGCATTAGCCTATATTACAGGCGGACAGTATGTGCCTTTAGGTAAAGCTAAACTTTTAACGCAGGTCATCGTGGGCGGGGCTCAGGAGGAAATGTCGTTGGAACAATTAATGGAACAAGTTAACGAAGAGGCGCAAGCCGATATAGCAGCTGGCAGGGACATTGACGAGGAAGAACTTACTCGTAGAGTTCATGGCAAATTTCAGTCACAAGGGATTCAAACAAAACAACTTAGACGCAATAATGCTGAACTTCAGACAGCATCAGACGTGCCACAGGCAATGAGTGTAGCTAAGTCAAGAAATATGCAAGAGGTCAGAAAAAAGTTCAAACCCACCAATTCAATGGGATTTGCTGGTGCCCCTATGATGGGATATGCTGGTGCTCCTAAGAGTATGAAGGGGCGTGCTGGTGCCCCTATGATTAAGAGTAAGAGGCGGAGTAGGGGTGGACCTCCTCCTCCACCGGCTATGTGCGCTCCTCAATCAGCTATGATGGGTGGTGGGATGATGGCACCTCCGCCACCAGGTTCAGCTTTTGGTGGTATGGAAGAGGAGGAGACATATGAAGTGTTAGAGGAGGCTATCTCTATGCCACAGGCAAGTAGAATGGTTCAAAAATGCATGCAACGGAACAAATTATCAAAGAAATAAATACAATCATGTACCTGCAAAACTTCTACTTATAAAAGTATAAAATTATTATGTACATGTACTTGAATGTTGTGTACAAACTATGACGAAATCCAAGTACAACTATATCTTTCAAAACAGTGGACATTTTGTTTCTGGTCTATATCCAGGATTGGAACAATTTTATCGCTCATTGATGGAGATGACCTAATTAACTTTTGTTCTTTTGGCACAACTTTATATCACATAACAAGATACATTAAAACCTTGTTGCACCTAAGGTACATACATTCATGTACTTTTTATAATTTGAATTGATAAATCATGCTTCATTATTGTACATGAACATAACGCTGGCTTAGAATTAGAAGGTCGTAAGTGCCACTTACAACCTTTTAAGATTCATACATATATTTAGAATAAGCATCACAAGGCGCTTCTTATGAGCCCATTTTCATAAAAATCTGAACTTGTCTTGTTGACAAAAATGAAGTTGATAAAGTTTGTTTTACCAAAGTAAAGAGTAAATGTCAGACAGTTTTTCTGTGTTTTCTCAAAATATCGATTTGGTAGTTACGACCTTCTAATTCTAAGCCATCGATATATCAATAATGTACATCTACCTCTAACCCTATTTGAAATCAAATTTTGTGTAAAATAGTTTTAAACCTTGTTTAATATCATTCAATGTTTATTATTATATACATACATATAACTCTTTTGTTATTTATGACTATTTATGTAACTGTCTTAAACTCGTTTACTGGAAATGTACTAAAATCATGTTTTACAAGTTTACATTATTTTCGCATTCTGTAAGTACATGTACAGGGTGTGTAGAAAATATTCGTCCGCTTGTGTACCAGTAATAAACCATATGATCTGTTCTCATCCATACTCAATATTAGCTGTGCTATATATAGAGCATGGATCACGTTTAAAGAATGTGCTACTATGTTTTGAGATTAATTCATTCCCATTTTATTTATATATGAAAAGTTATGTTTTTATACTAATTTTAATTTACTACATTTTATGTGTTGTATATAACGTCTTATTTATATTTTTATGAAATTCTTTTGTTACGGTTTGTTGCAATTCAAAATGAAGTTGTTACAATGTTCATTGAAGCAATCCATGTTTAAATATTATTATCTAACTAAGATATACGATATATATGTGTTATGTACATATCAGTAAGTATAAATAAAATTAATTATTCTAAAAAAAATGAATCCTGTATCCTGTTGTATTTTATTCTGTTTAAATACTAAGTATAGCTTGGCCAATTTGACATGAGTCTGACCTTTTGATTAGCATAATTTAACAGTCGATATATTGCCTACGTTTACAACACCGATTGTATGTTTTCATAATCGAGGAGTATCACGAAGATGCTCGATATGTAACACAAACACAAATTTGAAATACAGATAGTGCACAATTTGCTTGCGGAAATTGATATATTCAAAGCAAGAACCTTGTAATATATTCTTGCATAAAGGTCAGGTTCAGGTCAAAATAGCCAAGCTATAGTAAACAAAGAAGTTCTTTTGACTTCCTTGATAGTAAACAAGAAAGACATGCTAAAAAACTGTCCAAAAGTGTCCGTTTGGTATACATGAAAATTGCTGAAAACTGTCCAGACTGATATTTCAACAAAGGTGAAAAGACAAAAATCTACAATGTGCCAGGCATTCAAACTCATTTGTGAATAAAATCAAAGTATGTAAGACAATATCAGTTCATCTGACACTTAATTCATGCACTGGTATAAGACTGTGCTAGGTAATGCCTCAATACTAAACAGCAAACCTTGGACGACCTGTGAGCAAAGACCACTATTGCAAAATCATTAATTTTCGTGGGAATTAAATTTCCTGGATTTCGTGATTCAAACTTCAACCATGTTGTCAAATTCCATTGAACAATAATTTTGACCCTTGCACATAGTATTTATTACCTGAAATGCAAAATCCACAAATTAATGTCCCGTCAAAATGGTCTTTTTTACCAAAACCATTAAATGATTTTGCAGCAGTATAAGATAAGTCATACTGCTGTGTCTATGGACAGTCAAACCTGTATTTAAAGACCACCCTTTAGAGTGAAGAATTCTTTGTAGAAAGGTGATCTCTGTTGACAGGTCTTATATTATTGAATATGTGCAAGTTAATTATACAGTATAGTAACACTGTTCATAAACAAGTTATGGAAGCTCACGTACACAGTACAAGACTGCAGTTCCTGAGATTGTAGGTTTGAACATGATATATTACCATTAATTATCATTAATGACCATTAAGTCATTATTATCTCTGATATTAGGGTCCCGTTACCAAACAACGCCTTTATTCAGTTACCTCCTGATGAATGAAATTTATTGAAAAATCATTACTTTTCGTGGGGGATTCAATTTCGTGGATCACCAACCACGAAATTAAATCCCATTGAACAATAATTTTGACCTTGTATTTATTACCTGAAATGCAAAATCCATGAATTTACATCCCATCGAAACAGTCTTTTTTACCAAAACCACGAAATTTCGTCCCACCAAAATTAAATGATTTTACAGTATGTCACAGGTTTTGTTGAAACATATTGAGTTGCATTGAAATAACTCGTTCTCAGCTTTAGGGTTGAGGATGTCTCACTAAAATCTTGGATAGACTCTAATATTCATAACATTGATTCATAGTAATAAATAAATCTAGATATTCAAGCAATTTTTTTTAATTCATTTTTTTAAAACTTTAAAACAATATATAATCAAAACATACATAATAATTTAGTGCTTAGTTAACATGCTTTACAACTGTCAAATAATAGATAATTAAAACATACAGCAATTTTATGCTTCATTAACATTTTTAAAACTTTGACAACATACAACTAGTGGTGAATTAACAGCCACACCTCAAATATGAGGGTAATTCTATGCACTGAAGCAGTAAATATTTTAATCTCACTGTAATTGCATGTGTGTGTGCTGATCTCTGGGCACATACAAGAAACAAGAAGTGTATTAATTTAATGAAGCACTCATATTGCTAGCATCACAAATTTGTCTTTTCCGTCGAGGTCGAAGGTCATGCCTAGGTGACACTGAGCATCATTGCCTTGGCAATGTACTCCGGATTTAATAAATCCACACCAGAAGGTATCGGAAAAAAGGGTCCTCATGGTCTAGGGGAAAGTCATTAAAAAATTTGTGAAATCCCTTTTCCCGATGCCTCCCAGAGCTAATTTATCAAAATCTGGAGTACATCGCCGAGGCAAACAATGCTCAGTGGGACCTAGGCTTCATTGGCAATTCTGGCAGAGAGAGTAATGGATAAACATGCACTCATACTGTTTCAGCTGAACACAACTCATCTCACTAATCCCCTTGTATTGGAAAGCCGTGAAGTTTGATAAGTATAAAGAGATATACAAGTACAATTTTATTGTACAATATTTATCCCATGTAATTCTGTATAACTTTATTTTGTTCCGAGTCCCCTACTTGGCTATAATGATCCAGTTCCATCGTTAAAGACGCAGTTCCTGATGACAGAGTTCGTAATGTTGTGGAATATCCCACTAGTTCTGCGAGGGGTGCAAGACATGTGATAATTCTCTCGGAATTTATTGATGATATCTTCTTAACTTCACCTCTTCTGCGTATGATATCGTGTTGGGTGACGCTCAGATAAGTGTCATCAGTGTGTATCTGAAATGTTTCAGTAAGATATAATGGTATATTTCAATAGACAAACACGCAGACTTCAGCTTTTTGACCAGGGTTCCCACAAATATTCTAAGACAAAATTCCCTGATTTTTCCCTGACCAGACAGCAGTTTTTCCTGACTTTTTTAGCGATCAGGGTTTTTTGTTAGAGCAAAATAGTACAAAAGAAACAGTGAAAAAGAGGTTATGTTCGCTTTATATTGAACCAAAATATGTCAGGTAGCAATTGTTTGTTTGACACAAAGTTATGATAATTTAAGAATATTCCGAGCGAGCAAGGATTTTTTCTTAATTTTAGGTATTTTCGTCATATGAAATGACACTGAATGAGATCTTAAATGAAGAATTACCTGACTTTCGCTCAATTTCCAAATTTTTCTGACAAATTTCAAAATTCCCTGACTTTTCCCTGACCTTGAAAAAAGGGGATATTTCCCACAATGCCCTCTCAGGATCCATGCATACATTTCAAACATATTACATAGCCATAAACAAATTGAGACACTATAAGTTAAGTCGCACAACAATAATAACAGCTGGTCTACTGAGTACTTACATTCAAACATACAATGGGTTCTAACAAGCAGCAATCAGCTTTCAACAAAGCCTGTCGTACGCACTCACTAGCTGCAGCATGAATAAATGGTAGAGTTGTCCTTAGTCCTATACTCAAAGATGTAACAATCACGTCTAAATTCACCACTTGACAATATAATAATGGCCCTGAAATATTAAATGAAAGAAATAGAGAATCTAACACGAGTTGTCAATTGATATAAATTTATATCAAACGAGTTTTGGAAATTTTATTTAGCGAGCCTCTGGCAAGTTTAATATAAATATACTTAGCAACTTTTCTAAGTCCACACTTATATTTTTGAAGATAATTTTGTCAACCGTGCAAGTAGCCTATAGAAATTTTGCTTTGATTTGCGTGTGTTATAGGTGTGCAGAAATGTGCAACAAAATGTCGTGTTCGATTTAAATTTATTGAATGAACACACTCAAAACATAAGAACGAAAGAAAGTAAAAGTCGCAAAGACAGATTTTGATATATTTGATGACCACCATGTAGTGTCATTTTTCTATTGACAGTCAAGGACGTCAGTTGGGGAGCATTGCTGAACAATGAGACTAATTTAATTTTACCGTCTGGACGCAAAATTGTCATGCGACGTCGGGTAGAGCGTCTTTACGTCATAACGTCACAATAAATGTTAAACGTAGAAGCAAACGATACGTTTACCTTGAATTAAACACTCCTAGACGTGTTGATACGTTGCAAATCAATCAAGCGTGGATGGTAATTAAGGTTATTATTCTTGATTGTCGACAAAAAATGCTACTCTGTACCGTATTGACGTCACAACATATTTTCTGACATTATTCCACGAACAACGTAGACAGATTGACAATTTGTAAACTGTTTTTCATACGTAGTTAGTCATTGGACATAATTTGAAGGCATTTTTAACATACGACATGAATATGTAAACACATGGCGTCAAAAAAGCATGAAGCGGACGTCAATCTCATGACGAACAAACCAGATGACACTCTGACATTTCGAGACGCGTATTATAATGTCTTTGTTGTACACACTTCACCTGAGAAAGCTTATTACTTCACTGTATATAATAAAAAAGCTATGGTTAAATGAAAATGAGGACTTAGAAAAGTTGTTAAGTATATATCAATTGACAACGAGTGATAGATTCTTAATATCATATGACACTTAAAACGCAAAATACGCATTGGTTTATTGGAAAAACTCAATTCTTTATACTACACGTGGTACGTATAACTTCATACGTACTGGCTATACTAAAAGTCCAGTCATTTTAACTTTTAACCTCAAACTAATTGCAAAACAAACAGTTTTGTGTTTATATGGTGCGTAAAGCTATCCTTAGCAATGTCCAAATTGTCCTTATTGAATATTCATGGGACTTTTTGAGATATTTACAAATATATTGAATTGTCACATGTTTTCACGATATTTATCACTTTTGATGTAAATAAAACTTGACTTGTACCAGTAACTTAGTTTTACATCGTGCTTAGAGGTCGCAATTTTGGTCTGAATTTTATGAAACTTGGCAGCAATAATAATCGGAAGCTAATCTAGGTAATATAAAATTTTGAGTTTACCGGAGCCAAAATCTAGGTCACTGGGTCAGAACATAGAAAACACAAGATATGGTCACCAGGGGTACACTTGTGAAGTTCAGTCACAATGATCACCTTACAAAAATCAAGGTCATGTATCAAATTGGATTAGCATGAGTTAAAAACTAGGTCACTAGGCCAAATAATAGAACAAATCTTTAGATGGCGCCCTTTTTACCTAATCTTTATGAAACCATGTCACATGGATCATGAAGACAAAATGTAGGTCAAGTTCAATATTTACTTATCATGAGTTAAAACTAGATCATTAGGTCAAATAATAGACAAACCTTCATGCGCCAAAAAGTCACATCAATTATTTTCACCTATTGACCTAATTTTGATCCAAATTATTCAATAACATACTTGTCTTAGATGTTTTGAGATGAGCATTGTGACCAAGTTGCATAAATATTAGACCAAAATTGTGAATTTTGTACCTACACAACGTTTTCCTTTGATTTTAACTAGCGACCTACTTTTTGACCTCGGATGACCATATTTATAAATTTGACCTAGATTTCGTTGATATTGTTATTGTATATAAGGTCAACATTATGACCTCTAGCGACTTCACAAGGTTTTGCTACAATTTGACATAGTGACCTAGTTTTTTATTCTTGACCATTCCTTTTCTACCATGCCCTAAATTTTGTTCAGATGATCACTCTGACCAAGTTTCTTAATCATAAAGTCACAATTGTGAATAAAAATGCAATTGTGGACGAACAGACAAAGAGAACAATCACTTTTTCTCCCAAATCGATACATTCGTGTACATTTTGTATATTGTCATTATTGTATACTATCCAAACACAAATATCCTTCTTCCATTAGACACACATGTATACAACACATGATATGTGTAAATTTTAAACAAACTGGAGAAATGAATAAAACTTTTGTTTCCCCTTCCAAGTGCTATTTTGAGTCATTTTGTCGATATTTGAATGGGTAGTATACCAACACGTAGACCTGCATATATATGAAAAGTAAATTGTCTGATGATAAAATCAATATTTGTATTCGATAGAAGAAGGTTGTATCTTTCAGAAAATATAAGCTTTAAGGCGCAATTAGTAAATATTTAACGACTTATACAGGAATTATTAGAACTTAAAATTCCCCATGTAGTATGAAATAAGGAAAATGCTGAAATTGCTACCAAAGGTGACCTTAAACATGTCGATTTTTTTGTATTTTCCCGTCAGAACTCGCATATTTGACGTTTTGTCTGTAGCTGATAATAGTCTGTAGATGATGAAAATGCAAAGAAACTCTGTTTTGCAATTTGTTTGAGGTTGACCATATTTTTTAGCTTTAATGACTGGACTATAACTCGGATACAAGGAAAGTCATGTGATATAGCATATTACTACATTTCAATTTCATTTACTGTAAAATCATTTAATTTCAATGGGACTCAATTCCCTGGTCTTAGTGTTAAATACCTTTTAGTGGGGACTTAATTTTAAGGATTAAGTTCCCACTTAGTCAGATAATAAAGAATCTTTAATATTTGGGGAGATTTCATTTTGTGGTTGAGGTTTGCCACGAAATCCTTAAAATTAAATCCCCCACAAATATTAATGATTTTACAGTATCTGAATTTGTAGTTGGCATTCATATTTATGTACTGCAAATGTAAATTAACAGTTTGATTCGAGTACTAACTTCCCTGTCCAAGTTTTCATTTAAGTAAATCTGAGAGGTGATCTGTCAACTTTATATAACTGAGGGACAGTGCTCTGCTGGTTAGGTTGAGTGCTACCTTCCCTGTCGGATTTTCTCATACCTTTTTTGCTTTTTCACAAGTTTTAACTGTGTATACACATTGACAACATTGTGTATAACTAAAGTAACAGTAAAATAAAACCTTTCTACAGTCTGTTCAAATTAAAACAAGAACAGTTATACACATTAGCTCGTCTGTCAGGTAAATTATTTAACTGGGTAAACCTGAATTAATGGTAGTCACCCCTATTCTTTCGAATGGGATTATATAAGTTCCCTCATTAGTATTACTTATTGAATTTACAGTAACCTTGCATTCAGTTCACTTGGATTAAAACAATTTTTCACCTATGTAAATCGAGTTGGATGTATGCTTTTTGCGAACGTTCGATACTCAGTATCAGATTCAGTGTACACAGAATTTTATTAAAGTTGTGTTTTTCATGTATGATGATATATTGTCGTGAAGTGTGCAGTACCCATTGGATGATTAATTTTGAGTTGTTTAAAAAATTAGACATAATATTGAGGCGAATATTTCGTTAGACCTTATCGAAAATTGATACTAACTGTCAAATATGTAATCCACAATAAATAATGGAGTGTTATTATAATCATTATTATTGTTGGGTATTTCAGGGCCAGTAAGCCTGTTTTTCCCCTTTCTATATCTAATGAATAGAGGTTAATTTTTTGTCATGTCGTACCCCTTTGACTCAAGTGAGACAAAAGTTAAGCACATGAGATTACATTACTAACCGTAACCAAGAGCTGTTTTGACACCCTCATTGATAGCTTT
Source organism: Spisula subtruncata (assembly GCA_963678985.1). NCBI lineage: Eukaryota > Metazoa > Mollusca > Bivalvia > Venerida > Mactridae > Spisula > Spisula subtruncata. Next base: position 19,382,380 of record OY787661.1, read on the forward strand.
CTGTTGTTTATGCTTTAAAGATGGGACTTCACTTCCTGAATATGTAACTGCTTTAAATACGGGTGAATCACGATTTGCTTCCAGTCTGACTGATATATTCACTTGATTGTTATACTTTCCAATTGTATTTTCGAGTGTTAGAGAATGCTCTACGTTATTACCAATCGTCTCTCTGTACGCAATCTGAAAACAAAAATTATAACAAGATGTTTGATAAACATACATGTATGCCCCCATGGTAGCCCAATAGTCAGAAGTTTTATACCTTAAGTTCAAAAGTTCTGACCCCAAATATTCTTGGATAATTGATCGGAATCCATTTGACCTATAGATATAATATTATTCATTCATGATTAAGGTCACTGTGACATTACCCTACTGACATCAAAATGTAAAAGGGTTATATGCTATTGCTAACCAACAAAAAAAAATTTTAGTTTGTGGATCCTAGAGCCAGGCATTGTTTTTTCTGCTCCTTTCATTTCTACATTATTATTATAGTAACACTAATTGGTTGTTTCTAAAGTTTGTGGCTGGGGTGGAGCCTGGGGCTGGGTTTCTTGCTGTTGATGGTGGTGCGTGATCCAGACTGGTTAAGTCTGTCTAATTATTGCAGACTTATCTGAGGATTTGACATGCTCTGTCATGCAATGATCTGATAGCAAATGTACCTTCTATGGTTTGCACTCCACTTATACTCTCTTAGGGGCCAGTTTTTGTGCTGGTGCCGGTGATTGTGCCGTTTTTTTTAGGCCTAATTTGTTGCTTACCTGTAATGGTCCAAGATAAGGTTCCACATCATACTCATGTTCCAGTCGATGTTTGATCACTTCTAGATGTAGTTCTCCCATACCTGATAATATCATTTGTCCAGTTTCTTTATGAACATTCACCTATAAAAAGTACAAAGATAAGACTAGAAATTCATGCTCTTAGGCAAATTATGTCCAGTCTCAGCGCACATTGAAAAAAAGCACAAACTTAAATATGCCAAGTTACATCTTATGATCTAATCCCACCAGACATAAAGAAGAAATGATCCTTACAATTTTCAATTTGACCTTAAACCTCCAACTGCAACCTTGACCTTTGAGAAAGGAATCAGGGATTGCTCATGACACTCCCATATTTTTATGCCCCCCTTCGAAGAAGAGGGGGTATATTGTTTTGCTAGCCTGTCGGTCTGCCTGTCTGTATGTCTGTCTGTCGGTAGACCAGTTAGTTTCCGATCGATAACTCGTCAACGGATTGACCGATAGGCCTGATACTTCACAGGTGCATTCGCCTTGGACAGTAGATGACCCCTTTTGAAACTGGGGTCACTAGGTCAAAGGTCAATGTGGCATTAAATGTGAAAACCGTTGCCGATCGAAAACTCGTCAATGGATGGACCGATGGGCCTGATACTTCACATGTGCATTCGCCTTGGACTGTAGATGACCTCTATTGAAACTGGGGTCACTAGGTCAAAGGACAAGGTCACTGTGGCATTAAGTGTGAAAACCGTTCCGATCGATAACTCGTCAACAGATTTACCAATGGGCCTGATACTTCGCAGGTGCATTGGCCTTGGACACTAGGTGATCCCTATTGAAACTGGGGTCACTAGGTCAAAGGTCACTGTGGCATTAAGTGTGAAAGCCCTTTCTGATCGATAACTCATCAACAGATTTACAGACGGGCCTGATACTTCCCAGGTGCATTGGCCTAGGACACTAGGTGACTCCTATTGAAACTGGGGTCACTAGGTCAAAGGTCAAGGGCACTGTGACATTAAGTGTGAAAACCGTTTCCGATCGATAAATTGTCAATGGATTTACCGACGGGCCTGATACTTTACAGGTGCATTGGCCTTGGACACTAGGTGACCCATATTTAAACTGGGGGCACTAGGTCAAAGGAAAAGGTCACTGTGGCATTAAGTGTGAAAACCGTTTCCAATTGATAACTCGTCAACGGCTTGACCGAAGGGACTGATACTTTGCAGGTGCATTGGCCTTGAAAACTAGGTGACCCCTAATGAAACTGGGGTCACTAGGTCAAAAGTCGAGGTCATTGTAATATTGAGTGTGAAAATTAGTTTACGATCAATAACTCGTCAACACATTGACCGATGGGCCTGATACTTCACAGGTACATTCGCCTTGGACAGTAGATGACCCCTATTGAAATTGGGGTCACTAGGTCAAAGGTCAATGTCTTACCGATAACTCACCAACAGCTCTATCAATGCCCCTGATACATTGCCAAATGTATTGGCCTTGGTCATTAGATGACTAAATGGTGTGTTGCATGCAACAGAAATATCATAGCTAGATCCCTATGGTCAAGGTCACACTTAGAGGTCAGTTATGTGTACAGTTTGTTTATCAGTCATAAAACAATAATATTCTCAACCCATTCACTCTTACAATGATTAAAGAGAAGTACATAATATGTTACTGAGTTGACAAAAAAACAACCAGAGACTATGTCTCCCTAACCTAACAAGATTAATACTCATGATCAGTTTTGTTGCACAAAAATCTGTGTCAAGGCCCTGTTTGAGGGGCATATGTCTCCGACCACGGAGCTCTTGTTTAAAATAGAGGTGAAAATTCATGCCAATTTTAAGTGAGATTGGTCAATGCATGACCAAGTTATTGTCCGGATAAAATCGGACACACACACATACGCCAAAAGTGGCAACAAAGTCTCGCTCACCTCAAGCGGGCTGAACAAAATTTCAGTTAAACAGGAGTTTAACCAAGTTTTTAAGCCCATGCAACTCCCAAGTTATTTTTGGATCTCCTAAAAAATGCAGACTACCTTTACTGAAAAGTTCCCCATAGCACAAATAAAAGATTATGCAAGAAATAAAAAATATGAGAATGGCCCTAGGAGAAACAGAAACAAGAATGGGAAGGACAGAAATTGAGAAAAACCCTGGTAGCAGCTTTATGTGCCAGCTAGAATCAAAATTATATATAAGTAACAAGGCACAAATGTAGGCCTATTCACCCACAAATTAAACATTTATGGTCCCATCAACAAAGACAGAAAACAAGACATGGCACTGCCGCAAAACCAGGTTTTCTGTGCAGTGTCCACCTAATGAGGCAGTCAAAATTGCTGTGTCGGATATGTCTATATGCAAGCTTGCTATATAGTATATTATACAAAGTTTCATGAAGATGGGCCAATTCAAACTAAAGTTATTGACCCGAAACCCCCTATTTGATGTCATCGCCCGCCAGCCTGCACACCCACCATACCCTAATCCAATAACTAGGATTTTTCTTGTAAACCCTGCGGTTATCAAGTCCTGTAATTTTACCTGAAAGCTTGGATCTTCTCTCTGGATCATTTCAAGTGCTTTCTCCATGTCGCGTTGCTTGGATACAGTCGGAGCTTCTATAGAACAGAAGAAGACTGGTTGTGGTATATCCAGACCCGCTAGAACCGGACCATCCAGATCGTCATCGTCGCTGTCAGTCTCTACATTTTGGTTACCATGGAGACTCTTGTAATTTTGAGCAGCTTTTCTGGCAGCATCTGCGTTATTAGTTAAGGTGTCTCCAGTTCTTACCTATTTCATAAATACAATTCTTATAATATAAAATAGCAAAGAGTGGCAAGCACAGAGTTCAACCCCTGAAAAGTGGGCTCAAATCTGTTGTCATATATAGTTAACACATTTTGACAAACCGGTCCTGCTGATACTATGACGGTTGTTCCCTGCAGATGGGTTTCATTACACAAACCTATTTTCAATGCAGAGAGGTTATCAAATTAACAAGTGTTTTCAAATAACCATGAGTCTAGTATGGGGATGTTGTAAACAAACTTATAAGTATTTAATCAGATTAATTAACAAGTTGTAAGTATAATTTATGAAGAATATTTGGCTGCCAATGTGTGATCCAGATTTATAAATAGCTTAGAGTAACATGGTGGAAAGCATTTATAATCAAAGCAATAAAACAGCAACAAAGTGTGTCATACCTGTTTAAGACCGGCAATGCACACAATATTTCCAGGTCCTACATGCTTAGTCTTTTTGTATTCGTCAGCATTCACTTGATAAACATCATAATTGCCAACTTTTTCAGAATCCCGAAGATTGACATTATACAAGTTTGAACCGCCTTTTAAAATTCCACTATATATTCGTACATAAGTCAAAGCACCTTTATGTTTATCATGTACAATTTTAAACGCTAATGCACACAGGTTATTTTCATAATACTGAAGAAAATTATGTTTAATGTCAGTTGGACAAGGCAAGTATCTCGTAATGGCGTCCATTAATGGCTGAACAGCAATGTTTCTTTTTGAACTTCCGCAGAATACTAAACATCCCTTCCCGGTTAACACAACAGTTCTCAATGCTTTTATAATGTCTACTTCAGGTATATCCTCTACTTTGGTATCATTCAAAACATATTCAGCAATTTTATCATCAACATCAGCGAGTTGACCAATCAGATTGCCCCTTGCTTCCGACACAGCAACACTAGAAGAGCTGCTCTCTGTTAGGTCAATATTTTCTCTATTAAATTTCCTTCCATCAGGAGATACACTAGAACTCCATAGAAGTTGTTCCAAGGTCACAAGGTCAACGACTCCACTGAATGTTCTTTCCTTTCCTATCGGTAGGTTGACAGGAATCGGTTCAACATGCAAACGTTCCCTTATTGATTTAAGACACATATTGAAGTTAGCACCAAGTTTGTCCATTTTATTCAGAAATATGATTCGGGGGATATGATACCTATTGGCTTGTCTCCAGACTGTCAATGTTTGTGCTTCAACACCTATTCATAAATAAAAAAAGTTTCTTAAATATTTAGGCTACACTATTGGTAGCTATTGTAAAATCATTAATTTTCATGGGGGATTAAATTTCGTGGATTTCATGTTTCAACTTCAATCACAAAATCAAATCCCATCAAACAATAATTATGGCCCAGTGTATTTATTACCTAAAAAGCTAAATCCACCTATTAAAAGTCCCACTGAAATGGTCTTTTTTAACAAAACCATGAAATTTTGTCCCATTGAAATTAAATTATTTTACAGTATATCGCCTTGTCACTGTAACATTGGCCTTAACTTTCAAACCTTAATATTAAAATGAAAGAAATAACTCTCATCATTCTGCTGATAATGACGAGCCCCTGTACTAAGTTTGATGGCAGAATAATTTATTCTCTAGTCTTTTAGATAATCATTAGCATTGATAGTAAACAAAATGTTGAACTATTAAAAAAAAAATTCAACTAAAACGTCTTAGTTTAAAAGGGGTATGAATCCTTACAAAAACAACCTACAATTATGTCACTTCTATAGTAATGTTGACTTATGCTAACAAGTAAGTGTGCCAAGTTTCAATGCAATAGTAAAAAAATATTGAACTTTATTAAAAACTTTAGCTTGAAGCCCTAATAAAGGGACTGACAAAATGACAGAGGGGTCAATTTTAATATGTGAGTAAACAGGTCTTACCAGCCGATGCATCTAAGACAGCTATAGCTCCATCTAATACACGTAATGACCGCTCAACTTCAACAGTAAAATCCACATGACCTGTATTGAATAAATGTAGCTTTCAAAACCTGTGAAGTATCTTAATAACAACAACCGAAGCCTTTCATTAATTTTTAACAAAATAATAAACTTACTCTTTAGTTCCTTCATATATATCAGATCTAGTTACGGAATGGAAACAGTTAACTTGTTATGACATAGTGAATATTTAAACCTTTCGTTCAAGGATAACCCATAATAGTGCAAGCACATATTTCCAATGAGGTATAGTGTTTTGCTGAAGGGACAGCCAATAGAAGAGACAGTGGTGTGATACAAGGAATACGGGTGCGACGCACTAGCTCTTTCCAAACAGACTCTTTGGTTCTTGAATGTCCCCGATGTACAGCACTGATTCAAGCGAGACTACCTCTGAGCTGCCAAAGGCCTAGTTGCCAACCAGTTCATCTCTAGCTGAGTGGGAAACACTGTGTTTCAGACATGACCAGTGTACAACTATAACTTACCTGGTGTATCAATCAGGTTGACTTTATGTTTATTCCATTTGAATGTGACAGCAGCTGATACTATCGTGATACCTCTGTTTCTTTCTTCTTCTAGATAATCTGTGACAGTATCACCTCGATCAACATCCCCTGAAACATACAGTGACCAGACATGTTCAAATATTACAATTTTTGAAACTATAACCTAGGGCCTCTTGTCATTTTACCAATGCACTAGATAAGGGATTGTCTTCTAGCAGCTTCTTTTGAATTTCTGACTTTTAGCTCATCAAAGACAAAGATAGATGTTATCTCATAAGTTCATAACTATCAAACAATCAGAATACCCAGTCCCTACTCAATACAACATCTGCGCAATGTGCAGAACCTGATACGCGAACACTCCATATAACATACTACCTGAACTTGAAGGTTGCAGACCAGAGAAACATTAATTGTAATTTATACTCGTGACTATTAAAGCCAATCAAATGCTGTTTAAGATCTGTTACTCTCATTGAAGTTGGCATATTCCATGTACTTATTATTTTACTTCAATCTTTAGCTCAGATAAAAAATCTCTTGAAAATTGAAATCTTAAGGCTAACTTGCATAGTAATCGGACGTCAAATTCGGATACGATCTTTTTCTCTATTAATGATTATACTTTTTCACGAGTCAAAATTTTTTTTAAGGAAAACGAAGATCAAACACAAAATGATAAATTTACCATTCATTCTCACAATTATGTTGCCCTGTCTTACAACTATTTCCGTAAGAAAAAGAAATTTAGAAACTATTTCGTATAGCTTCAATGTACAATGTAGTCTAGATCTTGGTCTATAGATACATTTTGCAAATCTATGGACATTGTCACATGACTCATTGCTTCACTACTAAAATTGGAGCTTCACATCCCTACTTTCTAAAATCAATTATAACTTTTGGGGTTGAGAGTGTAGTTGGTAAATGTTAAATTTTTAGTTAGAATACATGCTGCTCAGATAAACTGTAAACTGTAGAATGCAACATTTTAACAGGGATCCTGTTTTACACACCTGCAATAGCTCTAAACCAATTGTTGTATATGAAGGGCAAGCAATTTTGAGATCCCCTTGTTCAAAGACAGGTATTTCATTTGTCCTTTCACAAGATGGAAACATTATTAGTGCTAAATATGTTTGTATTGAGTGTGTTTTTCTCTATTATCTTAGTTGAAGAATGCCTCAAATTTACCCATTTTACTTGCATATTTAAAAAAAATCGATACACAGAAGTGGGAACACCCCCTCCCGCACCCACCCCCCGCGATGCCGTGTGGAATTTTTTTTGGCGGAATTATTTTGGGACCCAGTGGAAACCCTGCTGAAGCATACAAACTGAAAGTAAACAAAGATTTGTTGATGAATTGAGCTGATTTTTCTTATTAACTGCTAGTAATTAAATGACTAAATTACAAACAAAATAAAATAAGTATGACTTTTACTGCTGGTACAGTTTTTCATCCTTTTCAGTAGATGCCCTTGTGGCGTTGAAGAGAATAATGTTGAAGTTGAAAACTTAAAGATTCACACAATGTAAGCTTGTCAATTCCGGGAAAGTACCTAGAAGGGTCTTTAGACTGAATTCACGTAACTACCTTCTTCTACATCTTACTCACAGTTACGATTTCCCTGCACTGCCAGGTGGGTGCGGGAATCTTGTCAAAATGGACGGGACATATAGCCGAGAGGCAAGACTATGTTTCACTGGTTTAAGGTTGTAGAAATGATGGGGATTTTGAATTTCTGCATAGCCCTGGATAGCAGGGATTTTACCCCAATGTAAAAATGCAAGTACAGACTTTCGGACCCACTGTCGGCGACTATAAGGAATCGACAAATGTGCAAGTAAAAATCCGCACCTAACCCTGGACTAGAGTTTATAATTTCATCTTATTGATGCACATCTTACCTAAATGTCTTGAGAATCCAGAATAGTATAACATCCTCTCGGTAGTTGTAGTTTTTCCAGCATCAATATGAGCCATAATACCGATGTTTCGGATGGTTTGAATGTCCTCTGACTCTGTGGCGGTGTGCAGACGGATTGTCGAATGGATTCTGCGACTGCGACATGGCAAATTGTGGATGAGAAGCAAAATCCGTTTGCCAAACAAAGTTCTCAAACAAATATTCATTGTTGCATTAAATCTTTCGCGACTATTTCGTGAAAATATTGAGTTTGGAATAAAAATAAACAAATGACAAAATTTCACATTTTACAATCATTCAGACGCTTGATATCACCAGGCAAGCGTTTCAGTGAATAGACAATGCTAAATTCCATTTCTAACATGAACCCGTACATTGCTGCAGCAGTTACTTCCCTTATAATCTTATACTAGCAATTTATATGTAACAAATATCTCTGATAGCATAACTTATAGGGTGGCCTAGGGGTAAGAAGTATGCTCCGGGATCGAGAGATTAGAGATTCATCCCTCGCCTGGACCACTGGTTAAATTTCTCAGGGCAAAATAACCCACATGCTCCACTCCACCATGGTGTAAACTGGTCAGTGAGTGCATCTATCTGGGCGCTGAAAATCGGCTGTTGGCTGCCACACACACACAGGATAGAAAAAATTTCACCAGGGAGACTCAAAAGTATATTTCATTACATACACCAGTGGCTAGGGGTACTAAAATGTCGAAGGGTAGTTCAGCGTCTGAACAGCTGAAAACAGCCCTGGAAATAATCAGGATCTTCTCTATAAATATATATTGAAGAGCTCCTGTGGTAACTTAACTTTGTTTAACCTAAGATATATACTCTTCATTGAACTGGAGCTTACACAATCACAGCACGATATAAAGATAATTGATTTAGTAAGTCAACCACCCATTAATTTAAGAAAAGACATTCTAACATGAAATTAGCCTTCTTCGTATATATTAAACTAGCTGTGTTTAAATATTATGTAACAAAGAACAGCTAAATGTACATATTCATTATTTCTTAATTTGTACATGACAAAACTACGTTCATACAGCCACTCAAAGTCGATTGGCATGACACATACAGTCTCGACCTAATAACAAAGGATCACTTATGTTTTAACAAACAATCTGATTATTTGATTCCACAACCCCTTAGATTATAATTGATAAACCACCAGGGGATTTGCATCCAAGTCTCTGACTAATCAGGGCACAACTGACCACGTTATGCGGAGCAGATTCAGCACAGCTCGCTTCATCTTCAATGGCTACACAAATGCCACATGGGGTGTAAGCTATTGTGTCAACGAGATGATAGCTCAATTGGGAGCCATTAGAGGTACGACGAAGACATAATCGACTGTGCATGATGAACAAGATCATCAACAAACTTGTCAGTGTCAAAGTTGATGATGACCAAATTCAACGAGGTGATGCCCATACAAGAGGGTAACATACCGGTATACTTTAAACCAAGAGTGCATTTTGAACAGACACAGTCCTTGATAGCTCCTTCTTTCCAAAGCCAGTGAGAGACTGGAACTTTTTTCAACACAGCACAGTTGCTTATTTTGAAATAATCTACCACTAATTTCTCCAGCACTTTGGATGAGGCATTCGATCTATACACAGTTCTGATATCAACCCTATTATTTGCATGTACGTGCATATAAATGACCAATCAATGCAAAGTAATGAAAGTGAATGTAAGGATCCTTATAGCTTATTTAGTTGGAGTTTTCCTTACGTTAAATGGTTGAAACTAGAGTCGATACTAAATATTTTCTCTTTACATTACATGTATGTGTTCTAATATAGTGTTTTGTCGAGGTTTAAATCCCAAAAGAGCTCGAGTCCATTCTACTTTATTGTGTTTGCATACTTGCCAAGCACTCCTATTAATGTGAATTTATTCATATTTTTTTCTGGTTTTCGAAGTTAACTAACTTCAAAAATGAACAAAGACACTTCGTTTTGCTTATTTTATGATCTTCTGTCCCATAGTTATAATCACTAAAATTAATACATTCATTGTTTATGCATCTAAATACCATGAAAATCACATTTAAGTGCATCTTGTAACATGTTTTGCTTCATCACTCCTATTTTGGTTTCAACTAGCTCGACATAAATGGTATTTGTATTGACAATGCAACGTATCACCCAACTGTCTCATCTACTTGCTGTCCCTTCAGCAAAAACATAGGACCCCATTAGAAATAAGTGCTTGCACTTTATGGTTATCCTTCACCGAAGGTTTTAAGAATTGCATGTACGTGTATAAATGTATCATATTTTAGGAAAGATAAAAGAATGTAGATTATTTTGATATGAAACATGAAAATGTTAAAAACAATATCATAAGGTACATTTTTGCTTGACGCAGCTACAGACGATAATGATCAATCAACACATTTATCATCTTCTATTGATTACTGACTTACAATGCAAGTTAAAACAACGAGATTCGATAATTCTGATATGTTCTACTACATGCAGATCTATGTCAAGTCTAAGTTTGAGCACCACGTTTAAACAGGAACATGTCCGTCTTTTACAAACTTTGTTATCTTCAGTGCTTCAATACCTTTCATTCCAAGGTCGTTCATTAACGTGTCTTTGTCCAAATCTACAAGCAGTGCTCCGTCAATCTTTTGATCTCTGAATATTTCCTCGTATTGTCCAAGGCCAAGTTTGATTAAGTAAGTAATTACTTCTTCTATTGTTAGCTTAGTAACATCGTTTGTTTCGTTCACCTCAGAAACACTGGAAAACTTAACACGGTCGCTGATTGTCTGTGTCGAGGCTTCTGGGCTCTGTGGACGACTTTGTTTACTATGCACAGTGGGTTTTATCACAATTCGTGGGACATCATTTGAATAATTGCGTTCTTTAGGTGTCGAATATTTTATTGTTCGTTTTGGAATTGCAGGGGCTTTATTTTCGTGAAATGACGACGACATACGCATTGGTGGTGTAGGCTTATAATTTGATTCATCATTTTGTGTACTTGCTGGGCTGCTAGTTGAGCGTTGAATCAATAACGGCGAACCACTATCAAATTTAAACGGAGGTTCTTTGACGAGAGTAGCTTTGGTCGCACTTGTTGAGCTTCCGGTGGCTTCATATCTGAAAACTTTTGCATCGTACACAGTGCGTGAAGATTCACGATGGCGGTTGGCACCGATTCCGCCGTGTGCTGGTTGATGCTGGTATAGTGTTTGGTTGCCTTTATGTCCCCGAGGACCATGTCCAACAAGACGTTGTACAAGACTGACCATGTTCGTGTAGCGTATGGGTGCCATGTAGGTGTAGGTAGAAGGGTCAGTGTGTATGACACTAGGATCGTATTCTAAGATGTCTAAAACGATAAAAACACATTACTAGAGATAATTCACTGGCTTAGAAGGAGAAGGCCCACTTATCTTATAAGACTGATGCATATTTGAAATGTACATCACAAGGCGCTTAATATTAACATATATTCATGAAAATCATAACTTTATAAAGTCATGTTGACCAAACTGTAGTTCAAATATATTGATTTACCGTTATAAAAGAGTAATTTTGGACAGATTTTCTTGTTTTCTCAAAATATTGATTTTGTACTTTACGACATTCTCATTCAAGAACAGCGAATTGTCCAGTCATGAACTAAGGCACTACCAAAGCATGAAGAATACTTTATGCTTAACGAAGATCTAATAAAACGTAAGCTGGAACACATATTTTCTCATTCTGTTATATGTGGGCATTGTGTCGTGTATTTGTGTTGTGTGATGTTTTCTGTGCTCGGCTGGTTGAGTGTTGTGCTCGGCTGGTTGAGTGATGTCTTTCCTGTCCGATTTTCTTATAATATCTGTTTTTACGTTATTCTGAATGTCATTGGTCGAGAAAATTACCAATTGTTATGCAAATCATTTTACTGATACAAATAAGGTTTTGAAACTTAAATGTGAAAGGTAGAAGTTAAATTTAGCCATCAAAACAATATTATTATTAATGTGATACGGACGTTACCCGGATTGCTGTATTTTCGATCGTATTCAATACGTGAGCTTGCACGTTGTAGTCGTTCTTGAAAACTATTCCATTGCCTCTGCGAATATCCCTTGATACCAGTTATGATGGATAATCTCAGTTGTTGGAGATATAAGGGTACACGGACTACACGCGTGTACATCCTACCTGGAATTCAAAAAGAAATACTTTTGTACTTACAAGCAATGTTCCAAAATACTGCAAAATGAACTCTATGCCTTTGTCATGCCACGAATATAGCGGCAATGAAGTATGCCATAAGTGTAGCGGTAATAAAGTTCATTATACATGTACTTTTTGTATTAGTGTTTGTAATATTTCATAGTTTCTCACATATTTTATACTGGTTCAAACCACAATTGCATCAAACTACATATGGATATCGTAAAGTTGACATTGATGCTTTAAAACGTTATCCGCGGAGCTACGCACTGAGTCTTAGTGTGACGCCACAACTTCTTTAACGAGTGCAGACATTTAGGTGAGGATAACCTTAAAAACTAAGTCGAGTGAAGTGGGTCATTATGTCACTTTCTGAATGTGACCTGAATCAATAACAAGAGACAAATGATTTGGAATCGGTGAGAATCACATAAAACTTATGTCACACAATACGTACATTTATTATGACTTACCATCTGTTATACAGTAAGCAAGAAGATGACCTTCATCTACTATAGTTAACAGCTTTATATCGGGAATGTAGTTTGTGCTTATCCTGGCATCATCATCAGTAATTGTTCCATTGCCTTCGAAACGTACCGTCAGCGGTGGATGTGCGTCACGTAAAATCTCAGACAAACGTTTCTCTTTTCCAGCTGAAAAAAAGATTCTAACAAGAGTAACGTTGCGTTGTTCCATGACATTAAAACAGTCATCCCTTAATGTTACAGGTCATGGTGGCCTTTAAATTCTAACCATTGAAGGTGACCAACCATCCGATACAGTTATTGATCGTAAACCTATTGGTCTATACATTCATGTCAAAATTTGATTTCTCAGCGATCTTGGCATTTGTCCTACTGACCGTTACGCAAACACTACTCTAACACATGTGATGTTATAACAACAAATTCGAACCCTTCTCTCATCACACTGGCATGATATTTCGAAAGCTAATTGAAGGACATACTATTTTGCAGTATTTACTGCCGCTCTTATTATATTCAGGCATATACTTTGATAACTTGTGAATAACTTGTGAATCCACAAGAATGGAAATTGTAATTCTGTTTTAGGGATACTCTACAAAATAAATTAAAGACATGACATTATATAATTGACCAGTTTTGTTTAACCAACCTTCAGGATTTCCTCTGCCTTTCTGCCGAGGTTAATCGTCCGCTTCGAGAGCGGGAGGCCCCGCGTTATACCAAAGACGAAATAGAATGCTACCAGAAATTCCCTTACTTGACGCTCAGCATATATTAAGGGAAACTTTCATCTTTTCTGTCAAATCCTCGTCGTAATGAATTATCAGGAAGTGTTTAATATACGTTGGAAAATTGGCTGAAACCGGTTTCACAATCACCTTACAATACATCAGTATAAACTATACTATTGCATGTACCTCTGCCCTGTCTAACGATGCACATTTTCTTTGGATAATTCCAGGGTATGCTGAATTGGTGAGAAGAGGAGTCTTTAAATTTGGAGATGACCCTTTGCTGTTTGGAGACTGCTTGAATGCATAGTACCTGCAACATAAATCAAATATAGATTAGAGACATTTATCAAATTGTCGACCAGCACTTAATTTACCCGAATATTTAAGAATCGTCTTTATATACAATCATCTCTACTGTTCTTAATCAACATGCTTACGTTTAAGGGGTTTGTATTAAATACATTGCAACAATAAATATGATTTTCTTTGAGCGTACAAGGTACCATACATACCTGATCTCTGTGAAAGTCATGCCAAGGCCTGTCTCCATTGTTTCCTTGAACCACAGAAACGAATTGTGGTAAATCATCCTTAAATAGATTGTGGAACTTAGCCACAGTATAAACCTTTGTTTCACATACGTAATCTGATTGTAGTTTCGGGAGATTTACATTTCGTTGTGGAAGTGCAGGAGCTACATTCTCGTTTATTGGGGACGCCATGTACATTGGGTTGGTGTGTTCGGAATGCCGAATTTTGCTTTCGCCCATTGCTGGAGAATCAGTCGTCCGGGGAAGCATCAAATGCGAACCAGGTGCCAGTTTGGACTGATGATCTTTGCTGAACTTCATTTGCGTTGGTGTAGTCACGATTGAGTTTGACGTGTCTTGGATTTCTTCGTATTCTTGATCACATTCTTGCTTTATAAACTTTGTGTAGTATACATCGTGTGTCGATTGTGGATGGTGTGGTGAGATGGGTCTACCGTGTACACTGTGTGCAGATCCAGGCTCGTGTGATGCTTGGTTAACGTTCTGGACCAGGACACCATGAATAGCAAGACGCTGCGCCAGGCTGATCATGTTTGTATCACGTAGGGGTGCCACACATGTGTATGAAGCGATAGTGGTGTATGTGACACTAGGATCGTACTCTAAGATGTCTAAAACAATACAAAACGTATTTAATATTTCGAAAGATTTGATATCAGTTGTACTTACACATATTAAAAAGACATCTATCATTTATTAAGTGTGATGTCAGGCATGTGCGTGTACTGTAAGTACCCTTGGACGCCTGCTTATCATGACTGCATATTAGGGCATCGCTACATATCTATGTGTATACATGCTCATTTTTAGATCCTTTTGGAAAGTTACATTACATTGTTTCTTCGAATTCAATTTGCTCTCCATGTATTGCCGTTCCGGGGAGGTATACATGTACATTAAAGTCAAAAGTTCTTATGAAACACAACAATCCACGAAGGCTGCATAAGGTATGTATTATGGAGTTTTATAAAACAAAAACACAATGAAGAAAAACAAAGCTTAAAACATAAGCGGGCTTTACTTGGATTTCCATAATGTAGATCATATTCAATGTATGAGCTTGCACGTTGCAGATGTTCCTGAAAATTCTTCCATTGACTCTGTGATCGTTTCCTGATACCAGTAATGATAGAAAGTCTCAGTTGCGTGAGAAACAAAGGTACACTGGTCACGTCAGTAGTACATATCTTACCTAGAATTACATGTAATAAAGTACGGTTAAAGTATGAACAATGGGTGCAATTACTTCAGTTAGGATAATAATCTTGCACTGTAGTTATTGCACTCATACATTTGAAAATTAAGACTCACCCCTTCACTTAACATCACATAGATATGATACAAATGATACTTACAATATGTGTTGAAATATAAACGGTTCTTTCATATCGCTTGTATTTGTTTATATTGACACTCGTCTGTTTACTTGTAGTGAATTTGGAAGCCTTTATCTATATCTTAAACGAACGTCTGTTTGTGGCGTCATTATAATCAATAACGACTGCGGAAACTTCCGAAAGAAGATCTTAAGAACTATATTTAGTTGGTTTAATATTGTTTGCTCGTCCAATGCTTACAAACACCATCAACTATAATACTCGTAAACAAAACATGTACATGTATTAAGTACAAATGTTATAGCTTATCAGCAAAACGTTTGAGCCACAAGTTCTAACAAATTAGTCACCCTTCCCCTGTACATATTATAATGTAACAACATATGCTATTTCTCTGATAAATTACTGATTGTAAATAAAACAATAAAATATATGTACATTGAAGTACGAATGGCATTTTCCGAGTATGATTGAAAATTGAGATTAGAGACAAATGATTTGAATTAAAAGACCATTTTAAACTGCTACACACATTTAACTTACCATCTTTTATACAGTTAGCAAGAAGATGCACTTCATCAAATATCCGTAAAAGTTCTATGTTTGGAATGTTGCTGGTGTTTTCACTAGTATCACCAACACTGATCGTTCGATCCCGGGGGAACTGTACAGTTAATGGAAGATGACAGTCGTGTAAAATGTCAGACAACATTCTTTCTTTTCCAGCTACATAAAAATAGAATTATAAATTATGATAATAATTTTTCCTTTTTTCTAATTGTACGCAAGTAATGTAATATAAAAACAAAACATTTACTTTGTTTCATCTTGTTTGTAAGAAGGACGAACAGCATGTACAAAATGTATCTTATCCAGAAAGTCACATATCACATATTACTTAATACAAACATGTACATTAAGACATTAATAAGAGGAAGTATAATTTTATATCAAATGACTTTCCTTGTTTCCTGGTATGTTTGTAAGAATCTATCACTCGTTGTCAATTGATATATTTATACTCGTGCGAGATCCTCTTTATGTCATCGATGTATGTATACGGGATATACAGAGGCCATGCCTTCAGATGAGTTTTACTTATCCACATTAGTTTGTGTTCTGTCCAGTTCTTTAATAAACAATGTATTTCCAAACAGTTAATGATTAGTGAACATCGACTGTCCAAGTTAGAAAAAACCCAGTTATTTGGTTATTCGTCACGGGAACACAGCAGGGTATTTTTTAATTTTCAATCAGAAATATCCGGGGTATTCAGTATCTTACAGTGACTGGTTGAATTACAGTAGTAGTACAAATGAAGAACTGTTATATTTGGACAAGAATCGAGAACTAAAACAGTCAGTCGAAAAGCACCTTTACCTGTTCTGTGTTTTACGATGCACATTTCCTCAACATAAGTGGATGGTATACTGAATAATCGCTCTTGGTGAGTAGAGGCTTTAAATTTGGAGATTACCCTTTGCTGTCTGGAGACAGCTTGAATTGATAGTACCTTAAACAGAAACAATACATTAAATGTATTTATGTGATAAAACAAATTAACAGTCGCATCAAACTGGTTGACATTGGTTGGAATCGAGAATTAATAATTATGCTACACGATATAGCACAAAACATGAGCTCCACTTCTAAATACGCGTTCGGGAACAAATACGTTTCTATGTTGGAGCCATTCTTTTGAAATTCAAGTATAAGTATGGCGATAATAACTTTCTTATACCAACTCCAATTGGTTATGACGTTGATTGTGCACATACCACCAAATATGGGGCTCGTTCTGTTAACATTAGCTTCGGGCCAATTGGTCCTTTTTATATACGGTACTATTTGAAAACGGGAAGTATAATGTGAACACCATTGGCGGGCGGGCGGGCGGGCGTGCGGGCGTCCGGCGGCGTCCAGTAATTTGTCTGTACTCTAACCAAAAAAATTAACTGTTTTCGTCCGATCGTCTTACTACTGAAAATGCTTATGGGTGTAATATCTAGGCCAAGTTCGATTATAGGCCAAATCGGTGCAGGCTTTCTTGGGTTATGATCCTTCTTTTACCAAACAAATGTGAAATTGGTCTTGTCTGTACTCTAACTCAAACAGTTTTCGTCCGATCGTCTTCAAACTTGGTTACAACGCTTATGGGCATAATATCTAGGCCAAGTTTGATTCAATAATTTCATAAATCAATATTTTTTGTCACTAGCACAACCAAGACGGGCGTTTTTGTGACATTTTGGCACTCTTGTTTCTACATAATTTGAGTCGTACCTGATCTTTGTCAAAGACATCCTCAGCTCTTTCGCCGTAATATCCTTGAACCACTTTAACTAACTGTGGAAACCTCTCCTTATAACTATTGTATAACTCAACAACAGTGTACACCTTAGTTTCACATATATACTCCATTATGATGATGGTATTTTAATTCCTTCTGATTAGCCTTTTATGCTGACAAGTAACGGTTCCAACCGAAATATAGATACATCATAGGTCCCTTTACTAAAATCGCGTAGGAATTTTAGAATATACGTACATAAACCTGAAGTTATTTATATGTAAATAGTTGCAATATTACCACTGTATAAGTTACCGTAAATCTAAGTAAATGTATACAAAATATGTAACACGAACTCAAATTAAGTTTTTTTGCAATATTACAACTGTATACACTATTGTGAATATACGTATAAAATTAAGTCAATTCGTATTTTTTTGCAAACAATCAATTTCTCAATAATCAAACCAACATTTAAAAGTTCAATGTAAAAACTGTATCTGCGCACAACATTTTTTTTTTAGATTAAACCAATGAACTGAAATAAGTGCACTTGTCATTTTGAATGCTATAGTTTCATATTACTCCTTACTTTTGGTACATTTGTACTAGATGAGCTTTTACGACACTTCTGTACTTGTAGATCCACGGAACGCAAATCCTTTCGTACTTTGTAGTGAATGTACAATAACCTTGTTGAAGTTTCCCTGATGTACTCTGGTTGTTTCGCTTTTAATCTTTTGATGTCTTTACGTACATGCAAACTAATTTACCGTTGTTAAATCTAATTAAATACAAATGTGATAGTGTTTATAATTGAGACCAACCTCTATGTTTTAAGCAGATTTATAACTTATGGTCAGCACAAAACCAGAATTAACCAGAAAACGACAACATTACAAAAGTATTAGATAAAAGAATTCTTGATTTTAGTGGTTTTTTTTTAATCCTCTAAACAACTTTGACATATATCTAACGGTTGAACTTTTACCATAATTGGAGGCATGTATATAAAACAAATTGGTAACAGAAGACGAGAACTTTAAAAAGATAATTACTATGTTAAGTTTATGTTAACATTGTGTACCATTTGTATTGACTTGCGAAGTGGTATAATATACATTCTATTGAGCAATTCAAGGATTTCCCTCATACCTCGTCTGATCGTAGGGCATATTTATCAGACAAGAAAACGATCCTTTAATTTCAATATAATTGTAGGCATACCTAAGGAATATGATCTGCACGTAATTCTTTTTAACATAAAATTGGTCTGTTTTCAATGGTATCAATTTATAATTCAAATATTTTATTCTATATTCAGTACAAAGGAATCGAACCAGCAGTTGAACAATGGCTGCATATCAATATCATAAGTCAGTTTGGCTAGTAAAGTTAAAAAAGTTGAGCAATCTTTGACATTTTAACTTTCCCTGGTCATTGGGCTACCTATGGAAACCTACACTCGTATACCGCTCCTCAGTTAAGGACAGCCTCCTACATAATGTCTCCCTTTTCGACATGCTTAGTAGCTACATAGTGTTTCCCTACCACCATTAGAGGATCTATCACGAGTTGCCAATTGATATGAATTTATATAAAACGAGTTTTATAATATTTCCTGAACGAGTTTAATATAAATATATTAATTGACAACGAGTGATAGATTCTTTACATCATATGACACTAAAAACGCAAAATACGCATTGATATATTGGAAAAACTCACCCGTTTATACTACACGTGATACGTATACGTACTC
The DNA here is from genome assembly GCA_963678985.1 of Spisula subtruncata. NCBI lineage: Eukaryota > Metazoa > Mollusca > Bivalvia > Venerida > Mactridae > Spisula > Spisula subtruncata. The sequence goes on from OY787661.1 coordinate 19,401,743, forward strand.
GCTATACTAACCTGGATACAAGAAAAAAGTTATGTTATATAACTTGTTCCACGTTGCCTGTACGTTTAGTAGCTACATAGTTTCCCCTTGCTGTCACAATGTATGTACTTGTGCGCGCTTCTGATTTTATCTTCATTTACGAGTAAACTAAGTATTCGTAATTGCAAGTACCATGCAGTCCTGTGTAAATTTACCTTGTAATCTAGTACTTGAGCCACATCTTCAAACTAATTCAAAATAGACTTTCAATTTTTATTCATGAAATAATTAAACAACTTATATGCGAGCAATATTCATTCATTCTAGAATCATGTGTTCAATATTTCATATTTCAAGATACAAATGTAATATGTATTTCAAATGGCATTACGCCATTGTCAATCAATACACTATAAATCAATTTTAACGGTAAAATATAATCACATGGTCCAATGGATTAACTTGAAAGCCTTCGCCAAGCAGCCTTCGACAAACAACCAGACGAAGCAGTCTCTGTCCTGGTGTAATGTCAATTGACACACTATTGTAGAGAACTGGTACAATGGAGAAGTCGGTGAAAGATCAATAAAAAAAACCGTCTCTATAATTAGTATGAGCTGGACGGTGAGATAATTCTGTAAATACATCGTCGAGTATAAGGTTCAGCACAGCAGCAGAAGCGTCTCGCACACTCCCAACCATTGACGCAACATATTGTACACCATATAGCAGGTATTGGGTTTCGATCTGAAACAAAATTACTAAACATCTGAAAGGTATATTTTGTCAGTTTATTTGTGCCGTGTGATATGTGTTGTTTCATGATTCATTATTGTTACATCTGTGTTCGACTGTTTCAGTTAAGTGTTACCTTTCCTATCCGATTTTCTCATCGATTTTACGAATTGTTAGCTAAATTTTGGCTATTCCGAATGCTCTCAAACCGGTTATCGATTTCTTGGAATAGAACATACATGATTACATGTAATACATTGTGATAGTTGTATGTTTTCGCTGAGTTTGCATTTTTGTTGCTAAATTGGTTCAAGTGTTAATTATTAACTATCTCTAAATAATTTCAATTTGAATAAAGGGTCTAATGCAGAACTTTTCGACTTGTGGGTCAAAACTCCTGTTGCCGTGACAACCATTGCAATGGGTATAACCTAAAACATGGAGAATGGTGGTTTAAGTAAGACTTTCCATGGAGATTGGTGCCAATGGCCGATATTTTGATGTTGTTTGTCACTTTGCGGACACATTTCCACCAAAGTAAGTTCATTGTATTGTTTTATATGTGATGTGTATGCGATAACCACCTAGCCATAAGTTTAAGCCACCTATCGGCGGTCTGTTTTAGTCCGTCAGTGCAGCGATAAAAGCCTGAAAGAAGGGATGGTGACATCGGGTGTCCGTTGTCCGCATTGATTTTTATTAATTCTGACGTATCCGGGGCATTCTGGATGGTTTTACTGTGTTTGCTAGGTACTTCGTGCATGATTTTATGGTTAAAATACTGTTTCTGCTTATTTAGGAGGCTCCATGTGCATAGTTTTAACGTTTAAGACGATTTCATGGAGACTCGTCAACTTTAAGACCCGAACTGTGGAGAATGTGTATTGTTTTGCAGCATAGTGTGTTACTTTCATTGATTAAAAATCTAGTTTCTATTTATTTTTCAGACTCCTAGTTTGAAGAATACGTACCAAAAAAGACGTTACTTCATTCAAGGAGGAAGTGGCAGAAAAGAAAACGAAAGAGAAATTTTAATGAAATCTCATTGCCTAGTAAAAGTGTAACTAGGAAGTTTTGTGTCGCAAATGAAACACTAAATACTCTATTACCATTTAGATATTCGTCATCAAAAAGAAAACGATTAACTTCAGCACCACCTTGTCATTTGTATCGACCCGAAGAACCCCAGTGAAAGCCAGAAAATAAAAGAAAATAAATATAGAGTAAAGTCTCATGATAACATTTTATTCACGTATTTTAATACATGTGCAAAGTTATGATTCTATAAAATAATAAAATAACATGAAATGATGTGTCTGTTTTGTTTTGTTGGAAAGGTCAAATAGCACAGATTCTGGTTGTATTCTTTGTTAAGATACTGCTTGGAACATTTTGGTTCACAAAGCATCAGATCACACTGCCTTTATAAAATTGACCATCTTCGCTAATGGACCTTTAAAACTACAATTTGTAAATAAAAACATCAAACAAATTTGCGTAATAATTACTATATTGATTGCATAAAAAGTGACATTGGTCTACCATGACCTCTCGGCAATGACCACTTTATTACGAGCAGAAAGCCCGCTTGACTACCGATCAATAGGTCCCTGGTTCGAACCTCGACCGGTGCACTTATTCATGGAACGCTTTTCCGTGTTTCCCACCCAACTAGACATGATCTATTTGGAAGGTAACCCAGAGCTAGTCTCGCATGTATCAGTGCTGTACACATGGTACGTTAAAGAACCAATATCTGTAGGGCAGTGCGCCCATATACATGGAAACACCATACTGTGTTCTCTTCTTGCTGCCTCTTTTACAAAAACACAGGACCCATTTGAAGTAAGTGTCAATGGTACGATGTATTTAAGAAGATGAATGGATCATGGAGACGAGAGCGACTATTGAATTTCACTCTTATGAATGTAACAAACAGTAAAACTTTACTTAAAGACCACCTCAAAATTAAAACCTCCAGTTCGAAGTCAATTCCCATGATTACATGTTGTACTTTTGATTTATAATATAACCAACTCTTAAATAAGCCTTTATCAATATTTAAACAGATATGATAAGTATGTTTTAAAATAAATAAGAGTGGTCGGATAAGTGAGGTTTCATTGTGATGTTTTGAACATTGACGTGCAATATACTGCCACTTATAAAACTGCTGCAATGGTTAACATAGAGGTTGGTCTCAATTATAAACACTATCACATTTGTATTTAATTAGATTTAACAACGGTAAATTAGTTTGCATGTACAGAACGACATTCAAAGATTTAAAGCGAAACAGCTGAGTATGCCAGAGAATCTTTTCAACAAGGTTACTGTACATTCACTACAAAGTACGAAAGGATTTGCGTTCGAGTACAGTAGATTCGTAAAAGATCTTCTAGTACACATGTACTAAAAGTCGGATTGCCGAAGTAATATGACACTATAGCATTCAAAACGACAAGTGCACTTATTTCAGATCCAGTTAATTGTTTCAATTTAAACATGTTGTGCGCAGATGTAGTTTTTACATAGAACTTTTTAATATTGGTTGGATTATTTCGAGATAGGATTGTTTTAAAAAAAATGAATTGACTTGATTTTATACGCATATTCGCAATAGTTTATACAGTGGCAATATATTGCAAAAACTAAATTTGAGTTCGTGTTACATATATTGTATACATTAAGTTAGATTTACAGTAGCTCATACAGAGGTAGTATTACAACAATTTAACTTTCTATATAACTTCATGTTTATGTACAAAGATTCTAAAATTCCTACGCGATGATAGTATATGGACCTACGATGTATCTATATTTCGGGTGGAACCGTTACTTGTCGGCATGAAAGGCTAATCAGAAGGGATTAAAATACCATCATCACAATGGAGTACATATGTGAAACAAGGGTGTACACTGTTGCTGAGCTATACAATAGTTATAAGGAGAGGTTTCCACAGTTAGTTAAAGTGGCTCAATGATATTATGGCGAAAGAGATGAGGATGTCTTTGACAAAGATCAGGTACGAACTCAAATTATGTAGAAACAAGAGTGCCAAAATGTCACAAAACACGCCCGTCTTGGTTGTGCTAGTGACAAAAAATATTGATTTATGAAATTATTGAATCAAACTTGACCTAGATATTATGCCCATAAGCGTTGTAACCAAGTTTAGAGACGATTGGACGAAAACATGTTGAGAAAGAGTACAGACAAGGCCAATTTCACAGTTTTTCTGGTAAAAGAAGGACCATAACCCAAGAAGGCCTGTACCGAGTTGGCCTATAATCGAACTTGGCCTAGATATTAGCTACACCCATAAGCATTGTCAGCTAGTTTGAAGACGATCGGACGAAAACTGTTTGAGTTAGGGTACAGACAATGCCAATTTCACATTTTCACAATAAGAACCTTGTAATAACCATCATTATACTTGTATTTCAAAAGAATTGATCCAACATAGAAAAGTATTTGTTCCCGAACGCGTATTTAGAAGTGGTGTTAATGTTTTGTGCTATATCGTGTAGCATAATTATTAAATCTCGAGTCGAGCCAATGTCACTCAGTTTGGTGCGACTGTTAATTTGATTTATTATACAAACGCTTGTAATGTTTTGTTTCTGTTTTAGGTACTATCAATTCAAGCTGTCTCCAGACAGCAAAGGGTAATCTCCAAATTTAAAGCCTCTACTCACCAAGCTCGGTTATTCAGTATATCATCCACTTATTTTGAGAAAATGTGCATCGTAAAACAGGGAACAGGTAAAGTGGCTTTTCCACTGACTGTTTTAGTGCCCTGTTCTTGTTCAAATATATTACAGTTCCTCTTTTTAACTACTACTTTAATCACGGTTGGAGATAGGAAATAGACTATAATCTGTCATAAAGCAGTATAATGACTCATAGCAACTAGTCATTTAAGATACTGGGGTATTATTCACCAACCTTGTAAGACTGAAGCTAAGACTAAAAATTGACAACATTTATATTCACTGCCATTCACAAACCCATATATATCAAAATCAATATATTTATAATAACATAATCTTGGGGAAATAGAACAGTTGACAATATAAAGTCTAAATCTGAGTTATAGACTTACAATGTTTTTGAAAAATGACCCTGAACACCATGAATATTATGCAACGGTTTAAAATGGATTCTGACTGAAACACCTTACTGTGTTACCTTGAACAAGAACCAAATACAACATGTGCATATTTTCTTACTTGGATAGTCGATTTCCTATAATAATAAACTGTAGTAAAATAAACAAAAGAAAATGACACAATAATAACTAATGTGGATAAGTAAATCACCTTTGTGGCATGACATCTGTATAGCCCTTTAATATGCATTGTGGACATAAAATTATAATTCTCTTATTAATTCCTTAGTTACTTATAGCTAGTTTGCGATAGAAAAAAATCGTGTTTTTTAAAGATTTCGGAAAATCTATTCACCAGACTTTGGTAAAAAATTACACAGAACTACAATAACTTCCTACCTACTCCCATTTTGAATTTTATAATTTTTAGTCACCAATTAAAAGACATTTATTCTTTATTACATATTGAAATTACATGCGTATTTACAGTTTAACGCAGGGAGGTAATCTGGTATTCCATTGATGATTTACTATCAATTATTTAACCGTTACAATCCGTGATCGGCTGGATTGAGATTGCTGTTATAAAGACAAGACTTAGGAGGCCCTTGTGATTCGGACTATTCAGGTGTGTCGCTTGTAAACAATGTACAGCAATAGCATGTACTTCGTCATTTTCACAGACGGGCCTCGCAAGTGTTAAATTAAGTAGGTTGGAAATACGTAAATATACCGTTATGCGTATCACGTGACCGTAAAATTGGCTGTTGCAAGTGTCAAGTCTTCTAACTTGACATTTCATACAAAACTACAAATATGTTACATAGAACTTATGAACAAAACTTTTTTAACTCATTTCTGATGTTGCTGAAATTTCAGTGTGTATTAGGTAGATATATTTCATTTATTCGTGCAAAATTTCATACTTGTAGGTGTAGTAATTACATATAAATATTTAAAAAACACGATTTGTTTCTATCGCAAACTAGCTATAGATCATAAAGTCTACATGTTCATATAAATGAATATGTGACTTAGTTCTTAAGGTATCGTGTTAATGTTTTTTCGTTTTTTATTTTAACATGGAATTGGTAGTCAAGTTTAGAATGGTCTTTTAATTCAAATCATTTGTCTCTAATCTCAATTTTCAATTATACTCGGAAAATGCCATTCGTACTTCAATGTACATATTTTCATTGTTTTATTTACAATCAGTAATTTGTCAGAGAAATAGTATGTGTTGTTACATTATAATATGTACAGGGGAAGGGTGACTAATTTGTTAGAACTTGTAGCTCAAACGTTTTGCTGATAAGCTATAACATTTGTACTTAATACATGTTTTGTTTACAAGTACGAGTATTATAGTTGATGGTATTTGTAAGCATTGTACGAACAAACAATATTAAACCAACAAAATATAGTTCTAAAGGTCTTCATTCGGAAGTTTCCGCGATCGTTATTGATTATAATGACGCCACAAACAGACGTTCGTTTAAGATATAGATAAAGGCTTTCAAATTCACTACAAGTAAACAGACGAGTGTCAATATAAACAAATACAAGCGATATGAAAGAACCGTTTATATTTCAACACATATTGTAAGTATCATTTGTATCATGGTTATGTGATGTTAACTGTAGGGATGTGTCTTAATTTTCAAATGTATGAGTGCAATAACTACAGTGCAAGATTATTATCCTACACTGAAGTAATTGCACCCATTGCTCATACTTTAACCGTGCATTATTGTATGTAATTTTAGGTAAGATATGTACTACTGACGTGACAAGTGTGCCATTGTTTCTGAGACTGTCTATCATAACTGGTATCAGGAAACGGTCACATGGTCAATGGAAGAATGTTCGGGAACATCTGCAACGTGCAAGCTCATACATTGAATATGATCTACATTATGGAAATCCAAGTAAAGCCCGATTATGTTTTAAGCTTTGTTTTCTTCATTATGTTTTTGTTTTATAAAACTCCATAATACATACCTTATGCAGCCTTTGTTGATTTTTGTGTTTCATGAGAACTTTAATGTACATGTATACCTCCCCAGAACGGCAATGCATGGAGAGCAAATTAAATTCGAAGATACAACATGTACAATGTAAATGTTACTTTCCAAAAGGATCTAAAAATGTGCATACAAACAACTAAGTCTGCAGCGATGCCCTAATATGCACTCGTAATAAGCAGGCATTTTGGTACTTACAATACACGTGCATGTCTAACACTACACGTAAAAATGGTGACTTTTTAATATGTGTATAAATGATATCAAATCTTTAAAATATTTGATATTTTTTCTTTTGTTTTAGACATCTTAGAGTACGATCCTAGTGTCATCCACACCACTACCGCTACATACACGTTTGTGGCAACCCTACGTAATACAAACATAATCAGCCTGTCGCAGCGTCTTGTTATTTGTTGGGAACCCAGGGGTAGTCTCGCGTGTATCGTTGCTTTACATCGGGCACGTTAAAGAACCAAGGAATCTATTCTGACTAAATAGAGTTTCTGAAATGACCAAGTGTCCCGGCCGAGAATCGAACCCAGGACCTCTCGATCAGAAGTCAAGCGTCTTACCACTCGACCACCGTGCCTGGCACATTGTAGTTCTTTGTCTTTTCACCTTTGTTGAAATATCGGTCTGGACAGTTTTCAGCTATAGTCATACCAAACTGACACTTTTGGACATTTTTCCAGCATTTATTTCTCGTTTACTACCAAGGAAGTCAAAAGAACTTCTTTCTTTGTTTACTACTAAGTATTAAAACAGAATAAAATACAACAGGATACAGGAATCAATTTTTTAGAATTATTTATTTTATTTATACATGCTGATATGTACATAACACATATATATTGTATATTTTAAGTAAGATGATCAATATTCAAACATGTGAGATTGCTTCAGTGAACATTGTAAACCAGTGGTCAAAACTTCGTTTTGAATTGCAACAAACCGTAACAAAAGAATTTAATAAAAATATAAACAAGACATTATATACAACACATAAAATGTAGTCATAAAATTAGTATAAAAACATAACTTTTCATATATAAATAAAATGGGAATGAATTAATCTCAAAACACGTAGTAGCACGGTCTTTAAACATGTTCCATATTCTATATATAGCACAGCTAATATAACAGATCACATTGCATATTACTCAATGGGGGAAACGTATTGGGGCGGAAGTGGATACACCGACTATTTCAATGGCCGATTTACGTCGATTCGGTAAGTAAATCTTGACTTTTCGTTGCTTAGTAAGGCGTTTGAAATAAAAACAAGCTGACCAAAGTACCCGGCCAGGTTTCTAGTTTGCGACCCATGGTTGTTTTCCCTCCAAGCACCTATAATTATGCAGAACACTCGCGCAAAATACCTTTTTGGTTACAGATACCCTGATTTGTGAATATTTTTATCTGTAATATTTCCTATTTCTCCCGATTTTCATGGTTTATGGATTGTTTATGGGCGTAGTTTCATTATTTATATGATTATAAGTATGCATGTGCAAAAAAATGCGATTCCATAATATATTGAGGCAAAACACACGAAAGATCCGCTATGATACCCCTGATTTGTGCCGTTTGGGGCAAACACCCCTGACACCTAAGAAATGTGGTATAATAAAAACAACATGCGACTTGATCGTTTACTGAATATTACGCGCAAATCATAAAAAACGTACATTGTGAATACTAGAAAAGTTTATATTATGTTAAACAGGAATATGTTTTCAAGTTATACACATATATCTACTTGCCATACACATTAAATCTGCCACTTTGTTAAATTTTAAATTATATATTCACAATGTTTATGGTTATTATAAGAGTGTTTTGTATTTGCAGAACAGCCCATAGACTGATAACGTGATGTTGTTGATGCTGCCTACTAAGACCTGACAATGAACACATACCTACAAAAGTGGATTCAATGATAGGACCAAGCATTTCAACGATTAAACAGTTGACAATGACATGGATGATGGAGTTCGATAGAAAGTGTGAAATTCTATACTAAAATGAGAAATATCAAATAAAAACCCTTAAAATCCACTTTGTTTTGATAAGAACATGTACATGCTTGTGTGTGATTACAGTTCACGGTGTCTATTCGTATTGGCATCCTCTCTGTGCAAAACAATAGTTTTTGACAACACAAATCGACAGGAGAGGTACGAAAACCAACGATTTTGCCAAAAATACAGAAAGTCTTTGAACCTATCTGGCCTTTAAATGCTTTAAATATTGCAACTTTCATGAAATTACGTTAAAAACAGCCTACTTTCCGTTTTGGACCTGATATGGCTGTAATTGTTGGTGGCGAGTACATTAGTTGTATATTTTATAGCTAGCATGTGAGTGAGTATGTGACAGTGGCAAGAACAAACAACTTAAATAGGGACCAATAAAACTGATCTCTAGGGTGGCAACCTACCGTAAACGACCTTGTTCGGCTGTATCCAGTGGTTGTAAATATTCGTAGGACATATTGTGACTTTAGTGTGAGGTGTTAAGTACCAAAATCATGGGGTATGATATGTATGTATTAAGTGGTTGTGTGAGTAGTTATATTTGAGTCAAATAATAGGGCGGATTTACTTGAGCTCCGTGGTGGTGAGTATCCGAATACGTCAGGGATTGCTGTATTGTGTTCTGTAGAGTATCTACTACTACAGTGAATAGGAACCTGTCCGGTAGGAGTTGATACAGGATAGGACAGGGTATGATTAACGTATTTTTCCATCTTAACCCCGCGACCGTGTTCCGATTTGCCCCGTCCATTTGGATGCTCATATTTTGATAACCAATCGTCCAGTCTATGAAGTGTGTCTATACTATGTGATTAGATTACATGCTTGATAAAAAATACGTGTTTAATTTGTACACTTGTAGAATTTGTGAGAAGCCCTCGTTAAAAATAAATGACCGCTCTGACTTGCACCAGTGTCCCCTACACGTATTGGCACCCTGCCTGCAAAACGCTGTATCGTATCAAATTACGTAAAATACATACGTTCATTTTTGTTGTGGCACCGGCATCCTCTCTGTGTGTTTCAGCTGATTGGCACGGGAATCCTCGCTGTGCTCACAATAACTATAGCACAGAGAGGGTGCCGGTGCCCGAACAGAGAGGGTTCCGGTGCTACAACGAAACGGAAAGTAGGCTGTTTTTAACGTAATTTCATGAAAGTTGAAATATTTAAAGCATTTAAAGGCCAGATTGGTTCAAAGACTTTCTGTATTTTTGGCAAAATCGTTGGTTTTCGTACCTCTCCTGTCGATTTGTGTCGCCAAAAACTATTGTTTTGCACAGAAAGGATGCCAATACGGATAGACACCGTGAACTGTTATCACATACAAGCATGTACATGTTCTTATCAAAACAAAGTGGATTTTAAGGGTTTTTATTTGATATTTCTCATTTTAGTATAGAATTTCACACTTTCTATCGAACTCCATCATCCATGTCATTGTCAACTGTTTAATCGTTGAAATGCTTGGTCCTATCATTGAATCCACTTTTGTAGGTATGTGTTCATTGTCAGGTCTTAGTAGGCAGCATCAACAACATCACGTTATCAGTCTATGGGCTGTTCTGCAAATACAAAACACTCTTATAATAACCATAAACATTGTGAATATATAATTAAAAATTTAACACAGTGACAGATTTAATGTGTATGGCAAGTAGATATATGTGTATAACTTGAAAACATATTCCTGTTTTAACATAATATAAACTTTTCAAGTATTCACAATGTACGTTTTTTTATGATTTGCGCGTAATATTCAGTTAATGATCAAGTCGCATGTTGTTTTTATTATACCACATTTCTTAGGTGTCAGGGGTGTTTGCCCCAAACGGCACAAATCAGGGGTATCATAGCGGATCTTTCGTGTGTTTTGCCTCAATATATTATGGCATCGCATTTTTTGTTTTGCACATGGATACTTATAATCATATAAATAATGAAACTACGCCCATAAATAATCCATAAACCATGAAAATCGGGAGAAATAGGAAATATTACAGATAAAAATATTCACAAATCAGGGTATCTGTAACCAAAACGGCACTTTGCGCGAGTGTTCTGCTTAATTATAGGTGCTTGGAGGGAAAACAACCATGGGTCGCAAACTAGAAACCTGGCCGGGTACTTTGGTCAGCTTGTTTTTATTTCAAACGCCTTACTAAGCAACGAAAAGTCAAGATTTACTTACCGAATCGACGTAAATCGGCCATTGAAATAGTCGGTATATCCACTTCCGCCCCTATACGTTTCCCCCATTGTTACTGGTGGACAAGTATTTTTAGACATCTTTTACCCGAACATACAGCAGGGGCGTAGCTTGCCCAAAATAGTACATAATAATTTCATACTTTTATAAGTAGAAATTTTGCAGGTACATGATTGTATTTATTTCTTTGATAACTTGTTCCGTTGCATGCATTTTTGAACCATTCTACTTGCCTGTGGCATAGAGGTAGCCCGCTCTTACACTTCATATGACTCCTCCTCTTCCATGCCACCAAACGCTGAACCTGGTGGCGGAGGTGCCATCATCCCACCACCCATCATAGCTGATTGAGGAGCGCGCATAGCTGGTGGAGGAGGTGGTCCACCCCTACTCCGCCTCTTACTCTTAATCATAGGGGCACCAGCACGCCCCATCATACTCTTAGGAGCACCAGCATATCCCATCAAAGGGGCAAATCCCATTGATTTGGTGGGTTTGAACTTTTTTCTGACCTCTTTCATATTTCTTGACTTGGCTACACTCATTGCCTGTGGCACGTCTGATGCTGTCTGAAGTTCAGTATTATTGCGTCTAAGTTGTTTTGTTTGAATCCCTTGTCCCTGAAATTTGCCATGAACTCTACTAGTAAGTTCTTTCTCGTCAATGTCCCTGCCAGCTGCTATATCGGCTGGTGCCTCTTCGTTAACTTGTTCCATTAATTGTTCCAACGACATTTCCTCCTGAGCCCCGCCCACGATGACCTGCGTTAAAAGTTTAGCTTTTCCTAAAGGCACATACTGTCCGCCTGTAATATAGGCAAGTGCCATGAAGAAATCCTTATATGGACAGATACTTGGCTCACATCCAACCATATATAATGTGACACCCTTCTCTGCCATCTTGTTAGCCACTTCCATTGGGTCAATACCTGCAGGGCAACCGTTGGGAAAACCATCACCACAAGCGTTCAGTCCATGAGGAGGGGCATCGGAAACACAAACACATATCTTGGTCGACTCCTCGCGCCAGCTTAATTTCAAGACATCATGGAGAGCATCAGCTACAGCTTCTGGCGTGTCTCCTCCCCCACTGGCTGAACATTTCCCCAGCCACTCTCTCATTTTGCTAGGTGAGCCCGTGAAATCGTGCGTTCTTGTCACAAATGAACTGTCTTGTGGTGGATGATCACGATATTCAACAAGTGCCATATGTATATCACTGTTTTCACCGGCAACTATCTTATCAACAATTTTACGAAATATTGTCACGTGCCGAGTCAATTTACCAACCCATGCTACCCGTGCAGTCCATAGCAAACGCCAAATCCAACAATTTGATGTGATGTTTTTTCAACGGCGGAGCCTTATCCCCGCTCCCGCTCGGTTTATTTTCGTTCGTTGCCATTTTTGTCACACTTCACTATAACTCGACTGAATGAGACGTTCGCGTCGGCTGTCCTTCTATTTATTATTATTATTATTAGTTAGGAAGCCTTCTTGGAATGCAATGTGAAATTCTCACATGTAGATGCTGATCAATTTGGGGAGAAATAATTTTGAAGAAAATATGAAGAAAATTTCACTAAAATGCACAAAAATGATACAAAAACATGTAATCAACAGTTAAAAAAATATTACTAATATTCTTTTTTTGCACAAATCCATTTTTTGATAAATACTCATTAAAATAAGTTTATAATAAACACTCCTAAAAGTTTCTAAATGACTCGTCCTAATGCGAAGGGGTATAGCTAAATACCGAAAACAGAAATTCTGCTGAACATAAATCAATTACCGAACATAAGCAATAAAACACAGATAGTCAGTTAAACTAATGTAAACTACAATTGTGTCAAAAATGATGGACAGAATTACAGATTTTGACTTAATTAATTATGTTTTCATTATTGCCGACATACGAACAGAATCTCTGTTCGGTAATTGGTTTCTGTTTACGAACATAGTTATCTGTTCGGTATTAAGCTATACCGCATGAATCGAGTATCATGAGACTGGTACCGCGTGTCTCATTTTCCGACTAGGTCTACACTATTTGATACGTGGTACCAGTCTAGGCGGTATTACTGAATGCCGAAAACAACATTTTGCCGAAACAAATCAGAATTGCAGAAAACAAATGGTATTTTCTGTTATTTTGCGGTCTTTATTCTTTTTTAAATTTTAATAGATAAAGTATTATAAATATAAGACCCGTGTGCAAATTATTGGTAATCGTTCAATTATTAATCGTTTAATTTGAGTTTTTCTATAATACCGCCACGATCAACATTATGTGTTGTTAATGTATTAAATTCCAATTTGATATAAAAACGGCTATTGATTCTTATGCATGTTAGGTTGAATATTATAGAAATTAAGATGATATATTATGTGCATGGTTTATAACAATGGAAATTATCAGAACCACGTAGATCAGAACATAAATTCGCGGGTAACTTAGCATAGGCAAAATGTTTCATGATTGTCGAGCTAAAATATCGTCGATAATGTTCATCGAACATGACAATTGGTGAAATTTAATTTCTTGGATTTCGATAATTACCATATTATATTACCCTGAGTGTTATAAAGAATGACAATCACCGAATTGCATTAACAAGGTTGAGATGTTCAGCTCATAAACTAGCTATTGAAGAAGGTCGATTCAGAAATATAGAGAGAGAAAATAGAACGTGCTTATTCTGCAATATGAATGTTGTAGAAGATGAATATCATTTTATAGTTGTTTGTCCCTGATTTCGTGATATTCGGAAAACATGTTTACCAAATTATTTTTGCCACTGGCCAACAAAACAAAAAATTATCAACCTGTTGTCGGTTTCTAAAAAAAACCTTATAAATATGCTTGCTTAATATATATCTTTACTGCGAACCTTCTAGGCGAGTCTTTATCGACTTAAAATATTATTATTATTGATCATGTATATACATTCTCCATTGTACGATTGTATCGAGAAAACAGATCATTTCTTGTATATCACTCAATTATTTAAGTCAGTACGTTTTTACAAGACCCTATACATCTATATGCTATGTTAAAAATTTGATAAGTTATGAATATCATTGTAATGTATACAACAGTTACTGTTAAGTAATCATAGTTTGGAAAACGGAATGCCTTTAATCTTGATAATGAATAACAATTTTAATGAGCACGTCCATGTCTAGTTACACTTAATTCACCCCAATTACCGTTTAATTGCCCGAACGATGTTAGGTAAACAAACTTGTGAACAACAATGAATTAAGCCTAAAACAGACACTTTCTTTCTTAATGTGATTTGTGAGACAATAATGTCCACGACCTTTAGTTCATTAAAATCATTTTTAAAGGGAGGTCAATTGAAATAATGTGTCTTCGTTATCACCTAATTATATGATTTAATAAATAGTATTAACTACAAACTGGTACTTTACCAGTCCATGGATCGTATATATTGAGTTGTTATATAGCTTCCTAAAAATGTTGTTTTCTTTTTTTCATATATATTGCTGTCACAATCATTTTGTTCTTCACGTGCTTCTAGATTATATTTTGAAAATCAAAAAGGCGTTGTCTTGACGTTAATACACAAAAAATGAACGTGTAATTGTTAAGTGACATGTAAGGAGCTGCTCAAGTATCCGATAGATAATCCTATTAACGTTGGTGATTGGTTGTGAATGCATGCCATTAATTGTTAAACCAATTATACAATCATCAGATAATCCTGTTACCGGTAGCTTATTGTTTGTTAATGGCATAAGTGTGACACTTGATAACATACCGATTTTATGAATTTATGATACGAGCCAGGCTCTGCGATTTTCACCCTTATCGCAAGTGACGTTATTTTCCGTAAATGACGTCGTAAGTGACGTCAAAGCTAACGTTAATGCGGAAGTAATCAAAGTCATGCTGTCACGGCGTTTGCTAGGTAAACAGGAGAACTTTTCATGATAAACTGGAAGATTCCAATTGTACAATGGCAGACGTTACGAAGAGCAATTTGTTAGGCAATTTCGACTTTGTTTTGTTCAAAATTAACTGTCATGTCAGCAATCAACTGAAATTGTTTATAAGCAATCTATTGGTAAATGTGCTCAATTGATTTGTTCAAATTGTGCATGATTGTATCATACCAGTTAGTGCCATCAAGAGACAATCAGCATTAATAAATTTGCATGGTCGGAAAAAACTTACAGCCAAACCTTTATCAAAATGTACGTGACACAGTATAGTTATACTCTAATGTAACACCAGTGTCACCATGCTAACAAACACTGTATTTCAACATTAACATGTGCACGCATGATTTCTAGTATACCCATTGTTTCAGTGATCAATATACTAATTATTCAGAGGTAATGGTCAAATGACAGAAATCAGTGTTCAGCGAACATAAGCAGGAAAATGTTATTCTTCATTATAATAAACATGAGAGATCTTTAGAAATTTTGAATAATACAGCAATAACATATATGGCGTCGAGCGCAGGAAAACGTCCCTTACGACAAAAAAAAATACAAATTTTTTTTTTACATAATCTAACGCACATAACATGTTACTTTGTTAAGAACTTTATTTGATGGTTATATACTGCCTATTTATGTAGTTATGACCATTGATGTATGATGCATAGTGCGTCCTTTTTTGCACTTGAAAACGTCGCGACCTCAACGTTATATTAACAGCGTCATTTCATTGTAGCGAAAAACGTCCGTTTACTTTTGTAAATAAATACGAAAATATTATGATGATTGAAATAATTGTTACGGTTTCGTTATAGCTCTGCATTTCTCGACACGTCCTTGTAGTTCCGTTACCTAGCAACCGCAGAGTATACACTATGCTCTCAAGATTGTATGATTTAAAAATCTAACCAAAATCACTGCGGTATAACGTACACCGGATATTGCTGGTAAAATGAGTAATATTATCAATTTTAAGGACATGAAATGGAGACCAGGGTGAGTTTAGACGCGATATTTTCCTAATTACTGACTTCTTATGCATATCCCAATTGAGGTTTAACTTCTTCGGGCATTTTGGTAACTTTATAGAACACTACCGTATATCAAATGGTCATAGAAAGGTTAAAATGATCAAGTATTATGCCGTTACTCACTCGCAAATATTGACAGCAGTACTGTACAAGCTTCTGAAAAGGTTGTATTACCAAATTATAGATTTTTTGAACTGGCCATTTTGTTTATATTGAACTCCAAAATGTTGAGACCAAATTTCATAAATATTGGTCGAAAAACGACCAAGATACACCCCAAAACAGATACACGGGTGTGTACAGAGTATTGCTGTTTAGTGTACAGAGTATTGCTTAATAAAATGAGTAAATAAAGTATGTATATGGACAGTTTTATCGTATAATTACGTCTGCAAACCAATAAGGTCATGTCTTATGGGTTATATGATATACTAAGAATATTCTTAAATGGTTATGTTAAAATAGTTCAATCCGTCAGGCAAATGAATGCGATTAACAATATAGAATGCTGAATTTTATGCATAGAGTGTTCTTGTGAGTAGTACAAATGTGATATTTAACTTGGATATATGCAATTCTTTGAGAGTCATGTTTATGATCAAATGGCAAATAAGGGCTTTCACATCCATATATACACACCAAGGTTTATTTTTAATCTCTCAACTATTTCTGACGCTGCAATGAGGTTACTTTGCTATGACTTACATTCAACGTTGCTAATTCAAACTATTGGACATTGTAGTTGTTTTGTGTTTGTCTAATGCGATTGCCCAGTTATGACCCTTTACTGTTTATGAAACACACTCAGTTACTAATAAAAGTTTCCCATAAAATTCGCAGGGGGGGGGGGGGTTGGAGCTAGGATTAGCTTGTTACATTAATTGCTTCATGTAGTTCATGTAATCCAGTCTAAATAGGTACATATCTATTCAGTATAAATTATTTTTACAAAATAACACTGAGTATACCTTGTATTTATTCAATTTGAGTGATAAATAGTCACTGCACTTATAAGCAATACTCCGTACACGATACAGCAATACTCCGTACACCAGGGAGCAACCATATAGCAATACTCTGTACACTAACACTTGTATTTATTCTCGCAATGCACCCTTATTTTCGATTAGTTTCGGATACTACATTTGAAATATAATCTTTGTAACAGAAATAACAATTCGCTCGATTCAAGTTGAGTATTTTAACGAAAAATATATACAAAAACATCTAATTTCGACAGATCGAGCTTACTTTCTGCGTGAGTAACGATGCGAGTTTGGTCTTTTAATCACCCTTTTAAGAAACTCCAAGCAATTTACCGGTTGCACATGCTAGGAAAATTTATGGAGGAGATAGTTTTGTATAAAATGTACATTAAACACACTCAGAAAAACTAAAAATTGTCTCTCAACTTACCCTTGTCAACACTAGAATGTCGCGAAAATTGATAATATTACTCATCTTGCTAGCAATATCCGGTGTACGTTATACCGCAGTGAAAATTATACGCCAATCCGGCCAACTCTGTGCAAAACAGCCATAGTAACTATATTTATGCTGTTTAGTCTTCCAGTATAAGTGCTACTAACATACTGTATTATTAAAGATACATTGAGTTTTAACTTTTCATATTATTTCTGATAAAACAGTATTAAACAATTTGTTACGAAATTAACATCTAGACTGCTTAAAATGCACTGTTTGTAAATACACTCGAGGTATAAAAATATTGCTTCTAAGAATTTCAGAAAGTTTATCGGAAACATATATTTGGAACCGTTGGTGTAAATAAAGAAGAAGTTTGATAATAAGTTAATAACATAAGTTTTCAAACATTATTTCATGCGCAGTATTGCTAACCCTTTAAATTCCCAATCTTATTGTTCCGCTTTGACATCCCGGTAGAGCCCCGGGACTCATTGGGGCGAAACGTGTCAAACCGGAAGGCAACCGTAACAGCACCAGGGCGAACCGGGAAAAACCGAGATGCACCGGCTAACAGCACCGGTTGTGTTAAAATGTTTAATACAACCGGGAGTTACCGGGACCACCGGGCAGATATCAAGGACCGGCTTAATCCGGGGATAAACGGGACACAACCGGGGCTTTCGGGACACCACCGGGAACGATCGTATCTCTACCGTATGTCTACCGTGATAAACCGTGACGTATCGGTGTGATATAGACTACTAGAATGCAAGCTGAGTGCATGTAATGAACGGCGTACATAACCTACGTCCGTCCGCACAACGTTATGGACCGAATTAGCACCAAGCTGTTCACGGAAAATGGAGGCGCTTTTATGGTTATGACTGGCAGATTTCCGGTTCCGTCACGGTTAAGGACGGCGATGTACATGTTGAATTCTGACCTCTCAAGCTCTACCGACACGCATTTCTTAGCTGGCTTTTTAAGTTTTTATTAATTAATTACCATGACGTTATCGTAGGTAATTGGCAACCTAGTGAGAACTGATGCAGTTTGCACCTTTTCCCTAGTTTATAAATGATCTCCTGTGACAACCAGGTAACAACGGCGTTTCACCGGGACACAGCCATGGTATAACGGGGCAACTCCGACGATCGCCGGGACACCTCCAGCTGTCACTATAAAATCACCGGCATCAACATGGATCAAACCGGACCTTTTCGGGGCGCTTCCGCCTTTCACCGTATCGACACTGTACTGAAACCGGGAATAACCGTAGCAACTCCGACCTAATTGAATATCCTTTCACACCGGCGGTACACCGGGGTAACATCGGGAATATGGGAATTTTGTAACAAAAGCGTCCCGGATCATCCCGGTATACTGGCTTTACTTCACTGGGGTGTACCGGGACTTGAACCGGGGCAGTGATAACGGGGCGTAAGCTCGGAGTCTCAGGTTAATGCGGTTAGAAAAAAGTATTCGTAGTAGATCTAGGCTAACAATGTTGTATTTATCAATCTATGCTAAAAATATTGAACAAGTTTCTGACATAATTAGTGTACCCTCGTATGTTGAAAAACGACCAAATGCTCTCTGAATCGAATTATGTACTGTTTGCAACCGAGACATACACATATACAAGCAGTCATTATTCTGTATGAATTATGTTATTGTGCAGCAAAACTTTAAAACGTGATTACCGGTATATACCTGACTCGATAAAGGTATTTATATCATTATGCCAAACAATTTATTATTATTAAGTAATATGATCCAGCTCTACTTTAATTTGACATGAAATATTCTACTTGTTATTCAAACCACAAAATTACTAAAAAGCAGGCCTGGTACGTGTATTGATTTACTCTTGTAATTCATATTTCAAATCTTTAAATCTTTTCATTTAATAATTGCACAGTGACATGTCAATGACAATGCAGTTAAAGACTGTTATTTGACTAAAGCATGCATACCCGGTACATACAAATGTTGTACCTTAGGCCTACAATTATACTCCTTTTAATCGATTACTTGTCTGATGAATTTGTATACAAAACTTTGTACATTCAAAGATCTATCTTTATTTGGTTAATTATCGCTGTAATAGTCTCCATTTTGAAAGAAATGACAGCAAACCTGCACAATATTTCTATTAATGAAGTGTTTTTCACAAAAGCAATAACAGGCTAAATATCATTAATTTTGTAAAGCGAGTTTTTGTAAAACTATGATTCAGTGCAGATAACATTACGTGAACATTTTTATTTTACTTTTACTGAAAAAAAAATCGCTCGCAAAGTCACTTCAATCTAGGAAAATGTGTCAACACGTTCTTTGCGAAAACGTATACACTCCATCAATATTTTTCTTATTTTAGATACTCGACCCACCTCCTATATTACTTTTAGAGGTTGTCAATTAGATATAAAGCCCTTAAAGGTTAACATAAACTAGTTCACATTAAGCATAGATTTCAAAATCGCAACGCAATTTGTTTAGATCATATGCCAATCAATTTCAATGGAACTGCATTTGTGTATTCGACCACGTACTTTAATTAATTTATAAACATTCGGACTTCCTCTATTTTCTTCCCCATGCAAAGAGAAAATATTAACGAAGTAAAATTCGACGCATATGATTTTTTTATTAATTTGTCAATAAATATACCAATATTTGTATAAATTCATGAAATAATGACGACATCATGCACACTGCGATATAACGTACACCGGATTTTGCTCGTAAAGTGAGTAATATTATCAATTTAAAGGACATGAAATGGAGACCAGGGTGAGTTTAGAGACGAAATTTTCCAAATTACTGACTTCTTATGCACATCCAAATTGAGCTTTAACTTCTTCGGGCATTTTGGTAACTTTAAAGCACACTATCGTATATCAGATGTTGACAGAAAGGTTAAAATGAACCAGCATTATGCCGTTACTCACTCGCAAATATTGACAGCAGGACTTTACAAGCTTCTGGAACGGCTGTAATACTAAATTGTAGATTTTTGAACTGGCCATTTTGTTTATATTGAACTCCAAAATGTTGTGACCAAATTTCATAAATATTGTTCGAAAAACAACTAAGATACACCCCCAAAAAATACATGTGCGTTTACGGAGTATTGCTGTTTAGTGTACGGTGTATTGCACATAAATTCAACGTTAGTATACGGAGAGTATGGCATAATAAAATGAGTAAATAAAGTATGTAAATGGACAGTTTTATCGTATTATTACGTCTGCTCACAAATATGGTCATGTTTTATGGATTTTACGATACAATAAGAATATTCTTAAATGATTATTTTAAAATATTTCAACGGTCAGGCAGATGACAGGGAGGACTTGGAGCTAGGATTAGCTTGTTACACTAATTGCTTCATGCAGTCCATACAATCCAATCTAATAGGTACATATATATATAATATAAGTTTTTTTTTATAAAATAACGCTGCTTATACCTTGTATTTATTCGCTTTGAGTGACAAATAGTCACTGCAAGTAAAAGCAATACTCTGTACACCAAACAGCAATACTCCGTACACCAGAGAGCAACTATATAGCAATACTCTGTACACTAACACCTGCATTTATTCTCGCAATGCACCGTGATTTTCGATTAGTTTTGGATACTACATTTGCAATATAATCTTTGTAACAAGAATGACAATTCGCTCGAGTATTTTAACGAAAAATATAAACAAAAACATCTTATTTTGACAGATCGAGCTTACTTTCTTCGTGAGTAACGATACGAGTTTGGTCTTTTAATCACCCTTTAAAGAAATTCCTGGCAATTTACCGGTTGCACAGGCTAGGAAAATTTATGGAGAAGATAGTTTTGTATAAAATGTACATTAAAACACTCAAAAAACTAACAATCATCTCTGAACTTACCCTTGTCAACACTAGAATGTCGCGAAAATTGATAATATTACTCATCTTGCTGGCAATATCCGGTGTACGTTATACCGCAGTGATGCAATGTAAGGCCACCTGCACGCTGTATTGCAGTCGGTATAAAAACTTCCGTAATGCTAGACAGCCCTAGCTAGGACTCGCTAGGATTATGGAACTTTTGTAATCCTAGCATGTGGGTCTAGGATTACCCATTGCCTTTTAGATATGAATCAGTTCGGCCAATGAACGCCACTTTATTTTTAGCTATGAATTGTTGACGGGTAACAATAAGAGCTAAACGTCAGAATAGAATTCATACTTGTAAGTTGTGTACGGATAAATAAAGGTAAAGTATGAATATATCACTGATTTATGGAAATATTTGTCTTAATTATTATGTATAATTATCAACATGACAGTGTGTTTAAAGCGTTTCAAAGGTGTTTACGCGTATATAACATGTAGACCTAATTAATATTACTGATGATCCAGGGGCGTATCCAGATTTTTTTCAAAGGGGGGGCTCAACTTGGGGAGGGTCCCGGGAGGGGTGTCCCTTCCCGCGGTCGATTTTTTTTCAAAGGGTCCACTGAATTGGTGCACTTTCCTGCTATCTAATCATCATCATGCTTGACAAAAGAACATGCGCAATACTTAAACATTATAAACAATTAACACATTTATTGAAAATGATTAAATGCATGAACTTTAAATGTATCACACTCAAGATAGTCCGGCAGAACTTGCAACGGACCGTGCAATATCTTCTATACAAAATGTTTTTGCATTTTCTTGTTCTCTGGACCATACCATAACAGAATCCGAGTGATGCCACCTTGTCATCATTGAGCAATTCTCAGAATGAGGCCCCAAAGGGGGTATATGCATTCTCATGAATTAATCAGTATAAATACATTATTATTTTTATCAAATGTGCAGATGAACATGCTAAATGTTCTTCATATTATGCCAAACAATGTGTTTATTCAATTCATAAACATATGTAGTAGTAAATTGTGAAAATGAGGCCCACTCATGGTTTAGACATAAAACGAGGCCCGTTATTAGGCAAACAAGTGGTTTAAATTTGTAAATGATGCATGTTAAACAAATGTTTCATTATATCTAGTATTCGAATTGAATACAGTGATATTGGTTAGTACAAACATAGCTTAATATTAAATTAATTTACTTGAGGCCCTGCCATCACTTAGCAAATGTGGCTCCATAGGGGAATATGAGTTTTTTTTATCAATATAGTTAGCTTAAACACATATAATCTATAACGTACAATCAAACGTAACGCAAAACACCTTAAATGTAGTTTGTGTTGCAAAATACCCTAAATGTTGTTTATATTTTGCTGAATAATGTGTTTATTCAATTTATAAACATTTGTAATAGTAAATTGTGAAATCGAGGCCCGTCTCGTGGTTTACACCTAAATCGAGACCAGTCCCTTTATTAGCTAAATGAATGAATTAAATTAGTAAATGAGGCATGCTCATACATTTTTATATTTGAATATATTTTATATTGAATTTAGTGGCATTGACAAGTGCAAACATGAATCAACCATTAAATTAATTGAATTGAGGCCCTGCTAGGGGGGAGATTAAATGTATTAACTTTATGAAATTCACCCAAACTACTCGTTATTATGTAAAGTAATTCACTAAACCTTACAGAATGCAACTTACCCCCCCCCCATAACTATTAATGTTAAAAAGTGTTATTTGTTATTTTGAAAAAGACAAATGAGACAATGAGGGGGCGCGTCTATGATAAACAATGAAAAGAGAAAATTATGCACAGACCATGTTCAATTCAACATTTTATTATATGAAATATGAGACTTACTTAATAATAAAAGTTAATTATCTATATTCACATAAACAACTAAATTATAGATTGGAAATGAAATGATCAATTGAGGCCCGTATTGTGTCGTGAAACTCTTAATGTTTTCTTTTACATAAAATGTTATACCTTGTTATTACCACTTATAACTAGGTACATGTACTTTGAGATACCCGTAATTCACCTATCAATATGTCTAAAAGGGTTTCCGAACGGGGAATGGTGCAGAATGATCCTGGCTCCCCAGAAACAGACTTCAGTCTGATTTTCGAATTAAACCACAAACGATGACCGATATGCAACACACACTATTTCATGAAACGAGCATCTCCCATGTTTAAGTTTTAAGTTTATTTTATTTGATATAACGCCTATTTTTATACATAAATATATATTCAATGGCGTTGTACAACATAATGTAACATTTTACAACAATAACATATATATAAAGGTATTAAAATAAATACTATTGGCAATAATAAAATTTAAAAAAAAAGCTGATCATAAAATACAATTCATTTGGCAGAATTAAATAATGATGTAAAAGCGATTCAATTAAAAAGCATATTATCACAGTAATAAACGAGTTACATGCATCAGTGTGCAATATTTATAAAATGTTTAAAACAATTCATGAGGATTCAGTCCAAATATTTGGCTTTAGGGTGTGGAAACTATTGAAAGGTGCTTTCAAGAACATACAGACATTTCAAACCGATTGAGTTCTCGCCAAAATGTTGAACATCCCAATGAAGTATTCGCCGCCATCAGGTTTAGCCATTTCAATTCAATATAAATGGTGATACCCGGTATGGTATAGTCAAACTCTATTAGGTACATATCAGGAGCGACTGAGGTATTTCTGGTCCCTTATGTGTAAATGCGACTACGAAGTAGAGTCATTCAATGACATGGGCAACTTTTCATTAAATAGTAAAACTATCCAATGCCCAAACGTGTACTCACTACCACCATTTATTGTAATGCGAAGCTGAACATGGTGCTTGCTCATTAAGATTCTCCATCAGCGAGTTATTGCAACTATGATTATGACGTACTAACTTTACTAGTAACCTTATAAATCTACACCGTCCCCATATGGTACTCTTCATCACATAGTATTGCAATTCTTGTATACCAAAAAGGCATGCAATTGCAATACATACTTGGTGGTGGTAAACAGTTCATAGTGGTGTTGTGTACTCAATAACGCCAGGAATAAAATAGCCTGGTGCTCACTGGTGGTCAGTACTTTAAATGTTTATATTTCGGGGTAAGCTATAGTTTTATGACATGGAACGGTTGGTGGTAGATTACTCGTAGTTTGTGCCTCTTAGAGCCTGAAACAGCAGTACGTAGGGTGTGGAGTAACCTATGTGGTTTTAAATAGATTATTTTGGTGTGGTTTGTATTCTATCTGGCTTGGCATTGCGTGAATGGATGATGCACAGTCTGATTGTTCTACCGGATACTTGTTAATGCCGTCCGTATAAAGCTCTGAGAAGCTGTAAGAAACCCAAAGCGATCGGAATCACATTAGGCAGTGGCCATTAATACATATAGAGCCAGTAATGATTAGTTTGGTAGGGGTTATATCCCGCAAAGTGAGACAAATGCCTGTAGTCCAGGATTATATGAATACCACTTTCAGAATGGAAAGGCTGTATGTGGTGGTGATAGAAACACTAGTCAGAAGATAAAAACCACTGGTATTGATGTCAGAGTAGCATTTATGAAGCGGTTCATACAAAATGATACTTCATATGCAGTTAGATAACACATGTCTGAAATTTTCAATGGGGTCATGTGTTTAGCTGAAGGACAGCAGGTGGAAGAGAGAGTGGTGTGATACAAAGTAACCGGTCGCGCTGCCCTAGCTCTTTCCGAAGAGACACATTGGTTATTTAACATGCCCCGGTGTATAGCATCGAAAAACGCGAGACTATCTCTGGGTTGCCAACCAGTTCATCTCTAGTTGGGTGGGAAACACAGAAAATCGTTATTCACAGTTGAAGTTACACTTACAAAGGTCTCAAAGTTATGGAATACCATATTTATCAGTGTAATGGAGGTCATCAATAATCATCGACGTTACTGAATTCATTTGAATACTAGTAGTTTATTCCAAACGTGAGTAATAAACTAATCGCCATGTTCCTAGTACATCCTTTATTTATAGTTTTTTTACTCTAGCAGGGCCTCATTTCCTCAATTTATTACAGGTATTTCAACATTTAATACCCCTATATTTCATTCCCACTTTCATAACTTCAAGCTATCCCATGTACGAAAGTGGTTCATGACCAATTGATTTTTATACAATAATATATATTTTCTTCAATTTTTCATTTACCCTTATTAGGGCCTTAATGTCATTAACTAAAGCATTACACCAGCTAATCAAAACTGTTGTACATTTGTAGTTATCTATGTCTTTAATTTTGTGTTATTCGCAAATGTCATATGTGTTTAACACGTATATGCATACTTACCTAATTAATAGTCTGTGTAGGCCTACTGCTGGGACACATATTAGGTGTCGACCACAAGCGGGGCCTCAATTCATCATTTACTAATATAATCCATTTGTTTCTCTAACAACGGGCCTCGTTGTAATTGTAAACCACGAGTGGGGCCTCATTTTCACAATTTACTATAACATATGTTTATAAATTGAATAAACACATTATTTTGCATAATATAAACATCAGTTCGAGTGTTTTTTCTGTACATTTGATAAAATAATGATGTATTGATACTGATTAATTCATGAAAATGCATATACCCCCTTTGGGGCCTCATTCTGAGAATTGCTCAATGATGACAAGGTGGCATCACTCGGATTCTGTTATGGTATGGTCCAGAGAACAAGAAAATGTAAAAACATTTTGTATAGAAGACATTGCACGGTTACCGAAAAATATGCTTTTTATCTGCCGGACTAGAGAAGTTAGAATTTGGTCACATTTTCATAAAACTAAAGTTCACCTAGATAGTTTCAAGGATGCGGACTACATATAGGGATGTGCCCCTCTTGTTGTGGAAAATCTATTGATCTACCCTTATCCTTGTCAGTCTGTTTTTTGCGAACAGAATTTAAAAAAAAATTGCGAACTGACTTCAACAACTCTGTCTTCAGGGGAGGGCTTATCTTTGGAAGGGTTCCGGCCGGGAGGGCTCCCGTGGTCGAAAATTTTCAAACTGACAAATTGAATTGGTGCGATTTCCTGCTGGGTTCTCGGCAACGCGTAATTACGCGTATTTGGACGCATGCTTTTGAAATCAGACGCATAAAATCGGCGATCAACGCGTTTTCGGGACGCACGCGTTTGACCTTGGGTCATAAATTCGTCGTAAACACACGATTATACAATAAACAATTGCAGCGTCCCTAGTATCGAGTAATTGACAGGCGAGAGGGGGGGGGGGTTAAATACCAACGATAGGCATCGTGAACCAATCAGCGTTCGCGAGTCCTTAGATAATCATTGACGCGTCCCCCGAAAAATAAACTTTATTAGATCGATGCATATGTGTAAATTACAAACTGTTACGTAAACACGTACGCTTTAATTGATTGGTGATAATTGATATCTCCACTAAATTACTGACCGTGCGTTTATTTAATTGCAGACAGATTTATACGACGATTTTAATGTTTGTCGTAACGTTGTAACATCGGAAAAGCGATTCGTTAATCCAAATTTATTATTTACGATTAACGCGTGTGTTATATTCTACAAATGCCGAGTTTAAAGAACATACCTTTTAAATTCATATTCCCACACGGTATAACCGGATGCGTGGTCGGCCGAGTGATGCGTTACGGCCGAGGTCAATACTGATGACGGGTAAGTAGTGGGGTTATATTTCTTACCAGAACTTATCGATTTCGATATTTCTTTTAGATCTAGCGATTTGTGAATGACCACGAAAGTTTAAATGTACCATTCAAACAGCCTCGCATGCTACCTTGGCGGAATAAATCTGATAGAGCCTGTTTATACACGGCACGCAGAAAATAATGCTTAATTTTTCACATACATTGTCCGAAATTAAACAGTTTGTGCTAGTATTGAACTATTTTACATCACAGATCTAAAGAAAATTCATCTATGAACAATTCTGTAAAGTAACAACTCTGTCCGCGCCTTGAAACTAACGATTGACCCCTTCAAAGAGACCCTAGTATGCGCAAAAAGGATGACGTTTACAGCCGAGGAGATTTTGTGATGATGACGTTTACGGCCGAGGACGAAAAATATGGATGACGTTTACGGCCGAGGAAATACTTACTAAAAACTGCGATTTTTCGCAGTTTCAATGGTTTTCTCACCGGGAAAGTATGGAATATTCTCAAGTGTACATTCCAATGAACATTTCTTTACCAGAAAATGTTGGATAAGATTGTCTTACACTTACTTTGTTCCTATATATTTGATATAAAACGTCATGTTAGAGATCCATGACTTTACAAGACAGGTATTTGTTTGTTTGAAAATGCATTTAACAGTCTACGAAGAATAGTTAACGAAGAACGTCAGTTAGCATACAGAAAATGATAATTTACTGAACCATTCAATACCGTTGTGCTCCCTTTCTTCACCGGGACGTGTCTTGTACACATTCTTGTGTTTATCATATTTTACACAGTTGTGCACCAGTCCGTTGCTACCGTGGCCTATATCCCCGAGGATGGGCAGTGGATAGGCGAGAAAAGCCATGTTTTACATTCCAGCTTTCCTCGCCGGAGAAATGTGGAGGATTAAATGTCCGAACCAATATCACGGGGACTATGTTTAGCTGTCAGAGGTCGGGGAATACTAGAGATTTTACCATCAGTTATCCCCTGCAGGGTGGGGGAATTGCGATGGTTTTGACAACCCGAAAGTAAAATTCCACACCCATACCCAAGGGTGGAGACCGTGGAAGCAATTGACTGATGCATTATTTTAATGTTCGTATTTTCCTTTATTTGTTTTGGCGATGTGTTTTAAGGCTTGGAGTAGGGAAAGAAAAATGTTCGTTCTGAACTGATGGTAACTGTTTTTTAACCCTGTATATATCTTAATGGGTATACAGAAGGAAATATTTTAAATACCGTCATCGACTCTTCCTATCACGGGCTAAGACCGCTTCTGCTGTTAACAGTGGCCATGCCGTAGATGTAGGACTGCTTCTGCTGTTAACAGTGGCCATGTCGTAGGTCTAGGACCGCTTTTGCTGTCAAGGCACAATTGTTTGATGTCTAAATCCCCGTCCTACAGCCAAAGCTGACAGTACAAATATCCGGGGTCGGTACACGTAATCACGAAGTTAATCGCGGGTTTGGAACCGAACCAAAGTATATTCCCCGGGACCAGGAGTCGATTAGGTCGTCTTTTTGCCGCATATTGTGAAGATGTGTCGGTCTAATTCTCCCTGTACTCTCACCGGCGGTACCGGGACCTGCACCGGGACAGTGAGAACGGGGCTAAAGTTATTCTCAATTTCTCACGTGTAAATTCCAATAATCTAAAATTATTTTTTCCAAAAAAATATGTTTCTCCAAATTACGCTATAGTGAAGTCATGATTTGAAGCCAAAACATATGTCTTAAAACTAAAAATCTAATTAAAAAAATGTCGGCTCCAGTTGGGTTTGAACCCACGATCTATAGGAAATTCGAATACCTTTGTAATGAATTCTTTTATGAAAAATGTTCGTAACACAAGGACAAATTACATCATATGACAAGCGGGCATCATAATAATGACACATGTTTATCATATAATGACAAATGCACATCAAATGATATTATCTCAAACAGACGTCTTAAAATGAAAAAACATTGTCATATTATGACAAATGGACATGATGATTTTTTATATCACGGTATAATAACATAATGCAACAGTTCTGCTTATCTTAAGGCAGCTGTAGCGTTCCATATAGCTAGTTCCATATGACCATATTTCACGATCTTACTTTCAAATAAACAAAAATCTGTCTTATAAATAACATAGATCTCCAAAATGACGTTTTATATTGAAGATATAAGAATAATATAAGTGTAAGGCAGTTCTTTTCAACCTTTTTTCTGGCAAAGGGCAAATAAGTGTACGTGGATTGTACACTTGCGAACAGTCCATACTTTCCCGGTGAGAAAACCATTGAAACTGCGAAAAATCGCAGCTTTTAGTAAATATTTCCTCGGCCGTAAACGTCATACATATTTTTCGTCCTCGGCCGTAAACGTCATCATCACAAAATTTTCTCGGCTGTAAACGTCATCCTTTTTGCGCATACTAGGGTCTCTTTGAAAGGGTCAATCGTTGGTTTCAAGGCACGGACAGAGTTGTAACTTTACAGAGTTGTTCATAGATGAATTTTCCTTAGATCTGTGAGGTCAAATAGTTCAATACTAGCGCAAACTGTTTAATTTCGGACAATGCATGTGAGAATTAAGCATTATTTTCTGCGTGCCGTGTATAAACAGGCTCTATCAGATTTATTCCGCAAAGATAGCAAGCGAGGCTGAGTGAATAGTACATTTAAACCTTCGTGGTCATTCACAAATCGCTAGATCCAAAAGAAATATCGAAATCGATAAGTTCTGGTAAGAAATATAACCCCACTACTTACCCGTCATCAGTATTTACCTCGGCCGTAACGCATCACTCGGCCGACCACGCATCCGGTTATACCGTGTGATTCCGCGCTGATAATTCCTTGATAAAAATATCACAATCCCAACACAAGAAATATTTCCGACTCGAGGTCATTTTGACCTAATTACGGAAACCAAAAGTTTCAACTGTACTCAGTAAAGGTCGTCAGTTTCATTTATCAAACGCACGTGCGGCGACAATTTCTACATCAAGGTCGTTTGAGGGAACTTCAAAGGAGCGGTCTAGCGATTCGGTGAACTTTGATCGTGCGACATGTGAACTTAATGCCGTAAATTGTATTCGATATACGTGCGCTTTTTTTATAAATTTGAAAATATGACTGATGCAGCTGACTTTTTCTGGGTTTACCAACTTTGCTGATTTAGTTCACTCGCGAACATTCATGATTCAACGCATGTCAATTGACGAGATGTTTAAAGCATATTGAACGATGCTGGTATGATTCGTGTTTTAACACAATTTATTATAGTCAAATTATAGTCACACGGTCTGTGACAATTTGTCACAGAAAAGTTATTTTTGTTGTCACAGAAATATAATTTAGAGCCATGTATTTGTTAATAAAAACACAGATATGTATTATATATATTATGGTTAATGTCTATGATAAAAAGAATAAATGTGTTAATAAAAAATCAGGGATGTCAAATTTCTGCATTTTTTAGATTAGTCATAAATTGCAAATTTTATAAATTTTAAAAATCACCATCAATTAGAGTAAACCACATATTTTTTACAGTAGAAATTATATCACAGATTCAGAGTGTCTAAATCTCATTACTTTCAGTAACAGACAGACAGGGGATGTCAATAATTTGTGTACATATATTTGAAATATAAATTATTATGCCTGTGGCTAACTATTTCAGGGAATTTCATTAGTTAAATGTTTCTCCTTTAGCCAATCAGATAGTGTGATTTATCACCAGCAATCAATGAAGCATGTAGTTTATCTAGACTAGTATAATCCTGTCAGAGGTTTATGCCTGGGGGCTAAATCACACTGATCATAGCAGTTTATTGGGGGCTAGTGAACAGGAAATGTACCTATTATAGTGGATAAGTTTGAAATTTTAGGGGGCTCATTTTTTATGAAATCGTATCTGGCCAGCCAGCTGGGGGGGGGGGGGCTCATGCCCCCTAGCCCCCACCTAAATACGCCCCTGTGATCTGCTAACTATACAGTTTCTTATGAATATTTTGGGGATAAGACCACGGTCCAGTCTGTCATGAATGGTGTGGTGATTAGGCCATGGTCCAGTTTGTCATGAATAGTGTGGGGTTATGACATGCTATAGTCCAGTTTGTCATGAATAGTGTGGGGTTATGACATGCCATGGTCCAGTTTGTCATGAATGGTGTGCACAGTGGGCACTAGACCATGTTCCTGTTTGTCATGAATGGTGTGGTATTTAGGCCATGTTCCAGTTTGTCATGAATGGTGTGGTATTTAGGCCATGTAACTGTTTGTCAGGGGCGTAGCTGGGCATATTTTCAGTGTACGCACATGATAAATTATGCAGTGTTGCTAGGGGGGATTGTTTTATTCCTACGAAGTCGCACGTGCATTCTGGAGTAGTTTCAGGCCATAGTATAGCGTAATATATGGCATGATAAACATAGATTTTATCTATACAATGTTCTATATTTTTAAAACATACTAGTATGATTTCGTTTTATACTCGAGTATATCATATTTCTTGGCATTAAATAGGACACTAATGGACACTTCTTAATAAAAGTGGCTAAAGCTTAATTAGTACATTTTTGTAGCGTTAAAATGCTAATTAAATATACGTTATATGACACCCCCATCCCCGGGATTTTGACTTTTGGGCTGTCAAAACCCCCGTACTTCCACGGCCTACAGGAGAAAGCTGATGGTAAAATATCCGGTATTTCCCCGACACCTGACAACTAAATATTGTCCCCGGGGTTCGCAGAAAAATCCCAACATTTCCCCGGCCCTGTGGGGGAAGCTATCCCCCGTGGATCCCGGGGGGGGGGGGCGTGGATGCAACTGGCTGGTGCATAAAAACTATACGTGGATATTTTCTCAACACAGCGATACTTACACCAACAAAATTCTAGTCACATACATGAACATCTTGTCTTTTGACTAGATAGGAACAATTTTGCGACCAATGTTGACATTAAGTTCATTCGACCGCACCTTCACCTGACATCTCGACAGTCCGGTGAGATATCTACTTTCGAGCCAGGTTTATCAACGAACATGAAGACTGGGGAACGATTGTCCCCAGACCTCGCACGGCGGTTACACTGAATACACGGGTACATACTGTGCTGGTCCGAGATTCTCCGTGTCTTTCGACCGAGTTATTCCGTTGCTCTGAAGTACCTATCCGAGACATTCCTTGGTCATCCATATAGGAGCCTTATAGGTTGTTTGTTGTTATCGTTTTTTTTCGGCATATGCTCGTCCGTGTTGCCTTGTCACCACCGCATGGATGGTCGCAGAAGTGAAGGAGATGAATGGGTTTAGTGGAGGGGACATTAAGAGCTATCCATACATCTAACGGAGGATTTGACTCAGTGCTCACAAGAGTATGATACAAACACAATATACCTGAGGGGCTTAGCACACACAAACATTTTAATACGTTAAAACTAAATTTATACATGTAGTGAGGAACGTTGCTGCTTTGGAATAATTTATATTCTCTGACAATTCTACATGTATCCATAGAATGGATAGACATATGTACGTATGCATGTCCATGTTGTATCACACAAACTTAATCTCTAATTTATACTGTTTACTTATAAATGCATTGTGGGAGCGAAGCGAGCTAGAAAAAAAATGCATTTTTAACGCAGATTCTTGTAACTTGTAAGTGATTTAAAATTAAGTCAGAAAATTTCAATTCAAAACACTTCTGATAGTTTTTATATCAATTACGTTTTATCACATGGAAAATATGCCTCACCCGGGTTAGGCATTGCATTTTATTGCATTTTTGTATCACTTAAATTTTGTCAGTTTTTCAAACAGCGTACGCACGTGCGTATTTGCGTATGGACAGCTACGTCCCTGTTTGTCATGAATGGTGTGGTATTTAGGCCATGTTCCTGTTTGTCATGAATGGTGTGGTATTTAGGCCATGTTCCTGTTTGTCATGAATGGTGTGGTATTTAGGCCATGTTCCAGTTTGTCATGCGAAGTGTGGGGATTATGACAGGCCAAGGTCCAGTTTGTCATGAATAGTGTGGTATTTAGGCCATGTTCCAGTTTGTCATGAATAGTGTGGTATTTAGGCCATGTTCCAGTTTGTCATGAATAGTGTTGGGATTATGACATGCCATGTTCCTGTTTGTCATGAATGGTGTGGTATTTAGGCCATGTTCCTGTTTGTCATGAATGGTGTGGTATTTAGGCCATGTTCCTCTTTGTCAGGAATGGTGTGGTATTTAGGCCATGTTCCAATTTGTCATGAATAGTGTGGGGATTATGACAGGCCATGGTCCAGTTTGTCATGAATAGTGTGGTATTTAGGCCATGTTCCAGTTTGTCATGAATAGTGTGGTATTTAGGCCATGTTCCAGTTGTCATGAATAATGTTGGGATTATGACATGCCATGGTCCAGTTTGTCATGAATAGTGTGGGGATTACGACAGGCCATGGTCCAGTTTGTCATGAATAGTGTGGTATTTAGGCCATGTTCCAGTTTGTCATGAATAGTGTTGGGATTATGACATGGTCTTGTTTGTCATAAATAGTGTGGGGATTATGACATGCCATGTTCCAGTTTGTCATGAATAGTGTGGTATTTAGGCCATGTTCCAGTTTGTCATGAATAGTGTGGTATTTAGGCCATGTTCCAGTTTGTCATGAATAGTGTGGGGATTATGACAGGCCATGGTCCAGTTTGTTATGAATAGTGTGGTATTTAGGCCATGTTCCAGTTTGTCATGAATAGTGTGGTATTTAGGCCATGTTCCAGTTTGTCATGAATAGTGTTGGGATTATGACAGGCCATGGTTCAGTTTGTCATGAATAGTGTTGGGATTATGACAGGCCATGGTCCAGTTTGTCATGAATAGTGTGGTATTTAGGCCATGTTCCAGTTTGTCATATTTAGTGTTGCGATTATGACATGCCATGGTCCAGTTTGTCATATTTAGTGTTGGGATTATGACATGCCATGTTCCAGTTTGTCATATTTAGTGTTGGGATTATGACATGCCATGGTCCAGTTTGTCATGAATAGTGAGGTATTTAGGCCATGTTCCAGTTTGTCATGAAGAGTGTGGTGATTATGACAGGCCATGTTTCAGTTTGTCATGAATAGTGTGGTGATTATGACAGGCCATGTTTCAGTTTGTCATGAAGAGTGTGGTGGTTATGACATACCATGGTCCAGTTTGTCATGAATAGTGTGGGGGTTATGACATGCTATGGTCCAGTTTGTCATGAATAGTGTGGGGTTATGACATGCTATGGTCCAGTTTGTCGTGAATGGTGTGCACAGTGGGCACTAGGCCATGTTCCCGTTTGCCATGAATGGTGTGATGATAAGGCCATGTTCCAGTTTGTCATGAATAGTGTTGGGATTATGACATGCCATGGTCCAGTTTGTCATGAATAGTGTGGTATTTAGGCCATGTTCCTGTTTGCCAGCAATGGTGTGGGTATTAGGCCATGGTCCAGTTTGTCATGAATAGTGTGGGTATTAGGCCATTGTCCAGTTTGTGATGAATAATATATGGGATATTAGGTCATGGGTCCAATTTGTGATGAATATTGTAGGGATTAGGCCATGGTCCAGTTTGTCATGAATAATGTCGGGGTTAGGCCATGGTCTGGTTTGTGATGAATAGTGTTGGGGTTAGGTAATGGTCTGTTTGTCCTTAGTAGTTAGCAGGGATAAGACAATGATAAAGTTTGGATGTAGTGTGTGGGGTTTAGACAATGGTCTAGTTTCACCTGTGTAGTGTGTGGGGATTAGACAATGGTCATGTCTGCCTTGAGTAGTGTGTGGGGATTAGACAATGGTCCAGTTTGCCTCAAGTAGTGTGTGGGAATTAGACAATGGTCCAGTTTGCCTCAGGTAGTGTGTGGGGATAAGACAATGGTCCAGTTTGCCTCGAGTAGTGTGTGGGGATTAGACATTTTGGTCCAGTTTGCCTCGAGTAGTGTGTTGGGATTAGACAATGGTCCAGTTTGCCTCAAGTAGTGTGTGGCGATTAGACAATGGTCCAGTTTGCCTTGAGTAATGTGTTGGGATTAGACATTTTGGTCCAGTTTGCCTCGAGTTGTGTGTTGGGATTAGACAATGGTCCAGTTTGCCGTGAGTAATGTGTGGGGATTAGACAATGGTCCAGTTTGCCTCGAGTAGTGTGTTGGGATTCGACAATGGTCCAGTTTGCCTCGTAGTGCGTGGGGATTAGACAATGGTCCAGTTTGCCTCAAGTAGTGTGTGGGGATTAGACATTATCTTCCAGTTTGCCTCGGGTAGTGTGTGGGGATTAGACAATGGTTCAGTTTGCCTCGAGTAGTGTGTGGGGATTAGACAATGGTCCAGTTTGCCTCAAGTAGTGTGTTGGGATTAGACATTATCATCCAGTATGCCTCGAGTAGTGTGTGGGGATTAGACAATGGTCCAGTTTGCCTCGAGTGGTGTGTGGGGATTAGACAATGGTCCAGTTTGCCTCAAGTAGTGTGTGTGTGGTGATTAGACATTATCAGCCAGTTTGCCTCGTAGTGTGTGGGGATTAGACAATGGTCCAGTTTGCCTCAAGTTGTGTGTTGGGATTAGACATTATCATCCAGTTTGCCTCGAGTAGTGTGTGGGGATTAGACAATGGTCCAGTTTGCCTCAGGTAGTGTGTTGGGATTAGACAATAGTCCAGTTTGCCTCAAGTAGTGTGTGGTGATTAGACATTATTAGCCAGTTTGCCTCGTAGTGTGTGGGGATTAGACATTATCTTCCAGTTTGCCTCAAGTAGTGTGTTGGGATTAGACATTATCTTCCAGTTTGCCTCAAGTAGTGTGTGGTGATTAGACATTATTAGCCAGTTTGCCTCGTAGTGTGTGGGGATTAGACATTATCTTCCAGTTTGCCTCGTAGTGTGTGGGGATTAGACATTATCTTCCAGTTTGCCTCGAGTATTGTGTGGGGATTAGACATTATCAGCCAGTTTGCCTCGTAGTGTGTGGGGATTAGACAATATCTTCCAGTTTACCTTTAGTAGTGTGTGGGGATTAGACAATGGTTCAGTTTGCCTCAAGTAGTGTGTGGGGATTAGACAATGGTCCAGTTTGCCTCGAGTAGTGTGTGGGGATTAGACAATGGTCCAGCTTGTTTCTAGTTGTGTGTTGGGGGTTTGGCCAACGTTCAGCTGGCCATGAGTAGTGTTGATAATTGACTCCAAAGGTTGCAATGTGCATGTATGCAGACATTTTTATTAAATGCGTATTTAAATTGATGTAGAGATTATTTGCCTCAAAGTCAAAACAAAACAATGTTCAACATCACTGGTCATGGTTGATTAAATTGTACTTTAGCTAGGGTTGCATGATTTGTTTTAAATGTGGGTTATGGTACTATAAACATGTGTTTCAAATCACTTTGTATGTTGAGTGAAAAACTAATGTAACAAAGTTTGGATGTATGCCACAGTTATATCTATATTATGTTGTAAATGTGCGGACAACAACACAATAAACGATTTAACAAAGTTTTATTCTCCACCTTAAAATTACAATATTGGCACTCCAATAATCAAGCAATATTTCGTAACACAAAATATCATAAGTCACTCGTAACGCAAGTAAATCAAACTATGGAAATCCACAGTAAGATAATAATGGTAATCCTTATTATACAAGTTCTTAAAGTTGACTACTGACCATTCTCTGAATCAGTTTATATACACTCAGTCTTTGCTGTCAGGTGCGAACTCACTTCCTTTGACAACAAAAGACTGAGATTGATATTTGATTACACTTCCTTTGATAACAACTTATAACAATGACTTTGACAACATGTCAGATATAGGTGCTAATTGCCAAGAGCAGAATTATGATAAGTACCTTAAAAAATTTCCTGTATGGTTGGATAAGATATGGCATGTGACATATTGAGTAAGATTAAACAGATATACAATTATAACAAATAATAACTTAAATGTGTCTGAAAAGGTAGCATGAATGTTAAGAAATACAATTATTTACTGATAAGCATTTGGGAATGAAAATTGTCTGATTTTCTTTCATAAAAGTCCTCCCTGCTTTGTTAGGTTTGGACCCCAAACTCGAATTGTACAACGATCACATATACTGTCCTAAATGTCTACACAACAAAGTGAAGTGGCCTCTTTTATTGCAGCACCCACACTTCTCATCCCAATGGTCTTTAGCTGGGCATGAATCTCTGTCGTGGACTTCTTCACTTCCACACCGTTGACAGTAGAACTTACGGTCCATGTTATCAAAATCAGGCTCATTAATAAGACCCACATATTCAGTGGAAATATACTTTAATTCTTCACTGGCAGTGTCGATTATTTTCTTGGTAGGCTTGTGTAGGTTAGCTGATTTTTGTTGATCTTATTCCAATGTCAGGGTCTTCACTTGCTGCTCAAGATACCTGGACTTGATTCGCCTGGCGCTAATATCTCTTTCAATTATCCTGGATGCCAACGCCTTTGAGCTTGACTCAGTAGTTTCAATTTTCTGGTTACAGGTTTTCTCAAATGCAGCAGTTTTGCGTTTCTCAGACTCTAATAACGACTTATACTTTTCTGTTACCCTATCAATTTCACGACTTAAATCCAAACACTTTTTACTTTGAATATTAGCACTGGTTTTCAGATCACTATTTTCTATTCTGAGGAATGAAATGCAAGCAGTTTGAGAATTTACTGTGGTTTCTAGAACATTAACAGATTTCATTTGATTTAAGTTACACTTAGCTTTGATCCTTAAAAGAGAATTGAAACACATTTTCTGTAGGTCTTCTGTTTCCATGTCGTAGAAGGGCAGGTTTTGTGCATTTTTCCTGTTTAGAAAGGCAGTCATCCTGGTTAAATCCCTCAGTTTCTTCTTTGCAAGCTGTAAAGTTGTTGATCTTTGATCGTTGAATTTCTTGGAGGTGACCGTGCATATTGCAGGTGCACGCTGTGATGTCCAGTTTCTGGCAAAGTGTCCACAATGATGAAACACTGGATAACAGAATCCACTACAGTGATGATTCATCTTCGGTTGTAAAATATATATGAGGAATATATATAGAGTTCACTCACTTGGCTAGTTATGAAGTCCACACACTTCCAGGTACCGGGAAAGCTACAGCAGCTAAAAAGTGCTGTATGCCCACGATTCTCTACCAAACTATTATGTTGTAAATGTGCGGACAACAACACAATAAACGATTTAACAAAGTTTTATTCTCCACCTTAAAATTACAATATTGGCACTCCAATAATCAAGCAATATTTCGTAACACAAAATATTATAAGTCACTCGTAACACAAGTAAATTAAACTATGGAAGTCCACAGTAAGATAATAATGGTAATCCTTATTATACAAGTTCTTAAAGTTGACTACTGACAATTCTCTGAATCAGTTTATATACACTCAGTCTTTTCTGTCAGGTGCGAACTCACTTCCTTTGACAACAAAAGACTGAGATTGATATTTGATTACACTTCCTTTAATAACAACTTATAACAATGACTTTGACAACATGTCAGATATAGGTGCTAATTGCCAAGAGCAGAATTATGATAAGTACCTAAAACAATTGCCTGTATGGTTGGATAAGATATGGCATGTGACATATTGAGTAAGATTAAATAGATATACAATTATAACAAATAATAACTTAAATGTGTCTGAAAAGGTAGCATGAATGTTAAGAAATACAATTATTTACTGATAAGCATTTGGGAATGAAAATTGTCTGATTTTCTTTCATAAAATCTATGTAGCAGCAAACCCTGGGTAAGACATTTTTGTACACCATTTGTTCACTATTTTACATAATTATGAACGACAAGAATGTCATGGTTTGGTGAAAAGTCTAATTTTACGATTCTGTGCACTAAATAGGCGTTCATATACTAATGTACTTTGTATATACATGTAACTTGAAATAATATTTTTGCAAGCATTGCTTAGGTTATCGTTTTGTCAAATATGGCTGGCAAACAACACTAAATAAATGTTGCTTCAGTGAACAGTGGATTTTAAGCTAGTCCTGCTTTCACTCCATTATTCTCCAATCTAGCGGATTTGTTTGACAATGTGTTACAGACTTACAGTACATACATACGTCTAGAAACGTTCAAGGAGTCAATGAAAGCTGAGGTTGTAGCAGACCTGAATGATATGCAGGCTAAGTTGCAACAAGTGACTTCCAAAGCACCTGCACATTCATCTCCAAATATTGCTCTGAACGTTGTGATAAGAGACCTACCTGAAACTAGAAATGAAAATACTGAAAATAAAGTTAATGCGCTAATTAAAGATGGTCTACGAATCAGTGATGTGTCATGTGCGAGTGCCGAGCGGAAACCGTCGAACGGTAGTAAGCCTGGTGTTATCATTGCTAGTTTCAAGTGTCATGATGATAAGCGCAAGGTTATGATGAAGAAAAATAACCTGAAATCACGACAACAATACCAGCAAGTGTATATCAACCATGACCTCTCGCATGCTGATCGTTTGATGAACAACAACTTCAGAACCATTCTCAGTGCGCTAAAGAATTCAAATTTATCCTTACAAGGAACAAGAATTGTGCGTAACAACACAAACAACGGGACAAGAAGCGACAGACGAGATCAACGTCATAATACTCGTGATAGTGTGCGTGATAACAATGATTCTGGTAACGACATCGGTGTTGGTGAAAGAGTCGCTCCAAATACTGGTAATCGGAATTCTGGTTGGACTCGTGTCGGTAATAGAGGCCGTAACGGATACGGCCAACGTCGTGGTGGTCAACAGAATCGACGTAGCTAGGTTACAGCGGGGTTTTGGAATGTACGGGGATGGAAAGCTGATTCAAGCTCCGATAATTCTATTTTACGGACTGCATGTGCTACTTTGAGTGGCTGTGACATTTTAGCTGTAGCTGAAACACATCTTTTATCTGACTCTGTTTTAAACATTGATGGTTTTAAATGGTTTGGTTTAAACCGAACCATGATTCATAAACGTGCAAAAACTGGCTCCGGTGGAGTTGGCTTTTTGATTAAAAACAGTATATGTGATGAATTTGACATTACTATTTTAGATAGCTCTTTTGAAGGTATTCTTTGGTTGGAAATGTGTCATAAATCTGATAATTATATATTATTTCCATGTGTATGTTATTTACCGCCAGAAAATTCTTCACGGTACGTTGATGTAAATGCTTTTTATGATAGTTTGTTGACAGATATATATCAATACCAAAATGATGGCATTTTATACCTCTGTGGTGATTTTAATAGTAGGTGTGGTCAGCTAGAGGACTATATAAGTGGTATCGATAATGTATCTCCACGTCATATTATTGATTTTAAAACGAACACTTACGGTGAAATATTTATTGAATTTTTGATTAATGTTAGTATGTGTATTGTAAATGGTCGAAACTACACAAATAATGATTTTACCTATGTATCAGTTAAAGGTCTATCTGTAGTTGACTATTGTGTAACTAGTTACGAAACACTGTCACTCTTTTCAGACTTTTCAGTTGTTACAACTGCTGATCTAATAAATCAGTGTGGACAAATAAACACTTTACTGTCAGGTAATTTACCAGATCATTCTATGTTAAAATGGAATATTAATCTTGCGTCTGTTTTGTCTGCTAGCAATTCTGATAAAATATCGGATGATTTTGTCGAATTTGATTCTTTTGATAAGTTTGATTGTTCAAATATTCATGAATCTTTTATGCTTGGTACAGATATTCTTGTTAAAGTTAATAGTACTATTGACGATATTGAACAAGGTTTTAAAACACAGAATGATATTGACTCTGCTTACAGTTCTTGGTGTACTATTTTAAAAGATAATATGTATAAGTCACTTCCATATAAAACCATTACTCCGGGCTCGAAACGGAAATGTTTTCGTCCCGGAAAGCCGTGGTGGAATGATAGACTAGGTACACTATGGACTAATGTCAACAAAGCTGAGCGAAAATGGCTTTCTTGTATTAATACCAATGCTAAAAAGAAATTAAAAACTGAATACATTTCAGTTCGTAAGCAATTTGATCGTGAAGTACAGCGTTCGAAACGTTTACATTGGTATTCACTTCAAAATGATTTGATGGAAGAGTGTAACATTGATCATTCGAAGTTCTGGAAATCCATCGGGAAAGTAGGCATTGGTAATACTAGTCGCAAACTTATCCCTATGGAGATTCAGTTACCAGATGGCTCTACCTCTCAGTGTGTTACAGATGTGCTGGAAAAATGGAAAGCTGATTTTAGTACTTTATTGAATAAAAATCACGTAGCTAATCATGCTAGCCAGGATGATGGCAATTTTGTAGAACCTAATTATGAATCCTTTAATGATTATATATCTCTATTGGAAGTTAAGAAGGCATTAGATAGTGCTAAGAGAGGTAAAGCTAGCGGTATTGATGGTATTCCTAGTGAAGTGTTAAAAACTGATACCTCAGTCTTGTTTTTACATTCATTGTTTAATGCTTGTTTCATTAGTGGTTATGTACCATCAGTTTGGGGGAAGTCGATCATAAACCCGATCCCTAAATCATCTACTACTGATCCGAGAGACCCTCTTGCTTATAGAGGCATTTCACTGGCCTCATCTATGTACAAAATTTATTGTAGCGTACTTAATTCTAGACTCAGTGTATGGACAGAAAATAATGGCAAAATCGTAGATGAACAAAATGGCTTTCGCAAGAATCGTAGTACTATCGATCATATTTCATCATTGTCTAGTATTTTGGATTGTAGAAAAAAACGCAGATTATCTACCTTTTGTGCATTTATTGATTTTAGCAAAGCATATGATTTTATAAATAGGGACAAGCTTTGGAACCGACTAAAAGCTTCTGGTATTACTGGAAATATGTTTCGAGCTATAAGGAATCTTTATTCGTCAGTTTCGTCATGTGTCAGGGTGAATCATTTCAAGACAGAATGGTTTGACATTCATTGCGGATTAAGACAAGGCTGTGTCTTATCACCTATTCTGTTCAATTTGTACATTAATGATCTTGCCATATATTTGAAGTCGTTCAACATTGGATTAACTATTGATGACTGTTGTGTATGTATTCTTATGTATGCAGATGATATTGTTTTATTAGCTGAAACCAGTACAGATCTTCAAGTTCTGTTGAATGCTCTAAATGACTGGTGCTCGTTGAATGACATGGCTATAAACAGCACAAAAAGTAATGTTGTACATTTCCGACCGAAGTCTCTTGTAAAAACTGATATGATCTTTAAATGCGGTGATAATTTGTTAAATGTTGTTGATAAATATACATATCTTGGTATATTATTTAACGAATACATGGACTTTGAAATTACGGCTAAGGCTGTTGCCCAGAGTGCCAATCGAGCGTTAGGCCTTGTCATTGCTAAATGTAAGCTCCTAGGTGGTGTTCCATACAATGTATTTTCTAAGCTCTACGACTCAATAGTTTGGGTAGTTATAGGTTATGGCGCCGCTATATGGGGTCATAACAACTTTTCCTGTATAAATGCCGTACAGAATAGAGCGATGAGGTATTATCTTGGTGTTGGTAAATATACCCCCAACGCAGCTGTCATTGGTGAAATGGCATGGAGACCCTCGTCTGTCCGACAGTGGAGTTGTATTTCTAACTTCTGGTGTAGATTGGGTAATATGGACGTTTCTAGGCTTAATAAGCGCATAGCACTCTGGGCAAACAGGCTAGCGGGTACAGCTTGTAAAAACTGGTTTTATTCTGTTAAGCACAAGTTATCGTCACTTGGTTTAACTGATCATATTGACATTGCTTTGCCAATTCCTAAATTAAGTTTTAAGAAATCAGTTGAAGAGAGTATGTTGAATCTTTTTCAAATTGATTGGCTCCATTCAATACAAAATGTATCTAGTACAAATGGAAGGGGTAGAAATAAACTCCGTACATACCGTTTATTTAAAAACACATTTACTGTTGAACCTTATTGTACCATGATTTTATCTTTTTGTCATAGGTCAGCATTTAGTAAATTTAGATGTGGTGTAGCCCCCATCCGACTCGAAACTGGAAGATACGAAAACTTGCCAATCAGCGAAAGGAAATGTCCGTTTTGTAATTCCGTAGAGGATGAATGTCATGTTATTTTAGATTGTAATTTATATAATGATATTAGGGTGAAAATGCTGGCAAAAGCAATAGCAATCTGTGATACATTTGAAAATCTGCCAAATACTGATAAACTTGTCATTTTATTTACACATCCAGCTCTGATTAGGTTATGTGCCAAAACCTGCTTTGATATTCTAAAACGTAGATCATTTTACCTTTGTAAATAATGTAACTTATTTATTTATTCAAATTTCCTGTTTTACAGATCCTATGTAGCAATTGTTATTCAGTTTATTTTCGATCTGATCGAAGGTGATAAATTTATTTTAAAACGTTTCGTAACTATACACATTAGTGTGATTTTGATTTTCAGTGTTTTATTTGATAGATATTTTAGGGCAGTTTTTATAATTAGAATAACAATGGTTACATAGATTTATATTGTAAATGTTTAATGAAATTGTGATTTGATAGCCTCTTATAATTCTTTTAGAATGGCTTCGTACTGTGATATATGTTTTGTAAATTGTATAGTTTATGTGTACAGAGATGAGACTTAAATAAAGATATATATATATACATTTGGTTGATTTTGAATTTTTAGTGTTGGCATATATTTTAGTATAAACTAAATTATTTTTAAGGTCGATATTAATCAGTCTCGATACCTCAATTCCTGATGTTGTCCATCGCCACGAGGATATAAGAGAAGAGAAGCCAGTTTCCCTTATATACTGAGCGTCTTAGAAAGGGAATATATATTGTAAATGGTCATTTTCCGTTAATGTTTTTTTTCTTCAATATTTGACTAAGTAAGAAAAAGAACAAAATAAATAGATAATATTTGTATTTTTCCATGTATTGGCTGATAATTCACCGAGTGAGCAGCTGATGTAATAATTTCACGAGTGGCGTAGCAATTTGTTTTTAAAAAATAGTCCATTTGCGTGAAATTATGAACTGTGAAATTATCGGGGAAAAATCCACCGTTATTCCGCCGTAAACCACCGATAAGCATGAAATAATGTTTGATAACTCTTTGATTGTATTTCAAAATAAAGGGAGATAATAATGTATCTTGGAAGTAAGATAACTCTTTGATTGTATTACAGAATAAAGGGAGATAATAATGTATCTGGGAAGTAAGATAACTCTTTGATTGTATTTCAGAATAAAGGGAGATAACAATGTATCTGGGAAGTAAGATAACTCTTTGATTGTATTACAAAATAAAGGGAGATAATAATGTATCTGGGAAGTAAGATAACTCTTTGATTGTATTTCAGAATAAAGGGAGGTAATAATGTATCTGGGAAGTAAGTTTGTTTATGTGAGTTCCGAGGAAGAGG
Organism: Spisula subtruncata; assembly: GCA_963678985.1. Classification (NCBI taxonomy): domain Eukaryota; kingdom Metazoa; phylum Mollusca; class Bivalvia; order Venerida; family Mactridae; genus Spisula; species Spisula subtruncata. The sequence goes on from OY787661.1 coordinate 19,446,357, forward strand.
ATGAGGAAGTGGTCACGGGAAATCTCTCGTCCGAGGAAGAATTTGTGAACGATGAGGATAACGAGGTAATCTATTTATAAGGCAATTTTGCGGGGACGTTATTTCAAGGCAAAATCATCCACTTAGTCAGATGCTATATATATAGAATCATTAATATTTGTGGGTGGATTTAATTTCATGGTTGTGGTCATCCACAAAAAAATCAAGAAATTAAATCCTCCACGAAAATTAAATGATTTTACAGTGCGATAAATGGATAATAATTGAGATTATAGTGTGCCCAGGATAAGGAGATATTTACAAAAATTGGCTGGATTGGTCTACTGATGCAAAATTGGTTGCTATATATAAACAAGTATGGTCAAGTTTATATAGTCAACCAAGTGATTTTGAACTTTACATGGATTGAGCTTTGCTAGCAACATTAAATGACCCATTTTGACATAGTAAGTCAAAGGTCAAGGTTGCTGTGACCTTTAATGTGAATGTCAAATGGGGTCAAGGTCATCGTTACTAAAAATAGAAAAAATGTTTCCAGTAAATAACTTTTAATAAGTTTGCATTGACCCATATTCATTAAACTTTGTATATAGCAAGTTTCAATGGATACCTAGCATGGGATTGTATTAAGGGTCAGTGGGGTCAAGGTTACCATTGCTAAAATAAAAAAATGGTTTCCAGTCAATAACTTGAGTTGGGATTGACCCATCCTTATGAAACTTTGTGTACAGCAAGCTGGCATGAGACCTATATTGGGATTGTGTTTAGGGCCATTTGGGTCAAGGTCACTGTTACTACACATAGAAAAAGATTGCATAGAGACATACCCAACACAACAACTTGACTGTCTCATTAGGTGGTTAGGGCATAGAAAATCTGGTTACGCGGCAGTGCTGTGTCTTGTAGTAAATTTCATCAACTTGCATCTGTAAGTGTTACATTTGTATATATATTTAATGGAATATCTTTAAGTTTATACTAGATGTGTATATATATATATTTCAGACATGCTTACTGGATATCTTGGACACAGCTGGACAAGAGGAGTACTCGGCTCTACGTGAACAGTACACACGTACCGGTGATTGTTTCATGATTGTATTCAGCGTTGTTGATACAGAAACATTTTCTGAAGCTGAAGCAATGTACGAGTTCTTGAAGCGAGTGAAGGGTGTTGACAAGCCTCCTTCAGTAAGAATTTACTTTTATTAATTCTCAGGCATCTAAACTGATGCGGATGTATTATAGTGATTCACCTGTCCTTTGTCCATTTGTCCGTCGTTTGTTACAAACTTTCAAGTTGATTGAGTTAGCTCATCCTCGAAAACCCAGCGGTGGCTCCACTGCTGTACTCACTAGAGTGCAGGAGGGAAGTGTTGTCTGGGTTTTAGAGGATGGAGTTAGCTAGTTATTATGGACAATTAAGGTTTAGTTACCAACGGGATATACGCTTTTACTGAACGCAGTCTTGTTTTCTGGTTTAAATTGGTAGTTGAATTTCTATATAATGATAAACCTGTATTAGTAGTCACCTGAATTGAGGAGCATGCAGCTTGTTTTCAGCAGTCAATATAATCATATACATGTAGATTTTAATCAGAATCTGTCAATTTTATTTCAAATTTATTTCCTGATTGACAACGAATTAAAAGTGTATCCCGTTTCTGAACATACGCACATGTACAGTTTAGACATGTTTACAGTAGTAATACAGTTAACTAAGCTATCAGTTACAATGGTCTGGTTTTATCTGCATTTCACTCAATTTGTTAACTATTGTGTAGTTTAGGAAGTTAAAATCAATTTGAGTTGTTTTTGCTACTTTTTTCAACTATAGTTCGATTTCGAGCATTGAGCCGTGACTGCACTTTTAAATTTAATCAATTCGCCGATAAAGCTTGTTACGGCATTGACAAACTGTGTTAAATTGCCAATTGATAAATTACACATATTAGTAAGTATCATATCTTCAAACCATGATTATTGAAATCAATAAATCACGGGTTACCCGCCCAAATAGAATCGTCTTTAGAAAAGGTCATGACTCAGGGTTCAAAATTGAACTATAACTGCGATTTCAGGAAGTTAAAACAGCTATGAATTGTTTTTGCTATTTTATCAACCAACCGCAAAGCGTAATTTTGTGGTTTAGATATGTTGAAATACCCAATGTACTGTTAGTTGTTTTGTAAAGTTTAAGTCACTATATATGCAGTCAAGTGTATTTACGTATTAGATCTCCTATCTGTTGTTCTGTTGGTTGGTTCCCCCCTTTCTCTTGGAGGCCTCTCCTATCGAATAGGACGATCAGGTCAAATATTATGATGATGATGATGAATGATGAATATCATATATGTTTATGATACACTAATGCAGTCTGGCCCGGTGATTATAAACATTGGAGAACTAACATAATTATTCAATGCTCCATCTCATACTATGTACTCCAATTGGAGCATTCTCTTTGTTACAAAATCTGCTGTAACTTCTTCATTACTGAATAAAACATATGGAATAGAGATACATTTTCTTTAAATTAGATCATTTGCTAAAAGTTGTTTTACGCAGTTGTATGTGGTGTTTATTTTCTGTATATATGTTCTTGGTTGGACCGATATGCTGTACGGTTAATTTGACCCTTTATTTTCTGCAAATAATAATAGATGACAGATGTATGGTTTCAAATAACCTTTATTGCAAGTCACTGGTAAGAATCATACAGTATAATGTGACTTTGCAACATATGTCCATGGGTTTTATTAGCAGGGTATGATCTCAGGTGTTAATCTCAGTAAAAACTGTCAGGCAAACAGAGAAGCTATGAAATCAGTTGTTACTTTGATGTTCAATTTATGAAGCACTTAAAAGGGATGAAGAAGTGATGACATTTTGTACTATAACAATTTGTTAGCTTTCTAATGTTTGCATAATGTGACTAGCCATATATTTTGAACAAAAGAAGTGTAAAAACTACATTACCACAAGGAAGCCTGTTTGTTAAGTACCAATTCTTTATAGATGGTTTGTTTATTTAGAAATTATAAAAAATATGCCAAATATACTTAATCACTTAATACTGAGACATTAGTGTAGTTATAACTATTTAATCCAAGTTTGAGAAAATCTTACAACAATGAACAAAGTGTATATTTAAACATTCAACTATTTAATACAATTCTAAACCCTAAATTGTAAAATGCAAAACATGTTAAAAATACAGCAAAATGTAGCATGATGTAATATCATGAAAAAAACTCAAAAATAGGGTTGTAATAGTTGCATGGTTTTGATGAAAAATTCTAAAAAAAACTGTTTAAATTATTGTTTGATGGAATTTAATTTTTGTGGTTGAAGGTAAACCACGGAGTTCATGGAATTTAATCCCTCACCAAAATTAATGTTTTTGCAGTATAATGTACAGTCTGATCATCTGACTGACGGAGATCCTGTCTGATGGTGATCATTTCTTTCTTAAATCATCCCTGTGGAGCAATAAGGTTGTATCTCACTATACAGTATCTAGAGAGATACAACCTTGTTGCGCCTAACAGACAAAATGTGGCACATGATGTGAGACATGCTTCATACAAGAACCTTAGAGCAGGATTTCAAAATCTTATAACAGCACATAGGGGCCCCTAGGGGTGGACATCTGCGGCCTTTGAAAACATTTCTAGTGTTGTAATACTCCACTAACGTATATAGGTACAAATAGATTTTTACCGTTATATCCTTGTGTTACTTGAATATTCATATCTGGACACTACAGAGTTGGGGTCAGTTGTGTTTCATATGAATACAAAACCAGTCTAACTAGGCCAGATTTGTTTGTTCATTATATCATCTATTCTTACTATATGCTTTATATTATGTATTGCAGATTCTGGTAGGGAACAAGACAGATTTGGTTGATGACAGGAAAGTTACAACAGATGAAGGCAATGCTTTAGCTACTAAACTTGGTATACCTTATGTTGAAACCTCAGCCAAAACTGGTGATAATGTAAAACATGCATTCGAGATGCATGCGCCATACACCTAGATCTGGTATAGATTATAAGGTATGTATACAACACAAGGTTTCTATATACAGTGCAGTTCACATATTAACTTTTGTTCAGTTATTGATCGGAATCCTTCTGGTCTACCAACAGACTGGTATGCAAACCGACCAACTTATCGCTGGCTTAGAATGAGAAAGTCAAAAGGATTGACTTACGACCTGGTAATACTCATACATATTTAATATCTGCTTCATAAGGCACATCTGATGAGCCTATTTTCATGACAATCAGAACTTGTCATGTTGACCAAACAGAAATCCAAAGAGTTGGGTTTTCCATATGTTAGGAATATTTTTCGTACAATAGTTTCCTGTTTTCTCAAAACTTCGATTTGTACTTACCACCTTCTCATTCTAATCCAGTGGTATGCAGTCAAACATGTCATGTTGTTGCTCCAATTAATGAAGTATGTATAATGTAGAATCTGACTTCTGAGCCAGGACTTTAGGTTATTCACTATAATAATGTCTACTGCTAAAAGAGCAGTCAAGGCTCAATCTATACCTGTTCTAAAGTTGTAAATATCTAATCTCAATCACCTGGCAGGGAAGAAGTCAAATGACCATGTACTTACTACTCTTGACTAGTTTATCAGATATTTTTAATAATGCAACATTTAATCATAATGATTATTGTAAATACAATGTGATGATGTTTTCAAGTAATGGCATGATGTCATAATATCTCTATGTGTTTTCAAGTGATGTTGTGATGTCATAATGTCACTATGTGTTGTCAAGTGATGTTGTGATGTCATAATGTCACTATGATGTCAGACCATGGTAACCTTAAAATGAAATTTACGTTATTTTCCCTTCATCAGGTGGTTGTGCTAGGATCAGGCAGGGTCGGTAAATCAAGTATCACAGTGCAGTATGTTAGCGGAACATTTGTAGATGATTATGATCCAACTATTGAAGATTCCTACAGAAAACATGTACAAATATCGGGAATTCCTGATGAGATGAAAAATGCACCAAAAGCTAAAAAGAAGAGTGTTCCATTTCTATCCAACAAGGCTTAAAGAAGAAGTAGTAAGTTACTGTAAAATCATTAATTTTCGTGGGGCATTCAATTTCGTGGATTTCGTGGTTCACCTCAACCACGAACTTTAATCCCAACGAACATTAATTTTGACCCTGAAATGCAGAATCCACGAATTCAAATCCCAACGAAATTGTCTTTTTTACCAAATTAAATGATTTTACAGTATTTTCTGTTTAAATATTGAAGTATTTCCAATGCCTCAAAATACATGCCTCAAACCCTTGTTCTGAGTTTCAGTACTACAATGTTAATGAATAAGACCAGTTCAGTTACTGTTACAGTCGTTTAGAATATCTTTATTTATTTTATTTTTAGAACCTCGGAGTGTTAGGGGACCTGTTTTACCAGATGGCAAGGGCGGCTTCTTTAGCTACCTAAAGCGTGTATTAAGTGGCAGGAAGAGACGCTCACAAGTTCCTTCTGTACAACAACAACAACAAATTTCAAATTGCATGGGTGATAGCGATGATAGCTTCGGTAGTGATGATGAGGGTGATGATGTATACGAGGCGAGAGCACCAACTCCAAAGCGAGGTTTGTCTTTTTAAATTCTAAAATTTAATTTTCTTACACCTGTTAAAAATGGGACATATTATCATATCTGCCAAGCTAGTTAAATCTAAAATAGGTGTGATAAAGCTAAACATGCCACGAGATGCACTTAAATGTGATTTAAAAAGAATTTAGATACAACAAGGCATGTATTAATTCTAGTGGCTAAAAATGTGGGACAGAAGATCATAAAATGAATAAAATGTACCTTTGTTAGGTGAACTTGGAAAACCATAAATTACCAACAAAAATAGGAGTAACTCCATTTTTATTGGAGTACTTGTCAGGTATGTATTATGTACACACTTGGCATGTGGGCACCAAGGGAGACAGGACAGGATGATCTCAAGTAAATTGTCTGTGCTCCAATACAAACCATTTTCACCTAATCAACAATGAAATTGATGACCATTTGAATGTGCATTTTAAAGGCCTAGATTAAGTTTGATTATGGGTCAAATAAGCCATGGCCTGCCTGGATTATGGCCCTTGAATTTCCCATATATTAAGTAGTATAGGACAAGTTTGATTTTCTAAATTAAAATTGTGTTGCAAAATATAGATATAGATAGGATCCATCATGAGTTGTCTTTGGAGATCAACATTTCTTAGGCGAGTCTAGAAAACATAGGTTATTAATAGGTTTTCGCAACGTGTTAAAGAAATGTTGATCTCAAAAGACAACAAATGTAAGATTGTTTTAATCACATTGCCAAAGTTACGGAGTCAAAACGACGTCAGAATTAAAAAAAATAAGCACACAGTGGGACGTTTTCCCGCCGAAAAGCTGGTGACGCCACATTTTGTTATCACATGTGTTGGAGAACATTAAAATTTTTGCTGTCACATTATTTATGTGATAAAGCATTTTTACCTCATATCTTTATACAATTATTGTTTTGTTATTTTGTGCCAGTGCATGCATACTAACTTTCATTATTTCTGTATCCTAGCTGCAGAAAAGAAAAAGGTGAAAAAGGCGAGTGCGAATGTTATGCTTCTGAAGATGGACATCTTGGAAGATGAACCGAATATTGTTACGGGTGATCCAACTCATTGTAAAGGTTGTGACGCTATTCTCTCCTCCATATCTGTTCTGGAGAAGAGTGAAGAAGGGGACCAATCTACATGGACTTGGTATGTGAATTGTCTCCCTTGACTTAAAATGTGTGAATTGTTTCCCTTGACTTAAAATGTGTACATTGTCTCCATTGAATGAAAATGTGCAAATTGTCTTCCTTGTCTGAAAATGTGTACATTGTCTCCATTGAATGAAAATGTGCAAATTGTCTCACTTGTCTGAGAATGTATTAATTGTCTCCCTTCACTGAAAATGTATCTGGCTGGTCTCCCTTTAATGGAATTGTCTCCTTTGACTGAAAATATTTCAACTTTTCTTCCTTGACTGAAAATATGTGACTTTTCTTCCTTGACTAAAATGTGTCAATTGTCTCCATTGAATTAAAATGTGTGAATTGTTTTCCTTGAGGTGACTACATTATTGTTGGAAGTATTTATGTGAACATGTACCGCTTTACTATACCTTAAATTCTTACAGTGAGTTTTGTGGTCATAAGAATGAAGGGATAGATATGAGTCCTGAAGAGGTCCCAACAGGGGATAGCTTTGACTTTGTCCTAATCCCCGCTAGACCCGAAGGTGAAAGTACCGAAGAGGGGGCTACTAAAGAAGATGAACCTGAGAAGATGGTAAAGAGTAAAGGCATGGTCGTGTATTGTATGGACATCAGTGGATCCATGTCTTGTCGTGTCCAGCTACCATCATTGCAAGGTAATGTCTAATTAGTGTGACTTACGTGGCTCGGTGGTTAGGGCGCTTGCCGCCTAATCTTGTGACCCGGGTTCAAATCTGGGTGGAGTCATATGCCTGCCACATTCAGCAGAAAGCTGACTGGCAAATAAAGGCTATGCTTGGCATTTAAAAAATGAAAAAAAAAAAATGCACCAAAGCTTTGATGTGGGGTGTATTGCTTTGCATATGTCTTTAGATCAGTCGGTCGATAGACCAAACGATCTCCAGTCCATAACTCGACAACGCTTTGCCATAAAATCTTCAAACTTTACATGGAGAATGTCCAGTTATTGGCTCAAGGGCCTGGATAGTACTTATTGTTGGCTTGAGTGTTATATGTGTCTCTTTGTAATTGGTTGAAGAATAAAATTCTTTGGTTGTTTTGAACTCTTTTACATAGAGTCTGCTTTAGCTCGTATCTTAAAATGTTGTTAAATACCACATCAAAGGTTATGTCAAGATATTGGTTGAATGTTAACAGTGTTTTGTTTATTGAAGTCTTCTGAATCTTTCAATGCACATACAGTACTACCTCTGTAAAGCAACACGATTTGGAGCTGCAAATATGTACAGAGGTCGTTGCTGTACTGATGTTAAATTTAGAGTAAATGAAACTGTTGTTATAGAGAGATTGTTGCTCTACAAAGGTTCGCTCTAGAGAGGTTGCTGTAAAATCATTTAATTTCGATGGGTCGAAATTTCGTGGTTTTGGTAAAAAAGACTATTTCAATGTGTCATTAATTCATGGATTTTGCATTTCAGGTAATAAATACCAGGGTCAAAATAACTGTTCTATGGGATTTGATTTCGTAGTTGAAGGTGAACCACAAAATCCTCAAAATTTAATCCCCCATGAAAAGTAATGATTATACGGTATACTGTATAATTATTTATACTTTAGTAATTGACTGAGAATTATATCATTTTTAACAGCTGAGTGGAGAAATGCTCGTGACAGAACACAACACTCGGACAATTCAATAAGTCGTCTCAAAGCCATGCAAGATGCTGCAAGAAGGTGAGTCAGTACATAAAATTTGATTTGCTACCGCCACAGCCCTGATAAAGTGACATCTGACATCATGGCTAGTATTGATACAGCATCTTAGTGAAAAAACCTAAATATTGTGACCTAAGTTAAAAGAAATCCTGCACTTAATTCATTAGAATTGCAGAATAAACAACATTTTCTTAGTGATGACTTAATTCATTATAATTGAAGAATAACCAACATGGTCTTAGTGATGAATTGATAATTGTATCTGTTAACATAGTCAATATTCTGCATTTGATAACACAGTAAGATATAGTGCTATTACACTACCTGTTTCCTTGGAATGCTAATTTCTTTCTCCGAATGCTATTATGTTATTTGGCTTAAATGCTTCTGATTGTTTATTCGTGCACACGTTCATTTCTTCTGTGTAAGCAAAGACCTAAATTACAGTAAATGTAATTTAGGTCTTTGATGTAAGTAAGTAATTGGTTTATCATAGTGACTTGTGCGTAGTTTACATATGTGCAAATAGACATATTTACAATACACAAGTAAAGAGGACACCCTATGTGTACATGCTGCTGGTTGTGTTAGAATATTATTTAATGTACAGGAAGGTCTAATCCTTCGTGGGTTTTCTAGGTGATGTTCAAATGTACATGTATTTTCAGACGACTGGTAAGATTGAAACTAGAGCCATCAAATAAACAGGTGTCTGTCTGTTACAAAGTTTGTTTGTACTGGTTAAATTTTAATGAAACCTCACATTAATAGTTGGTATATTTTTGTACTAAGCTTAGTTGTACATATTGTCAGGAATTGAAGTTGGGTGATTTTTGCCTGAGTTATGTATGGTCCCTTGTGTTTCAAGATTCTTTCTTGTTTGTCTTAAGAAATGATCTTCATGTACATAAAATGTTCCTTTCAGACAATTGGAACGAATGAAACTAGAACATCCAAATAAACAGGTGGCATTAGTTACCTTTGGTTCTACTGTGTACCTTTGGGGTGATTGTCATTCTGATGAAGTGAAGAAATTTGATGGAGATATACTGAGAAAGTATGACGATTTGATTGAAGCTGGAAGGCAGTATGCTACAACAATGGAGCTAGATGGTCTGGAAAATACTCACTGGTACTTTTACTGTTATATGAATTGTTTTATCACTTAAGGGGTTAATTCTTTGCATATTGCTGGCTTAGAATGAGAAGGTCGTAGGTACAAAAATCCATATTTTGAGAAAACAAAAAAATGTCTGGAAATTACTCTTTACTTATAGTAAAACACGCTGCTACAACTTCAGTTTGGTCAATATGACAAGTTCCGATTTTCAAGAAAATAGGCTTATATATTATAAGAAGCCCCTTGAGGTGCATATTGCAAATATGTATCAGTCTTATAAGGTCGTAAGTAGTACGGTACTTAGACCTTCTCATTCTAAGCCAGCGATATGTTGGTCGGTCTTTATACTAATATGTTGGTAGACCAGAAGGATTCCGATCAATTACTCAAGAATGGTAAGGGGCTTTGATCAGCAGAATGATGACCCCCATACAGTTTTGTCTTAGTAGGTCTCAACATGAATGACTAGACCATACAGTTTCCAATCAATAACTAACAGTAACTGGTCATCGTTCTGACCTAGCTATGTTAACGGTTTATCAACATTAGGGAGGTTTTCTTCAAGAGATGGGCCCACATATTTATCAGAAAGTTTAAGGTAGTCTTGTCTACATATACTGGTTTAAAGGATTTACCGGCCTAAATTTGCCTGACTACATGTTGTATATATTGAACAATATCTCCCTAGTAAATTTAATTGTTTCTTCATTTTACAGCAAGCTAGATGAGAAAATTGGCAACTTGATAACAGAAGGTTGTACTGCTCTTGGACCTGCTCTCGCTATCAGCGCTGGAATTATTTCCAAGTCTCCACACTCTGAGGTTATACTTTGTACCGACGGAGAACCTAACAGTGGTATCGGAGACCTTAATAATGGTGGGGATGAAGCACAACGTTTCTACAAGAAGGTGAAATACTGATTCTTATCCTACACATGTACAATCTAGTACCTAGTAATCTTAACAAAGGGGTCAAAAAGAGTTCTGGGTCACTCACCTGCTGTTTTGTGTGAGTGACCTTCTAGTTAGGCCTCCAAAGTACAGATATGTGGAAATTAAGTGATCTAGGTCACCTAAAAATATATACATAGTTAAGTAGATAAGTATAAATAAGCGATCTTGGACACTTCACGAACCTGGGCTCCATTTAAGGGCCTCTTTTATTTTTCCATTCCCTCCTTCTGCCAGAATTTTTTCCCCAAAAATTCTTGTTAACCTAGAAATGAAAAAGTTTTCTACCATTGCCCTAATCTGATGTAAGTGAAATGAGAACTGTAAAGTGTACAACACGGTAAATTGCTTTGATACAATTTTTTATGAACTTAAACCTTTTAACACCCAGGTGTAAGAATGATCGACTGATCGGTATGAAATGATATTTTGAAATTTTAAAAAAATTAAGTGGTTGCTTGATTTAGCCAAATCTATTGCCATATAGTTCATACAAGAAATAGCAAGTTTCACTGGTTTACTAATTTCTTGTTAGTCTTTATACTCAAAGACTTGTTGCTGGAATATGCTGAGATCTGCATGGTAAGAAGTTTTAAAATTTGTATACCAAAATGAATTTAAAAGTTTAATAGTGTCGAGCATAGCCTCGAGCCTTTATTTGATGAGCTAACAATAAATGACATTTTCTTACCTTCAGATTGGAGAGTTTTCTAAGGCAAATGACACTCGGCTCTCGGTACTGGCAGTACAAGGTCAGGCGACAGGATTACAGCATGTTCAACAATGTGCCATAATGTCAGGGGGATCTATCAATGTATTGAACCCACTAGAAATGATGCGTCAACTAAGACTGATCGCACAGAACTACACAATCGCTACAGCTGTGGATGTTACTGTTATATTACATCCTGCAATGGCATTTGATGAACCTGGCTATTTTGATGTAAGTACATGTAATATTAATATTATCATAATTATGCCCCTCCATCTTTGCTGAGGGGTATATTGCTTTGCTCATGTATGTTGGTCTGTTATCGGTTAATCTGTAGACCAAATTTTAATGGTTTCCTTTCAATAACTCAAGATCGCTTTACCCTAGGATCTTAGAGAACATGCATTCTGAAATTCTTATGTATCCATTAAATTGTCAAAGAAGTTCAAACTCTTTGCAACGTCAAGTCGTTTTGCTTCAGCATGATGTCATATTTACAATTGGATAATTTAACGTGCAGCCATTCAACAGACTGATTATGAGATTGCGGACCCAGCAGACTCAGCAGATAGCTAGGCTATAATCAATCATGTGATGACCATAATCAGCCACGAATAGGCTCATTTTTGTTACTATTTATAGTAACAAGTTTATTAAAATCTATTCATATTGCAGGGTGGCAATCGTTTGGTAAAGGAAGTGGGTAATGCTGCCAAGGAGACAGATCTGACCTTCAAGTACAAAGCTAAAGATAGAACGAAGAAAATCACAGCTAAGACTATTCCATTCCAGGTATTTTACTTGTTTCATTGTTACCAAAAAGCTCCTGATTCTATACTGTAAATCGCTATTATTTGAGAGGATTTCCTGTTGTTGATTTTTGATACATGTGAAGGAAGGCAAGTTTGTGGTATTTCAAATCAAGGGCTCGGTGCGTAACTATGGTAACTACATCAATTTATGGAGACATGTACCAATGTTTTGCACTGAGCCCTCAATATTTCATTTTCTCTTTGGATTAATTAACCCCCATCGAAAATGAATGGGATATGGTAATAGTAATTGTCATGCATCTGTCTGTTCGTCAGACCTTTGTGTGCAATCTGTGTGCAACTCCTCCTACATTTCTTAACATTTTTGCCTGATTTATGGCCCTTTGTTATTTTTTGCATATAGTACAATTATTATCTTCTCTTTGGCGTGATTGGTGATTATCGCTGTCTATGACTGCTTCTTCTTTATGTAAACTCATAGGTACTTATATCCCATATAGCAAAACTACTTGAATATTTCCCTAATTGCATTGACAAGGAAACAAAGGGATAATTAACATGACCCTTATACAAACTTGATAAACACCTATAGAAAGTAGTATTTTTAAGGGTCATGGGTCTGGTACTGAATTCCTTGCATTGACCTATCTATACAGTAAAAGGTTAACAATTAATCATTGCTATACTAATACAATGTTTGCTTACAGGTTCAGATATCATATATTAAAAAATGGTATATACCACATGACTTTCCTCGTATCCTGGTTAGTATAGCCAGTACGTATAAAGTTATACGTACCACGTGTAGTATAAAGAATTGAGTTTTTCCAATAAATCAATGTTTAGTGTCGTGTGATATAAAAAATCTATCACTCGTTGTCAATTGATATGTATATTAAACTTGTTCAGGAAATTTTCCAAAACTCGTTTAATATGAATTTTTATCAATTGACAACTCGTGATAGATCCTCTATATCTAATATGATCACAATGTTTGCTTACAGGTTCAGATAACATACACATTAAAGAATGGTATGCGTTGTCTTAGAGTACTAAGTAAATCCAATGAGCTGACGGAGGACAGGAAGACTATGGAAGAGGTATAAATATACTTTCAAGCTTTGGCTTTAATACCAAAATATGGCATGACACAATGCTTATTTTCGCCTAAGTCACTTAATTTTTCCTTCTTCACTTAGTTTTTTGCTCAAAATCCACTTGAGTGAATGTGTTAAATCACTAGAAATTCAATTAAATGTTGTAAATAATTATGCCCCCATATTTGATTGTTTCTGTTCAATAACTCCAGAATGCTTTGCCCCATGATCTTTAAGCTTTACATGAAGGTTGGTCAGCAACAGAAGATCACCCCTATTGATTTTGAGGTCAGTAGGTCAAAGTGGCCTTCACCATTTTCGAATATTGGCTTCCATGGGGAGCATACATGTTTTACAATCATTTCTTGTTAATACTTTATCTAAATGTTATATGTGGTAACTTTCAGAATATGAATGTAGCTGTGGTAGGCGTGGCTGCTGTGCAGAAAACATCAATCATGGCAAGTGAAGGTGACACCAAGAAAGCACAGGCACATCTGTAAGTGAATGGCTTACTGTACTTTATTTTTAATCATCTGATCATTGTAATCACAGTGATGATGGTTATTTGCATAAATGTTAAAATTGTGGGTTGTTGTTTGATCTTTTAACCAATATGGACACGTTTGATACAATGTATCGATCGACTGCAAAATACCAGTACTTGATTTATATCGGAAAAGGGTGCACAGCCCTACTGTATATGTTTAAGTATCTTTGCAAACTAGTCTGTGACACTACGTTCTTCTTACTAGCTAACAGTTTGGCAGGCATTTCTGAAGTTAAAATACTGTCAAATCATTCAATTTTGATGAGACAAAATTTGTGGTTTTGGTAAAAAAGACCATTTCGATAGGACCTTAATATGTGGATTTTGCATTTCAGGGCCAAAATTACTGTTTGATGGGATGGGATTTGATTTCGTTGTTTAAGGTGAACCATAAAATCCATGAGATTCGATCCCTCCAAAAATTAATGATTTTACCATATGCAGTAAATAATTCCTTTTAGCTAGATTGAAATTCGCTGAACTATGGTACATATATTTATATAATAAGAAACTCATTCTCATTACAGTAAGTCTGTTCAGAAACTCATGAAAAGGGCTGCCAAAGACTCGACACAGATGGAAGAACATTTAGCATTCATGGCGGAGTCTGAAGGATTGAGAAGTGAACTGAAACAAGCTGTTGTGGAGGATGTAAGTACTCAATAGTCTCATTTTATTCCATCAACATGGTTACGCTACAGAACGCTTTAAATTTACTTTGGCTCAAAGTTAGGCGACCTTGGAAAACCAGAAACTAATAACAAATATAGGAGTAACTCCACTTTAATAGGAGTACTTGGCAGGTACCCATGGCTAAAGTTACTCAGGGGCCCTGTCTTCACTTCAAGGTCATGAATTTACTTCATAGACTTGTCTTAATTCCATGGATCTGCCATTTGCCATGGTTCTGGCTTTTATTCCCTGGTCCAGTATTTTTCCATGGTTACACTGATTCAGCTGTATTCAGCTGAGTGCTATTTTCACTGTCGGATTTGTCATCACCATTATGTACATCTATTTTAACAATATAAACATTTTGTTCCACAGGACGTAAATCACCGATCCGATCACAGAAACCAAGTTTTCTACAACAACATGAAAACCTCCAGTAACCTGTATCACGGATCTTCTGCTGCTACCAAGGTGAAGATGATGCAAGCTAGAAAAACAGAACCAAAACTGAGAGACCACTATTATGAATTAATATCATAATGTATGTTCTCTTGGTGAATGTAACCGTGACAAACACATAACTTCATTTTAAAACTGACTCTATTGTGTATGTTTATTGCCAAAACTGTTTATATAGTTTTTCATGGTGAATCAATTCAAACGGTTATATGTAAGACGTTTTTGTATATTACCATACTGAATTTTAACAATGTGTTGATCTATTTAAAACTGGCCATGCATACAAATTGTTCATTCTTAGCTAGACTTTTTGTTGTAACAGGATCGTCTTGTGTCGAAGGTATCCACTTGAAACATAGCATAGCTATTGGCCATCACAAGAGGATTCTATACCGACAAGGCTGATAACCCCGTGATCTGTATTTATTATTTGTTACTATAATCAAAGTACTGAAAGTACTGACAGGCTGGCGAACTGCTAAGGAACAATAGCTTTTCAAGTAATATAACATCAAGTGGTTTTCTAAGTTGAAAGAGAGGTAAGTGCTGGACTCAACAAAAAAAATTAAAAAAAATTTTTTTGGAGCCGCTGTGATTCGATCGCTGGACCTTAGCAACAGAAAATTACTAAGCGAGTTGCTCATCCACTCGACCACGATCTCGTTGGAGAATACTGACCTAAATAATTTAACATAATAAAATCATTTATGCGCGCGCTATATCGCGTTCGTAACGCGTAGTATACGAACGCGTAGTAATAATTATCAACGCCTTTAAACACCTTTTCTTTTAATTTCATACAATTTCCTTCCATTTCAATATTACAATTGAACAGAATAAATGAAACAAGGAAAGTTGAATGTTCTTATCTTGCAAAACTGATTAACGAGGAGGAACTATTTGCATTGGGTGTATAGATTCTGTGTTGTCAGTTTCGGGAGTAAATTCATCTTAGTGGATTTCATTTTTTAGGATTGTAATAGTCTGGCGCAAATCGCCAGCCTAAAAAACTGATACAATTGAGCGTCCCGCACTCGTAGGCGGTGCTCTTGTTTTACAGTTTTAGTATATGACACATGTATATATCCATCTCAATGTGTGTTGTGACAAGCTTCATTTAAATATGCCTGTCATTGATCAATATCATTTTTTTTATTATGTTCATGTATTTAAATACCATCATGATTTATTTCCAACAATCCAATAGGATGTTTTTAACATACATATGTAATAATACTGTTTTCATCTTAATATTATTGACATTTGAACTATCTAGTTTTATTGATCTTTGAACTATCTTGTTTTAATGATCTTTCAACTATCTTGTTTTAATGATCTTTCAACTATCTTGTTTTAATTATCTTTGAACTATCTTGTTTTATTGATATTTGAACTATCTTGTTATTATTTAACTTTGAACTATCTTGTTTTATTGATCTTTGAACTATCTTGGTTTATTGATCTTTGAACTATCTTGTTTTAATGATCTTTGAACTATCTTGGTTTAATGATCTTTGAACTATCTTGTTGTTATTGAACTTTGAACTATCTGGTTTTATTGATCTTTGAACTATCTTGTTATTATTGAACTTTGAACTATCTTGTTTTATTGATCTTTGAACTTTCTTGTTATTATTGAACTTTGAATGATCTTGTTTTATTGATCTTTGAACTATCAGGTTATTATTGAACTTTGAATGATCTTGTTTAATTGATCTTATGATAATTTTTAGTAATCTATTTGATACTTCTATTTTATCTTTATATATTTTTATTAAATCATTATACATTGTACATGCATGCAATATCAATGTTTCATTTTTGTAAAATGTACTCATGTTTTATATGTATGACATATGGATTCAATTCACAAACTGTAAATATTGTAATTCTGTACTATATGTATTGATATATTTCATGGCACAATTTTTAACTGATATATGTGACATCGACTTTGTGGCCACTTGTGGAGTAGTTGTCAGTTGCTTGGGGAAGTGTAAGTTTATTGATTGGACACTCCGTTTAGACAAACAGGTTAGACAAATTGATTAGACATATTGGTTAGGCAAGCTGGTTCGACATACTGGAAGCCCTATGTGACTTTAAAATTGTTGAAATTGTATATCCTGATGAAAACCAAAATATACTATGTTGTTTTTATAAGTTACTGTTGTATTTATTAGTTAATTGTTACACTATGTAGTTTATCACCTGTTGTTAATAAACTTCGTGAAAAAAAAAGGTTATTTTATACTATTTCTTTTGTCAGTTGTGATTAAGTTTTTATGCCCCCGTATCGATAGATCGGGAGGCATATAGTGATTCACCTGTCCGTTTGTCCGTTTGTCCGCCCGTTCGTCTGACCGTACTCACCCACTTGTAGTTGTGAGGTGTGGAACAATAGGCTATATTTAGATTCTATTCATTCCGTTGCTTACGGGGTGCAAAATGTTGCTTATGGGGTTTTACAAACAAAAGGATGAACAAAAGAAAACCCCACAATGTCAAGTCAGTGAGAACGTCCGTTCGTCTGGCCTGGTTTACCCAAATTGACCGTTTCTTCTAGCATTAATATGGCTGGCTACAAAGCTTTCAAACTTGCATGGATATGTTGTATATGACCAATCTCCACACGCCTGTATCACCTGGAATATCTGGCTCTGCCCTGCTGTGGTTTCACTCTTATGTGAGTAATAGATCTCAACGTGATGCAGTTCGGTCTGCTGTCTCTGATGAAACCTCTCTACATTTTGGTGTCCCACAGGGTTCGGTTCTGGGACCGAGAAAGTACTGTATGTTTTCAAAACCAATAGGCGATATATGTGCTAACCATAACATGTTACACCACGGGTATGCTGACGACACTCAATGCTACCTTGTCATCAAGTCGAAAGACAGTTGGTCCAGTGAAGTACCTCAACTTGAAGCCTGTCTGTTAGACATCAGTTCATGGATGCATTTGAACATGTTAAAGATAAACCAGGATAAAGCAGAACTCATCATCTTTGCACCGAAACATCATGTAAAGGATCTTTCTGAATGCAAACTACAATTCGATGGAACAATTGTGCATGAATCAGCATTTGTGAAAAATTTAGGTGCCTTCTTTGATAAAACTCTAACCATGGACAAACAAGCTAATGCAATATCCAAATCTTGTTTTTTTTTCATCTGCGTAACATCGGACGGATTAGACCATTCATCACCGTAAATGCCTACAAAACACTTGTGAACTCTCTTGTGACTTCTCGACTGGACTATGCAAATGTTTTGTTATCTAGTGCCAACAGCAAGGTGATAAGTAAACTGCAACGCATCCAGAATACTGCAGCTCGTTTGATCACACAAACAAAAAAGCGTGAACACATAACTCCAACACTCCATACACTACACTGGCTTCCTGTTCCATATAGAGTACAGTACAAGATCATTCTATACGCTTTTAAAATCCGATATGACCATGCTCCTGTCTACATGAATGAGTTGACTAGAGAATACCAGCCAACCAGGTCTTTAAGATCAGACACTGCTATGCTTCTAAACATCCCTAAAGTAAGAACCAAGAATTACGGTGAAAGGCGGTTCGACAAATGTGCTGCCACCTTATGGAACAGTCTTCCTGTGGAAATCAGGCGCATTGACTCTCTGACAGTCTTCAAAAAGACTTTAAAAACACATCTATTTAAAAGTGCATATCAGTGAATCAAGTGAAATTGTTTTAGACTTTTAATGAACTGTCAACTGGCTGACTTTCGCGTGTTAAGCGCTTTAGAGACTTGTTATATAAAGCGCTATATAAATATTTTCAACTTCAACTTCAACTCCATTTTGACCTTCACCTTGACCTAATTTTGGACTTAGACTTATTCAAACACCAATTCTTGGTTAACCCAAATTGACCGTTTCTTCTAGCATTAATATGGCTTGCTACCAAGCTTTCATACTTGCATGGATGTTGCATATGACCCCTCTCCACATGCCTGTATCACCTGACTCCATTTTGACCTTCACTTTGACCTAATTTTGGACTTAGACTTATTGAAATGGTTTCCACGGGGGCATAAGCGCTTATTAAAGCAGTCTTGTTTCAACTTATATTAATCACTCTCGGCACCTCATTCCTGATGTTATCCATCACCACTAGGGTATGAGAGAAAAAATACCAGTTTCCCTTATTATATGCTGAGCGTCTAGCAAGAGAATTTCTGGTACCTTCTTTATTTTGTCTTTGGTGTGACGCGGCCATGGAGAAATGTTCTGTATAAAATTAAAGCTCTAGCTTTTGGGCTAATTTACTCGACACAAAAATCAAGAATTCTGTTGGCCAATGAAAGGATTTAACTTTAGAAGTTAAAACATTGAAAATTCTATCAACTGTTAATCGCTGGCTTAGAATGAGAAGGTGGTAAGTACAAAATCAGTTTTTTGAGAAAACGAGAAAAAACTGTCTGAAAATTACTATTTACCTATGGTAAAATTAATTGTAACAACTTCCATTTGGTCAACATGACAAGTTCTGCTTTTCATGAAATTAGGCTCATAAGAAGTGTCTAGAGATGCTGACTTTATATATGTAATAGTCTTATAAGGTCGTCAGAAGTACTCCACCTTCTCATTGTAAGCCAGCAAAATACCAAACAAATAATGTTGTATGGTTATCTCTGGATTCGTGTTGGGCAGATCTCATCATACCAGTACAGATACCAATTCCCTGAAAGAGTCCAGTCTCTATAGACAATGTGCAAGTATGGATGCCTACCCTCAATCTTGAGAGGCATTTCAAGAAGAAATCTCAGCTCAAATTGAGACTGCTTTAATCAGAGTCTGAATTTGAGATAAATCACAATGTTTGAAAATTTACTACAACAAACTCAAAATAATGTTTTCTGTTGCATGTCAATTTTGAGTGTAGCCTCCCATGAAAATTAACTCAAAAGACACATGGTGAGATGCCAATTTGAGTGTAGCCTCCCATGAAAATTAACTCAAAAGACACATGGTGAGATGCCAATATTTTGAGTGCAGCCTCCCACGAAAATTAACTCAAAATACGTATGGCGATATTCCAGATGATGTTAATCTGAGATTGAGATGTTTTGGGTTGTGCCAGTATAAATCAATTGAAAAATCGGATAAATCATGAAAATAAACACTGAAATACATTAAAGATTTTAATATATAAATTTCAAATCATATTATCTTAATATCACAGAAAACAATTTACCAATATACATGTATAAACACACTTGTATCGTTTGTTAATGATCAATTACTTCCACCATGATTTCTTGCGATGTCGTAACGACAAAATAATTAATTACACAATTTCTTTTAACATGATTGCTTGTGATTTTGTAACAACTAAATAATTTAATACATTAATTAATTAACAATAAATTCAGACCTGTCTTTCTGATCACCTGAATCAAGTAACCACCTCGGAATTATTCACCAACATTGTAAGACTGAAACTCAGACTTAAGACTGACAAAATTTAAAAATCACTGCCATTTCGTTGCTATTAGATTTAACAATGTGGCATTTTATCTGATTATGTGTCGATACCCACTGAACATGTATAACTATTTATATCAAAATCGATTCATTTATAATAAATATATTGTCTACGTTTATAACACCGATTGTATGTTTTCATAATCGGGGAGTATCGCGATGACAATCGACTTGTAATACAAACACAAATATGACATACCGATACGATTTGCTTGCGGAAATTGATATATTCAAAGCAAGAACCTTGTAATATATTCTTGCATAAAGGCAGGGGCGTATGCAGAAAATTATCGGAGGGGGGGCTCAAGCTGGGGAGGGATACGGGAGGGGTGTCCCCTCCCGAGGTTGATTTTTTAAAGGGGGCCCACTGAATTGGTGCAATTTCCTGATATCTAATCACCATTATGCTTGACAAATGATCATGCAATACTTGAACATTAAAAACAATCAATTCATTGAAAATGTTAAATGTATAAACTCAAGAAGTTAAAAATTGGTCACATATTTAATGTAGATAATTATTTAAAGGTTGTGGACCTAAATATAGGGTTGTACTCCTCTTGTTGTAGAAAACTTATCTATATATCTACCCTTTTCTTAGTCAGTCTAGTCTGTCTTGTGCGAACAGCCTTAAAAATAATCTGCGAACAGACTTAAAAAAATATATGTCTTCATGGGGAGGGGGCTTAACCTGCAGCGGGTCGAGGAGGGCTTCCCGTGGTAGAAAAAAAAACTGGCAAATTGAGTAGGTGCAATTTCCTGCTATGCAATAACCATTGTACATGCAGTACAAACATGAATAATATCAAAGTTATTGGCAGTGTTTCAACGCACAAACTTGAACAATTTGAGTCATGTGCGGTATTTTTTTTTAGAGCGATCGAGGCCCGAATCTCTGTTACTCTCACTCAATTGGTGAATTGGTGGGTAAGTTTTAGGGGGCTCATTTTTTAAAAATCGTATCTGGCCAACCAGCTGGGGGGCTCAAGCCCCTTAGCCCCCCACCTAAATACGCCCCTGATAGGTCAGGCTCAGGTCAAAATAGCCATGCTATAACAGAAGACGAGAACTTTAAAAAAGATAATTACTATGTTAAGTTTATGTTAACATTGTGTACCAGTTTGGGTAGTTAAAGGACATACTCCTACATAAGGTCTACATGCTTAGTACCTACATAGTGTTCCCCCATTACCACCATTTGTCCCTACGCTTTAAGTAAATATACGTGTTCTACATTGCCTGTACGTATAGTAGCTACATAGTGTTCCCCCATTACCACCATTTGTCCCTACGCTTTAAGTAAATATACGTGTTCTACGGTGCCTGTACGTATAGTAGCCACATAGTGTTCCCCTTGCTGTCACCTATGTACTTGTGTGCGCTCCTGATTTTATTTTCATTTAATCTAAGAATTCACCATTACAAGTACCATGCAGTCCTGTGCCTGTGAATAAATTTACCTTGTAATCTAGAGCTTGAGCCACATCTTAAACTAATTCAAAATAGACTTTCCATTTTAATTCATGAAATAGCTAAACAACATATGCAAACAATATTCATTTTAGAATCATGTGTTCAATATTTTATCTAGCAATCATCAAGATACAATTGTAATATGAATTTCAAATGACATTACGCCAGTTGTCAATCAATACCCTATATCTAAATTTTAACGGGAAAATATAATCACATGGTCCAATGGCTTAACTTAAAAACCTTCGCCAAGCAGCCTTCGACAAACAACCAGACGGAGCTAGCAGTCTCTGCTCTAGCGTAATGTCAATTGACACACTATTGTAGAGAACTGGTACAACGGGGAAGTCGGTGAAAGATCAATAACCCCCCCCCCCCCCCCGTCTCTATTATTAGAATAAGCTGGACGGTGAGATAATTCTGTAAATACATCGTCGAGTATAAGGTTCAGCACAGCAGCAGAAGCGTCTCGCACATTCCCAACCATTGACGCAACATATCTTACACCATATAGAAGGTATTGGGTTTCGATCTGAAACAAAATTACTAAACATCTGAAAGGTACATTTTATCAGTTTATTTGTGCCGTGTGATAAGTGTTGTTTCATGGTACATTATTGTTACATCTGTGTTCGACTGTTTCAGTTAAGTGTTGCCTTTCCTATCCGATTTTCTCATCGATTTTACGAATTGTTAGCTAAATTTTGGCTATCCCGAATGCTCTCAAACCGGTTATCGATTTCGTGGAATAGTACATACATGATTACATGTAATACATTGTGATAGTTATATGTTTTCGCTGAGTTTGCATATTTGTTGCTAAATTGGTTCAAGTGTTAATTATTAACTATCTCTAAATAATTTCAAGTTGAATAAGGGTCTAGATTAGGCATTGCATGCAGAACTTTTCGACTTGTGGGTCAAAACTCCTGTTGCCGTGACAACCATTGTATAGTTAGAACTAAAATCATTGGCAATTCGTACAATGAACATTGCATATATAACTTATACAAACGAGCATTTTTTTTTCAAATGAAACAGTTACACCATTTTGAAAACACCTTAAGAATTTATCAATAATTTCTGTGAACACTATAAAATTACGTTTTGTATATTGAAATTAGTTATTTTGGTGAATTCATAATTACAATGCAGCTACCAGCGATAGTAGTAGAGCGGACAGTTTCGCAGCTTTGGTGGATCGGGTTCGATGGAGCCGTGGGGTCGTGGATCCATGGAGCAGTGGAGCAGTGAAGATTATGGGTCAAGTGGGTGACGTAACCGTGACGTAGTAGGTGCACGGAGGGTGTTACGTAACGTAACGTAACATAACGTCTCTTGACATTCAGGATATTGAAATGCAATAAAAGTATTTTTAAAAAACACCACACGAGTGTTTGAGATATTTTACGTGTTTGATATAGGAATCATTCAAACAGAACACAAAATATTACCATTTTCATCATTTATGGAAGGCCATAATTATATTAGCTATGCATGTAAAATATCTGCTTAGTTCTGTTACGCCAATTGCTGACTAGCATGCCAAACTTCTTCACGCTATTTCAGTGATATGGTTCTATTTTGTACTTACGTCCATTTGCGGATGTTTGCTGTCCAAGATGTCCTGAAAAACGATATGAGCAACGCATATTTGTGCTGGACAGTTTATACTTTTTTCTACTGAATCTAAGTTGTAAAGGGACAATAGCTATGAAAAAAATGAAACACTCTTATCTGTACAGTGAGCGTATCACCATAAACAAGAATTTCACGTTTAAAGAGTATATCTTTGATAACATAATCCCTAAGTGCAAACCTCGTTGGAAAATTTTACAGGTTGATCTCACAGGTAACAGTATCGTTGAAAAAGAAAAAAAAATGAAATTGAAAAATAAAATTCACGAAATTTAGGTATACATGTGTACATGTACCTAAATTCCGAGATTTTTTTTTCAATTTCAATTTTTTTAATTTCTTTTTTAAAGAAAATGTTATCGGTGGCTTATATGTCTTGTTGTAGCAAATGACCCTTTTAATAGATATCAACAAATATTCCGAATTCAAATGGATGCATATGACAGTTTAAGAAGCGTTGTCTCATTTAATAGAAAACTTAATTTAAGTCAAAACTATTGCCACAGTTTCGGCCACAGGCATGGACGAGTGAGTGACGAAATAGCTCGATTATTTTTTTTCGAAATTTCGAGCTAGAAATGTAAACAAATGCATGGACTTACTTTGTCTAGGTCTCGAGTTATACTGGGACCCGATGAACGAACAGCTGAATACCAAAAGTAAAAACAATCGACTCCAAATCCACATTATTAGGAAGTTACAAATGACGCCTTGATGGTGTTGCAAGCCACGATAGTTTGTTGTTATATACACGCGTGTACAGCACACAATGGATGGTGCACGTAATATACAAAATACAGGGGCGTTTCAAAAGTTACATGAAAAGTGCCCTACAATCTTTATCGTATGTTTAAATTACTATGGCAACAGTGCCATTTCGTACGACACACCATCATGCGTTGGATTCATGGTATACCTCTGTCTCATAAGTTCGTGCCTTCTCATGGAAACCGTGCTTAGTTGAATTCAACTCTTGTATATGTTCTACACAGTCATTTTGGTGAAATTAGCCAAATAAATCATCCAACAAATATCCTACATCAATTGAGATCATTATTTTGAACGACACGCCATAGCTGTCACCTTGACGACCAGGAACGACACACCTAGTAATTATTCCAACTGATATTTTTCAACTGTTGTTATTTTTTTGCATCCCGTTTTCATTAGACATTATTTAATCACCTAAGGCTTAAATACTCAAACTGAATACGCATTTTGATAAGCACTACTCTAAATTTATCTTATCTAACTACAAATTTGAAATTCAATCACTATGTAGCCCCAATACAGACCCGTTTTAGCGGAGGCACGGATTTCATGGGAAACAGTCACAGGGATTTTGAGCATCGACATAGACATAAAAAAGTTATGATTTTACGAGTTTTCGTGATCATTTTTAATTTTCCTTTATCTTATAAGTTAAGTTAACATTTTATCTTCCGAAAATGGTGCAAACAATTCTAAAACGTGTATGGGCTAGTGCGCATGCGTCGCTGAAACTGTCAAGGAGCACGGAGATACGAGACAACAGCATACAATATGTATCATAAATTGTTCTATTTAAATGCAAAGTTTGAAGTAATTCAAACATACGATAAACATTATCATGGGTGAAAGTTAGAAATTTTGAAAACCTAAAAATCTAGAAAAAATGACAATTTATACAGGGAAAATAAAGAAAAACAGACATCTTGATTCACTCAAAAACCTGGAGTTCAGGCATATGCCTGAAAACTTTCACCCGTGCATTATAGATATATTTCCTGGAACTTTTGAAACGCCCCTCATATTTACCATTTTACAATGTTGATTGAGTGAACATCCTGTTTACATATATAAAGTTCAAGGCAAGCTAATCATGGCGATATAGGTAAACAACAAGTATGATCTTGTTCAGTAAAACTTCGCTATGACGAGCATCGACATCTCGAGCACCCGGCCTACTTCGAGCAAGTTTTGAACCAATATCCGATTGTACAATCAATAATGCCGTGTGGTTATTTCGAGCACCATGTTTATCTCGAGCATTTTACCTGTCCCTATCACTCCTCGAGATAACGAAGTTTTACTGTATATATATATTGTCTATCTTTTCTCTATGCTCTCCTTTTCCCAAATACAAACAGCCAGCTTGTCCCAAATACAGACACCAACGTTGTTGGAACCTAACAGACAAGCATTCAGCTATTGTTAGAGTTTTTGTCTTGTTTACTATTTTCCTCCGAAATACGGGCAGCAACTTTGTTGAAACCTAACAAGCTATTGTTAGTGATATGAGTTTGTCTAGCATTACTCTCCTTTACTTACTAAACAATCCCAGTCATGCCATATTCGGACATGAAACGGACGGTAAAGGTAACTTGTAAAGAACATTAAAAGTAGTTGGATGATTGGAATTTACTTAGATTCTAATTGGAATAGTGACGTGGTAATAATGGCATATTTATACGAGAATTGAACTCAGATTTATCATAATCAAAGCTTTTAACAAATCACGAAACAACATTTAATTTGAATTTGTACTAGGTACGACTGCCGTAGATACTAATTACAAACACGCTTCGTCATTACCATGGTAAAATTATTGTTCACGCTACGATTGGAATCAAATATATTTCTAAATTTAACAGCACGATTGAACCTATCGCCCTGTTTGTCTTAGTCGTGCTTTACGTTTGAAGTGATTTATTGCTATTGTAACAACTACAGTGTGGGGAAACACGTGATCAAATGATTTGAAATGAATAACGTTCGCACTCAACAGATTGGCGATTTCGTCCGCTAACGGTTAGTATCTCCCGTATATGTAGGAACACTAGACAATTACCAATTTTGCTTTAAATTTAGCTGTTGTTAACTGATGCTCGACCAAATCATTACACTGGGTTGAAAACTGCATTTGGTCGAGCATCAATTAAAAACAGCTAAACGTAGAGCGAAATCGGTACTTGCCGGGTATTTTTACATATACGGGAGATACTTTAGGCTATTTAATAGACCCATAGTAAATGCACGATCGTTATAATAAAGAAACTCGCCGTTAGCTGACGGAATCGCAATAGTTTTGAGTGCGAACGTTATTCATTTGATCACGTGATTCTACACACTGAACAAAAGAACCACATACGAGTGCTGGGCGCTCAACTTAAGCATGAGTTCTTTTAATTAGCCAGTGGTAGAGCGTCCGCTTCGAGTGCGGGAGGCGCCCGTCCCGGGTTCGATCCCAGACCGCGTCATACCAAAGACGAAATAAAAATGGTATCAGAAATGCCCTTATTAGACACTCAGCATACAAAGAAACTGTTTTTTCAACTTCCACGCCCTAGTTGCGATGGATAACTTTAAAAAAGAGGTGTCGATAGTGATTAATATAAGTTTTAACAAAAAACCGCTTTCACAATCGACCTTAATAAATTAGTATAATCTCATTTTATTTAGCGGAACTTGCATGCTCAGTCAACATTGACAATGAATTATACATTTCGTATGTTAAAACAAGTATCACACACGGTATGTTTTGTGAAAGTATAAATATAATCACTTGCCGCATAAAATTTGTATCTTCGAAGATCAAAATGTGGATTATGAGTAGAGTGTGTATAATTTTAATATTGAGCTGTTCTTACGTGTGGTCCCAGTATTACTGGAAACCAAGACTTAGTGAGTTTTGTTTAGCGTTTTAAGAGATACGATGGTTAGATGCCACTGTGCATGGTCGCGGAAGGTATCTGATAAAATACTGTCAGTGTCCATTACTGTTAAGATAGTGTAAAGGTACCGTAACAATTTTTCAGATGCTTTCTTTTTAATCATAGAAAACTATGAAAAGATAAAACAGTTTTTTGTTGACAAGTAGCTCCTTTGTGCATGATTTTGAACTTTAAAATTTTGTTCTGAATTTTGTCACTCAGGTAAGAACCCGACTTCTCTTCATCACTCCAAAGGATATTTGTAGTTAAAGTTCAACAAGTAGGCTTTCAGTTGTACATAATATTGAATTTTGATTGATTGTCCATTTTAACAGATCAGACTCCTTCGAGACATGTTAGCTACATCATGTTATACTATGAATTTGTTTAAATGTATATTGCTGAAACGAATACGAGGGGTGTTTCATAAATAATGCAACTGCCCCGCATATGCGCGCTTTGTGCTGAATTAGATAGAATTGTTCATTGCATTCGAAAAAGCTATTCTTCATTGACCATCTCGCATAAAATCATCAAAAATACGTTGATGTATAAAGCCTGTGGCAGCCTCTATTTAGGGTCCACTCGCACCCACTGTGCAAAATTCAGCAATGCAGAGATAGACAAATCATGACGTTGTCCAGATTTGAAAGACCTTTAAGTGATGTTTGCATCGTACGATTTTATTGAAACTGGCCATGTGTCTTGAGTAGTGTCTTATCCATACTATGCACTGCTTGTTCATGCAAAAGCGACCGAGATTTCCAAAATAGCCTGCATTTTCTACGAAAAACAAAATCCACCAAAAAAAACAACACATTTTTTGAAAAAGTACCTTTAAAAAAGACTGAATAAATGTTGAACATATTGGATTTTTTCTTTATTTTATACATATTTAGAAAGCTAAAAATATTTTCAACAACATTCTTAATCGCTACATGCGTTATTTGCACGTACGACCACAATATTTCAACTATGAAAAGCTAAACCGTAATTTTCATAGCTTAATTTTTACAATTATTAGCCCCATTGAGAATCTTTAATTAAGCAAATAAGTTTTTTCGAGTACATCAATAGTCTAAAATTGTTCTTGCTGAGAAAGCATATATTGGATTAGATTTTTGAAATTTAACATATCACATAAAACCCAAACTTGTTATTATATGCTACAAATAATGATACGCCAATTTAGGCATGTACAGTGGCTGTAACTGAGGTCTATAAACTGCACCATTACTACCTTAATATTTGATCGAAACTAGAAAGTTTGCTTAACACATACCATTTACGAAACTACAATAATAGACCGCAAATAAATTTTACAACCAGAGTTACATTATTTATGAAACACCCCTCGTACTGACTGTTGCCTTATTGCCGAAATATACAATGTACAAGCTAGAGCAAAATTGGGTTTACTTATGTGTAGTTATCACTTAAAATTACCTCCCTTTATGGCTAATTATGCACACAATTCAAAGTCCGCAGTGTGTCATTCATTGCAGAGAGAGCTTCATAAGGCGCGCTTGAAGCATCCGTTTATTGGGATGTGGATGGCTTGTACTATGTCTGGCTCTTGTGTGTCTGGCTTGGCGCTGCACTATTTACATTTGTTTTCGTCTTTGGTAATGGCGCATTGTATCTATATGTATAATGAAATTTGAATAAATCAATCCAGAAGATATTTCATTCGTTTTTTTTTCACTTTGTTTCAGGATATGGAGGTCATCTGTTGTATCGATGGACACCGGCAACATACAGGTCCGCGTTTAAGTAGCATAAAACAACTAACTATCCCCGGCTAATAATTGTCTTGAGAATAGATTAATGTCACACGGGACAATGTCTGGAAATTCTGGAGTGTGGGGAAGCTAATTGCCCGGTCCGGACAGTCGCACTTAATGCCCGCGTGTGATTGGCCCGCATCATAATGATTCTCTACGAACGAATGGCTAGTATTTCTTCAATTCATCGAGGACTTTACCTTTGTAAAAAGTGGCATTGCCTTCGTAAAACGTGGCATTGCCTTCGTAAAACGTGGCATTTTCCTTTGTACAACGTGGCATTTACCTTCCTAAAACTTGGCATTTACATTTGTAAAACGTGGCATTTCCATTACAGTTTGTTAAACGTGGTATTTACCTTCGCAAAACGTGGCATTTACCTTTGTACAACGTGGCAATTACCTTAAAATTTGTTAAACGTGACATTTACCTTCGTAAAACGTGGCCTTTACCTTTGTAAAACGTGACAATTACCTTAAAGTTTGTTAACCGTGGCATTGCCTTCGTAAAACGTGGCATTGCCTTCGTAAAACGTGGCATTTACCTTTGTACAACGTGACATTTACCTTCGTAAAGCGTGGCATTTACCTTCGTAAAACGTGGCAATTACCTTAAAGTTTGTTAAACGTTGTGTGCTGTCTAGCATCATCCGTGTCCGCATAGGAATATACCACGTGATTTATACCAGGCTGAAATTATGAAGACCATAAATTTAATAAATATATCAAAAGTAGTTGTATATCGCTGGCTTAGAGTTCGTAAGTACAAATTCAATATTTTGATAAAACAAGAAAACGACTGTCAGAAAATTACTCTTTACTTTAATATGAGCTGTTTCAACTTCAATTTGGTCAACATGACAAGTTCCGATTTTCATGAAAATATGTACCAGTAATATAGTATCAGCCTAAGGCTCTTAGTGCTTACGACCTTCTCATTCTAAGCCAGCGATATATCACAGGATACTGCAACAATCAGGTACCTTTCGTAAGTCACATTTACAACATTTAAAGATACCTCTCCGAAGTCGCAATTGAGCAAATGCTTTCTTCAACACATAACAACATTTATGTGAAGTAAATTCCAAAATAAATTGGAAGTTGCCATTGTAACGGTTATCAAACATTGTTGCATGTGTTAATTAAAACTAGTCTAATGTTTCTCAGACTGGAGGAATGTGCAATCCTATCCATTATGTCCATTTTATACTATTGAAGTTAGCATTTTATATAAAGTGCAATGTATACACGTAATGTATATGTTATAAATAGCGACGAAAGTTGTCTAAGTAAAGCGCTACACATCGCTTTCCATGCATTATATGTTTATTTGATATTACGCCAGACAGGAACAGTAAATTGGTTAGAATTACATAGGCCTAGTTTCTGCGCCAGAGCAGAGATCGTTCCTCCTGGTTGTTTGTCGAAGGTTTTCAAGTTAATCCATTGCGACGCAGTGTGTGGCTTTTAACTTTCAAAAGCCTGGCATTAGAGGTTTCTGTGTTATAATGCCGGCACAAATAATAACAACTTACGTGAATCACCATGTCGTTTGTATCATGTGTATTTAATGCACGCCCAAACTTTAGCATAGTACCATCGGCGCTAGATTCGGAGTATGAATACAAAGTCCAGTCTTGCGAAGCATCTCTAAGTGGTGGCCCATGAGCTTCTGTGTGAAAATCCTGCAATTATACATGCATGAGGCAAGTAGTTCAAATAATCAATTTCGTGGTTCTGGTAGCATGCTGAATAAATGAGTTGTAAATCTATTCAGTCATGCAGTTTTAAAAATAATTTAATTGACTTCTTCATGCACTGAGAAATTAACACAATCAACAGTGACTTCCAGTCAAATACATATATCAATAAATGTTTAGGATAGGAGAACAAAGCAGGGTGAGAACGGTTACAAGACACAATATTACTTTGTTTTAGCCTAATACTGTAAAACCATTAGGATTTAGTAATGTGGATGATCTAAACCACGAAATTAAATCTCCATAAATATTAGTAATTTCCAGAGTATTTGACTTAGTGGATAAGACATCCTTGAAATTACGTCCCCACGAAAAGGTATTTTTCATCAGAAACAGTTCCCGTTAAAACATTGTTGAGTGTGACTCTAGCAACATTGAAAATACTTTAAATAGCGAGTGCATCCGTTATTTAACAGATTAATAATTATATACGCGTTTGGATAGAGACAGTTTGATTATATCGCATCAGTACCTATAATATCGAATGACCAACATTGATTGAATATTAGTGGAACACCTCGCGTTGTCATGAAAAATTCTATTCATGTAGGCATTTGATTAATTTACACAAAATAAGTGAGCATGCAATGTTTGCAAACTTAGTGATGTAGCTCAGAAAAATGAGAAAAAATATATGAGCCGTTCTCCAGGAAAACCGGGCCAAATGACAAATTGCATTGTAATTATGCAATACGAGTTAGAAAAATGTCTAAAATGAGAAAAAAATCGTGTCTTTCATTTCATATTTAAGTAATTGGATAATATAGTACTATCCATTAGCTTCAAGTTTTCTTTAAAATTGTGTAAAAATAACATATGTTGTGATCGATTTCTAAAAAGTACTGATATCTAGGAAAACAAGGGTTAAGTGGCTAAAACACTCGCTATTTTTCCCTGGAAACAAATACTCACAAACTGGACACGTTTTATTAAAATAAGAATATGACTAAAAAATTTGCCACAATTTAAAAAGTTTACATAAAAAATGTATCAGATACTGGATCATTGAAATGTCACATACGTTACGTCAAAAAGTTAGATAATGACGTTCGTGACGTCACTCATAAAGTAGGCGGTAGTGGTTGGTTTAAAAAGTTTTTAACTTCGTAAGTTTATGGAATAATTTGTTCAAATGTTCAGTAACTGTTCATAAACACGTTCTTACCATAGAATTATCAACACTTTAACAATTTTGTCAGTAAGCTTGGTTTTCCTGGAGAACGGCTCATATATAAACGCACTTCCTAGTTCAAAACAAATAAATCTTACTCCAAATTCAGCATGACCGTGGTCAACCCAACCAGTGATGACGTCGCCGGGAAACATAAGTCCGGTTTCCGAAATACCAAATCCAACCCAACCAGTGGTCTGCACGTGAGTCTCAAACATGATGTATGTAGAGTTAGCTTCCCAATAGAGAGCGAAGCTCGGGTCTAGTTGTTTCATGTTGGGATATGACGGCGTTGGTGCAGCCAGTACACACGGTAGAAGAGAAAACAGGCATATAGCTGAACTAAACATTGTATGACATGTGTCGTATTAAATGTTATAAATCAGTCATTGTCGAGACTTGGTATTTATACACAAGTTGCAAAGGAGATACAAACAGGGGAGAGTTTATCTAGGTGCGTTTGTCTGTAAAGGAAACGCCGGTTTTAGATCAAGGTTTTGGTTTGACCATGTATCTCTATCTATATATAGCTATATAGAATATACATGCATGGTTTAATTGAAACACAACCAGCCTAGTTTTTGTCCGCTGCACTTAAATACATACATTGTATACGCCATGTCCCGAGTGTTATCATTCCATTATACGTCTTGCTGATTACATGCGCCTATTTGGTATGGCATGTCAAGCTAATAATAAATAAAAGTTTTTGCTTGTCCGCATGATTGTTACATATTCAAATTCTGCTGTTAGACTATGTAAGAACCATGTCTTGCAGCGTTTGAAATGGGACAAACATGCTTTAATTAACGCCGGGAAATATTTTCTTCATTAATAAAGACATTGTTGCTGGCTCTTCTTTGATTACACATGGTGCCTGTTTTGACCAACAACAATCACAAGTAACGGCTAACTTAACCACATCTTTATATACAAGAGGTTTTGCCAACACAATAAACGTTTCTACGTCATGTGAGATGTTGGTCAAGGCTTTTGATATCAATTGATCAAACTGAATTTTCTGGATACCAGTATACAGCAACAAGTGTATTATATCTTTCATTACACATTCAGAGAAAATAAAAACCATTCAACCATTTCATACATATATATGCGTTTCTAATAACATTAGTATGGATAATGGGAACAAATCGTGCCAATATATGCCAATTAATCGTTGGCAGTCTAGCATATTGTCATTAAGAAATCATTATAAATATGCATGTCATAGAGGAATTTATAAGCTAAGCTGTACAATGTTTATGTTTCACAAGAGAATATAACAAGCAAATGATATCGAATTCTCCACCACGAACTGCACAAGTCTCATTCTACTTTAGGCTAGCATGTGCCAAGGCCGCCCAATTTCGTGCATTTGTCTCTGATAAGACGGCCTGACTCTTCGTACCATATCATATAATTACGATAATTACGTAACATTGTTTCTACATTTTGTTACTTTGTATGAGACATTGTTTAGAGACATGCCGGCCTTGGAAATTATTTGCAATACCAGTTAGGCACCAACTGCACAGTACAAACGACACATGTAGGTCCCATAGGAGAATTTATGTTATCTTCTGACGATGAGTAAGTTAAAGAAAATGCGACATTATAGCCCAAATAAGACTGCCTGACAGACACTTTGTGAGCAAGTTTTGTAACGATTAAGGTTCAAGTTTGATGTCACTGTGTGCCCACATGACTAAGTTGCAACTGAATTTTATAAAGAGGAACATTGTGACAAAGTTTCATTGAGATTAAGTGAAATATGTGACTTCTAGAGTGTTAACAATGATTTCTGTACTTTGACCGAGTGTTTTTGCGAATTTTATAGATGGTAACATTGCAGCCAAGTTTCAGTTAGATCAAGCAAACGGGAGTTCTACCTACGAGTGCTGGATGCTCGACTTTCTCGTTTGTGATAGCAACAGATAACTCAATAAATGAAGGTCACATGGTTATCATCCTTGTCAGTATGGACTCCTCTTAGAGATGGTGAATAACTATGCTAAGTTTCAAGTGAATACCTTTGCTAGTCTTTGAGAATATAACGCTGACAATAAACTAAACAAACACACACGACCCAATCACAAAGTGCAATAGCTCTACTTGTCACAGTTTCTTGCAACAAGAGGGCCATGATGGCACAATATCGCTCACCTGATTATAAACCCTGCACAATTTTCACCCAAAGGAATAATTTGAACATCTTGGTAGAAAACCACAAGATGATGCTACATACCAATTATCAAAACTCTAGGCAGTCTAGTTTTAGGCAAGAAGATATTAATATGTTTTCCCTATATAAGTCTATGTAAAACGGTGACCCCCCGAGTGGGGCCAATTTTGACCCCAGGGGCATAATTCGAAAAATCTTGGTAGAGGACCACTAGATGATGCTACATACCAAATATCAAAGCTCTATGCAGTGTAGTTTTAGACAAGAAGATTTTTATATGTTTTCCCTATATAAGTCTATGTAAGACGGTGACCCCCGGGGCTGGGCCAATTTTGACCCCAGGGGCATAATTTGCACAATCTTGGTAGGGGACCACTAGATGATGCTACATACCAAATATCAAAGCTCTTAGGCATTGTAGTTTAAGACAAGAAGATTTTTATATGTTTTCCCTATATAAGTCTAAGTAAAATGGTGACCCCCCAGGGTGGGGCCAATTTTGACCAGAGGGGAATAATTTGAACGATCTTTGAAGAGGACCTCTAGCTGAGTCTACATACCAAATATGAAAGCCCTGGGCCAAGCAATTTTGGAGAAGAAGATTTTTTAAAGTTTTCTCTATATAACTCTATGTAAAACTAAGGGCCCCCGGGGCGGGGCCATTTTTGACCCCAGGGACATAGTTTGAACAATCTTTGTAGAGGACCTCTAGTTGAGTCAACATACCAAATTTGAAAGCCCTGGGCCATGCAATTTCGGAGCAGAAGATTTTTTAAGGTTTTCTCTATATAACTCTATGTAAAACTAAGGGCCCCCGGGGCGGGCCAATTTTGACCCTAGGGGCATAATTTGAACAATCTTTGTAGAGGACCTCTAGCTGAGTCTACATACCAAATATGAAAGCCCTGGGCCAAGCGGTTTCGGAAAAGAAGATTTTTAAAGGTTTCCCCCATATAACTCTATGTAAAACTAAGGGCCCCCGGGGCGGGGCCAATTTTGACCCCAGGGACATAATTTGAACAATCTCTGTAGAGGACCTCTAGCTGAGTCTACATACCAAATATGAAAGCCCTGGGCCAAGCAATTTCGGAGAAGAAGATTTTTTAAAGTTTTCTCTATATAACTCTATGTAAAACTAAGGCCCCCGGGGCGGGGCCAATTTTGACCCCAGGGGCATAATTTGAACAATCTTTGTAGAGGACCTCTAGCTGAGTCTACATCCCAAATATGAAAGCCCTGGGCCAAGCGGTTTCGGAGGAGAAGATTTTTAAAGGTTTCCCCTATATAACTCTATGTAAAATTAAGGGCCCCCGGGGCGGGGCCAATTTTGACCCCAGGGACATAATTTGAACAATCTTTGTAGAGGACCTCTAGCTGAGTCTACATACCAAATATGAAAGCCCTGGGCTAAGCGGTTTCGGAGAAGAAGATTTTTTAAGGTTTCCCCTATATAACTCTATGTAAAACTAAGGGCCCCCGGGCGGGGCCAATTTTGACCCCAGGGACATAATTTTAACAATCTTAGTAGAGGACCCCAAGGTGATGCTACATATCAAATATGAAAGCTCTAGGCCTTACGGTTTCAGAGAAGAAGATTTTTGAAGTTTCCTTTTTGAAAATCTATTTTTAGCCTGTGTGACCTAGTTATGCGACGGACTGGAATTTTTTTAACAACTTTGGTAGAGGTCCACCCAAGGAACATTCCTGTTAAGTTTTATCAAATTTGGCCAAGCGGTTTAGGAGGAGAAGTCGTTTGAAGAAATTGTTGACGGACGCACGACGCACGCCGCACGCCGCACGACGGACATCTCGGTATGACAAAACCTCACCATGACCCAGCGCCGTAACTACACTGAGGCCAGGCGAGGCAGTTGCCTCGCCTAAAATTTGCGGACCAAATATTTTTTTGTTATTAATATAAACATGTAATGAAATATCCCTGAATATATTTAAAATAAAATGTCTCAAATTGTCGCATGTGATAAACAATATGAGGCAATTTATTCTGAGGCACTAGGTTAGCAGCTGTCTCGCCTAAAATTTGCACACCTAACCTTTTGGTGGAAACTTCGTCTTCAACTTATATGTAAAATAAAATGCCTGAATAATAAAAAATATTACGAGCTGTCGCAAGTTATAAACAAAGAGTGCAACTTGAGGCACTAGATTTGCACCTTAATGGTAGTATACATTGTGCAACTTGAGGCACTAGATTTGCACCTTAATGGTAGTATACATTGTGCAACTTGAGGCACTAGATTTGCACCTTAACGGTAGTATACATTGTGCAACTTGAGGCACTAGATTTGCACCTTAATGGTTGTATACATTGTGCAACTTGAGGCACTAGATTTGCACCTTAATGGTAGTATACATAGTGCAACTTGAGGCACTAGATTTGCACCTTAATGGTAGTATACATTATGCAACTTGAGGCACTAGATTTGCACCTTAATGGTAGTATACATTGTGCAACTTGAGGCACTAGATTTGCACCTTAATGGTAGTATACATTGTGCAACTTGAGGCACTAGATTTGCACCTTAATGGTAGTATACCGGACACTTTCCCTTTATTATATATAGAAAGCAAGTGACACCAGCACACCATCCCCTTAATATCGCCGCAATCCAGGTCAATGTTCTGTGAGTAAAAATAGTTAATATGCCAATTTTCGCTCGCTAGGCTCGCATGGTACTGTTTACAATCAATTTAATATTGAGGTGGGCTACACATTTAAGAGTATAAGCATGTGCATTTAAGTATTTTCTCCTTTGAGCTCTTGTTTAAAAATTGCTATGAATTTTCTTGATGTTCCGTTTCAATACCAAAACAAGGGACCAAAGAATGTAGCAGATGAATTTGTTTTAAAATTCCCATGGAGCATGACATTGGTCCCTTAACTTACTTGCAATCAAATCGCTCAAGCTTCCCCTTAACACAAATGTGCAGCCTTCAAGTTCGTAGGATATGCTGATGAAAGGTGTCTCGAATAGAAAAACGATCCTGTCGCCAATGGTGCTCTTCAGAAAATAATGCTTTTTCTAGCTGGCTTCGCCTTCACAACAGCTGTATCAGTGACTATTATCAACTAGAAGACTTCATAGATAAATCTTAGTGAATACTATCAAATACAGAATATGTTTTGGCATGGTGTTCAAATAATATGAATAATGTTTATCTAGCTCGCTTTGCTATTCTACTTTTCTGATTTTGTTAATGTTGAAAGTGTATTCGGTGGTTTAATTGTGTGCTTTCAGAAACGTTCTAGGTTAACAAATACACCGGACCACTACATGGTCATAACTAAGGATTGCGTCGGGCGCAAACGTACCCCTTTTACACCAATTTAAGTATTCCTGGTTAGAAGTGCAATGTTTTACATTTGAAAATATATTCGGCTCGCTTCGCTCGCCAAATGAATTGAACACATATTTAAGAATGTCATGTAGAGAGTAGTTTGTGCTACCTGAACCTCAGAGAAATCATGATCTTTTCGCTTGCTAAATAACTACTCGTTTAAAATATCATGTAGATAACTGGTTTGCATGACATGCAGCTTGGAGAAACAGTGCATTTTCTTTGGCTCGCATTGCTTGTCACATAACATCAATGCTTCATAAGTTCGTGTAGAGAACGAATTCATGTGGCATGCAGCTCGGGTAAATAATGTGAGGATTTATGATACCATTTAGAGAACGAGTTTGTGTGAGCTAGGGCAAATCATGCATCTTTAAGGATTAATCACACCACGCGAGTTTGTGCTGACAAATATTGCATTTTTTCTGCCTCGCTTCGCTCGCCAAATAACTAATGCCCGTTTATAATATCATGTAGACAACGAATTTCGTGGTGACTCGTACAATAGCTTGCCAAATAATTTATCACCATTCAAGTTCATGTAGAGAACAAAATGTGTGGGCTGATTCAAATAGTGCATTTTTGTGGTTCGCTTCGCTCGCAAAATAATTTATCAGCATTAATAATATCATGTGGAAAAAAATGTGTGTGGGCTCGGACAAATAGTGCATATTTTCCATAAATTAAATTTGTGTCAGCTTCAACAAATAGTCCCTTTTTCTGGTTCGCTTCGCTCGCAAAATACATTGTAAATATTCAAAATAGCATGTACATAACGAATTTGGACGACCCTTCCTGTAAATACCCCGTCACCCAATCAAGACCCGATTTCGCACCACTTTGGAAAATTCCTAGTTACGGTTATGTCCAGCCCCAAGGCTGCCTCGGCTAAAATTCGTGTCTGTGTACGGCACTGTGACCACATTGTGGTCAGGTGAGCTAAAAATGTTAACAATGCTGTTCAGTGATTTGACAAATACT
Source organism: Spisula subtruncata (assembly GCA_963678985.1). Taxonomy (NCBI): domain Eukaryota; kingdom Metazoa; phylum Mollusca; class Bivalvia; order Venerida; family Mactridae; genus Spisula; species Spisula subtruncata. The sequence goes on from OY787661.1 coordinate 19,484,720, forward strand.
AGGTGTAATTGATGGTAAACAAGTTTGCAAATTTGAAAGCATTACAGTGATTGACTTCAAAAATATGTTTCAATAATTTGAACGTTTTGGTCAACAATTTTGGACGGACAAACTGATAATCACTATATACCTCTTGAAATAGATGTTGGGCATGAAAAGCAAGGGAATGCATTATGCGTACCAACCACTAAATTAAACTAGTTAAACGAGGGGGTATCCAGAAGTAACCAGACTGTTGCTATATTTCTTGTCATGTTCATAATTTGAACTGAAACCATACATTGAAATATATTGAATAATGTTGCTGTACTTTGTGTTTACATCAAATGTCTACTAATATCAAAATATCAATTTTTTAATTTTAACAGAAACTGGTGATGCAAAGTGACTGACAAATCAAAGCATTGTTGACAAATATGGCAGGTACGGAAACTATGAATACCAATTTTCTGATTTTCAAGTAGAGACACTACAAGTGTAGTTAATAGATTACTGTAAAATCATTTAATTTCGTTGGAACGAAATTTCGTGGTTTTGGTAAAACAGACAATTTCGTTGGGACTTGAATTTGTGGATTTTGCATTTCAGGTAATATAACAAGGGTCAAAATTAATGTTCATTGGGATTAAATTTCGTGGTTTAGGTGAACCACGAAATCCACAAAATTTAATCCCCCACAAAAATTAATGATTTTACAGTATACATACAAACATACTTAAAAACAGACACAGATATGTATGGCATAAAAATCTTTATTCAACATAAAAATGTAGTATTACATGTATGTACAAAATGAATACATTTGATAAAAAATCAATGCAATTCAACTGAATATAAACACCAAAGACTATTTACTACAGAGTTAACAAGAGATGTTTGTTTAACATGTATGCCCCAATGGCAGCCTAATTATTAATAGTCGATTAATAGTCGAAACTGGTAAAGGTTACAATGACCTTGATCCTTGAGCTCAATACCAATAGAGGTCATCTACTGTTGCTGGCCAACCTCCATGTAAAGTTTGACAATCCTAGGGCAAAGCGTTCTCAAGTTAAAGCATGGAAACCATTTGGCCTAAAAAAAGTGGTAAAGTACTGACCTTGACCTTTGATCAACTGTTCTCACAATCAAAAGGGGTCATTTGCTGTTGTTGACCAACCTGAACCACAATGTAAAGTTTGAATATTTTAGGACAAAGCGTTTTTGAAAGGAAAACATTTGATATACTGACTGACCAACAGATATGAGCAAAGCAATATACCCTGTCATCAAAAATGGGGGGGGGGGGCAAAATAATGCTCTATAATTCAAACAGTACTGGGATGAGACACCTAAAAGGGGGCTACGTTAAGCCATCCTTTTCTAGATTTTATTCATTTACGTAGTCGTTTTATATTATTGTAGGTTAGTTTGTAAATAATCTGCAACATTGCCTCATTTCACATAAATATAAACATTTGATCAGTAAGTAAATGTACGGTATGTGTTGTATAAACACAAAAACATAATTAATAATATCATCACTTTGAATGATTTTTACTGAGAGTTTATGCATAATATTTCATTGTCAATCTGCATGTTTATATATTGGTTTAAGATATACATGTATGTACTGACCATAGTGGCTAAAATTCTATAATTTAAAATGAGTTCTACACTTTCTACACTTCTAAATATACATATATACATTTGTACATATATAAAACAGTTAATATAAAATAGACGACATTTTCAAAAGAACCTCCAATTGATAAAAAAATAATGTGAATGAAATGAGATCCTGTTGATGGTGACCCCTCATTGCATGCCCTGAAAAAAGTGGCTGGTACACTCTTTCGTGCAACCAATGTTTTTCTTTTGCCCAAGCTTCTGACCTATCATTGATACCCATATATTCAATTTTCCAGCTAACTTCATTAAAACAGCATTTTGACCTAGGCTCACGAGTTCCAATGTGAAATGCAGCTTCCATTGCATAACCTATGTTACTATGTATGTACATTTTTTTACCCCTGATGGTATGAAATGAACTATAACGGAATATTTATAAATGTTACCATAATAAGATTAAAAAAGATCAGGTCAAAATTGTTCCATCTAGACTGTGTTCACCAGCTTTTTCTAGCATATATACTTAATGATGGGACTAGTAGCCCAGTGTGTCCCAAGTTGACCAAATACTGAATTAGACCTAGATCTTATATGAATCAATAGAAATAAACATTATGACCAAGTTTCATTAAACTTAGGGCACTCTGGTGACCTTCTGTGTAAACAATTGACAGGTAGTCAATGAATGACCAAGGAAAGCGTAAGCTTACGTTCAAATTTCAAGTATGTATAATTCCTTAACAACTTTAAATTAAGGACAGTAATGGTTTGTCGGTGTTCATTAGCTGAATCTTGATTAGTATTACAGCTCCATTTACCACGCTTTGTAGTTGTAAAGGTATCATAAAGAATTTTAATTTGATCATAAGTTTAAGATTTTTGTAAATGCTTTGATAAAACAGTACCCTTGTCACTACAGGTGAGCTAAAAAAATCTACCCCCAAATTTCATCATGAATGCAACTTGAGATCATATGCTTTAAGAAAATAAAGGATTAAAAAAATGTATAAATAATCTCAGATTTTAAAACAAAAGAGAAACTATTATTAAATTAAGGATTTCAATAGGACAGGACCTATAGTAGACCTACTTCTAACGTCAGTATACATTTCTACCTATACTCCTAAAGCTTTAGATCTCACAAGGGAGATAACTTTTATGATTTCCACTAAGTTGTTGAATGTCTCTTAAATGTATGTCTCTTGTAATGATGCTTCAGACTTCAGCCACAGTACATGTAGGCAAATGCATATAGTCTATTTAAAAGTCCTGTGCCTATTCTTGTGAACAAACTCACAATGAACAAGTCTACACGTCAGAAATATAACATGAAACATAAAATATGCATACATGCACCACTTTCAGATCTGTAAATATTGAGGGTAAAATCATCTCCTTAAAAATTTCATTAACAGGTTGATGAGTTTGATATCAATCATATCGGGAAAGTTCCGACATAAAAATTTACAACATCCTCATAACAGAATATTTATCCTTTCATGGAGGGGCATACATTCCACCATGTAGTCGACGAGCAAGAAAGATATCCTTGGGCATTATTGTGACACGCTTCGCATGAATGGCACATAAATTAGAATCTTCAAACAGGTGAACTAGGAATGCCTCTGCTGCCTGCAATGTAGATTGAAAATATTAGTTATAACAAGACAAGTGGGAAGCGGTGGCCTAGAGATAGGGCGTGCGCTTCGGGATCGAGAGGTCCCGGGTGCAATCCCCCCCGGGACCACTTGTTAATTTCTCTGAGCAAGACCAATATTCTCCACTCCACCATGGTGTAAAATGGTACCTGTGAGGGCAGTCTATTCCTGGGCGCCGCAGATCGATGCTGGCTGCCACACCCACAGGAGAGAAATAGTCTCCACAGGGAGACACAAGTGTAGGTTTCCATAGGTAGCCCAAAGACCAGGGAAAGTTAAATGTAAAAGTGTGCTTGAGCGGCCTAACAGCTGAAAAGAGCCCTAGAAAATTGGTAACTTTTTTTTTAGCTTTAACTTTTAAGACTGCGTCCGTAAACGCTAATGCCCCAGTGGAAGCCATGTCCACAACAAATAGCTAAGCAGTGTTGGCATAACGGACGGTCGATTGAGTAACGGACAGGACGGCGGGAAATACTGGGAAATACTGGGAAATACCGGGAAATACTGGGAAATACTGGGAAATACCGGGAAATACTGGTCAATTGGACAATACAAGTGGTCGATTAAATTGGTCATGTGAAATTATGCTTCCATCTTTATCTATATACCTTAGGCTCTACTAGTGTAAAGGTTATCAACTTATTATTTGTTTTAAATTCTATTTTTTCATGCAAGAAACTCATGTACTTTGTGTAGAAAATTGTTCATAGAACATCTTTATTTTGTATTGTAGGGTACTAGGGTTATGTCCAGTTATGTAAACACTCCCCCAGACTAATCCTTTGTTAACTGCAAGAATATGACACAATATTGCGTAATCTGTTAGTTGTCAGTTTCACACTTCACACTTAGTTGACCTGATTTAACAATGTGCTAAATTAGTTTAAGCCAATTTATACAAGCCTAAATGATTATCAATATTAATTATTTATAACAGTCTCTCTCATGCACTTTCTAGTATAACTATAACATTATAACTTTCATTTTAAATTGAAATTAATATTATATTAATTATTACTAAATATTTTAATTAGATTTGTAACAAGTGTATTTGATCTATATGTTTAAATCAAAATTTAGTTATTAAAGAATAATTGTGTTTTAGATTTTTTTTTTCACATTGAAATTGAATTGACCAATCCAATCGACCACTTTGACCACCAGTTCATTTGACCACTTGTAGACCATACTCTCAAATAAATTGAGGATCTATTCAATGTTATTGAACTGAATAAAGAACAACATGTGAAAACCTGAGAGCTCAATTGCTTCATAATGCATTTAAAATAACCAGTACACAAAAAAATCCCACTTGACCATTCAATTGACCAGTATTTCCCACATTGAAATTGAATCGACCAGTCCAATTGACCACTTTGAAAATGAATTGACCAGTTCATTTGACCACTTGTAGATCATACTCTCAAACAAATTAAGAACCTATTGAATGATATAGAACTGAATAAAGAACAACAAATGAAAACCTGAGAGTTCAGTTGCTTCATAATGCATTTAAATTAACCAGTACACAAAAAAATCCCTCTTGACCATTCAATTGACCAGTATTTCCCGGTATTTCCCGGTATTGGACACTTTGGGAGTATTGGACAGGACGGTATTTCCCGGTATTTCCCGCCCGGTAAATACCGGGGCGGTAAATACCGCCCAACACTGTAGCTAAGTCATTCTGGAGAATAATTTTGTTAAAATGTTTGATAGTGTTACATGGCTTTGATGGTGTATTGTGTTTATGATGGTAAACAAGTTGTTACACAGGGTTCCCACAAATATTATAAGACAAAATTCCCTGATTTTTTTCTGACCATTCGGCAATTTTCTCTGACTTTTTTGCGCGATCTGGCCTTTTTGTTTGAACAAAATAGCACAATAGAAACAGTGAATAGGAGATTCTATTTGCTTTATATGGAACCATAAAGTTCCAGGTAGTAGTTTTAGGACTGCTGACTGACATTAAGTAATCATAATTTAAAATTAACCTACGCGAGCATAGCGAGTGAGGATTTTTTCTGTTTTTTATATTTTCTTCACAGGAAATGACACTTATTGAGATCTTTAATGAAGAATTCCCTGACTTTTGCTCAATTTTCAAATTTCCCTGACTAATTTCAAATTTCCCTGACTTTTCCCTGACCTTGATAAGTTTTGTTTTTCCCTGACTTTTCCCTGACCGTGCCAAGTTTGAAAACAATGCCTTGATGGACGTCAAATTTAAAAGTTCGCTTTTCCAACTTCACTTTGGTCAATATTACTGCTTTTAATTTCCATAAAAATATGTTCCTAAGCTATGTGATGCTAATAAATTACTAACTGATGTGCACAGACAATTCAAAGTAAAACAAAAATGGGTGCAGCACCTAGCTTTTATTTCATGCAAAAAACTTAACAAGTTCATTGCTACTGACCTTATTTTTTAAAACAGCAAATTATGCTAACATTAAGTAAGTACAAGATTATACACTACTATACCTCTTGTATTGCCATCAAAGCTTGTGCTGACCACAAATGTTCCTTACTGGGATATAATTCCAGACATATTTCACGAACCTGAATTAAAATAATCACAATGATTATAAATAAGGAATAAATCAGTACAGGCAAAGTGATCATTCATTGTAATTCGTCCCAGTTTAAAAAAAATAGATTAAGCTACTTTAGTCTTTAGTAGAATATTAAAATCTCTCTACAGAGCAACAACCTCTTGTAGGCAACATAATAATCATGTTCAAGATGTAACCAATTTTAGAGGTAATCCCTTTTAGCAGCAATGTCTACATAAAACAGCAACAACAACTTAAGGTCAGGAGTTGCTGAAGAGACAGGTGAGTATAAATTTAAATAGTCTACTTTCAGACATGCGTACATTCATTGACAATACATATATCCTCAATAAAGCAAGTAGACATTTCCATCCTGTGCCAATGCCACAGCATTTCAGCTTTTGACCCTCGCAGGTAAACCTTTCCGACATTATTTCTCAGCTAAACTTGGTAGGTTTTCATTGTTGATGCTGACTTACCAGCCTTGCAAAAGGCATTTTCCTGAGCAGAAGATCAGTTGATTTTTGATATTTTCTAATTTCCAATAATGCTCTTGATCCGGGTCTGAACCGTCTCTTCTTTGGGCTTGCACCTAAATCAGTAAAAAGAAAGTAACAAATTTATAACCAACTTGGATTTCTGTTTTCTGTCTGAAGTTTTAAAGTCCAGAGATTTTGGGCAAGTTAAAATGGCATAATTATTTAACAGCTAATATCTTAATTATTATATTATAAATTTATTCCCCAGACAGGAAATGTCATCAAGATGTGTCCATGCAGGGAGGAAGCACAAACTGTTGAGCTTGTTCTCGAAAGATGCAGAAAACACAACCAGGGGCAAACTGCAACGTGGACCACAGACACAACTCTTCAAGAAAAGCTCTATGGAGACGCTGATGCAGTCTTCACGAAAAACTTTTCAAAGTACTAGCCCAGTCGGGCTACCAACAAGGCAGAACTTTACTAGCCAGAGAAGAAATTTACTAGTCCGAACATTAAATTATTAGAAGTGGATTTATTCAATTGTTTTGTTATTATTTATACATCTGTGTGATATTGTTTAACATTACTCGTTTCATTTTTAGCTAAATGCATAAAGGAAGGTATAACAAATAGCAGGCCTATATTTTTGAAAAGAAGGTTATTTTTGTTTCAATTCATGATTTTAGCATTAAAGATTCACTATCAAACATCTTCTATCATATACATCTTTTAATTAAATTAAATTATGGTACAAATATGTCTAAACATAAAATTACTCCCACGTCACGAAAACCGGAACCGTACATTCCGGTTCTGACCGTGTACGGGTTTTATCCACATCAAAATATCATTAGTTTTCGCAATCTCCATCTTGCTGAATAATTTTACTTTTTGACGATTTAGGAGCGATTTACTTATTACATATTGATGATGAGGTACGGAAATGCAATTGTGTTGCATTATTTACAATTATCTATGATTACAATGCAGTATCATTATCGAACTGACTCAAAATCGTTAGTAAAATACTTGCGCTTTGGATTTTTCTTGTCATTTGATTTGTGTTCTCAGAATTTTTTCACTGGCCTTTCGGACTAGTCACCTAGAGACAATTACTAGCCCGACCCGATTTTTACTAGCCTCGGGCTACTGGCTAGTGGCCAAATTCGAAGACTGCTGATGATCTGCGGAAGACCACAAAGTTCATCGCAGACACTGGGATGATAGTGTAGGACGAACGACTGAGGTGAAAACCAAGATGTTCAATGTCACTGGGTAATTAATACAAACTAATAAAAAATCTAAAGGACAGATATTTCACGATTTGCTTGTGAGATTTATGTAAATACTTAACGCAATATATTCATTAATACATAAATGACAAATTATTCTCCAAGGTATAGCACTAAATTTCTTGTCCAAGACAAGCAATTAATGTTTCATTCAAACTTTTCAACTATTAAAATTAAATTGAAGAAAAAATCAAGCTACATTATGCACCAGTCAGTTGCAACCATGGCCCACATCCGATAAAATCTTGGAAATTAACATGTTTTTTTAAAAATGTTACCCTCCTGATTCCCCTGCACTGCCAAGGAAATGGGGGGACCAATATCCGGGGACATTATTTAGCGGTCAGGTGCAGGGGGGAAAACCTGGGGGGACCAATATCTTGGGACATTATTTAGTGGTCAGGTGCAGGGGAAAAACCTGGCATTTTACCATCAGTTGTCCCCAGCTGGTTGAAGGAATGGTAGTGGGTTTGAACACCCAAAAGTAAGAATCCCTGCCCCTGGTGGGGTCCCCTGTGGATGCAACTGACTGAGTCACTGATGCACTACACGAAATGTCATTATGCAACAGTTCCCATGTAAAGAATGTTTTATTTCAAACAAATTATATTAAATGACATTCGAAGAATCAAATCATTACAAACAAAAATGAACTGCAGACGAATATAATGAGACACAGTCAATCATTGGGGCGAATGAGTTGGGGGACGAATAAACTTTCAGCTGAATTCACCTGCTTGTGATGTTGATTGTCCTTTTCTTGGGACGGACTTCCGTCTACTTGTATTAACAGCATTATTATTTCTCTCTTTACTTTGCTGCACCCGCGGCATCTTTGCTAACGCCAAAAGTAATCAACAAGTGAAAAGGTTTGGAGTTCGAAAAGAGCGCTTCCGGTCTAGAGGTTGATTATAAAATCCAGACATCGTTTTCCGTACCGTACTCCGGAACAATCGTATTTCTGCAACATTTTTCAACAAGTTTCCATACTGGTCAATGGAAAGCTAACATTTCAAAGTCTTATTCAACATATAACGCTACATTTGTAGTGCTGTGAAAAAATCGTATTCGTGGAATAAATTTCACCATGGCATGAACTCGAATCCCTTCCATAACAAGCCTTGAAGGTAATATAATAATATTATGTATACATGCGTGAGGATAAACACTATAATCTGAATTATCGTTAAATTTCGGGTAAACTCAGATAATTTTAAATAATGTACCTATTCTTTTTGTCTGTGCCCTGAAACATGAGTGTTTGGAATTTTAGCATAACTAATTCCAAGTGTCATTTTTATTCCGTCTTTGGTATGACTCTGCCTGGGATCGAATCCGGGACCTCCTGTACTCGAAGCGGACGCTCAACCACTAGGCTATCGACGAGTACTAACTGTGTATATACATGGGAATCTAAGAACCACACCATTGATCAATGCATGTACGTGTGCGGATGGTAACATTTTGCATTATTAAGTTACTAATCCTCGCGTGCACCCTTCTTGAGAAAACTAATCTTAAGTATCTTTGTGGTTGTTTTTATGTATAATTTCCGTTAAACAGTTGATATGTTTTAATGCAATCGACTATTTGTACTGTAGATTTTACTACATGTAGTTTATCTAAGGTCAATTGTGTAACACGTTTCCCAACTTATATTACCCAGTCTCTGCACCTCATCCATGATGTTATCCATCGTTACAAATAATGCGAGTGCTAGTATGCCAGAACACAGGTACATTGTAATAGCATCATGGAAAAAAATGAAATTGTTTTTTTTTAGTTTCATTTTTTAAATGTCTTTTTAAATGATACTGTTACCTGTGTGTCAGAGGGCATTTGTAAAGAGTAATATACGCAGCTACTACGTATAAATGCGTAAATGACAGGACAGCAAAACTCAACATTATGTCTGAACATTGATTCGCCCGGTGTAACCGTTCAACTAGAGTTTTGAACCACAATCGTGACAGCTCAACCATTTTCCGTTTGTCACCGGTTAGTATATTGCATTGTACAACAACCGTGGTGACCAAAATGGGTTGAACCATTGAGCTTCGTTAACAATGTATCTTACATTAGGTAAATAAGTCACCAGCAAGAAGGTGATAATACATATAGAATAAATTATAATTAATATTTTAACATTTATTCAAAACATAACAACGCATGTAAAAGGCATATAATAGCACTAGGCATTTGTTATAAGATAACCAATAAAAAGTACATGTACGTAAATAGTCATTTGTTTGTAAAGTATGTCCTTCGTGATTTTGGTTTAATCATATTATGGTAAAAAAATCGTACACACTAATCCTTTAAAAATAAAGCGTGTAAAATAAAATCACTGTCTTAATAGCATAATATTGAAAGATATCACATGACGAAGGTTTGTATAAATTCGTTTTAGTCCATTTCTTCGACGGTTGGTCCTTTACCAGCACTTGTTGGTCCTTGTGCATCACCTTGTCCGGCCCCACCATGAAGTTTCGTCATGATCGGTGATAATTTCTTCTGGATTTCATCTAGTTTATATTCGTACTCTTCTTTGTCCGCCATAGTATTATTGTCCAACCATTTCAAACATTCGTCACAAGCATTGACGGCAGTAGTTTTATCTTCAGCAGATAATTTGTCACTTGCTGATTCTGTTGCAGCTTGTTTCGCGCTGAAAACGTAATTTTCCAGTTTGTTTCTCGCTTCAACTTTTTGTCTTTGTTTCTCATCCTCCTCTCTGTATGTTTCTGCCTCGTTCACCATTCGATCAATGTCTTCCTTGGACAAACGACCTCTTTCATTAGTAATTGTAATCGTATTGCATTTCCCATTGCTCTTATCTTTTGCTGAAACATTCAGTGTACCATTGGCGTCAATGTCAAATGTGACTTCAATCTGAGGTACACCACGTGGAGCCGGAGGTATTCCAGTAAGTTCAAACTTTCCGAGTAAGTTGTTATCCTTCGTCATGGCTCGTTCTCCTTCAAATACTTGAATACTGACCGCTGGTTGGTTGTCGGAGTATGTTGTGAACGTTTGAGATGCTTTGGTTGGGATCTTGGAGTTTCTTTCAATTATCGCAGTCATGACTCCACCGGCAGTTTCAATACCCAGCGAAAGCGGTGCAACATCGACAAGAAGAACATCTTTGATGGCGTCTGATCGGTCTCCAGACAAAATGGCGGCCTGTACAGCAGCACCGTATGCAACAGCTTCGTCTGGATTTATAGATTTGTTCAGTTCCTTTCCATTCATAAAATCTTGGAGAAGTTTCTGTATCTTTGGAATTCGTGTTGATCCACCTACAAGTACGACTTCATGTATTCTGGATTTGTCCAGTTTGGCATCCCTGAGAGCCTTTTCTACCGGTTCCATCGTCTTTCTGAATAGGTCACCACAGAGCTCTTCAAATCGTGCACGTGTGCTTTTAGTGTAATAGTCAATACCTTCAAATAAAGAGTCAATTTCCACGCCGGCTTCTGTGCTGTTTGACAATGTTCTCTTTGCACGTTCACACGCTGTTCTGAGTCGTCGCAAACTACGAGCATTCTTAGTAATGTCCTTTCCATGTTTTCTCTTGAATTCTTGTACAAAATGACTGACCAGCCTGTTATCAAAATCTTCACCACCTAAATGGGTATCGCCTGCTGTAGATCTGACTTCAAATATTGAGCCTTCGTCAATGGTAAGAATAGAAACATCAAATGTACCTCCACCAAGATCAAATATAAGCACATTCTTTTCATCGTTCAAGTTTTTGTCAAGTCCGTACGCAAGAGCAGCAGCTGTCGGCTCGTTAACAATTCTCATAACATTAAGACCTGCGATAGCTCCAGCATCTTTAGTTGCTAATCTTTGAGCATCATTGAAATATGCAGGAACTGTAACCACGGCGTTTGTAACTTTCTCTCCTAAATATGACTCTGCTGTCTCCTTCATTTTCGTCAATACCATCGAACTTATTTCTTCTGGAGCGAATGTCTTCATATCTCCTTTATACTCGGCTTGAATCTTTGGTTTCCCATCAGCACTGATCACTCTGAACGGCCAGTGTTTCATGTCACTCTGAACTGATGAATCGTCAAACTTACGACCTATCAACCTCTTCGCGTCAAATACTGTGTTACCAGGGTTCATTGCTGCCTGAAATTATACAAATGAGAGTAAAATAAATATACTAGTACTTGTTGTAAAATATGAAAATAAACATGGTCATTCAGTCTCGTGAATTTAATCATCAAAATGACGATTTAAACAAACGAGCGGGTCTGACGAACTTCTCGTCACACGATATAAGCGAGACAACTGTGTAGAGCTTGTATGAACTAAATAAAGTAAATTAATACATTTATAAAGTCGATCAGTTATAAAACACGATCGCGTTTAATGTAAAATCATACATTGTTGGGAGGTGGTCGCTCATTCATGTTAAAAGGATGCAGATGCAGCAGATTTTGTAAAGCTGTTTGAATTTTCCAACTGGTTGATAATCATATAATGAAATAATATAAGAAATATTTAAAGAGATTTTCATCGGAAATGGATGGAGGATCATGCGCCTATCGTACGTGTTGATTAATTATTCGTGAATTAAAAATGCAACTTTGGACACAAATATTGTATAATTTATAGAAGTTAAAAAAGTGCAAATATTGAACATACCTGATTCTTGGCAGCATCACCGATAAGTCTCTCTGTATCTGTGAAGGCTACATAACTCGGCGTGGTCCGGTTTCCCTGGTCATTGGCTATAATCTCAACTTTCCCGTGCTGGAAAATACCAACGCACGAGTAAGTTGTTCCCAAATCGATTCCAATAGCTCTTCCACTCATCTTGTAGTTTTTACGTATTAAATGTAACTTCTAGTTTATAGAATTAATGATAGCCCGCTTCTTATAATGTCAATTCCTTACTCCTCGACCGTATTCTGAAGATTTCTGTTTCGAATTGATTACAGAGGTCCGAAGCCTTGTTTTATATACTATATACGGAATCATCTAGAAAGTTGCAGTTGATTCCATTTATTTATATCACAATAGTGCTAATTTCTATATTTGTCTTGTTCGAGAATGTTGTAGAAGTTTCTAGAAAGAAGGGGAACAATCCATACGGGCTTATTGGATAAACGTTTGAAGGGAGATAACCGATATGTTATGTATTTATTGTTAGAAAAACTATTTATATACAATGAATGTGCGAGTTATTTATAAATTACTGTGTATATTTACAGAAAGTGACGGTTTTGTATTCAATCCCTTGGGATCAGTGGTTATATCAAATAATAATAGTAATAATAACAAGCAAGAATAACCAATAAGAACTTTGTTTTTATAATTGCAAGGAGTCAACGAATGTTAAAATCCTACAATGTAATACAACATATTACAATATATGAGTTGATTAAGCAACTCAACGATATACATACGATGTTATACAGAACAATACAATACAATAGCCAGTGTAATCACCTATAGTTTCAGTAACCTGTATTAAGTGGCCAGTCAACGCATATATATACAATTACAACTATGTAATGTTCCCAGAAATTATTGAGAATCAAACTTTGCATTGTTGCACATGTGTTTCATTTGTACATTATTTTTTAAATAGTTATAATCTTAGCTTATCTGTAAAACATATAATTCGTAAGTTATGGCTGAAATATTGTTTTTGATTTGTCATGTACGTTCCAGATTTGGTCGTTCAAAATAAATCCTAAAATAAAGAAAGGGGATAGGGTTGTAAAAGGCACTGATATTTGCCGCGTCTCAATTAGGGCTTTGCAGCAAAACTTACAAATTTTACGACTTATGCGCTAAAACTCATGTTGCCATGACAAACATTGCAATATTTAAACTTAAACCATTGATAATTCGTATTATGAACATAGCATATCTAACTGATACGAATGAACAGTTGTTTATTTTTCAAATAAAATAGTTACACCATTTTGAAAGCACTCGTATCTGGTAACACTAACGTTCCACATGTTTAAAATATTGCTGCCCAAACTAACGCATTCAAATGGTATTTTCGTATTTATCTAAACGACATGTCAATTTGGCAATATACAATTAGCGAATACTGTCCATTATACATATTATGAGATAAATCCTCGTAATTAAAATACTGAATGAACTTAGTACAAGGAGTCTATTCAACGTCGATTGTGGTTGTTAAAATTTGAAACTGTAAAACATACAAGCAGTCTCAACGACTGGTTGTAGTTACTTCCCTTTGTTGTAAGAATTAACCTCTGATTAGGTAAACGTAATTCAATGTTGATATCGCTTGTGAGTGTGATGTGTGATTGCACTTGTGGTTTGAAATGATGACGCTTTTTAGTCTAACTTTTCGATGTCAGTTGTGTCGCAGTGATCATTGTTCTCGGTAACATCGTTATCATTAATGAAATTTTCAATCTTGATGGATCTGGGATTTGGTAGAACCTTCATTCCCTCGATTTATATTCAGCAAAAGCATCGATTGACAAATACATTTGTTTCTCACAACTTTGACCGAGCTGTCCCAAGAGATTAATCATATTTGCCTGATCTTAGTGGTACGGTTTTACTGAGCAGACACATCGTAACATGAAATGCAACACCCTTTTGTACGATGGTCTTATGACACTCACAGAAGATACGTACTTATACTTGATGCGCATGATAATGCACGATGTCTGTTCGGCGACGAGTTTCCACTTTACAGCGATTGTCCTCCAAGTTTTAAATACCGTGTACACGTGTTTCTGTTTTTCGTCTCTGACACGACTAACTTTACTAACATTTCATTTCTTTATGTAATTTCCAAGACTATGGTTCTGATACTTCTGTTAGAACATCTTCCGGAATCAATTATAAGTTTATATGAATATAACGCGCACAATGATAATTGTAACAAAAAAAACCTAAATAGCTCAAAAGTCAATTACATCCCACTCAGTTCATTTTATTTTATTAGAGGTCAACTTCAGTATGGACCCAACTAAAGGGACGATGTGTAAGCAATTGTGCTCTTTTTCAGAGTGCTTACTTATGTTCAAGGACCTCTTGAAGTAAGAGAGTGCCTCTTCTTCTTGGTTCATCCAGACAGTTGCATTCAAGCCGAAAGTACTAACAATCGTTCGGTTGAGGTCCCGTGTACGCTACAATATACCCGACACGTAAAAGAACTAGGGAGGGTCTCTTCTGTATGAAGGACTGTACCACAGAATTAACGACTAATCTTTTCTGGATGCCGTTGCCCGTATTGATCTCTCGGTGCCGGGGATTAATTATTAGTAATTACAAGCAAGTTGATAGTGTTATCGGCAACATAAGATCACCTTACGTTTTCATTCTCTATAACCGTGATGAAGTGAATAACGACGAAAACGAATTGCTCTTAATAAGACCACCACCAAGTAAGACCACCTTATGTTTTCATTCTCTATACTTGTGCTGAAGTGAAAAACGTAAACTCATTGCTCATAATTAAATGTATGCTTGTACAAATCCATTGAATCCATTGCAGACTACGAATATTAATTTGTTTATACTCCTATTTATTTAATTTACTTTCGTTTATTTCATTCACAAGTGTAATTGCTATCTGTCAAATGTTAATGAACTACCTTATCTAGCAATATTTCCGAAGTTGAATAAATAAAATTGATACAGTCGAACTATTCTAATAGTGTGCGAACGAGCGCTTAGAAGATATTTTCCTGCGCCTAAATATAATATTTTGAGTTCGACAGTCGGTGCATATTTGCCTGTTCCTAGTCAAAGCTTACCATGGTTGTTATAGCGTGATTGCCATTGTTTACTTCGATAAAACAACCAGCAGCAACAGCAGCAGCAACAGCAGCAACAACAGCAACAATAACAGCAACATTTTCATTACCGTATACTATATCAACGAAGAGCGTTGGAGTACCGTGTTTCTTATGGTGTTATGTCCGTTTACGCTCAATATTCGTTTGGCAATCAGTTTTGGGCGCAACAAAAGTCACAGCTGAAAACGTGAAGTTGCTTTTAAAAAAAAGTGTTGTTATGTTGTTCACATGTTTGACTGTATGCATTATTCTACATTTCAATAACTATTCCAAATCGGTCATTTTGGTTTGTTATAAATTTCATTAAATGAATACAGTTTTGTTTAGACGTTGTAATTATTTTCTTGTCAAAGTGTTTAATCATCCTCAGGTTTGATATAATAATACTTTTGCAGTTTCCGCTGTGGTGGGTGACAAAACAGAAATTAATTCACCATTTATTAGATTCTAGTATGACATTCTTAATTATCAAAATAAATTGTTTTCAAACATTAAATTATCGATAAAAATCAGTGTGTTTGAATATTACCTGCTTAATGAACATGATTTATTATTCAGTTTTATTCTGCATTTTTCGATTGTTCTAAGCTCACCCAGCAGATTATGTTGTACATTTCACGAGTGCTATGCAAAATCCACTTCACGCACTCAAAATGTTTTTTACAAAATGTAAATACACCATGGCATTGTATTCTTGTGTTAGCGTAGCACGATATCAACCCTCTAACTCTCACCTGCCAAAACCTAAAGTATGATCTCAACACCAGTCTATTTATTAAATTCCACATCGCGAGTGGTTTTGGGAATCATAAGCAAACATTTCCGGCGTTAGATTAATTGATACAATCCATGATTACCTTGAATGCCGATTTCTGCCACCACGACCTCTGTCAAATTAGTTCAATTTTCAAGTATCACGATGTGGAATATAGCACGCGAACATAACTAGTTTACTATTCTTTATGAAGTTAAAAAGATATAAGGAAATCGCAAAGGATAGGCAGCACTCAATCAAAACAGCACAAAGTTTTATCAGATGAGTGCATTAGATGCTTGCATGGAAGATTTAGTATAATTAACAAATCTCGTACAATCTCGTACAATCTCGCACAATGTATTCGACGCGTTAGTCGACAATGTTACCACACTCGATTACAAACTGTTTTTGCACTGTATGACCAGCGTTACACAAAGCATACGTCAGTGTTGCAACAGTTTTTTGGGGCTAGAACTCATAATATGTATTGTCCGAATGACGTACGACCTACCTACGACTGCTTATCGAAACAGTAGCGCCTCAAGATGGACATAACATTCAGGAAACTTAAACTTGTAGTTCGATTTGTCGACAGTATTCGAGTTGTTCATGCGATTTGGCGGTGTTTGCGATTTTTGTCTGCAGGTCTTTCGGTTGTATTTTTTGGGTAATAAATCGAGCGACAAAATGATTGTGTGGCTGACATTGCAGGAGCTTTACATGCACGTACAACAGAATGTACATGAATATCAGTGTAGTTCAACAGATATATATAATTTGCGGGTTAAAAACTTAAAATGGAACATATCAATAATAACGAAATTATTGTGACCGGGTGACGTCTTCTGGGTAGGATGCTGTCATGTGGAGAGGGATACTGTATTGTGAGCATGGCTTTCACTGTGACGTTTTTGTCCCTCTATTAATGTTGCGGAGTATTTTGTCATTGCCGAAGTTCTAAAGACCGTAAACCTTCAGTACACTGTTCCGTACCGTGTTATTTACTCTTTCAATTTGGACAGAGTCAATAAGCAAACACATTGAACGACCCACCAGACAGCTTAATATAAATTAATGTTTAATGTACTAGTATGTTATATGTTCGCCACTTACTAAGTGACCGATCCCTGCTGTTCTTGATCACAATTTGATAATAAGCCACGCTTTCATCTTGAAACTCATTCACCCCTAGCGAGTGATAAAATCTATAGCTTAGTACATTTATAAAACAACCGAAAGTTTGTTTACAAAAATTGTTATCAGGAAAACAGGATAAATACCAACCTGTGAATATTTAAATGTTAGTGTTATCAATGGAAGGGTAAACAAGTAATATAGTTTACATTAAATTCTGATATGAATGGTTAAGACTTTTTACAAACGGTGCTAAGTGTCTAATACTACTAGATGCCGTTATAATAGAAATCACAATAACAGTTTATATATGCATATACATATATTCGTAGGAATAGGGAAATTCAAACCGGTTCATTTCGATACATTAGCATTACGTCATCATAAATTATATGATATCATAAATTATATGATCTCAGATGGCTCTCGGATGGACACGACGGTGGTGTGTTTTTTACGTTTCTCTGTGGTACACGACTAAGTGATATTATGTAAACAAGAACCTATGTATGGGGTGCCATAGTATATACTGTTGATCCCCGGATGGAATAGCATCAGGATATTATTTCTGTGATCTATGATGTATCGTCATCAACTGGCAGATTAAAATGTCTGTACTAACAGATTTTAACATAACTCTGGATTAACACAGACGAATATAAACATTAATGATGATTTAGTATCAAATTTATTAATAAAACCTTTTTAACGGATTATTAACACATTTTCAGCAAAGTCTTAGAGGCGCTTGTATCCTTGTGCTATTGGATTTCTTCAACGGCCAATATCGTCCAGCCGAACCAGATCACTTCGCTGTGGTACTATAAAACAGAAAATGTCGTCTGCAACATATCTGATATAAGGAAAGATAGCATTCATATCACATGGAACCTGATTTGAATCATGATTCCGTTTATTTGTCAATGAATTAATTAATATTAGATTTTTTTTCTTATTATTGTTTAAAAAAAATAATAAAACAATCAACAAAAAATAAACATGGATCCTGTTGACTTGTATTTCACCACACGTGTTTTTGTGTTACTTTCTATTGTGGCAAATGTGTTTGCATCTTGTGGTTCCTCGTGCGCGTGTATTGTGACGTCATCTGACGTTAAAGTGACGTGCACTGGAGCTAACATCACAAAGGTTCCTACTGGACTTCCAACCAACACAACCAAACTGTAAGTAGATCAATTTAAAATGAATAACATTTGAGCATGTATGATATGTGATTTAAAGTCAAAGGTTAAAGTAGAATTAAATGTTTGGTTTTCACGTGTACATTGTAATCTGAGAAAACCGAATACCGCTCGAATTACGTGATTTGTTCGGTTTTTGCAAAAATGGTATTGAAAAGATGCTAATATATTTTTGTATACAACAATGCAACTGGTGTCGTTTGATAGCAGGTACAAATATGAGCCTAACATTCGAAGAAACACACAGTGCGGAATTCGAGGACAACTTATATTTCAAACTCCGACATAAACAGTCTTTGGTGGCAAAAACTGATGATGAATTTTATAACTTAGCACCGAATGAAATCATTCGTTTGGAAATGTGTCGTTTTACAGTTTTAACGTTTGAACAAGCTTCCGTAACTAAATCGATATTAGTACATTTGTTGTCATCGTTTAATATACATGCGCCTTTAAACATTTTAGTGTTTCTGTATAACTTTAATATAATATTCCTAATGTACAAGGGCTATAATGTTAGAAATATACATTTGTGTTTGGCGTTTTTTTTATCATTAAATATTTTATTATATATTATGTTTTATGATCCAAAATACGTGTCCAGAACTTTCAGGTGTGTATGAATGGCTTAGAACAAGAAGGTCGTAACTACCAAATCGATATTTTGAGAAAACACGGAAAAACTGTCTGACATTTACTCTTAACTTATGGTAAAACAAACTTTTACAACTTCAATTTGGTCAACATGACAAGTTGAGATTTTTATGAAAATGGGCTCAAAAGAAGCGCCTTGTGATGCTTATTCTAAATATGTATGAATCTTAAAAAGGTCGTAAGTGGCACTTACGAACTTCTAATTCTAAGCCATCGACATGTATTGACTTTCTTTTAAACCATGTTTATCCAGGTATATGTATGCTGAAGTACGTATTCATTCAAAATCATTATTAATGTTGGCATTCGAACCGCATCTTTCACTTCACTACATTTAAAACGTATGTTTCACCGTATAGTTATGTGAGTTTTTCTGTTTTACGTTACATATAAATGGATTATATATCTGAAGTCATATGTCATGTCGACACCTAGAATTAGATCAAAGGCTACTTGTGTCTATCCTGTATGATTTGTTTGTAAACTTGGTACAAGTATATCCTCTCTGATAGTCCAAGATAATGAATGCAAGTAGATTTTATCTGCTGATGAGTGATGCGAAGAACTCTCTGTCAATTTGTATTACGTAATTGATTTATGTTTTACTATAATTTGGATTAAACCGAAAAAATAAGATATTTGAATTTGTGGTAGATTCGTAATATACTGTATGCATTGAACTAATTCGAATGACATGTATAGGTTTCAAACCCACAGTAAGCTCATTTGAACCGTGGGATGTCACAATTCAGCTCAGTGGTTAGTGCGTTTGCCGTTTCATCTGGCGACTCGGTTCAAATCCGGTTGGAGGCACTCATATACATGCCTGCCATATTTCAGCAGAAAGCTGACAGGCAAAAAAAGGTTTTGCTCGGCGAGTTTGAACTGTGAAATAGACAGAGACTCGTATTTTATAATTTTATTAAACTGAGCATAGTTTAGTAAAGGCACTTGTGTTATGGCCTCTGTCTATTATATAATATCATTTAAGTAAAATGGAAATATGTTTAAACAAACTTAGACTAGATATATTCAATCGTGGAGCTATAATACTACATGTATTATAAAAAAAAACCCACTATATTTGTAATTCTAGAATCTGGAATTTTGAATGAATATTTATTTTGAATACCATTATTGGTATTAGAATATGTTGTCTATAATACTTATTCTCTTATTGCCAATTGATGAAATTAAATATGTTTTAGTATGTTTTACATAAAATATATCATGTTTCGTGGAATAAATATGATAATAGGTGTCAACTAAAAACAAAATGTACTTTAAACCAAACGAGATCGAAACTGTGGTCACTTACTATTTGTCAGAGAACCACGGATTACTGGTACGTTATGTACATTTTTGTATAGAACATTGTCAGATTGTGTTGGTCAAGTCTACTGACATAATCAAATATTTGCACATGTATATATCTGAATGTAGTTGGTGTTTGAACAAGTACCTATACAAATATTATATATCAATCTAAACTGTATGCATTTCTTATTTCAAGCAATAATTATTGAATTACCATTTGTACATACCAAACGTGTATGTTATGAAGTCAATTAAGGTGTTTTTATCTCGATTTGCGGCGGGGACTTGTGCTTTTAATCATGTCTTTGGTTTGTGTGTGGACATTGCTCTGTGTAGCTACACGTGTTGTGATGTTACCGTTTTTCTGTGATAGGCTGGTTAAGTTGAGTGCTGTCATCCCTGTCTGATTTCCTCATTTTTTTGTTTTGCAAAACTGGTTTAGATAAAATGTTCCGACGTTCTTTTCGTATTATGCGTATATATGCATTTTCCGAATCACATATTTCGTCATGATAATGTGCATATCATATAGGATAGGAGATAATACAAGTATATCAAGCATTCAAAATTAGCAGTTCTGGTTGCAGACCCGTATTTAGTTTTTTCATCAATTTCTTGAACTTTAGTACAAGTTCAGTAAAACCGTTATCAATTTTCGAGGGTTGAATTCAGCCATTCAACCCCCATCGTCGGATACCCACGGTCGTTGCCTCCGCTCCGCTCCGCTCCGCTACGTACATCTCGTAGCGGAGCGGAGGCAACGACTGTGGGTATCCGACGATGTTCAACCCCTATTTGGCAACTTAACTTCTCCTGGTCATTGGGCTACCTAATGAAACCTACATTCTAGACAATTTATGTTAAAACTAAAAAAATACTACGTTCGACACAGCAGAGAATGGGTTTGAAAAATGTGTTTCTTGATTAGGAGATGATGTTATCGCAAAGGCTGTCTTTAAAAGAAAGTTTCGGTGCAAACTTTCGTAAATGTTCGTTCCGGATCAGACCCAAAGCCCTGACAAGTTCATGTACATATATAAAACAATAGCATTTCTTCCAAAAGTCCAGGTGTCCGGATCCCACGCCCGGTACTTTTTCTCTGGAACAGCTCATGAGGTTTGACGACTGCTCAGAGATTTTTAAGTGTATTGAACAACAAGAAGCATTGCATTTCAATTTTAGACTGTTGCTATGTTGTTAAAACGGATTTGATCATGTTAAATAGATACGTTGTGAATCACAGGTAAGTACAAATGCATATCGTTGATAAAGACTAAAAACGATAACCATTTATTTTGCAAAATGCATGTTTTTCTTTAAGAGAAAACAATAAGAAATTTGCAAAAATATTTTTTTGTTATCAGTAATACAGTTAACCTGTGTTGTAAATGTGTCAAGTTACGTTTTAAAATAGACGTAATGTGGGTGGATAAATGATAAACTAAATCCGTTTATCAGTTTTTAATAATATTTATTTTGGTTCAATATGTCTAAGGTGTCACATTACTCAAATACTTCAACACAGTTTAACACCTTTCTCACGATTTATCCAGGATATTAGTTTTATCGAGAAAAACGCCAATTTTAATATTTTGGAATCCTAGAAGCTTCGTTTCGATGTGACTACAATGTTGATATTTTGATAAGAGGCTTAGTATATTGACGATTGTGACATGGTTTTTCAATTTTGATAAGTATTCAAATACACTGATATAGGTGTGAAGCTTTTAAACCAGCTTGCACTATCTAAAATTTCACAAAGTCGCCGAGTCCTACGTAGTAGACGAGTTGTGAAAATCCGTACGTTGCTCGAACGAGTCATCGATATCCGTACGGACTCCGTAGGGACACCGTGTGAGTTCAATCAAATACTCTTGTACGGAGCTCTTAAGACATTTGTAGGGCAAATATGACCAAGGTATAATAGGACTAAGCTTGTCATACCCTAGTCACATTTGCCCTACGAGCTCCGTACGAACTCCGTACGAGTTGATTTTCTGAACTCGCATGACGTCCGCACGGACTCCGCACGGAGCCCTACGGATATCGAGACTGGCACGAGCATCGTACGAATTTTCAGAACTCGTAGAGGACTCGGTGATCTGGTGAAAGCTATACATTCTGTACAACTCGTACGAGACCCGTACGAGCTGTGACCAAATGCTAAGTGCATACACTCGTACGAGTTAGTAAAACCGTACAGACTTCGTACGGGCATTGTGACCGTAGCATAAGGCAAATGGGGTCGGGTTATAAAACATAGACGAGAAATGTTGTATATTGATGAGTTCTGTTTAGTTAGGATGTGTAAAATGACAAAAACGATGCGCTACAAGCATTTCTAGAATTTTGTTCGCTAATTTGCATGTCAAAATTAATTGGTTTTTAGTCGGAAAGTCGGCCTGTTAACCTGGTTTAATGGAAATTTAGTTTTTGTTTTCAATTCCTTGGCGTTGGTTTTATCATTGCACGATATGTATGGCGAGACGGAAATTAACACGTAAACTGTTAAGAAGTAACGTTTTCAAACTCTCAAATAATTTCCGACAATGATGTACAAATGTGTATGAAGTAATCAAAATGTTATTAATTGTAATATTGACCTGTTCCGCGACATATTTCATAAGATACTAAGAAATTGTCAAAACCTGCAAAAAGTTGAAGAATATCCACCCAGAGGTTTATGAGGAGTTCAACACACAATATTTGCATTAGGTGTGGACGGACGGACTGGCGGTCAGACGGACAGACGGACAGACAACACCAATGCTCTATATTTCCCACCTCTAAATAAGTGGGGGGGGGTGGTGGCACACAAATTAAGTGCCGAAGAAGTAACTAAAATGAGTAGCTGACTTTGGGGCTAGCTTTAGGGGATCGTATTGGGGTTGATACTACATGTCACAATGACGTCACATAATATACTAGCACTGTACATGAACTATCCAGAAACGGTTTTAGAATTAATGTTACAAATGAAAAACAACAATATAATTTATTTACTTTTTCACAAATAAAAGTTAAAGAAAGGAACCTGATAAAGCAAATTATTGTATTGAAAACCTCGATATGTCAACTTATGATAAATGATGTTAATAAAACTATATTAAATCCCGGATAAAGAAAGTGGAGGTACATAACATCCTGTTTATCATTAACCTGTCTCGAAAGTATTATCTAAAATAACATAAAGATGCATTTAGGTGAATATTCCGATATCTGGGGAAGATTTGTGTGCGTTAATGTTACAATGGAAATAATGTTACGCATGTCCACCGTTGAGCGCAGTGGATCTAGTTCTAGCTTATAGCCATCGAGCGTTCCTGATTCGAATACTTGGTCTATCATGAAATGTTCTTCCGTGCAATTGCATGCGATCGTGTCTTCCAAATGTGGATAACTTATCAGTTATATTATACTTGTGGAAGAAAAAAATGTACTTGTTGATACGTAATTAATTCCAAGAAAAAATACCTAGATCAACTCATTGAAAACATGCTGATAAGACTGTACTAAGCACAATACTGTCATATCATTAATTTTCGTTGGGGATTAAATTTCGTGGATTTCGTGGTTCATCTTAAACCACGAAATTTAATCATATTAAACAATTCGCTTGACCCTTGTATTTTTTCCCTGAAATACAAACCAATTAACGTACCGTCGAACATGTCTTTTTGCAGAAACAACGAAAATTCGTCTAATCGAAACTCAATGATTTTACCAGACCAACAAATCAGCCAACAAGGAAACGACCAAGTCATAGTAAAAGGTTACTATGCGACCACCGGTCATTTTTGGAATGTTGGAATTTATCAAAGTAAATATTTGCGACTCTGATTATGTTTGTTTATTTGATAATGAAGTGACTATATTGATACTAGATCATTATGAATCAGATTGATATTAGTATTAACATTGTATCCTGAATACGAATACTGTACTCCAAGTAACCATACTAGTCTCTGAAATATGTTATAATCTATTAAAGTGAATAGAGCTATATTCTAACAGTCATTCAAAATAAACAGTCAAAATAATTACTTGCATCGTTTGTAGTATGATACTAGACTATTAATTGCAAATTAAAACTTTGGATGGGTCCGTGTACTTTGATTCAATCGTCGAAAAATCGACGATTCTTATATAGTTTCATAGGGTCTTCTAGAACACTTTCATATGAAAATGGACATTTCGCATGTCAAATAAATCACAAAGAGAGTTTCTGTTAAAACTGAAGCGAAAAGTGATCTAATGGATATGAAAGCATAATTGTTTTTCAGTTTTGAAATTTTAAAAAATAAATCTTCCGATATAGCTCTATACACTTTTTAAAACATGAATTACAAACTGTCTTGATATACCTTTAAATTAGTCGAAAGTGACACGCTTTCGTCTCAAAGGTGAAACGCGAAATAGTTGTGACTAACTATTTTCCTGCAAGAATATGGACGTCCAGTGATTGCCTAAATATCATCCGGTCAGCTTTTACAATTTCCTCTCATGTGCAAAACTATACAAGAAGCTGTGTTGTAATACAAAATGCATTTAGAAATGAAAGGTGGCATTTTTTTTGAAAGTTACGTTTTTGCTTAGAATTGTTCAATACATAAAATTCGCTAAGATAGCGTAGTGTATCAGTTCTTTATCTACATCACAACCACCTGTCTTTTTCCCAGACTCAACAAATACTGATTAAATAAATTAAAACGTGCCCTCTTAAATCTGCCAGGTATTTAATGCTAGTTTGCTATCGAATTCCATGTCTTACTTTGGACATACTTAACCATGTGGTCTATCTGTCATCCGTCGTGATGTGAAAACTGACAACTGGGCATCAGTCTGGGACGGTTGCCATTTGGATTGCCGTAATTCACCAATTCCCCGGATATCCGTCGTAAATAACTATGCTACGTTCCATTGCAATGGTTGTTACCATTTGTTTTATGGAACACTATGTCATATTTTGATATACACGGGTATGGTCTCACAATAAAAGTACGCGTACATGGTAAATGTAGTTAATCTACCAGACCATTAAAAAAAATCACACCATATCTCTAATGAATAGAGGTTTGTTCCACTCGAAATACATACTAGTATCGTCGATTTGTTTTGACATTGTACCCCAACATCCACTTTCAGTAAATATTTTTTAATAAACAAGTTTTTATCTGTAATATTACATCACCATCAGGCGATCAATGTAGCTCATTCATTATAACATCCAGGTCATCTGAATGACACTGTGTGGTGTGGTACATAAGGATTGGTTTGTTTTATTGTTTAACCATTTATACGAAGGTATGACTGGTAGCAATAAATAACAGAAAATAGGCCTACTTATGCTACGGTCACAATGCCCGTACGATGTCCGTACGGATTTACCAACTCGTACGAGTCTGAAATATTTTAATCCTAACGGTATTTGTACGTTCTTAGCATCTGGTCACAGCTCGTACGGGTCTCGTACGAGTGGTACAGAATGTATAGTTTTTACCAGATCACCGAGTCCTCTACGAGTTGTGAAAATCCGTACGATGCTCGTACGAGTCTCGATATCCGTACGGGCTCCGTGCGGGCTCCGTACGGACGTCGTGCGAGTTCAGAAAAATCAACTCGTACGGAGCTCGTTCGGAGCTCGTTGGGCAAATGTGACTAGGGTATTAGGTAGCTCTTAGAGTTAGAAAAAAGTAAACAACCTATAACCATGCCGTGGTACCCTCATGATTGGAGATACTGGACGTGAGGCATGTAAGTGGTAGATGTTGGTTCGAAATGACCTGAAATGAATTAGCAAACACATTTTTAATCAAAATACATTTATTTGATCGTCTTCCGACTGTGTACTTTTATCTAATTGGAACAGATTGCCGTACGGACATTTGCTAGTAGTCGAAGTAATTTCAAGTATCTTTTAAAAATATGTATTTGCTTATGATCGGATACCAAGACAGCGGATACACATACATCGGAAATACGGCCATCGTCCACTGTCCGGCAGATCAGTGACGTAACTGTTGAGTTAAATATCGAATACATGAACGTTCGGGATTTATATAATTATAAATACTAAAAAGTATTTTAAAACATTCGTTGCTTAATGCCGATGACCTTTCAACTGTTCTGCCATTTTGTGTCTGATAAAAGGACATTTGTTTATTTAACCATTAATTAACCCTTCCTGTAGCACAGGCGCAAAAAAATAAAGTAGTTCTAATTAAATGAGAGTTTTCTCATTTATATCCATTCGCTAAAGACATTTAATTAATTGACCTCACACACATGCCAACAACATCGTTTTAATTAATTGTAAATGAAAACTTGTACGTGCCCGGAGAACTATGGCAAAGTTTGTTTAATTTCAATCGAAAATCTTATCCGCAAATATTTAAGAAATCAATCAGCAGTTTTGTTATAAATACAAGCTTTATTCAATAAGCTCTTGAAACAGGTGCTCCCCATGACCGCTTCGCCATTTGCTCTGTGAACAGACGCTTTACATATCTGTACATATGTCTAAATGATTTATACTAACACATTTTTGGTCGAATGTAACAACAGGTTCTACAACTTACATTAATCACTATTGACACTTCATTCCTGAGTATCCGTCGCCACGAGGATATTCGAGAAAATATGATATTTCATGTCCGAGAATCAAGCAAGGGGAAAAATACGGTATCATTTGTTCGACCTCAACATCACGCGGCCAATGAGCTCCATTATTGGAATAAACTCAAATACAAATGCATGGCATTTATATAGCGCAAAATTATGAAAACATATTCTATTGTTTTTCATGTACTACTATGTACATTCATACTTTAAAGAGTTTTCTAGAACTTAGATTTAATCATATGATGAAGAGCACACTCATTGTCCATGAAACGGCCTATACAAATGTATTTTCAAGTTAGCACTGAAGCTGGTTTCACAAAGAATGTCTTTCAGATAATTTGGTAGATCGTTCCACCATTTAGGACCAGTGGCGGTCATATATCTGTCTGCTTATTTTGTTTGCCGTCTAGGAATGTGAAAGTTATTGTCACTTTGGGATCGTAATCTGCACCTCTGCCGAATAGGACCAAACATTGTCTTTAGATACAACGGAGCTGCACCAATGTGCTCAATAAATCAACAAGTAAGTTCATCGCAGCTATAATACAAACTTTCCAAAAATGTTTTCACATTCCCCTATTCTCAAAAAGATAGGAAAAAAAAGAAAAAAAACTCCCCAAAAATATTTTCAACTCTAAAATGTTTCTATCATGACAACTTGAAATAGCACTTGATGAAGTTTAATCGTTTTGTTTTAGAAGTTGATATTGTTGGATGATCTAATTGTTCAGAGACAAATGGAACACTTTGTTAGTTCCCTTTCAGAAATTGCATCACGGAAGTACTTAGTACGCCGCTTTCGTAACTTGTTTAATGATCAACATCAACAACAATACATATGGGAATGGCACACTTGACAACAGCAATCTAAACAATAACAAACGAGTTGATTGCAATGTTGCAATATTTCATTTGGTTTTAGAATTTCTCTTTTTTCAGATACTCAATACTCATCACGTACAATCGTTATTCCCGACCTGATGGTATCAACTTCACTTATTATACACAGTTAAATAAATTTCGCGATATTCTATATTCAATTTGGTGAAAAATGTACTCTAGCCAAATATGGCCATTACTATACATCGGTAAGAAATCAGTTGTCAGTTGAAACAAACACCATACACAGTCAATTAACTGATCTTTGTGATATTCTACAATCAATTTGGCAGAAATGTACTCTGGTCATTTGGGGAAATATGACCTTACGTCGGTTAGAAAACAGTTGAAACAAATACTATCTTGTCAATATGATCAGCTAACGGACTATCTATCAAACAAGACATTGGTCATTATGTCATGTATTGTTGTTTTCTTGCCTTATCGATAATGAATACTCAATCTCTATTTCTGTAAATCAAGACATTGGCTATGGTGATATATTGCTTACAGTACTGCTTACAATGATGAAATACATTGACCATTCCAAAGATTTGTCTTTGGATTATGACCTGGGCCCGTATTCGTAAAGCTCCTTAGGGGAAAATATTCCTTAGGTTGATATTTACCTAAGGTTTTATAGGAATTCCCTTAATTTTATATGATTTCACCTGAAACATCCTTAAGTATTATTCAGATATATAAGGTGAAATCATATAAAACTAAGGAAATTCATTTAAAACCTTAGGTAAATATATCAACCTAAGGAATATTTCCCCTTGGGAGCTTTACGAATACGGGCCCAGTACAGTAAAAATAACTCAGTTTATTTGGTAACGTGTAACCAGACTAGTTTGACCAATTTAGTGTTATAAGTCTACTAGTATTTAGACTAATCTAGTTTGATCAAGAGTTTTAAAACATGTATGCCCCATGGTAGCAAATAGTAAAAAATGGTAAAGGTCACAGTGACCTTGACCTTTTACCTACTGACCTCAAAATCTATTGGGGACATCTACTGTTGCTTACCAACCTCCGTGTAAAGTTTGAATAACATACTAGGACAAATTGAACGGAAACCATTTGTTCTACCCACTGACCGACAGACAGACCGACAGCCATGAGCAAAGCAATATACCCCTCATCAAAGATGGGCGGAATACTCAGTACTAAATACGCTATTCTACAGAGAGAAAATCATTATCCAAAAAGGGTTTTGTGAGTGTATTACATTATCGCTCTTTGCAATGAGATGTCGTCATGGAAGATGCATTATTTTATATGTTTGTGATCATATTGTTTTTGTGTGCGGTGATGTTTCTAGTTTGTTGTTGACGGAAACGATGCGTGAACAGCATCATTAACTTTAGTCACACATGATGTTCAAAGCACTCTCATTAGGGGCTAGGGCTTGACGTTATCAGCTATAAAATGTGGGAACAGTTAATTCAGATCAAAATATAATCATGATTGAACTCATGAAATATTATAAATCTTAGCTATTTTTAAATTGGTATGGGTAGTATTTGTTTTCTTCATAACATCAAATGGTTTTAGAGAAATATAATTACAGTAAAACTTCGTTATCTCGAGGAGTGATCGGGACAGGTAAAATGCTCGAAATAAACCGGGTGCTCAAAATAACCAAAATTACATAATTTATGATAAAAAAGGATACTGGTTTTAAACTTGCTCGAGATAGGCCGGGTGCTCGTGATATCGATGCTCGTTATAACGAAGTTTTACTGTATACACCTAACATGTAGAGCGCTTTATGTATTCATTTGATGATGTTGTTAACCGCTTTACTGCACTTATAACTTTTCACACCTCAAGTTTCACAATCTAAAAAAATGTTTTAATAATATAAAATCTCTATCGTCATATCGAATCATTAATGAGCTATTCGGATTGCCCCCCCCCCTCACACCTTATGCTTTGTGAGACCACCATTTGCAGAACACTGAAATACAACATTTCACGTTTGACCAGAATTTTCCTAATCTAAAAACTCCATTTTTGAATCAATTTTTATTTCCGAATATTTTGAAAATACAAATAAAAAATAATTAAAATAAACATACGGAATTGCTTTGAATGATATCGAACTCAGTAATATTCGTTTCAATCAAAAAGTCGATTGTTTTGCATTTAAAATTAAACACGCTGGAAATAACCACGCCTTTTCAAGCTAAAAAGCATTCACATAAGTTTAATTCAATAAACTCTCGATGATTTTCATTTGAATTCAAAAAGGTTTTGTTGGAAGACAACAAACAAACCGATAACCTTTTTTCCAGGACATTAATGCCTATGTAATATTTTGATCATATTATTGTCACTTGTAAAGAATGAACTTGCGAAGTTACATTCGTGGAACAATTAAGTGTTGAATACGTTAAGTATTTACGAACGTCGCCAAACACTTGAACAGAGTACAGGAAAATGTAGGAAAAGTTCTCCGACACCTTATAAGACTGGAACATATTTAACATCAGCATTACAAGGTGCTTCTCATGGGCATATTTTCACGAAAATCGGAACTTGTCATGTTGACCAAACTGAAGTTGAAACAACTGGGTTAACTAAAGATAAACTTTTCGGACAGTTTGTTCTCTCAAAATATTTGTACTTACGATCTTCCCATTCTAAGCCAGCGAAATCATGAATGGTGGTCGTACGTTCGTAGTTAGCATAACAAAGTATTAATTTACATTCGACAAAACAATTGTCTGGAATAACCGCTGATTTCGATAAAACCGAGTCAGTTATAACCCCGACCAATGAAATATTGCATTTCTTCATATTAATAAAGACGCATCAATTTTGCATCAGAATGCATAATTGCCAGACACCAGGTGTTCTTCATTACAGGGATCCACCTCCCCAAGGCTTAATATATAATAAGAATAACACACGAGTGCGTACTACATCATCAAAGACAAAACCAAGGATAGCATACATTTTTCTAGCAAATATTTGGAACTACACAAAACAGTCACCAAGTTTCTAGGACTCTTGTCAACGGTTCAGTAAATGATAGCATTTGAAGATAATTTAAAATCGCTAATGATAATAAGAATTTAAAAGACAGGTTGCAGACGATCTTACACAACAATCAAACCCAAATGAGACCGCCACTTCAAACGTAATTATTATGGTTAACATTATCAAAGAATTTCAAAATCTCTACGATCAAATGCTATATTCTATAATAGTTATTAGTTGAACCATGGTTGCATAATTTGCTTTGAAATTGCGCGATTATACCACATTACACGCACATAAGATTTTCAGTTGTGAAATATTGTGAAATAATACCCAGCGGATGTTCGTATCTGTCGTTGGGCGGCAACACTTTTTACAGGACAACGTGTCCGTTGATTTTGAGGATAAATGACAATACTCTTAACAATTCAGAGTTTAATACATCAAGTGTAGTATTTGTGTTGCTCACTACAGAACAAGTGTGTAAATGACTGCTGGTTATCATAAATACACAAGTGGGAATGATATCCGAGATCCAATATACTGTTACTGTTACAAAAAAAACGACACCAGATCAACTGATTATATCACATATATAATAAATATATCGTATTGTAATGGGATTTCAAATTAACAGAAATAATAAGAACATTAAAACTTATGGCGTTCAAAACTATTTATTTCGATTTAAGTTCGATGATACACGCAAACATCTGAAAAATATAATGGTAAAGTCAAACAAGCGGATGTTAATGATTGAGTAAAACATACTTATACATGACCCCTCTTAGAAGTTTTACTACACCAAAAAACCAGTAAGTCTTTTTCCCTATCAATTTGAAAAGTACCAAAAATCAACTATTGAAGCAACTAACGAAACTAAAATAAACGCAGACAAATGTAAGCCGGTGGTCAAACACCAATGATTCTACGAATCTTTAAGCGCTTACCAATGTTTCACAAAGCTGTGTGGTTTTGAGAAAAAAACAACTTATTATTCAACTCTTTAAGCGATAACCAATGTTTCACACATCGTTCAAGTCGTTTTATCAGCGTTTACTTGATTGAGATCTATTATGGATTGAAAATGTCACATACATAAGCAACTAGTCTGGCATTTGAGACGTTTATATTGACAGCATAACTAATACTGATGCCACATAGCGTCTTGAATGTGTTCAGTCTGACATTGTAGCTGAAATTCTACACCTGATACATCGCAGTTTATCGTGTCACAAATATCTAAAACAGTATAAGGTGCATTTGCTAAATAAAAAAAGTCTTAGACATTCGTTCCGACTCCAATGAAATTGTTATATAATTTTCCCAGACATGACCATAGTACTAACACATTTCGGGAAGGATTTTATAGTCGCAAAACGGAATCTTAAACTTTGGGAGCTAATCTGAATATCTATCGTTAAACATTATGCTGAATGAATGTCCGATTTACAGGAGAACACTCGTTGCCACTTGTATTCTAATCGCCAAACCGCTAATTTTCATGATCACACTTTATTGTCTGATATGTTAACGTTCTTGTGACGTTGAATCACGTTACACTAGGTGGTGTCAAAAGTTTAGTGAACTGGGAGTGTCATTTTGTTTAGTTTTTTACTGAATTCTTTAAACATTCCGTATTCTTTAAAACGACTTACTTGGAATTCATATGCAAATTTCAATTACATTTTGTTGATTATGTGGTGGTAACAAATGATAATGTAAATAATTCACAAATAACGATATCACTTAAAATTTCTATTGGTGAGGAGTTGGAAAATGACTTTTAAGTGACAGAGACTAACTGATTGTGGTATCGTCGCTAACTAACATGTCTAGGAAAAGTCAGCAAGAAAAGCGTCATAAATTTTATATTCTTATCAGCATTACTCCTGTTTATATGGACAACGATTGGTGTTAACGGTCTTAGGTACTTAGCAAAGTGAGACGACAGAACATAACAGCCTTGTGATATCATCTTGAGCGACATAGACTACACAATTCTTATAATGAATATAATTATACTCTACGAGACATGGAATTTAACATAGAGAGTGATGTTATTTTGTTTAGAATCTATCTTGAACTGTTTATGTAAGTTATCAAAAGTATATCGCCTTGCCTTCGTTTTGATTTACATTCAATGATTTCCAAACGTTATTTCTGTTAGCTCTCTTGATGGGCTTCAATGTATTTGTAAAATTATTGTTGACATTCTTAAAAGACGATAACTGTGAAACATTACAAATCACATTCTTGATTGTGTCGTGTAGATTTCTGTACTGCAGACACTTGAGCCAAGAACATAGCATACCTTCCAAGCAACTGATATTTTACATACACACAAACTACTAAATCTAATTTCATATATACGTTTTTTGAATCACCATCAATTGCCAACTCCTAAGACTTCAACAATTGCTACTACGGCTGATTTGAATATTTATTTCTCTTGAACTTTCAATTGTGCAAGGCATTCAGAGAATGACATACATTCGTTGTGTGCAATCTTAAATTTAGATGATGAAAGAATGTGTCTGTTTCCAATTTACTAGGCTTTCATATTCGTCCCGAATAATACTCTGAAGTTAGCATTACAAACCATTTAGGTAGCAATCCAGTTATGGCGAGACATGCTTTCATGTTGATTCCATAATGCATTATGCATGTGTATCGGCGTCTAGACACATTCTTGGTCGTCCGCTGATTTGACGGAGAGTAAATGTTGTCACTCAACCGCACCAATTTGTACTATGCTAAATTACGTAAATATAAACTATGATCAGCATCTCCTATATATAGTATATATTGGTTTCTTTGAACTGAAGTTATATCTAACCTAATATATGTATCTGTTTAAAATATCGCGTTACACCAAATCCAAAATACAAATCGCTTGAAACTCAGCAACTGTAGAGAAAAACTGGTCTATATTCTCAAATATCTTTGTGACAAAGCCTATCATCAAAAATGAGGTATTGCAAGTGCTGCCATCAAGTAGAGAACTTTCTTCACACTCGAACTAAAACAAATTATGTCATCCTCAGTTTTTCTTATAAACATTATCTGGTTATTTTTTATTAATTGTTTGACAATTTGGTAATGAAGGGACATGAAAGGACACATGAAAACAAAAAAACATACTTTCAGACAATTACCAGCGTAACTAAAAAAGGCACAGACAGTGCCTAAACGAAACCAGTACATAGCACTGCTTAATGGCGAAAAGGCACCAATGATCGAACCGGTATCTTACCAATCTCGAACCGCACCATTTGAACCAGCTTTCACTTCTGAACAAATGTCAATACAATAAAGCAAACACAGTAAAACACGGAATAGCATTTACGAGTATTAGTGACGGATTCAAACTAATTTTAATTATAAAATCGATTTTGTATTTAAAAGTTAACATGTTGAACACCCACACATTCGAACGCTAAAAGGCTTTCATCTAAATTTAACTGAGTACATACAATATTTTGATCAATTGAATTGTATTGGAAAACAAATAACAATTCAACTACAGTAATTCCTAGGTTATGCATTTTATCATATAATTGTCACTTGCACAGAATGAACTAGTACAAGTAAGTCAGTAGTGGAAACATCGTCAATGGTACTCGTGTAAATACATGTCACTTAAAACGTCACTGAGTACCGGAAAATGTAGGTATTGTTCTCCCACGTCCCCCACAAACAGAATGCCGATATTAGGCAGTAAGGGTGACAAATGATCAATTTCAGTAGCATGATCGTAATAAGGAAATCAAAGTTATGATTTATTTTGCACAAAACAGTGATTTTATTGTCTGGAATGTCCGCTGTTTCGATATCACTGAGCCAATTATAACCCTGTCCAGTGAAATATTGCAGTTACTTCGTATTAATAAGAACACAATCTGCAT
The DNA here is from genome assembly GCA_963678985.1 of Spisula subtruncata. NCBI lineage: Eukaryota > Metazoa > Mollusca > Bivalvia > Venerida > Mactridae > Spisula > Spisula subtruncata. The sequence goes on from OY787661.1 coordinate 19,519,598, forward strand.
CAGAATGCATAATTTCCAGACACAATGTGTTCTCAATTACAGGGGTCCATTTCCTTAAAGGTTTCGTATATGATAATACACGTGTGTGTACAACACCACACAAGCCAAAACGGATGAAGTCATAGCGTTTTCTTGAAATGGATTGAATCAGCTTAATACCAGCTACCAGCACGTATGTCATCGTAATTATCTAGATTTGGATTGTCTGTACACTACAGTATTTATATATTAATATTTTAGTATATGATAGGAATGGAAGATGATAAGAACACACTGAATGATGATACTTAGGGTAATAAGACATACTGCAGATGATCTAACAAAGAAATCGAATCGCAATTAGACCATCACTACTAGTGTAAGACGATGAACACGATCAAAGGAATTCATAATATCTGTGATCAAATGTTTCATTTTAACAGTCAGATTGCATAATTTGCTTTAACACTTTTCCGATTAGGTCACGTTAGACTGCTCAAACGACTGTCAATTAAGGAATATTGGCTTAATATCCGGGTTAGTGTGTTTTTTCACTGATGAGCAGCAATCGTCGTCATTTGAAAACATGTTCGTTGATTGAAATAATACGAGCTATTACTCTTAGAAATTCCGGGGTCAGTTCATAGAATCTTAAATGTGTGTAACTATTACAAGAAGTAGACTGCTAGATACATGTATCACAAACCAGGAATATACCATCTTTGTGATCCCAGATTGTGTTGATGGGTTTGTGCAGTTGTCGTCGTACAGCGGGGTCTTGGGGAACTTGATTGAGTCTTGGTTGCGTTGCATTCGGTCTCATGCAATAACCGCTATTCTATAATTTCCTAGTCAAATTGGGTCATCCTGAATTATTTCGGCGGTGACTTGGATTTTTTATTGTTTCTTGGCTTATGTGTGTGCATTGCTGAGGGTAGTTGTGTTGTGGTGTTTCTGATATCTATGCTCGGCTGGTTAGGTTGAGTGCTACCTTCCCTGTCGCATATTCTCATACCTTTTTTGTATGATAACGTCTGATGACCTGATTAGTTCACACAGATAATAAATCAACCATATTCATGTTGCACAAAATAAGATTGTCAAACACATATAAAGAGCTTAGTGCAAAACTATTGTACAAGTATAAATTTATGTAGTTATCATAGATTTGCACTGAGTCGTCGATATTGCAATGGAAAATGTATGACATCAAGTTTGATGATACATTCAAACATCTGGACAAACTTATTGGGGTGACAATGATTGATTAAAACATATCATCTAAGATGTTTAAATAAACATTAAACTAGTAAGGCGTTTGCATATTTAAACATCAATAACATGATAAGTACCAAAACTATCAATTGATCGCAACTTACGAAACTCATATGAAAGCAGACAAATGCAACCTAGAGGCAAAGATATACGACTCTTTTAGCATTAACCAATGTTTCACACACGTTTTAGACGTTTTATCAGCGTTTACTTGATTGAGATCTATTATGGATTGAAAATGTCACATAAATAAGCAACTAGTCTGGCATGAGAAGTTTATATTGACAGCATAACTAATACTGATGCTACATAGCGTCTTGAATGCGTTCAATTTGACAGTCAAGCTGAAAGTATACATCTGATCCGTTGCAGTTTATCGTGTCATTGTCGTAATGACAACTTGTTTGTAGTCTTATTACTAAGAGACTCAAATGATTTTATGTGAACAATATGCTACATAATGGGTTCCGAGATTTAGATGACCAAATGATGGTTGTTTGCGCTATAGTATTCTCAACAACCGCTTAACATTAACCCAAATGCGATATTTGCTATGATGCATAAACTTGACATTTTGTTGGATCCTTTAAAAGCGTAAATCATTTCATTAAACTATTTGACATATGACTATTAATGAATAACGATTTCCGAGAATATTGACCGCTTTACAGAACATGCCTGTTATTTAATTGTAACTTGTTTTCCCGAAATTGATTACTGCTTATCGGAACACAATGGTGTCAGATTATTGACAAAGTACTAACCAATGTGTCGTACCGATATCACTTGAAATGGTAGGTGGTCTCTTTTTACAGACATTACCGACGTTTTGAGAATAATCTGACTTATGTGTCAGAGACTAACTGGTGTCATTATCGGTAACCAAAATGACTCGATACCGTATTTTCAGCCTCCAATGCCATTTGTATTCTAATCGTCATCATCCCAAGTTTGCAAGGACATCGATGGAATTAATTCATGGTCATATGTACATAGTAGAAGATAGTGCATTATTGTGACGTCAAATCGCGCGACATAGCATAAACAAATCTTATCATTTTTCAAAGCGATCCAGATTGTCTGAAATAACAATACAGGTGTAATACTTTATACATACACAAATAATCTACGTGACATTTGGTGTTACGCAGAAATTGATGTTATTTTATTTAGAATCTATCCTGAACTGTTTTTCAAAGTTATTTGAAAAGTATATCATTATGTCTTCGTTTTTTTCTGTGCTTCGATGAGACACGATGGTGTTTCTGCAAGCTTTCTTGATCTAGGTGGCAATTAAATTGTAAAAATAATTGTTGGAATTCCTCAAAATATTACTGAGAAGCTTTCGATAATAAAAATAAATACAAGTCACAATCGTGAAAGAGCCGTCTGGGCTTTTGCAATTCAGAAATCAACGGGTAACATACCTGAACATGACTGACAGTATACCTGCATTGTGAAACAAATACCATATGTGTAGAGTCATTGACAAGTTTGACTCGAGTTATTTTACCCGTGAAAGATTTGTCTTATGTTTGTTTTATTCTAGTTTCATGTTAGTGTCTTTCCTGTTCCTCGGATAAATAATCGGAAATCAACATTCTAATGCATTTAGTATTCCGATTAAGTTATAGTGAGACACGCTTCCACTTTAATTTCATTATGCATGCGTAATGGCGTCTAGACGCATTGCTGATTGTGCGCCGAATTGGCCTTGGAAAGGTTGTAATTCAATCCCACCATTTTTAATAGGCTAAGCCGAATACATGTTAAACTATGATTTGCAACCGTCCCTACCTTTGGTACACTGGTTTTGTGAAGTTATTTCTGACTAGTCTTTTTAGTCCATCTGTTTTACATCCCGCGTAATAACAAAACCAAAATACAACTTGTTTCAAGGTCAGCACTTACAAAGAAAAGGCTGGATTATCTTCAAATACATTTTTGGCCAAGGCTAGCATCAAGAATGATGATTCGGTAGTGTTATGTACGCTTTGTAGAACTCGTTCACATCCTATCATCTAACAACAATTGTATTTAAATATTGCATCTTTCTTTGAAAGTGTTTATTTTCTAAAAAATAGTTTGTTTTATTAAACAAATCTGGTAATTCTTTGCATGATACTAGTATCACAAGACACCAGCTTACTTCCGATTGATGTGTTTAACCAATTGCAAAATTTAATCTTTCTCAGCAGTACTGATAACTCATACAAATCAGTATCGATGACGATGGAGAGAGAAACACGATATTCAAAGTCTATTGCAATTGTTTCCGTAATCGCTCATAACCAAAGGTTGTCGTAATGGAATTTGCGTTTAATAGCTTTGTGTTCTTATTGATTTTTTGTACGGCTAATGGCGTTTTTGTTGTTTACGGAATCGTGTTTAAATAACATCGTTATAGTTCAATGTGGCATAAAATGAGTGTTAAAACACAATACTGTAAATTTTGACGTTTGTAAGAGCATTTTACCAATCTACAAATTTCCATTTTCAACTTTTTCAAACTGCAAAGAAAATATAAAACAAAACAAAAATGATGAGTATCGAACTCAATAATTTTTGTTTCAATTAAAAAGCCAATTTTTTACATTTAAAATTAAACACACTGGAAATAACCACGCCTTTGTAAAATGCTTTCACAACAATTTAGCTTAACAAACTCGACCAGCTTTGATGCCGGTACATATATTGCTAGGTTTATATATGGTGTCGTTTGATTGTTACTTGTACACAATGAACTTGAAATACTAAATATGGGCACATGGGGTCATGTAGAATAGTAATAATATACGTCACGAAAAACACTAACACAGAGTATAGGACATTGTAGGTGTTGTTTTTCCACGTCTAACAAAAACAGAAAACCGATCCTAGACAATCTGGTTGACAAATCATGAATGATGGCTGTATGTTCGTAGTTAGCAGAACAAAGTTATAATTTATCTTTGACAAAACAATTGTCTGGAATGACCACTGATTTCGATTATGATGCCAATATTGTGCCTGATTTACTAACGCTGATGTAATTATTACTCTGACCAATGAAATATTGCTGTTGTTTTATATCAATGAAAACTCTATTTTAATCAGCATGGAATGCCCTACAGATCCAGTTCATTTGACGGCCACTGTGTTAAAATGTATTATAGTAGGTAATGGGGACCATAAACACCCATTCATAAAGTTATGAGGAAATCGGACAGGGAAGACAACACTCAATCTAACCAACCGAGCACAGAATTCAGAAACATCGCAACACTACTACCCTGAGAAATGAGCATACATAAGCCAAAAAACAATTACAAGTCCAAGTCCCCGACTAAAAATGCAGTATGACCCCATTTGACAAATAAATTATAGAATAGCGGGATTCCATCAGACCGAATGAAACGCAGTCAAGCCGACAAAGTTACTTAAGGCCCCACTTAGGTCAAATATATGACACCACACAAATGCATTGGCAAGGGTCGAAACAATACATTGCAAACCTTCGATCGCGATGGCACAAAACTCACAGGCAAATTTCTGAATTATTCAGTCAATACAAAGTACCAGCTACCAGCACTATCGAAAATGATATACTTGCGGTAAATTACAAAATTAGAATTAATTTTAACTAATTGAAAATGGTACGGATTAAAATGACAGATTGTAGAACGGTCTAACAGAGATATAAAACATCACAGAAACCTCAACTTTAACTATGATAGGACAGTTAACACGATCAATTAATTTCAAAATCTCTATGATCAAATGCTAAAACATTTATTAGCTTAACATTTGGTTTTAAAATTGCCCAGTAACCTTACACATATACAAAGATTGACTTTTGACCCGGTTCGAACGGGGTCCGGTTTTGAAAGAGTCTACCTTACAACTTTCAATTAAACAATATCGTCTGAAGAAATCCTGATTTAAGAGTGTGTTCTTCCCTGTTGGACAGCATTGATATTTGCCACCGATAAGTAGGATTGCAAAAACCATAAGAAAGTCTAAATTGCATGACTTCTATAAAGCTTCGACGACACACACAAACATCGTGACAAGCTAATGATATACTCAAACAAGTTAATGACAAAGATCGATTAAAATATATTTCAAAAGTATCCATCTTAGATGTTTTAATAAAACTAAAATCAGTAAGTATTTCATATATACATGTAATCAAACATCAATACTTTTATCAGTATCAAAACCACCAATTTATAGCAATAAACAAAACTCAAACGAAACAGACACATTTAAGCTGGGTAGTTTTGATAAAAAGTAAATAATTATACAAGTTAGCCCTTACCAATGTTGCACACATCGTTCAAGTTGTTTCATCAGCGTTTACTTGATTGAGATCTATTATGGATTGAAAATGTCACATACATAAGCAACTAGTCTGGCATTTGAGACGTTTATATTGACAGAATGACTAATACTGATGCCACATATCGTCTAGATTTGTTCAATCTTGTGACGTTGTATCACGTTACTCAATGTGGTGTCAAAAGTTTAGAGAACTGGGTGTGCAATATATTTTGTAGTTTGACCGAATTCCGGAAAAACCACATATTCTTTTAAAACGACTTACTTGGAATTCATATGCGAATTTCAATAACAATAACAAGTATGTGGTAGTAACAAATGATTACTTAAATAATCCACATGAACCAATATCATTTGAAAGTTCTAGTGGTGAGGAGTTGGAAAATGACTTTTAAGTGATAGAGACTGATAGTGTTATCGTCGTTAACTAACATGTCGAGGAAAAGCCAGTGAGAAAAGCGTCATTTGTAATTTATCATCATTACATGTACCCCAGTTTACAATGACGCCGATTGATGTTAATGGTTTAAGGTACTTAGCAGAGTAAGACGACAGAACATAATATTCTTGTGGCGTCACATTGAGCAACACAGAGTACATTTTTCTCATAATGAATATATTTATACTCTACCAGACACGTGATTTAACATAGAAAGTGATGTTATTTTATTTAGAATCTATCTTGAACTGTTTATGTAAGTTATTAAAAGTTGATCTCTTTACCTTCGTTTTGCTCTACATTCAATGATTTTCAAAAGGTGTTTCTGAGAATGACATTCATTCGTTGTGTGCAATCTTAAATTTAGATGATGAAAGAATGTGTCTGTTTCCAATTAACTAGGCTTTCCTGTTCCTCCCAAATAATAATCTGAAGTTAGCATTACAAACCATTTAGGTAACAATCCAGTTATGGCGAGACATCCTTTCATGTTGATTCCATTATGCATTGTGCATGAGTATCAGCGTCTAGACACCTTCTTGGTCGTGCGCTAATTTGACGGAGTGTAAATTTGCCTTAACAATGTTGTGATTCAACCGCACCGATTTGTACTATGCTAAATTACGTAAATATAAACTATGATCAGCATCTCCTATATTTTGTATATATTGGTTTCTTTGAATTGAAGTTATATCTACTCTAATCAATGTAATAAATCTGTTTAAAATATCGCGTTATACCAAAGCCAAAATACAAATCGCTTGAAACTCAGCAATTATAGAGAAAAAACTGGTTATCTGCTCTAATACCTTTGTTACAAAGTTTATTATCATGAATGAGGTATCGAAAGTGTTGTATTTCATATATACATGTAATCAAACATCAATACTTTTATCAGTATCAAAACCACCAATTTATAGCAATAAACAAAACTCAAACGAAACAGACACATTTAAGCTGGGTAGTTTTGATAAAAAGTAAATAATTATACAAGTTAGCCCTTACCAATGTTGCACACATCGTTCAAGTTGTTTCATCAGCGTTTACTTGATTGAGATCTATTATGGATTGAAAATGTCACATACATAAGCAACTAGTCTGGCATTTGAGACGTTTATATTGACAGAATGACTAATACTGATGCCACATATCGTCTAGATTTGTTCAATCTTGTGACGTTGTATCACGTTACTCAATGTGGTGTCAAAAGTTTAGAGAACTGGGTGTGCAATATATTTTGTAGTTTGACCGAATTCCGGAAAAACCACATATTCTTTTAAAACGACTTACTTGGAATTCATATGCGAATTTCAATAACAATAACAAGTATGTGGTAGTAACAAATGGTTACTTAAATAATCCACATGAACCAATATCATTTGAAAGTTCTAGTGGTGAGGAGTTGGAAAATGACTTTTAAGTGATAGAGACTGATAGTGTTATCGTCGTTAACTAACATGTCGAGGAAAAGCCAGTGAGAAAAGCGTCATTTGTAATTTATCATCATTACATGTACCCCAGTTTACAATGACGCCGATTGATGTTAATGGTTTAAGGTACTTAGCAGAGTAAGACGACAGAACATAATATTCTTGTGGCGTCACATTGAGCAACACAGAGTACATTTTTCTCATAATGAATATATTTATACTCTACCAGACACGTGATTTAACATAGAAAGTGATGTTATTTTATTTAGAATCTATCTTGAACTGTTTATGTAAGTTATTAAAAGTTGATCTCTTTACCTTCGTTTTGCTCTACATTCAATGATTTTCAAAAGGTGTTTCTGAGAATGACATTCATTCGTTGTGTGCAATCTTAAATTTAGATGATGAAAGAATGTGTCTGTTTCCAATTAACTAGGCTTTCCTGTTCCTCCCAAATAATAATCTGAAGTTAGCATTACAAACCATTTAGGTAACAATCCAGTTATGGCGAGACATCCTTTCATGTTGATTCCATTATGCATTGTGCATGAGTATCAGCGTCTAGACACCTTCTTGGTCGTGCGCTAATTTGACGGAGTGTAAATTTGCCTTAACAATGTTGTGATTCAACCGCACCGATTTGTACTATGCTAAATTACGTAAATATAAACTATGATCAGCATCTCCTATATTTTGTATATATTGGTTTCTTTGAATTGAAGTTATATCTACTCTAATCAATGTAATAAATCTGTTTAAAATATCGCGTTATACCAAAGCCAAAATACAAATCGCTTGAAACTCAGCAATTATAGAGAAAAAACTGGTTATCTGCTCTAATACCTTTGTTACAAAGTTTATTATCAAGAATGAGGTATCGAAAGTGTTGTCATCAAGTAGAGAACTTGCTTGACATTCGACCTGAAACAAATTATGACATCCTCAGTTTTTCTTATAAACATCGTCTGTTTTTTAAAAAACAACATATTTTACAATTTAGTATTAAAGGGACATAAAAGGACACATTGGAACAAAAATACACACTTTCAGACAATGCCCAGCGTAACCAAAAAGGCACATGCGTTGCTTATAGAAACCAGAACATAGCACTGCTTCATGGCGAAAAGGCACCCATCTCGAACTCCACCCTTTGAATCAGCTTTCACTTCTGAACATTTCAAAAAATGTCAATACAAAAGATCAAACATAGTACAAATACGGAATTGCATTAATATTCGTGACGGATTGAAACTAATTTTAATTAGAAAATCGACTATGTATTTAAAAGTTAACATGTTGAACACCCACACATTCGATCGCCTTTTTTAAAAAAGGCTTTCACCTAAATTTAACCGAGTACGTACAATATTTTGTTCAATTGAATTGTATTGGAAAACAAATAACAATTCAACTACAGTAATGTCTAGGTTATATATCTTATCATATAATTGTCACTTGTACAGAATGAACTAGTAGTAGTGAAACCATCGTCGATGGTACTCGTGTAAATACACGTCACTGAAAACGTCACTGAGTACCGGAAAATGTAGGTGTTGTTCTCCCACGTCCCCCACAAACAGAATACCGATATAAGGCAGTATGGGTGACAAATTATCAATTTCAGCCGCATGTTCGTAATAAGGAAATCAAAGTAATGATTTATTTTGCACAAAACAATGATTTCATTGTCTGGAATGTCCGCTGTGTTCAACAGCACTGAGGCAATTATAACCATGTCCGATGAAATATTGCAATCCTTTCGTATTAATAAAAACACAATCTGCATCAGAATGCATAATTTCCAGACACAATGTGTTCTCAATTACAGTTGTCCTCTTCCAGACACAGTTTGATCTTCGTAACATGGGTCCTCTTCCATAAAGGTTTAGTATAGAAGAAGATATGATTATGATAATACTTATGTGCGTATCATCACCAAGCTAAAAATGGATTTTCAGATAATGATAGCAATGGAAGATAATTAGAACAAGTTGAATGAGGATACTTAGGGTAATAAAGACAGATCGCAGATAATCTAACACAGAATTAAAACTCCAATTAGACTGCCAATACTACTTTACTAAGACGATGAACATAATCAAAGGAATTCTAAATCTCTGTGATCAAATGTTCTATTTTAAAAATTATTGGCTTTAGTCAGATTACATAATTTGCTTAAACACTTTTCCGATTAGGTCACGTTACACTGCTCAAACGTCTGTCAATTAAGGAATATTGGCTTAATATCCGGGTTAGTGTGTTTTTCACTGATGAGCAGCAATCGTCGTCATTCGAAAACATGTTCGTTGATTGAAATAATACGAGCTACTACTCTTAGAAATGGCCAGTTCATAGAATCTAAAATGTGTGTAACTATTGCAAGAAGTAGACTGCTAGATACATGTATCACAAACCAGGAATATACCATCTCTGTGATTCCAGATGGTGTTGATAGGTTTGTGCTGTTGTCGTCGTACAGCGGGGTCTTTGGGAACTTGATTGAGTCTTGGTTGCATTGCATTCGGTCTCATGCAAAAACCGCTATTCTATTATTTCCTTGTCAAATTGGGTCATCCTGAATTATTTTGGCAGTGACTTGGATTTTTTATTGTTTCTTTGGCCTATGTGTGGGCATTGCTCAGAGTAGTTGTAGTGTTTCTGATTTCTGTGCTCGGCTGGATAGTTTGAGTGCTACCTTCCCTGTCGTATTTTCTCATACCTTTTTTGCTTGATATTACCACCAAAAAGAGACCATCTCTGTGATCGCAGATGGTTTTGTCTTGTAGGATAACGTATGATGCTCTAATTAGTTCACATAGATAATAAAGAATCTATATTCATGTTGCTCAAACATAAAATTGTCGAAAACATATCGAGTGCTTAGTGCAAAACTATGGTACATGCCTCTATAAATTTATGTAGTTATCATAGATTTGCACTGATACCTCGATATAGCAGTCGAAAAAGTATGACTTTTAATATAGTTTGATGATACGCTCAAACATCTGGACAAACTAATGGTGGGAGACTATGATTGATTAAAACATATTTTTAAAAGAGCATATAATATGTTTGAATAATCTTAAAACTAGTTAGTCTTTTGCATATTTTAACATCAATAACATGATAAGTACCATTTTATAGCAACGTATGAAATTCAAATGAAATCAGACAAATGTAACTTGGAGCTAAATATATACGAATCTTTAAGCGTTCACCAATGTTTCACACATCGTTCACGTCGTTTTATCAGCGTTAACTTGATTGAGATCTATTATAGATTGAAAATGTCACATAAATAAGCAACTAGTCTGGCTTTTGAGACGTTTATATTGACAGCATAACTAATACTGATGCTACATAGCGTCTTGAATGTGTTCAATCTGACAGTCAAGCTGAAAGCATACATCTGATCCGTTGCAGTTCACCGTGTCATTGTCGTAATGCAACTTGTTTGTAGTCTTATTGCTTAGAGACTCAAATCATTTCATGTGAACCATAAACTACGTAATGTACCAAGCTATGACTGTCTTGGGCAATGGGTTCTGAGATTTAGATGACCAAATAATGGTCGTTTGTGCTAAGGCATTCTCACCAAACCGCTAAGCATTAACTCAAATGCTAATGCCGTGATATTTGCTATGATGCATGAAATTGACATTTTGTTGGATCCTTTAAAAGCGTAAATCATTTCATTAAACTATTTGACATATGACTATAAATGAATAACGATTTCCGAGAATATTGACCGCTTTACAGAACATGCCTGTTATCTAATTGTAACTTGTTTTCCCAAATTGATTACTGCTTATCGGAACACAATGGTGACATATCATTGACGAAGTAATAACCAATGTGTCGTACCGATATCACTTGAAATGGTTAGTGGTCTCTTTTTACAGACACTACCGTCGTTTTGAGAGTAATGTTGCTTTATGTGTCAGCGATTAACTGATGTCATTATCGGTTATCAAAATGACTCGATACCGTATTTTCAGCCTCCAATGTCATTTGTATTGAGGCCCACATGGAAGATTGGGTAACCAAATGTGTAGCCTCGTTAAATAAAGTCTTTACTTACTTACTTATTTTAATCGTCACCATCCTAAGTTTGCAAGGCAATTGATTGAATTAATTCATGGCCTTATGTACATAGCAGAAAACAGGGCATTTTTGTGACGTCAAATCGCTCGACATAGCATAAACAAATCTTATCATTTTCCCAAGCAATCCAGGTTGTCTGAAATAACAATACAGGTGTAACACTTTATAAATACACAAATATTCTATCATGCATTCGGTGTAACACAGAAACTGGTGTTATTATATTTAGAATCTATCCTGAAAGTTATTTGAAAAGTTTATCATTCTGTCTTCGTTTTGTTCTGTGCTTCGATGAAACATAACGAAGCTTTCTTGATTTAGGTGGCAATTAAATTGTAGAAATACTTGTTGGCATTCTTCAAAATATAACTAAAAAGCTTGCGATAATAAAAATAAATACAAGTCACAATCGTGAAAGAGCCGCCTGGGCTTCTGCAATTCAGAAATCAACAGAGTAACAAACCTGAACAAAACTGACAGTATACCTGCATCGTTAAACAACTACCGTATGTGTAGATCCATTAACAAGTTTGACTCGAGTTATTTTACCAGCCCAGTGAAAGATTTGTCTTATGTTTGATTTATACTAGTTTCATATTAGTGTCTTTCCCGTTCCTCTGATAAATAATCGGAAGTCAGCATTCTAATGCATTTAGTATTGCGATTTAGTTATAGTGAGACATGCTTTCACTTTAATTTCATTATGCATGCGTATCGGCGTCTAGTCGCATTGCTGATTGTGCGCCGAATTGGCAAAGTGTAAATTGGCCTTGAAAAGGTTGTAATTCAATGACACCATTTTATAGGCTAATCCACATACATGTTGTTCTATGATTTGCAGCCGCCCCTATATATGGTACACTTGTTTTGTGAAGTTATTTCTGACTAGTCTATTATGTCCATCTGTTTTACATCCCGCATAATACCAAAACCAAAATACAACTTGTTTCAAGGTCAGCACTTACATAGAAAGGCTGGATTATCTTCTAATTCATTTTTGGCAAAGGCTAGCATCAGGAATGATGATTCGGTAGTGTTATGTACACTTTATAGAACTCGTGCACATCCTATCATCTAACAACAATTGTATTTTAATATTACATCTTTCTTTGAAAGTTTTTATTTTCTAAAAAATAATTTGTTTTATTAAACAAATCTGGTGATTCTTTGCATGTTAATAGTATCACAAGACACCAGCTTACTTCGGAGTTATGTGTTTAACCAATTGCATCATTTAATCTTTCTCATGAGTATTGATAACGGATACAAATTAGTATCGATGACATTGGAGTGAGAAACACGATATACAAAGTGTGTTGCAATTGTTTCCGTAATCGCTCTTAACCAAAGGTTATCGTTACAGAAGTTGCGTTTTAATATCTTTGTGCTCTTATTGATTTTGTGTACGATGATATTTCAGTTAATGGCGTTTTTGTTGTTTACGGAAAGGGTGTTTCAAAAGCATCATTATAGTTCAATGTGGCATAAAATGAGTGTTAAAACACAATACTATAAATTTTGACGTTTGTAAGAGCATTGTACCAATCTAGCAATTTCCAAATGTTTAAAACTGCAAACAAAATATAAAACAAAACAAAAGTGATTAGAATCGAACTCTATAACATTTGTTTAATTAAAAAGCCAATTTTTTACATTTAAAATTAAACACACTGGAAATAACCACGCCTTTGTAAAATGCTTTCACAACAATTTAGTTTAATAAACTCGACCAGCTTTGATGCCGGTACATATATTTCTAGGTTGTATGTGTTATCGTTTAATTGTTACTTGCACATTATGCACTTGAAATACTTAATATGGGCACATGGGGTCATGTATAAAAATAATAATATACGTCATGTAAAATTCTCAAACAAAGCGCAGGACAATGTAGGTGTTGTTCTCCCACAAACAGAATGTCGATACTAGACAATCTGGCTGACAAATCATGAATGATGGCCGTATGTTCGTAGTTAGCAGAACAAAGTAATAATTTATCTTTGACAAAACAATTGTCTGGAATGACCACTGATTTCGATTATGATGCCAATATTGTGCCTGATTTACTAACGCTGATGTAATTATTACTCTGACCAATGAAATATTGCAGTTGTTTCATATGAATAAAACCATCAGTATGGAATGAATACTTTTGTGGCATCATATTATCAATGCCCTAGAGGTCCAGTTTCTTTGAGGGTTACTGTGTTAAAATGTATTATAGTAGGTAATTGGGACCATTAACACCCATTCATAAAGTTATGAGGAAACTCAGGAACATCACAACACTACTACCCTGAGAAATGAGCATACATAAGCCAAAAAAAACAATTACAAGTCCAAGTCCCCGCCGAAAAAATGCAAGATGACCCCATTTAACAAATAAATTATAGAATAGCGATGATTCCATCAGACCGAATGAAACGCAGACAAGCCGACAAAGTTACCCAAGGCACCGCTCAGGTCAAATTGATGACACCACACAAATGCCTTGACAAGGGTCGAAACAATACATTGAAAACCTTCGATCTCGATGACACAGAACTTACTGGCAAATTTCTGAATTATTCAGTCAAATACAAAGTACCAGCTACCAGCACTATCGAAAATGATATACTTGCGGTTAATTACAAAATTAGAATTAATTTTAACTAATTGAAGAACAGATTGTAGAACGGTCTAATAGAGATATATAAAACATCAAAGAAACCTCGACTATAACTATGATAGGACAGTTAACACGATCAATTAGTTTCAAAATCTCTATGATTAAATGCTAATATAGGTATCAGCTTAACATTTGGTTTGAAAATTCCTTAGCATTGTTACACATACACTAAAACGCTTTCTAAACGCACCACATATGAAATATCGGTTTTAGTGATGAAAATGTGTAAAACAACAGTTCAATATTGATCCGTTTAGTCGGCGCAATCGAGCTGCACGTGCAAAACATGCAAACTCCAAAACGTTCTTTGGGTAGGGTATTCCGAATTTTAATTTTAACCAACAAAAATTATAACAAAATTTAATTATTTTCAACAGTGGTCCGTTTTTAAGCGTTTGAATGTATACAAAAAATGGACTTTTGACCCAGTCCAAACGGGGTCCGGTTTTGAGGGAGTCTACTGAACAACTTTCACTTAAACAATATCGTCTGAAAAAAAACCTTATTTAGGAGTGTCTTCTTCTCTGTTGGGCAGCATTGATATTTACCACACAAAAGTAGGATAGAAAAACCATAAGAAAGTCTAAATAACATGACTTCTACGATACGCACAAACATCGTGACAAGCTAATGCTATACTCAAACAAGTTAATGACAAAGATCGATTAAAATATATTTCAAAAGTATCCCTCTTAGATGTTTTAATAACACTGAAACCAGTAAGTATTTCGTATAATCAAACCTCAATACTTTTACCAATATCAAAACCACCAATTTATAGCAATAAACAAAACTCAAACGAAACAGACACATTTAAGCTGGGTGGTTTTGATAAAAAGTAAATAGTTATACAATTTAGCACTTACCAATGTTTCACACATAGTTTAAGCCGTTTTATCAGCGTTTACTTGATTGAGATTTATTATGGATTGAAGATGTCACATAAATAAGCAACTAGTCTGGCATTTGAGAAGTTTATATTGACAGCATAACTAATACTGATGTTATACAGCTTCTTGAATATGTTCAAACTGACAGTCAAGCAGAAAGCAAACCGCTAACGCATTGCAGTTTATTATATCATCGGCGTGATGACAAACTGTTTCTTGTCTTATTGCTAAAATACTCAAAGGTTTTATGTGATCCATACGCTATGTAAGCCAACTGTGACTGACTTGGACAATCGTTTCTAGTGCTGGGTTCTCAGTCCGATTTTAACTAAAATTAACTACAGCTTAAGCAAACATCATTAATAAAGATGAATGGACAAAATAACACAAAACAAAAACATTGTCAGGACACTCGGACTGTTGTCATTTAATTAAATAGGCACAGGTCGTCTCCTTAACAGACATGTCTGTCTTACTGAAAGTGTCTACTGAGGATAAGTCGGAAACGGATGTTTATGTGGCAGAAACTAACGGATGTTGTCATCGTTATCTTACAGGCTGCGATGCCTTATTTCAGAGAAACATTCGGTGACATTTGCATTGCAATCGTCATCACCTTGTTTACAAGGATGTCGACTGATTAATTGCCTTGGATACTTAGCAGACATTAGAACATAGCATTATTGTGACGTCGTATTGCGCGACGAATAGTACATATCGCTGGCTTAGAATGAGAAGGTAGTAACTACTACTTACGACCTTATAAAACTCACACATATTTGAAATCTGCTTCACGAGGAGCTTCTTATGAGCCTATTTTGAAAATCGGAAGTTGTCATGTTGACCAAAATGAAGTTTTAAAAACTTGTTTTCCCAAAGGTAAAGAGTAAATTACGATAGTTTTCTCTTGTTTTCTCAATATATCGATTATGTAGTTACGAACTTCTTATTCTAAGCCATCGGTATTTCTTATCGTTTTGCAGATCTTGATTGTCGGCGATAACACCACACATGTTACACTTTGTTAATTAATATAAACTCTACAGTACAATTGGTTTAACACAAAACGTGGTGTTTTTTTGTTTATAATATATCTTGAACTGTTTATGAAAGTTATTTGATAGTGTTTCACTCTGTCTTCGTTTTTGTTCTGCATTAAATGAAACGTTGTTTCTGCAAACTATCTTGATATAGGTGGCAATTTCATTATAAAAATAATTGATGGGAGTTTGTAAACTATAACTGGGAAACGTAAGATAATAGAAAAATAAATATTCAACCACATGCATGATAGCGCTTATTCTATGTTGATTTCTGTATTGCAGAAGTCAAATTGTAACGCTTAAGATCCTTTGTGTTACTAGCCAGAACATAACTTGCTCCCCTCAATCAGCTGGAATGTTACTTACATTAATAAACTTTCATGCTCGTAATGACAATGATATTCAATGAATAGTTGTTATTTAATACATATGCAAGAGCGTATGTGTAGCGATAGATGCGCTTGTATCCGCGATTTCCTAAACTTTTGGATAAAGTAGAAGGAGATAAAGTATTAACTGAATGTTTTTATTCCGAATAATTCTGAAACTTACAATATGCACACAGTCATGTAAGTGGCTAAATAGATAAAATGACGAAGCAGTTGTTTGGGTGCATTTATCTAAAATTGTTATTAATGGTCCTTGTGTAGACCATGCTTATTCACTTAATTTAATAAATCAAATTTCTTTACTTTAAATAATCCAACAAGTGTCAATTCCATGCACCATAGCAAATATTTCAGCATAAGCATTTAAGTTCAAGTTTATACTGTAGGTCTTGTTAAATCACCGAAACGATTGCCCAAGTCAGTCACAGTTTGGTATAGTGCGTAGCATATGGATCATAGAAACACATTTTAGTCTTTAACGATAAGACTAGAAACAATTTGTCATCACGACGATGACACGATAGACTGCAATGGATCTGATGTATGTTTTCAGCTTGAATGTCAGATTGAACACATGCAAGACGATATCTGGCAATAATGATAAGTATTAGTTATGCTGTCAATATAAATGTCTCAAATGACAGCCTAGTTGCTTATTTATGTGACATTTGCAATCCATAATAGATCTCAATCAAGTAAACGCTGATAAACCGTCTAAAACGATGTGTGAAACATTGTTTAGTGCTAAAAGAGTCGTATAATAAGTTTTTTTTCTCAAAACTAAACAGCTTTCATTTATATATTTGAGTTTTGTAAGTTGCTGTAATTACTAGTACATGTAGATGGTTTTGGTACTGGTATATCTAGTTATTGAAGTTTATATGTGAATGACTTACTGATTTTAGGTTTATTAAAACATCTAAGACGGATAATTTTGAAATATGTTTTGATCGATCGTTGTCATTTGCATATTTGAGTATTACATTTGTTTGTCACGATGTTAGTGTGTATTATCGAACTTTTATTGAAGTCAGATGGTTTCGACGATCCTCCTTTTGGGCGGCAAATATCATAGTTTAATACATTTTAACACAGTTACCCTACTAAAAAGACTGTACCTCTGGGGTATTGATCACACATGTATGATGCCGTAAATTATACTTACTGAATCAGATGCAAATTGGGTTTTTATGGATACAAAGTATGAAACAGAAGCATTATTTCATTGCTCAGAGTTATAATAACATCAGCGTTAGTAAGTCAGGCACCATATTGACATCATAATCGCAATCAGTGGTCATTTCAGACAAATTTTTTTGTCGAAGATAAATCATTACTTTGTTCTGCTAATTACGAGCATTCGGCCATCATTCATCATTTGTCAGCCAGATTGTCTAGGATCGGTTTTCTGTTTGTTGGAGACGTGGGAGAACAACACCTCGTACATTGTCCTGTACTCTGTGTGAGTGTTTTACGTGACGTTTATTAATACTATGTGAATTGTACCACTATCATGGCCCCAATTTAAATTCAAGTTTATGCTTTACAAGTAACATATTAGATGATAACACATAACACCTAGAACTACACATTCAACTTCGTATCCATACTGGCATCAAGTACCTCGAAATGTTTATTTTCTTAAAACTCAACCTTTTCCAATTCCGACGGGAATAGTCTAGCTTATTGAACAAAATTGATGTAAAGCCCTTTAACTTGTGAATCAGTCATTATGTTCAGCGTGTTTAATTTCAAAAGTAAAAAATCGCGTTTGATATCAATAAAAGCAATTTCGTAACTATGTTGATTTTGTTTTATATTTTGTTTGCAGTTTCAAACAGTTGAAAATGGAAATAGATTGTAAGGAGTTTCTAGATTGGTAAAATGCTCTAACAAACGTCAAAAATTATAGTATTGTTTTTAACACACATTTTATGACACATTCAACTCTAATTGACACAATTGATAGAAATATCATCGCACACAAAATCAATAATAAAAACGCAACTTCCGTTCAGAACTTTTAAACCGTACATTTACATGTACTTGTCTTATATATTTGATTGGTAACCCAGGCATTACGCAGTTCAAATACCGAATCGGGACCGGTGCGTAAGTTCTAAACTATAACCAGCGGTCTCCGGACTGCTGGTTATCAAATCCGCAAAACTTGAACCAAATTTTCATGACTTAATCCGTGACGTATTATCACATTTGACAACACCACGTATGTATGCGATTTGACAGTTGTGAATATTGTACCACTATATAGTATATTTCAACAAAGTTATCAAAACAATTTGAACATAGATCTAGTAATAATAATTTTATCTTAAAACGTATTTTTAATGTCAAAATTAATATAACATTATTCACGCATCATGATAAGAAATGAACCATTTTTAATGATGGATTATTCACTTGTTTATTATTATAGTCGTCCTTGATATGTCTTTACTATATCTACTTGAGGTAGGTCTTGCCTCGGTGGTTTTATCGTATTATCTCTTTGCACCAGACTTGCAGCTATCGACACACGTGTTTGGTGTGTGTGCTCTTTCCGTCTCCTCGTCTCCTGCATAACATGCTCAGCAATTGCACTAAACACTCGACTTTTAACTAATTGCAAACTGTACTCAGTGATTTTCAAAAAGAAACAATATTGTTAAATAGCACTATATATTTATTTTAACTGGTACACAATAACAGCACATGCGTAATTATATGATACTTGACTTTGACATCGATTGACCAAATACAATGTTTTTGTTGAAGAATGAAATTATAGTAAACATGTAACATATATAAAATGACACTTGCTAATACCGAATGCCTTATATCGGAAATGCACGTTGGGTTATTAAGTGCGTGCCTTTCACCAGAACCTGCTATAATATGACCTCCCATATGAAGGGTGTTGGTACATATATCCGTAAGGGGGATAATAGGGTCTGTAACTATGGCAATAGAGTTTCATACACTGGTGCCATCCTCTGTAGCGACAGTATGCACAATACATTGCAGATGTAATGACCATGCCTCCATCTAAAATAAAAGCAAGTTTCTTTGAGCTCAAGTTCTTTTGTGGTCTTGCTGATCGGTGCCAAATTCCAACACTAAACATTTGACCAAATTATTAGTGACGGTTGCACGTGTTATGTGTAGATGGAAGACAAAGTCCTGTTTGTCATGTCATGCGTATATCCTTTGCCAATACGCACACACGATATCGGCCAATCGGTCAGTCTTATATCTAATGGACCGAATCGCATTGTACCAACAAATCTTGACGCATATGCTTTAATTGATACAGGTCTGACATGTTCGGGGTATGACAGTGTTCCATCATACGAGAGATATCTACGATATCTTGGAAAATAGCAAGTGATTTGTAATCAGGCAATGCCCATTTAACTAAGTTACAACACAATTATACTTAAAATAACTGTCTGTACTTACATGAAGGATATGATGGTGTTCCGTGGTACGACAAATACCCATTGTATCCTGAAAAATATAATATAGTATGTAGATGGACTGGCAAATATTCTTAAATATTTTCAATTGTTTCAAATTGAAATCGTACTCGTCGACTATCCGTTTTATGCTATGACAGTAACATTGTCGGTTTGTTTTGTGTTGTCAATTTGCCAAGTTATTGCAGTTATGTGATATATTCAAATGTTTCTGTTTAGAGACGCCTACCTTAGCGGATGTTTTATTCTTTATACATTGTGTTATTTCAAAATATTCCAGTCATATATACGATAATCCGATGAGCTAGTCAAGAAGTTCATATAATGCATACATGTGTCACAAATCAAAATAATAATTTTAACTAGTTTGACTTTTATTTTATTATTGTTATATGAGGATAAACACTGCAATATCCATGTCGATTAGAGTCTGTATTTCAAAGACAGTGCTTGACATTGGCGTTTCTATACACTTCTGAATATGAGTATATCAAATATAACCAATATCGAATCATTGTTTCATTTTGGCCAATGTTACAAGTTACATGAATAATTGAAGAAACAAATACTCACTATGGCTTGGTCGTCCATAAGCACTGTAGTACTGACAAAAGACGCCTGAGCAGCTTAATATCAGAATTATACACACTTTACTAAAAATCAACATTTTGATAATGTTGCCAAAATTTAATGACGTATTCATATGTATGATGTTATATGTACACAGAACACATCATGCATGGTGCAGTTATATACTTGTAAACATATTTAACATTTTGTTTAATTTTGATTGAGCATTCGGCTATATATAGTTCAAGGTGAATTAAATTCAGATAAATTGAGTGCCTCCCAAAATGATATGGGAAACTTATTTTCTGATGAAATATACATTTGCTATAATAAAATAAGCTGTCATAAAAAACATTATTGAGTTTCAGAAGAGGAAACGAAAATGAAAACGTGGAAACGAAAGAGAATAAAAAATGCTCATTGTAGAATTAGTCGCATATCACTTAACACACCGTAGTAATCACATCAATTGAAGTCAGTGATTTGCATATTGACTTAACATCCAATGAAGCCTAATTATACACTGAAATACGTACATTCGAATTGATCGGAGGAAGGCATATCGCTGGCTAAGTGTAAGAAGACTCATACATATTTCAAAATGTATTGCAAAGTGCTTGTGATGAGCATATTTTCATAAAAATCGGAACTTGTCATGAAGTCCAAATAGTTGAATTTTCCATATGTAGAGTAGTTTTCCGACAGCTTTTTCTTGATTTCTTTTAATATTGAATTTGTTCTATTCATTCTAAGCCAGCGATATATAGGCTTCAAAGTATGCATGGCAATTCTCCACTACCTGTCTGTGAATTACTCGTATTCAGTAGAGTTTTATGTATTGAAGCTTTGACATGATGTGATGGTTCCCTCGAGATTTCCAATTCTGATATATTGACATTTATATAAAGGATAGATTGATTTGTCCCCGAGATGTAATTTATGTTATTCATCCATTTTGTATTACGTCACATATATTCTGTATCTATCACATTGACAGGATTACTGCACAGTACTTCTATATTACCTCTTTTGTTCACAGATATAGCAATTATGTATCCCACTATTCTATCCGTAATCAGTTTCTTTGATGCATCGTTGACAGTTTATTGACATATTCATATCAGCATCGTCTCAAATCTTTACTCTTACAAAATCGTTTACAGTATACAATACTTGATACGTAAACGAATACGCCGACGATCGTCTGTATTGCACGATTACTTTAATGATGTATGTCCTTCCAACAAAATAGAAAACTTGAAAACGCAATTGTACGTGTAAACATGTTATGAGTAGTAACGGAAATCATAACAAATTCGAAAGTGACATACGTGAAATACTAATGAGAAAATATTAGAGTACGTCCTTGGATATTTCAAAGGTTAAATGGTGATAACAAAGACAATTGGCATATGATTTTAATGTTTAAGATCCGAGTTCGTAATTCCAACGAAGTGGTATTCGTTTCGTGACAGATGTCTATTAATTTAACAATGTAAAACTCTTAACCATCGAGGGAGGTTAACGAAAATACCGCTGCTAGTTGCAGACCTCGTGGTTCCAGTTTAGCAATGGGGCATTCCTTTGACGTTAAATACGTACACAAAGAAAGTCGGCACTGGTAATTCGGATTCAATTATTAACAACAATAATCTTTTACATTTATTTGTTATCGAATGACATTCGGGAATAAGTGTCTAATTCCCGTGCGATACGCTGAGATGTTGAAGTAAATGATTTATTTGGCTATATTCTGGCCAAGCATATCTTTGAGATGGATCTTCACGCGTATATAATAAATCCGATCTCACAGGAAAAGGACAGAATATAATCATAGGAGCAGTCTTATCAGACGATGTATGACCATCCACCGAGTATCATTGGATGTATTGGTGTATTTTACCTTCGTGTGCATTTGATATATATTGTATTCAATGCAGCCAAACGACGACGTAGTTTCTAGGTAGATTGAGCAGGGAATGTAGCATTCAACATGACCAGCCGAACACAGAAAACAGTTTCAACACAATACACGGAGCAATGCCCAAACATAACCCACAAAATAAATAAAAGCCGAAGTCCCCGTTGTAAAATGGTATGATGACCTAATATCACAAAGAAATAACAAAACAAAGGTGATACCAAATAACCGAATAAAACGCAGCTAAGACCCGACCTTGATCCACATGTTCCCGCTACAAAAGAGCAGGATAACGTCAATAAGCACAAGTCAACTAGTCAAGTGGCATGCTGATCACAAATTCTACCATTATTTTCATTGACGATGCAGGATGAATGATTTATTGGAACAACAAGACATGTATTGGAAATTGTAGCTCATTTCCATGTAATGATCACTGAGAAAAACAATGGTGATGTAACAACGAACGGGATCAATTGTTTCTACCGGTTTTTGTTAGAACTGTCTTTTAGTCTGATGTTAAGAATTATTGTTTGGTACTCTCCCATAGTTTAAATTGTATATTTCCTACCTTAATCTCAGGTCTGGTAAAATTCGCATTTGATATATAATACCTCTGTAAATGAATTGATTTTAGAAAAATCTATAGTTTATTAAATACATGTGTTGTCCTCACTTTTGTCACTATTGGAGCATAATACTTTTACAGGCATTTCCTTGTCATGGGAACGGTTGCACATTTGTACATGTCATTAACTTTATTTACTCGTAGTGTATTCGTTATGTCAATTGCCACACAAGCTTGCGGGGCCTTTGGGAACTCGGTCGAGTGTTGGCTTCGTTTCATTCGGCAATGACCGCTATTATATAATTTCCTTGTGAATGTGGGTCATCCTGCATTTTATCGGCGGGGACTTGGATTTTTGTTTTTTCTACGGCTTATGTGTGGGCATTGCTCATTGTAGTTGCTAGGAATATGTAATATAATTTCCCGCCCCGTTCCTACCTTGCCCATATTTTAACTAGGTCAAGTCGTAGTTGCTGCTTTAAAATAGGTTGAATAACGTTAGGTCACTGTCCTTAGAGTTTTAAACTAGGTCACGCCACGGGGTTGTTGTGCCTCATTTGGTCGCCGTTTTTGGCATTGATTTCTGTGGGCACTGCTCAGGATAGTTGTGTCGTGGTGTTTCTGATTTCTGTGCTTGGCTTGTTGGGTTGAGTGCTACCTTCCCTGTCGAATTTTTCTCATACCTTTTTTGTATTGTATGTTTGACCTCTTGGAAACCGTATGAATGGTTTGATTCTTGTTTAAGCAATGTTAAAATAAATATACAACTCTTTAACATTTGATCAATATGGTTTTACTTTATTCGCTGGCTTAGAATGAGAAGGTCGTAAGACTAATGCATGTTTGAAATCTACATCATAAGGCGCTTGTTATGAATATTTTATTTATGAAAATCGGACCTTGTCATTATGACCAAACTGAAGTTGAAAACGTTAAAACCGTTTGTTTCATTATACGTAAAGTGTGATTGTCAACAGTGTTTTTTGTTTTCTCAAAATATTGAATTTGAAGTTACTACTAATTCATTCTAAGCAAGCGAAAATGTTGGATCATGTTCTTAGACAACAGTTTACTGTTAATTATAAAAGTGAGCCGTTTAAAGAAACCCATGTCTTTATGTGAAAGTAACAGCAACTGGTATAGAATTTCTCAACAGTAAGAAGACGTCTGAAATGAGAAAGTCCATTGGAAGGATATATGGAAATCTCTTTTGACACTTATGGCATACACTTATTGAAAACTATAATGCTTCATCGTTTGACAAATGTACGCAAATACAATTGAGGTGATGGGTTCGATTATAATACCACTTGCTTTATTATTTGTCTGAAAATTAGCATCTACGAGGAATGCCATATCCCTTATGAAACTTGTACGTGAACTGATAATTCTGCACATAGTTGACTTTTGTCAAATGTTTTATTCATCTTTCACTTACAGACTTTCAAGTCATATGTTTTCGGTGAGTTAAAATTTAGGACATTCCGTCACGGAGATCTTGTTTTCTTCAAACAAAGTGACTGTTATTTGTTGTTTATGCGCATGGTTATATTCATACTGTCCAAGGTTAACACCCCTGTCATCCAGAAATAGTAATACAATAAGGAAGTGAATGCATGTTAAAGCACGTGTTCAATGTTAGATAAACCACGAATTGGAAGGGTACTAAATGGCAATGTAGTATTTCAGAAATAAACGTGTCCGATAGTTTCATATGGTGATTTAGCATACCTATAGACACCAGACTTTCATCTGACAGGCACGGTTGCTGACCGTAAGACGTTTCTTTTGGCGGATCTTGGCATTAATTTATCCAAATTCTGTGTCTCTTTGTGCCTTTAATCCCTATTTGTAGATAATTGGTGGTGTCAGTTGGCATAAAACGCTATTGAAGACGAATATTTATTGTATCATGACAATGTAATTGTGCCCAAACCACGTGGTGGCTACTTCTAGACACATCAGTTTCTGATTGACGTGAAATGTAAATTTTGTTTTTGGAAGACTGAAAATGTGTTTCTTTTGTAGGCTATTGAATTGTTTACAGATCGTCATTTACACAATTCGGATATTTTCATTCGCACGAGATCCACGTGCTAAAACTTAGATTTGGCCATGTGATCACTGCTAGCTATTCGGTAGGTAAAAATGGATTAAAATGTACTTTTCGGACAACGTCCTGACCCAGGAACATGATTCTGTTTCCTCCCGACTAAACATGGTTGAGCAATGCTGGGTCCTAATTCACCAACAGTGTAAGTCTGAAACTCAAAAACTTAAAACTTGAAACATTTATAATCACTGCCACTTCTTTGTAATTCGTTTTAACCATGTGAAATTTTATCAGATAATTTGTTGTTACCAACGGAACAATTTATATCAAAATCGGTTAAATCTATAGCAACACGGTGCAAATAGAACATTTGGCTTTATAAAGGCTAACTCTGAATTTAAGACTTACAACGTTGGTGAATAAGGCCCCCATGTTTCCTTCCGATCATCCACGGTTGGATAATGTTGATGTTTCATTCCGATCCGACAATGTTATTATTGGCCCATCAAAATAATTCTTTGCTTTTCCGAAACATATGACTGTACAATTTTAATAATAAATGCTAGTACATTTGTTGTCTGGGCGTATTACGACTGTTAACCACCATCATATTAATAGATAGAAAGTTTTATAGATATTCATGCATTGCATGGTTTCGCCATTCAAAACCATAAAACAAACCCTATGGACTGTATAATGTTTAAAATAATGATTTTCTAATTATATATAGCCACGGATACACACTTATTCCCTGAAATATCTTTATGTGTTATTTACGCCAGTTATATTCGCATTTTGGCTTGTTTTAAAAGTATACTATTCATACGATGCTCTTTTCCTTACGAATAGAATTAGAGTTAAAAGTTACAGCCCAAATCAAAACAGAAAATGGTAACGCATTTTTGTGTAACAAAATCAAACAATGCATCCAAAAAGAAATAACCGCCTAATTATTTTGATACCCTCCCCGATAGCTTTAAAGTAGTTCTGTTAATTACATATCGACGGTGCCGGACCAAAACCCCGTAACTCAATTTTGGCGCGAAAGCTTTTTTTGCAGCATCCGCATCTGCTAGACGTCCCGCGCATTTCTGTCTTGTCGCCATTTAAATAGCCAATCTTTCCCCGAGATGTAATTTATGTCATTCATCCATTTTGTATTACGTCACATATATTCTGTATCTATCACATTTACAGGATTACTGCACAGCACGGCTGTGTTACCTCTTTTGTTCACAGAGATAGCAATTCTGTATTCCTCTGTGCTATCCGAAATCAGTTTTTATGCATCGTTGACAGTTTATTGACATATTCATATCAGCAACGTCTCAAGTCTTTACACTTACAAAACTGTTAACAGTATACAAAACTTGATACGTAAACGAATACGTCGAAGATCGTCTGAATTCCACGATAACGTCAATGATGTATGTCCTTCCAACAAAATTGAAAACTTGAAAATGCAATTGTACGTGTAAACATGTTATGAAGATGAGTAGTAACGGAAATTATAACAAATTCCAAAGTGACACACGTGAAATAATGATGAGAAAATATTGGAGTCCGTCCTTGGACATTTTAAAGGTTAAAGTGTGGTATTAAAGACAATTTGTTTGATGGTTATGCCATTGGCATAGGTTTTGAATGTTTTAGATCCGGGTTCGTAATGCAAACGACGTGTTATTCGTTATGTGACTGATGTCGATTCATTTAACAATGTAACAATCCTAACCACCGAGGGATGTTAACGAAAATAACGCTGCTAGTTGCAGACCTCGTATTCCCAGCTGAGCTATGGGGTATTCCTCTGACGTTAAATACGTACACAAAGAAAGACGGCGCTGGTTATTTTGATTCAATTATTAACAACAATAATCTTTTACATTTATTTGTTATCGGATGACATTCGGGAATAAGTGTCTAGTTCCCGTACAATACGCTGAGATATAGAAGTAAATGATTTATTTGGCTGCATTCTGACCAAGCATATCTTTGAGATGGATCTTCAAGCCTATGTAATAAGTCCGGTCTCACAGGAATAGGACAGAAAATAATCATAGGAGCAGTCTTATCAGACTGGGTTTGACCATCCAACGAACATCATTGGATGTTTTGGTGTATTTTGCCTTCGCGTGCATTTGATATTTATTTTATTCAACGCAGCCAAACGACGACGTAGTTTCTAGGTATATTGAGCAGGGAAGGTAGCATTCTACATGACAAGTCGAGCACTGAAAACAGTTACAACACAATACACAGAGCAATACCCATACATATGCCACACAAAAAAAGCCGAAGTCCCCATGGTTAAATGGCATGATGACCTAATTTCACAAAGAAAAAACAAAACAACGGTGAAACCAAAAACCGAATACAACGCAGCTAAGACCCGACCTTGATCCACAAGTTCCCGCAGCAATAGAGCAGGATGACGTCAATAAGCACAAGTCAACTAGTAAATTGGCATGCTGATTACAAATTGTACCATAACATTCTTTAGCGATGCAGGATGAATGCTTTATTGGAACAACAGGACATGTATTGGAAATTGTAGCTCATTTCCATGAAATGATCACTGAGAAAAACAGTGTTGATGTAACAGCGAACGTGATCAATTGTTTCTAATTATGTCATACCGGTTTTTGTTAGAACTGTATTGTAGTCTGATGTTCAGAATTAATGTTTGGTACTCTCATAAGGCAATCCGATGGTTAAAAATAGTATATTTCCTACTTTAATCTGAGGTCTTGTAAAAGTCGCATATGATATATAAGACAATTTTGTAAATGTATTAATTTTAGAAAAATCTATATTTTGTTAAATCTTTATATAGTCCTCACTGTTGTCACTATTGGAGCCTAATAATTTTACAGGCTTTTTCTTGTCGGCTGTACATTTGTACATGTAATTAACTTAAGCTTGTATTGTATTTGTGACCTCTTGGAAACCGTATGAATGATTTGATTCTTGTTTAAGAAATGTTCCAATGAATTTAAACTCTTTTAACATTTGATCAATATGGTTTTACTTAATTCGCTGGCTTAGAATGAGAAGGTCGTAAGACTAATGCGTATTTGAAACCTACATATTCATAAGGCGTTTGTTATAAGCCTTTATTCGTGAAAATCGGAACTTGTCACATTGACCAAACTGAAGTTGAAAACATTTGTTTAATCACACGTAAAGAGTGATTGTCAACAGAGTTTTTGTTTTCTCAAAATATTGATTTTGTAGTTACTACTTTTTCATTCTAAGCCAGTGAAAATGTTGGATCATGTTCTTAGACAATTGTTTAATATATAAGTGAGCCGTTTGAAGAAATCCATGACTTTATGTGTAAGTAACACGCAACTGGTATATAATTTCTCGAGAGTTAGGAGACGTCTGAAATGAGAAAAGTCCATTGGAAGATAATTTGGAAATCTCTTTTGACAATAATGGCATACACTTATTGAAAACTATAATGCTCAACGTGTGACAAATGTACGCAAATACAACTGAGTTGATGGGTTAAATTATAATATCACTTGCATCATTATTTGTCTGAAAATTAGCATCTACGAGAAATGCCAAACTTGTACGTGAGCTGATAATTCTGCATATAGTTGACTTTTCGGTTGTGTATGTTTGCCAAATGTTTTATTCATCTTACACTTACGGACTTTCAAGTCATATGTTTTCGGTGTGTTAAAATTTAGGACATTCCATCACGCAGATATTGTGTTCTTCAGGAAAATTGACAGTTATTTGTTATTTATGCGCACGGTTATATTCATGCATGCTATCTAAGGTTAACACCCATGTCATCCAGAAATAATAACACAAGGAGGAAGTGTATGCTTGTTGAAGCACATGTTCAATGTAAGATGAACCACGAATTAGCAGGGTACTAAATGAAAATGTTGTATTTCATGAATAAACGTGTCTGATATTTTCATTTGGTGATTTATCATACCTATAGACACCAAATGCACGGTTGTTGACCGGAAGGCGTTTCTTTTGGCGGTTAATGCGCATTAATTTATCCGAATTCGGAGTCTCTTTGGGCCTTGAATCCCTATTTGTAGATAAACAATGATGGTGTCAGTTGGCATAAAACGCTATTGAAGACGAACATTTATTGAATCATGACAATGTAATTGTGCCAAAACCGCGTGGTGGCTACTTCCGGTATGTAACATGTATTTACCTCCAGACAAATCAGTTTCTGATTGACGTGAAATGTAAACTTTTGTTTTTGGAAGACTGAAAATGTGTTTTCTTTGTATGTTAATGAATGGTTTACTCATCGTCATTTACTCAAGTCGGATAGTTTAATTCGCATGAGATCCACGTACTAAAACTACTATTTGGCCACGTGGTCAATACTAGCGATTCTGTTGGTAAAATGGATTAAATGTACTTTTCTGACAACGTCATAACCGAGGAATTTCATTCCATTGGTACAAAATAATCCTAAGTTATTCATACAAAAAATACAGACCCCTGAAAAGTGTCGCGTTTTCAAAGTCAGTAAGTGTATACTATCCTTGTTATGCTGAGGTTCGTTTATCAGTTCTTGCCAATTTACCGGTATGAATGATCTAAATAGCATCCGCATTAATTCAAATTGACGCTCTTATATGGTCATTCAGACTATCGTCGGAGAGGCTGCTCTAACGTTTCCTTCCGACCAAACATGGTAGAGCAATGCTGGATACTTATTCACCAACAGTGTAAGTCTGAAACTCAGACTTAGACTTAAAACTTGCAACATTTATAATCACCGCCACTTCTTTGTAATTAAATTTAACCAGGTTAAATTTTATCTGAATATTTGTTGTTATCAACGGAACATGTATACCAATTTATATCAAAATCGGTACATTTATAACAACACGAGAGCAAATAGAACATTTGGCTATATAAAGTCTAAATCTGAATTTTAGACTTACAACGTAGGTGAATAAGGCCCCAGATGTTTCCTTCCGATCATCCACGGTAAGATAATGTTGATGTTTCATTCCGATCCGACAATGTTATTATTGGCCTATTAAAATAATACTTTGCTTTTCCGACACATATGACTGTCAATAATAAATGCACGTACATTTGTAGTCGGGGCGTATATCCACTGTTAGCCACCATCATCTTAATGGATAGAAAGTTTTTTTATAGATATTCATATATTGCATGGTTTCGCCATTCAAAACAATAAAACATACCCTATGGACCGTTTGATGTTTAATATAATGATTTTATAATTATACATAACCACGGATATACACTTATTCCCTGATGTATCTTTATATGTTATTGACGCCAGTTATTCTTATTTTGGCTTGTTTTAAAAAGTATACAGTTCATACAATCTCTTTTCCTTACAAGTAGAATTGGAGGTTATAGTTATAACTGAAATCAAAACAGAAAATGGTTACGCAACTTTGTAGAACAAAATCAAACAATGCATCCAAAAAGAAATAACCTCCTTATAATTTGGTACCTCTCCAATAGTTGTATTAAAATAGTTCTGGTAATTACATATTATGTACTTGTTGATATGCAATACACTTGTTAAATGTTATAAGTACACCAACATGTAATGCGTATATCTTTTTTATTATACCATTTACCATGGTAAAATGGTTTTTTATTATACAAGATATTATGTTAATTTTGTGCATGTCTTCATGCGAGCAGTAAAGCAGCAATATCCGATAATTCAATGATTATACTTTTCCATGCGAGCAGTGAACCGTGAATTTTCAAATTATGCAAAATGCACGTGCAAAACAAATGATTTTCGCAAAAAGTCTCAAAATATTACATACAGTAACACATTGTCCACCAATACCCAAACCAGGAAAACACAAAACCGGAAGAATTACGATAACAGATCGTACAAGAGAGGTTTGTGAAACATACATGTCTCATGACAGTAACTAGCCTTGTGTACCTAAGGTCACCACGACCTTGACCTTCGACCTGTCGACCTCAAAATTAGTAGGAGCCTACATCTGATGATTAGTAACCTCTCTGTAATGTTTTACAATCTAAGATCCTATATTTCTTATGGTGTGGACCAGTGATTGTTATGTGTGCAAATGTCATGGTGAGTGTGACCTTTGATTCAAATGACCTTGAAATTGAATCGGGCTGTCTGTGGAGGAAGAATAATCTCCACTTAAAATTTTAGAATCCTAGGTCCACCTGTTTTGGAGTTTTGGAGTTATTGTTGGAAAACCATTCGGCATGTCGACCGACCGACTGTTTGCACGTAACGCTATGTACTGTGTTGGTGTACTTATAACATTTTTAAAATGGGTGTAGTGTAAGGTATGTAAGGGAGGTGATTCTACAATCCATATTATATATCAAACAAATGGATGGGAAGAATAAATGATAACCTTTCTGGACCCAAAAATATATTGAACCAATTTAGTAACAATCTCATATTTAAGTACACATAACAATCTCTAAACGCAGAATAACCCAGCTAATTTCCTGAAAATTTCAAACCCAACAGCACAGTGTTAGGCATATGTTTGTAACTAGATGTTTTGTCAAATGTCTTTCAATCAATATAATAAGGCGATAAGAGATACATAATGTGCCGCTAGGATAAATGTTTTCCCATATGTACACTCAAATCAAATGAAGTCGCTTGCAAAGTTTGACATTGTCTGTTTTTTACAAACAAAATTACCCTACAGAGTAAAGCTTATGTCTTCTATTGTTAAATTGCGACAATTACCAAACGTGTGTAATAGTTTATGTCATTGTAGCAGAAGCACATCTTGGCCTATATGCGTTATGAACACATATTAGCAACTGATGAAACGCTTATAGAAGAAGAAGTACAATTTATTTTAAGAAAAACTTAGTGAAGTTCTCACTACAATCACGTTCCGTCGCCTTTATTTGTGTATATGATTTGCAGTGTCAGCCATACACTTAATTAAGACATGCAAATATCATTAAAAGAATCATCTTGCTACATCCATATAAGAACTGTAAATGTATAATCAGATGATATCCACATTTCCAACAATTCCAAATTTAGTAGATGATGTAAAGTGTATTTATTGATCGCTCCATTGTGTGCGAATACAATTGTTTGCTTAGAATGAACATTACTTACGACCTTATAAGACTGGTACATATATTGACATCTACATCATAAGCCGCTTCTTACGAGCCTATGTTCAAGAAAATCGGAACTAGCCTGTATTTGCAGAAGTAAAAAGTAATTTGCAGACAGTTATTTCCTGTTTTCCCAAAATCTCCATTTTGTACATTATTTAATATAGTACTCAATAATGTATTGATGTCATCTTATTTAATACAATGCGCAATACGAGATGAGTAATACCATTCTTCTTCTCCTGTTCAAATTGTTCTATGCATTTGTTTTATGTTCCGGGTGCATCATAGTAAAAATGGAACGGAAATGCATCAATAAGAATCAAAATACTCGCGTCTATTCGGGTGTTTTGAATTCCTGTTTTAAATGGTTTACGCAATAAAATCGGACAACAAACCATTAGCTCTGTCGCTAGATCTAATTTCTGTATAAGGTCATTGCAACACTTGTTAGACAACTGACATTGCGTCTAATGCCCAGTAAATAGATGCTTACTTCTCCACTTACTTAATACGGACGTGAAGACGCATACTATTAACCAAAAGCAATTAACTCATTCTTTAAAGTACGTTTAACGATATATGTGTCAAACATCGAGACAAATTGACCTAATAATTTTACAGACAAAATCTTATAAACTTTGAAAGTATGAGATATGTTAGGCTGGTTTGTAATTGTAATTCCCAAGCACTAATCAATTTACGTCACTTACGTTATTAAATCTCTCCACAGCGTTATTTTAAAGTTACATTAATGCTCCCACAACCTTTTTCTGATTATTCATTACATACAATGAATTATGAAACCATTGGGCTGTTTCTAAACAAATTACCAATACTCGACGATAGAATGATAACTGTATCTGCCGAAATAGTAGACCAAATACTAGTATCGTATTTAGCAAATTATATGGTGAACAAAATACACATTTTGCAAGACTTGCTCCCCATTAGCTTTAAATCATGCATTTATTGTTTATAAATTCTCATTTTGTCAACAAACCATCTGGACCTTTTACTATACTTTCTTCCATTTTATAGTGTTTTCCACATTTGTGAATCAACTTAAGTGCTCAAGTTGCATCATTCTGCAGATAGGTTACCAAGCTATAGTTTAAAAAAAAAAGTTTAATACTTAATGTGACTTGAAGATAACGCTGATAATTGTATCATATTCGCAAAATCGTTATTCCATCTTAACAATAAGATCAACTGATCACCGTTTTTCGGAAATGTTTGGGTCAAATTTCAATAACTGTTTTAAAAGTATGGACTTACAGACATGCCAACCTATCAACGATTTTCGGGAAAATTCTTTCGAATTCATCGTGTGTCACTTACCACTCTTATCTTCCTCCAATTCGTTGATACGGCTAACATTGCGTCAGACATGTACAAGGGTTGTACCAGAATTACGTAGACTTTTGCCATACCTTCCATACCGTTCAACATACAAACAGATAATTTTTGTGTGGAGTGCAAATAATATTTACTGCGTAAGAACGTGACATTTCAAAGCCTAATCTCATTTGGATAAAATTCTGCAGCTTCCGGGGATAGATAGGGGTACGGTATGCGGGGCACGCCAGCGCAACGTCACGACGTCGGCTGAACTTCCAGGATAAGTGAAGCTCCTAAATGTGTACATTGTAGCTATAAAGGTGGGCACAACCGTACACAAAACTTACGGATGTCATTATAGTTATTGGCACTACCTCCAATCCAGTTGGGATAATGCAACACGAATTTGTTTCCACGAAATACGCCTAGTTTGGATTTTCACTTAAAAACATGTCGTACTCCCAATACTGCTTATGCTTTACGCCCTTTGCCACCTACTTATCTTTGTACGTGTCCAAAACGTTGTTTCTTCCACGAGAACAGCTTTGTTCTACATTATCCGCCACAATTGAAGTAATTCAATTAGTTATATATTTCCTTATCATTATTTGAGTGCAATTCGTCAATGTCTAGATACTCCGTAACTAATTATGAAAGTAACGTTTATCGGTGTTTTGCAATGAAACATTTATTCATTGATGATTTTGAATAAACGAGAATTTTGTCTTACCTTAAGGATAATTATGTAAAAGTAAGATATATAGAGATAAAGGTATACTTGTTGAGAATTGCTCGAATAACGTTCGTCAAAAGCAACCCATTTATGCAATACTATATAACAAAGTATATACTTTTCAGATTGAGAATGCATGGTCAAATTATAAGTTCAGTTACTGTTGTTTTTGTAAACCATTGTTAAGAGATATTCTATACATAATGCAGACATAACGTCGACTATCCCAGCATTGCAAGCATAGAGTTTGGAAATATGAATTAGAACATAATGTTATTGTATGTATCAATGTAATCAAAATAACAATCAATATATACAGTACATGTATGATAGAAAAGACAACACTCATTCAAACCAATGGTGATGATGTATGTAAATATAATTTTGCTAAACAAGTTTCGTATTCCAAAAAAGATCCTTAATACGTTCATTATATACTGTTTTAACCATGTATTAGTCCTGATTGTACAGCACTTTTGAACGTGTGTATACATGAAAAAAGGGCTATATAAATATGGTATAATAATAATAATAATACGGAACCTACGAAAATATCTTTGGAAATATTCAGAATAACAATGTCTTCGTCTGGTCGATACAATTATATTACCGTGTTTTCCCTTACAAAAAAACACCAATAATGTTAGAAAATGTTCCAATAAGAACCAATAATGTTCTTAACTAAAATATGTATTTGTCTAGTAGTATTTTCATATTCTTGAAATTGCCTGTCATGTTATCTATGATTTAAAGAACAAAAACATATACATTATGACCGTCTGTCGTCCCTGGTGACGTTATCATATAATAAGGGTGTTAGTGGGCATATAAACACTGTACAGAACATACTAAACCTTTGATCGAATAAATACAACATGTTATTTTCTATTCGCCGAAATGGAAAACAAAAACGATCAACATTATCTTCATTTGAATCGGCATCTGATGTTATAGCAGTTGATATACCTTGAATCACACTTGATAATGCGTACCATATTCATTGCTAGCCTTAGAATATGAATTTGGAACACTGGTGAAGTCGAAAACACGAATTCAAAATATAACATTGGGAATGCGGGCATTTCTTTTTATTCAAAAGAATCAAGAAATAAATAAATCAAATAAGTCATGATGCAGTTCAGACGAGTTAACATTTATATTGATCAATGCCATTCTAAGGCAAAGACATATGCCATTATTTTTTTAACAATTCAACCCGTTATAATGATCAAAGAAGACAGGTTATGTGTAGCGGATTGAACTATCTGGTTTGAATAAAGTGATATTCGCGTGTGTTGCTTTTTCCTATGTAATATGACTAAACGTTTCGACAACTTGTTGACTTCAACGTGTGCGATATATTAATGCCGATACATATTACATGTACGGATATACGTATCAGGAAATCATTTAAAACCAGCAGCATAATGGTTTTGAAGTTTTCTTTCTCGAATTATTGTCTGTATGTTCTAATTCCTATTTCCAAACTCTATGTTTGCAATGCTGGGATAGCCGACGTTATGTCTGCATTATGTTTAGCATATCTCTTAACGATTGCTGACAAAACAACAGTAACGGAACTTATAATTTGACCATGCAATCGCATTCTGAAAATCCTAAAACAGTAGATAGCGCAATATTTGTATCTGTTTGGTTTAAACATTTGTCAGTGCTGTACACATATTTACTTTTGCAATTGTTGTTTCCTACCATGTTATATAGTGTTATGCAAATGTCCTCACTATACAAAGGTGTATCTTCATTCAATTGATGTAATGCTTACGTACTTTGTCGTAAATACGGTACACATTTATTCCGATATTCCAGTGTGTATCAGGTATGATTCAGCAGTATTGTTAATTCAGTTAATTGCACTTCTGCGACTTGCATGCTTAAGGGTCTGATGTTACTTTGTTTCCCTATTCACTTTATCATGTTTACGCAAATACAAAAATTAATAACGAATGTTCTATTGACGTAATTATTCGAAACATTGGCCACAGTTTTGCAGTCTTATATTTTGTTGCTAGCATGACAACTTCTATGACTGTGATCTTAGTCCATATGCACTTGAATGTACTCTATATTGACTACTTCTTGTTTCTTATCGTCGTATAGGAATGTCTTAAATCGTCGTTTAATTTAAATTCCTAAGAAAACTTTCGATAACCTTAATTTGAAACACCTTTATCTCTTCCGCTTTCTACAGATTTAAGTGTCTATCAATTTCTGTTATTGGACTGAGTTTGTCAGCGAAATATCTCCAATTATAAAAAAGTATGTTAGTTTGTTAATGTAATGTTTTAGCAAGAAAAACAAATAAAACATGGACTCAAAGATAATTGGATTAAGTCTAATGCGGTCTAGAAGTTTTTTATGTATACCGGGCACTGTAATAAACAATGTAAGTTTAACATTTGATTTGGTTAGCATTTAAAGGTATATCGTTAATTTTATACTTAGAACATGTTCCATCAAGTCAAGATTTAAAGTCACTCCATGGAATTCATCGAAAATTTAATCTGATTCAAACATTTCCAGCAATTTCAAATATATTAATTACCCCCACTTGTGTGATGACATTCGTGCTAATTAAAGTCGTTCCTTAGCTAATTGACAGTGTTCTCCCAAGCTCCCATAGAAATTTTTGAGGTTTTTTTCTTTCCGATATCATTAACGAAATTCACAACAGAATTTGATGGAAACGGTCTACTGAGTACTTGTATCTTTAACAGAAATATAATTGATGAGTTAAATCATTTTCTGGAAAAATACAAACTGTATGTCTTATCATATATTATTTCTATCCAAATGAAATCTTCGATCGATACAAGCCTGTCTGCTAAGTATGAAAATGATTGTATGAACGTGTGCAATTCATCCAATAGAACGATGTATAACATCCATTGGATGTTCCTTGTGAGAGAGATTAGTTCATTTAATACATTTGAGCTGCAATATCATATATTTGAAATCTGCTTATGATTACAGTTAAAACATTAATGACACATATCTTGGTTTGCTGTGTAAACCAACTAATTCCTTGTGAAAATCTGGAGTAACGTTTTCTCTTCGTTGCACTGGTTTTCAATACTACTGCATGCATTGATAAAACCAGAAACTCGAAATTATCATTTTAAGGGATGTTTCCCTGTCGTTATCATGACATTTTCATGATGCAAAATATGTTTTTCTACCATATGTTTGACTTTTATACACCTTCCCGCGATGTTTGATTGATGCTTAGAATGTTAACTCAAGTTCTATTGCCAACGTCTAGTAGTTCCTGTCACATTGTTTCCTCGAAACCTAAAGTCATTGGTCAATTAGCACACCGTTCAACCCGATACATAGAAAACAGTTGGCACATAGAAGACAGTTGTCAGTGTTTACGGACGCAAAATTCGCGGAAGTAAGTATTGCTTGTTTTTATATTCCTTTTGCAGGGTCTGAACGAAACAAAGTGTGTACATTTATTCGCAGTTAAAAGAGGTATCAGTACACGAAATTCTGAGCAAAACCGTGTTTTATTTAGGGAGAAATCATGAAAAATGTATGCGATTTTTTACAAAAAACGCGTTATTTGAAACTTTGATCCCCAAAAAGGTATTTTTTGACAAATCCTTACCCTTTTACTTATACCATGACGAAATTACATCCATCCCCCGTCTATATGCAGATTTACACACTTTTATTCGTCCTTTTGGCCGAGATATGAGCGTTTAAACATGACGTGGTGTCATATTTTTGAGAACAATGGAGACAGTTGATGATTAAAAAAGATAACATAGAAATCAGTCGGAAGGGTATAGATGATAACAATGAAGACAGTCTGAAAGCAACGTTTTGGAGCGCAATAACATTGAAATAATTACGGTATACTTAAGTGCCAATGTGTATAACTGGATTTTTATAATGCGCTTCCAAACTACCAATGATTTTTTTTTATAAATCCCATTCACACTCTTACGTGACCAGTGATCGAACTTGAAGATATCGTCAACAACTCTGGAAGCGAGGGTTCGCCCATTGAACGTCAGAGTCGCTGTTTAAACTGTTAACTTCCTTTTTGCTATATTTCAGGGATCACTTTTTTGATTCACAAGCTCGTTTGCGTAGAAAGCAGAAACGAAAGAGCGGCCTTGTTTCAACGCCAAGTCAACCAGCCCACCGACAAAAAAGGAGTTAGACAGTACCATGCATGTGACGACTCAAAGATTTTGCCACATCTTCGTAAAGGATTGCCAGATATCTAAATGTATGTCGTTGTTAGAGTGATTGTGCTGTACTAGTTAGTGTTATCCATGATGTTGATGGACCAAGACATTATTTATTAATGTAATTAATAAGCAGCTAAAACGTCACGATTTAACGAACTAACAACACATTTATGGACAGCCAATGTTTGTTAACAGTATTATGATTACGACTTTTTGAAGTTTTGCAGCAATGTTCTTCATGATTAAGTTCTCTTCTGTGCTAGTTTTTGAACTAGTATCAATGGGAATATACCAGTTCTATATTTGTTGATGAAAAAGATACGTTATTTTTGACGTATCATACTCAGTTGTTCTTCTCACATTGGTTATAAAATGTGCATGTCAATAAAAAAACAATATTTCAAATATATGTAAATTTTAATTGATCACAGATTAACTCGAGGGTCTTGAGATCATACCAGCATCATAATTATTCTAAAAGGAGTAATGGGGCACTTATATAAATGCATCATTCAATTATATTTTGCGAAACTACCGAACGAATCTGTAAGTATTCACTCTTCATAAGACGAGCTAAATGTCTAATTTTTAATTGCCAGAGATTGCTAGTTTCAACAGTATTTCTCTGTGCTATAATTATGATTTATCTAGATCATATTGTGGT
Organism: Spisula subtruncata; assembly: GCA_963678985.1. Classification (NCBI taxonomy): domain Eukaryota; kingdom Metazoa; phylum Mollusca; class Bivalvia; order Venerida; family Mactridae; genus Spisula; species Spisula subtruncata. Next base: position 19,558,803 of record OY787661.1, read on the forward strand.
AACCTATCTATTTTTAATACAGTGTATATGAACGCAAACATCTTACTACTTTACACAGCAAATATATAATATAAATTTATATGAAGTACGTTTAACATAGATGTGTCTTATTATTCAAATGTTGATATGATCTCATACCCTATAATCGCAGGAATCATGTAAACATATATAATGTTTAAGACAGTACTTCTGTCCTTTGTTATAAAATAATTATATAACAATTGAAACAATTTGCACATCTGTGCACACGTGATAGTACTGCATGTATCAATAAACAGTTATTAGAACAAAACTTAGTATTTCTTATTACCAATTAACTACGCTATTAAAACTTTTCATATGGAACTTGCTTAAAAAGTCCTGGATTCGGTATAAGTTGGACTGTAACATACGATGTATGTGTAGCTTTTATCGAAGATTGTCACTGAAATACCAGGAATGTTATTTATCAGCAGCATGGGTGTGCATTTTGAGTTGGTGTCGTCGTAATCCAGACCGGTATTTGTACGACTTACCACAGCCAATACACGGGTGAACCAAATTTCGATGTTGAGCATCTGTATGTCCACTTAAAGCACTCAATTCACCAAAAGCAGCACCACATACTTTACACACTATTCTGTTTTCTCCAGTACAAACTTTCATATGTGCGTTTCTTCTGAAGCGGTCACGGAACGTACGATCACACCCTGTACACGTATGAGGCTTCATACCTGAATGCTGGTTAAGGTGATCCTGGAATCGATTTTTGATGAGAAAAGTCTTTGAACAACCTGGAAATGGACATTTGAATTCATGATCGTCGTGTTTACATTTGCAATGCTGTTTAAGGTGCTGGCTTGTTTCAAAACTTTTCCCACATGCATTACAAAGGACTTTCTTCACGTGATGGACTTGCTTATGTGCTTCTAGTTCAACTTCAGTATCGAAGAACCTTGTGCATTTACTACATTTGATCTTGGAATCATCGTGGTCTTTTAAATGCCTTCTCAAAGTATCTCTATAGCTATAGGATCTTTCACAGATGGCACATTCAAAATTCTTTTCAGACAAAGACACAAACGACCCGTCTAACGGCCCCTCTGCTTCTACGAGTTCTCCCTCTGCGTCTGACGAATCCATTTGCAACTGCCTAAAATATAAAACAGTCATATACAGCTTCTAGGCTATTTACTGGTAAGGGAGATATGTAGCTGAAACCTGTGTATATTTATCCTGAGGAAGTCTTATGACAATGGGTTCACCTTAATATCCAAACATTCTTGGAAGCTAATGCAAAGGTATGCTTTTGCTAACGATGAATTTACTGTATTTGCTAAATATAAACGAATATATGTGACAACTATGGCTGCTTTAATAAAAGCTAATTAAATCTAGACCAGAAGTTCCACAATTCCCATCATAATACACATCTGACAGAACGGGGGTTCGTCCGAACTGGTAGTACATGCATGATAACCTTTGATGAATCTTAGATTGGTCATGGGACACCATTCCCTTATTCAGTTTGACAGTACACAAACAGTTAATGGTACCTTTTAACTGTAACAATGATTTGCCTGTGTCGAGCACACATTAACTTATGCTAGACTGGTACAATGTACTTAATCACAGCTTAATGTTATAATATCCACTTAACTAGCTACGTTAGAAACAACCGGAGTCAACACCGTCCCATTTGATATCAATTCCGGTAATACACCAGCTAAACAAGAACATCGCATGCACTTCTCAGTAAGTTATATCCGGGTCGCGAAAACATGTGACAATTAATAATACAAGATCATGGACTCTTATATTAATGCCAACGTTTCGCGGATCGATATACAACAACAAATTTAAATTGACATAGTAGTACATGTGTGAAATATTGTTATACACTAGTTAAAACCATAACTTACATGCGAGAGTTCATTTAAACAATCGGTGCGGCATTTACTACTAACCGGTGCTATCGTGAACTTCATGTACACGTGCAGCGTATAGAGCCGTCCACTAATATGCTTATATTATAATGCATTATCATGCTACAAAAACTAAACCGTTAAACAGTGCTTAAGTAATTTGAAATATTGAAGTAGACAACCTTGTGGTAGATTCATTATCAGTTGGCTAAAACACTTGGTATGGCCACACTAAATATTGGAATATTTCAGGTAATTATCGTTTCGTATGCAGGCCTATGCTGTTTTTGGTATCTCACTCTTTCACTCGTTCATTCTATTAAATTAAGCTCACACTGGCCCCGCTTCTACATAGATCTAAAAATGTCCAAATCATGACAAATCGTTGTCAATCGGAGAGGATATTTGTCAACGAGAAAAAAACGTGACGGAATTGCGTTGGTCAGGAAACTCTCCGACCTTACCACGTTTATTTTAAACATGTTCAAAACAAGCATATATATTGCGTCCCGATTCATACTTTGAGTCAGGTCTGTGATGATGAACTTGGTTAGTAAGAGTGTGAATGGGATTTATAAAAAAAAATCATTGGTAGTTTGGAAGCGCATTATAAAAATCCAGTTATACACATTGGCACTTAAGTATACCGTAATTATTTCAATGTTATTGCGCTCCAAAACGTTGCTTTCAGACTGTCTTCATTGTTATCATCTATACCCTTCCGACTGATTTCTATGTTATCTTTTTTAATCATCAACTGTCTCCATTGTTCTCAAAAATATGACACCATGTCATGTTTAAACGCTCATATCTCGGCCAAAAGGACTAATAAAAGTGTGTAAATCTGCATATAGACGGGGGATGGATGTAATTTCGTCATGGTATAAGTCAAAGGGTAAGGATTTGTCAAAAAATACCTTTTTGGGGATCAAAGTTTCAAATAACGCGTTTTTTGTAAAAAATCGCATACATTTTTCATGATTTCTCCCTAAATAATACACGGTTTTGCTCAGAATTTCGTGTACTGATACCTCTTTTAACTGCGAATAAATGTACACACTTTGTTTTGTTTAGACCCTGCAAAAGGAATATAAAAACAAGCAATACTTACTTCCGCGAATTTTGCGTCCGTAAACACTGACAACTGTCTTCTATGTGCCAACTGTTTTCTATGTATCGGGTTGAACGGTGTGATTAGGGAACAAATATTTTGGTCATGCACTTACGACTGCCTCTCGAGCGCAAAACAAGGTAAAAATAATGTAAACTTGCCAATTATGCTCCTCTCGTTATTGTTTTACATCATTACACTCAACCGCTTTAAAAACGCACCACTATTGAAAATAATCAAATTTTGTCAAAATACATTTTTGCTAAAATTGATAGATTTCAGGGTTTGTTCAGTTCATAAGCTTGACCTAATTAAAGAAAACGATTTATTTTTCATTCGGAATACCCCGCCCTGAGAACTTTTTTGATTTTGCATGTTTTGTGCGTGCAGCTCGATCGCGTCGACCTGTGTGATCAATATTACTTTTAAACTGTACGCTGTTGGTGTGCGCATTGAAAAAACAACATAAACAATATTGGCTAAAGGTATTTTTATGCTGCCAATATCTCGAATATTTGTTGTCGATGCCTGTGCCTTCGCTTCCAACTGAAAAGAGCCTCGGTGCCTTGGCATGGCGGTTCAACTGCCACCATACAATGCATGGGAGCTTAGAACATCGATTCCAAGTGAATGGCACAGTCAAAGACCGACATGGATGAAACCAGCTTAAGGTATTGAGCCCGAGCTATGAGGAAACATGACACAGGTTGTGTCACTGTAATTGGTTCCGCATGGCTGCACACAGTGTCAAAATAATAACGGACGTCAATCAACAAGCCAAAAGTACATTATTGCATTTTCATAATTATTTCTTTCATAATTGTCAATAAAAAGGAAAATTATTTTAGTACATTTTTTATGAGTTTTCTCCCGTTTAGAGCCTAAAGTCCCATTTTTTTGTCTTCAAGCTACTTCATAGTGTTGATTTGAGGTGCCACAGAAGCACCACGGGATATGTCCTGAAAGTCCGATGCTTATAACCAAGACTTCAAGTTTAATTAAGGCTCGAATCAATCTTAGGTTCACATAATGCGCATATCTAAACCGCACTCGGTCGTATGGTATTAGCCAGACAGCCATAGCCACATAACATTTATAATTCAAGTCAAACTTTGCTTGAATGGTGGGAAACATCACGTCGAACATAATTCTATCATATTACGTAATTAATGTTATGCTTCAGGAGGAGATACCACGTGCATGCATCAATGGATCGGGCTCTTATACTTGCTTTTGAAATTGTGACTTTCACTTTCATGGGTCTCAGTGTTATCTGTGTCATAATTCATTTCAAACTCATAATAATTGCATGAAAATCACACACATTGTTGAATATAGACTGAAGATTATTAATCCGAAAATAAATAAACATAAATTGACGTTTTCATCACAAAAACCGATATTTCATATGTGGTGCGTTTTTAAAGCGGTTGAGTGTATTCAAACATTGGAGCGCGACAGAATGACAAATGCTATTTATTAACAGACTATCACTATATATCTGAATGGAAAGGAACGTTATTGCCAAATGTATCGGTAGGACACACTTGTTGTCGCTAGATATGTCATAATAACGTGGCTGAAATCACCAAAGTGCATACAATTTAATATAATACATGTTTTGATGACATCTTTTTGAATATAATGTACACTTAGAAGTGAGTAATACAATTTTTCTTCTTCTGTTCAAAATGTTCTACGCATTTGTTCTGGGTGTATAATAGCAAAAATGAAACCAAAGGTGTCAATTAGAATAGAAATACTTTCCACAATTCTGGTGTTTTTACTTCCTTTATAAGATGGTCTACTCTCTAAAATCCAACTACAAACCATAAACTCATTCGTTTGATTTAATTCTTGTTTATTGTAGCTGCAACACTTTTTAGACATCCGACCACAACAAAACGTCATTTGTCACTTATGGTCACCATTATTTTCATATCTTTGTGAAACTAGGTTCTCCGGCAGGGACTTGGTATGGAATGTATGGGCATTGTTCCGTGTATTCGAGTTGTTTATTAATTTTTACGTTTTCTGTGCTCGACGGGTTAGGTTGAGGGCTGTCTTCCCTGCCCAATTTCCTCATATATTTTGTAAGTTATGCTAGGCGTTTTGACAGAAAACTGTCCCTAAGTGTGCAGTATAAATTTTGAACCATTGCTTTATAACCTAACCAATAATATGTATTACGCAGTCGCCAAATGTTTAGACACTAAAAACAAACTCAATTAACATCGCCATGTAAAGAACCATTAATAACCTTCATCTTATCATCCCAAGGGTCGTCTTACATTTGGTGTATAACCGCAGAATCATTTCGGATTGTAAATTGGCATAAAAAAGTACGTGATTACAAATCTCCTTGGCTATAAAATTGATAACTATGGAATTCGTCCTTTTTCAAATGCAACTCCCATGTACACATCGATTTAAATTCACTTCATTTACATTTTACTTCACCACATTGTTAATTTGAGGTAACGATGCCAATTGCAATATATTCGCAAACTCATACTTCGATTTGTTACAATAAAATAATTCGATGCTTGTTTTAGAAATGTTTGGTTGAAATTTCAGTAACTATTGTTGATTGGTATTTACAGAAATGCCAACCTATCACCTATTTCAGGGAAACTATCGAATCATCGTGTGTCAATAACCTCTTATATCTTCCCTAACGTGTGTTGATTCGACTTACATAGTGTAATAATGTAATTAAGTTGTGCAAATATTAATGTCCTTATAGTTATTCGCACTACCTCGATAATGCTTGGGCTAATGCAATACAACCAAATGAGAATGCCATTTTTTTTCTGAGCATTGTCTGGTAGGGGTTTTCAGTTTAAATACGTGGCGTGTTCCCAACACGTTATTGACCACGTACTTAACGTGTATTATACGTATTGTTTCCTTCAATTAATATTTAGACTATGGGCGATATGAACTGGAACTGTGAATCCAAAATGAATACATATACGCTCATTTGTTTAAAATCTTTTATATCTATTTATGTACACATTATTTTAGCTTTGTCTGATCCTTAAATACATGTCTTGTAGATATCACCTAAATACTAAGTGATACAGACAGAATATAGTGAACAGTAAGGAGTAAGCTATACAGTTTTCAACAGACTTGTTCCACATTTTGTTCCCACAATTGAACCAATTCAAATAGTAATATATTTTCTTATCGTTACTTGAGTGTTATTCGTCAATATTTAGATAACTTATAATGAACATTAACGATTATCGAAAAGCACAGGTGTTTTGCAAGGCAATAATTATTCATTGCTGATTATGTCTGACCTTTAGGTTATGTATATGTTAGCGATGTAGAGGTCAATATCTCTATGTTGATCACTGTTCCAATGACGTTCCATTGCATTTAAATGCTCTGCTGCAGACGAACGTGCAGAAACAATAATGTTAGGTAACTGTATTCACGGTGGGGAATCACGTGGTTTCAATGGTAGGATCCACCACAAAAATGGCGGCAAAATAGCGTCGACTTAACCCATATTTTGAGGTAAATATATAACATCGAGACTCGTTTCTTTATGGACACCCCGGCCAGCACGCAATGGCTTCTCCACTGAATCTTTTGGTACCCTACTTTCCACGATTGATCCCGTAGTTTCCTCAAACACTTCGATATTGTTACGTAAATAACAAAACACTAGCAGGGTAGACATCACGATTATGACGATTTTGACCATATTATGACCAGATCTCCTTTATATCATCCGTATTTTATGCGATTGCAATGTGCGAACATTTCGCCAACATTTTCCAACACAATTACCACCAGAATATCATATATTTCGGTTATCTGAAAAATTTAACAGTCAATTTGCATGAAAGATAGGATCCACGCTAAGGGTAGGACGCACGATTGAACCTGTGCAGAGCGCATCCATGATAGTGGTCGGCAGTTTTCTACGATTCTATCAATCGAAATATGTTGAATAGGCACATAGTGTTCATTTATACAAGTTTGTAATAAGTATGCTTGCTGGCATCTTTTGTTTATAATTGAATTTTATTAGCTCACACACCACAGTTGTAGTACTGTCTGTCCTTCAGTCTGTCTGTTCAAAGACGAATTCTTGTGAGTGCAACTCGACCTTCAGTAACTGTTGTTGCTGGAGTTTCCTAAAACTATCTCACATGAACAACCTTGACATTTAGATATACAGGAAATAATAAGCGATGGATTGATTGACATTGCAAATAATGTGGTCCTTTGTCGACGGGGTATGTTAGTCTGACAGCTATTTTTTTAAACAAATAATGTTGATGCATAAACAATACACGTAATTCGTGTATGTGTGTCGATCAATGTGTTGCAGAAATATGTTTCTAATGATAGTTTGGTATTAATACGTCCGTATGAAATAGCTTGACTATCAAGTTAATCGTATAGGAATCGGTTATATTTTAACACATATTGCCTAATTTTCTATGTAATATGTCATCGCGTTGATTTCTTTCTTTCACTTCTTTCAGAGCAATGCGTTGAAAGAGTCGCAACTTAGCTTAAATTCCTACAAAGTTTCAGAAACAGCAATATTTTACAACCAAATAAGACCATGCAAATTGACAGGTTATAGAGCTCCCTAAATGACATAGCATCAGCATCCATATTTGATATATTTTTACTGTTATCCTTAGAATAATCATCTACGCAAGTCGCCAATTTAGTATTTTGTGTGCTGAACAAAATACCCCTTTGTTTACAATCTAAAATCGACGGGTCGTTCCGCGGACAGTTCGTAAATTTCCGTAATTAATCGAGGACGCATATATTGACGACCAGTTTATTCGGGAATATACGTGTAACTAAAAGCTAAATACCGGTATCCTCCGGCACCGATAATCGTCGGTATCCTATTGCACTATATTGTATGAGGTAATATAGTATACTATTTCACGGGTGAATTGAAAGCTAAGTTGTTTTCATTTGGTTATAATATATGTACAGAATGAATATATTGAGACAGAATTAAAGTGTGTATGTAATAATGCTTTAGACCATTTTTTATTTTATTTTTATTTTTTTTATTTCCTCCAATGACATGAAGAGCATATTTTGTAACACAAAAGCATAGTAATTATAAATACACATCAATACAAAGTAGGTGAAATACATTTAGTTTCAAAATATTGTAACTATCATAATATGTACATCATAAGTAATACTATACAAATATACATGGTGTATAGCCTGACGGATTTGACCAGACCCTAACCTTTATGCAGGAAATATATCGAATATTAAATAATATGCAAATCAAAAGGTCAGGTTCGTGTCAAATCCGCAAAGTTATACTGATCACAGTTCAGTCAAATGACACGTAAGTAGTTACAGTAAACTCACTCGAGAGGTAACCTATACCCTAACGTATCGCGACTGAATGCCGACAGTTCAGGAGATAGGGTTTACGAATCGATGCCGATATCATAGGTTGCCAAAAGGTTGTCGATGTATATAGGCGATGCCGAACTACAAGCTCGACCTATCGGCAAACTGACGGCATCGCTTCCGCTATCATTCGGGATATACAACTGGGCACTGTTTTACTAACAATACGTAAATTTCGCGTAAATCTACGCATATATATCTCCTTGCGCAAATTCGTAAGTGAGTTTTACTAAACGATCGCAAGTACTTGCATATATTTATACAAACGTATTGAAGATTGGACGTAAGTCGGGACACAAAATAACCAATATAACGGTAAGCAGAATGAATAAATATCTGTAAAGGTTCGTTAAGATTTAAGAAATAAAAATCTGTTCGCGTGTATTGTCGTTGAATAAAACACGGGCAGGAGTTCGGTTGCGGAAAAATTAAATCACGAGTGCGTAGCACGAGTGATTTAATTTTCCGCATCCGAACGAGTGCCCGTGTTTTATTCAACGACAATATACAAGAACAGAGTTTTTATTTCGATTCTAAATACGATAATATCCCGCACTATTTAACTGCGCGCATTCCATTTCCACCCATTTGACATTGAACATAATTCCACGAAGAAATTGAGTGGATTATTAGCTGGTACAATTACCTCCCTCGTTAATGAAAACGACCTTCGTAATTGTCTAAATGAAAAGAACACATTTCAAACATTGTAACAATTTTAATAATTTGATAATATTGTGTTTGTTTCATAAAAAACACATATAAAATGAATTGATTATTAGAACATTTTAAGTAACTGAGTTCAGAGATTAATTTTTCCAGACACGAAGTTCTTAAAATAGATGTGTGAACTGTCATTTAGTACAGTACACAACGGAATGATAACACGCCGTATAACTATGCATAGTACTAGTGTTGATGTCTACTGGAATACAAGTTACTTGTTATACAAGTTTACATTTATCGTGCCTGCTTGGACAGCTCCGGAAAAAATATTGAACTCTCGACCCGACAAATTCAGTGTTGAAACAGTTGAGCTTGAAGTCGAATTATTCGCAACTTGATTGTGCTCGGACGCTGTACACGGAGCCGGTGCCGATGGCTGAACCATTGGCAGTGCACTTTTGTAAGCTAAAGCCCGGCTGAGGCTGTGTTTTTCATCGTCATGAGGTTTGATATAAGAATTTAAACTCTGCACGTTTCTGTGCCCTGTGACGGACATGATTGATTGGTTGGAGAATCCTTTATGTTGCAACTGTGTTGACACGAATGCTCGAATACAGTGGTTGGTGTACCTCATTGACAGGTCGGCTTCTTCAGACAGCCTTGACATTAAATTGTTCAGTTTATTAATACCTAATGGCATGTTTTCAAACCACGAGGAAGCATTTGCATTCTGGAAATTACGATGGGGACGTTGAAAGAGCCTGTCACAATCAGGATGGAGCTTGGAGGTGTATTTTTCATAACTGGTGAGTGGACAGAATTCATTTTCTGGTTCAGCATACATTCTTGGTTCCTTTGCCCTTTCTCTGCTATCAACACCGTGATGTGTTTTATCAGCCTCATTGTAACCCATGGTTAAATACCGCCTTTCCTTTGAATCTGTTTTTATTACAAAAGAATCTTTCTTAAGTGAGGGCAAACCTTCCCTACCACGTCGCCCGAACTGTGCAATAATTTCATACAGTACCTTGTTCTGGAGTGTTACTGGCTTGTCTAACGCAAACACCCCACTTTCATATAATTTAATCTGATCAGGTTCTGTAATTGGCTCTTTGTGTTTTGATTTATCTTTGCCGTCCCTTTTCAGACCTTTGATCAAGCCTGTTAGAACTTGATTTGATACCATGATGTCTCGATCCTGAATTATATTCAACAGTCTGGACCATGGTGGTGCGGTCAGATAACGGTTCAGTCCAGCACGGATCCCGACCAAAGCAGATTTAGAGTAGTTACCGCCTTTCTTGCTCAAGAGTGAAGCATAAAACTGTTGTAGAATCAAGTCAAGACGGGATGGTGTCATGTCTTCAAATCTTTCAGAGGAATAATCATTCTCGGACATCCATGCTGAAAAATCAATAAAAGACTTATTAGCTATGGTGAAAACCAATTCGAAATAACTGGATTAATTATTATTTCTAGTCATTAAAAGATGCATGTGTAATGTATTGACTAACAAAGAGAGAAGTGTTTATCCGTGCTACTAACTACAACGTCAAAGTGTAAGCGATATATACGTACTGCGGCTTATACGAAAACACCATTATCCACACGAATGCAGAAACATTTTGGCAGTGTTTAAATTTCAAAAACCACCGAAAAGGCAATGTTATGATGCATGGTTTAGTAATAGAACGTTGGAGCATTAAAGAGTGAAATTCCTGTGTATTGATCAACAGGTATTTAAAGTGCAAAATTGTGTACACTATAGTCTATTCTAACACAACCAGTGGTTTCAGTTATATACACAAAGGGGAAATGACGGTGTGCACAAATTCCTGAAAAACAGTAATGGCGGAATAACTTTAAACTGCAATTATAAAGCCTTCTGAGTAAGAAAATAGTGAAGCGGATACTGTATTGATCAGTTGTCAAATGTGGAATATTATCTATATCATTTAAATAAATAATGAATATGTACCTGTGTTTTATCTGTAATAAAGCACAATGACTTGTTTGGATGCGTACATTTAATAACTAGTGCTACGCACACGCTATTTTATTTCTATGCATGGGAACTTCTGTCGACAAAGACATGCCAGAAAATATTTTTATTTCTTAAACAAAACGTGAGTTTGTTTGAATTATCATACCTTTTAATAAGCCAACTGCCCATTTGGTTTGAGTATCCGTTGTTCGTTCTGTGTTTTGAGCCCGAAGTCTTTGGATGTCTGTCTGAGAAATACTCTTGAATCTTTTATTAGGTGGCTGGATATCCACAGGTTTGGACATTGTAGACTGATCAAGCACAGGCTTGATGGTTTGTTCATCACAACTGATGTCCAATGCTAGCATTTCCGCATCGTCACTGTCATCATTGAGAAAATCATCCTTATAATCCTCATGCTTATCCTCTATACCTGTCCCAGTTACTTTTTTGAAGAACTCATCGACATCATAATAGGTTGAAGTGTATTTTTCAAACAATTCAAAAGAGAACACTCTCCTAATTGCACCTGTATTGCGTGATTGTACCACATATTTCTTCACAATGCCATCAAGAATTGTTCCTGTCACTTGCCAATCGTCATTAGATCCTCTAACACTACAGACTGTGCCAGGTTTAAACCCCGACATTATTTAAATTTAAGCGCTGTAAAAGTAGGCCTATTAAAACTGTGTTGATTTGTAGCGCAGACGAGACCGATACATACCGGAAGTGCATTTTACTACGAACCGGAAGAATAATTTACTACAATGTTTACATTTTTCATTCATAAATATGTCACGTGATATTTATTTCCCACGACGGTAGTTGTAACTATTTTTGAAACGCACATGTTGATGTTCGGTGTATTGTGAAGAAGCGAAACACATTTTTGCAGTTTAATTTGTTTATTTGCAGAAACAGCAGTAACAGTGTATTGAATAAATGCTTATTATGTATTTTATTGAGTTGTTTTGCCATTTTAGAGCGCACAAACAGATATGACCAATTTGCTGTATACGGGGCGTAAATAGTAACAGCCAATGTGGCAGCTATTTATTATGGGGGCAATAAAACATGGTTCGGTTCGTTCTTTGTGTATTGGATTAATCCGCGAATCGTGTTAGAATTGATGATTAAACATGCCTTTGTTAGTTAATTACGGTCTTAACAACAAGTGACGGTCTAAAATAACATGCGACGATCAAAAATCAACAGTGCGTGTTAATAACTCCACACTTACGTTCATATTTGCTATTTAGGGTTGGCCAGTTTTGGCGTAGAAATAAGCCAAACCTACAACAGAAAGTGAACTACAATATCTTTGTAAAACGCATTTACGCAAATATTATCGATCGGCGTACGGAATTTTAGAAAAACTTACGGATTACGCTTGCGTAAATGCTTTGATGAAACAGTGCCGCGGTGTCTTCGGTAACTACATGTATTTGGCATAGCTTCCGTGTGTTAAACTCATCACTTCGCCGTTTTCGGGGAACGTTCAGCATCGATTCGGCTTTCCATCTAGAACCATTCGGGATGGCTAATGATTAAAACGTCTCACAGAATGCGTCCCGAAGATGCGGAGTGAATGCCGATGGTTTACAGAAACTCTCCCGAAGCACTTTCAAGCAAGACATTCGGCGTCCATTTAAAAAAACTTAAATGCCGAAGAATTTCGGTCCCGAAGGGTTCCAGACGCGTTGGGGAATTATACGGAAGATATTCCATAACATCGCGATGGCATGCCGAACCATCCCGATCTGGTGAATTTCTGCTTCGAGAACCCTTCGGCAGGTCTTATAAATGTATATGTTGCAACATATGTTAGAAACATCATAAATTCTCGCTAAGTCATTCAATTTGTGTACAAAATATGACTGCTTTTGAGCATTTATGGGACTTTAAGAAAACCCAAGAGCTAAAAAGTAAGAAAATAACAGCAACAACTACAACAAGATCAAACAGGGGGGAAAAAAATGGACAGCCTTTCATCACTATTCAAATCGCCATTTAAAACAACTGTTAGATCACAATTAACCAGACTTAGAAAAATTCTATCACCAATATGTCGCTCTCCTTTATATAAAGCCTTGGAATTCATGAATAAGTAATGTTAATAAGAGTACTTAGCAATACGAGAACCTTATATGCACTTGTCAGTATTAATTCCTTGTCACTGAAATATGTGGATTTTAATTAATAACCATCGATCTAAATACAAACTAATCAGATGCTGCTTAGACATATTCAGCGCAACAAACTCTTTCAATTGGCACACCTATTTATGTGTGAAGTAGTGGTATACTTGCGCAGAAAACTAATGCCATGAGAGTTTTAATTTGAACAACCGGCGGGGTCTTAACGTACACCATTAAATGTATAAAGTTTACTTACTCTTTATGCGCCACGATGCATACAATTGAACAACTTAATAAATACAGGTCCGTGTTTAAAGTGTGTCGGCCTTTGTAACTATTCATGAGTTCTAACTGGTTGAAAACGAACAGGCTCTTTAAATCCGGGATTCCGAGTGGTAAAAGTTACTAAAAGAGAAAAACTTAATTCAAGGAGTCGGTTATTACAAACTACACCGCACAGCGTTAGCAGCAACATCTCACCATTCAAGATGGTCAAATAACAGGCAATGCAAAAACTATTTGGTTAAAATAAATAAATAAAACTAATTATAATACAATATTACCAAATATCTCACAGCGAACATTGATATATCTCAAACAATAAATTACGACTGGACTAGCTGTTCAATTTCACATACGTGAATATCAATGTTCATTCTATTTATCTAGTCGGCATCGTTATGAAATTCTTGGTGTAATACCTAATTAGATATATTAATTATAATCTGACTTGTTTGTGGATAAATTTGTACAGATCGAGTCGGTCGTCATGTGTTACAGCCAACTAAGTGAACTTCTCGGTTTAAAGCGTTCGATCCATGCGATCGATAGAAGCGTAGAAAGCTGTCGACTAATAGCATACTTGTATAAATGAACATTATGTACTCGTTCAACACATTTCGATGGATAGACGCGTAGAAAACTATCGACCGCAATGATGGATGCGCTCTGCCTAGGTTCAATCGTGCGTCCTACCCTTAGCGTGGATCCTATCTTTCATGCAAATTGACTGTTTTATTTTTCAGAAAACCGAAATATATGATATGCTGGTGGTAATTGTGTTGGAAAATGTTGGCGAAATGTTCGCACATTGCAATCGCATGAAATACGGATGATATAAAGGAGATCTGGTAATAGTATGGTCAAAATCGTCATAATCGTGAGGTCTACCCCGCTAGTGTTTTGTTATTTACGTAACAATATCGAAGTGTTTGAGGAAACTACGGGATCAATCGTGGAAAGTAGGGTACCAAAAGATTCAGTGGAGAAGCCATTACGTGCTGGCCGGGGTGTCTATAAATAAACGAGTCTCGATGTTATATATTTTCCTCAAAATATGGGTTAAGTCGACGCTATTTGGCCGCCATTTTTGTGCTGGATCCTACCATTGAAACCACGTGATTCCCCACCGTGTGTATTTGGTGTTGTATTTATGAACAATTTGATCAAAATGGCAATGCAAAATCGGAAATGAAAGACCACCCGCGATAGAAACAAAATACATACTGACTTTACCATTAATTATAATGCATGTTAATATAATTATAATAAGTTTTGTGTTCCAAAATACCATGCTTAATATGGTGCCTAAGGATTCAATGGAACTATTCATGATAGCAACGTATTTGTCAGGTCGGTACACTTTGATTACCATGTTTCCTTGACACGAAATACAATAATAACGTTCTGTACTAAAATACGTAATACTCTTGAATTACCTGTCATTTTATCTATGATTTAAAGAACAGTAACGAATTAATTACGACCGTCTGCTGTCTCTGGTGGCTTTTTCAGATAATAAGAGTTTAAATAGAAATATAAGCTATGTACAGAACATGTTATAATTTGGTCTTATGAATAAATAAAACACCATATTTTCTACAAAGTGTATTTGCCGAAATCAAAAACATTTAAATTTATATGTATTGAAAATGAGATTTGATATGCAGGTATTAAGCCAATGAATCAACTTTAGAACTCACTGATTGAGGCTGATACATGTCGATTGCGGTTATGAATTGGAAACGATGGTGGGGTACAATACCTTATTTCAAATTAAATCTTTGTCATTTGATATTTCGATTTTATGTCTTCATTGTCACTAACATGCTGTATAACATATCTTTATAAAATGGATGACAAAAATAAAAGAAGTTATAATTTCGCTGTCTGAAAATCCTTCAAACAGTAGATAAATAAGCATCACGAAAGTGTTGGTAAAAAATGAAATGGTCTTGGAGAAAAATAGTAATAATTGTCGAAAAAAGGGTTATTCGAGATCTGTTTTAGTAATGGTGAAATGAAACCCAAGATTAAAAATTGCCCACCAATGTCGAACTTTTAAGGTTCAGTTACATTGGTTCCATGATGTCTATGATGAATCCATTAGCAAACAGTGGCATTGTAAAAGATGTCCATAGGATATATCAGTCTTTTTTCGAAAAAATGCATGAATAATGAAAATATACGTCATTGTCAAAGGTCATGGATTCTGTAAATGCAACATTAGATGGATAATTAGAGCATGTTTTGATAGGTTATGGTATGTCAAATCAGAAATGGTCATAACGATAGGGTGAAGTTGATGTTTGCTCTACATTGTGTGTTTGTTTTCATGGAAAGGCATTGTGTTTGTCAGTATAGAAATACGCAAGTCAAAATCATTATCAAATTGAAATAAACTGAAGCCTTTGGTCTATGTTCAAACCGTTTCGAATCAACTTTTCAACAAATATGTGTTCCGTATCGTTCCTGGTGACTATATTTAGGTCATAGTGTTCCATCCAGACTCAGCTTCAAGTCACCATACACAACGCCGAATACATATCTTAAGATATATGCTTTGCTATAATAACCAAACAATGCTGCAATAAAATAATTTCAAGGAACATAATTATGGTGACAGGAAAAAATTTGGGCTATGGGGAACCCTGAAAATATCAAATAAACTTCAGTGTCGGGCTTATTTATGGGCACACAAACGGTACATGCACTTTAAAGACCCGGTTCTGTAAGGAGGATCCTGTAAAAATAAGATGTTAGATATTTTGAAAAAATATATGAACTATACATAAGGTGTTGATAGCTAGTGATATTAGTTGTAGAATTTGTTTCATAATTGACCTAAAATAAATCAGTATACGCGACCAAGCTCAGAAATCCAAACATATTAGGAAAACAAATTAACACCGGATATCTAACATATAAACCAGGCCACCTGTTGTAGTATATATATTGGAGCACTTTGTCCAATATCAACGTTTTTTAGACTTCCAATCTTCTAATTAAGCCACGTCAGAACATTCTGTCAATCATCGGACGAAACGGCCTCGCATAACGTGAAACAGTCTGTATATACAGCTCGAATCGTCTCACTGATTCTATCAAGAATTTATAATAAGTGGGTTATGCATTAACCGCGCTGCTTTAGTAATAGGTCGACTATGAAAGCAATTAGAATATATCAATCACTCCTGGTACCATAGAGGCTATGTGAAAAGAAGAACACGATTCCCTCCTTTCAAGACTCACGAAGGCCAACCATGGGAAGTATTGGCACACCTATTAGTCCAGTAATTGAAGCTAAAAAATATGGTCAACCTCAAACAAATTGCAAAACAGAGTTTCTTTGCATTTTCATCATCTACAGACTATTATCGACTACAGACAAAACGTCAAATATGCGAGTTCAGTGGGGAAAATACAAAAAAATCGACATGTTTAAGGTCACTTTTGGTAGCAATTTTCTTATTTCATACTACATGGGTAATTTTAAGTTCTAATAATTCCCGTGTAAGTCTTTAAATATTTACTAATTGCACCTTAAAGCTTATATTTTCTGAAAGATACAACCTTCTTCTATCGAAAACAAATATTGATTTTATCATCAGACAATTTACTTTTCATATATATGCCAGTCTACGTGTTGGTATACTACCCATTCAAATGTCGACAAAATGACTCAAAATAGCACTTGGAAGGGGAAACAAAAGTTTTATTCATTTCTTTAATATTAATCCAATTTGTTTAAAATTTACGCATATCATGTGTTGTATACATGTGTGTCTTATGGAAAAAGGATATTTGTGTTTGGACAGTATACAATACAGACAATATACAAAATGTACACGAATCTATCGATTCTGGAGAAATAGTGATTGTTCTCTTTGTCTGTTCGTCCACGATTGCATTTGTATTCACAATTTTGACTCTATGATTATGAAACTTGGTCAGAGTGATCATCTGAACAAAATTAAGACCAAAGTAGAAAATTGATGATAAAGGGTAAAAAACTAGGTCACTAGGTCAAATTGTTGCAAAACCTTGTGTAGTCGCTAGAGGTCATAATGTTGACCTCATATTCATGAAACTTTGTCACAATAATAATATCAACAAAATATAGGTCAAAGTTATAAATTGGGTCATCCGGGGTCAAAAAGTAGGTCGCTAGTTAAAATCAAAGGTAAACGTTGTGTAGGTACAAAATTCACAATTTTGGTCTAATATTGATGCAACTTGGTCACAATGCTCATATCAAAACATCAAAGACAAGTATGTTATTGAGTTATTTGGGTCAAAATTAGGTCTGACTCAATAGGTTAAAATAATTGATGCGACTTTTTGGCTAATGAAGGTTTGTTTATTATTTGACCTAGTGACCTAGTTTTAACTCATGATAAGTTAATATTGAATTTGACCTACATTTTGTCTTCATGATCCATGTGACATAGTTTCATAAAGATTATGTAAAAAGGGTGCATTCTAAAGATTTGTTCTATAATTTGGCCTAGTGACCTAGTTTTTAACTCAGGTTAATCCAATTTCATACATGACCTTGATTTTTGTTAGGTGATCATTGTG
This sequence comes from Spisula subtruncata, assembly GCA_963678985.1. NCBI lineage: Eukaryota > Metazoa > Mollusca > Bivalvia > Venerida > Mactridae > Spisula > Spisula subtruncata. Next base: position 19,576,893 of record OY787661.1, read on the forward strand.
ACTAAACTTCACACGTGTAAGGTTGAAATTGCGATCCCTGGTGACTATATCTTGTTTTTTCTATGTTTTGACCTAGTGACCTAGATTTCGGCTCCGGTTAACTCAAAATTTTATTTTACCTAGATTAGCTTACGATGATTATTGCTGCCAAGTTTCATAAAAATCAGACCTAAATTGCGACCTCTAAGCACGATGTAAAAATAAGTTACTGGTACAAATCAAGATTTATTTACATCAAAAGTGACAAATATCGCGAAAACATGTGACAATTGAATATATTTGTAAATATCTCAAAAAGTCCCACAAATATTCAATTAGGACATTTTGTACATTGCTAAGGATAGCTTTACGCACCATATAAACACAAAACTGTTTGTTTTGCAATTAGTTTGAGGTTAAAAGTTAAAATGACTGGACTATATTTATTTCGTATGGTTAGGTTCAATGCGATGGCTGAGTGGTTATGCGATGACGCCGTATGGTATAGTCTCGAAATTAAGTCTGTTTAGGCGTAAATTATTTGTTATGACATTTAGAAAGGTTTGCATGTCGCTGTGCATTTCCATTTTTAGTCTTATTTCCAAATTGTCCTAATACTGGTTTGTGTTTACAATATGTACACTCATGCACTTTGTTCTCATCTGTTTCTGTTGAATGCTTCTTTTCCTAATGGATGTTATGTTGTCTCTTAGTTTTCAATAGTTGATATCCGGAACTCTGTGAAAGTTGGTTTTCCCCTTAATTTACATGTAGGTACAAACAAATCTGGCCAAGTTAGACTGGTTTTGTATTCATATGCAAACACAACTGATCCCCAACTCTATTGTCCAGATATGAATATTCAAGTAACACATGGATTATAACGGTAAAATTTATTTGTACCTACAGAATAGTGGAGATCCGGAGTAGGTCTATTCTTTATAATAAACCATAGTTTGTTTCCCTAAGGAAAGAGAAATATAACTTTTTTTTGGTATAAACTCGTTCGTTGATCATGATATGCGTGTACGAGTATAATACGTAGGCTAATTCACAGGATGTGTGGCTGATAAGCCAATAACCATCATACTGTCACCAGAACCATTCTGAATTCAGGAAATATCAGAAATTCTGAATGAGATTTACAATTTATTACTTAGATTCTGTTATTACCTCTCGTAATTTCAAGTACTATAGATAGCTAGACATAGTTAATGAAATTAAACTTATTATAAATAACATTTAACTGCAAACGGTTAAGAGGTATCAATTAAATAGCGTTTGATGAATCAATTTATACCGCTGTATCTAATTGCTTTATGTTGTCAGTGCACAGTTTGTTTGTAAACAAAGGTATGTCTGTTACATTTTAAATGAATTACAAATATACTGATTGTACAAAGAATCGTTCTCTATTATTTTTTCTCAAAACATTTAATCAAACCTTCGATTTAGTTTTAATAGAATAACAAGCACCAACCGGTGGAACAGTTAAACGCAATAAAAACAAATATGTTTCATTTGAACCTGCAAAAGTGGCAATGTTAGGATGTTCTCGTATCCTGTGACACAAGGCCCTTGGTCATTATTTAAACAAAACGTAACGATACTAAAAACGTAACGTTCTTTTTAATGCAAAGTATACAAACATCAATTACGTAATACTGATGCGAAAACCTGATTACTGGCTTCGCAAAACAAGATGCAATAAATAAATCAAGTGGTGCATGTTATGTTTGTTTATTATCAATCAACATTTTGTCTATTGGATCATTTGATATACAGCTAGTGACGTTCTTATGTCTACTAGGCGGAAGTAACGGTACAGACACACCCTCTTATCATTACAACTAGAATTCTTGGGGGGGGGGAACTTGGCTGATAAACTAGTATATATGATTTTGTTTAAAGACATGGATTACAAAACTATGTATTCATTCTCATAACACGTAGAAATTATTTTAATGTTATAACACAACAATGTCGCAAAAAAGCCAAAATAACCGATGGTAAATGTACCACCAGACGCGTAGTATTGAACACAATCTTGGACACTACCAGTCAATATTATTCGAGTGTATTCTTTCTACTGTATTTTGATCAACTATAAATAATTACTTTCTCTGATAAAGAAAAGTGACTTAAACACGATTTAATGTTTAACAAGTGTAATTATAACTATAACAGATACAAATGAGCTTTGCTTAATAAAATGTGTACATCTCGGAAGTGGGGAGCGGTGGCCTAGAGGTAGGACGCGCGCTTCGGGATCGAGAGGTCCCGGGTTCGACCCCCCTCTGGACCACTGGTTAAAACCTCTGAGCAAGACCCACAGCTCCACTCCATCATGGTGTAAAATGGTACCTGTGAGGGCAGTGTCTATTCCTGGGCGCAGCAGATCAATGTTGGCTGCCACACCACAAGAGAGAAATAGTCTCCCCAGGGAGACACGAGTGTAGGTTTCCATATGTAGCCCAATGACCAGGGAAGTTAAAATGTCAAAGGGTGCTTGAGCGGCCTAACAGCTGAAAAGAGCCCTAGAAAATTGGTAACTTAACTTACGTTGTTCATCGGGCCATAAGTTTAAATACAACACTGAAATGTTCGGTTCCAAATTTTATATTTATATTTCCACTGCGCTGACATACTCAGAAGTACCATTTCTCATGTAAACAAGCGCATTTCTTCATTACAATATACTGGTAACATATTCTTTGTTTGTCTGTCAGTATTGTTTTTCCATTGATTATTCTTATCAAAGCGCAATGAACGATATTGTTTGTTATGCAATTCTCTTGACATTGGAAACGAATACCATTTATTTTATTCACGCATTCAATGCGGTGATTTGATTTAGAACCGCGACAATAATTATAGTACAACTTATGTCCCCTTGCTTTGGCTTCTACAAATGGATTTGAAGACATATTGTATTCTAATAGTTACACTTTAAAACAAAACTGAAGCATTAATAATTTCAAATATGGGTAGAGTGGTCAAAGTTTTCTAATTATTTTTTGTGATTACTTTTCATATCACTAAAGTCAAACTCAATGAAGTTATTTGTACGCTTCAATATCTATAACGGATATTTCTTTTATTTTTAATTAGTATTAGTTAATCATGGCCCGTACATATATGCAGTATAGTGGAGTAACGGTCCAAGACTATGTTTCAATCTGTATACCTCAAACAAAGCTTAAATTTTTTATGTATCGAAGAATTGTGATGAAAACCATAGTACAAGTCAAGGCCAGCTCGAAAGAATGCTTAAAAGCAATTCAAATGATTAAAGTATTTTAGCGAATATGTTAACAGTACATCAGTGTTGGTATTCACAAATTATTTGATTATTTAAAACTCAGATAAACAAGAAAAACAGGATTATCAACCTTTTACATTGTTTTGAAGCATTATGTAAAGCGCTATAATAATAATAATAATAATAATAATAATAATTATAAAATAATAAAGATAATAAAGAAACTATGAAGTATTCTTAGTTTCTTGCAAAATATGTGCTGTTCAATATTTTAACTTAAGTCAAAATATTTAAGTTTTCATTTTAGATGCTTTGTGAATTCCATCCCTGATTTTGATACAACTCTGTTGTGAATATAAACCAACTAGCAACAACAGCGCAACATATACGATATTCATGTTAGAAAATCTAGAACCAATACCTACCAGTATGTTAAAATGATCTATTCTGCGTTGATAAGTCTGAACACTGCGTAATGAAGGACATTGACATACTGGTTCAATCAATTTATAATTGTGTGAGTCTTCTTTCTTTCCAAAAAGCTCTTATCCAAGTTACGTTCTGGCGTTTTATATGTTCAATGTATATATAGCAAATACAACAATAAGCCCCTAACTCTGACGTTCCTGTCCGCTCGCAAATCCTAAATGGCGCTGAGTCTTCTTTCTTTCCAAAAAGCTCTTATCCAAGTTACATTCTGGCGTTTTATATGTTCAATGTATATATAGCAAATACAACAATAAGCCCCTAACTCTGACGTTCCTGTCCGCTCGCAAATCCTAAATGGCACTGAGCCTTTTGTTCCGAAACCTTCTCATGCTTACTTGACTTTCGTAAAGAGCAGTGTCCGGTGGTGAAAACAAATAATACTGGGGTTATTGGCCACCGAATGCGTCACAAACTAATAATTATTTTGTTATCAGAAATGCGACTGTTGCTTACTATTTTTTAGAAAAAAAGATGAAACAAGTTTCCCCAGTGATTCTTGTATGAATGTTGCTTGTGAAGGCTGAAATGACTTATTATATCCTCCACCGACTGTTATTGGCAATACAAATTTAGTTACAGTGCCTAACTGTTCACAGAAAATACAACAAACAAAAACAACATCGCTGAAACATAAAGTAAATTGCTATAACAGTTTGCGTTGGTACTCGTTCTAAAGAGAAACTCAACAACACTTAGAACAACGCTATAATATAGATTTGCTAGCAGCGGAGTGTTAACATATGACGTTTTATGCAACTTCACTGTTCCTTGAATACTGCTCCTAGTTGTGCCACACGTGAAGTGTTGTCTTATAATTTAAAGCGACATTATGCTTTCAAATGTTTAATTGTACGCATTCACAATACTGACTAAACAACATCGATATATTATTGGTGTCACCAAAACGGTAATAGCAATTCAGCCTAGCACATACTAAACCCCATCCATAGTCTATTAGTAGTCGACAGTCCAGTAGTAGAGACGTCACAACACAGTCACTATAAGTGATATTTAGAGCGTCTACTGCATGTTTGTGAAAGGTCAATGACATCAATCCTAACCAAAATAAAAATGGAACAATAAATTGTCTGGCATTGGCCTCAGTAGGTAATAAGAGTTCAAACTGAATTCGTCTCTCAGGGCTCAACATTGTTATGTATATCATGTGTAGATAGGAGTCAAGAATATGTGATAAATATTTAGAAATGGTTTTGCAATCGACTTGCTGGTGTGTGGGCATTGCTCAGTGTAGTTATGTTGTGGTGTTTGTGATGTTTGTGTTCGACTGGTAAGGTTGAGTGCTACCTCCCCTGTCTGATTTCCTCATACAAGGTTCATTGTTTGTAGGCTTATCAAGTTGCCTTATTTCAAAAAGGCAACTTGACTAGTCTACAAACATTGAACCTTGTGTCCTGAGTATTTGGTATTGAATAAGAACATTTACACATTCATTTGGACTTAATGGATGTAGCAAACAATTATACAATGTTTGTCGTTTCTTTTATGATATGAGAAATCATCAGACTGCAAACAGAGAGCGTTTATCGAGATGAGTTGCAAAATGTTATTGGTCTATACAGATTGAGACTCGTTAAACACGAATAAAGTAGTTCACTTATTATATTATCCTGAACCGGACAAAAGACAGATAGTGATTCTCATTATGATTGTTTGTTTTGGGTGTTGGACAATAGTGATAGAGCTATGCACTTGTGTCCTGAAATGTCAGAGATCATCCAGTTCGAATACATGATGTTTGTGAGTTAAAACAGATAGTGAAGCGGACAAAAAGACAGTATTAAACAGACAAAGCGGAGCACGAAAGACACAAAAAAGTATACGAACAGTTAAATTAAGTTAACATGGAGAACACCACACACAGTCCAAGAAGGTAGAATTTTTTAGGGATGCAGAGGAATCTAGTTCCAATGAAACGTTATTTAATAGGAATGTATGTATTTTGTGAGGTTAATTGAATGGTAAAATTATATTTGCTAGTTCTTATGCTCTGACATTGTATATAAATGAATGGTCCACTGGAGTGACATATTAACCAATAATTTATATTCTTGCTCAGTACTGGTTTAACTACTAGCCACTTATGTTACAATAATTGGTCATAGCAAAACTATAAATCGTTGTAAATAATTAAACCGCAAATTATTAAGACATCAAAATGCTGCATTTTTTTTCAATTTATAGTGACGTAAAAGACACGTTCCTCTCTTTTGAAAGTCCATGTCCCACTTAGGGTTGATTAAAATCTAGCTAATCTTCTAACATTTCCTTCACACAAAACACTTAGCTACTGAAATACACTTCTAATGCTTCTTCTGGATAAAACATCGTGTAATCATATCATAAATTCCTTGTGCTTTGTGTGTTAAGCTATGGAAAGCCTTGACTGTCTTATACGTACAAAATGAACGTTGTTGTGTCCAAATAGCAATATATTAAGCCACGTTGTCAATATATTAAGTCAATATATCAGTATATTCAGTGAGAACGTCATTATATGATGCCGATGTGACCTTATATTGAGTCAATCTGTCATTATACGATGTGCATTTATGAATATATTAAGTGAAACAGTCGTCATATCGATTCAACAAGACAATATATCATGCCGATGTGACTTTATATTGAGTCAATCTGTCATTATATGTGAATTTATGAATATATTAAGTGAAACAGTCCTTGTATTGATTCAACAAGACAATATATCATGCCGATGTGACCTTATATTGACTCAATCTGTCATTATACGATGTGCATTTATGAATATATTGAGTGAAACAGTCCTTATATCGATTCAACAAGACAATATATCATGCCGATGTGACCTTATATTGAGTCAATCTGTCATTATACGATGTGCATTTATGAATATATTGAGTGAAACAGTCCTTATATCGATTCAACAAGACAATATATCATGCCGATGTGACCTTATATTGAGTCAATCGGTCATAATACGATGTGCATTTATGAATGTATTAAGTGAAACAGTCGGTATATCGATTCAACAAGACATTATATCATGCCGATGTGACCTTATAATGAGTCAATCTGTCATTATACGATGTGCATTTATGAATATATGGTAAAGTTGCACTTCGGAGTCTAACTGTCAAGCCACAGAGTACACAACAAGTTCTTATGTCATACATTTCTATTTACAAATTTACAATGCAGCTACATTATGTATCCTTTTAAAATAAAATTCAATTTTAGTAATTAGTCTCTTTATGTCACTGCTCCTTGCTAAAGAATTATATACATATTTAATATATACAAAGAGGTCTAAAGAACAAAGAGGAGGTCTAAAGAACCTCTTTGTTATGTATAACATACTTAACTTTACGATTTTATATATGACTGTACATACTCAGGATAAATATCCACTAATATGCACTTACTTAGTACTGACGTACTTTTTAGGTTCAATCTGCGGACTGTTTATACGTGCTATTAACTTTACTACAAGAATTCTGAAACAGAACGTGAAAATTCAAGAATGATGGAGCTATTTTATGGAATACACACTAAGTGCTGATTACACTGAACGTACCAAATAATGAATTGTAATGAACCTTACATTTGTTCATATTGAGAAACAATTACATGTATTTGTGTAAACTGAAAATACATTATTTCTATTTGTCTGGTCAGGAATGTTTGTTTTGATGTTGAACAACCTGTTGGAAGTGCCTAGCTTGGAAATATAAATGCCACATTAATCATGGTGTTAAACTACTGTCATATCTTAAACAAGACAGTTTATGGAAGCCATTACTTCGTTATTGCGAAATTGCTTATTTAAACATTGCTTATTTGACCTGTCTACAAGCCATATTTTGTATTCCTTTTGCATTAGTTTTACATGCATCTTCATAAATTATTATATCCATCAGCAAGACTCGAACGATAATCGCCAATCAGATACAAAGGCGAATACGCAGACCACAAAGGACATTCCTGAGTCCATATAAACCCTTCAAGAGGAAAAGGGAAACAAGGAAATCTGACAGGGAAGACATTACTTAACCTTACCAACTTAGCACAGCAAGTATAAGCAACATCACATTACACAAATACACTGCACAGTGCCCAGCATTACGTAAAGAAAAAAAATGCCCAAATCCCAGCTGTAAAAAAACGGATAACCTAATTTCATAGCGATATGCCAGAACGGTGACCACAAGTGACCAAACGAGGCGTTGTTGTGACTTGACCAAGTTACTGTCCCCAGATGATCACATCTACTTTCAAAAACTGCGAAGTACAACAACAAGGCATACCAAATGTTGGTAACCCCAAGTGAAATTGGACAGATCCTACCGTTAGCGTATTGTCAATGTTATTTTTCCATCATATTTCGGCCGCACTATAGGCGGTTGTGTTTTTTGTCGGCGGGACTTGGACTTTTAATTGTTTCTTTGGCTTATGTGTGGGCATTGTATAGTGTGGTAGCGTTGTGGGGTTACTGATTTTTGTGCTCGGCTTGTTAGGTTTAGTGCTTCCTTCCCTGTCTGATTTCCTCATAGAACCTTCTTTTATATATCTATTTGACAATACCTTACTAACGACTGTACAAACTGTGAGCTTATTCAAGAAGAACCTATATTTAACAGCCAATGGTTCTTAAAATATTGCCATTTTAAAAAAGGCGTTTTATATCACGTATAAACCGTATACCAATGGGCTATCTCGTATGTAAATCAACAAATTAATGTCATATAGAGTTATCTGAATTTTTTCATTTCCTGTATTACCCACACGAGTGTAAACAGTATCTATACGGTGTACCATAGTTAAACTTTGACTGAGACTTATTCCGTCAAACAGCATAATAAATTACTGGCGCTTTGTTGGTTGTTTGATTTGCTAAAGTCGAAACTATTCAATGTGCTGTAAATGTGAAGGTCAACTTTGGAGTAACGATAAAATCAACAACATTTCCATTTCTATACCCACTATCATTTGAATACCAATGTGGTGCTTCAGCGCACGTGCTTTATATCACTATAATTAATGTGACACGGTGTTCTAGTGGACAGCCAGCTTGGTTACTGTTCGAGAGGCTCCTGATTGGATCCTGGCATTATTGATTTAACAAACAAAAATATCAGTCATATAAGGCAGGCGTTAATTAAGCAAGTTTTTCTTGTAATTGACCGCAAATCATCGTTAAGACTTATTCGCATTGTTCATGTCCGATCCAACATCTGAACCCATGGCATGCACGGAATGATCTAAACACCATATTTACCAGGAAGGCTGGCACTACATACGATAGACAAGTATGTAGCTCATCAGTCTTACGTTTTGTTTCACTGTTTGTATCTTCATTAGTAAGCTTTGCTAGAATCTCTAACGTCGACTGAAAAAATATTTGCTTAGTTAAGAGTTCCTCTCATGCTGAATGCACTTGATTTGTCATAGACAAAGACTGAAGCAGCGTTGTATAACTTATTGGAGAGCAAACAAAACAATAGAAACTCTATAGCGTTAATGGCAACAATACATTTCAGTTAGTGTTTTGATATTCTTGTTATTTCCGTCGCATTCATTTAGAAGAGTTGTCGGCTTGTCGCAATGCTTCTGACGTAGAAGCTCGTCATGCGTGGTATATATTCATAGGCAAAAACACCGAAACAAGAAGTACATCAAATAGGTGTGCTTTTCTAATCTTATAAAGTATGATATACATATTTATGTAAGCATTGTCATAATTTATTCAACTGCTGAACTCCTTGAAAGATATACAATATTTTGAATGGCATTGGTTGTTTTGCTCTTCTGTGCAAGGTTTAAAAATTAGAAACCAACAAATACATAATTATGGTTATTTATTCAACAGTTCGACTCTTTCAAATGTAAACATACATTCAAGCTTATCAATGACATTGGTTGTTTGACTCTTCTTTGCAAAGGTTTCATAATTAGAAACAAACACATGCATTATTATTTTTGCTTAAGGCATTTGCATACGTGTACATAAATCCAATTCTAGAACGTTGGTGCACCTCTTATACATTCAATGGCGTTTGTGGTGTTGTATCTGTCCGACTAATTGAAATATTGTTATATTATTCAGTTTTTGCTGATAGCGTTGGTTGTATTTTACGTTGACACCAGGCATCGCCTTAAATATATTCGCAACATGTACACACTATTAATAACACAATAACTTAAAATGACATTTTATTGGAAAAATGTTTGAATTGAAATTCTTACCACAAATACTTCATTTATAATAAAACGCCTCAATATGAGTAGGAGCAAACATTAATCAATATGTGTGTTGATTTGATTCCGGATGTTCAGTTATCTTGACTGCTAGACACACAATCATTTGGTTGCAGTTTGAGATAGAATAGTATAACAATTACCATTTTATATACAATGTGTCTAAGATAATCTACCTTATAATATGTATTAACTATTCGATACCAGCTTTAGAATGTTTTGGTGGTTTTGATTTAAAGGAACACGTGGTAAAATAAACTGAATCTTATAATACTCATCAGATAGAGGATCTGTTTTAAAGCTAGAGATCGCTACCGACGTGAAGATATTAATACTATCAGTCCATTGCACTTCGATAGGAGGGAAAACTGAATAATGTGCATTACAGCTGTCTTGATGGATGGTGTACATTCGTTAAGGGAAGAAGCCTTGCAAGTATGGACATTGTCTAAAAGCATTATCAACACAATACAATGCATTAAGATCCTCAATCCTATTGTTACTAAGTAAGTTTGGCAATAATGAACTCCGGCATTCACGTACCAGCGATTTCCTCATTTTCTGTGTAAAAATCCCTGGCATTTTTTGTCTAAATGTAATAAAGTTTATTATATTACGGAAGACTTTGGTGTGCATTTTAACAAAATTGTCCATACTGAAAGTATTAATGGCGATAACTCCTATTGACCAGCCCTGGACGTTACTTACCCTATTGTCACTAACGTCATGTGCGTGTAAAATGTATACATTATGAAAATAGAAATAGGACATAGCAACCGTTTAGATCGTGTAATTTAAAGTACATGCTCGTGTTTTTGTCTAGGGTCTGATTTTTTCTCATAAAAATAATATTCATACTTTCTCATAATAGTATCTATTCACGTACATATACACATTTTATTAATCTAGCGGGTGCCATTTTTTTTAAATAACTATAACTAGAATTTAATAATACGGTGTGTCTTATTGTGTCCGTTCAATTTGCGATTTCAATATATTTTGTTGAATAAGCAAATATGAAATAATAAAGAATGACAATTCAAAGAAGCAAAAGGGAGGTAATATCCTCTAAGTTCTTAACTAGGGCACTATGGTGATCGCTGATGGAGAATACACTGTCAGCGAAAAAGACGTTTAACGTTTTGACGTTTTACTTTGTATGCTTCAAGATATTTCAGTCATATAATCATATTTGACGGTCTCGTGTTCTTAGCCATTACAACAATACCTATATGTGTCATTTCTAAGGTTTTCGCTTAATTAGACATCATAATTGTGACCAGAGGTAAGATATTTTTTAATAGAATGCCTTGTGAGGCTTCACACTACATTAGATTTTTTTTATGCAATTTTCGAGACATTTCAAAGGGTCTCGGTTTGGTTTTGTGTGACATTTTAAAGCAAAATCATGATAAAGATGGAAAAAGACCTGCGGTGGACAATATTACATTTTGTTGCATTTGTAATATTTCTTCGCTTCAACAGACCAATCTTACTTTTCTCATAATGGATTTCATTCAAACGCATCCCAAATTGTTGATGCATACGAAGTTGTTTCTAATGGTGCCTTTACTTACAGTTAAAATACACACAGGGGATTAACCCATTCATTAACTCTCCATTATTTTTCAGGAATGGAGAGTTGTCTTAACAATAACTGTCCATTATTTCGTATACACATAACATTAAATGTGTATACTTTCGTATACACATAACATTAAATGTGTATACGAAATAACATTAAATGTGTATACAAAATAATGGAGAGTTATTGTTAAGAAAACTCTCTATGCCTGAAAAACATAACACACACATGTAGTGTTAACAAAAAATGGAGAGTTATTTTTATTAAATGTGTTAACAGGTAATGGAGAATTATTGTTGCAGGGAAGCTGGAGGGTAAAACACCGCAGCCATACGTCGGGGTTGGGGCCGTGGATGCAACTGACTGGTGCATTACAAAATGTTTGTGTTCACAAAAAGGGCAATACAATTTGCATTGAAAACAGCACTCAACAGCCGAACACAGAAAAAAAGAAAACAAAACACAGATAAAAATGCTCAAACCACAACAAAACTAGAAAATGAAATCAATCCGCTGTTATTAATTAACATTAATATAATTTTAGCTATTAAGGTGGTACATTTTTTTTGTACCCGCGCAAGAAATAAAGAAATCAAGATGATGCTAAAGTGATAGGATATTAAATGCCGTTAATTTGCAATTGCACTTTAGCGTGATCATGACCATTAAATAAGTTGCAATTACAGCTTTTATACATTCACAAGGGCTAACATTATCACTTAATCATGACACCGGGTTTCAGCATGATACTGAAAACGAAATAATCGACATTGGGCTAAATTAAAATGTCCAACAAACATTGCAACTTAGGTTTTGAGATGATCAGGTTTTGGTCATACATGGCTCCTAATTCAGGAAGACCTGTGCCGATTGGCCTCCTAAATTTGAAGTAAAGAACAGACAAAGTTTGTATAAATTTTGACGGGTAAGAAAAAAGTTAAGTTCCCAATTTACGAGGGCTGTGTTCAGCTGTTCAACCGCTCGATCACTCTTTGACATTAACTTCCCCTAACCTTTGGGCTTCCTAATGAAACATTCGAGTCTCACGGGAGACTATTTCCCTTTCGTGGGCGTGGTGCCAACATCGAACTGCGGCGCCTAGGAATAGACACTGCCCTCACAAGTATATTTACCAATTTTCGAGTACATAAACTAATACTTTCATTACAATGACTGTGCAAATACAAAGCTAGGCTTAATTACAACATGTTAACAACATTGTAGTTATTATATCCATCAAGTTGCATATCAATTATAAATATCCATAGTTCATGCACGGAAACATATCCTCTGACTGAAACAAAATCTTTATAATGTCCATCGTGTTATAGCATCAAGTGACACTGGGTAAATGACCATTGCTTGATCGTGTAACACATAACTCATAACATGTGTTTGCATGGACTACACACCATTATTAAAGTAATGGATAGTTATTGTATTAGTTCACTGGTTTCATGAAAAAAGCATGATTTTCTCGCTCAGTCATGTTCATATTTTTAATCTTCTATTTATAAGAGGTACATCAGGGGAGACTTTTTTGGGAAAAAATATTTTCTTTCAATTTTGACATTTACAGCATCTTTTCAGACAATCAAATTTACATTTGACAGTATTGGTGTATTTTAAGTCAGAGAAAATCCGCGTATCTGTCCATTCCTGAGAAATAATGAATACTCGGCCCCTTCGGGGCCTCGTCTCCATTATTTCTCAGGAATGGACAGTTACTTGGACTTTCTTCTTAACTTAAAAGTATAAAGCGACCATACCATGCATCCAAATATTCATCGCAGTCTTTTATACCACCTACATCGCGTTCGGATTTACTTGTTAAGTATTAAAGGACATCAAACCTTTAGTTCGAACTTTTATTTGACCTTACTGTTTCGACGAAAACATGCATAAATAGTATCCGACGCCATGTATGAATAAAAAATATAGTTTGCTGGCTTAGAATGAGAAGGCCGAAACTACAAAATCAATATTTTGAGAAAACAAGTAAAACTGTCTGACATTCACTCTTTACTTAAAGTAAAACAATCTCTTTAAACTTCAGTTTGGTCAACATGACAACTTCTGATTTTCATGAAAATGGGCTCATAAAAAGTGCCTTATGATGGTGATTACAAATATGCTTTAGTCTTATAAGGTGGTAAGAACTTACGACCTTCTCATTCTAAACCAGTGAGTTATTTAATGTGTCACGGATTTAATGAGATAGAGGGGGTGGCAGAAAGGGAGAGAGAGGGGGATAAGGTGACATAATACAAGTATACCATTAACCAAACTTGATTAAAACGTGTATGTAACATATACATTTGGTACCATGGTGCCTATAACCAAACATATTTATGTGCGTATCAACTAATGAACAAACTGAGTATATGCCAGCATCTCTACCTGAAACATTACTAAAAAAGTGTGGTTTTTTCTATTTGCAGGTATTTGAGTGGCACCAACATACGATCTGTTCAAGCTAATGCATTTTCCCTCTATCCAGACCTTGTTGAATTGTAAGTAATTATAAATATAACTAGCTATTAAGTTGTTAGTATATCAAGCTTTTTGTAGCTTTTAGTGTTTGACTAACCAATATTGTAGTGTTACGATGAAACATTATTTAATGAACACGACACCTTTAGAAGTGCAATTCTTTGATCATTACTTATTCGGTTAAATTAATTCAGGCATTTTATTTTCACTTTCTCATAAATGAACACGCTTTTTAAACACCACCATTCGTCTTATTATTATCAACACCATTTGTCTAAACCAGTATGTAATTCTAGGTGTGATTCTGCGATATACGCAATATCGTCAGCATATAAAAGCAATATAATTAATACCAATTTCAAATGTTCTACAAACAAGTAATGATAAAAATGAACACGTGTCATCGTGTTTAAACCAGCTACGATTTTAATAAAGTCAAAATAATGTCGCAAAGGCCTCAAACGTGCGACTAAACAAAGTTATACATTTTCCTAATTCCATTATCTTGTACTAAAGATCTTTCCTATGAAGCCTAGTTTAACTTGTCTGGGTATTTGTGAGAACCGAACCTTCCACAAAACGATCATATTGCCAAAGAACTCGGTGATAAAATACCCGTAGCGGATGGAAATGAATATATACACTGTATTGTATTCCCTTTCAATATATTTGTCTTATTAAGAACCACTGCATTTTTTCTGAGCTTGTTGCTTCTTTAAACGATTCATTATAGTGACAGTTTATAACACTATTAAAGCATTCACATATTTTACTGTAACGTATCATTCTTTGTTATACATTTGTTAGTTCCGAATACCTTGTATATAAGGCATCCAGACAGATAAGGCAAATAACAATCTCACAAAGAGAGATCCAATACCAAACCATGCTTAAATATCTGGTGACAATTTAACTGCAACTTATCCAGTGTAAACATGTTATACTTAACACGTAGATAATCCATAATGGTGGACGATTTGTCTGCAGTTTCTTGTGATTGTCTGTGATTACTTCCGATATTAACGATCTTTAGTCCAGACACTTTTCGCCATTTCCAGTAATATAATAGACATCGTGCTGCGACGAAATCATTCATGTAAAGGAACGTGTCCCCGTAACTGCCAAGACACGGAGACAGTTGTATAAAAGGTCGAGTTTTAGGTCAGTTCTCAGGAATGGAGAGTAACGCGGAATCAAAGCATACAATCATGTACTATGACGTTTTCTGTTACCTATCTCCAGCATTGCTTGTTGGTCTTGGATATCTTTGTCGATTTTGAATTGTCTTTCGGTTATAGTATTTACTATTTAATGATGTTATTTGTCATGTACGATTGTCCTGCATTACATTTTAGGCTAGTGATTTAATTTGTTCACTTATACAGAGACACTCACTAATCTGAACTCACTGGGACTGACCAAAACTTCGGATTAGAGAAGTTTTGTCTTTTAGTGACAATATTTAGTTTCCAGAGGGCCGTGGAAATACCGCGGATTTTACCATTAGCTGTCACGGGCGGTGGTTTTTACAAACTGGGGGGATAGGGGCCGTGGATGTAACTGACTAGCGTATTTCCTGATTATGCTTAATTAAAACAATGACTACAGTTTCACTTTAATAATGTCGTAAACTTTCTGATAACCTTTAACCAACATAAACCAAGATAATGAATATTTGAATGAAAATAAGTGAAGACGTAGCGTTGGGACAACATTTAATCCGATCTGATTTTTGTGTGAAATAAATATGTAGTTTGTGTATTTTCTGACATAACATATATACAATTTTAAAACAAGTATGTCTCAAATTTCAGTTAAACCTTTGCAGTAAAGCTTGTGTCATTTTTTTGCTGTTTAGTTTTTGATATAGTGGAAATGAATTAGTCTCACGTACTTCCTTGTACATCGTTTAATATGAATGCATTTGAATACACAGTTTGTCAAATATGGACTGAAATACAGTTCCCCCCACCAAAAAAATAAGTATACAGATGTTGTTTCTCAATGTACTTGCCTGAATAACACTATTCGCAGAACAGAGAAGCAACAATATTTTTGAAGACCTTGGAATATTTTCTTTGCTTATTAAGAGTCAAGACAATACATTGATTGCTACCCAAGATGTAAAATTTGAATTTCTGTTTCCGAGACTTTTGAGATAACTTAGCCATAAAAAGACAGACAATTCAGCCCCTTTGACCCCATCGTTATTTTAATTTTGAACTTTTTCATCTTCATTTCTATGTCATCATTTATTAATTTAGTAACTGTAGTTTCAAAAATTACTATAGTTTTGCCCATCTCATAAACAGATATTGAATAATTAAACCAATTGGTAAATATAATCTGGTAAAAAGTGTATACTTATTAAAGGTGAGCACTGTATAAAGCGACACGGGGATATATGCCTCAGCACAATAACCCCGGAGTGTAGTGTCAAGAAGCAATTATTTTAAATCCGGTTTCAATTCTGATTTTTAAAAAATGTCCGGATTATATTCTTGTCAAATCCGGAGTTGTCAAATGCTATAAATCTATTTTAAACGAGTTTGGGAAATGTTAATAATATTTCCTGAACGAGTTTAATATAATTATACCAATTCACAATGAGTGTTAGATTCTTTATATCACATCACATTAACGCGTAATATTATTGGGAAAAAACACGCCCACGTAGTAAAACCTTATTACACATATGTGACGTATAAGATTATACGTATTCGCTATAGTCCAGTCATTGAAGCTCAAAATTATGGTCAACCTCAAACACATTGCATAACCGAGTTTCTTCGCATGTTCATCATCTACAGACTATTGCCAACTACAGACAAAACGTCAAATATGCAAGTTCAGTGGGGAAAATGCAAAATGCAAAAAATCGACATGTTAAGGTCACCTTTGGTAGCATTTTCAGCATTTTCCTTATTTCATACTACATGGGGAATTATAAGTTCTAATAATTCCTCTGTAAGTCGTTAAATATTCACTAATTGTATATAAAAGTGTAGTCCGGCAGATAAACAGCATATTTTGGGGTAACCGTGCAATGTCTTCTATACAAAATGTTTTTGCATTTTTTTGTTCTCTGGACCATACCATAACAGATTCCGAGTGATGCCACCTTGTCATCATTGAGCAATTCTCAGAATGAGGCCCCAAAGGGGGTATATGAATTTTCATGAATTAATCAGTATAAATACATTATTATTTTATCAAATATACAGAAAAAAACACTAAATGCTGTTTATAGTATGCCAAATAATGTGTTTATTAAATTATAAGCATTTGTAATAGTAATTTGTGAAAATGAGGCCCCACTCGTGGTTTACACTTACAACGAGGCCCGTTATTAGACAAACAAATGGTTTATATTAGTTAATGATGCATGTTGAACAAATGTTTCATTATATCTATTATTCAAATTGAATTCAGTGACATTGGTAAGTACAAACATTGAATTAATATACTTGTGGCCCCGTCAGCATTTGTAAAATGAGGCCCCAAAGGTTGTATATGAATACAGATACATAAGGCTGTTATCGAAATAATCAGCTTAAACACAGATAATTTATTATATTCAATCAAATTTAACGCAAAACACCTGAAATGTAGTTTGGGTTGTGT
This sequence comes from Spisula subtruncata, assembly GCA_963678985.1. Taxonomy (NCBI): domain Eukaryota; kingdom Metazoa; phylum Mollusca; class Bivalvia; order Venerida; family Mactridae; genus Spisula; species Spisula subtruncata. The sequence goes on from OY787661.1 coordinate 19,594,577, forward strand.
GAAGTATTGCGTTACATAAATTATACCTTAACCATAGTAACTTGTTGAATTAAGGCCCCGCATGTGGTCGACACCTAATATGTGTCCCGGCCGTAGACCTACAAAGAATATTAAATAGATAAGTATACATGTACGTGTAAAACACATATTTCATGTGCGAATAACACAACATTAAAACAACATAGATGAATACAAATGTACAACAGTTTTGATTAGCTGATGTAATACTTTAATTAATGGCATTAAGGCCCTAATAAGAGTAAATCAAAATTTGAAAAGATATATTATCATTTAAAAAGCAAATGGTCATGAACCACTTTAGTTTAGGAGATAACTTGCAGTTATGAAAGTTTGAATGAAATATACAGGTATTAAAATTGAAATACGGGTAATAAATTGAGGAATTGAGGCCCTGCTAGAGTGAAAAACTATAAATAAAGAATGTACTAGGAATGTAGCGCTTAGTTCAATACTCAGGTATGGAATATACTATCCAAATGAATTCAGTAGCGTCGATAAGTATTAATAACATCAATTACACTTATTAATATGGCATTCCATAAATCTGAGGCCTTTGTAAGTGTAAATTTAACTGTGAATAACGTATAAACAATTTAAGATAAGACATAACACCACCTTTGGAAATAGAAAAACGGGGACATGGATCTCTGCAAGCGATTGCTACATATGTAGTATTCGATCAATGTGTTACTTAAATCAGACAGAGAAGGCAATCATCAGCTGAAACAGCAGAATACAATATGCAAAAAAGAACAACTACAAATTGCTTGACGGAAGTTGCCACAGCCAAAATGACAAATACGTTGTACTGAGCTCTGGTGATAGTTGACCAATTTACAAACCATTGCATTATATAAAATGTTGGACATAGTATTACACACAATTTCCGTATAAACTATTACTAAAAGCGTTGTGTATGCATATTAATTAGCAATCACATTAAATAACTTGATATTTGGTATGTAACATCATCTAGTGGTCCCCTACCAAGATTGCTCAATTTAATCCCCTGATCCCCTGCGGCCCCGCCACGGGGGTCGTCGTTTTACATAGACTGCATAGGAAGCATCCTTTTGTATGAACCGCTTCATAAATATTACTCTAACATCAATGCCAGTGGTTTTTATCTTCTTACCAGTATTTCTATCATCACCACATACAACCTTTTCATTCTGAAAGCTATATTCATATAATCACTGACGACAGGCATTTGTGTCACTTTGCGGGATTTAACCCCTACCAAATAAATCATTACTGGCTTTACATGTGTATCAATGACCACTACCTAATGTGATTCCGATCGCTTTGGGTTTCTCACAGCCTCTCAGAGCAGGCATTAACAAGTACCAGGTAGAACAATCATCAATTCACGCAATGCCAAGACAGATGGCATATAAACCGCCCACAAATGAATCTATTTAACCACAAAGGTTGCTCCCCACCCTATGCACTGCTGTTCCAGGCTCTAAGAGGCACACACGACCACCAACCATTCCACGTCATGAAATTATAGCTTACTCTTTATCCCCAAAATATAAACCTTTAAAGTACTGAACACCAGTGAGAACTAGGCTATTGTATTCATGGCGTCATTGAGTACACAACACCTCCATGAACTGTTCACCATCACCACGTATGTATTGCAATAGTATGCCTTTTGGGTATTCAAGAATTACAATACTATGTGGTGGTGGTGTGTACCATATGGGGATGGTGTAGAATTATTTGGCTACTGGTAAAGTAAGTACGTCATAATCGTAGTGGACATACCATAACTTGCTAATGGATGATCTTAATGACCAAGCACCCTATTCAGCCTCGAATTACAGTAAATGGTGGTAGTGAGTACACGTTTGGGTGTTGTATAGGTTTACTCTTTAATGAAGAGTTTCCCATGGCTCTACTACGTAGTCGCATGTACCCATAAGAGACCGGAATGATCACAGTCGCTCCTGGTCTGTGACCAATAGAGCTTGATTATACCATACCGGGTATTACAATTTATATTGAGTAGAAATGGCTAAACCCGATGGCGGCGAATAGTTCATTGTGATGTTCTACATTTTGGTGAGAACTCAATCGGTTTGAAATGTCCGTTCTTGATAGCGATGAGTACCTTTATGTACAGAATGGCCGTCCTCTATTGTTATAAGGATAATACCGGGTTCGGCATAGAGTCACTGACTCTGATGCACCTTTCAATATTTTGACCAAGACCAAGGGCTATTATACGTTGTATTTTTTTCTTTTTTGGAGGTCTTATTCCACACCCTTAAGCCAAACATTTGGTCTGAATCCTCACATGGGAGATGCTCGTTTCGTCAAATGGTCTGGGGTGCATGTCGGTCATCGTTAGTGGTTTAATTCGAAAATTAGACTGAAGTCTATTTCCGGGAACACAGGATTATTCTGCATCATTACCCATTCGGAAACCTCTTAAACATACTGATAGGTGCATTACGAGTATCGCATAGTGTCTAGTTCTAAGTGGTAATATCAAGGTATAACATCTTATGTAATGGAAAAATATAAGAGTTTAACGATACATTAAGGGCCTCAATTCATCATTTCATTTCCAATCTATAATTTAGTTGTTTATATGAATATAGATAATTTACTGAAATTTGATGATTAAGCAAATCTTAATTTTCATATAATAAAATGTTTAATTGAACATGTTCTATGTATCATTTTCTCTTTTTCATTGTTTAACACGGACGCACACCTTCATTGCCTCATTTGTATTTTTCAAAATTTAGTGCATGACAACAATTTAATAACACTTTTCTAACAATAATAGTTATGGTTAAAGTTGCATTCCGTAAGGTTTAGTGAAATAACTTGACATAACTACGAATAGGGCGAATTTCATAAGTTTCATCATTTAAACTTACCCCTAGCAGAGCCTCTATTCAATTAATTTAATTGTTAATTCATGTTTGCACTTGTCAATGCCACTAAAATCAATATAAAATATATTCAAATATAAAAATGTGTGAGCATGCATCATTTACTAGTTTAGCTCATTCGTTTGGCTAATAACAGGTCTCGTGTTAAATGTAAACCACGAATTGGGCCCAATATTCAAAATTTACTATTACAAAACGATGTTGATAAATTGAATAAACACATTATTTGGCAATATATTAACATTATTAAGGATGTTTTGCAACGCATTACTTAACACACCATGTCAGGTGTTTTGCGTTACATTTTATTGAACATTATAAAGTATATGTGTTTAAACCCTACTATACCCCTATGGGGCCACATTGACTAACTAATGGCAGGGCCTCAAGTAAATAAATTAAAAATATTTAGCTATGTTTATACTAACCAATGTCACTGAATTCAATTCGAATAATATATATAATAAAACATTTGTTTAACATGCATCATTTACTAATTTAAACCATTTATTTGTCTAGTAACGGGCCTCGTTTTATGTGTAAACCCCGAGCGGGGCCTCATTTTCACAATTTACTATTACAAATGTTTATAAACTGAATAAACACATTATTTGGCATACTATAAACAGCATTTAGTGTGTTCTCCTGTACATTTGATAAAATAATAATGTATTTATAGTGATTTATTCATGCACATTCATATACCCCCTTTGGGGCCTCATTCTGAGAATTGCTCAATGATGACAAGGTGGCATCACTCGGATTCTGTAATGGTTTGGTCCAGAGAACAAGAAAATGCAAAAACATTTTGTATAGAAGATATTGCACGGTTCCTTGCAAGTTCTGCCGGACTAGTGTATTTTTCTGTAAATTACAACCTTCCTCTATCGAACACATAGTCTTATATTATCATCACACTATGTATTTTTTCACAATATGCCATTCTACGTGTAGGTATACTACCTATTCAAATGTCGACAAATTGGCTCAAATAGCACTTGGAAGGGGAAACATACGTTCCATTAATTTCTTTAATTTTTATCAAATTTGTTTAAAATTTACACATATCATGTCTTATACTCGTACATGTGCGTCTAATGGAAAAAGAATATTTGTGTTTGGACAGTACATATCAATTATAATATACATGAATCTATTGATGCGGGGAAAATGGTGACTGTTCTCTCTGACTGTCCGTCAACAATTTCAACTGTTTTCACAATTTTGACTTCATGATTATGAAACTTGGTCACAGTGACCATCTGAACAAAATTTAGGCCAAGGCTGTAAATGGATGTTCAAGGGTCGAAAACTATGTCACTAGGTCAAATTGTAGCAAAACATTGTGTAGTCACTAGAGGTCATAATGTTGACCTAATATTTACGAAACTTGGTTACAATGATAATCTCCACAAAATCTAGGTCAAAGTTATAAATTGGGTCATCCGGGGTCAAAAAGTAGATCATTTGTTCAAATAAAAGGAAAACGTTGTGTAGGCCCAAAAGTCGCAATGTTGGTCTATTATTTATGCAATTTGCAACATCTAAGACAAGTGCGTTATTAAGTCATATAGGTCAAATCAGGTCAATAGGTTAAAATGATTGAAAAAATTGTTGCAACCTTTTGGCTCAATATGTATTTGACCCAGTGACCTAGTTTTGACCCATGATGAGAAAATATTAGACCTGACCAATATTTTGTCTTTATAACCCTTGTGACGTGGTTTCATAAAGATGAGGCAAAAAAGCGCACTTTCTAAATATTTTTTCTATTATTTGACCTAGTGACCTTTGTTTTTATCTCAGGTTATCCCAATTTCACTCATGACCTAGATTTTGTTGAAATGATCATTGTGACTTACCTTAAAGTGTAAGGTCGAAATTGCGACCCCCTAGTGACTTCATCTTGTTTTTCTATGATTTGACCTAGTGACCTAGATTATGGCGCCGGTTAACCCAAAATCTTACATGACCTAGATTAGGTTGCGATGATCATTGCTACCAAGTTTCATAAATATCAAACCTCTAAGCACGATTTAAAAACCAATTATTGATAAAAGTCAAGATTTATTTACATCATAAGTGACAAATATCGCGAAAACATGTGACAATCCAATATATTTGTGAATATCTCAATCCAATATATTTGTGAATATCTCAAAAAGTCCAACGAATATTCATTATGACATTTTATACACTGCTAAGGGTAGTTTTATGCACCGTATAATCATAAACTGCTTGTTTTGCAATTAGTTGGGGTAAACAGTTAAAATGACTGGACTACTATACTACCCGGATACAAGAAAATTTATGCGATATAATGCTAGTACTATTATTTACTTTAAACTTAATGTTTATGCATGAAGATCTTTTGTTCCGTTGCACGCCGTCTTTTGTACTTATGTTTTGATCTGTACAACTATTTTAGATCAGATATAACTTTCCAACTCTACATATTCATACAAAATCAATTCAGTCGTCGATCCATTCAAATCGCTCTATAAGTGTATATACAGAGAAGGGTTGCGGTGTACGAGGGGTGCTCAAGGAGTTTGTGTACTTTGGGTTTTTTTTATAAAAAGTATCAGTCGTATAAGTTTAATTTTTTCACTGACAATCAATCAAATTATTCTGAGTATGTAGTCAAACGTTCAATATATTTTTTAAGTAAACCTTGTTTACATTATGAAATATATGGTTTACGTGTGCGGCCCACAACGACGTTATTATGCAATACGATTTGAACGTCACACTTCAAAACAGTTGTTTCCTTCTCGAACTATTCCTTGCTGCAAACAATACACTTAAAATGGCTTTATAGTCACTTCTGATATACACCAACAAACTATTCAATGTCAAATGAACAATTTAACTATAGTACAACACCAATAACTTTGTGAAGACATGCATTGTAATTATTTAAACCTTTCGGTCAAGGATAACCCATGAAAGTGCAAGCACTTATTTCCAATGGGATCCTGTGTTTTTGCTGAAGGGACAGCAGGTGGAAGAGACAGTGGTGTGATACAAGGTATCCGGGAGCGATGCCCTAGCTCTTTCCGAAGAGACACCTTGGTTCTTTAACGTGCCCGGTGTATAGCACCGATACACGCGAGACTACCTCTGGGTTGGGTTGCTTGAAAAGATCCATCTCTAGTGAGAGTGTCTTGAACGGGTGTCATCTATTGTTTTCCCATGGACGTTCTTCTCAGTGACAGTTGTTCAGTTTCGATCTTATTCCTTCCCGCACCGAATCATACATGTATATGTCACTAAACAAAAGTTTACGACAATCATTTCAATATTGACCCTCGAATCATTATATTAGTCGGGGGGGGGGTTGTAGACTCAATTTGTACATAGTCCATAGCAAAACTTAATATGATACCCGTTTCTTGACGTTGATTAGATGTCATTTTGACATTCTATTGAATTTCTACTCCCCTCCCCTTGTTAAAGGATGCCGTTTCGACTATTGGTAATGCCAAGGATGCCGTTTCGACTATTGGTAATGCCAAGGATGTCGTTTCGACTGTTGGTAATGCCAAGGATGCCGTTTCGACTATTGGTAATGCCAAGGATGTCGTTTCAACTGTTGGTAATGCCAAGGATGCCGTTTCGACTATTGGTAATGCCAATGATGCCGTTTTGACTATTGGTAATGCCAAGGATGCCGTTTCGACTATTGGTAATGCCAAGGATGTCGTTTCGACTGTTGGTAATTCCAAATAGAAAATTATTTCATACGGATACATGACCCTGCGTACAAGTTAGTCAAATTATTTCGCGCGTTGAAGTATGTTGAAACTGAGATAGTGAAACTATTAGACCCCAAACACATTACATTTTGAACGGCCCTCGTGTTTATGAATATCAATTTACGCAAAAATTCTGCATTGAATTGTGCAACTTAAGTCATAGTGTTAGACAGAGCGTGTTATATCATTCGTGTTCTTCCTTTTCGCCCAGAAAATATTAAAAAAAGGATTCACTTCAAAATTCGAAATAATGTATATTTTACACATAACGGTGTTTCTTATTAACTGTGGATTTGTTAGTTGTTCAACATGTTCTTCAATCGAGGACTGTATCACGTGTGTTTCCAATAGTTCTTGGATACCATACATTGACGTGAGTTGTCGATGGTGTCCACTCAGTAACAAATGTCATGCATATGGATCGCTTGTTAATCCGTGCCCTTCTGGCGGCAGCGTCACTAGAACCGCACAATGCTACGAGAAACATAACGGAGTTTACGACCCAGAGAACGCTTACATTAACACTCTTCTGTCAGCAGTTGCGTACTCGGACCATCCTCAGAAATGCATGGACCAGATTTTACCAAGAGGTGGTTTTCAACTAGTAAAAGCCATCGGAAAGAGCTGTAATCAATTTCCATTCACATACTCTGAGTGTTACGCGGTGGTTGCAGTGTCAGACACTTCTAAACTTATTGTTGTGGCGTATCGTGGGACAAGTAGCGCAGTTCAATTAGCAGAAGAAATAGCTTCAAATCTCGCTGCAAAGAAACGATTTGAAGCGGGTGGATATGTGCAGAAATATTTTTACGACGCATTTCACAATCTGTACCCATGTGCAAAGTCGTACATAAAGTCACTGCTTCAGTCAAAGCCTGGTTACGATGTTGTCATTACGGGACACTCCCTAGGAGGAGCAATGGCGTCACTTATGGCAGCGTCTTTGATAAATGACGAGATAGTTCCAAAGGACAGGATTTCACTTTATACGTTCGGTATGCCAAGAGTGGGAGACAACCAATATGCTCTCTCTTTTGACGAGTTAGTCATCGACAGCTGGCGCGTCGTTCACTACAAAGATTTCATTGCACGTGTACCACCGCGAGTAATTCCAGTTATTACAGACAGTCAGCCTTACCATCACAAGACCGAGATTTACTACCCAGAGGAAGATATGCCACCCAATGCAACATACACTGTGTGTCAAAGTAATGAAGATGCCACATGTGTCAACAGCCATACATTGAACCCAGTGGATTATGCATCCTACGTTAGGTACCACACCGAGTACTTCAACCTTCAAGTTGGACAACAATGTTCAAATATTGGCGCACGACGCAAAAGGTCAATAAACGGCAGTGAAATTTCGGCAATGTCAAGTCAGTTCTCCAATAAAACATGCAAACTCGTGGATATCGGTAAACACGTAAGTGGAAGCCAACCAACTGCCCAATACGGTTATATGATAATGACTCTTTGCACGTTGTTGGTATGGTTTACATGTATGTGAGGTATTGAATTTACGGCGATGACACATCGTAATTAAATACGACATTTTGCGTGCTTTTGTTTCATGTAATTCTAGAATACCAGTTATGTGGTCACTAACACACGGCGTATAGACCAAATCACTGTATGACTTATTAGATGTACTATAAATAATTCATAAAATTCTACAATTTTGTGGGACTAATCAAACACTTGATATTGCCAAAACATTAATTGAAATTGATAGAACACATATGATTGGCAAATATGAGTATGCTCATGAAAGAATCGCCCTATTGTCTACCAAGTTAAACTTGTACTGGTATAAAATATCAGATTAACATCAGCCTTATGAAGCATTCATCAAGGAATGTCAGACAATATAGCTACACATAGCTAATGTTATTTGTTGTAAATGTAAATCCGACTTAAACTAAAGATTGTATTGTATTGTATCATTAATTGTTCTATAAACATGTATCGTTATATTCTTTGTATAGATAAACCATGTTTTTTTAGCCGTGACAGAACATCACATTTTGGAGTCATGGTATATGAATATACCTGGTTAAACACCATGTATGAAACGCCTTAACTGTCTTATATTAGCAAACAGTTCGATATAACGTCAATATCGCTGAACATAAATGCGTGCGACCGAAAAGTGATATAAATATTTGCCCGCCTATAAAGCAGTCTGATTGGCTAATAGACATGCCAAAAAGTTATATAGATTTTTAGCTGAAATTATGGAGAATCGATTTTTACTCACTAAAATGTATATATTATAACGTTTTTATATCTGAATGGAAACATGCCATATGGGTATTCATTTTCTTAGTTAGATCATTTGCTACAATATGGTCTTTATTTGGATGCAAAAAACTGAAATTTTTCGCATTTACATACGAAGAAAATTTTAAAATAATTGATACTTATTTGATTAAATTGTCAATGAGTTATTTGATATGAGCCCTGTTATTTGTCCTCGGGACAGACGTTGAACAAATATCAGGGCTAATATCAAATCGCCCATTTATTTACATACAATATTAATGTTTTGTCATTATATATTCATCTTTTATATTTATATACATGTATAAATTTTGCCATTATATAGTGGTCGCATGCATTTATGTTCTGTGATATTGACATACTATCGAACTGTTTGCTAATATAAGACAGTTAAGGCGTTCCATAGCCATGGATTGGTTACTCTCATTGATCACAAATTATTATAATGCTTAAGGTGTTTCACCGCTTTTGAGTTTGGTGGAAGTTAAAAAATCACAGTAACATAGGTGTATTGTGAACGTTTTACAACCGAGATCAAATAATACAAAATGCTTAAAATTGATTTTTCAGCATCTTCCCTTGTCTTAAAATCGCAATTGTACTTAATAGTTATGACGATTATATACTTTCAATGAAAATTCAGAATCACACTTAGCTCAATCCCTACGGATGATTTATTCCAAATGATATAAAACACCTAATCTAGCGAATTGGTTACAACGTAGTTCTATGCGCCCATATCAAAATTATTCAAAAGTTTTAAACAACAATATCCCGAGCATTTTAGTAGACATTTTAAAAGCACGTTGAATTGTGCACTAATTTTGAAAATAGAATAATCGCACAATACGAATACAACGGATGCAAAACGTTGATTAATATTGTAACCAACCCTGTTTTCAGCGTTTCTGAAATCATTTAAAGTGCAATTAAAATAAACTAGCCAATCAATCGTCATGAAATTTTGCATGAAACTTCAATATTTGTCACCCTACTTGTTGCATGCATTTTTTATGTTAAACTCAAAAACAAAAGTTTACATATTTTAAAATATCATTTTAACAATAATATAACTTGCACAGTATAACATAAACTTTAATGTTTGATTCCTTATATACGAAATTTTATGTATACCAAATTTTATGAGGATTGAAATAAAACTTTTTCGGTAAATTACAATTTTCATTTTTTAGGGGTTGTCCTCAAAATTCAAGAATACCGTAAAAACTAGCCGAGTTAAACTGTTGGGATTTTCCAGAATGATTGTTGTAAATGTTTTTTTTTATATAAATATAACAAGTTTATAAAGCTTGTACAGAAAAATTCAACACAGGTGAATCACCTTAAGTCTTAATGCATACCCTATACCTATATGTCCCTTTGAGGGCAAATAAACATCCCTGCATGAATTAGTCACGGCTCAAAAAACATGGTTCATCTATACATATTGGGACTATTGTTATGTTATTGTGTTCACATTGCTCATTGTATTTTGTACATGCTCTTCTTGTGTTGCCTATTGTTTGTTTAAGGCGACGAACATTAATAATGTTCTTATGCTAATAAACTGAAACTGAAACTGTATTGGAATAGAGTTATGATTCCTCAGATATTTTGATTAATGTCGAGCATAGCCTTTTTTTGCTTTATTTCTTATGAAACATGGCAGGCATATAATTAATATATGTGCTTCCACTCGGATTTGAATCCGGGTCGCTAGTTAGACGACAAACGCACAAATAACTTAGTTCCAAAGGCACCAGGGCAAATTCGTAAAGCCATTCAGGACCAGAGAAGCAAGAAGTAACTAGCACAATAGAACAAAGAAGTCAATTTGGACATGATATAACACATCTATAGATGTGTTATAATACGTGTTATAATACTCTTTAAATGTTGATTTATTTTTGTTTTTACTATTGGATATTTTCTTTATTAGCCATGTAATGGTGTAGGAGGTGAATTCAATGGGTTTGAAATAATATGATAGTAATGTATATCGCTGGCTTAGAATGAAAAGGACGTAAGTACAGAATCAATATTTTGAGAAAAAAGAAAAAAACTGTCTGACAATCACTCTTCACTTATGGTAAAACAAGCTTTTTTCAACTTCAGTTTGGTCAACATGACAAGTTTCGATATTCATGAAAATAGGCTCAACAGAAGCGCCTTGTGATGTACATTTCAAATATGCGCTAGTCTTATAAGGTCGTTAGTTCTTCTCATTCTAAGCCAGCGATGTGTATTTGATATAATGATATGTTTATCACTAATGGCATGTTAGACGGGGATCATACAGTTACAAGCATGTTGTTTGTCGATAGTATATTCATTTTGCATTTCTAATATTACTAGGATAGTGTTCGTAAATAGTTGTACATTTATTGAGTGACCTAGAGGGAGATGGCTTGAGACAAATACCTAAAATACGTGTAAAATACCTAAAAACGTGTAAAATACCTGAAATATGTGTAAAATACCTTCAATACGTGTAATATACCTATAATACGTGTAAAATACGTGTAAAATAGCTGAATACGTGTTAAATATCTAAAATACGTGTAAAATACATGAAACACGTGCATTTTGGGTATTTGCTTGTGAGGAAGAGGGAGAAGAAAAAGAGATAGAGATAGAGAGAGGGGTGTGCCGTATTTTTATTTAACATTAGTTAGTTCCTGTGTCTTTTTCTGCACTTTTGTTTAAAAACATGCAGTTTAATGTGATGTGATGTTATTGTAGTCAGGAAAATACATTAGTGAAACCAGTCTACGAATATATTGAACATCCCTTGTACGTATACATAAACAGACATTGCTTGAACTCCTCTTACAAGTACATATACATTACACATAAACAAACATCGCTGTCAAGTTTATAAATTTCATACGGGTAGTTTAAACCTCTACACACGAGTGGTTTGTCATATTTAATGCAAATTTAAGAATAGCTATTGATTATCTGAAGGTTAAAATCTTTACAGTCGGTTATTCCATTTATTTATTTTCCTGGAAGGCAATAATTGTCTGTGTTATATATTCATATCCTTTTATGGGTCTTATCAACACATGAACAGGAATTTATGGCAAAACATTTAACGGTGATATATGTCGTTACACAGTAGCAACGAACAGGTAACCTCAGTTAGAAAAAATCCGATACGGGTATCGTGTTGTATTGTCATTATTATCGTAATAATGACAATACAATTTGTACCCGACTATAACTTTTATAACATTCCGACAACTCAAATGTGCTACTCTATTGTTATTCTAATTATGCTTTGTGCAATTCAGTGTGATAATGATCAGAAATGCCATTGAGCCTGTTTTTTGTTGCGTGTTTACTATACTAATGGACAAAAGTATTGTCCGGTATGGATTTCCATAATATCTAAACGCGTAAACTGTACCATCAGAACTGGTAAAACTTTCAAAATCAGCTAACATCGAATGCATATTAATGTCCTCTTTCCATCGATACCAAATTCATGAGTGTGTGCTGTAAAACAAAAAAGATATTGTACTTTTTACAGACTGGACAAGACTTTTGTCCATTAGTAGACCGGACAAGACTTTTGTCCATTAGTACATTGTATATATTACACAATACGCCTAACGTGGCAAATAAGAAATAATTCTTCTTGGTTTAGTTGTACTACTAGTAGTTATTCAAATGCATGCTAATACAGCCTAGGACCTGGTGAAAGGTCATGCGAGGTCATGTCGGAGTTATATTATTAATCTTCCATGGATCTGAAGGTGTTCTGGTGGCCAAATACTTCAAAACGACACCATCTTTGGGATAAGTCATTCGAAAAAGGGTTTTTAGGGAGATGTATGAGTCACAGAGTAATTGGACTTATGCTGGGCTATCATTTTGGAGGTGGATGTATATTAAGTTAATGCGTAAATGCTCAACGATGTACCGCATCTGACAGTGAATACAGTCGTCAACAGAAATAGCAGAGCAAAAACGATATGAGAAAATCCGACAGAGAAGGGTGCACTTAAACTAACCAGCCGAGTACAGAAATCAGAAACACCACAACACAACTATCCCTGAGCAATGCCCACACAAACCCATGCCAAAAACAGCGAGCAAATTAGGCACAGCAACCCCGGGGCGTGGCCAAGGCAAACAAAAATGAACATACTGATAGCAAGTACAGGACAAAAATGAAAACACACATTTAACATCAAATCAAAATGTGGAAGGCTTTATCTAAAATTAGTAAGAGAAAGTTATGTTGATATAAAAGGAAGAAATGAATGGGAGGGAATAATAATCTTACAGCTGACTCTACTTCTAGCACCAGTTAAAAGGGCTATGCACATGACAATTACTACAGACATCCAATATTGTTAGTTAATCGCCACAAATATTGATAACAAAATAGCTTAAATATGACATTACATAAGAGGCATGTCGTCCAATTGGTTTTAATTCCCAGACTTCATTAGTTTGGGGGTATTTAATGTGGGATTTATGTCTGTCAGGCATTGTTTTAGTCGCATGAATATTACCTGACGATTATTTCCATACACCGAAGAATCTTCCATAAACTGTCCTTCCATTCGATCTAGTATTTCCCATCATAAGCCTCTAATTACGTGATCATTCCTCTTGGAAGTGTTAGTTCATTAACAAAAATATTGGATTGTGTTACTCTTATATTTACCCATATAGTATAAAAAAAGAAATGAGAAAATCGGACAAGGAAGGTAGCACTCAGCTTATAACCAGCCGAGTACAGAAAATAGCATAAGCACAGCATAACACAACAACACATATTCCAATGAAATAATTAAACGCCCAAGTCCCCGATGTTAAAAATAATTACTTTCATAAAGACATAACCAAACACGGTGATCCCAAGTGATGGAATTAAACACAGCGAAGACCCGACCGATCGAGTTCCCAAGTCCACGCAGCAAAAGAGCAGGATGGCATAGTTTCACAAATATATGCCAAAACGGCGACCTTAAGCGATCAAATGAGGCACCACTATGACTTGACCTATGACCTAAACACCATGCCAAAACCGCGATACACATCGACCAGAACACAAACACGAAGACTAATTCAAAGATATGGTTATAAGCTTTCATTGTTTGTCATTGTGAATTGTTTATCCTTTTTCTTCACAACCGAACGTAACATGTCAATCACCGAACGTAACATGACAATCACCGAAGCCTTTTCAGACTTAATGAGAACGACACTTGTTCGGTCAATGGAATCTCTAAGACATTCTTCAAGTAATGATGACATATGTCCTTGCTTGATGAGATTGGATATCAATTGCTAACCTGTAAAGAGTGGTGTCGTGAGAAATAATCAGACAGTTCAAAATAGATTGTTACAAATGATTCACGGAATTTAAAACAAAGATCCTCTAAACAATCAGGAAACAATTCACTTGCATAATATATTACACTACAAATCAATACATATAAAACATTGCTATCCTTGACTGCATAGTTGTTTGTGTTTGTGCATCCCTTTGACTCAAAACCAATTGACATTCTTTGAATATAATTTCTAAATGTAGTACCCCTTGGCACAGAGCGAACGCTAATACACTCAAATGGTCGTTTTGTCAATTTATCAAACATCTGCGCACTTTTCATATCCTACCATAAAGTGTTTCGTCAATATAACACAACTTCCTAAGGCACACACATAAACATCTAAAATACATAACCAGTGTTGATAAAATAACAAATTTCTATTTCAAAGTAAGAATGAATTACCCATTACCTAATAGGCACACATTTCTTCATTTTGTCACGCATTGCTATTTCCGGTACACAACTAATTTGACTTTCTCATTGCATAAGAATTGAGAAACTTATGATGGTTCCAATAAACATTATTTGACAAATCTAATATATGATGTAACCACAATTGGGAGGGTGGTCGGAATGTCTGTGTGTCAGATTGTAAGTCTGTCAGGCGTCTGTCAACATGTTGATACATACGGTAGAAATACTAGTAATTACTAATTTTTCATGTTAATCCGTGATTGTGGCTTCAAGATTTGGGATGAGAAAAAGCATAATGTGACACAATCAAAACTGAAATAACTGTAAAAACATATGGTGTTTTGTTACGTATTCTAGATGGAGTCTAAATGAGTCCAATGAAAAAAATAAACACAAAAACTGACCGAAGCCGAACATTTACGTCTGTCAAAAAGTATTACCATGTTCCTATACACGAACTTGTTCAAATCATTGTTACAAAATGGTTATCGTTTTGACGTGGACTTTGTGGTCTTCCGATGTCTATAACTAGGTCACTAGGTATTGGAAGGACCTTGTTACGGCATTGCAGTCTGCAGTGGCTCATGGGTTTGCGATCTGTTCGATAGGGGAATTGTTTTGTGGTTGAATTTCGCGGTTTTGGGCATAGTGTTTGGTAACCAGGTCATATGAATGAATTTTAAAATTAACAATAGTTGGGGCTGGTATTTACTTCGGTACATTTGTATTTCTGGTTTTGGGATTAATGGTATGATGTTGAGTATTCTAATTAACTATCGACTGTTTAACAAACACGAAAAATGTTAAAACATTTAGGAGCATGAGAGAACATTCTACCAGATTATCGAATTACCTAAACAAAAACGAGAGTTTAAACACGTGATGTATAGCCACTAGGGAAGGGAGAGAAGGGACATTAGAAGGAAGGTTAGTAATGATTCTCTCTGTAAAGATCTCTGTAATGTGAGCTAATACGAGTATAGCTGATTTATTTATTTCAGGTTTTTTCGTGAGACATCATCCGATCCTTGTCACCTAGAATATCTAGAACCAGGTGTGTTCGATAATCTTCCATATCTGGAATCACTGTAAGTACACCATGTAATTTGTAAGTGAATCAAAACTCTTGAAAAAGACCGCTAGAACGAAAATTTGAGTCTAGAGTGGTTTTGCTACAAACGATATTGTGATCCTCTGTTAGGGATATAATTATACTAGACTAATTCTATGTTTTACATATAGGCTATGGTTCGATCTATTAAATGATGTGCAAACAAAACATATGTTTCCCATTCAAATGTTTGTAATAATGCAACGTTTGATTTTCAATAATTCCTGGGAACACTGTTTTTCTGGTAATTACTTATCTGCATCTTGACAAAGATTACCTTCTTACTTGAACAAATACGAATATATAATAGACACAGTATGTAATGTGCTCGCCTGTACTGTAGAGAAAATTCACAAGCCAGGTTTATATCATTAACTATACGAGTATGTATCAATACATAGTTCGTGTACGGTTTACACGTTTCTATCTTTTTCTAAGTATTTTAAGTTGAACACATGTGTTCAACAATTTGTGAGGACGCATACTGCGTGTATGTGCTTTAAGATCAGTTATGCTAGAAATGCTTTGTTCCAAATGAATTCCTTTTAGAATGAAATGTCCGCCATTTATTTGAACCTATTAACTGGATAATGATGTCCATTTGTCGTTATGTGTTCTTCTCAATATAGCCTTGGCATATAAAGCAAATCATAATCTCTACCTTTGAACCAGACAAACTCGCGTTAAATTTCTGATTCTCTTATATCATAAACTATCCTTATTGCCCCTTTGTTGTCATTAGAAAAGTAATGTAAGATATCCTTAAATCACCAATAGTGTCGTAGTATTCCCTTGTGTGATCCGTATTATGCAATAAATCTTGCGCTTACCATTAGAAAGTGTACAAAATAACATATATTTGGGAAGTTTTAAAACCGAACAAAGCTAATGATGACCATTATTTATCATCATCTATGGCCAATTATATAAGTTAAATACATCTAATCTTTGTTTATTACTTGGTTGGTCTTCGCTGGAAGTATTTCACAGATTACCAAGTAATGTCCAAAATACCTACATTGTCTGAAATTAATGTCTTCACCACATTAAGTTTAATCTATGGATAAATCAACCGACGGACATCTTTCTAATATTTTGTGAACCAGAATTTCTAAGAAACGGACACATTTTGCGTAAAGAATGTAATCTTAAATGTTATATGTCCTTTATGATTAGAAATACAAAGCATTTAACACGCTTACAAATGACTACCATTCTAATGAATAACCGTTGAAATACTGGGGGTAGTAAATCGAGTAAATTGTACCTTAATTATTTCGTATTTTGACCATCTATGTTATGTTTACTCTTCTTTCAGGGGCATGATCGGCTGCGGACAACTTGCTTACCTAGGAGCAGGAGTTCTCGGTACTTTTCAAAATTTGGAAACTTTGTAAGTATCTGTTACGTCTAAGACAATTGATAATACATAATGTACATTAACTAAACGTTAACAGGTAGCTATTTGCTTGATGTATTAAACAGCAATAGTAATATCAACAGTTTTCTAGGTATTATGGGTGATTAATTTGATCCGTTCTAAATTCTAAAGGATGCTACTATTCTATTGCATGACCAAGTTTATTAAATGGCGCTGATGAAGTATGCATATTTAATTCTAATAGAAAACAACTGACCAAAGCATTAATTTGTAACAGAACATTACGATATTGAATTAATGAAGATTTGCCACGAGGTTTTGTTCATACTCCATTAAGGATCTTTAACCTCGAATTGAGAACTGACTAGGCAAATTATTATGTTGCGATTATCAAGTTCCTGAAATGTCCATCAACTCAAATATAGCTATCTCATACCCAAGCATTTTCACGGATTTTGGAACTTTTTGAACTATTCAATTAAGGAAAAATTAAATGTTTTTCAGTAACTAAATTTTCTTCCGGATATTAAAATCTCAGACAACACTAATGGGTGTTAATAATGAAAGCCATACAAACCATCTCGTCGTTACATTATGACAAACCTTAGAAATCTTTCCGCTCCATTATGTCTCATTCAGATGTAATCAGACTCTTCTGAAAGTCGTTTCTGGAGATTCTTTAATTATATCATTATATATTTCCGGTTGAGTTACACTAAGGCAAGCAAATATTAAGTTACTTAAAAGTGGTAGTTGTGAACGGGACATATATACACACAAACAGGTTTTTCAATTTCTTATCAGACTGGACCCCATACACATTTAAAGTAAGCATGCAATTTTGTTGAAATTCAGCGCCTTTAACTATTTACCTTTACGAGCTCTGTGTTTAAATTTCATAATAGTTTACCAACTCATTAATAATTTTCTTATTGGGTAAAATGTATTAATTGTAGTATTTTACTCAACATATGAACATGGAGTAAAATATACATAACGGTCACGTAGTTAGACTAAAGTTATTTTATTGTCACAATGGTAACAGGACACATTAATTTATCATCAATTTTGATATAGCTGAGGCCAATATTCTAACTTCAATTATTATGTTTACAAACACGTCTTGTACGTGTATATATAGCTGGATTAGAATGAGAAGGTCGTAAGTACACAAACACAAAATCGATATTTTGAGAAAACGAGAAAAAACTGACCGAAAATAACTCTTTAATCATGATTAAAAAACATTCGCTTGGTCAAAATGACACGTTTCAAATTTCACGAACATAGGCTCATAAGAATCGCCTTGTGTTACAGATTCTAAATATGAATCAGTCTAACAAGGTTGTAAGTAATATTAATGTCATGACCATCTCGTTCTAATGGTGCCCTTATATATAAACTGGGTTATAAAATAGAAGGTATCTATCTTCTAATCCTGACATAAAGCGAATACATCTTGATTGAAAAGGGTCAGTAACTACTAGTTATACTCTGTAGCTGTTTGAAACAAAGCACAATCATCACTTAGACATAATATATGTAACTTTCTTGTTTCCAAATATATTTAATCGACGTATGCCTCTTTACTTCCTATGTCATTAAGTTCTAATGGCTCTGTAGACTCTGTACCAGGAGGTCTTGTCTTGGAAATGTGACTTTTCGCGTAACAAGTTAATCCTAACTTGAGACATTAAAACCTTTGGATGACTAAAACAACCAACGTAATGAAAACGACACAGTACGAGTACGTGTGTACTCTCTGATCTAGATAAAACTGCTTTAGATGTACTTTTGTTATTACTCTTTTCAGACACGTTTATCGTAGTGGACTGAAGCGTGTGCCAGATATGTCACTGTTTAGGACGCTAAATCCTGATATGAACGGTATTCTCAGAGAAATGTAAGTACATATCTACACTGATATAGCACGCTATCAGCATTATGCTCTTAATATAATATTATGTAAATGTTTGAATATTAAGATGACACGATCTATTCCATATTTAAACTGTGTGCGATTGGTGGAGAAATATTTAATCCATAAACCTGATTTGGCGTGGGGTCAAGCTTATTGCTTAAGCTTATTGCTTTATTGTCGGATCAAGATCAATAATTTGAATGGTTATGATACATTACAGCAGCAATGTCCAAAAAATCCGACAGGGAATGTAGCACTCATCCAGAAATCAGAATCACCACGACACAACTACCCTGAGCAATGCCCACACAAACCCATGCCAAACAAAAACGGCGACCAAATGAGGCACAACAACCCCGGGGCTTGGCCTAGTTTAAAACACTAAGGACAGTGAACTAACGTTATGCGACCTTGCAATGTTTTAGGGGTTTATTAAGAACTTACAATTACAGTTAACGTTATAATCTTGTGGTATATTCCTATATATTGACGAGCATTTGCACATTAGTATGACCACTCCGAAATGTGCGTTCATATTCAAAATGTTCAATATGTAGTCGGCGCGATGAAATATCGAACATTGAAATCTGTACTGCACGATACTCAAAAAGTTGTTATACACCAGACAGTAGCTTTCAGCAGAAGTAGAATATTTAACAGATGACCATGAGTGCGAAAGGCACAGAACACATTAGCATTACTGAATACCAGTACAGGCCACATGAAGGAATTCGAGAAAAACATTTGCAAGGAAACAAAATGAAACTGCACAACAACGAAAACATTTTAAAATATCTGGGATACAGTTATTTATAAAACATATACGTGTACGTATAATATTTTATTACAAATTTCTGGTTTCTTTCAGTGATTTTCAAAATAACAAGATCGAGAAAATAGGACGTCACGATTTCTATGGTGTGAAGACGGACATGCTGTAAGTATATATAGAGGATCTATCACGAGTTGTCAATTGATATAAATTTATATTAAACGAGTTTTGGATTAAGCGAGCCTCTGGCAAGCTTAATAATATTTCCTGAACGAGTTTAATATATCAATTGACAACGAGTGATAGATTCTTTATATCATATGACACTAAAAAACGCAAAATTCACCTTGGTTTATTGGAAAAATCCAATAGTTTATACTACACGTGGTACGTATAACTTTATACGTACTAGCTATACTAACCTGGATACAAGGAAAGTCAAGTGATATAAAACAATATTTATCTACGACAAAGATGTCTGTCAAAACCGCCAGAATGTTCCATTTCTAAATAGCTAAATGCAGTAAGTATAATCAATACGTTCTAGGACTATTAGAGTTTAAATTCTATAAGTGTTATTATGATGGTATAATTTAATCCAGAGAAACCTGTAATAATCGACTGGGTTGAATGTTTGTTTACGCGGTTGTGACAGAGACCTTTGAATCAACTATACCTTTGTTAATGTAAATAAAACGTTAATGAAAACTGAATCATTCAACTCGCTGTCAATGAAGGGTATTTGTTTGACATTTAGTTGAATGTATGAAGAGTCTCGATCATAATACGAGCCTCGGGCTTATATGTTCAACCTGCAGTTAGTTATATTATTGTTACGAACGTCCAGTGGGTCAGGTTCAAGAATGAGACTTGAAGTCGTGAAATATGTTGCTGGTATTGATAATGTAGTGATCTTTTACTGTATCGTTCCGACATTTAGATCTCCATCAAGTTATAAGGCATTTGTCGTTTACCAATTACTTTTGAATAATCATTACTGTAAGAATGGAAGTATTTCGTACATTCATTAAGTGTCCTATGGTTGTAATAAATGTAAAAAAGGAAAAAAACAATGGAGTAAAGAGAGGCAATATATTCCTAATATTTGACTGACAATTTTATTCCCTATTTATATATCTGACAATAGTTAAAATAACACGGATTTTTTTCAAATTTTCGAGCTTCTTCTCTTCTTCGGGAATTTATTTAACCAAATTCGTGAAACTTTCTGCATGGAAACATTATGGAAAAAAACGAAATAAGTGTGATATAAGTATAATTATGTAAATGAAAATAAATTTCCGATGAAGAGCAAGAGCCCGAAAATGTGAAAAATGTATTATTTTAGCTATTATATATTTCCCTTTTGAGAGACAAGCAATTGTCATTATTAATTGACATAGTATTTGTATTGCAGGAGGTTGGAACAGAATTCGTTGTCAAAGGTTGAAGCTAATGCATTTACAAATGCAACTATAGTTAATTTGTGAGTATTTATTAATTTATGATACATTTAAATTGAAACCAATGCAACGAATAATACACACATTGAGGCCCGTAGGAAAATTGGCAAGTCGAATCAATTAGCCTTGTAGAATTCAAACATGTTACGTCTTCGCTTGTATGCTTATTTACGTACTAACTTACTTACATATTCGCCTATCTTAGTTTCTCATTCATTGAACGTTAAACTATCACTTATATCTAAAGTTGGTCTTTCGAAAATCTCTCTTAGATAGCTGTCCTCGGTGTAACCATTTAATAATGTACGCATAAATCAGTCAATATAAAAGAAACGTGAAAACAAGCACTTACAGAACTAATGTATATATCTATACCAGTAGACGTAAAGTACATATATGGCTTCATTTAGTGGAGAACAATATAATTGTTAAAGGTTTTTGTATTAACTAATGGACCACTATGTTTGTGTAAAGTGATGTTTCCTGCCTGTTAATGTCTGTCATAAATGTCTGATGTATCACCATATCATTTAAATGTATATTAATAAGAACCATGAACTAATTATATGGGAAATTGTCGATTATGCATTTAATGTGCTTGTAATGAATGTTTGATGTATTTTCTTCTCATTTAAAGGCACCTTAACCAAAACCCTGAAATACAAGATATAACAAAGTATAAACTATATGTGCCTGCCATAAATGTTTGATGTATTTCTTTATTGTTTTAAGCACCTTAACCAAAACCCTGAACTACAGGATATTACAAAGTATAAACTATATGTGTATGTCATAAATGTTTGATGTATTTTCTTTTCATTTAAAGGTACCTGAACAAGAATCCTGAGCTACGGGATATGAATGAGTATTCATTTGAAGGTGTTGAGATCATCATCAAACTGTACGTACACACATCAATCGCTTCTCTAATCACATGACAATGACAACTTAAATCCTTATCGTTATCCATCACGTACAGTTACAGGGCATTCATTAGACTCTTGAAACTGCATTTTTGACTCCTGAATTTGACAAAAGTGTCAATTTTGACTCTTGCAAATTTAAGCACAAGAGTCAAATTTTCTATACTTATTAAACAATTTTCCATGTACTATTTTGTTGCCTCTTGAAAATTGAGAGTCAGGAGTCATTTTGACTCTCCATGTTTGGAGCCTAGTGAAACCCTGTATGTAGCAAGCGTGTTTTTATTATAGTAACACCCTTCTAAAAGGTTAATCACGTTCTCTTATCACACATCCATTTACCCAGCTGGTTTACTAGTACTTTCAACTATTTTCATTTAATACCACACATCAGGTACATATATATGGATGCAATGTTACTGAAACTGATGGCTAAGACCTGTCAATCAGTCGTGTCAATAGAAACACCACACGAGATTCGATCCATCGATATACCTCTAACAAGGTGCTTGTCTTGTCATTTAATAATTTATGATTCTGTGAAAATATTATTGATCAAAACACTCGTTTGGAATACGTGTATGCCAAAGGCATTTGAATGATACTAGCTTGCTGGTCAAGCGATCGGTCAGTGTATAAGAAGGTTGTTCTAAAGCAATGTTTTTCGACATACAATTGCTTTAATAGAAAGGAATTGTCTTAAATGTTAAGCAAATGTCACATACTAGTATTAGGATGATACTGGTATAATGTACACAGGCAAAGAACAACAAAAAACCTCTCAGCACTCTATTTGTGCCATACAAAATAATTTGCCATCAGCATTCTCGTTTGAGACATTGCACAATTAAAGTTTCACTTTTTCCAAAAAAATATCATCAAGGTAAAACATTGGTACTGGTAATAAATATTATGCATATACGATTCGTAAACAAGGCAGAAAATAGTTTCTTTCCTACTATATGTTTTATGATTTTTTAACAATCGAATACTGGCACTAGTATCCATACCTTGTACGAGCAATGTTTTTATGGTATATTTCAGTGACATATCAGATACTGGAATAACTAGCCTACCAACCAAAGGCCTCAGTAACATCAAACATCTTGTCATGAAGAATACACCTTCACTTAAACAGTTTCCATCAGTGTTAGAGTTCAACAAAATCGAGAGAGCGGAGCTAACGTACCCACATCACTGCTGTGCTTTCAAAAATCCAGAAAAACAGGACCCGTCCGCTTGGCGACTTGTTAAAGCACAGGAAGCTATCAATAAGGAGTGTTCGCGGTCTACCACACCAATGCCAACATCGTCCGGATTTGGGTTTGGAATTCCATTTTCTACTGATTCAACCCTGTTGGCAACGTCAGCATTTCAACAACGAAGTGTTCAAACGCCGATAATGTTCTTTCAAGAGGGCTTTGAATACTTGGACAGTGCTAAAAAAACGCGTAACAAACGCAACATTGCTGATTTCTTAGGTTCAGGTAATCTTTCAGACCAGTCAACGTTTGATTCAAACCATGCTTTAGACACAAATTACCAGGATCTAAATGCTCTGTTAAGGAACCAGATCCCTATTGGCGACGCATCTAGTGATGGTGAATTTAAACGATCTACTGTAGCCGTGAATGAAAATATAACACAGAAGGTTGAATGTGGAGAAATTTATGTGTACAATAGAAACATAACGTGTACACCTGAACCTGATGCATTCAATCCATGTGAAGATGTGATGGGTTATGTTTGGTTAAGGGTCACTGTTTGGTTCGTCCTATTAGCGGCTTTGCTCGGCAACTCTGCTGTGCTCCTGGTGTTAATAACTGGACGTGGAAAGTTTACTGTGCCTAAGTTTCTTATGTGCAATCTTGCGTTCGCTGATTTTATAATGGGAGTATATCTAATCATGCTAGCTTCTATAGATGTTCATACCTTGGGTGAATATTTTAACTACGCTATCAAATGGCAAAACGAGGGAGGCTGTCAGGTCGCTGGATTCTTGTCTGTTTTCTCAAGTGAACTTTCAATATTTACATTGACCATTTTAACATTAGAGAGATGGTACGCTATAAGTCATGCAATCCATCTAAACAAACGCTTAAAGCTGCGTCATTCTTTACTCCTTATGTTTCTGGGTTACACATTCGCTATCATGCTTGGTATGTTACCATTAGTAGGAATAAGCGGCTATGGAAACGTTAGTATTTGCTTACCAATGAAAGTTGAGAATGGTATAGACAGTGCATACGTGATATCATTGTTAATCATAAATGGTGTTCTGTTTCTGGCAATATGTTTTAGCTACGTTAGCATGTATATGAAGGTTAAAGGGAGTGCTACAACCGCAAGAAGCAACGACGCCACTATAGCTAAGCGCATGGCTTTATTGGTGTTCACCAATTTTGCTTGTTGGGCACCAATTGCTTTTTTTGGACTTACGGCATCCGCTGGGGTGCCATTAATTGACATTACCAACTCAAAAATACTTCTTGTCTTCTTTTATCCTTTAAATTCGTGTGCTAATCCCTTCTTGTATGCCATATTGACTAAACAGTTCAGGAAAGATGTGTTTATCCTGCTTGGAAAGTATGGTATATGCGTTGAACGGGCAAATATGTACCGGGTGACCTACAGTTCAAGGTCAATGTCCCACTCGAGGGGAGGTCATAAGGATTGTGTGGTCCAGCGTTTACCTCGTCAGAGCGAATCCATGTTTTCTCATATATTGGAAAGTGCTTTATCATCCAAACACACGTCTAATGGAGCACCAAAGGGCCATGATAACCGTCGCGACACGATTGAAACAAAACCCTTCATTGAAAGAAGCCACCTTGATCGCGCTGCTGAATTTGCCAATAAAGAACCCGTTCTTAGCAACGACGATGTCGCTCTTGATACCTGGGATACAAACGATACATCAGAACACCCAGCAGACGACCGTCCGACGTACATACGCAGTGTCAGTGATTATAACCAATTTAACGCACGGAAAGTATCCGCAAGTAAGCTAAGCCATAAAACTCGTTCAAGTGTGGACACTTGTCTTAGTAGTGGAACGGACACTACGTATGTAAGTGATAATATACATTCCACGGACGATGTTTGGCAAATCCGTGAAGATTGTAATAAATTGGAGACATTGGTTGATAAAGAGAATGAAGTTGTTGAAGGTGAAAATATGGATAAAGTTGCAGATTCATGTACGAAACATGATGAGGCGAATGTACACAAATCAAGTAATGGGGTAAATGAGTTCGCGGACGAAAAACGTTTGCAGGAAGAAAGTAAAAAGTCAAAAGGGCCAACAGTTAATACTTCTAAAAATAAACAAGTGCTAAATGAGAAAGAAAATAATTGTAAATACAATACCAGTATTTCGTTGAGCAGTATCGAAGAAAAACCTGACATTTATAATGCGTTTACTGGCACACAAAATGAATTCAATTCTGAAAACAATACACATATGCTTGAAGATCCAATTACTTGAATAGAACAATAATTAGCAAATATGGACCTTTCATTTTGTCCATATTGAACTGGTATTATAAAGATGCTTCACACTGCTCGGATAAATGTGCAAAATATACGCCATAAGCATCAAAATATTTCATGACATCTTTATGTGGTTAAGCATTTGTTGGAGACCTAATTATTGTTATACATTGTTTTTGTGCGTGTATGTGACAATTTTAATGTTGTGATATCATTAATTGTTGTAGACACCTAATTGCTCATTATAAATCATACATTGTCTTTGAACTTTATATTTCTCTGGCTTAGAATGAGAAGGTCATAAGTAAAAAATCGATATGTTGAGAAAACAAGAAAAACTGTCCGATAGTATTACTCTTTTCGTATGGTAAAAAGCTGTTTCAACTTCAGTTTGGTCAACATGACAAGTTCTAATATCCATGTTCGTCAGAAGCACCTTGTCACGCTGATCTTAAATATGTACGAGTCTTATAAGGTCGTAAGTAGAGAACTTCTGATTCTAAGCCAATGATATACTAGTAGTAGTGACGAGGTTGTTGAATCCATCCTGATTATAATTAATGGTTAGATTAGAAACACTACCGTCCAGCTGCTGATCAGTGTTAACCTTTTGTTGTTGTGTCGTTTGTATTCCACGACAGTATAGAAGGATATTCAGAACGCTCTTAGAAAATGTTTATGTTTATTTCCATATCGTTGACATAATTCCAATCCGGGCTAACCAAAAGAAAAACAGCAAAACGTCAATAACATCGATGACGTCAGAATTGAAATAGCGCTGTGTTATGGTCACGATGAAGGGGTATTTTTATTTTAGCCAGATTTTGTTGTAAATGCGTTGTTCATTGAGCTTGTTCAGTGATATAGTTTCAGCTCTAAAAGTATTGTGTCCGAAAGGCTGCAGTTTAATGTGATGAAGATTGCATTCCCTAGTCGAATTTGCTATTAAATGATGGAACACAGTCTACGAATTTATTGAATCACCCTCGTACCACCAATGATAGTCAATGCTAATAATAAAATACGTACACGTGCATTAATAGAATATCCTTGAGAGAGAACGAGCAAGCAAAATATCCTGCATCATGCTGTCCTAATCGTAGAGGATTAGTGTCAATATTGGTCTGTGGAGAGGATTTAAGGCACGATCTTCCCAGTGTTTCTCTACGTGGAGCCACGCTGTAGACGGAAACCAATAACTTTTCTGCAACTATGCAGATTGCTTTAAATAGTGAAAATGTCCAATATTTGGCTATTTACGTGATTCTGTAGTATGCTTTTAGTAACATTTATACCTATGTACCAGACGGTAATGTCTATTACTTACGTGTGAAAACACCAATTTGTTGTTACTCACCATGTAGCCATAAAAATGTTTCCGCTAAATGTTGAATAGCAGTGACAAATTTTCCGGATTGGGATAGAACTGAACATAACCACGTGACAGAAGACATGAAGACGCAATGAGCGAACATCGTATGGAGTATCTTAAGTGTCATCATGACATTGTCGGTATGTCATCATAACATTTGGCTTGGAATGTTGATGAAATTATCATTTTATAATGTGTTTGATATCAGGTTGTTTAAATGAAAATTATCGTACTTTAATGGACATTCACTCTTTTTTTAAATCCCTCAAACTGGCATGTTTATCAACCAGATTGTGTGTGGTATTTATATTGGGTTCACACCATGTAGTGTCGAAGAGGTAATATACAAATGCACTAATACGTATTATATTCTAAATGATATCGGTCACACTGTTCAAGTCCCGGGTGACATAATCTAGGACATCTAATATATTGATTTGACAGTTTACAAAGTAGATTTTAGAAACGTTTTCTGCGCTGCCAGATAGGTTTGGGCATCTTGGGAAAGAAAAACAAGTTTGCAAACTCAAATATCTTCAAAAGCCATTGACATATTGCTTGGTACTGTTCGTACATGTTCACCATCATGTCTCCAACCCCTATCACACAAACAAGTGTTCAATATTTCAGTAAGTTATTATGATTGACAATGCTTCAAGGCTATATTTATTAACCATATAATGATGAGGATAGAAGTCGTCATTACTTTTTCAAGGGCCTTGTTTTTTGTCTTCGGATAGCTAGATAGTTTTCAAACTTTGGGTGGACGCTAAACGAAATATAATTTGGCATGGCCTAATGTGAAAAAACACACAGTAAAAATTACCAAGGTGATGCACATTGTACTGAAGAAAGTAGATTTCTAATAGCATTTTGTTCTACGCTTTTACCAAAGTTTTTAGTGTCCTGCATGTCCTTCAATGTCTTAGATTATATATGAGCCACGATCTGAGAAAAGGGCCCTTAATGAAAATTTTTCGCTTTTTTACATTATCTGATAAAACTGTCTTTTTTGTACTTAAAAGAGACAACTTTTTGAACAAATTCAAAATATTAAGAGAAATATGACCATTTAAAGACACCAACTATATGTGTCAATGTCTCAATGAAAGCACACAATTGCTCATCAATATTTAAGGAACGTTCCTCTCTTCCTGAACAGGGATCTAATGAAGAAGATTTTCTGGGGCTGATGGACATCTGAAAGGTTCCCATAACTCAGTTCAATTACATCGACTGTAAAGTGATTTGTCTTCACATTACTTCGATACATGTTAATGTAATTATCAAAAGAATGTTTGGGGTTTTTTTCCATAAACATGAAATAAAAACATTCTGTATTATGTACATACATAGTAATTTTATGATTGCTTTATTATAAAATCAATATGTGGTAAAATGTATAATAAAGTATGTAAAAATTCACGTTCTTGTGTTATATTGATGCTCCTTATACTATAGCCGCTCTAACAAAATAAAACATGCACTAATTTACGCAAATTTCAACACTATTTTTATTGCAGAAGCTGTATAGTTTTCATGTTTTTATTTTGTTTTTATTTTGTTTTGATTTTGTTTAGAACTGTGAGTGTCCTGATGGAGAAGATAGTGCATTCCTAATTCCGATTCTATAAATTTGCAATCTTATAAATTTGCAAAACATCAACTTCTTCGGAATATTTGACAGCCCTATCTAAAACAAATAAAATGGCGAACTTCTTTGTTTTGTGAATTACTTTTTCAAAAATTCATGAACGAACTTGGCAAGTACACGCCTTTCAACAAACGTTTCGGACGATAGCATGTTCCAACAAATTAGGTACATGAGCAGTGTAGTTGATAGAATGTTATTTCAAACAGAAAACTTAACAATATTTCGCTGGCTTAGAATTAGAAAGTCGTGAGTACAAAATCAATATTTTGAGACAACAGGAAAAAAAATATTTGAATTTTTCTCTTTACTTATGGAAAACCCAGATTTTACAACTTCATTTTGGTCAACATGACATGTTACGATTTACATGAAAATAGGCTCATAAGAAGCCCCTTATGATGAAGACTTCAAAGCTATATCAGTCTTATAATAACGACATTCTCATTCTAAGCCAGCAATTCGTTTCATTAATTATATTTGAAGTAGAGCCGTAGTGCGACTATATTCCATACACTGATTTGTATGTTTTTGTTTATCCTCGACCACCATGGAAGACGGCACACGGAAAAGGTAAGAAAGTCATTTAGTTTTAAGGGACAGTACCTAATACAGTATTCTGTACAAAAGCATCCAACCCTACATTTAATACTCGTCCGAAAAAGACTGGAAAAGGGTCG
Organism: Spisula subtruncata; assembly: GCA_963678985.1. Lineage (NCBI taxonomy): Eukaryota > Metazoa > Mollusca > Bivalvia > Venerida > Mactridae > Spisula > Spisula subtruncata. Next base: position 19,624,082 of record OY787661.1, read on the forward strand.
AAACACGGAAAGGAATTTGTAATTTTATCTGGTGTGGCGTAATCAAACCCACAACCGTCAGGTGTCCGTTACCGAGTGCTTTTATTCAGTTACCTCCCGTTCAATTAAATATAGGAGGCATGGATTACCTCCCGTGGAAATCGCTACGTAACGCTTTGCATATACATCTTTAATTTTCGTGTAACTTTTTTATTAATCGATATTTTTCGGCACGAAATATTACGGAACTGCTATTGATAAGATTTCCAATGAAAGTCCGTGCTAATATTTCACGGTATATATAATGCACGAGGTATTCGTGATTTTGTGCGAAATAGTTTCCATCCGGTCATTGTTTATGCGATAGCGACCCACAAGTCAGAAAAATACCAAAATGGAAAGAGTATTAATTGAAACATGCGGAAAGTCACAGCCACAGTTAGGTAAATGCAGGCGCCTATATATCAGAGGTGCGTAATTATTTATTCCTTTTATATTTTTGTTATTTAATACTTTGAAGTCAAGTTCATTCAGTTGGTACCAAATAATTTCACGTTTACCTAAAACTGTAATTTCGTAACTTTATTCTAAAAACTCATTTTATGTTATTCGTGTTTTCGCATCCTCTTGTATCAGTGTTTAGTCAAGTCTCCAGACTGACAGCGCTGGTTAAACGAGAATGTGTTTTCGCAAGCGTCAATAGAATGCTATCCGTCGGTCTAGTGATTTGTCTTTGGCAATATTTTAGTTTTGAGACATTGACGTTTTACCCATCATCGCATTTATTATTTATCTATGTTTATTTTTTGTTGTTTGTGATAGTGGTTAAAAAGCAATACATCGACTGTATCTGTGGTAAATTTTAGGTTGATCGGTACAACATTTATTAAAATATGACGTATTTAGACATGCACATTTACTGTATAAAATATGTTACATTGTAAGTGTATAATGGCCATTTGATATTTAAAAATGTAATTTCTGTTCCACGGGCTATTATTTAAAAGGGGGCCTAGTTGAAACATTAATTTTGCAAATAATACAAATATAATAAGGCTAATAAAAAAGTTTACAAGGTTCAGTAAAGAAATTGGTCACTAACATTTTTTGCGAACGGTAGATGGGCCTATTTTATGGTGTAGCAGGAATATTTACGAGGATGCACTATTGGTGAAAATTTGCAGTATTTATTAGCAACTCATATCAAACGTCGAGTCGTTATTTAGTCCGGTTCCCGTCATAATGTGCGTCTGAACCACAGTGATGACATAGAAATCAGGCACAGGAAACTGCCGTCAATTTCAATTCAAGATACACGACTCTTGAGCAGATTTTGTATCAATATGATCAGTATTACTTCCCTTGGTTAGAGCTATGGTAAGTTACTGTCGGTGACTGTCCTGCCACAGAGTGTGGGAATCTATGGTATAGATATATCATCTAAATGAGATTGTCAGAGTAAATTGTTTGCTATGTCACCACGTGATTGTGATCGATTGTTTAAATAACATTACATTCATTGTACAATACTGACTACGGCTCCCAGGTGACGACATGGTGTTGGTTACATTCATTGCACGATACTGACTACTGCTCCCTTGTAACGACATAGTGTTGGTTACATAGTTTAGACGGTATTTAATTGATGTTTGCTGCGTTTCTTTCGGTCACTTGGGATCACCGTTTTTGTTATTTCTTTGTGAACTTGTGTCATTCTGAAGTTTACTGCGAGGAATTTGGTTTTTAATGATTTCTTTCGGTTGTGTTTGGCCGTTGCTCCAAGTAATTCTGTTGTTCAACGACAATAATATAACATACACAGCCGCCGTGGTTCTGTACGCCCTCTTCCAGCAATTATGGTTAAGACAGCCCCCACGCAGTTACCGCTTTAATATTTGTGGATGTGTAGACACATGCGTATGAGGACTTACACATACCTAACACTTTAGCCAACGAGTTGCATAGTTACTCACATGCAACTACTACTTGTCTTGTGGAATCCGAAGCCCAGATACCTACTTACCTAGTCCTTGTTGCGCCTGGATACACACAGGGCAAGGACTAAAGCTTACCACTCTTGTCTTTCGTTTGCTTTCTATTCTATTTCTCCCAGGTTATGCCAGTTTCTTTCATTTCTGTTTCGATTGTACTTGGCCATGTGATTATTAGTCGTCCTCGTCTCATTTTGCCTTCCGGTGTCCATCTGGGAGCAGTTCTTGTAACGTTATCTTGTGGCTTACGTAGAACATGCCCGATCCAGCGCCATGAAGCCCAGATAGTATGTAGAAAATTTCTTTGACATGTCCTACCACAAACGCCCGCCAACATACACCCATCGGTATATCAAATTAATTCGCTAGTAATTAAATTTCATATTTTCTAAAAGTATTACATATACTTAGTATATTAACGATTTTAATAAGACTAAAACGTAATACATTTGGTATTTGTTGTATCATATCATTAGAGCGTAAATTAATATTTTCCATATCATTAAACTACTCAAAGATAACATCAACACAAAAATGTATACAAATAAAAAGCAAACATCTTTACACAGTACTGGGTTTTGGAAAAGTGTTTAAAACATAAAGACACGAGTACTCGCACTTTTTTAACTAATATGTTGCAATTATAATGGTTACATACATAACTGTTGCAATTATAAAGATTTCTCGAGTTTGGGCATTGAGTCTGAATGTAGATGCCCCCGTATGTATAGACAGTTGCATTGATTTACAGAATCCAACGAGTCGTATTTTAAACATATTATTTGTTAGAATTTCTAAGGGTCTAATTAAATGATTAAATCATCACATCCATGTTGTGTATTCCTTTTTCTTGTCAAATGCTTTCAGTCGTGTTCCTCAGATGAAAAACGCTCCGCACACGAACGCTGTCAGTTTTCTTTTTAACATGTGCATTCATGTGCATTTGTTTTGGGGATGTTTTTGTAAGCAGATACATTAAGTGTGTCATTTATATCCTAACATGCATCCATTTCATTTGTTTCCGTACGTTTAACAAGCTAAGAATAATTGCACGAGGCAATAAGCGGTTTCAGGGATTTTAATCACGTGATTCAAGCCTCTTAGTGTCATGACGATTATAAATTGTTACGATGGAAGTATGTTTAACTTGTAATAAATTCTGTTTTACATACGCAGAATTCTGTTGAAACATTTAATGTGCATGTATAAAAGTAATTTGTGTCAGTGACAATTGCTGAAGTTATTTCTTATTATCTTTGACAGCCCTTCAACTTTTTTCTGAGCTTATTTTGAAACGTATCATAAATTCCGTTTCAGCATTTAATGCACTTTACAAGAAATTCAACGATAAAGTTAAACTTTCATGTTTGCGACTATTTCATTCAGGCTTCGTAGTTATGACAAGTGTAGGTGTCTTTTTTATACCACTCAAATACAACAATGACACTCATCATATAACGGAAACTGGCTTCTCTTCTCGCATACCCTCTTGACGATGAATAACATCCGAAATGACGTATCGAAGTGATTAATATAAGCTGCAAAAACTTGTTAAACAGTCGACCTTAAAAATTATATAAACTATATCTTTAAACATACAATTCATGTACTCGTATATTAGTGTTAAAATTAAGGATTTGCACGTTTGCTGATAATATTAAAGTCAACGTCCTCGAATTGTGTTTGTTTTGTTTCAGTTCATATGGTTTAGCAAAAAAACAAACAGTGTCATCGATCATACTTTCTCAATATTTAACCAAATGTCGCTGGCTTAGAATGAGAAGGACATAGGTACAACTTACAACTTTATAAGACTGACACATATTTAAAATCAGCATCACAAGGCGCTTCTTATGAGCCTATTGTCATGAAAATCGGAACTTGTCATGTTGTCCAAATTGAAGTTGAAACAGCTTGTTTTCGTGTACCATAGGTAATGAGTATTTCAAACAGTTTTCCTTTTTTTCTCAAAATATCGATTTCGTACTTGCGACCATCCCATTCTAATCCAATGATATACGATTCTACACACATCCATGTTTTGCCCAAAATATCAAGAGGGCCCATTTTTATCTTTTGTTTATAAGAAACACGTCGCCTGTGGTGCATACGTTGAATTATGCACATCTTGCATTTGAATGGTGTAAAAGGAAAATAAAAAATATGGCGCCCCACTTTTCACAATTATGAAAACCTGAATGAAACTGCATTTAATGAATAATTCATAATCTGTCTCATCTGCAATACCAACATATCAACATCTGAGACACAGATTCAAATAAATTAGCATTAAGATCATTACCTTTCGCGGGTATTAAAGTTCGCGGATTATGGACAATTAGTCATACAGGACTTCGCGTGGTCATTAATTCACCGATCAACAAGAAAATCAGTTTTACGTATATCAGTGGTTAATTTTTGGCGGGGAGTTGGAATCGCGGTGGAGGTCATTCATGAAATCAGCGAACATTACTCCACAACGAATATATGTACTGGTTTACTGTACCAGTCATCGATGTGTTGTCAAATGCATGTTAATAAGCATCCATTTATACGTAGCTTGTAAAAAGTACGAAAAAATACTATGAAATTGAAAGGTATTGAAATATGATTAAATTTGAAGGACATCCGTGAGTTTAAATCCTCGATTCATGCTATCAAAGGATTTACGTGAAATTATGTGGTCTATATCAAAATGAAAGGTTTTAATAAGATTATCCACGCATTTTTTACAGGCTATGATTAAATGAACTTAAGCACAGATGTGGGTGAAAGATGGAACAAAGTTTTAGAAGCTCACAGTATCCATAAACTTATAACATGTATATTAACGTCATTTTTTTCTGCAGAAACTTTATTACATTTCTGACACTATTATCGACAAAGGCAAGTAAAGCTAATTATTAAGGGGTCGTCAATTTTAATACTCAGTATTTTGGAGAGGCGCTTTGAGTTTTAAAGTACACTGTCATATTTGTTGCCATTCACGAATTTTGTCTACAGTTCACAATTTAACAACATTAAGGTACATATCACCACAAAGGTTGAGCATTTTGCTGCGTGGTAAGGTTCTGAATCCTTTCTAGAGTGGCGACACTTATGAAAACAATTCTACACTTATTTTAGATATTTAGATTGAAAATGTACCACTGTGCAAAATCGTCATTTTCTGGCGTATAATCAACATCAGAGAAAATTCAGCCCGCAAATATTCATGATTTAACAATATCGCATACCTTGGGGAGATATTATCTGTTGATAATTTACGATAAAACAAGAAGGGGATTAGTGTTTTTAGGTCATTTAATATATTATAATGATATCGTTTGACTGATAACTTCTAGTATTGACCTAATATGTTAAAAATTTAACCTATTTTTTTCGAAAATATGACATATATAGATAGAAGGCTTTGAAAGGTTTAAGAGACGTTATGACACCGGGAAAGCAATATCAGGCATATCAAAATGTCCGTATCATAATTTAAAAAACTTTCAAAAAATTATTTTTTGCATGCTTTTTATATGGATCCTTACTTGTGTATATTAGACGGAGACAATTTTTAGATAATTTTGTGCATTCCTTTAGAAAAATTTGGTTCCTGAATATGCCGATCAAATTTCATTTCAATATATAAATGTTTTGCTGAATACGGGGCATATAAAACTGTCTTATTGTATAAAATTTGAGTATTAAATACAAGATCATATTAACGCCCAATCAATGTAATGTGCATATATACAATCACCTATTGCAAATACTAATACATGTATTATCTAACACCATTATACTGCTTGAAAAGAAGGCGGCATATTTAGTGATATATAGTAAATGAAACATGACTTTAATGGTGATATAAGGCATACCTAATTAACTATCAATTAGAACCACCTCGTGTGATTGATATATAGAGGATGCACATCAATTGAATTTTTCCTGAATAATATGTCTGTTGATATAAGTTTGATGAATTGTTGAAAGAGACCAATGTATTTTGCTCAGACAGATATATGACCCATTTGGTTAAAAGTTTTAACAGAAGAAAATCCTGTATTCGTCAGATACTGTGAAAGATCCAAATGTAGTATAGGCTTTTCACTTCACAGGCTGCAGTAAGTTTGAATCCCGCATATGACCTTTGAGTTATATAAAAAAAAGTACGAAGTGAAAGTGTATTTCACGTGTCGGTTCAACCAATATCCGAGCATCGAGGCACCACAGACACCAGTGATCAAATTTGATTATATTGGTAATATATTGATAACTTTTTTAAAAATTTGGTCCGGAAATCCCGCTAGCACTCAACAGAAGAAGCGGAGCACAAAAGGCACAACAATGATAACCGTGTCTTGGACAAAATAACCACGTGCACCGAGATACAATGTTTAGCACGTGATATTGCGTGCAGATCTGACGAGTTAAGTTAGTGCTTATAAATGTATAACACTGCGAAAAGTGTAACGGCACGACAAAACATCACTTTAGTCGTTAAAATCAATTTAAAGTGTTCATAATACGTCAACTTGCCTTGTACGTTCACTTTGATCGCGTTGTAGAAAATGCATTTAGCCTTGAAGTTACATAGTTTAAAACATATAGAGGTATATTAGAACATGACATTATGTTGTTCTATCTTGGCTAGTTTATGACTATTTAAATACCATCCTTATGTGAAAAATGGTAGCTTCGAGTATTAAGTGTACCTTTCAATTAGAGCACAATTAAATCAATAAAATGGACAGTTAACGTCTTTATTTGGTTTTTAAACCCAATTTTCTTTTTTGTACTGTAAGTTTATTTTCATAAGCGAACGCTTCCCCGTGTTTGCTCATCCTAAGCGAGATGTCAAACGCTAGCTGGCTGGAATACAGTATGTGAACTTGCCGGTAACATATGAGTTTTGGAAATAAGATAGAACTTCGGCTTTTTCTTCCAAATTTTGCATCTGCTGTTCTACCCCTTATTCGGCGAAAACAGGGGTCACAGACTGACGTCACGTCAGTTTTAAAGGGATTTATTAATCAAATCAAATAAATAATCAGTGGTGTTGTGAGCATTAATTTTCGGATAACGCAAGTTAAAGTTCATCTACTAGGATATATAATCTATACTCAAAAGGTATGTCGATTTTATTTTGAAAAAAGAAAGATTTTAAACTATTTTTATTTTAATACTGTTGTTGCACCTACGTTAAACAATAAGTTACGTCATTGTCAGACAACCTGTCTGATAAATCAACTCGATGTATTATTACTCCCATGCAGTTGTTATAAATCAAGTATAGGTGCGTTAACACACTTAACTTTTGTAATAAAAATCAATGGATATTAAGACTACGAGTATAATATGAACTGAATAAAAATCTCAGTATGCATGTTGTATGCGTAGCGAATCTTCACTTTTGTTGTGATTATATATTTACATATCATAAATATAAAAATAGCATGTCTACTGATGTACATTATACTGTAAAATCATTCTTTTCCTGGGGGATTAAATTTAGTGGATTTCGTGGTTCACCTTCAACCACAAACCGAATCACATCGACCAATAATTGTATTTATTACGTTAAATGCAAAATCCACGAAATTTCGTGTCATCGTTTCGTCTCATCGAAATTAAATGATTTTACAGTAATGTACATGCAAAGTGCGCTCCCCTTTGGCTATGTTATAGCAATATTATAATCGTAATTTTGGTCACGTCAAATAAGTATCCTCCTTTTTTGCTATCAAATAGATATCATGTTAGCATTTCATATAATTTGAAGGGTGTATAAAAGTTTAAAGAATCAAGAAGTTCAACAAACTAAACTTAAATCGTAACATCGCTTTTGAAGTTTTTGCACTTTTAATACTTCGAAGTGCTCAGTTTTGGTTGATAAGGCCACAACAAATTGATCATGCGTTCGTCGGGAGCGCCCGCTCCTGATTTTTCCAAAATGAAAAATAAATATTTAAATTTAAATTATTGCGCCCGCACCTGAGAAAACCACGCGCATGTGATTTTTTTCCTACATTTTTTTTTATTATTTTGCCGCTAGCATCAATATTTACAAATTACGAAAAATAAAGCCAACTTGTTTATAATTTTTCACTGTTACTACAGAATATGTTCTGGGAAAGCACGCTCTGCTGAGGATGTTAGTTACTCGATTAATTTTAGCAGTAAATTGTTGCACACAAAAATCGTGTAACTTTTTACGATGCGAGCGTCTGGTGAAATGATTCCTGATTCTGTCCTTTACAAAAAACACGCATAAGTGTATACACGTAGTAAAATGGGAAGAATTGCGATTGCGGAATGAACCAACGAGCGTATCTAGATATGTTTGTATTCATTATTATTACTAATATTCCGTACTACCGACGAAATCATGAATTGTCACCCATTTTCGCGACAATGACGTCTCGTTCGTACATGGTCCGTGGTATGTGATATTAACAGTTTTATGCGTCCCGGACACGCAACGCACCTGTTAATAAGTTTCTATACTGTATCCTACATAATTTCATCAGGGATTTTAAATACTGGACATAGAGAAACCTTCAGAAGGTCCTACTTTCTTCAAAGAGTTCAAAATATTTGATAAAACATAGTTTGCTCTAATTATTGCACCAAATGCTGTACTTTTCAGTCACTTGCTAAAACTCCAGTTAGATCTATTACAACTGGATAAATCACAGCTTATGTAAGATTACATGCTGCAGTTCTCAACAACCGTCATAACATTTTACCAAGGTGGTCGAGTGGTATTTAAAGATGCTTAACTCCTGATCGAGAGGTCGCGGGTTTGATTCTCGGCCGTGACACTTGGTCATTTTTAGAAACGCTTTTTAGTGTTTCCCAACCAGCTAGAGATGATCCTGGTTGGAAACCCAGAGGTAGTCTTGTCTGTATCGGTGCTTTACACCGGGCACGTTAAAGAACCAAGGAAATTATTCGAAACGAGCTATTATAATTTGCGATAATGCCCCAGAGTGGGCCCTGCAAATTACATGGAAGAAAGAAAGGACCTTGTATATCCCTAAGGGAAGTGTCCTTAATGTGGGGCTAGATCCTATGACGGTAACCTTGCATAGCATTATGCATCAGTGCGCTACTAACAGTGCTAAATATTCAGCCGTCTGAGTATGATGTAGCACTACAAGAACAAAACTGTACATGGTGATCATTGACTAGCTTGCTGCTTAGTTGATTTGAATCTTTAACCACTAGTCACTCAGTGCATTTGTGTTCATTATAATTTATATGTATGTGACAATGTCTGCTCACAATTACCTTGAATACATGTATTCTGGTAAAATAATTTGATAAATCCTACACAACATAACAAGAAATGTATAACAATCATTTATTTGGCCTAATTTCTTTTTAAAGCTATTGTAATAGACACTATTTCCTAAAAATGGGTGCATCAGAAATGAATAGGGCACTTTTGCTCCTTCACGCGCTTTCAAAAATGGCATTTTCAAAATTAAATTTATAAAATTTTATTTCGCTCCTTCGCTCGCTCTCAATTACGGGTTTTTCAAAAATAAATATTTAAATTTATATTTCGCTCGCTCGCCCCTAATTTTTCCCCAAAAAATCCGTAGAACCAAAAATTAATTTGGTGTGGCCTAAGGTATACAAGATATATACATCGGCGATGTTTTGGTATTTATTTAATCGCCATCAAACTGATCCAGGTCATATTGACTTAACTCACTTTCATGCAAGAGTTTTCAAACTCTGTCGTAATCATATTTTTATGGAGTATTTAGATCGGCGGAGATTACAATATTTGGTTTTAGCATTAAAGCTGTGTCAAGTACGATCCAACATGTTGCATGGTCTATGGAAATGTTCTAATTGGAAGTCTCAAAACGTTTGCGCCGATTTTAATTAAACACTTTAAAATGTTTGTTCATAAGTAAAAGTGTAAATAATGTATAATATCCATGTTATTGAATAACAGAACAATTACCAAATGTGACTGGTCACTCTTACTCAATGAAATTGATACAATCAGGCCAATATAACCAATATCTGGAACGACTTTTCGCAGGGTAGACATATAACGTGACTTTTGTTTACATATTTTTACTAGTAGACTTAGCCAAAACACCACATGGTATGTTCACCATGTATTCGTACATTGTATAGTATGTTTTGATGATTTTTAAACTCGATAACTCGATTAATGCTGCGTAGAACATTAAAATAGTTAATAATTAAAACATGCAATAAATCGAATATAGTTTTGCATTGAAAGAATTGGAATTTTTAATACTTCGAATAGTTCTGTATTGAGAACGAAAATAGTCAATAATACGAATATGCGATAAGTCAAAAAGATCTGCATTGGAATCGAATAAGTAGTAAATCGTATTAGATTTCTAGTCATTCATTCGAGCCTGCGATAAATCGAATCGGTCTGTATTGAAAATGCAAGGCATCAATAGCTCGAATATGTGATAATTCGAATAAGAGATAATTCGAGTATGTGATAATTCGAATATTGAGATACAGGTGTCTAATTTCGGAGAGAAAGTCAATCAATGGTGGTACAAGCACAATAGTCCTACAACACGGGTACTAAAACCATACACCATACAGTCGTTTTATTGTATTATCTATTGTATATATTATATGATATAGTTAGTGAGGTATGAGCATATGTGATGATACTAATCTTGACATGACTAGACTACTCGGCCTAAAATAAAAACTATTATTTGTTTTCTCTCTTTCTTCCTAATTTCCACGGTACACCGTCGGTTTCGCCACAATCTTGTTTTAACAGGGTTGTCTGTTCAGAGCAGGTGTAAAATGTACCAAATCTAGACTGCGATGCTAAAATAGAATTGAGTGATAAGTTTTTAATAATCGGCGGTATTTGCTCCAAAATTAACCTCTGTAGAGGAACGAACTCTAAACAAAGGACAATATTTGCAGCGCCTAAGGAGTATAGCTCGTCAAAGGTTTTACTGTATAATATAGTTTTCCAGCCTACCTACCAAACACTTGCATTGGTCCTTGATCGGAGAAACAAACACTATTTAGCATTTTTGGCCTTACTTCGTTTGTTTATATCTGTGAGCTATATCAAATGTATATTCACTAAATGGTTTAGGGTTCGGATGAATAAACGTGGCTTATTTACTGGATACTGTACCAGTGTGAATCGAACGTAGGCGGTATTTGACTCATTTAATCCGCATAATACTGATATGAGGGAAATATTCATTTGACGTAATATAAACCGCCTTATAAATTGATACAAAAATGTACTTTAATACTTTCATCTTCATAATAAGTCTCTCAAAATGTGTAATATTATAAACCGCCTTATGAGTTGATGCTTCATCTTCATGAGTTGTTCAAAATTTGTAATGCTACAAAACACCAAACATAAAGGCCTTAAAATTATACTCCGATGGTAGTGAAGAGGCATGACATAGTTAGTAAAAGTGCAAACAAGAGTTTTGCTTGTTTTAATCAGCGGTTCTATTGAGTACAGAAAAATGACTATTTATAACAGTTGCCGCTTAAATACAAGAGTATTTGATATTATAAAGCTAATTTGGCTTGAATATATCTTCATTGCTGCTGATTTGCAATTAATGAAAGTGGTTAATTGGGAATCATTTTACACTAACGATAATCGACGTTGCATCAATGAAATTATGGTGCATACTGATTCTAAGATATAGTTATTACTCGTTAGATGATTTGTATTTTATTTTTGTTTACCGGAAATACGTCAGTTACTTCCGGAAATTATTGCAAATCTGCATTTCTTGATCTTCTTCAATTCTGACAGTTCTTTGTACAAATGCCACTCATGTATTATAAACTATGCTAACTGTTTTTTTAAAGTTCAAGTTATGAAACTGAAGCTATACGGTTCTACTGATTTATCCAATTCAACACGGATGCTCTAATGGCTAAGTTTAAAAGACATTTTACATGTAACTTACCACCTACCTTACCTCCATCATTAATAAATAATTATTGGTTCCACTATTTACCTTTAACGGAGGGAGACAATACAGGTACAGGAATTGACTGAACACAACACCGGCTTAATCAGGGATCCTGGCTTAATTAAGGGGGATAATTATTGATAACTGTTCTAAAAAGCTGCATATGCGATGTGTGCGCACATCCTAAGTTATGACTTATTGAATTAGGATAGTTTGTGTCAAGTTAAAGGAATCTTATGTTGTGTACAAGCTAGATCTCATTTCATTCATACGTAATTATGATAAAAATAGTTATGAATGAAGTTTCTAGAATTCGTGATCTCACGAAAACAGAAGATCGTCTTGTTATTCAAGGGTTACAAATCAAACTTCATTTGCTTTGAACATCACTGATGAATAAGCGTTTATAACAATACATACATGATAATGAACGACACTGTTGTATAATTCATTATGTTGACACTATATGTAAGTAAAATACATATTGAAGTGCAAGTTGTACATCATTCCGACCAGCCTCAGATGATGGATTCTTGTCGTGAAGATATGCGGTTGTCATGCAAAATGCAACTACATATATGTACACAATCATGATTTGAAACCTCCCATTTAACGTCACGTATGATTATTTTTTTATATAATTATAGATTTGCACATGGAATCTGTTTTATCGAAGCATTTACGAAAATCTTAAACTTACGATCAAAATTTTTATTATTTATATCTATAGCTTGGTCACATTGACATGAGCGTGACCTATTGATTACCATAATTGAACAGTCGATCTATTGTCTACGTTTACAACACCGATTGTATGTTTTCATAATCGGGAAGTATCACGATGACTCTCGAGATGTAATACAAACACAAATCTTAAATGCCGATATTGCACGATTTGCTTGCGGAAATTGATATTTTGAAGCAAGAACCTTGTAGTATATGCTTGCATGAAGGTTAGGCAGAGGTCAAAATGGCCAAGCTATAACGTTATAAATTATGGTAAATGGAGCTGTAACACTTATGAAGATTCTGTCAATGATTTCTTACAAATAATATCCGCCCCATCCCCCAATTTACAGTTGTTAAAAAAATAAAGAACGTAAGTTTTTATGTCCATAAGTAGTTTGATAAACAGTATCATGGTCTACTTAGGACGTTGTGGGTTTTTTCGAATATCACATAATATGGAGATGGGGCATCCAGCCAAAGGGGTAGGCAATACAGGTTTAATGTTTACAGTCGGTCGGAATTTTGTCTAAAATATGTCAGTGGCTGAATACCTCCGCGGTCCTCATAATGCCCAAGCTTTGATTTTTGATTGAACCCCCCCCCCCCTCCTTCATCTTTGACGAGGGGGTATATTGTTTTGCGGTCGGCATGTCAGTTGTTCGGTCGGCGACATGTTAGTCTGTCGATAGACCAAATGGTTTCCGTTCAATACACCCCAATAACGCTTTAAGTTACTGTGCATGTGGGTTGGCCATTAACAGTAGATGATCCCTATTGATTTTAAGGTCAGTACATCGAAGATTAAGGTCACTGTGATCTTTACCATACCTTACTATTTGGCTGCCATGGGGTCGAACGTGTTTTACAAACATCTCTTGTTGTATACCATGTAGTTACAAGTTAATCTATACAGTGTAGTTACGCATTATTGTCACCAGAATGATTGATGTCTGTGTATGTTAGAAGGTCAAGTTTCTCACTCGATGGTACAGAGCGCCAGAATCATTACAATGGCTACGTGCAAATACAATATATTAAGTTGATGCGGTGTGATTGAATAACACTAAACAATGCCGTTTGTTTGCGTCTTTGCTGTTTGACTGTTTAACTTAAACTAAGAACGAACGTTTGACAACAATTTAAGTGACCAACCAATGGAAACATGTTTTGCAAAGACGATTGACCAATGTAAATCACCGTAACGTAAATACAATGAAGTCCTAATTAATTTTGATGGATAGTGCACAAACAATATTGCATATCAAGTAAGTTAGTACTAAATAAGTGCAGTCAGCCCTCGTCACAACGACACTATTTGTTCCCAAGCAAAATGTCATTATAACGAAATTGTCTGTATACTGAATTTAGCAAGCTTTGTGACAGACTAGATTTTTTATAGGTAAAGTGTTCATTAAAGTGTTGGTTTATCGAGTGGCGTTGTAAAGAGCGCTGACTGTGTATGCATAAACAAATGTTTGCTGGACATTGTTCATTTACGGAAGCGTTTCAAAGTCTACCCTCTCGTATGGCGAATATTTGGTTAGAAAAACAAAGCACATATTGCAAAGCGGCCACATTCTCGTTAACCAGCGTGTTTGTCATCCGAAATACATCCTGGTTGAACGAGAATGAGCGGCCACGGTGTATTCGATTGTCATTTTCTACATTTTGCTTATGAAAAATAGTATGCTCTACACACCAAACTAATCAGTCACATAATTTCATAGCCCGGTATTGCCGCTCTTTTATGTCAAGTTTTATAGTACATCCAGGTTTACAAGAAAGGCTGGAAAATTTTGAATAAGCAACAGGTGGAAAAAAATTAAGCGTTTACGATGTATTTTAGTTATAAGATTGACAACATGCATTTATCTAAGTAACCAATTTTGAGACAGTATACAAATCCGGTCAATGTTTTTTAAACACCACATTATCTCGGGTCCATTCAACACTATTTGTTTTACAGAATAATGTGTTCTTCAATGAGAACAATTTAGATTTTTGTCAAAATCCGCATCGGATAGTTAAACTAGGCCCCCAAACATTACGTCGAAATATAATACAAAAAGTGAGGTCGCATTCTTATATCAGTTTACATTATCCGTTCAATTTATAATGTCATGTTTTAACAATAAGTAGCATGTGACATCTTTATTCTTACACTGAATAACAAAACAATCAAACATGAAACCTATATATGTACAGTATTATCAGTTTGTTATGAGCGTAAAGTTGACCTTGTAATATAATACATGTACATTGTATACGTATATCGCAACATCCGCTTGATACACAAGGGAATCGAGTCAGAAAGGCCCAAAAATATTCCAGAATGTTCCAAAATATCCTGGTTATTAGGGTGTATCTGGAAGGCATATGATTTTTGAAAGTTCGAAAACAGACAACAATTATGTACGAATAATATTAATGTTATATCTATATTTATGTTAAGGAGAAAGTCCAAGTAACTGTCCATTCCTGAGAAATAATGGAGACGAGGCCCCGAAGGGGCCGAGTATTCATTATTTCTCAGGAATGGACAGATACGCGGATTTTCTCTGACTTAAAATACACCAATACTGTCAAATGTAAATTTGATTGTCTGAAAAGATGCTGTAAATGTCAAAATTGAAAGAAAATATTTTTTCCCAAAAAAGTCTCCCCTGATGTACCTATTATCAATAGAAGATTAAGAATATGAACATGACTGAGCGAGAAAATCATGCTTTTTTCATAAAACCAGTGAACTAATACAATAACTCTCCATTACTTTAATAATGGTGTGTAGTCCATGCAAACACATGTTGTGAGTTATGTGTTACACGATCAAGCAATGTTCATTTACCCAGTGTCACTTGATGCTATAACACGATGGACATTATAAAGATTTTGTTTCAGTCAGAGGATATATTTCCGTGCATGAACTATGGATATTTATAATTGATATGCAACTTGATGGATATAATAACTACAATGTTGTTAACATGTTGTAATTAAGCCTAGCTTTGTATTTGCACAGTCATTTTAATGAAAGTATTAGTTTATGTACTCGAAAATTGGTAAATATACTTGTGAGGGCAGTGTCTATTCCTAGGCGCCGCAGTTCGATGTTGGCACCACGCCCACGAAAGGGAAATAGTCTCCCGTGAGACTCGAATGTTTCATTAGGAAGCCCAAAGATTAGGGGAAGTTAATGTCAAAGAGTGATCGAGCGGTTGAACAGCTGAACACAGCCCTCGTAAATTGGGAACTTAACTTTTTTCTTACCCGTCAATATTTATACAAACTTTGTCTGTTCTTTAATTCAAATTTAGGAGGCCAATCGGCACAGGTCTTCCTGGATTATGAGCCTTGTATGACCAAAACCTGATCATCTCAAAACCTAAGTTGCAATGTTTGTTGGACATTTTAATTTAGCCAAAGGTCGATTATTTCGTTTTCAGTATCATGCTGAAACCCGGTGTCATGATTAAGTGATAAGGTTAGCCCTTGTGAATGTATAAAAGCTGTAATTGCAACTTATTTAATGGTCATGATCACGCGAAAGTGCAATTGCAAATTAACGGCATTTAATATCATATCACTTTAGCATCATCTTGATTTCTTTATTTCTTGCGCGGGTACAAAAAAATGTACCACCTTAATAGCTAAAATTATATTAATGTTAATTAATAACAGCGGATTGATTTCATTTTCTAGTTTCGTTGTGGTTTGAGCATTTTTATCTGTGTTTTGTTTTCTTTTTTTCTGTGTTCGGCTGTTGAGTGCTGTTTTCAATGCAAATTGTATTGCCCTTTTTGTGAACACAAACATTTTGTAATGCACCAGTCAGTTGCATCCACGGCCCCAACCCCCGCGTATGGCTGCGGTGTTTTACCCTCGAGCTTCCCTGCAACAATAATTCTCCATTACCTGTTAACACATTTAATAAAAATAACTCTCCATTTTTTGTTAACACTACATGTGTGTGTTATTTTTTCAGGCATAGAGAGTTTTCTTAACAATAACTCTCCATTATTTTGTATACACATTTAATGTTATTTCGTATACACATTTAATGTTATGTGTATACGAAAGTATACACATTTAATGTTATGTGTATACGAAATAATGGACAGTTATTGTTAAGACAACTCTCCATTCCTGAAAAATAATGGAGAGTTAATGAATGGGTTAATCCCCTGTGTGTATTTTAAATGTTCAGTAAAATAATTTTACTTGTCGTCACTCATTTATAAGAATTTAGTAAAAATAGAAAACGTTGTGTCGAGAGTGATTCAAATGTTAACATCATAATTCAGGTGACCGTTTGCACAGTGTTCATTGTTGTAAACAAAATAAGACGGATCTGGACCCGTTGCTTAAGCTTAACATTTTCCAGGATTGAATCATGTGTCCATTGTTATATATTTCATGGTCTCGTAGGTATGTGAATCAATGTGTGAATTATGACTTTCCGAACAAAAACAGTGATATGTTGCATGTTTAGGATCATATGCTCAATTTACAAACGCCCCGGTGGATATCTAATTTTTACAATGCATTTACAATAAAATGGAACGGGTGAGAGGGCGAAATTACTTTTACCATGCCTTAACAATGAAATGGAAGGGGTAATGGGACGAAATTATCAGCCGATGGTAAATTTCTATTAAATTTACATAGATGGGCGTGGAGTACAGTGACCTGAATTGCTAATTTACATACGGAATACAATTGCCTATAGAAAATCTATCGTAATAAAATGATATGTTTACGCTCGTGGTCAAATGATATTGTTACATGTAAATAAAATAACTTGTAAAATAGCCCTGAATACATTTTGTCATAGCTACCGTCTGAAATTGTGACACGAATGAGATCGTCGTAAAATAAAAACCCTACAACTTTCAAATTCGTGTTTTCTAATAAAAACTTCACACTTAATTTAACTTAATTCACTCGACTATGCTAGAAATAAGTAACCTTGGCGTGCGCATCTATTTGAAACTAACAATTATGTCATGCACGTAGCAAGTAGTGTATGCACATTATGTTTTATGGAGTGAGAAAGAAAACTAACAAATTTACTTTATGAGTGTAATTTTGCATAAGCATCCTAATACATATAATAGTGTATTTGTGCGAGTATAATATTTAGAACATCATATGAACATGAAATAAATTGATTGATTTATTGGCTCTAACCAGCCCATACTGCCCTAATTGTGCATACATATCATTTCATAGCAAATGCATTTTCTTAACCCACAGTCGATTGTGTCGATGGTGTGAACTCACTGATAATTAAATAAATATACTGCTCCCACCATAGTACACTGATTTATTATTTTGATACTTACATTGTTTACATTATCAGGCTATCAAACAATAATAAAATAAAGTTTAATGTCACTTAGTAGCTGTTACTATGTATAGTGTTACCATTCATAGTTTCTATAAAAATGTGCCGAGTAGGAAACACGTGACTGCTGTTGTTGTGGAGATGTTGCAAGTGCACTGTATGCTCGTATGTGAGTTGATAGTAGAGGCACTCATAGACTACATAAATGAACATAAGACTTCGAGTTCTCTAAAAAGTTGTAAATAGAAACACAATAATGATAAAATATTTAGTTGGCAATATACAAATCAAACTTAAATAAGAACCATAGTAATGATCAGTGAACTAGAATAATACAACATAATGTTGTTTTCGCCACCAGCTGCCTACTTGCCAACAATCGCCCCTACTCAACGTAATGAGGAATGTATTTTTCGTATTATGAGGAAATGTGAAAGCCCTTCAATGTTATGTCCATAAATATATTTGCCTACCTGCCTACCCACCAACCCGAAATTACATGGGTCGCGAGAAGGAAAGCAAACATTATTTTATTTTAGGCCTTATCGTTCTTTAACACTCAGTCAGAGAAATGCATTTGTTTGTTAGAGTAGGTGACGTCCTTATGAATATAGATGTGTTAAATATGGCAATCTTATTGATATAGTAGTGTCTGAGTTATGGCACTAGCTACACAATACTGGCTGGTGCATAATCCAGTGGGACATTAATGCATTTTAACCTATATTTTGTTTTGTTATTAAATGGAATAATTTTCTTGACGTGATTGTAATTTGTAGAATGTGCACACCTTGCATGTTCAATGGACATTGCATTGGTGTATGTTATCTATTTACATTAGGAATTCATTTACAAGGGTAACTTTTCGAGAAAACATTTTTATTAGATTCGTACCTTGAGTACTATTCATTAATGTGGACAGCTTACGGCACTATTTGTATTTATCAATGAATGATCTTCTGCATAATGAATGCAATTTGGTACAGTGTCTGTATTCAAAACAAAGTGTTGTTTACCGCAATACTTCACCTTTGCTACTCTCCGTGGAGAACGTAGGAAATTCTTCACCATTGCTACACTCCTTCATGAAGGTAGGAACGCTCAGATTCTACACAAAAAGCTGACGTGTAACACCTTACATTCATGGTCCTAACCATATGAACATTGTCAGTGAATGTCAATCATCTGTTATCCACGACAACCTAGCTTCATTGATGTTTGCCCTACACATTATATTAACATATAATACGCTACAACATCACAATATATTCTGACAGTGTGTATTAACATTAGCACACTTGATCCACGTCCTGTACTTCATCTTGTCATCGTGCGATATCACTCGCTTTGAATGAGTAGTACAAACTCAATATTTTGAGAAAATGAGAATAAAACTGTCTGAAAACTACTCTTCAGTTTGGTTAACATGACAAGTTCTGATTTTCATGAAAAGGGGCTCATAAGAAGCACCATGTAGTGCAAATTTCAAATACCTATGAGCGTTATAAGTAGCACTCACGACCTTCTCATTCTAAGCCAGGTATATGTGTACAATAGCATGCTGAGAATGGCACCGGAGGTGTTGACGAAACCGCGGTATTGACAACATTACAGTTGGAAATGAGGTCGATAATAAGGTTAAACAGTATATCCATTGAGTTCAAATGAAGCATTTTTACTTGAATTAGGTTGACCATCGTCCGTATTAATAACGCTCCTATGGTTTAAAGCTGGACAATTCTTTAACTATATCAACCTCCTGAGGGAAAATGATCTTAAATATTAACTAAATATTACGCTTTCTCTATAGTTTAGCTGGACTAGAGAATATCTCTCTGAACAAGCTAACTGGCTTATTGACTGGTATTTGCAGTAGAGTTGTGGAGGCGGAAGGATTAAGAGATCAAAGTAACAGCAACTGCGTGACATTAAGTCATGTTGACAGCCCGAACAAAACTGAATTATACTATATGTGAAAACGGCGTATACTCCTAGAGGGTGAAATCAATGGATTTAAATACCAGTACAGGTAAAGAACCACTAAGTGCCTCCGCGGACCAAGTGGTGATACACTCAAGTAGTCCTTAAAAAAACTTTGGTTTGCCTGTAAATGGAGATATTTCTTGACAAATGTGGAGTTGAATGATGAAATTGAGTTTAAATGGTTGGTAAATATGCATGTGGTGTAGTAAAACTGTAATATTTGTATTATTCCGCTATTTTGTTCTTGATACCAAAGTGAAAGTAGACTAGGGTAAAACCCAGAACTTATAAATCCGGACATGCGTAAAAACGGATAGACCGTGTTTGAAGGACAAAAACTTTCTTAGAAGAAACATGACCCCCCTTTTTTATTGCATTATTTTAAAGCTTAACTGCCCCTCTTTACAATGATATATGTAGTCCAGGTGGCCATAGACTAAAAAAAGTTGAAAATTGGGGCCTACTATGGCCAATTTACATTGAGCTATAGAGCAAATCTATTTGGTGGTTTCTAACCTACATTAGTTTAATACACACATGAGGCGGTATACGTTGATATTTTATCGTATGTCTGAAGAAGTCGACAAGTTTTCACGCATTGCCGACGTTATAAGGAGATTACTTATATTATTGCGTTTACCGTGTTCATGTTGCATACTGCTCTGTTCAAACAATCCGTGACTTTTTACCAGATAGCAATTCGTATACATGTCAATTGCATAATTTGACAGTATTATTATTTAGTTTGTTGACGATATATTATCGACGACGGCCTACATTTGTCCTGGTATCATACCTAAAATGACACATATCCCAGCCAACGAGAATATAGTTTGATTGTTGGTTACAAATATAGTACTAAGTAAAAACTGAGACAAGCTGAGCTATTTTCAAGCGAATGTTTCGAATATACTGTACTAAGGGATGATAACTTCAATAATGAAAGTTGGCCAGCACGGTCGGAGATTTAAGATTTGCATAATGCAATACAAACATAGATGGGTAATGTGATATGATAAAAGTAGGACAATCAAATGAACAGTTTGTACTTGATGGTAACGCATGTGAAAGACTAACATGTACTGTCAAAGTAAATGTATGAACTTTTGAAAATCCTTGAATTTCGTGGAAATGGTTCATCACGAAATATAATCACCAACCAACCTCAAACTCTCGGAGGTAAGTGGTTCCCTTATAACATGTAGTCCGACTTGTATGTCACGACCGTCCATTTAAATGACAAATATAGGTCTTTGATAACAGATGATCCCTCTAAACTGATTAAATAGCATTTTAACTAGCATAAAACACAGTGTTTGCCTATTTTAAAACATGTGTTAATTAAATGGTGTTAAATTATGGCTGGACTAGAGAATTATATCTCTCTTATATTTGCTGTAGAATTGCGGCGGTAGATGGATCGAAGTAACAGCATCAGTGACATTAAGTCATTCTGACAGCGCGATCAAAACTGAATTGTACTATATGTGAAACGATGTATACTCCTAGAGTGTGAATTCAATGGATTTAAATATCAGTACATTAGTTTAATACACACATAAGGCGGTATAAGTTAATATTTTATCGCATGTCTGAGGAAGTCGACAAGATTACACGCATTGCCGACGTTATAAATAGATTGCTTATATTATTGCATTTATCGTGTTTATGGTGCATACTGCTCTGTTCAAACAATCCGGGACTTTTTACTAGTTAACAATTCGTATACATACCAATTGCATACTTTGACAGCAATATTATTCAGTCTGTTGACGAAATATTATCGACGCGGCCTACACTCTCGGAAGTTCCATACCTAAAGTAACACATAGCCCAACCAAACGATTAGCTGTAGTGAACATAGTTCGATTGTTGGTAACAAATACTGAAAATGATTTTCTTAACACGAACCGAGACTGGCTGAGTGATTTAATGACGCGATTTATTTCGAATGTGCTGTACTAGTGGGTGATAACTCTTAGTGTACGTTGCTAATCATGATTGAACAATCATACGAACATTTTGTACTGGGCGATAACTCTTGTAGTTAACACATGTGAAAGACTAACATGTACTGTCAAAGTAAATACGAGATATGAAATTTTGAATAGCAACGTCGTCCAAAACAGTTTCTCTCCATCGGGAAGGTAGGAACGCTCAGATTCTACACAGAAAGTTGACGTGTAACACATTACATTCATGTTTCCTACCAGATGAACATTGTCAGGGAATGTCAATCATATGTTATCCAAGACCACCTCGCTTTATTGATGTTTGCCCTACACATTATATTAACATATAATACGCTACAACATCACAATATATTCTGACAGTGTGTATTAACATAAGCACACTTGATCCACGTCCTGTACTTCATCTTGTCATCGTGCGATATCACTCGCTTAGAATGAGTAGGGCCTAAGTACAAACTCAATATTTTGAGAAATTGAGAATAAAACTGTCTGAAAACTCTTCAGTTTGGTTAACATGACAAGTTCTGATTTTCATGAAAAGGGGCTCATTAGAAGCACCTTGTAGTGCAAATTTCAATAGATAACCGTTAAAAACAGATATTTGTTGTGTTGTCAGTTAAATTCAGAGAGTTTAAACAAAATTTCAATGGTGGACCAAATTTGCACATTCGTAAGTTGAAATTTAATATCATCATTAGTACTGAAATAGGTAAACTGTTAAAGGTTAACACTCGCAAATAATACGTGGTGAAATTTACATAGCCTGACGTTTATACATTTCTAGTTCTTCGTTTATTTTTTATCACACTGAGTGATTTACTTATCGGATTAAAGCAACCAGATTATTCCATTTGTTTATCTAAAAACGTTTATCCATGGGCACTTGACGTAGTTTGGAGTCCTCCATTTATATAGCAAATTTCTCTTGAACAATTATTTCGAATACTTCAGCACAATTACTTCAATAACTTTAACAAGCTCGCAGTAAAATATTATTTGAATCTGAGAACGATGGGTATAAAATAAATGTTGCGTGTAAGCAGAGGCATTTTAACACACCATCAATAGACAAACTGTGGTATTTCAATATCACTTAAATCCAATTAATTAAACACTTCGTATCATCAACGAACGAACACCAATATAGTTTTCTATGTCTACGTTATGTTTTATGTCTAGCTCAGTATAATCTCTAATAAAATGTGCAGTATCCGGTTCTTCTTTTGTAGTGATTCTAAATATAATGTATGCTTTGTCATATATATGCATACTTTGAAATAAATCCAATTCATCATCTTGCATACAAAAATATTTAGTCTGATTATTTATATCAATTGCGACACATGCAGTATGGGAGGAAAATATGTCCTTTCATAATTTGTCGGATATATATCGGGGTTTATGAATACGTATACATCTTGCATTCATGGGTAGCCGCCAAATAGATGATACCCGCTTGAGACAATTACATGCAGTTAATAGATAACGATTCCATGATGATCTATAATTGGATCTTGTTCACAATTTTGTAAAGGTGGTGATCTGGTGGGTTTTTGGTACGTTTTTAAAACGCTGTTTCGATTTTTAACGGTTGCCAAAATTAGATAGCAATGTAAGTGAGCAATTGTTTTACCATATTTTGTAATTTAACAAAAACTGACATAAGTAAATTGTTAAAAGAAATAGTTTTGATAATTGATTAAAGCTTTCTATAGCAAGAGTTCATAACTAAACGAATTCAAATTTCGTAAGAACTTACATGTATTGTTTGGCTTGGTAATGGACATGTCATCATCATGTCCAGTCCGAGACTCAGAACCGGTTTATGTTCGACTGCTCTTTGGTACATCGATCTAATTGTACGCGTTTGGTTTTGATAAAACATTAGTCGGCTAAAACATATTGACGCAAAACTGTTGTCACTATTTTCGGAAACGTGGCGTAGAATATTACTGCCGGTATTTGTAAAATCAGACAATTTTCAGATATTAATGGGATACATCAGTAATGATAAATTATGCAGGTGTAGTAAATTACTAGTATGTTAACCACCCTTGCACCCCCTTCTTTGGATTAAGACGCTACTAAAGTATCAAGTTTTATTATTATACAATACTGATTTGATTAAATGTTTTATTATACACTTTGAAATAATGGTGACCCAACCACAGCCTCAGCATTCCAAATGATGAAATGTGTTGTCATATTACACACAGTCGCTAGCTGTGCTCTTCAAACTCATAGCTTTAATTCATTTGACCTGTCTGTGCGAAATAATAGAAGTGCTTACGACAGAAATTGTGTAATATCGCGATTATTAATCTAAATGCTAATTAATCGATGAATACTTTCCAGTTATCATTATTCAGTCAGTATTCGATATAATAGCCATTGTTAACGGACATTGAGATTATTTTAACTTATACTGCATAACACAGAGAGTAGTAAGAAGGTTGTCGTAAGCTCAGGCAGTAAAATGTACCATCATATTACTTCATAAGTTGAGTACATGAATATGAACTAACATTCCCAACCATAACCCCATATGTATAAAACAAATGTTTTAAGATGTGAAAAACTCGAAAGTCGTTTAATATTATTTCTGTTAATTGTTTTATTTTCCTATCAACGAAAGCCTCCAAGACATGTGCATTATCAGGTGAAAATAAACAATATTTCATTTTGGACCAAACGTGTTTTCAAAAACCAAACCGAGGGCACATTTGTTATGACTTCCTTATAGTACTTATACCGATACGATAGTGTATGAGGTATGGTAGTAGCTACACAATACAGGTTGGTGTGTAATTCAGGGGGGACGAATACGATGGTTCACGATACTTTGTATTGTTATTAAATAGATTGGTTTATTTCTTGATGTGATTGCAATTTGTAGAATGTGCACACATTTCATGTTTAATAGACATTCTATTAATATAGTTTATGTATTTACATTAGGAATACATTTACAAGTCCAACAGTTCGAGAAACAACAGTTTATCAGAGTCGTTCCTTGAGTACAATTAATTAATACGGACAGCTTGCGGCACTGTTTGCATATATCAACGGATGATCTTCAGCATAATGAATTCATTCTTTTATTTGCCGATTTGGCATGGGTTTCTGTGGGCACTGCTGAGGGTAAAGACTAGTCGGAATGAAGAAAAATGTAGTTGTGTCGTGGTGTTTCTGATTTGTGTGCTCGGTTGGTTGTGTTGAGTGCTACCTTCCCTGTCGGATTTTCTCATACCTTTTTTGGTACAGTGTCTGTATTCGAAACAAAGTGTTTTATACCGCAATACTTCACTTTGCTACTCTCCTTGGAGGTAGGAATTCTTCACCTTAGCTACTCTCCTTGAAGAAAATATGAAATTCTTCAACTTTTCTACTTTCCTTGGAGAAGATATGAAATTCTTCATCTTTGCTACTATCCTTGGAGAAGATATGAAATTCTTCATCTTTGCTACTCTCCTTGGAGAAGATATGAAATTCTTCATCTTTGCTACTCTCCTTGGAGAAGATATGAAATTCTTCACCTTCGATACTCTCCTGGGAGAAGATAGGAAATTCTTCACCTTTGCTATTCTCCTTGAAGAGGATATAATTTTTTCACCTTTGCTACTCTTCTTCCGGAATGTAGGAACGCTCACTCAGATTCTAAACAAAACGCTGACGTGTAACACCTTACATGCATGTTTCTTACCAGACGAACAATGTTATGGAATGTCAATCATCTGTTATCCACGACCACCTTGCTTCATTGATGTTTGCCCTAACACATTATATTAACATGTAATACGCAACAACATCACATGTATTCTGACAGTGTCTATTAATACTAGCTCGCTTGATCCACGTTCTATGCACCATCTTGTCGTCGTTCGATATTGCTTGTTTAGAAGTAGTACAAAATCGATATCTTGAGAAAACGAAAAAAAGAAAAAAACAGTTTGAAAACTATCCTTTACTTTTGAAATTCAGTTTGGTCAACATGGCAAGTTCTGATTACATAAAAAAAGACTCATAAGAAGCACCTAATAGTGCAAATTTCAAATACCTATGAGTATTATAAGTAGCACTCACAACCTTCTCATTCTAAGCCAGTTATATGTGTAAAATAGTATGCTGAGAATGGCACCGGAGGTGTTGACGAACACCGCGGTATTTACAACATTACAGTTGGCAATAAGGGCGGTACTAAGGTTAAACATTATGTTCAATGAGTTCAAATGAAGCATTTATATTTGAATTAGGTTGACCAGCGTCCTATATATAACGCTCGTTCGGTTTACAGCAAGACAATTCTTTAACTTTATGAAGCCTCCTGGGGGAAAACGATCTTAACTATTAACATAAAATTACGTTTTTCTATAGTCTAACTGGACTAGACTAAAATTTCTTTGAACAAGCTAACATGCTTACTGACTGATATTTGCAGTAGAATTGTGGAGGTGGAAGGATTTAGAGATCAAAGTAACAGCAACTGTGTGACATTAAGTCATGCTGACAGCCCGAACAAAACTGAATTATTCTTTTTGTGAAACGGCGTATACTCCTAGAGGGTATATTCAATGGATTTAAATATCAGTACATTAGTTTAATATACACATAAGGCGGTGTAAGTTTATCTTTTATCGCATGTCTGAGCAAGTCGACAAGATTTCACGCATTACCGACGTTATAAGTGGATTACTTTTATTATTGCATTAAGCGTCTTCATGATGCATACTGCTCTGTTCAAACAATCCGTGACTTTTACCACTTCGCAACTCGTATACATGCCAATTGCATAATTTGACAGCAATATTATTCAGTCTGTTAACACAGTTGGCAGCAAGTTTAAGTTTTTGGATGTGTGCGTACTAATTCCAAACACTTGACGGTTCGCGTCCATCTTATATTTTAATGGCATATTTCTATACACCTTATATATATTAATTTTCAATACCCTGCATTCCTCGTACTTCAAAGTAAATAAAAGCATACTACCAATACATTCAAAAAGTATCAAAATAATGAAGCGCAAATTGATAGTGATGTCACTATTATGCACTTTTTGCAACTTGTTCATTTATAGATACGTATCAGCACATTTATTCTGTATGATTGTCATTACTTCTACTATGTTGTATGGATCGTCTCAAACATTTGGTTATTAGGTTTATTCATATATCAATATACAAGGAAAGAAAACACCTACACGTCTCCAGATCATTCCACCTAAGAACTGTTATAGATTTATGCTTCACGTGCGTTTTAAATTGTCAATGTGCTGTGCATTATTTTGCTTAAATGTTATAAAAGTACGCTTGTGGTAAAATCGAACTGTTAAACTTATAAGAATAGCCCTGAATACATTTTGTCATACCTACCGTCTGAAATTGTGACACGAATTTAGATCGTCGTTAAGTATAAATTCGACAACTTCCAAATTCGTATTTTCTAATAAAAACTTCACACTTAATTTAACTTTATTCACTCAACTTTGCTTAAAATAAGTAACCTTGACATGTGCATCTATTTGTAATATAACAATTACTTCATGCACGCTGCAAATTGTGTATGAACATTATGTTTTATGGAGTGAGAAAGAAAACTTACAATGTTGCTTTAACGAGCGTTATTTTGCATAATCACTCTACTATATTAAAGCGTGTGAGTATAAAATACAACTTCATATGAACACAAAATAAATTGATTGCTTTCTTAGCTCACCAGCCTCTACTGCCCCTAATTTTGCGTACAAATCATATCATACACACATTTTATTGCACACACTTTTAACCCACTGTCAAATGTGTCGATGGTGTGAACTCATTGGTAATTACATAGAGATACTGCTCCCACCATGTTGCACTGATTTATTATTATGATACTTACATTGTTTACATTATCAGGCTATCAAACAATAATAAAATAAAGTTTAATGTCACTCAGTAGCTGTTACTATGTATAGTGTTACCGTTCATAGTTTCTATAAAAATGCCAAACGATAAACCTATGTCTGGTATTCTTGTGGCACTGTATGTGTGTTGTATTGATAGAAAATGAACTCATGGACTACATGAATGTACCGAATACTTATTATTCTCATAATTATAGTAATAATAATAAATATTTAATTGTTCGAGGATATTTATTTGACACTATATAATCTAGCTTCGATAAGAACCTCGTTTATGAACAGTGAACTAGAATGATACCAAATATGTTTTGTTGTTTTCGCTATCAGCCGTCTCCTTGCAAAATCAGCCTTACTTATCTTAATGAGAAACGATAAGTCGAATTATGAGGAAATTTGAAAGTCCTTCAATGATATGTCCGTAAAGATCTTTGCCTACCTATCTACCAACCAGAAATGACATGGGCCACGAGATGGAAAACAAATATTATTTCATTTTAGACCTTGTATCGTTCTTTAACATTCAGTCAGAGAATAGGCCTTTATTTTTTTTGTGGCGTCTTAGAGTAGGTGACATTGTCTAATAAATATAAAATGTGTTTACTTTGGCCATTTTACTAATATGATACTGCCTGATGTGTGGTAGTAACTGTACGATACAGGTTAATGTTAATTCAGATTGACACCAATGCATGTTTCACTATACTTTGTATTGTTACTATATATAATGTTTTTTTTCTTGATGTGATAGCAATTTGTAGAATGTGCAGACCTTGCATGTTTTATAGACATTGTATTGATGTAGGTTATCTATTTACATTAGGAATACATTTACAAGTATAACAGTTCGAGAAACAAACAGTTCATCAGATTCTTACCTTGAGTACTATTCATTACTATGGACAGCTTACGGCACTGTTTGCATTCATCAGAGTACGATCTTCTGCATAATGAATGCAATTTGGTACAGTGTCTGTATTCCAAACAAAGTGTTTTATACTGCAATACTTCACCTTTGCTACTCTCCCTCAGGAAAATAGGAACGTTCAGGTTCTACACAGAAAGCTGACGTGTAACACCTTACAGACATGCTTCTTACCTTAAGAACAATGTTAGTGAATGTCAATCATCTGTTATCCACGACCACATCGCTTCATTGATGTTTGCCCTACACATTATATGAACATATAATTCACCACAACATAACAATGTATTCTGACAGTGTATATTAAAAGGTAATACTAGCTCGCTTGATCCACGTTCTATGCTTCATCCTGTCGTCGTGCGATATCGCTGGCTAAGAATGAGTAGGGCCTTAGTACAAAATTGATATTTTGAGAAAACGAGAACAAACTGTCTGAAAACTACTCTTTATTTATGGAAAACCAACATTTTGAAATTCAATTATCTCAACCTGGCACGTTCTAATTTTCATGACAAAAGGCTCATAAGAAGCGCCGTGTAGAGCAAATTTCAAATATATATGAGCCCTATAAGTAGCACATATGACCTTCTCATTCTTAGCTAGCGATATGTGTACAATAGCATGCTGAGAATGACACCGGAGGTGTTTACGAACACCGCGGTATTGACAACATTACTGTCAGCTGTCTCCTTGCAAAATCGCCCCTACTCATCTTAATGAGAAACGATAAGCCGTATTATGAGGAAATTTGAAAGTCCTTCAATGATATGTCCGTAAAGATCTTTGCCTACCTATCTACCAACCAGAAATGACATGGGCCACGAGATGAAAAACAAATATTATTTTATTTTAGACCTTGTACCGTTCTTTAACATTCAGTCAGAGAATATGCCTTTATTTTTGGGGCGTCTTAGAGTAGGTGGCACTGTCTAATAAATATTAGATGTGTTTACTACGGCCATTTTACTAATATGATACTGCCCGATGTGTGGTAGAAACTACGATACAGGTTGGTGCTTATTCAGATGAACACTTATACTGGTTTGCCTATACTTTGTATTGTTATTGAACGCAATGGTTTTTCTTGATGTGATGCAATTTGTAGAATGTGCACACCTTGCATATTTAACGGACATTGTATTTATCTAGGTTATCTATTTACATTAGGAATGCATTTACAAGTGTAACAGTCCGAGAAACAAACATTTTATCAGATTCGTACCTTGAGTACTATTCATTAATACGGACAGCTTACGGTACTGTGTGTATTTATCATAGGATGATCTTCTACATTAAGAATGCATTTCGGTACAGTGTGTGTATTCAAAACAAAGTGCTTTATAGGTGGTTTGGTGGTCGAGCGGATCGACTGCTGAACGAGAGGTCCCGGGTTCGATCCTCTGCCAGGGCACTTGATCATTTCTGAAACGCTTTTCTGTGTTTTCCACCCAACTTGATTGAACTGGTTAGCAACTCAGAGGTGGTCTCGCGTGTATCGGTGCTATACATTGTATCACAGTACTGTCACTTCCACCTGTTGTCCCTTCTGCAAAACACAGGGACCCATTGGAAATAAGTGCTTGCACTTTCATGGATTATCCTGGACCGAAAGGTTTAGATTATTACAACTATCTTTCACCTTTGCTACTCTCCTTCGGAAAGTAAGGAAATCTCAGATTCTACACAGAAAGCTGACGTGTTACACCTTACAGACACGTTTCTAACCAGACGAACAATGTTATGGAATGTCAATCATCTGTTATCCACGACCACATCGCTTCATTGATGTTTGCCCTACACATTACATTGACACGTGATAAGCTAGAGCATCACAATGTATTCTGACAATGTATATTAATACTAGCTCGCTTGATCCATGTTATATGTACCATCTTGTCGTCGTGCGCTATCGCTGGCTTAGAATGAGTAAGTAGTAAGTACAAAATCGATACTTTGATTAAACGAGAAAAAATTGTCTGAAAACTACTTTTTATTGATGGAAAACCCAACATTTTGAAATTTAGTTTGGCCAACATGACAAGTTTTGATTTTCATGACAAAAGGCTCATAAGAAGCACCATGTAGCGTACATTTCAAATACCTATGAGTCTTATAAGTAGCCCTTACGACCGTCTCATTCTAAGCCAGCGATATGTGTACAATAGCATGCTGAGAATGGCACTGGAGGTGTTGACGAACACCGTGGTATCGACAACATAACAGTTTGAAATGAGGTCGATATTTAAACATTATGTTCAAAATGTTCAAATGTAGCATTTTTTACTTTAATTAGGTTGACCAGCGTCCGTATTAATAACGCTCCTATGGTTGAAAGCCAGACAATTCATTAACCTTATAAAACCTCCTGAATCTTAACTTTTTACACAAAATTACTAGTTGGACTAGAAACTATCTCTCTGAATTGGCTGAACTGATTAACTGGCTGATTGACTTATTTTTGCAGTAGAATTGTGGAGGTGGAATGATTAAGAGATCAAAGTAACAACAACTGTGTGACATTAAGTCATGCTGACAGCGGAACAAAACTGAATTATACTATATATGAAAGCGGCGTATACTCCTAGAGGGTGTCAATACAGATTTAAATATCAGTACATTAGTTTAATACACACATAAGGCGGTATAAATTAATATTTATTGTATGTCTGATGAAGTCGACAAGATTTCACTCATTGTCGACGTTATAAGTAGATTACTTATATTATTGCATTTACCGTCTTCATGATGCATAATGCTCTGTTCAAACAATCCGTGATTTTTTACCACTTAGCAACTAGTATACATGCCAATTGCATAATTTGACAGCAATATTATTCAGTCTGTTGACACAGTTGGCAGCAAGTTCAAGTTTTTGAATATGTGTGTACTAATTCCAAACACTTGACGGTTCGTGTCCATCTTATATGTTAATGGCAAATTTCTATGTCCCTAATATAAATTAATTTTTAATACCTTGCATTCCTCGTACTTCAAAGTAAACGAACTGTACCACTGGAAGCATACTACCAGTACATTCAAAATGTACACAAAAAAGAAACGTAAATTGATAGTGATGTCACTATTATGCGCTTTTTGCTACTTGTGCATTCATAGATTCACATCAACACATTAATTCTGTATCATAGTCATCCTTGTACAAAGTCTGGATCGTCTCAAATATTGGTTAGTAGGTATATTCATATATTTATATACAAGGACAGACAACACCAAAAGATATCTCCGGATCATTCCATCTAAGATTTGTTATAGATAAATGCTGCATGTGTGTTTTACATTGTCAATGTGCTGTGCATTATTTTGCTTAAATGTTATAAAAGTACGCTTGTGGTCAAAATGTATTGTTAAACTTATAATTAATGACTTGTAAAATAGCCCTGAATACATTTTGTCATAGATAGCATCTAACATTGTGACACGAATAATATCGTCGTAAAATAAAAATTCGACAACTTTCAAATTCGTGTTTACTAATAAAAACTTTGCACTTAATTTAGCTTTATGCTAACTATGCTTGCAATAAGTAACCTTGACATGTGCATTTATTTGTAAACTAACCATTATTGTTTTGCACGATGCAAATTGTGTATGAACATTATGTTTCATGGAGTGTGAAAGAAAACTAACAATTTTGGTTGTATGGGCTAAATTTTGCATACTCACCCTACTACATATAATTGTATTTTTGTGTGAGTATAATATTTAGAACATAAAACACAAAATAAATAGATAGATTATTTTCTTAGTTCTTACCAGCCCCTATACCGGACCTCGACTGTCCCTTATTGTGCATACCTCTAATATCATATACACATATTATTTCACATTCTCTAAACCCACTGTCGAATGTGTTGATGGTGTGAAATCACTGGAAATTAAATAGATATACTGCTCCCATCATATTGCACTGATTTATTATTTTGATACTTACATTGTTTACATTAGCAGGCTATAAAATAATAACAAAATAAATTTAATTTCACTCAGTACCTGTAACATATGTATAGTGTTACCATTCATAGTTTCTATATAACAATGTTCGGTAGCGTGACTGCTGTTGTTGTGAAGTTGTTGCTAGTGTACTGTACGCTCATATGTGTGTGTGTGTATTGATAGTAGAGGCACCCATGGACTACAAGAATGAACCAAAGCCTTATTTTCTATCATGGTAATAGCCATAGTCATAATGATAATACGTTTAATAAACACTAAATTTATTTGACAATATAATTCAATCATTACGATTTTCAACTATGATACGCGAACTATAAAATATTTAACTGATATGATAGTTACTGAGTAATGATAGTGACTGCATTCGATGCAGTCGGGTGTTAATGCTGGTCATTATCAATACATCACTGGCTTAGAATGAGAAGGTCGTAACTACAAAATCAATATTTTGAGAAAACAGGAAATAACTGTCTAGTAATCAGTCTTCGCATATGGTAAAACAAGCTTTTACAACTTCAGTTTGGTCTACATGACAAGTTCCGATTTTCATGAAAATAGGCCCATCAGAAACGCCTTGTGATGCAGATTTCAAATATGCATTAATCTTAGAAGGTCGTAAGTGCCCCTTACGACCTTCTCATTTTAAGCCAGTGACATGTGTGACTATACTTGGTGTTGCTATATTTGTTTTTCTTGATGTGATGCAATTTGTAGAATGTGCACATCTTGCATATGAATAGACATTATATTGATGTAGGTTATCTATTTACATTAGGAATACATGTAACAGTTCGAGAGAAAACCAGTTCATCAGATTCGTACCTTGAGTACTAATCATTAATACGGAAAGCTTTCGGCACTGTGTGCATTTATCGAAGGATAATCTTCTGCATAATTAATGCAATTTGGTACAGTGTCTGTATTCAAAACAAACTGTTTTATACAACAATACTTCGCCTTGGCTACTCTCCTTGGAGAAGATAGGAAATTCTTCACCTTTGCTACTCTCCTTCGAGAAAGTAGGAACGCTCAGATTCTACAAAGAAAGCTGACGTGTAATACATTACATTCATGTTTCTTACCAGACGAACTTTGGTAGGGAATGTCTGTTATCCACGACCACATCGCTTCATTGGTGTTTGCCCTACACATACTAGCTCGCTTGATCCACATTATATGCTTCATCTTGTCATCGTGCGATATCGCTGGCTAAGAATGAGCAGGGCCTAAGTACAAAATCGATATTGTGAGAAAACGAGAAAAAACGTCTGAAAACTATTATTTACTAATGGAAAATCCAACATTTTGAAAATCAACTTGGTCAACATGACAAGTTCTGATTTCCATGAAAACGGCTCATAAGAAGCACATTGTAGTGCAAATTGCAAATATCTATGAGTCTTATACATTTGTGTAAGTAGCACTTACGACCGTCTCATTCTAAGCTAGCGATGTGTACAATAGCATGTTGAGGATGGCATCGGAGGTGTTGACGAACACCGCGGTATTAACCACATTGCAATTGGAAAAAAGGTCGGTACTAAGGTTAAACATTATGTTCAGTGAGTTCAAATGAAGCAGTTGTATTTTAATTAGGTTGACCAGTGTCCGTATTAATAACGCTTCTATGTATAGAGCTATATCGGAAGATTTTTTTTTTAAAGTTTCAAAAACTGAAACACAATTTTGCTTTCATATCCATTAGCTCAAATTCGCTTCAGTTTTAATAGAATTTCTTTCTTTGATTTATTGGACATGCAAACATTCCATTTTCATACAAAAGTGTTCTAGAACACCCTATGAAACTATAAGAATCGTCTATTTTTCAACGATCGAATCAAAGTACATGGAACCCGTCCAAAGTTTTAATTTGCAATTAAGGTAGTCTAGTATCATACTAAAAACGATGCAAGTAATTATTTTGACATTGAATGACTGTTAGAATATAGTACTATACACTTTAAAGCCAGACACTTCTTTTAACTTTGTAAAACCTCCTGAGGGAAAATGATCTTTACTATTAACACTAAATTATGGTATCTTAATAGAGACTATTTCGCTGAACTGGCTAACTGGCTGTCTGGCTGATTGGCTAGTGGCTGATTGGCTTATATTTGCAGTAGAATTGTGGAGGTGGGATGATTAAGAGATCAAAGTAACAGCAACTGTGTGACATTAAGTCATGCTGAAAGCGGAACAAAACTGAATTATACTATATATGAAAGCGGTGTATACTCCTAGAGGGTGTCAATACGGATTTAAATGTCAGTACATTAGTTTAATACACACATAAGGCGGTATAAATTAATATTTATTGTATACCTGAAGAAGTCGACAAGATTTCACGCATTGCCGACGTTATAAGGAGATTACTTATATTATTGCATTTAGCGTCTTCATGATGCATTGTGCTCTGTTCAAACAATCCGTGACTTTTTACCACTTAGCAACTCGTACATGCCAATTGCATAATTTGACAGAACTATTATTCAGTCTGTTGACACAGTTGGCAGCAAGTTCAAGTTTTTGAATGTGTGCGTACTAATTCCGAACACGTGACGGTTCGCGTCCATCTTATTAATGTTTATGGCAGATTTCTATAACCCTTAAATAAATTAATTTTTAATACCCTGAATTCCTCGCACTTCAAAGTAAACGGACTATACCACTCAAAGCATACTACATTTGTACCAATACATTCAAAATGTACCAAAAAAAGGAAGCGCAAATTGATAGTGATGTCACTATTATGCACTTTTTGCTACTTGTGCATTCATAGATACACATTAGCACATTAATTCTATATTATTGTCAGTCCTTGCACAAAGACTGCATCATCTCAAATGTGGGTTGTTTGGTTTATTCATATAATTATTTATATACAAAGAAAGAAAACACCTACGTATCTCCCGATTCAAAGTCTTTCCATTTCAGTATTTTTACAGATGTTTGCTTACGTGCGTTTTAAATTGTCAGTGTGCTGAGCATTCTTTGCTTAAATATGAAAAAGTACAAATGTTTGTGCTTGTTCAAGCTAGACAATTGTGGTCATATTTCATTATGCATAAACTCTAATTATAACTGCCTCATAGCCTAGCAGTAGAAACCTGAGTATAACCTATAATGTCACTAATGTCACACAGGTCGCGCTCTAATAACATGTTACATACGTAGATATGAACTTTGTCGCTGTATGTTCATTGAATCAACAAATCATGTTTCATGTGTGATATAATGCTATTTTACGGCTTGTTGTGTACGTCAATAAATGCACCAAGTACGTTTGGCAATGTTACTTACAAAATATATATGTAAGTAGAAACAATATGATAGTAGATACAAAAATGTACTACATTGGCTACATGTATATACCATACTGAAGTGAATATATACATAAAGATCGTAGATATCTCAAAGTGCGATTGTCAACCTTCGCGATTTGCCTTTCAACTATAATACTGCATTATAGGTAAACTTGCCAAATGGCTCTACATGATCGTTTTGGTTAAAATAAACACTTTCTATACATGTGTAAATCACCAACTTACAATGTAGTTTAATAACCATCACCAACGTTTTCCTAAATGTGTGAAACTGTTGTTCGTGCTCAATTTGGTTTAATAAAGGTGGTGTGTGGTGCTGTAGACGCATCTATGCCTAGTAGCATCTCTTCTTCGTACATGTGGCGATGTAAATCATTACAAACGTGACCTCTACTATTAAACAAATTTGAGTCGTACGTCTACCTAGCCATTGCTTACAAAGGTAAAGGTTTGGTTTATGTCATAATTGTGATTGCAAAACACTTTGAATATGTTAATGCATGATAAATCTGCAATATTTAATATGGTAAATTTGTAATAATAATAATTAATAATGTTTAAACGACGCTCTAATATTTGTCGATTTTTTATTATTACTTAAGTGTTGAAGTCATTGCATAGTTATGGATTACGCGATCAAGTGTAGTACATTAATTGCATTTACCACTAAGCTGCTAATCCCGTTGAATAGTCAACCGAATCAATTAAATACTATTTATGCAATCGCAAATGCCAATGTGCAATTAGAGTATTCTATGATGGTTATATTTTTTAAAAAGTATCCATCTTGAGCAATTGGTAGAGTGCTACACTATCGACCTGATAATATGGTTTCGAGTATCGCGATTTGTAGTTGTGACGCACCGTAATGAAAGTATGACCTCTGTGAATTTCAGAAACTGGTTTCTAATTTCTGCAAGATAACATACAACTTCAATAATAAACATCAACTTCGGTGTATATGTTTTGTACAGGATACGTAGTATCCTGGTCTATGATACGGAGTTCGAAACACTTGCATGGTAGTGATACTATAAATAGATAAAAATGGACATTCACGGGGATGACTTCGGTTTTTATGGCCTTGTTTACTTCCGATACTTTACCTTTCAGTGAATTGTAAAAATGCCGGTTAGAACTTAGCAGAGGTTGCTATTTTGATTAGTGGCAGTCATTTATGTCAACTGACTTGTGCAATGTATGTAGATGAATATCGGTTGCAAAAAAGACGTATAGATAACCGTTGAAAACCGATATGTTGTTTTGTCAGTTACTTATTTTGCTTCTACTGCGTTCAGATTGTTTAATCAATTTGTCAATGGTCGACCAAATATACACATTCGTAAATTGAAATTTAATATCATCATTAGTACTGAAATAGGTATACTGTTAAAGGATAACAATCGTAAATAATACTTGGTGAAATTTACATAGCCTGGCGTTTGTACATTTCTAGTTCTTTGTGTATTTCTTCATCACACAGTGTGATTTACTTATCGGATTAAAGCAACTAGATTATTCCATTTTTTATCTAAAAACGTTTATCCCTGTGTACTTGACGTAGCCTGGAGTCCTCCACTAATACATCAATTTTCTCTTGAACAATTATGTCGAATACTTCAGCGCAATAACTTCAATAACTTCAACGAACTCGCAGTATATTATTTAAATCTGAGAATGATTGGTATAAAATAAATGTAGAGGCATTTTAACGCACCATCAATAGACAAACTGTGGTATTTCAATATCACTTAAATCCTATTGCTTAAACACTTCGTATCATCGCCGAACGAACTCCAATATAGTTTTCTATGTCGACGTTATGTATTATGTCTAGTTCAGTATGATCTCTAATAAAATGTGCAGTATCCGGTTTTTCTTTTGTAGTGATTCTAAATATAATGTCTGCTTTGTCATATATATGCATACTTTGATCAAATCCAATTCATCATTTTGCATATAAAAGTATTCTGTATGTTTATATCAATTGCGACACATGGAACGTGGTAGGATAAAATGACCTTTCATAATCGGCGGCTATAAATCGGGGTTTATAAATACGTGTACATCTTGCATTCATGGGTACCCGCCAAATAGATGATACCCGCATGATATAAGTACTAGCAGTTAATAAATAATTATTACGTGATGAACTATAATTGGGTCGTGTTCAATGTTTTGAAATGGTGGTGGTCTGTTGATTCCTTTCGATTTTTAAACATCTGACATTGCGCCTTACATAAGCCACAAATTAAACCTCAAGTTTACAGAAATCCAATAGCAATGTAAGTGAGCAATTGATCAACCATATTTTGTAATTTAACAAAAACTGAAATTAGTATTTCGTTAAAGAATATTATTGGGAATTAATTAAAACTTCCTATAGCAAGAAGTCATAAATAAACGAATTCAAACGTCGTCATCATCTAGAATTCCAGTCTAAGACTCAAAACCGGTTTATGTTCGGCTGCTCTTTTGTACATCGATAGAATTTTAAGCTTTTAAACGTTTTGCTTCGGATAAAGCATTAGTTAACCTGTCGGCTAAAATATATTGACGCAAAACTGTTGTCACCCTCTTCGGAAACATGGCGTAGAAAATAACTTCACGTATGTGTTTGAATTCAGGCAATTCAGATACATGTATTAATGGGATTCATCAGTAAATGTAATGATAAATTATGCAGGTGTAGTAAATTACTAATCTTAACCAGCATTGCACCCCTTCTTTGGAATAAGACGCTACTGAAGTATCAAGTTATGTCATTATACAATACTGATTTGAATAAATGTTTTATTATACACTTTGAAGAAATTGTGACCCAACCACAGCCTCAGCATTCCAAATGATGAAATGTGTTGTCATATTACACACAGTCGCTAGCTGTGCTCTTCAAACTCATAGCTTTAATTCATTTGACCTGTCTGTGCGAAATAATAGAAGTGCTTACGACAGAAATTGTGTAATATCGCGATTATTAATCTAAATGCTAATTAATCGATGAATACTTTCCAGTTATCATTATTCAGTCAGTATTCGATATAATAGCCATAGTTAACGGACATTGAGATTATTCTTACTTATGCTGCATAACACAGAGAGTAGTAAGAAGGTTGTCGTAAGCTCAGGCAGTTAAATGTACCATCATATTACTTCATAAGTTGAATACATGAATATGAACTAACATTCCCAACCATAACCCCATATGTATAAAACAAACGTTTTAAGATGTGAAAAACTCGAAAGTCGTTTAATATTATTTCTGTAAATTGTTTCCTCTTCCTATCAACGAAAGCCTCCAAGACATGTGCATTATCAGGTGAAAATAAACAATATTTCATTTTGAACCAAACGTGTTTTTTGAAAAGCCAGACAGAGGGCACATTTGTTATGACTTCCTTATAGTATTTATACCGATACGATAGTGTATGAGGTATGGTAGTAGCTACACAATACAGGTTGGTGTGTAATTCAGGGGGAAGAATACGATGGTTCACGATACTTTGTATTGTTATTAAATAGATTGGTTTATTTCTTGATGTGATTGCAATTTGTAGAATGTGCACACATTTCATGTTTAATAGACATTCTATTAATATAGTTTATCTATTTACATTAGGAATACATTTACAAGTCCAACAGTTCGAGAAACAATAGTTTATCAGAGTCGTACCTTGAGTACTATTAATTAATACGGACAACTTACGGCACTGTTTGCATATATCAACGGATGATCTTCAGCATAATGAATTCATTCATTTGGTCGCCGATTTGGCATGGGTTTCTGTGGGCACTGCTGAGGGAATAGTCTAGTCGGAATGAAGAAAAATGTAGTTGTGTCGTAGTGTTTCTGATTTCTGTGCTCGGCTGGTTGGGTTGAGTGCTACCTTCCTTGTCGGATTTTCTCATACCTTTTTTGGTACAGTGTCTGTATTTGAAACAAAGTGTTTTATACCGCAATACTTCACTTTGCTACTCTCCTTGGAGGTGAGAATTCTTCACCTTAGCTACTCTCCTTGAAGAAGATATGAAATTCTTCAACTTTGCTACTCTCCTTGGAGAAGATATGAAATTCTTCATCTTTGCTACTCTCCTTGGAGAAGATATGAAATTCTTCACCTTCGATACTCTCCTGGGAGAAGATAGGAAATTCTTCACCTTTGCTATTCTCCTTGAAGAGGATATAATGTTTTCACCTTTGCTACTCTCCTTCCGGAATGTAGGAACGCTCACTCAGATTCTAAACAAAAAGCTGACGTGAAACACCTAACATACATGTTTCTTACCAGACGAACATTGTTATGGAATGTCAATCATCTGTTATCCACGACCACATCGCTTCATTTATGTTTGCCCTAACACATTATATTAACATGTAATACGCAACAACATCACATGTATTCTGACAGTGTATATTAATAATAGCTCGTTTGATCCACGTTCTATGCACCATCTTGTCGTCGTTCGATATTGCTTGTTTAGAAGGGTACAAAATCGATATCTTGAGAAAAAGAAAAAAAAAGAAAAAAAAACAGTTTGAAAACTATCCTTTACTTTTGAAATTCAGTTTCGTCAACATGGCAAGTTCTGATTAAATGAAAAAAATGCTCATAAGAAGCACCTAATAGTGCAAATTTCAAATACCTTAGCGTTATAAGTAGCACTCACGACCTTCTCATTCTAAGCCAGTTATATGTGTAAAATAGTATGCTGAGAATGGCACCGGAGGTGTTGACGAACACCGCGGTATTGACAAAATTACTGTTGGAAATAAGGTCGATATAAAGGTTAAACATCATGTTCAAAAAGTTCAAATGTCGCATTTTTACTTTAATTAGATTGACCAGTGCCCGTATTAATAACGCTCCTACGGTTTAAAAACGGACACTTCTTTCACTTTATAAAACCTCCTGAGGGAAAATGATCTTAACTATTAACTTAAAATTACTAGCAGGACTGAATAATATCTAACTGGTTAACTAGCTGACTGACTGATATTTGTAGTAGAATTGTGGCGGTGGAAGGATTAAGAGATCAAAGTAACAGCAACTGTTTGACATCCAGTCATACTGACTGAATTATACTATATGTGAAACGGCGTATCCTCCTAGAGGGTAAATTCAATGGATTTAAATATCAGTATATTAGTTTAATACACACATGAAACGGTATAAGTTAATATTGTATCGTCTGTCTAATGAAGTCGACAAGATTTCACGCATTGCCGACGATATAAGTAGATTACTTACATCATTGCATTTAGTGTGTTCATGGTGCATACTGCTCTGTTCAAACAATCCGTGACTTTCGTATACAAGCCAATTGCACAATTTGACAGCAATATCATTCTGTCAGTTGACAATATATTATCGAGGAGCACATACGTAACATATATTCCAGACAAAACGGTGAGCTGCAGTGAATATTGTTCGATCGTTGGTATGACGCTTTTCTACAAACCGAGATTAGCAGAGCAATTCAAGCAAATGTTTCGAATATACTGTACTAATTGGGTGATAATTCTAATGAAAGTTGCTAATCACGGTAGGAGATTTTAATATTTTGAGATTTAATATTTACATAATGACATGCCTCAGGCCGAAAATACAATATAAACATAAATGGGAAATCTGATTTTATAAAAGTAGGACGTAAATCAAATGAACAGTTTGTACTGGATGATAACTCATGTTAAAGACTACATGTACTGTCAAAGTAAATATTAGAAATTTTGAAAATCCTTGAATTTCGTGGATAGGGTCCATCACGAAAACGAAATACCCTGCATTCATCCCACTTCAAAGTAAACGAACTGTACCACTGGACGCATACAACTAATACATTAAAAATGTACCAAAAAAGGAAGCGCAAATTGATAGTGATGTCACTACAAAAATGAATTATGCATTTTTTGCTACTTGTGCATTCATAGATACACATCGGCACATTAATTATATAGTATCTCCATTCCTTGCACAAAGTGTGGATCGTCTCAGATATTGGGTTATTTGGTTTATTGATATATTTATACACAAGGACAAAAAACACCTACACATCTCCAGATAATTTCATCTTAGTATTGTTATATATTTATGCTTCACGTGCGTTTTAAATTTTTAATGTGCTGTGCATTATTTTGTTTAAATGTTATAAAAGTACACTTGTGGTCAAATCGTATTGTTGAACTTAATAATTTGTAAAATAGCCCTGAATACATTTTGTCATAGTTACCGTCTGAAATTGTGACACGAATTAGATCGTCGTAAAATAAAAATCCGACAACTTTCAAATTCGTGTTTTCTAATAAAACCTTCACACTTAATTTAACTTTATTCACTCAACTTTGCTTGAAATAAGTAACCTTGACATGTGCATCTATTTGTAATCTAACAATTATTTCATGCACGCTGCAAATTGTGTATGAACATTATGTTTTATGGAGTGAGAAAGAAAACTTACAATGTTGCTTTAACGAGCGTTATTTTGCATAATCACTCTACTATATTAAAGCGTGTGAGTATAAAATACAACATCATATGAACACAAAATAAATTGATTGCATTCTTAGCTCACCAGCCCCTACTGCCCCTAATTTTGCGTACATATCATATCATATACACATATTATTGCGCACTCTCTTAATCCACTGTCGAATATGTCGATGGTGTGAACTGTCTGGTAATTAAATAAATATACTGCTCCAACCATAGTACACTGGTTTATTATTATGATACTTACATTGTTTGCATTATCAGGCTATGAAACAATAATAAAATAAAGTTTAAAGTCACTCAGTAGCTGTTACATATGTATAGTGTTACCATTCATAGTTTCTATAAAATGCCAAACGGTAAACTAATTGCTTGTGTTCTTGTTACAATGTATGTGTGTTGTATTCATAGAAGATGCATACATATACTACATGAATGAAACCAAGACTTATTTTATCATAATAATAGTAATAAGCATTATAATCATAAAATACTGAGCTTTACGAGGTGATTCATTAGACTTAAATAGCCAATCGCGTTACTTAGATGGTGACAAGACAGAAATGCGCGGGATGTCTAGCAGATGCGGATGCTGCAAAAAAGTTTTCGCTCCAAAATTGAGTTACGGGGTTTTGGTTTGGCCACGTCGATAAAAAAAACAAGCTTTAATTAGAACCTCAACAATGAACAGTGAACTATAAGATAAAATAATGATGTTTTAACCTCAAGCTGCTCATCTCTATGACTGATATGGAACACATGTTTTCATGAGGAAATATAAAAGTCCTTCAACAAACTGAATGTTATTTCCGTAAAGATACTTTCCTACCTGTACCTATACCCACCGACCCGAAATGACATGGGTCTCGCGAGGCGAAACAAACAATATTTCATTTTAGACCAAACCCGTCTTACACAGCCAGACTGAGGACGCATATTTGTAATGACTTGATAAAGCAGGTGACTTCCTTTCTAAGTTAAAATGCGTTTAATATAGCCATCTAACCGATATGATAGTACCCGAGGTATTGTAGTAACTATACAATACAGTTTTGTGTATAATTCATGGTGTCACTAATACATGTTTGACTATACTTTATATTGTTACTAAATATAATGTTGTTTTTATGCGATTGCAATTTGTAGAATGTGCACACCTTGCATGTTTAATAGACATTGTATTGATGTAGGTTATCTTTTTACATTAGGAATACATTTAC
Organism: Spisula subtruncata; assembly: GCA_963678985.1. Classification (NCBI taxonomy): domain Eukaryota; kingdom Metazoa; phylum Mollusca; class Bivalvia; order Venerida; family Mactridae; genus Spisula; species Spisula subtruncata. The sequence continues at coordinate 19,667,885 of OY787661.1, forward strand.
TAGTGTAATAGTCTGAGAAACAAACAGTTTATCAGATTCGTACCTTGAGAACTGTTCATTAATATTGACAGCTTACGGCACTATTTGCATTAATCAACGGATGATCTTCTTTTCTGCATGATCAATGCAATTTGGTACAGTGTCTGTTTTCAAAACAAAGTGTTTTAAACCGCAATACTGCACCTTTGCTATTCTCCTTGGAGAAGATAGGAAATTCATCACCTTTGCTACTATCCTTGTAGAAGGAAGGAATGTTCAGATTCTACACTGAAAGCTGACGTGTAACACCTTACATTCATGTTTCTAACCAGACGAACATTGTTACGGAATGCCAATCATCTTTTATCCACGACCACATCGCTTCATTGATGTTTGCCCTATACATTATATTAACATGTAATACGCTACAACATCACAATGTATTTTGACAGTGTATATTAATACTGGCTCGCTTGATCCACGTTCTATGCTTCATCTGGTCGTCGTGCGATATCGCTGGCTTAGAATGAGTAGGTCCTGGCACAAAATCGATATTTTGAGAAAACGAGAAAAACTGTCTGAAAACTACTCTTTACTTATGGTAAAACCAATATTTTGAAATGCAGTTTGGTCAACATGACAAGTTCTGATTTTCATGAAAAACGGCTCATAAGAAACGCATTGCAGTGTAAATTTCAAATACCCACGAGTCTTATAAGTAGCACTTGCGCCTACTCATTCTAAGGCTGTGATATTTGTTCAATAGCATGTTAAGAATGGCACCGGAGGTGTAGACGAACACTGTGGTATTTACAACATTACAGTTGGAAACAAGGTCGATATTAAGGTTAAACATTATGTTCAAAAAGTTCAAATGTAGCATTTTTACTCTAATAAGGTTGACCAGCGTCCGTATTAATAACGCGCATATGGTTTAAAGCCAGACAATTCTTTAACTTTATAAAAACTTCTGAGGGCAAATGATTTAACTATCAACACAAAATTACTAGGTGGACAAGAGACTATCTCTCTGAATTGGCTGACTGTCTAACTGGCTGACTGACTTATATTTCGGTAGAATTGTGGAGGTGGAAGGATTAAGAGATCAAAGTAACAGCAACTGTGTGACATTAAGTCATGCTGAAAGCGCGAACAAAACTGTAATATACTATATTAAAATCGGCGTATGCTCCTAGAGGGTTCATTCAATGGATTTACATATCAGTACATTAGTTTAATACACACATAAGGCGGTATGTCTGGCGAAGCCAGCAATATTTTACGCATTGCCGACATTATAAATAGATTACTTATATTATTGCATTTACTGCTCTATTCAAGCAATCCGTGACTTTTTATCAGTTAGTAATTTGTATACATGCCGATTGCATAATTTGACAGAACTATTATTCAGTCTGTAGACGATTTATTATCGACGGTGGTCCCCATTTCTCCTAAAATAGCACATAGTGTAGCCAAAGCGGTTAACTGCAGTGAATATAGTTCAATTCATGGTAACAAATACTGAAGATGACTTTTTGAATACAAACGAAGATTAATAGAGCGATTCAAGCGAATTTTTAGAATGTACTGTCTCAATGGATGCTAACTCATAATAGGATAAATTGCTAATCACGATTGAACAACCATACGAACAGTTTGTACTGGGCACATTTAAAATACTAACATGCACAGTCAAATATTTGAATTTTGAAAATCCATGAATTTCGTCAATCATATCAACCACGAAATGCAATCACCAACAAGCCTCCATCTCTCGGAACTACATGTACATTTATGGTACCCTTAAAACATGTAGTCCAATTTTTTTATGTAGAGATCATCCATTTAAACAGCAAATTGAGGCTTTGGTAAGAAATGGTACCTCTTAACTGATTAAATAGTATTTTAGTTAGCGGCATTAAATAAAGTGTTGGCTCTTAACACCTGTAAATTAAATGATGTTGAATTATGACAGAACGTTCAAGATATTGCATTCATGCGTAATAATCCCAAGCACTCGACGGCTCGCGTCCATCTTATATGTTTTTGACAATTTGTACCCCTTATATATCTTCTTAATACGTTACATTCCTCGTTCTTCAAAGTAAACGATCTGTACCACTCCAAGCATACTACCTAAACATTCAAAATGTACCAAAAAAGCAAGCACAAATTGATAGTGATGTCACTACAAAAATGTATTATGCACTTTTTGCTACTTGTGCATTCATAGATACACATCAGCACATTAATTCTGTAATATTGTCATTCCTTGCACAAAGTCTAGATCGTCTCAAACGTGGGTTATTTGGTTTATTTATATATTTATATACAAAGAATGAAAACACCTACACATCTCCCGATTTAAAGTCATTCTATTCAAGTATTGTTATACATGTTTTTGTATATTTATGCTTCACGTGCGTTTTAGATTGTCAATATGCTGTGTATTCTTTTCTTAAATTTTATAGAAGTACAAATGCATTGTATGCAGCAAAATTAATATGATGCTTTTATAATTCAGACACGTGAACTTTAAAAATGAGAGCAATTGTCTCATTACTTTTTGATCATCCCACGTATATTATAAAAGATATCCTGTATGGTAATTATAAATAGACACCAATGTATGCATGATGCTGCCGATTCAAAATGTGTCGGGGAAAATGTGGTTCTCATTTTCAGCAGCCTCCTCCCTATGATGGGAACAATTTTTCTTGTACGTTTTGTCCTGATATATACCTATCACTAACCAAACTGTCAAAATTGTGTCATAAACAGTTTAAAAGTATCTGTAATTGGTAAAACCGTACAATCACTGTATACTAATTGATCCTCATAGCAACATCAGAATGAATAGCTACTTTATCCAACAATTGCGTATGCCATTGTGTACACCTAGCTCTCTCTATTTCCTTATAGAGATTGCAGCATTCATTTCATCCAGGTTGAATGTATTTAATCATCTTTAGCTGAAATTTCTTCTTTCTTTAATAACTATGCGATATTTTGAATATGATCAAGTTGCCATTGGAATCTACTATTTCTATTTCTAATATTGCTGCACCAGGTAGTGCGTGATGTGTAGACGCATCTTTGCCTAGTAGCATCTCTTCTTCGTACATTTGGCGATGTAAATCATCACAAACGTGACCTGTATTGTTAAATTTAATCAAAATCCCTGTTAAGTCTTTGAGTCGTATGTCTACATATCCATTGGTAACAAAGGTAAAGGTTTGGTTTATGTCATAAGTGTGACTGCAAAACACTTTGAATATGTTGATGCATGATAAAACTACAATATTAATATGGTAAATTTGTAATAATAATAATTAATAATGTTTTAACGACGTTCTAATATTTGTCGATTTTTTTATTATTACTTAAGTGTTGAAGTCATTGCATTGTTATGTTTTACGCCATCAAGTGTATTAAATTGATTGCATTTACCACTAAGCTGCTAATCCCATTGAATAGTCAACCGAATCAATAAAATATTATTTATGTAATCGCAAATGTCAATGTGCAATTACAGTATTATAAGATGGTTATATTTTTAAAAAGTATCCATCTTGAGCAATTGGTAGAGTCCTGATAATGAGGATTCGAGTATTGCGATTTGTAGTTGTGACGGACCTTAATAAAATTATGACCTCTATGAATTTCAGAAACTGGTTTCTAATTCCTCCAAGGTAACATACAACTTTAATAAAAAAAGAATAATAAACTTCAGTGTATATGTTTTTGTATAGGATACGTACTCCTAGTCTATGGTACGGAGTTCGAAATATTTGCATGGTAGTGATGCGTTAAATAGATAAAATGGACATTCACGGAGATGACTTCGGTTTTTATCGCCTTGTTTACATCCGATACGTCCCCTTTCAGTGCATTGTAAACATGTCGCTTAGAACTTAGCAGTGGTTACTATTTTGATTAGAGGCAGTCATTTATGTCAACTGACTTGTGCACTATATTTTGATGAATATCAGTTGCAAAAAATACGTATAGATAATCGTTGAAAATTGATTTGTTGTGTTGTCAGTTAATTATTTTGCTTCTACTGCGTTCAGACAGTTTAATCAAACTGTTAATGAGGGACAAAATTTACACATTCGTAAATTGAAATTTAATATCATCATTAGTACTGAAATAGGTATGCTGATAAAGGTTAACAATCGTAAATAATACTTGGTGAAATTTACATAGCCTGACGTTTGTACATTTCTAGTTCTTCGAGAATTTATTCATCACACTGAGTGATTTACTTATCGGATTAAAGCAACTAGATTATTCCATTTGTTTATCTAAAAACGTTTGTCCATGTGTACTTGACGTAGCCTGGAGTCCTCCATTTATATAGCGATTTTCTCTTGAACAATTATGTCGAATACTTCAGCGCAATAACTTCAGTAACTATTACATGCTCGGAGTATAATATTATTTAAATCTGAGATTGATGGGTATAAAATAAATGTTGCGTGTAAGCTGAGGCATTTTAACGCACCATCAATAGACAAACTTTGGTGTTTCAAAATCACTTAAATCCTATTAATTAAACACTTCGTACCATCACCGAACGAACTCCAATATAGGTAAATATGTGTCTACGTTATGTATTATGTCTAGCTCAGTATGATCTCTAATAAAATGTGCAGTATCCGGTTCTGCTTTTGTAGTGATTCTTAATATAAGGTCTGCTTTGTCATATTTATGCATACTTTGATCAAATCCAATTCATCATTTTGCATATAAAAGTATTCAGTCTGATTATTTATATCAATTGCGACACATGCAGCTTGGTAGGAAAATAAGTCCTTTCATAATTTGTCGGCTATATATCGGGGTTTATGAATAAGTATACATCTTGCATTCACCGAAGCCGCCACATAGATGATACCCGCTTGATACAATTACATGCAGTTAATAGATAACGATTACATGATGATCTATAATTGTATCTTGTTCACAGTTTTGTAAAGGTGGTGGTCTGGTGGGTTTTTGGTACGTTTCAAAAACGCTGTTTTGATTTTTAAACGATTGCCAAAATTAGATAGCAATGTAAGTGAGCAATTGTTTAACCATATGTTGTAATTTAACAAAAACTGTCATAAGTAAATTGTTAAAAGAAATGGTTTTGATAATTGATTAAAGCTCCCTATAGCAAGAAGTCATAACTAAACGAATTAAAATACGTAAGAGCTTACATGTATTGTTTGGCTTGGTAATGGACATGTCATCATCATGTCCAGCCTGAGACTCAGAACCGGTTTATGTTCGACTGCTCTTTTGCACATCGATAGACTTTTAAGCTTTTAAACGTTTAGGTTCGGATAAAGCATTAGTCAACATGCCGGCTAAAACATATTGACGCAAAACTGTTGTCACTATTTGCGGAAACATGTCGTAGAATATTACTGCATGTATGTGTTTGAATTTAGACAAATTTCAGATACATAATTATATTAATAGGATTCTTCAGTAAACATAATGATAAATTATGCAGAGTGTAGTAAATTAGTAGTATGTTAACCCTTGCACCTCTGTGGAATAAGACGCTACTGAAGTATCAAGTTATATCATTATACAATACTGATTTGATTAAATGTTTTATTATACATTTTGAAGAAATTATGATCCTGCCTCAGCCTCAGCATTCCAAATTATGAATCGTGTCGTCAGATAACTGATTACACACAGTCCCTTGCTGTGCTCGTCAAACTCATAACTTTAATTCATTTGACCTATATGTGCGAAATATTAGTTTGTGATTACGACAGAAATTGTGTAATATCGCGAGTATCAATCTGAATACTAATTATTCGATGAATACTTTCCAGTTATCATTATTAATCAGTAATTATGATTTTAATCACTTATCAATCAGTATTCGATATAATAGCCATAGCTAACTATACGGACAATGGAGTGATACGTAATTATGCTGCATAACACAGAGAGTAGTAAAAAGACTGTCGTAAGCTAAGACAGCAAAATGTACCAATATATCCCTTCATAAGTTGAGTACGTGTGTAAGAAATAATAGATCAAACCATAGCCCCTATGTATAGAACAAATGTTTTATGATGTGAAAAACACCAAAGTCGTTTAATATTATTTCTGTAAATTGTTTCCTTTTCCTATCAACCAAATACTCTAAGACATGGGTCTTGTGAGGAGAAAAAAAAACAATATTGCATTTTGGTTCAAACATGTTTAAACGGCCAGACAGAGGACACATTTGTTATGACTTCCTTAGTTCTTATGCAGATGCAATTCCATATAAATAACTATCTTACCAATACGATAGTGATTGATGTATGATTGTAGCTACTCAATACTGGTTGGTGTGTAATTCGGGGAGGCAGAAATACCATGTTTGACTATTCCTTTTATTGTTATTAAATGGAATATTTTTTTCTTGATGCGATTGCAACTTGTAGAATGTGCACACCTTGCATGTACAAATGTATAATAGACATTCTATTGATGTAGGTCATCTATTTACATTAGGAATATATTTACAAGTATAACAGTTCGAGAAACAAACATTTTATCAGATTCGTACCTTGAGTACTATTCATTGATACGGACAGCTTACGGCACTGTTTGTATTTATCAAAGAATGATCTTCTGCATAATGAATGCAATTTGGTACAGTGTCTGTATTCAAAACAAAGTGTTTTATACCGCATTAATTCACCTTTGCTACTCTCCTTGGAGAAGATATGAAATTCTTCACCTTTGCTACTTTCCTTGGAGAAGGTAGGAAATTCTTTTCCCTTGCTACTCTCCTTCCGGAAGGCGGGAATGTTCAGATTCTACACAAAAATCTGTCGTGTAACACCTTAGATGCATGTTTCTTACCAGACGAACATTTCTAAGGAATGTCAATCATCTGTTATCCACGACCACATCGCTTCAGTGATGTTTGCCCTACACATAATATTAACATGTAATTCACCACAACATCACAATGTATTCTGACTGTGTGTTTTAGTACTAGCTCGCTCTATGCTTCATATGGTCGTCGCTTAGAATGAGTAGGCCCTAAAATCGATATTTCGAGAAAACTACTCTTTACTGTTGGAAAAAACAATATTTTGAAATTCAATTTGGTCGACATGACAAGTTCTGATTTTCATTATAAAATGCTCATAAGAAGCGCATTGTAGTGCAAATTTCAAATACCCATGAGTCTTATAAGTAGCACTTATGACATTCTCATTCTTAGCCAGCGATATGTGTACAATAGCATATTGAGAATGGCACCGGGGGTGTTTACGAACGCCGCGGTATTGACAACATTACAGTTGGAAATGAAGTTAAACATTCTGTTAAAAAGGTCAAATTAGCTTTTTTACTTATTTAGGTTGACCAGCGTCCGTATTAATAAAGCCAGACAATTCATTAACTTTATAAAACCTCCTGAGGGAATATTATCTTAACTATTAACACAAAATTACTACCTGGACTAGAGACTACCACTTTGAATTGGCTAACTGGCTGACTGACTTATATTTACAGTAGAATTGTGGAGGTGGAAGGATTAAGAGATCAAAGTTACAGCAACTGTGTGACGTGAATTCATGCTGACAGCGCGAACAAAACAGAATTATACTGCATGTGAAAACGGCTTATTCTCCTAGAGGGTAAATTCATTGGATTAAAATATCAGTACATTAGTTTAATACACACATAAGGCGGCGTAAGTTAATATGTTATCGCATGTCTGAGGAAGTCGACAAGATTTCATTCATTGCCGACGTTATAAGTGGATCACTTATATTATTGCATTTAGCGTCTTCATGATGCATACTGCTCTGTTCAAACAATCCGTGACTTTTTACCATTTAGCAACTCGTACAATGCCAATTGCATAATTTGACAGCAATATTATTTAGTCAAGTTTTTGAGCGTGTGCATACTAATTCGAAATACTTGACGGTTCGCGTCCATCTTATATCTTCATGGCAGATTTCTATATCCCTAATATAAATTAATTTTAATACCCTACATTCCTCGTACTTCTAAGTAAATGAACTGTACCACTATGCCTATACTACCAATATATTCAAAATGCACACCAAAAAAAGAAGCACAAATTGATAGTGATGTCACTTTTATGCACTTTTTGCTACTTGTGCATTCATACATACACATCGGCACATTAATTCTATAGTATTGTATTTCCTTGCACAAAGTCTGGATCGTCTCAAACGTGGTTTATTTGGTATATTTATATATTTATATACAAAGAATGAAAACACCTACACATCTCCCGATTTAAAGTCATTCAACTAATGTATTGTTATACTTGTTATTCATGCTTCACATGCGTTTTAGATTGTCAATGTGCTGTGTATTTTTTGCTTAAATATTATAAAAGTACAAATGAATTATAAACGATATCCTGAATGGTATTTACGAGATGCTAGCCTGTATGGTAATTATAAATAGACACCAACAAGGTGCTACCGATGCAAAATGTGTTAGGGAAAATGCGGAAAATGTGGTTCTCATTTTCAACAGTCTCCGTTATATGATGGGAACAATTTTCTTGTCCGTTTTGTCCGGATATTTACCTGTCACCATTCAATCTGTCACCAACAGTTTAAAAGTCTCTGTAATTGGTACAACCGTACAATCACTACAAATTAATTGATCCTGATAGACTTGTCAGCTTCAATAGTGACGTTGTCCAAATAGTGGTTCTGTCATTGTGTTCACCTCTCTCCACTTGTATATATATAATGCAGCAACCATTTCATCCAGGTTGATTGTATTTTAATCATCCCTAATTATTAGCAGCAGTTTCTTCTTTCTTTAATAACTCTTTCACATTAGACCAATTTGTCATTGGTATCCATTGTTTCCTGGTCACTGTTCTATATCCCAATATTTCATCATTTTCATCCTCTTAAATCAGTTGTTAGTCAAGTATCCAGACCCCAGTCTCCAGACCGATGAAATACTCTGGTTGAACCAGACGGAATGGTATAAACTTGACAAATGTTCACATTTTTATTATGCATCAACCCTTATTATAACTGCCTCATAGCCTAATAGTAGAACCCTGAGTATAACCTATAATGTCACTAATGCCTCCCAGGTCGCACTCTGATTACCTGGTGCATATATAAATATGAACTTTGTCCCTTTTCTGTTCATTGAAACCGATAAAACATGTGTCGTGTGTAATATAAAGCTACTTTACTGCTTGTAACATGCTTCAATAAATGCATCAAGTACGTATGGCAATACTACTTTCATAATAGATATGTTAGTATTATAGATATTTTTCTAGATACAAAAATGTACTAAATTGGTTATATATCATACTGAAGTGAATACTTACATAAAGATCGTAGATATCTCACAGTGCAATTGTCAACTTTCGTGGTTTACCTTTCAATTATAATACTGCCTTATAAACATACGGGTCTAGCAAACTTGCAAAATGGCTTCACTTGATCGTTTTTGTCAAAATAAACACTTTCTATACATGTGTAAATGTAGTTTAATTACCATCACAGCAATGTAAATCATTATAAACGTGACCTCTTTTATTAAATTAAAACCAAATCCCTGTTATTAAAGCAAACCTATGAGCCGTTTGTCTACCTCTATCCATTAGTTACAAAGGTAAAGGTTTGGTTTTTATAGGGTCAGTCCTTTTTAAAGGACCAACCAATTTGACTTATGAGACATCTTTAGTTCTTGAGTTCAATACCTACCGAAACCATTGTCTAATTGCCGGACATAGAACTATCTTAACCATTGTTTAACTGGCTTGCGGCTCACCAACCGACCGCAACAGTTCTCGCCAAGCTTCAGTAAGCATTCGAGTGATCTCAAATCGGATTTTATCGCAGTTAGACTAAGACCGATACTTTTCCTTTCAGTGAATTGTAAAAATGTCCGTTAGAACTTAGCAGTGGTTGCAGTTTTGATTAGAAGCAGCCATTTATGTCAACTGACTTGCGCACTATATGTAGATGAATATCGGTTGCAATAAAGACGAATAGATAACCGTTGAAAACAGATATGTTGTGTTGTCAGTTAATTATTTTGCTTCTGCTGCGTTCAGAGAGTTCAATCAAATTGTCAATGGTCGAACAAATTTGCACATTCGTAAATTGAAATTTAATATCATCATTAGTACTGAAATAGGTATTCTGATAAAGGTTAACAATCGTATATAATACTTGGTGAAATTTACATATCCTGGCGTTTGTACATTTCTAGTTCTTAGTGTATTTTTTCATCACACTGAGTGATTTACTTATCGGGTTAAAGCAACTAGGTAATTTCATTTGTTTATCTAAAAACGTTTATCCATGGGCATTTGACGTAGCCTTGAGTCCTCCATTTATATAGCGATTTTCTCTTGAACACTTATGTCAAATACTTCAGCGCAATAACTTCAATAACTTCAACATTCGCAGTATAATATTATTTAACTCTGAGATTGATGGGTATAAAATAAATGTTGCGTGTAAGCATAGGCTTTTTAACGCACCATCAATAGACAAACTTTGGTATTTCAATATCAATTGAATCCTATTAATTAAACACTCCGTACCATCACCGAACGAACTCCAATATAGGTATCTATGTCTCTACGTTATGTATTATGTCTAGCTCAGTATGATCTCTAATAAAATGTGCAGTATCCGGTTGTGCTTTTGTAGTGATTCTAAATATAAAGTCTGCTTTGTCATAATTATGCATACTTTGATCAAATCCAATTCATCATTTTGCATATAAAAGTATTCTGTATGATTATTTATATCAATTGCGACACATGGAACGTGGTAGGAAAAAATGACCTTTCATAATCGGCGGCTATAAATCGGGGTTGATAAATACGTATACATCTTGCATTCATGGGTACCCGCCAAGTTGATGATACCCGCATGACGCAAGTGTGTGCAGTTAATAAATAATGAGTACGTGATGATCTATAAGTGGGTCTTGTTCAATGTTTTGAAATGGTCGTGGTCTGTTGAGTCCTTCCAATTTTTAAACATCAGACATTGCACCTTACGGAAGCTACAAATTCAACATCAAGTTCGATTGCAGAAATTGAATAGCAATGTAAGTGAGCAATTGTTCAACCTTATTTTGTAATTTAACAAAATGAGTAAAATACTTTTGAGAATTGATTAAAGCTCCCTTTAGCAAGAATTCAAATTTCGTGAGAGATTACCTGTATTATTCGGTTTGGTAATTTACACGTCATCATCATGTCCAGTCTGAGATTCAGAACCGGTTTATGTTCGGCTGCTCTTTTGTACATCGATAGAATTTTAAGCTTTTAAACGTTTTGGTTCGGATAAAGCATTAGTCAACCTGTCGGCTAAAATATATTGACGCAAAACTGTTGTCACCCTCTTCGGAAACATGGCGTAGAATATTACTTCACGTATGTGTTTGAATTCAGACAATTTTCAGGTACATGTATTAATGGGATTCACCAGTAAATGAAATGATAAATTATGCAGGTGTAGTAAATGACTAGTAGTTTAACCAACCTTGCATCCCCTCCTTTGGAATAAGACGCTATCAAGTTATATCATTGTACAATACTGATTTGATTAAATGTTTTAATATACATTTTGAAAGAAATTGTGATCCAAGCTCAGCCTCAGCATTCCAAATGATGAAACGTATCGTCAGATTACTGATTACACATTCTCTAGCTGTGCTCTTCAAACGCATGGCTTTGCTTTAATTTATTTGACCTATATCCGCGAAATATTAGTTTGAACTTACGACAGATATTGTGTAACATCACGATTATTATCTAAATGCTAATTGATCGATGAATATTATCCAGTAATCATTATTAATCAGTAATTATGATTTTAATCATTATTCAATCAGTATTCGATATAATAGCCATAGCTAACTATACGGACATGTGGACGATGCGTAATTATGCTGCATAACACAGAAACTTGCAACTTGTTCATTTGGTTAAACGCCTATTTTACATATCACATATTCAATGGCGTTGTACAAAATACATAACATCAAATAAAACAAATGACAGAATGAATAACAAACATAGCATAAAATAATCATTACAAACTACATTTACATATTTGAATATTGCACCAAACACATTATATAGTTTAAAAAATGAGTTTAAAACACTGTAAATATATACATGGTATAACAAACGATCCAAAACAGCATAAAAAGCACACTAAAAATGTAAAAAGTACAATCACATCATGTTCTTAAAATGCCTTTTTGACCAATGATAATGTCTTAAATCAATTATGTTCGTTTAATACTAGACTAATAGGGCACATTCCCTTAAAACAATTCATAGACATCTGTAAAATAGTTCAACGAGAGTAGTAAGAAGATTGGCGTAAGCTAAGGCAGTAAACTATAACATCAGATGCATCATCAGTTGAGTATATTACAATAGATATATTGAGAGACATTATTGAGTTATCTCAAATCGATAATTACATGTTCTCTGAAACAAAGATGATGAAAAAATGTACTGGGAAGGAAGCACACAAATAATGATAACAGAATCTAATAATAGCCCAAAAGCCAACGTTTCAGCTATCAAAGACATAAATGTAATCTGAACACTCGTATATTGTTTGTACCTCTGTTGTTTCGAACTTATTCCGGTCACATGGGTATTTTTGCATTATAAGATTGTCGATGTTTCGCGGTTGCTCCTGAACTGTTATTTTGACATTTCGACAAGTACGTTTTCCATGTATTTCATTATTATTTTATTTCGTACGAAGTTTACGTCATAGCGTATTTATACATGTATATTTTATTTACCTGAGTCTTACTTTTTCAAAAGTATACGTTTTAACGAGGTGACACAGTATAGAAAGTATAGAATTGTCACTGTGTTGCTACGTAGTATTCTGACGTATGTTTCACTTTTACAACTTTGAAGTCCATCATAAGTTGCATCGTTTATTACTATTTCAAAATGACATGCGTGATGTGTGTTGCTTTATGGTATGCCCTTTTAATTTGTGGTCACTTCTGTGGTTTGATCTTTGTTGTCCTTTGACTCCTACTCCTTTGACTGACTTATCTGACAGGCGGTGGCTGTTCAAGTTCATTTTATGGCGCTCAAATAATTTTCCTGTTTACAGAAGTAAAGTAGTTTGTGTAGCTTGTAGGACAAAATTATAACCGACATAATGCATATGTTAGGTTCATTTTATTCTTGTCATGTGTGATATTTGCCCTTATGACTTGAGCTTAGTGATTTTAACATTTCTGTCTGGTTTTTTGCTGAGCCTTTGTGTTGCCTTTGTTGCTAGATTTATGTTGTTTCTGTTTTGCTTTCCCTGTGATTCTGAAACTATATTTTAGGTGGCAAGTATTGGATGCAGGATGCCTCACATTTCACTCCGAAATTCACCCTGGCCTGTATGAATTCAATAATGTTCAGGTCGTTGTTCAGTAATGATCACCACGTAACAACAAACATATTCGTTATTTGATTGACAGGCAGTAGGCATAGTTTGGTATCGTTTACTTCTTTATTGTTGGAGATAATATAGTAACCAAATAAGACAGCTTTACATCCCGTCCTCAAATGACAGTGTCATGTCACTATATATTTGGATAACGGTATTTACATTAAATTCTTTCGTTCCATTTGTAGTATTTGTTTTAATTTTCTCAAGCAAACGATATTTAACCGTTTTAGAAAATTATGTATGTCTAATGATTTGTTAAACTAATTTTTGCATTTTTTGTCAACACATCTGTGAGGAATTGTTTGATCAAAAGGTTCTTCAAGTTACACGCAACCTTGAAAGTTATATCACATTAATTGAAATTGTCTGTCAAACTATCACACTTATATTTTAATTTAAAGCACAAAGTATATGACTAGATAGTGTGATAATACAAATAATGGTATTCGTAGGCGACTAGTGATTCGTGAAAGATCGTATAAATTGATATTTTCACTACCAATTAAATTACATAAAAAATACGCTTGCGGTTTTTATATCAAGTAAGTTGAGTTTTATCATCTCAATAAAGCCTACTTTTATGATTAATTGACAAGTGTATGCGTTTTTGTATTTATACTAAGTATTTGCGTACATTTTCGTTCATGTCAATGCGTTTGAATCACCATTACTATCTATTTTGATCGATTAAATGATAATTTTACAGTTTATTGAAATACCTTAATATATACAACATATAGCTGATGATTAAAGGTAACTTTGGGAAGAACTCTAACATATTGGACCTGACACTAGGTCGTCCTGCAGCGGGACTTAGGGAACTAGGTCGGGTCGTAGCTGCGTTTCATTAGGTCACTTGGGATCACCGTTTTTTTCTCTTTGTGAAATTGGTTATCCAGCATTTTTACGCCAAGGACTTGGTTTTTTAAATTTCTTTGGGTTGTGTGTGTGCATTGCTGTGTGTAGTTGTGTTGTGTTTTGTTGTCACTGTTTTCTGAGCTCTGCTTGTTAAGTTGAGTGCTGTCGTCCCTGTACAATTTCCTCATATCTTTTTTATATAAGATGTTTTTGCGGTCGACTGAGGAAGTCGTAGTGTTTGGCCTATGTGCATTATTCCAGCCTCATTTGCCAATGATCACCAGATTCGAGGAAAAAAATTAATCATAACTTTATGCAGCAGTTTCTCGGAGGAGAATATTTTTCGTGCAAATATTTCCATATAATAAAAATTTGAGAAACTAGGTTATCCAGCTCTTTCACATCGGGGACTTGGGCTTTTGATTTTTTCGTTAGGTTGGGTATGGGCATGGTTCCGTGTAGTTGCGTAATTTAATGTTGTTTCTTTATTGTCTTACTTGTCGATTTCCTAAAAGCTTGTTCTACTCAAAGTGTATAGAGCTATATCGGAAGATACTTTTTTAAAAAGTTTTAAAAACTGAAAAACGATTATGCTTTCATATCCATTAGATCATTTTTCGCTTCAGTGAAACTATAAGAATTGTCTATTTTTCGACGATGGAATCAAAGTACACGGAACCAATCCAAAGTTTTAATTTGCAATTAAGATAGTCTAGTATCATACTAAAAACGATACAAGTAATTATTTTGACATTGAATGACTGTTAGAATATAGCTCTATACACTTTAAAATATGAAATCAGTGTAATCTTCTTAGATCACCATGCTTGTACAAATTATATCATTGGAGAATATGAGAAATCATCGTTAAGTACCACGTCGTTTCGATGTATTTGAACACTGTTATTGATATTGTAACTGTATGCAAACGAGTTCTTGAACTAAGTTCTTGAACTACCCTAAATCACTGATATTGAACTACCCTAAAACACAGAACATCGTGTAAGATAATTTATCGTTTACTTTTTTCAAAACACCCTCGTAGTAGGCCTAACTGACTTTACCAATATTTCAATGTGTATGTATTTGCATATTTAAACAAAACAAACCGTAACCATTGCTACATAATGCCATCTGGACTAAATAAACTGTCATTTGACAGTTATTGCCACGTAGTTATTGACATACTGTCCTCAGCTGCTTGACATGGGCGTGTTCTTTAATATTAGATTACCAATCGTACATGGGGTTTGCGTTGAAAGCACCCGTATGGTGCAACCTTCAATTATATGCACTTAAAACCAACGACTTTATTGCATCATACATGCAATTGCATACGAAACGCAGGGAATTATGTTAGGCCCACGTCGTTTGAAAGTACGCGCAAATTACATGGCAATAAATTTCAGAAAAAAAACCTATAAAATTTGCTTTATTCGGTAAAGCAGTTAATTTGACGGGAAAATGATTCGCTCGACACATTAAGTGGGTTAACTTGTTTTCTTTACAGTACTTTGCTCAGCAGATTCGTTTGCACCGTGTCATAGGTCAGAAATAAAAAAAACAATTTTAGCAAAAGATGGTAACTAAATTCATCACCCAGCTGGACAAAATGAAGGTAATTTTAATTCATAGCCAGTATATTGAATAACGAGCCAGTTTCGCACAGTAGGGATGTAAATAGACCTAACATCAAGCTGCTCTTGCGTAAAAATGATTTTATCATGACAAATATATTCGACAAATTAAAAGTAAAAATAAGAGATACCAATTGCCTCCTCTCAAATCTTTACAGTTACAGTTAAGTTCAAAATGTGTGTTCCACGTACGAAACACGTAATGTTTATCAATCTGAACAAAATTTACAATTTTATTAGCAATTTTTCGAATGTGTTGGAAAAGAAAAATAAATAGTATAATACGTACTCGTATACCAAAAAAAATGAGAGTGTAAGAAATCTGCTTTCGTGGATTTTATGACTGTTTTATGACTGTTTTTGTACTTTGAATAGTTATCTTAGTTTTGATACCTCCGTTCTTTGTATTGGGGAAGCAAGGTCACATTGGGAAAGCGAAGAGGTGGGTTCTTGAAGGGGATGAAGGGGTTTCCGGGGATGACCCCAAAACATGCTTGCTAAATATAACTATAAAATGGCTCCTTTTGGTCACTTCGGATGTAAACATTTAACTTTGTGTGCCAGTATGCTGGAATGCCCGACATTGCGCTTTAGGCCGGTAATATGAAAGTTGTTCTTGAAGAGAATACAAAGTTTATTTGGGTAGCAAGAATAAAATGATAGCTAGGCTACGTTTATCCACTTAATTAAATATTCAAATTTAGCCAAACATCTGTCATATACGAGATTATAAGGGAATAAAGCTAATATCTTAAAAACTATTTACCCTGATTCTGCATAAATACAAGTGCGAATTTGTAGTATTTTGTACCGAAATCGTCTAATGTACCTTATATAATCATCACCAACCTGCTAAATTTTACATACGAAATAAAACATGGATAATGGATATACTAGACTAAAATATGTTGAACACCCTACGCTTGGTTTAGGAAATGAGGAGACTTTGGTATAATTTATATGATGTCAAATTTTACATACATTGTATGGAATCTATCTATGTAGATTAAAGCCTCTAGATACATATCGTTTACCATATAATTATCAGTACTAATATCATCGACGCGGTATGCAATCACAATATGACCAAATATTACCGGCAGTTCATCGTAGCATATGCAAAATCATTTATTTTCGAGGGCCTTGCATTTCTTAGATTTTAGTAAACTAAAATTTCCGTTCGGATGAAAATTGCGTAATTACATGTACAAATCGTGGAAAGAGAAACATCCTGCTCTGAATTGTTGAGGTCTATCATTCGTTGGGAATAAGATCATTGCGTGGTCGAGCTAAACCACGAAATCAACAAAAAAGGCTACCACACGAAAAATAGGTTTGTACAAAAACTCTTCTTGGTGGTATTAGAATAATACATTCACTAAGATGCAAATCCACTTACATAAATACTCCTTTTGACAAGACTTTCAAAAAATTAACAAAAAGTTAGTGTGTTTTTTTATTTTATGGTAACAGTGGGTTGTAAATCAACCGTCGTTTTAAACTGGCACTTAAATGCATTGAAAGTTGATCTTATATGCCAGTACTAACCAGTTTGATGTACGAGTGCCTGGTAGCCATTTATAATTAAAATTCATAAAAAATGTAAAACTAAACGAAACTCTACTCGCCACTTATTTCCGTTTGTATACTGTATTAGGATATTTAGTATTTCACACAGGGTGTATATATGTAATAGATAGGCCCCACCACGATGACAACGAAGATCTATGAGATATAATTGGCTTTGGATATCAATCATTTCTATCTGATGGCAGGCTATGTATATCATTTGAGAATCAATTCAACATAATTTGGATAGAAATGGCATGTCATTTTAGATTGTGTGGACAAATATGATACAATTATCCTCGTAGAATTTTGTAATATGAAGCTTCGTCTTTTTGCTGTCTTGTCTTAAGTAGCTTTAGTCAACGATTACATCCAATATGGCTTCTGACGTTGTGCAATGTAGACCACGGTATGAATCCTGTTACACGACTTTTCAGTTCGGACAAATCCTCTGTTTTCATATGGCTCTGACGGAACTGAAAACCAACGTTACACTTTGACGGAACTCAGGATACATGACATTTGAGTTCCGTTCGAGCGTTACATCAGTTTCGAGTTCCGTCCGAAGTACATGAAAACAGAACAATTCTCTGTCGGAACTGATAAGTCGTGTGACACGAACGCCAAACTATAAACTATAGGTTGTGTTTTGTTTACCAAAATACCGTTTGTAGTTTAGAAATAACAACATACACTATATGGGTTCTGATATTTTACACAACTGTACATGTTTATTATATGCTTTCGATGGATTATGGCGATTTTCAGTGAAAATAACAATAACAAATAACAGTGAAAATAACATTTTGATAATTTCACTGTTTTTGACGGAACTACTTTCTTCAATGAAAAAATAAATTACCTCCCTGTATTTAGGAAATAGATCTTAGTTTTCCGTGATATACCGGCCAATATATCACGGTTTGGGGTTCATATGCGTAGGAATTAATCACGAAGGCCGTAGGCCTGAGTGATTAATAACTATGCATGTGAACGACAAACCGTGATATATTGGCCGGTATATCACAGAAAACTAAGATCTATTTGCATTCTAACACGTGTAATATGCGCAATTTCATATGGACTCATTTTTATTGCAGAGTGATGCGTTGTATATAGACAACTTCCGCTGTTTAAAGTATAAAACCTCCACCCCTGGAATATTGTATTTTGCTCATTTAATTTAAACAGAGGCATAACTAGAGCTCATTCCAAACTATGTATTTCATAAAAACTAAAATGAATCGATTAATGCAATTGCTGTTGCAATAATACGGATATAATTAAATAAATTAAGAAAGAACGCTACGCAAATAAAAGTTCGCACAACGTCACGTTTACGTTGACGCCAAATAAACGTCATAAATCCATGACGTCATTTGATAAACAAGACGTAAATTCCATTCATAAAAAGCGTTATTTATACGTGGGAGGTAATTCAACAGCCAAAAAGTAGTACGGCAAAAACTGTGATATACCGGAAATTTAACCACGGTACAGTCCTATACGTTTACACGGAGCTAAAAATAGACTGTGTTAGAATTAGGAAATAGATCTTAGTTTTCCGTGATATACCGGCCAATATATCACGGTTTGGAGTTCATATGCGTAGGAATTAATCACGAAGGCCGTAGGCCTGAGTGATTAATAACTATGCATGTGAACGACAAACCGTGATATATTGGCCGGTATATCACGGAAAACTAAGATCTATTTGCATTCTAACACGTGTAATATGCGCAATTTCATATGGACTCATTTGTATTGCAGAGTGATGCGTTGTTTGTCGTGTTGCTATAGACAACTTCCGCTGTTTAAAGTATAAAACCTCCACCCCTGGAATATCTTTTTTTGCGCTTTTCATTTAAACAGAGGCATAACTAGAGCTCATTCCAAAACTATGTATTTCATAAAAACTAAAATGATTCGATAAATGCAATTGACGTTGCAATACTACGGATACAATTAAATAAATTAAGAAAGAACGCTACGCAATTAAAAGTTCGCACAACGTCACGTTTACGTTGACGCCAAATAAACGTCATATTATCCATGACGTCATGTGATAAACAAGTCGTAAATTCCATTCATAAATAGCGTTATTTATACGTGGGAGGTAATTCAACAGCCAAAAAGGAGTACGGCAAAAACTGTGATATACCGGAAATTTAACCACGGTACAGTCCTATACGTTTACACGGAGCTAAAAATAGACAGTGTTAGAATGTTTGTTTAATTACATATTTACCTCCTTGATTATGTCTGCTACTTGGCAGCTGTCAAAAATGGAGTATTTTGCTGAATTTGATACCAATGGCTTTGAATTTGAAGCCTTTTTTGGCATTTATTAGAGCCTCATTCACAGGTAACTGTATCATTGAAAACGAAAAAAAAATTTTTTTTAATTTATATTTTTGTATACAGTACAGTACCTAAAGAAAAAGAAAAATATAAAATTTCAAAAAAAAATATTTCCCCGAAAATTCGGTTTTTTTCTGTGTGACCTCAATATTGTGAGGAATAAAATGAACCTAGATCGATCTACTGCAAATCGAGAACCTCTGAACAAGTGACAGTCAGGTGAAAGAACCACTATTTTATAAGTGCTTTCCTAGAAGGGCCTTTAGAAAGAGAATAGATCCTTCTTATAAACTTCAATTTATTGGAGAGTTGGAAGGCTTCTTCTGTTCTGACATGCCAAGGTCTCAGAATGAAATCTATTGTTCCGTATTTAAAAGGCGAATCTGAAAATCTGAACAAGCTTTGAACAATTCAAATAAAAGCAATAAACACAAACCTACAATTTATCGAAGCATATAGAATCCACTGCCTGTAAATGATCATACTAAATGCATTTTGAGATTCAAAATCGCATCTCGTCAAAAAATCAACATGTCGTCCTCGTAGTTCGATGTTGTGATGACGTCAAAACACATGATAAAGTCACTCTGTACGTCGATTCCCGTTTTTAACTGTCAGTACGAGTATTTCCCCTTACTAATCAAACTGGCGACATAGAAAAAATAAGTCTGTGTCGTGATAATGATTAAAAATTCCCGGCATCGTGACTTGAATTCACAATGGTGGATGACAAAACTGTTTGTTGACAATTAAATTACTCCGCGATCAAATTTAATAAATGCCAGTTATTTCGCTTTCAATAAAACATTAAAATAATTTTGTGTTCGTCAAATATTATATTTGTTTTATTTATAAACTTTACACATATCTTGTTTTATGTTTTGCAGAAAAATACTTCTGCAAATAGTTGCACTATTTTCAGTGGAACTTCTGTTAAAAAAGGTGAATAGGTTGAAATGAATTTGGGGCGCCCCACGGGGTGAGGTTCCAAGAGGGAATTGATAAATATTAATAATATGATTAATTACGCATATAATAAACAGAAAATTTGTTGATTTTTGGTGTAAGATTGAATTTTATTTCACTCGTGATCACATAAATCTATATTTTCACTCGTGGCTACGCCACTCGTGAAAATATTGATTTCTGTGATCACTTGGTGAAATAAAATTCGATCTTACACCAAAATCAACAAATATCCTCTATTTATTCTCGTTCCACATGTATATGTCGATGAACTCAAGAAAGACCTCATTTCAACATCATATCAAATTCATGTGTCACAAATACTGACCCAAATATAACTTGTAAATGAACAACAAAATATTCAATCAATTTTATCCCGCAAGTACGTTGAGGATCGATAGGTAAAGAAATAATCAGCGTGTCTTGTTTGCTACCTCTTTGTTGTCTAAAGAAACCAAATAATTATAATGCTGAACTGTACAGAATACCGTTAGGGCCATCGCGTATGTGTGGGTTGGTTTGAAACGCGATACTCGACAATACGATAATGAAAACACGAAATCACGACAGTACGATAACGATAATACGACAGTACGATAACGATAGTACGATAGTACGATAACGATAATACGACAGTACGACATTACGATAACGATAATACGATATAGTATCGTGTTTTCACTGTCGTACTGTCGCATTATCGTTATCGTACTGTCGCATTGTCGTATTATCGTTATGGTACTGTCGTAATATCGTTATATCGTACTATTCTGACAAGAAGTTGGTATGACCCTACTACAATAGTAATGCAAACTGAAGCCATGGTGGTGCACATGGGCTTCTGATAGATAAACTGGTACAAAAATACCGAAACTATTCTGGTTCCTATGATGCCCTCTTGGAGTTGAACATCAGCATGATTGAGGTGTCGATAAATATAGCTTAAGAACATGTTTTACCATAAATCTCAAACAAGACAAAATAGTTTACCACGGCGAAAGTTTGACAACCAGTATTGTTTATTAACAAATAATTTGTAGTAAAAGGATTCATGTCTAGACTATAGTTAGTTGCTTATACAAAAACACGTTTGAGCTAATTGGCAACCCAACAGAAATACACGCAGGGTCAGCTGATCAACATAAATGAAATGTTCCAGTGTATATCTCATAGCATCATATCATTCCAACACAACAATACAACAAACAACGAATGACTGGATGTTTGTCATGTTTTAGTTGAAGTGACAACAGGCATTTCTATCGTAACGTTACAATTAACCAACCATATCCTTGTCAGGAAAACTTGAGTAGGTGTTTTCAATGCGCCAATAATTGTGTGAAATTTCTGCACTTCAGTCAAATGTTTTGAATTTCTTGTTGTTTTTTTTTATTTCATTTTTGATATGATGTAATTGAAACATATTACATCAGCAAGTAGCTCTTTCAAATCGTGTATATCTTCGTGTTCAACAAAGCGATATAATGTGAATTGTGCAAGTGGCGAATATTTATCAACGATAAAACTGATGCGGGTTTCATGTCTCCTTTAATTAAATTTGTCAGACGTTATCATCTTAATAAAAAAATGAAATATTCATTTGGTATGCATTACGGTTTTTACATACACAATTTTGCATGTTTGAATGAGTCGTACAACTGTATGTTTTGCGACAGACTGATGTGTTTTACATCATAGGTGATGCAATTTCTATCGATGTATATGATAGTGTCGCTTATGCTGTTTAACTTCAGTCTACGTTACAAGCCAGTATTCATCTCCAAAATTTCTGGTGGTCTCTTGAGGCCACTTCGCATATCGCTCTTGGTCTTGACTTTTGCATCTTTGGTGGATGTGTTCAGCTGTCTGGTCTTCTGTGTCACATGGAGCCAGATTGTATTTGTTTTGTTCATGTGCGCATTGAGTCGATTATGTTCCGATCGTAGTGTGACCATTACCACATGTTCAGCCGTGCTTAAAATATTAGGCAGTAACTGAAATAGACGAAAACATATTCTAACGAAAATAAACCATTTAACAGTACTTGACTTTTTTGTCCGAGTTTGACCGACAAAAGATGGATTGTTGCTTTATTTCATTAAAGACACAGTAAACATTAAGTTCATTGGCATCCATCCGCCCATCATAGGTATACATTTCACTGTTTATTTTACGGGTGTTTTGAGCATTTTTTCAAATTTTAATCGTATTACCTCGAGAAAAGACTTATAAAAATGATATCATATTTTCAAAAGTCCATAAAATCATAATACTTTATTTAAATATTTACTTAACGATGATCCAGACGACACTCGTCACCTGCCAAAATACTGAGAGTACAGATGAACAAGCATATAGGATGTCCTCAGTTGACCTAGTTAAATAGATAAGGTTAAAACAAAGCAATAATGTGGTTCTAGTTATTCTACAGTCCGTTCAAAGTTAAACGAGAACGGTTATAAACAATTGCTAACCCGTCAGGTAAACTAGTTTTTATCTTAGGTTAACTGGGTGTAACAGATTTAACTGTAATCCCCTCTATTTCTTTGAGTGGGATAGTTCCCTCATAAGTATTACTTATAGAATCGACAGTATATCTACCCTAGTTTTACCACTACACACAACCCTAAACATTGTATTGGTGTTTTACTTGATGTCACCACGGGTCGTTTATTTTCAGCTCATAAAGCCACTGATTTTTTTAATGTTTTTGAAAATATAGAAATCCTTACCTACCCACCCTTTCATTTCAGTGCGTGGTGTGTTCCCATAGCCAGAGTAATTTTGTTTTGGCCTATCTAATCGAAAGATGTTCTGCATTCAAGTACAATGTTTTATTTAAGGAACGCCTACGATTATTAATTTAAGATTTATCTATCAACATAGACGGCTAGTGTATGTTATGTTTGATGAGTGGTTTTCATTGCATTATGCCAATAATTATGTCGATTTAATGTAAAAGTCGTATAAAAACATGCACGTTGAAGTCCTTCAAAGATACAAGTTTTATATGAGAAACCCAGTGAACAATATTGATATATACATCACATATTATATTGAAATACATTGTGGCAGTATTTCGCAGAATTAAGAACACAGATAAAACATTTTATTAAAATTAGGACATATGTGCTGTCCCAAATAACACTGTGAAACATTATGCTTGTTCGGTGATGTCGCAAAACAATGCTCATGCAAATGCTGAATGGTGCGGTGCGAAGGAACAGTTGAACTTTAAGGTTCTTGCACATCTAACAAAATGTAAAACATACGTGTGTTGCTGTAAGACTACTGGTAAAGTGTTTGTTATTTTAGTGTCATCCCTATCGAAAGGGCCAGCCAATTTGACTTAAGAGACACCTATTTTTCGTGCGCACAGTACCTCCCGAATCCCTTCTAGTATTGCCGTGGATTGAAGGGTTGTTTGTGAAGTTTTGACTGCGATGCATTATATATTACCTCATATTTAAATTTTGCTTTCAGTGCATTTTTCTATATAAAAAAAACAGCGTTGATAGTCCAACCCATACAATATCTGTTCACTTACTTTGCTGGTAAGTCATCGTTTTATCAAATATGTGATGAAGTGTAAAGGGATATATTTTAGTATAGTTTTATGGTCGAGTTCATGGAGTAACGAGCTATCAATAAAAAGCCTATCATTATAGTGTTCGAAATATTTTAGTTGATTAAATCTTCAATTTTTTTAAAATCAATTACTGCTACCGATTAAACTTAAAATTAGAATTTCACACATAGATCAAATTATATTCTATTCAAGTATATATCTATATCGTTGGTTTTATGTGTCTAGGTTAAATAAATCAACATATTGGAACACACGTACTGGTTAAGATAGACAAGACCGCCCAGTTGATTCTGGAGGAGGTAGAAACACAGGTAACTGTACTGTATCGTTAAAAACGAAAAAAATGAAAAAAAAACTTTTTTTGAAAATATATAGTTTTATTTTTTTTAAAGAAAAATGTAAATTTTCGTGGGATTTTTTTTGGGGGGGGGGGGTTTCAGCGATACAGTTACCTTTGGGTAGAAACACCCAGCTGACTATTGACGTATATATTAGTTTGATTGTGTAAATGCGTAGTCATTCTTTTTTGCCAAAGACCTCAAACGTCGATTACATTCGATATTTCTCGCAACCTTATTTCCATCTGTGACCTGATTTGATGGAACAGAACATAATAACAGTAGCAGGCATGCGACAAGCGACCTGTTATTTAGGATTCTATTATTTATATTTAATAAACGCGAATGGTTTCATACCGCACGTTCACAATAAATGCCAGCAGGTATTGGTGTTTTATTTGTCAATATGACACATTGTACCTGAGAAAACAATCTCTTATGTGCATTAATATGGCTTCATTTAATTAAACAACACGCTTTTTTCCTAGCATAATTGGAATTCCTGAATTTGCTCAAAATATAAAATGTATAGATACAAGGGCACCTGACGGACAGTTGCTACAGTTTGTGGGTAAACACCAAGGTATAGTAGTTTGCGTAAGGAACAAAATTATGATGGTGGAATTATCTTCAATAAAAATGACCGTTTGGATTTAATGACATTGGATGTTTAAAAGTTGTTGTCGTATGCGCGTACACACTGGCATGTATATGGATTTCGTTAATATTGATTGTTGTCTTATATGTAAAAAAACGACTAAGTAGCATGCGCCAGTTAAGTTCACTTTTCAAAGTTGGTATATATTATTATAAACAAACTCCGCATTTGGGGTAGAATTTTAGTCTGATCTTTTTCTGACAAAGTATGACCGATTGGCCTATTACCAGCTAGTTAAAAATGGTAACACTGTATACAAAGCTAGATAAACATAGTTTACCTGACGGCCGAGGTAATGTTTATTATCGTTATCATTTAACTTTGAACAGACTGTACATGGATGTTATTTATACGTATGTAATGTTATGTTCAAATAGATTGTACACGACCAGATGTCCCGGTGTTTGTGTCCGTGTGTCGTAGACGAATCATTGAACTTTATTTAGTTTGTACAGGATTAATTTGAAGATATTATCATATAATTGACATATAATTGATCAGTACTACCAACAAAAATGATGATAACGTTATGATGAGCGCGGTACACGTACCCACGTGTCAGTCCTGTCCTAATCCTGTATCAATATTTCGACATCGAAGGGCCAAAAACCTTTATAAGTTTACAAAAACCAAATCCTTAAATAAATCTTATTGTTTTTTCATAAAAGCTCGGTTTTCTTACGGTCTTAACGTCATGTTTGTTCAAGATGAGATTTTAACTAAGATGAGAGTTTTCTGACATGACGCCACTATCATAAAGTGGCCCGACCCTTTGACCCCTTGTATGAAACACATAAATTTTAAAGATGATATACACTCGATATAGACATGATTGCGATTGGATAGACAATAATTGTTAACTAACGTTGGACATTTATTTTTTCTAGATTTATTGACAAACATTGACTTAACCTAAGCTTAATCACATCATCTAAATACATATCGTCAAACCCGCTATACGTTATTAAGCAAGATCGAGTACTTTTAAATATAGTGAGATCGTACAATTGACATACTTTTATTACACATTACCCTAGAAGGCGTTTGTCTTGTCGTGTCTAGTGATATAGACAGGGGAAAGTTATTACGTTGATGATTTGATTAAAATACGCTCGTACCGCCTTAAAGTACAAATAATATAGAGCACTACTTGATGATTATGTTAGATAACGAATCATATATCTTTGACCCTTTCATCGCTTGTTTCAAACTTTAAACTTAAAGTCATAATAATACTAGTGTACTTCAAATATGTAGTTTATTGTTTCTACATACAAATGATAAAACAATATAACTATGTAAGACATGTGTGGTCTCTGCCCAGGTACGGTCCTATCAAAGCACTTACGAAAATCTTAAAGTTACGTTCAAAATTGACACAACTCCAGTTGGTAAAGCAAAACTTATCAAAAGCTCTCTTAAAATCGCAATTTTAGTTTTGTCAAATCCAATACAGTTATATACGAATCTGGACTTATTCGTCTAGAAGAAAAATAATTGCTTTACGTCGGGGTTTTCACCTTTTAAATACCTAAAATCTATTGCGTGACCAACGCAGTAAAATATATAATTTAACGTTGTTAAAGCGTAGGAGTGTATAAAACCCAAGAAAAGCCGTAACGGAGGTTAATCATGTTCGTTAGTTTTCGTCAATAGCGCATTTTATCGTTATATGTAAGTTGTAAGAATTCTTTTTGTATTCGTAAAACACAGTTTTGTGATTTAAACGTCTACAAAACTTATATGGAGTTTGGTCCCTTTCAAGTAACGTTCAAAATATATTATCCTTTAAGAGCTCCATTGCATATTTTCCTATCGTGCCAGTTAAAACCCATTCTGCTTTCACTTTCATTTTCAAGTCAAAATATCAAAATATTCAAGATAAAACATCATTGGACTTGGTAGATCGTTCTTATTACTTATGAATATGAAGTCAGCGCTCATCAAAAGCTCAAGTAAATAATTTATATATTTTAGACCTATTTCAGAAAAAAGAACAGAAACTTTCCCTCTACATCAAAATCTAAGATTTTGTAATAATGACTTAAGTGTTGTGAATCACAGTTTGCGAACAGGCTCATGTGGTGAAACACCATAGCAATAGTTCACATTATTTACACGCATAAATGCATTATGTACTCTTAAATAACATTATGACAAAGGGAACCAAGACGCACCAGTAGGGAACCTACAAACACCAGTGACTGTTGTCAGCGGTCCATGCGGTACAGGATTGGCATATTATTAAATTATTAATGTGGCCCAAGAGGACACTCACCTTTACGTATGTGTGTATTATTTATGGAGAAGTACTGAATGGTCTACATCATAAGCTTCCATACGACTAGCAAAGTAAAGAAACTCCGTTTGCAAAATAACAGATTAATATGTGAACAGTTCGGGATACAATTTTGCAAAAACTTTGAAAATGTTGCACCGCTCTTCCGGAAATTCGACAGTGTACGTACGTGTGCATTTATAAAGACACAGCGGTAGGCAACGAAACATTAGAACATAACAAAAAAAACGAGCGACTCTGCTTTATGATAGATGATGTTTTCAATGTTTCGTCGCATCCGCTTTGGATCCATTCAGAAAGCCAAAAATGATACCATTCATTTATACTACAACCGAATAATAGAAACGAACTTTTCGATGCATGGCGGCTATGTGACGGATGTGCCAATGTCTAAAACTATTCGGCTATTTTGCATCATAAAGTCAGTTGTACATCAGTTTTAGATTTTCTGTTATTTTAGGGTTAAGAATAATATTTGGACATGCTTCGGTTTCTATCAAAGGGTATATTTTTACAGTATCATAACATTAAGTTATAGTTGTTGAACTAAAGGCTTTTAAAATGTGTTATCTTATCGCTTTATCACGTCTTCATTTGATCATTTTGATTAATGGCGTACACCCCCTTCTTACAAAAACGTTCATTACCAGGACAGTGTAGGGGTAGATTGTAGAATGAATGAATTATCCCCTCGTGTCATTGAAATTTGTGCAATGAATATTATACCATATACAATTCTTTTTGTGGATGGTAATGACGAAGGCTACGGTATCGCCCACCTTAACGTGTTGTTCTTATTCAAAAGACGTTAGTCGCACAGAACCATTCAAAAGAAATGAAATTGAGTCCAATAATTTACAAACTTCACAACTTTGAAATAGAGATTGTTAACGTCTCCATTTCATAGTTCGTACAATCCTTTCTATGGGAACATAACATCTTTATATTAAAACATGGGTGATTATTTGACTAAAGAAAATGGCAAGCGTTCATTGACCCGGATGGCACTTCAGAGTAAAGTGTACTAGTAGTCGGACTAGCCGTATAGTTTACGTTTTACTTTAAGTTTTCCTCTCATTACTTAAGTCAGTGATATCATTTACTTGGTTGTATTACGTTACAAACAAAGTGTTAAATTGTCAACATCTGGGTTTAAGATAAATCAAATCTGAAGAAAATGAATACATCCTTTCACATGTGTACGTGTACTAGTATGTGGTGTCCGTAGAACAAGTCCCGAATCCGCTGACAAATCACTTACTTTCAATTCTGTTCCAACGTAGGATTTTAGCTATGTTGCAAACGTATTACCTAACTAATCAACTGTTGAATCGTCGTTTTGGATTACAGTGGTTGGTCATTAAACTGTTGTTTTTAAAAATAGGCGGCTATTGACCCTATCCAGTTTTCCTCATGAATTATGTATCAAGCAACATTGGCTTATCTTTCTATTATCAACTTACAACCAGTATATTATGTCAACCAAACGTGGAATAACGTCCCCCCTCCCCAGAAAAAAACAGCAAAGACAAAATAAATATTGGACAGGAAAAACAGTCCCCTACTTAAACAGCTGACCTCTAAACAAATAACAACAACATAGACCACAGTATAACATGGCACAATGTCCATCACACAAAGGAACTAGGAAAGGAATATCTTTACCACCGAAGGGCCAAACAAGTCCCAGCTGACAAAAATCTGAACGACATAGGTTTGCTGCAAAAGAATAACAATAAATGGTAAAACGCTGCAGCCGCGCAAAAAATTCTCGGACATCGATATTTTATAACCCAAACATTTCACCTTCATTTGTGACTTGTCATTGTCTCTTTTTACCGACTGGTTACCTAATTAGCAATTGTACGTGTTCGCGTGGTTATTATTAGTTAAAAGTTCGGACAACTTAGCGTAACTTTATAGATTTCCACAAAGAACCATTGAAGTTCCTTAATAATTACCAAGTCGTTCACATCTGGGACATTTAATAAACTAGATAGAAAATGTACTGCAGACAAAGGTTTTGCTGTAATTTCTGACCTCACAACCGTCCGCCATTATTTCTTGAGTGTGTCTGTATAATAATTATCTCCCTTGAATAGTCAAATATTTGACGGTCCTTTCATTAATCGTAACCCTTGGCAACGATTTCTAATTTACAAATATTAATAGTCTAGAAGACGCACTTAATAATGTCCAAAACGCCTTTCAATTTAAACCACTGCACGAGAGTACGTGCTTGTATTTGAGTACCGTAGTTAATTTAGTCCAATGGTGCCTTAAATACTGAAGTTATTAATTTAGTCATTTGGTGCCTAAGGCAGAATCAGAGTTAAATAACTACAATTATTTTTTGGACCATAAGGCGCCCGTTAGAAAATCTCTAATTTCATTGTCAAAGTGTTATGATGAGTTTTGACCAAATCGGTCGAACGTTTATATGACTTCATAATGAAGTCTTCACCCTTGTTGTACTAGTAGGTTACTGTCCTAGTAGTTTATGTGATTCTGTGTGAGCGAATTTGTGACTTTGTTAATGTGATCTATTTTTATCAAAACCGCGTGGATTACATCATCGGTAAGTGCCATTAAATGCATTAAATTTAAAAAAATCTGGCATAAAGCCATTAACAACTTATCATTTCCTTCGCACTTATGTAACAATTAAAATATAACTCATATGTTACAATTTGAATGCAACTCGTATATCAATTGCATTACTTTATAATACAGATGCAAATCATACGCTCTCGTTATATGTCGCTTCATACATATGAATACAGATAGATGGTTGTCGGTGAAATTGCATCATTTCATGTGCGCGCTTTCATTATTAAACCGCAAAAATGTCGCGATTTTTTTAGGACTGAGATATTGTCAAATGATTTAAGTAGTTAATTGTTTGATATTATGTTACTGTATGGGTCGTCAGGTGTTTCAAATTGATAAATCTTAAGATAAATGATACCACTATCACTGGGTTATCGTTTACAACAGCCTTGAATTATGACATATACTCCGACACAAAAGATACGCAACATTTTTTATTTGGCTTATGTCAGTCATTTTCAATTCTCGTTCGCCACGAAATGTATATTTCCAACCTGAATCTGTAAAATGTTTTCTGTCGCATTTGTGATGTTCTTCCTGTGACTTTTACTTGCAATTTGAAATGTATTGTTTTTCGGGAGGTTTTTTGTGACATTCATATGACCCCGCTGTTTCTGTGGAGTTTTGCCATGTTCAATTTACTATTATCATTCTGACTAAACAATGACTTATGAAGATACTATTTGATTGTTTCTATTGTATCTATGTATTCTATTTTATTCTTTTGAATAAATTACTAATGACGATTATGCAAAACGGTCACAATACACCAATTGTGCGATCTATGATTAGTTATAATGTCATAATAAAATATCAAGATGTGCGTTTATTGTTTTGATCAGTGTACGTGCGGGCGATCCGGACATGGGATTATACATGGGGTGGTCAAATTGACAATTGAAAATATAAAATGAAATCAGTTGGAAAATCAAAAACAAGCTTTTTAGTCCAGACAGAATTCGACTCGTTTTGCAGTGTAACATCCACACCAAGTCTGAATTTGTTAAGTCAAATTTGCAAATAACCAAGTAATAAATTATCTGATTAATTAATTAATTTATGTTACCTAATAGAATTCATAATCAACATTGATAAGTGTTCATCGTCTTTGTGTGAGGTAGTAAAATATTATATATATGATTATTTAAAAAATGTATGTACAATGTATATTTGTCGAGTATCAAAATAATGCTTAAACGTAAACTATATATTGTAATCTATTCCGTTTGTCTATGAAATTAACCCCCTCGAAAATTAATGATGTTACAGTGTCTCCAATTGTTATTATGAACATGTCTCTTCCGATGGAACTTAATGGTTCAATGTTCTTTTAAGCATTATTCCAAGCGTTCTTCTGTCACGACAAGAGACAGTACATGTAACTATATTACTCCAAATAAGGAAATTGATTGATTTAACAGACATATTTCGCAAAATAAATTACGTGCGAATTCCAATTGATCTACATCAACTAAAAAAATTAATATTTGCAAAATTTGAATAGTAAATATTAAATTTACCTCATTTTCCATAAAAAACGCCGATGACATTTGCAGTAACAAAAAAGTGTATAAAACATTCAGTCGAGATCTCACAATTAATCACACATTCAAGGAGTTTATTAGCTTCACTACGGGTAATTTACAGACGTTTAACTTTGAAATCCCGATGGACTGGAGTTTAACTGAAATGTCATTGTGAAAGTTGTCCGTTTGTGAAGCTGTGATTATATATGCTTAGACAGTATTGTGTTTTATAGATTTTATCAATTCTAACGGCAACTAAATTCATTTTTCAGAACTTTGAGGTTGGATTGACGTCGTGTTTTAGGGGTAGAAAATGAAGTCGCCACGGGATAAGTGGCCGCTCGTTGGGCTCGTCTTACTAGTGGTAAGTTCCGATTTATTTTGTTTCATTAATTTTAATAGAAATATTTTTAATGCCGAGCATAGCCATTATTTGCTTCATTTCTACTGAAATATGGCGGGCATATATATATATATGTACCTCCACCTCGATTCGAACCCGGGTCACCAGATTAGACGACGAGCACACTAACCACTGAACTACGGAGGCTACTATATAAAGTTGTGGTGGTAATAACCAGTTGCAGACCGTTGTCATTATCTAACTGATATGTCACAGAGCAGATTAAACTCTGCTCCTAATATGGTCAAAACTAATTGTTGATGGTCATTGGAACTAGTAGCAGTCAATAAAACTAGTACCAGTCGACACAAATGTCAATTAGTAGCACACACGAGCGATAACAATAGTAGCCGTCGACAAATTTAGTAGCAGACATAATGGATAAAACTAGGAGCAGTCGACAAATTTAGTAGCGGACATAATCGACAAATTTAGTAGCAGACACTTGTAAGCGATAAAATTAGAAGCAGTCTACAAATTATGACAGCGGGCGATAAAAATGCATTTCTGTATTCGCTGCATCGTTGCACATTATGAAAAGTGCTTGTTGCGCTTTTTCCCTTTTTGTTTGTAAATTGAGGATCTATGGCGCGTGCATGCTTAATATGTATCTGTTTTTTATGCAATTAAAGCCGACAATATATATATTTCGACTCTCCATTTTCCCGAAAACATTAACATAGAGAGTGTCTTTAAATTTAATTAGCGTAATATTACAACTAACAACGTGCAAAAAATCAAGGAATACCACTGTGTCATTTACATCCATAAATGTCCTTTGAAAATTGTTCGTCCAATGGTCAATGCCAGATGGCACATCATTGCAAATAGGAAATTGCTGGTACCACTTTAGTTCGTTTTTGGTATGTCGCGGTCAGGGTTCAAACCGGATACCTCCCGCACTCAAAGAGAACGCTCTAAATACCACTAGGCTATCGAGGAGGCAAATATGCAAATATGTACAAATGTACATATTTCCAGGGTTGTTTCGGATGCAGAACTGTCTAATTTTGCCATTTTTAATAAAGGTGTCGGTTTTATTAAAACATTTTTTTTTGTTCATATGCTCATTCTAAAATGTGAAGAAGGTTGAAGCGCCGACTGCCCCATGACCACATTACCATTTTTTTCTTCAGTTGCAGTTGAAGTATCTTAAAATGAATAAATGTTACAACTCACAAGCAAAAACTCTTTATTTACGCTCCTCCTGGTCCTTTGTCGAAGGCTGCTTGGCGAAGGTTTTCAAGTTAATCCGTTGGACTACTTGACCATGTGATTATAATTTATCGTTGAAATTGACTTAAACGGTATTGATTGGCAACTGGCCTAATGTCAATTGAACTCCGCTCTAAAGATGGTCAGACCAATAAGAGTAGGCGACTGATTCGGTAACAGGGTTGTGAAATAAGTTGTTATTAAAAATAATACGGAGACCATAATCAGGCTTTGAAGTAAGTTCTACAATATCTAGAATAGCAGGCGATTGTTGTACGCCTTGGGTTAACTGTGGGGGTGTTTCTCAAAGCTATTTGAGAACCAAATATTTTAAATAGTATGCTTTTTGTAGAAAACGGCAAACACAATTTTAATGACACCGTTTAAATTGTGCAGACTATACAGCGATCTAAGATCCTACATGAATACTTAATACTATTGCAGCAATTTGATGAACAGGTATAGTTTTTGATCGCATAAATTATTTCCTACAAAAGAAATCAGCATTCACATGGGCATATTAATATGTTTGAATGCACACCAGTAGTTCGTGATGAATTTTGCACCCACGTTTACATATATGTGTTAAAATGCTGAATGAATGTTTGATTTACGTTCCCGTATCTTGAAGCGACAGGTATAATATAATGTGATAATTATAGTAAATGGCTTTGAATAACTAAAACTGTCACTCCACTTAAAGCTAACACATACATCACAAATGTTTTCTGCAAACCATTGCATCTTAGGGGAATAGATGACAATCATTTGATTAAAATGAAACAAAATCGACACTACTCGTATGCATATACATTTTTGTTTTTGTTTTCTTTATTTACGTCTCATTCATGTACATTTACACGTATAAACTGTTATATTATAATAAAAACAGATCAAATGCACATGTGACATTTTGCATCAATGGTACCAGAACTTATGTTGAAATATTCCCTGCCTAATAGCGGAAGAGAAAATTGTTTTTTAAACGTTTCAAAAAAGAAAATCTACATGCATGTCTAATACTAGTATACTCGACATTTTGGTGGAACGGTATATATGAATAAAGTCATTGTTCAGAAAAATAGCAAATTTTATTTTTAATATGGGTTTAAATTGAACGCTCTATCCAATTACCTTTATGACCATATTGCACATCAATAAATGTAAAAAGTTATAAATATTTGGGGCATGTCCTATTTTAAAGAATAAACAAACAAACGTTCAATTGACATGACACACTGGCCAATCTACGGAAGCCCTGGAGGGACATTTATTATTTAACAATTATAAACAATTATTATCTATCATTTAAAACTTATTATTTATAGTTTATTATTTATTACTGAACACTACTGTTTCTGGCGGGAAATAACATATACGACTCGTGTCGGGTAGTCAAAAGGATATACACAACGTAGCACAAGTACAATTATGTGAAAGGCGTTCTACTCATATCCATTGCAAGGCAAAATAAGTCACTTGGGGTAAGTTATGTTTGTTGTCATTCAACTTTATTTAAGCTTTAATTTAATGGTCCATCTCCAAGGTGTTCGCAACCAACAACAAGCTAGCTAACTGGGAACTTGGCATTGACCCGACATATGGCTATCGTTGATTATGATATGTCGCGACGTCGGCAACCAAAACCCAATGACGGTACGACATCGAAATCCCGATGTTGAAGTGCACCGACGTCGGCACGGTGAATACTTGTTATAATGACCTTCAATATAGTAATACAATATATGATGGTATGTTTAAGTACTTGACAAGGCCATCTCAATACGTGGACGATTAAAATGAGTATCCTTTTAAAAACTGATAGTAATACCAATTACCATAATTTTAATGATAAACTCATATATTATTGTTAGATGTCTGTTGTTCAAAAGTATTAACACCAGAGTGATGATGACTGGCTTTATAAATGTGATTTTGTAAAATTATTATTATTAATTATAGGAAAGATGGAAAGGTATTGGAGTGGAAGAACTGTAATTTTCGCAAAAGTGTTGATGTGGTGCACAAGTCACACAGGAGATGTGGTGCCGCGATATCTGCCATCAGTGAATTAAATGCACTATCCTGGACTTAACTTGGTGATGGAATACGATAATGCTGGTTTTAAGTTATGTGAAATTGTTCTTCTAATGTTTTGTGAGCATAATGTTGTTGAGAATGCGGTATTTGAAGTAAATACTTCACATCTTTTACGTCGCAAGAAAACATCAGAGACTTGATAGAGAGAAAAAATACATCTCAGTAGAAAATGTATCTGTTTTAGAAGACTTTAGTATGTGCTGTCGCTGAATGAAAGGCTCGAATGCCATATATACAAAAAAACTGTACAAAAGGTTAAAATGATATTTGGCACATTGGTTGTTATAACAAAAGAAACAATTTGTTTTATGCCTTCATGCAGTTTGGAAATAACCGGGCGTGGTCGTATAATGATTTATGTTGTTAAAGGTTTAATGACCAATCCTAAATGTTTTGCTATTTTGTTAATTACCATATTGAATCAATAAAAACCTTGAAGCGTGTTCCTTGTATTTTCTGAACTGACTGTGACACTAAAAACACACATGTTAAGTTTTTACAACCCTTATTTTGACAAAGCCACTGCGAACTGCGAGTCAACAAATTCAAGCGGGCTGGTGGTACCCCCAACCATAACTTCTATAATAGGCTTCATATTATCCATGTATCATCACTTAATGGACTTCTAAATGAATTGCCCAAATTAAGACTCCGTAATCATATTCACCCCACCTCAATGCATACTAGCCGCATATAAATATATGGGAATTTGCAATTCCCTATGGTGGTGTCAAAATGACCTGGTGCCATTATTTGAGCAATTTATATTAGAATGCCCCATTATATAGAAATCAAGCTGTGTAGGAGATTATCATTGGCAGCACGAACACTTGGACTTCTTATCGCCTGGTGACAGGTGAGTCAGGCATTCCTCTGTCACTCCATTAGGGTCAAATGTGAGACAGCCACTTGAAGATTCTTGACCTGATGTATCTTCGAGACAAAATACAATAAAGCAATAGACTGCTAACTATTTTATTTAACTTTTAAAACAAAAACACCATACTTGGACACATAAACACTTTAACACAATATTTCGTAAACGCAAGTCATATGATCAATGCTCTAAATAACCTCCTTAAAGTATAATGTTTGTCCTTCTACAATACGTTCATTCACAACAATATTTTTCCTCCTCCATTCCTCCCTCAATACTTCTCCTGAAAGGCCGCTAGCGTATTTGCACCTTGTATTATGACTTCCTCTCCACCCACGACCACGTCTTTCATATTAACCAACGCCCTGAAAAAATCCAGAATAACTTATCTAAAATATAAGAGTGTACTTATTTATTATTATTATTTATCTAATATTTAAAATTTATAACTTCAAACTTATTATTTAAAAGTTATTACTTAAAACTTATAATTTAAAAGTTATTACTTAAAACTTATAATTCAAAATGTATTACTTAATACTTATAATTTAAAATGTATTACTTAAAGCTGACTTTTTGTGGTTGATTGGTTTAAATGGCAATTTCAAAAGCTATGTCACTTATGACAGATGGGCAGATTCCCTAACTATCTTTCCTGGGAAGACCCAGCACCAGACCCCTTAAATTTCTCCCTCATGAACTGCCAAATTATTCACATTCACAGTCATGGTTTGAAGGGTTTACTAGTTGAGATGCAACATCTGACCGAATTACACAAAGAATGAAGCAATTCTAAACTGATAAAACCTGCCAAATATTAACACATTGTTCTTTGGACTGAAGCTTGATAAGGACCAGCCCGGTTGTGCTAACCAGGTTTAGAAACCTATATCTAGGCCCATGCACTTTACAGACTAATAGCACATGTGACTAGAAGACACTTTAACTAATTAACTATTGCATATTACATTAGTCTGAGAGTGCTCCAGAGCCCATAAATGACGTTCTAAAATTAAATTTCATGAGCGTAGGAGCGTCTTCAACATGGGGGGAGGGGGGGGGCAAACATTTGGCAACTTAGGGTAAAAACTTTTTTTTTGCTCGCTTCGCTTGCAAACTAACTGCATTATGTCAAAATATGTCAATACCCAGTCTTTGCACAAAAATACACTCGTACATAAATTGTACTCTTAGACGTCCACAACCCTCCTATATGTATATAATAACTGTGAGTGTATGGTTCTGTGGTTGTTTGGTTTAGTAATTGGAAGATATTCAGTTCAAGTACACGGGGGTCCGGAGGCATTCTTCCGTGAAATTTTTCTAAACAACTGATCAATCTGGTGCATTCTAGGCGTTCCGACATACCTTATTTGGTATTAAAAAAGGACCTACATACAGGGAATTTAAGTTCTTACATCACAGTGCTTGCACAAAATTTAAATTGGTCGATTTTGAGATTGAAGTTTAATGCGAAAACGTTTGTTTCAAAGGCTTTATATATAATTGACAACCTCTCAAAGTTGTATACACTTAGCGGCACTTCTAACGCTGCCACTTGAATTTTCTTAATATCTCGAGAACCGATCAAGATAACTTTATCAAATTTTCACCAGTTTTAGTTTAAAGCATGTGCCTCTTACTGCTTTTGAAATTTTGGAAATTGATGGGTATGAAAATTCGCGGTAAATAAGTAATTTACGTCACCCGATATTATAAAGTCACAAAATTAAATAGCGTATTAATTAAGGGTAAATCGAGTATTTTCAAGATTTTATTTCTTTAATACTTCAAATGTTATATCATAAGTGTTCACAATAAAAAATATTTAAAAAATTCATCAACATTACAATTTCCGAGGAAACGAAATAGCAGTAGTTACGCTTAGACCGCCCCAAAATCTACTCGTATTATAAATGTAAAGCCGACGGGTTAAAATAAACGTTTAACCTCAAATGAGGCTGTTTGAATGATCAAATATAAATTTCTTCTGAATAATGAATGTACATAGTATGTAGTAGAGTTGAATTTATTCAGTTTAATGCAATTTTGGTCACCCTAGATTTAAATTTCAAGTTGAGACTAACCCGCGTTATTCTTAGGAATCGTATTTTTCAACCGACACGCTATGGTTATGGTAAACACTCTTTTTTGAAGCAAAACCAAACTTTTTCCTATCTTAGATAGTTGGTAAATATCGTTTATGATTATTAAAAGACATGAGCAAATAAAATGTCAACACGCACAATTATTATAGGAAGAAAGGACATCTAGACGCACACATAACGACCAGGTGACCGGTATTGCGCGATAAAAATGCGACTTTCATTTTTAGTATTCAGTCTGTTGAAGACATATCATGCAATAGTCTATTGTCGGATCGAGCGGAAAATTCGCCAGAACTTGTGTCAAATATTGTTATACACGTGTGCCAAATTTCATAAAAAATGATCGAGGACTTTCCAAGGAAACTGAAATATATAAATGGCAGCGTTAGAAGTGCCGCTAAGTGTAGGAGAGTTGGGGGCGTTTAGAGTACAATTTATGTCACGACTGTATTTTTTGCAAACAATGGGTGTTGACATTGGTATTTTATGCGTATTCACCAAGAACTGAAGGCACATTGCCTATAACGAGATATATTAGGTCGTAAATTATACTTTTCGTCTGAATTATTGGAGGGGGGGGAGATATGTTCCCCCCTCTCCAGACATTGGGGGTGGCCTGCATCCCCCACCACCACCCCTGCTCCTACGCCCATGAATGTTTCTTGGGAGCATGTCTTGGACCCCATGCACTGCATTGGATGCATTTGCATAAAGCTGTGAATGGCAACTGCAATGTTAACGGTGGTACAAAATAGTTGCAAAACGCACCAACAAATCCAGTGGAGCATGCCAACGGACACCCTACACAAGATTTTGTGTTCTCCCAAATTTCGAGCCAGAAATTACAAATTCGATTCTATGTCGATTACTAACAACAATAGTATGATTTGATATATAATATAGATACAAATAACCAGAGTTTAATACCTCCTGTAACTCAGTCTTCAATATCATTTTGGCTCATCGTGTCTGTTTGCCGCAAAATATGGCGCGTGTCAATAACTT
The DNA here is from genome assembly GCA_963678985.1 of Spisula subtruncata. Classification (NCBI taxonomy): domain Eukaryota; kingdom Metazoa; phylum Mollusca; class Bivalvia; order Venerida; family Mactridae; genus Spisula; species Spisula subtruncata. The sequence continues at coordinate 19,707,467 of OY787661.1, forward strand.
ATAAATAATAGGTTATAAGTATTAGGTAATAAGCGGCAAGTAATAGGTAATAATTGTTTAATAATTGTTAAATTATAAATGTCCCTCCAGGGCTTCCGTACCAATCCGTATTTTGATAACATAATATTATAATATTGCGTAATTCATAGTTTCGTAATAGAATACCAGAAAAGATTAAGTTTATTGGAGTTCTTATAACTTTTAATGAATTTATATGATAATTTAATGAACAGCTCCAATTTATCAGATATGACTGGCTATGGCGGTCAAAGATCAATACACGATAATAGGCGACTTAGAAAAATATTTGTGTAGGTTTAATTAGATTTGCATAATTATAAATAACTTGTTATTTCACGGGCCTCGACTTTTTTGTATGGCTATTGCTTTGTATCGTGGATGAATTTCTAGTTGTTCGGGTCTACTTTTGTCTGTCTATTAATTTGCGTTCATTTATTTCCGAGTGCCAGTTCACCCAGTAGTAGTGCTTATTTGATAACCGTTGCCTCGATAGCTTAGTGGTATAGCGTTCGCTTCGAGTGCGGACGGTCCAGGTTCGGTCCCAAGGCGGGTCATACCAAAGACGAAATAAAAACGGTACCAGCAATTCCCTTAGTAGACGCTCAGCATATAATGTTACCTGGCTTCTGTTCTCTCATACCCTCGTGGCGATGGATAACGTCTGGAATGAAGTGTCTATAGTAATTGATAGAAGTTAGAAACAAATGTTTTACAATCGTCATAAATTAAATTAGTATAAACTAATTGATTAAAATGATGTATGTGTAAGGGTTAGACGAGACCAGTAAGACTTGGCCAAGTCCCAAATGCGTCTTAAACAGTATCAACGTTATGCCACTGTCCTTGGTGTTTTTAACTAGGTCAGGTGGTGGTTGTGCCTCATTTAGTCGCCGTTTTTGCATGGGTTTGTGTGGTTGGTTCGCCTTTTGGAACTTGGTCGAGTATTGGCTTCGTTTCATTCGGCAATAACCGCTATTATATAATTACCTTGTGGATGTGGGTCATCCTGCATTTTATCGGCGGGGACTCGGATCTTTGGTTGTTTCTTAGGCTTATGTGTCGGCATTGCTCATTGTAGTTGCTAGGAATATGTAATATTATTTCCCACCCCATTCCTACCTTGCCCATATTTTAACTAGGTCAAGTCGTAGTTTTACCGCTTTAGGTTGCATAACGTTAGGTCACTGTCCTTAAGTGTTTTAACCTAGGTCACGCCCCGGGGTTGTTGTGCTTCGTTTGGTCGTCGTTTTGGCATGTGTTTCTGTGGGCACTTCTCAGGGTAGTTGTGTCGTGGTGTTTTTGATTTCTGTGCTCGGCTGGTTGGGTTGAGTGCTACCTTCCCTGTCGTATTTTCTCATACCAATTTTGCCATTTAGTTTACGCGTGACATTGGCTTATACATTGTCTTCCATAAATGGTAAAGTTTGCTATTATTGTGTCACCCCTATTGAAAGGCCCAGTCAATTTGGACTTATGAGACATTTATCTTTCATGCGTACATACCCCTCCCCCCCGAACCCCGGGCATTCAGAACCTCCCCGAATCTCATCGAATCCCTTCTCGTATTGCCGGGCGTCTGGCAGATATGTGAAGACGTTTTCAGCAGAGAAGAGAGCAGAGAGCAGAGAGCAGAGAGCAGAGAGCAGAGAGCAGAGAGCAGCGCTGCGCTGCGCAGCCCAGAACAGAACATTTACCTTAAGCATAATTTATATACAGCGTATCGCTTTAAAAAAATAATATTAATGACCATGAATATACATGGCAAACAAAATATACAACTTTATAAATGGAAATTAAACAAATTGAATATTATAAGTGAGAATGTCTACGTCTTCATCTGTTTAACCACCCTTTGTCAGTTTAACTTCAATATGTGGGTTATTCTTGCTCAGAGAAAGTATAACCTGTGGTCCAGACGAGGGTTGACTAATGGCCGTGTTGAGAAACGGTGCTCTTGCCCCATCTTGCTCAAACTCATTTTGGGCCATTGTGCTAGATGTACCTTAATAATTTGGTTTATTTTACTTCATTTTTGTTCTTCTCATCTTGGTTCATGTGTGCCTATGGGCCATGGGGTCAGTGGATTTATGTATTGCGTAGAACGTATTATTTGTCCAATTGTTCAAAATGTTCAGAATTATTCAAAATGTGCAAAATTACTACGCCGGAAGAAAAAACCGGTCGGTATTCAACGTTGAAAATTAAACTACTAGAGACAGCAAATTGGTTCATTATCGCTGCCAGATTTAATGTCTAGATATACAACCCGAGCAGATATTTGCCGAATATTGCCATTATCAAATATTGTGCTAAAAGTCAAATTACGTTACAAATTATGTCATTTACAAATGCTCTTCAATTTTTTGTTACGTAATTTGCGTGGATGACGTAGTGATTAGTTGTCCGCGCGACAAGATAATTGATTAAATTACATTTGTTTCTTTAATGTTTCCATGGGAGTCCCGGCGTGACACCAGCAACCTGTCGAGATAATCAGCTAAAAATGGCTTCATTGTTTCGTATTCAAACTTGGTAATAATTTTCTAACCCAGATTCAATTGTGATGACATTTTAATTTTGGCCAAAAGGTATTTATTTGCATGTAACTGCACATTATATGTGGGTGCCTATGATAATGGGGTTTTGACGCTGTAATTGCTCTATTTGAAACCTTATGCCAGTATGTGGAGTAGGAGGTCTGCTTTAGTAGCATAGGTAGTTTTGACATTCATGACATTAGAGAGACTACCGAGTACCAATGAACGACTCCGGTATATTTTAGCACAACCGACAACCCCGACCGTCGCCTGGCAATTCTAACTGAAATAACTACTACATTTTTTGTAGATTACATTGCCCCTATAGATAAAGGGCCAATTGTTGTCGTTTTCGGTTAATCTTGCAACGTGACAAAAAGAGCCATTAAAAACAAACTGAGACGGAATATTTCTTAAATGTACTTTTCAATTGAACACCAAATTGACGACCCTACGGAAATGAGACAATAAAAATAAAACAATCGTTGATGTACAACTGTTCCATGGCACCATGGGTGCGGTGTAACAGTCCAACTGGTTACGCGTTTTGAAGGAAACAGCGTGTCGAGTATTGTTGTGTGGGCCTATAGTTCAGACACGACAATCCACTGCTAAACTTGTTGTTGAGTTATTGTTCAAAGTACCACAAACATTATGACAGACTTGAACTGCTTTTTAACATGAATGTCATTTCTTAACACCATTAAATTCCAAAATGATGCCCATTATTATCCAGTTTGGCTATTTACCAGACATGGTGTTTGCCATACAAGTCATGAAGGGTGAACACGTTTGATAATTACATGCTAAAACTATACAGCATGACAAGCGTATGCAGTTTCTTGTATTCACACACCTGCCACGAAAAGCCAAAACCCAAGTCCAAGCTATTTAACGATTGTCATTCCATTTCATTAAAAGGTCGACGCCAGTGTAAAGAATAGGCCATTTAGTTAATATGACTTTCAGAACCACCCAAACCCTAGACTTTTGATAGATCACAATATCCATTTGGTCCTAATAAACGCATCATGATTTCCTTGCAATTTTGTACAACTGCTATGTTAAGCTATTCCTAATAAAGAGTACGTAAATTTTTCAAATTTCATTCATAACTTCTACTGCATAAACCGTGGAGTTATATATTTTCAAGTGTATCCAGGTCACAGGTGGCAGTATCAGTGTTTGGTCCGCAAACGATTAAAAAAAATATTATAATAAAATTATGTCAAAACAATTCCGTCACTGAGCTAATAGTATACTATCAAGGTATAAAGCGTACTCTATGTCTATATGCCAAAGATTGTGGAACATTGCATCTCGTTGTTTCAGCATAAAATACGGGCGCTGAAGAAAAATAGCTATACAAGTCATTCAAATAAACTATAAGATATTCATTCTTACCGAAAATCTCGTTCAATTGTATCTTATAACTGCGAAACAGCAAAACGGTGTTACTTTCGTTATTTAACTTCGCTCAAGGTCATTTTATTTATGCACTGGTTACCCGCTGCCCTCACAGTATCGTAATTATTGTTGGGAACCAAGCCTATGCGATGTTCCACAATCTTTGGACATATACATAATAAAAATAATTATACTACGCTTTATACCTTCATAATGTACATGGAGTTATATAGACAATCGATATATATACTGTCCATGTAGCGTATTAGCTCAGTGACGGATTTTTTCATTTTTTTTCCTAACACTGATACTGCCACCTATGATCCAGGTATGTGTATGTAGGTCTGTGATTAAACTAGTGATTTTATTTGTCAAAGAGTAGATATCTATGTCCTTTAAAAACGAAATAATCGTCTTTATTGAGAGAAAAATACGAAATCACAGTGTACAAACGAGCCAACTTCTGGTTATCGTAATAAGGTATACATGTTGAATTGTATTGTTTTCTAATAAGTCGTACATTGATTGAAAGTTAAATGCGCATTGAATAGCAATAAATAATGTTAGTTGATTTAAAGTATCCACTTAATTCTTATAGTGATTTGGTTTATAAATACACTGTGGAAACAATCATCCCTAGTAAGCAGGAAGAGAGATACTTAACAATTTCGTTTTTCTCATGCAATTCTGACGCCGCTTTGGTTTGATCTTGGTAATATATGTTTGTCCACTCATTTTGTTTGACAAATATAGAAATATACATTTAACTGCCTGTTTGCGGCACAGGTAACTGTATCGTTGAAAACGAAAAAAAAAAGGAAAAAAAAGAAATATTTTTTTTGAAAATATATATTTTTCTATTATTTTTTTCATTTTCAACGATACAGTTACCTGTGATTTGCGGGGCGTGGCACATACATAAGGGCGTGTCCGCGACAGAGCAGCTTCTAACAGAACCATGAAAAACACGTGACCATACGACCTTGACATTACCTAAGTAACCAATCAAATGACCGAACTCAGATTAGAAGTGCGCACGTGCAACAGGAAGTTTCCGTGCTAGAAATATCGTCTGCTAAATTTGTCGACGCCATGATGTTGTTTATGCGTGATTATGGTGATGCTACGGATGTTTTAGGTATATTTACCTTCGTGGTCTTATGAACGCTGTATACGTCTTTTATACAATATGTGCTTCGTTGTTGTGGTTGGGTGTTTTTGTAAGCTGTGTTCGTGTGCATGGTGTTTGTTTACGTAATCATGGTAAGGACATTTTTGTGAAGTCAACGGTATTTAGGTTTATTTTATAACATAAAACGTTGACGTTGTGGAATACAGAGTTAACATTCGTGCTGTAGCCATTTTATGTCCTGTAGGGAACATGTGTGTCAGGGAGTGCACCAGTCAGTTGCATCAACGCCAACTCCCCCACCCCCACCCCCCGGCAATCCACGGGAGATAGCCAGGCAAACGGTCGTGTTTTTACCTTCCAGCTTCCTCCGCACTGCCGGGGAAATGTTGTAATTTGTTTCTCCATACCAATACATCCGGGACAATATTTAGTTGTCAGGGGGGGGGGCAGGGAAACTCCAAATGTAAAAATCCTGACCCATCCCCGGGGGAGGGGCCGTGGATGCAACTGACTGGTGCATAGGGAATTTCTAATCTGTTCCATGCGAGAAAATGAGATAGTCTTTCTTCTGAGTTGGTGATGATTGAAATTGAAAAAAGGGGTTATTGCTGATTAATATTATACTTTTATATTGTAGAATATATCCTATGTATTATGTGGATGGAGTCCTTGGGGCCAATACACTCCGTGTTCCAGACCGTGTGATAGTGGAGTGAAATATAGAGAGAGAATGTGTGTAGTTGATAGATTAGATAGGTAAGTACTGTAACATACATTGATAATGTACCAGACGATTGAAAAACCCCGGGGAGGAACAGGGGATAGCAGGGAACTACTGGTAATCCCTGGTTTTACCTTTCCAATGTTCCCTCACTGGGATTTCCAGAGTTGCTTGCGAAAACAGTGGGGACATCAGGGCTTCTTCTGTTCATTTTGGGAAGGGGCCTAAAAATTGCCTCTAAATTTTGGGGAAAATATCTATGTATTTCCTGTTTTTTGGGAAACAAAAAGGTAGGTATAACTTGGGATTTTTGGGAAAACTGCATGATTTTTTAATAAATTTCCAATTGAGAAAGGGCCTTTCACAGGCCTCTGTTATATAAAGAGAAAAACCCCTGGATATAAAGCTTGGACTATGTTTCACAGGATAAGGGTGGGTATATGTGCGATGACTTTTACCTAGCTTCTGCATGGTCCTTGGGCCAGGGATTTCACTCGTGTTTGAAAAAGCAAACGTCAAATTCTCCGCCCTACCCCAGGGTTAGAAGCCAGGCCTCTAGGAAAAGTCAGAAATGTTTGTCAGTATTTCCAACCTAACTTGAGATGAACTGGTTGGAACTCCAAACCCGCTGATTGTAGTCTGCCACGAGATATTTCTGATTGACATAATTATGTTGAATAATACACACAAGTTATTCTTTTTTACATTAATAAAGATAGCATGCTGAATCATATGCATAAATTTTAGGTCTAGATATTAAGTCAATTCTTCAAAAGGATTTAATAGATATACTGGAATTTGTCTGATGAAACCTTAAAATTTACTAAATAGAATCTTGGTTGTGTTTTGCCATGAGGCCATAAAAGGGGGTTTTAAAAGGCAAACTTCAAAAACCTTTTTGTCTGAGTAATCACAAATTGATTTGTAGTCAAGTACTTTTGACTGTTCTTAAATTTATTTCTCGTTGTTTCATGTTAGTTTACCGGTTAAAAATTGCTTGACCTGTGACCTATAGTAGATCTAAGGCAGACGAATGGTGCTCAGTTAGTCCAAGTTAGTCTGGTGCTCGGTTAGTTCAGGATAGTATGGTGCTCACTTAGCTCCGTTTAGTGCGGTGCTCAGTTAGTTAATGTTAGTCCTGTTAGTACGGTGCTCAGTCACATATTAGTACGGTGCTCAATTAGTCACATATTTAGTACGGTGCTCAATTAGTCACATATTAGTACGGTGCTCAGTTAGTCACAGTTTAGTGGTTCATGTTAGTGCTGTGCTCAGTGAATTTAGGTTAGTGCGGTGCTGAGTTATTTCATGCTAGTGCGGTGTCAAGTTAGTGTATGTTAGTACCATGTGCTGTTAGTGTGATGCACAGTTAATTCAGGTTAGTGTGGTGTTCAGTTAGTTCAGGTTAGTGCGGTGCTCAGTTAGTTCATGTTAGTGCAGTGCTCAGTTAGTTCAGGTTAGTGTGGTGCTCGGTTAGTTCAGGTTAGTGTAATGCTCAGTTTAGTGTGGTATTTAGTTTGTGATTATTTTATTAGTAATGTTACAATTTTTATTTAACATACATATATTATAAACATTTTACTTACCTGATGGGGTTGAACTCATGACACTTCCAGCTTACCAGTCAGACACCTTATCCATTAGACCAATCAACCCAACACATTTGTTACTCCCATTTTATCATATATAAATTTACTATAGAGTTTCACACATTTTCTGACCTACAATGGTCAATGGGGGTAATGGATACTAGCCTATAAATAGAATTTTACATTCAGGTAGACTGGGTAGATCTTTTGATTTTTTTGGCATTTTACATTTTAAATATGGATTCCTGGATTGATAATCATTATTTCCCTGATGCCATGTTTGATGAGAGGTGTATTGCTGTGCACATGTTTGCCGTTCTGCATGTCGGTCGGATGATCAAACCACTTCCTGTCAATAACTCGACAATGTACGTTTGGCCCTAAGGATCCAAAGACTTTGGATGCTGGTTGGTCAAAAACAAATTTAACATGGTAAATTTTCTTGCTGCAACTAAGAACTGGGTTATAACTCTAGCACATTTACTGGTAAATACTGACTGGACCAAGTCTGTAGTCATTTCATGAGGGTATACACTGGAACATGATAATATTGCCATCTGAAAATCAGAGAAAATTAATTTCTCAAACCATTCATGTTATTTTTTTCTGTATACACAACATGACAGGTGGCATTGTGTGAAACCTGTTCAAAATGTGCAATTATTGTTTGTGATCACTCTACCGTCGTCAATCAACAATTTCTTCAAATGACTTCTTCTCCTATAAACTGCTTTTCCAAATTTGCTAAAACTTTGCAGAACTTTTCCTTGGGTGGTCTTCCACCAAAGTTGTTCTTACGGTTACAGTTTGTTAGTCATGAGGCCCATAAAAGGGGTTGGTAAAATGCAAACTTCAAAAATCATCTTGTCTGAAACCAAAACTGACCCTGTCTGTGGGTGAACAGTTATACATAGACTTATATAGGGAACATATAAAACTTTTCTTGAACTATAGAGCTTTGATATTTGGTATAATTATGTATCATCATCAAGTCTTTCTTGTTAGAAGGTGTAAATGATTGTAAGGTCATCATATGTGCATTTAGACAGATTAGCTACGTAGGGCGCAAATGTGCCCTCTTGTTTTTTAATGCCGAGCATATCCTTTATTTGCCAGTTCACTTTCAGCTGAAATATGGCAGTCATATATTTATAATTATATATTATCCACTTGGATATGAACCTGGTGTTGCCAGAATAGAGGACAAGCACACTAACCGCTGAGCTATTGAGGCAGACTTAATCAGTTGGCAAGGTCGCAATTAAAGTTGTTAATAATCAAGCCAACAATACCCTCCATTTAGCTATGCTAAATTGGCATGCACATGAAATATCTGTGCATACATTATTTGTATAAAAATGCAACAGTTGTTACATATATGGGCAGTGTACTGTATCAATTTCCCTCCGAAACCAGTAGGGTCTTAATCATTTGCATTAAGGATTAATCATTCAGGCAGAATGAGTTATTCAGTCTGTTGACAAACTTAATTGGTATGTTTTGCATGTTGCACTACTGCACCCCACTTATGTCATTCTATGCACACTTAATTGGTATGCTTTAAAATGTCTCCGTTGAAATAAATGGAATAATTGCATATTTTACAAGGTGTATTTTTGTATTTTATTTGTTGTGTGTTGAGCAGCATCATGCAAATCACTTGTCTGAAAAGTGATTTAAGTTGTGCCAGGCCCACCACACCCTGCATTATATTCTTTTTACCCAGTCATCTGTTGGGGCACCTGTTTCTTGTAGACATACATTGGTATATCTGCCGCAATTGTATAGTATCATGACCAACAATCAACCCATTACTCCATAGACGCCGCATGCATTAATCTGATAACTTGTCTATTCACAGCCATATCAGGCCCCTAGCCATGCTGAGGCACACCCAGGCGCTTGCCTCTGTAAAAATTGGAGAACTAACAAAAATAGGCATGTTTTTTAAGAAAACATTGCCTCAAATAGACTTTAGAAAGGATTTGCAGCTGTGCTTTTTGGCCTGCATATGGAGCTATTAGTCTTCTTATATACTATGCTGATAGGCCTATTTGGCTGTAAATGGACCAAAATCAAAAATATACACACACAGTGGATATGCATCTTAAAATATTTAAAAGAAAATGTCTTTTGCTAAATTAGAAATATTGCTATTATAAGTAAAAGGTTCATATTTAATAACAAGTTGATAGTGTATGTTTTTATATTGCAGGTCTGTTTGTAAAGGAAAGAAAATTAGCTATAAAATGTGTAATACTCACGTAAGTAGACTAGATATTTAGTATTAAACCTTAACTCCATAAGCACAGTCTCAAAATCAAATTTATATCTGTGAAATTGTGTTTAACGTTCAGGCACGGATCCAGGCGGTGGGCACGAGGGCCCGTGTCCCCCAGTTTGCTGAGATTTTTTTTTAAACTTGGAATAAATAATAAAACAGATATTGAACAGACACACTTTATTTTGTTCCTGAATGAAATGGAAGAAAATAACTTTAAATACATATTACGACTAGTCTACAGAAAATGAAGTTATTAATACGCCATATCCCCACCTTAATCAAAGTTTGCGAATGGTACTTCTTACGCCGAGCCCAGATTGTTCATTATTGCCAAATATTTATGTCACATTTGTGGTTACTTGTGACGTCTACAACATAACCACTGATGGCCGTTACACTGAGTCACAGGGGCCCCAAAAATCCTAAAGAATAATGTGTTTAAAGCGACTGCCACAGACTTTATAGGTGTAAATCAACTACTATTGTTTGAAATGTGTTTTTATTCTGTGCCCTTTGAAGAATGTTATGACTCTGGCGATAAAAACAACGTTTCTAAAAACGGAACTGATATAATTCTGTCTGAAAGATACATATACATGTACATAAGAACAGCATAGGTATCATTGTTCTATCGTATTATGTGGGTTTATTAGCTGACAGTATGTCTACAAAACTTATACTTATAAACTTTAAATATATTTCACCAGAAAGAAATTGACTATTTTGCCTAAGCGAATGAGCACTTACAATATACGAAAAATGCTTCTGAATGTCACAATTCATGGGTGTAGGAGTCATGGGACCTGCAGGGGTCATGTCCCCGATGTCAGAACAAGGAGTCATACATAGTTTTGCCTCCTCAATAATTCATATCAAATGTATAACGTTCGGCCTAAACTAGTCTTATATATCTTGAAATAATATGGGTACCTTTTCTTATGTTCTAGATGAAAAAGTATTTGTAAGATGGGCATTTTTCGTGCTCGCTTCGCTCGCAGAATATTTTTAATATACAATATGTACATGTATGTGTTATTACGTAGCTGTTGCATGACAGAAATCAATTACAAGAGAAAGTTTGTCCTAGCTCATTATATTACCTTTTGACTTTTAAATCATCATTACTAAACCATTAAGGTTAACTCGCGGAATTAAGAAAAAAAGATATTACAGGGCTCCCAGATAGGCTTAGAATGCACTAGATTCATCCATTGTTTTGAAAATTTTCCCGGGGGAGTATGCCCCCGGACCCCCCTACTTATGTTATAATATCCCAATGGTCAAAGGATGAAAGCTGCTATCTAAAATACAATATCTGAACACTTATTAATATGCACGAACATACAATTTCACAATGTACATGTTGACGCTGATAACATAAAAAGGTAACTATGGATTCCCCCACATATACAAATGTATCCCCTTCCTGTGCATTTTCACACACATATTAAGCAATTGCCCTCCCCTCGGAATGCCGTACATACCTCGTGCCCCCCACTCAGAAATTTCTGGATCCGGGCCTGACGGTGGCTGAGTTGCTAGCGCTTTTCAATGTTTCATGCTCCTAGTCTTCTTGTGCTTCTTTCCCTCAACTAATCCTCTTCTTTTTCTGTCAGTCATTCGACCTGGTCGTTGTTTTTTAGCTCACCTGTCACAAAGTGACAAGGTGAGCTTTTGTGATCGCTCTTCGTCCTTCGTCCGTCGTCCGTTCACAATTGCTTGTGAACACACTAGAGGTCACAAATTAAGCCTGATCATTATTGAACTTGATCACAATGATCATCTCCATAAAATCTAGGTCAAGTTCGATATTGGGTCATCTGGGGTCAAAAACTAGGTCACTAGGTCAAATCAAAGGAAAACCTTGTGAACACATTAGAGGTCACAATTTGAGCCTAATCTTTATGAAACTTGATCACAATGATCATCTCTGTAAAATCTAGGTCAAGTTCGATATTGGGTCATCTGGGGTCAAAAACTAGGTCACTAGGCCAAATCATTGAAAAACCTTGTGAACACATTAGAGGTCACAATTTGTGACTAATCTTTATGAAAATTGGTCACAATGATCATCTCTATAAAATCTAGGTCAAGTTTGATATTGGGTCATCTGGGGTCAAAAACTAGGTCACAAGGCCAAATCATTGAAAAAGCTTGTGAACACACTAGAGGTCACAATTTGAGACTAATCTTTATGAAAATTGATCACTATGATCATCTCTATAAAATCTACGTCAAGTTCGATATTGGGTCATCCGGGGTCAAAAACTAGGTCACAAGCCTTTGAAGGCCAAATCATTGAAAAAGCTTGTGAACACACTAGAGGTCACAATTTGAGCCTAATCTTTATGAAACTTGATCACACTGATCATCACTATAAAATTTTGGTCAAGTTCGATATTGGGTCATCCGGAGTCAAAAACTCACGAGGCCAAATCATTGAAAAATCTTGTGAACACACTAGAGGTCACAATTTTTACTCTATCTTTATGAAACTTGGTCACAATGTTTATCTTTATAAAATCTAGGTCAAGTTAGATACTGTGTCATTTGGGCCAAAATCTAGGTCACTAGGCCAAACAGGTGAGCGACCCAGGGCCCTTTGGACCCTCTTGTCTATTTATGTGAATATTTTTTATTTTAAAAAGGAGCGGGATTTATATAAGTTTTTTCAAACTTGTTTCCCAATCTTTCATAGCTTGTATTTGATTAGCACATGTTGTAAAAAAGTTATTGAATAAATATTGTTTAAACTAATGTTTCCCACCAAGTTGAATATCAACTGGTACTGCCAAACCCAGAGGTTAAATCGCTTATATATCCGTGCTATATGATATGCCAGGCACATATAGTTAAAGATCCAAGGAGTCTGTTCAGAAAGAACTATGGCAGTGGGTGCTGCTTCTAATATCACACACACTTTCTGTCCATTCCATTTGACCTGGAAATCACTGACCAATTAAGCAGGGATAAAACAGAATGACCTCACACTACTTTAGTCTCAGACAAACGCAAAAGATGTCTGCAATCATTGCTGATACATATGTATTATATCCCATTATAGTCATAAATATTGAATTGCTAAATTATTTTTCAAAATTTAAGTGGAATTCATTTTTCCTTGACAATATGTTTGTGTTTTCACTTTTATACCATTATAATGTTAAACAGATATATACATTTTGTACTTCTTCCTTTTACCAGGAATGTGAAGGGGTATCTCGGGATTTTCGTGCAAATCAATGCTCCAAATATAACAGTCAACCATTGGATGGTGCCTTGTACAAATGGAGACCTTACTATGGCAGTAAGTTTGGCACCAACTCAGCTTTATTACATAATCTGCAGTCCAGCTGTTAAGCCTTGCGGGAAATATATTTCAGCAATCCCATAGTGTGCAATAACGAAATATCGCTGGCTTAGAATGAGAAGGTCGTAACTACAAAATTAATATTTTAAGAAAACAAGAAAACAGTCTTGACAATCACTCTTATAGTAAAACAAGTTTTTTAAACTTCAGTGGTCAACATGACAACTTCCGATTTCCATGAAAATAGGCTCGTCAGAAGCGCCATATGATGTAGATTTCAAATATGCATTAGTATTATAAGGTCATAAGTCACGCTCTTACGACCTTCTCATTTTAAGCCAGCAATATGTAAGTTAGCCTGGCTTGACTTTAGCTAATCCATGCTTTGATCAGCCCATGAGGTCAGTATAATACTTTGCCCTCAACATGTCATGTTCGTGCAATATTGGCTGGCACTTTTGGTGACAAGTTTCGCAAGAGTTATGGCTCATTGTGGGAGACATGTCAAAAACCCTTTTAGTTTTAAACTTTGTCGTTCTTTTATGCTGTAGCCTGTACTGACTTCCAGAAATCAATCTATCAGATGTCTGATGCAACCAGAATCTCATTTCTAACGTTTTACCGTGTTTTATTCATTGCGGCATCGGAGGCCGCAATTGTATGGCGTTCTATAATTTTTTTGCAATCGAAGAGCATGTGACCACATACAAAAGTATCAATGCATGATTAGCTAATGCCTAAACAAGCATTGGTACACAAATTTCAGGAAGAATTTTGAATGATCAGGGTTCCCACAGTCAGGGAAAAGTCAGGGAAAAACAAAACTTTTCAAGGTCAGGGAAAAGTCAGGGAATTTTTTAATTAGTCAGGGAATTTTGAAAATTGAGCAAAAGTCAGGGAATTCTTCATTAAAGATCTCAATAAGTGTAATTTCCTTCGAAGAAAATACCAAAAACAGAAAAAAATCATGACTACTTAATGTCGTTCAGCAGTCCTTAAACTACTACCTGGAACTTTATGGCTCCATATAATGCAAATATAACCTCCTTTTCACTGTTTCTATTGCGCTATTTTGTTCAAACAAAAAGGCCGGATCGCGTTGAAAAGTCAGTGAAAACTGCTGTCTGGTCAGGGAAAAATCAGGAAATTTTGTCTAAGAATATTTGTTGGAACCCTGATGATACAATGTTTATTTTTCCCCAGATGGTGAGACATGCGAGTTGTTATGTTTTCCTGATGGTCACCCGTTCTATCAAAGCTTTGCTGATAAAGTTGTAGATGGTACACCATGTATGGAAGATGGCAGTAGACGGTGTATTAATGGACATTGCAAGGTATGACTGCTACATTTAAAACATTCAATTCCAAATTAGACTGCCATTAGCTAATGTTTTGTTGGCAAATGGTGTCATCCAGTCCGAGTAGGTCAAGGTCACTGTGCAACCCTTAATTGAAAAAATATACTAGTTTTTTATCAATAAAACAGAAACGGTTGAGCCAGTATATTCAAACTATAGGACTTCAGGATGATAAGTAACGTATAATCAGTATCAGAATATCCCTGTGCTGATTCTAAGCTTAGTAGGTCAAAGGTCAAGGTCAATGTGACCTTTTACGATACTGACTATATTTATCACAGTTCAGACCTTTTTGACATTTTCTAGTTGTATTCTTAATGCCCTACAGGTCCTGTAAGGTTTTACTTACAGTATTCATTATTGTGATTAATATACCCTGGTTTTATCATGTTCATATTAAAATGGTGGTAGCTTCTTTAACATTTGAAATGTGTTGCAATGTAGTAAAGGGTTAAACATAGACTTGATATTTCAGACAATTGGCTGTGATAATAAGATAGGATCTAAGAAGAGTGTGGATGCATGTGGAGTATGTGGAGGAGATAACTCCACATGTAGTAGTGGACCTGCAGAGGGAGATGTGTCAGGGTTCTTTGATCAAAAAGAACTTTCACCTGGTAAAGATACTTCTTAGTAACTTCATAATATATAATCAGCATCTAAAATTAGTAAGGTTGAAAGTTACTTTGAGCCGTCATTGACGATGTGAACATGTTTTATCTTGTCCTCATTTGGCTATCAGTCTATATTGGAAATTAACAATCTATCAAACTGAGTATGACTACACATTTGTGATGTCAGTGGACTTATTATTGTGATTATCTTAATGAATCATCCAATGTGTGTACAATCTGTGATGTTCAGCTAGCCTATAACATTTACATGGAACATACTGGTTCAACTCCCAAGTTGGACAGAAAAGTTGTGATCCACCAGACTCCGGCTATTCTGTAAGCAATTACTTGCTTCTCAACTTGTTGGGCACAAGAACTTAGCTAATTAATTGATTGGCACATTTTGGTCTGTCTGTCAGTAAGCCAATACCAAACTATGTTTAATTTTGTTGATACTAATTGATAGATAAGACAATGGTCATTAAACTTGGGAGGTGAGTTTGTTATAACTTGAAGATTTTTTTTTGTCTCTGAGGTAAGCAATGTAAAGGTCAATGTCACAAAGTATGACCTTTTGTGTACATGTAGAGGGGCTGGTTGGCTGCCAGAAAATGCATACATGCATACACCCGTTGTTTTAGTTAATACTCAGGGCCGTATCTAGAAGCCAAAAAACACCGAAACGAATCCTTCTTAGTGTCTACTTGCATGATTTTAGGCATAGTTTTCTTTAGAAAACCTGCATATTTTGGAAATTCCTTGGTGTGCCTCAGTGTGGCTACGGGCCTGATACTTATTTATTTCAGCTTGATTGTGAAACATGTTTTCCATTATATTTTCAGGACATACCACTATTGTTGAGATACCAGTTGGAGCTGTTAATATTTATGTTAAAGAGATGGGACCAAATGAAAACTCTATTGGTATAACTTCTTATTTGAACTTTTATAATTCACTGCTCAATTTTTTGTTTACTGCAAAATCATTTAATTTCGTTGGGACAGAATTTCATGGTTTTGGTAAAAAAGACAATTTCGTTGGGACTTAAATTTGTGGATTATTTGCATTTCAGGTAATATCAAGGGCCAAAATTAATGTTCGTCGGGATCAAAGTTCTTGGTTGAGGTGAACCATGAAATCCACAAAATTTAATCCCCCACGAAAATTAAAGATTTTACAGTATTTGTTATTTCTAATAGTTTTAGCACGTTATCATGGCAAAGGTTTGACCTTAGATTTTATCACATGCGGATCTAGCTACAGCCGGCTTCATGTGACTGTCTTTGTATCCCAAGAAGATCTGTTTGGTAGTACTACAAAATAACTGCCCAAATTCATGAATGTGGGGCGTCAAAGTCCTCAAAACTTGAGGCAATGTGGTCTAAAATTGCATCTTGGATGCAGAACACGATTACTGAAAATCCCTGTATGGTAAACTATATGTCTGAATTATAACAATTTGGTAGTATTCTGCATATTAGATACACACTGATGCCAAAGAATTAGAGTTTTGAAATTCTTTGGAAAAAGACAAGTTGTTTTCAAGATCAAATCAAAATAAGCTCAAGATTATTGTAAATATCTTCATAAAAATAAGCAACTTTAATTGGTTCTATATTTTACAGTGTTCTGGGATAATTCAGGATTAAATTTCGCGATTGACAAGGAGACTCGTAAAATGACACCCTCGGTGGAAATGGCTGGTACCATGTTTTTCTATAGGGCAGCTGATCGTGACAATACATACGGCGGGATCAAGGCAGCTGGACCAACCAATAATGTGATTACTGTATATGTAAGTAACACCATGCTCATACCTTGTTCTGTAGTTGAAGTGGATTATATTTACGGTATATATTCCCTAGAATCTAAAACCTTGAAAATAAGACCACCTTTCAAAAATGGGAAATATACTGACCCTTATAATGTTTTACCATGTTTTGTAATTTCTCCAGTCTTTATGTTGATGTACCTATTGTAGATAAAAGATTAGTTCTTTTTGGCTCGACTTTTCGAAGAAAAAAATTGAGCTATTATCGTGACAGGATCATCTGTGTCAGTATCTGTGTGTGCATTGGTTAAGTTTATTGTCAGAGTCATTTTCTCATAGACTATCAAAGGTGTCCACTTCAAATTTTACATGGTTATCTATAACCAATACAAGAGGAGTCCATACTGGCATGCCTGATAAACTTGTGACCCATAAGTATTGAGTTATTTGCCCTTGTTACTATCAAAAATGAGAAAGTCGAGCATCCAGCACTCCGTAGACGGTGCTCTTGTTAGCTCACCTTGTCACTATGTGATCACTCTTCGTCCGTCGTCTGTCGTCCGTCAACAATTGGCTTGTGTACACTCCAGATGTCACCAATTTGTTCCAATCTTCATGAAACTTGGTCAGAATGTTGTTCTCCATGAAATCTAGGCCAAGTTTGAAACTGGGTCATGCAGGGTCAAAAACTAGGTCACTAGGTCGAATCTTATAAAAACCTTGTGTACACCCTAGTGGTCACCGTTTTGATCAAATCTTCATGAAACTTGGTCAGAATGTTGTTCTCTATGAAATCTAGGCCAAGTTTGAAACTGGGTCATGTGGGGTCAAAAACTAGGTCACTAGGTCAAATCTTACAAAAACCTGATGTACACTCTAGAGGTCATCAATTTGATCCAATCTTCATGAAACTTAGTCAGAATGTTGTTCTCCATGAAATCTAGGCCAAGTTTGAAACTGGGTCATGTTAGGTAAAAAACTAGGTCACTAGGTCAAATCTTAGAAAAACCTTATGTACACTCTAGATGTCATCAATTTGATTCAATCTTCATGAAACTAGGTCAGAATGTTGTTCTCAGTAAAATATAGGCGAAGTTCGAAACTTGGTCATGTGGGGTCAAAAACTAGGTCACTAGGTCAAATCTTAGAAAAACCTAGTGTTCACACCAGAGGTCACAATTTCGATCGTATCTTCATGAAACTTGGTCAGAATGTTGTTCTCAATGGACTCTAGGCCAAGTTTAAAACTGGGTTTTGTGGGGTCAAAAACTAGATCACTAGGTCAAATCTTAGAAAAGCCTTGTGTTCACTCCAGAGGTTGTTGTTTTGATCCCATCATCATGAAACTTGATCAGAATGTTGTTCTCTATGAAATCTAGTGCAAGTTTGAAACTGGGTCATGTGGGGTAAAAAACTAGGTCACTAGGTCAAATCTTAGAAAAATATTGTGTTCACTCCAGGGGTCACCGTTTTGATCCAATCTTCATGAAATGTATATGGTCAGAATGTAGGTTGTACTAATTCCTAGACCAATGTACAACAGGTGAGCGACCTAGGGCCTTTCAGGCCCTCTTGTTTTTTTCTTGATATTGCTTATAGTTAGACAACATTGCATATCAATCTTTTTAGAAATATTTTCTTCATTATTTAGGTGGTCTTATTATTGAGGTTATCTTTAATATATTGTGAAGTTTGACTGTATATTTGGTGTAACACATCACTGGGTTAACTGCTTAAATTCCTCATGATTCACTGGTGTAGTAAAATATAAATCCAGTCAAAATAGATGTGTAACAAATCACTTCCTATGTGATACATAATGTGGAAAAAAAACAGACTAAAATATTCAGACATATTTTTACCCTAAAAGGCTTAAAATATATTTTTGAATATGCATGAGATATAATTATGCTTTGTGCATATAGGCTACTAGAGCGGCGATAATTGCGCAATTTGGTTGCGGAAATTGATATGTGCGTCATATCACTGCATGATACATTCAAAGCATTAGATTAATCTTTACAAGTTAATCTCAAAATATGGCTGAATATTCTAGTTATACTGGTAGTGAAAGGCTTTCCAATTATTCTATATTTCTAGAAATGTACTGCATTTACCTTCATCAATATCCCCTTTATATATTAGTGATCGCTCTTGTTTAAGCTAGAGTTATATAAATATATTAGTTCAAATTCCAATTTTGTTGACTTAGAATGAGAAGGTCATAACAAGATTCTTACATATTTGAAATACGCTTCTTATGAGCCTTTTTTTCATGAAAATTGGGTGTTGACTAAACTGAAGTTGTTATTACCATAAGTAAAGAATAGATTTTTTTCACAGTTTTTTTCTAGTTTTCTCAGAATATTGATTTTGTACGTACAACCTTCTCATTCTAAGCCAGAGATTTATTCTTTACATGTATATCACCAAGGGCTTTTGCTAGTTTAATTACAATGACATGCTGTAGGTCGGCATCATTATTCCTCATATTTCAGTTGCCATGTAAATCATTTCTACAGAATTACATATTATAATTGCATGTATTGGTGCTTTGGACAGGGTTGTCCTTGGACTGTTCAAATAAAGATCCCTGGGATGGTATTCAATATTGATCTTACTTGACTTAAAGATAAGGACTACAAATCAGATCACACCATACTTAACTCTTCATCAGTAACAGGCAATATGATTGGCTTTACTTATTTTCAAATTAAATAATTTCAATATTGAATATCACTCTGGACTTCTTCCTAATGGGAGTCTCTGGTGAATTAATTGTGGAAATTTTGTTGAAACTCTATCAGAACAAATGTTGAGAATAACAGTTACTGTTCTTTAAATGAATTTAGTTCAAGAATATGTCAAGAATTCCTTCAAAAACAGTGACTGTTGAAGGACATTATGGTTAAGAGCTTTGTGTAATTTTGCATACATGTACTTTAATTGTTCTGGGGTAGTTTTCTGTGGAATATTTTATGTACCTTCCTACCGAACCTGAGTGCAAGCAAGGTGTTCATGAATATACAGCGAGGGTAAATTCTTTAGGGACATTGTTCCCCATTTAATAACATTAACAAGCTTTTATAACTAGTGCTTTTGTACATGATTACAGATGCAACGTTCAGTAAGTATTATGTATGATTACATGGCTGCTGATAATTGTTTATAATTGTTTATAATTGTTTATAATTTTTTACCGGGTATAATTGTTTTAGTGTCCGTATGTATTGACATGTTGTTCTGTGAGATTCTGAGGTCAAATTGAATTCCAAGTCTCTTCAGTGTAAAAATGTGATGTTCAACAGTTTGTTCAATTTTCTGTTGCATTTCATTTTTCAACAGTAAAATGTTTTGTATGTTATTTTGTATTGTTCTCCTTCATTTTTTCGAGTGTTGTATTCAGTAACCAATTTAATTGAGTGTTGCATTGCATTTTTTAAGCTTTTTTGTGTTTTATTTTTTATGACATTTTGTTGTCAGATTATTTTACTTGCACTGTATGGCAAATGCTAACAAGAAAATTATGCTGTTGAAACGACATTTAACCTTAACAATCCATGGACATGTACTTTATAATTTTGTCAACATTATTGCTGGATTGTCAACACCTTCTTCATGTTTGTGTTAATTTGGAAAAATAATTTGCGCTAGCTTAAAAAATGTTTGAAATTCCTCAAATTCGGAAAATTGTCAATCTAGAAAACAACTAAGAGAACATACCACTTCTGAATGCCCAAAATCCTGAAAATGTTCATATGTGAAACTGTGTCTGTGGAGTAAAGGGTTTAATGTTGTTTTTTTTAAACTAATGTGCATGCATGCTTTGTTAACCAATTAAAAGGAACACCAAAGTATCTGCTTTATACTGTATATGTGCAGATAAAACAATTGTATGACTATCAATGTTGGAACTAGTGTAGACCCAAATGTGGCTACTTTTACATGTCCAAAATAAAGGAACACCAATCTATCTGCTTTATATTGTATATGCAGTTCAAACATTTTTTAAGTTCCTCTCAATATGGATGACAATGCAACCCTTGTCCCTTACGTGGGTCAACTTATTCATCAACCAATATGATTGATTGGTCCTATCTTTCATATGTTCTGTTCTGCTTGGTACTATGTATTGAACCTGCCTTGAGCATCCTCAGGAATTTAATTATAGAGCTGATTAAAGATTAATGTTTGTGTAAGTGCTTGAAACAGTACCCATGTATGTTGATGATGTTGTTTCCAGTTAGTTCAGGTCTTCATATCTGTGTTGCACTGCATGGGTCTCAATAAATTTAAAAATGCACAGTCCATTAGCTCTGAAGGATGTTTGTGATATACATTGCATTTGATACATGGTCGAAGACGAAGTGGATATGATAATGAAAGGCATCATTCTGTTTGTCAGTCCGTCTGGATGACCTTTTGTCTGCAACACCTCCTACATATCTCAACAGATTTTGACGAAACTTTCTCAGAATAACTTCTATTTGGAGCTACAGTGCATATTGTCAGGATATTGTGATTTGACTATTTTTGTCAGAGTTATGGTCCATTGTCGATTTTTCACTTATAGTATTATTACGTTCGCTTCAGCGGGGATATGGCTGTCTATGACTGCTTCTTGTTTATATCATCATATCTGGTGTGTGTTGCACATGCATACAATTATTATTTTAACACCTTGTGTGATATACCTTTTTCGTGTATTCTAATCCATAGAGAACTTGTTTGTTGAGTGATAAAACATATGTATTGAGGATAGTTTGACAGAACAGGCCTGAGACATTCGAAAATTATGTGATAATTTTTAATATTTTCATTAAAAATAAAGATTTTGTCGAGTTTTACCCCATTATATCTGACAATGGTTACCCACGAAGTCCGGCTTTATCGGGAGTCTTATGAGTCTGTTAAATTCTGTCAAACTATATACATATATTGCTGGCTTAGAATGAGAAAGTCGTAAGTGGCACTATCAACCTATAGTTAAAAGACTAATGCATATTTGAAATCTACATCATCAGGCGCTTTTTATCGACCAAACTGAAGTTGAAAAAGCTTGTTTTATCATAAGATTGATTTAGGACAGTTTTTCTTGTTTTCTCAAAATATTGATTTTGTAGTTACAACCTTCTCATTCTAAGCCAGCGATATGTACCTTTTATAGTTTAAAAAGTTTTCAAAAGTCAAAAACAAAACATGAGTTATATAATATAGTTTTAATTGCATATACTCAGACATAACAAACTGGTACAACAAAATAATAGCACATTTTGAATATATATACATCTGGCTCAGATAATAAATTCATAGTCATCCTAATTCTGATCCATTTTGTTCTTAAACTAAAATAATAAGTTCCGGAATCAAGACCATATAATAAGTTTCAAAAGGTATAAAATGGTAAAAATTAAAAGGGAAGTTCAAGAATTATATTGATTATATTATATATAGCTGAAATTTAATTAAAAAACTGTCCATGTAATTTTGGATCATCCCTCGTGAGATAATATTGTGATGATAACCTAGTAATTCATCTTTGATAGCCTGTAATCAAAGTCGTTAAAAATGCATTATTTGATCATTAATAGTACAGGTAGACAGAATCATTGGATATAACACACGACTCTTATATTAACCAATTTTTTGCCTATCAGTTTTTTGCCTTTAAGTGTAAAAAGCCATTAATTATGCTAAATATGGTGCAGAAAAATGACAATAGTCATATTTCACACGAGCGGTTTCAGCTCTTTAGGTTATACAATTTATCGTAATAGGATGCGTATTTGATTGTATGGATAAATTATAAACGACAAATCTTCAAGTTGAGTTGACATGCGACATGGTGCATTATAAATAGCTGTGTATAACTTTCATTTTTAATAGGACCTTTTAAACACCTGATGAAATCAATGGATATCAAAATAATGTTGACTAGACAATGTTTTTATTCCCTTGTAAAATCAAAATAATGCTGACTAGGCAATGTTCTTATTTGCATTAAATTGCAACATGGAGACACACACTAACTAGCTCTATAATATTCACAATGTTGAATGTACCAGGTAGCTGAGACACGATCAAACACCATATGTCCGACACCCATGTCTCCCATCTCTACGTCCAGTCTGACAGCTTGCTCGTCGGGTAGAAGATGTTCGGTAGCGAATAGAACACCAGCGAGACTATCCTCAGAGTCGTTGTAATCAGAATCATCATCATCTTCCTCCCATTCCATCTCATCCATGTCGTCTGGAAGCTCATTAAAGTACATTGGGTTAAACTGGGGCATCATGGGAAATCCAGACTGGTTATACATATTCTCATTTCTCACAATTTCACTAGCACTTTGTTGAGGAATCATGGGAAATCCAGACTGGTTGTACACATTTTCGTTTCTCACATTTTCACTAGCACTTTGTTGAGGAATCATGGGATATCCAGACTGGTTATACATATTTACATTTTCACTGAGACTTTGTTGAGGATAACTAGAACCAGTCCATGGTTGAACACTAGTGGTAGCAGCACTGTAAGGAACTATTTCCGAGCCATTATCTTCATCGTCACTTTCAATCACTATGACATCGTTAGCACAGTTTGATATACCGTTATCATATCGTAAGTTCATGAAGCTGTTCTGGGTGTTCTGAATGTTCTCATCTTGGAAGAGTTGCCTACCAGTAAAATGGTCCTCGTTCGCACTGATGTTAGCCATGGCAAACTGGTGGAATTGTTCTGGTGTTGCCCCAGTGATGTGTTGCCTAGTGATGACAGTGGTGGTAGTCTGTGCTGGAGTGTTGATAGGTGAGATCATTGGTGGGAGTACGGGTATCGGTGATGGTACAGGTTGGAGTGGGTGAAGATACTGAACGTTTTGGACACTCTGTGGGTTGTACGGTTGTTGCCATGGTAACGGTTGATTAGCTTGGATCAGCTGACCTTGTTGTTGAGCTTGATGGGCCATAGCGATCTCTGGCGGTACCTCGGCATCTAGGACACGTCTGACAGTTGCGGCCATTTCTGTGATCTTCAACCATTTCTGTAGTCTATATTCCTTATACATTCTCTTCAAGCCTTCGGCTACAGATATCCGGATCATTTGTTTGTAAGCTGGTGTCATATGTTCACCCATTGAAGCCAGGAAAGTCTGGTCACTCAGCTGTTCTATGTATTTATCTGAAAGTACAAAAATAGAGATATAAGACTCTTATGTTCAACGATTGTAAACATCAGCCTGTCCGTCAGGTAAATTATGTTTATCTAGGTTTAACTTGGTTTATCTGAGATAACGGTAGACAAACCTATTTTTTCGAAAGAGATAATTCCCTCATTAGTATTACTCATTGAATTGACTCTAGTTATTAGTATGTTATATTTATGAAACTAACAGCATGGTTCCATCTTTCTTTAACTCTTTATATAGTTATATATATAGAAGTGTATTGACTAACTCTTGAATTTGCTGTTATTTCGGCATAAATTTTTGCCAACATAAAACTCTTGTAAAATTTCAGAGTTTGTTAACTTTCCACGGAGCCATTCAAAGAAATATCCAATTAAATGCGGTTTCATGTCAATAGATTGGTCCTTCATTTCATAGCCTTTGATATGAATTATAACTGAAAAATTAGTGATAATATATTGATATAATTTAGTGCATTTCTTCCTCACCATAAGACTATTGCTGGGGGCTAATTTAGCCAATTTTTGGACCAATATATTTTCTGTCACTTAAATCACCAAAATAATAGCTTTTACTTGTAGATGATATAAACAAACTAACAGATATTGTCTGGGAACTTTGAAATACAAATATATTACTGTAAAATCATTTAATTTTGATGGGACAAAATCTCATAAAAAATACCATTTCATGTGGACTTAATTTCATAATTTCACTTTATCCACTAAGTCAGGTACAATAGAATCATTTATATTCGTGGTTGAAACCATCCACAAAATAAATCCCTGTGAATATTTATGATTTTACAGTATGTTGAATTAAGACCCCCAATGAACTAATGCATTTGTATATATATAGCAACAACAATACAAAGGTATAGTCTTACATAGAATGCATCTATTTTGTTGTCAGCATTATCGTTAACGAACCATTAAAAAAATAAATAAAAAAGACCTTTTTCAAAATGCATAATTTATAGTTAATATTTCTTTACGTTTATTTATGTGGGCATATATTTAAGATCTAGGACACTGATTGCCAGAATTAAGACAGATTACTTGTAATATGCTAAATCTTGCTTCATTTTAGATGATATCATCAAAATGATAAATGCTTCTTACAACTTTGCAAGTTTATGACCGATTTTTTTTTAAATATTCAAAGTATCATTTTTCATTACATATTGAAATTTATGGACTTTTTTAATTATGAAAATGTCTCCTTTTGGTTGCATATTATAAAATATTCTTTTGAATGAATAATAACCATGCTGCTATGATACTAATTGCAACATCATTCTGTCCCAGATTGAAATAGTTTGCTGTCTCCTTTTTAACTTATTTTGCATTGAATGTCATCATTATACTGTAAAGCGGTTTTTGTGATAAAGACCATTTCCATGTGGATTTTGCATTTCAGGTAATAAAATAAGGGTCAAAATTAATGTTTGGTGGGATTTGATTTTGTAGTTGAAAATAAGCCACAGAATTCTCAAAATTTAACCTCACACAAAAAAAATGATATTACAATACTCAGTTTCTTAACATTGAAACTGCTAGATTTATTTTGTTTTCCTAAACTGAAAGAAGCTGATTTATTATTATATTTACACATATTATTATATTACAACTAATTGAAAGTAGACAATTTAACACATCAAAATGAAAGTAGAGCTAAATTGAACATATAAGGAAATCTCACTAATCAAAATGAAGGCAAAGCTAAATTGAAAGTAGGCAACTTCACTAATCAAAAGCTTCAACTAAATGAGAGCATACACATCTCGAAATTGAAATTCAACAAGTTTACACATCCAAATGAATGTAGAACTTAATGTGAAAGCAGCCAATGTCATAAATCAAAATGAATGTATCTGACTATAAATTAAAGGCTTATTTCACACATCAAAATGAAGGTAGAGAAACACTTTTTGATTGAAAGTAACTGAATTCACACATCAAAATGAAAGTAGAGCTAAACTGAAAGTAAGCAAATTTCACGCATCAAAATGAAAGTAGAGCTAAACTGAAAGTAAGCCAATTTCACACATCAAAATGAAAGTAGAGCTAAACTGAAAGTAAGCCAATTTTACACATCAAAATGAAAGTAGAGCTTAACTGAAAGTAAGTCAATTTCACACATCAAAATGAAAGTAGCTGATTTCAGTTATGAAAATTTTGAGATTTTAACAAATATTCAGATTTTATCACAATTTCTTATCTATCAGTCATTAAAATGGAACAAGATTTTCTGTCAGATTGGTTGAACAATTAAAACCATTAGGTTAACATGCAGCATCTTTATATATCACCCTGAAACTGCCACATTCCATAATTTATGCCTAGAGCCCTTTTATAAAGACATAAAAATATTTTTAACTAAAATGACTTATTTATTGCAAGTGATGTCAATTTCTTTTAAATAGAATAGTGTATACTGACAGGCCAATGTTCTAGATGTATTTAAAAAAAAAAATAAGTAAGCACCCACATTTTTAAAGTCAAAAAATTAAATTTGTATATGCATTTCACATTCCGATTATACCAATAAAACTGTATCTGTATGTTGTTTTTTTTTAATAAAAGTACTAAATTAAGGTATTTTAATTTTGTAAATATTTTAATTGATAAATTTTATTAAAATTATTCAGGAGTTTATAATTGCTCAGATTTAGAATTATCAGAAACAAAATTTAATGCTTCATGATTGAATCAATATTTTCAAAGTTTATTCAAATACCAAAATTGTGTACATATTATCAACAATATGTAATTAATCAATACAATTTACTCTATAATTTGAAAAGACGATATTTTTCCTGGCTACTAACCAGTACTGAAATTTCAATGTATGATGCTGCAAGATCATTTAATTTCAACTGGACAAACTTTTTTGGTTTTGATAAAAAAATACTATTTCGATGGGACGTTAATTCTGGAATTTTACCCCAAAAATCCAACAAACTTTTAAAATGATAAGATATAATATAATATTTACCCAGTAGGATGATTTCTCTCACAGCTCGATCATGAGCCATTAAATGGTCCCTCAGTAAGTCTACAGATGGTAACAAATCCATTTTCACAAATAATATAGTATGTGATAATATAATTAATTAATTAAATAATAATCAACTTTAAAATTGTTTTAATAATTCTAACAATATTTCACCAATTTAATTTTAACTGTCAATTTAGTATCAGTTTCTAACAGTCTTTGCAAGTATGCTAGCATTAATGATTTAAATTTCTAATTATTGCAGTTAATATTAAGGAAAAAATCACACATTCCACAAGAAATATTTCACACTTTAATTGAATTTAAAACTCAATCACTGAATGTTGGTAGCAGTTTGATGGTGAAAGTATACATCAGTGGCCTATATACACAGTTTGACAGGCTTCTATAGTAATTAACTTTTAATTGCAGAAATCACTCTCTTTGAAGGCTTAATTGAGGGCCAGCTTATTGTACCCAAACTGTGATGTCAGATTTAGGGGCTGATAATTGACCTTTCAAATGTTCTTGGCCCCTTTTACTCTGATATGCCCTTCATTGTACTGAAAATAATAGGGGATCAATTAAGCCTTCAAACTGTGCACTCTTATCTATAGGAATATTGACAAACAAAATTACATATAACAATACATTAGATAATATGCAGATATGATATTATAATCAGTGATAGATGGTTAATTTATGGCTTAAACCATAAATCTGTACATAATACAACAATATTTGCAGTTCAATTAAAAACACTAAATAGACATTAGGGATGTCCACTTCAATTTATTGAACCCTAAAAGGATTTTTGACAAGTAAAGTGGATAAAGGGACAATGACCCTTTTATGGCCATTATAAGATCAAAATAGGATTGTAAATTGTTATAGAAAAATATTTTATCCCATATTGTACATTTGGATATATGTTTTATTGTTGAATTTTCAGTATTCTTAAATAAGCTTTTTAATAATAACAATGATCTAGCACCTTTATTTACTGAATTTCTTTACCTTATCCGAATGATTTCATCTTTTACATATACAACAAATGGTGTAAGAACAAAATCCCCTGTAATGCCTTATTTTCAAATCAGACAAAATCCCCATCTTGCTATTTCAGGTCAATCAAAAATCCCCTTCATGCTAAAAAAAATCATGTAATGTATAAAAAAACACATTTCAAATAGTAACATTATTAGTAGTTTCTCTGAATAAATTAATCAATGAACACATATATAAATTTGGAATAAAAAATATATGTTCATTGCAAAATCCTGTAACTAATGACTCCTTATTATTGACAAGTATTTCAACCTCCAGATCCCTAATAATATACTGTAAAATCATTAATTTGGGGGGTGGGTATTAAATTCGTGGATTTTGAATTTCAGGTAATAAATATGAGGTTCAAAGCTATTGTTAGAAGGGATTTGATTTTGCGGTCGAAGTTGAACCACAAAACAAATTCCTTCTGACAATAATTTTGAACCTTATATTTATTGAGTGTAGGATAAAAGCCCCTACGGACATAAGCCCCTACGCTCATTTTTATACATGAGGACATAAGCCCAGAAATGCAATATCCACAAATTAATTTCCCAAGGAAATGTTCTTTTTTTTGCCAAAACCACGAAGTTTATGATTTATTGATTAAATGATTTGACTGTAATGCCTTCAATCTCACTTGCCCACTAGAACATTACTAATAAAAACTTAGTTGGAAGTAAAAAAAAGATTAAACTTTAATTTTAATAGAATAATATAAATGCAAGCCACTGTAAAATCATTAATTTTCATGGGGTATTAAATTTTGTGGATTTTGCGGCTGATCTCAATCACGAAATTAAATCCCCGCACATATTTATAATTTCTATATTATATGGCTGAGTATGTGAAATATCCTTGAAACTATGTCCCCTTGAAATGTTCTTCTTCACGCAAAACCACGAAAATTGGTCCCATTGAAATTAAATGATTTTACAGTATATCCAAAAATTGGGGTACATCCTTACATAATACTGGGATTTCATGCCAGACAGTTAACTAATATTTGCATTTCTTTTGTCGGCTTTGTACAAGTGTTGAATTACTCTTTATTACAAACGGATGATTCTTTAAATAAAGAGTATAAATCTAAAATTATAAAGTTAAAATTTGAATATGAAATCCGTGCCTAATTGTGTTAGGGTATTTATTTCACTATAGACTTAATAATAAATTTGTTGAGTACAACACAGAATGTAACATAACCTTTATTGTTCATCACAGATTTCAACAGAATGACATTCATGGGCAAAAAAAGTCTCAAATTATACATATCATTATAGTGATTGGCAAATGTATATTGCATTCAAGATGGCTTCAAAATTTTAATATGAATGTTTTTCAAGTTTTGTGTGTCATTGTACATACTAAGCCACGTTGCCTCTCTGAGCACCAATGCCATCCCAGAACCAACCGGGATCATTGTGGAGCTACACAACTTCTGTGTGTTCTGTGTTCTGGCACTTCTATCGGAATTATAAGGGCTTTACAAATTTGCAATACTGTGGTCCATTTCATATACTTAAAGCATGTCATATTTGATAATGAAGCGTTGCTTTTGCTTTGAGCTCACAGTATTTGCCATTCAATATGGTGCTCTGCTCTCAGTCTTTCATTCCTACTCACACACAGGCATTATACACATTTATTTTACATCATTTGCTCATATTTTACTTAAAAGACAACAAGTATGTTACTGTCCTTTGTTGGGTAATTAAATATAGGCATGGTGCACAAGTGGTTGTATATAATCACTGAATAAACTGGTTGATTTCTGGCCATTAAGATTCAAGATGATCAGATCTGACCTGTTATCGTGGTTATCTCTGTTAGTATTAAGCAAGCACTTGTCTGAAGAAGACCACTGCATTAAATCCTAGTTAACCCTTATATTTTAAATGAATAAAATATGTTATGCTTAAAGCTTTAGACAATATTTGATTATAATCACTCCATTTTGTAGACAATTTATTTAGTCCATTTACAGTACAAATAGCATCATTATTCCCATCAGCTTTCTAGAAAAAAACATAGTTTCTGCTGTAGCAATTAGAATTTATATCATACATTTCAGGCAGTGAATGAAAGGTCAGACAATCCTGGGATACGTTATGGATACAACATGCCGTCCAACAAACCAAGAATATTCACACCACCAAAATCCAATACAGTCGACAACCAGGGGAGACAACCCTATTCAGAAACTGGACCTAGTAACATAAGAGTTGCGGAACCTGAACTTGCTAAACCTTCATTTATCAAAGCCGGTAATATAGAAGTTAAAACAGCACATGTTCCTAGAGATAATGAAAGAACTTATGGTTTAACTAATGTAAGAATAGTAGATAATAGACACTCTGTAGACTCCACTAGTGATATGGATGAAAATACTGACAAGTCTAAACAGTTTGTGTACGCAAATAATGTGCAAGTCCTAGGTGGCGATACTTCTATAAGGCAAAATGTGTATGACGCAGTGAAAAATGGCAGTACAGGTTATTTGGAACATATAATTAATAATGAAATAGATAGTGGTAGAACGATTCGAGAACGAGAGATTGAACCTCCTAAAGTTAAAGAGTTTGGATATCTAACTAGAAATGATGATCTTGCAGATCGAGGACGTGGAGTCTATAGTCGGAGTGAAGGTGTGAGAAATGTGGACAATACTATTCACGGGTCGACAGAGGAAAGTGACCAGCGGTATATGTGGTCATATGGTCATTGGACAGAATGCTCTACCGAATGTGGTTCAGGTTAGACTAGTTTTGTAATTGTTGCAGTTTTTTCTAACTGTAAATGCAATTAAAATTAATTCATACTAATTATGCCCCCATCTTTGATGAGGGGATAAATTGCTTTTCTCATGTCTGTAGGTTGGTATGGTTAACATTCAATAGCTCAAGAACATTTTTGCAAACATACTTGATAGCCTAGTGATACAGTTTGCACTGTGAGTGTGAGCTATAGAGGCCTCATGTGCCATCAAAGACATTACAAAATGTTACTGGTATGTTTCATGTTTCCCTAGCTTGACTATCAGCAGGTAGTTCC
Organism: Spisula subtruncata; assembly: GCA_963678985.1. NCBI lineage: Eukaryota > Metazoa > Mollusca > Bivalvia > Venerida > Mactridae > Spisula > Spisula subtruncata. The sequence continues at coordinate 19,738,498 of OY787661.1, forward strand.
TGGTAACTGCATGCTGGTTTGCTAGGTGTCAGGATAATGTCACTGGCTAGTCTACTGGTGACCCATGTGATGTAAAAAATAAGATTTAATTTTGAAAACATAAGTATAAAAGAAATTAAATATTTCAGGTGAACAGAGAAGAATTGTATCCTGTGTTGATAGATTGAATAGAGAAACAACTGAGGAGAGATTGTGTCCTGACAATGAACGACCAACTACTTCACGTGCATGTAGCAACGGAGATTGTCGTTCTGATAGCCCATCTTCATATGTGTAAGCTGTTTGCTCTTGTTAACTTATATGAATAGCACTGAACATAATTTCTAAACCAAAGCTTTATTAATGCAAGAGCTTGGAAAAATATTGTATTGAACATTCATACTCCTCTGAACTGAAGGTTCAGCGTGCAGCGGGGCCTTGGGAAACTTGGTCGGGTCTTGGATGCGTTTCGTTCGGTCTCATTCAATAACCACTATTGAAATTGGGTCATCCTGCATTTTTCGAGACTTGGATTTTTTTATTATTTCTTTGGCTTATGTGTGGGCATTGCTCAGTGTAGCTGTGTTGTAATGTTTCTTGTTTCTGTGCTCGGCTGGATAGGTTGAGTGCTGCCTTCCCTGTCTCATTTCCTCATACCTTTTTTGCCAGCATGTCCAAATGAATGTGATGCTGTTGGTGTTAAGGCAATAAAAATAAAATCATTTGCTGAGTTAGGTACCTTATTTGAAAACAAAGAATTTCCTGTTTGATACTACAAACTTCATTTCAGTCGATGGCAGGTTGGTTCCTGGGGTGCATGTTCTACGAGTTGTGAGATAGGGGACCAGGTACAGGAAGTATTCTGTGAGGCCGTGTATAAGGATGACACGTCGGATGTGGTCGATGACGAACAATGTTTGTTACAGTATCAAGCCAAACCACAATATCGTAGATCATGTAACGATGGTGTACCATGTGATACTGCCAGGTATATGTGGAAATTCTCCGACTGGAGACCGGTAAGTGATCAATAAATTATCCCATGTGTACATGTGGAGGGACTAAAAGTCTAATTTGTATTTAATAAGCAGTCAACCATTGAGTACATTTAATTGTTTAGTTATAATTGCTGGTGAAAGCAAGGTTCTCTTTAATGCAGGTATATTTGAAAGGTAAGAATGGCCATTATTGAGATTTGATCAAATTGGCTGCTTTCAAAAGATGGGTAGCTGCTTCATACAGGCCAATGCTGTTGTTGGTCTGTCAATTGACCTTACAACAGAGCAAATAATTTAGCCATACCTCTATATTGTCAGAAGCATATTCATTGGATTATATGCAATCATTACCAAAAACACATGTCTGCTTTTACATTACAGTGTAGCCCCTTTAGGAGCTGCAAGTATTGACCATAATTGTAAAGGGGGAGTTGCTTTATGGAGGTTATATTTACAGTAAATATTGGCTTAGGGAAAATTTAAAGGTGTATTATAGTAAGGCTGTTTCTGTACAGAGGGCCCCTCTGGAGAGGTTGCATTATATAATTATTTGACATGTTTTCTTACAGTGTAGTGTAACGTGTTGTTTTCTTACAGTGTAGTGTAACGTGCGGTGTTGGTGTTGAGTCGAGGCGGATAGACTGTAGAATGATGGGTAATAATGGTCGGGTACCGGTAGATAACTGTTCACCAGATCTACGTCCTGTGGATACAAGGATATGTAACCTTCCTGATTGTCCTGGAGATGTTCTGGTACGTATATCATATGTGCGCCACATACTCACCATCATTCTCCTCTTGTACATATTAGGTAATTTCACCACATATGGTTTTCATATGAAACTTTTCATATGAGAATCATATGATTTTATGAGTATCATATGCAGATCCTTTCATATGAGAATCATATGTGACGAAATTGACTATGGGGAGCATTTGCTGAATGAAACAGGTGGGAAAATGTGCTACCAGACTGGGGCTCAAACCTGTAACCCTTTGCTTACAACGCAAAATTTGCTCTGCACGCTGAGCTAGCTGGCCACCTACACAAATTTCTCCTTTATTAGTAAACAGGTGCAAACTCATGGTAACATACACAAAGTTAAAAGTTGTTGTCTACCAGCTTTTATCTTCACATGGTGAATAACTTGGGTGTCCTAGATCATTTCTAATGTTCTTTTCTTTTTAACCCCCAAGCATGGCAAAGCTGTTTCAATACTGAATATTTCCATCATTGTAAAATAAGAAGGATAACTCTACAGTCAAGAACATCTTATACCAATATTTGTCTCCCTTTGGTTATAGCTTGAAGTACATAACTTGGCATATAAGGCCAAAACGAATTAATGTTATTTATCTGTCAACCCGTTTAGCTCAGTCAGTAGAGCACGAGACTACTGATCTCGGGGTTGTGGGTTCGAATCCTGGGCTGGCCAAATAAAATTACATATCGTCTTTTAGTTGAGACTTTAACCGAGGTCCTATGTATGGGTCCTACACACCTGGCATGTAAAAGAACCAGGGATGCTTCTAGAATTGGGGCATCTTCTGTATCATGCACTATCCCCCAAAAACTATAAGTACTTAAACTCTTCTAGTGGCCTCGCCCATATGGATTATCTGGTAGTGAGGATAAATAAATGCAATAAATCAAATGTTTCCACAGGTTCTGGCAACCGGCTGAATAAGGGTAGATAGGTTTGGAAAACATTTTATTTTTTTAAATTATTTTATTGTTTTTTTGTACTGGTAAATCAACAAACTGAGGTGATTTGAAGAAAATGCCAGTAAAATGTTTAGGTTAAGAGCAAAATAAGAAGTGAGGTAGTGAGTTCACTTGAACCAAATATTTAACATGAAAAAGACTAAAAATTGTAAGTATTTTACTCTTATGTCAAATCAGACCTCTCAGGCATTAACTAAGTGGAAAGGTAGTTTTTATTGCATGTTTAATTATTTAGTTCTATCCTTAACTACATATTTTTTTTGCTGTTTTTACCTCACCTGAGCACGGAAGTGTTCAAGGTGAGCTTCTTGTGATACCCAGTTATCAGTCCTCCGCTGTCAAAAATTTCTTCAAACAACATCTGCTCCTAAACCGCTTAGCCAAATTTGATGAAACTTGACGGGAATGTTCCTTTGGTGGAACTCTACCAAAGTTGTTCAAATTTTTCTGGTCTGTCGCATAACTAGGTCACAGGGGCTAAAAATAGATTTTGACTTTCAAAAGGAAACTTCGTAAATCTTCTTGTCTGAATCCGTAAGGCCTAGAGCTTTCATATTTGGTATGTTTTAAATTGACAAAGAGTAGTAAGGGGAGATAATTTAAGAACAAATTAAGAAATTCTGGCATAACTTCTGTACAACCATCCTGTGAAAAAAATACTTCATATTGTTAGCTCGATTCTTTGAAGAATAAATGTTGAGCCATTGTCATGACAGGATCGTCTGGGTGTGTGTTGGTTATCTTTATTGTCAGAGTCATTTTCTCAAATACTATCAAAGGCATCCACTTTAAACTACAGCAAAGTTATTCACCATCAGAAGAAGAGTCTATACTGACAAGGCTGCTTACCCTGTAACCTATATATATTGGGTTATCTGCCCTTGCTACTATAAAAAAACGAGACAGTTGAGCGTCCAGTACTTGTAGGCGGTGCTTTTGTTCTTAAATAATGTGTCTTTAATCCACATTCAACAAATTGCTATTGCTAAAATTAAACCAGATATCTATCTTTACACAAAAAATGTAAATCTTTGTTAAAGAAGAATGTTGGAAACTGTAGTTACCTTGACTCTGTACAATGTTATGTTGTCTGGAATGGGGTATTCATAAGATATTCTCTAATTAAGCAGTAAGTTTGAAAGTGGAATTTAATTAACTAACCATTATTTCAACAATTATATGTAGTGTCTACTTTTCTCATTCAAGATAACTCCCTGATTATCACAGGTAACAGTCAGTTTTAATCAACAGGTGCGCAAATTACCTAGGTTATTTTTGCTCTTTCGCTTGTGCCCTGGTTCTATTTTCAAGCCTTTCCTGCCATAATAGAACCCAGCCAATTAACAAGCATTGTCTTTCTGTTCCATCCAGTCATTTCACTCAAATTATGTCATAAATTTTCCACAATAAACAGATACATTGTATTTTTGACTACAGTCCAATTTTCATTATCACAAGGGGCAAATTTCTTTGGTGTTTTAAAAAGGGTGAATATTGCTTTACCTTTTGATTTATTCTTCAGTATTGTCCAAAAGATGATTAAGGAAGGGAACATTGCAAGCGCATAATCCTAAAACTTTGTTGGGAGGTTGGTCATTGCCTGCAGATAGATGCAATCGAGTTGCAGGTTGTCAAATCATGTCTTAAACCACTTTTTGAATTATCCTATATTTGCAATTTCCACAATATTATACAGAATATAATTATCTCTTTTTTATCTTTATTTTCTCTTTTTTGCATTAGAATATAATTATGAAGAAGATAACTATGATGAATGAAGTTGATGTGAAAAATTTCACATTTAATTTTGATAGAATTTTTAAAAAATTAAGGAGCATTTTATTAATAGTTTCTTGCACATTTTGCAGTCGTCAGCTTGCTCAAGAATATTCTTGTTTAGGCATGATCTAGTTAATTCTACTTTAAAATGGATTAATAAATTAAATGGGACTCATTGAAATTCTGCACTATTGCATTATGTATTAATTATTTTTGTAAATGCATTAGGTGCATCTTGTTGAAATTCTACTCTCTCCGCTGCATGAATAAATGTATTCAATCTGTTATAAATTTCAAAAGAGAAAACTGCAACCTAGATACATTACTAATATGGATGTATCAACTCCCGACAAAAATAAAGTAGTAATAAGATTTTTAGCATAATTTATAAGAGATTAATTCTTATAAAATATTACATTAAGTATAATTTTATTTTACAAATAAGGTGTAAAGTGTTTGAAGTGTAATTTTTGTCGAACCCTACAGTCTCAATAAGAGCTTGTATCCTTACCTTTTCTACAAAATAGCTGTGACCCAAAATGTTTTAACACGGTGCACAATCATGTGGTCTATAATGTCACATTTGGGTCACGCAGTAAAATTACATCCACAAACTATCAATTTGACGAAGAAAATCTTTGTGAGTATTTTCTTATACATATTTGTGAAATGAGGAAATCAGACAGGGAAGGCAGCACTCAACTTTACTAGCCGAGTACAGAAAACAGAAACATCATAACACATCTACACAGAGTAATGCCCACACAACACAACGAAGTTATTAAAAGCCCAAGTACCTGGCACAAAAAAAACAGTCTTGGTCAATTGTCAATTGTTGGAAAAAAATCTGTCAATTGTTGGAAAAAAATCTCTTTAAGTTTTCATTCCTCAATTAACCCCATGTTGAGCTAATAAGGTTATATTACCTAGGTATGTTGGCATATATGAGTTATGAGGTGATATTACCCTGTCATAAGCCAAAGCCAATATTTTCAGAAGATAATTCATAAAATGCTTGAAGTGAATGGGTTAATTTTGTCATTAAAACAAAATAATTTATTATCATTACATGTCAATTCTGTTTCCCAATACTAAATAGAATCTATATAAAAATTACAGTTCACGCTTGTTGTTCCTCCCATTCCAACTAGTTCTTACTTATTCCCATTTAAACTTGCCAACAAAACAATAAAGCATTTGGCTACTTATTTTGTTACACCAAAAGTTAGTTGGCTGCATCAATTTTTGAAATGCATTCTGTCTAGCCATCTTTCTCTTTAAAAACTTGAACTGTGTGTCACAACCTTGGAAATTTCTGAACAAGGAACATCATCGAAGCAAAGGTCTGAGCAAGAATCCTTGGATTTTTGTCATAGAAGCATTACGAAACTACAACAAGAAATCTTGATAGTTGTAAGCAAAGAAACTTGTGAGTTTTGAGCAAGGACCTTGAGACATTAGCACAAGGAACATTAATTATAAGGGCAGAAACCTTGAGAGTTTGAGTAAGGACCTTGAAAAGTTAGGACAGGGAATATTGAGAAGTTTACAGCAAGTTATATTGAAGAGTTAGAGCAAGGAACCTTAAGAGGCCATTACAAGAGACCTTGAGATATTAGAGCATGGCATCTGTACAAGTTTGAGCAAAGATCCTTTTGAGGTTCAGACAAAGAACCTTGTGATTTGTCAGCAAGGAAACTCTTACTAGAATATCTGACCTAATGGTTTTTAAACCATAAGAAATCTGTCACTATATATTTAATATTCTGAATGGAATTGTTTTCACTGTATTTCAGAGAGTATTGCCCACAGATTGTAGAAGATCTCGATATGGCTGTTGCCCAGATGGGTCAACTACTAAAAGGTACGAAGATGACAACTGTGGCCAGATTGAAAGACCTGTTAGTTGTACAAGGTCTAGATATGGCTGCTGCCCGGACAGGTCAACTACTAAAAGGTACGAAGATGACAATTGTGGCCAAATTGAAAGACCTGTAAGTTGTAGAAGGTCTAGATATGGCTGCTGCCCGGACAGGTCAACTACTAAAAGATCAGAGAATGACAACTGTGGCCAGATTGAAAGACCTGTTAGTTGTGACAGATCTCGATATGGCTGCTGCCTAGATGGGTCAACTACTAAAAGGTACGAAGATGACAACTGTGGCCAAATTGAACGACCCGTTAGTTGCAGAAGATCTCGATATGGCTGTTGCCCGGACGGGTTAACTACTAAAAGATCAGAGAATGACAATTGCGGCCAAATTGAACGACCCGTTAGTTGCAGAAGATCTCGATATGGCTGCTGCCCAGACGGGTCAACAAGTAAAAGGTTCGAAAATGACAATTGTGGCCAGATTGAAAGACCTGTTAGTTGCAGAAGATCTCGATATGGTTGCTGCCCCGACGGGACAACTACTAAAAGGTACGAAGATGACAACTGTGGCCAAATTGAGAGACCTGTTAGTTGTGACAGATCTCGATATGGCTGCTGCCCAGACGGGTCAACAACTAAAAGGTTCGAAGATGACAATTGTGGCCAAATTGAAAGACCTGTTAGTTGTGACAGATCTAGATATGGCTGCTGCCCGGACGGGTCAACTACTAAAAGATCAGAGAATGACAATTGTGGCCAAATTGAAAGTCCTGTTAGTTGCAGAAGATCTCGGTATGGCTGCTGCCCGGATGGGTCGACAGCTAAAAGATACGAAGGTGACAACTGCAGCCAAATTGAAAGAACCTTAAGTTGTACAAGATCTCGGTATGGTTGCTGTCCTGATGGGTTAACTACTAAAATATCAGAGAATGACAACTGTGGCCAGATAACCCTAACTGCAGACTGTAGAAGATCTAGGTTTGGTTGTTGCCCAGATGGCGCTAGTCCTAAAAGAACTGAGAATGATAATTGTAAAACTGTTGGTAAGTGAGAATTCTTCTTATGCCTAAAGTTCCCAGGGTTCAGTATTACCCCTGGGTTGCCTAGAATCTATCACAAAACCTATAATTATTCTGACCCTGTAAGCTGCTAGGACTTTGTTTTTTTTCCAAATCATGACACTCAGGTTAAAATTTACCTTAGTCACTAAATGTCACAGGGTACAGTCTCTGTTAGTTGAGAATCTAATCCCTGTTGTGGGTCTTATGGAGTGATAGGAAAATTGGATGCCTTTTGAGTTTACACTTTCACTCCATTGGCATTCCTTTCTATGTGTGACTCCCATACACATAAATTTGTCAGGCATTGAATTCCTGTATGGCAAAGATGAGGCCCTTTGACTTTTATAAATACGAATAAGGAAATTGAAGCAGATATTCTGAAATCAAGATGAAGGACGGTAAATCATTTATGTTTGTTAAATTTGTCACTCTGCTTCACAAATGCTCGTAAAAATGCCATGTTTGAAATATGAGAAAACTAAAATATGATGTATCTGTTTCACCTCCAGTGTGAAGAGTCTGTCCTACTATACTGATCATTCCTCCATCTTTGAAGAGCTAATTTAATTTAAATATCCAATAGGTTTTGGTGATGTTTTGACTAAAAGATAAATGTTCAAGCCAAGTCCTTCTTCTTTTCTTTCAAAGCTTTGTGACTAGAGTATAACGTCAAATGGTAATTGACAACACTAAAATCTGACCAACTAGAATGAAAAAAAAACTTTCATGTTTATGAATGAATAAAAAGAATGAAAATGGTTTAATAGAAGTGGTTAAGTTACTTGACACACAAATGAAAACTTTACGATTGAAAAACGTTTGCTAAGATATATTTTCACCACAAACAAGCACGGATAGGTTTCGGCTGAAATTGAATTTTGTATTGGTTATATGGTAGCTTAACTCTTTTTATAATAAATTATTTAGCTTTTGGTTCAAAATCTTTGTGTGATTATGCATAAAATTCAATTAAGATTGTACCAGCATGGGCTAAATAATTCAATACCAAACAGTGTTGGGGGTCATGTAATAGATATGACATGTTTTAATTTGATTGTCCAACAAGTATTTTATATTCAAAGGTCAACCGGCAAGGCAGTTACAACCGTATTGACACTTTACTGTGTTCGCTGATAAATGTGTTTTTCCCCCATTTCCTTTGCAAAAGCTACTGTATGGTTTTAAACATGTTTCATTTTGCTCCTTAGAACCTTATGGGTCCATTGCCAAAGCAAAGCACTATTAAGCACATATATTTAATGACCACCCCACCTTGATCAACTAAACATAGTAGCAATGGAACAAGTTTCTGGATTAACAGACTTCAGGGGCGCTAGAATCCACAGTGATTGCATGTAGCATTGTAGAATAGAAACTATGCCCATCACATATTTATTTAAGTGTGGGCATAATATTATAGCATTGGTGCTGTTTGTACGTCTGTCCATCTGTTACACAAATTTTGTGTGTTGAACTCCTCACAAACCTTTGGGCGGATTTTCTTCAAACTTTCACACATTAATTACCTTAATGTGTACTTGACAATGAAGGATGGAATTTTTGCTGGGTCAATTTTTATCACAGTTACTGCCATTTGTATGTTTCACTATATACCCCAATGTGGGGCACCTCACATAGACACATTTCTAGTTTAAAATTGTGCTTAAATATTTCTCATATATAGAATAATATATTGGGACAGTAATTTATACACGATGTGTCAATAAATGTCCCTACACATATACAACAAGGTTTGGGATTTGTAAAATATATGCTCTACTACATTAATGAATAAAATGAGAAAAGGTTGTCAAGACCTATTTAAAAAGAAATCTTGTCGGAAAGGCACTAACCTTCACCGTAACTTGAAATGTGACAAAAAGAATTCTTGTCAAAATTCCAAATAAAAAAATGCAATTTCGCTTTCATAGAAATGTTCTATATATTTCTACAAAATGGAGACAATTCAGAAAATGTGCCAGCATATCCTGTCAATGCACAAATCCCATTAGTCTCAATATACAAACAATAAGGTGCAATAATGTCATAAGGCCTGTATGAGAAAAGTGTTTGTGTGCATTACCTTTTTTACGCTGCCAGATATTCTACTCAGATCTTAATTAAGTTTATGATTTTTATGCCCCTCCATCTTTGATGAGGGAGTCACATATAATAATATTGCTTTGCTAAATTATCGTCCCTTTGGTGCAACAAGGTTGTATCTTATTATATGTTGTAAAGTGAGATTCAACCTTGTTGCACCAAAGGGACGTAATGTCTGTCGGTCTGTATGTCGGTAGACCAAAATTAATGGTTTTCATTCTATAACTCAAGTAGGCTTTGTCCTAGAATCTTCATGGAGTTTGGTCAGCAACAGTAGATGATCCCCATTGATTTTGAGGTCAGTAGGTTAAAGGTCAAGGTCACTGGGACCTTAACCAATTTTGACTATTGGGCTGCCTTGGCATGTGTGTTTTACAAACATCTCTTGTTAATATAAAATAGCCAATGGGTTTTAATATCACTGTGGTAGCTTAATTCCTATTTATTTAGATGACTTGACTGTTTCTGCCACCCAAAGTGTTGGGAACATAAAAATTACTTATGGAAAGTAGTTTCCTTCCGATACACCACCCAATGTGTTGGGGAAATACTAATAACTTACAAACTGTAGTTTTCTTCCAAAACAAGATTATCTAATTAGATCTAATTAGAACCAATGATTGTTTTGATACATTTATACATTTATCGTTCATTGAACCCGAATAAAGATGCACACAAATTATATGTGCATCTCATGGCAGCTGAGGTGAAGCTTCTCATTTCTCCAAACATACCTTGCAGCGTATAAACCAAATCACTGTATGACTTATTGGATTACTATGAAATTCAAGTTGTATCATAATTATATTGAAAGTACATGTAAAATCTTATCACTGTACTCATTATTGCTGTACATGTACTATATAATTCTATGTTTACTCCTTATTGCAATTGCCGGAAATCGACTCATGTACCTGATAGGCATATACTTGACATAATGATCATCCATTCATTAGTTAGATAATGTGAGTACACAATCTCCATACTGATAATTATCCCTGCCCGCCAAAGGGGATATGGTTATGGTAGGCATCATTCCCTCCGTCATTCAGTCTGTCAGTCAGTCCATCCATCCCAGCTTCTGTATTTAACTCCTACCTTTTTTAAGGGATTTTGACGAAACTTTCACAGATTAACTTCTATTAGGACTTACAGGGCATATTGCCAGGATTTTGTGACGCACCCTTTTTTGTGGGAGTTATGACCCTTCATAAACAAAAGATTTTATCAATGTGGCCTATGATTCTATTATAACAATGTATGATAACTAATAGCAAAATGTGAGAAAACATTGCATTATTTAATTAAGACTCTGTGAATCAACTATACTCCACTTTGATCAAAGTTAAAGCACGTCATTTCAGAGCTAAGTTTCCATTCATCATTTTTGATGATGATTACGACTGACATTCGTATGTAGATTTTGGAGAAAATATGTTGAGAGCAACATATAAGTGCCACTTTCAATGCCATGTTGTAAAATGATGATGAACATGAAGTATGGTTGTCTAATCTCATGCTTTGTTTTTGAAAGAAAAACAACAAAAATTATTATAAATTAACATACAGAAAGATCAGATATTAGAACTAAATAGCTAATACTTATATGTTATAACATACTTCAAACAAAAATCTACTCTTTTAATGTGAGCACAAAAAAATGAGCAACTTGATGGGGCTAAAATTAAACAAGTGTTCATAGTCTGCCTTTCCACTCAACACTCGGCAAAAAATTATGCGCTCTTTTAAACATACAAATTGCCCTTTTGATTGTAATATTTATGATCAAGAAAAGGAAAATAATTGCTGTAAAATATTACTAATAGGATTACTTTACTGGTAATAGTAAGCAAGTGATGTATTTATACCTACCCCCATGACTGCACATTGTGATTTTGGATTCCATTTCTTGTACAGTAGGGGTTTTATTGTGTCGGGAATCTTCATTCAATAAATGGACGCGAAAATGCAATAGTGTTGTGATTAGCGATTGTGTTTCTGGTACAGTAGGGGTTTCATTGTGTCTGGAATACCCCAAATTTCCCATGGATGTTTTGTGAGATTAGTCCACTAAAATAGTTCTTGTTCGGATGTTGAACTGGGCATTCCTTTGCATACATGCCATATTTTCCTGAAGCCTTTGCAGGAGATTGGTGATGGAAATGCAGGAGATTTCAATGAAATGCAGGAGATTTTTCTTGCTCAAACTTTAAACTTAAATAAATGAAGTTAATATGCAGTTTTCACTTATTTTACTTGTAGGACGTTACCCTGCATGCTTCATAAAGCTATTTAAATTAATATTTGTTATCATTTTCATCATGCAAACCAAAAATGCCAAGGTTTCAGTATTCCAAGAAATGCAGGAGATTTGATCAATTTGCCAAAAATCATGCGGGAGTAGAGTCTCAAATGCAGGAGACTCCTGCATGATGCAGGAGATCTGGCATGTATGCCTTTGTGGAAGGGTAACAGGATTAATAGGCTATAAGCATGGAATAGGCAATAAACAGAAGAAACACGAAAGGCCTAAAGCAGCATTGTCCTCTTATAAACCCGCCCAAATGCCATCCTGTGGCTTGTATAGTCTAGTTTCGCCTTTAAGGAGACACATTTGACATGTCCCAACAAGTCATAACATCCTGTTGGTGTCTCATAACTGCCCTTGCACACCTACCTACCAACCAGTCCTGGTGCATCACATAGATATAAATCTGACATTGCACAATAATACTATTGTATGCTAAGGATCTGTCACAAAGTGTCTAATAACTGCCATTGCACACCTACGCTGCACACCTACATCCCAAGCAGTCCTGCACCAAAAATGCATATACACGTCTGCCATCTCATATTTACTAAGCATCCTGTCTCAGTGTCTCATTTTAATTCCCCGGCATAGATCATGATCTACTGAGTGATGCAAGAGAAGGCATATACTATAGTGATTGCCCTGTCAGTTTGTTTGTCCGTCCGTCCGTTGCAAAATGTTGAAAATCAAATATTCATCAATAGTCCATCAAATAAATGCTTTGCTTTCAAAGTTGGCATACCTGTTTACCATTATAAACACAATACATGGTCAAAGCCAATTGTAATACTATAAAACATTTCAACAAAATTATGGCCCCTGAATGACTTAACTTGTTTGATATAGACAAGGCTTCCGTGTTTTTGAGCTGCTCTGCACACATGCAGTACAAAGATACAAATAACACTGATGGCACATTAGACGAGTCTCTATCATTCATGAGGATTCATTTCTAAAGCAAAAACTTTTTTAATCATAATGGATTTTTTTGACAAGCATAAATCATAGCGGTGGTGAATGTATTGCCCGATATTTTATATCATATATTTTGTTTGGATGCTTTTAGCACTAGAAGGTGTCAGTTATCATATGATATTACAATCTGGGTGATGACCTTTTTCCAGTTGTGTTATAGCTTGGCTATTTTCACCTGAACCTGACCTTTGTGCACAAATATATATCAAGGTTCTTGCCTTGAATATACCAATTTCCGCAAGCAAATCGTACGATATCAGTATTTCAAATTTGTGTTTGTATTACATCCCGAGCATCATCATCATACTCTCTGATTATGAAAACATACACTCGGTGTTGTAAACGTAGACAATATATAGACCGTTAAATTATGGTACTCAATAGGTCAGGCTCATGTCAATGTGGGCAAGCTATACACGGTTAGGAAACTGTCTTGTCTAGTCCACTGTTATAATAATGTAAGTGTTATATGTAGTTGATTCAAAGATCTCTGTCACAACCGCGTAAACAAACATTCACCCCGGTCGATTATTAAAGGTATTTCAGGATTAAATTATACCATCAATAAAACACTTAAATGATTAAAAAGCTAATGGTCCTATAGCGTAGTGGTTATACTTGCTGCAATTAGCTATTCAGAAATAGAACATAAGGGCGGTTTTGACAGACATCTTTGAATCGACAATAACTTCAATTATGAAATCATAGATGAGTTTTATGCAGCAGGCTTTCATTTTCATTTTTATTACCCAACCAAGCTCTAGTTTCTTGCTGTCTTTTCTTTTTTTGCTGTCATATATCTTCAGAATTACTATAAAATCGTAATTTTTCATTGGAATAATATCAAATTTTGTGGATTTCATGGTTCAACTTCTACCACAAAATTTAATTCCATCAAACAATAATTTTGACCCTTGTATTTATTACGTTAAATCCAAAATCCACAAATTAACATCCCATAGAAATTGTCTTTCTACCAAATCCAGGTAATTTCTTCCCATCATATTGTAACGATTTTTACAGTAAGTGGATTGTTAACAAGGTTTTTGAGAAATAATTTGATGCTTTTCTCTTGTAATATTAGTGCAAATTAACAGCATCCATCTGCCGCCTATTTGAAGCAACTTATGTACAGTTAATACCCCTGTTTAGTATATTATAAGTTATTTAGTTTTTGTCGAGCCCAGAGGTGAGCACGACATAGTTGCCACAATGGCGGTTGCATGTCTGTACGTTAGTTAGTGAGTTAGTTAGTAAGTTAGTTAGTTAGTGTGTCCGTCCGGATCATTGTCCGGGCTGTATGTATCTCCCTTATGTATTGACACTTTTGAAACGGTCTTTTTTACCAAAAACCACAAAATGTTGTCCTTTTGAAATTTATGATTTTACAGTAATAGGCAATAAAAGGTCAATATTAGATGCTTTCTTTGACTCTGTTTAAGATAGGATAAATTATAATTTTGGAAAAAAAATGTTGTTTCTTCAAACTATAGGTTTAGGATAGGATATAATCCAGACTCATTGTTTTGTATATAATTAGTATAATAGCGATGTTGTGTTGTCAGTAATAGCACCCTGATGCTTTCATATTGGACATGTTTTCCATATAGTACCAATTTAGCAAAGTCTTTATATGTCCCTGTTGTAGTGATTGGTATTATTTGTTTAGTTGCTTTACATCTCGTTTGTCATGTTTTATTTTATTCATTTTGATGTGTTTCTGTCTTGTACAGTGTGGCTGGTTGACCTAAATTACTTTAACAACTAAAGATAAATTTGACAAAAAGATAACGAAAATCAGTCAGGGTACTTCTGTCAATTTAATAAGTAAAACTAATGAAAGAATAGCCGGGACTACCATTAACTCAGGTACACCCAGTTAAACTTAGATAAACATAGTTTACCTGATAGACAAGCCAATGTTTACAACCTTTATCAATTAATTTTGAATGATCTGTAGGCAACAATCAACTGAGAAAAGAACACAGCACACAATCACACAGCACAAAAAGTCAACTTTTCCAGAAATGGAGGGTATTATGACCATAGCCAATGACAAGACAGGGCAGTACATTGCAAACCTAATCAAAGTGCTGATAGTGCTGAAAGAACAGGGTTTGTTCTGTTTTCTATAGAAATGCACTACTAGTAGATAGTGCTGAAAGAACAGGGTTTGTTCTGTTTTCTATAGAAATGCACTACTAGTAGATAGTGCTGAAAGAACAGGGTTTGTTCTGTTTTCTATAGAAATGCACTACTAGTAGATAGTGCTGAAAGAACAGGGCTTGTTCTGTTTTCTATGGTAATGCACTACTAGTGCAAGGCAATAAAACCCAAAGTCGTCCTCATGAATGACCACTTAATCTATTTTTAGCATCAAGGTCCTGTTTGTTTCCAGATTACTAAAACAGTGTCTGTTTAAAATCAAACCTGTTTCTGTCCAATATGCTTCTCACTGATAGCTAGATCACAGTGCTTGCTGGATTTTGTTTCCCTGTTTGTGTATGGAATTGGGAGACTAAATATATAATCTGGCCTCATTTGAAATTTCTCTTACTTATTTTTGTGAATGGTTTATCGTTTCAGATCAGGTGCTTGTTAAAACAGGATTCCGAGCTGTGTTGGAGTGTAACCAGGGTGCAGGCTCTAACAGAGGTGCTGTAAAATGGACAAAACAAGGCTTAACTGGTCCTGTATATAGACAAACCAGGTTTGTTAATGTTCAAAGCTTGTACATAGATGATGTATCATGTCGATTGATACACATGTATATCATCAATGTGAAAGATTCTTTATATCATATGGCATTTTAACCCAAAAGACACCAGGATCTATTGGAAAAATACACCCATATAGTATAATGTTATACGCCACTCGTGTGGTATAAGAATATACATTCTCGCTATATTAACACATATACGGTATACATGGAAAATCATGCGAACAAAAGACTGGGAAATCAAACAACATACTAAATGGTGCTGAGTGATTGCAATTGAAATGAAAAAGCAGATTTGTTAGTAAAGCGTAATTTCTTGACTTGTCTATCAGTTCTTGTGTCTTTGCTTGAATTGTATTTGATGTTCAAGCTCTAGCACTGGAAGCTGACTAGTCCTATTATTGAATTGGTCAAAGCATTGAATTTAATCAAGTCCCACACAAATTTTAAGTAAATAATGAAGTTGTAGGATGTTTTAATGGCTTGGTAAATCTATGACTATACAGTACATTGAATTTTAGAAATGGGTTTGTTGCTCTGTAATCTACAGGCAGAAATGAAGCATATCAATATTTATGTCACCCATCTTTCGTTATATTGCTTTGCTCATGCATGTATGTCGATTGGTAGACCAAATGGTTTCCGTTCAATACCTCAAGAACGCTTTGATCTAGGGTCTTCAAACTTTACATGGAAGATGGTCAGCAACAGAAGATGACCCCTATTGATTTTGAGGTTATTAGATGAGGTCACTGTGACTTTTACTATTTTCAACTACTGAGCTGCAGCCTGCCATGGGGGCATACATGTTTTTTTCAAGCATCTTTAATTTGTTTTTACCATTTTTGCAGATCTAGGCGCGTTATCCATCCACGATATAAGGGTAGAACGAAGTTGGTTGACAATTCCCGACTAGAGATATACCCGACATACGAGACAGATAGTGGTTTATACACATGTTCTGTATCAGTGTCTGGGGGTTCCGGAAGAGACAGAACGTATAAACATCAAGTATTCCTGGATATCAGAGGTAAGGAAAATAATAACGTAAAATAAAATCATTAATTTTCGTGGGGGATTAAATTTCATGAATTTTGTGGTTAACCTTTTACAATAAAATCGAATCCCATTGAACAATAATTACCCTTGTATTTATTACCTGAAATGCATTATTCACGAATTAAGGTGACACCCCCCATTGAAATGATCTTTTTTACCAAAACCACCAAATTTCGTCCCTTTGAAGTCAAATGATTTTACAGTATGTAGATATTAACAGTACATCTAGCAACATGTTCATTATCAGTTGGTTACTGTATGCATACTTGAGTTCATTATAAACCTCTCTCTTTTATTATGCAAATAATTAGCATAGTCGGTTAACTGACTAGAACTATAAATGTGACTAGAAGTAGAACTAAATTGCTCCACCAATCCTTCCAATACCATTGAACAGTTTTTTATGCCCCAGCATCTACAGGTGAGGGAGGCATATATTGATTATGCTGTTCGTTCATTTGTTCGCTCGTCTATTCTTCCGTCTGTCCGTTTATTCATCTGTTTGTCCTTTACGAAATGTTGAAACTCAAAGTCCATCAAGACATTGATTTCAAACTTGACATACTTGTTTACCAGCATAAGCACAATACATTATCAAAGCCATGTAACACTATCAAATATTGCAACAGAATTATGGACCCTGAATGACTTTGCTATTTGTTATGGACAAGGCTTCAACTGGGGCATAAGTGTTTACTGAACTAAGTCTCGTTTTCCTTTTCCTTAAATACCTCAATCACCATACCTACAAATGGCTTCTCATCACAACAGACAAAAGTTTTTTTCAATTTTTCAGCTACATCATATATCACATTTATTTTTGCCATCATAGGTGACACAAAGTTTGTATTTATTTTTGCCATCATAGGTGACACAAAGTTTGTATTTATTTTTGCCATCATAGGTGACACAAAGTTTGTATCTCCCAAAAATGAATGGTGTTACTGTAGAGAGATTTTACAGCTGTCATATCAAGAAAACTTATAATGTATTATAAATATGTCACTCAGAATATGCTTCAAGTACTTTAATCCTCATTCCTCATGTGCTTAATTCTGTCTTGTAGACATCTTACTTAATTATTTCACAGATTGAAGTGACATTAAACATTTTGTTGATGTCACATAATCCTTGTCACTCACCTGTCACTCACCTGTCCAATGCATGCATGTTGTTGTCACTTGTGGTAAAGAAGAAAAATGGAATAAAATGCACCTTGTATAAAAAATGTAATCCACTTAGTTTTACGACAGGTAATAATTGTGTAATTAGTTAAAATACACGAAGGCCACATACGCGTATAACCTAACCTTGTTTTTTGGTTGTTCATTATAACATTTTTATGTAGTATAATTGCATTAGAAAATTATTTACCGGTACTTGAAGGTAAGACCTTGATATAATGACTTCAAAAAGTAATTTGAATATTTTTTATGCTCTTACCAAAATAATTGTAGGGGGCATATAAACCTGCTCTTATCCATCCATCATCCCAAAATGTAGTTGTGCTTGTACCCATTCTGATTTAAATATGATTAAGTGTTTCATTTGGTCTCATGCAATAACCGCTATTCTATATTACTTTGTCAAACTGGGTCATCCTGCATTTTTCGGTGGGGACTTGGATTTTTCATTGTTTCTTAAATTTGGCTTGTGTGTGGGCATTGCTCAGGGTAGTTGTTTTGTGGTGTTTCTGATTTCTGTGCTCGACTGGTTAGGTTGAGTGCTACCTTCCCTGTCAGATTTTCTCATACCTTTTTTCAGTGGGGTAAATGCAACCCTAGAAATGGTGATACATTATTTTACATGTGTTGCTAGTAACTCTAAAAGTATTTGAGCAAAAGTTGTCAAATTCAATTAATGGCATGTAAATTAGTAAGCATGTGTTTTTGCACAACTACACTTTTTGATTCGTATTCATATATCAACGGTGCCAAACCAAAACCCCGTAACTGCAAAAAGACAACATTTCAGGAGACGATAAAAACGTATTTACTCTGTTGAAATGATACCAACGTCTTGTAACGAAATGATCCTATTTGGAACCAAAATCAACTCCGACCTGTACAAGAATATGTTGACTTGTACTAAATCGGAGTTTGTACTGTCATATACAGAATTTTCGACTAATCTTTTTAAATCCAATAAAAATACGCTATTTTGTCACCTGACTGTATTGAAGTAACGCGATTGGCTATTTAAATGGCAACTAGACAGAAATGTGCGGGAAATCTAGCAGATGCGGATGCTGCAAAAAAGTTTTCGCGCCAAAATTGAGTTACAGGGTTTTGGTTTGGCACTGTCGATATGTATTAGCTGAGTTATGGTACTTGACACAGTCAAATTACAAGTGGGGTGGAATCTGTGTCATATTGATGCATTATTAGTTTTGCAAAATTATGCCAAATATTTTTTTGCATATAATATTTTTGTGCGTATGTTATGTGCAAAGTGTCTGTTGTAAACTTATGTTGTACAAGATATATGCATGACAGACTCGAGTAATTCTGTTTCCCTGTCATTGATAATGATTTGAACATTCCTGCACAGATATTTTGGTTATTTTTGTCATATTTTTCCATGTCTATGCAAAATTTGAAGTGGTTGCTAGTTGGGTAGTAATTGCTTCCCTGTTATATTTTTGGCATAATGATGTTGTTGCAAATTATCACTGCGGGTATGCACTTTGTACCGTGAATGTCATCAATTGAGTGGTGATGAATTACGATTTAAACTTGCGTGGCTTGCTAGAACAGCAGCAGCTGCCCTGCTTAAGGTTCTTGATAACATAATTGTGGAACTCTAGATGCACCTTTGTGATAAAAAATTGCGGGGATTATTTTTTAATAAAGATGCATATTTAGATGGATTGATGAATTAGTTTAGGCTGCCTGTGATAGTCAGCTACTTATACACCTTGAGCTGATCATGCAGATGGGTACATCATTTACATACATATCTGTTTGAAAACTGATACCCAACATATCCAAAATATGAGCGGTTGTCAATTTTTATCAGTAATGGCTAATTCTTGTCTTATTCGGCTTAGGTTTGTTTGGTAGCTTAATTACACTAGGTGGTTGGGTAGCTACACGGTGTGCTGTAGGGTGATATATATGTTAATATATGAAACGACTAATAATAATTATCGCATAAAGCTAACAATGATTTAGAGTATCGTTGTATTGAGCATCAAAGACTAATGGTCATGTAGGTCACATAAATGTATACGGATAACAAATAAAGAGCAAACTATATGCTTAACTAATTTCACTGTCGCTTGTATATAGGTGTAATAATGGAAATTGTGTCAATGGAGGCTGTAAATGAGTTGTAAGTGCATGGTCATTCTGGTTCTAAATTTCCTGCCAGATTGACCAATGGCATGCCTTCAAATGGTTGAAATATTGAAAAGGGCAAGTCTCAAAATGTTTGATCAATCTATGTAAAGGAGGTGCTAGCAATGGGTTGTCATGCAGGTTATCATTATTAAGTTACAGTAAGTTGATTGTTTGTGCAATACATAAAAAGACATTAGTACATTTTTGTTGTCAATTTTCATTGACTAATCTGTCAATCAATGATAATTTGTCTTGTTTATAGAAATCTACAAGATCTTCTTAAATATTAGAACTACTGGGTTGTCAAGAAACTTGCTTGATTAAGTGAACTTTTAGTTTCGCAGTATAAGCAGTCTTAATATAATGTGTCTAATTAAACATAATCTGGTAGCTTACTGACAGAAAGCATGTACATCAGAACTACAGACATTGCGAAAACGTCGTAAATTACGTCAAAATGACGACACAGACAAAATATGGTAATATCAGAAAATTTACATTTTTACAAAAACAAATCCAAGTTACAATTTTCAAACTGGTGTGAGAAAAAAACTTACATCTTTTGACTGACCATGTGCTTAATTTCTTAGTGATTGCAAAACGTTAAGATTTCAATAAATTACACTGAAACTGTTTACTTTCTTTTTGGACACCCTGTACAATGGGTTTGTTTTGATTGCTTCACTGACATACATGCTTTATGACATTCCATTTGTTTTTATGTTGACAAATGTTTGTCTGTGAGCTGATTAGATTGTCTATATTAATTAATTTGTTTCCTGCTGTTAACATACTTTCTACAAATCCTGTATACAGTATCTGTGTTAGCTCAGACAAACAGGTGCTTCCTTAATCGTGTTAATTACTGTCTTAATCATACCTGCAATCTCGTCTTTACTTCTTGTTGCTTATATTTGACATTCATGTTTTATTGGCATATGTTTTATAGATTGTTGTTGTAAGAGGTAGTATCATTGATACATACTCCTGCTTTAACTTACCTTTAATTACCTTTTAAACCCCTAAGATAACGCAGTAAAATATATATTTAAGTTATTACAGCGTAGTAGTGTATAAATACCGAGAAAAGCCGTGACTTAATTTTTTAAAAACATTTCTGTAGAATTTAAGCACTAGTGGATCTATTGTGTTATTATCTTTATTTTAGCTGTTCGTGATTTTATTTTTTCACTTCATTTTCAATTTTCTTTTTAAAAATGCCATCAGTATAGCCTTTATTATTAAGTACTGGTAATAGCGATTCAGTCTAACCTATTTTAAAGGACACCTGCCTTGAACAACCACCTGTTTGGTGAACAATCAGTATGATTGAATCCCAGTATTATGTGGCTTGCGATACTGCCAGCTTAAACTGGGCTTTTATCAAGCTGTGCCACAAGTACTCGCTTTAATAGTAGCTGTCTCATGCATTGTCTTGGTCCTCCAAATAAAACAAGTTGGACTGTATACTTTTGATTTATTCAATCAGTTGGTTTTGTATTTCAAAATAATGATACTACAAAAATTAGTAAAAACATATAATTTTCTGTAGATAATTTATTGATATACCAGTCAAGTTATGGTCAATAGTAAAAAATAAATGAAAAGCATGCAAAAAATGTTGTCTTGTTAAATTCGGTTTAACAAATTTTTGATAAAATTGCAATCATGTTGTCATGGTTTTTGTTCAGACTAATATATCAGTTGATGGATTGTCTAGTTGGATTCTGCCTGTCAACTATATGTCAGTACAAAGCTTGTTTCAATCACCGCACGATTGAGATGTTGTCTTTCCAACAGCTGTTATCTTGTTTTTTTCATGTCGGGATAGAAATAGTGTTGACTTGAATGACAGCTACTGACGACCTTAAGTTGTAATCTGGAATCTGGTGTAATTGTTTCCCCTGTCTTTTTGTTTTTTGGTGGGATGGTGTTGTATCAAAATATTGGCAAAGATTTGTCCGTTTTATTAAACCAATCTGTCAACCTGTTTGTAATGTTTCAAGTAAGGGGGGGAGGGGGGGGTGCAGTGAAGTAACCGACAAACCATGGCATAGAACCTATAAATGTTGAGTGTCCTATGTTTTTTGTGTGGCGCTAAGAGCCCCTCCCCCAAGTAATCATGACAAGTGCATGGCAGTTGCATATAGGCTGATATGACCTAGATTTTACAAAGTGCTGACTCAGAGCCTCCTCCATTAATTGGTTTTTATTTGCAGATTTAACTTGCCTTATTTTTTCATCAGCAATTTTAAAATCTGAAAGATGGTAAAATATGATTTATTTTTTTCTCTCAAAAATTTACTATTCTGATTTATATAACAACATTACAAACTTGCTGAGTTTTAAGACCATAATATGATTAAAAACTTATCTCCCTCATTGACGCATTTATTACGTATTTAAGTTTCATTTTGTTACATAATATATGTTTTATATGGGTATTGGTATAATAAAAAAGTGTAATAATGTTGTTATACATAATCGGATTATGATAAATAATACCATATGATTGTATTACATATTTTTGGTTTATTATTTGTCTGCATATTGAATTTACAGTCGGATCAAAGTAAAATAATTAAGTTTGTATACATCAGCTTGTCCGTCAGGTAAACTGCATTTATCTACGTCTAAGTGGGTATACCTGAGTTAACGATTACAAGTCCCCGCTATTCTTTCGCATGGGATTATTAAAAGTTCACTCATTAGTATTACTTATAGAATCGACAGTGTTTATGTTAGTTTGTCGATTTGCAGAGTTGGCAATTCCTCTAGTTTATACTTATTTATTTAAGGTTGATTGTGAAAAAAGTTTTCCAACTTATATTCATCACTCTCGACACCTCACCCCTGATGTTATCCATTGCCACGAGGGTATAAGATAAGAGAAGCCAGTTTCCCTTACATGCTGAGCATCTAGCAAGGGAATTTCTGGTACCATTATTGTTTGTCGGGTATGAGGCGGCCTGTGATCGAACCCGGGAGATCCCGCACTCAAAGCAAACCCTCAACCACTAGGCTATCAAGGAGGCGGCAATTCCTCTTTAATCCCCCCCCAGGATTTTAAAATGCCCACGCATATTCCTATGATGTGTTAAATTAAATGCATTTCAAAGAGTTTGATGTTTTTACTGAAGTGAAATTTTTACTGTGATTCTTTTGTGATAAATGTCTTAATATGCATGAATATTAATTATTACCTTCTGAAACCAGACATCCATGTTTTGTAGAATTGCTATGAGTTTGAAATTTTCATTGTGATATTTGATATTTGACTGTGACACAAACGTTTTGTCATTATTATGCAGTCAACAATGTTGCGTGAATATGAATTTAATATTCATACCGAGATATGAAGGAAGTGTCTACATTTTGTTGCATTTTAAAAAATTGAAATTTTAATTGTGGCATTTGAGAAAGACAAGCTTATCTTCTTCTTCATCTAGGTGCATCTAGGACAGTATGGCATACCCGCAATCAGCCTCTTTCTAGGAAAATAAATTGTAATGGTTTCTTTATGGTATATAGTTTAAACTTTTAAATTGAATTTTTTATTAATGCAGTAGCTTTATTTAGTGATAGAAGTTTGTCATTTATACTGCATTTTATCAACAGTAACTGTTTTGGAATATTTTAATAGATGTATTAACACTTAATACTCTTTATTGTAGTCTATGTTTCATGCGCTCGTTTTTTGTCGTTCTCTCTTATTTATGTGAATTTAAACTAAATTTCAAGCACTAGTTTTTGCCTACTTCTCTTATTTATGTGCATTTAAAATACAGTTGCAACTTGTTATAAATTACGTGTTAGGTTGTTAAATGCAATTTAGCGTCTGATATTTATGCCGACAACACTAAATGTCTGACTTGTTAGGAAATGCATTACAAAAGGAAGTGTGTTCATGAAAGAAAGCCTGTAAATTGTATCTAAGTAGTTAGGGTGTTAAATAAATTAATTACAAGATACAACTATTTTGTAATTTAAATGAATCTATAAATGTTGTTATATAAATTCTGTTTTTTGAAGATGAATTTAAGTGTCAGTGACTTCATATAAACTGACTTAAATTTAAACAACAACAACAGCAAACCCTTAGATTTAGATTTTATGTTTAAAAGTATATAAAATGTAGAAGTTATAAAATAGTAACAAAAAATTTACCAAAGTGCTCAAAAAACAGTTTCATGCAGATTCTTTATACCATATGTTAAAGGGACTCAACTCCAGTTGGTAAATTGCAAAATTTATAAAAAGCATTTGTTTGGCTTGACCTACCTAATACATTTATATATATATATATAAATATACTAATCTGGCCTTATTCATCTTGAAGAAAAATAATTGAATAACGTCGGTTTATTCAATTTAAACCCCAAAAATCTATTACATGACTGACGCATTAAAATATATATTTAACGTTGTGTAGCGTAGGTTGGTATTTAAATGCTGAGAAAAACCGTGATCTAATTAGCCGACGATAAAACGTGTTCGATAGTTTTCATCAATAGCGCCTTTGATCGTAATGGTAGTGCTAAGAATACTTCATATATTCGTAAAACATAGTTTTTTTATTAAAACGTCTACAAAACATGTTTCTATCATAGGAATGGAGTTTTAAGTCCCTTTAAAAGTATACAAAATGTAGAAGTTATAAAATAAAGACAAAAATTTACCAAAGTACTCAAAAGATAGAAATTGGCATAATAGTAAATGAATATATTTTAAATTGTATGATAGTGCTTATTAACCTAAGAACTGTTTAACACATTGATGTCTTTTTCTACATTTCTTATCTTTAATTCTTGTCATTTAGACTCGTTTTCTTGCTGTTTCTGGAACTCAAAATGTTTCTAATGATTTATCGATTTATATTGGGTCTTATGATGCAATTCCAGAAAAAATATTGCCCCATAAACTGTAAATTTTCCCTTCAGGGTCATTACAGGCAAACATTCACATCTTTATAATTCCTGAAAATTAATTTAAGCAACATGTGAATGTAGTTTTCATGTTGTTTAATCTCAGTATGATTACTGTCTCGAACTTTAAGTATATTTATAACCCTAAAATGCCTCGAGGAATTCTTGCATGAAATACTGCACATATCTTGCTGTTAAATAAATTTTTTACTACATGATTATGTAACGATATATTAATTACCTGATAAGCCTTAGAATGGCTTGCTTGTTGTACATAACGATCCTGCAGGAATTTCAGTTAGAGCAAAGGATGTCTTGGTGCTTTTTGAAGAAAACACTGAAACAAATTTTGTTGAGGTTGCAAAAATGACTAGGCAGTTGCATGTTTGAGTAAAAAAGAAATTGCACAATGATGTACCCCAATTGTGACTTCTCCATGGCTCAGTGGTAAGCGCTTGCCACCTAATTCGGTGATCCAGGTTCAAAACCCAGTGGGGGCACACATAGGCATGCCAAATTCAGCAGAAAGCTGACTGGCAAATAAAGGCTATTCGTTTTCAAGACATATAACAGTACATTTCCATGTAGCATTGCAAGAGTGGTATGATGAAAACATTCCTATGACAATAAAGTTATTTTGAAAGGGGTGTAACTTAAAACCTACCCATTATTTGCTGGCTCTAAGAGTTATGCCATTAGTTAGCTAATTTTTACCATGGCCTTATAATTTATGCAAGGCACTCAATTAAACTTAATTACTGTAAAATCATTTAATTTCGATGGGACGAAATTTCGTGGTTTTTGTAAAAAATACCATTTCGATTGGACGTAAATTCGTGGATTGTACATTTCCACTAATAAATACAAGGGTTAATATTAAATGGGATTAAATTTCGTTGGTGAAGGTGAACCACGAAAACCACAAAATTTAATCCCCCACGAAAAATAAATGATAACAATGAATTACATGTCAAACAATAATACAAGATACAGTACCAAATCACCCTTGTATTTACTTGAATGTCAATATCGGATTAATAGATCCACTATCTGACTAATTGATCCAGGATAAATTACCAACAGCTATTGTTTATAATTTTGTTTATGATTAATTAAGTATAAAGATTGAAATCATAGAATGTGTCATACACATAGTTTATTTATGATATCCGAACCAATACTAGATACATACCAGTTAAATTGTAACCTCACAAGTTGGCATGTATTCTGACATCTTGCTATTTATATGAATAATCATGATAAGTTTCAGTACTAATATAAACTTAGTTTTGTCAATCAATTCTTGACATTGCTATTTAACTGGCTCTTTAAGAGTTATACCATGAGTTAACACTCTGAGCTGCCCGCACACGATTGGAGCATTATATAATTTACTATAAATCGAAATTGACTAGAGCTATAGTGCGCCCATCATAACATGAAAGGTGGGAGATTTTGGCACATGCCACAAAGATGGTTTAACCAAGTGTGCACAATTTATCAGTTTTATCTTGGTATAGAATTGACCGTGTGCATTTACTAAAGAAACCAATTTTTCACCAATAGGCAACTCCAGTCAATGTTTGTAAATATCACATTATAATCCTGGCCGCACTATACCCTTCTGTAAATCTGCCATGGAATTCCATGGGAAAAAGAGCGGAAATCGACGGAGTATTGGAACGAGGGATTTTGTGGAAATTGATGTAAAACAAGGAGAAAAATGGGAAAATGAGGGATTTATATCAGATATTTCCGCTCTTTTACGTAAATTTACACCAAATGCCATTGATGATGGTAAACCACGGAATTTGATGGGAAACGACGGAGTATTGGAACGATATTCCGCTCTTTTACGTGGATTTACACCAAATGCCATGATGATGGTAAACCACGGAATTTGATGGAAAACGACGGAGTATTGGAACGATATATCGCTCTTTTACGTGGATTTACCTCAAATGCCATGATGATGATAAACCCAGGAATTTGATGGTAAACCACGGAATTTGATGGGAAACGACAGAGTATTGGAACGATATTCCGCTCTTTTACGTGGATTTACGCCAAATGCCATGATGATGGTAAACCATGGAATTTGATGGTAAACCACGGAATTTGATGGGAAACGACAGACTATTGGAACGATTCCAGCAAATATTTAAAATTCACACTGCACGCTTGAGTCACCTTAAACCTATATAGAAAGAATTTAAAAAACAATTACATATGGTCAATATTTTACTTTATGTCATTTGAATCAAAATAAAATGTTTTCCAAACCTAGACAAGGCTATTAGTAATGTCCCATTCATTGAAAATAAAATAAACAACTGCTTCAATGTTTTGTTGCATTCTCAAAGTTTTGTATAGGATCTTATCACAAATTCTCTGGCACATATTCTTCATGTTCTGTATCCATGGCATTTTTCTGTTTGTCATTTTGAATTGTCCTCTCAATTGTCTTGCATCATGGCTGAAAATCAAATTGAACAGTTACATATACAATGTATCTTAATTAGAACCAAACTGAAAGGCGTTTAAAAGAATGCTCATTTTAATGTTTATGTTATTTTTTATCAATGCTCAAGATATATTTTATTAGAGGATTTGATTGTGTTATTAAACAATAGAAGTTAGGTGTAATATGATATCATGAAACTCAGTGTTTATTTGACCAACTCCTCTTAAACTCAATATATTTTACCTTTTAAGGAACAGTATAAATCTCTGCAATGTCTACAGTAACTTTGGTTAGTACTGGCTGCAATACTGAAGAAGCCACACTTTTGTCAGTCATGTACCATCTGAGTTTTGACCTGAAATGTATTATAGAAAATAAACTATAAATTATAAATATTGCACATTTTTCAACCTGGCACATTGGTTTCATTTCTTCATACTGTTGTACTAATGCAAATTGTTTGCACTTTGGCACACTGAAGTAACATGTGGCTTTCATTTCCCTTTGTCTTAGTGCATGGTTGATTAAGCTTTAGGTTTGTTATTAAATAATATAAGAAGGCATCACATGCAAATATAATATCAATATCTGAATTAATTATTAAATATCAACACATCTTACCTGGTGTTTAATTTGGCTGCAATCCTTTTCATTCTGTTCTCCAGATTTTCAATCACCGATTGGAATAAACTATGGAATGTCTCCCAAAATGTTGTTAAGTCTATTATTAACTGATATAATTTATCATCCTGATACAAATATTGTTCCTGTGATCAAGAATGTTAATTTATAAAGCACTGTACTCACATATTTGTTTTAGTTTGTTAACCATCACACTATAGCCTCCAATCATTCAAATCTGGTAACATGTATATGGACCACTCTCCAGCCAATGGCTAATCAGATTCAGTTACAGCTGTGAGGCACACTTTGGGGTGAAATGGTCAGTTGGTAATTGTGTACATACCAGCACATGTATTATTCTGCCTATTGGTGCCCCTGTTCTCATGTTACAATACTACAGAAATTGGCTTATCAGCAGATCTAATTTTAGAACATTCTCACATTGACCAGCAGGGTGTTATAATCTATAAAGGTTACTACGATAACAATCCTAGGTGAATAGAATCAGTGGCTCCATAGAATGTGATTGAAAAAAAATCAGTTTTATGAAATAGGTATTAAAACAATTATCAGCAATTCTGAACTGGGCATTTCAGTGCATCTTTTTCTTTATGACTAGTACATAATTCTTTTTAAATTAGCATAATTAATGTTGTTTCATACTTCATGATCCTTTTAATCTAATTTCTAAAGAAATTCAATTTAATAATGATTTAACTATTGTATTAATAAGCACTATTTATCAATTATAAAAAATGTATAAATTATATATACACAGGTCCCAGTTTTTACAGAATTTTTATATAAATGCCTTATTTAGTCTGAAAATCATTAAATCAAATTAATATAATTTTCAGATTCTTCATTTTAAGTTCTTTGTTTTGAATACCATTGTGCAGGGGAAAATAGTTTAGATTATGGCTTTATGATTTTTTAAAACATTTTTCATGTTTCTGGACTTAGAATTTTTCACTCCCAACACTGCATAAGAACTTCTAGTACAAGTCTGATAAAAATGTCTAAGTCTTTTCCATCGATTTCCGCTCCTGAAAAATGACTAAGTTCAACTTTCCGTCATTTTCCATGGATTTTGATGGTATTTGAGGGAAGAAATAAGGGAAAAGAGCGTAAAAATAATTTTCCACTCTTTTCCACTGTGTTTTACATCAATTTCCATGGATTTCCACGGATATCCATGTAAAATGAGGGTAATTCATGTAATTTGATGGCAGATCTACAGAAGGGTCTAAGACGCGTGCCATATATATTATGCACTTCGAAATGTCAGCCATTTGATCATCATCTTCATCAAATCGGGGTTGTGTCATTTGTGATTTTTTACTTGTCATGTCTGACAGTTAGAATGGATTATTGATATGGTAGGCTGGTGACAAGTGGTGTCCGTATCCCTATCTCTATACGATAATCCAACCTCTATATGCATTGCCACCTCGTTAATCCTATCTTTATATGCATTGCCACCTCAATAATTTGATCTCTTTACATAGTGCCTGTCCTCCCTTGATGTGCACATTGATTTAACACAATGTGAACAATTAAAGTGCAAAATTGCCAACAGTTGACATTAATATGTAACATGACTTTGATCAATCCCACCGATAACCATAAACAATAGTGCACATTAATATAAGGTGATTAATGTACTATTGAAACAAGAAATACCTTTAAAAAACATAAACAATATGCCTCCGTAGCTCTGTGGTTAGTACCATTGCCACCTAATCAGGCGACAAAATCCGGGCGGAGGCATATATATGCCTGCCATGTTCAGCAGAAAGCTGACTGGCAAATAAAGGCTATTTTTGGCATTTAAAAAAAATGCAAAATGATTTCAAATGACCGTTTTTAGTTGCATGCAGTATTGCTTGCAATTCTTCGTCAATACAACTTCTGTACTCTGAGTAACAATACTTGCTTTAGGAACTGCAAATATAAGCTGATAAATGTTTAAAAATTGTTGTGCATGCTGAATAGAGGTTAAATTTATGGTAAATTTGATGACTTATAAGGGACATCGTGTAAAGGTGTTGTTATAGAGAGATTGTGTCTTTACAGAGGGCTGCTCTAGACAGGTTATTCAATTCATCCTGCTCTTTTACAATGGGAACTTGGGCTTTTGATTATTTTGTTGGGTACAAATATTTGTGGGCATTGTTCCGTGTAGTTGTGTTATGTTGAGTTGCTGTTTTCTGAGCTCGGCTGGTTGAGTTGAGTGCTTTCTTCCCTCATATCTTTTTTGTACTGAAGATATTTTTTATTGTTCAGATATTTTAAATAACTGTATACTCAGTTTGTTATAATGTCTTGAATCACCCATATTACTTAGAAAATCTACAATAATGTTGAAAGTACAATAAATATATTCCTTGTTTATAATGATCAATCAATTGAAGTAGCACTTGTCTTTATGGTATCATCAAGTTTAAGTATTATTGTAAGTTAATATATCATATAACAGTTTGCTTTTTGGTTCGCAAGAGTGAATCCGATGTCTTGAAATAAGTTTGAAAAAAAATATTCTTTTCAATGGTTTGAAAATGAAGACAATATGTTTAAGTCAACGAGTATTGAAAGGTTAGGGAAAATTCAGCAGAAATTCTTCCTAAGATTTGTTGGAACACCGTTTTGCTTTTTGTACAACTGTATCTGAAGTTATGGCTCTTGTTTGAAAAACCTGAATTTCCTATTGTTTTTGGTGCTTTTGTTTTTGCCGCCAGCAAGTTACAATTTACGAGTTGTGGTCCTTTAATTTAATTTACTATGTTTCTTGGGGTTTTTTCTGGTGCTTTTGTTTTTGCAGGAAACAAGTTACAAGTTATGATTCTTTTATTGAAATTGCTATGTTTGTTGTTGTTGTTTTTCTGGTATTTTTGTTTTTGCTGGAAGCAAGTTACAGCGGAGTTATGGTTCTTTTATTAAATTGCCATATGTCTTGTTTTCCCATCGGTTTAGAGTGATAATAACTTGGCAGACCTTTAGAGATTAACAGGCTGTCCTTCTGTCAGTCCTTAGAAGTATTAAGTACCAACACTTAGTGTGGTAATTATATAACTGTTGCTGCACATGCTACGGTGCACAATTTCCTGCTAATTATATCTCTATATTGTCTGTGAAATTATGTCATCGAGGTTTTTTGTCGTAACTTGCCGCTTTTAATGAATTTATGTCATTGAGGTTTTTGCTGTAGCTTGCTGGTTTTAGGGAATTTATGTCATTGAGCTTTTTGCCGTTACTTGCTGGTTTTAGTGAATTTATGTCATTAACGTTTTTGCTGCAACTTGCTGGTTTAACAGTCCTGCGGTTACTGCTGTTTGGGAATGCATCAAACGAGGGCTTGGTGCAAAACTATAATAACTACATCAATATATCGAGGCATGTACCATAGTTTTGCAATGAGCCCTTACAATGTTCTGTTCAATTATTTTACAATATATCACAATCTTCCCACACCTGTTATTGCTTATTGGTTTATAATAAACAACAAATTTGGCTGTTGTTAATCTGGTTAAGCGGATACTATGAGTACTGCAGGCTATTGGGCAATATACTCAGTATTCATCTACTGAATTAGCAACAGCAACCACAAAACTGGGCGTTTTTTTGTCAAATATAAATTATTCTAGTGCTTTTCAAGCCCTTGCCCTCACAGGCATGTACTGACTTATTTATTCAATGACTTAAAATTGCTTATATAATTTTCCCTAGGGACAGAAACTAATTGAAATTCAATGTTCTCGTCATGAGAATCAATTAAAATTGCAATAACTGTATATTGAATATCAGTATCAATTTCTCATGGCAAAATATTACTGTAGGTAGCTATGTAGTTAAATTATTGTTAAGTATTTCAATTGTTGTAAATGACTTTATTGCACTGTACTGCTTTTAGAATGTAAGTATCATACATGCCAGATCTCCTGCATCATGCCGGAGTCTCATGCATTTGAGACTCTTCTCCCGCATGATTTTAGCCAAATTGATCAAATCAAATCTCCTGCATTTCTTGGAATAATGGAACCTTCACATGATGAAAATGATAACAAATATTAATTAACATAGCTTTATGAAGTATGCATGGTTATGTCGTACAAGTAAAATAGGTGAAAACGGCATATTAACTTCATTTATTTAAGTGTACAGTTTGAGCAAGAAAAATCTCCTGCATTTCCATCACCAATCTCCTGCATAATCTTCAGGAAAATATGACATGTATGTGTACTTGCCATTAAAGTGATTGTGAAATAGGTCAGTGGCCTGTGAAAAACTTTAAGAAGAGATTTTGGAGCCCTTATTGAATTATATTTGGATATGGCGGGCAGGCTTGCGGGTGGCGACATCAAAAACAAAGTGTTTCCGGTCAATAACTTGAATTAGGATTGACACATGTTCAAACTTTGTATGTAGCAAGCTGGCGTGGAAACCTAGCTTGGGATTGTATTTGGGGTCAGTGGGGTCAAGGTCACAGTTACCAAAAATTGAAAAAAGATTTCAACTCAATAACTTGTGTTTAGATTTACAAATCATTATCAAATTTTGTATAATAGCAAGCTTGCACAGAGATCTTACTTGCGATTTTACTTGAGACCAGTGAGGTCAAGGTCGCTGTTACTATATAGGGTTTTTTGTTTTTGCTCAATAAGTTGAGTTTTGATTGATCCTTCTCATCAAACTTTGGGTTCTTGCATAATAACAAGCTTGCACAGAGGTCTAACTTGTGATTGTATTTGGCACCAGTGGGGTCATGGTCACTGTTGCTAAAATGAGAAGGTTTTTGCTCAATAAGTTAAGCTTAGATTGCTCAATCTCCATCAAACTTTGGGTTGTTCAAGCGTGCATAGAGACTTCACCCAACATAACAATTTGACTGCCTAATTAGGTGGACACTGTACAGAAAACCTGGTTTCGCAGTAGGGCCGTATCTTATCAATTGTACTTTCAAACGATTCCCATATTGAATTGACCTCCTTGTACTCTTTTATTAAGATGGCCATGCATATGAAAAAAGGGTAGTCTGACGGCATGATAAATGTTAATTCATGACTGTAAACATTGTGAAGGTAGCATATCATGCAGTCTATAATTATCATTACAAATCATGCACACATGCACAAAGTCGAATCTTTCATGAAACATGCACTGATACTTTGTAACTTGTAATTTATGATTATATGGTATCACTTCGTCAATATTTTCATCAAACGATTTTGTACTTTTTTTAATGCTTTTACATGCATTTTCCTGCTTTATCTTACACTTTATGTTGACATAATTTGCCCTTTTGTCTACCATAGCGCTTGAGATAATATGTCTTGCAAAGAATTTAATCCTAAAATTGGTTTTAAGTTTTAAAATGATTGATTTAAAACTTGTATGTATGGCTATGTTGAAACTTACACTTAATTTGTAAAATTAGATACTGACAACTTCAATCTCGCCCCTTATATTATACCAAAGTCAGTAGGCGATCAATAATTTGGTCCTCTGATTTTAAAGAACCCAAATGTATGATTATTACTATTAATACGATTATTTCCCTATTTGACAAGCAGTAGCTCTGAGCCATCAACATAGCAGAATGTTCAGCTGTTCCTGGCCTCCACCAAATCTTTCATACCAGCTTGATTCCCAGCATCAGTAGGATGTTAAAAAACATCTGACCATTATGAACACGGCTTTACTGACAAATACTGTGCAATTGTGAAAGCAGCTTTACTGACAAATGCTGTGCAATTGTGAAAGCAGCTTTACTGACAAATACTGTGCAATTGTGAAAGCAGCTTTACTGACAAATACTGTGCAATTGTGAAAGCAGCTTTACTGACAAATACTGTGCAATTGTAAAAGCAGCTTTACTGACAAATGCTGTGCAATTGTGAAAGCAGCTTTACTGACAAATACTGTGCAATTGTGAAAGCAGCTTGACTGACAAATACTGACCATAATGTGTGTGAAAGCAACTTGACTGACAAATACTGTGCAATTGTGAAAGCAGCTTGACTGACAAATACTGTGCAATTGTGAAAGCAGCTTGACTGACAAATACTGTGCAATTGTGAAAGCAGCTTGACTGACAAATACTGTGCAATTGTGAAAGCAGCTTGACTGACAAATACTGTGCAATTGTGAAAGCAGCTTTACTGACAAATACTGTGCAATTGTGAAAGCAGCTTTACTGACAAATACTGTGCAATTGTGAAAGCAGCTTGACTGACAAATACTGTGCAATTGTGAAAGCAACTTGACTGACAAATACTGTGCAATTGTGAAAGCAACTTGACTGACAAATACTGTGCAATTGTGAAAGCAACTTGACTGACAAATACTGTGCAATTGTGAAAGCAACTTGACTGACAAATACTGTGCAATTGTGAAAGCAGCTTGACTGACAAATACTGTGCAATTGTGAAAGCTGCTTGACTGACAAATACTGTGCAATTGTGAAAGCTGCTTGACTGACAAATACTGAACATTGTGAAAGCAACTTGACTGACAAATACTGTGCAATTGTGAAAGCTGCTTGACTGACAAATACTGAACATTGTGAAAGCAACTTGACTGACAAATACTGTGCAATTGTGAAAGCAGCTTGACTGACAAATACTGTACAATTGTGAAAGCTGCTTGACTGACAAATACTGAACATTGTGAAAGCAACTTGACTGACAAATACTGTGCAATTGTGAAAGCAACTTGACTGACAAATACTGTGCAATTGTGAAAGCAACTTGACTGACAAATACTGTGCAATTGTGAAAGCAGCTTGACTGACAAATACTGTGCAATTGTGAAAGCAGCTTTACTGACAAATACTGTGCAATTGTGAAAGCAGCTTGACTGACAAATACTGTGCAATTGTGAAAGCAGCTTGACTGACAAATACTGTGCAATTGTGAAAGCAGCTTGACTGACAAATACTGACCATTTTGAAATCAGTTTGACTGCCAAATACTGACCATTTTGAAATCAGCTTGACTGACAAATATTGACCATTGTGAAAGCAGCTTGACTGACAAATACTAACCTTTGTGAAAGGAGCTTGACTGTGCTATTTGATTGGCTTCTCTGAACATGTAAACATTGAGCCAAAATTCCTACCTTAGCCTACCTAGTTCTTGTTTTGACAGGAGGCACATGTATGGCAATTTTAAGGACTGGCGCTAAGTTCCATTCTTCTCTATCTTTTGCTTTCTTTTCTACTTCTCCCCAGGTCAAACCAATTTCTTTCATTTCTGAATCTGATGGTTCTCCTTGCAAATTTTGGTCATCCTCGTCTCCTTTTGCCTTCCGTCTCCTTTTGCCTTTGTGATGTCAATAATTGAGCATGTCTTAATTCCCATTACATAAACCTGGCCTGTATTTAATTGTTATCAACCTTGTAAATGTATGTGTACAATCTATCATTTATAAATGTCTGGTCCTGTTGATTAGTGGCTTGACAAACTGCAAGTAAAGCATTTTGTATAAAGGGCATCATGTCACCAATACACCTTGGATAACAAATACTTATCTTGACAAACTGCAAGTAAAATATTCTGTATAAATGGCATGATGTCATAGCTTTACCTGTGATAATTTTTATTAGGAGTTTTTTTTTAATCTTTTCTTGCATTGAACAATTTTCAGGGTAACGTTTGTAAAAGATATATTTGGTGTTAATTCAATGGCTAGTAGATAAGATTAAAAGGGCTAGGCTTAAAATATAAATCCCTGCCATTTTTAGGCTTTTTGGTAGCTTGTAATTTGTATCACCACCAGTCTGACCCTGTTGCTATGCTGTTCCACCGATCAGTGCAAGATGACGTAAGCATCATTGATACTGCTTAAAAATCAAAGCGCTGGTAGAAATCTTAAACCTGCGTCCAAATTTGCACTCCTTATAATTTCGGAACAAAAAAAATTATGGTATAGAGATATGCAAAGTTAACAATGATTCATTGAATGCAACCATGAACCTATATTAAAATACCAATTGTTTATTCTACCCCTCATAGTGCCCTGGGCTGGTATTTATAAAGCATCTTAAGTGCACGTGAAAACTTAAATATTTTGACTTAAGTTAAAAGATTGAGCTGCCCATATCTCACAAGAAATTAAAAATAGCCAATGTTTTCTATATGACTATTTGAGCTCTTTACATAATGCTTCTAAACAATGTAAATAATTGTTAATATTAGTTTTCCTGTTTAGCTGATACACTTAAGAAAAATTTGAGACTTTAAGAAAATTCTAAGTTTTCACTTAAGAAGCTTTATAAATACCGGCCCTGGACTTTGCTTTGCAATTTATGTCATTGACATGTCTCCACTGTTAATGAATGGAATTCCAGTACCATGAGTTTTTATGTTCCAATATCTTATATGATAATGGCCCATCTGATATCAAGTAATTTCCTGTTATTATTGTTATTTAATTAAATGTGGCTATAAAACTATCCACACCATGTTAAGTGCATTAATTAATGCAGTCTACCAATTGACATAATTATTTCTTGAGTGTAATAGTACATTTGCTCAAGTGCACTTTTATAAGAAGAATCTTCAGAAATAAATATTAAGCTGCACTTATGAAGAAATATCACAGGCTTAGAATGAGAAGGCCGCAAGTACAAAATTGATATTTTGAGAAAACAAGAAAAAGCTGCCTGAAAACTACTCTTTACTCATGAGAAAAACAACTTCCGATTTTCATGAAAATAAGCTCATAAGAAGTGCCTTGTAATTCAGATGTTTAAAGTTAAGTTAAGTTACCAGTTTTCTAGGGCTCTTTTCAGCTGTAAAAATATGCCACTCAAGCACCCTTTGACATTTAAACTTTCGCCTGGTCATTGGGCTACCACCTATGGAAACATACGTTTGTGTCTCTCTGGGGAGACTATTTCTCTCCTGTGGGTTTGGCAGCCAATTCATGTGGGTTATTCTTGATCAGAGAAATTAACCAGTGGTCTAGACGGGGGTTGAACCCAGGACCTCTCAATCCCGAGGTCTTAAGTTGTTATCTATTACATTATGTGGCTCAAAGACTGACAGTAACATTTGTAGGGATTATATGTCAAGCTATGCATTTAAAATGAAATTTCTTATGGAAAAACAAGCTTTTAAAACTTCATTTTGGTCAACATGACATAGTTCCAATTTCCCTGAAAATAGGTTCATAAAGAGTGCCTTGTAATGCAGATTTTAAAAGTTAAGTTACCCATTTACTAGGGCTCTCTTCAGCTGTTAAGCCACTCAAGCACAATTTGGCATTTTTTGTTCCCCTGGTCATTGGGCTACATACAGGAACTTGAACAGGGAAATTAACCAGTGGTCCAGACGTGGGTTGTAACCAGGACCTCTCGATCCTGAAGTGTGCGCCCAACCTCTAGGCCACCGCTCCCCACGAGTATGTATGAGTCTCACAACCTTCTCATTCTAAGCCACCAATATAATGCTCAATAGAAGTTGTAGTGAAGTTTTAGCCCAAGTCGTTATCTATTACATTATGTGGCTCAAAGACTGACAGTAACATTTGTAGGGATTATATGTCAAGCTATGCATTTAAAATGAAATTGCTTTAGTTAATTGGCAGATACATGCTAAATTACCCTCATTGATTACCTATGTTTGATGTGAGCTTTGTTGCAAAAAGATGAGTTCAGTTTATGTCATGTTAATAAAAAAAATCATAATTACCTTTGCAAACACTTGAATGCTTGAAATTGACGCTTTGTATGAAGCTATGGGAGTTGTAGAGTTGTAGATAAGGCAAGGTGGAACATTATCAGTGATTTATAAAGTCATTATGCATTTTTTATGATTGGTATGTTACAGGTATGATAGGATTTTCACAGAAATTCATCATAATTTGTATGATTTATTGCCATTTTAAAATAGAATTTTTAATTAACATTGGAAATAAATCATAAAATTTATTGTGCAAGTGTATATTAAAGCAAGCAAGAAAATGTGCATATTCATAGACGCACAGGTCTAATATTAGATTTTTCACTCAACTCAGTTATTTAACAAGCATATCAATGAAGAAATAGTGCATTATCACTTATCACACAGAACTAAAATTACCAATACTCTGGCTATTTTATGGGTTGACTACACCTTATCCTGTATTTGTTCCTGTCTGGCGTTACTACCATAACCTGCACATGTTCTGATGTAATCTGTCTTCGCATGGGTGGCATACAAACAAGGCTGTTGCCCCTGGATACCTTTGCTGACATACAAACAGCGCTGTAGCCCCTGGACACCTTTGCTGACATACAAATAGGGCTGTTGCCCCTGGATACCTTTGCTGACATACAAATAGGGATGCTGCCCCTGGATACATTTGCTGACATACAAATAGGGATGTTGCCTCTGGATACCTTTGCTGACATACATATAGGGCTGTTGCCCCTGGATACCTTTGCTGACATACAAACAGCGCTGTAGCCCCTGGACACCCTTGCTGATATACAAATAGGGCTGTTGCCCCTGGAGAATAGGGCTGTTGCCCCTGGATACCTTTGCTGACATACAAATAGGGATGTTGCCCCTGTACACCTTTGCTGACATACATATAGGGATGATGCCCCTGGATACCTTTGCTGACATACAAATAGGGATGTTGCCCCTGTACATCTTTGCTGATATACAAATAGGGCTGTTGCCCCTGGATACCTTTGCTGACATACATATAGGGATGATGCCCCTGGATACCTTTGCTGACATACAAATAGGGATGTTGCCCCTAGATACCTTTGCTGACATACAAATAGGGATGATGCCCCTGGATACCTTTGCTGACATACAAATAGGGATGATGCCCCTGTACACCTTTGCTGACATACATATAGGGATGATGCCCCTAGATACCTTTGCTGACATACATATAGGGATGTTGCCCCTGTACACCTTTGCTGACATACATATAGGGATGATGCCCCTAGATACCTTTGCTGACATACAAATAGGGATGATGCCCCTGTACACCTTTGCTGACATACATATAGGGATGTTGCCCCTGTACACCTTTGCTGACATACATATAGGGATGATGCCCCTGTACACCTTTGCTGACATACATATAGGGATGTTGCCCCTGTACACCTTTGCTGACATACATATAGGGATGATGCCCCTGTACACCTTTGCTGACATACATATAGGGATGATGCCCCTGAATACCTTTGCTGACATACAAATAGGGATGATGCCCCTGAATACCTTTGCTGACATACATATAGGGATGATGCCCCTAGATACCTTTGCTGACATACAAATAGGGATGATGCCCCTGTACACCTTTGCTGACATACAAATAGGGATGTTGCCCCTGTACACCTTTGCTGACATACATATAGGGATGATGCCCCTGGATACCTTTGCTAACATACATATAGGGATGTTGCCCCTGGATACCTTTGCTGACATACAAATAGGGATGCTGCCCCTGGATACCTTTGCTGACATACATATAGGGATGATGCCCCTAGATGCCTTTGCTGACATACAAATAGGACTATTTCCCCTGTACACCTTTGCTGACATACAAATAGGGATGTTGCCCCTGGATACCTTTGCTGACATACAAACAAGACTGTTTCCCCTGTACACCTTTGCTGACATACAAATAGGGATGTTGCCCCTGGATACCTTTGCTGACATACAAATAGGGATGTTTCCCCTGTACACCTTTGCTGACATACAAATAGGGATGCTGCCCCTGGATACCTTTGCTGACATACAAATAGGTATGTTGTCTCTGGATACCTTTGCTGACATACAAACAAGACTGTTTCCCCTGTACACCTTTGCTGACATACAAATAGGGATGTTGCCCCTGGATACCTTTGCTGACATACAAATAGGGATGTTGCCCCTGGATACCTTTGCTGACATACAAACAAGACTGTTTCCCCTGTACACCTTTGCTGACATACAAATAGGGATGTTGCCCCTGGATACCTTTGCTGACATA
Source organism: Spisula subtruncata (assembly GCA_963678985.1). Classification (NCBI taxonomy): domain Eukaryota; kingdom Metazoa; phylum Mollusca; class Bivalvia; order Venerida; family Mactridae; genus Spisula; species Spisula subtruncata. Next base: position 19,778,411 of record OY787661.1, read on the forward strand.
CAAATAGGGATGTTGCCTCTGGATACCTTTGCTGACATACAAACAAGACTGTTTCCCCTGTACACCTTTGCTGACATACAAATAGGGATGTTGCCCCTGGATACCTTTGCTGACATACAAACAAGACTGTTTCCCCTGTACACCTTTGCTGACATACAAATAGGTATGTTGTCTCTGGATACCTTTGCTGACATACAAACAAGACTGTTTCCCCTGTACACCTTTGCTGACATACAAATAGGGATGCTGCCCCTGGATACCTTTGCTGACATACAAATAGGTATGTTGTCTCTGGATACCTTTGCTGACATACAAACAAGACTGTTTCCCCTGTACACCTTTGCTGACATACAAATAGGGATGTTGCCCCTGTACACCTTTGCTGACATACAAATAGGGATGCTGCCCCTGGATACCTTTGCTGACATACAAATAGGGATGTTTCCCCTGTACACCTTTGCTGACATACAAATAGGGATGCTGCCCCTGGATACCTTTGCTGACATACAAATAGGTATGTTGTCTCTGGATACCTTTGCTGACATACAAACAAGACTGTTTCCCCTGTACACCTTTGCTGACATACAAATAGGGATGTTGCCCCTGGATACCTTTGCTGACATACAAATAGGGATGTTGCCCCTGGATACCTTTGCTGACATACAAACAAGACTGTTTCCCCTGTACACCTTTGCTGACATACAAATAGGGATGTTGCCCCTGGATACCTTTGCTGACATACAAATAGGGATGTTGCCTCTGGATACCTTTGCTGACATACAAACAAGACTGTTTCCCCTGTACACCTTTGCTGACATACAAATAGGGCTGTTGCCCCTGGATACCTTTGCTGACATACAAATAGGGCTGTTTCCCGTGGATACCTTTGCTGACATGCAAATACGGCTGTTACCCCTGGACACCTTTGCAGTCCTAGAAATAGTGCATTGTCAAAAGTTTGGTTCTCGAGTATTTGATACTTTTGTGCATTGGTTGTGATAGCCAAGATCAGAGGTGACAGTAAAAGGGAAGAATTAAGTGTTGGATAACAAGGATATATTGTAAGTTCCGGACAAAAGTTCAGAAGTAGATTAAAATAAGTGTGAGGCACTTGTATATCTAATGACTTTGTTTGAACTCAAACACCATTGACAAAACGTTATATGTGAGAAGTGAATGACGTTATACACACAACTTTATAATGACATGCATTTACTTAGATTAACTTACAAAAATGGCTTTGAAGTATCAAGTATTGTTGTATGATGCATATTATATAATATCTCATAAATAAATTTTCCCAAGCACTGAATAACCTAACCCTAATATTGGTGTGCTTTGTAACTTTGACATTGATAACAAAAATACTATATAGCCCTTTACTTTGTGAAGACACAGTTCCAAGTCCGAACTATATTACAGTGGAACTCGGTTATAACGAAATCCTGGGGACCTAGTAATTCCTTTCGCTATATCCGATTTTCGCTATATCAATACAACGAAATTTCGCTATGTGAGATCGGATACAACGTATTTTGTTGTACATTGTATATTGAAATCATTGTGTTAATCATTTATAAACCCAGCATGTACAGACTGCTTCGGAATGTTTAAAGAAACAGCATAGACGATGCGGATCATGTTTTGATATTATTAACTGATAAAAATGGTAATGAATGAGTTCTATTCAATATCTTACTTGGAGTATATCAATCCTTATTCTATGCGAAGTAAGGCATTATTTGAGCAGTTTGGCTGTTAAAAAATTAAAACAATTTACTAAGTAACGTTGCTGATTGTGACATGGTCGATGAAGGCCCAACGTATTTCATCCTCTGTCTAATATTTCGTTTTCTAATATTTCGTTTTATAGTTTAAGCTGCAGTTTTCCGAAACTTTCGAAATAAACAATTTACAAAAGTTAAAAATCTTGTAAAGTCAACGAAGTTTAGGGGTATAATTATTGGTTAGGTCAGTTGATTTGCACTGATAAATGCCCAAGGCACAACAACTCAACACCTTTTAAGATTGTTTGTACAATTTTTTTCACGCAATTTTCGCCTTTGTTATAACCGATCAGTATTGCACACAAAATGTTACATCGGGACCTAGAAATCATTACGTTATAACCGATTTTTCAATATATCCGATCACGTTATAAGCGAGTGGTATAACATTGAAATAAAGAAGGGACGAAGTCGGGGATTTTTCTTCCTTGCGCTATAACCGAGTTTTCGTTATAAGCGAGTTCGCTATAAGTGAGTTCCACTGTACAATGGCACACATTTCAATACTGTAAACCTAGAAACTTTCGTGGCTACAAATTTTCGCGTTTTGACGATTGTCGGCATATTCGCGGCTACAAACTTTCGCGTTTTTTAGTCTCCCGCGAACTCCGCGAACACTAAGTCGCATAGTGACAAAATTATTGATATTATAACCTGTCACATACATTGCTCGGTTCGTATATAATTGCTTCTAAATTATACTTCTCACCTTTGTTAAACCCTCTCAAACTCTTTTTGATGTAGATAGTTACCTATTGTATTTGTTTACACAAATTGAAGACTACGCTGGTAATGTTTTCACAGTTTTATTGACACTGTCAGTCATTTTGTATTATGACATACCCGTAATAAACAGCGCTATTTACAGGCATGTTCATATATTGAGTGTATTGTTAAACACGTTTTCAAGAATGTTTTTTAAAGTGTTTTCATTATTGTACCGTGATCATAAAAGGCTTTATTCAGAAAAAGTACATACACTTAACATTCCATATTTTGACCAAATAGCACTTATAATACGGTCTTATAAACGTCGTACCAAAATGATGAATTTCCTTCCAAAACGAGAAACTTTCGCGTTTTTCTTGTCCTGGACATGTTCGCGGCTATTTACTTTCGCGTATTTTTACTAACCGCGAACACCGCGGACTTAAATCGCGCGAAATAATTTCTAGGTTTACAGTACATACCCCTAGTACTTCAATGCCGATAGACAATTGTTATCAATTTCTAGTTATGAAGAATGGTGCTAGTTTCCTAATCAAATAATTGAACATTAATTTGTTCTTTAAAAAGAAACAAGTAAAAGAATAATCAAGTCTGCAGGTTCATGAATAAATGCATGATAGGTTAATGGGGTATTATAAAAGGATTAAAACAATTCTTAGTAACAAGAGATATTAAAACATGTTTGTATATCAGTTAAAATTTAACATAAGAAACTAAAGTTAATTCATTATGATCATCATTTTCGCCTCCATAATGGACCAACAAATTTCTGGTAAAGCCATAATTGCATTAAAATCGCTCAGAGTGGAACATACATTATTTGTTACATAGCAATTCAGGAATCTCTTTATCCCATTGCCTGTGGCCGTTATATAATACAACTCTAAGCACATGTAGTCAGTCTCTCTCGAGTGCAGCATAATAAATCTAAGGTAATTGAGCATCTTGGCAAAACACAATTATCAGCTGTATTACCTCATTGAAATCTCTGTACAAATAGTTGAATTTGTTTTATATTTGTTTGTGATTTATTTGTGATTTATTTGATGATTCTACTTGAACAATTGTTGAATGTTTTCTGTCTGTTCATACTTCTTTGATTAAGGAAACAATTAACAATTTCTAAATTAACATTTATAGTGTAATCAAAACAGACTCTTAATTGATGGTGTAACCTAGTGTAGCCTAGTGCATGCATCTCTGTCAGGTGAGGTCAGGGTCAGCAAAGAGTGCTCGTCAAGTCTATCTGTCAGGGTCGGCAAAGAGTGCTTGCCAAGACTTTCTGTCAGGTCAGGGTCTGCAAAGAATGCTCACCTAGACTTTCTGTCAGGTCAGGGTATGCAAAGAGTGCTCACCTAGACTTTCTGTCAGGTCAGGGTCTGCAAAGAGTGCTCACCAAGACTTTCTGTCAGGGTGAGGTTAGGGTCGGCATAGAGTGCTTGCCAAGACTCTCTGTCAGAGTGAGGTCAGGGCCCACAAAGAGTACTTGCCAAGACTCGCTGTCAGTGTGAGGTCAGGGTACACAAAGACTTCATGCCAAGACTCACTGTCAGAGTGAGGGTCGGCAAAGAGTGCATGCCAAGACTCGCTGTCAGGGTGAGGTCAGGGTCGACAAAGAGTGATTGCCAAGACTTGGTGTCAGGGTGAGGGTCGACAAAGAGTGCATGCCAAGACTCGCTGTCAGAGTGAGGGTCGACAAAGAGTGCTTGCCAAGACTCGCTGTCAGAGTGAGGGTCGACAAAGAGTGCATGCCAAGACTCGCTGTCAGAGTGAGGGTCGACAAAGAGTGCATGCCAAGACTCGCTGTCAGAGTGAGGGTCGACAAAGAGTGCTTGCCAAGACTCGCTGTCAGAGTGAGGGTCGACAAAGAGTGCTTGCCAAGACTCGCTGTCAGGGTGAGGTCAGGGCCCGCAAAGAGTGCCAAGACTTTTTGTGTGGAAGGTCACAGTCTGTCTCAAGGCCACATATGACTTGACTATTGCGATCCTACAGTCCTGGAATGATGAAGTTCAATAAGGTTTGTGGGGGAACATTATTTGAATTTGCCTCTCAAATACTTTTGGCTGAATCATAAAACACTAGGCTTACAGTGAAACAAGACATAAATTAATAAAGATTAATTTAAATTTTATAAGAAGTAAGAATATCGTAACTGCTTTATATTTAAGAAGGATGTAGGACAGTCTTGCGGGCAACCCTCATAGCGCTCAAATATTTGTGGACATTCCTCATTTCAGATAAAGATATGTATTTCTCGGTGTGATTTTTTTCTCTACATATCATATATTGTATCAGTATATCTTGTTTATGATTATATTTCAAATATATTAATGCTAATGAGCTCTAAGATTACCTATCATGGTGTCAAATCACTGTAATCTATTACTTTACAACGTTTTAGCCTCATGAATTGCCCTGTGTTTCTATGCTTAGGTCGAATAAAAATCCCTAACAACTTGGGTGTATATTTCCTTCCGTTTCATTTCAATATTTCAAATAACAAGAATTTTAGTGGTTCAAAATTATTTGAAAATTCAATGTCTTGTGTGCATGAATATCTATTTGGAAAATCATGAATTATGTAAAACATGTTTTCATTGGCTGAAACCTTTATGAAGTATAACGGTCAATCGTTTGTAAAACATGTTTTCATTGGCTGATATCTTTAGAAAGCCTCTTGGTCAATCATTTGTAAAACGTGTTGTCATTGGCTGAATTCAACCTTTATAAAGTATAACGATCCATCATTTGTAAAACATGATTTCATTTCAAGACATCTAAAGTCTGTTGGTCAACTATTTGTAAAACATGTTGTCATTTGCTGATACTTATAAGACTAAGTGTCATTCAGTATTATTGTAAAACATGTTTTCATTTCATAGCATCCAAAGTTTCTTTGTCAACTATTTGTAAAACATGGTATCATGGGCTAGAATATGATTTGTTACAACCGGAGCCCTGTATTATGGCCTAACCAAATGCTGCTACCAAATAACATTACTGAGGGCTTAACCATTTCTATGCAACAACACCCTACCAGTGAATAGACTCAACGCAGTCTTGTTAAAGTAATTTGAATTACCAGTCTCACATGCAATTTTCACATGAACGTAATAATAAAATTTTCAATTTATATCTAGGTGAGAAGTGACAATATTAAGTAAATTGGATCAAAACACTTAGTGTAGCACATGCACATATGCCTGGTGATCATATCAAGTAAATTGGATCAAAGCACTTAGTGAAGCACACATCAATGCCTGGTGATCCTTGAAAGTCTGTGGACCCTCACTATTTTGTTGCTCATTTGATTGGCATGATAAATGAAATAAGTTATATAAGTCTTTAAGAATTTGATACTGTTCATCTTGAATGGCCAATCATTTATCAATTCATCATGATATATAACCACCTTAATAAAAAATAACATTTTTATGCTTGACAAAACCACATTTCTTACATAAAGATGATTACACAAAGTACTCTAACGTTTTGAACGTCTAAATTTCTATTTGTGTGGATAAGCATTCCAAAAGTAAACACTTGAATCGCTTCACTCCCCTGCTGAGGTCGTAATTGTTCTGAACTTGAAAAATTTGGGAGAAATTCGGTTAGAATTTTTTGTCACAAAATATATTATAATGGTTGTTGACTCCAGACAGTCTTTGAGTTTATAATTCCTAAGTTCCAATATATGGGATCCAGACTCTGGTGCTTGCAATCCTGCTGAGGAATTTTATCTAAGCAATTAATAAACCCTTTCTCACAGTGATTATAACTTTTATTTGTCAAGATGAAAAGATAACTTGAAATAGAAAGAAAATTTACAGAATATGTTTGTTTCTTTATGTTTGTGTTTATTTGATATCAGGCCCCGATCTCCCAAAGTACTTCAAGTAGAAATCTTAACTCAAATTGAGATTTTCCTTAAATCAGAGTCACAATTAGAGATAAATCTGAAGTTCTAGCTCCTGAAAGTTATTACTGCAATAAACACAGAATACCATTTCCGTATAGTATGGCTAATTTTGAGTCCAGTCCAGCATGATAAACGCTAAGACTCATGCCAATATTTGAGATGAGATCTGAGCATGCTTCGGGAGATTTGGGCCAGGATTTTTTGTTAGCTCACTTGTCACAAAGTGACAAGGTGAGCTTTTGTGATCGCTCTTCGTCCGTCGTCCGTCCGTCCGTCCGTTCACAATTGCTTGTGAACACACTATAGGTCACAAATTTAGCCTGATCATTATGAAACTTGATCACAATGATCATCTCCATAAAATCTAGGTCAAGTTCGATATTGGGTCATCTGGGGTCAAAAACTAGGTCACTAGGTCAAATCAAAGGAAAACCTTGTGAACACATTAGAGGTCACAATTTGAGCCTAATCTTTATGAAACTTGATCACAATGATCATCTCTGTAAAATCTAGGTCAAGTTCGATATTGGGTCATCTGGGGTCAAAAACTAGGTCACTAGGTCAAATCAAAGGAAAACGTTGTGAACACATTAGAGGTCACAATTTGAGCCTAATCTTTATGAAACTTGATCACAATGATCATCTCTGTAAAATCTAGGTCAAGTTCGATATTGGGTCATCTGGGGTCAAAAACTAGGTCACTAGGTCAAATCAAAGGAAAACCTTGTGAACACGTTAGAGGTCACAATTTGAGCCTTATCTTTATGAAACTTGATCACAATGATCATCTCTATAAAATTTTGGTCAAGTTCGATATTGGGTCATCTGGGGTCAAAAACTAGGTCACCAGGTCAAATCAAAGGAAAACCTTGTGAACACATTAGAGGTCACAATTTGTGACTAATCTTTATGAAAATTGATCACAATGATCATCTCTATAAAATCTAGGTCAAGTTCGATATTGGGTCATCTGGGGTCAAAAACTAGGTCACTAGGTCAAATCAAAGGAAAACCTTGTGAACACATTAGAGGTCACAATTTGAGCCTAATCTTTATGAAACTTGATCACAATGATCATCTCTGTGAAATCTAGGTCAAGTTCGATATTGGGTCATCTGGGGTCAAAAACTAAGTCACTAGGTCAAATCAAAGGAAAACCTTGTGAACACGTTAGAGGTCACAATTTGAGCCTAATCTTTATGAAACTTAATCACAATGATCATCTCTATAAAATCTAGGTCAAGTTCGATATTGGGTCATCTGGGGTCAAAAACTAGGTCACCAGGTCAAATCAAAGGAAAACCTTGTGAACACATTAGAGGTCACAATTTGAGCCTAATCTTTATGATACTTGATCACAATGATCATCTCTGTAAAATCTAGGTCAAGTTCGATATTGGGTCATCTGGGGTCAAAAACTAGGTCACTAGGCCAAATCATTGAAAAACCTTGTGAACACATTAGAGGTCACAATTTGTGACTAATCTTTATGAAAATTGATCACAATGATCATCTCTATAAAATCTAGGTCAAGTTCGATATTGGGTCATCTGGGGTCAAAAACTAGGTCACTAGGTCAAATCAAAGGAAAACCTTGTGAACACATTAGAGGTCACAATTTGAGCCTAATCTTTATGAAACTTGATCACAATGATCATCTCTGTAAAATCTAGGTCAAGGTCGATATTGGGTCATCTGGGGTCAAAAACTAAGTCACTAGGTCAAATCAAAGGAAAACCTTGTGAACACGTTAGAGGTCACAATTTGAGCCTAATCTTTATGAAACTTAATCACAATGATCATCTCTATAAAATCTAGGTCAAGTTCGATATTGGGTCATCTGGGGTCAAAAACTAGGTCACCAGGTCAAATCAAAGGAAAACCTTGTGAACACATTAGAGGTCACAATTTGAGCCTAATCTTTATGATACTTGATCACAATGATCATCTCTGTAAAATCTAGGTCAAGTTCGATATGTGGTCATCTGGGGTTAAAAACTAGGTCACTAGGCCAAATCATTGAAAAACCTTGTGAACACATTAGAGGTCACAATTTGTGACTAATCTTTATGAAAATTGATCACAATGATCATCTCTATAAAATCTAGGTCAAGTTCGATATTGGGTCATCTGGGGTCAAAAACTTGGTCACAAGGCCAAATCATTGAAAAAGCTTGTGAACACACTAGAGGTCACAATTTGAGACTAATCTTTATGAAAATTGATCACAATGATCACCTCTATAAAATCTACGTCAAGTTCGATATTGGGTCATCCGGGGTCAAAAACTAGGTCACAAGCCTTTGAAGGCCAAATCATTGAAAAAGCTTGTGAACACACTAGAGGTCACAATTTGAGCCTAATCTTTATGAAACTTGATCACACTGATCATCACTATAAAATTTTGGTCAAGTTCGATATTGGGTCATCCGGAGTCAAAAACTAGGTCACGAGGCCAAATCATTGAAAAAGCTTGTGAACACACTAGAGGTCACAATTTTGACCTTATCTTTATGAAACTTGATCACAATGATCATCATTATAAAATTTAGGTCAAGTTTGATATTGGGTCATCTGGGGTCAAAAACTAGGTCACGAGGCCAAATCATTGAAAAATCTTGTGAACACACTAGAGGTCACAATTTTGACTCTATCTTTATGAAACTTGGTCACAATGTTTATCTCTATAAAATCTAGGTCAAGTTAGATACTGTGTCATTTGGGCCAAAATCTAGGTCACTAGGCCAAACAGGTGAGCGACACAGGGCCCTTTGGACCCTCTTGTTAATTTTGTAATATTCGTAATCACTTGTAGCGAGCTATCCCTCAGTCAGTCGACTGCTCACTCAATCAAACTGTTTCATTATATTGTGATAAAAAAATCTAGAAGAAAAATTAAAGGACATAGTCATGTGTTATATTATTAACATTTTCATCATCGAAATTAAGATATTCAACAATATATCAGGCACAAATTCTAAAAAACTTAAAATAGATAGAAAGCCTACATTAATGAAAGCAATTGAGGATTGTCTATTGTGTCCTTTTTTGTGGTCAGTTGAAATTTATTTTTTGAGTGATAGGTATGTCATAAAATCCTTAAATGAGTTTTATATCGTATTATTAGCAGTTTTTTGTGAATTTAAAGACCAGTCGATAATAAATAATGATGTTAGATCTGTCGTTTATTCGTAGACCATATGAATTTATAGCCAGTTTGAAGTGCTAATTCTGGAAATCTTACACCAGTGATATACAAGAAAAACTGTTACGCAGAGCCTATAAAAGCGCTGTGCAGGAGTTGCTACAAAAATATCATTTAGATATAAATAACTAGAGATAATTTGAAAACTGAACCATATACAACATGATTCTTGATTAATTAACTTTTCATAGTCAAGTCAATAAGTAAAATTGTTTAAGAGTTCCTCTCTTGCCAGTAGTTTCTGACAGCGAGCATTTATATCTGACATTTGACATTTTTCCTATTTAGTGTAGCTCTTAAATTTAAGTGAAAAGTATAATTAAAGAACTAGACAATAGCAACAAGTATATGTGTCAGTAAATTCACAATTCTATATTAGGTCAAAGGTCATCATAAATCAAACTTTAATTTTTCCAATTTATTGTTTTGTCCATGGCAAATATATATTGATCTTATAGTATTTAATTGAAAAATAAGGAAAGCCAATCATATTGCTTGCTACTCCCTACATTGCCCACAACTGTGACCCAATCAAAACTCAAAGCATGAGAAAAACTGTTTTCAAAATATGAAGGAAATATCGAAAAGGTAATGTGTATAACCATATATGTATCAAAAAGTCGAAACTATAAATTATACGGAGACACTTAAAGGCTGACAAATATGTTCTGTTGAATTGATTAGAGAAATAAATAACTTATCCCTCAGTGGACACTTAAACAGCGCCTCTCCGATTTCAACTTTAGCCTTAATGTTTTATCTGTCTATAATAAACTCATTAATTGCGCTGATCCCCACGCCATGGTGACTAATGACATTCTGACGACTTTCTGTCTTATTTGAATTCAAATCATTAACAACAGTGACGACTACTCTTGGGCGGTTTATCATGTACCACAATTTGAATATATTTTAATTTAAGCTGTCCCCATCTAATTGTCAGGCTGTCAGAGGATTTTCTGTTACGTTTTTGTAATGAATGAAACCTGGAGTAAAAATAAAATGAAACTGAAAAAAAGTGAAATGAATGAAAGTAGCGCTTTATTTAGAATGATTGACACATTGATAGATTTGATTCTAAATATGTTAATATCGAATACGTATTGACACTTTATAGGAAATGAGATTTGTTACTACATATACTCACCATGTTTTGAACTGTTCATCGCAAGTTTTATTCACAGATGATTTTATTTAAAAATTTGGTGAATCACTGATGATGCCACAATGTTTTTGCTAATGTAATGCCTGCCTTGTTTTTTTTGTTTTTTTTTAAGGATGTTCCATATATATGAAGCAATTTTTATTAGCTAAATTTGAATTTAAAATGGGATCATTGAATCGAAATAAATTGTATAAAACCAAAATATTGAAGAATCAGATGAAAAGGCTTGATTGAAACTGCCAAATTTAAGATCCAATTAAGTTGTGGCTAAAACTCGATCCAAAGGAAGCACAATTGTAGCTTTTGCAATTGAAGAAGCTGTGCTTTTGTAATAAGTGTCGCTTTAATGCATTATTACTATGTAATAATTCCAAACCTAAAGCGCAACTCTTTTGCAATTAAATGCTTGTTTTCTGTTGTGACATTTTTTGTGCAGATGTTAGAGCCATGAGATGATTGCAGGTTTGGGTAAGGCCGATACCCTAAGTTTGAAAGACAAAACACTCATGCAAAACAAGTAATAACGATTTCTATCCTCGTATTATTTGGCTAACAAATATAGCTTTCAATTAAGCATTGTCAACCGTAGTAACTTACTTAAGGAACTGAAAACTTGTTTGTGTAAAAACTACTGCTGTTTAGGGCTTTAGGACATGATGGTGAACAAGTATGAAAGCAATATCTCAATAGATTTTGAAGATATAAGAGGTTACAGACTTCCTTTTTTTGTTTTCCCTATGATGCTCAAACCTATCCGTCCTCGGACACTTAACGAAAAAAGGTTTTGGAATGGCCTAATATTGAAACACAGTTGTATCCATACAACCAAATTTTAGAAGTGGGATATAAAAAATTCAATCATGAATCTTCAGCTTCTGTTTCCTTCTTTTAATGAGAACATTTTGATTGACACATGATTTAACAAGACAAGGGTTTGTCTTACTCACTTTGTCCATACATAATTACGGGATGTGTAATATTAGGTGCAAATTGAATGAAGCTGCCAAAGCCTAACAGACAGCTGGTTAATTAATTTCGGCTATTTATTTCCCTGTTGCCATTAATTTCCGTCAAAATAACCAACTTCCCCCAACTGTTTGTGATTTGTTTTGAAGTTACAGTTTGATTTTCTCTGACAGTAAATGCCAAATTGAAAATTTATTTTGTTCAATTAAGTTTGCATTATGATGTTTGTTGTCATTGTGGATGTAACTGAAGAGCAAGGTTTAAGCCAGGCAGCTTCTGTTCCTTGGCCAGGCTTAGACCAAAGCTGATTTACTTGTCAAATATGGCTAAGTACTGTTCTCCTATTGGTGTAGTTGTTTTTTGTCAGGTCCTTTTAAGCCATAATAAATGAACCCCTAAGTAAAGGGTCATGATGCTCATGACCATACTGCCTTCTAGGGTGCAGCCAACAACCTTGAGATCAGGGATCAAGGTCAGGAGGTGTAACTCTTCAACCTCTCTGCCTCCCAGAGAGTTCTATGCTGAAAAGATATGATCGCCAAATGCATCAGTTACCAATTTAAACCAGCAGCTTCATTAGCTTCTGAAAACTGTGATTTTGCTTTTCAGTGGGTCCTTGTTTGTTCCTTTCAAGCTTTGTTATTTCTGTGTTTTGTGCTATCTTCTCTGTCAGAGTTAGTTGTTACCTTCTTTCAAGGCAGTGACCTTAAGTTTAGGTCCCATTGAGCATTTTTTGCCTCAGGATGCACTCCAGTTTTATATAAATGATCTTTGAGAGGCAAGGGAAAAATTATTTCACAAATTTTCTAATGACCTCCCAGAAGCTTTACGTAGACAAAGATTATCCTTTTCCGGAAGACTTGCGATGCTCATTCATAAAATTGAGTGTACATCGGCAAGGCAAAATGCTCAGTGAGACCTAGGCTTAATTAACTGGTTTCATTTGTACAAAGTTGAACGATATAAAGTATATGTTCAAACGATTCATTATATTCACACTTAATGCATATAACAAATAATGAATCATGTCTATCACTGTATGTGTCATCCAGACAAGTTTCATGCTAATTAAAAACCAATTAGTCTAATTGAAGGTTTGTTACTACATATAATTAACCTACTGTGTATAAGAGAAAATAGTTGTTGATATAAAATACAATTGGATCAAAGTATGAATCACATAATTTGCAGAATGTTTCATTTTCTTGAAAAAAAAAAACACGGAAACATTTTTAGGTCAAGGTCAAATTTAATTTTATTTGTTGAGACAATGAAGGTCTCTGAAGTAGGAAAAATGTCAAGGTCATTGGTGTACCCAACCTGCCAAATAAGCTAAATAAGTTGGTGGGTCTTTGAATATGAATCTGGAAGGCAATGGTTCCCCTTTGCATTTCAAGTAATAAATACAAGTGTCAAAATTATTGTTCAATAGGATTTGATTTCATGGTTGAAGGTGAACCACAAAATCCATGAAATTTATTCCCCCCACGAAAATTAATGATTTTAAGTATGTGGTTGGTAAGTCAAATGTCAGTCTTTGTGACCTTGAACGACCTTGAACATAGATGGCTGCAAAGGGAGCATTTTAATATCATGTTTAACAAACATTTATTATTCTCATGTTTCACATAAAAATCAAGCGTTGCATTACAGTGTTGCTGCATGAGCAACATTTGAAGTTTATTTATGAGCATCATTTGACTCTTGCAGTTGAGTACCTTATTAATAATATATTACAAGGCATTTAGGCGATGGATTGCAACAGTCGGTATATAATTGTCAAACTTGTAACGTAATCCCAAGGCCCTTTTTATTGCCATTAAAAAATCATTAACATTCATTAAATAGGTTTCCATAGTAATTTTATAATGAGTCTCCCCCTATTTAGAATATTATTTTCTTTCTTAACTTAAGATTGTAACACTTTAGTTCTCTTCTCGTTTAGAAGGTAATTAAGATAAAATTTGATAGTTTTGATCTAAAGTTTCAGAAATTCGCTCTTATTTGGACTATTTGATGAATTGGTAAATTTTGCAAACTAATTTGTATGTTACATAATACATTATAATCTGATTTCAAAATAAAGAATGTATTGTGTTATTCTGTTCATTTGTCATTCAGACGTTTTGTCCTGAAAAGACTTAGTTTAACAGAGTTTAACATTCTGAGCATGCATTAAAACATTCTCGGCATACAATAGTTGACATTCTAAGCATTAATAGATAATTACATAAGAGCAAAACTAGAGTAATTAGTGAGAAAGCAAAACATGCTACAACACAACTATGACATAAAATTGCTATATTTCCAAGAATTTGAATTTTTGTTGATTATGTTGTTTAACCCGACCACAAAATGTATTCCCCATGGTTAATCTAATAGCTCCCAATTTAATAATAATAATATTACAACATTTTTGTAATCTGTTTATTTAAAACACCACGCAAATTTGTTTTTAAATCCACAAAAAAGCACTTTTAAACCCAAGAAATTTAATAAATTTAAAGAGTATGTGTTGGTATCTTTACAAGTATTCAAATTGTGATTTCGTCTCATATTTATTATGTATACAAGTTTTTTTATAATATTGAATACAATAAATAAATATGTGGAACTTAAACAACTAAACAATGTGTTTGTTTTTCTTTCTTTTGTTTGATCCGACGTTTCGGCTCACATCGAGCCTTCTTCAGGGCATATAAAAATAAGTTTTATAATATTAAAATCGATAGAAAAAAATGCTTAAGAACCTTCACCGTTATAAAATTGTACAGCTCATTAATTTATCCCAAAAACTTTGAAAAAACTTTTTTTATGCTTTATTGCTGTAATAATTTTTGGGTGGGCTCTTTATTAGTGTTGTAGTGTCGATTCTATTACTACGAAGTATTACTAATGAGGGAACTATAATCCCATACGAAAGAATAGCAGGTTTATAGTTAACTCAGGTTCACCCTGAGTTAAACATTGATAAAACGTAATTTACCTGACAGACAAGATTATATTTACAGCCGTTATCATGTAACTTTGAATGGACTGTAGCAAGAACACATAATTAAGGCACTGTCACTTAAAATAATAAAAAATGTAAGTGTCCCTGTAAGCACTTGATCCTTCACTTAAAATTTCTCACATCTTTATTAAAAAGTCAAAAAAAAAATTCTTTTTTTACCAAATTTAAAGTTTGCTTTTATATGGACAAAAAAACTAGGAACTGACTAATCCTGAGAAAGGTTCATCCTATTTCAACTTTGCACTTATTTTAACAAATTACTGTAAAATAGTTAATTTTCATGGGTGATAAATTTTGTGGATTTCGTGGTTCACCTTCAACAACGAAATCAAATCCCATCGAAAAATAAATTTTACTCTTGTATTTATTATTTAAAAAGCCAAATCCATGAATTATCGCCCCATCAAAATGGTCTTTTTTTACCAAAACCACAAAATTTTGTCAAAGCAAAATTGAATAATTTTACAGTAGATGTTTAATTGAATAAAAGTCATTAATTAATTAAGCCAGAATGAATCATATGAAACGACCTCGTCATGCAAATCTAAGAGTAATTATATGTGTTCTATTCTGCCGTCTTTATTGTCATTTTGGCAACTTGGAATTTTTATGACATTATTAATGTTTTGCCATGATATCTACCGGGGTGCTGTCAAAATTCATCAATGTATGTTTGTTGATTATAGGGGGAAGTTTACATTCTCTGTACAAAAAGCATGTTGTCTGAGAGCCACTGAATACTGTAAAATCATATAATTTTGATGGGACAAAATCTCATGGTTTTGGTAACAAAGACTGTTTCAGTGGGATGTTAAGTGTTAATGTGCGGATTTGAACCTCATGTAATAAATACAAGGGTCTTAATTATTCTTCATGGGATTTGATTTCGTGGTTTAAGGTGAACCACAAAATCCACGAAATTTAATCCCCCTACGAAAATTAATGATTTTACAGTGTAAGTACCTATGTTTCCTGGTGTGTTTAAAAACAATGTGTCAGTCAGTTTGAAAATACTGTCAAAAAATAAAACATACCTTCAGCCACATAACGATAAACAGCTGATCCGATACACAGCTGATCCACTTACGTGACAAATAACATAAAGCAACAACACGGAACAGCTATCATAGAGTATATAACTACATCGGAAGGCGGAAAATTGTACAAAATGTTGGTTGATATAAAAAAGTAATGGTATTCGGGTAATGATTGCAAACACTTTTCTGGGAGAATGATTTACAGTATGTATTAATTATTACCCGCCACTGATCGGGTTTACATGCGTTGCAAGCTGTTGTCTGTTTCCTACATTTTGTATTACTTTGTGTTTATTCATTATGTTTTGCATGCTGCATTGCACCAAGTGAATTATTAAGATAAATGTCAGGCTGATCCTAAGTTTAAAGGGCCAGACCCTTGGGATAACTTATGTTCATGATGTATTAAAGAGGTTCATGAACTGAATCCCTGACATTTTTAGTTCATGAACATTTGTTGCACTGCTTTTTATGTGAAGTTCATGAACGGTTAATGAACTCTGATTTGCTATGACTTTCATGAACATTTTGATGAAACATTGAGAAGTTTATGAACATTTGATGAACCATTGAGAAGTTTATGAACATTTTAATGAGCCATTGAAAAGTTTATGAACATTTGATGGTCCATTGAGAAGTTTATGAACATTTTGATGAAATATTGAAGTTCATGAACATTTTGATGAACCATTGAGAAGTTAATGAACATTTTTATGGACCATTGAGAAGTTTATGAACATTTTGATGAACCATTGAGAAGTTTATGAACATTTTGATGAACCATTGAGAAGTTTATGAACATTTTAATGGTCCATTGAGAAGTTTATGAACATTTGATGGTCCATTGAGAAGTTTATGAACATTTTGATGAACCATTGAGAAGTTTATGAACATCTGATGAACTGTATTTTGGTGAATTCCAAGTACATGAACTTCGGCAACAAAAGATCAGTCAGATTTCAAGTTTATGAATATTGTGATAAATGATTTTATATTTTGAGTTCATGAAATTGTGATGAACTATAACTCCTGCCAAAACTTATCTAAGCATTGATAGTTCAAATTCACAAGCTCTGCAAAATGAATAATTATAAATAGTTTTAATTTCGACTTTAACTTATAATGTATAATTACTATAAAGATGTTGTATTATTATCACAATTTGCCTAAAATATTTGACAACCACCATGTACTGTCGAAAACCATTATACTCGTTTTATCGTCAATTGCAAACGTTTAGTATCAATTCATTAACTCGTTTGATCACTGAAACAAAATATTATGAATGTGGGAAAATTGATCTCAGACTTTGCCTGGATTTTAACACTTTGTTTTAGTTCAAATAGTTCAGAAAAAAAAACAGTAAAAATGTGGCGAAGTTTTGAATTAAAACAATTTCTTGAAATTTAGTTAAAAATCAAGTCAATCTTATCTTGAATTATTTTAAAATATTTTATATCTTTTGATTTATGTTATGATAGTAAATGGATATTTATTTATTTATTTATTCAAAATGATTTTGATAGAAATTCTGCATTATTTTACACTGTCATAACTTAAATTACAACTAATGCATTTTCTGATGGGAATTGAATATCAGGTGAGTCATATGTATGTGCATCCTTAAAATTATGGTGATATTAATGCAAACTTTGTCTCCCCCCCCCCCACCTTGCAAATATTGCAGACAGAATGTTGACTGTTACAGTTGTATAAATCTGCCAAGGCTAAAATATTTTCTAATAATGATGCGTATATTATTAACAAATGACTAAACGACTGCCTGACAGATGGTTCGTATTTAATCCCTGTGGTGTTAACTGTTTTAAATGCAGTGTGCTGTACCTTATGGGACATGCCTGTAGGTAGACTTCATAATTATTGACTCTACGATTTCCAGTGGTATATAAACATTACATACAGCTTATACAGGCTAACAGGCTAACTGTTTCATCATCTGCAATCCGTCAACCCTATACCACTACAACGTTACCTGGGACGGCTTGTATAATGTAATAAAATAGTCGAAATACAAAATTTTCTATCGCTGGCTGTTTAAGGTAGTAATTGATATATTTAGTCACGTTTAGTGGCTTTTTGTTAACTGTTACAGAAGATGGTATAATTTGTGTTTTCGGTTACCGCAGTTGATGTAATATTGTTAAATGGATTGCAGGGTATTGGATGATTTAAATTAGCCTCTTGAACAATTTCTTATAAGATTTTGGTGATTTGGGTGGCTTACTAGGGTGTTTAAAGCGTGACAGGAAATTAATCAGAGACATTCAGCCGTCAGGGTTTAAGCTGTCTGATCGGGGATCTGGGATCTTGTCAGTGTCGTCTGTGGATGTAGGAGTTAATTATGCAAATTAGTGATTTAAAGACTCGGCGTGTGAAAAGGTAGTTCACAGTGTTACATATGCATGGAGTTTTGGAATGTTTTCAATGTGATGACACATTGGATTTAATAAATGTTTAAATAATTTAAACTTGAAAAGTTAGAATTCTAGTTGGGAGTTTAAAGTTAAGCTGTTAAGCTGTTAAAGTAGAGTGAAGTGGTTTAGATAAATTTATTTATTATGATATGTGATTTACTTGGAAATATGTGGTTGTGAAACGCTTGGATGTTATTTTTATTTAATTAATTAATTGGAAATAGATAAATTAAATTCCAATTAATTTTGATTGATTGGATGTATTGGAGAATTTATTTTCTGTGTTAAAGTTTAATAAAGTAGATGGAGTTGTTCATGTCATGAAAATTTTGTTTCGATAAATTAAAAAATAAATAAATAATTGTGATTCTCACGATTGCGTGGATTTTACAGTGAAAGATATCTGTGATAAATTATAAAGATATATCCTGAAATGATGTATTTTCGAAGCATATCAGTCTGTTTGACTTTGGTACTGTCGGTTGTGTTTTTTACCGGCTCTAGTAGCGGGATCGAACTACAAAAACGCCGTCGTCCGGTTGAAAGATATCGTCCGGTTTATGTACCTTACATTTTTCAATTACTTGGTGACAAAGGTTGGGAATCGCGGACTAAAAGTTTCACAAGTTCTGGGATAACATCGACGACCAGTGATTCTAATAATCCACCGAAATATGACAAAAATCGGAACCCTTATAATCGACAAAAGGATAAATTACAAACGATCAAACTGGGAGGAACAGGTAAGAATATGCCCTGAATATTTTTAAAATATTTTCCTTTCAAATTAAACAAAATTATGTTGGGCCACAGGTAACTGTATCATTGATAAAGACTAAAAGGGGAAAAAAATATCCCAAGGAAAAATATAAATTTTACAAAAAAAATCCAAAATAAAAATAAACATTTTACAAAAAATATCCAAAAGAAAAATAAAAAATTTCAAAAAAATGTTGATTTCTTCGTAATCAATGATACAGTTACCTGTGGTATTGAAATTTGCAGGTTGGTGATTTAACTGATTTGAAACTGTTATGCTTGGAGTGTAACACTTTGATTCTCAAAGCATCTTAATTTGTATCCATTATGTAAGATTATACAAATCTTGTCTTTCTCGTTTAAAGTATATTTTATGTAATGGGTTATGCTCTAGTGTTTTTATTATTGATGCATTAAGGCATGTTGATTTATGTAATTTGTTGAGAAAAAATTGTATTTTTTTATCATAAAATGAAATGAAGCTGAAAATGGATACAATTTTAGATTGACACTATTGGGTTTTTGATGTATTGTGGATGGGTAATTTGGAAGTCATGAAACAGGTCCCCCTACCTGCCAACAATAATACTGCATTACTAATTCCAGCTAATTGGCTACATAAAACTTTCTTTAATTATCTAATTAACTGTATATACTATTTCCTGATGAGGTGAAATTAAGCATTTAATGGTGTTTCCCCTGATGCACTGATACCAAGTGTCTCTTACATAAACTTATTTTTTGAAGTTCAAGTTGGTGTCCTTATTGGAAATGTAAACTGGTGGCATTTTAAAGGTCACAGAAGGTGATTTCGAGATAAATTAAAAAAATTAAATTTCAGTTTACTGTAAAATCAGACATTTGTGCAAGGTCAGAATTTTATGATTTTTTTTGCTCTGAAGAAGTTCACTGGGTGAATTTTTTATTTTTTGAATTTTTTAAGGCTTCAGAAAAAAACTATTACTGTTATATTGTCACTGTTAAAGTTTACCAGTACAAAAACATTAATTTTAGAAATTTATTAGTTTTGCAAGCAAAAATTTATCTCATATACAAAAGCATCTGATTCTACAGTATTTTACTGGCTTTACAAGGGAGTAGAATGGCTTGAATTGATGTTCCAGGTAATCTGCAGCTTTAAGGTTGGTGGTTGTGGTCTTCATGATTGTGGATTTTTGGCACTTTAATGCCATTTTAGTCATATTTATATTTTTACTTTTCTAATTAATATCATGAATGAACCTTCTAGTCCTCCGTATTGCTCAAACGACGCCCCTGCTTGACTTCAAATAGTCATATTGTGATATATTTTTGTCCTGGCTCTATGTTACAAGGCATTCATATCAACAATATATTATGACCCTATGGAGTAAAAGGTTACATATGAGAATCTTGCACATCGCCCCTGAAACGCACTGGTCAACTTAAAAATGCACTTTTTATTTTTGTTTCATTACAAAAAAATATTAAGACTTTTAAAATTGGCATCCAAGTATAATTACCAGACAGAAATGGCATAAAAATCTTTCTTAGAAATTGAAAATTGATTTTTATTTGTATTTTATTGTGTTGACACATACCTTGGTTCGTGCACTCCATTCTTGGTGAGATGACGTCACTTTTACCAGCAAATCTTGATCGAGACCCCAACTGCTGTATTTTTTTTACTATTTTCAAGGGCATGGAGAAGGTATTGCATTTTATTGTTTTATTGTGCAATTTATGTAAACACATAAGAGGCGGACAAATTGGTTTCAATTGAGATAGTATTACATGACGTCTAGTAAATCTTGAATTAATTTTTTTCTACTTTTTTTCTACCAGACTTCTATTGAACAAGTGTTTGGGTGCTTAGATGCAAAGATCAATGCATACTTGAAGAAACTGAAGAGTCTAGACCACTTGTACACTAATACCTGCTTTCCGGAAGTACCTTCGTAAAAAAAATGCCAGAAACAGTTTTTATGAAACGAAATAAACCCATAACTCATTTTTTTAACCATTTAAAAAATTCAAGATCTCACTTATACATTTACATAACGAAAGATTGAAGATGCATTCTTTCTTATGCTAATTTACTCCAATTTCAAAATTTAAGCTTTAAATGTTTTGCAGGTGAATTAAGTTGTCCATCTGCATCACTTAGTGAACCACAAAATATGATAATTCAGTCCCTTAATGTGAAATTGTTCATAATTTATAAACGTGAAATTGTTCATCATTTATTGGGTAGCATGGTTACTTTGAAATTTATACGTGTTTTCAACGAAGCATAAAATTAAAGTCGTACACAACATGAAAGTGGGTGTTCTATTCATGAATACATCCTGAGAATGATGTAAGTAAAAGGTACAAATTATTACCATGGCAATATTTCGTGGGGGATCAAATTTCGTGGTTCACCTTTAACCACGAAATTAAATCCCAATGAACAATAATTTTGACCCTTGTATTTATTACCTGAAACACAGTATCCACAAACGTTCCATGGAAATGGTCTTTTTACCAAAACCACGAAATTTCGTCCCATCAAAATAAAATGAGTTTACAGTATATAATTTATATATATATATAGCTGCCTACTATCTGTTAACATCTTCCTGTCTTATTCACATTTTCATGTGGAATGTTAAAAAAGATTGTAAACATGAAAATAATAATTGTAATTTTATAAGTAGAATTTTTGATGATGTACATTGTAAAATTTCGTGGTTTTGGTAAAAAAATATCATTTCGATGGGACATTAATTTGTGGATTTTGCATTTCAGGTAATAAATACAAGGGCCAAAATTAGTGTTTGATGGGATTTGATTTTGTTGATATTAATGAAATTTACCACCCTCCACGAAAGTTATAATTTAAATTCACCACCTAAACTCTCCATGCAATTGAGTCTTCTGCATCATACCCCAACCATGTTTGACGACCTACCCTGAAAGATTGTATAAAAAATAACATAGTAATTATATGCATGTGCTACGATAATAAACTATTCTACAATGAAAAAAAGGGACTTAAAAAATGAGTGGTCTGAGTCTTTAATGCAATTAACACAATTAAAGGTGCTTTTATTATTTTTTATTGTACAATTTTGATTACTTTTCAAGATGAAAATCAAGTTCACTACTTTAATGTACCATTAATTAGACCATAAAGTTAATTAAAAAGCAATTAAATACTTATGTAACCTCGGCTAACCCATTCCACTTTTTGTTCAGTTTTGATTCTTTTTTTTTAGCTGGGGCCTTAAAATTTTACAGGAGTTATTTTAGCAATTTTGAAAAGAAACTGATATCGTTATCACAAGTCAATGTATTCTCTGTCTAATACATAAACTGAATCAATGTTACATGTTTGTATACTCATTGATAATCTTAAAGGTTTAGATTATTTTAATTAAGACAAATTACACCAATTTCAATCCATGTTTTTTATCCATTTTATACAGGTGAGTCTTTCGGTTACAGTAAAATCATTTAATTTCAATGGGACAATTTTTTTAATTTTTTGAAAAATACCATTTCGTTGGGAATGAATTTCAAGGATAAAGTTATCTACTAAGTCTGATACTTGAGAATCATTAATAAATGTTGGGGATTTAATTTTATGGTTGAGGTCATCCACAAAATCCACGAAATTAAATCCCCCACAAACATTAATGATTTTACAGTAAATCAGTGACACTGTGTTTATTTTTCTTGTCTAGGCTTAGGTTCTACTAAAAAATATGTTAGCCTGTAAAGCAAGTCAGATAAAGGTATAATAAAGTAAAGTATTTATGTGGATGAAAGATTTTTTTCATTAAGATCATATGTAACCAAGAAGAAAATGAGATAATAAAAATAAAATGTTGGTTAAAACAGCAGTTTAATGGGGAGGCTGATACTTGGCTTATCTGTCGCTTAAGATTTATTTATGTGTAAATTGTCCTAAAAATGATGATCTGGAATCCCCCTGACAATAATGCCTTTACACATGTAGGTTTATCTGATATAATCTTATTCACCCCTTTTTCAGGGAATCTTATGAACACCCCTTTTTCAGGGAAAAAACAAATTTAAGGAAATTAAAATGGTTTTGATTGAATGATAAAACTTTTTTGAATTGGGCCAATATCTTCCAGGACTTGCTGAAATGATCAAAAGCAAGAAATTAACCCTTTGTTCTAAATTGGCATACCTGCAGCTGCTAAGTACTCCTATTAAAGTGGAGTTACTCCTATTTTCGTTGATAAATTCCTGGTTTCGAAAGTCAACCTACCTTGCACAAAAGTACACTTGGTTCATGCGTGGGGCTCAATTTTCCAGGGGGGGTAATACATAATTTCAAACTTTGATTGAACAAGAGGAAACTGAATAGTGAAGGTGCTTGGTAGGGATTTGCTAATTAAGGCAAAAGTACCTGATGATGCAAGATGCTGTAATTAAATGGATTAGTGCATATGACAAACAGGTTCACACCCCTGCTTTCACCGTGAATAATGTTCATGGTTACATCGCTATAAAAATGAATAGAATGCTTCCATTGCTTGAGCCTGGATATACATAAAACCTTTGGATGATCGAGCTTATTATATTGTTTTATCTGTTATTTATGGGGGGGCTGGCATAATAGCCATATTACTTAACCAATTACCCTAATGAGCTGTTAAATTTCAGATTAAGCAGTAATGTTCTTTGTGAAGATTATATATCAAATGCATGTATTCATTCTATCAAAGTGGCATATTATCAAATTTGGGTATCCTTCGGGCTGTATGTACATGTCCTGACCCCAGGAATTTAGACAGAAAGCATTGTCTCAAGGGTTTGAATTTCCACTTACAGACTTTGAAATCGCACCACTTTCCAGGGGTAGGTATTTTTTGTATGAACTATTTAGGAATATTTTTTACCAATGGAATAATATACTATAGGTTAGAACGATGTCAGTTAAGAATATTTTAATCCATTTTTACCAACCTAATTGCTAGTAGTGACCATGTGGCCAAATTTCATTTTTCGCGCGTGATTCTCGTGCGAATGAAAATCTCCGAACTGTGTAAATGGCGATGTGTAAACGATTCATTAGCATACCAAAAAACACATTTCTGTTTTCCAAAAACAAAAATTTAAAATTTCACGTCTATACGAAGCTGATGTGTCTGGAGGTAAAGACATTTAACATACTGAGAGTAGCCATCGCGCGGTTTTTGCGCGATTATATTGTCACGATATAATACATATTCGTTTTCAATAGCGTTTTATGCCAACTGACACCACCATTTAACTCAAATAGGGATTAAAGGACTAAAAAGGCACCTAATTCGGACTTCCGGTCAGCAATCGTGCCTGTCAAAAGAATGCTTGATGTCGATAGATATACTAAATCATCAAATGAAAAAACCAAACACGTTTAATTATGAAATACAACATTTTCATTTAGTACCCTGCCAATTTGTGTTTTATCTAACACTGAACACGTGCTTCGACATGTAGTAACTTCCTTCTTGTATTACATTTTCCGGATGACGTGGGTGTTAGCTTTAGACAGCAGGAATATAATCCTGCGCATGAATAACGAATATCAGTCACTTTTCTTGAAGAAAACAATATTTGTATGACGGAATGTCCAAGGTTTTGATCCCACCGAAAACACATGACATGTTCTTTGCAAAATGAGTCCACGGATAAGTTCCATAACCCGATCTGCCCACAATGTTGTTCAAAACTTTGTTGATGAACAGAGAGACATATCCCAGAAGCGGATTGCGATTGTAATAAATTCCCGCTATTGTGAACGCACCAATAACAAAACTTTACTCACACTCTCCCTAATTGTGATTTTGGTTTTTAGACTTATGCACGTGGATGTCACGTGACTTAGTAACATTGTTAATTGTCGTTTTGAAATTTTGCTTGATGTTTAAACATAAAATGAGAAATCTATAGACAAAATTTCAATGAAATTAAACAATGTTTGGTATTAAATTTCGTGGTTTGAATAAGTGGTGCGTTTTCAAAGTCCGTAAGTGTAGACATGAATGTTTTTTAAAAATGCCTAATTCCCCCTTGGTCGCTCGCCCCCTCCCCTGGGCAGGCAAAATATTGACTGGTGCATAAATGGTAAACAATTCCTCTATTGACTAGACATTATAGATGATATTCACATTATAAGATGCTACACTATATCTATATATATTATGATTCCCTTGGTTCCTGGAGACTTGAAGGATACATTTTCTTCATCATCTTATATTTGAGTGAAACTTGGCACCAACTTTAGCTTACTGCCAGACAATAGGACCAATCTGCCGAGACTGTTCCTCTGAGACTGAACATCGGAAACTGTAATACTGTAAAATCATTTAATTTCAATGGGATAAAACTTGGTAATTTTAGTGAAAAAAACCATTTCGTGGTGATGTAATTTCAAGGATATCTTATCCACTAAGTCATAATTTTTTATACTATAGAAATTATTAATATTTGTGGGGATTAAGTTGTTGGTTGAGATCATCCATGAAATCCATGAAATTAAATCTCCCTCGAAAACTAATGATTGTTCAGTATACCATCAACCCTTTACTCCATGTTTGCACCTTTGGTATACTTATATTGTGTACACCATCTCCATAAATATTATCCTTAATTGGAAAATAATTGATTAGTGATTTCACACCTGAGGTCCTGCTATGTAATTTACATGGAAATCCAATAGATGTATCAAAATGCATCAGCAGCATGCATCAGTATGACAGCTGCATTTAAGAATGTGTCTGCATGCAGTACCGTAGATGTGTTAAAATTTTAACATATTGCCTACATGTGTGTGGATATTCACACATTTTTCACTTGCCCGCAGGCTTAAATGCCCAAGTTGGGCAAGTGGGACACTGGAATTCCACACCATTTTTCCACTATTATGATTAAAAGTTATGCAAAGTTGAGTGTCGTAAGGGACATCATAATCAAATTTGCCCCAAGTATGATAGATTTCTGTATCTGGTGACGGCTCGCTACGGTTTGACTGTTTTGTCTTGTCATCTTTCCAGTCAGAATGCATAAACTATTGGGCAATTTCAAAGCCTATTGAGAATTGCAAAGCATCTTTTGGTAGCCAACTTTTGGGAGATATTTATAATGCTATAAAATATCATGTTACATCTTGCGTTCTTGTATAGTATTTCTATAGTTCAACCTCTGAAGAGAAATACATTTCGGTGTCTGCATATAGTTGCTGGTGTTTAGAGGTTGTTGCTCTACAGAGGTTAAATATAGTAAATATTAGGATAGGGAAATTTTAAGGTGCTGTTTAATAGAGTGGTTATTACTCTACAGAGGGCAATTCTGGAGAGATATTACTGTTCACAGTGTAACCTCTACAGAGTGTCTCTCCCAGGAGCAACAACGTCTCTGTAGTAACATGAACATTTTGATCCAAGGCATCTACTGAATAATGCCATTGTAGCGATGCACTTTTCCGTTCTCCCATTTGTTCGGACGTTCATCTGTTTCAAAATGTTAAAAATTCAAATACTTTATATAAAGTCCATTAATGCATTGGTTTCAAACTATGCGTACTTGTTGACCTCCATAACCACATTACATTATCAAAGCCATGTTATACTACCCTACATTTCAACAGACTTATGGCCCCTGAATGACTTAGCTATTTGTTAAGGACTATGCTTCCACATGGAAATAAGCATTAACTGAAAGCAGTCTTTACAGAATTTTTTTTATATATTTTACAACAAGTTCTGGGGTGGTATTCACAAAGAAACTTAAGTGAAAACTTAGAATTTTCCCAAAATCTTACTATTTCCTTAAGTGTATCAGCTTAACAAGAAAATCAGGATTATCAAATTTTTACATTGCTATGAAGCATTATGTTAAGGGCTACGAAAATCACCAAGAAAAATTGAGTTATTCTTGAATTTCTTGCAAAATATGGACAGATCATTTTTTTTAACTTAAGTCAAAATATTTAAGTTTTCACTTAAGATGCTTTGTGAATACCGGCCCTGAACTTCACATGTTTCCGAATGTGTTTGACTTTACGTACCGATTCTACCTAGAGTCCTCTGTCTTGACTAACTAATACTCCATATGTCAGTCTTTTATAACAATTATCAATAAAAGAATAAATTTTTGTGCTTATTTTTTGTACAATATTATCTTTTATGTGTTGGATGAGTTTGCACTTTTTTGCCATTATGAAACCTGATGGATCTTACATACATGTGTAATTTTAGTGTTTACTGTTGAAGGTGATATTTTATTATTTTTGTCAATTTTTTGTTTTTTTTGTTGGGATGAAGAATCGTTGTTTTCGTGTTATGAAACCATATGACTGTTACATGTTTAATTATGTTAATGGTCGAAGGCGATATTTATTGCTTGTCTTTAAATTTGTAAGGTATTTACGTAATTGTGATATAAAAGCTTTTCTGTAAGACAAAAAATGTACAAAAACCTTTTAGTGAGACATTCCTGTCGCATACAGATGGTAGAAGGTTGTGTTTAAGTCTTGTACTTTAGCTGTTTTTATTGAACCTGTTAGCGCTTGTGTTTCCTGTTCTGAATGAGTTGTCTTTAACCGATTTCTTGCTGCCAACCCTTATGAATGCGTTGCATTCATCCTTGATAACAGTGCACACAGCTGTGTTTCCTATAGGAAGCTATGGTCACTACCTTTTTCCTGAAAACGTTGGGAATGCAGATTGACTAAATCAACCCACATCACATTCACAGTTGTGCATGGCCGTTTTGAGTCATTCTTTGAAGTATTAACCCTTGGTTCCATAGATACTTTCTGTAGATAATCCCTATGTAGGATTACATAAGAGACAGTATTGGGGCTGTAAAAATGCAAGATCATGTAGTGACATACAGGCTGTTCAGTAATGCCTCCTTACACAAAGACAATGCAAATGAACTTACATTTGAAGCTATCAAGCTGTAGATATGTGACTGTAAACCAATTTACTTTCGAAAAAATTAACTTTTGCCTTTTGCAGATCAGTCGCATATTCGCGACTACAAATGTTTGTGTTTTTAAGTCCCCTGCAATGTATATGTTAATTTCTCAACATTTTCTCGGCTGCTTAAAATTTTCGCAAATTTCTACCACTTGCAATATCTGCCAACTTAAATTGCTCGAAATAATTTCTCGGTGTATAGTAATATGGATATGAGTGGTACCATATACAATCTTACCAGATATAAATTCATTTATATTACTGGCATGTAAAGATGTACCATATTTTTAACTGTTGATACAATGTTTTATAATGTTGTATAAACATCTTGGTATAAAATCTATGGGAAGTTATGACCGATTTTTGTTACATTATTGTTGCGAATTCTGCATTCTTCCAGGAATGATGCTCTTTGATGTCGCTCATATACTTCATACAAAGTCTGTCATGAAAGTGCACTATATATTATATTAGCATTCTGCAACATCATTGAGTTTGTGAGGCATGGAATTTTGTGAATTTTGGCGGGGAGGTAATTTTATTAGGTTGAAAGTTTGTGGATTTTGAGAAATTGAAGTGGACAACCAAGCTATGCTTCAATTATTTTAGAGTGGGGCTTGGTTTCATGTCCGTTCATTTCCAGGAGATTTATGAAAATAATTACTCGCAAATAATAATGATTTTATACATGCTGTACCACATATGCATCATTGCATCAGAAATGTGCAGTACATTAAAAATAATTATATCGGAAATGACTCATAATGTTGTCTTGATTATAAAACATTGTTGCTACAAAATATATTTATGCAATCATTTAGCTGTCGACTACAATGCTGTAGACATCAGGGGCCCATTGCCTAAGAAAAGCGCTATGTAGCACTTTCCAAGGGAGGTAATCCATGTCTTCTATATTTAATTGAACGGGAGGTAACTGAATGCTGGCGCTTGGTATGACTTAGTTTAGGCAACAGACTCCAGCTAGGGTAGAAGTTATTGGTCAGCTTGCAATTGTTAAATTCAAGCATGCAACAAACTGAAGTTCCACTGGTGCATTTTTATGGCAGGTTGATTCTTTTTTTATATATCAACCATCTCCTTGAAAGCATTTGATGCATAATGCTTGGCTCAAGGATGGGGATTAAAAGCTTCCCTTGAAAACAACTATTTCCCTAGGTTGAAATATTCAGTTTCCCCTGGAGTACTGTTTATACCATATGATAGCTTTTTCATAGCTGTGCAACTTGCATTCATGTGAAAGAAATGTTTTTCAGTAATCAAACTGCTTAAATTCAAAAATTTATCCCCATATAATACATCTGCAATGTCATTGCAGGTCATAAATTCATAGATTGACACCATTCCTCCTTTAAATCAACCTAGTGCATCTTCAATAAATCGGATTTAATTGACTAATTTCACACTCTGACTGACAAGAGCCCATACGCATACTGGTGCATAATCTGCTGAATAAATTTTTATTAAACCGGCAATTTCTCGGTATGACTTTGGGTATGAAATTATAGTTTAAGCTATCCCCTGCGAGGAATTCTAGAATTATTCAAGAACAGATTCTAGAAGATAGTTCAAGAATAGTAATTGAACTCTAAATGGCAGTTCTAGAATTAAATGTTCAAGAACTTTCTCTAGAACTTCTAGAACCAAATTATAGAACTTATGTAAATTTGTTCTAGAACCCAGTTCTAGAATATAGAACCAAGTTCTAGAATAGTAATTGAACTCTTAATAGATGAGTTCAAGAACTTGTTCTAGAAGTTCTGGAGAAAGTTCTTGAATATTAAGTTCTTGAACTACCATTATATGACTGCTGCACCTGATTTGAGAAAGTTCTTGAATATTAAGTTCTTGAACTGCAATTATACATTTAAAGAAGTTTATTCATATATAACCAGAAGGTCATAGACCCATGAGGTCAACATTTCAAACATAAAATGCATATCACCTATGATAGATATGTATCTAAACAATAAACCATAAACAGTTAACATCGAACTTATAACAATGAAAGTGTACATAAACTAGAGCTTGTTTTTGAAAAAAAACGCATGTCTCCCCAATGTTGACATTTGACCTCTCATTGTGACCTTGACCTTTGAGGTACAGACCTGGGTCTTGCGCATGCCACACCAACTGATGAAGATGAATGCAAATGTAAAAATAATTTAAAATTACATTGAGAAATCTCAGAGTAATGGTCCGGACAAGCCGAATTTAAGCCATTTTTTTCAACAAGAGCTGTCGGAGGTACTAGCTATTGCTTACCAAATAAGGTTAACTAACGCCAACGGCTACTAGGATAAACCAGGGTGAGTGCAATACATAGCTCCTTTTATTTTTTGAACAGTCGAGCTAAAAACTCTTAACACTAATAAATTTACTAGACAAGAGGGCCCTTTGGGCCCTAGGTTTAGGTCGCTCACCAGTCGTAGTACAGGCTAAGATTTGACCTAGTGACCTAGTTATTGATACCAGTTGATCCATTTTCAAACTCAACTTTGATTACATGTAAACAAACATTCTGACCAACTTTCACGAAGATCCAGTGATATCCAGCAATATCGAACTTGACCTGGATTTATTAGAGATGATCATTGTGACCATCTTCCATAAAGATTAGGCCAAAATTGTGACCTGTAGTGTCTACACAATGTTTATCTATGGTTTGACCTAGTGACCTAGTTTTTGACCCAATATCAAACTTGACCCAGATTCTGTTGAGATCATTGTGACCATGTTTCATGAAGATTAAGCTGAAACTGTGACTTCTATTGTCTACACAATGTTTATCTACGGTTTGACCTAGTTTTTGACCCCATATGACCCAATATCGAACTTGACCTAGATTTTGTTGAGATCATCATTGTGACCAAGTTTCATGAAGATTAAGCCAAAATTGTGACCTCTGTTGTCTACACAAGGTTTGTCTAAGATTTGACCTAGTGACCTAGTTTTTGACCCCATACGACCCAATATCGAACTTGGCCTAGATTTTGTAGAATTGATCATTGTGGCCAAGTTTAATAATGATTAGGCCAAAACTGTGACCTCTAGTATATACGCAAGCAAATTGTGGACGGACGAAGAGTGCTCCCAAAAGCTCATCTTGTGTGACAGGTGAGCTAAAAAAAACATGAACATTCATGAAACAATTTTCCTAAGAAAAAATGAGTGAGGGGATTGGACTGCACTTTTTTAAGGGATAGCACCCACATAATTTTACCGGTAATTAATTTGCCCTATCCCCCAAAATATTTAATAGTACCCGCCACCCACATCTGACCCACAAGTTTTTCAAGAGTGCAGTCCACCCCCGAGATTGTATCAAGTTAGCTAAAATTCAATATGAACAAATATTAAACAGGAATATAATAATGCTCTTTCTTATACATTAATATTTTTAATGTTTCGTAAACAAAAACTTAAGATCTTCAACACAAACAAATTTGCTAAAGCACATGGAACATTTTTAAGGACTTTTCCAGAAAAAATGAGTGTGTGGCCTGCAATTTTTTAGGGATACTGCTCGTACTGTTACCTGTAATTAATTTGCCGTCCCCCTCCAAACATTGATTAGAACCCACCACCCACACATTTTTTTGAGTGGCCTCTCATTCATTTTTGTTCTGGAAAAACCCTAAACAGATATAACTAACAAGGAATTCAGGGAATTGATATACCCCAACCGAATAGGGACTATATAGTATACAGAAACAAGAGCACCACTGGGCCGGGCATTATACGCCCGAAGAACATTTGCCGTAGTCTTGAATGCAGATTGTAACCAAAATGGAATTTGACCTGTATTTTATGTACCAAAAATAGATTAAATCCATTAATCCTTGAAGACGTCTTGTTCTACGGTACGATATTTAAGTGGCTAAACAATGTTAATTTATAGCCATGTAAAAGACAATTTTGTACTTTATTGTCCACTATTAAGTGCCTAACCCTAGACCGTTAAGAGTCTGTATGGCAAGTGGCTAGTCACTTAAATACCATCTCGTAAGCACGGACGGACGAAAGCACCATAACATAATAGTATACGTCCCTTGGGTCGCATAAAAATGTACTAGGAAAGTGGGAAAGAGCACTTTGACTGTTCTTTTTTATGTTCAGTGACCTTGAAATGACAGAAATCAAAAGCAGTTTCAAGATGTGAGTTTAAAATACCTGACCTAAACCACAAGCTTTCACATAAAAAGTGCATCCGTTACAAAATGATACATATTTAGGAAATGAAAACTGACCTTTGACCACAAAATGACCTTATATAATAACAAAATTATGACTGGCCATATGTTGCACAAATTATTTTCACAGCACTACTTAAAATAAACAAGAGCTATCACTGAAGATGATGAATACCCCCAGATATATTGCTTGACAGTTACAGTATGTTAACTTGTGCCTTATGAAACTTTGTTAATTACAGCAAAATTAATAGTATGGACAAAACAAGACTGCATTCAATAAACGCTTATGCCCCCGTGGAAGCCTTGTCCATAAAAAAGCTAAGTCAATCAGGGGCCATAATTCTGTTGAAACATTGGATAGTGTGACATGGCTTTGACAATGTAAGGGGTGTACGGTCAATTTGGGTTAACCAAAAATTTGGCCCTTCAATAAGTCTTAAGTCCAATATTAGGTCAAGGTGAAGGTCAAAATGGGGTCGGGTGATATGGGTGTGTGGAGAGTGTTCCAGTACAACATCCATGCCAGTATGAAAGCTTTGTAGCAATTGATATAAGACGAAACGGTCAATTCGGGTTAACCAAGAATTTGGCCCTTCAATAAGTCAAATCCAAAATTAGGTCAAGGTGGAGGTCAGAATGGGGTCGGGTGATATGGGTGCATGGAGAGTGTTCCAGTACAACATCCATGCAAGTATAAAGGTTTGTAGCAAGCCATATTGAATGATATAAGACGAAACGGTCAATTTGGGTTAACCAAGAATTTGGCCCTTCAATAAGTCCAAGACCAAAATTAGGTCAAGGTGAAGGTCAAAATGGGGTTGGGTGATATGGGTGTGTGGAGAGTGTTCCAATACAACATCCATGCAAGTATGAAAGCTTTGTAGCAAGCCATATTGATATAAGACAAAACGGTCAATTTGGGTTAACCAGGGATGGACGGACGGACAAACAGGTGAATCACTATATGCCTCCCGATCTATCGATACGGGGGCATAAAAAGTGCAAAGGGCAATAACCCAGTAAGAATTGATCAAAGCATAACATGCCACTGGTATGTTGTGAAGTTTGGTTCAAATTTGACGAATGGTAACAGAAAAAAAAATCAAGGGCAATAACTCCCTGCAAATTGATCCAACCGATCCAAGGATATGCACAACTAGGCTTGGTACTGATGAGTCATGCAAAGTTTCATTGAAATATGACAAATGGTTACAGACACATGGCGCGGACAAAATTTACACGACCAACAGACCAACCAACCAACCAACCTCAAGCATGACTCCAATATAGCCCCCATATACTTTGTACCTGGGGGTATAACAAGTTTTTAAAAATGTGTCTTTTTACATACAAGAATGACATTAACATTTGAATGATGCACTAAATATAATATTTTCAGATTGATGGTAAATATTTGTGCTGAATTATTTATTATTCCATTCATTATGGAATGAGTAATAATGTTGTGAATTTTAGCAATTCAGACCATGATCAGCATACAGTATAGGAGTGTCAATTGTGTTCTGATTTTAATGAGATTGAGAGTGAAAAAGTTTCACATACGAAGTTGCATATCAATGCACTATACTGAAAATTAATAAAGTGCCAAATCTCCGGTAAAATGGGCACAGGAATAAATACACGACTTGCGATTATCTATACATCATGTCTTGGATCAGGTTCGCTAAATTTCAAAATGTCAATTGCCTAATACTAATAGATCATACATGTAGACTGTGTTCTGTGAAAATTGGGATTTTTTTACGTTGTAAACGAGGTCAAGAAAAGAGAATAAATAGTGCATGTAGCATGTAAAACTCTACATTCATATGCAACTTAATGTTGATATTCTAATTATAAAGACATTTTGAACTGTATTTATTATCATTTCTTGATGTCATTTACAATGTCCAAATGTTGCGACTTTCACAGAGCTAGGTCTATACTTGTATCATATATAGTTGTTTTATTAAAATTTAAATTGACAAGCCTAACTTTTAAATGCATACTGCTCAAACTTGCTCTTCAGTTTGTTAACAAAGAGTGGAACATTGTTTATTTTTATCATATCCCTGGCTTTATCGAAAGGTAACTTCACTTTCATGACACAATAGTTTGCATCTGGATCTTTCTGCACATCTGAAAGATTCAATGTAACTATGCCTTTGTCTGTTTTACAATCCTGCAAGTATATCTTCATTTCAAGTTGAGGCTTCACAATAATTCTAGCCACCGGCTTCTGGCAGTTAACGATAGACTGTCCATCAAGAACACCTAAAAAGACATCTCCCTTGGCCCATTCATAAATTCCTATGTCTTCAAGTTCTGAATTCAGATCTGCCAGAAGACTGACTGAATTTGTATCCGAATCTGAATCTTCTACTGACTGACATTCATTTGAAAAACATGACACATCCTTATAACCGTCTTCACTTAATGTTTCAATGCTAGTGAGTGAAGCACTAGAATCCACATCTAGATCAGATGCACTAGAATCCACATCTAGATCTAATGACCGTGAACTGATTTTGGATTTTTTAACCGATACACTAGAATCCACATCTAGATCTAATGACCGAGAACTGATTTTGGATTTTTTAACCGATGCACTAGAATCCACATCTAGATCTAATGACCGAGAACTGATTTTGGATTTTTTAACCGATGCACTAGAATCCACATCTAGATCTAATGACCGAGAACTGATTTTGGATTTTTTAACCGATGCACTAGAATCCACATCTAGATCCGATGACCGAGAACTGATTTTGGATTTTTTAACCGGTGCACTAGAATCCACATCTAGATCCGATAACCGAGAACTGATTTTTGATTTTTTAACCGATGCACCAGATGACAAGGTCTTATAACACAATCTTACACTTCTCCACGTAATAACACGTTTTACTAGTCTTGCATTTAGTGTGGTATGGTCATCCACAGGACTTGGCAGTTCAATATCTGTATCATTTAAGCTGTTACAAATATCATAAATTGTTTTCACAACCACTTCTGAATACATCAAACCGTACATAATCAGGACGCCATTGCCTATAGGTGTTTTATTTTTGGATAAAATCACTACATGAGCGCCCACCTTCAGCTGCTCATTTAGATTTACATTAGACGTGGAAGTTTCATGTGATGATTCTGATCGTTTTCCCTTTTTACCTTTGTCACGTAAATATTTACGGCGGTTTTGCAAACTTTCTCCCAACCTTGTCCAGAGTTCCTTCTTCTGTTGAAGAAGTCCTGGCGCAACTTCAAATGCTGTGAAGAAGGCAGTTCTTTTATTTTCGGAAATATCCACTAACATAGGTGCACGTTTCCATATTTTTGATGAGACAGCTGCATCTCTAAGTAACTGGCGGAAGAACAACTGAGCAGGCGTTGGTTTACCTCGTTGATTTTTTTTCTCCAGCATCTGATCAACAGTATATGGAACAGAGTGTTGTTTTTTTTTAACACAAACCGATTTATTTTCTGGCAAGTAGTGTCTCTGTTGATCATTGTCATCACCTAAATCACTGTCATTGCTAGGTTCAGACACTGTTCTGCGATCCTTTGAAAAATCAAGTTCAGGTGCACGTGCAAACTCTTTGTGGAAAGCTATAAACTTTCGGGCCTTGAAGCGATCACTGAAGGTTTGAAATACATCCTTTACATCTTCTTCAGAGAACTCCTGAAGCATCTCCATGTTAATGCCATTGTCTGAAAATAAGACAAAAATCCATGAAATAAGCCAGGTAAGGCATTATTTAAAAGTACCTTATTTTAGTGTTTGAGACCAGCCTAGAACCATATCAGCCGGACAGTGTACAAAAAATGCCGAATTATCAGGTGACTTGCTGCTCACTACTAAGTATAATCTAGTGCTGAAACGGTTAGCCGAAATTACAAACCAATTAACTGGTACATGTATCATTAACTGGTAACTAACCGGTTAATCATTAGATACAACCACTAGACGATCGGCTTTATATATGATTAATATGCTGGATTGCTGATGTAATAACACACGCAACATTACATAGGGTATAATACTGGTGATGAAAACCATATTAGAAACCATTTTATTGAGTAACCGGTAATAAAGATCGAACCAAATAACTAAATGATTTCAATGATCAAACCGCAAACTCAGATAATATTTCCAAAATTGATATTTTTTATAAAAGGAACACATGGTCGCTACAAAATAGTTACCTTATAAAGGGAAGCAACTTAGTCTGGTTAACCGGTTAGTAAAAGTTGTAACCGGTTAATCGGTAACCATACGGACGGTAACAGGTTAATCGTTTCAGCACTAGTATAATCAGTAAGCTACTTTTATTGAATAGTTGTCACAATCTTGTGGGGGCTGATCTGCATCTGTGATGGTCGGAAACGCTATAAGGTAGGATTATGCTTGATGTGACTCTGCATCATAATTCAGGGCCATAATTCTGTCAAAAAGGGTTGAAATAAAAAAAATGACAATATGCGCTAGGGCATCTCATAACGGTACTTCTGTGAACGTTTGGACAAAATTCCTTGATAAATGTAGGAGATGCACACAGAAGAGTATATGTATAAAATCAACAAGGGCAATAACTCTTACAAAAATAGTCGAAACACAAAAGCCTGATAATATGCACTGGGGCACCTGATAACAGTACTTCTGTGAAAGTTTCGTCAAAATTCCTTAAGATTATAAGAAATGTAGAAGAGTCGGTTGGTCGGTCGGACTGACGCCTACCATTACCATATCCCCTTCGGCAGGGAATAATTAAATATAATACAAGAATTGTGTTTGAGAAATGCTACTGCCCCCCCCCACCATTGTCCTGTCCGATGAGCAGTATGCCTGTATTTACACCACTCTTGCACCCCTCCCACTGACCCCGGCCAGATTGTTAATTTGACCTTTGAACTCTCTTAAGTGTGACCTTGAACCTACATTATGTTGCGGCATTACCGTATAGCAGGTTATTTCTGCGGATTTTTATTTCTGCAGTTCGAGAAATATCAACTGCACATTTAAACTATCAGCAGTAATTTTTGACGCAAAATTAAACTTCGATATTATACTTCAATATACCGGTAATAAACCGTTATCTATACATGTATCTCCCGAGTTTGTCGTATAATGCTGTGTTGTTCACACATTAAAGGTGCTAACCCTATTGATTGTGGTTGATTGCCTTTGTTAGGTATCAATGAATGAATGTGATGTGTAATCTTTACAAGCATACACAATTATGTAAAGTTTGACTAGGTTATAACATATCGGGTCAAAACTTCGAAGTGAGCATTTTTATGTACTTTCAGGTTCATGCAAACCTCAAAAATTAAT
Source organism: Spisula subtruncata (assembly GCA_963678985.1). Classification (NCBI taxonomy): domain Eukaryota; kingdom Metazoa; phylum Mollusca; class Bivalvia; order Venerida; family Mactridae; genus Spisula; species Spisula subtruncata. The sequence goes on from OY787661.1 coordinate 19,815,938, forward strand.
TCCCGATTTTCTGCCAGGTTGCAGAAATAAAATTACCCATTTTAGGCCCAAATCGCAGATTTTTTTTAACGTGGAATTAACCCGCTTATACGGCATTTCCGAAAGTAGCAGATGCCTCTCTGTCTCTCCAACATATACAATAATTCCACAAATAATACAGATTACCATGTCAAACCAGACGATAAAAAATTGAAGTAGTAACTCCCTCGCTTGGCCCTGCATTTAGAGTGTAGTTCTACGACTGGTCGGCCCGGTGTCAGGACTGGGTGAGGTACTTGTTGGTGCCTACAACATGTATCCCAAGTGTGGCAGCACAAGATTGTCTTGGTAGGCACCGTCGCTATATGACTAAATTACTGTTGAAAAGTGAAGTTAAACCCATATAAACAAACAAATAATACAGCTGTATACCTATTCATACTCTATTCTATAATTAATGTATAAATATGTAGGCCCCTATGTGTGGTTAGGCCAAAACAAAATGATATTGTGGTTCTAGTAACCATATTTACCCTATGTTTTTGCCCCTACCCTAAACATTTAATTGGCATTTTACTGGAAGTCACCGCGGATCATTAATTTTCCAGTGCATAAAATTAATAAAATAATTTTAAAAAAATAAAATATTTTTCCTACCTACCTACCCGATTTTTTTCAGCATGTTACCAGAACCACACTATTAATTTGTTTTGGCCTAACAATAGGACATTTCTGGATGGGTGCCAGTCTTGAAGGCCTCTACTGTCTGTGGCTGATATTGTTCTAATATTATAGATATTATATATAAGTTTCTGTTCCAACTGTTTGTCCTCCATATGTTCAGGTTTTGAAGCATGTCCGTTCAAGCTTGCTGTCTCGAAGTGGTACAAATTTTAAACAGAAACTAGAGAGACAGCAAGTTTGTCTAAGGTTACGCCTATTTTCATATCACAAGCAGCTATGTAGCAACATTACAGTATTATTTGAATCAATAACGATTTGTAACGGCATTGACGCAAATTCTTTTAGTACACTACTGACTAATCACATTGTCATCCGAAATTACGTCTGTCCGAAATATGGGAATAATTCGTTAAAGATTTTCCTTTAACCGGACAGTCTGAAAATAAATGCGGGCATCGCTCAAGAGTTCACACCAAAATCGTCGAACTTACCTATGAAAGACTGTCGCCCTTCCTCAGTTAAAGATTGTTTGAACGTATAAAATCTCTCCTCGCCCATGGCTGCTTTTTTACGCGCCGAAAGAACACCGGAAAGGGTTTGACTAAAATACGAAACGAGGATTTTTGGCGCAACGAGGCGAAACGAGGCGAAACGAGGATTATTATACAACAGTGACATTATTTACTGATAGGAAATAGTCAAAGCCATCCAAATACACAATTCATTTATTTGGAATTAACATTCGTAAAAAATAATAACTGTAATTCCTATTATACCAAATTTTAATCCTCGTTTCGCCTCGTTGCGCCAAAAATCCTCGTTTCGTATTTTAGTCATACCGCACCGCATTGGAAATCAACAGACTGCGCTCTGCTTAGTTCATAGAAATTGGTGGTGTAAATTCACTGAATTAAGAACCAGTCTGTTTAAAATGAAAACATCCGGCGCATGTCGTATTTATTTTACGGTTTATCGTTTCTTTGGATTGGAGAGACCAGGTATGTTGCGAGAATTACGTTCTTTTGCTCAACAGAAAATAATTTTTGCGCTCCTTATGCATGCTGTCAAAACATGGGCAAAATTGAAGTTTGATGCCAAATAACATCAGATTTCGCGACCCAAAGAATGTTATACCACGGACGGTTAACAGTTCGAGTTTATTTGTTCGTCTTTAGCTCACGATCACCTGACCACAAAGTGTTCATGGTGAGCTATTGTGATGGGTAGCAGAACTTTTATACTGTGTATATATACCAGGCCTGGGAGAAACGTCTGCACTGCAGGGAGAAAAGTCTGTAAAAAATAATATGTAATAAATTATTTCATTTCGAACCATACAAATCACGGTGGGGAATCACGTGGTTTCGATGGTAGGAGCCACCACAAAAATGGCGGCCAAATAGCGTCGACTTAACCCGTATTTTGAGGTAAATATATAACATCGAGACTCGTTTACTTATGGACACCCCGGCCAGCACGCAATGGCTTCTCCACTGAATCTTTTGGTACCCTATTTTCCACGATTGATCCCGTAGTTTCCTCAAACACTTCGATATTGTTCCGTAAATAACAAATACTAGCGGGGTAGACCTCACGATAATGACGATTTTGACCATAATATGACCATAAAGTTTATTATCTCCTTTATATCATCCGTATTTCATGCGATTACAAAGTGCGAACATTTCGCCAACATTTTCCAACAAAATTACAACCAGTATGTCATATACTTCGGTTTTCTGAAAAATAAAACAGTCAATTTGCATGAAACATAGGATCCACGCTAAGGGTAGGGCGCACGATTGAACCTGGGCAGTGCACATTCATCAGTGCGGTCGGCAGTTTTCTACGGTTCTATCGATCGACATATGCGGAACGGGCACATAGTGTTCATTTATACAGGAAGCTATATAAGTATCAGTATATCAGTGTATACGGTCCATGTAAAAGTGCATGTATGTAATTAGTATGCTTTCTGTTTTGTTTATAATTGAATTTTATAAGCTCACACAACGCAGTTGTAGTGTGTATATTGTCTGTCCTTCAGTCAGTCTGTTCGAAAGACGAATTATATTGAACTCAACTCGACCTACAGTAACAGTTGTTGCCGGAGTTTCCCAAAATTTCTCTTGACATTTAGAAATAATAAGTGATGAATTGATTTTGCAAATTAAATGTAATGTGGTTTTTGTCAACGGGGTATGTTAGTATGACAGCTATTTTTTTAAACAAATAATGTTGATGCATAAACAATACACGTTAAGTTAAGTTACCAATTTTCTAGGGCTCTTTTTAGCTGTTAGGCCGCCCAAGCACCCTTTGACAATTCAACTTCCCTGGTCATTGGGCTACATATGGAAACCTACACTCGTGTCTCCCTGAGGAGACTATTTCTCTCCTGTGGTGTGGAGCCAACACCGATCTGCGGCGCCCAGGAATAGACACTGCCCTTACAGATACCATTTTACACCATGGTGGAGGGGAGCATGTGGGTCTTGCTCAGAGAAATTAACCAGTGGTCCAGAGGTGGATCGAACCCGGGACTTCTCGATCCCGAAGGGCGCGCCCTACCTCTAGGCCACCGCTCCCCACATAATTCGTGTATGTGTGTCGATCAATGTGTTGCAGAAATATGCTTCTAATGATAGTACTGTTTGGTGTTGTTAATAAGCCCGTGTGAAATAGCTTGACTCTCCAGTTAATCGTATATGAATCGGTTATATTTTAACACATATTGTCGAATATTTTATGTAATATGTCATCACGTTGATTTTTTTCTTTCACTTCTTTCAGAGCAATGCGTTGAAAAAGTCGCACCTTAGCTTAAAGTCCCACAAAGTTTCAGAAACAGCAATATTTTACTACCTAATAAGACCATGAAAATGGACAAGTTATAGAGCTCCCTAAATGGCATAGAGTCAGCATCCATATTTGATCTATTTTTACTTTCATCCTTAGAATAATCATCTCCGCAAGTCGCCAATTTAGTAGTTTGTGTGGTGAACAAAACACCCCGTTGTTTACGATCTGAAATCGACGCTTCGTTCCGAGGTTCGTAATTTTCCATTATAAATCGAGGACGCATATATTGATGACCAATTTATGCGAGTATACACGTGTAACTAAAAGCTAAATACCGTTATCCTCCGGTACCAATAATCGCCGGTATTCTATTGCACTATATTGTATGTGGTAATCTGTATACTATTTCACGGGTGAATTGAAGGCTAAGTAGTTTCCATTAGGTTATAATATATGTACAGTATGAATACATTGAGACAGAATTGAAGTGTAAATGTAATAATGTTTTAGACCTGCCGTCCACTTAGACCCTGATGCTATGCGGAAGGGATGTCGATTGCAGACTGCTCGTTTCGGAAAACCTTCGGGATCATTTATTAATAAAAATGGGCGGAGCTTTGTCATCGTGGTTGTTCGGCAAGTATTCGCGGATCGGTATACAAATTGTATTGTTGTGGTATACACGCAGTATGCATGCCATAGCCTATCCGAAATAGCCGAATGGTAGATCCGATCGTGCGGAAAGCCGGGTTGCGGTTAGACCTCCCGTCCACTAGACCCCGATGCTACGCGGAAGGGATGCCGGTTACAATGTGCTCGTTTCGGGAACCCTTCGGGATCATGTATCAATAACAATATGCGGAGCCGTGTCATCGTGCTTGTTCGGGAAGTACGATATTCGCAGTTCGGGGTAAGAATGGTTGCTGTATTCATGTACACGCAGTATAAATGCCGAAGCCTATCCAAAGTAGCCGAACATATCGCGACTAAATACCGTCAGTTCAGGAGTAAGTCCCGAATGTTTCCCCCCGACCGCTAGATGTGGGGCAATCTGCTAGGAGATTTTTTAATTTCTGACCTTTATCTCCAGTGCAAAGAAGTGAATACTCTAAGTCGAGATTGTTTGACTACCCGACCGCGTGATATGCGGAAGGGTTTACGAATCGATGCCGATAGGTTGCCGAAAGGCTGTCTAGCTCGACCTAGAGGCACACTGACGGCATTGCTTCAGCTGTCATTCGGGATATACAACTGGGAAAATGTCGCGTAAATTTACGCTGGTATATTTACGCAAATTGGTAAGTTAGTTTTACTATAGATAAACCACAATCACTCGTATACATTGGAGTAATCCAGGTTATCGGGGTGTATTTACCCATAAAACATACATTTAGAGATGGTTTAATCATGTAGTGCGCATAGCGCAGTTGGCTAAGCTACTATGAACACGAGTTCTTCAGAACTGAATGAATGGGTTCGATTCCCATCCTGGTATTTTGAACTTACACTGGAAATAAAAATTAGTCGGTTGAAAGCGATAACTGCTGTACCACTGCACCACACAGTCAAGTTCATAACATGATCGACATAGTTTCCGTGTGTTAATCTCATCACATCGCCGTTTTTGGGAAGCGTTCGGCATCGATTCGACTTTTCATCTAGAACCATTCGGGGTGGCTAATGAATACGAAACCTCACAGAAGGCGCCCGAAGATGCGGAGTGAATGCCGATGGTTTACTGAAACTCTCCCGAAGCACTTCCAAGCAAGACCTTCGGCGTCCAATTTTTTAAAACTTTAAATCGAAGATGTTCGGTCCCGAAGTGTACCAGAGGCATCACTCTCATGTTGTTATAGGTATCTAATTGGTATGATGGCATGCCGAACCATCTCGATCCGGTGAATTTCTGCTTCGAGAACCCTTCGGGGTCCTGTGTCGCCCTTTGTAACTATTCATGAGTTCTAATTGGTTGAAAAGTAACAGACTCTTTAAATCCGGAATTCCGAGTGGTAAAAGTTGCTACAAGAGAAAAGACTGAATTCTAGGCGTCAGTTATAGCAAACTACATCGCACAGCTAGCAGCAGCTTTCCACAACATTCCACCATTACAAACTTATAACTTCTCATATTCCAACTTTTAGCCGTCAAGCGGCAAATGCAAATACTATTTGGTTAAAATAATGGTACCATAAATATATAATATAATATTTCAATTATAATAAATTATTACCAAATATCTCACAGCGAACATAGATATATCTCAAATGATAAATTACGACTGGACTAGCTGTTCAATTCCACATATATGAATGTTCGTGCTATTTGTCTAGTCCGCATCGTTATGAAATTCTTCGTGTAATACATAATTAGATATATTAATTATAATCTGAAATGTTTGTAGATGAATTAGTACAGATCGAGTAGGCCGTCATGTCACGGTTACAGTCAACTAAGGGAACTGATCGGTAAGCGTTCCATGCGATCGATAGAAGCATAGAAAGCTGTCGACTAATAGCATCCTTGTGTAAATGAACATTATGTGTCCGTTCCGCATTTTCCGATCGATAGAACCGTAGAAAACTACCGACCGCAATCATGGATGCGCTCTGCTTAGGTTCAATCGTGTGTCCTACCCATAGCGTGGATCCTATCTTTCATGCAAATTGACTGTTAAATTTTTCAGTAAACCAAAATTCATGATATTCTGGTGGTAATTGTGTTGGGAAATGTAGGCGAAATGTTCGCACATTGGAATCGCTTGAAATAAGGATGATATAAAGGAGATATTGTAATAATATGGTCAAAATCGTCATTATCGTGAGGTCTACCCCGCTAGTGTTTTGTTATTTACGGAACAATATCGAAGTGTTTGAAGAAACTACGGGATCAATCGTGGAAAGTAAGGTACCAAAAGATTCAGTGGAGAAGCCAATGCGTGCTGGCCGGGGTGTCCATAAATAAACGAGTCTCGATGTTATATATTTACCTCAAAATATGGGTTAAGTCGACGCTATTTGGCCGCCATTGTTGTGGTGGCTCCTACCATCGAAACCACGTGATTCCCCACCGTGCAAATGCCTGCGGAAATAGTCGAGTGTGTAGGGAATATCAAAAGAGAATGAATTGAGTCAAAGAATATGTATGATGCTTGATTACCGCTATATAATTGGCACAAATTAGAAATGATATATGGCTGTTGATCCGACGACTGGTGTTTATTGTTTATTTCCATTTCCTAAAGGCCTATACACGCCTGAAGTCATAAATTTCTGTATACAGTGCCAAATCTCGGACGTAGTTCGTAATTAATTAAGTGATGTTGATTATACAAATTTTTGGACAGCTGTCCGATTTTTTCGGCATTTGAAATTATAGAGTTGTCCGGGACTAAATTTTACTTTTTTAGCGCATTGTCAGCGGTCCGAAAGTGATTTAGAGCTGTCCAGGACGTCGGACTATAAGATTTGGAGAGCCCTGATGATACATTTTATATTTCAGATTTTGTTTAGTAACTGCCAGCTCATTTTAACCAGTTGAGAGGAACATACTGAAAACAATTTAGTGCGAACAGTGATTGGGCATGTCGTCCTTAAAGAAATGTATTTGCCAAATGTGCAGAAATGTTGGTGAACCTGTTCAAAGGCACATTAGGAGACGACACGAACTCATGTATGGCATTTTTGTTCCCGCTGACGTAGATGAATATAGCTCGGAAACAGAATCAGGAACATTATTCACATGTACGCAGCAGCATGATTCGGATCCATCTATACTTGAACCCAAGACTGATAGCCCAGCCATCGAAAGCAGGTATATCTTTAAACAGATTTATGAACTTAAAGGGACTAATACATACTTCTTGGACCCAATATGGAAAAAAGAACGCATATAATTGACTTCTAAGCATCATTGCATTTTAATTCTATGTCTAGTTTTACAACAATAGATGCTGTTTGTTGGGATACACTCCATACAGTATCATAATAAACTATCATCATTATCCTATTTGTACATCTACTTTCTCCAAAATTTTAGTTACATGTGAATTCTTAAAAATAGAATTTGTCGGGGCCCAGGATAAGTAAAACGGTTTATAACGGCACATGTGAGCGAAAAATATCTTGTTATCGAATGCTTTCTCTCACATTAAGTATGCATGGCTTTTTAGCTCACCTGAGCACTTTACCCTGAGCACGAAGTATATACTAGAGTAACGGCCCTTGAATTAGTGAAAAATGCTATATTTCACATTGTTTACACAATAGAGGCCACATTTATTGACCAAAAATTGGAACTAAACCTGCAATAATTGTATGTGTCCATAAGATCTCAGACAAGTTCGATAATGGGCAAGGTTGGACAAGTAATATCAGAGTTATGTCCCTTGAATTAGCAAAAATGTTATATTTCAGCTTGTTTATAAATACAATTGAGGCCACATTTATTGACCAATTATCACCAAACTTGCAGTAGCAGAGATTATATATATGGCTATAATATCTCGGAGGAGTTTGATAATGGACTAGAGCAGACCAGTATTACCAGAGTTACGGCCCTTGAATTAGCGAAAAATGAGGCCACATAAGTTTTGTGTGTGCTTCATTTAAAAAACCTTGACAGAATTCAGTTCAACTTGGTATGAAATATCAATTTGAAGGATAGTTGTGCACGCCATTTCGCATTCTTATCGGGTTATTATACCCCACAAACAAAGTTTGAAGGGGGTATACTGGAGTCACCATGTTGGTCTGTTAAATCGTGTCTGCTCTGTAACTTTGTCATTTCTTACTGGATTTTAGAATTACTTGGTATAAATTTTCACCACATCAAGACGATGTGTCATGCGCAAGACCCAGGGTCCTAGCTCAAAGGTCACACTTAGAGGTCAAAGGTTATATAGTCATGCAAATCGTGTCAGCTCTGTAACTTTGTCATTTCTTACTGGATTTTAAAATTACTTAGTACAAATGATCACCACATCAAGACAGTGTGTCATGCGCAAGACCCAGGTCCCTAGCTCAAAGGTCAAGGTCACACATGGAGGTTAAAGGTTAAAAGGCATAAATAGTCATGCGATGATACGTAGTAGTGTGTTACTTATTTTTTGCCACTGCAATTCAAGATGGCCCGACTGGCAGCCATCTTGGATTTGTTAATCTTTTTACAGTGGCCAATTTCTATGAAATTCCATACAGTTGATGCTTATGATGTGTAGTACGTAGTGTGTGACATTATTTTTAGTTCGACAAAATTCAAAATGGCCAACTGGCGGCCATCTTTTAATTTTAAACTAATTATTTTATTCCTGTGTCAAGGCAGTGCTGCGGGGGTATGATTCATCACTCCTGTGATAGCTCTAGTTTTTAGCCGATTTTAGGACCTTTAAATCTTTCAACAATTGCCTTTGTTAAGGGAAGGTTTGTCTGCGCTTCATCTCCAAAATCCCTGAACGGATTTCAATGAAACCTGACATGATGATGAAGCATCGATATGAAGGCTAGAATCCTTTATAAGGTTTCAAAAACATTTCTAGTTTCTATTCTACTTATATTTTTTTCAGTTCTGAAGATGAACATACCACTTGTGAAAATACATCAGGTAGTGACATTTCAAGCACAGATGAAAGTGAGGAATGTGAAAGCATGTCTGACATCGAAAGTTCAAGTGATTCAGCATCTAGTTCTGACCGTCCATGGTCATTCTGTTATGATAAAAGCATATATGAAGAGGGTCCAGCAATCCAAACTTTACCAAACTCAACCACGACAGTTCTACAATGGCTGGCTTTGAACTTTTCCATGTTTGTTGCACACCCCGCAATAAGCAAGGCAGCATTTACCCATAACATTCAAGTGCAGAAAGTTACTCATGGTGATGTAACTAATACTTTGCCGTCTTCTTATTATGAAGCAAGAAAACTTTTAGATCCATATGTCGTTAAAAAAGTGGTATTTGATGTTTGTGTAAACGAGTGTGTTATATTTAGAAATAGTGGTACATTACAATGTGCTGACATGCTACAGTGCCCTGTTTGTGGTGAAAACAGATATAATACAAATTCTTCCAGTAAAACTAAAAGGCCTGTTTCAAGAAGAAGATTCACATATATTCCAATTGGCCCTAGACTTGCCAGATTGTATGGTGAAGTTAATCTTGCACAGCTAGTTATGTCTCATCCTGGTAGCAATTATGATGGAGATGAGATGTGGGATGTTCACCATTCAGCTTCATGGAAAGAACTATATTCGGAAAACTGCCATTAATATGACTGTTAAAAATGAAACTTACAAATTTTCATGGCTTTTTCCTGGGCCTTAAATTTTCAGGTCGAAATAACATTTGTTTAAAGGCACTTTCAAAGCCATGAATGAGATTTTTCATGGTATTTTAATGGGATACCCATTAAACTTGTTAAACCTGTTAAATAAGTTGTTACGAGAATTAATGGGGTAAATTAATGTTTTTTTCAGTTTTCATGGGCATTTAACAGGAATTTAATACATATTTCATGGCTTGTGCATGCAGTAGTGTATTCAAGATTTGCGACAGTTCTAGAACTTTATTGGTTGAACAAATGGTAACAGTAAGATTTTGTATCAGAGTTCTAGAACTACCTCAATTCTTGAACCTTAGTTCTATAACTGTTTGATTATATAAAAAAAATGAACAACCACTTTTGCATTGTTTTAGAACTTAAACCTGAGTTCAAGAACCTTTCTCAGTGATCTAGAACTATTATAGTTCTAGAATCTGAGTTTTTGTATTGTTCTAGAACTTGAACGTGAGTTCAAGAACCTTTCACCATGTTCTAGAACAAGTATAGTTCTAGAATATGAGTTCAAGAACTATTCTATTACTTTAGCAACAGTTCTAAATGTTCTTCAGAAGTTCTAGAATGTTCAAGAACTTTTCACTAGTTCTAGAACATTATTCGCAGGGGCTCTATTTATTTTTATTTTGTTCCTCTGTATTTGAAGTGTTTATCATATACCCTTTTAATGTGCTGTATTTGAAATAAGAGTTTCTATATCAATTCCAAGCCCATCCTTAGAGCTGTTTTCAGTTTCTAAACTATGAGAGCATCAATATGGTAGTAAAATTATAAAAAAAACATAAAAAATCGTTTTTACAACATTTTAAGAAAATATTGGAATTTATGTAGCACTTGATTTTTTAATAACCACGTATCATGCAAGAATGTTTATAATCGTACAGTCCTTAGGGCAGGAATGAGGGTTTAATGACAAAATAATGTGTCTTAATTCTTGATATTCATGCACATTATTAAAACATGATTGTGCTATAAGCTGATTAATTCTTAGTGTTTGTTGCTCATAATTAATTGCAATGCAGTGCATGAGCACCCTTGTGGGTGGTTACAGAATATTTTGCTTTGAGGGTGAACATGTGGGTTTGTCTGGGTGCAATGCGCACAGTTGCTGTCTTAATTGTTATCATGAAGTCAAACATGCATTCCAAATATTTTTTAATAAAATCCCAAGTTCATTAAGTTTCTTAGTACTATTTATATCATTTATGTAGATTTTAATCCAAATAAAAAAATTATATTGCTTACTCAGCATATAAACTTAAACTGTGATCACACCGTTTATATCAGCAATAAAACCCTTAGTTCAGCCTCTTGTAAGTGTCAAACTGATGCTTGAAATCTGTGCTTCTATTGAGCATTTTAAAACTAGAAGATGCATGCATTCTAACCCATTTAGATGATAATTCGAAAATTCATAAATTATTATATAATACTTTGTAATAAGTAAATTTTAATCACCACATGCTGTGCAGTTTGCTTGCAGATTTGAATCTGCTCAGGCATAGTCAAAGTTAACACAGTTCTGTTTAAGCTATCGTCAGATATTATCTTAAGATTTCGTGTCATTCATTGGCCTTCTGAACAAGTTCAAAATCAGTGTAAAGCCTCTTTAAATCATAACTCTGTGAAATTTTAGTGGAAATTTATTACATTCACAATCTTGTATCACCCAAAGATTGACTGATAGTAAGAAGGATGGGGGGATTATATATATATAACGATTTGTCAAGCTTTGATTACAGCATCTGGTTTGTGATATTTTGATTTCTTGTTTTTGAATTGCACTTGGAAGTACCAAAAAACATGTAATGAGAACTGTAAATTTACACAAACATTCAGGCTTGTTGATCTATCTATGCCATGAAAGTTGTACAGCGAAGCTTCAATTTTTTCCTGCACATGCTATTTAGTGACTTACATATTTACATTACTGAATCTGCCATAAAATGCAAAGGTCTAGCCTCTTAGATCATAAAATAGTAAATATTATGAATATTTCTCGCCCTCAACATACTGTGAAATGTTCTACACCTGCAAGGCATGATACCTCCTGTTAAACTTGATATGTCTGTGAAATAAGATAAAACATTGTATAGAATTAAAATCTCATCTTTCATATTGTTTAATTTCACCCACAGGTAACAATATCATTGATAAAGACTAAAACGAAAAAAAAAATTTTTTTTATAAAATTGATATTTTTCTTATTTTTTTTTCGTTTTTTTGATACAGTTACCTGTGATTTCACCTAGCCATGGTACTGCTATCTGAGACATGGAATATTAGCAGTAAGTAAAGTGTTTATGATTGATCCGTCTTGATAACTTTTCAGACACCCCGCCCCCTCTGTTTATCTGTCAGATTGCTGCTTGTTTATTACATTGCATACCATCTCTATACCATTCTCATGGATTGTTTTAGGAATCTTAAACTTATTTCTCCTTCTTCAAATTTCAAATTATTGATCAACTGCCTATATTATATAATTAATAGAGCTTTCTTATTGGTGCTTTTAGTAGTTTTCTTCTTTTTACATACTAGAAAGAAGTTTCAAATTAACTGCTTACTTTTAAATATGACAGTCCAGGCTACATGAAAAAATCCTCCCCCCCCCCCCCCCCCAATTAAAAATAAGTTTCTGATGACTGCCAACAATTTCAACTCACCTCCATGCCAGTGACTATTACAATGTTTGGGCATCTTTGAACAAAATTAAAATGACGATTTACTTCCATATATTATCATTCTACAAGTTGAAGAAAGCATCTATAAGTTGAAGAACCCACCTATTTGTTGAAGAACACACCTTTAATTTGAAGAAGCACCTATAAATTGAAGAACGCACCTATAAGTTGAAGAACGCACCTATAAGTTGAAGAAAAGCAACTATAAGTTGAAGAAAGCATCTATAAGTTGAAGAAAAGCAACTATTAGTTGAAGAAAAGCATCTATAAGTTGAAGAACACACCTATAAGTTGAAGAACCCACCTATAAGTTGAAGAACCCACCTATAAGTTGAAGAACACACCTATAATTTGAAGAACCCACCTATAAGTTGAAGAAAAGCATCTATAAGTTGAAGAACGCACCTATTAGTTGAAGAACGCACCTATAAGTTGAAGAAAAGCATCTATAAGTTGAAGAAAGGCATCTATATGTTGAAAACATGCCTATAAGTTGAAGAATGCACCCTCAAGTCATGAGCTACATGCCAGCGAATATTCACAAATTATCAAAATCACAATTTTTGCGGGTCATTGAGTAAAGTGGGGCAATGCTTATTCTTAAAAGTACAGTTCATAGACATGATTATATGTTCACAGCGGATAAACGACTGTATGTACATACCGGATGTTGTCGTTGGATTTCGATGGTGGACGATAAAACCACAACAAGGTTGGTAGAATAATTTGAAATACTTAGCATAAACACAAACGCAAAATTGTAACTTGTAAATATTTATTATCATGATTAACTTTGCTTTCGTTCGCATATACTCGATTCCGTGCTGTTTGCTCATGCTATCTAAAATGATTGAAAATCGTTTGACTTTTTGGAGAAAAATGCACACCGGTCACTTTTAAACATTATTTACATCGTTATTCTATACGTTTCAGTCCAGTAATTGTACATATTATAATAGATATATCATTCATACATAATTTGTACGTTTCAAAATGTCTTCAAATTGTGTTTTTATCGAGATTGAGCCAAAAAAGAGTTGACTATTGGCTGCCATCACTGTATCCTTTATTGCATCGATACTGTATGTTTATTGCAATTATAAAAGTTTGATTTGTATCATTTATTGCACTTTTATATCGTGATTTGTGCAAAGTATAATGCTTTACTTTTGTTTCTTTCAGTTACAATGGACGAAGTTCGGTGCTTATATTGCTCGTTTTCAACCGAAAACTTCGGTACCTGCATTATCCATTACACTGAAGTCCACGAAGACCGTAATTTGAAAATCCATATTACGCACCACAATTCTGAAAGTGTCGTCATTGTCTAAAGATTACAACATTGTCCCAAGAGATATAAAAGCATCAAACAAGACCATAATTCCTAACATCGAATCAAGTTTTATATGTTTTCCCTACATAAGTCTATGTAAAAACCTGACATCCGGGGATGCGGCCAAGTTTGTCTCAAGTGGCATACTTTGAGCAATCGAGGTAGGGGACCCCTAGATGATGCTACATACCAAAGTTCAAAGCTCTAGGCACTGTTGTTTTATACAATAAGATTTTGTATGTTTTACCTATATAAGTCTATGTTAAACTTGTGACACCCGAGTCGAAGCCAATTTTGATCCCAGGGGCATAATTTGAGCAATCTGGGGTAGGGGACCACAATATATTATAGTTTATAGACATTGAAGTTTTTGACAAGAAGATTTTATATGTTTTCCCTATTTAAAGCTATGTAAAACGGTGGCCCCTGGGATGGGCCAATTTTTACCTCTGTGCCATACTTTGAGCAATTACTAAATCTCCCAATGCCACGAGCAGTCATGAAAAAAAAATCAAAATTGGCCAAACTGTTTAAGAGCAGAAGTTATTTGAAAGTGTGAACGGATGGACGGACAGACAGACGGACAGACAGACGGACATACAGACGGACATGAGTGACTGTGTGCATGGTAAGTGGCGCATATAAAAAGTAAGTTGAACGTGCGTACAATGTGTTTGCAGCCAAAAACCTAAAGCACATGATTTAGGTTTTTGTTGCAACGTACGATGTCCGTTGTATCGCACGTACGCTGCCTAATACGTGTTACATTGTCGAAAGACAAACAGGAATGGGAACTGAACTCTGTTGTACATATGCGATATTACAAATAAATTAAATAAATTATTAATAAGATATATACGTACTTTCAAATAAACCTCCGTCAGAAGACAACTTCAATCCTAAAATTTGCTGTTTCGTACTACCTAAATAAGAACTGACCGAGTAATCACGTGAAAAACGAGAACACCGAGAACGTGTAGCCGTCTATTTTTAGAACGGTACATTGATACTGATTGAATGCTTCAATAACCTAAGGGTCTCAAAATGACATTTCAAACTTTTGATTAAATAATTGACGAAAAACATTGAAGAAACAATGTCAAATCACTGCAATAATGAATACACATTGATTGCAATAAACATACAAATCAATTAACCACTAATTTCAATAAACATACAGTGATGGGATAACATAGCCGTATCACTTTTGGCCTCTATCTCGATAATAACACAATTTGTAGATTTTTTGAAACGTACAAATTGTGTATGAATGTTATATCTATTATATTATGTACAATTACTAAACTGAAGAGTATAGAATCACGATGAAACAATGTTTTAAATAGGCCGATGTACATTTTTCTCCAAAAAAGTCAAACGATTTTCAATGATTTTAAAAAATATGAGCAAACATTACGGAATCGAGTATATGCGAACGACAGCAAATTTAATCATGATAATGATTATGTACAAGTTACAATTTTGCTTTGTGTATATGCTAAGTATTTCGACTTTTTCTACCAACATTATTGCGTTTTTTTCTTCAATGATTGAAATCCAACGACAACATCCGGTACATACATACAGTTGTTATCCGCTGTGATGTTAATACTGTCACTGAATGATACCACTTACCCTCAGTAGACTTTTATGATATTTTGGGTAAATTTATTGTCCTGTAAAACATAAATTCTTACCAGGAAAAGATTTGTGCTGTACGGAATTTGTGATACTGTAAAATCATTTAATTTCGATGGGACAAAATTTTGTGGGTTTTTTGGGGTAAAATAAGACCATTTTGATGGGACATTAATTCATGGATTTTGGATTACAGGTAATAGACTTAATACAAGTGTCAAAATCATTGTTTGCTGGGATTAAATTTGGTGGTTGAGGTGAACCAGGAAATCGACAAAATTTAATCGCCCATGAAAATTACTGATTTTACAGTAACAGAATAGGTACAGATGTTGGTTATACAGTGTGTAGGTAATGAAAGGTAGAGTTATTAGTGTCAGGTTAGGAAGGTGGATAATTACTACTTTATAATTGACAACATAAATGATGCTTTTAGGCAAATATCTCCACTTATTTCTCGCCTAGTATATAATGTGCTGCTGTTTTTTATCCTACTTACTTACTGTGTGTGAAACCTTATAATCAAATCTTGCACAAACACAAATTTTAAACCTTGAAACTGTTTGAGTGAGTTCATTGTTGTATCATCAGGTACAACTGTTTCATTGATAATAAAAGACTAAAACGAAAAAAAAAAACAACGTAAATTTATATTTTTCTATAAAAAAGGAAAAATATAAATTTTACAATTTATTCTTTCGTTATCAATGTTACTGTGAGTTACCAGTCATAGTTCATTCTTTTGGAGCAACAATTAGGGTCAAAAAACGAAATCACTGTATGACTTATCAGATTACTATAAATTCAACTAGTACCACTTATTGCTATTGAAATATATCACATAATGTAAAATCTGTTCACTGTATGACTTATTACCATACTATATAATTCAACATGTATGCCTTATTGCAATTGCCAGATATCGACTCATTTATACACAGTGTTGCTATTTACTGTAAAGTGAGTTTCTATCTTTAAAAAATGCAACGAAGGGACAAGTTACTGTGATATAAAGCAATATTATCATACAGTGACATACACATACATTTGTACTATACATGACTTTTGTGCATAGGAATTGCTATGATCAAAATAATCTACATGGTAAATCTATGTGACAACAAGTGCGTCAACAGTGCATGTCAGCTTTGATCTGCAAGAAATTATCTACGACATAAATCGTTACATGTTGTATGTATTATATGTATTTCATGTTGTATAATGAGAGACGACATCGAGTTCACTATCCTATTCTTCTTTCAGTATCACATTCATATAATATGACCTGACAGATTAAACATGGTGTATAAACAAGTCGCTTTCCAGAAATTGCAATAAGGTATAATATGAACTAAGGCACCGCCTAAACGGGGATTAAATAGATGTTGGGTAATTGCTAAGCTATATTTCAGATATATGGTATAGAATTTTTTGAGGTAAAATACTTAAATAATCTTTCACAAGTTATATTTATTCCAGTGTGCTTATTTATGGGATATACAGGCATCTGTGCCAAATATAGTAAATATTTAACAATTTTATTTGATTTTTGACATACGCTAAAACGTGACGCAGTCCCTTTAAGACTGCATTCGCAGTATATTCATTTCATATTTGATACATGTTAACCGCACACATATTACACATTTGTCAGAGAGCATATTTTCTGTAAGGGTACCCAGACTTTTCAATTAGCCGTCCGATGAATTGAACAATTTCAGTTTCTGTCCTGGGTACGTTTTTTCCTGGGTACATAATCGCGTGTATTTTTTTCAGGTTTTCCAACGAAAATCCTGCTTATTAGATTGGGACAATGGGTCCCGGACTAGATGACGGGCAGGCAGCGATGTCAAACAATTTTTAACTAGGGGTTTCCGGTCAATAACTTGAAGTTTGGATAGGCTGATCTTAATGATACTTTGTATATAGCAAGCTTACATGGATACCTAGCTTGGGATTGTATTTTGGGGTCATGGTCACCGTTACTAAAAATACATAAAAAAGGTTTCCGGTCAATAAGTTCAGTTTGCATTGGGCATTTTTCATGAAATGCTATGTTTTGTGCTGGCATATTCATGCTTTCTACACTTATTAACCAGGCTTCAGAATCCTTCGTTATTACATTTGGGTATAGCCACAAATGTGTGGGCAGGCAGGGTAAGCAATTAATTCTGTGCTCAACTCCTATGTTTCTCAAGAATTTTCAACCATCATTAGGAGGACACCCCTACAGAAAGACTGGTTTTGCGACAATGCGGTGTCTTGCGTAAGACATATTTTGATTGGTCGATAATAAATTCTTAGGCCAATCGCAAAGCTGAAACATTTTTCTAACTTGGTGTTTTTGTACTCTTTTTCTGAAGTCTCGATGATTTCGCGAGGGAAAAGGGGAAACTTTGTGCATTAAAACGATTGAATTATTGGTAAATGACAACCGGAAAACAAAGTCTTACACTGACATCATGATAAAAGGACTTGGAAACAAGGAAAACCTTCTTTTAATGTGTAAAAGCCGCATTTGTTGATTTTAGCAGAAAAAAGTCCGTCTGACAGTCAGACCGACTTTTTTTAGTCCGCCAGATCGTCAGTCCCACAGGTTATCAATGATTATCGGAAAGTCGGGTTGCCCAAAAATTAGGGACCCCGGTCCGGAAGACCTATAATTGAACTTGACCTAGATTATAATGAAATAATTTATTCTGCAGAAATTTCATCAAGAAAAGACCAACATTTTTATCTCTATTGTCTACCGTGACAAGAAATTTCTAGGACTTGACCTAGTGACACACTTTTTGACCCCGGATGTCACAATATTAAACTTGATTTTTAAAAGAATATCCTTCTGATTAAAGGCTTTGGAATATAAGGCCAAATTTGTGACCTAGTGACTACATTAAAGGCATTTGACCTACTGACCCAAGCGGATAGAGTAAAATTTAATCTACATGTTTAGATGTGATGTTGTAATTGTGGCGATTTATGGTCACTCTTTTTTAAAAGTAAGCCTGCTAATGCGACTGTGAGTGAAATTATTTTACTTTAGGCTTTGCGGCTGCAGAGATGCAAGTGAAATTTTTGTTTGACGCTGACCGCAGATATGTATGATTTTAGGCAATCATTGCGTGAGATGCACAGTAGTCACGCTATCGAGCGCTATGCTTAGAAACAGCTTCTTAAAATAAGCGCTACTGTATATCGAAAAAAGTGAAAAATATATTATTATTTCGGCAAGCGCTTGTGGCTAGCTGACTGTTATGAGTACATAGCGCTGAAAAGGGCAACCAAATCACCCCGTTTCAAACGAAATCACTTGGTAGCGCTTGCCTAGCAGTACAATGTAAATATCTTTTTGTACACAACACATTCAAAATGAAATTGTCATAATTTGATTCAAAATTAGTAAAATCAATGGCATACCTTTATTGTACTTTGTAGGCCTAACTGTTTTCTTGAGAGCAGTTTCAATTAGTCCAGGGGTAATTTCTAAACCTACTGTAACCATATTTCGTCCAGTCCATAGTATCGGATCAGCTTCAAGCCTTGGAAAATTGAAGATATAGCAAAAGCGACACCGTATGACGTTAATTGGGGGCCTAGTCAATCTTACAAGACCACAACAAACATCACACAATTGTGCTCTGCAGTTTCATACTTCCACGAACCAAACTCCGGCTACCAATAATGATCAATCCGGAAACAATCCATTGAAATCGATATGCGATAGTTATTTGTTTTGGATAATTAACGTCTGAAGTAGGCTTAAGTAAACTTTAGTTCACGATGCTTCTTGTATTGACGACCTTGAACTGAATGTTTACAATTATTGTGAATCACTATCTAGAATGACTTCCCTTGGTTGTCGATGTTTAAAATACGGCGCTTGGCGTCGTGTTTCGAGGGGCCGGTTTTGAGTACTTCTTATTTCCCTTTGTTTTTTAAAAATAGTTTGTTTTTATTTCTGAATTTTTTTTTAAAAATGATAATTAATTGCAAGAGAACGATAGGCTCAACCGTTTACAGCTTACTATTTTTTTTATATTCCAAGGATCATTCACCTCGGAAAACTGCCTGAAATTTTTGACCGGAAATAACTTTTTTTGAAAGCATTAGTACCGGCAGAGACTCGACGAAGATACGCACGTGGACACTATTGGTATGGGTATTTACAATAGCCAGCTTTGCTGGCTATTTAATCCCCTAATAGTATGGCAATAAGTCATACAGTGATCAGATTTATTTCAGGGTTTGGGTTCAAAGGACACAGTCTTTGTGTCCGTTGCCTAAGCAAAGCACTACGTAGTGCTTTCCATGGAAGGTAATCCATGCCTTCTATACTTAAAGGGAGGTACTAGTTACTAGAAGCTGCCAGGGGATGATTATTTCTATAAATATGAGGCGTCACATTGATGTTTGTTGTATGTGCTTGTTTTGGAATACCTTATCAAATTCTTCATTCTGCTATGTTAATTATAAAATTTCAATCAGTTCTGTGTCATTTCATCATGAAGATAATGCCTGGAAGAATTTTCGATCCCTTCATATCGAAAAATGTGATATGCTTATGCTTAACTGTGCCAGTCATTTCATTATAACAATGCCACACCCTCCTTTTAAGCAGCATTGTGTTGTCAGAAATCTGTAAAAGAAAAATAGAAACTTAATAATAAAGCATTCCATCCAACATGACATGCAAAGGGCTCTTACATATCTATTTACTGTAAACCAAGAAATTATTTTGTGCCAATTTAATTTCGCTGAGTTCATCAGGGGTAGAAATTTGCAAAACTAAGTAGCCATGACGTGTTCAAAACCTTTATATGACATTTGACTTAAAAATGCGAAAAGTTGTAGTCACATACATGTAGACAATCACCAATATGCGAAATTTAGTATTCGCAAAAATAAATTGATTTACAGTGCCTTTTTGTATTATGAACAGTGTTATACTAATGGTCTTTATTCGTTCCCTGTATCAGTAATGCATTTATGAGTTTCTCTGACAAACTTCCATAAACTTCAGTGAGTGTCTCTGATTTTCCTCCATTTATATATGCAGCCTGACTGTAACAGACATTTCAGGTTTGATACCCATAGAGAGTGTATCACACATTTCTCTATTTATTGGTACAGAGAGAAAGTCTTAAATATTACTTACTTTAATACTTACTGCCTGTTGTGCCCTCTGGCATGTAGGGCAGCAACAAAGGATCTCCACCGGCATCTATCTTAGGCCAGCTTCTCCACTGTTTCCTAGGTTTGTCCCATGGTCTTCAGTTCTTCCTCGACTGTTCGCCTCCTTGTCTTAAACATTATAACCCTCAATTAAATCTTCAGGGAGTGAGTCTGAAGTTACTCACTTATATCAAGTTATAGAGAAAGCATGTTGTTACAAACTGGTCTGCAATATATAAAGTTGCAAACATCTGCAGATTTGGAGTCGGAAAGTGCATTCGTTATGACTTCTCAATTAAGAACTCTGTTTGTTATAATGTCGGAACTATATGTTGCAATAACTTATTACAAGATAATATTTGTTCCATGTTCAAGGGAGCATTTGATACCTTTAAAGTAATGTTTGCCATCAATAGGAATATATAAGTTCATTATTTGAGGAATTTAAAAGGCAGAAAGATCATATTGCGATAAGACTGTTATAAATTTCAAAACAATCATTTAAGTGTATTAAATATTTGTAAAACATATGATGTATGAAGTTTGGGTGTTGAGACATTTTTCACGGCACGTAAGACACAGACAGTCTTAAAGTCTATAAATCATTTGATGTCTATTAATTAAATATTACATGGTTTTGATTTATAGCAATATTTTCTGCCAATTGATTTTTGTCTTGTCATTTATTGATATATATCTAATAATTTTTTATTCAAATATTTTTGAAAACTAATTAAAATTAAGTAATTGGAATCAATTATTGAAACTCATCTATCTATAAAGAATATGATGCAAAATATTTACTGTTTTACTTTGATTGGTCCCGGAATTAATGCAAATCATAATTATTGTACGCTCTGTGGGTTTTGAACATGTTATCATAATGGTTGATAAAATAGGAAACCAAAATGTTTGTATTTTTTCAAAGAACATGGTGATTATGACAATCTGTGATGTACGAACCTTCCAGATAATTATGATCCTTCACTTTGAAGCAGTGAGGGGTATCGCTTGGGGGTATAATATCACTGGCTTAGAATGAGAAAGTCATACATACAAAGTCGATATTTTGAGAGAACAAGAAAAAACTGTCCAAAAATTACTCTTTACATATGGTAAAATAAGCTGTTTCACCTTTAGTTTGGTCAACAAGACAACTTCCGATTACCCATGAATTAAGGCTCATCAGAAGCGCCTTGTTATGCTTCTTTTATATATGTATTGGCCTTATAAGGTCGTAAGAAGTAGTTAGACCCTCTTCTAAGCCAGCGCCATATAATGTTCTGATAATGATCTAGAGATCCATTGAGCCAATTGACATCAAACTTGTTTGGGAGGTTACCATGCTTGACCTGCAGACATGGTCAAATATCAAGGTCACAGTTAAAAATTGAATTTGAAAATAATTAATGACATTTATAAATTTATAATAAGCTGTCTTTGATAAAATTTCAAAGATCTAGCGCTTGATGAAAAAATTGTTTACTAGACTGTGCTTTGCACTCCTTTATTTAAATTTTATTTCTCGTCAAGCTTTGCAAGAAAATACAAAAAAATGTAAACAAGCACAAAGTGTCATATTATATTGTATAACTCTTCGCTGGTTGCTTTAATGTGTTACCAATTACTTCAATTACTTAGGAAACTTCTAATTTATTACTTAAATAAATATTCTTCGCTTGTAATTTTAGAAATAATGTTTGCTTGCTGTACAAAAACGACCTTTGTTAAGGTTTAATTTATGTTAATGCTTGAACCTAATTTTCCAATTTTAAAATTTCTGTTTATTCAGTAGGTCTAAAATACACATTTGATAACAACACAAGATGGGAGCTGCGGCTTCTCAGATGACAAAATGTGGTAATCATAAGTCTTTGAAGTGGCGTCGCCAGAAGATGAAACCAAAAAATAGTTTTTACCTGGGATGCACATTTTTTACTCTAAGATGGTCACGCAATGTGTCTTTACTATCAGTTTTTTGCATGGACAAGATAAGCCCCTAACTTTAGTTTAATTAAGCCACCTGGAAAAATTCACTTCCTTATTTTGTGGTTTTGTGGTTTGAACCTTGTGGGAGTATAAACCATGAAAAAATGCATATATACATGCATTGATCATCATGCGGATACCTGTTAATTCTCAGTTAAATCTGATTTTTACATTAAATTGAAAAATAATTGGGTGTCATGGTGCTGATAGCATTTTGAAACAGGTGACTGCAACCACCGAAGATGAGTTTGTTACTTAAGGAGTGGTTGGCATCCAAGGTCTTGGAGTACTGCTGAATTTTTAATTTATTTTTACTTACTTAGTTACTGGCGTTGGCTTTCATTTATTCTAATGCACCAATGTATCATGATATGAATGAAGGAGTGGTAGTTTGGCATCCAAAGTCTTTCAGTACTGCATGAAAATGTTTTCATTTATTCTATGAAATCAATGGATTATGAATCAATTATCACTGCATGCATTGCTTATTATAACATGTTTTTGCTCACGGCTGTGTTTATTATGTAATGAATTGCTTACCAATTCACAGTAATTAAAAGATTCATTAATCATTCAACAGCCATGTGTTCAATGCATCTTATGTTACATTATAGTCTTTGCTAAATACAGTGACCTTGGTAGCTTATGTGGAAAATGTGGATGATGTTGGGATGTGGGTGTATTATTGCTTTGTACTGTCATGTTTGTCTGCTTGCTAGTTGCAAGAGCAACTTAAATGGTTTCCAATCAAATACTCCGAAGCTTTGGTCAAGCACTGGATTCTCCTTTATGAAAGTTGGTATTTTAACAACCTGATAAATTTAACTTTCTTTGTTTCTTTGCTATTGAAATTTGTTGGTTCAACATCATTGCAACTTCTTTGCTATTGAAATTTGTTGGTTCAACATCATTGCATCTTCTTTGTTTCTTTGCTATTGTCATTTGTAGGTTCAACATTATTGCAACTTCTTTGCTATTGACATTTGTAGGTTCAACATCATTGCATCTTCTTTGTTTCTTTGCTATTGTCATTTGTAGGTTCAACATTATTGCAACTTCTTTGCTATTGACATTTGTAGGTGCAACATCATTACATCTTCTTTGTCATTGAAATTTGTTGGTGCAACATTATTGCATCTTCTTTGCTATTGTCATTTGTTGGGGCAACATTATTGCATCTTCTTTGCTATTTTCATTTGTTGGTGCAACATTATTGCATCTTCTTTGCTATTGTCATTTGTTGGTGCAACATTATTGCACTTTCTTTGCTAGTGTTTGCTATTTCATTTTTTTGGTGCAACATAATTCACAAGAGCCTTGAACATTCATATGTTCCGTTGTTGCTTTGTTGTTTTGCGGTTTCCTTGACTTAGTTAATGCATTCCGACTGAAAAAAGTTATATTTGTTTTATGGCCTTACAAAATAATTGGATTTATAAACCATTGACTTAATTAAATGTACTCTTTTAACTCTATCAGATATTCGTACAGATCAAAATGGGCACATTCAACTTTTCTCGGTGAAGCACTGTTGTTTGGTTTTAATGTGTTGCTAATATTACATTTTTATGAGTGTGCATGACTTTGAAGTGACATAAAAGTCGCAAGTTTAATGGTATCTGCAATGCTAAACATCTTAAAAGTTTATGGTTTTTATACTTGAAACCCTTGCCACAAAATATGTGAGTTAATCAATCGTAATGGTACTTTCTTCTATTATACAGTTTTTAACAGCTGTGCATGGTATATGCTCATTGTTTGTAGCACATTGGTTGTTGCACTTTTACCTGAACTCTGTGGTATTCCATGCTGCACTTCTGTATAATCACAAGGTTCAAACAGTTGATAACTCTTACAAGTAGTGTTAATTTGTTATACTATTTGTGCGCCTGAATTTGGTACTACTCTTGAGGCAGCTGATGAAATTCCTCCAATATTACTTGTTGACTCAAATATGGCATACCTGCAGTCAATGTGTAATGGACTTGGTTCCTTAAGATTGTTTTTCCAGACCTCTTCATGGACATTTTGCCTTCCCCAGACCTTTTCATGGACATTTTGCCTTCCCCAGACTTTTTCTTGGTCATTTCTTTCCCCAAACCTTTTCTTAGATATTTTGCATTTCACAGACATTATCATGGACATTTGACCTTTCCAAGACCTTTATTGACATTTTGCCTTTCAAAGATCTCAATGGGCCCAGACATTTCTTGGACATTTGGCCTTCCCAAGACCTTTTCATGGACATTTGGCCTTCCCAAGACCTTTTCATGGATAGTTTGGCCTTCCCAAGACCTTTTCATGGACAGTTTGGCTTCCCCATACCTTTTCATTGACATTAGGCCTTCCCCAGACATTTCATTGGCGTCCAATGGTCTTCCAAATACCCCTTCATAGACATCATTTAGCCTTTCCATGGACATTATGCTGAAACAATATGAAATTTGATTCTTAGGTGTCTGCCTAAGAATCTATGGAGGGCTTATTCTTGCTAGTCTGTACCTGGACAATGTTTGTATGTGCATGCAGTATCATAAAACTTGCCTTAAAAGATCATGGTTCATAAACAGTTCATTCAACCTGAATCTCATATAAATTATTAAAGTATTCAACGATGTTACAACAATTTGATACAGCAGGCTGACTAAATTACTCACTGTAGCATTTAAACATACACTGTAAAATCGTAAATTTTTGTGGGAGATTAAATTTCATGGATTTCGTGTATCACCTCTGCCACGAAATCAAATCCCATGGAACAATAATTTTGCTCTTCTAATTTATTTCCTGAAATGCAAACTCCACAAATTAACTTCCCATCTAAATTGGTCTTTTTTACCAAAACCACAAAATTTCGTCCTATCGAAATGAAATGATTTTACAGTATACAATTGCTCTGATACCATCTGATAAAATATATGAATTTGAAAGTTGATCTTTGATACATGATGATCATGTAGTAGCTAGTAGATTCTTGTTTCAAACTGCTTCTTTATGGGATTGGTAAATCGAGGGGGGACATTCCACACGACTTTTTGGCTAACACTGCAATTAAAAATCAGTCAATTTTATTGTTTTGTCAATTTTAACGAGACCAGTTTAAGTTGCTTGGGTAGTTCTTGGATGAGGGTCAATGCTTTGTTAAAATAGGTCAAAGAATAAAGTATTTTAATAACCTTTTTACTTGTAGTCTGAGCCAAGTCATGTGGTATGCCTACTCTTTAGATTAATTGTAGATAGAAACTTTCACATGCATATAAGGGCTGGATAAGACTGGGGATTGTGTGTGTATTTTTTGATAAATTAACGCTATTAATCTCCATGAAGTTTTAGTGTTTTTAAAATGTCTCTTTTTGAACACTTAAGGTACTAACTGACCTTGATGAATAACATCATTAATTACAGTTTCATAAATTAGTACCATAGTGATAAAAGAATCGCAATTCAGTTTTTTAGGCATGTAAGATTTAGGCATACTGTACATTTTTTTATATTCGCTGACATTTTTTTATTCCCTCCGGACACACCGGTAACTGTATCATTGATAAAATATGACAGCGAATTTTTTTTTCTTTTCCGATACAGTTACCCGTGTCTATAAAATTTGAAATAAAATGTCGGGATTGTTGTTTAAAAAGAACACATTTCGATAGACTTTCTTACTAAATCTTGAATCTTGTCTTGGGAAATAAAAAAATAAAGGCATTACATCTGCAGGGGATCTTGTTGACAGCTGCTGTAAGGCTGCGAGGAAAGTACGGAGGAAAGTACACCGGCATCATGTTGAGTGATATTAATATGCTGTTGTCAAAGGTACAACATCAATGTTGTTAGCAAGTCTGTTTGTTAATGTTCTCTCACTTATCACTACAAGTTTTTGATGAAGTATCTGTCATTCTGTTTTGGTAACTTCCATAGTCAGAGAAAATATGAAGTTTAAGTTTGAAAGAGTTGTTGCCCCTTAAATTAATCAGCATGGGTTGCTTCCCTTTCACAACAAATTTTGAAGAAAAAAAAAGAAGTATAAAAATGAAAATATTTTATCATGGTTATTTGATTTGAAACTTACATAAGCAAAACAACTTCCGTAACTATTCATATTGGTTACTTGAAAATATTTGGTGACCTTATAAATGGCATGCTTAACTTGTGGAAAATGCTGTAGAATTTGCTTCAAAATTGGTCGCTATGGAGTAAAGGGTTATGATATTTTCAGATTGTGTTACAAACAGATTTTGCAAAA
Organism: Spisula subtruncata; assembly: GCA_963678985.1. Lineage (NCBI taxonomy): Eukaryota > Metazoa > Mollusca > Bivalvia > Venerida > Mactridae > Spisula > Spisula subtruncata. The sequence continues at coordinate 19,842,793 of OY787661.1, forward strand.
ATATGAGGTGCAAAAAGGTTGCATAATTGTTTAGATTATGTATGGTTCTATGTTGCAGCTTATTTTTGCTTTCGATCATCAGCCTGTTACAAAGGAGTAGGGTTCTCATACAGAAACTGTTATTTGCATTACACAATTTTAAGCTCCTTAAGTAAGCAAACTATAGAACGTTGCGTCAGCGTCGAGCCAACGGCAACGGCCAGCATTAAGATTCCACAACAATGGTGTCAGAAGCATAAGTGCTTGATATAATGAGGCATTGTTTACTTCATACCAATGCATTGTATAAGTGAATATGTTGTTTATGTTGTTTCATTAATATGAAGTGCTGTTATTTAAGATGCTTGGACTATGCATGCTGTTGTTTTCGTTAAGAGTTGTATTTTTTTAGCTTCCTGCAGTTAATCTACTTAGTACATATATTATAGATGTGGTTTTGCTTTGCAATCATAAAGCACAGCAAAGATGATTTGTTTCCGTAGAATAGTTTGTGTAATTTACACTTTTTGTCCCTGTAGATTACGAAAATTGATGAATAATGAATAATCAAACGATGTAGCACCATAATTCCAGGCCTCAGTGCGTAACTATGGTAACTCCATCAATTTATATAGGCATCTACGATAGTTTTGCACTAAACCTGCAATATGTCTGTGCATTTATTGTGTCAGGTATCCTTGTACAAATGCCATATGAACCACCATATTTCACAAGACAGGTGTCCGTTTCCTAAGTACAAATGTAGTTTTAAACGCTGTCGAGCTCCTTCATTCAGTTACCTCCCGTTCAATTAAATATAGAAAGCATTGATTACCTCTCGTGGAAAGCTCTACATAGCACTTTGCATAGGCAATGGACAATAAAACTCTTGACAGTCTATTATGTAGATTGTACCACATTTTGTAAATTTCAAATAGTGCAAGAGATTCCTAAAAACCTAAGTCTTAACATTAATAATTGCAAAGCATGATTGGTATTCAAGTTTATAGGTCAAACTGCAATAAATTCACAGGCAAGACAGCACTTAAACATTTTAGTGTCATGTCAGAATGCATCCTTAGAAAATCATGGATATGACATGATATTAAAACTTTTATTAAGTCATCACCATGTCATGTAGCCAGAAAAAGGTGATAAAATCACACACCTTAAAGATGCAAGTACATGTTTGTGAACATCAACATTGTATGCCATTGGTTGTACAAGAAAACATTTACGCAGAGCATACAATAGTGCTGCAAAGTGGTAATACATTATACAAGAATGATGATGACCCTAAAGCCCCGACTGTTGTAAATAAACGTTATATTGCGGAGTACTCCTCATGTTACAAAGGTCTAATTTTTACTCACATGATTTTATGCATTTTATACAGGCAATATTAAACTTTATTAATCTGCCGTTAATAAATGATTGTAAGACCATGTTAACGTTAGTAAAGTTAGATATTTTAACAGTTACTGTGAGTAATTTATATGGACCTAAATGATACTTCATCTCTAAGATAAAAGACTGGCTAACACCTGATAGCTCTCTATATGGCAAATAACTTTCATTTAAGATAGCTTAGTACATTAAGCATCCTTGTTTGCACTTCTAAATTGAGGTTAAATTGCTTTTAACAATGTTTTGATTTGAAATTTGGTATTTTTTTTCTGATTGTATCATTTTGCTAAATTCTCTTTATCTGGGTGATTAAGGAGTTTGTCTTGGTGTGTTCTCTCTCTTGACCTATCAAACACCCAAACTTCAATTGCCAATAAGCCAATGCATAAAAATGAAAAATCAGGAGCTGGATAATATGGTAGGAAAATTGCAGGAGTTATTGCCCTTAAAAGACTACCTGACAAGTGTTATAATGTGAGGGGTGTGTATAATTAATCACCTACAATGATAGACATAGTTTATGGAGTTTTTGAAGTGCAGTTTCTTTTGTGAAACACGAACCAGTATATTGTATTTTGATACACCTGTAATTTGCGCTAATTGTTCTGTATAAAGTTACTGTAATATATCATACGATGTATATGATTTGCATGCTAGAGAAGACGGGGCTTGCGTGTGGCCAATTTGCGGAACAATTTAATGCCGTAACAATAAATTATTACCCTATATAAATGTCCATAATGATTTAATATCTTCAACATCTGTGTCTCATGTAAATTTTTTATTTAAGTCTGACTACATATATAATGCTCTATTTGGTACACCGTAACAAATCATGTTTCTATGTGTTGAAAAAATTTCCGCAAAGTTTGATTTTAAAGTAATTTGCTAGCTGAGCTCCATAAAAAAACTTATTAGTGTATTGTTGCTATTAAATTGCAATTAAAGAGTACTATCTAAAAGTTTGATTACAATATGTGTGCTAATGGAATCGGAAATTGGCCTGAAATTTTGTCGTCACAAATAAAATTTGTTTTACAATTTCTTGTTAAGATTTCTTAAAGCTTGAGATACATTGTGATGATGTGATTTATTTATATAAAAACTGTAAACAATAGTTTGTTTTGGTGTCAATCTTGCATAATCTGCTATATCATCTTGGTTTTAGGTGCAATATTGATAATGCAATTTGGTAATTTGATAGTCAGAATACCCAGTTAGAATACCCCGGGTGTATGCACCATGTAGTGTCACACATGCGCATATTTATAGGCCAGTTTAAATAAATTTCCAGGATTAAGACTGTTCATAAAAAACGATACCTTAACCCATCGAATTGCCCCTTCTAAAAAAAAAGTTACCAATTTTCTAGGGCTCTTTTCAGCTGTTAGGCTGCTTAAGCACCCTTTGACATTTTAACTCCCCTGGTCATTGGGCTACATATGGAAACCTACACTCGTGTCTGCCTGGGGAGACTATTTCTCTCCTGTGGTGTGGCAGCCAACATCGATCTGCGGCGCCCAGGAATAGACACTGCCCTCACAGGTACCATTTTACACCATGGTGGAATGGAGCTGTGGGTCTTGCTCAGAGATTTTAACCAGTGGTCCAGAGGGGGATCGAACCCGGGACCTCTCGATCCCGAAGCGCGCGCCCTACCTCTAACCCACCGCTCCCTCATACCCTTTCCAAAAAATATTTCCGTACAAAAAAGATAATAAAGTAGTAGGATTTAATACAGGCAAATGACACTTGTAGCTCATAATCGCTATATGACTTATTGGGAAAACTAGACTAAAATTCACTGTGTACGACTTTTTGCGATAAGCAGAAGTTGACTTGTTTATTGTTCAAGCTTTAATTTGTAGGTAACACAGAAATGTCAGAAAGGAATACTGGTAGTCATTAACTTGTTTTGTCATTTTTTAAGCAATATTTCAATATTTTCAACTATAAATCTAGTTCCTTCCTTATTTAATTGCGAAATACATTTACAAGGTTTGTCGGTCGACATGACATTCTTATGTATCGGTACCACTTCTCATACATATGTGCATCGTTTATGTGCAAAAAGAGTTGAGGTTTTAATTTGTATAATTTGTGAAGAGGTTTTTGAGTTGGTTATAACGAACGCAATTTACAAAATCAGTTCCACAAATTGTCTCATCTATCAAAACATGTGCTCTTCCTAATTAGATAATTATTGGAATGTGCACATATAATTGGTCAGAATATGAAAAACTTCCTGGAAAACATGGAAAATACTTGTTTCAGCCATTATGTAGGCAAAAAATGCACAATTTATGTGGAAACTGATGGCTGTAGATTGGAAAGTTTGTACGAAATGATCAAAACGAACATTTATAACAATTGTGGCAAACATGTTCACTGAACTGCCACAAACATGATCTAGTTCAGCCTCTAACTCTTCAGAATTGATGCATTGTGTTCATTTATTTATTTATGTTTATTATGTCTATTTCTGTTCCTGTGGTCCCCCATGTAAGATTCTGCTTGGTTGCAGTAATGTTTCTTTCATCTATTCTATTTTATTAGGTAATTTGCAAGTAATATCATACCAGTTTTCAGTTCAGTTGTCTTATTGAAAAAGTGAGGATATATGCTTTGGCCGTGGGTGGAAAATATAAGTATTTTGTGGGTGGGTTAGTAAAACTTAGTGAGCGGTGTAGTCTTTCCTGGGCGGGTTTATCATTTGTGCTTGAGTTAGTCTTTATATATATTGAATGAGTTAGACTTTGCATGAGTTAGTCTTAATAGTGAGCGAGTTAGTCTTTTGGTAGACCTAACTTTATATGGTTGATGGATAACTGGAGAACACTTAAACTAACCATCCATAAACAAAGCTACTTATAGATGAACCCTATTGTTTTAAGGTCAGCAGCAGGTCAAAGGTCAAGGTTATTAGTGGATGATGTATCTTACAGTTGCATTGTTATACAGGTGTGTCCTGTCCAATGTGAATTCATGCCTCAAGAAAGTGCACTTAAAATACCCCAAGTATGCTTAATTGTCCATTGACTTATATTACTTTAATTCATTTAAAGGACCTTAATAAAAATGCCCATCAGTAGCACTAGTTTATGTACTAATTGGAAAGGTATGGAGAATAGCCTTTGGTTTTAATTTCATCGGACAATTAAAAGTATATTTATGTAGACATATTCAGTAGTTTTTATGTACTGATGGAAAAGTGTGAGCTTGATTTATGGGACGTTTTATGATTATTATAAAGTTAACTTTACTATATGATACATAGGTATTTTATTGCACTATGCTTCATGTATGACAATGGGATACATGCACTTGATCACCTTCTGTTGTTTGATTTAATTGCTTTTCTTATACATATTTTTCCTCATTTTTCACATTAAATGAAGAGTATAGCTTGGCTATTTTGACATGAACCTGACTTTTATGCAAGACTATATAACAAGGTTCTTACTTTGAATTTTGTATTTCATCTCGATCATCTGATACTCCCCGATTATGAAAACATACAAGTCGGTGTTGTATTGTAGGTAAAAAAATATATCAAGTGTTAAATTATGCTAATGAAAAGGTCAGGATCATGTCAAATTAGCCAAGCTATACATACAAGTACATACATTCTGTGCATAACTTATTACCAATTGTACAGAGAATTGGACCTGATCCTGAACTTATGAATGAATATATTACAAGATTTTTGTGTTGAAAATGCATGAATTTCCGTGCAATATTGGTCCTTTGGAATTGTGTTTGTCGTTAAACCTGAATACCTTAATTGTTATGTGTTGGCATTATATGTTTTCTGTGGTCAGCTGTTTAGTTGGTTTAGTTGAGTGCTGCCTTCACTGTCCGATTTCCTCATATCTTCTGATTATTGATAAGGTATCAACTGTTAAAGTATTCTATTAAAGGTTTGAAGATTGTGTCAAATTCACTGCACTATACTGTAATATGACTTTTCATGCAGTGCAAACAACTTATACACTGGCTGCAGGAGCTTCATGAATCATTGTTACTGATATTATATATCCTCATTTGTATGCTATGATGTAACCTGATTGCAAGCCTTGGTGACTTAATGATGTATGAGTGTCTCTCACGCAGGAACACCAACAAATTGGCCCGGTTATATAGAATACATACTGACAATACCCAAACCAATGAAATGGTACTGGTATTATTGTGCCATTTGGGGACGACCCTGGCCTACTGATGGCTACAAATCCAAGACAAAATATAGATTTGTAGCCTAAAGTGGTGTCAAAGGCATGTGGCACTCCTTTACTTTTATTGCTTAATTTCGAATTTGACACTGCCATCAACTACATGTAAAAAGTCTATATTCATATAAATTAACAATTAGCACCGTGGAGTTTTTATGCCCTGATGCAGGAGGCATATAGTGAATGCAATTCCTGGTCATTGAAATGTTAAAACTCAAATATATTTTAATTCAACAAAGAGATGTAATGCTGTCAAACATTTCAACAGAATTATGGCCCCTGAATGAGCTACAATTGGTTATGGACAAGGCTTCTGCCGGGCATAAGCGTTCACTGAATACAGTCTTGTTTATATTATCAATGGTGATTTTAATATTGAAACTGGATACATTGCATAATATTTATATTGCGTTGCAGACTATAATATGATTCACCATGCTATATATGTTTTAAATGAATTCTACAGCTGGGTGTAATAATATACAATGTTACATAGGAGTCCATAAACAACACATTAATTAAATTATATGGTGTCTGCACTTAATTAGTCACTTAATTATCTGTGAAGATTACTTAAAGGGACATTCTAATACACCTGTCTGATGGCATCTGAGTTAATTAAAGACAAAATTATTTAATTAATTAACAATACACACAATGTCTAGGTATGTTCATGAAAAAATGTAGACAGTTAATAATGTTAATATTCTGTCATGAATCATAATGAAATATGAATTGTTAGAATTTAAAAAAAAATCTTCTGTATGATGGTTATGAATTTCACAGACATAATTATATAAATGAATTCATAGTTTTAAGGATCAATGTTAACTGTATGTAACATCCTACTTCTGACACCATTGTTATGGCTTGGCACATGTATAGTGGGAACTCACATTTTGATTTTATGCAGGACTTCTGTCTGCCTGGTTGGATGTCACTAAGCTAGTAGACGCTTGTTCACCTTCACCTAAGGTCTAATTTCAATGAAACTTTGCATGGATTCTTGGTACCAACTTAAGCTGTTCTTATATATTGTTAGGAACTTTATAAGGTAAAATATAATGATCTTTGCTAAAGCTATGGCCCCTTCTCGGAGACATACATTTTTTGTCAAAAACCCTTCTAGTTATTAATGTAATGACTTATTGCATGCTTAATGGCATGGCAGTAAAAGCTGTTGTTTCTTCATTCTTCATTGCATGGTGAACTTCATACTTCTTGTATGGTTTTGAAATGCGATTTATTTGTTACAAAAGTGTTTGGCATTATCCTCAAATGTCCTTTAAATGTTGGAGGGTATAAAGGTTGAACATGATACTGGGAATTAAGACTGACAGGATGACACAATAAGGTTGATGAGGATGACAAGCTGTGTAATTAGTTAACAACATTCTATACCTACTATATATCTGTGTTGATATTTTATCATTATGTTACTTCATATGACATACGTCTTTAATCTGACTGAGACATGATACCACAGTGCTCTACTGATGTACACAGTTTGTAATGTCACAATGTATTGTGTTTCTTGTGAGTTTCCATGTCTAAAATGTCCAAGGACCTTGTAACACTGGGTGTAAACAAGTTGATTTCCTGCAATTGTATAGTATGGCAATAACTCATACAGTGATCAGATATAACATGTGCTTTCAATGGTTCTTATCTGACCTGATTGTCAACATTGCATGACCTGAATGTCACCATTGCCTGATCTGAATGTCACCATTGCCTGACCTGAATGTCACCATTGTTTGACCTGAATGTCACCATTGTTTGACTTTGCTTGACCTGAATGTTGTGTGCACCATTACCTGACCTGAATGTCACTATTGCCTGACCTGAATGTCATCATTGCCTGACCTGAATGTCACCATTGTCTGACCTGAATATCAGCATTGTCTGACCTGAATGTCACCATTGTCTTGTCTGACCTGAATGTCTACATTGCCTGACCTGGATGTTACCGTTGTTCAACCTGAATGTCTTCATTGCCTGACCTGTATGTCAGCATTGTCACATCTGAATGTCTCCATTGCCTGACCTGAGTGTCATCATTGCCTGACCTGAATATAAACATTGCCTGACCTGAATATAAACATTGCCTGACCTGAATATAAACATTGCCTGACCTGAATATCACCATTGCCTGACCTGAATATCACAATTGCCTGACCTGAATGCCATCATAGCCTGCCATGTTACAATTGTCTGACCTAAATGTCTTCATTGTCTGACCTGAATATCACCATTGCCTGACCTGAATGTCACTATTGCCTAACCTAAATGTCTTCATTGTCTGACCTGGATGTCTCCATTGCCTGACCTGAATGTCACTTGCCTAACCTAAATTTCTTCATTGCCTGACCTCAATGTCTTCATTGCCAGACCTGAATATCACCATTGCCTGACCTGAATGTTGCATTGCCTAAACTAAATGGTTAGATTGCTCAACCTGAATGTTGCATTGCCTAACCTAAATGTTTTCATTGCTCAACCTGAATGTTGCCATTGCTCAACCTGAATGTTGCCATATTTGCTCAACCTGAATATCACCATTACCCAACATGAATGTTGCCATTGCTCAACCTGAATATCACCATTACCCAACGTGAATGTTGCCATTGCTCAACGTGAATGTTGCCATTGGTCAACCTGAATGTTGCCATTGCTCAACCTGAATACCACCATTGCTCAACCTGAATACCACCATTGCTTAACCTGAATACCTTCATTTCCTAAACTGATTGACTGAAATATTGTAAAAAGCGGGCATACCTCACACATTGATTATGACTAAATTTCCTACAGGAGTCTGTATGCTGTCAGATTATTATCAAATAAAACAACAATCAAGACAAAAACAGAATGGAATGAAGTAACTCCCTATAGGCTTATATTCAATAATAATGAGTAAATTGTACTTTGTGAAAGATGGCTTATTTATAATTTTAATGCAGTGCTTGCATGATAATGAAAAATAACTAGTTAATTATTCTGAATTCTGTTTCTAATTAACTGATTTGTGAATGCCAGTTTTATTGTGTAAAAAATGTAAATACTCTGACTATGTTTCATAACTTCATAATTTGAACACATCATTACTTACAATAAAATTTAGATTTAGACGTTGTTTACACGAAACCATGACAGCTAGAATTGGTTTTTGTTAGTAAAAAAGTCAGTTTACCTTGCAATAGTTAATAAAACAATTTCTTCTTTAAATTGGCTTTTTGTAAAATGCGCAAATATTATATCCCTTCAAAAGACTTCAGCCCACCCTACAGTGGTAAATCCTCGTTTCAGTGTTTAACTTATTATTTTCGTTGAATGTATGTAAAACAAAAAAATTCAATAATTATGTATAGTGCTCGTTTGGCAAGTACATGCAATGTTTAATTGGATTTTAATTAGTTGCTGGTCAACAAGTGGAAGTTGTTCTATCAAGGCAAATTGTTCAGAGATTTTCTAATTGGTTTGCTCATTAAGGTGTCTGTAATATACAATACATTAACCTTTGAAGTTATTTTAATAGACTCAACGTAGGGAGAGAGGGCGGTACATGCACCAAGCCCTGCCCTGTCTGTTCTGGCCCCCAATATCCCGAAAGATCTCAAATAGAAATCTCATCTCAAATTGAGATTTTGCTCAAATCTGAGTCTGCATTTGAGATAAAATCTGAAGTGCAAGCTCTCTACATTTTACAGAATGAAACAAAAATAAAGCTTTCTGTTTGCGATGCCAATTTTAAGTCCCGCCTCACAAGGAAATTATCATAATGACACATGTCAAATTTTGAGATGAGATTTATCTCAGATTGAGATGTTGAGGGAGATTGGGGCCTTTGTTCATCTGTAGAATATAATGTAATAAGACAACCTACAATATTGCCAGCAACATGATCATAAGTCATAGATCTGGGACAGCTAAAATTGTTAAGTTTTTAATGCCAGCCCTTGCTTAATTTCAACTTCATTAACTTAACACAAGAATGTGGTTTTAACGAGTCACAGATAGTATACAACATTATTAACTTACTTAGGTTATTATCCAACATTATTAACAATATTCTCGTTCTAAAGGTTTAGGTAATAAAACAGTCGATTTAGATCCAAACAGATTTTATCAATGCATTAGCGCATTGCAAATTGTATCGGTTTTATGATACTGAATTTCCATTTTGATGTATGATAAAACAGTCTATGTCGCCACATTGTTGTCGCCTCACTTTTACCTATTGACTTTTGATTACGAAGAAATGTATATTCAATCATAAAATGTAAATATTTAAAGATATACTATGTGCACATCCAAACATTTTTGGTAAAAAAATTACTTAACCCCCTTTTAATTGGACACAAAGGATAAAAGCTTTATGGAATATTAGTGGAAGTTTACCTTACTATATTTCCATCAGTCTAATGTCATAATTTACATACTGTAAAATAATTAATTTTCATGGGGGATTAAATTTCCTGGATTTCGTGGTTCACCTCAACCATGAACTTTATTCCCAACAAACATTAATTTTGACCCTTGTTTTATTACCTGAAATGCAAAATCCATGAATTCTAGTCCCAACAAAATTGTCTTTTTTACCAAAACCACGAAATTTCATCCCAACGAAATTGAATGATTTTACAGTATGCTGATTTTAGTCAATATATTGCTGCTGAGACTGTGTGATAATAAAGAGATGAATCATTATATATCCCCGTTTTGATAACTAGACAATAAAAGAGTAGTTAAACCACCAGTTTGATGTCCTAGATTACATTCCAAGTTGAAATTACTGTGACCTACTGTTGTATGACATAGCTAAGGAATATCAAATATTCAATTTTCTTTCTTTTTACTTTTTTGAAAATTCACTGTCATCAACCCTGAAGCTGGCTTTTGTAATTACAAAGTAAAAGCTGCACAAAAGTCTTTGACAGATTTTATTACATTTTAGGTTTTAAGAAAAAATATGAGTGCACCCAGGGCCCCGTCTTGTGTCAATGACATCACAATTCTGTGGCATCTATTGTTTTAGCTACTGTAAAATCATTCATTTTCATGGTTCTCCTTAAAATTCAACCACAAAATCAAATCCTACCGAACACTTATTTGACCCTCATATTTATTACTTGAAATGCAAAATCCACAAATTATAACGTCCCATCGAAATGATCTTTTTTACCAAAACCACGAAATTTAAATGATTTTTCAATAATTTGTTTTAGCTAATTGATAATATTATGATTATAATGAATTATAAATACTTAATGTACTTTTGTTTCTACTTTCAGGTGAGTGTTACAAGTTTGGTTCTGTTCATATTTGATGGTCAGTAGTTTCATTTATAACACATGTACATAGTATACAGATATAAGGTTAGTATCGTATTATATATAGTGCAAATTAGTAATAGCTGCATCTGGGTATGTAACAGGAGGAAAATTGCATTTCCTACTATACTATGGTCTCAGAAACACTGTCATTAAATACTTAATCAAAGTACTGAAAGTACTGACAGGCTGGCGAACTGCTAAGGAACAATAGCTTTTCAAGTGATATAACATCAAGTGGTTTTCTAAGTCGAAAGAGAGGTAAGTGCTGGACTTAACAAAAAAAAAAAAAAAAAAATTGGAGCCGCCGTGATTCGATCGCTGGACCTTAGCATCAGAAAATTACTAAGCGAGTTGCTTAACCACTCAACCACGATCTCATTAGAGAATGTTGACCTAAATAATTTAACATAATAAAATTATTGATGCGCGCTATATCGCGTTCGTAACGCGTAGTAATAATTATCAACGCCTTTAAACACCTTTTCTTTTAATTTCATACAATTTCCTTCCATTTTAAGAAGAAACTAAAACAATCGAACAGAATAAATGAAACAAGGAAAGTCGAATGTTCTTATTTTGCAAAACTGATTAACGAGGAGGAACTATTTGCATTGAGTGTATAGATTCTGTGTTGTCAGTTTCAGGAGTAAATTCATCTTAGTGGAATTCATTTTTTAGGATTGTAATAGTCTGGTGCGAAATCGCCAGCCTAGAAATTAAAAAATAACATTAGAGAAAAACATTTTCTACATCCAAGCACAAAGTTACATGAAGGTGGTGAAACTATGTTTTTTTTGTCTCTCCCTTTTGAGTATCCCTAAAATTGTTGTTATTGTTTTTTGTTTTTTTTGTTTGTTTTTTCTTCAGCTTTGTCACGTGGATCTAGCCCATTTATTAATCCCCGTCATTGGTGGGAGAGGGTTGGGGAACCATCCCTCGCCCCACCTTACAATTTTGCATGATTATATATATATATAGTAAGTATTCAAAACATATATGTCAAAATTGCAAAATTGTTTTTTTTATTGATTCTTTTTATTGTATAATTATTATGCCCGAAACTTAAAAAAGTATGAATAAGATATTCGTTATAAGAAGCTGAATAAGCGTCTCTGAATTTATACGAAATATAGATCTACAGTACATTCTTGTAAGTTTGATGTAATAGACAATGTATAACATTGTTCCTTATGTTGAACCTATAAATAATGTTTTCTATTCTATTCCCCTATGGGCATCGTGATTACATACTTCATGTTATGTGGTCATATTCCCCACATAGTTTTGTACATTTTGTACATAAACTTGTTCAAATCTCTTTGATACAACATCCTATAAAAGAAGCATGATTTAAGCTTACACAATATTTTATTACACCGTTCCCTCTGATCTACAACTTATTGCATCATCAGGTATTTTCACCTTGCTGCTAAGATCGAATCATTGCCGATAATCAACAATTTATTATCAATTTATTGCTCGTTAGGAAATAATTGAGGATCTTAGAGAAGCCTATCATGTTCCATATAATGGCCACAAAGTGTATAATAGTTCATTGATGCTTATGTGCTGTATTAGAAATTTAGTGGTGTGTGATCTTGATAAATTAGTTTTAAATATTTTTTGCAACATTTAGATTTCACTTAGTTCTGTATTTATTTCAATAAAATGCTGACTAATGAGCGTTAAGTATGATGGATTTGATTCAGATCAAGTACAATCATTGAAAAAAGATTTGTTGATATAAATCATTTATTGGTGATGTTGTTGATAATTTAGAGGTGTGTAACCTCTATGTTGACTCGTTTTCCTCAGATCACTTTGTTTTGTCCTATAAAAGTTGAACTGTAATATTTAAAGGTGTACATTTTTCCATCTTTGCTTCTGGTCCAGAACCTTATAGAGTGATCAGCATGATGCCAGCATGCCAAAATCCAGGCCTTTAAGAAGGTTGCTGCTTGGGCTCATTAGCGTGAAGAGCCGGAGTGTTTGTGTGATGCAAGGAATCTTGGTATGCAACCCTAGCTCTTTCCGAATTGAATAGACTCCTTAAGTTCTTCAATGTGCCCAGTGTGTAGGTCTTGTTAAAACACACAAGACTTCTTCATGGTTTCCAAGCAAGCCGTTCAAATCACTGTTGTGGGGATATTACGGTGCTCCCAGGATAATGAGAAATGGGAAAATTTAGTATAAGCCCTATAGGTGGAAAATCAAGCGTACACAATGTATCAGTGTTATTTTAGTAAAACAATTGACCATATGTATTCATTTTTTCAACAGTGGACCAATCTGGTCAATGTTAGTAAATATCACGTTATCCTGGGCGCACTATATTATTCATCACTGTGTGGCAATTCTAGTTTTAAATTCATCTAATGCTGTATGCAAGAAACTTATACAAAAGAGATAAAATTAATGAAGGTTGAACGATTTGAAAATTTCTGCAAACAGTTGCATTTAAACTGGGGACATTATTGAATAATTGCACCATTTTAAGTTGACATTTCTGAGTGCGAGACAGTAAACACATTCTGAATGATTCAAGCATGATTTTGTATGGGAAGTTAAAATATTTTTGCCTTTTATTTCTGCAATTTATTTTGAATTCAGTTAAATTATGTTCTCATGCATTTTATTGACAATTTGTTACTTAAAGCACGTTAGTCTGTATCTCAAAATGTACATGTCATTTAGCCTCGTAATAGGTCTAACGCATCGTTTAGATATTTTTATGCCCCTATCAAATGATTCGGGGTATATTATAATTAATTGTTTGTCCGTCCGTTTGTTTGTATGTTCATTTGTTTGTTCGTCCGTCCCCTGATTTCTGTTGAATATCTTTTGTTAGGAATGAGATACCATGATGAAATTTGCTTTGTAGGTAACTGTGAATTGTGAAACGGCCCCCTTGGATTTAAAGAGGGGCCGTTGGGTTCAAGGTCACTGGCTTCCTGCACCGGGCCTAAGAGTTTACTGAACAAAGCCTTAATTGTTTTAATATAGCCCCGGTTGAAACTAAATAACGAATCCCATACAACTACACTTTATGACGAACAATTATCATGAATTAACATAGCTGATGCCAATTATTTTTGACCAATTGTTCGTAATTTTGATAGAAACTTTAATTCTTGCAAGGGTTGTTAAGAATTTATGATTAACTGATTTTCGTAATTTTTGTTTGTTTGTCAGAAAGCTTGATATTTTTATCAGCTTTGCAATCCACTGTCATGTGACCTGATCACATGTTTTTCTTTCTGAAATAAGGAAAAAGGAAGCTAGAAAATGGGTGACCATTCCAAGCAACATGACTTAGCACTTCAGTACAGTGCAGAACACCTTAACTATGTGAGTAGGTCAAATAGTTGTCATCATTTTTTTTATTCTTTTTATTTCTTGTTAAATGTAAGACATTGACAGGTTTTATATGAGTATATATATATATATATATTGAATAAAAAGTATAGTGCTTATTGCATCATAACGATATTGGAAGTGCTTGACTGTGAAATTTTTATTTATAGGTTCAAATATCATTTAGAGTTATGGCAATGTTGAATTGATTGTAATTTTATTGTTACATTATTGAATAAAAATTACCAAACACTTTTATGATACCATGATAATGGTATAGGGGTGCTTGGCTGTCAATTTTTTATTGTGGGTTCAAATTCTCTATGACTTTGCTTATTGCATACACTGGATCTTGCAAGAGTGCTCATTACATACAAGTTTTATTAAACAAGTGGACAAAACAATATGACATGAGGCTTTGCCGAGTGTCATATTGTTTTTGTCGACAATTTTAATAAAACTCGTATGTAATTAGCACAAATGTAAGATTCTATTTATCACATAACCTTAGAGAACGCTCGTTAACGTTCACAAGGCTGATGTACACTACATAGATTTCATTCATAATTTAGCGCTACAATGCGCACAACGTCATGCCGATGTGTGTATTATACTGACGTCACTGGTCGATTCAAGGCACGGATTGGCTTATGTTATGCCATCCAAAACCAACAAACCAATCAACGTCAAGCTAATTTAAATGTTTAATGAATGGGCTGGGAGTGCATTATGATATTTCCGGCACGGCTTTAATGCACTCCAAGGCCACAGGTTATGTGATAAATAAAAATTACCTTGATACGACAACATTAAGATACTAAACATTTTTTAGATGTGCAAATTTTCAATAACTAGGCATGGTTAAAATACTGTTGATTCAATAAGTAATACTCATACTAATGAGGAAACTATCACATTCGAAAGAATAGCGGGGACTACTGGTATACTTAACTAAGGTATACCAAGTTAAACCTAGATAAACTTAGTTTCCCTGACAATGAGTGGATGTTTACAACCGTTACCATTTAACTTTGAAAATACTGTACTTAGTGAATAAAAATTATGTTTGAGAATTCGATAACATAATGATGTTGACATGCTGAGGTGTGAAATTTTATCTTCATGTCCAATTTCAGGCAGACCTGTTGTCATATTAAAATGCTATTAAAATAAATAAAAATTACAGTTTTAGGACAACATAATGATGTTGACATGCTGAGCTGTGTTTGTGTACAATTTCAGATAGGCTTGTCATGTTAAAATACTATTTGAAATCAAAATTACAGTTTTAAGACAACATAATGATGTTGACATGATGAGCTGTGAAATTTTATTTTTGTGTCCAATTTCAGACAAATTTGTGGTCATGTTAAAAAGCTATTTGAATAAAAATTACAGTTTAAGGACAACATAATGGTATGGGTGCTTACCCCTGCGAAATGCTGTTCATGATTTCATGAACACTTCACACCAATCAGGAACTGTTCATGTACAGGTCTTGATAAGTTCTTGAACGTGGTTCATGAACTTTTGGACATGAACTGTTCTTAAAATGTGTGCATGAACAGTTCATGAACTAATGATGCATCTGAAACATTTTTTCATTGTCTTGAAGTATTCATGATGTGGACCATGAACTTTTCATGAATCTACCATAGTTCTTAATGTGTGTTTGAAGTGCATCACAAAATTATCATGAACTTATAATGAACCCTTAGAACTTGAATAGTTCATGTTGTGGATATATGAAGAGCACTTGAACCAGTCATGAACTGTTCATGAACATGACTATGTGCACAATTATTGATGACATCACAAATTTTCAAAATGGCTGCCAGTATGACATGTGCTCAGATGTTTGACACATTTTAGTGGTTGTTTTTATCTAAATAAGCAGGTAATATCACAGGTAAGTTGCATAGTTTAGGATGTTAACTGTATAAGTATCTTGTGTGATTAATATTTTGCTCATAAGAATAGTGGTGCAAACTTAAAATATAGGAAAACAAATTAGCAAATGGGTGGGGTACATTTAACATGAGGTTCCATGAATAATTATTCAAGAACTGTTCATGAAGTGTTCATGATAATGTGAATAGAAAATTGGACTGCAAAAGGTAGCTAAACTATTAAGCTAAGCTGACAGTCAAGTTGATCCTTCAGCTATTTCACTATTTGAAACCTCTGGGAACATAACATAATATCATTCTATTTTACTTTGAAGCATAATGAGGCATTCATTATACAGATAATATATTTATTGTTCATGCTTTCCACACATCTGACTGACTGAGCAACAAATAGTGTAGACCTTGATGTAACTGTACCGGCTGATCTGGCTCTACACTGGTTGCAAAGCCCTGATTTTGTTTGTTTGTTCAGCTTAAAATTCACCGGCTTTGCAAAGCTAAGGCTGTCAAAATTGACAGAACTTCTCATATTAAAAATTAATTGGTGTTTAGAAAATAGTTCATTAATTCAAAATATGCCTGTACTACTTTATAATAATTAATGACACTGGAAGAAGTAATATGTATTATGCTCATGGTACAGTCAGCATTTGTGACAAGGAGATGCCACCAACATTTGATTGTGTTACGCTCCAGATTGGTCACACTTTTGATTCAATCTTCATGAAATTTCTTAAGAATATTTGTCTCTGTGTATGCAAGGCCCATTTGGAATCTGGGCCCCTTGGATAAAAAACCACGTCATTTAGGTCAAATCTTATAAAATACCTTGTGTACATTCTTGTTACCTGAAGTTTTCACATTTTCAGCAGTGAGAGTTATAGTTTGAAAAGTACATGAAAAGTTTGAGACTAGCATGAACTCTTAAAGAACTTGAGTTCTATTTTCATGAACTGTATGTAGTATAAGTTTGTCCTTGAAAATTTCATGAAAATTGTAATCATGAACAGTTCATATCCAAAACATGAAGTCTAAATGAGACAATAGAAATATATAGCAAAAAAGTTCATGAATTGTTCATGAACATTCATTTTCATGAACTGTGTACATAAAATCAATTAGTCCTTCAACAGTTCATGATTTATTGAAAAACATCTGTGCATGAGAAGTACTTGAAAAATCCTTGGTGGTATGACCCATGCCCAGTTCATGAACCATGCCCAGTTCATGAATCAATATTTCATGGTCATTTCAAGAAAAGTCTCATTTAGAGTTCAAGGACTTTTATGAATTTTTCATGATATATGGAAATGAACTATTCATGAATATTTCATGAAAAATTCATGAACTGTAACTGTTCATTTCACAGGGGTAGCTGTGAAATTTTTATTTTGGGCTCGAGTTTCTTTATGTTTCTTTATGTTTCTTTATGTTTCTTTATGTACAAAGAACGTGTGGGCATGTGAAAATGCTTCATTAAATCAGGTAATAGCCAAGTGCAACTGCCGAGTATGAAAATTGTGCATGTAATATAAACATATTTCTTTGCTTGAATAAATTTGATGATTCAGCACAATACCACTATAACTCTAGCTCTTCGGTACGGAACAGTTAGGGCAGTTTGTTTACCAAAGCTTTGGTAATTGATGGACTGTGCATATTGCATTTTAATACAGTTGCTGCACCCCAGGGGTGGGTGCCTGTCAGTTTTTACCCTATTTGAGGATTATTTAAAAATGCTTATAAAAGCCGGGCAAAGAATTTCTTGTTAGACATATAGGATTATGAAAAAACTGTAACATGCACGCAAAGTTTTTATCATATTTAATACTGTCCTTATAGCTTCCAGGCTACCAATGATCTGTAAAATCTTTTAATTTTGATGGGACAAAATTTTGTGGTTTTGGTAAAAAAGACCATTACGAACATTGGGACATTAGTTCGTGGATTTTGTATATTTCAGGTTATAAATACAATGGTCAAAACTATTGCTCGATGGGATTTGATTTTTGTGGTTGAGGATTTGATTTTGTGGTTGAAGGAGAACCATAAAATCCAGTAATTTAATCCCCCACGAAAATTAATGATTTTACGGTGTGTGTTATATTAAGGAAGCATGATGGCTAGACACAGGATTATCTGAAACTGTGTTCATAAAAAAACTTCAATAGTGTTTATGTAATACTCGCAGCATCTTTATATGTATGCCATGTTCACATAGTCATAAAAATAATGTATAGTTTTTGATCATGTGTCTTGACAAATCTGTTAAGTGTTTTTAAATTGCCAATGAATCTCATTAAAGCACAATTAAGCTGATTAATCAGTATGTAATTGGATCAAGCTTAAGGCCCACTTGAAGGAAGATCTCGTAAATTAACGCTTATTTTAAATACTTTTATCTGTAATAAGAATGAAAAAATGATCTTTAATCACTGCATGCTTTGGTGAAATTTTTCTTTATATTTTTGCAAATTAGTTTACCAGGTATTTTGAAGACACTTTGTGTTACATTTATTAGTCAGACCTCAGAAATGATGACAATTAAGTTGCCTATGCGTAGAAAAAATATGACTGTGGGTAAACTTGTTGCCTGTGGGTATTATGCCCCTGTAGCTCAGTGGTTATTGCGCTTGGCGTCTAATCTGGCAACCACGGGTTCAAATCTGGGTGGAGGCACATATAATCATATGCCTGCCACATTTCAGCAGAAAGCTGACTGGCAAATAAAGACTAAGCTCGGCATTTAAAAAACCCAATTTGTTCTTCTGCGCAACAAATCAAGCAACAAGTATACTAACCCCAAAAGTTTACTTATAAATGTACTATTGTAATGTTACCAAAGTGTTTTAAATTTGTTTTGTCATTCCATGCTTTGGCCTTGTAAATGCCACTTAACCCCAGGTAATGGATATTTAAATGAGTATCTTATTTCCCTCAAAAACTAGTAAGTATAGTTTGCTATTTCCCTTGGAATGTATAAAATCTACATTAATTAGTATTAAAACATGTTTAGTATTGAAGGTAGTATTAAGGAGCCGAAATACATTTTTTATTTGGCCACATTTTCTTGTCTAATGGTACATTATGTGAATGAGAAACTATGGAAGATTTATGAGATTTTGACCAGACGTCATGATTTTTCTCTTGCCTATGATAATGGAGAATGGTAAGCTAGTGTCCCAAGTTTGATTAATGGGTTTCGAACATGATACATTCTGGTACATTGCCTAAAATAGATACTCAAGGCCTGAATAAATGAATAGGTCATTATCCCCCTGTCCACTTCGAAAGACCATTTCGATTGGACGTTACCTCGTGGATTTTGCATTTCAGGTAATAAATATAAGGGTCAAGATTATTGTTCGATGGGAATTTTATTTTGTGGTTTAAAGTGAACACGAATTTTAATCCACCCACGAAATTT
Organism: Spisula subtruncata; assembly: GCA_963678985.1. Classification (NCBI taxonomy): domain Eukaryota; kingdom Metazoa; phylum Mollusca; class Bivalvia; order Venerida; family Mactridae; genus Spisula; species Spisula subtruncata. The sequence continues at coordinate 19,862,438 of OY787661.1, forward strand.
AATGATTTTGCAGTATTTTCATACCTCCTGGACATTTCCTTTCTTTAAAACAATTGACATTGTAACGGCTATTTGCCAATCAATACCCTTTAATACAATTTCTAATGGTAAATTACAATTGCATGGTCCAGTAGATTAACTTGAAAACCTTCGCCAAGCAACCTTCGACTTCAACAAACAATGAGGTGAAGCGATCTTTGCTGTGGCGTAATGTGACTGTCTTAACTATAAAACACAGGAATTGTTTGGTATCAAACCAATTCTTTTTTATTTTAAAAATTACGTTAGCTCACAATGTCCAGTGTCAGTCGGCTAAGAGTGCAAGAAAAAATGAATGTGTGAAAGAAAAAGTAGAAAACAGCTATAAGTTTTTTATGCCAAAAAGTCGTGTGAAATGTCCATTCTGTAAGACAGTATATTATAATATATTCATCAATGCAAATAGCACCTTTGATCTGCAGAAACTTGGTAAAACAAAAGCTACGGTTTCAGATTCCTATACATCCTATTTTAGAGTTATACTATAGTTATATGAACGGGACACCCAAAGCTAGGAATGGGACACCCATAGCTAATGACTTGTCACATGTCGGAGGGCAGTTAAGGCAAACCTAACAGCATTGTATTTCTGCTAACAACTTGTTATTAGCATCAAAAATTATCAGTTTCCATATTTTATGGGATCCAATGTTGCTTCATCCAAATTAAAGAATGATGAGAATGCGGACATTTTGTTGATTAAATTACATAATTATGTATTATTATTATACCCCTCCCATCTATAAAGCACTAGTAGTGTGCCAGAATTATGCCCCCATCTTTGATGAGGGGGTAAATTACTTTGTTTGTCATATCAGTCCAGTCTGTGTGTCAGACTGATTTACTCAACAATCCTTGACCCTATGACCTGCAAACTTTACAGTACATTCTTCATCCACAGTAGATGATCCATAGGCTGTTTTGAGGTCATTAGGTCAAGGTCATTGTGATCTTTAATCTATGAATAGAACAAAAAGTTTTTGATCAATAAACTGATGATCTTCAAACTTTATGTGGAGGTTTGTAATTACCATCTGTAGATAACCCTTATTGATTTGTAGGTCAGTTGGTCATCTCAAGGTTGACATACTCTTTAACATCAGCAGACTATATTAAGGGCCAAGGGGATATATTTCTTTAACAAACATCTTGTAATGAATGTTTTACAGTCTTCACAGCATATAAACCAAAATTACTGTATGACTTATTAGATTACTATACGATGCAATATGTATCATTTATTGCTACTGAAAGCACATGTAAAATCTGATCACTGTATGACCAATTGCAGTTCTATATAATTGAATGTGTATGCCTTAATGCGATTGCCGGAAATCAGCTCGTTTATACGCAGTGGTAACTTGTATTGTACACACAATCGACTTAAGAATTGTATGTCTAATTTTGAAGTTTAAGCTGCGGCACGTTCCATTACTTATTTAACTTTGGAGTTCATCGTCCATGCTATTCAATCATAACAATATATATATGTCATGGTGTTCATCTAGTTATATAGTTGATTCAAAGATCTCTGTCACAACCACGTAAACAAACATTCACCCCGGTCGATTATTAAAGGTGTGTCAGGATTAAATTCTACTATCAATAATACACTTAAATGATTAAAAAGCTGATGGTCCTATAGCATAGTGGTTATACTTGCTGCAATTAGCTATCTAGAAATGTAACACTATGGCGGTTGTGACAGACATCTTTGAATCGACAATAGTTACTTTAATTTTATCATATGAAAAATATTATGGTAATGTTATTATAGCATTGAAATGTTTTAATTTGAAGTCTAGCTGGCCCCAAAATAAATCTCAAAGCATTAATTGATGTGGAGATTTGTCATTGAGCGACTTGACATCCATTTAGATGAGCGGATAACCTGATGGGACAATAAGTGGTAATATCAAGATTTCAAATATGATTTTATAACTATAGTATCTGTTTATTTCCTATGTAATCATGTCCGTTAATTTTTTTTTCTTTTTTCGACATAAATGGATTTCCATGACAGTGTAATTCTCAACCAGATTATGAGTCAGTCTGAAAATTGGCTAACTATGTTGTTATTGTTGTTTTTCAAATTGATATTTTGGATTCTCGCCATCTATTTGTATACAAAAACTGTTGAATGTAAATATCAAATACTTGTCATCCATCCTTCCTGTTTGTTATAGGTGACAAAACGCCCTTTTAACGCTACAAGGTTGTATCTCTCGTATATCCTCTAAAATCATTTAATTTCAATGGGACGAAATTTCGTGGTTTTGGTAAAAGATAGCATTTCGATGGGACGTTAATTCATGGATTTTGCATTTCAGGTAATAAATACAAGGGTCAAAATTATTGTTTGATGGGATTTGATTTCGTGGTAGAAGGTGATACTCGAAATCCAAGAAATTTAATCCCCCAAGAACATTAATGATTTTACAGTATATAGGAAGATACAACCTTGTTGCGCCAGTATGAAAAATTATTATCAACATCTACTAAACCTTCTTCATCTGACCTAAATAGCTGTTAGTAAGCATTGCATGCCCAAGACAGAAGAGTTACGAAAGAAGTACTGTTTTTGCATTGTATCTTTTATTGACAACAGTTTACTGGAATGACAACGATAATTGACATGCCATGACGTTTGATTATCGAATCGATAGAATACTCGAAACAAAACTGTTTAAACATTGCATACAGAATACGGAAGAGTTATGAAAGAGTTAACTTTTTTACCATCGAAATGACGACGATGACTGACATGCCTTGACAATGTTGATAAAATACTAGACATACCATGTGTGTGGTGCACACTGAAATCAAAACTGTTTAAACAATAATTTTTTTGCATACAGAATATCGAAGAGTAATGGAAGAGTTACAGTCCTTACTTTTACATTTTTTTATTACGGGAATGACAACGATGGCTGATATGCCATGACGTCGAATGTTGTATGGTTATTGAATCAATAGAATACAAGACATACCATGTGTGTGGTGACTGCACCGAAAACAAAACTGTTTAAACATTGCATACAAAATATGAAAGAGTAACGAAAGAGTTATGGTTCTTGCTTTTATATTTTTTTACCACCGAAATGATGTCGATGACTGACATGCCATGACTTGGAATGATGTTTGATAGAAATACTCGAAATACCATGTGTGTGGTGTAACCATGTTGCACTGAAAACTAAACTGTTTGTTACATTGCATACAGTAACATAAGAGTTATGGTTCTTGCGTTGTAACTCTTTTTACCACTGGAATGAAACTGATGACTGTCAAGCCATGGTGTTTTATTATCACTTTATTGATAGAATAATAGGCATACCATGTGTGGTAACACACTAAAAACAAGTTTGTTTTAGCATTGTATTCAGAATTTGGAAGAGTTATGGTTCTTACATTTAACTTTTTTTGACCACTGGTATGAAACTGATGACTGTCAAGCCATGACTTTTTTTATTACTTTATTGATAGAATAATAGGCATACCATGTGTATGATGCGCATTGAAAACAAAACTGTCTTTTTTATATTGCATACAGAATATTGAAGAGTAACTGAAGAGTTATGGTTCTTACATTTAACTTTTTTTTACCAATGGAATGACAGCCATGACTGGCATGCCATGGTGTTTTTTTATTACTTTATTGATAGAATAACAGGCATACCACATGTGTGGTGTGCACTGAATGCAAAATGTTATAACATGCTGGTAAAGTCAAACTTGTCCACTATGGCCACCTGCATTAAACAATTGTATGTCTTAAACTTCTCAAATCGAGGGGTGCCTGCAATACTGTTGTAAGTTCTTCTTTATTTATATGCAGTTACTACAGTCTTTTAGGCACCCCTCGAAATCCACATTTACCCACTTTGGTTTAACTTAGGGTTTACTATGTAGAGAGATACCACCTTGGTGTGCAGCAAAGGGAAGGCATTTTGCTATGTCAGTGTATGAAATAAAATGATTTTAAAAAAAAGCTGAGCATAGCCTTTATTTGCCAGTGAGCATTCAATTGAAATATGGCAGGCACCGGGATTTCAACCCGAGTTACCCAGTTAGGAGTCTAGCACGCTAACCATTAAGCTACGGAGGTACACAAGTTGCCATTTGTTGTGAGATATCCTCTTTAAATCAACATTTGCAATGTTAATTAGTGTACCAAAATCAATTAGCTATATTTACAAGTCACCTGCTTTGAATGTCTGTGGTTTCAACAAGTATCCCGTAACTGTGACTGATAGACAGGTACAACTGAAGTTAACAAGATTGGACAGTTGCACATTCAGCTGTCTTTATATTTACATAATTGATTGCTGTTAATTGGCATAGTCTCAAAAAGGGTCTTGAAAACTGCAGAACAGTAAAAGTACCCAAATAATCGCACATGTTGCACGACTTTCGGTTCTTATATCTGGATTCGGTTTTTTGGAGGGGGGTATGTTGGGCTATAAAAATGGAGTATTCATGCAAAATTTCAGCGCATTCAGTTGGTAAATATGCGTTTTATGGGCACCTCGAGTTTCGAATCTGAGCCCTAAGGGGGGTGCTGCGGTTTGTAAATTTATCATGATCATGAAATGTGTCCATATTAGCTGTCAGCAGCATCAACAGGCAATCCAGCATCAACCGCAAAATTATTACATTATTACTCATAATGAACGAATACTTGCTTGCAACTTCCCATTAATTGAAAAACATGGTATACGTACACGCCATCAGAATATTTAATCATATTTTGTTTGATTCGTTTTCCATGTTTATATTTCTCTATCTTGTTAATAATGACTGCATGGAGGTTTTTGTAATATTTGGATAGTTTAACTGACAGGTACATATGTCTGTGGATACTCTGTAGCATATTAATAATAACTTGTGCAATAGATGATCCGATCATCCATCAGTGCAGTGGTTACCCACATCCAATGCATAGGTTACTAGTACTTTTCACCAAGCCCTGAAATATCTTAGGAAGTCAGATTAATTAATATTAGTTAATAAATTAATTTGAAAAATGTTCTATGTACTTAGTTACCCATCCTTTAGCCACCGAGTAGTCATAATATTAACCTTACTCAGTAATAAATTAATAACTTTAGTTTCTTTCTTATTAAAGTCAGTTTGTATTGTTGTGCTTGATGGGGGGGGGGGGGTAATAGTATTGCTTTGCTAATGTCTGTCAGTTGATCAATACACCAAATGGTTTCCATTCAAATACTCATGAATGCTTTGCCCTAGGATCTTCAATCTTTTGCCCAAAGGTGGGTCAGCAATAGTAGATGAGGCCAGTAAGGCTAATGTCAAGGTCACCATGACCTTTATCATTTATGACTATTGGTCTGCCATGGTGGCAATTACATGTTTTACAAACATCTGTTGTTTATAAGAACTCTTCCAGTAGCAGCACAGTTGTTGCCCTTAATATGATTCAATTTTGCTTTTGTTTCTTCTAGCACTTACTTAACTGTCATCATAGGAATACTTAAGTTAGCATTTGTCAGCTGAGTTACGGCCATTGACATTATCAAATGGTATTAAATGAGGGCATCTGTGATGTATGATGGCATAACTTCCACCAAGTGTTTAATTTTAACTTTATATTCTTTGACTGAGCATTTGATATCTGTATTAACTAGATAAATTTAATATTTTTTTATGAAATTCTCCAGTACATTGTACTTGACCTCTTTACATAATTTTTGTTATCCTTTTTTTCGCATGTAAAATTTAAAAAATATATAGTTTGTAGGTTTTTAACCAGCATGCGTCTCATTAAACTTAGACATGAAAATATGATTTAGATGTATAATTGATTTATACTGCGATTAATCACTTTGAAAGCAGTTGATTAATGACTTTACAATTTTTTAAAAAATTTAGAAATCTCAATTAACTTTTGGCATCCGTGTTACAGTTATAATAGTGCAAAAACCTATCAATTACCTCATATTCGCTTTATTTCGTCCATAAATTATCTAAAAAACTTTAATAAAGATCAAGATGCTCGGAGACTGAAAGAGGTTATTTAAGCTAGTCTGGAGTTATCTGGTGTGTTGAGATATTGGATTGATAGTGATATATTTATATGTCTTGTTGATGGATTTATTGCTTTTGTGGACAGATTTTCATGCTATACTAGTTAGATAACTATCAGACAAAACCTTCAAATTATGCCTTGTCACAGGTTTTTGTCAGGGTTTTTTCTGGTATTTTGTCGAGGTTTTTGCCGGTATTTTGTCGAGGTTTTTGCCGATATCTTGTCATTTTTTTGTTGATTTGGTACAGGTTTTATGCATATTGTGCAACAAGTGGTATAAGATACAAGTTGGTGTAAGTTACCTACAATAGATATACTCTGGAATTCAATGCAATCTGGTTTTTCCACACTAATCCAGCGGTACAAACAACTTTTACCGTTATCCATGTTTTCGTTTGTAAAATATGTATAGGATAGAACACGAGTAAGTGTTGGGTATGAAAACTAAATCGAGCTCTGCGAGATTTTATGTTTTCATACCCAACACTTACGAGAGATCTATCTGTCTTAGACCACAGCTAAAAATGTTAGTTTCTCAGATACAATTTGCACAACAATCAACTACTTAATACTATGATTAATACTTAGTAAACACAATATCCCCAAATCGTTTACATTAGCCATTCATAAAATAAAATCAAGGAATGTTTGGTGCACGGATATTTTGTGTTTTCGTTGGTAACATTCCATTGGTCAACTTTCTTTCTGTATAGTACATATTTTACATATATTTTTTAAAGCAAGTGTACATGCATGTGCTTTTAAAAACAAGTAGTGGAATTTGATTTACTTGATGAAACTACTACATCGATGGCTTAGAATAAGAAGGTCGTAACTACTACTTACGACCTTATACGATTCATGCATATTTGAAATCTGCTTTACAATGCGCTTCTTATGAGCCTATTTTCATAAAAATCTGAAATTGTCATGTTGACCAAAAAAAGTTTTAAAAACTTGTTTTCCTATAGTTAAAGAGTAAATTACAGACAGTTTTCTCTTGCATGCATGATGTTTTCTCAATACATCGATTTTTTCTCGTATATCGATTTTTTTTTGTAGTTACGACCTTCTCATTCTAAGCCATCGACATATACTGTGTTTTTGGAGTTTGAGGACGTAACTGCGGTTACGCAGATCAAGCATCTTCCATCCTGAGACCTTTTAGTCAAAGATCTGAATGAAAATCAAAGGTTTAAGGACGTTCAACCGCTTTCAAAATAGCGACTGTCGAAAGATACCAGAAAGCAACATTCTTGGACATGTTCAGCATACGAGCAATATGCACAATGACGCAATTCTAAGATATTACCAGGACTACTTTTTCATCATTTAAATATACAGGGTATCCGTCTATATGAAAACAATTTTGACGAACAAGCAATACTGGTACGCAGTGGGCATAGAAGCACTGCTGTGTATGATTATAAACAACCGCTAGAGGCACTGCAGTGTAACTTATCATCCAAACTACAAACGCCATCGAAGACGCCTCCATGGCCCCAGCCTACAGCTGAACTAGTCGTCTCGGCAACGGTTATCAAGGCCGAGTCTGCTGGCTTGCCAGACCCAAATGCTATTGTGATAGAAGTACCTGACTGTATATCTGCTATTATTGGTTTTCAAAGGGGGCAGAAAGATGTCGATTACACTGTAAAATCACCAGTGGAGACATTTGTGTAAGCAGCAGTAAAATGTAAAAATGTTATTTCACTGCAAGTTCTTTTCATTTTTGGCATGCCGATTTTGTAAAAGAGCAGAAAACTCTTATGTTATAACTGAATAGTTCATTAATGAACAATGATTTAATATTTTTTTAGATATACTTAACTGCTTAAATAGTTAAGTGCATGTATATGTTTTATAATCAATACTATTGTAATTCTTACTGCTTCAGCAATAAATTATTCTGTATTTTAATGATACTTTACTCTAGTTACACAAAATATAGAGATAAAGTAACATAACAATTTTAAGTCGCTTCATCCTCTTTAAACTCTATGTTTGATGTTTGTATTGGATAGGCGCATGTATAATGATTGTTAATGCTTAACTTCACTGTTACAATCACACTTGTCGATGGATTGTGTTTACAATAAAGCTATAAATTCCTGACTTGATGGATTATTTTGCTTAGCCTAAATAGTATTGAATAAATCAATGTAAGTTTATATACAACACTTTTTCTATATACCACAGAAAAGTGTTGTATAAATTTTTTTATGGGATTTATCCAACACTTTTTCTGCTCGCTGATTGGTCAGTTACAGTAAGCTGTGGTCTAATCATGTATGAACCATTGAAATGAGCGATGCTTATTTAAATCACAATAGCATTAGCAAAGGATTAATTAAGGTCAACATTATTAGTATGGCATGCAAATTTACGGAAAACCCAAATTATTGTACATTCCGGATTGTATCTATTGTAATAAATAAACAGTCCTCCGTAGTGTTAGACTGCATGCCTGTCTTGTAACGGAGGTTGCTCATAATGTGACTGCTCAATGAAATGATATCAATGATTGACAGAGTTGTGGATCTTTTAACTTTTATTTTTCCGTCAATGCGGGAAGTCATTGACCAATTAGGCAGGAATAAAACTGAATGGCCGTATGCTGCAACTGTCTCAAAAAAACATAATATTTAATATGAGTATGCATATTCTGAGCTACAGTCATCAAGCTTCATAACCACCTCCTCGATAGCCTAGTGGCTGAGCTGTCGCTTCGAGTACGGGAGGTCCCGGTTCAATCGCAGGCCCTGTCATTCCAAAAACGAAATAAAAATGGTACCAGAAATTCCCTTGCTAGATGCTCAGCATATAAGGGAAACTGGCTTCTCTTCTCTCATACCCTCATGGTGATGGATAACATCAGGAATGAGGTGTCGAGAGTGATTAATATATAAGTTTTGTCTCACAATCGACCTTAAATAAATTAATATATGCTTCAGGAATGTAAGTCCTGAGGTGTTATAAGTTGTTTAACTTGGTAGTAGCTGGAGTTATTGCCCTTGACATGATCAAAATGGCATTGGGGTATTTGAGTCCTTTGGGCTGCACTGTCCTATGTGTACATTATAGGACATATTTTTCGTTTGATAATGTGACTAAAGTTTAATAATGCCAGTTGTCAATGACCTTAATGGTATGACTGTCAAAGTTCTTCACCTTAATGTAATGTCAGAGGTCTATTGTGCAGTGCATAAAGGCCATATAATGATCAGATTGTCGTTGATAATGAGTCTGTATTAAGTCACACAACTCATTTATCATGTTACTATAATTTTTATGTGATATGTTTTAATTTATACAAAATAAGATGATTTTACAAAGGGAAGCCATGCTTTCCTCACCCTTTAATGTTTTATCAGTTTTATGAGGTGTGAAGATTAAGTGTTGCTGAAGATATGTTTTAAGATACACCATCGGTATATTGTCTGTGTAGCATACTGTCAACAGGTTTTATGTTTCCCCTGTTGATTGATGTTCTCAATATTGTCTATGTTGTTCTATGTTGTAACAACTGCTGCCCAGGGCGTGTAGCACTTCATGGGCTGAATATCAACCTGCTCTGCATTCCTGGTCTTAAGTACATTTACATAGGCGTATGAGAAGACTTTAGATTTTATATTGTGATAAGGCTTGAAAGTTTTGAGTTCATCTGTCACAAAATGTCAAGGTGAGCTTTTTGTGATTGCTCTTCATCCGTTGTCCATCCACTGTCCGTCCATTTCACAGTTTCTTGTGAACGCACTATAGGCCCAAATCTTGTCTCTATGAAATCCTGACCAAGTTCAAAACTGTGTCATGTTGGGTCAAGAACTAGGTCAAATCTTTGAAAAAGCTTGTGAGCTGTAACAGTCTTCATGAAACATTGTTAGAATGTTTGACCCTGTAAAATCTAAACCAAGCTTAGACAGTACAACTGTAAAATCTAAACCAAGCTTAGACAGTACAACTGTAAAATCTAAACCAAGCTTAGAGGGTACAACTGTAAAATCTAAACCTAGCTTAGAGGGTACAACTGTAAAATCTAAACCTAGCTTAGACAGTACAACTGTAAAATCTAAACCTAGCTTAGAGGGTACAACTGTAAAATCTAAACCAAGCTTAGACAGTACAACTGTAAAATCTAAACCTAGCTTAGAGGGTACAACTGTAAAATCTAAACCTAGCTTAGACAGTACAACTGTAAAATCTAAACCTAGCTTAGAGGGTACAACTGTAAAATCTAAACCTAGCTTAGACAGTACAACTGTAAAATCTAAACCAAGCTTAGAGGGTACAACTGTAAAATCTAAACCTAGCTTAGACAGTACAACTGTAAAATCTAAACCTAGCTTAGAGGGTACAACTGTAAAATCTAAACCAAGCTTAGACAGTACAACTGTAAAATCTAAACCTAGCTTAGACAGTACAACTGTAAAATCTAAACCAAGCTTAGACAGTACAACTGTAAAATCTAAACCAAGCTTAGACAGTACAACTGTAAAATCTAAACCTAGCTTAGAGGGTACAACTGTAAAATCTAAACCTAGCTTAGAGGGTACAACTGTAAAATCTAAACCTAGCTTAGAGGGTACAACTGTAAAATCTAAACCTAGCTTAGACAGTACAACTGTAAAATCTAAACCAAGCTTAGAGGGTACAACTGTAAAATCTAAACCAAGCCTAGACAGTACAACTGTAAAATCTAAACCTAGCTTAGACAGTACAACTGTAAAATCTAAACCTAGCTTAGAGGGTACAACTGTAAAATCTAAACCTAGCTTAGAGGGTACAACTGTAAAATCTAAACCTAGCTTAGACAGTACAACTGTAAAATCTAAACCAAGCTTAGAGGGTACAACTGTAAAATCTAAACCTAGCTTAGACAGTACAACTGTAAAATCTAAACCTAGCTTAGAGGGTACAACTGTAAAATCTAAACCAAGCTTAGACAGTACAACTGTAAAATCTAAACCTAGCTTAGACAGTACAACTGTAAAATCTAAACCAAGCTTAGACAGTACAACTGTAAAATCTAAACCAAGCTTAGACAATACAACTGTAAAATCTAAACCTAGCTTAGAGGGTACAACTGTAAAATCTAAACCTAGCTTAGAGGGTACAACTGTAAAATCTAAACCTAGCTTAGAGGGTACAACTGTAAAATCTAAACCTAGCTTAGAGGGTACAACTGTAAAATCTAAACCTAGCTTAGACAGTACAACTGTAAAATCTAAACCTAGCTTAGAGGGTACAACTGTAAAATCTAAACCAAGCTTAGACAGTACAACTGTAAAATCTAAACCAAGCTTAGAGGGTACAACTGTAAAATCTAAACCTAGCTTAGACAGTACAACTGTAAAATCTAAACCTAGCTTAGAGGGTACAACTGTAAAATCTAAACCAAGCTTAGACAGTACAACTGTAAAATCTAAACCTAGCTTAGACAGTACAACTGTAAAATCTAAACCAAGCTTAGACAGTACAACTGTAAAATCTAAACCAAGCTTAGACAGTACAACTGTAAAATCTAAACCTAGCTTAGAGGGTACAACTGTAAAATCTAAACCTAGCTTAGACAGTACAACTGTAAAATCTAAACCTAGCTTAGAGGGTACAACTGTAAAATCTAAACCTAGCTTAGAGGGTACAACTGTAAAATCTAAACCTAGCTTAGAGGGTACAACTGTAAAATCTAAACCAAGCTTAGACAGTACAACTGTAAAATCTAAACCTAGCTTAGAGGGTACAACTGTAAAATCTAAACCTAGCTTAGAGGGTACAACTGTAAAATCTAAACCTAGCTTAGAGGGTACAACTGTAAAATCTAAACCTAGCTTAGACAGTACAACTGTAAAATCTAAACCTAGCTTAGAGGGTACAACTGTAAAATCTAAACCTAGCTTAGAGGGTACAACTGTAAAATCTAAACCTAGCTTAGACAGTACAACTGTAAAATCTAAACCAAGCTTAGACAGTACAACTGTAAAATCTAAACCTAGCTTAGAGGGTACAACTGTAAAATCTAAACCTAGCTTAGACAGTACAACTGTAAAATCTAAACCAAGCTTAGAGGGTACAACTGTAAAATCTAAACCAAGCTTAGAGGGTACAACCCAAGCTTAGACAGTACAACTTGTGTCTATTTGATGTTCTTATTTTAATGAGTAGGACCGGTCTTGGCCCATATAGGATGTAGTAAAAGCAATTTTTTCAGGTGAGCTATTCTGGGCCATAATTGGCCCTCTTGGAATCATGACAGTTACCTCTGTTGCAATATGTGTCAGTTGCTTGAAGTCATGACTGTTAGTATTTTCAAGAGCTATCAGGATTTATTAGCATACTATAGAGTTCACACATGAAGTAACTTATAAGATACTGTTGATGGCAAGCTATACTAAACATGTTGAGGCTGCCTTACACAACAATAAGACTAAGTACAACCCTTATTGCACTACTGTAGAATCATTATTATATATATTTTCCTTTAACCCAATCGGACACTGATCTTTGTCCTTTTATTTATTACCTGAAATGCAATATCCATGAATTAACGTCCCATTGAACTGGTCTTAAATATTACCAAAACATGAAATTTCGTCCCATTTTAATTAAATGAGTTCTCAGTATATGTTCAGCTGTCTTATAGAACATTGTTTCTGACAGTTGTTTAGTTATTCCAACTTAATTGGTTTGTATAAAAGAATATAGTTTAAAATCATTTAATTTCTTTGGGACGAAATTTCATGGTTTTGGTAAAAAACCACTTTCGTTGGGACTTGAATTCGTGGATTTTGCATTTCAGGTAATAAAACAAGGGTCAAAATTAATGTTCGTTGGGATTAAAGTTCGTGGTTGAGGTGAACCACAAAATCCACGAAATTTAAACCCCCACGAAAATTAATGATTTAACAGTAGCCTAAAAGTGCAGATTGATTACTTCATCAAAATTGCAGCATTAATTGTACTAGAAATTATGTATTATTGTACTGGGAGTGGCTTTTATAGACACTTCAATGTGATTATTTGCACTCATACTTTAAAACAATGATGGTATTTAAGTAACCTTGAACGATGAGACAGTATCTTAATTGTTATTACTAATCAAAAGCTTTCGGATATTTATAAATACTGCACTCCGTCAGCATACCGTTGATTAATTGAGTATGCTTTGATATTTTATGTTATAGTAGTGCATATGTATTTGTAACAATATATCCTCTCTGATTCAGAAGACATTGGTGACTCATTTTGCTTATAAAATATGATATGTTACTTATTTCATGGCTCAGTACCTTTCTCAAATATTGTTGATATCACCTGATTGCATGTGTGGGTGTGTGTGCTCTTATATACTCAGACATGCAAGGTGATATGCAATGTAGAGTACACCAAATTGTAATGTTATAACTATAACTAGAACGCAATATTCTGCAATGTCAATATAAACAGAAATCACTGACCATTACACCGATTTAGGGAGAGCAGAAGTTTATTTTACCTGCTTACTTTTATTTTCCAAGTAAATGAAAATTACGGTACACATTGAAAAGATAATCCCTTTTCCAATATCCTTATGTTGTTTTACTTGATTTACCTGTTTACTTTAGGTGGCACAGGTCCAAATACTGCGTTAGAGTTATACCTTTAACAGGTGCTTGTCAGTTGTCACAAATGGTCTAGACGTTGACTCTTGCAGTGGACATGCTTTGCTTACATAATGCTTGTCACTGTTGCCACAAATGGTCTTTGTGCTGTCACATTATTTCTACATCAGGGACATGATGGCTACTGGTCGGCGATCAGTTCCCGATGGCTATCAGTATCCGACATTTGATGTTTTTTCATATTTAGCGTAGCTCTAAAATAACGATATTTGGTATAATCAAAGAACTACACCAAAGCAACAATTGTGTGTCAGAAAATTTACAAATCACGGAAATAAAAAGAAAATATCAAGAAATACACGAAATGAAATAATAATCGTCACCTCTTTCCCTTGGGGGATCATCTATTTACGAAAATTATACATGCACGATGAAACAAACAAGTTCATCTATTAATAGCCACGGGCTTGCCAGAGTCTTTGATAAATCTAGGTGTAGCTCAACAACAGGTATGAATTGTATCGGCAATCCATACGAAACTCAGTGTAAGATAAATATTGACAAAAACGTCATCATTGAGATTTTTACTAATTGGAAAACGCACCGACTATTATGTCTCAATTATGTCCTCGGTGAGTATCCAAACAAAGAGAGACAACTCTAAAAATTTATGTTTATCCAAAGGGAGATAATTCCCTTTGAGTTGAGAGGGCCAAAGCGGGGAAAATATGGTATAATATCTTATCAAATGTGGAATGTCGGCTACTGGTGCTCTACATCTAATTTATGCACTAAAATAGTGACCCCTTTTGCGCCCCGAATTCCATTTGCTGTATGTCGTCACAAATGTCAAATTGTTTCTATGAGTTCGGCCTTGAGCTCAGGATTACGAAAATGTAAGTTATTTTGTTTAAAACCGTCTGGTTTTCGAGAAATTACTAAAAAACATGCAAAAACTGTCGGAAACTGGTCGCGAACCAGTACTGCTGTTACAATTGGTCTTGTATTATTGGTCATGTCATAATTTGCTCTTGCAGCATGCTGTTGATACACCTTAATCATTTAGTCACTGTAGTTGTCACAATTAGTCTTGTTGTAATGCACCAATCAGTTGCATCCACGGCCCCCACCCCTGGGGCTGGGTGGTAGATAGCCGGGGAAACGGCCGTGTTTTTGTTTTACCTTCCAGCTTCCACGCACTCCTGGGGCAATGTTTGTGAGGTTTTCTCTGACCAAATACCCCAGGGACAATATTAGTTGTCTGGGGCCAGGGAAATACCGGATCACCTATTTAATCTATATCAGTCAGTGCCGCTGGTTCATGAGTACTGGTAATTTGAGTGTACTTCTATAATGTGTACTTTTGATTGGTACTCAAAGGTACTTTCAATTAAGTTATGTTTTTGACAGGTGCATGAAAGCTCTTGCAATTATTGTTGTACTTTGAACATGCAAACTCTTCTCACTTCAGCATTTATTATAATCGCTGAAGTTTTTATTGCTTGCTAAGTATTATCAATATCCATTCTTTTGATATAAACTTGTATTTGCTGTATCCACAATCAGGGCTACATTGTCATTCAGAGGGGAAAACTAAAGTATAGGATGATATTGGAAGGCATCAAACAAGATTGTATGCTCCTTTCCACAGCTTCTTAGTTCAGGTGCTCTTTCACAGCTTAATTGGTCAATGACTTTCACAGCTTAATTGGCCAATGACTTTCACAGCTTAATTGGCCAATGACTTGCACTGCTTAATTGACCAATGACTTTCCCTGCTTAATTAGCCAATGACTCACTGCTTAATTGGCCAATGACTTTCACAGCTTAATTGGCCAATGACTTTCACAGCTTAATTGGCCAATGACTTTCACAGCTTAATTGGCCAATGACTTTCACAGCTTAATAGGCCAATGACTTTCACAGCTTAATAGGCCAATGACTTTCACAGCTTAATTGGCCAATGACTTTCACAGCTTAATTGGCCAATGACTTTCACTGCTTAATTGGCCAATGACTTTCACTGCTTAATTGGCCGACGACTTTCACTGCTTAATTGGCCGATGACTTTCAATGTTTAATTGGCCTATGACTTTCACTGCTTAATTGGCTGATGACTTTCAATGCTAAATTGGCCAATGACTTTCAATGGTTAATTGGCCAATGACTTTCAATGGTTAATTGGCCCATGACTTTCACTGCTTAATTGGCCAATGCCTCTCACTGCTTAATTGGCCAATGCCTTTTACGGCTTAATTGGCCAATGACTTCCACAACTTAATTGGCCAATGACTTTCACTGCTTAATTGGCCAATGACTTTCACTGCTTAATTTGCTTCATTTTCCCAAAATGATGAGACGCCTAGACAAATAAAGATTTCATTCCCATGATTTTTTTTGTTCAATTTGTTCTTCTAAGCTGAATCACAGATAGCAGTATCATTGTAACGAAAAAACATTTTTTTTTGCAAAATGTATATTTTTCCAAAGACAATTTTTTTCGTTTTCAACGATACAGTTACCTGTTACCTGTGACCTGAATGGGTCATACAGTGAAATGTAATTATGTACTTGAATATCCATGCAATTCGAACATTATGGTATAGCATTATACCTCATCAGGGTCTCTTGATGGATTATGTCAACTGCCAGTTGGTCAATGTTGCTGGTCAGTTCAAACAGAGGTCCTGAGAGATATTGTAAATCGGCCTCAAAACAATGGTATGTGCCTATTTAAATTGATGTTGTTACTATTGTTTTGCACTGAGCCCTCAAAATATGTTCATTTGCATTTAGAATGTTAATTTTAGAGGGGGGTAATTGATAATGAATAATATTGCAATGTTGTATTAAATGTAACAATCTCTCAAGTTTACGCCAGTGATTTACTAACTGTCTTGCAGTCAGAGCATCATGAATGATTACAAATCAGAAATGTGTACATAAAATTGAGATGTTAAAATTGGATCAGATTGGTGATTTGCATAATTTAAATACAGAGGAGGTGACTTTGTCGATTTTTACCATATTTTTTACATCAACGAGAAGTAAGTGTAATAATGAGTAAATTATTGATGATTAAAATATTGTTACAATTTTAGTAGTAGGACATTTAGTTTATCCTTACATGGCATCTTAGGTCATTAAACATTTTATGTAAGTGATACAATCAACATTAATATTCACATAATTCTGTCATCTTTTCATGATTAATTGCCTTGGCTTTCATAATATTTTGAATTTAAAATTGTGTTCTTTTAAAATATGATAAACAACTATGATGTTGAACAACATTACAAGTATGAACTATCAGATTGGACAAAAAATATAGATAAACAATATTCCTGAATTAGGTTACATACCGGTAGTTCTCCGAGAGCTGTTATAACTTGGTCTTTCTGTCATAGCTGTGGCCTATGGGTAGGGTGTGCGCTTCAGGATTGAGAAGTCTTGGGTTCAACCCTCATCTGGACCACCGGTTAATTTCTCTGAGCAAGAATAACCCACATGCTCCACTTTCCAAGGTGTTAATTGGTACCTGTGAGGACAGTGTCTATTCCTGGGTGCCGCAGATCCATGTTTGCCGCCACACCCACAGGAGAAATATTCTCCCCAGGGAGACCGGAAAGTAGGTTTCCATAGGTAGCCTAATGACCAGGGGAAGTTAAAATGTCAAAGGTAGCTTGAGCAGCTTAACAGATGTAGAGAGCCTTAATTTAACTTTTGATTTTATAAGTTGCCTTTGTCAATATCAAATAGCACCTTGAATCAAGGAACTTATTTTGAAAGCAAATATCAGTTGTAATATATTCTCTTGCTGTTAATAACCCATAGTAGATAGGTTTCTTAACATACAGACAAATATACAAACAAATATTTATCTATTAATGTTTTGTGTGTGGTCATTCAACTCTCAGTCGGCCTGAATATCAAGAATTGAATCTTTATTCTTTATTTGAACAAATACTGCTTTGTATCAATATATAGCTGTATATGAATTATGGGACTTTTATGTAAATTAAATGCCTTTCTACTGATTATCACAACAATCATTATTATCATATACATTGATGTTCACTAGGGTGTGGATTTTTTTTATAGTATATACAATAGACTGTAAAAGAATTCCTGATAAATAAAATAGAATAATTCATGGATGTACCTCACAGGTACTTGAGCACCAAATGATATGAAAGTATCCTAAACTCTGCAAAAACATTTCAATGGGGAGGAGAAAAACATCATACGGTACCTCTTGCAACATTAGAGGTGCAACTAAATGATGCTGTTTACCATTTACAGTCGGAATCGACTCCTGACCTAACTACTGAAGACGAAGATGTAGTATGTGTATCTATCAATGAATACAAAACTTTATTGCTTTCAGAGTAACTTTAATGTGTAAGACATATAGTTGATGAGTCTTTAACATGCTAATTGTCTTTATTTTGTCAAACTCTTAAATACTTAACTAATCAATGTATTATTTTCTGAAGAATTTATGTTAAAGATTAATTGTTTATAAGTTTGATAACACTTGTGACAGAAAGACATGCAAGGAAGTGAAATATTAATATGGGACACAACTCTTGTTGGCCAAAATGAATAAAAATACTCAAGACTGTTTGAATTGTCTCCCTTAGTCATAAATATCTAGTGAGATTTTATAATGATTGAGGTAACTTGTATCTTGAGAATTTAGTTTACAAATAAATTCCTTTCACTTACATTATGCACCCTTCAGTTGCGTCCACAGCCCGCCGGTGGGATGGGCAAGTTTTTTTTACTTTTGGGTTGTCAAAACCCCTGCCATTCCCCTGCCCTACGGGAGACAGCTGATGGTAAAATCTCTGATATTTCCTGGGCCCTGACAACTAAATATTGTCCCCGGGGTATTGGTTTGGAGAAAAAAATCCCCACATTTCCTCCGGCAGTGCAAGGGAAGCTGGAAGGTAAAAACACGACCGTATCTCCGGCTATCCACTGCCCATCCCGGGGTGTGGATACAACTGGATGCAACTGACTGGTTCATTATGATGAACATTTTATGCTGCTGTCACTGTATTATAAAATATTATCATGATGTATAAGAGCTCAGCTGAAAAATTAGGTTAATATTTGACTACATAACTAATTTTACCTTTTTGTGTGATTTTGTCAAATGGAAGTATGCAATTAAGTAAATATGTGTCAAGCATATCAAAATGAAAATGTTAATAGGCATGACATTAATTCAAATAGGTGTTGATTACAATCTTAGAGTAATAAGTAATTATAAACACTGTACTTTGATGTATAGAGAGATACATGTAATTCTCAATTGAAATTTTTGGTCAATGACCTCTCAACTTTTTCTGTGATCTTGCTTCAATTACATTCTGCTGAAAGTTGTGAATAAAATGCAATTTGATGTCAGATAAATGCTTATTATCTTGACTGCCCCCCTTCAGTTATATAATGCGCGAGAGGTCCAGGGTCTGATGCCAGGCTTGCGTAATATTACTTTGTCCACTTGTTTGATAAAACTAGTATGTAATGAGTGCTCATGCAAGATCCTGTATGTAACTTACTCTTTGAGACTTTGGAGTTCCTTTAGTTTTCCGCCAAGCCATCTATTTTCTCTTATAAAATTATAGAAGTTTATCAAAGGGAGTTAACTATTGTGCTACTGTGTTTGATAATTTAAGAATATCTTGCAGTTGTCCCCCTTGTCTATTTCCAGCTGTTTAAATACATGCTACTGCATTTTTGCAAGTGTCATTGCAATCTAATAGACTATTTTTTTCTTGCACAGTATTTATCAGTCTGTCTATCTGTATTATTCATTATTATGGCTGGATATATTTGGCTGCGTACCAACATTGGTATGAAAATGATATGTCTGGATATCGAGACATGCAATATGTAGATCTAATAAAACCCTTCCTATTAAATGACAGCAGCTGACTCATCATGTTTTCGCCAAATGTCAATATATGAAAACAGTTTCTAAATAAGGAATATGACTGTGTCATTTATGCTTCTGATTTAAATCTGATTTATGCATTTTAAAACGTTATTTATCTTACTGATATCAAATCCAACCAATTTCAATTTTATTAAAATGTGATTAAAATTGCATTTATTATTGAAATTTTATTAAAATTGAAATTTTGCAACAACAATGTTAGCCTTGTCCTATACTGAAGGGTGCATATGATAGCAAATTGAGGGCTCTGTGCAAAACTATGGTAATTATATCAATTTATAGAGGCACATACAATAGTTTTGCACTTAGCCCTTGAAATTTGATGTTATGACTTTATGCATTGTAAGATGCTGTATACTTAATGTAATAGCAATATATCTTCACAGACTAATTACACATTACCAGTAATTATTTCAATATTTTGAAACCAGCTAATAGTTGGTATGAAATCGAATCCTTAATTTGCCTCCTTTTTTAAAAAAACCCGGTGTTTCCATTCATGACAATGAAGTATGTCATCCTTCTTGGTAGGCAAGATCAATAATAGATTTATTTGTTAAATATGACATAATTGTATGGAATAATGTAGCAAAATGTCCTGATATGAATCCGCATGGAGAAAAGGGTTAATGAATGTGGCTTGTATTTGGTCCACAAAATTGATTCACTTCATCAATATATCAGCTAATGAAAAGCTTACTCTGCAGTACAATGAAGAGCTTCCAATCTAGTACATTTTGCATAATTTCGTATCCTAATGATCCATGTCAGGTTGACACTATTACACTGTTACATAATCATAAGCACCACTCATCTGTCTAAGAGCTCACACTGAGTACAACATGTGTGTACATATCTTCATGTCTAATTGGCTGCCTCCTTGACCCTATTTAAATAAAGCTCCATTGTTACATAAAAACAGAGGGTAGTGTTAAGTTAAAAGTGTGGACACCAGTGACTTTGCTGTCAAGTACTAGTAGACCCTGTTTCTATATCTAGGTCTTCTATCCTATTGTCACAAGTTGACACCATGATGGCGCTAATTAGGAGAGCCACTTGACAACATGTCCTTGTTCCTGTGAGTGTTTGTATCTATGATGTCAAGTGTCCACTACTAACATATTCCTCTTAGCCCTCTATGTGGGCTGTCTTAAATGATTGCAACAAAACATCAGAAGTCTCAGTAGGAACAAACCGTTTCCGTAGCCTTAGTGGTCACAGGCATGAAAACATATAGCAGACTCATTTACTCATTGGCACCTGTGACTCAAGTTGCTCCACAAGATATGCCTACGAGACTGTTGTTTGTCCATCTTTAATTATAAGCAGTTACGCCAATCTTGCAGGCAACCCTCGTTAAATAGACCAGTCACGACAGTCTTCCAGGCAACCCTCATTAAATAGACCAGTTATGACAGTCTTGCAGGCAACCCTCGATAACTAGACCAGTTACAACAGTCTTGCAGGCAATCCTCGTTTAATAGACCAGTTATGACAGTCTTGCAGGTAACCCTTGTGAAATAGACCAGTCTTGTGAGCTCCTCCAACTTCAACATTGCTTAGTTTTTCAGTAGCCCAGTAGTTATTTCATACAACTAATTAATTACACTGCATATTGATCTGCATTTTCTGCTGAGTTTGCATAAAGTAAAAAGTACTCCGAGAGCAACGGTTCCGAAGGCTCGGAGCAAAACTATAGTAACTACCTCAATTTATATAGGCATACACCATATTTTTGCACTGAGCCCTTGAGTTACCTCATATAACCTTTGATGATGAAATGCTACCTTGCAGCAACGGAGCAACTGGTTGTAGAAATGCTATGCTGTTTGAATAGTTGTGATATAGCTTGGCCGATTTGACACGAGCTTGACCTTTTGATTAGCATAATTTAACAGTCGATATACTGCCTACCTTTGCAATACCGATTATATGTTTTCATAATCGGGGAGTATCACGAAGACTCTCGATATGTAATAAAAACACAAATTTGAAATACCGATATCGCACAATTTGCTTGCGGAAATTGATATATTCAAAGCAAGAACCTTGTATAGTGCGTTAGCGACTATGCTGGACCCCCATAAACCTTAAATATCTTAAAAAGTACAATGCCGATTAGAACAAAAATTGGTATATCTTCGTGAAACACCCTTACCAACTCTCATAAAATAAAACAGAATTTTTAGTCCACAGAAAAGTGTACTTTGCATTGACGCCTAATGCAAAAGTTTAAGTCTAAAACAGGGTAAATACGTATGGGTGATAGAAGTGACCGGAACAGCAAAGATCAACAATTTGGTCCAGTATAACTGCACATTAAGTCACACACCAGTGACTGTTGAAAATATATAATGAGGCCCATACATGAACGTATTTCTTAGCCTATACAACTGGAGCAACTTTGTACAAATATTTGCAAGAAAAACATTGTATATCATGTTTGTACAAATGATCATTACAATCAGAAGATGGGCCTCAACTATATACACATTGAAGACCCGACAAATTTTGGTCAAAGTTATACAATAATCCCGTTATAGTTGTTACACAATACAAAAGCATTATTCTAACTAGCTGATCGCAATAGCTTATTTTACTCCCTGGCTATTTGTTGATAAAAATACCAAAAATAATACATTATAGCCAATGGGGAAAATATTAATAGGACAGTAAAAAAATCTGCAATTTAAAGACGGAGTTGGTAAAGGTAATTAAATGAACTATGCCAAATTTCAATAAAATTGCATAATTATTTTTAAAGATATTTAAGGTTTATGGGGGTCCAGCTTAGTCGCTAACGCACTATAGCATATTCTTGCATAAAGGTATGGCTCAGGTCAAAAAAGCCAAGCTATACTGTGATAAGATGCAGCAAAGCATTCTTTGTAATTACTCTTGAACACATCCAAGCATACAATGTATTCAATCTTTTAACATAAACTTATTAAACTTGTTGAAGATGCAAAGTTAGCTTATATACACTGTGGGAATGAATGCAGTTTTCCTTTTGAAGTCAATTGCTGCTGCTGAGTCAACAGATGAGTTGCACGGTGATTCAGTGAGCATTACATGTACTGTTTAATATCAATATATTCATGATATTGGACTGTTGGCTGCTTTTGATATCCCGACATGCAGGAGGCATATAACGATTGTCCTATCTGTTTGGTTGTCTGTTTGTCTCTTTGTCTGTTTGTTTGTTTGTCCATTACAAAATGTTGAAACTCAAATATTTTTAAGTCCATCAATGCATTGCCTTCAAACTTGGCACTATGTTTATTTACCATCATAAACACATTACATTATCAAGCCATGTAACACTATCAAACATTTCAACAGAATTATGGCCCCTGAATGACATACCTATTTGCTATGGACCAGGCTTCCACAGCGGGCAAAAGCATTTACTGAATGCAGTCTTGTAATTCTTATAATTCCTGTATCTATTATTCAGGAAACTTGTAATATTAAAATCTTCGAAACATTACCATGTTTTCGTACATCGATCAATATAAATGAAACTTTATGACTGCTGTGTGTTAAATTAAATTCAAAGTTTATTTATTGTCAGAAACAGGTTTTAGCTATTGTATAGCATTTGACCGATACCTTAAACCACATAATATACTATCAATTCAATAAGTAATACTAATGAGAGAACTATCCCATTTGAAATAATAGCGGAGACTGCATGAACTCAATTAAAACCAGTTAATGCTTTAAAAATAAACATAGTTTACCTGACGGACGAGCTTATGTTTACAACCATTTTCACTTAACTTTGAACAGACTGTAAATATGTATTGAGTCTATTGTCAATGATGGAGAAGAATAGACAAAAATAACCCTGAGAAATAATGTGCCTACTCAGCTAAAATCAAAAACAAAACACCATGAATTATTGATAGGACAGGTTTCCCTTCTAGTCCTCCCAAGGAAAGCTATCATAAACAACAACAACAAACACCATTACACCGATTGCATGTGGTTATAATAATGTTAGCTTACCTGAGCTCAAAGTACTTTTGTACAATGGTTGGGGCATCAACACCCCTTAATAATTTTTGATCAAGTTATAATGGATCGATGTATGCCTTGAGATTTTGCTGTAGACAGGTGATTTAGACTGGTATAACATTTGATTCCAGAGTTTTTCCCCTTGATATTGTGATATTGCAATGCTAAAATTTTGTTTTAGAGTTCTTTCCCTTGATTTTGTTTTAGAGTTATTTCCCTTGATTTTGTGATTTTATTTTAGAGTTGTTTCCCTTCAATTTTGGTGATATTGCAATGGTAACATTTTATTTTAGAGTTGTTTCCCTTGATTTTGTGATATTGCGATGGTAACATTTTGTTGTAGAGTTGTTTCCCTTGATATGGTGATATTGCAATAGTAACATATGTATTAGAGTTGTTTCCGTTGATTGATTCAGTAGAGTTTACATAGTTTCTGACATTTGAATTGTATGTTTTTGAATCTTGATTATCAATATTCTTAAACTACTCATTTTGCTAATGTCGTGTTTTGGCAAAGTGCTGTTTGCTATGGTGAGCAACATCAGACCCTTGTTCAGCCGTCTTGCTATGTTGTTGGAATTGGTATAGCATTTTTCTTAGACATTTGCACTGTTGGTATTATTTCTGGCCAGATAGTTTGATAGATATTATATTCCCTGGTTGATGCAATGGAACACTCAGCAAAATTGTCTATGAATTAATGATCAGCTTACCGATGATTGGTTTCGTATTGCTTGGCATGCATGTGCTTAGATCTCCATTGTACAAACATATATAATTACATAATTATTTGATGAACTATGGGTCCAAAGAGAATTGATGAACACATATTACTTTATTGAAATTTCGCCAAGTCAGCATTTTCATATCTTGTAAGGACAAGGGGTTATCTAGAAGCCATGTGATGAGTAAGGACAACATTTTATATTTATGCCCCAGCATCTACTGATGCAGGAGGCATATAGTGATTTCCTGTCAGTTCGTTCGTTTGTCCATTGTTTTGTTTGTCCATTACAAGATTTTGAAATTCATATATTTTTTAAGTCCATCAATGCATTTTTTTAAACTTGGCATACTTGTTTACCACCATAAACACATTACATTATCGAAGTCATGTAACACTATAAAAATTTTGACAGAATTATGGCCCTTGAATGAATTTACTGAATGCGGTCTGGGTTACAAAAGCATTTTGATGGGGATAAAGTATTAGTTCATTTACCATTAATTGAAAATTGTTTCACCAGACATGTCCATGGATTGAAGTATTTTTTATGAATTTAAAAATAAAGTATTCTGTACCCTCACGATGGAAAAGGTGGGCCAATTGGCAAGGGTGTTAAACAACAAATGGCTATGCACAACAACTGTTTTTCTGTCTCAGTTGAAGGCACAAAATGGCATAATAGCATATGCCTCAAAGGACATCTTGGGGATTGTCAAATATGTCATCTGTTTTTCAAACTTTTATTTAACTGCCTCTGTGAAAGCCTGACTGTGACAATTGACCGGACCTACCATATATGGTATTGTTATGTTTAAGTACCATTACTTTAATGTCAGCATTGGAATCATGGAGGTGGAGTTAATTTACTAAGTGGTATTGTGTAAAAATTGATGTTTTATGTTATAACATGTCGTATTTCAATTTGTTCACGACCCCAATATTCTTTACTGTCACAAATGACCATTATGTAAAACAGGGTAACTGAGGATGACCATTTTGTATGGTGTGTTTATTTTATTGTTGGGATGAAAGATCACATTTAAACATTAATGGCTTGGCTGCTTGTTTATCCAGACAATTACACTTGAATTTATGGTTTTCTATTTTGGAATACCAGGTAACCAGGTTCAAATTGTGGGTGTAATATACTTCTCTCCAGTTGACATTTATATGTTTCTGAAATAAAACAAAAATAAAGCCTTGTGCAACTTTTTAGTGACATTGAAGTATGACCTTCATGTTTTAATTGGTCTGAGCGTTTCATTGTGTGGAGGTGGGCTATAAGTACATTGTAAGTACAATATATGGCTGGCTTAGAATGAGAAGGTCGTAACTACTACTTACAATGTTATAAGACTGATACATATTTGAAATCTTCACCATAACGCGCTTTAGCCGTTTCTTATGAGCCCATTTTCATGAAAATCAGAACTTGTTATGTTGACCAAAATGAAGTTGTAAAAGCTTGTTTTACCATAAGTAAAGAGTAATTTTCATACAGTTTTTTCTTGTTTTCTCAAAATACCGATTTTGTAGTTACAACCTTCTCACTCTAAGCCAGCGATATATATGACTGACATTCTATTTAACCCTTTCCTCCAAGAAACCTGTTTTAGATTTTTCTTCAGTTACTGTACAATGATTTAATTTCGATGGGACAAAATTCTGTGGTTTTGGTAAAAAATACCAGTTCGATGGGACGTTAATTCCTGGATTTGCATTTCAGGTAATAAATACAAGGACCAAAATCAGTGTTCAATTGGATTTGATTTTATGTTTTAAGGTGAACCACAAAATCCACGAAATAAATGATTTTACAGTATATGATCAGAAACTTAATCCATCATCATACAGTCCATTCAAAGTTAAATGAAAATGGTTGTAAGCATAAGCTTGTCCACCTGGATAAACTATGTTTATCTAGGTTTAACTGGGTATACCTGTGTTGACGGTATTCTCTGCTATTCTTTCGAAATAGGATAGTTCCCTGATAAGTATTACTTATTGAATCGACTATAGATGAGTTTTTAATAAATTATGTATCTGACAAATATGCATAATTACGAGTAGTGAGTCAATTGTCTGAACATAAGATATGAGATACACTATTCAAAATTCATCTACAATGAAATACAGCTATGTTTCTGAATGTGTGTCCTCAGAAATATTGTGCATATTAGGCAAACTATAGCTTCATGGAGTAAAGGGTTAAATTGAAGACCATGGATGAGTTAAAGGGTTGCAAGCTGCTCAGTGATCGTATTTTATAATGGTGTTTGTTTTGTCATTGTTGGTTATGTAACTAAGATGAAGCTACGTGAGATTAGAAGCTGCTCCTGCTTGTGTTTCAAATCTTCTTAAAGCTCAGCTGTGAAGTTGCGCTGTGTCTCAAAACTTTGAAGATTTATAACCCTTTAATTATGATTGTTACAATTTGTTAATACCTTTGCTCTCCAGTGCCCCTTGTGCTCTCTTGTGTTCTGTGTGCTTTAATCTTGTAGTAATGAATGGATAGTTAGGACTCATTTCAATGAACATGGAGCCTGATGTCTGGAGTGGACACTCGGAAACTGTTGACCAGCTTACAAGCTTACTGATCTAATCTCTACTCACCACATGTCCGGAGATGCCAATTAAGGAGCCTATTAACTCACAGGGTTATACATTGGTCAGTTTTGTTGACCCGTTCTCCGGTATGTTGAACAACAGGAAATGTGGAACACTTGACAAGTTATTATAGTATTATCAAGATGTCCTCATTTTACATCACATCAACTCTCAATCTGGAGCTCGTCATTGAAAGTTTAATCCCTCACCAGGTAGTTGTAGGATTAGAGGATATGACAATGAACGATGAGACTATTTTTGGGGCATTTAAACCATTTGTAGCAATATTCAAGCGTTTTACCATGGTCTTCTGACCTAAACAGCATTCCTCCCGGCAACCTGACTAAAATTCATGTTGTAAGGCCTAAATGACCGACTCATTTCATGTTCCTGTTTGTGGACTCTTCTCTGTATCTGTAGATTACATCAAAGGCGCCAATACTGGCCAACTTGACCGGGGATTGATCATGTTGTGATCTGTTGTCCCTGGTGATGAATCTGACTGCAGAGCGTTGGACCTTTTCTAGCTGGGTGGTGTTTCCTGGTGAGAAGGGGTCCCAGATGACCCTAAGGTACTCCAGCTTGGACTGGACTATTATGAATCTCACATGACTATCACTAATACAGTTCTTCTTGCAACCAATCCTACAGGATACTCATTTAATATATATTTCACTTATTATTCAGAATTTAATTCTCTTTACCAAATCATAATATGGACTTGAGCTTGGTTTAGTTACTTTCTGTTAAAGCATTGCTCTGATTGGCTGCTTTCTTTTGAAACATTGCTCTGATTTGCTGCTTTCCTTTGAAACATTGCCCTTTGGGATGTCATTATGTAGCAGACTGCTTAAGGTTTTTGTGAAGCATTGCAAGAGGTACATCTGAGCATTGTTCCCAAAGTGCTCTGGTAGTCATCTGCTGTATATATATACTCCTTCCGTCATCATGCTAAAGGTTTCGGTAAAACATTGCAAGAGGAGCAACCAAGCATTGTTCCCTAAGTGTTCTGGTAGCTGGCTGCTGTATATATATGCAACTTATGTCATCATGCTAAAGGTTTCAGCGAAGTATTGCAAGAGGAGCATCCATGCATTGTTCCCAAAGTGCTCTGGTAGTCATCTGCTGTATATATATGCAACTTCTGTCATCATGCTAAAGGTTTTAGTGAAGCATTGCAAGAGGTATATCTAAGAATACAACACAACATGTGTTATCTTGCACTGTTTTGAAGTGATGGCTATCAATGTTTACTCAACATGTAGCATATCTGACACAGTAATGACATTTCTCTGGTACTCATTGTCAGAGATCATGGTGAGATCATGGTGTTTGTAACAGCCTGCCTCTGACCTTGTATGTACAGACATTGTGTCTATCTATCACCAAACATCTATACTTGACTGTTAGGTTGATACATTTAATTTACCCCTTGTTATTTTACTATAAGCATACACCACAGGCTCCATCATCTAGGCCTGAAAAGTGATTGTCAGGTTCTGTGTTACAATTCCTGACTTGTTACTCATTTTTGCTATCAATATAATGTGCAGGAAAGGTGGGAAACTTTGGAATATGCCACATAGGTGGAAAAATAATTTAGTATATAATTGACCATGCATGTTTGTTTTAGTAACCAATGTTGCAACAGTAGACCAATCTGGTCAATGTTTGTAAATTTCACATTATCCTGGGCACACTATAGTCCTTATGACTATGCAAAGCAAGACACATAACTCTACTCTATGAGTATGAGATGCAAGAGTTCCAGGCCTTTTTACAGTGACAATGACCAGATGAGCATCTGCTACTGCAAGGTGGAACTCTTGTTGTAAAATTACAATCACTTTCTTATAGCTGAAAATACTTGGATGCTTTAAAATTACATATGTTTTGTTGGCCTTACTATACGTCCTACTGATATACTAAGATATGGTGTCACTATAAGATTGTAATAGATACCTGTAACCGTTTATTGTGCTACATTTATATTAAAAACATGAGCTTTTATTAACCTATTGTTGGATTGAAGACTACCCGTATGGATAACATCTTGAGTGTCAGCCAAGGATGATGGTCATCCATGATATCTGATGGACTGACCACCCAAAATTTGATGTTTTCTTGATTAAAAATAATGTAACAGCTTGGTTAAACTTGTCTTTAAAGTTCAAAATACACTGATTGCCAAAAGAAACATTTTCTGTACTTGATACTTATATTAACTTTGAAATTTACTACTTAATTTTCTTTTGAGTATAATATTACAGTTATCATTTATGTGTGAATTGTTACATGTCAGATTATGGTAATAGCCTAGATTGGACTTCCATAGACTCGTAGTAGTACAGAAGTTATATGAAATCTAGTAAAACCAGTTTTAAATGATGCAAGTTCTGTATGCTAATTTGGAATGCTGATTTCGGCTTTTATAAAGGAAGGGCAGCAAAATATAGTTATTCAAAGAGATAGCATAAATTGAGTCTTTAAATTCCAAACAAATCTGATTTTTTATCTCTCCTGTTTCTAATAATTGATGTACAGTAAAACTTCGTTATGACGAGCATCGATATCACGAGCACACTGCCTATCTCAAGGAAGTTTTAAACCAGAATTCATTTTAACATCAATACATGTCCTTTGGTTATTTCGAGCACCCGGTTTATCTCAAGCATTTAACTGTCCCGATGACTCCTTGAGATAACAAGTTTTACTGTATTATTATTACCCTTGTACTAAAACTTCAGTTTGAATGAAAATTATTATAATTTATGAAAGTAAGAGCTCTGAGTGAATTATAGACTTTACTACCAAATATCATAAATTATTTCCTCCCTATGGTGCAGTTGTTGACTGCATAATCTATTACATGACAAAAACCCTTGAGGGGCGATAAATATCTTCATAATTCCTTAAATATTTCTCATTGGAATTTTCTGTGAAAATTTAAAGGAATTAAAGCAGCATCTTTCAGAACAGAATTTGCTTTATGTGCAGAACTCTATTGATTTCATGGGAGCAATGATTCCATCAGGAAAAGCTACATGCACTTTTAACTGCTTCTTTAGACTTTACAATTTAATTATGTACCTTGTATTGATGTTGGTAGGGGATTTGCGTAGGTTCATGGTTGTCAACAACATTTTCTTCCGTTTTTTGCGTAGATTTTGCGTAGATCTTGAAGCTCATGAATATTTGATTCACGATCTGAATCAAAATGTACGATTTTATGCTTTCATCAGCAGTAAATGTAGGAGATATTTGCGTGTGTCACTGCACGATATTCACGTGTCACTGCTCTCTGTTTGACCTTAACCTTTATGTCTGACATCTCAATATCGGGAAGAAATGTGTGGGAAGAAATTCATTTGATTCATGAAAATTATATAAGGAAACAGATTTTTTTTTTGTCTTCATTAAAGCATTGGATATAAATTAATAAATTATGTTAAAATTATTTAATTTATTATACTGCTTGATCATATGAGAGATATGTTATATAATGGTAATGTAAAACGACCTTGAAAATAAGTTACATGGCCTTAAAATCCTTTGATATAATCCTTGAAATTTGTCTTTCATTTTCTACAGGACCCATGAAGTATATAGTCTAGCTACAGTCTGGAAAATATGTTGTATCTATCAATTATCATAAATTCGTTTTTCAATAGCTAGTGTTTATTCTTGGCTTGATAATCATAATTAAGGGTGCAAAGGGAAATAATTTGATGAGAAAAGAACAGATTCAGGAGTTGTCTTTATTAACATAGGGTATGTTAGACAGACTACATGAAGTATGCCACATAGATGCCAAGCTAGCTACACCCCTATTGATTTACAAATCTTTTCTGGATGTTGATAAAACAAGCTGATAAAAAAAATAGTGGCATCATTTTTGTTCACGTTCATTGTTTCAATTTCCTGTAACAAATTTGAAATAATATACAGTGGGAATACCGGGAGATTAGATTCTAGTACATGGCTGACACGGAATTAGCAAACAAATGACAGCTGTATTTATAATCAACGACATGTGGTTTTCAAGAACCCCAAAATATAAACAACTGTACAAATGATAATGTTACATACGAATGTACATGTTTGTCTGTTAAGCTCGTTAGTGAGTATAATTGCTATTCAGCAGAAATGTCTTTGATGCCTTCGCGTTCTACTAACACATATGACAATAAGTTCTCTTTCACAGAAATCTTAAAATTGTCGAAATAATTGGAACTGAAAAAATCCGAATCTCATGGAATTGTGGGAATTTTTATTCGAAGAATGTTAATTACTGCCTTGATGGTATTTGTGTTGGTGTTTATTCTGCCACCCTCTTCTTCTAGTCCTTGATTGATGTAGGAAGATTATAAGCCAAAGTGGCTTATAATAAGCCAATTTTATGAACAATAAAATAATAATAAATTGAACCTGTGCTAGTGGCCACCTGTACTGTCCCTCTCTCTCTTTCCTTTAGAAAGGGGGGGGGGTATGTTTTATTTGAAGGGTGATATGTTTGATTCTCAATCTTGGTCCATCCAAAGACAACTCACTAAGGTCAGATTTAATCAACACTCAGTAGTACCACGCCTAGTTATTGCCCTTTGATTTTATTGACAATTTCTGCCTTACTTCTGTCTAACTTCAGAATCAGGGCAGTATCTGGCAGAATTCATGAAAGTTGTAATAAATTAAATTTCGAGGGCTCAGTGCAAAACTATGGTAACTACAGTTGTAGAGACATGTACCATATTTTGCACTGAGCCCTTGTATTGTTTTACTAATTCATCCCCTATGTTTAATAATATGCAATAATGTTCATTGTTTTCTATTTTCAGGTGAGTGTTCAAGTTTTGATGCCTTCATATTTGAGGTGTTGGTGACATTCTATAATACTTGTACATTGTATAGATGCAAGGTCAGTATGGTAGTGATTATACCAAACATATTGCTCCATGTGTTTCAATCAGCTGACTTATATATCCCCATATGTTGACGGATCCCACATATCAAATGGTATTGATAAGATCGAACCCCTTTTCCCCCTTTTGGTATTAATGTTATAATAGAAATCAAACCATTCTGATAGAACATATTAAAAATCATGAAAAAAATTTAAAAAAACACTGGGACAGTCTGTTGCCACACTTTATCTATTAAATAGCCAATCGCGTTACTTAGATGCCACACTTTATCTATTAAATAGCCAATCGCGTTACTTAGATGGCGACAAGACAGAAATGCGCGGGATGCTAGCAGATACGGATGCTGCAAAAAAAGTTTTCACGCCAAAATTGAGTTACGGGGTTTTGGTTTTTGCACCGTCGATATGTAGTACTAATAACATCCAAGACTCCTCAGTATGAACAAAAATTCACTGAGTTTGTTAGATGTTATATTGCATCATCCATCATATGACAACAATATTACAATCATATAGCTACTTTTCTCCTTTGACCCTGTGTAAAACAAAAAGCAACAATACCCAAGACTTCCATTGGCACAAAAATTCACTGAGTTTGTTAGATGTTATATTGCATTATCGTATGACAACAACAGTACTACAATCATATAGCTGCTTCTCCTCCTTTGACCCTGGTAAAATAATCTACAAACAACATCCAAGACTTTTCCATCCAGACAAAATTCACTGAGTTTGTTAGATGTTCATACTATTAAATCATGATATGACAACAGTATTATGACCAGAAAATTGCTTTGCACCTTTGGCCCTCTGTAAAATAAACTGCAACAACATCCAAGACTTCTCAGTTGGAACCGACCATAAACCAGTATGTCAGATGTTTTATACACTCAACCGCTTTAAAAACGCACCACTATTGAAAATAATCACAATTTGTCAAAAATCATTTTTTGCTAAAATTAATAGTTTATAGGGTTTGTTCAGTTCATAAGCTTGACATAATTAAAGAAAACGATTTTGTTTTCATTCGGAATACCCCGCCCAAAGAACTTTTTTGATTTTGCATGTTTTGCACGTGCTGCTCGATCGCGTCGACCTATGTGGTCAATATTGATTTTACACTGTACGCTGTTGGTTTACACATTGAAAAAACAACAGAAACAATATTTGCTCATGGTATTTTTATGCCGCGAATAGCTCGAATATTTGTTTAGATAAATGTGTCTTCGATTCCAACTGAAAATAGCATCGGTACCTTAGCATGGCGGTTCTGCTGCCTCCACACAACGATTGTGGGCTTGGAACATCGATTCCTAGCGAATGACACAGTCAAAGACCGACCTGGATGAAACAAGCTTAAGGTATTAAGCCCGAGCTATGAGGAAACATGACACAGGTTGTGCCACTGTAATTGGTTCAGCATGGCTGCACACAGTGTCAAAAGAATGTCGGGTGTCAATAAACAAGCCAAAAGTACATTATTGCATTTTCTTAACTATTCTTTTCATAATTGTCAATAAAAAGGAAAATAATTTTAGTACACTTTTTAACGAGTTTTCGCCCGTTTAGAGCCGAATGTCCCAATTTTTTGTATTCAAGCCCCTTCATTGTGTTGATTTGAGGTGCCATATAAGCAACACGGGAAATATCCTGACAGTCTGATGCTCATAACCAAGATTTCAAGTTTAAATAAGGCTTGAATCCATCTTAGGTTCACATTTTACGAATATCTGAACCGCACTCGGTCGTATGGTATGAGTCAGACAGCCAAAGCCAAATAACATTTATAATTCAAGCTAAGCTTTGATTGGATGGTTAGAAACATTACGTCGAACATAATTCTATCCTATTACGTAATTAATGTTATTCTTTAGAAGGAGAAACCACATACATGCATCAATGTTGCGGGCTCTTATAATTGCTTTTGAAATTGTGACTTTCACTTTCATGGGTCACTGTGTTATCTATATCATAATTTATTTTAAACTCGTAATAATGGCATGAAAATTACGCAACTCGTTGTGTATAGACTAAAAATTATTAATCCGAAAATAAATAATCATAGATTGACGTTTTCATCACTAAAACCGATATTTCATATGTGGTGCGTTTTTAAAGCGGTTGAGTGTATATGACGTCATCTTCATCGTACCATCTAGTATATCACAATCATCCGACTTTGCTCCTGTGACCCGCGTGGGAGGCACCAGTAACATATATCACTACTATATTATTTTATATGTAACACATATGTTTTATACTGATGTGGGAGTCATAAAAATTACCATTAATACCACCGCCACCAAAGGTGAAACAATTCTCCTTATGAAAATTCCATCCACTGTGCGAGCGTTCTGGGGAGTTGCTTATTAACTTTGGTGGAACAATTTTTGTTATAAAAATTCCAGTCACTGTGCGAGAATTTTTGCGAGTAGCTGGTGATTAACTTTCTCAGGTGTCCTGTTTTATGACCACAATTCAAAGAAATAATAGATAAAGCTGTCAGAAAAATAACCAACCTTTGTTAAGAAGCCAAACCTTGTCATAATTCAATAACACCAGAATGATGAGTTCACTGTATTCAATGAAGGCATTACGCCTCAAAGTATTGCAGGAATGGCGACCAATTTGGCTTGTGAGTAAATTCCTGGTGGTAAAAAATTGGTATTGTGACTGTCAAAGACATGTTTTTTATGTTGATGTGTTTGGCTTGTAAAAGGAACTTGGTGTGATTAATCGTGGCCATGACATACCTGACATTTTATAGTTAATGAAAGATCAGTAGCTTGGTATAGTAACTTACTTGTTGCCTTCAAGAATTGATGAAGGAGAGGCCCTGATCTCCCGAAACATCTCAATCTGAGCTAAATCAAATCTCAAGTATTGGCATGTGTCTTATAGTCAATTTCCATTGGAGGTTTGATTAAAAATTTGCATCCAAAAATAGAAATAATTATTCTGAATTTATTACAGCAAAATATAAAGAGTTTGAACTTCAGATTTATCTCAAATTCAGACTCTAACTTTAGCAAAATCTCTATTTGAGATGAGATTTCTACTTGAGATGTTTCCGGCGATGGGGGCCAGGACATGTTGTCGTGTGTTATGTATACGCTTAATGTTTACTGAGTAGAACAATATGGTCGTGGTTACAGAATGACATAAAACTCAGAGGTAGTCAAGAACCTGCATATGCCTGCATGTATTGGAAACTGCGCTTTGTTCAGGTGTGACACGTGTTGGCGAAGAGTGAAATATTATTGTTACAGTATTTTTTTTCCTGGAAAGACATAAATATCGTTAACATCATAGGGAGTGGAAATGAAACAAGTCTTTAAATTTCTCAGAACAATACATCATTTTGTTGCCTGGAGCTGTATTGTTGTAATTGTTAGCTTACTGTAAGATATATCAAATTTCAATGGGACAAATTTTGCGTGGGTTTTGTGAAAAATACCATTTTGTTGGAACGTAATTTCAAGGATACATTTTCCACTAAGTCAGATACTACTAGAATCATTAATATTCGTAGGGATTTAATTTCGTGGTTTAGATCATCCACGAAATTCACCAAATTAAAACTCCCATGAATATTAATGATTTTATAGTATCAGACAATTAAAGTTTCTGAGATAATTAATCTGGTATGCCCAGACCACTTCATTAACATTTTTAATGCTATAATAGCTGTACTAAAATGTCCATAAAACTTATACGTATTATGTAATATGCATTTTGTCCCTTTGGTGCACCAAGGTTGTATTTCCCTAGATACTATAATTTAGCGCCAGAGTAACAATTTGTATTTCTGTCCTTTGTATGGGTGTACTCTGATATATATTAAAAAAACTTTTAAGTTTTAAAACTTTAAAATACTAATTTTGTAGTTGTCAAATTTTAAATTTTGTTTCTTTTCAAAATTTGAAATATCGTGAATGAATTTTTTTAATTTGATTATTAATTTAATTTAGAGAGAGATGCTAGCATACTTGACCTACATCAATACTGAACATGAGTCATTGAGGCATAATTACCTGACCTGTTTTGTAGAGTTGTCTAAAACAGGAAATGTCGTTTTAAACTCGGCCTAAAACTAAACTGAAGGTTACTTATATTAAAGCAATTCTATTTTTAAATAATTTAATAATTTAGAGTTTTTATTTTGAGAAAAAAAGCTTGTAAAAATCTTCATTCATTTTAGACATGTGTTATTAAGGTCGGCTTTGATGCATATGCTACAAATTGTGGTTGCGAT
This sequence comes from Spisula subtruncata, assembly GCA_963678985.1. Taxonomy (NCBI): domain Eukaryota; kingdom Metazoa; phylum Mollusca; class Bivalvia; order Venerida; family Mactridae; genus Spisula; species Spisula subtruncata. The sequence goes on from OY787661.1 coordinate 19,898,622, forward strand.
GAAAAATGACAAAATTATTCTTTTTTAATGATGGTTGACTTCTAGCCGTTTTTCATGTGTTGAAATGAATGGTAATTATAGTAATGTTACATAATGATCTAATTCCATTATTTTTAAGATCAAAGACATTTTAAAGCAGATTATTAGGTGTTGTAGTTTCATTTATGGATGAGAAAAATGATAGCTGTTAAATCGGACAAAGTGCTTTTTCTCTGTTAATAAATCGCTCATCAATAATTCTAGAACTACCACCTGTTTTCAACAGCCATACTGGATATATCCCATCAATTGGTTGCATATGCTTCAGTGGACAGCTGATGGTAAATTCTTTGGTATCCCCCCAGCCCCTGACAACTAAATATAGTCCACAGGGTATCCACGTTCAGGGAAAAAATTCCCAACATTTCCACAACAGTGTGGTAAATCTTAGCTGCTAGGTAAAAATACAGCCGTTTCCCCGGCTATCCCCTGTGGTGGGGGGGGGCGTGAATATACAACTGACTGGTCATTCAGACAAACTAGTCTATTATTATAAAATTATACTTGATATTTTAGAAGTAATCAAGGTCATATGAAGTATAGGAATGAAGTAATAATATGCTGATTTACATATCCTGTCATCTGAGACCCGATTGTGATCAGATACACATACCTTATACATATTTTCATTATTATCGGTTGAAATATGATCAAGTTTGTGCTCATTTCTCTACATACATTTCACTATCATTTTTCATTACCTGTTGAACTGCTTCTGTACATTCACAATGTATTATGCTACAAGTCACATAATATTTTCGCTGGCTTAGAATGAGAAGGTCGTATTAGTGCCACTTACGACCTTATAAGGCTGATACATTAAATTGAAATCTGCATCACAAGGCACTTCTTATGTGCCTATTTTCATTACCAAACTGAATTCGATTCATCTAGTTTTAACATAAGTAAAGAGTTAATGCTAGGCAGTTTTTCTTGTTTTCTGTAACGACCTTCTCATTCTAAGCCAGAGATTTGTCCTTTGGGGGAAATATGATCAATTTTAATAAGTTGACGGCATACAATCTTATGAAATCAGAATATGCATCATTTTAAGGTTCTGAAACATACATTTTGCATATACTTGTAAAAACGAAAAATAAGGACTTTGTACCATATGGATGGCATTTAGCATCGTCTTTATTCATCCGGAGTTACCTCCCTTATTAAGGTTTACTCCATTTGAAACTTAAAGCGTTTAGTTTTAATATTTGGAGCTTTTCCTATAACTTTAACATATTTGAGTTGTTTCTTGGTCACAAGTATGACTAAGGGTATTTGCTAGTCCTTTTTCAAGACTGGGGTTGGAAGGCTTTGCCTCAAATCTAATGAGTTTGTAATTAGGCTCATCTCTAAACCATTCCAGATATAGTGTAAGAATTCCTGTCTAATTTAAGGAATCAGGAATATGTGTACAGTTGAGTCTTAGTTTGTGGTCAAGGTTGACCATGAAACCATAGGGGAATTTAAAGGACATAATGATAGTTTGATCAACTACTAAGATCTCATCTTATAATTTTACACCATGTTCGAGACCCTAGCCGATGCAACCTTATAATTATGATATAGGAGCCAACAGGCTTGATAGCTTGTTTCATAGATAGATCAAGTGATTACATAATAATGAATCTGAAGTCAATGACCTGATGAAGTAATGTTCAGATTTTTGTATACGTGATGTATATAGAAAAACATTTTTGAATGATTTTATAAGTATATACATCTGTGAAGCACGTCTTTTTTTGAAGTCAGATGGTAAGTATTTGAACCAGTAGATTATATTTAATTAAGTGGAAACTTATATGCCTTCCTTTGATATGCTTCTGTTAAAACACTTACTGATGTATTTGTAAGTCAAAGATCAGTTAGTTATAGCGACCTTTGACAGTGTCGGAAAACTTCTTTGGTAATTTTATTATAAACATTTAAATCGCTGAGTCGGCATATTGGCAAATCTGTATGATTGATTGTAGACGACCCTCGAGCGGTTCTGAGAGAACTGCAAAGCCTTAATACAGACATGACCGGCACTACTGAAGAAGTTATGATATTAAAGAGTTGTTGTATATACCACAAGAAAGGAAATCTCTTATAGTACATGCACATGTTAAGCACCTGCTGACATAGAACATTTTGGAAGCTTTCGTGCGTTTATTATGTCGTTATGATCTGTTGACTTTCAACTATTCCTTTCATTTCAATTAATTGTTACTGTGTATGTGTCATAGTTTGATTAAGTATGATGTCATTAAGTGACTGCAGATCGGAGATTGAGTGCATAACTATTCACACTAAGTCTTAGCTGTCTAGACGGTTGCACTGAGCAGTGTCTGTCTTATATAGAAAAGGATTGCGTTAAAGACTACTGGGACAGAAGAAGTTTGATTCCATCATGTTTGAACACTGCTAGACTAATGAATATAGACTTGGAAATAAAGTTGGCTGGATTTTCATATCCTTGGTCTGGGCATTTGTATGAATTATACACAAATTTTCAGCTGTATCAACTTATTTGTATCTAAACCCAACTAGATTGATGGCCTGGAGAGTTAAGAGTGGCTTTAATATTAAAGTTTTATATAATTTTGCGTAAATAACTAAATTATCATGAAAAAGCCTACAAATTGATTGAATTATGTAATGATTACTTATATTTGAAAAACAAGTCACCTGTATTAACAACCACCTGCTAAAATAACTATATTTGATAAATCCTGTCACTGGTTGCTTAAGAAAGGTTAGACTGTATTTATGATATTTTGTTTACTGGCCTTTATCAACTAAAACCTTACAATGATAATCTGCTTGCGGACATGGTGTTTTCAAGGATATTTTATTGATTAAGGTAATTTTTGTCCATGGTGCCTTTAATATCGTGCAATGCATCAATATTTCCCTTTGAACAGCTTCTTACCTGCTCCATGTCATTTAATTATGACTTTTGTTGCTATGGTTGTTTTGTAAATTGTGCGTGCTATGGTGGGGTAGATGCTTCACGTATGACTTTAATGAGAATCTGATCGTGACTCAATTAGATATTCCATCGATAGAGTCTGTGATTGGAGAAATCAACTGGTTAACGAGTTAGTCAAGTGTTTTAATGTATTCAATACGCTGGTGCTTTGATGTTGTTGTTTGTGCTACGATAGACGGCTGTTACATGATTAGTCATCAGTTACCTTGCCCCATCACCGCTTGCTAAAGGCATCCCATCGCTAGGTAGCCGTGACACGCACATTATACAAGCGGTTACGGAAATCCATGTCTGATGTTTTTGCTAATATACTGTAAAATCATTTCATTTCGAAAGGACGAAATTTCTTGGTTTTGGTAAAAAGGACCATTTCGGTGGGACGTTAAATCGTGGCTTTTGCATTTTAGGTAATAAATACAAGGGTCAAACAAAGTAATATTTGATTGGATTAAATTTCATGGTTGAGGTGAACCATGCAATCCATGAAATGTAATCCCCATGAAAATAATTATTTACAGTATTGAAGAGCTTGAGTGAGACCTATTGATCTGTTGGATGCCGTGTTTCGGTTGAATGTTTTATTTGCATGATTTAAACCACTTTCTTCACATATCTAGATCTGCATTCATCTCTAATTGATTTCTGTTGCTGATGTAGAATACTGTAAAAACATTTGATTTCAATGGGACAAAATTTTGTAGTTTTGGTAAAAAAGACCATTTCGATGGGAAGTTAATTTGTGGATTTTGTATTTCAAGCAATAAATACAAAGGTCAAATTAGTTTTCGATGGGATTTGATTTGGTTGAAGGTGAACCATGAAATCCACGAAAATTAATGATTTTGCAATATATGTTGTAATATCTAGCTTAGACTCAGAGATTTATAGTCCCATTCCTATGCTGGTGGATTTTATAATCTGGTTACTGGTGTCAATCAATCAATCATTCAGTCGATCAAACAATCAATGATTGATCAGTCAATTAATAATGGATTCAAGAAATCAATCTTTATTGCTCCAACAATTGATCTGATATTTAAGTTCAATCGATCAATCTGTAAATAAATCTGTAATCATGGCCATTGTCGGGTAATCAGTTGGTCAGTCAAATATGATATCAATCAATCAATCAATCCGTCCGTCCGTCCATCCGTCAATCCGTCAATCCATCAATCCATCAATCCTTCAATCAATCAATCTGTCAATCCATCAATATTAATAATCATAATAAATCAAATATATACGAGGGGTGATCAATATATTCGAGGACTTTCCTTCTCAATTTGATTGATATAATCAATTAATCAATCAATCAATACATCAATCAATACATCATATTATAAATCAAATATACATACAATCATGTGTTGAATCAATTAACCAATCAATCAATCAATCAACCAATCAACCAATCAATCAATCAAACTACTGTTCTAGCAGCTCAATTTACAAAATTTCAACATTTTATCGTATGACAACATCAAAGAGTACGAATATAGCTAATAATTAAATGAAGAAATGCATAATTTTAGTTACATGCAGTCATATGCTGTGAACATCAAATACAGGAGATTACAAATAATTCAGCTCGTTAATTAACAATATGTCTGCAGTCCTGTAATAAACATGTTCATTATTTACAATGTTTTACAAAATGTTGACGCCATCAAAACCTTCTGAACTTTAACTGGCGGTTGACATTCTAGAATAAAATAATTTTATTTTAATATTTTAACTTTTTTGTACTGGCTGTACATCTGGGTAGGCCTACTGTTTATCAAAGCACTTGCGGTAATACTAAACTTTATATATATGCTTAAATTTAAAAATTACTATTATGTCACAAAATTATTTGTTTGGTGTTCATTTATTGAATCATTGTTAATACTGCAGTTCCATTTTCCTTAATTTGTTGCTATATATTAAAAAAATACAAAGAATTTAAAGTTTGGGCATAAGTTTAAATAAGTTTTCCATGAGTGCTTTCATAAAACTGTTCCCTGACCTATTATGGAAGCTATCGGCCATTAAAGCATTGGCACTTTATTTTGATTTCGAGACATAAAGGCATTGTAAAGTAATTGCAATTTTAGTAAAAAATTTCAAAATCCATCGTTATATAAAATCATTATGTAATTATTATTAGCTATAGCTTTATTCAGTGCACAGCATATCCAGGATTTGAAATTTAATCAATAATGTTCAATAGGTCACAGAAATGATTAGAACTTGACTCATAAACCTGTTGAATATTGGATTAAAGGTGTGTTAACAATCTCTATAATCTTGCAAAGTTACAGATATTGTTGCGGGTAGCTCTTTGATCCATTGTCAACCCGTTGTTTCACCTATCAGTGAAGTGTGTTTGTTGAATGATTACCTGATACAGGAGAACTGTGCGTTTATCAGCCCTAGTGTTTATCAGCCCTAGACATAGAACTAAACATTATTCAACTTTAACACACCGATAATCAAACTTTAATTAGCAAATGTCTGGGCTGATGGAGTATTATGAAATAGAATATGTTATGGATGGATAAGGATCCCTTTTTTATTGCCTTTTAAATGCCCTTTAAGGGTATGAGTCACACCACACTCGTCCTGGTAGCTGACAACTGGTTAACATGCACACTTTTATTGGCTTGTAATATTGTAACTTCCAGCTTGCTGATACTGAGTGACTCATGCTGGTTCAAATCTTACCTGATTTACCAGGCAGCCATTTCATGTCATATATTAAGCAACCACCTGTTTTAAGCAGCCATATTTTATGTATACATTGATTGACTGCTTAAGGCAGGTTATTATATAGTTGTAAATTTTCTTGTATCATGAAAATTGTTTTATGTAAAGGAAGCCATGTCATGTCATATATTAAGCTGCCACCTGTTTTGAGCAGCCATATCTTATGTATAAATTGACTGACTGCTTAAGGCAGGTTAAACTGAAAATTTACTTATATAGTGAAAATTGTTTTAGATAATTTTACAAGGAAATTCGCAACATTGACCTACTGCTTTAAAATAGTTGGATGATAAATTTTCGTATATACATGTATATCATGAAAATTGTTTTATAAAATTCACAGGGGATTGACCTTTGAGGACTAGGTCCCATGGTTTTATAGTTTTATGAGGTTTTAATTGAATCCTTTGTTGTCTTATTGGAACTTATCTTTATTGGTAGGGAGTGTTTGATTTATGATAGAAATAGGTCGGCCATTTTACGACTTCATCAAAGATACTACCAATTGTTGTAATACACCTGTCCAGTTCTCTGTATTACTTGACTTGACTTAGTCCTATTCGACATAGGGCCGGCTGGGACATAGGGCTGTCAGATGGGCCTTAAATAAAATATTTTCTGTTCCCGATCACGCTACATTCTGGGACAAAGTCACCTCAATTTTCTTCATTTGGAATTAAATAAAAAAAATCTACTTTGGGCTGAAATAAAAGTCATTCAATATCTTTTCTATAGAAAATATGTTCTGTAAAATCATCAATTTTAAAGGGCGATTCAATTTTGTGGATTTCGTTGTCCACCTTCAACCATGAAATCAAATCAAATTGAACAATAATTTTAACCTGTGTATTTATTACCTGATTTTCAAAATCCACATATTAACGTGACCATCGAAATGGTCATTTTTATTAAAACCATGAAATTTCGTCTCATGATTTGGCATTATTTATTTAAATATTTTTCTTCCCTACCAAAGTCATGGGTGGGGAAACCAAATGATATCTTATATTAGGCCTTGGTTATATACATGTATATTGTATAGCGATAATAAATTGTGCAATTAAAAACTTACAGGGTATTTTACAATACCATTTGCACAATTTCTTTCACATGGTCAAGTGATTTAACTTAATGTTAATTTTGATCCTCTTAAGGGTATATAGCTTTCATAACAGCTGATGTAACCCATTCAATGCTTTATTGATGTTAAATGCTGATATTTATTCTTTTAATAAAGTGACCAACATGTTTACTTCATATTATAACATAGTTAAAGCCTCAAGTTAATCAAACAATCAAGAATAAATGAAATGCACTGATTGACCTTTTGCTAGACTTTTACTATTTGATCTAGATGTTATCTGTATGTACATATAACAATATTACATTATCTCAACCAGTTTGTACCTTTAACTGATTTTGAAATGAAAAGAACGAAAGAGCATGGTGACATTTTGAGAGTGATAACTGTTTTTACTTAAAGATAGCCCGTATTTGTTCATGTACAATGTCTGAGCTTATTGCAATAAACTTTATTAGTTTTATAATTGTCTTGTATTGAATGGTGGATTTGAACACAAGACTTTGAACAGCTACAGTGTAGCTAGGTGTGTCCGACGATGAATGTGACACTAATCAAACTGTGGGTAATGAAGAAGAAGCTTGACTAGAGTTGTGCTTGCATCCCTTCAATGCCAATGTCAGTCACTAGTCTCTCAATGTGCAGCCTGAGGCATCCTTCATCAGGCCTTTCATTTGACTCTTGTAACTGCATTTTGACTCATGAAAATTTAAGCCTAAGAGTCAAATTTACTTTATTCGTAATACAAATTGTCTTGTAATATTATGACGACTCTTGGAAATTGAGAGTCAGGATTCATTTTGACTCTTTTAACTTTTGGAGGCTAGTGAAAGCCCTGTTTCATCCCACAGTGTGGCTCCAAGCAACCAATTGCTGTCAATCCTGGCTTCAATTGTCAATCTGGACATTCCCACAATGTCAATCCAGGTATCTCTGAAAATCAATTTTTGCTATGATCTTGTTACCCAGGAACTGTCTAATTCAACCGTCTTAACCGTTTAATTGGATTAGACGGTTCCTGTGTCACCTAAGGCACATTCAATATACTCTGTCTTGTTGTCAACAGTTAATGATGGACATTTTATTTTAGTATCATGATATCGATTTTGGAGAGATGCTGCTGCCATACTGGGTTACAGGTAACTAAATTGATGTAAATGAAAAACCACACTTTTGCCAAACAATATATATCTGCATGATATAAATATCTTATGGCAATGAATTGATTTTATCACTGAACCTCTCCCTGTACTGCATTGACTTAAAGTAAGTAATTAGCCTGATCTAGCAATATGGAGAAATGTAATGTCACTTGTCTTGGTCCTCAGGTAATTATGATTGCAACATTTGCATGCTTCTTCAATTATCACTTGTAAATTGCCCTAGTCTTTGCCGATGTCCTCGGACCTCAAATTTATCTTAATTTTCAACTCTATTTGAAACCGTTTAGAAGTCGCGTGTGCTTAATGATTAAGTAATGATTAAGATTAACAAGGAACTACCCATAAGGCCCGAGTGACTTTGGTCTGAAATTCTAAAACTTTTGAAATTATAATTATAGAACTTTATAACACACTGTTTTTTCTAGCTGTGACTTCGAGTGACCTAGGATCGCCTCTGTCAAATGTCACCTTCGGACTGACACCAGTTGAGAAATTCTAGCTCACAGGTTTAACAGAAATATATTTTTAAAGCTCAGACAATCATTTTTTGCCAAAATCAATATTTTCTTCTTCAATTATGCAAGTGGTTTACTTTTGTTATTTATAATAAGTGGGCATAGGTTTCTATTTGTCATTTAACCAGTAGACATATTTACATTACAATTAAGATTTCATGCTTTTAATGTAGTTGTCTGGCTAACCTGACACATTTTTCTTTACAAATCGATGGCTTAGAACCAGAAGGTCGTAACTACCAAATCGATATATTGAGAAAACAAGAGAAAACTGTCTGTAATTTACTCTTTACCTATGGGAAAACACGTTTTTAAAAATTCATTTTGGTCAAAATGACAATTTCAAATGTTCATGAAAATAGGCTCATAAGAAGCGCCTTGTAAAGCAGATTTCAAATATGTATGAGTCTTATAAGGTCGTAAGTGGTAGTTACGACCTTCTGGTTCTAAGCCATCGAAATGTCACAGACGTAAATAGTTTGTTCACTGAACAAGACAGACATTGAGCTAGTTAAACTGACCAATGTGGTACAGTCCAGCCTGACCACATGGTGCTCATTTATTTATAACTATTATCAAAAAGTAAATATTTGAATTGACCAAACATTGACATAATTTGTATTGTAAAGCTTGCTTTAATCAAATACGTTGTTGATATCGCAATCGCATTTATCCTGTCAAGTTTATAATAAATGTGTACGAATATGGTCATATTTAGCTCTTCTGGGTACGGCAGTCTTTTAATACTTGGTTATATAAAGGTTCAATGTAAATAAACTATATAAAGTATGAACGGTCATTTCCTGTGATAAAATCCACACTGAATCTCGATTAATTAACCTTTTCTTCAAAGATAAGTCTTAATTAATATATTACATATACTTGATTAATTAATCAGCTCACCCAATTAACTTGTGATGTACTGAATTATTCTCACAGTCAGCGGTTTCATGTTCCAATAGGCATAAAAGTTCTGAGTAAGTGAAAGAATTCTCTGCTTTGCAACTTTACACCTATGAAATGATTAAATGGCTTGCTTTTCTAGCATTAACTTTATAAATGCTTGTCTATATCGATGGCTTAGAATAAGAAGGTCATAAATACAACATCGATATATTGAGAAAACAAGAGAAAACTGTAATTTACGCTTTACCTATGGGAAAACAAGTTTTTGAAACTTCATTTTGGTCAACATGACAATTTCCGATTTTCATGATAATAGGCTCATAAGAAGCTCCTTGTGAAGCAGATTTCAAGTATGTATGAGTCTTATAAGGTCGTATAAGTAGTAGTTACGACCTTCTCATTCTAAGCCTGCAATATCTAGGTACTATTCGCAATCTTATTCATAATCTGAGAAGGAAGGATTATATCACTATAAAATCTTGGCTAATTATTTGGTTTTTGGCCAATTATGTGATTTTAATGTTAATTTGCAATTTATATGGGGAAGTAAAATTGACAGACTTGAGAATTTGTTTGAAACCTCCTGGTGTTCATCAGAAGGCTTATTGTATTTAAATATACCGTATACCCCCGGATAAACGCCCCTAGGGCCATGCATTTTGCAAAAGGTGGACTTTTATTTGGGGGATCCCTGATTCCACAAATTTTTTTTAAAGAAAATGGTGAAAATATCATAATACATGTCTAGTTTATTGATGAAGCAATAACAAAATATTGATAATCATCCTTTGAAACATTAATAAGTAAATGAAAAATAAAATCTCTGAAAAGAGGGGGCTTCTATTAGGGGAGCTATTACGCGGGGAATATGGTAAGTGCATGATGCTAATTTCTGTATTAAATTATTCATGTTTTCATTGTGTTTAACTGCGTGTGCATCAAAATGTAATGTTTGGCATAAAATGCTGCTATTTTGTGTGCATTTAATTATACTAAGCAGCAGCTGCTCATTAAATCTAAATTTGTCTCGATTTGAATTTAAAGTTTGAAAAAACGACAGCAATTGCATGTCAAATTTAGCACTTGTTTGCCCCTATTCTGATCTGAGATATAATTTGGTTACTTTTCATTGGTGTTTGGATGAGTTATGGCCCTTTCTGTCACTCAAGTTAAAAATTAATGAGTTTCTTGCGGAATTATTGAATAGGATCTCACAGGAACCCTCACTGGCCTTTTAAGGAATCCCTGATGAATTTTAGTGCCTAATATTATCTCAAAAATGTTCATTTGTGCAAAAATAATGAAGTAATATTTTTTGTTCTTTTATAGTTCATAATTATGGCTGCCTACCCCGATAAATATTGTGTATCATTAACAGATATATACATGACAAACTTTGGGACCAGATGATGCATACCATGTAATAAATATGGGTCTTTGGTCCAAACAATTGAGTCTGATGAATGCAGAAAACAGGTTTCGTTGACACGTTTAACTTATCATGAAATAATTAAATGAAAGTAAAATAAATGTTGTCTATATATCATGTGATGTTGATACACATTTTTATATGTCATCAGCTGCATCATGCATTTAAATCACTAGCTTTAGGTATATATTACTGATGCAGTCAGATATTCAATAATTAACTATAATACTGTAAAATCATTAATTTTCATGGGGGATAAAATTTGGTGAGTTATCTTCAACAACGAAATCAAATCCCACCAAACAATAGTTTTGACCCTTCAAGTTGAATTTATAACCTGAAATACAAAATCTTCAAATTTATGTCCAATCGAAATGTTTTTTTTACCAAAATCACAAAATTTTGTCCCACCGAAATTTAACAATTTTACAGTATTTGATAATTAACCATAATATATTGTCTGTAAGCATACTAGAACGCTGTGACAGATCAGCCGATTCAAATAATGATAACATGATAACAAACGCTGATCTACATGATAATGTCTATGAGATTGTGGTGATAATGGTGACAATTAGTCTCCCATCATGTTATAAAATTGTAAAATTGCTCATTAAAATTTGCATCAATGAAATGTAAGTACATACATTACTACAATTATTTGTCCCTTTTGTGCAACAAGGCCGTATCTCACTTCATAATCTATAGTAAGATACAACTTTGTTGCACAAAATGGATGAATTTTAGTTAACTGGGGTTTAATGTTTGAATATATTAGTTCATTGTACTAATTATGACTTGTTTCATTAATTAGTATTCATGGAAACAAGTAATTTGTATCAATTAAGTTTTCTTTCATCTCTTGCACAATTCGTGTAACTTCATATTGTCATTATGTGCAGTATTTGCATTGAGTACCAACAACAACAACACCAATGACAGATCAACTTTATTGCAAATGGGCAAACACATTTGCCTTTGGCTTCCAAAAGTATTATGCCTATTGTAGAGCTAATGACTGCCTATATAATAGATCATCACCTAATTATGCCCCCATCTTTAATGAGGGGGTACTCCCATATTAGATGAGGGGAGTATTATTAATTGCTGTGCTCATGTCTGTCTGTCGGTAGACCCAAATGGTTTCCATAACACTTTGCACTAGGATCTTCAAACTTTACATGGACATTGGCCAGCAACAGTAGAAGACCCCTATTGATTTTGAGGTCAGTAGGTCAAGGTCACTGTGACCATTGCCATTTTTGACAATTGGGCTGCTGTGGGGGCATACATGTTTTACAAATATATCTTGTATTACATAGCATCAATACTTGGTACCTTTAATAGGATTCAAAACTCATACTGTTAGGTGTCATCAACCCCATATGAACAAGACCTCTGAATTTGTCATCTTCAAAAGCGAGTTGCCAGGGAGAATTATTATTTGCTCTGTTACAGTATAAATAACCAATCAATCGACTTGGCTAGGATATATATATGATCTAAGGGAGATGATAGGTGTTAAAATTATCAAACAATTAAATATCAATTACTGTTACCAGACAATTAGTAGAAAAAAATAAACAAAAAATTAACACCTTGAGTTCTGCAACCTAGTGCTTATAGGTGTTGTATATATTTCTGCGCAAGTTTTTGTTGGCAGTGTTTGTTTCTTATGGCCAGTAAACTACTGGAAGATAAATCATGTCTCTGCTATGGTAATTATGTTGTCCTCTCAAATAACAATTTGTCAAATTGTATGTTATTTATGCAGACACACATTCTGTCTATATCCCCTATAGAAAAAATCACTGGGAATCCCACTGGGATGAGACTGGGATCCCACTGGGATCCCGCTGGGAAAATTGGTCGGGATCCCGCCTCTCATCCCAGTGGGATCCCACTGGGATGAGAGGCGGGATCCCACCGGGATGAGAGGCGGGATCCCACCGGGATGAGAGGCGGGATCCCACCGGGAAAATTGGTCGGGATCCCACTGGGATGAGAGGCAGGATCCCACTGGGATGAGAGGCGGGACCCCACCGGGAAAATTGGTCAGGATCCCGGTGGTCGGCAGTGTTGATTTTTTACCCTCAAAATCTTGTGCAATTTAACAAAACACAGTTAGTTCTTTGGTATTTCTTACCTTGTCACATGGTCAGATACCATGTTAGAACAATTAAAGGCAAGAACTCACCAGTTGCTGATTAAATGTTCAAGCTACAGTTGAATCAGCTTGTTTCAAATAGTGTCAGGTAATATTTGATTTCTTATAGGAAAGCTTAATTAATATTTTGTTGTAATTATGAATTTTTTATTATGTCAAACTAATTCATAAATCTTTCTATTTTTATAATAATAATGATATCTTACTTTGCTAACATTTATTTTAAAAGTGTTTTTTGGGACTTTAAAAAAATATATATAATTTTTGTTAAAGGGAGATAATATAAAAGTGTGAGACAATAACATGAGATCCCACTGGGATGAGAGGTGGGATCCCACTGGGATGAGAGGCGGGATCCCACCGGGAAAATTGGTCAGGATCCCGGTGGTCGGCAGTGTTGATTTTTTACCCTCAAAATCTTGTGCAATTTAACAAAACACGGTTAGTTCTTTGGTATTTCTTACCTTGTCACATGGTCAGATACCATGTTAGAACAATTAAAGGCAAGAACTCATCAGTCAAACTAATTCATAAATCTTTCTATTTTTATGATAATAATGATATATTACTTTGCTAACATTTATTTAAAAAGTGTTTTTTGGGACTTTAAAAAAATATATATAATTTTTGTTAAAGGGAGATAATATAAAAGTGTGAGACAATAACATGGTTGACCATAGTCGACCATGGTCAAATGGTCAACCACAGTTGAAAACACTGACCATGTTAGACCATGGTCAAGCTTCAGTTTGTCTTTTCTCACCATGGTCAAACGGTTTATAAAACATTTTTCTAGCTCAAACTCTAAAAAAAAATGCAAGTTGGCTAAAAGGAAAAAACAACAGTCAACAAAAATAAGTTCAGTCTAAAATACTATTCAGGTGGGATCCCACCGGGAAATGTACTTGGAAATCCCGGTAGGTTATTACCGGGATCCCACTGGGATGAATTTCCATCCCACTGGGATGAATTTCCATCCCACTGAAATGACAACATCCCACCGGGATTAAGTCATCCCACTGGGATCCCGCTGGGATCCCACTGGGATCCCAGTTCAATTTTCTGTGGGGTTGCCAATATGTTTTCTCGTCATGTTGCGTTCTGTTCCGTTCTGTAGTTTCTGTCACATAGTTCAAGCAATCATCTATGTTTTCTCCCGTCAGCGTGTTTTCTCCCGTCAGCGTGTTTTCCCCCCATCACCGAGAGAGGTGAATTATTACGTTGCCGATCTATATATTAGATTAGGCCCATGTAATAAGTATAATGTTATTGGATCTCTAACTGTCAGATAGCCAAATCTTTTAATTAAAAAAGCTTCTGTCGATTTAGTAAGAGTACCCTTGACTTGCTTTCTCCAGGTCACATGACAGTCACAATGGAGACATTTGATGGCAAATCCTAGTCACATGATGTCAATGGAGGCTTCTGATTGGTTAATCCTAGTCACATGATGACAATGGAGGCATCTGATTGGTTAATCCTAGTCACATGATGACAATGGAGACGTCTGATTGGTTAATCCTGTGACATCATTATGGGATACGGGATATTACCGTGAGACATTTTATCTCCCTAAGGGAACAGGAAAAGTACTCAAAAAGTCTTGTACCCTGTTATTAGCTTGAAACCAAAGATATGAAAAGTCTGTTTTTATGCCTTTTGCAAATTATGCTTTGATTTCCTTGATTAAAATGATTATATACTCATGAATGAAGCTGATGAGAAAAAGGGCTGTGTTTATGACATAGGGGTTTCAGACAGTGGTGGGAAAAAATGCATTTGAGATAGAATTTTTAGGGGCCAATTAATGATATTTCATGTCTGAGCTCTGTGAAATGTTGATAATCTGCTTCCTTGGTGGATCACAAGTATAGGGCCAATGAGGGGCCAATTACCTATTAATATATCACAAATGTCTCAAATGTCTTGCGTATCCTTTTGAAAATTTGAATTATTACTAGACATGGATTAGAGTTTGCCTTCAGCATTCTTTTAACTCTTGGTATAATGTTCCATAGTTTTAATTAATATCACTTAATTACACCTTCATATTTTTCTCAGTTTCCTTGTAAGATTTAATGTTGTCTGTTTCATACTTTCTCAGACAAATTCATTGTTTTAAAATGTTTTATTCTGTAGAGAGGTCAGATGTAATGAGGCAATTGTAACATTACAGTCAAGCATTCAACACAGCACCAGTCCTGTCATTATCAGCCAATATCTTTACAACCTGATTTAGACAATTTCAAATAAAATACATCTATAGTGTTTTGTTTTCAGCAACCATATGCTTGAGGCAATTACATTAGCTGTAGCATTACCTTGACTGACTGCTTTATAAGGCAACTTGTAGCCTGAATAATACAATTTGAATAATTTGCAGTGCAGTTTCCTCTTGGGGGAGTCTACTTTCACTTTTGATACAATGTACTAGCTATAACCTTTAGCAAAAGACATTTGCTGTATTCTTCAACTTGCTGCTTTAAGAAAACCTGCCTGTCAGACAGACATACAGTATAAGTCACATCTAAAAAAGAAGAAATAGTAGACATATTTATGAAATATGATGTGATAAACTGTGCTGTTGTATTAATGTAGACAAAATTTGCAACTTTTAGTGACATTTTATACATCATGCATACGCAGCCAGACAATAACCTGAACATAGTTTGAGCAAAAATTTCAATGATTTAACGCTTGGTGTTAATAGTATAACTTGGCAAATTTGACATGAACCTGACCTTTTCA
The DNA here is from genome assembly GCA_963678985.1 of Spisula subtruncata. NCBI lineage: Eukaryota > Metazoa > Mollusca > Bivalvia > Venerida > Mactridae > Spisula > Spisula subtruncata. The sequence goes on from OY787661.1 coordinate 19,914,386, forward strand.
TTAGCATAATTTAACTGTCAATAACATTTATTGCATTTTACTGCATTTATTAACTCGGTTAGGAGAGTATCACGAAGATGCTTGAGATGTTATACAAACTCAAATTTGAAATACCGATATTGCACAATTTGCTTGCGGAAATCGATATATTCAAAGGTCAGGTTCGTGTCAAATTCGACCAAGCTATAGTATAGCAGTACATTTGTATATGGTTACAAATTCCACTTTCGGTAAATACAATATGCTTTATGGATGATAATGTTCCGTCTTTAAACATGCACTTACTGTTATAGACAGTGTCACCTTTCATTGTTGAACATGTTTGTGTTGAAGTTATGTCAAATTTTTGTCTAATCTTTCACAATAAAAACTGAGCAAGCGTTAAACTCGCGTTTAAAACTCGTTTAAAATTTGTCATTTTCCGGTAGTAGTTTCAAGTTAATCATCGCCTTTTTAAAATCATGCGTGAACCATTTAACGATCCATTGAGTAAAAATGTTGGTTTCTTCATGTTCCGATGAATTTGAAATTGAAGCTATGCCTAATGTCGATGCTTTCACAAACATATTATTATCGGTGACATCTGTGATCATCTGCGCCTTTTTTCTCACTATTACTAATTTTGCACACATGAAACAAAAGTCAGTTGTTTTTTTAAGGGATCAGTTATTGAAACAAATATTTTTTTCACTGTCAGATCATGTTTTTAAAATGTAAACTATCACCTCCCCAGATTACTTAATACATTGCCTATCTGCGTTCATCTTTCTACTTAAGTTGCCAAAAAAATGTGACGAAAATTTAACATTAAATAAGTCATGTTGAAACATAAAACATGTAACCAGAGAAACATGCTCTTCATTGAATCCCCTTTACCGGTAGGTTTGAATTAAATTCTATTGCTAATTGTGGGGGGCAATTAAAAGCATTTTAAATTTTAACATAACAGTAATGTTTGAAAAATGTTTTTTTGGCTTTTAATTCCTTGATTAATTGTGCCGCCCACTTCACTGTGCACCCTATAACACTGTATCCCAGGTGACCCCTCCAATTTAAGAAACTTTGAAGTGATTCTTTTTTACAGCCTTTCTGTACATAACAATTCTGAAATCTTTATGCAATTACTGGTCCAGTACGTATTTCAAGTTGCTGCAATTTGACCCGACCTTGAAAAGTTCCATATTTGGTATTATTTAAAGTTCTGACATATTTTTTGGTGTTACAATCATTTATTATTATTTTATTATATTTAAAGGTCAGATATTTATGAATTGCTGTACTTAACTAGTGTCCATGATTTATAGCAGGTTTTAGAATTTGTATGTTTTGTGTATGATGATCTTTCATAATCTATGTGTCCGAATTACGCTATGCCAAGTCTCCTCCCAACGCCCACTTGTTGTCATGTCTCCACCCACTTGTTGTCATGTCTCCGCCTACTTGTTGTCATTTCTCCGCCCACTTGTTGTCATGTCTCCATCCACTTTTTGTCAAGTCTCCGCCCACTTGTTGTCATGTCTCCGCCCACTTGTTGTCATGTCTCCACCCACTTGTTGTCAAGTCTCCGCACACATGTTGTCAAGTCTCCGCACACATGTTGTCATGTCTCCGCACACATGTTGTCAAGTCTCCACCCACTTTTTGTCAAGTCTCCGCCCACTTTTTGTCAAGTCTCCGCCCACTTGTTGTCATGTCTCCACCCACTTGTTGTCAAGTCTCCGCACACATGTTGTCATGTCTCCGCACACATGTTGTCATGTCTCCGCACACATGTTGTCATGTCTCCGCACACATGTTGTCATGTCTCCGCCCACTTGTTGTCATGTCTCCACCCACTTGTTGTCAAGTCTCCACACACATGTTGTCAAGTCTTTGCCCATGTGTTGTCAAGTCTCCTCCCACTCTTGTTATCAAGTATCCACCCACTTGATATCAAGTCTCCATCCACTTGTTATCAAGTCTCTACCCACTTGAAGTCAAGTCTCCTCCCACTTGTAGTCATGTCTCCTCCAACTTGTGTGAAGTCTCCTTCTGCTTGTTGTCAAGTCTCTGCCCGCTTGTTGTCAAGTCTCCACCCGTTTGTTGTCAAGTCTTCTCCCACTTGTTGTCAAGTCTCCTCCAACATGTTGTCAAGTCTCCGCACACATGTTGTCAAGTCTCCGCACACATGTTGTCAAGTCTCCTCCCACTCTTGTTATCAAGTCTCCTCCCACTCTTGTTATCAAGTCTCCACTCACTTAATATCAAGTCTCCACCCACTTGAAGTCAAGTCTCCTCCAACATGTAGTCAAGTCTCCACCCACTTGTTGTCAAGTCTCTGCCCGCTTGTTGTCAAGTCTTCGCCCGTTTGTTGTCAAGTCTCCGCCCGTTTGTTGTCAAGTCTCCTCCAACATGTTGTCAAGTCCCCGCCCACATGTTGTCAAGTCTCCGCCCACTGGTAGTCAAGTCTCCTCCCACTTGTAGTCAAGTCTCCTCCCACTTGTTGTCAAGTATCCACCCATGTGTTGTCAAGTCTCCTCCCACTTGCTGTCAAGTCTCCTCCCACATGTTGTCAAGTCTCCGCCCACATGTTGTAAAGTCTCTGCCCACATGTTGTCCAGTCTCCGCCCACTTGTTATCAAGTCTCAGTCCACTTGTTGTTAAGTCTCTGCTCACTTGTTGTTAAGTCTACCACTTGTTGTCAAGTCTCCGCCCACTTGTTGTCAAGTCTCCGCCCACTTGTTGTCAAGTCTCCACCCACTTGTTGTCAAGTCTCCGCCCAATTGTTGTCAAGTCTCCGCCCACATGTTGTCAAGTCTCCGCCCACTTGTTGTCTGGTCAATCATGTGACAATGTTACAGGTAAATTTATAACACTCTGAGTCACATTATGGTTACTTGTTTGATTGACTATAATAATTATTGTAAGTGTCCCAGCCTCTATTAAAATAATGGACAGGCTTAATGCTAATAGATGAGTACGTTTTAGGTTCCCAATTACTTAATGTTGGGGATTGTTGGTTGTACAAAATGTTTTCTCATTAGAAAGGTGGGAGGTCATATGGTCATGTCACATGATGTTGTCAACTGTTATATATGCGAAAGTTCAACTTACAAGGTTTTTGCTTGTAAACATGTTTTATTAAAACGTAATTTATGATCTGAATATGAGTACAGGGAAATGAAGGTTTAACCTGTTTTCTGGTGGAAGTTTTATAAATTGAGATTTTTAGAGCGTATATTTTTGTCTGACTGAATTATGTTTTATATTGAAACTTTTAGGTGATAAATGTATAATATAAGACATTATATGATATATTCAGTACAGTCTATTTCGGGCATAAACTGTGACCTGTTTCACAAAACTATTAAGTAATCTTGGTAAGAGCTCCTTCTCGGCTTGAACGTCAAACATATCTTGTAAAAATCAGTCAAAAAGAATAAGATACTTATGATTGTTTTTAACTTTTTGTTTACATATTTTTACTTGCAGACTTAGCCTTTTTGTTTACATATTTTTACTTGCACACTTAGCCTTTTTGTTTACATATTTTTACTTGCAGACTTAGCCTTTTTGTTTACATATTTTTACTTGCAGACTTAGCCAAAAAGTCATGTGGTATGACCACCCTGTTAATGAGGATAAATTCAATGTGGAAGGTCACACAAATCATGAGATAGCTTTCAGATAGAAACATTAAAATGATGCTAAATTCTTACACTACAGTATTATGAGTACTTGTTAATTATGTACGTCATTTTGACGAATATATCCTTATAATACATTAAAACGACGTCACATCAAAGGGTTATTACAATGGTAGATTATTATTTTTATGCAATGAGGTTACTTACCCTCTCGTGATCATACATGTGATAAAATATATTAATATTCATTGATATAACGAAGACCAGAGTAACCAAACCTAGATTCAGCAATGACCCTTCATCCTGCCTTACATTTATATACAACCCGACCTGTCTTTTAAATGATTAATGGCCTGTTTTAAAATATTCCAAAATTATCAAAGAACCAAAATATCCATAATCCATCTATAAACGAGGTACAAAAAATCTTTAATTTTGTAAAAGTAAAAAAAAGTTTATACACCCTGCTATTAATTAAAAAAAAGTCCAATTAAAAAAATGTTACCTTAATTATTGCCTGTATTTTGAACTCTAATCAACTGTATTATGATAATTGAATTATAATTGAATGCCATATTTTAAAATAAAAAAGAATGCTGAGCATTATAAGCCTTTATTTACATGACGGAGTCATCCTTCTCCTGAAATATGGCAGGCGTAATGAGTGCCTGACCACGTCACCACCAGTATTTGAATCCAGGTCCGCAAGATTAGATGGCAAGTGGCCTTACCACTTGACCAATGGAGGCACACAATGGTATGTTTTATGTAGGTGGTTTGTGGTTTATCCTCATATAAAAACTCAACAGCTTGTGTCAAGAATTTTAAAATATATTTTTAATTTTTATGGTTTATACAAATTACATACATACCTGTATAATATAGTAGTCTATGTGAACGTTAAGCATATGTACGGTCGGTTTAAAATACCACTTAACATAAATGAATTAAAGCTGTGTATTAAAAGGTAAAAAATGACAATGTTACCGATTAGTTTGATGTTATATCACTCTTAAAAACTTATGTCGCGGTAACTTAAGTTTGTATCAACACAATTTTACCAATGTATAATCTTAGATGCAAGGATACAAATATGTTTAAAGATAAAAAAAGTACCGGGGTTAGATATTAGATTTATCGTTGGTTCATATGTCGCTAGTTTCCTCATGATAACATCAGCCATAGGTACATTTCATTGATAGCCAAGTTTTCATTGATAGTTTTCATTGAAATCGATGCACCATAACTTGTCTACCAGCGTGTTTTAAGTTAACTGTTAACTGGTAGTATGGTAATATGGTATACTTGAGAGGGAAAGGCTGTTTTACATAGAGATAGAGTCTCAATGGATAGGAGGACTACTAGTAGTCGTTGTATTGGCTGGATCGTCTAACAGTGAGTGACGATACTAGTGGACTAGTGGTTAGTGGAGTAGGAGGGGGAATATTAGTCTCGTACCGTTTTTTGGATTAAATGTGAATAAATAAACCTGTTATGATATTCTATGCTTCTAATGGTGTTATTAAATTTATAAATAACTCATTTTGGATAATAATTGTACTGAAATGGATAATTGTTATTTATAACCTTGGATCTTAAGTTTTTTTTATGAATTTTTGTCATAACCTTAAGCTTGGAACGGAAGTTTTTTATGAATTTTGTCATCAATTAAATGTTATTTATAACCTTGGATTTAAAAAAAATTGTGAATTTTTGTCATAACCTTAAGCTTGGATTTAAATTTTGTTGTGAATTTTTGTCATCATTTAATTGGCTATTGCTAAGTCAGGCAAATTTATATTGGTGTATGTGTCAAGTTCAATGGGATGATTCATTGATAATTATAGGTTTTGGAAATTGTTGACAAAATTTTTATTGTGTTGGTAAATTAATGTGTATTGTTGGAATTACCAGAAATTTTAATGAATATTATAAAATGTCATGCTTGTTTGAATAGAAGCTTTATTATGCTGCTCAAGTGCAGAAATATTTTGATTTCAGTTTCGTTTCATTGAAAAAGTTTCGGTTAAAAATGTTTGTATAGTCATGTCGAGTGTTTAAAGGAAGAATTTGCAATTTTTATGAATTCAAATTTTGACTGGACAAATATTAGTGTTATTTTTATTTGCTCTCTAGTGTTCATAGTGACACCATAATCAATAAATGAGCCATTTGTGTAAATTTGTCCGAAATTTTTAGTGTTGGTTCAAAATTATTGATCATGATAAAGGTCGGTGATCTGAATGGTCCAATCCTTTGTATTTGTACTTAGAATTGATTCACTTCGGCAGTTTTTGCAAAATTTTAAATTTATCAATATATTTATGAAAATCTGCTTGAATCGTGGTAAAAGTTTTGGTGCATTGTTTCAATAACTAGAGGCATGGTATGAACATGTAGTGTTGTTCATTCGATGATTCATAGACCATTGGAGGCATAGTATGTCATGATTAAACGTGTGATTTAGGGGCAAGACGTGACGCAGCATCTATACTATTTGGATTTACACATATGGGATTTTAAATGAAAAGTTGAATTTTGGATTATACACTTTCTTTTTTTTTTGGTATATTTTTATATATATACAACAGTATAAAAACAACATGCAACTTTTTGATATTTTGACATTGGGCGTGTGCCTTCTAGGGTTGGGGCTGAGCCCTGTGGTTTATTGTGATAATCATGATGATAGTTCGTGGGAAGTGTGCAAGATGAGCCCGGAGAAGGGTGAATGTACTGACTGGGCTGTACGATGGTTTTATAATGAAACCAGTATGTTATGTGACCGGTTCTGGTATGGAGGATGTGGTGGCAACGATAACAAGTTTGAGAATCAGTCTGATTGTACCAGCTACTGTGGTGGTTCAAGTAAAAAGGGCACAGGTGAGTCATATCCTAATTGTTCGGTAAATCATAAATCAATAATTCAGTTTTGTTGAAATATGTTTTATTAGTTGATTTTTATCTGTTTAAAATTTACATGTACTAGGTGTACACATATATTTACTTCCGGGACCATATCTACTAAACAAGGAATTTTTTAGCCTCTCCAGTCAGCCCATGTGAAATGAGGGCCATGGTCATTGACCCTGATCTCCTCCGAGGTTTTTCGTTATTCATAGTAGTCAAACATATTTTTATACCATTAAAATTAATGGTTTGCTAGGGAATACTATGAAAAAACCTTTGTTAAACATTACCACCTGTTAACAAAAACAACTATTACCAAACCTGTCTTCAGAGACCAGGATAAATTGTATCTCCCATCAGACCATTTCAACTGATTCTGAACCTGTTTAGAGAGATCACCAGGTCCTGTCAATAAAGACCACATTTCGTTGCTCCTTTGTGTTCGTTCCTATAGGTGGTTTTTAAAGACAGGTTCTACTGTACCATTATAAGCAAGGCCATTTTTCTCATCATATAGCTCCAAATGTTTCACTCTGCAGATAATTGATAATTAATTACTAGCAATTAAGTACAAAATAATTAATTCTAACTTACTTACTAAGATGCACACTAATTAAACACTTTAATCACGTAATTAACATAATTTTTATGCAGTACATTAATTCTTCCACTTGATGAATTTGCGAATTTCAGTTTTCATATTTTACTGATTAAAATGATGACAGGAACATTTTTGAATCATTTTTCTGTTTAAGTTGATTTAGTTGTAAATTTAAGTAACCTTTTGAAAGCACAATCATGTTACACAGAATACTTAATTGAAACAACAATTAGTAATGAGTCTAATGACGTCAATTATTTTCCATGCTTACCATAAATTTAGTTGTTTTTGACCTAGAACTGCGGTAGATGTCCCATTAATTAATTTTAAATTAATTATCTAGATCACAAATCTTCACTAGCAATAGATTTAAAACTGGGTGAAATGACAGAGCAATCTTGTGTGTCTTACTACAATCTTTTAAGATTATCGGCAAATTATTTTCATAGTCCAGTTTCATGTCAAAATCTACTGTACTGACTAATGTATCTGCTACAAAATTTTGTCATGTCCATTTAGATTTTTATCAGAACTTTCCCCATTCTATTAATTCTCTACTAGAGTATTGAATTACCATGGTATAGTCATAATCGAAAATAAACAAATACTATGTCCAAAAAAAAAAATTCATTAAAAATTTCATAAAAATATCAAATTATCATTTCTTTATCTGAGTGAACTTTGATCTTCCATATTATAAAGAGGTATAAGACTTAGATAAATTTCTTAAAAAAAAATTATATAAAAAATATCAATGACAACTATTAAACCTAATTCATACTGGGTCTGTTGTAAACGCAGGCTGTCTTAATGAGGTGGTTATAATATCAAGGTTGAATTATTAAAGAGTAAAACTGAGTCTACTTGGAAACTGCCTTCTAAAATTGTGTTCTTGAAGCTTTGAGATGATGGTACTATTGAGGTGAAACTTAAATGCAGTGTCCGGGTTGTATATCATTTTATTATGTCCATGTAAATAGTTTCTGTTTTGTTGTACTATTGAGGTGTTATTTTAGTGTAGTTTCCCTGTATATCCTCCTATAGTATGTCTATGTAAATAGTTTCTGTTTCAATCTTGGCATATTCTGTCACGTCTGTAATGCCCATATTTGGCAATTGTTCAAGTCCAAGATTGGGTTTGTTCAGTGTGACCATAACTTGGATTGTATGGATTGTCAAAGTTAGGAGATTATCTGAGAAATGTGTTATAAGTACCCTCTTCATGTATATATGAATGTTAAATAGGGTAGTCAAATCTTGGTGTACTAAGACTTGTCCAGGCACTCCTAAGTCCTTCAACTCATATCCATACAGTAATCATTCCAACACAGTCTGTCACAATTCTGTCCCAATTCCATCATGATTCTGGAGATGAAGTCTGTCTCAATTCTGTTACAATTCTGTAACAATGAGATGAGAAACTGCGAGTCAGGAGGTCAACTAAACTTTTGGTTCACATTCCAACACAGTCTGTCACAATTCTGTCGCAATTCCATCATAATAATCATTCTGGGGATCAGAAATTGTTGAGTCTGAGGGTCAACTTAACATTTGGTGCACATTTACCTAATTAACTGATGATATTGTTTGTATGTGTGTGACTTTCATGAGATGTCCAGACAGTCATAATTCTGAGCCATATTCCAATCAATTGATTACCTCCGACTTAAAGACATGAGAAAGCTGTGTGATACATGGAATGGAATCCAAGTGTGATTCACTTTAGCTCTTCCCAAATATGGCAACTCCTTGCAAGTTTGGTATTTAATATGTACCATGGATGAAGTGATGCTTAATGCATTAAAGAGCGGTTTAAGGAAATACATGTCTAATACATGTTCACTCTAGCTCTTCCCAAATATGGCGACTCTTTGTACAAATTTGATACTTACGTACCATGCAGGGATGCTGCTGAACACATTCAGATCAACTCAACAGCTGATAATTTATCTCCTTTTAATGAACAATATCCGCTTAATTTGGTGATATTTGTTCCTTTTTTGTCGCGGTTATCTATTACGTCCTGTTGATTGTGACCCAGTCAGTGAGCTGGAGACGTTAATACGTTTATATGACAGGAAATTATCGCTAATTCAGCATATTTTAAAGTTATCTAACAAGATAAATTTTATCTCCTACATCAAAAGTTTCACCATTTGAATGATATTTTTTATCGGAAATGGACAGTTTGTTGTCAGTCTTTGTTCAAATAGTATTATCAGTGTATTTAGTCATAATTGCAATCTGAAAAATATTTTGTGGTCGAATTATTGTTGTGTTTGCCCCAAATACGAATACGTTCTGATTTAACAGTCATTGGCACAGTTGTATATTAAACCACCTCACGTAGTAAGAGACCTATGAATTATACAGTAAAATCATTTAATTTCGATGGACAAAATTTTGTGGTTTTGGTAAAAAAACCATTTCGATGGGACCTCAATTCGTGGATTTTGAATTTCAGGTTATAAATTCAAGGATCAAAATTAGTTTTTGATGGGATTTGAGGTTCTGGTTCACCTTTAACCACGAAATCCATGAAATTAAATCTCCCACAAATATATACATGTGTACTTTAAGACTATATGGCCCATATTAGGACAGTGTGAAATTTTATATGAATCCCTATAGAAAAAATCACTGGGAATCCCACTGGGATGAGACTGGGATCCCACTGGGATCCCGCTGGGAAAATTGGTCGGGATCCCGCCTCTCATCCCAGTGGGATCCCACTGGGATGAGAGGCGGGATCCCACCGGGATGAGAGGCGGGATCCCACCGGGATGAGAGGCGGGATCCCACCGGGAAAATTGGTCGGGATCCCACTGGGATGAGAGGCAGGATCCCACTGGGATGAGAGGCGGGACCCCACCGGGAAAATTGGTCAGGATCCCGGTGGTCGGCAGTGTTGATTTTTTACCCTCAAAATCTTGTGCAATTTAACAAAACACAGTTAGTTCTTTGGTATTTCTTACCTTGTCACATGGTCAGATACCATGTTAGAACAATTAAAGGCAAGAACTCACCAGTTGCTGATTAAATGTTCAAGCTACAGTTGAATCAGCTTGTTTCAAATAGTGTCAGGTAATATTTGATTTCTTATAGGAAAGCTTAATTAATATTTTGTTGTAATTATGAATTTTTTATTATGTCAAACTAATTCATAAATCTTTCTATTTTTATAATAATAATGATATCTTACTTTGCTAACATTTATTTTAAAAGTGTTTTTTGGGACTTTAAAAAAATATATATAATTTTTGTTAAAGGGAGATAATATAAAAGTGTGAGACAATAACATGAGATCCCACTGGGATGAGAGGTGGGATCCCACTGGGATGAGAGGCGGGATCCCACCGGGAAAATTGGTCAGGATCCCGGTGGTCGGCAGTGTTGATTTTTTACCCTCAAAATCTTGTGCAATTTAACAAAACACGGTTAGTTCTTTGGTATTTCTTACCTTGTCACATGGTCAGATACCATGTTAGAACAATTAAAGGCAAGAACTCATCAGTCAAACTAATTCATAAATCTTTCTATTTTTATGATAATAATGATATATTACTTTGCTAACATTTATTTAAAAAGTGTTTTTTGGGACTTTAAAAAAATATATATAATTTTTGTTAAAGGGAGATAATATAAAAGTGTGAGACAATAACATGGTTGACCATAGTCGACCATGGTCAAATGGTCAACCACAGTTGAAAACACTGACCATGTTAGACCATGGTCAAGCTTCAGTTTGTCTTTTCTCACCATGGTCAAACGGTTTATAAAACATTTTTCTAGCTCAAACTCTAAAAAAAAATGCAAGTTGGCTAAAAGGAAAAAACAACAGTCAACAAAAATAAGTTCAGTCTAAAATACTATTCAGGTGGGATCCCACCGGGAAATGTACTTGGAAATCCCGGTAGGTTATTACCGGGATCCCACTGGGATGAATTTCCATCCCACTGGGATGAATTTCCATCCCATTGAAATGACAACATCCCACCGGGATTAAGTCATCCCACTGGGATCCCGCTGGGATCCCACTGGGATCCCAGTTCAATTTTCTGTGGGGAATAGTTTTATGAGTCGGATCATTTAGATTGTGTTTGGTGATGTTTACCTTCGGATAATTCTCTCTCTACTTATGTAGATAACAGCTGAAAGATTATTTACTTTATTTGATTTAATACAACTCAAAGTCAACAACTCTACATGACTTTGAATCTACGCAATGTTCAAATTTAAAATAAATTCTTCCATGAGTCAGCATTATAATACTGTGACAATATTTATGTATATTCTCAATGTGACTAATTAGAGGCCTAAATAAAATACAGGGCCCGTATTCATAAAGCTCCTAAGGGGAAAATATTCCTTTGGTTGATATATTTACCTAAGGTTTTATAGGAATTCCCTTACTTTTATATGATTTCATCTTAGATTTCTGAAACATCCTTAAGTATTATACAGATATCTTAGATGAATACGGGCCCAGATTGATAAAAAGGAACATGAGGACCTTTACATTCTAAATAAGGGTCCTTATTGGCACCCTTGAAGCAATGTGATGACCATGTAATGTAAAATCATTTGACTGGCAAATAAAGGTTATGCTCGGCATTTAATTAGCACCTTTTTCTACCAGCCCTTAATTGTTGTAAGCTGTTTCTCAAGTATGAGCATTATCTAAGTCTTCTTAACTTAAAGGGAAGTAACTCTGAATAATTACTCTGGTATTTTTTAAGCACAGTGGCAAGGCAACAATTACATCTTATTTGCATAAATATTGATTTCTATGTATTTTGCACAATGCTTTCCACATGGTTTCCACACATTTACTTAACAGTATACTATTGTTCGTTTTAAAACATTTATTCGACATGATTGCCACACATCCTTTATGTCATACTATTGTTCGTTTTACTCATTTATTCCATTGTTGTAAAACTGGTCAGAATCACAGGTTTCTTGGAATGCTTACAATGATTTTTGTTTTATTGTCTGTGCTATATGAATGGCTGGCCATCATGTTAATGTATGGATATCATACTATGTTGAGACAGATCAGTAACAGTCTCATGACTGAGTGACTAGTATAGATGTCCAGACAATAGTCATACTCATTCCTACATGTTTGTCGGAATTACACATTCTGCAAAGTTTATGGGGGATGATGCTCCGACCTCCACTAAACCAATAGCTGGGAGAAAATAAATAGAGTAACCCTTGTGGGCCCGAGAACAACCCCCCCAAAATGCATTCTACAAGTGGCCAATTTTATGTAGATATGTATATGAATCATTTTGACCCTTTTCTCCATAAATGCACCAAATAAAAAACCTTATCCTTTCTCGAAATCATTGACCTACATCTTGTTGGTAAAAGATAAATGACCGTACACTTACTGTCTGTGTTGTGTGGCTCTGTAGCTCAGTGCCATGGTTAACATGCTTGCCATATAATCTGGTGACCTGGGTTCAACTATGGATGGAGGCACTCATATATGCCTGCCATATTTCATCAGAAAGCTGACTGGCAAATAAAGGCTTTGCCTGGCTTGACATGTTCATTGTAAGCAAACAATTCCCTATCCGTCTGACAAGATTTTTTTTTTGGTCGGACAGATGTTCAGAGTCCCTCTGTAGCAGTCATAGTACCTGACATACTATGAAACTTCCAGGAAGTATACAAGTATGCACTGATCACTTCACTTCATGATTGGCACTATCAGAAATCACAAGTCACAAGTAGCAGGAATATTATCATATGATGTAAATTAGTATATCAATCGTAGCACTCATTTACTTTGATTATTACTCTTAATTGATAAATAATTGCTAATTATTACTCTGTTACCATAAAACATATAATCGGCATTCCTCCAGGTACTCAGGTCAATAATAGAGAATGATAGCATGGAGAATTTAACGTGATCCTGACGTTTATGTATGCATGAATATATTGCAAGGTTTTTGTGTTGAATAGATAAATTTCATTAAGCAAATTGCGCAATATTGGTATTTTAGATTTGTGTTTATTATGACACCTCCTGCCTCTTCATGATACTCAGCATTTATGAAATATACAACTTTGGTTATAAATGTAGAAAAGATATTGGTTGTTAAGTTTTTTAATTAGAAAGTTGGGGATCATGTCAACTTCTCTGGACTCTACCCCTTCTCTAAGCTTGTCTTTATGTCTGGTAAGGTGCTGACTTTAGCTAATTATTTCCAATCATTAAAGGCTTACAGGTGATGTTTACAGACCTGACCTTACCATGTTATGAATATTTTATGGACAGCTACAGTCGGGAACCTGTGGATCCATGAGGCTCTGTGATGCTCTGTGATGCTATCTCGGCCTTTCATGTGTTAACTCCTGAAGCTGTATATCATAGTCTAGTCATTGTTACCTAACACTCATTGATTGATCCACCTGCCAGGATTATTTCTGTACTCCCTGTCTGTGATTGTAAATTTGTAAATAATGAATGAAAACATTGTTTTTCCAGAAAATTTATTTGAAATATTTGGGTTGATGTTTATGATGTTGTTTGCTATGATATATTGCTGCAATTCTCTCAACATGATACACATCTGATTGGATGAATTTACACAATGCTTATAGACCTTCAGAACACCTAGGCAATTCTTGGCAAAAGTCTAAGTTATCACTGAGCTTTGTACAGTCTGTTAGGACTTACACTGTTATTAGACAGAAAAAGATCACATTGACAGATTAGAATGTGATCTGTACATTTGAAACAATATCTATTGCTTTTCTTATGATTGAAAATGGTTAATTTGGAAATATTGTCATTCCTTGCTTCTGTGTGCTTTAATGTGTTTCCTGGTAATGGTTACAACCATTGGCCAACTTGGAATTTGTAAATACGCTCATGATAGACTCTACCCTGCTGTAAGTGTCTTGTCATGCCTTGCCAAATTGTCCTGCCCTGTCATTGAACTAACAATCTGTTCATGTACAAGAATATCAGAGATGAACATGTTCCATTCTGTACATCCAGCTTGTAGCTATGTCCATGTGGGCCTATAAAGTATGTATCAACAAATTAACAGTTGACTTATTAGAACTAACAAAGCACTGTTGATGACTGTTGAAGTACTTCTGACCCCTGGACATATATGGTTCTATGGGAACCAAAATGTGTAGTCATGTCAAATAAAATGTTTACTAATACTTGCTTTCTAGTTTTTGTATATTTCATGTGTATGCACAGTTTTAAAGCTTCCGTTGAGACACGACTTATTTTACTGGGCGAGCATTTGATTGTCAAATATAAGATAGAATACATCATATAAAATTATACCATTTATAACATATTGTGTATGTGCAACATGTAATGACATTTTGTCCCTTTTGACGCAACAATGTCGTATCTTACTTTATACTATATATTCAGATACAGCCTGGTTGCACTAAAGTGACAGAAACTTTATGTGCATTGTCGTTTGTTTATCTCTCAAATGATTGAGGATTTCCGTTGCACTCTCATGCACCATGTAATTAAGATGTCTAAAGCAGGTATCATTCTTCTGTTACTCTGCAATAAGAGAGTGTCTCTCACGGCTTAAGGTTGAACTGGGTCACGAATATTTAAATAAGTAAATTTGTTCTTGTTCTAACTTGAAAACGACTTTCCTCGTCAGTACCTTGTTTTTTGCAATTAGGCGCATTTCTGGCCCTGGCCCCGATCTCCTGAAACATCACAAGTAGAAATCTCATCTCAAATTGAGATTTTGCGAAAATTAAAGTCTGCATTTGAGAATAATCTCCGGTTCAAACTCTCTATATTTTGCTGTAATAAACTAGAAATGGTGCTTTCTGATTTGTGATGCAAACTTTGAGTCCAGCCTCTAAAGGAAACTAATCTGAATTACACTTGTCAAAAATTTGAGATGAGATTTAGCTCAAATTTAGATGTTTAGGGAGATTGGGGACTGGTCTGTATGATTTTGTGTAACAAGCAGCATTGACAACGGTAGGTTTGACCTTAAGCTGTACAATCATGGCTGTGATGCTTGGTTTTTAAGTCATATAAAACTGTAAAAATACCACAGTTATAATGTCGAGTTTTATGACATTTTATGAGTTTGACATTATTATTCTAGTTGACTCTATGAGCTATGTTGACAGCTAAAAAATACTAAATTGTGATTATGATGTAATATATCTCAATCCCATATATTATTTAAAGTGGAGCTTCTAAATTACCATCATTTGTGACCCACATGGAAGATTGGACAACCAAACTTGTTAAAAAATATATTTTGAGCCACAAGTAAATGCAGGTATTTCTGGGATGGTCTTGATTTCTCTTAGGAGTCAGAGCACTAGGTTAAAGAGTGTCCAGAGAAATTCACTTCATGTTGATGCACAAGTTACTATTGAAAAGACAAGTTTTTAACCCTCTTCGGTAGATGCCCTTGTTGCATTGAAGATACTTGCATTGAAGTTGAAGTTGAATTCTACCGATCATGGTGAGCATGCACACATTACTGTAGCTCATGATTACATAGCCGTTGCTAAAACAAAGGTAATATTGTCCATTGTACCTGAAAGTTATCATAAATTTGTTACAAAAACTGAAAGTTTGTTTGTCCTTGACACTTTGGTCTCTCCCTTCAGACGTTAAGTTTATACATTTTATGATGGATTAGGAGCGTATTTAAAACAAAGAAATGTTGTAATTCATTACAAGTTTATTGTCTTGCTTAAGCTTTATAGATAATGTCGAGAGGGCTGATGCAAAAATGATGGCTAATGCTCCTGTCGAGAGGGCTGATGCAAAAACGATTGTTATTGCTACGGTCGAGAGGGCTGATGCAAAAATGATTGCTAATGCTCCGGTCGAGAGGGCAGGTGCAAAAATGATTGCTAATGCTCCTGTACTAAAAAGACTTAAAAAAGAGTTTGTATTTCAATCTGAGGAACAACATCGCTTGTTTAATTTATAATAATTTATTTTAAGTTTATTGTGAAGCAAGTTTGTCTAACTTATATTAATCACTCTCAACATTCATTCCTGATGTTATCCAGCGCCACTAGCTAGGGTATGGGAGAATAGAAGCCAGCTTCCCTTTCCTGCTGAGCGTAAAGCAAGGGAATGGCTGTAGGTTTCATTATTATTTTGTCTCTGGTATGATGCAGCCTGGGATCAAACCCTGAGGACCTCCCACACTCGAAAGCAAACACTCTACCACTCTAGCTGTCGATGAGGTGGTTAATCATTTACTTATTTCTGTATGATAGCAACATGAAAATGTTTGCCATATATAGCAGTTGCTGGTTATTGTAAATTATTCTTCAATTGATAATTATAAGTGGTTTCTCTAAGAGGAGTGATAATTGTAATTTCGCAGGTAATTTGCCTACAGAAAAGAAACTTGTTAATTCTTATTGATTCACCAAAAGCAATTCATGAGATTCCTTTGTTTCTTGGTTTGGAGCTTCTAGGATTCCAAGGACAATTTAATTAACAGGTCACTGTTGAACAGACTTGCATTCCTGTGCTCTATATTTGATAATGCACTTGTATAAAAGTGAATGCAAGTATGCTTATGAAGATAGATATACATGCTACCTAATTTAAATCCTCATGGGCTGGTTTGCCTAGGGCTAAGGCCATCACCAAAGAACGCCAATTACTTCTATCTGCAGCTTGTTGCTCCACTTGAATTTAGATATATGCTAACCTCTTAAGTTTTGTACCGCAACTAGTGGATTTGTGGTGCAGTGGAGAGGACCATTTAATATTGCTAAATAAACTCCTACGCTCACCTTCTTTCTGCCAGCCTAAATAAAAAAAGAATATATCTGTTTCCGTAATTTGATTTTGCATACACTATATGTGACATGTTTTGTTCTAGGTACTTAGGCAGTAATTGTCTTAAGCAACAGGGAATAAGAAATTGTGCTGACACTGGCTGTTTTGTAATTAAGAATTTGCTGATTAAAGTAATTGTCAACTTGTTGTTTGAGGAAACACATCTTTGTTGACTCAACTAAAGCACCGTACCATAGTCAGTAGCTGATACAATTTAGAAGAATTTATGCTCTTCTTAGTGGTTCAAGATTTAGAAGAGTTTATGCTCTTATTTGTGGTTCAAGGTCATTGGCAAAAGGAAATATGAGACACATTCATGACTGTCTCAAGCAGATTGCAAACAAACATTTTGTAACTTTACTGTTTATGAAAATTAGTGTAGGTGTGAAAATTTATGAAAATGCTGTGCAGTCTTTTTTAAAATATGTTAATGTTTGTATATGCAAGCACATGAATTATGCAAGCACATGACTATCAGTGTAGAAGAAAAGAACTTGTGTTGCCTATTCTGAAACGCTCATTCTGTGGTTTTATTCTGTAAAATTCTTCCTTGCTTATCCATTCTTTTCCTTAGGCATGAATCATTCTCTCAGCATGTATATGTAATCGTTGGATAATCTGTGATTGTTTTTACCTTATGATTATTACATTACCAGATTTTCTATTGTCTTTTTCTTTTGTGATGGCATATCGTGTTATTGCAGAATTAATTTGTCATATCTTAATTAATGGATCCTTCAAAAAAAAATGCCAACACAGATTGTTGTTTTTTGCCGTGTTTTGTTTTTTCATGATTGATATATCGGTACAAAGACGTTAATCATCTGTTCTAAGTCTTGATGCTGGAATAATTGGAGTGGGTGGGTACTGAATCTGGAATAATTGGAGTGGGTGGGGTACTTGAGGTGGTGAAAAAAATGTAATCAGTAATTGTATGAGTAAATGATGATATGGTTTTGAGTGCCGAGTATTGAATATTGCATGATGTTATAACATACTGCATAGTGCATATCTATATTCGACGCTAATACAGCAAGCAAGCTTTTAAGAGCACTTGAAAATAAATATTGTTTAAACTAAGAGCACTTGCAAATTCTGCACATATTTTCTATAACTAGTTGTTGCACATCTTTGATGTTGATAATCATGTCCTTGTAACAATACGCTAATTGTCTTAATTGTATTCCACTGGTATTTAGCGTCTGCTTCATAATTGGAACAAAATATCTGCTTTGATTTATCCTGCATGTTCCTATTGTATGTTTTGCTGTTTCTGATCCGATTAATTTATTCCAAGAGACAGACAGTAGGCATATATAGTAAGATACAATCTAGTTGCACCAAAGGGACATAATTTAAAAGCCAATGCACGTTTTAACATTTTTCCGTTATTTTTGTCTGATAAGCTCTGTCAGAGTCAGTGTGAACATTCTGGTGACATTTTGTTTTGATTTTGTAATCTGGCCTACTAACTAATGCACCCGTCAATATTTCACCCCCCCCCACCCCGAGATGGCGGTGGGCGACACACTGAGGGCTGCAACCACTCCCAACAGGCAGGGTTCACTAACAAAGGATTCTTGGTCCAAGAAATAATGGTATCTGGCTGGAAACTTGATAGATCCATGCATCACGCATCCACTGGAGGGATTATTTTAGACAAAGTGTCTGGAAATTTGTCTGTAAAGACTGTAATAAACCCACAAGTGACAAAT
The DNA here is from genome assembly GCA_963678985.1 of Spisula subtruncata. Taxonomy (NCBI): domain Eukaryota; kingdom Metazoa; phylum Mollusca; class Bivalvia; order Venerida; family Mactridae; genus Spisula; species Spisula subtruncata. Next base: position 19,933,079 of record OY787661.1, read on the forward strand.
GATCTTACCTGAAGTTTTGGCTTTAATTTTGCTAGAATGTCACAGGCAAGGGCCATACTCTGTGCAATATTGTAAAGCTTTCCAAGTAATTCCATTATGCATACAGGATTATACTTTAATTCTAATGTTCTCTTAATCAAGAACATTAATAATAAATTACAGCCAATGAATTTTCAGCTATTTCAAAAATTACTTTTAAGTTATGGAAGTTTCTTTACCATAAGCTTGTCATAATTGTAAATTGGGCTGTGGGGTAATTTACAAAGATGGCTGTTATGTACAAATATCTCATAAATTATACAAGATTCATCACATTTGCACACTCTTCTATTTATAATCACATATTATTCATGAGTAATTTTATGATGAGTTTTCGTGTCCTAAATTTTGGTCAAATGTATTCATAACTAAAAAAAAACTCCCAAGAGTCTGACACACGCATACATAAATAATCTTACCACATAAAATATATCCGTATTTTTTCTTCGTATTATGTCAGACAGTCTTCTCCTACGCGCTTTATCGGATTGCTTACTTAGCATGTTGATGTGATTTAAATCCATTTATTGCCCAATTTAATACCTGAATAGAAATAGTTTTTGATTTCTTACTAAAAAAATCACATGCGTCAATGATTGCGCAATAAATTTTGTCATTAAAGGAAATATGTTTTGGTGAAATCTGACTGATGTATTTTATGGGTTGTCACAGTAGCTGCAGTTAACTCTTTAATACCTCCGCTTACTGAAGAGTATAATAATGTTCATGAATGGAGAGAATATAGTAAACTTGAACAAGATAGTAGCAAAGTCTTACAGAAATGACAGAAGAAATAATCAATAATAATCAATAATAATCAATAATAATCAAAGATTCGAAGAAGAAGAAGTAGAAGTAGAAGAAGTAGAAGAAGTAGAAGTAGAAGTAGAAGTAGAAGTAGAAGTAGAAGAAGAAGAAGTAGAAGAAGAAGTAGAAGTAGAAGTAGAAGTAGAAGTAGAAGAAGTAGAAGTAGAAGAAGAAGAAGGAGAAGAAGAAGTAGAAGAAGAAGTAGAAGAAGTAGAAGAAGTAGAAGAAGAAGAAGAAGAAGAAGAAGAAGAAGAAGTAGAAGTAGAAGAAGTAGTAGTAGAAGTAGTAGAAGTAGTAGAAGTAGTAGAAGTAGTAGAAGAAGAAGTAGAAGTAGAAGTAGAAGTAGAAGTAGAAGTAGAAGTAGAAGTAGAAGTAGAAGTAGAAGTAGAAGTAGAAGTAGAAGTAGAAGTAGAAGTAGAAGAAGAAGAAGAAGAAGAAGAAGAAGATTGTTACTAAGAAGCCATAAAATATACTGTTTTATTTGCATCTGTTTTTCTGAAAAGAACTGAAACATGTAACTATGTATGTGAAACAGGTATAATGCAACATAAATAACAAACACAGATTTGACTTGAAAATAGCAGTTTTAATTTTCTAGTTACATCATATACCAGTCCTGAGTTTAACATATCTGGGCGAAAACAAACACTTAAATACTGCTTTCTGTTGTTAAAACTAAGCACTGAATGGTGAAAAAGGAGAAACTTAAAACGTAAAGATGAGCAAGTGATATAATTGCTAGAGTGATTCAGAAATGAATGAACACTTTTGTTTGGCATTGAAATGATCTGTGGATTTGTTTTGTGGACTAATGCTGATCTCTATCATTAACAGTCCTTCTTTCACTTGGTTAACACCACACAAATACTGATTAGTTATGATACATTAATTATCAATTAACATTTGTACCCATCTGGTTGTTGAGGTGATTTGATCTACATGTTTTGGTCTGGTCTGTCCTCGGTGTTCTAGATGTTTATAGATTTTTTGGTGTGTTATTTTGTCACTTTGATAATACTGATTTGTTTGTTTATTTGCTTTTATTTATCCTCGCCACTGGATATTACATATGGGTGGGTAAGGCCCCCAGAAGATTTTATTATTTTAGGGTTCTGGGGGATGGTGCAAATACTGGAGGTGTACTTGTTTCAGAGACACCACTGGTTCTTTTACATGCCAGGTGTATCATCACCCATACATGGGACCTGAGGTTTAAATTCTCATCCGAAAGACTATTAGAAAAATTAGTTGGTCAGCCATGGGACTGGAACCCACAACCTTGAGATCAGAAGTCTCATGCTCTGCCCACTGAACTAAGCGGCTGACATCTGCTAAGCAAGCATATAAGATATACAACATTAATTCACGTATGATATTCTTTATATTAGTGTCACAGACAGTAACATGTTTAACTGCTTCATATGTATGAAGGGAAATATCCTATCGAATAATGTCATGAAACAAATGGGAATTGGAAATGAGTTTGAACTGTGATGATCTATTACAAGTGCTCCTCTGGCAGATCTTGCTGAATGGGATCCCTGTAGGTTTGCTATCAAGCTTTCATTGAAAACCTAGATTTATTATAACAGGTTTAGAGAATGTTACATGAATTGATATGTTATTCTGTAAATGAATTATTTATTAATTTGATTCGGGGGGGGGGGGGGGGACAAGCAAATTGTCAGTGTGCTTTGTTCTAGCAATCTGTGGTGATGAAATCAATATAAAAAAAAACGTTTGTTATTGGTTAAGCAAACAAATAAATATTTTTAACAATTTTGTCATTTAAGATCAAAGCCATACAAAGTTCAATGCATTGAAATGAAACTTTTCTAGAAATGTTAGTAATGCACTTTTAAGGCAGATTTGTATTTTGGTCAGAGATATATATTGCTGGCTTGGAATGAGAAGGTCGTTACTACTACTTACAACATCGTAATTAAGACTGAAACTTATTTAAAATCAACATCACAAGGAGCTTCTTGTGAGCCTGTTTTCATAAATATCGGAAATTGTCATATTAACCAAACTGAAGTTGAAACAGCTTGTTTTACCAAAAGTAAAGAGTAATCATCGGACAGTTTTTTCTTGTTTTCTCAAAATATTGGTTTTGTACTTATGACTTTCGATCTCATTCTTAGCCAGCGATATGAATCAAAGATCTAAGATTAGATTGTGATGTGCTATTGATAATTTATGGATATGCTTTAATGTTCCAGTGATATATTGCATTTTTTGATAAACGTTTATTTATGTTAAAAGGTTGGTGAATAATTCCCTATGTATGACTCAAAATACAGGTGAAGATTTGCAAGTGGACACACCAAACTGTTTTACAGTGTTTTTCAATGCACAAACAAGCCAAATCTATTTTAATTTTATGTCCAAACCTCTGTTATTTCATGTCATTTCAGATCAAAGGCTCTGTGAATGTATTGAAATTGATCAATTTATGTTTGCTGTCACTGTACAGACAGACTGAAGGATTTACAAATTAAATCTGGTATTACAGAAAGCTTTTATTTAATTAATTGTCTGAGATAAACTTGTCATATGTTTAGATTGGATTATTTGGGCAATCTTTCAAGTTATTGACAACAGAATTGCTGTATGAAGTAGCTGCAACCACTCCTGTAATACAATACCATGTCCTAAAGTAACGTTATTATTGAAATTTGTTTTTGCATCCCATTAAAATCATAATATTAGTTAAAATTGTTATTTCACTTCTTTAATTATTACAATAATAGTGCATTTTGCTATTTCATCCCATTAAAGTAACAATATTTGTGCATTTTGTTATTTCTCTCCCTTAAAATGGCACTATAAGTGAATTTTGTTGGTTCACCCCAATAAAATGCCAATATTTGTGACTTTTGTTGCCAATATATGGTGTCAATATTCTTGCATTCTATTTTCTCTAACAAGTTTGCAAGTTTGCTGTTGTTCATCATAATGCCATATATGCAATATATATCACATGTGTTACAATATTACTTTAGGCAATTATACATTCTATCAACCAACAAAATATTTATTCAGCAAAAACAATGTATCAGTAGACCACGATATTCACCAACATTGTATGACTGAATATCATACTTAGACTTAAAATTAACAATAGTTTTAATATAATCACTGCCATTTCTTTGCAATTTGATTTAACCATGTGAAATTTTACCTGATTATTTGTTGTTACACACTGAATATGTATACCCATTTATATCAAAATCAGTACATTTATAACAATATTAGAGCAAATAGAACATTTGGCAATATAAAGTCTACGTCTGAGTTTTAGACTTACAACGTTGGTGGATAAGGCCCCAGGCAGGCTCCCATATTTCACCAATATTATGGACAAAAGTCATCAGATAGGAGATCCTTTGCTTAAAGTTAACTTTTTTCTCAGCCTGGGTACATGTTTTCATTTAGATATCGGCAAATTATGGTGGTATAAATGGCAGGCTAATGGTCTGTAACAATGGTTTAACCCCACTTAAAGTTGACATTATACATGTACGACCATGTGCTACATATTATAATACCGCAAGATATGCTTAATTCATGAATTCATTCATAAACTGCGGTTTTACACATCCTTTAAAGCTGAATTTTTATTATGATTTTACCGGTAATTTAAAATGTGCATTTTGAATTTAAATCCCATCTGCGTTCATCAGTCTTGCGTTTTACGAGATTTCATGCCCGGCTATTTTTAGTGATAATGTGTTAATTAATCAGGCAGGCATCCAACAGGCAAAGATTTTGACAACTGATTCCACTTCACTGGGTTCAGGAATATGTAAATAAGGATGTATAATGTTTTATGAATGAAATGATGATTTTGCCCCTAATGGGTTTCATGGGTTGATTTAGTGGCCATTGACCTGGTATTCTATGTTTTTTTGTGGTTGATGGTTGATTTTTGTGGTTATGACCGCTTTTCATACTCTAAGGGTACTACATTTGACTAAGATGCCCTGAATTTATTTATGCCTATCTTTTTGATAAACAGTGTATTATAAGTTATGGTACAGCTCAAACTGTGCTACCAAAATATGGCAATGGGAGTAATTTGCACCTGTAGTGGGATTTGAACCCATACTGTACATTGGCATTGCTTAACAATGTGAAGTACAAAGGCTGTATTGCAGTGATTGGTTCCCTCAAAGTGACAAGGCTTTGACTTGTGCACTAAACAAGGTATATTAGGCCGACAATATAAATTGAGCCGATGTCAAGATTCAATTATTCCTTGATTTAATAAATAATCTGCTGAAGTGTGGATCAAGTATTTAAATTGGATTTCTTGTGAAGAAATTACTTATACAATCAGTTTTCATTATATTTAAGTTGGGATATTATAATAACTAAAGAGGTTTGAAATACGTAATTGAGTCACATTCATTATTTTGTATGTGTATCTGTAAGAGGCATTAATGTGACAATTAACTGGTTAAAGCTTTCTGTTTGATCCCATTGTCGGCGAGCAAACTAATCTGTTTAAAGTAATGATCGATGGATTAAAATATAAATTTAACGAAAGTTGTAAACACAAGGTAACTTAATTTCAGTAATACCTATATGGTACGATTGTAACTGACGTATTACCTGCATATCATACGATAAGTTTGCTGTATTGCAAATGTTTAACCCAGAAGCGTAAAACCGTAAATTGTTGCTCTATGGGATTATTTTTGGTTGATTAGTAAAACTGATTGTGGAATGGTAACAGATGATGAAATGCTTGCTCACTTTGTCTGGCAAATCTGGCAAATTGTTTGAATGAATAGGTAATATCGCTCCTTGCAATATTTGCAACATTAATTGTATTACACAGCGATATTATAAGCCACTTATATAATCTATTAAATATCAATTAGTAAGACGTTTTGTCGAAGGGTATTAAGCTTATTAGATATGACAGATCTGTATATAATGCCGGCTAGACAGATGTGCAATATTAGCTGTTGTAACATGCAACATATTGACATTTCATGTCTGATTCATAAGCTGCTGTATAAGCTCACTGATCGAGACGGCGTTTTATGTTGTAATTATCATATTCACCCGCCCCCAAAAAAGCTTACCGGTGTCTTTTTATTTTATAGTATTTAAGTCTACTCCATTCTTTGTCAATTAACTTAATTGCAATTATGTGTATGCATGACCATTATTTAAACTACGTTTTATGTAATCAAGGGCATTAACTCCATTGTTATCAAAATTTTGGAAACTTGGTTCATTTAAAGAGAACGATATTTACTGATTTTTGTAAAGAAATTAATAGTTCATTGTATTCATGCATTTAAATTTATGAGTGAAGTGTAAATAATAAAAATATACTTTAGTTTAAGAAATAATTTTGACAATGTTGTTGTTTTTGGTGTTCAAGGTTGCCCCTATGTCAGTAAGTGAAACATACGTGACATCAGTAATTCATCGAGACTCAGTGAACCTGACTAGCAAAACAGAGGCAGAATATTTGACATGGACTTGGTAAAAGCTTGACTGATAGTTTGAGAAACTCGACCTGACATATCTTAATTAGCATTTAAATTTGGGGACAACTTGTAACCTTACGGCCAGTCACCGACATGGACCATGTTCACAAATGATTTAACCCATGTTATTGCAATCATTACACTTGGCTACTTTTATACTTACCGGGTGAATATTTTGAGTCTAGTCAATTAAGTAAATTTTATTTACAGATCGAGTCAGTGTGTAGCACAGTGGTTAGCGTGCTTGCCATCCAATCTTGCAACTCAGCTTGCCATATTTAGGCAGAGCTTACTGCAATATAATGGCTTTGCTCAGCATTTTATTTATGCCAAACATGCAACTAAAGCTCTAATGAGCTTGTATTTATGCCAAACATGTAACTAAAGCACTTATAAAGCTCTAATTAGCTTTTAACTTAGCTTTAAATATAATATAACTAGTCGACTAAATAATCTGGAAAGATTTTTTGCTCCGGCTTGATTTTATGATATTTACGGTGATATATGATTTTGATATCCCTGTGATTTACTATAATATTTTAAACATATATAATATTTATATTCATGCTTGTAGTATGATTAAGTAGTATGCTACACTGCCCTCCAAAAGTTTCTTCTCACTCCTCAGATTATTATATGACTTTGTTGAATTGACAATAACCCCTGCAAAAAGTACAGTTACTGTTCATGAACAATTCTTGAATTATTCATGAACAGTTCATATTCAAACGTCATGATGAGTTCTTTATAAATTCCTGAAGTGCAAATGAGACAAATCCTTCATACATTCATGAAAAAAACCAGTTCATGAACGTTTTTTCAAGCATTCATGAACGTTTGTTTATGAACTATTCATGGTCTGTTCATGAATAGTTCACCACCGAAAGTACTTGATCAATCCTTGAAGTTGCAATTTATTATCTATAACAATAGTGTAAACATTTAGAAGTGTAACAAATCGCTGATACTGTCTATTCAATAAGTAATACTAATGAGGGAACTATCCCATTCGAAAGAATAGCAGGGAATTCCATTAACTCAGATATACCCAGTTAAACCTAGATAAACATAGTTTACCTGACCAACAAGGTAATGTTTACAACCGTTATCAATTAAATTCATCACCTGGTGTCAGTTAAATAAGAAAATAATATAATGCAATTATTTGTAAAGAGTTTTAAAGAAACCATCAATGGCAAGCCATTATGCTTGTGATTGTCAATTCAAAAAATTTGTATAATTTTAGGAGTGTAAAGAAACTTTTGGAGGGAAGTGTATATGTAATAAAACATGCATGCTTGGTTAATACAGGTGTCATCTTGTACCAGGTTCTTTGATCATTTAATACATATCAGAAATACCAGAAAAAAACTAAATCATAATATTTTAACAATATAATTTTTGTTCAACTATAATTCTGATGATTTATGAATTACTGAATTTTGATATTCGTAGTAGACTATTTGTACTGAATACAGTAAATCCTGTGTGGAAAACCCTCCCCCAATACAACACAGAGCGCTGGCTTAGAACAAGAAGGTCGTAACTACCAAATTGATATATTGGGAAAACAAGAGAAAACTGTCTGTAATTTACTCTTTACCTATGGGAAAACACGTTTTTAAAACTTCATTTTGGTCAACATTACCATTTCAGATTTTCATGAAAATATGCTCACAAGAAGCGCCTTACATGTGAAGCAGATTTCAAATATGTATGAGTCTTATAACGTCGTAAGAGGTAGTTACGACCTTCTTGTTCTAAGCCATCGAAAGGGTCTAAATTATTAAATTATTGTATCCATCATTATTAATTTTGTAATTTTATATTAATTGTGCCTTCTTATTGATATTAGTCATTTTAGACATCTGGAAGCCTAATTAGCATACAATTGAAAACATGATTTTTTATTATGTCAAATTAATTTCATAGGTTATGAACTGTTTTTATAGCAATAATTATAAATGTACTAATTTTCTTACTTTTTGTAACAGTGTATTATGAAATTATACGAAAGATATGCGAAGTCTTAATAATTGCTAAAAGTGCAGTCAAAACTGACATATCGATCCATCCATGGGTGTCACTGTCTGTTATAAGCTTGTATAGAATATGCAGCAATTTAAATGGGTTATTATTTTCATAATGATTTTATTGTCAGTTGCAATTTGTCAATCTAAGACAATTTTCTCATTTTTAGAGACCATTCAATATTAGTTGTTCTAAAGTGAACTATTTTATGATGCTTAATATGGAACAGCTAATGTCTTTTAAATGACATTTCTTTGGCAAGTTTCAAAATTTACATCAAATTTGATATTGATTGTAATTACTTAAATGTCATTGAATTCCGGGGTTTCTAAGTTAAAACTTTTTTTACGTGAAACTATGCATAGTTATTCACCATCATAAGAGGGGAGTCAGTTTCAGCTTATTAGCATAAGAACATTATTAATGTTTGTTGCCTTAAACAAGCAATAGATGGTGATACTGACAAGGCTGATAATCCTGTGACATATATTTATTGAGTTATCTGCCCTTTTTACTATCAAAAACTCGAGAAAGCCGAGCATCCAGCGCTCGTAGGCGGTGGTGCTCTTGTTGTATCAAATTTTTAGTCCCCAACTTTATACATAAGCTTGTTATAATCAATTTTGCTGACTGCATTTTACGGAAGACAAATATGTGAAGATATGACATTATGATATTAAAATAATTTATATGTGAATGATATTCATTTTTCGATTCAACATCATTTTGAAATGTCAGCATTAATCCTCGCTACTCCCATGAGATAGAGGTATTCGAGAGGCTTTAAAATGATATTGGCAATTTGACAACATTCACGTTGGATTAATATATAAAAAAAAAACATCGGAAATATTGCACTTTTAAAATTGCTAAATATTCAATTTAGAAGCACATATAAGTTCAAACAGCCGTAAATAACAATTTAATCAGTTACATTCTGGCTTGTATACCATAGGGATGTTATTGGCAAGGATCCTCTATGAATGTCTGATTGAATGAAATTTTTTCTGTCGTTTTTTCACTCGCAATATTTTCACTTTGACTATTTCACAGAAAGTTATGTTTAGGCTAGAGAGATTATGCAACTTTTAAAAGCTTGTCTAGTCTTTCACTCATAAAATAAGATCTTAAATACTAGTCCCTAAGATGGTTCTGTTAAAATTAAGATTCCTATCAGGCATAGTCGCATGTTAGGCAACAATCAATGTGCTGTTTAGACACTATTGGTATGTGGCCAGATGTTTTAATGCTTCCATTTAGGAGGCTTGATGGCTCAGTTCAAACAGATTTAATACGACCAATAAGGTTTATATGGTGGTCGATTAAGTTTAAATACCTATAAGGTTAATCATTTATAATGGTGGAAATGAATGCTTTCTTCTGATTAAAATCTGGTATTGTAATTTTCAACTGTTGACCTGGCTGACATGTCAGGTTATTTTATTTGGCAAACTTTCACATTTCATAATGTCCTGCCAAATGTCCTGATATACACCTGTTCATGAAGGTGTGAAATGTGTACATCCATATTAGCTCGGGTCAATGTCTGTTAGGATTTTCTTATGGATTCTGTCTCCAGGTTCCTCAGTTTAAATATTTTGTCTTGGAAATTGGACATTTTCTGCAAATTAGACATTTTCTGCCAGCACTTGATCAAGTAGAGCAAGGTCTTTGAGTAGAGCAACATGGTTTTGTAAATCTAGGCATAGGTGCAAAACTATGGAAAATATCAATTTATAGAGACATTTACCATGGTTTTGTACTGAACCCTCAAAGTGTACCACAGCCAGGAGAGTTCAGCTATCCTAAACAGGAAATTAAGCTGTCCATTTCTGAATCATTGTGATATGTATAGCTTTGATAGAAAGCAAACCACTTTCTGTGACCTTGTGTGAAATTGTTCTGTGGCCTTGGAGACATGAGGCCTTCTGTCCCCCCAATCATTATCACATCAAAATAATGATCAGTGTTGCTGTGAGAAGTACACATCATTATTTCTACGGGTCTGGGGTAAAAGTGGTGTTAAACCGTTTAGTACCCTGTAATTAACATAGCAGGACATCGTGGACTGGTCATTATAAATAATTACCCTGTGGGTCAAACAACACTACAGGCTGCTGTTTAATCTACCCTTTAAGTTTTATACCCGTATTTAAAGTTGTCATCCTGTTTTCCTTGCCACAACCTGTTACAAGTACACACCATACAGTTTATTGGTGTTAGTTTGATCCTAATGTTTACATGGCTTTTATACCTTTCATAGGGGTGTTTTATTGCCGTGCAAAAATGCTATAAAATCTGTGAATGTTGTCACAATTTCAAGCCTTGTTCACAAGTGCAATGTGAAAGGTCTTGTTCTTCCACTCCAATCATTACCTAATGGTGTCATCGGTGACTATGTTAGTGTCAAGCTGGATCATCTTACTACGATAACATCATGTTTCCAGTGTAATGTAGCTTGATAACATACGACCAATTAAACACTTCTCCAGGTCTTCATACCCCTCAATCAAGATGAGAAAGGTCACTTCTCCATGTTTCATCATGATGTCCAAATTAGGTTTCCGTTGCCTAAGCAAAGCCCTACCTAGCGCTTTCATTCAGTTACCTTCTGTTCAATTATAAATAGACCTTAATGTATTCTCTTGTGTGAAATTACTATAGCAAGAAAGAAAATAAAGTCATGTTCTCTTTTGCTTTGTTCTGCAACATAAACTTGGAATAGGACCAATTTTTTTTTAAGCTTGACTGTTTTACTTAATGCTTTTGTCTTTTGCTCCATCTATAATCAATGTAGTTCTTTGATACATGTGTCCTCTACACAGAAGGAACATCAAAGTCCCATAGTTTACATGATGATTCAATACAACTAGGAAAACCTTAAGTAGGTTCCATATTTCTAGCTACCACACCTACGGGTGTTACCTATTCCAAACAGACTCATTTTTTCAAACGTCAGTCTCAGCCTTCATTGAAGATCTCCTTTGATTTACTTTAGTTACTGTGTCACCGAATTGTTAAGTGTGATTACGATATTTGTATACATGTCACATAATCGTGTCTACATTTTTCCGTTACCAACCTCATCAATACTGTGACTATAATGATGTATAATCTTGTCGTGCATTTAGTTTAGAGTGTCTACGTTTGATCTTACCTTATCAACGCCCACAATTATGATGTTTTAAACGACCTCAATATGGAATGTATCAGTATTATAAGTAGCTTGTTTTTTGTCAGGCTTATCTGATCAATTATCAGTAACAGATTATGTACAGTAACCTAGGGCTTTCTGACACAAATTCATTATGCCTAGGTCCCACTGAGAATTTTTGCTGCGGCAATGTACTCACAATTTGATAAATGGGCATCAGACGGCACTGGCATTTTTAAAGGGTCCTCGTGGTATAGGGGAAGCTTCAGGGAAGTAATAAGAACATTTGTGAAATCCCTGTTCTCGAAACTTATTTATTTAGACTGGAAGTTCATTGCCGAGGCAATAACTGCTCAGTGGGACCTAGGCTTTAGTTTTAGGCAGGTATGTCCCATTATTTATTTAGTTTTCAGCAGGTCTCCTTTAATTTCGTCTCTTGTCCTGATTGTAGACGTCTACCTATAAAGTTCTTATCAAGTTTCTGCTTTTGAAACATGGGCCTTTGCTTTCTGGCCAGCTTCAGTTAACTCCTCAGCATGTTCTGATCAATAATATGTGTACATGTAGGTGTTCTGTATTGTTTTGAATATGTTACAGATACAGTATGTCAACTGTGTCTGCTTGCAAGAGTTTTAGACAAACAACAAATTCTTTGAGGTGATTGGTTATATCAGAAATACATAAAGGTCAATGACATATTCTTCAAATGAACCTTATATAGCATCAACATTATGCAATAATCTACAAAGGTGAATATTCCATCCTGTCCAATATGTCGGTCAAACGTTTGATTAGATATTGACTGTATCTAAGGTACCCTTGCATTTATTGATTGTTTGCTTTGCTCTCTTTTACTTATTATCAATTAAGTACTTGCCTCTTTGTGGCTAACATCATTGTGATGATCTTCTATTACTTGGTCATTGTATTCAATCACATCAACCTTTGTTTATGGCTACTTGACGTTAACCTAGTTTCAACTTTTAATGACATTGTGACAAGATTTCCAAGTAGGGCATTGATAATATTCAGGTCAGAATATACTGGTTCTAATCTAGCATTGGTTGGACGGCATCCAGAAATTCTTGGGTCACATAAAAATTAATTACAACTTGTAACTTGATGGCGAATATTGCTTTTTCTAGGCTTCCAGGACACGGATTATTCTGATTATACGGACTTATAGCCATTAGGTGTTGACAATAAAAGAATATATCTCCTATCTCCCAGCATCCCAGGGGTTAATTGAATGTATCTTGGTATTAATGGAAACAGTAAAAGATGTGTGCCACCAGGCTTTAATAAAGAACTATGGACAGGCTACAGGAGAAGACATTTAACAGACTCAGATGTCTGGTGATTAATTGCATCAGTGCCACTAAGCATGGCTACTACAAATTGCATATTTTTATGCATTGGCATCTGCTGATGCTGAGCCATATAGTGATGCTCCTGTCTGTTCGTTTGTTCATCTGTCCATCCGTTTGTCTGTGACCTTACAAATTTTAAAGTTGATTCACTTAGCAAGTAATTATGGACAAGGCTACCACCGGTGCATAAGCGTTTACTGAATGCAGTCTTGTTTTGATTTATTTCTTAATTTATCCCTTGCACCTACAAAGTCTTCCTTGAGACCTACTAGACTTGTGTTCTGGCTTGGTCTTGTAATTGCCAATGGTTCCTTACGGGTACATACGTGGGGTTATCCAAAAGTTCGTGGACTTTTGCTCTTATTTTTTTATTTTTAGTCAGATCAGTACGAAAATTACCATACAATGACATTAATCTATTACAAACAATAACGTCAACACATTTTGATAAAGTACCTTTTATATCAAGAGTAACACGTTGCCATAGTAACACAAAAACGCGATAGCGGCGCACTGCAGAAACTTTCCAGTAAATTGCGTTACGTTATTGCCGATTGCTACAGGGTTTCTTCATTTAAAAAATACAAAAATGCGTTTTTATGTTGAGTAATGTTATACCAATATTTTGGTATAATGTAAAGGTTGTATCTTATATATTCGTCATTTTATGAACATGTGGGTTAATGTTGTCATATAGAATTCAACGTAAAATATGACGTCAAAAGATAGCATTTGCAGTCGCAAAATAATTCAATTATATATACAGCTAGGAGAACACGCAAGGAAGACAAGAATTGTTTGACAAATTAAGTAAGAACCCTTTTGCATTGTATCCAATTGCTTTTAAATGACTTAAATAGTTATCAGAATGTCAGGGTGGTGTCACAGACGATGCATGTTATAGGTACAAAACCGACGTTCAACGAATGAGCGTTACGTTGGTTAGAATCGACCATCCTAGGTATTAGAGAGAAAAAATCCACTTGTTGAGATAGAAACGACACAATTCAGTACACATCGACAGAACGAGTGTGTTTGCATATAATAAGTATACAGCTGATTACGGGAAACAAAGAACAACTGATTTGCAGTGTTTAAGAGCTTCAAGAAATGATTTAGTCGAGAGGGCGACGTTGTACGTCATTTCTGAGCGTGCGCCGGGTATGCCTACCACGCATGCTTACAAATGCTATATTTATGTTATTTTTAATCATATCCTTGTGATATTTGGTATACATCTTCAATATAAATCAATTTTACAGGGACCATATATTCGAAGCTTTAAGTTAAATTATTTTTGAATAAGAGAAAAAGTCCACGAACTTTTGGATAACCCCACGTATATTATACAACAGCATATATATCATTCTGTTGGCAAGTGTTCAGACTTGAAACACCAAAGTAACAAGACCAGGTCGGTGTGTTTTCATCAGCAGGTCTGTTCTATGTTTTGTCGAAGTTATTCAATCACCTAAAGGTCTTATTTTACTGCCTTACATTGCTGGTTTATATTAATACAATTTGTATGGAATCTAGTTGATCAAAAGGCACATTTAATCCAGACTGACAGCCTCCAAGATATTGGCATGTTCTGGCTTCCCCATGTGTCAACTATTCATCATCAAATTTACATAAAAGATAGTCCAAACTGATCTCAGTTTATTCAAACATCTGCACATTTTGCAGTCTGGCTTTCTCCCATTGCTTTGACATGGTTTGGTATTCATAGACAATTCCCTAATGGTACAGAGTTGATCACAACAATGCAGCTCTAGTCAGGAGTTGTTCACTATTTTTAACCTTGAACACCCAAGTTTTATGGATGCTGTGCCATGTACTTGGCTGGGATCGATGCTAGTCAGGAGTTGTTCACTATTTTTAACCTTGAACACCAAGTTTTATGGATGCTGTGCCATGTACTTGGCTGGGATCGATGCTAGTCAGGAGTTGTTCACTATTTTTAAACTTGAACACCAAGTTTTATGGATGCTGTGCCATGTACTTGGCTGGGATCGATGCTAGTCAGGAGTTGTTCACTATTTTGTTCACTATTTTTAACCTTGAACACCAAGTTTTATGGATGCTGTGCCATGTACTTGGCTGGGATCGATGCTAGTCAGGAGTTGTTCACTATTTTTAACCTTGAACACCAAGTTTTATGGATGCTGTGCCATGTACTTGGCCGGGATCGATGCTAGTCAGGAGTTGTTCACTATTTTTAACCTTGAACACCAAGTTTTATGGATGCTGTGCCATGTACTTGGCTGGGATCGATGCTAGTCAGGAGTTGTTCACTATTTTTAACCTTGAACACCAAGTTTTATGGATGCTGTGCCATGTACTTGGCCGGGATCGATGCTAGTCAGGAGTTGTTCACTATTTTGTTCACTATTTTTAACCTTGAACACCAAGTTTTATGGATGCTGTGCCATGTACTTGGCCGGGATCGATGCTAGTCAGGAGTTGTTCACTATTTTGTTCACTATTTTTAACCTTGAACACCAAGTTTTATGGATGCTGTGCCATGTACTTGGCTGGGATCGATGCTAGTCAGGAGTTGTTCACTATTTTGTTCACTATTTTTAACCTTGAACACCAAGTTTTATGGATGCTGTGCCATGTACTTGGCTGGGATCGATGCTAGTCAGGAGTTGTTCACTATTTTTAACTTTGAACACCAAGTTTTATGGATGCTGTGCCATGTACTTGGCTGGGATCGATGCTAGTCAGGAGTTGTTCACTATTTTTAACCTTGAACACCAAGTTTTATGGATGCTGTGCCATGTACTTGGCCGGGATCGATGCTAGTCAGGAGTTGTTCACTATTTTGTTCACTATTTTTAACCTTGAACACCAAGTTTTATGAATGCTGTGCCATGTACTTGGCTGGGATCGATGCTAGTCAGGAGTTGTTCACTATTTTTAACCTTGAACACCAAGTTTTATGGATGCTGTGCCATGTACTTGGCTGGGATCGATGCTAGTCAGGAGTTGTTTACACGGTGTTTTTGAATGACTTTGTTTTGGTTTAAACTTAAGTCAAAAGTTATGGATGTCTTGTCATGCAATGTTGCTTGGAGGAGGATGAGTGCATGTTTGTCATTCATGGTTTCAGCGTTGTTTGTATCTTGATCATTTTGACATTAAAGTGCTAGAATAACATGTCATAACGGTATTGTTTTCTTGACAGCTTTTGTTGCCTTTGCTTTGAAAAATGTGGCATGTTTCGTTGGGAGTTCTTGCACTTTACAATGTGTTTGGTGAATGATCATTGTCAAAGCACTTGTGGAAATCCATTTAATAAAGAAATAAAAACAGATCAGCGTGACAGATGCAGCCATCTTTGTTACACATTAAAGGGCAAAAACTGCAATCAAATGATTCACTCTTTATGTGGAAAATCTTGAATTTCCCTCATTTCAGCTTAGGGAATTCTTTGTGATAAATCTATTTAGGAATATCTGAGAATAAAGCCGGCTAAATGTCCCTGTATTTCTTTATAATCATTTCAACATGGTCTCTGGTGGGTGATTTTCTTGTTGATGTGAACATTGCAAGTTATAAGATATTAGAAACAATGTATTCATTTACATGAGCATCATCATGAAGTATTTGTGTCTTTAATGGTGACTGTTTCATACAATATTACTGCTTAGTACATACCACATGACTACTTGGCTAAGTATACAAGAAAAATATATGAACAAAAAAGTAAAACCAACCATAAGTTTCTTATTCTTTGACCGATTTTTGCAAGATATGTTTGGCGCTCAAGCCGAGAATGTGCACTACCAACGAAATGCAAAAGTTTTTAAAAAAAGGTATTGGTTTATGCCCGAAATCGACTCAACTGGATGTATAGCAGTTGAGCTATAGTTTTTGGCAAAAAGTGTGACCTTCTGTAGAAACAAATCAAGTTGCGTGGATAGTGCTGGAACATGATATACTGTTGAATCAGATTTCCAGATTGGGAGACTGAAGTCTTTGAAGGAATTTCATATATGGAAAAAGATACATGAATGTGTTGTTAAAGGTGTTAAATGGTCTGATAGCTTAAGAACTCTGTCTGTACTATTGCTATATATAGCTGTATCCTTGATTCCTTATATAGAAGCAGGTGCTCAGTTCATGAAATATGTATGTACAATGCAATAATAAGCCAAAACACTCTTACATTTTGTTCAAAGTTAACTGATAACGGTTGTAAACATTGCCTTGTCAATCAGGTAAACTAAGTTTATTTAGGTTTAACTGGGTGTAACTGATTTAAATGTAATCCTCGCTATTCTTTCCAATGGGATAGTTTCCTCATTAGTTTTACTTATTGAATCAACAGTAGAATGCAATAATAAGCCGAAACGCTTTTTTAAAACTTTTCATATTGAATTAGCAAAAACAAGAATGTGCCAAGTCCTGATATCATGTATGATATATGCAGTCATTTTATGTACATATAAATAGAAGTATCTTTTTTCATGGTTATAGTTCATTATAAAAGTAATAAAACATATTCCAATGCTACATGGAATTAATTGCATGCTTTTAAAAAAGGAATAAAAAAGTTATTTACTATCATATACAGGGAAATTAATTGTATGCAGTTTTTCACTTGGCTGGTGACGTTGTAAAACTTGCTTAAATGCTGCAGTTTATTACATAAGGGAGTTTGTTCACCTCATGGTCTGAAACTTTTGAAGAATTCATTGAATGTTATACTATGTTGCATTTATGCACCAATTGTCATTTGTTTCAGTTTACAAGATGATGGTTCAATTTGTACTTTTCATATACACATTTTATAGTCTTTCAATAAGCCAAACAGTGACCAGAAATTACAGGAATGCATGGTGCTTTTGCATGCAATAAGTCATATAAATTGAATTATGTAGGCTCTCAATAAGTCATTCAGTGAACAGAGGTTACAGGTGCTTTTGCTTGCAATAAGTCTGGCAAGTTGAATTGTATAGGCTCCTAATTAGTCATACAGTCATTTGGTTTATATGCTGTGGTAAATGTTACTTGCTGAATTGGAACTGGAGCAACAACTAGATAAGGGTGTGACTGTTGTAGTAAGGGTCAGATCGACAAAAGTTGTATACCAGTGACAAAAGTTTTATACCAGTATACGAGACCTCAGCACAATACTATACCTCTGCAATAAATATTAACATTGGGTGAATTTAACATAAAAAAAACATGTAATTGTCAGGTTCATTGATGTTTTTATCTTCCCATAAATTGTAATGTTACATTATTACAGTATAAGTTAAATGTAAATAAAAATGCTGGGATTTTATTGTGATTTTATTTTTTTTATCAACGACCACCTTCAGGTTTTAACAGGAATGACTCTATTTTATGATATTTTTTTATATAACTTGACAGATTGTGTCAAATGTCATCCTCATTCATTGTATATCATAGTTGTATAATATTTCATTGTGCAATTAAAACTTACTTTTCTTAAATAATATGTGGAAATGTAATATGTTTTGCCGTTTCACTTGCAATTTATTATCATATGGGAGTTACTCTAAATGATTCGGTTCATTGCAATCAGAAATCATAATATAAATTTGTGTGGTCAAAAAAAAATAAGTTCAATCCATTTTTTTTAATATGCCTTATTCCTGTATTATCGTGGTTATTAATCAGCAAAACTGTGCATGCGCAGTGTGCATATATGCAAAAGAACTAAAAGAAATACCAAAACTCTTCCTATGGCTAATTCCCACACAGTCCAACTCCAAAATTAATAGTAAACAAGCTTGTTTACAAATCCACGCATGTTTTACATAGTGTCTTTCAGAATCAAAATATTCCAGAAAGTTCCTATTGAAAGCGTGGCTAAATTTAGCTGTTCTAAAAATAGCTGTTCGGCAATCAATTTCATCAACAGAATGCATGATTTGGAAGCTGGTTCCCAGGTGAAGGTCAGATGATGCAACAAAAATGGAGGCTGATTAAAATTCAGGAGAAATTGTCACTAAATGAAGCAATGTGAAAAAAAGTATTCTCGTGTTTGCAAAACTTCACTACTATCGGACTATCGGTGAAATAATACCGTTTTAAGGCTCAAGTTAGGAATTTCAGCTGTTCTAGTTGCATTTTCTTGCAGAAATCGGACCAATGTTTCCATCCATGAAAATTCGGACCCTCACTGTTTCGCCAAATTCATTATTTACATTGCCACGGAATCAATAGGTAGCCACGGTGTTATAGGAATAAGGCATACATTAAGTTTTAAACCTTAATTGATCAGCATCATTTTTAACATTTCCTCAAATAACAGCTAATTGATTTAACCCTTTATTCTATATCTGCATTTCATCACCATATATCCTTTGTCCATGATTTATTATTTTGCTATAATAAGCACTGTAGTTGCAAGGGGGACTACTCATATTACAGAAATGGAGTTAACAAGACACTTTAACAAGGGAGATCACTCCTGTATACCTAGTGTAGGGTATTACTTAATAAAAGATCCACAAATTCAGAAATCTTTCACATTTCTATTATCACCTTTTCTTTTTAAAATATTTATTAGTCATAAATTGTCTGTTTTTTTAGCAAAGCACATCATAGCGCTATCCATGGGAGGTAATCTATGCCTCCTATATTTAATTGAACTGAAGGTAACTAAATGAAGGGGCTCGGTAGCGCTTAGCTTAGTCAACATGTATACACTAGAGGACATGGACAAGGAATCTTTGTGCTGTGTTTAAATGGTTTATTTTTCTATTTTCAGAAAATATTGTGATAACAGAAGATGATTCCAAAACAAATGAAAAAACATCAACAAGCGTTACAGCTGCAGGTAAAAAAGTTTGTTAAATATCTTGTCTTCACACATTAAAGGGACTCAACTCCAGTTGTTAAATTGCAAAATTTATCAAAAAGCTCTCTTAAAATGGCATTTTAAAACACAGTTAGTTTTGTGATTAAAATGTTTACAAAACATGTTTTTATAAATCATCAAAATGGAGTTTAGTCCCTTTAAAGGTTCTGTATCTCTCCGTTCAAAGTCCCTCATTTCTCACTCCATGGCAGTAAAGCTGCAGTGACTCACTCCAATAAAGAGGATCCTTGTCTCACTCCTTTAAAGGTGCTCAGTGTCTCACTCAATTAAAGGTGGTGTCTCACTCCATTGAATGTCCTATGTTTCACTCCATTAAATGATCCATTTGGTGTTTTGTGGTTATGTTTAAACTATAGGATATAGTGTTATATTACAATGATCTATGGGACAGGAGTGCTGACTTAATTCAGACAAGAAGTTAAGTTAATTACATGTTATTTATGCTGGCCATTTAATGATAGTTTTTGTATACAAACAATATTCATTTGTCTGAGCTTAATAAGCTGATGATTCATGTCTGTATCTCTGCTGAATGGTCTGTTCATTTTACTGTTGTTGAATATTATTTATTATCAAGTTGTTGTTATGTATCAGTTTTGTCCAATTTTATACAATGTAGCAATATTTTCTAAAACAGTTGTATAATTTGCTGGCTTAGAATGAGAAGGTCGTAAGTACAAAATCAATATTTTGCGAAAACAAGAAAAAACTGTCTGAAATTACTTTTTACAAGCTTTTACAACTTCATTTTGGTCAACATGACAAGTTCCGATTTTCATGAAAATAGGCTCATAAAAAGCGCATGGTGATGCTTGATTTGTACGACCTTCTTATTCTAAGCCAGTGACATGGAGGACCTGACTGAGATCGATGACAAAACCGGTCCAATCAAGCTTTGAAACCCAGAATAATCTGATTGGGGTCAACATACAAATGCTCTATTCACTGCTCTGCAACCTAGGAGCATGTTGCAGGTTCCAAATTTTGTGCACTAGACGATCCTACATTCACAAATTGTGTTAATAAAAAATGTCAGACAATCTAGTTGCTAACCTTACTTTATTTAGATAGTCACAGTTGTAGTGAGCCAAATCTGAAATGTCAAACATTTCAGGACACTATTATAGTGTTTATATGAAATTGGATTAAAGTGGTAAAATCCATCTTCTAATGTGACAGTTTAATATTTGCTTTGATTTAAGTTTGGTTATAATGATGCTGTTAAGTTGAAGGGGCATTATGGGATGGTTTATATATTTGTTAATTATAGTAAGCTAGTTATTTTTAGCACACACCTGTTTCCTTTGCTTGAGTCATTTTAATTGCCAAAATCTTGGTCAAATTATTTTGTTTTCATGCCTTGTTTGAGTTGTTGCCCTTGGCATTTTGTAAGGCTGGAGTTGTTGCCCTTGAATCAGTCTTTTGTAAGGCCAGAGTTGTTGTCCTTGAATCAGTTTGCAATACAACTTGAATTATTGCCTTTGAATCAGTCTTCCCTAATGCCTGTGTAGAGGCCCTTGAACCTATCCACAGTTAAACATGAGTTGTTTGCCCTTAAATCAGTTTTCAATAAAAATTGAGTTATGGCCCTTGAATCATTCTGAATTACCTAAATTTGTTAAATAAATTATATAATCTTTGCTTTTGGGTAAGTGATGTAGAAACACAATGCTCATAAAGTTATGCTGACATAGTTTCATAGTGTAGAAACATGACACTCTTAAGGTTACGCTGACATAGTCATTCTGTAATATGACTCTCCTGAAGTTTTGCTGGCACTGTTACACAAGAGTATTATGCTTCTTAAGTAACACTGACATTGTTTCACAGAAATATGATGCTCCAATAGTTGCTTGTATATCTGCTAATCATTTCCTTCTGACAAATGTGTTTACCATCCTATGATGTATTATACAGTAATATATCATCGTGGACACATACAGCATGTATGTTTTTGCACAATCGAGAAATAGATGAATTTTGTTGGAACAACAATATTATTGATTTTGAACATGATAATCCTGTAGGACCTAGGAATTGTCGGTTTCTATTATGCCTTTATGCTTAAAACTTGTACTGTAAAATAGTAAATTTTTGTGGGTTATTAAATTTCATGGATTTTTTATTCTCCTCAATCACAAAATCAAATCCCATTCGGAAAAGTAATTTTTACCCCAGTAGCAGTATTTATGCAAAATCCACACAATAAAGTCCCATTGAAATGGTCTTTTTTACCAAAAACCATGAAATTTTGACCTATCGAAAATAAATGATTTTACAGTATTTCTATTTTTCTTGCATATAGGTGCATGTAGTCAGCCTAATTCTCAAGGAACCTGTCGAGATTTCACGGTCAAATGGTTCTATAATTCATCATCAGAGTCATGTGATCGTTTCTGGTACGGAGGTTGTGATGGTAATGACAACAGATTCGACCAGGAAGACGAATGTAAACAAGCATGTATCAGTCAGGAAGGTGAGTTTCTTCATTCTATCATTGAAATATTCTTAATGGTTGAAGGTCCCACTGAGCATTTTTGCCACGGTGATGTACTCCCGATTTAATAAATAGACATCGGAAGGTATCAGGGAAAAGGGTCCTCATGTTCTAGGGGTTTCGGGGAAGTCATTAGAAAATTTGTGAAATCTATTCCCGATGCATACCGAAGCTATTGTGTAAAAAATGCTTGGTGGGATCTAAGCTTTATTATGCTGTTCTCCTTCTCACAGAAGCTGGTGTAGAATTTGGAGGTAACTTAGACCTTGTTATGCTCCCCCCCCCCACTCAAGGAAGTTGGAGTAGCTTAACCAACATGCCAATGTTATAGTCCTAGAACTTTCATTATACAAGACTAAGTACCAAGATAGGAGCTATCATCCTAACCATTTTAGTACTTATTACCTAGGATCAAATCCATGACCTTCTGTACATGATTACAGGTCAGTCTACTTGGACCTCTGTGTATTTGTTTCTTTGTAACCCAAAATGGTGTAAGAGTTTGTAAGCCAACAAAAATGTGGTTTTGATACTAAGTCACAATTTGTATGTGTTAATTGTCCAGTATGTGTGCTGTAAAGATGACCTGATATAACCTCTGAAAGTCCTGGGTTGCCATAGTCTATCCAAACATTTACATACCATTACGAAGATAAAAAATCAAAGCACTGATAGTGCTGAATTTTGTTCCTGAGGTCAGATATAGGATACACTTCTGTTTTCTTTGGTAAATGTACTACTTGTACTCCAAGGCGATAAAGCACAAGGTCATCCCAGTGATTGACCACGTTTATCTATTTTTAGCATCAAAGTCTCATTAGATTTTTTCATTGCGCTAACCTAGAAAGCACCCTGTTAAAAATTCAGATTCATTTATTTGTAATCTAAGGAAGAGATACAACAGTAATTATAGAAATCTCATGAAACAATTTAATTCTATGCTTGTTGTTGTTTAGACTCGAATATAAAGACTTAGTTTGCATATATAAAGATAAGAGACTACTCATCAATTTAACGAGATGTTTCATCAATTAGTCAAGGAGGACCTTGTTAACATAATTGTACAACCGTATGAATTAATTCGCTACCATTTAACCGTTGCACGTATTTGGAACACAGAAGGCGGAACTTGTTTAAGTTACTAATTTGTCGGCATTTATCAAATGTAGGAATTCATGTTAGTGCATAAATTTAGGGTTTTTTTTAACATGATTCACCGATTCTCATTACTTTAAGAATGCGACATGCATATGGTTGATGTACGTACTGCTACTCTTCATTTTTAAAGGTAGAAAAAGGTGTATCTATGTATACTTATATACTTACTCTTCTTTTTAAAGTTAAAAAAGGTGTAGTTATGTTCAGCCATGTGCTTAAATTTATTCAATGTCATATTAAAGTGATAACGTAAGTATCTCATTTATATGCTATTCTGTCAGGTTATATGGTTTATCATGATGAATAAAAATTAATACCGTATAAAAAACATCTGACCTTTGCAATTAAATGTTAGTTTTAAGATGGCGGGCAAAAAGGTCAGTTTTTCTCAGTTTACAAAACCTGTACATTGAATGTGTTGTAAAATTGAAGAAAAATTAAATACCATATAAAAAACATCAGACTTTTGCAATTAAATGTTAGTTTTAAGAAGGCGGACAAAAAGGTCAGTTTTTCTAAGTTTACAAAACCTGTGCATTGAATGTGGTGTAAAATACATAACCCCATGATGAAGAAAAATTAAATACCATTTAAAAGACATCAGACCTTTGCAATTAAATGTTAGTTTTAAGAAGGCGCACAAAGAGGTCAGTTTTTTTCAGTTTACAAAACCTGTACATTGAATGTGGTGTAAAATACATAACAACTAAATCTTAGTCCTTAATAGTTCCACAGACTTATTTATTGTATTCACCTTAATATATTCGTTGAATATTGGACACTTTGATTAAATTAGTTTCTTATGCGAGACAAGAATTCAATCATACATATTTGGCCAATTTTAATCATCCAATTTCATTAGAAATGTTGGAGCTATAATTGAATGGGCCTTTGATCTCTGGTTGGCATATTTACATGTCTGTACTGGTTGGCATATTTACATGTCTGTACTGGTTGGCATATTTACATGTCTGCACTGGTTGGCATATTTACATGTCTGTACTGGTTGGCATATTTACATGTCTGTACTGGTTGGCATATTTACATGTCTGCACTGGTTGGCATATTTACATGTCTGTACTGGTTGGCATATTTACATGTCTGTACTGGTTGGCATATTTACATGACTGTACTGGTTGGCATATTTACATGTCTGTACTGGTTGGCATATTTACATGACTGTACTGGTTGGCATATTTACATGACTGTACTGGTTGGCATATTTACATGTCTGTACTGGTGACTGAAATTAATAAAATGTATCAATATCTGCCTCTGCTGTTTGTCATTCCTAGGGTTGTGTTCACAGCTAGAAGCTCAATTACATCAATACTTTCAATATAACTAAGTTCCCTCAATTTATTCAATTATCTAATTAATTTACCATTCATTTAACTTTACATTTATAGTTGTCAGGACATCATAAATGACTGTTTAACAAAGGTATGAAATATAGGGTTCTTTGCCTTGACCTTGATACATTGACCTCTTTGCCTTGACCACATTACCTTAATTGACCTCTATGTCCTTCTGGCCTCTTTGCCTTGACTTTATGCTTTGCATACCACTTTGCCGTGGCCCCTTTACCTTGACCTCATTGCCTTCATGACCTCTATGAATTGCTGGCCTCTTTACCTTGATTTCTATGCTTTGACCAAACTTGTCAACTTGCATTGAAACAAACTTCCCTGCCTTCCCAAGTGTCCGATTTCCTCATATCTTTTTGTCAGTGTCTTTCAAATTGGAATTCATTTTTCAAACACCTGTAATGCTACAAAAAATATTGTTGATTCAGCAAATATCTTTCATTCAGAAAAAAGCAATGACAAGTTTCCTTGGCCATAAGTAGGACACCCAGTAGCAATATGCATTGGGCTTATAAAGTCAAGTGTCTATTAATTCAATGCATGGAATGAATAACATCTTCTTGAAAAGATTCCCACCTTAAAAAATAAACTAAATAGTTCATTGTATTTCATTCAAAAGTTCAATTTGTAAATTCATACAAAGGGAACATCGAGATCATTGAAGGTTACAAACTTGTTGTTTTGTCAAACCCCTCTGTGCATTTATTATATTGATTCTGTAGGTTTGTGTCAATAAAATCTGCTCATTAATTTTCTGCTTTTGCGATTAAGTTTTTATTTGGTACTTGAGTTTGCGGAGAAAATTACAACAACTAGGGGAAGATAAAAGTATGTGCCTTGCCTTCTCCATGTTTGCTTGACATTTATTCTATGATAGGGGTATATTGCTTTTACAAATTCGTTATATTTTGACAGCGTGTACTGTATTAATATCTTGGTATACTGTCATATCGTTGTGGAGCCAAACACTCATAGAATTTGGCACATAATTCATAAAATTGGCAATGTTGTAGGGGTTTTGGGGAATGGTTACAGGTTTGTGGATTTCAGAATAAAAAACAACAAATACATAACAAAGTACCAATCATGCAAGATTTGGCTATCAAGGTCGTCCAAGAAAAATTTGTCCTCACAAATTTATTAATACGGTATAGAGTTTTGGATGTAAGCATACTAAATAATTACAAGATCCTGATGTTTCACCAGTTATATTTAATATCAGAGTGCTTGTTTATGGGATATACAAGCATCTATACCAAAATTAAGTGAATATTTGACAATTTTATTTCATTTTTGCAATACACCCTAAATGTGATGCAGTCCCTTTAAGGCATTAGTAAATCAAGGATCTAAATTCAGGATCACTTATATTGTACATGCAGCCTGCACCGTTCCTTCCTTTGTCTGGAAAACATTGCCAATCTTAGCTAAAACATGTTGTGATTGACTTTTCAATTTCCCTTTTCGTGTTTCTATAGAAATTGCTTCTGTACAATATTTTATATTTTATAATCTTGTTGGCAGAATCTTGCCTTAAATCATATCAGTCTTCAATAGGAAAATTAAAACATGATTTAGATAGCTTGCTGCGCAATGTGTAGCAGCTGCAGACAGAGTCTCGGGCTTGTGTTTTGTCTAAAAGTAACCAGAATTTCTAATATTACCAGTAGTCCATTTCCAAATATTATGAAGTAATTATTTGTTGCTACGTCTGCTTCATTTTCTTGATCTTGAGAATAGTTCTGAACAATAGTGAGGTCTTCGACCAATCAAAACAGGCTTTACAAAATGTTGACCAATGAACATCAAAGACACAAAGATTCTTTCCGTTTATTTTGCATAAGCAATAATACACCACATGTACATGTCATAGAAAGTAATTGTGTCTTTGAATATTCAACCGCTATGAAATTTAATGTCGGAAGTATATATATTTAGTTTCAACCAAAATCAACAGGAGATATTGTGTAAGGTGTCTGCTCATGCACTTTTCTTGCATGGTATACAGAGCTAACCCACCATTTTGTATTTTGAAATAATAGTAAGATTTTGACAGATTAATGTCAAATTTATGAATTTATATAAACGTAATGCCAAGCATAGCCTTTATTTGCCAGTCAGCTTTCTGCTGAATATGGCGGCCATATGTGTGCCTCCAAGTGGATTTGAACCGCTGAGCTACCGTGAGAGGCCATAATAAGTTGCTTGTTAAATTAATCCTGTTCATAACTGACACAAAGCAGTTGTGGTGAGTTGGCACTTCTGACCAGCATAATTACGTTATATTTGTACAAGAAGATATATCGATGCTATTCGGTAAGATGTGTTCAGGAATTTTCCAAGAATAGAAATATTGAGTGTTTTCTTAGCCGGATTTTACGCTCGTAAGGTGACATCGTAACAGAGTGAGCGTTCAATTTGTTTATATTGATGTAGTGGAAAGCAATATCGATCAATTCTTGGAAAACATTGAATTGTATTCCTTGGCGAGAGGTTTTGGTGATTAGTTCTACATCTTACAACTAATTTACTGCTAGAATATTTTGTTTGATATATTTGCAAGAAAACACTCAACTTCATAAGAGTAAATTTTGTCTTTGTTACATAATATTTAATTCTGAAGTTGCGAATGTATACATACTGGTAGCTTAAGGCAGATGAAAAAGACATATTTTGTCAGCAAATGAAGTTGTTTCAAGTTAAAAAAATATTGACAAAACATGCAGGTCAATCGGGAATTTTTGTTCCAAGTTCAAAGTCGAATCATGATCAGTTTTACTCCTGGAATAATTTTCAGCTCAAATAGATCGAATAAAGACAAAAAACCTTTTTAGGTCTCAATAAATATAAGTCTAGTAACTACCATTTTATGTCTGGTTATTACCGTCTGCTGGTCTAAGAAACATTAGCCACACATTGCCAAGCTATAACTAATATGATAATATTAGGGATAAAAATGTTTTTCATCAACGATATAAAACAATTTGCGATCAATTTACATCTTTTAGGACTCATCGACAAAGATTTACAACTTATTGCATTCCCTAAGGGACTCAGGGGTGAATGGACTTGTTCCTGTTTTTCTGCGATCCCGTCTCAGTAATATTCATCGGCATTATTCATTGGAAGAATTCATCGTAAAATGTCTTAACGTTGATATATTCTATGGCTGCAATATTGAACTGTATAATGTTCTACCAAAGGCTATAGAATATAAGCATCCACTTATCCTACCAATTTGCATATTTTTTTAATGAAATGGAAAGATATAGAATCCAAAAGATTGTACATTTCTCACTTCAGTAAACGGACATTTCTGGCAAAATGGAAGAATGTAGAATCCAAAAGAGTGTACATTTCTCTCTTCAGTAAATGGACATTTCTTGCTTCCCTCTTTTATTTCCTGACATATTGATTACTCTGCTGAAAGGAATTATGCTTCGTTGACAAAAAACCAGGTCCTGATTTTCTCACATTCGCTCGTTTTTTGCTCAATTTCTTTCAACTGTTTTAGTCATTATCCTAGAACCTGATGGAGCGATTTTTTTGGCAAAAAATTGTCGTTCTTCAAATCAGATGAAGCCTGTTGAAACGGAGATAAACCATGATTGAAAGAATTCTGTGAATTGAAGTCGGAATCTGAATGGCATATTTTGCAGTCCCAGAATTTCTTGGTAACTGCATGAGTGCAATAAGTTAAGCATGTTTTGTTACAATTTGCCATATTTTTCTGATTCCTTTATTACTTACTGTTGCAAAGCAACTAAATTGCATATTTTTGTATGAAACAGGAAAAAATCTGTCTGAAAACTACTATTTACTTTTTGAAAAAAAAACACAATCTTTTGGACGTCAGTTTGGTCAACATGACAAGTTCTTATTTTCATGAAAATAGACTCGATGCGCCTTATGATGCAGATTTTAAATATGCTTTTGAGTCTTAAAAGGTTGTATGAAGTACTATACTGTACTGTAGATATATGCTCAAAACATGACAATATTTCCGACTACAACAATTTAAGAAAATGAAACAATGGTATTGAATTTTCAGTTGAATTTGCTGTATCAATAAGTACTGTTCCATAATAATTGTCGCCATTGTGTCCATGTATTTCAAGATGACTGTTGTTTATACTCCTGCTGGAATAAGTACTATTCCATAATGTCGCCATTGTGTCCATGTATTTCAAGATGACTGTTGTTTATACTCCTGCTGGAATAAGTACTATTCCATAATGTCGCCATTGTGTCCATGTATTTCAAGATGACTTCTGTTTATACTGTATTATTTCCTGCTGATATAAACAAAGTGCACTGAAGTCTACAATATATCTTCTCTATATTACCATATCACTTCAGACTGCAGAATTATGTCTCAAGTAGCTATATATAGAGTAAGAGCAGTCTATGTTGCAGACATTCAAATACTGTATACCCCTGCATAAGCGTCCCCAGGGGCAACACATTTTGCAAAAGGGGGCTTTTTTTTTTTTAAAATGGGGAGAAAATCATTAAAAAATGTCTGTTATTGATGAAACAATAACAAAATATTGATAACCATCATATAAAACATCAATAATTATACGATTTTTTTAAAAAAAAAAGACAAATTTTCTCCAAAAAGTTGGGGGGGGCTTTTTAGTTTAAGTAGGGGGATGTTTATCTAGGTTTAACTACGTGTAATTGAGTTAACGTTAGTCCCCGCTATTCTTTCAAATAAGATTGTTCCCCCATTAGCATTACTTATTGAATCGACAGCACACCACATTAAATCGAGACTCGTCAGAGTTATAACGAGCATAGTCTCAGTTAAATTTGGTCGGACAATACTTCACCTGTGCGTGACAGGAAAGATGTGCACATGTATAGGAATTCTGTATCATTGATTATTGATTGAGATATCTCTGCTACCCTGAAGTTGATACTGAAAATGATTAATTATCACACTATAGCTCTTCTTACAGCACCTCTGACAAACCATTTTATTCGACCAATCAATATCATTATATCAATGAGTAGATCTATGTACGATTTAAAGCAGCAAAAGAATACGAGCACAGCATTTGTAACCGCATCACCTTTCACATGGTATAGTACACTAAGGCTGATGAGAAAGGTGGAAAAAATTGGTATTTATGCCATATTGCTGGCTTAGAATGTAAAGGTCGTATCTACGAAATCGATATTTTTTTCGAGAAAACAAGAAAATACTGTCTGGAAATTACTCATAACTTAGAGTAAAACAAGCTTTTTCTACTACAGTTTGGACAACATGACAAGCTCTGATTTTCATGAAAATCTAAGACTCATAAGAAGCGCCTTGTGATGCTGATTTAAAATATGTGTCAGTCTTATAAGGTTGTTCTCATTCTAAGCCAGCAATTTGTAAAATGCACATGGTAATATTAAATTTCATATGGAAATGCGCCATTTTCAATGTATTTGCGGATTTCTATGTTGTGAATTATAACATTAATACTGAGAGGTTATGGTTGGAAATGTAGCAGATTTTCGTCTCGCAATGTATTAAGATATTGAACTTGTTATTCTTTACGGAGAGGGAGAAAACTGTCAAACATCAATTTCTCGAGACATTGAACACTCTGTTTTCTCGAAATGCTCGCCAAGAATCGCTTTGAAGTAATGTAATATTTGTTGCTTTATGGAAAATTAGAAAAATATCATGTTTGGCTAGTTGTTAAACACTGAACAGACAGGAATATTGAATAACTCAAGGACACTTTAATTAGTGATGAACAAAACAGCATATTTTTGAATTTATAATACTAGATCTTTATTGAAAAATATTCAAGTTTACAATATTCATGTTTACAATTATCATGTTTACAGTTAGTGCATTATGTGGACTAGTTATTTATTATGCCCAAAAGAGAAGAAATTTAGTTATTATTTGGCCTTTGGAGAATAAATTCAGAAAAACCTGTTAATCTTGACCATCTATAGATTGGTCAGTCTGGTCCAGTCTGCTTCATTTATTTGCTAACTTGTTCAACATGTTATTGGAGAGGGGAGAAAACCACCAATCGGATTAGATCGAGTTTCCATTAGATCCAGTGTCCATGTAAGTAGATTGGGTAAAATCAATAATGAGGAAAATAAGATTGACATGTTTCTTCATCTAAGTATGATAAATATCTTGTCACTCTATCTTAATTCAGGCAATCCTTGACCCCACAAAGTGTTGGGACAAACATCTTAGTTACAAAGTCTTTATTAAAGTGTATAGAGCTATATCGGACGATCATTTTTAAAAAAGTTTCCTGAAAAACAATTATACTTTCATATCCATTAGATCATTTTTCACTTCGGTTTTAACAGATATACTCTCTCTCTGATTTATTGGACATGCGAACTCATGGAACTGTCCATTTTCAT
The DNA here is from genome assembly GCA_963678985.1 of Spisula subtruncata. Taxonomy (NCBI): domain Eukaryota; kingdom Metazoa; phylum Mollusca; class Bivalvia; order Venerida; family Mactridae; genus Spisula; species Spisula subtruncata. Next base: position 19,964,270 of record OY787661.1, read on the forward strand.
ACAAAAAGTGTTCATGAAATTATATGAATCGTCTATTTTTCGACGATTGAATCAAAGTACACGGAACCCAACCAAAGTTTTAATTGCAATTATAGTAGGCTAAGGGAGTATAGTAGCATACTAAAAACAATGCAAGTAATTATTTTGACATTAAATGACTGTAAGATTATAGCCCTATACACTTGAACGTCTTAGTTACAACGTTATTGACATCATAGTCACAGAGTCTCTATTGACATCAAAGTCACAAAGTCTTAAATATCATCTTGGTCACAAAGTCTTTATGAGACTGAAGATGGCCAATTGTCAGAAATATGGCTGACTGGATTTTGAAGTGTAATGATGCAGTTTCAGAGGTCCATTGCCTGAGCAAGGCACTACCATAAGCTTTCATTCAGTTATCTCCTGCTCTATTAAATATAGAAGGCATAGACTACCTGCTGTTGAAAGTGCTATATAGCGCTTGCCCATTTAACGGTCTCATGGCAATGTCTGGCAAGATTTTATAAGTTTTGTAGTTTAATGATGGTACCCTAGTAACCCTGGTACATAAAAGGTCCAGAAATCCCAGTATGCAACATTGCAATCATCTGTATCAAGTACTGTTAGGTCAAACATTGTCGCAAACTTGCAAATGTCTTAATTGAAGCACTTAAAGGCACTCATGTAGACCTGCAGCATGTAGGACAAACAGGACACAGACTTTGGAACTAAGAAATTCCAGTATGCAATCATCTGTATTAAGTGTCGCAAACTCACAAATATCCTAATTGGAGCACTTAAAGGTGCTTGTGTCTGTAACATGTAGGACAAACAGGACACAGACTTTGGAACTAAGAAATTCCAGTATGCAATCATCTGTATTAAGTGTCGCAAACTCACAAATATCCTAATTGAAGCACTTAAAGGTGCTTGTGTCTGTAACATGTAGGACAAACAGGACACAGACTTTGGAACTAAGAAATTCCAGTATGCAATCATCTGTATTAAGTGTCGCAAACTCACAAATATCCTAATTGGAGCACTTAAAGGTGCTTGTGTCTGTAACATGTAGGACAAACAGGAGGCAGACTTTGGAACTAAGAAATTCCAGTATGCAATCATCTGTATTAAGTGTCGCAAACTCACAAATGTCCTAATTGAAGCACTTAAAGGTGCTTGTGTCTGTAACATGTAGGACAAACAGGACACAGACTTTGGAACTAAGAAATTCCAGTATGCAATCATCTGTATTAAGTGTCGCAAACTCACAAATATCCTAATTGAAGCACTTAAAGGTGCTTGTGTCTGTAACATGTAGGACAAACAGGACACAGACTTTGGAACTAAGAAATTCCAGTATGCAATCATCTGTATTAAGTGTCCCAAACTCACAAATATCCTAATTGAAGCACTTAAAGGCGCTTGTGTCTGTAACATGTAGGACGAACAGGAGGCAGACTTTGGAACCAATGGCCCTAGAACAAATGTCAACTCAGTGTGTCTTGTTGCAATTAAACGCTACATACAAGGTACTCAGTGTGTCCTGTTGCAATTAAACGCTACATACAAGGTACTCAGTGTGTCCTGTTGCAATTAAACGCTACATACAAGGTACTCAGTGTGTCCTGTTGCAATTAAGCACTACATTAAAGGTAGGAAAAACCGGATATAAATTAACTACTGGTGAGTGGAGCGAGACATCGTTAATTTGAAGAAAATAACATTATAATTGGCTCTTGACACCACTTGGCTTCATTGATGTTCTGGCTTTGATGAACGTTACTAAGTCTGCCGAGACAGTCATTATACTCATACTAGCTCTTTGACTATAGTATAATATCCGCCCACATGGAGGTTCAAGTATGCCAAAAATGTTTTTATCATTTTGAATTTATAATCTCTTGTTTTTATTCAACTATCGGTATAATATTGATGATAATGTAGCTTTTATTTGTTATCAGCCGTATTATGCTGATAGGGCTAATAAATTCTCCAACATACTGTTATACAAGACATTTTTGACAGTGGTCGAAAGCGAAACTGAGTTAAGTCCATATTTGGTCATGGAGTTGATAGAATAAGTTAACATTCAGCCCTTGTATGTAATAACTCATTTCTGACCTGAACTCTCAGTAGATTATATTAATATAAAAATATCATAATCATGAAAAATATCGGCCATATGTGGGCATATCTAAATAATTGGCTTAAAATTTGACAGTCGGGTCTTCAGATAAATAGTTATGTTGACACGTATGCTGGAATTTGAAATTACTGGGTGTTAACAATGTAGATTTGTATGTCATATTACGTTTTTTTTGTCACATGAATTGTCTAGGGTAATATTATGATTTACTGGTAACCAGATGCTACGTGTCAGGTCGTTCTAGTAACGAGGTCGGAGATTGCTTAATAAGCTAACTTGTTATAATTTTCTGGTAAGGGCCACACGCATTATATCAACATGTTATAAAGGAAAACAAATCATATGGTGTTTGTGAAATTTTATTTTCTCAATTTGATCCATGTTTGCTAAACCCAAAGGCGCAAAGAGCTTACATAACGAGAAAGGCTAGTATAAGTTGGTCAGGAGGCAAAATGGTTTCCGTTCAGTAACTAAAGAAAGCTTTGCTCTATGATCATTAAACTTTACAGGGAGGTTGGTCAGCAATAGTAGATGACCCCTGTAAATTTAGAGACCAGTAGGTTAAAGGTCAAGGTCGCTGTCACCTTTACCATTTTCTACTATTGAATTGCCAAGTGGGCATAATATTATATGTTTTACAAACATCTCTTGTTTTCTTGAAAAAGGGGATTGGAGGTTGCTGGTCAGTGGAAATTATTTTATTTTCTCAATTTTTATTTTCCTAACTAATGATTCATTCAGGTTCTTTATTCAATCTGGACTGCTTTCCTTGGTATTAATACTTTTGAATCATTTTCACAGCGTAAATGCTTGTTAAAAAAGTAGGTTTAAACTTGGTGTGGTACAGAATATATTAGAGACCAGGATGGGGACTTTAATCTAGGACAATTGTATAGTCTGGCCTCCATGGACATTTCTATTCAAACGGTTTGTGTATTTTATTTTTTTACAAGAAATGTGATCTACTTTCAATGTTTACTGTTATACGATATAGTATATTACGTTTTACTTCAACGTGAAGCAATTATAACATTGAAATTGTGTGTTTATGGTAATAAATGAACTTGGTCTAAGGATCATGTTAAAAATTCATGGAAAATTGGGCCTGACAGAGTGTCGAACATGACATATAGTGCGTTAGCGACTAAGCTGGACCCCCATAAACCTTAAATATCATAAAAAGTACAATGCCGATTAGAATAAAAATGGGTATGTCTTCGTAAAACACCCTTACCAACTCTCATGAAATAAAACGGAATTTTCGGTCCACAGAAAAGTGTACTTTGCATAGACGCCTAATGCAAAATATTGAGTCGAAAACAGGGTAAATACGTATGGGTAATGGAAGTTACCGGAACAGCAAAGGTCAACAATTTGGTCCAGTATAACAGTACATTTAGTCGCACACCAGTGACTGTTGAAAATATATAATGAGGCCCATGCACGAACGTTTATCTTAGTTTGTATAACTGAAGCAACTTCGTAGCAATATTTGCACGAAAAACAATGTATTTCTTGTGTGTATAAATGATCCTTCCAATCAGAAGATGGGCCTCAACTATATAAACATTGATGATCGGACAAATGTAAGTCAAAGTTATAAAATTATACCGTTATAGTTGTTACATAATACAAAAGCATAATCTTAACTAGCTGATCGTAATAACTTATTTTACTCCCCGTCTATTTGTTGATTAAAATACCAAAAATAATACATTAGACCCAATAGGAAAAACATTAATTAGACAGTAAAAAAATCTGAAATTTAAACACAGAGTTGGTAAATGTAATAAAGTTTACTCTGCCAAATTTCAATAAAATTGCACGATTACTTTTTAAGATATTTAAGGTTTATGGGGGTCCAGCTTAGTGGCTAACGCACTATACTGACATACTGAAATTGCTTCTTAATTGAAACATTGTACAATCTTGCTACCCTGGAAATGGTCCTACTTAGTCAGGGGCGTAGCTAGGACCTTAGCAATGTGTAGGCCCGTATGTAAAGATAAAAGAAGTAAGGGTGTTTGGGGGCATGCTCCCCCGGATTTTTTTTATTCCTTGAAAGGTACTGGTGCGTTTTGACGTATATTTAGGAGATTTATCTCAATTTAAACTTAAAAAAATCTATATATATATTTTTTTTTGAAATGATGTGTAGGCCCGGGCCTAATGGCCTAGCGGCAGCTACGCTACTGTTAGTATTGAAGCAAAAACAGGTGTCCGTTGCCTAAACAAAGTGCTACCATGCGCCTTCATTCAGTTACCTCATGTTTAATTGACATTACGCCAGTTGTCAATCTACACCCTTTAAATCAATTATAGTCTTATTATTGAGGTTATTCTGTAAGTTACGTTTGATAATTTAATAATAAGTATTTTATATAACCAATTGTTTGAATGTTACAATGATGTTAAATTGATATATTTATATGATTTTCCTCTGGACTATGGTCCCCTTATGTTGTAGTTAATACCGTTGGATATGATTGGTTATATTAAAGGATTTAGTTTCATTCAAATATCAGTTATAAATGACATATAAATACGCCTACTGATTGAAGTTTGTAGCTTATTAGAATTTAAGTTCATACCATCAATTTATTACGGTAAAATAATTTTAATTTTCATGGGATGAAATTTCATGGTTTTGGTAAAAAAGACCTTTCGATAGGACCTTAATTTGTGGATTTTACATTTTAGGTAATGAATACAAAGTTCAAAATTATTGTTTGATTGGATTAAATCTTGTAGTTGATGTGAGCCATGAAATCCATGAAATTTAATCCTCCATGAAAATTCTGACTGAGGTAAAACACTGGATTTGACCTACTACTATATCAAATAACTAGTCTTTTGAGGTCACTATTTACCCTATTAGTGATTTCAGTTTATGAGTCCGTCCGTCTGTCCATCCGTCTGTCTGTCTGTAGATGAAATTGGTTTCTCATTATTTCTCTGTAATTCATTGGTTTTATATTTCAAAGAAACTTATTAAAGCACCTACCGAGCCTAGTTATGCATGTTATTTTGAGTTATTGCCCTTTGACTGTATAGAGTTATTTTTTGTCAGCACTATGACTCTGTAATTGACTGTTCGTATATTTAAAAAAATCTATAAAACCTAGCTAAGTTATGCATGTTATTTTCACTGAGTTATTGCCCTTTGACTGTGAGGTTATTGTTTGTAAGCACTATTACTGTGTAAATATTGGTCGGATTTCAAAAACACTTCGCAAGACTTTGAAGATAATTGTATCATGGCAAAGACTCTGGACACTTATACGCTAATTTACATTACGCCAGAGCAGAGATCACTCTGCCTAGTTGCTTGTCGAAGGCTGCTTGGCGAAGGTTTTCAAGTTAATCCATAGGACCATGTGATTATAATTTACCCTTAAAATTGGTTTAAAGGGCATTGATTGACAACTGGCGTTATGTCAATTGGGTTAGAGCAGTAACGGGAGGTATTCGGGATATTCATAAAATTCATGGAAGGCTGGAAAATGTTTAGACGAACATCAGTACTATAATGAATATGTGCTAATTGGTGACCCAGATATTTGGTCACTGAATATTAAACATGGTAATAATTAGTCAATATTTCACTTTCAACCATTAAGTCTCTAACATTCACCTGCTACTTTCATACAATATAAATATATTTTGTCCACATAAAAAACACATTATTTATATATAGTTGATAATATCCGTAAAAAGCCATAAATTGTCATAATTGATGATAAGATGTCACCATTTATTTTATCATATATAGATACCAACCCTTAAATTACTATCATCTGGATTCGGTCACTGATCAAACGATCTAACCTTTTCTTAGAGGTTACGAAGAGCAAATAAGTGATTTATTACTTTGAATCATTTATAAGTAATTAGAGGGGTCAAAACATTAGTTTGTATATATAGATAGATATCAAGTAGTATATATACACAAGATCCAGTCTCCACCCAATAAGAGTGCAAGATATCTTCAAAATATTGATACAAGTTATCCAAGTCTACAGTCTGTTCAAAGTTTAATGATAACGGTTATAAGCATTAGCTTGTCTGTCAGGTAAACTATGTTTATCTAGGTTCACTAGGTGTATATGAGTTAACTATAATAGCCCTCCCTATTCTTTCGATTGGGACTGTTCCTTCACTAGCATTACTTATTGGAATTTAATTTTAAAAATTAGTTTTCCAGAATTACTCCCCTTTCTTCTTCACAAGCTTACTAGAGTTGCTCCCCTTCTTCAAACACCATTTTAATGACACTTATTTGTGTTTAATTAATGACTCAGTGTATCCTATATGTTTACTCTGATCAAATCAAAGTGCTAACTACTATAATTTAAAGGAGCAAAAAGCTGACTTTGTGGAAAGTCTTTTGTAGCTATAAATTGAATAAAGCCCTGTAAAGGAATAAAAAAATCATGCCAGTTAAATGGCGTTGTGCATTAATTGATTAAAAACAGAATTTGTTGTCACTATTTGTATGACACATATCAACACCTTTATGGTGGCATGTGGATGATTGCAACATGTTCCATCCACACTTTCCCAGTAAAATTTGACACTTTCCACATCTCGTTGATGAAACCATTTTCATTGAATTAATTTCGGTGGAAATCTAATTTCCTGCTCTGGCACTATTAGATAGAATGGTTGGTGAACATTGTAGATGTAGAATCAATAGTGAAGTGTTTGTATGTTTGGATGGTGCAAAATGAGCCTCTTGCCTGGGGTTACTGGCCAAATTTTCCCCTGTCCATTTTTCCCCCCGGGGAAAAACTAGGCCGGCCCTGTTTTACCCTTGGAGAAAAATTGAGCTGGTCCATCATCCCCCCTGGTCCATATTCATCCCCCTAAAACAATGAAAGTTATCATGATGATCAGATATTACCTTGGACTCCTTTCCCCACCCTCGCCCCGTTTTCTGCCTAGAAACAAATATCTGCTTATATTGACTGCTCTGATGTTATATTGGTTAATGGTAGCCAAGTATCATGCCAATATGTAACTTAAGCCTGGCCTTATTAGAACGAAGCTGTTGCCCAAATTTCTGTTATAAGTGAAATGTGATTTATAACACAAGTCTTTGACATAACTATGCTAGACTGGTTTATTTAGATGAATTATTTGATGTAATCCAAAACTTATGGTGTGGTCCTATAAACCTGTCAGCAATATGGCAGCCATATTGACATGTCTTACATTGTATAGTTAGTTTAAGAGCTCGGAGCTGTCTTAGTCTTGTCATAGAAATGTCCATAAAATAATACATGGTATTATTTGTTACATCTTAATTTGATGCTGAATAAAATTTGTTACAGCTTAGTTTGATGCTAAATAAAATTTGTTACATCTTAATTAGATGCTGAATATAATTATTTTTTGTTACGGCTTAACTTGATGCTGAATAAAAAAATTTACAGCTTAATTTGATGCTGAATTACTAGCTAGAATTCTTATAGTTTGTATTCTCAAAAGTAAATTTGTTTCCAGTAGCTAATTTCATATTTGGTATACCTGATATGCAGCCACCTGATATAAGCAACCACATTAAATTTTGATAGTTTAAACTTATTATTAATAATGTTATGCCTTGTATGTTTCAGATGTTTGCAAACAGCCAAGTGTAACCGGTAGATGCCGTGCTAGACATATACGTTGGTACTACAACACTGGTCGCCGAGAATGTATGCAGTTTATATATGGTGGATGTAATGGAAATGGGAACCGATTTCGAACAAGGGTGGATTGTGAGAGACAATGTTTGGATGCCACTGAAGGTATGTATGCAGACAGCTTCCTGTCAATAATTACATAGTTACCTATAGGTCGACCATGACCTCTCATTGCCATTTGTGCTTCAGTGGTTAGAGCGCTTGTCCTCTAATCTGGCAAACAGGGTTCAAATCCGGGTGGTGACACATACTGGTATATATACTCCTGCCACACTGGCAAATATTTGAAGGCTATGCTCAGGTAGACCAACTTACTACCAAGCAATATTAAACAATCGTTTGGCCTGGGATCTCCAAACTTGGTATGCAGGCTAATCATGACCGGTAGACGGGTCCTTATTGGTGTAAAGGTCATTAGGTCAAGGTGACATTGCACACAGACTGTGTCAGACAACACTTTCTGATCCTTAAACTGAAGAAAACTTAATTTGGTCTAGGATGTTCAAACTTGGTACGAATGTCTGTTAGGATCATAAGATGGCTTCTTATGATTTTGATGTTGCAAGGTCAAAGGTCAAGGTCACTGTGAATTTGAACTTTTATGACATTATTTGGCTATCATAGGGCGTATAAGCACTCCTTTTACAATCACTCCAATATCAAATTGAATAATGTCGATAGGCTACAAATTTGACAGAAAACTTGGCTACAAATTTGATGGAAAACCGTTGCACTGTTATATTCGGAAAACTGAATAGATGAGATAACTTGTTAGGATCAATAAATAGCTTAGTTGTCACTATGTATGATGATTATATTATAAAATATAACAAATATATAACAAACCTGTCTTTGAAAATAAGTAATACAATTATACTGTCTAGACGGGAAATAATAGTTAAAAGTTCTTGGAGGGTTTAATATAAAGTCCTTGGGGTTTTGTTGGTAAAATTATAAATTTTGATTATTGCAGCATTTTTGAAAGGGATGGAAACTAAATTGCTCCATCAATTCTAAGCTTATAAACAGTTTGCTACCAATCGTCCCATTTTAAGCTTGACTTTTCAGAGAAAAGAGTTGAGCTATTGTCGTGACAGGATCTTGTTAAGTTATTGTCAGAGTCATTTTCTCAAAGACTATCAAAGCTATCCACTTGAAACTTTACATAGTTATTCACAACCACTAGAGGAGTCCATACTGACAAAGATGATAATCCTGTGACCTATATTTATTGAGTTATCTGCCCTTGTTGCTACTAAAAAAACAAGAATGTTGAGCGTCCAGCACTTGTAGGCGGTGCTCTTGTTTGATGAACGATAGTCGTCTCTTTTGTGCAACAAGATTGTATATCTCATGATATGAAATTTACATGTAGTAAGATACACCCTTATTGTGCCAATGGGACTAAATTTCTTTACATTCTACCCTATATGTCTCTTACATTCACTGATTCAAGTATACCATAATATTAAGCATTAAGCAAGAAACACAAGAAAAGTATTCAATAGACAGATATCGTTTCATGCTGCTCCCGCATGAAAACATTCAATAATAGACTTTGTGCATCTATATATATGTTTTATGCCGACTGTTTCTTACTTAATTCCGTCTGAAGCCGTTTGTGTCTCTGCTTTATGGCATAGCATTAATGGTTCTTACTTCGAAGTTTTGTGAAACTTAACACGACTTTAGTATATGGAAATCAAAGCGCTGAAAGAACAAGGTTTGTTCCTGCTGTCAGACAATTAAATTTCCAGTCACAAAGCCTCTGGCATGCCTCCTGTAAAGCACCCTGTTAAAAAAGGTAGTTGTACCAAGTAACATGCAGAAGAATCAGGTCGATACCAAATTATCTCAAGGTTTCATAGTTTTCAAGGACATTTGTTTAAGGGTTTTAAACTGATTCCAATGAATTTTCATGCAAATATTAAGCAGGAGCAACAGTCTGTGAATTTAAAATTACAACTTCTAGCCCAAATCGGTACCATTTAATAGTTTCCCTATATTAACTCTATACATAATTACTGCAAAAGTTACTTGCCCGAATCAACAATTGCTTGTCCTGGACAACCGGACAAGTGCTTATTTCGCAGACTGGAGGAACAGTTACAGTTTTGCATGCAATAAGGGGTACATGCATATTTCTATATAATTATACATTGTCCCAGATTCTCTATATATATTGGAACTATATTTATTTCAATGAAACTGCACATAAATATTCCTTGGGAGTAGAACTGCTTTAAATGCAGTAGGATCGACCTTGCATCTGTTGTTATAAACATTGGCACAAACTCAATCGTTGTTATGGGTTTTTGTTTGTGAAATTTCATTTTTCATAACGATTTAGTAATTTAACCGAAGAGTGCAAAGCTATCATTCTTCAATGATTCGTCGACAGAAATCATGCCATCTGATTGGTCAAAAATATTAACCACACACCAAGTAGTTTAGTGACCTATTTCCTGTTGGTTGACGTTCAATGTGTTTGTTATTGCTATTCTCACGTTCATGCTAGACCCCGCAAAAAGGGGATTATTCATTTGTCAAGAATATACTTTTAACTCGGTGACTAAATTCTTAGCTAATTTTTCCCATACATATTGTCACATAGTATTTTTTATAATGACAAACAAATATCACCTACACATACTAAGCCTATACTAATATAGAAAGTAATCATTAACTGATAAGTGTTCCGCCCCTTAGTGGGTGTTTAAAAAGTAGTTGTCCTAGTATATACAGGAGGTGTAACAATGTTGGGCAAAGTTCACGTTCAATTGGTTTGTTGAGGGTTTTGTTTGAGTACCAGGGGCTAACTAGCACTTGGTTTAAGATTGCCTGAAGTGAGCAGGACTTACTGATTCATTGTTTAGTTTGACTAACTCATTGTTTGCAAGATATTGCTCATAAGTGCTTCAAAACAGTGCTTAAGTACCATTGAATTATATATAACCATCAAGCTTCGGTATGCCAGTCAGAGCATGTATGCATAGCATTCTGGGTCAAAAACAAACATGATAAAAATGTATCATTACAAATAAGGAAATGTGCGGGCGAATAGTTTTTATACAGTACAGCTTATTGTATTATATGAATCAGTTTTATGACTGTGGGAATATCGTTGTTTGTTAGTTTTGATAAGGGTGCATTAGTACAACTCAATAACATGCACATATTTGTCATCTTCAAATCTCAAGCGCTTGCCCACAAAACCGACCGATCTTACTCGCTTTTCATACTCATTTAGATCAGTTTTGCGTTTATATCTTGGTAAAGATAAAGGCGTAAGAAGACCATATCTACACCGCATTCGGTGCACCGATACTTCACTTTTACGCTGATCCCCTGTATTTTATTTATGATTTACTATAAGCATTGTTTATCCTGCATGTTTCTATCTATAAATCGTGTTTTTGAGTACATTTACGATTAAGATATATATGGCAATAATAAAGGCGTGGGTTTTATAAAGAAACATATTGTTCCGAAACTGTCCTCGGTGTTATAAATTAAATACTTTTATCCTACATGTTACATAAACATATAAATATCCAAACATATCAGCAAACACGTTAAATTATATGAAATTCACGATGGTTGTGACGAAACTCGTTTAAATTTTTTTTTTTTAATTAATTTGTTTAATTCACCAATTTTAGTGAATTACAGGGTATTTAATTAAGGGAACTATATAATTATTTTAGTGAATTGAATTTAACATTAAAAGTGCCGTTTATTTGTATTCGTATGAAGTGAATATTGACAATGAAGGTATACACTGGTAGATGTAGAAATGTGCTGTCTGTGATTGTGTTAGTGTTGTTTGTTAAAACACGTGCTCATATATTCCCAGCATTAGGTGACCAGACGAGTGATTGTAGAACGTCTAGATACGGATGTTGTCCCGATGGAAGAACACCATCTGGTGGTAACAACAACGAAGGATGTCGTCCTCTACCCTGTGATGTAAGTACTACATACGCTACACAATTCTCCGGCTTAAAATGAGAAGGTTGTAACTACTTCTTACAACCTTACAAGACTGATACATATTTGACATCTGCATCACAAGGCGCTTCTAATGAGCCTATTTGCATGAAAATCTGAACTCGTCATGTTGACCAAAATGAAGTCCAAAAAGTTTTGTTTTTTTCAAAAGTAATGAGTAGTTTTCGGACAGTTTTTTCTTGTTTTTGCTCGAAATATAAATTTTGTACTTAATTACAACCTTCTCATTCTAAGCCAGCGACTTGTGGCTTTAGGTAATAGAATAACATTTATTTCAATTACGTTTTATGGTTAACAAGCCCTAAATTTGGAGTCCACAGTATATTATTTATTGTGGAATGAGTATGTACGCTTGCTTGATATATATTTCTATGTCGGATATTGATGGTTCATTCTATATCTGACTCTTGCGTGGGTGGTAGGCGATGCTGCTGGTTCTATGTGGCTTTTGATTGTCTATGCACTACAGAATTGACTCATTTTTTTTTCGCTTGACTCAGTAATGTGACATTACTGATTGATTACTTGACACAAATGACTTATGTGACACATTGCTGAATTACGTGACATACAAATGACTTGCATGACACAAATTACAGTGTCTGTGTCAATGTAATCTAACTGCTGTTCAGAAAACATTTCAAACTTCAGAATAATGCTAAGCAATTTGATTGGTATTTCATGATTGTGCTTCTGAAATGTTTGCAGTCTATATTTATGGCTATAGATCAGAATTTTATGCAAATTTGTGATCCATTTTGGTCAAAGTTGAATAATTATGTGATTATATATACTGTGTTGGCGTGGAAACGGTTGCAATTTGGCATCTGTACCAAAGTGGAATTACATGTTCTGTGGAAAACGTTAAAAATGATTTTTTTGTTACATATTATTTCCTTAATTGGTCTAGCTGCCACTCAATGCAAGCACTCTGCTTATTCATCTGAAGTGAAAATATGTCATTTTTATTAATAAATTGAAAAAATTCTGCAATTTTTTTGTCATCGCAAATGTGAAAAATATAATCCAGTGAATGTCAGGCTTGTTACAGTGGCTAGACACAGTGTTGGATTATTATATACCAAACTGTTCATTTCTGCTGGACGGTTTTACCGATTTCACTGCTTTGTGATTATATTTGACATTAACATGAAACAAATATCCGGTAAAATTTCAAATAGTTATCTCAGTGGGAAGAAAGGGAAGATTGTCCGATATTTAACCAATATAATCTGGGAGGAAGCACTTTCCATTTTTGTCTCAAACCTTGGAAAGAAAGGGAAGGTTGTCCGATATATAACCAATATAATCCGGGAGGAAGCAATTCCCAATATTGTCTCAAACCAGGAAAGAAAGGGAAGGTTGTCCGATATATAACCAACATAATCCGGGAGGAAGCAATTCCCAATATTGTCTTAAACTTGGGAAGAGAAGGAAGGTTGTCCGATATATAACCAATAATCTTTAGCAATTTTCAATTTTGTCTCAAACTTATGATCGTAGATGATTGAAATTCTATTGTGATGGATGAATTGGTAAATGACAGAATGGATTTAAATCTGTAACCATGCATACAGGGGGCATTTCTACTTATAGTAATTGATTTGTGTCAATACTTGTGAGTTTCTGACCCCGAATCCACAATACAACTCATTGTAATTAATAATTTTGTTCACACTATCTTGGGGTCTTGCCATGGTATTGAAATGATGTTCTGAAAACTATGAGGGACTTGAAGAAAGGTTGTGGGATAGAATCCTACTGCTCACAAAATGACCCGTAACTTTCCATGAATCTAGGTGGAAATACTGAAAACAGGTTAGCCCACTGTTAGCAGAACACTGCACTAGGCTGTTTGATATACTCAGGTTGTTAAATGAAATATCTGTAATAATTACTGCCTACTTTGTTAAACTCATAACATCTTTCATCCACTTCTAAGAAAGTAAATTAGATTCAAAATGTTGTTCTGTTCACCATTTTCTTCTCAAATAAAATTTCTCGATGCTATATTTGTATGGTGTCATTCATTTAAGTAACAACATATTTTTATTGATAGATCGTTGCAATGTTTATCGCATCGCCCCCAGGAAAACAAATTTAGTTTCTATATGGGATATTAAGTTTCCTTAAATTTATTTGTGTCTGAGATATTTCTCCTCTTCCATTACTGAGACAGCTTGCTTTAGGAGAATGACATTTTCAAACTGCCTGAGATATTTACAACAATTTGTGTTTAGTCGGTATAATACATTAAAACTGCTATATTCAGAAATGTATTTTCGATTAAATGAAGCACATTGTTTTCTATTATATATCTTGGTAAATTTTAGTCTTGCGAGACTTGAGTTTTTTTTTTGTGATTGTTCAAATTTGACTGAATTGCATTATTTATTCATTTCACATGCAAAATCCGACGCTATATACAGATCAAATTGATATAAGAAAGACCTTTTCCAATACACCTACCCACACCAAAAGCAAACTTCTTCAATATCATTTGAAATTTCCAATTTGTCAACTTCAATATGCTCCCACAATATTCCTAAATAAAGCATTAGTGTGATATTTTTACCAAGTTAAACTGCATGATACCAAGTAAAGGGTTTAATGAAATATTAAATAAAGTTTGTTTCTGTTTTCTTTTGCACTGGCTAACTTTGAACAAAAGATATTTTGATATTGACTGAATTAGCTAAATAGAAAAACATATTTGGCTCCTTATAGAATAACTGTGTCAGTTAAATTTATTGTCAGAGTTATTTTCTCAAAGACTGTCAAAGGTTTCCACTTAACACTTAGCATAGTTATTGACCACCTCAAGAGGAGTCTCTACTGACAAGGCTGATAATCCTGTGACTTATATTAATTGAGTTATCTGCCCTTGAAACAACAGTCATTTGACTAGACAACAGCCATCAAATATGACTGGAAATGTAAATGATGTTGTTTAACAACATAAAAATCAAACATACAGTAAAGTTATTATTCTACAAATTCGGAAAGGAAATTAACTGATTATTCTAACAACATTACCTATGTACCAATTTACTGGAACACATTTCCTGTACATCTTCAGCATTGCCTGCAGCGTCTATAACTCATTATTGTGTATTTGCTTAGGTAATTTAATAAATTTCTTGCCTAGTTTTCCAACTTACTTCATTTTCTCTGTCATTTATTCACACAAATTCAATTAAAGGACAAAATCTAGTGAAATGGCAGCTGTAGGGTGTTTATAATGTGTTTGATGTGTTTGTTTGTTTGTTTTACAGAGAACAGAGTTTGGATGCTGCGATGACGATATCACTGCCGCACAAGGTTAGTACACTGTTGGATATTTTAGGTGTCATGGAATTTAGTCAGCCTCTGGCAGAACATCTGCTTTTATTTGAGTGACAAATTTTCAGTCTGTCCTTATGTCTGGCACCATTATGTGTTTTCTTGCACATGTCGGATGGTCTGTCAACGGTTTCCAATCAATAACTGAACAACTCTTAGCCCTAGGATCCTCAAGTTCTTCACAATGAAGTTTGCCTTAAGCTCATGCTCTGATTTGAGCAAAGTATAAATTTGAGGGGAGAGTCATACTTGAGATGAGCCTGATCTACAATCATTCCCTCTTGTCTCTAGTTGTTTGGCTGGCATTCATACCATATCAATGTATTGTTAATGTTTGATATTTAATATTTTCTTGCAGGTCCTGATCAAGAAGGTTGTGAATTGATAGAGTTCTCTGGAGATGGCAATCTGTGTAATGAGACTGAGTATGGGTGTTGTATGGATGGTGTCACAGCGGCACAGGGACCAAGCTTCCGCGGGTGTCCCATCAAACTCCCAGAAACATCTGTCCCTGATGTAACCACTGATGAAGGTGATGGGTTCACTGTTGATAGTGGGGAAGCCCCAGGTACGTTATATTGTTCATGTATTCTAAAAGGTTTCTAGGTTGTAATTGTAGATACTGTAAAATCATTTAATTCCGATGGGACGAAATATTGTGGTTTTAGTAAAAAATACCATTTCAGTGGGTCCTTAATTTGTGAAATTTGCATTTTAGGTAATAAATGCATGGGTCAAAACTATTGTCTGATGGGATTTAATTTTGTGGTTGAAGGGAAACATGAAATCCACGAAATTTAATCTCCCATGAAAGTGAATGATTTTACAGCATATGATTATACTACAGACATGATTGTAGTGACGACACATTTAGGTGATATTGGTTATGGTCATCTGTGTCTTGATTCAGTTACCTCCCCTTTATTATAGTGGGCATGATTACCAAGTGTGAAAAGCACCATGAAGTACTGTGCTTAGTTCATTAGTAGGCTTCAGTATGCGTATGTCTTAAGTTGCCAAAGAAAATATCTGCAGGAAAAACTACATCTATTTTATATCAATATCATAAAAAGTGTTTATATTAAGCTGTAAACAGAAACGCAAAAAATACAAATTAATGAAAAAAAAATAGAAATTTGCACCAAACCGGCAATCCCACATGCCAATTGCATGTTGCATCATGTTTTCATGACAGAAACAAATTGGTTCGCTTTTTTCAGGATAAGATTGGAACTGAAAATTTTGAAATTTACAAATATTTTTTTGCTGATGATGCGCATGTTGAGACATCTACAGGCTTAGAATTAAACCAATTAGTGTTCGTTTAATTAATTTGTTGCAGATTTTGTTGATTCCGGTATTAAAACAAAGCCCACATTGTAAGATTATAAATACAAAACACACTTGTTTGTATGATAGGAAAATTACCTGATCATGTGATACATGATTAATTGATCATGTGATATCAACTGATCATGTGACATTTACAGATCATGTGATATCTACTGATCATGTGATATCATTTGATCATGTGATATGAATAGCAGAGTTCGCCCCTCCTGATTGTTCTTCGAAGCATGCTTGACCTAAAAGGTTTTCAATTTGATCCATGGGGCCATGTGATTTTAATTTACTTTTAAACTTAATTTAAAGGGTATTGATTGACAACTGGCATAATGTCAATTTTAAATAGTTCTGCACATTTAACTGTAAACTTGCTGTTTATATGGTGAAATTGATTGTAGTCGACAAGTGTTTTTGAATGCGCTTAATGGTAGCAAATTTGGACAAATAAATACCCTCTCAAATGATGTTGGAATTACGTTTTCTTCACAGATACCAGATTAGCGTTTTATATAATGTTTATTATCTTTTACACAAATTTTTTTTTCAACAATCTGTTCTATAGTGTTACAACTTGTCATAGGTTATCAAAGGGTTTTTCGTGTTGTGGATTCACTTGTGTTTACACAATCTAATTTTCACTGTCACACAATCATTTATCTAAAAAAAATATTATAAATAAAAAATATTTTTCATGTGGTAAACAATTACGAAAAAAAACTTATGGCATAGGTATTTAATGCCTTCATATTATGATGGAACTTATAAAAACAGGATTGTAGTTAATAAGATGATGTGCACAAATATGAAATTCAAATTTTGGTTTGTTCCTGAAAATTTGGAAATTTCACATGACAATGAAAATTAGATACATGAAAATATCATTGATAGGCTTATGTTGTTTTATATGCTCTTGATGATAAAAAGAATTTATAATTCTGCTGTATGTTATGATATGACAAGATTTCTTATAACCTACATGCAGGGCTTTTTTCCAACTAATTAAAAGCGGCTGTGATCTGTATGTTCTTTACTTTGGGGCAAATTGGGGAACATTTTCTGTAGTTTTCGTAATACTGGGAACTGATTTTGTAATAGAAGTAATATCCATTTTTAGTGGGGAACCTGGATGATTTAAGGAATTGACATTAAGCCAGTTCTGAGATCAAACCTTGAGGGTTGCTATGTAATTTACAATTAAAATGAAAAGCCACTCGCTTGGTCGACAACTGGCGTAAAAATGTCAATTATGTCTAGGTCAGGTACCCCTATTAATAACCCCTTATAAGGAAAAAAGCCCTGTTATGTCTTGTGATTTTATAATGAACTGAAACATAGTGCAACGTATTACTTTGAAGATGAAGCATGAATTCTGGACACATTTTCTGTCTTTATTTGAAGAGTTCTCTAAACTGCGTCTGTCTGAACCAAAACCTCTACTTTATAATATACCTTACACAGAAACTATGTAAAATTTACTGCATTGTTTGACTTTATTTAAGAGCAGACTATCTGAGGGCTTCTGTAATCCTTACAGTCTTTAGATCTGTTTGGCTGACAAGAAAATATGTACGCAGAGGATCCAATAGTGCTGCACAAGTTGTACAATATAACAGAATCATGATAAAACTAAAGCAATGACTGTTATAAATAAACTGATCTATGTATTTCAAAATTCACCCCTGATGAAGACTGATACTGGTGGAAGTTTTTTGAATTTCTTGAAAGACACTTAAAGTTAGACAAAGTTAGAGGACTCTGAGAGATATTAAACTTTGTAGATAACTCTTGTATGACTATATATTGACAATGTTTGAGCATGTATGATGTTTCTTTCCTACCTACAGCCCACTGTCAGCTGGCAAAGAATGCTGGTCCATGCAGTGACTACACTGTCATGTGGTACTATAATGCCAGATCTGGCGAATGTGAACGCTTTTGGTACGGTGGTTGTGAGGGTAACTCTAACCGATATAAAACTGAAAAGGAATGTCTGACTATGTGTCAGAATAGCGTTAGAGGACGAGGTATAGGGTCTATAGCGGGAATATCACGACAGAGCATGTTGATACTTGATGTATGCTTATATTACAGTTAGGATATACAGTGAAACCTCAGTTATAAGACCATCCTTACAACCAATGAAAACTGGTCTCATTATTGAGTTGGTCTTCTTAATTTTTAGGTTCAATAAATCAGAAATACTGGACAAAAAATCACAAAGTTCATGGAAATAATTTATTACTTATAAAGAGATCTTAGTGCATTTAATTTCGCATTTTAGAAAATCTGATAAACAAATAATTATTAAATTTTAAGTGAGTTCTTATTTTCATGTTTTGGGTTAACATTTGTTTTCATAATTATGTACCTTATTTAAATCTAAATTTCAAAAATATGATTTTAGAAAGTCAATCAACAATCAACAAATTTATTTTGAATAGGAAGAATTGTGGTAATCACGTAACAATTTAAAGTTTATATTAAATACTGAATTGATATCATTGCATCTTTAACAAAAAAATACACTGGATCATTAACTGTTAGAAGACGCACAGTATCAGCATGCTCCGTCACGTTCCTTGCAGTCACATGGTTTACTGCAGTTATGTCCCTTTGCTTGCTCTTCTATATGTGTCAATATAGCGCACGTATACTTTTTCTCTGTCACGTATTGCTTTGTTTACCCAGATTACTTCCATCCAAGTATTTATAGCTTATTGCAGAAATTATGTACTGAAACAGTTGTCTGTTTTGTCTGTATTACGTAATCAGATTTCTCTGTTTTTCGATTTCATAAAAAAATATTTTCTAAAATTTTGTTAATGGGAATTTACAAAAAATAAAATTCTTATAACATTAGAAATTTGTGTTTTTATGAAATTTGTAAATTCCATTTAAATGATAATGTTTTAACAGCATTTTAAATGCATTTTTTTGTGATAGAAATTTAATATTGTCTTGATATAATACCATTTTTTTGTAACAAAAATTAATGAATAACATTGTAATAAAATAACTTTTTGTAACAAACTGGTTTCACAGTGCACTTGATCTTTATTATTGTATTTTACTATAAATATTGTAAATTTGTTGTATTTTTCCATATAATTTTTTTTCAATGTAAAAACCTGATATATCATTCTTCAGTTATGCTGCCCAATTTTTATTTTTCCAAAACCATTTTTAAACCCTCGTATATTTATATATTTCGGAAGATTATGGCTGTAAAAAACGTTACAGGGGCAACAGTGCCGATCACCGTAGCTACTATAGCATCTGCAATGTATTGAATATACAAATATAGCAATTATTATCTATTATAAAATGCATCATTTCATACTTTATAATCCTTTCATAATTTCAAGTATCAAAATACATGTATGGAAAGTCATATTTTTTTGCAAATAAAGCAAGACACCCAGGAATAATGATATTTTCCTCACGAGCATTGATAGTGTTTCACTGGCTTTTAACACTAACATATAAACACATATACGACTGGTGTGATTAAATTTACATGTTTGTACTGTAAAATATTTATTTTCATGCTGGTTAATTTTTGTGAATTTTTTGCCTGCCATGTTTCAGCAGAAAGCTGTCTGGCAAATTAAGGCAAAGCTTGGCACGGCAAAAGATAAAACAATGAAAGTGTATTTGATACCATAGTAACTGTTGTATACCTCTACAAAAAGCATGAAAATTCTCTCTTGTGAATATAAAATATTTTACAGTACCTATTTCAAAAGTTTGGACGATTTCCTAACATCATGAATATTTAATTTCTCAGGTTTTATCTTTCAGTATTCATTGTACACTGCTAGTCTATGCTTTTATGCTGTCTTATATCAGGGCAATATCTGCAACATTTCAAGTAGGGATGTTTTGAAAATTCCAATCCATCAGCTGCAAACTTCCTATTAGCTTAAGGGGTATTTTTAAATGCCCTATCAGTTGACCCAGCAACATATCAAGTAGGGATATTTTAAAATGTCCTATCAGGCACTACTTCGTTTCTGTTAGCCTAAATGTCCAAGCCATGGCCTGCCTAACATTTCCAAGTAATCAGGATATTTTAAATGTCCAATCAATTGACCCCGCAACATATCAAGTTGTTCTAAATTAATTTAAAAAACTAACTAACAGGGAGTGTTACAGCAATGAACCTATTGCATGTTATACTGTTGCTAAATTGGTTCTTAATTGATTTACTGTCAAGTCCCTCCTTGCAATGTTGCAGGTTTTACTCTAACACATCTACATGTATTTTAAAGCAGATTTATCCATGTACTGTACCTTCACAGACTCTCAGTATACATGTATCTAGAAGGCGTAGAAGCTTGGTATTTCACTCCTTATAAAATCACACGCAGCCTTCAAGCAAGCACCAAAAATATTTCTATTTCGAGGGGAGATAATTCTATTTTCCTCTTCAAGCACCAAATCTTATTGTTGTTGTAGATACTATTGCTTATTGTTGTTTGCTTATAAATATTTCTCTGTAAAGCCTCTAGCGCTCGTATATCCTGCTCTAGCTAGCTGAGACTGAGAAATCATTTCGGAGCTTACACCCAACACGTCTATACTGTTTAAAACCATTGTTGTACAGCTTATTTTAAACTATTGTTGTACAGCTTGTTTCAAACTATCACTGTTCAGCTTGTTTTAAACTATCGTTGTTTAGCTTGCTATCAGTTGTGATTTAAGTTATTGGTGGTTGGTCTATTGTTTGCTATGATGTAACGCCATATGTCATATTATCGTTATTACATGTTTTAATAATATCAGTTTTGTACTCCTCTTGTAGAATGCCATGTTTACTGTTGTATTCGTTTTATTCGAATTTTTTATTATTTTCTATACAACTTAATTATTCGTGTATTTCCTTTGATAATTTATACTCTTGTTTGTTTCCATTTATTATTCTTTTAAAGAATTCTAAACTAACTAATTTATCCTTTTATGTGAATAATATTATTCACCAATTATATTTCGACCACTGAAGATAGTAAGGACTCTCTGCTGATATTTCAATTTGAGTTTTCACCAAAATCTAATTTTCATAAAATAAAGAAGTATTTTTGAGGTTTTCAACTTTATAACAGAATTTTAGTTTATCGGTCAAAATAATATCATGTATGAAAGAAAATAGTTAGTAATTAATTTTGTTACTACCAGTAACTATAACATTAATTTCTGTACTATAGTAATTAAATCAAATATATTTTCTTAATTAATGAATTGCAAGTATGTAATATGGCAGACTACTTTATGCTTTAACTATTTGTTTTCCAAAGGTTTGAAAAGATGGCTGTCTTCTGTATGAAACATCTAGTTTTGTGTTTTACTTCCATGTCTAACTGATATTGTATTATATTTTCTTAGAACCAGAACCCGAGCTTCCAGTGTGTGAACAAGCTAAGGAGATCGGACCTTGCCGTGCTGGACTTCCACGCTGGTACTATAACAGAGACACGAGAGCTTGTGAACAGTTCATATACGGTGGTTGCCAGGGTAACGAGAATAACTTTGATGATCAGGAGACATGTGAACGTCGTTGTGGTGTCCCTAGGGTTGTTGAGACCAGTAAGTACCATAATTGTGAGCTATGAAAGTGTCAAGCCGTAGATATGATGTGCATTGGCATGTGCTGTGCAGTTTGCATTAACAAACTATCAAATAGAAGCTATATTAAATATCTCAAGAGGAATTTGTCAAATATCAGTCTAATTAAATGTCTTCGGTGGAATTTGTAATGAACTGTGTTGAAATATTCATGATGATTACGTACAATATCATTGTTGATTATGTTATGTTTAGACAAAACGTCTGCCAAATTCCTCACTAATACAGATGTCTGGTTTTTTTTGTCCATTTTATGCTGTCTGGTCAGACAAATAACCTTTTGTGGAAAATTGTTGTTCAGCAAATATCTGTTTGAGAAACAAACACAAACAAGGCTATGTATTTATAAGGCCACACCGGTTTTCAACCAGAGGGGACTATAGGTTTACCCTCCATCTGTCAGCTGTTTGGTCAAGAAAATCTTGGTATGTGGATAGGTACCAATAAAGATATTATGCACATCTATTTGGTTATTGATTTGGACAAAATGTGTAGTTGCCATGGCAGCAGAAACATTGACAACCTGGAAATCAGGTAAGGGACTTCTGTATTGCTTTCAATTCCTAATTATTCATTCACCTTCTATTTCAGCTCTGACAGCGACCCAGGTATGTGCCCAGCCACGATCTGTCGGACCTTGCAAAGCATCCATACAGAAGTTCTACTATAACTCTGCGACCAGACGTTGTGAACAGTTTACATATGGTGGCTGTGGTGGTAACAGAAATAATTTTGATTCGGAAGCCAGATGTCGTCAGTACTGTCGTGCCGGACCACCAGTTGTTGTGGTTACTGAAAGTCCCACTAGAACTAGACGTAAGTAATCATTGTGTCTTAATGCCGTTTCGTCAGATGATCTTATTCTAGTAAAAGAGCTGGGGCGGTATTCACAAAGCATCTTAAGTGAAAACTTAGAATTTTCTAAATGTGTGTCATACAAAATGGCACTGCTGCCATAGTAACGTCAGTAACATACGATAAACATTAAAGAGCATTTGGAACTTTTGAAATGCCTCTCGTTCATTGTTATATATAGGTTTAGTTACCATTGTGATGCACTGAGTTTGCTTCGTGAGTGAAAGTTGTTATAGAGCTTTCATCACTTTTATCGTCCACCTTAACATCCATATTTAATTATACGTAACAATGCCACCTCCTTACACTAGTGTATACCATTATGTAAATTGAAAATAAATCAACTGGCTTGCGAACTTGTACAATGTATGTCCCATTACGGAGAGTGTAACAAAGTTGTCAAATATGTCAAACACTAGTTGTGACTAATCAACAAGTCACATGGGATCCTTGTCAATAACCTTGTCAATAACCTTGTCAATAGCATTGTCAATATCATTGTCCATGAAATGTGTGTTTTGCATGCAATGTTTTTTATGCATTTTGTACACGGCTCTGTTTTCACTATGTTGCCTCTTTTTATTATTCTTTGTGTTCCTCATTTTTGCATGTTTTGTTTGCATTGAGAAAGAATAAAAGATGTCCTGTTCTGTTCTGTTATGTTGCCAATATGTCCGAGGTGATTAATATTACAGTCCCCCAGTATGGAAGCGACTTCATTAGTTAGGAATATTATGTTTCTCAGAGGACCTTGAAACATTCGGAAGTAGTTAATTTCTTGGCGTCTGATGCATATTGTCTGTGACCTGTGACCAACCATTGCATTATTTAAATTAGTTACAATTTATTGATGTAGATCACTTTATGCCTTCTTTGTGAAGAGTGAGTTGTTATACCCCCTGCACAATGTAAGCTGTAAGGGGATATATATACTGTTTTCATCATGTCTGTTTGTCCGTAGACAGATTCTTGTGGACGCAACTCCTCCTACAGTGTTCGCAGGATTTCCTTCAAATTTCCATCCATTAACAACCTCAACACGTAGAATGTGTGAATGAAGGAATTTGTGCTGCAATGATTTTTGCAAGAATAATGGTCCTTTGCCGGCAGGGGGTATGTTAGTCGGCCAAATAGTGACAGCTGAAGGTGTCTTCATCTGTACTTCGATCCTTTGAGTTGATTTTTAACTGTCTCCGTCAGTAGAATGCTTGATGACTTGTTATATGTTTTCAGAGCCAGTATGTGAAATGACTCCCGCCCTCGGACCCTGTAGACGTGCAATTACCAAACATTTCTTCAACATCAGCTCTGGACAGTGTGAAACATTTACCTATGGAGGTTGTCTTGGAAACCATAATAATTTCGAATCTCAGGAGAAATGTAATTCATATTGTAGCTTGAGGACTGGCCGAAGCAGATCAGGTATACTAGATAATGTTGTCCATCATATTGGAATCTACTGTAAAATCATTGATTTTTGTGGGGGATAAAATTTCATGAATTTCGTGGTTCACCTTCAACCACGAAATCTAACCCCATCAAACAGTAACTTTGACCCATGTATTTATTAACTGACATGCAAAATCCACAAATTAACGTCCGATCTAAATCGTCATTTTAACAAAACCACGAAATTTATCCCATGATTGACTGGAACACCTCCACAGGTCTTGGTACTTATGTTTAGGATTTCTAGTTCACAGAATTGTTGTTTATCTATACAGATGACTGTACAATGAGCAAGCAGACGGGACCATGTCGAGGAACCTTCAGACGTTACTACTTTGATACAACTGTTGGACGATGTCTGGAGTTCGCTTATGGTGGTTGTCAAGGCAACGGAAACAACTTTTATGATGAAAGTACTTGCATGGCAACATGCCGAGATACAGCTGTTGTTGAACCTTTAACCAGAGCACCAGTGACACGAGCCCCTGTGACGCGAGCCCCTGTGACCCGAGCCCCTGTAACACAAGGTTTGTAATATCTTATTCACATGCTTCACTGGACTTGAAGGTTACATCAAATTCGTCCAAACATTTAGACTTGGTTACAAATGATGGCTGGGCATTTAAGAGTGTTAGGACTCGGGAACTCTGGCTGTGGTCCTCTTGCCAAGCACATGTGTACTAGTACCACTATTTTTCTTGTTTGACACAAATCATTAAAAGAGAAGCTTGATTTCCAATCAATTGAAGTGAATAAATACAAAAGCAGTGTGCTAAATTCATGATAAGAGGAGAAGTATATACAGATTTTTATCAAGCATTAATTTTCTTAACCCTGATGCATCAGTTCACATCAAGTCTGCAAGTCCATTATGTGGCTTGTTATGACTGGATAGTAACTAATGGCAACCTTTGTAACCAGGAATAATTAACAAAATTTATTAATAGAATAGTTATTGAGACATTTTACTTTACATGTTATTTTCAGACATTTTTCACATTATTTTCAGACATTTTACACATTATTTTCAGACATTTTACATGTTATTTTCAGACATTTTACACATTATTTTTACACATTATTTTCAGACATTTTACACATTATTTTCAGACATTTTACATGTTATTTTCAGACATTTTACACATAATTTTCAGACATTTTAAGTGTTATTTTCAGACATTTTACATGTTATTTTCAGACATATGTAGTCTAGGACTTCAGACTCCATGTGATAACAGAGGAGAGGGACCATTTTGGTACTATGACAAGAGTTCTGGTGTATGTGAGGAGATCTCTAACGGAGAATGTAACAACAATCAGAATAACTTCCGTAGTCGCGAGGCTTGTGAACGATATTGTAACAGGAATAGTAAGTTTGCATATTTTATCTCTCCTTGACTTTTCTGTGAAGAAAAGGGTCATTGACCCTGTTCCCCTACTAATAAGGGTCCCTATCCCCTACTGAAAAAGGGTCACGCCCTTACTGCAAAAAGTGTCCCTGTCCTGTTCTCCAACTGAAAAAGGGTCCCACCCTTACTTCAAAAAGGGTCCCTACCCCTTTTCCCCTACTGAAAAAGGGTCACACCCTTACTGAAAAAAGGGTCACTATCCTGTTCCCCTGCTGAAAAAGGGTCCCACCCTTACTGCAAATAGGTTCCCTATCCCCGTTCCCCTACTGAAAAGCCTGGTGTCCTATCAATATTATTATGTTCATTTGTTTAATGACACGTGTTTGTAATGAGCACTGTCCTTCAAGACCTTCCATATATTCATTGTAACTATGGAGGTTATGAGTTACGGTTTTATCAGCCTGCTTGGATTTCTAAAAATAAATTGTTTTATCCAGTCACTTCCGTCAAAATCGGCCTGATATAAGGGTGCCTGATAAACTTAGCTATATCACATCACTTGACCATGTGACTTGCTTTATCAGGTCACCTCACCTTGTAATCCGACAGACTCCTTATAGCAGAGTCGCCGGTAATGAGTTACACCCTGCTTGGATTTCAAAAAAATAACCTGTTCTAACTGGTCGTGCAAATGTTGTTTTACAGGAGTGTGCACACCATTGACATACGAGACTGAAATTCGTTGCCTAGCCTATTTTGAGCAGTGGACATATAATGCTGATACAAACGCTTGTGAGATGTTTGTATACGGTGGCTGCGGTGGTAGTTCTAATAACTTTGATACAGAGGCTAACTGTTTGAGGAAATGTCGCGAGGCAGCAGAGGTAGTGGTACCAGTCACCAGGGCACCAGAACCCTCTGCAGCAGAAGGTAATAGACTTGCATTATTATCCAAACTATTGTTTTATACATAGTTAATTAATGCGGTATGGCTGCTAGAGTTTTAATCACCTTAAGGAAATTCTAGTTGTAGAAAAGGAGCATGGAAGCTATATGCTTGTATTTATTTTGTTAATTTAACACCAACATATTATATTATAGAGATCTGTGCCATGCCTGAGGACAGTGGTAACTGCCTGGCTTATATCAGGAACTGGAGATACGACAGTTTGACAGGAAAGTGTGTACAGTTTGTATATGGTGGATGTGGTGGCAACGAGAACAGGTTCCAGTCAGAACAGGAATGTGAAAGATTCTGTAACAGACAAGGTAACTATGTCAACTTTATATAAAAATATGGCATAGAAAACAGCTATTTGTTATGGATTTTTGCCCACACTGAAATTTGATTATTCTTCAACCCCCATCAAACCTGTAGATGGGGAAAATAAATGGGTTTACCCTAGTGGGCCTAGAAAAAAAGAAAATCAAGACTGTTTGAAATTGAAGACAACTGTCGACAAAAATGAACAAGCGAAATTTAACTATTGATTTCTATGATTTCAGTTGTTTGCCAGAGGTTTGAGGATCCTGAGATTGGTTGTCTAGCGTACTTACGTCGTTGGAGGTATGACCCTGATTCTGGTAACTGTGAGAACTTCATCTATGGTGGCTGTGGTGGTAATGCTAACAACTTTGATTCCCTTGAAGCTTGTGATGGTAAATGTTCCGCTAGAGATCCGGAACCAGAACCAACCAGGGAGACCAATACAGGAGGAAGATCTTCATGGAGAGGTTTGTTGCATATTTAATACTGTAAAATCATTAATTTTCATGGGAGATTACATTTTAAAATTAGTGGATTTTTTGGTTCACTTTCAACCATGAAACTAAATCCCATTGAACAATAATTTTTGGTCTTGGTATTTACTCACTGAAATGCTAAATTCACAAATTAATGTCCCAAAACCACGAAATTTCGTTACATTTAAATTAAATGATTTTATAGTATACATGCACATAAAGTACAGCATCATTGATTCAATTCTTTAACAATTGTGAGATTGAAGTCTATAAGACTTTAAGCAAAATGCTTTTACAAATTTCTGTAAAAAGACTATTAGGATTGTTGGTTAAAATGTTATGATGCATTTTTGTAAAAAGGCTTTCAAGAATTTTTAGTAAGAAGGCTATTAGGAAATTGGTAAAAAGGTTATGAGGAAGTTTGGTAAGATTATTAATGCAATGCGTCTGATATAGATCTGTAGTAACAGTCTGAAGTACAATTAGTTAACCAGGTGGTATTTACGAAGAATCTTTAGTGAAAACTTAGAATTTCCTCCAAATCTTACAATTTCAATAAGTGTATCAGTTAAATAGGAAAAATACAACTTTTTTCATTGTTTTGAAGTGTTATGTAAAGCGCTTTAATAATAACCCAGAAAACATGAGCCATTCTTAGTTTCTTGCAAAACTTAAGTCAAACTATTTAAGTTTTCCCTTAAGATGCTTTGTGAATGCCGGGGCTGGTCTTAAGAAGTGGTACATTTTGTAAGCAAGTAGTAATGTACGTTACATTCCATGTTTTCTCACAGATATCTGTAGACTACAAGCAGATGTTGGACCATGTAAGCAATTCAATAAGAGATGGCATTATAACAGTATCAGTCAAAGTTGTGAGGAATTCACATACGGTGGTTGTCTTGGTAACCATAATAACTTCGAGAGTGAAAACCAATGTATGACCTACTGTGACTCTTCACGTTGGTCACGACCCGACCCCCGACCTGAACGTAGAACGACTACAGAGAAACCTGATGAAGTGATCGATGAATCTAGCGGAGAAATCCCAACTGTAGAACCAGCCACTGGTGTTGGTGAGTACACTATACTTTAGATAAATCATGTAGATAATCCCCACCGTAGAACCTGCCACCTGTGTTGGTGAGTACCTTATACAGATAGTTGAACTTTAGATAAATCATCATTTAGCTGCAGTATTTAATTTGTAATTTGGTTTGGCTTTTGAATACCGGTTACCATAATTAAGCTATGGTCATGGCAATTCTCTTACAACATGGAGTCATTCTAGAACAATGTAAAATGTTGTAGCTTTCATTATAGGATTAGAAGTTGAAGTCCATCCATGTGTTGACATTGTACTATCTTAAGGCATACATTGAGTAAATAAAAGCTCCAACTAAAAAAGTAAAAATTATAGGGATTGCAATTTGAGAGGCAGAGGTTCTAAAGCTGTGAATTGCCAAGGTCAAAGGTTTGAATCCTGGCATTTCTGATATTGCTGTTGGGAAGTCAGATGTTTGAATACATTGTAACTTACAGTGTGCCTAACTGACCAGCATTACAGGATAAAAGTCGTGAAATAGATATGTCCCAGAAGTAAGTTTTAAAATATATTTTTTTAAATTATATCAGCTGCCTGCGCGCTGGACAGTTATACAGGTCGTTGCCGTGGTTACATCAGAAGTTGGTACTATGATTCAATGAATGGACAATGTAAACAGTTTATCTATGGTGGTTGTGGTTCTAATGGTAACAGATTTGATAGTCAGGAGGAATGTGATTCTCAGTGTAGTCCTAGAGGTAAGTTTTGCCTATGTTAACCCTTGACTTCATAGACACTTAGAGATGCTGTATCAATACTATAGATCTGTATCTAATAGTAGTCAGGCGGAATGTGATTCTCAGTACAGTCCTAGAGGCGTCATCCGTGGAACCTTTAGTACCAAAAGCTTTAACAGTTGCTGATTGATATTTATTAGATATTTATTAGTTAGTTTGGTTGGACCAAGGACCCTCAAGTGATACAGGAATATTGTTTAAGTCTAGTAGATGATGACTCTTTTGATGATGGATTTTGAGGTTACTTGAGCAAAAAGCCATGGGCATAACAATAGTGTGCACATCTGCACATTTTTGACAGTTCTTAGACTTAGTTTTTGG
The DNA here is from genome assembly GCA_963678985.1 of Spisula subtruncata. NCBI lineage: Eukaryota > Metazoa > Mollusca > Bivalvia > Venerida > Mactridae > Spisula > Spisula subtruncata. The sequence continues at coordinate 19,993,963 of OY787661.1, forward strand.
TGATGACACTGGATTTATAATAGGAACTAAGGCGCTGCCTATTTTGCTAATGTTATCTTAGGAATCTAAGAACTACCCTGACAAACAGCACAATATTAAACTGATTACCAAAATAATGATATATAACCTTTATCTTTTGGCCGCAAGTACTGCAGTCGACCGCACTTGCTGGCTTTTTTAAACATGTCCAGATGACAACAATCCTTTTTGAAGTGGTAAATAGTAAAACGCTGTAACACAAATTTTAGAATCAGATAGTGAATTAAATTCTAAGGCGAAATTTTTACACATGATGCCTTCCAACGCAATGTTTTGGTGTGGTCAATTCACTATAAATGATGATATTTCTACCCTTCAGCTGTGTGTATGTTACCTAAGAGTTCAGGATCATGTATGGCCTATATGTCCCGCTACTACTTCGACTACAGTGCACAAGAATGTAAACAGTTTGTATATGGTGGATGTGAAGGCAATGCTAACAACTTCGAGACAATGGACGCGTGTGAGAACAGATGTGCTTCTCTGATGGGAGACCGAGTTCCTGGTAAGTCATAGATCCCTTCTTATACCCTTATAGTAAGGACATGCCTTAATTCTAATTGGCACAATAGTCATTAAAAAAAATTCCCTCAAGGCCAGAAATCATTGGCCTATTAGGCAGGAATAAAGCTGGTTGGCCGCATGCTTCAACTTAGATGGTTAAATGCAAAAAAACGAAGCCAATTTTTGAGGACCCTTCACATGATTAGCCAACTCATTATCCTGTTGACAATTTTTCTGTTGAGTCGGAAGATAAATCTCCCTTGTGTAAAACTTCCTGCTTGCAAAATGATATTGAAAACTTTGCTTTCTGCATTTCTTGCCCTTAAAATAATGTTTTTTATTAAGATTAGAAGAAAAGGAATTACTAAATATATTAATATATCAATGTTAATACATCTACTAAGTTTAAGAACTAGGTTTGTGTTTAATATATTTTTGTATTCTATTCGTTGAATGTACGTAAACTTTGTTTAGTGTAATGTTATCTGTTCTGACTAAAATTGGAAAACTAACTATTCAATCACTCTCTGCATGAAATGTATGTCTCCCAAGTTCCGCCAAGATTGCTTACCGAAAAATAAAAATTCAGGAGTGATTTTCATGTTCTCTATGAGCGCTAATAAGGGTCCTTCAAACTGACAATCTTGGCAGAACTTTATGTAATATATGTATATATCTGTTGTAATCAGTTGTGCATGCAAATGTGGGTAAAAGTCTTTGTGTTTGTACGGTTTTCTTGTTTGAATATCGTCAACTAATTTATTAATTTTTCAAAAATTTGAGCACTTCGTCTTTCCATTGGGTGCTATAAGGTTGTATTTTACTTTATATCTATAGTGAGATACAATCTGGTTGCGCTAAAGGGAGTACTAATATAATACAAAAACATTCAAAAGTAAAATAGTTTTTCTGAAATTAATAATATTGTGTAAGTCTTGTTTAACCGTGACTAGATGTTAGGAAATGATTAAGAAATCCCTAACTTTTGGAAGAATAGAATAGATTCTTCTTCTATTGGACAAAAAGCATCGGAAAATCTAATATTGGCCAAGATTGATTCCAGCTTCATTTTTGTTCTGCTTTGGGAATATAAGTAATGCATTTGATATTTTGTGTTTTGTTTGGTCATTGTTTGTGGTTGTTTTTTCGTTTTAAGTTTCATGTTTGGTTTAAATATTGGTATGCTGTTAAGTTTAACTTTTAATGTGTACTATAAAATTTGCTGAATTGGGGTTTTAGTCAAATGTATAATTTATTTGATCATGCGCGCCTGATTTTTTTCTACATTTGAATATGATATATACATGCACTGATAGGTGTTCATCAGAGCATTTCAAGGGATTATATATATAAGGCTGGTGCTTCCCACTAATAAAAGTGTTGCCAGTATTTCCCTTGCTTGGCGCTCCGCATTATAAAGGGTGACTGGTGCCTCCTCTCTCGCACCCGGCGCAGGCCGCCTTATAATGATGACACTCTGAGAAATAAGCTGTGCATAATGAATAATTATACCCCACCCATCTCTTTGATGAGGGGGTATATTGCTTTGCAAATGTCTATTGGTCGGTCAGTAGACCAAAATGGTTTCCGTTCACTAACTCAAGACCACTTTGCCCTAGGATCTTCAAACTTTACATGAAGGTTGTCGAGCAACAGTAGATTTTGACCCCTTTTGATTTTGAGTCACTATGACCTTGACCATTTTTGACAATTAGTCTGCCATGGTGGCGTACATGTTTTACAAATATCTCTTGTTTAAGTTTGAAATAGCTTTGATAGCTTTCAGCTTTGATGAATTGCTGATAGTGCTGCGGTACTCACATTATAAAAGTTACATGATTATGTGCTTGTTTAGTGCATTATTGTATGACCTGTTTCTCACAGATGTTCGGAAGTTTGGCATGTGTCCTGCCATGCGCAGCCCCAGAAGGGGTGAAGTATGTATAAATCAATGTCGTAGGGACCGCGACTGTTCAGGTCGCAAAAAATGCTGCTCTCTAGCATGTAGTTATGTGTGTGTCGAGCCTGAATATCGAGGAGGCAGGATACGTAAGCTATATACAATCCTCAACTTATAGCACTAGACAGCTAGAAATATTTCTACCTGTATACAGATATATACTCGAATATATACATATATGTATTTTTGTCTCTGCTTATACCCCTTGTCAAACAAACATATAATAAACCCTGTGTCTCAATAATTCATTATCAGCGTTAAGAAACCACCTGTCTTAAGTACTACATAGTCTGTTCTATTATACCCCAATCATCCAATCATCTTTATAAAAAGAATATTTCAAAGCAACCCAATCTCGTTTAAATCAGACTCATATTAGCTCCACTACTTTACACTGATATTGGATCTGATGACACTCCATATGGGGTCATGTTGATGTGAATTTTACATCATCCAATCAAATTGCTACTTTCATAAATCTGAAAGTACAGAGAATCTCTGCTGTAGTTGACAGTGAGAGAAATATTGCTACTTAGTTAAACTCTCTATGCATACAGGTGAATAGTCATAGTATAATGCACCAGAGGTCATTTGAACATGACCTCATATGTAGTGTTGTCAGATCTAACTAACAACTAAAGGAATGGAGCGAATGTTAAGACTTTGACTAAATGCTTAAGACAGGGGTTAACTGTACATAATATAGCATGTACTGTTTGGCTTCATAAGCAGTTTTGTAGACATATTTGTTGTTTTTTGTATGCAAATCTCTCCAGACTACCTTCATTGTTAAACCTGCATGCCACCCCCACCCACCGTGCAAAGTCTCTTCAGAAATGAAAGCTTGTGGTATATATTTATTCTGTACTTCACATGGTGGACTGTGGTCAAATCATGATCATACGTCAGAATTGGTTAAATTTTTGTAAATAGTATGACATTTTCAGAAAATCATTTAACACTCAGTGTTTGTAAAATTTTTGTTAGTTGTGAATTGTACCTATGCTCTAGATTCAAATGTGCAATCCGAAATTTCAGATTTAAGCTTATTGTCCTAGCTGCAAGCCGAATGTCCCAAAAGTTTCAGACTCAACAATAAATCTTCAATTGTTTTTAAGTTCAATAATTCAACATGTCCCAGGTTCAATTGTAAGTTCCCAGGTTAAATCATCCACTTTTATGTCTTGAATACTCACAGACACATTTCTTGTTAAAGCATTACAGAAAGAACCAAAATGCCATGATAGAATAGTTCAAATTTTATCCCAAAAAAATTACTAGGCTGGAGGGGGGGAATAGGTTGTTAAAGATAGCGGAGAACAATCATTTTTGGCCTAAATGTGCATTTTATACAATACTTTTGTTTCTTTTTGATGTCATTCATTAGATTAGAACATCTACATCATATGTCACATCCCATTGTGGTGGTGGTTGTGCATTATGTTACATGCTCACAGAATGTTTGTGTAAATCCCAGGTTCTATTGAGCATTTTTGTCTCAGCAATGGACTTCTGATGGAAATAAATTAGCTTAGGAAGGCACCGGGAACAGAGATTTCACAAGTGTTCTACTGTTTTTGCAAAGCTAATCCCCTAGACCATGAGGACCATTTTACTGATGTCCAATATTAAATCGGGAGTACATGGCCGAGTCAAAAATGTTCAGTGGAACCTAGGCTTAAAGAAATCAGTGCTACATTATTCGTATAGATATGTAAAGTAATCTGTACTTTCGCAACTGTATAGTTTTAGTATATTTTTCTATATATTATAAACGTTTGTACGTTTGCCTGGGCGTGGCTCTTTCTTGTTTTGTAATATTATTTTATTTTTTTATTTTTGCTAACTGTCGAAACACTAATTGTATCATTATTTTGTTTTATTCGCTTTGTACCCTCCCAAGCTTTCACATAATTTTTTATTACTTTTATATTTTATTTTTTCAACTTACATTCATTATTTTTAACCATTCATTAAGCATTTTTACATTTTAACTGTTGGTGAATGAATTAAATCATTTTGTAACAATCTTAACATTTACACCATTATGTACAGCCTTCATTTTCTGACCCTCAGTTTAATATTATAACTACATACAGTGCAACCTCTACAGAGCCACCCTGTGTAGAGCAACAACCTCTATAACAACCTCATCAAAGTTTTTCTAAGCTGATGTTTTACTATCAATTTAACCCTTGAAGAACAACAACCTCTATTCAGCGGTCAATATTAGCGGCAACCCAAAATCATTGCTCTAATGAGGTTGTACTGTATATTTGCATGCTATGATTTCTTACTCGGAATAACATTATATGAACTGATTGACCTTGACCTTTGATATTTAACCTTAACCCTTTCAGACATGTGTCCGATTCTATCCTCCAATGAGTATGAAAGCAAAACAATTATACCAGCTACTTTAATTTTTCTATATATGCTGATAAACCTGTTTTGCTTTCATTCTGTTTTGACTGATGTATCATTATATCGCTGGCTTAGAATGAGAAGGTTGTAAGTACAAAATCAATATTTTGCAAAAAACAAGAAAAAAACAGTATAATCTCTCTTTACTTATGGAAAAATAAGCGTTTTTTTTACTTCAGTTAGTTAACATGACAAGTTCCGATTTTCATTAAATTACGCTCATAAGTCTACCATAACCATCTTATGATGTAGATTTCAAATATTTATCAGTGCTATGAGATCGCAAGTAGTACTTACAATCTTCTCATTCTAAGCCAGTGATATGTAACAGTGTCTCTAACTGCATGACCTTTAACCATGACATTTAGTTTTGACCTTGTTCAAATCATATTCTATCATTTAATGGTGATACATCTTGGAACATTTCAGGCCCCACTGGTAAAACTGGTTATTGTCCACCTAAGACAGACTGGGGTGGTCTGCTTGGTGCTTGCGCCCCAACATGTCAAGATGATTCCAGTTGTGGTGGCAACCAGAAATGTTGTCACCATGGTTGCGGCATGAAGTGTATTGATCCAGTCAGTAAGTGATTTTACTACTTTAATGGTTTACTGTGACTGTAGCAAATTTCTGCTTGGGTTTGTAGTCCAAAGTCATGTGATATTGCTACACTGACTTTCATACCTTTCTTTACTTCGGGTATTAAATTTTGTCAAATTGAAATTTTGTGTGGTTGCAAATTTTGTGAATTTAATCAGTGTAATGGACTCCCCTCACCCCCCTCCCCCACCCCTCCCAAGTTGAATGCAGTATATTGATTCATTTTGGAGATTGATAAATTGTGGTGAATTCAATTTTATGTCTGATTCATAGACTAGATTTACACAAAAAATATTTCCAAAGATTATGATTGAATTTTCAGTTTTTACAAGTATTTGGCAGAATCTTTGACGTCAAAAAAATGAATGTTAAGATTTCTCTGGTAGTCAGGCATTTGCAATAATTCACTTTGAGTTTGGGATGTTTGCTTCTCAATGGAAGATACCATTGGGATTATTTTTTAACATTGTGTAACATTAACCACTGACAACACCCCAAAATTAATGAAACAATAAAAAATGGTTTCCATTATATAAATAGATAAAGAACCTTACTAGATGATGGAAAACATCCCATTTTTAATGAAACAATAAAAATTGAATCCGTTATTTTTTTAGGTGAAGAACCCTACCAGATGACTACTCCCGTACGTGTTGCTGCTAACACAATGTCTAGCGATGCTGTAAAGGTATCTTGGTATGACAGATCTCTCGCCGGAGATCAGCTGATCCGAGATAACCGATACTATACCATTCGATATTATAGCTTCGGACTTGGTCAGTATGAATATTTGAATGTGACAGAGTTGAGTGGTGCTGTTAATGGCCTGCGCTCTGATACTGAGTATGAATTCAACGTTCGTGTCAACGACCCACCATACCTGAGTGAATGGAGTGAGAACACGAGAAATAGAACATTACCTAGAGGTATGGGAACATAAAGTAACTCTTTTAATGATATTGAATGCAGGCTCAACAACATTTGTAGAAATAGAGAACGTTCCTCTTTGTCTAATTGTAAATACTGGATTTTCTGTCAGTCCGAATCAAAAACTTGTAAGTCAGCACTGACAGTTAGTGTGGATGTGGCCTGTAATAAAATATCTGTCCGTCCTGTCATTGACAAATTTTTAAAAAAAACTATGGTCTCGTACCTGAACAGTTGCCATTTTGTTGACCATAGACAAGTTATAGTTGATGAAATATTATGATACTTTTCATTACTATAAATTAAAAATGCTTCCTTAGATTTTGACATTTTGTTGTGCGTAGCTTGACTATAATAATGATGAAGAGGTCTTGAGACTTTATTCTTTGACATGAGCTCTTCTCCATGATCTCATTTTTCTACTGACCACAAACACAAGCCACCAAGTGTGCTTGAGAAACTACGATTATTAACCATTAACATAGCATGTTAATATTTCCAGTTGTACTTAAAGCTGGACAGTGTCCAGTCGTGTCGGGTGATACATTCGGTGTATGTGTTGAGGAATGTCAGAATGACGCAGATTGTACTGGCATACAGAAATGTTGTAGTAATGGATGTGGACAGACTTGTGTTAACCCTTCAGGTATGGTCTTCTCAAAACCATGTGACCAGTAGAACTTAGCTTGAATACATGTATTTTTAAGCATTATAAGTATATTTTCAAACAAACAAAGTCATTTTTATGCTCCCCAAAATGTTTGGGGGAAGCATATAGTTGCCACTTTGTCCTGTTGATAACTCAACAAATCTAACACCTATTGGTTTGAAACTTCACATGTGCATAGATCTCATGGAGGGAAAGTTCAGTGCCCAAGAATCATAACTATATATTGCATTTTTTTGTTACTCTTTTGTAGTTTTTCATACTTAATTCTTGTATGGGCCATAACTTGTTTATAAAATCTTCTCAAAACCCTGGGACAAGCACAATTTAACTTTGATGCATGTTTTTAAGCATAACATTCACCAAGTCTTTAATGCAAAAAAAAATTTTTTTTACGAAAGTGGCAGATGCCACCATTGTTGCATCCAAGATACCATTTTTTTACCAGAGGACTACATGCTAGGGCTGTGGTTTTACTTAACACCAGTCTACAATTACTACAAGACAAAATAGTTTATTTTGGTGATAGTTTGATGACCTTTATTGTTTAAACTTTATGACCAAATGTAATGGTAAAAGCTGATTTACTAATAAATTTGAATTAGATCACACCATTTTTAGCTATTGTAACGTAATGGGTCGTATGACTAGCCATCATTATTCTCAAATTAAATAAGATCAATAACACAAATAATATTGAAAGAAAAAATAATATAAGATAGACAATGTATACTCCAACAAACATTAAATTCACGAACACCACATAATATTTTCTCTGTTTCCTTTGTACGTCATTTTGAGTACTAAAAAAAAAAAAAAAAGTAGATGGAAATTTTGTTATGGCTGAGATGAACCATGTATGTATAAGCTGACATTTATAAATATTTCAGGTTACAATGTATGTAACCTACCCAAGGATCCCGGATCATGTTCTGACTGGGAGGTACGTTGGTACTATGATACCGAGAGTCAGAGATGTGATAGATTTTGGTACGGTGGATGTAATCAAGGCAACGGTAACAACTTCGTAGATCAAGCTGAATGTCAACGTGCTTGTGCCAGAATTGGTAGGTCATTAAAACATTCTTATATCCACAGGTAACCGTATCGTTGATCAAGACAATTTAAAAACGAAAAAAAAAATATATAAATTTTCAAATTTTTTTTTAATTTTTTTTCTTTGTCAATGATACTGTTACCTGTGCTTATGTCATCATTAATTTTTTTAAACAATTTTCGAGGGCTGTTTTCAGCAGTTCAGCCGTTCAACCACACTTTTGACATTTTGCTCAATGCAAAATCGGTCAAGAGTAACATCCCATACAAAATGAAATCTCTGTATCTGAGCATGTTCAGCATAGCCTTCATTTGCCAGTCAGCTTTTTGCTGAAATATTGCAAGCATATGAGTGTCTCCACACATATTTGCACCCGTGATTTATAATATTTTCTGATTCAATCACACTGTATTTTAAGCCAGGCATTTGCTTTGTAAAAATGTTTTCTAAATTGAATGACTCCAGACTTCATATAACCAACAACTCCAGTTGTTTTGGAAGTGAAACAAATTGCTTGGTGTTCTTATTGTATGATTTTACTGGTCCTTGTAATTACAGCACCAACAACAGCGCGTCCACTTACAGCCAGACCATATGATTGTAGACGTACAACATTCGGATGTTGTTTCGATGGTTATACTCCTCGTGTGGATACACAGGGATCTAATTGTCAAGGTATGTTATGTATCTATAATACATCTCTCGTGGATCAAATGCCAGTGGTTCAGACAGGGGAGGCTGGGAGCATTACCATTTGTTGTTGGGTTAGGGAGAGCAAGGGCCTACCTCATTTGTAATATTTTTTCAGTTGGCTTATAGAGGACAATGCTTATTGTCACTGATTGTTGGTTTAGAGGGGACGTCAACATATCAATGGCTTAGAATTAGAAGGTCGTAACTACCAAATCAATATTTTGAGAAAACATGGAAAAACTGTCTGACATTTACTCTTTACTTATGGTAAAACAAACTTTTACAACTTCATTTGGGTCAACATGACAAGTTCAGATTTTTATGAAAACGGGCTCATAAGAACACCTTATAATATGACCTTCTAATTCTAAGTCATCGATGTGTTATTGGTAAAGAGAGGGCAATATCATTTAATATTTGTTAAGGGAAGGAAGAACTTTTTTGAGCATTTGTTGTTGATAAAGAGAGGGCAATGTCATTTTGTAGGTTTAAAACTTTGTTGTTAGCGTAGAGAGAAGAGCAACACCTTTTGTAGTTGGTTTAGATAGTCTTGGTGGTCATCAGTTGTAGATCAAGCCTTGGTGGTCATCAGTTGTAGATCAAGCCTGTATTGTTGGTAATGACTCGTGAGCTGCATATGAAATCCTCTAGGGTCAAGACTCATTGCCACAGTTATATGGAACAAGATGTCTGTTTGTGTCACAGCAAGAGCCCTGCTATGTCCATTGTCACAGCATGGAAAAAATTCTGCTATTTCCATTGTCACAGCATGGAAAAAAACTTCCATTACCAGGAGGCCTGCATACTTATCATGTCTTGTAATATGTTACAGAATATGAAGGTAGTGTAACCGTACGACCAGATAGAAGAGAGATACTGGTACCAGCTATACCCGGGGAAAGCGCGACACTCGACTGTAGCTATGGTGATGATGTTACCTGGTATAGAAATGGGTAAGTATAAACATTACACCTGTCCGGCAATATCCAAATTGTAGCCTCCGGAAATTAATGTCGGCTGAAGGTGATAGTTACAGAGTTATATATCCTTTTTCTCTACAATTCTCCACCTTGAGGTCCGTAGTTTAAAGGTCAAGGTTACAGTGACCTTTACCACTTTTCTAGACCTCAAGGTTTCCGTTCATTACCTCGAGAGCGCTTTTCCCTAGGATCGTCAAACTTTACATGGAGTTGGTCATTTACAGTAGATGACCCCTATTGATTTTGATGTCAGTAGGTCAAAGATCATGGTCACCATGACCTTTACTATTTCTATCTGGCTGCATGTGTGTTTTACAAACACCTCTTGTTTTTTTATCTAAAATTTTGTATTGGTTTGGATCTAAAGTCTATAAAATTGTATTAAAATATATTTGTTGACATACATGTGTTACATTGAATGGAGTTATTAATGCTCTGGATTGTAAAAAATGGCCATCAAAGGGCATACTGGTGCATGTCATATGAGCTGACTTCTAGGTGTTAGTTACTGTAAAATCATTTAATTTCGTTGGGACGAAATTTCGTGGTTTTGGTAAAAAAGACCATTTCGTTGGCACTTGAATTCGTGGATTTTGCATTTCAGGTAATAAAGCAAGGGTCAAAATCAATGTTTGTTGGGATTAAAGTTCGTGGTTGAGGTGAACCACGAAATCCACGAAATTTAATCCCCACGAAAATTAATGATTTTACAGTATTCAGTGTATGCTTATATTCAAATGTACATTAATTTATATGTTATTGTTTTTGTTTACATCAGCAAACTTGTTGAAGCTAACAGCCGTCGTACATTGAACTCTGATGGAACATTGGTTGTCACGGAGACCAATATTGAAGATGATGGTCTGTATGCTTGTCATGTTAGAATCAATGGTGGACGACCAACTGTCTACAGCTTCATGTTACAAGTCAGAGGTAATATCTCGTTTTATCCCCTCATCAAGGATGGGGTATAGGTCAAGGTCACTGTGACCTTTACTTTTTTTGACAGTTAGGCTGCCATGGAGGCATGCATACATTTTTTACAAACATCTCGTGTTCTTCTTGTTATTGTTCTTCTACTCACCACAAGTACCACAAAACATTACCTGTCATAACTATACTAAAGCTAATGCATGTTGAAAAATCAAGGTGTCCATAATGTTTTTTTAGAAATACTTGGTATCACGCAAATGTTAGGTCATTGGCCAGTCTGATATGGAAACACTGAATAACCACACAGTAAGAACAGACTACCTGTTAATGTCAAAAGTCAAATTAACAAACACATCATAAGCTAATTACTAGGGGGGGGGGGGCTCATGGATATTGCCAATATATTTACCATACTTTATTTGTAACTAAAGACAGAAGTTTGGTTTCCATCAAACCTTAACCTCCTGTGCAGGGTAGGATTAGTCATTAAGATAAAGATATAGTTCGCTATTTAGGTCTAGGAAGACCCCTGCTCTAGATATCAGGAAGAAGATTGTGTCATAAAGTTTATCTAGGAACTTTATTCCAATATATTTATTGTTGTTGTGTATTGTTTCAGTACCTATTGGTATCCTACCTGGACCAGACAGGATTATGGTGAAACCAAATCGTCAAGCTTTCTTACATTGTGAGGTATATGGTAACCCTAAACCTACAGTAACGTGGAGAAAGGGTTCGCAACCTCTTACATCAGAATATGGTTATGAGACATTTAGGAATGGTACATTGTTGATACGCTCGGCGACGGAACGTGATATTGATAGTTATACATGTACTGCTGATAACGGTGTCACCACACCCGTTGAACGAACTATCAAACTTGAACTGAGAGGTTAGTTAACTATAATCTGTAATCTAAATTTGTATCTTCACAAATGGACTTATTAATTTTGTTCTGATTGTCAGGATGAATGTCAAAATTCTATTTTGTCCGCTTGTAATAACGCTTCACATCCATGGGCACTTCTTACTAAGTCTAGTTAAGTTGTGCATATTGTCAGAGATATTGTGAAGAAATTTGCCAAAGTTATGGCCCTTGTATAAGAACTTTGTTTTTGTATGAAACCCCGGTAGTTGAAGTTTGACATGATGATTATTTGTGCTAATATCCTGTTTGTTGATCAAGCTTAATCAACGCCTTTATGTAACGAGGCTGACACATTCTGTTTCCCGATCTTCCATGTGGGCCTCCCATGAGGGCCTCAACCACAATTAATTTCTACAGAACATGGTGGAAAAGCTTTCAACATGAAACATACTTTGATATTTGTATTTATTCAACATTTTGGAGAGTTACCCCTCATTGAAATATCTTAGTAACATTTTTAAAATAAGGTGTGATGTGGAGACATATGGGAATCTATGAAAGTAGTTTCTTGTGTTGCAGCATCTTGCCTTTGTTGTAGCTGATGTATCACACTTCAAAACTATTTGAAGTTAATATTTACGAAATTGAAACTGTGAATATTAACATATATTGTTTTTTTTATCATGCAGAAATGCTGGTGGCAAGAATCGAAAATGATAATGGTAGAGTAATGGAAGGCGCACGTATAAAACTGTCATGTGAAGGTCGTGGATATCCCCCACCCACTATCACCTGGGAGAAGATGGGTCGACCATTATCCACTGGCGGTAATGTGTTCATCAGTAGTGATAATCAGTTAACGATACGTAATGTGACGAGGGCTGATTCGGGCACATACACATGTATAGTATCTAACTCTGTAGAGAAAATTGAGACAGCAACAACTGTACAAGTAGTACAGAAAGGTTTGTTCATTTTTTAGAACATTGTATCCATTTTATGTTTAATGGCCTGGTGACAATTTGGCTCAAAAATCAAAGGGGTCTGCTATGAAAGGCAACAAGAGATGCTATAAACCAAAATGTTCAGGAAGGTCTGCTGATTCCAAAAAGTAAGGAGCTTTTCACGGGACGATACAGCGTTTTGCGTATTCCAAGATGGCGTCTTAGATGGCTGCCATAATTTACGAATACACTGGTCCATAGCTATCCTATCTCAATGGGATTGGAAATGCATTTAACTTATCTCCTTTACATAACAGTACTAAATTGGTTTACAGTACTGCAATGTCCATAACAAGAACCATTTCTCTACCAAATATTTAAAAGTCACAAATTAACACTCACCCTGTTAAGTGGGATTTGAAACGGGATTTGAACCCACGATTCCAATAGCGACAGCGCCTATCACTGAAGTGATTGTGATGGTTAAGACTGTGTCACCGAAACAACTGCAATAAAAGTAGCTCAAAAGACGCCGATATGGTCATTGTCACTAAAGTACATGAGGTATAAGGCGGGAAATTTTGTATCCGATATAAAACTACCTTTCTTATATTTTGAATTATCTTCCCTTTATATATAAAGTAGTGTTTTGTTTAATTATATTGGAGTTATTGCTCTTTGATTGTTTATAAATATTAACCTTTTATTACAGTGATGCCTGATGATAAATGTGTTGACAAGACATCGTTGATGAAGTGTCGTCTGATTGTGACAGCTCGTCTATGTGGATACCCAATGTACTCCAAAATATGCTGCTCCAGTTGCAGACGATATCTCAATGGAGAATAGTAAACTATAGACTATATAGGAACAATACTTGATGAGCAAGAGCCGGTTTTATCATTTAATACTCTTGTAGGCTTTTAAACTGAAACAAATATTTTGCAAGCAATATTTCAATATAATGTATAATAATCTAGCTATGTAGAAATATTATTCTCAATATTTACAAGGTCATTCTAGTAGGAAAGGTTCGCTTGATGACATGCCGGCTTGTTGACATATTATACGCCTCATTCATCAGGGGAGAGCACTCTTGTCTGGCACTGTTGAGAGAGAAGATGGTGACAAGAGTTATCTGGAGTGTGGATGACCTTGAAAGAGTTGTCTGGAATACGTCTGACCTTGACCTTGTTATCTCGCATGTATCAGAACGAGTGTTTATTCCAGCCGACATGTGTCAAAATGAAATAAACTGTTTTACTCTCTATACATTTATACAATTATCTAGGTATTTTTTGTTAGATAATAATTCCTGTTCATTTTATGTTTGGCAAACTTTTGTCATTCTTGTATTTTATGTGTAACTAACGAAAATCAGTTTAGTGCTACCCCAGTTCATAGTGGATAAAATTGTACAGAAATAGTTTCGATGAATTTCATATAGTGTTTTTTGTCCGTCTTGTTTGACTAATATAAGAATAATTAATAATTTCAGTGTTAACTTTATTATTTGTGTTATGTTTTGTTTCAAAGGTGCTACATTTATTTCTGATCTCTGAAAAAATAGCACAATATCCAGAAGAAGGTTATTAACTGAACAAGGGGCAAATTGACACGAAAAATGTTCATTGCCCCATCAGGAGTATATGTAAGGTCATCTTGCACTCTTCAAGGTCAGTCTGGACCGAGGGTCCAATAAAATGTTAAGCAAGTTGTCAGATCATTCCCGAAGTCTGATAAGTTATCAAGTTTTTGAAGAAATGTCGGAATAAATCGCCATGGATACATAGAGATTGTTATACCAAAGGTCTTGCTTCACAGGTTTATCATCAGTATTCGTTTCATTAAATATTCATTTTTTTGTGTTTTTTGTTTCCGTTTGATTGGATGGTAAAGGGTCAACAGGAAGGGGCCAAATTCTTCTTATAATAAAGGCATTTTCAGGAGGATCATTGCGGTCTTTTTCTGGATGTTCTTTGTTATTTTTTTGCCCAACACCCTAAGTTGCCACTCGATGCAAATATTTGAGAATTTTTATTCATTGTTTAGATGAGAATACTTTGATATAGTCATAATGTTGCATTTATGCATTTATAATGTAATGTACATGTCTTTTATAAAATGTATATAAATATATATATATATATATATGATATTGTAAGAGTTAGACGTTGTTTTATACAGTTTTATAGTGACAAACTATTACGTATTGTGTTATGTGTGCTTCTGAATGGTTGAGTTTGTGTATTTTTTCCTCATTTTGAATAATATACCCTTTTGTGCTTACGATGCAAAACTTAACAAATTTTGTTCATTTTAATGGCTTGCTACGTTGTTCTTTTACTTCAATTCATCTGTCCATATAGACAATTATGTTAAATCTGCAAATTTGCTAAACATATGCAATATGGATATCTGAATAAAGGTCAGAGTTTGATCAACTGAAGGCTCTATCCGTATTTCACATTTTCAGTGTGAAATTATTTTATACGTAGCCTGCAACTATGGCACTAACCATATTGCAGCATAATATGGAAATAAGGTCAAAATTTACTGCTCTTATACAATCTAAAACCTGCTTACCAGTACTAAACGTATTTCTGATGTCGGATTTTGAAATCAGTGATTTTTGTTTGAACGGACAACAGTTAAACATCGTCAACTTGTAAGATTTGCCAAATTCTCTTCCCCTACCTCGAAGCAAGTACTACATAATTCCTTCATGTTTGTATGGTGGATGAAATGATGTTTAAGGTTCAATTCTATTGCAAATTTATATTTGATATGTTTTCATAGACTTAGGCTGCCATTTTGTTGTTTTCTTTTTGTACACACATTACCTTTGTATTGAGGTCACTGAACAGAATGTTTGTACTGGAATAGTACTGTACTGTCTCTATAACCCTTTACTCCATGGAGAGAACAATTTGACACATTTTGTTGATTTTGATGTAAAAAATACTGTATCACCTGCATAAATTGCTAAATACAGGTGTATTCCAATATGAGACAATTTGACACATTTTGTTGATTTTGGTGTAAAAAATACTGTATCACCTGCATAAATCTCTAAATACAGGTGTAATCCAATATGTGACAATTTGACACATTTTGTTGATTTTGGTGTAAAAAAGACTGTATCACCTGCATAAATCTCTAAATACTGGTTTATTCCAATCTGAGACAATTTGACACATTTTGTTGATTTTGGTGTAAAAAATACTGTATCACCTGCATAAATCTCTAAATACTGGTTTATTCCAATAACCAGTTTGGTGATAGTATAAACAATAGAATTGTGTCTCTGATCTGAATACAGCAGGTATAGGATGAGTGTCTCTCTATGGAATAAAGGGTTAATTGACACATTTATAAACAATTATTAAAAACACAGGTCACTTAATTGAATACCTCTGGAATCTACTAAAATGTAAGAACCTTGCTTTCTATATGATTTCTGTTTGACCAATCAGTTCATCTAGACAAAAGTTTAATTTATGCAATATTATGTTAAATGCACCATGGCAGCACAGGTTACTAGGAACGTTCCAGTTCTAGAACTCGCATGGATACAGTACCTTAATTTTGTGATAGATTTGGGGTATAAACATGCTTTAAGTTGAATTATACATGCTACTTACTAATTAATCTGCTTATAAATAATTGAAACTTTAATTGATAGGATGTTACATATTTTAGATACTAAATATGTTTAATGTCCATACAGTTATAATGAACTTCAGGGTCTTCTATGAGGAGTTTTAAAGGTCTGGAATCCCTGATATGTGTAGGAATTTCAGGGCATGTTTATAACCTAATAACAAGTTAAAACATTCCAAATTGGGGGTTGCTTAGAGTACTGTTAATGGAACATGGCTTCCTCGACTTCAATGCAATGTTAGTCTATCTAACTGTCAGACACCCCTATGGGGTGGTTGTAAACTACATTTTCCAAAATTGGACAATCGTGTAGACTACCAACCCAAGGGAACATTTGTACCTGTGGGACAGCTTTTGATTAATTTCACAGAAATGGGACAATTATGTGGACTAACTACCCCAAGGGGATAACAATTTTATTCCTTTGGTGTAACACGGTTGTATCTTGTTATTTACTGTAAAGTGTGATACAACTTTGTTGTACCTGAAAGGGAAAGTTGTATTATCCATAATTATGCTGGTACCATGAGATTGTTTTTGTTAATATTGTTCCTCTGTTAATTATATTTGCTTAATTGATAGGTTGAATGCATGGATGTAAAAATGTGAACATTATTTTGAAATCCATTTATATTATCACACTTAGATTCATTGTTTTTCTTTCAAACTTCGAGTCATGCGTGATTCAATTTGCTGTGCAAACTGCGTGTATTTTACTAGTATTGCGCAATTAGTAAAGCTTTTAATTATAATTAGCTATGATATGTATAGAAGTAGATTTTTTTCTCAGCATAATTAGCCTGGTGATTTTTTGGTAACTATGACTACTGTATTGTATTGTTCATAGATCCATTATGATATATGCTGTGTGGAGTATACGTACACAGCATAATTTGACATTTTCATTAATAATTGCAAAACTTTGTAAATGTATAAACTACTAAAAATCTCATTTTCTTTGCACTAGTTTTTGGTATTGGAATATGTGTAGTACAAATATAGTTACATGTATATGATATGAAACTATGATAATTTTTATTCGGCAACATGGTGAAGCTCCGAGTTGACCTTATTCATGCTTTTTTTTCTTTTGATAGAATTTTATATGCATGTTTAGTATGACTACTGGTTTTACAACACTCGATATTGATCATTTTGAAATCAATTTTTTCGTGTCTCTTATGAAACGACGATTATGTGCACGGAAGGAACGTGTACAGTCGGTTTTCAGCTGTATAGTTTATGGGTTCTCGATACCTTCATACAATTGTAGATACAGGGCCTGTTCATAGATTGTGTATCAATATGGTATGTGTTTCTCAATTTTTAATTTTATTAATTTTCTGAATTCTGATGCAGCTTATTGAATTATATAGTATTTCGAACAAATAAATTTACTCTCACAATGTTCATGTTGTTGTACCTTGAATGTTATGGTATGTGTTTATGTTGTATTAGTGAAACACGAAACTTAAGGTTGTATATGATCTAAGCATGTCACAAGCTTGCAAAGCACTGTAAACTTGTTAACAATCTCTCTCTTTGGCGCAACAAGGTTGTATCGCTCTTAGTACTTAGTGAGATACAACCTTATTGCGCTAAACGGAGAATTGAGCTGTCAATATTCACACTATATACGTATGAAGCTATTTTAAGCTGTAGATTGAAAGCGACAAGATTGTTTGCACGGGAAATATGCTAGATCTTATATTCAGGCCAGTCTTATTTCAGCTCTTTAAATGTATCAACTCCCTAATGTGTAATAAAACAATTCCTACACATACTAGTTTGTTATTCTGTGTGTGTCACCTTGTTCCTGAGTTCTATTTACTATAAGAGGGGTCAGGGGTGTCAACAGGGCCAATTTACTATATGAGGGGTCAGGGGTGTCAACAGGGCCAATTTACTATATGAGGGGTCAGCGGTGTCAACAGGGCCAAATTGAAAATCAGATGTGGCTTTAAGAAGGAGGCATAGGGAACAGAGATTTCACAAATTATCAAATAACTTCCCTGAGGTTTCCTGCAGACCAAAAGGGTCCTTTTCCTGATGTCTTCCCAAAATCACAAATACATTTCCGCGGCAAACATGCTCAGTGGGACATAGGCTTATAATTCCAACTGGTATGTATTTAGGACAGACGGTGAATAAAACAGCCCAACAACATTTTGCAGGTTTTGTAACATTTTTATTTAATTTAGAGCATTTTCATCAACTTCATAAGAACATTATCTAATCAGCATGGATGATAATGTCCAAAATGTACATATATAAAACATATAAAATTCAAAGTTTTATGAAAAGTGAGGTTTGACAAATCTTATCTGTAATGAATGAACCAATGTAATGATGTCAGCTCTGTGCAACAGGCCCCCAATCTCCCGAAACATCTCGAGCAGAAATCTCATTTCAAATTGAGATTTTGACAAAATCAGAGTGTGAATTTCTTATAAATCTGAAGATAGAACACATAAGTTACTGTACAGTAAAGTTCCGCTAATAAGACCACTTTATTTTGAAATCATACAGATTTTTGCCAGTTTAAGGTCCCAAAGTATTAAATTTAGAACAAAAAAGGTCCGCAAATAAGACTGATTCGTTATTAAGACCACCTTTTTGACTGGTCTTTTTAGCAGAACTTCACTGTTTTAAACAAAGAATAAAGTTTGCTGTTTTTGATGCTAATTTTGAGTCTATCCTCCCTTGGAAATTATCCAAACGACACATGGCAATATTTGAGATGAGATTTATCTCAAAATTGAGATGTTTCGGGAGATCGGGGCCAGGGTGGTTAACAGCACTGTACAAAATGTAACGGGGTTTCACAAGACACCCTTTTTGTTTAACAATCAAAATGAATGGATGAAAAAACACTATCATCTTAAGAAAAGGTAATACGATTGACCTTAGTAGACAGTTCATGAAGCATTCACTTGTAATAGTAAGTCCTGCCTTAAACAGCAACTGTTACCAAATCAATAACTTTTTTTCATACTCAACATTAAACAGGTACCTGCAACAAACAGCCACATTAGATGTATTCCTTAACTGTTTTATATCTGGGTCCCAGTCATATGATCAGACTTTTAACTTAATTGACCTAAGACCTAATGGACGTTAGGAGTAATTCTAGGTCAAGAAATATGCATTGGTACTCGGTGTTAGATCATCTGCACAAAGCCTAGATGTATGGTACACAACGGATACTCCAGTATTTGAGACCCGGGTATTAAGACAGTTTAAGACCGAATTGTCTGCAAAAAAAGGAAAAAATGACTATCAAGGTTACAAACCTTTCTGTGTGCTTAGCACAGGATATGAAATATTGATTTACGAGTCAATTCCTCCTCAATTATACTAAATGATAGATGATGAAATTATGAAATAATAAAAATCATGCGCTCGATGCATTACAATTATACATGGTATAAAACTATTCAGACATTTACAAAAACTAAAAATTCCCAATCACACATATAAATAAAACACATATACACAAAATGATTAAGTTACCTTACATTAATGATAAATATAACAAATGAAACGATGCAATATAATATGATACACAGTAAAACCTCACAGATCATGTTAATGACCTTGACCACCTTAAAATGTAGAAATCCAAGCCCATTTCACTGTTTTTACTTGTTTTCCAATCTCAAATATATAAGAAGATGCCGGGGCATAAAAACAATTGACCAAACAATTTAGACTATCAGCCCAAACACAAACAAACAACCTTAATACAAAAACCTTTTCAATAAGGGAAGCAATTTGGGGGGAGGGGGGGGGGGGGGGGGTTCAAGGGTGATTGCAATTTTGAGGTTTTACTGCATGTAACACAAACAACCCTTCAACAATATAAACATTAACATAGTGCAGTGGAATAAACAACTATAAATTAATACTAACTTTGTGAAACATGTTTAAGCACACATGTATGCTTATTTCCTATTCAAGTACAACACATTTTACTAAGATAACTTTATATAATTGCTCATCAACCCTGCTTTAAGCAAACACAATTTATACTGTAAAATCGTTTCATTTCGATGGTACAAAATTTTGTGGTTTTGTTAAATAAGACTATTTCGATTGTATGTCAATTAGTGCAATTTGCATTTCTGGTAAAAATACAAGGGGCGACATTATTGTTTGATGGGATTTGATTTCGTGGTTGGAGATGAACGTCGAAAACCACAAAATTTAATACCCCACGAAAATTAATGATTTTACATAAGTAAACAGAAGATTGTTTTATACAGGTAGAATGCTCTATTTTCCAAAGTCAGTTCAAGACATCAAAGTTCAACCAAAATCAACCAAAGAATAGAACAAATTGATCATCATAGTCAGAATTCAAAATTATAATACAAAATAAATACAATCCTACAGATATATTATAATTTTTTACAAAAATCAAGAAATAAATAAATGTATTAAAACAATTTTCCACACTATATAACTTTTACGAACTACATCCATCCATAAAATGCTTACATCAGCATGATCACAACATGCCCTAATACAGCCAATCAAATCTGTTTTTTGAGGTCATCTGACTAAAACATGTACCAAACAAACGCAGCCAGTTTTGTGACATCATTTGAAGTCATCAACAGCTGCCAAGTAAAAAACAGTCACATTTAAATGAATATAACGGTACACCTTTGGTGGGCTGTTTAAAACGGATTAACTGAATAGAATGATCCTTTTTCAGTTTATAGTAAGACCTTTGCTAAGTCATTCAAGCAAAACAAAAAGGATCTCGTAAGCTAGAGCATTACTCAGAAATAATTTGGTTATATACAGATACAAACTTGATACATTAACATTAAACATAGCATCACATGACAGAACCAAGACAATGTCACATGACAATGTCGCAAGAAAATGTCACATGACTACGCCACATGACAAACAATATTGTTAACAGATCCTGAACTTTCATAATTCTTACAAAGCAGGGGTGTCAACACGGCAAATTCAAAATCAGGAAAATCATACATATGGCCGAAGATTTTGCCAAATAAGAGACCTTCAATGACATGATCATATTTTGCCGTTTCTTGAGATATTTCCATCAAGTAACTTTTTTTTTGTACAGAATTCTATGCTCTTTCAGAAATGATAATTCTGGAATTCCGGAATATTTACACCCCTGCAATGGTGACTTTTATCATAACAGTTGATAATGACTTGGAACATACACATATATAACTTTCATCACGATCAACAAACAACATCCATATATATCTTTCTTTTATATCTTTTACAATCAAACAGTAAATATAGATCAGCAAATTCAATACAACATAATCACATCAACAAAATCACACAAACAACAATGGGTTTGATTATCAGACATTTTGGTGGGTTTTGTAATTGATTTAAAAAAGTATGTTCGACCAAATCTGAAAACAAGCAAAGCTACAGTTAACTGATTTTTCTCATATTGATTGTAAGTAAACAAGCAGTTTATTTTAAAGCAATTTGAATATTCAAACAGATGGCTCATCCAGAAAAAATATCTAACATTAATTTATATGCTTTGAATATTGGTACAACAATGAACATTCAGCATCTGTCAATTTCGAGATCATTTAACTGTTAATTTCGAGACAATTTAACCGTCAATTTCAAGACAATTTAACTGTCAACTTAGAGACAATTTAACTGTCAATTTCGAGACCATTTAGCTGTCAATTAAGAGACAATTTAACTGTCAATTTAGAGACAATTTAACTGTCAGTTTGGGCTTTTTCACCAATTTTCACAGCTGGGTACGGAGTGTCTGCAAGGTGGTTGATAATAATACCAAATGACCAATAGTTAAGTATGAAAGCATGTTTAAATGTATGGATGAATAAAACAAACAAATATTATTTCATGAATCACAAGTGTTGATATAGGTATGGTAATGGTAAAACAGGACCGGTATTTATAAAGCATCTTAAGTGAAAACTTAAATATTTTGACTTAAGTTAATATATTGAGCTGCCCATATTTCACAAGAAAAGAAAAATAGCCCATGTTTTCTTTATGTTTACTGTAGACATTTACATAATGCATCTAAACAATGTCAACACTTGTTAATATAAGTTTTCCTGTTTAGCTGATACACTAAAGGAAAATTTGAGATTTTTAGAAAAATTCTAAGTTTTCATTTAAGATGATTTATAAATACTGACCCGGGTCAATGTTGGAATGGTATAAATTCAGCATAGCATACCACATGTTACACACGTTTCCATGAGGAGTAATATAACATTTGTAACAGAAATTGCATCATGAAAATTCACAACAAATTGATTCGCTATGCATGTACAATGTATATATCAATATGATATAAGTAGTGTGATGATGTTTTAAAAATGATGGAACATAAAATTTGAACACATATTTGTTGGCATACGTTTCACAATGCCTCAATTTCACCCATACTCGCCCAACGACACCCACCAAGCACCTTAATTCATTATGTACTTATCTCTTAAAACATGTTCTCAGACTGGCAAAGGCTGAAAATGAATCTGTTAGTCTTAGACAAAAACAGAGTCATAATTATTTGCCAGTCTTTCTAATTGAATTTCTGAACAAGATTTTCCTCCGAGACATCCATTTAACTTTCACAGACAGGTTTAGGAAGTAACACACTATCCATATAATAAAGAGTAACCCTTCTAGATTAACTAGGCAAAACCATTAATTCAAGACCAAATTTGTAAATCTTTGAATAACAGTATGTCTGTCAAATCAGTAAATTATTAAATCACGAAGACAATTAAGTTTTCATAAAATAAACAATTCTTTAACAGAAAATATTGAAGTACTGCTTTGACAGCAAAAATCTTAACTTCGCTTTTTATAATGAGTGATTGCCAATACATGTATTAATAATTTTCTTCAAGTCAAAATTCAGTCATATATTCTCACAGGTTTTCTTTCCATCTTATTGGTAAACTAAAACATTAAGTACCATTTCCAACATTTATCCAGAAGTTTGACACCCCCGTAACCCCCAACATACATTTACAATTTACCAAGCAAGCATGTTTCAGGCCTGGTATTTAGCCATCATTTCCAAGCCTGAAAATCATGTTTTCAAGCCAGAAATTCTACTTTTCAATATAGACAAAGAAAGAAATTTCAGGATTCAAAAACCTGAAACCAGACACAAGCCTGAAAAATACCAGGCCTGATGATTAGAGGATAGCATAATCCACTCTTGTCTTGCTTCATATTTCCTACTGCTTCCACAACTCTTCCACTTTTTCGTCCATCCACCACTATCAGCATGGGTGACCAAACAGCGGAGAGCAATCAGCATGCTCACACCTTCACACCTCACTTGAGAATGTTAAGTATTTGCATATCACAATATTGGAAGTGTTATATGATATGTATCACAGAATGCGCTCGTAACAAATTGTCAGGTAAGACCTATCCAGCCATTATCAGCAAGAAAACTCATGATTCGTCGTCTATGGGTTTTATCCATACCACTAGGATAGCGTATCTTCACTGGATAACCATTACGTCGATGTAGATAATCCTGAAATTTTAGCAAAAAAACTAAATACAATAATTACCATTTTATCATGGGTAAAAGTTCAAATTTTTCAAAATACTGAAAACAGCTCATCAATATAATGAAATAAATGGTTTTGATAGATTAAATAGTGCATATTACATATTTTCAGTCATATACAGCAACAAATAGACCTAACAAGTTTTCCGGGAATTTAATAATAACCAGTATCAACTAATTTTTGGCAAGCAACTGAAAACTCATCTTAAGTTAAGATAATTACAGCAAAACAAATCAGGATTTTTCAGGCTCTACCAACAAAAGAAGAGATGTTTGTAAAACATCATATGTACCTTCGACGGTCCTTCGTTCAATGTTAGGTGAACTTGGAAAACCAAAAATTAACACCGAAAATAGGAGTAACTCCACTTTAATAGGAGTACTTGGCAGGTATGGTATATGATCATGTTTCTTTGGTTAAAATGTAACAAAAACACTTCCATTTGTAGAAACCCACCTTAACAATACATGTTTTCACTGTCATATAATTGGCTGGAGTCATGCCTATTGAGTTACACAACTGAAATACACAAATCGAACACAATGATTAGAATGAGCAAATCATCGCCGAATGTAAAAATCATGGACACCTGGCAATTGGTAATCATTGTCACACCTGGCTGAAAATGCCAGTTTCAAAGACTGGAGTTCTAATTTTCAATATAAACAAAGAAGAAAAATTCAGCATTTATAATCCTGAACTCTGGCACAGTCCTGAAAAATACAGGAACTAAACTGGAATAGATTAATTATCATGTAGCATGCACAAATTTAGTACAATATATATGTTTATTACTCATTGAAACATGTTTATTAGTGGACAAGGAAACACCAGATTCAAGAGATTTTTTTGTAAAAAATTTCTTTCGTTTTAGTCTTTATCGACAAAAGATACCTGTGGTTTTCATTGGTGTCATCATTAACACACTTTCAAAACTTGTGGTAGGTAAAATTCAAAATCACCAACCAAGTAAGACCAAAAATTAAACTGACATAGACTGCATGTGTTTTGGTTGAACAGTCAACAGATGCCAACAACTTAAGAGATCTAAATCCTGAACTGAATACTAACAAAACAAATGAACTAGAAAACAAAAACAATCACATTTTTGAAGCAGGAAAAATACAGGTTTTCTTTTATCCAGTGTATTCAGCTATTGCTAATGGTATTTGGAATAGTAACAGTTTGAGCAATACAACCTATCCAAGCCATTCTAAAATATCATCTTTCAAGCAACTCTGCCCCCACCAGTTGAAAAATCTAACTGAGGACTAAGTATGCAAGTAAATGTGACTTAATGTGTGATAATGGCCTGGCAGACATGTTCGACAAAATTGGAGAGAAACAATTTCAACTGGAATCTGTCCTAATTAACTGGCATATTTTCCCAATTTATCATAAGGTCAGGCATATTAACTGTTCGTCTCGACACATTTCAGATGGTCAGTCAAAATGTTTGAGTCATTTTTTAAAGTAATGTTTAAATGAAGGAAACAGAACAGAACATCATATCTCAACGTTTACTGTACCTTTCAAACTTCCAGTCCTGAACAAAGGTATCAGTAGTTAATTTCATTCAATTCACAACTGATTTTAATGTCTGCCTAATTACTTTAGTCATTCCACCTAATTACTAAAGTCTCAATGTTTCAGACCAAAACTTGTGAATCATTTGTTTGGAAAATAAAACAAGAGCTGTCTCCATAGGACGACACATGCCCCCGTGCATGCTTTGATAGTAACGTAACGTTAAGATATCAGCACCGTCACAGATGTGTCATAATATATTGGGCAAATGTGATATTGACATATTTTTCTTTGTGTAAAGGGCCATAACTCTTAAGCGTGTAGGTCAATTTGAAATCTTGTTATCTAACATGACCTAGATCTTATGGCCGTACACCTTTTCATGTTTCAAAAGGTTTGACGAAGATCCGATGACAAATGCTTGAGTTATTGAGCGGAAACGGGAAGAAACACCATTTTTCTTCGCATCAAGGGCTGTAACTCTGAAGCGGCTAGGCCAATTTGACTGGTTGTCGATCTTGATCTAGACCTTATAGCTGTACACTTTTTCATGAGGTTTGGTGAAGATCAGATGATAAATGCTTGAGTTATTGAGCGGAAACCAAAAAAAAACGCCATTTTCCTACGTGTCAAGGGCCGTAACTCTAAAGTGGCTACGTCAATTTGACTGGTTATCAAACCTGACCTAGATCTCATAGCCTTTCACATTTTCATGAGGTTTGGTGAAGATCCAATGACAAATGCTTAAGTTATTGAGCGGAAACCAAAAAAACCGCCATTTTTCTATGTGTCAAGGGCCGTAACTCTAAAACGGCTAGGTCAATTTGACTGGTTATCGAACTTGGCCTAGATCTCGTAGCCTTACACATTTTCATGAGGTTTGGTGAAGATCCGATGACAAATGCTTGAGTTATTGAGCGGAAACCAAAAAAAACGCCATTTTTCTATGTGTCAAGGGCCGTAACTCTAAAGTGGCTACGTCAATTTGACTGGTTATCAAACCTGACCTAGATCTCGTAGCCTTTCACATTTTCATGAGGTTTGGTGAAGATCCAATGACAAATGCTTGAGTTATTGAGCGGAAACCAAAAAAAACGCCATTTTTCTATGTGTCAAGGGCCGTAACTCTGAAGCGGCTAGGTCAATTTGACTGTTTATCGAACTTGACCTAGATCTCATGGCCTTACACATTTTCATGAAGTTTGGTGAAGATCCAATGACAAATGCTTAAGTTATTGAGCGGAAACAAAAAAAAACGCCATTTTTCTATGTGTCAAGGGCCGTAACTCTAAAACGGCTAGGTCAATTTGACTGGTTATCGAACTTGACCTAGATCTCGTAGCCTTACACATTTTCATGAGGTTTGGTGAAGATCCGATGACAAATGCTTGAGTTATTGAGCGGAAACCAAAAAAAACGCCATTTTTCTATGTGTCAAGGGCCGTAACTCTGAAGCGGCTAGGTCAATTTGACTGGTTATCGAACTTGACCTAGATCTCATGGCCTTACACATTTTCATGAAGTTTGGTGAAGATCCAATGACAAATGCTTGAGTTATTGAGCGGAAACCAAAAAAAACGCCATTTTTCTATGTGTCAAGGGCCGTAACTCTGAAGCGGCTAGGTCAATTTGACTGTTTATCGAACTTGACCTAGATCTCATGGCCTTACACATTTTCATGAAGTTTGGTGAAGATCGGATAAACACTGCTTGAATTATTGAGCGGAAACGAATCCGGACGGACGGACAGACGGACGGACGGACTGACAGACGGACGGACTGACGGACGGTGCGATTTTAATATGCCCCCGAACCATCGGTTCCGGGGGCATAAAAATTCTAAAAAGTTTGCTAGATGACAGGTCTAATACAATTAATGTACTGTATAACGCTCAAGCAATAATTATTAAATCATTTGAAATAATGGAACTTCAAATGATGATAACTTTACCAATTCTTTGAATTTTTTCTTCAAATAACTTTTATTTTGCACAGAAAAAATACCTTTTCTTAATGCAGCCAATCTGGATTATTCCTGAATTGTAGGACCCCTGATAATTGTAATGAAATTTTTTACCTTTCTTTCTCTACCAGACAGGAGATTGTAACCAGGACACTGTGACATCTCCTTGGTTTCTACTAGCTCCACATCGTCATCTTTTGATCCTGTAACAAAGTCTACAAAAAATAGAATGGAAACAATGTAGTAGTATAATCTAGTGTTGCTATGGTAACACAACATTTATACAACATTGAACTCATGTAGTATTGTATTCTTTATACCACATCATTGATGCCTTGGTCCCACTGAGAACTTTTGGACCTCTGGAGTGTACACAAGGTTTTTCTAAGATTTGACCTAGTGACCTAGTTGTTTACCCCACATGACCTAATTTCGAACTGACCCTAGATTTCTGGGAGAACTGTATTCTGACCAAGTTTCAACTGTTTCATGAAGATTGGATCAAATTGGTGACATCTAGAGTGTACACAAGATTTTTCTAAGATTTGACCTAGTGACCTAGTTTTGACCCCATATGGCATAGTTTCGAACTTGGCCTAGATTGCATGGAGAACAACATTCTGACCAAGTTTCATGAAGATTGGATCAACACTGTTGCTTCTAGAGTGAACACAAGCGAATTGTTGACGGAAGAAGAGTGATCACAGAAGCTCACCTTGTCACTATGTGACAGGTGAGCTAATAAAATAAGCTTTGGTATCAATCAGGAACAGGGATATCACAAGATTTCTAATGATTACCCCTGGACTTTGATGAACCTTTTCCTGATGCCTTCCAAAGCCCATTTATTAAACCGGGAGTACATTGCTGAGGAAAAAAATATCAGTTGGACCAAGGCATAATTGAGTTCTTTTCCAGTATTACACACTTATATTGATCAGAATCATCACCGAAAATAGGACATGTCCGTTACAAACCTGTAGACATTTATACTACGCAGCATTTGCCATTAAGACCAGTTTTGGATTGAAAAATAAGAGCGACTGCATTATTTTATCAAGTTTTTACAACATTTTCAATTTGCTTTGGTAGACTATTATCTGACTATGCAGATAATGTATTCTTGAAATCATAGTCTCCACGAAATGTTTCACAAAAACATTAAATTATTTTACAGTATAAAGAAGTATTGTGATCAAACTTACCGCTTTCGTCGATGAGTATATCTAATTTTTCTCTGCAAAGAAAAACAAAATATTATAAATATGAGACAAGTCATGATCACAATTTCAACAAACATGTGTAACCTTTTGACCATGTATTTTAAATGTATTTTAGTTTTCAAGTAAAGACATTTTTTCAGGATTTCTTTTAAGTTTTTATATGATGAATTTTACCAACAGATATCAGGGCTCACACTGGCCATTTTAAATTAATAGCCACTTTTATTTAATCAACAAAAATAATAGCCAAAATTGACGCGAGCTTATTAATGCATGGTAGCGCAAACATAGTTTAGGGTCATTTGTGGCATTTTATCCATGGGGGGGTCAGGGACATGCCCCCTGCATGCACAATTAAGACACCCTCTGGTTGCAGGTCAAAGACCAGATAACTTAAAATTTATCATCATTCATTGATCAACAAAATTAATATGGAATGGGTATTGTCTTCATACAAATAGGTACCTTTATTCAGGTGGTCCAGAGGTATACTCTCATGGTTTATAGAAATGTTGCAAGTGGGTTCTGGGCAGCTTTCAGGCTAAGAATCAAGAATGGTCTGCAGGCATGCCACTAATCAATGTTTAATCAAATTGTCATTTCTCGTTGATTGATAACTTTCTAAAGATTTGAAGAATAACTTTGAAACAGCAAAATATTGATACATGAAGAAGCTGCAATGCTTTTATTACTAATTTATAGTACGAAAAGATTTTAATGTAGTGTTTCAATATGTCAATAAACCAAAGCAAAATGAAATAAACTTTTCAATTGACCCATATTTTACAGCACAAACAACTATGTGAAACCTCAAAAATGCTTGGAAACCGCTAATTTCATTAATTTTAACCTAAATTTTTTTAATTGAAATGGGTAGTTTTATAAAAAATTTGTGTTAAAAATAATGCACTTATTTTGCAAATGACGAGTATCCAAATTTTGCATGTCCGGGTAATGGTCAACTTTGGTTATCTAAAAGGCTGTGAAAAATAAGTTTTATTGAATAATTTGGTCATTGTTAACCCCAAGCAGTCAATATTTGACAGATATTTAATGAATCACCTGTTACTAACTCTAAATGGCGATTAATTTTGTCTGCTGCTCACACGCTCAGATTGCTCAAATTCGTCGGTGTTTTAGCCCCTGTTTCACCGTCAATACCTTAGACCTATTCCACGCACATTGTTGACAGTTAATTACACCAATTAAAGGGGATTAAAAGATGTTATCACAACAAACTTTCAGTAATTAGACCCCTAATGGGATTAGTGGTGGTCTGCATGACATGCCCTGGGGACTAAAGGTAATTAACAATGAGATTATATGGGTCCAAGTTGAAGTGTGAACACGAGAATTTATGAGACTTGTCAGGTTGGTGGAAGATTAAATACGAAGTTACACAGATTCATTTTAGAAATTTCTTTTGGATTATTACCTAGTCGACATTTTTTATCGACATTATGAAATAATAATCGCCAGCTTGATAAAACTACCGGTAAATGTCGACAATGTCGACCGACAGCGTGAGCCCTGAGATATCCCCTTAAATAACATTTCCACCCTTGCTAATTATTAATACTGTTAATATCAGTCTAAATATCAAATATGATGGACTCCTGTTACCGTGGCTCCCAAGTTTTTCATATGAGCATGTAAAATATGACAAACTTTGAGCAGACTCATACCAGTTGGGATAAGTAAAAAAGACAATGTAGGAACAAAATTGGATTTTGTGAAACTTACGACAAATTTATGAAAGACTGACCAACATGTCAAGAGCCAACTGTACATATTGACATATTCATCAAATTGATTAAAATGATAATCAAGCAGGAAAGCTTTGTTTTCTAGTGCAGAAAATCCAGATTTCCGAATTATTCTGGAATAGACCTACTCCGGATCTCCACTAATCTGTAGGTACAAATAGATTTTTACCGTTGTAATCCTTGTGTCACTTGAATATTCATATCTGGACAATAGAGTTGGGGTCAGTTGTGTTTGCATATGAATAGATTACCAGTCTCACTAAGCCGATTTGTTTGTACCTACATGTAAATTAAGGGGAAAACCACCTTGCACAGAGATCCGGATATCAACTATTGTAGAGCGATAATCAAGCAGTTCCTAGAAATCACTATGATAGCTTTGATAATGATAGCCCAAGAAAACATTTCTACTTACTCGTCTCCGGCATTTTTTGAAGCCATTGAATGTCGTTTTCCCTGGGAAATATTGCCCTACAAAAATATAATAATCACATCATTAAACACAATATATTATGTCTAATATGATCAGCAACCGTTTCGCTACTTAATTTGCATACCTTTATGACAAGATACAACACATGAAGCGATAGGGTCCATGGAAACTGCATTGAGGGTCCAGTGCAAAACTTAGGTAACTAATGTATGTAACATAGTTTTGCACTGAGCTCTCGATTATGAACATGAAGATTTCTAACAAAAATAGTCTTGTCCACCAATATTTGTTAAGATATAATACATGCCCACTGGATTGAGCAATCTTATACCAGTAACCATTGTTTCAGGGAATATCTGGTTATAATCTACACAAAGTGACTTCAACAAATACTACAACAACGACATCCCTCATCTTTTATTATACTGGTTGGTGAACAGTTTCCGACATTTTTTGCATGTTTTTTTTGTGATTTCTCGAAAACCAGACGGTTTTAAACAACATGACTAACATTCTGGTGATCCTGAGCTGCAGGCCAAAATCATAGTTACAATTTGACATTTGTGACGTCATACAGCGAGTGGAATTCAGGCTGCAAAAGGGGTCACTATTTTAGTGCATAAATTAGATGTAGAGTACCAGTATCCAACATTTCACATTTGATAACATATTATACCATTTTTTCCCCGCTTTGACCCTCTTAACTCAAAGGGAATTATCTCCCGTTAAATAAACATAAATTCTTAGAGTTGTCTCTCTTTGTTTGGATTCTCACTGAGGACATAATTGAGACATAATAGTCGGTGCCTTTTCCAATTAGTAAAAATCTCTGAAGTCATTTATAATGACGTTTTTGTCAATATTTATCTTACACCGAGTTTCGTGTGGATTGCCAATACAAATCATACCAGTTGTTGAGCTACACCTAGATTTATCAAAGACTATGGCAAGCCCATGGCTATTAATAGATGAACATGTTTGTTTCATTGTTCATGCATATTTTTTGTAAATAGAGGATCCCCCGAGGGAAAGAGGTGACAATTATCATTTCGTTGCGTGTATTTCTTGATATTTTCTTTTTATTTCCGTGAATTGTAAATTTTCTGACACACAATTTTTGCTTTGTGGTAGTTCTTTGATTATACCAAATATCTTAATTTTAGAGCAACGCTAAATATGAAAAAATATCAAATGTCGGATACTTATAGCCATCGGGAACTGATCGCCGACCAGTAGCTGAATAAAAGTTAAGTAAAGTTTGTAAACAAGACTGCGTTCAGTTAATGCTTATGCCCCAGTGGAAGCCTTGTCTGTAACAAATAGTTAAGTAATTCAGGGACCATAATTGTGATGTGTTTATGATGGTAAACAAATATAAGTTTGAAAGCAATGCATTAATGGACTTAAAAAATATTTGAGTTTCAACGAACATACGGACAGGACAATCACTATATGTCTCCTGCATCAGTAGATGCTTGGGTATAAAAACAATTTGTTTAAATTGAACCAATATTCATATGAACACATATATTTGACAAAATGAGGCCTGCACATTGTTGTTCATCTCGGTGAAAAGAATGAAAGTGTTACAGTGAAAGTACAATGGAGACAACACATAGAGCAATAACAACATAAAAGTACTCTATCATGCTTGAAAAAAAAAAAAAATTATGTGCCAGTAATAACCAAAATAACTACATTATGAATGCATAGATATACCCACGTACATACAAGTTCACAAGTGCTAGAGCCTAGATGGAGGGTGAGTTTGGGTGACAAGATAGATGGGAGGATTTGTGTGCTGCAGGATTGCGTTACTATTTGACTATAGTTTGGTTGCAAGGCTTAGAGAGTGTGTCGGGTGACATGACACATGATACTAGTATAAATAATTATAACTTAAAATGTCTAAGTAAGATTAATAAGATTATTGAAACTAATGACAGCTTGAATACTCACAAGCTTTCTTAATTTGGATTCTTTCCTTTTTTCCCTTTTCAATCTTTCCTCTGCAAACTTTGCCACTTCTGCGAATGACAGAAAAAACTTGTGTTAATTTTTTTGGATAAATCTATTCTATATACTACTACAAAATTGTCTTATTATTGATTTTATTTTTTGATAAAAGATTTTTTTTATTTATTATAAAACATATTTTTGCTCTCCAAGAAACCAAATATTTCTCCCAGCATTTTCCAATAAGCAAAAGTGATATTTCAAAACTGTCAGAAGTCTCGTTAAAATATGCAGAAAATAACAAAGAAGACAATCATGCAATTATTACTAAATCTAAAATATTTAAATAACACCGAATGAAGTCCCGATGTTGTCAATCGCTGTGCAACAGAAAACAAGTAATAAGGAATTGCAAGAAGTCCCGACCAAGTTTTCAAAGTTTCTGTTACCATGAAACCACAAATTTTGTCTGAATAAAAAAATTAAGCGGTGCATAATCTCCCTATCCACTTACCAAGTTTCATATACCTTGCTTGAAAACTGTTTGTGTTATGGCAGTATCCAGATTTTCTTGACGGGCGAATAGAGGGTAAACCTTTAGTCCCCTCCGGTTTGCCAATTCAGTGATTCATTTTGAAAATTGATTTAATGAGTCCATGGGACTCACATATTTCAAAACAATGAGTCCCAACTAAATTTAACGAGTCCCATAAAGATATAAAGGTAAATTACTGTCACGGTAATATTATGTTTTAAGGTTTTAAAACTTTCTGTTTGCTGCTCTTGTCAATAGAACTCGACAGTGTCTGTTTAATTACATGTCTTATAGAATGAGATGTCCTTTTGCAACAAAATCTCCAAACTCTAGTGCAGAAAGTTTTACTGTCATGAGCTTATCTAAATTATCATCAGTCAGGTGGTAATTACATTTGGAAAGGGTCTTGTTTGTAGGGCCTACAGAAAATCCTCATTTACAAACAACAGGATATGATCAGAAGATGCTGAAGTAATTGCAAACTTCGCTAAA
The DNA here is from genome assembly GCA_963678985.1 of Spisula subtruncata. Lineage (NCBI taxonomy): Eukaryota > Metazoa > Mollusca > Bivalvia > Venerida > Mactridae > Spisula > Spisula subtruncata. The sequence goes on from OY787661.1 coordinate 20,027,709, forward strand.
AATCAACGGATCTTTATCAAAATGTGAACAAATGGTCGGAGCTCTAGACCAGTTAATCGTTAATTTCAGACGACTTTAACATTTATATAATTCAGAATCGTAGCAAGCGTGTGTAAAAATGATGTTAACATTCTTTAATTACAATCAAGTTCAGTTATTTTCTTCGAACGCATTCTATATGCGCACGTCCGAAATTAGACTTTGTTTATTCTCCGAAAAGTATGACCAGTCAGTTAAATCGCTTAATCCGATTAGTTTATCTCCATAAAACGACCAATGAAATCGCGTGTTATTAATACAACGGCCGGAAACGGTGTCGACATTAATTTATTCCTTCTTGCGGACCCGATAATTTACGAACTTCGCCCTTTCGTCCTCAGAATTTTATTGCGTCCGGCGGACTCGCAATTAATTTATCTTTGCGTCCCAACGAAAATCAATGCGTCAGAGGCGCAGGACGCACATCAAAATGAATCACTGCAATTGCGGGTGTCAAATCAATTGAACACAGACCTAGCACTCACTTTGCAAGCTCACAATAATTATAACTTAACAAATCTGAAGATCTATAGGGTCTTTATTTGAAATTTTCATTAAACCATATTTTGACCCTCAAGATTTTAGTTGAAGAGTCAGTGTTTTAAATCATGAATATTTTGCCTATAAAGCAATAAATTGACATTCAGAAGCCATTGGAACCCCTGGATCTATGTATAATACTGGTCCAAGGACTTCTAATTTATTCAGCACTTTTCCTTGTCATCCTACTGCCAAGACTTGAGTTAAAATAACTTTTTTACAGCTGTCCAGTAAAATATCCAAAGATTTGAGCGGCCTTGTTTTCTGTTACACCAATGACACCTTTCATACAACTTACAACATAGACAGGTGTTATGAGGGGTGGGGGGAAGTGCATGGAACTTACCTTCAAGTTTTGTTATGCCGTTTTTGCGTAAATGGAATAATTCTTTTATCCGACTTTTTAGCTCTCGCTCTTCTGCAATAAATGAACATGTAAGACATCAACTATAGGGCACAGGACAGGCATTGTGCAAAGCCTGATACTGAGGGCATTTTTAAAGAGGCGTTCCCTATAACTTTAATCGTTGAAATCGATTCAGGAATATTATACATTAATTGAAAATCAGTATTGCTTCAACTCCTTAAATTTTCAACAAAAAGCTCCCACTAATTACCGAGAAAAGAACGAATACATATTTCCATAACAAGCCAAAAAAGTTACGAGTTCTTTCCCTTTGACCTCATAATAATAAATTGCTGGAAGCGATAAATTATTATTGGTCACTTAAATATATTTTTCACATTAAAGAGACATTTTTGCGCCCACTTTCTTCTAACAAATTATGATAATTGATAGTGATTTGTACATTTAGCTCATTTAATGTGATAGTAGAGAAAAATATGCCAGTTATAGGGAATGCCTCTTTAAACCTTTAATCTATATCAAGTAGTAGGCCATTTTTTACAAAAGCCGAGTACAGCCTTTATTTGCCAGTCAACTTTCTGCTGAATATGATCGGCATGTATTTGCAGTTAACACACCTGTATGTAACAGTCACCTGCTTTCAGGGGTTTCAACAGGGCCAAATTAAACATCAGGAAAATCATTGTTGCCAAACAAGACGCCTTCAATGACATTGTTTCCATAATCAACTCCGTTTGAATTAAAGAAAATTCTTCTGATAAGATTAAATTTCCCATAACTTTGCCATTTCTTGAGATATTTACATCAGTAAGTTTTTATTTTGGCCAGAAAATATTGCTCTTTCAGAAATGAGAATTCTGAAATTCTGGGTTTATCAGGAAAATTGACATCACTGTGTATTAAGCAGACATATTTCCTATAACCACTGACTGACTCATTAAGACAGGTTTGAGTGTAGATATATTAAGGAATTTAGGGGTCCTAAAAGAGGCAAAATGCCAAATCCTATCAAGAGCATTGCCTATGAGTGCTGAAGGCTAGACTTTCTTGCTTTTGAATTTGATAATGACAAGGGCAGATAACTTGGTAGGACCCCTGAAAAAGAATGATGTGCTCTATAGTCCTGAAACCTACCCTAAAAGTTTGATGAAATCCTCAACATATCTATGGTGTTCGAAAAAAACAATATATTTGCTAGTTTTAATATTTTCCTCAAATAAAATTTGTAAAACGATTACGAACTACAGTCTATTTTCGGCATGTTACCACAAAAAACAACAACATTGTGTAATAATGTTAACCAAGTAGAGAATAACAATGTATAAATATTTCCTTTATAATCATTCTGATTAAAAAAAAACTTGTATAAAATTGTTAATAATCAGGTAGTCTAGATTATATAAAACATTTTTTAAGACTGCATACATTAATGATTTTTGTATATACTAACACAAAATGAAACAAGTAATATTATTTGTCCGAATTGCCACTATATTCTGTATAGAAATACTAACATTTAGGAAGTGGTAAAATAAATGTTAACGCTTTGTCTAATGAGTGAAACCTGCAAAATAACACCACAGGCGGACTTTTAAAATAAATAGATTTAGAAACAACATAAAAACATCTCTACATTAAGTATGTTTCAAATAGTGTCATTAAAATTCAGCATATAAAATTTCACATGACCATTACTTAAGACTAAAAGCTTCAGAATTTTTCCATCAAGACAAATATGAAATATTTCAAATAGCATTTTCATGGGTCATCAGAGAAAGTTAGAAATTTTGAAAAACCTGAAATTCTCAAAAATTGACAATTTATATAGGGAAAATAAAGAAAAACAGACATCTTGATTCACTCAAAAACCTGAAAACTTTCACCCATGCATTTTCTGCAGTAAAGTTCCTTTTCTAGTGCAGCAAGTCTGGACTGATATTGTAGGACTCATTGGCCATGGAATAAGAATTCATTCAGTTCTTGTAAGCAATCATTCAGAAACCAGTAAATGGCTACGGCTAACTCTATACTAAACATACAGTATAATAATGAGGCTGTATCAACACTTTTAATTTAGTAAAGCATGCCCTTACTTGCAGCCACATATACATTTCTGGATGCAGTGACCTAAACTTGTGACCTCCTAATTATGCAGGGTTTTCACTAGGATTTCATGTAGGAGGCTTTCATTTGAGGAGGCCAATGTGCCTGAGCACTGAACATGGAAGGCAGCTGGGGGTAAATTTGCTAATGACAACCCTGAGTATACTATGACCAACTTTAATACTACCCAAGTTTGGGACTTTAAGACAATAGATACAAGGGATCTCTAGTTAATTAATAATCAGACATTCATGGCATATCAATAGACATTACACCAGGTGTCAATCAATTTTAACAGTAAATTATAATCGCATGGACCTATGGATTAACTAGAAAACCTTTGCCAAGCATCCTCCTGACAAACAGTCAGTTGAAGCGATCTCTGCTCTGGCGTTGTGTCAATTGACATATGCAGAGCAATATTACTCTACTTTCTTGAAGAGGCGCGGAAATAAATACTGTTTTATCACTTTAATATCTGCTGAAGGATATCAAATGACTATTTCTGCAATCAATAGTTAACTAATCAAACATAATTTATAAAGCCTACCAATTGACATTCGCAGAGCCATACAACTCTTCTTCAGTCGAGAGGGACGGAAATATTTAATGAATACTGTTTTATCACCTTAATGTCTAGTAAAGGACATATTATTTCTATTTCTCCAAAATGCATAGATCTAGATCTATCTAACCAGACATGTATAATCACAGACAACATGAGTACAATACCAGTACTTACTTTGATGATTGTTTAAAATTTCTTCATGTTCTTTACAGGAATGACATTGTGAGAAGGGTTGTAATCTTTCCTGAAAGTCTCTGAAATAACACAAAGTATACTGTAAATACTCGGCCATAAGTCATACGAAAATGGTCCTGAATTTTTTTAAAAAGTCAACCCACGACGTATGGATGAGTTTACTACACTCCTCCAAATTTTGTCGGAAATCACTTCATTCCTCCTTCATCTGAAAATGACCACATCCCCCCCCCCAACTTTGTCTGAAAATTACTACACTCCTCCTGATTTTGTCTGAAAATCACCTCATTTCCCCCGACTTTGACAATGGGCACATGATTTCAGCTTTCACAAAAATTGAAAACTATAGGTAGATCATAATCAAAATGATAAATTCAAGAGTTCCACCGAGGCATAATCGCCAATCTTGAAAACCGAGACGCAAGTCTGTTCAGAGTATCATAAACGCACACACACCAAATGTCAGTTCTAACATTGTTCAAGTGTTAAAATTCAGATTAAGAAATTTCAAATGACCATAACTTTGTCAATTCTTCGATTTTTTTTTCACAAATAAATTTCTGAAAAAATTGCATTCCTTCCATTGCAGCAAATCTGGTATTGTAGAGGCCCTGTAAATTTGAACTGAATGCACTTTTTGTGCAATTACGTGCAATACTAGTAAGCCATCAGCCACCTGTTCGACTATAAATGTAAGACGGCCAACTGTTTATATGTTTATTTAACATATTATACCAATCAACAAATTATTTATTCATATGGACACTATGAGTGTCATTTTGCAGTCCACCTTTTAAGTAATAAAATGCCTGTCCAATATTCAAATGCAGGGGTATCTTCCACAATAAAAATTCAGTTGCTGTGGTACCTAAGTCAGAAATTCTCACTAAATAAAGCTGTTACCAGTATTTTATTCGTGGAAATTGACATTAATAGATATTGACTTCAATGATACATTTGTTTTTAGGATAAATTATTGGCTAACAAAAGTTCTATTTGCCAGGTCTAGACTGTATTATTCTACAACTTGGATTGTGTCACTTACATATTAATGTTAGCATTTATAGAAACTCTTCAGCCACATATCAATTTATCCATGAAACAAATGTAATTGTTTTCCCAATGACAGTTGCAGAGACTTTTTGTATTGCATGTATTTTTCAAGGACATACTATTGTGGTGACAAATTCAATCTCACAGGGTATTCTAATGCTTAACCCTGACTATGGCTTTGGGTTTCACAAGCAGTTTGTATAACAAATAATATGGTACAAAGTCTACCATAAACAAGACCGTAAACGAAAGTGCACAACTTTGAAGAAAAGTAACATTGATTCAACTTAACTCATAATTTTTATGACCCTGTATAACATGGAAATAGTCTTCAAAAATGTAACTAGGCTCCCATCATGATGAAGACAGTTCCTTCCCAAGAGGCAGGTCAAAGCCAGAATCCCCTTTCCTACAGACCCTTAAATTATAGTTTGATGTCTTTGAGTGAAAAAGTGCTTAAACTAGAACCATCACTGTCGTGATCAGGGCCCTGTCTTTATCATTGTCAATAAGTATTGCAAGTTTCATTTGAATACCTTGAAAAGTTTTTGAACTATGGCCAATGTTAAAGTTTTGAAGTCGAAAAAGGGGCACAAGCCAAAATTTATTAAAGCTAGAGTTGTTGCTCTTTGCTACACATGTGTGTATTGTCACTATCAATATATATAGCAAGTTTCTTTTCAAGTAATGTAGAAAAAAAGATGAAAAATGAGGAAAATTGTAATTTTACAAAGCTTGAAGTCGATACCTTTAACAGTTTGCAAGTTATTAAGAAAAAACATGAAAAATGTGGACGGACGGACAGACAGACAGACAGACGGGGTGATTACTTTAGGGCACCTGCAATAAATTTGCAGGGCCCTAATTAGCCTTTAAATTATCAATTACCATGCAGTTTTCTCTTTTAAAACCCTATGACATTTCTTGATGGTCTCCTTTAGCGCAAATCCTAGCATTACCCGACTGCCTTAAAAGCTTTCTAGCAGTGCTTCCTCTGGCTTATATTTTTCTTGCGCCACCACTTTCGCCAAATGACAAAAGTTGTCGCCACTTATGCGCCACTTTGACCAAAATTGAAATGATGTAAATGATGGACTAAATCTTGTATTTGTAATTTTTGTATATATTTCTGTTTTATGTGTATTTTTATGTGTCCATGGTAATGCCTTAATTGCATTACTTATGTTCCTCTTCAGTGTGAACTTAGAAGTCATCATTGTTGCAAATATATTAACAGCATTATTATAACAATTTATTTTTATTTTCTATGTTATTGACAATATGCTAACCATTCATCAGAGAATAGCATGCTTACAGCAGTGTCCGATAAATTTCTAATCTGTTAAACTGTTCATATACATTGTGGGCTTTCCCTTGCACCAGGCACAATTAATAAATTCTTTATTCTTATAATATTCTTATAACTGAAGCTAAACTTATATTTGTGCTGGCTGACATTTTAATATCATAATAGATGTGGGGCAATCTGCTAGGAGATTTTTTAATTTCTGACCTTTATCTCCAGTGCATCTACTCTAAGTCGAGATTGTTTGACTAATATCATAAGGCCTAGTAAAAATAATGTATTGCTAACATTTCAGTCCAGACTGTAGGCCTATGTGTATAACTATATTAAACTGTGTGCAAGTTTGACTCAAATTTTATGCATCCAGTGCTTTGATTCAGTATGCATATGAATGTCAGTCAGAGCAGAGTTACCTCCCTTGTGGTCCATGCTACATATTTGCCACCATAATGGAGATTTGAAAGACAAAACTGTCTAGGAAGGGTAAAGAAACACACCTGTTGCTAATCAAACATTTGTTGATATGTATTGTAATGTTTCTGTTGACTACTGCCATGTCAAATTCTTATTGTTGTACAAAATCGTATGTGAAGGTCGCGAAAACATATGACATTTCAAATTGTCGACATTTTGAGTGATTTATAATGGCAAATTCTTTTTACTAAGACATGTTTATGTCTTGCAATGTTCAAGTCTTTAATTAATGCCTTCCAATACAGCTTTTACGGTCCACAGAGTTCATAACCAATTTTGTTGACATCACGGTCGTATTTCATGTGAAATTCCGGAATATAAGTACGGCCGAAAACAGTCTTTAACATCAACCCGATACGCATTTAAAACAAATTGTCGGCAAATTTTAACATCTTTGATGGGATTAACTGACTGATAGCAGCTCTAATTGATTGTTTATTGCAGTCTTCAGTATACATGACTGTATATTGTTGTCTTATCGAAAAAATGGCCGATTTTTATGTTTGTCGCCAAATTGAATTATCTTGCGCCAACTTTTCATTTCTTGCGCAAATGGCGCCATTGGCGAACGCCAGCGGGAGCACTGTTTCTAGGGAAGAGTCGGCATCATGGCAAGGGGTCGATGGAGTAAAGGTCTAATCTTCAACTCACCTATCTTCCTTGGTTAATTTCTTTTCTTTTTCTTTTTTAACTTGTGGAGATTTGAGGTTAGGTTTGGCAAGTTTAGCACCGGGCAATGCTGCTAAAGCTGTGGCTGCTGCCTGTGCTGCTGAGGATGTGATGAGACCAAATTCACGTGCAAACTGTTTTCTTCTATCTCGTTCTTTTAATCTCATTCTATAACGCTCAACTTCAGCTAATTTTATTGCTGCAAGGAAAAGATAACAATGTTACTCTACAATACAATAAATATAAGTAACATGTCACAGCAAATAGTACTTCATGTTTCACCAACTATTTAGAGGGGTGTCAATGTAAAACATAGACTTCAAATAGTTGCGATTATTAAGTACACTTATTGTACAGTAGCTCAGTGGTTAGCGCACTTGTAATCAAATCTAATTACTCAAGTTCAAATCCGGGTGAAGGCCTTTTTTCATCAGCAAATAATGGCTACGCTTTGTATATGGCTATTCAGCACTCAAATATTAACAATGCACAGTTATTTGTACAGATTTGTACATAAAACGATGAAATAACCTTTTTTTCACTTCTCACATTGCCTTTCGAAAACATGTAAAGATGTATTATATAGTGACTAGAGACAGACTCACCAATATCGAGATCATCATCATCATAGTTAATCATCAAACTACTGACTAGTGTCTCTGCTTCATTATCATGCTCCTGTAATAACATTATACAACATTTTAAACCAATTTTCTTTGCGAATACTAACTTTTGTTTAGTCGATCGTCAGCATATACCAGACTACAAATTTTTCTTGCTTTTAAGTCTTCTGCGATAATAATGTTTTGAACACTTTCGCGGCTATTTAATTTCGCTAATTTCTACCACTCGCGAAATACGCAAAATTAAATTGCGCAATTTAATTTCTTTGTTTACAATAAAATTTAAAACAGATGAAAATGATATACAATTTCGAATTGCAAGATAAATTAGTGGCACATCAACAATCTAAATATTGGTTGTAATTTTGAAATTCCAAACATTAATACATTTTTCTGAACATGATCAAATCTTTAAAAATTAAAGAAGATAATAATAAACAATAATACATAAATGAAAAAAGATTATTCAAAGTGTCCATCTTTTGAGTGTAAGAAAAATTGTCAATGGACTTACTCTTTCGAAATCATCTCTAAGAGGCATGTAGCCTAATGCATGTTGTTCTTGTATCGTCAACTCTATCGGACTAATTGGTGTGGCTATACTCGGAGACAATGGACCTGTAATATTAGGTGTTAACTATCACAATCAAGAAGAAAATTTCAAATAAAAATAAGGGGTGTCAACATGGAGATAAATCCAAATAAACTGATCAGGCCCGGTGATTTTAAACATTTTCCATTCTCATACTCAAACTGCATCCTCTTCCAGCTTTTTTAAGAATTTTGCATCAAAACCAACACCAACTGGTAGCAAATGATCTAACTAAGAAAATGAACCCCGATTTCACATGATTTTATTCGGTAATAAAGAACTGACAGCAGTTTTTGTAACTAGGAAATGCTCCAATTGGAGTACAGAGTATGAGCATGAATAAGTTCTCCAATGTTTAAAATCACCAGGCCATACGTCTTTCAGTAGAAGTACTAAGACCTAAGCATGTGCACAAATGATGAGTGAGTTTTCAAATTTATTCATATTCACCCTCACCCTAGTTTTATAATCAGGGGTTGCACTGGCTTCTGAATCTAAAGGGTCATTTTGACACCTTAAGGCTTAACTAGATTTTTCTATTTTTAGAAAGTAAAACTAATCCAGGTCTGTTCACTATTACTTATATACCCAGTAAATCTGTGATAGACTCAATGAAGGACAAAGAGACAATCAGGCCTACACCCGGCCCCCACCCAATATGGATGAATAAATGACAAGTTGTAATAACATACCATCGGGACAAGTATGGTCGGTAACTTTTGGTGTAGGATCTTGACTAAATGTTGCTGCAATAAAAGCAAAACAAGAAAATGATAATTCACATCAAAGATTGAAAGAAATATTAAAGAATACTAATTGTGTTTAAAAATTTTCAGACTTCAGTATCAACCTGAATTCCCTGAAACAGTTTGTTTTATACACAACCATGCTAGTAATGCTTTAAGTGGTTACTGTACACCACTAAGATCAAGAGCTAGGTTATTTCAAGATCAATGCATTTGACGATCCTCGTCTATTTTGAGTTTGCTAACAATCTATATTTAAATCTAGAACATGTCAAACATCGACCCAGTAATTAATATTTTCCCTGATTATTTACTGACTTTTCTAAAAAAAAAATCACTCACTGTATAAATACTTTCCTGTCAATTCACTGACCTTGAATTTTTTTTTTAATTTCACTGACTTTTTCAGGTCGCTGGAAAGCCTGAATATTAATACATTTATGTTCTTTATTTAAAGTTGTAATGTCTTTAAATTGCCACAAGTTGTATACAAGTTTGTAATTGTATACATACCTTTGCCTATATTTCCTTTAATGTAATATAAATTATAATGGTATTCACTCTGTTCCGGACTTTTACTTTCCACATGGCCAGCCACATCCTCCCTGTAAGTAGAAAGTAGGGTAATAAAATGGTTCTGTGAATGAATAATTCATAATAAATTAAATAATCAAATTTGCAATATTTGTTTTCAAATTGTATAACAAAGTTCGGGTCAGATGATTAAATAAATGATTAATATATTACATTAGATCTGCATTCATAAATCTCTTTATTAGCCTTAACACTAATTTGCTGGCGACAATGCTGGCGACAAATTATGTAAATATGAAAATTTGAATTGCACTAACTTAGGAAAGAAACAATTTACCAGTTGCCGAATCCATACTGTTCAACAGCATCAAGAAGCATTGATTCCTCTGCCAGTGTCCATGGTACTTCACAGCTAAATGCACCAATAATCGGTCCAGTCTGAAATTGTTATGTATTGCAATGTAAAGTTACAATTTACAGGCACAGTGAAGTCTATGATTTATATACAAGTTGAAATGCTAGTATTGCTACCTTAAAAGAATATCTCAAAGCTTGATTTCCGTAGACTGAACAAAATTAGATCAAATTATGTTGAAATTACGTATTTCCTGGAAGTTTACATAAAAACAATTGCGAGTGCCCAACATGCTGCACAAACCAATGATGCTTATTGCAAAAAATGATTTAAGTCGCACCGGTTTTTCAGTTGCCTATTTTTAGATGTACATACTTATAATGGCAAAATACTATTGGTTAGCATGTTCACGTAGTTAAGTCAAGGACAATTGTACATGCACTTATGATCAGGCACAAAGGAAGGAGATCTGTCAGGATTGTCGTTGCGCACAATAATTACGATTGATCTACTTATGTCGGTGATTTATTAAATTATTTGGTATTTTTGGAAAAAGAATGTAATTTTGCAATAATAATTCACCGATATCCATCAATTCAAACTTGATTACAGTCTTGAAAGAATCTCGCAAGTATTAATTTTACGTTTTTTCTTGATTCAGATAGCGCTTTCGTCCGCCACCATTTTCGAATAATTTTTTGTTGAACAAATATTGTCATTTTGTCTGATTTCCAATCGGTGGTAAAAACTGATTATGTACAGTTTAAATTCTTCCATGATTACCGGGCCGAACATCCAGCAATGTCGAAACACTTCGGAACGTCTACCACTATAACATCTATCACTGTGATTGTGAATGTTTATTTTCCATATTTATCAAAATTTTATAAAATTCATAACACAACTTCTCCCTTGTCGTACTCAAATAAATTTCACCCTTAAAGACTTGAGTCAATAAACAAGAAATGCTTGGACTGCATCAAGGAATGATGAAACTATTCAAAATTTCGTATTTACGAGAGCTTGATGACGCAACTATGAAACTGAAAGTAGAAATCTTGCAACTTACTGTAATGTTGTACTGGTGCTCTCTTTTGTGATTTCCAACCTCGGCACCCAAAGAATAACACTGAAATGAAATCAAGCAATCTAAAATACATGCTTCTTTCAGGTATGGTCAAAAGTCGAAGACAAATAACAAGGAAATGAAGAAAATACGGCGAATTTGAAAGACAGTCCACGCTGTGACGTCATACCTGTAAACAAAGGTCGATGTCGGGGCATTCGATGCATTTTATTCCATGGCCTGAAATCTCGATTTGGCAATTATTGCACACAAAATTGGACATTCTAGCGTAAACTCAGATGATTAAGCAATCCTCTGGCGTAAGTCTTTTTGGAAAATTCAATCGAATACTAGGTAAATTTGATCAATTTATCCGTTAGCCGCATCTTTGTTCTCTTCCGATTACGCCGTGACGTCATTTATTTCCCAGCATTTTACTCACTTCCGGTAAGCGTGTTATTTTTATAAAATGTAAATCACTCTTAGGTATGCGACCACTAAATATTTTCTTCTGATTTCTTCTTTGTATTTAGAAGGTCGTAAGTACTACCAAAGACCTAAGTTACACAAATTGAACGCTCAATTATAGATTAAGAGAAAACGAAAAATAAATAGCCCACCATAGATGCCAGTAATATAAAACTTTTTTATCATCCAATTTTAATTGACAATTTATCATATTTTGAAGAGCTTAAATTCAAAGACATAAATTTTAATTTAGGTCTTTGTTTAATTATAGAGTGCGTAAAGTAACTCGTTTTTGTCTACCTCTCATAAAATACACACATAAGGCAAATCGGATATTTTCTGATAAACTGGAAATTTTGCAATAAAATAAGAATAGGTCTGGGTAGGCCTATAGATTAATTTTCCGGCAGTATTTTCCTGTTTTCTCAAAATGTCGATTTTGTACTTACGACCATATCATTCTAGATAAGCCAGTGATATGTATAATCAAATACCTTAAATACTGTATTTTAGATCTTTGGTACTATGTAGGTGAACTGTTTTCGTCTGTAAATGTTGACTCCATCAGTAGTAAAACACAGCAGGTTTTGCTGTTTTGAACAGTTAAACTTATCCTAAATCATAGACAGACCTAATTGATTAAGTGCGATGTGTATATCTCCATTGGACCAATGCGTTTACGAAGCAGTGAACTGGTTCGAAAAAACGATTGCGTTGACTTTAAAGGGACTCACCGATGGAGGGAACATTTAAAAAAAATCTTGCTACATTCAAGTACATGTATCTATAAAATAGAAAATTTCTGACTAGATCTATTTATGCAAATAATCAATTTAAACCACTCTAAATATCGCACAGTGTGCACATATTCTCCTTTCAGCATGGTCTATGAGTTCATGTGCGTAGGAGCGTTTTCAACATGGGGGGGGGGGACATTTGGCAACGGGTGTATACAAAAATTTCCTCGCTTAGCTCGCAAAGTAACTTCATTTTGTCAAATAATCTCAACACACATTATTTGCACAAAAATACACTCGTACATAAATTGAACTCTTAAACGTCCACAACCCTCCTATATCTATATAATAACATGGTATTTATTGTTCTGAGCGTATTTTGTTCATTAATTACGTGGTAACAGGAAGTTAATCAGTTCAAGTATAAGCTAGGGTCCGGGGGCATTCCCCCTGGAAAATTTCCTAAACAATGGATCAGTCTGGTGCATACTAGGCGTTCTTAGATACATTGTTTGGTATTAAAAAAGGACCGAAATACAGGGAATTTAAGCTCTTACATTTACCCCCAATAAAGTGCTTGCACAAAGTATAAATTGCTCGATTTGGAGATTGTAGCTCAATGTGAAAACGTTTGTTTCAAAGGCTTTGTATATAATTTACAACCTCTCAAAGTCATATAGGAGGGTTGGGGGAGGTTTAGAGTACAATGAATGTCACGATTGTATTTTCTTTGCAAACAATGGGTGTTGACATATTTTTGTCTTAAGAAGTTATTTTTGCGAGCGAAGCGAGCTAAAATTATTTTTATATGTTTTCACCAAGAACTGTAGGCAATTGCATATTACGATATATATTAGGTCTAAAATTATACTTTTCGCCTGAATTATTGGGGGGGGGGGGGGGGGGGGGTGATATGTTGCCCCCCTGTTCAAACTTTTGGGGGCTGCCCCCCCCCCCTTTTCCTACGCCCATGTAGTTTTGTTATTCCCTAGATCGATCTGTAACATAAACTAATGTTAGTTCAACACAAGATAATGACGTTTACGTCAAGAAGGTGACGTACCGACGCGCAAATTGTGAGCAAAATCACGTTGTAATTATATTTTATTTTCAAACGTTTTTACACTAATTTGGTCACAAATGACCTATACATTTTTTTATACCATTGTAATTGTAATGCAATATACATAAAGGATGAACTAAGTACCTTAAATTATATACCGTATTATTACGGTTTAGAACTTTGGAAGTAATTATACTAAACAATTACAAAATCATGATGTTTCAAAATGTGCGTGAAGTTAGTAGCCAGTTGCCAGTTGCCAATTCAAATATTTCAATAGGCAACTGGCAAATGGCAGATAACTTCACAATCCAGCTGTCAATTCGATTTTTACAGGCGAACTGGAGGCTAGCAGTCGATTCTAAATTATGATATAGAATCGAATCGGCAACTACGAACCGGCAGTCAGCTGCCAATTCGGTTTTCACTGTAGGATCGAATTGGCAAAGTCTACGATATGACAGTCAGCTAGCCTGCCATTTCGATTAATCACGAAAAGACCCGACGATTTGTATGGCTCATGCGCGAGGGGATCCGCATGAATAATAAAAGACGCGACGTCATTACGTCATAAGCGTTGTCTTAGAGACATTCTGTTCGGCGTTCTGTCGACAGAAGTCATGGGTTGCTTTGGATTCATTGCGATCTGGAGCGCTAAAAGGAAAGAAAAAAGAAAGGATAAAAAGAAGAAAGCCATTTCGACAAGAAAGTCGAACTCAGGCACTGGAAGTAAGTCTGCAAATAATTGAGATTTAGATTAAGTAGACATGCCCCGATCTCCAGAAGCAACTCAATCGGAGCAAGATCTCATCGCAAATATTGGCATGTGTCTTTATGTTAATTTCAATGCAATGCTTGACTTTAAATTGGCATCGCTAGATCTATGCCGAAATGACATTCTGATTTTATAAAAGTAAGATTTTAAAAGCGGGAACTTTATATTGATCTATTGGCCTATTTATGACTCTGATCTTTAGCAAATTCTCAATTTGAGTTGAGATTTCTACTTGAGATGCACCAGGCTCCGATCTCCCAAAACATCTCAAGCAGAAATCTCATTTCAAATTGAGATTTTGCCAAAAACAGAGTGTGAATTTCTAATAAATCTCAAGTTAGAACACATTACAAGTTACTGTATTAAAGAATAAAGTTTGCAGTTTTTAATGCTAATTTCGAGTCCATCCTCCCTTGGAAATTATCCAAACGACACATGGCAATATTTGAGATCGATTTATCTCAAAATTGAGATGTATCGGGAAATCGGGGCCAGATCAACAATTTCGATTAGTTTGTAACGTAAAGACAACATGGAACGCTAAAATTTCGAATTTATGTACAGTGTATGAATGTTTATGTACGTTTAGATATATCAGATTCCAATAATATTGTCTTTGTAAAAAACATCAGTCTATAAAACAGCCTTTTTCCAGCAACCATAACACCGAGAAACCAATTACATAGTTGCGTGATTCTGGTAGAATTAGGACGTCGTCCTGGGGTATCATCTCTTCGTCTTCATCTTCGTAAGCTAGGTTGTGTCCGGTCACGACAGTAGCATTGTATTTGAATTCAATGTCCTGATTAGCCCAGAACTTGTTTAACCGTTCTCGAATGATTTTTATAGTTTTGAAATCAACTACATTATGTGGTAAACTATTCCACAAGTCAATGAATACTTTCTCAAATTTAAGCGTGTCCGTTTCGTTTGTATAACATCTAACTATGCCCCCTGGTTCCCTCTCTATAGCGATGTTAACAATTTATCTGCGCTGCAGTTATATTTTCCAGAAAGCAGCTAGGTTCATTGAGGTTGTAACATTCAATCATATCCCCACATATTCTTCTATAGGCCAAACTTGATAACAAACTTCATACAGACGGTGGCGTCAAACTAGTAAACTTTATATTTATTTAAAGTTGCTTTCTCCCATTCAAAACGGGGGGGGGGGGGTACGGGACCTCGTTCCCATTGACTGGATTCGTATGTATGACTTTTGGTTATCTGTTATAGCAGTACTAGTATTTAAATTGAGTATTATCAGATCAAATACCTACCGTCCCCTTTGCATTCTTATGATATATCGATGGCTTAGAATGAGAAGGTCGTAACTACTACTTACGAACTTATAAGACTCATACATATTTGGAATATGCTTCACAATGCGCTTCTTATGAGTTTATTTTCATGAAAATCCGAATTGTCATATTGACCAAAATGAAGTTTTGAAAACAAGTTTTTCCATAGGTAAATAGTAAATTTCAGTTAGTTTTCTCTTGTTTTCTCAATATATCGATTTTGTAGTTACGACCTTCTCATTCCAAGCCATCGATATATACACATAAAAACATATGTCATTTACAGGCACTGCTGATGTCCGAGTCGGTAAAGGCGGCATGGCATTTAATGTCATGTTAGATGCACGGCCCCCTACTCCATTTAAGGGGCTTACCACAAGGCCTGCCAAAATGGCTGTAAGTATTCCATGTACTAATTAAACATTTCAACTGTAAGTAAATGTAATAACAGTTGACTGTGTGAACTGGTACACATTATTTGAGCCAATACTAGTAAGTGTCATAAAGGTTTTGGATGTCAAACTCAGACATTTGTCTCAACAAAATTATTATAAGTACAATACTATTTAAATCCAAATACTTCTATAATTCTAATCCATCTGACAGGTATATGATACATTTTGTTTTTATTATTTGACAGAAATCTGCAGAAGACAGAAGCAAGGCCTATGAAATCGCCACTGCCCGCAGACAGGAGCATCTCGGCGACAAGGCCAGACGTGCAGGTGACATGGCAAGAAAAAGGTAAAACACAAGTTATATCACATATTATAATTATATTATATTCATCGTTCAACAGACAGATAACAGAAACTGACTTGTGGAATATGCAATGGCTCTTACAGTTTGAAATGGTAATACAATGTACTTTATATGAACTGTGTATAATACGCCTGTTTGCTACCAGCGTTTTCAAGTAAATTGGAATTGCCAAATCCGTCTAAACGTTGCAAGCCTCGTAACTATCCAGTTTCGTAACAAACAACATGCTGTGCAATCATGAAAGCTCTGCCATTTCCGTTTGTCTCCGGCAAGTACATTTTCCACGGTATAAAAACCGAGGTGATCAGAATGCATGCTCTGGTATTGCTTCAAATTCGCCTAGTTACGAATGACACTGTTTATATTGTGATGGTGTTTCTATTAAGAAAAAACATCGACAAATGTTTGGGTGATCCATCGATTCATTTTTGTATAGCAAACACAGTTATTTTTGTTTTCTTTTACAGGGTGACCTTCATAGTTGACGAGGTTGCTGACGCAGGTGGAGAGGAGTGCCCGGATGGCCCTCCCTCTCCATCCCAGTAAACACATATACCGACTGGCCGTCAGTGTGGCAGTGAAATTGGGCTATATAAATTACTTGTAATATTCAGTTTGGAAAACATTTTTCGGGGGGGGGGGGCAAATTCATTGGAACTCGGTCAGTAATGTTTTTAAGCCATTTAGAAAATATTTTTAGTGGTATCGGCAAACACTGTCTGCGACTTAACCAACAATATTCCCTCTGGTTATTCAGACTGTTTTTAGAACACATTAATTCTTGTAAACAACATGCCAAGTCAATTACTTTCATGTTACATATATCTGCTATCACATATAACGTTGTTGTCTGGGAGACATTATATTATTGGTCAATGATACTCTGACGTGTCTTTTAGTTTAGCCATCTGCCTACCAACAGTTTGGCGGCTATCAGGTCTACGTGGTATCAGTACCGATATGGGTTTTGTGAAGGCAGATACTATGTTCTATTATAAGCAATATAACAACATCCATCATCTAATAAATAACATAATCGAATTTATACCGCATACTTTTTTGGACCATAATTATCAACCATCTTGGTGTTGTTTCATAATTAATAACTTGCATCCCCTTTGCAGATCAAATATCGCTTTCAACAAAAACATCCTTCGCATGACAGTGTTTGGTGATAACATTAAATCAAAACAAATGTCCATTTCCTTTGGATTCTTGCTTTCTTTCTTGTTTTCTTTCTTGAATAAAATCCGATTGTTTCGTGTTTTGGCTAATCATCTGTTTTCTTTCTGGAATAATTGGGTTGTTTTATTATTTGGCTAATATCTAATTTAACATCTTGTTGTGGTCACTGTCACATTCATACGTCAGTCGGAACCATACTGTATGTGGTCAGTCAAAAAATAAAATTACAAAACGTATAGAACGAGTTTCTTTTGATATTTACATGTGCTTGTTGCATTCCTTGTGTAGTATAATTATACCGGAACGAAAAAGAAACAACGCAGGGTAACCATAATTATGGTCTACATACCACGTCACTTTTTGGCTAAGTCGACAAGTAAAAATCTGTCAACAAAGCAAAACTTCATGTATAGTAGCAGTTGAGTCGGTTTGGGTTATAACCAAGGGGTATAACCTAAAGCATGGAGATTGGTGGTTTAAGTAAGACTTTCCATGGAGATTGGTGCCAATGGCCGATATTTTGATGTTTTTTTTCACTTGACGGACACATTTCCACCAAAGTAAGTTCATTGTCTTGTTTTATATGCGGCGTGTATGCGATAACCACCTAGCCATAAGTTTAAGCCACCTATCGGCGGTCTGTTTTAGTCCGTCAGTGCAGCGATAAAAGCCTGAAAGAAGGGATGGTGACATCGGGTATCCGTAGTCCGCATCTATTTTTATTAATTCTGAGGTATCCGGGGCATTCTGGCTGGTTTTATTGTGTTTGCTAGGTACTTCATGCATGATTTTATGGTTAAAATACTGTTTCTGCTTATTTAGGCGGCTCCATGTGCATTTTTTAACATTTAAGACGATTTCATGGAGATTCGTCAACTTTAAGACCCAAACTGTGGAGAATTAAATCAATGTAAGTATTCTGTTCTAAAATGTTTTGCACCATAGTTTGTTATCTTCATTGATTAAAAATATACATGTTGTAGTTTCTATTTATTCTTCAGACTCCTGGTTTGAAGAATGCGTACCAAAAAGACGTTACTTCATTCAAGGAGGAAGTGGCAGAAAAGAAAACGAAAGATAAATTTTAATGAAATATCTTTGCCTAATGAAAGTGTAACTAAAAAGCTTAATGTCGCAAATTAAATACGCCGTCACCATTTCATTTAGATATTCGTCATCAAAAAGAAAACGATTAACTTCAGCATCACCTTGTCATTTGTATCGGCACGAAGAACCCCAGTGAAAAGCCAGAAAATAAATATAGAGTAAAGACTCATGAAAACACTTTATTCACGTAATTTAATACATGTTTAAGGTTATGATTCTATAAAATTATAAAAGAACATGAAATAATATGTCAATTTTGTTTTGTTGGAAAGATCCAATAGCACAGATTTTGGTTGTATTCTTTGTTTTTGTTTACTTTAAAGTTTAAAATTAATGTTATTGTTCAACAATGCTTGCTGAATATGTTAAGATACTGCCTGGAACATTTTGGTTCACAAAGCATCAGATCAAACTGCCTTTATAACATTGATCATCTGCGCTAATGAGCCTTTAAAACTACAATTTGTAAATAAAATACACTCGCTGTAAAACAGTATTTGATACTACTTTCAATTTCATTCGATGCATTACATGTCATACACCAAATTATTCGTTATTAAATTGTCTACGTAGCCATTTTAGTTTGAGTTCATGTAGAGTAGTATGTAGTCATATAATTGGAGACAATGTCCGACGTATATACAGAAATCTGTCAGCAATTTGTAACACATAATATTGGTCGTCGGGCTTAAAATAACAGCCGTTTTATTCAAAATGTGATTACAGTTTGTGGGTTACTTAATCGAGTGGCACCAGAAGTGACCTGTTTTAACATATTATCGTGAAAAATCACGGGGGCAAAAAATAAAAAGTTAAACTAATAAACTGTTAACACGAACAAAGTGCAAATTTGCCAAAAAAATCCGAAATTTTCCCGAAGAAGCATAGTTAGTACGCAATTATTTTTTATTTTATTATGATTTCGTTTTTAAAATATTATTTTTCTTGGAACATACATATGGCGTTGGGGTGGCATATGCCCTCACATGCTTTGTGACTGGGAAAATATTTTTCTGCCGACAGGAACAATCCCTGTTCTTCCAGTTCCATCGGCGCTTTGATTTATCATTACGCTCGTCTAAGCTACCATATATACGTTGCTATGCATCAGATGTATACGTTGCTATGGATTGTAACAGGCATCTGTTTCTGTCGCAAATTTTGGAAGAAGGTTAACGGTGGTGTAAGTAAATCACATAGATCGAGGTTTGGGTTGGCTGACAACAAATACTTTTTCGTCTTTTTTCTGCACCGTTCGCGGACATTTTCAACAAAAATATATTGTTAAGAAATAAAAAGTAGTGGCGTAAATTACTGACTGATTCCATTTAAATAATACATTATGTTATATTGTATTAACATTATGCGTCCTAGTTTACCACCCTAAGTACAACACAAAATTTTGTCGGAAGGCCTAAAATCGCATGACGCGGCTAATGTCGTACGTGGGCTCATTGGGCATACGGGAGTAAACTTGCGATAACATCATAGTCAATGGATAAATTAGGTCAATTGGATACTTTTCGTAGTTTGGAACAGCTTAAAAGATCTTCAAAGTATCGCACCCTGCGCAACCGAAGCTCAGAGGTTCAAACTATTACAAAATAATTACTTTTAAGGGTCCAGGGGCCTTATTCCCCAATGTTGTAAGTCTAAGTTAAAAAATGGCAGTAATTATAAATGATGTCAATCTTAAGTCTATGTCTGGGTTGAACTTTTAGTCTTACAACATGGGTGAATAAGGCCCCAGGTCAATAACAGGTTCTTGCACAGTGAGGGATGGAAATGCTTGCAACCTGACAAGGAACGGATCACATGGATATCATTTAATGCAATCATGGTCGAATAGTTAAAGAAGTGAAGTTACCAATTTTCTACGGCTCTTATCAGCTGTTTTGTTGCTCAAGCACCCTTTGGCATTTTAACTTACCCTGGTGATTGGTCTACCTATGGAAACCTACGTTCGTGTCTCCCTGGTGAGACTATTTCACTCCTGTGACACAGGCACACGGTGTCATCGATTAAATAACCTGCATTAAAAAAGAACATAGCTCTAATAAATACAATGTTGTATTGATTCGATGACACCGTGTGCCTGTGTCCTGTGTGTGGCAGCCAACATCGATCTATTGTGTCGAAACCAACAACACAGTCTGTATCCGTATAATTAAAGTCGTACAGGGTCCCCTTTGCCGCACGATAGGACACGACTCACGGCTCGCTGTCGTCGGAAAGTCTCGCTGCCAACGGTGGGATGCGGTATACTGCAAGGAAGGGGTGCCTTTGGCCGGGTATAAGTCGCAAGTGGTGCGTGTGCGCCGTAGGTCGTTACAATAAAACGTGCATGTCCGATGTTGGGTCATCGGAAACCTGTACTGTAGTCCGCCCTTCAGAAGCTCGAGACTGCCGGACGCGATGGGCGCGCAGAATAAATAAGCCGTCATGGTGCGGAAAATGGTTAAAATCCGTCTCGGGTCAAGGCAAGGCCACCCTTAAGAATTGGCAATCTCCCGAGCGCTGCAGTTCCTTTCCACATAAACATACATGTGCTGACCATTGGTCCATTTCTGCAATCGAGCATCATAAAAATGTATTAGTATACAATGTGTATTATCCGATTCTTATTATTCTTGTACATGAAGATAGTAAATATAATAATCTCACATAGAGACATACATGTACTAATATGAGATAACGTAGGAACTATACGGTATTTAAGTTGGATTATAACAATGCGTATAGAAATTATTGATAGTTAAATAACTTACGCCATTGCATAAAATCAATGCAAAATACCAATTAGCATAAATAAAAAGGCAATTTTGAATCATGCTCAAGACGAAGCATGTATAAGAAAACAAGCATAGCCTTTGTATGGATATTTGCACATAGGAAAATGCAATAATCATACATAGACCTGCTATCTAGATTATAATATACCGTCACGTATGACAAAATATGAATAATACTGTGATAAGGACGAGAGACTTTTGGTGGAATCCCCTTCCATACTTGCCTGCCTAGCGGCGAGATTCCACAGACCTGTGTGGGTATACACACAAGCAAGTTATTATGGAAATCATATACATGTACGTTTTAGTAAATCAGCATCATTGTGCTGTTGATGTGGAGTGGTACCTTACCGACATTTGCCGAGGGGATCCGCATGAATAATGAAGACGCGACGTCATGACGTCATAAGCGTTGTCTTAGAGACACTCTGTTTGACGTTTCGTCGACAGTTCAGCCATGGGTTGCTTTGCATTCATTGCGACCTGGAGCGCTAAAAGAAAAGAAAAAAGAAAGGATAAAAAGAAGAAAGCCATCTCGGCAAGAAAGTCGAATTCGGACACTGGAAGTAAGTCTTCAACTACGTTTATAAATTAAAGTAGAAATCTATACCTATGTTTCTAATTGCGACGGACTCTTGGTTTATTTTAAATGTGTTTCAAAACATTACGCTGTCACAATTTCTCGATATGTTTTCTCCCATATTGTCATTGTCAAGTTTCGTCGTACTTGTTGTGTTTTGTACAGAAAAATGAGTCGATTTAATAAATTATTTAGAATTTATCTAGACTTTAAATTGTAAATTAATTGCTTGGAATTGGGAATAAGTTACATTTGCTACGTTTTTTTTTTGTATTTTCAACTCAGAACTTAACGGCTATTATCGGCTATTAAAAGGGCCAGATAACCCTAATTGCTTGAAAGCCATGACCTGCACACTTCAGCCATACTAAGAGTTAAAATGTAACTAAATAACAAAGTAACAACGTAAACCATTTATTAAATAATTGCATATCTTCATTCTTGAAAATGAATATTGATACATAATGGACTTGAAAATTGTGACCTTCTTGAGTTCAAGGTGGACTTAGTCGAGATAGTCTAACTTTTCTGGTTTTACTCAAACCTTTTAATGATGACATGGTACACTGGAGAAGGAGTGAAATCCTAAAAAAAATTGTAGAATAAATTACAAGAGTCGGCTCCATGGGATCGAACACCAACACTTGACTATGCCTTTATTCACCCTTATGATACTTAGTACTGTCATTGCAGGCACTGCTGATGTCAGTGTAGGCAAAGGTGGTATGTCGTTTAACGTCGTCCTTGATGCAAGACCCCCTACTCCATTTAGGGGGTTTACACCCAGACCAGGCAGTATTGCCGTAAGTATGATATTAATGAATCGCAGTTGATAAATAAATTGTAATTAGTAACA
The DNA here is from genome assembly GCA_963678985.1 of Spisula subtruncata. Classification (NCBI taxonomy): domain Eukaryota; kingdom Metazoa; phylum Mollusca; class Bivalvia; order Venerida; family Mactridae; genus Spisula; species Spisula subtruncata. The sequence goes on from OY787661.1 coordinate 20,050,565, forward strand.
CATGGCATTGTGAATAGATACTAGATACTATTGTTTTATTTTGTAAGTGGTATAACACTTGACGAAATGCATACATTTATGCAGTAACTTGTCTCAGCTTTAATCTTTTGATTTCCACATTTTTATTTTCCTACCCTTTTTTAAACACTGTCAATCTCGGTCATTTCCGTTTGTCTCCGGCAAATACACATTGAAATGCATAAACTTAAAAGGTCGGGTGATCAGAATGAAACACTGTTTGTCCACACGTCTTTAACTTAACCTGTGTTTGTATTATATGACAGAGATCTGCAAACGACAGAATCAAGGCCTACGAGGAGGTCAACGCACGAAGACAGGATGTCCTCACTGACAAGGCTCGCCGTGCTGCCAACATGGCCAGAAAAAGGTAAACAATACAAATTTTACAACCGGTACTTCAGTTATCGTTCAACAGATACTCGACATATTTGGAGTATTCCATGGTATTTTAAAAGCTATATGAATCGATACTAAAGGCGCGCATTAATTAACTTTAATGGCTGTTTTGAAACTTCGCGCTGGTGGAATGCGTTCACCAAGCAACGTAACAAACAACAGGTTATGGTATTGCTTTGATTACTAACAAGGACACTGTTAATGTGTTGTTGTTTCTACCGAAAAAACATTCGACGGTTGTATGACTGTATATTAGACACACATATAACTCCATAGTTTTGTTTTCTTTTACAGGGTGACCTTCATGGTTGACGAGGTTGCTGACGCACATGGAGAGGAGTGCCCGGATGGCCCTCCCTCTCCAACCCAGTAAACACTTATTCCGGCTGGCCGTTAGTGTGGCAGTGCAATGGGGTTATATCAATAATTCATTTTGGCAAACCTTTTTTCGGGTGAGGGGGCAAATTCATTGGAACTCGATCTGTAATGTTTGAAGGCAATTTAGAAAATATATTTAGTGGTATCACCAAACACTGTCTGCGACTACACCAACAATATTCCTCCTGGTTATTCAGGCTTGTTTTAGAACACATTTATTCCTGTAGAGACAACACCACCATAGCAATAGCTTTCATGTAACATATTATCTGCTACCACATATAACGTTGTTGTCTGGGAGACATTATATTATTGGTCAATGATACTCTGACGTGTCTTTTAGTTTAGCCATCTGCCTACCAACAGTTTGGCGGCTATCAGGTCTACGTGGTATCAGTACCGATAGGGGGGTTTGTGTAGGCAGATACTATGTTATATAATTAAGCAATAATAACTTCAAACTTACAATATAAACAAATTCACACCGTGTAATTTTTGGATCATAATTCATAACCATCTTTGTTTTTTTTTTGTTTCGTAGTTAATTCATAACTTGTTGGCATCATTTCGTTGACCTACTGGCTAAACAACATCTTTCTTTTGGCAGTGTTTGGCGATGGCATTAAATCAAAAAATTATTTTCTTTCATTTATTTGAATAATTGGGTTATTTATTCTTTGGCTAATATCTATTTTACATCTTGGAGTGGTCACTGTCACATTGATGCGTCAGTCGGAACCATACTGTATCTGGTCAGTCAAAAATAAAATTCTAAAACGTATAGAACGTGTTTCTTTTGATCTTCACGTGTATGTGTAACATCATAATATTATGTAACTTACAATGTTTCGTTTTTGTGGAAGTTATAGTTTGCCGTATAGTGGCATTCTAAACTATTATCGTAGCCACAGGTAACTGTATCATTGGTAACGATATACAGGGTGTTTCATAATATCTGTCCCCATTACAAATAAATGTCAGGAGTACATGCATGATCTCAACTGATAACTTCATACATCAATAGAAAGCCAACATTTCAAAGTTTTATTTAGTATATACCATGACAATGTTTCTTTCAAAGCAACCCAGTAACAAAGATTCTTGCAAAATGTCATTTTTTCGATAATTGTCAAAATGGCGTTCAAAGTTATTTTAACCCAAATTGATATCATAGCTTGTAAAGTATTGAATGATAAAACAAGATTGGTTATGTTTATTAACAAAATATTCTTTGATTTGAAAGTTTATGTTATGTACAACAAGATGAAAATATTTTGATGTAGCAGTTACTTTGTTTTCTAGTTGCTAGGCAATGGAAGAACATAACTATGCAGATACATACTTTCTTGTAGTCAAGCAAACAGGTGACAGGTTTTCAAATAACATTTTTTCCAAATGAATGTTATAAATTCATAAATATACGTATGTAGTTTTTAATACAACCACCAAAGCAATTTATGACTTTAAAATAATAATTTAGAAAGAAAGCAACCAAAGATCATGCACTTCTTTACTTGTATGAAAGCGAGAAAGTAATGTTTTTGTGTTAGCTTCTTTCATTGCCTAGCAACTGGTAACCAAAGCAACTGTATCACACATAAGTTTTTAGATTATCACAAATGGATTCAACTTTCATATCAATACAATATTTTTGTTTTTAAAAACTTTAAAACTGGTTATATAATGCAAAACTTTACAATCTATGTAATTCAACTTGGAAAGTAAATTCAACATTTTGACATTTATCGAAAAATTGCCATTTTTCAGAATCTTAATTGATAGTAAAAATGTCATATTATATACTGAATAAAACTTTGAAATGTTGGCTTTCCATAGGTATATGAAGATATCAGATGGATCAGGCATGTGCGTATGGCATTTGTTTGTAATGGGGACAGATATTATGAAACACTCTGTACATGTAAATCTTTTTTGGTCAAATTTGTATTTTCTTTCAGCTATAGAAACATATCAATTTTACATGAACGTTTTTTTGTTCCATTTTAGTCTTTATCATTGATACAGTTACCTGTATACCTAGCAACACGAAGTACAAATGTACCAAGACATTGTACAATGTATACGTACAAGCACAATGCGGCAATCACAACTAGTCCAAGAAAAGGTTTCAACAATAACCAGAATCAATGTAACACCATAATATAATGGGTTCACATTTTGATCACAACACCATTATGTCAAGCATTCGAATTGCCTTTTCTGCTGATCCAATATTTAAGGTTTGTTTCCGAGGGTGGGTGTGTTTATTGATCTACTCTAATCATTAGATAATTTTGAAGAGCATTTCCTTCTATTCCAGAGTCATACCAGTCTATTTCGATGGCTTAGAATTAGAAGGTCGTAACTACCAAATCGATATTTTGAGAAAACACGGAAAAACTGTCTGGCATTTAGTCTTTACTTATGGTAAAACAAACTTTTACAACTTCATTTTGGTCAACATGACAAGTTCAGATTTTTATGACAATGGGCTCATAAGAAGCGCATTGTAAAGCAGATTTTAAATATGTATGAATCTTAAAAGGTCGTAAATGGCACTAACAACCTTCTAATTCTAAGCCATCGATTTATTTTGGTGTGTCGTATCTTGCAATTGGAAGCCAACTACTGCTGTTGTTATCCATCTTTTCAGAGATAAGGTAGTTGAGAATTTGTCGTTTGCCTCCGGTCTAGGTTCGACTTTGTGGCTCTGTTTGACATTCTCTTCTTGGAAAAGGGCTTTCTACTCATGTCTTGTCTGAATTAGCTAAATTTCGTTATCTTTTCATTTCCTTTATTGACACTGGCTACACCGTCTATTTAAAGAACTGGAAAAAACGTTACTTGGGACGGACGATGTTTTGTTTAGACGAGGTAAGTATTTTTTTATTTCTACCAACTTGTGATCCATAGTGCAACGTATGCCTTAAGGGTTGCCAAGTTCAGATTTTCCTCATTTTCTTCGATAAACAAATCAAACAAAAAAATAGCCGGCATGCTAGTCGAGGATTATGGTTCACAAGTTGGTAGATAGAAAATCAAATATTTACCTCGTTCAAACTGAAAATCACCCGTCCCAAGTGACGATTGTTTCAGTTCGAAATATAGACGGTATACACAGTGATTGAAGCAGTTTTCAAATTGGATTGGATGTGCTAATTAGGCTACTAACTTTTGGCCATAGGGGTCTGTATCGTCTTCCACTCACTCATTCACTGTTTAAACGATACAGACCCCTATGCGGTTGACAGGTTGCTATCTATGATTGAAATGTTGAAACACAAAAATTGTATAAGGAACTAAATTTCCACTATAAAATCTACTAAAGATATAAAGGCGACCTAAATAATTCTGATAAGCGTAACGTTGTAATATTTTATTACTTAAGACCCTGTCACACAGTGGCGAGTTGGTGCTACGAGTTGTCACGAGTTATTACTCGCCACAACTCGCCAAGTGTCGTGTAAATATCGTACGCATGTCGTTCTTTGTCGCAGTGATGTCTTCCCATGTCGCCAAACGGTTTAAAATTCTCGCCGCTTCTCGCCGAAGTTTACTTCTCGTACATATGTCGTGGAACTGTCGTAACAATCTCGCGCACTGTCGCACACATGTCGTAGACATGTCGCCCCTTGTCGTAGCATGTCGCCGAAATAAAGTCGTTCTGCGACATAACACGAGTTTGCGGCGAGTTTGGGAGGCTTGTCTACGACATCTGCTCGACATTTGGCGAGATCACACGACCTCCTACGACATCACCACGACACAAGACATACAGACTCGTACATACTCGTCGATACTCGTACACATCTCGAGAGCATGTCTCCGATTGTCGAACAGATGTCGTGTATATCTCGGTTAAACTCGTGTTATTATCGCACTCATGTTGTGTAAATGTCGAAGAGAACTCGAACACATGTTGCCTTGCAAACCGCCCTGGACCAACTCGCGCACATTTAGGCGAGTTATAACTCGTCACAACTCGTACAGAACTCGGAACCCGAACTCGCCACTTTGTGACATGGTCTTTACAGCGCTTATAAATTCGATCCGCGGTATGACTACTGTAAAATAATACCGTGCAAGTGTATGTCCATATCGACGATATAAAAAAAATTAATTCTAGATAACCTTCAGATAACGTAACATGACAACATTGTACACATGACGATACGATCGAACATGTTTACAACGTGATATGACGAGCTTCACTTGAACAGATAATTTCAAACTAAGTTTTATTTTAAAAGAAAAACTGCGAGTGTAACGATAAATTTTCCGGTTACTAGTATTCTGTGTCGTATAATAACATTGGATGTAAATGATGGCAGATCATATGAGTGAATCGAAACCAGACCAAGGGGAAGATGAAGTTAAAGATATGAAGGATTTCACGCGAAAATGTCGAATGGACGATTTTGAGTTTATTGTGGAAGGCAAATCCCTTCATGTATCGAAGATAATTCTATCCGTTGTTTCTCCCGTGTTCCAAGCAATGTTTCGGGAAAGTCATGATTCCAACAAGGAACTTCCTGGTAAATCGTTTGAGCTGTTTCACCAGTTTCTAAAGTGTATTTATCCATGTGGACTAGATCAAGTGACACAGGTAAATGTGTATGATATTCTACCACTGGCGGAGGAGTATCAAATCTCGGATTTGAAAGTTAAATGTACTGACCGTTTGCTGGAATGTGTTGATAGTGTTCAGCCAGTAACATGGCATTATGGTTCTTCAAAAAGCGTCTTTGATAAACCACTAAAACAGTTATTTCACATTCTTAAAGCGGCATCCAGGTATAACATAACAGTCGTTATTGACAAGTGTTCTAAGCGAATAGTGGAACACGATGGCATGTCATACGTAAAGATGGTTCAGATAGAGTCTTGCTATTCTATTTCACCAGAAACAAAAATCGTTTTACGTAATGAACTAATACAAAACACAGAGAAAAAGCTAGCAGCTGTTACAAAAGAACGCAACCAGCTTAAAGCATTGAGAACCTAAATGTCGAGAAAAAAAACAAAATTTCCAACTTTTTTCAATGATACTGTAACCTGTGGCTTAAAGCTGTCTGAAACGTACGTACCAGGACTTCAGTAAAATTTTGTTTCTTACTCCAGTTACCAATGCACAGCAAGAAACCGTATATGGTACATTGTATTTACCTATTCGAATACTCGTAAGATTACGAAGCAAATTTTGTATAATACGCATATCATTATGTGCATATTTCGAAATATGATCGGACAGGTAAAAACACAATTACCAAATATGTTATCTACTATAAATAAAGTCGTTACTTACTTACTTACTTACTTACAATTTTGACAATATTTATAACACGTGAGCAGGGAACCTGACAGTTGCTCTGTAGTGATACTACTATGAGGTTGTGTTCAAATATGGCGGAAAATGCTAGGGAATCGTTTGAACAAATCGGACTGAAAAATGTGAAGGATCTTTCGCTAAAACATCGAATCGATGACTTCGAGATAATTGTGGAAGGCAAATCACTATATGTATCGAAGTTAATTCTTCTGGCTGTTTCCCCCGTATTCCAGCGAATGTTGCTGTCGAAAGGTCATGTGTCCCGTATGGTACTACCTGGAAAATCTTTCGAGCTGTTTCACCAGTTTCTAAAGTGTATTTATCCATGTGGACTAGATCAAGTGACACAGGTAAATGTGTTAGATATTTTACTCCTAGCGGAGGAATATCAAATATCCGGATTAAAAGACAAATGCAGCAATCGGTTAATAGAACATGTCGTAAAAACCTACTCATTAGAGGAACTGTTCCGAGTACTTGAAATTGCATCTGTTTATGGCCTTCAAACAAGCATTGACACATGTCTGCAGCAAATCACTAAACTATGTTCTAGCCAGGGAAGTTCTAGACGGTGGTGGATGGAAAGTATGGAAAAAGCCGAGTCAAAATTTTCTATTCCTGTGGAAACAAAAATAAAGTTACGGAACAAACTGATTTTAAAGTAAACATGTATAATCACAGACTTGATAAGAAATAAGAAGGCGACATAGAACATCACGGGTAACTTTGGAACATTACAGACTAAAAAACTGTATCCATGTTCGTGTACTAGTACATGTATATTTGTGTTCATAACCTGTTCAGACATATCGAGGGTTGCCCACAAGACTGTAGTAAGTGCAATTTTTGAAATTATTCAGGAGAAGCAAAAAACTTCCCACATTTTCCAAATAAAATGTATTAAATGCAATTTTTCAATATTTTGTTAAGAATTGAGAACAAAAACCTATGAATATATAAAAATTAAAATATCTGGATGAAAAAAGCTTATTTGAAGAATTTCTTGACTTACTACATTATTGCGCTGAAATTTCGCATGACCGGGTTCAAAATGTTCCTGCAATACTGTAGTAAGTCAACTTACTACAGTATTGCAGGGAATATATTCAAGTTTTTATAAAAAAATCTCTGCAATACAGTAGTAGATATGTTTTGTTTTTAATGACCCCAGTGTGGCATATAAATAATTAACTGTCTGTCCATCTATCTGAACCTGAATATTTTTGTTACGCATTGGATAATTTTTTATCAAGTCCATTATTTTGTTTACTATTAATAGTATTGCTATGAAAGTTGACAAACTAACTTAGTTTACTATCTACAGTCAACAATACTAGATAAATTTATGCAATTTATAACTCTAGGATGATATGGTAAGGAGTTATGGCCCTTTGTAACTACAAAATTGTGATAACAGTTTTTCTTGCAGTCCGATATCTTGTTTACATTCAATGATATGGCAATGTAACTTGGGGGCAACTATGAACTATCATCAGTCTTTAGCATTAGGCAAGTGACATAACTCTAGGGATTTGTAAGAAGTTGACAGCCTTCTTATCTTTTAGTTATTTTTAGCTTGACTTCTGTTGACAAAAGAACTATTACCTTGACATGGTCATATGCGTCAGGGGTAGTTTTCGTTGATGTCCATTTTCTCATAACTTAAGGTTTTCACTTAAATCTTGAACGACTGTACTCATTAACTCATTATCACAAGGTCATTCGATAATATTTAATCACATCAATATCTAACATATGTTGTATGTGTATTTCCAGAGTCCTTGATTGAACTAAAGCTTCGAAATGTTGGTCATTTTTGTTAAAAATTTACATTTGTCAAAACCATTCAATGTATTCACTTCGAACTTGGGATACATATTCACGATCAAAAGAGAAATACATTACAATTTGGTAGATAACCCTGTGATGTGTATTTTAAGGGTTATATGCACTTAATTGGACTTGAATTTTAACTTAGAATGTGTATCATTTTTGTTGTCAAAAATACATGCATCACTAAATATTATCGAAGATATTTTCTTGAAACTTGAGATGCTTATTAAGATGATGACCCCATTGTATAAACAAGTGAAGGAAATTCTGGAATTTGTTTTACAGGGTATGTCCCCTGAAACTGAATTTGATTTTTTTTGACTTTATGTTAAATGTCTCTGTATTTTGGTAGTGACTTAACATGCTTGATCAGTTTGTGTATAATATTTGCCACTATTTTAATATACTTAGTCGTAAAAAGGGCAGATAACTTCATAAATATAAGCCACATGGTATAATTAGCCTCCATATACAGCAACTTGGATACCCCGATATAAGAATCCACTGTCCACTGTGACACTACATTAGGTAAAATCTACTATTCATAAGTGCCCTCAGTTTATTTGATGAATGAACAGTAAAAGTCTGCCTTACAGCAATTGCTAGCTGGTGGGTACATTTGCAGATAACGTCTTCTGTATACAAACATGATCTCTTAAATAGCTTCTTCCAAGCTGGACAAAACTCTGTTCACTGCTAAATACAGCCACCTTAATTATGTTATATGGGGTACACCTAAAACTTTGAGTATAGCTATTCAAAGCCCTATTTAAAAATAGCACTTAACCTGAAAAAAAAACCAACCATAGGTTTAGCATAAGCCATAAGGGATACTATAGAGATCAACTATACCAGTCACTATGGGGAATGTACAATCATAGAATAAATCCATTACCAATCCTATATTGGGTACCCCTCCCCACAAATTGCAGCCCTCAAACACCACTGCATTCAGTCTTTAAAGAAACATCATGGGTCCAAATTTTTAGACAGCAAATTACAGCCATACAAGGTCCTATGCTCTTTTCATAACCACTGAATGAAGACATACCAGGCCATTTTGAGCAATGCCCACCAAAAATTAAAGCAATATTATACCCTATAAGGTTTATAGGGTTAACACACTAGAACTAATATTAGTACTAACCATCAATTACAACAAAACTAGATCCAAAATGGGATACATTGTCCCAATCCATTTGAAACAATACTAGGCCCTAATAATTTATAAAAACCACAGAAATTGGCTGTGGCAACACTAGCTGGACCTTACGGGACACTTACAACAACCTAAACCACCAATATTTTATCCTAGGGGACACTTAAAAACACTGATTTCAGCTACCATAGGCTTTATAGGGTATATCCACAACTACTATTCCTTAGACTTAAGGCCCTTTTCAGTATTTACCACTAGTAATTAAATCAAAACTATCTTCCACCACCAACTACCGGGTACACCCTTACTCCCTGTTACACTCTTAGGGTTCTAAACCTCCATTCATTAATGCAATAAGGGAGTATAACCACAACAGAGTCCAACAAGCCAACTGGACCACTAACCATCCCTATGTAAAGACATTACTAAAGCTCTATGTGCCAGACACGGTCATTCCCGACCATAACCTTATATTGCCTGGTTGTGCCACCCTCACTATATTTAGTACATTTTTTGTACCTTTTGTTGCTTGAATACAGCCATGATGCACCCTTCTATAAAAACTGATGATATCATTAAACATTATTACATCATAATGATTATTTAGCATTGAGTTACTACTGTATTGCAGGAACTTTTTAGTTCATTGTGAGTTGAGACTATATTGCAATATAATCATAATGTACTTTTTTATACAAATAAAGCCAAACTACTTTTTGCAGTTATGTAAAACATACTTATGTATCCAAAAATGTAAAAAAGTCACTTTTGTAAAAATTTGTAGTTACTACAGTCTTGCGGGCAACCCTCGATATAAGATACTCTACTAAAACGTATATCAAATGTATTTGATGCATGTATAGAGTAAAACCATGCAAGTACACATTTAGTTTAAACGGATTTAAGTTAGTGTCAAGGTGCAGTGTTATTCACTACAATATAATTGTATACCACACATAGTCACATACAATATGCATACTTCCTGTTTATATTGTTATTCTAATTCACCAGAAGCAGGCAATGTGTCGAAACGTCTTGGAATACAAATACACTTTACTAAATATTAGGAAATGATTGAAGTTAGTTACTGCAGCATTTTATCACTTGATGTACAGCATATAATTTATATAACGTTACAACGGATAAACTTGAAACCGACTCTATTGTAACAATAGTATAATGTCTATACATCTTCTCCCTGTACGTTTTGTATATAAGTACATGTAAAACATTTGCATAACTTCCGCATGTTCCGTATAACTTCGTAACCAATACTCCTGGTGAAATATACGTTAGTGCAAAAAATACGGTTTATTTTCGAAACATAGGTATAAACTGTTTTGCTTTAATCTGTTTAGTTGCATGGTGGACGTGATGTGAGCTGGGATGTATCGCTTTTCCTTTTCTGTCTTCGCATAATATTCACTTGTATTTATGGTATTCGAGTTTTCCTTAATGTAAATAAATCATCTCCCTCAAAAGCTTTTGCTTGTCATCTTTTCTCAGCACCCTACATAAAAGTATCATGTATATTTCATAGTCATATCAGAAATTAAGTCTGTCAATGACAGTGGCAGACACCAATCCCAAGAAATTAATTTAATAACTTTTTCGATCGTTTCGTGGTACGGTGGTCGAGCGGAAAGCCTGCTTGGCTGCTGATCGAGAGGTCTCGGGTTTGAACCTCGGCCGGGGCACTTGATCATTTCTGAAACGCTTTTCTGTGTTTCCCACCCAACTAGAGATGATCTGGTTAGCAACACAGAGGTAGTCTCGCGTTTATCGGTGCTATACAGCGGGCATGTGAATGAACCAATGTGTCTCTCCGGAAAGAGCTAGGGCATCGCGCCCGGATACCTTGTATCACCCCACTGTCTCTTCCTCCTGCTGTCCTTTCAGCAAAAATACAGGACCCCAAAAATGCTTGCATTTTCATTGGTTAGATTTAAATAATTACATACATTCCTGTGTATAGCGCCTTCAGACCCTAACCTGGTTCCAAATATGTGTATTTCAAAACCAGCAGTAAGAACTTAGGTTTGGAAACCGCTGCCCCAAGATTGACTCACTTATATACTCGTATAATAACTATTTTGACAGTTTTCAGTGTTAAGCTCATTCTGTGATAGTCTGGTTCCGGTCATAATGTGCGACTCTTCGTAGTCTTGGTGTAACAGTATTCGGATGTTTCCAGTTTATAAACTCCTTTAGTGCTATAACTCAGTTCCATTCCCTGTCACAATGTTTCATCAAAGGGAGGTAATCCAGATTTCGTCGGTGGACGTATTTCCTAATTGGCACACATAGCCTTGAAGCTCATGCAGCCGGTGTATCAAACGAAATTGACAAAATAAAAATAAATCACTTATTCCTCGACACATATTTTGTTGGAAATACAAATACAAATACATGTCATTTGTATAACGCAAAAAATATGAAATCATATTTTATTGCACTTCACACTTACATACATTCACTTTAAACATTCAATTTAAAACCTGGATTCTAGAAACTAGATTTAGTCATATGATAAAGACTATTAAAGAGCACACTCATTGCCGATGGAATTTAGTTTTCAAATATGCTCTGAACCTGGTTTCACTTTTGATGTCTTTGAGATAGTTTGGTAGATCGCTCCGTCATTTTGGACCAGTGACGGACATATATCTGTCAGCTAAAATGACCTTTAATATAACTGCAAAATCACATCGAATAACCTTAGGAATCGAACAAAATGCATGTAAATTAACGAACACCTATGTCAAATTTTCAGGAAAGGGAAATAACCCAATGCAGCCGGTGCAACAATAACATTTTCCAAGTAAATTTGGTCCAGTTTGTTGACAAATTGATTTTTTCCCACACAACCATTTTTTTAATCAATGGATGACGTCATAGCTATCAAAATTATGTTTGATACATAAACAAAAGAGCATTGAATACATGCATGTTACACATTGACAATTAAATAAGGATTTTTACTCGTAGTGAAGGTATGGTGTGAGTTTTGTTGTGATTTCCATCAGCAATTGGACCATTTCGTATTTATCTATCTAATTTACTCGTCAGTTAATATATTGTAAACAGTCCTCCAGGCAATGTCACGAGGAAAAGAATTTACAATTTCACGAGAAAATTACATACACCGGTATCGTGGATACACCGGCTGTATGGGGTTTCACTAAAATGTAATTGTAATATACCAGTATAATTATCAAACAGTATCAAAGAAAGTATGACATACGGCAGATGAAACCTCCATTTAACATGTTTGTAGTTAGCTTTTGAGGGGCAGGTAAGCATGTGCTGTTTTAAACTTGTTGTTATTAAGCCTAGCTCTGTATTTGCACAGTCATTTTAATGAAAGTATTTTAAAATCAATGTACTAAAAAATTGGTATATATACTTGTGAGGGCAGTGTCTATTCCTAGGCGACGCAGCTCGATGTTGGCTGCCACGCCCACAAAAGGGAAAAAGTCTCCCCGTGAGACTCGAATATTTCATTAGGTAGCCCAATGATCAGAGGAAGTTAATGTCAAAGAGTGATTTAGCGGCTGTACAGCTAAAAGCAGCCCTCGATAATTGGGAACTTAACTTTTCTTACCCTCCAAAATTTATACAAGCTTTGCCTGTTCTTTAATTCAAATTTAGGAGTCCAATCGGCACATGCCTTCCTGGATTATGAGCCTTGTATGACCAAAAACAAATAGAAAATAGCTTTGTACGTACTATTATATTCAAACAGTTTTTATCTGATCATCTCAAAACCTAAGTTGCAATGTTTATGGACATTTTAATGTAGGCCAAGGTCGATTATTTCATTTCCAGTATCATGCTGAAGACGGGTGTCATGATTTAGTGATAATGTTGGCCCTTGTAAATGTATAAAAGCTGTAATTTGAACTTATTGAATGGTCATGCTCATGCGAAAGCGCAAATGAAAATTAACGGTATTTAATATCATATCACACTAGCATCATCTTGCTTTCTTTATTTCTTGCGCGCGTACCATCTTAGTAGCTGAAATTATATTAATGTTAAAAGCTAGTAACAGCGGGTTGGTTTCATTTTCTAGTTTCGTTATGGTTTGAGCATTTTTATCTGTCTTTTAGGCTAGTGGCCAAACCTCAAAAAGGTGCTTAGAAATGGGAGTAACCCCTCCCCATGGTAGAACATTTCACAACCTGTTTTTTATTGAAGGCTGAGGCATTGGGCGTTGGAAAATGATGGTTGTGAATCTGGGATCAATGTAGGTCATTTTGAAAATCGACGTTTTATGTGTGTTTTTTAATATTTTGAGAGGCAATTTTACGACGTATTTTGTCTATGTACAGAACAAGGCAGGTACGATTTAGCCCAGGAAAAGCAAACCACAGTCGTTTTTTTTGTAGGATCATATTTCTTTATGGATGGCTTATAACATCTAAAAAATTCAGCTCTTTAATGGCTTGAGAAATCATACTTTTGGGGTAAAAACATTAAAAAAAATAAACGAAAAGTGCGAATTTTAGGAATCGGTGCACCACAATTTCATATATCAATCTATTCGAAATAAAATCACTTGGGTGGGGAGGTAGTAGTCTGTAGTTTAATATATCAAAAATCTATTGACCAGCTATTACTCAAATTGCGATAATTTTGGGTTAAATTGTTAAAAAAGCATAAACGAAATGTGCGAATTTTAGGAATCGGTGCACCCCAATTTCATAAATCAATCTATTCGAAATAAAATCACTTGAGTGTGGAGGTAATAACCTGTAGTTTAATATATCAAAAATTTATTGACCAGCTTTTACTCAAAATGCGATAATTTTGGGTTTAAATTGTTAAAATCATTAACGAAAAGTGCGAATTTTTGGAATCGGTGCACGACCATTCCATATACCAATCTATTCGAAATACAATCACTTTAATGGGGAGGTAGTAACCTGTAGTTTAATATATCAAAAATCTATTGACCAGCTATTACTCAAAATGCGATAATTTTGGGGTGAAATTGTTAAAATTATAAACAAAAAGTGCGAACTTTTGGAATCGGTCGACTACAATGTCATCTTTCATTTTATTTGATAGTTAATGACAGCCATATGTAGGTATGAAGGTAAGGTTTAATACGTCGAGGTTCTACTTGCTGGAATCTGTGTAAAACTCGCTAAATTTGGGTCAAAGTTCACAAAAATAAGCGAAAAATGCATTTTTTTGGAATCGGTGGATAGCAGTGTCATTTATGATGTAATTTGAAACCAAATCACTTCAAAGAGCACATAATAATATGTAGTTTAAAAATATCTTAAGCCTAGGTACTCTGCAAAATTATGTATTTTGAGGCAAAATATTACGAAATAAGAACCAAAATTGTGAATTTTGAGAATTGGTAGATTTCAATCTCATTAATGATTTTATGTGATGTTGAACAACTGTGACATGTTTGTAATTACATGCAGTTTAAGAGATCAGAAATGTAGTATTCGGCTACTGTTTTAATTGAGATATTTGGGATAAAAAAATACAAAAATAAGCTAAGAATGTGAAAATTCGGAATCAGTTGAATATTGTGTCATTGATGATCTGATTTGATAAAATCCACTACAAAATGTGCTAAGTAATATGTAATTTAAGATTTCAAAACTGTTGTCCCATTCTATCGTTCAATATTAGGGTACAGCATCATTCGGTGTAAGCTTCAACCTTATTTATAGTGACATACGAAATATGCCTACATAGTAGACATGTGACGATCTGGTGGAATATTTGGGAGAGGTACTACCTACAGCCGGGTGAGGGTCGTCTGTGGTATTCACCAAACAGTGAAAACCAGTCCATTGAAATCAGGTGTACTATATGGTGTTGACAAAGCGGACTACCATTGAAGCTGTGACTGGTTCATAATGGTTCAAGCTCTTTGACACGCCATCCCTACTTCGAATTAACCCAAAACAACGCATACAGGTTACATATTCATACAATTATAAAAATAACAATTTGGTCAATGTTACATGAAGGAGTTCTGTGTTCGAGAATACCATGCATACGCTCCATGACATGGGCCATGCTCGTTCAAAACGACCTTGGTAGTTTGAGTACTTTTCTACAATGGATGAGTCAACAATTATACATTGACTTCACTGATAGGTCATGCTATGGTGTAACGAAAACGAGGGATCACCAAATCTGAGTATCGCTATTGATGCAGGAAAATTGATGTATGATTGGTTAATTAAATTATACAGTAAGAACATAATTATAGTACGCTTACTTTATGTTTTATAACCATAGTAACATTATTGTTGGTCACGCGGTTTTTGTAAATATTGTTTATATATGGAAAAATATAGTATGACTTGGAAGGTAGGAGGAAGCGTACTTGACCATCATACGAATGGGTATGCAGATGTCATAATGACAACATTAGATGTCACTGGAACAGAAGGTTTAGAGCTTTACTGCTAGCAATAATACAGGTCTGTCAGGATCACCGAGCAACACCGACACTGGAGCTTTGAATATACGTTTGTAATTATATCTTGTATGATGTCCGTCATTGCACAGCTCTTGTAATTGACTTTACGGAAAAGGACAGTTATGAAGCTCTCAATTGGCCATCCCACTCTCCCGATTATGCCTGTTAACCGTATGAACACGGCTGATATAAGTTCAGCATACATAATTTACCCAGCGATTTCAGCCACGAAGTGTCTAACAAACTAAAATAGTTCATTAGAATCATGATATGAAGATGTTGGCGAGGAACATGTCGCATACCCGATACTATGTTAAATATTGTAAGTTTTAATCAATATTGATTGTTCTTAATCTACTAAAACACCAATGTTTTCTATTGGCGCCGTATTCAAGGGTAACACATAAAAACATAAAACAATTTAACACCATAACCCCAGCTGAATCATAACACATGATATCAAGCTATAATATACGGAACAAAACAGGACAGAACGAAACAAAGCCGAACCGAATCAAATTAAACAGAACCTATCGTGTAGATTGAGACACTCGTTCGATTGTAAAATACTATTTTAAAACAGCTTGTTAACAAATATAATTTATATCCATACATGTATGCAATATGGCAGAGTACAATTACGGGGTAATGGTGTTGTGACCAACAACTAGTTTCAATAGCATTACTCTGGACAAACGTTGAGTTGTACATGAATATGTAGGTATTTGTACAGACATAAGACATGCACATGATCTGATTTGGACCACCAGAAAAAGCGCTGGTTATAAGAGCATTAAACCTTGTGGCTATTTCCAACCTGTCTGTCTTACTAAGCAGCTATGCGTGTTATTTAAACCCGCAGTGGTTAAGAAATAACGAGTGTTAATCTCAATTTCCAATCATTCAAAACGATGCACTCTCGATGAAACTAAATGAGCTTCGGGAACAGGATGCTCTGGACTTGGGGAAGCTTCTTGGGAGTTATGAGAAATCTACATTTGCATTTACATCGCGAGTATGTCTACACCGGGAAATATCAATGAATGCATTATTTTTTCATTCCACATCGCCGATGAGGATTTCTTCAGTGGGACCTAGTCTCCAGTCGTATCCATTAATTAATATATCGTACAATGTAGATAATAATAAGGTTCGATTAAAGTGTTGCAGTCTATAAAAAGTCTTGGTGCGTACCTTTAGTGACATTTGATATTTATAGATGTATTGGCCTAAACGGCATTGGAATTCACAAGAACATATTTCATGTACATGTACGTTTTTAGTGTTGAGCATCCGATAGGACTCATGATGGTTGTAACAATAGGCGATTTGATATCCTTTATCGCTAGGAAGATTAATCTGCTAATGAAAACACATAGGAACATTTCTGGAAAATTCAAATGTTGGGGTAATATTTCAGCTCAACAGGGCACCAATTGTTCATGATGAGCTTATTTGATTGGCTTTCCTCTGTCGTATACTAGTACATGTATCTTATATTTTGTCGATAACCTCAAAACATTGAATTGTATACAATTTCAAATTCACTTAGTTCAAGATATCTTTAACTGAAGTTACTTTGTTCCAATCAGATTAATAAACTATGAATGAATTAAATTTTGTATTCTGCTGATTGCAAACATCCAGCTTTTCGGTTTAGAGGTTTGGGATAAAATATCTCAATTCCAACAATATCCAGACGCTACATGTTATGTTTCACACTGGACTTTATACATACACGACACGATTGTTCAATATCAAATAGAATCATAAATGACATTGTCGTCTACTAATTCTCAAAATTCACGATTTTGTTCATTTTTCGTGATGTTTTACCTCAAAATATCTCATTTTCCGTGTACCCATGCTTAAGATATTCTAACAGCCTAAACTATATATTATTATGTACTCATTGGGGTGATTTTGTTTCAAATTACTTCTTAAATGACTCTGCAATCCACCGATTCCAAAAAATCGCATTTTTGCTTATTTTTGCCCCAAATTTAGCGAGTTTGCACATAAATTCGGCAAGTAGGACCTCGACGAATTCACCCTGACCTTCATACCCATAATTCGCTGTGATAACCTTTCAAATGAAATGAAAGATGACATTGTAGTCGATCGATTCCCAAAATTCGCACTTTTGATTATAATTTAACAATTTTACCCCAAAATTATCGCATTTTGAGTAATAGCTGGTCAATAAATTTTTGATATATTAAACTACAGGTTACTACCTCCACACTCAAGTGATTATATTTCGAATAGATTGATATATGGAATTGTCGTGCACCGATTCCAAAAATTCGCACTTTTCGTTTATAAATTTAACAATTTAAACCCAAAATTATCGCATTTTGAGTAATAGTTGGTTAATAGAATTTTAATATATTAAACTACAGGTTACTACCTCCACACTCAAGTGATTTTATTTCGAATAGATTGATATATGAAATTGGGGTGCACCGATTCCTAAAATTCGCACATTTCGTTTATGTTTTTATGACAATTTAACCCAATATTATCGCAATTTGAGTAATAGCTGGTCAATAGATTTTTGATATATTAAACTGCAGATTACTACCTCCCCACCCAAGTAATTTTATTTCGAATAGATTGATATATGAAATTGTGGTGCACCGATTCCTAAAATTCGCACTTTTCGTTTATATTTTTTAATGTTTTTACCCAAAAAGTATGATTTCTCATGCTATTAAAGAGATGATTTTTTTAGATGTTATAAGCCATCCATAATGCAATATGATCCTACAATAATTACGACTGTGGTTTGCTTTTCCTGGGCTAAATCGTACCTGCCTTGTTCTGTACATAGACAAAATACGTCATAAAATTGCCTCTCAAAATACTAAAAAACACACATAAAACGTCGCTTTTCATAATGACCTACATTGATCCCAGATTCACAACCATCGTTTTCCAACGCACAATATCTCCCGCTTCAATAAAAAACAGGTTGTGAAATGTTCTACCATGGGGAGGGGTTCCGACCAAAAATCACCTCTCGGCCACTAGCCTAGGCTAGTGGCCAAACCTCAAAAAGTGGCTTAGAAATGGGTGCAACCCCTCCCCATGGTAGAACATTTCACAACCTGTTTTTTATTGAAGAGGGGCGTCTTGGGCGTCGGAAAACGATGGTTGTGAGTCTTGGGTCAATGTAGGTCATTATGAAAATCGACATTTTATGTGTGTGTTTTAAGCGTTTTGAGAGGCAATTTTACGACACATTTTGTCGATGTACAAAGCAAGGCAGATACCATTTTACTCAGGAAAAACAATGCACATACATAATTATTGTTAAAATATATCACAATATGGTTGTTTTATGACATAATATAAATCTAACTCCATACTACCTTGTAAACACCTATTTTTGGGGTAAAAACATTAAAAAATAGAAACGAAAAGTGCGAATTTTAGGAATCGGTGCACCACAATTTTATACATCGATCTTTTCGAAATAAAATCACTTGGGTGGGAAGGTAGTAATCTGCAGTTTGATATATCAAAAATCTATTGATCAGCTATTACTCAAATTGCGATAATTTTGGGGTTAAATTGTTAAAAAGCATAAACGAAAACTGCGAATTTTAGAAATCGGTGCACCACAATTTTTTGTATCTATATATTCGAAATAAAATAATTTGGGTGGGGAGGCAGTAATCTGTAGTTTAACATATCGAAAATATATAGACCAGCTATTACTCATAATGCGACAATTTTGGGGTTAAATTGTTAAAAAGCAAAAACGAAAAGTGCGAATTTTAGGAATCGGTCCACGACAACTTCATTTATCGATCTATTCGAAATACAATCACTTGAGTGGGCAGGTAGTAACATGTAGTTTAATATATCAAACATCTATTGACCAGCTTTCACTCAAAATGCGATAATTTTGGAGTTAAATTGTGAAAAAGTATAAACGAAAAGTGCGAATTTTTGGAATCGGTCGACTTCAATGCCGTCTATCATTTTATTTGATAATTAATCACAGCGATGTGTAGGTATGAATGTCAGGTTTAATACGCCGAGGTCCTACTTGCTGAATTATGTGCAAAACTCGCTAAATTTGGGGCAAAATTTCTCAAAAATAAGCGAAACATGCGAATTTTCGGAATCGGATTTTAGTTTCATTTATGAAGTAATGTGAAACCATATCCCTTCAATGAGTACATAATAATATGTTGTTTAAGATATTAAAATATCTTAAGCATTGGTACACGGCAAAAAGAGATATTTTTAGGTAAAACATCACGAAAAATGAACAAAAGTCGTGAATTTTGAGAATCAGTAGACGTCAATGTCATTAATGATTTTATTTGATGTTGAACAATTGTGGCGTGTTCTTTAAAGTGTATATAGCTATATTCTAACAGTCATTCACTGTTGAAATAATTACTTGCATCGTTGTTAGTATGATACTTCAATACATTAATTGCACTTATTATACTTTCATAGGGTGTTCTAGAACACTTCTGTACAAAAACGGACAGTTTGCATGTCCAATAAATCACACATATAGTTTCTGTTAAAACTGAAGCGAAAAATGATCTAATGGGTATGAAAACATAATAGTTTTTTAGTTTTTGAAACTTTTAAAAAAAATATCTTCTGATAGAGCTCTATACACTTTAATTCAAATTTAGGAGTCCAATCGGCACATGTTTGCCTGGATTATGAGCCTTGTATGATCAAAAACAACTAGAAAAACATTAATGTAAACATGCTCAGTATTTTATGGATAAAAATCTGAATAGGACTGGAAAATATATGGATAATCTCCGGAATGGTATTGGATAATTACCCGAATTGTCAACTGAAATCTTGCTAATGTGGTATTCCATGCACCAAATAAGTAAACACAGATGAAATCAGCTCATGAATTTTGGCAACAAGTTAATAAGCATACCCAATGTAAGGCAAAAACACCCATTCAATGTCACATGTTCCTGAATATAACTCATTAAAACTGAAAATTATGTATTAAAGCAAGAAATAATCAAAAAACAGAATAAAATGAAATGGTGACCAGTCAGAAAATGTTTACGTTAATATGTTTGAACAAATATGAACAGGTAATCTAAATGTAACAAAAAAAAGGGAATAGTGGTATGCTATTATTATATGCTTTTTCACAATTGAATATGCTTTTCATCTTTCGCTGGAGAGTCCAATGGAGTCAACCGCCTTTCACAAATAAGTTCCAGAGTTCTAGGGATGATGCCTGGAAGCACTTTCGTCATGTAGCCTAATTTTCCCGTTACTTCGTCCAGAACTAGTTCACAATATTTAATGCATAACTTGTTATGACTGTTAATAGCATGGCTCACTCCGTCGGACAAAGAGCTCAATCCCATCACACATCTAAAGCACTTGAAGCTCTACATCATCAGAACTGAAATATATATAAAAAAAATATTATTAAATTATGTTATTATGGAAAATGAAAGATAAAATATGAGATGAAGTGATTAGCACATTTTGTGTACAAATACCATTATAATATAGACATGTCAGTTGTCATTACCAAATAATCATAGCACAGTATGCAATTGTGCTTGTAAAGGCTTAGTATTTACAATTATACGAGTGTGTGCATTTTATGTGAGTATGCAAATAATAAGCTGTGTTTGTGAAACCAGTACACAAGTTATTAACCTGTACTGCTCATCATGTTTTTCAACCACAAAGCAAAAGTGCTTGGTGCACAGTGAAAATCCACTTTAAAATTGAACCAATTCAGTGATTTATCCATGACCATTATGTAAATTATCCATTTTTCATACCCGTGTCACTACAAATAGTTCTCAAGTAAAAACAACAAGTGTAAACAACTTTCTAGGAATTAAGTCAGATAGTGAGAAGGTACAGCCTTATAATCGTTTAATTTCATCCAAAACAAGTAACTAGAAATATGTTTAATTCGCTTTCCAAACAATAAAGCATTGATTCTTGTAACTGTTTAACATATTGTGCTTCATATTTACAATAATACAGTAAAATAGTTGCACTTTCATGAAAAAAACTTACCAATGTTTCTTCATGTAGCACCAGAACGCTGACAAATCTGTCAAAATCGGTACAAATGGTGAAGATGTGCGAAAATAAGTTAACATGCTTCCGCCATGTTTGGGTCGTTCAGGCTTATCCGTACCGTTCAGGATTATCTGGGTAACAAGGGTGTTTAATGTGTATACGAAATAATGGAAAGTTATTGTTAGGACAACTCTCCATTCCTGAAAAATAATGGAGAGTTTATGAATGGGTTAATCCCCTGGGTGTATTTTAATTCTCAGGATTGGACAGATACGCGGATTTTCTCTGACTTAAAATACACCATTACTGTCAAATGTAAATTTGATTTTCTGTAACGATGCTGTAAATATCAAAATTGAAAGAGAAATGCATTTTTCCAAAAAATTCACCCCTGATGTACCTCTTATAAATAAAAGATTAAACATATGAAAATGTCTGAGCGAGAAGATCAAGTTTTTTTTATGAAACCAGTGAACTAATACAATAACTCTCCATTACTTTATAATGGTGTGTAGTCCAAACAAACACATGTTGGGAGTTATGTGTTACACGATCAAGCAATGGTCAATTACCCAGTGTCACTTGATGTTATAACACGGTGGACATTATAAAGACTATTAATAATGTTTTAGTCAGAGGATATATTTCCGTGCATAAACTATACATGGATATTTATAATTGATATGCAACTTGATGGACATAACTACAGTGTTTTTAACATCTTTGTATTAAGCATAGAGCTGTATTTGCACAGTAATTTAAATGAAAGTATTAATTCATGTACTCAAAAATTGTATATATACTTGTGAGAGCAGTGTCTATCAGATCGATGTTGGCTGTCACGCCAAGAATAGAGAAATAGTCTCCCCAGTGAGACTCGAATGCTTCATAAGGTAGCCCAATGACCAGGGGAAGTTAATGCCAAAGTTAGATTGAGCGGCTGAACACTTGAAAACAGCCCTCGTAAATTGGTAGCTTAACATTTTTCTTACGCTCCAAAATTTAATTTGCCTGTTCTTTAATTCAAATTTAGGAGTCCAGTCGGCACATGTCTTCCTGGATTATGGCCCTTGTATGACCAAAAACAATTAAAAATTAGTTTGTACGTATTATTATATTCAAACAGTTTACATCTGATCATCTCAAAACCTAGTTGCAATGTTTATGGACATTCTAATGTAGGTCAATGTCGATTATTTCATTGTCAGTATCATGCTGAAGATCGGGTGTCATGATTTTGTGATAATTTTAGCCCTTATGATTTTATAAAAACACTGTAATTGCAACTCATATAATTGTCATGGACACGCGAAAGTACATTTGCAAAATAATGTTATTTAATATCGCACTAGCATCATCTTGATTTCTTTATTCCTTGTGCGTTTACCACCTTAATAGCTGAAATTATGTCATGTTTATAGTTATTTAGTATCAGCGGGTTGATTTCATTTTCTAGTTTCGTTGTGGATTGAGGTATTTTTATCTGTGTTCGGCTCTTTCAGTTCAGTGCTGCCTTTCCTGCGATTTGTATTGCCCTTTTTGTGAACACATACATTTTCCAATGCACCAGTCAGTTACATCAACGGCACCTACCTCTTGGTACGGCTGCGTTTTTTTTATACCTTCCAGCTTTTCACGGACTGCCGGGAAAATGTTGGGAATTTCTTCACTGAACCAATACCTTTGGGACAATATTTAATGGTCAGCTGTCCCGCATGGGCCATAATAAATTTCCCGGTCCATCTTGGGAATGGAGTGCAATGAATGCAACTGACTGGTGCATAATATAACTACATTATTTACAATAATTCTCAATTACCTGTTAACAAAGGACAAGGTTCACTAGTAAAAATGGCCCAGAAATAATGAAAAATGAAAATTGGAATAGAACGATTATTTGTCTTCTATATCTAATAAATAACATTTGACCTTCATGAAAATGTAATTTGTCTACAGAAAACCCGTTATTAAGTGAGTAAAATAACATTTTAAGACCCCCAGTTTGCCGAAATTTGGCAAAATTCGTCTTTTTCGTGAGGTATTTGATCATTATTTAATATGAGCGCACGCGAGTCCCACCTTCAAACTTGTTAGATTGATGACAAATTTCATTTAGATTCGTGACATCACGGTTAATTTTTGGGACAAACGTGCGCTCATAGTTTAAAATTAAAAAATATGTACACCGTAACGCGACATTTCCGCCCCTGTAAGCAAAATGACGTCATTGTGACGTCAGAGATGCGCTACGTAATCTCGCGCTATGAAAACTTCTTAATTGACTGGAGCGCGAGTAGTATCGCAGTTTCTTTATATAACCCGTTCTTCGTCTTGTATTATGGGATTAACTATTATTAACTTTCGTAGAACTAGTGTCCTAGAACAAAGATCTGCATATTTCGGAAACACGGAAAAGTCATATATTAATTAGAGTCGACATGATCGCGGTAATTAAATAAAAAAATAGCATGAAATAAATCACATTCATGTATTAACATCAAAACACCTACCGGGTAATTTTCCGAAAATCGTTGAATCTTGAAATTTAGGGTTCTCGGATCGATCATGGGCATATTGTTCTAATTATGTAGACGCGAAAAATTTAAAATGCCGACATAAGAGTTCACGGGACCCGCAGAACTCTTTGAATTCGTTTCAACAAAAGCCATGAAATTACAAGTTGGAGACTTATTTGGTAAACATCTATAGACGGTAGGCGGGACTATGCTACTGTGAACAAATCGGCTCTTGCGAGGTGCCATGTTTACATACACATAAATAGAGCGCGTGCAACGAACCGACCTTGAATTCTGACTGCTGGTTGTGTAATTAACGCATAAGGTCAACACTTCTTTAATCGGTGGTTAAGAAGATATTTTGATTGGTATATAAATTCAATTGTTGATTGATAATTACCAACTAGACATTCAAAATCACCGCGGACATGAATAGAAACTGATCTAGTTACGATTACGAAGAAGAATTTAAAATGTGCATCTCCACCTTCGTTACACGTGACATAAATCGTGTTAACAAATCGGATTTAATTGAACAACTGCTTTGTGTAAGACCCATTTTATTTAATTCACAAATAATACTACATTAAATTAAATGTAACATGTTTTCGCGACTTCAATTTGACGTGGGCATTGCTCCATGTAAAATCATTTAATTTCGTTGGGACGAAAGTTCGTGGTTTTGGTAAAAAATACAATTTCGTTGGCACTTGAATTCGTGGATTTTGCATTTCGGGTAACAAAACAAGGTTCAAAATCAATGTTCGTTGGGATTAAAGTTCGTGGTTGAAGTGAACCACGAAATCCTCGAAATTTAATCCCCCACGAAAATTAATGATTTTACAGTATTGTCTCATCCAATATAAAATCTATATAGGCCTAGCATTGACTCGAATTAACATACTATAACAGCTTGGTACCAACATATTTATAATGAGAAATGTTCATGCTGCTCTGGAAACAACAGGAACAGTCTTTTTTAGACTGTTCCTGGGAAACAACTAGAATAACATCATTTGTGTTACATCCAGGCCTGCTTGAAAGCATTTGGTCTCAGAATTGATCAGATTTCAGTAGCTAATGTTCCAGAAAGCAAAGTTTTCTAGAGGGTAGCTAACCTCCCTCCTCACTCTAGCAGAAGGGGTATACACTCTCTCTACAGCTCCCATATCGTCGCTTATAAATGTAGATACTTCATTCCTTATAAATTTACAAAATGTATCCACAGGCTCCAACTTTAAAACCTGTTGATAAACCCGAGTCATTCGAAGCTGTGTTTGTACTTCAGTCTTATCATAAGATAGTAACGTTGATTCGAAGATACATGTAAAACCGCAAAAATGTTCCATTTCTGAATAGGCAACTGTAGGCATTGGACCCGTCACTCAGTCAGCGCTCTTACCTTGTGTCCTAAAATACGCTTATTTCTGTCATGGGTGTTTGTAGCATGGTATCAGTGTATTGGCGAATACATTTATTATGCCCCTGTATAAAATAATCTTTGAGCCAATGTGCTGGTTATTGCATAATTTAATCATTTTTTTGCTTTGAACATACTTGACGTATGTTTTTGGCATATACTATCAGCCATCTAAAATGCGGAAGCATGTGTTGTGAGATGTAAGTTTTCCGTCTAGGAGTACTAGGAAACTTTTCTAAGTATACATTTTCATTTTTGATAATAATACTAAATAAAGCTTTCAAATTTCGTGTACACATGTATTATACACATTGATCCGTATAATCCGATTTTTTATTTTAGTGAAACCATGCATATCTTTCCAGATATTGGTGTGCACGTTCATATCGTGCTTTTTGCCATTTGTATCATATAACGAGTGTTTAAATGTCGTAATTTTGCAATCAAACAGAAGTGAGTTGATTTGGAAATTCATAAGCCACCTTGTGCACCGGGACACTGTTTTACTAACATTGCGTATATGTAGCGTACATTTACGCATATATATCTACCTTACGCAAACTCGTAAGTGTGTTTTAATAAACGATCGCAAGTACATGTACTTGCATACATTTACGCAAAAATATTGAAGATTGAACGTAACTCGGGACACAATATAACCAATATAACACAATGAATAAATATACGTTAAGATTTGATGATTAATCATGGCCTAAAACAACAAGTGACGGTTTAAAACAACAAATGACGGTCTAAAATCACGTGCGACAGTCCAAAATCATCAGAGCGTGTTAAAAACTCTTCACTTACAATCATATTTGCCATTTAGGGTTGCCCAGCCTCATGGCGTAGAAATAAGCTTAAACTTACGACAGAAAGTGAACTAATATATCTTTGTAAAACGCACTTACGCAAATATTTTCGACGTACGCAATATTTTAGGAAATCTTAGATTTACGCTAGCGTAAATGCTCTGATAAAACAGTGCCCAGGGTACTGTTTTATCAAAGCATTTATGGAAATCTTTAACTTACGGTCAAATTTAAATTCTTTATAATACTGATATAACTGTAAAATGTGGAAATTCGAGCTGTAATACCAATCAAGATTCAGTTAATGATGTCTTACAAACAATAGCTGCCCCCAATGTACAGTTGTTAAATAATTATACTGAATTTAAATTTGAACGTAAGTTTACGATTTCCGTAAGTACGTTGATAAAACAGTGTCCTGGGCACTGTTTTATCAAAGCATTTACGCTAGCGTAAAGCAAAGATTTCCTAAAATATTGCGTACGTCGATAATATTTGCGTAAATGCGTTTTACAAAGATATTTTAGTTTTCATTCTGTCGTAAGTTTTAGCTTATTTCTACGCCAAGGCTGGGCAACCCTAAATGGCAAATATGAACGTAAGCGAAGAGTTTTTAACACGCACTGATGATTTTTGACCGTCGCATGTTATTTTAGACCGTCGTTTGTTGTTTTAGACCGTCACTTGTTGTTTTAGGCCGTGATTAATCATCAAATCTTGACGCATATTTATTCATTCTGGTATCCGTTATATTTGTTATATTGGTTATATTGTGTCCCGAATTACGTTCAATCTTCAATATTTTTGCGTAAATGTATGCGAGTACTTGCGATCGTTTAGTAAAACACACTTACGAGTTTGCGTAAGGTAGATATCTATGCGTAAATTTACGCGACATTTACGCATTGTTAGTAAAACAGTGCCCAGGTGACTATATAAAGATAGACGCAGGATGTTTGGATTAAGTGCAGTCGTGTAGTGTTATTTATATATATTACAGAAAACATCCTAGTTTACTTCAAATATGTCCAACCACACAAACACACTGCCCTCATAGGGAAAAATGTCTTAACGTTTAAGCCGTTTCACGTCGAATCTTAAGAGTTTGACCCAATCAAACACCTTTAGAATAAACTTGGTTGTTGCTTTGGAAGATCCCTGAACCGATGCGTATAGAGCCCGAACACGAAAACGCTCCATAACTATGGAAGTCGAACACCAAAAATTTTCCAATCCTGTGTGTTTAATAGTGACTGGGAAATGATCAGTCAATTTGAATTCTTTGCCAAAATTATAAGCCTCAATTAGTGTACTTTGTGAAATTATCTGAAAATAAAAATATTTATGTTGCCATAGCAACCACAAATTGTGTGTGTTTAACAAACTTTAATGATTTCATAAGCCGATTAAAGTCCTCTATCGGCATACCAAGTTTCATAGGTCTAGCTTAAGAATTGCTCTCATTATTGCACAATGTGTAAAACCTCCTTTTCCGCACTGTTTTGGTTTCCATAGCAACGCTTTCTTTGTGCAAAGTCTAAAGATACGGAGACATGCATATTTGCTTTATTGCACCATATGCATGAACTAAGTTTTATAATCCAGAATTGCCATTTGTTCGAGTTATCGCATGATTCCCGTTTTTTGTTGCTGTTTTGTTCGTTTTTGTACCTATTTTGTTGCCATAGCGACAATTCCTCAGCCTAAACTGGATAATTGATAAAAAATCATAATGTTCATTTTGTCGTTAAACTATATGCAACATTCTATGTGACTGGACTGGGTACTTTTTCCTTTATTACCTTTTAATTTCACCATAATTGTAAATAGAATGAAGGGCAAACTAGTGTTGCCATGGCAACACAAGAATATTGTTTTGATAAAAAGTATCATTTTGGTCATGTTATACTGTAACTTGTTATTTGCGAAAGTATTATTAATTTCTGTAACTGGGCCATTTTTACTAGTTAGTGAACCTTGTCCTTTATTAAAACTAACTCTCCAATTTTTGTTAACACAACATTATTATGTGTGTTATGTTTTTCAGGCATGAAGAGTTTCCTTAACAATAACTCTCCATTATTTTGTATACACATTTCATTAAATGTGTATACAAGATAATGGAGAGTTATTGTTAAGACAACTCTCCATTCCTGAAAAATAATGGAGAGTTTATGAATAGGTTAATCCCCTTGGTGTATTTTAATTAACTTTAATGACTGTTTTGAAACTTCGCCAGCTGAATGCGTTCACCAAGCAACGTAACAAACAACATGTTATTGTATTGCTTTGATTACTAACAAGGACACTGTTAATATGTGTTGTTGTTTGTACCGAAAAAAAAATTCAACGGTTGTATGTGTGACCCTTTGGTCGATACATTTCTGTGTATTAGACACAAATATAAATTCATAGCTTTGTTTTCTTTCACAAGGTGACCTTCATGGTTGACAAGGTTGCTGACGCACGTGGAGAGGATTGCCCGGATGGCCCTCCCTCTGCAACCTAGTAATCACCTATTCCGACTGACCGTCAGTGTGACAGTGAAATTGGGCTATATTTATTAATTGTAATTCAGTTTCATTTTTCGGGGGGGGGGGGGGGCAAATTCATTGGAACTCGGTCAGTAATGTTTGTAAGCAATTTAGAAAATCTATTTAGTGGTATCACCAAACACTGTCTGCGACTACACCAACAATATTCCTCCTGGTTATTCAGACTTGTTTAAGAACACATTTATTCCTGTAGAGACAACACCACCATAGCAATAGCTTTCATGTAACATAGTATCTGCTATCACATATAACGTTGTTGTCTGGGAGACATTATATTATTGGTCAATGATACTCTGACGTGTCTTTTAGTTTAGCCATCTGCCTACCAACAGTTTGGCGGCTATCAGGTCTACGTGGTATCAGTACCGATAGGGTATTTGTGAATGCAGATACTATGTTATATATTTAAGCAATAATAACTTCAAACTTACAATATTTATAGAATAATACATGGCTGAGCAGTGCCTTTGAGTGATAATCGCCCCGGTAGGCTGATAATTGCCCGAGGGCTTTAGCCCGAGGGCAATTATCACAGACCTACCGGGGCGATTATCACTCAAAGGCACTGCTCAGCCATCTATTGTTCTGTATAATAGGGGATTAAATAGCCAGCGAAGCTGGCTATTGTAAATACCCATACCAATAATGTCCACGTGCGATTCTTCGTCGAGTCTCTGCCGGTACTAATGCTTTCAAAAAAAGTTATTTCCGGTCAAAAATTTCAGGCAGTTTTCCGAGGTGAATGGTCCTTTGAAAATAAAAAAATAGTAATCTGTAAACGGTTGCCCCCTATCATTTTCTTTCGAATTATAACCATCTTTAAAAATATTCAATAAATAAAACAAACTATTTAAATAAGCATAGGGAAGTAAGAAATACGCTACAAGACAGGATGTCATGACGTCACAAATAACAGGAAATGACGTCATACCAAAAGTACGCCAAATAGACTCATGACGTTACGTTGCAATGTATAACAAATCAGTATAATATAGGTAAAGATGCCTACACTTATTCCAAACATAAACCACAGATACATAGCCAATCAAAATTTTTGAATAATTATTATTTCTGGTCTTAAATTTAAAGAGGAAAAGTGATCAGTTGCTGATCAATAATTATCTTTGTATAGGCCTATAGTATAACATCTAAATTCAACTCATATTTAGTCAGTTTCTATCTGAAACATAGCTTAGCAGATATTCAATGTGTATTTAATCCCTCATTTAGGCGGTGCCTTAGTTCATATTATTTATGTTGCAGCTTTTTCATTAAAACAGTACAGTTAAAAAAACGTAACTTGTTCAGTAATTGGTAGATCATTTGCTAATGTAGAGTTATTGTTGTCAAACTTGGATCTAGGCGCGCAATGCACATCTTCAAGAGCTGTAGATCTAACACTAAAATGTTCGTAACTTTTTTATTATTGAACGCATATCATGTGGGTATTCATTTTCTTAATTAGATAATTTGCTACACGCTGATGTTTAGTTTAATACAAAATTCTGAAAAAATGTGTTTTTCACATTTTCGGAAGAATATAAAAATAGTGATCTCGTCTAGGAAACTCATTGTTTTGATCATAAAATAAACGTCTACTATACTGCACAGGTCATATATATTTCATCGAAGGTTGAAACAAAATATTTTTTAAAATGAATGTGCTATTCTGCTTCTCCGAAGCCATCAACCGTGTTTGCAAGTGATTCTGGTAGAAATATGCCTACGCTCAGCGGCCGACGCGAATGACGTAACGTTGCGCGTGAACGTTTTCCTAGGGCCATTATCAGTGATAATCGCCCCGGGGGCGCGTGGCGGCGGGGCAAAAAGCTGATAATACTTTTGAAAGGCAGATAATGCTTTTTTTCGAAGGCAAATTTGTTACTATATATAGTAACATAAGTATTATAAACAAATTCACACCGTGTAATTTTTGGATCATAATTCATAACCATCTTTGTTTTTTGTTTGTTTCGTAGTTAATTCATAACTTGTTGGCATCCTTTCGTGGACCAACTGGTTTAACACCATCTTTCTTTTGCCAGTGTTTGGCGATGGCATTAAATCAAAAGATATATTCTTTCATTTATTTGAATAATTGGGTTATCTAGTCTTTGGCTAATATCTATTTTAACATCTTGGAGTGGTCACTGTCACATTGATGCGTCAGTCGGGACCATACTGTATGTGTCAGTAAAAAATAAAATCCTAAAACGTATAGAACGAGTTTCTTTTGATCTTCTCGTGTATGTGTAACACACCAATATATTATGTAACTTACAATGTTTCCTTTTTGTGGAAGTTATAGTTTGCCACTATAGTGGAATTCGAAACTATTATCGTTGCCACAGGTAACATTTTTTGTCAAATTTGTATTTTTCTTTCAGCTATAGAAACATTATATATTTTACGAATACTTTTTTTTCCATTTTTGAACAGGGTGCTTAACCCTGTTCTGTGTTAGCGTTAAAAATACACTAGACATGATTACGAGCTAAAAATAGCTCCAATTGCGCATTCCGCGGGATGACTTCGGACTTTATCGCCGAGACAGTGTTTATAATGTTGCATGATAACTTAGCACTTTATTGCAGGAAGCTTGGTAAATATATCGAGACAGCGACTGTATTATGTTACGTAAGCTAGGTTACCATCCGGTCATTGATAAACGCTCAACGTTTAAATACTGCGAGTAGTATAGGCAGTAGAGGTAATAATGTATTAACTAGATGCTGGAACATACATATGGCGTTGGGGTGGCATATGCCCTCACATGCTTTGTGACTGGAAAAATATTTTTCTGCCGACAGGAACAATCCCCGTTCTTCCAGTGCCATCGGCGCTTTGATAGTCTTTATCATTGATACAGTTAGCTGTGTACCTAGCAAAACGAAGTACAAATGGACCAATACATTGTACAATTGTACATACGAGCACAATGCGGCTATCGCAACTAGTCCAAGAAAAGGTTGCAAAAATAACCAGAATCATTGTAACACCATAATATAATGGGTTTATATGTTGATAACAACACCATTATGTCAGGCATTAAAATTGCCTTTTCTGCTGATCCAGTATTTAAGGTTTGTTTCCGGGAGTGGGTGTGTTTATTGATCTACTCTAATCATTAGATAATTTTGAAGAGCATTTCCTTCTATTCCAGAGTCATACCAGTCTATTTCGATGGCTTAGAATTAGATGGTCGTAACTACCAAATCGATATTTTGAGAAAACACGGAAAAACTGTCTGGCATTTGGTCTTTACTTATGGTAAAACAAACTTTTACAACTTCATTTTGGTCAACATGACAAGTTCAGATTTTTATGACAATGGGCTCATAAGAAGCGCCATGTAAAGTAGATTTTAAATATGTATGAATCTTAAAAGGTCGTAAGTGGCACTTACAACCTTCTAATTCTAAGCCATCGATTTATTTTGGTGTGTCGTATCTGGCAATTGGAAGCCAACTACTGCTGTTGTTATCCATCTTTCCAGGGATAAGGTAGTTGAGAATTTGTTGTTTGCCTCCGGTCTAGGCTCGGCTTTGTGGCTCTCTTTGACATTCTCTTCTTGCAAAAGGGCTTTCTACTCACGTCTTGTCTGAATTAGCTAAATTTCGTTATCTTTTCATTTCCTTTATTGACACTGGCTACACCGTCTATTTAAAGAACTGGAAAAAACGTTACTTGGGACCGACGATGTTTTGTTTAGACGAGGTAAATATTTTTTTATTTCTACCAACTTGTGATCCATAGTGCAACGTATGCCTTAAGGGTTGCCAAGTTCAGGTTGTCCTCATTTTCTTCGATAAACAAATTAAACAAAAAAATAGCCGGTACGTTAGTTGAGGTTTATGGATCACAAGTTGGTAGATAGAAAATCAATATTTACCTCGTCCAAACTGAAAATCACCTGTTCCAAGTAACGATTGTTTGAGTTCGAAAAATAGACGATATACCCAGTGGTTGAAGCAGTTTTCAACTGGGAATGTATACGCTAATTAGGCTACTAACCTTTGGCCATAGGGGTCTGTATCGTCCTCCACTCCCTCATTCACTGTTTAAACGATACAAACCCCTATGCGGTTGACAGGTTGCTATCTATGATTGAAATGTAGATTGAACGTACAGACAATAAATTAAACAAAACAATTGTGTATGGAACTAAATACCACTATACAAATTTACTAAAGATATAAAGGTGACCTAAATAATTCTGATAAGCGTAACGTTGTAATATTTTATTACTTACAGCGCTTATAAAATTCGATCTACGGTATGGCACCTGTAAAATACATACCGTATAATACGATCGAACATGTTTACAGCGTAGTTTGACGATCTTCACTTGAATAGACAATTTCAAAATAAGTTTTATTTTAAAACAAACACTGCAAGTGTAACGATCAATTTTCCAGTTATTCTGTGTCGTATAACAACATTGGATGTAAATGATGGCAGAACATATGAGTGAATCGGAACCAGACCAAGGGGAAGATGAAGTTAAAGATATGAAGGATTTCACGCGAAAATGTCGAATGGACGATTTTGAGTTTATTGTGGAAGGCAAATCCCTTCATGTATCGAAGATAATTCTATCCGTTGTTTCCCCCGTGTTCCAAGCAATGTTTCGGGAAAGTCATGATTCCAACAAGGAACTTCCTGGTAAATCTTTCGAGCTGTTTCACCAGTTTCTAAAGTGTATTTATCCATGTGGACTAGATGAAGTGACACAGGTAAATGTGTTAGATATTTTACCCCTAGCGGAGGAATATCAAATATCCGGATTAAAGGACAAATGCAACAAACGGTTAATAAAACATGTCTTTAAAACCGAGTCATTGGAGGAACTGTTTCGAGTACTTGAAATTGCATCTGTGTATGGCATTCAAAAAATCATTGACTCATGTCTTGAGCAAATCACTGCAAAATGTCCGCATCCGGGTCTGGGCTGGGGAAGTGCAAGACGGTCTTGGATGAAAAGGATGGAAAATGCCGAGTCAAAATTTTCTATTCCACTGGAAACAAAAATAAAGTTACGTAACCAACTGATTCTAAAGTAAACATATTTAACTACGAGTACGTTATATACAGACGTGATAAGAGAAATAAGAAGGCTGCATAGAACATCACGGTAACTTTGGAACATTACCGACTAAAAAAATGTATCCATGTTCGAGTACTAGTACATGAATATTTGCGTTCATTATCTATTCGGACATATAAGATACTCTTCTAAAACGTATATCAAATGTATTTGATGCATGTATAGAGTAAAACCATGCAAGTACACATTTAGTTTAAACGGATTTAAGTTAGTGTCAAGGTGCAGTGTTATAATTGTATACCACAAAGTCACACACAATATGCACACTTCCTGTTTATATTATTATTCTAATTCACGAGAAGAAGACAGTGTGTCGAAACGTCGTGGAATACAAATACAAGTTACATTTGTGTATGTACAATAATTGAGTTAGTACGAGCTCGTAACTGCAGCGTTTATTACTTGAGGCATACAATAACATAACGTTGTGTAACAATGGATAACTTGAAACCGACTGTATTGTAACAATAGTGTAATGTCTATTAAAACATTTTCATAATTTCGGTGTAACTTCGTAACCAATACTCCTGGTGAAATATACGTTTGTGCAAAAATACGGTTTATTTTCGAAACATAGGTATAAACTGTTTGTTTTTATCTGTTAAGTTGCATGGTGGACGTGATGTGAGCTGGGATGTATCGCTTTTCCTTTTCTGTCTTCGCATAATATTCACTTGTATTTATAGTATTCAAGTTTTACTTAATTTAAATAAATCATCTCCCACAAAAACTTTTGCTTGTCGTCTTTTTTCAGCACCCTACCTTAAAGTATCATGTATATATATCATAGCCAGCAGTCAGAAATTAAGTCTGTCAATAACAGTGGCAGACATCAGTCCTAAGAACTTAATTTAATAACTATTACGACTGTTTCATGTGTACAGCCCCTTCAGACACTAACCTGGTTCCAAATATGTGTATTTCAAAACCAGCAGAAAGAACTAAGGTTTGAAAACAGTTGCCCCAAAGATTGACTCACTTATATACTCGTACATGTATAATAACTATTTTGACAGTTTTCAGTGTTAAGCTCATTCTGTGATAGTCTGGTTCCGGTCATAATGTGTAACTCTTCGTAGTCTTTGTGTAACCATATTCGGATGTTTCCAGTGTATAAACACCTCTAGTGCTATAACTCAGTTCCATTCCCTGTCACAACGTTGTGTCCAAGGGAGGTAATCCAGATTTCGTCGGTCGACGTATTTCTTAATTGGCACACATACACCAAAATGTAGTTGTAATATACCAGTAAAGTCATCAAACAGTGTCTAAGAAAGTATGACATACGGTAGGTGAAACCTCCATCGGGTGCGTTAACATGCTTGTAGTTAGCTTTTGAGGGGCAGGTAAGCATGTGCATACTTGAATGGAAGATTGAAAATGCCACCAAGATCAAACAAGGCGGAAGCCTCATTAACAACCTTGCTTTATGTATGTATTGTCCACTTTATAGTTAAAATAGAAAAATCCAAAAACAATTTTTGGCTAAGGGCCTTCCTTTCTGTAACTGATTTATTATTGTACATGTTCTGCTGCAATTTCGCTGTCCAGCATAAGGCTGCCTTGTATCTTTCAATAGTACATGTACACACCGTTCAACCCGATACATAGAAAACAGTTGGCACTTAGAAGACAGTTGTCAGTGTTTATGTACGCAAAACTCGCGGAAGTAAGTATTGCTTGTTTTTATATTCCTTTTGCTGGGTCTGAACAAAAAAAAGTGTGTACATTTATTCGCAGTTAAAAGAGGTATCAGTACACAAAATTCTGAGCAAAACCGTGAATTATTTAGGGAGAAATCATGAAAAATGTATGCGATTTTTAACAAAAAATGCATTATTTGAAACTTTGATCCCCAAAAAGGTATTTTTTGACAAATACTAACCCTTTGACTTATACCATGACGAAATTACATCCATCCCCCGTCTATATGCAGATTCACACACTTTTATTCGTCCTTTTCGCCGAGATATAAGAGTTTAAACATGACATGGTGTACTATATAACTCAATAACAATATTAAGCATATTATTCAACAAATTCGTACAATATGTCCAATGTCTGGAAATGAGGGATCTCAACAGGACTCAGCAAGTTTGAAAATTTCGCCGAACACCAGTGAAAATAATTCCACAAATACCAGTAATGCTGAAAATATTATAATGTCAGATTTACTTGGAAAAATTCAGGAAAGTGTCACGTCTTTACATGATTCACTGAACAATCACATAACAGAGACAACTAGAAACTTCGGTATCCTCAGAGACGAAATAATTAGCATTAAACGGCACCAATCGACATTAAATGAAAATACCAATGCATGTTTTGATGATGTTAAATCGATGTCAACAATATTGAAACAGTCTGTCGAAAGTTCTAATTAAAAAATAACCAGTAAACTGCAAACGATCACGGACTTAGTAAAGAATGTCAAATGTGACAGTGTTGAATCAGGTAAATCTACAAGAAAAGATGAAATAACGCCTACAGATAGACCCAGCAACAAACACAACTTGAAACCTCTACCAACTAAACCCGCCCAACCACTAAATCCAACTCCCCCTGGACCAAAGGACAGGAAATGTACCCCACCCCTGAATTCAACTCCGAGAAAACCAAAAGTTAGGACATCCGCCCCACCCCTGAATCCAACTCCGCCTAGACAAAAATGTAAGACACTGATTATTGGCGATTCTATATTAAAGGGAATACAGCTACGAGGACTTAACAAGCAGGTCGATGTATACAGATGTCCTGGTGCTATAATCACAGACATAGCTGATAAATTATATGACTTAGACTTGAACCAATACAAAAGCGCGGTAATTTTTGTTGGCGGAAATGACGTCAGCAACGGAAAGCGTCCTGATGCGTCACGTGATGAGTTGCTGAAAGTTACGCGGTATCTTCAACGTCGGGAATGTAGTGTGCATCTATGCACTGTCAC
The DNA here is from genome assembly GCA_963678985.1 of Spisula subtruncata. Classification (NCBI taxonomy): domain Eukaryota; kingdom Metazoa; phylum Mollusca; class Bivalvia; order Venerida; family Mactridae; genus Spisula; species Spisula subtruncata. The sequence goes on from OY787661.1 coordinate 20,087,552, forward strand.
CCCGCGCGAGCGAGTAAATGTGTTAGAGTACAACGACAGAGTCCGAGAAATATGTGAAAAAACAGGAGCCTGTCTAATTGACGTATATAAATCATTTATATACGGTGACGGCAATATGGTTCGTCATTACTTTGTTCCTGATGGAGTTCATCTCAACATGTACGGTGCGAGAACGTTAGTAGCGGCCATTAACAGATGTATCCACATAATAAAGAACACTGCTGCAAACCTTCAGAATGGGACGACAATGAATGATGGAACTTCCGGTATGGGATTTGCCGGAAATCAACACAGATATCATCCGAGAGTGGTATCAACAAGACAATGTGATAGACTTATGTTTACTGATCATACGATGGCACATGATGGTAATCAAATGAGATCCAGAAATAATCACTAGGATATTTCAGACAGACATTTTGAAGATCTCAATATATATCGATGTTTACCTAAAATATGCCATGACTGTAACGAGGTAACATGTATATGTAATTCTTTTGTAAAACAAGATTTTCAAACTATGGGGACATCTTTTATAAATAACAAGGCATTAATAACAGACGCATGTATATTATTATGCACCAAATGTAATTCAAATGATTGTATTTGTAATTCAAATGATTCTAAAGATGAAACTCCATGCGATTCCGCGCAAATTGATCCCAATCTCTCCGCTCTATGTGTACCAAATTCACATACAAAAACCCAAAACACCACTTCCGACAATGTGTTTGGGTTCACCGGAAATGGTGTCTTTATTTCCAATCTAAATATTAATCACTTATTGCCGAAAATTGATGAGCTTCGGTGTCATTTAAACCACTCTGCATCGCCGAATATACTAGGACTTTGTGAAACATTTTTGCATAATGATATTGAAGACCGCATGTTGAAAATCTCAAATTATGTATTTGAAAGGAAAGACCGTATAGGAAGAAAAGGTGGTGGTATAATTGTTTATATAGCTGAGCATATTTCATACAAACGGCGATATGATATTGAAATAAATGACATTGAGTCAATATGGCTGCAAGTATTTAGTGAAAATTCTAAACCATTTTTAGTAAATTTTGTTTACCGCCCACCAAATTCAAGTCAATCATGGATTGATTTTTATGATGCCCAATTAGAAATAGCAGATTGTTCAAACAAAGAGTACTATCTTCTAGGAGATTTTAATGTAAAATTCAGCAAAGAAAATAATTCGGAGCAATATAATAACACCAAATGGACAGAGTTGATTACAAAACTAGGTCTAGAACAACTTATAAAAACTCCAACTAGAGTTTCTAACCGGTGTTTCTCAATAATTGACCACATATATACAAACTGCCGTGAGTGTGTAAGCGAAGCATTTACCTCCCGTTTATCTATCAGTGATCATTATCCAGTTTGCTTTACACGTACTATGAATTTTAAAGATCTGAAGAAAAGTGTGCATAATGTCATTAAATACAGATCTTTTAAGAAATTCAATGAACTCAGTTTTCAAGCAGATCTTATGCATTCGAGCATAGGACAAGTCGAGACAGTTGCAGACCCTAACGAAGCACTTGCTATGCTTTATGACATATTAAATGCAACACTAACAATGCATGCACCTATTAAAGAAAAACGAGTAAAGTATGAGCGACAACACGAGTGGTTTACAGAAGAAATAAAACTGATTTTACGCGAAAGAGACCAATGCAAGAGAAATGGCAACATTGACAAATATAAAATGCTTAGAAATAAAACATCATCTCTAATTAAAAAGAGCAAACGTGATTTCTTTAATAAAGCTGTAAACGATAAAAGAGATCCAAAATATCTTTGGAGTAGCTTAAGAAATATATCTCACCTAAATAAGGGAAACACGTTGATTTTACCACAAAGACTGATAAAATCTGGTGTGGAAATTGAGGGGAATTTAGAAATAATCAATGAATTAAACAAACATTTTGTAAATATATCAAACATATTAACCAAAACTACATTTGTGAAGGAAAATTTTGACACGTTAAAAGATACTTTGGCTAAAAGTTTACACCAACATACATTTGATATAGCTTACATAACCCCGTTTGAAGTCCGCAAAATTATTGATAAGCTTGAAGTTAATAAATCCATTGGGTTGGACGGTATAGGTCCAAATATACTAAAGTACTGTGGTGATTTTATTGTACCAAGCATTACGTCAATAATAAATAATAGTATATACTCTGGAATATTTCCAGATAAATTAAAAGAAGCCCGTGTAATTCCTATTTTCAAATCCGGAAATAGAGAAGAAGCGGCTAACTATAGACCTATTTCAATATTACCAACAATATCTAAAATATATGAACGCCATATTGCTACTCAGATCCAATCTTATTTTGAGAAAACCAGCATTTTACACCAAACACAATCTGGTTTTAGGAAACACCATTCGTGCAACACTGCATTAACAAGACTAATAGAATCGTGGATTAACGATATCGATTGCGGTAAAATTATTGGAACCGTCTTTCTAGATTTGAGAAAGGCTTTCGATTTGGTTGATCATCAAATATTATTATATAAATTGAAATTATATAATTTTTCAGAGAAATCCATCAAATTATTTAAATCGTATTTGTCAAACAGGCGACAAATTGTTCAGGTAAAAAATCTACAATCAGAAATGTTAACCGTTAAATCTGGTGTTCCACAAGGATCCATACTTGGTCCTTTGTTGTTTCTTCTTTATATTAATGACATTTCGTCAATGTGTAATGATAGCCTCAATGTAGACATGTATGCTGATGATACAACATTGTATGAATCTGGTTTCAATATTTCGAATATTGAAACTAAATTACAAGATAACATAAACGGCATTAATAGTTGGTGCGTAACAAACAATATGTCTTTACATCCAATTAAGACTAAATGCATGATTATTGGGTCCAGGAACAAATTAAAAAACACAGATCTCTTGCACTTATATATTAACGAAACCTCGTTAGAAAACGTTAACGTCCATAAAGTACTGGGTGTATACATCGACAATACATTGAGTTGGCATAGCCATATTGACTATGTCTGTAAAAATCTAAATAATAAAGTAGCTCTTCTAAAGAATATTATATATTTTCTCACCGATGAGGCGAAATTGTTGTTTTACAATGCTTACTTGTTGCCCATTTTTGATTACTGTTGTTCAATTTGGGGGAAAGACAATAAACGATATGTACATAAAATAAGTATAATCCAAAAACGAATAGCAAAAATAATACTCAACAAGCCTATTAGATCGCCAACAGCAGGATTATTTAAAGAGTTACATTGGCTTTCATTTAATGAAAGATGTAAATATCACACTGCAGTTTTGGTGTATAAAATATTAAATGATATGGCACCTGCATATATGTCAGACATACTTAGATTTTCGAATAACTCAAATCATAATCTTAGATCATCTGAACATAAAGATCTCGTTTTACAAAAGACACCTCGTACGAACTATCTTAAAGATTCTTTTGCATATTTCAGCTTAAAAACATGGAATGATATTCCTATAACTATAAGAACATCTTTAACAGTGTATTCATTTAAAAACACGTATAAAAACTACCTATTAAATTGATTGGAATTTATTCGAAATAAGTTTAAACCTTGATATAAATTTTATGCATGTGTGTGAGTGTTCATTTAACACATACTTTTAATGAGTATTTCTTCTTAGTGTCTGTCGACATATGTGTTTATTTATTGACGTGTTATATTGAGTTGTAGTTTTACTTTATTAAATCTAATTGTATCTTTAATGTAAATACTGGTTATGTCCATATGTGACAACATAGATTTCTTTTTGTTATTGCTTTATTATCATCATTACCAATTATACTGGTACCAGAAGGCCATATGAAAATAAGATGTATATTGTTTAAAACTCTGTATATTTTATATGTAACCTTCGTTAAATAAAGATGTTATTATTATTATTATTATACTTTTGAGAACAATGGAGACAGTTGATGATTAAAAAAGATCACATAGAAATCAGTCGCAAGGGTATAGATGATAACAATGAAGACAGTCTGAACGCAACGTTTACGGAGCGCAATAGCATGAAATAATAACGGTATACTTAAGTGCCAATGTATATAACTGGATTTTTATAATGCGCTACCAAACTACCAATGCTTTTTTGATGAATCCCATTCACACTCTTCACGCATTCTCAAAATTTGAGCCAACTGCCTGTCACCACTATGATAATGTTTATAAAAACGAATTATCGAGTATGAGAAGTCTTAAATCAATTTCTATCACTAATACTATATAGTTCCTCAAAAATAAATACAAATAATATTAGAAATAATGAACTTGAAAAAATATACAAGCCCCCAAGTTAGGACACCCTACTCAAAATCGGCTGTCACCCACACAAAATATATCATTTAAATGATTCTCATAATTAGTAACTAGTCAAAACATCTTAAATGTGTTGTTAATATGTAAGCACATAAGTTGAAAAATGAACCCATAAATGCGCGAGAGTGCTATGAACTTGTTGCTTTGATATTTTTTCGACAGAGTTCGTGTCACCTACAATAGGTATTTTACGTGACACTGTTTTGTGGATGTGATAGCAACGCTTAAGCTCGTGGTAATTTATAAATTATTTGAACCAGTTTGTTTATTGATATAAACACTATCGATAAATACACATATTTTTTACCAAAATACACGAACAAAAACTATACGTCAGTCTATACCAAGCCTGTACCTTACCGGGACATTTATGTTTTATTCTTACGTGACAGCCACAACTCGCTAATTTATTAAGGAATGCTCATTTATTCCTTGTAATATGTCTGACACATGTCGGATTTAACTATATAGAAAAGTTCATCATCTGTAATAGACAATGAATGAAGAAAAAATGCATCTTAGTGCGAAAAATGTTTTACGTAACTGTATACTTACGTGACGGTTTTTTAAAAAAAAAAGTGATTACAACGATAAAAATGATAAGGAATATATCTTATTCTGTGCCATTGTGACACATATGATGTTTACAGTCAATATATACATGAACATGGAAATACCACATAATTAGAATGACACGAATGGTCTATTATTTGCTCATCAACAGAAATGGTCAACCATTGACATATGGGGCATAATAAATATTTATTCTTGAAAGACATTGGTGTAAATCAATTATATTCTAGAATTATTCCGATAGTGTCTGTCTATTGCTTGGTCAGCATGATCTTGTTCGTTACGTAAAATACAATTTAGTGTCACGTAAAATTTAATTTCAATATTTTGATTTCTTTATGAACCTACGTTTGATTTTTTACATTTGATGACTTATAACATGGTTTTAGAGTGTATTAACTTTAAACAACTAGTATTTGTGCAATCTAAATGTAAATCAAGCTAACTATTTGACATTTGATATTAGAAGAGTAAAAATGTGTATAATTTTTAGTCTGTGCAGTTACATAAAATGTACTAAATTACTGCAATTATTGATTTTGATGAGAAGCAATATGCTATCTGTTACATTTATCCAATATAAATTAAGTTATTAGCTTTCACAACTTGGCAAAAAAGCATAAATTATGACAGCAATTATGTGTTTGAAAACCGTATAACTTTCGTCACGTAAAATACAAATAAAAATCCAGACTTATTTGAGCCAATATGACAATTGATTATTGGCATGCTGGCAATGCGTTATTTAATATTTGCTCAAGTTTTTATCACTATATAATATTTTCTTTCATTGGAATTGAATAAAAACGAAATATTCACTGTACAATTTGGAAGAACTCGTGTCTCGTTGGAAACAAATGATTTTTTTTCAAATTTCCGGACGACTGCACATGACTTTCATGGAAGCACAACAGAAAAATAACCATAATTAGTTACTGGATATATTTCGGAAATAATGTGTGATAAAACTTGAGTTGTGTACACAACGTTTGCTTCCAGAATGAAGGCTTGACGTTTATTAATTGTTGTTGAAAAAAATGTTTCAAGACTGGTATTTTACATGACGGTATATATATGTTCAATGGTGAAGCTATAAGCCATGCTTAGCATTTTAAGCTGTAATGTTAACTAATAAATCGTTCTTAGATGCTTAAACAACCTTTAGTTAGCATTAGTTTTGTTCCAAATTAGTCTTTCACGCTATTTCACCCCTACAATAGTATTTTACGTGACAATATGTCATTCCACACGTAATCTTATCCCTATAATCACTACATGCATTGCTTTTGTTTTTTGTAAATTGTTTACCAAAAATTGTAATTACATGAGGTCAGAATTGTCTCTACTGCACAACTTGTAGCATTTTATTATTGTATTTATGGATAAGTTGCTTTCGTATTTTAGGTGACGAACACGTCAGTACAAAGCATGTACCAACATATGTATACTTAGCCGGGTTTTATTTAGATGCATCTCCCAAATTATAAATTAGTGTCATAGGTTCCAAGTCAGATTGGTGAAAGTAACATTAATACACACACACTTTTCAACTTCTAATTCAAAAATGATTTAAGATACATGAAAGTAAAATATAGTATAAACGAAATAGCATTTTATGATGTACATACCGGTTATATATAAATGTATTGATAGTATATTGTTTTCGGAGAGTTGGTTTGTGTAAATATGTAGTCCTGGAGTTAAAAAAATAACACAACCATTAACTTCTTGATTAACTTCATTGTTGTGTTCTCTAGGGTAATACGTATGCTGTAATGCTATCATAACGTAAAATACACAGGCGGAAACACAAACGTGACGGAATTGCGTTGGTCAGGAAGCTCTCCAACCTTAACACGTTTATTTTAAACATGTTCAAAACAAGCATATATATTGCGTCCCAATTCATACTGAGTCAGGTGTGTGATGATGAACTTGGTCAGTAAGAGTGTGAATTGGATTTATCAAAAAAATCATTGGTATTTTGGTAGCGCATTATAAAAATCCAGTTATCCACATTGGCACTTAAGTATACCGTAATTATTTCAATGTTATTGCGCTCCAAAAACGTTGTGTTCAGACTGTCTTCATTGTTATCATCTATACCCTTGCGACTGATTTCTATGTGATCTTTTTTAATCATCAACTGTCTCCATTGTTCTCAAAAATATGACACCATGTCATGTTTAAACTCTTATATCTCGGCGAAAAGGACGAATAAAAGTGTGTAAATCTGCATATACAGGGTGTCCCAAAAAAACGGGGACCTAGGATATAGACTTGTAACTTTTTTCTCAATTATAGATATCACAATATTAAAATGTCAAAACAATAAGAGAAGAACACTGTTCAAAATACTAGCATCACTGTCGTGATTATTTAGTTCAATACCCAGAGTTACCTCCCATGTTTACAATCACATGGTTCAGTAGAATACCACTAACTAAATCAGGGATTTCAGAATTCAATGAGAGATCGTTCCATGCTGACCTCAAACATCTTCTAATGTGCTCCAAGTCATTGTTTACGGTTTGTGATATATTAGTTCATTATGTATAGCAAACAGGTTAACTATTTGGATCAAGTTTGTGTAATTTAAGGTCTTATGGCCTGTGATATGAGGTAAGCTGTCACTACTATTTCGCAAACACATTCTGATTTTGCTGCTGATTTACTGCAAGAAGAGTTTTCTGCTTGCATATGATGCTATTTTATAATTTCTGACATACACAATTACTCCAAGATATATTTATGCACTGTTTGTTTGGATAAAACTTTACTTTTAGCTCATTTCTATAGTCTAATCTTTTTTTTTGGTAATAGTCCTTGACAATATTTAGGTTTTTTATCATTGAATGATTGTTGATGCTATTTTGGAAGGTTTTCCACTTTCCCTTTGGTCAGTAAACTCGCCACGTTTTCCTCTGTTTTGCTATTTCTTGTCATATTTGTTTTATTTTTACAAGATTTTGATCTCCCCTTTGACTTTAAATGTTGTTTTCTAACAATAAATGCTCTGACACAAATGCCCTTTTCTTATAATGCCCCTTTTCAGGTGATTAAACAAAAATAACGTGAAATGTTGCCATAGTGAAAATGATGACGTCACTTCCTGTTTTGAAGCACCATATTTAAACAAGTACCCTTTTTAGAAGTGGGGATCCCTGACATACACTTTCACAAAATATCAGCTTAATTCATCAAACTATGAATGAGTAATAAGGGTTTAAGATAGGTCCCCGTTTTTTTGGGACACCCTGTAGACGGGGAATGGATGTAATTTTGTCATGGTATAAGTCAAAGGGTAAATATTTGTCAAAAAATACCTTTTTGGGGATCAAAGTTTCAAATAACGCGTTTTTTGTTAAAAATAGCATACATTTTTCATGATTTCTCCCTAAATTATTCACGGTTTTGCTAAGAATTTTGTGTGCTGATACCTCTTTTAACTGCAAATAAATGAACACACTTTGTTTTGTTCGGACCTGCAAAAGGAATATAAAAACAAGCAATACTTACTTCCGCGAGATTTGCGTACATAAACACTGACAACTGTCTTCTAAGTGCCAACTGTTTTCTATGTATCGGGTTGAACGGTGTGATGTATATTGTGTCATTTAGATGTGTGTTGTCCCTTGTTCTAGTCTTGTTGCTTGATTCTTGCCCCGCGTAGTTTGACTGACTGAGGCGGCAAACGCACGGGGTGGGATTTCGGGTTTGTGTAATTTGTATACTTGCTGTCTTCAAGTTGTTCTGATTTCTGTGCTCGGCTGGTTGGGTTGAGTGCTACCTCCCCTGTCGGATTTTCTCATACCTTTTTTATATACACGACAAGATAGTGCACACAAGGAAACAGTCGAAAATGTACACCCATCGGCTGTACGAACCAGCCATTATTAATTAATCTGACAATTGCTCAAACACAAATATTTGAAAAGAGAACTTTTTAAAACTGCCAGTGTAACAATAAGTGTTCCAGTTACTCGGTAACATATAGCAACGTCGGATGATTAAAGCGATTTCAAGTATGGCTGAAAGTATGAGTGAATCGGTACCAGAACAAGGCGAAGATGAAGTTAAAGATATGAAGGATATGAAGGATTTCACGCGAAAATGTCGAATGGACGATTTTGAGCTTAAAGTGGAAGGGAAATCACTTCACGATTCAAAGATAATTCTATCCGTTGCTTCACCCGTATTACAGGGTATGTTTCGGTCTAACTTTCATGAATCTCTTGTGGAACTTCCTGGAAAATCCTTCGATATATTTCACCAGTTTCTAAAGTGTATTTATCCATGTGGACGAGGTGCAGTTACACAGGTAAATGTGTTTGATATTCTACCACTGGCGGAGGAATATCAAATATCCGGATTAAATGCCAAATGCAGCAAACGGTTAATGAAACATGTCTTTTAAACCGAGTCATTGGAGGAACTGTTTCGAGTACTTGAAATTGCATCTGAGTATGGCATTCAAAAAATCATTGACTGATGTCTTCAGCAAATCACTGCAAAATGTCCGAATCCGGGTTGGGGAAGTGAAAGACGGTCGTGGGTGGAAAAGTTGGAAAATGCAGAGTCAAAATTTTCTATTCCAGTGGAAACAAAAATACAGTTACGCAACAAACTGATTCTAAAGTCACCATATTGAACTAAATTATATACAGCCGAGATAAGTAGGCGACATAGAACATCACGGACAGCCTTGAAAACCTGAACTTAGACAATCTATGCGCAAATAACAATTTCTAACATATAAAATACTCTACTAAGAGGTACATTAAATATATGTGATGGGTGCATAGAGTCAAACCAAGTACACGTTGAACGGATTTATATTATTATCAAGTGTTATTCACGACAATTTAATGATATACCGCACATACATGTACAATATGCATACTTTAGGTATGCATGGCCTAGACCGTATTGCATACAACGAAATCAACTTGCAACAACCGACTGTAAATTGTAACAATAGTATACTGTCTATATATTTCCCCCTTTATGTTTATTTAATATATAAGTGCATGTACATGCAAACCATTTACACAACTCAGGCCCGGATCCAGAAATTTCTGAGTGGGGGGGGGGGCACGAGGTATGTACGGGATTCCGGGGGGGGCAATTGCTTAATATGTGTGTGAAAATGCACAGGAAGGGGTATATTTGTAGATGTGAGGGAATCCATAGTACTTTTTATGTTACAAGCGTCAACATGTACATTGTGTATGTTCGTGCGTATTAGTAAGTGTTCACATACAGTATTTGTATACACCAGCTTTCATCCTTTTGGCCATTGGAATATTATAACATAAGTAGGGGGTTCGGGGGCATGCTCCCCCGGGAAAACTTTCAAAGCAATGAATGAATCTAGTGCATTCTAAGCCTATCTGGGAGCCCTGAAATACCCTTTTTCTTCATTCTGAGAGTTAACTTTAATGGTTTAGTTATGATTATTTAACAGTCAAAAGGTAATATAACGAGCTAGGGCAAAAATTCTCTTGTAATTGCTTTCTGTGATGCAACAGCTACGTATAAATATATACATGTATATTAAAAATATTCTGCGAGCGAAGCGAGCACGAAAAATGCCCATCTTACAAAAACTTTTTCATCTAGAACATAAGAAAAAATACCCATATTATTTTGAGATGTCTGTTCAATACCTGATTTACTATTTAAAAAAAAACTCAGCCAACTGGGGGGTGGGCACGGGCCCTCGTGCCCACTGCCTGGATCCGTGCCTGCAACTTGTGTATAACTTTGTAACCGACACTGATAGTGGAAATAAACTCGTACTAGTATTCGAGTTTTACTTCATGTAAATAAATCGACTCCCACAGAATTTGCTTGTCATCTTTTCTCCGCACGCTGCATGAAAATATCATGTATATTTCATAGTCAGCAGTCATCACTTAAGCCTGAAATGACAGTAGAAGACAACAGACTCTTGAACACATACTAATAGGGGATTTAATAGCCTCGCGCAGCGGGGCTATTGAAAATACACAGACCGGTAACAAGCGAACGTGCATATCTTCGTTGAGTTTCTGCAGGTACTAATGCTTTCAAAAAAAGTTATTTCCGGTTAAAAATTTCAGGCAGTTTTCCGAGGTGAATAGTCATTGGAATATAAAAAAAATAGTAAGCTGTAAACGGTTGAGCATATCGTTCTCTTTCGATTAAATATCATTTTTAAAAAATGTGTAATAAATAAAAAAAAACTATTTTTAAAAAAACAAAGGGAAGTAAGAAATACGCTCTACAGTACTCCGCTTTACGTGTCACTAGCCAATTGATTGCAAGCGTTTGCGAGATTTTCATGCGCCCATTGCACATGGAAGATGTTTTAAGAATCATCAAAAATAAAGGTGAAATTTTCATTTAATAGCCGATTTATCATGACAGTACTCGATCTCCGAGGAAATTGGTCTTTAATAGACATTTTTGCGTAGTTTCACAATGATATCAACACTCAGATCATACCAGATGATTGAACGTAAGTAGGCTACAATTCGTTCCATGTCAACAATGCAAATCAACAATTCTATGCCTCAATGTATAGCTTGTCAAAGCAATGTTTATGAGATTATTTTGTTACTGTCAGTGTGTATAAGACTTATGTACCGGTTAGTTTCATCCACAGCACCCCAGTCCCGGGTGAAGGGGCGCTCCGGGATTTTGAGTTGTCAAAATCAACAGCCCTTCTTCGGCCTGCGGGGGAAGCTGATGTTAAAATCTCCTGCATTTCCCCTGACATCTACCAGTAAATATTGTCTCCAGGCTATCGGTTTTCGCAGAAAAAATCCTAAATTTCTCCTAGCTGCCTTGCGGGGAAGCTGGATGGTAAAAACATGGCCGTCTCCCTGGCTATCCGCCATGGATCCCTGTGGTCGGGGGGAACTGTGAATGCAACTGACTGGTGCATTAATTATTTGTGGTGGACAAACTTGTGTACTAGGAGGGTCCATACGTTGTCGCTTATGTAATATCTTCGATTTTCCAAGCGGACAAGGACGAAAGACAAATATGGGAAGCTGTATATTATCTATATTCTGAATACAAATAAACCATCTTATAGTACAAGGTACGTCTTGGATTTTATTGAATTGGAATCAAATTATGACAATTTGATTGATTGACTTGTGTGCTGTATAAAGATTACAATTCACAATGATTGCATGCATTTGTTATCTCCCTTGGATAATGCGTAGCAACTGTGGCACGTGTCTATATCTACAATTATTGCCTAGCGGTTATCTTATATTTATTAAATACCCATTATAGGGTTATGCCTTAGTTCATATAAACAAATTCGAACGTTTCCTAACCTGGGTCCAAATATGTTTATTTCATAGCCAGCAGTAAGAAATTAAGTCTGAAAGCAGCTGTCCAAACATTCACTCACTATTTATATATAATAACAAGTTTGACAGACAGTTTCCCGTATTAAGCTTATTCGGTGATATTCTGGTTCCAGTCATGGCATTGTGAATCTTCGTTGTTTTTGGTATTACCCACTGTGTGTTACCATATTCAGATGTGTATTCTCCGCTGGTGGTATAACCCAGATCACTGTCACTACGTGGTGGCAAAAAGAGGTAATCCAGACTTCGTCGGTGGACGTATTTCCCAACTGGCACACACACGCACACTTCCTAGTTTTGGCGTTTGGTGCTACACACCGTGTATTTCCATATTCGAATATTTCCCGTGTATAAAATCTTCTGGTGGTACCGTATATCACAGTTTCCTTCCCCGACACAACGTTGCGTCAAAGGGAGGTAATCCAGATTTCGTCGGTGGACGTATTTCCCAACTGGCACATATAAACATACATACACCAAAATTGTAATATACCTGTATTTAAAAAAACAAACACCTAAGAAATTATGTCACCTCCATTGTGTTCCTTGAACTGGTTTTCTAATCGAGCAGGTTTTAATATTGGGCTTGAATTAAAGATACAGCCATGACAATCGGCTTGAAAAATGTGGTCTAAATTTGGCCTTTTCTTAATATTGACACGATCATCAGGTGAGGATATGTTTCTTTTGTCTTTAAGGCCCGGTTCCTGCTGTTTCTTTGTTTGAGTTAGTTTAATAATGTGTGAATAACATAATGTGGACTTCTAGTGAGTTATACTATCTTAGATGTTTATTCATCAATAAAGTTAGGACACATACGCGTACAACGAAGCATAGTAATTTATGTAATTGAGATACTAGTATTTTGTAACAAAGGGGAGGTTTTCTTCAAAATAATACAAACATTTCAAAAGGAAGTTAAAATAACACAAATACTGGTTCTGATATTTATTTAAATTTTATTCAACAACAAGTTATCACTAAATGAATCATCGTTAACAGACAATTGAAGTTTTATTATTTACAAGAAACAATGAATAATAAACAAATCAAACATTAAGGAATGTCGTATTTGATAAATAAAACAATTTTGAAGAAGACAACTATAATCGAAAGCTAAAATATCCCAGACCTAAGAAATGTTATCACAAACTATATAATTGCTTCCCAATTTTTTCATCCATTTGAAATATAGTACAGATTTGTATCTAATGAATGGGTGAAAATTTGAGGATGTCAAACTCTGTTTTTTGTGTGATATAATTTCTTAGACATGTGGATAAATAAAGCGTATTCCAGCCGAAAGCATATAAGATGTGTGTGTGCATCATCGCACTTCAGTTTTGAAACTTTCAAGAAATTATTTCGGGTGATGACTCTACGTAAAATGAGTTTTAAAGTAAATTTGTCCAATTACTACAAGTAATGGCTGTTATAAACATCCTTTAACATACTTGCACGCTATTTTTACAAATCATGTGGATACTCATGAAAAGGTTTGAAAACATGTTTCGTGGAAGAAAATGAGGCTGTGTAATTATTATTCATTCTCACAAATTGCCTTTCTCCACACAAGTTATTTTAAATCAATTGTTTGAACACGAACATCAAGCACATCGCCGCAAACCATCTTGGAGGGTGACCCAGAGATAAAAGGACTTGGGTCTTATACAATGCCTATAATCAGAAACAAATATGACCTACATGAAAATAAAGGAAGTTTAATCCACGTACATGGACACATTGATATGCGTTCGGTTTACAGTGCAGAAAAGATTGACTGTGGTATTATATAGGGATAATAAGGAACTTATCGTTTGCAAGCTTTCTCTGGGCACACACATTACAAGTGGCTTAATTAAAACAACAACGACGTGATTCAAGATTTGTTACCACCTATCACTTCAAGTAACATGTATATTGTAATGTTATTGCACATCGATATAAACAGTAAAGACTTTATAGGAATGCCGTATAAAAAGGCAAAGAAAGTGCACATTTGACATAGTCAAGAGTTACGGTGCATTTGAGGGAGGGAGGGGGTGTAAATGACTACATACAAAAATAAGAATATGTCTCTACGTATTTATACACATTTGCATTGTTAGTGCATCGCTAAGAACAATATATTACAAACTACAAAATAAACATACTAAAAATAAAGAAGTGCTGCAGTATTTGCCAAAGGTAAACTATGTAAAAACAAGCCGGGATTGCCTTATATACTCAAATGTTATCGAATGCAAGTCGTTGGAAAAGACATACATATACGAATAGTAACATCAAAGAAGTTTCATTTTTTTGATCGTAGTCTACAACCGAGCCAAGGAATGTGTTTCTAAGCACTTAAATCAGTTATTATACGCAAATAACCATTTGCTTAAAAACGGTCACAGAGTTACTTAATAAGAGAAAAAGTTACTGATGAAGTCACCAGAAAGGGGAAAATAGTTAATTTATAATAATTCATAATAATTTGTTCATCATGTCTAATCAAAGATATGTAAAATATAAAACACATTATTAATAGCCAGGTTATTTGTTAAAAGCAGTAATAAATAATAAGAATACAAGTTCTCGCTCCATGAAAACATAACAATTGTATTTGAATGGTCGTTGTCAGAAATGTTTTAAGCACTATGAGACAGATACGTGTAAAATGACGAGATCGTCACACATATTAAAATATTTGCTCATCAGCTGATAAATAAAGTTTACATATTCATAATATACACGTGATTGCCTGCAAAACACATGTATACACACGTTGATCATTAATTTACAGACGTTGACAATAACAACAGCACATGGTGAATACAGATTGTCACCCATTAAAAAAAAATGTAGAGTCTTCACATTTCATGTGGTTTCTGAGGTACGAATCGCATCCCGAAGAAAAACAAGATTAAATAAATAATACATGAAGATCCCATGACTGTACAAGCTTCCCATACCGAGTTCCCTTGTAAAGAGTAACTCTCAAGGGCCATGGTCCCGTTTGTTATACATGATCCCGGAATAGCATCAGCACACGTGAAGTTCAGTCCCACAATTTGTGTTTTACACAGACCTTGAAATCCCCATTTCAGATACGACACGGAGGATACCCACTTCAAACCTGAATAATAAAGAGAATAACGTTACAAACCAGAATTACCCTAGTTATGTTTGATTGGCTTATATATGCGGCAGACCAGACTGTAGGGGTAAGACATCGTGTTATTGTAGAACTCTGTGCATTTGCATTTTTGTTCGGTTTTATAGTGTGTCCTTTTGTTTGTCATTGACAAAAAATGAAGGGTCAAATTCTGCACCAATGAAAATGAAATTTTGAACTTATAGCCAAACAACAATGCAAACTGGACATGGAAGGCAGCTCTATACTGAAACAGCCGAGTATCAAGAAAACAGAAACAACACTGCATACAGCAATCTCATGACATAATTCCAGGTACAGCTGAATGAGACAATGAAGTTGACCCACTGAAAGCCCTGGTCCCGATCTTCCAAAGCATCTCTAGCAGAAATCTCATCTCAAATTAAGATTTTGCCCAATCCAGAGTTTGAATTTCTAATAAATCCGAAGTTAGCAGTTACTATAATAAACAATGAATAACATTTGCTGTTTTTGATGCTTATTTAGAGGCCATCCTCCCTTGGAAATTATCCAAACGACACATGGGAATATTTGAGTTGAAATTTATAACAAAATTGAGATGTTTTGGGAGATCGGGGCCTGGTTTTAATTGTCAAATTGCTACATCTCAACATTATGATACCAAGACATAAGGAGGTACTTCTCATGATTTGTAAAAGACACTTACCATCAAATATATTGTCCAGGTTGATGAAGAATCCTGCAGACATTATGTACATACTGAAGAATGTTTGTGCGAAGAAACATCCAAGTTGGAATGTAGGCATCACAGCCGCTGAGAACATAGCTAGTGTCCGACTACAATACACTAACAGGAATAACAATGCAAACACTGTGAGAAAATCTTCGACGTTCATTTTGAGACCCGCTATAAAGTACACCGGAACTGTATACACCGCCACGAAAAACGTGTGAAACGGCAGCTCACTAAATATCTGAAATCACATAAGGTAAATAAATGAATTTAAAACGAAAATCCAACAATAAACAATGGAACTTCATTTAAACGAATTAGTCTGGTTCTCTGATTAGGCAGTTGTTTAACTTATTTGATTCATAAAGAAAACCATTATCAACTTTATTTTACAATTTGCTTCCAAACTTTGTTTCCTAATCCAGTTAAATTTTCAGCACATAGAAAAAATTCTCTACAATGCAAACAAATTGCATTCTCCAAATTTTTGACACGGCCATTTGCAATTTGGCACACGTATAAACCCCGATGCAAGCGGTAAGCTTGAAGAATTACCCAGTGTAATAATATTACCTTGGCAAAGTAGTACGGCGTCACACCATAAAGCCGGTCCTCAAGTTCAAAGTATAAGAACGACCTTTCCTTGTGATCTGTAAGAACAAAGTTTAACAATGGCAATAAACTTGTGGTACTAGTATATTGAATCAGAAAAAAGATAAGACAAATTGCTGAGTTGCGATGTCTTTTTTTTTATTCAAGTCCTATTCATGCTGCTTCGAGTATGGAGTGCAATGTAATGTTCAGCGGGGCTAAGTTAATAGAATGAGTTATCGACAAGGACAAAAAATATTGAAAAGAGCCATCAACAGGATATACTGTTTAAAAATACTGTAACGTTAGTGCACAGATACCACAAAGCCACACATTTATTGTGTCAGCACCTAGCCACCCACGAAAGAATCAGACATAGAAGAACCAACCACATGCCCCAAAATGGATGTTTCAAACAATACTTTAAACAGAATTGGTGTCAAATACAAATGAATGTTACAAAAAACTTTACTTACATGTAGAACTGTTCCTGCTTTAACAATTTGGTGAAAAATAATAAGGACAAATTGCTGACTTAGAATGAGAAGGTCGTTAGTACTATTTACTACTTACGACCTTATAAGACTCATGCATATTAGAAATCTGCATTACAAGGCGCTTCTTATTAGCATACATTCCTGAAAATTGGAACTTGTCATTTTTGATCAAACTTAAGTCCTAAAAGTTGTTTGTTCGTATCGATTTTTTTACTTACGACCTTCTCACTCTAAACCAGCGAAATATGGGATATTTAAACTAAAACTCACATATGCCAATAAGATCCAGTACGACCATATAAGGGTACAAGGCACCAATGATATACATCATTCCAAATCTGTCTCTTACAGATGATTGGTCTAGACCAAGGTTAAAATAGACAAAACCCACAACCACAGACATAGCCACAGCCTGAATAAATTGTGTTACTAGGTAACCGTAATCTTCCACAATATTTCTAGTCGAACGTCTGAAAAGATAGAACAAATTAGTGTAACTAGCATAATGCACTAGACAAAATCACATGACAATGCAACTACATTGTATACTAGACTGACATACTACCAAACATGTTTACATGTCTTAAAACAAATTGACACCTAGCTTGAAGAAGCAAAAATTGATATACTAGTACGCTAAAATTGATATACTAGTACATTTGTATCTCCTGACTGGCTGTCTAAGACTGTAACCTAAATAAATAACCTTATACTTTGATCAAAAATGGTTCTGGGCTAAACTACTGAAACTTAGGTATTCGTATCGATTTTATTTTAAATTTGAATATCAAATTATACGAAACGATGCGATACCATTATTTTCTGAAATCTTTCAATTTGTTGACGACTATATGAATGTTACTGTCATACATAAATGCTACTCTACATGCCAAGCATAGTCTTTGTTTGCACGTCACCTTTCTGTTGAACTATGGCAGACATATGAGTGCCTCGACCCGTCGTTGAACATAAGATGGCTAGCATGCTAACCATTAAAAGCCAACTGAGGCAGACCTGGTACATATTGACCACGAGTTTATCCATTACCTCTTAACCTACCTCTTTGTTAATCAAAATGGGTTCCGATTGGCGGCGAGGGTAAATAAATCAACTTGAATCTAACCCACTGTAACCTACCTGTATAGAATCCAGAATTGTTTCAATCCACCAGGTTGATGTTTTAGATTCCTGAACATGGCTAACACTGGCCATTGTTCTTTATTCTAACTCACCTGTATAGAATCCAGAATTGTTTTAATCCACCAGGTTGATGTTCTAGATTCCTGAAAATTGCTAACACTGGCCATTGTTCTTTATTCTAACTCACCTGTATAGAATCCAGAATTGTTTTAATCCACCAGGTCGATGTTCTAGATTCCTGAAAATGGCTAACACTGGCCATTGTTCTTTATTCTAACTCACCTGTATAGAATCCAGAATTGTTTTAATCCACCAGGTTGATGTTCTAGATTCCTGAACATGGCTAACACTGGCCATTGTTCTTTATTCTTCTCATCTTTCTCCCTACCACTAGCGCTACTACTCGATGATTCTATCTGTTTATTGTTATATGCCTGGACCAATGTCTGTACCATTGTAGTGCTCTGTCGTTCTGACTCTTCTGATGTCGGATCCATTGTAGCTAGATCAACTGGAACACCAAATAATACATTTATATACCAAATAATACATTTATATACCAAATAATACATTTATATACCAAATAATACATTTATATACCAAATAATACATTTATATACCAAATAATACATTTATATACCAAATAATACATTTATATACCAAACAATACATTTATATACCAAATAATACATTTATATACCAAATAATACATTTATATACCAAATAATACATTTATATACCAAATAATACATTTATATACCAAATAATACATTTATATACCAAACAATACATTTATATACCAAATAATACATTTATATACCAAATAATACATTTATATACCAAATAATACATTTATATACCAAATAATACATTTATATACCAAACAATACATTTATAAACCAAATAATACATTTATATACCAAATAATACATTTATATACCAAATAATACATTTATAAATTATACATTTTTATAAGAGGGGTGATCAGAAAATGTTGGGAAAAGTTCCGTATTTTTTTAAAAAATTACTAGATACATTTTACTTCAATGCTTAAATTTTTTAATGGAATTAACTATAACGACACTAACGCAACGCTGCTATGAGCAAGTGAAGTACACCTTCCCTTGTATTTGGTGGTTTTTGGTAGTATGGGACAAACAAAAACCCCTCTCCAATCTTACAAGCTCTAAGATGAGATAGCTTTATACTAGTAGGCTATCGAAAGTTGATTCATCGTGCGTGATGCTACAAAGTCATCTTACAGTAAAACGTTTAACTTTTACATAGTGAATGCCACAGATGACATTTCTTACTTGAGGAACACCTATTTACGAGGAAAATATATTTTCCACCACCTCAAAAAAACCCAACAAAAAACAACAACAACAGAAAAAAAGAAAAGAAAAAAACATACCGTAGAAATCACAGGGATTAGTGAACTCTGGACATGGATGCCCAAGGTTGCTAAAGTAGCTAACCATGTTACTTGCTTGACCATAATAAGCCATTTCACCTTTAGACAATATGAGTACCATGTCAAATAATTCAAAGATATCAGATCTGAAAAATAGAAATGTATCATTATAATACTGTTCAATTAAAGGGACTTAACTCCCTATCGATGAGAAACACTTTTTGTAGACGTTTAATTCGCAAAAGTATGTTTACGAATACATAAAGTATTCTTACAATAAACATTACGATCAAAGGCGCAAATAAGAGTTTTTGATAAATTTTTCAATTTACCAACTGGAGTTGAGTCCCTTTAAGTGTTCTAAGGTTTGATTTCATCGTAACACATTGTAGCCCATGTCGAACAAACATTTTCTCTACTTAACTACATTATAGCGACACACAGCAGTCAGTTCAATCGTATCAACTCGAGTCTTTCTGTGATGAACCGACAAGTTGCGCCAGTAACGTCTAATAAGCATTTTCTTAAGATTAAGGACGTGTTTTAAATACCAATGGAGTTTTAGTTTACAAAGCATTGTATACACTAGTACATGTACATTTATTGGAAGAGCGGATAATTGCTTTGTTTTTTTAACTCTTATTAACGATATTTGTTGATAAAATAAACGTTAAAGATGTGTTGATTTCGTTTTAACTGCAGGAATGATAGGAGTCTAAGATGATATTCAGCTAGCCAACCCCTATACAAGTCATTTTCGTTTTTATGCCTTTTTATAAAGATAGTAAGAGAGCTAGTGAAGCCACGTGGCACCTGCGTTTTTGCAGACACCATATATTTGCACGTACGTCAAGTTGTGACCACCACTGTAGCGGTAGCTTATATGTCAACTAATAGTATAAAATAATCCCGATCTTGCCAGCAGTTTTGGCCAATTAATATTCCTGTAATACTTATTACTTGTCAATGTTGTGATATATATGTATGATGTGTGCCTCCGTAGGTTAATGGTAAGTGCGCTTGCCACTTAATCGGGTGACCCTGGTTCAGATCCGAGTGGAAGCACTCACATGCTTACCATATTTCAGCGAAATGCTTGCTGGCAAATAAAGCGCTTGTCGCCTAATTGGAGGACCAAGGTGCCTAATCCGAGTGCCCATGTTCAGATATGGATGGAGTCACTAATATGTCTACTATTTTCCAGCAGAATGCTGACTGGCAAATATAGGCTAAGCTTGGCATGTATATGAACAATGTACTTACCTTGGCTGATGAATAGACAACAATACTGTTCGGTTGTTCTTGGCTAACTTGGCAAGTGTCTCGACCAGGTGATGAGCCGTGAATGAATCCAAACCGGAAGTCGGTTCATCAAGGAATAAGATACCTGAACACGTGAATAGAAAAAAACAACATAATTTACTAGCATCAAATGGCAGCTTTTTCATGATTTTTTATCATAATCATGACCTTGTTATTCCTTGTTAGTGTAAATGTTTATGCACCGCTCATAAGTTTTTAATTTGTGTGACATTTATACAGAATTAATAGGTCCCCAACGGTCCCTTTAAATATTTTCTGTCCCCACAGAATTATAACACTTTATATCATGGCTACGTGATGTTAACTGAAGGGGTGGCGCTAAATCCAATGATAATCGAGGGGTGGGACTTAAATTTCAAAGGAATGAGTGCAATAACTGCAGTGCATGATAATATTATCCTGCACTGAAAGTTGTCTCACGCATACTGTAAATCATTAATTTTCATGGGCGATTAAATTTCTCGGACTTTATGGTTCACCTTCAACCTCGAAATCAAATCCATTCGAACCATAAACTTTACCCTTGTATTTATTACCTGAAATGCAAAATCCACGAATTAAAGTCCCATCGAAATGGTCATTTTTACCAAAACCACGAAATTTCATCCCAACGAAATTCAATGATTTTGCAGTGTAACACTGTTTATACGTTAACTGTAAAATAATCCGTGATGTCCGTGCTTGTACGTACTGGGGTCTACAACTTTAAGGTAATAGAGTGTAATCTATAGTGAAGTAAAGTTTCAAATTTTTTTTTTCTTTCAAATTTATTTTGTCGGATAAAATAGGTATCGTATTATGATCATATTACATTTGCACTTGAGGTTAGACACAAACAAATTTCAAATTTGTTGACGCATATGACAGCAATTGGATTGCAAATCTTGCCCGTTCACAATCAAAGTAAACATGACATTAAAAGTCCAAGTTTGTTGTTGGGGACTTAGTCAGTAGTACAAGGACCGAAATCTTACAAAGAAATGATTATAAAATACATTCATGAGTTTGTATTATGCAAAACTACAATGACCTTGCAAACCGAAAGAAGAAAAGGTGTAATTTTCTTGAAAAACATGCACAATGTCCAAGTTGTACTCCGTGCCCTTAATATCACAACGTGGTATTGAAAATTTTAATCGGTCAGCGAGGACAATGTACCGTTATGTGATATTTAGCCACACCCAATACAATTTGACAGCCAATGATATAAGCCAGAAAGAGAAACTTAACACTCGGTTTCCTTATTTAGTCTCGGGCTCCGCCCTCGACGAAATAAGGCAACCTCGCGTTTGCGTTCTCTTTCTATTACATACAAGTATATACGTAAACAGTAATAGCTACGATAAAAATTAGCATGCAGTTTGATTGGCATGTTAAGTTGCTGCCTCATCCTATAGCTTTGGTTAAACATAAGTAGAAATTATTTTGATTTAGTATGTCATTTTTGGAAGTGAAATTTTCAAGCAATTCGTGCTCAAACTTCAAGAAAGAAATGATGGATGGGTGAACGCAAAGAGTATTGAACCTTTGTGAACAAACTTCATTTCTAAACGTTCACTGATCAATACTTCAGTAATTTGTGACCTGTAATGATAAAACATCGAAGAACGTCTAAAACTTGAAGATAACCAGGAGACGGGCTAAAATACAAAGTTACTGACAATAACCTATAGATAAATATGTTTAGCACTTAAGAGATTATTTTTAAGACAACTCATTTATCTTTTTGGTACTTAGTAGATGGTCCGGGTCTTATCTCGAGTATGTTTTCAATGTTTGTTGAACGTTGAGTATCATTATATGCACTAATAAGACAATGGATCAATAGCTAGTTAGATAATCATGCTATTCCATGCGGAAACTTATAATATATAAGCATATTTATTGTAATTAATTATTATGAGCTTGACATCCTCTGTTCGATCTGTTATCACTGTTATGACAATACGAGGACGTTAGAATGATGAGTTTTTAATTTATGATCCTTGTCAAGCCTTTACGCCATAACTCCCTGCTTTATCAAAACGTATTGTAGATGTTGGCGTTTTAGAGAACAACTTTTAAGAACAACGCAAGAAGTTCGGACTGACAGAGGCTAAAGTCGGTATACCGGCGTATACCAATAGTACTCGAGACAAAATACAAAAAGTATGTACTTTGTTATATAATTATAATATAAATACAAAGACACGTGCTTACTTGGATCCAGTAGAAGCTGTACACCAATACTGACACGCCTTCTTTCTCCTCCTGACACGCCCCTTTCCTCACTCCCACCCACTTTACTGTCAGCTACATGACTCAAACCTAGTTCATTAATGACACTGTCCACCTGAAAGTTTAGTTTACATTTCAATTTAGAAGTACATACCGCATGTCGTTCGTAGTCGTAGAAGAGAGCTCGAATGTTGTAATATGTTCTGTAATAGCCTAGGTTACATTTTTTTTGCATCAATTCATGGTAAGTCCAATGAAAATCTTTGTACAATTTGTATTTCATAATTAAGTTCTATACGACTTATGACTTATTTTAAACAATCAGTTTGTCTCCTACATGCGGGTATCAAATCGCTACGAAGGCATCGATGAAAATAGAGTGTTTCCCTCACTTCATGCTTTTGAGATCCATACCAACTAACTACTGGTATCGTATTGGTTTACGTTTCTCATTGGGGTATGACAAAACCAGGAAGCCCCACACTAGTACAAATAGGTGGCCAAATAGATATAATAGAATATACAATTACGAGAACAAATACATAAATAGTGAGAAAAGAGGTTGTTTTAACGTAACCCAACTTACCCTCTTCTTGATTTGTGAGAACGTGAAAGTTGTTGGTAGTTTCAGCTGTGCGACGAACATCAATGTTTCCTTGACAGTCAGATGTGGGAGGAGCCTATCATCTTGTCGGACGTAGGCGGAACATCCCCGTACCATCGTACTGGTACGGTTTACATTGTTCAAATACACATCCCCTGATATAAGACCCCCACCTTCAGTCCGGCAAGAAATCACGTCCAGTAATGTTGTTTTTCCGCTGCCTGAAAACATAGATATTGTAGTTATAGTAAACTATTTGAAATACTTGTTTGATCGTTAATTAATTTATTATTATGTTGCCACGCGGATATAATATAGAACAGAAGCAACTTTCACTTTTAGAATTGACGAACACTCTAATACCCTAGTCACATTTGTCCTACGAGTTCCTTTGTGCACACCTGTTTGGACAATAACTGAAAAGTTTGTGAATACGGACCATGAGTACCTGTAATGAGAGCGAGCACTCAAAACAAAGAGTTACTATTTTTCTAGCGCGCTTTTTCGCTCTTAGCCGCTCAAGCAACCTGTGACATTTTAGAGCAATTCTCTGTAAAAACCATCTTGGAGAAACACTGTTTGGCAATTGTTTTTTACCACCTGAGCTTGCGGGAAATAAAGGCTGACTTTGTCATTCGAGGCTGTCGAAAGAATGCACTATAAGTTTCACAACTAGTCAGTTTGAATGTGACGTGGTAGAGTGGTCTTCGCATTGCCAGGCGATGGTGCATCGCATGTTTCGAATCCCTCTAAAGGTAGGCTTACAAAATAGATAAACAAATATGTCATATTTACCTGAATTTCCCATAATTGCCAACATCTGTCCGCTGTTGATTGAGAATGTCACATTATTGAGCACTTGTTGAGGTTCAGAGTTATCTACCCATTCCCATGGTAACTGCATTGTTGATAGTTTCTGCCACCATGACAACGAGGCAGGATTCACCGTGTAGGATAGCTTTTTGACCTTGACATCTATTGAAGGTCGCTGAGAATAGTTGGCATCCGGTATATGGTATATAGACGTTGGGCTTATCGACCGCACCGCCATGACTCGTCTGCCGTCAATAACTGTCGAAGCAGAAGAAGACGAACCCTTTTTAATTATTTCAGTTTTCTTAATTTCATGTCCAACTTTAGTTTTCTTCATTTCATACCAAACATTATATTTCCCTTGATTTTTCTTCATTTCATACCAAATATTATTTTTCCTTATTTAAATGCTCAACTTTATTTTCCTTCACTTAATAACCAACTTTATTCTTCGGTATTTTAGTTTTTGATATTATCATTTCCCAATGTATGATTGTCTTAAGCTACGACTATCTACAATAGTATCATATATTCCTATTTGATCCTACAGCGATAACAGGTTGGGTTTGTTTGGAATGTTGTCATGATGTTTACACGCGAGAAGCATTAAAAATCCAAGATATAATCTCAACGCCGAAATAAGTATAACATAATATATAATAATTATATACAGTAGAACTCTATCTTACGACCACCCCTAAATTACGACCACCCCGCTAATACGGGCAATTTTTGAAAGAACGGATTTTATGCATTTGTGAAAGTTTCCTATTTCTTAGCTATCCATACAAATTTGGCACATCGTCGCTGACTCCATGAACAACTTTACTTTGCATGTTTAAACACACCAGTGTGCGATGCTAAATTTTGTTCCATGTTCATGTATTAGAAATATATTGAAAAATTGACCCTGAATGTTTTGAAATTAAATGTTTAGGTCACTTATTGAAGCTAGTGAGTATTAGGGTACTATAAAGTACATAGTGCTTTAGCTATAGATTATAACCTTACATATGATTCAATAATTTTAATTGAAAAGAAAGTAACTATTAAGGGCAATAGGTGATATTTACATTGAATATTGTTGGTACAAACACAAGTGGAATTATTATAGTGTACGTCAGATTGGTCTGTATATATAGGCCTCGTTTTTTTTAAACTTATGGTCAAGGTTAGCACATAAAAGTACAAAACTTATTTCTAATTTGCGGCCCAGACTTTTGATGAAAAACCGTGGTGTGATACAAATAATCCGGCTGTGATGCAAAGAATCCGGGTGTGATCTTCTGTCTGAATATAATCTTTGCATTTTTAACTTTCCCTGTATAATAGCACCGACACTCACGAGTCTACATTTTGGTAACCAACCAGTTCATTTAGACTTGTTGGAAACACTGAAACTCGATTTAGCAATAAACTAGCGCTCGGGTCAAGATTCAAACAAAAGACCTTTCGATTTGTAGTGTTATCCACTCGAGCAATGTGTCACCCTAATACAAAGTAAAAGAAATCAAGGCAAAGTTGATGGCATCACTTTGAACAACGGTAACTATAAATAGGGGAAACATTAATTATAGAGAAACGAACGAACGAACGAACGAACGAACGAACGAACGAACGAACGAACGAACGAACGAACGAACGAACGAACGAACGAACGAACGAACGAACGAACGAACGAACGAACGAACGAACGAACGAACGAACGAACGAACGAACGAACGAGAAAGAACTGAACAGTCTAAACAGATCAATAAATATATAATACAATCGGAATGAATAAATAAATGTCTTCAATTTCGGTTGATAAGGATTTATAGATAATGCATGTTACTAAACAGTCTAAACAGATCAATAAATATATAATACAATCGGAATGAATGAATAAAAGTCTTCAATTTTGGTTGATAAGGATTTATAGATAATGCATGTTATTCAGAGAAAAAGATAAAACACACCGGGATGTCTACCGTCACAAAGTCGGGTAAACCTTAAAGACACTACCTTAATTTTGGCAATGCCGGTGAGAAAGATTTCAAACTTAACAAAGTGGAATTAAACAAGTATTTACGGTTAATCAGAACGTGCTTTTATTGCCTTTATTCGATTATTAACAATACTAACGGTTTATTTGGAACATAAAATACTTGGCACGTCTTATTAAATTATTGCCAAAGCATACTTCTTAACCTTGAACCCAAGAACATTAATTTGGATGAATACACCTTCAGAAATACTGGTTGGGAATTGAACCGGTATTGTCAAGGCATACCTCTTAACTTTGAACACAAGAACATTAATTTGGATGAATAAACCTTCAGAAATACTGGTTGGGAATTGAACCGGTATTGTCAAAGCATACCTCTTAACTTTGAACACAAGAACATTAATTTGGATGAATAAACCTTCAGAAATACTGGTTGGGAATTGAACCGGTATTGTCAAAGCATACCTCTTAACTTTGAACCCAAGAACATTAATTTGGATGAATAAACCTTCAGAAATACTGGGCGAGGATTGCACAGGTATCGTAAAAATTTGTTCCAATATCTTTTTATTACGTTATAATATCCTGTTTCTATATTGTTGTTGATATTGTGAATGCTCAAAACTGAGCTAGTATGCATAACGACTAGACCATTGTTACTTCATCAATTGCCGATGTGTCATTTTATTCTTGACCTAGAACATACTTTGCTTTTTTCGTCTCTAATTTATTTAAATATATTTGGAGACAACAAAGTGGCATAATTTCATATCAGTTGATTGACAAATAGTATACTTGTATCAACAAGACAAGTCTATGGGCATGTAGGAACGTGCATGTGTGGTATCTTATTAAAACAACTGTAATACAAACACAATGACTGACTTATCTATATAAAATGCCTTTGAAACTATATTTGATGAATTATATTATGAACGTGTCAAACCGAAAGTACATGTATGTGTGTATAGGTGTATCGTACAATAGTCAATTTCGTCAGAATAAAATAATTTAAATGCAAAAGGAATCAAAACTACTCTACAAACATGACTTAAATATAATATTCAATATACATTTACACATTAATTAAAAAAACGTTGTAACGGAAGCGTCGCATGTATGCATTGTTTACCGAAAATGTGAAAGTAAATATTCAAGGTTGTCTAGAACAAACCTATACCAATTCTGAAACGCTTTTAAAATTCTTGTTGAAATAAAATCACAGGAAAATGTCTGAAATAAAGTTGAATCGTTTGTCAAAGTATGTCAATATAAAGAAAGTATAAAAGTGTTGATGATAATACATGTACAACGAAAAATCGAAAAATTCGCTTTAATTTTAAAAATTCTACTAATAGAAGTATAGTAGAATAGTTTACATACCTTGATTTACGTTCATTTATGCCATATACTTAGCATATAAAACACTTTCTCAAAATTATTAAAAAATCATTGAAAACATATCACTTTTACAAAAATAAATAAGAATGTTTTTATGTTCGGTTAAGCCTATAACAGGTAGATATTTTATAAAATAGGGCATAAACTGTGTTCAGGTAGGAACAGTTCATATATGTGAGTGTTATCTTTATATGTATGTGTGTTTGTGTACAAAGGTTTACCGATGTAATACAATCAGAAACTGTCTGACACTCTGGTTATCAGCATATTCATTGTTCACTGTTCAATTTATACAAATATCAAAGTATTAATAAACAAAGTACATTGCCAATTAACAATGTCACTCGAAACCGAAGGTCATTGGTCAACTACGCAGGTATCAAACCGATTAGCCACGTATTACGAGAGTGACAGTCGAAGCAAAACAAAAACATAATTTAATTAACACTGCACTGTTATACAACCTGTTATGTAAAATTTCAAAATGACTTACAAGAAACGCCTTTCATTGAATAACGGATGTTCATTATCAAAGATTGAACACTTATTTAAAGTACGCCTATAAGATACAGACAACAACAATACAATGTTTCGCTACTCTTTGAAGTTGAAATAGTACCACCCACAGTACAGGACAGCACTTTAAAACAAGTGTACCATCACTGACTAGAACTAGCAGGCTCCAAAAACCTGGATGTTCGCTCTCATTTTAATAAGCATAACTGGGCCTAAAATAATAACCAAGTCTTAAAAAACAACATTGCTTTTAACGAAAGGGTATCAATATAACACCGAAAGATGTAAATGATATAGATTATTGCACAAGGTGTCGTTCAAAAGTTTGGGATTTTCAAGATATGGTTACTTCGTTAGTAAAATTGTAAGAAAGTTAAACTTTATGATTCCGATCTTTGAAACGTCGGTCCATTGGAAAATACCATAGCTTATCATGGCTTAAGTAAAGTTTCTAGACCGAAAGAAGAGTACCTTAACTGCTGAATGTTGAAATATGCAATTTTGGATGTCTAAAACTACCAGTGAAAGGGCATTGTAATCTATGACTTGTTTCTGATGGACCATTAAAAGAGGTTTACACACAGAACTACAATATGTGTACGTGCTATCCACAATCAAAACTGTTACATATTTATTTATCAGAAAAGTGTTATCAGACGGGTGGTGAAATTTGGTTGCATGTGAGCTTGATAAGAAATTACAATACATGATAAGTCAAGTTAGACTTAGACTTCTGCCGAAGGTTATGAAGTTCAATTACATTTAATTAATGTGTATATTCACAACGCATTAGATTCTATATAAATGTCCAAAAACTATTGCGACTTAATCACAAAGAGGCTTGTCGAGGTCAAACTGCACATCATTATGTTTGTGTAATTGTAGTTAACCGGCGTGTTGTCAATATCTTGAGTAAATACACAACTTTGACAAACAAACTGGTCAATCGGTTACACACAGATAACTCACAATGATTCATAACGTATAAATAACTGTTTGAAGTCAATGTCAAAACGTAGATCAACAAAGTTGAAAAATTAGAAACAAAGTTGGAAAATTTGAAAAATTTATGAATTTTAAAAAGCGGATGTTGAAGTCGGATGTTTGAAGTCAATGCCAAAACGTAGATCAACAAAGTCGAAAAATTAGAAACAAAGTTGGAAAATTTGAATAATTCATGAATTCTAAATAGCGGATGCTGAAGCATTTGCAGATGGAAGCGTGAACACACAGTGAAGATGTTATAGAAGCAAATAAGGATAACCTTGAAGAATTCAGGAAGTAAGATTTAATATTGTCATTTATAACTATATCGTCGGCAAAGTGTCGTAAAATTGCAGAATCTACTTATGTAATCTACTAATGAAATTCTGAATGCTTTGGTTTTCGATAGTTTATACATTACCATGTAGTTCAGCAAACGTTTACACATTAGTTACGCATGAACGTGAATGTATCAAACAATGTTTTCCAAAAAGCTGTTAATTAACTAAATTTGTTTATGAGCTTATACATGTTTTCATTTGTGTATAAATAAAATTATAAAAGCTGGGTTCTATTTTAAGCATGGGTTCCTACCGGGGACAAGTTACACAGTGACCCTTCTTTTGACCCTTTCTTTATATAAAGGAGATGTTACAAATACTATTTAATTAACATTGAAGTTGCTCATTTTTCTTACATCAAAATCCGTATCTTTATTAATTCCTGTTATCTAGAAAAGTGGCCCTTATTGCATTATTTTGAACAATACTTTAAATTCGTAGACTATTTTAATCAATTTATAAACAAAGACTAGTCAAAGGAAAAAGAAGATTGCACAACAGAAAAGGCTGCAGAGAAAATTTTATAAATAAAAAAGAAAACAGAAGAAAAAACTGGTAAGAAGACAATCGTGAAAATGTGATAATAGAGTCAGTGAATATAAACATCATTTAAGAGGTTGTGTATAAATATGCAAGATTCTACGTAGTCATTGCATGTGAGAGTGTGTTTCTAAAAATTAGACGAATAATGTAAACATATCACTCTGATAAAGCATAGAGATATCCTAAGTGTAATCTTACCCTCCTCATGTATCTCTTTATCTATCTTCGATAATTCTTGAAAAAATAAAGTATGCAAACAATACTTCAAATTGGGGACAAGCAGTTTTAGGATTGTCAAACTGTGCTTTTATACAAAATGCACTTCAAAAGTACGCGTTGACATGCTAATTATTTTGTTATTGTAAACAGTGACTTTGTCTTTTAAAGACATATCTCCAGCAAGGACAGGACCTTGTTCGCTCCTATTGCACATCGTTATCTTTGATCGTTATAGTATATCTATCGATATTCCGTCACTGAGACATCCAATTTTGCGAGTAGCTTACTTGGTGGATTGTGGTGAAAATGCCATTTACAGGTTATTATAGTAAACTAGGAATTAATAATACTGAGCAGGACTCTTCTTGTTACAAATTTAGCACCTTGTTGTCCCTTATCTCATTAAATATAAAGACACAATATCGTTGCACATACCAAAGGGACGAGGTATTTCACATTTCACAGAGTTTATAATAAGAATTTGTTTCGATTTAATTAAATACAATGAAGTTGGCTTCTATCTACTAATTATACCTAGAGAAGTGTGCTTTATTCGAGTTGTTTGACAAAGGAGATGTGTATGATTTTGTATCATTACATCGATGGCTTGGAATGAGAAGGTCGTAACTTCTACTTACGACCTTATATGACTCATGCATATTTAGAATATGCTTCACAATGCGCTTCTTATGAGCCTAAATTATGAAAATCGGAAATTGTCATGCTGACCAAAATGAAGTTTAAAAAAAAAGTTTTTCTGAAGGTAAAGAGTAAATAACAGTCAGTTTTCTCTTGTTTTCTCAATATATCGATTTTGTAGTTACGACCCTCTCATTCTAAGCCATCGAAATTAAAATTTATTATGGTTACTTACCTTCAGTTTTGATGACAGTAGCCGTTGCCTCATCTTTATATGTAGTATATAGAACACCATTAGCGGTCTGAGACCTTTCCAGTAGATACTCATTCGTTACCCCATCTGCACAGTACAGATTGCTTGGACATGAAGCCATTTCTTCAAAATCTGAAAATAAATGAAAAAAGGTATAGAAGAAACAGTCAAACCTTATAATAATTGCGATTTCACTTGTCTTAGCCCGAATGTTTCATTTTCAAGTACATACTTTGATATTAAATAAGCCTGCAATAAACTTGGTAGTCATCTTATTTAAGTGCCTATGCTTGATGCATTTCTTTACTGTCTGTGATACAGATGAAACGTTTTTTCATGTGTGTGAGCGTGACTTCGTGTGCTTGCGTGTTCTTTGTGTACCTTTAGTGCTCAGTTATTCCCGTTGAATGCTGCATTCCCTGCCCGAATTCAAAGTATTTTGCACAATGTTTTATAGGAGGTAACTCGTGTGGGCTTCTCCTATTTATGACATAGTCTCCCTTTGTAGTCTCACATTATCATAAGTGGTTATCTTGGGCATTAAAATTGATTTCTGTGAATAAATAAGGAATATTATTTCAAGCTATTTTAGGCTG
This sequence comes from Spisula subtruncata, assembly GCA_963678985.1. Lineage (NCBI taxonomy): Eukaryota > Metazoa > Mollusca > Bivalvia > Venerida > Mactridae > Spisula > Spisula subtruncata. Next base: position 20,119,804 of record OY787661.1, read on the forward strand.
AATTTGACACAATTATGAAATGCTATTTGTCCGTTATCAATGTATTGATTACATGTGGTAAAAAATAAGCGCCCAACGTGGGGCTCGAACCCACGACCCCGAGATTAAGAGTCTCGTGCTCTACCGACTGAGCTAGCCGGGCTGATATTGAGATCACATATCTGGCCCACTCTCACAGTGAGATCAGTCATTATTATCTTAAACCAGATAAGATCTCTACCATACTTGGTTTCCGAGGTTGTTATTCAACATGATTTATAGCAAGGTGTCACTGACCAACTAGACATGGATAAAACCGAGTGGTCACACACACAGCAACGCAAACATAATACTACATTGTTTATAAAATCCACAACTCATTTTTGTGGGTATTTGGTTTTGAAGATATCAATAAGGAATGGCTTGTGAAAAAAACCCAATGAAATGATTATATGGACACTGTGAGTATCATCAAGTTGATTATGTATTCATTAAACTACCGTACTAACTACTGAAATATAGAAATATATGTCAACTTGTGACATTGCGATTATATTTGGTTGCTTCCAATTCATTACTGTTAGACAGACACATCCTCTGATGTATCCATTCTCAATTCCGATATATCAAATGGGAGGGTAGAGTGCAGATACTGTGACGAGTCGCGCCGCTCTGGGAATTGTTGCCAAATTGCTCTGCAATTATTCATTAGACCAAGTTGGAAAAAATAAACGATCGAGGACAAGGTTCGTTTTGTATCAGACAGAAGTCGATAAGCTATTTATTAGAAGTGAATGTGTCTGATTGTTTGTTTAGTATTCTCATGATCGACAAATATTGTTTAGAAACAGTAAATATCGGATTGATAGGGAATGTAGCGTGATCGGTTGATATTAGATTGTAGAGGTAATCAATCATGAAGTGGGTAACATCGTGATTATTTTTCTCTCGGATAAATAGGACTAGAACACGGGACATATTCTCCTTGGTTAAACAATGTTACAGCTGTACAACGCCTAACATTCGCATGTTGAAATTTCATTCAATGTGTTACGGTAGCAATTGACCCAAAACCTACAGCAACACGAGTATTGGTATCCGAGATCCCTCACCACTCAGCCCCATATCCTCCAATAAACGAAGCAATTAAGACAATTGCAAAAAAAAGCAACGAACTTTGATGTCCATGAATACAAATGATTTTGATTTTGAGATAAAATTATTGATGTTAGAGATTGAGCAAGCTATGTAATCTCCCAATCAGCCCGGCTAGCTCAGTCGTTATAGCACGAGACTCTTAATCGTGTGTCGTGGGTTCGAGCCCCACGTTGCGCGTATGCTATCAGTAGCTGACATCAAGCTTGTTTCAAGATGGCAGATAATGAGACGACTATTCGCGCCGCTGTGCATTTCTTTTTCAAATTTATCCAATTTTTCAATATATGGTTTAACCCTGCCTAACAATCAAACACGTTCAGTTCTAATAAATAGCTTATCGACTTCAGAAGGAAAAATCTGTCTGAAACAAAACGAACCTTGTCCTTGTTTATTTGTTAATTGTTTCGTCTAATGAATAATTGCAGAGTAATTTGACAAAAATTCCCACGGCGACGCAGCATTATCTACACTTTGCACACCCATTTGATACATCTCAATTGAGAATGGATACCGCAAAGGCTTTGTCTGTCTAACAGTAATAGATTGGAAGCAACCGTGTAGAATCGCTATTTGACAAGTACACACATATTAATTTTACATTTCAGTAGTTAGTACGGGAGTCTAATGCATACATAATAGTCCAGGCCATGCTCACAATGTCCCCAGAGTGAATATCATTATTGTTTTGTCACAAGCGTTGCCTTATTGATACTTTTAAATACCCATTTCCATCATATAATATGACAACGTAACGTTTTTACCAAACAAACGTTCCCATTTAATATTTATTTGGAAGAAACGTTACGTTGTCATATTATATGATGGAAATGGGTATTTAAAAGTATATTGATAATCGACCATGGTAAAAAAAGACGGCGCTCATAGCTTTATTCTTTTAATTCAGTCAATTCTGTCAAAAATTACTAGTAACTCAAATTTTTTACTTAACTACTGAGTTAACTTCTGCCAGACCCAACACAAACTGCCATTGTTGCAAAATGTCTTTTTTAATTTGATGCCCAATAAAATGAGTGGTCGATGCGACTAATTCAGCTAATACATTCGTCGTGTTTGGTCAACCGGTTTTATCCCTGCCTAATTGGTCAGTGACATCTGGCTATAAGTCATGTAGTAACTACATCGGAAACCAAATATGGCAGTGATCTTATCTTGTTTAAGATAATATGATTGGTCTCCCTGTCAAAATGGGCCATACTTATGATCTCAATATGAGCCCGGCTAGCTCAGTCGGTAGAGCACGAGACTCTTAATCTCGGGGTCGTGGGTTCGAGCCCCACGTTGGGCGCTTATTTTTTAGTAACTTACATTTCAAAGTGTCCTGGTATTCTAGACCATCAACGTAAATAACCGCACTCAATTATATTTTACGAAAATGTACTTCAATTCAACAGCCCGGATGTCCGTTTTACAAACTTTCAAAAACAACAACACAATCACAAGGGTCTATCAGTGTCGGTTACCGTGTTCCGATGTAGTCTGGTTCTGTGTGATAATAACTAGACAAGGGAAATGAGACAAACCAATTATTTACAAACTTGATTTATTTTGACAGTACAAAAATACATAAGTTATTCACTGACTAACATTTGTGGTCACATCCATGAACTTTTAACTCCAATTGCATCATTGCAACCAATGGTTGTCACAGGTACCATGATTGACCACGATACCTCAACCACCCTCCAATAATAGCCCTAATCAATAATGTTACAAGCCTCATAATTGATTACCTCTCCGATCTAACACCATCCTTTTACGCTACATTTCCCAAACAAATCCGATATTTACTGTTTCTAACAATATTTGTCGATCAAGAGAGTACTAAACAAACAATCAGACACATTCAGTTCTAATAAATACGGTAGCTTATCGACTTCCGTCTGAAACAAAACGAACCCTGTCCTCGTTTATTTTTTGTCTTTCGTCTAATAAATAATTGCAGAACTATTTGACAAAAAATCCCACAGCGGCACTACTCGTCACAACAGTATCTGCACTCTACACTCTCATTTAATATAACGCAATTGAATAGGGATACTCTAGAGGCTGTGTGTGTCCAACAGTAATAGTCTGGAAGCCACCAAGTAGAATCGCAATGTGACAAATGGACAATACTTTGATATTTTAGTAGTTAGTAACGTCACGGTAGTTTAATGCATACATAATCGAATAGATGAAGCCCGCAATGTCCACAGAGTCTCATTATTGTTTTAACTACAAGCCACGCCTTCTTGTTACAAATGTACTTTTCTGATACATCAAATAGGTTGGTAAATTACAGATCTATATTGCTGCAAAAAGTCGCACAGATGTAGGTATTTCAAGCGCATTTAAAAGTCTCTATAACATTGCATAATCTATGAGAATTTGTCCCGTACTCTAATCCTATCTATCCAAGGGACGAATTAATAATTATGTTACCCGATGCATGATTGAAATCCTCTCCAATCCAACATCAACTATCCCGCTACAATTAGCAAACATTCCGATATTGTACTGATTCTAACAATATTTTCAATCATGAGAATACTAAACAAACAATCAGACACATTCAGTTCAAATAATTACGGTAGCTTATCGACTTCTGTCTGAAACAAAACGAACCCTGTCCTCGTTTATTTTTTTGACCTCGGTCTAATGAATAATTGCTGAGTTATTTGACAAAAATTCCCACAGAGATGCGACTCGTCGCAGAATTATCTGCACTCTATCCTCTCATTTGATATATCAGAATTAAGAACCGATACATCAGAGGCTGTGTCTGTCTTATGTAATAGATTGGAAGCAACCACGTAGAATCGCAATGTGACAAGTGGACACATATTTTCATATTCCAGTAGTTGGTATGGGAGTTTAATGCATACATAATCGTCCAGGCCAAGCTCACAGTGTACACATGCTCATTATTATTATTGTTTTAATAATAATAATAATAATTTTCAAATTATTTAAATTTCTCAATACAAATGTACATGGTTTACCCCTAGCTTATCGACTTCAGAAAACAATCTACCTGAAACAAAACGAACCTTGTCCTAGTTTATTTTTCGTCTTTCGTCTAATGAATAATTGCAGAGCAATTTGTAAAAAATTCCCATAGCGGCGCGAGTCGCAAAATTATCTGCACTCTACCCTCACATTTGATATATCGCAATTGAGAACGGATACACCAGAGGCTTTGTCTGTCTAACAGTAATAGATTGGAAGCAACCGTATAGAATCGCAATGTGACAAGTGGACACATAATTTGATATTTCAGTAGTTAGTACGGAGTTTAATGCATACATAATCGTCCAGGCCAAGGTCACAGTGTCCCCAGAGTCATCTTCATTATTGTTTTGCCTTATTGAATTCTTTTAAATACATTAAAATAATTTTAAGAAACTTGCAAAAACAACAAATAAACAATCACAAGGGTTCTTATATTGGCAGTCGCGGGACTCCGTGATTTTTCGATTCAGTCTGATTTTACTCTAATTCTGTGTATTAATGAAAAGCCAAGGTGAGTGACATTAATCAATTATTTACAAACCTGATTTATTTCGACTGTACAAAAATAACATTAGTTTTTCATTGACTTAAGTTTCTGCCCTCACCAATACAATAAGATAAAGTAACTGATCTCACTCAGACGGTGATCGATATTTACGATCTCAGTCGAAAGAGCACGAGACTCTTAATCTCGGGGTCGTAGGTTCAAGTCCACGTTGAGCGCTTACTTTTAAATAACTCATATTTCACAAGTTCGAGGAAAACTAACATCGATTTCTTCGAATTACAGTTCCTGTGATAACTATAAAGACAAAGCTGACAGTGGGTACAGTGATGCAGTGGGTGCAATGACATTTTCATGTGTTTTTCCTGGCACCCTCCTCCATCAACGCATAGTATTATATCTTACCACACTCAAATTATTTTTACGAAATATTATATCAATAAAACAGATTGGATTTCCGTTTTACGAAATTAAAAAAAACCACCACAAGGGTTCTAATATTGGTGGCATCGGGACTCCGTAATATTTCTATTCAGTCTGAATTTACTCTAATTCTGTGTGAGAATGTATAACCAAGGTTAGACATAGTAATCAATTATTTACAAACCTGATTTATCTCGACTGTACAAAAATTACATTATTTATTCATTGACGTTTCTGGTCGCATCGTTAATTGTTCTCTGATTCGGGCAAATCTGGCGAGGGGTTACACGCGATGGTGGTTTTGAGAAATCTAGTCGTATTTTGTGTCCGTTCTCTTTACTGTTACAATAAATATGTCATGTAAATTTCAAAAGATATGTATAACTACTAAAAACGGTATGAGAAAGTCCGACAGGGAAGGTAGCACTCAACCTAACCAGCCGAGCACAGAAATCAGAAACACCACAACACAACTACCCTGAGCAATGCTCACACAAACCCAAGCCAAAACGGCGACCAAATGAGGCACAACAACCCCGGGGCGTGACCTTGTTTAAAACACTAAGGATAGTGACCCAACGTTATGCGACCTAAAGAGGCACAACTACGACTTTACCTAGTTTATAATAATGGGAAATGTAGGAGTGGGTGGGACATAATATTACATATATCTAGCAACTACGCTGAGCAATGCCCACACATAAGCCGAAGAATAATTAAAAATCAAAGTCCCCACCGCAAAAATGCAGGATCACCCAGTTTCACAAAGAAATGATATAATAGCGGTTATTGCATGATACCGAATTAAACGCTGCCAATTCTCGATCAAGTTCCCCCAAGGCCCCACTGCTTTATACTAGGGAGCGGAGAGACCTTCCAGGCGTTTTGAAATTTCTCCCGTGTACAATAAATTGGTGACTAAAGCAATCTAGCTGTTGGTTACTTTTCATGACAAACATATCCGTAATTATTTCATTATACATGATTATTATATGCTTTCGATGGATTATGACGATTTTCAGTGAAAATAACAATGACAAATAACAGTGAAAATAACATTTTGATAATTTCACTGTTTTTGACGGAACTACTTTCTTCAATGAAAAAATAAATTACCTCCCTGTATTGTTTGTTTAATTACATATTTACCTCCTTGATAATGTCTGCTACTTGACAGCTGTCAAAAATGGAGTATTTTGCTGAATTTGATACCAATGGCTTTGAATTTGAAGCCTTTTTTGGCATTTATTCGAGCCTCATTCACAGGTAACTGTATCATTGAAAACGAAAAAAAATATATTTTTTTAATTTATATTTTTGTATACAGTACCTAAAGAAAAAGAAAAATATAAAATTTCAAAAAAAAATATTTCCCCGAAAATTCGTTTTTTTTCTGTTGGCATACTGCACCTGTGTGACCTCATTATTGTGAGGAATAAAATGAACCTAGATCGATCTACTGCAAATCGAGAACCTCAACAAGTGACAGTCAGGTGAACGAACCACTATTTTATAAGTGCTTCCCTAGAAGGGCCTTTAGAAAGAGAATAGATCCTTCTTATAAACTTCAATTTATTGGAGAGTTGGAAGGCTTCTTCTGTTCTGACATGCCAAGGTCTCAGAATGAAATCTATTGTTCCGTATTTAAAAGGCGAATCTGAAAATCTGAACAAGCTTTGAACAATTCAAATAAAAGCAATAAACACAAACCTACAATTTATCGAAGCATATAGAATCCACTGCCTGTAAATGATCATACTAAATGCATTTTGAGATTCAAAATCGCATCTCGTCAAAAAATCAACATGTCGTCCTCGTAGTTCGATGTTGTGATGACGTCAAAACACATGATAAAGTCACTCTGTACGTCGATTCCCGTTTTTAACTGTCAGTACGAGTATTTCCCCTTACTAATCAAACTGGCGACATAGAAAAAATAAGTCTGTGTCGTGATAATAATTAAAAATTCCCGGCATCGTGACTTGAATTCACAATGGTGGATGACAAAACTGTTTGTTGACAATTAAATTACTCCGCGATCAAATTTAATAAATGCCAGTTATTTCGCTTTCAATAAAACATTAAAATAATTTTTTGTTCGTCAAATATTATATTTGTTTTATTTATAAACTTTACACATATCTTGTTTTATGTTTTGCAGAAAAATACTTCTGCAAATAGTTGCACTACTTTCAGTGGAACTTCTGTTAAAAAAGGTGAATAGGTTGAAATGAATTTGGGGCGCACCACGGGGTGAGGTTCCAAGAGGGAATTGATAAATATTAATAATATGATTAATTACGCATATAATAAACAGAAAATTTGTTGATTTTTGGTGTAAGATTGAATTTTATTTCACTCGTGATCACATAAATCTATATTTTCACTCGTGGCTACGCCACTCGTGAAAATATTGATTTCTGTGATCACTCGGTGAAATAAAATTCGATCTTACACCAAAATCAACAAATATCCTCTATGTATTGGTTCCAAAACCAACTATTGTTTCCTAATATGGGATAATGACGTCAAAGAAATAAGATAAATCGCAGAACAGACATTTAGTAGGAGGGTAATTTCCTCTAACGATGTGATATCAGATAATGTAATACTGTCATAATATAAGTGAAAACGTAATGTGTTCTGTCACAAATACCTATTTTCTTTGAAAATGGGGAGCGTCTTAAAAGTGCCATCCTTTGAGGTCAAGGCCATTATGTCATATATGATTTTTGAAAGTCACGACCGTATTATATTTTGTTTATTCAAACACGCATTTCTATATGAAGTACCGAAAAAAAGCAGGCTTCACTGTGAATTAGCAATATCAAAGATCTAATAGGGAGTTTCGTGTTCTTGTTGAAAATTTACTTATTTCTCTACCGAGTCGAACTTTTGACTAAAGAGGGTCTTATGCCATATATTGGAGTATTTCATAAGTTTTTAAACTGGTGCAAGCTAAATGATGTTGCATGTCATTTTGAAGGGGGTGATCAGATGAACAATTAAAATAATTCATAAGATTGAACAATAAAACAAAGCGTTATGGCCCTTAGAATTTAGCACAAATATGTTTTTACCCAATAATTGTGCTTAAATATAATTACATTTAAAGGAAATAGAAACATAGTAGTTTAGACATGGAGTCAAATCTAAATATATATAGTTGTACAAAAAAAATTTTGAACTGAAAAAAGTTTCAAAAAACGAAACACCGTCAGCACTATTGCAGGTAGATCAAAACAACAAAAAAATCGTGACCTTTGTCATAATTTATCATCTACTGATACACGAAAATTAAAAACAACCATACCAATGTATTTGATTTTCAATACGCCCTTCTAGTGCTTTTATTCTAACGTTTGAGTACAATCAGGAATATATGGTTTCCATTTCATGATTTTGGAAAGCGTTACCTTAGCTGTAGTAACATTTTGGCCAACACGCGTGGGGAAGTTTTTATCTGTTTGAGGAAGAGGCAATCGATATTCCAAGACCTTGTAAGGTACATGACTGAACATTGCCTAACAGTAAAAATGTGGCTTGTTTCATTTTTTATTTCACAGATATGTTCCATTTGCATGACACACAGTCGGTTTATAGAAATATGCTCTGTGGTCCCTTGTGGGAAACATTGTGTCATAAATAAATATAATCTATTCACTGTTGCCATAAACAATATATCATGATTTAGAAGTTGTATCAGATATATGTCTATCAATTGTACCTAGTGTAATGTAATAGACTGACATGCACCATAGACATTCAGAAATGCTTAGAAAAAATTTGCATAATTATTTTGAATTAATTTGGATAATTTGCCTTATTACATGAAGCATACACCAATGAAACCATAATCAGTATAGAGGCTCTAAGAAATCACATTTGACAATGAAATAATTAAAGCATTCAGTAAAATAATTTACCTACACTGAAAAGGAACCCTTGATTTAACGTTCATAAACAGACATAAACCTAACTAACATTGAGAGGAAACCAAAGATTTAACATTATATCACAAACACAGACATATACCTTACCTACGTGGGTGAATAAAAAAGTTCGTATAAAAATATCATAACTCTCAAACGAAAGCTTCAAATGCTTTCAAATTTTAATATAACGTGATCATAAGTATAGCACAACAATTTGACAAATTTCATTAAATTAGTCAAAACTACATGATTTTTACATAGAAACACACACATGCTATAACAGCATACCGGAGCACGTCAGCGTCATTTGATGAACGACGTCAAACTTACGCCACGTTTGTCAATACTTACGTTAACGTTTTGACTCATTTTCGCTTTTCGAGTTACTAATATGTTGGTATTTTTGGATTACCATCGTGATAGTAGTTTCTGCATTTTCAATTGTTAGTTTAAAATCGTGTGCGATGTCCCATAAGATTAATCTAAGTGTTTGCTATATCCGCTATTATATAGCGCTGGACCTCTTCGACGACGTTGCGAATCAACGTCACCAATTTCGGGTGTATTGTATTCGGTTGTCAACTTCTAGAATCCTACACGAAAGCACTAAGTCCACTTATAAATCGATGTCTATTTATTTCAGGATGTATACCTACTTGTTTCAAACCATGTATTGTCTCTGATGCCGTACGTATATTCCAGTTTTACGCAGATTTTAATAGCAGCCCGTGGTTCCGTAAATTCCAGTAAACCCGTTTTACGCGGGTATTTCTATATAGTGCGATTATGTAAATGTCGATTAATACATTATTCATCGGAGATGACGTCTGAAATATTAACAGACTTTATAAATGATATCATGTAATCAGACATAACATTTTAACGGTTTTTAGAAGTCCTACAATTGAGATATTTTAGAAAATTTAATAAAATGTGTTTCAAATTATCCGTGTGCTCCGGTATAGGCAATCTCCCTTATTTAAGATATACATATTTTAAAAACGGTTATCATCTGGTCGCTATAAATTTGTGTATGTAAAGAAAATACAAATGTATTCATTCAGTATAAATATGACGACAATAACTCTGAAAAATAAAAAAGTTATGGCAAAATTCTACGAACTTTTTGATTCACCCACGTACATTGAGAGGAAACCCTAGATTTAAAATTATAACACACAGACATATACTTTACCTACATTAAGAGGAAACCCTAGATTTAACATTATTTCACGCACAGACATATACCTTACCTACATTGAGAGGTAACCCTAGATTTAACATTATATCACACGGACATATACCTTACCTACATTGAGAGGTAACCCTAGATTTAATATTATATCACACACAGACATACCTTACCTACATTGAGAAGTAACCCTAGATTTAACATTATATCACACACACATATACCTTACCTACATTGAGAGGTAACCCTAGATTTAACATTATGTCACACACGGACACATACCTTACCTACATTGAGAGGTAACCCTAGATTTAACATTATATCACACACACATATACCTTACCTACATTGAGAGGTAACCCTAGATTTAACATTATGTCACACACGGACACATACCTTACCTACATTGAGAGGTAACCCTAGATTTAACATTATATCACACACAGACACATACCTTTCCTACATTAAGAGGTAACCCTAGATTAAACATTATATCACTCACACATATACCTTACCTACATTGATAGGTAACCCTAGATTTAACATTATATCACACAGACATATACCTTACCTACATTGAGAGGTAACCCTAGATTTAACATTATATCACACACACATATACCTTACCTACATTGAGAGGTAACCCTAGATTTAACATTATGTCACACACGGACACATACCTTACCTACATTGAGAGGTAACCCTAGATTTAACATTATGTCACACACAGACACATACCTTACCTACATTGAGAGGAAACCCTAGATTTAACATAATATCACACACAGACATATACCTTACCTACATTGAAAGGAAAGCCTAAATTTAACATTATATCACACACAGACATATACCTTACCTACATTGGGAGGAAACCCTAGATTTAACATTATATATCACACAGACATATACCTTACTTACATTGAGAGGAAAGCCTAAATTAAACATTATATCACACACAGACATATACCTTACCTACATTGATAGGTAACCCTAGATTTAACATTATATCACACTGACATATACCTTACCTACATTGAGAGGTAACCCTAGATTTAACATTATATCACACTGACATATACCTCACCTACATTGAGAGGAAACTCTAGATTTAACATAATATCGACCTGACATATACCTCACCTACATTGAGAGGTAACCCCAGATTTAACATTATATCACACAGACATATACCTTACCTACATTGAGAGGAAACCCTAGATTTAACATTATATCACACACACAGACATATACCTTACCTACATTGAGAGGAAACCCTAGATTTAACATTATATCACACACACAGACATATACCTTACCTACATTGAGAGGAAACCCTAGATTTAACATTATATCACACACACATATACCTTACCTACATTGAGAGGTAACCCTAGATTTAACATTATATCACACAGACATATACCTTACCTACATTGAGAGGAAACCCTAGATTTAACATTATATCACACACACAGACATATACCTTACCTACATTGAGAGGAAACCCTAGATTTAACATTATATCACACACACAGACATATACCTTACCTACATTGAGGGGAAACCCTAGATTTAACATTATATTACACAGTCATATACCTTACCTACATTGAGAGGTTATCCTAGATTTAACATTATATTACACAGGCATATACCTTACCTACATTGAGAGGTAACCCTATATTGAACATAATATCACACATACATAAACCTTACCTACATTGAGAGGAAACCCTAGATTTAACATTATATCACACAGACATATACCTTACCTACATTGAGAGGAAACCCTAGATTTAACATTATATTCCAAACTTATTCCTCTTCTTCTTAGCAATTGATGATCAAGGAATACCATATAGTCATGTTATATATATTGAGTTTCCTTCGAAAGCGATCAGTGGTAATTCATAGATTCCTTAAATAAATCCAATCTTACATAGTAAATAATTAATCTGTCAGCTAGTTACAGAACTTCCCATGGAAAACCAGTGTAGAAATAAAATCACAACATTGCCGATGCTTCGATATTGACTGTCTCGCGTAGACAAGACACAGACACGACACGAATCCGTTATTTGTAACTGTCACACTTATTGCCTATACATGTAATTAACCTAGAATATAATTCACTATTTCCAGCGACACTAGAAATTTAAGAAGTTAGAATCCATTCTTTTTTCTCCGTCACGTCGTTGTTGCCATGGTTATTGAACAAAGCATTTAGCTTAACTTGCTATGTGTTATCACAGACCTCTCTAGTCGAGGGAGAAGCTATTGATCCTGTGTTTCTCCTTACAATCGATATAGAACTCACAGACTACGACATATCTAGCACATGTAAATCTCCTCTTTGTGGACTTAACTACGCGTGATTTTTAACTTAAGACTTTATGTGTTAGTTTAGTGCAACTCCTTAAATGTCACGATTGGTTGATTTGCTATTTGACACAAATGAGGCTAAGTGAGCACCATCGGTTCATTCCAAAGTCCATAACGGAACACACTTTTGGATAGCTACAACTGAACGAACAGAATATCAAATGTAAGTGAACATTTGTTGTTATTTGGTTTTAGGTATACATGGTAGACAATGTATGAATTCTTTGTTTTGACAGTTGTTTTGACTGCGTGTTGTATTGCCTATTATTACATTGTTTCTGATGTAGATCTCTTGTCTTGCTTCCAGAATTACCGCGCTTTGACTCATAAAAAATTCTCTCGTGAGAACGGTTCATGGATCAGTTTATCTAAGTATGCAAATATTGTCCTTTGTAGTTAGCAATGATTGCTATTAATAGGGTGGTTATGTGTTAATTGTATATCAGTATATAAACCTCCCAGCGGAATGCTGTTCACGTGGTCATATTTGCATTCTATTTTTGGTACTTAAGAACCAATAATAATATGCAATACTATTGCAAAAGAACCACCCACTTTCTTTTATCTTCGAAGAAAAACTGGCAACTTCATTTTATGTGTTATATTACTCATCACGTAATGATCATTGAACATGTCGTAGTCATTTGCTATTCAAATTAGCACTAAAATGAAACAATGGCAGCCTCACATTTCGTGTTACATTACTCATAGTAAGTATTGATAATTGTACATGTCAAAGTCCAATCTTGTTACAATGTGCCATTTGCTATTCAATTTACCACTAAAATGTAAAGTATCCTGTGAATCATACAAATTAGTCACATAATATTTTTTTGTATATTTGGTGCTGGTAATTGTATGACATGGCATGATTGGTGTTGTATAACATACTAACAGTGGTGGCACAGAAAAAGTCCAGTTAGGATAAAAATACAGTGACGCAGTCGAACAATCCACTAGTACGGTGTGAAAACAAGTATAAACGCTTATACCAACAGTTCAATACCAAGCTAAACTCTACCTGTTTAGCAATGGTTTTAATCGTTTGGGTACACATTAACGATGACGTCACTGTCAGAATAACATAGCTGGACTCTAATAATGTCTTGTGCTGTTCTTTGTTTACCATGCTATATTCGGTATTAGGCATTGTATAACATGCTGACACTATGGTACTTCTTGTACTATCTTCGTGTTATTTTACATCGTATATTTGCGCTCTTATGTTTTTTGATGTTTTGCTGCTGTTTATTGTACACCACTGTTTACATGTATATGTTGGTGGTGTATTAGTTGTAGTGACGGTCATTGTTATTCATAATCTTCAGTATCAAACTCATTATTATCATAACCAAGTTTATCACCATCAGCACCGACATAGTCATCCGGAATACCTCGTACAATGCTCATTTCAATTCATATTTATACATTATCGAGGAGTTCCGAATGCGACATAGTTTTATTCCTATCATTCCATATACCATTACATCATTATCAACATCTTACGATAATCATCATCCCCACAAAATTCTCCATTGCCAAACCATTTCGATTGTCATAACCATTAACATCGACTTATTTTATTAGCATCAAAAACAACCAGCATTAACAACACCATCCAGCATAGCATTCGAATCAACAGAAACATTATTTATATCATCTTCGTCATCTTAGATGTCAATTGGAGCAACATTGATTAAACGTCAAAACAGCATACGTCCCCGCAAGGGGTATCTTCAATAAAACAATATCATCACCTATTTCATTCTAATCAGCACAAACATTGTTTTCATCACCATGTCTATCATTATCCATAGCAATGGGGGACAAGATTGATTAAATATCAGCACAACATGCGTCGTGAAGTGTTTGGGGAGTTTTTTTCAATAAAACAATATTATCATCACTGTTTTCCATTCTAATCAACACAAACATTATGTACATCATCAAGTCCATCATCATCGATATCGATTAGGGGGGGGGGCAATATTGATTAAACATCAACACGGCATACGTCGTCTCATGCAGGAGATTTTCAGCAAGAATTTTGATATGAATAAATAAGGAGGGGAGTGTTAAACTGACTGCGATTGTGCTACATTCCTCTGCCGTTTTCTCCTAACACAACCATTGGCGATATCACCTGCGGGCGCCCATATCGCTGATACAAAACATCAATAATTAACACATTAAAGAAAGGCAATGCTGTAAACAACGAGATAATCCAATCGTTGTGGCAGAAACCAATATGAGAGACAATCATCTTTCTTGTTGTCTGTGATTTTCCTTCTTTGTGTCTCATATTTGTCAATAATTAACACATTAAAGAAAGGCAATGCTGTAAACAACGAGATAATCCAATCGTTGTGGCAGAAACCAATATGAGAGACAATCATCTTTCTTGTTGTCTGTGATTTTCCTTCTTTGTGTCTCATATTTGTCAATAATTAACACATTAAAGAAAGGCAATGCTATAAACAACGAAGTAAATTCTGCCAGTTGTGGCGGAAACCAATTTGTGAGACATCATCTTTCTTGTGGGTTATGAATTATTTTTTGTCTCACTTATTTGTGTCTTCAGTAATTCGTTATTAGTTATCCGTTTTCTAAATTCCTTTATATTTGACAGGAGCTGGACTAACATGCGTCGTCAATTGTTTCCATGGGGAGTTTTCTTTTCAATAAAACAATATAAGCATCACCTTTTTCATTCTAATCAACACAAACATTATGTACATCATCATCAATATCAATGGGGACAAGATTGCTTAAATATCAACACGACATACGTCGTCTCATGTAGGAGATTTTCAGCAAGGTTTTTGATATGAATAAATAAGTAGGCGGGTGTTAAATTGACTTCGTTTGTGCTACATTCCTCTGCCGTTTTCTCCTAACACAACCATTGGCGATATCACCTGCGGGCGCCCATATCGCTGATACAAAACATCAATAATTAACACATTAACGAAAGGCAATACGGTAAACAACGAAGTTAATTCCATTCGTTGTAGCAGAAACCAATATGAGAGACAATCATCTTTCTTGTTGTCTGTGATTTGCCTTCTTTGTGTCTCTTATTTGTCAATAATTAACACATTAACGAAAGCCAATGATGTAAACAACGTAGTAACTTCTGCACGTTGTGACAGAAACCAATATGTGAGACATTATCTTTCTGTGGGCTGCGGTTTTTATTTTTAGTGTCTCTTATTTGTGTCTTCAGTGATTCGATTAAACGTTATACTTTTCTTAATTTCGTTACATGTGGCAGAAACCAATAACTTGTATGTGTCGGTTGTGTATGTTTTCGTGAATTTCGTGATCATCTGTTGTGTACTGTCTTCCTTGACCGATTTTTATAGTCCTTTTATGCAGTATCTATGCTATGTTCTTTTTGTGTACCCATTCTGCCCAGTAGGTTCTTTGGAGTGTTGCCTTCTCTGTCATATTTGTTATTACATTGTATCTCGTAATAAGTAACAAGGTTCAGTCTATATAGACATATTTCATGTTTACAAACCGGGGAATTCATATGCAAAGTGACACACAACGTGTTATTTGTCAGTAAATAGTTTGTATTGTTTATTCAGCCAATATATTTCTGGTGGAACATTGATGGCGATTAACATATGAATGGTTACGTCAGTCATACTGAAATGTGAGTGAAAAAGGAGGATTCATTGTCGTTTGAATGATACTTCTTATGGCCAATTGACATTACGCGAGAGCAGAAATCGCTCCGCATGATTGTTTGTCGAAGACTGCTTGGCAAAAGTTTTCGAGTTAATCAATTGGACCATGCGATTACAATTTACCGATAAAATGGATTAAAAGGGCAATGCTTGACAACTGGTGTAATGTCAATTGCATTAACTTACAGATACATTGTACATTATTATTATGATATTCTAATTGCAAAAGGTAAGCTTCTCCTACCAACTACATGTGCTTGTCTGGTGGACTGTTTTGTGTTGGAATTATTGAAATGTACCAACAACGTGTCTATTGGTTTTTTTACATATAGCACACGCATTAAGAATCAAGAACCTGTATTGTGATGACGATTATCCACGAATAAAAAGTAATACGTATATTACAACTTATAAATGCCAGAATGACAAGGGTTCATGATCAAACTAAGAAAGTGTAAGCCAAAAATAAATATGTTAGAATGAGAAACATACAGCCTAAAAGTCAGATACTGAATCTAAATAGATGTTAGAAATGTTAAACGAAGTTAAGTTACTGACTATTGGTAAAGATATGTATATTTCGAGTGATGTAGCTGTGTTTATTTCTTACATTGGGGTTTCCATTCTGTTGGTGTTGCGTTGATGCAACTTGAATAAAATCATTACCGTTATTTTGAATCTGAAACTC
The DNA here is from genome assembly GCA_963678985.1 of Spisula subtruncata. Classification (NCBI taxonomy): domain Eukaryota; kingdom Metazoa; phylum Mollusca; class Bivalvia; order Venerida; family Mactridae; genus Spisula; species Spisula subtruncata. The sequence continues at coordinate 20,136,776 of OY787661.1, forward strand.
AACCACAATGTCACTTTCAACTTTAAGATCGCGGTTCAGTTGAACACCTTATAAAAACAATATTAATACGTATAAGTAGATCTAACTATCAAATTATCTATGATAAGGGTGCGACGGAAACAGTCACATGCCAAAATAGAAATAATCAAAGGTTGTAGCACTTACACTGATGTTCGAAATCAGATGCCGAACATTGGCTCCGTGGTCGCCGGAGTGGTGTTTTCTCGGATTCTTGCATAATTTCATCGTCGGAATCTTCGTCGGTATCCATAACGACACGATTTACTTTTGTTATTTCCCCTATACTAGAAACTAGTATGTCTTTCTTGTCGTAAAATTATTCGTCTAGTCTTTATCCTCATCAATGATCTCTCGTGTCTGTAATGTTCTTTTTATTCTGAAAATATAGATTTTGTCTTATATAATTGTTTGTTCAGTACGTATAAACAAGTGATCGAGTGCTTAAGCATCTGCTGTTTTCCAATTGGCTGAGACAAGTGAGTGACGTAATTAAGTACGTGGTCATTTGGTATTTCCCTGCAAGTTTGGCCAATAACTTTGACTTTGAGCTACAGGGATTTTCAAGCATATTTATCCCATGAAAGTGGTCCAGCAGTTAGTGGCCCTGTACCTTGACAAACAGGTGTAGATTTCCATAAGTATGTGTTCGATACACATTGTCATGTGCATCGTTCCTAGATGCATGTACATCTCGATGAAATGGATAGACGTTGCAGCGTCCCTCAATTACGTAACAATTTTCATTCAGCTTCAATCAATATCATGCTCAGTTTTCGAACTCAAGTAAATTAAATGAGTCAGCTAATTGATGTAAATATTGATACGACCAAAGGATGTTGTTATGACTAAGATCTAGGAGCCATGTTATGTCTCCAGACTAATCAGGGTCGTAAAAAGGATTGATCTCATAGGCGAAGTATCTCCTAGGCGCATAGATGAATTATTGAATGCAGGGCCCAAATATTCGCGTACTTTGTGGAACCATAGTATAACTTTGTCCGTTTCAGAACAATTTTTGCACTTATTACAGTGCAAGTATGACATTTGAAGTTTGTGATATCAATGTCTTTTGATGTAATATGATTGAATTTACGAGATTCTTTGAATTTGAAGAAACTCAGATTGAGCTGTTTTATGTGACATATTGTCCTACTCAACCACAGATTTGTGAAATATAAAACCGTAGATTGCTTTATGAAAGATCGGGTGCAACTTAGCAATTTAAACCATGATATTCTCATTTCGGAAAAAGCGCGTGGTGCAATAGACTGGTGCCGCGGTTCGCTTTGAACTATCGTCTCAAAGTGATGTTTGAGAATATTCAGAACCAGGAACATTTTTTGTAATTCTATAGATTGTTCCTGTCAGAACGGGGACCAGTCTAGTCGTTCCCTTTCAGCCGGATATTCCTGTGATGAATCAGTTTTTACGTGATTCACGTTCCAGGGGTCCCGACTGCTCTTTGTAATGAGTCATTTGATTCACACGTGATCGGCATGTAACATAAACAAACTGCAGCGTAAACACCAATGAGGTATTCGTTTCGCCCGACTTTCAGCTGTCAAAAAGCTGAAATCTACGCTCCAACCCATAGGCATTTGATCTCAACGGTGTAAAAATTAATTATTGTTCCTAGTCACCGATAGTTTCGTTATGTACCCTAAAGAGAGGAAAGGTTGGGATCGCGGTCGCCATCTTTATCTGCCACGGACCCGGAAGTAATTGGTATAATTTCCCGTAGCCGTACCGTTCCGTATCTGAAACAAAATGCCTATGCTCCAACCCAATAAGAAGCTAACCATTTTTCCAAGGAGCAAATGTTGGACTTTTTATAGGGCTTTTTCTGTATATGACACATGTACACATCAAGTAACCATAATAAAATTCCGTATGTGAAATTGATAAATACCTGCACTATCTGTTAAATTGTGTCCCCTTCAGATTTTACATTTCGCAATAGTAATCCTATACTATACTGCCTTTCCACAAACCTGCATTTTGTCTTTTGCCATAACTCCCAAAGGCATCTTGCCATCAGTCCATATATTGCCAATAATAATCCATACCTTTTCCGATGCTTTGACATTAAATTAATTTAAAGTTCCCACAGACATCATAAAATATTAATATTTCAAAGTTAAGCACAGGCATTTAACGAAGTAAGTCATTGTGACCAAACCTCCGCGGCGACACACATGTATGCTCACAATGTCAATAAAATACTTTTCGTAAGTCTGACACTTGTTGGAGCATTTTGGCACTATACGTGCCGCCGAATACTGTAAAACGTAAACTAACACAATCAACACGTTAAACAACAAAAGATAGAAAAGTGTCTTGTTAATGGCTGGTACTGTATCTCTCTTCATCCAGACACTTTAGCAACCCTAGATAACTAAATGCATCGCTTGACACTTTCCCACCCACTATAATTATTATACGTTTATTGTCAAATCAATACAAGAACTTACCTGGAAATATTCCAATCAAATACAGGGACAGACACCCAAAGAGCACGTATTCCTATGTTATAAATACGAATGATTATTTGTTAGTTTATACCTATCCGCTATTCCGGTATATGCCGTAAAGTCAATTGTTTAGTCGATTATTTTGTAGGTTCATGCAAATTGCAAACAGCGCGCTTCAAAAATCACCAAGCGTGCCAGCAAATCTATTATGTTGAGTTCGATCCAGCAATTGAACCCCTCCTTCAACACACGCATATCGCTGGGGTATAAACAGATATATATCATAACTTGCAGCAGTACAATGAGGTATGCTAAGGTTACATGAATGAATTAAAAGAGTTTATAAATAATGTACTAGGGCTAGATCGACCCGATCGTGTCGCGAGGAAGTACAATAACTAGGCATTGAACGGTATGGCACTTCTAATTGCTATTTTCTGATCGAGACGATTTTAATTGCGTCTAAGTGGTATCTAAACCGTTAGTGTTTATGGTAAATCGATTTGTTTTGAGTTTTGAATTCATTTGGAATTTGTTTTGGATCATTTCTTAGTGAACAATTATAGCGATAATTGGTGTGAGAATATATCAGACGGAATTTGAAGGAACTATACAACTAACAGACACGATTGATTTCACTAAACGTGTTCTAAACTATTTGTACTATGCAATGCAACAATACACAGACCATGCTAGGCTAAGGTATTTACAAGTTGTATTATAAGTTATAACATGTAGCTGCAAAAGAGATTACTGTTAATGAAGAATAATTATAGCGAATGGTGAAACGTTTAAACCGGTGTCAATGGTATATTTATGTTGTTTGTGGGTTGCATATGTTGTTTTAGGTGATTTGATCATATTCAATCCAGTTCCAAGTTTTTAAACATCCTGTCTTTCGGTTGTTTGTGATGTTTCGGTCAAATTGCATTCTTTTTGCAAATGGCGGACTTTTTATAGGGATATTTTTCTGTATATGACACATGTACACCTATCAAGTGACCACAACAAAATTCAGTATTTATAGTTTATGAATACTTGCACTATCTGTTAGATTACGTCTCCATCAGATTTCGTTCAAATGGACACATTTCACAATAGCAATCCTATTCCACAAACGGACACTTTGTATTTTGCAATAACCCCCAAAGGCATCTTACAAACAGTCCATATATTGCCATTAATAATCCATACCTTTTCCGATGCTTTGACATAAAATTATTTTAAAGTTCCAACAGACATCATAAACTATTAATAGTTAAAAGTTAAGCACTGGCATTTAACGAAGTCAGTCATTGTGACCAAACCCCTGCGGCGACACATGTATACTCGCAATGTCAATAAAATGCTTTTCATAAGTCTGACACTTGTTGGAATCTTTAGGCACTCAACGTGCCGCCGAATACTGTAAAATGTAACCTACATAATCAACGAAACGATGGATAAGTGTCTTGCTAATGGCTGGTACCTTATCTATCTTCATCCAGACACTTTAGCTCACTAGATAACACAATACATCGCTTGACACTTTCCCACCCACTATAATTATTATACGTTTATCGTCAAATAAATACAAGAACTTTACCTGGAAATATTCCAATCAAATACAGGGACAGACACTCCAAGAGTACGTATTCCTATGTTAAAAATACGAATGATTATTTGTTAGTTTATACCTATCCACTATTGCGATATATGCTGTAAAGTCAATTGTTTAGTCGATTATTTTGTAGGTTCATGTAATTGTAAACAGCGCGCTTCAAAAATCACCAAGCGTGCCAGCAAATCTATTATGTTGAGTTCGATCCAGCAATTGAACCCCCTCGTTGAACACACGTACAGCGCTGTGGGTATTAACAGATATATCTCATAACTTGCCGGTACAATGAGGTATGCTAAGGTTACATGAATGAATTAAAAGAGTTTATAAATAATGTACTAGAGGTAGATCGATCCGATCGTGTCGCGAGGAAGTACAATAACCAGGCATTGAACGGTATGGCACTTCTAATTGCTATGTTCTGATCGAGACGATTTTAATTGCGTCTCAGTGGTTATCTAAACCGTGAACTTATGGTGAATCGATTTTTGTTTGCAGTTTATAATTCATTTGGAATGTGTTTTGGATCATTTCTTAGTGAACAATTATAGCGATAATTGGTGTGTAATATATCAGAAGGAATTGGAAGGAACTATAACTAACAGACACGATTGATTTCACTAAACGTTTTCTAAACTATTTGTACAATGTAATGCAACAGTACACAGACCATGTTGGGCTAAGGTATTTACAAGTTGTATTATAAGTTATAACATGTAGCTGCAAAATAGATTATTTTTATGAAGCACAATTACAGTAAAACCTCGTTATCTCGAGGACTAATCGGGACAAGCCAGATAATAATTATAATAATAATAACGACTTTATTTATAGTGGATTACATATTTGGTTCAATACCAATTTTCAATATGGTCCACATCAAATGATCGAAATAAAACGGGAGTTCGACATAACGGTGTGATATACGTACATATATATATTATATTTAGACTTTGATATTTGCTCGAAATAAGCCGGGTGCTCGTAATATCGATGCTCGTCTTAACGAAGTTTTACTGTATAATCGAATGGCGAAATGTTTAAACGGGTGTCAGTGGTATATCTATATTGTTTGTGGGTTGCATATGTTGTTTTAGGAGATTTGTTCATATTCAAACCAGTACCGAATTATTTTCCATGAAGCTTAATTATAATCGAATGGTGGGTTGCATATGTTGTATTAGATGATCATATTCAAACCAGTTCTAAGTTTTAAAACATCATGTCTTACGGCTGTTTCTGATGTTGCTTTCAAGCATGGTTCTTCTTTTGTTTTAACAATATGTTGTCATATCTGTGCAGCACATGGTGTTTGTGGTACAGTGTTTTCTTTTAATCTGGAATATATACAAGCATACTGCTGGTTGCTTATTAGTAATACTATGTAATAATATTTGGAAGGTTGGAAAAATAGTTCTTAGCAATCTGGGCTTTTTTTATTAAACGAGAGTTGCATGTGAAACCGTTTACGCTCGAGCTGTTGAGCTATGTGTAATATTATATTTGGACTATACTAGTATATTAATTGAGGGAACGTTGTTTTCATCATATATCAAGTAAATAACGATTAATCGCACACATTATTTTAATATACGTAATATCATACACATGGGTGTCTGATGCCCAAATATGTACACATATAAACTAACTGATTATGAATAGTATAATTAGATGATTAACTGACGAATTAGAAGGGATCGTAAAGTGTGTATATTTGAACAATACTTTGCCTCTTTTTATTTGATATTTGTCTTAAATATGCCACAATACCAGTTTAAAAGTCCTAATTTTTGACAGACCTTATAAACAATACATTAGATAATAATTAAGCAGTGTCTCTTTCAATGACATTCTATCCGACTTGGGTTACTTGTGGTCGTATTTAGGTCTTTAACCCAGCCCCATTGACTAGCTGTATAGTATTTCTTTGGAAAATTAAAATAAAATACTGAATACTAAACTAAATACTTTTGGGAATGACAATGTTATAGATGTCTATTATGGTGTTATAAGCAGTATTGACTGTTTGCAAAAAGAAGCATTAAATGTGCATAGGCCTATTAAGATGTTTGACTTTTACAATGTATGCATTGTCAATCCTGTTTTTCCTATGAATGAAACTAATAAAAACAAGGTAAAACGCAACTTATTGTTCCACACAATTTACCTTGCGTGAATATGTCTAATTATCTTTGCCAACTTTATGTTATCAAGAATATTCCTTCTATTATCATGAGATTCTTTCAAACAAAAGAGACATTAATTTGGACATTTTTCAAGACTGTAAATTTGGGTTCATAGACAGAAAATTGTAGTAATTGGGCTGAAATGATCCTCGATGCGCGTGGAATACCTCATTAAACGTAAAGCCTAGGTCCCATTGAACAATGTTTGCATCGGTGATTTGCTCCCGATCTAAATAAATGAGCTTAAGCAGGGCATCGGGAACAAGACTTCCACAATTTTTCTAATGCCTTCCACGAATGTCTTTTTTGCTGATGTCTTCCGATGCTAATTTATATAATCAGGAGTAAAACGCCGAGTCAGAAGTTCTCAGCGGGCTTAATGTTTGACTAAGAACGCCCTATGCAACTTAATATTTTTTCAGCAAAATGCTATAGATTCTGTCCGAAACCGACTCTACTTCCTGGGTAGTAGGTTGAGTCGGTTTCTGGCAGAAAACTGTAAATGTTTGTACAGAAATTTTAAGAAAATTAAGTTACATAGGTAGCACTCATTCTCGACTATAGTGTCGAGGATATATCCTATCGGTAAAATCAAAAGCTGGTATAGCTTGGCCACATTGTCATGAGGATGACCTATTGATTAGCATATTTTAACAGTCGATATATTGTCTACATTTACAACACCGAGTGTATGTTTTCATAATCGGTGAGTATCGCGAAGACGCTCGAGATGTAATACAAACACAAATCTGAAATACCGATATTGCACGATTTGCTTGCGGAAATTCATATATTCAAAGCAAGAACCTTGTAATATATTCTTGCATAAAGGTCAGGTTCAGGTCAAAATAGCAAAGCTAGTAGCCTCAGAATACTAGTACATTATCTAGATCAGTTCATTCTTTGGAAGATAATGCAATTACTAACTACGCATGGCTTTTATTGATAAGATAATGACGTTTTATTACCACCGAGCTGTTTAGAGCATGTTTGTGATCAGGGTGTTATAAAGTATATGTACTGATGTACTGTACAGGTCATACCGTCATCGGACAATACTGGTTGAAGTATAGCTTGGCAAATTTGACACGAGCCTGACCTTTTGATTAGCATAATTTAACAGTCGATTTACAACACCGATTGTATGTGCTGATAATCGGAGAGTGTCACGAAGACGCTTGATATGTAATACAAACACACATTTGAAATACCGATATCGCACGATTTGCTTGCGGAAATTGATATATTCAAAACATGAACATTGAAATATATTTTTGCATAAAGGTCAGGCTCACGTCAATATAGCCAAGCTGTAACACTGTTTTACCAGTAAGCTCAGTTTGGTGCATAGCATGTATATAACGTGCACAACATATACATTCATGAGTAACTTGTTATGACAGGGATGTTCATAGTCACCGTTTTGATTTCCGTAAAATAATTACTCTGTACTTTAGATTCTGATCGAATCCGATCACATCAGATCCGTGAGATCCGCTTTACAGTGAATACTGATATACATCAGATCCGCTTTACAAGGACACGGCACGGATGTATACGAGTGTGCTTGAAGGACGCGCGAGCGCTACCATTATAGTAAACACTTATTTTTCACTGATACATTTTGAAAAGAGAAATAAAATTGATACCCGGCAGCCAATGTAATTGATTCATTCACCCGTAGACCTGTTGAAATAAGTAATCGACTTCGACTCTCGCAGGTACCTTAAAACCGTCCGAGGATTCAACTCCGGTTCGTATCACACATATACACACATGGCGTCGATGAGAAATACAAAGGTTTTAAACAGTCACGAATCTGTCATTTCTATTAAGCCTAGGTCCCACTGAGCATTCTTGTCTCGGAGATGTACTCCCGATTTAATAAATAAGCATAGGAAGGCATCGTGTAATGCCCCTGGTGGTCCGTAGGAAGGTTCGGGGAAGTTATTAGAAAATATGTGAAATTCATGTTCCTGATGCCTCCTGAAGCTCATTTATTTCAATCGGGAGTAAATCGCCGAGGCAAAGGTCCAGTGTGACTTAGGCATAAACGACGTAAAACGAAGGTTACAATTGGACCGTGTCCTGATGAAGTGGTTTGTAAGGATATGTAGTGTAATATACACGAATATACCAGAACAATGTCATTGTCGTGTGATTTTGACGTGGTTGAATTAATGGCGTACATAAGGCATCTAACATTCTGATCACCTCGGTCTTTATCCATTGTATATTTACCGGAGACAAACGGAAATGACCGAGCTTTCAAGATGGAGACATCTGACTGGGTAGTGTTTCATTGTTATACGCACGGAACGGTTTTAAAAGCCCTAAATTACAAAAGAAGGGATGACTTTAAACCAGATTAAAAATTACTGTAGTTGTGATATTCCACATTGAGAATATTCAAATCGTTAAATAGATTGAATATGAAATCAAAATCGTAAAAAAATATTGAATATGACACGGCATTCGGACAATATCCTCTATTCAAAATGAATCACAGTCTAACGAAAGGGCTAACAAAAGAAATGTAGTAACTTCCGCTATGTGTGTATGTGATAATGTTATAGCAGCATAGACAGTGTAACACACTTTATATTTTATCATGTGTTATTGAACAGCTGCTCTCCAAAGTACAGAAGTATCAGATGCAGGACTCGGCAAGCAAGCGTTACATTTTGTAAAAAGATGTGTCAGTGTGCTAATGGTGTGATAGGCTGCATTTTTTAAAAGGTATCATAAAACTGCGATAGACATGTATTGTATTGTTATATCGCGATAATAAGGGTCGGTACAGCTTAACCTCGGTAATGATGATCCGTACCGTTTAAACGCGGTAATAAGGTTCTGTACATTTTAAGCGCGGTAATTGGGTGCCGTACATTTTAAGCGCGGTAATTGGGTTCCGTATAGTTTAAGCGCGGTAATTGGGTTCCGTACAGTTTAACCGCGGTAAAAAGGTTCCGTGCCGTTTAACCGCGGAACTTTAATATCGTGTGTGACTGTAGCAAACATGAGTCTGTGGTATGGTATATTGACTATCATAACAACATTGTTTGCTCTGGGTTGTGTGCTCATTCCATTCTTTTGGTGAACTTACAAATAATTAGTTTTTGTTACATAAATAACGTTAATTTTATGGAGGACATGTTTTACATTACTGTCATGTTTTAATCACATAATTCGAACACGAATAATAGAGTACGCATATAGAAATCTATTTGTGAATAATTTATGGATTTTCAAATAAAATATTAACAATCGACCCCAGCATGTTTGAGCTCGATAATATATTATTCATGTAAAAGTACATAAACAATACGCACATTCATACAATTCTATAGAGCCTGGCAGATATACAGCTTTCTCTGCGGGAGAATAAGTCTGAAAGTTACTTTGAAGTGTGTATTTATTGCTACCGACCTATTGTTCAACTCGTTTACTATAAAACTCTATTAACAATAACAGTAACATAAATGTTTCTTTTTTGTGAATACCCAAAGTATAAACACTCAAAGAATGTGTATAAAAAGATTCCATAAAGTCTGTTTAAGCTATTACATTGAAAAACATTCCCCGTATAAATAAACGGAAATTTCTCACGATACAATACGATATGTACTTCCTGTGTGCTAGCGCTACTAATTAATTTAATCATGCAAATAATGATACAGAGTACAAATACGTGCACAGATTGAAGTTAAGAGATGAAACATACTGTTTAAAACAATGATAATGTACTATGAGTAACATGCAAACGTATATTTTTAAAGGTCTTACCTTTATCTTTAAGTATGTTGATAATGTCACCTGACTTAGCCTGAATCTGCTGTTACTAAATATAACCACGTTAACAATTTTCTAACTTAAGCCTAAGTTCACCTGCGCTTCTAGCGTTTTACCAATATTTCTGAATCTGAATACCAAAGTTTTGTTGTTAAACGTTCATATTCTTTGTTACTGTTAGTTATCCAGACGCTTGTTTATTGAACAACAGCAGCCGACACTTATCCAGCTTCGAAAGTCAGTTTCATTTAGACGCTTGATACGAGTTTTGCTATTGAACTGATCCGCGTTAGAATCGATGAATTCAACATGGACGTGACCACTATTGTCTTGACAATAGAAGTGACAGCATAGCATAGTGTTCGTTAATACTCCATGGAAGTTAAATGTGGTGAAATTAAATACAACATGATGAAAATGACTAGTGACTTTTATTTCCTGGCAAATCGTTCTTTTGAGTTTGTTATAATGGTATAATGGTATAATTCATTAATTGTGCTGAGTGTTAATATGTGAAATATGAAATGGAATATATTTTACATCAATATTTCTCCAAGGTATGTTAGTATAGTCAGTGTAATATTTAACCTTTGATATAACCTTTGTTACCGATCGTGTGTTTGCTATTTCTGTAACTACATGTAATTAAGTTATTTACATTACGCATGGGTATGACTCACTTATTATACACACGTACATGTACTTTTTCTATGTTTAGATAAATGTTTAACATAACGATTTCATCTTACGTAATTGTTTATAAGCACAATGCATGCATGCATGCTTATTTCTGTGTTAAACAAAGGCACATCATTATAGCAAATTCGACCAATTTTTAACCCCTCCGTGTTCGACTTTTTTTCACGTCTCCGTGTTAAGCTTTGCCCTTGTTTACCTTGTTATTGTTAACCGTTAACCATTAAACTATTGTTTCGAGAAAAGCTAAATACTCATCATCATTTTGCAGGTGTCTTTGTCCGCTTGTGGCAATAGCGAAATAAAAATTAATGTTTTATTCATGGTATGAATTAGATAATTTGATGAGACTCATCACATGCATCTGTTGTTTAGTGTAATAACATGTATGTAGAGATATATTAATAGATAGATTATTGATCAGAACGATAGAAATATGATTGTACGTGTATGATATCTCGAACCCTGAATAAATCTGACATTTTACCAATTTTAACTTACATGTATAACAAAATCTACTTCATTTTGATGAAATTGTGTCGGAAAAAAAAGAAAATTGTCACGTCTTTTCATTTTTGGCCTAGTAGTTTATTATATTACATGTGTAGAATCCGTTAACAAATCAAACTGAACCGCATTTGAAGCAATGTTATGTAATACTTTTACTCATTTAGTACATTCTTGTTCAACACTGGAGCGTTTTTTTTTCATCTGAAACATGAAATACGATGCTAGAGAATCTTGAGACCTGACTAACCACTGATTTTAGAGGATGATCTAGATGAATATTAATATGTTTTTATTGTAATTGCATTCTAGTACTGTACAATGTGTCAGTATCCACACCTGTCTGTTAATTAAATTATCTGAAATGAATACTTACTGAATACATGTAATACTACCATCTCCAAGAATAACTTTAACCGAACATTCACTACTTGTTATGTCACTATCATACTTGTACTTCACTACACACATATAGCCCTTCAAAGTTAATTGGTAATTGGTAATGTTGTAAACATTAGCCTGTCCGTCAGGTTAATAATGCTTATCTTTGTTTAACTGGATGTAGCCGAGCTAACTGTAACTAAGTGTCCGCTATTCCTTTGAATGGGATAGTTCCCTCATCAGTATTACTTATTGAATTGACAGTTCTACGCTATACACATACATGCATGTTTATGTTTAATCTCGTTCGTTCGTAATTGGAAATAAACTCCTCTAACACATTAAAAGTCTGTGATTCTGTTCTGAATAATTTGAAGCTGATCTCGGTAGATTCCAATTGAATTCCTGTGAAACTTTCTCCCTATTCCGTGTTCAACTCACCCACAGTAAAGTCTTTTGTCACATTGATTGATCACAATTCGTATATAGTGTACGGTTGTACATTGATGTTATACCATTCATGTATAGAATTGCAGATCTGCTATGTGACACGTCAATGGCTCGATCGTCTATAAACCTTGATTGGATGTATCCAATATTTGAACTAAATTACTAAGTAGTGCAACATAAACGACTTTACATTTAAATAAGGTGGATAGTGCACCTAAGAGCAAACTGAAAGCTCATAATACCCCACTTAGAACTGAGGCCTATAAGTAAACTTATGCTAGAAGTAATCGTAACGCTTGTCCTACGTAACTGCCCTATATTTTTCTAGCATGTTTCGAGAACAACAAAGTTAATTCATTTTGGCCTGAATTAACGACATCTTGCATGTTAGTCACATGCAGAACTTATAGTAATTGTCGTTTACTTTCCAATCTAGGTAGCAATTACCATAGTCTATCCATAATCAAACGCTTTGCATCGTTGATGCGTATGCAATATGGGTTATAACACGCATTTTAATTATATGCACTAGAAAACGCTACCTTGCTTACACTAAAACTTGCCTACCGGAGAGCTATCCTGTACTAAAACTTGTATGGACGCTACCCCATGCACTAAGAAGCGTGTATGAACGTTACCCATCACTAAGAAGCTTGTATGACCGTTACCCAGCACTAAACTTGTATGAACGTTAACCCATGCACTAAGAAGCTTGTATGAACGCTACCCCATGCACTAAGAAGCTTGTATGAACGTTAACCCATGCACTAAGAAGCTTGTATGAACGCTAACCCATGCACTAAGAAGCTTGTATGAACGCTACCCTGCACTAAGGTTGTATGAACGCTACCCTGAACTCAACTTGAATGAATGCTACCCTGCACTAAAATTGTACGAACGCTACGGAGCTTGTTTGCAGATTATCATTGTAATTAACATAAACACTTTTATGTTGATAGTATTGATGTATTTTAAGCCAGGCTTTGATATGCTAATTAACAAGTTATTGTGAGTACACATGTGAACGAGAAATGAACCATTTACGAGACAGAGGGCGTAAATGAATAGAACAGAACGGTATAATATTTGTTAACCACGTGTTCGTCTGGCATGTGGTAAAATATTTTGTTGCTTACAAATCGATTATTGACAACTTCTCGATTTACAGATCGTGGAATGAACCACATACTGTAAACCATTAATATTCTTGAATGATACTTTTAGTGAACGACTTCTTCCGTACCGCGATATAACTTCACCAGAAAAACACATTGTATTTTCCGACTTATTTACGTGAACTAACTAGCATTAGTGTATTTATACTAAATACCGACACTATTAGTGTGCCTAGAATAACAAGAAAGGTGGGAAAATTTGGAATACACCACATAGGTGAAACATCAAACGTGCAAGATTTATCAGTGTTATTTAGTATATAATTGACCGCACGTATCCATTTAAGTAACATATTTTGTAACAATAGACTAATCAGGTCAATGTCTGTAAACGTCACATTATTCCGGGCGCACTATCCGAAAACACCATTTTCCAAAACTACATACCCACGAAAATAAAAATCTACGCTCAATGTCACGTAACTAACGGTAATTTAATGTTTGAATATCTATACAATGTATATTGATTTAATACTTTAATAATAAAATATTAATGAGCTATGTTTGTTCATTTTTCCTGACATTGATATGGTGTCGTAGTGATTATACGTGACATTTAACTTTGTCAATAGTGAATACGGTATTATATTTAATTTGTACGTGTACTTATACAAAATATGGATTTGAACTGTAGCTTGAATCTTCACTAATTGAATCGCATATTTCCATTTGTTTTCTTGAATTGCTGTGAGCTTAGGCAATCTAGATCTCTGACCCAGTGCTTATAAACATTGGGGAACGTACTCCATACTCCAACTCATACTCTGTACTCAAATTGGAACATTTTTAGTTACACAAACAAGCTGTAACTTCTTTATTATCAATGGAGACATACTATAGGGGGTTCATTTTCTTAATTAGATCATTTGGTACAAGTTGGTCTAAAAAAAACAGTTTCTTGAGCATGGAGTAACGTTATGGAGTTTGAGTAAGAGAATGAGAAATGTTTACAATCGACGGATCCGATGGCGATGTACGCGTAGCATTGCGAGTGATCATGAGGGGAATTGAGGAACAAAACGTTATGGTTAAATCTAGGAAAAACTGGAGAATTTCAACAATTACCGAATTATCAATACTACACGAAGTACTAAAACATTGTCGACAAAACTGCAAATTGACGCTCAAACATAAACAATAGCTCTTTAGTGCACAATGAACCAAAGTTCGACACTTGCTTTACTTATCGTATTAAGGTCACTCACGTACATGTGTCCCTTAACAATAAACAGCATTACTTTGTTTTATTTTCTTTTGCTTGAATATAGGATCCGGCCTATATTTGTGAACATGTAACGCGTAGGCTACTAGTAATTGAACATGGACAAGAGCAGGAAAAAGCTTCTCAACGCGGTCAAAATTGAACACATGAATTACAGCGTTCTTATCACTTAAAAATCGTAAAGCATAATTTATATTATCTAGGCAAAAGAGTATTTAGTGACTAAAGATCGCTGACTTGAAAGACCATGGACTACTAACCGGAAGAGGTAGCTTATAAACACTACTGTTTGACATATACACTAGACATATTTTAATCAGAGTAGACCCAAATATCTAACGAAGAGCTAAGACCTTTTAAAGAGCTAAGAGTAATGTTTTTCCGGTTTTACATTAACACACTAGCTACTTTCATAAACGTTACGGTTGATCTTTGATATTGAAAAAGGCAACATGTATTGCTGTTAAGGAGAAAGGGTACTTTTTATGTGACCTTAATAACATGCCCGTACTATCAATTATAATCATTTTGGGCTTCTAAAAGTGACGTAAACAGAACGCAAATTAGGGACGTTCGCGACGTCATGGTAGCGTCGTTCATTCCCTCAATTCATTACAAGATGCACCAGTGAATCGTTAACAGCTTCTAGTTTCCAACGGTAACAAAAAACGATACTCGCATTCAAAACATTTGCTCTAATTATTGCATGATTGTAAAAATGACGGCCAATACAGTTTAACGCTTCTTTATATTTCTAGGTAACTTATTATGGAGACAACAACCAGTGCATTTGACATTCCTGTGAACTATATACTGGGACGATGTACGTTAGGTAACTGGGACGATGACGATGACCAAGCCGACACCACACTCAGTGTTCTCAATGTGTCGTACGTTGTCAAGGAGAGGGTGGGGCCATGGTGGAAGGGGGCGTGTCTTAGACGTATCAAACATAAAATAGTACTGAGAGATATCAGTATGCATATGAAAAGTGGTCAGATTACAGCCATACTCGGTGGTTCTGGTAAGTGGTACTTTGTCCCTGGTGATACTTTTTACTTTTAGTTATTATGTGATAGAATCACTAAATTGTATTATAGGCTAAAGTGGTTTTCAACATTATCGTAAAAT
This sequence comes from Spisula subtruncata, assembly GCA_963678985.1. NCBI lineage: Eukaryota > Metazoa > Mollusca > Bivalvia > Venerida > Mactridae > Spisula > Spisula subtruncata. The sequence goes on from OY787661.1 coordinate 20,152,408, forward strand.
AGCAAGAATGTGTTCGTAACAACTGTTCCGAACAGTGTTCCGAATGCTCCACTCCGAACAACTTACCAACATTTTGCGTAACTGTTCTTCACCGTGTTCCAAACGTTACACTTTAAACAACTTACGAACGTGTGCTCGTGGCCACGTGGGTAAAGGCGTCCACCCTTGACACAAAACATCTCCTTGTTCGAAGTCTTAGCGGGATCTCTTTCGAAAATACTGGTCAATGAGCCACCACTTTGTTAAATGCATGTTACCATATTGATTCTCTCTTTTTGTACTTTAAATGTTCTAACATATCAAGATCAGATGCAAATATGTATATGTTTCTATATCGTACATATGTATATGACAGGTTCAGAGAAAACGTCACTGTTAGATTGTGTGGCTAACCGGGCTAGTGGTACGGTATCCGGGAAAGTATACTACAACAATATGTATATGTTTCTATATGACAGGTTCAGGGAAAACGTCACTGTTAGATTGTGTGGCTAACCGGGCTAGTGGTACGGTATCCGGGAAAGTTTACTACAACAATATGTATATGTTTCTATATGACAGGTTCAGGGAAAACGTCACTGTTAGATTGTGTAGCTAACCGGGCTAGTGGTACGGTATCCGGGAAAGTGTACTACAACAATATGTTTATGTTTCTATATTGTTTATGACAGGTTCAGAGAAAACGTCACTGTTAGATTGTGTAGCTAACCGTGCTAGTGGTACAGTATCCGGGAAAGTGTACTACAACAATATGTTTATGTTTCTATATTGTATATGACAGGGTCAGGGAAAACGTCACTGCTAGATTGTGTAGCTAACCGTGCTAGTGGAACGGTATCCGGGAAAGTTTACTACAACAATATGGAATGTACCAAAGACATCGCTCAAACATTCACCAGCTACGTAATGCAGGTATGTACGAATAACATGTTTCCTGCTTAAGTCTTATGGCCAGTTCCATACTATTACAAATCGCAGACTTAGAATGAGAAAGTCGTAACTAAAAAATCAATATTTTGAGAAAACTACAAAAACTGTTTGACTATCTCTCTTTACTTATGTTAAAACAAGCTTTTTCAACTTCAGCTTGGTCAACTTGACTAGTTCCGATTTTCATGTGGATAGACTCATGTGAAGAGTCTTATGATGTAGATTTCAAATTATGCATTGTTCTTATAAGGCACTTACGATCTTCTCATTCTAAGTCAGCGATATATAGTCATGCCTGCTTCATGTTTCTCAAACGTATCCAGTTACATGTATGATATTTGAGCATTCCGTGAGTATATAGTTACACAAATTGTATAGGTTTATTAAAAGAGAACGTTTGTCCATGGTCATGATTCGTTGATTGATAACCCTTGAGTGGGAATATGATGCGTTTTTCTGTGACAACTGGTAGTCATTCCCACTACATAATTATGGAGAAGTTGTCAGACGCATGCAGAGGAGCATGTTGGTAATGGTGGATAATTCCAGGAAAAAATGGCGTAGATGCTAGTCAATGTCACCAAATAGATTAAAACAGTTATAACATGGTCAGAAACAAAACGGTTGATGTAATGGCGTAAAATCAAAACTAGCCTACCTATTCATATTTGCAAACAGTGTTGTCATAATTATGGTGTTATTTTATTGTCGTCAGCAGTAAATGTGCGGTAGGGACATACTGATGCATTAGGGAGTTTTATTTGTAAGTAGGGTGTTTCAAATACTGTTAATGTTGAGTAAATCTATTTTTACAGGACGTCCAGGTATACATTTAACTAATAAGCGTCCAAGTGATCATGATTAAACAGTAATACACCTCTGACGCACTTTCATTTTGCATGCAATCTGCAACAATACGTGTGTATTTACAATGAATGAAATGTGTGCAAAAATATTTTAAAAAATCTGTATAAAATCTGTAAAAAAATATATTCTATAGTATCTGATAGATTGCATGCCTAATCGTCGACCTAGTTGTCACCTGACAACCGTAAATACACATTGAAGTACACGTCAGACACTTTTGGTACAGAAGCGTTATGGTGTATTGATTTTGTTGCAAATTAGAAACACCCAAGTACTTGTTTCAGACACAATGATTTATTTCATGTTTAATTGCATCTGAACAACGTTGGAATTAGTTCCATCGTTATTAGAGAATTTTAAAAAATCTGCAAGAGCAAAAATGTGATGACGTCACAAAAATGACGCCATTGAAATAACATAATTTTGGCATTGGTGTTATGGTTTGGAATCGTATGTATAAAGTATGCAATATCAATAGTATAACTGAAAGATAGTGTCCACATTTTATTCTTGTTGTCTTGACCGTTACATTCAATTTAAATTTATATCAAACAAAAACGGAATCATATACCATAGTCCATTATTTTTCACTTTGAAATTGTTCAGAAATATGTATCAATATCACAAAGAGATCGATTTCAAAGTTTTCACATTTATAATGCATGGGATAGTTAACTATACACAAGTACTTTTATACTGAAATCCAGGTTGATCCCGTTTTTGCACGTATCCCTTTCGGTGACGCACAGTCACTTTATAAAAATATGGTTTTCTTTTTCATTTGAACGAAAATATTTTATTTAAAGTAATAAAAAATGTTGTGTAAAATTTTTTTGCGATACTAAGTCCTTACGAGGACACATTTGATTTTTGTCTGTTCAGGAGATTTTTCTTGGAAAATTATTGAATTTTATTTAGTTTCTAAATTTGAATCGAAATCGCTCACAGCTTCTGCATCCGAAAATGTGGCAGCAAATTCAAAACAAGCTCAAAGGCGATATTGACGTAGTTAACACGTCACGAACAAATCGATTTGGGTGCCAGACTACTTCACGCTGTTTATGCTATGAGACCACAAATGGCAAATTATAGTTAAATTATTGACTTTTACTTATTTACATACAACGTGTCATTAAGACCAGCAGACCCATTGTAGTACCGTATTATATCTGTATACTTTTAGGGTCTTATCTAGTAAAATTAAATACGACATTGTGTGCTTTTTTATAGAAAATAATATAGTAAATGTCGCCACGGATGAGTCGTTGTTTGTGGAGTCTTTTTGTTTACAACATGTATTTGTCTTTTCGATGCGTCCGATGCCTGTCCTTGTATTGTACGTCTATGTGCAGTTTCAAACGATGTCTATATATAATGTTGTGTTCCAGAAACGTCTATGAAGTCCATAGCATATTAGAAGCAAAAAAAGGTTTTCATATTTAGGCAATTAATGTAAGATTTTTAGTCGATAGGTTATCATAATTACAGAATAATAATGTCGTCTGTTTGTATTTTAGGCAGATCGTCTGCTACCCAACCTTACAGTAAGAGAGACGCTCAGATACAGTGCACAACTACGTCTGCCAGGACATGCTTCAAAATTTGACATCGAAGAAAAGGTATTCGTCATTTGTACTATGTCATATATACAATTGTACAAAAACATATATTCTGTGTGTACAAGACTTTACTACCCAAGGGCATGCATTGCATCCTATCCTCCTTCATTCCATTCATGTACCAAACACGAGACAAAAACGTTGGCATAAAACAACACTTGACATATTAAAGTCCGCCCAGGATAAAGAGAAAGGCGGAAAATATAGAAACATCAGATTATCCTGGGAGCACTATAATCATTTAGAAATTTAATTCCGAATGTCTCATCATGACCGAACCAATACATTACAAACAAATTGCTTCTGATGGTAGGCGTCATATGAACCACTCAATATTAAGCTACAAACATATCATACTTAGTGCGTCAGCTATCAATGGGTATCTATATCGATGGAAGTACCCATATACGGTAATTATATGTTCTAGGACAATGATATATTGTCTAGGAACGATAGTATCTCGGGATGATTCTGTCCCGCTGTTATCTACATTAGTTTCATCAGACTGCATATTGCCTTCATCAATTATTGGATAGATAAGCACAGGCACATCTCTCTAATGGCAAATTGTTTCTTAATGTCTCTATTTGTAGCTCAATAGAGCTATATTTGGCTGATGCAGCATCTACGCATGACTATTAAGATTGTTAATGTCTGGCTATGTGACCTAATTTATGGATACGCCATGGGCACACCGACGTCATTGGAATCGTTTTCTTCTTGGTTATTAGCCTAAAATAGAACCTTGCTTAAGCTGATACAGTAAGCTTCAAGAAATACTGAGATTTATTCCCCGTTTGGGACGTGAATCGTTTTCCTAATACTCCGTGTTTAGTTTTAAATGTGGACTGAAGGAAAAACAACTGGCTCGTATCTTGCATGCACGTTGTTCCATCTGTGAAAACTGGTCAGGTTTCCAAGATATGACCATGTTCAAAAAGTACGTGACAGGGACTTATTATTTCCCACCCCATTCCTGCCTTGCCCATCTTTTTAAACTAGGCCAAGTCGTAAGTATGCCTCTTTGGGTCGCATAACGTTAGGTCGCTGTCCTTAGTGTTTTAAACTAGGTCACGCCCCGGGGTTGTTGTGCCTCGTTTGATCGCCGTTTTGACATGGATATGTGTGGGCATTGCTCGGGGTAGTTGTGTTGTGGTGTTTCTGATTTCTATGCTCGGCTGGTTAGGTTGAGTGCTACCGTCCCTGTCGGATTTTCTCATACCTTTTTTATCGGCGCTGCAGCGCATGAATGCGATGTGTTTATATTTTACTTATGTTTTTAAGGTGAGTAAAGTGATCATTGAGATGGGGTTACGTAACGTGGCTGATTCTAGAATAGGAGGAAATATAGTACGAGGTATCTCTGGAGGGGAAAAGAGACGAGTTACCATTGCCATACAACTCTTACAGAACCCCAGTAAGTTTAGTTGCAATTTAGTTTCACACAACTTGTTTAACAATGTGAGTTTATTCACAAAATTTGTATTGTTTATGTATTGAAAATATTGAAATATTTAATTTTAAGAACCTATGTAAAGGCATGACATCAATATTTTGCAAATTATCAGTTTTCTGCCATCGCATATTGACAATACTTCACAATGCCGGCTATAACAATTCATTTGAAGCATACAGTACCTTAATTAATCTCATTAACAACTCAAATCACAAGGTGTTGTACCTGTATGTATAATTCTACAGTCCTTTCAAAGTTAAACGAGAACGGTTTGTAAACATTAGCTCGTCCCTCAGGTAAACTATGTTTATCTAGATTAAACTGTGTATTCCTAAGTTAACGGTTATCCCCGATATTATTTTGGATGGGATTGTTCCCCACTTAGTATTACTTATTAAATCGACTTAAGTAGTGAAGAGAATCGATGAATCCCTTTGTTAAAAGCGGTCTTATTATTCCAAAACCAAATTGACTATGCATTATCCATTCGACCCGCCTCAGTGATATTAATTCATTCTATGAGCTTTGTGTTTTTTCGTACAAAGATTTCCGAATGTTGCGATTGTTAATCACACGATTTGTTCTTGACATTATAGAAATCTTACTGTTAGACGAGCCTACATCTGGACTGGACAGTTTCACGGCTAGGAGTCTGATATCATCTCTAGCTAGTCTAGCACACAACAGTGGCAAGATTGTTCTACTGACCATACATCAACCAAGATCAGAAATATTCAAAATGTTTGATCAGGTAGGCTATGTTGTGCTAAATATGTCACCACAACCTTTGCTCTCGTGATGCCTCTATCCTGGTGGTCGGGACTAACCATCAACAAGGGGGTCTGTGAGAAGCAGTCCCTTTTTTGCTTGTACAACGGAGCACTTGAACCATTTTATGAAATGCTAGTATTCGGTATGACTAGGTCGCACCTCTCGTGACCTCAGCGCACTGTCTAAATTATTATACATTTTGTAGTTGTTATGTCAGGGTAATTTATCTATTGCCGAATCTTGTTCAGGAGTATGCATCAGTGATTTTACACGTTCTTACATGTTCAGTTACATGTTCAGTGTATGTAGATCATTATAGCCTTCACATGCTCAATTTAGACATGTCTAGCCTTCACATGCTCAATTTAGACATGTCTAGCCTTCACATGCTCAATTTAGACATGTCTGGCCTTCACATGCTCAATTTAGACATGTCTAGCCTTCACATGCTCAATTTAGACATGTCTGGCATTCACGTGGTCAATCTAGACCTGTCTGGCCTTCACATGTCCAATTTAAGCCTGTCTGACCTTCGCATGCTCAATTTAGACATGTGTAACCTTTAGTAGAATGATAATGAAAGACCCTCGACCACTAACATCATTATGCTCTCTGATTGTGATTGGTCTTTGCAATAAATTAGGACAGAGTAGTCAAGTATTGATTCAAGAAAGCCAAGACAGAAAGGTCAATATTTCAACCGGGAGGTTACATGTTCATGAACTTGGAATCCATTATTTATCACTTGGAGAAATGTATATATCTACTGCTCCAACTAATATGGCAATAAATAAGGTTATAACAGGACGAGTATTACTTTGGGAGTACTTAAACTGTTGCTTTCCATCTGTCCATACATGTTTTTGGAATTATATGGTTAATAGTTTATAGCATTCTTAATTAAAGAACGCTGAATTTCGGAAATGGCTAGCGCAATCGGTTAAACTGCTAAATGTGTCAGCCAGCGATCTTGGTTCGATCACCAGCTTTGATAGATTAAGTTCTTCCGTGACATAAAATACGACCATGTTTTAGATACGTCGCTGGCTTAAAATGAGAAGGTCTTAAGTACAAAAAAAGTTATTTTGAGAAAACGAGATAAATGTGACAGTTCGAAAATTAGCCTTTACTTTTTGGAAAAGACATTTTTGGTTCGGTCCACATGAAAAGTTTCGATTTTCATGAAAATAGGCCAATAAGATGAGCCTTGCAATGCATATTTCAAATATGTGTGCGTCTTAAAAGGTCTTAAGTAGTACTCACGACCGTCTCATTCTAAGCCAGCGACATGGCAGGGCTCGAACTGCAAACGACCATTATCACCAATTTGGGCGATTAATTTAGTAAAATTTTTAGTTTTTGTTGATAATTTCAGGTGATTATTTAATGAACAAAAAGTTTTAGTCAGTTGCTAAGTGCTAGTAATCTAAGGAAAATAAATTACAATGTTTCTGATATGTTCTGAAGTCCTATGTCATGTTATAAATGCATATTGATGTTATTTGTTTTCTCGATAAATATTCTGAGAATATGTCTTGTTATATGTCAGTCATGCTTTAATACCATGCCTAATTTCCCTTATTCACGGAACAACCCCGGATGTACATGTACGACGTGTTCCAGTTGAATTTCTCTCTACTTTTTAATGATGTACCATTGTGTCGAAATGGAGCAAACTTGCTTCAAATGTAGATCTACTACGTTTACGTCATGATTTTTGGAAGTGCGATTGTTTGCCTACCAATGTAATGAGTAATGATTCTTGGAACTATTTTTTCAGATCGCATTATTGTCACGTGGTCAGATGGTCTACTTTGGTCGCACTGATCAAATAGTCCAATATTTCAGTGATCTGGGACATCGGTGCCCAACGTATACAAATCCCTCAGACTATTTTGGTAAGTACTTGCAAAACATGCACCATTTCATCTACCTACTTATGATCATGCCAGATCCAAGATTTTTAAAAAAATCGTGTAAAAATAACAGGGTTTATCCTGAAGCCCAACGTTTATACTATATTTGTCGTGTCATTCTGAACACAAAAGCGAATATAATTGTATCGAAGGATTTGGTGAAATGTTTTAAAATACGCATTGTCATAAGCAGAAATACGCCTTATTTGAATTTGTTATAGATATGAAGAAATGTTAAAAACTGTATAGCTTTGAGGACCTTGTACTGTAAGAGATGGTCTTATTCTACCAACCAGTTGACCTGGCTTGTTTCACAACATTTGTCACAACGTACGTGACCGACGATTTAATTCTATCCATTAGTTGACCTGGCTAGTGTAGACAGACGGAACACAGAGATACAAGAAGAAACGTGTGAGAGAGTGAAGGAATTATCCACCCAATACAGTAACTCGACATTACATAAAGATGTAGTCTATCAAATCATTGAAGATACCATGAAACCAACCACCGGTCGACAACTAATTACACAGAAGATTACATATTATAGACCACAAAAGTCGGGCTTCTTGAGATCATTGTTCACGCTGTATGGGTAAGTAGGATCAGAGGTAACTGTATCATTGAAAACGAGTAAAACTCTTATTAATTTATTTTTTTTTGTAAAATTTATATTTGTCTATAATGATGAGAACCGAAATTTCGAGAAAAATAAGTTTTCACATTTTTTTAAATTTTATTTTTTAAATTTATTTTTCAATGGTATTGTAACTTATGAGTAGGATGACCGAGTGCTATCCATTGTCAGGCTTTGGCGCCGTACATGTAAAGGGCTTAGTGCATTTTCAGTAATAACTGGGTTAGAAAATATAACCCAGGTAATATTGAAAATCAGTGTTCTATACGCCTAAAAGCTGGAAAAAGTACGCACACTTCGTATTGAGGTCCGGCGATATCACAAGTAAATGAAATGTAATATTATTTTCGGAACTGTTACAATGAATAAGTTAACGTATGATTTGGTTATTTCCAAACAATATGTGTTGCATCGTGTCATTTTATGGGGATGGTATTAAATAGATAAATATTTCGTTTCAGGCGGATGATGTTGAACGTATTTCGTGACCGGAGCAGTTATCTCTCGCGTATATTCTTGTTATCATTATTTGTGCCATTTATCTGTGTATTCCTGGGACATCTGGGAAAGAATCAGACCAGCCTGCAGGACAGGATCGGTTTGTTGTATCAGAGTTCACAGGTTCCACCGTATGTAGCTGCTCTCAATGCTGTCGGCTTGTGTAAGTATAGTTACACATGTGTTAGTGACCTGGGGTGGTATTCACAAAGTATCTTAAGTGAAAACTTAGATTGTACTCCAAATATTTTCCAATTTCCTTAAGTGTAACAGCTAAACAAGAAAATTAAGACTATCTACTTTGAAGCGTTATTATATGTAAAGCGCCTAAGAAATAACAAGGAAAAAAGTTTCTTGCAAAGCATGTGCAGTTTAGGTTTTTTAACTGTGTAGAAGACTAAATATTTTAATTTTCCCTCAAGATGCATGGTGAATACCGACCCAGGGTACTATTTTATCTAATCACTTACGAAAGAAGTACATTTATATTCTTTATAATTCTTTAACAATTACAAAGAGTGGTTAATCTGCGAAATTAATAAAGATTCGGTTTATGAACTCTTACAAAACATGCATGTCCCAACCACATATTCCAGTATGTTAAGAATTTAATAAGATGTTTAGCATGTTTCAATCAGCAATTATTACTTATTTAACTATTCTTTATATCATTTCCAGTGGTTTTGTAATTTTCGGTGGGTCTTTTTAGCGACACCTTTAAATTAGTGTTTAGTATATCGTCGGGTGCCCGCAAGACTGTAGTAAGTCTTTCTTTAATCATATGTAGTTACTACAGCCTTGTGGACACCCCTCGATATCTGGATGAAGCGTGCAGGCTAGCGAACAAGCATCATGGCAGCGTGAAGTTGCCAGCATAGCTGCCTAGCAGTCCGATAGCCCTGACAAAATATTCATATTGCATTACAGTTTAAATTGCTTATCTCGACGAGAAGACATCGGGGAACAGGTATAATGTTCGATGTAAACCATATGCCCGTAATACTGATGCTCATCATAAAGGTGTAAATTCGCCTGGACTTGATATAGACCATTTGCTCGACATAGACCGAGTGCTCGTATCTTCGATGCTCGTCATAACAAAGTTTTACTGTATATATTTCAGTTCCACCGTTACGTGATTTGTATTATAGAGAGTGTTCTGATGGACTGTATTCACCAACAACATTCCTACTAGCTTATGTACTACATATCCTACCTTTCACCATTCTCAGCTCAAGTATATTCTCCAGTGTTGTTTACTGGTAAGTTTTATTGTTAGTTCATACTTAGTTCTCCATTCTCGTTTTCTGACAGTAATTCGTCATGCAGAGTGTCAATCAATTGGTCGGATTGGTCAGTGTATGAGGCGATTTCCCAGAATAGCATAATGCATATATATTCTATATAACTATTTGTTTAATTAAATTCAAAATAATGCTACAGCTTTTTATGCAATTTTATTTACAATGTATAAATAATAATACATTTTTCGTCATTACCTTTGCGTAGCTTTACATCTTCTAGTATCTCGAGGAGTAATCGGGACAGTTCGAGATAGACAGGGTGTTCATTACTACCAAATAATACGAGCGGGTACTATTTAAATTTGCTCGAAATAGGCCATGTGCTCGTGATTATCGATGCTCGTCATAACGAAGTTTAACTGTATTTTGTTTCTTGTAACATATCGACACTAATGACATTAATCAACTGTCTTTTCAGGGTGACTGGGCTACAACCTATGACACAAAATTTCATTCATTTTTCTTCATTAATTTTTGTAATGCATTTTTTCGGTGAAATCATGTGTGTTCTAGTCATGGGTGCCTTCATGAATCCAGTTCTGGCAACCAGTACCTCCGGTCTCATATTATCATCGTCCGGCTTAATGGCCTCAGGGTTTTTAAGGTAGGTGTTTTACATTTTAGCTGTATTGTATACATGTAATTCAAATATGTACTTGTTTGTGCTTATGGTCCCATATTTGATTATGTTGTATATTGCTCTGCGCATGTCAGTGGTGCTGTTTTTCAGTAGGTCGACCAAATGGTTCTATTCAATAACCATTTCAAACCTTACATTGAGGTTGGCCAGCAACAGTGCATTGCCAATTTTGATTTTAAGGTCAGTAGGTCAAAGGCCAAAGGTCAAGGTCACTATCACCTTTACAATTTCCAACTATTGGGCTGTCATGGGACATGTCTTATTGTAAAGGTAGGGAAGCTCTTATAAGCTGGTGATATGACAATGCATACATATGTTGCAAGTATGATATATACTATAATACTTATTGTCAAGAGAAAGGCAAGAAACGCATTAGAATTGTGAGACTAGAAACAAAAAGGTAGTCTTATGATAGTGAATCTATCATTAATGCTTTTTGTCCAAAATGGGACTATGGTAGTTCGCCAAAGCAAAATCCTGTACAACCACGCAATTGCATAGACCTTACACTAATATCGCATTTAGATATATGGTCTAGCTCAATTATTTTGATATTTATTGTTAAAGTGTTGCAGAATTGGTACAGAGTGCTTCAGAATCGATCTGCTATCAACTCAAACATAATAAATTCATATACAGTTGCAATACAACATTTAAATGAACCGCACAAGAAAAGATAATATTAATTTCATATTTATTGCAGAAATGTGGACAAAATGCTTCCCATTTTCCAAGTGCTCGCCTGGGGTAACATTTTTAAATACGCTGGAGAAATACTGGCGGCAAATGAATTCCATAATTTGGATCTCACATGTGGTCCCAACGGTGAGTGATTACTAGAAATTAGATTTCTACAAAATTTACACATGTCAGTGAGCATGAATATCTAACGTCAGTTTTGTGAAATATTAAATGGCAAAAAATCCGTCCTTCATAATATTGTTTTGCTTTAAGCGGAAATCGTTTGCACTCCATAAAATTCACCATTTGAATTTGCTATAAAATATGAAGAGGTCTTGCCGATTGAAATGTATTAAGAGGTTTGTAATCTAGAAGTGGTAGGAATGAAACTTGGTCTCGTTCGAGCTTATTATCTTCGGAACACGTTAAATGTTTCAAAAGTTTCGTTCCGTTTATCCAAATGGTATTAGCAGTTAGGTTGTGTAATTTCGATCGTAGCTACTCAGGTCTTTCCGTTACTGTTACTTAAGTTCAAGTATGATATTCTATATTCCAGGTACGTTTTGTTTCCCAAACGGCGACGCATACTTAAAGCTAGTGTATCCGGATGCTGTTGAAAACATGACAAGAAACTTTTGGGCAGTGGGTGGATTTACAACAGCTCTATTTATTTGTGTCATCATAGTATTCAAACTACGCGGAATTCCAAATTTGAATTAGCTAGTAATAGTGCGTCTTGTCGATTCAATGATTCCAATCTGTCATTCAAGGAACAACCACGGCTATTCAAGAAACAAACACAGACATTCAAGATTCAAACACAGCGTTGCCAGGAACAAACTCATCAATGTCAGGAACAACCGTGGCCATTCAAGAAACAAACACAGCGGCATCCAAGATTCCTACACAGTCAATCAAGATTCAAACACAGTAATGCCAGGAACAAACACAGCAATGCCAGAAACAAACACAGCAATGCCAGAAACAAACACAGCAATGCTAGGAACAAACACAGCAATGCTAGGAACAAACACAACCATTCAAGAAACAAACATAGCCATTTAAGAAACAAACATATCAATGCCAGAAACAAACACAGCAATGCTAGGAACAAACACAGTCATTCAAAAACAAACATAGCCATGTCCGGAACAACCATGACCATTCAAGAAACAAACAGCCATTCATAGAACAAACACATCAACGCCAGGAACAAACACAGCCATTCAAGAAACAAACGCTGCATAAATTTCAGGAACAAACACAGTCATTAATGGAACAAACACAGCAATGTCAGAAACAGAGACAGACATTCATGGAACAAACACGACCATTCAAGAAACAAACACAGTCTTGCAAGAAACAAACACATCAATGCAAGGTAGAATCAGTGCCATTCACAGAGCTACTGCCTGTGCCATTCAAAGAACAATATCGGCCAATAAAGTTTATGAAAACCAGCTAAAGCATTGTGGCCACCAGTTTTTTTAAATAGATACCTGGACATCAGAATGGTTATGATTATAGCGAAAGTGGTTGCAACAAGGGCACGGTTTACAAAAAATAGAAATATTTGGCAAACAATTAAAAAGAAATTTATGGCATCACCTGACAGGCATTGCAGAAAAATGGAATATAAAACAAGCTCACCATTCAATTGACAACTATTTGTCTGTTACATACATGTTTTGTCACGTGTGTTTGGTCACAGTCAAATATTCTGTCAGTCTGTGTAGTTGGTTTCCTTCTATGAACTATACGGACAAAATTGTGCGAGGGGATCCAATTGAAATGTTACATTTACACACAATCGAACAAAATATCAATTTGTCAGTTGTAAAGTATAAGAAAAAATCGACAGCAGACATCTGTGATCTACATGAAATTAGTATTATATAATCCATGTTCGGTTCTTCATCAGCTTGAACAATGAACATTTTAGGGCAAACAATAAACAGCCCTTGTATTGAATTTGTATAATTTTTAATGACAAGTCCCTGTTGATCTATTAGTGATTTATAGAGGTCCCTAAGGGGTCAATGAAAACCAACGAAAATTGTTATGTTTATTTTTGTAGAATTTGTGTATGATTTCAAACACTTAAAATATTCCATGAACAAGAAAAGTAAAACGACCTAAGCGACATTGATGACGTGGTTAAAAACTCGCTATCCGGAATAGAATACGACGAAGAAGCCGTTCAACCCGGTTTTAATGACTCTTCTATGGTTACCGAGTTTCTGCGTCATTAGATTGTTGCTAGGAACAATGCCACGCTTGTGATAAGGCATACCGGAATAAAATGCATGTGGCAGACTGACTGTGGGTTGTAATGATTTATTGATGGGCTTAAGAACCTGGCGGTGTAATGGTTTTATAATTATTAAGGTGATACATCATTATTTTCTAAAACTGTCCAAACAATTAATGATCATTATGTAACGTTAGTTTGACGACTGGATGAACATGTTGGGTAAGTTAGGCATGTTGTTTAAAGGTCAATGCCATCCAGAATGATCAATGTCAAATCATTTCGCACAATACCGGAAGTAGAGTGGAAACAACGTGTGCATACGTCCATACAGGAGATTGTCACCTTGTCCAATCTACATACACACCGTCGTAGCCTGGCATGCATTTTATTCAAGTTTGTCTAATTGTTGTTATTAAATTATTTGTTGTTGTTAGTCAAATAAAAATCAATTATCTGTGTTGTTCTTATTTTACCATTGAAAAATAGCCTTTCAGCTGCACATCATATGATATACCTATCTTTCATGCACATATGACCTCATGGGTATTTTCTTGTATTGTCGGGCGCCTGGCAGTAACATGTCTACATTGACCATTCTTTAACTAGCTGACAGCAGCCCGCCCGACTGCATCCGTTCTTACACAAGCTTCCGTCTACCTTGCTTACAGCTATGGCGGAAGCCTTAACTACTCGATCGCTCAGCATGCATACTAGTATTATATTAGTTTCAACAGTAGGACCGTTTTTAATTGATTGCAAAACCAGGGCCGATACTCACAAAGTATCTTCAGGGAAAAACTAAAATAGTTTGACTTGATTTTCGCAGTGCAAATATGTTTGGAAAATGTGGTAACGATGAGAACACTGTACTAAGGCGAATTTAAGGAGTCTTAAGGGAATTGTAAGATCTTGAGAAATTTTTAAGGTTTTTTTTCCATTAAGATACTTTGTGAAAAACCACACCAGGAGCACGAATAGAGTGAGATTGATAGGGATTGTCTGGGTCTATACTCCTTAGGGAAGTGACAAAGGCTTAACAAAGTCAATTAATTCCTTGGAAAAGTCAATCGTTCGGAAATTCTATACTATAATTGTACGTGCTGTTAGGATTGCATAATTCTAAGGTCTACATAAAGATCGGGTTGTTGATCTATTGATGAGGAATGAGATTTCCAGGAAAGCTATTAGAATTACAAATTGTAGCTAAAATCAAGTCTGTTAAACAGTGTTATTGATTGTGTCTGGTGGCTTAAATTACAAATACTTATTCATTTATGAAATAGAACCTAAAGGTTACTTTAACGGTAAAACCCTTTTTCTAAATGACATACAGTAAAACTTGGTTATTTCGAGGAGCGATCGGGACGATGAAAATACTCGAGTTAAACCGGGTGTTTGAAATAATCATAGGGCATGTATTGATGATAAGTACGCATATTTGTTTAAAACTTGCTCGAGATAGACCGGGTCCTCGTGATATCGATGCTCGTCATAACGAAGTTTTGCTGTACAATGTTTCATTGAAGCAGAAGAGTTAGCCTCAGTTTTACTGTGGTTCGACTACCAAGATGTATAAAAATGCGTATGGAGAGAATTCACAAACAAACTGCTTTATGAAGACATTGTTTCATTAAATTTCAACACATCAACTAATAAGCCACCTGTTTTAAGAACGTGAAATCCTATTTACAAGCCGCGGAAGTGATATGTGATCCTCTCACCGAATAATTTGTACCACGCAGCGATGCGGTCGTTATGCAATTGCATATTTTGTTTTCAGCTAACTGTGTTGCATTCGAAATTAATCTCTTTTATTTTCAAACGATACAAGAAACACACATCCTGTATAATATCGTAGACAATGATAGTAGTAACCTTCCTAATAGGCACCGGCTTAATGGGACTATGGCATGTGACGCGTAGAAATCTGTTCAAATAAAAAGAGATATTTAAATATGATTGTAGTTATTGGGTTCCATCATTTTCAAATGTCTGCACGAAATTATGATCTAACCAATGTCTTATATGAGATGGTATGTCTAAAACAAAGCTGCGAATGAGTAGGCGTTCCTACTGCCTAATGGCATACAGTAATGGCGTTGTACAGCTTGATAGCGTGATAAATTGAAGCTGGTGAGGGGATCATTATCACTTGCCTGATATGACAAGACCATTTAAGGCATCATTGATGCAGAAACCGTGATTATTATGGAATCATTTTCCAGTCTGCAACATGCAAAGATTTTGCATAATACTTTTGATGTGTCAGACAATGATAAAGTGTATGTTAACATGCGACTACAAACGATATCGTTGTCATCATCGCGCTGACTGCATATTGGAAACAGTCACGATTCATATTTAGATTGTCAATAGTCCTGCACTAAGTGGGCGTGTTTAGTATGCCCTGTGCAGAAGTTCAAGAAACAAACACAGTCTTGCAAGAAACAAACACATCAATGCAAGGTAGAATCAGTGCCAATCACAGAGCTACTGACTGTGCCATTCAAAGAACAATATCGGCCAATAAAGTTTATGAAAACCAGCTAAAGCATTGTGGCCACCAGTTTTTTTTAATAGATACCTGGACAGAATGGTTATAATTATAGCGAAAGTGGTTGTAACAAGGGCACGGTTTACAAACAATAGAAATATTTGGCAAACAATTAAAAAGAAATTTATGGCATCACCTGACAGGCATTACAGAAAAATGGAATATAAAACAAGCTCACCATTCAATTGACAACTATTTGTCTGTTACATACATGTTTTGTCACGTGTGTTTGGTCACAGTCAAATATTCTGTCAGTCTGTATAGTTGGTTTCCTTCTATGAACTATACGGACAGAATTGTGCGAGGGGATCCAATTGAAATGTTACATTTACACACAATCGAACAAAATATCAATTCGTCAGTTGTAAAGTATTAGAAAAAATCGACAGCAGACATCTGTGATCTACATGAAATTAGTATTATATGGTCCATGTTCGGTTCTTCATCAGCTTGAACAATTGACATAAAAGGACAAACAATAAACAGCCCTTGTATTGAATTTGTATAAGTTTTAATTACAAGTTGATTTATTATTGATTTGTAGAGGTCCTGAAGGGGTCAATGAAAACCAACGAAAATTGTTATGTTTATTTTTGTAGAATTCGTGTATGATTTCAAACACTTAAAATATTCCATGAACAAGAAAAGTAAAACGACCTAAGCGACATTGATGACGTGGTTAAAAACTCGCTATCCGGAATAGAATACGACGAAGAAGCCGTTCAACCCGGTTTTAATGACTCTTCTATGGTTACCGAGTTTCTGCGTCATTAGATTGTCGCTAGGAACAATGCAACGTTTGTGATAAGGCATACAGGAATAAAATGCATGTGGCTGACTGACTGTGGGTTGTAATGATTTATTGATGGGCTTAAGAACCTGGCGGTGTAATGGTTTTATAATTATTAAGGTGATTCATCATTATTTTCTAAAACTGTCAAAACAATTAATGATCATTATGTAAAGTTAGTTTGACGACTGGATGAATATGTTTGGTAAGTTAGGCATGTTGTTTAAAGGTCAATGCCATCCAGAATGATCAATGTCAAATCATTTCGCACAATACCGGAAGTAGATTGGAAACAACGTGTGCATACGTCCATACAGGAGATTGTCACCTTGTCCAATCTACATACACACCGTCGTAGCCTGGCATGCATTTTATTCAAGTTTGTCTAATTGTTGTTATTAAATTATTTGTTGTTGTTAGTCAAATAAAAATCAATTATCTGTGTTGTTCTTATTTTACCATTGAAAAAAAAGCCTTTCAGCTGCACATCATATGATATACCTATCTTTCATGCACATAGGACCTCATGGGTATTTTCTTGTATTGTCGGGCGCCTGGCAGTAATGTGTCTACATTGACCATTCTTTAACTAGCACGCAGCTGCCCAACCGACCGCTTCAGTTCTTACCCAAGCTTCTGTCTACCTAAACTTCGATGTTCGCTTACAACTAAGGCGGAAGACTTAACAACTCTGTCGCTCAGCATGCATACTAGTATTACATTAGAACCAACAGTAGGACCTTTTTGTTTGAAAAACCAGGACCGATCTTCTCAAAGCATCTTAAGGGGACACTTAAATATTTTGACTTGATTTTATTGTTAAGCTTATACACTACGTCTTAAGGAAATTGTAAGGTCTTGAGATTTGAAGTTTCTTCCTTTAATATGCATTGTGAATACCAAACCTGGGCACTGTTTTATCAAAGCATTTACGGAAATCTTAAACTTACGATCAAATTTAAATTCTTTATAGTACTTTTGCGACTTTAAAGTGTGGTAAATGGGACTGTTATACTTCAGTTAATATTCAGTAAATGAATTCTTACATACAAGTTCTGTCCCCATTTCGCAGTTGTTGAAGAATTATTCATAATTTAAATTTGAACGTAAGCCTTTTACGATTGCCATAAGTACGTTGATAAAACAGTACCCAGGAGCACGAATAGAGTGAGCTTGATAGGGATTGTCTGGGCCTATACTCCACAGGGAAGTAACAAAGGCTTAACAAATTAATTAATTCCTTGGAAAAGTCAACTTTTCTGATATTCTATACTATAATTGTACGTGTTGTTAGGATTGCATAATTCTGAGGTCTACATAAAGATCGGGTTGTTGATCTATTGATAAGGATTGAGATTTCCAGGAAAGCTATTAGAATTACAAATTGCAGCTAAAAGCAAGTCTGTTAAACAGTGTTATTGATTGTGTCTGGCGGCTTAAATTACAAATACTTATTCATTTATGAAATAGAACCTAAAGGTTACTTTAACAGTAAAACCCTTTTTCTAAATGACATACAGTAAAACTTGGTTATCTCGAGGAGCGATCGGGACAATGAAAATACTCGAGTTAAACCGGGTGTTTGAAATAATCAAAGGGCATGTATTGATGATAAGTACGCATATTTGTTTAAAACTTGCTCTAGATAGACCGGGTCCTCGTGATACCGATGCTCGTCATAACGAAGTTTTGCTGTACAATGTTTCCTTGAAACAGAAGAGTTAGCCTCAGTTTTACTGTGGTTCGACTGCCAAGATGTATAAAAATGCGTATGGAGAGAACGCACAAACAAACCGCTTTATGAAGACATTGTTTCATTAAATTTCAACACATTAACTAATAAGCCACCTGTTTTAAGAACGTGAAATCCTATTTACAAGCCGCGGAATTGATATTATATGTGATCCTCTTACCGAATAATTTGTACCACGCGGCGATGCGGTCGTTATGCAATTGCATATTTTGTTTTCAGCTAACTGTGTTGCATTCGAAATTAATCTCTTTTATTTTCAAACGATACAAGAAACACACATCCTGTATAATATCATAGACAATGATAGTAGTAACCTCCCTAATAGGCACCGGCTTAATGGGACTATGGCATGTGACGCGTAGAAATCTGTTCAAATAAAAAGAGATATTTAAATATGATTGTAGTTCTTGTGTTCCATCGTTTTCAAATGTTTGCACGAAATTATGATCTAACCAATGTCTTATAAGATGGTATGTCTAAAACAAAGCTGCGAATGAGTAGGCGTTTCTACTTCCTAGTGGCATACAGTAATGGCGTCGTACAGCTTGATAGCGTGATAAATTGAAGCTGGTGAGTGGATGATTGTCGCTTTGCCTGATATGACAAGACCATTTAAAGCATCATTGATGCAGCAACGGTGGTTATTATGGAATCATTTTCCGGTCTGCAACCAGCAAAGATTTTGCATAATATCTTTGATGTGCCAGACAATGATAAAGTGTTTGTTAACATGCGACTACAAACCGTATCGTTGTCATCATCGCGCTGACTGCATATTGGAAACAGCCACGATTCATATTTCGATTGTCAATATTCCTGCACAAAGTAGGCGTGTCTAGTATAGCCTGTGCAGAAATTGGCGTTTGGCGGGTTGTGCATAATATGACGCGTGTATATCGGATTGCAACTTTAAAGCTAGACTCAAGTGTACCTTACCTCGATATTCTAATGAACTCTGACGAGGTGATCGCGGTTATTGTCTTACGGGAGATTGCGTGTGAAAGCGCTATAATGACACAATCACGGTCATATTTCATCAGTTTTCTCCACTGGTCTGTGATCAAGTGATTACATATTCCCGTTTTCATTGTTATTTTATGAGGTTTGTGTAAATTGAGAGCATGGGACCATTCCGGACCAATTCCTAGTTCGCACACAATACGGAACCAATCCATACTGTTGTTTTATTACATATATTTTATGGTGATATAAAACCATGGGGAATTATGAGAACAAGGATCTATGAGGCTCTAGAGATGTACCGCAGCCCACGTAACGTACATACGGCAACGCCCATAAAATACGTCTATATATACAATTCAATCTCATTGCATTGGCAACTATAGTTATGGCTGTATAACTGCCCATAAATATACCAGTCACATTAATATTTTGAAACGCATGTACACTGTAATAATTATGTAATAGATACAGTACTAGTTTTTGATCAAAAGTGTCCTCTTACAACGGTTATAGGATGGTTTTGTAAGGACTAACAAGAAATTGTCCGAGGAGAGCCGAGGATAATTTGTTGTTCGTCCTTACAAAACTATCCTATAACCGTTGTAAGAGGACACTTTTGATAAAAAAATTGTACTTTATCTTACTTATACTCCGGCAAAAAGTAAATAATTATTATCTCCAGAGAGACAATGATTGGCACAATCAATTCTGGCACAATTCATGAGCAGAACACATATTGAATTTTAGAAAATATGACTCTATGTAACATTATAACCTTGGCCTAACACATCTGAGGGATTAACTGTCATATAGATTGAGTAAAAATCAAGAAACTATTAATACAACATATAAAAGTTAAGATTACACAAGCATTTATTTTCCACATTCATGGATTAAGGCTTGATGCACAAAGGTATATAGCATATTATTTGTCTTCATGTGTTTTTTTTAAATATACGAATGTCATTGTCATGGAATTTTCTATAAAAATAATGTTTATTTTCAAAGAGGATCATGTTAGCCGATTCTTATATATATCTAAAACTGCTCAGTTGATGTTAAGACAGTGTGTTTAGTTTTATAGATATTAAAAAAATGTTTGTATTATAATAGCGCCGTAATGAATTGACGAATGTTCTAATTAAAACATTCATTTTCATAGGGCAACATAATTTAATGATTACTAACTACAATATAATGTCGTATTCGAGTGATTCTAAGTGGCATCACATGTGTTCATGAAAACAAGTAGAAAGTTATAACTGCTTTCGATCATTGTATAATAATAATTCAGGACTCTTGTCGGTTGCACAATGTATATAAAAAAAAAAAATACATTGTTTATAGGTTTGCTGTATTCCTCCTGATAACTAGTAACGTAAAATCATTCAATTTTGATGGATTTTGCTCCCAACATTGTGGACAGCAATATTAAAGGATTAGCCATTGCCCTATTATTGTTGGCGTGTAGATATATTGTGATTATTTTGTTTTAGTATTTAGTTAAACCAAGACTAAAAAATATAATATACAAAATTAACGCTACATTTCTTTGTTTTATTATTAGATTTCACAAAATTCGCTAATTAAAATGTAATGCTGCAAATTTGATTAGTTTACAGTAACACAGTCATGTTAATCCCTCGTTGTGTGTTTTTACAATTTTTAGTATTCAGGCAATCAGCCATTTATTTATGACAATTATTTAAATGTGTATGTGGTTTTGCAAATCTGAAATAGTTTAAATTGACCAATCATTTTCTGAGAAAATGTCTCACAAAAGTGTACATTTACAGAAATAATGTACACTTTATGAATGGAGTCATTGGGCATGACGGAGTATAATATCAAAATAACCATGAAGTTACTAAGTACTCCATGAAGACCCATTGTGACGGCTGGTTCATTCCAAAGCATTTATTCGGCCTTAGTGATTAATTCCTACGCATATGCACTCTAACAGTGATATTTTGGCCTATATATGGAAAAAACTAAGAGCTATTTCCTAAATATAAAGAAATTAACGTCTGATATACACAATGCAACTTTTATTGCCTTACCAAATTGAGTGTCAATGTCAACCGTTGTAACGTACCTTTGAAGTAGATGGCACGCTATGAAGAAATCTGGATATACTTAAGCACTTGTGGAGGCGCCAGAAACTTGGTATATATCACAGAACAGGATGAATGACATAAACAACGTTACATTAAAGTAATATCAGGGCAATGTGTCCAGAAACAAAAACACTGGGGCTATTATTTTCTAGGATATGTATATATTTGGAATGGTATGGAGACAAGTAAATCGGTATACATTTGCGTAGCTTCAGGGCGGACAGCATCTGTATAATATATAGAGCTTGATGTAGCTCGTGTTACCCAACGAAAGTTCCATGGTACAAAATGGTAAGAATATGACATAGGATAGTTAAACTTACCCATTTTCGAGGGCTGTTTTTAGCTGTTTAGCCATTCTAGCACCCTTTGACAATATAATTTCCCTGGTCATTGGGTTACCTAATTAAACAGACATTCGAGTCTCCCTGTGGAGACTATTTCTCTCCTGTATGTATGACAGCCAACATCGATTTGCGGCGCCCAGGAATAGACACTGCTACCCTCACATTGGTGGAGTAGAGCATGTGAGTTATTCTTGCTCTGAAAAATTAACCAGTGGTATTGGCGAGAATTGAACATGGGATCGCCCCAATTGATAGGGAGAAAGATGAGAGATATACAATTACAAAGTGCAAAACTAAACAGGATGGAGAAGCGACAGTGTTGTCATGTTCGATGGATGTCTCACCTCTTATATCACCATCTATCTACGGGTGTACATCAAGTGATATATTATAATCAGATTATAATTTCACAACATTCATATAGAGATAAACTTATCTATAACCATGTAATATATGCCATAATTTTTGTCTGGGGAAGATACCCTGTATAATTAGATAGTATATAGACAATGAAGGCTTGTCACCGATAAACCAATGTCTCTAAACTGTAGCGATGATGACAGGTGACAAATTAGAGATGAAGGTAGTTGAATCGTGAAAGCTCGACCATTTCCGTTTGTCACCGGGAAATATTTGTCTCTATATACTGTAGCGATGATGAAAGGTGAAAAATTGAGCAGAAGGTGGTTGAATCGTAAAAGTTCGACCATTTCCGTTTGTCCCCAGTAAAACACCTATACCTACGTATTTCACATCACACCAATCGGAGTGTAGAGCCTTCGATCACCAAAGCTCTTCGTCGTTTACGGACCATGGCTCGGGCTACTCGGGTCGCCCTGACCTCTTCCACGAGCTTGATATCTAGGGTTCTAAGCCAAGAACTGGTAACCCGCCCTTCCATTCTTAAACATTGTGGATTCCAGTCCATGGCTTTTCTTTCAATGTTTGACGGGACTTTATTTTGTACATAATGATAATAGCAGTAGGGATAATAGTAGTGATATGTTACTTTTTATGCGTTTGCCTCTTGGGATACTATTATAATGCATAAAGGCTGATGCGATCAGAATGGTTGACAGTTACACAGTCTTGGGCGCTTTACACTTAGTTGATACTTGTTAAGTTATATGAAACCGTTGACGTCCAAAGGAAAGCCCACATGATATATGTGCATCATTACTAACTTGCCTATTACTGAGTGTCGGTGGTATCTTAATTGAGGTCGGGGATGGTTTTGCTTACGAAACCCTGCAGGAGAACATATGCTTGAACAATCCAAACATCAATGGTAGGAAAGCATATATATCACAATACTGAAACTTCAAGAAATGGTGAAACAAAGATAACATAATAACATGGTCGGTGTCGAGTTGTCGTTAGTGATAGATAATGCAGATTCATTGCTCAAGCGAAATAATTCTTAGAACTTTATTAATAGACATACAAGTATGGAATAGTAATGTAAATTAAATAACACAAACCTAATAAAACACTGACAAATGCTCTGAAATACTATTATCGGTATGGTATTGTCGTCTGGTTCCCGATACCTAAATCTTTCTTTACATTACAGTGTAGGTCCTAAACCATTGTAAGATTTAGGACAGGGAACCAGACTATATGGTATTGTCGTTTTGGGATTCAAGCAACCGGAATCATTTAAGCATTCAGATGTCGGTCTGAACAGTGAATACTCTCGGGTAGGCTGGAATACCTCAGTATAGTCTTAACGAAAGCTTAATTACAAATGTATGAGGTTTCATAACGCGTAACGTAAAATGAAAATATAAACCAGGGTAGTCATATTCCAATTTGCTAAATGTAGATACTTGTCGATATTGTAAATATTATGTAAACTGAATAACTAAATCGATTTCTTTATGTTAACTCATAGCGGCTGTTATAATGAAAATAAAATCCATAGCTAGTTCGTTTTAATTTGAATATTCAGTTCAGTATACTTTTTGTCGATCAATTGGAATAAATTGCATGCATGTGCAATATATATATATATAATTATATATACACTCAGAAATGCATCAATAAATTAGGCTGGTGATTTAATAATTTCAGCACATAAAGACATACTTGGTGATTTTAAATAATACACAACTTATGATTAATTCCGATCTATGTCAGTTTAGTTTTATGCAGTATATCATGTTCATGTAAAAGCGTTTCAAATTACGAGTCAAAACATAAATTGGAATTCATGTAAGCTGTAAAGAACATTTGCATTCAAGTCAGATTCATATGGCACTATGAAATACTAGAAGGTGGATACCAAATTAGTGCCATTAATTGATTGTTTGGATATTGTCCATTTTCTTTAAGTTACTGAATGTCATATAACACTTTATTTCACGGCTGGTCACCTTGGTGTCCACCCAGTTACGGAGCTATCAGGAGGCAAGGTGAGTGCAGTTTAAGCTTTCTTACACTAATCATAATTATACTACAGTTTCTAAATACTTTTCAAAATCATCTTATCATCAAATGTTGTCCTGCATTACACGATATGTTCTTTGAAGGGTCGAGTTGGTCCGTGACTGTTCTGTGAATGGATTGTGACTATTTTGTGAATGCATTGACGAATTGTTTTCCATCGAATTGTCAAGTTATTTCGTGAATATCATAGGCCAATGGTATAGGGCGAACCTAGGGAAAAATCACGTAGTTCCATGAATGACAGCGAGTCAACCCGTGAATGGCCTATGTATACTGAGTTTAGTTTCAGTAAAATCTTCAACACGACCTTATTGTCCTAGACGAGGTTGTGACATTCTCGATTTGCATCAGATGACGTCAAATGTTGATAAACCAGCCAGTGTTGATATCTGTATGCTATCTGACCTTGATACTCAGTTTATAACCCGCTAGATAAAATACAGTACGCGGGTACTTGAGTCAAATTGATTTTAAATTTTATGCTAGTGTCATGCATGTTGGGAGCGGTGGCCTAGAGGTAGGGAGCGCGCTTCGGGATCGAGAGGTCCCGGGTTCGACCCCTCCTGTCCACTGGTTAATTTCTCTGAGCAAGACACATATGCTTCACTCCACCATGCTGTAAAATTATACCTGTGATGACAGTGTCTATTCCTGGGCGCCGCAGATCGATGTTGGCTGCCAAACCATAGGAGAGCAATAGTTTCCACAGGGAGACACGAGTGTAGGTTTCCATAGGTAGCCCGATGACCAGGGGAAGTTTTATTGTCAAAGGGTGTTTGAGCGGCCTAACAGCTATAAAGAGCCCTAGAAAATTGGTAACTTTTTTAACAACCTCATAACAAGCTATTGACGATAGACTCGCGGTTACACCACGTGTCCGAGGGCTGTGAGTTTGATAACGTGACGTCAGTCCCATTTTAATTGAACTGTAACTGTTTTAGCCCATTTTGCACTCGTAAGGTATGAGTACTTCATAGACTGGCTGACCCAATAGCATGTTGATAACAGTGTAGTTGTCATATGACTGAAATAATTTATGGATACCTGTATTGTTCCAGCATTTAGTACACATACATTGGACCGGTCATTTACTGAGTTGTATAACTTGCAACCACGCCCCTTTTATTAACATGTGACAGTTTATTACCATTATCATAATGAAATACATTTAAACAAAACAACAGACATCTGATAAATGGCAAATGCACCTGAGCAATTAACTGTTCCCTAGTAAGCCAATGGTAACAGGGCCACAACCCATTTCCTTTTTGTGTTGCATATATCTGATAAAGAACAAACAATTTGACCATTGAACTGATCCCTAGTTAGCAATAATTGGTAACATGGCCATAATCCATTTTCATTTTGTACTGCATTTACTTGCAATATGTCATATATGACAGCACGACTTGTTTCATGATAGAACGCTGGACATCAAAAATGCTAAACCTGTATAATGATAATTAAATACAATATAGAATTGACAGTTTAATTTTGTGTAGAATTGCATTTTATCAACCGGCAAGTATAATAATAGCGGACAAATTCCCTAAGTTCAGGTTAAAAAGTGTGTATTAAGAAAATAAATACTTAGTCTATAAAATGTAGACGACCGAGTTCAAAAATTCAGATTTCGCTGTGTTATCTGACTATGATGACCTTGTACTGAACGGTATGTCAACAAGTTTGTTGTACGTAGCCGCTTGGTAGTTAACTATCGTCAGCGTTCAATAAATTTCAGACAAGATGGATTTAAGGTTTTATCAACAACAAGAAAATAAGGGCTACTATGGCTCTGTTTCAGACACTGTTCACCAGACCAATACCGCTGGGTTTGGAGGTGATCCGCATTTGAAGGCAGTGCCGATTAAGAATGGTTCTGTCAAACCGGAAAAGGAAATAAAATACCCAGAATGCACTCTTAATATAGACAATGTTCATTATGAGGTGAAAGACTGGGTGGGGCCATGGTGGAAAGGGGCATGTTTCCGGAAGATCCGGAAGAAGACGGTTCTCAACAACATCTCGTTTCAAGTGAAGGCAGGACATATGACAGCAATTCTTGGAAATTCCGGTAAATCTTTGATTTTGATGATTATGATTTATAATGTATAATGCTATTTTTATATCGACAAAATACAATGACACCAATAACATCACATCTCGTACGTACCTAAGTTCCTTTAGATTCTTCATACAGTATAGACACTTCATAAACAAGTTTTTAATCTTTCTTGAAGGTCACATATGCATCAGATATAGGACTTGCGTATGGTCTTGGACAACATGTAACATATTGTAGGTCTATTAAATGTACTAAGTAATGCTATGTAGATTTATTTTAATTAGAATAAATAATGTTGTTTATGTAACCAATATCGTCTATTTTCTATGGGTGAACACCACTGCGTGTTGAGGCCTTGATCATTGTAAGGAAGAACATAAAATGGAGCCTTATTCACCAACATTGTAAGACTGAGACTTAGACTTAAAATTGACAATATTTATATTCACTACCACATCTTAGCAATTAGATGTAACCAAGTGAATTCTTATCTAATTATTTGTAGTTACCCACTGAACATGTACATGCATACCCATTTATATAAAACATAAAAATCGATTCATTTTATAACAACTTGACAATGTAAAGTCTAAGTCTGAGCTTTAGATTTACAACATTGATGAATCCAGGGCTCAAGTTTAAGTTACATTCCAAGTGATTACCGCGTCCTTCGATTGAGTTTCACTTTCCATTTTACATGTTCTCTTCTCTACAGGGTCGGGTAAAACATCTCTACTTGATGTCATAGCATGTCGGCCCAGTGGTGTTGTTACTGGACAAGTTTGTGTTGACAACGTCAAGTGTACTCGTGACGTCATTCAACAACGTGCTACCTACGTCATGCAAGCCGATCGTCTGCTACCAAATCTGACCGTCCGAGAAACACTACGATATACAGCATTGTTAAAGTTACCTGGCAACACCACACGGCATTCAGTAGACCAAAAGGTGAACAAATAGCTCATTATATTTAGCACATATTTTAGAACAAGTCAGTTAACAATTAACCTGGATTACCTGCCCCCTTACCATACGTGATAGGGGACGTGCTAACTATGCTCAAGTACGTCGGGAACCGGACTAAGTTCACAATAAGGTGATTTCAGATCCTAATGAACAGTGTCATGCATAACATTGCTTGTTTTACGCTTGCTGTCAGCTTGTTTGTTGACACCATTTGCATTACTATATTGTAGATGTGTTGCTTTGTTTTAAAACTACATTCAATGTCTTTGAGCTAGCTATGATTTGTGTTGCTGACACAGCAAAGATTGGTGTGTGTGTACCCGACACAAATCAGACTTGACGAAAATATGTTTGACGGCTAATTCCAGATGCAAATTTCGTTGGAATAGAAACCGATTAGCTAAGCGCGATAGTCCAGTTAATAAACTAACTTAGTAGTATGTTTTAGGTATCCCAAGTTATTCTGGAAATGGGACTGAAAGATGTGGCAGATTCAAGAATAGGAAGTAGTATTATACGTGGAATCTCAGGAGGAGAACAACGTCGTGTAACCATAGCAATACAACTACTCAAAGATCCAGGTAAGTAGTGAGTTAGCTTTACTCGTACTCTAAATAAACACAGTCGATATCCATTAAATGTTTAATAAGTTCTATTGTTCCAAGGTTCGAATCCTGATAGAGATTCATTATAACACAATTTCCGTGCCGTTTGGTACAAGAACTGGCCCCAATCTCCCTAAACATCTCAATCTGAGATAAATCTCATTTTTAAAATTGACATGTGTCATTAAGATAATTTCCTTGGTATGACAAGTTTCACAATTGGCAACACAAAACAGAGAGCACTATTCTGTAAAATCAAGAGAGCTTGAACTTCAAATTTATCTCAAATGCAGACTCTGATTAATTTGAGTAAAATCTCAATTTGAAATGAGATTTCTATTTGATATGTTTCGGGTGATTTGGGCCTGATCAAATATACATATAGACTTGAAATGGAATTATGTGTTCCTGTCACATACGTAACGGCTCTATATTATAAGTTTTAAGAATGTTAAAACAACGTCACTACTTTCCTGTTATGAATATCTTATACTTCTACAGATATGATACTTCTGGATGAACCCACTTCCGGTCTGGACAGTTACACGGCGCGATATTTGGTTTCAAATCTACGAGATCTCGCGAGACGAGGGAAAATTGTCTTGTTGACGATCCATCAACCAAGTTCCGATATATTTCACATGTTTGATCAAATAGGACTAATGTCTCTAGGCCAGATGGTCTACTGTGGCCCTTCAACTGAACTGATCCCTTATTTTACATCATTAGGGTATCCGTGTGACAGATACACCAACCCGCTAGATAAATACGGTAGGTTATTATACATTCCTTGATGAAACTGTATGCATTAATTGCTGTGTGAATGTTCTTCAGTCCACCTGTTCGTCAAAACACATGAGAGATGGTCTTAAACTTCAAATAATGTCATTTCTGTTACAAAATACGTAGCACTGACTCTACTTGTTGAACGATAAGCAACTGGAAACTTCTCGGCATGGTATGCATGTGAAGGATATGACCCTATCTGGGCAATAAACTGAATTTGCAAAGTCACAATTTGTCATATTATTCATGTTGAGCTAACTGGATTGCCATTGCTTAGATGTTTTTCAACTTAATGTATAACTGTTTTAAATCATCATCTTTGCACTTTTTCAGTGGATGTTGCAAGTATTGATAGACGGGATAAAAAACGTGAATACAACAGTAAGAAACGTGTGGACAGTTTAGTAGAGGCATTCAACAACTCAACAATACACCGTGAAACGTTGGAAACGATACGACAAACCCATGCACGACCATTACCTAAAGTATACGCACGTCAGAAAGGTCCGAACTATGGACGAGTTTTCTTCACAATTCTAGGGTAAAAATATTTGTGTCACTCATAAAGTTTTGTTACATTGAACAATATGGTAGAAGTGTTTAACAAAATTTTAATCACGGCATACCGTCAACAATGTGTTATACGTTTATTAATGTAAAAATAATATCATACAATTTTATTATTATACTCTACCATTCATCCCTAACTCCACCATGTTTACCAATTTCAAGCTCAATATCAATTATGTTCACAAAACATACTTAATGTTCATCAATATTGTCACTGTTGTCACAAAAACCAACTTAATTATAAATAAATAAATTCATTAACGCAGCATGACCTTTTTCGAGAATCTTAATTCCTATCTTACATTGATAGTAACATTGTCATATTATATAATGAATACAATTTTGAAATGTTTGCTTTCCAGTGGTATATAAAGATATCAGATGAGATCAAGCATTTTCTCATTGCATTTGTTTGTAATGGGGACAAATATTATGAAACACCCTGTACTTTATTAATGTCCTTAGATATACAGTTTTTACGTTTCTTTCATTTTCAGTCGAATGAACAAGAACTTATTCAGGGATAGGAAAGATTATTTTGCACGAATATTTCTGCTACCACTATTCATGGTGTTCATTATAATATTTCTGGGACGGTTAAAACATAGCCAGAAGAGTATACAGGATCGGATAGGACTTATATACAATGCATCCACCGGACCACCCTTCATCAGTATCATCAACAGTGTGGCTCTATGTAAGTAATAAGTGCACTTCAAGTATAGCACAGGCCTCTCTGAATAGTGCATTTGCATACCCTACGTACCAGCGTTTTTTAGCCATCCATCTAACACATTTGGTTAAATGGCTAGCATATCTATCCTTCCGGCTAGCACATACATGTATAATAAGCCAGATAGCACATTTAGTAAGAAAGCCTGCTTTCCAATGCATTTATCCGTTTAGAAATAACTGAAAGTGGTCTTAATGGAAATAAAAGTTCTGGTCTTTGCTGTCATCTTTTTAAACGTGATATTTCTTCGCCCGGGGTCTCTAACACACGGTTGCCTGTATATCTCTTATTAGAGTTTGTGGATGGAATCAACCCAAATTTTACCTGAAATGGATAGTGTATGTTCTCTGTTTACAGTTGTGTGTTTGCGAGATTTATACTACCGGGAGAGTCGGGATGGCCTGTATGGGACGGCAACTTTCCTGGCAGCATACACTGTACATGTCATACCATTACATATTGCATCAAGTCTGATATTTAGTAGTATTATCTACTGGTAAGTTGGTACAAACTTGATAAACTTGGTACATTATACATATTAGGTAAATCGAGACAATCTTATTTGTTGTATGACGACCTGTTGCAATTTTGACAGGCTGATACATGTACGTGTACATTCAGAAAAACCTTATTCGAGTGGCATTACCAATACTTACTTACTCACTTAGTAATATTCGCATAGTTCCTCACAACATACACCTGTTTAGGACGTTCTTCTCTGTGATAATCCATGAGTTTCCCATCGTAACTACTCGGGATACGGAAGCTCTCTCTGATGCCGGTAGCGCATGCTATACGCATTTACGTCCAATATGTTTAATAACAATGTAGTACCGCAACTTCCATTTTTATCCTGATTACAGAACTATTCTGACAACATTGATAACCGTTAAGAACCGTTAGCATAATGGCGACTATGGTTCTATTTACTCCCGAGAGATCGTTGCGTTAGTCACGCCCGAGGGGTCCCGATTGATTCTTGCTCTTCATGTTCCCTTCGGCCTCTTATTCTCTAATACTTTGATTTCAATGACAGTGTTTGTAACAGAGCACGTAATTGTAAACTTCATTATTTTCTATTACTTTCTATTCAGGGTGACAGGGATGAATCCACATTTTGATAAGTTTGCTCTGTTTACGTTGGAAGTATTTCTGCTACATTACTGGGGTGAGATGGTGACAGTAGCATGTATGGGATTGGTGATGAATGCTAACCTGGCTAACAGTATGGCAGCACTAGTGCAATCTGCGGCAGTTATCATTGCTTCAGGATATGTCAGGTATTTACGAAATCCCAACATTCATGACTGTCATACACCAACATTTTTAGATAAAAAATACTAAGTCAGAATATCATTTATAAAAGTTCCTGTTTGTCGTCATGTAGATCGACATTGGCTTTCATTATATACTTTTCTATTAAAAGGCGTTTTAAGATACTTGACATTGTGTCGAGGCTTTTTGACATCTTTGTGTTCAGTAAATAAAATACTTTTAGTTATCTTCGAAGCTCAATAAAATACCTCACGTTTCTCCTTCAACAGTATTATTTTGGTAAAGTTGGTCTCAATATTCCATATCGAATAAAGAGTGAACAGTGAACACACTGTATATTGTCTGACGTATTACACACACAATTTTGTTATGTTAATTATTTGATATCATGTTATTTTGAATATTTGTCGCCATATATCACCATGTTATTTATTCAATTGTATTATTGTTGCTTTGTAAAAAGTCTATATATATACTATTCTATTCTATTCTATATGGATGTCTTATTATGGACATGTTCTTATCATTATATCAGCATCAATAATAGCACCAGCTTTAACAACTGTATTTAATTGTAGTATTAAATCAAATAAATTCCCATTAGCCTTCAAAACAGCAAAAGTTATCCCAATCTTCAAGAATGGTGATAAACATGATAAAAACAACTATAGACCAATTTCTATTTTGCCAGTCATTTAATTAATACTTGAAATACATGTAAGCAAGTGTTTGAAGTCTTATCTTTCTGAAAATAAACTTCTTTACGACAGACAATCAGGATTCCGTAAAGACCACTCGTGTCAAACTGCTTTAATAAGAATTATTGATGACTGGATTTCAGCTGTAGACAATAATAAAATAGATGGCACACTGCTCATTGATTTAAGTAAAGCGTTTGACTTAGTAAACCATGATATTTTACTACAAAAGCTTTCATTATATGGTATTCAGTTTTCAACATTAGATTGGTTTAAATCCTACCTCAATTTTAGAACTCAAAAAACATTTATATCTGGCAAATATTCTGGCCCTGGTAATGTTTTAGCAGTTGTTCCACAGGGCTCAGTTCTTGGCCCGCTATTGTTTTTGATATATATCAATGACTTGCCTCTGTCACTTTCACATTCTATTGCCGACATATTTGCTGATGATACCACCTTATCAACTCACAGCAAGTCTTTAGATCATGTAATATTTTCACTTACCAGAGATTTATGGCATGCTGATCAGTGGTGTAAACATAATCAAATGTCTATTAATTCTAAAAAATCCAAGGTTTTATTTATAACAAGTAAACGAAATAAACATCAAATTGTTGAATCCAATATCAACATTCCTTTTCAAGTTATACTCCGATACGCCCTGTGACTCCATTGATAAAGTGTACATTATTTTCGTAAGTGTACACTTTTCGATTTGTAAGAAAGTTGTTTGTACAAAACATTTACTCAGAAAATAATTGGTCAATCAAGACAAATCCGCTTATAACTAACTACATGAACAGTTAATAAATGACATACTGTAAAATCAATAATATTAGAGGGCCATTTAATTGCGTTAATTTTGTGGATGATATCAACCACGAAAATCCTTTAAATTGCATTGAACTTTCCACGAAATGGTCTTTTTCACAAAATCCACAAATTTTGTCACATTGAAATTTAATTATTTTTACTCGTCAAAAACATGTAGCTAGAAAATTGTAAGTCCGCACAAAGATAGTGCAATATTAGACTGTACTAC
The DNA here is from genome assembly GCA_963678985.1 of Spisula subtruncata. Taxonomy (NCBI): domain Eukaryota; kingdom Metazoa; phylum Mollusca; class Bivalvia; order Venerida; family Mactridae; genus Spisula; species Spisula subtruncata. The sequence continues at coordinate 20,185,696 of OY787661.1, forward strand.
TGTAAAACCATCTTATTTGTGGCTTTTACTCGAATCAATAGTGTAGATAACTAAATCATGAATTCCAATATTCTTGATTTATTTAGGCCAGAACAAATTTTAGAGAAATTGTTTATTGTTTTGTAAACCGCAAAATGGGGAGCAAAATTTATATCATTGTAATGATTTAAATTAGCTGTAAAAATTCATTGTGCATTTAATTACATGTACAAGAAACCTGAATATATACAGAATACAAATAGTTACTATAATTGTCTATCAGGTGAACTTTATTCTATATATTAATATGACTGTGAGCGTCAACATGGGCAGTACGAATATAACCTTGTTATGTGTATTAGAAATAAAACAATACCAATATTTTCATAGAAATATGACAATTGTGAAAATAAGATGCATAAATTTCTACCTTTGTGCACTAAGTCCTTTATCAATGAATGAAGAAAACTAGATGCAAGTGTATTATAAGCACTTATAAGGTGTATAAACACATTAACACTTGTGTGAATTTTAATCACAAGCTAATTAAACCTATGAATGGACATTTTTGGACACTTAACTTAATCCCTTTGGTACATTATAGGCCAAGCACATTTTTACATTAGAACTATATTTTCTATGCTACGAATGATGCTCTGTTCATGGATTTTGCAAGGAACTTTTGGATAACCATGGTCTCTCTGGGGATCATTTTGCTTTTTGTCGGAGTATAAGTCAGATACAGAACTTGTTATCGCTCAAAAGTGTCTTCTTACAAGTGTTATTGTACAGTTTCGGAAGGACGAACAACAAATTATCCTCGGCTTCGCCTCGGACAATTATGTTGTTTGTCCTTCCGAAACTGTACAATAACGCTTGTAAGAAGACACTTTTGAACGAAAACTAGTACTGTATCTAATACGTAATTCAATTGAAGCTACTTCATCAGCAAAGCTATTAGGTATCACAATTAACGATAGCCTATCTTGGGCAGACCATATCAATAATGTGATAAAGAAATGTAATTCCTATTTGTACCTCTTATCTAGAATTAAAAACTTTCTTTCGATTGAAACTAAAAAACGTTTTTATAATGCATACATTCTTCCCCATTTTGACTTTTGCTGTATTATATGGGGAAATTGTACTAGCAGTCTTGAAGATAAACTTATAAAATTCCAGAAAAGAGCGGCTAGAGCAATTCTTGATAGCGATTATTCTACTCCTTCAACTGCTCTATTTTCAAAACTTAAATGGATGACATTTCATGAGCGTGTTATTTATCAGAAAGCTATCCAAATGTACAAGACTCTCAGAGGAGATGCACCAGATTATCTTCAGAATGCATTTACTACAGATATTCATTTACGACTGTTACGTTCTTCTTCTACATACCAATTGTACAGTCCAAAACCCAACACCGAGTTATTTCGCCATACTTGTGTTTTCTCTGGCACCTCAATATGGACTTCTATCCCTCTTTACATCAAAAACTCTACTTCTATTCAACATTTTAAAACTTTATATCTACGCTGGGTGAAGCCATCATACTTTGAAACATCCCATGCTATTGCTACAACCTAATGACTGGCTAGCAAACTTCATGCAAACATTACTATTGCAGGTATAATAATCTATATATCCGTCTGCATAATTATTCCTTTGTGTATTATGTTTTTAAAATGCCACTGCTTTAAGTATATTGATTATGTCGTTCACATGTATAATGATACGCTGGCTCCAATGGTGTGTCTATATCGGATTAAGCGTTTTTGTTTAATTACAGCTGTAGATATTGTCTTGATAATGTTTCTATAATTATGCATAGGTATACCTTCTTTTTTTCAAATCCTTTCACTGACACTCTTTTATGAATTTTTCAACTTATATTGTGAGACATCATAGGGGCCAAAATATCAAAATATCAAATATCATTGTTTTCTTGGCATAGTTATTTTTCTAGTTCATTGTTCATTGTTCATTGTTGAGGATCTTATGGAAGATTGATTGTTTCGTATATTGTCAAATAAGTTTCCTCGTAAAATAAAGTCTTTATTATTATTATTATTATTATGTGACCGTATTGTTGAGGCAGTTCTATAATTTGGGGGTTTTTTTCATTGTAGAACGATGGCCAATCTTATAGATCCGCTACAATGGCTGAGTTGGATTTTAATACATAAATACTCATCAGAAATCTTCGTAGCGAATGAATTTGAAGGACTTGACTTTGACTGTGATGGTAAGTCTTACATAATTATACATTATACCGCAATAAACTCGACGATTATCTCTGGCTTAGCATGAGTAGGTCGTAAGCACAAACTCGATATTTTCAGAAAGCAACTAATAAATGTCTAAAATTTACTCATTACTTTTGGAAGACCAAGTTTTTTCAACTTCATTTTGGTCAACATGACAAGTTCCAATTTTCATGAAAATTGGCTCTTATACATACGACTTATGATGCAGGTTTCAAATATGTATTGGTATCAGTCTTAAAAGGTCGTAAGTAGCAGGTACGACCTGCTCATTCTAAGCCAGCGATATGTACACAAGTTCAGTCGTCTTCAAATCAGAAAGTACAGTTAGTAATTACATTGTACATCCAAATCAAACTTTCTTTTCTTGTTTTAGGACAAACTTATTATGTTTTTGAACTTTTGAAAATCAACCCCCTGCTGAAATTGATAGTATTAAATTCAGGAGAAATCTAACTTAGAACAACAATATTGCTGTCTTGATTTTGCGACTATTGTTTGATCTTTGCTTGTCAGTTTACCCGTTGAAATGCAAACTCGTACTCGTTTGTAAGCAGATATCAGGGGGAGCGGGTTTCATTGGGTGAAATCGCCGTCGTGTACTTGCTGCACAACTTTTGTATAACCAATTGAAACCAACGACCAAATGGCTTCAATTTACAGATCCAAATTACTTTAAGCATTGATACACGACCTTTATCTAAACCATCAATTTATAATATTGCAGAATCGCCATCTTGTTTCGTAAACGGCTCTATGTTTATCAACCAATATTATCCGGGAGCCGAAGATCGCATGGCTAGAAACTTTGGAGCATTGGCAGCGTACGCTTTTGGAACACTACTTCTTGCTATATTTGCTTTCAAAGTTGGAGGAATGAAGAATCTCCATTAACAGTGATTTATACATGTTGATCAAGTGCTCATTTTGCTCAATGTATGACATGGTTTAAACAAATACTGAAGTGTGCAGTTGACAGTTGAAGAGTAGTGGCAATGCATGTGAAGGATAGCTATCAGCACATACACACACTAAATGTATCTCCACAAGACATTCAGCGAAGAGATGAAATGTGAGAGGCGAGTGTGGTATTCACATAGCATCATAAGGGAAAACTTAGAATTTCCTCAAAATCTTACGATTTCCTTAAGCGAATCAGCTGAATAGGAAAAATAAGATTGTCAACTTTTTAATTTGTTATGGAGCGTTAGTTTCTTGCAAAATATGCGCATACTTGAGTCAAAATATTTACGTATTCTCTTAAGATGCTTTGTAAGTGTTTGTTCTTGTAAGAGAATCAAGTGAAACTTAGAAACCGATTCTTGTTAAAGTTTATTAATTCATAATCTGATTGTCAGAAAGTATTCCATTCTCTCATAAATACCGAACCTTAGTATACTAAGTTGGCTCTTACTTCACAAACGTGTTGAGCGCTGTTTTGCGATTTACGGAAATACAAAGATTCAATTATCAATAAACTTGAAACCGTTTGATCGAAATACGTTTGACTCAAACACGTGTTCAATCCTTATTTGTACGTGTCTGACACATATAAGGGACATATTTATTCAGATGTGCCTGAAAAGTTTTTTGATAGTTTGATGATTATTGGTGAAGACTTGTAATAATTATGTATTGCAATGCACTGGAAAATGCAATTTATTTATTTATGTTATTTATTTATGCAAATTTGAATAGTGGGCATTATGCCTAATTACTGAATAAAATTGTACATATTGTATATGATCTAGTTATTAATGATCCACAAGAAAACAATAGGGATTTTCGACCTCCACAGAGTTAGTTCCTGCCTTGAGTCGAAACCAGAACTACTCATTTCAGAAACATATGCTTTTTCGTATGTAGTGGCATCTAGCCCACAGCCTCTAGTTCAAGAATGCAAGCACCAGTGTTGAGGCATGGAGTTGAATCGAACACATTTTTAACACGGAGTCTCTAATGTTGTAGCACGAAACCGAACCAATACTTGAAAACCCTTTCCGGAGACGGATTCACTAATGTTATTAGTCTATAAAGTCTGAAATCGAACACAAAGAGACGGATCCACTAATGCTGACTCATGGAATCGAACCAAGGCCTTCTACGATAACCAAAGCCGATGTTCTAAATAAAGTACCAATACCGATATTTAAATGTATAGTTAATCACAAATAGCTTTATCATTTATTGTCACACAGAGGACAGGGACAACGGAAAATTTGATCAGATATAAATGTAGTTACAAATATCATGTAGACATGTAAAGGCACACAATAATGATGTAATCCATACGATTTCACACTGACTGCACTGATTCAATAGATGATAACCACTTGTTGATTGGTGGTATAAAGTCTAGACGATATACTACTATCTATAGACGACATACGAGACGTTAAACATAGGATCGAGTTCAAAATGCGATAAAGAGATAACCGAGTTTATGAAACTTATAAATTCAATATTTAAGTTGATGTCATGTTAAATTGTAACGTTACAACAAAACCTCTACATGGATAAACTACTGCTGGGTGGTTTATACATACCAAAGAAAATGAGGTCTACCTAGGCAGCTCAGTTAGAGACCTCATTTGTCACCTGGGAAACCACGGGGGGGGGGGGGCAAGGTGGTTATACCAAAGAAAATGAGGTCTGTCCGGACAGAGCAGTATTTAGAGACCCGACATGCCACACGAGTAGTCTGGTTTTAGAACACCGGAACTTCTTCTGTGAAGATGGTAGAGTCCTTAATTCGCGTTCTGAGCTATTGTCGGCTGCTTGTGGGAAATCAACGTAATGACTCATCAATAATGCCAATAACGATACAAGCTTCTGAAACAAAATATTTAGTAATAAAACTCATACACTACAATCGCTTGACCACCGAGAGGACACTTTCAAACTGATGTTATTTTTGCGTCGGTCATGATATTAAGGATAAACAAGAAGCAGTCACAGACAGTCATATACCCCGCCAAAGAGAAGATAATAAAAAAGGGCCATAACTCACAATGATCACAAAAATGGTCGAATCACAAAATACTGACAACATGCATTGTGGGTCATCAAAGTTTTAATTGTGTAAAAGTTTCATCACAATCCCTTTAAGAAATGTAGGAGTTGCACACGAAAGCTCGGACGGGCTGGCAGACGAACTGACGGTCGGGCGGACTCATGACGGACGAACGGACGGACTGACGGCCGTCCGGACCGACTGACGGCCGTCCGGACGGTATGACGATCGGCAGGCGATAATAAAGAGCGAAACAGTGAAATGGACATGAGAGTTGTTGTCTTAATTTTAAGATGGTCTTATAAATCAGTTGGTCTTTAAGTGAGATATTGTTTATTTATTATGTAAACTGTACGACATAACCTTGAGATCCGGTTGTGAATGGAAGCGCTGTGACAAAAGCCGTCTGCAGGTACTTTAAGACTACAAAGTCTATAATTACCGACACAATATGCCTTTAATCGCTTAAACCTGCATTAATACTATTCCTACAAACGTTTGTTAAATCGATAATAGTAGTAAGTAATACCTGCACATTGATTTCTATAGATCAATGATTGACGTGTACAATGTACTGAACTTCATACACACATACATACATTGAATCTAAATAATCGTTCAATACAGCGTTTTACATGGTTGGTGACATAAAAAGGGAAATCTAACAAATAAATACACGGACTAACAATGGAGGAGACGAGTTACTTAGATGATTCCAGGGTATTGTCGGTGGACTTTGAAGTCTTTGGAGTCGTACAGGGTTAGTACAATGCTTCTTTTAAGGCTTAGCCGACCTTTAGGTTGTTCAGTTGTTCATATGACATATCGCTTGAACGTATGGTGTATACCTCATGTGTATACATGTACAGTCGAGTCAATCAGTAATTGTAATGAGGGAACTATTCCATTCGAAAGAATAGCGGAGACTTAGTTAACTCAGTTGCAACCAGTTAAACCTAGATAAACATAGTTTACCTGACGGACGAGCTTATGTTCATAATCGTCTACTTGTAACTTTAAACAAACTGTACTATAAATTATGTTAGATATTTATGAAAGAAACACTTCAGGGGACAATGGGAAATTAGTTATAGTAAGTATGTACAATTACATGTAATGTGACATGTGTATGGCTTGCTTTTAATTATTCATCGTGCAAATTCTTGACTTTTGTTTCAATACCCCAAAATGGCAACGAATCTATCAATTTTGAGTTTCAAGTATACAGTTTCTACACTAGCCAAACATGCCCATCATCACAGGACTATGGAATTATATCACAAACTACAGTTTTTACTTCCTAAATGTTTCACCTATTCAATAAGTACGAAACTGTCTGTATTATATTGTATAAAGAATGGGTGAACAATTGTGGAAGTAAAAACTGCAGTTTGTGATACATTGCTATCAATGATGACACTGAGGCGACGTATGAATTCGTACCAGTCATGTTACAGTGTGTCCAAAAGGAAAGTATACAATTTCAGTGTAGCTTTATCAAATCTTAACGTTCTGCTATCGCAATGAAATTTTGCACATGGTGAGCCAAAAGATGTAAGTTTTGATAAAAATACTTCGAATGTTTGGACAACCTGTATACTCCTTGGGTCCCGTCTTTGCCATCGTTATGTGATTGTGAGATACATAGCACAAACATGTTGTAGAATAAATGTATGGAGTGTATATTGAATAAACTGTCAAATATTTAAAGTATCTATTGATTTGTTTCAGGTGTTTACTTCAGGAAGGTAAGTTCATTGGAATTATAATTTATCCTTTATTCCTCGCATATTATTATTTGCGTTTTATTTATCCTCGCCGCTGAAAATTGCATATGGGCGAGACCCCCTGGTTCTTTTACATGGCATGTGAATATCACCCATACATGGGAACTAGGTTGAAAGTTCCACCGAAAGACTATTAGTAAATTTTAGATGGTCAGCTCGGGATTCGAACCCACAACCCCGAAATCAGAAGTCTCGTGCTCTACCAACTTCAAGCGTAGCGTATTCTTGTGAGTTACGATTTGAAATACAAAATGTACTCTCAATTTAGTGTAAAAGTTTTAAAATAATCCCACCAAATCTATATTAGTCTGAATTTATTTCTCTTTTATTCACACAAATTGATAGAATGTCCTTTTATTTTGTCTGTTTATGATCGTGAATCTAATTTACAGTGAAACATATCAGGGGAGCTCACTCGTGCCTGCTTACAACGTGTAACGTGCATGAATGAGTTCCCCTGACAGTATCTGCTGACAGTGGTAAAGTTGTCGAAATCGAACCAGCTTGCCAGACTGAGGCGATATAAAATTTGATTAACGTTTAAGGTTGTTTCACAAGCGCAATAACGCTGTCTATAATCAATGATAGTATTTTATTATGCACCAGTCAGTTGCAATCACGGCTCCATCCCCGGGGAGGAACGGGAATTTTATTTTCGGGTTCCAACCCCCCTCGCCCTCCACGGGCCAACCGAGGACACCCGATTGTAAATGTTGTCCTTGGGGTATTGGTTCAGAGAAAAAAATCCAACATTTCCCCGGCAATGCGGGTGAAGCTGGAAGGTAATTACAGGGCCGTTTCCCCTGCCGTCCACCACCAGTCCCCGGGGATGGGTAAGCCGTGGGTGGGTGGGCCGTGTGTGTACTTGAACTGACTGGTCGATTATCTATATTTCTTACAGTATGCACTTCAAGCAGCAAGCAAGATTGGTGTGACAGGATGGGTGAAGAATACAAGAAATGGTTCCATTAAAGGTGTCGTACAGGGAAACAGATCTAATGTCAGGCTCATGTAAGATTCTATATTTAAGTTAAGATAGATTATTATTTACTTTCGATAGATTATGGTGATTTCAGTGGAAATAACAGTGACAAATAACAGCGAAATTATCTTTACAATGTTATTTTCACTGTTTTGGAGTTCGTTCCAGTATCGTGCAGAAAAAGAAACAACATGAACAGCACCGGACTTCAAAATATGACGTCACTTTATGTTTTGATGATCCACCTTTAAACATGTACCCAATTTAGAAGTGGGGATCGCTCATATACACAGTCACAAAAATAGTTCTATCCATAAAAAATGAATGAGTTATAAGGGATTTAGGTAGGTCCCCGTGTTTTTGTTACTTATAACGCATCAAATACAAGTAGGCGAGATAGCACTCACTAGAATCAGCAGAAAACAAAGAAAAACACACAAAGAACACAAAAAGCCAATATTTCGTTTTACCATAAATACCAGACATGAAGACACGACACCTTTCTCAAAAAATTAGACGCTCAAAATAAAAGCTCATTTGTTTTTCATTTCAGGCAAGACTGGCTGTACAGAGAAGGAAGCCCCGAGTGTCTCATAGGAGGATTACAGTTTCAAAATGAAAGGGAGTTAATCAATCCAGAATTTTACCAATTCAAAGTTGAGCTGAATGATTGGTAAAACAGTACAAACAATATAATTATAGTACATTATCAGTATTATTTCGCTTACATTATTTTACAAGTGTAGATCTGTTTCATTGCAGTATTATATGTGTGTTTTCGCATTTCCGTAAATGTATCTACATTTGTATCTGTTTTTACCGTTGCAGTATTATTATATATAATTTATTATAATAAACAATGAATTCATGTTCTGTTTAATTGTTTATTCTGAATAAATGCATAAATTTCATAATTATACAAATATTAAACATAAATACAGTATGTATTATTTTTACAAATTTGATTATTTTCGGACAACATATACCGGATCTCCGACATTGATATCACCTTCAGTCACAACCACTGTGTGTATACCAAAACATGGCTTTGGTCCGTAAGGGTCCATACATCGGAATCTGTAAAAGAAACAATAATATTATAACACAGATTGGCCATTATGCAAAGGGTAACAATCGAATCTAAAAATCTTGCTTACTACTTGGCTTTAATAGTAATCAAGGGAAACACACACTCTGTCAAACACCTGTCATATTCGGTAATGGAACGCCATATTCTCCCAATACAGTAGTCTGTGTTTTTTAAGAAAACTCCTCAATCTACTATTTTCTCATGAAATTATTTCCCTTTGCACCCTCAAACATAGCGATAATCAAGCCCATAATAAAATCTAGCTATAATTGAAAAAAGTTATGCTATTTGATTGATCAATCTAATATCTAGTCGGGTGGCAAGACTACCAAAACAGGTTCTGATGAAGCATCAGCATAACACATCAGGATAGGATCGAGGCAAGTACAATCTACTGCATTATATAATGAGAAAGGTTAATAAAAATGGTGGTATCGTCCTCTGCAATACACAATGTACGGTGTAAAAGATGAGGTAATAAAATCCAAGATAAGATGACAAGACTGAAAATGAGGACGGTTGTCGGAAATATAAGGACGACATGGCTGTTAGTAGGTAATGTTAAAGTTATGATGCATGAGGCCACGGATGTATAGATATAGATACATGATGAGGCCAAACATGACTTAGCTGTAGAAGCTTTGTGGTACTTACTTTTTTAATTCTACTGTAGGTTGGTCATCTTTATCTTTTACTCCAGTGTCAGGATCTATGGTTACCATGATGCACCTACGAGAGACAAAAACGTACTTGATATTAGTTCCCTAATGGTTCCGAACATAGATATAAGACAATCTTGATATCGCGATGGTTTGTAGAAGTATGTCAATAATTTAATTTATTGTTTTAGTAGAATTGTTGATAGTGACCCAATATAATTTCGGCATATTTTGTCTGGGGCCAGCACATACGAGGGATGATCCACAAACACGCGAAACAATGCTTTGAAAACTTTGTCGCATGACTTACATAGCTGATAGTTTGTCTGACAATAGTCTTAGATGGGTGTGTTTTAAATATACAAATATGAATACATCTCATTCAAGGAAACTTTTGATCAAACAAAGGTGAGAATAATAGTTCGTTTGTGACATGCGATGGGAAAAATGTTATGACGTAACGTCCAGTAGCGTCGGGGACCTTTGGGGTACATAATTGTATAACTCGTAATGCTTATAAAACTAACTAACCTAGTACATCTATCAACGTATCTGACTTTAGTCGTATTTCCAAACTGTACTTCACGCCATGTATCCTGTGGAATTAATGACAATATGTTTTTAAAACTGAACTACACGAACAAAATTAAAATGGGGCTATGAAACATTGAATATTACACGTGACATATATCGTATTTATATAAATGAGATATGTTTGTGCAGTTTTGTCGGCAATATCGAACAAATCTCAATTTTACAAAAATGAAACAGAGCTTTTTACAAGAGTCTTTGTCTGTCCATCACAAAACTTCGAGACTATTTTTCTCCTGTGGGTGTGGCAGCCAAGCAGCGACCAGGAATCATATAGACACTGCCCTCACAGGTACCAATTTACACCTCGATGGAGTGGAAATTAGCTAGTGATCCCGACGAGGGTTGAACTTGGGACATCTTGACCTTGAAGCGCCTTTAGGTCACCGTTCACCATTACAAGCTTGAAAATATGAATAATGCAATCGTAAAAATCGTTGATATTAATTGGAAACCAATAGTTGTGGATGATTCGAAATGAAGAGTAAAAAAAGCTATTATAATAGTATTACCTCATCATACGGAATGGTTCCTTCGACCATGACATTAGGACGGAATGGTATACACGACAATTTCTTCTCTAATCGACTATTTAAATCATCTAATGAAGATTCACACATGATCATACAATGACAAAAATCTTGGAAAGCAATCTGAAAATAGATGATATGATACAACTTGTGTAGAACTCTTACACAAAAAATTATAGATAAAAGCAAACTATCACACACTTATCTACATTTTGAAGCTGCCTACAATGTTCCGGCAAACAGAACACAGACTAGTCAGGAGGCCGCTTAATATAGGCTTATTTTTATAAATAAAATGCTTCAAAACAATGAAATAAGTTGATAGTTATAGTCTTATTTTTCCTGTTTAGCTGGTACACACATTGTTAGATTTCGATGAATTCTAAGTTTTCACTAAAGATTCTTTGTGAATACCAAACACAGGTAACAGTATCATTTAAAAAGAAATTGAAAAAAATGAAATTGAAAAAAAAGGGATTTTTTTCTCTCGAAATTTAGGTTCTCTATAACCTAAATTTCGAGAAAAAATCCATTTTTTTTTCAATTTCATTTTTTAAATTTTCTTTTACAATGATGCGGTTACCTGTGTGCCACCCTAGGTATAAAACAAAGAAATGTAGATCACTAACCTGGTCCTCGGCTCCTATCAATGTAGGCCAATTCTTCTGTACCTTAGATGATAAACGTTTACCAAGTGAAGGTGCTGAGTAGTTTAGACGTAGCCCTTCTTGTTGTAATACCTTACATACCCATGCCGCAGCCTTGTCACCCAAATCCAGGGCCGGTATAGGTGTCAGTTTAACCCTAGAATTTGTCAAATTAGAATGATACTAAAGAAGATGCCTCGATCATTCAATACAAAAAATGTTTAAATGCATACTATCAATTAAATAATGATAAGAAAATCCACGTGTACAAACTCTATTACGGAGCAGAATTTAAGTATTTATTAAATTGTACGTATTAGTAAAATAGTTACATGTACAATTACATAACTAAAAGAAAACATTTGACTAATACGTACAAACTAATTAGTTAATTAATTAAACAGTCAAGCAATTTATACACATGTGTGAATTGTAAGAACGAACTATGGTGAGGTAAGCAGCATTTGAATTGTATCATTTTCTCTCCTGCATTTTACGACGGCAAACCAAAAATAGTGGAATAACTTCGCAACAAAATGAGTACGGCCATTCCTTCCATACGTTATTAAACTCAAATCTTAATCAAGTGAATGGGTAATTTATTGATATTTACGAGTGTACTTGAACAAGAAATGAAACCATACATTTTAGCTTTGATAACTGTCACCATATATCCTTGTATGTATACCACATTTAGTATTTATAGATGGGTTTATATCATTTGTGGTGCCTGATAAGACTTTTCTTAAGTACATTCAAGAAACCTCGCAATGACAAGATGATAAGCCGAGGAACAATGTCCTAGAGGTAGAGGTCACGGGTTCAAACCTCGTCTGGACCACTAGTAAATTTCTCTGAGCAAGAGTTCCCCACATGCTCCAATTCACCAAGTACTGATGTAAAACAGTGAGGACAATGTCTATTCATGGGCGTCGCAGATCGATGTTGATCGGTCAATGATGATTAGTAAAAATATGTGGTTTTGGTCGTCACAGTTTAATGTTGTTTGTGTCGTAGTTTGAGCTATAACTTAAAATTCACAACTTGTAAAACAACAATACGACCTGGCAGTGCACATTTGGCCAAAATAACAAATTAACATCCTTACAAAACCCTTTCTTTTAGCCTTGGTCCTATTGATACGTTTTTGCCTCGACGATGTACTAATCTATACTCCCGATTGAATAAATCGGAATCGGAAGGCATCATCGGGAAAAGGGTCACCGTGGTCAAAGGGGAGCTTCGTGGGTATTCATTAAAAATGTGTTATCCCTGTTCCCGATGCCTCCCGAAGCTAATTTATTTAAATCGGGAGTACGTCGTCAAGACTAATAAAATGCTCAGTGGGACCAAGACATTATTGACAATACTTACGTAACAGAAACGACATTGTATGTGTCTATTATGGGGTCCAAGGGGACACGTAAGGGTTCCATGCCTTCACTATCTAACCGTAGATTGTTGTCTTCTATACTTGTTTTGATCAATGTCAGTCGGACATTTTGTTTCATTGTATACATATCACCCTTCTTCGTAACCAACCAGTGTCTGAAATACCAAAGTAAAATAATAACGGTTGTAAACATAAGCTCTAGGCTCGGTTTCCGGGTTGGAGAAAGTAATTATGTTCTTGAAATAATATAACATTGAAGACGGACAAGCCCTCTGTTGCTTGCAAAGCACATGTGCAGGATAGTAACCCACTGAAAATTGAAACTATATTAACTGTCCATCGTTTGCAAACATGTTTGTGTCGAAAAGATGTTATCCAATACGGTGTTAATAGGATTCTTTATTGTTTGTACATGGTTATTATTGCTACAATATATTGTAACCACACAATCCATCATATGAATAATGCATGACGTATATCTATACAGCCTGAACCTCCCTAGGAATTGATGTTTATCCGTTTATGGTGATGAATTGTTAATGACCACTATAATATACAGTACGGTTTACTTTTTAAAACGCTCCTTGTCGAGCGTCATAAAAATATTTACATGTATACTAACCACCACAGGTGGCAGTACGCAAACGATTAAAAAGATAAAATAATATAAAAAAAATTCCGTCACTGAGTGAGCTAATGTACTATCAATGATAGTGTACATGGAGTTAGATAGACGATCTTTATTTCATGCTTACCGGTGGTTTACGGCGGAATAACGGTGGATTATTCCCCGATAATTTCACTGTTCATAATTTCACTGTTCATAATTTCACGGCAAACAGACTATTTTTTAAAATCAAATTTCCTCGCCGTCAAAAATAAAATAATAAGCAATTTCACTTGCTCTCTTAATCTTTAACAAATAACACAACATTATATATACATAAATGTAAAACAAATGGACGAAATTGAAGCCTTTGCAGAAGAACTATTTGATTGCAACTCGACGCGTGCATGGCGGGAAAACGACGTCACGCAAAACATTTGACGTATATAGTGGAGTATTTTCATCATTTAAGCTATTTGAAGCATGAAATAAATAGAATATTAGTATTTTACCGTGTATGATCGTTTGATAATTCACCTCGTGAGCAGCTGACTTATATTTTCACTCGTGGCTACGCCACTCGTGAAAATATTACACCAGCTGCTCACTCGGTGAATTATCAGCCGATCATACACGGAAAAATACAAATATCCTCTATATATACATACGGTCCATGTAGTGTATTAGCTCAGCGACGGATTTTTTTCATTTTTTTTCCAAACACTGATACTGCCACCTTTGCTAACCACAGGTAACTGTATCATTGAAAGCGTAAAAATGAAAAAAATATTTTTTGTGCGAAGTCTATCTGTTTATAACCAGCGTAAGATAATACAAATGTATACCTATTTAAATCACTTTTCCTATTTTTTCAATGAAACAGTTACCTGTGCTCCTAACTAGTTGGCATTGTTCAGTGATTCTAAACCATAGAATATAATTTGTCAGTCTTATTAAGTCAATAGTTTTAATATGATACATGTATAATATATCCCAATCTGTACATTGTGAGTATTATATTACTTATTATTATTTATTTAGTATACACACGTTCAAAAGTGCTGTACAATCATGACTAATACATGGTTAAAACAGTATATAATGTACATAAAATATAGAAGTAGGACCTACTAAACCCAGTAGGCGGGGGCTCTACTTAACCCAGTAGACGGGGCTCTACTTAACCCAGTAGACGGGCCTCTACTTAACCCAGTAGACGGGGCTCTACTTAACCCAGTAGACGGGCCCCTACTAAAATATATATATGCTTATATACTGGTCATTGATCTATAGATATGTGATCATAGTTTGAATTATATCAGTAAATGTTTACTAGTATAGTTACCTGTCTCCGACGCCGTTTGTAAAAGTTCCATATTTAGTTAGTGATACAGTGGTCAGCTGCCCAGGTAATTCACGTCCTGATTTCAATGGATACAGAAATATCTTTGAGACAGTCCCACCGCTGCCACCAATAAATGTTACACGCTACCCACAGGATAGCTCTCAGCTCCAACTGTGCTCTCGCTTCGACCTCTTGTCCACCAGTAGATAAACACGCTCGAACAGTATTTTGATGCAGACAGACGGACAGACAGACGGACGGGCAAAGAATGTCACGGGTGACTCAGCAGCAAGGCGAAGTATTAATCAATGGGCAAAGTATAACTCTAATATAAACAAGCCAGATCATAAACACTTGATGACTTTTATTAAGGTACTATAAAGCTTTTAAAACAATATTCTGATTCAAGAGTACAAGTTATTTCCTAGCTCAAAATAAACCCCCAAAAATAGGAGAAATTCACACTTTCAAATGCACTAATTAAGAAAATTAAAATCAAAATTTACTTATAAATATCTGTAGAATTTATTTACTTTTATGATTGAGGCTACCTTAAGGGGGTGTTTGAATCTATTTTTAACTTGTAAATTATTTATTAGGGTATAAATGCATAATTGTTGATCTATATCATAGCAATTCTTATTAATTGTATTTATGTAAGGTTAATCAGGTGAAATGTAATATCTAGGGTTCCCCACCCACCGTTTTAACTCCATGTTTCCATACTTTATTCCTTAATAGATCATTGTTGGGCTTAAAGTTTAGTCCATGTAGGAACTTTTATACATATTCTATGTAATTCAGTAGCTTACCTACTTTTAATTCCTTAATTTTGTCTGTAATAAGCCTTTTAATCTTGTAGTTTACAGCACACTTGCTTTTGTCAGCCATTTTGTTTAATGTTTGGATCATGTGACTAGGTGTGATGTCATCACAGTCACATGGTATATTGATGATGTCATCAATGACGTCATTGATTATACCATGCACTTCTTCTAGGAATTTGTTTACTTTTATGATTGAGGCTACCTTAGGGTTGTGTTTGAATCTATTTTTAACTTGTAAATTATTTATTGGAGCATTTCTGCTTTATTGTTGATATTTATTATACCTGTTCATCTTAATTGTATTTATGGAATGTTTATAAGGTAAAATTAGTATGTTATGCTTTTTAATATTTGCATCTAATTTTACTGTTTGAGGTGTTTGAAAGTGTTTGAATCCCACCTTGGGCCCCTTTGTTTGATATTTTTGATCTGTTTGATTCAAACTTCAAACAGTGTTTGAGTGTTTGAACTTTTAGGTATATAAATAGAGAATAATAGGTTAGTGCCGTGGATGAGTAAGTTTATCTGGCAAGGCGGAGGAATATATCGGGTGAGCCGTCAGGCGAATCCGATAATTTCCGCAGCCGAGCCGGATAAACTTTCACTCACTCCACGGCACTAACCTATTATTCTATTTATCCGGTCACTACATCTGCTTTAAAAAGGGAATAAAAGTCGGACTATTTATTTGCCTTTTCATTATTTGTGCGTAACGTCACGTTCGTTCACTGACGTCACGACAAAACAACAACGTCGGACATCTTGATAACGTCATGTACACGCAGGTAAGTCGTAGGACAATTATTGATCGACCCAAGCTCATTTTAAATAGGAAAACCTCATCCTCGGATACAGAGTTTCAGCCGGCGACCCCGCTTTAAGAAGAAGTCCGTCAGATCACGTGATGAGGTGACGGTTTATTGCAAGTCACATGACCACTTGACGGTTTATTGAAAATGTTATCCGGCACCCTGTTATCGGGCTGATTTGGCCGGAAGTGACTGGATAAGGTGTTGTAACTGTTTGAGTCTTCACTCAGCAGCCATTATTTCTAGAGGTCAGACATATTGTCATTTTTTATTTAATAAATACCCTATTCTTTCAGTAAAATATTCTACTGATAATAATAAGTAAATTTTGATCTTTATTGTCCTTAATAGTGCATTTGAAAGAGTGAATTCCTATTTATTTTGATTATTTTGAGCTAGAAAATTACTTGTAATTTTTCTGTCAGCTTTATAGTGTCAGTCTTGTTTTGAACATTTGTCCTTTTACTTAAAGCCACCGACACCTTACTCAGCCCTTTCATGTTTATTGGTACCTACCTGTTTTATTTGCATTAATTGAAGTATTGGAATATTGTTTTTTAAAAGCTTCATGTTACTTTAATAAAAGTCATCAAGTGTTTATGATCTGGCTTGTTTATATTAGAGTTATTCTTTGCCCATTGATTAATACTTCGCCTTGCTGCTGAGTCACCCGTGACATTCTTTGTCCGTCCATCTGTCCGTCCGTCTGTCTGTCCGTCTGGCTGCATCAAAATACTGTTCGAGCGTGTTTATCTACTAGTGGACAAGAGGTCGAAGCAAGAGCACAGTTGGAGCTGAGAGCTATCCTGTGGGTAGCGTGTAACATTTATAATGTAATATTTAGGGTTTCCCCACCAACTGTTTTACTCCATGTTTTCATACTTTATTCCTTAATAGAGCATTATTGGGCTTAAAGTTTAGTCTCTGTAGGAACTCTTATGTATATTCTTTGTAATTCAGTAGCTTACCTACTTTTAATTCCTTAATTTTGTCTGTAATAAGCCTTTTAATCTTACAGTTTACAGCTAAATTGCTTCTGTCCACCATTTTGTTTAATGTATTGGTCATGTGACTAGGTGTGATGTCATCACAGTCACATGGTATATTGATGACGTCATCAATGACGTCATTGATTATACCATGCTCTTCTTCTAGGAATTTGTTTACTTTTATGATTGAGGCTACCTTAGGGTTGTGTTTGAATCTATTTTTAACTTGTAAATTATTTATTGGAGCATTTCTGCTTTATTGTTGATATTTATTATACCTGCTCATCTAAATTGTATTTATGGAATGTTTATAAGGTAAAATTAGTATGTTATGCTTTTTAATATTTGCATTTAATTTTACTGTTTGAGGTGTTTGAAAGCGTTTGAACCCCACATTGGGCCCCTATGTTTGATATTTTTGATCTGTTTGATTCAAACTTCAAACAGTGTTTGAGTGTTTGAACTTTTGGGTATATAAGGTGTTGTAACTGTTTGAGTCTTGACTCAGCAGCGATTTTTCTTGGGGTTAGGCATATTGTCATTTTTTTATAAGTACTCTATCCTTTTAGTAAATGATTCTACAGATATCTATAAGTAAATTTTGATTTTAATAGTCTTAATTGGTGCATTTGAAAGAGTGAATTTCTCCTATTTTTTGGGTTTATTTTGAGCTAGAAAATTACTTGTACTCCTGAATTAGAATATTGTTACGCTTTATATTACTTTAATAAAAGTCATCAAGTGTTTATGATCTGGCTCGTTTATATTAGAGTTATTCTTTGCCCATTGATTAATACTTCGCCTTGCTGCTGAGTCACCCGTGACAATCTTTGTCCGTCCATCTGTCCGTCCGTCTGTCTGTCCGTCTGTCTGCATCAAAATACTGTTCGAGCGTGTTTATCTACTAGTGGACAAGAGGTCAAAGCGAGAGCACAGTTGGAGCTGAGAGCTATCCTGTGGGTAGCGTGTAACATTTATTGGTGGCAGCGGTGGGATCCGTAATTTTCAAGGCGGATCCAGTGATTCGAACTCAGCACTCCGGATAGCTACGATGAATGACCTTCAAGCCGTAGATAGTAAGCAGACAATATTCTTCAAACAGAGGAACACAGAGATGCAGACAAGTAGTTTACAGACTGGCGAAGATGATGTGAGGTCGGAAGATTCACGCAACGTTGGTGAACGTGAACCTGACAACCGCGTAGATGCGACACACACTACAGACATGTTGCGGGATATAACAGGATGCCTTAGAGATATGGCTCAAGAACTGATGTCACTGAAACAGGCCCAGGGATCTACAGACAGAACTTACAGAAGGAGTGGCCCTACAGATGTTAACCAGAATGGACAGTGGGATACTCCACCTGAAGGGGGTTATCATGGCTGCAGAGGAACTCAGCAAGATGAATCTCGACGTAGTGGTGAAGTTCGGGCCCAAGAATGTGTTAGCAGTGACTATATACAGTATCAGACGTATGATGGAAGCATGGCGAGTTGTCATGATCCTATAAGGGGTTCTGATATTGGTGTGTCACAGGGACAAGATAGATCCAACAGGGCAGGTAATCCTATTAGCATGTCTAGGGCTAATAATGGTAGATGTAACAGTCGACGACGGATAGATATGAGCAATTGTAAGGTATCGCCATTCACGGGTAAGGAAGATTGGTCGGTTTGGTTGGCTAGGTTCGAGACTTTAGCCCGAAGATACAACTGGTCTGATGATGATAGGCTTGATCAGTTATTACCGCGTATTGATGGACAAGCGGCCCAGTTTGTGTATTCACAGCTTCATCCGGCGGTTTTATCGGACTACAGAGAATTGGTGGGTGAGCTGAACAGCCGGTATCGCGTAATAGAAACCACTCGGTCTTTCGCAGTGAAATTTAGTAGGCGGATGCAGAAGGTAGGTGAGACCGCCGAGGACTTTGCAGCAGATCTTAAGTTTTTATATAACAAGGCGCATCGTTATCGGGATCGAAAGACGAGAGATGAAGACTTGGTGCGAAAGTTCTTAGATGGTTTGCGGGACGATGATGTAAGCTTTGCAGTTAAGTACCACAAGGAGCCTGATACATTAGATGAGGCAGTGTTTTATGCTGTGAACATGATACAGACCAGGAATATCCGAAGGAACAGAGACAGCGCCAGAAGGGCGTGTGATGAGCGGGATATTGATCAAGATGGGGCAACTAGAAGGGCTACCCAATCAGAAGAAGCTGAACTGAACTATGATAGGGTGTTGAGAATTCCAGAAAAGTCTGCCAATAGTTATGGTAGGACAGGATCTATAGAAGCAAAACTATTAGCAGCAGTCCTTGAGAGATTAAGTAAGCTAGAGGAAGCTCGCAGAGAGACACAGTCTAGAAAACCAACACCTCAGAATAGAAGGTCTGTAGAATGCTACAACTGCCACAGGACCGGTCATTACGCTCGCGACTGTCCAGATAGAGACAGAGGATTTAGCAGAGAAGGCGATGTGAATAGCTCAGACGCGAATCAGGATTTAAACTTCCAGGGACCCACCCCAGTGGCAGGGTGGTGGTCCAACTAGTAGACAACAGCCACAAAGTTAAGAAACTGAAGGATGGTAAAGATCCACAAGCGGAGCAGGGTACTGAAGAAGTGGAACAGGGAATGGAAGAAGTGGAGCAGCATACTGTAGAAGTGGAGCAGGGTACTGAAGAAGTGGAGCAGCATACTGTAGAAGCGGAGCAGGGTACTGTAGAAGCGGAGCAGGGTACTGTAGAAGTGAAGCAGCGTACTGTAGAAGTGGAGCAGGGTACTGTAGAAGTGGAGCAGCGTACTGTAGAAGTGGAGCAGGGTACTGTAGAAGTGGAGCAGCGTACTGTAGAAGTGGGGCAGGGTACTGTAGAAGTGGAGCAGCGTACTGTAGAAGTGGTGCAGGGTACTGAAGAAGTGAAGCAGCATACTGTAGAAGTGGGGCAGGGTACTGTAGAAGTGGAGCAGCGTACTGTAGAAGTTGAGCAGCGTACTGAAGAAGTGAAGCAGGGTACTGTAGAGGTGGAAGTGGTACGTGAAGTAGTGGTCGCGGATGGAGAAGACGATGTTCTTTTGGGGTTAGACATTCTCAAGGGTAGTCAGAGAGGACCAGCAGACTTGCTGTTGAGCAAGGGTGTGGTAGTCTTGGACGAGGTAGAGATTCCAGATTTCCAGGTGGGACAAGGGAACAGGTCCAGGAGGGTCGCTGATACGGATGAGATGTATGTCCCAGTTAGGACTGATGAGACAGTAGGGAGAAAGTCGGTGAACCATGAAGAGTACCAGGTGGACCTGAGCGAGAGCCGTAGAGAAGGAATCGTAAGTATTCACTTTCAGGATGGTGAAGGCACTAGTAGTGTATATGGCCGGACCAGCATGGTGAGAGGTGTGAGACCTAGAGGCAAGGATGAAACATACTTAGCTGAGATGACCAACAGAGAGCACGGAAGTACAGGCTTGAAACCCAGAGGAAAAGGTGGTACCAGGAAGACCGTGAGGGACAAGGGTGGCCTGTGCAGAGGTGTGAAACCAAGAGGCAAGGGCGGCACTTGGAGTTCCTGGAAGACCACAAGGGAGGCTGACGATTCATCTAGTAGACCAAGAGATAAAGGGGGTATGTATATGATGGCGGAGACCAAAAGGGAAAGTGAAGACGATAAAGATCGACGAGATGAAGAGAGCATCCGGAGTGTAAACGGACAACATGTGACAACGATGACCA
The DNA here is from genome assembly GCA_963678985.1 of Spisula subtruncata. Lineage (NCBI taxonomy): Eukaryota > Metazoa > Mollusca > Bivalvia > Venerida > Mactridae > Spisula > Spisula subtruncata. Next base: position 20,206,932 of record OY787661.1, read on the forward strand.
CAAGGGAAAGTGGAGGTACTGAAGAGGAAGGAGATAAAGAAAAAAGCCGGAGAGTAAACCGAAGATCTACAGGAATAAAGACCACGGTGCAAGTTGGAGATGCTGAAAAGGAACGAGATCAAGAGGACAACCTGAGCGTGAACCGACAACGGTGCACAGGGAACAACTCAGCAACACTAGATAAGACAACGCGATTTACAACTCAGATAATGATAAGCGACAACTCGCGACTCTTAGATGATTTTCAACTCTACTCAGAAGGGCGACCAACGAGTATACAGCAGCAGAAGTTTACTACGACATTGGAGACAGCTTCAACAGGGATGAGCCGTGCAGTAAGGAGACCTCCGCGACTTGAACATTGAACTCCGTGGTAACTTAAAATGAACATAGTAATAGTGAATCTAGTGAACTGGAACTTGACAGTTTAGTCCTGTGAGACTATGACTTGTATCTTGTCATTGCATTTATGTCATCTAATTGAACATTGTTAATGCATTAATTGAATTTTGACTGGCCTTTAATTGAAATTTAATTGAAAGCTGTTTGTGCTTAAATTTTTCATCTTGGGTAGGCTTTGGATTTTTTTGTATTTTTGTTGTAAGTCATGTTTTATTCTATAGTACTCTTGTTTTGTGTTCAGTAAGGCAGTCGGAACTTTGCCTTGATTAGGAGGGGGTAATGTAATATCTAGGGTTCCCCACCCACCGTTTTAACTCCATGTTTTCATACTTTATTCCTTAATAGATCATTATTGGGCTTAAAGTTTAGTCTCTGTAGGAACTCTTATGTATATTCTTTGTAATTCAGTAGCTTACCTACTTTTAATTCCTTAATTTTGTCTGTAATAAGCCTTTTAATCTTACAGTTTACAGCTAAATTGCTTCTGTCCACCATTTTGTTTAATGTATTGGTCATGTGACTAGGTGTGATGTCATCACAGTCACATGGTATATTGATGACGTCATCAATGACGTCATTGATTATACCATACTCTCCTTCTAAGAATTTATTTACTTTTATGATTGAGGCTACCTTAAGGGGGTGTTTGAATCTATTTTTAACTTGTAAATTATTTATTAGGGTATAAATGCATAATTGTTGATTTATATCATAGCAATTCTTATTAATTGTATTTATGTAAGGTTAATCAGGTGAAGTTAATACTTTTTTCTTGTTAGAACTTTCATTTCATTTTTCTGTTTGAGGTGTTTGAAAGCGTTTGAAACCCACATTGGGCCCCTTTGTTTGATATTTTGATCTGTTTGATTCAAACTTCAAACAGTGTTTGAGTGTTTGAACTTTTGGGTATATAAGGGGATGTAACTGTTTGAGTCTTCACTCAGCAGCGATTTTTCTTGGGGTTAGGCATATTGTCATTTTTTTATAAGTACTCTATCCTTTTAGTAAATGATTCTACAGATATCTATAAGTAAATTTTGATTTTAATTGTCTTAATTAGTACATTTGAAAGAGTGAATTTCTCCTATTTTTGGGGGTTTATTTTGAGCTAGAAAATTACTTGTACTCTTGTATCAGAATATTGTTTTAAAAGCTTTATAGTATCTTAATAAAAGTCATCAAGTGTTTATGATCTGGCTTGTTTATATTAGAGTTATACTTTGCCCATTGATTAATACTTCGCCTTGCTGCTGAGTCACCCGTGACATTGTCTGTCTGTCCGTCTGGCTGCATCAAAATACTGTTCGAGCGTGTTTATCTACTAGTGGACAAGAGGTCAAAGCGAGAGCACAGTTGGAGCTGAGAGCTATCCTGTGGGTAGCGTGTAACATTTATTGGTGGCAGCGGTGGGATCCGTATTTTCAAGGCGGATCCAGTGATTCGAACTCAGCACTCCGGATAGCTACGATGAATGACCTTCAAGCAGTAGATAGTGAGCAGACGATATTCTTTAATCAGAGGAACACAGCGATGCAGACAAGTAGTCTACTGACTGGCGAAGACGATGTGAGGTCGGAAGATTCACGCAAGGTTGGTGAACGTGTACCTGACAACCGCATAGATGCGACACTCACTACAGACATGTTGCGGGATATAACAGGAAGCCTTAGAGATATGGCTCAAGAACTGATGTCACTGAAACAGGCCCAGGGATCTACAGACAGAACTTACAGAAGGAGTGGCCCTACAGATGTTAACCAGAATGGACAGTGGGATACTCCACCTGAAGGGGGTTATCATGGCTGCAGAGGAACTCAGCAAGATGAATCTCGACGTAGTGGTGAAGTTCGGGCCCAAGAATGTGTTAGCAGTGACTATATACAGTATCAGACGTATGATGGAAGCATGGCGAGTTGTCATGATCCTATAAGGGGTTCTGATATTGGTGTGTCACAGGGACAAGATAGATCCAACAGGGCAGGTAATCCTATTAGCATGTCTAGGGCTAATAATGGTAGATGTAACAGTCGACGACGGATAGATATGAGCAATTGTAAGGTATCGCCATTCACGGGTAAGGAAGATTGGTCGGTTTGGTTGGCTAGGTTCGAGACTTTAGCCCGAAGATACAACTGGTCTGATGATGATAGGCTTGATCAGTTATTACCGCGTATTGATGGACAAGCGGCCCAGTTTGTGTATTCACAGCTTCATCCGGCGGTTTTATCGGACTACAGAGAATTGGTGGGTGAGCTGAACAGCCGGTATCGCGTAATAGAAACCACTCGGTCTTTCGCAGTGAAATTTAGTAGGCGGATGCAGAAGGTAGGTGAGACCGCCGAGGACTTTGCAGCAGATCTTAAGTTTTTATATAACAAGGCGCATCGTTATCGGGATCGAAAGACGAGAGATGAAGACTTGGTGCGAAAGTTCTTAGATGGTTTGCGGGACGATGATGTAAGCTTTGCAGTTAAGTACCACAAGGAGCCTGATACATTAGATGAGGCAGTGTTTTATGCTGTGAACATGATACAGACCAGGAATATCCGAAGGAACAGAGACAGCGCCAGAAGGGCGTGTGATGAGCGGGATATTGATCAAGATGGGGCAACTAGAAGGGCTACCCAATCAGAAGAAGCTGAACTGAACTATGATAGGGTGTTGAGAATTCCAGAAAAGTCTGCCAATAGTTATGGTAGGACAGGATCTATAGAAGCAAAACTATTAGCAGCAGTCCTTGAGAGATTAAGTAAGCTAGAGGAAGCTCGCAGAGAGACACAGTCTAGAAAACCTACACCTCAGAGTAGAAGGTATGTAGAATGCTTCAACTGCCACAGGACCCGTCATTACGCTCGCGACTGTCCAGATAGAGAGATGTCCGGTGGAGGAAAAGACAGAGGATTTCGCAGAGAAGGTGTTGTGAATAGCTCAGACGGGAATCAGGATTTAAACTTCCAGGGACCTACCCCAGTGGCAGGGAGGTGGTCCAACTAGTAGACAACAGCCACAAAGTTAAGAAACTGAAGGATAGTAAAGATCCACAAGCGGAGCAGGGTATGGAAGAAGTGGAGCAGGGTACTGTAGAAATGGAGCAGGGTACTGAAGAAATGGAGCAGGGTAAATGTTACACGCTACCCACAGGATAGCTCTCAGCTCCAACTGTGCTCTCGCTTTGACCTCTTGTCCACTAGTAGATAAACACGCTCGAACAGTATTTTGATGCAGACAGACGGACAGACAGACGGACGGACAGATGGACGGACAAAGATTGTCACGGGTGACTCAGCAGCAAGGCGAAGTATTAATCAATGGGCAAAGAATAACTCTAATATAAACGAGCCAGATCATAAACACTTGATGACTTTTATTAAAGTAATATTAAGCTTAACAATATTCTAATTCAGGAGTACAAGTAATTTTCTAGCTCAAAATAAACCCAAAAAATAGGAGAAATTCACTCTTTCAAATGCACCAATTAAGACTATTAAAATCAAAATTTACTTATAAATATCTGAAGAATAATTTACTGAAAGGATAGACTACTTATTAATAAAATAAAATGACAATATGCCTAACCCCAAGAAAAAATGGCTGCTGAGTGAAGACTCAAACAGTTACAACACCTTATATACCTAAAAGTTCAAACACTCAAACACTGTTTGAAGTTTGAATCAAACAGATCAAAAATATCAAACAAAGGGGCCCAAAGTGGGGTTCAAACGCTTTCAAACACCTCAAACAGTAAAATTAAATGCAAATATTTAAAAGCATAACATACTAATTTTACCTTAAAAACATTCCATAAATACAATTAAGATGAACAGGTATAATAGATATCAACAATAAAGCAGAAATGCTCCAATAAATAATTTACAAGTTAAAAATAGATTCAAACACAACCCTAAGGTAGCCTCACTCATAAAAGTAAACAAATTCCTAGAAGAAGAGCATGGTATAATCAATGACGTCATTGGTGACGTCATCAATATACCATGTGACTGTGATGACATCACACCTAGTCACATGACCAATACATTAAACAAAATGGTGGACAGAAGCAATTTAGCTGTAAACTGTAAGATTAAAACGCTTATTACAGACAAAATTGAGGAATTAAAAGTAGGTAAGCTACTGAATTACAATGAATATACACAATAGTTCCTGCAGAGACTAAACTTTAAGCCCAATAATGATCTATTAAGGAATAAAGTATGAAAACATGGGAATAAAGCAGTGGGTGGGGAACCCTAAATATTACATTACCCCCTCCTAATCAAGGCAAAGTTCCGACTGCCTTACTTAACATAAAACAAGAGTAAAATAATGCATGACTTACAAAAATACAAAAAATGTTCAAAGCCTACACAAGATGAAAAATTTAAGCACAAACAGCTTTCAATTAAATTCCAATTAAATTCCAATTAAAATTCAATTAATGCATAAACAATGTTCAATTAAATGACATAAATGCAATGACAAGATACAAGTCATAGTCTCACAGGACTAAAATGTCAAATTCCAGTTCAATAGTTTCACTATTCACAATTTTAGTTCACCCAGTTCATTGTTCCAGTCGCGGAGGTCTCCTTACTGCCCGACTCATCCCTGTTGATGCTGTCTCCAATGTCATAGTAAACTTCTGTTGCTAGAGACTCGCTGGTCGCCTTTCTGAGTCGAAATCCAACTGTGAGTCGTGAGGTATTTCTTATCATCCGAGTTGTAAATCGCGTTGTCTTATCTAGTGTTGCTGAGTTGTTCCCTGTGCACCGTTGTCGGTTCACGCTCAGGTTGTCCTCTTGATCTCGTTCCTTTTCAGCATCTCCAACTTGCACCGTGGTCTTTATTCCTGTAGATCTTCGGTTTACTCTCCGGCTTTTTTCTTTATCTCCTTCCTCTTCAGTACCTCCACTTTCCCTTGTGGTCATCGTTGTCACATGTTGTCCGTTTACACTCCGGATGCTCTCTTCATCTCGTCGATCTTTATCGTCTTCACTTTCCCTTTTGGTCTCCGCCATCATTTACGTACCCCCTTTATCTCTTGGTCTACTAGATGAATCATCAGCCTCCCTTGTTGTCTTCCAGGATCTCCAAGTGCCGCCCTTGCCTCTGGGTTTCATACCTCTGCACATGCCACCCGTGTCCCTCACGGTCTTCTTGGTACAACCTTTTCCTCTGGGTTTCAAGCCTGTACTTCCGTGCTCTCTGTTGGTCATCTCAGCTAAGTATGTTCCATCCTTGCCTCTAGGTCTCACACCTCTCACCATGCTGGTCCGGCCATATACACTACTAGTGCCTTCACCACCCTGAAAGTGAATACTTACGATTCCTTCTCTACGGCTCTCGCTCAGGTCCACCTGGTACTCTTCATGGTTCACCGACTTTCTCCCTACTGTCTCATCAGTCCTAACTGGGACATACATCTCATCCGTATCAGCGACCCTCCTGGACCTGTTCCCTTGTCCCACCTGGAAATCTGGAATCTCTACCTCGTCCAAGACTACCACACCCTTGCTCAACAGCAAGTCTGCTGGTCCTCTTTGACTACCCTTGAGAATGTCTAACCCCAAAAGAACATCGTCTTCTCCATCCGCTACCACTACTTCATGTACCATTTCCACCTCTACAGTACCCTGCTCCACTTCTTCAGTACGCTGCTCCACTTCTACAGTATGCTGCTCCACTTCTTCAGTACCCTGCTCCACTTCTACAGTACGCTGCTCCACTTTTACAGTACGCTGCTTCACTTCTACAGTACGCTGCTCCACTTCTTCAGTACCCTGCTCCACTTCTTCCGTACGCTGTTCCATTTCTTCAGTACCCTGTTCCACTTCTTCTGTACCCTGCTCCACTCCTTCAGTACTCTGATCCACTTCTTCAGTACCCTGCTCCACTGCTTCCTTACCCTGCTCTACTTGTGGATCTTTACCATCTGTCAGCTTCTTAACTTTGTGGCTGTTGTCTACTAGTTGGACCACCTCCCTGCCACTGGGGTGGGTCCCTGGAAGTTTAAATCCTGATTCCCGTCTGAGCTATTCACAACACCTTCTCTGCTAAATCCTCTGTCTTTTCCCTTCACCGGACATCTCTCTATCTGGACAGTCGCGAGCGTAATGACCGGTCCTGTGGCAGTTGTAGCATTCTACAGACCTTCTATTATGTCGTGTTGGCTTTCTAGACTGTGTCTCTCTGTGAACTTCCTCTAACTTGCCTAGCCTCTCAAGTACTTCTGCTAACAGTCTTGCTTCTATAGATTCTGTCCTACCGTCTCCTTTTGCATACTTTTCTTGTCTAGCTCCCTTTTCTGGAACCCTAAACACCTTGTCGTGGGCCGGTTCAACTTCTTGTTCTGATTGGGAAGCCCTTCTAGTCACCACATCCTGATCCATATCCAGCTCATCACACACCCTTCTGGTACTGTCTCTGTTCCTTCGGATATTCCTGGTCTGTATCATGTTCACTGCATAAAACACTGCCTCATCTAATGTATCAGGCTCCTTGTGGTACTCAACTGCAAAGCTTACATCATCGTCCCGCAAACCATCTAGGAACTTACGCACCAAGTCTTCATCTCTCGTCTTGCGATCCCTATAAACGTGTGCCTTTTGGTATAAATACTTCAGATCGGCTGCAAAGTCTGCTGCAGTTTCCCCTACCTTCTGCACCCGCCTGCTAAATTTCACTGCAAAAGACCGAGTGGTTTCTATTATGCGGTACCGGCTGTTCAGCTCACCCACCAATTCTCTGTAGTCCGACAAAACCGCCGGATGAAGCTGTGAAAACACAAACTGGGCTGCCTGTCCATCAATACGCGGTAATAACTGATCAAGCCTGTCATCATCAGACCAGTTGTACCTTCGGGCTAAAGTCTCGAACCTAGCCAACCAAACCGACCAATCTTCCTTACCCGTGAATGGCGATACCTTAAAATTGCTTATAGCTATCCGTCGTCGACTGTTACATCTACCATTATTAGCCCTAGACATGCTATCGGACCTATCTAAACTCTGTGACGCACCACTATCAGACACCCTAGAAGGACCATGACCACCGGTCCCGCTTCTATCATACGTCTGATACTGTATATCACCACGGCTAACTAATTCTTGGACTTGATCTTCACCACTACGTTGAGATTCATCTTGCTGAGTTTCTCTGCAGCCATGATAATCCCCTTCAGGTAGAGTATCCCACTGTCCATTCTGGTTAACATCTGTAGGGCCACTCCTTCTGTAAGTTCTGTCTGTAGATCCCTGTGCCTGTTTCAGTGACACCAGTTCTTGAGCCATATCTCTAAGGCATCCTGTTATATCCCGCAACATGTCTGAAGTGAGTGTCGCATCTACACGGTCGTCAGGTTCACGTTCACCAACGTTGTGTGCGTCTTCAGACCTCACATCATCTTCGCCAGTCCGTAAACTACTTGTCTGCATCTCTGTGTTTCTCTGTTTGAAGAATATCGTCTGCTCACTATCTACTGCTTGAAGGTCATTCATTGTAGCTATCCGAAGTGCTGAGTTCGAATCACTGGATCCGCCTTGAAAATTACGGATCCCACCGCTGCCACCAATAAATGTTACACGCTACCCACAGGATAGCTCTCAGCTCCAACTGTGCTCTCGCTTTGACCTCTTGTCCACTAGTAGATAAACACGCTCGAACAGTATTTTGATGCAGACAGACGGACAGACAGACGGACGGACAGATGGACGGACAAAGATTGTCACGGGTGACTCAGCAGCAAGGCGAAGTATTAATCAATGGGCAAAGAATAACTCTAATATAAACGAGCCAGATCATAAACACTTGATGACTTTTATTAAAGTAATATAAAGCTTAACAATATTCTAATTCAGGAGTACAAGTAATTTTCTAGCTCAAAATAAACCCAAAAAATAGGAGAAATTCACTCTTTCAAATGCACCAATTAAGACTATTAAAATCAAAATTTACTTATAAATATCTGAATAATAATTTACTGAAAGGATAGACTACTTATTAATAAAATAAAATGACAATATGCCTAACCCCAAGAAAAAATGGCTGCTGAGTGAAGACTCAAACAGTTACAACACCTTATATACCTAAAAGTTCAAACACTCAAACACTGTTTGAAGTTTGAATCAAACAGATCAAAAATATCAAACAAAGGGGCCCAAAGTGGGGTTCAAACGCTTTCAAACACCTCAAACAGTAAAATTAAATGCAAATATTTAAAAGCATAACATACTAATTTTACCTTAAAAACATTCCATAAATACAATTAAGATGAACAGGTATAATAGATATCAACAATAAAGCAGAAATGCTCCAATAAATAATTTGCAAGTTAAAAATAGATTCAAACACAACCCTAAGGTAGCCTCACTCATAAAAGTAAACAAATTCCTAGAAGAAGAGCATGGTATAATCAATGACGTCATTGGTGACGTCATCAATATACCATGTGACTGTGATGACATCACACCTAGTCACATGACCAATACATTAAACAAAATGGTGGACAGAAGCAATTTAGCTGTAAACTGTAAGATTAAAACGCTTATTACAGACAAAATTGAGGAATTAAAAGTAGGTAAGCTACTGAATTACAATGAATATACACAATAGTTCCTGCAGAGACTAAACTTTAAGCCCAATAATGATCTATTAAGGAATAAAGTATGAAAACATGGGAATAAAGCAGTGGGTGGGGAACCCTAAATATTACAATATGTGATCATAGTTTGAATTATATCAGTAAATGTTTACTAGTATAGTTACCTGTCTCCGACGCCGTTTGTAAAAGTTCCATATTTAGTTAGTGATACAGTGGTCAGCTGCCCAGGTAATTCACGTCCTGATTTCAATGGATACAGAAATATCTTTGAGACAGTCCCTACTTGCTGTTTACGGTTTCTTTGACTAATCCATCTTAATGCCGCGTATTTTATTCCAGCTCCTGCCGTTAATGCTAACAACACAGACGCTTGATCCGACAGTTCCATAATCCTGATCGACAAATAAATGTAGAAAACAAAATCCAATATAAAAATCCAAACTATTTAGCACCAGCAATCGTGTCGTCTGCTTCTTCGTTATCAACTCATATTGTTATACACATGAGTTTTTTATGACCCTACAGGTAAGTACATTGTATGTATATATTCGGTGACGTTTGATACCGTTACAAATTAGGACATACCGCAAAACACTTGTCTGATACAGTACAAATGTAGTACAGTCATGTATGTTATATATCTACGTGGGTGGCTAAGTTAGTGAAATTCTTTTACGTGCCTGTGCGCCCCACTAAATTTAGCATTAGTCATCAATAGATAATTAGACATCTCAGTCATGATTGTGCACAGAGACACATTGAGTAGTATCTTAAGATTTAAAGAGGGCTTCCGTCCCTACGAACTCAACGAAAAAGTAGAAATTTTAAACCCCAGCTATCAATCACCCCTTTAACCCAGCCTATATTTACCATGTATATAACTACCACAGGTTTTATGTAACATCGTATCGTATGAGGCATTTAAAATCAATATTGGGTTCATCACGCATAAACCACAAGTGAAGCAATACGTGTTCGAGTTGTGTAAATATTGTTTACTGTATTTATTTGGATTATACATGTTGGCAAATTTAAACATTTTATATGTAAAGGATAAATATCACGGTTAGTGTCACAGGGTTCAGTCTCAAGAGTAGTTTTCCTTATCACACCGTTCAACCCGATACATAGAAAACAGTTGGCACATAGAAGACAGTTGTCAGTGTTTAGATCGCAATATATGTACGCAAAACTCGCGGAAGTAAGTATTGCTTGTTTTTATATTCCTTTTGCAGGGTCTGAACAAAACAAAGTGTGTACATTTATTCGCAGTTAAAAGAGGTATCAGTACACAAAATTCTGAGCAAAATCTTGAATTATTTAGGGAGAAATCATGAAAAATGTATGCGATTTTTAACAAAAAACGCGTTATTTGAAACTTTCATCCACAAAAAGGTATTTTTTGACAAATCCTTACCCTTTGACTTATACCATGACGAAATTACATCCATCCCCCGTCTATATGCAGATTTACACACTTTTATTCGTCCTCTTCGCCGAGATATAAGAGTTTAAACATGACATGGAGTCATATTTTTGAGAACAATGGAGACAGTTGATGATTAAAAAAGATCACATAGAAATCAGTCGCAAGGGTATAGATGATAACAATGAAGACAGTCTGAACGCAACGTTTTTGGAGCGCAATAACATTGAAATAATTACGGTATACTTAAGTGCCAATGTGTATAACTGGATTTTTATAATGCGCTACCAAACTCCCAATGCTCTTTTTTGATAAATGCCCTTCACACTCTTCGCGCATTCTCAAAATTTGAGCCAACAGCCTGTTACCACTATAATAATGTTTATAAAAACGAATTATCGAGTATGAGAAGTCTTAAATCAATTTCTATCACTAATACTATATAGTTCCTCAAAAATAAATACAAATGATATTAGAAATAATGAACTTGAAAAATATACAAGCCCCCAAGTTATGACACCCACTCAAAATCGGCTGTCACCCACACAAAATATATTATTTATATGCTTCTCATAATTAGTAACTAGTCAAAACATATTAAATGTGTTGTTTATATGTAAACAAATAATTTGGAAAATGAACCCATAAATGCGCGAGAGTGCTATGCACTTGCTGCTTTGATATTTTTTCGACAGAGTTCGTGTCGCCCACAAGAAGTATTTTACGTGACACTGTTTTGTGGATGCGATAGCTTGTGGTAATTTATAAATTATTTGAACCAGTTTGTTTATTGATATAAGCACTATCGATAAATACACATATTTTTTACCAAAATACACGAACAAAAGCTATACGTCAGTCTATTTCAAGCCTGTACCTTACCGGGACATTTATGTTGTATTCTTACGTGACAGCCACAACTCGCTTATTTATTAAGGAATGGTCATTTATTCCTTGTAATATGTCTGGCACATGTCGGATTTAACTATATAGAAAAGTTCATCATCTTTAATAGACAATGAATGAAGAAAAAATGCATCTTAGTGCGAAAAAAGTTTTACGTGACTGTATACTTACGTGACGGGTTTAAAAAAAACGTGATTACAACGATAACAATGACAAGGAATATATCTTTTTCTGTGCCATTGTGACACAATTGATGTTTACAGTCAATATATGCATGGAAATACCACATAATTAGAATGACATTGAATTTTTAAGGTACATATACCACGAATGGTCTATTATTTGCTCATCAACAGAAATGGTCAACCATTGAATATGGGGCATACTCTTGAAAGACATTGGTGTACCTCAATTTATATTCTAGAATTATTCCGATAGTGTATTCTATTGCTTGGTCAGCATGATCTTGTTCGTCACGTAAAATACAATTTAGTGTCACGTAAAATTTAATTTCAATATTTTGATTTCTTTATGAACCTACGTTTGATTTTTACATTTGATGGCTTATAACATGGTTTTAGGGTGTATTACCTTTAAACAACTAGTATTTGTGCAATCTAGATGTAAATCAAGCTAACTATTTGACATTTGATATTAGAAGAGTAAAATGTGTATAAGTTTTAGTCTGCGCAGTTACATAAAGTGCACAAAATTACTGCAAGTTTTGATTTTGATGAGAAGCAATGCTATCTGTTACATTTATAAAATATAAATTAAGTTATTAGCTTTCACAACTTGGCAAAAAAGCGTAAATTATGACAGCAATCATGTGTTTGATAACCGTATAACTTTCGTCACGTAAAATACAAATAAAAATTCAGAGTTATTTGAGCCAATATGACAATTGATTATTGGCATGCTGGCAATGCTTTATTTAATATTTGCTCAAGTTTTTATCACTATATAATATTTTCTTTCATTGGATTTGAATAAAAACGAAATATTCACTGTATAATTTGGAAGAGCTCGTGTCTCGTTGGAAACAAAAGAATTTTTTCAACTTTCCAGACGACTGCACATGACCTTCATGGAAGCACAACAGAAAAATAACCATTATTAGTTACTGGATATATTTTAGAAATAATGTGTGATAAAACTGAGTTATGTGTACACAAGTTTTGCTTCCAGAAAAAAGGCTTGACGTTTGTTAATTGTTGTTGAAAAATATGTTTCAAGACTGGTTTTTTACATGGCAGTATATAGATGTTCAATGGTGAAGCTATAAGCCATGCTTAGCATTTTAAGCTGAAATTTTAACGGATAAATCGATCTTAGATGCTTAAACAACCTTTAGTTAGCATAAGTTTTGTTCCAAATTAGTCTTTCATGCTATTTCATCCCTACAATAGTATTTTACGTGACAATATTTCATTCCACACGTAATCTTATCCCTATAATCACTATATGCATTGATTTTGTTTTTTTGTAAATTGTTTACCAAAAACTGTAATAACATGAGGTCAGAATTGTCTTTACTGCACAACTTGTAGCATTTTATTATTGTAATTATGGATAAGTTGCTTTCGTATTAGACGTGACGAACACGTCAGTACAATGCATGTACCAACACATGTATATTTATCCGGGTTTTATTTAGATGCGTATGTCAAATTATAAAGTAGTGTCATAGGTTCCAAGTCAGATTGGTGACAGTAACAATAATACCCACACGCTTTTCTACTTCTAATTCAAAAATGATTTAAGATATATAAAAGTAAAATATAGTATAAACAAAATAGCATGTTATGATGTACATACCGGTTTCATAAATATATTGATAGTATATTGTTTTTGGAGAGTTGGTATGTGTAAATATGTAGTACTGGAGTTAAAAAAATAACACAACCATTAATTCACTTCTTTGTTGTGTTCTCTAGGGTAATACGTATGCTGTACATGCTATTATAACATAAAATACACAGGCGAAAACACAGGCTTCTTCCCAACAGCGACATAGAAAAACACGCAATCTTGTTCATGGTGCCATGTATGAAAGATGTTCCTAAAGGGGTTAGACTTTCATGTCCGATAGACGTTTTTGATATATTTAAAGGTCAAATTTACATACGCTTCTTCATAGATCTAAAAATGTCCAAATCATGACAAATCGTTGTCAATCGGAGAGGATATTTGTGAACGTGGAAAAAACGTGACGGAATTGCGTTGGTCAGGAAGCTCCCCGACCTTACCACGTTTATTTTAAATATGTTCAAAACAAGCATATATTTATATTGCGTCCCGATTCATACGTTGAGTCAGGTCTGTGATGAGTGTGAATGGCATTTATAAAAAAATCATTGGTACTTTGGTAGCGCATTATAAAAATCCAGTTATACACATTGGCACTTAAGTATACCGTAATTATTTCAATGTTATTGCGCTCCAAAAACGTTGCGTTCAGACTGTCTTCATTGTTATCATCTATACCCTTGCGACTGATTTCTATGTGATCTTTTTTAATCATCAACTGTCTCCATTGTTCTCAAAAATATGACACCATGTCATGTTTAAACTCTTATATCTCGGCGAAAAGGATGAATAAAAGTGTGTAAATCTGCATATAGACAGGGGATGGATGTAATTTTGTCATGGTATAAGTCAAAAAGTAAGGATATGTCAAAAATACATTTTTGCGGATGAAAGTTTCAAATAACGCGTTTTTTGTTAAAAATCGCATACATTTTTCATGATTTCTCCCTAAATAATTCATGGTTTTGCTCAGAATTTTGTGTACTGATACCTCTTTTAACTGCGAATAAATGTACACACTTTGTTTTGATCAGACCCTGCAAAAGGAATATAAAAACAAGCATTACTTACTTCCGCAAGTTTTGCGTACATAAACACTGACAACTGTCTTCTATGTGCCAACTGTTTTCTATGTATCGGGTTGAACGGTGTGCTTATGCTATAGTATAGTATAAATAATATACTATACACAAGGGAAACTACTCTTGATACTGAAACCTGTGGTCGGCGTCTGTCAATATTTCAAGCTGAATAAAAAGTTCACGAATGCCTGCATAGAATTAATATAACAATAATATGCCTGAACGTTTCATTGTGTCAATATTTGGCATGCTTTTAAGCTTTATGTAATAAATTTCATTAAATAATCTACAGAAAAATATCCATCTTTAAATTATACGCCATTATCTCGCAGCTAACAAAAACATTCGATATCAATTGAAATATACGAAAACCGGTACTTACCAACAACGATCCACTTCTAGATCCGTACAGAACGTGCATTGGATAATTGTATAACTAACGTCGTGAAAATTGCATTAGTAACAACGTTTATGACGTCATAATTGATAGTAATGACGTTAATAACGTGATCGCGTAAGAAGTAACAACGTTGATGACGTCATAAATAAGAGTAATGGTGTTAATAAGATGATCGCGTTAGTAACAACGTTGATGACTTCATAAATAAGTGTAATAACGTTAATAACATAGTCACGTTAGTAAAAACGTTGATGACGTCATTAATGAGAGTTATGAGGTTAATAGCACGGGATTGTCGACATACAAAGATTGGCTAATATGATTTTTATGCATGCAGTATGGTAACGAAAATCAGTTGATGGTGGCCGGAAAGTGAAAGAATGTAATTAAGGATCACCAATGTTATGGTGACAGTGACATCTAACCATGTTGCAAAGTATGATTCATACGCATTATATCCAACTCCAGCGTCGTCAGGTTCGATTTATAAATTGTTAATAACAGGCTCACATTACGACGTTGAAAGGCAGGATTTATGCAATATTTACGTCATGACCACGGGCTAATGAAACGACGTTGTCAGGTATGGTTTATACGAAGGGTGATCAATATATTCGAGGACTTTCCTTCTCAATTTTGAAATATTGGAACTAGAGTAATGAAATTACACGCTGATGTAGATAAATAAATTGTCTCGCGATTTATCTTATTTTCTTTATAGTAACGTCACTATTTACTTTATGACGTCACTTTTTGTAACCATGGTGAAGCGCGCACCGTCGAGCATTTCGGGCGTAACGTTATTTCTGAGAAACGACACGCTATGAAAATAACGCGAAACTTGTAAATTCCTCGCGATACCTCCAAAATGACTTGACTAAATTGTGCATGGATTCTGCGAGCTCTCAATTAGCCATTTTCATATGATACCGTTGTTTATGTGATTGTAGGGTCTCTGCCAAACGATTGAGTCAATAAAATAAGGATAAACAGCAAAAATAACACCGCGTTAGGGACATTTTCCGTTAAATTCTACGAAATAAGACGCACAGATCTCAATCAAATGTAACTGGAAAAAACGAAGACTAGTATAGGCTACAACACATAAAATCGTTCACTCCGAATCAAAAGGGTTATTTCGATATTGCGTCCTAAACCTGATAGGTCCTGTTTCAGTCTTAATTGAAATAATCTAATTTTGTAAAGCCAACCGCCCTTTTCCGAGTTTTGTTTCCAATAACGCATCTATAGTCTTTTTTTCCCACCTCACATTCCAGAATCGGCTATTAACTACATATTTCGGTAGTAAAAGACAACCAGTCTCATACATGGGACCGGGAATCAGTCCAGAAAGGAGCTATGAGCTGCTCCGACGGTGACGCTTGGAATAACGTCGCGTGACGTCCAACGTCACGCGCCACTTGTATGAATCAAATAATTATATTAGTGCATTCGGTCGTAGACATCTTGCTCCGAATGATGTTAAATGGCTTTGATCCTTGCTGCCAATATGAAATTGCTAGATGAAAAGTCCTCGAATATATTAATCACCCCTCGTACGTCATTAACGTCATAACTACGGGCTAACGTACCGCCGTTGTCAGGTAGGATGTATGCGTCATTAACGTCATGACGACGGGCTAACGTAAAGACGTTGTCAGGAATTGTTTATACGTCATTTACGTCATGACGGAGGGATAACGTAACGACGTTGTCAGGTAGGATTTATGCGTCATTAACGTCATGACGACGGGCTAACGTAACGACGTTGTCAGGTATAGTTTATAAGTCATTAACGTCATGACGGCGAGCTCACGTAACGACGTTGTCGGGTATGGTTTATACGTCATTAACGTCATGACGGCGGGCTCACGTAACGACGTTGTCAGGAATGGTTCATACGTCATTAACGTTATGACGACGGGTTCACGTAACGACATTGTAAGGTAGGATTTATACGTTATTAATGTCATGACGACGGATTCACGTAACAACATTGTAAGGTAGGATTTATGCGTCATTAACGTCATGACGACAGGCTAACGTAACGACGTTGTAAGGGAGGATTTATACGTCATTAACGTCATGACGGCGGGCTCACGTAACAACGCTGTAAGGTAGGATTTATATACACACTATAACGACATACTCACTCAACAGCATTGAAATGTAATTTACCCAATACTCTCACAACGACAACATCCTCAGCAAAGACTTTGAAAACATCTTATTCTTTGGTTAGCAGGATTTATACCGTTCTTGCACAAATGTATTGATATTACGAATTGTATTTCTTTGTCACTAAAAATCCATACATCAATAAAGCAATTTATCAAAACGAAATTTATTGCTGTCTTATTTATAGTAACTTCTGGGGATCTTAGAATGCAAAGATCTGATAATTATAATGTTAAGACCGTAATGTTCAATCATATACAGGTATGATGCAAATATTATTCTTATATTTTGTCCACTTATTTTCTACTTTGTCTGAATGGATGGGACTGTTCTACTTCTGCAAGTCAACAACACGTCTATGCCGTGTGGAGAAGATGTCAGTATGCACCAGTCAGTTGCAGCCACGGCCCTACCCCTTGGGATGGGCGGTGAAATTACAATAATGGTGACGAGGTTAATTTGGACAGTTTGTGGAACAAGGTTATAGCATATGGGTGCAATTAAGGGCTCTACTCTGTTGGAAGCTGAACAGTTGATGCTCCGCACGTAGATTTCACTGACAGTTTAAGCCTTCAGAGATTAAATGAAGATGAGTGTTGCGATTTATGTGTCAGTAGCCCAGTTAGCTCAGTTGGTAGAGCGTCTGACTTGTAAGCAGGGGTCGTTGGTCCGAGTCCTGCACCGGGTAGATACTTTTTCTCCTCAAATTACAATAAATTCCTGCCCATCCATGCGGCCTAGAGGCCATGTATGCAACTAACTGGTGCATTACTTGAAGAGTGCAAGTCAGGACTGGTTGGCTAATTCCAGATTAACTTGCTAGTTCTTAATTTGCTGTACACCAATTTCTTTAAGGATGGTTGTGACCCATGTTTCAACATCTTTTAATAACTCTCTTCACCTCATTCCTGGTGGGCGGTGGCATCTATCGCCCCAAAGGGTGTGAGAGAAGTGTGTTCAATAATTGTGTATATCCAGTAGAAGTCTTATCTATAATAACTATTAGTCAAGAAGGGGACATGATTCTGTTGAAATGTTGGATAGTGTAACATGGTGATGTTAGGTGTTATGACGATAAACAAGTATGCCAAGTTCTTTCAATAACTTGTAAGTTTTGTTTGACATTTCCAATGGGACGGACTAAGGATAACTATCACTATAATAATAAATGTAGAATTTTATGCTTCCCTTATCATTAGATGCTGGGACATAAAATGGCTTTCACAAGTCTACCCTGGGTTTTGAAGAAAATATTAAAGGGATTGAACAGCATCATTAACAAGTAATTAAAACTGGGTTTTCAGTATTTCTGTTACCATGGCAACCACAATTTTTGTCTAAATAAACAAACTCTTGAATGGGTCTATATCTATATACAATGTATCAAGTTTCATAAACTTAGCTTAAAAACTGTTGGAGCTACATGTATGTCAGGATTCAGATTTTATTGACGGACAGACTGACAGACTGACAGACTTACAGAAGATTAACCCATAGGTGCTTGGCTTTCAGATTTGAATGGGGGGGGGTTGCAGAGGGGGCATAGGGGGTCATGTCCACATGCAAAGCATCTGTTGGTAAACCTATAAAACTGGTAGGGGACTAATAGGGGGCTGGTTCAAGCTGGAGCATAATTATAAATAAACAATAAATAAATGTATGTAAGAGTTTATTGCACAATCAGTAGGTCATGATTTAACAGTGTCAGTTTTTGTTCCTTTCAAGTGTTCAGTAAGTTTGTGTTTCTTCATATGGTATCTCTTACTGCTATTCTGGGTGAAACTTTTCCCACATATATCACACTGGTGACTTTTCTCACCTGAAAAACATATTGATATACTTACATTAGAAACAAAATAATTATCTACCAGCAAACAGGTAGGCAAACGTAACCCCTACTCAAATTTGACTTATGAGGCATTTGTCTTTCATGCATGCAAAACCTCCTGAGTGCCTTCTTGTATTGCCAGAGATTGCTAGCTGGTGGCTCACCAACATATTATTTCAGTTTAACCCAGGCTTCTTCCAAGATTCGAACCTTCAACCTCCCGTCTACGCAGAGACCCTAACCACTCGGCCACAGTCACGGTATATAATGCTGAGAGATGGTTTGGTCACACAGAATTCAATACCAGCTTGATCTACTAAATCAGAAGCATTACACAGCATCTCAACAAGTTTAAGGAAGACCGAAACGAGAAGTTGAGAAAAAGCCTACAATCCTTGACAAGCAGAAAAGTTAAAGGAATCAATATTTTGGCCTGCACAACAACATTCAGTATCAAATGAAATCCTGGACCAGGACTTTTGCTGAGAAAATGAAGCATTATTATAACTGCAATTTACAAGCAGCATTGTTTGCTATGGGAATGTAGTATTGCTTGCTATGGAATTTATGTAGTATTGTTTGCTAAGGAAATGTAGCATTCTTTGCAATGGAAATATAGCATAGTTTGCTATGGAAATTTAGCATTGTTTGCTATGGAAATGTAGTATTGTTCTCTATTGAAATGTAGTATTGTTTGCTATGGAAATGTAGCATTGTTTGCTATGGAAATGTACCATAGTTTGCTATGGAAATGTACCATTGTTTGCTATGGAAATGTAGCATTGTTTGCTATGGAAATGTAGCATTGTTTGCTATTTAAATTTAGCATTGTTTGCTATTTAAATTTAGCATTGTTTGCTATTTAAATTTAGCATAGTTTGCTATGGAAATGTAGTATTGTTTGCTATGGAAATGTATAATTATTTGCTATTTAAATGTAGCATTGTTTGCTATGGAAATGTACCATTGTTTGCTATGGAAATGTAGCATTGTTTGCTATGGAAATGTACCATTGTTTGCTATGGAAATGTACCATTGTTTGCTATGGAAATGTACCATTGTTTGCAATGGCACTTCAACATCAATGGAAATGAAATACCATTGAGAATTGACTGAATGTCTACTGCTTTAACAGATGTTCACCCTGATCAACTAACTTACCAGTATGTATAACTTTATGTTTCTTGAGACTAGATGACTCAGAGAACCTTTTATCACAACCATTAAAATCACAAGCATATGGTCGCTCACCTATAAAACAGAACATTCAAAATAAGCACAGGCATAATTATCATAATTAACAATACAACAGAAAATCTATTTTCCTTTTATGAAATTCACGGGTCAAAACCATTACTCTGAAGTCTAATAATTTAAGTTAAAAATCTACCAGTTTTCGAGGGCTCTTTTCAGCTGTTCAGCCATTCAACACCCTTTCACATTTTAATTTCACCTGGTCATTGTGCTACCTAATGAAACCTGCATTTGAATCTCCCTGGGGAGACTTTTTCTCTCATGTGCCAACATTGATCTGTGGCACCCAGGAATAGGCACTGTCCTCACAGGTACCTAATTACACCCTGGTGGAGTGAAGCAAGTGGGTTATTATTGTTCAGAGAAATTAACCAGTGGTCCAGACGGGGGTTGAACCCGGGACATATCGAACCTGAAGCACCACAAATCCCCTCAAGTATTGAACCCCTGGTAATAATGATAACTTTTCGAGAGCTCAGGGCAAAACTATGCCTCTATAAATTGGATGTAGTTACCATAGTTTTTCACCAAGCCTTCAATTTGTTCTAAGAATAAAAATTAAATACTGAAAATAGCTTGATTTTTCGACTTTGGCAAAATTGAAAATTCTGGCGCCACATTCTCAATTCTTTCGTAAATGGTGCCAATTGCGAAAGCCAGCGGAAGCACTGGTTCTTGCATATTACCTGTGTGCAGTCTTGAATGGTTCTTCAAGTTTCCTATTGTAGTGAAGCATTTATCGCACTCTGTACATACATAGGGTTTACTGTCTGTGTGTATTCTCATGTGTACATCTAGATGCTGATGATTCGTAAACAGTTTTCCACATTCACTACATTGATAACTTTTCTCTTTCCTGAAAGTGAAAAATACATTATTTTTATTTTAGTCAAACAGGCCGGAAGTCTGTTACTGTAAAATCATTTATTTTCGATAGCATGAAATTTCGTGGTTTTGGCCAAAAAGAACATTTCGATGAGATATTTATTCATTGATTTGCATTTCAGGTAATAAATACAAGGGCCAAAATTATTGTTTGATGGGATAAAATTTCATGGTTGAAGGGGAACCACGAAGTCCACAAAATTAAATCCCCCAGAAAAATTTATGATTTAACAGTATTTAGATAAAACAGTTACTGAAAAATCAATGAAACAATATTTTATGAAAAAAAGACGATTTTGTGGGGACGTAATTTCAAGGATACACTATCAACTATAGAATCATTTTTCTTTGTGGGGGATTTAATGAGTTTACAGTATATGAATGGGCAAACCAGCAGTTAGCTGGAGCTTACTATGTTGAGCATCAAGCAATGGAAATTAACTAGTACCATATCTATAAAACTTTGGTAAGTCACAGTTTGTGATTAAATCTAGACCTCTCACACTCCAAGTAGGGTTATGGGTTAAACTAGTTCAAGCCTCCTACAGTTCTCACCAGACCTTTCCAAGGTGTTTACCCTTGGATATTTTTGTTTGTTTTACGTTTTAGGCTCCGAACAAAATTTAAGTATGAAAATTAACAAAGGGGAATAACTCAAAAATTAAGTAAGGGAAAGTTATGGTTCCTGGACAATGCACTTCTCATTGATATCTATTCACATGTAAAGTTTCAAAATCATATCTTTTTTGGTAATGGAGTTATGCTCCGGACAAAATTTAAGTATGAAAATTAACAAAGGGGAATAACTAAAAAATTAAGTAAGGCGGAGTTATGGTTTTTGTGCAGTGCACTTCTCCTAATTGATATCTATACACATGTGAAATTTCAAAATCATATCTTTTTTGGTAATGGAGACTGACAGACTGATGGACAGACTGACGGAGCGCATACCATAAGTCCCCTCCGGTTTCACCGGTAGGGGAAAAAACAACAAGCCATAACAACTTCTATCCTTATCATTATACGGCTAACAAATATATCTTTCAAGCATTGTCATTCATAACTTATCAAAAATAACTGAAAACTTGTTTGTATGAAAACTACTCCAATTTAGGGGTTGGAGCATGATGATGAACAAGTATGAAATCAATATATCAATGGATTTTAAAGATATAAGAGATTACACACTTGTTGTTGTTTTTTCTCTCCCAAGATGCTCAAACCTATCCTACAACGGACGCTAAACAAAGAAACCATTTGGTATGGTTTTAACATTAACAGCACTTTTCAAATTATTAAGTCAGCATAAATTAATTTTCTAAAAGAGCTGAACCAATAAATGTAAATTCTCATGTACATATAAACTAACCACAGCAAGCACTATAATCTTAACTTGACATTTAAGCATATCGCAACAGAAATTAATTCCTCTATGGCTAAGGTTATGTTAAATACTAGATACTGAAGGTCAAGCTCTAATTTGGTTTATTGTGACTACAAATGAGCATTTTATAGCCATTTAAAGAAATATGGACCCTTTAGCCAGAATCATGAGTAAATCAAAATGATTAAAATTGGAATTTTCTTAAGATAAAATTACTAAAACACTGACTAAAGACACAGGTAACTGTATCATTGATAAAGACAATTTGAAAACGAATTTTTTTTGTAAAATTTATATTTTTCTATATTTATAAAATTTAAAATATAAATTTTCAAAAAAAAATGATACAGATACCTGTGACTAAAGATACATACTCATGCACTTTGCGATGATAACTAAGATGGCTTCTGTAAGCGAATGTCCGTACACAGCCAGGATGGGGACATACATAATGTTGATGATTGGTTTTATGTCGTTCTAGATCCTCAAAACACTTAAAGTGTTTCTGACATTGCATACACATGTATGTAATATTCCTTAGAGTGCCCTTAGAGGAATCACCTGAAATGAAAACAAAAATCAGGGCTTTCATTTGACTTTTGAATTTGACAAAAGTGCCTATTTTGACTCTTGAAAATTTAAGACCAAGAGTCAAATTTACTATACTTATAATACAAAATTTCTTGCAATATCTTGATGACTCTTGAAAATTGAGAGTGGCTCCAGGGCTTTCATTTGACTCTTGAAACGGCATTTTGACTCTTGAATTTGACAAAAGTGCCTATTTTGAATTTGACTCTTGAAAATTTAAGCTGAAGAATCAAATTTACTATACTTATAATACAACATTTCTTGCAAAATTTTGTTGACTCTTGAAAATTGAGAACCAGGAGTCATTTTGGCCCTTTACTTTTGGAGCCTAGTGAAAGCCCTGGAGCCAGGGGTCATTTTGACTCTTCACTTTTGGAGCCTAGTGAGACACTACCAGACACTATTATATATGCTACTTGGTATAAAAAACATAATCCAATTTGATCAAGCTAAAGATTTAGACAATATTCTCCTAAGAGTAAAACTCAGGCCCAGCTATATATCTAAATGTCTTGATTCTTTTTTTCCTTGACAAATTATCTAATTCTTTTAAGTCTTCAATGTTTCACAAAACATATTGAGACATACTTACCATTGAAACAAGTACCATTTTTGATGTGACTTGTCTCAAGTGGAGGATGGTCTCGAGTTTGTTCAAACTTCAGTAGATTTTTCTTCAGTTGGTTTGTTTCAACATTCAGCCCATTTGCTTTAAATGCTTGATCTTTTTCCTTCTGTACTTGAATTAAAGTATGCTTTATTGAAACATGATCTTGACCTATTACACATGAACTCAAGTTCGTCAGATTGGATTTTACCTCTTTCACTAAGGTTTTATCTTTTAAAAGGTGTTCATTTGAGATACATGTACCTAACATATTTTCTTCAGAATCTTCTTTAAAGGGAGGAGCTATAAGCCCCTTTTCTAGTTGTTGAAGATTTTCCATTATTGAAGAAATTCTTGCAGTCACTTCACAACTGTTTTCAACTGAATCATTTTGACTACAGTTTAAATCCTTAGCAACATTAATTGCTTCCTTGCTTGTCATTATGCTGCTTTGGCTAACATTTTCACTGGTGTTCATTAATACTGGGTTATTTTCTTGACTAGCTTCATGAAGGTCAGTTTCACTTTCGAGAAATTTAGCAGCAACATCATCTTCAGTAGTATGACAGTTTAGATTTATATAAGAACCATTTGAGACAGGGACATCAGAATTCAAAGTTTCTGTTTTTGAAATATGACCTTGGCTAGTTTGACCAACATTTTCATAATTAATTGTATTACGACTAGAACCGTCTTTGAGTTCATTCTTATCTGAATTGCTAATTGACTCAAAATCTAAATCAGTGATGTTATATTCTTGCATAATAGCTTCTTGTGTTTGAGAAATAAGGTTTGCCGTAGCTAGAGCATGAAATTCATTGAGTCTGGGAGGTGATAACTGGAGAGGGTTAAATAAAGGAGGTCCGTTTGTAGCCCCATCTTCCTCATTAGAGTTGAAGGAGTTGAGAAGAACTGCCAACTGGTTTGTGAAATGGTTTGAAGATGAGCCTCCATCGCCAAGGCTTGGGAATAATTCATCTAGCATAGACAAATCTGAAAAAAAAAGTTCATAATCTGTTAAAACATCGCATTATTAAGAAAAATATACAATTTTGACAAACTATTTACATGTATCACAACACTTTTAAGCTTTAAATTGTACTCAGCGGGCTATGTTTTTAAGTAATTGAAATTTTTTGTACTTGTTATTTGACATTTTTAATGTGCTGAAAGACAGGAAGTTTTCTGAACTCCCTAAAATTTGCTTCAGAAAGGAATTCACCAGCAGAATGTCAGTACCTTTATCTTTAATAATAATTGTATAATAATAGTGTGTCATAACCCCAGACTGACAGCAAAATACTATTTTTAAATTATACATAGTCATTTTTTTCAAGGTAATTTTGACCTTGACCCTTTCCCTAAAGTAGTATCGTAAGCTTCATCCATTGGGGCTAGCCTAATAATACATCGGACCTCAATAGCACCTTGAACTAGATAGCTGAGTAGCTCAGTACAGGTGATCTTAATGTTACTTTAGTCATCATTTACCCAACTGTCATTGAATATAAATGTAGTTTGGCTTGTTAAAAACCGTCATACATGTGTGATGTATGGGCCAATCCACTGACATATTTGTGAAGGGAAGGTGGGCATAATAACATGAATTATAAATGTACCTCCAGATAGAGAACATGGGTCTGCATCAACTTGGTTCAACTCTTCCTTTCTCTCATAATTCATTGTGATCTAGAAAAGATTACAAGAGAAAGACATGTTATAATAACAACATCCAACAGTTTCTGATTAGATAAATCAAGTTAACACAATATTATAGAACTATAGATTCTCAATATATCTGTGTATTTAGGTATTTGATTTGTATACAAACTGGACGCATTTAAGTCAGCAGTTGGCTGCTGCCTTTGCTCCACGCCTAGACTGCTAGAGTAATGGAACAGTTTTTGTAAAGAGTAAATACATGTTTGCGGACGCTACGTCACTCACTAGCACAGTTTTTAACCCTCTCTAGTAGATGTCCTGGTGGCGTTGACAAGTATAATGTTGAAGTTGTGGACCACCATTCTTCAATTTAGTTACATATGATATATTGCTCTTTGAAGCCTCTTTAGAATAATAAGGTATTGATCCACAATGCTCAAGTATTATAGTTGCATGTTGAACATACACAAAGGCCAACAGGATTAACATTGTGTCATTTACAGAAATCATCAATTGTTTAGTTGTGCCTGTGTTTCAGATATTGAGTCACTGACATCAAAATTTGAGAATTCTATCATACATGGTGTTAGTCGACATTTATAAATTTGTCATTTTATCATCTTTACACAATGTTTAACCCTAATACGCGCTGAAAAGTGAATTTTTATTTTTATCCGAAATCATGTACGTCCGTATACATGCAACTTATGTAAAATTGTCAATTTGGTAAAATCGCCAAATGATTTATAAGTTCAGCCATATGAAGAAATACATAAATACAAAATAGTATTATTTTATACTTTACAAACCGTGTTTCAACTGTACTTTTGATGCAAATTCGACTTTTGTATAAAATGTTAATTAGACATCACTTGGACGCTTGCACGTGAAACAATAAAGCCCGTACCTTCCGTCTTCAGTGTATGGGTTTTTAGCAGCATAATTTTATATCTATCTGCTTTGTGTAACTTCGTACAAATGAAATATATGCATGTGAATGTAAAACCAGTGTTTTTGTTGCGTTATATTCACATGAACCACGCATGTATATAGATACATGCATGAACTTGGAATTTCTCATGGGTTTATTAAATTTGTGTTTAGATTTTATATTGGTCAATTCTGTGTGGGCCTAACTGGGGGGACTATTAGTATTTGTAATAACAAGGTGCTTATAATGAGCATCGGAACATGTCATGTTGACCTGGGTTAGAAAATAGAATTCTAACCCAGTGATGACCAAATTTAACTGAACTTGAAAAAGATTACAAGTTTTTCCCAAGGACTTAGACTAGATGTCTGTATTTTTCCATATATATAAATAGTATTTTTCACACATTTTTTGTCAAAATAGCGTTTTTGTACTTACGACCTTATCAATCTAAGCAATTATTTGATAGACCATATGTACACATGTAAATGTATGTCCATTTTCTAAGCCAACAAATTATACTACGAATTGCAATCCGCAGGGATGTAAGTGCATGTACTCTATGTACGTTCCTGCTGGGTCTGAGACTTCATCTTCCAATCCATGTTACTGCTACCCGTATGCGTATGCACAGTTTTAACTGCAAGACAAAATGTTGCGTTTTCATAATTTTTATAAAAAAACCTTTTAAATATTATTGTGAATACATATTTATGTAGATGGTCTATGTTCCTACGACACATATAAATGAATTATTTAATTCAACCATAGCACGGTTGCTAACATGTTTCACCAATCAGTTTTTGCTTTTAATTTATTTTGCACCGTTGTCATTGCATTTAAATACCGTTCTAATCAGGCAGAAGAAAACACTCTTTTCTGCGTTTGGCCCATTTTCTATGTTTACCATTTAGCATTATCATAATGGTCATTTATTTTGTTACTTCGTTTTAAGGAGCAGCTATACTTGTGCTGTTGTGTCAATACAATTTGCCTGCGAGTGGTTTGATATTTTTGGTAAGGTCAGATATATATCAAGATAGGTAGGACTAAGTGCAAATCCCTTCTTCCCTTTGTGTATAGTACTCTAAATAAAGGTATAAACGAAGGTCAACTTCAATATGAAGACCTAGTTCACTGTTACATAATATAGCCAGGTCATCATATTCTATGATAGAGAAATTAGATACACAAAATTTTATGTACACATACACAATTTAAGCAAGTAACAAATTAATTATGTTAAAACAAGCGTAACAACGAGTACATGCGTACTAAGTGTGATGCAAATTTAGTGTTTTGAAGGATATAATTCTATTATATATATGTTACTATGGAAGTTATAGTAGGCTTGAGTGTGCTGTCGGGATTTAAGTTCGTATTGTTATCATGGATGTACCATCGCAAGAGAAAGGTATACGTAGGAACCGTGTCGGACATATACGTGCATCCTCTAAAATCTGGACAAAAATTAAATGGTGTTAAGCAAGTTAGATTAGATAAGCACGGGTTGTACGTGCAAGGTGTTGGTGACAGGTAATAATTGGTTCTTTCTAATATTATAATATTAGAAATATGTTAACTTTTGCTTTCCGAATGACCCACTGGCTACTAGTATTACTAATATACAACAATATATCGCTCTATATTTCATATTTGCAGTTGTATCCATATTGTCATTATACTTTTTTTCACATGTACATTTGCATAATTTTTCTTAACTCTTATCTCTTGACGCAAAATAACCCATATACAATTTAAACAGACAGAGCCAATTTCTGACATACTTATCATGAGAGGGGTCATGGTGGTCTTTGAGTATTGGAATCCTAGACTTAAAAAGGTAACCAATAACTAGGCCAATGACAAGCACCTATATGCCCTCGTTTGATAGGGGGAACTGGCTGCCTACGGAAATAAGTACATCGTTTCTTTAGCGGACCTTTTGTAACCATTCTAAAATCAAAAGCCTTTGGTAGATAAAATCATGGACCACGAAATAAATCCGATATGCGTATATTTGTTCCACCAGATCGCAATTTAACATTCAGTAACTATGGCTTCGCGAAAATTACATTTTTACTATATACTATTTACAATTACAGTATAATCAACGAAATTTAAGTACTCGTTATTTATTACCATACTTTAACATTGACACCATGTATAAGTTAATGTGTGTTGGCCATAGCAAAGCTGCAGCCTAAATTAAATACATGGCATAGAATAATACACATTCCAATTTGTTCAGAATAAACCATTTGAAGAGGACTACCCATAGACGACTAGGGATCAATTCCTATGCTATTTGGTCAAACTGTGATTGTGGGATTTGAGGGGGGGTGGGGGTGGAGTAATTTTCTCAAAGGTATCATTGACTATTCCGTATGAACAAGTTTACGCCTATAAAGTATCGACAAAAACAAGCATTCCCTATATATTCAAGTAGTTCCAGAAAAAAATCCAAACTCCTTCATATATAATTATCCCAAAATTTGAATAGGTTTAATTCATTAGCAACCAGTGATTTTTCTTGAAATATTCAACTGTCTGTGTCTGTAAATTTTGGAAAAATTACTGCGAAAACGCAAAATTGGGAATTACTGAATTGTTTTGAGTATTATTGTGTTCATACATTTGCATTTGGCCTTTATACCCATTAGACTTAACTGATGTAACAACGATCTTGGTCAGTTTAAACCTCTAGACTGTTTTGACTTATAATAGCCATAACATTAAGTTGCTTTTATAAAGACAGGAACTATTGCGGAAATGTATGCCATCATTTTTGGACAAAATAACGACTTTCTGAAAAATGGAGTATTTTGCAAGGAGAAGTGCTTTTATAAGGCAGTAACACTAGTCAAGAAAAATCACTGGACCAACAATTATTTATTTTTCCATGTTGTATGTAATTGCACATATACGTGTATATATCGTGTATCGTGTACATGTATTCGTATGGTTTGTAGACATTGGATGGTATCTAGAAATGGGGAGCGTATGAATATGAACAGGATGCCTAATATTGCAAGAATCAGAACTTCTATAGAAGGCAACAATCTGCGACTGGATGTAGATGGACAGGAACCCCTTATTCTGCCAGCAGACCCTGAACCCGACCAGATAGATATTGTAACTTTGCAGTAAGGAATGAAAATAAAATAATGTTTGTTTCCTCTACTGAACCCAATCGTGAAAGTTCGACCATTTCCGCTTGTCTCCGGTAAATATACCATAAGTATTTGCATTGAAAAAAGGCCGAGGTGATCAGAATGCTTCTGAATCCAATCGTAAAAGCTCGGCCATTTCCGTTTGTCTCCGGTAAATATACCATATTTGCATTGCAAAATGACCGAGGTGATCAGAATGCTCATGTACATGTCATTTAAGCTTGGGTAGGAAAACTTTACATTTTCGAATAGCATCGAACAATCATTATGTTTTTACAGAAGTAATATACTAATAGTTACTATATGGGGAGCGGTGGCCTAGCTAGTGGTAGGGCGCGCGCTTCGGGATCGAGAGATCCCGGGTTCAACCCTGTCTGAGCAAGACCCAAATGCGCCTCTTCACCAATCAATGTGTAAAATGGTTCCTGTGAGGGCAGTGTCTACTCATTGGCGCCGCAGAACGATGTTGACTGCCACACCTAGTCTCCCCAATGGAGACACGAACGTATGTTTTCATTGGTAGCCCCGGAATGACTAGGGAAAGTTAAAATGTCAAAAGGGTGCTTGAGTGGCTTAACAGCTGAAGAAAACCATAGCAAATTGGTTACTTAACTGAACTTAATGGGAAACAACCCAAATGTCAGAATCCTGTTTAATCAGGATCGATAAGGGAGGCAAGTTTGAAACAGTGCCTTATTTCTGGCCAATGACGCTGATTTTGTCGTGTAAAAGACCAGGATCTTCTATATATATAGAATCACTGAAAATACTTATTATAATGATTTATCATTACACGATATAGGAGGATGTGGACAGTCGGGGCGGGAAACAAACAGTATTTCATTTTAGACTCCAGTGCCTTTTCTTATATTACGTATTATACTTAATTTGTGACTAACGTTACATGTACCAATTTATATCACTATTCTTTAAATGAAAGAACGCGTGTGTATCCATTCGTGATGTGTATCTGTTCGATCTAAAGTAACGACTATATTGTGAAATACATCAGCATCCATCAAACCGTACGATCACAATGTGACAGTAACTATCAACTGTTAATATGTTCTAGATTTAGAAGCCCTTAAGTGGTTTTGAAAAAAAAAATAACGTAAAAATGTACTTAATTATACATGTTCACTTCACTACAAATGTAGTTGTACTCCTACTTGTATATATCGCTGGCTTAGACTTAGAAGTTCGTACCTACTACCCTCGACCTTATAAGACTGATACAGGTTTGAAATCAGCACAATAAGGAGCTTCTTATGAGCCTATTGTCATGGAAATCGGAAGATGTCTAAAGTTTTAAAAGCTTGTTTTTCCATAAGTAAAGAGAAAAATTTCAGACAGTGTTTTCTTGTTTTCTCAACATAAGGATTTTGCACTTACGATATTCTTATTCTAAGCCAGCGATATAATAATTCTGCAGTAAATAAAAAGGCCATTCTATGGGGCAAATGAAAACTGATATTTTTATTAGGTTGGTCCTACTATATAGGTGGATTAAAGAGCCAACAATTAAATCTATAGTTCAAAATTTGTAAAACATAGTACAGGTTCAATGTGTATAGATCTAGTACAACTTAACTTTCCATTACTTGTCATTTGTTGGACTACCTGTTCGCCTGTTGATAAGAAAGTAAACGGTAACAAGAATGACGTTAACGCCAGAAGATTGTAGGGTGACCAACGGCTAGCTTTTTGGGTTAAACCAAATGGACGTTATCAATGGGTCAAAGTGAGTCAAAGCCCACATGTGTTTTGTTTCTAGATTTAATACAGTGCCCCAGTTGGCGATGGATTGTGGTGACAAAGCGGCTGCCTGGTTGTGTAAGGCGCTGGAGAAAGAGAATGTTCGACTAAATCATTCCTCATCTATGTTAGCCAGACGCTTATCATGTCATACTGCTAAAGAGAAAGTCTGGGAAACACACAGTCAACCACATGATGAGGTAACGATAGTAACTATTTGGGTAAAGCAGGACGTAATAGTCCAAAAGCTGAGGGTAATTTATTTACAAATTTTGTCCAAATCTATAATTGGTATTAATGGAAAGCATATAGTGTCCTGTTTACGAAAATGAAATGCTTAAAAACTCTGCCTTCACAACGATGATAAATCCAAGATGGCGTCCAAGATGGCCGACATTTTCACAATTTATGATGAGTACGGTTGTTACTTAAACCTCTTGCTTGTTTTCGTACTTGAGAAAACCGTTTCTGCTTTACATTTTAATGTTGTACCGGTACATACATCTTGTAAATTACATTTAGTACACCAATACCGAAGATGGAAACACACTCCAAACCATTTCTGTGATAAAGATGTAACTAATACATTTCATAAGTTATGGCTGATGTTTTTATGGAATAGCACATCGATTTTACATTAACTTTGAACATGTCATACTCATTCTCGTTCAATAAGCGTATATTTTCGTCCAAATTAAAGGGGACTTATGAGGATGGTCATACTAGCATGACGTAATCTACTTATATCTTACAAGTATGACATATTTTATAATATTTATTAATAAATGAACACGAACATAAACTCATGTATGGACATGAAATAAGTATGCATGTACTAGTATTTTTACATGAACCGAATAATAGCGATGTCATATATAACCATTGACCTAAAAAATAGACACACCAGAGAAATTCTAAATATTTAAATAATAAAATTGAACTCCACCTATGACTTGTACTAGTTCTAGTATATTGCAATCCGAACAATGCTTCAAGTGACTATCCACTCAATAACAAAAGCAATTCGCGATAGCGTTTTGAAAGTCCGTAAGGATAGTGATACATTATAGTATGTGCATACTTCTTGTAGAATGCAAATTACAAATTCCAAATGTTTAACCACCCATTGATGTCTTAACGTTTTTTATTTTATTTTGTTGAATAACATTATTAATGTTAAAAATGAAAATATGTGTTTTTTTCAGATAGCATTCCAAGATTTTACTGCTTGTATGATCATGACTGAAGCTTCTATGGAAGCTTTAAATAAACGACTAGAGAGGAAAGTCAGTACACCTCAATTTAGACCAAACATCATAGTGAAAGGATGTGAAGCTTTCGACGAGGTCAGTATACATTGCGTACTTCCATGACATAGGTTATACAGGTGCCCTATCACGAGTTGGTACAACTTTTTATTAAACGAGCTTTGGAAATTTTATTAAACGAAACTTTGGCGAGGTTAATAATATTTCCAGAACGAGTTTAATATACATATGCCAATTGATAACGATTGATAGATTCTTTATATCATAAGACACAAATAACGCAAAATACACAACGTTCTATTATCAAAACACACCCATTTATTATGCTTTCAATGTATTATGGTGATTTTCAGCGAAATCAATATTATGAAAATCGACAATAAACCATCAGCCGGTTGGGTGAGTTTCAACCCCACCACCACACGGCGGCAGTGCCTAACATTGAACTACAGTATAATTATGATGTATATAGGCGGGACATAGTTACTACGTGTTGTATTTTTATTTCAGGAGAGTTGGAATCATGTATATATAGGTGATACAGCCGTGTTACGCTTTGTTGACATGTGCCAAAGGTGAGTCGTTTGGTATAATTATTCATGAAGCCAAAATATTGTTGGGATTCCTTTTCGATCCTTAGTTAAGGGTGTAAATTTTATATGTTCCTCTCAACCACCTAGGCATCTACTTTTTACATGACTGCGTGTACGAAACCAGTTCACATTTACAACTTCATGAAAACATTGAAATATTACTATTGACTTGGTTTCACTGAGAGTGTTTTGCCTTAGCAATGTACTCCCGATATGGAAGGCATCCGTGATCTAGGGGAAGCTTCGGGAGAATCATTAGAAAATTTGTGATATCCCCGTTCTCGATGCCTTCCGAAGCTAGTTTATTTAAATTGGGAGCACGTCGTCGAGGCTAAAACATGTCCAGTGGAACCATGGCATAAAATTCAGGATATAAGTTTATTAACTTAATGACAGTGTACTCCATATTTTCCAGGTGTCTGATGACTACACGTAACCCCCAGACAGGAGTGCTTGATAAAGAGGAACAACCACTAAAAGAAATGAAAAAGTAAGCTCGACACAGGTTTTCAAATACGTATACCGCATTTGTGTGGTTTTTTATATTGAAACGGTAGTTGCCTTGATTTTTTAAAAATGTTGTATATATTCTATAATGTTTCGTTGATTTGGCAATGTAAAGTCGAAGTCTGAGTTTCAGTCTTACGATGTTGGTGAATAAGGCCAAAGATGCGTAGGTTTTGAAATCTGTATCACTATGCGCATCTTATGAACCTAGTGTCTTGAAAATCTTGATCGGGCAGCGAACTTACACATTCATCAAATATTACAGATTCAGATGCATGGAAGCGTTCGGTCCACATAAGCCTGTAATGGGAATCCAGACAGCGTTTGAAGTTGGCGGGAACATCAATATAGGGGACCCTGTCTATGTTATACGAAAATAGAACCCAGTTTACACACCTTTGTTACTTTACCGTTAAACATGCTTAAAGTTTACAAAATAAATATTTTGTTAAGATTTGTTTTGTGTTATTTTATTCCAAGCATTTACTTGTACATGAGCATATTAATTTAAACTTAAGTTAAAGAACATACGTGTAACAGCATTAATAAACGGGAATAATAGGCCAAGTACAGTTTAAACTCCTCTTTTCTGTAATTTTATTTCTAAACAAAAAGGTATTCATATACTCGATTTAAATTTACTGACCATTCAGAACGGTGTCAAATGAACTGAGTTGAATTGTGCTACACCGTACAACCTGTATGTGAGGCCGCAACTGGACTGGGTATGACAGGAATTCGTAGGTAGCAACACTTGACAAATTCGGTATGCCTGTATGTAGATTGACCCAACGAAATGGTCAGCGCGTACCCATTGAAAGCAATCTGACATACCAGTTATCAACTTTTGTACTTGAATGTCGTTGTTAATTAGCATACCATTGTTTATAAAATAGGACACATTCATTAAAAGAACATACCATACGGTTGATATACTCGAGACTGTATGACATTCGTCTTTCGGTTTAATATAATTGCGACGCATTTGATTGGGTGAGTGGTCTATAAAAGAACCAATCGGAGCTCGTCGGTGTTCATCTAACGAAAGTACGTATTTCTCAGTTGTAAACGGAAACGCCCGAGTAGTACAGAGACGACGTTCGGGTTATTATTATTGTTTATTTTGTGCTCTGCTGTTTGATGATCTATTATATTTTGTTAACAATCTAAAGTTGTTAACCCCACCGCCCGATTCCTCTTCCACAAAATTAATCTGACAAGTGACACATATTTTGAATTGAATTGATACCCGCTAAAATAGCTCATACTTGTTTCTTCTAAGACTATAATTATAATAGTATTGTCCAGTAATTAAATGAAGTATTTGAGGTAGAACCAAATCCAAAACCCGCCGCTTGTAGTTACAATTATGTGTCGACACTTGATATAAATGCGTGATTTCGACAATCAATGAAAGGTGCATTGTTCGACTCATCTACTGGTAAATAATAGCAAGGGACCAGCAAATAAGTTCCAGGGTTCGATCCTGGTACTGTTCGAGTCACCTATGTTTTTTCCAATATGAATAGAGAAGGGATTTTGGCGGTACCTAAGAACCAGTTCGAGGCATCTTGGACGTTCGAGGCATAGAAGCTTTACTCTATGTGTCTCCCGGTAACTAGGATAAATAAAAGCTAATTATTTTACCGTACTTGATCACAGGCCATTGAAAAAGAAATTAACAAAAATAAAATTGAAATAAAAAACAATTGGGAAAATCAGTTTTCACGAAATTTAGGTTCTCACAAATTTTCCCATTTTTTCCCCATTTCATGTTTTTTTCAATGATACTGTAACCTGTGTACTTGATAACAACGCTACTTTTGGAGTCATTGTCATTATTCATGAATAAGCATGTTACTGGTGTTGTACGATGTAGTCATATTGATGCTGGTTATCAGCGCATCTTTTTGTGATTGTTACGATAACCGTTTTATTGAATGTGTTGGTGTCTTGTATTACAATACGTCGTATATAGCATAGGTTCGAATCCCACAATAAGTTCACCTTGTCAGCTAAACATAATTCAGGACAATAAATCACCAGTAATGTGGTGATAATACATGATAATTCATAGTTAATTTTAAGTATTTATTTAAAACATAACAATCAATATAAAAAATACATGACATATTACAAGCAGTTTGTTTTTAACAACCAACATATACAAAAATGTACATGTATAAATATTTAATAATCACAAGTTTGTGCACGTGCTTTGTTTTAATCATAGTCCAAATTCGTGCTTACAAACGAAGAAAAATAAATCATTATGTCACAATCACAGATTTAATAAAGTTACACGTTGTCCATATTCACATAAACGCGTCCATATACTTGTATACGGTTGATAAAGTGTGTATTGTTTTGTTTTAGTCCATTTCTTCGACGGTTGGTCCTTTACCAGCACTTGTTGGTCCTTGTGCATCACCTTGTCCGGCACCACCATGAAGTTTTGTCATGATCGGTGATAATTTCTTCTGAATTTCATCAAGTTTATATTCGTACTCTTCTTTGTCCGCCATAGTATTATTGTCCAACCATTTCAAGCATTCGTCACAAGCATTGACAGCAGTAGTTTTATCATCAGAAGATAGTTTGTCACTTGCTGATTCTGTTGCAGCTTGTTTCGCGCTGAAAACGTAATTTTCCAGTTTGTTTCTTGCTTCAACTTTTTGTCTTTGTTTCTCATCCTCCTCTCTGTATGTTTCTGCTTCGTTCACCATTCGATCAATGTCTTCCTTTGACAAACGACCTCTTTCATTAGTAATTGTAATCGTGTTGCATTTTCCATTACTCTTGTCTTTTGCTGAGACATTCAGTGTTCCATTGGCGTCAATATCAAATGTAACTTCAATCTGTGGTACACCGCGTGGAGCAGGGGGTATTCCAGTAAGTTCAAACTTTCCGAGTAAGTTGTTATCCTTCGTCATTGCTCGTTCTCCTTCAAATACTTGAATACTGACCGCTGGTTGATTGTCGGAGTATGTTGTGAACGTTTGAGATGCTTTGGTTGGTATCTTGGAGTTTCTGTCAATTATCGCAGTCATGACTCCACCAGCAGTTTCAATACCCAGTGAAAGTGGTGCAACATCCACAAGAAGAACATCTTTGATGGCGTCTGATCGGTCTCCAGACAAAATGGCCGCTTGAACAGCAGCACCGTATGCAACAGCTTCGTCTGGATTAATAGATTTGTTCAGTTCCTTGCCATTCATAAAGTCTTGGAGAAGTTTCTGTATCTTTGGAATTCGTGTTGATCCACCTACAAGTACAACTTCATGGATTTTGGATTTGTCCAATTTGGCATCCCTTAGAGCCTTTTCTACCGGTTCCATGGTCTGTCTGAATAGGTCTCCACATAGCTCTTCGAAACGTGCGCGTGTGATTTTAGTGTAATAGTCAATACCTTCAAACAAAGAGTCAATTTCCACACCGGCTTCTGTGCTGTTTGACAGTGTTCTCTTCGCACGTTCACACGCTGTTCTGAGTCGTCGCAAACTACGAGCATTCTTTGTGATGTCCTTTCCATGTTTTCTCTTGAATTCTTGTACAAAATGACTGACCAGTCTGTTATCAAAATCTTCACCACCCAGATGGGTATCACCTGCGGTAGATCTGACTTCAAATATGGAGCCTTCATCGATGGTAAGAATAGAAACGTCAAATGTACCTCCACCAAGATCAAATATAAGCACATTCTTTTCTTCATTCATGTTTTTGTCAAGTCCATATGCAAGAGCAGCAGCTGTTGGTTCGTTAACAATTCTCATAACATTAAGACCTGCGATAGCTCCAGCATCTTTCGTTGCTAATCTTTGAGCATCATTGAAATATGCAGGAACTGTAACCACGGCGTTTGTAACTTTCTCTCCTAAATATGACTCTGCTGTCTCCTTCATTTTCGTCAGTACCATCGAACTTATTTCTTCTGGAGCGAATGTCTTCATATCTCCTTTATACTCGGCTTGAATCTTTGGTTTCCCATCAGCACTGACCACTCTGAACGGCCAGTGTTTCATGTCACTCTGAACTGATGAATCTTCGAACTTTCGACCTATCAATCTCTTAGCATCAAATACTGTGTTACCAGGGTTCATCGCTGCCTGAAATTTGACAAATGAGAGAATATTAACTAACTTCGTTTTAACACGCTGTAGATATTTGAATACGTCATTATCTTTGTTGTAAACTTTGGAAATAAGCATTGTTATTTCTCCTGAACATTATCACCAAAACTAGTTTGTGTCTGGTGAACTTCTCGTCACACGATCCAAGGGAGATCACTGAGTAGAGCTCGTACCTCGGTAGGTCGGCGGTTAGTGCTCTTGATGTCTAATCAGGCGACCCGGGTTCAAATCCGGTCCGGTAAATATATGTCTGCCATAGCCATATTTAAACAGAAATCGGACTGGAAAAAAGGCTATGCTCGCACATTTTTTATCAACTAAATTATGCATAAGTTTATACAGTCGAACCTGTTTATATAAAAAAACATCATCTTTACCGTTAAATGTATTCATTAATGGGAGGTGATCGCTCTGTCATGTTAAAAGAATGCCGATGAAGCAGAAAACATAACTGTTTAGCCGGTTTAATTTTTATTTCATACCCAGACAATGAAATAATATAATAAATATTTTAGAGTTCTTCATCGGACATGGAAGTAGAACAGACAGGATCCGCCCTGGCGTACGAGTTGAGTAATTATTCGTGAATTAAAAAATGTACCATTGGACAAAAGTCTTGAATAATTTATTGAACTTTAACAAGTTGAAAATATTGAACATACCTGATTCTTGGCAGCATCACCGATAAGTCTCTCCGTATCCGTGAAGGCCACATAACTGGGTGTGGTCCGGTTTCCCTGGTCATTGGCTATAATCTCAACTTTCCCGTGCTGGAAAATACCAACGCACGAGTAAGTTGTTCCCAAATCTATTCCGATAGCTCTTCCACTCATCTTGTAGTTTTAACGTGTCGATTGTGACTTCTAAGTATATAGTAGAATCGCCCGCTTTGTATAATACAGTTTCTTATAAAGTCAACACCTTACTCAGCTAACGTACTCGGAAGATTTTCTGTTTCGAATTGATTACTGAGGGCTAAAGCCTTGGGTTATATACTATGTACGGAATTATCTAGAAAGTTGTAGTTGATTCCATTTATTTATACAATAATGATAGTAATTTCTATTTTTGTCATGTTCGAGAATGTTGTAGAAGTTTCTAGAAGGAAGGGGAACAATCCATACGGGCTTATTGAACAATCAAAGGGAGATAATCGATTCAAATGCATAATATGCTTTCTATTTTTAGAACAGAGTTATTTATAAATTATTGCACATTAATAGAAAGAGATTTCAATAACCATTTCATATGTGACAGAATTCAATCCACGTAGATTCTTAATAGATTCTAAACATTAAATACACCTTTCGTTCTGGGGCCTCACTCTAGATGTGCTTCATTAATATAATGCAAAAACATGATGTTTGAACACTATGATTGATTAAAACTACTAGTTCTTGAAACAATAATTACCTTAAGAGGTGCATTGCCAGATTTTTTGGTAACATACACGTAATTATACAACCCATGTTCTCCTTTTCATCATTTAATTTGTATGAACTCTCAAATAAATACACACATACAAAATGTGCACTTTTACAGAAGAAAATGGTTTTTTAACACAAATGCAATCAGTAGTGTTCTTGAAAAGAGGGTAATTGCAAGTTGTCAATTCAAAACTGCATTTTGATTTTTGATTCCATACATAATTTTATACGCCTTTAGTTGTAGCTGAACAAAATTTCTGAAGGATTCGTAATTTATATATAGAATCGCATTCGTGAATCATTGGTTATATCAAACAGTTGGAGTCAACCGCATGCAACGCATTTAATAAACATTTCCGCTCAAGTGAATGTTCTAATTTGCAGGAAATTACATGCATTGTTTTTACCTCGTTTCGCGGTTTGTGCGTAGTGTTGAACGCAGAACCTTCGCGGTATCATGAGTATGTGCGTCTTAAAATAGGCCCCCTACATGGTGGTATGCTATAGCGATATTTAAATAATACCAAATATGAACAATATCTGTATTTACAGTTACTTCAAGACGCACATGCTGGTTGTTTGCGTCCAACCGAGACCATCGTTATTATGTAACACACGTTAGTTATATACGTCAGACGTTTTGCTAGATTGCCCTATTATATGACTCCAATGCCCAAAGAACATGTAGCAGAATATCACCGGAATTTCCGAAGAGGGGACAAGAACGGAAAGCATGCGCAACTGCTACTATAATAGACCCTATTATAAACGCAAACGCGACGCAACTGTGCAACAACATATTTAGCCCACAGAGTGAACGAACTTCGAAAAATCAGTAAGTAAACTCGTGCACTTATTTAACAACTGAGAAAACTACATTATATTCTACAGTTATTATAGTAGTAGGCATCCGTCAGTCGCAGCGAATATGGAGTAGCGCCATCTTGAGAAGTTGTTGATGAGCATCTTCTTGTGTGGCTGTAGAGACCAATTCTTGATTTGCATGCTCTGCTCCAGCCCTGGCATACAAAGGCTGTTGTATGTTCTGTTTCAGTTTCTTGTATTGCGGCTTGCTGAGTGTTTTTTCTCTTTGTTCTCTTGCTGTCGTTTTGTTCGTACATTGCTATCTCGCTGGTGACCATACCCCGGCGTACCTTTTTCTTCCAGAGGGCTCTGTTTTCTGCAGTGCCTTCCCATGTGTTGGTGTCTATTAAACAATCCTTCGTGTCGCGCTTGCAGACATCGTTGAAGAGGACATGGGGACGACCCCTCTTTCTTGAACCTGAAGCGAGCTCGCCATAGAGTAGGTCTTTAGGGATGCGACCGTCATCCATCCTTCGCACATGACCAAGCCAGCGAAGACGTCTCTCGCGTAGTATGGAGTAGATGGACAGAATACTTGCTCTTTTCAAGACATCATTGTTGGTGACCTTGTCTTGCCATGTGATTCCAAGTATCCTTCGCAGACATCTCATGTGGAAGACTTGGAGTTTCCTTTCTTGTGAAGAGTATGTGGTCCAGGACTCACTCCCGTACAACAGAGTACTGAGAATGCATGCTCTGTAGACGTTTATCTTGGTAGTGATGGTAAGGTGTCTGTTTTCCCAGGCTCTCTTAGTTAGTTTCGAGAGGGTCGTGGAGGCCTTGCCGATCCTTTTGTTGAGCTCTACGTCCAGTGAGAGGGTGTCTGAGGCATATATATAACTATAGTTATTAATACAGTTATTATTAATATCATTAGCTAGTTTCCGAACCCAACGTGAAACGACGCGTTTAAATTAAGGCCATAGTAAGTTAATTACCCTAAATGGGCTTCCTATTTTTCTCAAAAGGAAGGCGAAATATTTTTATCAATCGTAACATTCGAAAATATTTTCTTTATCAAGTTGCTTGCGGTTAATTGTCTTTAGCTATTTTGAAAAAATCGAAGACAAGTTCCGCTAATAAGACCAGTCAACAAGTTGGTCTTAATAGCGAATCGATCTTATTAGCGGACCTTTTTGTTCTAAATTTGATACTTTGGGACCTTAAACTGGCAAACATCTGCATGATTTCAAAATAATCAAAGTGGTCTTATTTTCAGAATTTAGATGTGGTAACGTATTTTTAAGGAACCTTAACTCGTCACTTTTCGTAATGAAGGGTGTTCCGGTGGAATTCTGTATAATCATGTGGATATTTTCGATGTCCCGAATGTACACTTTACTCTGTAGTCATCTTTTAATCCATTCCACAGGCATCTAACAACTATATAAATTGGTCATAAAACGATCAGTTCGGAAATAATGTAAGACACAAAGGGTACCGATGGAACGATTATCTTTACATTTGATTGTCTTGATCTCTGATAAATAATAATTTCATAATCATAATACAAACTTTATGTATTACTGCATTAAACCATTGCATAGTTGAGTTCGATAACGGGTGCGTTCGTATATTGTACAGGTATATTGACCTGATCCTAACCTTGATGCATGAATAAACTACTACTTTGTGTGTTTAATATAGGTCTAATCGTGATCGTGAAGTTTTGTTTGTATTACAAGTCGAACGTCTTCATGGTCATGGTCCTGTCGCTTCAATAAGTAGGCTAATACTAATGAGGGAACCACCACATTCGAAAGAATAGCGAGAATTACTGATACATTAGTTATACACCCGGCAAAACCTTCATAAACACAGTTTACCAGACGGACGAGGTTATGTTAATAACTTTTATCATTTGACTTTGAACGAACTGTACTCCCCACTTTTGAAAACAAACATCCGCGGTTATCAACAAAGAACAAAAATCAGCTGTAAAACAGTTCAATAACCAGTAAGCTGAAAGAAGGTCGGGGGACAAGGTTAAAATCTTCGCACAATACTTATAGACTACTGCTAAATCTGTAGGAATATATGAATTATACAACTTGACATAAATGTACCCGTAGAAGTTGTCAATCCGATTATCATGCCAATAGATCAAGGGAATAATACCTGATATTATATAATCAGTAATACCCGGCTTGTCACATGAACTTTTGTATTGTGTAATGGTTAGGTCATTCTTTCATAATATTTATTTGCCCTAACTGTGACATTTTAAGCAATGCGTGGACGTAACAAAATCGCATTAACTATTGATATCTCTGTTTAACATACATTTGCAAGTACATTATAATATATAAATGTATATACGAGTATATATAGAAACGTACATTATTACATCCAGCTCTTTAGAAACCCACGCAACATATAGGGCGTCACCCTGTCGTAGTTACAGCCACATTCAATTCTATCATGATAAAGACCATCATATTTTATTTTAGAAGGAAGTTGTGAAAACTTAATAGAGGGCCCGGTGTATATGTACGGTCGAACCTGTATGTCAAAGGACAACTCAAAAGAGGCTACTCTTTGTTTAATAAAGGCGTATTTGTATTATTTAAAAGTGAAAACCCCAAATGGTTCCAAGGCCTGGTGTCTATAATAGCAGACATGTTTCCGTTCAGTCGATTGAACAAGCCTCTATATACTTACATTCGGTGTTGCTGGCATCCAGAGCCCATTAGCTTTTGATCATCCCATGTACCCATTCATACGCCTGTGTAAGACTCTGGGTAAACTGGATTGGGTGGGACCTTCTAGTTCAGAGAAATTTATAGGCAGTGGTACACACAGGGATCGAGTCAGGAACGATGTAAGGTAAAGGTAAAGTGTTTGTTTATTATAGTGTCACCCCTATTGAAAGGGCCAGCCAATTTGACTTATGAGACACCCATTTTTCTTGCGCACAGAACCTCCCGAATCCCTTCTCATATTGCCGGGCGCCTGGCAGAGATGGGCTTACGGTTACCATTCTTTAACTAACTGGCGACTCACCAACCGGTCGCATCAGTTCTAACCCAGCTTCCGCCGGGATTCGAACCTTCGACCTTCCGCTCCGGAGGCGGACGCCCTAACCACTAGGCCACGGTGGCGGTATGTATGTGGTATCTGAGTGGTATAATGCTCTTGTACCACGCATTGCTATAGGCGAAGTCACCATATAGTAAGGATTCAAACCAGGGGTCATATTCACAAACATTGTGAGACTGAAACTCAGATTTAGTCTTAAAATTTACAACATTTATAATCACTGTCATTTCTTGATGATTTGTGGTTACCAACTGAACATGTATACTCATTTACATCTAAATCAGTTAAATAATAACAACACGAGAGTGAAAAGAACATTTGGCAATATAAAACCTAAGCCGGAGCTTTAAACTTACAATGTTGGTGAATAAGGCTATGCAGCTAGGGATTCATACCAATTGCTTTTCAGAAATGAAGGATGGCTTTCTGCTTAAAGTCACCAATAACACAGGTTCGATAGAAGCAAATTCGTCACTCGAACTGTCTGTTTTAGAAAATCCTAAATGTTGCGTCTTACAAGACAATGGTCTTCACTCAATGGTCAAACTTGCGTACA
The DNA here is from genome assembly GCA_963678985.1 of Spisula subtruncata. Classification (NCBI taxonomy): domain Eukaryota; kingdom Metazoa; phylum Mollusca; class Bivalvia; order Venerida; family Mactridae; genus Spisula; species Spisula subtruncata. Next base: position 20,250,185 of record OY787661.1, read on the forward strand.
GAGAATCACCAACTTGTCCTGAACTTTTCACCCTCTTGTAATATATAGTCCCGTATTATTTAAACACAAATGACCCCAGAACCACCTGAGAAACGTCCTTCTAAAATGACGTAACACATGATATGATGATCTCTTACCTAGTCAATTTGTTAATTTGCATGAATTCACGCATGCGCAACGTGTCGTCTGTTAGCGGGTGTCAGCAAAGGGCGTGAGAACTCATCCAAATTAGCGCGTCCCTTACAGAGGTTTACCTAATGTTGAATAGTGTTGTGTTTGCACAATTTATTCACATGATTTCAAATTAAATCGACATTGATGACAACACGGTGAAGCAGAAGATTTTGAGGTCAGAAAGTTTTGTCCCCAATTTCGAGACGTCTGCGGCCAACAAGAAGTCACATTATGTAATTATAAAGATAAGATAGGTGGAGTATAGCGGGTATCACCTGGGCTTGACCCTTGTCAAATGACGTAATCATTCGGTCTAAGATTTACTTTTGTTGACTCTCCATAAATAAAATCAAACAACTTAATGATCTAAGGTTCACATTCAGGGCATCTGTACGATGACAATGTTATACCCATAGCTTGGTGTGACACAATCAGTACGCTGAAATATTAGCCGAGATCCTTGGTTAATCTCCTCTCTTCAAATAGACGAATAAAATGTCATAGGACATTATACTAAAATATCTGGTCTCAAGATGTTTGTCCCAAACTTTAAGCACGAAGTATTGTGTAATAATATGAACATAAAACAAATCGAATCGGAGGCCCTAATTTGAAATCTGTAAGGCCCCTTTTTTGGAATGATAGAGTTGTGTTATAAAATCGCTTATTTCGAATGCACCGTACTCTTTGGTGTCGTTAACAACAATTATTATGACCAAAATACACCCTACATAAATGAGGATGGCCTGGATAAATACCAAGTGCAGAACGGTAACTCACATGACATTGCGTCACAGTGTCACACAGGACGACACCTGACACATGGCATTGCGCAACAACATCACACAACACGGCACCTCACATGACATTCCGTCACAGCGTCACACAACACGGAACTTCACATGACATTGCGTCACAGCGTCACACAACACGACACCTCACATGACATTGCGTCACAGTGTCACACAACACGGCACCTCACATGTCATTGCGTCACAGCGTCAAAAAAAACGACACCTCACAATGTGTCATAGCGTCACACAGTACCACACAACAAATCACAAAGTGTCACAGCGTCAAACAGTATCACACAGCAAATCACATTGTGTCACAGCGTCAAACAGTATCACACAGCAAATCACAGTGTGTCACAGCGTTAAACAGTATCACACAGCAAATCACAGTGTGTCACAGCGTCAAACAGTACCACACAACAAATCACATTGTGTCACAGCGTCAAACAGTATCACACAGCAAATCACAGTGTGTCACAGCGTCACACAGTACCACACAGTAAATCACAGTGTTTCACAGCGTCACACAGTACCACACAGTAAATCACAGTGTATCACAGCGTCAAACAGTATCACACAGCAAATCACAGTGTGTCACAGCGTCACACAGTACCACACAGCAAATCACAGTGTGTCACAGCGTCACACAGTACCACACAGCCAATCACAATGTGTCACAGCGTCATACAGTACCACACAACAAATCACATTGTGTCACAGCGTCAAACAGTACCACACAGCAAATCACAGTGTGTCACAGCGTCAAACAGTACCACACAGCAAATCACAGAGTGTCACAGCGTCAAACAGTACCACACAGCAAATCACATTGTGTCACAGTACCACACAACAAATCACAATGTGTCACAGTACCACACAGCAAATCACAGTTTGTCACAGCGTCAAACAGTACCGCACAGCAAATCACAATGTGCCACAGCGTCACACAGTACCACAAAGTAAATCTCAATGTCACAGAGTACCACACAGCAAATCACAGTGTCACACAGTACCACACAGCAAATCACAGTGTCACACAGTACCACACAACAAATCACATTGTGTCACAGCGTCATACAGTACCACACAGCAAATCACAATGTGTCACAGTGTCACACAGTACCACACAGCAAATCACATTGTGTCACAGCGTCAAACAGTATCACACAGCAAATCACAGTGTGTCACAGCGTCAAACAGTACCACACAGCAAATCACAATGTGCCACAGCGTCATACAGTACCACACAGCAAATCACAGTGTGTCACAGCGTCAAACAGTACCACACACCAAATCACAATGTGTCACAGTGTCACACAGTACCACACAACAAATCACAGTGTGTCACAGCGTCAAACAGTACCACACAGCAAATCACAGTGTGTCACAGCGTCACACAGTACCACACAGCAAATCACAGTGTGTCACAGCGTCATACAGTACCACACAGCAAATCAGAGTGTGTCACAGCGTCATACAGTACCACACAACACCTCACAATGTGTCACAGCGTCATACAGTACCACACAGCAAATCACAATGTGTCACGGCGTCACACAGTACCACACAGCAAATCACAGTGTGTCACAGCGTCATACAGTACCACACAACACCTCACAATGTGTCACAGCGTCATACAGTACCACACAGCAAATCACAATGTGTCACAGCGTCATACAGTACCACACAGGTTAATCTCCTCTCTTCAAATAGACGAATAAAATGTCATAGGACATTATACTAAAATATCTGGTCTCAAGATGTTTGTCCCAAACTTTAAGCACGAAGTATTGTGTAATAATATGAACATAAAACAAATCGAATCGGAGGCCCTAATTTGAAATCTGTAAGGCCCCTTTTTTGGAATGATAGAGTTGTGTTATAAAATCGCTTATTTCGAATGCACCGTACTCTTTGGTGTCGTTAACAACAATTATTATGACCAAAATACACCCTACATAAATGAGGATGGCCTAGATAAATACCAAGTGCAGAACGGTAACTCACATGACATTGCGTCACAGTGTCACACAGGACGACACCTGACACATGGCATTGCGCAACAACATCACACAACACGGCACCTCACATGACATTGCGTCACAGCGTCACACAACACGGAACTTCACATGACATTGCGTCACAGCGTCACACAACACGACACCTCAAATGACATTGCGTCACAGTGTCACACAACACGGCACCTCACATGTCATTGCGTCACAGCGTCAAAAAAGACGACACCTCACAATGTGTCATAGCGTCACACAGTACCACACAACAAATCACAAAGTGTCACAGCGTCAAACAGTATCACACAGCAAATCACATTGTGTCACAGCGTCAAACAGTATCACACAGCAAATCACAGTGTGTCACAGCGTTAAACAGTATCACACAGCAAATCACAGTGTGTCACAGCGTCAAACAGTACCACACAACAAATCACATTGTGTCACAGCGTCAAACAGTATCACACAGCAAATCACAGTGTGTCACAGCGTCACACAGTACCACACAGTAAATCACAGTGTGTCACAGCGTCACACAGTACCACACAGTAAATCACAGTGTATCACAGCGTCAAACAGTATCACACAGCAAATCACAGTGTGTCACAGCGTCACACAGTACCACACAGCAAATCACAGTGTGTCACAGCGTCACACAGTACCACACAGCCAATCACAATGCGTCACAGCGTCATACAGTACCACACAACAAATCACATTGTGTCACAGCGTCAAACAGTACCACACAGCAAATCACAGTGTGTCACAGCGTCAAACAGTACCACACAGCAAATCACAGAGTGTCACAGCGTCAAACAGTACCACACAGCAAATCACATTGTGTCACAGTACCACACAACAAATCACAATGTGTCACAGTACCACACAGCAAATCACAGTTTGTCACAGCGTCAAACAGTACCGCACAGCAAATCACAATGTGCCACAGCGTCACACAGTACCACAAAGTAAATCTCAATGTCACAGAGTACCACACAGCAAATCACAGTGTCACACAGTACCACACAGCAAATCACAGTGTCACACAGTACCACACAACAAATCACAGTGTGTCACAGCGTCAAACAGTACCACACAACAAATCACATTGTGTCACAGCGTCAAACAGTACCACACAGCAAATCACAGTGTGTCACAGCGTCACACAGTACCACACAACAAATCACATTGTGTCACAGCGTCAAACAGTACCACACAGCAAATCACAATGTCACAGAGTACCACACAGCAAATCACAGTATCACACAGTACCACACAGCAAATCACAGTGTCACACAGTACCACACAGCAAATCACAGTGTCACACAGTACCACACAGCAAATCACAGCGTCACATAGTACCACACAGCAAATCACAGTGTGTCACAGTGTCACAGTACCACACAACAAATCACAATGTGCCACAACATCATACAGTACCACACAGCAAATCACAGTGTGTCACAGCGTCAAACAGTACCACACAGCAAATCACAATGTGTCACAGCGTCAAACAGTACCACACAGCAAATCACAATGTGTCACAGCGTCAAACAGTATCACACAGCAAATCACAGTGTGTCACAGCGTCATACAGTACCACACAGCAAATCACAATGTGCCACAGCGTCACACAGTACCACACAACAAATCACATTGTGTCACAGCGTCAAACAGTATCACACAGCAAATCACAGTGTGTCACAGTGTCACACAGTACCACACAGCAAATCATATTGTGTCACAGTACCACACAGCAAATCACAATGTGTCACAGCGTCATACAGTACCACACAACAAATCACATTGTGTCACAGCGTCAAACAGTACCACACAGCAAATCACAATGTGTCACGGCGTCACAGAGTACCACACAGCAAATCACAGTGTCACAGAGTACCACACAGCAAATCACAGTGTCACACAGTACCACACAGCAAATCACAGTGTCACACAGTACCACACAGCAAATCACAGCGTCACATAGTACCACACAGCAAATCACAGTGTCACACAGTACCACACAGCAAATCACAGCGTCACATAGTACCACACAGCAAATCACAGTGTGTCACAGTGTCACAGTACCACACAACAAATCACAATGTGCCACAACATCATACAGTACCACACAGCAAATCACAGTGTGTCGAAGCGTCAAAAAGTACCACACAGCAAATCACAATGTGTCACAGCGTCATACAGTACCACACAGCAAATCACATTGTGTCACAGCGTCACACAGTACCACACAGCAAATCACAGTGTGTCACAGCGTCATACAGTACCACACAACAAATCACAATGTGTCACAGCGTCAAACAGTACCACACAGCAAATCACATTGTGTCACAGTACCACACAGTACCACACAGCAAATCACAGTGTGTCACAGCGTCACACAGTACCACACAGCAAATCACAGTGTGTCACAGTACCACACAGCAAATCACAATGTGTCACAGCGTCAAACAGTACCACACAACAAATCACAGTGTGTCACAGCGTCACACAGTACCACACAACAAATCACAGTGTGTCACAGCGTCAAACAGTACCACACAGCAAATCACAGTGTGTCACAGCGTCAAACAGTACCACACAGCAAATCACATTGTGTCACAGCGTCATACAGTACCACACAGCAAATCACAGTGTGTCACAGCGTCATACAGTACCACACAACACCTCACAATGTGTCACAGCGTCATACAGTACCACACAGCAAATCACAATGTGTCACGGCGTCACACAGTACCACACATCAAATCACAGTGTGTCACAGTGTCATACAGTACCACACAACACCTCACAATGTGTCACAGCGTCATACAGTACCACACAGCAATCACAGTGTGTCACGACGTCACATAGTACCACACAACAAATCACAATGTGACACAGCGTCACAAAGTACCACACAGCAAATCACAGTTTGTCACGGCGTCACAAAGTACCACACAGCAAATCACAGTGTGTCACAGCGTCAAACAGTATCACACAGCAAATCACAATGTGTCACAGCGTCATACAGTACCACACAACACCTCACAATGTGTCACAGCGTCATACAGTACCACACAGCAAATCACAATGTGTCACGGCGTCACACAGTACCACACATCAAATCACAGTGTGTCACAGTGTCACACAGTACCACACAGTAAATCTCAATGTGTCACAGTGTCACACAGTACCACACAGCAAATCACATTGTGTCACAGTGTCATATAGTACCACACAACAAATCACAATGTGTCACAGCGTCATACAGTACCACACAGTAAATCACAATGTGTCACAGTGTCACACAGTACCACACAGTAAATCACAGTGTGTCACTGCGTCACACAGTACCAAACAGCAAATCACAATGTGCCACAGCGTCACTGAGGACCACACAGCAAATCACAATGTGTCACAGCGTCAAACAGTACCGCACAGCAAATCACAGTTTGTCACGGCGTCACATAGTACCACACAGCAAATCACAATGTGTCACAGTACCACACAGCAAGTCACAGTGTCACACAGTGTCACACAGCAAATCACAGTGTCACACAGTACCACACAACAAATCACAGTGTGTCACAGTACCACACAGCAAATCACAGCGTCACATAGTACCACACAGCAAATCACAGCGTCACATAGTACCACACAGCAAATCAGAATGTGTCACACAGTACCACACAGCAAATCACAGCGTCACATAGTACCACACAGCAAATCACAATGTGTCACAGTGTCAAACAGTACCGCACAGCAAATCACAGTTTGTCACGGCGTCACATAGTACCACACAGCAAATCACAATGTGTCACAGTACCACACAGCAAATCACAGTGTCACACAGTACCACTCAGCAAATCACAGTGTGTCACAGTACCACACAGCAAATCACAGTGTGTCACAGCGTCAAACAGCAATTATACTTATCAGCGCACCGAACACAACTTGTGTTAATTTATAAAAGATTATTTATATGACAATGAAAAGGTAATGTGGTTGATACATTTTCATGCACATTTATGTGTTTTGGACACACTTTGATTTTCTTACGCCTGGCACAATATATAATTATATCTACAATGACTTCTCGGTAATGACCCCTTTAGCAAGAGAATACAAATTTATTACTAGTCACGTCTCGAAGTGTTTTGTAGATCTATACCAACTGCTCAAAATGTAGTTTTGCATAGCGAGTGTCCTTTGTCAGCTCAGACAAGGGTCCGTTCTACCAATTTTGCAAAAAGAATGGGTGCGGTAGCCTATGCATATACACCCAGTGTTTACCCAGTGTTCAAGAGTCCCATTTGTTGTCTATTATTTTTGGCTGACGCAAGATAAACGTTTGATACATGTAGATAGGATCCCACCAGGAAATATCTTTTTTAAAATACAATGCTCATCTTGATCGAAAACAGGATACATTATGATAGAAATCAGGATATGGATTGTGTCCTATTATCGTCAAAATCACCCGCCAAATACGGCGGTGATAATGTGGGCGTAAACTGATGAAACAATACTTTCAAACTCGGGCGTCAAACCTGTCTTAAGCATCCCGTACAATTCAGTACTAATGAACGGTTGCTTACGACAAGTTTGACTGTAAAATACTGTAATTTCACTGACCGGTCGCTTAAGACAAGTTTTACTTAAACAGTGTAATTACACTGACCGGTCGCTTAAGATAAGTTTTACTTTAATAGTGTACTTACACTGACCGGTCGCTTAAGACAAGTTTTACTTAAACAGTGTAATTACACTTATCGGTCGCTTAAGATAAGTTTTACTTTAACAGTGTACTTACACTGACCGGTCGCTTAAGACAAGTTTTACTGAAACAGTGTAATTACACTAACCGGTCGCTTAAGGCAAGTTTTATTCTAAAAACTGCAATAATAGTTACCGGTCGCTCAAGAAATATTGACTTAAAAGAGTGTAATTAAACTGAACGATCGCCCAAGTCAGGTTTTACATAAACAGTGCAATTACACTGACCGGTCGCTTAAGGCAGCTTTGACTATAACACTGTCATTGCACTGCCCGGTCGCTTAAGGCAGGTTTGACTATAAAACTACTTAAACAGTGAACTATAAAGTGAACAACATGTACATGTATAATTATAATACTTATATTGTAGTTACGGAAGCTGTTATAAGTGTTAGCTTATGGGACATTCTAATGATGTTACGTATAATGGTCAAAGTGTCATACTTCACGCCAACAATGTACGACGACCTTCGTTAGTGGACACAAACTGGACACAAACATTTGTATACATTAGCTTGGCCACATTGACATGAGCCCGACCTTTTGATTACCATAATTTAACAGTTGACATATTGTCTACGTTTACATCGCCGATTGTATGTGTTCATAGTCGGGGAGTATCACGATGACGCTCGAGTTGTAATACAAACACAAATCTTAAATGCCGATATTGCACGATTTGCTTATGAAATAGACATATTCAAAAGAAAAACCTTGTAATTTATTCTTGCATAAAGGTCAGGTTCAGGTTAAAATAGCCAGGCTATACGATAGATGAGCAGCGCTAACGTAATTGTTATAGGTGGGTTACGCGGTATACAAAAAACATGGTCGTATTTATGTCTAACTCATATTAAATCTGAACATTTATACTAGTAGTTGTTGTTCTTTTTACTGCTCTATTGCTAGGTAGTTTGCCTATTGACCATATCTTGTCGCACTAATGTCAAAGTAATGTAAATATAATTGATTTTTATGATATTATTTGGCGTAAAAGCATGCCGTATTTTTTTCAAGCAACTCGCCCGGTCTTGTTTGCTGTAATTGATTACAAGTAGCTCATCATAATTGCAAGACTACATAATAAAATACATAATTTACACCGACAAGCTGACCGTCGACCTAGTTAGTACCGTAAAATGACCAACCTCTTGACAGCTATGATATAATTGACATCCGCCATAGCTTTCTTGATATAGTACATTAGTATGTAAATGAAATTTATTGTATAAAACAAACAACGCACAACCCAAATAGACAATCATGGTTAGTACGTTATTTCTGTGGTATTGGACTCCATGGAGACTGGGTGGGTTACTGTAATTAAGCGGTAATTAGCATGTTGACATGTATACAGTCAAAACTGTGTCAACGGTCACCTAAGAAACCACCTGTCGTTATAAGACAGTTACTATTATAAAATAATAATCATAATAATTATTATTTAAGCTTTAAATCAGCTTATATAATGGCCAGCGGCAATTTACATAGATGTTACCTGAAGGTGTGTCGCTAAATCCAACGACAATCGATGGGATGTGTCTTCATTTTCAAAGGAATGAGTGCAATAACTACAGTGCAGGATAATATCATCCTGCACTGACGTAATTGCACTCATATATCATCGTTCATTGCGCATTGGTTGTTAGCACAGCACAGCACAGCACAGCACAGCACAGCACAGCACAGCACAGCACAGCACAGCACAGCACAGCACAGCACAGCACAGCACAGCACAGCACAGCACAGCACAGCACAGCACAGCACAGGATCAGAGTGGAGCACCGAGCAGAGCAGAGCAGAATCGAATAAAGGGGTTGGAGGCGTGCTTCGTACCAAGAGTAGGGCATATTACTACGGAATACCGTTAGGGCCATCGTGGTTACACATTAAAATCCAGAGGGCGACAATGCGATAGTGCGATAGTACGATGGCGACAATGCGATAATAAGATGGCGACAATGCGACAGTACGATGGTGACAATGCGACAACGCGATAGTACGATGGCGACAATGCGATAGTCATATCGTACTGTCGCCATCGTACTATCGCATTGTCGCCATCGTACTATCGCGTTATCGTACTGTCGTCATCGTATTATCGCATTGTCGCCATCGTACTATCGCATTGTCGCCATCGTACTATCGCACTGTCGCATTGTCGTCATCGTACTGTCGCATTGTCGTCTATCGCCTTCCGAATAAGTATTCCAAGTTTGAGTTGAATATCTTTGATAGTAATGAAGTTATACAAGTTTGTAAAAACTTTAACCTTGTTTTTTCCATTTTACAAGTATAAAAGGGGCATAACTCCAAATCAAGGGATGCTAGGGTTATGGGCCTTTACAGTAAGGTAGAGGTGGTGATGGTGAACAAGTATTCCAAGTTTGAGTTGAATATATTTGTTAGTAATGATGTTATATAAGTTTGTCAAAACTTTAACCTTGTTTTTTTGCTATTTTACAAGTATAAAGGGGGCATAACTCCAAAAGAAGGGGAGCTAGGGTTATGGGCCTTCATAGTAAGGTGGAGGTGGTGATGGTGAACAAGTATTCCAAGTTTGAGTTGAATATCTTTGATTTAAAAATAAAACAAATAAGACTAAACTATATCCCGACCTGTAAAGTATTTTTAAAAGTGGCTCCATCTAGGAAAAAATACGATGTGCGCATGTGTACCGGAAGGCGATAGACGACAATGCGACAGTACGATGACGACAATGCGACAGTGCGATAGTACGATGGCGACAATGCGATAGTACGATGGCGACAATGCGATAATACGATGACGACAGTACGATAACGCGATAGTACGATGGCGACAATGCGATAGTACGATGGCGACAGTACGATATGACTATCGCATTGCCGCCATCGTACTATCGCGTTGTCGCATTGCCGCATTGTCGCCATCGTACTATCGCATTGTCGCCATCGTACTATCTCGTTGTCGCATTGTCGCCATCGTACTGTCGCATTGTCGCCATCGTATTATCGCATTGTCGCCATCGTACTATCGCACTATCGCATTGTCGCCCTCTGGATTTTAATGTGTAACCACGATGGCCCTAACGGTATTCCGTATATTACCCCTCCACATGTATACGCCTCTCTTCAGAGTGTTAGTGCTATTGTCCTTGCACATGGTACTAGCAGCACTGTTATCAAATCAGTCCAAACAGGTGCAATGATTAATGAAGTAACAAAGAAATCTACATGTATACAGTTGACTAATTGCTAAAATAGCAATGTTACATGCACGTTGTCGCTTGTTTGTTTCGCCTGGACATGATGTCGCTATGTTCAAGGTGGGTGTATTTAACATTTATAGTTTATGCAAGAAATCTTGTAATTAAGCGTATACGCTGTGTAAGACGGTCACGGATACCTTTGAACATAACTCCATAGACATGAGTTTTTGTGGTCAAGATGAGAACGATTAATTAATGTATTTTGTTATAGCAACACACGCAAGTTGACCACAATCTTGGCCATCGTCTTCTGTTTTTAGAGCTTGGCCTTTTATACAGTGTGTAGAATCACGTGATCAAATGAATGCAGTTTTACACTCAAAACTATTGCGATTTCGTCTGCTAATGCAGAGATTTTTCTTGATTATAACGATCGCGCATTTAATATGGTTATATTATATAGCCTAAAGTACATTCCTTATATGTAAGAATACTCGACAAGTACCGAGTTCGCTCGGTCTTTAGCTATTTTCAATTGATGCTCGACCAAATGCAGTTTCCAAACCCGAGTGTAATAAATTGGTCGAGCATCAATTAAAAACAGCTAAAGATCTAGCGAACTCGGTACTTGCCGGGAAATCTTACACATACGGAATGTACTTTAGATAATATAGGAGATATAATTATACTGTACTAATAGATATGATTATAAGAGCGTAATAAGTACTTCAAATCAGTGCAGTGGTTGGACGTGATATAATTGTACAAAATTAATTAGCAGTGTGACATAATCACTTTACTGCCATGGTCAAACTTATGTCATCATAACCATTGGACTTCGTACCACATCTATATGTACTTATATGTAACACAATGTACTCAATGGCAATAGAATCAATCCCATTTCCGATATTTTATTGTTAGTATTAGATACGGAAGCAATATTCAACTCTTGTTTTGCCACGATTTCTGCATAAAAAATATATCGAAACTAGTTTCAATATCAAGAAAAGTCTTTCAGTAACTCAGCTTTACATATTAAGGTTTTCGCAAGTGCTTTGATAAAACAGTACTGATGAGCCTATTCTGTTAAGGAGCTACACAATGTACACATGACCATACATGTACAGTTAAACCTCGTATCTCGAAGACTAATCGGGACAAATAATCGAAATAAACCCGGAACTCAAAATTTAGCGGCGTGATATAAATATACAGCAAATATTTAGCAAATACGCCGGGACATTGAAATTTTCTCGAAATAAGCCGAGTGCTTGTAAAATCGATGCTCGTCTTAACGAAGTTTATATTGTATAAAAGATATAGGCTTCTTAACGAATACACGTTCATGTTTGGGACAAGCTTCTGTCGTAACATATACAACTCAGATTATCCAGGTTCATCAACTCTTCAAAATAAGTCCAATAACTTGTGTATTGATGATTCTATGGCCGCCACTGAACATTTAAAACTCGGGTCAATCGCGGTTAGATTAAACTAATGTAAGTAATTGAATCGTCCTTACAAATTATTCACAAAGGACTGACTGAAGATCAAAACCAAATATTCGGGTAAGTCACCCCAGGATGACACCGTCCACATCAAAGTCTGAAATCAGCGTCTGTGACATTCAATAGTTAGGGCACCCTGGACAATATTAACAGTATTAAAACAGTTGTATGAGTGAGATGGCCGGGTTTACGAACCCAATCGTCATAAGGTCAGACTAGCCTGAACAAAGGCCTGGGCGATTGGACAACAATGCAAGAGTCAAGATAACGGTTCAAATGAATGTTTAAGGAGAAAAAAGAAGTTTGCAATTTGCATATAATTTTCACGTCTTTTGATTTGAATTCTGGATGAAGAGATTGGCCGAATAGTTATAAATGTTTAATTGTGCATGAGGGTAGTAGAAGTTCATAGTGTAATTTTTATGCCTGAGAAAAAAATGAGTCGCATTGTAATACTGCAGATATAATTAAAGGATATTTAATAATTATTAATTTTGGACCCAGCCCTACCATTATTGCTGTGTAGTTTGTGTCACAATTTTGGGAGTTTCGTTTTGACAAAGCATTTAATTTTCGTCACATGTCTGGAACAGAAAACGGGATCATTGAAAATCTTTACTAATAACGACTGAGAAATAATACCTAATGCATACTTCGCCAAGGCAAACAATGTGTACTGAAAGGTGTTTTGTTTCTTTCAAAATTTCAAGATTCCAGGTTTGAATGATCATTTGAGTGAACACTTGAATATAAGAATATTTGAGTTTGAGAATTTACTCAAAATGATTTTCCTAGAAATCTTTAACATATCCCCGGTATGCAGAGGATAGCCTTTATTTCCTTTATTTCTACTGAAATATGGCAGGTATACATAGGAGTGCCTCCAACCGGATTTTAACCCGGGTCGTCAGATAAGACGGCAAGTGACCACTTAGCTACGGTGACACATGCAACACAGAGACTATACTTCCATATCGGTCACTCATTTGCTGGCTTAGAATAAGAAGGTCGTAACTACTACGCAAGACCTTACGAGACTCATGAATACATATATGAAATCTGCATTACAATCCGATTCTTATGAGCCTATTTTCACAAAAATTGGAACTTGTCATGTTGTCCAAATTGAAGTCCAAAAAGTTTTGTTTTCCTAAAGTAAAGATTAATTTTCAGACATTATTTTCTTGCTTTCTCAAATTTTTTATTTTGTACTTACGACCTTCTCATTCTAAGCCAGCGATATGTGCATCCACCCGGATTTGAACCCTGACAAGCGCACTAAGCATTGAGCTACGGAGACACATGCAACAACAGCTGAGACAAAAAGTCCATAACATACTTCCGTACTTCTATCGGTCACTCATTGTATAATAGTTACGCAAACTTCAGTCGGACCAAGCTATATAAAGGAATACATTATACCCGTAATGTTTGGTCAGTCTATTTACTTTTCAACAATCTAACCAACTGATCAAATTTGACCTGGTAAATCAAACAAAGTCGTTAACAAAAAGATGGTCATTTATAATGTGAATTCGTAATATTACGTTAAGAGGTGGGATTTAGATACTAGCACTTGCTTAATAATTCAGCGCTCGCTGAACTTGCTTAAGCCATCAACGTTAGGTTGGAAAATTAGCCGTTGACACTTTTAAGATAAAATTGTTATGGAGTTTAGAAGGGTGCTAGTTAACCGGTTGAACATGTGAAAATAACCTCATGTTTGGTCAATGGTCAATAATTTATACGTAAGTGGTTATGGTTGTTGGTCATTTGAATTGAGTAGAGTAGTTAAGGGTATAAGATGGTCCTAAAACAAGCATTGAACCGGTGAATAACGTGATCAATTCGAGCCATATTATTATCATAATATAGTTATTCTCACGCAACCGTTATAAAATTTCAAGTTTCCAGAAATATAACCGCCATAAACCACCAACATCAACCTTGACATTTTTTTAACCTGTTCTTAACACAGGTTACTGTATCATTGATGAAGACTAAAACGAAAAACAATAGATTTTGTAAAATTCATGTTATTAGAAAAATAAATAATTTTAAAAAAATCTCGTTTTTCTTTGTTATCAAGGATAGATGTGGTTCTAAACTAACGTTATTAATAATAAAAATGTAATACTAATCTGACAGGGATGTGACCACACCAATCAACCCAAATTAAAACCGGTTGCGCAATTATTTTCTATATGTAGCATATTCTTACCCCATTTTAAGGACATTTTTATTTTAATGTTGTGCAATGATTTTGTAATGACCCTTGTCTGGGTTGTTTGTTTAACCCATATATCAATGATTCTTACTTAAAGCTTTGAGGGTCAAATATTAAATCTTACACTAACATGGAAAATTGAGTTCATTCGTATTATTTTTACGAATTCCTCTTCACAATCTATTCCATCAATCAATCTGCATTCAGAAAGGATGTTTAAAGTTGATGTTGCAATAACGTTACTTTTGAAATGACCCTTATCCGTTTTTGTTTAATCCATATATACCTGCTTCTAAGCTTTGTGGGCAAAATACTTTTTTTTATTTTACAGATTTTACAGGAAAAACTGAGTTATTTATTTTTACGAATTCCTCTACACAATCTATTTCACCTATAAGTCTGCACTCAGAAATATTCTCCACATGGTCTGTTTATGTTTATGAACAACTAGAAGTTTACTGGATCTGTAAAGTGACATAAATTATGTACATCATAGACATTTATTTGTAATGATAGGTGTCTGTTTTCAAGCAACGAAAATTTACAAGTTCATCACTCTTGGCCATCTATTCCCCTGATCTGTCTAAATACTCAGATCCTATCTCGCTATACACTTAAACAACCCCCGGGTCAAATCGACCTAACAGGCTGACCAAACGCTCGTCAGTCGATGAACGCTATACGCAAGCCTTGCGAGTACTACAGCTACATCGATGATAACATTTATAACACCGGTTAGCGCATTAGTACAAAGTTTTAAAACTGAGAGCTCTACATCTACAGCAATATTACAAATATTACGTAAAAGAGTCCCCAATGACATGTCCATCGATATAGATATGTAAAATCACCAATACATCAGCTCTGATTGTGTAACATGCTCCTGAAGCAACTATACTTCATCGGCTTTTATGCACACGTTGTGCAAGAAGGTCATCCACAGTTCATACTAACGCGAAATCATATAAGCTGTGGTCATTGGCTGACCAGCGCTTTGAGTGGTCAGTAGGAGGATCATAATGTACAACGATAATAACGGAATACTACATGCGTTAGTGAAACACTTTATATTGTCGTGTTTGTAAATAAGGATTCACAATTTCGTCTGAATATTCATAGTGAAACATTAGAAGTTATGATTGGAATTTGAATTTTAAATTAAATAGACAAGGTAGTTAGATTTTATTCATAGTTTATTATTTATTATAATATTTATTTAAAATAATTTTAATAATTTTTATGTAAATTGTTATGCGTGTGTATGTTTTTATCGAACACACCTCATTATTTGACGTTGTTGTTTAAATGATTTATTTAAACATGATAAAAGGGGTAAACGTTATCAGTATAATTACTGATTTCAGTATATTTAGAAAAATATTGCGCAATGTAATTTATTTGAAAATCATGCACTTAGTTCTAAAGGCATACAATTGACAAACAGCTTCCAGTATTTTGAAAAAAAGAACTTTCACACATGCATGTATGAGTTTAAAAGACTTTAAAACTATATTAATTATATGATAATGATATTATTTTAAATAAGCGAAAATAACTTGTTAACTTGTTTACCTCATTATAATTATTTGTTTTGTTTCAGATTCGACAATGAGTGAAGCAGCATTAGACTTGTCGGCTAAGTCCACTTCAATATGTGATCAGGACAGGATATCTCACAGAGCAATTTCAAATGATACTCCGCCTTCTCCGGCTACTCCACAAAGGCATCATCAGTCATCATCAGACGGCAACGAAAGTGATTCGTCATTACCACCGTCGGCTATTAAACCAGTACCCGGACCTATACCGACCAGTAATCGTGATTCGCCTTGCTCAATATCAGATTTGTCGCGAGATCGCGGCGACTCTTTGCCATCTTCGCCAACAACGCCATCATCCTCATCAGGTAGCCGGCCGTTCAAATCTTATCCAATAGACAATTCATCAATGTTTTCACCGACGTCGGCTGCATTATTTGCTAGTCAAGGAGTTGGATTACCCGCCGGTTTACCCGTCGGACTTGGTTTGTCATCATTATACGAGTCATCAGCTTCATTTCCGTCATTTCCGGTTACCCCTCTGACGTCACATTTGTTACAGAGAAAAAGACGTGCTGAAAGCAGATCGGGAACCAATTCTCAGGACAGTAATTCTGACTCAGAAGGTAAAAAATTAAAACATGTGCCTGAAGATAAGAAAGATGGCAATTATTGGGAACGCAGGAGAAAAAACAATGAAGCCGCAAAACGTTCACGTGACAATCGACGTCATAAGGAAGAGGAAATTGCGATGCGCGCCGCATACTTAGAACAAGAAAATCTAAAACTAAGAGCACAGGTAGCTATCTTGAAGAACGAGACTGCCAAGTTACATTATATGCTATATAATAGAATGTAGTTTCTGAATGGATGGATTTTTACTCAGGAAAAACTGTGTCATCGGTCTAGTAGACGGTAGTGTGTTCAGGAAATGATGCCAGTCATTTTAAAAAGTGTCAGTGTCTTAGACTCATAAGGCATCTCAGTTATTATGCACTAATGTTATTGTTGCTTTCACTTCTCAAATGAATGCACAAATATATCGGTGTACATTTTGTTAGTGTATTAAACATTTAAAACTATTTATGAGGAGCGGGAGTGGATTTTGATGCGGTGTACATGTTGAGTGTAAATGAGACTAAATTAAATCTGCTGTCCAAATATCAAAATAATGTACGTGTATGCACATGTTTGTTAATTTATATTGTCTATTTCTCCTTTAATCACTTTAAGATTCCTATATTTTAGGGTTTAAAAGTTTGTTTAAAAGGGGGCTATAAACCTGAAAATACCTCGTCGGCTCATATTGGTGCAACTCAGTTAAGTATAAAAGTGTTTGTTAGTGTGTTCCTGTGCGTGTTTATGTCTTGTCATATTTGTCCAGAAAATCCTGGAAACTCCTTTCAGACGAAATTTTAAAATATTATCTGAAGTAGGGCATTTTTGTTCAGGTATTGTATCGTCGTCTGCTGTCATTTTCTTATCTAACTTACGAATTTAATGATTGAAGTCCGTTTTTTCTGTAAAAAATGAGTGTTCATTTTCCTGTCTGTCTGTGTGCATGATGTTATAAGTGCTAAGATTAAAATATAATTATGTTTTTTGTTCGTATTAATACTGAGTGCTTTCTAGAAAATTACTTTAAGTATATACATGTATATTCTTGCTTTAAAAATACGTATTTACAAACGTTTTAGTTATATATAATTTTGTTCATATTTTTCTATGTATGTTCTGCATAAATGTGCTATCACCTTTTGACATTATTTTGTGTGTATTCATTTTGAACAATTACGATTTTTTTCATCGAGTCTCAAGAAATCTTCTAAGACATGTTTCATTATAGTATGACTTTTGTGTCGCTGTTATAAACACAGGCCTAAGAAAGTATATCATACAACAAACAAGTTTTATCATCCCGAAATTTTCACTCATTCATTAGATAAAAGAATATTGAATGGATACAAAAATAGGGAAGTAAAAACTGTCGTTTGTGACGCAATTTCTTAGGCCTGTGTTATAAGGTATCCTTTCGAAAAAATATCCCACCATGCAGTATTCTAAATAAATGTAGACTACGTCTTAAAAGGGTACACACTTACCCGTATAATCAATCCATTTTTCACAACAGGCCTGATTAGAAGACACTGCTAACTTTTTAAATGTAAACAATACTTTCATTGGACTTGTTTTCATCATTTTGCTAAAGTAACCTTCGAGTGTTTTCATGAATTGACGTAAATCTTGTTATCATATTGTATAAGGATCGCACTAGTGTCTGGGAGATCGCTTGGTGCTAACAAGTTACGATGTAAACAGTTAGTTCAATATTAACACTTTTACGAAAATAGAAATTGTTGAAAATTGACATTTCCTTTTTTCAAAAACAAACAGCAGTGCAACCGACCTCCCTGTAAAAGGCATAGTTTGTTAATATAATGTATAATAATAATATTGTTATTTTTAAAGTTTTCACCCATATTTTAGCAACATGGTTCGCTTTATGATATATATTAGCGTAGTACTCTTTGACTAAGGAAGGTTTGCAAATCGAAAGAAGTGTTTAAAATGAATGCTATTGTACCTTTATTGATAATCCCAATCAAAACGTTCGTAATTAAATGAATGACCCTTGTACTTACAATTATATTTTTGATTATTTGTTTTCAAAATGTCCTGATTTTTCTGTTAGATGAACATCTTTTTAGTATTTTAAGTGATCATTCATTTGATAAGCTATCCTCTTATTGTGTTTTCGAAAATGTAACGTGAAAGATTTTTAATTATTCTAATGAATCAGTAGAACATTTCATCTCTAACTTCATCAATGCTATATTTTTGTACCAATATAGTAATTTTACCTTTGACATATAGCGCGTGTTATGACATGCTTTTTATTCGAGACATCGAATATCGAAATATCGAATGTCGAAATATAAAATCTGAGATTACCCAGACCTACCTCATATTTAACTCAGGGAAGTTATTGTATATCGCCAGTAATATCATGCTCTTTGTTCGAAATATCGAAAATTCGAAATATCGAATGTCGAGTATAACTACCTCATATTTGACTCAGGGATGTAATTATATTAATTTTGTATTATATACAAGCCAGCATAACTCGTGTATATCGCATCGTAAGTCCGTGTAACGCATCACTGTCCGTGGAATGTATCATTCTTCGTGATATGTATCCTAGGATACCTTGCACGGACCTGCGTCCTCATTCACGTCTGCTGCTGTCGTTTTTATCATCAGCCTTTCATTTTGTCGTCTGCTTTGAATCTTATAACTGTTACATTGAATCTCATAACATGTTCATATTATGTGTATGACTTATTTCTGTCTGTCCGTATGTGTGCTGTGAACATTGAATGGAAATAATTTGGTATTTATGTAAGGGAAACTTGTTAACTTGAGATACAAAAATATAATATATGTTAAATCCACTAAATTGTCTAATGCTACTAAAATGTCTTATTTTGTAAGTCTAATAAAATTGAATACTACTTTATGGCTTTATTGTATTTGTAGTGTGTTTTTGGTAACCTGTTTTAAGCAGTCAAATCTGTACAGCAACATTGGTTAAGACTGGTGCTTTACAGAAGGCTGAATCTGAATGCATTTCTAATTTATACCGGCTGTTTTATTCAGGTGGCCAGTGACACACGTTTGGCCTTTTATTTGACGTGTTTACTATGATAATCCAACCCTGCAATGTTTAATGATATATCGATGGCTTAGAATGAGAAGGTCGTAACTCCTACTTACGACCTTATAAGATTCATACAGATGTGAAATTTCTATTTTCTTATATTAGAGTCTATTTTTATGAAAATCGGAACTTGTCATGTTGACCAAAATGAAGCTATAAAAGCTTGTTTTACCATAAATAAATAGTAAATTGCAGACATTTTTTCTTGTTTTCTCAATAAATATATCGATTGGGTAGTTACGACCTTCTGGTTCTAAGCCATCGATATCATGAATTGATCGTACCTATAGTAGAGATTCGAACCCATACTGCACGGCGCCTTGACGCCATTGCCTAGAAATGTGCATTACGAAAACAATAGACCACACCAGGCTATCACAGCAACGATGGAGTTGAACATATTCAACGATATATAACTGGTTTAGAATTAGGAGGTCGAAATAAGACTGATACCGTCATATTTAAAACCAGCAGCACAGGGCGCTTCTTATTAGCAAATTTCCATGAAAATCGTAACTTGTCATGATGAAACAGCTTTTTTGCCATAAGTGAAGAGTAATTGTAGGAAATATTTTCTTATTTTTCTAAACATTGATTTTGTACTTACGACCTTTTGATTCTAAGCCAGCGATGTAATTATGCATGATGAAAATGCTTATGGCACAATAAAGCGTTTTAATCTTGCACATTTTAGCTAATTAAAACGAGTGTCATTCGTACAGTAGAATAGTACATGATGTATGATGCGTAAATTCAGCAATACACGGTATGAATAGAACAGAATAGATGCACTATTATATAATGAAAGTGCTGAAAGTTCACCCCTTACACAATAATAATATAATATTACATTATCACTTGATAGAAAATGAGCCGGAACAAGTATTTATATGAGTAATAGCCAATACAAACTATTCACTTAATGTTTTGTGGAAGAATTAGTAGCAAAACCACTCGTTGTATTACCGTTGTATTTACGGAGGAGATTAACCACGTATTTCACTGTACCGACTATCAGCACTGGGTCATGACCGCATAGAGGTAATCATTGCGCCATAGTTACACAATGCTATCGATTTGCCAATAACAATCTTTACAAAATCTTACATAACAATCCAGCTGAACTCTTGACCAGGCTGGTTGACCATAATTTGAATCGTATTTAGAAAATTGCATAATTAAACATTCATTGAACAAATGATTCCCAATAGTATAAGGTGATTAAGACTGTTGTGTTTAAATCACTCTTGCATAATTATTAATGTTTCACAAATTCAGTATCAAATGAAAATGTACTCCCAGGCTTTAATGGGATTTTAAAAGTTCAGGGGCCTTATTCAACAACGTTGTAAGTCTAAAACATAGACTTAGACTTAACATCGTCAAATGTTCTATTCACTCTCATGTTGTTATAAATGTACCAATTTTGATACAAATTGGTATACATGTTCAGTGGGTAACAACCAATAGTCCGATAAAATTTGTTATGGTTAAATCTAATTTCAAAGAAATGCCAGAAATTATGAATAATGACAATTTTAAGTCTAAGTCTGAGTTTTAGACTTACAGCGATGGTGAATAAGGCCCCAGAACGGTCATTTGTGTATTACTCGAATATTAATGAACGTATTGCGACATGACATGCTACGGATTAATGTAAATAAAATTCAATTGATACGCAATAAATGAGTCACGTAAATTTTGTGAGTTACATTAAATTTTGGATATTTGAAATTTATGGTTTGATCAAATCGGCATTGCAGCATAAATTTTGACATAACTTTATCATGAAGCTACATGCGTCCAATTTTGTAGCTCTCATTATACGACAGTTATTGCAATCAAGGTTGTAATTATGATAAATACTTGAACTAATGATGTTGCTCAAATAACGCATGCAAACAATATTCCGATCATTCTGCCAGAAGAGGGTAAAGCAACATAGCAACATTACGTAAACACTCGATTTATTGGGATAATTGGCTTATCAGTACGAATAATTTACAGTTACATTACAAAACAACTAAGAATTATCAGATGCATGGTCCTTAAGCTATATAACCGTAATTAAACTGTTAACATTACTTAATATTATAATGTACAGTCCAACCTGTACCATGTAATGTTCTACATAAATTCACATCGCGTATGATTTATTATTTGTGGTATACATACAACGTACATGCATAGTTCACTTTCTGGGTCATAGTCTAACTATTAAACACTTGTTTCAACATGTAGCTACTATAATTATCTCGCTATTGCGCATTCTAGGCGAGGTAATGTACGTTACCTGACGTAACGTAAACTACATTTGCCAAAAATATTGCATAATGTAATTACCAAGGTCACGGGAACATGTTTCTGTTTATTTAACCCAACCTGTGGTATTATCACTGTAATTTCATATATCTACACAAATTACGTCAAAATTATCCGCGAGCTTCATTAATTAGCGAAATACGTCAAATGCGTAAGTGATAAAATATGCAATTACGTTACCTAACATTACCCAATGCTGACCGATATTATTCGACATTCGTCAGTAAGTAAATATACCTATCGGTATATATAACGCAAATAGCTATATTTAGTCGCAATATTGACAAAATATTGATAATAAAGTTGTAAGCGTTGTGCGATTTAGACTGGAAAATTACATGTACTTCGGGCAGTTGGTCAAATTGGTAATATTACGTCACACTGGACAGGTGGCCATACAACGTTATAACATAGTTGACCGTTTGACTGCGGAACAAATATGTCGCAATTTGTCACAATAATAACATAGCGAATCAAATCGTTAGCGTAAAATAATCACTAATTATGCTGTATTATGAATATGTCATAATTTGTGTCATTTTAATGTTGTTATATTAAATAATATTCGCCGTTTACGTCAATTTAATTTCGATTTATGATTTAACTATTTTGCAATGGTGTTTAATCTTGAAATCATTTAGTGCAAATATGTAACATTTTTTGTGATTATATTGGCGAGAGTACAGTATTATAGAATTATTATTCGATGTACTAGTATTAAATGTTGCGATTTCGTGTACAAGGTTCGGTTCTTAAATTCAATTATTTAGAATTTATATTTATATCAGAAGGTCGAAAAAACTAATTTCTGTGTTTTTATTAAATGCATTTTTTCAAAGAATTTGTTAAATTCAAGAATCCGAATATGAACTGATATATTTCAATCATCGATATAAAAGTGCAAACATACATTCTGCAATAACTATTTGTAGTTCAAATCAAAATCCGAGAATGTCCACACAGGTTTGGTATTACATGTAGTCTGCCTCCGTAGCTCAGTGGTTAGTGCGTTTGCCGTCTAATCTGGCGACCCGAGTTCAAATCCGGGTGGAGGTACATATATATGCCTGCCATGTTTCAGTAGAAATCAGGAAATAAAGGCTATGCTCGGCATTTCGGTATTAGTCTAGGAATGCCGACATGGATGTTGCTGTTGTCTATATTACACCACTAGCAGACCAGAGAATTTAGCACACCAACAAACCGTCCAGTGTTTATTTCTCCAGTAGAGTTCTATAAACACTCACAGACCCAAACAATAATTTACCCAACGTGCAATGAATTTAGCTGCAACAGTAAAAGCCTTTAGGAACTTTGATTGCTACGGCATCTGGCATATGACGTAAGGCAGCCCCCTACGGCACTCATTGGGCAATATGAAATTGTAATTATTTGTCGTGATGACGGTTAACCACGCTCATTTATCATGCATTAGGTCTTGCACATCGTTCCGCGCGATTACCGTACACTGACATTGATCGTTGCGGATGGCACGGTATTGCACATAATTTTCAAATCTTAAAATCTTTGAAGATTGAATACAGGCGGTGTCAAAGACATTAGGAGATTGTGAAAATGATTTAAATGACATGGACGGATTGTCCTGGGGGTCACATTGGCGTTGCATTTCTCTGCCCAACTCTTGGCGCAGCACATTTCGGTAACAGAGATGACAAGACAGGGACCAGAATACACGCAAACACTCGCTCGATTGTTTCGTCCACAAAGGGGATTTCAGTCCTACATTTATTAATTACGATAAATATTTCATATGATTATTAAACACAAATATATCATTGCTAAATTCTTTTATGAATCAATGGTTTCTTTCAATAAATTAATGTTGCCGATTGTAATGTAGCAATAGAGACATCAACTAGAACAATATTTAGGTTATAGTGCCAAAAATAGTGTGATGTTTAGAAATGCACGCTTTATTTTCCACCTATGTGACTGGTTCCACATTTGCCCGCCTTTCTTGTTATCCTGGGCGCACTATAGTACCAATTATGTGTGATTAAAAAGAAAAACCTGCTATTGTAAACCGCACTGTATTTTCTTATAACAAAAATATCAATATCAATGAAACAAGTTCAACAATGAATACGAAAATTAATAGTCTTGTTATAAGAAGACAGTTTCATCAGTACATAAGTACACACCAACGCATTTTGGTTCTAATAAAAAAAATCATTGCGTAATATATTTAAAAAAAAATATTTTCATGAATTCTGTTAAATGGTGAACTATTGTAGTCGTGCATATAAAATATTGGAGGATACTTCCTTTTTGACGTATTTTGTAGAGAATTTTGAATAGGATTTATTTTATTCTACTTTATTTACGAATTCAAAACCATACTGTCCCATGCATATAAACAATAAATGTGTCACAATAATATAGGCTGTTTTTCATGATTAGGAAAAAAAACTCAAGATCTAAATTTTTAGGGTCTGGCCTGATTTCTGCAGTCCTTGACACATATAATCATTCAAATAAGGGTATTAAAGGGTAAACAAGACTTATTTATAAAGCGAAATACAAGAACAAAATAAAACATAATTTGAATTGATAAAATATTATAATTGTATTCTCTTTTCCCTAGATAGCAGTTCTACTCTATAGTTAGTCATAAGTTCACGTGTTTATCGAGTTCAATCAATTACCATGCTCATTGGTTAAAACGAAATTTAAAAAAATGCTTTACGAATTGTTTGCAGCATCGGACAGAAATCATCCAAGGGCTTATCTTTATAGCTATCCAGATATACAGATATTTAATTGATTTCGATTTTCATTTGATAATTCTGATACCGAGTGAAGACAGACGGCCATTGAGGTGCAAAACGCGCGTCCCGCGCACGCGCCCGCTTGCACTATCATCGCGTGCCATCAGTGTATCACGGGTACTAAAGTATTTAAGATAGGCATCTCTGACTAAATGTCTTGCTTTAGGACCAATAATGTTAAAATACTTATAAGGACAATAAATCATTCTATCCAGTTTATCGTTGACTTATAATTGATTTATTTGAATACAGCTTGGAGTTAATCATGAAAAAAATATTTCGATTGATTAGACCCCTGATAATGGTCCTGATATTTCTGTTCCCAATACCAAAATTGTTTTGATGTATGTTGCTATGTGTATGTCTCAACAATATTAAGCGCTAATAGTCAACAATTGCTCTACCAAATTTTTACTCTTACTTTTATTCCTCCATAATTGAAGATATACATAATGCATTTACAAGCAAATATTATACATAATTATACAATTTAAGCAATTTGCATACTGTAAAACAAAATCAACTATCTACATCGTATACATACATACGCGAACATATCATCACATCATATACATACATGAACATATCATCACATCATATATATATATGAACATATTATATCATATACATACATGAACATATCATCACATCATATATATATATGAACATATTATATCATATACATACATGAACATATCATCACATCATATACATACGAGTACATGAACATATCATCACATCACATCATATACATACATGAACATATCATCACATCATATACATACATGAACATATCATCACATCATATACATACACGAACATAGCATCACATCATAATTATACATAAATGAACACAGCATCACATCACATACATAAATGAACATATCATCACATCATATACATACATGAGCATATCATCGCATCATATACATATATGAACATATTATCACATCATATAAATACATGAACATATCATCACCTCTCAACGCTGAAACAAATTCACCTTTTTAAGTTATAAACAAACTAACGAACTTGATGGTAGATAGGTTTAGTGGATATTGGCTAACTCCATAGGTATAATACTGACAATGTTTACTTTTATACTGGGTGATATTGGTTTCAAACTTTTAAGACATTTATTTCAAGATGTTCGAACGTCAAAAGTACCTATATGTTGCTTCTAATTGTCTTTCTGTTTTCCTCCCATAATGACATCAGTTACACCTATAACTACTTCCTCAAAACATATGAAGTACACTGCCACGTCAATGCCACTCCGTGGAAACGCCGTCATAAGTAGGGTATACCAAATCGTTCTTCGTTTAGCGTCCTTGGGCATATTAAGAAAGAAAAAAACATTGAGATATTGTTTTCATATTTTTGATAATTGATCACCATAATGTACCCCACATCTACACAGGAGAAGGGTCACGCAAATAGGTGCCCGTTGTCTCTGCAAAGCGCTACGTAGCGCGTTTATTCCGGCTATCCACCGGTCAATTAAATATAGAAGGCATGGATTACCTCCCGTGGAAAGCGCTACGTTACGTTTTGAATAGGCAACGGAACACCGGTTTACAGTTATTTCAGTAAGTCATTATGATTGACGTGCCAATGTATGAACGCTATATTTGTTAGCCATATAATGTCGAAATGACATGTTTTTTAAAGGGCTTCTTTTTTGTCCCTGGAAAGCTAGATAATATCACATATTATGTTTTCCAACTTAGGGTGGATGTTAAACGAAAATACGATTCGGTATGGCCTTATGTAGGACATAATTATAACACCACTGCTGTGATTATTTCGTCACCATGGCTATTAGTTCATCAACACACACACAGTCATGCTGTACTTGCTATAAATATGATATTGCAATGGGTAAGGTAACTGTCTATCCACATGCATTTCCAACACCTAGCTGGCATCCGTGACTTAACATCCTCTTTCCGAATCACACCTTATAGAAGTACAACACAATCTGATATAAGTATTTAGACTTCCAAGAGCGTAGCATACTGTTCAGACCGTAGGATTGCCAATGGGTTATAGACTCATTTGTTCCAAGCTCACCCGTGAAGTGCCTGCAATTTGTCGATCTTTCATAATATTTATAATTAGACTGGACGTGTGATGACTTCGAACTAGTTCCAAATGCGGTTATGTATAATTTTAATTACAGTATAACAAGTTATCTGCATGTTATGTGTGCCCATAGGATGATGTCACACCCTACCGGATTGCATAAATGCATACCGGTATCCAACTGACAACAAGACCTCATTCCGTTCGTACTCGTTCGTGTGCGTTTGCCACAACCGTTTCCGATTGGGCCAATGCGCTACTTCTCAAACGATGACCATTCAAACTGGTGGTAGGTTTTTGGAACAGTTTTAACATGCAGGATCCACAATGTATGCCATCCGCTCATACACATTTGTTCCTAATCCTTTCTTAGGCCCTTCCTTGCGCCCAGTTTACGTCTCAGATACATGATGGTCGTTTTGTCCTGAATGTTGTAAATCACAAACTTCCTACCCCGGACCGAACGGAAACTGGATGCGACTAGATGCGTTTTTTCCCAGTTGGTGTCTGACAGCTTAACGCATGCTCAACGAATACATGTTTCTCAGTTGCTCATGTGCTCGAACGTTGTAACGCCGTGAAATGTCGCAATGCCGTGAAATGTCGCAACTGACTTAAAGCGTCGCAAGGTTGCCACGAATTGTCGCAATCAACGCAAAAAGTCGCAATCGACCTACCCTGAAACGTCGCAGCGCTGACGCAAAACGTCGCAAAAAATCGACTACCGGAAAACGTCTCAACCATAACGCAAAATGTCGCACTAAGTAAGATCATTTAGTTTCCAACCTTACCAACCGACCATTGTTTGAAAGTAACATTTATGACACCATAGCAACCAATGTACGTCGCTAACAACTACCCCGGCAAACTTGCGACGTTTTACGTCAGTTGCGATATTTCACGGCATTGCGACATTTCACGGCGCTACACACGGCATGGCATCTGGCGGCTATCTGTGTGGCTTTATCCATCATAAGGTCCTTTTGCACTATATAGTACAAGTTGTTGTAACTCTATGAACACTATGACGAGCATAGTCTTGCTTCTGCTACTAAAATAAGTATCATGCTTGAAGTAATAGAGAAACAGCAACTCTGCCAATCATGATTACAAATTGCTGACACAGGTTACAAACCACTAAATCAATTTGCTTTTTAGCTCAATGTAAAGTGACAATTATCAGCCCAAGATGGCTTCATGTTAAAGTCTATGGCCAGTTGACACATATAGATCATTGAAAAGAAGTATGTTTCAGCTACAAAATAAGACAAAAAAAAACATCAGAGGCCATGATTTTGTTCTTTAAAGGCGGTTCACATATTTTAACGGGCACGCATACGGTTTCAATTTTGGTTTTAGCCTACGCTACTTTCACTTTGGTCTCAAAATTTTCAAAACAAAACAGTTTCACAGCTTGATCTACATGTATACACTGCATTTAATCTCACTAAGATGATTCTAGTTCCATTTTGTCAAGGAAAATCACCATTTCCAGTCAAACAGAAGTTTTCGAAAGGACTAATTGATTCGCGATTTTGGGTCGCGTATGCATTTAGTGCACATTTTAATATACATGTCAAGAGAACTGATGCCAATGGACGATTTTATGCGAAAAAATCGTCCATTGGCATCAGTTCTCTTGACGCTAACAAATTACAGATCCGTGTAAAAGACTCATAATAAATATTGGAAAATATTTTCTTTACTTTAAAACTGATATATTCAGCGTATTGTTAGTTGGGTACAGAGGCTGTAATATCGGAATATGAATATTTTCTTATCAATCCAATTCACCTATGTACGACCTGTTTTTGTGTAACTTCATATCAGAGATAAGATCAAGTTGCGCCAGTATTATCTGTACGGAATGTTTGATCTAATAATGGTAATTTGGACTGGCAGGTGATTAGGTGATTCGTAAGTAGTGTTGTGTAACCATACACGAGAACCACGTGCATATTGACCTGGGTAGAGAGGGAGAGAGCGGAGGAGAGAGAAAGAGAGAGAGAGAGAGAGAGAGCCTGTTTTTAAACTCACTGTATACATTTTGCCACTTTACTTTTACAATTTGTTTCGATGCGCCCCATCCACAAGAAGAAGAAGAAGAAGAAGAAGAAGAAAAAAGAAGGGAGCGAGAGAGTGAGAGAGGGGGAATGAGAGTCTGCTATCTGCTACCTACATTGATTACTTAATATTTGTCAATATACCGGAAATGGTTGTTAACATTATATCGTTACAGGTATTGAATATGTAAGCTTCCACTCAGCATGTGGAATGTTGAACTGTGAAATACTTGGCCATTATTTACTCAAAAGTGGGAAATGATTTTCCAATATTTATTATGTGTCTATTACATGGATCTTTAATGTGTAAGCGTGCATTATATGCGATATGCGATGTGCGTGCTCTAACATGCTCGATAACATTAACATCAGACAATCATGATTGTAATTTTGATTGTTATCGTTTGTCTTAAAAGTTAAAATAATTTCTTTAAAATATATGATAAGCTTAGTATACTCTCGTGGCGATTGATACCATCAGTAATGAGGTGTCGAGAGTGGTTAATATAGGTTGGAAAAACTTGTTTCTCAATCGACCTTAAATAAATTACATGTAGTTTTAAAACAAACAAAAAACTTGGTATTAATTTTGAATTCGTCGTACTGTATGATGCCGTCATTTAAAGCGGTACGTATATAGAGGATCTATCGCGAGTTGTCAATTGATATAAATTTATATTAAACGAGTTCTGGAACTTTCATTAAGCGAGCATCTGGCGAGCTTAATAATATTTCTGAACTCGTTTAATATAAATTTATATCGATTGACAACTCGCGATAGATTCTTTATATCATATGACACTAAAAACGCAAAATACGCATTGATATATTGGAAAAATTCAATACCTTATACTACACGTGGTACGTATAAGATTATACGTACTGGCTATACTAACCTGGATACAAGGAAAGTCATGTGCTATAATAAGTTCAAACATTTCCGAACTATTCTCGTACATAATATGTGTGTATGCTGTCGCAGGTCATTGCTGCAAGTTATCATAATAAGTCGTTTATTTCGGTCAACATATGTATCAAAAATCATTGACCGTCGCTAAAAGTCACTGATTACGAAAACAAAGCCGAAGGGTGCATTTTTAATGTAGTGACATTTGGGTTTATCGGAATTCCCTGTAATTGAGCGTCATCATTAAATGATGCATACTCTCAGTGTACCCTGTCATGATATGATTATATCTGATCAAATGCATGGTCAATAGTTACATTATGATAATAAATTATGAATAAAATGCAACGACCCGTAAGTCCGGACGACTCCGACCGGGGGATCGGTATATATCAAGGTAATAAGTGATACAAGATTGTTCCCAAATTACCCTTAGGACACAAGTTCCAAACGTTGATAGCATAGGGTGTTTACTACACTATCTGAATATGTAATCTTAAAAATCGTTCAATTTGTAAATTATAATTATAGGTCTATCTCTTTTTATCTATTGTATACTAGCATAATACGATGTTGTAACAGATAATACACGAAACAATACGAGTATATGCGTATATGTATTATGAATTACTCTATTTAAATGTCAACATTGAAGGCAATGTAGTTTGAATATACGATAAACATTACGAGCACTTATCCTGGAACTTTTGATACGCCCCTCTTTATTGTATTTGAAATACAAATTTATAAGCTTAACAACTACTAGTACTCAATAATAAAGCATAGTACTTGTATGAAAGACATAATAAAAAAGTTTTTCTAAATGTAATCGTTGCCTCACTACCCTGACAACATTTGCAGCTCGCATGTCAAAAAACACCAATATCAACAATAAAACAGATTCTACCGTACCAGTTTCCGGTTAAAGACCAAAACA
Source organism: Spisula subtruncata (assembly GCA_963678985.1). Taxonomy (NCBI): domain Eukaryota; kingdom Metazoa; phylum Mollusca; class Bivalvia; order Venerida; family Mactridae; genus Spisula; species Spisula subtruncata. Next base: position 20,281,231 of record OY787661.1, read on the forward strand.
CAAACAGTTTGAGTTCGATGAGACGAGCATCGTTATTACGAGCTCCAGGCTTGGAGCAAATTTCAAAGTCCTGGAGAATTAGCTTTATATGTTGTATACTTATATCACACCGCTATGTCGAGCTCCCGGTTTATTTCAGTCATTTGGCTTGTCCCGATTAGTCCTCGAGATAACGAGGTTTTACTGTATTTGACTTGGTGAACTTACTGAAACACGTGCAATATGATAGCCAAGGTTACGACGCACCGTGACAAGGCAAGCCAGATGATGACGAACTTCTTAGCAAAAGTTCAATCCGTCTTATGATTACTTTACACAGTTGTTATATGTTGATGTGATGAGAATACGCAGATGGTGGAGAAAATGATTTCAGAGACCAGTAACTTACGATTTCTTCAACTGAAATTATAGTAATCACTTATAAACGTCGGTGTAATTGGCATTGCTCCGAAGAAAGGTAAACTCTAACAATTACAATTCAATTGCACCGTTCCTGTCCGGTATCGTTCGGTCTAATACATCTGACAAATGATATACATGTACTAGTAGTCGACTTTCATGAAATTTTCAATCAAACAGAAGCTTACAATTAACCAATGTAGCAAATAACATACATGTAGCTAATTCACGGTGGAAAATATTCTGACCAAACAGGAAATCTAGCCAAAAGCAGCCAGGTAGTGTAAGAATTGTAATTAACCTGCGGCCTTGAGCCGCAGGTTATATTTGTATGCAACAAGAAAAATTTCCATGTAGGGGCACGTGACCTGTTCTGGATGGTTTACCATTTCAAAAAAAAAATCCAAAAAAATAAGCATTTTTTTAAGAATGTCGTGAACCAGACTAAGGAGGGGCACGTGACCTGTTCTGGATGGTTTACCATTTCAAAAAAAAATTACGAAAAAATAAGCATTTTTTAAGAATGTCGTAAACCAGACTAACACCATTATTTTTTATTTATTTTTTATTTATTTCTATGTGTATATTTCAAAATAATGTACGTAAATAACCATAATTATTTCTTTTACCCCTTTAAGAAATTAAAAATAAGAAAAAAATGTGTTTCGATATGTGTTTTGACGTGCACCTGAGTCTGGATTACCTCCCCTAGGTCACTACGCTAACTAGGTCAGGACGCGGCTGCACGAAACACCCAAATATACCCAAATCTTACCCAAATAGTAACGTTTTTACCCAAATACTTATATTTAACTAACAATATGGGGTTGATTAACTATATTACGCATTTTAATGACCAGTGGTGACTAAATAAACGCAAACTAGCAAGCTTTTCGGCAAGACTCGGCCCAGTATCATTTCGAACCGGCGTTGCCATAATATTTGCACGTCGTGAGAATCGCCTTATTTTACATTCTGACGCTCTGCGTGCACCCATACCCAAATGTACACAAGTACGAACGTTTTTTTACGCAAATACTTGTATTTAATAAACTATTTGTCGTAAATAACTTATGTTACACATTTGAATTACTAATAATGAAAATAACGCCATTTTTAGGTAAATTATATTAAATAAATATACCCAAACACACATCAGAGAGGTTTGTAAAATTCCGAATTTTTCGGCGGGGACTTGGACTTTTTAATTGTTTCTTTGACTAACGTGAATGCATTGCTCATTGTACATGTGTTGTAATGTTACTGATGCGAGTCTTTGCTCAGCTGGTAAAGTGTGCTGCCTCCCCTGTCTGATTTCCTAAGACCTTTTTATCAAGCCTTATTAACACTTTAAAAAGTTCTAGTTGCTAAAATAATTAAAAAAATGTCTCTTACAATACTGGTCTGTAAAACAATTGGCCGCAGGAACTATTTAACTAGTATTATATTGGTGAACTTGTAAGTGTAGATCATGCATTTATTGAGGTGGTCCAACCACTACTCTTTAAATTTGAGTACATGTATTGACTGGAACTTGCTTCGTGATGTTAGGGGACAATTGCATTGTAAGAAATCCTTGATTACTGGTCACCATATCCTAACATGCCCGTGGCCACGCTGGAATTTTAAGAATTTTCCAAAAAATGCACGTTTTATAACTTTGCCTTATTCATGCAAATAGACACACGGAAGGATTTGCCTCGGTGCCATTTGGCTTCTGGATAGGACCCTGACCAATCACCGTATATACATATTAATGAAATTATTACAATACTGCACTTAGCAAACAACTTAAACCAATCCTCAACCCACTTGTTTTTTTACTGTTTTTCCCAGATTTGTTTCTTTATTATTTGTGTTATTGTCTTTTGGTATTTTCATCGTTCTTGAATGTGTTCCGCTATTCATTCTAATGATCATAATACAACAGCTGACATCATCAGTGTGGTTCAGGAGTTTAAACAGCTAATAATAGAATACATGAGGCAAGTAGGTTGATTCGCAGGTTCAGTTCCAAAACATAGTTACAACTCCACTCGCACCAGTAACTATTTTCTCGACTGTACAGATTCGTCAGATTGAAATGTGAATTCCATATGAACTTGCTAATTATTAGTTGAACGGGGTCATAAAAACAGAAACCAGTCGGAGATCATGTGACCTGAAATGCTTTAAATCCCGGGTAAGCTGAGGTGAAAGCTATCAAATGTTGCATACAAAGAAATATTATCGCACATGCTGAAGACATTTGGATGTTATTGATACCAGAAGTTCAGAAAATTTAATTTCATGTGTGCGTTTGTATGTTAACTGTAAACATCCAATCGAACGCAATTTATCTAACCTCTTTGCGTTGTGTTTAATGATTGCACTAAAACATAATTTTAATTAACTCTTTATTCATTGTATTAGATTGTCACCAAAATGCGTTTTATAAAGATTACTGTCCGTTTAATTGTGGTATTTAATCTCATAAAATTTGATGGTTCACTATATGGAATGGCCGTATTTTTGATGCAGGGTATTCAACCGGTAACCGACGTTCAAATGCCAATACAGATCAAACTCTGTTGGTGGAGTGAAACATGTGAGTTATTCTTGCTCAGAGGAATTCACCAGTGGTCCAGACGAGGGTTGAACCCGGTACCTCTCGATCCCCAAGCGCGCGACCTACCTCTTAGACACCGATTCACATATTGCTGCTATTGATGTTTTGAAAGAAACTAGATATTTTAATTTGGTTATCATGGACGTTTGTGTATGTAGCATGACAACAAGCAAGCAAGAAACGAATAAATTTAAAGATAAGTTTTGTATAAAGCTGTGTGTGTATGTACAAGTACATGCATAACCAAAACAAGTTGAAACAATCCATAGAAACAATCTGGCTTGATTTGTTATTGTAACTGCTCATAAAAACACCATTAAAGTTCGTGTCTGGCAGTTTGTTGTTGACCGAAAAGTCAAGACAATTCTCAATATTAACAACTTTAATGTTAACTTATTATATCACCGGCTCTTACACATGTATTATGCCACTATGTACAATAAACTAAACCTAGCTAACGGTAGCATACAGCACAAATGATGGAACCTATGTGTACATGCTCGAGATTTTAGAAGCGTGACGCGCGGATTTCGTGTGTCTAGAGTCTAGACAAATGCATGGATTGGCTTACATCGATTCAAGCTAATTTGCATATTTATGTAACAGTCTGGTGCGCGGAAGGATATTTCCGGCACAGCTTTACGACACTCCTATGCCACAGGTTATGTGATAAAGTATTTTTGAAACAAAACTTCCTAAAGTCCCAGGTTGTCTTGCGTAAATAAATTTTCTAGAGCGAGCTGTGTGTGTGTAATTATCAAGATACCCCGATACTTAAATGTTGACTGATGCAATAATTATTCAATTAGTATTATCTTATTGGTTGATAGGGGCAGATAACTAGCCCCATTACAGATATGACCAGTCTCTATCTACCGTGTTACATTAGGTTAAATATCGTGTACAATTAACTCTGATGTGTTAATCAAAATGTGATAAGTCAATCGTAGAAAGATAATTTTATGTAAATGAGTTAATAAATGATTGTTCATCAGCTTGTAAAACGTTACTTTGTAGAGCCGAGCAAAGCCGAGCCGAGCCGAGCCGAGCCGAGCCGAGCAGAGCAGAGCAGAGCATTTGTAAGTATCGATATAGTCGTAGTTCGTAGTCATTTGATTCCTATAGCCTAATTGCACAATGGCCCCATGCTTAACGAATTGGTTTTTTACTGTTGTTACGTCCAATGTTGTAGATATAAAGTAATTATCATATTTAGTATTTTTACAATCTCTGATACCATATTGGACGCCATCTTGGATTCTGCAGGACGCGCAATGATGACAACTATGCATCAGTCAAAATATCAACCGCCATACCCATTTCTACAAATAACTGCAAAGAAATAACTTCTAAAGATCATTCCTCTGGACTATGACAACAATAAATATTTTATCAAAAGAGGCAAACAGTCTTCACTTTCAGATATAAAATTATGGCATATAAATTCATTGTGTGCGGTGAAATTTCTTCAATGGATCTATTTTTGGAAACTCGTAAACATAATAATTAGCAAGTTCTATTTTTGAAATGTGTTCAAGTACCAACAACACTTTGTTTACCCCTTGCCCGGATCACATAACTATAATTCACGGACACTTTTCTGGTGGCAACGGCAACATAATATTGTGCTAATATAAGACCAATGCAATAATAACAACCCATACAAAGACTTTGTGTGCCATCCCCTATTTAAAACTAATATAGGGCCATTTTGAGACCAATGCATTCACAACAACCATACGAATACTTTGTGTGGCATCCTCTATTTAGAATTTATAGTGTGCCATACGAGACCAATGCAGTCACAATAACACATACGAAGACTTTGTATGCCATCCTCTATTTAAAACTAATAGTGTGCCATTTTGAGACCAATGCATTCACAACAACCTTACGAAGACTATGTGTGTCATCCTCTATTCAGAATTAATAGTATGCCAATACGTGACCAACGCACTCACAACAACCATCTCGAAGACTATGTGTGCCATCCTCTATTTAAAACTCACAGTGTTACAATATGAGACCAATGCATTCGCAATAACCCGTACGAAGACTTTGTGTAACATCCTCTTTTTAAAACAAACAGTGTACCAATATGAGACCAATGCAGTTACAACAACCCATACGAAGACTTTGTATGCCATTCTCTATTTAAAACTAATAGTGTATCAATATGAGACCAATGCATTAACACAACAACCATCTCGAAGACTATGTCTGCAATCCTCTATTTAAAACTAACAGTGAGCCCATACGAGACCAATGCATTGACAACAACCCGTACAAAGACTATGTATGCCATCCTCGATTTATAACTTATATTGCGCCAATATAAGATTAATGATATGACATAACAACCCATAATACCTGTTTTAGACTTTGATTTCTATCCTCTATTCAGTAGGCATTTCGTTCGCAGTCCTATACTAATATATAAACTGTTTCATGTTTCAATGCGTGATTTGTTTACCGTGGCCTGTGGTGCTAACATATGATCGCACAGTTGACGGTAACTACCTCATGCCGTAACAAGTCGAGTGTTAGTCTACATGTCTTTAAAGGTGATATTGATGTTTGTCGAGCAAAGTAGGTCTTTATCGGATGCAATAACAACAATAAACAAGTCGAGCGTTGGTCTACATGTCTCCAAAGGTGCAAATTTAGTAATGTCATTCAACCTACGTGTATTCAGATTGAAGAACATTACTACATATTTTATATATAAATGTGACACAGTTGGGGATATCCAGTCGCCCATGTGAGTCTTTCCCAAAATAGGCATGCCATATAAGGTGCAAATGTGATTCTATATACTTTATAACTTACGTATTTCCCAGATACAATAATATCAATAAAGATGTCTACCACAGTTGGGGACATCCAGTCGTCCATGTGAGTCTTAACCAAAATAGGCATGTAATCAAAGGCGTAAATTTGATTCTATGTACTTTATAACTTACGTATTTCCCAGATGCAATGATATCAATAAAGATGTCTAACACAGTTGGGGATATCCAGTCGTCCATGTGAGTCTTTCCCAAAATAGGCATGTAATCAAAGGCGTAAATTTGATACTATCCCATCGCTTACGTATTTCCAAGATGCAATAACAACAATAAGGATTTTAAAACCAGTTAGGGTTTTCATTGTTTCATGCGAGCCTCTTTCAAAATAGACACGTCTTCAGAAGGTGCAAATTTGATTTTGCCGTTCAACGTACGTCTGTTTGCGAAGTTATATACATGCGATGCACAATAACACTTATCACTTTATTTATGGAAACGGCACAGTTGGTGATGTCTTCCTTTGAGCCTGTTTCGCAATATATATACCTGCATATAGATCAAAGCGCAACAACAACAAACACTACAAACAACAAATTAATGTATTCATGGTTAACATTGGTTTGATTTTATATGGTGTTTCTCGTGTCTTAACATGTTTACATAGTTCGCTTGCTTAGAATGAGAAGGTCGTAAGTACTACTTACCTTATAAGACTGGTACATACACACCATGCATTTACGTCTAGCATTACAAGACGCTTCTTATGAGCCTTTTTGTCAAGCTGTATGAAGCTAGAATTCTCATGTCCAATGTCCATTCTAGCAGTCCATTAATGAATTTGAATCAGAGCACTATCCCTAATGCATTATTAGATAACTGTCCACTGTCCATATTTAAATATGTCCGACAACTGACAAATGTGCAAACTCGCTGTACATTCTGACTGTCCATCCTGTATGTTCATTCTGGCTGCCCATTGCTATAACTGTTCAACTTTCGATTCTAGCTATCCATCCTATGTGTCCATCCTGGCTGTCCATTGTCATAACGGTTCAACTTTCCATTCTAGCTGTCCATCCTATGTGTCCATCCTGGCTGTCCATTGTTATAACGGTTCAACTATCCATTCTAGCTGTCCATTCTGGAAGTCCACCCTGGAAGTCCATCCTGGCTGTCCATTGCTATAACTGTTCAACTTTCCATTCTAGCTGTCCATCCTATGTGTCCATCCTGGCTGTCCATTGTCATAACGGTTCAACTTTCCATTCTAGCTGTCCATTCTGTATGTCCATCCTGGCTGTCCATTGTCATAACGGTTCAACTTTCCATTCTAGCTGTCCATCCTATGTGTCCATCCTGACTGTCCATTGTCATAACGGTTCAACTTTCCATTCTAGCTGTCCATCCTGTATGTCCATCCTGGCTGTCCATTGTCATAACGGTTCAACTTTCCATTCTAGCTGTCCATCCTGGCTGTCCATCTCATAACGGTTCAACTTTCCATTCTAGCTGTCCATCCTGGCTGTCCATCGTCATAACGGTTCAACTTTCCATTCTAGCTGTTCATACTGGATGTCCATCCTGGCTGTCCATCCTAGCTGTCCAATGCCATGTTGACGTTTAAACAGCTTGTTTTACCATAAGTAAAGAGTAATGTTCGGGCTGTTTTTTCTTGTTTCATCAAAACATCGACTTTGTTCTTACGAACTTCTCAGTTTAAACCAGCGGTTTATCCACTAAAGAAGCCCAACAGTTAACCAACACATCGAGAAAGAAATAGATAAGTACACAAAGGATTAGAATTCCAATTATTTTACGTTACTCGATGGACACTTTAAAAAGGTTCGAGAAAATCCGACAGGGAAGGTAGCATTCAACCCAACCTGCCGAGCACAGAAATCAGAAACACCACGACACAACTACCCTGAGCAATGCCCACAGAAACTCATGCCAAAACGGCGACCAAATGAGGCACAACAACCCAGGGGTTACTTTCCACATTGTAGATATTAAAGTTATTATCATATGTAGTATTTTTCCAATCTCAGATACAATATTGGACGCCATCTTGGATTCTACAGGACGCGCAATGATGACAACTTTGCACCAGTCAGAATATCAACCACCATACCCATTTCTACAAACAACTGCAAAGAAAAATCTTTGCATCGATAAACAACTTCAAAGATCATTCCTCTGGACTATGCTAACAATAAAGATTTTTTCAAGAGGCAAACAGTCTGCACTTTCAGCTATATGGCATATACATTCATTGTGTGCGGTGTAATTTCTTCAATGGAACTATTTTTGGAAACTTGTAAACATAATGATTAGCAAGTTCTATTTTTGAAATGTGTTCAAGTACCAACAATACTTTGTTTACCCCTTACCCGGATCACATAACTATAATTGACGGAAACTTCTCTGGTGGCAACGGAAACATAATATTGTGCTAATATAAGACCAATGCAGTCGTAGCAACCCATACGAAGACTTTGTGTACCATCCCCTATTTAAAACTAATAGTGTCTCAATATGATACACATTTTGTAACATAACAACCATCTCGAAGACTTTGTGTGCCATCCTCTATTTAAAACTAACAGTGTGCCAATACGAGACCAATGCAGTTACAACAACCCATACGAAGACTTTGTATGCCATCCTCTATTTAAAACAAATATTGTGCCATTTTGAGATTAATGCTGTGACATAACAACCCATAATACAAAGACTTTGATTTCCATCCTCTTTTCAATAGGCATTTCGATTGCAGTCGTATACTAATATATAAACTGCTTCATGTTTCAATGCGTGATTTGTTTACTGTGTCCGGTGGTGCTAACATATGGTCGCACAGTTGGCGGTAATACCTAATGCCGTAACAAGTCGAGTGTTAGTCTACATGTCTTTAAAGGTGATATTGGTATTTGTCGAGCAAAGTAGGTCTTTATCGGATGCAATAACAACAATAAACAAGTCGAGCGTTGGTCTACTTGTCTCCAAAGGTGCAAATTTAGTAATGTCATTCAACCTACGTGTATTCAGATTGAAGAACATTACTACATATTTTATTTATACAAGCGACACAGTTGGGGATATCCAGTCGTCCATGTGAGTCTTTCCCAAGATAGGCATGACATCAAAGGTGCAAATTTGATACTAAAATCTATATACTTTATGACTTACGTATTTTCAAGATGCAATAATATCAATAAAAATGTCTCACACAGTTGGGGATATCCAGTCGTCCATGTGGGTTTTTCCCAAAATAGGCATGTCATCAAAGGCGTAAATTTGATACTATCCCAAAGCTTACGTATTATCAAGATGCAATAACAACAATAAAGATTGTAAACTCAGTTAGGGATTTTCATTGTTTCATGTGAGCCTTTTCAAAATAGACACGTCTTCAGAAGGTGCAAATTTGTTTTTGCCGTTCAACTAACGTCTGTCTAGGATGTAATATACATGCAGTATACAATTAAAATTATCACTTTATTCATGGAAACGGCACAGTTGGTGATGTTTTCCTGTGGGCCTGTTTCGCAATATATATTCCTGCATATAGATCAAAGTTCAACAACAACAAACACTACAAACAACAAACTAATGTAATCATGGTTAACATTGGTTTGACTTTATATGTTTTTTTCACGTTCACAACATGTGTACATAGTTCGCTTGCTTAAAACGAGAAGGTCGTAAGTAATACTTACCTTATAAGACTGGTACACACACACCATGCATTTACAACTAGCAGTACAAGACGCTTCTTATGAGCCTTTTTTCAAGCTGTATGAAGCTAGAATTCCCATGTCCAATGTCCATTCTAGCAGTCCATTAATGAATTTGAATCAGAGCACTATCCCTATTGGCATTATAAGACAACTGTGCACTGTCCATATCTAAATATTTTCGACAACTGGCAACTGTGCAAACTCGCTGTCCATTCAGGCTGTCCTTCATGTATGTCTATCCTGTTTGTCCATTGCTATAACTGTTCAACTGTCCATTCTAGATGTCCATTTTGGATGTCCATTCTGTATGTCCATTGCTATAACGGTTCAACTGTCCATTCTAGCTGTCCATTCTGGATGTCATTCTGTATGTCCATTGCTATAACGGTTCAACTGTCCATTCTAGCTGTCCATTCTGGATGTCCATCATGTATGTCCATTGCTAAAACGGTTCAACTGTCCATTCTAGATGTCCATTTTGGATGTCCATCCTGGCTGTCCATTGCTATAACTGTTCAACTGTCCATTCTAGCTGTCCATCCTGTGTGTCCGTCCTGGCTGTCCATTGTCATAACGGTTTAATTTTCCATTCTAGCTGTCTATTTTGGATGTCCGTCCTGGCTGTCCATTGTCACAACGGTTCAACTTTCCATTCTAGCTGTCCATTTTTGATGTCCATCCTGGCTGCCCATTGCTATAACTGTTTAACTTTCCATTCTAGCTGTCCATCCTGTGTGTCCATCCTGGCTGTCCATTGTCATAACGGTTCAACTTTCCATTCTATCTGTCTATTCTGGGTGTCTATGCTGTGTATTCATCCTAGCTGTCCAATGCCATGTTGACGTTTAAACAGCTTGTTTTACCATAAGTAAAGAGTAATGTTCGGGCTGTTTTTTACTTGTTTTCTCCAAACACCGACTTTGTTCTTACGAACTTCTCAGTCTAAACCAAGGGTTTAAATATTTAAGAAGCCCACAAGTCAAACAACACATCGAGAAAGAAATAAATAAGTACACAAAGGATTGGAACAGTTTACTTGTCTGAAATTCCAATAATATTACTTTACTCGATGGACACTTTCAAGTCGTGGGGTTGGGCTGTGTAGCATTTGCAAAAAAGCTACATGGATTGGGTGATCCTTAACTCAGTTTTTGGAAGTTGCAGACAAACTTTTACGATGCGCTTTAATTTTGACAACAGGCGAAGAAAGCAACGGTACCATAAAACAAGAATAAAAAGCATGATAAACATATAATAAATATCTTTGTAAAACCTGAATCAAGGATACATTTCGCTGGCTTAGAATGAGAAGGTCGTAAGACCAAATCGATATTGTGAGAAAAAAACAAAAGAAAAAAACTGTCCGAAAAACACTCTTTACTTGTGGTAAAACAAGCTGTTTCAAATCCAGTTAGGTCAACAAGACCTTCTCATTCTAAACCAGAGATTTACCTGTGGATACCGTGTCTTAAAACTTAATTTTGAAGGATGGAAGGAACAGCAATGGTCTGAGAAAGTGTTCCAGAATTAATCATTTGGAAGGTTGTTTGACAAATCCTAGTCACAGTGCCTCCGTGGTTCAGTGATTAATGCTCTTGTCGTCTTATAAGGCGGCCCGGTTCAAATCCGGGTGGAGGCACATACACGTACATAGTAATAAAGGCCTGTCATATATCAACAGAAAGCTGACTGGCAAATAAAGGTTCTCCTTGGCATGGAACTGAAGGCATAATGGCATGAATACGATTTTGCAGTAATGCTGTTGTTGTTTAACCCTCGTTGTCTCTCTGTCTATGCATTCAACTTCATGAATGATGAACTGTAATTATATTTACTTGAAATATTACTTGCAAACTTAGAGACATAATCCATCTCATATGATGCCGACCCCATGATTATGATATTTCATCTCCGATTTTTCGTTTGATCGTTAGAACACCGTGGTCCTTTGTACTTCTGATGGCTCGCAAATATCTAGGAGCAAAATTAACAAAATCAATAAAACAAAGAAACCTGAGACGGTCAGTTATTTATGATGCTTTCGTTAATAAGCCCACTGAGCGCAAATATGCCTTGTGTCATCTTGCAGCTATGCAAATTAACCAGTTCAAAACGAGGTCAAAGAAGCGTTTCAGCTTTCCAATGGTGATGTACTGTTGTACTGATATGTACCCCCTGATGTGAGTGTGACGTTCGTACCGTTCCCTTTATCATTCATCGATAATTTGAATGGACGTTATTTAATTTGTTTCCATGGTAATTCACGGATGATCTATAAATATAAATGTTTTCTATGAGCAAATATAAGCTGATTTTGTTGTAAAATGTTTTCAACGAGATACTTCGTGTGAAGTGCAGACCTCGGAGTTTGTTTGCGTATTACTACGATCTAAAGGGCTTCTGATACAAAAACATGTCAATTAGTTAGTGGTTTTAAAACTGCAAAAATACAGATATTATATCAACCTTCATTTTTTGACTTGAAGACGATGTTATAATAATAATAATAATAATAATAATAATAATAATAATAATAATAATAATAATAATAATAATAATAATAATAATAATAATAATAATAATAATAATAATAATAATAATAATAATAATAATAATAATAATAATAATAATAATAATAATAATAATAATAATAATAATAATAATAATAATAATAATAATAATAATAATAATAAATACATTATTTGACGAGGAAATTTATTTGACAATACTAATATCGATCTTCCATAAGATCCTCAACATTGAACAATTAAATAGACAAAAATAACTATGCAAAGCAAAGAATGATATTTGATGGTTTGGTTTGGTCCCTATGATGTGTCATAATATGTAAAAGAGTGTCAGTAAAATGATTTGACAAAAAACTGTGGTAGATGAATATGCATTATTATAGAAACTTTGTCAAGACAATATCTTAAACTGTAATTAATCTAAAGTGTTGCATCCGATATAGACGCACAATAATGATCGTTTCAATATCATGCATGCTTGCAACAAGCGCGTACTAGATACTGCGTATCTGAATTACTGGTGCAGATCATCTAGCGTCTTGTGTCGCCTTGCTTCGTCTGCTCCTGACTCGTGCAATATGATTTACATGGTCAAGCGTCCAGCTGGTCATGATACTGCAGACGTTTGATGTCCATTGCGTCATGAACTTTTAACCCGACGCGGACGTAGCATGTGATCAAAAGAAATCATTACGTCAGCAGTTGCCGAAAAATACCAATCAGTCGATCAAGAACCTTGTAATTTGGGGTTGAAATAATGGACAAAACAGGCAAGAATTTTGATACTCGTTGATGGTAAACCAAACACTGGCAACACATTGAAACTCTCGACCTCGCTCGTGGGGCTTTCAGGTAACACAAGCACTGAACATGTTTTTGCAAAGCATTAAATGGTCCCTAGAAGTTGCAGCTATAATTATATGCAATATTATATAAGACACTGCAAACCTTCTCCGATTTGTACTTGATTGAATTGTTTGCCATATTATGTATTGTAACCTCGTGGACCTTATGGCCTAAGGGTAATTTGTAAATAAACTTGTAAACCTATTGTCATCTACTTTACGTAATTCCTAGTTGGCTTCCATATAGAAGCTCAAAATTGAATAAATTAGATGAAAGTGTATTAATGTTGCAAGGCAATACTGTCAATGGTCATTCTATACAAGAACAAATTAGTTATATTAGTATTCATATCATGCTCGTGTTTTGTGTAAAAAGGGGTTTGAACCACAGGTAACAGTATCGTTGAAAAAGAAATTGAAAAAAAAAATTGAAAAAAAAAACACACAGATTTTCAAAGTATCAAAAAACAAAAATTAGCTTTCGATACATTCAATAACTAATTAGATTCTTACGCAACATTGTTAAAACTACTCGCATGCAAAATTCCATCGAAATTGATCAACTTATTAAAAAAATATGCCATAAAGTTTAGATCCCTGTGTCCAGCCGGTTCGAAAGGTGCATTCCAGTAAAACCAAAAATACAAATTTCGAGGATAAAAACCTTCATATTTTGTATTTATCGTCATGAATAAGCATAATAATGCGGTAGAATTGAAGGACGCAACAGTTTGAACAAATTTACCGTGGTGAAATATGCGAGCTTCCGTATTAGCCGCGAAACAAATCGTCTGCACATTTTATTTAGTCAAAATGTTTTTATTTTCACCATGTTTGTCCGAAAGTTGCGAATGATTTCCATTTTGTGACAACGACTTTCATTGGTTATAAAAATACATTCGGAATATCTCTAGTCGTCGGACACTCTAAAAACCACACCGGCCGTCCTTGCAGCGTAATTCGAATTACGCCATCGAGCGTTAAAATAAAAGTTTAAACGATGCATTTGATCGTTTTGAGGTAAATGTAAAGCATGATTTCAAATGTTTGCAAGGCATTATGCTGTATTTGTCCCCCACACAGCCTTTTTGTACATGATCAACTCACGTAAATGCCGTAGTCTATGAAAACAAATTGCACCCTTTCGATTTTGCTCTCAATTTCCTTGCAAATATACCTTGTATATAATACCTAAATTTCGAGAAAAAATTTTTTTTTCATTTTTTTTCTTTAAATTTCTTTTTCAACGATACTGTTACCTGCGGTTTGAACCAGTGCATTAAAGTCACATGTTATACTTACTTCGCAGTTTTTGTGCAAAATCAGTTAAAACGCCTTAGTGACGTGAAAAGTTTACTATATATATATCAAGTAAACATATTATTATTGGGTTGTTATTGCAACATTTGCTAGAATTAGATAAAACTTGCTAAACATTGTGTTTACAAATTCAAGTGGCATTTAATAAATTGTCCACTGTGTTTATTAATATGTGTATTACGATGATTGTTTTGCAGTCTTATAAATAAGTTTTGTTGGCATTGAACGAGTGCTATTTTGATAGTGTTTGCTTTCTTCGCTTGTTTTGATTTACTCTGCAGGAGTTGTTAATAATTTGTTTACAGGTCTCTGTGAGATATAAGTGACGCTTTCACTCCGTGTGTTTGTTATTGCATATTGCAGCTTTGTTTCTTGAAACTGATCGCGTTTAGGACACAGGATGACGTACTGAATTAGCGCATGTCGACTATCTGATAATAAGTTAGGGGTAATGTTTGTACAAGTGATAAGAACGCTATGTCGCTGGCTTAGAATAACAATGTCGCAAGTACGACCATATAAGACTTATACATATTTGAAATCTGCTCCACAAGGTGCTTCTTGTGTGTGTGCCTATTTCGTGAAAATTGGAACTTGTCATGTAGACCAAACTGATGTTAAATAGCTAGTTTCCCCCATAATTCAAGTAAAGAGCAATTCATTTTCAGACAGTTTATCTTGTTTTCTCAAAATATCACCTTTGTACTTACGACCTTCTCATTCTAAGCCAGCGATGTGTACATCCTAGCGAAAAGCTCTAAACGTCTGCATTGTATCGTATGCTAACATGTACATTTTAAAGCATGTACACCGGATATTGCAAATTAAATGAGTAATGTAGTAAAAAGACTGTGCAATACTCCGTACACAAGCGAGAGACTCCACAATACCGAGAACAGTAAAAATCAATACTCTGTACAGTTACTTATATCAGTTTTGGTACCGTGTAAGCATCTTTCTTGTAATTTCGTCTTTTTAATGACATTTGAACTTAAATGTCTTTTTGCTCATCCAAAATCGAATGTTTTGTTTCAATAAAATCGTTGTAATAAAATAATTCCTTACATGTTTGCAGCATCATGATTAACATTTGAGAGTTAGCAGTCTCCCACTTCAATGCAAATAATTTCAGCGCTGATATGAATACCTGCTATAGTTTAATTGTCTTCTATGAGTATAAAACATATCTGAAGATGCTTAAAACTATTTCAGATGCTGGAATGAATCAGTCGTGTGGAAAATATCGTGGCTGAACTTGCACTCGCTTCCAGTCCAATGTCGCGAAATTTCCGGGGTACGGTATAGCACAGTGATACTATAGAATGGCTGAGACGTTCTTTTAACACGCAGTTTAATTGCCAAGTTGTATGTTCAGCTTCTGAAAATAAAAATCAATCAAAAAGTAGTGTTTTCTTTATTTATCAATTGCAAAAATATTCTTATAAACATCAACTTCAGCGTGTTTTCATGGCAACCAAAAGCGTTTTATTGCTCAAATACGTAAATTGCTGACTCGGATTAATGCCTTATCATACAAGATAATGAAAGTAGATTTCGCTGGCTTAGGATGAGAAGGTCGAAATTCTATTAAGATCATGCTATTTGAAATATGTATATTGCATAATAAGTTACTTCTAGTGAGCCTATTTTCATGAAAATCGGAACTTGTCATGTTGACCAATCTGTATTCGGAAAAACTTTTTATCCATAAGTAAAGAGTAAATTTCGGACAGTCTGTCCTTGTTTTCTCAAAATATCGATCACTTACGACCTTCTCATTCGAAACCGGCGATTTGTAATGGTTATTCCAAATGTAACAATTCGATGTGTACACCTGATTCACCTATCTTTGTATGGCGTTGTAAGTCGGTTGGTAATAAACGGAGTCATTTGGTGTTTATGGTGTGAACACAGACCTATTGACCTCAACTACAAGCTCACCAAAACTCTTCACATTGGAGTCTATATTAGTGTAACAAAGTTTGGGTTCATTTGGTCACAGGCTGTATAAACATTGCATTGTCTGTGGCCTGAGTTCACGTTGGACAATGTAAGAAAAGGACATGTATTGGACAATTGGTCTATCAAACCTGGGGTAATTCGGGTACATCGCGGGCGTTGAAGTCCATTAAAATTGCCCCCTTTTATATTACAAGTCAATGATAGGGTGAAATTAAGTGACGAATACAATACAAATGTTCGAATATGCGAGCATTTGTGACTTCATTTGTTTGCATGATATCCACGCGAAGATGAGCTGGCGACGATGAGTATATAGATCTTATCTGCAGACACTGAACTTGCAAACCATGCATCCATTATGAGAAAAATCTATTTTGTAACATTTCAAGCCCAGACTATATCAGAGACAGCAGCCAGTGTAAAATATTAACGAAACCACATCACCAGTCTAGGGTCAGTGTGTCCGTCTATAGAAACTTTGGACTGTAAGATGATGCGTGGTGATAAAATATAATTATCTTAAAACATATTTTGTTTGCCTTGTGGTTCTGATTGTCAGTACGTCGTGTGCAACAGAAGTACTATTTACGTGAATTAACAGTTGTAATGTAACGTTACATTTCCAGTAGATCTTGCAGTAATTAATCCATATAATAAATGCTTACTGACTTACTGAGATAACCAGATATATCGTTTTAACGTAGACCTACCTTTGCGATGAAAATGAACTTTCAGACACGTTTCGGTCAGAATGTGTTAGGTAAAGCATTCTTCAAATTATTTGCATTTTTAAAAAGATATTTCAAATGTTGATTATCACCTGGACGTAGAAGAAGGGGTTTGCTTATTGGCATTGTCATATAGCTTGGACACATTGACATGAGCCTGACCTATAGTTTCCCATAATTTAACTGTCGATTAGTTGTCTACATTTACAACACCGATTGTATGTTTTCATAATCGGGGAGTATCACGAAGACGCTCGAGATGTAATACAAACACAAATCTTATATGCCATTGTTGCACGATTTGCTTGCGGAAATTTTTATATTCAAAGCAAGAACCTTGTAATATATTCTTGCATAAAGGTCAGGCCCAGGTCAAAATAGCCAAGCTATACAAAGTGCTGCGATGTAATGGTACCACTTTGACAATAATCATCGACGGTGCCATTCGAAAATACCGTTTGACGAAAACCCACTTTTCAGGAGAGGCAGTTTTTTATGTAAACTAAAATTCTTTCACAAATCATTGAACATAGACTATAATTATTATTAGCATTTGACGAACGCATCTTCTTTTTTTTTGCATTTTATCACAAGTAAGGTATGGTATACATTGACCAGTACATGTTTTATAAAGAAAATATTTCATAATCGATCCGAAACGCGTTAGTATCAAGACAATCCCTGTATCATCGAACTGCAACAAAACACATAGTATACAAAGGTCTTTGGTGCTGAGAATAACGAAGCGGTTTCATTGACCATAGGAAAGTGTTGGCAAAATCAAAGAACTTTTGAAATTGCTGTGGGAGTGGGAGTGTTGATAGAGGTATAATATTGCGTGATTCACATAACACATTTATTCACAAAACACGGTTGTAGCGTCAGTGTGGGTGTCGTACGCTTGTCGACCGTTTTACTTCTCGATTACACGATCAAACATGTGAATATATGTTTTTCCATTATATAGTATGGAGAAATATGGTCTAACTGATGTTTTTGAACGTTTCACACATTGCTAGGGTAACGTAATATACTGTTAGAAGATATAATGACATTTGGTCATTCAATTTCATTAACACAAACACGTGGTCAATGACGTCACATTTGGGTATTTCGCGCAGTAAAACAACATTGATTTAACGAAAAAACACCACCGCAAGTATTTTGTTATGCTTATTTGTAAAATATCGTTTGAATGTTACTAGTCCTTAAATCGATACATACAATTGACAAACAAGAATATGTCCCTAACTTCTATAGTTTGACTGGAATACTGACCAAACTGATCAAAATTCTCAAATCCGCTCTCGGTATTGGTCAGTTTGACCAGTATTCCAGTCAGAAATAGTAGTCACATACATATTCTATGTTATCGGGGGTACGTATTGGCATAAGGACTTGCAACATAAAAAATATATTTCTCAAACATGCATAACAAAACACTAACGGCGATTTGTTATCGTTGAATCGACGGTTTCCTGGTGTAATTGACTGAACGCAATACCCAAATGTGACGCCATAGACCACGTGATTGTGCACCGTCCGCCTCGATATGGAAATGGAAGTGGTGAGTGCATGTCACATACAATACTTTTCTTATACATGATTTGCAATATTAAGTGTGATCGTTTGTGTAACGAGTGCGGTACAGGAACGAGCAACCTAAGGCTCGGTCCCCACTTGTGTCACTGATTAATTTCTCACAGCACGAAGTAATATCAAGTTTTGTTTTACTATAGACAGTGTCCCGAGATAGACAAAAGCCGATGTGAAACATACTTCGAATGAATGGTTCGCATTGTCAGAAAAACGTCAAGCATTCATTAACCAATCAGACAGATGTACAAATCGTTCATTTTGTATAGTTCTCTAAGTATATGTGAAAATGACCTTAATATGCTCTATATCTATGGTCATGTCATAACGAACGGTGAGAACAAAGAAGACAACGGATTTTTCAAGTGTATGAAGATGATTTGGATTTTTAATGACTGGCATTTCGTTAATTTTATCACTCGGTACCAGAACTGTAACAAACCTTACAATATGACCAGGTCTCTGATCATCCAAGTACAAACCGATCGAACACCAATGTGATACTGATATGTCAATAAGTGCGTTCGAGATAACAGCTTGAGTTAAGCAATAAATGGAAATGAACATTACGATATTGTACTTAGAATAATCGCATAATCGCGGTAATAAATGTATTGCAATGGTACTATATCCTGCCGCTCGTATAATTCTGGCCTCATTCATTGCTCTATAAAACTCGAGTGCCTGATGGAAACTACGTGGATAGTATGTAGGCTGTTTGAGTACAGGTCAGAGTTTGAGTTTGACATTGGATTCTTATACTTGCATAAAGCGTTGATTTTGCGATATAGAGGATCTATCACGACTTGTCAATTAATTTAAATTTGTATTAAATGAGCTTAATCATTAATTTATATTGGCGAGCTTAATAATATTTTCTGAGCGAGATTGATACAAATATATCAATTGACAACAAGTGGTAGATTCTTAATATCATATGACACAATTAACGCAAGATACACAATGTTCTATACACATACTCGCTATACTTAACCGGATACAAGGAACGTCATTTCATATAATGTAATACTGGTAATAATATATCAAAATATAAAAAATACTCTTTTTAGTATTGTTATATGAAAAGTAAAATGAATAATAATTCTATTTATGTGTGTTTTATACAATTACCCAAACTTGTCTATGGGGCCTCAAGGTAATTGTATAAATGTTGTAATGCTACATAATATGCAATCAAGTCTATCTTATGTCAAAAAGGAAAGTAAATAGTTTGCAGGACAGTTCAGCCCGCCCTGTCCTTAAATAATAGGCCATACATTCGTTTCGTCATTTTTCGCAAATTAAGACATCTCAGCGCGACACACAAACCAGCCACGTAACCCCATCGACTGTAGTCGGGTATCCGTGAAAATCAAACATCGTACCATTCAATTAAATTTGAAAAATCACAAAAAGTTACGCGGAATGTTGACAAATGATGGACTTTCCCACACTCAAACAAGAGACCCATCAATGGTGTTATCAAATATTGTGTCGAGATGACAACAGCGTAAAGAATGACCGACCTGGGAAATTTCAGGGTCAATCTCTTTTGAACCAGTTTAAAGGTACTAGTACTTGCGCTCAAATGATGATTTTATTTTCGTTAGTCGTTACCAAGCGAACGGCTTCATGATTCTAGTAAACGTGTACACGTTGCTATGACTTTATTGTTTTAATGGCTAGATATATTCTGCAATATTTATTGTGTGTGTTTCTTTTATATTTCGCAAATCGGTTAAAATAATTAACTGGTCAAATACTAGTACTCGAATTTGGCAATATCATAATTATTTTACGTACGGTCGTTTTTGTTGGGTGGATAGTGGAAGGGGAATAAACAGCATTTATATCATATGCCTTACTGAATATAGCTGACCAGTTCGTTTCATAACAATGCTGATGATAATATTAACGAATGTATTTATAGCGGGTGACATATTTTGGGCAATACCAATTTTCAATATTGTCCACATGGTTCATAAATATAATTCATGGTTCGTGTTTGTGTATTTATTATATCTAATATCAAATAAGTGAAATAACACGTTATACATGCAAAAAACGTATGAGAAAATCCGACAGGGAAGGTAGCACTCAACCCAACCAGCCGAGCACAGAAATCAGAAACACCACGACACAACTATGCAAGTATAATACATAAATCATATTTTACTGCATACAATATACTTATCTTACTGTATACCTAGACTGACACCCCCCCCCCTTTACTGTGTGACCTCTCTTGACCGCCCTATGTCAAAACAATTACGTCAAAATTGGGCAATGTGAGGTGAGAGTAAAAATGTCGGATGGCGTTCCCTCTTATCACGTTAACTTATCAAGCTATGGTCATGAAACGCGGACACGAATAAATTGGAAAGAATTAAAGTGTCTCAATCTATTACCTAGGTTACAAACTGATGGCGTCTCTCATTTGTTCCACATGTACTTGTCAATAAACAGCCGGAACATTTCAGTCAATATGCATTAAGTAATACGACAATGACCGGAAGTATCCAAATGGTTGCTAATTTTATTTTGATTACCATTAGGCTATAACCACAGGTTTCAGTATCATCGAAAAAGAAATTAAAAAAATGAAATTGAAACAAAATGGAAAAATGAGAACCTAAATGTCGAGAAATGTTTTTTCCTATTTTTTTAAATTTCATTTTTTTAAATTTCTTTTTCAATGATACTGTAACCTGTGGCTATAACATGCAGGTTTTAAAGTTTATTCAATGGTATTAATTTGTAGACACTACCTATGAAGTCACATTTTCTTGCTTCTTGACCAATATGTTTAAGAAAAAGCCATGTACGTGAATTATATGAAATTGATGAACAGTCTTTAGTCCCGTGCGAAATTAAAGTTAAAAAAATGAAACAAAATCACAAAATAATTCGGTAATTTTTTTCAGCTAGAAGAACGTAATAAAGGTAAAATAAGAACAATCAGAAGTTATGTTACTATCATTAAGTAGGATAATCAATTTCTGATAACATTGTCATGCACGTTACTCATTTGTAAATTAATATAACACAATGAATGTTTTCAATGAATTTATTGTCTTCTGGTAATGTTAACCTTTAGAAATGTTTATAATAAAAAAATGATTTAATAAGAGTTTTGTTCTCATACATAGACCTGCAGCACCAAAACTATGCCGGTTAATTATTTTTACTTCAATTATTTCAAACATAATATAATTATTATGAAACGAGCACGTATAATCTTATATCACACATGTGTAATATAAAGTTATACTACATGTGTGTTTTTTCCGGTTAATTGTTTTCTACTTTTGGATTAAATTATTTCATTTCAATATGGCGAATTGTTATGAAAATTACGGCGGTGTCACGTCATTGTTTTCTGCAAGATGTCCGCGAAATAGTTCCAATTTTAGACGACGACATTTTATGACACGTCTTAAGTGTGCGGAAATGCGCAAACACCTGCGCATTGTTACGAAACCAGTGGTGCAATACTGAGGTCAATTGCATGCGAAAGAATTTTTCAATTTTTAAACGTTTAATTATAAAAATTGATGACCGTCAACATGCAGCTGTCAACTGGAACAGAAATAATCATGAAGTTTAAACGAAGTAGAATTAAAGAGGCCACGGAAGGGGTCATTGACCGCGAAAGCGTGTTCCCCTCTTTACATTATAGAAAAATCACTAAAAGTTTATTTATTTGGAAAATAATTCGCATGCCGTATAGCTGCGTGATTTAATGTATAAAACATATAAACAAATGCGTTCGACTGAGTCTATTTAGTCTTTGATCTCTGGCATCGAAGGGGAAACATCGTGATAAAATATAAGCGCAACTGCATACCGCCTCATCGGCAGCCTATAGTGGTTGATCGTTCGCGGGGGTCCCGTATTCAAACCCAGGCCGCGTCATACCAAAGACCAAATAAAAATGGTACCAGAATTTCCGTTGCTAGACGCTCAGCACAAAATAGAAAAGGGCTTCTCTTATACCCTCATGTCGATGGATAATATCAGGAAGGAGTTGTCGAGAGTGATTAATATAAGTTGGAAGAACTTGTTTCCCAATCGACCTTAAACAAATTAGTAAAAGCTAACTACATGTTATATAATGCACCTATCTAGCCGGGTTAAGGTACTCTGTCTATGAAAAAAAAACATGTTAGGCACACATTTATTTTAAGTCGAGTGTGACTTAAGATTTACAACTATTGTATGTGATTGTTTTACGCAGGTGGTTGTTCGATCACCGGAATAAGTGTTTGGTAGTTCGTAGAACATTTGTCGTAGTGTAGACACATCTGTGAACGCATGCAGGGCCTCGCTATGACAAGTCAGGCTAATCTAGGGACTTAATTAGAGTGCGGTGTTGGGCGATATGATGTGAATTGTACGGCACAATACCCGAGAATTACGCAGCGTATTATACAAGGTGGCATATGGGATCTCAGCGTGTTTAAACTTCTCGCAATCTGTCCATATATCGAGTTAGGACCATTTTAGACCCCTATATGACCCTTAGATGACCGTTGGTCACTTTCGTTGGGGATATATTGGGACAAACTTTCAATGGATGAAATTAGCAGTGGTGTCGGAGCGTTAATTAGTGACTGACCACTGTTGTAAATAAAATTACTGAAGGAAATTGAGACATTATGAAAGAGGGGCCGCGTTTTATTGCGACACGTTCCTAGATCAGAGTAACACGCCATATAACACACAATTTGACAGAAATTTCCCTATAAAATGCACGATGAAATATTATTAGTTTATTACTGTCGGACCGATACAATGATGAAAATTACGTTTGTCGATAGTATATGAACCCTTGTTATAATTTATATTTTAGTAATGCTGAAGATATGAAATACATTTTTTATAATAGGATAATTTAATAATCTTAATGGCTCATTTATTCATTATTTTGTACAAAACAATTGGAATAATGTATAATGTTACGTCATTGCGCAATAGTCCAGAATGAACCAGTTTAGATAATTGTAGTAGAAACAGCAACATCACTTTGTCATTTTGAATTTGGCACGTGAAACCCTTTTTGAAATAAGCATGTATGAATGTGAGGCTTGAATGACTGTAATGTTCTTGTATAATTATATCATTTGAATTTTTTTTTCAATTTGAGGACCCATTTGGGTAATCCCGTTTATTCAAAATTGTTCACATGGTAATAATATTGTACAAAATATAATAATCATAAAAAGTATTTAACTGTATAATAATTCTTGGGTTTCCAAAATGTGACACTTAGATTGTCCGAACTGTTTTTGTTAAAAGTTTCCAATATAGTTTTGATATCATTTAAATTGTTATTTCTTCATTGATCATCCCAAAAAACTATACATGTATAAGTTCAATGATGGACTAAACAAATTAGTAAATACATACATGAAGTTAAGAGTATCTTATCAATCATCGGCGACATATCGCTGGCTTAGAATGAGAAGGTCGTAACTACTACTAACGACATTATAAGACTGTTATATATTTGAATTTGCATCATAAAGCGCTTCTTATAAGCCTTAACTTGTTACATTGATCAAACTGAAGTTGAAAGAGCTTGTTTTTCAATAAGTAAATAGTAATTTTCAGACAGTTTTATCTTGTTTTCTCAATATATTGATTTTGTTCTTACGGCCCTCTATTTCTAAGCCAGCGATTTGTTTCAGATGGAATGATTACAAGAAATGACGATATAAAGATAACATGCAGTCACTTAATACTACATGTACGTATTCATGTATATAACTTAATGGGATTATTTTCGTTGAAACCCAGCTATGAGTAAGATATATTAAGTATACTAGGTCCGTGTTTTTGCGTAATCCAGCAAGTACATCCTTGAATCTGAACTTTCAGGACCTCAATCTTGGATGATAAATTGATAATCATGTAAAGATCTTGATAAATAAATACTGGAGATTACTTGTGTGACGTATATTACTTCCGCCTCTCAATTGTGTATATAATATATATTCAAGCAGTGGGCAGGCTGACCGCTGACCAAAACTTGATTACACAAAATCTTGACCATGATGTGTAAATTTACACCTTACTATAATATTTACATAACGTTTTGGATGCTATCCAGAGGTCACGGTCGGCCTTTTGATAATTTCTGGCTTTTTGTTTATAAAACATGGAAATCATATTAAATGATTCTTGCCAGGCATACCCTGTAAGATATACACAAATCTAACAAGTATGATCTAATGCCATATTTCTTGGAGAAGATTCAATAACGAGGGAGGAACAGGCATAACTATTCACCAAGCATTAAGAAAACACAGTTTGATAGAGAAATACGGAGGCAATGCAACGTCCGGTGATTCAACATAATCATAAATATACGGTCAAACCTCAACAATACGACCACTCTTATTATAATCTCATAGTTTCATTTTAGGCTTGGTCGACCCTTTGATTAAACACAGTATACTGTCAAACCTAAATTTTAAAACCACCCTTAGGACAAGTGACAACTAGTTTTATGTATTGGTTTGTCGACCCGATGATACAAAAAATCAACACAATAATATTACATATATACTTACCATTAAACCTCAATAATTCGTCCACCCTTAGAATGAGTAACGATTATGTTATCATTGACTTGGTCGATCCGGCTACTCAACATAATATAACCTACAGTCAAACTTCAGTAAATCGAAGACAATTCTAAGATCATGGACACTAGTTTTCTTGTGGAGTTGGTTGTTATCATCAGATTTAAATTAATGAGTATAGTACAGCCGCAATAATGAAAATAATGAGTACAGTACAACCTCTACAGTACGACCATTCTAGAGACACAAGAACAATATATACATGCATGTTTTTGTATTTTGTAGGTTTAGTAATTGAGGTCGAACAAAAAGCAGTTAATTGTGTTCATGATATTAAGTCAGTTTATGATTTTTATTTAAAGTCACGTTAAATGACCTAAATTGGCAATGAACTATATTCTATTCTATGATAAATAGCTATATGCGTTCTTGTACTGTGTGACCTGCACATACCAATTTTCATGTTTGAGCAGTTTTGTCGGCAAGTGCGAATGCTTTAAAAATATTACAAAATTCATGAAAGAATTCTTTGCAACTGGACATAATATACATGCATATTGTTGTTAAAAAGATCACTACATGAACAGGGAGGCTGTACAGTACAAACGACTGTCCGGATTTTCGTCGGTTTATTTTTACCTTTAGCCATACCTGGTCATGGATTGTGTCCACTTTAGATAAAGTCATGTTGACCCTGATCAAAGAATCTTCGGGTTTTACGGCCATTTGACCCTACGCAATGAGCGGTCATTTAAGATAATTTCACGTCATTTTGAAAAATACTCAACATGTCACATGACCTGATTTATAGATTTTTGTCATGGTGTTGTTGGCCGAGTCAGCTAAACACTCAATAGCTGACAAACAAACACAGTTTGTTCATTCAATCTGTTCAACACCCAGCCATGCTCATGCAACAAATGACAGATGTAATGAATGTCATTAAATGAATGCGGCTAGGGTTTATGTAAGACCAGCTACTTGATATGAGATTTGTTCTAGCTCAAAAATAATAAGGCTACCTTTAAACAAGGTGACTAACATGTATACTCATTTCAACGAGTATCTGAATAAAGCAACCGCATGCTTTCAAAATGTTTCTCATCGTCTGATGTCTCTGTGATCCATCCATTCAGCTGATCCTCGTGTAGGTAACTCTTATCCGAGATACTGGATAAAAAAACACAGAAATATTCAATAAAATCATAAAATTGTTAAATATACCATATACCTACGAACTTATATCACAATATCACAAACTCACCCATTCAATTTAACTGACTCAGTATGTTTGGAGTAGTCAAAACTGTAGTTTCTGATATAATCTCGTAGGCCTTTGAATAAAACGTTACCTAACAAATTATAGAACATATATATTGATATATCAAGTATATAATAGTATATACTTTATTTCTAAACAGACATAAAGTATAAATGTACATGTATGTTTGCATTTTTGCAATGATGCAGGTATCTAACTACATTCAATAATATTCCACTAGATCAGTTGTCAAGAGGAATGCAAAATTGGACAAGATTGAAATTCAACATTTTGCGAGATGGTATGTTCTCGATTATTTCTGGGGTGATAAGTCGTCGCTTGTGTCCTTATATCAGGATTTAATTTCTTCAAAATCTATTGACATAGGGGTAGTAAACTATTGAATAAAGTTATCTAATTCAACAATGGCAAACTACGTATGTTAACTGTACAAATCCAGAGTTCATCCCTGTGTCAGCGGGTCGAGTGGCGCTAAATTTAGAGGTAGGTTGTTCAATTATTTCGTAATACCATGCAATAAATTCAACTCCACGCTAGTATCTGAATGCAGACATGTTAAATTGATAGAACAATTACGAGAGACGATGTCGAGTTTATACATTTGTATAGCTTGGCGAATTTGACACGAACCTGTCCGTTACATTTTGTATGTATGAATATATTACAATGTTCTTGCTTTGAATATATTAGTTTCCGCAAGCAAATCGTACAATATCAGTATTTCAAATTCGTGTTTGTAACCACAGGTAACTGTATCGTTGAAAACGAGAAAACAATAGAAAAATATAAATTATCCAAAAAAAAATTATTTTTTTCGTTTTCAACGATACAGTTACCTGTGTTAGTAACGTTATTACATCAGTTGAAAGAACGCTATAAGTTGTCAAAAGGAATACAAAATTGGACAAGATTGAAATAATTTTGACATTTTCAACATTTTGCGAGATGATATGTTCTCGATTATTTCTGGGGTGATAAGTCGTCGCTTGTGTCCTTATATCAGGGTTTAATTTCTTCAAAATCTATTCGTCTTCGTGATATTCCCCGTCTATGAAAACATACAACCGATGTTATAAATACAGGCAAGGTATCGACTGTTGAATTTGACTATTAATCAAAAGTTCCGGGTCATGTCAAATTCACCAAGCTATACTGTAACATTGTCTTTAGGCGCTCGTACTGTAACAATTGTTTCAGCCTCGTCTCCAAGTCTGTTTGACACATTTGTTCGACATCGTAGGAAATGACGTAAGCATGTTGCGTATAAATTATCACCTCGGTTAACAGTACAGCTAAACTTCCCTTCGTAGCCACCTTGACAATTAACTACTATAAAATTACGCATTTCGCGAGCATTCAATATTTCGCCGCGTTTTGGAAAGTACTTATTCGTGGGGCCATACGTTCATGGAGTATAATAAGCCACAAAAGCGAATATTAAATTCAATATTTCCGTAATTTTATGCACGGTTATTGTCGAGGATTTCTCCAATTGTATCTGTATTCGAACTGGCATCTGTCTCACGAACATCGGAAGTAGATATCTCATCTCAATTTGAGATTTTTCTCAAATCAAAGTCTGAATAAAAGGTAAGACTTGTTGTGCAAGCTCTTTAAATGGTAAACTAAAATAGAGCGTTCTGTTTTATGAAGCAAACTTTGAGTCCAGATTCAAAAGGAACTCATCTGACGCTTGACAAATTTTGAGATGAGATTCAACTCAGATTGAGATGTTTAAAGTGATTAGGCACAGGAATGTCAGAGTAATAATATATCTGTTAGAGACTAAGATGGGCATTCGAGACGATTATGTGACCAAACATTTAGCATTAAATTTTGCTCTGCACTTTTGCCCAAATGTAACACAAATGCATCGTTTCAATATTATATAACAAATCTTAGAGAATGCTGTTTCGTCAAATTCTGATTTCTGAAAAATTGTACTGCTCCGCGATACATGCAGAAAAATGATACAATGGTCAAAAAGTGATGTCTTGTTATTAGGTGGTAATATATGATCAATGTAAAGGTTATATGTGCAATTAGTTACGAATAGTTCATATCGAATTCTATTGTACTTGTAAACCTTTTTGAAAATAGCATTATGCACCGTATACTATTACCAGTATTCTATTTAATCTAGATATTATAACGATGTTATTTATAGCTTGGCTATTTTGACCTGAGCCTGACCTTTATGCAAGAATATTTTACAAAGTCCTTGCTTTGAATATATCAATTTCCGCAAGCAAATCGTGCGATATCAGTATTTTAAATTTGTGTTTGTATTACACCTCGAGCGTCTTCGTGATACTCCCCGATTATGAAAACATACAATCTGGGTTGTAAACGTAGGCAATATATTGACTGTTGAATTATGCTAATCAAAAGGTCAGGCTCGTGTCAAATTGGCCAAGCTACACGAGTATACCAGTTTCACGGTATGACAGATAAATTCACACTACTGATTGACTAATAACGAACTGTAAGAGTCACGACATGATGCTAAACTGGTGCTATAACTGATAATGCAATATTTGATACAACAATTAGCGTATTTATAATGTTAATGATGTAATAAGTGCACGAATTTTACAATCAAAGGGAGGTAACCAAAAAGTAAAACACCATTTGTACTATGCAAGGGAGGCAAATCAGTTAATGTCTATTAGCAAATATTTTTTATTAGCGTCAAATCAATAAGTACCATAGTAATCGTAATGTTGTTGGTGTTTTTGAAAGTTCAGATATTGTAGTCACTAGATACAAGAACAACTGCGATTACTGCGAGGCAACAGACTGGTATAATCATAATAACTTAAAAGTTGCTGAAGCTGAATTCCTTCCTTTACAACCTAGGGGAGGCAAACCAATGGAATAGATCAATATTTTCAACACAGTTGTCTCCCATTAGTAAATTTGTATTTAGCGTTCGTTAGATTACTAGTATTTATCAACGTTGACGATTAAACAGTGTTGATGGACGGTTTCCTAACCTGTAGTCACTAACCCTTCCAAAAGGAGCCAGCATTTTTTCCAAATTTGGTGCGAAATTCACAATTTATATAATAGTGCTAGAATGTTTACGTGTATACATATTTTCATGACATGTCATGACTTGGAATAGAACCAGGATAGACGGGTTAGAAAGCCAGCACATTAAACACTGGGCTGCGAGTATGGTGTGTATTGTATATAGCAAAGGGTTAAAAGGGTACGTATACTTGCGATTATATATATCACTTATAATACGAGTACTATAAAGTTGTTGAAAAAGATCTTGGACGAGGGGTATATTGCTTTGCTCATGTCTGTCGGTCGACCAAATGGTTACCGTTCAATGACTCAAGAACGCTTTTCACTCAGATTATCATTTAACATAGATGTTCACAGTTGGCCAGCAACGGTACAGTAGATGATCCCTATTGATTTTGAGGTCAGTAGATCAAATGTCAAGGTCATTAACCATTTTTAGGCTGGCGATTTCGCGCCAGACTATTACAATCCTAAAAAATGAAATCCACTAAGATGAATTTACTCCCGAAACTGACAACACAGAATCTATACACTCAATGCAAATAGTTCCTC
This sequence comes from Spisula subtruncata, assembly GCA_963678985.1. Lineage (NCBI taxonomy): Eukaryota > Metazoa > Mollusca > Bivalvia > Venerida > Mactridae > Spisula > Spisula subtruncata. The sequence goes on from OY787661.1 coordinate 20,311,203, forward strand.
CTCGTTAATCAGTTTTGCAAGATAAGAACATTCAACTTTCCTTGTTTCATTTATTCTGTTCGATTGTAATATATTAGTTTCTTCTTGAAATGGAAGGAAATTGTATGAAATTAAAAGAAAATGTGTTTAAAGGCGTTGCTAATTATGACAACGTGTTACGAACGCGATAAGCGCGCGCATCAATTATTTTATTATGTTAAATTATTTAGGTCAACATTCTACAAAGAGATCGTGGTCGAGTGGTTGAGCAACTCGCTTTGTAATTTTCTGATGCTAAGGTCCAGCGATCGAATCACGGCGGTTCCAAATTTTTTATATATATATATTTTTTTTTTGTTAAGTCCAGCACTTACCTCTCTTTCGACTTAGAAAACCACTTGATGTTATATTACTTGAAAAGCTATTGTTCCTTAGCAGTTCGCCAGCCTGTCAGTACTTTCAGTACTTTGATTGACTTTGGGGCTGCAATTGGGACATACATGTACGCGTTTTACAAACATCTCTTGCTAGTTTAAAGTTTACCACTTACGACGTCATGTAGATTTATATATAGTACGAGGGTCATTCAAAAAATACGTAGAAGCCTCGATTCTTAAACTATTTATCATCCGATTTTCATCATAATTGGTAGAAATCAGGTTGTAACGGTAATGAATTCAGTGCGTATTTTTCTCACGAAAAATATATGTTATATTCCGTCGGCCCGAATTCTATGAAACTTTAACATTTTGGCGAATGAATGCGGTGATACACAAAACTAAATAAGTATTGATTTATTTGAAAAAATAAGCTAGCAAATTAATTTGTTTACGTATTTTTTGAATGCCCCTCGTAAATGAATATACCATTATTACGTGATATCGTTGCAATCGGTATCACGCAAAGCGCTATTCTTGTTCCTTATCTTTATGGTAAAAATATAAATTATTAATACTTAGTCTAGAACTATCCAGACTGTGGAAACGGTCTGGTTACATGCACTTTATTAGAACGTTCTACCAAAGATAGCGCATAAAAGAGAAAGCACTTATTTTCAAAGAGGCCCTGAATTTACTGAAGCAAACAGGAGAGACACTTTTTCTGGTGTGATACAAGGACTCCGGGCAATTGGAACGGTCCATACGGATTTTATCTTTTGATATAATACATAATTGATTCGATTTGAGAGCTGTACGAGGAGTTCCGATTGGGTTTCCGGTTAGAATATCTAGCTCCTCCTATATCTGAACGTGTCCGGTGTTTAGCACCATCGAACGAAAGAATACATCTGTGTTTCTTCTTCCGTTCATCTCTAGTTGGTGGGAACCGTGTAAAGTGTTGTAACTATTCGAATCATGGACCTCTCGGTTAGTAATTATCATCCGTGGACATTGCTAGACCATTGGGCCTATATGAAACAGACCTCTCGGACTTAAATTATGACTTGTGGTATTTCTCCAGTCACGTTCTTTTGGGTTGGGAATAGCCACGTATATGGAAGCCCTGTATGACACTTTTGACTTGTAACTTGAGGAGGCCCTGGAGGGCACTTTTTACTAAACCAATTAGGTGATTTGTAAGAGGTCACATTGACTCTATGTTGGTGTCACCAGGGTTTTGAACCTGCTGTTTGCTATATATACTTATTCTTGTAAAATTTTGATGTGCGATGAAAAGCAAACGTGTGACGTTGTCTGCAGCATCCTTGTAATAGGAAGTATTTGAGCGAGATGCTTGAATTCTAGAAACATGATATTTGCTGAAGATCTGAAGTTTTTCTGTGAAGCGTGCTTGGATGGCTAATTACCAGAAACATTAAGCAACCTTTTATTTTAAGAAGAAACATATTTGACAAAAATATTATAATATTTAATATAATGTAATATTATTTAATGTAATATACATGTAATGTAAATATAGTTATTGACAGTCCGTCATACAATCTTTAACAAATTACACAATTGAACTAGAAAATTAAGAAAAAACAGCCGAAGATTTTGACGTCAATTTTCTAAAAAAATAGACGTTAACGCGTCTGGTCTGATTTCTGCTGTCCATGACAAATATGAGTCCGGTTCTCGCAAAAATACTGAGTAATATCAACTATTGTCCAAAAGCACACGTTCAATATAACTTCCAACATCTAAATCTATACCATAAGCACCCTTCAGCAGCTTTTCCGTATAGTCTGTAGCTTCTTTCAACATTACCAGATGAGTTTCGTTGTAAACTGTATCAAGAAGTTTCAAACGTTTTTCTGCAGTAAGTTCTCTATGGAAATTCCCTTCTTGTAGTTGCACTGTACAGTCTATATCTCTTTGCGTGATGTTTAAAGTCAGGAACTTTGAAAGTTTCAACAACGTGTCCGCCATTTCTGTCTCCAATTTCTCATACTGTAGAATATGCACTGGTCCACTGAAGTTACCTATGATTGCCTTTGTTAAGTGCTTATACCATCGCAAAGAATTGTGAAAGGTGCCAGCTACGACTGAAATGCAGGGAAAAGACAATGACATTTAAGACAGGGAAGACAGCATTGATGAGAAATAGCAGAATACAAAAGGCACAAAAAGAGCAAACTGATTTTAAAATACAACGACAAATATAAGCCAGAGATTTTTGTAAAACACGTATGCCCCGATGACAGCCAAATAGTTTAAAATGGTAAAGATCACAGTGACATCGACTATGACCTAACTGATCTCAAAATTTATAGGGGACATCTGAAGCTGACCAACCTCCATGTAAAGTTTGACCATCATAGGGCAAAGCGTTCATAAATTGACAATTTGAAGTATTTTCACTATTTTGTAATCATTCGGACGTCTTTGTGAAGAACCAAAGTCTTAAGATGAGAACAAATATAAGTTGTTCGAACCGCTATTAAGAGAACTATTTTGTCTGTTCTTATAAGGGGAAATGTTTATAAAACATATTCTATTTACAATTGGGCAAAGTATACACCAATGTAAAGTTGGCTGTAACGCGATCGGAGTAACATTAGCACTGGCGAGCCTTTGTTGCAGCGTTAGATTGTTTTTATCATGATTGTGCCGACACTGGCTAGCATTGCCAAATTCACACCAGTTATGTTTTGTTCATGTCTGATACACTGCAATTAATATACAAATGTAATGGATATTTAGTCTAGTATATCGTGATATTAATCATCAATTTACTCTTGATGTGAAATTAAGTCTAAGATGTCTGGTATAACATCGACTGCATATCTACTGTGCTAATAGAACATTATATTAACTATAAGAACTTAGTATTTTATCCATATTTGTGATACTTTATATGAACATGGAGTAAAACCCCCAAATGCTATAGCGAACACACAAGTACGTGGTTTGCATACATGTATGATAACCCGAGTGCGGGGGTTGACATGTATGGAAACTCGAGTGTGGGGTTGGCATGGATAAACCCCGAGTGTGTGGTTGGCATTTATGAAATTCCGAGTGAGAGGGTTGGCATTTATGAAACCCCGAGTGCGGGGGTTGGCATTTATGAAAATCCGATTGCGGGGTAAGCATGTATGAAAACCCGAGTGTGGGGGTTTGCATGTATGAAAACCCGAGTGTGAGGTTTGGCACGTATGAAAATCCGAGTGCGGGGTTAGCATGTATGAAAATCCGAGTGTTGGGGTTGACATGTATGAAAACCCGAGTGCGGGGGTTGGCATGTATGAAAACCCGAGTGCGGGGGTTGGCATGTATGAAAACCCGAGTGTGGGGGTTGGCATGTATGAAAACCCGAGTGTGGGGGTTGGCATGTATGAAAACCCGAGTGCGGGGGTTGGCATGTATGAAGACCCGAGTGCGGGGGTTGGCATGTATGAAAACCCGAGTGCGGGGTTGGCACGTATGAAAACCCGAGTGTGGGGGTAGGCATTTATGAAAACCCGAGTGTGGGGGTTGGCATGTATGAAAACCCGAGTGCGGGGGTTGGCATGTATGAAAACCCGAGTGTGGGGGTAGGCATTTATGAAATCCCGAGTGAGGGGGTAGGCATTTATGAAAACCCGAGTGTGGGGGTAAGCATTTATGAAAACCAGAGTGTGGGGGTAGGCATGTATGAAAACCCGAGTGCGGGGGTTGGCATGTATGAAAACCCGAGTGTGGGGGTAGGCATTTATGAAATCCCGAGTGAGGGGGTAGGCATTTATGAAAACCCGAGTGTGGGGGTAGGCATTTATGAAAACCAGAGTGTGGGGGTAGGCATTTATGAAATCCCGAGTGAGGGGGTAGGCATTTATGAAATCCCGAGTGAGGGGGTAGGCATTTATGAAAACCCGAGTGAGGGGGTAGGCATTTATGAAAACCCGAGTGAGGGGGTAGGCATTCATGAAATCCCGAGTGAGGGGGTAGGCATTTATGAAAACCCGAGTGAGGGGGTTGGCATTTATGAAATCCCGAGTGCGGGTGTTGGCATGGATAAAACCCGAGTGCGTGGTTGGCATTTATGAAGTCCCGAGTGCGGGGGTTGGCATAGATAACACCCGAATTCAAGATTGGCATAGATACATTGAATTGTGCTGATCTCGGAGCAAGGTATAACTCTGCTCAACTATTATTCGAATAAAGCTTAATCTTATATCACCTTCAACAAATACAGTTCCCCGGGGATGTTATAATAAATACATAATCTATTACGTAGCATATGATGCTTGATGTATTATATGGACATGAAAGCACCGTATAATTTGTGCATCGATGATTAAGATCCCCTGGGACACGACTACCTAATGACTCGAATTGTTATTGCTTTATTCCAACATATTTGGGTAAAACAAAATGTAGATTTATCAGCTAACGGCAAGTATGGAAATATATTCAATCATTATCTATCAAAACTTTTTTTTAATCGTTTACATATTGTACAATAAAAGCATTGTTGCCGAGCATAGCCTTGATTTACCAGTCAGCTTTCTGCTGAATATGGCAGACATGTGTTTGCCCCAACCCAGATTTGAACCCGGATCGCCGCTAACCACTGAGCGACGGGGCCACGTTCTTTGTTAGCGGGTAATTACATTGATTATTGAATGCAAACAACAACGGAAATATCCCCCAACCTTTTTTAAGTTTTTTATTCGTTGCCATTAGCGATTCATTAGAATACTAAAACTCAATAAAACGTTAGTTTCTTAATAATTACGCAGTTTTATCCTTGAGTAAGCGACAAATGACTGACTCACACGAATAAGGTAATAAGTGCAAAACATATTTGGGGAAACAAGAAAGAACGTGTCTATGAAAAGCATAAGACAGCTGTACTGGCCTTATTCACCAACGTTGTTAGTCTAAAATAAATTCAGATTTAGACTTTATATTGCCAAATGTTCGCTTCGCTCTCATGCTGTTGTAAAAGTACCAGTTTTTATATAAATGGGTATACATGTTCAGTGGGTAGCAACAAATAATTAGATAAAATTGCACATGGTTAAATCTTATAAATTGCAAAGAAATGGTAGTGATTATAAATGTTGTAAATTTTAAGTCTAGGTCTGAGTTTCATTCTTACAACATCGGTGAATAAGGCTCTTGTATTAATTGGTTTTCTTGCCGTCATACCCAATTGGAACTCTTTTGTGTTCGAAAGTGTATTTCAGTTACGGCAATGCCCGAGTAGTAAGAATAGGTTCGTTCCAAGCACTGTAATATTATTATCAGTATTTCCCATTACTTGGCACTCAAAATTAATAATAACAACTGACTTTTTAATGGCACCCGTCGTGAGATCAATACAATCATGAATAAGGTGCTATAGAAAATAATTAATAAAAACGTTGTAGAAGTTGTTCCACAATCGACCTTAAGGACATTGCTACCTTTTGGATTTTACAAACGTTGTAACCAATTCGTAAGATACATGGTGTTTAAAACCATTTGAAATAAATAATTCTTAAGGCTTCATCAGTAGTTTCTTCGATATTTGTTTTCAATGATGTAAATTAGTATTTAATATTCAGAATTATCTCTATTTTAAGACATGCAAATGTACTACCACATCCATTTTAAGCTTTTGCATACGTTTTAATCATGGTACGAGAAGTTAGGTTCTTGAGATACGTCTAAGGAACTGCGATGTTTAACCTTCCGCTCAACTGAAAAGGTTGCAATGTCCTTAAATTGATTAGAATATTGTATAAGTTAACCGAACAAACCCTGTTTTAATACGTGTGTTGAAGCATGCCCTGTGTGCCGTCGCTTGATGAAGTTGGCATACGACACGATCGCCTCATAGGGGTTCCGGATTAGCAACACAATTTTATTGAATTTGAATTGTTGCGAATGTCGGAATTCGTGAGTCTTTACTACAATGGTCTTGAATAAATTATCATAACATTCATATGGAAAGCCATTCACTCGAAGTGTCTCGTCACAGTAACAGCTAGACGTCCCTAGTCCTGAAAATACAACATGACATGTTTTAGCCACCACTACACATCACCTGCATTAAGAAATTAGCTGCCTTTGTCACATGACCAGTATTTGACCGACACAGTAACTAAGCACAGTCGTCAGCCCTGGTAGCTCAGATGGTAGAGCACCTGACTTGCAAGCGAGAGGTCACGGGTTCGAACCTCATCCTTGGTTTATGATTTTTATGAACCTACAACAATAACCAGTATCATTAAAATAACTCAAAATTGAGAAAACCTGGAAACAAAGGAATCAAATGGTTCACATACTTTCTCAAGCTTAAGAAGACCTAGAACTCTCACCAAATCAAGCCGTCACCCATGAAATAAACAAAAGTTATACAGTTCAATTTTGAACCCTGTGCCATGACCTTTCAGACGAATCCATTTGGGCGGGTAATCCGTGATTTACATAGTCATGATCTAAAGATTTGTTATGCATATATGAATATTCATTCCCGCACCAATCTTTATCGGGGAATGGATTAAACTTTAAAAGTGCAGTCACGGCTCAATACTCGAAATCGAACTATACGGGTAGTGTATAGAGAATACCAAAACAAAATTGTCACCCCAAGTGCTGGCCACCGATGTAGTTCCATCCATCGTGTAAGTTTTATGTAGTTGGTAGCAATAAAGCACGTGAGTTATGATATCCAGTCATCTATCCAGTGTCGCTGTGTGGTAATTACGTTGTTACTGGCTATTGTACAAAGCTTTTGGTGCTGTTGCGTCCGAGGTCAAATCATGCGTCCGTACTTCGCTTTGCAAGGTGATGGCGATTCAGTATGAGTTCGATTCCCATGATAGTTTGAGACAACATGCAATGGTAAAAATGAGTAAATAAATCAAACTTACCGGACATTTGTTGTATAAGATGTCGTGTCCACGTGTTGCCAGATCCGGGGAAGCTGATAAGTCCAGTTACTGGTAACGGGTGATCAGATAGTTTCACTTCCCTAATGCTACAATTCTGAACAATTTGAAGTCTTTTCTTAACCACCGATTGTAAAAAGTCCTTCAATCTTGTATTTGATTTTTCGCTTCTTAACATTACAGACGAAGTTTTGAAATCGACTATTTTTGTAAATAAAGTCCATTTTATTAAATGAATACATGGCGCGTAAAATACAAGACAGACGCACACAACCAAAAAGCCTACTGTCAAAACTTGTCTCAACTTCGGCAACATATCGACACACAGACCAACCTACAAACAAAACTTGCTAACATAATGTAAATGATAACACTACACCTCGAGAATCCTTCAGAACGGCTGCAAGTACCTCCCAATGAGTAGTTTTACTGAAAAGAGCTGCTAATGTGAATTCCAATAATGTCTCTGTTTGGCATCAAATATTAATAGTTTTTAACCGACTGATTCTCTCGTTTCTTTAACAGATCACAACTCTAGCACTGTTGTACATTCAGTCATTTATCTTGCAGCTTGGGTTTTTTGTATGTAGACGAACGTCACCGTCACCGTTTCAGTGAAAAAGGTTGATAAAAAATATGCCAATGTATCACATGTCACAGTTTAATCAATATGAATACAATGACTGAACAATTACAAAGACTTATTCCAATAAACATAAACATTGATCGAATGTTATTATTATACTAAGTACAAACTGGTGTATATTTAAAAAACCGTTTTAGTCAGTGCGTGTTACGTGTTTGATCGATTCGAGTGAACTTAATTAAAATGTTTTGAACAATTCAATGTTTTGAACGAGTCTAATTCCGACGTTGACACACCAACATTGTATTCGTGAATAAAATATTACTTTTGTGCATACAGAAGTAATTTGTGTCAGGCAATGCATACACCAATCGTTTATTTCATTAACATGTACAATGTACAATACAATGTGGTTAGAACAAATAAACACCTTGTAGGGATATTGTTCTAGACCTTTTAATGACCGAATAATCCAATAATTGTGTTTTCATTCAACCGCCAGAATATCCTCGAGATAAGGTTCCAAATGGATGAGTGCAAGATTGCACAAAATGGATTGGTAGACTTCATTATATCTGTATTTTCTATGGCGTAATATAAGTCCTGTGGGCATTATTCACCAACGTTATAGTCTAAAAATCAGACTTAGACTTTATATTTCCAAATATTCAATTTGCTCTCATGTTGAAAACATTACATCGACTTTAATAAAAATGTGTATACATATTCAGTGGGTAACAACAAATGATCGGATAAAATTTCACATGGTTTAATCATATTGCAAAGAAGTGGCAGTGGTTATAAATGTTGTTAATTTTAAATCTAAGTCTCAGTTTTAGGCTTACGTTCAGCGTTGGAAAATGAGGCCCTTGCACTTCAAAAGTGTGTTTTATGATTGTGGTGTGCACTTCATGGTGTTACTGGAACGCGTCCCAAGTTACGTTCAATACTTGCCATTTGACCATGCCAAAGCCCAAAACTGAAAGTTCTACGCATTGTCGAAAAACATCCCTACAGACATTGACGACTTTAGCTCAAATGCAGCAGGGACTAGGAGCAATAAAAGCTATCATTTCAAGCGCCACAACTTTGCTTAAACTTCGAATCTAAGATGAAAGACACACGTGGTCAACAATTTATGCGCCGCAGTATGAGCGGCAAATTTGTACCATGGATCTCAACTACATAATTTTAGTGAAATCTGAATCAATTTCCTTCGTACAATCCAGTTGATGGATTCCTGTCCAGTAGAAGGAACGTGCGTACCTTGCCGAGTACTCCTATCAAAGTTGAGTTACTCCTATTTGCATTGTTAAATTCTGGTTTTGAAGTTCACCTAACTTTAATTAAAGGTACATTTGATTAATTTTATGATCTTCTGTCCCATTCTTATAACCACAAGAATTAATATATTCCTTGTTTACGCATCTAAACGCCTTTTAAATCACATTTAGGTGCATCTTGTGACATGTTTGCTTTATCACTCATATTATGGATTGACCTAGCTTGGCAGGTATGCATTCACCATATGGTGAAATGTTACCTGTGCATTTATTTATGCACACAGCATATTTGTCCACTTGTTTAATCAAACCGTGGTATAACACTGTCTTAGAATGAAAAGGTCGTAAGTGCCAGTTAAGACTAAGTATACATATTTGAAATCTACATCATAAGGCGCTTCTTAGGAGTCTATAATCATAAAAATATGAACTTGTCATGTTGACCAAACTGAAGTTGAAAAGGCTTGTTTTAACAAGTAATGTGTTTTCTCAAAATATTGATTTTGTAGTTACAACCTTCTCATTCTAAACCAGTCTGTCTAAAAAATTCTATCTATCTATCTATCTTCCTGATAGCCAAACCCCTGCTGGGGACTTAGGCTTTGACACGCGTCAATCTGACAAAGAATGTTAATAAGGATAAGAAATAAAAGTATAAAAGATGTGAGAAAGAAGAAAGGTTAAAAATAGGTTAAAAACAGGGCAGGTATTATTTAGGGAGAGGCATGCTCAATACGGCTAACAGCCGTGCTGAACTCGGGTGTGGGAAGGTCAATGATGTCAGGGGGTAGGGAGTTCCAGTGTATTATTGTTCTAGGGAGGAAGGAGAATTTATAGTAGTCTGTTTTTGCATGTATCTGTTGGAATGTCTGAGTGTGATGTGCATGAGGACCGGGTGCTAGGGATGAGACAGTTTGGACGTGGGATAGCAACCCGGTCATGTAAGATGTTGTGTAGCATAGTCAGTCGTTGGTCGATACGTCGTTGGTCAAGGCGTCTCCAGTTTAGGGTAGTCATCATTTCTGTGACACAGGACGTACGACTATAGTCTCGCTTGGTCCAACGAGCAGCTCTACGCTGTATGGCCTCAAGTTGCTCAATGAGGGTAGCTGTATGTGGGGACCAGACAGTAGAGCTGTACTCAAGTTGGGGCCTAACAAGTGTTTTGTATGCTGTTGCTTTTAGTTTTTCTGAATGTACTTTTATGTTTCTTCTGAGAAATCCTAGTGTTTGATTTGCTTTCTTTGTGATGTTGTTAATGTGTGTGTTCCAAGTGAGTTCATTTGATATTGTAATTCCTAGGTATTTTGCTGATGTTACTGATTCTAAGATTGTGTTATGTAGTGTATATTTTGTTGGGATGACTGTTTTTCTTTTGGTGATGTGGATGACTTGGCATTTTGATGGGTTAAATTTCATGTCACACTTTGTTTCCCATTGTTGGAGCCGGTTTAAGTCTTGTTGGAGTACGCTGGAGTGAGAGGCAACAGAAAGAGCAAGATAGATAGCTGTGTCTGTCCCCCCCCCCCGAATATTAGCACCCCTCCTCGTTTTAGAAAACATTTGATTGTTTTTTGAAAAATTATATTCTAGTACTTGGTTATTAGTATTTTGTTGTTGTTTCATCAATAAAATAGACATTTATTATAATTTTTCAATATTTTCTGTGAGAATATTTTTTCTTAAAATTGAGACTCACAAATAAAGCCTCCCTTCTGCAAAATGCATTGCCTACGGGGGCGTTTATTCGGGGAGGGGGTATAAGTATGCAGTACTCCGGCAAAATCCTTTAAATAACAATAATAACATCTGGTACAATTTATATCAGGTTTTATTTATAATATATCTTAATACATAACAAAAACATCTCTGCAAAAAATATTAGAAATACAGGTTACACAACTCAGGTTACACAACTCCAATTCTTTCACAAATGCAGTGGGGAGTTGTCCCCTTGTTTCCAGGAGTTCACATGGTGGCATTGAGAAAACTGAGACGCTCTTGTCTACTCTTTTCAAGCTGGAAAAAGAAGAACAATAGTGATGTTAATATGACAACTTCATTTAAAGTCATGCCTTTCATTTTAACTAGGCATCTTGCTTGAAGTTGTGCGTGCACAAATTGTGACAATGTAAGTGTTGGACAGGTCACTCAGGTCTTTTTTATTTTGGTTAGGCAAGTTCAAGTCAGTTTGTAAAACAAACATAGTACTAGCATTACTGTGGGATTAGGATAACAAAAAAACATGGCACATATGGATGATGGCCAGCGTGCAAGAATATTTACTGTAAAATCATTTATTTTTGTTAGGGATTTCATTTCGTGGAATTTGTGGTTGACCTCCACCACGAAATTGAATCCCCCACAAAAATCAATAATTTTATAGTACATTTTTATATGACTTAGTGGATCATGTATCCGTGAAATGAAATCCCCACAAAATGGTATTTTTCACAAAAATCACAAAATTTTGTCCCATTGTAATTAAATTATTTTACAGTAGATACATGAACCAATATTTACCTGTTTATCAACCTTGGACTTCTTCAACTTTCTGTGTATTTTTTTACCCGATACAACACTTCTTTCACCATGTTTACTGGTATGACCATGTTTATCCTTCATCATCTGGGGATATACAAGTTCATAAAAAAAGTTAAAATACATTGTTGACTTAGAAAGAGTCAACCTTATAAGACTGATGCATACCGGGTATATAAAATCAGCATCACAAGGCGCTTTTAATGAGCCTATTTTCATGAAAATCAGAACTTGTCATGTTAAGCAAATTGAAGTTGAAACACATTTTTTTTATTTTCTCAAAATAATGATTTTGTACTTTAATATGACCTTCTTATCCTAAGCCATGAATACACATAGAGCTATCACTGATGTGAATGAACAACCGACTCAGTGATGTTTTAGTACAGAGCAATCAATCTGTTCCTTGACTTTCTTAACTTACTTCTAACTTTAACAGCTGATATATTTTCTATAATTATAAACCTGGTTGTATGTTTTCATAAACAAACAGGCTTAATTGAGATTAAATACAAACTCAAATCTAAAGGACTGATGTTGCACAATTTGTACATGGTAATTTATCTATGCAATGCAAGAGCCTTGTAATATATTCATACATAAAGGTTAGGATTGATTCAATATTACCGTAGTATATCATTTGCATATCAAAGGGCAATAACTCAGACAATATTGATTCAAAGCTGTGTCACCAAACTTTGAACAATTTTGCATTTTGGTCAACAACAAGACCAATTGACAGACTGACCGTAAGACATGAGCAAAGCAATATACACCATCATCAAAGATGGAGGAAGGGCATAATGAATACACATTGATAGCCAAGAGGTTGAGCGTTCACTTTGAGTACGGGAGGTCCAGGGTACGATCCAGGGCCGTGTCATACCTAAAACAACATAAAAATGGTACCAGAAATTTCCTTGCTAGATGCTTAGCATATAAGGGAAACTAGTTTCTCTTCTCTCATACCTTCATGGTGATGGATAACATCAGGAATGAGGTGTCGAGAGTGATTAATATAAGTGGAAAAACATGTTTCACAATTGACCTTAAATAAATTAGTATTAACTAATACTCCTTGATCGTACCTTAGATAGTTGTACTGGTCCTTTATCCTCCTTACTCTTTCTTCGTTTACTTTTCTTCTGTCCATCCAAATATGTCAAACATTACATCACATGTAGACAGTCGACATCCACACCAAAAATTGCAGACCACATCATGGAATCACAGCCATAGACAGGCACCCATAAAAAAGCAATAACAGACAGTGAGTATAAACCCAAAAGTGACATTGGTTTACCATATCGTTGGCTTAGAATGAGAAGGTCGTAAGTGCCACTTACGACCTTATAAGACTAATGCATATTTGAAATCTACATCATAAGGCGCTTCCTATGAGCATATTTTCATGAAAATCGGAACTTGTCATGTTGACCAAACTTAAGTTGACAAACCTTATTACCATAAGTAAAGAGTGATTGTCTGCCAGTTTTTCTTGTTTTCTCAAGATATTGACTTTGTAGCTACGACCTTCTCATTCTAAGCCAGCAATATATCATTTGTGAATGCATAATACCTGTACAGACATTCAGAAGTTTTTATACTAAGAATGTTACAAATAATTAATGCATAAACAGGATACCACAGTACGATTATTTAACTACATAGGGAACAGTGACACCAGTATGGCACCGGCTTTGTGATCCAGAGGTCCCAGGTTCAAGCCCACCTGGACCAATGGTAAATTTCTCTGAGCAAGACTAACCAACATACTCCACTCCATCAAGGTATAAATTGGTACTTGTGACGGCAGTGTCTGAACATGTTCGACATTCGACATATAGTTATTGGCTGCACACGCTGCAGGAGAGATATGATCCCAAGGAGACTCAAACCCAGGTTACCTAAGGAAATGTTGAAAACAGTCCTCATTCCTAAACTTAGTAGTGTAATTGAGTAATAAGTTTGATATTTATTCATTTATTATTGTTGTTAGTCAGTATCTATTTTGTTAATGAAGGATTTTCAAAATGCAATGCAATGAAATGACATGTTTTAACCATGACTATGTTAAATGAACCATGAAATAAGAAAAATATCAATTACGCAAAAATACCTTTTTGTGTTTTTCTTTTCTTTTGTGTTTTCTTTTCCTTTTGCCACCATCATCTACAAAATGGTAAGAATATACATGTACTTATAATTATAAATGATGAAACATACAATCAATTCATTGATTAAGACCGTCTGTTAATTAAGACCATTATTTTTAAAACCTGAGTAAATAAAAGCACCAGATTTATCTTCCATCAGATCATTATCAGTTATAAAAAATATATGTCTATTCTGGTCACTTGTCCAGAAAAAATAGGGTAGGTAGGTCAAGGCAAATGTTTTTGCTTAAATATTTAATTAGCGATACATATTCTGCAATGCAACGCGACAGTATGTTAATGCATTCATGCGACCCCATTCTCGAAAATTACATCTGCAAAATACGGGTTCTTTTTGAGAAAAAAAACTTCAGGGTCGGCAGCTGAGAGAGACCATCTGTCCACAAAGAAAGTTCCTGTCAACCCAATGTGTAGTTTTTACATTGAGAGACTTTAGTCTGTAGAGCATATCGAGGGCTCAGTGCAAAACTATGATAAATGCCTCAATAAACTGATGAAGTTACTACAGATTTGCACTGAGCCATCAATTATCTAAATTGCTTTACCTGATGATGAACTAGAATCGCTGGAAGACAATGTTGAAGATGATGATGATGAACTTGACGACGATGAAGACGATGATGAAGAACTTGAAGAAGATCTGTCTCTATGACGATGAGATCCAGAATGCCGGCGAACCTTGATGACATCTCGCTTGTGTTTCTTTCTTGTTTCGGTATCTGCAATCATAACAATTATATGCAAACCAAATCAAATAGTCCTTAAATTATCTATTATTATACTAGGTACCGTAAATACTCAGTCATAAGTCGCATGCAGCCATAAGTCGCAGGGGGACTTTTGAATTAAAAATAAAGGTTTTTGTCTAGACCCTTTCATTAGTCGCATGTATAGTTTTCCATTTTTGTGAAAGCTGAAATCATGTGCCCAGTGTCAGTTGTCGAAGGAAATGTGGTAATTTTAAGCTAAAGTTGGGAGTAATGTGGTGATTTTCAGACAGAATATGGAGGAGTGTAGTAATTTTCAGACAATGTTGGTGGGTATGTGGTCATTTTCAGATAAAGTCAGGGGATGTGGTCATTTTCAGATAAAGGCAGGAATGTTATGATTTTCTGACAAAATCGGGAGGAGTGTAGTAAACTCGTCCATAAGTCGCAGGGTGACTTTTTAATATTTTTCAGGACCCTTTTTGCCCGACTTATGGCTGAGTATTTACATATATGCATTTGTCATTGAATAAATTTGAACAAAAATACTGAGAATTAATATCAGGTATAAATTATAATTGATATAGATAGATCAATCTTAACTAAACTACCTGTTAAAAATGACATCCATTGAAATAATTCTCTGATACAGTAAGTACTGAAGAGTAAAACTGAAGTGAGAACTATCTATTCATCATGAGGGCATTGTTTTACTAACAATGCGTAAATGTTGCCTAAATTTACGCATAGATATCTACCTAACGCAAATTCGTAAGTGTGTTTTACTTAATGATCGCAAGTACATGTACTAGCTTACATTTACGCAAAAAATATTGAAGATTTAACACAAGTCAGGACACAATATAACAGGGACCAGAATGAATAAATATATGTTATGGTTTGAGGATTAATCACGGTCTAAAACAATAAGTGACATTCTAAAACAACAAACGACAGTCTAAAATATGGTCAAAATCAACAGTGCATGTTAAAAACTCTTCACTTACACTCATATTTGCCATTTAGGGTTGCCCAGCATTGGCGTAGAAATAACCTAAAAATTACGACAGAAAGTGAACTATAATATCTTTGTAAAACGCATTTACGCAAATATTATGGACGTACGCAATATTTTAGGAAAACTTAGGTTTACGCTAGCGTAAATG
Organism: Spisula subtruncata; assembly: GCA_963678985.1. NCBI lineage: Eukaryota > Metazoa > Mollusca > Bivalvia > Venerida > Mactridae > Spisula > Spisula subtruncata. The sequence continues at coordinate 20,326,948 of OY787661.1, forward strand.
CTTTGATAAAACAGTGCCCAGGTACCATACTGAGTAGAAGTTATGCAACAATGCTATCTACTGTAATGTCACGTCTACCGAAATTTAACAAAAGCCAATTAATTTTAGCAGCAGACTAAATAAATGTACAACCTCTTATTTTGCTTCCAGTGCTATGTGATTCCTTCCATACTGCCGTGTCAGTGTCTGAATACTTTCTTTTCCTGATTTCACTCATCCTCAAGCATCTGTTGTCAGTAGAAAATATATGCAATAAAGTAATACAGTATATGCAAGTGGTTGAGGAATAAATTTACAGTAAGCCTGGGTCAGCACTACATCAACCTACAAATACAAGGTTTTCTGTAAAGTCGCCGTTATTTCCCCAGCCACTAAAATATTGTTCTCTGGATATTTGTTCAGAGAAATAAACCAACATTATCCCAGCAGTGCAGGGGAAGCTGGACGGTAAAAATATGACCGTTTCCCCAGATATCCACCACACATCCCCGAGGATGGGGGCCCTGGTTGCAACTGACTGGAGCATTAGTAAACGCTAAAATGAATTATTTATCAAGAGAGTAGATTGTCCTTATCAGTTTCTTTTGTTTGTTTGCTTGACAACCAATGGTAAATTATAGTATAAATATTCCAAGATCATAGGCCAAACATAAACTGGCAAAATAGCAAATTTGTCAAACATCAAACACGCATAAAACGAACTGATATAGGCCCTACGACCTACGAGGTTCATAGCTACAGTATCATTTTTGTCTATTGATTATTTCAATCGGAGACAAATCTGGCATTCACAAGTATGGACATGTTATCATAATATATTTTATACGTACTTTACACTTTATAGTTACAGCATGAACGGGTGATATTATCAAAGAATCAGTTTGAATAAATATAGATGATAAAACATATCAGTATTATTAATATGTGGCGTTTCGTCCGAATTCTGGGTCACTTTCTAAGCGTCGCGTTAGATTAACATTTTTGTGAAAATTACCAGTATAAGGTTACGCACCGCTAAATTTTAAATAAAGGTGTCATAAATTATAAATAAATCTGAATATGTTTAATACTCAGTGTATCCTACACTGTTGTTTATTCCACCTTTATGTTAACTGGGCACCAATGTATGACAGCTGAGATGTTATAAATATGAAAACCAGGCATAAATTACACTGTATGTGAACGAACACAGGCCTATGGTAGGCATGCGGACAGCAGTCAACCTCATTAAAATCAGATCCTAACATTTGATTCAGTTCTTTAAATGCTGTTATAGATCTGACTACATTCGGAAAGAGGTCACGGGAAGAGGTCATGTTCAAATGACCTCTCTAGTACACAATGATGACACATATAATTTGTAAATCCAATGTGGTTTGAAAAATGAATAGCCCCAGCCGCCTCAGCAGTTTTGCTGCACTTTCAGATTTGTGAAAGAAGCGATTTCATTGGTTGAAGTAAATTTCACATCAACATGACCCCATAAGGAGTGTCATCAAATCCTATAAAGTAATGGAGTGTAATAAGGATCTGATTTCAATGAGTGGTGCTAAATTTGTCCTGTGTTTTCATCTAATCATCTTCAAACTTGGTGAAAATCGTTTGAGCATGACAACCAGGTCAATTAAAGGCACCACTTGATAAGGCCTTCTTTGGAAAAAGTTCTTACGATACAGTTACCAGATTTTGGTACAACTTCACCCCATTCAACCATCTTCAGAATACCAGTAGACAATTATAAGCTCACCGATGACAAACTACATGCCCATAGCCAAACAGAGGCATTTGTCTCAGTGAAAACTTTGAGAATTAACTAAAATATTCAGAGCATATGTTTCACTGTGTGCCCTGAAGCTTAGTGGTTTAAGCACCTATGTTGTCTTATCTCAATATCTAGCAACCCAGATTCAAATCTTGGTGGACTCACACATATGCTCGCTGTATTGAAGCAGAAAGCTAGCTGGCTATACTTGACATTTTTCAAGATGGTATGGCTTATTTGTTTCTGAGCATGGCCTGTTTTATATACTACAAACAAGGAACAAACCTTATTTCATTATTTTATTAATTATAAAAGCATGAGCCTCTAATTCCATGTAGTAATTTATACACTAACACATCACAATACATTGCATTGAATACTGTTACATATCACAAACGCTTAACAAATAATATATCTCTGTGTAACACAACAGTAAATACTGACTGAAAGTACCTTTCACAATATGTCCAGAGGCCTTATAATTCACCAACATTGTAAGACTGATACTCAGACTTAGACTTCATATTGCCAAATGTTCTATTCGCTCTCATCTTGTTAATAAATGTACTGATTTTGATATAAATGGGTATGCAAATGTGTTCAGTGGGTAACAACAAGTCATCAGATGAAATTTCATATGGTTAAATCTAATTGCAAATAAATGGCAGTGATTTAAATGTTGTACATTTTTAGTCGAAGTCTGAGTTTCAGTCTTACAATGTTGATGAATGAAGCCCCAGTGCCTGGTACAAACTAGAGTTACATAAACCCTTTACTTAATAGATACCTACACTACTGTTTACTAGTTCTGTATACACAATCTCCATTCATCTATTCATTTTCAGTGACCCCCTCAACATTTGACAAACTACTAAATTTACACAGTCCATTAAAGTTATTAAAAACCATTTGGTAATCAACATCTGTTACATTATAAATTTGCAAGAATTCTGATAGTTTCATCCAAATGCTCCTGCATGGAGTTCAAAAGATGTGCCAAAATGCATCAGAAGAGTAGTTTGAAGCATTATATACATACCGCACCAAAGATAACAAAAATCCTAAAATGCCCCTTTAACGCCTTTTCTCATAGACATTTAATGTCATTTTATGATCAAAGTCATGCCCAATAACATGGTTCCTAATAATGAATACGGAAGGGAGGCAATCCAATTATTGAATTTGACTTAGCAAGAATCATTACCAAGGGAGATAATTCTTGAAATTTGCCCAAAATAGGTGTACTCGGGATGTGTACAAATTCTAGCTCATCTTCTACCCAAAAAAAAAGTACTAGATGTATGGAGTAAAGGGTTCAGGAACACCACCACTAGTTTTGTACCAAATACTCGACATAGAGTTCACAAAAACAAAGAAATAAACTCTATTGCAGCAGTTTATAATTATGAGAAAATAAATATTTGAGCAATATAACAACTATGTTTCAACAAATTATCAAACAATATAAAAGCAGTATCATCAGCAGTTTTACTGGCAAAATTACCAACACCTTAAAGTGTAATATTACAGCAATTAATGAACATCAATCTAGACTACTATCACAGCATTTAGCATTTTAGCATTTGAACAAGTTTTGACATATAAATTTATTTTTTTGACAGACAGCAAACTAACACAGATACAGTGCGACCAGGATAATGTGATATTTATAAACACTGATTGGATTGGTCTACTGTTGCAAATTTGGTTACTTAAATAAACAATCATGGTCAATTTTTCACCTATGTGGCTTATACCAAATTTACTAGCTTTTTTCATAACTCTTGGCACACTGTAACATAATGATCTGGAGCTAAACAATCCACCTTTAGACTAACATGTATTCTATTGGTAAATTACTATCAACTTGAACCTATCACATACCATCCTCGAAAACCCAGCAGTGTCTAAACTCCAGAAATCACTACATTAACGTTGATGTAGCGAGTACAGGCGCCGAGTGTCGCCTTGGTTTTCGAGGATGATCACATACAACGAATGTACATAGTTTATAGCAACAAGAACAAATCATCAGCATCCCATAAAAGCATACTTGTTAATGAATTCAGGAAACATGGAATATTACACAAATACTTTCTAATTATGTAAAATTACAACAGATTATACACATGAATAAAGTATCTTAGCATATAAAAATGAGTCAGTCAAAGAGTCTGTCTAAATTTTAAATTCTGTTACACTACACAACGCATTTGATGTTCAAAATATAAAGACAAGTTTTGTAGTCAACATAGTCTTTTAAATTACGGACAAAGGCAACTTTTGCCAAATATGTACAAGCGCGACTGTCAAAATCCAGAACTCTAGCTTAAATACTAACATTAAAGCAAACTTTTGGAAGCTCAACATATCAAATAGTAAATATAAGGACATACATAGTGTTAAAGAAATTTTTCTGGCATTGGAAAAATGTAAAATTTTCGGGGTGAATTCCAAAAAGGTTAATTATACCATTGTTTTAATCTATCTGGCATTAAATTAACATGCTAGAACAATAAATTTAAATTGTACACTCCGACTCCATACATACATAAGTTAGATACAATTTAATATGAATTTAAATTTTGAGAATAAACTCTTACACCTTGTAAATAATACCTTAAACTATCTCTACATGTGTTTCATATCATTATAACAACAAATATGTCAATATTTTTTTGCTATTCTACTGACATAAACATTGTTTAATACATTTGTGAAAAATATTGCATCATAGCACTATGCTGATAAACCTGAACACAATAGCTCATGCACCTGCACAGATGAAATATTGACAAAATCATGAAATCAAACAGCAAGGTTATGCCTTGACCTTCAACCAATGGAATTTCCAGAACTCCCACATTTGCATTTTTGTGTGCCCCTGGTAAATTTTTATTGGTCCAGTATGAGTTGATTTTTGAAGCATTTTTATTGAATTCATTAATTTGAAAATATTTAAAACAGTAATAAACTGTATATAATTTTTTTTGACAGTAACTGAAACAATATTTCATATGATGAATAGCATTTGAATTTTTTTAGAGAAATCCATTTGAAGCCCGAGAGAGTTGATGAATGGATATACATTATATATCTGTAGCCTAAACATTGTCAGGGTTGTAGAAAATAGGGTTTCAGTATACAAAAATCATTCAGCTTAAAGATTGCAATTTTAAGGTGACTTAGATTACATGGACCCTACACTTTGCGAACATGCCACCTTGCTCAATTAGAAGCTTGCCAGCATTACAAAACTGAATGATTGCTACACGCTGGTCATGAAAGAATTTTCCATTATATCTTGTTAGAGGCAGTTTTTACCCCATTTTTATTACACACTTTTTTCAGGATATTTAGATGAAATTAAAATAATTTAATGAACATTAACAAACCAACTGTATTGCTGGCTTAGAATAAGAAGGTCCTTAGTGCCACTTATGACCTTATAAGACTCATGCATATTTTCATGAAAATCGGAACTTGTCATGTTGACCAAACTGAAGTTGAAACAGCTTGTTTAACAATAAGTAAAGAGTGATTGTCAGACAGTTTTTTTGTTTTCTCAAAATATTGATTTTGTAGTTACGTCCTTTTCATTCTGAGCCAGTGATACATGGAAGAAATTCTAGACATACTATTACAGATGGTTTAACCTAACAAGTCACGTAATGTCATATCTGAACACGCATTTCCTTCTAATGAGAAGTTATTTCTTCGACGTTCGTTTTCAACTCTTCTCTGTCTTGCAGCAGCATGATTACCTAATGCTCGACGTTGTGGCCTTGGTGGAAGACCAGTGGCTGTTCCTGTTACAGCTGGATTTGATCTTGGATTGTTGCCAAGGTATAGATCTGTAAATAGCTGTGAACAGAAAATAGTAAATACTTGAAACATTAAAGAGAATTGCATCCAACTTCGAAGCAGCGAAATCATAGTTGTCATATTTGCATGTATCAAGTCACAATATTTATAAGTAAATAGGTTATAGTTATGGTCCGGACAAAAATATGGGACAAAGGAAACAGACTATTACTATATCCCTTCACCTTTAACACTGTATTAAAAGTCACTTTCTTCATTCATTGTATTCCTTGTCTGAATGTTAAATACAGGTCTGTTTGTATGATTCAAATCATTCAATACAAATTCAGTGACATGTTAACATGTTCTAAAGTCAGCAATTCCTAAAACTGTTAAGACAACCAACTTAATATCCCACTAGTTATGGTATTTATAACATATTTTACAGGCAGCCATCTGTTCACAAAGACGACTTTTTGCTGGCTCCATGAGTTAAGATTATAAAAAATTATACAAACAGGTTTGACAATTATGTGTAAAAAAGCAAAATATTCTCACTGTTAATCGTTCCAGTAAATTTTCTCCCTCAGCTGGTATAGGTCCTGTTCCTATTGGTCGTCTTTCCAGGCTTCCATCCCGGCCCCTATCCCTACTGCTGCTACGGTTCCTTGTCATGCTGTTACTATGGGACCAGCCCTTTTCTCTCTGACGTCCTCTTTCTGATGACGAAAGTGGAAAAGGGTAAGAAAAGTCTGAGCCAAAAACTAAGGGAAAGGAAAAATAGGAAAGAAACAAGCTATTAGTGAAGTTATTAGGAAAAAGCAAAGAAAAAGGATTTAAAAAAACAAAATAAGCAACACAGTAGAACCTCACTAAAAAACCACCACGCAAGGACCTTAGGCAAGAATAAACCTGCTATTTTAAGGTCCTTTTAACTGTTTTTCTCTTATGGAATTTAGATACTAAGATTATAACATGCACTATAATATTGAGACTATTTCTCAAGGGTAGTCCCTAAGATGGTCATATTAATGAGGTTTTACTGTGTTATGTCATTAATCTTGTCACATGCAGTTTAATCAGTAACCAACAGAAAACATAGTAATGCCATTAAAAAAAGTTCAATCTATGTTAATTAAAAATTCTCTCAGATTCATCATAATGGTTTCTTTCATATTTCTTTAATTGTTAGATTGTTAATTAAATAAACGGAATAAATAAGATGGATTTTAGGGGAGTCTATGAGTAAGACTGTTTAAAGAGATCTATAACTACTTTTCTACAACTTGAACAAGGTGTCATTCCGATTGTCAAAGACAGAAAACCCAGTTCTACACTCTATTTTATAAATGATTCAATATCAAAAGTTACTTCAGCAAAAATCTTGAAACCAAACTAATGTTGCATTAAGAATTTTGGATTTTCCAATCCAGACTATTTTAGGAAGATACATGGGTAGAAGTTAGACTACAGCAATATTAGAAGAACTACAACATTCATGCAAACCTCACAGGGATTTGACAAAAATTATCTGTCAAGCGCACACACGTAACTGTCTCAATAAAAGAGTAAAAATTGGAAAATTTATGTTGTTTTTTTTACTCTTTTTCAATGATATAGTTACCTGTGGTCATTGCAAGTGGTATTTCTGTCAAACCCCTGTTTCAAATCAACACACATTGTAAAATAAAACATGCATAACATTTAACCCTTTTAACTCTATCAGCACATATTTCTACGGACCTATTCTATCCAAATGCTTTACAGATTTACCAGGTTTTCAGAGAGCTTGGTCATTTCCAGTATAAATAAACTAAACACAAAATTAATATGCCTGAATTTACTGTAGGAAAATAATGTTGTGGTCTATAAGAGGTAAAGAATTAAAACACATCAAGTTCAAAATCTAAATCACAGCAAATATCAGCATTACTGTAACATCTAATACAGATCTATACATGTACATCATATTTCTTACTTTAAAAATAGTTTTAAAAAGTTTTTCAGGAATTAATACCTAGCAACCAATATATCTTGATTTACGTTCCAGTCATAGATGAATTTTGTAAAGTTTGCACCTTAAATATGGGGATTCAAACCCACACTGTATGGCACCATCACTTAAAGGTGATCACTACTTAAATTGGAAACCAGTAAATGAGTTAAAAATTAGAACTGCAGACATTGGGCAGACTAATATACCCCACTGGCAAAGGGCCAAATTCTGGCAAAAATCATTGCATTATGAATGCTATCCTTCATGTACATCTACATGTCTATGTTGTTGATGTGTGTGTCAAATTTTGATGGAAATCTGACAAAGCTGTAGGAGGAGTTGCATCCACAATCATCCGTCTACGGACAGACAGGCAGAGGGACACACTGAAAACAGTATACCCTATTACAACCTACATTGTGCAGGGGAAAAAAATATATCAATATAATACCTCCATTTGCAGCAGGTGCACTGGACACTGACTGCTGTTGGCGTCGCATTTTCAATCTATTTTGTGTATTAGCTCCATTGACTACAGTCGTTGAAGGATTGAACATAACATGAGAGCTAGAGGCTCCTCCATTCTCAGCAAACAGTCTGTGTTCTGGTGGTACATCAGCAACCACTCCACCTAGCGACCTTGACCCTTCAATGCTACCATTGACCTCACTTGACCTTACAGAGTCTAGCGCCATCTGTTGGGCAACAGCATCATTGAAAACATTGGGTATTTCTCGATATGGTGACAACCGCTCCATGTTTGATAACAAAGCGGATGTTGCATCGGGTGTACGGTCAATTTGTTGAGCAAATAAAGAACTATGGTTGTTAGGATGGTTATGGTGCACATGGTGCTGGCTGTGGCTGTGTGAAGTTTGTTGTTGTTCATCATATTCAGCATTAGCAGCAACGACTTGATCCAAGGGATCAATATCACCATCGCCTAAAATGACCAATTTCTTATTGTTATAAAAATATCAACTTAGCTTAAGTAATTGTACTAATATTAGTGGAAAGAAATCAAGTTCGTTGCACGCAAACAAAAACATATAAGAGACTAGTTAAACTCAAATAAATATATGAGAACTGATGTGTGCCCATAGCAGCCCAAAAGTTGGAATGGTACATATCACAGTTACCTTGACCAACTGACTTTAAATTCCATAGCGGTCATCTACAGTTGCTGGCCAACTTCCGTGTAAAGTTTGAAGACATCTTCGGCTTAGTATTCTTGAGTTATTGAAATCATTTGGTCAAACGACCTACCAACCACCATGTACAAAGCAATAAACTCCCTTTCAAAGATTGGGAACGAGTGGCATAAAATACATACAGTGAATGTACCATAAAGTTTGAAAAAAGACATTATTGACACAATTTGATAAACACTGTAGAATTCATTTGTTCAACTTCAATAAATGAAACCTTTTATACGAGGGTCGTTTCAAAAGTACCATTTTGTACGAAATACCCTCATGCGTTTTATTCATTATACAATATGTATTATGAATTGTTCTATTTATATGCAAAGTTTGAAGTAATTTGAACATACGATAAACATTATAGACAACCTTTCCTGGAACTTTTGAAACGCCCCTTGTACAATATATCTGAGGTAGTTTTATCTTTGGGTGGTCAAATAACTCACAAATGAATTTGCCAAAGATAACAAATAATTTATGGTTACTGTTTCCATGGTACTATACTTACCAATATGTTCAGATGTTATTGTTAATGGGTTATGTGCACCAGAACCGTGGGATGAAGCTAAGTGTTCAGTTAATGCTGCTCCTCGATTTCTTGCTTTGTTTAACAAACGTCCACCAGGCAATCGTGATCCTACCTCCATCTCACTGAAATATTGAACAATCTTTCTGATAAAGTACAATCTAAACACTCTTTATTCAGTATTTTATTTAAATATATACTTTTTATTCTGATTAGCAGTAAAGCATAAAAGGATATTTCTGCAGGAATAGAAGTTAGCAAATTCTAAATTTGATACTTTGATAAGGAATTTTCCAAGCTTTTAAAAAACATTTTAAGTGGAGTTTTATGTGGCTATATTTAAGCTAGATGAAATAGTAGCAAATATAGTAAATTTGCACAATCTGCATAACGAGTGTCTATCATAACAACTTACAGGGATTTTCCCAGAATTTTTTCTTAGCGCAATAGGAGTGGGAACAGGAGGGGTGTCCCGTCCCATACTTTGAAAAAAAATCAATTCTGGGGCTGATAATCATGAAATAGTGCAAATTAAGGAGGTTTTGTGACTTTTTAAGCACAACTTTAAGCGCAATTCAAATTAAAATTGTAAGCGCACTGGCAAACTTGATTTTGGAATCCAAGCGCACTGGGCCCAGACATTAAAATGCCCTGGGGAAATCTCTGACTTATAGTTACACAGTATTAAGCAAAAGAATGGGAAGTAAGAATTTTACCTCTCAGCATTTACAGCCATACCATTAACACCAAAGTTACTGTTTTGTATAGATGAGAGAATTCTATGTGCTTCTCTATCAGAATGTTGTTGTGGACGTCTTCCTACAGGTGGTTTACGAGCATTACCTCTCACATTGCTGGCCCCCGACATCTCCTGTACACGTGATATACCCACACCAGGAATCTCCAAGTTGACAACTCCGCTAGCTTGTTGTACAGTATTTGAAGCTCCTTGGCCTTGTCTTGCCCTACAAATGAACTCAAATCTGTACTTAGGGCATATAAATAACACAACTTTGGCTCTATAAAGCTTTCATCAATCAACACTAAGTTATTCATTTGTTATTCTAAATATGTTTTTAGGCCCCTACCAGTGTTCAACCATAGGGGACTATAGGTTTGACCTTCATCCGTTAGTCAGTCTGTCCATCAAGAAATATGAATCCTGCCATAACTCACGGAGTTTTCAAGCTAGGTTTATGAAACTTATTATGTGGATAGGGACCAATTAGGAGATTATGCACATCTAATTATTTTTGGATTCAGACAAAAATTGTGGTTACCATGGCAACAGAAACTTTGACAACCTAAACCAGGTAGGGGACTTCCGAATCTGTATTGCTTGCAATTCTTAATTACATGTACTTAATATAAACTTCACATTGTGAAGGCAAATACTCCTCTTACCTTTGCTGAATTCTATTTTCTTTTTCCACTTGATCGGTAACTCTATCCCAGACTGTATGACCATCTATAGGACATGTTGGTCTAGTATGTAATAACCATGGGTCAATACAGTCACGATGAAACTACAAAAAAACACAGTCATGTTTCAATTAAAAACATGTACTGTAACATTATTTAGTTTCGATGGGACAAAATTTTGTGGTTTTGGTAAAAAAGACCTTTTCAATGGGAGGCTAATTTGTGGATTTTGCATTTCAGGCAATAAATACAAAGGTCAAAGTTATTGAACAATAGGATTTGATTTCAAAGTTGGAGGTGAACCACAAAATTTAATCCCCTACCAAAATTAATGATTTTACAGTGTTCTGTTTGAAATTTTAAGATCCAACACTATTTTGTCTGCACATGTTAGCAATGAAAAAAGTAAACAATTTGTAATTTGTATAACATATTTGATACAGGCTTTTTAATACCACCATCATCAGCTTGATTTTAACAGGTTCACTACAGTCTGTTCAAAGCCAAATGAGAACAGTTATAAACATAAACGCATCCGTAAGGTAAACTATGTTTATCTAGGTTTAACTGAATGTAGCTGTAGTTAGCTGTAGTTCCTGCTGTTCTTTTGAATTGGATAGTTCCCTCATTAGTATTATTTATAATTATTGAATCCATAGTAAATGCATTCATACTAAATTTCATAACAATGGTCAACATTGATAGAATGTTACATAACATCACATACCTTGTGTTTACAACGTGGAAGTTTTCTAACAAACTGTCCTACTTGGTACGCCCGTAGACAGATTCTGCATTGAATACCAGGTTGAAGTAGTGGTCCGTTATCTCGTACCTTCTCCAGCGGGAAAGACTGAACAACATCCTCCGGGATATCACTTCCAGTAGCAGCAGTGTTACTGTTAAAATATGACATTGTAACTGTTAGAATATAGTACCGGTATTTTTATTGTTAGATTAAACAGGGCTCCTACTAATGCATCATGCCCAATCCTGAAAATGAGTCGCAAAATCTCTTCAGTGTCATTAGCAACACTCCTGCACCTTAACAAGGTTTATAACATTGTTTTATTGTTAACATTTAGACTATGGAACTTCAAATGACCATAACTTTGTCAATTCTTGATTTTTTTTCATCAAATGACTTTTATTTTTGGCAGAAAAGGTAATTCTTTCAATCCAGAATTCCAGATTAATATGGAGTTGTAGGACCCCTTATTTTAGCAAATTAATAAATATATATACTTTTCCACAGGTGATGCCATACTTTTTCTTCTGTTTGTTCAAAAATTAATTTTGTCATGAATTGGCAACTCAAAGTTAGTGCAAATTGCGTCACAAAGTTACTCTGAAAGTTACAAACAAACATACATTCTGCTTACATAGTCAACAAATTCGTAAAAAAATTTAATCTTTTTATTATAATAAGTAAAATCTGTCTAGTCCTCATACTAGACCAAAATATAATAGTTATAACAGTAATAGCCAAATATTAGAAGAACCTGGTCCCAATCTCCCGAAGCATCTCAAGCAGAAATCTCATCTCAAATTGAGATTTTGCCAAAATCAGACTCTTAATTTCTAATAACTCTAACATGAGAACTCATTAAAATTACTGGAATAAACAAAGAATAGCATTTGCTATTTTTGATGATAGTTTTGAGTACATTCTCCCTTCGAAATTATTTAAACGACGCATGGCAACTTTTGAGATGAGATTTGTCTCAAAATGAACTTAATCTGAGATAAATCTCATCTCAAATATTGCCAATTGTTGTTTGGAGAATTTCGAAGGGAGAATGTACTCAAAATTGCACTGTTCCTAGCTTATTACAACAAATTCTAAAGAATTCTTACTTCATATTCATCTCATATTCAGACTCTGGTCTGGACAAAATCTCAATTTGAGATGAGATTTCTACTTCAGATGCTTCTGGAGATTGGGGCCAGATTAGAGATTGGACACAATAGTTGCATACCTGTCTAGTTGAAGAAGTAAATCATAATCGTTATCAGAGATTTCCCTGTTTCCCAAATCATCCATAACTGCTTGAGGTAGAACAGCTCCATATGCACGCACTGCAGCACGGTATCTTTGATTGCGTTTCTGTATATGATAAAAAAATGATAATAATAGGTAGATTTTTATATGCTTTTCATAAATATGACATTGTAAATTAAACTAATAATGTCCCTTGATCCCCCAAGCCATCTTGTTAGCCATCATGGTATCAACCAATAAACATTTCTTTATAATCAAGAGAAAACTTTTTTTGAGAAATTCATCATACAGGGGTACACTTACATGTCGATACTCAAATGCATGTTGCATATGTATGGGGGTATTGAAACATGCCTGACATAGATGGAAGTCTGTGCAAGAACTACATCTGAAATAGATAAATTAAATAAAATGAACCAATAAACTAGCATTGTTTGAATTTTTTTATTTTTTTTTTAAGTTGTGTGTGAGCATTGCTCTGTGTAGTTGTGTTGTTACTGTTTTCTATGCTCGGCTGGATAAGTCGAGTGCTGCCTTCCCTGTTTGATTTCCTCATATTTTTTGGACATACAAACATTTATTCATCTAAAAGGTTGTTATGAAATGTATTAATTTCAAATTAATTAAATATAAGGTTAATTAGGTCATGCATTGTACACTGTATATATGCCGCAAATAAACCTTGTAGGCATGGGAAAGTTTATCGAAGAACAATAAATCCAAAATCAGATACTACTAGTTATATGTATTAAAAGTATTGTGACATATTTTAGTGTATCCTAAAATACACAGTATTTTAGCACGTAAAGTTCTTCGTTTTATAGAAACAGTCACTCCATTTTGGACCAATTCTTTAAGTTTCTACACAATGTTCACCCGCTACAGGTCCATAATCCCAATTTTTATAGACCTAGGGCAGAACAATGACTTATATTTTATTGCATGAATATGCTGGGCAAAACATCCCTCATCGATACTAACAACTTAGTATACCTTTGTACATTACCCAGAAAAAACTTCCATGTATATTAAACGCATGAAAAAGATTAGTTTTTCATATGACAACCAAGCGGTGTTAGAAATTCATGTTAAGTTTTTCCTGTGTATACCATTAGATATATAATACATGTATATATCACAAGAATTTCCTTGTATCCAGGTTAGTAAAGTGATGTATAATCTTATATGTAACATGAGTGATATAAGGTTATTCTACATGGGAGTGTTTTTTCAATACTTTGATGCATATTTTGCATTTATACTATATATAATAGCGTAATATGATATAAACAATCTATATCAGTAAAATGTCAAAATATGAATAATTATACAGTTAATTATTTAGATTAGTACCTGTAACATTTGCCTTCAATAGGTGATGTTCTACAACTCTGACATGTTGTACCTAAATGTCTATCCATTCTTACACCCTGGGCACCTTCAGCATTACGATTTTCATACTGTATAGAGGAAAAATATGAACACTTTCTAAAAAGTACATATTATTTTGACAATTGTAACAATGGTGCTGCGATAAAAATAATTCCTCATTCGTTGTCGTTGAGATCAACATTTCTTAAACTTGTCACTTGTCGCCAAAGTCTTGCTAAATAACTTTTGTCTTCTAGACTTGTTTAAAAAATGTTGATCTTCAAATACAAGACGGATCCTATCTATAGACAATTATTACTAATAGGTCATTATCTGATTACTCAAAAAAATGTGAGTCTTTTTTCTTCAATATGGCTTAAATTATTGATAAAATGTTTGATCATAATTCTCAACATTTTATAGACCATTTTTATCCACGGTCATAAAATTTATCTATATGGATGAAAAGCAAATCAAGCATTATAATACCCTACCTTCAACATTTCAAAAGGACCAAAGTCTTCTCTGCAGAATGGACATTTAACAGTAGTCTCCCCTTGTGATTTTTGATGTTCAGCCCAAACCTTCATACATTTTATATGTATGCTGTTACCACAACCAAACCTGGAAGAAAATAATAGAATTTGGTGATCAAGTAATAAATGGATTGAGGAATCAACAACAAATGACCTGCAAGATATGGTAGAAGGGTTTATGATGAAGTTTGCAATATAAATTAAGTCTTAAAGTGATTGAATAATATTTCTTCATACTAAAGTTAGGTATGAAGTAAAGGTGCCAACAAGACCTCACAAAAATTATGTTTTAAACTAAATCATCTATCATAATAACAATCAAAATTAGAAATGTATTAACACTGAAAAGTACAGTTTTATAGAACCGGGCACTGTTTGTATCAAATCACTAACTTAAATTTTAAATTATAAAGCATTCTTTAAAATCTATACAGATAGGTACAGATAAAGTTATAAGGAGTTATTTAACTAAGCATTTTTTATGATTATTATTGAGCAACTCTCTTCAAAAATGAGTAGCTGTTGAAGAGGAATAAAAATTTGAACTTGACTGTAAGTGCCTTGGTAAAAGAGTAACCTAGGCAGTACATACTTGCAGTAAGTTACTGGTAAACGCTTAGCCAATAACTCATCTTGACAGATTGGACAAACATCATCATCAGCAATATCTCGTTGTGGAATAACTTCTCGTGCATCACTGTCTGATGAAAGAGGGCGTCGCCATCTAGATACAGCCGTGGGTACCTTTTTACGCATCTGTTGAGTGAGACCCCGTAGAAGTTCATTTATTTCTCTTTCCACTAAGCCCTTTTGCCATGACACTGAAAAATACATGGGTTCAATTTGATGTATTTTTAAACATTCTCTTTTTTTCTTACCTTGATATACATTTCATCTTCACATTGATTCATAATGGTGTGCAACAAAGTTTTCCAAAAATAATGTATAAATACATAAAATTCATAAAAAGCCATTTTGATATGTCACATTTAGTACAGGATTTTCAACGTACACAACTGATATCTTACTTTAAACAGAATTTTTTAAGTTGCCTGTGGATCCATTTATAGTTCAGAGGTTAGTGCGCTTCTCGCCAAATTCTCGAGACCCGGATTCAAATTTGAGTGGGGGTACTCATTTGCCTGCCACATTTCAGCATAAAGCTGACTGGCAAATAAAAAAAATATATACTTGTCATTTTTTAAATTTTTAGTATTTTTTTGCAAGAAAAAATCTAATACATTGCAGAAGTAAATAAACTTACTAGAATTTGTCTGTGGAACTCGGAACTTCTTCAATAAGAGCCAGCATATATGTTTACATAGGTCTCTGTCTTTCATGAACTGGGCGCAGGTACAGCTGTGTGGATCACCAAGAAAGGCCTAAAACAAGATTGAAGAATATTAGACACCTCATCAGTCATCATATGTTAAAATATTTTCAATTACTCATAAAAAGCCTGCATTGAGACTGTGAGACTTGAGTACATTCAATACTTTTTAGGCATTAACTGCATTAATGCATAAATTACAAACCACTACCAATAACTGGCAATAAGAGTAAACCAAAATTCAGATTTATGAAAGAACTGATGAATCTTATACTAGTTTATCTATTTTTTTCTTTTAATCACTGACTTCAAAATGAGCAGTGGTCATCTACTGGTTAAATGCAATAAGACACCACTAGCTAGCTATAACAAGTCCATCAATCAGAAACCATTAATTTCTATAAAGTGATTCCTTTAGTATAAGGTCTAAGTACTGCTTGACTAACCAACCAGTATACTGTAAATGGGGCATAACATTAAAAAGCTAGAAAGTTTTATATTTTTTTTTTCAAACAAAGTTTAACAAACCTTGCAAGGTTTTGTTTCCCCTTCTTCTTTGAGAAGAAATCCTGTTGGACCAGTCTCACGTAATATGTATATTGTTGCATTCTGTGCTTGTGTTTGTCTCCAAAATACCAAATCATTACAAGTTCTTCTCCATGGTACACTGCGAGCCATTCTACAAAAACAAGACAATGTTGAATTTAACTCTAAAATGCTAAATACATACATGTATACATACAACTTGCATTGATCGTCTAAAATAATAAGCTAAGTCAACTAGGGGCCATAAAAATGTTCCATAGTGTTTTGTTACTTTACATCTAGACATTACAGGGGTTTTGTTAGTGAATCGAAGGCGGAATGTAACATTTTTTACTATTTCATTGGCTGAGATTCCTCATTGGAATTCCTGCCAAAATTGAAAACCAATGAAATTGCACCATTTAATTATTTATAACATTTAAGATAATTCTCCAGCCAAAACCCCATGGCCGATTAAAAATCCTTAGAACAATTAATATTGTAGACTTGTGTGATTGACTAGGAATACGGGTTTATACTCGTAGACACTGACCCCATTCATCTGGATATTTCCAATTTAAATAAATTATGAACAATTCATAAAAAAATACATTAGATAATAATATAGTGACACTGTGTGTCATCTATCACGGAAGAAGAACATAAATACATATGATAATCATGTGTGGCTACGAAATTGCACAATAAGACCTACCGTCCACTAGACCCCGATGTTAATTGTTATGTGGAAGGATGCCAATTACAATCTGCTCGATTCGGGAACCCTTCGGGGTTGTTTATCAATAAAAATTGGCTGAGCTTTGTCGTGGTACTTGTTCTGGAAGTATTCCGGGATCAGTATATACGAATAGTTGCGGTATACATGCCGAAGCCTATAGATCTGAGGTAGCCTAATGTGTCCCGACTGAATGCCCACAGTTCAGGAGTTGGTCCAGAATGTTGCGGAGTATGCGGAAGGGTTTAAAAGCGATGCAGATAAACCTGCTAGTTTACCCGAAAGGGGCATAAGCAGTATAAAAGATTGCCGAAAGGTAACTGATGTATAGACGATGCCAAACTACTATCTCAACTTGTTAGCAATTAAACGGCGACGACTCGGCATCACTTCCGCAATCAAGGCAAAGACAGGCATAACACATTCTGACAGTGAGACCAAGGCAAACATCCTTAATGAGCAATTCTCATCCGTCTTCAACAAAGACGAAGATCCGGCCACAATCCCGGACATGGGACCAAGCCCTCATCAGCAGGTTGACAACATCACCGTCACAGAAAAGGGAGTGCATAAGATCCTTGCAGGACTGGACCCCCACAAGGCGACCGGCCCCGACCAACTTCCGGCAAGGCTGCTGAAGGAAC
The DNA here is from genome assembly GCA_963678985.1 of Spisula subtruncata. Lineage (NCBI taxonomy): Eukaryota > Metazoa > Mollusca > Bivalvia > Venerida > Mactridae > Spisula > Spisula subtruncata. The sequence continues at coordinate 20,344,804 of OY787661.1, forward strand.
TTGCTGTTGAATTGACACCAATTTACACACTTTTCTTCCAGGCCTCGCTGGACCAAGGTACCATGCCAGATGAGTGGAAGTCAGCAAATGTGGTTCCTATATACAAGAAGGGTGACCAAAGCAAGCCTGAGAACTACAGACCTGTATCATTGACGTCGATCAGTTGCAAGGCACTGGAGCACATAGTAACCAGTTCAATCATGAAGCACCTTGACAAACACCAGATCCTGACAGATGCTCAGCACGGCTTCAGGAAGCGGAGGTCATGTGAGACACAGCTTATCCAGACTATTCAGGACCTAGCCAGCAACATGGATGCAGGAGGCCAAACTGATGTCATTCTATCGGATTTTTCGAAAGCCTTCGACAAGGTACCACACCTTCGTCTCCTGTCGAAAATCCACTACTATGGCATCAGAAACAACCTACACAAGTGGATAAGCAGTTTCCTGGGAGGTCGAAGCCAGACTGTATTCCTGGATGGCAAACATTCATCGCAGGCATCAGTGGACTCAGGGGTTCCACAGGGTAGTGTCCTAGGACCCTTACTATTCCTACTCTTTATCAACGACCTACCTGAATACATCTCACCTGAGTCCACCTCGCGAATGTTTGCAGACGACTGCGCACTCTACCGGAACATCAAGACAGAGGAAGATGCAATAGCCCTTCAGAGAGACTTGGATGGACTCCAAAGATGGGAGAATGATTGGCTGATGGAATTCCACCCCCAAAAATGCCAGATCATGCATATCACCAACAAAAGAAGACCCATCAAAGTACCCTACAATATCCACGGACACATATTAGAAGAAACAGAAACAGCAAAATATTTAGGCATCAACTTCCAAAAATCTCTCAACTGGAACCACCACATAAACACCATCACCAAAAAAGCCAACAACGCAAGATCATTCCTCCAGAGAAATATCAACCAATGCCCGAAGAGGACCAAAGAACTCTGCTATCAGACCCTGGTGAGGCCTCTCGTGGAATACTCTTCAATAATATGGGACCCCTTCACTGATGCCAATGTTCGGAAACTGGAGATGGTACAATGTAGATCTGCCCGTATGGTCTTCTCAGACTACAGAAGGACCAGCAGTGTCACAGCCATGCTTCACCATCTCCAGTGGCCATCACTACAGGAGCGCAGGGACAGGCAAAGGTCACCATGATGTACCGGATTGTGTACCAACTAGTAGAGGTCCCAACAACTCACCTCACTCCGATCTGCTCAGTTAGAGGCCACGGACTCACATACATGGTGCCCTTTGCCAGAACCCTGTGCTACCAAAAATCGTTCTACCCGGACACCATCCGCCTATGGAACAGCCTTCCCCAGACAGTCATCAGCAGCCCTACCATTGACAGCTTCAAGAGGGAAGTGCAGTCAGTGACACTGCGATAACTTGTACTGGACTGTTTTTATCCACACCAATAAATGATTTTAAATTCACTGTAAATATGTAAAGACACCTCTTTCACCGCCATGCGCCAGTACGAGTATACGCCAGATGGCGTCCTGTACTTTAATGGAAGAAGAAAGAAGACCCCAAAGCTCTTCCGAAGTACTACCCAACAAGACCTTCAGCATCCAAATTTTAAAACTTAAAATTTCAATCCGAAGAATTTTTGGTCCCGAAGGATTCGCATATGATGCGGAAGGGTTCCATAAAACCCCGAAGAAATGCTTAACCATACTGATCCTTCCAGATCAGGTGAATTGAAGCTTGGGGAATGCTTCCGGGTCCTAGTGGATGGCAGGTCTTACGAACTGACACTGCCACTGCCACTGGTCCCATGACATGGTCCTTGACATGGGTCCGGAAAAAACTAGAGGAAGCAACAAGAAATCCACTCAAAAGATAAACACACCATCACTCAGACTGGAATTATAATGCGAGTTAAATAATGTATTACCTGAATACCGCTTCGAATATAGAATAATGACGTATTAAAATAAACGTCAAGATTTTCAAGCAATTTATCGTTTGAACGCCATATTGTTTACAGCCTCGTTTTGATATCGTCAGGCAAAGCGTTATGTTATGTGCGCGACAAGCACCTGTCATTCTGCGGTCCCGTAAATTGGCTAATCAACCGGGGGGGGGGGCTCGTGTTAGAATATAAGAAAATAGATCTATGAAACAGAGATATATGTACTACTCATAAATGCTCGAAACTAACAGGGATAATTTATTTACCGTAGCTTGAGTGCCCTGGAACTAATGTATTTTCGTATATGTTATTTTACAACTCCGATTTCTTCTGATAAAAGTTATTTAAATGTAAAATCTTCTGTGGCAAGAGTCTATGGCAAGCCAAATGTCCAATAATTACGTAAACCCATGTTCACGGTCGTTTTACGGTCGATAAACTAGGTTTTACGAACGTAAAACTAGGTTTTACGAATGTTAACCTGTATTTTGGAGCGAAAACATAGGATAACAGTCGTAAACCATAGTTCACGCTCGTGAACATGGGTTTACGTTCGATAAACTAGGTTTCTAGATTGAACTATGAATTTCGACCGTTATCCTATGTTTACGGCCGTTATCCTATGTTTACGCTCGTGAACCCATAGTTTACGAACGTTAACCTGTGTTTTCGACCGTAAACATGGGTTTACGAACGTGAACATGGGTTTACGAGCGTAAACATGGGTTCTCACTCGTGAACATGGGATAACGACTGAAATTGATAGTTATGTCCGAGAAACTTAGTTTATCGAACGTAAACATAGGTTCACGTTCGTGAACTATGCTTTACGCTCGTAAACCCAAGTTCACGCCCGAAAACATAGGTTGTTGTTCGTAACATATGGTTATTGCAAGTTAATTGTCCAATAATTACGTAAACCCATGTTCACGTTTGAAAAACTAGGTTTCATTTACGTTCGAAAAACCTAGTTTATCGATCGTTAATCCTAGTTTTTCGACCGTAAACCATAGTTCACGTAATAACTGGACACAAGAAATACATGCCAAGCCTGTGAACTATAGTTCACACTCGAAAACATGGGTTAGCGTTCGTAAACATAGGTTCACGTTCGTAAACATAGGTTCACGCTCGTAAACATAGGTTCACGTCCGTAAACCCATGTTTACGCCCGAAATTCATAGTTTATTTGAAAATCTTAGTTTTACGTTTGATAAACTAGGTTTCTCGATTTAACTACTGATTTCGGTCGTTATCCTATGTTTACGACCATTAACCTATGTTTACGCTGGTAAACCCTGGTTCACGCTCGTAAACCATAGTTTACGAAATACAACCCATGTTTTCGACCGTAAACATAGGTTTACGAACGTGAACCTATGTTTACGAACGTGAACCTATGTTTACGAGCGTGAACTATGGTTTACGACGTTATCCTATGTTTTCGCTCGAAAATATGGGTTAACATTCATAAAACCTGGTTTTACGTTCGTAAAACCTAGTTTATCGACCGTAAAACCTAGTTTTACGCCCGTGAACATGGGTTTACGAAATTATTGGACATTTGGCTTGCCATAAGAGTCAACATTAATGTTAAAACATTAGATGGTGTGTGTTACCACGACAACATTGTTAAATGGACTAAACACATTTTTCTAGTGGTGTTCTAGAGTTGCTAGCAACCTAGAATGGGCCGTGTAAATGAGTAAAGTGCATGACAATGTTGTCAGAAATTGATTAGCCTACCTTATGATAGATAGCATAGTCTAACTATTCTTGTTAACCTTTGTTACGTTTTATCTGAAGAAATCAACCAAATTATTTTGTGATTTTTTTTCACTTTGTGAACTTTAATTTGGCACTGGACAGTTGAGACAGCAGACTTTGTGATTGAGCCAAAACAGAAAGAACAAATAATGGCTCACACATGAAACTTGGGATCACATAAACCAACACAAACAAACAAAAGAGAAACTATTAATCCAATAGGTTCCCAGGAAAACAAGAAAATATCCAACAACACAACAGGAACATCGATAAATAGGTAAAGAAAAAGTGCTAAGAAAGATTACAAATGTTTCCTAGAACAACAAGCTAGTGAATCAGAATCAGCAACAGCAAGAGAATATATGAGCGCTGACTACAAGATTACTAAAACGTTGCTGTGATCATGTCAACGTACCATCTTCCAATGTGAAAGACAACTTTTTAAGACAGGAAACATATTAACATCAGAGCTAGCAAGGGAAAGCTTATAGATGGGTAGAACATTTCAAAGCAGTTTTGAACCATGCTGATCATGAAGAATCTGCAAAAATCATACCACCAGACACTCGATTAGATATTGATACATGTACCAGCATTCCAACAGAAAACCAAATACTTAAAGCCATCAAATCACTAAAAATGGGAAAGCTCCAGGAAATGATCATTGATCAGATACAAGCATAATTAGGCCATTCCAAATCGTTGCTTCGTTTAGCGTTCGCCCCTAGTTCGAAAACCTATCTAGCTATCCTGAGGCATAAAACAAACACTAAAAAAAACAAGTCAAAACGACTTGAATCCTCACCATCATTGGATAAAAATAGCTTTCAGGCATTGTTAATAACAATAACTTACTTAACCGACTGAAATCCTGATGGTGTGAAACCTACTCCTGCATAGGGATTGTGGACATGATGGTCAACACGTATGACAAGTATGAACGCAATATCTCAATGGATATTGAAGATATAAGTGGTTAAAAGTTTGTATTTTCCTTTCCAAAGATGCTCAAACCTGTCCGTCATTGGACGCTAAACGAAGAAACGATTTGGTATGGCCTTATTAAAAGCCGGCACCACCTTTGCTACAAAAGTATTTTGATTATCTATTGAAAGCCATTTGGGAAAAATACATTTTACTTGAAGACGGGACAAAAGGAACCATTGTCATAATACCGAAAAATGGTGACTTACAAGCCTTTTATGATAACTGGCGTAGAATAACCCTCTTATCAAAACCTAGTAAAGTTTTCTTCAAGGTCCGTTTACTTAGACAGGAAACAGCCACAGATAAACACGTTAATAGAAGAACAAACTGGTTTTGGTTAGAGAAAATGTTGCATAGACCAGATTTTTACACTTCGAAACATAACTGAGCACCATATCGGATGGAAACATCCTCTCTTCGTCAACTTCATTAATTCCAGAAAAGCTTTTGACAATATTCATCGAGAATCGTCATGGGAAATCATTTACTCCTAACGCATACCTTCCAAACTGACTATCATCAGAACATTTCATGACAACTTCGGATGCATCATTTTACTTAACAGAACAACATCTGAAAGATTTCAAGTAAACGCTGCAGTCAGACAAAGCTTATCATCTCGCCTCTACTATAGCGTGTCACTTTGGACTGGTTAATGAAACACATAACTGCCAACAAACCACCCACGGGGAATACAATGAATGCTCCCTTAACATCTGGAAGATGTCGACTTCGCAGACAACCCAACCACACTGTCCTCAAATCTTACTAACATACAAAATAACATAAAACCAACAGAGTCCACAAATGTGCTGCACAAGCAGGCCTCAATATCAAAAAGACAAAAACGAAAGCTATGAGCATTAACTTCATCCTCGGGAGTATAAATTAATAACAATAATAAACACACCATTTGAATCCATCGAAAACTTCATCTATCTTGGCACCATGATAAGCAAAGACAATGCAGCCCATAAATACATCAAGACAAGACTGAGTTAAACCAGAAACTATTTTGCTATACCACTACCCAATTGGAAATTGAACCTTTACTCCCTGTGCAAAGATTAAGAACAGCAACGTATATTCTGTCTTAGTCTACGGATCTGAATGTTCACCATTCATCCGAAGCGACATGACGAAAATAGAAGTGTTATACAATAGCTGTCTACGAAAATATATGCAGAAGCCTTTGGTCAAACAAGATCACAAAGCATTATTAAAGAAAACAAAATGTTACATCGTTAACATCACTTCTGAGATAAAAGAATGAAAGGTCATGGCAAGATTTAAATGTACTGTGGTAAAGGAGAATTCAACCTTAAAACTTTAAATGTACTCTGATAATGTGCAAATCTACATGACAGTGCAGATGTACTAAACACAGAAGCATAGAAATTATACACCTAAAATCTCTTTAAACCTTGATCAACATTTATCAGTAAAAGACGAGACATGTCCGGATCTATATAAGGCAAACAGTACACTCAACCGCTTTAAAAACGCACCACATATGAATTATCGGTTTTAGTGATGAAAACGTCTATTTATGGTTATTTATTTTCGGATGAATTATCTTCAGGCTATATTCAACGATGTGTGTGATTTTTATGCAATTATTACGAGTTTGAAAGGAATTATGATATAGATAACACTGAGACCCATGAAAGTGAAAGTCACAATTTCAAAAGCAAGTATAAGAGCCCGATACATTGATGCATGCACGTGGTATCTCCTCCTAAAGCATAACATTAATTACGTAATAGGATAGAATAATGTTCGACGTGATGTTTCCCACCATTCAAGTAAAGTTTGACTTGAATTATAAATGTTATGTGGCTATGGCTGTCTGGCTAATACCATACGACCGAGTGCGGTTCAGATATGCGCATTATGTGAACCTAAGATTGATTCAAGCCTTATTTAAACTTGAAGTCTTGGTTATGAGCATCAGACTTTCAGGACATATCCCGTGGTGCTTCTATGGTACCTCAAATCAACACTATGAAGGAGCTTGAAGACAAAAAATTGGGACTTTAGGATCTAAACGAGAGAAAACTAATAAAAAAATGTACTAAAATAATTTTCCTTTTTATTGACAATTATGAAAGAAATAATTATGAAAATGCAATAATGTACTTTTGGCTTGTTGATTGACGTCCGTCATTATTTTGACACTGTGTGAAGCCATGCGGAACCAATTACAGTGACACAACCTGTGTCATGTTTCCTCATAGCTCGGGTTCAATACCTTTAGCTGGTTTCATCCAGGTCGACTGTGTCATTCACTAGGAATCGATGTTCTAAGCCCATATGCATTGTATGGTGGCAGTTGAACGGCCATGCTAAGGCACCGAGGCTGTTTTCAGTTGGAAGCGAAGGCACAATCATCGAGAACAAATATTCGAGATATTGGCAACATAACAATACCTTTAGCCAATATTGTTTATGTTTTTTTTTTCAATGTGTACAACAACAGCGTACAGTTTAAAAGTAATATTAATCACACAGGTCGACGCGATCGAGCTGCACGCGCAAAACATGCAAACTCAAAACAGTTCTCTGGGCGGGGTATTCCGAATGAAAAATAAATCGTTTTCTTTAATATGGTCAAGCTTATGAACTGAACAAACCCTGTAATCTATCAATTTTAGCAAAACCTGTATTTTGACAAAATGTGATAATTTTCAATAGTGGTGCATTTTTAAAGCGGTTGAGTGTATTTAGCTTTACTCGGATTGATGACCCAGTCTTGTGATAATGTATACACGTGTGTCTGCGCGTGGTTGGTAAGTTGACATTACAATCTCAAGTTGATTGACCGTAACAAAGTCACCGAAGATTACTTTTGGACTTGTTTAATTAACAGTATTTTGGTATATCCTAAATATGCGTGTTACATCACATGTCTCAAAATGCACAAACGTTCATGCTCTTTGGGCTCTAAGATGGCAAACAAATGGAAGAGCGAAAGTTACATAACTGTTGCTAACATGGTTTGAATATAAGTCTTATTTTATCCATTGCTACTAATTAAGTGAGCTCTAAACAACCTTTGATTAAACATTGTTACTTGTTGACATCTTACTGAATTGTGAAAACCTGTTTCAGGAAAGAACTCTTGTCTTCAAATGGATAAGTATAAGAGAAACATTAGCGTTAAAATAGATTTGATAGAGAGACTGTAAACATATATTTGTATATACTGTTCATAAACGGGGTTTCTATATCCCGTTGTCAACAGGCCTACGATTTGAAAAGACCATATACATACATGTATGATGCATACATTAATATAAATACACATTGGAAATAATTTTCTTCATAATACTTCGAAACCATTTTGAAAATTTGAAACAAAATCAGGTCATTGAAAGATAAGGTACGTACGAGTATACACAACCAACAATGTACATTTGTATATAATAAATGACCTTAATACCATTATACTTCAGAAATCAGTGCTTAACATATTCACTTTGTAGGGGTTTCTATAATGTGGAAGGTAGCCCTGTTCGTTGTGATAACACTGTTGTTTCCTCAGTATTGTTCAGGTAAGCACTAGATAATATATTTTATCAATTAAATAGCATACCGTTTTTTCAGTTTTAGCTAGATTTTGTTCTGTGCTCGATTATCTATGTTTGAGGGTGCAAATAGAATAATTTCATGAGAAAAGAGTATATTGTTGTCTTCACAAACATAGAGTATGTTTGAAAGACTAAGAGGATACCTTCATTTTCTAAATAGAACAACAGCACAATATATATATATAGATACATGAATAAAATACATACATGTAACACTTAATTATTATAATCATGTTTAAACAATACTTGAAATAAAAATAATTTTAAGCGATTTATGATGAAACGTATATATTTCTTTGTAAATAAGTTTTATTATTTCTTTGCAATATGCACAATACAATTATGTAAGTTGTAAATTGACTACGACGAATGTCGTTAGCCGGTTATGTCATTTAATGTTTAACAGTGTGATATGTGAACTTTCACCAACAACAATTGTAACAATTATTATTCTGTGTAAACGTTTTAGGCCAACCAATGAAATAAGACATAACCGTAGGTTTGTAAATAATAACAACTCTTATGACTGAATTGTCAAAAAGCTCTAAAATCATTACAAAAGTTCAATGTTTGAATAATTCAGTACTTGAGCATCTGGACAAATAATATATATTGTCATTTTGATTAATAATACTATATGTCTTTAGCCTATGTAAAACAGAAGTAATGAAACAAAGCATATTCTTACATGGATATATACTCTTTTCTTGTCATACCTGTGGATTAATTGTATTATGTTCTCACCAATAGGAACACAATGCTTGGCTTGCAATGATGTCGTTAAACCAACCGATTGTAGTGTCGCCATCGACTGTGGAAGTCACCAGGTACAGTAATTCCACACATTCTTAGAATGCACATACCGAGGTTGCTGGACGTAACGACAATAACTTGTATTCTTGAATAAATAAAAAAACAATTGTATTCTACCAGCAGAGATGTCGGCCACGTTGCACTTAACAATTGCTTATTTAATTTTCTGAAATGGCAATACTTGTTGTTCTAACATCATATCTTTCAATTCTCGCCTTTCAGAAATGTTTTATGGACAATTATGTGACAGCAGGTGGTTATGTGAGGTACAATCTAGGCTGTCGGGATACACTGGTACGTATTTATGTTTGGTTATTTTGTATGTTTGATATAGTATATACTACGCTATGTTTTAACATTAGGCAGGATGTACCATTGTGTGTTTTACCGTTGTTTGTTTTGTCAGAGTAGTATGATACTGTATTTATAACCATTGGTTTTAATTTTGCCAGCATAAAGTGACGTGTTTACAAATTTGGTTGTTTTGTATTGTGCGGACGCAACTATAATATATCTTAACTTTTAGGTTGTTTTGCATTTTCGAGATACAATGTTACGTTTTATTTCTTGGTTGTTTTGTTTTGTCACGATACAATTTAATTCTTGTTGGGTTTGCTTAGTCAGAAAACAAAGATTTGGTTTAACTTTTGGATATTTTGGACATTGTACTAACTGGATAGAGCAATATGTTGTAACTCTAAATTTTGTTGTATCGCGAGGATACAAGGAAACGTTTTAAATGTCAATTATTTTGTATAGCCAGGCTACGAGGAAGCGTTTCAAATGTTGATTGTTTTGTATAGTCAGGCTACAAGGAAACGTTTGACCTGACGATTGTTTTGTATAGTCAGGCTACAAGGAAACGTTTGAACTGACGATTGTTTCGTATAGTCAGGCTACAAGGTAACGTTTGAACTGTCGATTGTTTTTTATAGTCAGGCTACAAGGAAACGTTTTAATTGTCAATTGTTTTGTATGGTCAGGCTACAGGGAAACGTTTGAACTGTCCATTGATTTGTATGGTCAGGATACAAGGAAACGTTTGAACTGTCGATTGTTTTGTATAGTCGGGCTACAAGGAAACGTTTAAACTGTCAATTGTTTTGTATAGTCAGGCTACAAGGAAACGTTTGAACTGTCGATTGTTTTGAATAGTCAGGATACAAGGAAACGTTTGAACTGTCGATTGTTTTGAATAGTCAGGCTACAAGGAAACGTTTGAACTGTCGATTGTTTTGAATAGTCAGGATACAAGGAATCGCTTTAACTTTCGATTGTTTTGAATAGTCAGGATACAAGGAATCGCTTTAACTGACGATTGTTTTGTATAGTCAGCAAATAAAGGAATGTTTCAACTGACGATTGTTTTGTATAGTCAGGCTACAAGGAAACGTTTGAACTTTCGATTGTTTTGAATAGTCAGGATACAAGGAATCGCTTTAACTTTCGATTGTTTTGAATAGTCAGGCTACAAGGAATGTTTCAACTGACGATTGTTTTGTATAGTCAGCAAATAAAGGAATGTTTCAACTGACGATTGTTTTGTATAGTCAGGCTACAAGGAAACGTTTGAAATGTCGATTGTTTTGTACAGTCAGCAAATAAAGGAATGTTTCAACTGATGATTGTTTTGTATTATCAGGCTACAAGGACGACACGTTTGACCTGACGGTTGTTTTGTATTGTCAGGATACAAGGACACGTTCGAACTTTCGATTGTTGTGAATAGTCCGTATACAAAGAAACGTTTATACTTTCGATTGTTTTGTATAGTCAGCAAATAAAGGAATGTTTCAACTGACGATTGTTTTGTATTATCAGGCTGAAAGGAAACGTTTGAACTGACGATTGTTTTGTATAGCCAGGCTATAAGGAAACGTTTGACCTGACGATTGTTTAGTATAGCCAGGCTACAAGGACACGTTCGAACTTTCGATTGTTTTGTATTGTATGAAAACAAGGAAACGTTTGAACAATCGATTGCTTTATTGTCAGGATAAGAGAAACGTTTTAACTTTCAATTGTTTTATATAGTAAGAATACAAGGAAACGTTTGAACTTTCGATTGTTTTGTATTGTCAGGATACAAACAAACGTTTGAACTGTCCATTGTTTTGTATAGTCAGCAAACAAAGAAATATTTGAACTGTCGATTGTTGTGTATAGTCATTATACAAAGGAATGTTTGAACTGTCGGTTATTTTATTGCCAGGACAAAATGAAACCTTTGAACTTGTTTTGTTTGTTTTATCATGATACAATAGTTTTTTCTCCTGGTCGCATTTAATTGTCGGGATAGAATTCTGTGTTTTATTTGTTGATATGTTACATTGTCGGAATACATGGAAAGTTTTAGCTATTTCATATAGCGTGCTTCAAACATGATATCCTATAGTGCGAACAGGGTTAATTAACTCTATTGTAGGCTGAACATTGCATTTAAAATACTTTACGTTTTAGACCTTAGATTTAATTTTTGCTTGTTTGTATTTGTAGCAATGTGACCTGTCTGATCAATTTGACTTTTCTGAAATAATGGTTGAAAAGCGAGCGTCATCTATCCTAGTGTGTTCCGAATGTTGCCAGGGACAGCTATGTAACAGCGCAGGATGTGGTCAAAAGGGTAATTTGCACATGCTATTTGTGGTCAAAACAGTAACTCACATGTCAACTTTCAAAGTTTGTAATTGACATTTCGATGACTTAGAAAGAGAAGGTCGTAAGTACAAAATGAATATTTAGAAAAAACAAGAAAAAACTGGCTGAAAATGACTCTTTCAAACGAGCCTTCCAAGTTCGGTTTGGTCAACATGACAAAATCCGATTTTCATGAAAATTGGCTCATAGAAGCGCCTTATGATGTAGATTTCAAATATGCACATAATTAGTCTTATAAAACACTTACGACCTTCTCATTACAAGCCAGCGATTTGAAGTATCTTGTAGTATTCGCTGTATAATATTTGTTAATCGAAGAATAACCTTATATTGGCTAGTGGAAATGTATTCTGAATTGTTATATTGCGAAATATTCTGTAATTTTAAGCGTAAGTTTCAAAGACGATCCAGCCAGCTAGTTAAGTCTTGTTGTAACTAAGAAAATGTCGTGCATTTCAGGGTATGCGGAATCAAGGGGACCCGTGTGTTACAACTGTCCTGACCAGTTAGGTGTGGGTGATTGTGAACTAATTACTGTGTGTGGTCGCGATGAGGTAAGGTTATCTAAGAGCAAACTTGCTGGTACAAATTCCCGGGTTTTCAACATTATTCTTTTTGTTAAAGTGTTTTCTTAAATTATCAAATGACACAGAATTGAACATGCTGACAGGTACAATATGTTCTTTTAACTGCTACCATGAATGTGAAAATATTTCTTTCTGGATGAATATCATGCATATCTTTCCTAATTACCTATTTTCTGTACAAGTGATGCCTTTTAGTGAATGCTCAACGTCAAATTGTCAGGTCAATGTACTGTTCCAGTAACAATTAGATCTAAGTTTGAGTCATTGGTTATCAAATCGAAGAGTGCACATAATAGAACCAGCACTGCAATGTTTGTTGTATATTTTGGCGTTCGACTGAGGCAAATACATATGTGTAGGATTTGTTGACGTCGTCCCTGTCCAATTTGTTGTTTTTATTTGATAAATTATATATTCATCATTTCAGGTGTGTATGATCAGTCAGATGCAAAATCCAGCGAACCACGAAAAACGTTACCAGACGAGATGTCAAATCAGTAAGGTACGTGATTATGATATCCATTTTCTGTCACAACATTGCATATCTATAAATAATTAATTCACCGTTTTAGCATCGTTTCTATAATTCGTAATAGCATCCACGATGAATAGTTTTATTACCTACACAAATATTAAGGAAGTGTAACACAGATCCCTATTTTTTGTTCGAAATATGGCAGCAAATTACAGTCGAATATATCAAATCCAGCAGCTACAGTAAAAAAGAAGAGACATATAATGAAAATGTTTTATGCTTTCCTCTACATATACCATGATAACACCGACAAAGAGATTGAAAGATTGGTTAAAACACTTAAACCTTCTGTATATATATACTTTGTTTTCTTCTTTTTAGCAATATTGTATTATATTATGTCACAGTAGTTCAATTACAAATTGTTAACGTAGTCTTTTAAAAGCCCTGGAGCTTGTATGTAAATTGATATGATTTATTGAAAATAAAATATCCTACTCCCCCAAAAAAAAAAGATTGAAAATAAATTTTGAAGTCAATTATTTAACCTGCTCGAGTAAACACGCGTATATTAATTATAAAAATATAATGTATAGAAGTGAACCTACCTTGTTTTAAATAAAGCCATTTTATATAATAAAAATAATATGGCAAATAAATGTTTTTGTTTTACTTCTAGGCTTGCTACGAAGAAATTGATATTGTACTCGGAATTCAATTGGCAAATGGATTGAGTGGTAAGTCTTTTTATAGTTATTTCATCTAGATGTAGTAAATGCATATCCTCATGACAGATAAAAGCTGAAAAGAAACTTCTGCATAATTAGTCGCACAATATAGATTTGCGTCCCTTTTCGTAGTCACTAAAATGCGATAGGATGTAACGCATTGCAGTATGCTATGCATTTGTATTTATACCTACCTAATGATCATTTTCCCTTGTAAATGTCTAACCAAACAAACAATCATTATATTTCTTTATCACTTGTTACGCATTTCGTAGATTGGTCGATAATGGCTTATCAGTAAAATCATTTGTAAACTATATATTATTTTCGGGTGTTTTAATTACAAAACAAGAGCACATTATCACAATTAACTTTGAATACTTAAATAACTCAATTCGTATTAAATGTGTCCAAATATTTCATACATTAAAAGTTACAAGCATTTATCCCAGGCTGACATTATGTTATAGACAGGACTAAATTAAATCTAGTTAATGTGTTGTTTCCTTTCAGTTGATTCGTGTTATATAGACTGTTGTGCTAACGATCTGTGTAATTCGAAATGCAATAACACAAACACACAGTATTCAGTTACCACGACAGCAGCAGCGCCGATAGTTACCGGACTTTGTCAGTCAAATCCATGTGTCCATGGTACTTGTGACACTTATGGGGATACGTATATATGTACATGTGAAATCGGTGCATGGGGGAGAAATTGTGATAAACGTGAGTTGATTGACAGAGGAGTTAATTTTCTAGTTTTTTCAATTATGAACACACTTTACTTCTACATGTAATAAAATGCATATCGCTGGCTTAGAATGAGAAAGTCGTCAGTGCCACTTACGACCCTTATATACTAATGCATATTTGCAACCTGCATTATAAGGCACTTCTAATGAGCATATTGTCATGAAAATCGGATATTTTCATGTTGACCAATCTGAAGTTGAAAAGCTTGTTTTACCATAAGTAGGCTAAAGAGTGATTGTTAGTCAGTTTTTCTAATTTTCTAAAAATATTGATTTTGTAGTTACGACCTTCTCATTCTAAGCCAGTGATATAATAACCTTGCAGGGAAATGTACACAGTACTGTTTATTAAAATAAATATAAATGTAGGTAGGTTAATTGGTACGCACCCCATGGAAAAACACAACTAAGTTGGGTTTATTATTCGTCACATCGACGATGCTTATTTAAAAAGCACTTCTGTAGATGCATTTCATGCTTAATTGTTTCTGTTTTGAAAGTGTTGCATTCCCTGTCATAATGTACACACGATGTGATTGATTAGTGAGAACTTATTCCAAGATAAGTCACCAAGTCGCCAGCGGACATCGTCTCACCTCAATATTTGGATAATTTTCTTTCGCAGAATTGCTCACTACAACAACGACTGCGACAACTGCAGTGAATATGTGCAGTAACAATCCGTGTCTCCATGGCAACTGTTCACTTGTTTCATCAACATATGCGTGTGAATGTGAGACCGGATATTGGGGTAGAAACTGTGAAAACGGTAAGTTATGTGCATGCATTTTAACTATACATGAGTATCATACGTATCATAACTGTTCTTTCTTACGCTAGTTTTCATTTTTACAATGTATTACATGATGTAAGTGGCATGTATAGTTATTGTCCTGTCTGCCCGTCTGATAATGTTAGCACAAAACGTTCACGTTTTTAACTCAATTTGGTTTTTTAGGTCTATCATTGCATTGACTTCAAACTGGGAAATTTGTTAATCATCATATCCACTTTCCAATGTCAAAGCCTTGTAACGCTCGTCATCATTTCAACAGAATAGTTCCACTTAGTGGCTAACATATCTTAAGGATCAAGCTTCCACCGGGGCATAAAGGTTTATTCAACAAAGTCTAGTTCTAGCATTATGTAAATGCGTTTAGATTACTAATAAACTGTTTATCCCATGTCTTAACTAGTCCAGTCTGTATGTTCTTTGTGTGACTCATTAAAGTTGTCAAAATGCCCAAAAAGTTCGAAATGTGTCAGAAATACCGAAACCATCCGTCATATACCGATGTTTCTAAAATAGTAATTACATTTATACCAGTTACAACTAATTTCATACCCATAAACCAGTAAATCTTCGTTTAGTGGTATTTACACTTGTGTGAACTACCATTTCTGAAATGTGTGGAGTTAATCAAACTGAAAAGTCCACCACTGTCACAGCGGTACATTTTGCACGTGGCTAGTTATTACGGCGTAGTGTGACAAAAATATTGCTTACTTGTATGTTGGTCCCCTTATTTTGCATTTGAATAAGTCACATCGTCTTCTTATCCAAATTTTGTTTAGCTAATAGTATTCACCCAACGTCACGTTACGATGACGTCATTAAATAAAGCTCATTTTGTAAATATCGTGGTATTGAATGTAACATTTACCACAATATTTTATTGACAAGAGGCTACATGTAGTTTCGAAAGTTGATTGGAATTATGAGGACAAACGACACTGTGTTGAAGTTGAAGTGTTACATCTGATCTTCAGGCACACATTTAACATACTGATGTTGCCTAATATGGTATACTTACACCGTCTGTAAAACATAAACGCTTTTAAAAGTATTACTAATTTTTACTATGAATAAGATTGTTTTATTTTTCAGTTTTAGCACAACAAACAACAGCAGTGCCAACAATAGCACAATCGACTACAATGGCTACAAACACACCACCTATACCATCGGCAACATCAATACCGGCATCATCTTCCACTGTACCAGCAGCAACACTATCAATAACGACCAAAACCACGTCACCTTTACCAACTGCAACATCAGCACCAGCACCAGCAACAACTTCAACTGAATCAACTAAACAATCAACAACGATGGTAGCAACAGAAACACCCTTACCAACGACAACAACAGTAAAAACAACAACTTCTACTGCTTCAACTATAACAACAAGCACAACATCAAAACCAACGACAACAATTACAAGCACAACATCCAAACCAACAACAACATCAACAACAACACAACAACCGACCACAACAACCAATGCATGTGAGCCTAATCCATGCAAACATGGCGAGTGCCATGCTTTTAACCCTGGTTTCATATGTGTGTGTTCAGATGGTTATTTCGGAAATACATGTGACCACGACGCATGCGCATCGAGTCCTTGTCTTAACGGCGGTACTTGCAAAGCACATCATCATCATACACATTCGCTGGATTATTTTCAATGTCATTGTGACCACCATCACCATGGACACTTGTGTGAATTACGTAAGTATTATTGCTCTTATATTATTGCATAACATTGACCGAGCAATGTGGTAACTACATTAATTTTGTATTTATTATTTGCGGTTAATTACAAACCAAAATTGTTAACTTTCGAACTTTTTATTTCTTTGTAAAATTTGGTCATCCTGCATTGTTTGCGACGGGGACTTATTCTTTTTTTAAATAATTTCGTTGGGCTGTGTGTGTGCGTTGCTCCGTGAAGTTGTGCTACGTTGTTACTGTTTTCTGTGCTCCGCGTGTTAAAAAAGGTATGAGAAAATCCGACAGGGAAGTCAGCACTCAACCCAACCAGCCGAGCACAGAAATCAGAACGACACAACTACCATGAGCAGTGCCCACAGAAACTCATGCCAAAACGGCGACCAAATGAGGCACAACAACCCCGGGGCAAGTAGAGTGCTGCCTTTTCTATCCTCATATCTCTTTTGCCTAATGTTTATACTATTTGTAAACGTATAAGTTGTAAGAGTAATAGTAATACGATATACTTATATAAACAACGAAAAATCATGCAAATTTTTTCGTATTACATTTGACACAGCGCTTGGAAAATGCATTCGATGCAAGGTAATGCATTTTGTTTAATGAAATAAATCAATACGTTTACTCGCTATCTACTATTGCAAATCTAATAATTATTTCTTTAAGTTCGAAGAACAACGACGACCACGACCACTACCCCGGAGCCTTACCCGTGTCATTATATTTCTTGTAATCATGGTCATCACGACAGTAATCAGGCAGGTTACACGTGTCATTGTTCCGCGCAATATCAAATTTATATAATACAGCAGATTGCTTAGCTCACACTTTTTTTACTCTATGTACAGCTTAGCATTTAAACATAAAGTGATTGTCAAGTGTTGCCTTTTGTGATTTGTCTTGGATAAGTGTATTTAAATGTCATCATTTAATTGCATTATTACCATATTTAGCTGATCCATTTACTGTTTCATTTTAGTTCTAACAACAACTACCACTACTACTACACCGAAACCGGACCCATGTCACAACAATCCTTGTGTCCACGGTACATGTCAGCCTGACAATAGTGATTTAGGTTATTCATGTTTGTGCAACACTCATTATTCTGGGCAGCATTGTGAAAAACGTAAGTATATATATGTTGCTTCTTACGTTTACAAAACCATATGACCAGGGGCACGGTAATGTGTCCTTTTTTTTAAAACGATGTTCTAACAAAAGTATCCAAAATATTTAATGTGGTTTAAAAATATACAGATATCAATTGGCTTACACTAAGCTGCAGGTGAGTTCAAAATTTTATTAAGCTATCTGATTTGGTTCTAGATTTAGGAAACTTTGAATACCCCAATTGCCCGAATTTAGCCGAATTCCTGCACAAAATTATGATAAAACCAACTGAGGATTTATTCTTACATATGGTTTTTTTCGTGGAAGAATTTTATGCTTGTCATATTTGTACAAGTTATAATGTTGAAGTGTAAGTACTTTTAGATTAAGTAGGAAAAACTAGAATACACTGTATGTACCGGTGTTATGTTACTAATTTTTGCATTCTGTAACATTCTAATTATCATATTAAAAGCACTATACAAAATAATTTACAATATCCTATAGGTAATAAGTTCACCATAATGATGATGTAACACAATGGATAAAAACAGTATTTTGTAAGTTGTAAATTTTAATAAGATGTGTAAAAAATCGGTACCAAATCAATTTGGGTTTTGGAAAACGATGTGCACATGTATTTACCATTATGTTAAGAACCACAATTGTCAACCATTGTGAGATAAGGGGTGTGTTCGTAGCGTCTGTTCTAGAACACTCGGAACAGTGTTCCTTCTGTTCCTGTTCCTGTTCCAGCATCTTACGAACAAAATAAAACTGTTCTGAACAGTGTTCCGAATGTTCCACTCCAAGCACCTTACGAACAAAATGGAACAGGGACAGAACAGGAAGTAACAATAAAATAAATAAATAAATGTAGAAATTAAAACTTTAAGGTTGACGATATTGTCAGTTGCAGCAATATGAGGAAAAATGACACAAGAAAATTTCCAATCATAAAAGTTCGGTCATTTTCGTTTTTCTCCGTTGACATATTATTGCCAAGGTGATCTGAATAACACATTTCGTGAAGTTTCCGGTTGTCTCGTTTTCGTTGAAATCACGTGACCTGTTCTGCCTGCACCACCTTTTATTTGGGAACAGAAAGAACATGTCCGGAACACTGTTCTGGCCTGTTCGTAAGACTGTTCTCTGTTCCGTCTGTTCCGGAACAGAGAGCACTGACGTTTCGAATACACCCAAGGTACCTAGTCAATCGATTTGAATCCCCAGTAAGTTAACTAGAACATGGTTCTGAATGAATTCCTTTCTTGTTACATATTTATTATGTACGTGTACATGTAGTTCAATACGTTTACTCGCTATCTACTACTGCTAATGTAATGATCATTTCTTTAAGTTCAAACAACAACAACAACGACGACGACTACGACCACTACACCGAAGCCAAACCCGTGTCACCCGAATCCTTGTAACCATGGTTCATGTCATCACGACAATAATCAGGCAGGTTATACGTGCCGATGTTCCAGTCACTTTACCGGAGAGATTTGCGACAAACGTGAGTAGGGTCAGTGAAATATCTTCATGTTTATGTAAGTATTGCACATGTAAGGTTCTAAAGAGATTTTAGAAAAAAATGCACATAATTATGTTCATGGATATTGAAACACATGCGTTTAAGATATTACAAAAAATCATGTCATTGTTTTTAAGAAAATATTTCGACAAAACTGAGGATTTAAAAAACATACGTTATTAAGTGAAAGAGCAAGAAAGCACGTCACCACAAAAGATATCACAGCAATGGGAACGTTAGATAAATAATTAAGTCAACCCATAGTATTTGAAAATAAACCTTATCATTGATAAGTAAGAACTTATGTATGAACAGTGTATTAAAATACATGACCATCCTATGTCTAGGAAGGGCTTAAGTGACATGATGACGGACACTTTTGTCTTTCCAAAATGCATCAGCCGCCACTTTTAATACCTTTATAAAATTAACATTTGATCAAATTCATATAAAACAACAGACTGATTTGCTCAATTTGTTTTACTCGATGTAGATATATGTATCTAAACATAAATTGATTGGAAAGTGTTGCCTCTTGTTGTTTATGTTATATAAAACGATTTAAGTGCACGTTTAAGTGCATCTTATGTAGTTATATTAATTCTAATGATACATATATTATAAGCATAAACTTTATTACCGTAATGGTAAAATAAACTAAATTTCATTGTTGTATCCCATTGACGTTTTAGGTATCACAACCACTCCACGCCCGCGTTCATGTGATGATATTCAATGTGACAATGGAGGTCGTTGTAAAATGGACGAACACAGTCATCCAACGTGTATTTGTACTCCAGACTACTATGGAACACATTGTGGCCGTAAGAAGATATTTTACAGATTTTTCCCAGTATAACGAACTGTATTAGGGAAGAAAAACTGGCGTGTGACTCTTGTATCAAAGCTGAATATTTCTAACCAAAAAAGGACAAATTATGAATTGGTACTTTCATATTCAGTAAGAAAGGTTTGGTTCTAGCTGTAAGGCGTAGCAACACATCAAATAAAGTTCAGTATGCTAAACAGACAACCTGAATTTGCCTCCATGATTAATTTTCATTGAGGTAAAATTATAGTGCTTGTAACTGACACCACCTGTTTAGTTGTTCAAAATGATGATGCACACTGCATAGGTTTAATGAGCATGAGGTCTTGGGTCATCCTGCATTTTTACGGCGGGACCTTGAATTTTTTATTGTTTCTTCGGCTTATGTGTGGGTCTTAACTTAACTAGGTCAAGTCGTAGTTGTGCTTCTTTAGGTCTCATAACATTAGCACACTGTACTTAGTGTTTTAAACTAGGTCACACACCGGGGTTGTTGTGCCTCATTTGGTCGCCGTTTTGGCTTGAGTTCGTGTGTGCATTGCTCAGGGTAGTTGTGCCGTGGTGTTTCTGATTTCTGTGCTCGTCTGGTTAGGTTGAGTGCTACCTTCCTTGTCGGATTTTCTCATACCTTTTATGTATATTTTCTTCTAGAACATAATCATTATCTCAGATCTATATGTACTTATATCACGTATTTGTTATATAATTTGTTCGCCCAAACTAAACCCGTGCATATTCCTTGCACGCCGAAAACAAAATGCAGGATTACCCAATTGTACAAAGAAATTATACAATAACGGTGATTCCATGAGACCGAATGAAACGCAGTCAAGACCAGAATAAGTTCCTCACGGCCCCGCTGCAGGATGACACAGTTACACAAACACAAAATCATGCCGAAACGGCGCCCTAATGAAGCATAACCACTCCGTGACCTACGTGACTACGACGTGACCTAGTTTAAAATAATGGGCAAGGATGGAAGAGGGCACCACCATCATTCATACTAATTATTAAGGCAGGATAACTTCGTCCTACGAAATATCAGATTGACATATCGCTGGCTTAGAATGAGAAGGTCGTAAGTACAAAATCGATACATTGAGAAAACAAAATAAAACTGTCCGAAAATTACTCTTTACTTATGGTAAAACGAGCTTTTTTAACTTCAGTTTGGTCAACATGACAAGTTCCGATTTTCATGAAAATAGGCTCATAAGAAACACTTTATGATGCAAATTTAATGTATGTGTTAGTCTTAAATGGTCGTAATTAGTAATTACGACCTTCTCATTCTAAGCCATCGATATGTACCAACAGGACGAAGCTCTTGCCTTACATGTAATTATACTTCTATGTATACAGATTTATCATCCAACTGTTTACAAGCCGACCACGTAATGAAGTTCACCACGTACAGCGCAAATATAACGCAACATTACACGTGAGTATTTACATTTGTTTTGTCGATATACAGTATAGTCTAAATAAGCGTCTTATTGGCATTAAGCAGATACATGTATATAATATTGCAAAACCATTGGCTAATTAATATGCTCTTATTAAAAAAGCCCAATGAGTCAGTTCGAAAAGAACTATTATTAGAATTATTTGTATCATATAACTGTCGCGTTAGCTTGCCGTTCCCTTCAGTCTAATTGGAAATATGTACCTTCACGGAAAATACTAAATGTATAAGGGGTTAAATCAAAGGTATGCATGACTACTACTAGTGCAATGGATTGATTTACCATCAATACGCATGATTAAATTCGTCTGCTTTATATTATATCCAAATAAATTTGAGACAATCCCTCAGGTTTTAACGCTTAAACTTTACAGATGTCCATATAGGTCTTGGTGTACATATCTCTGTTACTACGCTTCATATGATGGCGAAAGTTACGGTTTCAAAGTATCGAAGACGTTCTCTACACATACAGAGAGTGAACGTGTAATACATCGGGAGTCGACAGTGCCACCAAGCAATGGCATATTTACTTAGTCTATTAGATTTATTGCGCATTGTAAAATATGTGCATATCGCTGGCTTAGAATGAGAAGATCGTAACTACAAAAGCAATATTTTGAGAAAACAAGAAAAACTGTCCGGCAAACACTCTTTACATATGGTAAAACAAGCTTTTTCAACTTCAGTTTGGTCAACATGACACGTTCCGATTTTCATGAAAATAGGCTCATAAGAAGTGCCTTAGTATGTAGATTTCAAATATGTATGAGTCTTATAAGGTCGTAAGTGTTACGACCATCTCATTATAAGCCAGCGATATATAATTATACATCGTATTTCATGTTGATGTTCATGAATGAACATTCAAGATATCATATTCAATTATTATATTTATTATACACACGTCTACATGATCTGTTTGTTTTCTGCATATAGATTCGTTCTGGATACTATGACCCACAATGAAGCCATGAAATACTGCAGGACGCATTGCTTAGGTCATTTAGCTCAAATCACGTCATATGAAAAGTTCAAAACACTCCACGATTATCTGCAGCAGCAAAGAAGTAAGTCATTTTTTTCTATAACCTTTTCATATACACTGGTGCCTCGTATTTCCGAGGCACTTAACTGTGAACTTAAATAAAATGTTTAAAACGACAACACTGGTTACTGCCTGTCACTGAATAATAAAATGTACCTTTGGTTTATGACTTATTCTAATTAAATGTTTATCGGGCAAAACAAAAACAAAATGAAGTTTTCCCTAACCTACTCCTTTCTACACTCGTAGAGCGGATACCCCTATTTCCAAGGTATCCGGTGAAAACAGCTCTTAGTGTTGCCTACAAGACATGCACCGGTCGGAAATCAAGTAAACATGTTTAGACAAACGTTGTTAACTGTAGCAAACAAGGTAGCATAAGCTGAATGTACATGTATACTTGTGTTGCTAGAGGATTCGCAAGTAACCGAAACCCTTTCTTTCGGGAGTATTTATTTTCTTTGTATTTGCAATGCATAATTCTCTTTCAAAATTCGTCCCCTATACGATTCATTCGTGCTAGTCATTTCCTGTCCGAATGCCACTCTTTTTTAGAATTAGCTGGGTCATATACTTCAGTAATTGTAACGCCTGGTTACAAATTGTGCGCGCTACTTCTTGTTGTACTAACGCAAAAGACACATAACTGTGGCCTACATGCTATCTAAATACATCATAGATTATTCCGAATGACCTAAAAGTAACCAGTCCCCGACACAATTGTTTACACACATAATTTAAAATTAACAAATTTGAATAAACGACACACACATTTATATCTTCACACTGCAAGACATAAGTGTGGAGTCAAGTACATTTCCTAACCCCTTTGTATAGCTACATTATGCAACCATTCATCGGAAAAGTATGTTTTGTCGTCGCCAAAACTAAACGCATTTGCACGGCTAGGACTGGCATCGCTTCATTTTGCTTTGCTGATGTCAATCGAGACTTGTTTGTATATATTTTTTATTCTTATATACCACGTGAATTTGACCTCCTTCTTTGCTTATATTGAACTAACCGTTTTAACCTATACTATGCGATACAATATGGTTGTTACCCATCTTTTCATAGACAAAGCGATATTTTACATATTGGTCGTTGCTAGTATTATGATACCGTTATAAGTACTATATTTCAATATAAACCTTACAGGATACTGATTATTGTGAGAAAACCCAATAAAATAAACACATTTAATAATAATAATAATAATAATATTTATTCGGTATAAAGTAGCATGTAGCATGGCATATCACAGAATATAAATAAAATATTTATCTTTAAACACTATTACACAAATAAAATATCAATTTTAAGAATTTGCATATATAAAAAAGGCCATGTCAAACACACCCACACCAAGGATAACGCAAAAAAGAGGGGACCTCTTATTTTCATTGCGGTCCTTTAAGGTGACCTGAAACAGAGAGGCTTTGAAAAGTATTGCACCTATGAAATATAAAAGACATTTGTATTGTAAAATAAATAAAATAGAAAATTCTCAAAAGATATTAATTGAAAATAACTACATTTTTTATTCCAGTTTTAAAACTAATGACACCGGTACTGTCCCTGATACATATATATTTAAATAATACAGAAGATAAATCTAGAGTCCAAATGTGGGAAGTAGATTCGAAAGGCGCGGATTGTATAAACAGTGCGGAGGTAAAATATTAGGTCGCATTTTGGAGCAGTCAAACACGAAAGAGTTGTGATGTTAGAATCGTACGTGGGTCATTCAATAAATAATGAAAACTATTATATTTTTAATACACTATCTATCATTGAAATATTGTAATGATCAATCAAAGTACATTTCCTTGCGGTCGATGGCCTACTACCCTTTCGGCCATTGTTCTATTCCTGTTGCTAGGCAACTACATACATACACTCATAACTGCAAGGTCACGGTCTAGTCAACCTAATGTGAATCGGCAGAGCGAATTCTCAGGTAAGTGTAGTCTCATTTGTGGCTGGTAGTTTTATATCGATATGTCATTTATCACTACAAGTTTGCAGAAAACGTGTTTGCCTTGTACATTAAAGCGCGAAAGTAAGTTTAAAATGATTTGGTGCGGCGTTAGGTCGGCTCTGACGTCAAAATATGCGACATCCTATGAGCGGAAGTCCGTTCAATGTTTAGAAAACCCAAATCTTTTGAGCCAAAGCTTCTACCAAGTCCCTGGGCTATCTCTTCGTAAGTTAATATCGGGTCCAGTTTCAAATGTTCTCACAATTTCGGTATGACATGGTTCCATTGCACAGACTTTCGCTTTTGTACACTTGAAGCCTTTAACTGCAAATTTGTCGATTGCATTAAATTACTCTATAAAATATGAATTGTCCTATATATTAATCATGCAAAGTTTCATTTTGTTATTTTCATTTTCGTCTCGATTTAGAAACAATCGATAGTTTGCATTATATATTGAATGACCCTCGTAGTAATGAATACAATATGTTTATGGTTATGCTGTGTTGCTTTATAAAATATAGGCCCTCGATTGAGCGACGATTGAATCACTCGTGCCTTTATTTTATTACGCAACAAAGCTTAACTCTAAGTATTCATTATTTCTCAATTATCAACTGTTATTTTGTACTTAAAAGCGACAATACAAATAAGCATCTGGGTCGATGGTACATGGAATGATCAAAAGACACATTGGTATACATCTACGGGCGAACGAATGTTAGAAAATCACGCTGCGTGGGAGCAGGATGCACCGGACAACTGGGGACATGATGGACATTGTGTTCGTTTCAGAAGACCGGAGCACTTTATTTTTGACGACCATTCGTGCCTTAGTCATTATGGTTTGGTTTGTGAATACAGTTTGTAATATTATAACTACGTTTGTTGATTCACAATTAAAAACACCCCAACTTACTGTGTTTTGTGTGTTATCTCCAGTACTTGTTGTATAATTATATACCAAACTTTCACTGACCGTTATAAAAGAGGCATGTCAAATAGTTTGAAGCAGGGCTCGATTTGCATCGTCCCATATATTGACAGCCCATATACATTCAATATAGAACCAATAAATAAAACACCATTTGCTGCTGTACTAAATATGGAACAGCAAGGACAACTGTTATATAGGACCAATATATAATAAGCCATCTCTTATACCCATTATAGTTTTGGTCACTGTATCTCAAACCATTAACGACGAGGAGTTAAACAAATGGACCGCGTTTTGGAGCGGTAAAGGCCCTGTTGTGTCCGAATGTCCGTTGGTATGTATATTGTTATGGAACATAACAAGATATGAGAAAATCGGATAAGGAATGCGTCACATAACCTTACGAGCCGAGTACAGATAACTTAACACACATCACATTACATAGCAATCTTGAGGCCCATGTGGAAGATTGCTTTATTGTATATATGTTAGCCTCGTAAAATAATGACTTTACTTACTAACTTACTTACTTTACATTACACAAATACTCAACACAATACCCACACATAATCTAGCGAGACCGTGAAATTTCCAAGTCTTAGCCGTGAAAAAGTTGAGCAACCAACGTTCCATAAAGATATGTAAAAATGGTGACCTTAAGTGACCAAACAAGTGTATGATTTAGCCAAATGACCCTGTGCTTATCCCTGGTGACCCACACGATCAAGCTAAGAACTGTGACATCCAGCCCAAAAACAAGGCCCTACACCCATGTTCCAAAGTCTGTAAATCACTGTTGATCAAACTCGAGGTTAGTCTGTAAGATCATATGGTTGTGTAACGCAATCAACACGTACTTGAAATGTCATATCCTTCATTCCATAGTTGTAATGTTTGATTATGATGTTAGATAAACAAAACAACATATTCACTTAAATCATGTCTACAGATTCATCATTCTGACTGTTTTTACCACGAGGCAGCTTCGTGTTTGGTTGTTCGTTTAATGCAGCATGTAACCCTTTCCTTGACTATAGTGTAGCATAGCAAGTTACGTGGTAAGATATGTATAAAAAAATGAGTAGCAACAGTCTAGTTAAGCTTTTCAAAGAAAGCTAGAAAAATAACCTATCAGAAGCAAATATCTACTACTGCGGCGATATAAAGGATCTATCACGAGTTGACAATTGATATAAATTTTACTAAACGAGTTTTAGAAACTTTATTAAGCGAGCCTCTGGCGAGCTTAATGATATTTCATGAACGTGTTTAATATAAATATATCAATTGACAATGAGTGATAGATTATTTATATCATATGACACCAAAAACGCAAAATACGCATTGAATTTTCGGAAAAACTCAATTCTTTATACTACACGTGGTACGCATAACTTTATACGTACTGGCTATAATTTGGATACAAGGAAAGTCATGTGGTATAAAACCAATTTGAACTTAACTTAGACAACACCTTTCTGGTAAAATGTAGCAATCATTAGGGTCAAGCAAGTGCTCCCATATAGTAATCACCCTTTATGTCCGCCTATCTGTCTGCCCGTCAGTCAACATTTGCTTGATCGATGCTGTGGACGACAAAAAACTCTTCTTCCGAGTACTTGGTTTGGTCTAATAACGTTTCGGTAAAAAACCATCTACATTAAGGGCCTTATTTCCTGGGTCAAATAAATTTTTTTAGTATATTTCTTCATTTTTTCCCCAAATTTACTTATTCTGATTCATATAACACAGTAACGTTAGTCTGTGTTTTATCTTAGAGCCAACTAATAAATGTTCCACCTTTAGTCAGGCGTTCACTTAACTATCTCCGGTTTTTATTTTCCCCAGCTTTTCACATTGTTCTGAGAGTTGTTTTGCCCGTGTTTTGCAGTATACCGCGGCGTGATTACGTTCAAGTTTTACCAATGACAGCACACCGTCTGTCTTTAGAGTGGTGAACAACGTTTAGGTCGATCCAGTTGGACCATTATCTAAAGATAGTTTGTCTGTGATTGCATTTCTTTACTGATATCAACGAATAATTGGTTTGTAAATGTCTTTTCTTGTCCTTTAAAACAGACGTGATACATACGGACTCCTGGGTTGATGGTTCATGGAATGATCATAACAGACACTGGTATACTTCTACGGGTGAACGAATGGTCGAAACGCACGCTGCATGGCATACTATTAGTACATGGGGAAACGATGGCGATTGTGTCCGCTTTAGGAGGGATTCACACTTCACATTAAACGACCATTCCTGTCTATCGCATTATGGTTTGATTTGTGAATACAGCTTGTAAATACAATTATATTGGTTGATTCAAAATAAAACGATGCTGAATGTTTTCTGTGTTATCTCAAATACGCCGATTCACAAACACCGACGATCGTCCACGGTCCTAAAAATCTTCCGAAACACGGTTTGATCTGGTCCTGATCTTCCGAAGCAACTCAATTTGATCCAAATCTCATCTCAAATATTGGCATGTGTCTTTATGTTAATTTTAATGCAAGTCTTGTCTGGCATTTGACACCACTATACAGAAATTACAATCTGAGTTTATTACAGCATCATTTCAGATGTTGGAACTTCAGATTTATCTATAACTCTGACTCGGATTTAAGCAAAATCTCAATTTGAGTTAAGATATCTAGTTCTGATATTTTATCGGCGGATGCAAATAATTAGGTAGCATTTTGGAGCTGTCAAACACTAAATATGTGCGATGATGCTTTATAAAACATAGACACTCGTTTGGATGCGTAAAATGTATCACTCGTGCTACACACCTATTCAAACTGGTGTCTGTATTTGATTACGCAACAAAGCATAGCTACGTATTCATTATTGCTGAATTATCAACTGTTCTTTTGTACTTAAAAGCGACAATACATACGAGCATCTGGGTCGATGGTACTTGGAATGATCAACAGAGACATTGGTATACCTCAACGGGCGAACGAATGTTAGAAAATCACGCTGCATGGGAATACCCCGACAACTGGGGAAATGGTGGACACTGTGTCCGCTTTAGAAGAGATGGGAACTTCATTTTAAACGACCGATTTTGCATTAATCATTTTATATTGGTTTGTGAATACAGTTTGTAATTATGACTCCGTTTGTTGATTAACAATAAAACACCAACTTACTGCGTTTTGTGTGTTATCTACAGTTGTATAATTATATACTAAACTTTCAGAGACCGTTATGTTATATCGGTGCAATAAAAGTGGCATGTCATATACATGTAGTTTGAAGCAGTGCTCCATTAGCACCGTCCTATATCTTTATGGCCTACATACATTCGATATATAACCAATACATAGAATAAAGTTCCCATCTCTTCTTAAGCGGACACAGTGTCCACCATGTCCCCAGTAGTCGAATTATACGCATTTAGTCTCCTCTTTCCGGAGACCGGTTGGAGACTAATGACACACACATATTCATATTAATTTGCGTGTTTGCAATACACCAGACGTATATGAACCGATCATAAAACGAATAACTTACTTTGAGATCGTTTGAGATACTCATGGGGTGATTTGAACTTTTCAAATAATGCAAGTTTCGCTTAATTTCCCAAACAATGCCTTCTACAGTAATTCATGGCTTCAGTCTAGGTCATAGTATTTAGAACGAATCTTTAAGCAGACAACAAGCAAAAAAATGTATACATTACAAGCATGATGTTCTGATCGGAAGTGATTCCCCTGACGAGTGTGTTGTCTGTATCTAGATACAGGATCGCGTACTTTGGAACATAAGGAGAAAATCAGACGAGAAGAAAATAACATTCCCTTACTGAATAGATGACAAATGACAACTCAGCCAGAGATCTATCATGTGCGCACTATATAAACGGTTTAAAATATTAATGTAATATATGGACAATTCGCTGGCTTAGAATGAGAAGGTCGTACTACTAATGCATATTGGAAATCTACATCATAAGGCATTTCTTATGAGCATATTTGCATAAAAATCGGAACTTGTCATGTTGACCAAACTGAAGCTGAAAAAGCCTGTTTTACCATAAGTAAAGAGTGATTGTAAGACAGTTTTTCTTATTTTCTCAAAATATTGATTTTGTAGTTACGACGTTCTCATTTCCGGTATCTAAACAAGCGAATTATTCACTTTAAAAGCTTTTCCAAGCATGTACGAGAGGTGCTCGATATGCATGTATATTTGGACCGATATGAGCATGCACTATTTTCATGATGTTCGCGATGAATTGTAATAAATCTAATAACACATATTCCATTGTGAAATATATTGTATCAAGACGTAGTCTATATTCACAAGTGACAGTATCAGTGTTTTGTCCGCAAACGATTAAAAAATGAAATAAAAACTATTTAAGAAATCCCGTCACTGAACTTATATACTAGCAAGGTGTAAAGCGTACT
This sequence comes from Spisula subtruncata, assembly GCA_963678985.1. Taxonomy (NCBI): domain Eukaryota; kingdom Metazoa; phylum Mollusca; class Bivalvia; order Venerida; family Mactridae; genus Spisula; species Spisula subtruncata. Next base: position 20,374,961 of record OY787661.1, read on the forward strand.
AAATGTTTGTGGAACATAGCATCTCGTTGTTTCAGCATAAAATACGGGTGCTGAAGGAGAATCGCTACACAAGTCATTCATATAAACGATAAGATATTCATTCCTACCGAAAATCTTGTTCAATTGTATCTTATAACTGCGAAACGGCAAAACAGTGTTTCCTTCGTTATTTAACTCCATGAACCAATTCTATTTTTAGATGCGATGTTCCACAATCTTTGGACATAGACATATGGTAGGCTTTATACCTTCCTTGTGTACTTAGCTCAGTGACGGACATTTATTTATATATTTATTTTTAATTTTTATTTGCCAAAAACTGATACTGCCACCTGTGTCTATATACAGTCGTTTTAAATAGCGTATGTATCGCTGGCTTAGAATTAGGAGATCGTTACAGCAAATTAATATGTTTAGAAAACCTTTCTGAAAACTTTTCTTTACCTATAAAACAAATCCTTTTTGGATTTATGTTTGGTCAACATGACAAGTTTCGATTTTTACGAAAATTGGCTCATAAGGAGCAGCTTGTGATGCCGATTTTAAATATGCATGAGTCGTCTTATAAGATCGTACGTAGTAGTTACGGCCTTCTCATTCTACGCCAGTGGCATATATACGCTATTCGTGTTTGTAATGTCCAAAACATGAAATGGTGATGTACACATTTTCCTTAGCGCAATAGAATGTGTTTTCACACTTTTTACGCTATATAAATGCCATGTATTTGTATTATATTTTGGCATTGAGTCTGGTGAGCTGGGTACTGTTTTATCAAAGCACTAACGGAAATCGTAAACTTACGTTCAAATTTAATTTTTTATAATTCGTTAACGACTACAAACTGGGGCCAGATATTGTTTGTAGGAGTTTGTTTCTTAGCTGAATATTCATTAGTATAGCAGCTCCATTTACCTCACTTTGCAGATGATTACGTATCATAAAGACTTTAAATTTGACCGTAAGTTTAGGATTTGCGTAAATGATTTGATAAAACAGTGCCCTGGAACTGAGTCTGAATGAAATAATGTGTTATCGGCACAGTTACAAGGGACGGTTAATTTGAGTGCTGCCTTTCCAGTTCGATTTCTTTATGTTATATTTTATCGAAATAATTCGACTGATACATGCTATCCCATCTTTGTTACTATTCCATTTCTGACAGAGGGATTTCTCAACCATATCATGAAACCACTGTTACTTCATTCTGTAGGTTAAGAGAGACAATGTTTTTGCGATTTTCGTTCACGGTGACCATTACACCCATACAAAAAGCTGAACTCGTAGAACTTTTTTACGCTCATTACAGCCAATCTCCTCACTAATTTATTTACTTGCCATGTTAATTTACCAACACTTTGATGCTTATAATATATTATATGTAAGGAACACTTTGACTTTAAAAGCCAATAAAACAACACCATTTACTAATTGTCTTTTTAGTTACAACCAAATTGCTTAATTATTACGCATTACATAGTAATCATATGCTGTATTAAAACATTTTTAATAATTGTATACAATTTTTTTATACAAGGTTGGAAAGTTATGTATCGAATATTTTAAACTACCATATGGTAAAATACAGCCTTCGTCCTTACTGTCGTCATTTTTGTAGTACTGTTATTGCCATAGTCATTGGCCTACTATCCAAGAAGTTACACGGTTAATTTCTTCATATTATGTAAATTAGCAAACAATGTTCATCTAGCATTTGTAAAGCGTAAATTGTATATGGATAACCAGTTATAAATGTATTTCGTAAACACTAATTAATAGATTTGTACATACTTGTAAACTGTTGGGCTTCAAGCCTTATGTTTGAAATAAATTATCTATCTAATTATATATCTATAAAAATTGTTAAACATAGCTTTGTGATTAAAACGTTTTAAAACGTCTATATAAACATGTCTAGTTGTATTCTGTGTACATATTGTATAGATAAACCATGTTTTTTGAGCCGTGACTTATTTATGCAGGGAGGTTTATTTGCCCTCAAAGGGTATAGGTATAGGGTATGCATTAAGAATTAAGCAATATAATTATTATGTGATGAGAGTAACCAATCCATTGCCCAAAGGATTAGGCGTTTAAACAGGTATATTCACATACCATGACTGAAAAATGTGACATTCCGTCACGGCTCAAAAACATGGTTTATCTATATTGTGTTCACATTGTTTATTTTATTGTGTACATGATCTTCTTATGTTGATTACATGCCGCCTTTTTGAATAAGGCGAAGAACATATAGAATGTTCTTATGCTAATAAACTAAATTGAACTGAACTTTATGATCAAATACTAGTAGCACATCTCGTACAACGTATTTGTTAACTAAATTTACCATAAAGTAAATTTTCAAATCCGCTGTCTAACAATCGAAAGTCCAAGGCCAAGCTGTCAAAAAGCTTGACAACTATTTTTCAGTTTGACAACAACTTAATGCCCTTGCGTCAGTTACTAGTATAAAAAGCTGATAGTTCAGCACCAACACATAATATGTTGGGAACAAGGCAGGTACACGATGTAATTACTGGGTGAAATATCAGAGTATAACAGAACATCACCCTTCCGATTATTCATGTACATGAATAAGATCCTATGAAAGCGATGATAAAGACAAAAAAACGGAAAAAACTTTTTTGTAAAATTTATATCTTTCTGTAATGGTAATATAAATTTCGAAAATTTGTCATTTTTGTTTACTATTTTTCAACGATAAAGTTTTCTGTGAGCACAGACACAGCATATACTATTGTAAGCGAAGTTTTGGGAATATGATGAATGCTCTAGATGAATCATCAACCAAATAGATGACAAAAGTCACGTATTGAATAGTTTTGGTAGTGGACCAAAAGATATAACAAGAGGGCCATTGGCCCTTAAGCGCTCACCTGAGTTTGTTGCAATGTTGGCTTTGTTAGCAAGATTGTTGTAGTATGAACTCAAAATACTTATGTGGCCTAGATTTGAATTTTGTACTAAAATGTTTGTGAGTAGTAGGTAAAGTAGAGTTCCTGAAATACATACTTTGGTTTGACTGCTGATGGGTTTAGTACCGACTAGTTGTACTTGTGTAGAATCAAGCATTATTGAATTTGGTACTTTTTCAACGATTTTGATGGCCATATTGAGTGAGCCAGACAGTACTCATGATTACTTTTGAGTACAGCTTTGTAAGTGTATGCATAATGTTTAAATTTGAAGTTTTTTCTAGTGGGGATATATTAACCTGATCCTCTTACCTTCTATTAGGCCAAAACAAAATATTGCGGTTCTGGTAATTATACCTACCCTATTATTTTGCCCCTACCCTAAACATTTTATGGCATTTTTGCTGGAAGTCATCGCTGATCGTTGATTTTCCAGTACATAAAATCAATGAAATAATTTCAAAAAATGACATGTTTTTCCTACCTACCTACCCTATTTTTTTTTCAATATGTTATCAGAATTTCAATATTAATTTGTTTTGGCCTTAGCAAGATTTAAGAACCAACTTCTTGTATATATTTAAATCCTGTTGCTCGACCGTAACCCGATCGTCCACTGTTCATAACATATATTTTAAACATTCCAATAATCTCTTACACGTATAACCGTTAAAATTAAGAACTAGATTTTGGCCCAAATGACAAAGTATCTAACTTGACCTAGATTTTATAGAGATAAACATTGTGACTAAGTTACATAAAGATAGAGTCAAAATTGTGACCTCTAGTGTGTTCACAAGATTTTTCAATGATTTGGCCTCGTGACCTAGTTTTTGACCCCAGATGACCCAATATCGAACTTGACCTAAATTTTATAATGATGATCATTGTGATCATGTTTCATAAAGATAAGGTCAAAATTGTGACCTCTAGTGTGTTCACAAGCTTTTTCAATGATCTGGCCTCGTGACCTAGTTTTTGACTCCGGATGACCCAATATCGAACTTGACCTATATTTTATAGAGATGATCATTGTGATCAATTTTCATAAAGATTAGTCACAAATTGTGACCTCTAATGTGTTCACAAGGTTTTTCAATGATTTGGCCTAGTGACCTAGTTTTTGACCCCAGATGACCCAATATCGAACTTGACCTAGATTTTACAGAGACGATCATTGTGATCAAGTTTCATAAAGATTAGGCTCAAATTGTGACCTCTAATGTGTTCACAAGGTTTTCCTTTGATTTGACCTAGTGACCTAGTTTATGACCCCAGATGACCCAATATCGAACTTGACCTAGATTTCATGGAGATGATCATTGTGATCAAGTTTCATAAAGATTAGGCTCAAATTGTGACCTCTAATGTGTTCACAAGGTTTTCCTTTGATTTGACCTAGTGACCTAGTTTTTGACCCCAGATGACCCAATATCGAACTTGACCTAGATTTTACAGAGATGATCATTGTGATCAAGTTTCATAAAGATTAGGCTCAAATTGTGACCTCTAATGTGTTCACAAGATTTTCCTTTGATTTGACCTAGTGACCTAGTTTTTGACCCCAGATGACCTAATATCGATCTTGACCTAGATTTTATAGAGATGATCATTGCGATCAATTTTCATAAAGATTAGTCACAAATTGTGACCTCTAATGTGTTCACAAGGTTTTTCAATGATTTAGCCTAGTGACCTAGTTTTTGACCCCAGATGACCCAATATCGAACTTGACCTAGATTTTACAGAGATGATCATTGTGATCAACTTTCATAAAGATTAGGCTCAAATTGTGACCTCTAATGTGTTCACAAGGTTTTTCAATGATTTAGCCTAGTGACCTAGTTTTTGACCCCAGATGACCCAATATCGAACTTGACCTAGATTTTACAGAGATGATCATTGTGATCAAGTTTCATAAAGATTAGGCTCAAATTGTGACCTCTAATGTGTTCACAATGTTTTCCTTTGATTTGACCTAGTGACCTAGTTTTTGACCCCAGATGACCCAATATCGAACTTGACCTAGATTTTATGGAGATGATCATTGTGATCAAGTTTTATAAAGATTAGGCTCAAATTGTGACCTCTAATGTGTTCACAAGGTTTTCCTTTGATTTGACCTAGTGACCTAGTTTTTGACCCCAGATGACCCAATATCGAACTTGACCTAGATTTTACAGAGATGATCATTGTGATCAAGTTTCATAAAGATTAGGCTCAAATTGTGACCTCTAATGTGTTCACAAGGTTTTCCTTTGATTTGACCTAGTGACCTAGTTTTTGACCCCAGATGACCCAATATCAAACTTGACCTAGATTTTACAGAGATGATCATTGTGATCAAGTTTCATAAAGATTAGGCTCAAATTGTGACCTCTAATGTGTTCACAAGGTTTTCCTTTGATTTGACCTAGTGACCTAGTTTTTGACCCCAGATGACCCAATATCGAACTTGACCTAGATTTTATGGAGATGATCATTGTGATCAAGTTTCATAAAGATTAGGCTCAAATTGTGACCTCTAGTGTGTTCACAAGGTTTTCCTTTGATTTGACCTAGTGACCTAGTTTTTGACCCCAGATGACCCAATATCGAACTTGACCTAGATTTTACAGAGATGATCATTGTGATCAAGTTTCATAAAGATTAGGCTCAAATTGTGACCTCTAATGTGTTCACAAGGTTTTCCTTTGATTTGACCTAGTGACCTAGTTTTTGACCCCAGATGACCCAATATCGAACTTGACCTAGATTTTATAGAGACAAACACTGTGATCAAGTTTCATTAAGATTTAATGAAAACTGTGACCTCTACAGTGCTTACAAGTCAAAATGTTGACGACGTACGACGGACGACGGACGACGGACGACGGACATTGGGCGATCACAATAGCTCACCTTGAGCACTTCGTGCTCAGGTGAGCTAAAAACTCTAGGCGTTGTTGTATAAGAAAAGAAGAATTTATATGTTTCCCTTATATTAGTCTATGTAAAATAAGTGACACCCGGGGCGAAGCCGATTTGAACCCTAGGGGCATACTTTGAAAAACTTTGTAGAGGACTACTAGATGATGATACAGGCCAAATATCAAAATTCTAGCCACTGTAGTTTTAGACAAGAAGAGTTTTATATATAAATATGTTTTCCCTATATAAGTTTAGTATGTAAATCGAATGACCTCCGAGGCGGCGTCACGCTTGATCCAAGGGCATAATTTGAACAATCTTGGTAGAGCACCACTAGATGCTAAATATCAAAGCCCTGGACCTTTTGGTTTCAAGCTAGACGAGTTTGGAAATTTGAATTTTAACCCCGCCCCGTTGTGGGCCTCATGGCCCATTCATCAACATACCGGAACAATTTGAAGAAATTTGTCCAAAAGGACAATAACTCTGTCAAAAATAGTCGAATAAAAAATCCTGACAATATGCACTGGGTGACATCATAGCAGTTATTCTGTAAAAGTTTTGTCAAATTCCCTTGAGAAATGTAGGAGGAGTTGCACACAGAAGTTTGGACGGACGGACGGAATGACGCCTACCATTACCATATCCCCTTCGCCGTCGGCGGGGGATAATTAAAGCACGAGATGTCCAATCAAATGGACTCGTACGACAGATCTTGGCTCAAGGTTCACAATTGAACAATAGTATAATATATTATGATTAGTAAATTAGTGTGTTGTGTTAAGTCAAGCATGTAGTACTAGTATTCTAGATCATATCGAAAAAAGCCCAATATACAGAAATTTTGTCTTTTATTGTAAATTAACAAGCTTAGTAATAGTTACAAACTGTATTCACAAATCAAACCGTAATGAGGAAGGCAGTTTTTGTCATTTAATACGAAATGAAGGTCCCTTTGTAAGCGGACACAGTTATCACCACCTCCCCAGCCTCCACTTTTATGCCATGCAACGCCGTCTTCTATCATCCGTGCACCCGTAGATGTATACCAGTGTTTGTTATGATCATTCCAAGTACCATCGACCCAGAAGTCATGAAGTAGTGTCCCTGTTTAAAGTAAAATGAAAAGGTGATACATTAAACTATTTTTCGTGGATATCAGCAAAGAACAGCCATCCTATACTTGACGGAATTATAAACGCGACTGTGGTGTATGTTGATTTCAGCATTGAATTCACGCTTGTTGTTTGTATTTCATTGCATAATACTAAAGGGACAATTATTGTCGTCAATTTGTATTCTTTAATAATACGAATGGCTACATTTTTATTATTTCTTGGCTTAAAATTTGCTTTTTTACAAAAGTTCCCATTGTGCGGTCGAAAAAGTCTTTTTAAGGTTAGCGACGGACGAACCAACGAGTATTTCTTTCGTTACAAATATTTTGAAATCAAACTAGTTTCATCTTTTTATCTGTTCAATAACTTGTAGTACGGTACAAATACTTACCACGATTTTTCTCGAGGTAATCTTTGATTGATTTGTACTTTTCAAGTGATGTTATTTGCGCTAAACGTCCCAAACAATGTGTCTTGCAGTATTTCATAGCATCAGCGTGTATCATGGTATCTTCAACTAATCTACACGAAGAAAATCAAACTAATCATGCAGAAATGATACATATCGTTGGTACTTTTAGTGATACCCTAACGACCAACGACATGACCGCGTACTTGTGAAGTTGTGAGCCGCGTATTTTTATGCTAAATGATATAAAAAAAGCCTTCATGTCAGGTAATGTGTGTGTTAACTAATTTTTGATTGATGAAGTTAAGATTATAATTATAAGAAAATAGATTAAGATTATAATATAAGTGTTTAAAACCAGTAATGCCGTCAGTATTACACATAGTGAGACTGACCGACACGAGTAAAGCAATATGCCGCTTATCAAAAATGGGGCAGTTCTAAACACATACTTTCACCATTTCTCAACTCAACTCAACTGTATTGTAATAAAAGGTCACCGGCCAAAAATACACACATTCTACGTTTGCATACAACAACATATTAGTCAAAGTTGGCGGCTTTTGTAAAATGCTTGAAATAAGAGCATTATTTATTATTTACGGTATCAACAAAATGGATAACAATACTCACGTGTAATAATGCGTTATGTGAGGTTGGGATATGGTAAACTTCGTAACGTGATTGGCTTTGAGACATTGGTTTGGCTCTGTAAACATATAAAACAACATGGAAATAAAAGAGCATTTATGTGAACATGTACAAGAGGTGTTCAACGTATTCATGAACAGAAAATGAACATGATATTTTGTTACTCTAATAATGAAATTGGATAAAAACTTTTATATTGTGTAAAGTAGTGTATCGAGTACATATAATAATTGTTAATTGCCAATACGTTGCGGTTTAATGAAATAGAAGGTGTTGTTATTTGCGTTTGAAAATCCAAAATAATTTTGTTTATATCTTCCTTCTTCAAGCCATGTTTTAGTTAACCAGATAGTAAATTTTATTGTTATTTAAAGCGTGAGAAGACTTAGACATCCACTGTTTGGTTATGATATATATCAAAGTTTTATTCTTAAGTGTTTTTATTTGGCGTTGTATCTGGTGATTTGAAGCTGAATCTGGCTGAAACACTATGTTCTCGGAACGGTCACTAGGAACGGCACGTGTAACACTTATTTGTTGACAAGGTATGTACATTGACCTCAGCCTTCAATTTCGCCATTTGATATTGATTTTGACGTGCGTATTTCCATAATAACAAACACGATGCCCTTCCATGAAAACTGCCGCGAACACACAAAGCAGGACAAACACCAACTTTTCCCTATCTTTGTGACCTTTTCTAAATAAGCATACCATAATATATCAAAACATTATCTAAGATACAGTATTGCTTCGCCATAGTGAAAATTTTTTCCATATAATGTTGTTTAGATTGCATTTACTAGACTCCAAGACATTTGGCAGTAATGCAAGGTTTTCTTGAGTTTCAGTATAGGAACTTCATTATAGACATCATAAAACCCATTGAACAATACATGTACAGGGTGTTAAAAAAGTTCGTAGACACTTGATTTTGTTCAATAAATCCAAAACCATTTAACATACAGTTTTAACACTTGGTAGAAATGTAGAACTATTCATTATCTTTATGTTATGTGAAATAAATTATATTATCTGCAAGAATATCGGCGCGTGACGTCATCATGTCATCCTTGGTGATTCTGTAAACATCAATTAAACACTCAGTTTATCGAAAGGTGGTGGTGTTGAAAAAATATGAATTTCTTCACAAGGGCTTAATATTATGTTATACTGTGTTGCCGGTTATTCAATAGAAGAAATATCCAGTATTCTCGGTGATTCTTGCGGTTTTATTGTTAAGGCAAATGCTAAATATAGGAAAGAGGATAGCGCTTTGGGAGGTACGCACTTTGGACGTCCTCAATGGATCTTAGCAACGGGTATACGATAACTAACAATATTAAAGATAAGCGATGTAAATATATTATAAATGTTGTAAAAGCACCGACAAATACTGGAAACGAATTAAGTCATGTTATGGAATGAAGTTAATTGCACAGAGACACTGAAATGGTATTTTCTTAAATACCCCACCCACCCGTATCTGACTGTGAGATAGTATAAGAAAAAACTGGTCTTTGCTCGAAAATATAAAAACCTTTTTGCAATTGACTGGACGAGAATTTTCTTCTAAGGTAAATGTATTAAATATTTGTTCCCTGAGCTAAACAAACAAAATTATTTAGTATGGGGATCTTCGGAAGATTTCATTCCATAGGTGATCGCCGCCATAAGAGTTCAAAACGCTAGTTTTGGGGAGCAATTGGCATATGTGACCTCAAAAAGTTCAATATCATGTCTGTTGGTAAAATCGTAACATCTGACTATAGTGAGGACTAATACTTATGAAATACTGCTAAAACTTCCCTGGCCAGAAGAGGTTACCATGGTGATAGTACAAACATGCATCTCATCCGGTACCAAAATTAGACTGATTTTGTGCAGGATGTTGCCTGTTGCGTACCCCTGCCAGTAACTGGTAATACATTGAGGATAATGTTAACCACCATAACCCCAAAGAAGAAAGACCAGGCAACCCATTCGACATAAATAAAAATGAAAACCTCATGAGTATAATGGAATCTCACATTTGCAAAGATCGAGTATCTAAAACTGTGCCGTCATTTTTGACGTCTTCCACATTTTGCGTCGTCACGTGAGTCTATTAAATCCATACATATCTCATACACCACATGTCTGGTCGACTTGAATTAGATTAAAATAAATAAAGGAGGTCATTGCTTTTACTTATGTGGCAGAAAAATGTAAAAATATTAATTGAAAATAAAATGACAGATAAAATCCAAATGTCTACGAACTTTTTAACACCCTGTATAGTGTAAGTTTTGGCAATGTTGGGCAAGTTTCAATTTTTGGTGCCATTTCAATATTACTGGAAACAGAACTCTTATTATAACACTTCTTACGACAAATATTACTGATTTTCTCATTAAAAATGCAAAATAATGATTTACCAACACTTTCTTGATGCTTATATATGGGTCATTTTGCCTTAAAACCAGAAAAAAGCACCATCTACTAAATTGTTGTTTTAAAAGCTTTAACCAAGTGAAATATACACTATATAATCATCAATATGTTGAACATGATTTAAAAGAGATATGTTAGTTGTTTTTATTCAATATTGCAAATTCGGCGTTCATGTTTTGTTCATAAATCAGTTGAAAACCTCTCGTATATGGTTTTAGGCATACTGTTACTCAGATCTGAACGTCTACACAAATACGTTAACTCGCCTTGATTATGTTAACAAAGAATATAGGCTACATTTTGGTACTGTGTTAATTACTTATGCTATGAGCTCACTTTTTTAAGTTTATATAAATAATGTTAATAACCCCGCCGACTTCTTCGTGTATAACAAAAAATACATATACGGGATATTATACTCTTTGTTTGGTTTGATAGAAAGTGTTGTCCGAATGAGGGATGAGTTTGGCACCAACGCATATACTGGTAATCCAATCAAATGTTTGCAGGCTTGAAGTCTATGTCACTGTTGGTTTCCTTCAGGTTGGCTATGGTTCCATGTGCTCTATTTCGCATCTCTTAGGATATAAAACTATATTTCCTGTAAGGAGGGGCGTATAATTGATACAGAGTTTATACATTTTTTATGACAACGAATGGGCAAATACATGGCTTGCCCTTTGCAGGATCCTAAATCTGCAGATAAGAGTCACTTGCCAAATTTGCTTTCTTGATGAAGTGTGTTAAATACAATCAAGTGTGTAAAATAACTTCTTACGATTACAAAGTGTTCCATCGTGGCTTGGTGGACAAATACACTTGGGGTGACTGTGTTCCATTCGACAAAGACCTCCATGTTCACATTGGATATCTTGACATGTGATACCTAAAATGTCAAGGGGATAACCTTATTACATTAACCGCATATGGTCGTAAACGGTTATATATTATATCATTTATATTTACCTTTTCCTTTTCCTTTTCAATGCTTTGTCAAATTAATACACTACTTTGCTTATTACTAAACCTTCAATAGCGGAAGCTGATTCAGAACTTAATTACTTAACAAAAACTGGTATAATGACTGTTCACTTAGCTACGTACGTGACTTATAACGCATGGTACGTAAGTAACTAAGAGTTGACATTAAAATACTACTCACGCTGGTCACAATGTGTTCCTGTATATTCACTGCTACAATTACACGAATAACCTAAATCATTATTGTCACGCTGACATGAACCGTGGACACAGGGATGTTGATCACATGGGTCTGGTTTCGGTGTAGTAGTACTAGTAGTTGTTGTTAGAACTAAATCCAATAAAATTGAGAAGAACTTGCAATGAAATTATAAGTTTCGATAATTTGTGACATCGGCAAGTTTTTGAAGATTATGGGAGGGGGTTCATGAGGCTTCGGGAGAAATACTAACATGTTCCCGACGTAATGCGCCAATGCCACTTCGTCGGAAATACAATAAAGACATCGGAGAGGCACCAGCAACATATTCTCAAAGCTCCAAGTAGCTTCCAAGAGACATCTTGCGAACTTGCATTTTTCACTATACAGAATGTAAAAACGACTGTCCAAATGACCAAGTACTTGCCTTATATAAGTAACAAATGGTAAGAACATAACTTAGTGAATGTATACGGATTCTATCCATGCTGGTCGCATTGTTGCCCTGTATAGTCACTGCTACACTTACACGAATAACCTAAATCACTATGGTCTCGTTGTCAAAATTGTTTCCGTTTTTAGAAGTTGTCCCCTAAATCTAAGATATCTTAAAAACTAGCCGAGCAAAGCAGTTGGAAATTTTCAAAATATTGTCATAAATGTGATCTTTATTCATTAACATGTCTGAAATACATTGTGCAGAAAATCGGGAATCGCCTTAAGTATAGTTGATTTTATACTCACGTTTATCGCACAGGTCTCCAGTATAATGAATGTTACAACGACACGTATAACCTGTCTGATTACTGTTGTGATGACATAAACCATGGATGCAAGGATTAGGGAGACACGAGTCTGGTGTGGGGGTTGTCGTTGGCAACGTCGTCGTGGTTGTTGCTGCTGTTGTTGTTGTCGTTGGCATTGTCGTCGTGGTTGTTGCTGCTGTTGTTGTTGTCGTTGGCATTGTCGTCGTGGTTGTAGCTGCTGTTGTCGTGGTTGTTGCTGCTGTTGTTGTCGTTGGCATTGTCGTCGTCGTTGTTGCTGCTGTTGTTGTGGTTCGAACTGAAAGAAATGAATGATACATTGGTACATGCACATTGTCATAACAGTGAACAAAGACATGCATGTATCGTGGGGAGAATATATAACAAATACGATACATGGTAACATTATAACTTAGAGAATGTACATGAGGTGTTCGTAAAGAAATGCAACTGACTATATTACTTTCTAATGACAGAACCATTCACTTTGGCACAGTTATGTTTTCTTGTCATGTCATTCAGACAAACATAACTTATTTATCATCTAATAATAATACTACATTTGTATATATTGTGTATTTATGTTTCTTTCTTTTCCCTGATTTTACTGACACGTCTAAACATAATTATGCGTATTATATGACAATAAGATCGAATTGACGACTCGTGGTTATTTTATAGACAATTTTAATCACTCATTTTTGTTTGCATGGTGTCACGGCAAACATTTGTCAAATTTGCGCTGTGACAGATATCATTAAAAACACAAAACTGTTGATTAAATAATTATTTAATTTATGCGCTGAGACAGGTATCAAGTTGTTTTCAAACTTCGATTTAACACCATTAAATTTCAGTGTGAACAATTTAATTGTTTAACAAACAATGGGTCGAGAAAAAAATATTTTCACGGTCAATTAACAACTTTTCTATTTCAATCACTTTGACTTGATGTCGACACAAACAATGACAATAAGGTGCGAAAATATCATTTCGGCCAGAAAAGTCGTGTCGATATAACCGAAGTGTCGACATAGGCATGTCGAGTCAGACATCAGTTTTATATAGAACATAAAGTGACCAAAATCGGGGATTTTAAAGTATGTCGACTAAACCGGAGCGTCGATACAAGCGATGTCGACACAACGGGTGTCAACTGTAATAAACAACAAACAACATGCAGCTAGAGTATATTTCAACATTTACACATATCATAATGTAAATTAAATAAATCGGTCATTCACTAATACACACACGATGGCTGTCAAACAATTGACCTTAAGATGAAGGCACTTATAATATAGTCTTAATATCAATATATAAAAAACACATGGATGAAGGGCTCTATCCATGTTTACAAATGTCTATAGCCATCGTTTCAACACACACTTATTATGGTAAGCACTATGTCTCATTCTTTCCTTGACGAACAAAACATTCGTCAAACTGCAATATAAAAGAACAACATTAACTTTATACATATAGATCTACAAATGGTGGGTGGTCGTACAAGCTATCTGATCATCAAGTGATCCATAGTCGCTAAAACTAGCTATTCGTCCGTGCAAACGCAACGTGAGACATTAAATTTCTTTCTACATTGGTAAAATCAGTGGAGTTGAAGCAATTTTCGTGATATAAGAAAAAGTCATAAACTATTTATGTATGAATAAAGTATCAAAATAAAATCTACTCATCATTTATTGGGTGCTCCTGTTGAAGCATTTTTGACTGACTTTGCAAGCTGTTTGATAATCCTGGCAAAACTTCACTATCTCGTTAGAACCAACAGTCGCACCGGCAGTGACCGGTTCTTCCACAGCCACAACATGTTTTGTCAGCTGCATCTTGTCTGTAGCTTCGAAAGGAATTGGACGTGTCTCTGGGTTGAAACGGTAACATCCCTTGCCATACGTTTGAAGTGGTTGGTCCTCTGACGGGTGCTGTATCACCAGATTGCATGAAAGGAACAGAAAAACTAGAATCATTAAATCTAGAATGGGTTGTCTTGAGGTTTTTGACTGCTCTAGCCTAGACTTGTTTGAGTTTCTAGTCTTCGTCGTTATTGCTGCCGCAAAATGAAGGAGATTCCCATTCTTTAACTGTGCCACCCCAGGGGAAGCGTCGGCTATATTGAGCAATCGTTTACCATAATATACTTTCTTAATTGACGATAGACAATACAGTATGTTATGTTACGCAGACTAACACTTTCTTGATTCCCTCTTCAATATATGAGTTAAATTCAATTGGCAATTTGTTGGATTCTTTTTTGAATTTGTGAGCTTCCTCGTTGGTCTAGGAACAAGACAATGCGTCCTTTTTTAAAGTGTCCAGCTGCTTATCGAAATATGCTCTCAATAGACCGAACGCCCTATAAATGTCTACAGAATTCGAAGTAGAATCTCCTTGGAGTTATCTGGAGTTCCGAGATATGCTTCACTATTCAACAAAGGTATGCCACTGTACCCAGGCATTGGAGTAGAATCTGTTACCGACTGGTTATTGCAAACGTAAACTTCCTTCATGATGGAATAACATGTACGACCTTCGAAGCTAACGCTATCTGAACATAAATTGACCAATAGTCATTAAAATTATCTATTTATCCGTGCGTATATACATGTAATACGTACTGATGATTTCCAATACTTTCTATAAATAGCCGTATTAAGCAAACATAAATACACAACACGTTCATGTGTACTTCTAAATTCATAATTTAAGTTGCTGTCTGCAAAAAGGTACTACACTAATATAATGCAATATGGCTGACCAACTAGATTTTCCGGAACCATACGTATGCTCTTCTAAACTTAAAACTAACAACATGAGATCACATGGTCTAGTATCAAGAGTAGTTTCCCTTATGTTTAACAATAGAAAGGGTTATATGAATTTTTTACCATGTTTATAAGTGTACATTTATTGAAAATTAAAAAAAAAATACCCAAAATTGGACAGATATTTAAAAAGAAAATGGCTTACAAAGTTGCATAAAAAAATAACAGTCTGATTTTGAGTTCTATATACATTTGTACATAAATTGGTCAACCAGAATTTTAAATCTTATAATACTGTTAAATAAATGATATGACAAGTATTCAAAGGCTCAAATTACTTTATTAATTTGTGGTTTTTGAAACAGACATTAACCACCCATGTTTTGAAATTAGTCAGAATTGGAACATTTCGGGTACCAAAACTGCTTTTTATAATTCCATGATATATTTGTGAAACTGATCATGTAAGAATATTTCAGATGCAAATATATTTTGATTTGAATAGTAAATTTATAACGTTATGGTTGAGGAAGTTCCAATGCACCTATTCGTCGCTCACAGTAAGCGTTTCAAAATTACGGGCTTCTAAGAATTTTTGGTAGCGCATATGTGATATCTATCCTTCATTCGTGTCGAGCGAATTTGGGCCATAGGTACACCCTATTCATCCTACGAAAGAAACGTCTTTGAAAAGTGCAGGGGCCATTACTTAAATATTTTATTGGCAATAGAAATAGACGACTCTTTGGTTGTCAAACATTTAGCACACTTACGCTGATCACAATGTGTTCCTGTATATTCACTGCTACAATTACACGAATAACCTAAATCTCTATTGTCACGTTGACATGTACCGTGGACACAAGGATTGTTGTGACATGGGTCTGGTTTCTGTGTAGTAGTACTGGTAGTTGTTGTTAGAACTAAAACCACAGTAAATATGAAAATAATTGCAATTAAATTACAGTTAATTGAACGTTTTGATCACAGACCACAGACCAAAGTCAGAATTACTAAACTTCTTCCAAATTTTATAGATTGTTAAAATTAGTTTCAATATGGTCCACGTCGATATATGGTACATGATAGACAAAATGTAATTAACGTAATAAAGTACATGCTGCATGAGGAAATAAGCACAAAGAAAGAACAATGAACACGAATGAGCGTCTAGAGGAATCTGGAACAGGTTTCATGTGGTCTACCGAAGCTTCGGGTAGGTCATGAGATAATTTATACATAGGTAATATTTTTGAAGGTTTGCGAGAGGGGATCAGGTCGCTTCCAGAGAATGACTGACATGTTCCAGATGTAATGCCTCGATACCATTTCTTCGGGGATAAGATGTCGCAGAGAAGTCTTGTGGTGTTTTGAGACTTTGAGACATTTTGTTAAATTGCAAAATCCACCAAACACATGGTATAACGACTGTTCGCTTGCCTTATTATGAATGGTATGAACTTAACCTTGAGAATATATACGGTTCCTACTCACGTTGGTCACAATGTTGTCCTGTATATTCACTGCTACAATTACACGAATAACCTAAATCACTAAAGTCAGGCTGACATGTACCGTGGACACAAGGTTGTAGACTACATAGGTCTGGTTTCAGTGTAGTAGTACTGGTAGTTGTTGTTAGAACTAAAATCAATAAAAATGTGAAAGTGACTTGCAGCTAAGTAATTAGAAAGTCAACGTTTTTAATAAACAAAATAAATAAATTCTCATTTTAGACCTATTTCTAAATATAGTTCGATTTCGAGCATTGAGCCGTGACTGCACTTTTAAAGTTTAGTCAATTTGACGATAAAGCTTGTTACGGCATTGACTAACTGTGTTAAATTGCTAATTGATAAATTACACATATTAGTAAGTATCATATCTTTAAACAATGACTATTGAAATCAATAAATCACGAGTTACCCGCCCAAATAGAATCGTCTTTAGAAAAGGTCATGGCTCAGGGTTCAAAATTGAACTATAGTGTTACATAATTACCAGTATAATGTCAATAAGCCCGGTTTTCCTGAAGAACGGCTCATATAATGTTAAAGCTATTTTTAATATGGTTCACAACGTCATATGCTTTGTGGCAGACAAAAGGTACATGCTGCATGAGGAAATAAGCACATAGAAAGACAATTGAACACGATTGAGCTTCTAGAGGCATCTGGAACAGGTTTCATGTGAAGCTTTGGGTAGGTCATAAAATAATTAATACATCGGTAATATTTTTTTAAGATTTGAAGGAAGGGGTCAGGTGGCATCGGGAGGACGATTGATATGTTCCAGGCGTAATGCGTCGTTACCACTTCTTCGGGGATACAAAATATCCTCTAGGCCTCGTAAGGTTGTAAGAAGTCCCAGGGAAGCCTTGCGGAGTTTTGAGACATATAATGAAATTGCAAAATCCACCAAGCACATGGCATAACGACTGTTCGTTTGCCTTAAAATGAATGGTAAGAACTTAACTTAGAGAATATATACGGGTCCTACTCACGCTGGTCACATTGGCGTCCTGTATATTCACTGCTACAATTACACGAATAACCTAAATCACTATTGTCACGTTGACATAAACCATGGACACAGGGATGTTGACCACATGGGTCTGGTTTCGCCGTAGTAGTACTGGTAGTTGTTGATAGAACTAAATCCAATACAAATGAGACCATAATGTGCAAACAGCTAAACAAAGACTGTTTTTAGCATTTAATATCAATAACAATACTTAAATTGAAAACTCATACTAAATGAGCTACACTTTGGACAATTTTATTTATAAATATTGGATGAGTGGATTTGACAATTTTCAATATGGTCCAAATTAACGTATGTTATCTGGTGGAGAAAATGAATTTGTATCTTGATAAAGAACAAGCTACAACTTGAAATAAGTGCACAAAAAATATTAAAACATTAATGGTATGTAAGATATATGGTTGAGACAGTATTAAATGACATGTTCCGACAGCGAAATCAAACGTAAATGCAACGTCAGACAGGACATTTCGTATTCTTCTATAATCTGGCAAAAGAGGTACAGAAAGCGTTTACTATATACTGTCAGGAATAGTACGGGTATGTGTCAAAACATTTAGTGTCCATATACAGGTATTGGACACGTTTTAAGAGAGTGGCGGCGATTATATTAAATTCAGTTCAGTCAAAATATTATACTTTGTAATGATAATTGTTTTGACGTTGCATTGACGTGCCCCGCATACCGTACACATATATGTCCCGGGAGCCTGTAGAATTCGATCCAAATAAGACATCGCATTAGAAATTCATACATATTATGCAAGAGATGTTGTTGTCACTCCTCACAAAATAATTTCTCGGTTTCTTGCATAGTACAAACGGTATGACAAAAGTCTACGTAATTCTGGGACAACCCTCATATATTGCCCTACATGAACATTATTTAAATTCATCGATTAATACATTACAGAGATTTTTTTGACAGATTTAGCTTACTGATCATCAATGTAAATATCAAAATAACTTTCAATCTCATAACAAGAAATTTTGACCAACACATACTTCATGAGGAATGACTACAATTATTGAGTTGAACTTCGTACATTTAATATTAAAAACAATGCTTACGAAATATTGTAAACTTGTCGTTACTGTTTAGTCTAAGTCATGTCATTACGTTTTCTGCATGTTAATAGACAATAAGCTAAACGTATTTTCTGAAGTACTATGATATTTTACTTGTGTTAAGTCAATTGACTAGATAAATGATTTAGCAGTGCGTTTTTTCTTATAAATTTAATTGATTCGAGTGGATTGACATAGTACCATATAACTGTTTAAAATGTGAAACTAATACAGCCTAAAATATTGACTTATTTAAATATACTTACGCTTTTGACAGCGATGCCCTGTATAGAGGCTATGATCGCAGTCACATTTAAAGTGGGTTTCATGTACAGTACGACACGTACCATGGACACATGGATCTGGTATACATGGGTTTGGTGCAGCTGTTGTATTTTCAGATGACACTGTGAAAACATATTAGTTTACAGCATTATTCCGTCGTTCATATAAGCGTGTAAAATTACATATCGACGGTGCCGAACCGAAACCCCGTAACTCAATTTTGGCGCGAAAACTTTGTTTGCAGCATCCGCATTTACTAGACGTCCCATGCATTTTTGTCTTGTCGCCATCTAAGTAACGCAATTGGCTATTTAAATGAAATGACGACAAGACAGAAATGCGCGGGACGTCTAGCAGATGCGGATGCTGCAAAAAAAAGTTTTCGCCCTAAAATTGAGTTACGGGGCTTTGGTTCGGCACCGTCGATATACATGTTCATTTTGTGCATGTCCAATGTACATTTCGCTGGCTTAGAACAAGAAGGTCGTAAGTACCAAATCGATATATTGAGAAAACAAGAGAAAACTGTCTGTAATTTACTCTTTACCTATGGGAAAACACGTTTTTAAAACTTCATTTTGGTCAACATGACAATTTCAGATTTTCATGAAAATATGCTCATAAGACGCGCCTTGTGAAGCAGATTTCAAATATGTATGAGTCTTATGAGGTCGTAAGAGGTAGTTACGACCTTCTGGTTCTAAGCCATCGATTTCATAATACTGAACCATTTCCCTCCAAATCATACACAAAACACTACAAAAACATTGTAAAAAAGAAGTCGGTGTTTTAATAATGTTTTGGCATCCTGTTTCACATCTCGCATTTGATTTCATTGATACGTCATTAATCGCTTTCAACATTATCTAGAATTGAGTAACAGTATAATGAAATGATCATGCTGCACCGATTTGTATACGTTGGTAAAAATAACGTTGCGTTTTTCATTGTTAAATAAAAAAAAACTATTTAAACATAAACATGTCGAACAAACTTTTTAACAACCTGTACTTACGTTGTTCACAGAGTTTTCCATTATGTTGTTGGTCACAATAACACGTGAAATACCCCAGTGTATGTGTGTGATGATGATTTGGTACGCAAATACCACCGTTAAGGCACGGACTTGATGCGCATGCGTCGTGATCACATGTATATCCAAAGTAACCTTTTGAGCATATACAAATGAAGCCGGTGTTTACGGCTTGGCACTCGCCATGTACACAAGGATTTGGATCGCAGGAAATAATTGGTGTTGTCGGCTTTTGTGATGTGGTTGCAGATGTTGTTGTTGACTGTGTTGTGGCATATCTTATAGTTGTCGACTGTGTTGTTATCGACGCAGTTGTCATAGCAATGGCGGTATACTTGATGTTTGTGTTCGTGTTATTACATTTTGAATTACACAGATCGTCCGTACAACAGTCTATGAAACACGAGTCAACTGGAATAGAGGACCATAATAATTATGTCAAACTACTATCAGTAATTATCATGATTGTAGCGTCAGTCTGGTTCACACAGAGAAAGATTTACCCAAGGGCACTGGCAATAGAATCCTTGTGGTAAAGGTGAAGCTTCGGGGAAGTCATGTGACAATTTGTGATAAATTAACGATAGGCATCGTTATAAAACGCGACCCAACAGGAGAATTTCCGAAGTGTTCCCAACGTAATGCGTCTGTCTCACTCGATGGCGTCTTAGAGATGTTCTGTGAAATAATCGTGAGCATCGAGTGGAACATGTTTAAGGGTGCCACCGGGAAACACTCTAAAACTTTACGACCAATAAAAAATTCCTTTGCCGGAATCAGGTTTCTGTTTATTCTTTAACTGATACGGGTTTCTTTTTGTCATGTTTAAAATTGGAAGCGTTGAAGCTACAAATTAACAAATTTAAATAATATCAGAATTTTTACTAATTGTTGTGAGCAACATGTATAATTATAAATTAAATGCACAAGACTAAATACCATTTAATCCAATTGACATTTGGAATCCAAGTATAGCATCTTTTTCTTCATAACAAGCCTATAAACGAAACAATAAATCATGTTACCATTGTCTTTGCTTCGTAAAAATGTTTATATCTGAACACTACCTTAAAGGCACGACGCATCAAGATGGTAATAGGGGTATTCGTGAATTAAATATGTATGTCATTGTCGTTTGTATATAATTACATATAAAAGCAAACATGCGTATATATGATGCATTTAAGTCGAACTCAACACGCGATCAATATATACTTAACAACTTTTCTAAGTCCTCATTTTCATTTATCTATAACTTTTTTGTTATAAGTAGTGAATTGATCAAATTTCTCAAGTGAAGTTTGCACAAGACCGACATAGTAATCCACGTCACGAACTGGTCGTATGTCACGTAGTTCGTACGTCATGAGATTGACGTGCGTTTCGTGCTTTTTTGACGCCACGCGTTTACTCACCCCTGGAGTGTGATCCAAATGCCTTCAACGTATGTTCAAAGATTAACCACGTATGAAAAACAGTTTAAAAATAATTTATGTAAGGCAATAAATATGCGTCGAATGATGACAGAATATTATCAAGTGACGTCAATGCGATAGAGAATAGCATTTTGTTGTAAATAAGCATTTTTATTAAAAAAAATTACATTAACATCCCCGTATGGTTGATATGCAACGTAAACATGTCTATGAGTGCTTAATTAAAGTATATATACGTATCGTTTGCTTGTCGTTCTACGCTGATTGCGAAAGCGTTTAGCATTTATTGTGACGTTGTGACGTAACAATGCTCTATGCCTAAGACGTATGTTTTTTTTTAGTTGAGACGGTACAATTCAATGAGTCTCTTTGTCCAGCAATGATTCCTATTTGTGTCATTGACTGTCAATATAAACTTCTGACTACATGGTGGTCCTCAACGATTTAAAAATCTGTATTTGTGATTTATAAATTATTTGTGATTATGTAATGAGTGTGTTCATTCAATAAATATAAACCCAATTCCGCTTTTTGTTCTACATTTGTGCAAACCTATAACTCACGCATATTATTGTCAAGTTTTATTAAGCTACATACATTTTTTAAAAAGTAATCTACAAAAATGTAAGTGTGGACTTAGAAAAGTTGCTAAGTATACAATGATTAACATGTATTTGATTAAACGAAACCATTCAAACGAAATTAAATAAAATGCTGTGTAGAAAACATATTTAAAAATAAGCCCATTCTGTATCATTTGACAGTAGTTAGGTGGTTGTATATAGGCCTACCTTACTGATTTCACATTTAGTTTGGTAACGTCTTTCGTGGTTCACTGGATTTGCAATCTGCTTAATCATACACACCTGAAATTATCCAGAAACATGCCAAGTAAAGAGTGAAGATGGTAGCAAGTTACAATTAATGTTTAGTTTGCAACCGATGATCCGGTTCTGATTCAATGTCATGTCGGTCAAGTCATTCAATATTTCCAATTTTCATCATCATGTGAAGAGCATTTTATTTGCTGGTTCCCAGTTGAAATGGCAGTTAGTACTGTTTAGAATAACAAGTCCGGTGAAATTGTCGCAGTATAAACGCTGTACTTACTGGAGAAGAGTAGCTAAGGTCTCGTATATATTAGAAGAAACGCAATTGACATTGTGCCAGAGCAGAGATCGCTCCTCCAGGTGTTTGTCGAAGGCTGCTTGGCAAAGGTTTTCAAGTATCAGCTGGACCATTTGATTACAATTTACCGTTAAAATTTATTAAAAGGATATTGATTGAAATATGGCGCAATGCAAATTGTACTATTAATTTTGGTATCCTTTTTCTAAACCAATAAAGTAAATTAGTCTCCGAGTTAACCAGTATGCTCGCGTCGAAGAAATCTCTGCAAAACACGTGAGTCCCAATAAGTGCAATGACCAAACATCGATATGGTGGCAAGCAAAACAATACTAGCTCCCGACTGAGTTACGTTCAGTAACAAAAAAAACATCTAGGAAAATATTCCAACAGAATGTTCACACATGGTACAGCCAGTAATTTAGTATCAGCCATTTTAATCTGCGAATGCCTGGGTCGGTATTTATAAAGCATCTTAAGTAAAAACTTAGAATTTTCTTCAATTCTCAAATTTCTTGAGTGTATCAGCTAAACAGGAAAACTACTATTTACCATTATTTACATTGTTTAGATGCATGATGTAAAGAGTTACAGTAATCATATAGAAAACATGGGCTATTTTGCGTTTCTTGTGAAATATGGGCAGCTCAAGTTTTCACTTAAGATACTTTATAAATACCGGCCCTTGCATTCTTTATATTCTTACCTCATCGCGTCCACAAACAGTGATAGTTTCACAATCACCCACTTCTAACTCATCAGGACAATTGTAACACACGGGGCCTCTTACCGAGGAATATCCTGAAATACATGGCTTTTGTTTACAAACAATTATGCTAAACAACGATTGAGTGTTCTTAAATTATCTCACTGATAAAATGTGATTCATTACAATGGGTTCACTTTCACTCATTATTGGAGTTGGAATTTAGCACGGTGCTTTCTAGACGCCGAAGCACAAACACTATGAAATAGCCAGGGTTGAAAATGCCAAGTACAGGGTGATCATTATATTATTATTTGGTAACATAAATATCTTTAATAACTTTGTCAGTTTTAAGATACTGTTTGTTGTTATATGCCACTGTTTAACATATATTTGTATGTAATTTTCATGACATAATTCATTTTAAAATGTTACATATTGTTATCTCAGCAGATGTTTGAAGCGTTTTCTGTAATTCTAAAAACCCTGCCAAAATCAGCAGCAAATTACGACGTAAATTACCTATAATTTCTCGCATTTTACCCTTTGCTGCTTCCAATTTCACATTGTATTGTAGTTTTCAAATCAAATAAATATACTGGTTTGGTATAAAACACTCCTTAATTAAGGCATTTTCATGATCAGAAATCCAACGAGTTTAAGTCTGGTGAGTTGACAAATGTAAATGCTGCCTTTAGCGAAATGGTTCCGGATTGCAAAAATTCATGAAATCACTGAAAATGTACGGGTTAGTCTATGTCGCTATTGACATCAAATTCAAGAAGCATTCATTTATTATCCACAACTTAAGAATACTTGGGCTTATTAGCTTTGAAATAAAGACAAACCACTTCTCTATCGTAACATCTGACACAGTTATTAAAGTTATTTGTGTTACAATATATTAATGATCACCCTGTACATACTCAATCAAGTGATAGTTAAAATTACCTGTTTGACCACATCCAGCGCTGTTACATAGCTGTCCCTGACAACATTCGGAACAAACAAGGATGCCTGACGTTCGCTTTTCTATCATCGTTTCATTAATTTCGACCGGGTCAGACATGTCGCATTGCTGCAGATTAAAACACGAACAACAAATCAGCAACTCAATAAGTAAGGAAATCCTACGTGACATGAAGCCAATCGATACTTGTACTTTATTTTCTGTACAATCTCAATAAGCACTTTTCACAAATATTATATATTCGACACGGCCTTATAAAATATTTAAGAATAACATTATATACTCAATTCCGACAAAACAAAAAGAAGTTGTGTAACGACAATACCAAAAACAAAGAGTCAAAACATACCGTTGTATGCCAACCATACAAAACAACAAAGATTGTTCCGATTCGTACTTTTGTATTCCGATATTTTTTTCATACAAAACAACAAATTAACACTTAAAACATACCATTGTTTCCCAACCAATCAACACAACAAAGAAAAAATACATACCAATGTATCCCGGCAGCCTAGTTTGTACCTTACATGGCCACCATAAGTCACATACGTTTCTACAAAGCATTGCTGAAAGACGAACATTTAAGATATGGGGTTAAATCAGAACATTTGAAGAATGACGAATGACAACGTTTCAGCCTGCTACTGCCTGGTAGACTACACATCCATACAAATTTAATACTTAAATCGTAGAACAATCCTAACAATATATGTGCTATTATAGCCGTGTGTTTAATTGCAACAATCTCGTTTAATCAGAGATATACTAGCTCCACTACTTTACAATGGTACAGGATCTTATGACACTCAGAATAGGGTCTTGCCGATGTGAACTTTTCATCATCAAATGAAATCGATTCGTTCATAAATCTGAAAGTGCAAAGAATATCTGCTGTAGTTTACAGTGGGACATATGTTTAAAGTATGTACATAAAAAGTTTAGCGAAGACTGACTTTAGTACACTCTCTATACATACAGGTGAACAGCAATTATACAACATGCACTTGCGAGGTCATTTAAACGAGACCTCTTATGTAGTGTAGTCAGATCTAACTAACAGCGTAAGGGAATGGAATGGAGCAAATGTTAGGGTCTTAATGATATTGCAATTACAATACCTGGGGACTTCCGCATTCTATCGCGACTCCACAATCGATTGGTTTAACGACATCATCACAAGCTAAGCATTGTGTTCCTGTTTTTTTGTTAAAATATACAATAATATTAGTATGACAGATAAACATATTTGCTTTCTTTACACATTCAGTTGCATTGATAATTTGATACCAGTAACTTGCAAAAGAATCTGTTTTAAAAAAGGATTGTCTATTCATTCCCTTTTATAGGCCCAGTTTATATTTCAATTTTAAGGTAATAATGTTTTGGATTTTTAAAAAATCTACAAGTACAAAAACAACATTTTAATACATATCAAGTATATTTATTTCAATATTTCATGCAAATAGGTAATAAGTAAGACATTTAAGTAGATCAGCATATCATCAATGTAAGCCATTTGAAGTTTTACAAGGTGACATTCATTACAAAAGGATAGGGTCTAAGGTTATTCTAACATAAGATACGGCCGTGTCCTTTTTTAATTTTGAGGTAAAATAAAGTGGACAATTTATTCGATGTTTAATTTTGAAATTAACTAACGATTGTACGTGGTATAACATAATTAAGATGGTTTAATGTCTAAAGTCATATTGAGATTGTAGAAATAGAAGATATAAAATAATTGAAGAGAAAATATTACATGGAAGATCACGAAATATAAACGAAAATCAACAAAAAAGAAAAAGAAACATAACTAAATATAAAAAGTGTAATAAGTTTACTGATAATATCGAATGTGTACATTTTGAGTCTGAAAAACATTTCCAAAGAGAAATTTTCATTAAAGTTGGAAGACAGCTGTTTTGTTTTGTATAGACAATATGTCATGCAATTAAGGATTGACATAATGATATGCCGGCGTAACATTCGGAATGAAGATTTATTTTTCGGAGGAGAATTCTGAGGAAAGCGACACTTTTTTCTTGATTGATTCAGTATTTCTGCAAAGAAAATTTGATATGTTATGCCAACATTAGAAAGTGACACAAAAGGATTAGTCTAATTAGTAGTTTCGTGTAAATTTTATATACACATGAAAAAAATATATATTGTATACTCATTGGTCCAGTTTAAGATTTTCAAGTTTAAGTCAAGTGATAATTAAGAATTGAAATATGTAAAGTAATAATAAAATACGTGAATGTAACTTATAACAGAAAAGCGTTCTTATTGACAGCAAAGTATTAAATATCACAAACACAACTTCAGATAAATCCATCAAATTTATGTTATAACAGGCCGTCAGACAGCCCATCCCTCTACTGGAAAAAGTGTTACATGTATCTTGACCATGTGATATTGCCACTTGCCATCCCAGTCATATATTTATATGTATTTTGTCGTTATTGTGTACCTCGTACCACATATAGGCCTACGTTATGCGCATTGTATTATATAAACTCAAACTAAATTAATTTCAAGATCAATATTAAATTTGATATACAAAAATGCCATGACCTAGTCAAAGTATAAATGCTTTTGAAACAAACATTGTAACATTTAGCTGTTCATAAATAATATGAAGTACGTATGACCAAACATAACAATCCCACTGCTAAAATTCAAATAGAACCAATTTGAAAGCCAAAGTCAATATTATGTAAATAATAGCTCATGCATTTAGATACGCGTTTCGATGTGTTTTTTTTTGGTACTTGAAATCCTATCGTATCCCATTAAACATCTTGAAATAAGGTTGATTAGCGTGTGCGTAAAAATGTCAATATTATGATCATTTGTCCACGCTTTGAAATAAAGATACTCGTTGAACAAGATTTACTCGTGAATTAGACGAAATAGCGCCACCATTCCACCTACGCATGTGACTCATTCAGGTATTAAGAATCCCACATTTCTGAATGTGGTGATTGCGTTTGCAGGATTCTCAGGACGTAACAAGCAAATATTTTATCACAAATTAAATTTAATGGTATGTACCAAAGATTAATTAGCAACAAAATTGAGAATTTTCTAGCTATTTTACATTAGGTTTATGCTGGAGTACAAACTTCTATTGCATAAACATTGTTAAATGACACTCCTAACAGTTGAATATATTATGGTCAAAACTTACCTATACACAACTGAGGAAACAGCAGTGCAACCACTACGAACAGGGCTACCTTCCACATTATAGAAACCCCAACAGAGTGACTATGTTAAACACTGAATTCTGAAGTATTATGGTATTAGGGTCATTCATTGTACACAAATGTACATCGTTAGTTATGTATACTCGTAACTTATCTTTCAATGGCCTCATACTCCAGTTTAATACATTATGGTCAGAACTTACATATACAAAACTGAGGAAACAGCAGTAACATCACTACATGCAAAATTACCTTCCACATTATATTATATAGATTAAATAAATAAATTAAATAAAGAATTTAAATAAAGAATAGTCATAACAAATGTAAAATTTCAAATGAAAGAAATTCTCACAGACTGATCGTGTTAGTCACTGATATGGCTCTGCGCTGATCACGTTGGCCGAAGTACAAAAACATGTGTAATGGTAGGAAGGCTATATACAGTACAAACATGTACATTGTTATGTACTGGTATACGTTATCTTTGATTGATAACGAGGGTCATTCTAAAAGTCTTGAAAACTGAGCAATAACTTTATATTCGTATATCTGATTTATTTATATAAGATTAATGTAAATATTTTCTGAATGATCAATCATTCAGCAAGACATCGATAATATGTTAACTATTTCAATTCCGAGAAATTCTATTTAATTTGTATTTGAGCAATACTAGTACATGACTTTGGGTATTAATTGAAGCATCTCGCAAAGACGATATGTATTTGCATTGTATAGATTATATATATTTCAGGCCGTACGTTTGAAGCAACCTGCTGGCTGATTGTAATTATCTAGTTGATAGTACGACGTTTGTAAATGATATACTAGTGTATCATTATGGTACATGTATTGAACAAATAAGTTATTATTAAAATAGGAGCAATATAAACGAATCCAATAGGCGAAAAATTCTCCACGTACCTCACATAGTTAATTCAAGACATACGACAAATATATTGACAGCTACTCGATGCAAACCAACTTGTCTTGATATATTGTGTGTTTTCATTCGGTGGTCGTTCTAAATGTATTTGTTTGGCAATGGTTGATTTTAGGAGCAACGTATTTCTACCAACCTTTGAGTTTAGAAACTTTTTACATTTCACTAACTCCAAAGTAAATAATTTTGCATTATTATTTTGCTTTGCGAAATACTAATTCGAGGATTTGTCATTATAAATCTAACATGGAGCGCTCTAAGTCCGGGTCCAAATGGCTTTTTGAAATGGCTAGTAAAATCCAAAGCTTAAATAAACACAACTTTTCTCTTGCGAAACATCAAAAGGCAATTTAAGAAGATTTAAAAATATTTAAAATAGTTTTAAAATATATGTATAATGAAAACAACACTTGAGAACAAGTGCAAGATGGGACACATTAGACAGACAGACATAATGAAAACGTCGTAAATTACGCCAAAAGTGGCGGGACGGACAAAATATGGTATTTGTAGAAAATTGACTTTTTAAAAAAATATCCAGGCTACAAGTTTGAAACATGTACCAAAAACCATGTTAATGTTTTCTTTGTGATTTTACAATAATGATGCACTGACACTGTATGCTTTATTATTTGGACACCCTGTACAATTAGATAATTTATACTGTAGGGTTATCGCATGCTTTTTCGTGCTATTACATCTGCAGAGTCCCGAGGGACGGTTGGTGCCCAAGCCCGTCAGGGCGAGGGCACCAACACTCCCGAGGGACTCTGCATATGTAATAGCACGAAAAAGCATGCGTAAACGCTATTATAGCATAAAAACAACACTTTATGAGTGTGTTTTTCAAAATTATGACACTATTTTGGGCGACGTCGGGAAAACAAACGCGACGTCGCTTAGCAAACGTTACGTCACATACAAGTTTTTGTTATGAGCGTCGACTTTCGGTATCGTCAAATACCAAGAAAACTGTAATATTGGGGGTTTGTTTACGTTTATTATTTTACTATTATAGAAAATTGATTAGTATTTACAATTACAATGTGAATTACAGTTCATATGACGCTGTAAATCATTTATTTTCGTCGGCTGGGTCCTGAAATGAGCATACTTAAAACTGAACACCAACAGCGCATACGCGCGAGAATCTTTACAATAACGTACCTTTTTTCCCCGTTTTAGTATGAGCAAAATCACCGTTTTTATGCTATAATGTTGATACAAGAATATTAGGTATATAATACATGATATGTGTACATTTCAACTGAATTTTATTGAAATTATATATTTTGGATGCGGCATTTATGTTATCCTTTGCAAACGCTATTGTGATTCAATCCGTCGACAGTTCAATGGGTAATATACCGGAATGTATAATGCCATATCTAGGCGAATATTGAACTATCCGATGGGTAAGGTTTTATCTTTCAGACAGTGTGTACTTTTATACACATTAAGTAAACATTTAACAAGTTACTGAGGCATTATCAGAACTTTTCAAATGATCCTCGATATGGATTTGGACATTTCATAGGATTGTCGTCGATTTATGCGTAATTCCTATCTTACAAACACAAATATAATACATACATAAAACTTATCGGACGGAACAGCACTCCCGAAGTTCACGGCGTAAATATCCCTATCAGTCCGTGCGTTCAACAAGAAACGACACAATGAAAAGTTTCGTACCCCTTACTTTGCAAAATATTTGGCTAAACTTTCTTATATCAAAACACCAATCTGACGGGAAGAAATTAAACTATTAATCAAGTTTGCACAAAATATATTCCCCGAGAAACAAAAGAACTACGGACAAGAAAGTAAACAAGTTTGATATCAAATCCGTCAATTTTCCTTCTTTGTTCAATGTGAGTGATAGTCATGTTAAAAAACCTTTAAAAAGGGGGTTGATCCCATAAAGATACAATTATGAAATTTAGTGCATTATTTTGTAGACATATCAAACTACAAAATATGTTTGCACATAAGAAATCTCTCAAATAGTTTTTATCATATGGACAATTTTACGTGGAGTCCCCATGCCTTCCAATGGTAAAAAAATTGTCACATGTGCTAATACAAATGGGACAAATAGTTGGATATGACTTAGCAGGAATGTTCCTTGGGTGGACCTCTACCAAAGTTGCTCAAGTGGTTCCGGTATGTTGATTTAAGGTTATGAGGTCCTAAAAGGGGGGTTAAAATGCAAACTTAAAAAACCTTGTCTGAAACCACAAGTCCCTGGGCTTTCATATTTGGTATGTATAGTAGCAACTAGTGGTCCTCTACAAAGATTGCTCAAATTATGTCCCTAGGGTCAAAAGTGGCCCGTCCCAGTTTTGCATAGACTTATATAGGAAAACATATAAACATCTTCTTGTCTAAAACAACAATGCCTAGAATTTTGACATTTAGTATATAGCATCATCTAGTGTTCCTCTACAAAGATTGTTCAAATAGTTCGGGTCTCTTAATTAATTAAGCTATGAGGCCCTAAAAGGGCGTTTAAAATGCAAAGTTCAGAAATGATCTTGTCTGAAATCACAAGGCACAGGTCTTTCATATAATTTGGTATGTAGCGTCATTCAGTGGTACTCTATTACGAATATTCAAATTATGCACCGAGGTCAAAATTAGCCCCGCCAGGGGGTCACCAGTTTTACAAAGCATTATATAGGGAAAACATATAAAATATTATTGTGCAAATGTATAAAACTACAATGCCTAGAACTTTGATGTTTGGTTTGTAGCATCAACTAGTGTTCCTTTACCAAGATTGTTCTAATTATACCCCTTAGTTTAAAATTGGCCCCGCAGGGGTCGTCAAGTTTACATTGACTCATATAGGGAACATATGACAATCTTCTTTTTCTAAAACTACAATGCCTACAACTTTGATATTCGGTATGTAGCATAATATATTCATACTTCTTAGAACGTGTAAATTATTTCTTAGGTCACCATCTATAGGTGCATTTAGACAGGTGAGCGACCTATGAGCCTGTGGGCCCTCTTGTAATAATAACTCAAACGTTTTTAGTAACTTAGTGTTATTCGAAAGTACCGTTATGTAATTTTCATAATCTATTATTGATGTCTGGCTGGAAGATTGATATTTTAAATTATGTTCACTTAAAAAAAATGAAACATTGCAATGGAAAGTCATCGCTAGATTGTCAGAGCTATCAGAATGCCCTTGAAGTTTTGAAAGTCGACCAAGTAAGCAAAGTTAACAAACGGATCAATCTATTCGGTCATATTTATATTGACATTCGGTGCATTTGATAAGGTGGACCAACTTAAGATCGGTAGGTCAACTGACGAATCTCACATTGACAAACTTGTATACGAGGGTTGTCCCAGTGAATCGTGTACTTTGCTAATAATTTTCTTATTTGACGTCACATGATTATGGTTTTTTGTAGTTACCTTTATGAAGTCATTTTTGAACTAATGCAAGTGGAAAAAAGTGAACGTATATGTGTATGATGCATATTATCGGTGATTATATATAACCATATCCATGTACGCAAATGCAGCGCAACCCATAAAGCGCCCTCTGATTCATTATATGTATGTTCAATAAAGTTGTAATTCTCATATTTGCAATAAGTTATTGCGCATAATGGTGTTCACGTCGGCATTAAGGAATGTCTGTTTAATGTCATCACAGTAAATTTTAAACCAATTTCATTATTTGTGCGAGAAAAACACATGTTTGAATAGTCACATTAAAGATTATTATGACGTCAGAAGAGGAAATACCCGTGTAAAATCACAGTACACTTTATATTGTTGGTTGGTATGCCGTCCAAAACAGTTTAAGACTTTCAACTATACTATGGGATATACAAACATGTTTATAGAACACGAACGATCAAATGACAACGAATATGTAATGGCGTTTGTGACATCAGCGCTACACTACTTTTTGGACAACCCTCGTACTTTTAGTACCACAAGACTGTGTCATCAATCCGTGTAAAACTAAATAGTGCATGCCGTATATAGATCCAGAGGTCTATCATTTTTACTGATAAATATACATGTAGTTCCAAGGTTATATGGACTCGTAATATTTCGTTCAGGCTTTTCAACTAGTATAGTGTAAGGTTTAAAGTTGAATGATTCCATCCCGGTGCGCAAATGAAAGACCCCTTACACATAGACCAAAATAAGTTAAAGAAGTCTCAAAGAATTTGTGACGCTCTATTATTTGGAGCTTATATATGACTTATTTATACATGCTCAAAGACAGTTTGACTTCGTTGGTAGTGTTCGTATTGATTGCGTTGCGTTGAAAGCTTTTGGCGAATATCGAGCCTGGTCGATAATCGATATACTTGTAGAAGGCGAATCTTCAGTTAGCTTGGTAATCGATATTCGATAAATGTTGCTCAGCAAGCCAAAATTGAATATCGACCTGGATCGAATATCGAGACATGTTGATAATCTACATGTGAAAAAGTTTACACAGCAATCCAAAATTGAACACTAAATTTCGAGCAATGTCAGTAAGCGATACTCGAAAACATGTGGTTTTTTTCGAAAACACCTTTAATATAATATTTGTATTTATAGATACACACCTCGAACATTTTTTCTTCTTACCACCCTTAAAAATCAGGGGATGGAACTCTTGTTCGATTAAAATTAAGTCGGCAAGAGTGACTTCACCTTAACAATCAAGGGAGATAACTATTGTTGGACTAAAATTAAATTGGCAAGAGTGACGTGTCCTGCAAATCAGGAAAGGGAACTCTTGTATGGCTTAATTTTGCTCGGTAAGAGTGACTTCGACTTAAAAATCAGGGGAGTTAACTCATTACTCATTTGGCTTCTGGCATTCGACAGACTTGGAGGTAGTTCGTTCTAACTGGCAATCATAGCAAAGATCTGTCTCTAAGGCTGTTAAGGGATACAAATGTTCGCGATCTCATTGATCGATTTTTGTATCGATAACATACCAGATTTAATATTTGGGTAATTCTTGCGGATGAATTATCCGCAAGACAAATTAACCCTGTTTCGACCATTTCCACTTTACTTTTTTCGACATGAAGGGAAACATGTTGGGTCCTATACAAACCCAAATTACCGAAGAGTATGGGACGATACGAGGACCTTACAAAATCAAATCGGTGAGGGGAGTTAACTAATATTTGACTACAATTAAGTCGGCAAGAACGACTTCCCCTTAAAATCAGATGAGGGAACTATTCTTTTACCTAATTCAAGTCGGTGATTTCCCTAAAAAGCAGGGGATAGAAATCTTGTATGACTTAAAGTACTGTCCTGATAATTCTATTTTACTAAATATGTGTGAACGGTGTTGGACATCCCATATTTTCAACATGGAGATGTATAGTCCAAAAGACTTTATATAATTAGGGTTATCTACTAATGGATAACCCATGTTATTGGAGGCATGAGGGCTTTTCGTTACTTGTAGGTTCTTTGCGCTATTTGAAAATGATGACGTAGGAGCACGTATGACGATACTTCCTTTTCCGGTTGATTTCTACACCAAGGATGGGTGATCAGTAAATCGTATCACATTTTGTCAAAAATATTCTTTCATCTGTTGATATGGAAGTGCAAATAAAGCGAATCTATCAATCAAACATTGTTTAGTTTAATGTTGGGTTGTTTTTCGATAGATTTGTTAAAATAATTTGAGATATTGTTGGATAGATTGTTTGAATTTGGGTCAGCTGATTCGGTAGGTTAGACATGCCGTGACGATGGCACTAATCCATATGAATGAAATTTATCGACGTTAGCGATTGTCAGTCTCAGACCAATAATTGATGTTGTAAAATTATTGTACATTGGTATTTTGTGTCTTGTCCTTGATGTCGTTTGCACTGTTTTGCCATTCAAATGTTTAGAACTAGCATTGAGTTCTCTGCCCATAATTCCTACGTCATCACTGTGCTGTGACGCACATTCTGACAGGACAAGTGCGGATCGTGAGGGGTTACGTCAATCCATATTTTATAAAACTATAATAATTATTACTCATATTGGTACAGGCGCGGATCGTGAGAGGAAACGAGATTCCAAATTTTGTTGTTTACAGAAGTGGTAAGGTGCTTGGGTTGACAGTGCGGTGCATTGTGCACCTAGGCCTGCGTGTTGTACAGTATAGGATTGTAATCATTGTAGTAGATCTATGTATAGTCGTACAGGCGCGGTTCTTACGGATTTTGTAGAACTTTTGCTATAGAATGCATTGTATAATATTTGTATTACAGGTGCGTTTTGTGAGGACATACGACATTATGGATTGTTTAGTTTATTATAAAAGTATTAGATCTACATGACTTTTGTGAAGTTCGTGGGGAGATTCAAATTCCATATTTCATAAAGAATAGTTGTACAGGTGCTGTTCATGAAGGGATATTACATTACTGATTTTGTGGAACTATAGTATTACAGGTGCGGTTACAGAGGGTATACGCCATTCCTGATTTGGTTGAACAATAGCATTACAGGTGCGGGTAGAGAGGGGATACGCAATTCCAGATTTGGTTGAACTATAATATTACAGGTGCAGTTAGAGAGGGGATATGCAATTCCAGATTTGGTTGAATTATAGTATTACAGGTGCGGTTACAGAGAGGATACGCAATTCCTGATTTGGTTGAATTATAGCATTACAGGTGCGGGTAGAGAGGGGATACGCAATTCCAGATTTGATTAAACTATAATATTACAGGTGCAGTTAGAGGGGAATCGAAATTCCAGATTTGGTTGACTTATAGTATTTCAGGTGCGGTTATAGAGGGATACAAAATTCCAGATTTGGTTGAATTATAGTATTTCAGGTGCGGTTATAGAGGGGATACGAAATTCCAGATTTGATGGAGCTTTAGTTTTACAGGTGCGGTTTGAGAGGGGATGCAAAATACAAGATTTTGTTGAACGATAGTAATAGTATTACAGGTGCGGCTCGATGGGGCATAGGAAATTTCAGATTTGGTTGAATTATAGTATTACAGATGCGGTTCGAGAGGGGTGATGAAATTTCAGATTTGGTTGACCTAGAGTATTATAAGTTCGGTTCGAGAGGGGATACGAAATTCCAGACTTTCTCGAACTATTATAGTATTACAGGTGCGGTTCGAGAGGGGATGCCAATTTTCAGATAGAATTAATAATTACAGATGCGTGTCTAGGGGATATTCGACATATTTAGTATCGTTGGTGCAGATCTTTTAGGGGATATTGGTGGTTGCGTTTGTGATATATAGGTGCGGCTAGAGAGGCGATACTAGATTTTTGAGATTTTGTAGAAATGCAGTATAAGATGTGTTGTAGTGCCATGTCGTTCATGACGTGATACCATATTCCAGATTTGTAAATCTAAAATATTAATAATTTTGCTTAGTAATCAGGTGCGTTACATAATGTTACCAAGAATCTTAGATATTCCTGATATTAAAAAATCTATAATATTAATATGCACAGTAGTGATGCACTGCAGATGCTGTTCAAAAGGTGCCATATATGCAATATAGTATATCGTAATTTATGACATGCAGAGTATTACTACAGGTGCGGATCATGAAATAAAATGGTGGGAGTTTGCTTTTGTTAAATTCAGTATGCATACAGTTGTGGTTTGTGAGGGGACACTTTGTTCAATAATTTATAATATACAGTAATTTGGAGTGTTCACGGTGCTTGTATCTACATGTCACTTGACGATGTGTGTCCATGTTTTGCAAATTAGCATAAACAACTTGCAACGTGTCGACATTTATTTTCAGTGCAGGGGCGGTTTCCAAGGAGGTACTGGAGTTGGATTATTGTTCACTTAGTTGTTTGTTTAATTCACGATGTAATTCACGATGGTTGTTTAATTTTATGATGAAGTTTACATATCAGCATTTGCCAATGTTGGATTGAACGAACTTTAGCACCGTGTTTTAGAATTGTTAATGTTGTTAATTCATGGTTTGTTGAGCGTTGTGATTATCGGTTGATACGTGTGCAGTAAATGGGAAATGAGGAAGAGTGTGTACATTCAAATTAATAATGGACAATAAATGTTTAAAAGGAGATTCAGTATCATTTTGGTAAACGTAAACCGAAGTTAATTAGCTAAACGGTAAATAAAGTCCGCATATATGTCTGTGCAAATTTCAATTTTGATGTTTGAATCTAAAACACAAAACCCGTAATGGTAATATGAATGCTACCAGTACATGTAGTTTATCAATGCAGTGTAATGTGCTTCATAGTTCATACAGCGATCGGTTGCTAATTACATGATCTTGTATATAATAGATGCAATTTATTTTGTGGGGACTTCATTTTTAGAAAACTTTGTAGCTTACTTTCCGAATTTTACATGTCGCGCTAAGCTCGGTGCTCGGATAATTCGGGGTTTAGAAATATTATGTTTATATGAATTGCTTTGTATTCTGTGATGGAGCAAAGACGCGATATTTTAAACGAGAAATTTTCATTAACATAGTTTCAGTCACTGGTTGTCAATCTGGCGAATATTACTTGGACTATCAGACATGAGACATGTATACTTTTGTGCGGCTACTTTTGTTTGGTTCATTTCACGTGTTTTTGTACAAACCTGCTGATGCTTGGTTTGGCAATTATAGCTACGTGTATTTATTCGGTCATGAGGTGGTATATTTTACATGGCCTTAGTGTTGATGGGTCAATTACGTAACAACACACATAGAGTGATTTAGAGATGGTTCCAGTTGTTATAAATGTTACAAAAAGGTCGTGTTGCATATTGATAGTACGATACTTGTTAGGCGATCGGCAAACCCAAAGTCATGCAGCCTGTTTGACAGTTGTCCTATGAATATTTTCCCATTAATCACAAACATTGTAACCGTTTCCGGAATTTCGCACCAAAAGCACTGTTGGATCCTCGGTAGATTCCAAATTTTCCGATTCAGTCAGTCCATGATTTACGATATAAGAGTAATAAGAGTACTTGGGTGTTAAACACACTCTTCTCTGAAGCTAAGTAATTGCATATTCTAACGGAGTCTTTAAACAAGTTAGCGCAGGTGATGGAGCTGCATGTCGTTATACGGATTAAGAGTTTGTTAAGGGAATCCAATCAATTATCCAATTATGAGTGACTTACATGCTATCAGCAGCAATTTAACTTGCTTTCGCCGCATTTAACTTGATGGCGAGTTGGGGTCACGGGCGAAATAATGTTCTTAATGATATTATTCTAAATGCGGATAGTACAATTTTCATAAGGAACTATAGCTGATCACTTTAACACAATACTTCTTACGATAAATCGGACTAGTAGTGCAATGTATAGCTTTAAGGATAGCTAATTGATAACTGTTAAATTTTCAGACAGTGGGAGACGTTTCCTTGGCTATTTCATTTTCATGTTTCGTGCATACATGTAGTATTTGCTATTATCTATTATTGTTATCTTGTGTAGTGTTAATCAAGGGCTGATATATTGTTTAGTCTTTTGGGACTTATATTGTTTAGCCTTATCGGGCTTATACAGTGATATCCTTTTGGGGCTTATTTATATTGCTTGGCCTTGTCTTTTGGGGCTCATGTATTGTGATTACACTGATAGCCTTGTGGTGCTTATTTAAATTATATTGCTTAGCCTTGTATTTTGGGGTCCATGTATTGTGGTTACACCGATGGCCTTGTGGTGCTTATTTAAATTATAAATTGCTTAGCCTTGCCATTTGGTGCCAATGTATTGTGGTTGCACTGATGGCCTTGTGGTGCTTTTATTTAAATTATATTGCTTAGCCTTGCATTTTGGTGCCAATGTATTGTGGTTGCACTGATGGCCTTGTGGTGCTTATTTAAATTATAAATTGCTTAGCCTTGCCTTTTGGGGCCAATGTATTGTGGTAGCACTGATAGCCTGATGGTGTTTATTTAAATTGCTTAGCCTTGACCTTTGAGGCCAATGTATTGTGGTTGCATTGATAGCCTATTGGGACGTATTTATATTGCCTAGCCTTGCCCTTTGGGCCCATGTATTGTGGTTGCACTGATGGCCTTGTGGTGCTTATTTAAATTATATTGCTTAGCCTTGCCTGTTGGGGCCCGTGTATTGTGGGTTTTAACAAAAAACTAACGTTATAAATATAATATAGTGTTCATATTTTCACGGAAACTATTGTGTCAGTGTCTTCTAACAGTAACTGTTGCTTAGAATGAATGTAGTCAAATGTGTGGTACTGTAGCAGTCTGCGAATTTAGAACTTTTCCGAATAATTTGCCCGACGGCTAAGGTTGCTTGTCCGAATACATGTGCATGACACATGTATGCTAACTATGCTGCCTGCTACAGAACGTGGTTCCCGTGCTCATCCAGCAATCTGTCTCTGGATATTTCGCTGTGCCAAAACTTAATTTTGGCGACTTAATTTTGGCGTTGACGAAATCTTGATCGAGAATCTGCGATGTCGTCATTTGGCCGACAGCGATATCCAAACTCAAATATTGTTTTTCAAAAGTTCAGTAATATAGCGATTCAAATCTCGTTATTTAGAAAATAATTATATAAATTATATTATTGGTACCGTAGCTTCTGAGGTTGGTGTTTCGTCATGGGCCTTGTGTTTGGTGTCTGATTCCAAGGGCCATTCGCAATTCAGTGTGTGGCGAGATATGGGCTTCAGTAGTTCAGGTATTTAGACATTTTGGACACACTTTAAATTAAGCCCTTTGGGCCACAGTTCAAATTTAGCCTTTAGGCCATAGTTCAAATTTAGCCTTAATTTAGGGCTTATATATTTTGGTAGTCTGTTGGGGCTTATACTAGTATACTGTTAAGCCTAGCGGGGCTTACATATTTTTTAGCCTTTTGGGGCTTATTTATTGTTAAGCCTATTTTGGCAGCCCAGTGGGGCTTATTTATTGTTAAGCCTATTTTGGCAGCCCAGTGGGACTTATTTATTGTTAAGCCTATTTTGGCAGCCCAGTGGGGCTTATTTATTGTTAAGCCTATTTTGGCAGCCCAGTGGGGCTTATATATTGTTTAGCCTATTTTGACAGCCTATTGTGGCTTAACGGATTGCTGTCAAAGGTCGCCCTTAACGACGATTTGTCCGGTGTCCTGTTAACATATTTCGGTTAGCAAGATGAATGCGGGAACCACGCCCATTATTCCAAACTACAAACATTCGACCAACCGATGTGCTCTATCATGATTTGAAATGTTATTGTAACTAATTTATTTGTCTAAATTATATGAGTGGAAATTGACTTCGTATTAATTGTTTATTGGTTCAATTGGATGCGGGGCAGCTGAGTTCATGGATGATAGCTAAACTTTCTTAAGATCTTTATATAAGTAGTATTTACATGTTTACTTCAATTAGAAAATAGTTTTCATCCATGTGCTTGTTGTTAGGCATCCTGTTGTCCTCTGATCTCCCAATAATCGTATACATCAATGTATCAATTAACATATACATCCATTGTTTTTGTATTTGTAAATATTCTTGTCTAAAACTACAATGCATGGAGCTTTGTTATTTGGTATGTAGCATCATCTAGTTATCCTCTATCACGATTGTTCAAATTATGCATGGGGTCAAAATTGGCCCCGCCCCGGGATCACCGTTTTTCATAGACTTATATAGGGAAACCATGCAAAATACTTCTAGTCTAAAACTACTATGTTAGAGCTTTAAAATTTGGTACGTAGCATCATCTAGTCTTACTTGTTAGAAGGTGTAAATAATTCCTTAAATCACCAAATGCGTATTTAGACAGGTGAGTGACCTATAGGGCACCTCTTGTTTTTATTATTAATAGTGTAGACGTGTTACGTGTAGACACCCACTAACGCCAACCCTTAGTTTGTAGTACTGTCCCTACTCTAAAAGTATTCAGTCCTTGAACTGGAAAGCCCGTTAATAATTTAAAACTTATTTCATTTACGATATAATAATCTTTTACACTTACTTAAGGCAATTTTAACAATTTTTCGATTACATCTTCATGAAACAAGATCTCTTACTTTTGTTACAGTGGAAATCTTGCTGGGTCATCGTAAATTAAATATTGTAATTATGTTTCTAAATTTCCGGCATCCAGTGTCCATAGAACGGCTAATATAACACCAATGTTTTAATTATACGTATCATATGTACGGATGTGGGTGGTCGCGGACAACTCTTTCGACAGAGTATATCCCAAAATCATTGCTTACTCAGAAGCTGTTTTGTGGCGCATGATCTTGTCTTTTTTCGTTTTTGTCCGAAGTTTATTGTTTACAAGTCATATTCTTCCGAAATGCAACCGTGGACTGGTGTTATTATTGTGGCAGTTTTATGTTTGGTGCTGTTTGGTGCCGGGTTTGCAGCGGGTTACATTTGGTTTAACAAATTAGCTACGGAGGTACCGAACGACAATCAATCTAGTTTATCAACACAAGTGTGTCCTTCTACATTTACTGCGG
Organism: Spisula subtruncata; assembly: GCA_963678985.1. Lineage (NCBI taxonomy): Eukaryota > Metazoa > Mollusca > Bivalvia > Venerida > Mactridae > Spisula > Spisula subtruncata. Next base: position 20,415,933 of record OY787661.1, read on the forward strand.
AATGGGAACAATACAGACAAAGGTAGGATTTCAAGAATTCGTCAAACGCATTTACTACTATTATTTTTATTATTACGGTATATTATATTTTATTTATTTACTATTGTATTACATGTACATTAATACAATATCATCGTGATGGCTCAATGGAAAGACCAGTCGATTGTCACCTGAGCATTCAGCTTTCTTATAATGTATACGGTGTCGTGATAAACTTAATTTCTTCGAGTGTCTCTGGTGCCTGTACAGTCACATGTTCACACACTTATCCTAAGAGTATGCCTGCAAGAAATACTGTAAAATCATTTACTTTCGATTGAACAAAATTTGGTGTTTTTTTGGTAAAACAGACAATTTCGGTGGGACGTTAATTTGTGGATTTGCATTTCAGGGGAAAATGAATACATGTGTCAAAATAATTGTTCGATGGAATTTGATTTCGTGGTTGAAGCTGAACCACGAAATGTACGAAATTGAACACCCCACGAAAATTAATGATTTTACAGTAGAATAAAAAAGAATTTCCCTTGAAAGTAATATATGTATTTACGTTGCTTGTACAGTAAAATCGGTATTGTTGTTTCTTTGATATTTATTGCGATATAGGGTTTGCGGTACTATATCTCGTTTTCATCTTGATTTAGACAATAGAACAATTTTATAATTCGCTAACGCTCTGATAACACATATGTAACAATAGTCGTTCAGATGCGAAGTTGAACACAAACTAATCCCTGGACACGCTAACAGTTCATTGTTAAACAAAGATCGCACGATCTGGTAGTGGTTCAGTTCACCTGTACACCCGAGCGACTGGGGTTCGAATAGTTGGGCATGTTCTACTACTACCTGTGAAGTAGTAGAAAAACGGTGGTAAACATGATATTCAAAATAAGAAATGACATGATTTTGCCAATGTTAATTGTGTGAGATAATTTTTTTACTCACGTACGATCAAAAGGTTGAGACCGAAAACACCGTATCTTAAAGGTTCCGGGTATTTTGTTTGACATGCTTAAAAGAATAATATTTATTATATTAACTTCCAAGTCAAACTGTCCCAGTTGAACATAATCAACGTATAATGAAGCAAAACGATAAACGCATATCAAGTTTCAAATGAACAATTATCACGCGATTTTAGTTTCTTACGAGGGCATGTGTGGAAAGAAAATCCTTATATGGCTACATCAAAAGTCCAAACTGATATATTATAATGTATCACATCTAAATGTCAATCTTACACGATATCATATCGTAATAAATATGAGCCGCGATCTGAGAAAAAGGCCCTTAATGACATTGGCATCAAATTGAGAAAATTGAGTTTAAAGTTACGACATCATTTTCTGCGAATTTCAGAACGAGGCAAAAAATGCAAAAAAATGTTTTATGTTGTATCCTGCCACATACTTGTTGCCTTGTAACATACTTAATATGAAGTTCTATAGTAACACATGAAGCCTATATTTTTTGGGTTAAAACATGACAAATTACAAACAAAAGTGAGGAGTTTTGGAATCGGCAGACCACATGGTCATTTATAGTCGTACTTTATTAAAGATCACTGCAATATGATTGTAGTATCTTGTAGTATTATAAAGCATACGAAATTATCAGTTATTGATCAAGATATGATATTTTGGGGTAAAATCCTTCAAAATATAAACACAAATGGTGATTTTTGGAATCGGTTTACTGTAATGCCATTTATTATGTTATATGATTATAAATCAGTATGCTCGACACATGTTGTCTGCCTGCATAAGATATTGCTAATCTGATGTCATTAATGTTGTCCAGTTTCAGACATTTTTGGGCAAAAACATTGCAAAATTAAACAAAAGTGAGGATTTTTGGAATCGATTGTCCACATTGACATTTATAATCGTATTATATCTAAAACAACTACAATTGGTTTGTAGTAAGTTAAAGTATTATATATCGAATAATACATTATCCATTTGGATCATTATATGATATTTTGGGGTAAAATCATACAAATTATAAACTAAAATGGCGATTTTTGGAATCGGTTTACTACAACGCCATTAATCACACCATTTAGTAATAAACCACTAAGATAGGCACATGATGACTTTCCGCTTAAGATATTTATAATCTAGTTTCAAAGTGATACGCGTCTGGAGCTACTTTTGGGGTAAAACAGTCGAAAATATTAACAAAAGTGAGGATTTTAGGAATCAATTGACCACATTGACATTTATAATCGTATTTTATCTAAAACAACTACAATTGGTTTGTAGTAAGTTAAAGTATAATTTATCAAATAATACATTATCCATTTGGATCACTATATGCTATTTTGGGGTAAAATCATACAAATTATAAACTAAAATGGTGATTTTTGGAATCGGTTTACTACAATGCCATTAATCACATCATTTAGTAATAAACCACTGAGATAGGTACATGATGAATTTCCGCTTAAGATATTTATAATCTAGTTTCAAAGTGATACGTGTCTGGAGCTACTTTTGGGGTAAAACAGTCGAAAATATTAACAAAAGTGAGGATTTTTGGAATCAATTGATCACAATGTTATTCATAATCATTTTATATTAATAATTATATTTTGTAATAACTTGTAGTATAATATATAGTAAGAAATTGTTAACTTAAAGCTTTTGTTGAAGATACCATGTTTTGGGATAAACTTAATTGATGATTTCTGGAATCTGTTTAACCATAACACCACAAACTGTGCTATTTGAAAATTAAACAATACGAATAGACACATGTTTTAATAATCTATTCTAAAAAGTTGTTCATTATGTGAAATTTTTGGGGTAAAACATTTCAAAATATAAACATAAGTTAAGTAATTTTAAATCAGAAGACCACATCATTATTTATCACGACATTTAATAATAGCTGACTGTGTTAGGTTGGTGGTAACAATTTGCTTAATACATAAAACATTTCTGTATTAAGTGAGTAAAGTGTGTGGAATGCGATATTTTAGGATAAAACACAAAACATGTAAACGAAAAACCTGTTTATTGGAATCTGCTAACTACAAGGGTGTTAATAATTTGATTTCGATATAAAGCCTGTAATATGTACATAACTACATATTGATTGGCATTTACAGCGTCTGAACTTTAGTGACAGACAATCAAGACAATAAGACCTTTGGTTGTTACACGAAGTCAGATATAAACAAAAAATGAGGAATTTTGAAATCGACAGACCACAAAACCAATTATTATGGGTGATTAATAGCAATGTAACAGGTTAGCAGTTTCTTATAGTACATTTTTGAGTAACATATAAAAACATCAGTTATCTTCATTTCGTAGAAATGTAGTATTGAAAAGTCAATATTTTGATGTAAATCCTAACATACTATATTTTTGGAACTGCGTTGCCATTAGTGATGTTATGAAACAAATATCAATAATTTCGGTTTCAAATTGCCATCATATATCATCATTTGCCGGAATTGGTTTATATAAGTAAAACTATTTGAGAAAACCAGACAATGAAGAACAGGAAGTTGAACAATAACACGCCACTAAATATTGCAAGCAAGGGAGAGGCCTACATGTTTGAATCCACGACCCTATGTATTATGTTTTATATCTATGTTGCCATGACAACCATTTATTTGTCAGAATTAAACAATATTCAAGCGTAAATGCTATTATTATATGTATTTTTCTTCTAATTCCATATGCAAAATTTCATGCACGTAGATTGGAAATTCTTTGAGTTATGACAGGATTTCAGATTTTGAAGTATTTTCACTATTGCGGTTTCCATAGCAACCACATTTGTTGTTAAAATGAAATTATATTTGGATATTCATACACTTCTTATTGTCACCAACCTAAATACCAGGTTTCATAAACCTAGCATGGAAACTGTATGAGTAATTTTAGGATCTAGTAATTATTTACATATTTTCACTATTTTGGTATCCATAGCAACCCAATTTTTTGTTAAAATGAAATTATATTTGGATATTCATACTTTTCTTATTGTCACCTACCTACATACCAGGTTTCATTAACCTAGCATGGATACTGTATGAGTAATTTTAGGATCTAGTCTTTTTGTTCATATTTTTACCATTTCGGTCTCCATAGCAACCACAATTTCAGACACAATAAAAATAGATGTGCATAATTCCCTTTATTGCCCCTTATCCACAGATCAAATTTGCTAAACAAAACTTGAAAGATGTTTTAGTTATGTCAGGATCCAGATTTTTGACGAACTAACTGACTAACGAACTGACTGACCGACGGAGGGAAAATCGATAGGCCCCGTTTGAAAACCTGTTGGGGATTTATTTTACATACATACCCTGAAATAAAGTAACTTCTGTATTCAGTATTACTGTTCTGCTATAAACGTAGACTGCATTTATTTAATACAAAGCCCATATATTGCAGTTGTAATATTTTCCTGATCATTAGTAGTAAACCAGAGAAGTTTGCATATTTTAGTAATTGAATAAATGGTTGCTATGGCAACAAAAAATAAGATAAAGGCATATTTTTACACACAAATGTTACTCCTCACAAATAAGTATTATAATTCAAATGATAAATTCAATTCAAGCAGATTAACAGCAGTGTGAAAATGCAACTTAAACACCAAACAGTAACAAAATATGTCCATGTTGAGATACCCGTTTTTGCCAAAAATGTCCATGTCATTGGTTCCTTTAAAAGGTCATAAAAATGGTAATATTTGAAAAATTGACAAAAGTCTTTCTTTCTTGTACACAGGAAAGATAGATTCTTCGGAAAATGCAAAAAAATGAAAATCGAAAAATTTTCATTAAGGGCCCTTTTCTCAGATCGCGGCTCATATGTTTTAGCGGATTACTCACCAAGCGAAAACATTTTGAATGTATATCACAAACCAGTCGGTGTCACAGAATTTGAATGGCCATTTGATGCTTTTGACTCAATTATATTGGCGAAACACCAATGCAAAATCTAGAAAACGATCATTCGAACCAAACGAAATGGAAATTTCAATAGTCAAAATCCTTACTCCCAAGTCCAATGGAACCACTGACCAGTTAATGATATAATTTGAATCAAGTATATTTCAGTTACATAGAGAAGTCGATGAATGCATCTTGTTACACGAACGCCTGCAATATGGATGATCTTCCACGACATTATAATGCCTACCATTTAAATGGAAAGACAATCAATATCGACGGGATGTTAGACGATCCAGCATGGGAAGAAGTCTAATGGACGGACTATGTCATGGGTATTTAGAAATTATTACAGTTGTATTTTTTATTAAGATGGACTGATTATTGATTCAGCCTGGGAAGAAGTCCCGTGGACTGAATATTTCATCCATTGGGTAATTATTACAGTTCTATTTATTTTAATGTATAGTTACATGTACTGACTCTGATGTTCCGCCGATTTGACCGGGGCAAATTGTTTTCAAAGCTAGCGATGTGGATATCGTTCCTTTGTTCCTTACTAGTATCTGTCCGGCAGTTTCTCTTGAGTGTTACCTCCCCTGCCAGTTTTGTTTAATTATTTTTTTTTGTTTTCTTATAATGACCACTGTATCAGCGAAATTTTAATTTGTAAGTGTAAATAATTTCATAGTGTGCCTCGTCTTTAGCGCGTTTGATGCGGCACCTTCACCGTTATTTATTACATATTCTTCCTGTGTAACATTGGACACGGTTGTGAAATGACGAACTAATGTCATGTCAACTCTATTTAGATGATGTTCGTTTGTGACTACAACGTAGTAATCCCATATTTTGTCTCATACAATCAATGTATGTTTTATTCTTGTTAGATGATGTCCGTTTGTGACTACAACGAAGTAATCCCACATTTGTCTCTAACAATCCATTTATGTTTTATTACTTTAAAAATTTACGCGTTGAGTAGCTGGGTATAATGTTTTCAATGTAACTTAGTGAGCATTTTCGACATCAATACATGTAGTTTGACCTAACTTTTCTATACTGTCTGAACAATTTCCAGACATCCATGGACCGGATTACCCTGAACCATATTTCAAGACAAGAGCTAAACTACGCTGGGATGATGAACGTTTGTATATAGGGGTTTGGCTACAAGAGACCGATTTCTGGACTTCAATTTCTTTTGACGAAGACAATAAAAGTAAGCTGCTTCTTGGGTTGGCTTAATACATTTTGACATTTATTTGTTTTTTATTAAAAGTTAATATATATGCTATGTCATAGTTATATAGCAATAGTACGTTATAGTAAAAATGAAACTGCTTGTTTTATTCTGCATTTAAAAACGCCGTTTTATACATTCCAAATACTTAATTATAAATTATTTATGTATATCAAAACATAGTCTTGCTCACTGGATACGAAACAGTGTTCATTAGTACCAAGCCATCATACCTTGAGCACACATGTGTCACAAATATCTGACGACGCAGCTGAGGCAATTTAATTCATGACGTTATATATAACCTGTCAAACGGACCTCTCGCTAGCTCTGTTTCAATCAACCAAGATTTGGTTTCATAGAGAAATTGTGTAAAGCTTTTAACATTCGTTAATCATTAACGCTTAAATTATATTATGTTTCAACTTGTATCTTTATATGTAATAATAATAACTGTATTAATACACCATTTTCTGTGTATATGTACACTATGTATATGTAATTTGCTGTAAGTAAATCATAGAGAAAAAAAACATTCTTGAGGAATGGAAATGATGTTTTTTATTTCGATGTTTTTCTTGAATTTACAGATGTACTTGGTACCTGATGGTAGTATGCATAAGTAAGCGCTTTTGTTCTTGTATGTCACATGTACCGGTATGTTTTTGTATTAATTCTGAAACGATCCCATATCAATTCAAATTCTCAATACTGTAGTTACAAGCAGATAATTATGAACGTACGGAATTATACATGGGATCTGGCAAAGGTTAACCAAATGTTGATGGTGGTAGCTTTGAGTCTTGGTGGACGAGTAAAATGCAAAAGGCTACATACACAGATGGTATTGTCAATAATCCAAATGGAAAAGGTATGTTGTTTTATTTTTAAATTGATGTTTACAACATTTTAACAATATCTAACACAGTCGTATTGTTTTAGCCAGAATTCTTTAAGGTTAATGTGTTTTCAGAGAAAATGGCAATTTTTGCTCGCGCCCCTCTGAAAAAGTGCATTTTGTGCGTGTGACCTTCTAAGGAAATGGTAAAATGTGTTTTACATAACGGCTAGCTGACCTACCATGTTATAATATGTTGGCAAAATTAGTATTAACATGTAACATTACCTGTCTCGGAAAGGGTATCTTATACTTTTCTGCTACTTTGTTTGATACAAGTAGTTAGTTTGAATGCGGATATTTTATTTCTAGTTGCTTTTGTGCCCATCTAAGCACTTGTTGACAGAAACTTTTTCATCAAAGCACTAAGTGAAACCTTCAGTTTATATTCAAATTTAATTATATATTAAACATATTGTTGACATATTTGTATTGTTTGACGTTATTAGCTGAATAGAAACCGGTATTGCAACTCCGATTACCACACGTTATGTCCACATAAAATTAAATTTTTTTTTGTAAGTGTTTTGATAAACCAATACCAAAGTGCACCGATTTAAGCCAGGTTTTATTCTTAAGGAGCATTTAAAAATAACTGTAATTGTTTTAATAAAGCAATACCCTAAGTACAACCAGTGTAAGTTTAGTTTTATTCTTTAGGGACATTTTGGAGTTTGGAGATATCGCTACCATTTGACACACTCGATGACAAGACTAAACGAACTCAACCTACACCCGAGATTAATGAAGCCTGGTTCGTTGATTTTTCAAGGTGAGTACCATACTGTGATATTTCCTATTTCATTGTACTTGCTTAGCGTTCGTTCAGTGCTGATGTTTCTTGGTTTATTTCGTGCTTATTTTCCGCCTTTAGTTTAATAAGTATGAATACAAGGGATCACCAGCGTCACTATTCTGGATTCTCAATATGTTTTAACATAGGATGCCAAAATGCTTAAAACAAACAGGACTAGTGCAACTATTTTCTTGAAATTGTGTATAAATTTTACATTTTCAGCCAGCCCAAAATTATTTTAAGCAGTCAATTTGGCATGTTGTTTAGCCTGTTTTTATTAAGAACCCCAACTATGTATGAATGAATAAACATAGACCCCTCTTCTGTTAATGAAGCAATTGCAATGTGTGTTTATGTAGTCTTTAAATTGTCACATATTTCTAGAAAATTATTAGTATAACACTTGACATAACAAACGCTTTACTTTCTCCGTCTTCCAGGCCACAATAAACGGTTAAGGTCGAAGCTGGACAGTATGTTAAGGTGAGTTCAGGTAATAATCTATACTAGACTATGTAGCAATGTTCTATTCAATAAAGTACATAATAAAAGTGAGCACAGTTTTGTCTACATTATGTGCATCTGCATGCTATTTACTAGATATATTAAAATTTCAATAGGAGTCAGGGTTAATTTTGAACATATTTACTGTTCGGTAATTGTTTGTTAAACAAATCGTATTCCGTGACTACCAAATTACTTCCATTGCTATACACAGGGCCAGAAATTGTTTGGAAAAACGTTTGTGTGGTAAATATAACTGGATGACAGTGTGCCAAAAGAGCAAGTTCTAGTATTACTGATTTAGACGTATTGCATAAGAATCCATTAAATATGCTACTGACATAAGTACACTTATACCTAACAGCAACAATTCTCCATATAGTAAAATAATACAAACAATAAGACAGGTATTTTATCGCGGCGATTGTTTGACGACAAGTAGTGTTTATTACCGAATATGTGGTTCCAACAAGAAGTAAATGATAGAAATCAACGACTTTTCATGTTTTGTGTAGAGCAATTTGCCTGACAATTTAGTGTTTCAATGTGTGCTATATGTTTATTGTATTTTAGGACGAATCGGCTGATACAAAATGGTGGACATGGCAACCACATTACGCTCCGTTGAATCACCTACCCACAAGGTATATTTTAGTTAAGCTTACAGTGTTTAATCATTTTCATTTAATACAAGAACAAGGCAAAGAAATGTCACATTTTTGAAAGAATGTTATACAACGGCTCTTTATACGATAGCTTTAAGAGGCGTATGGCTAGATAATAAAAGATCAGTTCCGGATGTTACAAATCCAATCAATTTAATAATGCATTTGTGACTATATTTGCAACAAGCATGCATGTGTAGAGTGAGACATTTACAGATTATGATGAATATTGTGAAATGACAGGTGATACCAAATGTATATTATGTGATGGGAAGTGTTGGTACTAGGTAAATATGTGTTTCATGTTATTACAGGTTTGGATTGGTACAATTAAAGAAGGATTTAAGTGACACTGAGTTTGACTATAAAATGTGGCATATATACAGGGCATTATTTGAAGTATTCGAAGCTGAAAAAGTACGATATGTAGATTGATTTTGCAAATTAAAGTAATCACAGCTTAAGATTATTTAAAACAAATAATCATATTGATTTCTACCTTAATTAACGGCAAATTACAAGAAACTACTTACATGCACGTTAATATTTCGCTGGCTTAGAATGAGAAGATCGCAAGACTTCAGTATAAAGTCGATATTTATGTTAAAACAAGTTGTTTCAACTTCAGTTTGGACTTTGGTCAACATGACAACTTCCGATTTTCATGAAAACTAGGCACATTAGAAGCGCCTTGTGATACTGAATTTAATTATGTACCATTCTTATAGGTCGTAAGTACCTTCTCATTCTAAGCCAGTTACTTAGTCGAGAATTGTTCATCAGTGGCTCTCGTCAATTTTTATTTATATACTTTTACGTCGACCATGTCGCCTAATCACATTAGTTGTCAATGAGAAGAACTTCGGTCAGTGACAACATAATTTTCAAATGATTGACATATCAATCTCGTGTAAATAGTTACACTATTTCCAACTATGTTTTAGTAAGTTTAAAATGAAAACTTTAATGATATAATAATGTGTTCCAGAACCAATGCTGTGCAAAGGTTGTACAAAAATAAAAGCTTGCGAAAAACCAATTGTAACTGACAAATACTTAATGCCAAGAATAACTAATTCGGTGATCTAACCACCGTAGGTATTTGCACTTACTTTGAAAAACACATATAGTACAATACATGTAATATCAAAGCAAACTCACGATAAAGTGCGAGGTGAAGTTAATACTGTACATGTTTAACCTGTTTTCTTTCGTTGTATTCAATAATGTGTGTGAATTAATATGATGCAATACTGTCTTAAAACTTTGTTGTTCTGTATACTTCCACCAGCAATAAAAGAAAATGACCGATTATACAAAACTGCGAGTTCCCTAATTGCTTGCTCTATCAGCTGTTCGAGCAAAAGAAACGCCCACTATTTGTAGACTGTGCTGTGCATAAGGTCAACATTTCATCTTAGTCTGAACGCGTGGCAACTGATATAACAAATGGAACAACACGAGGACAGTGGTAAATCATTGGGTTGTTACGTGGGCTATCGCTTTTTAAGGAAAGGTCTGTATTTTTGACAAACTAATTGATTTTCTCCCATCTCCTCCCTCAAAATGCATTGTTTTGCACAGAGAGGGTGCCGGTGCCAGCATAGAGAGGGTCCCGATACAGCGTTTTGCACAGAGAGGGTGCCGATACAGCGTTTTGCACAGAGAGGGTGCCAATACAGCGTTTTGCACAGAGAGGGTGCCGATACAGCGTTTTGCACAGAGAGGGTGCCGATACAGCGTTTTGCACAGAGAGGGTGCCGATACAGCGTTTTGCACAGAGAGGGTGCCGATACAGCGTTTTGCACAGAGAGGGTGCCGATACAGCGTTTTGCACAGAGAGGGTGCCGATACAGCGTTTTGCACAGAGAGGGTGCCGATACAGCGTTTTGCACAGAGAGGGTGCCGATACAGCGTTTTGCACAGAGAGGGTGCCGATACGGGTATACATCGTGAAATGTTTCATTCGAACGCAAACGAAGATCACCCTTTCATCCAGCGCGTCATATGATTTTTTCCTCATGCACTCATAGTTTATGTTTGTTTTGACCTTTAATTAAGTCCATGGGATGTTTGCATAGATATAAAAATAACACTACACGACTGCACCACTCCAACCACAGCGTCGATCAATTTATCGGCACCAGATGCAAACAATCTAAAAGCAAGGTAGCTTTTGAATTTTCCTATAAACTGGCTTCTGGTTGAAAGGACAATTACGACTTTAAGCCGAGCCGAGCAAAGACTGTATTTGACAGTCAGCCGTCTGCTGAATATGGCATGCATATATGTGCCTCCTCCTCCCGGATTTGAACCCGGGTCGCCGGATTAGGCGCCACGTGCACTTACCACTGAGTTACGTAGGACACATGCGCTGGTAATTGGATAACAAGCACAAAATGTACGTGTACGGGCTGCATGATGCGTTTCGTTAAAACAAAAAGTCGGATTATACGGGTCAATGTGTACAAAACATGTACACGATATTTGAAGGCGTTATCTCGTATAATAACTGAGTAGCTAAGTATATCTAGACAACAACCATATTGAACTATATAAATATTCACCAAATGCACCTTACTCATGATGCAAATGAATAAAATTTATTTGTTCACATGTTACACACAAGCTGTCTACGCGGGAGATAAAAGTGATGCCTAGGTCCCATTGAGCATTTTGCATGTACTTCCGATTTAATAAATGAACACCGGAAGGCATCAGGAAAAGTGTCCTCATGATCTAGGGGAAGCTTCATGGAAGTCATTAGAGAATTTACGAAATCCCTGTTTCCAATGCCTCCTGAAACTAATTTATTTAAATCGGTAGTACATCGCCGAGGCAAAAAATGCTCAATTGGACCTAGGCTTTAGCATGCATGCTTATTCAGAAGAGATTGTAAATCAAGATAAGAGAAGAAGGAAGTACCCACGTGGTGCATTGTGAATTGTTATTTATGATGTGTTTTCATTTTGATAGTCAAAATAATTGAGATAAATATTTCATCGCGGACAAGCACATTGAATTTGTTGATGAGGTTTGTGAATACAAAGAGCACTTTAATTGTGGCTCTGATTGTGAGAAAGTGTAAAAAATCATAAGTTCGCAGTCTTTGTTGTCTTAAGAAAGATGGCGCAATCGAGAAAGATCATCGTTATTTGTGTAGTTGTGAGCGTGGTGTTATTTGCAGTAGGTGTGGTAATAGGTGTGTATGTGATTCCAAGCGACTCCGAGTCAGCTACCAATTCTGATGCAGATGAAATTGCTGAGGATGGTACTTCTGATGAGCAGACCATGGATACTACATGTTTCACAACAAACTTCACTGACGCATTGGGAAAATACAGAGATAGGTATACACGTATTGTAATACATTGTTCAGTGTGTCTTTTCAGTATTATGTTACTGTGTTCACATTGTTTTGTTCATGGTATAATGTACATGCTCTTCTTATGTTGATTTACCTTTCGCCTATTGAAATACATTGTTCATTGTGTCTTTTTAATGGTTTTGTTACTATGTTCACATTGTTTTGTTCATGGTATTTTGTACATGCTCTTCTTACGTTGATTTACCTGTCGCCTATTGTTTAGTGCGACGAACATAAATAACGTTCTTATGCTGAATAAATTATTAGTTTGTTATTGACATAAGTAGCCCAATCATTTTTTTTCTGAAATTTGTAAGTAGGATAAACTTACTTTTCCGAAATCAGATGAGATTTGTTCACACATTGAAGCCATGACCATTATTCTAAATGTGTCTTTCCAATGGATAACTGATCAGAAATATGACTTTGATTGCTGCCTTCCCTGTCCGATTTCTTCATACCTTTTTAGCCGAGTTCAGAGCGATAGCAAACAGAGTTATTTATAAGGTTCATGACTCGTAACACAGGAAAATCATTGCAAATAGCATATTTCCATTTGAAAGCATGTGTTAAATGCACACTACAGTTGTTAAAACCCTTTTTGCTGCATGGTATCCGTAAAAAAGTTTAAAACGAAACAGTGAAGAACAAGAATATTGTTGTTTTATTAGATATATTGAGAATGTAGTGGAAGATTCGTGTAGCCAGGCCACGTGTAATACCGAGGACTTACCACGGGCATACTTGGCTTACCATTTAAATGGAGAAAACATCACAATAGACGGACATCTAAACGACACAGCATGGGAAGAAGTTCCTTGGACTGATGACTTCATGGGTATGTACGAATATCTACTAAATCACATTCATGCGTATGTTGCGCATTAATTGGCTATTTATACAACAATATTATTTGCGACAATGTCCCTGATGTGCCCTGCAAAACAATTGGAAGATGAAGAATTTGTTTATGAAAAAAACGACATCGAGGGTGGAAATACACACATAGTTATGACTGTGGGTTTCTAACCAGTTTATTATAATTTGGACTTGAAGCTCATGCAGGGAATCATTTAAAAAAATATTAAGACTGAGCCTAGTGCCTAGCTGAGAACACAAGGAAATATCAGCTGTTTGGTAAATCAACAATGGTTCAATATATCAAGCATATATTACAGATCAACCACTATAAAATCATTATATATGGCATTTATGTCTCAGTTTTCAGCCCGCTTTGCTCAGTCGGTAGAGCACGAGACTTATTATTCTCTTTCGGGTGAGCCTTTAAACCTAGCTTCCATGTATGTGTGCTATACATCTGGCAAGTAAAAGAACCAGTCCAGTATCTGCACTATCCAACGGAAGCGGGGAGCTGTGGCCTAAAGGTTGAGCGCGCGCTTCGGCATGCCACACCCACAGGAGAGAAATGGTCTCCCCAGGGAGACACGAACGTAGGTTTTCATAGGTAGTCCAATGACCAGGGGAAGTTAAAATGTCAAAGGGTGCTTGAGCGGCTGATCAGCTGAAAGGAGCCCTAGAAAATTGGTAACATAACGAAACATAAAATGACTAAACTCTCCTGGGGCTCGCACATATGAAATATCCGGGGGCAATGATAAAAGCAGCATAAACTTATTTCTGATTACGTAGACATACGAGGACCCGATTATCCTACACCACGTTTCAATACCAAAGTGAAGATACGCTGGGATGATGACAGAGTGTATATCGGGGCAAGAATGGAAGAGACAGATTTCTGGGGAAATATCACAGAGGATGAAACTGCTGGTAAGACATTATTATCAATATAAACCAAATCACTTTATGACTTATCGGAATACTATAAAATTCAACTTGTATCATTTATTGCTATTGAAAGCACATGCCAAATCGGATCACTGTACTTCTAATTGTCGTACTCTATAATTCAGCGTGTACTCCTTACTGCAATTGCCGGAAGTCGGCTCTTTTTTATTGACAGTGAATTGAGTAGGTATTCCATTACAGAATAAAGTTTTAAACGTCAATGTAAAATGCAGTTTGGTTTTACCTTAAAAGACCTCAGTTTACGACTAAGTCAGCAATATACATTTGATATTTAATCTAATTGCCATACGAGGTCATGCATCTCATAATTTGCTTGTTATATTAAATACAATCAAGTTGCCTCTTGTGAGCACGTATCATTTAACTAATACATTCTAATGAGGCGCCTATGATGTCAACAATATTTTCTGATACACAAATCATTACATCGTATCATATCAGAAAATATCTATTTATCAAGAAATTTATGTGTTCATACTCGTATTAATTAACAATGAAGTCAATAGGCCGTAAGTATAGTCCAGCTAGGGTAATCTGACAGTGACGTCATACACAAAAGATTAAAACCTTCGCTTAATTAAACAGGTAGAGTTTAGTTTGGTATTGAACTGTTGGTATAAGCATTTATACTTGTTTTTACACCGTACAAATGGATTGGTCCACTGCGTCACTGGATTGTAGTACTCAACATGTAACATAATAATAATGTTTTGTATTTCAGTTTATCTGCAAAACGCATTTGAGGTAATGTACTTTTTGCATTTGATTGTTTTCGTGCATGTTGTAAGGCATTTTGGGTTTGATTGCACTTAAATGCCGGATCTTTATGTTTAGATATTGATATTTATTTAGCTGAGGTATTTGTTTGCACTATAAAAATTTTTTTTCAAACTAGTTGAGTGGTTCCAAATGACATTTAAAATGTATCTTAAAAATGCACACATGATAAAATAGGTGACCATAAATCAGCAGATTTCTGAAGACATTTTAGTGTCAGTATCAAACGGCATTCAATTTGAATTTTTGATATTCAACGTTGAATTAAGCAAACGAGTACGAAATGCCAAACTACAAATACAAGTCGCTGGCTTAGAATTAGAAGGTCGTAACTACTACTTACGACCTTATAAGACTAATGCATATTTGAAATATACATCATAAGGGGCTACTTGTCATGAAAATCGGAAATTGTCATGTTGACCAAACTGGAGTTGAAACAGCTTGTTTTACCATAAGTAAAGAGTAATTTTCAGACAGTTGTTTGCTTGTTTTCCCAAAATATTGATTTTGTACGTACGATCTTTTCATTTTAAGCCAGACAAGTATAGAAATATACTATAATTATTTCTCAATCACCATTGTATGTATGTATTTCTGCACTGGTTTAGACATTATAAGTAGAACAGATAGGCCAACTTTAATGTTAACACTGACACGTGGCTCTTCCACAATATTTCGAGCTAAAAACGTCAATAAGGATCTTCATTTTGACATACGGACCGTTTAAAACCGTCAACTTGAAGTGTTTACTATTTTTTACTATTTTAAACTTCTTTTCTTATTGTATTATTTAAAGCAATATCGTAGATATTTATTTTTCTTTTTCGTTAAATTTACAACCTGGTCCCGCGTCAAGTCAATTCTCTTATCGCATCCCGAACGTGGATTATTGTGCGGTACACAAGAGCGTCATAATTATTGTGATATTTGTTCAAACTAATCTTGAAATGCAGTTCGACGTAAATTAAAGATGTGTTCACATTTCTATTTCAGGCTTTCATTGTTCCTGATGGAAGTTTTCACAAGTAAGTACCCAAGTGTTACCATAAACAATAGCTTCATCATCTCAATAACTTGCACGACGTACTCCTCTGAATCATCAGTATAATAACGACTACATCTATTTTAAAAGTTGCTTGTCATAGAACATCTCAACATCAATACCGAATGCATCTACAACATATATAATATATCGCTGGCTTAGAATGTAGTTTAAGGCTGATATCCGTTTAAATTCAGCATCACAAGACGCTTCTTATTAGCCTTTTTCACGAAAGTCGGATATTGTCATGTTAACCAATCTGAAGTTGAAACCGTTTGTTATACCATAAGTAAAGAGTATTTGTTCGTGTTTTCAATATATTGAGTTTGATCTTAGTTACGATCTTCTCATTCTAAGCCAGCGATATGTAAGTAGTGCAATTGTGTGCAAACTTGTAACCAATGCCACTGGCGATCCCAAAACCATTACTGTTTTAATTAGTTAATAATGGTTTGCTTTAAGTAAAACTGTATAATTAATACTAGCGGACGAATGTTCAACCATTGCAGAGACATTTATATTAACTGGAATTCTTGTCATAGTTCATGCAAGTGATATGCGACCTTCGTTCTGGCTATTATTGATCACAAATGTATGTCTTTATCCTGGAATTCAGTTATAAAGAAATGCAGATCAATGTCCTTAACACTACTTGGGATTTGGCAATGAGTGCGGCTTACATGGACTTTGTCGGACCTGGGTCGGCATTCAATGCATCTTGGGAGAGCGGTCAAGAGAAGGCGACTTATACAGATGGGATAATAAACAATCCAAATGGAACAGGTTATTGTATTGTTAAATAAATCAGCAAGATATTTTTACACGAATAACAAACATAATATATTATATATAACGCAAATAAATAACAAAGATAACTACTTGTATTGGCCTTCAAAAAATGACAACATGTTTTGGGAAATAAGGCATTGAAAAAACAAGACAAATATCCATACTTCATATATTTTGGAATTTCAATGCGTCTTACAAGTTTGACTCATTTGTAAATAAAAATATACTTGTGTTTTCAAAAGTTAGATATCTTAAATCCTACTGTGATTTAATTATAGGAACGTTCTGGACTGCTGAATGGTCCTTCTCCTTTGAAAATCTTGCCGAACACACATTGCGTTCCAACCCAGAGCCTGCGAAAGACGAGGTGTGGTTCTTCAATTTTGCCAGGTAAAGCATGCCCAACGAAACACCAGTTTATGCCGTTAATACTTCAAACATAAGTCTTACACACTCACCACCAGTTCAAAAACATATATTTTAATGTAAAAGCGTTAGTATAATTAATTAATGACTCATAAGTGCTATTTAAAATGTAATGTTCTGGTGTCAACCGACAGACCTTCAAGAAATTCAATCTACAATATTGATGATCATATTTATGTCTTGAAACTTTATTTCCCATTATGAAATGTTTATATGTAAAATGTATATGATTATTATTTAAGAGGATTGACAATGACTTCTTCAATAAATTTGTATTTGCGGAAGTGAACAGCAAAGCCTGTATTTTTTTTAATTATTGTAAATAACCAGTATGGGACCCTATTCACCAAATCTCAATCTCAGACTAAGACTTTATATTGTCAAATACTTTATTCACTCTCATATTGCTATACACGTAATTGTACCATTTTGATATAAGTGGGTATGCATGTTCAGGTGGTTACAACAAATAATGAGATAAAATTCCAAATGGTAAATTCTAAAAGCAAAGTAATGACAACGCTTATTTATAAAAGTTGTAAATTTTAAGTCGGAGTTTCAGTCTTACAATGTTGGTGAATAAGGCCCTGTAAATTATATGAACACTGATTGTGAATACTTTATCTTAATTTCAGACCACAATATCATTTCAAAATTACAAATGGAAAATATGAGAAGGTAAACAGACAACAAAAACTTCATTAAATCAAATTAGCTCTAGTATGCTTAAATACATCAGATCAAATTAATTGTGTTCTTTTTTTATTATGTTGGGCACTCTCGTTAATTATTAAGTAATTGCAGGGAATGCGAAAATAGTTCAAATACAATGTGTCTTCCCGAAACCCTAACATCTTTCGCCATGCACAAATGTTCCAAATACGAGTATAATGGTATGAGACAACAGTTTTGTCAACCATTCCACTATAACAAATGTATTATTAGTATAACTATGTTATGGTGTGCTGCCCTACATGCCAGTGAGCATAACGGACAGTAAGTAAGTAAACTTTGTATGTTATTTACAATATTTAAAGCTAACTTTTACTATCAGAAGAATTGACAAGTTTTGTATTTCGTATTAATTAAAAAAAAAATTGATAATGGCATTGTAAAAAGAATACATGTAATTGAAAATGTTATTATATGTTTCAATAAATATTTGCGCAGGATGAGGACAAACCTACTGAATGGTGGTCATGGCAACCAATGTATGCAGTGAATCTTCACATTCCTAGCAGGTTAAGTATGGCTTCTAAATCAAAGTACAAGATTTATAATTTAAATTCTCATAGTTCTTTGTGTGCCCCTCACTTATTTATAAGTGGGAGCATTTAGCAATGGCGCCGTACGTAACACAAATCTTGTGTGTTGATTTCGTTAACCGTTCTATGGAATTTCCTCAAACATTCACGGATTATCAACCCCAAGGTGTGTTTGACCGTAAGGGAAGGATTTTTCTTATGTCAGTTCTTACTAGAGTCATGGCCCTTTGTTACTTCTACACTCATTAAATGTTATAAGTACAACAACACAGTACATAGCGTTACGTGCAAATAGTCGGTCGGTCGACATGCCGATTGGTTTTCCAACAATAACTCCAAAACGAGTTGACCTAGGATTCTAAAATTTTAAGTGGATATTATTTTCTTCCACACACGGTCCGACCCAATTTCAAGGTCATTTGGATCGAAGGTCAAACACATCGTCACCTTTGAACACTCAACAATCACTGGTTCACACAATAAAAAATATAGAATCTTAGATCGTAAAACTTTACAGAGAGGTTCCTGATCATCAGATGTAGGCTGCTAATAATTTTCAGGTCGATATGTCAAAGGTCAAGGTCGTGGTGACCTTAGCTACACTAGGCTTTTTACTGTCATGAGACGTGTATGTTTCACAAACCTCTCTTGTACGGTCTATAATCGTAATTCTTCCGTTTTTGTGTTTTCCTGGTGTGGGCATTGATGGACAATGTGTATGAAAAATTTTGAGACTTCTTGCGAAAATCATTTGTTTGCACGTGCATTTTGCATAATTTGAAAATTCACGGTTTACTGCTCGCAGCGGGCAAATTATAATCATCGAATTATCGGATATTGCTGCTTTACTACTCGCATAAAGACACGCAAAAAAATTAAAAAAGATATACGCATTACATTTTGGTGTACTTGTAAATAACATTTAACAAGTGTACTATATATTACATAATAAAAAGAGTGTGTGTTGAACACCTCGGTAGCCTTTGACTGGAATGTCTTCAATCTTTCACGGATGATCAACCCCAATGTGTAGATGACCGTAAAGGAAGAATTGCTTTCTGCGTCTATTTTAAGTTATTGTCCTTTGGTACTTTTACTATATAACCCATGATGAAACATGTTTTGTGTTGAACACCTCACAAACCGTTGGGCGGAATTTCTTCTAACTACACAGATTAACAACCTTGTTGTGAAATTGACCGTAAATGATGGAAATTTATTTTCCGACGTCCATTTTTACCAGAGTTATAGCCCTTTGTTACTTTTGCTATATACCCCAATAAGGTCACCCGTGTCGATGGACACATTTCTTGTTTTTATCTTATTTAGGAGTTGCATAATTGCCAATTGTCTTTACAATTGGCATGTAACATTTAAATAATGCTGCTGAATACATATTGCATGCAGTATAGTATTTTTATTACATTATTTTTATGAGTTGGTATGTCAGAAATACATTACTAGTATAAGAAATACATTGTGTAAATCTCGCTCAAAAGTTTTGTCGTTTGAAAGGGGATGTTTTATAAAGATCTATTCCCCTCACGTATTTCTGGACACATTTACGCTTTTATTCCATAATGCAATAGTCATCCCTTGTTTTTTTGTTTCAGGCACGGCTTAGTCCAATTTAAGCGAGACATGAACGAGACTAATTTCAACTTTGGCAAATGGCACATGTATAGAGCCTTGCTTGAAATATTTTATGCTGAACACGTACGTATTATATGCATTATAGTATGTCTTATTGTAAATTACAGAAAATAGATGTAATTAAAATTACGTGTGTGCCTCTGGAGCGAAGACTACTTTGAAAAAATGTAGTTAAGCTCCTATGATCACTCTTAGTCCGTCGTCTGTCCGTCAGCAATTTCTTCATACGTCATCTTCTCCTGAACCACTTGGTAAAATTTGATAAACCTGTGAAGGAATCTTTCTTGTGTGGTCCTCTAACAAAAGTTTTTCAAATGGTTCTGGTCTGTTGAGTAATTAGGTCATGGCGCCCAAAACGAATGTTATATACATGTATTTAGCATTTGTTATACTCGTATTTACGAGTGTTTGTACCGAGTATCTGCGATTCATCGTCGGATACCCACGGTCGGTGCCTCCGCTCCGCTACATGTTACATAGTGTACGAAGTGGAGCGAATGCACCGACCGTGGGTATCCGACGATGCTGTTATTTTGCAATATACGACTTTATTCCAGAAATACAAAGCGTTAAATGGATTGTTCTCTGATGATCTACTGAGTCTTGATATGGCTCCGAAAATCCTTTCACATGACTGCGTGAATATGACCATCACTGTTGCACATTCCGGAACTACGTTTGAAGCTGTTGTTACATCTAATCTGGATCCTAGCTTACTTGCAGGACGTATAAAACAGGACAGATTTGTGTGGTTTACATAAAAGTAGTGAACATTTACATCTTAATTGTTCCTTCAACAGAATGTAATCTGAGTGTCATTATTTCGTATTCATAATTTGGTATTTGCATCCTACTAATGTCGTTTTTCAACAATTTTGCTTTGTAAGATTTCTTGAAATGAATTTACATGATCATGTGGAAGAACAATAACTACATGTTTGTAATAATGCACTCTTCTCATATCAATGTTTTTTTATCTCCTCGTCAACAACTGTATGTTGCTTTTATAAATTATTTGTTTGGGTCTTCATAAAAGTTTATGTAGTCTGTATATAGTGATATGTCATTGTAAATGATGTGTGTTAATAAAACTTTACTGTTTACTATTCGTGTTATTGTTTCTTCTAACCCCAGCTTCGTGTAATAATCTGATCGACTTCTTGACGACAAAATTACTGTTATTAGTGCTGACAGATGAGAAAATTGAGCAAGCGAGTCAAAAATATATGTAAAGAGGAAAAATACGAGCATATAATATACGAATGTATTTATAAACTTTATTTGTAATATCTACAAAAGATACAAATATATATTATTAAAATTTGTTATTTTGGAAGATGTTATCAATAAAGCTCAAAAGAATGAGTGTCATTGACACATGTTTGGTTTAACAGGGTGAGGCTACTCTATGAAAATAATTTGAAGTAAACATTTGAAGATCGGCTAATTTCAGATAGCATGCGATGCTGTGTGAATAGTACATGTAAACATTCGTGGTCATTCACAAATCGCTAGATCCAACAGGAATATCGAAATCGAAGTCACGGTTGGTAAGAAATAACCTCACAACTTACCCGTCATCAGTATTTACTTCGGCCGTGGACGCATCACTCGGTCGAGGAAGCATCGGGTTATATCGTGTGTAATATAAGCCACATGTGTGTGCAAATGTTGGTTTAGTTTTGACTTATTATATATACATGTATTACCCAATGCATATATATAATTTCTATCATACAAATACCAATATACATGTATACATGTATAAAATATGCATGGGCAAAGGTTCGAGTCAGGTGCCATAAGTTCCAAAACTTAGTTACAGGAACAGTATAAACGGTTAGAAATTTATTGTTCCTGATTACAACTCTCCAATTATGAAGGTGACCGCATAGATGAACAACCGTTACAGCTACCTGAGATCTGAATATGCAATCCCTGATAATATTAAAATGGAGCCCAGTCCTGAAATCTGATTATTTGCGAACACGGGACCTGTATAACACGGGGTATGTATATTGATCGACGTAATTTTTTTGACTTATTTTCAACGAAAAATAAAATGGTATTGGGTATTTACCTGCAAAAGGATAATTTACAAAATATAAGTACCTTTTCAATAAACAGTAGTAGAATTCCGTTACTGCAAGATACCGGCCGGGTTGGATTTTAGTGTTTCTGGCCTCGTTTTGAAACGAAACCGGAAACAGGTGTAATATGTTTGTTTGACAAAAATAAACACGATTCTGTGAAGAAATAAATTGGTGGTAAATACCTACTTACATTACATACATAAAGTTTAAATGTTTATTCAAAGTCTGTATATGTTTGATCATGTTTGTAAACAGCCTGTTGCAACTGTCATTGCGTAATCGCCACCGAAAACACGCTGACATTGCAGCATATCTGATCATTTCTGAAATTTGAGTTGTTCAACTTGTTGACTCTGAAAAAACACCCGAGCACAGCAAATGATCAACTGTATCATATCATAACCTGGTTAGTACATAAATCTGAAGATAAATAGAAACAGCATATATACATGTAATGGCTATTTTTACATACAGTATTTCTTCAGAGCTCTATTGTTCACCTGTTCACCATTCAATATTTTCCTGCCCGGGGGTGGGCAATGCGCCAGAGGACACAGGTAGATGTGGGGCAATCTGCTAGGAGATTTTTTAATTTCTGACTTCTCTCTCCACAGATGTGCATTAAGTTGTCAAATACGTGTAAGTACTTGCGACCAAACTTGTGTCGCAAACATGTTGAAAAGATGAATGAAAAGTTGTAAATACCATAGCATAATATATAGCATGCCCACGAAGAATAATCCTTTCTTTCACTATATGCACCAAAAACATCCATAAAACACTGAGCAATTTGTTTGCCCGACAATTTTAACACGACAATGTCACATTTTTAAATTCCACTACAGTCTATTTGTTGTTGATATATGTAAATCTTTATTCCCGTATCGACCAATCAAAATGCTAGATGGAAATAGTTTCTAGAACAATAAGGAATGAGGGAGATTGGCACCAAGTAGTTGTCACAGTGATGTACCCTGGTACGCGTGAAACCATTACACTGAGCACGCTAGGAGGAAACAAAAAAAAACAAGAATTAACAAACATTTGTTGACAAATTGAAATTGAGCTGATTTTTCTTGTAAACTGATATTTGATGACTTATGAACATAATACGATAAGTTGTAAATTTTACTGTTCGCTTAAAGATTCTCTTATGAATTACACATATGTTGCGCTCATCTAAGGCAGTGTACGCGTACCGTGTACTAGGGGTGTAACGGTACGCTCACCTCACGATATGATACGTACCGTCAATTTTTCTAACGGTTCGGTATATTTCGGTATGATACATTATTCTCTAACAGCTTCTTAGATACTTCAATTTTTAAGTAATAATGAATTTGTTGCTTCTATAACAGCAAATATTATGTGCCTATCAACTATTTTAAGTGAATTTAGACAATACGAAGCATATCTCAATACAATTAAAAAGAGTGATACATGGTAATTTATAAATTATACATATTCAGAAGGTTCGTATACCGCGGTATACCGTTACAGCCCTACCGTGTACTCACAGTTATGTTACATTAGATTTTCAGAGAATACACATCCTGATTTATTTATCGATTTATTGATTATAAGGACCAATATTATCAGGTATTCTGCGCCATTCATCTATTTTTAATATATTTTACATGTTCAAAGCCGAAAATTGCTCTAATTTGACGTTAAAGACAGAATTCATGAAACTCTGACAAGGATAATGCACATTGGGTCTCGATGCAAGTCGAGATTGTTTGACTAAGGACCCAGGGGGGAATTTTTTTTTACGCACTAGAGACAAAGCTTAGTTTCTAAATCACTGTGGTGGAGCCCAGTAATCATAGTAATTCCCTACTCTTGGAACCAGACCAAAGTCTATTCTCCGTTGATACGGTAGTCAAATTCTCATCTGTTAGGAAGGTTTGTTTATCTTATTCCCCCTGTAGTACAGGCTGTACTCCCCCTCCCCCCCCCGGGCAGGCATAACATTAACTGGTGCATTATCATCCAGTGACAAGTTAATTAAAACCCCTGCTCCAACCCTATGGAAGTGCAGGGGAGTATTCCTGTGTAGTTACCTTTACGATGCCCACACATTGCCTTATGAGTGCAGGCTCTTGTTTCATGCCAAACTAGCAGCGAAATATATAAATAGCTGAAACTATTTCAATGGTTCGGCAGACGTTCCGAAAAGTGCTGGACCAATGGTCCTGACCAGCGAACATTTGTCTGGACAAGGAATATTTCTGCCTGGTAATTGTTCAAATACTTCAGGATTTGAATTAAAGCTTTTCCTGTTAATATTGATTTTCACCCAGCATCCCAGAGGTTTACATAAAAACAGTTTGTTTAGCTTGCTCACACTCGTTTTTATGTTGTCTATGTATGTGTTCGCAATTTATTTAGTATTTTTTAATGATATGTCACATTTCAAAACTCTTTTACTGATTTCCATTGATTTAGGTCTTTAAAGAATTTCGCAAGTAATTTTAGGATTTTCATGATTGAGCATTTGACCCCGACCATTTTCAAATTGTCATATTGTCTGATTTCCATTCTGTCCGGTCGAGATTTGGCACTCACACCCTTGCAAAGTGCGAGTCGTTTTTGCATATTGTGAGTCCATTTTACAAGCACTGGCAATTTTTGCGAGTAAAAAAATTTGAAGCACAGTGTTCCCATTCACACAAAGATTTTACATTACACGTAGTGAAAGGGTTATGAAAACTTAAGTAAAAATCAGTAAAAAGTATGTGAAGAAACGGAATTTAGCTCATTCCAGAAGTTTAAATAAAAAACAAATTGTTTGTGCGTGAGTAACAAGTGCCGGTTTGCACACGACCCAAGCCATGATTTTCCTACGCCTATTTTTAGGTACATATTTATAACGAGCAACTAGGATTGGTTCAGCGCGTCCACATGGTTTAATCAAGGTAAAATGCACACATGTTGCATGTGACAGGATCAGATATAAACATTTAAACATTGGGACACCTGCCATCTAGAGACAAATGCAGGCTGTAACTAACATGTACACCTAAGTAGGTCAGACCCATCCATGTTCTCCCCCTGAAAATGGTGCATATGCTAACAGGGATTTCCCTGATGCAGGTTTTCTGCGTCCCTGACGCAACTTTGGGGCTTGGGACCCTCATTTCTGCATTACTGTGCATCCTTGGGACACCCAATAGGATCCCTTGAATAAACATTTTTATTTCAGCTAGAGCATTTTTCTTTCTGCTATTTATTGCACTAAGTCTTGTGGTGCATTTAGCAATCTGAATTTGCTGTTTTATTTATTTATAAATTTGATACTCACTTATAATGAGCTGAAATGCATTACCGTATAGTGAAGGGACCCCCAAAATTCTCAGGGACTCCCTAAATATAAACCTTAAGGGTCCTGGGACCCTCGTATGAAAAATCCCAGGGAAAACCCTGTGCTAGATGTTTTGCGGTCGCTGAAAATATGATGTTTTTATTATTTCAGATTCTTTCTCTTAATTCCCACTAAGACAGTCTGAAATTTGAATGAGAGAAAATGTCTCAAGAGAAAAGGAAAACTGTTGACGCTGATCTTATTGATGAAGATTCAGACAGGAAAAAACTCAAAGCTAATCAGACTCAGTCAGATAAAAATGGAACTACTACTAATACAGTTAATGGCACTGATGATCATACTCCCGATGCCAATGATACACAAGAGTATGACATGGTTAGTCCAAGTGGTTCAGTCAACTTAAACAATTTAGCTGAACAAGAAAATGGGGAAAGTTCAAATGCATCTGATAAGCCCATTGAACAATTGCAGAAGCAGGTTACTGACACTGTTGAAGCTTTGGCCACATCAAGTGAGAATGGAATCGAGTCCAAACCTCCTTTAAAGCCTATTGAATCTGTACAGATAGATGCAAAATTGGTATCTGAAGTTGTTGGTGATCTCGACTTTGAGAAAATATATGAAAGAGTATTAAAATATAGAAAAGAGAAAAATCGTATTGAGATTGTTTCTAATGAAATAATGGATGGTGTGGGTAATGAGAAAGTTGCGGACGAACCTCTTGATGACAATCTATTTAAGGAACTATCTAATATACTTGCTGTTTGTCCTGATGCAGACCCAAGTAAAGTGTATGATATGCTTGTTGCTGATACATTGGAACATGATAGAGCTGGTAGAATTTTAAAACTGTTATCTAATCCAGATATGGCTAATTCTGTAGATCATAGCCATACTGCAACAAATACTTTATCAACTGCACCAGCCACTTTAGCAGATGAAACCACAGGGACATTGAATGCATCATTAGAAAAGTCAAGTCAGTCAGGGAAAACTTTAAATGGGCCGTTTTCCGATCCTTCATTTAAGAACAATCCATTGTACAAAGATATGAAAACATTAAGAAAGGTTTTACCTGACAAAGATCAAAATGAAGTTTACGCATTCCTTGAAGCTCATTTTGACAAACCAAATAGAGTGCAAGTTGTAATAGATGAACTCACTGCATCTGACAGCCAGGAGTCATTGCCAATGGTTAGGGAAGATTCAGTTGAGGATACGGATCGCGGAAAAGCTCCAATGTCAGTGGAAGAGAAACTAATGGCTGATTTGAAGCAGCTGAAGGAAATATTCCAAGATTGTGACCCAAACTTTCTTCATAAAAAACTTGATGACAATGTTAGCCTTGATAGAGTACAAATTATTGCAGCTGAATTGTTTGAAAATAGAAATTATCCAAAGTTGAAAGATGTCATTGAAGACGAAAAGACCAAAGAATGGAAAAAGAAAGTAACAAGTTTGGATTTTGAAATAAAAACTTTCTTAAAGAAATTCCCAGAGCCTGTAAATTATTTTATGGACACTGGTGGTACTGTGAGTGATAACTACAAGGAACATGTGTTAGTCTATGTGAAGAATACTTACCCTATTTTAAAGGATGGGTATATTAAAAAAGTGTTAGAAGACAAAAAACATCATTTAGCGCCAGCCATACAAAAGATTGAAGAAGAGTTACCCGAAATCATGTGTAAGACATTTAATATTTTTATAATCATTCCTATATAAACAATACATGTTTTGCAACATATACTGTAAAATCATTAATTTTCGTGGGGGATTATATTTCTTTAATTTCGTGGTTCACCTCAACCACAAACTTTAATCCCAACGAACATTAATTTTGACCCTTGTTTTATTACCTGAAATGCAAAATCCACGAGTTCAAGTCCCAACGAAATTGTCTTTTTACCAAAACCACGAAATTTTGTCCCAACCAAATTAAATGATTTTACAGTAAAATGGCCGATAGATGTAGTTTAAGTGGGATTTTTATTGGTCAGGTTTGGTTCTGATTAGATATTTAAAGCGCTAGGAATTACTTGTACTTATTCCTACTGATATTTATTTCACCGTAGATGTGACTCAGCAGGGCCCTGATTTGACCGGGGTTTTTTAAGTCTGTGACATTTGTAAACTGTTCAGTAATTGTTGTAGATGTTATAATTTGTGCTTTAATAGAAATTATTTTTTTCTAAATTGACCCCAGAAAAACTTTTCCCAAAATACCAAGAAAAAAATATTCATTGTAATTTTAGTGTGATCAACATTTTATTCATTTTTCCTCAGTTCGACCATCCAAAAAGAAGAGAGATGTAGCACGTGAGGAATTGTTGGTCTACCCGGACAAACCTGATGAACCTTTCTTCCAAGAGGTGATCTTTGTATGTAACAAGCGATCAATTATTGGTAAGTTGTGTAGGTGGCCTTCGAAGCTCAGTGGTTGGCGCACTTGCTGCCTAATCTGGCGACCCAGTTCAAATCTGGGTAGAGGCACACATATGCCTGCCATATTTAGCAGAAAGCTGACTGGCAAATAAAGGCTAAGCTCGGTAGTTAGGTAATAGTGTAAGAACAGCTGTATACTTCAGGACAGCAGATAAAACTGACTGTTACACCAGTGCCTCAAATTTTGGTTATCAGTTCAATTATCTCAAAGTCAGCTAATTAGGTATGAACTATTGACATTGTTTTTGGGCTGGACATCTATCTGGATAAATGTCACTGAGCTTAGCCTTTATTTGCCAATCAGTTTTCTGCTGAAATTTGGCAGGAATGTGTGTATCTCCATCCGGATTTGAATCTGAGTCTGTCTCATCCGATCAGGTGGCAAGCACGCGTACCACTGAGTTATTCTTCTTAATAACTGGTCAAATTTGAATGATACTTCACAATGAATAAGTTGCCTGAGTTATGGCCCCTTTTGTGAGATTTAAGGTTTGCTGTCAAGATATCTTATATTTGATTTGTCCTGTATTATGCAATTGTTTTCCAGATCATTTGGAGGGCGAGGCTGAGATGAGAAAACTAAAACTTGAAACAGCTCGATCTCTTGGTGAACTGATTGAATGTGGCTGTTGCTTTGACGACGAATGTTTGTTTGAAGAAATGGCTGCATGTGCAGACGGACATATTTTCTGTAAGGAATGCATTCGCCGTTCTTGTGAGGCTGCCATTGGTGAAGGAAAAATCAAATTTTTATGTTTGACAGGTACAGAAATTGTATGAGACTGATTATTCCCTTGTAATAGTACCATAGTTCACCAAGTCAAGAGAATTTAACATGATCCTGACCTTTAATTAGCATAATACGACAGCTGATATCTTGTCTATATTTATAACCTTGGTTGTATGTTATCACAAACACGGAATATCACGAAGATGCTGGATATCTGGATATGGCACTATAAATTGCCTGTGTTAATTGATATATTCAAAGCCAGAACCTTGTAATATATTCCTGCATTAAGGTCAGGGGGTCAGGTCACATTCTCCAAGCTATATGTATTAATGTATGTACAATAAGTACTTTTAAAAAAGCACATTTACTTAGTTGATAATACTTTTCATGATTCAAACATAAGGTATAAAACAAATCTGACAGGGAAGGCAGTACTCAACTTAACCAGCCGAACACAGAAAACATTAACAACACAACATAATACAATTATACGGAACAATGCCCATATTTAACAGATCGTATCATTAGCTGATCTTAATGGAGGTGGCGATTTAATGTGAAATTTATTGTTATATTTTCTTGCAGGTACCTGTGAGTTAGAATTCCCCTTCCCAGTACTGCAGGAACTACTGCCACCTACAACATTTTCTCTAGCTTTACGTAAGATGCAGGAAGAGGAGCTACGATTGGCTGATATAGCAGATCTCGTCAGCTGTCCGTATTGTTCATTTGCTACCATCATGTCTGATCCAGATGATAAAGTATTTACGTGTATGAACCCAGAGTGCCTTAAAGAATCATGCAGGTAATAGTTTTTTCATTGATAGGCGTTTTTTATGCCCCGGCATCTACTGATGCAGGAGGCAATATAGTGATTGTACGTCCGTTAAAGTATTTAATATCGTTGAGCTCAGCATCTTTGGCGCTTGTAATTTGTTGAGGTGCATGTTTTTTCATTGAAGTTGTTCTGTATACGATCATCTTCTGCACTTGTGGAGGAAAGAAAATCATCATTGCTGTCGAATTTTTATGAAAGGTTGTAAACTGCAGTGACAGGAAATCAAACACAGATTTCTGGGTTAAAATCAAGTGATCTAAAATCACACGGTTTGCTGTAATGTTTTGGCAGATCTAGACAATCATATCCGAGCCAAGCATAGCCTTTATTTACCAGTCAGCTTTCTGCTAAAATATGGCTGACATATCTGGCGACCTGGATTCAAATCATACATATATATGTATGATTTGATTCCAGGTCGCCAGATTAGACGGCTAGCGAAATCACCACTGAGCTAACGAGGCTCATTAAGTTATGTTAATGATTGCAGGTTGTGTAAGGAACCAAACCATGTTCCATTGAAATGTAATGAAGTTGAAAAGCAGTGTGCCACCAGTATGAGAACGTATATTGAAATGAAAGTATCAGAGGCTATGTTGCGTGTTTGTGCCTCATGTAAGAAAAGGTAAGTACAGTTCAACCTCTCCAGAGTGGCCCTCTGTAGAGCAACAACTCTCTATATCGACCCCCTTGAAATTTCCCTCAGCATATATTTACTATTTCTTTAACCTCTGTAGAGCAACAACCTCTTAACAGCTACTATAATTTGCTGCTCTCAAAGGATGTT
The DNA here is from genome assembly GCA_963678985.1 of Spisula subtruncata. Classification (NCBI taxonomy): domain Eukaryota; kingdom Metazoa; phylum Mollusca; class Bivalvia; order Venerida; family Mactridae; genus Spisula; species Spisula subtruncata. The sequence goes on from OY787661.1 coordinate 20,446,333, forward strand.
GCTTTACCGAGGTTTCAGCTTGAATCATAGCTTTATACCATCTGTGTTTTGATCAAATTAAGAAGCATGTGAAGTACTCTTTTTTTTTAGATTGTGTACATCTTTTATATTTCAAACAGTTTTAGCAGTTTTATACTATACCTGCTATGAAAGACCAGCTACTAGTTCTTTATTTCCCACAAAGCTTCACAAGTTACCAATCTCTTGCATTGGTGATAACATCCCTATAATAAGTGTGACTTCGATCTCTTAATGTCAAGCATAGCCTTTATTTGCTGTTTTGTTTTTATTTCTACTGAAGTATGACAGGCATATATATGTTCCTCCAACCGGATTTGAATCCGGGTCGCCAGATTAGACGGCAAGCAAACTAACCACTGAGCTATGGAGGCACTTCTATCTCATAAAGTAGATTAACGATAATCACAATACTTTTGTTAATTCTGATATCAAGTTTCATTCAGGGCCTTTGTTCAAAATGCTGTGTATGTGGAATTCTATTCCGACAACGATATGTGTTCATTCCTCAAGGAAATGAGATGTAGCTTGTGTATGCTCTGTCAAAAGCTTCCATTATAATGATAGTATGCAAGTGCTCTTGTTATTGTTACCACAAAAGTTAAACCACTGTGTTATACTTGAAGGCTAGAATTAGCCAATACTGTGATACTTTAAAACCATTTAATTTCAATGAGACAATATTAATTTTTGTGCAAAAAAATTTTTTAGGGACGTAATTTCAAGGATACATTATACACTAACTTAAAGTCAGATACCTAGTTACTGTAGAATCATTTTAGAATATTTGTGGGTGATTTAATTTCGTGGTGGAGGTCATCCATGAAATTCATGAAAATTTAAAAATCACCCATCAATATTAATGATTTTACAGTATTTATAAGTTAAAATAAATGTTGTTGTTTAAATGATATTATATCTTTAATATGCTGACATGGTTTCAGATTCTACAAAGACTATGGTTGCAATAAGATGACTTGTACATGTGGGGCATCTATGTGTTATGTATGTAGAGCACCAGATATTGACTACGGCCATTTTGATGATGAAACTAATGAGTAAGACATTTGTTTATGATCTCATTTACTATAACATGGTAACATTATTGGTATTTATGCCCCCATTCTTTGATGGAGAGGGGGGGTATATTGCTTTGCACCTGGCGACCAGTCTGTCTGTTTATCGGCAGACCGTTTTTTTTCTGTTCAATTACTAAATAACGCTTTGCCCTTTGATCTTCAAACTTCACATGAAAGTTAGCCAGCAACAGTAGATGACTCCTAGTAATTTCGAAGTCTTAATGTAGATCAAAGGTCAAAGTCACTGTGACCTTTAGCATTTTCAACTATTGGGCTGTCATTGCAGCATACATATTTTACAAACATCTCTTGTTTCAGATGTACAATGTATTCTGAAGTCAGTGAGTTACATGATAAAGAGATGACTGAAGCTGCCAAACAAGCTCAGGAAGAATATTTACGTGACCATCCTGATCAAGATCCAGGGCCCGACTTTGATACCGAGAAAATGATCGAAGAATGTAAATGTTTATATCAACATAAATAATGAATAATTTTTATAGTAAATTCCTGATAGAATGACATAAACTCTCGATAAGCTATGCAGAGGGCCATTTTGGGTTATATGAAGTCACAACCAATGACACTTAATGCCAGATTTCAGGACTGAACACTCTTCATCTGATATCATGCTCCTAAATGATTGAACAAATTTAACAAAACACCACAGGAATGATCCCTTTGTGTTCCCTTTCAAAGTTGTTCACTAGAAATCAGTTCCTGTCTACCATACTTTTATGCCAAAAGTAGCTCCACTCATTTAAATTGCCAATGACATTGTGTGGATGTTGTAGGCCCATCACCCTTTTGACTGCCTTTTTCAAATAAACTTCAAATCCAAGTTTTGGTGTGTTCTGATCATAAATTTTGTACTATTTTCCATTAAAAACTATGTATGTATTTTTATATTCCATTACAGTAAAAAAATCCTGGGGAGAAGGTGACCGCAGTGATAATTCTGATTTTGAAGAGTGTGAGGGAAACGATGATGACTATGAAGATGATGAAAATGATGATGATGATGATGATGATGATGAATAGATGAATGATTTCTACTCCATTAATTGATGGAATGTAGCACTGGTGGAGCAACCTCTGGAACTACATGTATTTTTATATTTCATTACAGTAAAGAAAGCGTGGGAAGAACGTGCTGGCGGTGATGATGATGATTATGATGAATACGGAGAAGATGAGGTTGACATGGATGATGATGATGATGATGACGATGAATGATTCACAGTGATATTTCTACTCCATTAATTGATGGCACGTTGCAGCAGGGAGGGGGGGGGGGTCATTTCTGGCTTTTGTGCCCTTGGGTACCACAGCACTTTCTGGCCCTTGAGAAGGAGGTCACTGTGTACTGTACAGATAATCTGTGATAAGACAATCCAACAAAGCTTGTGTTACCCATGTTATATATGTTTGCATGTCAATCTGAAAAAGGCATCCAAATATGACAATAAGAGGATATAGGTTCTATGTGTTGACATCATCTTTATGGATTTAAGGGCTAAGAGTTGATTTGAGTGTAAAGGGAAGTGTTTTTGTAGGATTATTTGTGCTGTAAGAAATATGTTCTCTGATATTTGTGTTGGGTACAAATGGACATGAATATTAAGACATCCAGTATAGACAGTGTCTCCCCATCAGCCTCAGGTATCATCCCCACATAGCTGGGTAAGATTTTCAAATTGAGCAATTTTGAACATTTTGTATCAAGAGGTTTTCAGTTTCTAATTAGTTTGGTTTGGTTTGTCTGTCATATATAAATGATCCCATATATTTCATGAAAAAGCTTAAAAAACTAAAAACACAATGAAATCTGAACTATTCTGAGAAGTACAAATAACATAAAATGAGATCAATATCATTCAAGAACAATGTAATCCATTACTCCAAAAATAGACGATTGATGCATTTTGGAGATCAAATGTTCGTAGAAAACATCTGCCATGCCACTATTGTGTTTGCCACGGTTTCCCTTATCTTTTTCCTCCAAGGTACCTCCAAGCTACTTTACCTTAGAAATCTTTGGAGAAAAACATCAAAGTTAACTTAAGGGGAAAATACTTTATAAATAAGACCTTAGGATTTTTCTGATATCTATGGTGAAATCGTGTAAAACTTAGGTTATTCCTATAAAAACTAAGGCAAATCTAGCAACCTAGCTAAGGAATATTTTTCCCTTAGGTGCTTTATGAATTTGGGCTCTGATGGATAAGAAGGTATCAACCTATACTTCAACATTCATCATCTTTATTTATTCTTCCTAACATTTTGTGTTGATATATAGATATACATTTTGAACTGTGATTAACTATGTTACTGTGATAGGGGTTAAGGTTTTAAATTGGGATTAAATTCAATGTGTGTTGATTGGTTTTATTCATCAACGAGACTGTTGATCAGTCAGACTCTTTAATATATAATAACATTGAAAGCTGAAACCAAAAAAAGTATTTTAGTGAGATTTACAAAGGAACGAACCCTTGTTTTTAGATCTTTTTTTAGAAGTTCGCTTGTGTCTTAGTCATTTTGCTGCTCATATGTGCTCATACTTTCAGTTTAGCTAATTAGTGGTTTAGCTGTTGTTTGAATCATTGCTGGTTTAAGAAGATTTATGCTCCTTCTTTAAAAGAAACTGTTAATCATGGGTTTTTCACATGTTTAGCACTTTAGCAGTTTGTAATTTACTAGTAAGCATTACTGTGATCATATATCAATACACTTTTACATTATATTAACCAGATTCTGTATCATTTGTTAACCTTATTAACATATTTTTACCTATTTGATATTTCTGTTATTTACTGTTTATTATTATGTATATTTATCTCTTGTGATACTATTTTGAATAATGTTAAAGTAAAAAAGTCATACATTGTTAAACTTTGTTCAGCCTGTCATATGATGTTCTCAAACATGATAATCTCAATCTCATTAAAATCAGATCCTACCATTTGCTCCATTCCTTTGGCTGTTAGTAAGATCTGACACTGCATAAAAGGTCACCTTCAAATGACCTCTTTGATGCATGTTGTATTATGGCTATTAATCTGTATTCTAGAGAGTGTACTAAAGTCAGTCTACTCCATGTATAAACAACTCTCTCACTGTAAACTAGGTAGCAGAGATTCTCTGCACTTTCAAATTTGTGAAAGAAGCAACTTGACTGGCTGATGTAAAGTTCACATCAACATGACCCCATATGCCTCCGTAGCTCAGTGGTTAGTGCGCTTGCCGTCTAATCTGGCGACCCGGGTTCAAATCCGGGTGGAGGTACATATATATGCCTGCCATGTTTCAGTAGAAATAAAGCAAATAAAGGCTATGCTCGGCATATTGACTGTCATCGGATACTATATTAGTGTAAATTATTGGATCTTCATATGGGGTCTGATTGAAATGAGATTGTGATAACCTGAAGCTGTTCATATTATGTTCACTACTTACATGTTGATATATTAGCATTTTCTGTGATGAAATCATGTACATTTGTATTACAATTTGCAGTTATATGATTTGCATTTATACATTTGTATGATAAATATAACTCTATAGCATAATATGTACCATCCAGTACCATAGTGATATACCATATAAGGCCTTTATAGATTAATTGCTCTTGATCATCCAAATTTTCCTTTGTTCAGCTCTTACTGGACTAACAATAATATATTTAGTTCAAGCGGAGTTGGCGAGCTTATTCAAACAAATAGCAATACTCAATAATTGAAGTCAAAACAGTAGTGGTGACCTTGTGACCCAAAATAACACATGTTCGTGATTACACTTAATTGCAATGCTTCCCAGCTTCACGTGTATTTCTGTTATAGAGGGAAAGCTTTGACTTTGGAAGGACATCAGTTTTGACTAAATTCTGAAATACCTTGTTTTGGTAATATGTTGACATTGCTTCCTTTATATTTACCACGCCCTACTTCAAATTCAGCAAACACCTGCCAATTGATCACAGCAGATTTCACCCTGTCAACACACACATCCGAAAATCCACCAATTACTTCCACTGCTGTGTCAACAATTGCTTCGATGTGTTTACCATGTAGGTGCAATTATACGAATACGAAACATTGAACTGGAATATATTCTACAAATAACAATCAAATCACCCACCTCAAACTGACCATCACCCCTCCCTTGTCGCTCAGCAATTTGCTGATCCACAAATTGGTTTACATTTCTATCTCAGCTGCACACTCCTCATCATTAGACATTGGATTATCTGACTTTGTGTCCTTAATGCACGCTCAGTAAAACACTGATTATCATGAACCAACTCACACTTGGCACATGCTATCACATGGCCTCTGTGAAAGCTGGTTGGAGTTTAGATCTCTACTCCCAACCGATCCTCATTTAACGATTTGTCATTCTCATCTTCACCATTGGATTCAATAAACTGGACTTTCTTGACGTGTTCCTTAGCTTCAGCAGGTGGGAACGTTTTCTCTTCTATCAAGGAACAGTTTCTGTGGAAGTGGTTTCCCTTGCAATTAAGGCATTCCGCTGAGCCATGAGATCTTGGAGAACTGGATCTACTCTTGCAATAAAGGATACAAAACTGCTGAAACAAACCTGTGTAGGCGGTAACATAACCTTTTTCGGTTTTGACTGGGATAATAGCCTTGGTCCAGCGTTTTCTCTAGTTAGTGCCCTATATGGTGATTGATAGGAGCGAAATTCTCTGTCCACATTTTACTACCTGATTTATCTCAATGAAAGCTAGTTAATCGAGCATACTCGTAGCAATGTTAATCTTTTGGTATTGCATGTCACTCCAAATATAATAAATGCATATCAACCAAAATGCTACACACAATTTTGCATGAGCCAATATTAAGGTTGTGAGCATACATTTTTGTCTCCCCCTTTCTGTATGATACCTTTTCTACCACCAATATGATACACCAAGTAACACGCGATGTTCTAAATAATGTAACAAAAATATAGTACATAACTGTTTTCTGTCTTTTGCAATGCTGTGGTCATATACCTCATCTTGCCATTATGTGTTAAATTTAACAAATTTTAACATCACATCACCCAACTTAGACACTTTAGATATCACCCCTTGCAATTGAAGTCAAACAAAACATTATCTTTGTCTGCATGTCACATAAATATTGTCCCATCTCTCACACTTCTTTCCTATGTGAGCCTTTTTCTCTTTTACACATGCCACTTACATTGTTGTGCTTATGTATTGTGCGATGTGATTCAGACATCATTTGATCTTTCAACAGATAACAAATGACTCTTGACCTATGTACATTTAATACTAAAGGGCTTTCGTCTAGAGAAAAACGATTAAAACTGTTTGAATACTTAAACCTAAAAAAATACGACATATGTCTTTTACGAGAAATCCACTGTATTGATAATTGCAATAAGGAATCGTGGAAAACGAATTGAAAATTAAGTGCTAATAGCTCATCCAGCAAAGGTATAGGCATATTTACAAGTCAATGTCTATGTTGATAGAGCTATACTGTTTATAAAAAACGACCATTATGGTTTTCCATATTAAATGTTAATAACTAGTCAGGAATAATACCGCCATGAGGGGTGAAGTTTAAACGGAAGAAGAAGAGTAAACACATTTAACGGTAAGAAGGAACTGCGGAAAAGACTGGATGGATAGTTTATTTCTTCGGCCATTTCATATCAATCATACCATTGCTTCCTGCTTGACTTCACTTTTGTCACCCGCTTTATTTAAGCAAAAGATTCTGCCTTCTTTCGACCAGGCGTTGTCGACTTCCTCCGGAGATTTGAGACGAACACATAAAATGTGATTTTGTAAGATCTTCTGTTATTACAATGCCAGTATTTTTTAGGATTCTTCTATTGTGTAGTACATTGTTTCTCGTTATTCTTGATTTAAATTTGACGATGATTTGTTGCTTTTTACCTGTTTCTTGGGAAGGGTGGTATACCATGCAGCCATAGCAGGTGGTTGTTTGTTGATGATTATTTGTCATGTCCGGTGGTGTTGTTTGTGTGTATTCGTCTACCATCATTGGTTCGTGCTGACACTCGGATTCTTTTGTTTTGACTCTGACTTGGGTGACTTTGTCTGTCATGTTCGGGAACGGGTTTTCTGTCATTGTTTCTGTGTTTGTCTTGTCCGGGATTTGTATGGTTACTGTTGCCATAGAGTTGGTCATCGTTGGTGGTTCTGGGTTCGGTTTCGGTTAACTGTAGTATTGTCTTGTGTTCTTTTTTGTCGTAGCTTTTGAAGGCATCTTGTAGGAATTTTGGGTTTAGTAGTCCCTTTTTAGCGTACTCAATTGCTACATTACTCTGTGGCAGTCTGCTATAATAGTAACATCTGTTTATGAATGCGTCCTTCTCGTTAGTAATATACTTCCAGATGTTTTGGTTTGTCGTTGGATTACTGCTTTTCTTGTCATGATCTGGGAGGGTTTGTTTTTTATGTTTACTTGTGTAGCTTCGCCACCGAGGACATTCTTATATAATTCTGCCTTTGCTGGTGATTCCACAGTGAGTTCATTTATCAGTATTATGGGCGCATGTACGGCTTCTCCAAACGGGAATTCTCTGGAAGTTGTGTGATATCCGGCTATGTTATATAATGGAACGATTAACGTGATGTACGTTTTCCCAGCGTTGGACTGTCCTTGTAGATAGATGGTGTTCTTCTTATTGTCTTTCATCTTGAGTACTTTGTGGATGTCTTCTAGGAATTTATTTGGATTAATTCGTTGCTCCTTACACCACATGTATACGAACTATTGAGTATCTTCTCATGTGAGATATTTTGTTGTTGGTAGACTCACGTCTGTGTTGAGGGACATAAACCACTCATAGTATGTTGTGTTGCTTATCTGGTTTTCTAAGGAATATTCCTCTTTTGCTGATGAGTAGATACGATTCCAATTTCTGTCTCTATATAATGCCCTGAACTGATCTTCATAATCACTATCTTTTGTCAGTTGGTATAATTAATCCTTCTCGGAAATTCTGTATATCTTCATTATTGCGATTAAGTCATATATCTGTTTGTACTGTAGTGGAATCTTGTCTATTTTGGCTTGTTTTTCTTTTGGATCATGTTGTGGTGGAATCAGATCTCTTACTAGTTTACTGTTCGATCCTAAGTACACTCTTGGGCTGATTGTCATATAATTTCCGAAAGCTGTTGGAGAGTTTATTTTTTTAGATTTAACTACAACATCGAATTTCTTGAGTTTGTTGTTTAGGGCTCCGAAGGGGTATGTTTCACTGATGCGTTTTCCTGATCCAACTACTAGTAATCTCATGTGGCTCACATCGATGGTGAAATTCAATGTCCGTACCGTGCTTCCTGGCTGTTGAACTATTGAACGTATAGAACTTGCATGTACTAGCTACCGGTATACATTCCTCTCTAAGGGTACTTGTATTCTCTGCCAGTGCTCACAATATGTGAACGAATGATCTTTTTTACCCACTAATATTGGGCATATAATATCAGGTTGACTTGTGTGTTGACCTGTCGTGAGATCAATTGGAGTGTAAGTTCCCTAACATGCATTAAACGGTTTGGGCTACAACCAGTACTAGTGTGTTCTTTTTTTTGTCTCAAACTACAATACCTAGAGCTTTGATATTTGGTATGTAGTATCATCTAGTCTTCCTCTACAAAGATCTTTCAACATATGCTACTGATGTAAAAATGCCCGTTCACGGGGTCATCAGTTTTGTATCGGTAGAAATCAAAGTGCTTACCTTATCTATGTGGATATCACTATGATCATCCATCATTTCGTCACAACCAGAAGTCACATTGTTGTCCTGCACGTCATCAAAAATGGTTTAATTTGTCACAATTTAAGTCACATGATTGCTTCCAAAAACATTTTCCGATCGTCCATTACAATGAATTATGGAACCATTAGACTGTTTTTTAACAAATGACCAATACTCGACGTTTTCTGTATTTGTCGAGATAGTAAACCAAATATCGTATTTAGCAAATTGTATGGTGAAATAATTTCTCATTGTGCGAGAGTTACGCCCCTTAGACTAAATCATGCATTTACTGTTTACTAATTGTCATTTTGTCAACAAACCATTTGCATGTTTTATCACATTTTCTTCCATTTTATTGTGTTTTCCACTTTTGGGAATCAACTAAAGTGCTCAAATTGCATCAATTTGCAGAGAGATTACCAAGTTGTAGCTTATCAAAATAGCAGTTTAAGACGTAATGTGACTTTAAGACACTTGTTATTGCACGTTCCCTGACTGTTCCGTGATGTGATGGCAAACTAAACTATTTGTTTGATGGCGTATATTTTTCTGTGCTTTATCTTTCTTTTGTGCAGTGATATTTTAAAGTATGATTTACAGAAACACTCATAACAGAATCAATTATTATCCTACGAGAGGTGTTCAACTTATTTATGAACAAAACATGAACACCGAATCATGTTTTAAGTTGAACATATGATCATTATACGCTGTATATTTCATTTGGTTAAAGCTTAAAACAACAATTTAGTAGATGATGTTGTTTTTCCTGTTTTTAAGGCAAAATGACCCCTTTATAAGCATCAGGAAAGTGTAAGTTAATTTTTATTTTGCATTTTCAATGAGAACGTTAGTAATGTTTGTCGTTAGAAGTGTTATTAAAGTTCTGTGTCCAGGAATGGTGAAATGAAAAATTGCCCAACATTGCCAAAACATACGCTATAAAGTTAAATTGGGTATATGATATCTATGATGAACCCATTAGCAAAACGTGAAATAGTGCCACAGATGGGAGTGTCTATAGAAACTAACTGTGAAATTATTTCGAAAAAGTTGAATGCATAGTTCTGGGAAAATGCGATGTTCCTAAAGGCTTGGAATCTAGAAATGCGAAATAAACAACATTATGTGGAAAAAATGTTTCATTATAGCGAAGCAATGCCGACTTTTAGAGAATACTATGATGTATTAGGGTATGCTATTAAGGCTAGGGAGAAGTTCATATTTGTCCAGCTTTGTGTGTTTGCGGCCGTTTTCATGGAAAGGCATTGGTTTGTTACTATGGAAATACGCACGTCAAAATGAATATTAAATTGGCGAAATTGAAAGCTGTGGTCTATGTACATGTACAAACAGTTTCAAATCAGGTTTTCAACAAAAAAGTGTTAAGTATCGTTCCTAGTGCCTGTTCCAAGAACTTAGTGTTTCATCCAGATTCAGCTTCAAGTCACCATATTCAACGCCAAATAAAAAACTTAAGAATATAACTTTGATATATATTATAACCAAACAGTGGATGTCGAAGTCTTCTCATGCTGTAACAATATAATTTTTTATATGGTTGATACTAAAACAACGATTAAAGAAGGAAAATGAAAACGTAATTATTACGAGTTTTGGACCTTCAAAACGCAAATAACAACACCCTCTACTCAAATGCTCACTATGATTTAACCGTAATGTATTGGCAATTTACAATTATTATATATACTTCTTGATACACTACTTTACACAATATAAAAGTTTTTATTCAAGTTCATCGTTAGAGTAGCAAAATATCGATGTTCATTTTCTGTTCATAAATAAGTTGAACACCTCTAGTATATTGGCTTACATCCCCACTGTTTCTTATTTTCCACTACAATTGACATTTGTAATAATTTAAGATCACACCACAAGAAAATCAGAAGAAAAAAGTTCACCCCTCTCTCCATTTGGATGATTACTGAGCAATTGATTGCTATGACTTAATTTAGTAATATTCATTAACAGCTATATTATACATAATATATTAACACTTTTGCTGGTATGTTTTTATTGTGTGTATAATATGTCTAACTAACAAACATTAGTATTAGTATTGAGTGATACATTTTGTTTCCGTGTTCATTTAATTGGTTTTGAAATATTTTGGACTAATAAATATTAATGTTTGTATTGATCATAGTTTGATTTTTCTTTTTAAGCGTTATGTATTCCCGGATAGACTATAATTGTCGTGTCTTTTTTCAGCCAAACGAAACATAAGTACAGGGTACTTGCACACAATCTATTCTCATATATTATAACAGTTTGTCATCTTCAGTGCGCAACTACTGGGTCTAGTTTATTTTTATCGTTAAAAAAACGTTTCAGAGAGGTGTTTTACATTTGTAAGCGTGCAATCCCGACAGCCATACGGTCAATATACTTTGTACTAAAATTAAGGTTCCCTAGCAAATGCAATCTTAAACAGAATCTATTCGGAAAATATTGACTACACTGACTGACAGTTGTTTGTTTTAAAGGGGGTTGAAAGTACGTTTAAGATGTACATAAATGTATATCAACAGTTGTTGCCCCTTGATGTGCTCTCTCACACGTCTATACGGCTTGCAAAAAAGGGTATGAGGAAATCGGACAGGGAGGGCACCACTCAACCTAACCAGCAAGTCGCTCTTGTCGTGCTTGTTCGAAACGTTAGTTTGGTTCGTCAAAATGTAATAAGAGATGCCATCAATAATATCCACATCAAAGGTCTACATCAAAGGTCAAGACCAATATACATATCAATGATTCACATACAATGCGACATTTGAAGATATGGCTTTCCAACTTAAAATTATTCGATGGCTTAAGCAATGCCAATGTAACCAATCTATTTGTGGTAGCTGCATATAACGTTGGCTTAGAATGAGAATGGCACTTACGAACGTATAAGACTTATGCATAGTTGAACTATACATCACAAGGCGCTGCTTATGAGACTATTTTCAGGAAAATCAGAACTTGTCATGTTGACCAAACTGGAGTTGAAAAGGCTTGTTTTACCACAAGTAATGTGTGACTGACAGACAGCTTTTCTTGTTTCAAAATATTGATTTTGTAGTTACGACCTTCTGATTCTAAACCAGCGAAATGTGTTTCAAACAGCTCGTGGTCAAAATATTAAAAATTTTCGTAAGTTATTTTAAATAAACCCGAAAAATGAACGAAAGACCAGACATGAAAATTCACTTATGACTTGTGACGCCCCTGTGAAAAGTTATTAGTAATATGCTTGTGGGTAATAATTGAACTGTATCAGTAATAGGTATCATTTGTCTTTCCTTACATCAACAGTTACACTGTGTGTTTATACAATGTTATGCATATATATTAAATTTTACAAATATGCAATCAATTTGTGGAGTGTTACCATTCCGCGTTGAAGATCTGTATTTGCATTTAGTGAATTATTTAACTTTTAATCACCAGAAATGGAGTAAATGTAATACAAACCAGGTTAATAAATACAATGTTTATTCGAAGAAGCATTATATATACATCATATAATTTGTATGTATAAACAAAAGCATAATGTGGTACTGCTTTCGAGAAAGATGCAGCACCAAATATGTTTAGAACTTATAATAACCAAATATATTTGAATCACATTGTATATTCGTACAAGTGTACTACATATGTATACAAATGATCTCGCAATCTTAGTAATAGAACATTACTATAAATTAAAATACACCCAGGGGATTAACCCATTCATAAACTCTCCATTATTTTTCAGGAATGGAGAGTTGTCTTAACAATAACTCTCCATTATTTCGTATACACATTTAATTTAATGTGTATACGAAATAATGGAGAGTTATTGTTAAGACAACTCTCTAGGCCTGAAAAACATAACACACATATGTAGTGTTAACAAAAAATGGAGAATTATTTTTATTGAACGTATTAGCAGGTATTGGAGAATTATTGTAAATAATGTATAATTATACACCAGTGAGTTACATTTATTGTCCACCATCCCAAATAGATGGGTCGGGAAATTTACTTTTAGGTTACATTGTCCCAAAGGTATTGGTTCGGTGAAAAAAATCCCAACATTTCCCCAGCAGTGCGGGGGAAGCTGGAGGGTAAAACACCGCAGCCATACGCAGGGGTTTAGGCCGTGGATGCAACTGACTGGTGCATTACAAAATGTATGTGTTCACAAAAAGGGCAATACAATTTGCAGGAAAAACGGCACTCAACCACAGAAAAACGAAAACAAAAGACAGATAAAAATGCTCAAACCACAACGAAAGTAGAAAATGAAATCAACCCGTTGTTACTAAATAGCTTTTAACATTAATATAATTTCGGAATGAAAAAATGAAGATTTAAAACATTGTAGTTATGTCCATCATGTTGCATATCAATTATAATATCCATGTATAGTTTATGCACGAAAATATATCCTCTGACTGAAACAAAGTCTTAATAATGTCCACCGTGATATAACATTAAGTGACACTGGGTAAATGACCATTGATTGATCGTGTAACACATAACTCACAACATGTGTTTGTATGGACTACACACCATTTTAAAGTAATGGATAGTTATTGTATTAGTTCACTGGTTTCATGAAAAAAGCATGATCTTCTCGCTCAGTCATGTTCATATTTTTAATCTTCTATTTATAAGAGGTACATCAGGGGAGACTTTTTTTGAAAAATGCATTTTCTTTCAATTTTGACATTAACAGCATCTTTTCAGATAATCAAATTTACATTTTACAGTATTGGTGTATTTAAAGTCAGAGAAAATCCGCGTATCTGTCCATTCCTGAGAAATAATGAATACTCGGCCCCTTCGGGGCCTCGTCTCCATTATTTCTCAGGAATGGACAGTTACTTGGACTTTCTCCTTAACCTAACAGGCAGAAATGTGGACAAAGTTAATGCACCATACAAGCAGTTTGGTCAAATCACAATGTTTTCTGATTGTGAATATAAATCAAACATTAATATCCTTGCGTTATAAGCGACTGTATTGAACTTTTGATGGGATTATAGTCCAATGCATTTCCTGCAGATAGTTTCCCAGACTCATAGATTTCCCATTTTTCATGTGAACCACGCGACATGGAGCACATCACCACGGCCTGTGAAAATTTGGCATGTTGAAATGTGGTTTTACAAAGATCTGTCCCTGGTTTTGATTTCTCATAAAACTTTAGGCTTGGGTTTGGATATCTTGAAATATTTGGGGACCCCCAGGCACTTAAAGTAAAAAACAGATGAGTGATTGTATTCGGAATGTCTTTTAGGCGTATATCAATGGTATGGTGTCCTATTTTGTTAACACTATCCATAACATCTCCGGAATGATTAACTGGTGGTATAGGTGTTCTATGTGTGAAGTCGCAAAGATGAACAAACTTATTTCCCTGAAACATCAGGCAGGATGCGTCTAAAAAATCTTGTCCATTCATTGGATAACCCCAAAATAGATCGAATACAACGTCATTGAAGGCATCGGGGATGGCAAACAGCAACACGACCAAACATATAGTTGAATTTGGTTTTACTTTGACGTCAATTAGCTTCATCATTTGGTTGTTAGTACGATAGTCCTGAAAATATATAATATAATATGGAGTTATTGACTTTTCTTGGTTATTGTTTTTAGCCCAGGCTACTATAGTAGTCGATACATTGCAAAGTATCCATGCTATTGCAATGGAACTTACAGCACATGTTCACCATCATAATTCATGTTCGGACAGGGAAGGTAATACTCAACATAACCAGTCACGCATAAAGATCCTATAACTTTAACACAAAAACACGGAACAATGCACATTCATTACCTAACAAAAACGAAAAGAACAAGTTCCCGCAGTACTGTAAAGATTGGGACAACCTAACTTCACAAAACTTTTCCAAAAAACCGGTGAACCCAAATGCCTAAATGAGGCGTTGCAGCGACTTGACCTAGCTACCCAAGTTTATATTGTAAAAGAGCTGGATAACCTAGTTTCAATGTCACATTCAGACCAATTCCTATCTCATGAACTAACAATTGCAATTGCATTGAAATTAAGTTGCATAACTTATTGCCTGTTTTGAATCAAGGCGTTGATGACAAATGGCTGCGAATAGTCGAGCGCGCTGTCTTATGGACAATTCTTGTTACAGTGGTTTTACCCGCAATTGACCTAGATATTGACTTCTGAAAATTCTAAAAATATTTTAATAAAATATAGTGTTGTGTCTATATCAGATTTAGCAAAACTATTTTTAAAAAGTTGCATATTTTACTGATGTTTTTGAACATAGCAATAATATTAAGCAATTGCTGTCATAAAGGCGGTCATCTAGGTATTCTCGGGACGCAAATACTTTTGACAATTGATTCCGGCGGTCTCAGATATACACAATACTTTACACTTTCCCGAACAATTTGATATATAATACGTTTTAGTAACAGAGAGGTCATGTCATAACTTATTCTTCCTGAGATAGCCACTCTACCATTATCAGAGATACTTATTTAGCAAAAGTTAAAAGGCAAACAATTGGAATGACAAATTTAGTTCCCCAGTATTTTAGAAATCATACTCCTGATCAAGAAAGTAAACTTACAGTCAGTTCCTTGTCACCGTACAGAAGTTTCTGTCTTCCAACTTCAATCTTCATTTGACTACTAATGGATTGTTTCAACTGTACAACGGTCATGTTAGGATCATATGACAGAGCCATACTTTCACCAGTTAAAAGAGTGATTGTGAGAGTTCCACCAAGCATCAATGGACGAGCAGAAGGAGTGTTATCTTCATCGTCGTCATCATCCACTGTATACTCCTTGAACATGTCATCCAATATGGCTTGGAACCATACCAAGCGCTGGTCGCCAATCTTAGCAGACTGATTACAACCCGGGTATGGACACCTGGATGCTTCTTTCACATTCTTTACCACACACTGAAATGTATTCAGAATACCATTGACGACCGAGTTATTGTCGACAATATTGGCCGTACACATTGTGTCCAATGCAAAATACGAATGTGTCAGTTTGTTTAATCAGTTCCAGCAGGGGAGGATTTTAGTTTTATCATTCCTGGCCGATTTTTATTATCGTTTCACCTCCGTGTGTCCATCTTTCTGTCAGTCCGCAGACATTTGTCAAAAATTGTTTGTTTTAAAGACGAAAATGGACAAAACTCCGGATGCCGAAACTTTTAACAGTTTCCTAGCTAGATTTAAACTTATGCGCGCGTAGGCAAATTAGGAGAATATGAACATTTGAATATGTTTCTATTCTGACTAAATTATTGTTACTTTGTGCATCTGTCCAAATTGTACTCCGGTTTCGAAGCAGTACTTAGAGCACCATATGTGTACCATGATTATGTGGTTATTGTGTCCGCTGTGATTTCACGATCAGTACAATAATTAATGTAAGTAAATTAACTAGTATTAATAAAACATACGACATTCACAGGTAACTGTATCGTTGAAAACGAAAAAAAAAATTAATTTATATTTTTCTATAAAGGTATATTTCTTCTAAAGTAACCAGGCCAAGTAAAGGCTCGTGGATTTCTGTACAAATGTACATTGAAAGAAAAATATAAATTTCCAAAAAAGTTTTTTTCGTTTTCAACGATACAGTTATCTGTGACGACATTATATGCTATCACATTTATTTCATAGCATAGCGCAATAGTCAACCGTCATTCATACGACCGCTTACACGTTAATACAAAGAAACTACACATTTTTGACTTACCCGTAAACATAACAGAGTAGGATGTTCACAAGTGTCTGTGACATTTTCTGGTGCGAATTCATTCGGCAGTTTCTCAACTTTACATTTCCTGCATTCCATGACTCTGAAATGACAATGTTTAATTTCAAGAATGATTGTTCCTTTTGAGTAGAGGAACCTGTGTATACCCGTATCGACACCCTCTCTGTGCAAAACGTTGTATCGGCACCCTCTCTTTGCTGACAAGGGACTTTCTCTGTACAAAACAATGTTTTTGAGGACACCGGTCGACAGGATAAGGTAAGTAAAGCATTGGTTTTGCCAAAAATACAGATTTGTGCTAAAAAGCGATAGCCCACGGAATACACTAATGGTAAACCACTGTCCTAATTCATGTTGTTCCATTTGTTATATCAGTTGTCACAAGTTGATCGGGGGTACTTTCTTCAATACATTAAAACAACCTACTTTCGGTTTCGAAATGGCACCTGCACCATCTCTGTTCTCGCACCGACACCCTCTCTATGCATTGCAACTGACTGGCACGGGAACTCTCTCGGTGCTTACTATAATCAAATCACAGAGAGTGTGCCGGGCCAGAACATAGACGGTGCCGGGGTCACAACAAAACCGAAAGTAGGTTGTTTTCATTCTTTTTTGATGAGAGTAACCATATGAAAAGTATTTAGAGGCCAGATTGGTTCAAGGACTTAACATCAGCTTTCCACCCTCGCTCAAATTAAATTTCAGACATCCCTCTACACGAATAAACCAAGAAACGCTACGGACCATTTCTGCACACAAAAAGTCCAGATGCTAGACTATAATACAAAACCAGTCTATTTAATTGATTTGAAAACTACAATACAATGTGAAATTGGAGGCATCAATGTGTAAAATTCAAGGAAGTATTGGTAATTTACGACGTCATTTGCAGTTGATTTTGGCAGTTTTGTGAAATGAGGAAAACGCTTCTAACATCGTCTGAGAAAAAAAGTATATAACATGTGAAAATGATTTTTGTCCTGAATAAAACTTTCATGTATATGTGTTAATCAATGATGTATAACAAGTTAACAGCAAATATTATCTTAAAAACTGACATAGTTATTTAAGTTATTTATGTTACGATATATAAACGATCATCCTGTACCTCGTGCGTAAGTGTAGTTATACACCAATTGATGTGATTAATCCTCACTTCAAAAGTCAACTACATCAACATATTTATCCCGGTACGATGGTGAATTCATATTTTTTTGTCAATTTTCATATCCCTTTGTAGGCCAGTAGAATAAGGCCAAAATGGGGTGATCTGGAGAAAAAATTCAGATGTTATCAAATTCTTCGATTTTGTACTCTACATGGTCCCTATAGTCTAGTCGGAATGAAGAAAAATGCCAAACATATACCATTTTGTTTTTTACATTTTCTTAAAGTACAATGTCTTAAGTTTGCATTTTCACTTGTTGGCAAAAACTAAGTGTGGCCTCCCCCCTAAAATCCAAGCTGACCGCCAAATTTCCCTACAAAATTTGATAATTGTTCTATATTTCAAAATACAGTTACATTTTCTAAACTTTATCATAAAAACAAAATTGGAATCACTTAAACAACACAGATCTAGTTATGTTCATTTAAGAAAATGCAAAAAGTGGAATATTTAATATAATAATAAAAATAGGGGCCAAAATATGGCCAATAATCGATATTTTTAACACTTTTTTATACACCTACTAACTTTCAACTCTTGGTGTTTTGCCAAATCTCATTAAACATCACTGACATTGTATTTGTTAATAGAGGTGACTGGTTGGAAGTATATGTAGCCAAAAGTGGAGTCCTTATTTGAATTTTGAACTTTTGCCGCCCGTTTTATAAATGGCCTACTCGTGCAAAAATGAAGGATTTCGTCATATTTCTCATATTATTTTCGCTATTGTTACGATGCATTCTCAAAAAAAGCTCATACACCGATATAATTTGTAGCCAATCCAATGTAAACAAAATATACTTGTATGTGAGATGCAATTTGTGGCAAAAACACTAATAATTTATGAGAAATTAAATAGAGTAGTATCCGAATAAATCAAAATTCGGATACCGAAACATCTTATTATATATGCCGGTAAAATAGTTTTAAATCAAATCCATGCAAAACATATCATACTTACCTACTACATATAGGTTTAAAGTGTATTTTGAAGTTATAAACATATCTAAATCTCAAAGTTTAATATACAAAATCCAATATGGCCGCCAAACTTCCCGTCAAAATGTGTAAATTATCATACATTTGAAAATATGGTCACATTTTTTAAACTTTCCAATTTAAACAAAATTTAAATCACTAACACAATACATGTAAGGTTGTGATCTTTGAAGAGAATGCCAAAAGTGAGATATTTCATATTATTATAAAAATAGGGATTAAAAAGGGCCAACAATTGACAATTTTAATTGATTTTTTTTCTTCTTTCAATTTTCCAGCTTGCTTTTTGTCCAATTCAATGAGCATCACCAAAATATTATAAGTGTGATAGACATGTCCTTTATGTAACAAATTAAGAAAAGAATAGGAACTTATTTAGATGGTTAAGTTTTTAGGCCCGCTTGTTAAGTACTCATGCAAAAATGTGTGATTTCGGGATCTTATATCTATTAGGGAGCTTGCGTTTTTGTATGGATATATACTCAAGAAAAACATGTTATACTGTCTAGCAAACGGTATGGAAAATTAAATGTACTTGTTTGTTAAATTTACTGAGTTGCAATAACATAAGTAATTGATAAGAAAACACTAAATGTGATAGTATCCGGTTAAAACCCAATTCGGATAGCGAAATATCTTAGTATTGCATGCCAGGAAATTCTGTGTTACTCATTTTCATGCAACAAAATATTATAACCTTCCACTAGATATAGGTCTTAAGTGTATTTTGACATTATAAAGGGAACTAAAACTCCAACTAGTGACCACATTCACACTTTTCAAGTTTTGTGAGATACACGAAACAGAATCTATTAAAACATCACAGAACTAGTACTTGTGTTAATATATTTGTTTATGTATTTTCATGTATATATATTGATTGCATTTAGGGGAAGAAAATGGCAAAACATGTATAAATTGGCTAATTTTTCCGACTAAAGTGTTATTTACATGGCGGTTATAATTGTATTTTTCACGGGGGTATTAATATTGTACTGGGATGTAGTGGTATTGTACATGGATACATTGTATATAGTGGTATTGTACATGAAATTAGTGGTATTGTACATGGATACATTGTATATAGTGGTATTGTACATGAAATTAGTGGTATTGTACATGGATACATTGTATATAGTGGTATTGTACATGAAATTAGTGGTATTGTACATGGATACATTGTATATAGTGGTATTGTACATGAAATTAGTGGTATTGTACATGGATACATTGTATATAGTGGTATTGTACATGAAATTAGTGGTATTGTACATGGATACATTGTATATAGTGGTATTGTACATGAAATTAGTGGTATTGTACATGGATACATTGTATAAAGTGGTATTGTACATGAAATTAGTGGTATTGTACATGGATACATTGTATATAGTGGTATTGTACATGAAATTAGTGGTATTGTACATGGATACATTGTTTATAGTGGAATTGTACATTACTGTTGTGGTATTGTACATGGATACATTGTATATAGTGGAATTGTACATTACTGTTTTGGTATTGTACATG
Source organism: Spisula subtruncata (assembly GCA_963678985.1). NCBI lineage: Eukaryota > Metazoa > Mollusca > Bivalvia > Venerida > Mactridae > Spisula > Spisula subtruncata. Next base: position 20,466,694 of record OY787661.1, read on the forward strand.
GATACATTGTATATAGTGGTATTGTACATGAAATTAGTGGTATTGTACATGGCTGTAGTAGTATCGACATGACTGTAGTGATATTGTAAATGACTGTAGTGATATTGTTCATGGCTGTAGTAGTATCGACATGACTGTAGTGATATTGTAAATGACTGTAGTGATATTGTTCATGGCTGTAGTAGTATCGACATGACTGTAGTGATATTGTAAATGACTGTAGTGATGTTGTACATGACTGTTATGGTATTGTACATGACTGTAGTGATATTGTACATGACTGTTATGGTATTGTACATGACTGTTGTGATATTGTACATGACTGTTATGGTATTGTACATAAATGTAGTGCTATTGTACATGACTGTAGTGGTAGTGTACATGACTGTAGTAGTATTGTACATGACTGTAGTGATATTGTACATGACTGTAGGGATATTGTACATTAACTAAGTGGTATTGTACATGACTGTAGTGGTATTATACAAGGTTGTAGTGGTATCGAACATGGCTGTAATTGGATTTTACAGGACTGTAGTTGTATTGTACATGACTGTAGTGGTACTGTACATGACCGTTATGATATTTTACATGACTGTAGTGATATTGTACATGACTGTAATGATATTTTACATGAATGTAGTGTTATTGTACATGACATGACTGTAGTTGTATTGTACATGACTGTAGTGGTACTGTACATGACCGTTATGATATTTTACATGACTGTAGTGTTATTGTACATGACTGTAGTTGTACTATACATGACCTTAGTGGTATTGGACATGACCATAGTGGTATTATACATGTCAATCTGTTACACTAAATTCATGTTCATTACAAAATACAATTTCAGTGATTTCTATTGATTTGTTTGCAAAAATGCAACAGTTGAATATTGGAAGAAGAATAAAAGGGATAAAAATGTCACTTTAAGGTAAAAAAAACACCTACCTGTTTTTCTTTAACTCTTGTAAAGTGACCAAGGTCAGCAAGAAGATCAACTTTTTGTCCATGGGGGCCCTCTCAAAATATTTAATCTATACAAATTTCATCCAGCTGCAAGAATGGGTCATGTATAAGACAAATTTGGTTCATCAAACTCGGTGAACATATTTTCTCACTTGTACGGATTCACTCAATGTCCGTTAGCCCCAACCCTACATTTACTTTCTAATTTAAGCCAGAATGCCAATTTTTTCTGAATAAAACAATTTCACTGCATCATATACATGCAGACAAAGCATTTTAAAGCCCTACATTCTTCCTTCTTTGCTTCTGGTCCAGAACTTTATAGAGGGATCAGCATGATGCCAGCATTGTGCCAGCATGAGATCACTATCAGTGATTATCTGGGGTCATAAAACACTGTAACTGGTCAGTGTAAGGGATCAGAGGCCCATATAGCTACTGATAATCAATAATGTACTACTGTAATATGTACCCTTGAAAGTATGTGTTACCATTGTGTGTTTGTTTAATTTGTATAATTAGATATATTTCTTTGATTTTTGTTTCCATCTGGTTTAAGTGTGTAAAAACTATTTGTCAAAATATTTACTATTTTAGTTATTAATATTCCCTAAGAGTTATTTTAATAAATACACACCCAAACCAGAAACAAATAAAACTAAGCAACTATACCAAAGAGGTACACAATATCAATTCTGATTGTATGTCTGTGAATATACCTTTTTTATAAATATAAGATAACATTATACTCATAATTCTAGTTAATAATTTTTTTTTAATTCAAAACATCAAAACAAAACCAACATCAAAAATAACATTTTTATATCTTATGAATAATATCAATTCACTCATTTCATTGAATACATTATTAAGAAATGTTAATCATGAGACATACAGCTACCGGTATATAAGTTATATATGTTCAGATTTTTTAAATACTTTTATAATTGTGCATTAATTTGCATGCATTTGTGTCTAATCTCACGACAGTCGTTTTCAAGCAACACAAACAAAAGTATGTCAATCTTGATGGTTCAGGTTTTTTTTCACAATAAAATATTACAAAAACTTATATATCAATTTAATTTTACTATAGGCCTACAGATATTGTATAACTTCCTGTCATAAAGGGAACTCTTGTTGTCCCTTATCTAATACTAGGGCCTCTTGTAAACTAATTAACATGCTGTGCAATGTTGCATAATATTATGTAATAGGGTACAATATGGTCAGATATCTTAAAAATCAGTAACAACATGCTGAGAAAACTATGACCGAATTTGGTTGGCCCAGTGCCAAAATGCAGGTCTTTAACCCAATTTAATGCTGCTTTGTCGAGACACCCCCCCATTTCCAGTCATTTCAACGTTTTTTACCGGACTATTTGAGTGTATCTGGTTTTGGTCCGCGTAGGCATTTAGTGGTTATTAACCTTAAGGCCCTTTTTGGTCCCTATTTTAAAAATGCTTTGAACTATTTCATGTTTTGCAATTTTCTTCAATGAACACTACTTTATATTTATTGTGTTAATGATTTAAATATGGTAAGATTCAGAAACTGTGACTATATTTTGAAATATTGGAGGATTTATAGATTTTGGCTGACGGTTTGGCGGCCATATTGGATCTCCGACCTTAAGCTTAGAGATTTAGATATGTTTATTATTTCAAAAAACACTTTAAACCTATATATAGTGGATACGTATGACATTTTTAGCATGGAATTGATTCAAAATTATTTTACCTGCAAACAATAATAAGATGTTTCTGTTTCCGAATTTTGATTTATCCGGATACTACTCAATTTGATTTCTCATAAATTATTAGTACTTTTGCCACAAATTGCATCTCACATACAAGTATATTTTATTTACATTGGATTGGTAACAAATTATGTCGTTATAAGAGCTTTGTCTTGAGAATGCATCGTAACAAAATCGCACATAATATAAGAAATATGACGAAATCCCTCAGTAGGCCGTTTACAAAACGGGCTACAATAGCTCAAAATTCAAATAAGGTTTACATATGTTTCCTTAGAAATAACGAAGTTTGGCCATATTTTGGCCCCTATTTTTACAATTATATTAACTATTCCACTTTTTGCATTTTCTTAAATGAACATATCTATATGTGTTGTTTAGGTGATTCCAATTTTGTTTTTATGATAAAGTTTAGAAAATGTTACTATATTTTGAAATATAGAACAATTGTCAAATTTTGGAGGGAAATTTGGCGGCCATCTTGGATTTTAGGGGGAAAGCCACACTTATTTGTTTGCCATCAAGTGAAAATGCAAACTTTAGGCATTGTACTTTAAGAAAATGTAAAAAACAAAAAAGGTTTATGTTTTGCACATTTTTCTTCACTCCGACTAGACTTCTAGTGTCACAGAAAAAAAGTTCCAACGAATCCCTTTTGGGGAAACTTTTTTATGATGCTTTGAAGTTTGGCGAGAAATTTGGAAACTTTTTTTAAATGATAAAATTTTAGATATGGCATGATATGTCATGTAACATATCAAACTGACCGGCGGAAAGAGGTCAGAAACCCAAATCAGATATAAATATTGTTGTTTATTGCATACCGAGAGCGAAATCGGCTATTTTGGGGTAAAAAGTCACACAATATAAGCCAAAATTTAGAATTTTTGGAATTGATGGACTACAGCGCTATTAATAATTTGATTTGAAAATAAATTACTACAATATGTATGTATTACTTTAACGGATCCCTGGTATCACAGAAAAACGTTCTTCCAACGAATCCCTATGGAGGAAACTTTTTAATGATGCTTTGAAGTTTGGCATGTACCAATTGCCGAGAAATTTGGGATCTTTTTTTAAAATGATACAAGATTCATAAAATATGGCATGTGACATATCAAACTGACCGGAAAGATATAAGGAACCCAAATCAGATAAATAAGTATTGTTGTTCATTGCATATCGAGGCTATTTCGGGATAAAAAAACCCTCAAAATATAAGCCAAAAGTGTGAATTGTTGGAATTGATGCGGTGCTTTTAATAATTATATTTGGAAATACATCACTATACTAAGTATATATGAACACGCAGATTAATATATCATAATCTAGTGTCATAATGCTATGAACATAATGAGCGTTTGGGGATTTGACAAAATACACCGCCACATCAAGTGCTTAGCTATTGTGATAGAATGTAGTGTTTTGCGTAAAACATTACACAATTAGTTATACATGTACTAGTACCAAGGTGTGTTTTAAAGCGTCTTACTATAAACTCAAACCCGTTATTTTTTAGTTTGATACTCATTTAATGGTGATGGAACATAATTATTTTCATTGTTATATACTACTCATGGTATGAATAAGACTATATACATTTCTGCATCTAGCTGTGGTATCCCTACCTAAAATAATGCTGGACCTAACTGAGGTCTGTTCCTCAGAAAGCCAAAAATGGCTGTATCCCGCTGAGATATGTACCTCAGAAAGTCAGAAATGGCTGTATCCCGCTGAGGTATATACCTCAGAAAGCCAGAAATGGCCGTATCCCGCTAAGGTATGCACCTACGAAGCCAAGAAATGTATGTATCCCGCTGGGATATGTACCCCAGAAAGCCAGAAATGGTTTATACCGCTGAGATATGCACCTCAAAAAGCCAGAAATGGATGTATCCCGCTGAGGTATTCACCTACGAAGCCACGAAATGGATGTATCCCGCTGGGTTATGTACCTCAGAAAGCCAGAAATGGCCGTATCCCGCTAAGGTATGCACCTACGAAGTCAAGAAATGTATGTATCCCGCTGGGGTATGTACCCCAGAAAGTCAGAAATGGATGTATCCCGCTGAGGTATTCACCTACGAAGCCACGAAATGGATGTATCCCGCTTAGGTATATACCTCAGAAACCCAGAAATGGGTGTATCCCGCTGAGATATGTACCTCAAAAAGCAAGAAATGGATGTATCCCGCTGAGGTATGTATCTCAAAAAGCCAGAAATGGTTGTATCCCGCTGAGGTATGTACCTCAAAAAGCAAGAAATGGCTGTATCCCGCTGAGGTATGTACCACAGAAAGCCAGAAATGGCTGTATCCCGCTGAGGGATGTATCTCAAAAAAGCCAGAAATGACTGTATCCTGCTGAGGGATGTATATCAGAAAGCCAGAAATTGCTGTATCCCGCTGAGGGGTGTATCTAAAAAAAAGCCAGAAATGACTTTATCCCGCTGAGGGATGTATCTCAGAAAACCAGAAATGGCTGTATCCCGCTGAGGGTTGTATCTCAAAAAGGTAGAAATGACTGTAACCCGCTGAGGGATCTATCTCAGAAAGCAAGACATGGCTGTATCCCGCTGAGGGTGTACCTCAGAAAGTTTGCAAATGTTGTATCTGGCTGTGATAGGTACCTACAATAAAAGACTATGTCAGGCTGTGGTGGGTACATCAGAAACAACTGTATCTGGCTGTGATATATACCTAAGAAACCCAGAAATTGCTCTATCTAGTTGTAATTGGTACCTCGAAAACCAAAGAATAGTTGTATTCGGCTGTAAAAGGAACCTCAGAAACCACGAAATGGCTGTACTTGGTTGTGGTAGGTACGTCAGAAACCCCAGAACAGCTGTATCTGACTGTGGTCGGTACCCAGAATTGGCAGTGACCCATTTAGTGGGTACACCCAGAAACAGCTGCATTTGGCCGAGGTTGGTACCTCAGGAAGCCAAATACAGCTGTATCAGACTTTAGTTGGTACCTCCAAAAGTTTCTGATTGTGATAGAAATCACAGAAAGTAAAAAATGACTGTTTCCAACTTGGATAGGTAGGTACTACACAGAAGGCTAGAAACTGCTGTTATGATCTTGAAGTTTTTTGTACCCCTGAAAGACAGCTATATGTGTATGAGTACTAGGTAGCAGTCAATGCTCAGTAGAGCCAGAAGATACATTACCAAGCTGTGAACCAAGCTGGACACCATAGAGCCAGAAATGGTTTGACATTGAATTGTTAGGAAACGTACATGTAGAGCCAGAAAAGGCTGTCTTAGGTTGATCTAGGTATCTCAAAAGCTTGAAATGGCTGTATCCGTCTGTGTTAGTTACAGTAGAAAAGGCATATAATTATATGTATAAGATATGTATTCGGTGTAGCTTTACCGTAATGTAGTGACAGTGATGCAGACACATTAATCGTTTCGACAGCTTTGACCTACACACGAAATAGCCAACCAGTGGAAGTTGTTGCTGAAGACACTGACATTTTCGTAATGCTACTACACCACTGGATGACCGACATGGCTGATATCCACATAGGGAAAGAGAATAAGCATAATTTGAAAGCTGCAGAAATCCATGACATCAGAGAAGCACATGTTGTTATGGACCCTATACTTGTCCCTACAAATATACTTTTTATCCATGCTTAGAGTGGTTACGACACCACATCATCTACATTTGGACAAGGGAAAACCCATCTAATAAAGACACTTGCAAAATCTCACAACATTAAAGACTAAGCGACTACGATAACCAATCGGGAAAGTATACAAAACGAAATCAGTAATAATGGGTAATCTGATGTCTGTGAATGGTATGGTTCAAAATATGATACATTCGGTAACAAACAATGTTTGTCCTATGCAACGAAATTGAACCGGAGAGACTACCTCGCTCCATTATCACAGTCTACGGGTTCATCTTCAAATAGCTTGGGGGACGACCTAAATAACACATGTCTTGATGCTTCAGAATGAGGTTGGACTCAGGAGAGACATGCAATGCGCCCTATAATGACAAGCATGGAGCATGCACCTGCACATGCTCTCAAATACATTGATGCAATTTGTAAAAGTATAAACCATAGACAATGCGCCACAAGCCAGTGTTCTTGGCATTGAAATGGAATCAAGTGTGTAGTGGCCTGCAGTATCTTGTGGAAAGAGCTGTTTCCTGCTCTCGATCTTGTACTCGATGATGCCGAAATTGATATGTGACATTAATGTTGGTACAAATATAGACATATCTCTTGTTAAAACAATTCATTGTGCCATTGTTTAAATGATTATTTTTAGTATATGTTATGTGGATCGTTTACTCCAATCAATGGTTAATGAACTAAATAAACAATAAATATCCGGTACTAGAAAATATCTTAGAAGAATTAACATCTGAATTTTTCCCCAGGTTCAACCTATTCTACTGGCCTATATGGCATAGCATGACGAACCATCAAGGAAATCAATGTCAAATATATTTGTAGAAAGTCATAATAAGTATTTCCGAAGCACGTGTTAAAACATCAATAAACATGACCTATATCTTACTTTTGGAAAACTTCATTTGTTTACAAAATAGTTGAAAATACACACGTGTATAGATTGACCATATTAAACTGAGACTCCTTGCATAATTCGTAAAAGTCCGGAGATAACGGTATATAATAAGTAAGCATACGAATCAACCGAGCTCAGCCGGACAAGTTTTATGGAGTTTTATGAGTGTCAGTTTAATCTGGTCAAGCTATATCAAGAGTTAAAATGTAGTATAGCTTGGCTATTTTGACGTGAGTCTGACCTTTATGCAAGAATATATTACAAGGTTTTTGCTTTGAATATATCAATTTCCGCAAGTAAATCGTGCAACATCGGTATTTAAGATTTGTGTTTGTATTACCTCTCGAGCGTCGTCGTGATACTCCCCGATTATGATAACATACAATCGGTGTTGTAAACGTAGGCAATACATCGACTGTTAACTTATGGTAATCAATAGGTCAGGCTCATGTCAATGTGGCCAAGCTATATTTCTAATCATATGACTGAAAGTAGTTCAACATGGCGCACTGTTATCTCAGGGTATATTTGCATTGCAAAAAGGCCGGGGTGATCAACATTGATACTACCCAGGTATAAAAAAAGATAAAAACATCTAAATAGATGGGATATGTACACCTTGACCTATATGGGCATCTGTAAATTTTGAGCGACAAAAACAGAAGGATTGTCTCAAATGAGTATTGATATACTATAAAGCAGACGTGTTTAATCATGTTAATTGCACATTGCAATCAATCCGTCCAATGCATCTTAAGAGGGCATGTGTAGGTCCTGATTAAAGGACAGATGTAGGTCCTGGTAAACGGGCAGGTGTAGGCCCTGGTGAAAGGAAAGGTGTAGGTCCTGGTAAGCGGGCAGGTGTAGGTCCTGGTAAACAGGCAGGTGTAGGTCCTGGTGAAAGGGCATGTGTAGCTCCCGGTAAAAGGGAAGGTGTATGTCCTGGTAAAGGGGCATGTCTAGGTCCAGGTAAAAGGGCAGGTGTATGTCCAGGTAGAGGGCACGTGTAGGTCCTGGTTAAAAGGCAGGTGTAGATCCTGGTAAAAGGGTGTGTTAAGGTCCTGGTAAAAGGGCAGGTGTATGTCCTGGTAAAAGGGCACGTCTATGTCCTGGTAAAAGGGAATGTCTTGGTACTGGTAAAAGGGCAAATCTAGGTTCTGGTAAAACGACAGGTGTAGGTCCTGGTAGATGGCAGGTGTATGTACTGGTAAAGGGCAGGTGAAGGTCCTGGTAAAAGGGCAGGTGTAGGTCCTGGTTAAAGGGCAGGTGTATGTCCTGGTAAAAAGTATGTCTATATTCTGGTAAAAGGGAATGTCTTGGTCCTGGTAGAGGGCAGATGTATGTCTTGGTAAAAGGGTAGGTGTATGTCTTGGTAAAAGGACAGGTGTAGGTCCTGGTAATAGGGCAGGTCTAGGTCCTGGTAAAAGGGCAGGTCTAGGTCCTGGTAAAAGGGCAGATGAAGTCCTGGTAAAAGGGAATGTCTAGGTCCTGGTAAATGGAATGTCTAGGTCATAGTAAAATGGCAGGTGTAGGTCCTGGTAAAAGGGAAGGTCATGTGTAGGTCCTGATAATAAGGCAGGTGTAGGTCTGGTTAAATGGAAAGTGTAGGTTCTGGTAAAAGGGCATGTGTAGGTCCTGATAAAAGGGCACATGTAGGTCCTGGTAAAAAGAAATATCTAGGTCCTGGTAAAAGGGTAGGTCCTGGTAAAAGGACAGGTGTAGGTCTGGTTAAATGGAAGGTTTAGGTCCTGTAAAACAACAGGTGTGGGTCCTGTAAAAGGGCAGGTGTAGGTCCGGGTAAAAGGGCAGATGTAGGTCCTGGTAAAAGGGAATGTCTAGGTCCTGGTAAAAAGAATGTCTAGGTCCTATACAATGGCAGGTGTATGTCCTGTAGAAGGGCAGGTGTAGGTTTTGGTAAAAGGGCAGATGTAGGTACTGGAAAAGGGGAATGTCTAGGTCCTGGTTAAAGGGTTAGTCCTGGTAAAAAGGCAGGTGTATCTCTGGTAAAAGGAAAGGTGTAGGTCCTGGTAAAAGGACAGGTGTAGGTCCTTGTAAAAGCCATTTTACCAGCACATAGACATTCCCTTTTACCAGGATATAGACATGTCCTTTTACCAGGAGATTCAACTGCCTTCTACCAGGACATAAACCTGCCCTTTTACAAGGATTTACATCTACCCTTTTACCAGGACCTAGACCTGCCCTTTGACCAAAACCTAGACCTGCCCGTTTACCAAGATCTACACCTGTCTGTTTACCAGAACCTATTCATGCCCTTTTACCAGCTCTAGGCATTCCCGGTAACCAGGATAAAGACATGCCTTTTTACCAGGACATAGACATATCCTTTTACCAGGACATACACCTGCCCTTTTACCAGGACATACACCTGCCCTTTTACCACGACATAGACATGCCCTTTTCCCGGGACCTACACCTTAACGTTAAAGGACATGTCTAGGTGCTGGTAAAAGGGTATTCTATGTGCTGGTAAAAGGGCACGTGAATGCCCTGGTAAACGGACAGGTGTAGGTCCTTGTAAACGGGCAGGTGTAGATCCTGGTAAAAGGGCAGATGTAGGTCCTAGTAAAAGGGTAGGTGGTGGTCCTGGTAAAAGGACAGGTGTAGGTCCTGGTTAAAGGCATGTGTTTGTCCTGGTAAAAGGACATATCTATGTCCTGGTAAAAAGGCATGTCTATATCCTGGTAAAAGTGTAGGTGTAGCTCCTGGTAAAAGGCAGGAGTATGTCATGGTTAAACGGCATGTCTTGGTCGTGGTAAAAGGATAGGTGTAGGTCCTGGTAAAATGGCAGGCGTATGTACTGGTAAGAGAGCAGATGCAGGTCCTGGTTAGAGGGCAGGTGTGGACCCTGATAAGAGGACGGATACAGCGCCTGGTGCTTTATTTCTATCACATTTAATACAAGGTAGTACACCTGATTCTGGAACAAGACTGTATTGATAATACTTTTTTTCTACAATATATGGTAGCATTCATATAAAGAATCTGATAAGTGGAAATATGTACAGGGTGTCTCAAAATACATGTCCGCTTGTTGAAGGGTCATAACTTTGTCAAATGAGTCAGTAAATTGATAATTATAGTCTCATATGAAAGCTCAATTTAAAAATTGTGTGGTGAATTACATCATGCGTCAATACTCGAACAGTTGATGACGTCATACTAACGTCATTAGCAACGGGCGTTCTAAAATGTCCTAAGAGGCAGGTAGCATATGTACGGTAACATGGGTAACATTTACATCATATGTGGGAATAGCAATAGTTAGTCGTACCCTACTATGGACACACTGGCTGAGAAACTGATCAGGGGTTATTAGGAAATGAAATCGGAAAATCGGACGTATTTCAGGGAGGAACACATTTTAAATACAATTAGGACTGAGATATTCACACATTTATAGGCGTATCATATTCATAAAAGATGCACCAATCGCCTCGAATGAACATACTGTATTGAATGTATAGCGGTATGTCTAGCTGATCTCCAACAGTCCAAAATAATCATATAATGTAACTTGAAAGTATAAAAGAGTAACTGACTCGTAAATCGAATTTTCAGGCCCATGCCCTTCTTCAGGATATATTTCAATTTCATATACTCAAGTTACATCCATTTTAAATTTTTCATAATGTTGTTATGACGTGACGTCATTTCCTGTATCATAACGCACCAAATGACGTCACGTCATTTCCCGTACTTTTACAGACATTTACTCTTCTTGCATCCATATCATATCATATAATTACCACTCATGCATATGTACATATATAATATCAATTTAAATCACCTCATACATACATACATTCTCTTGCAATCACACTCTTTCAAATCAAGACAAAACCTCACATTATACACGTCATATAACATCAAAATACACGATCATTGCTGTAACTACTCTCATACAGACTCATACCTTATGTTCATGTTCATTCACATCTCAGACTAACTTTCTGATACATAAAATTACTTTTACACCCCCATACAAACTTACATCCATACATTCACATAATCTCACATTTATACATATATACCGGAAACATTTTCAGTGTTACATAAGTCTGACAAAATGGCGAGGATTTTCAATGAGCCACCTATACTGGCGTATAGAAGAGATAGAAACTTGTGTGATACGTTGGTACATAAAAAAACAAATAAGATGGTAAACAGTATGAAAGAAGGAATAGATTGCGACTGTAGAGTTTGTAAAATAATTAATGAGGAGAATATACAGGACGTGAGAAAAGATCAGAGCTACAGAACGGCCAGATTCCAGAGGTGCTCGGATCGGAATCTGGTTTACGGGTTGATGTGTAATCGATGTTCACAGACAGTATATGTAGGGGAAACAGAAAGGTCATTGAAGGAGCGGATTAATGAGCACCTGAGAGATATAAGGTACCAGCATGAGAAACCAATCATGAGACATTTTGAAAATCACAAGGAAGACGACCTGAGGGTAACAATTATAGAGAGAGTGCACACTGAAGGAAGGACATATAGACAGTTGGTAGAGGATCAATGGATAAAGAAGTTAGGTACCAGAACACCAGAGGGATGTAATGTGCGTTGCTACAATATATAGAACTGTGTACCCATATAACAAAGATACAAGGATAAGTTATACTGGCTGGAACTTTGCATACTAGTATTTGGGTAATAATATGTAATTGTGTGACAGGAATAACTTGTAGAAGAACAGTGATAATGTATAGTTTGGAGAATTTGACCTGATCCTGATTTTCATATGTTTGATCTAAAAACATGTTTCCTGTTTTGAAAATCATTCTATTAGCTAATCTCAAAAGTTTGATTGTCATAAAAAAAATTTTTATATAATACTTTAGGTATTTGTGTGATGTTCCCCGGATATGGAGGCATTCTCTTTTTTTTCTATTGTGCTTATAAAAAATATATATGCAACATATCGGCTATAAAAATTCAGGTGAAATGAGGATCGGCATCATGTCAAGTTCTTAATGCTATACATGGTATTAATTGACTATGATACACAGCTTAATGAACTTTTTATTGGAAAGGTATTTTTCTGTTAAAAAGAATACAATTGCAAGAAATTATTATGTGGAATATACAATGTTTTTAGATAATGTTTCCGGTATATATGTATAAATGTGAGATTATGTGAATGTATGGATGTAAGTTTGTATGGGGGTGTAAAAGTAATTTTATGTATCAGAAAGTTAGTCTGAGATGTGAATGAACATGAACATAAGGTATGAGTCTGTATGAGAGTAGTTACAGCAATGATCGTGTATTTTGATGTTATATGACGTGTATAATGTGACGTTTTGTCTTGATTTGAAAGAGTGTGATTGCAAGAGAATGTATGTATGTATGAGGTGATTTAAATTGATATTATATATGTACATATGCATGAGTGGTAATTATATGATATGATATGGATGCAAGAAGAGTAAATGTCTGTAAAAGTACGGGAAATGACGTGACGTCATTTGGTGCGTTATGATACAGGAAATGACGTCACGTCATAACAACATTATGAAAAATTTAAAATGGATGTAACTTGAGTATATGAAATTGAAATATATCCTGAAGAAGGGCATGGGCCTGAAAATTCGATTTACGAGTCAGTTATTTGTTATACAACGAACATTTCTTTCCTATGAGAGACAATTAATATAATATATAAAAGAGTACTTATGAAGTATCATTCACCAAAAACTGCCTTGGTATAAGAATGGTTTTGCTACTTTTATTGAAATCAGGAAAAAGTAACCAAAATATCCTAAACATGTATTTCTTCTTATACTATTGTAAGTTAGATTATACAGTTCAAGATATATAACTACATCGAAACCCAAAATATCAATTTGTGGAGAAAATGGATACATCGCATCCGACTCAAAGTTATGTGAACGTCATTAAAATCGTCAAACGACGTCAATCAAAGGTTTTTACCGATTTGGGGGTAGCTACTCAAAATGCATTCTATAGGTTTCGTATGCATTATTTTGGATAATTGTGTCGTAATTTCTACATTGATTTGAATGCCATGTGATCATACATATAAATTAGATATGTAAAGCAATACATTACGGAGAGATACGTCCTCAACAAGCGGACATGTATTTTGAGACACCCTGTATGTCCAAATTAGATGACAGTTCTTAGTCAAGATATAATGACAGGGTCTAATCCATGTATAATGACAGCATCTGATCCAGATACAATTACAGGGTCTAATCCATGTATATTGACAGTGTCTGATCCAGGTACAAAATGTATACAGTAAAGTTCTGATCCAGGTATTATGACAATGTCTGATCCAGATATAATGACAGTGTCTGATCCAGGTGTAATGTATAGTTTTAATCCAGGTATAATGTGAGGTTTTAATCAAGGTAAAATGACAGGGTCTGATCCAGGTATAATGACAGTGTCTGATCCAGATATAATGTGAGGTTCTGATTCCAGGTATAATGTAAGGTTCTGATCCAGATATAATGACAGTGTCGGATCCTGGTATAATGACAGTGTCTGATCCAAGTATAATGACAGTGTCTGATCCAAGTATAGTGTAACGTTATGATCCAGGTATAATGACAGTGTCTGATCCAGGTATTATGACAGTGTCTAATCCAAGTATAGTGTAACGTTATGATCCAGGTATAATGACAGTGTCTGATCCAAGTATAGTGTAACGTTATGACCCAGGTATAATGACAGTGTCTGATCCAGGTATTATGACAGAGCCTGATCCAAGTATAGTGTAACGTTATGATCCAGGTATAATGACAGAGTCTGATCCAAGTATAGTGTAACGTTATGATCCAGGTATTATGACAGTGTCTGATCCAGGTATAATGACAGTGTCTGGTCCAAGTATAGTGTAACGTTATGATCCAGGTATAATGACAGTGTCTGATCCAGGTATTATGACAGTGTCTGATCCAAGTATAGTGTAACGTTATGATCCAGGTATTATGACAGTGTCTGATCCAGATATAATGCCAGTGTCTGATCCAGATACAATGACAGTGTTTGATCCTGGTATAATGACAGTGTGTGATCCTGGTATAATGTGAGGTTATGATCCAGGTATAATGACAGTGTCAACTCCAAGCATAATTATAGTATCTGATCCAAGTATAATGATAGCGTCTGATCCAGAAACAATTGCAGTGTCTGATCCAGGTATAATTACAGTGTCTGATACAAGTTTAATGACAGTGTCTGATCGAGATAAAATGACAGTGTCTGATCCAGGTATTATGTATAGTTTTAATCCAGGTATAATGTGAGGTTTTAATCAAGGTAAAATGACAGGGTCTGATCCAGGTATAATGACAGTGTCAGATCGAAGTATAATGATAGCGTCTGATTCAGGTATAGTGGCAGTGTCTGATCCAGGTATAATGACAGTGTCTGATCCAGATATAATGACAGTGTCTGATCCAGGTATAATGACAGTGTCTGATCCAGATATAATGACAGTGTCTGATCTAGATATAATGACAGTGTCTGATCCAGATATAATGACAGTGTCTGATCCAAGTATAATGATAGCGTCTGATTCAGGTATAACGACAGTGTCTGATCCAGGTATAATGACAGTGTCTGATCCAGATATAATGACAGTGTCTGATCCAGGTATAATGACAGTGTCCGATCCAGGAATAGTGTAAGGTTCTGATCCAGGTATATTAGCAGAGTATAATCCAGGTTTTATGGCAGGTTCTATTTGGACCTAAAGGGGGGGCATAGCATGACGGGTGTCTGTGATTATGTTATATCTACATAATTATTAAACTAATGCATTTGTATTTGGAGATCAATTTGGAATTTGGAATTGCAATTCGTGGCATCCATGTTATCACCTTTCCTCTCATACTAGTATTTTGGGGGAATTTTTATCTGCAGCTCAACGAATGGGTAGATTCATCTTTCTGTAAATCACAAAGCTGTTCGCAGTTTTCTATTTGGTTTTTTAATTTTGATGCCAATTTGACTGGACTTAAGTGAAATCGAACGTAGAAAACCCAATGCGCATTTCAAAAAGTAAGGGCCCTGGCAAGTGAAATCGAAAGCAGAAAAAACACTGCGCATTTTGTTCATGGGTGCAGCTTTTCGTGACAGATTTTGAAATTCTAAACCTAAAAATATCTTTATTTGAAACAAATATTCCTAATTACGCTTCTTCTACTGTCAACAGGGCTGTGGTAATGCTCTTACCAAAACGATATCGTGATAGATTGGCAGATGATTAAGAAATATGCACTACTTTCGATTTAGAATCACAATGAATGATCTCGTGAAATGATCTTGCGTAAGAAAACCCAGTATAACTCTAACGCGGTATTGGGGCATGTGCCACCTAAAATAAACATGCAAATCAGGTATAACAACATAAAGATATTGGAAAAAGGATTATCTTTTCATTCAATGTGTATAGCTTGGCTATTTTGACCCCAGCCTGACGTTAATGCAAGAATAAATTACAAGGTTCTTGCTTTGAATATATCAATTTCCGCAAGCAAATCGTCCAATATCGGTATTTCAGATTTGTGTTTGTAAATACACCTCGAGCGTCTTCAATATATCGACTGTTAAATTATGCTTATCAATAGATCAGGCTCATGTCAATGTGGCCAAGCTATACCGTAATTTTAATTTACTTTGTCAATAGAAGTGAGCAGGTAAAATAAACGTCTGCTCTCCCTAAATCGATGTAATGGTCGGTGATTTCTGTTTATATTGACATTGCAGAGTATCGCGTTAGAGTTATACATGGACATATCACTTGTTTCATATAAAACCAATATATATACGAAGCATAAATAATAAGTAAAACTTACAAATTCGGTTGCGTTCCTTCACCAATTCACACACAAACGCACGCACAATTAAAATATCACGTTATTATTTCGTGCAGTTAATGTGAGTGATGTTTCGAAAACCGATGATATAGTAGGTTAGGTCTAGGCTGAGCAAATGTAACCGTTTTTAATCGATACATCATTGTTTACGATTCCCCGAAACTTATCATTAAAATGTCAGCCTTATGAATTAAATACCACAGCGCAATGTATAAAATCCCTAATTGTAAATATGACAATAATTGATAATTCAATATTAGGTCAAACCTTATAATAGGAATATTCTACATTGGCGCTTATATGTCAAGTGTATCAACTTTTATGGAAACTTTGACTTGTCTTTCAGCAAATAGTATTTCAAATGAAAAAGAAATGTTCCTCGTGGACACAATTCTTTCCAGTGCTCGCTTGAGACCTTGTCACGAATATACGTGCAAATGTGAACATGTTCGAAAACGAAAGCGAAAGTACAATTTTGATTTAAATGTGTTTCTTTATTTCAAAAACATGTGGTTCTTGAAATGTGCAATGACAGCTATATAATTATAAATGGACTATATATTCGATATGAATTTCCCCGCGTTAAAAGAAACCAAGCAGTCACGTGTGGAATATTAACCAAATATGTATACATGTACTGTGACAACATCATTTAACTTAGATATAGATCTACTTTAATACACATTGTGCACTATATGAGGCATTCTTTGAGTTTATGTATCAGTTAATTATTTACCGTCCGACGGTAGAAATTTTGCTCATATCCGAAAAAGTGTAAACAAATATAGAACAGGAATCAAACTTTTATTTCGAAGGGGCCTATTCGTTTTCAGAACATCCAAGTCACACGAATGTCATCTGACTTTGTTTCGAGATAATATTTTGAAGTGTCAGACTAGCCGTGGACATGGAGGCAGTAACATAAATCGCGCGTAAGTTTTTTTCGTTTTTGAATCCCATGTATAGTTCTCCCAGAATAATGTGATTTATCGTAAACATTGACCGGTTTAGCCAACTGTTGTAAAATTTGTGGCTGAGATAAACACATAGGTCAATTTCGTACTAAAATTACTCGAGTAACTCACCATTATGGATCATTCCATTTTTTACCGCCTTTCACATTATCCAGGGCGCACTATAAATGCTACGCTTAAAGTGTATAGAGCTATATTCTAACAGTCATTCAATGTCAAAATAATTACTTGCATCCTTTTAAGTACGATACTGGACTACCTTAGTTACAAATTAAAACTTTGGATGGGTTCCGTGTACTTTGATTCAATCATCGAAAAAAGACGATTCTTATAGTTTCATGGGGTGTTCTAGAACACTTTTGCATAAAGATGGACAGTTTGCATGTCCAATAAATCACAGAGAGGGTTTCTGTTAAAACTGAAGCGAAAAATGAACCAATGAATATGAAAGCATAATTGTTTTTCAGTTTTTGAAACTTTAAAAAAAAAAATCTTCCGATATAGCTCTATACACTTTAAGTATGTTGTTTCATTTTAGTCGGGATACTATTGATTGTTTATATTGTATACCCCACAATTTGAAGTGCAAGAGTGTATCGGAGTGGTCTTGTCGATGAGTAATTCGGTCAGTCTGTCTTTCGCCTGTTGGTTTCTAGAAATAACTAGTCGGTGTGATGAGAATTGTGAAGGAGCTTGTTTAATGGTGTGTTTGGTAGTTTCTGAAAATTCGCCTCTCAAATTCGAATAGTTTTTAACCATTATTCTGTCAATATTTATGCGATCCACTTGAAGTGAACTGATTTAGGTAGTTTAATGTTTACTTTAATGCTCCAATGTAGTCATTTGCTCTGTTAGTTAGTTAATTCTTGACAAACAGCACTGAAAAGTACCTCTTTTGACGGACGATGCAGAAAATGTACAATTTTTAGGTATATTTATTCCACGACCCTGTTATGATTCAAATTTTTACCTGACATGTCATTTATCTATGTTGAAACCCTCGTCAATTAACGTGCACTAGCACGCATATAATTGATAAAAAAACGCGTTGTGTCTAGCCTTTTTTAGAAATTTATTGTACAGAGTCTAGTTTTTACTGCAATATGTCTAGCAGTCCTGGACGGGGCCTAGGTTGCATAATTTTGATTATATTGACAAAAACTACTCGAATTTACCAAAAATATTGATTTGTGCATAATCAGTTTTTGTGTAAAGATATAGGCAGTGGCTACGGAACCGGAATGTTTAACCGTATATATGTTGCTGATAATCATATTACTAGTTCAAAATAACAGTATATATTACTATACTGTAATAGTTAGTGATATTGAGACCGGGTTAATGTGTACTTTACCTGTTTATTATCGGTACGTACCACAACATGTCGAAGCGGCTATCCGACATTTTGATAATTAGCGGACGAATGAGATAACTTCGTTGTCGCTATCGTCACTTGAAAAGAGCGTTCAGTTATGACATAAGGACTATTGAATTAAATGTTGAAATTGAATCAAATGCGAAAAAGCGAGTATAATTTACATAATATCTTAGATAATTGTTCTGTGAATACGTTAATTTATGTTCTGACACGCTTTAACAATGCATGTTAACAATCCAATTATTATAACAAGCGGCTAAAATTCCTAGTAGTTGCAAATAGGAATATTGCCTTATATACATGTACATTGTTTGTTACAGGTACGAATAAAAACTGAGATCTAGGCTAATTAGTTTTAGTCTCTTATAATTGTTTGTTGTTTTCTTCGTTGTGTTACTATGTTTGCCGATTTAGACATTCACAATGATGCACGATTAACAACATGACCAATTAGGACAATTCCTACTTAGTTAGTACAAATTAACGACATTCCAATTTGTCTTTGATTAGATATTTGTTTGTAATTAAACACGTAATTGTCTGTAATTGCTTAACATGAACTTTATTAGGTAAAAGGGCTTAACAAAGACACAAGAGGGATATCAGACCAAATACTAAATATATCTAAAGTCTAAATAACGGTAAAACTAGCTCGAAGCCAGAGCAGACGACAGACAGTTAAAAATCGACTCAAGTTACAAAACTGCCAAATGTCAAATAACGTTACCGATACTGACCTCAATAAAGTCTAAAATAATTATCGAATAAAAGCAATTCAGGTTTAAAGTTGAATAAAAAGTTACCAGAGTGAGACAATGCCTAACAAAAATAAATGAAGAGCAACAGAAGCACGTCTGGCCAGCTCTTGGGACAGTGGCAATGTGACGAACGCTCATTAAATTTCTGGTATGCTAATTAGGTTGTGGTATGCAAATGAGCTTTTGGTATGCATATAAACGACACCAAAAGTACGCTTGGGATTGGAGCCGCACGAAAGACCGTAACCTAATTAGCAATACCCAAATTCCTCAAATATATAAACTTTAATTTCCACATGAATTATACCAACAACTTTCCATCTAGAATAATAAATAAAACTTGACCTGACTTTGAAGGTTAGAGATTACATTTAACAGGAAGTTGACAACTAAAAACAACATGGCGGACGGTAGTGACATTTTTCCAAAATGCTACGAACATTATTCACAATTATACAAAACAGCAATGATCTAGCATATAATTATTGAGGTAAATAGTTAAATCTACTAGATATCTTAAGTATATCTATAGTATCATGGCATGACATCGTATAATAAAGACAATAGCACTCTCCAAACACTAAAATTGTACATGTAGGTCATGATTCTAAAAATAGAACAACAACATTTGGTCCCAAAATAGACATACTGAGGTCTGTTTCAATGATCTGAGGGTTAAACTAGACTAATATATTCATGTTCTAATGACCTGAGGACATGCCTCACATTACCTTCCCTCTGGACAAAATTTCGCCCTCGAAATTCAAAATAACACCAAGCGCCTTTAAACAAAATTTCTCAACAGTATACTGTAAGTTGTAACAATACAATTAACAATTATTTTAACAATTAGACAACTTAAAAACAAACTAAGTGTATAGTTCATATTAGCTAATAACATACATGCATTATAAACACTCCTTTTTAAAGAGCATCACTCTGGTATATAACATTAATAACAGGCAAGGCAAGTTGCTTTAAACATTAACAATATAACATCAATCAAAATTAAACTTTTCATCTAAACATAACAATAATTTCTAACGCCTTACTAACAGCAATAATATTTCAATTGAAAGAAGTTATATTAGTAAAATGAAACCAAAACGTCACTTTTCAAATTTGTCATACAAATGCAATTGATGAACCTAAACAATTAATTACGGACATGTATAACAAATCAGACACCAATGGTAAAATACACTTAAGTTGCAGACCTCTAGCTCAAGAAATTTCGAACAGACAGCCGAAGAAAACTCATTCCAATAAAAGTATCTGTAATAGTACAATTACTGTTCTTGAATAAAGATAATAATAGCAAAATCAAAATTACATTAATTACAAGTTTGAATAGCCATTGCAAGCAACCAAATAACTGATGTATCTACTGATAATACAATTCAATACACTTTAAAATAAACTATGCAGTATTCCGAATTATAAATAAAATACAGTCCTAAGAAACCATAAAATTCTAAATGAAATATAACAATTGTCTTACAATATTACAAACAAGAGACAGCCTGTACCCGGACAATTTGAAGGCAGCCATCTTCCACAGACAATACAATTTACGCACAGACATTTTTACATTTCCAAAGAAGAGCAGTGAAACAACTGGAACTCATTACTTGGCCTTTATCTATTCATAGATTTATAACATAACTCAAAACAGAGCAAGCAGTCAGATTACCATGAAAAAATAAGTTAAAACTAAGCACAAATACATGTAAAATGCTAACAATTTCCATATGATTCTGACATAAAACAATAAGTACAATATGTCACCAGACCTATGATTTGTCACAATAAAAAAATAACGGACGCATCCTAAGGTATAATAATTAAGCACATGCGAGCATTAATAACTGATGTAACAACATCTGAGACTGAGATTTTGCCATCTCATAGTTCAACCGGGATTTCGACGGCTTAAATTTTGCCAAGTTTCCTTTGTACATTTCACACACACTCACAAAAAATAAAAAAAATCATGAATGTACACAAGAATACACACAAAAATTCAACGTTGCAATGTAACTTAGTATACTATAATCATAATCAACAAGTATCCTAGTAAATGATACAACCAAGCACACAGTCCATTTAAACTTATCATACATTATCAATACCTCATGTAATTTGAACTTACAATAATGAAAAAGAAACATAGTAGGCTATCTCACAAAAAAATCACAGGTCCAAGTGATGGACATTCAAAATATACAATCTGTAACAAGGTATTACCAGACTCCATGATATGAATATAAACCAATATTCATGTACATACTTTAATATTTATTGCTATCCAGACAGTCTAAAACAACTTAATAGGCATTCCTTTACACAATGCAATTATTTAGAATAAAACCTTAAAAGTGATTCAACACTCAGGCAATACTGGGTATGCACAGACACTTATTCACAAACTTGGTTTTCACAATTTAAATACACCTATTGTTCAATGAACATACATAGATTCAACAAATATTACAAAAGAAAACTACAATTCATACATATCCTTAATCTTCATCTGTCTCCAGGAAATCGTCGAAAGCGAAATGATAGTTTATATCGTCCTTCAAGTTAAATTCACGCGATATTAATTAATTCCACGCGGTGTAAATTAAGTAGAAGTGACTCTGAAATCTCACTTCAGAAGCTGCACAATGTTCATTATCTCAGGGAGCGAGATAATCTCCACCTCAAAGGTTCCACCTCGTAGCAATGGAACCATGTCACTGGAAACGTGACATCACTGTTGAAACATGTCACTGGAAACGTGACATCTCTGTTGAAACATGTCACTGGAAATGGGACATCACTGTTGAAACATGTCACTTGAAACGTGACATCTCTATTGAAACATATCACTGGAAATGGGTCATCACTGTTAGAATATGTTTCTGGAAGCGTGACATCACTGTTGAAACATGTCACTGGAAACGTGACATCACTGTTGAAACATGTCACTGGAAACGTGATATCTCTGTTGAAAAATGTCACTGGAAACGTGACATCACTGTTCAAACATGTCACTGAAAATGTGACATCTCTGTTGAAACATGTCACTGGAAATGTGACATCACTTTTGAAAAATGTCACTGGAAACGTGACATCACTGTTCAAACATGTCACTGAAAATGTGACATCTCTGTTGAAACATGTCACTGGAAATGTGACATCACTTTTGAAACATGTCACTGGAAACGTGACATCACTGTTGAAACATGTCACTGGAAACGTGACATCACTGTTGAAACATGTCACTGGAAATGTGACATTATGATAGCAATATTCACTTACAACTTGCCCTTATAACAATGTGTCACTGCACTTCAAATCACTGGTACTGTGACACAAAAAACAAATGTGCTACTGCACTTGACAATGTGTCACCGGTAACATGACACCAAAAACGAAAAACAAATGTGCTACTGCACTAGACTATGCGTCACTAACTATTTGACGCCAAAAACGAAATTTACGTCGCTGTAATTTGACATGGCAATCAAACAGGGTATACGATGTATAAATTCATGATGTAGATTAATATTTCTATTATGATGTCCGGATCAGAAAATGGAATGTTGACCTAATCCAACTACCACTAGTCATCAGTCATCTAACAGAAGTCCTCAGGGGTCCAGTCGTTTTGGAATTCTAACCCGCTCATTCAATCGCCTTACATACAGATTATCTTCCCCGGGCGTGGTAGGATAATCTGTCTTCGATCTATAACATCCTCAAGTTCTCATTATTTCAACTGTTTCAAAATCGCTACTTAATATACATGACTGGTTTTGGTTGGGGTTGGTTCAAACTCTCCATCTTGTGATCCTTCTAGATGCTTTAGTTTCAACTGGTTAGGTGCACAGGGACTTTGGTATTTCTTATTGTCATCTTGTGTCCATACATTTCTTATCTGCCGATGAAGATAATTTATGTAGAGAAGGGCAAAACTTTTTTATGTGCCCAGGAGCATGACAATAGTAGCATACTCTTGTATGAAGCTTAGTATGATTTGCATCTTATCCGGAGTTTTTTTTCTATTTTGACTATTGCGTAATTGGCTTGAGTGTCTGCTTTCTCTAGTTCTTCAATTCTCTTCAGTAAGTCATCAACGGAGACACCAGTTTGTACCATTCTTGAATGAACCTGTTTTCTTCTTGAATAACTAAGTACGGCTTCAGTGGCTAGACTTACAGCCTCAGACAGAGTGCTTTGACATCCTACTATTAAATCTCTGCGTAGTTGGTCATCGTTAAGGGCTTCAGTAAAACAGTCAAGAGCCATCTCTTCTCTGTATTTCTCGTTTAAGTCTGGGTACGCTAGCCTAACCATCTTCTTGATGTCTATCGCAAGGTCATCTATGGTTTCATCTTCCTTTCTAATTCTGGTCCTTAACTTTGCAACATGGTAACGTCTCCGATTTTGTGGCTGAAACCTGTCTATAAGGCTCTTAACAATGAAATCGTAATCTCTGCGTCTCTCTGTATGGATATCATTTAGTATTTCCGAAGCTCCACTTCTCAAGGATACGGCTAACTGACTGGCTTTCATCTCATAACACCATTCATTCATTTCACTGGTGATTTCGAACTGTGTCAAATATGCATTAATGTCAGTTGTGCCATCAAATGTTGGCGGTTTAATTTTACTGTGTGTATTGGTTACAT
Organism: Spisula subtruncata; assembly: GCA_963678985.1. NCBI lineage: Eukaryota > Metazoa > Mollusca > Bivalvia > Venerida > Mactridae > Spisula > Spisula subtruncata. The sequence goes on from OY787661.1 coordinate 20,490,651, forward strand.
CTTGTCGACTAGAAGGTATATGCTTCGGTTGTGTATCTATACCCTGTTCTCTGCCATCTTTATAATCCTCTGGAATCACGTCAGCTCTACACCAATCATAGGGTAAGAAGTCTCGAGGATGCCGGTATCTGCTCGCCCCTAAAGCCCACAACCCTCCCCTCCTATACGCCGTTCCATACAGTGGATCGTTTTCCTATAAACCCGTAGGTACCTGGCTGCAATCTATAGCATCGGTAGCCTGACTACCAGCCACGGCCCTCATGGAGAATTTACTGTCCCATTCCTTCCCTTGATTCGTCTCACCATGCAACGAATTTTGACAGACCCCGAGGAATCGACGGATCCACTGAATAATGGTGTAGAACTATCACCTTGCTTTATAATTCTCTGATTAGTACAAAAGTCTTCCTCAATCCCTGTACGCCTGCGCCTTGATTCTTCTCCAAAACTGGTACCCTGTACCGACTGGTCATCTGTCCAATCTGTCCAAGTCATCTCTCGGTCACCTTCGGATATCTGATCATCATCGCTCACCAACACTTGGTTTGACAATGCCTCTGTCGCCAAGGCGGTATTAATGGTCTGTGTGACTTGACTTGAAGGTTGTTGTGGTATAGTGGGTTCACTATACATAATCTGGGTCTGGTTGGTGTCTGTTAATAACGGGGTTTCTGGTATATCAGCTGAAGCCCTGGTAAACTCCATCTCGCCGGTTTGGACTGTTAACTAGATTTATGTTAAACAACAATAACGATACAGTGTATATTAGCATACACTGGGCTTCTCTAATCTGGAACAGTTAGACGGTACAGTAATTCACTGAATTACGCACATGTGATTCATAGTCTGGAAACGACTAGACATTACAGTAAGGAAACAATTATTAAATTAATATAGTCTGGTAATAACTATGAGTCTGGTACGGTAAAGTCTGGCAACGACTACCTGTATGTAGAACTTGCAACAACTGTCAGTCTGGTAACAACTAGACAGTACTGTAAGAAAATAATGTGTAATTAATATAGTCTGGTAGCGACTATGTAGGTCTGGTCACGATAACTCGTATATAGATCTCACAACAACTGTCAGTCTGGTAACAACTAGACAGTACTGTAAGAAAATAATATGAAATTAATATAGTCTGGCACTGACTATACGGTTCTGGCATGTCAAAGTCTGGTAATGACTGTCTCCCACAATGGATGGTAGAGACTGACTTATAACACGAAATACAAAAGTATGTAACATATACTTATTTGCCTGGTAACGGCAGTTGCTATGGTAACTTGGGAACAGTTACCTCGAAAGCCTGGTAGCGGCTTTCCTGACCGTTTGAGTCTGGGAGCAACTCAAACCTAAGCCTGGTAGCGACTTTCTCAACCACAGGGATCGCAGTCCAAACGTATTTATAATAATAGACAGGGCACGGAACAACAAATCCGCTCAACGTGCCAATAGCAACCACAGTAAACAATAACACCCTTTTACCTAAGCCTGGTAAACGCTTATGATGCTGTCTGAGACTGAAAACGACTCAAACCTAAGCCTGGTAACGGCTTAGCTCACCGTTTAAGTCTGCTATCGACTTAAACCAAAGCCTGGAAACGGCTTTCTTACCCTCAGGGATGGCAGTCTAAACATATTTATAATAATAGGCAGGGCACGGAACAACAAATCCGCTCAACGTGCCAAACTAGCAACAACAATTAAAACAATAGCAGTTAACACCCTTTTACCTAAGCCTGGTAACGGCTTAGCTCTTCAACTGGTTGGATTTTGTACTAACTTATCACTAATAAAGACTAACAATTCGGAGAGACAAGATCTGCACCGCTGCCACCAATTTTGTAACGCCCGCGCTGGTGGTACTCTAAAACACCGGTGGCGCTACATCAGTAATCACTAAATGATATGCTCGAATAAAGAAAAACATGTAAATACAATGGTAGCGTGTATCACAGACTGGAGAAGGCTAACCTGATAATGAGTAGGAGAGCGTCAACTAACTGTGCGACGAAATAAAGCATACAGACCTAGGTCAAACTGAGACTCAGACCAATAACCCTGGTCGAAAACTGGTTGATACACTTGAAACGTGTATCACAGCTTCGAGGAGGCTACCTGATAACACAGTCCAGGTTGCGTCAACCAACTGCACGCGTGACAATTGCCAAGAACAAGAGCAAAATGTAAAAGTCTACAGACAACATTCCTTTCGGCTTAACATGCACTTTATTAGGTAAAAGGGCTTAACAAAGACACAAGAGGGATATCAGACCAAATACTAAATCATCTAAAGTCTAAATAACGGTAAAACTAGCTCGAAGCCAGAGCAGACGACAGACAGTTAACAATCGACTCAAGTTACAAAACCGCCTAATGTCAAATAACGTTACCAATACTGACCTCAATAAAGTCTAAAATAATTATCGAATAAAAGCAATTCAGGTTTAAAGTTGTATGAAAAGTTACCAGACAATGCCTAACAAAAATAAATGAAGAGCGACAGAAGCACGTCTGGCCAGCTCTGGGGACTGGCAATGTGACGAACGCTCATTAAATTTCTGGTATGCTAATTAGGTTGTGGTATGCAAATGAGCTTTTGGTATGTATATAAACGGTCACCAAAAGTACGCTTGGGATTGGAGCCGCACGAAAGACTGTAACCCCAAATTCCCGAAAATATATAAACTTTAATTTCCACATGAATTATACCAGCAACTTTCCATCTAGAATAATAAATAAAACTTGACCTGACTTTGAAGGTTAGAGATTACATTTAACAGGAAGTTGACAACCAAAAACAACATGGCGGACGGAAGTGACATTTTTCCAAAATGCTACGAACATTATTCACAATTATACAAAACAGCAATGATCTAGCATGTAATTATTGAGGTGAATAGTTAAATCTACTAAATATCTTAAGTATGTCTATAGTATCATGGCATGACATTGTATAATAAAGACAATAGCACTCTCCAAACACTGAAATTGTACATGTAGGTCATGATTCTAAAAATAGAACAACAACATTCGGTCCCAAAATAGACATAATAAGGCCTGTTTCAATGATCTGAGGGTTAAACTAGACTAATATATTCATGTTCTAATGACCTGAGGCCATGCATGCCTCACAATATTAACAATTATACAATATTAATCAGTATTATATGCATAACCTAACGTTGTTACTTTAAGTTTACCTTAACGTTACTGTCCATTAATCACAACGACACTATTAGTGACGATAACGATTTATTAATCCATTTATTCGCCGTCGATCGCCGATAAGGATAATCCATATATTCGCCATCGATATTCCACTTTACCAAAATGGCGGCCAGCGGAACAAATATTAGTAAAAATAATTCGTTTATCTCACATTTATCATCTTTAAATATTGCGGTATAGTAATATATACTTTTATTTTGAACTTGTAATATGATTATCAGCAACATATATACGGTAAAACATAAAGAAAATCAATGACGGTTCCCTAGACAATCCTATGAGGATTGTCTATGTAACCGATTCCAGTTCGCTAGTGTAATTGGCCAAAGATTTACAGTACGGTAATGATATTATATTGGCAGAAAATATCCAAATGCAAATACTTTTGATACTGTATTATATACCATGTACTTTTATATACGCCTTTATAAAGTAATTAAAACATGTAAAAGATATTGAGAGAATAGATAATAGCAGTGTATACAAGAATACTTCAACCTATATCACGAATGCCGCTCGTGTGATCGCAAACACGAAGGTATATACGTTCGTACGTGTAGCAAAAAACTTTGCAAAAAAACGCACACGTGCTCGATTGTTTACCTTACAATTTACATATAATTCTAATCTTAAAAGATTCCTAATGACATACAAAGCGTAATCAGTTACAAATTAAAACAAATAATTAAGAAACTAAATATGACCATAGTTGGAATTCGTATCACTACGCGCTGTCACAACGTAGATCCAGTAGTAGGTTGTAAATTGTGAATCAACAAACGATTTAGCTACTTAATATTTATTTCGAGGACCGAATGACGAACAAACATATCAGATCTACTACCAAAATTAGCAACACAATTTGTTTCGATCATGCCAATCAATTTTAATATGGAACTGCATTTGTGTATTCGACCACGTACTTTATTTAATTCATAAACATTCGGACTGCCTCTGTTGTCTTCCACTGGGAAGACAAAATATTAGCGAAGTAAAATTCGAAGCGTGATATACTGATATTTCTATTAATTTGTCAATAAATATACCAATATTTGTATACATTCATGAAATAATGATGATATCTTGCAATATAAGGCGACTCGATATAAAACATCCGTAATTCTAAACAGCCATAGCTAGGACTAGCTAGGATTACGGAACTTCCGTAATCCTAGCCTGTGGGTCTAGGATTCCTAGCCACGGCCTCAGACAAAAGCGAGTAAAACTCACACACATCAACCAGATTGGTTTAATTCTGAAATAGCGAATCGCAACAAGTTCAAACAATCAGGTAACACTAGATCATACAAATATTGGCGCCAACAAGTAAAGAAGGTCTCTTAAAAAAAGAAAAAAAACAATACAGTGCACAATCTATTAATGGCAACACTAACCAAAATCAATGTGGACTAATTTGAACCTTCTTTCCGGTAGATCTATAGTGCATAGCAAAACTCATTAATGACAACGAAAACAATCCAATCACTAACAATCAAGAAGCAGCAGAGTTCTTCAACAAACATTTTGCAAATGTATTCAAGGCATCACAACCACAAGATTCACTTAACACAAAGTATGCTGAATCAATACAAAACTTCACCTCGGAAAAATTAACTCCGGACACGAAGTATACAATTCCTACCATCTCTGAAGACTATATTCTCCAACAGTTAAAACAACTTGATATCAAAAAGTCTACTGGCCTTGCAAATGACGAACTTGGGCCTCGTTTCCTGCAATTAAGTGCTGAAATTATTGCCCAACCTCTGTCTCACATTTTCTATCTAAGTAAACGAAATGGGACATTCCCTGCAACCTTCAAGAATGCAAAAAATATGCCTATCAACAAGAAAGGATCAACTCAAGAGGTTAACAATTTAAGACCAATATCTATTCTCCCTGTCCTTTCGAAGATTCTTGAGAAACACATTGCCTTTCACCTTCGTGCTTTTGTTGAACAACATAAACTACTTCATATCAACAAATCTGGATTTCGTACAAACCATTCTTGTGAGACTGTTTTATCTTCAACCGTAGATGACTGGCTATCAGCGATTTTAAAACGATCACACTATTGTTGGGACTGTCCTACTTGACCTCTTTAAAGCATTTGACATGGTAATTCACATCATTCGTCTTGAAAAAACTCGACTTTTACCACTGCAGCTCTCTTCACTGGTACTTCAGTACTTGACAGAATATTAAAGTTTCAAAAGCGTGCTGCAAGAATAATTATTAGAGAGGTTGCGAAATCGAACGTCAACGTGTACGTGTACGAGTGAACTACTTTTTGAGCAAATCGTCATCCAGGTATGTGTAGGGCTTACATGTTAAAACCGTGTAGTGGGACTTGAAGAGGTATGTGTACCACATCACACATGTATGCGTTGGCACGGATAAATCGTTTTATCAAAAGAAACATGGACTAATCAAACTATACAAACACTCATTTCGATTCATGGGGAAATCGTGCTATAACTGTCACGCGATTTTATACGTACACGTTATCTTTCGCAAGTAAATTTAAATTACAACGCGTACGAGTACGTGTACGGGTATCTACACGTACACGTACCCGTACACGTTGCTTTCGCAACCTCTCTATTGACAAAGATTTTGATTCGCCACCTGCAGAGCTTTTTCAAAGCTTGAGATGGATGATAATATATGAAAGAATTGAATATAAAAAAGCTACTCTTGTATTTAAAAGCTTGAACAATGCAGCTCCTGAATACCTGTGTTCAAAATTTCAAATTACAAATTATCCCAATAAAAAATTAAGGTCAGCTGCAAATAATCTCCTACACATGCCTAAACCCAATTAAGAAATTTTCAGAAAGTCAATCTCTTATGCTGGACCAAAGCTATGGAATTCACTTCCTGGGGATATCAGAAAAGCCAATACATTAAACACTTTTAAGTCAAAATACATCAAATACAAATTGTCACACTGGACTGACAGTATCTCCACTTAACAGACCTATGGGCGATACCACTGTAATGGAAATGTGATACAAAGTATCTAATATTTTACAGTCTATCGACAAAACAAAAACACAATTATTTGCATTTCACTATGACAAATGTAATATGTTTTATACGAGTACATTATTCGTATATGCATATGTTGGGGAAGGGGGTTTATTCATTGTTATTTGTTTATTATGTTATTTTGTTTCTTCTTTTCAGTGGACCTGATTGAAAATTGATATTAACTGTCAAATATGTAATCCACAATAAATAAAATCGTTGTTATTATTATTATTATTACAAAACAACTTCCAAATAAGGTTAAATAAAAAAAATCGCAAGAACAAGTATGAATAACACAAACTTCAATTAGCTGGATTTTGTAACAAAAATGTCCGAATAATACCAAATAAGGTATCTCAGAATGCACCAGATGGATCCACTGTTTTTTAATGTTCCCGGGGAGCATGCCGGACCCCTAATATAATGACCTCCTAACAGATATTTTACAAGCAACAACTTCCTAGATATATACAATCTTAGTCATTATATTGATACACAAGACATTCACATACGCTTCCATAAACATGATATTTTATCTATGTGTAAATTATAACCCCCTCACTCTTCAAAATTATGTTTACTTCTAATAATGTTTCGTAACCCCCGCCCCCATGTTAAAGACGCTGCTACATCCATGCAATAGACTTATGCAGTGTTCAGTTGCAATACTTGATACGATTTCCTAATGTATTTTTTTTACATAGTGACAAGGTGAGCTTTTGTGATCATTCTGTGTCCGTCGTTCGTCTGTCAACTCTTTTATTTGAATGATTTCTTCTTCTAAACCACTTAAATATTTGCAGGAATGTTTCTAGGGTGGACCTCTACCAAAATTGTTCAAATTGTTCCGGCATGTTGATCAATTAGGTCATACGGCCATAAAAGGGTTTTTTTTTAAATGCAAGCTTCAAAAATCTTCTTTTCTGAAACCACAAGACACAGGGCTTTCATATTTGATATGTAGCATTAACTAGTGGTAATCTACTAAAATTGTGCAAATTATGCAAAATTGAAAAAGATATAGAGAAATCATATAAAAATCTTCTTGTCTTTAACTTTAATGCCTGGAGATTAATATTTGATATGTAGCATCATCGAGTGGTCCTCTTCTAAAAACTGTTAAACTGGTCCCGGTCTATTGATCAATAAGACCGTGAGGCACTAAAAGGAGGTATTAAAATGCAAACTTCAAAATATTTCTCACCAGTTTTACAAAGACTAATATAGGTGAACATATAAAAAATCTTCTTGTCAAAATTTACAATGCCTAGGTACTTGGTATGTAGCATCATCTAGTGGTTCTCTGTATCAAGACTATTCAAATTATGCCCCTGGTGTCAACATTTGCCTCGCCCTGGGGGTCACCAGTTTTATATAGACTTAAGCAACAATGCCTAGAGCTTTGATGTTTTGTACGTAATAGAATCTATTCTTACTTCTTAGAAGGCGTAAATGATTTTAGGTCACAATCTATAGGTGCATTTCGGCAAGTGAGCGACCTATGGACCTTTGTGCCATCTTGTTGGCTCACCTGTCATATAGTGACAAAGTGGGCTTTTATAATCACTATGTATCCGTCTTCCGTCCGCCAGTCAACACTTTCTTTAAATGACTTCTTCTCCTAAACCACTGGGCCATATATTCTAAAACTTTGCAGGAATGTTCCTTAGGTGGACCTCTACCACAGTCGTTCAAATGGGTCCGGTCTGTTGATTAATTAGGTTATGAGGACCGAAAAGGGGGTTTAAATGCGAACTTAAATGATCTTCTTGTCTGAAATCATAAGGCCCAGGGCTTTAATATTTGGTATGTAGCAGCAACTAGTGGTCGTCTACTAAGATTGTTCAAATTATGCTCCTTGGGTCAGAATTGACCACGCCAGGGATCACCAGTTTAACATAGACTTATATAAGAAAAATACATAAACATCTTCTTCTCTAAAACTACAATGCCTAGAGCTTTGATATTTGGTATGTAGCATCATCTAGTGGTCCTCTACTAAGATTGATCAAATGGTTCAGATCTGTTGATTAATAAGGCCACGAGGCTCTAAAAGGCGGTTTTAAAATACCAACTTAAAAAATATTCTTCTCCTAATCCACTAGGCGCAGCACTTTCATATTTGGTATGTGGAATTACTAGTGGACTTCTACTATGATTGTTCAGATTGTGTCCCTGGGTCAAAATTGGCTCTGCTGAAGTTTATCCGGCGACCAGCTTGTTTAAACTGCAGTGTCACTTTCTAAATTCAAGGGAAGCAACTCGTATAATCATGTCATTTTAATAACACTCAAGCAGCCAATCGTAACTACTCGGGCATTTCCGTAACTGAGAAATACGCCTTGACATAAGTGCATGGTTACAAATTTTGGTTTTGCGCGTTCTGGTAACGGACAATCATCAGTTTTTCAGTGCTATGAAGGAGCCCTTCAATTACAGGTGTCTTTTAGGAGTTGATACCTTTATATTTCATGTACAAAATTATAAAGGGTGTGCTGTATATTGTAGATTCTTCTTATTCTACATATTGGAAGCCATCACATCCTGTTCTCGTAGCGCTATCAGCGCTCTGATTTATCTTTGTTTACGTTTCTTTATTCACCATAAGACGGCCAGGCTATCCATCTTTACCCTTCGAAATTTGTCGTAATCTGTAACCGGTATCGTTTTGTGATAGTTGTGAAATGTCTAGTATCAATAAATGATTTGTACGTTAACTTTGGTAATACAAAATATTTATCCTATTGCAGATATTTCATGAGCAGAGATGGCGACCGGGGGACATTACGGGGGACAGCGTAAGTTTGACAATCATTATTTTGTTTGGTAAAATTTCGCACGATTAATATTGAGTGTTTCTTATGCGACCGTGGCCTAGTGGTTAGAGCATTAGCCTCGGCAGCGAGAGGCGGTATCAATTTCTTAGTCAAGTCGCGATGCTAACAATAGATGAAAATTAGCATTCCGCAGGATGACTTTGGACGCTATCGCTTCGAAAGTACTAACTACCGAAAAAACAGAAAAGTTTCGAACAGTATAGTCCGGGTTACATAGTCTATCTCTACTTTAACGTAGATCGACAGGAATAAGTGTTACCCGTTCAGTTTTCTTAATTATGCAGTTCTAAACGCTGGGCACATCATATCTATGCTATCTATAGATTTATGGGATGATTTAGGTTAGACTGGTGGCGCTTTGAAGTACTGGAACCATTCAAACTTCAGCCTAAGCAGTGTTTATAATGTTGCTTAAACAAGGGTATATGCCAGTTAGGGTATTCTGACGGTGACATCATCGTTAATGTATACCCAAAATATTTAAACCATTGCTTAAACAGGTAGAGTTTAGTTTGGTATTGAACTGTTGGTATAAACTTTTATGCCGTACTAGTGGATTGTTCCAGAGCGTCACTGTATTTTTATCCTGACTGGATCGTAGATGACAGTCAGTGATAAAGATAACATACAGCAGAGTTGTATGGACATACATTACTTAACGTAGGTAAGGCTAGAAAGAGAAATACAGTTCGCTTGCCTGATCGACACATTTATTGTCTAACTTTATCTTGCTAACTTCGATTACAGGATGTATTGTTTGTTTGGATTGAATACCGTCTACATGTAGTAACAAAATAAACTTTCAAAATCTGTAATCAAAATACCTTCTTAATAAAACGCATGTCACGTGACACCGCGCGTGACAGGCGCAACTCCGTCATTTACTTTATTACTGATCAAATTCTTTTCCATGAGCGCTACCAGCGCTTTGATTAAAACTGGAGCAACTTTGTAGAAATCTTTGCAAGAAATCCATTGTTTTTACAAATGGCCAATGCAATCAGAAGATGGGCTTCAACTATTTATGTACACTTTGAATGGTGTGTAAAAGTTATACAATTGTCCCGTTATAGTTTTTACAAAATGCAATAGCATTATTCTAACTAGCTGACCGTAATAGCTTATTTTACTCCCTTCCAATTTGTTGATTAAAATACCAAAACCACTGCGGTATAACGTACACCGGATATTGCTAGCAATATGAGTAAAATTATATATTTTCGCGACATTCTTGTGTTGACAAGGGTAAGTTTAGAGACGATTTTTAGTCTTTCTGAGTGCATTTCATATATATTTATTATATAAACGTATCTCTTCCATGAATTTTTATAGTCCCTGCAACCGGTAAATTGCCAGAAATTTCTTAAAAGGGTGAATAAAAGACCAAACTCGTATCGTAAAAGTAAGCTCGATCTGTCGAAATAAGATGCTTTTGTTTATATTCTTCGTTAAAATACACAAATTGAATCGAGCAAATGGTCATTCCGGTTACAAAGATTATATTGTAAATGTACTTTTTGAAACAAATCGCAAATAACGGTGCATTGTGAGAATAAATACAGGTGTTAGTGTACAGAGTATTGCTATATAGTCGCTCACTGGTGTACGGAGTATTGCTGTATGGTGTACAGAGTATTGCTTTTAAGTGCAGTGACTATTGGTCACACAAATTGAATAAATGCAAGGGATAATCAGTGTTTGTTTGGTAAAAATAACTTGTTATTGTATAGATATGTACCTATTAAGTTTGGATTGTATTTACTACATGAAACAATTAATGTAACCAGCTTATCCTAGCTCCAAGAACCCTATTCCCTGATTTTTTCAAGTTGTGATATTAAAAATGTACACCAATTCTACAGGGTTTAGAATGTGGTCTGTACACTTTCTGAAGAACAATAGCTTCTGTGACCGACTGGGCAAAGAAAGTTGTCTTACCTCTGCTGGGAAGAAAATTCAAGATCACCTTGAGAAAATGTCTGTAGTCAGGCAAACATGTCTGACTGAAAAGCTTTTTCACCCACAAAATAATATTTTCTGTAAGTGCTTTTGTGACAACTTAATACAAAATACCACACAAACCCTATTAAGCGTTCTTTTCTGTTAAGTTAGTGTTTAGATTTTAACATTTTAACCTTGATATTAAGATTACTCACCTTTAAGTAGATCTATTATTGGAATTGTTTTTGGAGTTCCTCTTGTCTTCAGGATCTGGTAGACTTTACTTTTGTGATTATATATACCCGGTACAACACATTGTAACATTAAAATATCCGAAGCCTAGCATTGTCAGTATCTGGCCCAATTATTATACTACCATTTCATGCTTAAGTTAATTCAATGCACTTGCTTCAAATGATTTGAATGTTGTGTTTAACTGCAACTTTTATATCATATTGATAAGCCTTAAAGATCGCGGAAACATATTTTCTTAAATAGTATTAGTGGTGTAATTGTAGTAGTAGTAAGAAACTATTTTTTTCATACTAAATTGAAGTTGAGCATAAATAAGCTTTATGAGCACTGGACTTCACTCTATGTTGTATATAGATAAGTATCACTTTGTTCTATCATAATAACATGAATAACACTTAATGTAAGAAAACCAGAAGAACATTATCATAAAACAATATTCTTATTATATCATACAGCTAGTAAGACGTAATAATACGACAAAACTGTCCATTTCCATTCTTTATTTGCTCATGTTAATAAGCAATATTCCGTACACTAACGTCGAGCTAATGTGCAACACTTTGTACACTAAACAGCAATACTTGAACACATACTTGAATCTATTTTGATGTGTATCTTCGTTGTTTTTCGATCAATGTTTATGAAATTTCGTCACAACACTTTTGGGTTCAATATAAACAAAATGGCCAGTTCACAAAATCAACATGTTGGTAAAACAGTCATATCAGAAGCGTGCACAGTACTGCTGTCAATATTTGCGAGTGAGTATCGGAATAATACTGGATCATTTGAACCTTCCTATGACTATCTGATATACTATAGTGTGCGATAAAGTTACAAAAATGCCATAGAAGTTAAAACTCAATTGAGATACGCATAAGTACTCACCCTGGACTCCTCAAAATTAATAATATTACTCACTTTACTAGCAATATCCGGTGTACGTTATACCGCAGTGAAAAATAATACATTATTCCGAATGGGAAATATTTTGAATATTTTGAGAATTTGGCATATTTACCAAAGCGAAAGTAGCGTAGGGTTAAACCAACTTTGAAACGGTACGCACGTCCGTAAAAATATGTGAACACCGTTGGAGTTGAAATTATTAAATATTGCAGTTGAGTCAAAATTTGAATTCATGGAAGTAATAAATGCTATAGTTGCATTTAAAACTTCTATATTTTGAACTCTAATGACATCCATACATGCCAATACATCGACAACTAAAACTATTAATGCTCTCAGTACGCTTAAACAGTGAACAAGACTCAAACTACATGTATGTGTACTCGCGTGATAGTTTTAGTTTGTCTCATGTAATTAATACTAAGTCTTATAAAAAATACATGTAATTCAACACACCATCTCTTCTTAATCAGAAGAGCAGAACAGAGCTGCTCTGTTTTGAAAATTAAGGTTGCAATAAGTTAGTACTCCAAATGGTATATCTGAGTGATCTAAATGGCTTCTGCATCTTCAATTACAATCCCAACTTCAGCACTTTCACTGCTTCGATTCTTTTTGTTGTTATCAAAGCATATGTTCTAGGAATTAGATAGTGCCTTTTATCAAATATCTAATAATGAAGAAATATATGTGGTCACTTAATACAGCGATGGCCGATTATAAAAGTACATCGTGTCAATAAAGTAAATGGAACATAAAACAAACTATTATAGATTGTTGTTGCATTTAATCAAAAGACAAAACAGAATTAACTCTTTCTAATGGTACATAAGTCATTATTCTATCTGGTTTTTTAGATACCTTCGAGGTTTTAAGGCGCACAAGAAGAATGTTTTGTCAATTAGTCTACATAATTGTATGTATACGGATACCCGATATCACAATCCCTTTTTCAGACATTAATCGCTGTATGGCGGACAAAAACAGACAACCGATGCGTGAGTTAAACTTATGGCCAGGTGGTTATCGCAAACACACACAATTATAAAACAAAAAACGAACTTACTTTCATAACATCGGCCATTGGCATCCATCTCCGCGGAAAGTCCTTCTTAAACCACCAGTCTCCATGCTTTTTGTCGTACCTCTTGACATGAAATCCTTGGAAATTATGCGCAATCACTGATTTCTTAGTCACTATACACCATAATATAGTATATTATAAATGTGAATTTGACAACAAATATGTAATGCTTTATTATAGATTCAACACAACACTTGCTTTGATCCGATTCTAACATCAATAATTCTATGCTTGACAACGCATAAAGACAACATTTTCTTCCACGGAAAACTATTAAACTATTACGTTATTTGGCTTAGCGTGATGTGAAATTGACAACAAACTGGTTTATTATACACCATTTCAATTAACACCGTAATTAAATTGTCTCCCTTTGATGACGTCATACGAGGGCTCAAAGGGAATACACGAGCCGATTACCGTTAGCGTGTAAAGGAAATTAAAAATGTGTCAACTTTAAACCGATGTAAATCACGTTTTACTCTGTCGATTTTTTTAAAGATGACACTTACGAAAACAAGATCATATAGACTTTTTAATAATGTAACTTTTGTTAATGTATTTTCAATAATAAAACATATAAAGCCATGTTTTATCGGAACAAAAAATTCAAGGGCGAGAAAATGTAAAAATAAAGAACTGAATTCAATAAATTAATTCAGCAATTGGCATTTAACTTGCTGAAAATGTTCATTATTTGCAGTTTTAAGAAATGTGTAGACTAAGCTTTCCAACAATTATATATTGCAGAAAAGATATTATTAAAGTTTTAAAAGGAGAGCCATGCTTTTCGAACCTAAATACCATGCACCACGCGCGCACAATCCACTCATTGAAACCTGACTTACATTTATACTAGCATAAAGAAATTGTGTATTTTAATAATTCATCACACATCATAAAAGTATAGAATCTTAGCTATATAAAAGGACGAATATCCAGCCAGAAATTAAAACTTTAATTTACACAGGAGGAAATTTCTTTCTAGATATAGTTTGTACTAAAATCCGGGCGGCATGATTTTACATGTCCGCATGTGCTTACTTGTTAAGTGTTAACACGAGTACATTGATGTGTTGTTTACTGCAATCAAAGAAAGTAAGGAACCTTTGTTCATTTGAAATTCATATACAAGTAAATGAGAAAAGTGCTTTATTTATTTTACATGGTGTCTACGTGTAAAAAATATTGCAATAAAATATATTTGAAACTTCAAAATGAGCATTGTAGCACAAGTCATACAGGTGCATGTCCTTTCATTTACACTTTTTGTTCGGACACGGAATTAGAGAGACCTCCGTGGTTTGGATAAATATAATTTATACTTTTTATAAAAGTAACCCAAACGTTGATTTAAAAGTGTCAATCAATGTCAATCATTTAAAGTAAAACACAGATCAATATACTGTACATGTATATTAAGATGACAGATGGTGACAACATAGTACTGATTGGTTGTATATTAGTACCCTGCTGTGAAACTAAATTAGAGTATGATCTTGGTGGCTTATCTTGATATTAGGGGATCTATGCTGTTTATTGTAAATCATTATATAATTATACAGCACAATATTGACCTAGATTTTATTTATGCGTTAGTGTTTTAGCACCTTATCATCTGACAAGATTTTATTGATGCATTAGGGTTTTAGCACCTTAACTTATGAAGTATCTGTATCACTTTAATTTGTTAAGTTTTTCCCATCACTCGAAGTGCAGTTTAGGTCACTTTTTGTGAATTAAGATTAATAATTCTTATATTAAAAACAAAATATTGTTAATTGTGATGTTAGTTTGAAGAGCAGTTGTATATAAATAATGTATTTTTTAAATTAATTTATAACAATCAACTAATATCATAATCGTCATTTATACAGCTTTTAAGCCGAATTTGCCCGAATTGGCACGTATGTAACCAGATAGGACATTCCAATAAATCGTTGTGGCTAGTTTTATTCAAAGGCCTAAATAATTATGTCTTTGTTTTTTATTACAATCCATAATAAACAACACATAACTTGTGAATTGTATTGGTAAAAAGAAATGAGACATAGCAATGATCCAGAGTTAACTAGGTCAAATGGTGTACGTAGTATTGAAAGAACCAGGTGAAAATACTTGCGCTTTATATTCCCGGCAAAATATACATTTATCAAAGTACAAATATACACTGTATCTTAGCACTAACGCTCAATTTAATGTACGAAATGTGCATGACAATCAACCGAATTACAAAACAGCATTAATACAACTACATATCTTTTTGGAAATTAACGCCCGATAATTGACCATTGTTGATGGACAAAAATCCGAGAAATCACACGTTTCCTCCACATCCAAAACATGTCACATATTATACATACATTCTAAGTACATTATAAACATCTTAATTGAAAAAAAAACAGCTAAAAAACAAGCAATTAACGAAAAAAAGCGATTAAATCATCTCTTCGCTACTGCGTGTATAGTGTCGTTAATTTGTAGAGCCCTCGCTTAACGTCATATCCGGTTTACGGGAGGTAACTCTGTACATACGATTATCGCTTAAATGAAAGGGTCTATAGATACAACACAACACTTGCTTTGTTCCGATTCTAACATGTCAAAACTTCTATGCTTGACAACTCAGGAAGACATAATTTTCTTCCTAGGAACACGTGTACGTCATTTGGCTTAGCCGGCCTTAACATGAATTATTATATGAAAACCGATGTTTTTCGCATACGTTAACGTGACGAGTGACTGCATATGTCGTGACACGAAAAAGCATGCGTTAACCCTTCAATACCTACTTTTTAGCTCCACTATTCAAAGAATATGGGAGCTGTTACGTTCACCCGAGCGTCGGCGTAATGGTAATGTTAAAGTTTACATGCCACCTCAAATATTTTCAAATTCCATTGACATATTGGTTTGAAATTCGACACACTTGTTCACCATCATGACACCAGCCTTTTCCCAAGAGGATGTAACTCTATTAAGCATTTTCGACAAAATAATGCCCGTTTTCGACTTAGAAAAAAAGTTTAAGTTACATACCACCTCAAATATTTTCAAAGTCCATTGACATATTGGTTTGCGACTTGGCACACTTGTTCACCACCAATACCATAACCATTAACCAAGAGGAAGTAGCCTTTTCCAACATTTTGACCAAAATATGCCATTTTGACTTATAGAAATAGTTTTTACACTATCAAAGGATGTGACTGAGAATAGTGGAGCGCGCTGTCCGGTGACAGCTCTTGTTTCAAAGTACGTAATATCGCAACATTATTACATGTAAGTGAAATGTACATGTATTTAGATAATATTTGAACTTTCATTCTTTTATATTTCAGGGTCCCTGGATCCCATGATGTCTAAACAGGAGGGAGTAAAACGTAAGCGTGTGTTTTTGTAGAAGTAGGATCTTGGGTGATTCATCAAGTAGTTTTAAATGTTTCGTCCGAATTTGCTTTTATATACATGAATGAATCTCACGCTGCGATGAATTTGATACCCTTATTATTCCGAGATCCCATCGACGTTTATTGCAACGTAGGAGGCCAAAAGAAGTTTGCACATATTTTGAACGACTACTATATCACTGCGGTATAACGTACACCGGATATTGCTAGTAAAGTGAGTAATATTATTAATTTTGAGGAGACCAGGGTGAGTTAAAATACGATATTTTTCAAATTACCGACTCTTTATGCATATCTCAATTAAAATTTAACTTCTTCGGGCATTTTTGTAACTTTATAGCCCACTATTGTATGTCAGATATTCATAGAAAGGTTGGAAAGATCCACTATTATGCCGATACTCACTCGCACATATTGACAGCAGTACTGTACAAGCTTCTGGAATAACTGTATTATCAAAATGTAGATTTTTTGAACTGGCCTTTTGTTAATATTGAACACAAAAGTGTTGTGACCAAATTTCATTAACATTGATCGAAAAGCAACGAAGATACACATCAAAACAAGTGGGTGAACAGAGTATTGCTGTTTAGTGTACAGAGTATTGCACATAAGGTCGACGTTAGTGTACGGAATAATGCTTATTAACGTGAGCAAATAAAGAATGTAAATGGACAGTTTTATCGTATTATTACGTCTGTTCGTCAATAAGGTCATATTGTCTTATTAGCTGTATGATATAATAAGAATATAGTTATATGATAATGCTAACATATTTCAATCTGTCAGGCCGATGAATGCAATAAACAAAAGAGTATGTTGACTTTCATTCATAAAGTGTTCTTATGACTAGAGCAAAGTGATATTTATCTTGGATTTATGCAATTCGTTGTGAGTCATGCTTATGGTCAAATGGCAAATACGTACATTTGCCTGCGTCATACACGCGAAGTATCTCTAAACTAGTTCAGATGCTGCAATGAGGCTCCTTTGCTATAACTTGCAATCAAATTATATGAACTACACAGTTACTAAATATCATTTTTATTCACGTAAAAGTTTCCTACACTAATTTGTATTTTGTTATCAATTACCGATCGTTCTGAAATACCTGGTATGAAATTTTGCAAACCATCTATAGAAGATGTTGATCTCAATAATAGAACAATGCATACTTTGCAATGTACTTAGTTCAAGTATCAAATAATATCTAATGCTGATGTTAAACATGGGTCTATCAAGTACATATAACTGTCAATGTTTAATAACAAAGCAAATAATTAGTTTACTTTTATAAGATTCTTATCACATTAATGTGCCACTATTACTAAACAGTTAGGATGTCAACAGTTATACATAGGGGGGTTCATATATCTAAGGGTTTTGATTGGCAAGCATACATTATATTATTTTTTATCAAATCAGACAATGTTAGCAGAATTAATTCTGCAATGAATGTCAAATCTCCAAACAGTTTATTTTATTACATTTTCACTGAAATGTTAAAATATTTCTAAATAAATCACATGCTTAAGCATGAGCTAAGTTATATGCTTTATATTCAGCTTATAAACAACATAGAGTTAAGTCCAGTGCTCATAAAGTTTATTTATGCTCAACAACACTTTAGTATGAATCATAATTAGTTTTTCTGGCTACCGACATTTTTCTCAAGAGGATCTGGCATTTTCTTCAAAGCAAAGGTTAGATAAATTATTTTTCTCAGTCGGTCAAAGAAGATATTGTTCTTATGAAAGAGTACATACCACATTCTAAACCATGTAGAATTGGTGTACATGTTTAATATCACAACATGTAAAATTCAGGGGAAGGGGTTCTTGGAGCTAGGATTAGCTTGTTACATTAATTGTTTCATGTAGTACATACAATCTAAACTTAATAGGTACAGATCTATACAATAACACGTTATTTTTACCAAACAAACACTGAGTTTACCTTGCATTTATTAATTTTGTGTTACAAATAGTCACTGCACTTAAAGCAATACTCTGTGCACTAAAAAGCAATACTCCGTACACCAGTGAGCACCTATAAAGCAATACTCTGTACAATACAATCTTTGTAACAGGAATGACAATTCGCTCGATTCAAGTTGTGAGTTTTAACGACGAATATAAACAAAAACATCTTATTACGACAGATCGAGCTTTCTTTTTGCGTGAGTAACGATACGGGTTTTGTCCTTCAATCACCCATTTAATAAATTCATGGCAATTTACCGGTTGCACGGACTAGGAAAATTGATGGAAGAGATACGTTTGTATAAAATATATATGAAACACACTCAGAAAGACTTAGAATCGTCTCTGAATTTACCCTTGTCAACACTAGAATGTCGCGAAAATGTATAATTTTACTCATATTGCTAGCAATATCCGGTGTACGTTATACCGCAGTGTATATAGTTCATATCCTATTAGAAAAGGTTGCGTGAAGTTGGCACAACATACGACATTTGACATTGGACATTGAATTTTTTTAATGTAGTCATGAGAAATCATCCATCGCAACATTGAACATTGGACATTCAAAAAAAGTTTTTGAATGTAGTTATGAGAAATCATCCATCGCAACATTGGACATTCAAAAAAAAGTTTTTGAATGTAGTTATGAGAAATCATCCATCGCAACATTGAACATTCCACTTTCGAATGTAGTCATGGTGGCGCGACATTGAACATTGGACATTCAAAAAAAGTTTTTGAATGTAGTTATGAGATATCATCCATCGCAATTTGGCACATTGAGCATTGAACATTCGTTAGCTAGCTGGCAATTCAAATTTCACTGTCGACACTCCCAGCTACTTTGGTCTGGAAAAAGCTCCAGTGGAGCTACCTATGATTTGTGGTCTCAGCATAGTAGGTCATTATCAGCAACACCATGTAATTTTATACCAATAAACTGACTCATTAAACATTTGCAGGGGCGTAGCTGGGCATTCGCAAATACGCAAGGTGCGTACGCAGTTGGAATAACTGACAAAATTAAAGTGATATTAAAAAGCAATAAAATGCAATGCCTAACCCGGGTCAGGCATGTTTTACATATGATAATATCGACAAATCTATTAAAAGTGTCCTGAATTGATTTTCTGACTCCATTTGCTTGCAAAAATAAATTAAAATACAAAATTAATCATGTTGAAAACGTATTTGTGTGACATTCAGCTTCGGGAAATAATGCATTTTTCTTGATCGGTTTGCTCACACAATTCATTTATTGGGGAATAGTATCAAGTAGAGATCAAGTATGTGTGATAGATGTAGGCGGTTCAGATTGTATGAATTATTTCAAAGCTTCATCGGGACAAGTTTTTTAGGTTTTACGTAACAATGTTTGTATGCGCTATGCCCCTCTTGCGAGTACTGAGTCACATATTCCATTACAAGATTGAATAGTTTTATGCCCCCTCTGCTAAACCCCGTCATCTCTTCAAACCCGTTTTGTGTCCCCTTTTTAAAAACTTTAGTTACGGCAATGGACAGGTCCGCATCCTATCAAGATTCGGTACTATTCATACACTCTGCGACCATCGATGCTGTGGTTACAAGACAAAACGGACGAGCGCTCCCTGTGATGAGAAAATAACCAGTTATGTGTAGTTTTTATTTGATAGCTGGATATATTGCCTTATAAGGTGTCTTTTATTTGTATTTTAACGCTACAAATAAAGCTTTAGCCACTTTAATAAAAAATATTGTTCTATTTTATGCCATGCAACATCACGGTTTCTTATACATGAAAAGGATACACCAAAACAAAATGCAAAATAGGCCTACTAGAGTATAAGAACGAAATCATAAAAAAAATCACAAAAAGCGCTGAAAACACACTATTTTACAAAAGCTTACTCAGATTATTAAGGTTTTACTTGAATTTCATGGCAGTCTAAGTCATTGGGGTGTGTCTTAGATTGCTAATATTCAGGTCACTGATCTGATTAATACGGTGTGCTTAGGAATCATTGAACCTACTGGGATAAGTAGAACCCCCGCCTACTGGGTTAAGTAGGGTCCCGTCTACTGGGTTAAGAAGTATCCCCGCCTACAGGGTAAGTAGGACCAACGCCTACTGGTTAGGTAGGGCCCCTGCCCGATGGGCTTAACCGAGTGCCCCGCCTACTGGGATAAGTAGAGCCCCGCCTACTGGGTTTAGTAGCGTCCCGTCTACTGGGTTAAGTAGAGCCCCGCCTACTGGGTTAAGTAGGACCCACGCCTACTGGTTAGGTAGGGCCCCTGTCCGATGAGCTTAATCAAGGGCCCCGCCAGAAAGCACGTACGGCTTCGTAGAAATAAAAAACCCTAGCAACCCTATTATCATGTTTATGTATCATGTTAAATATGTCCAGCTACGCCCCTGGCTAAATGACCACCACATGTTTAGTATGATCTAAATAGCCAAATAAAACCGTTTGCAGACAGTTGGCCGTTAGACGCGCTGTGACTGGTTTTGTTTTCAAGGGCAAGCTAACCAGTTGAGTTTGATACCAAATGTTTTAGCACAGGAAGAGCTTTCCAACGCACCTAAACTTGGCCGGATCGGAACTTATGTAAAAATGCTTTCCCGGGATGTAATTTTAGAGGGTTTGGTAGAAGCGAAATCACGCTGATAAAGCCGTCTGCAAAGCACGGTCGTTAGACACGCTAAGGCATTTTTTCAAAGGCAAGCTAGTCAGTTGAGTTTAGTGTTAAATGATCGAGAATGGAAAAAGCTTTCCAACGCATCCAAACTTGGCCGGATCGGAGCTACTTGGAAAAAGTTTTCCCCGGTGTGAAAATTTGGAGGTTTGGTAGAAGGGAAATCCCGCCTATAAAGCCGCCTGCAAAGCTCAGTCGTTAGACACGCTGTGGTATTTTTCGAATGCAAGCTAGTGGAGTTTAGTGTTAGATGAACAAGAATGGCAAGAGCTTTCTAACGCACCCAAACTTGGCCGGTTCGGAGTTCATGGGAAGAAGTTTTCCCTGAGGTGAAATTTTGAAGGGCTTGGTAGAAGGGAAATCCCGCCGATAAACAGCCTTCAGAAGCTCGGCCGTTAGACGCTCGATGCCAGTTTTTGTTTAAAAGCAAGTTAGCCGGTTGAGTGTGGTGTTAAATGAAAGAGCACGGAAAGAGCTTTCCAACGCACCCAAATTTGTAGGGATCGGAATTCATGTGAAAAAGTTTTCCCCGGGGTGAAATTTTGGAGGGCCTTGTAGAAGGGAAATCACGCCGATAAAGCCGCCTGCAAAGCTCGGTCGATAGACGCGCTGTGGCATTTTTCAAAAGCAAGCTAGTCGGTTGAGTTTAGTGTTAAATAAACGAGCATGGAAAGATTTTTCCAACGCACCCAAATTTGTAGGGATCGGAATTCATGTGAAAAAGTTTTCCCCGGGGTGAAATTTTGGAAGGCTTGGTAGAAGGGAAATCCCGCCTAAAAAGCCGACTGCAAAGCTCGATCGATAGACGCGCTGTGGCATTTTTTCAAAGACAAGCTAGCCAGTAGAGTTTAGTGTTCAATGAACGAGAATGGAAAGAGCCTTCTGACGCACCCATAATTGGCCGGTTCGAAGCTCACGGGAAGAAGTTTTCCCTGAGGTGAAATTTTGAAGGGCTTGGTAGCAGGGAAAGTTTTCCCCGAATGTGTTAAATGAAAGAGCACGGAAAGAGCTTTCCAACGCACCCGAATTTGTAGGGATTGGAATTCATGTGAAAAAGTTTTCCCCGGTGTGAAATTTTGGAGGGCTTTGAACAAGGGAAATCACGCCGATAAAGCCGCCTGCATAGACGCGCTGTGGCATTTTTTCAAAAGCAAGCTAACCGGTTAAGTTTGGTGTTAAATGAACGAGCACGGAAAGAGATTTCAAAAGCACCCAAACTTGTAGGGATCGGAATTCATGTGAAAAAGTTTTCCCCGGGGTGAAATTTTGGAGGGCTTGGTAGAAGGGAAAAAAATTGAATTATCAGCTGGCTGACAGTTACCAGTTGCCAATTCGATTTTACCGAAAAAATTGAATCGTCAGCTGGCTGACAGTTGCAAATTCGATTTTACAGTGAAATTTGAATCGACAGCTGGCTGACAGTTGCCAATTCGAGTCTACAGTGAAATTTGAATCGTCAGCTGGCTGGCAGTTGCCAGTTGCCAATTCGACTTGCAAAATAGAATTGGCTGCTGGGACGTTGTCAGGCTGCAGATCAGGGGGTAATGTGTAGCATCGAGTGACGACGGCTTGGGTAAGTTAGAGTGACTTAAAACATATACTTAGCAACTCATCGGTCGGTTTCTGCAAGATCATCAATAAAAATCGAGTTCATTTCGGATACACGGGCGGACGGAAGAGACAGAATGTTAAACGGAATCCTGGAACCCTTGCTTTTTCGAATATACAACTTGGTTCTTTAACGTTCTATGTGTCTATTTCTAGTTGGATGGAAGCGATGAAAAGGGTTTCAGAATGGCCATTTGTCCCGGTCGAAATTAAAACCTTGAATGCACTTGTCGATACGTAGTCTAGAGCATTACCCACTCGAACACAGTATAAGTGTCACCCGATTTGTTGATTATACCAGATGTTAAATGACTTGTTGACATACTTACACATTGGGTGTTCTTAAAATCATTCAAGTACTTGTTTCAAAAGCTAGTAGCGCCATTATCATAATATACTGGTCCTAGTACCGGGTAATACCTTTTTTAAGAAGCAACCCGGCTTTGCAAGACCGACTTCCCTGTAGGCCTTTATTCGTAGCTGATTCATTTTTAATAAACAATCATACAAACAAGGACACATCAAGTTACTGCTTGCCGAACATATTGGGTGATTAGACTTCTCCTATCACGGATAAATCCGGCCACCTAGAGTCCTAGACCCACACGCAACGGTCGTACGACAAAATACTTGACCCAAGAGAGCCCAAAGATAAGCAGTTGCGTTATGCCCATCGTACGACCGATCGACATGCGTACGATAATAGAATTGTCAAACAATTGCCTAGGTTTGACTAGGTCGTCCTGTAGTGGGGATTTGGGGCACTCGGTCGGGTCCTGGCTGCGTTCCATTCGTTCTCTTGGGGTCACTGCTATTTTGCAATTTCTTTGTAAATTTTGATCATCCTGCAATTTGGCGACAGGGACGTGAACTTCTCTTCTAAACGTTTTTCACATTCAGTAAACAACATGTCGTGTATTTTCCAATTAGTTTTGGCTATAGTGGAAATGATATGACATCAGTTGCTTGCTTACGCATATTGCGGCGTAATTTCAAGAAATTTGAATTAACAGTTCGCTAAATCTGGACTGTTATATCAAGCGATGCAGAGATACGCGCCACGCGTGACAGCGTTTTTTGGCGTGCATTTTTACTTTGAAATGAAAATAAATGAATGTTCTGTTAATTCTTTGAAACAAATATTGTTATTACAATAGTGCTTACAACAGTACCGTTCTAACGATGTATATAACTTTAATATTTCTCCAACAGTTGAATTGAAAATGGTCAATAACTCTTAGGGACCACCCGAAATTAAAAAAAACGTACGAGTTCAGGTCCCGGTACGTCCTGGTATCTTCCGGCGGAAGAAAGCCAGTATACCTGGATGATCCTGCATGTATTTGTAACAAAACTCAATTGCATTCTCACATTACAGATATTACTCCGTTGTACCCCGGTCTGACAGAATATTATATCAGTTTGATGCAGGACGGTGGCGTTACAGTGAATTTAGGTAGGGCCCCGAAAAACCCGATTTGGTATCGGTTGATGCCGGCGGTGTTTTGGTCACCACCCGTGGTGGTCTGGTGATTTCCGGTGTTACCCGTCATACCACAGTTGTGTGTCCTGGTGGCATGCTGGTGTTTCCCGGTTGTCACTGGGTGTTATACTAGTATATAAACCTGAAGAAAAAGGTGCAAACAGCATCAGTTCTTACTAAGCTGCCAAGCACACCCGATAACATCGTGTCAAGGAATAAGAGGCCAGCTTTAGCGCGCCCCGGATAATGTGATGTTTATAAACATTGACCGGTGTAGCATACTGTTGTAAAATGGGTTGCTTAGATAACACATAATTATGGTCAATTTCGTACTAAAATAAGACTGATAAATCGTGCTCGCTCGAGTGATCAACCTTTGTGGATCATTCCAAATTTTACCGCCTTTCTCATTATCCCGGGCGCACTATAAGACATACGTGTCGGTAGAGCGTGAGAAGTCAGAAACTCACGGGAACTTCGCCGTCCTTTTCTGCGACGGAACCGTGACTCAGTCTGTCATAACCGTAGAAACACCGCAATTTTCAGCGTAACATCAGGGGGCTTAACCGGCAAGAAAATCAGTCCATAGCGTTGCGCTCCCTGACTATACCAGGGTATGCATTGGCTACACCCTTCATTACAAGGACTTAGCTTGTAACTTACGGTTTCTCACGGCAGACATACGGAAGAGATACGGGCCTTCCCGGAAAGCCCTGGCGGAGTCCCGGAAAACCATGGTGACAATGTCCCGGTACTCTCCGGATTAAGTCGTTTCTCGATATCGTTCCCGGTGGTCACCTGTAACTCCCGGTTGTATTAATCATTTTCAAACAAATGGGGCTGTTAGCTGGTGCCTCATGGTTTATCATTTAACATTTTAAAACAAGCAGGGCTGTTAGCTGGTGCCTCATGGTTTATCATTTAACATTTTAAAACAAATAGGGCTGTTAGCTGGTGCCTCGTGGTTTATCATTTAACATTTAAAAACAAGCGGAGCTGTAGCTGGTGCCTCACGGTTTATCATTTAACATTTAAAAACAAGCGGGGCTGCAGTTGATGCCTCACGGTTTATCATTTAACATTTTAAAACAAATGGGGCTGTTAGCTGGTGCCTCATGGTTTATCATTTAACATTTTAAAACTAGCGGGGCTGTAGCTGGTGCCTCATGGTTTATCATTTTACATTTCAAAAGAAGCGGGACTGTAGCTGGTGCCTCACGGTTTATCATTTAACATTTTAAAACAAATGGGCTGTTAGCTGGTGCCTCGTGGTTTATCATTTAACATTTAAAAACAAGCTGAGCTGTAGCTGGTGCCTCACGGTTTATCATTTAACATTTAAAAACAAGCGGGGCTGCAGCTGATGCCGTACGGTTTATCATTTAACATTTTAAAACAAATGGGTCTGTTAGCTGGTGCCTCATGGTTTATCATTTAACATTTAAAAACAAGCGGGGCTGTAGCTGATGCCTCACGGTTTATCATTTAACATTTTAAAACAAGTAGGGCTGTTAGCTGGTGCCTTGCGGTTTATCATTTAACATTTTAAAACTAGCGGGGCTGTAGCTGGTGCCTCATAGTTTATCATTGAACATTTCAAAAGAAGCGGGGCTGTTAGCTGGTGCCTCATGGTTTATCATTTAACATTTAAAAACAAGCGGGACTGTAGCTGGTGCCTCACGGTTTATCATTTAACATTTTAAAACAAATGGGGCTGTTAGCTGGTGCCTCGTGGTTTATCATTTAACATTTAAAAACAAGCTGAGCTGTAGCTGGTGCCTCACGGTTTATCATTTAACATTTAAAAACAAGCGGGGCTGCAGCTGATGCCGTACGGTTTATCATTTAACATTTTAAAACAAATGGGTCTGTTAGCTGGTGCCTCATGGTTTATCATTTAACATTTAAAAACAAGCGGGGCTGTAGCTGATGCCTCACGGTTTATAATTTAACATTTTAAAACAAGTAGGGCTGTTAGCTGGTGCCTTGCGGTTTATCATTTAACATTTAAAAACTAGCGGGGCTGTAGCTGGTGCCTCATAGTTTATCATTTAACATTTCAAAAGAAGCGGGGCTGTTAGCTGGTGCCTCATGGTTTATCATTTAACATTTTAAAACAAATGGGGCTGTTAGCTGGTGCCTCACGGTTTATCATTTAACATTTTAAAACAAATGGGACTGTTAGCTGGTGCCTCGTGGTTTATCATTTAACATTTAAAAACAAGCGGAGCTGTAGCTGGTGCCTCACGGTTTATCATTTAACATTTAAAAACAAGCGGGGCTGCAGCTGATGCCGTACAGTTTATCATTTAACATTTTAAAACAAATGGGTCTGTTAGCTGGTGCCTCATGGTTTATCATTTAGCATTTAAAAACAAGCGGGGCTGTAGCTGATGCCTCACGGTTTATCATTTAACATTTTAAAACAAGTAGGGCTGTTAGCTGGTGCCTTGCGGTTTATCATTTAACATTTTAAAACTAGCGGGGCTGTAGCTGGTGCCTCATAGTTTATCATTTAACATTTCAAAAGAAGCGGGGCTGTTAGCTGGTGCCTCATGGTTTATCATTTAACATTTAAAAACAAGCGGAGCTGTTAGCTGGTGCCTCACGGTTTATCATTTAACATTTAAAAACAAGCGGGGCTGCAGCTGATGCCTCACGGTTTATCATTTAACATTTTAAAACAAATGGGGCTGTTAGCTGGTGCCTCATGGTTTATCATTTAACATTTAAAAACAAGCGGGGCTGTAGCTGATGCCTCACGGTTTATCATTTAACATTTTAAAACAAGTAGGGCTGTTAGCTGGTGCCTTGCGGTTTATCATTTAGCATTTTAAAACTAGCGGGGCTGTAGCTGGTGCCTCATGGTTTATCATTTAAGATTTCAAAACAAGCGGGGCTGTTAGCTGGTTCCTCATGGTTTATCATTTAACATTTAAAAACAAGCGGGACTGTAGCTGGTGCCTCACGGTTTATCATTTAACATTTAAAAACAAGCGGTTCTGTAGCTGATGCCTCACGGTTTATCATTTAAGATTTCAAAAGAAGCGGGGCTGTTAGCTGGTGCCTCATGGTTTATCATTTAACATTTAAAAACAAACGGGGCTGTAGCTGATGCCTCACGGTTTATCATTTAACATTTTAAAACTAACGGGGCTGTAGCTGGTGCCTCGCGGTTTATCATTTAAGATCTCAAAAGAAGCGGGGCTGTAACTAGTTCCTCACGGTGTATTATTAAATTTTAAAAGAAGCGGACCTGTAGCTGGTGCCTGCCCGGTTTATCATTAAATATTTTAAAACAAACGGGGTTGTAAGCTGGTGCTTGTACGGTTCATCCCGGCTCGTACCGGATGGTCACTGATGTTCACGTTGCCGCTACGTGTGTCTCCCCAGTTAGACATGGTTCGCCCAGATTGCGAACCGGGGCTTACCGGGGATGTCAAACCGGGACTGTGAGAACAAGGCTTTAACTGACACACTTTTAAAAGTAAATTTAAGTGTGCTAATGAAATGTAAAGTTTTCAACTTAAATGATATAAAAATACCAATACTATTGCTTGAGAAAATCGCGACTGAGCTGCCTTTGTGCGTAATCGAACGAATCACACAAGTTGTTCAAATAAACGAAACCGTGTGCACGGTATGTATAGTGATGCGTCAAAGAATTGTTCTGTTTTCATAAAACTCTGGTGGAACTGAAAATCGATGTAACGCTCTGACGGAATTCAGCAATTGTGACATTTGAGTTCCGTCCGAGCGTAACATCAGCTTCCAGTTCCGTCAGCGCCAAATGAAAACAACAATTCAAAGACGGAACTAGGAAGCGATGTATCTCGATACTTACCCTGTTGTACCTCTGATATAGATTGAAATTGTGAATAATACAGCTACCTCCTCGTTACTTTACACTTCATCTGCAGTACATATATCATACATGGTACACATATTCAATTAGCTTGGCATTATTACTATTTACAGATGCATGTGAATTAAGGTTTATTCTAGTCGCCGCCTTGCGTCTAAAACGCGATATAATTAGCTATAAAATCGAATGTTCAATGTTGCGATGGGTGTGACATCATAACTACATTCAAAAGCTTTTTTTAATATCCATTGTTCAATGTCGCGCAGCATAACTACATTCGAAAATCGATTGTTCAATGTTCAATGTTGCGATGGATGATTTCTCATAGCTACATTCAAAAACTTTTTTTTTGAATGTCCAATGTTCAATGTTGCGATGGATGATTTTTCATAACTTCATTCAAAACCTTTTTTATGAATGTCCAATGTTCAAGGTTGCGATGGATGATTTCTCATAACAACATTCAAAAACTTTTTTTTAATGTCTAATGTTCAATGTAGCGATGGATAATTTCTCATAACTACATTCAAAAACTTTTTTTGAATGTCCAATGTTCAATGTTGCGATGGATGATTTCTCATAACTACATTCTAAAAATCAATGTCCAATGTTCAATGTCGTATGTTGTGCCAACTTCACGCAGCTATTAAAAACCCATTTCTTCAGTGTCAAAGCCGTGACTCTCTATATTTTTCGTATGAGGTCATTGAAAAAGATTGGCATTTACTCAGGGGAAAGGCTTATGCTTATGACTACAGAACAGACAAAAATAAACTTAAATGTGAAAAACGTTTGCGAAAAAGGTAGAATATTGGAACATATAATAAAACTTAAAAATCTCATGTGCAGATAGGGACATAATTGGGGTCAAAGGTCAATGAACTTTAAAAATCCATAATATTTATGAAATCTTGTCCGTACAGTTTGAATGTAAAATTCCATTATTCTTGAAATTTAATTATTTGCACCTAGTTTTATTCCTTTAGGCATACTTGATTCATAAAAATAAATATTTGGTTAAAAAATAAGTCTAATTGCACGAGATATCTATATTTAGCATACTGGTAGCATCACAAAAATGGCTACTTTGTCGAGGTTATGGCTACGCTTATATCTACCATTTATTTACTTATTACTTTAGACAGATTTTTTTTTGCTCAATTGATACATACATGACACGCCCTCTTTATGGTGCAATGTTCAACGTAAAGAGGTCAAGGTCAAATATGATGTAAAAGATCAAAGGTCAAATACGTAAATACACCCAAAAATGTCTCTAAATGTGTCATTTTATTTAGCTTTCCTATGCAAAAAGCATGTTTTTGTCACCACTTAAGCTTCTATATATATGCGACAAAACTATGGTTAGTAATTTATTATGCACATCCCCATCATTGAAGAGGAGGTACGAGAGGCATTCTAAATACACTCATTAAATGTTATAAGTACACTAACACAGTACATAGCGTTACGTGCAAAAAGTCGGTCGGTCGACATGCCGAATGGTTTTCCAACAATAACTCCAAATTGGGTAGACCTATGATTCTAAATTTTTATGTGGAGATTATTAATCATCCTCCACAGACGGTCCGACTCAATTTCAAGGACATTTGGATCAAATTTGAAACTCACCATGACCATTGAACACACAACAATCACTGGTCCACACCATAAGAAAATTGGGATCTTAGATCGTAAAACTTTACAGAGAGGTCGCTGATCATCAGATGAAGGCTCCTACTAATTTTGAGGTCGATAGGTCAAAGATAAAGGTCGTGGTGACCTTAGTTACACTAGGCTTTTTATTGTCATGAGACGTGTATGTTTCGTACAACCTCTCTTGTACGGTCTGTTAGTGAAATTCATTTGTTTTGCACATGCATTTTGCATAATTTGAAAATTCACGGTCCACTGCTCGCAGCGGGCAAATTACAATCATCGAATTTTCGGATGTTGCTCCTATACTACTCGCATGATATCATGCATAATAAAAAAGATTTATGTATTACATGCTGGTGTACTTAAAACATTTAACGAGTGTAGATGTACGTATATTACCCATTGAATTATCGACAGAATGCGTCATTTGTTTGGCTTTGATTGGGTTACATTATTGTCAATCATTTCTTTATTTCAATCTGATTTGTTTGAAATTTACACATAACATGTAATATACACCTAACTATCTAATGGTAAATGAATACTAGTATCTATGTTGCAACAGTAAATATGAATGACAATATACATGAGATCTACCGAGCCTAAAATTCTCAAACTTTGAATGATAAATTTACTATCGATGTTTTGCTGACAGATTGATCTTTCAGAAAATGTTTACTTCACAAATATTTGACTTACCAATAAAAAGTTATCAGTCAGTTGTCAGAAATTTCAGAATGCCCCTTGTATGTTGCTTTTTACATGGCGGACTGTCTGTCGGTCGGTCGGTAGACCAAATGGTTTTCGTTCAATAACTTCGTTGTCCTAGGATCTTCAAACTTTTTATGGAGGTTACCCAGCAACAATAGATACTCTCGAATGATTTTGATGTCAGAAGGTCAAAGGTCAATGTCACAGGGACCTTTCACTTTCCCGACCAGAGGGCTGCCATGAGGTAAAAAGACGTGAAAATTCTCAAAATGGTCTCTTTAGGAATTAGTATATTTATCAGTTTGTTCTATTTTAAAGGCACAACACGTATTTGTATTATCTTATACATGTACTTAACTCCATAATACGAATAAACATATTCTATTGCAAAGTAACATACAAAAAGTCTGCAAAGGTTTTCGGTATTCATTCATGATATTACTTAGCAATGATTGTATATAAATTTCCTAAATTATTTGTTTATAAATTACCTCAATTTATTGAATTATTAACCTCCGAAAATAAAACTGTTCTCAAAAACCTTTCAAGGTTCATTTAAGTCCTTTGAATTAAGAAATAGGAGATTCTTATTATGAGTAGCATTGTCTTCTCCTCACTTAAGGCATATACTTTTGTAAAAATTTGATAATTTAATTGTTCAATATATGAATTGCATATAAGATTTTTGAAGAATTCTGTGCTCTATGTAATGACAAAAATATACATAATCATGCGTGTGACATTTGTATGCATGTGTGTTCGCGTGCGTGTGTGTGTTAGCCTAAATGTATGATGTGTGCGTGAATGATAGTATGATAGTATGCTAGTATACTACTGTAATTGTATTTGTATATGTATTGTATTGATTGTAAACACATGGGCATAATGCCTAACGTTTCTCGAAATAAACCATACGTATATGTGAAATCATTAATTATAATGTATAGTTTTTTTTGTATTGATCATGTATATCTTAAATATTTTTCAAATTAACCTAGAATTTTCATTAAGGTCACCCGGTCAAAGGTCGATGTCACTGTGACCTTTACCATTTCCGTTTATTGGTCTATCATGGGAGCATGCATGTTTTACAAAATATCCTGTTGAAAACTTATGAATGAAAACATCCTTAAAATCCTCTGATGTGTGTGTATGTGTGCATGTTAACATTAAGTATTCATAATATTTTTACTATAAAAGGTGAAGTGTCATTTTTGGAATTATTGGGTACTTTTGGGACATCCATTTTTACATGAAGTCCTAGATCGCTGGTACTCAAACCCCCTTTCTGGTCCTATAGGACATTAATCACTTACCATATATGGAGATTTCTGGTCATTTTGGGTACATCGCCACTAGTTATTAATCCATTCCTAGTCCTGGTGAGTACCAATTACCACCCTGTATATGCATTACTGGTTCTTGTTGGTACTGAAAACTACTTTGTGCATACTGAGCTGGTCATTTTGGGTGCATATAACCACAAGGTCATATACTCTTTGTCAATTTTGGTATTACAAACCACCATGTTCAGACATTTTTGATCGTTTTGGGTACTCATAAGGAATATGTACATACATTCCCAGCCCTAGGTGGCACTTACGATCACCATGAACTGACATTAGTGGTATGATTGAGTACTCACTTCAACAATGTACCTAAGTTCCTTACAATTTTTGAGATTCAAAACCTTTGCATTTTTATCACTAGTAGGCACATCGATTCCTAGTCCTGGTTGGGACACGAAACACAAGGTAGATGAATCCTTATTCTAGTTTTTATCTAGTTTTTACCAAAAAAACACATCTAAAGATCTACAACGACCTTCGAAATATGACCCCTGGACGAGTCCATATGCCAAGGTTGAAACGACATTTACCGTTATTTTACGACAAAATATGAACACGTTTAAGAAAAACAGTTTACTTCTAGCTGGCAACGTGGCTTAGAGCATAAACTCTTCTCTTGACAGAAACATACTTTATATATGGGCTGAAGGTTCGAGTCCGCTGCTATACTCTTTTTCAATAATTAAATTTCTATTTCAATAGTTTTTATCGAATTACGTGTATATTTTAATTCTTAATATTTTATAAATTCCCGTTTTATAACTAATAAAAAACTTTTTGTTTCCATTACATTGATTTAGTCTGGATATTGTATTTATTGCTCAATTTTCATCTTCATGCTCTGGTGATAATTGGATATAATTACTAATAACTCGAGTCAGTGGCTTCGCTGCAATCATCATTTTAAGAATTTGCAGTAGAAACGTCAGAATTAGCTAATGATGTATGTTGTGTGTTTGTGTGGTGCAGAGGTCATAGTACATCGCTTACAATCGCTTATTTTTATTCTTTCCAGTGCGATATCGGACCCACTAACGAACAGTTTTTTTTTATATTTAATAAACTAACACTTACATGTAATGCTATATGCATTCATTGTATTACCCGATTATAATCACATATCATTATATATTTTTTCTATCCATATTTATTAGGAAACCACGAAACATGTTTGCCGAGCAAAATTTAAAAAAAAAATAGCTGATTGCGATTCGAACTCATACGTTCAGTTTTGAAATACTCGTATTCATAGTAGCTTAGCCGACTGCGCTATGCGCATTACTGGATAAGTGAATTCTTGATGCATGCTTTATCGGTAAATACACCCCTATAACCTGGATAACTCAAATGTTAAAAGTACAGTTACGCCCGAGTGCTTGTTGTAGATCTATACAGATGTAGACAGACAGTAGTAGTCTACTTGGGAATATACAACTACTTGTTGCGATCATTTATTGCCCTGGGGGTACTCAGAACCCCCGTGTAAAGACAACCTTGGTCTAAGTAGATACTCATAACGAACTCATACATGCATTCCTAGTCCTAATGGGATCCTACATCTAAATGGCTATGTATTTCTGGTGCTATGTGATACTTGAATCTTCATCATGTTCAAACGTTAGTGGTTGGATTATGTACTCAAAACCACTTGGTGTGGCCATTTGTTTCCCTAATGGGTCCTCACTTTCACCATGTACATACATGTCTGGTCTTATTGGGTACTCACAACACCAAGTGCAACCGTTTTCTTTCCTTAGTGGGTCTTTAATACCACTGTGTACAGCCAGTCCTTGTCTAATAAGGTAATATAAACTACTAGGTATATACGTTCCCAGTCCCAGTTGGTATTTTACCACCACCATGTTTAGGCAATCTGGATCCCACTTGGTACTGACAATAGTACTCGCAGTCACTATACAGCCATTGTTTGTCCTTGGGGTTTTCACTATCACCATAAAACTATGTACATGTATATATTACTGGTCGTTTTGTATATGCATAACCACCAAATCCAGATATTCCATCAGCATGTATAAACATATGGTTTGCGCTCCGTCAGTCTGTCCGTCAGTCTGTCCGTCATCCGTCCGTCCGTCAGTCCGTCACAAAAGTTTGTCCGGAGCATAACTTCAAAACTAAGCAAGCTATGACTTTGAAATTTCACATATGTATAGCTATCAATTAGGAGCAGTGCAGTGCACAAGAACCATAACTCCGCCTTACTTAATTTTTGAGTTATTCCCCTTTGTTAATTTTCATACTTAAATTTTGTCCGGAGCATAACTCCATTACCAAAAACGATATGACTTTGAAATTTCACATGTGTATAGCTATCAATTAGGAGAAGTGAAGTACACAAGAACCATAACCCCGCCTTACTTAACTTTTGAGTTATTCCACTTTGTTAATTTTCATACTTAAATTTTGTCCGGAGCATAACTCCATTTCCAAAAGAGATATGATTTTGAAATTTCACAGGTAGATAGATAATAATTAGGAGAAGTGCAGTGCACAAGAACCATAACTCTGCCTTACTTAATTTTTAAGTTATTTCCCTTTGTTATTTTTCTTACTTAAATTTTGTCCGGAGCATTTCTCCATTACCAAAAGAGATAAGATTTTGAAACTTTACATGAGGATAGATATCAATTAGGAGAAGTGCAGTGCAAAAGAACAATAACTCTTCCTTACTTAATTTTTTAGTTATTCCCCTTTGTTAATTTTCATACTTAAATTTTGTCCGGAGCATAACCCCATTACCGAAAGAGATATGATTTTGAAACTTGACATCAGGATAGATATCAATTAGGAGAAGTGCAGTGCACAAAAACAATAACTCTGCCTTACTTAATTTTTTAGTTATTCCCCTTTGTTAATTTTCATACTTAAATTTTGTCCGGAGCATAACTCCATTTCCAAAAGAGATATGATTTTGAAACTTAACATGAGGATAGATATCAATGAGGAGAAGTGCAGTGCACAAGAACCTTAACTCTCTCTTGCTTAATTTTTGGTTTATTCCCCTTTGTTAATTTTCATACTTAAATTTTGTCCGGAGCATAACTCCATTACCAAAAAAGATATGATTTTGAAACTGTTAATGAAGATAGATATCAATTAGGAGGAGAAGTGCAGAGCACAAGAACCATAACTCTCCCTTACTTAATTTTTGAGTTATTCCCCTTTGTTAATTTTCTTATTAAATTTTTGTCCGGATAGTTTAACGGCGCCAACCTCACACTACCCTGTTACATTTGGCTGCCGGTAAGGGACTTTCATGGCCTGGCAATAGTCTTGTTTATTACACTCTGTGTGCTCACAACAACACGTTAAATGCATTCCCGGTCCTATTGGATAATCACATTCAACCAATACGACCCCGTGTGCCACACCCACCATTTACAGCTTTTTATCAGTACATGTCCCATATAAAACCGTTACCGTTACTGGTTCTATCAATGTCTCTCAAATGTTGATGGAGTTTTTATGTCTTATCTGGACGCGAAATTCTAAATACTACATCATGAATGTTTCCATAGCTCAATGGTTTGTTGTCACCAGCATATGTTACAAGAGATTTGCAAGGTTTGTCAAGCGATACACATAGAGCCAGGCATGCCTGAATTTGCTAGTACTGGGCCCGAAAAGACTATGATGCAGTAGAACTCAGTATGTTAAAAGGGTTTATTGTTTAATAAAACCCTGTTATTGTGTTATTGCTGAAGAAATAATAATACATGTATACAATAATTCTAAGAATTATTGACTCATATATACAGCATGTACATGAATACGAGGGTTGTCCCAGTAAATCGTGTACTTTGCTAATAATGTTCTTATTAGACGTCACATGATTATGATTTTTTGTAGTTACCTTAAAGTTTATGAATTCATTGTTGAACTAAAACAATTAAAAAAATTGAACGGATATGTGCACGATGCATAGTATCGGTGATATACCAACCCCATGTACGCAAATGCTGCGCAACCCATAAAACGCGCCGTGATTCATTAAATGTATGTTAAATAAAGTTGTAATTCTCATATTTTCAATACGTTATTTTAATTTTCATTTTCACGTCGGAATTAAGGAATGTTTGTTTAATGTCATCACATTAAATTTCAAATCAATTTCATTATATGTGCGAGAAATGCGCATGTTTGAATAGCCACACTAAAATAAAAATATGCAATAAGTGTAAGAGGAAACACCCGTAGAATCACAGTACACTTCATATTTTGGGTTGGTATGCCGTCGAAAAACAGTATAAGACTTTAAACTACACTGGTGGATATGAAGTAATGTTTCTAGAACACGTATACATGAATGACGACGAATATGTTATTATGTTTGTGACATCAGCGCGTTGTACACCCACGTTATATACTGTGTCACGCACCACAGGACTTTCACTCTTCTCGTAGTAGAAAGTATTTGTCCGTGCTAGTTTTTATCCCACCATGAGGGTTGGTTGTTTCGATCAGACAGCTTTTCTATGGTGCATTCGATTGTGATAGGTTTGCAAATACGTATCAGAAGAAAGTTTAATGCCATCGTTAGCATATTGAATAAAAGGAACAATAACTTAAGATGCAGAGAAAAATGTTCCGCGGCATGTCGTTCTTACTTTGACGTCACTGCGCGCCGCACTTGCATACCATGTGTATTAGTTATGTGAACTGACAAATTATTTCTTGACTTATTTTTATGAAATTCCGTATACATTTTGAAAACATATTCATTAATCATCAGTGAAATTTTGAACCGAATATTTTGGCTACTTTTTGTGTAATGGGCAAAGTACACGATTTACTGGGACAACCCTCGTATATTATTTAATTATAGAGACGAACTATTATATCTTTTGTTTGACATTGGCCTTTAAAAGAATCTGTTTTCGTTTTCATCTATTTGTTTTCAACAAGATATTTTGTAACACAAGGACAATGTATGCTCCCATGACGGATCAATAACTGGAAACGGTAAAGGTCACAGTGACCTTGACCTTTGAGATACTGACCTAAATGAAAATTCTAGGTTAATTCGAAATATATTTAAGATAAACGTGTATGACACAAACATAAATATGTATACGAACGCATTGCTTAGTAATATCATGCATGAGTACCGAAGACCTTTGCCGATTCTTAAAACGCAGTAACATTCATGTTTCTATTGCATAAACTATGTTTATTCGTATTATGGAGTTAAGTACATTTGTATGATAATAAAAATACATCTTTTGCCTTTAAAAAAGAACAAAACTGATATATATACTCATTCCTAAAGAGACAATTTTGAGAATTTTCACTTTTTTTACCTCATGGCAGCCCTCTGATCGGGAAAGTGAAATGTCACTGTGAACTTGACCTTTGACCTACTGATTTTAAAATCATTCGAGAGCATCTACTATTGCTGGGTAACCTCCATAAAAAGTTCGCAGATCCTATGACAAAGCATTTTGATGATATTGAACGAAAACCATTTGGTCTACCGGTCGACCGACAGACAGACCGCCATATCCAAAGCAACATACCTCATCTTCAAAGATGGGGATGGACATTGCTTACCATACTTTTTGTATGCGGCTGCGGCGGCTGCGGCGGCAGCGGCGTCACAAATTGCTTGTCCGGAGCATAACTTTGTCACCTTATGTTCAAATGACTCAAGATTTGGTATGCGTGTTTCTTGCAATAAGCCGAAGTGCAGTGCGCAAGAACTATAACTCTACATTGCATCGTTTTTTAATTATTTCCCTTTGATTGATTTTTTACAGCATTTCTTGTCCGGAGCATAACTTTGTCATCTTGTGTTCAAATGACTCAATATTTGGTATGCATGTTTCTTGCAATAAGCCGAAGTGCAGTGCGCAAGAACTATAACTCTACCTTGTATCGTTTTTTAATTATGTCCCTTTGATTGATTTTATTACAGCATTTCTTGTCCAGAGTATAACTTTGTCACCTTATGTTCAAATGACTCAAGATTTGGTATGCATGTTTCTTGCAATAAGCCAAAGTGCACAAGAACTATAACTCATCCTTGCATCGTTTTTGAATTATGTCCCTTTGATTGATTTTATTACAGCATTTCAATAACTTTGTCAGCTCAAGTTCAAATGATTCAATATTTGGTATGGATGTTTCTTGCAATAAGTCGAAGTGCAGTGCGCAAGAACTATAACTCTGCCTTGCATTGTTTTTGAATTATTTCCCTTTGATTCAGCATTTCTTGTCCGGAACATAAGAACAAAATTTTATGTGTGACGTCACCATCCTTTTGGCGCGAAACAGTAGCGCCAACGACTTAAATTTGTTTTTGCTGACGTTGTATTGACCCAGTTACTATTATAATATGATAAAAAGAATGCACCACCCGTTGTCTTTGAGATCTACATCTCCAAAGACAACTCATGACGGATCCTACATGATTGCAGTTAAAGTAAGGTTAAGTCACTAACAACATCAATTCTCATATTTCATGTAGTCATGCTTTTATGTTGTATATAGGAGCTCATCATCAAGTGATGACAAAAACATGTTTTTGCATTGAAAAGCAAAATGAAATGTCTAATTATAGCACATTTAGAGACATTTTTGTGAGTTTTTACGGTTGTTGGATTTATTTACCCTCGACACCGGGATAACCCATATGTAATAACATTATGATTTACATTTTCAAGAATAATGGAATTTTACATAAAAACTGTACGGACAAGATTTCATTAATCAATGAATTTTAAAAGTTCATTGGCCTTTTACCCCTATTAAGTTCCTATCTGCACTTGTGATTTTTTTTTTATTTTTAAGTTTTATCATATGGTCTAATATATATTCTACCTTTTTCGCAAAACTTTTCACATTTAAGTTTATTGTTGTCTGTGCTACAGTCATAAGCACAACCCTACCCTCCTCAGCAAATGCCAATATTTTTCATAATAATGGATACAGAATACTGAAAATGATGCAAATTAATTGAATCATGGTTTAGCCCAAATGATTTCAATGGTAGATTTATTATTTATAATGGTATATGTATAGAGATCAATGTTTGAATAAGAAACATTACAATAATTTATTGGGACATGGGTTCACAACAGTAGGGGACTTTTGAATTGCTTTAAATTCTTCAGTGACTACTTTATCTAATATTCATTCAAGTTGGCAATCAATATTTGCATTGCAAGTTTACCATAGTTGACTTGATCTGCCTGTTTTCCGTTAATATAGCACACTTGCATAAATATCAGCTTAAATTGGCAGTGCAATTTTTATGTAGTATCAATATCTAACCTCCATTATGACAGATGTGTGTTACAATGTAGCCAAACATACTTTGTTAGTAGATTTTGTATTTTACATGAAGCAACATCACTAGGGAGTGAAATTTTTTAAACACCACATGATTTTTTTCGTAATCAGCAAATTCAAATGTGTACACGTTTTACTGATGATATGAACTAATATAATATATCAACATGGAAGTACATGCCTTGTCTGAAAAAAGTAGTATCATTGGCTGTAAACTACAAAATGTACGTCCAAGCTGAGCCATTGAAATGTACAAAAAATGTACATAAACGCTGATTGAATAAATGGTCAATATATTCAATTAGCACATCCCGAATTAGAACTTCCATTGTCTATGTAGTATGATTTATACGTGTTCGTTATTTTCAGGGTTTTCTCTGAATGTCAACATAGTTCGTCCATCTGGTTTGAATAACAGTGAAAGGGAGACTATATGTGGCTTTGTTAATCTGCATTTGGCTACATTTGTGTCAGATTCGGTTCATGTCTTGGATAAACCATGCCTCCATATCTGTGAAAGATTTACCGTATCAAAAAACAATGTTTCATTGGAAATTGCAGTGAACAATCGGGATGATTTGAACAATTTCTTTAGTATTACAAAGAAATTACCCGAGAAAGACATAAGTATTTTGTCAGCATGCATGACCGAGTATTTCCAGAAGCTACAAATGCCAAGACAGTGTGCATTGTATCCCCTAAAGGACATAGTGACATTCAAATTCGTTATGCATAAAGAGAAATATGATAAAGTTTTAAAGAAGTTGAAAACATGCTCCTCAAGGTAATGTAATTTTTCATTAAATCTTGAAACTTATCCAGGGAGAACAAGCCTGCCTGGACACCTAATATTCCTACCTAATTTTCCAATAAGATTCTAAATACCATTAACACTGCAAACAAGTTCTGATTCAGTAGAGATAACTTATGTGAGTAATGATAGTTTATACACAAACATTTATCATTGTTAGGCTAATAACTTTAAATGTCACCAACTCCATCTCCTATTGCAAATGTTTGCAATCCCTCAACTAGCTACTACGTCGCCCCCAGTGACCCCTGCCATGGTTTTGCCCCGGACCCCCATCCTCCTAGCCGGAAATCCTGGAATCCACCAGGATTAGGTAATTCGGGAAATGCAGTAATCAGGGCACTGGACCAGTTACGTTGGCCTAGTTTCCCCTTTACGCACATTCATGAGTGTGTAAACATGATGGGATGTCAGGGTTTTATCTGTTGACCTAGTTTTGACCCCTCGTTACATATACCAGCAATCAAACTTAACCTAAATAGCACTAAAACAAACACAGTGGCAAAGTTTCACAAAGATAAAGATTCAAAGTCCTGTGACCTCCAGTGGATAAACAAGGATTTACCGGGTGCCCTAGTTTTGGTCCCCACATTGCCCATAATCACAATTGACCTATGTATTAGTAAGACGAAAAATAATCTGACCATGTTTCATGAATAGCAAGCTTCAAATGTAACCTCTACTGTGTAAACAAGAATTTTACAAATTTGGGTCGGGTCACCTAGTGTCGACCCCAATTGACTGAATATACAAACATGATATATCACTGATAATTATTCTGACCAAGATTCATCAACTTCAGCATCATCATCGCTTTAACTTTTGAGAAATTATACCGACGACATAGCTTGACAAGATAAGACAAAATTTAAAGTATCGTGTACGGCAATAACTTACATGTGTTATGTTTCTTTTATAGTTCTGAGCCTACAACGGACAATAGTGTACCTGATGGGCCTGAAACAAAGGTAACTTGTTCGTTCTATGTCCTTTGAGCATAATATATTTATTTGATAAGCTGATGTTGACGTACATAGGGCGTTTCAAAAGCTCCAGGAAAAGTGCTCTATAATATTTATCTTTTGGCCAATTTACTTCAAACGTTGCTCTTAAATAGAACAATTCATAATACATAGTGTACGATGAATCGAACGCATGAGGGAGTGTCATACAAAAGGGCACGGCTGCTACAGTAACGTCAAGAATGGCTACCCGGGGCAACGTTATCACTGGTCGTACGTTATTAACATTACTGACTAAATCTCACTTAATCAGTCAAATGGCACGCAAACTTCAGCGGTTACAGCAACAACAAGGGCTTATATATTTTCAAAACGTGCCCCACTTCAAGGTACGCTCTGCTAGTGTCCCTATGCAAAGCATTATAAAGTATCACAAAATCAAGCAGACACGTCCAACGTAATGTCAAGCCTCTGATTCACATCTGGCCGTACCTTCCTTTGATCATCTACAGCAGTACCAGTGACAGTCTGCAGCGCTCATACTATTCGTACACCCTACCCATTGACATGCAACGCTCTTATAACAGGCAGTGGTTATAATATCTATTTTTTTCAAGTCTGAATTTTCCTACCAAAAAACAAAAACTGTAAAATTCTAATGATTTACTGACATTTGACTTGCGATTCCAATACGGCAACAAATAAACCTCAACACAACTGTGGGACTATTTAAACTATGGCATAAATTGATCAAAATGATGTTATAACGCCCTCCCTTCGCAAATGTTCCATGCAGTAATTTTAGGTCGTAATGAATTGGTAGCTGTTCGGTTTGAGGCTATGTGTTGGTTAGTTTGACGATTTCTACGACGTGACGTCAAATATGCCCCGGGTGGCCATTACTGACGTTACTATGGCAGCAATGCCATTTTGTATGACACACCCTAAAGCGTTTGATTCATGGTACAACATGTATAATGAATTGTTCTATTTAGATGCAAATTTGAGCATATGATTAACATTATATAACACTTTTCCTGGAACTTTTGAAACGCCCCTCGTACTCGTACATGTCCAAAGTACTATGATACCCATCAAAATTGCAAGCTCTTAGTGATCCTGATTCGTAACATGCCAAAATCATTTTAGCTAGACTTTTCGAAGAAGAAAGTTGAGCTATTGTAAGTGACGTGGTCGTCTACGTTGGTTAAGTTTATCGCCGGAGTTATTCTCTCAAAGACTACTAGTATCAAAAGTATCCACTTGAAACTCAACATAGTCATTGTCTGAAAGACTATCAAAGGTATCCATTTGAAACTCAACATACAAATGTAGTTATTCACCATAACAAGAGGAGTCCATATTTCGTAATAAGGCTGGTAACCCTGTGGCCTATATTTTGAATTATCCTTTCTTGTTACTCTTAGAGTTTCACTCTTAGATGATAAAGGGTACGAAAAAGTTAAGCGTCTGGCACTCGTAGGCGCTGTTCTTGTTTTATTTACTGTTATGTACATATGAGTACATTTCTGTATTTGCATATCGTACCCAATTTTGTGCAAAATTAGCGAACGGACCCCTTATGATATTGAGGTCTGTTTGTCAGTTTAACATTAATATAGCCCTGATTTCCATATATTAACTCAAAATCAGTTCGGTCAAGCAACTTCATAATCTACATTGGGGATAACGATCTGAAGTCGATGAACTCTATTGGTTATATAGTCAAAGGTAAAGGTCACCGATTTTTGCATATATACTTCAGTAATGTTGATGAAACTTTATAGTTACCACTATAAGGCACCTCAGAGCATATATGCAGGGGTATGTAATTTGACAGAACGATGGCCATTTGGTTGAGTTTTTATATTTGTAGGATATAAAAAAATGTTCTGTGTGCAACTCCTCTTACATTTATACAGGAATTATGACAAAACGTTTACAGATGCACCCTGATGAGGTGCTGTAGTGCACATTGGCATGTGTTTTAATTTTGATCATTTTTGACATATTTATGGCCCTTTT
This sequence comes from Spisula subtruncata, assembly GCA_963678985.1. Lineage (NCBI taxonomy): Eukaryota > Metazoa > Mollusca > Bivalvia > Venerida > Mactridae > Spisula > Spisula subtruncata. The sequence continues at coordinate 20,533,799 of OY787661.1, forward strand.
TGAGTATGTATGTGTAAGTTTTAGAGAAACATTTGTTTCTGATAGGTAACTAAAGTTTAGTATGAGATAACACGAAGAAACTTGTTGTGTAGGTAGCTTCCGATGGGACAAAGGGCAGTAAAGGTCAATGTCACTTACTAAAAATAGAAAATATATGAGCCGTTCTCCTGGAAATCGGGCTTAGTGAAAAAAATATGAAAATCATGTTAATAAATCGTTAGAAGGACGAGACTCCTATGAACACTTTCTAAAAATTTGAACGAATTATTACATAAATTAAAGAAGTTATAGACTTTTGAATCTAACCACTCTCGCCAAGTTTTTGAGTGACGTCGCAAACGTCATTCGAACGTTATTTGACGCAACGTTAACAATCATAAACACAGTATTTGATGAATTATTGCCGTAAACTTTTCAAATGTTTGTCACATTTCAGAATAATATTCACATTTTGATAAAATACGACAAAATTGTGAGTGTTTGATTAAAGGGAAAAGTAGCTGCTATTTTTTACAACTAACCCCTTGATTTTCTAAATTCGGGTAGTTTTCGGAAATTGGTCTATATAGCAACGGAGGAAGTGATTGTATCATAATTTATCAGAAAATTGAAATCTTTAAGATAGTACTGTGTTATTCAACTACTTACGATTAAATCGGTGAACATGACTTTTTCTCATTTTAGACCTATATCTAAATGTTATTACGTAATTACTATTGTAATGTCAATAAGCCCGGTTTTTCTGGAGAACGGCTCATATGTTTCCGCTCAACAACTTGAGGTATTATGATGAAACTTGCTGTGTAGGTAGCTTATGTGAAACGTTTGCTTTGGAGTGAATGTTGGGTCACAACGATCAAGGTTACAATGTCAGCTAGAAAACCACTTATACTCTATATAACTTTAGTTATAGGAATGAGGTATAATAATGAAAATAGTTGTGTACGTATGTAGCTTATGTAAAAACCGTACATGGGATTGTAAACTGTGCCACTGGGTCAAGGTCGTCGTTACTAAATTAGAAAAAGCATTTTCTGTGTGTAACTCTAGTTTAAGGAATAATATATAATGACGAAACTTGCGGGGAAGAAAGATTATGTCACAATGCAGCTTGAGATCCATGTGTACCAAGTACAAATGTAATTGGGGCTTGTGGGTCAAGACCACATTTATAAAACTGGTTGTACCCATTGGTACTTGGCTGATATGGAAATCTGGTTTTCATGAACGTTGCATGTCCTGTTTTGCATGGACATAAAGACAAAAGATTGTGTGCCTCTCTAACATTTCTAATGAAAATTGATTGCAAACGTCCACAAAATTTAATAACTTATGTGTTTAATTTCATTTTTGGTCACAATTTTCTTCTCTTCGGCAGGCAATATGGCTGTCTGTGACTGCTTCGTGTTTTTATCTCTGTTCATTTGAAATATACAGTATAAAGACACATTTGAAAAACACAAAATAAGACCGTTTACCAATCAGAAACATTATTGTACTAAACTTCTAACAGAGCTACAATTAAGCTGCGTATTGGGGTAATTACCCAATTAATTTTCTTTAAAACCCAATAGATTTTGAGAGTAGGGAGTAAGAAAAAGGAATGACAATCTGAAATACCCCAAAACAAATGGTGATACAGTGAAAAAAAAGTACATAAAAGATCTTTACCCAATGAGTTTGATTGAAACTGGGGGTAAAATACCCAATGGCCTAATATGTAGCTCTGTTCTAAAATTGTTTAGTAGCAATTTTTCAGATTTACTGCATATTACTACCAATTTTATAATCATGTGGGATTCATTTTGGTTTGAGATTGAGTAAACAAAAATCGACTTTTCTGTGCCTATATCGAACTTTTTATTCATATTTTCCATTATTTCTGTCCCTATGATTAGCGCGATTACTTGGACTTCAACTTCATCAACAAAATATGTACAGACATGCCTTATATAACTTTGCAGTATTTTCGTTTGCTTATTTCATCATTATTTCATTGTAAATGTTTACGAGTTACAGATTTATTATCAGCATTTTTAAATAACCCTCATATTTACGATACGAAGCCCCCACTTTAAATGTTTAACACTCTCAATAGTAATAGAGAAAATCATCAAAATGACAGTAATAGCATGAATAACTTTAAAATCTTCATTTTATGATCCAAGTATTGCTTTTATTCCCTTATCAATTTTATCATTTAAGTTTATTTTTTCAGGTTATGCGCGTAATGAAAACATTCATTATCAATGTTCAGGAGGAATTGCACGAAACTATAACATTGGTAAGGATAAAAAGCGATGCACTAAAAGAGCTGAATCGTGACATGACTTCTTTACCTTTCAACATGTTTGAATTAGTGGTGCCTTTGCCAGTAGACTATAACCCAGGATATCGTTATTCATATGAAATACACATTAAAAAGGCTGGATGGGTGATGTCATCAAACACGAAATGGCAAAGTAGCATGTTTGCACTCGGGAATTCTGCTGTAAATCGTGACCTATTACCAAAACGACCAAATTCTGGTTTGTCAGGACAATTGCTAGACATCATACATAATACAAAACATTTTTCTCAATCTGATTTGATGCACCAGGGAAATAACTTGTGTAAGAAAGGACTAAACAGTGAAGCCAAAGATTGTGTTAAAGCAGTTTTATCAAACCCTGTTCCAGATGATGAACACTCTGCTACTAGATTTATTGAAATTCTTTGCTGGTTAACTGCAAAATTTGACGAAGGTATGAATGTTGATATTAATGCCGCCCAGGCTGAAAATGTCATTTCCCGTTTGAGAAACAGAACGCTTTCAGACTTTTCTGAAGCAACGCAAGCGTGTCTACCCATGTTGTGCAAAAGTTTGTGGAAAGTCATATACGTCACTGGTTATACTATGTATGACTTCATTGACTATTTTTGGACATTTTTGGGAGAGCATGCTATTCTTAAATTATTACGAGACAGTATTAAGAAACGGGAAGAAATTATACAGGCACATTATCCGGAAAAAGTGTTAGGAAGAATCGAATATTTGATAAAGATGCATATTGAAACGGGAGACACTGCGTTTAGAGATTTATTAGACATATTCATACGCCATTATCCTACAGATCATGTCATTCAGATGGTTTGTAAAATCAAAGAGGCTTGTAGTCATAAAGATGATCTCTTAAATGTTCTAATCACCTGTTCTCGGTCAAACATTCTATCTGGGATAAACAGAGCGAAGTGTGACAAACATTTGATTGAATTACTGAATTTGGCGACATACGAGGCTCAGATGGGTTTTGAAGATGAAGATGAAACATTACTAAAAGCTCTACAGGATAGTATTCTTGATTTATATTCTTCAAATATAAAACTATCAAGCGATACATTGCTTAAAGCAACTGTTGAATGTTTGCATAATTCCAGATGTTTTCGAGAATCGATGGAGCGCACCAAGTTGATCGAGACTATCGTTGAATCGTCTTCATCTACAGTGCGACAATTGTTGAATCCGTTACTTGATGAAAGCACTCTGTCTGATACCTTCGATTCATTAGATGTGTCTTTGTACACGAAATGGTTACAACATGAGTTCAATAACAATCCTAACCATAGAGTAGACGAGATTGCATACAATTTGCACTTGTTAATCGTTATCATTAACAAACCAGTGATTGCAAAGCGCTCCGATATATGCAACGCATTGGAAGGTGTAACTGTACGATCGTTGCGAAAGTACAACTTAAGGGAACATATTCAATGCATTGCGAAAGTCGATAAACTGCATGAAAATGCGCCAGACGTTGTTGGTCTATTCGAAAAACAAGTAAAACAGCTTCTACCTAAGGATGGAAGAAAGCCACATGAAGTCCTGTTGCATTTCTGCTACAATGAACAGCTGTCTCTAAATTACAGGTAAAATATGTGTTTATGCCCCCGAATCGATATTGATTGACCTGTCCGTCGCCCGCTCGTTCTTCAGTTCGTACAAGGTTAACCCAGACTCACTGTGTCTTATTACATGAATATGGCTTGCTGCAAAGCTTTCATACTTGCATGGATGTTGTAAAAGAACAGTCTCAACACACCTATATCACCTGACCTCAGTTTGACCTTCACATTGACCCGCTTTTTGAGTAAGACGTATAATTCTGGATCACACTTGGCAGCAGCCTGGATAGCTAACCTAGTGGGTGATATAAGACATAAAAACAGTTCCAATTTTGATGATTTATTTGCATCGCCGATGCAGTAAAATACTGCAAAATAGAAACAAAAAGGACGCAATAATAAACTGACAAAAACGACTGGCAAAGTATCTTACAAAAGTTTTATATACATGAAGATGAGAGACATGTTAAAGCTTTTCTATTACAAAAGCAAATTGACAAAATTGACAAATTGCACCAACTGTCATTCACTACCCTTTAAATCAATTTTAACGGTTAACTCTGACCACATGGTACAATGGATTTAATTGATAACTGTCGACAAGCCGCCTTCGACAAACATCCAAGTGGCTCGATCTCTTCTCTTTCGTAATGTCAATTATAAGCAATTGTACAAAGTTATCAAAGAAGAACATCTAATAAAGACAAGGTACGAATAATTCGCACTAACCTACACGACTTAACTGCGTACTGCAGGCGATTTGACACGAACATATACTAATGCAAATATGTAGCGAACATAACAATTAGTCCAGTCATTCTAGCCCAAAAATACACCTAACCTAGACAAAATTGCAAAAGAATTGTTTTGTGTATTTTCTTTTTTTATGATATCTGAGCTATTACCGGGAAAAAATCCCCTGTCCAGAAAGTGGGGGAAGTACCTTAAAATGCGATTTGAAAAATGTCACTATATTTTTCATTATTTTATTCCCTGAAAATGAAGGTGTACAAGTTTAACAGTATTTTAAAGTTATATATTTACCCAGGTTAAAATATCAATATATCCTGTGGATATAAGGAATTTAATTAAGAGCAAAACATCTTCGTTAAACCATTTATTTACAAAAATATAGCAAAAAATGTGAAAATGAGGGGGTCGATTTACCCCACCCACTTTTCAGAAAATATGAAAAATATTTTGCACCATAATACATCAAAAATTTTCTTTATTTGGATTATCATATTACAATAAAAGCACTTTATTGGTCCCCTATTCATTGAAAACTGACTGTGGACCTATATTTGACCTACATACGTGCTTTCATTTGTTAATATGTCAGTCTAGCTGTCGGTCAGGCATGCACACCCGTGAAGATATTGTTATTATGTGATGAGCATATATTTATTAATCATATTCAAGTTTCCGTTTGAATACTTGGTATGTAGACAGGAACATATAAGAAGTTTGTAAGAAGACTTTGAATAGCATAACATACATTTATTTCGACAACACGCGTGGTTGCTATAGTCGGTATGCCAGTGGCAAAACCCAAAAAAATAGTACGCACAAAATGTTTTTGCATAAAATGGTCCTTTGACATGTACTTACATAGAAACTGAATGATGCAACTTTGTCATCATTGAGCATTTTGAAATATTCAAGATGGCTGCCAAGATGGCCGCCAAAATATTAAAATTGTATATTATCTTCTATTTTGAAAGTAAAATGAGAATTTTTGAACACATACATAGAAAATTATTGTAAGACATTCTAGACAAGTATTCAAAATAAAAAAGAGGGTTGAAAATATTCAAAATGGCCGACAAAATGGCTACCGAAAAGGGGAAATGTGATATATTGTTTTTTTATCAATATAAACCACATTATGTTCAAAAATATGTATATATTGGTTCTAAAGCATGTTCCTACCAGGGCAATGGGCATCTTCGGCATTACTGAGCATATGAAAAATTCAAAATGGCTGCCAAGATGGCCGCCAAATTTTTTAAAAAATGTACATATCGCTTCTATATTGTATATTAGCCAAAAAATGCCTAAATATATGTAGTATTTTATTGGTATAAGTTCTGGACAAGTGTTTTAAATGTATTTTGAACAAAAATAACAATATATGGCTGACAAAGCGACCAATAAATTGGAAAAATGAAAGGTAATTTATTTCGAAAATAAGGCAATATGCCCATGTTTTCATAAACACTGAAAGCCAAACATTGGCATCTGATTGACTTTATCTGCACCAGGAAGGTAGATAGGCAATATGTTTTTTTAAATTATTATGCCGAGCATAGTCTTTATTAGCTTTATTTCTACTGAAACATGGCAGGCATATATATATGTACCTCCACTCGGATTTGAACCCGGGTCGCCAGATTAGATGGCAAGCGCACTAACCACTGAGCTACGGAGGCACATGTTAACCTCACCAAGACCATGTGTGGTGCTGTGTGCTGGACATACCATGATTATACTTGTCATCTCTAAGCTATCCATTCATCTCAAATCCAAGCGAAGGCCACAGGGAAAAACGAATCCTTAGCGTACAGCTCTCGGCAGCAGATTCTCTGACGTTCACTTCAGCCAAAGCGATAAGTCCACTTATCTTGACGGGAGACCGCACAATCAAGAAAGACGAGACTGAAATATCTGGGTTACTGCAAGAAAAGCATCGCATCTATTTGGCCTATCAGCAGGACCATAATTCAGAGTTAAAAAACTGCTATATAAGATATAACAGCCACAGAAGGCCGAGAACCAACCAAACAACCATGTCAATCAAAGCTAAGAGACATGAAAAACCAATGGCTTAGTTAGTGACAAGTCCTCATAAATACTGATGTTTGCTGACACCCATGACGCAAAAGATTCTTTGACTCACTAAAAACAGTCTATGGACCCACATCCTCAGGCATCTTACCCCTCCTGTGCTCGGACTCTTCAACATTTATCATTGATCTGTCAAAGATCTTCGATAGATAGACTGAACACTTAAATGCCATACTGAACTGACTCTCCTCCAGTAACGATGGGGCCATTATCCACCAACCACAAGTGTAAATGAACTTTACCATTGGCAGACCACCAATAATCCAGGAAGTGGTGAAAGCCACTAAACAACTAACTTGTGGAAAGGCACCAGACTCAGATGCCATTTCAGCTGAAATATGAGAGGCCGGTGGACTACCTATGGCACAGAAGCCGCTGGAACTGTTCACATCGTGCTTGAATCGAGGCGCACTTACCAAAGGATTCGAAGATGCACACAATGGCCATAGTACATTTTTACAAGCGGGAGGACAGCAGACAGAGCTGTGACAACCACAGGGGCTATCACTCCCCGGCATTGCAGGTAAGCTTCTTGTCAGAATATAAATGCTCAACAGTCTGATACTACATTGTAGTACACCATCTAGAAAATGGATTGCTGAACAATAGTCATTACAACCTGTCAGCTACAGGTTAAAAGTCATCATTACCTATACCCACCATTCATTTGCCTGCCCAAGGCCTTTGACACCGTCAGCCAGGAGGGACTTTGAAGATAATGGTAAAGTTTGGATGCCCAGTCCATTTTGTCATCATGGTTCGCCAGTTTATGACGAAATGATGACCAGAGTCCTGAGCGACAGAGACGTCTGCCAAGTCCCAAGTCACTAACTGTGTTAGACAAGGTGTGTCAACACTGTTCAGTCTCATGTTCTCTGCCATGTTGACTGACGCTTTCCACCAGGAAGACCCTGGAGTAATCATCATGTACAGGACTGATGGAACTGTGACATAAGCAATCACCAAGGTCAAGAATATCCCTTAATATGTACAAACAACGCCTATGAAAAGGTACCAATTCAGACCTCGGTGGAGTGGAGCATTGTGTGTTAGTATTGCTCAGTGAAATTCAACAGTAGCATAGCATAGACTGCGAACCAGGTGCCTCTCTTGTGCCAAAGCGCACACCCTGTCATAGAAACATGACATATTCAGAAAGTGTAAACATGTGATGCGACCTCTAAGACGGCGAAGCGTTCCACAATATGAACAGACATGTTTATAATTATAGATAGCTATAACCAGAACAATAAGACATCATTCAGTTAATATTTATAATATATATTCATACATATTATTAGGAACCTTCATCTAACAAGGCCGTCACGCAATCGGGAAAAATTATAAGTTAGTAGATGCAAGGGTTATGTGACTAGCATCAACTCGAATTGACTTCAGAACTGTATGAAAACGACGAAACATAACTCAACCTCTTACATCATATCATAAACATAGGCTTTAACAAGTTAAGGCTCATCCACTCACCAGGCACAATCAAACTATCACATTCCGTATGGCGTACAACATATTTTGGCCTATAAATGAACAGTCAATCAGTAGAGTAGTTCTAAGTCATCATTCCATATACTAGTACTGCAAATATTCCTCAATCAGAAGTAAGCATGTTAGAAAGATTAGATCACAGGTACACCATTCAAGATGCCAGCAATTAACCCATAAGAAGACAATTTTGACAACAATTCATTGTGACTGCTACCTGACTAACTGCAGTTTGTCAAACATGTTTTAATTGGTAACTACCAAAATAGATTGACACGTCAAAGTAGAAAAGCGGAATACGTGGACAAGACAGGTCAATTTATATCTTTTATTGAGCATAACCAACGTTTCAACTATGCAATATTCTTGATAATGGGTCTAAATAGACGAAGAACATCATTGATTTATGACAATGATCCTTGTGGTGGTTCAGGAAATGATGAAAAAATCCAATCTCACATACAAAATAAACTCTGAAGAACAAATTGATTATTCTTAAAGAGTACTATATAATATGTTGGTGAAACTTGCATGCCTAATTTTCAGCCAGGTATTCAACAGTGAAGGTTGATCTACAAAATGTACTGAACACAAAATACACACTAGTATGGTTCCTGTGGATTTTTCAGATCTTGGGTTTCAACTGTGCTTATTGATCGTCATTTGGTCTATTCATGTATTTTAAAGGTCACTGATACCCTGACCTTTGACAAACTTACCCCAACATCAAAAGGGGTCATCTGCTGACTAATCTTTGCTTACATATTAAAGATCCTTGTGTTAAGCTTTATTGAACAAAAACCTTTAAGCCTACCGACTGATGAATCGAGGAAGATCACCAACATATACTAAGTACATAACGATAATACTATACTCCCTCATCAAAGGTGGGGGGTAAGTATGATAACATCCACCTTAATAATGACTTACAGCTTTTTGGATGATATGTTATGTAACTATTACTATAATTGTTGAATAATTGCGTTATAAGATATAAGAGTGATAAAAACAATAAAAATATCACTTTTCTCTGATTTGGCGGCCATTTTGTCGGCCATTTTGAATATTTCTAATCAATATTTTGTCCAAATATATGTTAACTCCTTATTTAACAATAAATTACTAAACATATGTGTTTTATGCTATTGAAAACATAGACAATTGTATGTATATGAACATTTTAGATTTTTGGCAGCCATCTTGGCGGCCATCTTGAATATATCAAAATGCTCAATGATGACAAGGTTGCATCATTTGGTTTCTATGAAAGGACATGTTAAATAACCATTTTATGCAAAAACATTTTGTGCGTACTATTTTTTTGGGTTAGGCCACTTTTTGGTACTTGGCATACTGACTACTATGGAAACGAAAGTGGCGAAACATAACACTTTCTTGTATAAATCGAATACATTTTGTTCATTGTAAGGTTGTGAAACCTGTTTTATTGGCAGAGAGTAATGTAGGATTAAAACATATCATTTTGTCGTTTGCATATCATTAAAGTTTATGATTCTATGGTAACATGAACTTCTATTTCATATTTTTCAGCATATTTTGATGGTTTTTAATGTGATAATTGTACATAAGTGATTTCCAGAAAGACACTTGACTTGGACCAATCCAATTCGACCAATGTTAACTATTTAATATATTGGATCTATAAAAAACACTACGTGGATGTGATACTTTGCTACAGTGGTATGGCTATAGTCACACCATTGGTTTCCTTGGTAACACCTAAATGGTATGCGCCAACGTTGTTATTCTTTGTGCACAAGTACTTTGATTGAAATTACCCTGCTCGGTACATAAATTCTCGAAAGAGTAAAAACATGGTTGAAATCCTGACACACCGCTTCTCAGTGTTATTGGAGAATTGACATAAAGGCTATGTCGGAATTAAAAACACTCGGACGGAACTCATTAATCGCGTAGACATACAAATTCCGTTTTGCAACGAATAAAGTACGTCATACTTATAAATAGAAGTTGATGTGAACATGCAATCGATTTGTACTGAGCGCGATTTACGTGACGCATTTCACAGTGAAACTATGTTTCGGTCGGAGAGCACATTTAATACGAGAGGTGTTCAACTTATTTATGAACAAAACATGAACACCGATTTTGCAATATTGAATAAAAACAATTGAAATATATTTTTTAAACCATGTGAGAAAATGTTTTAAGTTAAACATGTGATCATCATACATTGTATATGTCCTTTGGTTAAAGCTTAAAACAACAATTTAGTAGATGATGTTGTTTTTCCTGTTTTGAAGGCAAAATGGCCCTTTTATAAGCATCAAGAAAGTGTTAGTCAATTTTCATTTTGCATTTTTAATGAGAACATCAGTAATATTTGTCGTAAGAAGTCATATTAAAGTTCTGTTTCCAGTAATTGTGAAATAGCACCAAAAATTGAAAATTGCCCAACATTGCCAAAACTTACACTTAAACCTAAAATTGGTTTTATGATATCTATGATGAATCCATTAGCAAAACGTGGAATAGTACCACAGATGTGAGTGTCCACAGAAACTATCGGTGATATTATTTCGAAACACTTGAATCCATAGTTCTGGTAAAATGCGAAGTTCCTACGCTGAAAATCAAGAAAAACATGCCTCGCATTCAAAAATCTTGGAATCTAGAAATGCGAAATAAACAACATTATGTGGAAAAATTGTTTCATTATGGCGAAACAATGCTGTAATCTTAAAGAATGTTATGATAGATTATGGTATGCTATTTTAGAAAAGGTCACACGGATAGGGAGAATTGCATGTTTGTCCAGCTTTGGGTGTTCGCGGCCGTTTACATGGAAAGGCATTGGGTTTGTTATTATGGAAATACGCACATCAAAATCAATATTAAACAGACGAAATTGAAGGCTGTGGTCTATGTATGAACCGTTTAAAATCAGGTTTTCAACAAAAAAGTGTTACATATCGTTCCTAGTGACTGTTCCAAGAACATAGTGTTTCATCCAGATCCAGCTTCAAGTCACCATATACAACGCCAAATAAAAAACTTAAGAATATTGCTTTGATATATATTATAACAAAACAGTGGATGTCGAAGTCTTCTCATGCTTCAACAATTAAATTTTCTTTCTGGTTGATACTTAAACAACGATTAAAGAAGGAAAATGTAAACGTAATTTTTACGAGTTTTGGACCTTCAAAACGCAAATAACAACACCCTCTACCCTAATGCTGATTATGATTTAACCGTAATGTATTGGTAATTTACAATTATTATATATACTTCTTGAAACACTATTTTACACCATATTAAAGTTTTTATTCAATTTCATTGTTAAACTAACAAAATATCGATGTTCATGTTCTGTTCATAAATAAGTTGAACTCCTCTCGTACCAGGTTGTGTGACTGTCCCACCATGTATATACCATACAGGGTGTTCAGCATGCCCAATTGAAAAAGAGCATTGGCATGTACACCACTTTTTCAAAATAACGTGCCATTTGAAACATTTTAGCTGCCATGCTTGAACAACATTTCAGTTAAAAAGCCACTGCGTTCTCAGAAATTGGAACAGAACTTTTATATACACTGCTTTATAGTACACAAGAGACGGTATTAAAACGTAAGCAACATCATTGATTAGCGTTTCAAAAGCCTTAATATTAAGTTTACACTACGCAAAATGTGTATCTGGCGCACAGCTTGAAAGTAGTACTTTTAAGGTAATACTATTGCAACAAAAATGGCCGCCAGCAAAATTTGGCTGTGAAAGTTTGAATTGTCATTGTTCAGCTCAAGATGGGAAAATAACCAAATGCTTAAGTTCAAAATAAAGACAACAATGATATTAAGTTATGAAGTACATATTTTGTTCATATAAACAAAAAATGAAATAATTACTTACAGTTAAAAATAATCAATTTTTGTGCAACTCTCCTTACAATATAATATCACAAAAATACACAAATAATGATTCACTGGCAAGTTCAAAGTGTCTTCTAGATGCTCGAATGAAGATAATTTTCTAAACTTTTGTCAATTGTTCACAATATCACAATGTGTAACGTCCTTTTTTCACAAAAATGAAAATTATTTCCATGGCTGAACTGTCAAATGAAAATAGTTCCCAAAAAAGTATGGTGGGTTTTTTCGCCACTAAATCTTAAAGTTGATGCGATGTTTTGTAGAAACTGAAAAGTAAAAAGAACATATTTCAAAATGTAATTATCTGACAATAATAAAAAAAATTGATAAGAAGTATTTACTTCAATTTCAATGCATTTAATGTAATAATTACGTAATATTTGTGTTAATTCCAAAAAATTTAAACTTTGCTCAAAATGACATCAGGCTTTGGACAGAAGAGTAATGGATGATAACAGAAGCACAATGTGGAAAGAATAAAACTTTCCTAGTAAGGAACATTTAATCTATTCCCAGCCAAAGAGTTAATAAAATTAAAATCTAATTTACCTATATGTCTGCAAACTGTTAACTTCCTTCTACTAGTATATAGTCTTTGTACAGGTATTTTATGTCGTAAACATCGTTGTCATCAGTGTACTGTACTTGATAGACAGCATTTTCTGTTCCATCTACACCTTTCACAATTCCTATGAAAATAATTATTGAATTGACTTAATATATTGAACATTCAATGACATAAGTCCATGAATATACTTAACGATAAATGTATAAAGAATGAAGTGCATAAACCTGTGCATCAATTTATCATATTTATGATATGTATTTACTGCTTAGGGTCATCATTATTAAAAATTTTGTTTGCAGTAAGCCTACCCAGATAATTATCCGTGATTAAATAAGTAGGTAGGATTTTTTATATAGTGATTTACCTGACCGTTCGTCCGTCCGTCTAGCCGTCCGTCTTTCTATCATTAATATGGCTTGCTACAAAGCTTTCAAACTTGCATGGATGTTGTATATAGCCACTCTCCACATGCCTGTATCACCTGACTCCGTTTTGACCTTCACCTTGACCTAATTTTGGACTTAGATTTATTGAAATGGCTTCCACAGGGGCAAAAGCATTTATTGAACGCAGTCTTGTTTATAATTTAGTTTCATATTTAATCCTAAACACAAGCTATTTTCATTTGTAAAAAAGAGACCAAATGAATTTGGATAGGGTCATTTCTGGTTTGTGGTGTTACCGCAAATAAATATTTTGAAGCATGGCCTCACAGAAAAACATGTCAGAATGTCAAGAAAAATAAATATATTTACCTTAAACGATGCCTGTATACCATTTATCAACACCTTCATCTGTCTTCCATTTATGGTTAATTCTTCTACCAAGAAACTTTTTTTTTCTCCTTGAAATTCATTTAAAAAATCAGTAATTATGAAATATTTAGTTTTAATTAAAAATACAAGATCAAGGTCAAGGTGGCACATTAAATTGAATGTAAAATTTTAACAACAATATAAATAAACCAATTATTATAATAAACATTAAATACAAATATATAAGCAGTTGCTGTTCTATTATTTCAGACTAGTGGGCATTTATTTGGTTAAATTTGCCATCATGTTTGCTACATACAAGTATCATACAAGTTCCACTGATGGGCTAAAATCGTCTTTGAATAAACAATACCGGAGCTGATAGCTTACACCATTTTGTCTATATTTATTCACTGACATTGAGAAACTATATTAAGGATATTACCTGCTTGAAGTCCTTGTTTCTGTACTTGATACTGCTGTACTGGTTGACTGTTTAGACAATGATTCACCAGGATCTCTCAAGGGGGGGGGGGGTTCTACACATATACTGAAATTCAGTAAATATAACAATATAAATCAACAATATAGTGACTATGTGAAATTATATAATATACATTGATGATAATTTGATATTTATATTTTTGTCCATTCATACTTAGTGCAGAATAAAAACTACATTATAAATGTTTATTGATACATCCAAAACAAACTGGAATACAAGTTTCATAAAAACTGATCTTGAGACAGTCCTTACTATGATCAATATAATTATGAGTCATTGGCATAAACATAACAAGAGTTCCGCGGTCGGAGACATATGCCCCCCAAAGAGGGCCTTGACACCAAACTGATCATGAGTATTAATCTTATTAGGTTACGGAGACATAGTCACTGGTTTTTTTTGTTTCAACACAGTAATTTTCACGCTCAATGTCGCAGTGACCTTGACCTTTGACCTAGTGATCCCAGTTTCAATAGGGGTCATCTACTGTCCAAAGCAAATGCACCTGTGAAGTATCAGGCCCATCGGTCAATCCGTTGACGAGTTATCGATCGGAAACTAGACAGACGGACGGACAGACAGACAGACAAGCAAAACAATAAACACCCTCTTCTTCGAAGGGGTCATAATTAATCTAATGACTTCAGTATTTTACATTACGATTTACTAATAGTTATACAAACCCAAGGAACTTCAGGTGTTCTGATTCCGGAAACAGTACCATGCCTTGGCCTAACAATTTCTGGTAACAAATGACTCAGGTAGAAAGCTTTCAATTTTGGGACCATAACATCATTCCATAGATTTTCGTCGATGTTAATCCTTTCAATATATACATCATAAGGATTAGTTCTTCTAATCAATAAATCACACCATTTCTTCCCTAGAATATTCAATTGTCCTTGAAGTTTGAAAAAAATTATGCTGCCTTTTAAGAGATAATTTTCCTGATTTAAAGTTTAAACATAATTGTTTTTCATTCACAGCAGCATCTTTTATCATGAAGTTCTTATTTTGTAAGAAATTCTTTATTTCTATCAATCCTTCTGAACCATCCATCAAATGAACTATTCCATCACTTGAAGATGCCAAAAATGGATAGTCTTCACTAATTACTAGTCCAGGCACTTATATGTGTGATACTATTTTACTGTCTTTGTTTATAACATTCATGTACTCTTGTCTGGAATTTTCTTCTTCTAATAATCCTTTCCGGGTAAACATATTTCCTTCATAGTTGGTATATAATAAACGTTTTGTTAGACAATTACTGTAGTTTGTAAGATTTCTATTCACAACTTCCCAAAACACTGAACTGGTTAATCGCTTTTTTCTTTCAATTTTCCATCTATCATTCACTGATTGGCCTCTGGTCTCTATTTCAATTGTTTTTATTTCATCTTTTGACAGACATATATTTTGTTTTAAATATGTGTCACATTGCAAATTCAGTTCTTCAGGACTAACATCTGAGGTATCTTCCAACAATTTTGGTCCATATGATCTAGCAGCCTTTTTTGTTACATTGGATTTTGTCGCTAACATTTTTTTTCTCGTCCTGTTCTGTTTGACTTTAATGTCTTTCTGATGTTTGGCAGTTCTTAAGTATTGTTTAGACCTCTGTCTGTATGTTGCTATGAAAACATCATCTGGTCTATTACCAGTAACTTTACTGTATACTAAAGGTGACCACGCTGGTCCACGACTTGACCGTAAACCCCCCCCCCCCGTAGCACCGAGCGTAAAATGAACCCCTAAAACTTCTGTTATTCATTTTACCACCACAACGGATGTTCATCCAAGACTCTGCAAGATTGCTAGTGAAGTTGCATATATGTCTATCAGATTTTTCAGCCATTCTGTTCAAAACTAAAAATACATCACTGAGCAATTGGTCATCAATTGAACACTCAGCTTTCCCACCCATCCTTATGTCATGGAATTCTGCAGGGGTTAAGTCTTTTACCGTGTCAGTCCACATACCACTTATTTCTTTCAGGGTATCACTCTCTTCAGAATCTTCGTTTGTGTCAACATTTTCTGGAACTGAACTTTTACTTTTTAATTCCTTTTTAATTCCTTCCCTTTATATCTGCAAAAGTCTGTAGAGCACATATTGTGATAGCCTAATACATGACGAGCACAATTTTTTATGTCCATTTTAAGTTTTTTAGTGACAGCTGTCCTGTCTTTCTCTGCACTCCTCATTTTTATTGCACTTCTTACTCCATGAACAATTTTTTTTCTATTTAATAGAGTCAATTTCCCTTTCCCCTTGTAATAGGGTTTATCCACGACTAATTGTTCGAGGTGTGACCTCAAGCACTTACATGAGTGATTAGCACATTCCATTTTCTTAACATAGCAACCCCAACCTGTAACATTCTCAACTATACTTGAATACACAGAGCTGTCTCCATCTGCAATTTTATTGATATATCTCACAATATGAACCTTCTCACAATTGATAAATTCTTCAAGAATAATATCGCTTTCCATGGCTTAGGATGACTCATACCAGTTCTTGAAGCAAACATGGTATTTTGGTTGTTGCTGTTTACTTTCAGCTGCACTGCATACGTAGCACAACTTATTCCTTATGCCTATGTGCAGCATTTTTTTAGTATGTAATCCAATAATCACTGCAACACCAGTCATGGCATTGTATGTGTGCTTGTGTGAACGTTTACTCCATCCTCCACCACAAACCACTGTAATAGCTGGAACACACTCATGGAACTTATTTGTGTCTATAGCATGCTGCCTTTCTTCTCTGCAAGCTTCAAGCATGTCTTCCTGCAATACCTCTCTCCACCATTCACCAATCTGTGCTTCCATCTGTGTATACTTGGTCTGAGTTATAATTGGCACACCTATATAAAATAGTATAATGAAACTGTTAATATTATCATATATTATTAGGTATCATCGATTCATCATATGAATAACGAGAGGGCCATGATGACCCTATATTGCTCAATTGATTATAAATGCAGCCCTGCAGAGTTTTCACCCAAGGGAATAATTTGAACAATCGTATTAGAGGACCACTAGATAATGCTACATACCAAATATCAAAGCTCTAGGCATTGTAGTTTTAGACAAGAAGATTTTAATATTTCCCTATATAAGTCTATGTAAAACGGTGACCCCGGGGCGGGGCCAATTTTGACCCCAGAGACATAATTTGGGCAATCTTGGTAGGGGACCACTAGATGATGCTACATACCAAATAGAGAAGCTCTAGGCATTGTAGTTTTAAACAGGTAGATTTTTATATATGTTTTCCCTATATATATAAGTCCATGTAAAGACCCCGGGGCGGAGCCAATTTTGACCACAGGGCCATAATTTGAGCAATTACTAAATCCCCCAATGCCACGTACAAACTGGCAAAATTTCTTCAAAATTGGCCAAACGGTTGGAGAGGAAATGCCGTTTGAAAGTGTGGACGGATGACAGATGGTGAGTGATCACAATTTTAACTCACCACTTTGTGCTCAGGTGAGCCAAAAAAAGAAGTTAGATATGTTTATTCAACAGGGTTTGTTTAGTATATATATACATGAATTGCTGTTTGCTTGAGTTTAACACCCTTTTAGACAGTCATAGCCATATGAAACATACAGCTCACCTAACCATAGTCCTCGTAAAAAGGCAAATAGTTCCAATATTTGGTACCAAAAGAAGTCAAATAAGGGCCGTGAATTCTCATATATATGCTGATACAAAAATGTACTATACATAATTGAAACGGTATTGTCTGACAGTTCTAAGATATGAATATTTCACTAATCACTATCAAAGAATCAGTAACAAAGAAATTTGTACATTACCTAATGTTCCCAAGAACTCATGCATAGTAGACCATCCTCCTCCAGTAACCATGCTGCCCCGTACACCTCTGACATTAATGTCTGATAACATTCCCTTTCCAGAGTCTATCTTGCCACTATTGGAAACTTCAAATTTTCCACAACCATTGCATTTTCCTCTCAGAATGCAATGTAATCCGTCTCGTTTCTCAGCGATTAATGTCACTGGATCAAGTCCATTTATAGCAGCTGACGAGCTTTATCTCATATAGAAGAATGCTTTGTTATTTCTCCAACATGACTTTGCAGGTTTTCAATGTTGATAATTCTATTACCATGCATGGTATCACATTTCACACTAGTAATGTTGAATTTAAGTCCATGGGTTTTGCGTATTATGAATCTTTTAGCCTTCAATACAAGCATTGTTGCAAAAGTTATTTTCAAACTGTCTTTTTTCTTTATAAGACAACTGTTTTCTTGTTTTACGCAACTCAGGGTTTCCTCACACAATTTTTTAAACACTCTTGCATGTCTTTTTGCCTTATATGCATGCTTTCCTCCAGGAATACCAAATCTTGAATACCGTTGTCCTTTTTTACGTTTATTTCCCATTTTCACAAATTTATGTAGAAAATAAATTGAAATTCCGTTTCAAAACGTTTTATCGCACTTCACAGTATCACGAAAACAAAATAAATTGCATTATGACGAAGGATTCCATGGATAAAAAAGTACACCATAGGTTTTAAAATGAACCACGCTACCATCTAGAAAACTTGATTGCATTAGCACGAAAAAAGCGTGATTTTGTCAAAAATTAACGGGTGATAGCATTTATTTACATTTACAACCAGATTTTTAAATGCTTTGTTTCAAAGGCCTGTCTCAAGATCAGCAATTGGTTTACCACCCCTAATTTGAAATCTTACAAATAAAACAAAATCCAACGATTAAAAATAAAGATCGAGTGAAAATAACATACCTGTGAGCAAAAATTCTAAATGACACATTGTTGATAAAAAAATAGGTCAGCCATCATGTAAATTGGTTCCCGCATCGTCAACGGGACGTTGCACGCGATACGGAACCAGCACTTCCGTCGAGTAAATTAACCGACGAAGAAATAATACTACGCGTTTATATTTGTAGTGCGTTATTTCAGCAATAAATTTACACGTTTGCTGTGAACATTTTGCCAAAGTTTTATTCAGATAAGCTATATTTATCATTATTAATTCCATTATTAATAAAAAAATTGTCAAATTCTTTTAAAACGTTGCTGAGTAATAATTTTTTTCTAGTCACGTGGTGCTGAGCTCCCGGTCGTAAAATCAAAATGTAAACAACTTGAAAGCAGAAATATTTCAGTTCACTTTCTTGTTTCTTTCATGTTTTTTTTTCTTATATGCATTACATGAAAGTGGAGATGTAACATCAAGGCATTTACGTAAGTCAATCATATTATAGATCATATGCAGATCTTTGTATTATTGTAGAATAAACTTTACCCTCAAACCGAAAGTTCTTCATGATTTTTTCAACATGGCGACTCCCATGATCGTGATGTGAATGAAGTAGATATTATCAAATGTGTGATTAATGGTATACTGTTCTTGTTCTTGGTTCGAGCATCTAGTTTATTGTTTCATTAATGTATTTGCGTACATTTTAGTGGTTGACACTTATTATTCATGACGATAGTTTTGCACAAAAATATCGTTTTTTTAGACTTTTTATTATCTGTATTATCATTTTATTTTATATGTCCGTTTTTAAAAGTGTTTTAGTTTCTTTAGGTAACGTTTTACAAAATGTAATAATTTGGTTTGTCTACACATGATATTTGGAGAAATATTCATAAAACAAATTGTCCATGCTCTATGTGTCAAGGTCATCAATTGTTGCACTGAGTATTACCTTAATTGCAAACGCAACCTAGGTATCGGCTGTATTGGACAGCATTTATTCAAAGCACTCGATACAATTCATAATTTACCAGCGGTGTAGTCCTTTTTTAAGCAGGTCGGTGTATATTCAGTGGCCCTAACTTAGTTCAACTTAGACAAACCAGTTTGCCTTCGTCAGCGCTCAATGAACTCAGATAAGGCACATGCATGTTGTGGCATGTTTGCCAACACGAAACCCTTGTTTGATTATTACATTTAATACAACGGATATCTGTGGTCCTGCGTTAGACCAGCAGCAATGGTTCAGCTATGCTGGAGGAATACAACCTACAATTGACCTTGCGTTACCAGACCTAAGTCGGACTGTGGACAGCAACTTTATAGAACCAAGCACGGTTCATTACATGCATTGCAGCACATTGGCAAACCATGTGTCCGATATGATTTCATATGTTGTATACTAGAAAATGGTATGAAGATATGAATAATGATTTTAATGTCTGACAAAACACAAAGTCTGTTTGATGTATATTTCATTCCAATAGCGAGTTCAAAGAATTTGACACGACCCTGACCTTCAACGCAGGAGTCGTACACGTCCACTACGCAACTCTTCTATTACCCACCATCGAGGAACCTAAACTTATTTTAGTCATGGTGCGGTCAATGAAAACCGAATGAAGGTTCGTTAACTTGAAAAACAAAACTTGCTTAAGAAATAAAGAAAATACCGATCCATCGGCCATTTAGCTTACAGTTCCTGTTCATTTTCTTTGCTAAGATAAGTGTGTTTCAGACGTATTCGGTAACTTACGCTATTAATACAGATTGTTGGTGGAATAGTTTTTGTTGTTAAACGTCATCGGGTACTATAAATCGCTTGTAGATACTCGGTTACCAAAGCCTGCTATGAGATTTATGTTTATAAACTATAAAGTATTGTAACGCCCGCGCTGGTGGTACTCTAAACACCGGTGGTGCTACATCAGCAATCACTAAATGATATGCTCGAATAAGACGAAAACTGTTAAATACAATGGTACATGTAGCGTGTTTCACAGACTGGAGGAGGCTTACCTGATAATGACCAGGAGAGCGTCAACCAACTGTCGACGAAATAAAGCATATACTATGATATAGACCTAGGTCTAACTGAGACTCGGACAAATAACACCCGGTAGGGAAACTGGTTGATACACTGGAAACGTGTATCACAGCTTGGAGGAGGCTACCTGATAACACGGACCAGGTCGCGTCAACCAACTGCACGCGTGACAATTGCCAAGAACAAGATAAAAAAGCAAAAATGTGAAAGACTACAGACAACATTCCTTTCGGCTTAACGTGAATTTATTAGGTAAAAGGGCTCAACATAGACACAAGAGGGGTATCAGACCAAATACTAACTCATCTAAAGTCTAAATAACGGTAAAACTAGCTCGAAGCCAGAGCAGACGACAGACAGTTAAAAATCGACTCAAGTTACAAAACCGCCAAATGTCAAAAAACGTTACCGATACTGACCTCAATAAAGTCTAAAATAATTATCGAATAAAAGCAATTCAGGTTTAAAGTTGAATGAAAAGTTACCAGACAGAGCCTAACAAAAATAAATGAAGAGCGGCAGAAACACGTCTGACCAGCTCTGGGGACAGTGGCAATGTGACGAACGCTCATTAAAATTTCTGGTATGCTAATTAGGTTGTGGTATGCAAATGAGCTTTTGGTATGTAAATAAACGGAACCAAAGGTGCGCTTGGGATTGGGGCCGCATGAAAGCACGTAACCTAATTAGCAATACCAAAATTCCTAAAATACAAAGACATTAATTTCCACATGAATTATACCAGCAACTTTCATCTAGAATAATAAATACAACTTGACCTGACTTTGAAGGTTAGAGATTACATTTAACAGGAAGTTGACAACCAAAAACAACATGGCGGACGGAAGTGACATTTTTCCAAAAAGCTACGAACATTAAGTGAAATAATACAAAACAGCAATGATCTAGCATGTGATTGTTGTGGTAAATAGTTAAATCTACTAAATATCTAAGTATATCTATAGTATCATGGCATGACATCGTATAATAAAGACAATAGCACTCTCCAAACACTACAGTTGTACATGTAGGTCATGTTTCTAAAAATAGAACAACAACATTCAGGCCCAAAATAGATATACTGAGGCATGTTTCAATGATCTGATGGTTAAACTAGACTAATATATTCATGTTCTAACGACCTGAGGCCATCCCTCACATTACCTTCCCTCCGGACAAAATTTCGCCCTCGAAATTCAAAATAACACCAAGCGCCTTTAAACCAAATTTCTCAACAATATACTGTAAGTTGTAACAATACAATTAACAATTATTTTAACAATTAGACAACTCAAATACAAACTGAGTGCATAGTTCATATTAGCTACTAACATACATGCATTTTAAACACTCCTTATTAAATAGCATCACTCTGGCATATAACATTAATAACAGGCAAGCCAAGTTTCTTTAAACATTAACAATATAACATCAATCAAAATTACACTTTTCATCTAAACATAACAATAATTTCTAACACCTTACTAACAGCAATAATATTTCACTTGAAAGAAGTTATATGAGTAAAATGAAACCAAAACATCACTTTTCAAATTTGTCATACAAATGCAATTGATGAACCTAAACATTAATTAATCAGACACCAATGGTAAAAATACACTTAAGTTGCAGACCTCTAAATCAAGAAATTGCGAACAGACAGCCGATGAGTTGTTAGGAAACTCATTCAAATAAAAGTACCTGTAATAGTACAATTACTGCTCTTGCATAAGATAATAATAGCAAAAATAAAAATTACATTCATAACAAGTTTGACAATATGTCATCAGGCCAAATGATATGTCACAATATAAAATACGGACACATTGTAAGGTATAATAATTAAGCACATGTGAGCATTTATAACTGATGTAACCACATCTGAGACTGAGATTTTGCCATCTTATAGTTCAACCGGCATTCAGACTTAAACTTTGCCAAGTTTCATTAGTACATTTCACACAAAAAAAATAATTTTAAATTACACAGAATTTCAAACATTGCGATGTAACTTCGTATACAATAATCAACAAATATCCTAGTAATTGATACAACCAAGTACATGGTCCATTTAAACTAATCATACATTATCACAACCTCATGTAATTTTAACTTACAATAATGAAAAAGAAACATGGTAGGCTTATTATCTCACAAAAAATCACAGGTCCAAGTGATGGACATTCAAATAAAGGTATTACCAGACTCCATGATACAAATATAAACCAATATACATGTACATACTTCAATAATTATTGCTATCCAGACAGTCTAAGACAACTTAATAGGCAGGCCTTTACACAATGCAATTACTTAAGATAAAAACCTAAAAGTAATTCAAAAACAATACTGAGTATGCACTTATTCACACTTATTCACAACCTCTTATTTTCACAATTTAAATACGCCAGTCCTATTGTTCAATGAACATACATAGATACAACAAATATTACAATAGAAAACTACAATTTATGCATATCCTTAATCTTCATCTGTCTCCAGGAAATCGTCCAAAGCGAAATGATAGTTTATATCGTCCTTCAAGTTAAATTCACGCGGTATTAATTAATTCCACGCGGTATAAATTAAGTAGAAGTCGATTTCTGAAATCTCACTTCAGAAGCTGCACAATGATCATTATCTCAGGTAGCGAGATAATCTCCACCTCAAAGGTTCCTACTTGTAATAATGGAACATGTCACTGGAAGCGTGACATCACTGTTGAAACATGTCACTGGAAACGTGACATCACTGTTGAAACATGTCACTGGAAACGTGACATCACTGTTGAAACATGTCACTGGAAACATGACATCACTGTTGAAACATGTCACTGGAAACGTGACATCAATGTTGAAACATGACATCACTGTTGAAACATGTCACTGGAAACGTGACATCACTGTTGAAACATGACATCACTGTTGAAACATGTCACTGGAAACGCGACATCACTGTTGAAACATGACATCACTGTTGAAACATGTCACTGGAAACATGACATCACTGTTGAAACATGTCACTGGAAACGTGACATCACTGTTGAAACATGACATCACTGTTGAAACATGTCACTGGAAACGTGACATCTCTGTTGAAACATGTCACTGGAAACGCGACATCTCTGTTGAAACATGTCACTGGAAATGTGACCTTGTAATATAGCAATGTTCACTTACAACGTGCCCTTATAACAATATTCTCTTGTGTCACTGCACTTCAAATCACTGGTACTGTGACACCAAAAACAAATGTGCTACTGCACTTGACAATGTGTCACTGGTAATGTGACACCTCACTTCAATGATGTGTCACTGGTAACATGACACCATAAAACGAAATATACATGTGCGACTGCACTAGACTATGCGTCACTAACTATGTGACGCTGAAAACAAAATTTAGGTCGCTGTAATGTGACATGGCATTCAAACAGGGTATGTGATGTATAATTTTCAGGATGTAGATTTATATTTCTATAATGATGTCCGGATCAGAAAATGGAATGTTGACCTAATCCAACTACCACTAGTCATCAGTCATCTAACAGAAGTCCTCAGGGGGTCCAGTCGTTTTGGAATTCTAACCCGCTCATTCAATCGCCTTACATACAGATTATCTTCCCCGGCCGTGGTAGGATAATCTGTCTTCGCTCTATAACATCCTCAAGTTCTCATTATTTCAACTGTTTCGAAAACTCTACCTAACATACATGACTGGTTTCGGTTGGGGATAGGTCAAACTCTCCATCTTGTGATCCTTCTAGATGCTTTAGTTTCAAATCACATAATCATCTGCTACCGGTTAGGTGCACTAGGACTTTGGTACTACTTATTGTCATTTTGTGTCCATGAATTTCTTATCTGCCGATGAAGATTATTTATGTAGAGAAGGGCAAAACTTTTTTATGTGCCCAGGAGCATGACAATAGTAGCATACTCTTTTAGGTAGCTTAGTATGATTTGCATCAAATCCGGAGCGTTTTTCTATTTTGACTACCGGTGTTGCGTAATTGGCTCGAGTGTCTGCTTTCTCTAGTTCTTCAATTCTCTTTAGTAAGTCATCAACGGAGACACCAGTTTGTACCATTCTTGAATGAACCTGTTTTCTTCTTGAATAACTAAGTTCGGCTTCAGTGGCTAGACTTACAGCCTCAGAAAGAGTGCTTGGACATCCTACTATTAAATCTATGCATAGTTGGTCATCGTTAAGGGCTTCAGTAAAACAGTCAAGAGCCATCTCTTCTCTGCATTTCATGTTTAAGTCTGGGTACGCTAGCCTAACCATCTTCTTGATGTCTATGGCAAGGTCATCTATGGTTTCATCTTCCTTTCTAATTCTGGTCCTTAACTTTGCAACATGGTAACGTCTCCGATTGGCTGAAACCTGTCTATAAGGCTCTTAACAATGAAATTGTAATCTCTGCGTCTCTCCGTATGGATATCATTTAATATTTCTGCAGCTCCACTTTTCAAGGATACGGCTAACTAACTGGCCTTCATCTCATAACACTATTCATTCATTTCACTGGTGATTTCGAATTGTGTCAAATATGCATTTATGTCAGTTGTGCCATCAAATGTTGGCGGTTTAATTTTACTGTCTGGATTAGTTACATCTTGTCGACTAGAAGGTATATGCCTTGCTTGTTTATCTATACCCTGTTCTCTGCCATCTTTATAATCCTCTGGAATCACGTCAGCTCTACACCAATCATAGGGTAAGAAGTCTCGAGGATGCCGGTATCTGCTCGCCCCTAAAGCCCACGACCCTCCCTTCCTATACCCCGTTCCATCCAGTGAATCGTTTTCCCATAAACCCGTAGGTACCTGGCTGCAATCTATAGCATCGGTAGCCTGACTTCCAGCCACGGCCCTCATGGAGAATTTACTGTCCCATCCCTTCCCTTGATTCGTCTCACCATGCATGGAATTATGACAGACCCCCAAGGCATCGACGGATCCACTGAACAATGATGTAGAACTATCACCTTGATCTATAATTCTTTGATTAGAACAAAAGTCTTCCTCAATCCCTGTACGCCTGCGCCAGGATTCTTCTCCAAATCTGGTACCCTGTACCGACTGGTCATCTGTCCAAGTCGTCTCTCGGTCACCTTCGGACATCTGATCATCATCGCTCACCAACACTTGGTTTGACATTGCCTCTGTCCCCAAGGCGGTATTAATGATCTGTGTGACTTGACTTGAAGGTTGTGGTGGTATAGTGGGTTCACTATACATAATCTGGGTCTGGTTGGTGTCTGGTAATAACGTGGTTTCTGGTATATCAGCTGAAGCCCTGGTAAACTCCATCTCGCCGGTTTGTACTGTTAACTAGATTTATGTTAAACAACAATAACGATACAGTGTATATTAGCATACACTGGGCTTCTCTAATCTGGAACAGTTAAGACGGTACAGTAATTCACTGAATTACATGCATGTGATTTATAGTCTGGTCACGACTAGACAGTACTGTAAGGAAACAATATTCAATTAAATTAAATACAGTCTGGTAGCAACTATAAGTCTGGCTCGGTATAGTCTGGTAACGACTATACGTCTGGCTCGGTATAGTCTGGTAACGACTACAGGGATGGCACTGTATAGTCTGGCATTGACTACACGTCTGGCACGGTATAGTCTGGTAACGACTACACATCTGGCACGGTATAGTCTGGTAACGACTACATGTCTGGCACGGTATTGTCTGGTAACGACTACCCGTATGTAGATCTGGCAACTACTGTCAGTCTGGTAACAACAAAACAGTACTGTAAGGAAATAATGTGTAATTAATATAGGCGAGCACTGACTATATGGTTCTGGCACATCATAGTCTGGTAATGACTATCTCCCACCATGGATGGTAAAGACTGTAATAACACAAAATACTCAAGTATGTAACATATACTTATTTGCCTGGTAACAGCAGTTGATATGGTAACTTGGAAACAGTTACCTCGAAAGCCTGGTAGCGGCTTTCCCACACTGTTTAAGTCTGGAAGCGACTTAAACCAAAGCCTGGTAACGGCTTTCTCAACGAAGGGATGGCAGTCTAAACGTATTTATAAGAATTGGCGGGGCACAGAACAACAAATCCGCTCAATGTGCCAATAATAACCACGGTAACAATAACACCCTTTTACCTAAGCCTGGTAACGGCTTATGACGCTGTTTGAGTCTGGAAGTGACTCAAACCTAAGCCTGGTAACGGCTTAGCTCACCGTTTAAGTCTGGTAGCGACTTAAACCAAAGCCTGGAAATGGCTTTCTTACCCTCAGGGATGGCAGTCTTAACTTATTTATAATAGGCTGGGCACGGAACAACAAATCCGCTCAACGTGCCAAACTAGCAACAACAATTAAAACAATAACAGTAAACACCCTTTTACCTAAGCCTGGTAACGGCTTATAACGCTGTTTGAGTCTGGAAACGACTCAAACCTAAGCCTGGTAGCGGCTTAGCTCTCATCTGGTCTGATTTTGAACTAACTTATCACTAATAACAACTAACAATTCGGAGAGACAAGATCTGCACCTCTGCCACCAATTTTGTAACGCCCGCGCTGGTGGTACTTCAAACACCGGTGGTGCTACATCAGCAATCACTAAATGATATGCTCGAATAAGAATTATTCATGACGATAGTTTTGCACAAAAATATCGTTTTTTTAGACTTTTTATTCCCAAAATGTATTATCATTTTATTTTCTATGTCCGTTTTTAAAAGTGTTTTAGTTTCTTTAGATAACGTTTTACAAAATGTAATAATTTGGTTTGTCTACACATGATATTTGGAGAAATATTTATAAAACAAATTTTCCATGCTCTATGTGTCAAGGTCATCAATTGTTGCACTGAGTATTACCTTAATTGCAAACGCAACCTAGGTATCGGCTGTATTGGACAGCATTTATTCAAAGCACTCGATACAATTCATAATTTACCAGCGGTGTAGTCCTTTTTTAAGCAGGTCGGTGTATATTCAGTGGCCCTAACTTAGTTCAACTTAGACAAACCAGTTTGCCTTCGTCAGCGCTCAATGAACTCAGATAAGGCACATGCATGTTGTGGCATGTTTGCCAACACGAAACCCTTGTTTGATTATTACATTTAATACAACGGATATATGTGGTCCTGCGTTAGACTAGCAGCAATGGTTCAGCTATGCTGGAGGAATACAACCTACGATTGACCTTGCGTTACCAGACCTAAGTCGGACTGTGGACAGCAACTTTATAGAACCAAGCACGGTTCATTACATGCATTGCAGCATATTGGCAAACCATGTGTCCGATATGATTTCATATGTTGTATACTAGAAAATAGTATGAAGATATGAATAATGATTTTCATGTCTGACAAAACACAAAGTCTGTTTGATGTATATTTCATTCCAATAGCGAGTTCAAAGAATTTGAAACGACCCTGACCTTCAACGCAGGAGTCGTACACGTCCACTACGCAACTCCCCTATTACCCACCATCGATGAACTTATTTTAGTCATGGTGCGGTCAATGGAAACCGAATGAAGGTTCGTTAACTTGAAAAACAAAACTTGCTTAAGAAATAAAGAAAATACCGATCCATCGGCCATTTAGCTTACAGTTCCTGTTCATTTTCTTTGCTAAGATAGGTGTGTTTCATACGTATTCGGTAACTTACGCTATTAATACAGATTGTTGGTGGAATAGTTTTTGTTGTAAAACGTCATCGGGTACTATAAATCGCTTGTAGATACTCGGTTACCAAAGCCTGCTATGAGATTTGTGTTTATAAACTATAAAGTATTGTAACGCCCGCGCTGGTGGTACTCTAAACACCGGTGGTGCTACATCAGCAATCACTAAATGATATACTCGAATAAGACGAAAACTGTTACATACAATGGTAGCGTGTATCACAGACTGGAGGAGGCTTACCTGATAATGACCAGGAGAGCGTCAACCAACTGTCGACGAAATAAAGCATATACTATGATATAGACATAGGTCTAACTGAGACTCGGACAAATAACACCCGGTAGGGAAACTGGTTGATACACTGGAAACGTGTATCACAGCTTGGAGGAGGCTACCTGATAACACAGACCAGGTCGCGTCAACCAACTGCACGCGTGACAATTGCCAAGAACAAGATAAAAAGCAAAAATGTGAAAGACTACAGACAACATTCCTTTCGGCTTAACGTGAATTTATTAGGTAAAAGGGCTCAACATAGACACAAGAGGAGTATCAGACCAACTACTAATTCATCTAAAGTCTAAATAACGGTAAAACTAGCTCGAAGCCAGAGCAGACGACAGACAGTTAAAAATCGACTCAAGTTACAAAACCGCCAAATGTCAAAAAACGTTACCGATACTGACCTCAATAAAGTCTAAAATAATTATCGAATAAAAGCAATTCAGGTTTAAAGTTGAATGAAAAGTTACCAGACAGAGCCTAACAAAAATAAATGAAGAGCGGCAGAAACACGTCTGACCAGCTCTGGGGACAGTGGCAATGTGACGAACGCTCATTAAAATTTCTGGTATGCTAATTAGGTTGTGGTATGCAAATGAGCTTTTGGTATGTAAATAAACGGAACCAAAGGTGCGCTTGGGATTGGGGCCGCATGAAAGAACGTAACCTAATTAGCAATACCAAAATTCCTAAAATACATAGACATTCATTTCCACATGAATTATACCAGCAACTTTCATCTAGAATAATAAATACAACTTGACCTGACTTTGAAGGTTAGAGATTACATTTAACAGGAAGTTGACAACCAAAAACAACATGGCGGACGGACGTGACATTTTTCCAAAAAGCTACGAACATTAAGTGAAATAATACAAAACAGCAATGATCTAGCATGTGATTGTTGAGGTAAATAGTTAAATCTACTAAATATCTAAGTATATCTATAGTATTATGGCATGACATCGTATAATAAAGACAATAGCACTCTCCAAACACTAAAATTGCACATGTAGTTCATGTTTCTAAAAATAGAACAACAACATTCAGGCCCAAAATAGATATACTGAGGCATGTTTCAATGATCTGATGGTTAAACTAGACTAATATATTCATGTTCTAACGACCTGAGGCCATCCCTCACATTACCTTCCCTCCGGACAAAATTTAGCCCTCGAAATTCAAAATAACACCAAGCGCCTTTAAACCAAATTTCTCAACAATATACTGTAAGTTGTAACAATACAATTAACAATTATTTTAACAATTAGACAACTCAAATACAAACTGAGTGCATAGTTCATATAAGCTACTAACATACATGCATTTTAAACACTCCTTATTAAATAGCATCACTCTGGTATATAACATTAATAACAGGTAAGGCAAGTTTCTTTAAACATTAACAATATAACATCAATCAAAATTACACTTTTCATTTAAACATAACAATAATTTCTAACACCTTACTAACAGCAATAATATTTCAATTGAAAGAAGTTATATGAGTAAAATGAAACCAAAACATCACTTTTCAAATTTGTCATACAAATGCAATTGATGAACCTAAACATTAATTAATCAGACACCAATGGTAAAATACACTTAAGTTGCAGACCTCTAGCTCAAGAAATTGCGAACAGACAGCCGATGAGTTGTTAGGAAACTCATTCAAATAAAAGTATCTGTAATAGTACAATTACTGCTCTTGCATAAGATAATAATAGCAAAAATAAAAATTACATTCATAACAAGTTTGAATAGCCATTGCAAGCAACCATATTACTGATGTATCAAATGATAATACAATTCGATAGACTCTAAAATAAACTAAGCAGAATTCTGAATTATAAATAAAATACAGTCCTAAGAAACCATAAAATTCTAAATTAAATCTAACAATTGTCTTGCAATATTATGAACAAGGGACAGTCTGCAGCCAGACAAATCAAACGTAGCAATCTTCCACAGACAATACAATTTACGCACAGACATTTCACATTTTCAAAGAAGTGCATTGAAACAGACTGGAATTCATGACCTAGCCTATCTATTCATTGATACATTTATAGCATAACTCAAAACAGAGCAAGCAGTCAGATTACCATGAAAAATAAGTTAAAACTAAACACAAATACATGCAAAATGCTAACCATTTACGTATGATGCTGACATAAAACAATAAGTACAATATGTCATCAGACCAAATGATATGTCACAATATAAAATACGGACACATTGTAAGGTATAAAAATTAAGCACATGTGAGTATTAATAACTGATGTAACCACATCTGAGACTGAGATTTTGCCATCTCATAGTTCAAACGGCATTCAGACAGACTTAAACTTTGCCAAGTTTCATTAGTACATTTCACACAAAAAAAATAATTTAAAATTACACAGAATTTCAAACATTGCTATGTAACTTCGTATACAATAATCAACAAATATCCTAGTAATTGATACAACCAAGTACATGGTCCATTTAAACTAATCATACATTATCACAACCTCATGTAATTTTAACTTACAATAATGAAAAAGAAACATGGTAGGCTTATTATCTCACAAAAAATCACAGGTCCAAGTGATGGACATTCAAATAAAGGTATTACCAGACTCCATGATACAAATATAAACCAATATACATGTACATACTTCAATAATTATTGCTATCCAGACAGTCTAAGACAACTTAATAGGCAGGCCTTTACACAATGCAATTACTTAAAATAAAAACCTAAAAGTAATTCAAAAACAATACTGAGTATGCACTTATTCACACTTATTCACAACCTCTTATTTTCACAATTTAAATACGCCAGTCCTATTGTCCAATGAACATACATTGATACAACAAATATTACAATAGAAAACTACAATTTATGCATATCCTTAATCTTCATCTGTCTCCAGGAAATCGTCCAAAGCGAAATGATAGTTTATATCGTCCTTCAAGTTAAATTCACGCGGTATTAATTAATTCCACGCGGTATCAATTAAGTAGAAGTCGATTTCTGAAATCTCACTTCAGAAGCTGCACAATGATCATTATCTCAGGTAGCGAGATAATCTCCACCTCAAAGGTTCCTACTTGTAATAATGGAACATGTCACTGGAAGCGTGACATCACTGCTGAAACATGTCACTGGAAACGTGACATCACTGTTGAAACATGTCACTGGAAACGTGACATCACTGTTGAAACATGTCACTGGAAACATGACATCACTGTTGAAACATGTCACTGGAAACGTGACATCACTGTTGAAACATGACATCACTGTTGAAACATGTCACTGGAAACGTGACATCACTGTTGAAACATGACATCACTGTTGAAACATGTCACTGGAAACGCGACATCACTGTTGAAACATGACATCACTGTTGAAACATGTCACTGGAAACATGACATCACTGTTGAAACATGTCACTGGAAACGTGACATCACTGTTGAAACATGACATCACTGTTAAAACATGTCACTGGAAACGTGACATCTCTGTTGAAACATGTCACTGGAAACGCGACATCTCTGTTGAAACATGTCACTGGAAATGTGACCTTGTAATATAGCAATGTTCACTTACAACGTGCCCTTATAACAATATTCTCTTGTGTCACTGCACTTCAAATCACTGGTACTGTGACACCAAAAACAAATGTGCTACTGCACTTGACAATGTGTCACTGGTAATGTGACACCTCACTTCAATGATGTGTCACTGGTAACATGACACCAAAAACGAAATATACATGTGCTACTGCACTAGACTATGCGTCACTAACTATGTGACGCTGAAAACAAAATTTAGGTCGCTGTAATGTGACATGGCATTCAAACAGGGTATGTGATGTATAATTTTCAGGATGTAGATTTATATTTCTATAATGATGTCCGGATCAGAAAATGGAATGTTGACCTAATCCAACTACCACTAGTCATCAGTCATCTAACAGAAGTCCTCAGGGGGTCCAGTCGTTTTGGAATTCTAACCCGCTCATTCAATCGCCTTACATACAGATTATCTTCCCCGGCCGTGGTAGGATAATCTGTCTTCGCTCTATAACATCCTCAAGTTCTCATTATTTAAACTGTTTCAAAATCTCTACCTAACATACATGACTGGTTTCGGTTGGGGTTGGGTCAAACTCTCCATCTTGTGATCCTTCTAGATGCTTTAGTTTCAAATCACATAATCAACTGCTACCGGTTAGGTGCACAAGGACTTTGGTACTACTAATTGTCATTTTGTGTCCATGAATTTCTTATCTGCCGATGAAGATTATTTATGTAGAGAAGGGCAAAACTTTTTTATGTGCCAAGGAGCATGACAATAGTAGCATACTCTTTTAGGTAGCTTAGTATGATTTGCATCTAATCCGGAGCGTTTTTCTATTTTGACTACCGGTGTTGCGTAATTGGCTCGAGTGTCTGCTTTCTCTAGTTCTTCAATTCTCTTTAGTAAGTCATCAACGGAGACACCAGTTTGTACCATTCTTGAATGAACCTGTTTTCTTCTTGAATAACTAAGTTCGGCTTCAGTGGCTAGACTTACAGCCTCAGAAAGAGTGCTTGGACATCCTACTATTAAATCTCTGCATAGTTGGTCATCGTTAAGGGCTTCAGTAAAACAGTCAAGAGCCATCTCTTCTCTGCATTTCATGTTTAAGTCAGGGTACGCTAGCCTAACCATCTTCTTGATGTCTATGGCAAGGTCATCTATGGTTTCATCTTCCTTTCTAATTCTGGTCCTTAACTTTGCAACATGGTAACGTCTCCGATTTTGTGGCTGAAACCTGTCTATAAGGCTCTTAACAATGAAATTGTAATCTCTGCGTCTCTCCGTATGGATATCATTTAATATTTCTGCAGCTCCACTTTTCAAGGATACGGCTAACTGACTGGCTTTCATCTCATAACACCATTCATTCATTTCACTGGTGATTTCGAATTGTGTAAAATATGCATTTATGTCAGTTGTGCCATCAAATGTTGGCGGTTTAATTTTACTGTCTGGATTAGTTACATCTTGTCGACTAGAAGGTATATGCCTTGCTTGTTTATCTATACCCTGTTCTCTGCCATCTTTATAATCCTCTGGAATCACGTCAGCTCTACACCAATCATAGGGTAAAAAGTCTCGAAGATGCCGGTATCTGCTCGCCCCTAAAGCCCACGACCTTCCCTTCCTATACCCCGTTCCATCCAGTGGATCGTTTTCCCATAAACCCGTCACGGCCCTCATGGAGAATTTACTGTCCCATCCCTTCCCGTGATTCGTCTCACCATGCATGGAATTTTGACAGACCCCGAGGCATCGACGGATCCACTGAACAATGGTGTAGAACTATCACCTTGATCTATAATTTTTTGATTAGAACAAAAGTCTTCCTCAATCCCTGTACACCTGCGCCAGGATTCTTCTCCAAATCTGGTACCCTGTACCGACTGGTCATCTGTCCAAGTCATCTCTCGGTCACCTTCGGACATCTGATCATCATCGCTCACCAACATTTGGTTTGACATTGCCTCTGTCACCAAGGCGGTATTAATGATCTGTGTGACTTGACTTGAAGGTTGTGGTGGTATAGTGGGTTCACTATACATAATCTGGGTCTGGTTGGTGTCTCGTAATAACGTGGTTTCTGGTATATCAGCTGAAGCCCTGGTAAACTCCATCTCGCCGGTTTGTACTGTTAACTAGATTTATGTTAAACAACAATAACGATACAGTGTATATAAGCATACACTGGGCTTCTCTAATCTGGAACAGTTAAGACGGTACAGTAATTCACTGAATTACATGCATGTGATTTATAGTCTGGTCACGACTAGACAGTACTGTAAGGAAACAATATTCAATTAAATTAAATACAGTCTGGTAGCAACTATAAGTCTGGCTCGGTATAGTCTGGTAACGACTATACGTCTGGCTCGGTATAGTCTGGTAACGACTACAGGGATGGCACTGTATAGTCTGGCATTGACTACACGTCTGGCACGGTATAGTCTGGTAACGACTACACATCTGGCACGGTATAGTCTGGTAACGACTACATGTCTGGCACGGTATAGTCTGGTAACGACTACTCGTATGTAGATCTGGCAACTACTGTCAGTCTGGTAACAACTAAACAGTACTGTAAGGAAATAATGTGTAATTAATATAGGCGGGCACTGACTATATGGTTCTGGCACATCATAGTCTGGTAATGACTATCTCCCACCATGGATGGTAAAGACTGACTGTAATAACACAAAATACTCAAGTATGTAACATATACTTATTTGCCTGGTAACAGCAGTTGATATGGTAACTTGGAAACAGTTACCTCGAAAGCCTGGTAGCGGCTTTCCCACACTGTTTAAGTCTGGAAGCGACTTAAACCAAAGCCTGGTAACGGCTTTCTCAACGAAGGGATGGCAGTCTAAACGTATTTATAAGAATTGGCGGGGCACAGAACAACAAATCCGCTCAATGTGCCAATAACAACCACGGTAACAATAACACCCTTTTACCTAAGCCTGGTAACGGCTTATGACGCTGTTTGAGTCTGGAAGCGACTCAAACCAAAGCCTGGTAACGGCTTAGCTCACCGTTTAAGTCTGGTAGCGACTTAAACCAAAGCCTGGAAATGGCTTTCTTACCCTCAGGGATGGCAGTCTTAACTTATTTATAATAGGCTGGGCACGGAACAACAAATCCGCTCAACGTGCCAAACTAGCAACAACAATTAAAACAATAACAGTTAACACCCTTTTACCCAAGCCTGGTAACGGCTTATAACGCTGTTTGAGTCTGGAAACGACTCAAACCTAAGCCTGGTAGCGGCTTAGCTCACATCTGGTCTGATTTTGTACTAACTTATCACTAATAACAACTAACAATTCGGAGAGACAAGATCTGCACCTCTGCCACCAATTTTGTAACGCCCGCGCTGGTGGTACTTCAAACACCGGTGGTGCTACATCAGCAATCACTAAATGATATGCTCGAATAAGAATTATTCATGACGATAGTTTTGCACAAAAATATCGTTTTTTTAGACTTTTTATTCCCAAAATGTATTATCATTTTATTTTCTATGTCCGTTTTTAAAAGTGTTTTAGTTTCTTTAGATAACGTTTTACAAAATGTAATAATTTGGTTTGTCTACACATGATATTTGGAGAAATATTTATAAAACAAATTTTCCATGCTCTATGTGTCAAGGTCATCAATTGTTGCACTGAGTATTACCTTAATTGCAAACGCAACCTAGGTATCGGCTGTATTGGACAGCATTTATTCAAAGCACTCGATACAATTAATAATTTACCAGCGGTGTAGTCCTTTTTTAAGCAGGTCGGTGTATATTCAGTGGCCCTAACTTAGTTCAACTTAGACAAACCAGTTTGCCTTCGTCAGCGCTCAATGAACTCAGATAAGGCACATGCATGTTGTGGCATGTTTGCCAACACGAAACCCTTGTTTGATTATTACATTTAATACAACGGATATCTGTGGTCCTGCGTTAGACTAGCAGCAATGGTTCAGCTATGCTGGAGGAATACAACCTACGATTGACCTTGCGTTACCAGACCTAAGTCGGACTGTGGACAGCAACTTTATAGAACCAAGCACGGTTCATTACATGCATTGCAGCACATTGGCAAACCATGTGTCCGATATGATTTCATATGTTGTATACTAGAAAATGGTATGAAGATATGAATAATGATTTTCATGTCTGACAAAACACAAAGTCTGTTTGATGTATATTTCATTCCAATAGCGAGTTCAAAGAATTTGACACGACCCTGACCTTCAACGCAGGAGTCGTACACGTCCACTACGCAACTCCCCTATTACCCACCATCGAGGAACCTAAACTTATTTTAGTCATGGTGCGGTCAATGGAAACCGAATGAAGGTTTGTTAACTTGAAAAACAAAACTTGCTTAAGAAATAAAGAAAA
Organism: Spisula subtruncata; assembly: GCA_963678985.1. NCBI lineage: Eukaryota > Metazoa > Mollusca > Bivalvia > Venerida > Mactridae > Spisula > Spisula subtruncata. Next base: position 20,570,539 of record OY787661.1, read on the forward strand.
TACCGATCCATCGGCCATTTAGCTTACAGTTCCTGTTCATTTTCTTTGCTAAGATAAGTGTGTTTCAGACGTATTCGGTAACTTACGCTATTAATACAGATTGTTGGTGGAATAGTTTTTGTTGTTAAACGTCATCGGGTACTATAAATCGCTTGTAGATACTCGGTTACCAAAGCCTGCTATGAGATTTATGTTTATAAACTATAAAGTATTGTAACGCCCGCGCTGGTGGTACTCTAAACACCGGTGGTGCTACATCAGCAATCACTAAATGATATGCTCGAATAAGACGAAAACTGTTAAATACAATGGTAGCGTGTATCACAGACTGGAGGAGGCTTACCTGATAATGACCAGGAGAGCGTCAACCAACTGTCGACGAAATAAAGCATATACTATGATATAGACCTAGGTCTAACTGAGACTCGGACAAATAACACCCGGTAGGGAAACTGGTTGATACACTGGAAACGTGTATCACAGCTTGGAGGAGGCTACCTGATAACACAGACCAGGTCGCGTTTACCAACTGCACGCGTGACAATTGCCAAGAACAAGATAAGAAGCAAAAATGTGAAAGACTACAGACAACATTCCTTTCGGCTTAACGTGAATTTATTAGGTAAAAGGGCTCAACATAGACACAAGAGGGGTATCAGACCAAATACTAACTCATCTAAAGTCTAAATAACGGTAAAACTAGCTCGAAGCCAGAGCAGATATATATATATTTTATTTCTAATTCCACATATACAATTACAACAGTCTGGTGTAAGCTAATAAGCCCATGACCCGACAATAATGAATATAATAGTACATAGATATTGGCGGACATGGTTTACAAAAATGATCAATTCCATTTGCATCTAAATATTCATAGTAAAGTCATAATATAGTTACGTTCTTGTTAATATTACTACAATATAATTTTATAGAATAGCTCTAAAATGAAATACATGGTAATTAACGATTAATAAACAATTAACGCGGCATCTAAATGTTCAACATGCAATAATGCTTGAGGTTTTAAACAGTAGTTTTAATTAATACACGTGACATTAATACATGTAATATGCAATTGTTCAATCTTATTATGTTTCTAAGTTATAAATCGCAGTAATACATCATCAAATAAATATACATATACAATCAATCAATATATTTTGTAAACGACATTTCAGTATCATAATACGTCTAAACATGTAAACAAATAAATACATAATTTTTATATACATGAAGTATAAACGAAACTTGTAAACGACATATGTAATACAAAAGACATAAAGTGTATACGACATTTCGACATGAAATAAGCTTTAACACGTGACATACTACTTATTTTATAATGTACTATGCTAAGGCTTACGAATCTATACTATAATGACATTTCAATGAGATCACAAACTTAACTGAACTATAATCATACATAAATTGAAATAACATACAATTTTATACTACATATATGACGGTAGTTCAAAACGAAGTAACATCTAATTTAGCTATAGTGAGACACTTATTTTCAAGAGTTTTAGACTTAGACACTAACACATTTATAAATGCGTTCAAAGAGTCAATGCTTGTAAAAAAGTAATGAATAGTGTTGAAGCTTTTAAGTTCTGCTTGTAAACAGGGTTCTAATTTCAAATGCATTAAAGATGTACATGGCTAAATTTCTGACGATTTTCACGTTCTCCGAATTCAAAAGTTGTTCTGTTTTTAACATGTTCGGGTTCTGGTAATAATATTGTCCAATGTATGTTTTCCTTATTGTGTTATATAAGTCACATTCAAATAATAAATGAAATTCGTCTTCTAGTTCCTGACAAGAGGGACATAATCTGTTATTCAAAGGAGTGTTATTCCAGCGACCTGTTTCGATTTTAAGTCTATGTGCTGATAGTCTAAACATAGTCAAAGCGATGCGGTATTTCTTAATATTAACATGCTCAAGATACGAACTATACTTAAAACTTGAGAATACTCTAAAGAACCTAGCACGTGATGAAAGATCTAAACGACCCGACCATTCTTGCATAAAAGTATCAGTTAATCTTTGTTTTAACAATGATAAAAATATAGTTTGATTGCCTACGCCCTGAGCCAGCCAAACTTCATAAAAACCTAACCTGCTTAGAGAATCCCTGACTTGTGAAGCCCAATTAGTTAATCTTGGTATGGTTTCTATATCATTTAACAAAAGTGAATAAATTATTTTAATATATTTCCTGTCTGTACAATTTACAATTTTTAACCAAAATTTAATTATTCTTAAAATTCTAAGAGAATGAAAATCTGTTCGACCCAATTCTCCATAAATAAAATCATTTTGTGTATTACTTTTGACTCGTAGAACGGACTTACAATACATAGTATGAATTCTTTCTATAGGAAGTGCCTTACTAAATCCCCATACTTCGGAACCATAGAACAGAATTTGTTTACTAACCTGTCAAATAATTCTAGCGAGTGCTCAATAGTTATATCATTAAATCTGTATAAATATTTTCTCAATTTAAATATTGCTTTTAAAGACTGACCTGCTAATGTTTTATGTGTTTCGGTGAAAGAACCCCCCGAAGTGAAAATTATTCCAAGGTAAGAGAAGCTAGATACTATTTCTAATTCACTCCCATCATAAATGAAATTAAGATTATTTGGTAATCGTCCCCCCTTTCTAAATACAATAACCTTAGTCTTGTTTCTATTGACAATAAGTTTCCAACGTTTGCAATAATTAAATAGTATATTTAGATTATTTTGAAATTCTTCCGGTGAGTCAGCAAAAATTACAATATCATCTGCATACATTAATAAGAATGTTTTCAGCAGACCTATATCGATACCTTTTGATCCTTTTAGATGAAATTCGTCTTCAATGTCATTTAAATAGATAGAAAATAGAAATGGTGATAAGCTTTCCCCTTGTCTCACTCCTAAATTGCTTTCGAAAATTTCCCCAATTCGTTGTTTAATTTTACTCTGGATTTAATTTGACTGTACATTGATTTGATAACACTGTATAATTTACCACGCAATCCCAATTTATAAAGCTTATACCAAATATTTTCTCTAATCAAATAGTCAAAAGCTTTGGAATAATCTACAAAAGCACAATACAATTGTTTATTGTTGTTTATAATATGGTTAATCAGGCCATGTAAAACAAAAATATTATCAATGGTACCCATTTTTGTTCTAAATCCAGATTGCGATTCAACATAAATGTAATATTCCCTAGCCCAGTGTGTAAGCCTAGTATTTATCAATCGTGTGAATAATTTACCTATAATACTAAGTAAAGTAATACCCCTAAAATTTCCTACTTCCGACAAACTACCCTTTTTATGAATTGGGACAATAAAACCATCACTCCATTTTTCAGGAAAGTACCCTAAGTATAAAAGTCGATTAAATAAATTAAGCAGATAATCCGCCAATACATCTTCACCATTGATAATAAATTCATTCAACATACCATCCGGTCCTGCGCTTTTGTTCATATTTAACTGTGAAATAGCATTTAAAATATCAATACGTTGGAAAGGTAAATCTAATTCCGAGAACATATCGTTGACATCATTTCGAACCTGTTCATTAAAATAAACAACATCATCATCTGGTTGAAAAAATACATCATCAGGGTTATTTATAGCCTTAAAGTAGTGTGTAAAAGTATCAAGTGGAATATTTTTTGGCCCTTTCGGTGCCGCAGATTCCTTAAGCATTCGCCAATAAAGTTTAACATTTTTATATTTTGCCGAAATTAACTTGTCAGTATTTTGTTTTTCTTTAATAAAATTAAAATTCCGAACAGTTTTCATATAATTACTTCTGGCTTCAATCATTTCTTTTCTGTTCTTATCGCTCTTATTGCGTCTAAACGAATTTAATTTATTGTAAAATTCACGTTTGCTATCATTACAAATATTTTCATACAGTGGTTTCGATTCTGTTTTCTTACTACACGAATTATCAGATGTGTTATTCACAGTTGTTTTCTTAAACAGAGGTGTACACACTTCGTCTAAACACGACATGAAGTTATTTATATTACAATCTATGTCATCAGACGATACAGCGCTATGGAGACATTGATTTAATTCATTTAATTTCGAGGTTACGGAGTTACTTTTCAGATTTTCAGTATAAAGATGTTTTAAGTCATTATTCCATCTATACGAACTACTTACTCTATCGGTCACGCTTGAACGCTCGTTATTAACGTTGTCGTTACAAATAAATTTACTTTTCAATGTGAATTCCATTAAACAATGGTCAGATAAAATATTTGGTTCATGAATTACAAATGAATCAAAATGTGGCAAAATATTTGTATTCACAATACAATAATCAACAACACTAGAACCATTACTACCAACAAATGTAAATGAACCCGATTGTTCAGGTTTACCGACCCTACCGTTGGCAATCCTAAGACCAGTTTGCTTCAAGAAATCTAACATCAAATAACCATTGCTATTAGTACATGAATCTTGTAATAATCTAGGTAAAACATCATCTATACGATAGTCATCAGGAAGCAAATCGTTGTTAAATAACGAATCTGTATCATCAACAACATAATCAGGTAATATACCAACCCTGGAATTAAAGTCACCTACAAACATAAATGAACAGTTATCATCACCAATGGCATATTTATCTTGTATATAAAGCATATTGTCAATATAAATGTCAAATATATTATCCTCAACTAACACATTTCTGCTTGAGTTTGATGGTACAACATAACACAAACACACATACAAATCAGTGTCAAAGTTGAAGTGCTTAGCGTCTAATTTTATCCATAAATGCGAATCAGAGTGATCAAATAGAAACATATCTTTGCTAACAAATTTGTCCCTAATATAAATCAATAAACCACCCGAATGTCTTGTTGTACCTATCAATTTTTCATCTCTATTTAAAACAAAATATTGGAAATTGTCCACGTGAAAGTCATGTTCAACACCTCCCCATGTCTCTGTAAAACAAACAATGTCATTTCTGTCGAATATATCAGCTATTTCAGGGCAATTTAATTTATTTAAACGTTTAGTTATCAGCCCTTGTACATTTAGTATCGCGAATCTCACATTAACACATTAAGACGACAGACAGTTAAAAATCGACTCAAGTTACAAAACCGCCAAATGTCAAATAACGTTACCGATACTGACCTCAATAAAGTCTAAAATAATTATTGAATAAAAGCAATTCAGGTTTAAAGTTGAATGAAAAGTTACCAGACAGAGCCTAACAAAAATAAATGAAGAGCGGCAGAAACACGTCTGACCAGCTCTGGGGACAGTGGCAATGTGACGAACGCTCATTAAAATTTCTGGTATGCTAATTAGGTTGTGGTATGCAAATGAGCTTTTGGTATGTAAATGAACGGAACCAAAGGTACGCTTGGGATTGGGGCCGCATGAAAGAACGTAACCTAATTAGCAATACCAAAATTCCTAAAATACATAGACATTAATTTCCACATGAATTATACCAGCAACTTTCATCTAGAATAATAAATACAACTTGACCTGACTTTGAAGGTTAGATATTACATTTAACAGGAAGTTGACAACCAAAAACAACATGGCGGACGGAAGTGACATTTTTCCAAAAAGCTACCAACATTAAGTGAAATAATACAAAACAGCAATGATCTAGCATGTGATTGTTGAGGTAAATAGTTAACTCTACTAAATATCTAAGTATATCTATAGTATCATGGCATGACATCGTATAATAAAGACAATAGCACTCTCCAAACACTACAGTTGTACATGTAGGTCATGTTTCTAAAAATAAAACAACAACATTCAGGCCCAAAATAGATATACTGAGGCATGTTTCAATGATCTGATGGTTAAACTAGACTAATATATTCATGGTCTAACGACCTGAGGCCATCCCTCACAGTATGTACCGAATATGCTCATTTGTATTTGATTTAGCATTGGTCCCACTGAGAAAATCCTCATTGGTGCTGTGGAAGCAAAAACAGCTTCACCCGATCATCGGATGGTCCCCTGAAGGTCCCCAATACTCTCCCGAAACTTTTAATTGCTATTTTGATTGTACGAGTCCGACGCAGTACGACTGTCACCAGCATATAGCGTCGGGTACTCATCGGGAGTTTTCCGATGCCTACCTGTAGTATACTGGTGCCTCGTTTTTCAGTGGCACTTAACTGTGAACTTAAATAAAATGTTTAAAACGGCAACACTGGTTACAGCCTGTCACTGGATAAAAAATATACCTTTGGTTTATGATTTATTCTAATTAAATGTTTTTGTCGGGCAAAACATAAACAAAGTTAAGCTTTTCCATATAAACCTACTCCTTTCTACACTTGTAGAGCGGATACACCTATTCCCAAGGTATCCGATGGAAAGAGTTCTTAGTGTCGCCAACTATACATACACCGGTCGGAAGCCAAGTAAAAATGTTTAGACATATGTTGCAAACTGTAGCAGACAAGTTAACATAAGCTGTAATGTATACTTGGGTTGCTAGAGGTTTCGCAAGTAACCTTGTTTATTCACTTTTTAGCTACTTGTTGATGAATTTGTGAGATGTAAGTGATAGTGCACTTATTTACAGGTATAATTCGTGCATGCATATGGCATAAAGAACTGTTTAAATCCAATACCGCGAAAATAGTGGTACCGCGGAAATACGAGGAGATGCTATACACTTTAAAATTAAATGATCACCTATGAATATTGCAATACATGTATGTGGGGATTAAATACATTGAATAAAACCAAACATACGCAATAATTTGCAAGGACGAGAATACGAAATGAATAAATCGAAAGGCGATTTACGAAGAATGGCGCCATGTGCCTTCACAAACGAGAACGAGGCTAAAACGCACAAAGCCATTTATTACCACAAAGGTACAGTAAAGAGCGGAAAGTGAAACGAGAGGGCACCTTCTCTGACAGATCGAAATCAAAATACCAAAACAGCACACTTATTGAAGAGCCATCTTCTTGGTTAACCTTAACTCGCCGCTTCTTCTTACATCAATATGGCTGCCTACAAAGGTTTCATATTTGCATGAATTCTCTATTTGAGCAATCTCCACACACCTACATCACCTGACCTTATTTTGATCTTCACATTAATCTAATTTTTAACTTAGACTTATTGAAAGACCATATTATTTGTTAACCCAAATTGACAAGTTTGCCTTGTACCAATATAGATGGTTACAAAGCTTTCATACTTACATGGATGTTATATTGGAACACTCTCCGCGCAACTATATCACCTGACCTTATTTTGACCTTCACATTGACATAATTTTAGACTTAAATTTAGGAAAATGTCAAATTATTTGACTGTTTCATATAATGTAAATAAAACTTTTTATGTACAATGATTCCATGGGGCATGTATGCGTTTATTGAACGCAGTCTTGTTTGCAGTTTAATAAATAATACTACCGGTATTAATAGTTAGCTATTATAAGCTGTTTGAAACTTAAACTTACAAAATATAAATATATGGCAAGTATGACAGAGCTTATCACCAAACAGTGCTAAGGATTTCCTGAAAACTTTAAATACAAATACATGGCATCTTGCAGAAGTGCAGTGACTAAGAACCATACTTCTATATTTAATTTTCATTTCTGAATTATCTACCTTCATTAATTTTCGCAATAATTTTGTTTGAATATGATATTTGGGAAAAATTCATTTTGCCATCAAGGAGAATTCATTTATCAAAAACAGTATTCGGCGGGGATGGCCATATGATCATGGCTCTTGTTTTTTCTTAAAATAAACGCTGTCCATGTGCAAAAAAACCATAAGAAGTTTTGACACTATTTTGGCAAGAGATGACACAATGTCCTTTCTATATTGAAATTAAAAATCAGTCCTGATGTACTCCACTTCAGAGGTGCCGGGCTCCAAGTTAGCCCCAATTGTTTCAACGCAAGTCATCGGTGGCAGATATCTGAAATGACAGAAAGAATCTGAATGATTAAATTGATAGTCTTATACATTAAGCCATGTGTATAACTACATTTGTATTATATTCAGAAATAGAGACTTATGCAGAGTGATACAGTAATGAGTATAAATGCTGGAAAACTAACAAAAACAGAATTATAGTTATGAATATTTCTTTAACAAAAGGCTTTCAGTGTAGTTATCAATTTATCATTTATAATTACCTCCCTTTATGGCTAATTATGCACAAAATGCGGAGTGAGCATATTAAGCTCGCTTGAAGCATCCATTTTTGGGGGTGTGGATGGCTTGTACTATGTCTGACTCTTGCGTGTGTGGCTAGGCGCTGACGCCGTAGCTGTGTGGCTTTGGTTTGTGTCCTACCATTTATGACAAATTATAGATGTATCTTGATTCAGAACATCAATTAAATAGCAATAGGCCTACATTAAAATGAAAAATAAGTCAAGTCAAATATTATCTCTGATCACGGATGCCATTGTAAAACCTTACTGCATGAGGATCTAATCCATTCAAATACAGGCGGCCAAAAACTGAACAAAATAAAAATAAAAGTAGCCTACAAGGGCATGCAGTTATACACTTTACCGAATTTCTAATTGGCCACGCTAAAAAGATTTTATCATCCGAAATATTATATCATCCGAAATATTATATCAATAAATTTTAGGACGTGTTATTTATTCATCCCACGCACTAATTTATCAATTTCCGGAAAGAAATGACGTATTCATGTACAAAATCATCCATGCGTAACGGTTGTTGCGAAGTTGCTTTTTTGCATGTTGGCCTCGTGCACAGCTTGTAATAATATCGTATTTGGTATGAGTTTGTTCCCTGTTGATTGATAAATAATAATAAACGATACTATGAATATACAGTAAATAACTAATATTAGATTACATTTAGCGAATTGAGGCCATACTAAAGGTAAAATCTATTTTGAAAAAAAATGGATTAAATTCATTTGTAGAGAAACGATATTAAAATATTTATATTTACTTATTGATTTAATCAAAGTATCTGTTACATCGATACATGTATGTATATACTGTGTTGAGTGTTGGCATATGAGCTATACCAAATTCTAAATAATAACTGTGGAAATGAGGCCCCACATGTGGTTTAAACTTCACTTAAGCCCATCAGCGGGTAAATAACAATTAATTCAGTAAAGTCAATATTTGTTGCATTATTGCTTCCAACATGTATAATAATTTATATCAAACATGTCGCATGCATGTTAACGCCGAATATTTATTGCACAAATCGATGAGATAAAACATAAAGTTGTGTTGTACAGCGATTGTGAATGATTATCAATATTTGCCATTATGTAGTTATATTTTAATAGATGTTTGTATCGCGCATACTTTAAAACATCATATGACCCTAGCATTGCTCTTCCTAATCATAGTAGTTGGGTTTACTGGAGGTCGTTACCCGCAAGGAATGGTTGTATTTTAGGGCCCAGAATAATGGTATAGCTAGTTCGCGATAGAAAAAAAATCGTTTTTTTTTAAATATTTCTTTGTAATTACTACACCTACAAGTATGAAATTTTACACGGATAAATGAAATAAATCTACCTAATACACACTGAAATTTCAGCAACATCAGAAATGAGTTTAAAAAGTTTTGTTCATAAGTTCTATGTAATATATTTGTAGTTTTGTATGAAATATCAAGTTAGAAGACTTGATACTTGCAACAGCCCATTTTACGGTCACGTGATACGCGTAACGGTATATTTACGTATTTGCAACCTACTTACTTTAACACATGCAATGCCCGTCTGTGAATATGACGAAATACATGTTATTGTTGTACAATGTTTACAAGCGACACACCTGTAGTTGATTCAAAGATCTCTGTCACAACCGCGTAAACAAACATTCAACCCAGTCGATTATAACAGGTTTCTCAGGATTAAATCCTACCATCATAAATACACTTATATGATTAAAACTCTAATGGTCCTAAAGCGTAGTGTTTATACTTTCTGCATTTAGCTATTCGGAAAAGGAACATTCTGGTGGTTTTGACAGACATCTTTGAATCGACAATAAATAAACCGAATCACAAGGGCCTCCTAAGTTTTGTCTTTATAACAGCAATCTCGATCCGCCGATCACGGATTGTAACGGTTAAATAATTGATATTAAATCATCAATGGAATACCAGATTACCTCCCTGCGTTAAACTGTAAATACGCGTGTAATTTCATTATGTAATAAAGAATAAATGTCTTTTAATTGGTGACTAAAAATTATGAAATTCAATCAATTTTTAATTGATGCTCGACCAAATTATTACATTCGGTTGGAAACTGCATTTGGCCGAGCATCAATTAAAAACAGCTGAAGATAAAGCGAACTCGGTACTTGCCGGGTAATCTTACATATACACAATGTACTCTATGCTACATAATATAACCATATTAAATGCACGATCGTTATAATCAAGAAAAAACTCACCGTTAGCAGACGAAATCGCAATAGTTTTGAGTGTAAAACGTATTCATTTTAATCGATTTGATCACGCGATTCTACACACTGACATTGGCAGTGTACTTACTAATGTATTATTTGACTGTGTTTGTCATACCATGGACCCAGGATATGTGTACATGAGGTCCTAACAGTTACTCATAGAGCTAAGACCTATTTAACAAGGCAGGTGTATCGACCCCATTTAGCCAGATGTAGATGTGCCAAATTGAATGGGAAGTAGGTGGCTAATAAAGCTTGAAGGCTGTGTCAAAGAGTGACCCATTTTATTAAGAGTAAGGCCATATCAAATCGTTTCTTCGTTTAGCGTCCGTCCTAAGTTCGAAACCCTATCCCGAGACAAAAAAACAATAAAAAAAGTCATGACGACTTCTTTGTTGATTATTATTTGACTAACAAATATAGCTTTCCAAAATTGTCCCTCATAATAACGCTAATAGGTTTGACATATGGCCTTACAGTGACAATTGATGTTAGGTTCCCAATAAGTTTTATGTACACTATGGAACCTGAAATATATGTGTCGATGAGTGAATGGTAACCCATAGAGCCAGAGAATGAAATAAATGTGCCAAACATTTTAGGTACCTCAAGAGGCATGGGTGTGCCTAGTACAGATAATCGTTAAGATATCAGCCTTTTCAAGAGCCGCTTTCAGCAGTTCATCCATAGGGCCACGTTTGAACGGACAGTTTAACTTCCCCTGATCAATAGCCTAATGAAACATGCGTTCGAGTCTCCATGATGAGACTAATTCCCTACTGTTTGGTTTGTATTCATCATTTAGGCCCACTGCCCTCACAGGTATCAATTCACACAAGAGGGTGGTGAGTCATTCAAAGGACCAAGTGTACTATGAGCTTTTACTTTCTGATTTGCTCTCTAGCAGGTCAGAGACGGTCGAACTTGATAGATGCAAGTAACCAATAGGGCCTGAAAGGACTGTAGTATGCAATGGAATATCTATATGGTCTTGAGTATTTGTACCAATGTAATTGGACATTGTGAGTATTTTATTGGGCCAGGCAAATCTGCAGCTTGTTACATTAAATCACGTCATAAGACTGACCTCAGTTTTCCACATCAGGTCTGAACTGCCTGTTATGAGTTACTTTTAAAATCTGCAACATGTCTTGGTATGGTTTTACTTTGTGGTGTTAACTGTATCTAAATGGCTTTGCTTTACAGTATATACATGTAGTACCTCAAATGTCCAAGGCCAACAACAGCTTATATGATTACAACATTTTAACAGTAATTAAAATTTAAACAAACACCAATCGGAAATAATGTATTAGATTATTTGTGTACACCAGTCTATAAAAATTGCTTGGTTTGATGCTACAACAACCCATAGTTCAGCAGTTTAACCACCCTTGACATTTTTAACTTTAACATTGATGCGGATTGATTTATAAAAAATAAATATAAAGAAATCATTTTAATGTATTAGGTCATGAAAACATTTGTACTCAGTAACAAAACATTCAAAATGTAGTAATTGGCAGCATTTTCACATTCATAAATTTAACTAAAATGTTTTATCAATTCAAATGCACATTCAATTTGAACCACAGCAGGGCAGCAAATTAACATTTTAAATTTTTTGGTCATAGCACAACTGATATGCCTACATTCAAATGCGCTGTGTATATTGGATTGATTCCAGGGAGAGAAAATAATACTATTTAACCGTTCGATTTTTAAAAGATAATTACTTCATTTTGGGATTTTCTGATATATTTTCTTATTATGGCCTCGTTCTCATTTAATGAAATAGTTAAGTATGTTATGCTGATTGTTTATACACTGAACTTACCAATGTAACTCAATCTTTATCGTTTATTTTCAACATGTGTTGCATTTCTATATAATAAACGACTACGTGTACGTAGTGTGTTGTGAGTCTAATAGGTGGTATATACCTCACGCGGGGCCTCACTGTCATGTTTTATTATTTATTAAGATTGTAAATTATGATAATAACTAAGTCAGCATGATGTACAACACATTTGTAGATTATTTGCATAACAATTGAGAAAATAATAGTGTGTATTATATTTAAACATATTTGTGAAATCAAGTACACTTTTAGGGTCTCATTTGTGCAAAACACGGGGCCTCACATACATGTTTCATTAGTATTTATATAGGTGGTCGACTTGAAGTGCAACTATTTTATGTTTGGTGATTTATATACATCATTTGAACATTCATGCTCTTATTGTAATTTTCCCGAGACTCATTTTTAGCTCACTTTGTGATCACTCTTCATCCGTCGTCCGTCGTCCGTCGTCCGTCGTCCGTCCGTCCGTCCGTCCGTCGTCCGTCCGTCAACAAGTTGCTTGTGTTCACTCTAGAGGCAACAGTTTTGATCCAATCTTCATGAAACTTGGTCAGAATGTTGTTCTCTATAAAATCTAGATCAACTTTGAAACTGGGTCATGTTGGGTCAAAAACTAGGTCACTAGGTCAAATCTTAGAAAAACCTTGTGTTCACAACAGAAGTCACAATTTTGATCCAATCTTCATGTAACTTGGTTACAATGTTGTTCTCTATGAAATCTAGCCAAAGTTCAAAACTGGGTCATGTGGGGTCAAGAACTAGGTCACAAGGTCAAACCTTAGAAAAACCTTGTATTCACTCCAGAGGTCGTGATTTTGATCCAATCATCATGAAACTTCATCAGAATGTTGTTCTTTATGAAATCTAGACCAAGTTTGAATCTAGGTCATAGGGGGTCAAAAACTAGGACACTAGGTCAAATATTAGAAAAAACTAGTGTTCACAACAGAGGTCACAATTTTGATCCTATCTTCATGAAACTTGGTCACACTGTTGTTCTCTGTGAAATCTAGGCCAAGTTCAAAACTGGGTCATGTGGGGTCAAAAACTAGGTCACTAGGTCAAATCTTAGAAAAACATTATGTTCACTCCAGGGGTCACTGTTTTGATCCAATCTTCATGAAATATGGTCAGAATGTAGGTTGTACTGATACCTAGACCAATGTGCAAAAGGTGAGCGACCTTGGGCCTTTCAGGCCCTCTTGTTTGTTAAAACCACCAATCGGGCCTTTAATCCAAGTTTTATTATTACAAAAACCAGCAGATTTCAAACACTCACATTCATCACATTATATACCATTGCTAAATGTGTTTGCTTTACAATCAGGCAAACAATCATGTATTTATACCGACGGGTAGGTGGATATACTCTTACCCCTTCTGGGCTTCCTTTGTGTAGGAGACAGGGCCTGTCTTGATCGTCTCTTTGGATTTTTTCATCAGAATGACTTATAGAGCAACTGTGCCAAATTTGGTGCTTTATACCCCATATGAAAATTCATGGCTCTATCAACCCTGAGTATAATAGTCTTATAAATGTCCGTCAGTCCGTACGTCAAAAATTTTGTCCGGAGCATATCTTGAAAATTATTTAAGATACTAACTTCAAACTTGACATACAAATAGATAACAACTTGGAGAAGCGGAGTGACCAAACACCGTAACTCTGTCTTTCTTAAATTTAGAATTATATCCCCTTTAGTACTTTTATAATAACATTTTGTCCGGAGCATATCTTCAAAACTATGTAACATATTGACTTGAAACTTGAAATATAAATAGATGACAACTTGGCGAAGTGCAGTGATTAAGAACCATAACTCTTGTTTGTCTTAAATTTTGAATAATATACCCTTTAGTATTTGTATAATAAAAGTTTGTCAGGAGCATATCTTCAAAACTTTTTAAGATATTGACTTGAAACTTAGAATGTTAATAGTTGGCAAATTGGAGAAGTGCAGTCACCAAGAACAATAACTCCTGTCTGTCCTACATTTTGAATTATCTCCTGTTTAGTACTTTTAGAGTCAAATCTATCCGGAGCGTATGTTCAAAACTATTTAACCTATTGACTTGAAACTTGAAATATAAATAGATGGCAACTTGGAGAAGTGCAGTTATCAAGAACAATCTTACGTCGTGCAGTTTTTCAAATTGTGTCCGGGGCGTATCTAGCGAACCATTTAAGATACTGACTATTTAATGATTCTTAGTAATGATTCTGCTCTAGAAAACAAATGTTCCCACACACAAGCAAGCTCATTCCTCGGGGATGGCCATGTGATCATGGCTTTTGTATCATATAGAAAAAAGAGTGACCCATTAAAGTGAAAATCGCAATTTAAATGCGAGTTATGTGACCAGCTTCAGTGATGCAGCCATGTCATTTCTTTACCATAAGAATAACATAAGTTACATAATTGGATAGAAATTAGGTCCTGTGTGATATCTTCCACCATACAATCAATTAACTTAAAGTATAAATGTTATGTGACGGTGGCTTCCTGGCTCACTCTTTCGACTAAGTTCAGTCCAGAAATGATTAGTGTGTGAACCTTAGATGGTTTCGAGCACTGTTTAACTTAGGAGTCATCGTTATGAGTATCAATCCGCCAGGATATAGGTGTTGATTTTTTTGTTTATTATCAATAACTCGTTAGTCGAGCGTGGCTGTCCTCCGACAGCTCTTGTTTATGCACACCTGGCACAGAGTTCCAAGATGAGTTATTAGGGACAAGCATTGTCCGTCGTCCGTCTTCTTTGTCTCAACTACTTAGCAAAATTTGCCAAAACTTATTTGGTATGTAGCATCAACTAATAGTAATTTACAAAGACTGTTCAAATTATGCTCTTGATATCATAACTGGCCCCGCCAGGGGGTCACCAGTTTAACGTTGACTTTAAGCATAAAAAATCTTCTTCTATAAAACTACAATGTCTATGGCTTTGATATTTGGTATGTAAACTCAACTAGTCTACCAAGAGTGTTCCAATTATGCCCCTGAGGTGAACATTGGTCCCACCAGGGGTCGTCAATAGACTTATATACTGGGAACATATAAACATCTTCTTGTCTTAAACTACAATGCCTAGTTTGTATGTAGTTGTTTTCTAACAAAAGTGTTCAAATTATGCCCCTGGGGTAAAAATTGTGAAAATCTTCATTTATAATCAGGTGAGCGATATAGGTTCATCATGGCCCTCTTGTTTTATAATGGTACGTTTTTTAAACCGTTTGAGTATATATGGACCCCAGACATTGTTGTCAACGCCTAGTCTCGGATTTCGAAAATACTTTGCGCCTTATTTTTGGTATTCACCCATAAAAACTATTTCAGGGATCCAAACGTAATTTTCCATAACAGAGGAAATCGGATTTTTGTTATTTTTCACATTTAAAAAAAATGAATTCATCATTTTAAGGACTGGAGACGAAAATTGTCATCATGCCCCCTAATATTTTGAATACTTCATAAATCATGTTATATATACTGTACATGTACTATTATAGAATTGTTCCACTATAAAACAAATGCTCCAAGTCAATTGAGAATTGTTAAAATGTTCGTTGAATTATGTCGTAATCACGTGCTATGGTGCCCAATTTTGCAAAAGTACTACAATTGATAAATGCCAGGTATTTGGTTGTTAAAGACAGTAGTTGCCTTTTCTGAATGCAAACACTCCGTATTTTGATAAATAAGTTAAAATCGAAACATAATTCGATGACGTGATACTATTTTCAACAGTTTATTGTTAGAATGGATCAAATCGAGTATTTATGAAACAATTATGTAAACTAACGTTTGAGTTACATTTGAGATGTCACACAAAAAGCTGATTAGGGACTCTATAAAAGCAGCTGCAACTTTCTTCAAACTCAAGAAATTTAACCAAATTAACTTTGCATTTTAATTCTTTTTCATTATTCTTTGAACATATGAATATATCAAACTCAACATTTTTGACACAGTAGCAGGTTTTAAAATATTTAAATATGAGCATTATTTGGAGAGTAGTATCCCTTGAAATAATGACTTTTTAAATATGTGTGCTACTGAGTGACACGGTCATATTGTAAGCGGAGCATCCACGGCATTTGTAGTTCACTACACTTGGCCCAATTTCTCATTAGCCACCGCATAAAATATTATATCATCAAATCTTAGGCTGTGTTATTTGTTCATTCCACGCACTAATCTATCGATTTCCGGAAGAAATGGCATATTCGTGTACAAAACCATCCATACGCAACGGTTGGTACGAAATGGTGTACAGATTGGACTCGTTTCGTACTTGGTATGAAATTGTTCTCCGACGATTGACTTTTCTAAAATAACTCTACAATTGGCGAGAATGAGCAATGCGGGACGCATCCAGGACGGCAGATGCATGCATACATTGAACGAATTTCTGATTGGCCACGTGTTTTTATAAATTAGTTTTGAACACATGTTTTTAGAAGAATACAAATAATCGAAAACCAGATGATGTCCAATTATATTGATAGTAAATATGTTTCTCGCAGCAATTCGAACTTAACCCCATGTTATTATAAATAATGCTTTTTATCAAAATGACGTTTTATGTACTTTGGATTTTAGTGTCGGTCCTCGTCATTCTGACAGCTTCAGTGCGCTCCACTCTCATTCTCGCCACTATTTATGATTTTCATAAAAGCCAATCAATAGAGAATACATTCCGACTAGGTTCAAAACTCAAACAAGTCGGGCACGTGGATCACGTACACATAAGCTGTTTTGCACTCCGTGTGGATGATTATTGTACATGCATACTTATTTTTTTCTTGAAATCAATAAATAGTCCAGTCATTTTAACTTTTAACCTCAAACTAATTGCAAAACCAACAGTTTTGTGTTTATATGGTGCGTAAAGCTATCCTTAGCAATGTACAAAATGTCCTAATTGAATATTCGTGGGACTTTTGGAGATATTTACAAATACATTGAATTGTCACATGTTTTCGCGATATTTGTCACTTTTGATGTAAATAAATCTTGACTTGTACCAGTAACTTATTTTTACATCGTGCTTAGAGGTCGCAATTTTGGTTTGATTTTTATGAAACTTGGCAGCAATGATCATCGGAAGCTAATCTAGCTAAAATTAAAGTTTGAGTTAACCGGAGCCAAAATTTAGGTCACTAGGTCAAAACATAGAAAAAACAAGATATTGTCACCAGGGGTCGCAATTTCGACCTTACACTTGTGAAGTTTGGTCACAATTATCACCTTACAAAAATCAAGGTCATGAATGAAATTGGATTAACCTGATTTAAAAACTAGGTCACTAGGCCAAATTATAGAACAAATCTTTAGAAGGCGCCCTTTTTACCTAATCTTTATGAAACCATGTCACATGGATCATGAAAACAAAATGTATGTCAAATTCAATATTTACTTATCATGAGTTAAAACTATGTCACTAGGTCAAATAATAGACAAACCTTCATGCGCCAAAAAGTCGCATCAATTATTTTAACCTATTGACCTTATTTTGACCCAAATTGTTCAATAACATACTTGTCTTAGATGTTTTGAGATGTGCATTGTGACCAAGTTGCATAAATATTAGACCAAAATTGTGAATTTTGTATCTACACAACGTTTTCCTTTGATTTTAACTAGCGACCTACTTTTTGACCCCGGATGACCCAATTTATAACTTTGACCTAGATTTTGTTCATATTATAATTGTGACCAAGTTTCATAAATATAAGGTCAACATTATGGCCTCTAGCGACTACAGAAGGTTTTGCTACAATTTGACCTAGTGACCTAGTTTTTTATCCTTGATCATCCATTTTCTACCTTGGCCTAAATTTTGTTCAGATGATCACTGTTACCAAGTTTCATAATCATAAAGTCAAAATTGTGAATACAAATGCAATTGTGGACGAACAGAGAAAGAGAACAATCACTATTTCTCCCGAATCGATAGATTCGTGTACATTTTGTATATTTTCATTATTGTATACTGACCAAACACAAATGATCTTTTTTCCATTAGACACACATGTATACAACACATGATATGTGTAAATTTTAAACAAATTGGATTAATATTAAAGAAATGAATAAAACTTTTGTTTCCCCTTCCAAGTGCTATTTTGAGTCATTTTGTCGACATTTGAATGGGTAGTATACCAACACGTAGACTGGCATATATATGAAAAGTAAATTGTCTGATGATAAAATCAATATTTGTATTCGATAGAAGAAGGTTGTATCTTTCAGAAAATAAAAGCTTTAAAGTGCAATTAGTAAATATTTAAAGACTTACACGGGAATTATTAGAACTTAAAATTCCCCATGTAGTATGAAATAAGAAAAATGCTGAAATTGCTACCAAAAGTGACCTTAAACATGTCGATTTTTTTGTATTTTCCCCACTGAACTCGCATATTTGACGTTTTGTCTGTAGTTGATAATAGTCTGTAGATGATGAAAATGCAAAGAAACTCTGTTTTGCCATTTGTTTGAGGTTGACCATATTTTTTAGCTTCAATGACTGGACTAAAATATGTGGATGTAAATATAACCAGAATTATATAAATATTGATTGAATATATCGCGTAATATTATAGTTCATTGAATTGCCAATTAGAAATTGTTCTTGTGAGCGAAACTTTTCGATACTCTTCCTACAGCTTTAGCAGGAGTTCCATCAATCTTTTACATAGTCACCGAGTCCAATCGTTCAGTGAGTGGAGCCGGCTGAGAACGCATGTGGAGCCGGCTATTTGCCGATAGAATAACAAACAAAGGTAAGAAAATCGATTGTCATTTTTGCAATTAAACCTCTAGCCGATGGAGATATGGCCGAGGATGACCTCCTATAACTCCGTTTTCATATTTCTATCTTCAATAGTATCAAATCCTCGTAGTTTCTTAGAACATTCGGGTCAAATGCGCTCGAAACAGCGATTTTTGCGTACGTTCAACATAAAACTGCTCTATCTCACTGAAAAAAACACATTTTGGCCAAATGATTTTTCATGTATGCTTCAAATATATAACTCCACGTGTCCCATAGCGTTTAACAGTTTCTGGGGAGAGTAGAAAGTCAGAAAATGGGGTTTTGCTATAATCTTGAAATGAACGCATGAGCCGACTTTTTTGAGCGTATATTTTTGAACGCGAGTGGAGACGGCCATTCAAGAAAAACGATTTTTATACGCCCGAAGGGCCGTATTATGTTATCGCCTCTGTGTCTGTCTGTCCGTCTGTCCGTCGTTCCTTTGATTTTAAGCAATGGAATGACCACCTAAGGTAGCGATCGTGGGGGCGTTCGTCTGTCCGTCTGTCTGTCGTTAGCAATTTCCCTTCCGCTCTGTCACTCTTGAAGGATATTAAAGAAACCTGGCACAAATGTTCACCACATCAAGACGACGTGCAGAGCGCATGTTCTGGAGGGTCGCTTTAAGGTCAAGGTCACACTTAGGGGTTAAAGGTCATATGACTTTGTTTCCCTTCCGCTCTGTCACTCTTGAACCTCTTGAAGGATTTTAAAGAAACCTGACACAAATGTTCACCACATAAAGACGATGTGCAGAGCGCATGTTCTGGAGGGGTCACTTTAAGGTCAAGGTCACATTTAGGGGTTAAAGGTCATATGACGTTGTTTTCCTTCCGCTCTGTCACTCTTGAACCTCTTCAAGGATTTTAAAGAAACCTGACACAAATGTTCACCACATGAAGACAACATGAAGACAACGTGCAGAGTGCATGTTCTGGAGGGGTCGCTTTTAGGTCAAGGTCACACTTAGGGGTTAAAGGTCATATGACGTTGTTTTCCTTCTGCTCTGTCACTCTTTAACCTCTTGAAGGACTTTAAAGAAACCTGACACAAATGTTCATCACATCAAGATGACGTGCAGAGCGCATGTTCTGGAGGGGTTGCTTTAAGGTCAAGGTCACACTTAGGGGTTAAAGGTCATATGACTTTGTTTCCCTTCCGCTCTGTCACTCTTGAACTCCTTAAAGGATTTTAAAGAAACCTGACACAAATTTTCACCACATTGTGAGTTTCTTAGAATATCAAACAAAGTTATGACAAATATAACCACAAAATTAAATTATAATCATGTTCACATTGTCGTTTTTTTTGTTGGGGATTTCTTCCATTTTTTGTTCAGAGCTGTCCTTTTGCCTTCAACTGTCAAAAGTTCGCTACCAAAACCTGAAACAAAACTCTTCGGGCGTATATTGCCCCATATGGCGGTGCTCTTGTTTGGAGTTTAAATGTCTAAAACCGCCAGAAATTCACCTCATCTTCGTTATATCGCCACTGTCTACGATTTGTCAAACGTTGAAAACTCAGTCTAGTACACACTTTTGTAATACACTCATTGTCGATGCCAACTTATGATTTAATTCAGTGGAAATTGGAGTGAAAATCGGAGTGAAAATTCTCTTTCTTTTCGTTGATGGCAACTTCTCCGGTGTTAGGTATCTCTTTTTCGTGAAGTACTTTTTTTGGTCTTCTGTATAGTGAAAGCTGTGTTTTGGTCTCATATCTGTAAGAGAAAAAATGCACTTATATATGATTGTATGAAGCAAAACAAATATGAGAATATGAACGATTTGTCCATACATTACTTGGAAATGTTTGAATGCGTCCCAAACTTTCGCTTGTAACAAGCCGGGTCATCCGAATGTCGTACTTGGCTGTGACCAACTTAAAAACTGTATAGTTCAATTGTATAGGACTTTACTACGTCAAATTATACCTTTTAATACATTGACTTCATACAATAAATCGCCCAACGTCGAACTGTCGGGTGAACATACAAATAAAAAGGGATAAAATGTCCTCTTACCCATTAGTATTAGAAATATTACAAATTCTGTATGTGATCAAACTCATAAGCATATTGAAAGTTTTATATAAAGCCGTGTAAAACAAAAACATTGAAAATCGACTTAAATGTATGTACATGTATATACAATCCAAGTGGAGTAAGCCATCTGATAGGGATAAAAAAATTAATTAAATCATATGTTGGCATCGGCAATGAGTGTATTACAAAAGTGTGTACAAGACTGTGTGTTAAACGTTTGACACATCGTAGACAGTGGCGATATAACGAAGTTAAGGTGAATTTCTGGCGGTTTTAGACATTTAAACTCCAAAAAACTCGTGTTTCTTGAATGGCCGTCTCCACTCGCGTAAAAAAATATTTCGCTCAAAAAAGTCGGCACATGCGTTCATTTTAAGATTATAGCATAACCCCATTTTCTGACTTTCTACTCTTCCCAGAAACTGTTAAACGTAATGGGACACGTGGAGTTATATATTTGAAGCATACATGGAAAATCATTTGGCCAAAATGTGTTTTTCAGTGAGATAGAGCAGTTCAATGTTGAACGTACGCAAAAATCGCTGTTTCGAGCGCATTTGACCCGAATGTTCTAAGAAACTACGAGGATTTGATACTATTGAAGATAGAAATATGAAAACGGAGTTATAGGAGGTCATCCTCGGCAATATCTCCATCGGCTAGAGGTTTAATTGCAAAAATGACAATCGATTTTCTTACCTTTGTTTGTTATTCTATCGGCAAATAGCCGGCTCCACATGCGTTCTCAGCCGGCTCCACTCACTGAACGATTGGACTCGGTGATAGTAGTATGAACAAACGCAGTATTTAGATGTGCATAAATACTATACGCTATGGTGATATATGTCTCAATTATGCCACTTTGTTATTCTGTATACTCTATAAGTAGTGTGAAACATTCTCGGGACATCACTCCTACGGTTTTCGGAGAAACGTCCTCAAACTTTCACAGATGACTAAACCTAATAATGGAGTTGTGCATGAAGGAAGATATTTGATTCCTAGTTGTTATTGTCATAACTATGGCTATTTGTTGTTGTGTAATTCATTATGTGATATGTTGTTAAAATTTCGTGTGTCTGCAACTCCTCCTACAGTTTAAGCAGGATTTCCTCCAAACCTTCATATAATCATAAATAACATGTGAATGGAGGTGTGTATGAATGCAGGATTTGTGCATTGCCTTCTACCTCCCGGGGTATTTAAGTATGTAGATTGGCGACAGCTCTAGTAACAGTGTGTGTACATTCTTTCTTCTTATTTCAGAACAACCTCAGAACTTGTGTGTTCTACCATAGATATGTTTTTTAAGGAGGAGTTGGGAAAATCTTGCTGTGAAATATTTCTGTCCCAGATAAAGCATGTGGAATTTTGGCAGATATTGGACAAAGCTGATGGTTTATTTAATAGCAGCGTGTACACGAATAAAACTTTTTCTTCTGTTATGAAAGCTTTGAAAGACTTTGTTAATATTCTGGAATTAGAAGAACTTAATATTTTTCAATATTCGTTGATAATTGATCAATGCTACAACGCGAAAGCTCTCCTGAAACTTGGGGGAATGACAGACGGGGCAATTACTAAATGTTTGAAATCTTTCAAAGCATATATAGAAGAATCAAAGAACAGATTAAGTGTGACTTTATCTGTTTTACCGGCTATACAAAAGCGGAACATTTCGAATGCCCCTGATTTGGAAAACATACTTTCATCTGTCAAAGAAATAAGTGAGAAGATGGAAAGCGGAAACGTTTCTATAAAAGAATGCAAGTCAATTAAATGGCAATGGGGAGATTTGGAATATGTTCCATCCATTTGCCAGTCAGTCCATACATTGGTAGAATCGGAGGTATTCTGGAATGCGTCTTCAGAAGATATGCAAAAGTCGCATGAAGAAAATAGATTACTTGGATCAGAACTCAAAAACCTTTTGTATGTTCGCTTCCTGTATCAGCCTAGTTCCTATGACCTAGATGTGGATATACTTGAGGTTACACAGGATGCGGTTGGTTTCTTAAGCTATGTGGAAAACATTGGAATCAAAAAGTACAATGAATTCTGGGAAATATTAGAAACCAACCCAAATGTAAAAATGGTCTACGTGATTGAAATGTTTAAACATGCAAATGTTCCAAAAGAGCTTGCAATTGCTAATCGTTTCCTTAAGAAGCGGGTGACAGAAAGAGTATACAACACGTTGATGCAGATATGGAAAACGAAAGATGCAATTCATGCAACAAATGCAATAGAGTCGGTTATCAATGTTTTAGGATATAATATCCATGACAGTTCGTCATTGCAGAAAGATTTAGTATCTTTTAAAGAGTTGACTAGCAATAAAGTAGACGATTATAGATTTTGCGACATACAGAAAGCATTGACACATATCTTTTCTCTGACCAGTTCACTATCAGAAGAAACCATTGCCATTATGGACGAGATGGGAAAATCCAAACAATTGATCGAATTTCTTCAAGAAATAGCTATAGATGATATAAGAAATTTGATAGATGCAGTTGAAGATATTGCAGAATCACATGTACAGGAATCCACGGTATCTGCCCTCATTGAAATCAAACGATTTCTTGGACCTTTGCTTAGTCCTACGTGTGAAAATATTGATAACCAGTGGGTATTTACGACCTTAGAGAAACAAACACAAACCAGAAAAGAATATGCCATTGGCATTCCTGCCAAAATATCTGATTGCACTGATAACCTGCACAACCTGAAATCGCTATACAATAATGTTGCAAATAGAGGCCAACAGACGAAAGAAATCATCAAAAGTGTCGTTACTAAAGGAGAGTTCGTGTTTGTGCTAGATCCAAATAAAGAGGTTGTCACATATACAGTCCAGTACAAAGATAACAAAAACAAATATGAGAAGCAGGAGACAACGTTACTAGACATTCGAAGTCGAGCTCTGTTGTTGTTAAATACGGAACGACAGTCGACAGAGAGCGGCTTCAATGCAGATGAGTTTAGATCGTTCATATATTCCATAGATTTGTGTATTGACATCCGGGATACTCTTCTCGAATTATATACTTCTGGACATATAAGATACACTAACTACAAAAGGAAACTTTCTATCAAAGCACTTCAGGAAATTAAAGTTTCTTTGAAGGATGATTTGAATATATGGACAATTCAAATAAAAGGGATACGGGAAGAATATTATCTGATGAATTTTATAACAGGATCACAGATACACACTTTGAACAAATTCTTGAAAAATGGGTGTCTTGATGCAGGAGTTCCTGCTGTCCTTAAATTCATCCATCCAGAATTGTCTACTGATAGTTTGATACATGCATATAAGGGAGAACGATCATCCCAAGATGATGACATTGAAGTAATGGCTAGATCGATTCATTCTGCTTTTGCTGAGTTAGGTTTATTTTATCGTAGTATGGAGTGCTCAGATTGTGCAAAAAAAATTGGTGATCATGTTCAAGAAGGTAGTGTTTCTGTTTCTCAGTTAGATGAATGCAGCAATTATGCGATTAAAACTATCCTGGCTTTGTATCACAACACCACACATCAGCTACCTGAGCCAAACCAGCTGCTTTTCTGCTCACCTGATACGAAATGGTGTGAAATTGAACTTCTTCTTGAACGATGCATTGGTAGTTTGGAATTTTATGGGTCGATGCCTCTTTACTGTCTTGCAAATGTGGAGAAATTGCAAAATGAAGTTCAATTTAAGCTAGTTGATGAACTACAAAAGTTGAAACTCGGATCAAAATTTCTGTTAGCAGTTGTATGCCGTGGAAATAAAAACCACCCTTTCGTAGATCGTCTGAGTGAAAATGTGGGTGTCATTCAACCAATGTCTGATGTTTCGTTGGAATATATGCTTGAAAGTAAATTTCCTTATGTACAAACCTATACATCTGAGGTTGCCGGGCTCGGAAAGACCTCACAAATAAATAAAGATGCTGCCAAAAGAAACCTCAGTACCTTAACACTTCATGTAAGCGGGAATTTCAGAAGAAACATATTGGTACAGCATTTGATGAATTTAAAGATGCATGCATTTCATGTTCTTCTTCTTGATATAGGATCAGTTGATGATTTAGATGAACTTGACGTATTCCTATTCGAACTTATCGTCTTAAAGTTCGTTTCTGCTGGAAAAGGAGCATTCCATCTTTCAACAGCTAATGTTTGCCTTGAAATAGCAAATTCTATTAACAACAGTTTGAGGAATGCCCTTCTGGTCGCTACCTCATTCAAGAGAGTGCACATGGAATGGCATGGTTTCGACGATTTTCTTCCTAGTATGGAAGTCAACAGTCCAGTACAGGTTGTTTGCAACTATTTGAATGCTTTAGATCTTGGACAACTTGATCAAAAGGATTTGAAATTCTCTGGAAATGGGAAGCTAACAATTTTATCTGCACACCAATGCAGACAGCTCCTTAAGAAGCATATGGTTATGACATCTGACATTTCCTTTTCAATTGTTCATATATTTCTTAGTGTGCTTGCAGAACAGTTGAAAAAATTGTCTTGCAGCTCATTTTTCAAAGTATCGCGTATAACTGACATGATTGGACAAAATGAGGTACCAACAGTTAGAAGCAACTTGGTCAAGTCAATGATTGAAGTATCGAAAGAATTTGCCTCTAGATCAGTGAATGCTTGTCGATCCGAGCAAAGTACCACTCTTTCATATGAAGCAGCTGTAGAACTTTCTTCTACGGATCTGGCTAAATCAGCAGTCGATCGTGTTAACGGCATGATAAGATGGGAAGAAAGCAATCATCTTATATATGTCTTCCATAATCAGAACATTCAAACATTATCTGCTATGTATTGTGATAAATCAAAAGTACCTGGACATCTACGAAAAATGTTTGAAACTCAGATGAACAAAAAACTTCCTGATTTTAGTCAAATGAAACAAATAGAACTTCAACACATTCTACAGAGGGTTGCAAGACGTCAAAGTAAACCACTGTCCGAGCAGAAACTAGCGGAACTCTCAAGTGACTATGCACTCACTCCTGACAACTTATTAAAAATGGTTTTGATAATGATGCGGGTACAATCGAGAGTGCCGATTGTCATAATGGGTGAAACCGGCTGTGGCAAAACATCGCTTATAAGGTATTTGGCAAGCATTTGTGATGTTCCGTTTAGAGTGATGAATATTCACGCTGGTACGAGTCATGATGATGTGATAGATACAGTTAGAAAATGCAATTCAAATTGTATAGAAACTCCAGGGAAGCAATCCTGGTTATTCCTGGATGAAATCAACACTTCCGAAAACATAGGTTTAATTTGCGACACTATTTGTCACCGAAAATGCAATGGTGCAGATCTTATGCCTAATTTGATTATCATGGGGGCTTGTAATCCTTATAAGTTGAGAACGACCGAAACTATCAAGACTGCGGGGCTGACTGGCAAAGTTAAAACGGATGACCTATCAAAGCTTGTTTATAGGGTGCTGCCATTGCCCGAGATGATGGTTGACTACGTTTGGGATTTTGGAAGTCTAAATGAAAATGATGAAGTGTTATATATAGAGAGAATGATAGAAGGAGTCAATGGAGATCCTCATACGCGTAAGTTGCTGAGAGATTTGCTTTCTGTGTCACAAAGATTTGTGAGAAAACAGGAAAGATCTACCTGTGTGGTTAGTCTCCGTGATGTACAACGATGTAAAACACTCTTCTGTTGGTTTGAATCAGTTCTGAAGCAAAAGAATAAAACTCAGGCCAAAATAAACAGTTACAAGCCTATGATTTTAGCTCTTGCCCATTGTTATCATAGTCGTTTTATCGACAAAGGTGTCAGACAAAAATACCGAGAAGTTCTAGCGCAGCAAATGAATCGAAATGATGAACATATCACAGCAGACAGTATATATGATATTATCAAAGAGGAGCAAATGAACATACTTGACCGCATGGATTTACCAGCAGGCACGGCGAAGAACTCGGCTCTTCAAGAAAACATATTTGTCATTCTGGTTTGCATACTAAATAAAATCCCAATATTTGTCGTAGGAAAACCAGGCTGTAGCAAGTCATTAGCTATGCAGGTGATAAGAAGTAATTTAAGAGGAAAGGATTCTAAAGATCATTTTTTCAAAACTTTACCGCAATTGTATTGCGTATCATTCCAGGGATCGGAGTCCTCAACATCTGATGGTATTAAAAAGGTTTTCGAGAAGGCAGAAAATTATCAGAATTCAAATGTCAAAGACGATGTGTTGTCTGTAGTTATTCTAGATGAGATAGGATTAGCTGAAGTGTCACGGTTTAATCCACTCAAAGTTTTACACAGTCTGTTAGAGCCAGAAGGAAGAAGTCGCCCAAATGTTGCTGTAGTTGGAATATCTAACTGGGCTTTAGATGCTTCCAAAATGAACAGGGCTATACATCTATCTCGCCCAGACATGGATGAAGATGAACTATTTGAAACTGCTGTATCAATCAGTAAGTCTTTTACACTCTCCATACAAACTGACCAAAGGGGGTTATCATTAAACCCAACAAGTATTCACCTGGATATGAATGAAATTGATGACGAACTACGGCTTATTGCCCAATCGTATATTTCATACACAAAGCAATTGCAATTTAAACACTTCCATGGTCTCAGGGATTTCTATTCCTTAGTGAAATTTGTTGCTAGAAGAATTACACAAGAAAACACGCAGCCTGTTGCATCAGAAAAGAAGACTGATATAATAATGGAAGGACTTCAAAGAAATTTTGGAGGATTACGATTAGGGTTGAGTAGTATAACAGAACATTTCCAGAGGTGCATGAAAACAAGTGGTTATGTGATCACCTCAATAGATAAACTGATTGGTATGAACATCAATGATACATTGGCCAGGCACCTGATGGTGATTACTAAGGGAGAGTCTGTTTTAGGCATAATTGAACAGCACCTCTGCCAACTGAAAAGAGAAAGAACTGAAACAATATTTGGGAGTCAGTTTGAGGAGGACTTGACAGATGATTACAATTACAGAATTCTCAGTAAAATTATTCTGTGTATGGAACAAGGCATTGTGTTGATTTTGAAGGATTTAGAAAACATTTATGGAAGTTTGTATGACATGCTGAACCAGAATTATACTCGGATAGGGAAGAAAAATATTTGTCGTGTTGCACTTGGTCCATATAGCAATCCCTTCTGCCATGTTGCTGAATCCTTTCGTTGTATAGTTTTAGTGGACGAAAACAATCTTGATTATTCTGATCCTCCTTTCTTAAATAGATTCGAAAAGCAATATCTGACATTCTCAGATGTATTGAACCCTGAACAACATGATGCCGTTCGAGGAATGAAGAGTTGGGTTAGAAAACTAACATCAATTGATGAAATGCCGTTTTCAGAATACAATGCTTTTCCATACTACAATGAAGAACTTCTGGTGTCTTTGGTTTTGTTTAATGAGAATCATGTTGATCGTTGCAAACACGATCTATTGTGGCTGCTCAAACCGGAGGTCATACTAAGATTAGAAAAAGTTTCAGATACGAAGATAATAGATTCGCGGTTCGATCTTCGAGAAGAATACTTTGCTCTCCCTATCCACGAGGGACTTGGACATTTCATTAACTACCAGATACATCATATTGACGAACTGTTACCAAATAGATGCACTGTCATTTTTACTAACAGTAACATTCACGCAAAGATTTCAGGAGAAATGTCACAGTGGAGACACCAGTCCGAAAAGATTGGTGCTTTCAAATCTGAAAAACAGTTATCTATAACATTGAAGCATTTCTGGGACACTGACTCTGAAATTTTATTAGTTCATTGTAACGCAGAAGAGGATGGAAAGCATTTAATGCTTACTAAGTCTGTGATTGAAAAGAGTATTGCCAAATACAACAATACAGTTAACAGAAGCAAGTTGGTTTATATTATAGTCCATTTAAATGGCAGAGATTTATATCAAAAGTTTACATCAAGTTCGAATGAGAATGCACTTGGGGCTATTTCACAAGTAAATTTCCTGTCAGGATGCAAGCTCGTGATGCTTGATAACCTTGAACGACCAAGACAACCACTACCATCGTTGTGTAGTTATACTCTCTTTGAAATCATTGATTGTCTTGTGAAAAAGGCAGATATTCTGAAAAATGAAATCTTTTGGGCATTTACACGTATCAAATTTGGAGAGCAAAGTCGAGATGTAAACAGTATCAAGGATGTATTGAACAAGATAAAGGATTCTGAACTGTTTCTTAGTCATCTCGCTTCTCTTGTTTGTACTTATCTTGAGACCACTATTCAACCAGATGAAGATGAATCGTGGTGCATCAGTGTTGCCTGTGATATTCAGGCTTTAAACAGATGTACAAACTTTGTTAATGCATTGGAGGAACATGTTAAGAACGTCGTGAAAAAAACGTTAGCGAAATTCATTTTTAAAATGGAACTCATGGGTATATTGGATTGCTTTTTCACAGACGACACTCACATGTATGGTAGGAGGTCATTGTGGCTGTCGCTTGTGTCTGATAAGCGATACTTTTGCATTGATGACGTAGCTGACCCAAGTGGACCGGAGTGTTTTTTCTGTGATACAACTGATATTGCCCTATCAATGCCATTTAGTAAGATTGTCTTTAATGCCGTTGAAAGGACAAAAGATACATTCATGGATGGCGTCATACGTGCGAAGATAAAATGTGAGATTGAAGCTGACGAGGAGCTACCAGCAGAGGTTATGGATGAAATTAAACTACAACACGAAGCATTTATTGCACCAGCCGTGTCTGAATATATGGTGGAACATTCCATTGATACATACAGCTCTTTGGGCGAGGATTATTCGGTGGATTTTTTCAATCTGTTTTCAAACAATTTAGTATCCCATTTGAATCGAGCCTCTCGTATTTCCTACACAGAATGGCTTTTTTCGCAAAAGTTACCTATAAAAGGGGAATCGGATAAATTACCCGTCATTATCTCGAACCTCCACTGCTGTGGGTGGATACATTGTTCAACAATCACACCAGCATTGCAACTAGTAGAACTTTGCTCAGATATATTTGACAAACCTTTAACCAAGTCCTGGACAGTTACCCCTGTTTCATCAATTGAAGAATTTTCATCTGCAAATGTAACAAATGGACAAGAAGCTGATACTTCTGTTGATACCGACTCAAATGGTACTAATGACTCAAATTATGAGAACAATCCCGAAAACGAAGACGACTATGAGGGTATCGCTTTATTGAAAGATGGTAGCTCAAAAACTGGACACATAGTAGAAGACTTACCTAGTGAAACAGTTATGTATGACTCAAACAACAGTCTAAATGAAAATCTATCTCAAATAGGTAATGAAGAACTCAATGAATCACAAGAAGGTGGGGACCTACTTATGGCGGATCATGGAAAACAGGAGGACAGTTTAATTAATGAGGAATCTTCTAAGAACAATTATAAAAAAAGTGAGGTTCACCTGTCAGATCAAAAGGGGACTGTATATTATCAAAAGGTTAGTGACATTATAGCATCGGTTGATGATCTTGAAGTATTTGTTTCCATTGTTAGTCATGAAATGCTCATGAAATTTGCTAAGGGGGCTTCAGAAAAATGGCTTTTAGCCACAAGGAATTTTATTTCCCTAGCTACAGAAGTGTCCGATGTGGAAAATTTACACAAGTTACGCTTTTGTAATGATGTGACGGTATATTTTCTGGAACCTCATGGACTTAACGTAAATGCACTTGAACCTCTTGGAGCCATATTGCAAGACACTGACATTGATTCAGATGCAGTATTTAAGGAATTGATCAGGTTATTTACGACAACATCGAAGGAGTACATTGCTGAAACGAAATCCAGAACTGTGAGCCAATATTTCTTTAGATGTATTTCATCAAATGACGAGACAGTTGCTTATCGTTTCCTTTTTCAAGTTATCAATGATGACATCGTTCCTGAAAATGAATGTGAGTTATTGAGAAGCCCGTTAAACACATGTATGGATACTGGGGAAGCTTTCGATGATATTTTGTTAAATGATGTTTATGGTGATCAAAGCGTTGAAATGGATGATAATTCATTTTTATCACAGTTAAATGTATGTTTGCAAAACTTGCACTTGCAGAACCGACAAGATGGTCCATTCACTTTAATGATAGTGGATCTACTCCAGGTCTCAATCGATTTACCTGATGGTAGTGACGAGTTTGCAAACTTGATGACGAAGGCTGGAATGGTTTTGCAGAAAGAAAGATTTTCTCTATTGTTTGTTACAGCAGTAGCATTTTTGAAATCTGCCATAGAAAACGTCGCTCAGCGTGTAGCCCAAAATAAAGATGAACGTGGTTCCTTGTTGAAGACGGTAAATGCAGTCATTGCTGGATTGGAAGATGTTCCATTTGGCAACTCAGTTAAAGCTTTCTTTCTAAAGACACTAGGTCAATGGCGTCCACTTCATGACATTATGAAATCCTGCGATGATCTTCCCTGCATGACAGATGTCAAATGGTTAAAACAGTTTTGGCCAAAGCTTTTGGAGTACAATCCATTAGCTATACATCTACCAGAACAGGCTTTAAGGAAGGCAGAGCTGTTAATGCTGCCAACAGATTCCTTCGAAAAGAATATGGATGCACTGAAAGATATTGTTCATCAAGATATTTGTCATGGAAAACTACTTGTATTTGCATTAGCGATGAGCGAGTATTATACTCGAAGATACCGAGAAATGTTAGATGACACGCTCAAAAGACAAGCTACTGAATTTCTCAATGTTGTTCAAACAGATACGCCCTATGATGAATCAATTCTCCACTTTCTGACTGGAAAGCAGAATCTTGCAAATGGAACATTTGAATTGAACGAACAAACTTCTTTTCAGCAATATATGATAAACACCACACTTGTGTCATTTTATTGTCTGATGTTGTCTAAATGGAATGACAAAAGCATGACAAAAAACTCTTTATTGTTGAAATGCCTGTTTACCCCTTCTGAAATACAAACACTATGTATACCAGGTGTTGCAACAATGCAAACAGATCAAAGGCAGAATAAACAGGAAGGAACTCTTGCCTTGTGCAGCTGCAATTACAGATTAGTGTTCAATGGCTCTGGTTCATTACGATGTTGTGTTTGTAAAAAGGAAATCCAAGTGGATGAGTGCCCTTCTAATCAACACACGCTCCAAACTGAAACAATTCACACGGGATACTCTTGTAAAGACACAGAATGGTCAACGGAATGTACAACTTTCGCAGGCAATATGACACCCCTGTCATTTCATGTATTGCACTTTTTAATAAAAGGAGCAATGCTAGGATCATTGGCGTTTGGTTCGTCAAATGCACAGATGATGGAAGAGGTCTTATCAGTTTCGGAAATCGATGTGTTCAGGTTTCTAGAAAATCAAGTAATTTGTCACTGGGAAAATATTGGCAATCTATCAAATCTAAATGAGTACGGAATTGGACAATTTATGCACACAGTGTTTATGTCGTCTGATAGTATCCTCTTCAAGAATTGCTGTTCCTTTGACAGCTTGAACGCTACCAAAGAATGGGAAGATTTATTCAACAAACATGTTTCACGCATCACCACAAATGGTTTTAGTACATCAGATGAACGCCATAAGGTTTGTTGTAAAATTTATGATTTACCAGATGTATCTGTAGAAGCACAGATACGAGAGGTCGACACAATCGAAAACCAATCGGTATCAGAACGATTGCAGTTATTGCCAACTATGTTTAGGTTGGCAAAAGAGCCAACTAGAAGCAATTTTATGTGCTGGTTATCAACATCTGGTGACAAATACCCTTTTCTCATCAAAGTATTACAGTGTGAAGAAGATCTCAAACTACCAATCCATCTGTACAACATTGTACAGTGGCATGTGATGACATGCATAAAAATAAGTTACTCAATGAAGAGATGGCAATGTTCTGATATGTCGGTTAGAGAATTCATTGAAAAACAACGTAGCAAAAGTCTCGTGAAAAAGATGTTCAAAGCTTTTAGAACGTCGGTGATAACACTGAAAAAGCAATTGGCTGAAGAGGAATTTAGTTATATGCCATCTTTAAATGAGAATTCGAAACTTCTCGACTGTGTGATGCTAGACGAAGAATGTTGGTTATTCAAAGTACTGTCCAAACTTGTTCAAATTCAAAATGAGTTTATTGACTTTAGTTTGGCGCAATCTTTTAAGTGCAAAAATCTACAGTTTCTTGTTCGTGCTGATGATTCGGCTTGCTTTCGGTGCATTCGTGTCACAGAATTGAAGACTGAGAATTTGATTAATATGAAGATGGATGAAACACAGTTTGATGATATTCTAAGAGAAAATTCTTGTGCAGAGTTAGCATATGGGAAGGGACATGTGATCAAATATGATTTCCATAACATAGAAAAAGACCTCGTGTATGACTTATTGATCGAAGGAAGAAGGGCTTACATTAAGCAAACTGGATTGCAATTCATAGTGTTTAAAGATGAATTGTACAGGACATTCGTGTCTCTGCTAAAAGAAGTTTGCCAGTCAGTTCCCCAAGAAGCTCTACCTGTGGATTTGGTTGTGCAAATCAAGAAGAATAGTAATGAAATGCCTAATATGGCTAATGAGATGATCAACAGTTTGGATATGATATTCACTTTGCTTAAAAGAACAAAATGTGATCAACAAATGCCATTGGTTGAATATATCCAGACATTCAGCAACATGATAGGACAAGATTTTCCTAAAAGTTATTTGCCAAACCCCGAAGGACGACTTAAAGTGTGCCATGTGGTGTCATATCACGAGGTTCTTGAAGAAATATGTGCTGATCAAGTCATTGGTAGCTTAGAAGAAAAATATGAAGCAGAGTTGAGTGACAAATTGCTTGAGCATTTTCGTAACATGGCGTCAGGAAGTTTAGTTAAAGCTGAAACAGTTGCAGGTACATTAAGGCGATTTATTTATAGATGTGTTTACATGTGCAAGACCACTCCTGAGCAACAATTACTGAAGTTTATGAACGAAGCTTCATTCTGGAAGGAATCAGCAATGGTGGATGGAAAAGTAAAACTTGATGGGAAGACCGAGGATATAGCTGATGTTATTCCTGATGAGGCTCAAGTTTGCCATGTTGTACATATTGTTCAGCTGCTGAATGAAAGTATTGAGGTAAGCTAACCTTTATGCATACCATTTATTTCCTGTTTAACCTAAATACAGTATAATGTTGTCGTTAAAATAATTTGTGAGCAGCCAAAACAAATTTTAACGTTTAAATGGCTCTCAGCTATTTAGCCTACAAGTAGCGCGAACGTAAATGTAAACAATTAAAACACCATTCAAAATTGTGGAGTTGTTGTGACTCATTGCGGATATGCTACTAGTGAACAAACTCAAAAGGTCAACAAAGACTTAAATCGACCAAGATTAAACATTTGAAATAATGTAAATGCAACAATACAATGATATGCTAGCTGCCAAAAATAAGATAAACTAGCTTGTTTATTTAGATGAGTTTTCATAATTAGTATATCAACAAAATACCATGAAGTACTATTGGTATAACGAATGAAATTGCAAGTAGTTAAATCGTTTTCCTGTATTGAACATTTATCAACTGGTATGCTATTCCATTGCTTTGACTATTATTAAAGTTCGCATTAAATACACAAGTATAATCTAAAGTGTGAATTATGTTGTGCGACTGTGATATTTGAATTTATATCAACTGTAACTATAATAAGACAATTGCACTCCCTCACATACATATAGTAACGTGCAGCTATATTTTACAAGATTGGCCCTAAACGGATACTTAAAATTTACAAGCGATGAAGAACCATAATCTGAATCGCATGAGCCATAGTTAAAACATTCTGACCACATGTTGTATCTTTTCACCTTTTTACAGACTCAAAGACAAGGTGACATGAGAATTGATTATGTCATTACTTCCTGGAAAAATAAACAACCAAGCTCTGTCAAACCCAAGCAAGCAAGTAAAGTTACCAAGAAATTGAAGAAGAGGTAAGGCGATATACTTTTCTAACTAAATAAGCTTACATTAATTGTATTTGCATTTGACAAATGGAAAACTTTCTCTCAAAAACGCATATTCTACTTTAAATAGATATAAGACATTGTGTAGAAGCTGCATACGTAGCTGATGTGAATACGCTGCTTAAGTTCGGAAGTAGAATCCCCACTGGATGTGTGAGTTTCCAGACGATAACTTTATTTTTAATGATTTATTTTTTGGATAATAGGTGTTGCATAATTAACCTTGAGTGGGGTCAATGCCAATGTGACTAAAATAGAATAAACAGCTTTATATCTTAGGAATAAGATGTTATGTTGGAATAGGATGATAATGTACATTTAGTTTGTTTGAAGATATTTCCAGTTGTATCTAGTTGTTTATGTGAGAAATTATACTTAGTATACAGTAAAATTCAATTTAAAGCAACTAATTTTCAGCTGTTGTTTCTGTCATACTAGTACAAACTGAATTGTTTCATAATAACAGTGTAATGATTTAGCTAGGCAGGCCGAAGTTATATCAATGTTGAGGTAACTTTCATGATATCAGACGTCTTTAATTGCGTGTCATATTGTGATATTTTCTACCTACGATGGATAGTCGATATATAACGAGAAAATGTTTATATCTTTTTCATTTTCTTACCAATTCTTTTCACATTTTGCCGAGTATAGCCACAAGTTTTAGTAATGAATCGGTAAATATTTTAGGGTCATAGCTATGTACAACATGCTGAAATCGACGGGTGTTAAGGTAACCCTAAATACGCGTAGGGGGGCATTTTTCGCGTTTTCACTCAGATTTAAACACTTACAGCTTACATATAAGCAACATAGTAGTACCTAGCTGATTATTGGCCATTTTGGTCACCTTAGACTAGACGTACTGTTTGTGACGTCATAAATTGGTTTTGTGTTTATGTATTACGTCACGCACATGAGAACGTTCCACGCTGGCAAAAATCGCGTCAAATAAAAGTTTAATTTCGAATGAAACTAATGATAATGAAGTTGTGAGTGTGATTAAGTCATCCTGCCTTGACCATTTCATACCAAAAGCTATGACTTATGTATAGTATGACATGTTTAACATGGATGACCAAACGCGTGATTCTAAGTGTTGAATGTTCCGAACGAAATACTGAAGTATGGCGATCGTGAATGACTTATCAACTCGGTATCGACTTGGTAATGAGGTATGAATGTCAACGGACGGTATTCTGAAAAGAGTTTCAAATATAATAATGAAGTTGTGCCTATGGAATGAGATTGTGGAAGTAACAAATATTACTTTTAACTGTGCGTTAAAATGGCGTTTCCCCGTCTGCCGGTTTCATTGGTCGGTAAAAATATTCTTACAGTGTTATTTTTTCACTTATTGCAACACTACTTCGTACGGTTCATTGTAACGTTTGTGTTTGGTATCATATGAAATATTTTATGAAAATAGCATGTATTAAAAAGGTTAAAAGCATTTTCTCGTTATATATTGATCATCCCTCATATTTCAGTTAAATTCTCAATTTACCTGTGTTGTTTACATCGCCCATTATATAAGTCTCCTAAGTTCCTAATTCTCCAAGACGATATGCCCATCGCTTAATTTGTTGATTTAATCAACGTTTCGCCCTTAAGGACTTCTCCACTGAAACCGGCTAATCAATGCCACCTCAAAATATATAAATATAACATTGCTTGACTGTGTATTATATTCATTTCAGGTAAAACAGTATATGGATAGCACATGTCCGAAATGTATGAAATTGGGCATCAGCGAAGTGTTGTTTGTCTACATAGACTATAGATAACATTACATATTATGTTTGCGTAGCCTGTTGAATTTGGTGAACGAAATGGGTTCACAAAACTGTCGTATTTCATTGAACACTCTACTCAGCTGTCTTCTTGAATGAGTGTGGCTATTCTGCGGCAGTGGATTCTTTTACATACAGTTACATACAGAATATGTGTGTCCAATGAAACTACATATATGTAGTTGTATTACTGTTTTATAATTATTTGTAAATATTTCAAATCTATATAAATACCAATTACTTTTCCAAAACAAGTATTGTTTAATATGGTTTTTGGTTTTAATAGTTGTAAAGTGTTTGCTATTTACCTTATATTGGATAGATTTGTTCATACTGTTGAATATTCTCTTGGAATTGCACTTGTCTTTTGTTTTGTTGATATGAACAAATTATTCACTGGACAGAAGTGCCTGGATATCTTATCCTCTATCAAGAGGATTGTAAATAATGAAGACTTTAAATGAATACATTGTGTGAAATGTATATAATAGCTTTGATAGATGAGTAAATGAGTGTTTTTTGTCTGTTATAAACATGCCTGTGTAAATATTGTGCTTTTTATCGAAATCTTATGTTAAGGAAGATTGTCTTGTTGTGTATACTTTGGTTTATGCTGTGTTACTGTTTCGGAAGCTTCGTTGCAATGTTTTCGATATTTTCCACTGTAAATTTGGTCTGTTTTCCCATGTGTATATTGCTGTATCCAGTGTTTTCATTAATATCGTTTAGCATGCAGCAACACATTATGATACAGTATATGATTAGAAAAAATTAACTGAACATTAATGATTTCAAAAACATTGTACATTGTATTACGTAACGATAAATGTCGTGTGTCACAGCTGGGGTCCGTAGCTACAAATTGATTTGTATATAGTTGATAAAATTTAGTCCGTTTGGTGGATGTAGATTTTTTGTCGTAATCATTTTGTAAACGAATGGTTTAGCCTTGGTTGAAATTCATACATGTATGGTTGCTTCAATAATGCCTTTTAAACAGATGGTAAAAAGTACAATTAAAGTGTTTTCTTGAACCAGATAAGTATGTGTACATAATGTGACATTTATTAGATATTCTATTTTTGCATGAGAATGCTTTTAACGTTTGTTATTTTCCTTAATAGTGTATATGAAATAGTGTTGATTTTGTATAAAGAAAAAGTGTTTTGCTGTATATGTGGCCTACACCTATTTTGTTCAATTAAAGTAAGTTGATTTAGAGTATTTGGTTAACCATGTAAGTTTAATTAACCCAGTTGTAGTGTTATCTTGTAAATATGTGTTTACAATATAATTTTTTGTTCTATTCAAACTGATTATTATTTTGTAAATAAAATGTTTGGTTTGGAGTTTCACATAACAATGTCAAAATAGTCTGTTGAAGAGGAAATGTTATATATCACTACATAGGTAGTGTAATTGTTTTGCTATCGTTGTCATAAAATGATACGTAAATGTTTATTATATTGTTTACATACGTAGTTCCTTAATTGACGTCCTAACATTTTAACTCACTTTGAATTCTTAGAGAATGGGTTGTCTGTATAAAACACAGGGGGATTCGAAACGTAATAACCAACGGTTAAATACTTGTTCACCTGGGTCCTTATTCACCAACGCTTTAAGTCTAAAACTCAGACTTAGACTTAACATTACCAAAAGTTCTATTCGCTCTAATGTTGTTATAAATGTACCGATTTTGATATAAATTGGTATACATGTTCAGGTGGCAACAACAAACGATCAGATAAAATTTCACATGGTTAAATCTACCTGCGAAGAAATGACAGTGATCATAAATTTTGTAAATTTTAAGTCTGAGTCTCAATTTTAGACTTATAACGTTGGTGAATAAGGACCCAGGACTTATCAGAGTAAAACATTACTAATTAAGAATAAACAGACTGTTTTTTGGCCTGATTCTTATGACACATGGTCGCATGCTTTGTCTCCTAAAAATCGCGAAAACGCTCACATGTAACCAACTAGGAGGTTTGACGGTACAAAATTCACAACGTTTATGGATAATGCTAACATGTGAGCATTTAGGCCAATGTAACATGCGTCTTCTTTTGTTTAATCGAATCAAACATATACATATATAAAAAGTTATATAACATGAAAAATATGTTAGGATGTCAAATATGGATTCCGTAGTAAAACAAATTGTATGATATTTGAAGGTTTTTTTTCTCTGATATTTCTGCCTTAAACGTATGATTCGCTTGTATGAAATTCATATAATGGTTTTGTTGTCTTATAAACAGATAAATGAAGCATTGAATTATTGTTTGTTTGTTTGTTTATGTTGTTTTTTAACCATGTATGTGTAAATAGCATGTATTCATCAACATAAAATCTATGGCATGAGACGTGAGATATTTTCCTATCTATAAACTGTTTTGTTGTAAATAACTTAGTAATTATAAGCGGAAACCTTTTCAAATATATTTTTGTAACAGTATTTTGTTTGATTTGGCCAATGTTTCGTATTACTTTTTTGCGTTTCAATTGCTAAATACTACTACATCTATGCATTTCCTCGTGTATAAAATAGTGAAAGGCCTATGCGTACTTTTACATTGCTATCTGCTGATGAATCTATTATCAATGTTTGTTGGTGTGGAAGTTGACCGGCTGGTTTTTAGAACCTTTGTGCTTCTTCACTGTTCTTGCACCATAACAGTTAGACAAGTCTGCTGCTTCATGACATGACATTGTCGGTCCCATTTCAAACATGTGTTATATTGACATGTACCATTCACTGATTTTATTAATTTTGTTTGTATGTTTTGTTTTTCTTGGATTGAAGCTGTACGCTAGTTTTGTAAAATTCATATTACAATACTGTTGACGATATATTCACTATGTATCGTATCATACGCATATGATTTCAACTGTGCGTAAATTAATTATTTTTCCTAGTCATCAATAGTCCCGTTATGTACCCTATAGAGAAGATTTAGGGTACATAACTGGACTATCGCTGACTAGGACAAATAATTAATTTACGCACAGTTAAAATAAAATACCTATGTTTCGGACAATGTTTTAAAATAAGCATACATGTACATGTCGGAAGGTACAGTGTTATACCATGTATAGCGTTATAACACTAACATACAAATGTATTGATCCAAATGGGTACGATAAGGTAGATATGTTTTCATGTTCTATTTTGGTATCGTAATTTTGGCTTGCACGTGTCACATGTTAGTTATTTTATCTCTGTATGATTTGTTGGTACACATTTCGTTCTCAGCTGATTATGTCGAGTGTTACATTCCCTGTCCGTGTTGTTACAGGCACTTTAATTATTTTGCGTTGTATTTTTGGCAAAACTATTATCATACTTCATTCTTTTATATAGTTGTTTCTTCTTCTTTTTGTCATTCAAAGATACTTTAAGGTTTGTTACTGTTTTGTACTATAAGTATTTACTTATGGTTACGTTATTGGATGTATATTTTCCATGTAGGTATTTGGTCTTATTTCGATGAGAATGATTATCTACAAAAGGGAGTTTCTGAAAATGAACAATATATTTGAGGCAGTTTTGAACTACATTGTAATATGTACAGTGGAGATCTGTTTCGTATATAATCTATATCTATTGTTTATGTCTATGTTGTACATACGCGTATCTTTGATTGTATAGTTGGTAACTGATATTTACTGCTATTTCAAGTTATTATAAATATGAATTGTTACTTCATATGTGCTTTATAATGTTTTGTAGAACGCAAGTAATGTATATGCACAGCGCATTTATCAATTAATGATCTACACAATCTTGATTGATAATGTACAAATGTTTGCTTCAAAAATGATCAATTTATACATTTTGAAAATTATCATGTTTTTGTATTTTGCGTTGACCATACGCATGTATTTTTCTTCCTACACAATCATTAATACATATCGCTGGCTTAGAATTAGAAGGTCGTAAGTAACAATCAATGTTTTGAGAAAACAAGAACAATACTGTCTGGATTTTATCTTTAATTATTGAAAAACTTTTTTACAGCTTGGTCAACATTACATGTTCTTAATGTCATGTACATAGGTTCATATGAAGCGCCTTATGCTGCAGATTTCAGATATGTATCAGTTTTATAAGGTTGATCTTCTCAATCTAAGCCAGCGATATGTACAAATACATGTTCTGTGTTTATCATTGCAACCTTGTACGAGAGGTGTTCAACTTATTTATGAACAAAACATGAACACCGATTGTGTAATATTGAATAAAATCAATTGAAATATCTTTTTTAAATCATGTGAGAAAATGTTTTAAGTTGAACATATGATCATCATACATTGTATATTTCATTTGGTTAAAGCTTAAAACAACAATTTAGTAAATGATGTTGTTTTTCCTGTTTTTAAGGCAAAATTGTCCTTTTATAAGCAGCAAGAATGTGTTAATAAATTTTTTTTTGCATTTTTAATGAGAACATCAGTAATATTTGTCGTAAGAAGTGTAATTAAAGTTCTGTTACCAATAATTGTGAAATGTCACCAATAACAGAAAATTGCCCAACATTGCCAAAATCTACACTATAAAGTTAAATTGGTTTTATGATATATATGATGAATCCATTAGCAAAACGTGGAATAGTACCACAGATGGGAGTGTCCATAGAAACTATCAGTGACATTATTTCGAAACAGTTGAATGCATATTTCTGGGAAAATGCGAAGTTCCTACGCTGAAAATTAAGAAAAACATGCCTCGCAGCCAAAAGTCTTGGAATCTAGAAAATGCGAAACAAACAACATTGTGTGGAAAAATTGTTTCATTATGGCGAAGCAATGCTGGATCTTAAAGAATGTTATGATAGATTATGGTATGCTATTTTTGAAAAGGTTACAAGGATAGGGAGAAGTTCATGTTTGTCCAGCTTCGGGTGTTCGCGGCCGTTTTTATGTAAAGGAATTGGGTTTGTTATTATGGAAATACACACATTAAAATCAATATCAAATTGACGAAATTGAAGGCTGTGGTCTATGTACAAACCGTTTTAAATCAGGTTTTTTACAAAAAAGTATTACGTTTCGTTCCTAGTGACTGTTCCAAGAACATAGTCAGTTTCATCTAGATTCAGCTTCAAGTCACCATATACAACGCCAAATAAAAAACTTAAGAATAGAACTTTGATATATATTATAACCAAACAGTGGATGACGAAGTCTTCTCATGCTTTAACAATATAATTTTCTATCTGGTAGATACTAAAACAACGGTTAAAAAAGGAAAATGTAAACGTAATTATTACGAGTTTTGGACCTTCAAAACGCAAATAACAACACCCTCTACCCTAATGCTGAGTATGATTTAACCGTAACGTATTGGCAATTTACAATTATTATATATACTTCTTGATACACTACTTTACACAATATAAAAGTTTTTATTCAGTTTCATTGTTAGAGTAACAAAATATTGATGTTCATTTTCTGTTCATAAATAAGTTGAACACCTCTCGTACTTATGATGATAGATTTTCATTTTGCATAAATAATGTTGGTAAAAAAAAGTATACACGTATATTTTCGTATGTCCTTCTGGATGTGGTTATGCTTTTTGTAACTATATGGTATTAACTACTGTGTTTGATGTACATGCATTCTCTTTTATGTACTGGAAAATATATGAGTATCTAGTTCGCGAGGTTCAATGTTCACATTTAAAAAATATATATAACTACTTGTTGA
The DNA here is from genome assembly GCA_963678985.1 of Spisula subtruncata. Taxonomy (NCBI): domain Eukaryota; kingdom Metazoa; phylum Mollusca; class Bivalvia; order Venerida; family Mactridae; genus Spisula; species Spisula subtruncata. The sequence goes on from OY787661.1 coordinate 20,613,304, forward strand.
AAAATAAATTTTCGTGAAATACGAGGGATGGTTAATATACATGCTTACAACTTTTTATGATCCTATCGATTTTACTCAAGCTAGCAACATCTATATTTTCTATAAACCCATGACAAAATTTCAATTTTTCAGTACATGGTTGGTCGGAAGGAAATGTATGTTTCGTCATTTCATAATTTTTACGGATGGTTATTTCTTGCTTTAGTGTGACATTTGTTTTTAACGATTATTGAACATACTTAATACAATCTTGTCTCGGATTTGCTAATGTATCATATTTTAACATAAATGTTTTGAATTATTACTTTACAGATCGTCCTTTTTGTGCAACAAGGTTGTATCTTACTATATAGAGAAATACAACGTTCCTTGTTGCACCAAAGGGACGAGGTGTCTTCAGAAAAAGATTATAACCAAGCATGTGATTAGTTTTGGGTGTCATTAAAGATATACTTAAGTATGTGGGTTCTTTATTATGTAGGCTAAGTTTTAATAAAAGTTGATACAGTTGATATTTTTCGGAGTTTGATTAACGTTTAGCTTTGGAAAATACGAACATTTTTTTAAAACACAAACAGACCAACACAAAAAGAGAGAAAATAAAAATCATATGCTTGAAGAAAAGTTATTTCATGGTGATTTAGAAAAAGAGATGAGGCAGCGTTTCTTTAACTAAAACGCGTTGAATAATGTTGTTGTTTAGTATATGATTATATGTACATTTAAATATATGTTTGTTTATTGAATTGAGTTTTATGCAAATAAGTGAATGATTGACCGTATATGCACTAAATATAACTTTATTCAATGCATATTATTTGAATGGCAATTGTTTTTGCTAAGTAAATGGTAAGGCAATTTTGAATAGATGATTTTTTATATATAGTTTCATTGAAACTATATACATAATTATGTAATATTGACTTGGTAATGAACTGATTGTGATTGATAACGGAAATTTTGCCTGTTTGATAATGAGGTAAATCTTGTTTAGATACCGTTATGGTACCTTTGCAATAAATAGCATGTATGTTTGGCTGATCCAAATGCCTTATATATCATGTAAATCCATTGAACATACACTGATTAGTATTTGGGATAAGCAGTGTATTTATTGTATTGCTTTGAACGATAATGCGAATTTTGCTGGGTGAATGATTGGTGAATGAAAGTGCAAAATTTTCTGGGTGAATGAAAGTGCAAAATTTGCTGGGCGAATGAACGTGCAAAATTTGCTGGGTAAATGAAAGTGCAAATGTTATTAATAATAATCCACACTTTGCTTGGTTTAATAACGATAGTACCAAAATGTGCATGGGAATGAAAAGTGCAAAATTCGCTTGGTGAATGAAAAGTGCAATTTTTGCTCGGATAGTACAAATGTTGGTAGTTGAATAGTAGTGGCAATTTTGCTACGGTGATAATGAATGTCAATGTTTTAGTTATTCTATTATTATTTTGTTTATTAGTACTTGATAATTAGTAACTATTGATGGATGGTGTATTATAGTAGGCTTACTGTAAACTCAAAGGACAATTACAAAGGGTTTATAGATAAAGAATTATTTTATATTACGACAAATAATCACTTTAATAATCACACATGGAAAAATCTAGCAGATAATACATCATTATTAAAAAGAAACGGGGATTTAAAAAAAAATTCCATTTGATTAATATCAGTTTACAGTAATGTCCTTGGATGGTAGAAAAGTATGTTGAAGATATGTGTTCTTAATAAAAGTATCATATCGGCAGCATACAACGTGTATCCGTACGTTCTTTATTATAATATTATCATGTTAAATAATTATATGTTTCTTATCATGCTGAAATCATTTTCACGTAATCTGGATTAGAAAAACACTATCTTCTAATTCAGACGTAGTGTAATTTGATATGTGCCTAAATTTAATTTAATTGAAGTATTTTTGCTTGTTGTGGACGATCGATAATTTGATGGAATTATGAATGTTAAGGAAAGCATTTAATATTGTAAATGAACATGCAATATTGTCCTGTTGTATAAGTTCATGCAAGCAAAAATATATTTGTAATCCGTTTAATATAAATCTATATGCTACATACCAGGGAAAGTTGATATTAAAAATCAAATGATTGTCCCCAGAACGTATATGTTAAATAAACTAACGAAATGAGTACTTCATTATGTAATATTTACAAACTGAATGCATTTCGCCGAAATGGCTCATCAGCGGTATGATACAATAACAAAGGGTATGATCGGTTTTTGTGAGCACGTTCCATCGAATATGATAAAATCGATAAGATAAAGGTGGCAAATTTTAAATTGTAGTTTATTTACGTATTCAAATGAAGAAAATTTAGAGCGCGTGTACAATGCGAAGTGTCTAACATCACCTGGTATGTAGATCTACATGTTTGTGTAATCTTAATGTTGTTTTACATGTACTGCAGTAAACTATTGTTGGCTGATGGAAACCAAATGACGCCTTCGTGTGACGTACATGTATACTTCCAATTAAATGTTATAATTTATAGGTGTTGTTGTATTTTATCAATTCAATTCAATTTATTGGTATATGAACATACATATATTCTCCGCCACTTAAGATATATATAATGTCAGAGGACCAAATGAAATTCACTAGTGTTCTACAAGTGACGTTGTAGATAGTAAGCCGTTCAAACTTATGCGCCAGTCAGTTGCATCCACGGCCCTCCCACCCCGGGGATTGGCGAAACGGTCGTTTTTATCTCCAGCTTTTCCCGCACTGCCGGGTAAATGTTGGTGGTTTTTTCTCCGAACCAATACCCAGGGGACAATCTTTAGTTGTCAGGGCCGGATAATACCGGTGATTTTACCATCAACTGTTCTCCGTGTGGCGGGGATTTTGACAACACAAAAGTAAATATAATCCCCGCCCATCCCCTGGGGTTTGAGGCCGTGGATACATCTGACTGGTGCATTATAAACGAAAAAGAACAACACAGTTAATGAACGCTTACCTGAGTTTAACAATGGAAACAGAAAACAGTGTGTGTTATTCACAGAGCATCATAGTAAAACAACCAAGATTTTAAAAGTTTAAATAAGTGCATCAACTAAAAGGACATGCAAAATCATTATTCTTCAAGTATTATTCAAACATTATGCAGTTGTATACTAGATTGTAGTTTTATAGACCTGTCAAAAATTCAAAACACATGGAAGCTGCATATTATTTATTCGTTACCCTCGCCTTTCTAGGGATGACTAGACCCAGGTATTTATATACAAACTAAACGGTATTAACATACGGGTAAGCAATATCTATGACACACTCCATAGTAAAACAAGCCACGAGCAAAATGTACAACCGTGAGGAACTTTTCAGATTTACTTACTTCATTCACTTCAGAAAGGACGTGTAAACGTCACAAAATGGAGGTTTAATGGGAGTGTAAACGTCACGTCTTAGCCAATCAGAATGCAGGGATTTGTTTACTTTGGAATTATACCCCGGTAGTGTATAACTACAGCCCAGTTATGATAAAAATCCAGTGACACAGTGGAACAATCCACTAGAACTGTGTAAAAACAAGTACAAGCTATATTTACCCGTTTAAATTTTGGCAAAACAAACTATTCTGACATACATAAATAAAGAAACATAGAGATTAAAAAAACACTTGCATTTATCAAATTTAGATTAAGACAAAACCTAAGAACTGGAAAAAATCGAAAATCATAACTAAAAAATATCTGACAGACATGAAAGTATTTAACATGTTCCATAAAAGTTCGAAAGGAAAATCGCCGCTCCGCGCAAATAGTTTTTTTTTACTTTTTAATAGCCCCTGCTAAGACCCGCAAATTGCAACATATGTAGCCGTTATATAAACACCCGTTCCGAACTGATTTGGACTTTAGTACCTACCAAACATTTATCATCCTATTTTACCCCTGACGGGCGAGTCCAACAGCGTTATAACCAATCAAATCTTGTATCCTCCTGGGACTTGGACTTTAGTACCTACCGAACATTTATCATCCTATTTTACCCCTGACGGGCGAGTCCAACAGCGTTATAACCAATCAAATCTTGTATCCTCCTGGGACATCTGCTTGCACCCTTTCATACTCGATGCCGCCTCCTGGCGGCATCGAATAAATGCACTAACAGTTCAATACCAAACTAAACTCTACCTGTTTAAGCAATGGTTTTAATCTTTTAACTATGACGTCACTGTCAGATTACCCTAGCTGGACTATACCGTGTAATTATATATTTTGACAGGTCTACAAAATGATCACACATATCAAGGGCTATTTTTCTATTTCGGGAAATAAGCTTAGTAAAAGCTTTAAACTAAAGTCAAATGTTTTCAATTATGAAGCTTTGTGCATACCTGCCCTGCTAGTGATTACAATAAATATCAACTGGATATTAAACATAATATCAAAACTAGACATTCATGCCCTTGGGCAAATTATTTCGAGAGTGTTCAAAAAAGGCACAAAGTGAAATGTGCCAAGTTACTATAGCTATTTTGCGATAGAAAAAAATCGTGTTTTTGAAGCATTTTTGAAAATCTATTTATCAGAATTACAATAACTTCCTACCTACTCCCATTCCGAATTCCATAATTTTCAGTCACCAATTTAAAGACATTTGTTCTTTATTCGTGCAAAGTTTCATACATGTAGGTTTCTTAATTACCTAGAAATGTTTAAAAAAACACGATTTTTTTCTATCGCGAATTAGCTATAGTAAATCTAATTCCACCATGCATCAAGAAGAAACAATTCGAGCATATTTCAACTTGACCTTTGGCCACCAACTGTGACATTGACCTTTCATAAGGAACATGGGGTTGCTATTGACAAGAACAATTCGACATTTTCTTGCTTTAACGTTTATTTAATGTTGACTTGGACCAAGTATTCTGGACTGACTAGACATCTTATTTAACTACGTGTTTCTCGGAGAGCTCAAACCGTTCTTTGCAATTCTTTGTAAGTTTCTGTACTTAACATATTAATCTCAATTTCATTTTGGTTCGATGTTAGTCAGTCCAGCAATATACTCAGTTGACAGTGTAATACATGTCAGGCTCAATGTCAGGTACAATGGAGCATGCTGGTGAGAGAGGGGTAGCACCATCCATTCTTGGTGTGGACTGAGCCGAGGCAATGCTCTCTAATTTGGAGGCGATTACATCTGATGTTTTCTCCATTCTGGAGGTGAGGATATCTGGTGAATTCTCCATTCTGGAGGCGAGCCTGGTACGACAGCGCTGTTCTCGTGCATACTGCAAGCGACTGGTGGCTCTAAAGGCTTTGTCTTCCTTATCTCTTAGTTTATCAAGTGTCGTCTGCTTGAAATCCGTCTCGTTTTGAGCACGCCTGTCTGCTACTTCTTTGCTATAAAAAACGAACAAATAATTAACTACAGTAGAAAATCCCTAATCCGAACAACATCCGGACTGACAAAAATTCGGATAGGAGAGGAATTCGGATTGAAGAGGTTTTCAGTTTAGGGTAAGTTACCTAAAAATCTCCAGTCATACCCCAAGGTGTTATATTATACAAGTACATTATAACAGTGTGTTGGAATTCTTTGACTTCATATTGAACTGAGCTCCAATTATCCTCAAATAGGTGTGTAATTACTTTTTTATCAAAATTCAAAACTAAAGAACTCACACTAGTCTGCTATGAGCTCGAGCTGTCTCGATGTTCTTATTAATTTGACTTGATTTCTTGTTGTGAGCGCTATCTAACTTGCATCCTCATAAATCCGTGGTAAGTCAAGTTGAAAAATACTCTGGTTGAACGAGAATGGTATATTGCTGCTATGAAATATTTAAAACCGATACACAATACGAATGTTATGAAGACGTGAGTGCAAGACAACATGCTTTTACGGAAAGGAGCAATATAACGTTTAACCTTGAACAATGCCTTATATCGTGTATATTACAGTTCACATTATATGAAAAAACTATAAGCATCTAAACAAGGGTACGTTTAATGTTAAACTAGGGAACTCACATTAGTCTGCTATGAGCTCGAGCTGTCTCGATTTTCTTGTTGATGTGACTTGACCTCTTGTTGTCAGCACTCTCCAACTTCATCTCTTTCTCTCTAAGTTTCGTCTGCTTGAAATTTCTTTCGTTCTGAGCCCGTCTGTCTGCGACTTCTTTACTATAAAAAAGTGAAAACAGTTCATTATATAACTTCTTGAATTAGAGATACATTCACTGTTATACATGTACGACCGTTATCAAACATCTTGTACATACGAATGTCATGTGAATGTAGGGTTAACGCATGCTTTTTCGTGCTATTACATCTGCAGAGTCCCGAGGGACGGTTGGTGCCCAAGCCCGTTAGGGCGAGGGCACCAACACTCCCGAGGGACTCTGAAGATGTATTAACACGAAAAAGCTTGCGTAAACGCTATTATAGCATAAAAACAACACTTTATTAGTATGTTTTTCAAAATTATGACATTTTGGCGGGACATTTTGGGCGACGTCGGGAAAACAAACGCGACGTCGCTTACCAAACGTTACGTCACATACAAGTTTTTGTTATGAGCGTCGACTTCCGGTATCGGCAAATGCCAAAAAAAACAGTGGGGTTTGTTTACGTTTACTATTATCGAAAATTGATTAGAAGTTACAGATTAGAATGTAAATTACAGTTCATATAACGCTGTGAATCATTTATTTTCGTCGACTGGGTCCTGAAATGAGCATACTTAAAACTGAACACCAACAGCGCGTGCGCGCGAGAATCTTTACAATAACGTACCTTTCTTTCCCGTTTAAGTATGAGCAAAATCACCATGTTTATGCTATAATACAAGACCAAGTATATGTTCTACAAAAGGAGCATACTATAACTTATAGAACACCGTATACTCATTTGAACAAGCACGTTTAATATTAAGCTGTGTTACTCACACTTGTCTGCTATGAGCGCGAGCTGCCTCGATTTTCTTGTTGATGTGACTTGACCTCTTGTTGTCAGCACTCTCTAACTTCTCTTCTGTAGCCATACGAATCTATAATTTAACGAAGAACAATAAACATTTATAATAGGAATTAATAATTTTTTTAGATACATTATACTTGAAATGTATTTTATTGCTAATTTAGACTGGTGCGACCGGGTGCGATATACCATACGATATCAAATTTGATGTTAACTCTCGTCTGGCATTATCCGCGAATTTAGACATCATTATTTTATGTTCCAGTATATATGCTCGCAGTAACAACTTCTTTCTTAAAACCCTCAATAAATAACCATGAATATAATATATACTTACAGGTCCTGGACGTTCTTTGATAGGTGGCAGCACTGACATAGGACGACTGTCTATTTCCACAGTGAATGCCACGCCCCCTTTAGCTACCCAGTTGTCATACACAACTGAAATATAGTGTAACGTATTACCTAACCGCTCATAAAACTAGTTATCAATAGTCTTGAATCGCTTATTTACTTATATACTTATTTATTTTACAAGTTATATTTATCTCTCTCGACACCTCACATCTGAAGGCATTCGTCACAAAGAGGATATGAGAGAGTATATGGTATATAAACAGATGGCAGTATCAGTGTTTGGAAAATAAAGTATATAATAATAAAATCCGTCACAGAGCATAGTATACTTAGCTCAGTGACGGTTCCAAATATTTTTGTATATTTTTTTATTTATTTTTTTCCAAACACTGATACTGCCACCTGTGGGTATATAATTGTATACATGCACACAAATAAGACAGAAATAAATAATATATTATTATTTATTTCTGTTTTATTTATGTGCATGCATACAATTTACATAGCATAGAACAATTACATATCGTTCATAATTAGAATTATATGAGACTTATATTTGGCACTTATTGAACCCGGGACTTTCACATTCGATGAGGAAACTAATATTCTAGCTATCGAGGCGGTATGATTTCGGCAGGATAAGACCTAGTGGTAGGATATGATTAAATAACTTCAATGTATATAAAATAGCTCAATTTAAACATTTCCTCTACACTTTGTCTAGCCCACAGGTGGCAGCATCAGTGTTTGAAAAATAGAATTCAAAATATATATATTATAAAAATCCGTCACTCTTAGCTCAGTGACGAATTTATTTTATTATTGTTTTATTTATTTATTTTCCAAACACTGATACTGCTACCTGTGGTCTTACCATAGCAATCTATCCCATTACCAAACACGTAGTGAAACAATGGTCAGACTTACCCAAGGTTTCATCCGACTTTGTCTTCCTGGCTGCAATAGCTTTCCTCTTCTTCTCTCGACGCTTTTCTTTTCTCTTGGCCAACCAGGTGGAGACAAATCCAAAACATCCAGTATTATTCAGGGCACGCACATCGGTCTTAGGACTTTCTTCTTTTGTCGTTTCCTTCTTCGTCTTGATTGGTGCAAGCTTTACTGGTCTTTTGACTTCACTCTCTTGTACTGTGGCTTCTGTGTCGGCATCAGATTTCTGCTTCTGTTAGAAGCAACATTAAAATTTATTCAATTCCATATGCAATTATTTAGTAAGGAAGTGTATTGTTAAAATCTTATAGTAAATTCGGGAGCGAGAAAAATCTGGTCCTCCCAGGGATTAAACCGGGGACCTTAACACTGTAGGTGGACACTCAACCATATCGCTAAAGGGTTAAATCTATAGCAAGGCTGTCGGAAGTCGTCATATCCCTACAATCACTACAATATTATTTTGATAAGAATTGAAATAAGTTTTGATATTGACAATGTGGATGTATACAGCTCATGCATATTTTACCTTTTTCTTCTTCTTGTTTTTCTTCTTCTTAACCTTTTTCTCCTCCTTCATGTCCTTGTCATATTTTACTTCACTTACTCTGTCCCCTACAATCATCATGTCTGGCTCTAAGACAGCGGCCGCGTTATCTGCTGGTCCCTCCATCTTCAACTGAACTTCTATAAAGTCATCTTCTAAAACCCTCTTCATGTTATCAGGACTTGGTGTAATCTGTTTCATTCCCATAACATAATCTTGTGCGGTCTCACTTGTTGCTAAGGTAGATGAAACACCCTGACATTCTGTGTCAATGTCCGTGATTTCTGGCGACAATTTTACCATATCCGGCTTGCAAGTATTCTTTTGTGATTTCTTTGCTAGTTTAACCAGATTAATGACATCACAGTTATTCGTAGGTGCCGCTTTTACTTGGATTATCTTCGTTTGGCGTTTACCGCGCGCCATCGTTGCTGACTGTTTCTATAACGTCGTATCCAAGTGTGACGTCATAAACGTCATGACGTTAGCAAGACTAAAGGCGTTCCGTAACTTTCCGGGGTTTTGTTACGATTTTAAAATGAAGCATTAGAATGTAAAGAACACATTACAATTAATTATGCTTTTTGTAACTGGTATTATCGTCCAGAAACTGAACTTGGAATGCTGCATATTTATCAGTGATCAAAATAAGGTTTATTATTCTCATTAAAATCACAATGTTTCAGGAGACATGGATTGTATGCATAACTTGTATTTAGTTTAAACATATCTAAATTATTTACATATACTACACAGGAAAAAGTTCCCTGTATGAAATTCATGAGATGAAGCCCCCGTATGAAAAACGTACGTTAGCTTTCATATGAAATGCATACGTGTAACGTACGTTTAACGCATGAAATGGCCCTCATATGAAAAAACGTACGTTATATTTCATATGAATTTCATACGTGTAACGCACAGGTGCAAGACACAAAATCAAATTTGACTATATAGGCCTATAAGTATGTATAAGAGAGAGTATTCTCTCTTATACATACTTATAGGCCTATACATGTATAGTCAAATTTGATTTTGTGTCTTGCACCTGTGGTGTAACGTACGTTTAACGTATGAAATGGCACACGTACGTGTAATCGTCATTTACTACTGAAATATTTCGGCTTAAACGTACGGTTATCGTACGTTTTAGGTCCTCAACGTACGTTTTTCATGCGTTAGGTCCTAAACGTAGAAAAATTCATACTAAATTCCTACATCCAGGTTCATTTATTTCCATAAAACCATATGAGCATCTAACACATGGTAAATGAGAAAGACATGGGAATGCCACGTAAACCAGATTTCACAGCAGTCAAGCTACCAACACAGCAGGATTCGTCATGATATCTCAAAGCAAACTTGAGTGGAATAAGTTTGTCTATTTCAAGTTACAGTGACATTGACATCACTGGCCCTGAGTTCAATACCAAGTGGCCCTTTCACAAGTTATCCAGTGTAAATGAAGAGTGGATGCCCCCAAAACGTCTTCTGAAATCGCTCTTCTTATAACCTTTTTTCGTCAGAAAATCTGGTTAAAACCATTCCAGTGGTCAACATAAACTTTCTGTTGAATAGTCTTTTACTGATATTATACAATGTTTCTTAACACATTGGCAAACAGCAGTGATCTCAATACCTAGATTCTTATGACTCTGTGTACTACAGTTGAATGAGAGACATACAATATATACAAACCAAATATTTGTCTAAATTTTATTTACAGTATATCAGAAATTTCAGATTAAAGCACTCCTTTTTCACTTCGCCTTAGGCTCTTGACCAACCACAAACTGAAAATACACAAGAAATCAGCATATAGTTACTTACAATCAACGACCTTTTATTAGCTTGATGAAATGACAGATGCATTTATTTTAAATGCAAAATTGAACCATTTACTTCTTTTTAATGGGAAAAAAGTTCTGTGAGTCAGATGCGCTGCTCGTCACGCAAAGTAAAGTTACAGTTCTTGAGCACTGAGCCGTACCACGAAATTTACATACCAAATATGAAGTCATTTTAACGTCAAACGAAAAGTTATATGGTGGACACGAAATGTTTTAATAAAACCAAACAAAGGGAAATAATTTCAACAAAAGCTGTCGGAGGACAGCCTCGCTCGACTGAGCAAGTTATTTATAGTGAAATAAGAACCTATAGCAAAGTCATACAAAATGTGCCAAAGTTCTGTCGTGAAAGAATTATGGGCCTTGAGCAGTCATCGGCATATGAGCGGGGGGACATCAGTCCCAAAAAAGCTAGTCACTTGACAAGCACAGACACTTGAAAATGATTTCCATTAGCATAGCAGGAACATATCGGTATTAACAATTCGAATTATGCAACACTTTTGTTGATGTCCTCAGATTTACATTGATATTAAACTTCAATAACCAGCCTTTGCTCCATTGACATAATAGTTAGATCTTTATCTTCGACTAGGTTTTTGTACATTTTAGATTCATCAACAAATAAGTGGCACACGTACGCTAGTTACTATTTCTGGTAGCTGATCATTGATAAATAAGTATCGGTCCTAAAATACCCTTGCGGAATACCAGATATTACTTCATTTCATTCTGTGCTACCATTTACAGTAACACGATGTTTCCTTTCCATTAAAAAGCTTGTCAACCAATTCAATAAATTTTCTGAGATACCATATTGTTCTATCTTGTACAACAGTCTACGATGTGGAACACTGTTAAAAGCTTTGCGAAAGTTTATAATTATACTGTTAAAGCTTTCAGTTTCTTTATTCTGTCAACAATGTGAGTGTTTTTAATTTACATCACAAGTTATACATTGAGCTGTATCTAATTTTGTGTTAACATGAATCGTGATTGGGAACTGAATCTGTGTAATTTAGGTCTTTGGTGGAACCAAAAGCTCTTCAATATATACACTCAAGGCCATAAAAAACGCCTCACATAGTACCGTAAAATTTATTAATTTTATTGAAATGTATTGATATGTGCGTGTCACTTGATATGTCGTGTATATAAGTCAATATAGTTTGTACCAAGATGATACTTCGTTAATATTCGAGGATCCTGCAGGCAGCATCACCATAGGCAAAAGTGTGGGATTTACATTTCCGCCTATATGTGAGCCATTACTCCTAATAATTAATATGCAGGGTAACATTAATCTACTAAGTCTTCAAACAAACTTTCTGTCACTTGTAAGAAGTTCACAATGCATGAACTTATGTTCAAACACAACAATCCCCTGTCCAAAGTAGATAATCATAACCAAAGTTAATAAGAAATGAAAGAAGTTCACACATTTGGACAGGCGTTGGAAATGGCCATGTTTCAAGTTTTGTTAACAAAATCGGCCAATTCAAAACCATCTTATTTAATCGAACATGTTGACGCCAGGTTGGTCAGAGTGTGTGTAATATTAACACACTATTACATGCATAGACACTTGCAGATGTTTTTCAAACAAAGATATAGCACGATTAACACGTGTATTTTGACGAATAAACGTGATCATATCATCATATCATCTTACACAAAGGTGCCATTGAGAGTAATGCAACAAGCATAACCAGTATTGAAAATCCCACACTTCTGGCTGTAGTGAGTGCGTTTGCAAGATTCTCAGTAAATAAAGAGATCTTATTTTATTACAAATGAAATTGAATCATATATATCCAGGAAGGATGAATTAATACCCACTGAAAAGGATTTAGCAATAAAGTAAGCTATTTCTGAAACACTGTACATAAGGTAAGGTGAGCATAGGCGGATCCAGGGGGTGGACCCGGCGTGCCGCATGGTGAGGCGTTTTTATGTCCTCGAGTGTATATAGAAAAGGTCCTGGTGGAACTTGCGCGTCATGATACACAGGCTGCTAAGGGAAGTAACTGTGGTGAACGGTCACGAGATGGGTTTTATCGTTTACCGTGTATTTTTTAGTTTCGTATTTCTGAAATGCGTTATAATTTTCATAATGTTTGCTTCTCAAGATATTTTATATGAAACTTAAATTTATTTTCGATACTCTGTACATTTTTATCAAACGATCAATCACACCTAAAACGATAGAAAAATACGAACATGCGTATAGGCAGTTTCTCAGAAAATGGATTCGGAGCGTAGTTTGTTTCCATTTAGTTAAATATGGAGTCGCATAGTTCTCAGCAGGCAACCGAGTTCAACAGATCGAGCCTAGTACAGGTACATTTTCTTGTCATACTAAAAATGGTGTTGCGTAACTCCGACATCCCTTGTGAAACTAAAATCTAACCAATAATTTGGCGAAATGTTTATCATTATGAAATGTTTAGACCTGGCACAAAATGTCAAAATGCATTTATCTTGGCAATTTGCTATAATAAACAGTCCACTTTTACAGTACCAGTTTATTGATATCTATACACATCATGACATGGTAGTTGACCATCTCTGATGGAATATTTCTGACTGTTTGCAATTGCAGACTTTCACCAACCGCGGAACAAACGGACAGAAAAGCGCTAGCCTCTATTCCTATAAGTTCTTGCACACCTACAAGTTCGTGCACTTTAGTAAAACGTTGATTACTCTGCTAAAACTCTCATTTTTGAGTCCAAATTCATTTTATATCATTGAGAAGACATTCAGCGAGCTGAATAATGCAAACAAATATTTAAAAAACATGGTTTGTTACGTTCGTGGCGAGTTTTGTCCGAGCACCGGTTTTAATGTTTACATATTCACCGCTTCCGGTCGCGAAAACCTGAGACCTTTGTTTTTCTTATTTTTTTCAATAGATGCGATATATTTACGATCGGAAAAGCTGCAGGGTTCTCGGCAACGCGTAATTACGCGTATTTGGACGCATACTTTTGAAATCAGACGCATAAAATCGGCGATCAACGCGTTTTTGGGACGCAAGCTTTTTCCGACGCACGCGTTTGACCTTGGGTCATAAATTCGTCGTAAACACACGATTATACAATAAACAATTGCAGCGTCCCTTGTATCGAGTAATTGACAGGCGAGAGGCGGGCTTAAATACCCAAGATATGCATCGTGAACCAATCAGCGTTCGCGAGTCCTTAGATAATCATTGACGCGTCCCCCGAAAAATAAACTTTATTAGATCGATGCATATAGATCACAAACTGTTACGTAAACACGTACGCTTTAATTGATGGTGATAATTGATATCTCCACTAAATTACTGACCGTGTCGTTTATTTGATTGCAGACAGATTTATATGACGATTTTAATTTTTGTCGTAACGTTACATCGGAAAAGCGATTCGTTAATCCAAACTTATTATTTACGATTAATGCGTGTGTTATACATTAAATCCAAACAATAATTTCGAATTCTACAAATGCCGACTTTTAAAGAACATACCTATTAAATTCATATTCTGCGCTGATAATTCCTTGATAAAAATATCACTTTCCCAACACAAGCATATATTTCCGACCCGAGGTCATTTTGACCTAATTACGGCAGACGAATGTTTCAACTGTACTCAGTAAAGGTCGTCAGTTTCAATTATCAAACGCACGTGCGGCGACAATTTCTACATCAAGATCGTTTGATGGAACCGACGCGGGTAACTTCAGAGGAGCGGTCTAGCGATTCGGTGAACTTTGATCGTGCGACATGTGAACTTAATGCCGTAAATTGTATTCGATATACGTGCGTTTTTTTATAAATTTGAAAATATGACTGATGCAGCTTATTTTTTCTGGATTTACCAACTTTGCTGATTTAGTTCACTCGCGAACATTCATGATTCAACTCATGTCAATTGACGAGATGTTTAAAGCATTGAAAGATGCTGGCATGATTCGAGTTTTAACACGATTTATTATATTCAAACATAATCAATCAATTCATTTTACGAGCTTTTGGCTGCAATTGACCGTGAATAGGATAAAGTACGACATGCAAGTTACAAATTTCGGATGCGTACATATCTTCGGATGAGATCGATTTTTTTTGTCCTTTCAATTTTCTATCGATCTTTTATCAATTATTAATACGTAGCAAGAATGTTATGAGTATGTAAATTGTAATCAAGCTCTTTTTCTGGGTATGAATGCTGATTCTACCATTCAGTAATAGGTAAGGGTCAACCACAAAAATAATTAAGCTGCTTAAAAATGTCACATATTGATATAAAAAATAAATATTTATTGGTAACAAACAACTGGAAAAATAGCTCCATAATTCACCAGAATGCAGGATTAAAGGCTTTAGAAATCAAAACTTTCTTGGGGGGAGATCCCCCAAACCCCCCTTGCATGTCACCCCCTCCCTCACCCTCCCCCACTCGTCGCTACGCGACTCGGATGGAGTCCTCAGGACTCCTACTTTTTTGCAAAAAGGAGTCCTGGGACTCCAACTTTAAAATCCTACAGAGAACCCTGGAGCTGCTGACCTTCTGACAATAGATCAAACTTTATTTTATGCGACTTTTTATTGCAAAAATATTTCACGTGCTCTCCTGATGACGTCATCAATTTATGTGCACGAACTTACAGGTCACAATGTTTATTTCACGACTGCAGACTGCATGTAGCATTGACGCTGATTTTGCCATTTTTAGCAGCTTGAAATTCAATTTGTGTTTGGATTTTGTTCAAAGATAGATAATTGATGTTGTTGATCATAAAGATGGTTCCAATTAAATTGCTTTAGTGCAGATGTGCCCATTTGAAATTTTAGGTGCACGAACTTACAGGTGTAGTGGCTACATAGTGCTTCCTTGGGAGGTAACCATGCCTTGTACTTTTAATTGAACAGAATGTAACAAAGGCACCGTTTTGATAGCGGTTTACTATGTCTATGCAAAGACAGGCGACCAGCAAACAAGTTTGCCGATAGTATACCATTTCTTAACACTTTAATTGAACAGTCAGTTGTGTTTGCTACCCAATGGTATGCTAGTCGTGAGCACTGGCTGGCAGCATATAAATGTTTCGCTTTGTCCGCTACAAAGCGCTTTCCTGTAACCCAACGGACCGTCAGGTTTTACCCCTGCTCAAAATTTTTATAGATGGCAACAATATCATATCGGCCGTAGTCATGTTTTTTTATTTGTAGACGACAACTGTATAATGTTTAGTAGTCTACCCTGGCGCTAAAAACTAACACTTCCAGTTGTATTTGTCGCGAGAGTTTGCAGTCGGCAGTGACAATAACTGCAGTTGTAATGATCCGTCGAAGATCATCGTGCCGTTCAACGATATGGACAGTGTTACGAGTGTAGGAGACATTGATAGATTAATTGCACTGATTGTAGAAAATACGTACTGATTACTGAAAATCTAGAAAAATGCGTAAACATCGGTTGGGAAATCTGGGTAAATACGAACAATTTCACTGTTAATGTTACAATTAATTTCGGGAAACCCAAGTACTCGCTTGGAGAAATATAGTTAATTTCAAACATTGTAGGAAATAGGCAAACACATCCTCACTATAGTTAAGGTCCGAGATATTGCGTATAAATGCATGTTCAATACCTTTGCAGTTTGCACCCACAAAAAAACAAACTTTGCCGACCTAACTGTTTTTGAGCATGCTACAGGAAACAAACATATTTTTAGGCCTAATGAAGCCATTTCATAGTGAAGTGCTGCCAAGTGCTCTAGCACGTTGCTTATTCAACAGCCCCCTAGTCCGACACAAATTCATTTAAAATTTAGGATGACCAACTGTCATGCCAAATTAGTATACATGTATGAGTTATCCAGTCTGAGAAATAAGTGGTTGTATGACTGCTCAGGACAACCATTGGTTATCAATTATTGCAAGTTAGGTTTGTAAACCGTCGATACCTATTTATTTCCTACATAATTCCAGAAATTGACTCCAATTAAACATTAACTTAGCCTTTGTGGCATTAACGTGACGTCAGCATGATGTGACATTTACTGTGTGTTGGCATGAAAAAAATCGCTAATCATGACGATTATTAAACCGTTAAATGTACACTGTTATGTTTAAAAATGCCCTAGAAACGGTAAGGCTTAAATTTCAAAACTAAAATACCCCCCTCGATCATAGTCTATGTTGCGTGTAGGCTCATGTTGGATAGGGCTATCTTCCATTAGCAATGGCGAATGGTTCTATCTTACATTAGCAACATCAGAGAATGAACTTCTCTGCAGAAAAGGAAAGTTATTTGGTGAAAAGCTTGAAAGAATTGTTATCAGTTATGGTTATTTGAAATTTTAAAAATAGAACAATGTTGGATTTGGAGTAGATGTTTGATGTGGAGGTGTGTTGCTGTGTGCTAATGACAATTCAAACATGACTTGCAAGTTGCAACTCATTTTCAGGATTGGGCATTTTGCCTGATTGAGTTATTCAGGCCTGGGGTTTAACTCTTAGTAGAACCCCTGGCCTTAGTTGAACCCCTGGCATTAGTTATATATATAATTGTTTAATCTTTTCCAGGATTGGTTGTCAAGGTACCAGAAAGGAGATTTTGTCACTTTGTTAAAGCAGCACTGGCGAGAATATGTATTGATTGTTTTCCAATCATTTGATATTCACCAAGATCCAGCAAAGGAGGAACGTTTGGCAAACAAACTTCTCTTTAAACCATTAGAATACTTCTTGTGCAATGGAGATCCAGAAGTTGTGTTTCAGCAGTTAAAAGAGAGGGATCTACCTTCCCAGCTGTGTGCACATGTCTTCAAAAATGGCGAACCCACTTACTCATGCAGGTTTGTGCCTTTGTGGAGATTTTTGCTGGACTAGAGACTTTATGTAATTGAATAGAACTTAATTGCCATGTCAGATCATTATAACAATGCTTCACAATTTTAAAGCCATTGTTTCATTTAAATTATAAGTAAGTATTATTCATTAGTGAGTGAACTTATTTTCCCCTCACTTTCCTTTAAAGAAAACAATGCATGATTCTAGTAATTAAGCAGTTATAATAAATGTAAATAATCATGCTACTTGACGAGTTTCTGTTATTAACCTTTGCTGATAGAAATATTGTGTTTCAATTCACTCCTAAGCATAAGTGCCTGTTCTTTCCAAAATCCCCTAGAAAATGTAACTGTACATCAATTTGTAACACCTCATGGTTTATTATCATTACCCTAGTCAGACCCTAAAATCTTTCATGGTATGTTACTGATCTGATCCTTATCTAATTGAAACCAGATGTTGGTCAGCAGGGGTCTGTGTGTTTGCAAGTAAATTCAGCAGTCTTCATGCATGAACAGATAAAACCTGGGCCCAGAATTATAACCACTACTTACACTCTGCACTCTGATATTGACATTCGCTTTAATTTTGAGTTTCATAGAGATATTTTCTTGAGAGCAAGAAGTTGTAACAATGTAATATTAGTACTAAATATCATCTTGACTGACTCCTAGTTGAATTTAGTTTAACTAGAGCAATTAAAGACTCATTATATGAATATTCAAATGTAAGTGAGTTAAAATATTGGTTGTGATTCTGGCTCCAGATCACTTTTTTACCATTTGGAAATGACATAAGTATTTGTAAAGCTACATTATTTTTATTTCATTTTGTAGAGATTAAAAAATTGAATAAACAATACAAATTCTGCAGAAGAAAGTTTATTGTACAATAAAAGGTTCGTACAGGCAATACATGTAATTGTTGAAAAAGATATTCCTTCAGACAATGGAGTGTTTTATAATTAACGGAAAGTTAAGTTTGATAAAATCACATTAATTACCAATAAAGCTGCATTCAAACACTAAGTAGATAACTATATATTCATTGATCAAATAAAAATATTCAACAGCCATGGGACCAAATATATTTGAAAATTGTTCTTCTTATTATAATTACTAGATACATGTACATACTGGTTCCATAACAATTTTTTTGCACAATAATCAAAACTTTATGTACAATAATTAAAGAGTGTATTCAATATTTCTTTTAAAATTAATTAACTGTTCTTATTTTGTGAACAGACACACTTTTAATGTACTGAGTCATAATGATACATTTTGATAGTCACTTCTCAGGATAAAATACCGAATTACTCTTTGTTTGTGTTAACTGGCTTATCAGATGGTAATGAGTTATTAATAAGGCTGCCTGCTGACCACTGACCACTTCAATGAATTAACAAGGTCATGGTAATTCTAGATCTAACTGTACAGGCTTCATCAGAACTGAGGAAATTCTGGCACTTATGCGTAGGAGTGAATTGGTTGTTTTGCTAAAAATATAATTTTTGTGACGCATATAGAGATAGAATACTAAGTGTTTACTAGTCACGCCTCGAAGATTGTTGTAGATCTATTATAGTTCTTTCAAAGCTATGTCAAGGTATCGACAATACTTTGTAGTCAATCAAATTATTTAATGTATATTCACATTTTGAAATATCGAAACTTTAGAAAAGGCATTTGCCTAATCTTTCTGCCAATCTGTTGTCAATGTTAACCGTAACGTTAGGCCTTAGTGTTTGTTAGACTGTGAGTTAATGATTTCTGATTTCAGGGAATGTGCCATTGATCCAACATGTGTGTTATGTATGGAGTGTTTCCAGACATCTGTACACAAGAAACATAGATACAGGGTGAGGGTATGCTTCATGTAATTGACATTCATGCCACGTCCGACTTTGCTTGCAACAGGACGCAAATATAGAGATCTCATTGATCGCCTTTTGCGTCCTTTAAATATTTTTCAAAATTGTCTCTTTGGCTAAATGCTTGTGGATGAATTATCCACAAGATAAATTTACCCAATTTAGATCTTTTAACTTTAGTTAGGCCGACGTGAAGGGGTACACGTTGGGAGTCCTATAAAAAAATCCAGATTACCAGATGGTATGGGACGATACGAGGACTCATTAAACTGCTGTCAAATCAAAAAAAAATTCATGTAATTGAATATATTGTAATTACATTATTATATTTAAATTATGTAGTGACTGTGATACCCCAAAAAAATCTGCATTTTGACCTTCAGAATTCTGACTGGCTTATAAATGGTCAAATCCAAGGGCCCATTGCAAACAGCTATCAGGCGATCAGTAGCACTCTGCTAGAAACTGGTTGCTTTAAGAAAGTGCAAAGTAACAGACAAAGCAAAGCTTGGTGGCACTTTACTGTAGCAAAGGGCTCCAGAACAAAATTATCAAAATCGTAAATCGGGGACTTACTTTGACTGTAAAATTAGATTGAGAGAAGATTTTAACTTTAGTTCTGCATTTATATGAAATGTGGTTTGTTTTTTCAATAGATGAGTACATCGGGAGGCGGAGGTTACTGTGACTGTGGAGATTCTGAAGCCTGGAAGACTGGAGTATTCTGTGGTAAACATCAGCCAGCATCTATGGACGTGGAAGATAATGCAGTAAGTTGATGTTATGTCACCAATATAACTTAAAAGATGTGGGCAATACATATATATATTACTTTGCACATGTTGGCTAGGTATGGTATTCACCAAGTATCTTAAGTGAAAACTTAGAATTTCTTAACTTAAGATTCTTTGTGAATATCGGCCAAGTCTTTTTATTGGTAGACCTTATGATTTAATCCACTTCAATCAAGGACTGTGTGAATTTTACAGTGAAGATGGTCATAACCAGTATGACCCATTAGTATTTGATTATAATGACAGTTAGTCAAAGATTGAGACATCTGTGTCTCAGTAGATGACCCCCTATTGATTGTTAGTAGGTACAATTGTGAGACCTATGTCAGTGGTGATCTTTCTTGGCAGACTGGTACTC
Organism: Spisula subtruncata; assembly: GCA_963678985.1. Classification (NCBI taxonomy): domain Eukaryota; kingdom Metazoa; phylum Mollusca; class Bivalvia; order Venerida; family Mactridae; genus Spisula; species Spisula subtruncata. Next base: position 20,633,839 of record OY787661.1, read on the forward strand.
AATGAAATATTTAACATGTGCATATATGATATCTAAGACTATATACAGATGAAAATAACTTAATAAATCATGCTTTTGTTTGGGTTTTTTTTATGAAAAAAAAGTATATTATGAGCTACAAAATTGAAAATAACAGGAGGCTTGATGGTATAGATTTTAAATAAAAATAATTAACAATACCTTTGACTAAATGCAACTTGCACAATGGTATGATGTGATTGTGTGAGAATTTATTTTCTATGGCAAGTTTATATTTTTCAATCTCAGAATCCTATGGAGATGCTACCAGACGATCTAACTGATCGAGCTTCGGCATTGTTCATGGCTACTCTACGTTATGCAGTGGAAATGTTAACATGGGAGAATAGGGAATGTTTACCGGATAGTCTACAGACCGAAGGTGAACTCCCTGATACATACGTCTGTATGCTTTTCAATGATGAAGTTCACACTTATGAACAGGTATGTTACCTTAACCTTTAGCCTAGAAGTGTATTGAATAGCGTAAACTTGTCATTATTTTTTTGGCAATTTTCATTGAGTTCATGAATTTAGTTGACATCAAAATGAAAATATTCCCAGTTCTACAGTACTGCATGATTAAGGGCTAATATATGTTAAAGTGTTGGAAATAAAAGTGTTTATTATGTTATTCCCAGGTTATCAATACTCTACAGAGGGCTGTGAACTGTTCTCAGAAAGAGGCTGTGGAGTTTGCTACCACTGTTGATCGTGAGGTGAGTATAGGGTTCATATATGATAAGCTATATGTTTGAATTTGTAAAATTCACCTTGATCAAACAAAGTATCTGCTGATTAAAAGTTTTAAAAACTTACCAATTTTAGTTGACTGTTTTCAGCTGTTCAGCCGCTGAACCACCCTTTGACATTTTAACTTGTCCCAGTCATTGGGCTACCTAATGAAACCTACATTCGATAAACCTACCATATCTCCTGTGAGTGTGGCAGCCAGCATCTACACTGCCATCACAGATACCAATATAGATACACCTTGGTGGAATCTAGGCCTTCGCTCACCAAGTTAATTGATGAAACAGTACCACTTGTTGATTGAGTTATGGTCATTAAGTAACAGTCATTTGAATTTTTTTATGCTGATTTCTAACAATGGAGCAAAGTTTGAAAGAAACTTCTGTTGCCTCTTTAGAACCCCTGTGCCTTAGTAGTGATGACAGATGTGTACCATCAGTTATGAGGTATCAAGAGTGATTGATGGACATTTTAAAACTTTCATAATCAATCTAAAATCAAATAGTAAAAACTACAAAATGCAAACTTGTAACAAACAAGAAATCGTTCTTAATTTGATTTTAGGTTGTATGTCTTTCAATAGGGTTATGCTAAATATTTTCCAATTCATATGAATATTTCTAACTTGCTTCGCAGGGTCGTGCTTCTGTGACAAGTGGAAATTTTGCTGATTGCGAGAAAGCAAGAAATCTTATAGAGGTAAGATATTAAAATATTGCTTGTGTACAGTATATGTATAGTTCACTGGTGAAAACGCTAGCCTTTGTTTACAATAAAAATGGTAATAAATGCATTGTTGTATCCATTTTAATTTAAACTTATGCATAAATTACTTTTATGCATATTGTTTATTTACTCTTTAGAATTTTACTGAAAACAAAGTTGACAGTGACGTGTTGATATTATACATTCTTGTTTATGTATCCTTCTTTCCTGTAATTTCGTAAATTCCTATGGTTTCGTGAACCCTGTTTGACATATTTCTGCTAAACGTGCAGGTCCAAAATTATCGACAAATGATTGAAGAAGTTAAAAAATGATTTTCCATAAATATTTTGAGCATAAATCTCTTTAAAACAAATTTTAATGAAAAAAATATAAAATACCCGTAAAATTCAGTTTGACAGAGAAGCAGATGACCCCATGTCTATAATTTCATTATTTATGTGCGTCAGAATCATGACACAGCCACCATTTTGTGAATTATTAGTGACACATGCTAGAAGAACCCCCAATGGAATTTCACTGTGAACCAATAAAAACAGAGTTCCAGAATTATTTTTACCGCCAGCTAATCAGAATTAGGAAACTTGTCTTCTGATTGAAGAGTGGGAGTCCACTCTGTAAGATGGCTGCTACTTGGAAAATACGATGATTTCTCATCATGTTTTGTATTTAACTTGTAGAGAGGGGTTCAGGCATTAGTTTCATCGCAGAAAAATGTTTATAAATCAACAAACAATTGAGCATTCTCCAAAAACAAGTCTTAAGTTCACGAAATCACAGGAAAGCAGGCTAATAGGCTAGGGTTGTCTCCCATGAACTATATCAATGTCTTTATATTGATTAAATATCTTAGTTTAGTTGAACCCTTTGTTATGACCCTCCTTCAAAGAAGTGCAGGTATCGTATTGCACATGTCTGTTGGTCTGGTCGTCAGTACACAAATTGGTTTTCAATAAAAAAAAAACACTTGAAAATATTTCTAGGCTTTTCGATCTTGGCAGTTGCATTGTTCAGAACATGACCAACTATTAAACTTTGTCTGTCAGTCACTTCTCAGTCTGACAATGTTAACCAAAACTTTCACGTTGTTGAAACTAAAATATTTTTGTAGTCCATCAAGGCATAACTTTCAAACTTGGCAGTATACATGTTGACCATCATAAAATTGTCAAATTGTTCCATTTGGGTTTTGAACACAGTTTTGTGTATACATGAATGTTGTTTTGAGCAACCTAAGACTGCTAGTACATTTAAGCCAAGTTACGTAAATGAGACTTATTATAAATAAGTTTTAACTTGTCCAAAATGTATGGGTTTATTTAATATGCTCTCAAAAGTCTTAATAATTTTAGCTAAAATATGTCCATGAAATGGGCCCCACAAACTTTGCATATGTTCATTATGTAGTCGGTCCACCAGTAAACAAAACACTGTCGGAACATTTTTTAAAGTTTAAAGTTGTAGGTCTGATAACATTTTGTAGGAAAGTTGAAATTTGTATTGTTTATTGTGTTCGAGGATAGCAGCCTAAAAAGGTCAAGGTGACAAGGTCACAGCTACCTTAAATTAAAATAGCTGCCATGAAGAAGTATATGTTCCTGCAAACATCCCTTGTTATTATGTGTTTATTCCTTTGTGTTGTACATGTCTACTATTCGATTCACGATTTTGCAATCTCATTTAAATCAGACCAATATGGTGCTTCATTACTTTACACTGATTTAGGATCTGACGACACTCTGTATGGGGTCATGTTGATGCGAACTTTACATCTTCCAATCAAATCGCTTCTTTTACACCTCTGAAAGTGCAGAGAATCACTCTGCTGTGCTACCTAAATTACAGTGAGAGAAATGGTTTATACAAAGAGTTTATACTAGACTGACTTTAGTACACATCCAGGTGAATAGTCATAATACAACATGCACTTGACAGGTTATTTGAATGTGACCTCTTATGTAGTGTTGTCAGATCTAACAGAATAAAGGAGTTGAGCAAATGATAGGATCTGATTTTAATGATATTGATGAATTTAGTATGATATGCCTATGAAATCTGTTTAACAATGGTATTTCAGAATGAAAATTCGGATAGAACTGGCCGGGTAAACTGTTTAAATTCAATGTTTGCGCTGTGTTAGCATGTTCTTGTGTAGGCTGAAGATGTCAGTACTTTATAGTTGAATAACATTTAAGGTAGTTCGGGACTTTCCATGATCAAATTTAAAAGTTGACATATTTGCTTGAAATTAATACAGATGTACATATTTCATATGTCATGATGAAAAACATTATATTGCAACAGGGATGGGCATGATATTTGTCTGTAGTCTGTACTAACTTTCACGGAAATGCGTCAACTTTTAAATTCTGTCACGGAAAGTCACGAAATACCTTAAGGTGCTCTACATTGTATCAAATTAACTAATATTGTCAAGCATTATAGATGGGTAATACTTTTAGGTAGATAGATAGACATTGTATTTGATTTTTTTGCATTATTACTCATGAAGTATATAAACAATATGTGCATCATTGGATTTGAAAAGAGTGTAATTCTATTTCCCATGCCCCATTTAAATAATAAATTGGATTTGTGTTCCATGTATACAAATTTTTGAGCTCAATCAAACGTTTTGTGATCAGTTTTTGTCAATTTACTTATAAGGCATCATTTGTCTAGTTATACCCCCACAAACAAACAAAGTTTGAAGGGGGTATACTGGAGTAACCATGTTGGTCTGTCGGTCTGTTGGTCTGTCGGTTTGTTAGCATCGTGTTCGCTCTGTAACTTTGTCATTTCTTACTGGATTTTAAAATTGCTTGGTACAAATGTTCACCACATCAAGACGGTGTGTCATGCGCAAGACCAAGGTCCCTTTCTCAAAGGTCAAGGTCACACTTAGAGGTCAAAGGTTATATAGTCATGCAAATCGTGTCCGCTCTGTAACTTTGTCATTTCTTACTGGATTTTAAAAATTGCTTGGTACAAATGTTCACCACATCAAGACGGTGTGTCATGCGCAAGACCCATGTCCCTATCTCAAAGGTCAAGGTCACACTTAGAGGTCAAAGGTTATATAGTCATGCAAATCGTGTCCGCTGTGTAACTTTGTCATTTCTTACTGGATTTTAAAATTGCTTGGTACAAATGTTCACCACATCAAGACGGTGTGTCATGCGCAAGACCCTGGTCCCTATCTCAAAGGTCAAGGTCACACTTAGAGGTCAAAGGTTATATAGTCATGCAAATCGTGTCCGCTCTGTAACTTTGACATTTCTTACTAGATTTTAATATTGCTTGGTACAAATGTTCACCACGTCAAGACGGTGTTGTTTAGACTATAATTTTAAATAATATTCCTGTGTCAAGGCGGTGCTGCGGGGGTATGATTCATCACTCCTGTGATAGCTCTAGTTTTCTCTGAAACAAAATCTTCTTGTCCACGTGATGAAAGCAAAGGGGTTGTGGTGAAAATAGGAATGTAGTCCTCTACACCATAATATGTCAGAATTATTCCTATGTGGTAAAAATTTGATCTCCCATTTTTATAACTCCAGAAATCAGAGATATGCTGTATCAGAAAGAATTGCATTTTCTGCACAAAACAAAAGTTATTCGATGAAAAAAATAACAGACTTTGAATTGACCAAGTTAAGGTCATTTAAAGTTCCGCAATCTGAAATTAATGTGAATAAAACTATGAAAGGTGTAGGGATGAGTGCTAACCACACCCGACATAAACGTTTGACTCATTTTCAGTATTGGGGTTTTTGCTTCAGTTACTAAGGACCCTGTATAAAAGGCTAACACTTGGTATCTGATTTTCTTATGTTCTCCAAATTTTGGAATTGCAAAACTATAGTGCTTATCTGGTTCCATCCATGTTTGTCTCATTTGCTTCCTATTTTTTGCTCAAAATGCAATTTTACTCTGGTAAGAATTGTTGACCTTTCATGAGCCTCTTGTGCTGGCTTTTAAATCTGGTTGTGCTAATGTAGTCTAGTCTATATATATATATATATATATTTCTTGACAGCATTGCTCTTTTTAAGTCCTCATGGTTCTTATGATTCATAATTACATAATAATTCAGCATTCCTGTAAAAGTTTACATTTTGAAGTTTATTCAATTTCTATGTTTTTTGTTGAACAGATCGTGCTTTGATAATTTGTTTAAAAGTCAAACTGAAGTGTAAATACTATTAAATCTCTATGAGAGGAACAGAAAGTTTAAAAATTTCTCTTGTTGTTCTGTTGAAACTGATGAAATTGTGTCAATACTTAGGCATTTGTCCAAATGAGCACCTTTTGCCTTGGCAATGTACTCCCAATTTTAATATTTATATGAACTTTGGAAGGTATCGAAGAAAGGGTAATCAATGTCTAGGGGAAACCTCAAGTAGGAGAGTCATTTGAAAATTTGGAAAATCCCTGTTCCCAATTTATTAGAAATTTTGGGAAATCTCTATTCGCTGTTGATTTTTTCTCTGAAGGTCATTAATTACCTTCGGGATTACAGCGCCGAGACAATAAATGCTCGGTGGGACCAAGGCACTACCCATGTACGAAGTCTTATACAAATTGACAGTTATTTCTCTATTTTTTCCCTTGATTCTTATGTGTTTTACTTCAAAATTGACTTGACGTTATTCAAACTGTTGTGTTCTTTTTGTGTTCTGCAAAACAATAGTAATTTCTCACTGTGTGTTCATTGAAGGCTAGTAATATTGAGATAGAAAACAGTATTAAATAGAGAAAATTGATATAGGATTGGTGTATCTTTTATTCCAGGGCTGCTATTCACAAAACATCTTAAGGGAAAACATAAATATTTTGACTTAAGTTAAAATATTAGGCTGCACAAATTTCCAAAGAAATGAAGTATAACCCATGTTTTCTTTTTGGGGATTGTAGTCTTGCGATCGATGCTTCCAATCTGAGTATAAATTAATAATCCTGATTTTCATGTTTAGCTGGTTTTCCTTAAATATACTTTGTGAATACCAAACCATGTCGAAATTGTATCTTACTTTTATTTAAATTATCAACTCAGAATAATATTTTTTATCAATGATTATATATTTTCTACAGAGACATACATCGAGACACGGACATAAAGCACTGAAGGTACAAGTGATGCATGTAACAGTGGTAGCACATCAACAATTCGCTCTACGTATGATCCAGTGGTTGCAGAACATTATCGCACAATCAGGTATATACTTAATACTGTAAAACCTATCAAGCTTAGCCTTTATTTGCCAGTCAGCTGAATAATGGCAGGCATATATATGTGCCTCCACCTGGTTTTGAACCCGGGTCGCCAGATTAGATGGCAAGCGCACTAACCTCTGAGCTACGGAGGCATACCTATATTAGTCATTCAAAAATCAGAACAAAGATCATTTAAATGGTATGAGAAATTCCCTTCTTAGACGCTTAGCATCAATTGGCTTGTCTTCTCTCTTACCCTGTTGTTTGTATGGAGACCTGATTGTAAGACGTGGTGTTTTGACGCACTTCAAAAAAGTGTGTTATATTCCTTATAAGAACTAGTGAACATATTGCTTTGCACTAACGGTCAGTCCATCAGTAGTCAGACTAGTCCAAATTAATCTGATTGAAGGCTAGGTATTGTTTGAGTCTAGCAGATGAACTGGATGGATTCTAGAATCTTCAGGGGCTTTATTTACAAACATTGTAAGTCTAAAACTCAAACTTAGACAAATGTTCTATTTGCTCTCATGTTGCTCTCATGTTGTTATTTTGATATAACTGGGTATACATGTTCAACAAATACTCAGATAAAATTTAAATCTAATTTCAAAGAAATGGCAATGTTTATAAATGTTGTCAATTTTAAGTCTTAGTTTCAGTCTTACAATGTTGCTGAATAAGGCCTAGTATCAATGTGGAAAGACTAAATGCATACATACATTATTATTTTCAGATGGATTACGACGACTGTTTTGTTTATTGAGTATGCAGGAACAGGAGACTGAACAGTCATTGATGGAAATATTGCTCCTGGCTGATACACAGTTGTGGAAAAGTAAGTTTCCTCGTTGGTATATTGTGATGACTTATTGAATGCTTTTAGTATGTCCATTTCACTTAAAGTGTATAGAGCTATATCGAAAGATATATTTTAAAAAAGTTTCAAAAACTTAAATACAATTATGCTTTCATATCCATTAGATCATTTTTCGTTTCAGTTTTAACAGAAACTCTCTTGTGATTTATTGGACATGCAAACTGTCCAATTTCATACGAAAGTGTTCTAGAACACCCTATGAAACTATAAGAATCATCTATTTTTCGACGATTGAATCAAAGTACACGGAACCCATCCAAAGTTTTAATTTGCAATTAAGGTAGTCTAGTATCATACTAAAAACGATGCAAGTAATTATTTTGACATTGAATGGCTGTTAGAATATAGCTCTATACACTTTAATATCTAGGAATCCACTTTTGGAATTCTTTTAAAAAGCTGGTTATTGGTAATAATATGTAAAAATTGTATATATTAAGCCCTCACCCAGGTTGGGTGGGCCTTGAATCGTGCAGTGTCTGTCTGTGATGCAAATAAGTAGTTAAAATTATCAGATGTAATAATATGGTATGACTGTGTAGTTCGAACTTTCCATATAGTTGTTTTGAGTGCTAAAAATGAAAAACTTTAAAACTGCAAAATGAAAATGTGAGGGCTTAATTTTGTATACACTCATAAATGTTAATCAAACCCCCATGATTTTCAACTGCTACTACATGTAAAAAACTTCCTATGAATTAAACATCAAATTTTCATGGGGACTTAAATATTATTTTATATATTATCAGTGAAATTTGATATCAGATTGAGAAAATGATTTTACTGTACTAATAATATTGTTTTTGTTACAGTTGCACGAGTACAGAGTCACCAGCTTATGATGGCAGGGTATGATCATTTCTGTACTTTTTTTGTATCAATTTTTATCTTTTTTTAATGAATATTTTTACAACTGTTAGGTCATGTGCAGGTGTCTGTTGCCTAAGCAAAGCGCTACATGTAGCCTTAAACCACCAAATTAAATCCTATTGAAAAATATTTCACCCTTGTATTACTTACCTGAAATGCAAATTCCACAAATTAACATCCCATCGAAATGGTCTTTTTAACTCACCTGTCACATAGTGACAAGGTGAGCTTTTGTGATCACTCTTCGTCCGTTGTCCGTCGTCCGACCGTCCATCCGTCAACAATTGGCTTGTGTTCACTCTAGAGGCAACAGTTTTTATGCAATCTTCATGAAGTATGGTCAGAATGTTGTTGTTGTGTATGTTACTGTATACATTGGTCAGCTTGTAATACTTATAAGCCCCGCCTACTAGCCTTATCTCTATCTGCCACACTCTGTAGTAAATCAGTTATTAAATAGTAGTTCAGCTATACACACGTGTTCTTATATTATATACAAACACAACAATCTGGCGACGAGGATAAACTCTAGACATTGAATTTCGGGAATTTTATCCATTTAAATAAATTGACTTATTGTTAATGTGCGTAAAATTCTGGATTTAATTGATAGTGTGCAATATGGCTGGATTAATTGGAAATCTGTCTGGATTTGATTGTAATTCTGAGACATGGACATCTTATGAAGAACGTTTAGAGCAGTACTTTCTAGTGAATGAAATTGGTGATGGTAAAAGAGTACCTGCCTTATTAACATTACTAGGAGAGAAAACGTACGGATTACTCAGGAATTTAACATCTCCCGACAAACCGTCTGCTAAAACGTATGATGAACTATGTGCTCTGTTAAAGAAACATTTGAATCCAAAGCCATTGATGATTGCTGAACGTTTTCGGTTTCACAAGCGCAACCAAGGTGCTAGTGAATGTGTTACCGAATATGTGGCTTCAATAAGGAAACTAGCGGAACATTGTGAGTTTAAAGACAATTTAAATGACACATTAAGGGATCGTTTAGTTTGTGGCCTGAGGAGTGAACAAATCCAACGGAGATTACTATCTACGGAGGACCTCAGTCTGAATAAAGCCATAGAAATTGCTATTGCAATGGAGACTGCATCAAAGGACGCAGCAGAACTTCAGTCGTTGACGACGAATGTCAACAAAGTTGAAAAGAACTTCAAACGTAAAATGAAGAGCAAATCTGGGAACACTAGCCCAGCAGTGAAACCATGTATTCACTGTGGTAAAAGTAACCATCCATCATTTAAGTGTCGTTTTAAGGATGCTGTTTGTCATGCCTGTAATGGAAAGGGACATATTAAAGCGATATGTTTGAAGTCACGTGGCAATGTAAATGCATTGAATGACGATGATCCGGTGATGATAATCAATTCTGTGAAACGCAGTAAGTGTAAGAAAATTACTGTAACACCGGAAGTGGATGGAGTACCGGTCGAAATGGAGGTCGACACGGGATCAGCTGTTTCTCTTATGTCAAGAGAAGTATTCCAGAAATTGTTTGGGAAAGTGACATTGGAAAAGCCAACGTCCGTATTGAAAACGTATTCTGGTGAAGAAATACAGCAGGCCGGGACAAAAATGGTACAAGTAAGGTACAATGGACAGTCGAAGTTACTGAAACTATGCGTTGTAATGGGCAACGGACCAACATTGTTTGGACGAGAGTGGATGGAAAAGATTACTCTCAATTGGAATAAGATTGTAAACGTAAATTCCATAGATGACCAAACTACGCAGAAACGTTTAGGGGAAATCATGAAACGGTATGACACTGTATTTTCCGATGGCATAGGAAAAGTGGAAGGCATCAAGGCTACACTGTCAATGAAGGAAAATGCTAGGCCCAAATTCGTGAAAGCTAGGCCAGTACCCTACTCGTTAAAGCCGAAAATTGAGAAGGAATTAGACATATTAGAGGACCAGGGAATTATAACGAAGGTAAATACGTCAGATTGGGCTACACCAATCGTACCAGTAGTTAAACCTTCAGGAGCTGTACGTATCTGTGGCGATTTCAAAGTGACCGTTAACCAAGCGATTAATGTGGACAAATACCCACTACCTAGAATAGAGGACATATTTGCAAACCTGTCAAATGGACAAAAATATTCTAAATTGGATTTACGTCAAGCCTATCTGCAACTGGAGTGTGATGACGGCACGAAACGGATGTTAACTATTAACACTCACAAGGGATTGTATTCGTACAATAGGCTAACATATGGAATATCGTCAGCACCTGCAATATGGCAGAGAACCATAGAACAGATTCTACAAGGACTTCCAGGAGTACAATGTATTCTCGATGACATGGTCATTACTGGTCCAAATGATCAAACTCACTTGGAAAATCTAGAAAAGGTTGTGCAACGGTTGTCACAATATGGATTAAAGGTGAACAAAGATAAGTGTCAGTTTTTCCAGGAAAGGATAACTTACTGTGGTCATCAAATAGATGAAAATGGTCTGTGGAAGTGCAAGGACAAGGTCGATTCTATTTTGAATACACCACCTCCACAGAACGTAACGTCCTTACGTGCTTACTTAGGATTGCTAAATTACTACCACAGGTTTTTGAACAATTTGGCAACCGTAATAAAACCATTAAATCAACTGCTTGAAAAGGGGCACAAATTTGTATGGTCGAAACAGTGCCAAGACGCGTTCGCGAAATCAAAAGTTTTGATCACGTCGGAACCCGTTCTTACGCACTATAATCCGGAACTACCCGTACGATTAGCAACGGACGCTTCTCCATTCGGTGTTTCCGCGATTATGTCACATGTTATGCCCGACGGCAGTGAAAAGCCGATCGCTTACGCGAGTCGGTCGCTTTCAAAGTCAGAGCGTATGTATGCACAAATACAAAGGGAGGCAACTGCAATTTATTGGGCAGTGCGGAAATATTACCCGTATTTGTATGGCAGAAAATTCACACTGATAACAGACTGTCAGGCATTGTTATCAATATTTTCTCCAAGTAAAGGTATTCCTGCTACGTCTGCTGCAAGAATACAAAGGTATGCGGTATATTTATCAGGTTTTGATTATGATATACAGTACAAAAGTACTACGAAGCATACTAATGTAGATGGTATGTCGCGTTTACCCGCACCATCATTCTCGAATAATGATGAAAACTTCGAGGAAGTGTTCTTTAATGAACAGTTTGATAAGCTTCCTGTTACTAGCGCGCAAATCAAGCGAGAAACGCAACATGAACCGATCTTATCGCGAGTTTACGATAATGTAAACAAGGGTTGGAACGATAATGTAAATGACCCAAGTTTGAAAGGTTACCACATACGCCGGAACGAATTGACTATTCAGAGAGGTTGTTTGATGTGGGGAATCAGGGTTATTATTCCATCTAAGCTAAGGGGGAGAGTTTTAGAACTGTTACATAGTAGTCATGGTGGGATTGTTAAAATGAAAAACTTAGCGCGAAGTTATGTATGGTGGCCTGGAATTGATTCAGACATTGAACAAATGGTTAAACAATGCCAAGGTTGCCAGATGCAACAAAAATCCCCAGCTAAAGTACAGTTACACCCTTGGGAAAATGCACGTACTAATTTTGAAAGAGTACATGTGGATTTTGTAGGTCCATTTCAAGGTCGCATGTTTTTAGTCATTATCTGTGCTAGAAGCAAATGGGCGGAAATTGAAGACATGGGTAATTGCACGACCGCTGACAAAACAATTCAAGTTTTAAGAACTGTTTTCAGTCGATACGGATTACCAAAACAGTTAGTTAGCGACAATGGAGTTCAATTTACTTCAGATTCATTTTCACAATTTATGAAGAATAATGGCATTTTTCATATAAGAACCGCGGTAGCTAAACCATCCACGAACGGATTGGTAGAACGACTAAACGGAACGTTCAAGTCGAGTATCCGCGCGATGAAGTTTGACAAGGGTGATCTCAACTTAAAATTGTCAAGTTTCTTGTTAACCTATCGAAATTCTATTCACCAAAGCACACAGGAAAGTCCTGCGATGATGTTTTTTGGGAGAAATTTGCGAAATAGGTTAGATTTATTAAAACCAGATACAGACGGCTATGTTGAAAAGCAAAGAATGAAACTAGCTACGTCCGAATCTCGGAAATTTAGAGAATTAGAAATCGGTGACAAGGTTATTGCGCGAGACTATAGGCCTACGGCAACCGAAAAGTGGTTACCAGGTACAATTTTATCCCGTGAGGGACCTCTCATGTATAAAATTGACTTAGGAAATAATCAAGTCTGGAGAAGGCATGTTGATCAGTTACGCAATACGGAAATTACTAATCAATCACTAAACCGCGAAAGTGAAAGTTTACCACTTAACCCGGTTACTCCGACTTTATCTACTATCCCAGATAAACATATGGGAAATACTCCTTTGGTAGAAATTGGTAATCAAGAGAAAGTGCCTACTCAAGATAATATCATAAGTAGTGAGAGTAGATTAAGCTCAGGTGACATAACCAAGGAACGCAGATATCCTATGAGGGAGCATAGACCACCTGACCGGCTCACATACTGAGAACTGTATTTATAAACATTTGAGTGTGTGAATATTAGCAAACCATTAACTATGGTAATAAACATTAGTTCAGTGGAGATTGCGAAATGATGAAATGACCTTTCATAAACAATCATAACTAATTCAAACAAGTTTACTAATTGGAACAAGTATAAACACTCATGATGTTTCTAACAGTTATATTTATGATAATGCTATTACTTTGGATACATAGATGCTATCATTATAAGATGATTATTTTACAGGTGCTATTTTCAGATCAGCCAACTTCAAATTTAAGAAGGGAGAACTGTTGTGTATGTTACTGTATACATTGGTCAGCTTGTAATACTTATAAGCCCCGCCTACTAGCCTTATCTCTATCTGCCACACTCTGTAGTAAATCAGTTATTAAATAGTAGTTCAGCTATACACACGTGTTCTTATATTATATACAAACACAACAGTTGTTCTCTATAAAATCTAGACCAAGTTCGAAACTGGGTCGGGTGGGGTCAAAAACTAGGTCATGAGGTCAAATCTTAGAAAAACCTTGTGTTCACTCCAGAGGTCACCGTTTTGATCCAATCATCATGAAACCAGGTCAGAATGTTGTTCTCTATAAAATCTAGACTAAGTTCGAAACTGGGTCAGGTGGGGTCAAAAACTAGGTCACTAGGTCAAATCTTAGAAAAACCTTGTGTTCACTCCAGAGGTCACCGTTTTTTTTATCAAATCTTCATGAAACCTGGCCAGAATGTTGTTCTCCATAAAATCTAGGCCAAGTTCGAAACTGGGTCATGTGGGGTCAAAAACTAGGTCACTAGGTTAAATCTTAGAAAAAGCTTGTGTTCACTCCAGAAGTCGCTATTTTGATCCAATCTTCATGAAACTTAGTCAGAATGTTGATCTCTATAAAATCAAGGCCAAGTTTGAAACTGGGTCATGTGGGGTCAATAATCTGGTCACTAGGTTAAATCTTAGAAAAAGCTTGTGTTTACTCCAGAGGTCACCGTTTTGATCCAATCTTCATGAAATTTGGTCAGAATGTTGATCTCTGTAAAATCAAGGCCAAGTTTGAAACTGGGTCATGTGGAGTCAATAATCAGGTCACTAGGTTGAATCTTAGAAAAAGCTTGTGTTCACTCCAGAGGTCGCCGTTTTGATCCAATCTTCATAAAATTTGGTCAGAATGTTGTTCTCCAAAAAGTCTATGCCAAGTTCGAAACTGGGTCAGGTGGGGTCAAAAACTAGGTCACTAGGTCAAATCTTAGAAAAAGCTTGTGTTCATTCAAGAGGTCACCGTTTTTTTATCAAATCTTCATGAAACCTGGCCAAAATGTTGTTCTCCATAAAATCTAGGCCAAGTTCGAAACTGGGTCATGTGGGGTCAAAAACTAGGTCACTAGGTTAAATCTTAGAAAAAGCTTGTGTTCACTCCAGAAGTCGCTATTTTGATCCAATCTTCATGAAACTTAGTCAGAATGTTGATCTCTATAAAATCAAGGCCAAGTTTGAAACTGGGTCATGTGGGGTCAATAATCTAGTCACTAGGTTAAATCTTAGAAAAAGCTTGTGTTTACTCCAGAGGTCACCGTTTTGATCCAATCTTCATGAAATTTGGTCAGAATGTTGATCTCTGTAAAATCAAGGCCAAGTTTGAAACTGGGTCATGTGGAGTCAATAATCAGGTCACTAGGTTAAATCTTAGAAAAAACTTGTGTTCACTCCAGAGGTCGCCGTTTTGATCCAATCTTCATAAAATTTGGTCAGAATGTTGTTCTCCAAAAAATCTATGCCAAGTTCGAAATTGGGTCATGTGGGGTAAAAAATAAGGTCGCTAGTTCAAGTATTAGAAAAAGCTTGTGTTCATTCAAGAGGTCACCGTTTTGATCCAATCTTCATGAAACTTGGTCAGAATGTTGTTCTTCATAAGATCTAGGTCAAGTTCGAAACTGGGTCATGTGGGGTCAAAAACTAGGTCATTAGGTCAAATCTTAGAAATATCTTGTGCTCACTCTACCAACCCCTGTTTAAAAAGTGTTTTGATCCAAACTTCATGAAATATGGTCAGATTGTCAGTTGTCCTGATACCTAGACCAATGTGCAACAGGTGAGCGACCTAGGGCCCTTTGGGCCCTCTTGTTACCAAAACCATGTAATTTCGTCTTATTAAAAGTAAACGATTTTACAGTACACATGTAATTCTATTTCAGGGTTCTTATGGATCAGGAATGTAAAAAGAAGTTCTCTATAATATTCACAAAGGTAAGTTTTAACGAAGATATTTGTGAAGTCAAATTTTAACTCCCCTACTTTAGTAGTTTGGGTATATTGCTTTGCACATGTCAGTCTGGTCTGTCTTATGGTTGAGTGAATCAAAACCAATTGATCAATCAGGGGTCCACCAATTCCGGAATAATCCAGCATTAAGAAAAGAATCTTTTCTGCATAAAATGAAATTTACAAGATAAAAAAATTATGTAGTTATGGTCATTTAGAGTTCCATTGTCTAAATTTTAACAATACACCAATGTTTAAAACCTAGTTAAGGTATAGAATTGCCTGTTATGGCAGCGGGAACAGACTTATGACTCATTTTCAGGATTGGGCATTATTCCTCTATAGAACACCTGATCAATGCAGAACTTTTAGATCTACATTGAATTTCTTACAAATGGTAGGGCATTTGGTCATCACAGCTTATGAACATTATAACTTTTGTCATCAATTTGGTAATGGTTACAATGGCCTGGAACATACAACTATTCATTAGGACTTGCCTTGTACCATTCCAATATTGTTAGTTTACGTAACCATAAATATCCACAAGAACTCTGTGTCAAACATCAACACAAGAAGGCATTTATATCATTCAAGAAAGTTCTTGTCTGATTTCAGTTTTCAGATAAACTTTTAAGCGTTTGTAAATTCAAGTGATATTGGGCAATGGACAATATCTAACCAGAGAGAAATTTGTGTCATGCCTATCTCCAACAGAATAAATTATAGTCATAAAAGTTTATGGGAAAGTTGATATCTTGATATTTACTGATAGGCATGTGAAGTTGTTGCTCTGATATCGCTGGAACCAAGTTTCAGCTATTGTCTAACATTACATGTACAATCATGTTATTCTTAATTTTATGATATCCAAACAGCCATTTCCTTGAAGAATCCCTGAAATTCTTAAGTATTGTTTCTGGATCTACAAGTTTATTCAGATAACTTCTTGTTGTCCGGATGCATTTGAGTTGGACTCCAGAGTCTCCGGTACTTCGAATCGATTCAGGCTGACCTAAATGGTTATGATTACAAACAAAAATGTAAATTTCTGTCAGATATTAAACTGATCAGTTTACATTTTGGCTGACTAAATAAGATTCTGCTTGTCAGGTAAGCAAAATGCCAGAATTACTTTATTAGTACCATATTTACCAGCTTATAAGTCGATTTGACTTATACCAGGGCCTGCGCTAAAACTATACTTGCTGGTCTATTAGTTGGGTACGTCTTATGATGCAGATTGTCTTATAAGTGAGTATTTACGGTAGTTGATCATTTTGCCTAGTTCTGTATGATGTCCAACCCATGGCTTAGCATGACTGATATAATGCCTAATTTGTGGCTTTTATGATATGAAAAATTCTTAGCTTGTTTCGGAAAATAATGTGTCTCCTTTTGCTTAATCTAAAGCTAAGATCTGTTAATTTTCTCAAGTTAATCATTTCACTGCCGGCTTTTCTGACCATCCTTGGTCATAAAAATTAACTGTTCTCAACTAAATTGAGAATATCTATGGTAAGAGATTAGGTAGATTACAGTTTGTGAATTTAGAATTTCAAACTATTTGCCTGAATTGACAAAACTGAACAATTTTCCTTTATAATACAGTATATTTAGTATAATATACTGTATGCATAATTACTGCATAAGTTATTTGCTGAAATCAACAATTATTTGTCCCGGGCAGCAGGATAGGTGCTAATTTTGCAGACTGTCGATTATATAAGTGTTGTAACACAGTTATTACACGGGTAAGTATAACTTTTATAAACCAGGTTTTCCAACGATGAGCAACATACTGCAGTATTATATCTATAGTCATTCAATGAATGAATTCTAAACATAGATTTTCTGTTTGCTTGAAACCCAGTTGCAAAAGAACTATAGGCCTTGTTTCAACGCAAAATTTCCAAATCAGTAATTTAAGCTTGACGTTTCCAAGAAAAAAGGTTGAGCTATTGTTGTGACGGGATCGTCAGCGTGTGCCTTTGTTAAATTTATTGTCAGAGTCATTTTCTCAAAGGCTATCAATGGTATCCACTTAAAACTTGGCATAGTTATTTACCATAACAAGTGGAGTCCATTCTGATAGGGCTGATAACCCTATGATCTATATTTGATGAGTAACCTGCCCTTGTAGTTGCTCTAAAAAGGGAGAAAGTCGAGCATTTAGCACTTGTAGACAGTGCTCTTGTTATGTTTAAAAATGTTTATTTGAGTTTTCTTTTACTCTTGTCTAAAATAATTTTAGATATATACATTACCAATCTTTGCAGGAATGTTATTCATCATGAGACCAAGTGTTGGTAAAATTATAGCCATTGTTTGAAAACCTGGTATGTTTTCCTGGAATTGCCAAAATGTGTTTATTATAAATTTAGAAAAAAATAATTGATTGGAAGACATTTTGATATCTATTGCTTCAGCATTACACAAATCTGATGAAGGCTTTCTGTATGGATGATCACGATCATGATGTGTCGATAGCGTCTCTCTCCGTTCAAATATTTACTGTCCTTTCACTGGTATGTTGATCAACATGTATAAATATACATGCACACACTTAAGGTGTCGGTGTTGGTATGTCGACTATGGTATGACGAAACTCAGTAAAACAGTTGAATTATTTATTTTATTATTTTATTTATATGTTCGGCAAAGCCTCATGTTATTATTTTGTAAACTCATTTGATACAATCTGTAAGTAATGAGCACCCCTGCAAAATCCTAGCTCTTTGTTGAAAATTCAAATGCTGACAACATTTGTTACAAATTGTTGGGTCACTTTCGAAATTAACTTTAAACACATTCAGAGCTTAACGGGTAAAGAGAAATCATAAGAAATTAAATCTATAAGCCCCCCCCAATATTTGGTAGGGGGCATAAAAGGAACATCTGGGATCAGAATGTTTTACTGGCTTCTGTCATACCCTTCATGTGACACAATTGTGTTATATGAAGTAAAGTCACCATGGTTTAAGTTGCCTTACTTTAGCTTGAACAATTATGTAACTGGAATATGAAAATATTTCAAATTTGTGACTAAATTTATGACTTTTGAAAAAAAATCTGAATTTCTTAACTTTTTTCGAAAACATTTGGGTAGATATATAGCTAAAGTACGGTCCTTTCTCCATGTTAGTCAAGGTAATTTATATTCACCAGGTAGAATTTTAGTTTCAGCCGTAACATTTATTATTTTTATATATTTTAGTGCTATAATACACTAACGAGGGACTTTATACAGGATGACCATTATCGTGCAGTCTCAATCACTCAAATGTCCGTACAAATATTCACAGTTCCGACTTTGGTATGTTTTACCACGTAGTGTATACTGGTATTAATACCCCCTTGTACTAGCCTGTTAACATTTACTTGAGAACACATTTAGTGATGAACAAAAATTGATATTTTTCCTAATTTGAAACTTGAAAAGTTTAAAGTCTGTAGCAAACACAGTTTGTTGTTCAGAAATGTTAAAACATTTAAAGTTGGTCTCGAATTTTATGATAGGTCAACTTGGTCTTACCTTTACCGATGATTATGTATCTCTTTATTTTAGCCTAGAAATCATATTACTTTAAATAAGGCATTCTACAATTCCGGAATTTTTCGGAAATCCGGACTGGCTGCCTTTAACTTTAAGGAAGAATTATCTTTTCTACACAAAATAAAGAATTGATGAAAATAATTGACAAAGTTATGGCCATTTGAAGTTCCATAATCTAAATTTTAACAATAAAGCAATGATTGAAGCGTTGCCAAGGTGTTGGGATTTGTGCTAATGGCACCCAACATAGACTTGCAGCTCGTTTCTGGATTAGGCATTACACCTCAGTAGAACCCTTGCATGATATTCTTGTATTTATTACATGTTGTCTTTTTGACTTACTAGTCTTCAATGGCAACTTAATATTGGTTAATGGAATGCCAAAAATGACTATTTCAGGTTTTTGAATATCTATATATAATTCCAACAATGAACTTTAATGAAAAGATTGCCTGTACTAGGCTACTTAGCCTTATGCTTCGTGTTAATATTCCTTTGCCTATGCCTAAAGGTGCTATTTGCTTATGCTTTTAACATACTGAGCTTATGGGTATACACAGATCTTTTGTGATTACTCTATATTTTTTTTTTTTTTTTTTTTTCGTTTCGGGCCCACAAGGGTACTCTATTTTCATGTTGCTATAAATGTATGGTGGTTGTCAGTGCTCCAACCAGTCATACAGTCATGTACATATATCTGTGTGAAATGTGTTCTTTTAAGCGCTATACCAGTACAATTTTCACAACAGTTACTGTGGTATCTTGCTGCTAGCTTTTGAACCCACAGCATTCCAACTCACATAGGGTGAACATTCAAACCACTTGACCATTTTGCACCTGACAGTGTCATGTAATCTTACTTGAATTTGTGTCAATAAAAGTTTAAAGAACTCTATTATTATCTTGAAAACCACATTCATTCCTGGCTGGAGCACTGTCTGTTTAATATCTTAATAATGTTGAGTTGTCTAAAACATTAGAAAAAGGATAACTATTGATATATTTGTTGATGGGTAGTATTTGTTCTTTATTTCACTGTCAGTATCTCTTTAATATGCTGATTACCAAGTTACATTGTAATATCACTCGATCAACATGTTTGGAAGCTATCCTAATTATACGCCAAGTTTCCAGCAAGGGAGCCAAACTGGTACCAGTTTTAACGTCTTTGGTATGTCACTATCTAGAATCGAACCTAAATCTTACAAAAATCAGACACCCTAATATCTGGACCACTAGTCCTGGGCCCCTAATATCTGGACTGCCTGTGCCAGTTTGTGGGTTTAATTATTATGGCGATAGTATGTAGAAATTCAACTCAAGTTGAGTTGAGTTATGTAGAAATAAAGAATAAAATGACTGAAATACCATGCTTACTTGTGTAGGATATATATTGTATATTTTAGCTTATTATAAACTTTGTATACATATTGATATGTTTATTGTAGGCACGTATGTTAGTGGCAGAACACAACTTACTCTCTGTCATACTACAGACGTTCTTACTGGCATGTGAGGAAAAGAAAAATAGTAAGTTGGCTCTGTGATGTACTGTACAACCTTGTTTTAATATTACCTGAAGTTAGCAGATACCTGCCTTAAGCCTCCACAATATTCTTCAATCCCAATTCATAATTTAATAGTTGATGGTTTGATCAAGTATAAAAAATGATGTTTAAGTTATCTGACAAGCATCATCATTGTTGGATTGAATAACTGTCAAATTTATTTTAGCAGCACGCTTAATCTCCTTTTGTGAGCAGCCATTTCGTCTTCTTGCAGTATGATATAGCAGGCATCAGATGAACTCTTGTGTTCTTTTGACTGAATCAAATGGCCCACATGGGACACACAGACAATACTTTTTGTATGGTTGCACATGCCTTTTATCATATCAAGTCAAACTAAGTGTAGAATTGGTGGACATTTCATTATAATATTAAATATACAAAAAATGAATGTAGTTGTAATATAAATATGTTGATGTCTCATTATTTACTGTATGTGTATATTTTTACAGAAGATGGTAAACTGATGTTTGAGAGAACAAGTTCAGCAACATTTAAACGAGCCTGTTTCTCCCTGCATGATCTCAAGTAAGTTGTTGGGGGGCATATAGCATTGGTGTTGTCTGTCCCCCATACATAACGCAGATCTTGTGTGTTGAATTCCTCACAAACCGTTAGGCTAAATTTCTTCAAACTTTCACAGATTAATAACCTTGATGTGTAGCTGACTGTAAAGGGACGGAATTTTTGCTGCAGCAATTTTGACAAGAATTATGGCTTTTTGTTACTTTTACTATATACTCCAATGGGCGCACCCTTGTCGATGAACACATTTCTAGTTATACTCAAGTACTAGTGAATTTGGTACTTATGCATGTGAGTACCAAGTACTGTACAAATAAGGTCTCATAGTACTTGTCATGTACTGAATTTTAATAATGAAATAAATAGGTCTTTTGTCTGAACAGTTCAGTTTGAAATGTGCTTATGTGTATATGCTTTGTATTTTACACATGTTCATTGATACAAAATATTTTGTTTTAGATATGCATTGATATGCAAACCAGGGCCTACAGAATGGACAGATCAACTTCGAGCTAGTTTTCTAGAGGCCTTCTCATACTTTCTAGAACTTCTGAGATTAATAGAGGTATGTAAGGCATGGCTTTAAGTTTAGTTGGGAACTTTTTTGATTCCTTGATGGATAAAGCTGTGAGTGTATCTACCCAATTAAAGGTTTGATTTATAGCTTGATCCTGATAGCCTAATTCTTTGTGGGAGTGGGGCCAGTGCAAATTATAAATTGAAAACTGACATCTCTACTGATAACATTTATTTACAGCACAAGGCTAAGTACGTGCGTTTCGTACATTTATGTTGTTATTTCCAGTGAATGGATGAAAATTTAGAGATGTCCAAACTCCAAATGTTTAGGCCTGTGTTTACAGTTACTGTAGCATTTTGATATGTCAAACCGCTTTCGGACCGTCATATGCCTTTGAGATATCTACTGTATGCTGGGGTGTCAATATTCCTGATAAATCCGGAATTCCAGATTTACATGTCCTGAAAGATCAATGATTTTTTATCAAACTAAAGGGTATTGGATGAGAATATCTTGAGAAATGACAAAGTTAAGATCAATTTGTTTTGGAGGATTTTCTTAATAAAGACTGAGTTCAGTATCACTGTATGGAAACAATGTTGTTGAAGGATTCTTGTTTCTCAAAAATAGTTTGTCGCATACGGTTTTCCTGATGTTTTATTTAGCTCTATTGACACCCCTGAATTGTAATACTGTCAGTAACAGTTATTATTAGGGCCCTGCAAATTTTTTGCAGGTGCCCTATAGTAATCACCCTGTCCGTCTGTCCGGCCGTCTGTCCGTCCGTCCGTCCACATTTTTCATGTTTTTGCTTAATAACTTGCAAACCTTTAAAGGTATCGACTTCAAACTTTAAACATAAGGTCGAAGCAACAATACACTATTGTATGCCAAGTTATGTTACTCCAGCTACAATATTGTAAGAATTATGGCCCTTTGTAAAATTACAATTTTTCTCATTTTTCATCTTTTTTTCTACATTACTTCAAAACGTTACAGATATTCAAATGAAACTTGCTATACACAGGGTCCTGATCACGACAGTGATGGTTCTAGTTTTGTTTGGAGATTTCTAGTGTGTTAGAGGCAAAACTGTTTGATGTATTGAAGTTCTACTGTATAAAGATCAGGCTTTCTACAATTCTGAATTAATCTAAAAATCATGATTGGCTGCATTAGAAAGACATGTCTTTTCTGCACAAATTAAAAGTTATTCTATAATGAAAACATGCACAGAATTGACAAAGTTATGGTGATTTGAAGTTCCATAATCTGAATGTTAACAATAATACAATGTTTGAAGCTTAGTTACCATGTAGGGATATGTGCTGACAGCACCCAGAGCAGATTTGCGACTCGTTTTCAAAATTGAGCATAATGCCTCAGTAAAACCTCTGAACGATTTGAACTTTGACATATTTTAGGGTATGGATCCTGTTAAGAGGCAGATTGGTCAACATCTGGAATTTGAACCAGAATGGGAAGGTGCCTTTAATTTACAGCTGAAGTTAGAGGACAACATTGTCATGATCCTAGAATGGTGCGGAAGTGATGTAAGTACCATTGAAGATTCTGACAAAATATGTACATTGTTGTGTGTTAAGGCAAGGTCCCACTTAGCAGATTTGGTCTCAACAATGTACTCCCGATGGTAATAAATGAGCTTCAAGTGGCATCGGGAACAGGAATTTCGCTAATTTCCTAATGACTTCCCCAAAGCTTCCCCCTCAACTATTAGGACCCTTTTCCCAATGCCTTCAGATGCTCATTTGGGACCTACGCTTTAGTGTATAAAATGTAAATTTGAATTCCTCCTTGTGGGGAGGCTTGGCACTGATGTAAACTGGAATTGAGAAAATATTTTAATTAAGTTGACTTTCTCATGAGGGGGGGGGGAATAAATTGTTATCATTTCCTGAAAACTTTAACCTTTTTAAATGTCAGGCAAGTGAATCCTTCTTTCAATTTATTATGAAATTGTCAAGATGTTTTTAATAAAGGTAGTTTTTTCAATAGTTGAATAAGTAATTTGAATTTGCTGTTTTGGCCTCGGATAGTGAAGGCGCTTATGGGTCATTCATCATAAATCGTGTATTGATTGATATATTATAATATTATAATTTACAGAGGAAGGTGTTGATAGAAGCATACAATAAGGCTGTGGAAGTGTTGAACTCATGTAAAGATATTGATAGATCCAAGAAGTCCCCTTACACTGGTAAGATACTAACATTTCATTCCTGTAAATTAGGGATGGCAACGAGTACTAAAATCGGTACTCGGTCATTCTTCTGATCGAGTACTCGGGTACTCGGAAAACAATAAATGTCCATGATATTTGGGAAATAGAAATTTTGTACTGCGTGGGTGTTCAACTTCAAATAAAACAGCGCGATTGCCTGTCCAGTTGTTGATCGAATCTAGATCGGTAGAAGAACTATGAAACAATAACAATAAAAAAAAAACGTATAACAAAAAAACAATACTGCCAAGGGAGATGATTCCGGACAGGAGAAGCTTCCGGACAAACGGTCTAGACGGTTTATTTAGTTAAATAGTTCATTGATATTGGTATCAAATCACTCAGGTGCGTATTTAAAGGAAATCTGGAAGAAAAAAAAATCAAAATAAACGAATAATTACTCATATACCGAAAATATCGTCTGCTGTTGTGATTTTGACATCTGCACCGCCGGGGGGGTAAACAAATTTAGTGCGCATGCGCAATATAGCGCGTGCACAGCGCGAGCGACAATGATTTTATAGTGTTCAATTATTTAGTTCAAATTTCTGTAACGAGATCGTGGCCGAGTGGTTAAGCAGCTCGATTAGTAATTATCTGATGCTAAGGTCCAGCGATCGAATCACGGCGGCGCCAAAAAAAAATTTTTTTTAATTTTTTATTTTTTCTTCCAGCATGTACTTTAGCGCAATAGACGGAAATTGGTCCTCATTATCTGTTGAGAATATTTTTTTGATATCTTATCAATAAATCTGAAAAACTTTTTCCACATTTTGTTTCGATTTTCGGCCGGTAAACAAGATACGGTATGGATTGGAATTTAACCTGTCACGAGCGCCCCCTGGGTTGAAAACATGTGCGTCACGTGTTGTCATGTCGTAAATATTGACATATTTTTGCATGATTGTGAAGAAGGAACCCTGTTCTAAATATTTCCTGGTAATATGTTTCTAAATATTCGTCGTGGAATATTCGAAGCAGACTGTCCGGTATATCTACGGTAATATCGTTGAAAATAGCACAAAAGTGCCCCTTTTCAGGCCCCAATATTTTGCTGTTCACGTGACGTCATTTTTCGGGAAACCTATTTTTAGCAAAGATCCTGAACCAAGGTATTTGTAAACACAAAAAAATCTAAGAAAAAATCTATTTTTAACTCCAGGGGAAGCTTTTTATGCGATTTCTGTCCGGAATCTTCTCCTTTGCCAGTACAGTGAAATCAATAGAACTTTTAATCAATAACGCTAGAAAATCAAATAATAACAAATAAACAACTAAGGGGGACCACTCTTATCAACCGGTGACATAATATTTACAAAGCGTGATCAATTCACAGGGTAATAGTTCGTTCATATACGTGCGAAAACGATTAAAATTTAAAGTAGTTTTTGTGATTTCTTAATCGATTGTCAGCCGGAATAAACAATAACTGCCTATTACAATTTGATTGCAATTACTCGGGTTGGTGACAATGAAAG
The DNA here is from genome assembly GCA_963678985.1 of Spisula subtruncata. Taxonomy (NCBI): domain Eukaryota; kingdom Metazoa; phylum Mollusca; class Bivalvia; order Venerida; family Mactridae; genus Spisula; species Spisula subtruncata. The sequence goes on from OY787661.1 coordinate 20,659,011, forward strand.
AACCCCTAGCTAAGTGTCATAAACTAACTAACAGACGATGATTGACAGGTCTGTGTTTTGATTACGCTTGCAATTAGCGACCTTGTGGCGGCCATTAAGGTTTGATGACACGTTGTTAATTGTAATTTTAGTTGACCAGATAACACTTGGACACCTGTATTACACAGGATTAACATTTTTTTTCGAGTACTCAAATACTGATTTTACCATTTGATAATCGGACGTTTGAACGAGTACTCGGGTACTCGTTGCCATCCCTACTGTAATTATATGACATTGGTTTTTAAAAAAAGTTGAGCTATTGTCGTGACGTGTTTGTCAGTGCCTGCGTGTGCATTGCATCAGTTTATTGTCACGAGTCATTTTCTCAAATACTATCAAAGGTACCCACTTTAAACTTGTTGTAGTTATTCACTATCACAAGACGAGTCCATACTGATAAGGCTGATAACCATGAGCCACATTTTTATTGAGTTAACAAATATACAGTGTTCCATCCATTTAAAGTTTATTTATAAATGTTTTCAATTGTTTTAAGAAGTATAAAACCATTTGGTGAAATACTTACTTACTCCTTATGTAGCTTTTAAAAGTTAGTCATAAGTAGCATTGTCTGGAAGTCTTGTGGTTTGATGTATTGCTACCAGGTTTTACAATGCTACTTAAGGACCAGCGACCGACATGTACATCTGTTGATGCTGATTACATTTAGCATGTTTTCTTTCAGTTGCTAATGCCAGTGTGAACTGTATCAGTTTTGATGTGGGAAGCCAACCCATATCTATACATCTTCCTGTTACCAGGCTTCTTGCAGGTACAAAGAATATTAGACTTAGTTATCTATTACTGTAAAATCCTTTAATTTCGATGCATTACTGTAAAATCCTTTAATTTCGATGGGACAAAATTTTGTATAACTTATTAGGCCCCCCCCCCCTCAACCGAGGGGGGATTCAGTCCATTCGTCTGTCAAGAAAATTTGGATCCTGTCGTACCTCATACAGCTTTCGAGCTAGGTTGATGAAACTTGTTTTTGATTCTGACAAAATTTGTGGTTGCCATGGCAACAGAAACATTGACGATCTGGAAACCAGATAGGGGACTTCTGTATTGCTTGCAATTCTTAATTACTTGAATCATATTAGGAAGAGCAAATAGTTGGTGCAAGTACCCATATTTACCACAATGTTTTGACTTTCAATGTCAAATAAAATTACAGTGTTGTATGTAAATCTTTGGTTAGCTTATTTGTTGTCAAAACATTGCTAATGTTCTACACTTTTTGACAAATTTATTTTCATTATCTTTGGCAAAATTTGCTATACAACTTAATGTCTTCTTTCGATTACTAGGTCTTCAAACATACCTTGGTCAGCATGGACTCAGTTTTGAATCTCCAGGTTGCTGCTTAGTTGTAAGTTGTTTATAAATTGAATATTTATTATCTTTGCTTATTTATACTAAATGTATACTACGCAAATTTAGATATATAAATTGAATATTTATTATCTTTGCTTATTTATGCATTATATACACTCCTCAAATCTGTTAAGGGTCAACAAAACAATATTTCTGTCAGTCTTACATTAACAAAGGCAAATAAATGTGGTGCGAAAATTCAAATATTTAGCCTGCTGTTCGATTTCATGAATTCATTTTGTACACATATGTGGGAAATTTGTGAAAAATAAAATCTTGTACACATTTGAAATGTTGTCTTTTTATGCCCTGATTGTGATTCACCTGTCCGTGCATTCATAAGATCGTCCGTCCGTCTCTTACAAAGCTTTGAAGTTGATTGACTTAGCTAGTTATTATGGACAAGGCTACCATCGGAGCATAAGCCTTTACTGAATGCAGTCTTGTTGTGAAGTTAAAGTTTGTCTCGTATGAAGCTGTTACATTTGAAATTATGACATTGTTGTCCCATGAATATTTCCAAATATAAAACAGTCTGTGTGAATGTTAGTCAGTGATTATTGTTTACTTTTATTTTATGGTATTCAAGCGCTATGTTAAATTTTCACTATGATTCTATGGTATTGTAGATCTACGTTAAATTGTTTACTATCATTCTATTGTATTGTAGAGACCAGATCCAGCTGAACTGATAGAGCTACCACTGAGAGTACAGGTCATGGTGGCACAGTGTAACGCTAACATGTGGAGAAGGAATGGTTACGCTTTAATCAATCAGGTATGATATGTCTATTCTTTATATCTTCTTCATAATACCCTACTACGAGGGTCCATGATGATATTGAGCATTATAAACTTTATTTGAACTGACCTTCTTCAAGGAAAGTGAGTATGTGACCTGAAGATGATCCATATTGCTGATGTCAAAAGTCAAGGCCACAGTGACATTGAATATTAATGTCTGTTTGGCTGTCAGTAGGGGGAGGGGGGTTAATATGTTACAAACATTTCTTGTTTTATCTGTTTTGGTTAAATCAGTCATACCTGGTACAAAAAGTGCCAATACACCATTCTGCTGATGGAGTTTGTTACAAAGAATTAATGTTGACCATGTTATACATTTATATTACAGATATTCTTCTATCACAATGTGAAATGTAGGTCAGAGATGTATGACAGGGATGTTGTAATGTTACAGGTTGGTATATATATTCCATGTTTGCATCTTTATAAAAACTTGTTACTGTAGTTATTCACCAACATTGTAAGACTGAAAGTCAGATTGACTACATTTAAATTTAGTAGTAAGCATGGGAAATTTTATCAGATTATTTGGTGTTAACCACTTAACATGTGTACCATTATATATCAAAATCATTTCATGAGAGCGAATACAACATCTGACAAAGTCCAAGTTTTAGACATACAATGTTTGTGAAAAAGGCTCAAGGACTAAAAAGTTGTAGTGCTGTATCTATCTACAAATTTACTTTAGTTATGGTCATTACACTTTTCATAACTAGCTCAGTTGAAAGAGTGCTAGACTGTCTTCTAGCAGATCTGGGTTCTTATTCCTAGTTTTGAGGGGTTAAATTCTGCTATGACATAAGCAAGGGGTCCTACAATTCTGGAATAATCCGGAAATCCAGACTTTGCTGCATTATAGAAAAAAATTTATGTGCAAATAAAAGTTACTTGATGAAAAAAAAAATCAAACAATTGACAAGGAGTTACAGTCATTTGAAGTTCCATAATCTGCATTGTAGCGACAAAACTATGTTTAAAGCCTAGTTAAGATGAAGGGATGTGTGCTGATGTCACTAAAAACAGACTTGCTACATGTTTTCAGGCTTTGGGCATTATGCCTCAGTAGGAACCCTGTATAAGTTAGAGCCATGTCTATCTGATATGGAATAATCTTCAATGGATGACACTCGCTGCATATAAATTCCAGGAAAACTCACTGAAGGCTAACTAGTTGTCATTTCGCTGGCTTAGAATATTATCAATAAGAAGGTTCTAAGTACAAAATTGATATTTTGAGAAAACCAGAAAACAAGAAAATACATTCGAAAAACTACTCTTTACTTATGGAAAAACACGCTTTTTGAACTTCGGTTTGGTCAACATGACAAGTTCCGATTTTCATTAAAATGGGCTCAGAAGAAGCACCTCACAATGCAGATTTCAAATATTTGAGTCTCATTCTAAACCAGCAATATGTTAATTGAAAAATGTTACATATTAAATGAAAAAAATCCGACGAAAACCAACAAACTGTATCTATTACACCGTTAAAAACACTAAATTTTTAAGTGTGTATGTTTGAATGATTATGATGTACAATATTTCAGGTTGGTGCATCTATGTGTCCAAGTAACGAGTTTATCCTACATCTCTTATACAAGTTTGGTCTCACTAATTGGGCCAAGTAAGTATTTCAATACTATTATAATTTATGTACAATTAAACTTAAATAAGACAACCCTTTGAACCCTCGAAAACATGTCTAATTATTTAGTTGGTCTTAATCTTTGACATTAAATCAAGAGTAATTCAGTGACAATGCACCTGTTAACAGGGACAAACTAAGATGAACCATGCCCTTTCAATTAACAATCAACAATTTAAGTATTTTGCAGTAAAAATGTCTTATAAATTACAAACTATCCATCATTTGAATTTCTAGATGTTCAGATGTTTCGCGCTTTGCTTCATTATTATACTTTTCTGAATTAAAAAAAAGTCAGTGTTAACTTTGTTGTCACTGTTGATATTTTTTCTCTTTCCAAGGGAGGAGTATGATGTTCCATCAGGACAGGAAGACTCGTTACGACAAACTGTACTCCTTGCTGAAGAGTTCCTCAACCTCCTGGTTATCATTTTGAGTAAGTATTCATCCGTAATAGATTTTGCTGGCTCAGATTTAGAAGGTTGTAAGTGTTACAGACAACCTTATAAGAACCCATACATATTTGGTTATGTCTAAGGACTGCAGTGAACTGCTGAAAACTTGTTGATAATCGTTATTATAAACAATTGTTATTTTAACAACCCTTCCAAAAGTTTTAATACTTGTTTGAAGGTAAAAATAAGTCAGATATATTAGAAATCTTTGTTGAACAGATAGGTATTAGTTAATCTTTAACTTACAATTGTGTTATATTTCTCCTATTCCATTGCAGGTGAACGCTACATATTAGGTGTAGGGGAGATCACTAGAGCAGATATTGTTAAAAGGGAGGTAATACATCAGTTGTGTATATCTCCATTAGCTCATAGTGAGTTAGCTAAAGCTCTTCCAGAAGATGTAAGTTTCCTATTTTTCCAGTCAGGATTTTTCTGGTCTTAGAAATTAAAACATACAGTCTGGAGATATTAGCCTGATTCGCTTTAAATAAGTTAAAGTTAAGTTACAAACTTAATAGGACTCTTTTCAGCTGTTAAGCTGTTCAAGCACCATTTGAAATTTAAACTTCCCCTGGTCATTAGGCTACCTATGAAAACCTATCAGGGCTTTCATTAGGTTTCAAAACCCAAGAGTCATGACTCTTGGCCCCAAAATTCCAAGAGTCAAAATGACTCTTGACATCAAATTTCTAAGAGTCTACTCGAAATACATAGTCGATTTGTATCCGCAATGTGCTTATTTTGTTTTAGCCATAGCCCCAGACCTTGAAATAAATTCACTTTATAAACATGTATTTTTTGTTTAACTCCATCTTCCTGCTAAAAAACAGCTGGTGAGAAGTAACTAGTACTAACTGAGTCTTCAAAGGAAATGCTGACACAATCTATGTCATTTAAACTTTCCTCATGTATGTCCACATTGTACTCATATGGGTAAGCAGGCAATTCCCAATCACTTATCAACACTGCTTATTCTTACAAATTTACAAACATTGTGGCCTTTTATGTTGATTCTTTGGACAGGGTAGTACACTACTGTACGGACGATACAGGTTTTATCGTCACTCCGAAACCGAAAGTAATTTTAATTTCGCACAGTTTATGCCTTAAATGGATCCTTTAATGTATCATAGAACATCTTATTTACAAAAGGGTAGGTTGAGATAAAATGGCATCTAGTTCTAAATGAGATTGAAAAAATGAGAAACTTGCACCTACATGTACAATTACTACGTCGCCGTCGGGAACCAGAACTTTTATAAATTCCTTTGATCATTTGGATTCTACATCGATCATATTAAGTAAATTAGTTTAAGTTGACAGTAGTATTGTTTGAATCACATTTTCCATAACTAATAATCTTAAACATAAAAGAACAGATGGTCATGATAATTGAAATCATAGGAATATAGCTAAACTTACTCAAATCTATCCAGTCAAAATCCATTCAGGAATATGCATAATATATTGTAAGTTACAAACATTTTAATTATTTATAAAACACCAAACATTTCCAAATGTGATTAACTCATTTCAATTAAGACTTTTTACATCGTCAAAAATAGCGTGTATGCTGTTCAATACAGTTACTGGACATATGTGAGTTTAACATAATGACGTCATTCAAATGTGTAACTCTGTGAGTCTACACGTTTCCTTGGTGATTTTGGGTACTAAGAAGAATCAAGTGAATTAATGTGATTGTTTACGGTTACGAGGAGGAAATACGTTGAGTCTGTGGAAATTAAAAAATAATTTTTGGATTAAACACATGCTTTAGCGTATTGGAGCTGACATATACGTGTATAAACTTACCGCTATTTGTACAACAAGTTGAAATTAACGAGAATAACTTTTCTGTTGAAATTAACAAGAATAACTGTTTTGTTGAAATTAACATGATTTTATGTAAGTTGCGCTGTCAATTAAAAAATATCCACGTGGGTAATGCTTGTTGTGACCGCAAGGCGCGATCTCATTGGCTGAAAGCAAATGACATACTCCGCCTCCGATGTAATTTATTATACGGGTGATTGGCATATCTGGTCAATATACAATGTGTCACTTTGTTAATTACACATTTCTTTTATACATACACGGTACCAATTTTCCTGATGACGAGTGGTATTTGGACTTTGTATATTGGGGTGACGCACAGGGGTGTATATTGAAGGGTCAAAATGATGCACACAGAGGATTTTCCAAGCGTCAAAATGGGGTATTTTGCAAAACTCGTGCGTCAAAACCCGTAGCTACGGGTCAAATGAAAGCCCTGCAAAGGCTATGTTTGTGTCTCCCTGTGTAGACTATTGTCTCCTGTGGGTGTGGAAGCTAACATTGATCTGTGGCGCATTGCCCTCACATTTACCAATTCACACCTTGGTGGAGTGGAGAATGTGGGTTATTCTTGTTCAAAGAAATTAACCAGTTGTCCAGACGGGGGTTGAACCCGTGACCTCTTGATCCCAAAGTGTGCACTCTAGCCCACCACTCCCCAAAATCAGTATTTAGCATAGTTATAAGGCATTTTAGTGTTGAGATGATGATCCAGCTTATTTCACAGAATTCTTGTAAAATTTATGAAGTAGAACATGCAGATGTATTATTGAACAGCCCTGGCAAAAATTTTGTCTATTGCCCCCATTCATGTATTATTCCTATACACATGTATTTTCTTAATTTTCAGACAAATCATGAGACTGGTCTGGAAGATGTTGTCAAAGATGTAGCAACTTTCAAGTATGTAACATATCTCCCTTTTTCTTGCCTCTTCACACATCATTGTTTATCCTTTTTCTGAAATTACATATTTTTAAATCCAAGATAGATATCCAGTTTGTGCTACAGATGCTTATATTTGACACAACAATCACTTATCCTTGACGCCGCTACTCTAATTCAGAACACAGTTGAACAAAACATTGTTAGTAAAAACTTGATAAGGAAAAAATTGTTTGGTAAATTGAATTGACTGATAAAAATAAAATCTATTATTTTATAAGAGAATGAATAAAACACAACAACTGGCTATACTAAGGTTTGCTTTAATAAGTTCCAGGTTTGCCTTTTAACAGGCTTGAAATACCAACATATAAGCATACTTAAGACATAATTTAGGACAAATATTGGAGTGGAAAATATGTGGCCGCAGAAACAGAAAGACGGGATTTGCTTAAGGCAACCCTGTCGTAACTGTTAAAGCCAACCAGCTGAGAGACAGGTGTGATTAACTGTAGTTAATTTTTTGAGGTACTCAAACTAGGTCGAGGTGCCCAAATGCAATATTCCACGCAACACACTGCACTGGTTTGCAACACGCAAACTGTAACGCAACATGAGGTGACACCAGCACACAAAGGGCGAACACCTCTACCTGAACGTTTGCAGCATGCAAACTTTTAACGCAATACGCAACATGAGGTGACACCAGCACACAAAGGGCGAACACCTCTACCTGTACAAGTTACATATATATGCATATATCGGACCAGAGACGCAATAGACTGGACGCAACATGAGTTGACACCGGCACACCAAGGGCGACAACCTCTAACTACAAATTACATATATATGCATATATCGGACCAGAGACGCAATATTACTGGATGCAACACACAACACACTTGCAGGTACACGCAAAACGCAACATGAGGTGACACCGGCACACAAAGGGCGAACACCTCTACCTGTACAAGTTACATGTCTATCCATATACCGGACCTGAGACGCAATATTACTGGACGCAACACACAAGACACTTGCAGGTACACGCAAACGCAACATGAGGTGTTACCAATACACAAGGGGCGACAACCTCTATCTGTATCACTCACAGATAACTCTACTTATACACGCAACATGAGGTGCAACCAAAGCACCAAGGGCAATAACCTCGAATTGTATAAAATGTGACACTATCGGACTTGCTTTTAGTTAGCATATTAAAATTTAGCAAACTTGTCTGTAACCACCAATTCACTGCCGTGAATGAAGCTAAAAAATAGCCCCACCAACAGCTGGAAGTTGATCACAAAGAAGTAAAATACTGTGAAATATCGTTGAAGTCAGCACAAAGGCTCTAATAGCTCAGAATATGAAGGAAATATTTGCCTTCTCTCAGCTGGTTGAATTTTTCCGCGACTTAAAAGTTTAGTATCATAGCTGCATCAATATCATTTTGTAAAATGAAGTCTTTTGAAGCGTTTAACAAGCGCCGGTAGGCTACTAAGTTCTGTAAAAGTTCAATAATTCACTTTGAACATCACCGGTATTTAAAAGTCAATTTGTCTAATATGCATGAGCAAACTATGCCATAAGGTGACAGCACATTTTTCGCACCGCCGTGCAGCCAAATTATAGATTCCTCGAGGAATGTTGATTCAGTTAAAGTTTACAAGCGACAGTAGGCTACCAACTTCACTAAAAGTCTAAATATTCACTTTGAGGATCAGAGTATTTAATAGTCAATTTGCTTCATAATCATGGGCAAACTATTCCATAATGGGGCAGCACAATTTTCGAACTGCCTTGTAGAATAATTCTAGGTTCTTCGAGGAATGTTGATTCAGTTAAAGTTTACAAGCGACGGTACCCGTAGGCACCAAGTTCCCTTTAATTCTATAAATTCACTTCAAGGATCACGGGTAATTAATAGTCAATTTGCCTCATATCCATGGGCAAAATATTCGATAAGGTGGCAGCACATTTGTCGGTCCACCTTTTAAAAAATTCTATGTTCTTCGAGGAAAGGTGATTCAGCTCGAGTTTACAAGTGACAGTAGGCTACTTAGTTCGTAAAAGTCTATAACTTCACTTTGAGGATATCCATGGGCAAAAATGCAACACACAACAACACCTCTACCTGTCTTAAAGTATGTTTCTGACAAGAGAACAGTTTATCCACTAAGCCACGTTGCCAACTATCACAGGTAATTAATAGTCAATTTGCCTCATATCCATGGGCAAACTAACGGTAAGGTGGCAGCACATTTGACGAACCGCCTTTCAGAAGAATTCTAGGTTCTTCGAGGAGTGTTGAGTCATTGTCAAAGATGTTTTTCTTGATGAGTAGATAACTGGTAGCCTGCACCCGTTACATCTAGGCCATGTTGTCTTTAACGTCTAGGTTATTGAGTTTGAACTTGGAATGGACTGGTACCGGACTAATGATCGCTGGTTCTGTAACATAAAATAAAGGAGACCGCAGCAAAATACCAGAACATGGCTTAGATAGGCATACAATATATATGTGCAGTGATTTTTCTTGGCTAGTTTTGCAGCCGTAGAAAGGAACTTTCCCCTTGCAAAATAAAAAGTCATGATTTTCCCCAAACGAAGGCATACATTTCTCTGTGGATCCCGTATTTATAAAAGCAATTTAGGTATGACTGTTTTTAAGTCAAAACAGTAGATAAAACTGGCCAAGGTCTTTTCAACAGTAGTTGGGTATAATCAGAAGAAAAAGTTAAATATAAACAAATTAATACTCAAAACAGTATTTTTCATAATTCCCAATTTTGCCAATTTTAGCAGGCAGTTCAATTATTCATTATTATTTATTTATTATTATTATTTTTTATTTTCCAAGAAAAATCAACGACACGTGTATATAGAATAGAACAATCAAAGTACCAATAATGTGATCTTAAATTGGTATTCCAAAGAATAAGATTCTGTTTGAGATTGAAATAATCATATAGTAATGTATCGCCAACCTTACTATGATAAGAACGCAAAAGAATATTCACAGTACCAAACAACTATGTTATAACTTGCAGAAAGTAAACGAGGGGAATGGGAGGGCGGGTGATTTTCTTTTACAAATTTTACATGTCGACATGTAGCAATGACTGCTAGACTGGGTTTCGTTTGCTTGAATTAACACTTCTTTCTGACCGTTAAACGCTGATTACTGGAGAACCAGCCACCTTCCCATACCTTCGGGCTTTATCGTGGATCAAGCTAAAAACCCGGCTGTGTATCCGTATCATGGTAAACAAAAACACCAATTAAATTCGCTAAAAATAAGTGTCGTTATAATTATGCATCATAACGAATATTATTTTATAAGAGAATGAATAAAACACAACAACTGGCTATACTAAGGTTTGCTTTAATAAGTTCCAGGTTTGCCTTTTAACAGGCTTGAAATACCAACATATAAGCATACTTAAGACATAAATTAGGACAAATATTGGAGTGGAAAATATGTGGCCGCAGAAACAGAAAGACGGGATTTGCTTAAGGCAACCCTGTCGTAACTGTTAAATCCAACCAGCTGAGAGACAGGTGTGATTAACTGTAGTTAATTTTTTTTGAGGTACTCAAACTAGGTCGAGGTGCCCAAATGCAATATTCCACGCAACACACTGCACTGGTTTGCAACACGCAAACTGTAACGCAACATGAGGTGACACCAGCACACAAAGGGCGAACACCTCTACCTGAACGTTTGCAGCATGCAAACTTTTAACGCAATACGCAACATGAGGTGACACCAGCACACAAAGGGCGAACACCTCTACCTGTACAAGTTACATATATTGTTATGCGCCAGGGGTTCTCAACAGTTGACTCGCTGGTAGCGTGACTCTCTATATGTATTGAAATAGCCTAATGGTAGCGTGGCTAAATATCGCACACTATAGTATGCGTATGCGTGCTTTTCTGACTAATCATAACACTGGTAGAGTGACTCTATATGAACACCTGACTTTAAAACGCTTTGCCTTTCAAAACCTGGTTATCTATATCTGAGCAGGGTTTAAGTATACTGGTTAGTTGTATGAAAATGGTAATATGTGTGTAAAATGTAAGCATATGTATGGATCCCAGCACATCTATAGACACCAGGCCAACCAGTACTTGTCTTTACAGCAGTAGATCTCTGCACATCTGTAACCTCCAGGCCAACCAGTACTTCTTGAACTGTCTGTCAGTTCTCAGGATGTCTTGTACTTGCACAGGAACTCAGCATCAGCTCACAGGAAATCAGCATCAGCTCATCTGCATGTGTGTGTATGTGTGTGTGTGTTCATGTGTGTATGTACCTGCTCAGATGGGGGGGGGGTGGTCTCCACGGGACAGTTAAGGATAAGATGGTTTAACAAGAATGACTGAATTTAATATTCACTTAACAAGAATAATCATACATAGAACAAGTCTAGATTTCAATGTAACTGTGAGTGCTTTGATTACTCAAGCATAATTTAGTGATTTTTGACCTAAAGTCTATCAAGCGGACTCAAAAGTATAAATTCTCACAAAAATCACCAAAGTACTTATTTAAGCTAAAAAATCGCTAAAGATTCAATAAAAGGTAAAAATACTGTTATTTATCAACTCAGACGTGAAATTCTAGATAAAAATGTCTAAAAATAATTAAATAGAGTTTTGCCTTGAAAAAATTCTAAAGTGTGGAGACCCCGAATGACGGGAGCCTCGCCTTATATATATATACCAGATAGCTTGCGCACAAAATTCTGTGGCACACAAAATGTGTACCACAAAATTTTGTGCGCAGTACACAAAATTCTGTGGTACGCAAAATGCGTACCACAAAATTATGTGCGCAAATCCCGAATCTGATTGGTCGAGAGCTGCACACATAAAAAATTTGCGTACTGGCAACCATAGAACACCTTCCAAAATCTACAATCAACCACAAAAACACATTAAGACATCATACAATCGGTCTAAATCAATGCAATAAAATTAAGTATAGGGGCCTCTGTATCAAAACGCCTTCAGCATCGGCCGTGGTATACAGGTTTTACGATATTTCAACATTTAGGGGTGTCCGACCGTTGCTACGGAGAACAAGTTATATGCGCACCGTTTCCGGTTGTTGAAGTTGACGCCAAGGACGAGCGAAAAATCGCTAAAATGCAGGTAAATATCCACCAACGTGATGAGAGTACTTGATTTTCAAGGAATAGCATCATTTATACATGTACTGATCGTAAAAATACGATTATAGCAGCCTCCGTTGCTGAGCTTTCTACACGAAAGTAAGTGCACCCAAACCACTTCGTACCCGAAGTTTCGTCCCTAACATTATGTCAACAAATTGAACAATGTTTGTAAATTATACATGAGCGTTAATAGGAAAACATGTGGTCGGTCAAACCACAATATATGCATATATCGGACCAGAGACACAATAGACTGGACGCAACATGAGTTGACACCGGCACACCAAGGGCGACAACCTCTAACTACAAATTACATATATATGCATATATCGGACCAGAGACGCAATATTACTGGATGCAACACACAACACACTTGCAGGTACACGCAAAACGCAACATGAGGTGACACCGGCACACAAAGGGCGAACACCTCTACCTGTACAAGTTACATGTCTATCCATATACCGGACCTGAGACGCAATATTACTGGACGCAACACACAAGACACTTGCAGGTACACGCAAACGCAACATGAGGTGTTACCAATACACAAGGGGCGACAACCTCTATCTGTATCACTCACAGATAACTCTACTTATACACGCAACATGAGGTGCAACCAAAGCACCAAGGGCAATAACCTCGAATTGTATAAAATGTGACACTATCGGACTTGCTTTTAGTTAGCATATTAAAATTTAGCAAACTTGTCTGTAACCACCAATTCACTGCTGTGAATGAAGCTAAAAAATAGCCCCACCAACAGCTGGAAGTTGATCACAAAGAAGTAAAATACTGTGAAATATCGTTGAAGTCAGCACAAAGGCTCTAATAGCTCAGAATATGAAGGAAATATTTGCCTTCTCTCAGCTGGTTGAATTTTTCCGCCACAGAAACTTTAGTTTCCCCCAAAAATTCAACTAAAGTTAGAAATCTGACATCCTTAAATTTACTGCTTTTGTCTCGATATAACGTCACTTACGTTTAATTTATTAGTATTATATTCTTACCTTTATATATAAGTATTATTATTTATTATGTACCTATTTTAGCTGTTTATGACCTTTATGAACGATATATCATCTTTACCTACACCGAGATGGCCAACTGACACATGTGTTTAAGGGAAAGGGCATGTCCATGGGCAGTAGATATACACTTATTATTAGAAATGATTTGTATCGCATCCCTTACTATATTTGATTGCATCTCTTAAAACTTGGAAGTGGAGTGTTTAGATGGACCCCATACATAGTATAAAACATTGTGACGACAATGTCAGAATTGGAGGCATACTAACATAGATGATTACTTTTCTTCATTGAAGAGTAAAACATTGAATTGTCTTTGATACGTATTATAGCAATTAGATTACATCCTCTTGGGGTCATGAGTTGTTCATTTGATACGCCTTGAGTTGTGAAGTCTGTCACTCTCCTAATTCGAACTGCTCTGGCAGGGTAATTCAACACATTTTGTACTATTGACAGTTTAATTAATAACCGGGTGAGGGTTAATTTGCGATTTTTAAAAAGTTTAATTAATAGTTAACAACTTTTGATGCCGATTCCTATTGTAATACAGATATTATCACGACTTTTCTTGACCTCATGGACTGAGTAGAACCTTGTTCAGGCCAGTGTCAGGCAATAACTTACTAACGTTTAACAGACTGCAATATGCCAGCGGTAGTAAAACAAAACTTTTAACTCCAGGTATATTCGGGCACAATACGAATGGTGAAACCATGGCATTATTAAAAAATGGTGAATCAACAGGTACCTGGACGCTTTTAAGCTAACAATTCTGAATTTCTAATGAAAGAGAAACACTGCCTGGGTTGGTTAAATAAAGTTGCTCCGAGCCTCCTTAAAAACTGCGTGGGGCAGAAAATTGGAGGCAATTTCAAACTGATTCATTGACAACGTAGCCCTGTGATGAAATTAGCAAATAGTTCATATTTATTTGAGACAGTACTAATGTTTGTAGATCACATGTTTTTGGAAATTTGACATCGGACATGTTATCGCCCGGTTTCTCGGGCATGAAAAATGAATTAGGTTGACGGCACCATACCTTTACAGGTATATGTGGTGGGCCTGTATTAACGGAGCATGGGTGGAGCTAGTGTGAGTCCTCCAACACACATAGTGCATGTACGGCTAAAATGATAATCTGTTCATTGCAATTTGAATATCTGTTGGAACCGATAACAGGAATTAGTCAGATACATTTTACAGGCTATGACCTAGGTGCCGTGCCACAAGCCCTGGTCAATGTGAGGCCATGATGCAGGAGCATTAGCTTAGAGGAAACTGATTGTCATACCCTCTGCAGACAGCCTTTGGTTGCACTTGTCAAGAGGTCAATTGACACTAATTTTTTATATTATGTATATATGCATCAACTTATTAATTATATACATATGTTACATGCAGTCACAGCACATGGTTTTCATAAAAATTGGTGAAAATTGTGCATTATACATCTCCCATTCCATTTTTTATTAATTTTATGCTAACAGCATGTCACTGGTTTCAGTACTTTGATTAGTAGCTCGTCACGTTTTGAACAACTGTTCACATTGGCGGGGCAAACATAGAGAAACACAGCCATCCAGTTAAATAATGCAGCACCTATTATAACAAACAAGGTTTGTACGTTTGACGCGAGATGTTGTCTGCACATCTTTACAGTACCAGTACAGTTAACAAAGTTACATATTCACCGCTTACGGTCGCGGAAACTGAAGACTTTTGGCTATTTATAATTTTTATTTATTCCGTTATTTATTTAGCTGTGATGCGCCTACGATCGGAAAAGTTGATATAACCAACTGACAACTGGTCAAGAATCATTTTATCACGGACTTGTTTTAGATAAGCATCAACAATCTTCGTTTATGCGACTTCGTATTGTGAGCAGTCTCTTGATGATGTCATCAATTTATGTGCACTAAGGGACAATGCTTTCATCACGGCGTTTGACATTTTATTTGGGCCGATTTTGTTCAAGGACTGATATTCAACGATGAAAATATGAACGGGGTTGTTTACCAATTTAATGTTTGCATTTTTTTACCTAGCCCTCGCCACACAATACGGCCTGAGCTGAGGAAGAACGTCTGATTATCGAGTATGTTCATTTCCGCAAAATCTATGGAAATACCTGATTGTGGAGTCTCTCGCTCCGTCACAACAACCTAGCGTTATCTACTTTTGCTTTTTGCGTGTTCTACAGTTATTCTAACCAGGATTTATGTTTGATGGCAATTGATTTTCTTTTACAAATTTTACATGTCGACATGTAGCAATGACTGCTAGAAGGAAGAGGAAGTTACTCGCTTAGACTGGGTTTCGTTTGCTTGAATTAACACTTCTTTCTGACCGTTAAACGCTGATTACTGGAGAACCAGCCACCTTCCCATACCTTCGGGCTTTATCGTGGATCAAGCTAAAAACCCGGCTGTGTATCCGTATCATGGTAAAACAAAAACACCAATTAAATTCGCTAAAAATAAGTGTCGTTATAATTATGCATCATAACGAATATTATTTTTTCAGGAAAGCTAGTATGGCGGCAGGTCCTCAAGGTGGAAAAGGGAAATACGAGTTAAAACCAGAATTCTATTCCAGTTATAACCCTTATTTCTATCACTATACAAAAGGGGACAAGTCTAAGGTATGCATTTATTGTGAATTTAGAAAATCGCTCAAAGATATCATACAAGAATAAATTCGCCATAGAGTTTGATTAACTATCCAATGAAACATATTTGTGTTACAGAATTTTAATATTTCCGGCTGCAATGCATATTGTTGTCATCTAGGCATTTTTAAAATGTGGGCAAGAGTTGTCTAATATGCAGCCACAAAAAAAGGTTGTATGTGGTACTTAGTGCCAAAAGTTATAATAGGTATTTTTGCATTTATTGTTATATTTTATTATTTGTCTGAGCAGTTCTTAGATGTTTAAGATAAAATCCACAAAATAGGCAGAGCCTTAGCTCATATTTTTAGGTGAAGTTATTCACTCTCCTCTGATTTGTTAATAGCGAGCTTGATATTTTTGCGGCTTGGGTCTGATTTCAGGTTTTTGAATCTGGAAATTTCCTTCTTTGTCTATGTTGAAAAATACTGTTACAGGCTTTGTCACAGGGATTTACAGGTGTGATGATGAATGCAAATTACCAGGCCTTTAATAGTGAATGAAAAAATCACTGGATGATATAATGAATTTTGATACAAGTAAATAATGCCCAAATTATTTTCAACTTCAGGGCAACACATGTACCGAGCATCAATAATAACAAGACCCTTGGCAGTACCTTCTTTAAAATGTTAGTTTATTTTCACATCTGACAGTGTCTTTTATTATACGATTTTGTTATTGTTATTTCAGTCAGAAGAAGCTCAAGTAAAGAGAAAGAAAGAGAATGATGAAAGTCAAGCTTTACCCCCTCCAGTACCTCCTAAATTCAAGCCTCAGTTTTCCCCCATTGTGAACCTCCTACAGTCTGATGTCATGATCTACCTCATGGAACTCATTCTGGGTCGAGCTGCTGCAACAAGGTCAAGGTCACTGTCTGAGACACAACTGGAGAGAGTAAGTTCTAGTTTTTATGTTTCGTTTTTTTACTGTAATCCAAGAAATTATTTCACAGGATTTAATTTCGCGAGTGGTAAAAATGCACAAAAATAAGTAGCTGCGAATGTGTTAAAAACATAAAATATAGACATCACCTGAAACTAAAAAATTCGAAAGTTTGTAGTCACGACTATGCAGACGATCGACCAAACGCGAAAGTTTGTATTCAGAAAAGTGAATGGGTTTACGGTATTATACATAAATAATAAAGAGAAGCATGCTCCTGATCCAAAGGTTGTTGGTTCAAACCCTGCCTTGAAAGGAGGTTGAGGTTTAAAAAAAATTGGTAAATGTGAATACTGGGTCGGTATTTATAAAGCATCGTAGAAGAAAACTTAAATATTTTGACTGAAGTTCAAAACTTGTGATGCATATAATTCCTGCTAAGAAAATAATAATCCATAGGCGCTTGGTGATTATAGTAGCTCTCTAAACAATGTTTGAAACTGTTTTATACGTTCAATGCTATTAGTTGCCTTGTTTATCAGAGACACTTAAGTTCATTTCATTATTTGACACTTCAATTTCAATATTTTAAGAAAGTTTTCAACTAAGATGCTTTATAACTACCGACCCTGGTCAGTAACTCAAGAATGGTTCATAAATTAAGTTGAAATGACTTGTTTAATTATCTATGCAAAAAGATGAGTTTGAACAGAAACTTACAACAGTCTATGTTTGTTTCAGGTGTTATATTTGGTTGGTATAGCATTACATGAGCAGAGACGAGCTATTGCTGATGGCGTTGACACGTTTGACTTCCTATCCAAAGCTTGTGGTCAGACAAAGGATTCTACACAAGTCAGGAAAGGTCTGTTATCCTTGTTATTTAATGAATGATCTAATACATCCCAACTTATGTCTCTGAAATTATGTCTCGAACATGTTGTTGAGAGAAGATATTGATTTTGTGATGGATTTCTGGTTGGATTTTGCTGACTTTTTAGATGCTTGTTCTTCTTAACCATTAATAAGATTTCAATGAAATTTTACATGTATAATTGGTACAAAGCCTATGTGTACGTATCATTGGAGAAAAAATGGCCAAAGTTATAGCCCTTTGTGGGAGACAAGTTTTTGCGTCAAAAACTATTCTAGGTTTACTTTATAACTTTGAGATGCATTCAAAGATGTTTTGTCGGATAGAGGATTTCACTGGCATTGTTAGTCCCCTATAGGGTTTCATCAAAGATTTTCATATCACTTCAAAACTTGTTTTTCATGGAATACTTGCAGTTCTTGATAATTCTGTTTATTTTCAGATGGTAAATGTATACAATCACTGTTGGAAAGTATAGTCCATAGTCACGCTATCACTCATGACAGTATCAGAGATCTAGTTACGTGGACAGTCCAGGTAGGTTGTTAATGTGGTCAATTGTTGATTTCATTACTATGCTAACCTCTTCAGAGTAGCCCTCTGTAGAGCAACAACTTCAACAAATTTCCTTTAGACTAACGGCCTTAGTTGATTATTTCTATAAATTTAACCTCTCTAGAACAGCCACTTCGGTACAATGGACAATATTTGCCTACTTTAACAGTATGTTGCTCTATGGAGGTTGTACTGTACTTTTAAGCAAATTATTAACTGTTTCCCATGGAGATGTATTTTGACAAATCTCAACATTTTAAAGTAGGACTTTGATGCCGTTAACTGCCTTCAGACTGGGAAAACAGTTCGAGCCATCTGCCAGTTTGAGACATCTAACTGTACACCAATGCATCAGCATTTGACCAGGACTAAACTTTTGTTACTACAGTACCTGTTAAGGTTTCTAGGATGATTGAGTCACAAAACTGTTCCAGGCTGTCAAGTTCTGCTGTCAATCATTATTTATTTTCAAATACCTGTTCAAAAATTAAAATATAAGTCTTCCTTGTTGATCACTTCGATGTGAATGAGTTGCTTTAAGACAAAGTTCGACCATATAATTTCAGAATTTGACTGAAGTACGACAGATGAAGAATCAGCCAGTATCAGTGGAAGCTCTTGGTAGAGTAATCTCCCCTCGTGACAAACAAGCTGAGTTAGCGAGAAAGAAACAGGCAGCAGCTGCCGAGAAAAGACGACAAAAGATTATGGCCAAAATGTCAAAAATGCAGAAAAATTTCATCCAAGAGAATGCTGAGTTGTTTGATAACACCAGCACGGAATTGTTTCCTCGAGTTGGTTCAAATATGGATCTCAGGTACTGTAAAATCATTCATTTTCGTGAGGGATTAAATTTCATGGATTTCTTGGTTCACCTTCATCCAAGAAATCATATCACATTAAACAATAATTTTGATCCTCATATTCATTACCTGAAATGCAAAATCAACTGTTTTACAAAAACCTCGAAAATTTGTCCCATCGAAATAAAAGAAGTATGTATCATTTTCTATAGTGCAAATGAATTACCCTGGTCCTTGAATTTTCAATTTGAAAAAAGCTATTCCATTGTTGTAGTTCGATGACAGGTGTTGCAAATATCTACATGTATATAAAGGTGTCTAATTACAAGTTTTGAAAGTTCTTAGGGAAGTTTATGAGCATTATAAAGATAAGCATGTTGGATTTTATATTTGCTAGGTCGTGAATTTTTAAGTCTGTGGTCTGTTTTAAAAACTTAAGTTTTTACAGAATATTTCAATGTTTATCTTCTATGATTTCAGTGAAGTTGATAACAGTACATACCCCATAGCACTGGGAATTAAACGTACCCCAGTAGGTCAATGTTCATCACAGCTTGGTACATGTATACTTTGTCAAGAAGAACAAGAAATCAATTACACAAATAAAGCAATGGTCCTAACAGCATTCATCCAAAAGTAAGTGGGTTTGATTTTTCAATTACATCATTATGTACTCTCCATGGTCAAAATGTCAGTCTGTCCAGTGGTGGCCTAATGACAAACAGGCCCCAATCTCCCGAAGCATCTCAAATCTCACCTCAAAAATTGCTATGTGTAGTTTGGATAAGTTGCATGGGAGGATGTTATCAAAATTAGCATCATAACATGAAAACATTATTCTTAGATTATAACAGTAAAATTTTGCGAGTTAAAACTTCGAATTTATCGGAAATTTAGACCCTGATTTGGCAAAAAAATCAATTTTAGATTAGATTTCTACTTGAAATGGTTCAGGTGATCGGAACCAGATGATTCTCAAGCTTACTGAACTAACATTTTTGTGTGCCCTTGCATGAACCATAGTTCTAAAGGCCTGTTTTCCGTTTTTGCTATATAAATTTACCCTGGTATTCAGGATTTCAGGAGTTGAAAACTCAGAATTTCACCCATATGTTTGTACTTAAGGTCCACTGTGCTATCACTGAGTAGAGGAACAGCCTTATTACATGGAGATGAGCACAACCCCCTGTGGATGAGTTCAGATCTGAACACAGGTTCTCACACAAGCTCCTGTGGTCATATGATGCATGCTGACTGCTGGCAGAGGTAATATAGTAAATTTTGTGTTGATTAATTTATACCTAGATACATCATGGACTATTTGAAGATCCAATCACCATTTGGGATCAATAACTTACAAAATTAAACATACAAAGACCAGTGTTACAATTTATTGACAAATCAGAGCTACAAGTTGATCTTGAAGTTGACTGTTTGACCTCTGAAAACTTCAAAGCAACTACATATCCTTTACAATTATGACCCTAAGGTAAGTATTAAGAAAAATCTTGTTAAAATGATGGGTGAGATTTGACATGAATTGAAAACCTTCATGATGGAATTTTCAGTTTGTTAATTAACTTGAGTTCTTATGCCCTGGCATTTACTAATGTAGATGCATATAGGAATGCACATGTCCGTTGTTTGTCCATAACAAAATGTTGAAACTCAAATATATTAATTCCTTTAATGTATTGCTTTCAAACTTGGCATACTTGTCTTTAATACCTGCATAAACACATTACATAATCAAATATTTCAATAGAATTATGGCCCCTGAATGACAAGGCTTCCATCGGGGTATAAGTGTTAACTGAACTCAGGTTTGTCTACTGATAATCCAATCTTTTATTTCAGCTATTTTGATGCAATATTAGCGAGAGAGCGTAGACGTCCCCTCAGATTCCGACATAATTTTAGTTACGACATAGAAAAGAATGAGTTTTTGTGTCCATTGTGTGAATGTATAAGCAACTCTGTGATTCCTGTATTGCCTGCAATATTCCCAACTCAAAACATGTAAGTATATGAATATTAAGCTACCACTTGGGCCCTTTTTTCTTTGACGAATTTAGGGATTATTGTTTTGCTCATGTCATTTTGTCTGCCCTTGACCCACACTTGTTCAACTGGTAACTAGATATCTCCTATTATTCTCAAACATTGTCTTGACGAGGTTGAATAACACTATTTTTTAACGGAATTTTTATGCCCCGTCATCTATTGTTAAAAGAGGCATGTAGTGATTGTCTTGTTTGTGTGTCCTTCTGTTGTTTGTTCATTTTTCCAAAAAATATTAATCGAAACTTTCAAGTTCTTGAAACTCGAATATTTTTTAAGTGTATCTAGGCATTGCTTTTAAACTTGGCATACTTCTTTGCCATCATAAACACCTGATTTTACACCATAATATAACATTTCAACAGAATTATGGCCCCCGGATTAAGTTAGCTATTTGTTATGGACAAGGCTTCCACCAGGGCATAAGTGTTTACTGAACACAGTCTTGTTTTGTAGCATATATTGTGCACATCCTCCATAGCAAGTATTTATTATACAGTCGATCAAAGTTGGGTTCAAGAAATTTGTGTAACTATAAAAATATGCTAACATACCCTAGTTTAAGGAATGTATATGTACAAGTTATATCATCACTACTGCACTTTTATTTCAGTGCCCAGGATGGTTCAAATTACCTACATTTTCGTGACTGGTTAGATGGTATACATAAAACTGTTGTACATAGTGTAAAGGAGCCCGATGATGTAGGAAAGGGAGGTAAGTAGTGGACTATATTAAAACAAAAAATAGCAACAATTCGTAGGAAAATTCATGAAAATATTGATTGTGAAAGGTAAAGTTGGTTTATTAAAGTGCCACCCCTAGTGAAATGGGTTAGTCAATTATGACTGATGAGACACTTATCTTTCATGTTGTAGTACCTTCCCGAATCTCTTCTTGTAATGCCTGGCGCCTGTCAGAGATGGGCTTACAGTGACCATTTATTTAACTAGCTGACGGCTGACCAACCAGTCTCATCAGTTCAGATCAGGCTTCTGCCAAGATTCAAACCTTCAACCGCTAACCACTCAGCTACTGTTTTGGTACGTCTGGATGGATGGCTTTCACAGAGTTTCTCCTCACTTAGTCTTCTTAACCATCAGTTTGATTTCAATAGCTTCGCATGACTACTAAGTACCAAGCCTTATTGAGCGTATTGTCAGGAATTTTCGGTCAGATAATTTTTGCTGGAGTTATTGTCCCTACTGACTCTTACATACATTTTGTGTAAAAACCCATCTAGTTAAAAAAAACAATAAATGAGGTAAATTTACAACAGTTTATTCAGTACTGATTTATGCTGAAATAACTATTTATTTCACATTTATTTTTCAGAAGAATCTTCAATCATATATCAACCATGTCCACTAACGACTGTTACCAAACTAATGGATGAGAGTAAAGCCAGTAAATTTCAATCTCTGTGGACATGTGTTCAAGACCCAGCGGTCTCCAGTAATCTTTCTAGCGAAACTAAGGAGATGCTGAAAAAGTTCTCAAGGGATGCTTTTTCGGTAAGTATAATTTTGAGATATTTTCTCAAGGCAGACAAGCACTTGGCAAATTTAGTTATCCAGTTGTTTAGCAAGATCAAGTGTATGTGTGATTTTCCACGTTCACTTTGAGAAATTCTGTCACTCTCATGCCTTTTAAGACTTCAACTTTCGGTTGAGGTTATGTTTTTTACTGGAACTGAGTTATTGCCCTTGACGAATCATGGTTTTCATAGTATTTCCACATTTATCATTTCAGTTTGGTCTTGTTGTTGAACCAAATGATGATGATCCTCGTGTTGCTATGATGGTCTGGAACACTTGTGCTTTCACAATACAAAATATTGGTAAGAAAATATTTTGGTTTTCAAATTTCTCTCAGTATAAAATTATGAATTTATCAGCAACAAACTCCTTCAATCTAAAGTTAGTTTTATTTCACAACGTTTCGACGTCGACTTAACATCTTCTTCAGGTGACGATATTACAATACAATATATACAATTCATGCATTTCTCAGTATAAAAACATTCAATAATTGTAGTAAATTATAAACTGCTTGTTTCTTGGCACATCTGCACTTTATATAGCTGTTATAGTTATAACATACATTCAATGTAATTGTATTGAAGACATAAAATCACTTGATTTTCATGTGCTGAGTTGAAATCTTGAATTAAAGAATGTATTTTTATGTCTAATACTTTCCTTTCTCCGACTTAACATCATAAAAACAAATTCCATGGCTTAAGTTAATGTATAAAATTATGAGTACTAACATTTTCTATGCTTAGGGTATATCTTTTTTATTTCAGAACAAATTCTAAGGGATGAAAAGAAGCCATTATTTGGTCAGATGTCGAGTAGACAGAGTGATTGCTTGCGGTCAGTGGTCAAGGTTGCAGCCTCTTACAGTCAAGTTATAAACCCTGAGTTAGTCAAGCAGCATTGTATCAGACTACTCTCGTGTATGTAGGACTTCTATTTCATGCTTGGCATTTCAGGGGTGTCAATCTTCCTGATTAATCTGGAATTCTGGATGAACACATCAAGAAAGAGCCATGATTCCTGACCAAAAATAAAATTTATTTGAAGAAAATATCTTGAGAAATAGTAAAGACATGGTCAATTAAGTTGGTTTTGATGCAATTTCTTAATAAAAATAATGTGGTTGAAGACCTCCTATTAAGCCACACGTGATTTTTCTGACTTTAAATTTGGCTCTGTTGACACCCCTGGCATTATGGTAGCACTGTATACTGTCCATAGTTTGTGTCTGTAAAATTATTCATATTTTCAGAGGATTAAATTCATGGATGTAACGGATGAATTTTGGACACAAAATCGCAAGATTATGTGCATGGACTGGCTTGCCTAGGCAAGGCCTAACTGAGCATTCGATAGGACAATGCTATGAAACAGCTTGCTTCACAAAAGCCTACATATCGGTTATAAGTGAAAATTATAAATGCTACTGACGAGCGATTGTGGCTTGCATACCATAGCGCAGCAAAGTGCCACTGGACCGGTCTGTTGCACCTTAGTTAAGAAACAGCTGATGGTGTTTACTTCCTATGGTTTGAATTTACAGCAAGATTGTGTGTTTTAGGTTGGTCTTGCTTGAAAAGATGGTGTTTACTGTAAAATCCTTTAATTTCGCTGGGATGAAATTTCGTGGTTTTGGTAAAAAAAGACTTATTTCAATGGTACGTTAATTCAAGGATTTTGCATTTCAGTTAATAAATACAATGATCAAAATTTCTATTCAATTAGATTTGATTTCATGGTGGAAGGTGAACCACGAAATCCATGAAAAAAATTAATCCCTCACGAAAATTTATGATTTTGCAGTATACTAAATCAAACAAAGGTTAACTATGACCCGTCCTTGTTGTTTCAGTTTTGTTCCCAGACTGCATCAAGAACAAGAAGACAGAGTTAAGTGTACTAGATGTTGACATGTTTCATTATTTCGTATCTATGGTGATGTCCCTACCAACGCTCCATAGTGACACCTCAGGAATTAACTACACACAGTTACCATCCGGTGGTATGAACGATCAACATACGCTACATATGTTGATTGGTGTACATTTATTACAGATACTGTTGTTGTTTGATGAAGAGAATAGTGGTAAGTTCTCACTTGTTGCTTTATTCATCTTTTCTCATTGCGCCCATACACTTAATGAATTGACATTACACAGAGATTGCTCCTCCTGCTTGTTTTTAGAAGCGCTCCTCCTGCTTGTTTGTCAAAGCTTGCTTAGCAAAGGTTTTGAAGTTAATTCATAGGACCATATGATTATAATTAACGGTTAAAATGGTTTTAAAGGGTATTGATTGACAACTGGCGTAATGTCCATTGGGGCATATAGCAATGGTGCTGTCAGTCTGTCCATATGTAATGCTAATCTTGTCAGTTGAACTCCTCACAACCTTTCGCGTTGAATTTTCTTCCAACTTTCACTGATGAACTACCCCAATGTATAGAATTTTGGCTTTGTCAATTTTTACCTGAGATATGACTCTTTGTTACTTTCACTTGAAATGATATCGGCTATATAATAGGAGCACCAGTGTCCCCTGGAGACAATTCTAGTGCTTTCTGTCTAATTATCTTTCATCATATTGTTGTGTTTTGACTGACCAATTATGAGACCTAAATAATCATGCTGAAATCATTATACCACCTGATACAAAATATATGGGAGTTATTTTGGAGTCATGCTTAAAGTCTCGAAGTCTGTTGATTGGTTGGTTGGTCTGTGCATATTTCACTGGCTTAGAATGAGAAGGTTGTAACTACAAAAATCAATATTTTGAGAAAACAAGACAAACTGTCTGACAATTACTCTTTACTTATGGTAAAATAAGCTTTTTCAACTTCAGTTTGGTCAACATGAGAAATTCTGATTTTCATGACAATAGGCTCTTAGAAGCGCTTTATGGTGCAGATTTCAAATATAATTCTTACAAAGTTGTAAGCAGTAGTAACTACCTTCTCATTCTAAGCCATTGAATTGTTCATACTATTTCTCTGTAACCATTGGTGGGATTTCGACAAAGCTGATCATTACCAAGTTGAAATACTGTGTGTTTCAGGTATGGAAGTTGATGGAGATTATGAAGGGGAGGCATTGTTGATATTATATAATAAAGTTCATTCTTTGGCTAAGTAAGTAATACTTGTATGATTTTTAATTTTCCACTTTTGAATATTTAATTTCACTTTGATTGAAGCTTTATCTGACACTATAGTCCAGGTAGGATATTTTGACAGTGACGTCATCATTATGTGTACCAAAAAAATTTAAAACATTGCTTAGTTTGGTTTTGAACTGTTGATATAAGCCTTTATACTTGTTTTAACATCATTATAGTGGATTGTTCCACTGTGTCACTCTATTTATATTCTAACTGGACTATAGATCCCTAGGTCCAAATTCAAATTGGTATGAAAACAAAAGTAATTATCTAATCAAGGAGAAGATGGAGGTGGTAGTTTTCTTGAATTCATTATTATGGAACTAGTTCTAGCACCATTATAATTTTGTAAGCAATTTTGTGTTCATTCAAGTGTTTTGAGTGAGTTTTTACTTGATGATTGTTCAATTTTCTTCCGAACACAGGTGAACCTAAACTGTTAGTAATTCTCGGTGAATAAAACAAACGCATGGATTAAGTGCTAATATAGTATCCAGTGCTTCCAAAAGTGAAGAGTCAAACTGCTCATGACTCTCTGTTTTCAAGATTCATCAAGATATTGCAAGAAACTTATATTATAAGAATAGTAAATTTGACTCTTAACTTTAAATTTTCAAGAGTCAAAAAAGGCACTTTAATCAAATTCAAGAGTCAAAATTCAGTTTCAAGAGTCAAATATAAGACATGATTGCTACTGACTAAAAAATTTTATGTTTTATTTTTCTTCTAACAGCATACAGAATGAGAATCCACCATTACCATGGCAACTTTCACTACATGTACGCAAGGCAATGTTACCGTTCTTACGATGTACAGCATTACTGTTCCATTATCTCACCGGTGTACAAGCACCTTCAGAGCTTTCAGGTAATTGTTTTACCTTTATTTATGCCTCAATCTTTGATGATAGAGTATATCGCTTTGCTCATGTCAGTCAGTCTGTCAGTAGACTTCAATAACTCAAAAACGCTGTGACTTAGGATCTGTAAACTTTACATGGTTGTTTGTTAGCAACAGTAGATGACCCCTATTGATTTTGAGGTCAGTAGGTCAAAGGTCTAGGTCACTATGACCCTTACCATTTTTGACTTTTAGGGCATACATGTTTTACACACATCTCTTGTGTAAGATCAATATTTAATTTAGCATAAGGAGTCTGCTTTCATTCATGTTAACTTGACAATAAAAACAAATCAACACAATCAGCAAAAGATGTAATGTTTCTCCCTTTCATATTTTTCACCAACTAGAAGTAATGTAGGATTGGACCATGAAAATATCACATCTATGTTCATTTTCCTAGATATGGCATTGATTTCATGACAGTAATATTTGTATTTGATAACAGAAGCTCGAGATGAAGCCACTGATGAATTTGATCACCTATGTAAATATCTGGGCTTGAACTCTCACATGTCAAGGCTGCTAGACAATCAAGGTGAATTAATGGACAGTTTGATAGCCAGGTAAGTGTTTGTATGCTGAAAAACTTTCTCAATTAGGTTACATTGTATGTCTGAATATTTTAATGTTTTAGGCTGGTGCCTGATTTTTGGTTGTTTAAATTTCTTTCCTTGTCAATGTCTATATTGAAAGTGGAATTTCAGGCTTTGAAACCAGGATTTTCAGTCTAGAGAATGCTTGCTAATTACCAGGCCTTAATTCTGTATACCACAGCAATTTCAATTTCAACACACTTGTTTGAAAGATTCCCTCGAAGCTAGAGGTCATTTGCTCATTAGGCTGAGATTAAACCAAATGCCCAGCTACTTCCAACAGTGAAGCTCTAAAATAAAATTGAAAGAAGTAAGTTGAAAATGTATTGACTCCCATTTGCGTTGTGAATTAAGAGTAACTACATTGTGCACATGCATGAAATTATCGCAACTGGGATACCAGATTTACTTTATTCAAACTACATGTAGTATATTTATTGATATAAGGGAAATAACTCAACTATTGCTCTTTTCTATGAATGGGAAAAATAATTTAGATGCAAATCATGGTGAAAGGGGAAAAACGAAATTAGTGCAAATGTTGGTCAAAGGGGGACAACTCAATAAGTGCAAATGTTGGTCATAGGGAGACAACTCAATTAGTGCAAATGTTGGTCAAAGGGGGTAAAACTCAAGTGTTGCCATTTATTGACAACTCAAGTATTGCCATTTATTTTAAGATCAAAGGGAGATTACTTAATTGATATAATTTTCACCAATTATGGTGTTATTTTTTTTAGGTGGTGTAAGAATACATCGGTGCAGGATAAATTATCAGCCTCTAGTCAACCTCATGTACAATATCCACTGAGAATCAACAAACTTATACCACTACCAGAGGATTATAGTGAACTCATTAATAATGTATCAACATTCACGTAAGCATCTTACTTTATTTACTTAATTAATCCTTATACGCGGTTGTGCGCATAAGGCGTCCACAAAAGATCTCCAATGTAGCTGGTCACTTGCCCATGTTTGTACTTAGCCACAGCTCCGCCCTTCAGACTTCATCTCTTTTTCTACAGATCTACTCCATCTTTCACGTAAGCATCATCAAATCTTAATTATTAAGCCTTATATTACATAGGAGCCCTATTATTGACTGTACAGTTCGTTGTTTAGATACAGAAAACATGTAGAGCAAGCTACTTTGGTAGTTTTAACTGGCTTTCATCCCTTGAAGTCAGAGGCCAATTTGACAGCAAATAGCATATTGGGAATTTTACAAAACCTATCGACTCCTAGTCCCGGGGAATAGAATCTGGGGATTTGGACAGTAAGCATCGTCTCCAGAGTGGGGATTTAGACATTCAAAAATGAAAATGCTTAATCCCCGGGTCGCCTGCTTTCAATTCCCAATGCCGGAATAACATTGACTGGTGCATTATGGTAACCGGTATGCTGTTTTTTCAGGTGTCCGACCTCTGAAGGTGAAGATAGTCGTGCTCCTACTCTGTGCTTAGTGTGCGGTCAGATGGTGTGTTCACAGAGTTATTGTTGTCAGACAGAAATTGAAGGAGTCACATTAGGTGCTGCAACCGATCATGCTTTCAAATGTGGGGCTGGAACTGGAATATTCCTAAGGTTTGAATTTATTTTCACTGTAAATTAGGAAAGAGCTCATCATCTGCACCAAAACATGTGAAGGATCTTTCCGACTGCCAACTACAGTTTGATGGAACAATTGTTCATGAATCATCATTAAAATTTTGTGAACAATTTTGGTGCCTCAGTCTGTTCCTTGCATCTTCTGTATGGTTGTACATTGTCTTTTTGCTCAATGTTAGGATTGAGCAACATGTAAGAGGCAACAAAGTTCTGCAGTATCTCAATTTCATGCCCAACTTCAAAACTAAGATTTTCCTGGCAGAAAATTACAAAATTGTATCTGATATGACACAAAGGCTTACAATGTGTTTAAACCCATTAATTTAAAAGTGCGATCTCTCAAAGTAATAATTTTTAAGTAAATGAGATTTAATAATAGCTCAGTGGTTAGCCTGCTTGCCGTCTAATCTGGCATCCAGGGTTTAAATTAGGGATGGCAACGAGTACTAAAATCGGTACTCGAGTACTCGGTCATTCTTCCGATCGAGTACTCGGGTACTCGGAAAAAAATACATGTCCATGTATTTGGGAAATAAAAATGGTGTACTGCCAACGTACGTGTTCAACTTCAAATAAAACAGCGCGTTTGCCAGTTCGTTCTGTTCACTTGTTGATCAAATCGAGATAGGAATGAAACAATAACGATAATAAAAACGTCTAACGAAAAAACAACACTTTGTTAAATCAATAGAACTTTTAATCAATAACGCTAGAAAATCAAATAAAAAAATAAACAACTAAGGGGAACTACTCTTATCGACCGATGACATAATATTTACAAAGCGTGACCAATTCACAGAGTAATAGTTCGTACCTATACGCGTGAGAACGATTTAAATTTTAAGTATTTTGTTTTTATTTCTTAATCGATTGTCACCCCAAATAAAAAAAATAACTGCCAATTAAAAAATGATAACAAATACTCGGGTTGATGTCAACGACCGAACTCCTAGCTACGTGTCATAAACTAACTAACAGACGATGATTGACAGGTCTGTGTTTTGATTACGCTTGCAATTAGAGACCTCGTGTCGGCGATTAAGGATTGATGACACGTTGTTAATTGTAATTTTATTTGACTAGATGATATTTGGTAACATCCTGTATAACACAGGATTAACTTTTGTTCGAGTACTCGAATACTGAATTTACTATTCGATAATCGGACGTTTGAACGAGTACTCAAGTACTCGGGTACTCGTTGCCATCCCTAGTTTAAATACAGGTTGAGGCACATATGCTGGCCATATTTCAGCTGATAGGTTACTAGGAAAAAGGCTTTGAAAAGTGAAATATTTTCGATACAGTAACATGTATATTTAAATTTCAGAGTACGAGAAAATCAGATATTATTGCTGTCTGGGAGAACTAAAGGATGTTTTGTACCTACACCGTATATTGATATTTACGGAGAAACAGACCAGGGATTGAGGTCAGTTATCTACAGGGAAATTTACCTATGACATGGTTCTCAATAACAGCAGGCTTCAGGCAAAATTGATTGCTTTAAAAAACATTTTGGGCCAGCTGAAAATATGAAATTTATACACAATTTGAAGAAAATAGTTACATTAAGGACCTTAACAGGCCTTTTGGTGAAGCATTTGGGCCTGCTAGGTTAAAACTTATTGAGAACCCTGCTATTATTATAAGTCTGCTTAGCTATCACAGTTGATGTAGTAGAGTGCTGAACTGTTACCAGGAAGAACGGGTTCCACCCCATGATATTTTCCTCTGAAACGGCTACAGTCATGTTTTCTTCATGCACAAAACTACTGATGGGTTGTGAAAGAGCAAAATTATTTAATTCTAGTTTATAATGCCAGGAAATGTATATGACTGAAAAATTGTAAGAAATGGGACCTTTTTTCACTACTTCAATAGCTGCAAACACTTTGCTCTTAGAGTTTGTGTGACTCATAAAAACTTATAAATAGTATATGTTCTACAATAATAGGTTCATGAGTCGCTGTACACGAAACTGTATATAGGTGATTTACTAATCCTTAGACTCGAAATACCTTAGTCGTTAAAGTTAGTTACATAGTATAACTCCTAAGCTTGTAACTGCTTAAATCATGGTAGCATGTGTTAGGAATGCAATTTTTAGGAAAAAGTTAGATAATATAATCTGTTTTGATTATTTCAGACGTGGGAATCCTCTACACCTGTGTGATGAGAGCTATGCTCACTTACAGAAACTCTGGTTGTCTCATGCTATACCAGAAACTATTGCTCACCATATTGAGTCAAATGCAAACTTTCTGACAGTTGATTGGCAGCATCTATAATCTTAGTTTTGTTACCCGGTATATGTGACCAGTTTACTTACCCAGGACAACATAGAAAGAGTCACAGTGAATGCAGCCAGTATGTTAAGCTGTTAAACTCAAGTAAATTATACTTAACATGGATTACCTCTCTTGGAAAGTGCTTCACCTACCTCCCTGGGAAAGTCCTACAAGCTCTTCACTGACCTCCCTTGGAAAGTGCTACACTGACCTTCCTTGGAAAGTGCTACACTGACCTTCCTTGGAAAGTGCTACACTGACCTCCCATGGAAAGTGCTACACTGACCTCTCTTGGAAAGTGCTACACTGACCTCCCATGGAAAGTGCTACACTGACCTCTCTTGGAAAGTGCTACACTGACCTCCCATGGAAAGTGCTACACTGACCTCCCTTGGAAAATGCTACACTGACCTCCCTTGGAAAGTGCTACACTGACCTCCCATGGAAAGTGCTACACTGACCTCCCTTGGAAAATGCTACACTGACCTCCCTTGGAAAGTGCTACAAAGTGCTTCCCTCACCTCCCTTGGAAAATGCTACACTGACCTCCCTTGGAAAGTGCTACAAAGCGCTTCCCTCACCTCCCTTGGAAAGTGTTTCACTGACCTCCCTTGGAAAGTGCTACAAAGTGCTTCACTGACCTCCCTTGGAAAGTGCTCAAAGCGCTTCACTGACCTCTTGGAAAGTGCTTCACTGACCTCCCTTGGAAAGTGCTTCAAGCTCTTCACTGACCTCCCTTGGAAAGTGCTTCACTGACCTCCCTTGGAAAGTGCTTCAAAGCGCTTCACTGACCTCTTGGAAAGTGCTTCACTGACCTCCCTTGGAAAGTGCTACAAAGTGCTTCACTGAGTTTAAGCTTGAGGTTAACAATTTTCAGGTTATATATACTATCTATACCTATCACATTTGTCTCGAGATTGTCGAACAGATTTGTGTTGATGTAAAGGAGACAGCATCCCAATACCTCCAGTGTTTTATAGTTAACAATGCATGATGCTAAGGCAATGGGCTATACAGCTCTGATGTAAGCAACAGGCTATACAGCTCCAATGTCGGCAACAGGCTATACAGCTCTGATGTCACAACAGGCTACATAGTTTGGATGTTAGCGAAGGGCTACACAGCTCCGATGTTGGCAAAGGGCTACACAGCTTCGATGTTGGCAAAAGGTTACACAGCTCAGATGTAGGTAAAGGGCTATACAGCTCCAATGTTGACCATTCAGAAAAGTGACAATATCTCGCAATCTCTTTGTTATTTCTGAATGTATTTTTTTATTCTATCTGGATTCTATGTTATAAGTCAGGGATAAGAGCATGCAATGACCCATTTTATGTCTCCCACATACTGTAAAATCATTAATTTTCGTGGGGGGATAAAATTTCGTGGATTTTGTGGTTAACCTCAACCGCGAACTTTTTATTTTAACAAACATTAATTTTAGCCCTTGTTTTGTTACCTGAAATGCAAAATCCACAAATTCAAGTCCCAAAGAAATTGTCTTTTTTATCCAAAACCACGAAATTTTGTCTCATTGAAATTAAATAATTTACAGTATGGGGGGAGAATATTTACTTTGTGCTGGATAGACGGGCCAAATTGACTGCTAAAAATTTGTCTTTTTTAACCTAAACCACGAAATTTTGTCTCAACGAAATTAAATAATTTTTGAGAATATTTACTTTTTGCTGGATAGACGATAGTCAACCAGGTTTCTCATTAACAGCAGCTTGCAGGCCTTATTGACTGCTTAAAATTTTTGGCATTAAGGACCTTGTCAAGGCTGTTGGTAAAGGTTTTCATCCTGCGAGGTTAAAACTTATTGAGAAACCTGGTCACTCTGTCGATTTTACGAAGTTTTCCGACACTTGTTCCTCTTAACAATTTGCCAACTTTCAATGAAACTTTTTTGGAATAGTTGGTTCCAAGCCTAGTTGTGCATACTGTCTGGAACGGTAGGTCAGGTGATGTCAAAGTTATGGTCTTTTGTGGGAGACATACGTTTTTATGTCAAAAACTCTTCCAGTTAATACCGATAATTGTTCAGGGCAAGTGAACTAATTATGACTGTATTTCCATGACAAATCTGATTAACAGCTGAGCTCTTTATCAACTCAAATATTCAATGCCATCCCTGATGTGTATGTATAATACTGTAAAATCATTTAATTTTGATGGATTCGATGAAAAGGACCATTTCATTGGGACGTTGCTTCATGGATTTTGAGTTTCAGAAATAAATACAAGGGTCAAAATTGTTATTAATGGTGAACCATGAAATCCTAAAAAATTTAATCCCGCACAATAATTAATGATTTTACAGTAATTTGTTTTATATAGAGTGATTAATTGTTAATGATTTGATGTACTGTCATTTAGTAAGATTCAGTAAGTAATACTAATGAGGGAACTATCCCATTCGAAGAAAATGTTGGGATTACAGTTAACGCAGTTACACCCAGTTCAACCTAGATCAACATAGTTTACCTAAAGGATGTTAATGATGAATGGACATACTTAATAAATTATGTAATGTCATAATGATATTACATTGTGCCAATATTCATGTATATATAATTTATTAATTCCTTGCTTATATCATGTTGATATGAATGCTTATATAAATATTGGTGTGATTACTTTGCACATGTATAAATATGATTATACTGTATATAAGCTTTTCTTTCAAAGGAATGTTGACTGTTAATAATTTTTCCAATTTTCCTATGAAATTATATGATAATTACTTGTGTATATATACCAGTAATTCACTACCCGTAACTTAATTGGAATGTTAGTATGCTTGTGTAATAAAGTGCTGTTTTAGGGTATTAACTTACTTATCGGATGGGTCGCTTCGTATACTCGAGCATGGGTCTGAATCAGGGATGATAATTTTCCTGATTCATCCAGAATTTCTTATTTATAACTGCTGAAAAAGCAAAGACTTCTGACCAAAAGAAAATTTATTTTATGAAAATACCTTAAGGAATGGCAAAGTTATGGTGTATTTAATCTTTTCTGAAGGATTTTCTTAAAAAATAAAAAGCGAGTTAAAGATAATATGGAAACTTATTTTCTCCTGATTTTTTAATTTGACCATGTTGGCACCCCTGTGATTAACTAGATTAAACTTTTAAGTTCCCTGGAACCAGAATTATCACCCTTGTTTAAAAACCTGTGGATTTTCCCTGTGTTTTTGTTTGGCAAAATTAGACTCGTTTGATGCATTGTACCGGAAAAGTACTTGAATTCAAAACTGCCAAAAAGTCCTTGAATTTTGAAGATAAAGCCAACTCTATGGTAAATTAGCCTAGAATAAGTTTACTGCTATCAGAAAACAGACAAAATAGCAACGTAGATGTCAGATGATGAAATGATCTATGCATGACCTTATTGATTCACTTGTCTGTTTCTGAACAGATACTACTGCAAATGACCATGGTGACTCTTTTACAATTTTAGTCCTTGAAAATTGGGGGCATTTGACTGAACAGTGCTTGAAAAGTATTTGAAACTTATTTAGGAAGTTCTTTATGAACCATGACATTTGTATAATCACTTTTCTTGGACAATACGATTATTTATAATACCGGTATAAAACATGATATTACATATATATATTCACCTATGTGATACCCATGTCCTGTGCTATACTTTAAATTGTGCTATCAATATTTTGTTTATCTTTTGTTGTTTTTGAGGCTATAGTTTTACTCACCGTAACTTAGTGAAACATCTGTGAAGAATAACGAGTTTCAGTTCTATTGTGCTTTACTATAGCATGCTGTCCCAAAGGTGTATTATTAAGTATAAGAGAGAGGGGTATTTGAAGTACCCGGTACTTTTCCTATGTTTAGTGGCCCTGGCCTCGATCTACCGAATCAACTCAAGTAGAAATCTCAGCTCTAATTGAGATTTTACTTAAATTTGAGCCTGAATTTAAGATAAATCCAAAGTTTTTCTTCTTTAATATTTAACTGCAATTCCCTCAGAACAATGCTTCTGCTTTGTGTTGCTAATAGATACAATCCAGAATGTACAATATTGTGGGTTTTCCGTAAATTTGCATGTGGTACAAATAATGTTGACCTTAATCCTTCGCTAATGCTATTGTGATTTAAATAAGCATCGCTCATTTCAATGGTTCATACATAATTATTTATCGAACCAAAACATGGATAACAGTAAAAGTTGTTTGTACCGCGGGATTAGTGTGGAAAAACCAGATTGCTTTGAATTCCTGAGTATATCTATTGCAAGTACAGCATCAGTTGATATTTATCTCAATGATTATTGATAATTATTGAGATGAGATATTGCTCAAATTGAAATGCTTCGGGTGATCAGGGCCTGGTTGTCAGAAATTTTTCATGTTTTCAAGTAGCCATAGTTTGGAACATTTCAAGCAAACTCCTTTCCCTTCTCATGCGTTTATGCTATAACTTGTTATATCATCGTGTTTCAACCCAAAATTTTATATAATGTTTCAGCTGAAATTTGTTTAAGTAGCATAGCATACCTGAGCAATCCTTTGTTCTGAGGATGTTGTTACACATGTACCGTATTTCCCCAAGTAAGCGCCCCAGAGGCCATGCATTTTGAGGTCTTAATTTAAAAAAATATATTTTCAGAAAAAAATGTTAAAAAAATAATAAAAAATTCTCTGTTTTTTTGATGAAGCAATGACTAAATATTGATAACCGATATATAATTCATCGGTATACAGGTATACAATTTGTTTTTAAAAAAGACAAATTTTCTCCAAATGGGGGGGCTATTATTTGGGGAAATACGATATTATGATTCTGTTGTTGGATTTGTTGATTTTAAGTTATAGTCAATTGTATACATCATTTCTATGACTCATACATGTATAGAATATAAGCTTTCCGATTTGTATTTACCTTACTTTGTGCAAATGTGTGCAGGATTTGAATAGTTGTGTTGTTTTATTGAATACATTGCATCAATATCTCGGTGGATGTGTTGAAACTTTGAAAAAAGTTTTTTAATGAAATTGTGTTACTTTTAGCTTACCCATAGTATGCCAATAAAGGTTCTTTGTTCTTAAAGAGGTGTTCCCTATAACTTTGGTCGTTTAAAGAATATTATACATTAAGGAGAATCATTATAGCTTAAACTCCACAAATTTTAAACTAAAAGCTCCCACAAATTACCGAGAAAAGAATGGAAACATATTTCCGTAATGAGCCAAATTGGTCACAAGTTGTTTCCCTTTGACCACATAACAATTAATCGCTGGTAGCGATAAAATATTATTGGTGATTTAAATATATTTTTGACATTGTACAGTCATATAAGTGCACACTTTTTCTGACAAATTATGATAATTGATAGTGCTTTGTACATTTAGCTCATTTAATGTGATAGTAGAAAAAATATGCTAGTTTTAGGGAATGCCTCTTTAATTGAATGCTAAGAGAAATGAAAACGCCTCAGTAGCTCAGTGGTTAACACACTTGCCATCTAATCCAGCAACCCGGGTTTAAATCCGGTTGCAGGCACCCAAAGTGTACCCGACATGTTTCAGCCAAAACTGACTGGCAAATACAGGCTTTGCTTGACGTTTAAACAAAGAGAACTGATATATACAGGGTTCTCAATAAAAGCAGGATAAAGGCCAAATTTTGGCTGGCTGAAATTGTGAAATTTATACGCAGTTGCATTAAGGACCTTATCAGGCATGTTGTTAAAGCATTTCGGCCTGCTAGGTTAAAACTTATGGAGAACCCTGATAAGGTGTCTTGTAGTCACTGACAATGGAACAAGGAAGTCTTGCAACCACTCAGGGATTCCAACTGATGACTGTCTGCTGAAATTGCCAAAAGCATCACCTGGTTACGATTCACTGGTAATACATAAAGAGTTGTTTACAATAGTTTCATTTATTTGAATGCACGATAACTGACATTGTAAAGCATTATCGTCCAACTTGAGCTTGTGGATTAAAGAAATTGAAGTCCATTGTGTTGAATTGGTCAGGATCAAATGAGGCCCCACCAACGGCCCCTCCACCATTACTGGCTCCAAGTTTCGATGATGAAGGGTCCAGCATATTAGACTGAAGCTTATTGACGCTATTTGGGTCAAATGAAGGGGCTGATCCACTTCCGCTTCCGCCTGAACCTCCACCAGACTGCGCTTGTGGGTTGAAAAAGTTGAATTCCATGGTATTAAAAGCGTCTGGGTCAAAAGATGCTCCGTTAACTGAGCCAGCTCCGTTACTGGCCCCCAATTTAGAAGACGAAGGATCTAGCATATTGGACTGCAACTGGTTGACGCTGTTTGGGTCAAAACTTGGAGCCTGGCCTCCGCTAGTGCTGCCACCAGTGCTACTACCCCCGCTGGCGCTGCCACCCCCAGTACTGCTTCCCCCACCACCGGTGCTACTTCCACCAGTGCTACTCCCACCACCGGTGCTACTTCCACCTGTTTGTGTTTGGCGTCGGAAGTGACCATCTAGAGGAATAAAAAGGTGACGTACCATTCAGTCCAACATAGCAAAAGCATAAAATAATATAGCTTGGCTAATTTGACACGAGCCTGGCCTTTTGATTAGCATAATTTAACAGTCAACAAATTGCCGTTTACAACGCCGAATGTATGTTTTCATTATCGGGATGTAATACAACCACAAATCTGAAATACCGATATTGCACGATTTGCTTGCAGAAATTGATAAAGCAAGAACCTTGTAACATATCATTGCATAAAGGTCAGGTTCAAGTCAAAATAACCAAGCTATACATAAATTGGAAGGTAATACAAAAAACATGTTATATCACAATTGATCCAAAACTATGTAGTTCTCCCAAAGATGCAACATCCATGTACGTTATTTTATAAAGCATTGGAGGTTCACCAATAGTATGATTACAACATCGATCTGTGTATTCAGAAACTGTTGTTTTATTAGTATACTGTGATATTAATCTATTGATCACGAATATTGGAACGGGTTTAATTTCCTGGATGGCAACCACAAAATTACATCCCCGCGAAAATTTAAACATTCTACAATACACAAAATGTACAACTTTTTGGGTCATGTTTCCTAGAAATTACGTCCCCACGAAATCGTCTTTTTCATAAAAAAACACGAAATTTTGTCCCATTCAAATTAAATGATTTTGCAGTACTACAAAAGAAACTTAAATGAAGTGTACTAAACTTACCAATCACAAATCCAGACCCCAGCTGGCAGACGACACAGAGCAATAAAAGTCGAACGTACATTCTTAGATGTAAGGAAAACTGGTCAAAATTCCTTGTATTTATGCTTAAATGTTCTTGATCGCGGTCCTATATTAGTCAAACAATCTCGACTTAGAAACCACCGGAGACAGAAATCGTGTCTAGGTCCTATATCTATTCCAAGACAAGATAAGATTTGACCAATAGTTGACATTGTGTATTCTATATACATGTGCATTCCATCAGTTTTACTGTTAATCTTTCTGGAAGTGACCGCTAGTCTGCTGTATAAATATAAATAGACAACACTTGTTCTGTTTACCACCACGATTTTCTCCTAGAACGTCCTTGAAATATGTCTAACCTTTGTCTGAATGGTTACATGTACTTTTACGTCCAAAATAAACAAATAATAAGGAATTGCAAGCAACGAATACATAAGACAAGTCCCCTGGTTTTCAGGTTTTTGAAAGTTTGTGTTGCCATGGAAACCACTATTTGTGTCCGAATAAAAAAAACAGATGTGCGCTATCTGATTATTGGTCCCTATCCAAATACCAAGTTTCATAAACCTAGCTTAATAACTGTTTGAGTTATGGCACGATTCAAATTTCTTGACTTACGGACGAAAACGACATGGTACTAATAAAATCTGACTTGAAAGACCGCTTCGGTAATACAGGCCTGACCATCTTCATGATCTTATCCATATAAGGAACGCAATACTTGAAAAGGTAACCAGACAATTTGTGTACGTTTACATGCATATAATGATTACAGTTGTTTAGGGTATAGCGGATCATTGTCAATAACAGATCAGTCTCAGAAACACGAAGAAATTTGATAACTTCCAAGAAAAATCACAAATATTTAATAATTGACCTCAATAATTGAACCCTTTCGACGCTTTGTCATAAAATTTGTTTAAGAAATTACAGATTTAATATCTTGTTAATTTCAAGTTTAGCCGTGAAGCGGAAAAACGTGCTCGAGGAAAACGGTAAACAGAGAATTGGCCTTAATTATGTTAAGTAATTTGCAACTTTTTAAGGAAAAAATGTGTAAACATGTTGATTGTAATATCCATAATCTGTCTATAACCATCAAATTATAGTTATATTGATACAACTATTGGTAAATTGGGTTCAAAGGTACCGCGTCGATTTGTGTATAGCGGAACCATGGGATCACTCAATGGAAAAGTGCATTTAGTTATGTAGATATTATTGTTTTGTTTTTAGTTTTCAATTATTTGTCCATTTTTGTGATCCAGTGACCGTAATTACAAATGCAAAATAAGCATTTGTTACTTTTATCAAATTATAGTTACATAACACTTGTCTATAATTAATACTGTACTAGTACATTGGTATTTGCATTTAATGGCCCAGTTTCGTATTCCTTATGTCTTGTCAATGGAGCTATTAAACTGTTGACTCATTTTAAGCGACTTTGTTATGAAATCCAATTGCCTCAACACTAACTGGAACATATTTGGTGGTGTTCTGTCTTATCTGACAGGTTTAACATAGCTTTTGAGATGATTCCCATTGATCCGCTATAGACCGAACTGATCCGCTATTGACATATCGACTGTGTAGCTTTGTCATCAGATTACTCGTGTATAAATCAAGAGTTTTGTTCCGAAAATGTTAATAAGTCATGCCCGAGTAATGTGTTAAACATTTGCAACAGTTTTTGTTTTGACAAAATAAAGCATATCTTCGTAATCAGCCACTATTTCGTTAGTGATCCGTTATACCCTAAACAACTGTATTCCAATAGTGTTGTCTAATGCATCTCAAAAACATAAAATCAGAAGTAACGAAGTCGGGAAAATGTATAATATAGAGCTTTTTTGTGGGGCTCTTAAATGGCATATAGCAATTGTCATTTGATTTCAACTGTGCATAAATTAGTTATTTTCCTAGTCTCCGATGGTCCCGTTATGAACCCTAAAATAAGTAAATGAATTAGTGTTCCTAGTCACCGATAGAACCGTAAGGTACCCTTCGATTTAGACGTCTCTGGTCGAGTTTTGAAGTCAAATTTTGTCTCATTGTTTTAGTCAAGATATAAAAACTTTTTTTTTCAAAGTAAAACTCGAGTTGGTTTCGTTGACATGTTGATACAATTCGTTGATCATCTGACAGAATGTACCGTGAGAAAACCATGTACACTGCATAAGTAATCCCGTGATTGGATTCACGTGACAACAATGATCACGTGCATGTGCGAGGATGATCACAACGTCATGATGAAATTGATTCAGATGTATTAGAATTATCTTCCCCATGTTTATATCACAGCGTATGTACTTAAAATTCTTTGAATTGTCCACACCAACCTTTGGTTTACATCATTTAATCCGTAAGCAAATTGTTTACTCGTTTAGCTTCCGAGGGCGGATATGTTTGAGCATCTTGAGAATGAAAAAATCTGTAATCTCATAGGCTATACCTTAAAATCCATTGAGATATTCATTTTATACTTGTTCACCTTTATGTCCCAACTCCTAAACAACAGTAGTTACACACAAACAAGTTTTCAGTTATTTCGGTAAATTATTATGCATTTTTTGCTTGAAAGCTATATTTGTTAAAGCCATATACTAACGAGGGGGGAAGTTGTAATTACTTGATTTTAGAATGTTTTTTTTTTGTATTGTCTCAGGATAGCTAGATAGGTTTTCGAACTTGGGATGGACGCTAAACGAAAATACAATTTTTTATGGACTAATCATACATGAGAAAATATGAAAATTTACGTTATTCTCAACTGTTGTCTTGAATACTTTCACTTTATCAGTTACACTGCCCTCCAGAAGTTTCTTCACACTTATCAAATGATAAACGTATACGATTGATTACATTGACACACACCGGTGTAATGGCATGGTTTCGTCCACACCATATATGTATATGGTTGGTTTTTATCATTTTCTTTTTGAATTGACATTCGATCAGCCTTTATCTGAATTAACCATTTAAATTTTACGCTGTTTGTTTGTCAATTTAAGAAAATCCTATAATTTTAGGAGCGTGAAGGAACTTTTGGAGGGCACTGTATTTTTTCATCAGGCAAATACACATCGTATCTAGTTTCCTCACACAATGTACCAGTCAGATCGAAAAATGCTTACTATTTCTTGCCATATAAACCAAAATACTAGTAATTAAACACCACATGCCTCATATCACATCTACAATGTAATATGAAATGTCCAACAAAATACAGAATAGAACAGAGCAGAACATAACCTTTATTTTTTAGAACATATTGCATAATAACGACAGATACATTGAATATACATGTTTGTATACAGAAATTATAATGAGTCAGTCTCCAGAAAAAAATGCTATTTTGACAAAAACATTTTTTTGTTGAGATTTTCATAGTTTTAAAGATTGTTGTTAATTAAGCCACGGATCTAAATCCAAATCCTTTATTAAGCAAAACGCAAAATAAATCGTGTTATAATACATCATGAATTTTAAGGGAAGTTACATAACAATAGTTTGGAGCTTTTTTGTGGCGTCGCAAATGTCAAATCGAATATCAAAATAGCAGGTTTTCCTGGAGAACGACTCATAATGATGTATGGTAACTTTGAGAATCCGTTCAAGACAAAGCAATGAATTTTGCTTTTATAATTTCTTCAGCACTAAAATTGCCGTGTCTCCATGGGTACACTGAACACAAGTGTGAGACAACTAAAGATTCACTTGAAAATAGCAAGTTACCTGTTATGGACTCATCAAATTTAACACCACAAGTCTTTAAAATATCCAACACGCGGTACGCAAGAGCATTCTTCTCAACTTGATCTCGCATTATTCCATATTTGACTGTATCAGACGGTCTTCGACAAGCACTTTCTAGACATATTCTGAGGTTTTCAATTCGCAACAACAGTCGTGGCCCTTCATGTAGCAATCCGCTTAGTACATCTGATAATTCACTTCTTGTACGAGCATCAAATCTCTCGGACAGCAGATCACGTGATGGAATCATGTAGTAAGGTAGAGCTTGCCATCGAGATATTGCTGTTCTTAAAAACGCAAGAGCCAGAAGTACCAACGATACTAGT
The DNA here is from genome assembly GCA_963678985.1 of Spisula subtruncata. NCBI lineage: Eukaryota > Metazoa > Mollusca > Bivalvia > Venerida > Mactridae > Spisula > Spisula subtruncata. Next base: position 20,701,545 of record OY787661.1, read on the forward strand.
TTGTCTTCTTTAAACACATGCAAGGGAAGCAACTCAGATAACCAAAATGTGACATTTTTCATAACGTATGATGTAATTTCTACAGTTACCTGTTTCAATATTGATTTCGCAATCATCTTCAGGAGAATGAAGAGTTTCTTTTGCGTCCCATTGAAACTGTGTACTAATGCCAGTTCTGATTCTATAAAACAAAATCTCCACTCCTGAAACTGCCTGTCACTGCCTTTAGCACCAACTGGTACAACTTGTGGTAGGAACGAGCAAGCGAGTTCAATGGTCGCCGGAAAGGGCCATTCATGTTGACGTGGCCGCGATGCCCATGATTTCAAAAATTGAGGACAGTCTATTGAAAACCCTATAACATGGTCTTCAGCCAAGAATTCGGCAGAAATTGGTATAGAAGGTCCTTTCACTTCATGAGAAGTCATACCGTTTTCACTGGGTGTTAAAGATTTGAATAAACTAGTCCAAAAAGTGCTCGACAAATATACGTCTCCGGTTTCTGACTCAAAGAGACATTTTCGAATATCTGGGTCTATACTAGTAACACTTATAGAATGTGAAGATCTGCAAAGTTTTAATCTCGTATAACCAGGGGGTACATTCGACATATCTGCTAGAAACACAGGCATACGCGGATGTGGTACCTCTCCCGATAGTGTATCTACATCATCGGTGCATATGATGTCACTGAACAGATAAATTCTATCAACATCACTTTCAAGCACTGAAGTTAGACCTTCTCCTTTACTTCCGGCTGTAATACAACGACTCGTGCCTTTACTGATGTATGTACTAAATAGGTCGGTTTCGTACTTCCAAATCTCTCTTCTAAACTTCACTACATCATCACTATAACCAAGGCAGTCCAGTACGTGGTAGAGTGTCTGGGAAAACAACGCCATGATCTCAGACCAGATGATGCGGTAAAGTTCCTGTGTCCCCTCTGTGCCACCGTACTTTCGTCTTAGGCAAAATATATTTTTCAATTAATTAATGATAAATCTATATTCCAATACATGTACATGTACATTGAAATCCAAATCGATCATAATACAATAATTAAATACGTCCGATATTTATGATCTTTATTTCAAGATACTGATTACAAACGAAAATGCATGTGTTTTATCTTAAACTTACGATATACAATCTTAATTTAACACTACTACATAAGTATTTCCGCTTGAAACGTTTACAATGTCCAACAATGTCAGTACGCTATCACGACCCACGTATACAAATTGTAAGTGTTTGAAGTAGTCAAATGACATGCATGTGATAGTCACATAAACAATAAAGAAGCAATATGACCAATTGTCTTAATCTGCACGTGAAGAGAGCTAGTCAAAGTATTCATGAGAAAGAAAGAAAGCTAACCAAATTCTTCACGTGAAGAAAGATCGCCGAATTCTTCACGAGTAGAAAGCTTTACGAATTCTTCACGTGAAGAAAGCTAATTGAAACATGCATGAGAAGAAAGCTAGTCGAAATCGTTGAGTCGTTTAGATCTATATATTTCACTAAATAAAGAATTAGTAAGGAAATTCATTGACAAATTTAACATAATTTATAACGATGGTTAAAGATAACCCTGTCGTGCATGAGATGCTTTAAAACATACCTTGACAAATAAATGTTCACTGTATATCCATGATATCAGACGTTCACGATTATGTATGAAGCATATGTCATGTGTATAGGCCTAAATATGACGCCCCTAACTTAATGAATGTGGGAATGATGGCGTTGAGTGCAGAAGAAAACCAACGACGTTATGCACCTGTCAGTTGCATTTACGCCACCCCACCGGGGGATGGGGTCGGGGTACAGCTGGTGGTAAAATATCCGGTATTTCCCCGGTCTCTGACTACTAAATATTGTCCCCGTGGTATTGGTTGAGAGAGAAAATTCTTTAAATTTCCTTGGCAGTGCAGGGGAAGCTGGAAAGTAAAGTCACGGCCGTTTCCTCGGCTTTCCACCGTCCATCCCAGGGGATGGGGCCTTTGATGTAAATGACTGGTGTATTTTATGCAGATTTGTTGTTTCTAAGCATTTAAATCAAGTCTCAGAGGGGTAACACCTGAGGTCACGATTTAAGAAGGTGGTTCACCGTTGTGTCGGGGGCTTGTTTTTAGCGAAATGTCGATCAGGCGGGAGGGGCAGGTCGTGTGCCGTTTTATTTCCATGTCATGTATGTAACCTGGTAGGCCTTCTTGTATAATAAAATATGGAAAAGGTCTACCATGATTCTGATCGAAATGCTTCTAAGTTCATCATACTAGTATCCGGGACTATATAACTGTAACCGGTTAGAATTATATTGTTCCTGATCATATATATGAGCCGTGCTGTAGGCCGCGCACCTATGATTTTGTTTCCTTCAGTATTTTGGTTGAAAAAGTTTTCTATTATCTGGTTAAATCTCTGAAAAAAGAGTGTATCTCAACTTAAAACAAGGTTATTGCCATTATATATATCTAATTAAAAGAAATCCCCCTAAAAGTCTAATGTAAAAGGTGAACAACCAGAGGTTCGCGTTAATGAGAGATAGCTGAAGGGTAAATTGATACCTGACTAGAGCCACTCCTTTTATTATTATCGCGCAACACAGGGTGAAACATTCTAGTGTTTTTCATTTTGATTTGTCTTCTATAAAAATAAATAAAAAGTATAATGGCCATTGTGGGGGTCGAACCCACGACATTCGCGTTATTAGTACGACGCTCTAACCGACTGAGCTAAACGGCCAATCTGCTGACGCGAAGAAAAGTACAAGATTTATTGTTGTCAATCTTTTAGATAATGAGTAACGTTGAATCTCATTGGTTGTTGGGGAGTTGTATTAGCCAATGAAAATCTGACTTACTCCGATATTTACCGGTCGGTCTATTTACCACAGAACACCACAGAATACCACATAACACCACAGAATACCACATAACTCATTAAAAATAGCAGAAAATTAATAAATAACGCATTTAAATTAATTAATACCTTAATAACGAACATAAACAAACCTTAAAAAGTATTTTTAACGGACATTATGGCCGCTAAATTATGATTTCTGATCAAGGGAAGCAACTCGTATTTACCACAGAACAAATCGAGACTGGTCGGATTTACCACAGAACAAATCGAGACTCGTCAGATTTACCACAGAACACTTATATATCACTGTAATAGTATAGATAAATGCATTAAATGGTTTATATACACGTTATTAGTTGTATTAATTAAATAAATGAATTATATATAATGATAATAAGTGTTTTTATGCTTACAATTATTGTTGTTGAAGTCAAGGGAAGCAACTCGTATTTACCACAGAACAATTCTAGACTGATCGGATTTACCACAGAACAAATCGAGACTGGTCGGATTTACCACAGAACACTTATATATCACTGTAATAGTATAGATAAATGCATTAAATGGTTTATATACACGTTACTAGTTGTATTGATTAAATAAATGAATTATGCTTATGGATAATTAGTGTTTTAAGGGACATTATTGACGTTAAATTATGAATTCTGATCAAGGGAAGCAACTCGTAATTACCACAGAACAATTCTACATTCTATAGATTTACCACAGAACAATTCAAAATCAATGAATTTTCATAAATAAATATATGTTTTATTCTTAATTTCAGGAACAATTTGATGGCAGATAAGTCCAGGGAAGCAACTCGGAATTACCACAGACAGAACACTTCAGACATAATGGATTTGCCGCAGAATATAATTAAAACTCAAAAATGTCATAAATAAATAAGGAATATGATAATACATGATTCTTTTTTATCTTTTATTTATTATGTATATTTTGTACTGTTTGGTTTTATTTGAACTATATGAAATAAAAAAGTATGATTATTCCTTGCATATGACGTGCGTTGTTGTACCTGAGTAATCGGTTGACTCTATCAATTAGTCGGCACTAAATAAATCAAACTTTAATCATAAATAATTAATACAGAAAGTATAATTAAAAATTGCTGTTGGTTAGTTATTCACGACGACATTATTATGAAATAAAACAAAAACAAATTAATACAATGATTTGACGGCAGTCTTGTTTGAACCCGATAATTTGAAGATTAAGGCGATAATTAAGCGTGAATTGTTTGTGGCCAATTACCGACTTATAATGTTCTACTATACGCATAGTCTTTGTGTCACTACAATTGTCTGAGCACGTGTAATATTATACATATATGAGCCGTTATCCAGGTTTAAATTTATTGAAATAGAACATGTAATATTGTATATGAATTGTTTATTTCTGTCTCATCCACATTTACAATTATGCAAACAACATCATATAAAACAACTAAAATATGTGGTCATTCTGACTAGAATTTATAAGAGACCAGCATCATAAACCAATAAAAAATATATTTTACAACAATAAATGAAAGCTATCTACCAAGTCCATAGCTTAATAATTTTAGATACTTGGTTTAGGTAAGTAAAAAGCTGTATAATGACACCAAAACCCAAACACAGGTGGTGTATGTGGTGACACGTCTGTATAGTATTACATAATTCAGAATACATGAACGGTTGACACGTGGACTTATTAAAAGGTGTCAAAAGGGTTTAAATGTGTCCTAATCCAATCAAGACCGTTGCTTGTGTGGTCGTAGTCTGTATAATTAAATGTGTGCATATTTAATTATAGAGTTGACATAGAACTCGGTTCCAATTTTGTTATTTAATAAACACACACTTAATTACGTATTATACTATAACAAAACTGGGTTTAAGTAATATTAGTTTATTTCAGACTTAACATACGTTTACATCATGCATAGTATCAATTACATATCATGTGAACCTACAATCACTGGTGAACATGCTTTTTTATTTTTTTTCTACCACATTGATGATGTTTCAATAAATGTCCTGTGGATGGCATCTAGCGTCTATGTCATTTCCACCTAGGTTGATGAAAACATACCTAAAAATAGTAAAAAATAATTATATTACTGAGCAGTAACCTTAAAACTGTATTGTACTTGATTTGTATTGATGATAAGAAACTTTATATGATAGGCGATTGTTCAACATTTTATTCACACTTTGATGCTACATCATACGTGGGCCATGAAGAGAGTTCATCCACGTGGTATGGCCCGTATGTAGTTGTATCTCTGATATTGATCTATTATCTTTTAAGTCAAGTGGGGAGTTCAAATTTAGCAAAAACTAACTGAAACTCAAACAGATGGTATTCTAAAACAAAGATACAGCCATAACAGATCACTCTCATAATTTTACGTATCGCTTACAGGATTTTTTGTTGTTGTATTTTTGTGTGTATTCTTACGATTTCTAATTTTGCGATATATAAGTATTCTGTAGTCTCGAGGTGTTCTGTGGTAAATCCAACCAGTCTCGAAGTGTTCTGTGGTAATTCAGAGTTGCGTCCCTTGATTTCAACAAAAACAATATATCAACCATTATTACCACTATATATAATTAATTAATTTATCTTATACAAGTAACAACCTTTATATACATAATTTAATGCATTTATCTATAATACTACAGTAATATATAAGTGTTCTGTGGTAAATCCGACCAGTCTCAAAGTGTTCTTTGGTAAAACCGATCAGTCTAGAAGTGTTCTGTGGTAAATACGAGTTGCTTCCCTTGACTTAAACAACAATAATTGTAAGTATAAAAACACTAATTATCATTATATATAATTCTTTTATTTAATCAATACAACTAATTACGTGTATATATACCATTTAATGCATTTATCTTTAATATTACAGCGATATAGAAGTGTTCTGTGGTAAATCCGACTAGTCTCGATTTGTTCTGTGGTAAATCCGATCAGTCTAGAATTGTTCTGTGGTAATTCTGAATTGCTTCCCTTGATTTTAACAAAAAAACACTTATAAGTATAAAAACACTAATTATCAATAAAGCATAATTCATTTATTTAATCAATACAACTAATTACGTGCATATATACCATTTAATGTATTTATCTATACTATAACAGTGATATATAAGTGTTCTGTGGTAAATCCGACCAGTCTCGATTTGTTCTGTGGTAAATACGAGTTGCTTCCCTTGATCAGAATTCATAATTTAACGGCAATAATGTCCGTTAAAAATACTTTTTAAGGTTTGTTTATGTTCGTTTTTAAGGTTTTAATTAATTTAAATGCGTTATTTATTCATTTTCTGCTATTTTTAATGAGTTATGTGGTATTCTGTGGTATTATGTGGTATTCTGTGGTGTTCTGTGGTAAATAGACCGACTCTATATTTACACCGGAAGTTCATTTACTAAAATTTACGCAATGGTAGAAAAACGTTGAACTTTAATTTTTCTTTTTCTATTTATAATTGTAATTTATATACAAAATGAAAGGGCGGTTTAGTACTATAGATATCACGGCTGTGATACGGGAGTTACTCAGGTAATGTCATGATAGATCTAGATAGATAAAATTGTAAAAAACTTGGATCTTTTCTGTGTCAGAAATCAAAACGAAACTCAGTCAACAAGTTGTTTTGATTGTCTTTTTCAGAAAATAACGTTACAATATAATATAAATTAGTCAAGTAGATCAAAGGGCACTAGATTTCTACTTTGATAAGACTTATGGTGACAGAGTTCTGTCACTCAAACTCAATAATGACTGTTTTGGTAAATTTGTCTATGAACATGATTCAGGATTGGCCTATTTTAAGGCTATTTTTCCACTTGTTATGAAATAATCTAGACTGATAATGAGGATAATCAATAATGTGTTTCCAAATACGAGCAGCCTGAAGGAGGATCGTAGGTGGCATTTGTCAACCTGTTAGGCATTGTCCAAACCAAGTCAATGTTTACCAGAACTTTTAACTCTTCAGCTTTGTACCTAGTCCAGTGTCCGATAAATCCCCTGCCCGGAGCCCGCGGGCTACTAGAAAATTTGGTCGGGCTACCAAAAAAATCTTACGTTAGCCCGCCGGGCAACCATTAAATCCTAGAATTGGTAGTCCGGTCATTAATATTTTACAATAGATCGAGTGTATCTTGTCTAATGAGTGTCGAAATGACAACAATACACAGTCATGTAAACTGAAGACCCCCAATAAACAATCAATTGGAGCTGCTATCAGTCAGTTAATCCCCATCAAAGGTGTTAAAATTCGCTGACAATTTGTTTTAAATGCGTATGGGGTTGATGTATAAGGGAGGTAACTCTGCTCTGACTGACTTTCATATTCATACTGAATGCATGCACTTTGAGTCAAACTTATACACAGTTGAATATAGTTATACTCATAGGTCAACAGTCTCAATACATTATTTTTACTACTGGCCTTATGATATTAAAATGACAGCCAGCACAAATATAAATTTAGCTTCAGTTAAACAGTTATAAGAATGAAAGAATTTATCAATTGTGCCTGGTGCAAGGGAAAGCCCTTGTACAATGTATATGAACAGTTCAACTGAAAAAATATATACCGGGTGTCAGGTTACCGATAAGGCAGTGACCAGCCACAATGTTTACCAATCTTATGACAAGTACATGAATGCTGAGTTACTTGGCTTTTATTTTTGCACAGTGAGGAAATAATGGCCAGTGTGAGACCTGCCAAACATCACCATATAAACATCTCTATCAAAGTTGACTGCAAATACGGAGCAAATTTATAGCAGTACTTCCGCGTATTGCACCTTTGAAATCAGAGGGGATGACCCACAGTGACCCAAGGACTAAGGCTACCATTCTGAACAAGCAGTTCTCCAGTGTCTTCACAACAGAAGATAAAACAACAATCCCTCCAATGCAAGGCACACCCAGTCCAGACATGCACCAGTTCACAGTAGGAACTAATGGGATCAGAAAGCTTCTACTGGGCTTGGACATTCACAAGGCAGCCGGCCCAGACAACATCCCCACAAGATACTTGAAGGACTACGCAGATGAGATAGCCCCAGCCCTTACTCTGGTTTACCAAGCATCTCTACAACAAGGTGAAGTTCCAACTTCCAGCAGACTGGAGAATAGCCAACGTGACACCAATATTCAAGAAGGGGGACCACAGTGTACCTGCGAACTACAGGCCCATATCCCTAACCTCCGTCTGCTGTAAACTCCTGGAACATGTGATACACAGCCAAATCATGGAACATTTTGACCGGTTCTCCATCCTAAGTGATGCACAACATGGCTTCAGGAAGAAACGCTCAACGGACAGCCAGCTTCTCCTAACACTGCAAGATCTTGCCAAGGCACTAGACGAGGGTGAACAGGTCGATGCCTTGCTCCTCGACTTCAGCAAAGCGTTTGACGTAGTCCCATATGAACGACTAGCCGCCAAGCTTCACCACTATGGAGTCCGGGGGAACGTGCTCAGCTGGATCAGAAGTTTCCTGAACCACAGATCACAACAGGTCTTGGTGGAAGGTTGCAAGTCTGACTCCACTGCAGTTACCTCTGGAGTTCCCCAGGGATCTGTCCTGGGACCCTTGCTTTTCCTTGCCTACATCAATGACCTACCCGATCAAGTCAAGTCCACCTCACGCTTGTTTGCGGACGACAGCCTCCTGTACAAGAAGATACGCTCTACATCAGATGCTATTTCTTTACAAGAAGACCTAGACAAGCTCCAGAAGTGGGAGAGCGATTGGATGATGTCATTCAACCCAAGCAAGTGTGAGGTTATCCGTATCACCAAAAAGAAGACACCAATCAAGTCTACCTACAACATCCATGGTTGAGACCTACAAACAGTGCCAAATGGAAAATACCTCGGTGTCAACCTGTCGGATGATCTGTCCTGGAGTACCCATGTATCGGCAACTGCGAAAAAGGCCAACAACTCACTGGCCTTCCTCAGGCAAAACCTTGCTAGCTGCCCAAAGGACATCAAAGCACAAAGCTACCAGTCACTAGTGAGGCCGATACTTGAGTATGCCAGTACAGTCTGGGACCCACACAATCAAGCGAACATCAACCAACTTGAGGCTGTTCAAAGACGTGCTGCAAGGTTTGTCAATGGAGATTACAGGACCACCAGCAGCACCAGTCAAATGCTGAAGGACCTCCATTGGCAACCCCTACAAGAGCGCCGATCCCACTCTAAGCTGGTGATGGTGTACAGGATAGTACATGGGCTTGTCGATATCCCATGTACATACTACCACCCCTCAACCCTGAGCACTCGAGGCCATTCTCTGAAGTTCCTGGTACCTTTCTGCAGACTAGACATTTACCGACACTCCTTCTTTCCCTCGGGCATACGACTGTGGAACAGCCTACCAGAGTGCATCGCCACGGTCGACTCCCTAGAGGCCTTCAAGGGAGCACTGGCCAACATGCTGTAGAAGGACACCCAGATTTTATTTGCCTTAGCCCATGTAAATATTTGCGTCACATTTTAACCTAAATTGTACGACGATGCCCCAGAGGGGATTTTGTACTTCATCGGAAGAAGAAGAAGAAGAAGAAATTTCAGGGCAACTAGATATAATACTGGGCAACCAGAAAAAATTCTGGTAGCCCAGTGGACAACCAGCTAAATTAGAAATTTATCGGACACTGTAGTCCAAGCTCTTTGGCGATGATCATTCCATTTCGTTTAAAAACAATTGACATATATAATGCAGTATGAATAAAAGATCATTTTAGTAATGGTGAACAGCATTAAATTGTGCCTAATCGTGTCACTTTAATACTGGTTTGTGTTCAACATACTTTAACATAGTTAACATAGAGAAGAACTAAACGAAAATCTCATTGCTACTTTTAAATTAAGAACTTAAAAAGTTAATGAAAACAACTATTATATAAAAGTATTGTATAAACAGCCATGAAATGTATTACAATTTACAAGACCTAATTATAGGTCTTTGCAATTTACATGCTCAGGAAGAATGAACCTATATAGATTGCTTGAAGTATGCTATTAAACAAAAAACAGTAACATCTTCATCGGAATCATCCATCAATTTAATAACAGCCACAATGTCATTCATGTGTGTTGCAATTATAAGCTTGACTTCAGCAATCATATTCAAATTGGTGTTTTCCAATTCGTCATTCGACTCATTCCCCTATCGACCAATACAGTGCTGTCGGGTAATTCTGCGCACCTAACGGGTATTGGCTTTCTACATTTGAGATTATTTGATTTTTAGAATAGATTATGGTGCTGTTTGGATAGAAACAACCTTCATTGACAAATGTTAACAATTCAAAACATCATACCTTCGCTAAACTAGGTCAAATGTCGTCTGAAAACAAGATGACTTCCGGTTTTCATGACGTAATTTTTTTCGGCTAATTCTGCGCAGGTGGAGTTGTGTTTTTGTATAGTCTGTTTCAAAGATTTGTTTCACAAGAAATTTATCACAGTATCGAAAGAATAAGTCATTAAGCCAATGTTGACAAAAAAGGAAAAGTCATCATCCATTACAAAAGTGCTTTTATTCAATTTATGTGTCACGTGTTATATCAAATTAACGAAAATCGCCGTTGACACTCATTTTGGTCAAATTTTCGTAGAAATACTTTTCCGATTTTGTTGAAATGATTATAAAACTTTACATAAGTAACCCACATCTACAAAAACACTGGAGGACCGAAGAAAAACGACCCAGCAAAGCCTCTAGGAAATAGAAAGTTAGGGTGCGCAGAATTACCCGATGCGCAGAATTACCCGAAACGACTGTAATGGGGAACCAGAATACTCAGGCATAAGAGCGGTCAACTTTTCACAGCATTGGATGGTCCAAACCCTAATAGATCACACACCATATAAGATGTAATTGGCCAATGGCTGTACGTGTTGGTAACTCACGTTTGCCCTTCAGATGTAAAACAAGTATCGGATATATTTGTAACGTTGTTGTTTGTTTCACTTGCAGGTTTGTTAGTATGCGTGTGATGAATGTGTATGATGTGGACAACAAGACTTACCTAATTCGACTCGGAAAGTATGTTGATTCATAAATAATATTATAAAAAAATAAAATAATATATACTACAGTACTGTAGTTACTGTTACTAGTATGAAAATATTCTCATATTGGAGTTCAGACTTCCATTTAAAACAACACCAGACATTTTGATAATGGTTAAGACTTAAAATCTATATAGACTGATCGAAACAGAAAAATATATACAAAGATACAAAGTTTATACTGTCCAAGTTACTTTCACCAAGTATGATTTTGCCAGACACCATCATACTTCTACTTGCAATTGATTGAATGCTTCAGACAATGAAAACTATTTTCTTTTGAAAGTATATCTTTAGTAGGGGTGATTTTTTATTATGAGGTGGCTGTACCCGAAGATCCCTGTCTCAGCTGCAACTTAGGTCATCTCAAATATTCTTCTTCTAATAATTAATTGGTGAAATTTACTGTTATGAGGGCCTAAAAAAGGGAAAATTTACAACTAGCTTGCTAGGTAAAATCCGAATAATCTCTTTGTTTAAATAATTATTATATTTTGCAATGATTACACTTTCAGACCAGATGATAAAGCTGTCATTCTTATGGAGTCTGGTATCAGATTGCACAGTACAGAATTTGAATGGCCGAAAAATCCAGCCCCATCTGGGTTTTCTATGAAGGTTAGTTATTATGCCTGATTTTGATTTTCCAGCACTATCGTTACTTTTTGTTACTATTAACAACAAGAAAGTTAAGTGACCAGCACTTGTAGGCAGTGCTCTTGTTTAAATGGTCTTATTATCAATAAAGTTTTGGGGCCTTATTCAGCAACGTTGTAAGTCCCAAACTCAGACTTTGACTTAAAATTGACAACATTTAAAATGACTGACATTTCTTTGCCAGTAGATTAAACCATGTGAAATTTTATCTGATAATTTTCTGCTACCCACTGGACATGTTTACTAATTTAGATCAAAATCGGTACATTTGTAAGATCCTGAGAGCGAATAGAACATTTGTCAATCCAAAGTCTAAGTCTGAATTTTAGACTTACAACGTTGCTGAATAAGGCCCCAAAACTGGTGTTCTTTATGTGAAGTTTTACTGTGAGACATAACTCATGTATAATTACTTATCTGATTACATTCCAGATGAGAAAACATCTGAAAGGTCGACGTTTGGAATCTGTACAACAGTTAGGTGTTGACAGGATAGTTGATCTAGCATTTGGGTCGGGCGAGGCGGCTTACCATGTGATCTTGGAACTTTATGATCGGGTTTGTAACATTACACTTGATCATATTACATGTATATCTCAAGTACTTGTACCCATTCACAATGATTAAAAACAACATTATAACATAATTATATGACTTGATTTAGTTCCCCGGGCTCTCCTAATTAAAAAGAATATTAAGAGAGAATTCTGATTATGGATTATGTTAAGTCGCTACCAGTATGTTTTCATATGTTTAATACTGTATGATCTATAAACTATTTACTAGTACTAGGAAGTTGTTATTCCTTGTGTGTTTTTGCAATTGTACTTTAAGAATTATTGAATAGATTACCTGACTAAAGTAACAAATCTGATTGGATGGCGAATGAGCACAAATATTCATGTGTCCCAGGTAAATAGATTTTCTATAACTTGTAACATGACATTGATAATACAATGATTTTCCTTTGTAGGGTAATATTGTGTTGACAGACTATCAGTACACGATATTGAATATATTACGTCCAAGAACTGATCAATGCCAGGATGTGAAGTTTGCTGTACGTGAGACATACCCTGTTGATGGAGCCAAGCAACATGAGCTGCCTTCCGAAGAGAGGTAAGGTCTAAAGAATATTTCAAAATGATATGAATAATGAAAACAAACCACCAAACAAGGATTAAACTTAGATAATGTTTATTTAAGTTCCCACAACGTTTCGCCTGTATGGCTTCATCAGGTGGTAAATAAACATTTTTTGTCAAAATCATTTGAAAATAAATTTAAGGAAATCTTTACAGTACCAGTATTTGTTATTCCCCCTGATACAAAAAATGAAAATACATAGGTGCTGTATTTACAAAGTTTGTGTCTGTAATTTTTGGTAATCATTGGTTGGTTGGATTTTATGAAGCTTGTTTTCACAGGACCCATTAATGTTATAGCAAACCTTTAAGGTAATTCCTAATTGACCATGCCTGTCCATCCTAATGGAAAATCCTGGCCCCAATTTCTCAAAGCATCTCAATCTGAGCAAGATCTCATCTCAAATAGTGGAATGTGTTTTAATCTAAAATTTCCATGCAAGGCTGAACCCAAAATTAGCATCATTGAACAGAAATGGTATTCTGAGTTATTTCACTTTACAGTAAAATTTCAAGAGCTGGAACTTCATATTTATCTCTAACTTCGACTCTGATTTTAGCAAAATCTCAATCATTCAGGTGATCGGTGCTTGGGCTGTCAAAACAAACTTTATACATCTTCTATTTCAGGTTACGGGACATAATACTGAAAGGAAAGATTGGCGACACATTGAAGAAGTTGCTTATACCTCATCTTGGTGAGTTAGTTGTCTTATTTAGGATATTAGTTACAATTGTCAACCAGTACTTATCAGTGGGTAAAAATGTTTTTGTATAGCCAGTTAATCTTCAAAAGTTGGTGGTTGATTTGATATCTTACTTAAGTAACAAAGAAGAAAATTACATAGAATAGCCTGCAAGCATATACAAATAGCCAGTGAACTTTTCCGGCTTCCCCCTGCCTTATAATGTGAATTCTATGGGCGTTGTGCCATTATATGTAATGGTATCAATTTTAAATAGCTCAAGGCATGGCATGAATTATGATGAATGATGGAATTAGAATATCATCTGCAAACTTCTTATTATAGTGCAGTCCCCCCAACCCCCTTCTGCTTCTGATATAGCACTGGTGCTGTCCGTCCATCTGTACATAACACAAATCTTGTTTGTTGAACTCACAAACTGTTGTGGGGGATTTCTTTAAACTTTCTGACACAGATAAATAACTGTAATGTACACTTGATTTTTTAAGGAATGGATTTTTGCTGCATCAATTTTTACAAAAGTTATGTCCGTTTGTAAGTTACCATGTGAAATGGAATTTCCATGTACACATTTCTAGTTGTTTGTAAATGTACAAATAGTGTTTCTATTTTGACTTAATAGATTATGGTCCTGCGATGATTGAACACTGTCTAGTAACGGCGGGATTTCCCGAAAACGTGAAGATTGGGAAAGGATTTGACATTGCTAATGGTAAATGAAAATTTTTGTGCTGTTATATCTAGTTTAACTATGTCCCCATCTTTGAATCCCTGATTTTATTGAGTTGATTTAGATTGAGATACTTTACTGGTTTCCAAACTTAGTTTTACAATTTTGAAGGCCAGATATTAGTGAGTTGTGCCTTCATATAGATGTTTCATAAAATAACAAAATCTGGACCAGCTTGTATACATTTGTAAAATTGTGGTATAGTTTTGTCTATCAAGTTGCTATATAGTTACAAGTATTGAAATGTATTCTTTTATTTTTACAGATTTCCCTAAATTACTAGTTGCCATTGAAGAAGCTGAGAGCCTCCTGAATATTCTCCAAACTCAAAATTCTAAGGTTTGTTTATGAAATATATGTTTTTTGGAAACATTTTGTTTAGTAGCTTGCGCAAATCTCATCCTCAGTTATGAGCATACCTGCCAAGTGCTCCTATTAAAGTGGAGTTACTCCCATTTTCGTTGTAAATTTCTGGTTATCCGAATTCACCCAACTTTGAACAATGGTACATTTGATTCATTTTATGCTCTTCTGTCACATATTAAAAACCACTAGAATTAATACAGTCCTTGTTAATGCATCTAAATCCCTTTGAAATCACAGTGCATCTGGTGACATGTTTTGCTTCATCACTTCTATTTTGGATTTAACTTGCTTGGCAGGTATGGTTTATTAGACTAAAATGCTTGTACGCCTTGTTGCTAATTTGCCTTCATTATATTTTTCTAAGCAGTGTCAGAGTTTAAATTGAGTCCTACTCCTAGGATGCTTTACTCAAACACTGAGATAAATATTAATTATGATATGGATGCATAGTACTTTGTTTTACATATATTGTAACACATGTCTTGAGATTTGGTATTTGGAATAAATCATTCCTAAGGTCTTAGCTGTAGTTTCTTCGGCATTTTTAACAATAATATAAAATAGTTACCACTATTCTGAACAATCTCAATTTTAAGACATAAGAAATTACTGACACGTCAATTTTAAGTGTATTCATAATCTAAGAAAGGGGTAGTTACTGCAATGTTTAATTTTTTGATCAACTGAAAACTATGGAATCGCTTTTAACTGCTAAAATGTTTCAGCAGTTCAACTTCACAAATTCTGTTTTTGTGACTTTGACTTCTCATTCAATTGGATGACTATTTCAAAAACGCTATTTCATTTTCACTTTCCAGGGCTACATTGTTCAGAAATCAGAGAAAAGACCAAATGCCAAAGAAGGGGAACCGACAGAGTTGCTTACCTTTGATGATTTTAATCCATTACCTTTCAAACAGTTTGAGAAAAAACAAGTGGTGGAATATGAATCATTCAATAAGGTAAAAAATCAACAATTTATTCATATTCTATTGCTTTTCACCATGATCAGGGGCCAGGGCACAATCTCCTGAAGCATCTCAATCTGAGCAAGATCTCATCTCGAATATTAGCATGCATCTTAATGTTAAGTTTGATGCGAAGCTGGACTAAAAATTGGCATTTATAAACAGAAATTATGAGTTCATTACAGAAAACTTTCAAATGAACTCTCAAATTGAGAATTTGATTTTAGCCAAAATCTCATTTTGAGTTGAGATTTCTACTTAAGTTGCCTTGAGAGATTGGGGCCAGCTCAAATTGAGATTTTACTCAAATCAGAGTCTGAATTTTTAGATAACTCTGAAGTTCGGGATGTTACTGTAAATATACTGCCCTGTTTTCTAATCTGTTACTGTACAGTTGTTTTTACTCCAGTATCATGTTTGTAAATGAATTATCATTTCAGGCTGTCGATGAATTCTACTCCCAGATGGAGAGTCAGAAAATGGCACTGAAAACATTACAACAGGTAAAACACTCACATCTAACCATTCAATATCTATTAAATTTTTAACCAACTGCGTTGTGTACAGTCCTTTAAAAGTCAAATGAGAACAGTTGTAAATATACTTTCATCTGGCAGATAAACTATGTTTATCTAGGTTTAACTGGAGTTAATGGTATTCACTGCTATTCTTTCAAATAGGATAGTTCCCTCATTGGTATTACTTGAATCCACTATATGTGCTAGATTATCGTCACCAGGATAATCTTTTGCTATAATTAGAGATAAATATACACACCTGTTGATGACTGACACTCACTGAATTTGTCAATTAAATAATCTAGGACTGTTTTATACTATCTAAAGCCAGAGAGAGGCCTTTGTCCACTTAGGCAGGGATAAAACCAAATGGTCACATACTGAGACTGTTTTATTTGATAACAAAAATACCGTTTTAGGTGATTATTTTCGGTTTTCAGAATTCGCAAAAATCCGGGTTTTTCCTACACTTTATTTTGAATTAAAGAAGAGAAATTAGAAACCAAAAGAAACCAAACATTTTGGTTTTCTCATGTGTCCGTTTTCACACATTACACTGTACCTAGCTATCTTTGTTATACCAACTCTTTGTATCCTGTATGCCATATCCAGATGTTGGATGCAATTTTAAATCTTGACATTTGCTTATATTTAATGGATAATATTTGCTAATATTTAATGGATAATATTTGCTAATATTTAATGGATGATATTTGCTAATATTTAATGCATGATATTTGTAGGAAAAGACGGCCATGAAAAAGTTGGATAACATAAAGAAGGATCATGAGAAGAGAGTTGAGGGGCTACAGAAGGAACAGGAAGTGGATAAAATGAAGGGACAGCTGATTGAGATGAACCTTGATCTGGTTAGTATACTTTGTGATAAAGTTGCTTCATAAATGCACAATAATTTTACCTCGACTAAGTAAAATGATATCATGAAATGCTATGAGAATGACTAGCTGTCTAAAGTACATTTTATTCCAGTTTCTGCATTTCTAGTAATAACACACACACACAAACCGTTTCATAAACCACTGGATGTATTTTGACCAAACTGCACAGGAATGATCCTTGTATTGCATTAGTGGGTCACAACTCTCAAGAGCTTTGATATTTCCTCATATTGCCTCGGCAAGATTTTTTCTAACTACTATGTACGTCCCAGTAGTAAAAACTGCTAACACAGTCAATGGTACTCAAGTTAGAAAGGAGCACTGATATAACAGTTAGTACTAGCATATTACAATTTATGAACTATTTCAGGTTGACAGAGCGATACTGATTGTGAGAAGTGCTTTAGCTAACCAAATAGACTGGACAGAGATACATAATCTTGTAAAAGAAGCACAAATAGATGGTGACCCTGTTGCCATGGCAATCAAAGATCTCAAATTACCAACCAATCATATAACATTATTACTACAGTAAGTGTGTTTTATGTGATGTTTCGATGTTGATTTTGTGTCTTCAGCTGGGACTTTTCCAGACTTTTGTTTTCTGCACCCTTGGCATGGTTTTAATGTCAAACCCATATTTCGTAAACTCATTTACTTCAATGGGACCCTCCGAAATATTTTTCGTAGAATTTGCTGGTGTCTTTGAACATCTAACCTTGACCTTTCAATCAAAATAACTACTAGCGTGATCTTCATGTAGTTATGAGACCTATAGTAAAAATCAATAAACATACAACTTTCAAATATTAATGGGACCTGTAAAATTGATTGCATACTGTAAAATCATGTTATTTCGATGGGACAAAATTTCCTGGTTTTGGTAAAAAAGACCATTTCAATTGGACGTTATATTGTGAATTTTACATTTCAGGTAAAAAATATTGTGTCAAAAATATTTTTTGATGGGATTTAATTTCGTGGTTCAAGGTGAAAAACGAAATCGTCAAAATTTAATCCCCACGAAAATTAAGGATTTTACAGTATACCCAAAAGAATAAACTAAAAACAAGCCTCCATAAATGTTATTACTGCTATCGTAGCATCCATGCTTTGCTTTTTTATTTACAGGAATCCATATGTTGATAGTGATTTTGAAGAAGAATATGAAGAAAGCATCAAACCAATGAAAGTGGATATAGATCTTGGTCTAAGTGCATACTCTAACTCAAGAAAGTGAGTAAAATATAAATGCAAAAAAAAAATATTATTTTCTATGGGAATGTTTTCATTTGTGGTGTATTAATTGTTGTACTTTTACCAAGATTTAGTTCTTTTATATCACTTTGAGTGACCAATAGGCAGCAGTCTACTTAACTGCCACAGGGATATGAAGAAAATTACAACAAAAGATAAATAAAGTTCATGCTGATGACGTTGATATGAAATGGTTCTTCACATCTACAATTATGAATGTTAATTAAAAGGAGAGTGGAACTAGCTCCTTGTTATTATTTAGTATAAGAATGTTATCAATTTATGATTTGCATTGTAGGTTCTTTGATAAGAAAAAGCAGGCAGCTGTGAAGGAACAGAAAACAGTGGATGCTTCTACAAAGGTTTGATATTCTTTAAATTTAGGTCTCTAAAGCTCAGTGGTAAAGTGTTCCCTTTGAGTGAGAACAGTCTGGGGTTTGTTTCATGACTGCATCATACAATAGTACCATTGCTTGATACTCCTCTTTCATACCCTCTCCATGATGGATAACATCTGGAATGAAGTGTTGAGAAGTACAGATTTCAGAACTTGTTTTTCTGTGATGTTGACTGCAGTTGTGTCCCTTTGAATGTGTGAGTTTGTAAAGTATAAAGCAAGTAAGGACTGGTTGATAGTTAATTTCATTCAATAAGTTCATTGAGTAAGTAAAATGGCTGCCATATGATAGAAAAAACTGTTTTAACTTGATGAGAAAAATGTCACGAAATCAAACAAACAAAACCAAGTTCTTGTATGACACTTAAAGTTGTTTTACTATGACATTCTGTGTGAGTGGCATGGTGGTCACAAGTTCTTGACTATTGATAGAAAGATCTGGAAGCCGTTGCATAAGCAAGGGTGTTAATGAGCGTTCAGTGGCACTACACTAAGAAATGGCATGCTTCAAAAAAGCACTACGTAGCAGACGTGTGCTCGCAGCTAGCCGTCTATTGTGTAGCAAAGCGCTACCGAGTTTGGTATGGCTCACCTAGGAAAGTGCTGAGAAACAGTATGCTATCAGCATACACATTCACTGGTAGAATTTTGTTGCATAGACGTACGTAGTAAAGTGCTACCAAAAAGCGCTAAAAGCACATTGGCTATGTAACGGGCTCCTGAGTTTTAAGGAAAACATTATTTATGATTGATCAAATACTTACAGGCATTTAAATCAGCTGAGAGAAAGACAAAGGAGACATTGAAGGAAGTGGCAACAGCAGCATCAATTAACAAAGTCAGGAAAACACATTGGTAAGTATATTGTACATAGTTATTATGTATTTTAATGATTAGACTACTGTAAAATCTTTTAATTTTCTGGTTTGAGTAAAAAAAAACACTTTTGTTGGGACTTGAATTCGTGGATTTTGCATTTCAGGTAATAAAACAAGGGTCAAAATTAATGTTCGTTGGGAGTAAAGTTTGTGGTTGAAGTGAACCATGAAATCAATGAAATTTAATCCCCCACGAAAATTAATGATTTTACAGTATGTTTGAATGATTACCTGAACTTAGAAACTATAAAATCATTTGATTTTGTGATTTTCGTAAAAAGACCATTTCGATGTGACGTTAATTTGTGGATTGTGCATTTCTGGAAATAAAAACAAGGGTCAAAATTATTGTTTAATGGGATCCAATAAATTTAATCCTCCACAAAATTAATGATTTTACAGTTTAAAATGTATATAAGAAGGAAATTTAATAAATGGGAAACCATTACTGTAGGCAATATGGATGAGATTGTTGATTCTGAGAGGGGCTTGGGGTCGGGGAAGTATTGTAGACCTGTAGTTACTGAATTTCTTATTCCTTCAGGTTTGAGAAATTTTTATGGTTCATAAGTTCAGAGAACTTTCTTGTGATTGGTGGACGTGATCAACAGCAGAATGAACTTCTTGTGAAGCGATACATGAAACAAGGTGAGGGGTTTGTTTATGAACTTTATACCAGCACTTTATAGTTTAACCTGTTTAACCTGTTCTTAACAGCTGATTAAATGATACATATAGGTGACTTTTTAAACTGGTAGTTGTTGATTTCAGTTATATTTTATATAAAGTGACTGATTTGAAATGAGGATTTAAAAATATTGACAGCTTAAAAAATATGTTACCTCGCCCAAGTGACCACACTCTGTCACAAAAAAACAGTTTGACTGTAAAGACTATACATTCTAGATATGGTAATGTTTAATGCATAATGATAATCTAGTTTAGAATTCTGATTTTGATACTTGTTGATATTTTACTATTTTAGGTGACCTGTATGTGCATGCTGATCTACATGGTGCAAGCAGTGTGCTTATAAAAAATAACACCGGTGAAACTGTTCCACCTAAAACATTAAACGAGGCGGGTACGATGGCAATCTGTAACAGTGCCGCCTGGGACGCTAAAGTTGTGACTAGTGCATGGTGGGTGTATCCGAGTCAGGTGACAAAAACAGCGCCATCTGGAGAGTACCTTACTACAGGAAGTTTCATGATCAGAGGTAATATTGTATTCTAATTTTGTCTTTTCATCATGACTTTGCTGTTTATGCTTTTATAAGAATTTAAAATTTTAATTCTGCTGTTTATAGCACAATAGATAGTAACATAATAATATAATTTCACTGCGAACATTCTAGGCCAACCAGTTCTAGAACCACTCTTGTATGCTAAGTGCCAACCAATGACTGGACCAAAACCATTTTGCATGACTTTTGTGTTTCTCTGCAACCTCTTAGTCCAGAGGTTTACACCCTTCACCTTGAAAATGCCAGTTGGTCTCTAGGTTACTGGTTAGTAAACACAATGGTTTCCAATTTGATGACTACATTATTTGGCCTAGTGTCTTCAAATGTTGTTTACAGGCTGTTGATGACCAGTAGAAGGTGCTTTATGACCTTGAGATCAATAGGTCAAGGTCACAATGACCTTGATGAAACATGACTTTTGGGACATGCATGTGTCTTGGGCCAGGTGATTGTGCTCTGTGATGTTTCCGTTTTCTATTCTCGACTGTTTCAATTGAGTGATGCCTTCCCTGTCAAATCTTTACGATATTGTTACATGTTTTGTATATGCTTACAGGAAAGAAGAATTACCTACCGCCTTCATATCTTGTGTATGGATTTGGCTTGTTGTTCAAGGTATGTTATGTAATGCTAATGATGATCTGGGACAATCAAATTTTATCTTAATGCTAAAAATGCTGAGCATTGCCATTTTTATTTGCCAGTCAGCTTTCTGTTGAAATATGATAGATATAAGAGTGCCTTCTCTCCAATTTGAACCAAGGTTGCAATATTTGACAGAAAATATGCTAAACTCTCAGCAAAGAATTCAGTCCTTGAATTTGGTTTCAACCTTAAAAAGTACTTGCATTAGGTACTACCTTGAAAAATGCCAAAATTGTCCTTGAATTTAACTAAAATACTTGAATATACTGTCTTAAATTATTGATTCATTGAAATCTTTAGTTATCAGACGACCTACCAACTAATGGACTTACTAACTGAATTTCATGTCAATAAAACGTTGAGGTGAATCATAATGTGATGTCTTACTGAACTTGCCTATTTACAGTTAGAAGAAGGCAGTGTATCTCGTCATCTTGGTGAGAGAAAGATAAGAACTGCCGAAGATGATGATATCAAATCTATTGCTGATTCCGTAACAACAGAAATTACCATGGAAACCATAAGTGATAATGAAGTTGAATTGAATGATGACGATGTTGATGATAAAGATGAAAATGAACCAGATTTTGAAGATGTGAAAGATGAAGACGTTGACGATGAGAATAATAAGAATAGTCAGGAATTAGAAACGGAAGAAGTTGAAAGTGAAAGTGAAACCGAAAGTGAACGTAAAACCGAAAGTGAAAGTAAAAC
Organism: Spisula subtruncata; assembly: GCA_963678985.1. Taxonomy (NCBI): domain Eukaryota; kingdom Metazoa; phylum Mollusca; class Bivalvia; order Venerida; family Mactridae; genus Spisula; species Spisula subtruncata. The sequence continues at coordinate 20,723,666 of OY787661.1, forward strand.
TACTGAAAAGTGCATTAAAGTTGAAAATATTGAAGATAAAACTGATGCTAACTGTGATAGTTCCTATGTGAGTAAAATATTGAAGGAGAAGAATTGTGGGGAGATACAAGTACGACAGCAAAGTGCGGTAGTAAGTGAGAGTAAGAAGGAAATGCCGGAATTCCCTGACACTGAAATAAGTCTGCACCATGTGAAAGGAGATAAGTAAGTATAATTATGGTGTGACTTTAGGGTCTGACTACCAATACTTGTTTGATAATTTATTTCCTAGGAAGAGTTTTCAACGTGTTTTAACTCAGCCTCTGATTTGAGTATTATTCACAGGTTCTGTAGACATTTTCCAAATAATCCGGAAATGCAGCTTTGCTTATTTTTTCTGCACAAAATTTTAAGTTATTGGATGAAAAAAAATAATCCAAGAATTGACTAATTACTGGTTCCCTAATCTGATTTTTGCAACGAAAGCATTGTTTTAAACCTCAATTAGGTGTAGGTTTGTGTTTGTGGACCCAAAACAGACTTGCAACTTGTTTCAGGATTGGTATGGGCATTATGCCTCAGTAGAATACTGAAAAATCTCAATTAAAAATGTGCTGAGATTAGTACTTGAAATGCTTTAGGAGATAAGACCTTGCCTAAAATTCATCTTTCATTTCATATAAAGACTAACTAGAATGTACTCTTATACTTACTCGTAACAGTGCATGATCCCCAACCACTCCAGTTTTAATTGGGTCTAACCCGCTTTTTAAGCTATAACACGATTGCCCTGTTAGTGAGTTTATAAGACCCAATTTGAAACAAATCCAATGTAATGTGTAGGGAAAATCAGTAATTTTAGTAATGGCACCGTAAACGCTGACCTGTGTAAACAGGTCTTGAGCAGTCAGTTAAAGGCTGTTTAAAGTTGATGACTGTATGTAATGTAAAAATGGACTTTGTGATCAATTGATTGCTAAAGACAGGTGGCTGCCTAATAAGATATCAAAGAGACTACTAACACTTTCTTGACTGCTATTGTATATACTTCTTGTATCGATTACTGTTATATTGCGCATATCAATCAGAATATCACAAAATTATTTCAGATATGAGTTGGCACGGAGTTTTTCAACACAGAGCACTGATAGTGATCAGATATTCCTGGGTGATAGTCAGCCTGTTGTATTTGGTGAAAAGGTAACTTTCATGGTTTAATGTATGTTTGATTTATAATGCTCACCCTTGAAAGGTTCTTCCAGCTGTCCATCAAAAGTCCAACCAAGTCTGATAAAAATCTGCAGAATGCTTGAGCCTACACTTCAGTTATCTTAACATGGTTCGAAAAATAGAAATTTGCACATCCTTTTTGCATGAATGTTTACCATGCCTTCTGTGTAACCCTAATATCAGTGACCCTTTATGCTCATGAGTACTGTCAGATCTCTATACAATGATCTGAGGTGCCAATAGGGCCAATTTAAAAATCAGACAAAATTGATGCAGCTTAACATTTTTGCAAAACAAGAGGCTTTCTATGACTTTATTCCCTAAGTTAACTTAGCTTTTATGAAAGGGAATTCCTTCAGAGAAATTAAATCTTGTCATTTCTTGAGATATTTTCTTCTTCAAATGTTTATTTTGGTCATAACTCATTGCTCTTTCAGGAATGATAAGTCCGGAATTCCAGATAATTCCAGAAATTTGACACCTCTGAATGATACTTAGAAAAAGATGTTGCCGTATGAATAATAAAGTCATTATATTAAATTTTGTTGTATTAACTGTATAACTCTCGGCTCTTGTAGGGTGTTGCTGTCGGTGCAAAGGTGTCGGCGAAGCAACGACGTGAAATGAAGAAAGCCAAAAAACAACAACTGTCTCCACAGAAAGAGGGCGAAGCTGAAGATACTGTCTCCTGGTTGGCTGATGTTGAGCAAGGAAAGGGCCACAAAAATAAGGGCCAGAAAGACGAGGAAACTGTACAGACACAACAACAGCAACAACAACAGCAGCAACAGCCTAAACGAGGTCAAAAGGTGAGTTTCATTGGGTAGTTTAAGTACCCAATTACTCCTATTTGGAATATGATAAAAACTTAAAGTTTGACCTTGACTTCTTTTATATTAATGTGATTGTCGCATGACACACTGTCTCATGATGCCAGGTGAGCCAATATGTGAAGGTTTTCGGAAATCCTTGAATATAAATTATGCTGAAGTTACCGTCCAACAATTTTTCAGACCTACAGACAGACAAGATTGTGGCCTTTATTTGGTAGTGGGAGTATGATACTATGGATTGATGAGACTTGGTGATCAACAGAAATTTTTGCCAGTTGTTATTAAAACCTAAAGTTGGAAGCAATTATAAAAAATTCAATTGCTTGTGTACCTGTACATAGTTTATTTATTTCTTTGAGATTTATTTGTTTTCAGGCCAAGATGAAGAAAATTAAGGACAAATACAAAGATCAGGACGAAGAAGAAAGAAATCTCCGTATGGAAATATTGGCCGTAAGTTATCTTCAGATATATTGTTTTGTACAGCATGGATTGAGACTAAAAATTTCCATTAGGCTTTAAATAACAGGTGTAAGCGTGTTGATTAAACCTGTAAATTATTTTTTTAAACATATTAGAAGGTGAAAAACTGAGCTTGCTATAAGTCATACAAACTTTTCTAAACTCTACTGGCAAAGAAGTGATGACCGGACACAATTAGCATAAAATACGTTGTATGGACTTAAAAATCGACTTTTCCTCACAGAATTTTGTTGACACATACCTGTGTTCAAGGTCGTTGCTAAAAATAGATCACCCAAAAATTTGACGTCACATGAACTACCAAATTCGGGGCCGAAACATGTGTACTTTTGGCGCTCTTTTCAACGATGTACAGAAGTAATGACCGGACAGTCTGTTACGAATATTTCTCGATAAATATTTTGAAAAATTTGACCAGGAATGTTTAGAACAGTGTCCTTACTTCGCATGCATGCAAAATATTCATGATTTATGATATAACAACACGTGACACACAATGTTTTCCTGATAGGGGGCGTTCTGAGACAGGCTAAAATCAATAATATACCGTACCGTGTTTATTGACCAAAAAATCAAGAAAAATATTTTCAAACGACTTGAAAGTCTTCAAAATGTATGAATGATATTTAAATGTTTAATTATCCGATATCCGAGAACACACTTTATTAATTGCGGTAAAATAAGTGTTGGATAGAATTTTTTTTTTTAATTTTTTTTTTTTTTAAAAATCAGCAGCCGAGGAGATTCGAACCCGGGGCCTTCACAAGTTAAATTGGAAAATATTTCCTACGTCGTTTACTACTCCGCCACGGTCTCAACATGAATTATACAATTTAATAATTTGAGCATAGAAAATCATTGGCGCACGCGCTCTTTCGCGCATGCGCACACACAAATGATTTTTCCCGGCGCTGCTAATGTCTTTGTTGATTTTGATAAAAAAAATTTGCCAGAATCCTTTTAAACATGTTTCTGAGTGTTTTGATACAAAAATATACGATTTATTATACTAAACAAAGCGAGGAGACAGGTTGTCCCGTCATTACTAGCGGCCGGTCATCACTTCTTTGCCAGTATATATAAATGACTATTAACACTCAATAGTAACAGAAAGTTTGATTATTTCCAAGTTAGTGTAGTGCACAGAATATTCATATAAGTCACATGGGTGATTTGGGTTTAAATACTTGGTTGGACATGCTTTTGGTAGGGATTTTGGCTACAGTCATGTGTGCCCCCACATGTTGAGGAGCTGTTAGCAGAAATGCAAGTTAGTGCTGGTAGTATATTAATATCATGAAAACTTGTTGGGTCAAATTACTGTTGTAAGCGATCAAAATTTTTGTGACAGACACAATACTGTAAAATCATTCAATTTCAATGGGACAAAATTTTATGGTTTTTTTGTAAAAAAGACCATTTCGATGGGTCGTTAATTCATGGATTTTGCATTTCAGGTAATAAATACTCGGGTCAAAGTTAATGTTCGATGGGATTAAATTTTGTGGTGGAAGATGAACCACGAAATCCACAAAATTTAATCCCCCATGAAAATTAATGATTCTACAGTTACCAATTTTGTTTTCAGTCTGCAGGAAGTAAGAAAGAAGACAAGAAAAAGAAAGGAAAGAAAAATGAGAAAGGAAGACCTCAGTCAGCGGTTGCTGGGAAAAACCCACAGCAACAAAAACAACAACAACAAAAACAGCCATGGAAGAAACCTGAATTGGTTGATATTATCATACAAGATGTGGCTAACACAAATATAACAGGTTTGTATGTGAGATAGTTTTGATGAAGTATTATAAACAGCATGGACCAATAGTATAAAACACTGCTCAATGACAATGGTCTTAATTTACAATCTAGAAAAAACAGGCACTGTCATTAAAGGACACGCGTTACAACCCAGAATCAGCACCAGCATTTCTTGTGCTCATTCATTCTAACTTGCTGATACTCATATTTGATATTTATGGTTCAAGAACGAAGCCAAGCATACCCTGTATTTGCCAGTCAGCTTTCTGCTGAATATGGCAGGCATATGTGTTTTTGAACCCAGGTCGCCGGTAAAGGCAACAGGCGCGCTAATGACTGACCTACAGAGAAACAAAGCTATGTACATTTGACAGCTATGGTATGGTATGGGAAAAGAACCATATTGTATTTTACATTTGTGATAAGTTGGTCAGTTCTTTTCTCATGTTTTGAATGTATATTGATTACCTTACAGATATAGGAGAGAACAATAAAGCTGTTATAGATACACAACCCAATGATGAGGATGATAAACTGGAGGAGGATACACAAACTAATGATGTATGTATAGACTTATTTTTATATCATAAAAACAGTGATTTTGCCCATACATAAACATTCACACGCTGTTGGTGTCCAGTTTTACGAATACTCATTTCAGGTCCTAGTCGGCGATAATTAACTCCTATTTACAGCGTCATACGAACTGTAATTCACAGTTTATTTGTTATAGTCCAGTCATTTTAACTTTTAACCTCAAACTAATTGCAAAACAAACAGTTTTGTGTTTATATGGTGCGTAGCTATCCTTAGCAATGTACAAAATGTCCTAATTGAATATTCGTGGGACTTTTTGAGATATTTACAAATATATTGAATTGTCACATGTTTTCGCGATATTTGTCACTTTTGATGTAAATAAATCTTGACTTGTACCAGTAATTTATTTTTACATCGTGCTTAGAGGTCGCAATTTTGGTCTGATTTTTATGAAACTTGGCAGCAATGATCATCGGAAGCTAATCTAGGTAAAATAAAATTCTGAGTTAACCGGAGCCAAAATCTAGGTCACTAGGTCAAAACATAGAAAAAACAAGATATAGTCACCAGGGGTCGCAATTTCGACCTTACACTTGTGAAGTTTAGTCACAATGATCACCTTACAGAAGTCAAGGTCATGTATGAAATTGGATTAACCTGAGTTAAAAACTAGGTCACTAGGCCAAATTATAGAACAAATCTTTAGAAGGCGCCCTTTTTACCTAATCTTTATGAAACCATGTCACATGGAACATGAAGACAAAATGTAGGTCAAATTCAATATTTACTTATCATGAGTTAAAACTAGGTCACTAGGTCAAATAATAGACAAACCTTCATGCGCCAAAAAGTCGCATCAATTATTTTCACCTATTGACCTAATTTTGACCCAAATTATTCAATAACATACTTGTCTTAGATATTTTGAGATGAGCATTGTGACCAAGTTGCATAAATATTAGACCAAAATTGTGAATTTTGTACCTACACAACTTTTTCCTTTGATTTTAACTAGCGACCTACTTTTTGACCCCGGATGACCCAATTTATAACTTTGACCTAGATTTTGTTGATATTATTATTGTGACCAAGTTTCATAATTATAAGGTCAACATTACGACCTCTAGCGACTAAACAAGGTTTTGCTACAATTTGACCTAGTGACCTAGTTTTTTATCCTTTGTCATCCATTTTCTACCTTGGCCTAAATATTGTTCAGATGATCACTCTGACCAAGTTTCATAATCATAAAGTCAAAATTGTGAATACAAATGCAATTGTGGACGAACAGACAAAGAGAACAATCACTATTTCTCCCGAATCGATAGATTCGTGTACATTTTGTATATTGTCATTATTGTATACTGTCCAAACACAAATATCCTTTTTCCATTAGACACACATGTATACAACACATGATATGTGTAAATTGTAAACAAATTGGATTAATATTAAAGAAATGAATAAAACTTTTGTTTCCCCTTTCAAGTGCTATTTTGAGTCATTTTGTCGACATTTGAATGTGTAGTATACCAACACGTAGACTGGCATATATATGAAAAGTAAATTGTCTGATGATAAAATCAATATTTGTATTCGATAGAAGAAGGTTGTATCTTTCAGAAAATATAAGCTTTAAGGTGCAATTAGTAAATATTTAATGACTTACACGGGAATTATTAGAACTTAAAATTCCCCATTTAGTATGAAATAAGGAAAATGCTGAAATTGGTACCAAAAGTGACCTTAAACATGTCGATTTTTTTGTATTTTCCCCACTGGATTCGCATATTTGACGTTTTGTCTGTAGTTGATAATAGTCTGTAGATGATGAAAATGCAAAGAAACTCTGTTTTGCAATTTGTTTGAGGTTGACCATATTTTTTAGCTTCAATGACTGGACTATTACTTCTTATCAATTTTCTATCCTATTGAAATAATAAACTACAAAGAAACCCCTAATATTTATGTTTTCATCGTATTTGCAGATACAGGAAGTCGATGCTTATTACGAAAACTAGTAGAATGACGTAGCCTTTACTAAGCGACCTTGCGTTTGTCTTCCCAACGTTGCACAAAATTTCCCGCCAAAGTGCCTTAATTTTGAAAAACATACTCACAATTTGTAGTTTTTATGCTATAATAGGGTTTACCATCCCTCGAGACTCTGCAGATGTAATAGCACAAAAAAGCTTGCGTTTACCTTACATAAACAATCATGTTTTTAAGGAAAAATGGCCAATCCAGGAAACAAAATTCGTGTCTGCTTCGGGTGTATTGGCACACATCTCTACACCAGGCTGTCTACACCAAAACAGTTTCAAAAACATTTTTCTATGGATAAAAGCTAGCAAATGAAACTTAAAATGATCATAATGTAGTCAATCACATAGGTTTGTCTGCACTTTTTCTCCTAAAACAATTTTTAGATTTTAATGAAAAGTTGGTACAAAAAGGGAAAATTGTCAGGAGCGAATGTTTGATGCATATTGCCAGATTTAAGGCCTTTGTGTGAAATCTACGTCCTTTTGCTTAAAACCCTTCTAGTAGTATAAGTAATTAAAGTATTATATTTTGTATCGCAGGATGAACAGTCACTGAATTCATTGAGTGGTATACCACACATAGAGGATGAGCTGTTGTTTGCTGTACCTGTCTGTGCTCCATATAATGCACTCATGAATTACAAGTAGGTCTCCTAGATATCATATTGTATTTAGTTATCTCCCTTGGGGAGTGCTCATCATACTAGCATACTGTGCAGGGGTTCTATTGAGCCATCATGCCCAATCCTTAAAATAAGTTGCAAGTCTGTTAACCAAAGATGTCCAAAGAAAGGATTGGTAGGTCATGATTTTGCCTAGTATCTTTGATGATCCATAATGCACTGTGCGCGCTTTGGTAATTATCCGCCTATTCCGCTAAATCTTGATTTTACTGTGTTGGTGAACTCTGTTAAGTTCCGCCGATATTGTTTATGAAAAGAGCCATCTTTAATGGAGTCGAAGGGTGGTTTAAATGTCTTAATAATCAACTTTTATTGAGACAAATTGGCTATTTGATAAGAGTATTAACATGTTTATTGTCATTTTGAAATGTTTTATACACTGAAATATATGTTTTTCACACAGTGTCCACAAGCGGAAATAGGAACGAAATTTGGATTTTTTTAAAACTAGATCTTTAATATTGGAATACACTTGGAGCCACTTATAACTGTGCACCCAGATATTTCCCACTATCACAGTACTAAGTGGGTATATTTTGTTGATATTTGCACTGTACTTAGTTAAAAGTTGTGTGATTATGTTTTTAAGTATTTCATTTAATAACAGACAATATTAAAGAAACGCTAGCAACTAATTACGGGTTGCAAAAAAATACGAATTCACGCAATCTACTCTGCTTAAAATGCACAGTTTTCATTCAACCAAGAACGTGTCCTATAAGGCATTTAGGCAAGAAAGCTTTATCACATTTGGTGTCACACTTGAATGCCAATCCCAGTGATAGTCTATCGATGAAAAACGTGTCGCTCGTATGCGTACATGTTAAAAGCCAACAAGTCATTACAGAAAAATGACGTCGACAAATTTTAACAGTGAATGGACAGATGAACAGGTGGAAAATGGCTTTAAAGCATGTGGGTGTTCAATAATTGCATAACACATACGCTTACATATCGGAATGCCAATAAAAAAAATTCAAACAGAAACATCGTGAACCCAGTTTTGATAAACACAACGTCATGGCGTCAATTAGGTTACACACCTTCTTTTGTGTTTTTTGGTGTTTATTGGTCAGGAATTTAATGAAAATGACAATATATATTTTTATTTCCCGCTGTTTCACCATTTACTCGTGCAATTCGTTAAATTGTTATTTTATGAGTCCACAGGGCAATACTCACTGAACCTTGCAATCTGAATATTGGCTTATGTTGTGTGTCGACTAACAACTAAATGCACAATATTTTCGTTAAAAAATATTCACAAACAAAAATGTTATTAGGAATAAAAAACTGCACAGTTATAAGTGGCTCCAAGTGTATTATTGTTATATTGAAGCAAAAGTAGAATAACCAATGTAATGTATTTTTCAGATACAAGGTCAAGTTACTGCCAGGCTCAACAAAAAGAGGAAAAGGTAAAAGATGTTCTTCATTTCTCAAATATTTTATGCGATGTTATTTGTACTCCCTTCATTCATAGCCCTGATCTATCTTTGAGGAGGGGGTATATTGCTTTGCGAATGGCAGTTGGTCTGTTGGGTAACCAAATGGTTTCCATTCAATAACTCAAGAACGCTTTGCCCTAGGATCTTTAAACTTTACACAGAGATTGGCCAGCAACAGTAGACGACGCCTATTTATTTTGAGGTCAGTGTGTCAAAGTCACTGTAACCTTAACCATTTTCAACAAAAAAGGCTGCTATGGGGGCATACATGTTTTTCAAACATTTCTCGTTGTCTTTAAAATAGTAATCTTGCCTCTTGTATTAACATAAGTCTTAGATAAGACTTGTTTACAAATCCAATTTCTACCCAAAAGTACCATAAAACTACCTGTTACTAATTATTGTATATGTACCTCGTATCTTGAAAAATCTGTCTATGTAACACATAAAAATGCATAATTATGGAAATAAATATTGTTTAAACTAATCTTGCCTATCACATTATAAATACAAATACATGTCATTTGTATAGCGCAAAAATTATGAAATCATATTCTATTGCGCTTCACACTTATATACATTCACTTAAAAACATTCAATTTAAAACTTGGATTCTAGAAACTAGATTCACTCATTGCCGATGAAACTTCCTATATAAATAAGTTTTCAAATATGCTCTGAACCTGGTTTCACTTTTAATGTCTTTAAAAAAAGTTTGGTAGATCGTATTAGAGAAACATATTGATGTTGTGCTGGGTGTCTTCTCTGTCTCGATGTTACAAATTGTCATTGTGTGGCCTCCTTTGCTTTTGGTAGGATTTAAATGAAACTTCACATGAGTAGTTGGTATAAACATAGGTGACTGTTTTGTGTATTAAATCAGGACAGTTTTGTTGAATGAATATTACCAGAGCTACATGTATGGCCCTTTCTGGGAGATAAACCTTATAAAACAGTGGAGTAATTAATTCACTGAATATTAATTTATGGTAATTGATAGTAAATTGATACAAAACCCGTGTAATTAATGCTTTGTTACCATGTTTCAGGAGCCAAGCTGGCACTCAATATGTTCCAACATGATAAAACTATTACACCAAGAGAACGAGACCTCGTGAAAATTCTAAAGGTAAAACATGCTTTAATAAAAACTTATTGGAAAAGATGGGATGGAATTCTTTTAAATAACTTTTTACAATTCACTTAGAACTAATAAGTGTGGTAAATGGATCTGCAGAAAGAAAAAATGATTTAGTAAATGAAAACTTCTTCAAACCATATTTTATTAATTACGCAAAAATTAGTAAAAAATCTAATTTGAAAGTAAATTTAAGATAGCACTTTAATAAATTTGTGTGATTTTTTTGAGGAAATTATAAATTATTCTCTCGATAAATTTTTCAGGATGTGGATATGTCGAGAAACATTCCTGGGAAGGTCAAGGTTACAGCTCCAAATATCAGCAAGATCAAGAGGAAGTGAAATCACGATAAAACAATTAAAACAATATTTTATATGAGACATTCAAATGATGCTTTCATTAAAATAAAGCTAAAATATTTATGTTGCCATAAAATTAGAGATAATAAGTGCTAGTGACTTGTTTAATGTTTTGTTCTATTATGGCGTTAAATCTCTTTTAACTGGAATTATTTAACCATTATTTGACCCTGTAGCGGAAAATCAGCATTGAACCAAACAGTTTAATATTCATAATTATTTTGACATTTGATCTCAAATTGTAAAATTGACATTCAAACACATTAATGTGTAATTTTAATTTGAAAATTGATGATGTTGTTAAAAGATGATATTCAAGTTCATTGTGTAATATTTCCATTTGACCCCTAGCGTGAATAAAAAGAAACTGATATATGAAATTCCAACTGTGAGCAGTAGGTTTTGTGTGATATACATATTACTATATGAATCCAGAACATTTCAAGTAGATATTATAAACTATTTATTGTTTGAGATAAATGGACAGACATTTTGACAGATTTATTTTGATTCTTGTAATACCAATCAGTCAGCCTGTACAAAGATTTGAAATGGATAAGATATATACCAGTGGTTTTTTAACCCAAATCGCTTTATTTTGCATCAAACATGCTTGAAGAAGTTTATGAACATTTGTAGATGATGATGGTGTCAGTATGTTCCCGTAATCCGCTATTTTTTACATTGAATTCTGTTAAAAAGATAGGTATATGGGAGCTGTTGTTGGCTGCAATGTCCTAAATAAATAAATGATGCAAAACCTTACACTAAAGTTTGTTTTTTCACTTACATGCAGTACCATCTAGGACTTGTATGTTAAGCTAACTTGCCATTCCACTTTCAACAAAAGGAATATATACAGTGTCATCAAGATTTCATGCATCACAGGCTTACAAATCATGCACCTTAACCACTGAATCACAGCTTCAGCTCTTTATATCCCTCGTCAAAGGGGATATGGTATTGGTAGACATCATTCCATCCATCCGACCATCTGTGTGCAACTCCTACATTTCTTAATGGATTTTGACGAAACTTCCGCTGAATAACTACTATGAGGAGGGACCTACAGGGCATATTTTCAGGATTTTGTGATTCAACCATTTTTGCCTGAATTATGTCCCTTTGTTAATTTTTAAAAAAATAGTACAGTTATCTTTTCTTTGGCACAGGTATAGTGCGCCCAGGAGAATGTGTATTATTATGTGATATTTACAAACATTGAACAGAGTTGGCTACTGTTGAAAAATCGGTTGTTTAAGTAAACACATACGGTCAATTTCTACTAAAATAACACCGATATATCGTGCACACTCGGTTAAACCTCCTATGTGGGAAATACCACATTTTCCTGCTTTTCACGTTATCCTAGGCGCACTATATCGCTGTCTATGACTGCTTCTTGTAATTTGGTCAGTAGATTAAGGTCGTGGAGACCTTGGACTGCATAAGCCTTAATAATTTTTGTCTTCATCAAAGGGTACATTTTGAATGAAGTTTCATGAAAATCTCCAAAAACTAGAAACACTACTATGAACTCAGTTTGTGTATATTTGTGGGGTTCATACAAGTACAGAGAATATGCAATAAAATATTTTTATTTACAATTTTATTTAAAAGCACTATTACAGAAGCAAAGAGTTTGAATATTTACTCAACAGAAATAAGTTATCATCATGTACAGTAAAACCTGACTTCACAGACCATTTCGACAACAATATCAACTAGTTAAAGCCTAGGTACCACTGAGCATTTTTTGTGTCGGCCATATACTCCCGATATAAATAAATTAGCTTCGGGAGGCATCGGGGACATGGATTTCATACATATTCTAATGACGTACCTGGTAACCCTGAGCTTCCTCTAGACCTTGAGGACCCTTTTTGCCTTCCGATGCCCATTTATTAAATCGGGAAAGCATTGCCGAGGCAAAAGTGATCAGTGGGACCTAGTTAAGTAGGCATAATGTCTTGTTCAGAAACAAAGTAACCTCAACATGATGTTCAAGGTTTAGCTCTCTATAGTTAACCTCAGTATTTTGACCACCAGAATAAGGGGTTCTGAAGGGTCCCCAGAATGGTTGTGTTAACAAGGTTTACTGTACATTACTATTTTACAATGATGAACCTACTGATGTTTTTTTACCAAATTGCAGTGTCACATCATACTGGAAATTGATTAATGGTTAAAATTCTCAAGTTGAATTTTTTCTAGTAACACCACCCCATTCGGTAGAAAACATCTATTAGCTCATGACACATTAATAAAATCAATAATTAATATACAATTCATTCTACAACAATTACAACATGTACATATATTTTTAATTTCAATATAAAGCAAGTCCTAGCTGAATTCAGCAATCTTTTAAACAGTCATTTTCATCACCAATTATAATACAGAGCAAGAAGAAGGAATTGGCAAGCACTGAAAGTAACAGTACTGCAAGTGATCTGTCCCAGAGTTTTCACAGATGAATACCATTTGACAGTTAAAGATGGTAAAATACCCAGTAGTGACGCCCACATACCCATGTCGTTATAGGACAAAGACAGGACCTAGGCTAGATTATTTGCCAGCTGGATTTACCTTTTCACACAAATAATAAAGCAGTATTACACTCATATTAGATCATTTGGCAGTAACATATCTCACAGGTTACTGTATCACTGAAAATTTTGAGACCTATAATTTTGGGTAAAATTCATTATTATACATGTACAATTTTTTCAATGTTTATGTCACTTGTTTTCAATGATGCAGTTACCTTTGGCTTGTCTTAAATGTTTACAAATTGAAAGTTCTGTTTATCATTTGATTGAGGAATAAATAAGTTGCTGCAGTCAGTATGTTGACTCGGTGTAAAGTGGTCCAACTATCAATCTTCTATCTTACTGTCTTCAATCTGTTTGGTAGCAGGTAAGTAAACCTTAAAACTATAATCTGTCCTCGGGAACGAACCCTGAAAAACACAGAAACAAGAATTTTTTATGTGTCAATTTGAAAAGAACACTTAACCAAAACAAAGGTCACAGTTCTGCTGAAATGTGATGTCAACACGACCTTGTATGGCAGATCAACATTCCGCCATTTCTGTTCTTCAACTTGTACCAGATTTCACCATTTTGGCAAAATTTTCTAGGAGTATGTTACCGGAACCTTCATCCTGGCTCAACTTATTATGAAACCACATGACTGGTGGGCTAGCTTCTACGGTGTCCCATATGGAGCATCAAGGCATAATTTATGTAAACCAAAACATGAAAGTCGATAGTGAAAAGTCGATAATAAGATGATAACAAGAGGGTCCAAAGGGCCCTGGGTCGCTCACCTGTTTGGCCTTGTGACCTAGATTTTGGCCCAAATGACACAGTATCTAACTTGACCCAGATTTTATAGAGATAAACATTGTGACCAAGTTTCATAAAGATAGAGTCAATATTGTGACCTCTAGTGTGTTCACAAGATTTTTCAATGATTTGGCCTCGTGACCTAGTTTTTGACCCCAGATGACCCAATATCGAACTTGACTTAGATTTTACAGAGATGATAATTGTGATCAAGTTTCATAAAGATTAGGCTCAAATTGTGACCTCTAATGTGTTCTCAAGGTTTTCCTTTGATTTGACCTAGTGACCTAGTTTTTGACCCCAGATGACCCAATATCGAACTTGACCTAGATTTTATGGAGATGATCATTGTGATCAAGTTTCATAAAGATTAGTCACAAATTGTGACCTCTAATGTGTTCACAAGGTTTTTCATTGATTTGGCCTAGTGACCTAGTTTTTGACCCCAGATGACCCAATATCGAACTTGACCTAGATTTTACAGAGATGATCATTGTGATCAAGTTTCATAAAGATTAGTCACAAATTGTGACCTCTAATGTGTTCACAAGGTTTTTCAATGATTTGGCCTAGTGACCTAGTTTTTGACCCCAGATGACCCAATATCGAACTTGACCTAGATTTAACAGAGATGATCATTGTAATCAAGTTTCATAAAGATTAGGCTCAAATTGTGACCTCTAATGTGTTCACAAGGTTTTCCTTTGATTTGACCTAGTGACCTAGTTTTTGACCCCAGATGACCCAATATCGAACTTGACCTAGATTTTATGGAGATGATCATTGTGATAAAGTTTCATAATGATCAGGCTAAATTTGTGACCTCTAGTGTGTTCACAAGCAATTGTGAACGGACGGACGGACGAAGAGCGATCACAAAAGCTCACCTTGTCACTTTGTGACAGGTGAGCTAAAAACTTGATAATACAATGGTGAAAAGTCGATAGTATGATAATGAAAACTCGACGTAATATGGACTTTTTCACTATTGTAGTTCCACTGTTGTGAGTTTTCATCATCTTCTTATAACTATTGTACAATCGATTTTTCACTATAGTATTATCGTTGTTTTGTACTATCGACTTTTTACTATCGTACTTTTCACCATCGTATTATCTTGGTTTCGTACTATCGACTTTTCATCATCATACTTTTTATAGCTATGCCGTATTGGCCCTAGCGGGACACTGTAAGCTACGCCCCTAGTTGTAGCCTAAAGGTGTATAACTATGCATTAGTAAAATGTAAACCAACTGCATTCAATTTCATGTATGAAAAATACATGAAGTAATTCTGGTTAACATTTTGGCCTGAAGCTATAAACTCACTTTTCTCAGCTATTTTTCTTATACTACAGTAAATTCATTAATAGTTTTGGGGGATTTAATTTAGTGGAAATGCTGGATGTTCTTACCCATAAAATTAGATCACCACTAATATTTATGTTTTTATAGTATCTGACTTATTGGATAATGTATCCTTGAAATTAGGTCCCCGCGAAATGGTCTATAGCACAAAAACCACTTAAATTTTACCCATTGAAATCAAATGATTTTACAGTAGTCAAACTTATAAATGTTGGTGATTTATAGAAATCAAATTAGTACAATAAGACTTGAAAACTACACTATCAACACATTTTCCCTCCACTGGTGCAACAAGGTTGTGTCTCACTATATATAGCGGTTCTACTGAGGCTTAATGCCCACATTTCCATCATCATTCACATACCACGTCCGACTTTGCTTGCAACAGGACGCAAATATAGAGATCTCATTGATCGCCTTTTGCGTCCTTTAAATATTTTTCAAAATTGTCTCTTTGGCTAAATGCTTGTGGATGAATTATCCACAAGATAAATTTACCCTATTTAGATCTTTTAACTTTAGTTAGGCCGACGTGAAGGGGTACACGTTGGGAGTCCTATAAAAAATCCAGATTACCAGATGGTATGGGACGATACGAGGACTCATTAAACTGCTATCAAATCAAATCAAAAAAGCTTAATGCCCAATCTTGAAAAAAAAGTTGCAAGTTTGTTTTTGGCGCCATAAGCACACATTCCTACACCTTAACTAGTGTTAAAAGTTCAGATCAAGGAACTTCAAATGACCATAACTTTGTAAATTCTTTGAATTTTTTCATCAAATCTTCTTTAAAGAAAAGATAATTCTTCCTAATAAAGGCAATCCGGATTTCAAGATTAAACTGGAATTGTAGAACCCCCTTGTATATAGCATACATAGTGATATACAAAATGACAACATGACTTTCCCATTTCATACAAAGTCACCTAACAATCATTAATATAAAATAATTTTGAAACCTGGTCAGCAATTGTTTATTATTATAATATTATTTTCTTTTAAAATTAAAGTTTTTTTCAACCGGTTGCCATGACAATACTTATGCTTATACTTAATACTTTCAAATCTTTTAGCTATTTCGACCACCCAAGAAACATTCCGGTAAAATTTCTTAAAAATTGTACAAACAGTTTAGGAGGAGAAGTTGTTGAAAATGAATGGTTGATGTTTACGCACGTGTGCATGAGGATTTAGAGTGCTATGAAAAGCTCATATTTAGATGAGCTTAAAAATATCTTAACTTGTCATTAGATTGCATGAAATTATCTTCTTTGATGTTTATTGGTTCAAAGTATGACGAAACTCGATACGATTGTTCAAGTTGATGATACCTTGCCCTTTTAGCTACTTGTACCCGAAAACATCTTCATCGGATACCCATACCTGTGGTTAAGTACACAAAATACTTGTGACAACTTAATTTAATTGTTAGCATAATACTCGAGAAAACAATTATTCTATTTCAACATGACATCTTTTAAGGCATTATACTTCCCTTTGATGCGATCTCGAGCCATCTTAAATGAAATTCACCAACATATCAAATAGCCGCTTTCTTAAAATTGATAAAAATCTTTAAAAGAAAATTTTAGAATTTTTCAGTGCATTTCATTTGTGAACATCAATATTGTGACCCCGGCATGTCATTTGACAGCTAATTTATTAAAGGAAATTATAATATGTAGCTATATAAGATCATTACGAGTTACAATTAAGTCTGTCAGTTTAATGGTGGCATCCGTAAATTTACCTAGGTTTGGCATGAGTGAGAAATTGAGATCGGCGACAGATAACATACGAAATTCACGATTAAAGAATTACTGTTAAGCCTATTAATAAAAAACTTCGAAAAACATGACAGGAAATGTAACTAGAACATAAGTGAAACATAATTCATCAATTCAGGGTTTTTTACACCCACATAATATGACTTTTCTTCCTATGAATGTGTCTCATTGGGTACGAAAGATCTCTTTATTAAGCATTAAAGTTTTTTACGATTGATCTCGATAAGGAAATATAGGCATGTAACTAATATTCTAATAAGGTGAAAGAAGCATTATTAAATTCAATATTATTATCTGATTTAAAAATGAAAATTAATGACCAAAATAATTTTTTTGAACTATCAGGATTTTTTTTCCGCATATTGTACTAGGCTTAATTAATTATCACCTACCTGAAATAGATAGTCAAAAGATAATTTGAATGCCTACATCAATAATGAATGACCAAATAAGAAGTTAATTTACTGAACCAATATCTTTTTAACTTTATAAGTCCCTACTAGGCTAATGATCTGACAATTTTGAAATCCTTAGTCCTCTTTGCGCTCATCAGTGCATAATGCTTCCCAAATAAATAGTTCAAAAGTTTAATTTCATTGCCCACATTGCTAGCTCTATTGATAAGAGTTAAGAATAAGGGCTACTACTGCGCCTGAAATATTTAAGGTAGGTTCCCATTCTTGTGTAAGGCAGATTATGTTTTTCTATTTTTAAGTACTGGTAGGCTACAGTCCCACATGAGGGAAAACTTGTCAGTTACTTGCTGGAAGAGAAAGCCAATATATTGTATAAGCCCAAATTTCCAAAGGCTTCTGATAAAGAATTTCTTGCCAGTGAAAATGAGATTTCGCTGGGAGCTTATAAAGACACAGTCATAAGACTTCTTACAATGTTTTTGTTTTTGGGTATTACCAACTTTGATTCCATTTCAACAACATTAAGAAACAGTAATTATGCTGAAATTTTGCTCAGATGGTGATATTTCCACAAGACTAAAACCCGATCTCCCGAAACTTCTCATTCTGAGCCAAATCTCATCTCAACTTTTTCATGTGTTGTTAGGATATTTTCCATGGGAGTATGGACTCAAAATTTGGGTCAATAACAACAAGCACTATTCTAAGTAATAACAGTAAATGTTAAAGAGTTCTAACTTCAGATTATTTCAAATTCAGAGTTTTCTACCCGAGATGCTTCGGGAGTTCGGCCAGGTGAAGGCCCTAATTGATAATGAATTTTAGGAATACTGATTCAGACACACACATTCCAAATTTGCATTAATATATCAAACACTCAAATTGAGTTTTTATGAAAGAAGTGACAATAATGATCAACTTTGTCGAAAATGTCTGAAACCACAGAGGAAATTTCTTTTGAAAGCAAGTAATTCTATAAAAGTCATATAGACCATATCAATGATGGTTACAGTTCAGTAGATAATAATGGTCATTAATTCCCAAATATTTTCCAAATTAAGTCTCATAAATGCAACTTAAAGTGGCCATTAAAATTGGAGACATCATAATATACAATAACTTAGATCATAAAAATGTAAAGAGAAGATATTGTGTACAACACGTTAACAATACTTAAAAGTGTTAATTTAGTTTATTTGTAAAGCTGATGTAATTGAGTAGTAATGACAGTGCAGTGTACGTTTTATGTGGAGAAAATTGTTCTGATTTTGTAATTGTTCCAATTTTGTAACATAGACAGACACACGGAAAGAAATCATACAAGATTTTTATCTACATAGAAGAGTTAAAATATAATTTGAAACTAGATAATAATAATTAGCCTTAAATATCTGAATTGATTGAACAGGTTATTACATGAATGTATATGAATTACATGTATTTACATATTTTATAACTAAATGATTCCCAACCAACTATTTCAGACATGGGGGGTAACATTATCAAGGAGGGTGACTTTTTGTGAGACCATTATCCCCCCTTTTAAATTTATCAATTTGTCAAGTAATACTTGAGGCAAAAAAAGTTTTAATTGAGTGTGAAGGAAAAAAAGAAGAATGTCAAAGTCACAGAATATAATAAACATCAACCCAGAAATTCATTTATCTGACTTTTCTGAAATTTTACTGTTCACTGACCATTAAAAAGAATTTCCTGACAATTCACTGACCTTGAAAAAAAATTTCATGACTTTTCCAGGTCGCAGGCAACCCTGTTTAAAATAAATAGTGGCTTAGGGAAGTTTCAAGGTGTTGTTATAGAGAGGTTGTTGATTTACAAAGAGAGCAGCTAAGGAGAGATAATACTTGAACTTTAATATTACTCACACATAATGAGAACGAGTCACAAAGATCGGCTCGCACAGTTTGTCAGTGGTACATGGGATATACAGGATACCCATAATTCATTGGGTAACTATAGCTACATCCATAGTTTCCAAAATCTCTTTCCTGCTTTATGATTGGTCGAGGAGGAGTAACGAATAGTTTATCATTCTTGTAACCTTTTCCCATTAGAATTTGATGCAGAAACGAGTCTTGAACCGGCACAACTTGACATCGGCAGTTCTGAGCAGACGATTTCACATGATCCCGAGACGAATACGAATATGGATAATAAGTTCCGTAAGAAAACGGTCCCATGCTGTCTTGATATAAATACGGGTACTCTTCACTTGTTGGAGTACCATTTGTAGCTGATTGCGAGTAATACATGGATTCTGGGTAATAGGACGCCGTATTTTCCGACACAGGATTGTTGACCAACATTATTGACGAGGACACTAAATTAACCTCCTTCCCTTCAGATTTGGTAGCCATATTTGGTAAAACTATATTCACGATGGAATAAAATTTTAATTAAAATTCTAAAAATTTAAATATTTTAATTTTATCCAGAAAACTGTTCACTACATCCAGTTTTGCTATATATATAATTTTTATAATAGCTCCTGGTAAGTTAAACTAGTATTTGACTGAATACGAAACAGTTAAAATTCACTCTGTTTTATGTCATTATTTATTTTAAAGCTAATTTCGTAACCGTCACATGAGGACAAAATATGTCCAAATAATTTCACCAGTGCTGCGTAATTCATTATAAATATTGAAATATCACTGATTTAATAAGAGACAGAAAAGTGATACTCTTTAGCTTTTGAACGAATCAAAATATCAGGTCTAAGATCTACCTTATAGCGCGAAAATAATTATAGGCCAAGAAATGCAATTATACAAATATTTGTCATAATTTGAAATAAGCTTAAACTGGCAGACAAGGGCAATTATCTACATGCGATGTCAAAAATACGCTAAAACCACAAGGGGTCTTTAGATAAAATGGGTAAATTTTATAATAAACTGAATTTAAGGATTAAGGTTTATCCATTACCTCTCGCATATTTAAATCACAAATTTTAGTCTGTTATGAAAATAATATTAAATGCATTCTAGGATTAAGAAGTACGGTGTAATCTCTCCAGATAGGCCTTCTCCATAGAGAAGAGAAACAACCTTTCTTAAGCAACAAAATCAATTTGTTCCGAAAATAACCATTTATAATACATTACCAGGTCAATTACCTCTATAGAGCAACAACCCCTGGACAACAACCAAAATTTGTGTTTCCCAAAGCATGTGGCTTTTAAGAGACGTTATACTGTTCAGTACACCTTCTCCAGAGTTACCCTCTGTAGAGCAACAACCTCTCTATAAAAACACCTTCAAATTCATTATCATAAGCTGTTATTGACTTTACCTCTGTAGAGCAACAACCTCTATAAAAAGGCCAATTTGCAGCTACACCCTTTCACTTTGAATTTAACTTTTGTAGAG
This sequence comes from Spisula subtruncata, assembly GCA_963678985.1. Classification (NCBI taxonomy): domain Eukaryota; kingdom Metazoa; phylum Mollusca; class Bivalvia; order Venerida; family Mactridae; genus Spisula; species Spisula subtruncata. The sequence continues at coordinate 20,744,477 of OY787661.1, forward strand.
CAACAACCTCTATAAAATTGCTAATTTGCAGCTGCACCCTTTCACTTTAAATTTAACCTCTGTAGAGCAACAACCTCTATAAAATAGCCAATTTTGCAGCTATCTAAGGGTATAAGCTCTGCAGAGGCCGTACTGTACTCACTATGTACATTGAACCAAGGGAGGTATTAGTCAATTTATTGGACCTTCTTACACAATTATATTCAAACTGAACAGGAAACAAGATATATTTTACATGTAAACCACAGTCAAAATTTTCATACCGTTAATGTGTGCAATTTTAGTATGTAATGTTCATACTTAGGTGTGCAATTTTAGTACGGTACATTTAAATAATTACCTGTTTGCAAAATGTATTTTGAATACAAAAGAGCAATCTTTAGTTGGTCAAAAAACAGTGCAGGTAAATCAGATTTCCCGAAGTTAATGGTTTTACACGCTGATTGTAAAATACGGTGAAATCATTAATTTTCGCGGGAATTAAATTTTGTGGATTTTGTTGTTCACCACAAAATTGAATCCCAGCAAACAGTAATTTTTACCCCTGTATTTATTTATTATTTGAAATGCAAAATCCTGGAATTAAGGTCCCATCGAAATGGCATTTTTTTACCAAAATCACGAAATTTCGTCCCATCAAAATTAATTGTTTTTTCAGTATATAAAAGAAGACAAATGTACTGCTAGCAAAGGCAACCGGGTAGATAACTGGGAAGATATTAGAAATGTAAACATACCATCTCAGTTTAACAGTCATTAAAGTGGTATCTTGTCATTAACATGATATGTGCACAGGGTTGGATTACCAGTAAACCCAGAACAGGTGTTAACCAATTAACACTTGTCTCAGTCATTGGGGACCGGTAATTACAATGGATTGGGAGGATGTTTTCGGATACGAAAAGAGGGTGGTTTCAGACATGAAATAGATGGTGGTTTCCAGCATGAGTGGGAGGGTGGTTTCAGATATGAGTAGGAGGGTGGTTTCAGACATGAGTGAGAGGGTGGTTTCAGACATGAGTGGGGGTGGTTTCAGACATGAGTTGGAGGTGGTTTCAGACATGAGTGGGAAGATGGTTTCAGACATGAGTGGGGTGGTTTCAGATATGAGTAGGAGGATGGTTTCAGACATGAGTGAGAGGAAGGTTTCAGACATGAGTAGGAGGATGGTTTCAGACACGAGTGGGAGGATGGTTTCAGACATGAGTGGGAGGATGGTTTCAGATATGAGTGGGAGGATGGTTTCAGACACTAGTGGGAGGATGGTTTCAGACACGAGTGGGAGGATGGTTTCAGACACTAGTGGGAGGATGGTTTCAGACACGAGTGGGAGGACAGTTTCAGACACGAGTGGGAGGATGGTTTCAGACACGAGTGGGAGGATGGTTTCAGACATGAGAGGGAGGATGGTTTCAGACATGAGAGGGAGGATGGTTTCAGACATGAGTGGGAGGATGGTTTCAGACACGAGTGGGAGGACAGTTTCAGACATGAGTGGGAGGATGGTTTCAGACATGAGTGGGAGGATGGTTTCAGACATGAGTGGGAGGATGGTTTCAGACATGAGTGGGAGGACAGTTTCAGACATGAGTGGGAGGATGGTTTCAGACATGAGTGGGAGGATGGTTTCAGACATGAGTGGGAGGATGGTTTCAGACATGAGTGGGAGGATGGTTTCAGACATGAGTGGGAGGACAGTTTCAGACATGAGTGGGAGGATGGTTTCAGACATGAGTGGGAGGGTGGTTTCAGACACTAGTGGGAGGATGGTTTCAGACATGAGTGGGAGGATGGTTTCAGACACGAATGGGAGGCTGGTTTGAGACTTGAGTGGAAGGATGGTTTGAGACTGGAGTTGGAGGGTGGTTTGAGACATGGATGGGAGGGTGGTTTGAGACATGAGTGGGAGGGTGGTTTCAGACATGAGGAGAGGGCGGTTTCAAACCATTTCAATACCTCATTCCTGGTAATATTCATCATTAGAATCTTATTAATGGGAACTTCTGATAGTTGATTTAGTCATAGAGAACAATCCTTTTCTGCCTTTAAGGTTACTTGCTTATTATAGCCTAACCTTCTACATTTAGTCAGGTTTAAAACCGCTTCGGAACTATTTGTCAGTTATAAACAGCAGGCAATTTATCTCCTAATCAGTACTAAGTTACTGTAAAATAATTATTTTTGTGGGGATTAAATTTTGCGGGTTTCAAGGTTCATAAAACAATTAATTTGACCCTTATATATATTTATAACCTGAAATGCCAAATTCACGCATAACATCCCATGGTCCTTTTTACAAAAACCACGAAATTTCATCCCATTAAAATTAAAGGATTATACAGTAAATTGCCCTTCCAGAGGGAATCAGTAAATTATCCAGGACAATCAATTGTATTGTCAAATTTCCATGAAAGGGCATGACCAGCAAATAGAATCCAGATCACCGGGTAACAATTCCAGCAAACAAACAACCACTGTAAACCTAGAAATTATTTCGCGCGATTTAAGTTTGCGGTGTTCGCGGTTAGTATAAATCCGTGAAAGTAAATAGCCGCGAATATGTCCAGGACAAGAAAAACACGAAAGTTTCTCGTTTTTGAAGGAAACTCATCATTTTGGTATGACGTTTATAAGACCGTATTATAAGTGCTATTTGGTCAAAATATGGATTGTTAAGTGTATGTACTATGTCAAAATAAAGCCTTTTATGATCACGGTACAATAATGAAAACACTTTGATAAAAAATCTTGAAAACGTGTTTAACAATACACTCAATAAATGAACATGCGTGTAAATAGCGCTGTTTATTACCGGGTATACAAAATCATACAAAATGACTGATAGTGTCAATAAAATTGTGAAAACATTACCAGCGTAGTTTGCATTTCGTGTAAACAACACAATAGGTAACTATCTACATCAAAAAGAGTTTGAAAGGGTTTAACGAAGGTGAGAACTATAATTAAGAAGCAATTATGTACGAACCGAGCAATGTATGTGACAGGTTATAATATCAATAATTTTGTCACTATGCAACTTAGTGTTCGCGGAGTTCGCGGGAGACTTAAAAACGCGAAAGTTTGTAGCTGGGAATATGCCGACGATCGGCAAAACGCGAAAGTTTGTAGCCGCGAAAGTTTCTAGGTTTACAGTATACTACAGCATTGTTTCTAGTTGACCACACACAGCTAGGCTACTGAGGCAGTGGAATTTACTGGTTTAAGGTAACTTACTGGATTCAATACTGTGCATTCCGCTGATGAGCTGTGGAAGGGGTCGTGTTTATCGGCACATATAACCAAGTCTGGTAGTGGGTATAATCGTAGTCCACAGTCATATGACCAATATACTGGCGAGACGTGAAGTGGGAGGGGCGTCAAATGACCTTGACATATCAACGTCTTTGTGAACTGAAATAAAGTTAGGATATTGATAATGTTCTGTCAGAAGTGTGGCAATTTTTTACAAGTTTCAAGAATTATGTAAAGTCAAACGAGTACCGTATAGCTGGTTATTTCTGCGGGTGTAATATTTTGCGTTTTCGCTCCAAAAATGGGTGTGTATATTTCTGCTGATTTTAATTTCTGCTGATTAACAAAATGGCAAGAGTAAATTTCTGCAGTTTGCTAAATGGTAAGAATTGGCAGTCTAATCCATATACATTGTAATATATATTGTATTATCACATGCCTTTCCTTGTATCCAGGTAAGTATAGCCAGTACGTATAAAGTTATACGTACCACGTGTAGTATAGGTATTGAGTTTTTCCAATAAATCAATGCGTATTTTGCGTTTTTCGTGTCATATGATAAAAAGAATCTATTACTCGTTGTCAATTGATATATTTATATTAAACTTGTTCAGGAAATATTATTAAGCTCGCCAAACGCTCGCTGAATAAAATTCCCGAAACTCGTTTAATATAAATTTATATCAATTGACAACTCGTGATAGATCCTCTATATACAGTGTGGATCACACTATGACATTTATAATTATCATTATACATGTACAAACAATGCTTAAATTTAAACACCGTTGTAACGCTAGACAAACTGCAATAAACTATACAATAATTAAGTTAACTTGTGATTACCCATTGATTATTATTTTTATATAGTGGAGATAATATTCTGCGTGAAAATTTTCTATGGATGATAAAATTCTGCTTAGATTTAATTCTGAGAATTGATCTTGGACCGCAGAATGGCAAAAAATTTCCACCACGCAGAAATAACCAGCTATACAGTATATTGTTTCCTTGTTTAGTTAGGTTTAATCCTGTTTGTCAATTCTTTTCGGGGATTTTACTGAGGCAAAGCCCAATCCTGAAAATGAGTCGCAAGTCTGTTTCAGGTACCATAAGCACACAACCCTACACCTAAACAAAGCTTCAAACATTGTTTTATTGTAAAAATACTGATTATGAAACTTTCGTCGAATAACTTTTAAAGATAATTCTTTTCTTATGCAGCTAATCCAGATTTTTCCTGGAATTGTAGGACCCATGTATTTTCCTGGATTGAATTCTAACCAGTACTACAGTATCAGGCAACTCGTTCACATGTGAAGAAAAATTCACCTTAATGCCAATTTTCATGGAAAGATTTGACCGGAAATTGCTCCTGAATAAACAGGTTACAGCACATGAACCACTTGAGCTGTAATCAGGGATTTCCCTGATGCAGGTTTTCTGCGTCCCTGACGCAACTTTGTGGCTTGGGACCCTCATTTCCCCATTACTGCGCATCATTGGGACCCCCAATAGGATCCTTCAAATAGGCATTTTAGAATTTTTAGTTTCAGCTAGAACATTTTTCTTTCTGCTATGTATTGCTCTAAGTCTTGTGGTGCATTGATTTATCTGAATTTGCTGTTTTATTTATTTATAAATTTGATACTCACTGTAATAATGAACTTGAAATGCATTACTGTATATGAAGGGACCCCCAAAATTTCTCAGGAACTCCCATAATGTAAACCTTAAGGGTAATGGGACCCTCATATGAAAATTCCTAGGGAAAACCCTGGTAATAAAGGGAAGCTAATCACTCATGCTGTATATGTGTGCATATGTTATTATTTAAACCTTTCAGTCAAGGATAACCCATTAAAGTACAAGCACTTTTTTCCAAAGAGGTCCTGTGTTTTTGCTGAAGGGACAGCATATAGAAGAGACAGCGGGGTGATAAATGGTATCCAGGCGTGATGCCCTAGCTCATTCCGAAGAGACACCTTGGTCCTTTAACCTGCCCGGTGTACGGCACAGATACACGCAAGACTACCTCTGGGTTGCCAACCAGTTCATCTCTAGTTGGGTGGGAAACACTAAAAGCATTTCAGAAATGACCAAGTGCCTCGGCCGAGAATCGAACCCAGGACTTCTCGGTCAGGAGTCAAGTGTCTTACCACTCAACCACCATGCTTCGGCCGAGGATCAAACCAGGGACCACAGTTCAGCGTCAAGTGGGCAATCTGCTCTACCACCGTGCAACCCAAGCTGATTTCATAATTAGTTTCACATGCTGAATTTCCATTCTAAAATAGCATCATACTTACATGAGTTGGTACATCACCATCTTCAGGAAACTTGACACAATTACGGCACATTTTGGTGACAATATCTTCTCTAAATACTACAATCTCCTGTGTACAGTACTGTAACCGGCAAGGATTACTGGCAAATATGGCCGACGGTACTCTCCGTCGTATATCCTCGGTGACTGAATTCGGAATGGCAGGTCTGTAGAAAAGAAACAATATAAAGTGAAACCTCTCTAACGCAGTTCTTTTAACACAAGTAGGGATTTGCTTGTAGCACTTTACCTGCCTAGACAAGACCAACAACCTACCAACCAAATTCATTGTTTCTACACTAATGCACCAGTCAGTAGCATCCACGGCCTCTGAAGGCTATAAAGAATTCCCTGACTTTTGCTCAATTTCCAGATATCCCTGACCTCTAAAAGTCTTTCTCTCCCTGACTTTTCCCCCCGACGGTGGGAACCCTGTCTTACGCTAATAAATAGTTTTTAATAAATAATAATTCACTGGCACTGGACCAACAATTCTATCAATAGCTGTAGTCTATAATCTATATGTGTACCATGGTACGCACAAGTCACTCAACAGACAAAGCTACCTCAACAACACTCAGTCTAGTTGTTTGGTCTTTTACCAGGGATGGTATTCAATATGGATCTTTTTTTAATTTGAAAATAATATATCATATTATATTGCATGTCATATTGCAAGAGTTTAATATGGTGTGATCTGATTCGTTGTCCTTATCCTTAACTCAAGTAAGATTGATATTGAATGTCCATTGATTTGGATTAGTCATTTCGTGAATAAAACTAATTTGGTTGCCAACAAAATTTTTGAAACGCCTAGTAGTGTTGTTTATGTACCCCAGAATGATCATAGGGTCTGTCCAGAAAACTACTCGATCAATCTTTAATATGAGTTCTTCATGCAACATAGCATACAAGTTTTTCTGCTTAGAACTCATCATATTCCTAGAGCCCAGTGCAACCAATATTCTCTCGTTCAAATGATCAAAAAATTATCTACCAACCTTGGTAATATGGTACTAGGTCCCGGGTCTTGTGGTCCAGGTACAAACAGAAACTTGCTAGATTTAATCAGTTCTGGAAACTCACACATTAGATCTGCCAGTTTGCTGAAACAATCTGGAAATATAAAGATAGGCCATCATAGTAAAACACTACACACTTGCTGAAACCAGAAATCAATCCATGTACAAGAAACCCTAAATGTACTTCTATTAAAGATGGGGGGGGGGTTAATAATCTACCGTAAAATCATTAATTTTCGTGGGGGGTTAAATGTTGTGGTTCACCTAAACCACAAACTTTAATCCCAACGAACACTAATTTTGACCCTTGTTTTATTACCTGAAATGCAAAATCCACGAATTCAAGTCCCAACGAAATTGTCTTTTTTACCAAAACCACGAAATTTCTTCCCAACGAAATTAAATGATTTTACAGTATTTGTATAAAACATCAAGGATAAAGTGTACATTTTTGATCAATCTGCCTAACTGTGTTATATCTTCTCTTTATGCTCATTACAATGGCACATTGTAGTCAGATAGAATCATTTGGGTTTCTTGAGTGGTTTCAGCTTTTTTTTCAGTCTGAATTGACTTGACAAACTTTGACCTCCAACTAAGATAAGATAAGATAAACTTTATTTAACATTGATTATGATTAACATAGGAAACATAAGCTACAAGCTTGTATTCGACATAACTACACAACTACAGTGTTACAACGGTACCCAACTATAGTAAGAAGGGTATCACAGTGAAGTAAGGACTTACCTGTTAAAACTTTGCTATGATTACTACCAAGAGGAGCTGACAGGAAATTTCCACAGAAGATAAAACATGTTGGTGGAAATCCAGAATATCCAGAAAACAGTACTCTTAATTTCTCAATCACCTGAAAAATAAAAATGAGAACTTAAACTAGAAATAATTTCCATTTTTGTAATGTTTTTTAAAAAAAGGTGTAGTAATTGCTTAAATTAGAATGCAAGTCCCATGTCAGCAAAATCAAAAACGAAAATCATGTGAATGGCCACTATAACCAGACCTGCTACTTAGACCCACTCTTGTCAAAATCACAATGGGTCATATACTGATTCTGACCATCCTTCAAAAGGTCTATAATCTTTGGCCCAACTATTCCCAAGTTATTGAATCAATAACAGTCATCCACAAATGTAAGAACTTAAAAACAGTACCTAGACAATTCAATCAAGATTTACAGAGTCATGCCTTGGTCCTTGCCTTATGTGCCAGTGAGCACGAAGAGGATAGGTGTAGGTAGGAAGACTAGGTCACATTGGGCATTTTGTTTACCTCAGTGATGTACTCCCAATTTAAACAAATGAGCTTCGGCAAGCACAGGAACAGAGATTTTTTTTACAAATTTTCTTTAATGATTTCATTGAAGCTTCCCAAAGACCATGATGGCCCTTTTCCTGATGTCTTCCGATGCAAATTTATTAATAAGGGAGTACATTTCCAAGGCAAAAAAATCTCAAGATGGACCAAGGCATTACAGCCTTCTTTTGACGAAACAATTTGGGGGAGGATTAATAGTTTCAGTCAGATAAGATTTTAAATTGTTACATTTACTCACCTTGATCTGGTCCAGCCAGACATCAGACAGTATTATAAACATAGCATCCGTGTTCTCTTGTTCTATTTGTTGTAGTTTACTCGATGATTTCACACTGGTAGCTGACGACCCGCCAAAAAAGTTCAGATTTCCAAAACATGCTCTGAAATCAAACAGTAATTCATTAACTGGACCTGTTCGACTTGTATCAAAATTATGAGAATCTTAGGGAAAAAGTGAACTGAAATCATTTCCTTTACAGGATGTAGGGGTTGACAATAACTATTTTTGGTCGCTGATCCGACAGTAAAGAAGTGTTTAATTTGTAGAGAAAACAACTACTGGTCCTTGATTTTCACTGGTCCTTTAAGATTTTCACTAAGGCCCCCTTAATCATCACCGTAGAGACAATACAATGCTTACTGTCTAAATCCCCGGGATAGGGACACTTTATCACATAGTAATTCCTGAGTCTTGGAACTGGACCAAAGTCTATTCCCTTGGAGTCCATAAAGTTGTCTAATTCTGGCCTGTTTGGAATATTCATCTAATTTCCATTGTATCCCCGCCCCTCCCCCAGGCGGGCATAATATTGACTCGTGCATAAGTTGTCCACAGAAAATAAACATTATTGTTACCCTGCCTTCAATTATACACACCTTGATGTGTGAAGGAGGGACTAATCAAACAAATATCTCACCTAGTAGTTGTAGCAGGTTCTGGTGGAGGGAATCCAAAAGCGTTTACATGAAATAATTCATCTTCGTACCAACCTTCCGCTAACACAAAACAATTCTCAGTAAATAAACCTGTATGAAAGTTCTGTATTTCTGTCAAGGAGAACTATCAATTTATTAGATAAATGGAAATAAACTCTGTCAGTGATCACACATTAGTGTTCCAACTATTACTGTAAAATCATTCATTTTTGTGGGAGATTAAATTTTGTGGATTTCGTGGTTCATCTTTTACCACGAAACTTAATCCCATCAAACAATAATTTGGACCCTTGTATTTATTACCTGAAATTCAAAATCCACAAATTAAGGTCCCATGAAAATGGTCTTTTTTACCAAAACCACGAAATTTCATCACATCGAAATTAAATGAGTTTACAGCAATATATAAAATGTTTATTGTGAGAATGCGAATTTACTCACTAAAGAGCCTAAAATATAGTTATGCTGCAAAAATGTCTAAATTTTTTGGTTCAAAATCTTGTACACTAGCTTTGAATAGCAATAAATCCCCTCTTAGGAAAAGATTAATAAGCCCATCAAATAATTGTTTCAAATTATTTTGAATTGCTATAGAGTAAGAGTAGTCTTAGATGACCAAGTAATAGTCGTGGGGTTTTATTCAATCTTAAACATAATTAATACGAGAATAAGGATAGCCAATCATATTGCCTGTTACTGACCAAGAGTTTAATATGGTGTGATCTGATTGGTTCTCCTTATCCGCAAGTCAAGTAAGATCAATATTGAATACCAGCCCCGATAAGCTCAATTGACATTACGGGCCATTAAGCCAGAGCAGAGATCGCCCCTCCTAGTCGTTTGTCGTAGGCTGCTTGGCGAAGGTTTTTAAATTAATTCATTGGGCAATGTAATTATAATTTACCGTTAAAATTGATTTAAAGGGTATTAATTGACAACTGGTGTAATGTCAATTCAGGTAATTTGTAATAAACTCAAGTATGACCTTGACCTTTGAGATATTGCCAGTTTTTTCTTTCTATTCCAAAATAACATTTGTTATGAAGTAAACTGTGAGATAGGACAAGGATACAGCTTTTGAGAGATCTATTTGTACAACACCAGTAGGATCTTCTATATACCACTTGCCCTGAAATATATATTAAATTGATGATCTGAGTGCATAAGATCAAAGCATCTAACAGTATGCTGTGTTTGTTTACATCATACAGAAACCGTTGTAGTGGATGTAGATCAGTTTTTTTCCTCAACCAGATTGGCCAATGACCCGTGTCTTTGGATGAGAGACAGTACAATATTAGATTGTCTTTATAAACTGTACAGGGTGATATGAGTGATAATCTGTTAACTTCATTTAAAGTGAGTAGATAATATTCAGGTCAACATCACAGATTTCTGATATTTATACCTACTACCTACATTTTTTGTAACTAAAAATAACTGAAACAAGAGGGCCATGATGGCCCTATATCGCTCACCTGATTATAAACCCTGCACAATTTTTACCCAAAGGAATAATTTGAACATCTTGGTAGAAAACCACAAGATGATGCTACATACCAATAATCAAAATTCAAGGCAGTGTAGTTTTAGGCAAGAAGATATTAATATGTTTTCCCTATATATAAGTCTATGTAAAACGGTGACCCCTGAGTAGGGCCAATTTTGACCCCAGGGGCATAATTTGAAAAATCTTGGTAGAGGACCACTAGATGATGCTACATACCAAATATCAAAGCTCTATGCAGTGTAGTTTTAGACAAAAAGATTTTTATATGTTTTCCATATATAAGTTTATGTAAAACGGTGACCCCCGGGGTTGGGCCAATTTTGACCCCAGGGGCATAATTTGCACAATCTTGGTAGGAGACCACTAGATGATGCTACATACCAAATATCAAAGCTCTTAGGCATTTTAGTTGTAGACAAGAAGATTTTTATATGTTTTCCCTATATAAGTCTAGGTAAAATGGTGACCCCCAGGGTGGGGCCAATTTTGACCGGAGGGGAATAATTTGAACAATCTTTGTAGAGGACCTCTAGCTGAGTCTATATACCAAATATGAAAGCCCTGGGCCAAGCAATTTCGGAGAAGAAGATTTTCAAGGTTTTCTCTATATAACTCTATGTAAAACTAAGGGCCCCCGGGGCGGGGCCAATTTTGACCCTGGGGGCATAATTTGAACAACCTTTGTAGAGGACCTTTAGCTGAGTCTACGTACCAAATATGAAAGCCCTGGGCCAAGCGGTTTCGGAGAAGAAGATTTTTTAAGGTTTCCCCTATATAACTCTATGTAAAACTAAGGGCCCCCGGGGCGGGGCAAATTTTGACCCCAGGGGCATAATTTGAACAATCTTTGTAGAGGACCTCTAGCTGAGTCTACATACCAAATATGAAAGCCCTGGGCCAAGCGGTTTCGGAGAAGAAGATTTTTAAAGGTTTCCCCTATATAACTCTATTTAAAACTAAGGGCCCCCGGGAAGGGGCCAATTTTGACCCCAGGGACATAATTTGAACAATCTTTGTAGAGGACCTCTAGCTGAGTCTACATACCAAATATGAAAGCCCTGGGCCAAGAGGTTTTGGAGAAGAAGATTTTTTAAGGTTTCCCCTATATAACTCTATGTAAAACTAAGGGCCCCTGGGGCCGGGCCAATTTTGACCCCAGGGACATAAATTGAACAATCTTTGCAGAGGACCCCAAGGTGGTGATACATACCAAATATGAAAGCTCTAGGCCTTACGGTTTCAGAGAAGAAGATTTTTAAAGTTTCCTTTGTGAAAATCTATTTTTAGCCTGTGTGACCTAGTTATACGACAGACCGGAAATTTTTTAACAACTTTGAAAGAGGACCACCCAAGGATCATTCCTGTGAAATTTGGTTAAATTCCATCAATTGGTTTAGGAGAAGAAGTCATTTAAAGGAATTGTTGACGGACGACGAAGGACGACGACGGACGACGACGGACGCCGGACAACCACCTATCCTAAAAGCTCACCAGTGAGCACTTCGTGCTCAGGTGAGCTAAAAAGCTTATATGCTAAGTAGGCTATAAAATTAACACCAATACTTCAGCCCGCAATATTCTGTATATACTTTACAAAACAATGAACAAAATTCAATGTAAAGATTATATTAGCTTTCAAACATATGCATGTACGCTAGTTTAAGACACTGAACTAGGTTACATTGATAATGTAAGTTTAGTAACAGAGCAGGTAACGTTCAGTATAACACATGGTATGCTCTCCACCAATCAAAGGAACTTAACTGCTCATGAATATTAATGAGGTGTACTAAACTGCTCATGAATATTAATGAGGTATACTAAACTGCTCATGAATATTAATGAGATAAATATACATAACACTACCTCTTTTAATTGTGTTAACATTCCTAGAACTATCACTTCTCCTAGCTTGGCTGTTGTACCTAATAAATATTCTATTGGCTTCAACTGAAATCATACAACAGTATAAAACTATCATGTACATCCCTGAACAAGACTGCATTCAATGAACCCTTTTCCCTGTGGTATAGCTTACCCACATTGACATGAGCTTGACCATAATTTAACAGTCGATATATTGCCTACGTTTATAACACCGATTGTATAAACATTTTCATAATCGGGGAGTATCACGAAGACGCTCGACTTGTAATATAAACAAAAATCTGACATACCGATATTGCACGATTTGCTTGCGGAAATTGATATATTCAAAGTACGAACCTTGTAATATATTCGTGCATAAAAGTCAGGCTCAGGTCAAAATAGGCAAGCTATAGCCATGTCCATACTAACTAGCTAGGTCAATTAATTTTAAAGTTTAGAAACAAACCGATGAACAAATAGACTAACAAATCGACCAACTGACAGGTGCATAAAAAATTTGTAACTGAAATGATAAAATATATTTCAATTTAGTAAATTGTGAAGTTTGTATTTCATGATTTTAAGCATGGTATAAATTTAATATAGTATCAGAACATGAAATTTCTACAAAACCAAATAAACATTTGTTACTAACAAAGTAATAGGGGTTGTCAAAATGTTAAGATGTATGTTGTAACTGGTTCCTGAAGAAAATTAATAGATTAACCAGACAAAGATTATTTTTCTTAGAATTATGCATTTTTTGCATTTTTGGTATTGGACGTGAAAGAAGCAAATCAACTGAACTTGACTGATTTATTTTTTCAATCAGAAATAACCTTATTTTGACAACCCACAGATATGTAAATGAATGTTAAATGGCTATACCTGAAATTTCTTACTATCACTGGGTGCACTGCCTAATGCTGGCGGTGTAAACAAATCATGCCGTAATGTTCGCTGAAAGAAAACATAAACAGTTTTAGAATGAAGTGTCAGAAAAATACATTTATAAGTATGTACATTGTAGCCACAATCAGTAACAAATACACAGATGTACAGACATTTGGGGAAAGTACGGTAGGGGATTAAAACACTCAGAAAACAGCATAATTTATATAAACATATATGATATATATTGTGTCTTTATATATAAAGACTTGATGCCATCTCAGCCAACAACCTCTAAATGATTGCCAATATTTGAAGTTTCCAGGGGGCGTTTCTCAGCTGATGTTTTACTGTATACACCCTGTATATATTCTATTTAAGAAATAAAAATCTGTTGGCGTTTATTGTCGGTGAATAAAACACGGACAGGAGTTCGGTTGCGAAAAAATTAAATCACGAGTTCGTTTCTAAATACGATAATATCCCGCACTATTTAACTGCGCGCATTCTGTTTTCACCCATTTGACATTGAACATAATTCTACGATGAAATTGAGTTGCTTATTAGCTGGTACAATTACCTCCCTCGTTAATGAAAACGATTTTCGTAATTTTCTGATGGAAATACCACAATTTAAACATTGGAACAATTTTAATAACACGAGTATATGGTATCTATTTCATAAAATGAAAAATATAAATGGATTGATTATCAGAAGCTTTAATAAAACTTGGTTTCTAGAGTATATTGGAGTTTCTAAAAATAGATGCGTCATAGATGTAACACTGGATTCTCATGCAACTCGCCTTGTCATCGTGACTCGTAGAAAATTTTACTATAAAGTTTACGTTCATTCATTCATAAATATGTCAAGTGATACTGGGCGTAAATAGAAACAGCCAATTTGATAGGTATGTTTTATGGGGGCAATAAAACATGGTTCGGTTCGTTCTTTGTGTATTGGATTAATTCGCGAATTGTGTTAGAATTACCTATTAAGTGCCAAAAATAAATAAATAAATAATATAAGAATAAGGCATGCATATCATTCCAGCAAAATATTTTATGCAAGGACATTTGCTGCACCTAACATTTACCTGTTGTAGTATAGTATATCTTTCTAGGAATAGATTAACTTTGTCCTCGGCATCACCATGGAGACGAGGTGGTGGAACGTTTAATGTTGAATTTCTGTAAAATAATAAGATACCTCAATGTACCGGTAGATTACAACATATGAACTTTTTCAAGAGATGAATTGAGTTTTTAAACTTCAACATAGAGAGTTAAATGTAGACTGCCTATTCAATATACTCGCTATACATACAGATGAATAGCCATATGATGGTCAAAGGCATTTCACATGCCGATTATACCAATAAAACTGTAAGTCATAATACAACATGCACAAGAGAGGTCATTTGAATGTGACCTCTTATGTAGTGTTGTCAGATCTAACTGACAGTGTAAAGGAATAAAGCAAATTTTAGAATCAGATTTTAATGAGATTGATGTACAACCCAAACTACAAGGTTTATCAAGCTACTTACGGTATAAACTTTTTTCTATCTCTTTTGTATGTGAATCTTGGGACGGAAAATGCATCTATCACAGTTAACACTCTATCACTGTAAATAAAGAACAAAATTATTTGTAATAAAATCAAGTCTAGGCTAAACTGCCCTTCACCTCCCCTCATATAATGCTGTACATCAAGCAAGGCAGCTTTACCAGCTATACAATGAACTTTCTGAATATACCGGGGAAGCCTATTGAGGCTAAATGCCCAAAACTAAAAATCAGATTCAGATGTGTTTCGGTAGCCATAAGCACACACTCCTGCTTCAAACATAGTTCTATAGATAAAATTCAGCTTATGAAATCTCAAATGACAAAGCTGTATCCAGAGGCAAAAAAACACTGAGGCAAATCCTTTTAGGCTCTATTTGAGATATATTTGACTTCAAAACTAAAAACTTGAATAATTTGGTAATTCGTCAAAGTTTCACCGAGTCAAGCGCCTTGGTGTGCCTCAGCATGGCTACGAACCTAACATTACATGACTAAAGTCAATTCTTTGATTTGTTTTCACTAAATAACTTAAAGAATGGTAGGATCCCGGAAAATGATATAATAACAAAAATTGATATAAACATACCTTTCATCATCTTGTTCTGCATTACATTCCTGCACTGCAGTCTCACAGATGATTTTACTGACCAATGATGAAGTTACTGAAATATTTGTCAGAAATATTTATTGCAGTTAAAACTAGACCTGTCACCATTCTGCAGGCTAAGATACCCACTGTTGGCAAAGGGACATAATTCTGGCAAAAATCATCAACTTTTTTTCTTCATGCTCATCAACATGTTGAGATTGTTCATACATGTGTGAAAGTTTGAAGGAAATCCTGCAAAAATTGTATGAGGATTTGCGTCCACAAGAATCTGACATCCGTTTACAGACAGACAGAAAAGCTGAAAACTTTTAACTTCAAAGGTAAAGCTCCAGTCAAAGCATGAACCATTTACGATGATATATTGACAGATAAATATATACCAAAGCACGATTATGACAGTTTATGACTGTCACATATGTTGTGTAATTGATAACCATAATTTCAGTTAAAGACATGAATGAATTACCAGTCTCCATAATAGGTTTTAAACTTGTCACTATAGTATGAATTGATGAAATATTTATGAGACTAAGTGCATGTTCACCAGCCTTGCCCTGAATCAAAATTTGTCAGTCAGGACTGTCAGAAGGACTGACAGTTTTCCTGGAGCCTGAAGTACCAAAAAGATATGAGATTTTAATTTTAGTTTAATATCGTAAGAAATATTACATGGCTGCTTTTGGACAATTTCAATAATTTTGTCCAACCATTCTTGGCAATCTTCTTCACCGACTTGTGAGAAAACATCAACCAAATATCGACTTGCATCACTGAAATAAAAGATCAAAACAAACTCAGTATTTTCGCTACCTATATCATAAAACATGTAAACTAGAGATGATCCTCATAGCAAATCCAGAGGTAGTCTTGCGTATATCGGTGCTTTACACAGGGCAGGTTAAAGAACCAAGGAATCTATTTGAAACGAGCTAGGGTATCGTACCCGGATTCCTTGTATCTCACATCTGTCTCTAAAATTTGTGATAATGCCCCCGAGAGGGAACCAGTCAAGGTGTACCCAAACTTAGGTGTACCCATATATTTTGGTCCCGAGACGGCCCTGCAAATGACATGGAAGAAAAAAAGATTTTAGCCTAATTCAGGGCAGCTGAGCAAAAAAAGAAAAACAATTAAAAGGACTATCAGTTCTTTGATTCATAATGTACAGTATCACAATTTTGGTGGTTTAACGCGTAGTATGAAATGAAATCAGTGTATCGACCATTTTACCTTCGCAGTGACAAGCCATGCATCTTAAATGAAGACGAAATCAACCCTTTCAATTTTGTTGACATTTTTATTTTTCCCGCGATATTTCCACCATAACCGGTGTCCTAGGTTTTTTACCACGCGTGATAATTAGGGACTGTCTAATTTACTGACGCATTCTACTGACAACATATATAGAGGGATTTCACTGACGGATCTACTGACGGGTTAAACAAAGAAGGGTTATCGAAGCGTAGATAATTATGTGATAATTTTTATGCGGGAAAGGTGTAATTTGATATGCAAACAAATATATATATTATTTGTCAAACTTTTTGTAACAGTATCATGGTACAATTATAATAGTAAGGTAGTAAAACATACTGTAGAGGAATATTTTTATAAAAAATATCATAGACATATATGGTTTTAAGATTCTAGGCTGTTTTAATATGTGTAGAACTAGCGGCTTGTAAACAGTTGATTAATGTATTATATTCAGTAGTTGTGCCATGTGTTTTTATTTCTTATTTCAGGAATATTTCAAGAAGAGACATTACTAATCAAATTTGAATATTACTAATCGAATGTGAATATCTTAAATAGGTTTTGATAATAATTTGTATCCGCATAATATCGATTTAAGGTACTCATATTTGATTTAAAGACACAACCAAACACAAACACATCAGCATAAAACATGCTATATAACGTTCGTTACCAAGACACTGAGAAAGAGCACTGAGAAATTTCACTGACCAAGTTTATTTAGACTTCACTGACGGAATTCTACTGACGCGTTAAACGAAGAGTAGTTAATGACGCGGAACTAATTTATCGTAGTTGTTTAAAGAGTCATTATGACTTCAAATAAATGCTTAACGACCGTATGTAATATCAAATAATTTTAAAAAGTGATATATATAAATCATGGACAAGTCAGGACCCGAACTTCACTGACGGACCTACTGACGAGTTGAACGAAGAGTGGTTATTGGTGTGGAACTAATTTGTGTTAACTCGTTGAAAGAGTCATTAAGACTTCAAAGAAATGTTTTATGACACTTTGCCATATTATATAATTAAATGATATATAGCAACCACGGACAAGTCAGGAGAACTTCACTGACGGATCTACTGACGAGTTGAACGAAGAGTGGTTATTGGTGTGGAACTAATTTGTGTTAACTGGTTGAAAGAGTCATTAAGACTTCAAAGAAATGTTTTATGACACTTTGTTGTATTAAATAATTAAGTGATGTATAGAAATCACGGACAAGTCAGGAGAACTTCCCTGACGGATCTACTGACGAGTTGAACTAAGAGTGGTAAACGATGCAGAACTGATGGGCCAATATTATTATTATAAATTAGTTCCACACCATTAACCACTCTTCGTTCAACCCGTCAGTAGTTCCGCGCCATTGATCACTCTTATTTTAACTTGTCAGTAGAATCCGTCAGTGAAAGCATGTCAGTGGATTGGTGATTTTTATTACAAATATTTTACCAATTTTACTAGAAGCATGTACGTATTAGATAAACGTGATCATATAGAATATATATATATATTCATAAAAGATTCAATAGATACAGTTTTATACAGTTTATGTCTATCATTTAAACTCAGCCATTGCTTGTCCTAAGCCCGGATGTAAAAGGAGGAGGGTTGTGTACGGGACAATGTTCCATATTTATCACGTAAAAATGTGAGTTTCAAAAAAATAAAATAATAATTTTAACCCTGTGTTTGTATTTTTATTGTCATTTGTCTTTCATATAAATTACATGCATTTCACTATGATGCATATATATGAACTGCATTGACAGAGGGACACAAATATAAATAATGCGATTGCATAATAATGTACAAAGTCTAAGTGAGTGGTATACAAACAAACACGGCTAGACAAGTTGTCATGAAATAATACCAAAGACGTTCATACACGTGTATGAACGTCTTTGATAATACCATGTAAAGCATTTATCCACACTCCATGATAATAATATCCACAACAAGTTCTGTGTAACTTATATTCAAAGTGTCAGTGAAATCTGTCAACAGAATCATATGAAACAATATCAAATTATAATTATACAACGTTCCTTCAGCTACCGAAATCGGTCCAAATTAGTTCCATTTGAATGTCGCTTTAAACGAGTTTACTAGTCGGCAAGTAGCTGTAATATGAAAATAATCAAAGTATTATTTTAATTTTTATTTTTTCCATAATCTACATGGTTGCATTTACTTTCGAACAATAATGTCTAACTGCGAAATTGTTATTATCCTATGTAATTACACCATTCACACCCATTATACGCTTCGATAATCCTTCTTTGTTTAACCCGTCAGTAGATCCGTCAGTGAAATCCCTCTATATCTATGTTGTCAGTAGAACGCGTCAGTAAATTAGACACACCCTGATAATTACTAACTGATCGTTGTGAGACAAATGCATTCACCTGTCAAAATCCAACAGGATCCTACTTTCAAAATCAGGTATTTACTTAAGAATGGAGCATATTGATTAAATTCTTCGACGTGTCCTGAGTAATGCACTAATAGAATTATAAATAACACTTGTTGTTTTATATTCAGATGAACATTAACACGATTTAGGCACGATGTATTGATTTCATTTGATCATTTGATAAATTAATGACTAATGTACAGAGTTGTTTATATTATTTTCTATCTTTATCTGCTTAGGGTGCCTTACATCTTTCTAACAAGTATTACTGGTTGGGCTTATTATCTGCACAAACACTGGAGAACATAGACGGGGAGACGACGCAAACAGTTTCCCTAGTCAAACAATCTCGACCTAGTGACGGTTAACAGACATTACTCCTCCTGGACATTACTCCTCCTAGACTTTACTCCCCCTAGACTTAACACCTCCCAAGATACCTGGACATTACTCCTCCTTGATTAATGGTAATTGGATTAGGGTTGGTAAAGGTGTCAGACACTGTGCTGTGATAGTGTATTGATGTCTGATTAAAATTATATTTATTACAAAATAAAAGGAAGTTTTTCAAAATAATGATAGATCTTCATATAATCCAAAAGAACCAATCATATTAAAAATAATATTGCTAATATGTATGTATTTCAATTAGAAAAAGAAAAAGTATACAATAATTGTAATACTAAGTAAAAACAAAATAGATAGATATAATCAATCATAATATATCAATGAATATTAATAACTTTTATTAATCAATGATATAACAATATACCCTAGACATTACTCCTCCCAATAGGAGGAGTAATGTCTAGGGTTTTGGGAGGAGTAATGTCCATGGCCAAAGTGTCCAGGAGGAGTAATGTCCTGAAATCCTAGTGACTACGCATCACAAAGGTCAAGACCCAAAGTGCAAAAAACCAGGTAGAAATCACGGAGATTATCAAGTTTAATTATAAGCCCGATTTTGATGTTTTTCGGCAACGTACATGCATATTATTAATAAAAAAGACGAATGCCGTGAATGAATGAATAGAATAGAACATAACGAGTATAATGGAATTCAAAACTGCAACATCGTCGTGTTAAACTTGTCGGTTCATATAGCAAACAAAAGGTTCATTCTTCCGGGATATGTTATAAATTTCAAGGAGGTTGGTAGTTTTCGTTAACTTTTTAAGTTTCAAAAGTTGCGCGCAGATTCTCGTCGCAAAATCTGCATTGAAAAGTGACACAATAGTACGTGTCTCCGTGGAAGAAAACCACCGGAGACCGAAATCTTGTCTAACAGTTTCCCCCGCCTTCTCTGTAAACCAAGACAACCTACAAAAAAAGTGACATGCTAATCAAGGCAAACTTTTTACGTTTTCACGCCATACATGCATGTACAGAATTCACCCTCATAATTGAATGTCTGCTTGCGGATGACAAGTATCTCATGGACTTTCATCACTAATTGACAAGCATGCACCCCTAAAATCAAAAACAATAGTTTTAAGACCCTCCTGTCCATGGTACACTGAAGATCTACATGACGCCAAACATCTGAGACAAAAATTGGAGCGAAAATGGCGAAAATCTAAATTGACAATAGACCATGAAATATATAGAAATCAATGTTCGGTAGTCAACAAAATGTTGAAACGATCCAAAGTATCCTATTACACAGATAAGGTAGAGTCCTGTGGTCGTGATCAGAAAGGGTTATTCAAGATAACTAAACATCTGATGGGTGAAGAAAAAGAAGTAGTGTTGCCAACTGGTAAACCTGCTAAAATGCTTGCACAGGATTTCAGTGATTTCTTCATTAACAAAATTGAAGCAATACGTACTGAAATAGCCTCCACTATTCAGTCATACCAACAAAACGACAGTGTTGAAGTCGAAACTCCGTTCGGAAAAGAGCAATTGTCAGAATTTTCTCCAACATCTGAGGATGAAATCCGAAAACTTATAAATAAATCACCTAGTAAATCATGTGAACTTGATCCAATACCAACATGGCTGTTAAAGGATTGCTTGAATGAACTACTGCCATTATTAACAAGAATATTCAATGCATCACTCAAAAGTGCTTATGTACCCAAGGCTTTTAAAAGCTCCAGAATAAGACCACTGATAAAAAAGCCAGGCCTTGATCAAAATGTACTAAAAAATTATAGACCTGTGTCAAACCTACCCTTCATTTCCAAAGTTCTCGAGAAGGTAGTCGATGCTCGACTGGAAGAGCATTTAACACTGCACGATCTCCACGAAGATCGTCAGTCAGCATACAGAAAATTCCACTCAACTGAAACGGCTCTTCTTCGTGTGCAAAATGACATCCTTTGCTCTCTAGATCAGAATAAAGCTACGGTCCTGGTAATGCTGGATTTATCAGCAGCTTTTGACACCATAGATCACAACACCCTACTACGCCGACTTGACAATCATTTCGGTATAATAGGCAAGCCACTAGAGTGGATGAAATCCTATTTGTGTGACCGCTACCAGACTGTCTGTATAGATGGAGAACTTTCAAAACCTGTACTAATGAACTACAGTGTACCGCAGGGTTCTGTGCTTGGTCCGAAGAACTACATTATGTACACAAAACCAGTAGGTGCAATCTGTAGAAAACATCAATTGCAACATCATTTCTATGCCGATGACTCCCAATTGTATATGGCATTCAAACCAAAAGACTGTGTCTCGCGAGATGAAACACTGCAACGAATTGAAGCTTGTCTGAAGGATATCTTGCACTGGATGAAAGAAAATTTGCTGAAACTTAACGCCGAAAAAACAGAGGTAATCTTGTTTGTACCGAAAAGGAATGCCAGTTCAGTCGACAATCTCAATGTAAAAGTTGGTGATGCTGTGATCAGACCAACGTCGATGGTGAGAAACCTCGGGGCCATGTTGGATTCGCATTTGGACATGGACAAACATGTAAACTCCGTCTCAAGGTCGTGTTTCATGCAGATCCGACAAATAGGTCAAATCAGACAATACTTAACTGTTGATGCAACAAAATCCCTGATCAATTCTTTAGTAACATCGAGACTGGATTACTGCAATTCATTACTATGTGGCACCCCGAAAATCATTCTGAATAAACTACAAATTATTCAAAATACAGCTGCCCGCCTCATCACACGGACACCGCGTTACAATCACATCACTCCTGTGCTGAAGGATCTGCACTGGCTACCTGTACAGTACAGGGTAGAGTACAAGGTCTTGACTCATGTTTTCAAAGCACTACATGGAAAATCGCCTGGCTACATCAGAAGTATGTTGGAAGTATACACTCCACAAAGACAGCTAAGGTCTCAAAATGATTCTGTTCTTCTAGTTGTGCCAAGGACGAGGACTGTGACTTATGGTGACCGATGTTTCACAGCTGCTGCACCCAAACTCTGGAATGCACTGCCAACAGCGCTCAGAGACAGTAAAACACTACCGTCCTTCAAGAAAGCGCTGAAAACGCACTATTTTAATAGAGCTTATTCATGCTGACTGTGTGTATGTTCCCATTAACTTGGCGCCCTATCATTGAGCCCAACGACCCACATGTTCCCAGGACTATAAGCCCCATCCACCTATTGGTAGATCCCTACTATTAAGTTTAGTAGGGCCCCGTCTACTGGGTTAAGTAGAGCCCCGCCTACTGGGTTAAGTAGAGCTTCGTCAACTGTCTTCAATAGATCCCTACTACTATGTTTAGTAGGGCCCCGTCTACTGGGTTAAGTAGAAGCCCGTCTACTGGGTTAAGTAGAGCCCCGTCTACTGGGTTAAGTAGAGCCCCCGCCTACTGGGTTTAGTAGGTCCTACTTTTTATATTTTATGTACATTATATACTGTTTTAACCATGTATTAGTCATGATTGTACAGCACTTTTGAACGTGTGTATACATGAAAAAAGGGCTATATAAATATGGTATAATAATAATAATCTACATTGAAGTTGAAGTAGACAGAGGACGCATTGTCAACAGCAAGAATCCAATCCCAGACCTTTTTCTGGCCTTTTTGGGAAAAAGGCCTCTGCCCAATTTGGGAATTTTGCGTCGCGGATTCTTACAAATTGGGAAAAAAAATAAGCGGTTAAATGGCAAAATTGGGATTTTTTTCCTTTTAAAATATCTTAAAACCATGGATATATATCCATTTTTATTGGAGGATGGTTAGATGCGTACCGTTCCGTACTGAACCGGAGCAGTCAATGCATAGTACAGACCGTACTGTGACCAAACAAACTCGATATACCGTCCAATAGGCTACAACAGTAAATCCAAAATAAATTAGATATTTGGTATACTGTGTTATATTTAGTAATAAACATTTTTTGCTCTGGAGTAAAAAAAAAAAAAAAAATTTTTCAATTGGGATTTTTTTCACCAATTGGGATTTTTTTCACCAATTGGGAATGACATTTGAGGCCGAAATTCGGCCTCACACAATACCAAGAAAAAGGTCTGAATCCACAGGCTCAAACTCAGCTACCAAGCTTTACAATATACAATTAGTTTCATGAACTCACAACGTTGACAACTCTTTATAAACAATTTTGTTTCATGCAGATTTATTTAGAAGCTGTTCACTTGGTCTACAACTTAGATGAGTTTTGTGGATGTTTTTGTCGGGAACTACATCATTATAGACTTTGAGCTATACCAACTATGGCTTAATGGTCTGTCAGGTATGTTGGATTATCATAAATATAAATTTTAGAACTTTATGGGGTTTTTTTTGTAATTTTGTATAATTATGCCCCCGTATCGATAGATCGGGAGGCATATAGTAATTCACCTGTCCGTCCGTCCGTCCGTCCGTTCGTCCGTCCGGCCAGGTTAACCCAAATTGACCGTTTCTTCTAGCATTAAAATGGCTTGCTACAAAGTTTTCAAACTTGCATGGATGTTGTATATGACCACTCTCCACGCGCCTGTATCACCTGACTCCATTTTGACCTTCACCTTGACCTAATTTTGGACTTAGACTTATTGAGAGGTAAAATTCTTGGTTAACCCAAATTGACCGTTTCTTCTAGCATTAAAATGGCTTGCTACAAAGCTTTCATACTTGCATGGATGTTGTATATGACCACTCTCCACACGCCTGTATCACCTGACTCCATTTTGACATTCACCTTGACCTAATTTTGGACTTAGACTTATCTCCACTTTAGTATTTTTACAATAAAATTTTGTCTGGAGCGTATCTTCAAAACTATTTAACGTATTGACTTGAAACTTGAAATATAAATAGATGGCAACTTGGAGAAGTGCATTGACAAAGAACCATAACTCTGTCTGTCTTAAATTTTGAATTATCTCCCCTTTAGTGTTTTTTATAGTCAAATTTTGCTCTGAGTATATCTTCAAAACTATTTAACATATTGACTTGAAACTTGGAATATAAATAGATGGCAACTTGGAGAAGTGCAATGACCAAGAACCATAACTCTGTCTGTCTTAAATTTTGAATTATCTCCCCTTTAGTGTTTTTTTTTATAGTCAAATTTTGCTCTGAGTATATCTTCAAAACTATTTAACATATTGACTTGAAACTTGGAATATAAATAGATGGCAACTTGGAGAAGTGCAATGACCAAGAACCATAACTCTGTCTGTCTTAAATTTTGAATTATCTCCCCTTTAGTGTTTTTATAGTCAAATTTTGCTCTGAGTATATCTTCAAAACTATTTAACATATTGACTTGAAACTTGGAATATAAATAGATGGCAACTTGGAGAAGTGCAATGACCAAGAACCATAACTCTGTCTGTCTTAAATTTTGAATTATCTCCCCTTTAGTGTTTTTTTTTATAGTCAAATTTTGCTCTGAGTATATCTTCAAAACTATTTAACATATTGACTTGAAACTTGGAATATAAATAGATGGCAACTTGGAGAAGTGCAATGACCAAGAACCATAACTCTGTCTGTCTTAAATTTTGAATTATCTCCCCTTTAGTATTTTCAGAATCAAATTTTGACAGGAGTGTATCTTCAAAAGTGTTTAAGATATTGACTTGAAACTTGGTATATGAATAGATGGCAACTTGGAGAAGTGCAGTGACAAAGAACCATAACATCTGTATCACCAGATCACACATGAAGTCGATCAAGGCACTGCTTTCAAATGTGGCATTACTCGTTTACCATCATAAGCCCCTTATAGTTCAAAGCCATGTAACACTATCAAACATTTTAACTGAATAATGGCCCCTGATTGTCTAAGCTTTTTATGGACATGGCTTCCACGGGGGCATAAGCGTTTATTGAACGCAGTCTTGTTTTAGTGCAGCGTATGCATGAAGAAAAACTGACAAGACTTGTCAATATGTGTTTCCTCGACGAGAGATCACATTGCAATCAGTTACATCAATTGCAAGTGACCTGGGTTATCAAATTTGCAAGATTGAAATTAAGCTGTTAGTTTGGGTGGGCTATAAACTTTAATATGTTACTTGGATTTCCTTAAGCATTGCTATAGTAAATAAAACATTTGAGTGAGACATCAAGCAAGTGAGTATATCACCTAGTATCAAACCTCATACTATTAAATCATTATTTGTCATGGGGGATTAAATTTCATGGATTTTGTGGTTCACCTTTAACCACGAATCAAATCCATTCAAACTTTTTTGAGTCAATTTGACCCTTGTATTTATAACTTGAAATGCAAAATCCACATATTAATGTCCCTTGAAATGATTTTTACCAAAACCATGAAATTTCGTCCCATCGAAATTTAGCGATTTTACAGTGTATTATGTTGATATGCCTTTTTCATGTTTCTTGCTTGATACATTTCAGTGAATGAGTGTTGTTCTGTGCTACAACAGAGAGGTGTGTTGTTGTCAACTGGTGCTCGATATGAAGAACTTGTCAGTGACACCAAAGATAGTTTTAGATTATTTGCAAGTCTAGAACAGTTGCTGAGATGGCCGACAAAGTTTGCAGAGCAACACTTGTACCAGATTGATCCTGTTACACAGAAAACACTCATTGAAAGGTATGTCGTGAGGTCCTACAATTCCGGATTAATCCGGAAATCCAGATTGGCTGCATTACAAAGAATTATCTTTCCTGCACACATTAAAAGTTATTTGATGAAAAAATCAAAGAATTGACTAAAGTTATCGTCATTTGAAGTTCCATAATGTAAATTTTCACTATAAAACTATATGCTTCTAGCCTTGTCAATGTATTGGGACGTGGTAGGTGTGCTAATTGCACCGACAAAGACTTGTGACTCATTTTCAGGATTAGACATTATGCCTCAGTAGAACCCATGTAATGATGTATGTATATAAGATGGAAGTTTCCAGACTGGGACTACCAATAGATCATTGTTATGTTCTACAATCATGTAATTAACTAATTCAAATAATATACTTAATACAAATGTAACTTGTATATAATCATGTCTTTGTACCATAGTATGTAATTAATGTTTATGAATCAGAATAATTCAGCCATGCATTTATAGTTGTATACAACACTTTCATTTTTCATTTAAGTTATAATTATGTTTGATTTGGTTTATTTCATTTGTAATGTCTTTCTTGTTACATGTTTGTATTATATTATTTGTGTTTAGGTCTGCATGGAAGATTGTGTTTATATTCAAATGTGTTAACCTCGTAAAGCAAAATTATTATTGGCCGATTTGAGTTACAATCTCATTGAACACCTTTTTCACAAACTTGATTTGTATTTTGATTATCTTCAGATATTACCGATTTGATGATGTAGTCATAAGAGAAATATTGGGGCGTAAATTGTCTACAAAGAATCGTAACAATCTTGATGATGTCAGTGACAGAACACGAATACCTCTTAGGAGTGTTTGTCGACAGGTACGTCTTTGTATGTACAATATACAAAAGTCTATGATTTTGATTTATTTCATTTCGGATTTCCCTTGTTTGGAATTGACAGACATGTAAATAGGCAAATTTCTTACTTTGATATATGTTAAATAAACAAAATAAAGACTGTGAAATTAGTACAAGTATACAAATGTATTTATTAGATAAGAGGCTCGTAGGGAAGATTGGGCAAATGCCCAACTATGTTGCCTCTATAAATAAAGTCTTTATTTATTTTAAGGTTTAAGCTGATAAAGACTATTTACAAAGGCTGTCAGAGTGTCAAATAAAACCCTGTTCACCGAAGGGATATTAAGTTAAACTAACTAACAACTTATATTCTTCTTGCAATTACTGTACTTATCATATTGATAATCTTGGATATTTAAATGTAATGACTGGTTCAATCACATATTTCAGTTTGATAATGTAAAAAGAGTGTTCAAAACAGTAGAAGAAATGCCTGGGTCTTTGGAGAAAAATATACAGACCAATTTCTGCATAACATCAGTAGATCTTGCAAAGTAAGCCTTGTTTATGTGAAATACTCATTCATTCACTCATAGTTAGTCAATTTTACAATCCCTGAAGGTCGGTGTCCTATGAGGACCAGCTATTTGCATGATTAGATCTTAATTGTAACAAACACAGTATGCATTGTCTCAGAAGTAGCCAGGAGTTTAACCCGTTTTCATGGTCAAGTTTGTTAACAAAATCAATGAATATTTGGTTAAAAGAATTAAGTCTGGTTTGATGATGAACTGTCATCAAATGTTTTGCCTTTTTGTGCCCTCTCACTTATTTATAAATAGGGGGATGTAGCATTGGTGCTGTCTGTCCATACATGCGTTTGTCTGTACTTAATGCAAATCTTTTAATTTTTGTTGCCAATGGGCGAAATTTCTTCAAATTTTCAGAGATTGACAACCTTAATGTATAATTGACCGTAAGTGATGGAATTTTTGCTGAGTCAATTTTTACCTGAGTAATGGCCCTTTGTTACTTTTACTATATACCACAATGGTGGCACCACTACTTAAAAGTATCTCAAGGATACATTTCTAGTTATAAAAAGTGTCAAATGTCTGCATGTAACATTGTGAATGCTGTTTTATCAGGGATATTGTGACTAAGTACTGCTAAGGTTTAGCAGAAATACATTTCGAATTGAGCTACTAATTGACCTGAATTTTTTGGGAAAAAACCCACACCTCCCATAGTTTTACAAGGTATAAATGGTATCTGAAAAATCCTGAAACACACTGTATGGTTTGACAAGGTACCAGTATTAATGGTATCTGTTGTATTGATTTCAGGAAGTATGCAGCTATTGTATTTATGGCTAATCATAGATTTGAGACGGGAAAGAAGCGTTTGTGTCATCTTACATTTGATGATTTCATGTTCTGTACGGAGCATATGATAGTCAACTGGTCATATAGTGCTGCAGGTAGGGACATCTTTCATTTGATCTGTTACATGGTCCCGACAGTTTCATATTTACCCTTAGAATTATTTTTGCCGGCCTGTGGATTCTTATGGACGCGACTCCTCCTACGGTTTTTGTCGGATTTTCTTCAATTTTTCACACATAAAGATGTGCATGCATGAAGGAAGGAATTTGTGCTGCGATAATCTTTGCCATAATTATGGCCCTTTACTGACGGGGTATATTAGTCTGCCGAATGCTGACAGTTCTAGTTTTTATTAATACTAAGAAATCTATAAATCATGTTTTGCTGGTATTTTTTTTGATGAAATCAAGTTTTAGCTGAGTTATGACCCTTGTTTATATGTTTCTTGTATCTCGCCCAGAATGTGAGAATCATGAAGATATGGATGTAGATTTAGACAGAATGTTTCTACAGGATCTTAGAGATCTCAAAATGCTCACAGATAAAGAACATTTAGATGAAATAAAAACGTAAGTACAAGAAATCTGTATGCTCCTCGTATGTTAACCTTACTGAAACCTCTTTAAAACCAATGATGCTTCCAAAGCAAAATACAAAAATGTAGGAATTGTTGGAGTGTCTGGTCTGTGATCAAGCTATGTCCATGAAATATTCTTACTCATTCTCATGTTACTGTTTCTTTTTTAGCTCACCTGAGCACAAAGTGCTCAAGGTGAGTTATTGTGATCACTCACCGTCCGTCGTCCGTCCGTCTGTACGTCCGCACACACGTAAGCTATCTTAGGTGGTCGGAGGTGTGGCCTAACACAATAGACTATTCAATTCATTCCGTGACCACTTAATTCTTTTGTCCTTTAAGTGGTCGTTCCTTTGATCTTAAACAATGGAATGACCACCTAAGGTAGCGATCGTGGGGGCGTCCGTCCGTCCGTCCACACTTTCAAACGACATCTCCTCAGAAACCATTTGGCCAATTTTGATGAAATTTTGCCAGGATGTACGTGGCATTGGGGGATTTAGTAATTGTTCAAATTATGGCCCTGGGGTCAAAATTGGCCCCGCCCCCGGGGTCACCGTTTAACATAGACTTATATAGGGAAAACATATAAAAATCTTCTTCTCTAAAACTACAATGCCTAGAGCTTTGATATTTGGTATGTAGCATCATCTAGTGGTCCCCTACCAAGATTGTTCAAATTATGCCCCTGGTGTCAAAATTGGCCCCGCCCCGGGGGTAACCGTTTTACATAGACTTATATAGGGAAAACATATAAAAATCTTCTACTCTAAAACTACAATGCCTAGAGCTTTGATATTTGGCATGTAGCATCACCTAGTGGTCCCCTACCAAGATTGTTCATATTATGCCCCTGGGGTCAAAATTGGTCCCGCCCCGGGGTCACTGTTTTACATAGACTTATATAGGGAAAACATATAAAAATCTTCTTCTCTAAAACTACATTGCCTAGAGCTTTGATATTTGGTATGTAGCATCATCTAGTGGTCCCCTACCAAGATTGTTCAAATTATGCCCCTGGGGTCAAAATTGGCCCCACCCCGGGATCACCAGTTTTACATAGACTTATATAGGGAAGACATATAAAAATCTTCTTCTCTAAAACTACAATGCCTAGAGCTTTGATATATGGTTTGAGCATCATCTAGTGGTCCCCTACCAAGATTGTTCAAATTATGCCCCGGGGTCAAAATTGACCCCGCCCCAGGGGTTACCAGTTTCTATATTTACGCTCTACCTTTGTTAGTCTTAATTGTGCAGGGCTTCATTTATAATTAGGTGAGCGATATAGGGCCATCATGGCCCTCTTGTCTTCATAATCCATGTATTTTGCAGTGTCCACTCTGGGGCATTATCGCAAATTTTTAGAGACAGAGGAGAGATACAAGGAATCCGGGTGTGATACCCTACTAGTAGCTTGTTTCGAATAGATTCCTTGGTTCTTTAACATGCCCGGTGTGAAATACCGATACACACTGGGTTTCCTACCAGGATCATCTCTAGTTGGGTTGGAAACACTAAATAGCGTTTCTGAAATGACCAAGTGTCCCAGCCGAGAATCTATTCAAGGTATTCATGATAAGTTTCCACCGTTTCAGATGTGTAATGAACACTTTGAAGACAACATTGACCAGAAAGAAGTTAAATATGATTGATGAAAGTTTTAAGGTCAGTTTTAAAGATTTGATTCTAAGTTCAAAATATTCTCCTAATCTCTCCTTAATGCTGTTTTTGACTGATTCTTACTTTAAAAATGCTGAGTGTAGCCTTTATTTGCCAGTCAGCTTTCTGCTGAATATGACAGGCGTATGTTTGCATCCACCAAGATTTGAACCAGGATCCCTGGATTAGGCGGTAAATGCGCTAACCACTGAGCTATAGAGGCCACTATACTATACTAACCAATATAGCTTCAAACTCTGAGATTGTTTAATTCACATTTCATCATTGATTAAGGAAGGATTGTAACTCATAATGTTCAGATGAGATCCCAATATTGGAACTTGTGAGCATTGAATAAGAGCTTGATTTAATCTTATTTACTCTCATTGACTAATTAGGCAGGAACAAAACCAAGATCAAACACTTATGACTGTCTCAGTCAAATGCAAAAACAAACAGCATACTGTAAAATTATTCATTTTCATGGTGAGTTAAATTTTGTGGATTTCGTGGTTCACTTTCAACCACCAAATCACATCCCATTGAACAATAATTTTGACCCTTGTATTTATTACCTGAAGTGCAAAATCCAAATTAATGTCCCATCAAAATGGTCTTTTTACAAAAACCACGAAATTTTGTCCCTTCCAAATTAAATGATTTTGCAGTAACAGATTTCCAATTGTTTAATTCGTGGTAAGAAATATATTTGGGAACTACCTAAGCTATAGTCAAGAAAATTCCAGGTTTGTTTAATCAGCATATTGAGTTTCTCTTCTTGTCTATTGTTTCAGCAAAGACCTTGGATGAAAACCTTTTTGATAGAGTTGCTGCATTTCGTGTTTAAGATGTCTGTGACTTGTTGTTATGTACTTGTTCTTGTTCAATTTCAGACTATTTCTAAAGCTATTATATCTACTGCCTATGGTTTGAATCATAGCAAGGAAGTGAGAAACTACTTTGCTGATCTCATTGAGAAGGTAAAATATAGTATAATAACCAGGGTTTTACAATTCCGGAATACTGGTATTCCGGTAATCGGGATTGGTAGATTGGCTGCATTAGAAAGAATGACCTGTTCTACACAAAATAAAGTTATTTGATGAAAAATTAAAAGAATTGATAAAGTTATGGTCATTTGATTATCCATTAGGCCATACCAAATCGCATTTTCAAAAAACAAAACACTCGAAAAAAACAAGTCATATGACTTCTATCCTCATCATGATACATGTAGACCTATGGCTAACAAATATAGCTATCAAGCATTGTCAATCATAATAACTTACTGAAATAACTTAAAACATGTTTGTTTTAAAGCTACTGCTGTGTAGGGGTTGGGGACATGATGGTGAACATGTATGAAAAGTATGAAAGCAATATCTCAAACGATTTTGAAGATATAAGAGGTTACAAATTTTGTTGTTTTTTCTTTCCCAAGATACCCAAACCTATCCGTCCTCGGACGCTAAACGAAGAAACGATTTGGTATGGCCTTATTTGTATTTGAACAATAAAGCAATGTTTGAAGCCTAGTTAAGGTGTAGGGATGTGTGTTTATTGCATTCAAAACAGATTTGCGACTCGTTTTCAGGATGGGGCATTATGCTTCAGTAGGACCCCTGAATAACTTATCTTGGTGGGTTAAGTATAATTTAGAGGATGACATAAGGTTGTGCTAGGCGGGTCTAGATTATTGGTCTGCAGGAAGCCTAACAAATAAAGGGTAATCATGTGACGAAAGGCTGATTAGCTTTACCACCGCCCACTTAGCAGTGTTCTGTTTAATGACCTGTACCAAATTGCATGTACCTGTACTGTCCTGTAGTTCCTATCATTACTTTCTGCTTATAGAGAGGCTTACTTTTCTGTTAGTTTCTATAGAAAAAAACTTCGTTGAAAATACATTACCTGGCATATTTAGAGTGTAGCATTATCCCTGGTAAGACTCTTGCTTTTTAAAAAGGTTCACAATTTTTGCCCTGTGCCAATGCCGTGTAAATATTTGGAATTAACTTCAATTGATTTACTTTATTATATCCTATCAACTGTGTACTCCTATTCAGATTTTTAATTCATGTTTGATATTTTATCAGTCTTCTCTGACAATTTGTGTCGTTCACTTTTAGATTATTGAACCATTTTTGACATCACAGTGGACCTATGATGATATGAAACTGTTTCTTAGCACATATAAAGATGCTGGATTGAGATTATCTGTTTTCAGGTATGTACGGATTTCAAAATTATTCATTTTTATGGTGGATTAATTTTTGTTGATTTCACGGGTGATCTAGGTTGCAAAATTAAATTCCCTCGAATAATTCACATGAAAAATATATAAACAAGTGACGGAAACTAGGTCATCCTGCATTTTTGTTGGGTTATGTGTGGGCATTGAGTCATGTACAGGGCTTTCATTTGACTCTTGAAACTGCATTTTAACTCTTGAATTTGACAAAACTGTCTATTTTCACTCTTGAAAATTTAAGGTGAAGAGTCAAATTTACTATACTTACTCATATACTACAAATTTTCTTTCAATATTTTGATGACTCTTGAAAACTGAGAGTCTGGGTTCATTCTGAGTCTTCACTTTTGGAGCCTAGTGAAAGCCCTGATGTAGTTGTTACTGCTTTCTGTGCTTGGCTGGTTAAGTTGAGTGCTGCCTTCCCTGTCCGATTTCCTCATATCTTTTTACTTTCAATATAGTTTAATCCATAAGTTTGAGAAATCACTACATCTCTATTTTACTGCAATCTGTGAAATTCAATATCCTCAAAAATAATTATTTTGCAGTATTCTGGATGAGAAATTCTCTTTGTTCATAAATATAATACTACAACATGGTTCTGAGGCAGGATTATTATTCAAATTAGGTATTTTTATTATTTAGTCCAAAGAATGGAAATATAACAATTTATATCACTTGCAAACTCTGTGAAATTAAATCATGCATAATAATTCTTTGCTTTATAATATATATTCACATGGAATTTGACCGATTTTTGTGTCATAATATCTTCTGTAACTGTATGACACTCAGTTGACCTATTAAGATTTTCCAGAATTAATTTGCTACCAGAACTAATTTGCTTATCAAAGCAGACTGGTAATGTGTGTCACATTTAGAGGTCATTACTATAATATCATAGAAGAACATAACCAGTCTAGCATTCTACAAAATAAGTTAACGACTGTACTGTACTGGCTGTAACCTTGTAACCCATTGTGTGTAATAAAACTAGCATACTGTGAAATCATTAATTTTCGTGGGAGATTAAATTTTGTGGATTTAATGTTTTGCCTTCAACCACAAAATCAAATCCTATGGAACAAAAATTTTGACAATTGCATTTTAATATTACCTTAAATGCAAAATCCATAGATTTTACGTCCAATCAAAATGGCCTTTTTACCAAAACACAAAATTTTGTCCCTTCAAAATTAAATGATTTTACAGTACTGTTAACATTTTTTTTGTGCCGAACATATCTAAATGGGTCACACATTTATCCAGAATTAGTGTAAAAACTAGAGTACTCTGCAATTAACTTTCTGTATTAACCAGAATATGAGTGTTTATTTCTTTATGATGTGGTATTTTGACATGCATGACATTATCTAATCATATTTGGTGCTGAATATCAAAGTTATATGTCATCTCACCTAACCAACTTGTACTAGTAATTCAATCCGGGAAGATTCGGTGATTTAATTCATTATGACAATCTTAATTTTTTTCAGGACCATTCCAAGTTTGGTGACCGTGTGGGAAAGATACATGAATACTTTTATAAAATGTTGTCTTCGAATGTACCATACCTGACCAAAAATTGCATACAAATTTGGAGCGACGTGAGCTTCAAAGGATGTATTTATCATTGTTGTATGCATATATCCATGGGCCTTATTCACGAAAATTGTAAGACTGACGCTCGGACTTTGTCACTTAGACTTAAAATTGACAATATTTATAATCACTGCCATTTCTTTGCAATAAGTTTAAATCAAGTGAAATTTGATCTTATTATTTGTTGTTACGCACTGAATATGTATTCCTATTTATATCAAAATCTGCACTTTTATGACAACATTAAAACAAACAGAACCATTGACAATGAAAAGGCTTTGTCTGAGTTTTAGACTTACAATATTTTTGTGTAAGGCCCCATGTCTTGATTTGTTCAGAAGTTCATACTTATTATATGATGCATCATGTTGATGAGACCAAAGATATAAAATGTGTGTGGTTCAGATAAAGGGCTAAATACTATATTAAATGATTGTACGGTAATTGCAATAATTTTTGACATATATTCACCTTGCTCGCAAAGGAAACTTTGATAATGAAAAAAAACGAAAAAAAAAATTGTGAATATTTTTTTCATTTTAGTCTTTATTAATGATACAGTTACCTGTGCTGGCTGATGCCAAAATAAGCAAAACTTGGCTTATTTCTAGTTAACTTTCTTGTTCAGAAACAATTAGTTTGCTCCTGACTATAAACTGGATTGGCCTGAAAATCAATGGTATGTCATATTACCGAAACCACATATAATTTTTGTATAGCCTTATATGTATTTAAGGTATTGAATGTAAATTTTGGATGAACTTTCACTTAGGTCAGTGTAAATTAATCGCTAGATTATATTCCTAATCTTACTTCAAAATGTGTGGGGTACTTTTATTTTTGAAAAAAAAAGATATTATTTTACTTTACGTGTTTTATTTTTGGGTTTGGAATTAGAGTTTTATCCTTCATATTGTTTGATAATTTTGTCCAACAGACTTTTTTAACCGTTTTTAATCGGTTTGGAACTACATGTGTTTACTGAAAAAGAATACTTTACGTGTTTTATTTTTGGGTTTGGAATTAGAGTTTTATCCTTCATATTGTTTGATAATTTTGTCCAACAGACTTTTTTAACCGTTTTTAATCGGTTTGGAACTACATGTGTTTACTGAAAAAGAATTTTTAAAACAAAAATAGTTGGATATTTATTAGAAGTACAATAACTGTAGAATGAAGGAGAGGATGTGAACCTAGGGTTAATTTATTTGTGGCCTATAATGAAATATTGTTGTATTAAGGACATACTGCTGACTCAGTGAGTTTGTTCTAGTTTTGCCTCATATTTGTTACAGAAATTGTTAATGATACATAATTGTCGGATGAAGAAAATGTGTAGCTTTTCTTTGCAATAAATATGATTGAAATGCATAATAAGTGTTGTTTTCATTTTATGTCATAAAATTGCTTGTAAAACAAAATGCAGAGCATAGAATTTATTTGCCAGTCAGCTTTATGCTGAAATAGTGCAGACATATATATGTGTCTCCACCCGGATTTGAACCCAGATTGCCAGATTAAACGTCATGTGCTCTAACCACTAAGCTACGGAGGCAAATGATAAAGAATGTAATAAAGAATGATCCTTCTTTAGGAATGACCTGTATATATCAGCCACATTGGCTTCAAATGGCTTCAAATGATTTCAAATTCCGCCTCAAGTAGTGAAAGTTTGTACTGGTTAGAAAAAGTCCTGGAAAACTGGTTAGGGGTATGTATAGCTCATAACATTTTACATGGCTTCCATGAATACCTATGCTTAACTGTCGTTTAATCAGAGTTGTATATTTTAACTAATCAAAACAATCTTGTGGTACAATAATAATCGCTCACATCAGGCCCGGATCCAGGATTTTCTGAGTTGGTAGGCACTAGGTTTTGGATGGGAGTCGTGCCCAGTGGCTGGATCTGTGCTTGCACCTGTTGTAGTATTCACCTGTGGTAAAGCTCTAGGCGTTTTACTTTTAGACAAGACAATTTTTATCTTTCACCCTATATAAGTATATGTAAAACTGGTGACCCTCGTTATCAGTTAAGACCACGGAGGCACAATTTGAACAATCTTGATAGAGGACAACCAGATGACACTACATACGACATATCAGAGCTCTAGGCAATGTAGGGAATATTTTATATGTTTTCTCTATAGATAAATCTTTGCAAAACTAATGACTACATAGACTTATATAGGGAAACATATAAAACTAGTCTAAAACTATACTTCCTTGATATTTGGTAAGTAGCACCATCTAATGTTCCCTACTAAGTTTGTTCAACGTATGCCCCTGTGGTGCCATATGTGCATTTTATGACAGCCCAAACGGAAAAAGTGGGGAACAAAACACTGAAACCATATACTAACAAAACATATGTTTTTTCTAGAATATTAACTTTGGAAGCCTGGGAGGGCACTTGTGACCACAGGTCCGTGAAAATTGATCTAGGGCATCCTTATATACATGATTATTATTATATTATGTATATAAGGATGCCCTAGATCAATTTTCACGGACCTGTGCTTGTGACTAATGACTTGCGACTTGAGGAGGCCATGGAGGGCACTTGTGACTTATGACTTGTAACTTCCAACTTGTTTCATTCTATAAACAAATGTACACTCATTTTATAGGAAGGCGTGGATCACGTTATGAATCGTGTTACACTACTTCTCAGCTCCGTCAGAGAATTGTTCTGTTTTCATATGGCTCTAACGGAACTGAAACCTGACGTAACGCTCTGACGGAACTCAGGATACATGACATTTGCGTTCCGTCAGAGCGTTACATCAGTTCGAGTTCCGTCAGAGCCATGTGAAAACAGAAAAATTATCTGATGGAACTGAGAAGTAGTGTGGATGGTGATGGATGTGTTTTGGATCGGAATTAACTGTTAATAATCTAGTAATAATAATGATAATAACGACTTTATTGAAAGAGGCAACACAGTAGGGCAAGTTCAGTCTTCTCTGTGAGCCTCTATGACAAATGATATGTACATGTTTTCAGGAGTATAACAAAGCATAAATTAACAATAG
Source organism: Spisula subtruncata (assembly GCA_963678985.1). Taxonomy (NCBI): domain Eukaryota; kingdom Metazoa; phylum Mollusca; class Bivalvia; order Venerida; family Mactridae; genus Spisula; species Spisula subtruncata. The sequence continues at coordinate 20,781,829 of OY787661.1, forward strand.
CAATAATACTCCTGAAATAAAAATATTCGTTTGTATGTAACAAACTTGAAGCATAATTTACACAACGACATAATAACAATGTATGTGACAATATTCACAGGCAAAAATAATACCGATTGTGACAATATTCACAAAGAAACACCAGTGCGTCCACCAAAGTAAAACCATGTGAGATATGTGGTTTTGAAGGCATTTAGTGAACTTGACTGACGTATGTTTAGAAGTATTTTGGACCAGAATATGCAAGAGATTTTCTGTAGAACTCTAGTCTAGGTTTGGGAATGTACAGAGTATTGTTTGAATGTGATCTTAATGATGCATTAGTAGTTTCAATAAATAGGTTCGACATAAATAAATTATTCAAGGATTTATAGACGAAGATCATAGAAGATAGTTTTTTGTAAGATATGCGGTCTTGCATTTCTATCCATTTAAGATCGAAGAATAAGGCTTGAGTAGGTGCATCATAAGGCTGGTCTAGAATTATTCTAGCTGCTCTTTTCTGGAATTTAAGCATCTTATTTAATAGTCCATCACTGCAATTGCCCCAGATAGTGCAGCAATAATCAAGGTGTGGCAAGATGTAAGCATTGAAGAAATTTTTTCTCATACCAATACTAAGATACTGCTTTATTCTTACAAGCAGCTATAGCAGAGAATTACATTTCTTAAGTACATGTTCAACGTGGATAGTCCAGCTTAACTGGTGATCAACATGGACACCTAGCAGCTTTTCAGCTTCAGTGAAGTCAATGTTCTGATTTTGTAAAAGCAGATTGTGATCATTGCTAGTATTTATTGTTGTGTAGATAGTGTTAGAGGGGGGATAATCATTACCTTTGTCTTTTGAGGATTTGGTATCATTGAATTCCATTGTCACCATTCATCTACTGTGTCAAAGTCAATTGTAAAGCATGATAGACAGTATTAATGGATGACCCTCGTGCAGTAATAGGTGTGTCATCAGCAAACATGTCGGCAGAAGATGTTTTTACTTGAAGGGGTAAATCATTTATATAAAGGATAAATAGTATAGGCCCAAGACCAGATCCATGTGGTATATACTCCTGATGTTATTTCAAGAGGAATGTAAAGCTTGCCTTGTATAGATACTTGTTGGGAACGATCTGACGAAATAGGATTGAAATCACTGGAGTGATGAATTTGAAATGTTTTATCAAATAGGGGTGTATGGTTTATCAAATCAAATGCCTTTGATAAATCCAAGAACACGGTGCCAACAAGTTTATTATCATTTTTGGCATTTATCCATGCGTCAACAACTGAAGTTAGAGCAGTTTCACAGGAGTGATTCGAGCGGAAGCCTGATTGAGTTTTGTGAATGAGAGAGTTTGTCTCAAGGTATACTTTCAATTGATCACTAACATGGGTTTCAAGGATCTTTGAAAGTATAGGAAGAATGGAGATAGGGCGATAGTTATTTGTATCAGATTTACTCCCCTTCTTATAGATTGGAATAACTTTTGCCCTCTTGAAAAGCTGTGGAAAACTGGATTTTATAATACTCTGGTTAAAGATGTAAGTTAGAGGTTTTAACCGTTTAGATACGAGGGGTGATCAATATATTCGAGGACTTTTCATCTAGCAATTTTATATTGGCAACAAGGCTCAAAGCCATTTAACATCATTCGGAGTAAGATGTCTCCGACCGAATGCACTAATAAAATTATTTGATTCTTACAAGGGGCGCGTGACGTTGGACGTCACGCGACGTCATTCCAAGCGTCACCGTCGAAGCAGCACATAGCTCCTTTCTGGACTGATACCCGGTCCCATGTATGAGGTTGGTTTTCTTTTACTACAATAATAAGTAGTTAATAGCCAGTTCTGGAAAGTGGGATTGAATAAAAAGAGTATCGATGCGTTATTGGAAACAAAACTCGGAAAAAGGCGGTTGGATTTACAAATTTAGATTATTCCAATTAAGAATGAAGCACGACCTATCAGATTTAGGACGCAATATCGAAATAACCCTTTTGATTTTGAGTCAACGATTTAATGTTTTGTAGCCTATAATAGTCTTCGTTTTCGCCAGTGACATTTGGATGAGATATGTGCGTCTTATTTTGCAGAATTTAACGGAAAGTGTCGCTAACGCGGTGTTATTTTTGCTGTTTATCCTTATTTTATCGACTCAACCGTTTGACAGAGACCCAACAATCACACAAACAACGGAATGATATGAAAATTGCCAATTGGGAGCGCACAGAATCCATGCACAAGTTAGTCAAGTCATTTTGGAGATATCGCGAGGATTTTACAAGTTTCGCGTTAATTTTCATAGCATGTCGTTTCTCAGAAATAACGTTACGTCCGAGATGCTCGACGGTGCGTGCTTCACCATGGTTACAAAAAGTGACGTCGTCAAGTAAATAATGACGTTATCATACAGTAAATTATACAAAACGCGAGATAATTGATTGATCTTCACCAGCATGTAATTTCATTACTCTAGTTCCAATATTTCATAATTGAGAAGGAAAGTCCTCGAATATATTGATCACCCCTCGTATGACACTCATCTTAGGAAATTTAGCTCCCAATCCATGCATCTAGCCCTGTTGCTTTGCTTTTGTCAAGTGTTTGTAGTTTTTTTGTGACAAACTCTTGAGTAATAAACATGGTATATTAAAACTTGTGGATGCGTTTGTGTGATTGGCAACAAATTCTTGTAATGGTGCTTTGTCTCTTTGTGTAATGTTGCAGATTTCGGTCGGAGCCATTTTTAAGATGTTTGGGAAAAAGTTATTGAATATTTCAGTTGTTGTTTGTGGGTCTTGAATGGGATTGCCTACTGTGTCTGTTATAAAGTTGGTTTGGTGCTTGGTTGATTACCCTGATAAATCCTTCAGATTTCTCCAAAGTTTCTTGGGGTTATTTTTATTTTCATTAATCGCAGTATTATAATACGATTTCTTTGCATTGTTTATGCATGTTTTCAGTTTATTGCGCCAGTATTTGAAGTGCATTGTATCTTTTGACATCTTAGCACTGTCTCTTTTCTTTCTTGTCTCTGAAATGTCGGGATTAAACCAGTCAGGCAAATTAACAGTCTTTACCCGTTTTTGTTTAATTGGAGCATGTGAATTTAGAGCAGTTGTGAAACGGTTAATGATACAATCCAATGTGTCATCAGGATCATCATACATTTCTATGACTGACCAAGGTTGGGTATCTAATGACTGCAGAAAGTCGTTTTCATTAACTTTGTTCATATTTCTGTAAGTGATTATGTTATGGATTGGACCATTGCTGTTATTAGATGACAATTTACGGGTGAAACATACAGGGTAGTGATCGCTAAGGGTTAATTTAGGTATTTGGATATCAACAATATTGCATGGTGTATTAGTGTAAACGTGATTTAAAATAGTTGCAGTATTTGAAGTTACTCTGGTGGTTTCATCAACCAGTTGTTTTAAATTAAATGCTTCCGATACAAGTATATTTGTCCATGTATTATTCACCATTTCAGAGTTCACAATGTTATAATTAAAGTCTCCGGAAAAATAATTTCTTTGTTTTCTCCAAACAATTGTTCCAAAATGTTTTCAAATTGATCATTTCAACCGTTATTTGACGATGGTGGTCGGTAAATATTACCAAAGATGAATGGTTTCTGTTTGGAGACCTTAATTTCTAGCCATGATGCTTCAATTTGTTCTCGGTCCAGATCGAAATCGAAATTCATTATCGTCTAGTTGATTGTTGCGAAAAGTTTCACAGAGACACAATATGTCGATTTCCTCATGATCAGCCAATAACATTTTCAGTTCATCAAATTTTGGGCACAAATAGTGAATATTAAGGTGGAAAAAGTTAAGTCCTTGTTTTAAAGGAATAAGTCATCTGGTGAATCGGCATCGTTATGTTCTGTGCAATAGTATGTACTTTTAGGATTTGAAATTGTATTGGTATTCGTCTTTGGAATGACAGTGTCTTGTTTTTCTGTATGTACAGAAAAGTTCCGTTAATAAGACGGCCACTTTTGTTATTTTGAAATCATGCAGATTTTGCCAGTTTAAGGTCCCAAAGTATTTAATTTAGAACAAAAAAGGTCCGCTAATAATACCGATTCACTATTTAAGGCCATCCTTTTGACTGGTCTTATTAGCGAAACTTCGCTGTAGTTGTTCTTTGAGAATTTTAAGTTGACAATTTTTTCCATCTTTATCAGCTGTTAAAAGGGGATCATCATTTGTAGTATCTTTCGCTGGTATTGTTGACGTGGATGCGCTGCGATTAGGTCCATCTCAAGTCCTGATAAGAATTTACAGCAGGTTGTTGATTTTGAGGTATGCTGTACTTGTTATGTAAGGTTGATTTCATTTGACTTGATTGTACTGTTGTGCCTTTCAAAGATAGATAAGTCAGGTAAGTCGGCATTTTATTAGTTTTGAAGGACTGATATTATTAACTGATATTGATACAAGTTATAACAACATCATCTAGAATACCGTAGGCCTACCAATGAAAAAGATATTTCATGGTGCAATTTTGGAATTACACAAGTCATGTACATACATAACTACACTCATTAAATGTTATAGGTCCACCAACACAGTACATAGCGCATGTAATATATATGGCGTCGAGTGCAGGAAAACGTCCCTTACGACGTCACGTCAATAACGTCACAAAATGCGTAATAAAATACGTCATAAAATGCGCGCGTTTTACAACGTAAACGTTCAATGTCTGTGTTTATAATATGCGTTAATTGTCTCAAAATTTGTCAAAAGGCAAAACTTAGCATGATGGGACGATTTCAGGGTGATAACTAGACTTCACCAGATTATAAGAATCGCTTGTCATTACCAAACGCATACTTATATTGTAGAAATGCCTTATTATCTCGGGTAAAAATGTGCGCGATGTCGATTACCGTTCCTGTCCGTCTAGTACGGATTCACATTTGTTAACATTTGAAATCCCATATAAAAATGGCTATAAAAAAGCAACATATGTCTTATTGAATGAAGAGCAGACACATGTATTCATTAAATCGCGTTTTGTCGTTTAGTAACGAAATATAAGTTATCAAACTGACGCGCATCTTAAATTTAATAAGACCAATTAGGGTATTTGATTCTAATATTTTCCTTAAACTGTTGTTCTTTTATATTTGATTGTAAAGAATACTGTATAAATTTAGGAAATACATATTTGAAACTAATATTTGTCATTGTAAAAAACTATGAACGACCAAAAAGATCACCAATTCACGCTTACATTTGACTGCTCATAGATTTTGAAAACGAAACAATGCTTGTTGTTGATCAATAATTATGCAAGGGCAGTAAAGATCTACAGTCAGTACAAAGTTATTTAATAATGGTTATAAACATTGGCTCGTCCGTAAAGTACCGTCAGGTAAACTCTGTTTTTTTCAAGGTTTTGAGTTTACTGTAATACCCGCTATTCTTCTGATTGGGATAGTTCGATCATTGGTATTACTCATTGAACCGACTGTCTAGTAGAGTTAGGGTTTCGGTAAGGTTTCTGGGCTAGGGTTTGGGTTAGGGGCTAGGGTTAGGGTAAGGTTTAGAAGCCAGAGTGTGGGTTAGGGGCTAGGGTTGGGGTTTTTGGTAAGTTTTAGGGGCTAGGTTATAGTTAATAGGGCAAGGATAAGGGGTTAGGATTTATTTATATCCAGGATATTTAGTGATATATGCCCAGGACCATACCCAATGTGTTGGCTATAGCCACAGTGTGGACTATAGAAAAGAGACGCACCCATTCAGATATGCTCATAGAAGCCTAGTTGCCGCATTTTGTTTTTACCAACGAACTGTATGATTACATTGTCAACCAATGTCCATAAGTTTGTAGCTACTACTACTTCTAGTATTGCTATCCCAGATAGACATTCGGTTGTTATAGTAGATCTCACAGTACTAGTGTTAACACTCACAACAGAACGTGAAGAACAGTACGTGTCCGTTTTTAGTATTCCGAGATGGAGTCGTTGGGAACAATGGCTCAGTGTTGTTGGTGGTGAGCTCCTTTCGGCTTTGAATGCTGCGCTTTCTGCAATATAGTAATCATAACCGCAAATGCCATATAACTTTCCCCACACGGCTGCGACCCCAAAACGCGGGGAACGATGCTTTGATAATCGAGCTGCTTCAACTCTGGAACATGAATCCAACAGAAACAATGCAAAGGGGCGAGGAGCTAAACGTTATAATATGCAAACTTGTATATTCAGTCCCAGCGAGGGACCTGTACATTTATATCCAGGAGAAATATACAGCTTTGTTTATTATCTCAAATAACAAAGGTACTTTACCTCTGCACATGTCCGTTGCCTAAGCAAAGTGCTACCGAGCGCTTTCATTCAGTTACCTCACATTCAATTGAATATTGAAGGCATAGATTACCTCCCATAAAAAGCGCTACGTAGCGATTTGCTTAGGCAACGGACACCTGTTTCGACAACACAGCAACACGGCGTTTTTACGCAACGTTGTATATCATTTAAACGGATGAAGTTTTTTTCAACTAGTATCAATGAGTATTAGACTAGATAAGATACGCAACCGGATTTACTTGAAATTGCCTTTTACGGATGTACTCGAAGTGTTAGTCAATCCTTGACACACATGATTTATAAGCATATTTGCTTTATCGTTGTTCATAGTTTGTTTTGCATTTTTACTTTAAGTGAATTAAGTTAGTTTAAATGTTTCTTCACATTATTTACAACATATTTTAAACACTAACATAATCATATATTACAATAACAGGGTGTTTCAAAAAAAAACCCGGGACCTAAGATAAATATTTGTAACCTTTTTCTCTTTTATAGATTATCAAAACGATAAGGGAAGAACACTGTTTAAAATACTGGCATCATAACTGTTATTACTCGGTTCAATATCCAGAGTTACCTCCCATGTTTACATATGTTACCGTATAGTCAAGTTCAATTGTACAGATTCCCATGCCTCATCTGAGCTGTTCCACAGTCATATATTCTAAGTGAGCATACACACGTTCATTACAAATGGCAATCATATTCACTATTAGGCTCTTGTTGATGTAATATTTAGTTCATATGAATGAGGTCAAATGTCAGTACCTCCTCGCGGAAACTTCCTGGTTTTGCTGCCGATTGGTTGTGAGAAGATTCTCTGCTATCTTTTAAAGAGGCATTCCCTATAATTAGCATTTTTTTCTCTACTATCACATTAAATGAGCTTAATGTACAAAGCACCATCAATTATTATAATTTGTCAGAAGAAAGTGTGCGCAAATATGTCTCTATAATGTCAAAAATATATTCAAATTACCAATAATAATTTATCGCTTCCAGCGATTTATCATTATGTGGTCAAAGGGAAACAACTCGTGACTATTTTGGCTCCTTACGTAAATATATTTCCTTTTTTTTCTCGGTAATTGGTGGAAGCTTTTTGTTGAAGATTTGAGGAATTTAAGCAATAATGATTTTCATTTAATGTATAATATTCCTGAATCGATTTAAACGATCAAAGTGATAGGGAACGCCTCTTTAAATGCTGACCCGCCCAATAACTCTGATATCCATCTATGAAACTGTTCATTTGGATAAAACTTCACTTTTTTCTTTTTCCTATAGTTTAAGGTTTGTTTGTTGAGTGTCTTCCACAATATTTGCATTTTACTAAGTTGGCGATTGGTGATGCTATATTTCTGAAGGTTGCCCACTTCCCTTCCGGATTTTACTAAATTCACAACTTTCGATTCTGTTTTGCTATTTCATCTCAGATCTGTTTTACATGTATTTTCACTAGATTTTCATCATCCCGTTGAATTTAAACATTGTTTACTCGCAACAAAGGCCCACACGCCACTTTCCTTTCTACGTATGCCTTTTATAAGATGTTTCTGTTAAAAAAAACATGAAATGGTGCCATATTTAAAATAATGACGTCACTTCCTGTTTTGAATTGCCTTCTCTTCACAAGTACCCATGTTTAGAAGTGAGTATCACTTTCAAATACTCTCACAGAAAATCAGCCATATTCATAAAAAATAAAGGAGTCATAATTTATGGTTTTGGGTAGGTTCCCGTTTTTTGGGGACACCCTGTAGAATACAACCAAAGAGGTCACAAGAACCTTTTTGGTAGTTTGGTACAACATAGGGACTGAAGTTATCAAATGAGGAACCTTCTCATATTTGGATGATTAAGACATAAAGAAATATGAGGTTTGTAAATATAATTTGTATTTTATTCAAAACATTTACTTAGTTAGTTTCTTTATATTTGGTCAAGCAATATATTTTTAGATGTAGTGTGGTCTTTCATTTAATTCAGGATTGTAAGTTTCGTGTAAGAATTACGCGCGTGGATTTTTTAAGTATATACATTTGTATATTATACATGATACAGGTCGAGAATGAGCACTGCACACACAACTTAATTTGTTTCAACAGAAGGTCATAGCTTTTGCCCGAAACAGACTCAACTGCCATCCACTGAGCGCCGAATATGTCCCGTGAAAATTGGGTAAATAATAAGATAATCTCGGTTGTTTTTAACTTTTTGTTTACATATTTTTACTTGCAGACTTAGCCAAAAAGTCTCGTGGTATGTCCACCCTGAAAAGATTGAGCTTTATTTTTTTAATTCAACGTGCTACTTTTACTCACATTTAAATAGATATATTGAACATGATATTCATTTTTAATGAGATATTTGTGACTATCTATGTTGACACCAGTTTTATGGATGTTTACTTCTGTTGGACCCGAGGTTCGTCCAGATTTGTGTTAAAGGCTGCACTCAGGAACTCCTTATTAAAATTCAATAAATACATTGATATTTCCCGATGAACTCGCGCTGCAACAAATGACTCATTACTTTCGCGAAGCTTCCCTTAGACAAGAGATTCAGAACCCTGTTCCCCAAGTCTCTCGGAGATTCAGAACCCTGTTCCCCATTCTCCCGGAGATTCAGAACCCTGTTCCCCAAGTCTCCCGGAGATTCAGAACCCTGTTCCCGAAGACTCACGGAGATTCAGAACCCTGTTCCCGAAGACACACGGAGATTCAGAACCCTGTTCCCCAAGTCTCCCGGAGATTCAGAACCCTGTTCCCCAAGTCTCCCGGAGATTCAGAACCCTGTTCCCCAAGTCTCCCGGAGATTCAGAACCCTGTTCCCCAAGTCTCTCGGAGATTAAGAACCCTGTTCCCCAAGTCTCTCTGAGGGCATTATCAAATCGCCGAGGCAAACAATGCTCAGTATAGCCTCTAGAGGATTTACTTGTCGATATGACTATTTACCTTTATAAAGTTTATAGTATTTTGAGGTATAGCTTGGCTATTTTGACTTGAGCCTGACCTTTATGCAAGAATATATTACTAGGTTCTTTCTTTGAATATATCAATTTCCGCAAGCAAATCGTGCAATATCGGTATTTCAATTATATCTTTGTATTACATCTCGAGCGTCTTCGTGATGCTCCCCGATTATGAAAAACATACAATCGGTGTTATAAATGTAGGCAATATATCAACTGTTAAATTATGCTAATCAATAGGTCAGGCTCGTGTCAAATTTGCCAAGCTTTTTTTACATGTGCACGTACATAAGGCCAACATGAACAGTAGAATAATATGTATCAAACTCCAGAAGTCAATGATAGAAGTACCATCAATTGTTTAAACCCCCGCATATCTTTAATTCCAGGATGCTATGGGCAATACCCTTTCACCTTCTGATCGTGTGTTGTCAGGGCACACAGTTTTGTAGTCCAAACTCGCAAGTGTGGCAACCAAATGGGTTCTCCGAGAATAGAAATGACATTCGATGCAACGCCAACAACTGTGGTAGTGGATTTATTGCAGACATAAACGCTTGTTGTGCATGCAACACCTGCGCCACGTGGGAAGGAAGCGAGACAGATCTATTTATAGAATTTATTTCGCAATTAGGAAAGAGTTTGGTTATTTCTAACCAAGCATTTAACAAATCAAGAATTTACAGAGTTGAATATAGGAAATTTAACATGGCATTCATTCCTAGCAACGTTTGTGACTGGGACAATGGAACTCATTTATCAGGATCGTTTGTGTCCAGTTTTCACACAATGCGTGAATTTTGGGGAAATCTGGTGAAATTAGATTTCTCATACAACAAGATACGTGTAATTCCAGATATCAACTGTCTTGTAAGACTTGATCAACTCATTCTGAATAACAATTTCATCAGTCACGTGTCCAACACTTCCTTTACACGACTTTCTCGTCTGCGTTATCTAGATCTTCATGGAAACGGAATTACAAGTATAGATCTTAATACACTTTCGGCCCCTCAAATGAATTTATTATTCGCAGACTTTAACACTAATGCTTTGCAGACAATAGATGTTTCCAATTTGCTGGTAGCTCATCCATTTTGCAGTTTAGCATTTGGAGACAATATGATAAGCGGAATAGAGAACGAACATTTTAAGGTAGATTTTGATGCACACTATGGGCCAGGGTATGTCAAAATGACGGATAATCTAATCACAGAATTTCCTAATTTCAAGGATTTGCTTTTTTTGGATACCTGGGAACAAGTAGGGAAATTTTTTGCTTTTGGTTTTGACCTTACAAACACTCCATTAATATGTGATTGTAATATACAACCATTTCTCGTCAAGGCTGACATCCCCATAAGCATGTTCATGCGTAACACCACCAAGGATTTCATATGCAAATCCCCATCGAGTATGAAAGGAAAGTCGATATTTAAAATTGACCAAGAGAAACTGATTTGCAACATGTCCGAATGTCCAAGTCCACACTGTACGTGTGTGGATAAACCTTTCGATGATACTATGTATGTAACATGTTCTGGCCTAGACAAACTACCCAAACTTCCTACTTCACGCCATTCTAGATTTGTGTCTCTGAATGTCTCCGGCAACAATATAAAAGAAATTACAAACGTTTCATATCTGTCTATGCTCTCTTCACTCGATATTTCCAACAACGATTTAAGAGACATAAGTGACAACGTAACTAAAACGCTTGAAGAAAACTGCAAGTTTCTCGACATATCTGACAATCCAAAAATACGAGAACTACCAAAACTATTTCAATACAGAGACGTATGTAGCACACGAATGAAAAATCTAGAAATAAACAGTAACTGTAAGAGCACATGGATAGAAACATGGCTTCAACAAAGTGTCTGTAGTTATGACAACTTATTCAAGTGCAATATACCCGACATTGGTGTAACCTTGGCGATCAATTTTCACGAATCTGATCTGGAATGTTTTTTGGATATGTTTATTATGTTTGTAGCTTCTGTCATAGCAATCGCAACATTTGTCATGATAATAACAGGATTTAGCGTGTATACGTTTTACTACGAACTACTTATCATATACTATAAGTTAACACACAGAAAGCGTAATGATGTTCAACCTAACTTCAAATACGATGTTTTTATATCGTTTAATGAGAATGAAGAACGTGTAACAAAATGGGTAACCACTTCACTGAACAGACATTTAATGGACAAAGGGTATACGCCATTTCTTGCTCTCAGAGACTTACAGTATGGCACCGATCGTAATGCTGACGTCATTTCCGCCATAGAGAATTCCCGCAATTTTCTCATCATTCTGTCTGAAGGTTACCTTAAAGCGGCTGATGAAGGCATGCGATCATGGACAGAAAATGAATGGAAGTTTGGTTGGAATAATTTCAGACGAGATCGATGTAAAAGCATCATTCTGGTTAATTATGATCACATGGAATCGTCAGCGGTTGACCATCCTGTTATTAAGGCATACTTACGAGTAGGATGTACCGTTGACTTCGAGAATCACGACCGGAATATCATGAACGGTATTGAAACTAAACTTGGAAAGTCGTTTAGACATCCTGGTATTGACATAAATGATATAGAAGACCAGACTATAATTCCACCGACCCATCTATTTGTTACGTGTTCCTGTGATGATGAAGTCAGTGACATTGAGCTTGAAGACAAAATCACACCACCAGCAAGCAAGAGACAGCAGCCTTGTTCTCATGAACAGCCCGTGAATTGCGAAATCCTCCAAATGCATCCTGGGATTCTCAAACCACGCCATGCTTGTCATAAATACGAACATTCGCACGTGGAAACTACATCTGTCTGATACCAAATACATTCTACCAAATTTCCGAGGAAATCTGGAGTCAAATTAACACCAACACGGACTTCCTTTATCAACACGAGTCCTGACAACAGGGGCCTTATTCACTAACGTTGTAAGTCTAAAATTCAGACTTAGACTTTTTATTGCCAAATGTTCTATCCACTCTCATGTTGTTATAAATATACCGATTTTGATATAAATTTGTAAACATATTAAGTGGAGAACAACAAGTAATCAGATCGAATCTAGTATCATAATATCCCTAAAAGGGGATCACAATATCGTTTGTAGATAGATCAGATAGAATTTCACGTAGTTAACTATAATTGCAAAGAATTAGTAATGCTTATTAATATTGTCAATTTGAAGTCAAAGTCTGAAATTTAGACTTACAATATTGGTAAATAAGGCCCCTGCACTGAAGTTTGAACCATATTTGTCTCCGGTAAATATTCTGCAATACATATAGTCCGGCAGATAAATAGCATATTTTGGGGTAACCGTGCAATGTCTTCTATACAAAATGTTTTTGCATTTTCTTGTTCTCTGGACCATACCATACAAGAATCTGAGTGATGCCACCTTTTCATCATTGAGCAATTCTCAGAATGAGGCCCCAAAGGGGGTATATGAATTTTCACGAATAAATGAGCATAAATACATTGTTATTTTATCAAATGTACAGAAGAATCAACTAAATGATGTTTATTGTATGCCAAATAATGTGTTCATTCAATTTATAAACATTTTCAATATTAATTTATAAAATTGAGGCCCCACTCGTGGTTTACAACCTAACACAAGGCCCCTTATTAGACAAACAAATACATCCCATTAGTAAATGGTGGATGTTAAACATGATAAATTATCTATTATTCGAATTGAATGCAGTGACATTGGTAAGTACAAACATAGCAAAACATTACATAAATTTACTTGATGCCCTGTCATCATTTGGCAAGTGGGGCCCCCAAATGTTGTATATGAATACAATCATGTACATTAGGTTTTTATCGAAATAATTAGTTTAAACACATTATGATTAATTATACTCAATCAAATGTAATGCAAAACACCTGACATGTAGTTCATGTTGTGTTAAGTATTGCGTTGCATAAAATTTACCTTATCCATAGGAAATTGTTTAATTGAGGCCCCGCTTGTGGTCGACACATAATATGTGTCCCCGCAATAGGCCTACACATAATATTAATCAGAGAAGTACATGTATCCGTGTTAAACACATATTATTAATATATCATTTGAGAATTACACCAAAGTAAAAAAATAGATAAATACAAATTGACAACAGCTTTAATTAGCTGGTGTAATGCTTTAGTTAATGACATTAAGGCCCTAATAAGGGTAAAGGAAATTTTGAAAAGATATATTATCGTTTAAAAATAAATTGGTATAATGACTTTAGTATATGAGATAGCTTGTAGTTATGAAAGTGTGAATGTAATATACAGGTATTAAATTTTGAAATACTAGTAATAAATTGAGGAAATGAGGCCCTGCTAGAGTGAAAACACATAAATTAAGGATGTGCTTGGAACGAGGCGATTATTTCATTACTCACGTATGGCATATACTATTCAAATGATTTCAGTAGCGCCGTTAAGCATTGATAACCTCTATTACACTAATAAATATGGTATTCCATAAATTTAAGGCCTTTGTAAGTGTAAATTCAATCGTGATAACGTATAAACAATGTAAGATAAGATATAACACCATACTAGTGTTTGGAAATAGAAAAACGGGGACATGGATCTCTGCTAGTGATTAGTACATACGTAGTGGTCGATCAAATTGTAGTGTAAATCAGACAGAGAAGGCAATTAATCCTCAGCTGAAACAGCAGAATACAATATGCATCAAAGAACTGTAACAAGAGTGCTTGTTGGAAGTTGCACAGAAAAAATGACGAATACGTTGTACTGAGTTCTGGTAATATTGGACCAATTATCAAGCAATTGTACTAGTATAATATGAAATGTTGGACACAATTTCTGTATAATATACTATTACTAAAAGCGTTTTGTATGCATATTAGCAGTGACATTAAATAACTTATTGTTTGATAAGGAATAATTAATTCAGACATGTGTTATCTAACTGCATAGGAGCATAGGAAGCATCATTCTGTATGAACCGCTTCACTAATACTTGTATTACTCTAACCTCAATGCCAGTTGTTTCTTATCTTCTTATCAGTATTTCTATCAACACCATGATTATACAGCCTTTTCATTCAGAAAGTGGTATTCATATAATCACTGACTACAGACATTTGTGTCACCTTGCGGGATTTAACCCCTACCAAACAAATCATCACTGGCTCTACATGTATCAATGGCCACTGCCTAATGTGCTTCCGATCGCTTTGGGTTTCCCACAGCCTCTCAGAGCCCTATAAGGAGGTCATAAACACTTACCCGGTAGAACAATCAGACTGTGCATCATCAATTCACGCAATGCCAAGCCAGATTGCATACAAACAGCCCCAAATGAATCTAGTAAAAACCTCACAGGTAACTCCCCACCCTGTGTACTGCCGTTCCAGGTTCTATGAGGCACACACTACCACCACCCATTCCATTTCATAAAATTATAGCTTACTCTTTATCCACGAAATACAACCCTTTAAAGAACTGGTCACCAGTGAGAACCAGGGTATTGTATACCTGGCATTATTGAGTATACAACACCTCTATGAACTGGTCACCACCACAACGTATGTTTTGCAATTGCATGCCCTTTGGGTATTCAAGAATACTATGTGGTGGTGAGTACCATATGGGTATGGTGTAGATTTGTTTGGTTACTAGTAAAGTGATCATTATACGCATGGATCGAATGATCAAGGCTGTATTATGTATTACTATCAACCCAGTAACTGTCTAGGCCATGGAATTTAGTTGTCATGTTGTAATAGAGAAAATATTTATGTAAGAATAGTTCTTGTTTACTTTCGTTTTGGCAAACACGTTGAAATCTTGAGTATAATATTACTTCTGTGTGATTGTGGGCAAAATTATCTACATACTTAATGATATATTTGCAAGGTCCTTTGATGTAACCAATAGAGTTTGACTATATTACAATTCATATGGAGTTAAAATGGCTAAACTTGATGGCGGCGAATACTTCATTGGGATGTTCTGGTGAGAACTCAATCAGTTTGAAATGTCTGTTTTGATAGCGATGAGTACTCTTGTGTACAGAATGACTGTGCTTTATTGTTATAAGGAAAATACCGGGTGCGGCATAGAGTCACTGACGCTCGTGCATCTTTCAATAATTTGACCAAGAGCCAGTGGTATTATACATTGTGTTTATGTTTCTTTTCTTGGAGGTCTAATTCCACACCCTAAAGCCAAACATTTGGTCTGAATCCTTACATGGGAGATACTCGTTTCATCAACTGGTCCGGGCGCATGTCGGTCACCGTTAGTGGTTTAATTCGAAAATCAGACTGAAGTCTATTTTCTGGGACCCAAGATCATTCTGCATCATTCCCCGCTCGGAAACCCTCTTAAACATATTGATAGGTTGTGCATTACGAGTATCTCATAGTGCCTTGTTCTAAGTGGTAATATCAAGGTATAACATCTTGATATCTAACTGAACAACATAAGAGTTTAACGACACATAACGGGCATCAATTCATTATTTCATTATCAATCTAAAATGTAGTTGTTTATGTGAATATAGATAGTTTACTAAAATTTTATTATTATTAAGTCTCGTATTTGATATGATAAAATGTTGAATTGGACATGGTCTATGTATCATTTTCTCTTTTTTCATTGTTTAACACAGACGCACACCCTCAATTTCTCATTTGTCTTTTTCGAAATGTATTGCATGACTATTTAAATAACACTTTTCTATCAATAATAGTTATGGTTAAAGTTGCATTCCGTAAGGTTTAAAGAAATGACTTGAGTAGTTTGGACCAAATTCATAAAGTTCTTACATTTAAAATTACCCCTAGTAGGGCCTCAATTTAATTATGAATTGTTGATGCATGATTGCACTAGCCAATGCCACTTAATTCAATATAAGATATATTCAATATAAAAATGTGTGAGTATGCATCCTTTACTCTAATTTAACTCATTCGTTTTGCAAATAACAGGTCTCGTTTTAGGTGTAAACCACGAATGGGGCCTCATTTTCTCATTTAACCGTTACAAATGTTTATAAATTGAATAAACACATTATCTGGCAAACTATAAAACTCATTTAGGGTGTTTTGCAACTCAATATTTAACACAACATGAACTACATTTCAGATGTTTTGCGTTACATTTGGTGTGTTTAAGCTAACTACATTGATAAATATAAACCTACTATACCCCTATGGGCCACATTTGCTAAATGATGACAGGGCCTCAAGTAAATTAATTTAATATTTAGCTATGTTTATAATTACCAATATTATATCACTGAATATAAGTCTAATAATAGATATAATGAAACAATTCTTTAACATGCATCATTTACTATTATAACCATTTGTTTGTCTAATAACGGGCCTCGTTTTAGGTGTAAACCACGAATGGGGCCTCAATTTCACAAATTATGATTGCAAATATTTATAATTTGAATAAACACATTATTTGGCATACTATAAACAACATTAAGTGGGTTATTTTGTACATTTGATAAAACAACAATATATTCCAACTGATTAATTCATGAAAATTCACATACCCCCTTTGGGGCCTCATTCTGAGAATTGCTCAATGATGACAAGGTGGCATCACTCGGATTCTGTTATGGTATGGTCCAAAGAACAAGAAAATGCAAAAACATTTTGTATAGAAGATATTGCACGGTCCCTTGCAAGTTCTGCCGGACTAATAGTACATGTCGACCGAGGTTATCAGAGTGGACACATGCATGCTTTTCAAGAATGTTTATACATAATTATAAAATATTCTTTTTCTATAAAGTGTTATATGTTTTACAAAATGTCTTATGAATTGTGCATATTACGTTACGTACATTTTTATAATACATGGTGATCATTAATATATCGGGATATATATCTATCTATTATCTATCTATCTATATTATTTAATATGCATATAAAGGTGATTTTCAGCAAAATTATTCGGTCGCCAATTTTCTTGGAATAATTGATATAGTGCAACAAACCCGGAGAACGTAATTGGTATCACGTTGACGCCGCATGCATTTAATATTCATACCCAATAAAACTTGGACTCATAAACTTTGAAACAAGCACCAAACCACGTCTCTGTTATACAAGCTGATAAAGTTATTACATGTACATCATTTATGTTATCATATGTTTTATCATATGTTAATGAACAACCTGTATGAATCTGCAATGATATAAAAGGCATCACTGGATATTGCATCTTTTTAATTAGTACAGAAGCTGGATTTTTTTATATTGAAATATCGTAAAAATATTTCACAGACAGAATGTGTCTCAGCGTAAATTAATATATATTCACCTACCAATCTGGTCAACCGAGTCCGATCCTCGGCCTTCTTACCTTTTTCTTACCGAATTTTAGGGGCGTCCGCCCAGCACACCTTACACCTTATGACTACAACCGTGGTCGAGTGATTAGGGCATCCGCCCAGCACACCTTACACCTTATGACTACGACCGTTGACGAGTGGTTAGGGCATCCGCCCAGCACACCTTACACCTTATGACTACGACCGTGGCCGAATGGTTAGGGCATCCGCCCAGCACACCTTACACCTTATGACTAAGACCGTGGCTGAGTGGTTAGGGCATCCGCCCAGCACACCTTACACTTTATAACGACGACCGTGGCCGAGTGGTTAGGGCATCCGCCCAGCACACCTTACACCTTATAACTACGACCGTAGCCGAGTTGTTAGGGCATCCTCCAAGCACACCTTACACCTTATAACTACGACCGTGGCAGAGTGGTTAGGGCATCCGCCCAGCACACCTTACACCTTATAACTACGACCGTGGCCGAGTGGTTAGGGCGTCCGCCCAGCACACCTTACACCTTATGACTACGACCGTGGCCGAGTGGTTAGGGCGTCCGCCCAGCACACCTTACACCTTATGACTAAGACCGTGGCTGAGTGGTTAGGGCATCCGCCCAGCACACCTTACACCTTATAACGACGACCGTGGCCGAGTGGTTAGGGCATCCGCCCAGGCACACCTTACACCTTATAACTACGACCGTGGCAGAGTGGTTAGGGCATCCGCCCAGCACACCTTACACCTTATGACTAAGACCGTGGCTGAGTGGTTAGGGCATCCGCCCAGCACACCTTACACCTTATAACGACGACCGTGGCCGAGTGGTTAGGGCATCCGCCCAGGCACACCTTACACCTTATAACGACGACCGTGGCCGAGTGGTTAGGGCATCCGCCCAGCACACCTTACACCTTATGACTAAGACCGTGGCCGAGTGGTTAGGGCATCCGCCCAGCACACCTTACACCTTATGACTACGACCGTGGCCGAGTGGTTAGGGCATCCGCCCAGCACACCTTACACCTTATAACTATGACCGTGGCCGAGTGGTTAGGGCATCCGCCCAGCACACCTTACACCTTATAACTACGACCGTGGCCGAGTGGTTAGGGCATCCGCCCAGCACACCTTACATCTTATAACTACGACCGTGGCCGAGTGGTTAGGGCGTCCGCCCAACACATCTTATGATGGCGACCATGGTCGAGTGGTTAGGGCATCCACCCAGCAAACCTTACACCTTATGTCTACGACCGTGGTCGAGTGGTTAGGGCGTCCGCCCAGCACACCTTACACCTTATGACTACGACCGTGGCCGTGTGGTTAGGGCGTCCGCCCAGCACATCTTATGATGGCGACCATGGCCGAGTGGTTAGGGCGTCCGCCCAGCACATCTTATGATAGCGACCATGGCCGAGTGGTTAGGGCGTCCGCCCAGCACATCTTATGATCGCGACCATGGCCGAGTTGTTAGGGCGTCCGCCCAGCACATCTTATGATCGCGACCATGGCCGAGTGGTTAGGGCGTCCGCCCAACACATCTTGTGATCGCGACCGTGGCCGAGTGGTTAGGGCATCCACCCAGCACACCTTACACCTTATGACTACGACCGTGGTCGAGTGGTTAGGGCGTCCGCCCAGCACACCTTACACCTTATGACTACGACCGTGGCCGTGTGGTTAGGGCGTCCGCCCAGCACATCTTATGATGGCGACCATGGCCGAGTGGTTAGGGCGTCCGCCCAGCACATCTTATGATCGCGACCATGGCCGAGTGGTTAGGGCGTCCGCCCAGCACATCTTATGATCGCGACCGTGGCCGAGTGGTTAGGGCGTCCGCCCAACACATCTTATGATCGCGACCGTGGCCGAGTGGTTAGGGCGTCCGCCCAGCACATCTTATGATCGCGACCATGGCCGAGTGGTTAGGGCATCCACCCAGCACATCTTATGATCGCGACCATGGCCGAGTGGTTAGGGCATCCACCCAGCACATCTTATGATCGCGACCATGGCCGAGTAGTTAGGGCGTCCGCCCAGCACATCTTATGATCGCGACCATGGCCGAGTAGTTAGGGCGTCCGCCCAGCACATCTTATGATCGCGACCATGGCCGAGTAGTTAGGGCATCCACCCAGCACATCTTATGATACGACCATGGCCGAGTGGTTAGGGCATCCACCCAGCACATCTTATGATCGCGACCATGGCCGAGTAGTTAGGGCGTCCGCCCAGCACATCTTATGATCGCGACCATGGCCGAGTAGTCACAGTAACGTATGTATTTCATACTTAAAAAATAGGAATTCTATACTCGAAACAGATTTCTTTCATTCCACCAAAAGAATATTTTATTTTCAATGCACATCTACTATCTAATCAATGTTTAATTACGCTTCCTTGCGAGTGAATTACAATTTCACCCTGTGTTTAAAAAGTAAAACGGATTGTGACATCCTCTAGCTCATTTGTAGGTCTAAACATATAATGTTATTTAAGCTAAGAAATGACCACCCGCTGGCAACGGTCACTCGAAAGTGAACACACGGAACATACAAGTCGAGAATTCGTTGACAAATGGACGGATTGAATCTTGGTTATAAAACTTTGCACACATTGTTACATAATCCAATAAGATTTGCTGGCAAATTTTCGACAAACAACATTCGGCCAACAAATGGGTAGATATTTCTTTATGTAACAGGGAAAGAAAATTGAGCAGCCAGACCGTTGCTTGAACCCGGGACACTTCGTTTACAGGGCGAATGCTATACCGACTGAGCTAGCCGGCTACTTACACACGTTTTCCACCAGTAGTTATTAACTCCTTTACACCGGCTACATTTACACTGGCGTTTGGTACATTGGTCTAATGTCATCAGACAAGTACATTATTTTACACAGTTGACAGTTTTACAGTTTATTTTCCGAAATTAAGGCATTATGGCTATGGTTCATATACATACGAGTATGTAATGTGTTCATACAACAGTAAAAACTGTTTCTTCTATCGTGTTTCTAATTGTATGTTGATATACATGTACATCATTTACACTTAAATAGTCTTGGCTTCATGGTCTCACCACATTTCAGTTACATACAGGCGAAGAGTCCAAATCCATTTGTAGAGTATATTACAATCAAATTGGCCGGCATCTATTTCGGTTCGGTTCGCAGCTGTTTGTCACATTATGCTCCTGACTTATGTATAACGTAGTATACGTATACTCGGTGTCTAAGTATCGTCCACACGGCGGGCGCAGACCTTGGATTGTGGATAAGATTGGCGTACACGACAACCAGACATCACATGGTCATCGACCAATCTACATGTAATCCCTTTTTCGCTCTTCAATGCCTCGATGGTATCCGACAATCCCCAAAATAAATTTATAATTAACTGCATCTTGTATTCAAGTACTGGTATGTAAAATGTCATGAGGGTACATATATACTTTAATAAAAAAAGTTATGACAAAAAATGTAAGATGGCGGGTTAGAACTTTTGGGTGGTGTATAATAAAGCAAATAAAGAATGGAGTTGTTGATGTTGACTTGTTGATTTTGACTTGCTGATGTGGAGCTGCTGATGCTGAGTTGCTGTTGTTGAGTTGCTGATGTTGAGTTGCTGTTGTTGAGTTGCCGATGTTGAGTTGCGGTTGTTGAGTTGCTGTTGTTGAGGTGCTGTTGTTGAGCTGCTGTTGTTGAGCTGCTGCTGTTGTT
The DNA here is from genome assembly GCA_963678985.1 of Spisula subtruncata. Classification (NCBI taxonomy): domain Eukaryota; kingdom Metazoa; phylum Mollusca; class Bivalvia; order Venerida; family Mactridae; genus Spisula; species Spisula subtruncata. Next base: position 20,803,222 of record OY787661.1, read on the forward strand.
TAGTTGTTGATATTGTTGTTGTTGAGTTGCTGTTGTTTAGTTGCTGTTGTTGAGTTGCCGATGTTGAGTAGCCGTTGTTGAGTTGCTGTTGTTGAGTTGCTGCTGTTGTTTAGTTGCTGATATTGTTGTTGTTTTGTTGCTGTTGTTTAGTTGCTGATGATGTTGAGTTGCTAAAGTTTAGTTGCTGATGATGTTGAGTTGCTGATGTTGTTGAGTTGCTGATGTTTAGTTGCTGATGATGTTGAGTTGCTGTTGTTGAGTTGCTGCTGTTGATAAGTTGCTGTTGTTGTTGAGTTGCTGATATTGTTGTTATTGTTGTTGAGTTGCTGTTGTTGAGTTGCTGTTGTTCTTGAGTTACTGTCGATGTTGAGTTGCTGTTGTTGACTTGCTGTTGTTGAGTTGCTGTTGTTGAGTTGCTGTTGTTGAGTTACTGATGTTGATTTACTGATGTTGTTGAGTTGCTGATATTGTTGTTGTTATTCAGTTGCTGTCGTTGAGTTTCTGCTGTTGTTGAGTTGCTGTTGTTCTTGAGTTGATGCCGATGTTGAGTTGCTGTTGTTGTGTTGCTGATGATGAGTTGCTGTTCTTGAGTTGCTGCTGTTGTTGAGTTGATGTTGTTGTGTTGCTGTTGTTGTGTTGCTGATGATGAGTTGCTGTTCTTGAGTTGCTGATATTGTTGAGTTGATGTTGTTGAGTTGCTGCTGTTGAGTTGCAGTTGTTAAGTCGCTGATTTTGTTGAGTTGCTGATGATGAGTTGCTGTTCTTGAGTTGCTGCTGTTGAGTTGCAGTTGTTAAGTCGCTGATTTTGTTGAGTTGCTGATGATGAGTTGCTGTTCTTGAGTTGCTGCTGTTGAGTTGCAGTTGTTAAGTCGCTGATTTTGTTGAGTTGCTGATGTTGAGTTGCTGTTCTTGAGTTGCTGCTGTTGAGTTGCAGTTGTTTAGTTGCTGACACTGTTGAGTTACTGATGCTGTTGGTTGAGTTGCTGCTGTTTAGTTGCTGATGTTAAGTTGTTGATGTTGAGGAGTTGCTGTTGTTGAATTACTGATGTTGTTGAGTTGCTGATGATAAGTTTCTGATGTTGAGTTGTTGTTGTTGAGTTTCTGCTGTTGTTGAGTTGCTGCCGATGTTGAGTTGCTGTTGTTGAGTTGCTGATGTTGTTGTTGTTGAGTTACTGATTTTGTTGAGTTTCTGTTGTTGAGTTGCTGATATTGTTGACTTGATGTTGTTGAGTTGCTGCTGTTTAGTTGCTGATGATAAGTTGCTGATGTTGAGTTGCTGTTTTTGAGTTTCTGCTGTTGTTGAGTTGCTGTTTTTGAGTTTCTGCTGTTGTTGAGTTGCTGATGTTGAGTTGCTGTTTTTGAGTTTCTGCTGTTGTTGAGTTGCTGATGTTGAGTTGCTGTTGTTGAGTTGCTGATGTTGAGTTGCTGTTTTTGAGTTTCTGCTGTTGTTGAGTTGCTGATGTTGAGTTGCTGTTGTTGAGTTGCTGATATTGTTGAGTTGCTGTTGTTAAGATGTTGTTGTTGAGTTACTGATGTTGTTGGTTGAGTTGCTGCAGTTTAGTTGCTGATGTTAAGTTGTTGATGTTGAGGAGTTGCTGTTGTTGAATTACTGATGTTGTTGACTTGCTGATGATAAGTTGCTGATGTTGAGTTGCTGTTGTTGAGTTTCTGCTGTTGGGGGCCGTTTCATCAACCATGTCACAATCGCCATCGTTACTTGTTACTTGTTTTAATGGTTGAACTTGTACTATACTAGTAAGCATACTTTGTCAAACAGCTCTGATAATGCATTACTACGCGCAGAATACAGATTGATATACTCAAAGTAACATATTGAATAGGACTCATTCATAACGAATTTATCAGTTTATAATATCAAAACATTGTTCAGCATCATGTATGCTGTTCCTTTAAACATTTTAAGCAGGCTGTACATGCTGTTCTTATAAATGACAAACATAATCATTTTCATATACAATGTATATAACGAAATACGTTATATCCACTCTCATATAACGAAGTTTCGTTGTACTGATATAACGAACATCTGATATAGTGAAAGGAATTTCTGGGTCCCCAGGATTTTTGTTTTAACCGAGTTCCACTGTAATGATGACTGAAACAATAATAATGATGATATGGCCCCAAGCACAGGTAACAGTATCATTGAAAAAGAATGAAAAAATTGTATGAATTTGATATATCTATAGGTAACATTAATTTAGAGAAAAACATATTAAATTTGCCTAAATTTTTACTTATTCCTGTGGTTCCAAGCCAGACTTTTCTTGGAAGTTAAATATAGGTGGATGTTAGCTGTGATTCAGGAAATGTGTAGGAATCAGCCTGTCATGATATGTTAGTTGTGCACTTGGGGTGTTGCTATTATAGGAACCGAAAGTTGTGGGCCTTGTTTTATTAATTGACTTTAATATGTAGAATTGTCATGTACTGTAAATTTATTTAATTTCAGCGGGACAAAATATCGTGGTTTTGGTATAAAAGACGATTTCGATGGGATCTTTATTTGTGGATTTTGCATTTCAGGTAATAAATACAAGGGACAAAATTAGTGTTGATGGGATTGGATTTCGTGGTAAAAGGTGAACCACGAAATCCACCAAATTTAATCTCCCACAAAAATTAATGATTTTCAGTATCTTGTTTACTATCGTATTGAATGATTTCAGCAATGCCGTTTGCATTTTGTAAGAGAGAGAAACATCCTTGGTGTCAGTTTGCAGAGTCGGCCGAAGATGGACCCACTACCAAACTTATGCAAGAGGTATACAGGATACATATCCTGATTTTTATTTAATTCTAAAAAAATTGTTTTAATTCTTGAAACATTTGTTCTTATCATACATGCATAGTACTCCTCACTCCAAGTGTTACAAATACAAAACACTCCTACGCATAAGTGCGAGTTATCTCTAAAATCCCCTAGAAAATGTAACTGTACATCAATTTGTAACACCTCATGGTTTATTATCATTACCCTAGTCAGATCCTTATCTAATTGAAACCAGATGTTGGTCAGCAGTGGTCTGTGTATTTGCAAGTAAATTCACCAGTCTTCATGCATGAACAGACAGAACCTGGGCCCGGAATTATAACCACTACTTACACTCTGCACTCTGATATTGACATTCGCTGTAATTTTGAGTTTCATAGAGATATTTTCTTGAGAGCAAGAAGTTGTAACAATGTAAAATTAGTACTAAATATCATCTTGACTGACTCCTAGTTGAATTTAGTTTAATCTAGAGCAATTAAAGACTCATTATATGAATATTCAAATGTAAGTGAGTGAAAATATTGGTTGTGATTCTGGCTCCAGATCACTTTTTTACCATTTGGAAATGACATAAGTATTTGTAAAGCTACATTATTTTTATTTCATTTTGTAGAGATTAAAAAATTGAATAAACAATACAAATTTTGCAGAAGAAAGTTTATTGTACAACAAAAGGTATGACAGGCAATACATGCAATTGTTGAAAAAGATATACCTTCAGACAATGGAGTATTTTATAAAATCACATTAATTACCAATAAAGCTGCATTCAAACACTAAGTAGATAACTATTATATGAGTATTCATTGATCAAATAAAAATATTCAACAGCCATGCAACCAAATATATTTGAAAATTGTTCTTCTTACTATAATCACTAGATGCATGTACAATTGTACATACTGGTTCCATAACATTTTTTTGCACAATAATCAAAACTTCATGTACAATAATTAAAGAGTGTATTCAATATTTCTTTTAAAATTAATTAACTGTTCTTATTTTGTGAACAGACACACTTTTAATGTACTGAGTCATAATGATACATTTTGATAGCCACTTTATAGTGAATGGCATACACAGTACAAAATTAAAAAAACTTCTGCTGAAATTAACTTTCTGAAACATTGTACGTATAATGGTTCTTCTTTCTCAGGATAAAATACTGAATTACTCTTTGTTTGTGTTAACTGGCTTATCAGATGGTAATGTGTTATAAATTAGGCTGCCTGCTGCCTGCTGACCACTGACCACTTAAATGAATTATTTCTTATCTAAAGGTGAGGTCAGTGGGAGTCTGCATTGTGGTATAAGAGAAGATTTTCAAAGTTTTCTACAATAACATAGTGACTGGGGTAGGGGGCTATTTTAACCCCATGGGGGTAAAATTTGTACAATCTTGTTAGAGGACCCCAATAATTATGATGTTACATGCAAAATATCAAAGTTGTAGGTCTTGTGGTTTCAGAGGAAAAGATTTTCAAAGATTTCTCTCTATAACTCTATTGTAAAACAAGTGACCCCCGGGAGGGGTGCAGTTTTGACCCCAGGGGCAAAATTTGAACAATCTTTGTAGAGGATCTCATGATGAAGCTTCATGCAAAATATCAAAGCTGTAAGCCCTGTGGTTTCAGGGAAGAAGATTTTTTAAGTTTTCACTTTTAAAATCTATTTTTAGCTCATGTGACCTAATTAATAAATTAACCAGAACCATTTGAACAACTTTGAAAGAGACCACCCAAGGATCATTCCTGTGAAATTTGGTTAAATTCCATCAATTGGTTTATGAGAAGAAGTCATTTAAAGGAATTGTTGACGGACGACGGACGACTGACGACGACGGACGACGACGGACGCCGGACAGCCACCTATCCTAAAAGCTCACCAGTGAGCACTTCGTGCTCAGGTGAGCTAACAAAAATACAGGAGTATAACGGTATGTGTAGGCATTGCTCCGTGTAATTATGTTATGTTGCATTGTTTCTGTGTTCTGTGCTCAGTTGGTTAAATTGAGTGCTGCCTACCCTGTATGATTTACTCGTATTTTTGTTAGCTCACCTGTCACATAGTGACAAGGTGAGCTTTTGTGTTCACTCTCTGTTTGTCGTCCATTGTCTGTCCGCCAATCATTTCTTCAAACGGCTTCTTCTCCTAAACCACTTGGCCAAATTTGATAAAATTTTGTAAAAAATATTCCTTAGGTGATCCTCTAATAATTTTAGTTAAGTTGTTCGCAAGGTTCTGGTCCATTAACTACTTGGGTTATGAGGCCCTAAAAAGGGGTTTTTAAAATGCCAACATAAAAATATTCTTGTCTGAAACCACAAGCTCCAGGGCTTTGATGTTTGGTATGTAGCATCATCTAGTAGTCCTCTACAAAGATGTTCAAATTATCGCCTTGGGGTCACCTGTTTTACATAGACTTATATTCAGAAAACATCTAAAAATCTTCAAGTCTTAAACTACAATGCCTAGAGCTCTGTTATTTGGTATGTAGCATCATATGGTCTTACTTGTTAGAAGATGTAAATGATTAGTGCCGTGAGTAAAAGCTTGGCAGCGGTAATTATCAGACTCGCTTACGGGCTACAGCTAACTCGATAAATTCCTCAACCTTGCCAGATAAACTTACTAATCCTCAGCACTAACCTAACATTATCATTATATTTTTTTGTATCTAGACTCTCATAATATCAAGTCACACCTGGTCTGATTTCTCTCAATCTCTCAAATAATACAATAAAAGCCAAACATTTTATGATTTAATGTCACCTTTTAAGGTTTAAGATTCTGGGAAAGCTAATTAGCAGCATGATTTCTCATGTGATTTAGTTAAAAAATTGAATGCAGGTCTACAAGCATTCCATTCACATAGTTTTCTCTCAGACTGTAAACTTTTAAGTTATTAATTTGCATGAATACAGATCCACATTTTTGAAGGTTTTTCACCTGTATGTATTTTCATGTGACACTTTAAGGAACCATTGGCTATGATTGCAGATCAACAAATATCACATTTGAATGTGTGTTTTTTTCTCTCGGATTGTTTTCTCATGTGACACTTTAAGGACCCGTCTGCTTTGAATGTAGATCAACAAACATCACATTTGAAAGTTTTTTTCCAGTTTGTATTCTCGTATGAGCGTTTAAGTCACTTCCATGTGTGAATGCAGATCCACAAACATCATGATTTGAAATGTTCTTTGCCAGTATGTATTCTCATGTGACTTTTTAAGTCACTAACCCTCTGAAATGCAGATCCATAAACATCACATTTGAAGGGTTTTTCTCCAGTATGTATTTTCATGTGTGCTTTTAAGCTACAAACTTGTGCAAATGCAGACCCACAAACATCACATTTGAAAGGTTTTTCTCCAGTATGTATTCTCATGTGACGTTTTAAGTGACTAACCCTCTGAAATGCAGATCCACAAACATCACATTTGAAGGGTTTTTCTCCAGTATGTATTTTCATGTGTGCTTTTAAGCTATAAACTTGTGCAAATGCAGACCCACAAACATCACATTTGAAAGGTTTTTCTCCAGTATGTATTCTCATGTGACGTTTTAAGTCACTACCTTGTGTGAATGCCGATTCACAAACATCACATTTGAAAGGTTTTTCTCCAGTATGTATTCTCATGTGACATTTTAAGCTACCATTTCTTGTGAATGTAGATCCACAAACGTCACATTTGAAAGGTTTTTCTCCAGTATGTTTTCTCATATGACCAAAAAGGCCACCCTTCAACCGGAACGCAACGCCACAAATTCCACATATGAAACTTTTTTGTCCAGAGTGTATCACCATATTTTTCTTTACACACTCAATCTGTGAATTTTCAGTTCCACCAAGCATTTTCTTAGGTGGTTCTAAAACAAAAAATAAATATAGTTTTAACAGTGACTCCTCTCATTGTCCTGAATTCAAGAGACTGTGAAAAATTCATCAATATATAACAAACATTCATTTAAGTCAAATCAGTTTGTACTCAGACAAAGTTGCCAAGTATATTAATTGACTCATTATATGCCTGAATAATGGCTGACCAGTTTTAAAGGGACTTAACTCTATTCCGATGATAAAACACGTTTTGTAGACATTCTAATCAGAAGAAAGTTAGAATAATTGAAAAGTGAATGCGAGGAGCAGTGACGTAAAACCAATTTTGCCAGAATGATGTATGCTCAGCTGAAACCCCTATTTGGGTGGTTTCGCATACTATAGTATTATTCCAAGTACACCAATCACCACAACGGGGTCATTGCGAGGGTCGGCAACTGTAGATGCTCCTGTATTATGGGCGGATCCAGGATTTTCGGTTAGGGGGGGGGGGGGCGTAAGCAATTTGCTAGGGTCCAGGGCATAGACCTGCATCGGCGTAGGAGCGTCTTTAACATTACAACACTTCATTCATGGAAGCTTATTTTGGTTATATCTGTATACTGATATATAACAACTGAGTTTATGATTCTCTGGTAATTTTGTACTTACGTGGTAACTGGAAGTTGATCATTTGAAATAGGGGGGACCGGGGAAATTTTCTAAACAATGGATCAATCTGATGCATTCTGGGCGTTCTGAGAAACATTATTTGGTGTTAAACAGGACACGTTTTATTATTAAATACAGAACAATACTTAGATTAATCGTAATGAAGTGTTTGCACAAGTGGCAGATTTTGATATCTATGCTTAATTTGAAGACGTTTATGTTAACCTTTAAGGGCTTTATATGTAATTGACAACCTCTAAAAGTAATATAGGAGATGGGGGAGTATTTATAAGCAAAAAAATATTTCTGGAGTGTATACGTTTTCGCGAAGAACTTGTGTTGACACATTTTCATAGATTGAAATTAATTTGCGAGCGAAGCGAGCAAAATTTTATTTTTTCAGTAAAAAAGTAATGTAAAAATGTTCACGTATGTTATCTGCACTAAATCACAGTTTTACAAAAAGTCGCTTAACAAAATGAATGATATTTAGTATCTAATTGCAAAAGTAGGGGGTCCGGGGAGGCATGCTCTGACGGGAAAATTTTCAAAACGAGGGATCAATCTGGTGCATTCTGGTGGTCTGAGATACCATACCTTATTGGCTAGTTAATAGGGCATGCTTTATTACCAAACCAGACTTATTTTAGTCTTTAAAGTATACAGTGTTTCATTCCAGTATATAGGCGTACTTGTAGCATCCTTTTTTGTGGATGCGCCCCTTCATAGATTAAAGCTAAGTTTGCGAGCGCAGCGAGTACGAATTTTTTTTCACATTTTAATACTCTTTCACAAAGAATTTAAAGGCAAAGTACATAGAACTAGAGACTATTTCAGTCAAATAAAAATCGTTACTTTGGCGATTTTAGGGGGGGGGGGCGTACGCCGGGTCCGCCCCCCTTGGATCCGCCTATGTGTATGCTCAGAAATAAAGTCCGGAATTAGTTATCACTACAACAAGCTGCACCAAAACCTGCGGGCACATATACCCACTTTTAAAAATTCCGGTGGGCAGCCTGCTATATGTCTTTTCATGTGATTTCTTTGATCAGATGATGAAATAAAAATAAACAAATTCAACATAGTTTTTACTTTTTTATTTTTAAATGAGAAAATTGCTACATTATGTTGAAACATTGTCAGGCGGGTACTGTTTTTCTGCAAGTAACCTCTCCGACTGGCTAGTAAAATTGAAAAGCTAATTTCAAAGACTGCAATTGATTGACTGTCACCTTTATATTATACTCGTATCGAGTATTAAAAAAAGCTGGATATTTATACATTCTTGATGACGAAAAAGTCAATTTAATGACGTTAGTAATCTGCATGTTCTGGAGCAGTCATCACTGAATAAATGTACAATTATATCACAAGAACATGTTTACAACTGATTCCAAGTGTTCAACGAAGCATATTATGGGCAGAAATCAAATCAAGATAGGTATCATATCATGTGATGCTAGCATTTTCTTTGACTTTAGTGTTGCTAACTTATGTCCTTTGACATTAATTTACAAGTAGTTAGCACCTGATTATTAAAATCATTTTTGGTATACATGTTTGCAACATTTTATATTAAACATCGAAAGCATTGATTATTATTCTGCTTTTAAAATGTGTCTCACATTAAGAAATTATAAGCAGTGTCGCTAAACTTAATTTACAGAGTGTAATTAATTCTCAGAGGAAATTTTATCGTATAGAAATAAATTACATTGTGCATCTGATATGAGTGCTTGAAAACACATGTATGTATAAACTAGATCTACATACCTAGACTAACATATTTATTCCACAATACATGAAAACTCAAGAATCCAGTGCACTATACATAAACAGTAATGGGTGAGTCAGCAATGGTAACCCTTATTCATGTATTGGCAGTTCTAATCATTAGAACACTTTTTTTTTTTTATAAAAATGCCGAGCTTAGCCTTTATTTGCCAGTCAGCTTTCTGCTGAAATATGGCAGGCATATATATGTGCCTCCGCCCGGATTTGAACCCGGGTCGCCAGATTAGACGGCAAGCGCACTAACCACTGAGCTAGGGAGGCACACTACACGCACATGCATATGTGTAAAGTGCCAAAATGCTGCTCTGTCTTATACTGTGTTACACATCAGTCAATCTCAGGTCAAATCAGCAGCATGAATCCGTATGCTATCAATAGATCAAGTTTCTGATAAGCTTTGCCAGACACATAAAAGGAGGGATCTACAGGTAGGCTGATATGCTAAAAATAGATTTACTGATAAGCACTGACCATAGCAACTGTTGCTGGTCGGACAAACTTTGTTTGTACTACCTTCTGATTCACTATATATTTATACATGATTGAGTATGGATATTGTTACGCTCCTCAACCTTGTGGTTACACCAGTATATTGTACGCACTGAGTGCACTAACTGATATAACAGTATATACCGTATGACTCCTATTATCTCGACACTGACCCTGCTGCAATGAGCCCACAGGTGGTTCTATCTGTTGCTGTGGCCTATCACACATGGCGGAAGACGCTTCGTCTATCACCAAACTCTGGATGCTGCTTGATCTTGACATGCGTGCAACCTGGTCTTCTGCTTCTGGCCCCTGAATTCTAAAGTGCACTTCACCATCACTCGAAACTGGCGACTGCTCTGCCATGGCAAACTCTCAAATTACTCGAGTCGTGAGGTTCGTACCACTGGATCCCTTATAATAATATAGGATCCCACCGCTGCCACCATGAAATGTTACGCTCCTCAACCTTGTGGTTACACCAGTATATTGTACGCACTGAGTGCACTAACTGATATAACAGTATATACCGTATGACTCGGTCTGAGTTACAGGACCCTGTGTTTCGTGTGTGTCGGTCTACTAACGGATGTTAGTCTCAATTACAACTTTATTGGGTTACTAAACCCTGTGGTTATTCTGTGTAGATATACTAACGGATGTTAGTCTCAGCCACAACTTTATTGGGTTACTTAACCCTGTGGTCACTGATTAGCCTGTGTACTAACGGATGTTAGTGTACCAGTGTATCTACGCTCAATCTGTGCTATTGGACCCTGCTACACGCCTGCACAATATTGGTAGCGACTTAGGCCAGAGCGTTATCAATTAGGCGTCCAGCACAGTATAGTCTATATACATGTACCACGAACAGACGGACAATAGTGATCACACTATCACCTGACGATCTCTGTCAGGTTACCTGGGGACAATAGATCTACCAACAAACTACTGAACAAACACCAGTTTAGATTTAACGTTCATGAATTTAATAAATAAAATGAGCATCACATTTAATAAATATATGTACAATTATACTGTATGTCAGCCAAATGTTCGGTGACGTCGCAAAACGACTAGAAAACAAATCTAGGATCTATTCCAAAAATACGCGAGTCGACCGAAGCTGTCTATTTCCCTAACAAATAAATAGTTAAATAGATAAATAAACACCCTTAATGTTTAACATGAAATTGGGTGTAAAGATGAAATTACAATTATTAAAATATGTTACTTAATGAAAACAGATATAGATCTGGGAGTTAAAGTTAAAAGTTAAACCTACGAGCAAAGTCTATTCTGCGGAAAAAATCGCCAAAAGTATGGGTCTAAGAATTTGGAGTGGTGAATGCTCCAGTGCACAGTCTGGACGGGGTTTATATACGATCACTGCCCTGTGCACAGTGCACAGTGTGCACCACAAGTGAAACTGTGCAATTCACACCGCGCGACGAATTTCATTCACGAAAATAACGCTCCACATAAACTTTGGTGCAGCGACGTGAATTCACCGTGCACAGTGTGAACACTGTGAAAACAAGTGCCCGTGGCTAAAACTCGGGTCTATTACAATAAATACAGTCTAAAACAATAAATAAGCATCTTGCAAACAATAATAACCTCAAACTTGCGCTTCCTACAGCTTAAATTATACATATTAGCTAAAAATGCAGTAGCTTCAGCGCTTTGAATAAACTATTCACTTCCACAGTTGCTAGGCGACTATTCACCAAGAAAATCAATATGGCGGACGATAAACTGTCAACAAACATTCAACACAATGAATCACAAAAATACATGACTGACAGCTAAAATCAGAGTCCCTAACATCAGTAAGTAACAACAATAAGTAGTTCTTAAATGATTTAACACATACACAGTGATTTAAAAGTAAAAATGCATGAAATAAATACGGTGGAGTCGCGAAAACTGGTTACGCACAGACAAGTTCTCAGACATAAATAAAGCATTCTACTCGGACTCAAATAGATACTAAGGATTTATACTGGCACAATGCAGACTGTATGGTAGCTGAAATGCTAGATTTAGAAATAACATGTAACAGAATTTAACCAGCTCATAATTAAATAACATACAGACAGGTGCTATATGCCTGGGCATCACAATATGTCATCTACTTCTGCTAAAAATGCTCTGGTGGGACAAAACATTGTTGTTAATGATTTTGTAATAGTGACTCGAGGTAGAGTGACAGAACTGACATGCAAGGTGTTTTTCATACCTTTTCCAAAACCATAAAACATATGATTTAAAGTGTAACAGATGGATAAGTGCATGGTCGAAAAGACTAAAGCAAATCACTTACTTGTAATGGAATTACATGTATTAAAGATATTTATTGAATAATAAATAGAATAATCTTTGTGTGATTATAATGAAAGAAAAAATATAATTAAAATATACATTTTTTTATATACATGTACAACATATTTCTCGTTTATGTGTGTATGATATATTTAATCATTTACTCAAAAAACATGACTGTTTTTTTTGTATCACAGTATAAATCTATAATCAACATATTTTGCTTGATCTTTGTTTTTATTGTGACCTTAAAGTTAAGTGGACATTAGACAGCGTGGTACGTATTCTCCAGAAATTCTGGCAATATGATGTTCATTGTTGTTGTGGAAATCGGAAAGTCTCAAATTGTCCCAAAATTCAACGTCTCTTTCGATGGCTTCTACAATTATTCGTCATGGTGGCCAAAAATGCACGAGTCATTTGCATCCACACCCCACCCCGGGGAAACTCTGGGAATAGCCAGGAAAAGGGCGATGTTTTACCTTCCAGCAATGCTCGGGAAATGTTGGACATTTGGACATTTTTCCTCCGAACCAATACCCCGGGGAAAAAAATTTAGTTGTCAGAAATACCTGAGATTTTTCCATCAGCTTTCCCTGGCAGGGCCGTTTTTTACAACCCTAAAGTAAAACTCCCAGCCCATCCCCTGGGGTGTGGGTTGTGGATGCAACTGTCTGGTGCTTAACAACTTCACATACAAATAATGCATCAGTCAGTTGTATCCGCGGTCCCACCTCTAGGATGGGCCGGGATTTTTTTGTGTTGTTGTCATAACCGCCAACCTTCCACGTCCCTGCGTGTTGCATCTATTGGTAAAATCTCCGGTAGTTCCCCGGGACCTGACAAAATACTGTCCCCAGGGAACAAGCTTTTGATCATTTTTCAAAATGGCTTCAAGGCTACATCTTAGCTAGGGATTAATCCATAGACCTGTAGTTTTTTTAAAAATCAAAATTTTACTCACACTTTCCTAAATGTACTGACACGACGCTTTAGGCTCGTTTGTTTTTGAATATCTTATTATAAATGCATTCAGGCCCAGAGTAATCTCATTAAATGATGGTATTTCATCCTACACATAAACTCCTTAATGGGCCCCACAGAGAGGACGCAGCGTCCGGCAGATAAAGTCATAACGAGGCTTCGGCAGATAGGGTTAAGACCTAAAATTAATACTGAGAATTAACTAAGGTTATTAAGGCTTAAAATTAAGTGTTATTAGCGGAATCTTGGTAAAGCTTTATTCGTATAGTGATATAATATTGGATAAAATAAAAATAATTAACAGGTATGTTTTATTTAAATTGTACTTGAATAATATGTAGTTGAGATATGGGATCGAAATTACAATTTGTAATGTTCCAACGATATGTGTACGTATGGCAGTCCACTAAAAATGTATAACATAGGTTATACGAGCCTGAAAGGCAGACTACGGACTTGCATTTATTATTAGAAATACGTACGTTAGGCAGTCCAAATAAAATGTATAACATAAGTTATACGAGCCTGAAAGGCAGACTATGGACTTGCATTTATTATTTTAAATACGTACGTTTGGCAGTCCACTTAAAATGTATAACATAGGTTATACGAGCCTGAAAGGCAGACTATGGACTTGCATTTATTATTTGAAATACGTACGTTCGGCAGTCCACATAAAATGTATAACATAGGTTATACGAGCCTGAAAGGCAGACTATGGACTTGCATTTATCATTTGAAGTACGTACGTTTGGCAGTCCACATAAAATGTATAACATATGTTATACGAGCCTGAAAGGCAGACTATGGACTTGCATTTATTATTAGTAACATGTACGTTTGGCAGTCCACATAAAATGTATAACATAGGTTATACGAGCCTGAAAGGCAGACTATGGACTTGCATTTATTATTAGTAACATGTACGTTTGGCAGTCCACATAAAATGTATAACATATTATGTTATACGAGTCTAAAAGGCAGACTATGGACTTGCATTTATTATTAGTAACATGTACGTTTGGCAGTCCACATAAAATGTATAACATATTATGTTATACGAGTCTAAAAGGCAGACTATGGACTTGCATTTATTATTAGTAACATGTACGTTTGGCAGTCCACATAAAATGTATAACATAGGTTATACGAGCCTGAAAGGCAGACTATGGGATTGCATTTATTATTTTAAATACCTGTTCACCTATATGATTGTAAAACTAGAATATATAACATAATTTATATGGACCTTAAATGCAGAGCATTGAATTGGACATACTATTAACACGATTATATGTAGTAGTGGAAGTGAAACTTTCACTTACGCAATTCCAAAAGTTGTATGGACATTTTATCTAAATATGGCATTTGTCACAGAACATTATTGTTGATACTGTGTACATTTCATGGTGTTAGAAACCCGAGTAGAAAAAGATGCCAATCAAAGTGCACATTTGCGCAGAAATATATTTGACACTATGACAAAGGGAGATGTAACCCCTGGGAAGTATAGACTATGCTAGTACTCAAAAACACTGGCAAGAAATGTTACAATCATTCAGAATGAGTAGGGTCCATAAAAAGATATGCGGAATTGCCAACCCCTGGTACTACCATGGAGTCCGGAAAATGTAAACGCTAAAGTTAAGACAATACTATACACTCAGATACTGCGAACACTGAAGATGGCCGGAGAAAGATACTCCATTATAGAACAAGACCCCCGATTTCTTCGAAGGAAATACTGATACTGGGGAAGTGATAGATGATGACGTGGCAAAATTGACAAACAATCCTATAGAGGAAAAACTGTTTAGCGAGAGAAGCAGCAAGTTTACTAGGACATCATGCATGGCAAAATAATGTTGAAAAACCTTCAAGTGCCTATACCCAGGTAGTTAGCGAAGAGATATGGAGGCGGATTCATAGGGGTCTCAATCGATTTCCACTCCCTCATTCACTGTTTAAGAAGAACAGGGATCGAACTCTTGATCAAAATCGCACTTTTTTTTCTACAAACAGCCCCGAGACTTTTTCAAAATAGAAAATAATCACCTACTGTTTCTTCATAAGCTACATTATACTTTTTTCTACAAGTTATAATCATTTTTTTGCCAAACTGTTTCGTAATCGAGACGTTATAAAGTCATAAACATCGAAAACATACCGCTTTTTAAAACCTCGACATATCGATGCACAGGCGCTTACCATACTATATGGCTCTTCGTGCAGGAGAGGCAAGCAAAATAAGGACGTGGACCGATATGGATACAAGAACCAATCCTCCGTCCCGAATCTAAACCTTCAAAGATAACACAAACGCTTGGGAGGTCATTTTATCATTTTGACAGCAAAAAATGTTCACCGGACTTCCATTTTGCATCACGTGACATTAGAGCAACTTCCCGATGTTACAAGCCATTTGATTGGACGAACTGGTGAATACGTCATCACTAAAAGAACAGGTGAGTTGGTTCCTAAATTTGCTGGCGCAGGTACTTCATACTGTGTACACAGACAGATTCAAGTTGTTTATAAACAAAAACACGTTTTTATGTTCTTACCTGCAAAATATTAAAAAAGCCAATACCAAGCAAATAAGCTCACTATAGCTCACTATAGTATATATAAACGAATAGAATATATATCATATCAGCAAAGTAAAATGTCCCTTAACTAGTAAGTTACTATATTACAGATAAATAAGTCGTAGAAATACCAACAATATGTGCAAATGAAAGTAGAAAAACCACATGTTCATATCTAGCTAAACATGCCATCCAAGTTAAAATCTCATCTCAGTCGAGATAAGTTCAAGCTCTTGAAATTATTTTGTAATAAATGCTTTCAGGTCAAAGTACTCACAGAACTTTTGAGACAGCAATATTTGAGATGAGATGTAGTTCAGATTGAGATATTTACCCCCCCCTCCCGAATATAAAGCATATTCATGACTCCACATATATGTTCATGTTGACCGCATGTATTGTATAAATCTGGACAGTTCATATTATATTCACCAGTCATTTGCATCCACAGCCCCTAACCTTTGACCGGGTTTTTTACTGTATTAAATAATGGAGAAAATTAATCCCAACATTTCCCTGGCAGTGCAGGGAAGTTGAAAGTAAAATCACTGCAGTTTACCTGGCTATCCACAAACTCTCGTGCGGTGAGTCGTGGATGCAACTGTCTAGTGAATTATGTCCGCAGGGGGATACGGGGGAAATTCAGACCAATCTTCCTGACCATTGGGAATTTGACAACCTTGTCGACTCTTAGTATCAGGGAATAGACTCAGACCCCGATCTCCTTAAGCATCTCAATATGAACAATATCTCATCTCAAATATTGGTATGCGCCTTAATTATGATTTCCACGCAAAGTTAGACTAAAAATCAGCAACATTGAACAGAAAATGGTATTCTAAGTTGATAACAGAAACAATTAGAGTTAGAATTTCAAATTTAACTCCGATTGTTCTCTGGTTTTAGTAAAATCGAAATTTGAGTTGAGATTTTTACTTATTCTTCGGGAGATTGGGACTGGTGCATTCCAAGACACTGGAATTACTGCAAGATTACATGTCCCGACCCTAGGGATTTAGACAGTAAGCACCCTGGAGATCCTTGGACAAAGCTGTCTCGAGTTATTGAACTAAAACAATTTGGTCTAAAAACAATGGTATATGTCACAGTCACCTTGGACTCAAAATCAATATGTGTGATCTACTGTTGAAGACCAATCTCCATGTGAAGTTGTCTGATCATAGGTCGAAGCGATCTTGAGCAGAGACCATTTCGTCTACGGACAGACCATGCATAAAGCAATATACACTATTCATCAAAGTTTTAGGGAGCATAACTATTTATAATGATTTAAATTTACGAGTAAATATTAAGGAGAGAAATGTTTACATATAATTTGAACACAATGTAAAGTTTGAATGTAGAATATCCAGAAAGGTAAACATTGAATTCATTCATAGGCAGTCGATTTCCAGCGCACTGTAATTCAGATAAGAGACATCTGCATATCAATTTTTAAAAGTCCAACTTATTCCTTGAGGAGCTAGCATTATACGGAAAACTGGCTGAATAAACAAAATCTAGCTAAACAGCCAGGCCCAAAAATCTTACCAATGTTTTTTTAATTACATGTAAATATCCCTTACTAGATATTAACAATCAATAAAGACACCAAAGTGTTATTGTAGTTAATAACTTTATTGTTATTAAAGCCTTGATTAACACAGTTCCTTGTCTCAAGAAATAAATCACTGATCATTAATGCTGATATCAGTAAGGGTTGCAAAAACAACAGACTTCATGAAGTACTACTATGATATCACATTTATCTTAAATTATTTATTCCAATAATGCATAACATACATTTTAACCATAAATCAGTCAATCAAAAAATGAATGTAGGAATGTAATTAAAATATCAACAAATAATAAAGGAGCATTCTATGCATACAACAGAAATACACAGATAACAATTATAAATACATTATAACCACAGCTGTACATGTATATAAGTATAGTGCAGATGTCAGTAAAAAGTAAACAAAAAGTTAAAAACAAACATAATATAATTTGTTGACCGATTGTCCAAAGATATGTTCAACGCTTAAGCAAAAACGAGCAAAACTCACAGGAATTAATAATCTAAAGATATGCTACTTACTAATGTGTGTTATACATATCTGAATAGTCAATCCCACGCCAATCTTTATCGGCGAATGGATTAAACTTTAAAAGTACAGTCACGGCTCAATGCTCGAAATCGAACTATACAAATAAACACAGAAAATAATGTGATGTTTACAAACATTGACCATATTGCTCCACTATTGGGCTGTTTCAAAAAAAATGGCTAATTTTAATTTATCTCTGCTAAAAATGCATAAAACACTGTAGAATATTTTTAAGTTGTTCATGAGATGACTTTTCATGTCCTGCACTTATCTGTGAAGTTTTATCAAAATCGCATCATCACAGGAGAAAATATACTAAAATAACATGCCAAAAATGTCAGGAGTGTGACAAAAAAGTGTGACAATTATTACAAAGGTGTCTTTTCAAAACATTTCTACCAAATAAGTAGTGACATAAACTAGCCAAAGTGTTATTTTATTTATAGCTATATATCTTTAGCATTGTTTAGTGTCAAAATATAACAGAAAACTGTTTTATATGTTTAAAATATATGGTCATCAGTCCGGTCAGTGATAATATTTTTTTACATAAAAAAATCATTAAAATTAACTTTAAGTAGTTGTGAGTGCTCTATTAGTTATTGTAAATTAGTGTTTCATAAATACACTTTTAGTGCAATGTGTCTAGACTTCATAGGCACAAACTTTTGACCCTGATTTTAATCATACTGTTTGTTAGCGGCCTCAAAAAAATATTACCCAAATTGGTCAGGAGTGTGACATCATGCTTATATTGGAAAATTTTGTCAATATGGACCTTAATATGTGTAATTCCTTGTGTTTTTCCTGAAAGTCTTAGACATGCAATGATTATAAGTGTAATTATGAGTGCCTTTAAGGACCTATTTCGGCACACAAGGCCTACATGTGCATGTCAGGAGTGTGACGTCACATTTTGATGTTATCGCACCATTCTAAAGCCTTTATTTCAGATATATCGGAGTTTGTTTGCAGTAATTTTTTTATTTAAAACAAAAAATGGAATATGATTAAGCCATTTCCTGTATAAAGGTAAGTCCTTTTCATTGTTTGTTTTTCTAAATTTTACTTCAATTTAAAATTTAAAAAATCTGAATATGAACAATTGAAAAAAAAAGTTAGAATTGGAAATAATCTTTTATACATGATTTTCATTATAATGTTTTATTTATTGTCTAGATGTTAACAACAAATAAAAGCAGTTTACATAATATTTTGCCTTTCCTGCATAAAATTTAGAATGCAGGTGTTCACTGTCACACTCCTGACCAAAAACTGCAATTTGTCTATTTACAGAAACGACATGATCAGTTTGATAGTATGCCTAACAGGAATCAAAAGGTCATTAAGAAACATAAAACATGCAGCTGCAGAGATGAAAATTACTTCAGCAGAAAGAACATGTTAGTACTGTGAATGTCTGAGGAATGATCATTCAAAGCTTGTAATGTAGTAATCTATTAAATTATTTTTGGGTAAACATCAAAAATAATTAATCAATTCTCAAAATTCTCACTTTTCATTATGTTATACACTGTTTACCCCCAAAAAGACTCTTAATTAGCAAAATGTTTTGACATTATATTTTGATTTCTTAAACTGCAAGGCACTATGTACCAGAGTTAAAATTTCTGAAATATATCTTTTAATGCCTTGTAATCAACCGATACCCAAAATTCACATTTTAAAGTTTTGTTTAGATTTTTGCAGATTTTGCCCCAAAATATCAGATTTTGCACAACAACCCTGAGAGCTTTTTTAGCTCACCTGTCACAAAGTGACAAGGTGAGCTTTTGTGATCGCTCTTCGTCCGTCGTCCGTCCGTCCGTCCGTCGTCCGTTCACAATTGCTTGTGAACACACTAGAGGTCACAAATTTAGCCTGATCATTATGAAACTTGATCACAATGATCATCTCCATAAAATCTAGGTCAAGTTCGATATTGGGTCATCTGGGGTCAAAAACTAGGTCACTAGGTCAAATCAAAGGAAAACCTTGTGAACACATTAGAGGTCACAATTTGTGACTAATCTTTATGAAAATTGATCACAATGATCATCTCTATAAAATCTAGGTCAAGTTCGATATTGGGTCATCTGGGGTCAAAAACTAGGTCACAAGGCCAAATCATTGAAAAAGCTTGTGAACACACTAGAGGTCACAATTTGAGACTAATCTTTATGAAAATTGATCACAATGATCATCTCTATAAAATCTACGTCAAGTTCGATATTGGGTCATCCGGGGTCAAAAACTAGGTCACAAGCCTTTGAAGGCCAAATCATTGAAAAAGTTTGTGAACACACTAGAGGTCACAATTTGAGCCTAATCTTTATGAAACTTGATCACACTGATCGTCACTATAAAATTTTGGTCAAGTTCGATATTGGGTCATCCGGAGTCAAAAACTAGGTCACGAGGCCAAATCATTGAAAAAGCTTGTGAACACACTAGAGGTCACAATTTGAGCCTAATCTTTATGAAAATTGATCACACTGATCGTCACTATAAAATTTTGGTCAAGTTCGATATTGGGTCATCCGGAGTCAAAAACTAGGTCACGAGGCCAAATCATTGAAAAAGCTTGTGCACACACTAGAGGTCACAATTTTGACTCTATCTTTATGAAACTTGGTCACAATGTTTATCTCTATAAAATCTAGGTCAAGTTAGATACTGTGTCATTTGGGCCAAAATCTAGGTCACTAGGCCAAACAGGTGAGCGACCTAGGGCCCTTTGGACCCTCTTGTTTGATATTGTTAACTACAAATACCAAAGTACCTATCACAATGTAATTTCTCCAATACAATTGTTAATGGTGATGTGGGGTACAGATTAAAAAAATCATGCTTTTATATGTGTAAGGTTTTATCCCAAAATGATAAGACTTTCACAAACATGTACATACCTAGATTTTTAGTATGTTACAAAACACCCATAGTGTGACAATGTGAAACAAAAATATGTTTCATTTTTTTTTCTCAAAAAATATCTGCTTTGAACTTAATACGATTTCCCCCCAAAAAAATCATGATATTTTTGAAGAGATTGGAAATTGCACAGCAGAGCTCATAAACCGTATGCTAACCATCCATGCATCAATATTACCTGTAAAGTTTAGCTCTTCACCTTACAGATAGTACAGGCAGATAACTCAGATGTCACAAAAGGAATAAACCATATAACAGTGTTAGTCATAGGGTACCAACCAGAGCTACAACAGTATGTTATCCTAGAACCTATCGATAGGTGAGTATATTTACATATATTATACAGAATCTGAATGACATTATGTACAAGTTAAATTCAAATTAATTTGAAGTTATTACAAGCTTCAATTAATGCAATATAAAAACTGTTTATATAATGGAATCTGTAAATTGCCAGTATGCACCAAACAATTAAGTAGCTGTTTGTATGGTTTCGTGCCACAAGAAGTTCCTTTAGTAAATTAGGTAGCAGAGGTATAATATAGACTTATCAAAGAATTCATATATATTTATTCAGTTATAATATTAAAGTAAACAATCCAATTGAATACTATTCAGATGTGTATAATAATTTATACTGAAACCATAAAAACAAACTTGACATTGTATGAATGCGTTTACTCAACAGGTCTTGAAGGTGGATGGAGACATACAGTCGAGGTTCTTACAAGGTTCCAGTTTAACAGGATATACTTCTGGCCATAAAAGATGACATATCATGGCAAAATGTTGTGATGAAGTCTTCATGTAAATGACCCAGCCCAAAATTAATGCCTGGAGGAGGTTTGAAACCCCAGTTTGATACCAATGAACTGAAGCATTGTGAAATACTGTTTAATTAGTGCCCAAGTGTACTTGTGTCAGGAGTGTGACATAAATGAATAACCTTGCATTTAATTATGTGTTCATGTGTTAATAAAATTTAAAACATTTGTTTACAATAGTTCAGTTCTGCTTTATCATTCATTATGTTTAATCAAAAGAACAGTAAATGAAAGGTTGTGAAGAGTCTATGTATTAGGCAGCTGTGAACTGTAGCAATCATTAGTAATGTTGTCGCATGGTTGCAATTTGTTCCCTGGAGTAATTTCAAAATTGTTCTGGAATGTTGAATAGGCTGCCAATTACTTTAATATAATGCAGATATTACATTTAAATGAGTTATTGCAAGTGAATTCTTATTTGAAACAATATTCTTTTCAGTTTGGAGTGTTGTCAGGAGTGTGACAATTTCTAACAAGTTTTGTACATTTTTGATATAGGCTGTATGAAGTTAAATCATAATTCCTGTGAGGAAAATCTTTTTCAAAGTCACTAGTTATTGTTTACTGTACAATTAAAAAATGTAATCATTGAGTCTACTGATAGTATTGAAACAGAAAGGAAATTGTATGATCCAATATATTCAGTTAATTGCCTCAAAATAAGTAAAAATGTCATATTGGCAATTTTTTCTAACTCTGAAAGAATTTGAATGAAATACTTTTGTTTTCTATCTTGTCAGCTAAAAATAAATGTGCACTGAAGACAAAATATTATTTATATATATGTATAATGAACAGTTAAATAGTATGTGTATTTAGCCATTTTTAGCTTGTTGGGTTGTATTAAATGTTGTCTGAAAAATTTATTGTGTGTTTTATATGTTGCACTTAGCCATTTTTGCAGACTATGATGATATCTCATCCATATCTAATAACTAAATTCGTGTTTAAATAGCATTTAAAATCTGACATTTGTTTCATCTTATTAGCCATTATTTTTGAAATAGCCCTATTGCAAAATTGGTTGCTTAATAATTACATATGGTAAATTAAATACTATAATGACACTGACGGATTGTGCAGACTTGATTTGTCTAAATATGTGGGGTATTTCAAATGTTCCTGAGTATCTTATTATCCTGCAGGCTATAAATCAAATAGCTGCATAAAAGCAACTACAATGAAATCGGATAGGTAAGGCAATAAACAGCTGATCAAAGACAGCAAAAAGGACACATACAGTAATTATAGGCCCAGCTTCATTGTAAAAACCCTAGGCAGAAATACCACAGATAATCAAGATAAATGTGATTCCATTGAACAGTAATGCAAAACCAACATGACCACTACAGTTTTCTGAAGTTGTGTTATCAACAACTAATCTTTACAAGGACAACAACTCTACAATTTCTTGTACAATCTGAATTATTGACAAAACAAGCTAAATTTCACCATTTCAAGGACCACAATTTAGTATTAGTTGATTCCTTACACCACACACATAAATGAAAAGAGTATTATCAAGTAGTTCATAATACAAGTAAAACTTCGTTAAGACGAGCATCGATAAGACGAGCATACGGCCTAAGTGGAGCATGCTTATTTCAAAGTCCTGACAAATTTGCTCTATATAATATTGTATATGAATTTATTGCATTAACTCTAGCATCAATGTTACGAAAACCTGGCTTAACTAAAGCACAGGTGGCGGTCCATTCAAAAACTTTCATTGTTATGCATTGCATTTGCTCGAGGTGATCATTCAGGTCAAATGCATACCACAAAAAAATGTTAGATTTTATTTCGAAAGCTCCATTTTTTCTACTCGACAATCACTTTTTATTGCAATTCGTAACATACTTTTCAGACATCTAGAAAACCACTTTTTATTACAATAGCATAGCCCGCAATACTTTAATTGTTTGTATTTTATCAAAGAAGAATGTTAAACAATACAATTCAATATAAAGACGTTAACAATGATAAATCAATGATGAGACCATAACTATGAGAACTTAAATGCGTAGTTTGAGTAATAATCTCAGATATAACTCATCAGCAATATGTTACATGCGTGATGTTGTTTTTATACATAATTCTATAATGTTTATTGTTTAATGTATTGAATTTAAAGATTTACATTTCATTACTTATGAATTTTTACAAATTGCATGTATACTTGAATCGTCAACATTAAATTTTTTCAGTGAATGAAATGTTCACGCCATGTGTAACTGTTACAATCCACCGAAATAAATGCTGACCTTTATAAACACTCTTATACTTAGTCAAAAATCATCACGAGATTCGGATATGTTGAGCACCATGCTTATCTCGAGCATTTGACTAGTCCCGATGAGTCCTTGAGTTAACGAAGTTTTACTTTATTATGAACACAGTTTGCAAACCCACTGAGAATTTGGTTTCATGTATTTGTTCCAAGTACGGGCATTTTTCAAACCTGCACATTTGCGATGATACCAGGATTTACATGTATGACAATGTATAAATTCATCGGCAGTTTCAATATTACATTTCTTACACTTATGATTATTGTTTTCATCTAACTGCTGAATTAAATATGAACTCTCTGACTGTGGGATACATAAACTGTGCTCAGTGAAAGCTGAAGGTATTGAAACTTGATGCTCTTCTGACATTGTGGCCACAGGTTTGACAGACTCTGACACTTTCCGTTTTTTCGGACCATTACAATCTGATGTTTGAATTTTTGATGACGAAACTTTAATTTGATGTCTGTGCGCCATTTTCTTCTCGATCTTACATGCCGATTTCATATCACGTCTAAATTGTGCTAAAAGAACACTTACATATTTTTCAGTCAATTCTTCAAATATGATTTTCACATAGGTGAAGATATTTGAAGAGTCACTAAAACAGATTTCATCAAACTCCTCAATCTGTTCTAAGACAAGTTTGCTTTCTACTAAGGTTGAAAATAGTTCATACAGTTGATTGTCATTAATCAAACTTTCCACACTGTATGCAAACAGGCCTTTGCCATATTTCATTAAATTGTCCTGGACTACCAATTTTAATGACGTATTGGTTAGAGCTAAAAAGAATGAGTAGAAACTGTCAGTTACATTTGTAAGACCTCGTTTTATGCCCTGCTTCTGTGCTGTATCAATTAATGAATCTGGATGTGAAGAATTGTCCATTAAAAATTGCTCATCTTCTTTCAGAAAATTTAAAACAGAGAGTTTACTCTTTGAATCCACATATGAAGATTGGCCTTCTCTGGTCTTTGAATACATATTTGACATCTGCTGCTTAAAATATTTGTTTCTTAATTTGGCCACACAATAACCAGCAACATATCTTATTCTGGCTTTAGAACTGTCAGTAACAATTCGATGTGATACTCTTAAGCTTGGTGCTTGTATCAGATCAACTTTCTGCTTCAAACAGAATACACGCACAGCTTCAAGCACTTTATAGCAGATAACCAAATGTTCATCAGTTACCATAGGTTCACTTTCAAATAGAAACATACAATATATTTTGTATTCAGGTCCTATAGAGTATTCATGAACATGATTATAAAATGTATTTAGTTTTTTTTCTGGAATCCCTTTGGTTATCGGTTCATCTTTGTCAGTCACATATTTGATAAGTTCATTCATCTTAAGTAGTATTTTTTTTACAAACGACACTAACTTTGGTATTTCAATTCTGGAAACAATTTCATTCATGTTGATTTGAAAAGGCGTTATTTCATTCTTAGTGAAAATGGTGCTCATAAGTTCATCAAATAGACCATCAGGAAGTTTTGACCTTCGTAAATTTTCTTCATCTTTTTCTAATTCTTTAAGGATAGAATCAAAGTCGTCATCTACATCAAACATTTCTTCCAGTTCTTCTTCTTGCCCAGCAAAATCTTCATGGTCGAGTGAACTGTAAATACACATAAATTTATCATATTTAGTTTCAATATAGACTTAAGGCCATCCTTAAAATAGTGTTTGTTTGCCCTAACGCGTCCCAAGATTTTTAAGGTGTGTAGGTAGGTCGAATTATTTTTTGTATGGAAATAATTTTTTAGGCCCCGGTAAAAAAATTCAAGTAATGTATTTATATAAGGAAATAGGCTTAAAAATGTTTGAGTAGGGGCGATTTCATTGAGTAGGTAGCGTTAGGGCAAACATACACTCTTTAAGGATGACCCTAGTACTAGTTTGTTTCAACATTATAATGGTTTAATGAAAACGAATGACTAAAGTTTACTTTGTTTATGGTCCATAGACATGTAAATTAACTCCTTAAATATAAGATTGCCGTTACAATTAATACTAGTTTACTTAATTCACCTGGACATAGTATTAAGGATTTTTCCTTAAGGTATGCCGATTGATAAAATCACAAATAACTGACAAAGATTACTAAAAGAATCTAGATGGATGTACCAACTTGGTACACAGTCCAACCACATGGTCTAAATTCTAATTTAAAGTTCTATTTTAATTCTTAAATAATTTACAGTATTTGGCTATTTCAATTAAATTTAATGTATAGTTTTTACTGGTACTCATCTAACTTAAGCATATAAATTTCATTTTCCCCAGTATTTATATATCTTTTAGTACGCCAAAACATATGTTTCTTTTTGACGTCACATGACGTTGATTACGTCACTTCCTGTTTATTTGTTATTCATATATCTTCACCTGAAGAAATAAAAATAACTGTAGGAGTTTGTTGCTGTTAAAATCATAATCTTATATGAATTGCAAAAGACGTTATACATATTTTTTTATGTATATACAGTCACTTGGTTTACTGATGAAAAACCATTTAAATTTCAAGTTTGAGGATCTGCATTTACATACAATGAAACTTTGAGAGTTAGAGGAGTATGTTTTCTGGTGAAAAACCACTAATTTTTATTTTTGAGTATCCGCATTCACAACCAAGCATAATTTACAGTGCCACAGAAAGATAGATACTGTGAAAAACAGTTTTATCTAATGTTTGCTGATCTAAATTCAAATTCAAAAGTAATATTGAACTAAACTGAAGCATACATACTGATGAAAAACCACCTGAATTTCAAGTTTGTCGATCAACATTCATAACAAAGCATAATATGATATGCCACGAAAGAATAAATATTGATGAAAAACCATTTAAATTTCAAGTTAGTGGATCTGCATTTACATACAATAAAATGTGGTATTCAGATCCTCAGCATATAGATCCACAAACATCACATTTCAATGGTTTTTCACAAGTATGCATTTTTTCCACCTGTTTCATTTTACTTATTATTCTTTATTTCAGGATTTTATCGCATGTAAGCCCAGATGCCGATGGAACATGTGACATCACGAAAATGTATGATGCCTACAAGTTTGCCTGCACTGAAGAAACTACAGTATGTACAGTACTCAGTCGGGGATTATTTGTTCAGTATGTACAGAGTGTGTATCCAGACGCAAGGAGAATCAGAAGAAGGATAAATGGGATCCAACAGACATTGTTTAACGGTATAGCATTATGTGTGGATGTCTGCAACACCACACAGACATTAGATTTCTGTGAAATTAATCGACTAATGCCTAAATCAATGGAACTGAAGTCATCCACAAACAGTTTTATTGAAATTAAAAAGGATAGTGGATGTTCAAGCAACGGCAATACTGTATATAAGGAGCTAAAGATATATGCCAATGGAAAATTTGACATCAACATATCGGGGACCAGCATCAACCTACCCCAGTTGAACATAAATCCTTATTTTAAAATGAATAAGGAAAGTGTTAACACTGTTTTTGGTATTTTCGATTTCATTAAACTGTGCAATGGGTTAAAATATGATAAACAATCAGTTCGCAAATCCCACACAATAGAAACATGGAAAAGTAGTTCCGAATCGTACAGGTCACTAAGACCATATTCGTGTTTGAAAGTGGTGCAAGTCCACAGTAGATCATTGATATGTCGTGTGTGCCAACAACAATATACACCAAACAACAAGGAAAATATACCTGTCGAAGAAAAGAATACATCGGAAGAATCAACTGAAGACACAATAAAAAGAATATTTCCTGGAGCATCAAAACAAATGATATCACTATTATTGGAACAATCTAAAAATGTCAGTCGTCATCCAAATGGCCGTAGATGGTCTAAAGACTTCATTGCCATATGCATACAATTATATAACAGAAACCCTAAATGCTATGAACTATTGAAACAAAGTGAAATACTCGTACTACCATCTCCATCAATTTTGATCTTATACAAAAACTCACTGAAACAAGAACCTGGTTTTGATGATAATATTTTCAAATGGATGCATGAAGAGGCATCAAGAGTAGGCATGACAGATGATTGTATGTATGGAGGTATTATCTTTGATGAAATGAGCATACAAGAAGATATCCAAATTGAAAAGAAGGGCAGTATTTTAGAGCTAGCTGGATTTACGGAACTTGGAGAGGAAGGCGATTTGTGTGAAAATTTGAAAAAAGGCAGCAAAAACAAAATAATGGGCACGCATATTCTACAACTTTTGTTTCTTGGACTCAATGGGTTTAGATTTCCATTCGCCCATTTTGTGACAGACACCATTCAGTCATCACAGTTGTACGGACTATTCTTCAGGGCAGTATACGAATTAAGAGAAGTTGGGTTTCGCGTGCTATACACTAGTATGGATGGTGCACAGTGTAATAGGAACTTTCTTCACATTTGTCTAGGACAAAAACCTAGTAAATACATGTGCCGAAGTCCAATTTCTAAAGATCCAATTATATTTATCATGGATATTTCTCACTGTCTAAAAAAAATCAGAAACAACATCATAAAAAGTGGAATACATACAAAGTGCACACGTTTATTAACTTTACCAAATTCTCACCAAATTCAGTGGCAAATGTTTGTTGACTTTTTTGAATGGGACCAGCAAAATGCACTTCAGTTGCACAGAAAGTTAACGAGAGAACACATATATCCTGACAACCAACAAAAAATGAGAAACTATTTGGCATTTGACATGTTAGATTCCACAATGTTGAATTCAATTTTGCAATATAAAAACAGTCTTGGTGAAAAGGGAGAAGTTTTGAATGGATTGATAGAGCTGCTGCAGGAAACTTCATTATTAGTCAATATTTTTCAAGATAGGAGACCAGTTTGTAATCCAAGTGACTCTCGTTTACAACAACTCCAACACGTTGACTCGTGGTTCAGACACTGGGAAGAAAATACAGCAAAAAAAGACAAACAAACATTTCTGATGTCAAGTCAATGTCATGAGGATATACATTCATCGATACAAGGATTTATAAACTTATGTGAAACTGCCCATGAAATTAAATCTACCACATTTGTTTCACCTTGTCTCATCAATTCAGACATTATAGAAAATGTGTTTAATCAACAACGTTCAACATACAATGGAGCAAATACGAACCCTAATGCACTCCAATATAAACAAACTATCAATAGTATACTGATTGGTCAAACTACAATTTCCAAGAAGGCAAATGCTTCCCAGTCAGCACCAGCACAACCCTTTCAAGTTGCTGTTAAACCACCAGCTAAAAGAAAGACACCAATGGCAGAAGTTCATGTGAAAAGCGTAATCAAAGTAGTAAATATCAATTGATGTAAGTAACTTTAATATAACTATGTTTATTGAAAACTTAATAGGTCACTAGTGATTGGAATCGGATGGAAAAATCATAATCAATAATCGGTTTGGTACAACTGATTGATAATCGATTATTTTTTCCAACACAAATTGTATTCCAAAATGTATATTAAATGTGGTAGTTTCTTTCCTATTACCTATTTTTGGCATTAATACATGCCCATTTAGTTTGAGTTGTCTTTTGAATTCTGCATGTTGTGACATATAGATGAATAATTAAAACATTCCAAACATTTATTATAATTAAGGTCTGCTCATTAAGAAATGACTGCACAGTAATTAATAGCCTGAATTTGACTGATTAATCAAATATTGCCTCAATTTAAATAGTTCATCACAGCTTGTTTAGCCACATCTCATCAGTCTAGCTGGCTGCTTCATTATTGAATGAATAGATTTTTTTTATTTTCCTAAATAATCGATTCACAAAAAATACAATCGATAATTGTTTGTGTGAATATTTTTTATCAATTTTGATTACAAGCGATAATCGGAACAACACTATATGACACACATTTAAATATCGGCCCAAACTCAAGTCAATACTGAGAAAAACAAAGAATTTGTTTATCATAGGCTTTCAAGAAAAAATGTAAGCAAAATAAATACATGCTCACTAAAATATGAAAGTTAATTCACTATTATATAAACTGCCCAAATCTATTTCAGTTTCGAAGGATTCCATAAATAGAATATATCTGAAATGAATGGTTTCCCAGGACAATTTTTGTTTTCATGTGATTTATACCTGTATTCTTCTTTAGACTCTTGATGTTCTTTACCCATTCCAGGTGTACTAGTTCCGATGAAGAAGTTGCATGAATCCACTGACTCTTGTTGTGTATTGACCATTTTAGATGTATCACCTCCTTGACAGCTGCTCCTACATGTACAAGATAATACATTCATAATTCAACATATAGCTCAGGTAAGCAAAACAACATTTCTTTACTGTCCCTACAATATATCTTGAAAGTGATGATTGTCATTTTATTTATAGTCAGTAACCAACTAAACACTTGAAATTACTTAAAAACTAAATTAAAATAGTGATAGGATAAAAATGTGAACAATCTTTGTCTGTTGTCTGTCCACAATATGCTTTTGTTGACACTAGAGTTTGGCCAAATCGAAATTATCCCAATGAACAGCTGGACAACAAGTTTGATATTGGGTCATCTGGTGTAAAAATTTGTTCACTGCATTATATCATAAAAAAACTTTGAGCAGACACCAAGAGGAAGCAATTTAGGCTTATTCTAATGAAACTTAATCACTATGATCATGATCTTGACTAAGTCTGGTACAAGTTCCATATGGGGTCATTTCAGGTCAAACTCAAACAATAGTTCACTTTGTCAAATTATAAGAATGCATTTTTACTATTGTATAATAAATTATATTGCATAATAGATGTTTATGACAAGAATGTTGAGTTTGAAGTACATGTAGTTTACATGTGATATGCTCTTCTCTCTGGACCACTATTCTACACAGAGTGCATGATCTTAGCTAAATTTCGGATTATCACTGTTTATCAGTATAATATTATAAGTTTCTACAGGGGTAGCAAGTAAAGTCATTGCATCATAATTATAAGTAATCACACCGTATCTATATAATGTCTAAAAAATACCTGCAACAACTTAAGTCATCTACAATTCCTCTGTTTGGAAGCATCATAAAATCTGCCACTGACTTTGGAGGCTTCATTACATATCGAGGATGAAAATTAATGACTCTGACTCCGGATGAAGTTGTTGCCCTAGATAAAGCAACACCCAATTGTCCGGGCTTAAAAATATCTAGACAGTTGATTTCAACACTGAAATAAGACACATAAAATAAATTATTTCAATCAACAAAATATCTTTGTAAATCATGCCCCTTAGCAGCCACATTGTCATAGATACCAACCTACTGCACCTTAAAATATATAGGGGGTACTCTCAGAGGTCCCCCCCCCCCCGAGATATTAAGGAGTGTGCAGTATATTAAAGATGACCACCGCCATTATACTAACTTTTCAAATCTTCATCTGTAATCTTGTAACTGACTATACTTTCAGGAAATTCAACATCGAAAGGATGTCACGTGTCAAGAACTGGTGTAAACTTAACAATATTGAGTGTATTTGAAATGGAAAATCTTAGCAAACAAAAGCTTCATTGATTTGATGTTCTTACTGTTGATTCATAAGGTGATGGTATACTTCAAAACCAGTGACAACTGAAAGCCTGCATAGTGGATTCAGAAGCTTCATACATTGAAAGTTTTGGATTCAGTAAAAAAATTGTGCCTAGCCAAGATAGTCAACTGTTTAACACCAGAATAGTTGCAACTAACTTGTTAAGCGGATTTGCTTCCAATTGATTTTATGAACTGTGTATCAGTATATCATATCCTATACATAATTATGCTGTATGCAGAGCACCTTAAGAGTGACTTTAATTTGTTAAACCATGGACCCACTCTTACTGACTACATAGAGATACTTGTATACAGATCTAGTGTTAAATACCATGACATTCACCTGAACCATCAACTGTAGAATGATGACATAACAATTGGTAGCCTTGTAGACATTTGAGTGGTAAACAGCAAGAGATGTTACATTGTACATGAAAAGAAAGAGATTTGCTTTTATGTTCAGTTGTAGAATCCATTGTACACTACTGTACACTGGTCACAGTACTAGTGTCACTATTGAAATGGGATGTGAATGCCGAATAGCGTATGTTCTCCAATTATAAGTTAATCATTCTTCCACATTTATCATTATGCAACAGATAGAGTGTAAATAATCAAATGATGGTTACCTATCTAATGTCATGCCTTGTGCTTTGTGAATTGTCAAAGCAAATCCTGGTTGCAATGGATATTGTTCCCGAATAGCAATGTCTATCCCTCTTGATGGATCAAATACTGAAATGAAAATTGTATGTGTTGGATGAGTTAAGAAAAAATGAACTAAATAAGAAATTTCTGTTCAATTCTGTTCAGACGATATTGATCATGGGAAAGTTAATTTATAAGAACGTTATTGATGATTTTTATCAACAAGAAATGAACCAGATTACATAGTTTTCAATCACTTAAATTTTAGTCATCCTCACTTTCCTGGATATGGCTTATCTTTAATGTACAACTATAACATGGCGAATTTGACCTGATTTTGACCTTAATGCATGACTTGATTTATAACAAAATTCTCTCTTGGAATATATCAAACACTGCAAGCTTATCATGCAATATCATTACTTCAATTTTGTATTTGTATAACATCTCAAGCGTTTTCCTGATTCTCACCGATTATGAAAACACACAACAAGGTTATAAATATAGACATGATATCAACAGTTAAATAATGCAAATGAAAAGGTCAGGATCGTGTTAAAATCGCCTAGCTATTCCATGCATATATGGTTATTGTCATATGATAAACATCCTCAATGCAATATGCTCATATTGAGACTTTTAATGCTGTATTTAATAATATACTTATTAATTTTGTTCAATAAATTACATTGGCAATTATAAATATACTGGTTTGTTGCTTTACCTGCATTGCATCAGCAAATAATGTATATCAATGTGCATTTATAACAAAGGAAAACAATAATATGTAATTGAAAATAATCATTATTGATTACCATATCATGGATGATTGGAAACAATCT
Organism: Spisula subtruncata; assembly: GCA_963678985.1. Lineage (NCBI taxonomy): Eukaryota > Metazoa > Mollusca > Bivalvia > Venerida > Mactridae > Spisula > Spisula subtruncata. The sequence continues at coordinate 20,835,918 of OY787661.1, forward strand.
TCACAAAATTAATAACCTTTTCAAATTATTGATTTTAAAAATCAATTTTAAACTATTATAGACAATTAAACTTACATTATGCATCAGAATAAAAGGGTTCAAAATGCAATGATAAATGCTTTACAACTAATGGATCCCAATTTTACTGAAAGTCTTATTTTACTTAGAAGCAAGCATTGATATATACAGTGCCCACCAAAGATAAGTACAGTGTATACACTTTTTGACAGACACCAATGTATGTTCTTAACACTGACTAAACAAAAACTATTCCTGTCCTTCAAAAATATTGTTGCTTCTCTGTTCTGCAAGTAGTGTTATACAGGCAAGTAAATGGGAAAAATCCTCCGTATACTTATTTTTGGTGGGCACTTTATTTGTTCATATACAAGCATACATGTATAAAATCAAGTACGTTTGTAGTCCTAACAAATTTCAAAGGTGGGTTCATTGTTCGACTGAATCTGATTCAGCATATATGTCGCAACAAGTAGAATGCAATAGAAGAAAAGTTATCAATTGGGCCCAATGATAACTATTTAGTAAGTCCTATTATTCTGATCACTAGTCATATATTTTACAAGGAAGATGCATAAACCTCACTCTGTGCCATTCCAAACAAGTAACTGGCAACAAGAATATACCGATATACTTGTTGAACCTTACAATTCATTCTAAATGTTTTAATGGTCAGTTTTTCATTAACATAGTAAATATAAGATGGTACGAAATTATATATCGGGGAAGTGACTGACATGCATAATTTATTCATAAAATATCAAATAAATTATGGAATTGTTTTTACCTGTAAATTTAACTATAGGAATCTTGGTTGTTATTTCCACAGAAGAAAACTTTATGACAATCCCATCATTTGTTATGCTGTGCACAATGCCTCGTTGACCATTGAAGAGCTTATCAGACAAATTTTGAAGGAGAATCACAGGGCAATTGACCTTCAGCCATAGTACACGAGGGGCAGTTGATTTGTCCAATAAATATTTTTCACCACTGTCTATCGACACATGTTCAAATATTTCACCAGGAAATGTTAATAAACAACTTCGGTTATAATCATTAACTAGCCTATTGTTCGAAAACAATTTAACACTTCCATGGCAATCTGACAATGGTCGTTTCAAACTTAGAATGAACTCTTCAGTAGCTGAAGTCAGATTACCAGAAAAAATATTACTTATGGCATTAGCCAGTGTTATGTCTCTAGTTCTGAAGTTATCACATAAAACAACTTTATGTGGAAATAACTTATTAAAATGTGGACTGTCAAAGCAATATTCACCAGAGTCCAAATATCTTTCATTTGGCACAGGGGGTAATTGATAAAAATCACCACAAAATATCAACTGGATGGGTGCTTTAAACTTCTTTGTAGAACATATACTACATAAAGTTTCGAAGGTGCGTTTGCTGATCATGGAACATTCATCCACTATAAGACAGTCTGTATTGTTCAAATTAGTTTGAACAAATTGGTAAGCTGCATTTTTATGAATTGCAATAATTTCATCAGGACCATATCGCCCATCCTTTAGCCCCAGGAATCTGTGTATTGTACATGCATCCTCAAAGACAGTGCAAGCTATGCCTGTGGAGCAAGTTATTTTCACTTGTTTGCCATAAGATTGAAGTTTATCTTTAATAGTTGTGATTGTAAACGACTTTCCAGTACCAGCTGCACCTAAGATCAGAAGATTATGACCTTCTATAGCAATATTAACTGCTTCATTCTGTTGAAAATTCATCGCCCATCAATAAGATACGGTGTAAAACATCAAATAATGTCATACTGGCAAGCGACCGTAAATCCGGACAGTCCTTCATCAAATCATGGGCATAGAAATTCTGTAAGTAGAAATTATACTTGATTTAAAAATAACACTTAACAGGAACTGTCAGCATTTTGCAGGCTATTATACCAGTAACCCTGTCACCAAAGTACCATACTTCTGGCTAAAATCATAGCATATAATTTTTAATTATATCCCTGTTTGTTAAAATATTAAATCATGTATACATATATGTACAACCTTTACAGAAACAAAAATCTATCTATCTAAAGGAGGCAAAAATGAGCAACCAGGAGCCCCTAGTACAATTAAACAAATTGTTTTATTGAAGCGCTCAACTACGCCTAACCGACAATGCAATCACACACACACACTCTTCTAGCTGGAGGAGCTTGCCAATATGATGATTTCAATATCATGTTTGTTTTTTGCTTTGATGCAAATTGATAGAATCTCAATTAAACCTTATGCTTACATTGAATCTAGTCTGTAGAGGTCTCTATTAAGACATAAGAAGATAAACATTTCTCAAAATGTTGGACTTTAATGTAGGAGGAAAAAAGGGACACAAGAAAACAACAGCAAATATTGCTTATTGGTAGGGCATAAATTTTGAGTTTTTGAAGAATGATCCTTCATAATGATCAATGTCTGTTTTAATATTATTCTTTACATCATAGACAGAAAACTACCTGTCAAAACTGTACTGGTAATCTAAGTCAGTTAGGGTGCTAAACTCATGAAAAGAGCATTTATCTGAGGTGCGCCATTTCTGATACCGCGCCACAACCAAATATAAAAGTCGCGAAAACACATAACAATTCTTATTCTATTTCAAATTAACAATTTCTATTTCGTAAAACAAAGCCATTATGGCATTTGTGAGCTAACACAATGGCAATATTACAATAACAAAGAGAATAAGACAATAAAACCAACCCAACTTAAGATAAATAATGCGTCCATTCGCCAGTCGTAGGCGATTTCCAGCGTCTCGTTCTTGCTGCATCCAGTTTCATCAGCTGAGCACGCGCCATCGGAGCAAATAAAGTAACGCCAAGACCATTAAACTGACGAAAAGGCGTTTAAAACGAAACGAGAATCAAAATCTACATCACTGTGACTTTTTTATTATAAATAATAAAATATCAATTTCATGTAAACAATATTTGATTAAATTTGCGCAAAAAATAGACTGGTTCTCGTTTACGTGTACCAGATACGAGTACCAGTGTGATTGAAATCCAAATCGCAACTTTCGCACAATATTGTTTGGCCACTGACTCCGGTCGTGCCGAATGAGAATGACCTATTTTGTCGTCCAATGAAACACCTTGGCACAAATTGAATCACGTGATGCAAAATGGAAGTCCGATGAACATTTTTTTCTGTCAAAATGATAAAATGACCTCCCAAGCGTTTGTGTTATCTTTGAAGGTTTAGATTCGGGACGGAGGTTTGGTTCTTGTATCTTAAACAGTGAATGAGGGAGTGGAAATCGATTCAGACCCCTATGGGCGGATTAGGACGGGAACTAAAGCTACTGACTATTTGATGCAACGTTCACAAAAGGTGTACTGCCAGGCTTTAGTTCCGATAAGTAAGGCTATGGATATTTTGAGAAACAAACTAACGTTGAATTGAAAGGGTTGATAAGCAACACATTTAAAATGCTGATGAACGCATTTATAAGACCAATTGAAATAAGACGGGAACAATCAAGAAGGTTTTGTTACCCATGAACAAATCGATATTACCTATTTGGTGATAAATTGTCAGAGCAATTAAAAATCATAAATGAAAAACAAAATGTGGATTTAAACAAGTAGTTTTGTGGAAAAGAGGAGGGGGAACTCAACAACATCCGATACCGTACTACAGCCACCACAAAACTGCTGTTCAAATTATCAACAAAAAGCAACGATGTTCAATACTAGTACATCAAGGAAGTACCACTTCCCCAACAAAATGGGGAAAACAAGAGCAAGTAGACTATGCAAGTAATACAAAGCTGGTTTCATTTGCAATGCGGAAAACAATTTTCAAGCTGGGAAAAATGAAATGTCATGAGCAAATTTGGAGGCAAATCACGTGTGACAAATGGATTCTAGAAAATATTCGCGGTTATAAGGTTCAATTACTCAAATAACCTGTTAAAATTTATACCAAAACCACTAAAATTTTCTTAGCAGAAAATACGCAAATACATAATGAGTTACAAAGATTTTGAGCTGTGGTATAACATAACATGTACCCGACAATAGTACTGATGAATTTATAACAAATATCTTCTTAAGGCCTAAATCAGATGGTAGAGTAATGATAATGCTTAATTGAAATATTCAATGAGAAATATACATGGATCAATATTTGCTTTAATGCGTAATAAGGACTGTTTCATTGGACCAATAGACATAATATTAGGTGGCGCATTTTACAATATATACCACTTTGGCCAGAACATAGAAATTATTTTCGATTTTATTTTGATGATAAAAATATCAGAATGCATCATTAGTAATGGGCTATTCTGACCGCCCTAACTAGAACTTACACTAAATTACTTAAGCCTGTGGTTTCTTATCGGGGCATAATTGACTCTACTTACATTGATTACTACAGGGGACACTTATTAAGAGTGTTAGAATACACGCGGGGCACTTCAGAATTGATTTGATGGATAACTAAAGACTGACTATATCTCTGATCAAATCTAGTATGACACAATGTAAACAAATCAAATTCTTAGGTCAGAAACAATGATTGTATATATGGTTAACTAGGAGAAAATGTGATAACTTGATTGAAGTATGCAGTACGACAAAGAATAAGACAACACATTAAAACATGTGTATTTTCAAAATTGAATGGAAATGTGCTTGCAGCGGGACCAGGGGTGCAACATGCATAGCTATATACAGGGTATTATAGGACTTTTAAAGACAGTAAAATAACTTATGTAAATAGAGTTAAAGAAACATTTCGGTAAACCTGACAGCTTCATGAAGTGTGCCTCCATCCATCCATACATTCGACATTTGTGTTTTTATGGTGGATGGCTAATATCCGTACATTGTTCAAGCTGATAAATGAGATCAGATTCGATAATTTACACACTCAGATGCTTTATTAAAATTATTGGATGCTTTTGAACAAACAAACTATCTTAAAACTAATAAGATACGGCCAATTGATGAACAATTTTAACTTCATATAAACATGCTGGAACTGAATGCATGCCTACTAGGAATTAAGCATAAACAAAATGTTCATGTAAGGGTTTTTTATGGATAACACAACAAGCTGTGAATCCGTCAATAAATATAGTTGAAACACAAAAATTGGACAGTATTGTTTGTGTATTGATAGGAACATGTATCTTTTTAGCAGCACATGTAATAGGAATAAACAATTGTCGGACTGACCAATTAAGCTAAGTAAGAAAACTATGACATAGAATGGTCACTATTTGAAGCTGTATTTCAAATAGTGCATCTGTATTTCCTACAGATGATTGTTTCTAGACTTATATACAGAATTGCCTATGTATGCATTACTGGTCCAGACGTTCAATGGATGGATACTGTATCCATGAAATGTACCTTTGATCAATATAATATATATATTTGCTCATTTAAACTTAGTAGAAAGAATTCTAAAAGGTTAGAGACGACAAACCCGAGTTAGCTATATTGATTGCATGGCTATTTGTAGGATAAACGTGATGGTCAATTCCTACAAAACCAATAATCGGAAATTACGGGACTAACTACATCCACTGAAAAAGATGAATTTGTTGCTTCACCTTATCAGGAAAACATAACAGAGGCATGGATTAACTAGCAATACAACAAACGTCATCATTTAATCGTGGCGAGAGGGAACAAGGAAACAATGTTACACATACTGGTATGTTAAACAATGGGTTTAATTTTGTAAAGGGGATGGAAAACCCATTTAACCCTCTATACATTGTAATGTAATGTTCTTAATGGACCATGGAAGGGTGTTAGCTGTATAGGGCTATTTGTGTTGCTAGATAAGAAATAGCAATTATTGTCAAACTGACAGGAAATGTCGATATACCTGCTGGAGGATTAGTATCCAGATTCTTGAAAGGGGTATTCAATCAGAAACCAATTACATGTGGAGTTACCAAACCTTGGTATGTCAAACAAGGGTTACTATACTTATAAACACATAATATGATTTAACCCTCTTACAGCTATCATGTAAATAATGTATACATACTATTTATACTACTTACAGCACAACCATGTCAAACACTTCGTCTTCAAGTATTGAATTGGGTAATATTGACATATCAGATAAACAACTAACGGTCAGTGTATAACCAGCTTGCTGCTTGGTCATCACATTGATACCATAATATGTAATGAATATACTCCAAGTAGGAACATATGTATAGTCACTATCATGAAATGATATCTAGATAGGACAAAGAATTTATGGGCTGGAAGGAAATTACTCATTTGTACAGTGAACCCACATAAAGAAGTTTCTAATTAAACTCTTGGTCACTGGATTAAACTTATTATGATGAAGGCTGTAATTAATCCGACATCCAAACAGCATAAGTAGACATTCAAGTGGCATAAGTATCGTTACATCTTCAATAGCAAAACCAATTTCAATACAGATTTGGGAAATAATTAGAATTGCTGGATGGTCAAATGCTAGAACGTCTGCTAAGTATTATGATATGCCAATTGGACACTTAAGATGTCAGTTCAAAATGCCATGTTATCGAAAGCCAAGTTAATATGCTCTAGAATATAAGACATTTCTTGGAATAAGAATTTATGCTGGATGTTGCAAATATAACATTGAGACAGCAGAATTTATTGTGTTATAATAATTGTGTATGTACTTTTTGTCCATATACATGTATTTTTAAAAATCAGCTCTGAAATCTCTGTGGGGCCCATTAAGGAGTTTATGTGTAGGATGAAATTATATGATTAAGCTAGACTTACCTTAGTAGAAGGGAAGGTGAAGGTTAATCATGATTTCATCCAACACAAAACTCCTTAAGGGCTCACACACCCACCCACATCCTACCCTGTTTTATGATTATTTCAAAATACATGACGTAAAGAGTGCTCTAAAATATGACTTTATCTGCCGGACGCTGCGTCCTCTCTGTGTGAGCCCTTAAGGAGTTTTGTGTTGGATGAAATCATGATTAACCTTCACCTTCCCTTCTACTAAGGTAAGTCTAGCTTAATCATATAATTTTCCTTGCCTTGTTCTTGCTTTGCAGTTGAAGCTGTGATGTGCAATTTTAACACATTGTATTTTTTATTGTGCAATGTTTATTTCCAGTTATTGATTTAAATAGTCTCAGTGTTGATGTACTTGAATTTAATATTTAAGAAGCCTGGTCTATGCATTTGATAAATTGTACTCCTTCTTAACATGTGTGCTTCATATCTAATACAGAAGTAATATATTAATATTGTTCTTTCATCAATGGCTTAGATGTGTTGAGGTGTGTCAAATTTGAGTCATCATTGTCACTAATGCCATAATCAACCTTTGCAGAAACAATGAGTACCATAGCCCTCTGGAAGACTTGGTGATGGAAATGATTTCCAACCAGTCACTTGAAGGACAGGAAATGTTGGTGCCGTTCTGCACTGGTCATCGGCTAACGCATCTCAAACTGTTTTGAAATAACCTCCCCTCATCAATTGTCACCCCAATGTCATCTTTGCCACAAGCTTGAAGACATGTTTTGCATATTAAAATAGCTTGTGCTTCCAATAGAACTTATCATTATGCTGGTTACATTACTGATCAATGATTAACAGATGATGTAATTATAGTCTTTAGATAAGATAATTCAAGATAAAATCTACAAACTTCGCCTGACCTATAGCTATGTGTGAACTCTTATTGTACCTGTAACATAACAAATCAGGCTATACTCCCTTGAATTAATATTGTTAAACTACAGAATCTTCATTTGCGTAAAATATTTCACAAAATAATTAATACACCAAATATTATTCAGCTGGCAGGGGCGTAGCTAGGACCTTAGCAATGTGTAGGCCCGTAGGAAAAGATGAATGAAGTAGGGGGGGGGGGGTCCGGGGGCATGCTGTCCCGGATTGTTTTTATTCATTGAAAGGTACTGGTGCGCTTTGACGTATATTGAGGAGATCAAATTTCAAGTTAAACTTAAAAACTTTTTTTTCTCAAAATGATGTGTAGGCCCGGGCCTAATGGCCTAGCGGCAGATACGCTACTCGCTGGAACAATTTTAATTGCAATCAGTTCCAATTTGTTCCCAGAAGATTTTAAACCTGGACAATGTTAGGCCTACTATATTTGTAATTCTACAACTGAATTCGATGCTCAGATATAACTGATGAGCAAAATTTAGCTCCAGATAGATCATTTTCTGTCATTTCTACACTATACATCTTATCAGAGGTAGCCCCTTATTTACAAATGTTTGTCCGACCTCCAGGAAAGTGTGTACTACGTAGTACACATCACAGATAACAGTGACGTAGCTGTAGATCTCTCCTATAGGCGGGAAATGTTAATTTGTAGGATAGTACTGTAGATATATCAAAGTACTGAAAGTACTGACAGGCTGGCGAACTGCTAAGGAACAATAGCTTTTCAAGTGATATAACATCAAGTGGTTTTCTAAGTCGAAAGAAAGGTAGGTGCTGGACTTAACAAAAAAACAAAAATAAATAAAAAAAAAAAAAATTGGAGCCGCCGTGATTCGATCGCTGGACCTTAGCATCAGAAAATTACTAAGCGAGTTGCTCAACCACTCGACCGCGATCTCGTTGGAGAATGATGACCTAAATAATTTAATATAATAAAAACATTGATGCGCGCGCTATGTCGCGTTCGTAACGCGTAGTAATAATTATCAACGCCTTTAAACACCTTTTCTTTTAATTTCATACAATTTCCTTCCATTTCAAGAAGAAACTAATATATTACAATCGAACAGAATAAATGAAACAAGGAAAGTTGAATGTTCTTATCTTGCAAAACTGATTAACGAGGAGGAACTATTTGCATTGAGTGTATAGATTCTGTGTTGTCAGTTTCGGGAGTAAATTCATCTTAGTGGATTTCATTTTTTAAGATTGTAATAGTCTGGCGCGAAATCGCCAGCCTAAAAACGACTCTAAAATAATTCTTTTAGAGGAACTGTCTCACTTTTAAAAAAAATAAACTGTCAAATTTGGTATAGAATAACATAACTTATAATGAACCCAGTGACCTTCCCCCCTGCCTCCGGGACCTACCTCCCCCCCCCGAGGGACCTCCCCCACCCGAGGGCCCTTCCCCCCACCGGGGACCCCCCCCCAGGGACCTCCCCCCCCCAGGGACCTCCCCCCCCCAGGGACCTCCCTCCCTCAGGGACCTCTCCCCCCAGGGACCTCTCCCCCCCAGGGACCTCTCCCCCAGGGACCTCTCCCCCAGGGACCTCTCCCCCCAGGGACCTCTCCCCCCAGGGACCTCTCCCCCTGGGACCTCTCCCCCCAGGGACCTCCCCCCAGGGACCTCCCCCCAGGGACCTCCCCCCAGGGACATCTCCCAGCAGGGACATCTCCCCCCAGGGACATCTCCCCCCAGGGACCTCTCCACCCCGGACCTTCCCCCAGGGACCTTCCCCCAGGGACCTTCCCCCAGGGACCTTCCCCCAGGGACCTCCCCCAAAGCGACCCCCAGGGATCATCCCCCCAGGGCCCTCCAACCAAGGGACATCCCCAGGGACATCCTAAGGAAGGAATCATTCCTACCCCAGGGCAGGAGTCTACCCTACCCCAGGACCCTACCCTAACCGAGAGCAGGACCCTACCCCAAGGCAGGACCCTATCCCAGGGCAGGATCCTACCCTACCCACAGGGCAGGATCTTACCCTTCCAAAATCTCCCCTATCCGGACTTTTCCTATATGACAGGAAATTAACCTAAAAACATTATTTCGATTTGATCTGAAGGACGGGTTCGTTTCTATCTTTAATTGTGCTTTTAACCATTTATAAGTTGCTAATACTATCTGAACATATTTAAAAACTTAAAGAGGACATGCTTAAATTTTGAAAATTTTATCAGTATTATATAAAAATGTTCACTTGGTCTTTAACACAGAAATGTTATATGAAAATTAAAATTCAGACATGGTGCCATATTTTGACGGTACAAGCAGAGACTTATCATGTTATTATATTTAGTGAATTTGTATAAATAACGCTTACTCGGTCCTTAAGACTGAATTGAAATAATGTTATATGAAAATGAATATTTGTTAGGACTCGGACTCGGAGCATAACATGACCGTGCGACCACATACACGCGTCATTAAGTTCGTCTCTTACTAGAAACAAACAGAAAAAGGTGCAAAGGCAAGTCCGCTAAGACACAGGAGAGCTCCTCGGCCACCCCTTCTGACATTGCCCTCCTTGTGTAGGAGGGAAGAAGGGGTGTAGGGAAACAACCGAAGTGCAAGCCTAGCAAAGCAGACATAGCCAAATACTTGATAATGGATGCACCCAATGCTCAAAAGTAACTTTATATATGACTGCTAAGTGACTAAACTAAGACTTCTTTATTTGTGAATACAGTATTGTTAAAGTATGTCAAACAACTCGAATCCTGCTCTGTATGAGGTAAATTTTGAGTGAACGGTTGTGCATATATTAAATTCTATGTTGTCTAAGTTTCGTTGCAATTGGCTTTAAATTTAAATAGATTAATCACAATTAGAATTACTAAACATATATATTTATATTTTCTTTGTTATATGTCGTACCCTGGGGCATAATGCGTAGACCAAACGTTGTCAAACGATTACATTATATTAGCCCAATCATTTTCACACCATTTTAAACTCAACGATATATGCCATAATCATATCTTGTTATGACGCAGTTATCTCCCCTGATAGAGGTATAGTATCTATCCATCCCCATGCTTCATATGTCGGTTACAACCCAGCAAGAACTAAAAAAGCTCCCTAAAAATCTGAATCTGATCCCGATCTACCGAAGCAACTCAAGTAGAAATCTCAACTCAAATTTTGTTCAAATCAGAATTAGAGATGCATCTGACGTTTCAGTTCTTGAAATTTTACTGTAATTATACTGTAATATTGTTTCTGTTGAGGGATGCTAATTTTGAGTCCAGTCTCAAATTGAAATTCACACAAAGATACATGCCAATATTTGCTCAGATTGAGATGTTTGGGAGATCGGGGCCTGAGCTAAATCTCATCTCAAATATTGCCATGTGTCATTTAGAAATCTTCCTTGAGAGACTGGATGCAAAATTTGCTTCATAAAAACATAGAGCAATAGTCTTAGTTTATTACAGTAAAGTTGTAAAAGCTTCAACTGTATCCCAATGCAGACTCAAGGTTGAGCAAAATCTCAATTTGAGATGAAATTCTACTTGAGATCGGGACGACTTGTTATCTGTTTCTGTAACCAACGTCAAAAAATAACTTGAAGCAACGAGGTCCTGTACAGTATACACCAGTACAAGTACATGTATATTGATTTAACTTCCATGCCATAAAATGTTTTCACAAACACGTGTTTGCTTGCTTTTTATAAAATATGTGCAAATCGTCAGTATCAAACTATGTCCTGGCATGATAGGCAACTACACTTAATCATACTCCTTCATAAACACCTACAGTTTTATAATTTCTAGATTATTAATCTATTAATATAATTGAAACTAAAATTGTACTTTGAGTATACGTACATATACCGTAGTAATTATGCAACAAAAATAACAATAAACCATGTGTCCGTTGCCGCCTAAGCAAAGCGCTACCGAGTGCATTCATTCAGTTATCTCCCATTCAATTAAATAAAGAAGACATGAGTTACCTCCCGTTGAAAGCACTACGTAGCGCTTTGATTATGCAACGGACATCATTTAACATTTTTGACGGACATACTTATTGTTTTTCTTAGTAATGTACAGTTATGTAAAATTTAAAGCTCGTTTAATAAAAGTTTGGTTCATATTCACGCATTAGTTTTTATTGGAACCGACATTACTGCACCAGTGATGTGGGCAGTATAATGTTGGGCTAGGATGGCACGATCCACTGGAAGGTCGCACAGTCAAACTCGTCAAATGGCAGCACACTTTCGCCTGTCAATGTAACAAACTTTTTCAGCTACAAATAATGTATATAAAATTAAAATACAGTAAACTGTATTAATCAGTGTCAGCACATTGGTACCATCACGATTATTATACTTTTTCTTCGCAACAATTTTCCACCAGCACGACTATTTATTTAACAGAACAGAACAGAACAGAACAGAACAGAACAGAACAGAACAGAACAGAACAGAACAGAACAGAACAGAGAGTTTAAAGCATATACAGCTTACTGTCTTACCTATATATATTTATATATATAAACATGGCATGCAGAAAGAATGAGCGAAAGATACAAAAGGCACATGTCACAAGATCATTAAGACAGAAAATAGTAAATAGTAAGTGAGAATGTTTTTTTTATTGTCAATGATTGTATTACGGAATCGACAGAAAGTTATAAATCCTGCGAACGTTTAAAGTGTACAGAGCTATATCGGCAGACATTTCTTTAAAAAGTTTCAAAAACTGAAAAACAGTTATGCTTTCATATCCATTAGAGCATTTTTCGCTTCAGTTTTAGCAGAAACTCTCTGTGTAATTTATTGGACATGCACAATGTCCATTTTCATACCAAAGTGTTCTAGAACACCCTATGAAACTATAAGAATTGTCTATTTTTTGACGATTGAATCAAAGTACACGTTACCCATCCAACGTTTTAATTTACAATTAAGGTAGTCTAGTATCATACTTAAAACGATGCAAGTTATTATATTGACATTGAATGACTGTTAGAATATAGCTCTATACACTTTAACGTATAAACATATTATATATTATTTGTTATTACATAATAGAGCGATATCTTACAACGACAAGTTTAACCTAGCCACAAACAAAATCGTAGACATGCATACGGTACCTATTGCGTTCGCACCCACTCTAGTAAGCTACATAAAGTTACCATTGTAGTTGTATTTGGGCATATTGCAACAATTGCCTCCGTAGCTCACTGGTTAGTACGTTGGCCGCATAAACTGGCGACCTGGGTTCTGATCCGGGGTGAGACACTCTCATAATGTGTTGGTTATTTTTTTATTGTTTTGTTAATATGGCAATGCGTCTATGCTGTATAATTTGTGGCTTTAAGATTTCTTATGAACGAATTGCGACTTTTGCACGAAAAGCCTTTTCACAAGTGGTTTAATAATTTTTCGCTCTACGAATAGACATCAAAATGTACCGACGTGCGTCTAGAAAAAGTAATTTTATGGAGCGGTTTCGAAGTCAGGTACGTCGGACGCACGGCGGCTCTATAATGCAAATTTGGGGACTGCATGACATTACACTTGACACACTGCAGTTCAATTAACAACAAGATTGTCGAACTATCGACTAGGTTAAAAAGGTTTCAGCAGCTAATTATGGAATGTGAATTTGTTACTCGCGTGGTGATTATAGGATGTCGTGTTTATTTCGATTGTGTTGATTTTAGTTTCTGACAACAGTTTTATTTTACTGTAACATCTTTGTTGCTCATTCCATGTAAAATACTGAGGGAATACTAGTATCTTAAAATCAATTGTATCTACTTTATTTTCAAAGTACACACAGGGGCATTTAATAAACGCACACATTTTTGGGTGCTTAATTTTGCAGATACGTATGATATTATTTTTTTCGTTAACAACATGAATGGTTAACGGGTACAGAGACCCGGGTAACAACTAATAAGACTGGATTATTCGCAAGATCCATCATAAGAACCGCCTCCGGTCAGCTACAACAACAACTAGTATGATGATAGGAGCCTCTTAGATTGAGTAAATTGACAACTTATTTATCATCCATCTTTTTTATTCATTTATATTCTACATTGAAGACGAAAACGATACACTTCACAGTCGTTAAAGGTTTAGCCGAAAAAACGTCGCGTCTCCAATCGTGAAAGCTCGACCATTTCCGTTTGTCTCCGGTAAATATACAATAATTATATTAAAAAGAAAGTTAAGTCACCAATTTTCTAGGGCTCTTTTCAGTTGTTAGGCAGCTCAAGCACCCTTTGACAGTTTTATCTCCCCTGGTCATTCGGCTACATATGGAAACCTACACTCATGTCTCCCTGGGGAGACTATTTCTCTCCTGTGGGTGTGACAGCCAACATCGATCTGCGGCGCCCAGGAATAGACACTGTCCTCGCAGGTACCATTTTACACCATGGTGGAGTGGAGCATGAGGGTCTTGCTCAGTGAAATTAACCAGTGGTCCAGAGGGATCGAACCCTGGACCTCTCGCTCCCGAAGCGCGCGCCCTACTTCTAGGCCACCGCTCCCCATATTGTCATGCGATAAGAGTTAGACCGGTCACACCTCATGATACAGTACAAAAAGTCGTACAAATCTTTTTCTGTAAATATATTTTTTAGACTTTGGTAAAAAAGTCCATAATTACTGGATCTGGATTACTGGATATCTACTCCGATTCCAAATTTCATATTTTTAACCAGATCTACTTATTACATGTAAAATAAATTTCTTTGTTGTTGTGTATCAAAATTACATGAGTTTGTCCACTTTAACGCACATAGGAAAACGGGTATTCCGTTGAAGACTATCGTTTATTTACCCGTTATGATTCGTGATCGAAGTTAAGCTTCTACGTGATAATCACAGTTTTCCTGGTGGACTTGTTTATGTATTAACCGCTCTCATTTAACTTTGAACGGACTGAACCACAGTACTAGCCAGTCTAATTGAGAAGCAGGCTCATTGTATGATGCCAGTTGGCTAATCTTATCATTCAATCTCTCTTACAGTTACTATGGACATGACCATCACTGGGCATTTGAATCAACCTTTACACACGATTCATTGTTAACGTTTCAATATTACACCGACTATAATATAATATATATTTGCACAGAAGTAATATTGCGCACCGCAAAGTCGGGAGTGGTGGCATATAGATGGAGCGCGCACTTCGGGATCGAGAAGTCCCGGTTTAACCCTCGGTACATGCGAGGGCTGTTCGACCTGATTAATAGTTTGGTGGCCAAATGAACAGGGGAATTTTAAAACAGCCCTCTTATCTTGGTGACTTAACTTCTTAACTTAACGAAGTCCATTTGAAAACCGAGCTTGCTATATCCGAATTATACTGCAAGGGGAGCACCTATGAGAGTCCGTATCAGACCATTTCTGTAGTAATCCGTTCTCATGTCTGTATTACAATTATGAAATCTGTGGATTTCACTTATAAATACTTACCAGTATGTATTTAAACGGACCAGCACGTCACATCGGTACGTTGGCAGGCAGTGTGTGATATACACTCAACCGCTTTAAAAACGCACCACATATGAAATATCGGTTTTAGTGATGAAAACGTCAATTTATGGTTATTTATTTTCGGATAAATAATCCTCAGTCTTTATTCAATGAGATGTGTTATTTTCATGCCATTATTACGAGTTTGAAATGAATTATGATATAGATGACACTGAGACCCATGAAAGTGAAAGTCACAATTTCAAAAGCAAGTATAAGAGCCCGCTACATTGATGCATGCACGTGGTATTTCCTCCTAAAGCATAACATTAACAACGCAATTGGATAGAATGATGTTCGACGTGATGGTTCCCACCATTCAAGCAATGCTTAACGTGAATTATAAATGTTATGTGAATATGGCTGTCTGGCTAATACCATACGACCGAATGCGGTTCAGATATGCGCTTTATGTAAACCTAAGATAGATTCAAGCCTTATTTAAACTTGAAGTATTGGTTATGAGCATCAAACTGTCAGGATATATCCCGTGGTGCTTCTATGGCACCTCAAATCAACACTATGAAGGAGCTTGAAGACAAAAAGTTGGGACTTTAGGCTCTAAACGGGAGAAAACTTATTAAAAAATGTACTAAAATAATTTTTCTTTTTATTGAAAATTTTGAAAGAAATAATTATGAAAATGCACAAATGTACTTTTGGCTTGTTGATTGTCACACAGCATTATTTTGACACGGTGTGCAGCCATGCGGAACCAATTACAGTGACACAAACTGTGTCATGTTTCCTCCAAGCTCGGGCTCAATACCTGTAGCTGGTTTCATCCGGGTCGGTATGTGACTGTGCCATTCGCTAGGAATCGATGTTCTAAGTCCACAATCATTGTATGGTGGCAACTGAACCGCCATGCTAAGGAACCGAGGCTCTTTTTAGTTGGAATCGAAGGCACAATCATCGAGAACAAACATTCGAGATATTCGCAGTATAAAAATATCATTAGCAAATATTGTTTATGTTGTTTTTTCAATATGTAAACCAACAGCGTATAGTTTAAAGTTAATATTAATCACACAGGTCGACGCGATCGAGCTGCACGCGCAAAACATGCAAAATCAAAAACGTCCTCTGGGCGGTGTATTCCGAATGAAAAATAAATCATTTTCTTTATTTAGGTCAAGCTTATGAACTGAACAAACCCTGCAAACTTTCAATTTTAGCAAAAAATGTATTTTGACAAAATTTGAGAATTTTCAATAGTGGTGCGTTTTTAAAGCGGTTGAGTGTAAGTAGGATCTCGACCGTACAGGCTTGTTACAAACATGTTAAAAACAAGTACCATTTGGTAACCTAAGTTATCTAAGCAAAGTGCTACGTATCACTTTCCATGGGAGGTAATCCATTATTTTTGTATTTAGTTGAACGGGAGGTAAATGTATGAAGGGGCCCGGTAGCACTTTGCTTAGGCAAAGGACACCTGGTTACTAAACTAT
Source organism: Spisula subtruncata (assembly GCA_963678985.1). NCBI lineage: Eukaryota > Metazoa > Mollusca > Bivalvia > Venerida > Mactridae > Spisula > Spisula subtruncata. The sequence goes on from OY787661.1 coordinate 20,852,624, forward strand.
TACTACGATGGTGTACGGACAATATCGACTCGAATCCGTAGCACTCCGGGATATCGATCTGCACTGGGCGACCTTGTCATTTAGTCGTTTTGACACTATAGTTTGAACTGGTCCCACAGTATCATTTCCGATTCAATATGCAATAGAGACCTAATCTTTGGGAGTAGGCCACGTGTCTGCTATAGTTGCAAGATCCTGCATGTACCAATGTTCTGGTCTGGAGGTAATCGTCTAAGTAGCATTATAGCGACTTGACTTAGAGATAATTGACAGTTTGCAAAATTTATTATTATAAATATTGAATGAAGCATGTACAATTGAGACAGTAGCTCTTACCGTTTATCTTGGATAGCCCCGGTTCATCCACGATGACGCCATGACTTAAGCTTACACCAATTCATTAGAACTTTTGTATATCGTAAATTTCAAAATTAAGACAAATTTGATGATTATAATTTTAAAAGTACAGACAATTTTATCAACATGCATGTATTTGATTGGACAATCGAAAGTCTGCATTCATCGTATAAAAATATTAAAACATTAAATTGCGATAAAGTTCATTTAAGCTGACAATAGAATATTATACCATTCTTGAAACAATAGATTTTATCAGTTGTGTTTAGTATTATGCTGCCTTAATTATAGTGAATTATTGTATCATAAATGCTTCAGACTACATATATTATCATATGAGAGCCTTAATGACTTTAGCTTTGTGCTGCAATGTGCATTGGACAAAGCTATCAATAATAACATGTCTAATTATTGAATTCATATAGAATAAATAGAATAATAATCTATTTGACTTTGATAAAACATAGGGTTAATGATCGACAGTTAAAACTGGTCCATATAATATGCACCTGTAAGGGGAGATCACTGCGTATAAGATGTATGATTATGGCATGTAACGCCAAGTGTGAAATGGTGTGAAAATGATTGGGCTAATATAATGTAACCGTTTGACTACGTTTGGTCAACGCATTATGCCCCAGGGTACGACATATAACAAAGAAAATATAAATATATATGTTTAGTAATTCTAATTGTGATTTATCTATTTAAATTTAAGACCAATTGCAACGAAACTTAGACAACATAGAATTTAATATATGCACAACCGTTCACTCAAACTTTACCTCATACAGAGCAGGATTCGAGTTGTTTGACATGCTTTAACATTACTATATTCACATATAATGAAGTACAAGTTAAGTCACTTAGCAGTCATATATAAAGTTAATTTTGGGCATTGGGTGCATCCATTATCAAGCATTTGGCTATGTCTGCTTTGCTTGGCTTGCACTTCGGTTGTTTCCCTACACCCCTTCTTCCCTCCTACACAAGGAGGGCAATGTCAGAAGGGATGGCCGAGGAGCTCGCCTGTGTCTTAGCGGACTTGCCTTTGCACCTTTTTCAGTTTGTTTCTAGTAAGAGACGAACTCGATGACGCGTGTATGTGGTCGCACGGTCATAATATGCTCCATGTCCGAGTCCCAATTAATACTTCTTTTTCATATAACATTATTTCAATTCTTGTTAAGGACCGAACGAAAGTTATTTAAACCAAGTTACTTAATACTGTACTTTGATAAGTCTGTGTTCAAGATATGGTCCATGTCCGATTCCCTATCATTTTCAAAAACCTTGAGGTCCGAGTAAATGTTTTTTGATAAGCTATTAATGTAAGATTTATACACATCCGCTTTCAATTGAATGCACAATTAAAAAAACGTAACCGGTCCTTAAGATAGAGTTGAAATGATGTTTTGGGTAGGGTAGGGTCCTGCCTTGGGGCAAGGCCTTGCCTTGGGGTAGGTTCCTGTCCTTGGGGCAGCGTTCTGCCCTGGAGTTAGCGTCCTGCCCTGGGAGTAGGTTCCTGCCCTGGGGGTAGGTTCCTATCCTGGGGGGTATGATCCTGCCCTGAGGAAGGGTCCTGCCATGGGGGGGGGGTAAGGTCTTGCCTTAGGGATAGGGTTCTGCCCTGGGGGTAGGGTCCTGCCCTGCGGGTAGGGTAGGGTCCTGCCCTGGGGGGGGGGGGTAGGGTCCTGTCCTGGGGGGGGGGTAGGGTCCTGTCCTGGGGGGGGGGTAGGGTCCTGCCCTGGGGGGGGTAGGGTCCTGCCCTGGGGGGGGGGGTAGGGTCCTGCCCTGGGGGGTAGGGTCCTGCCCTGGGGGGTAGGGTCCTGCCCTGGGGGTAGGGTCCTGCCCTGGGGGTAGGGTCCTGCCCTGGGGGTAGGGTCCTGCCCTGGGGGTAGGGTCCTGCCCTGGGGGTAGGGTCCTGCCCTGGGGGTAGGGTCCTGCCCTGGGGGTAGGGTCCTGCCCTGGGGGGGTCCTGCCCTGGGGGGGGGTAGGGTCCTGCCCTGGGGGGGGTAGGGTCCTGCCCTGGGGGGGGTAGGGTCCTGCCCTGGGGGGGGTAGGGTCCTGCCCTGGGGGGGTAGGGTCCTGCCCTGGGGGGGGGGGTAGGGTCCTGCCCTGGGGGGGTAGGGTCCTGCCCTGGGGGGGTAGGGTCCTGCCCTGGGGGGGGTAGGGTCCTGCCCTGGGGGGGGGTAGGGTCCTGCCCTGGGGGGGGTAGGGGGGTCCTGCTCCTTGGGAAATCAATGAACAACCTTCACCAAAACAGCAGGTAATAAGTTGTGTATTTATCATTTCATAAGCAGCAAGTCACAAGTCTCAACAAGACCAGTCACAAAGAGTCGCAACAAGTCACATAAAGTCACAACAGGTCAAAGAGTCATCACAAGTCGCAACAAGTCACAAAGCGTCGCAACAAGTCACAACAAGTCGCATGTCACAAGTCGTAAATACCAAGTAGCAAGTCACAAATCACAAGTAGCAAGTCACAAGTTGCAAGTCGCCTGTCGCAAGTCACAACAAGTCGCCTGTCATAAGTCGCAACAGGACGCAACAAGCCACAAGTCGCAAGTCACAAGTCGCGAGTCACAAGTCGCAACATGTCGCAACATGTCGCAACAATAGCAACCAGTAGCAACAAGTCGCAACAAGTCACAATTCGGAAGTCGCAAGTCAAATGTCACATGTCATGTCAAGTCGAATGTCGCAACAAGTCGAAGTCACATGCCTCAAGTCACAAATCAAAAATTGCAAGTCGCAAGTCACAAGTCGTAAGTCACAAGTCACAAATCACAAGTCACAGGTCACAAGTCGCAAGTCACAACAAGTCGAAGTCATATGCCTCAAGTCGCAAGTCACAAGTCGCAAGTCACATGTCACAAGCCACAAGTCACAACAAGACGAAACAAGCCACAAGTCACAAGTCGCGAGTCACAAGTCGCAACAAGTCACGATCGCAAGTCACAACAAGTTGCGATGCACAAGTCACAAGTCACAAGTCGCAAATCACATGTCACAAGTTGCAAGTCACAAGCCGCAAGTCACAACAAGTCGCGAGTTACAAGTCGCAACAAGTCGCGAGTCACAAGTCGCAACAAGTCACGATCGCAAGTCACAACAAGTCGCGAGTCATAAGTCACAAATCGCAAGCCGCAAGTCACATGTCACAAGTTGCAAGTCACATGTCCCAACATGTCGCGAGTCACAACAAGTCGCGAGTCACAAGTCACAAGCCGCAAGTTGCAAGTCACAAGTTGCAAGTCACAAGTCGCAACAAGTCGCGAGTCACAAGTAGCAAGTCACAAGCTACAAGTCACAAGTAGCAAGTCACAAATTGCAAGTCACAACAAGTCGCGAGTCATAAGTCACAAATCGCAAGCCGCAAGTCACATGTCACAAGTTGCAAGTCACATGTCCCAACAAGTCGCGAGTCACAAGTAGCAAGTCACAAGCTACAAGTCACAAGTAGCAAGTCACAAATTGCAAGTCACAACAAGTCGCGAGTCACAACAAGTCGTGAGTCACAAGTCGCAAGTCAAATGTCACAAGTTAAATGTCACATGTCACAAGTCACGAGTCACAAGCCACAAGTCGCCAGTCGCAAGTAACAAATAGCAAGTCATAAGGCGCAAGTCACAAGTCACAAGTCACAAGTCGCAAGTCACTAGTCACAAGACGCAAGTCGCAAGTAACAAGTCACAAGTCGCAACAAGTTCCAACAAGTCGCAAGTCAAATGTCTCATTCACAAGCCCCAAGCCACAATTCACACGTAGCAATTAACAAGTAGCAAGTCACTAGTCTCAAGTCACAAGTCACAAGCCACAAGTTGCAAGTTAAAAGTCGCAAGCCACAGGTCACAAGTAGCAATTCACTAGTAGCAATTCACAAGTAGCAATTCACAAGTCGCAAGTCACTAGTCGCAAGTCACACGTCGCAAGTCGTAAGTCGCAAGTCACTAGTCGCAAGTCGCAAGTCGCAAGTCGCAAGTCGCAACTCTTTCTCCACCAACAAAAAATATACAACACACACAATTGAATAAGATTTAACCCATTAAGACGCTGATTGGTAACTATAGCATACAAATTAGTTAACAAAGCTTATTTATCGTAAATTGGACTCTCATAGGATAGTGAAAAGGAAGCAAACTTACGGATGCATTTACTCGTGCATGTGTATTAATAATACACAGCTGCACCGTAAAACATTGTTTAATTAATGATATAGACAGTTGCTCGGTGAATTTAGTAACGACGATTTAAATCTTACAAATATAATGTCGTGTTACCTCATTTACTAGAATATTAACAATTCCGATTACTTGTAAAAGAACATCCGTCACCATCAACGCCATCAAAGCAAATTTCCCGTACCACACCGTCCAAGCAAATGCCCGTACATTTATTTATATATTGAAACTAATCCCAAGTCCTAAGTCACAAGTCGCAAGTCACAAGTCAAAAGTGCCCTCCAGGGCCTTCTCAAGTCACAAAGTGCCATCCATGGCTTCCATAGTTTAATGGTCAATGGTTCCTTTCGACTTAAAAAACTACATGCAAATCTAGTACATGTAATTAGATTAGTGAATTCGGTGAACTCAAATCGGTTCCATTACTAGTCCCCTACCTGTTTATACTACCCTAGGGGCTATATGATTGCCGCCCCTCGGTATGTCCGTCAAGAAATCTGGATCCTGCCATAACTCAAGAAAGTTTTCATGCTAGATTTATTAAACTTGGTATGCGGATAGGGACCAATAAGGAGATTATGTACGTCTAATTTGGTTTTGATTCGATTAAAAATTGTGGTTACCACGGCAACAAAAACATTGACAACCTGAAAACCAGGAAGGTGATTTCTGTATTGCTAATTACTTTGTACTTGTGTTTCTAAGACATGATATGCGTAAGAGACAAATTAATTCTGGATTAAAACATTTGCACGGTACTTATCCCGACACACCGCTTCTCAGTTTCGTCAGATAATTGAACGTCTTTCATATGACTCTGAACGTACTAAAAACTGATGTAACGTTCCAACGGAACTGGCAAGTATCGTGTATAAGGTCATGTCGTCTTATGTGTGGAGATGTTTCCAGTATATTGTAGATACTGCACCAGACAGTCGCATCCACGGGGGTGGTAATATATCCGGTATTTACCCGCCCCCTGTCAACCAAATATTATCCCCGGGGTATTGGTCTGAAGACAAAAATTCCAACATTTTGCCGACGCTGCGGGCTTGTAACACGGTCGTTTCCCCGGCCATCAACCGCCCATCCCCGGGGTTGGGGGCATGGATGTATAAGTGAGTTATTAAACTATCAGAAGAAATAGCCAATCAAACGTGTAACATCACACAGTCAGAGTGGTCTTTTTGTGTCTTGTGCACTCGGTATGCTATTCCATTTAAAGAGTGTTGCCAATTGGCTGCCCTGTCCCAGTTGTTATTACCTTTAAACAGTTTTTTGAACTCTTAGGAAACTATTCAATATCCACGTGACATGAAATGCACAAATAATGACTTTATAATTAACATAAAATGTTTATCAATAAAGTATTAGTACCAGCTTGCTGACAATGATCGCCTCTTACAAAACATCATGAAAAGTCTTCAAATTATCATCAAATTCTATCATACAAAAGCATTTATTTTAGAGATCACCAAACCATATTTAAGCATTACCGTCATTATGGGATCTCATATCAGTCCTTATGCATTTTATATCATGTAAATGAGACACACTTCGTGGTAACATTATGTCATGTTTCAGAAATATGAAGTGCGTAACATCTGGTGCAAAGAAAATTACAATCGCTGTTTTTATTTAGAACATTGAACAATAGCCGTTCTGGTTGCCTCCCTTTGGCCATATCGTTCAGCCACATACACAAGGAATATCATTGAATTTCCTCCCCTCGTAAGTACAAGATCGATATTTTGTGAAAACAAGAAAAAACTGTCCTAACTTATGGAAAAACGAGCATCTTCAACTTCATTCTAAGGCAGCGTTTTGTAACGTTGGGGGTATCTTGAACTTAACTATTTCCAATGTTTTCGGCGGTCGTCCGTCGACTCGTAAAGAAGAATAACGAAAAGGATAAATGGCAGCAGACGTTGCTTATCATCACCACACACACAAACTGAAACTATAAATGACCATATATATACGTAGTATGACGGAACGCATGCCTAAGAAGAAGCAAAGAAGCAAAGAAGGAGGAGAATAAGAAGGCGAAAAAGAAGATGGCGAGGAAGGAGAAGAAGAAGATGGTGATGAAGAAGAAAAAGAAGGAAATCGATAAAATGCCTTTTAGTCTGTGGAGCCGTAAAGGGTGAAACAAAATTAGTCAGAAAAATCCGGAAAAAATGATAATTAACTGATTTATCTTTTAGTTCTGTTCGTTGCGGCTCTGATTACCAAACGAACAGTTAAACATGATACCAAAAGTAGGCTTTTAAAGTCATCTTCGAGTTCCACATGTTGCGCCGGTTGGGACAGATAGTTTTACCCCGAATTTGATGGTATCGTGTTAATTCCGTGTCAATTTCTCCTCTTTTCCATCTCGCAACTGACAACAATATTTAATTGTAAAGAATTATTAACAATAAATTCCTTATTGAGCAGACGTCACTTTTTATAGCAGAAAAGCAGTCGACTTCTGTTGCTACTTTTATGTTAGTTAATGAAATAATGAGACAAAACGTTAAGTTAGATAATTACTCCTAAAGGAATTATATGATACACAGTCATAAATTCAGCCGGTCAAAACTGAAATAAAATTGCATAATTTATTTTCAGACATTTGTGTATCTGCGTAAGTCTCATATTTAACGTCAGAAGTTTTGTTACTAAAATGTTAACAATTACAAATTGTCTTTCATAATTATGTACATATTAACGTGGCATAATAATGCGATCGTCTGCGTGTAGTTTATGGCAGACGACACGCGGTTTTTTATTTCAGTAGGATTACGATCGTGATCATCAATATTTCACAATAAATCTTGTATAAACTCATGGATTAATCATCCTAGTGACAATAGAACTTGCAAAATGACAACAGATATAAATACTATTTGAAAATTGATCAGATTTGATCACTATCAGCGACTAAAATATAATTTCCATTAAAAATAACAACAACAACAACAACAGCAACGACGACGACGATGACGACGACAACAACAGCGACGACGACCACCACCACCACAACAACAACAAGAACGACGACAACGACGACGACAACAACAACGACGACGACGACGACGACGACGACAACAACAACAACAACAACAACAACAACAACAACGACGACGACGACAACAACGACGACGACGACAACAACAACAACGACGACGACGACGACGGCGACAACAACAACGACGACACCGCAACGACAACGACAATAGCATCACCAAAAAGTAGTTCAATTATTGCAGTTTAACAACGACATTAATTTACAGAGCGTAATTGCATTTCACACCAATAACAGCACCAACGATCAAATAATTATTTATTGCATTATAAATAAGAGCGATTGAAGCTACACAGTTTTTTTTCAGCCTTCCCAACGTTGGAGGCCATGTAGTCTCCTGACCAACTTTTGAGATACATTGCACAACCGTCCTATTTGAAATGCCATATTAAATACCACCCCCCCCCCCCTTTTTCATGAAGTGGTATATTGCTTTGCTAATGTCTTTTGGTCGGTAGGTCGCTCGGTAGACCTACAATTTTCTGTTCAATAACTCCAGAACGCCTTCAAACTTTACACGGATGTTAGTCGTCAACAGTAGGTGATCCCTATAATTTTTAGGTCAGTATGTCAAAGGTCATTGTGACCTTTACTATTTTAGACTAACTGGTTCCCGTTTCAAGAACGCTTTACCATCGAATCGTCAAATTTGACATGGATGTTGGTCAGCATCAGTGGGTCAAAGGTAGGGGTCACTGTGACGGTGTGGCCTTTTCCATTTTCGACTATTGGGCTGCCATTAAGACATTCGTGTTTCTTGTAGATTCAGTTTGTGATCGTTACCAGTTAGGTTTGCCTGTACAATATGTACTCACAATTTAATAATTATTGCATTCTTACTTGGTTCTTCCATCTAAAACTTAATAAGATCTGTAGATTTGTCTTGCTCCAACAATTGATCAAAATGGCGCAGCAACATTGGTCTTAAGAATGACATTTTACTACATTGACTTCTAAGTGCAACGGATTGACTTTCAATTGTTCTTTCCATTCAAAGATCGTTTTATAAAGTTACGGACTCACTGAACCTGATGGCTTTCTCTCATTCCCATGATTCCGTAACAAATGCGGATCAATTTCTTGAGTAAGATGATTGGAAATTCCACAACCGGAAGTCGTAGACCATTGGCTATCAATGTTGACAGATATCAAGCAATTATGAATGATATCCAGGTAGGGTCTAAACGCCACCGTGTCTCATCTATCTCTAGAAGGATCTGTCATTTCTAATGCAATTTTCTTGTATTTTTCTGGAACAATGCATAAAACGACCAATTTCCTGAAGATAAAGATACTCTGCTGGGTCAATAAAGATTGTCGAGAATGAAAGCTTAAGCGAATAATAGAATATTTACACTGACGGCAGACGATACACGCCATCACGGTTGGAAAGACGCTTTAAATTGTCTTGGTCGCTCAGACGCATGGCACATTTACTCTCTAAACCAAAGAAAATGATTTACTAGAAAACGACATTATAACCTTTACGCTTTATTGATTTTATCTTCCATATACAGAGTTAATGTGATAATAACCGCATGGGTTAAGGATAACTACCACTAACAATGCGATAAATGGGGACAATTCACTCCGATTGTTTTTCATTGTTCTTATAAAGTGTTCCCATGGTCATTCTAGTTCGCTTAATTAAGTATTTAATGGAATTTCTTAAAAACATTCATATGACATTTGTAACTCAGGGACAAGTTATCATAGCAACCAATTTGCGCAACCAGAAATATGTCTGCCATGTCGTGCAAGAAATGACTTTGATTATATGTATAACTACATATAAGTGCATAGCGGAGAAAATGCTTCGGCTATTAGCCGTACTTTTACTCCGTTTCCCACGACATTGTTTATGACTGCTAGATTGATATCGTGTTTTCTGGTACCATTAAGTGTGCGATCATTTCCACGAACAGGACTGACACATGCACGTATTTCCCAATTTCCAATCATTTCAAAATGGTCATTATAATGGCTAAGCTAAGTTTAATTTTTTCTCAAAGTAAGACACTTAGTTTGAGAGAAATCTTTGGTTGGATCTATTTTTTACTGTACATATGGCTTCGTGGTAGAAATCTACCGATTTTAGCCAAAATGAAATTAAAATCGCGGGCATGGCCGTATTTCCTAACCTCAAAGCATTTCCAATAAGAATGCTTTGCTCTAGGATCGCCAAATTTTACATAGAGGTTGGTCATCAACAGCAGATGTACACTATTGATTTTGAGGTCAGTTGGGCAAAGGTCACTGTGACCGTTACCATTTTCAACTATTAGGCTGCTAATGGGGACATACTTGTTTAACAAACATATCTTGTATGACTTATGTGATGCCTTAGTATTCTAAGGTAAAAGGTAAAGTTTCTTTATTATAGTGTCACCCCTATTGAAAGGGCCAGTCATTTTAGACAGTTCTTTCATGCCTACAATACGTCCCGAATCCCTTCTCGTTTTGCCAGGTGTCTGGCAGAGATTGATCTACGGTAACCATTTATTTAACTAGCTAGCGGTAGACCAACCGGTCTCATCAGTTCCAACCCGGCTTCTGTCGAGATTCGAACATTCGAAATTCCGCTTCAAGGTCGGATGCCCTACTTACTCAGTAAGGCCAGGGTCGCGGTTATGTCCAATACTAATTCTGTTCAGTTATAAGTACATGTATAATATATAAATGTAGGCTAAATTTTGTACTAGTGTTATTCTCTCTATCAAACATGAAAAAATATTCTCATGGTCGCTATAGTCATTATAACCATAGTAACGATATTATCATAATATTTTTATATCATATTTAGAGAATCGTGAGAATTGATTCTCATAAAAGACACATACTCACATGAGTACAAACGAAAACGCGAGACAATTCTCGGTACTAATTAATAAACCCAATTAACAGACCGAATGTAAACGAACCGTGGGAAAATTAATTAACGTGTTTATAGGTAATTATTGTGTAATTGTCAATGCCGACATGCAAATGTCAACCCAAAAGACGAAATAAAAGTACATAACAATGTAGGGCAATGAACCTCCCGACTACCCACGATAATACCATTGCATGAATATTTATTTACATAATATTTCTTATTAATTATGCAAATTACAATTATGATAAAAGGACCAGTGCTCTCATAACTTGATGCTCAGCATACTTTTAAAGGGAAAATGATTTCCCTTTTCTCACACACTGGCTGTGAAGAAAAAATATACTAAGAAAAGAGGTGTCGAGAGCGATTAATATAAATTGTTCAAATTGTCCCACACATATATCTAACATAATTATATACCATAGATTATTATTAATTGATAATTCATGCAGAAATGACGTCATCACTACTGCGTGAGAAGTTGATATTTCAGCTTAACACACATCCTTTTGTCAAACGATCATAACCAGGCATGTAGAGTCCTGCTTACCATCTAAAACATGTATTAATAGTCTGTCCCATAGCTTGCAAGTCATATTCTTTGATAGACATAATATAAAATTAACTATAGTGCGTTAGCGACTAAGCTGGACCCCCATAAACCTTAAATATCTTAAAAAGTACAATGCCGATTAAAACGAAAATGGGTATGTCTTCGTAAAACACACTTACCAACTCTCGTAAAATAAAACAGAATTTTTAGTCCACAGAAAAGTGTACTTTGCATAGACGCCTAATGCAAAATTTCAAATCTAAAACAGGGTAAATACGTATGGGTGATAGAAGTGACCGGAACAGCAAAGGTCAACAATTTGATCAAGTATAACTGTGCATTAAGTCACACATCAGTGACTGTTGAAAATATATAATGAGGCCCATACATGAACGTTTATCTTAGCTTGTATAACTGAAGCAACTTTGTAGAAATATTTTCAAGAAAAACATTGTATTTTTTGTTTGTACAAATGATCACTACAATCCGAAGATAGGCCTCAACTATATACACATTGATGACCAGACAAATGTTGGGCAAAGTTATACAATTATCCCGTTATAGTTGTTACATAACACAATAGCATTATTTTAACGAGCTGATCGTAATAGCTTATTTTACTCCCTGTCTATTTGTTGATTAAAATACCCAAAATAATACATTAGACCCATTGGGGAAAAGATTAATTAGACAGTAAAAAACCCTGCAACTTAATACAGAGTTGGTAAATGTAATTTAGTGTTCTGTGCCAAATTTCAATTGAATTGCATAATTACTTTTTAAGATATTTAAGGTTTATGGGGGTCCAGCTTAGTCGCTAACGCACTATAACTGGTGTTTTGTATCCGTTAATGTTGCTTTTAGTTCCCACACCATTATACAGGTTTAAAGTGCTGCTATGTATGTGCATGATCAAACAACTTTAAGTGAAGTAATCAATGTTCGCATTGAGGTTTCAAGGACGCAAGCCGCAAAGTACGACTATGGCATTTTGGTCTTTGGTAATCGTACCCAATACTTCACGCACTTTTTGAAATATCGTCTCAAAATAATTTTAATATTCCGAACGGGAACCAGTCTATACATTCGTACAATCGGAACTCCTCGGCATGTTTCTTACGAAAGTGCCTCGGACATAATTGGGAAGCCGCCATTATCACGGACTACTTTAATAAAAACAAAGGTTACTTACTCCTGGGAAGGTATCAACTCCTAAAAGGTGACCGGTAATTGAAGGGCTTCTTTGTAGCATTGAAACACTGATGATTGGCCGTTACCGGAAACCGTACAACCAAAATTTGTAACCCTACACTTATGTACGAGGCGCATTTCTCAGTTACAGAAATGCCCGAGTAGTTACGATTGACATTCGTACGCATTCATATCACCTCGGCCTTTATGCAGTTACAATAATCAGAAATACCCAACGTTTGACGATTGAATTCTAGTGCTGCCAAGCTTTGTAAAAGTTCTTTTTACACCAGATGAGTCAATTATAGACATGAGACAGAAATTGTTCTTACTTATATTGATTACCTACCGCGTTCTAAATTACAAGCTCTGTGTTTCTTTCGCCTTTCATTAAGAAACAATAAAACCTTAGATTGATTGCCGTGCAAGAAAATCACTGTCTTTTAATTATACTGAACTCCGTGATATATCTTCCAAGAATGACTATAAATTTGTATACCGATGCTGCAACTAGTCTGGTTCCCGTAGTTCTATCTAGTAAATCGGTAAGTCTTGAGACGGAAACCAGACTAGTTCTGCAACTGCAGTCAGTTGAATGTCCTAAATTATAATTATGTGCATCTTGTAGCCTCATGGTACCAGACTCAGACGTGTTTGTTATTTGGTCTCTTGAGTAACACTTTCTTTGAACGACAAAAGCAATGGACAAGCCATGAAGGCCACCTTAACATAATGTTGTTTTACTTATGTCTAAACTTTAAGAGTGCACTTAACGTCAATATTCATTGCTCATACCGTAACAAAACTACTGAGAATTAGAAATCAATCCTATCGATCCAAATTACAAATTCTGTTAAACTACCTTGATTTTAACTTTTTTGAAGACGATGCGCTAAGAATGTCATCGTCGGATACCCAAGATCGGTGCTTCCGCACCCTACGTAAATAACTGAGATGCACGTAGCGGAGCGGAGGCATCGACCGTGGGTATTCGACGATGTAAGAATGTATGAATTTGGCAAACACTTCTTGGACATGGTAACTGTACGTTTTTTTGCAGTAAGAGTGACTTTGGGGATTGGATCAAAACTGTCTGTTTTGGCATACATTACAAGAACTGATACGTACAAAACAAACTTGGGCTCCAAATACTTTCTTAATGATTTCGGAGCTACTGAACATTTCGAACAAAACATCCCACAGTGATGATGCTACAATATTTACCCACATGAAAAAAATGAAATCGGAGACGATCAACTTGATAAACACAGTACAAAATACCATATCGGCTGAATACTACAGTCAGATCTTGATAAAATGATGTTGTTTGTTCCCAAGCAAATTCTCGTTATTACAAATGTGTTCAGTATACTGATTTGATACTAAATCTTATGGAAGATTGATTGTTTAGTATATTGTCAAATAAGTTTCCTCGTAAAATAAAGTCTTTATTATTATTATTATTACTAAATACAAAGAGTATGGAACGCCATAGTTGTCTTTTACCACGCTTGTCATAGGACATGTGAACGTCTCAACAGTGTGGTTTGACATATTACTTAACGCGTTGCACTAAGAAGTTCACAGGTCCAATCGACAAGTCAACATGACAAGCGTAACCAAAAGACAGCTATGGCGTTCTATAAAAAGGTCTTTCAAAACGTACGTGTTCATAAAATGGTGTTGTTAATAATTATATCAATATATCAGGTGTCGATATATAGCGACCTGACTGACTTATGGTAATCAACATCCTGACCCGCTCATCACTTCCTGTTTAAATAAACACAATACTGAACTGATACGAGTATACGTGTAATTCGGACTAAGAGTCTAAAGACGACAGCGATATCTAATGTTGGACAAGATATTAGACCGTACCGTGTAAACAATATTGTTTTACAATCAATTTACTAAGTACGATTATATTTGCACAACTATTGCACGTTAATTTTATCAGATACAAGATAACTGGGTGATATTGTGATTTGATATATTATCAATATTTGCGTAGGTTGTGGCATTCCTTGGTTTAAGATCACTTGTGATTAAATGCAATGATACTGCACTTTTTGTAAACAAATACATGTCGACCCTATTTTTGAATAGGTGGGTTTCGCCGTTTTTGCAATCATTTTCTAGGAATATACATGTACACTATGGACATATGACTTAACATTTTTTCCTGGACTGTTATGTGCAAGTAGGTGTCACACCGATGGAAAGTGCTTCCGGGTCGTAGTACTGTATGCTAAAATAGTACCTTTCAAAAATTTGATATATGTCTGTTGAAGAACTGTTTTAATGTGGAAACTGCTGATTGTTGACCAAATTACATCAATGTAGCTCAAATATGACCTGCATGCTAACTTTTAAGAGTGTTTAATCGATATTTTTCTGAATTATCTTTCCCTGGCTGAATACTGACAATGTATGTGTGCTTCGGTCAAGTCAGCTTTTGGGACATGGCAAATAGCGTTGTCCTTCCAGAAGACCTGCAGTAGCTCGAAAACGAAACTATCGACATGCCATTGCCTCCAGCTTATTTTGGACGACAGAGATTGCTTTTTATGGAAACGGCCACAGAAAATCACCCGGAATGTCAGTGAAACGGAGGGAGAGAAGCGAAAATTCACCGGTGTGACACCAGTATGTGAGCATTTGTAGGGGACACCTTTTATGGGAAATGCAGTGGTGTATGAACGCAACATCCCAAACCAAATTCTTGACTTTTTTATGCAACTTTTCTAGCGATTCTGTTATATGACCAGGTAGCAAAGTACATACTGTATACTAGTTTAAGCCCAGTTTGGCCCATACCAAATGCGACAGTTGTATTGTAATTGTATTGAATAATATTGTATTGTATTGAAATATTGCTCTTTTCACTAGCGTACAAAAAAGACCATTACTTTCCACATGATACACATGTAAATATTATTTCAAATAGCAGGCTCATGTGGCAGACTGAAGTTTGATACGATTTGTAATTTTAAATATGATTTATTAATACACGATTCTCATGTTTCACCCATCTTTCAACGTTATCACTATAAACATTGTAATATTTATAACCGGGTAATTAGAATAATGATACTCATACAGTGACAGACCTAGACACCGACTGATACTGATGTTAGGTCTGTCAATCGTAACTACTCGGGCATTTCCGTAACGGAGAAATACTCCTCGTACATAAGGTTAGGGTTGCACTTTTTGGTTTCCAGTAAACGGCCAATCATTAGTTTTTCAATGCTACCATCGTACTTTCACCATCGTGCATCGTGCATTGCGGTTCAGGGAGACACAAAAAAATATGTTTGTCCAAACGGAACACCGTACTATCAAGAAGTACTTCAATTACCGGTCTCCTTTTAGGAGTTGATACCTTCCCAGACGTAAGTAACCTTTTAGTTCTCTTCGATTCCATCATTCAATTCTCATGGGCCATGTTGTAAAGTAGTCCGTGCTAATGGCGGCTTCCCAAAATGTCCAAGGCACTTTCGTTAGATAAGCACCGAGGAATTCCGATTGTAGGCCTATCTGTCATTTGATTGGTTCAGTGTCGTTTTTGTCGGTTCTTTAATTATACAATGCATGTTTACTTCTGAGGAATGACTTATCATTTCTTCCTGGAATTGGTCACCAACCCGATTTTATCGACAAGCCTGCAAAGTGCTTCGGAAAGTTCGCCAAGAGTGCTTCCTTGCCCCTTTCGCAACCAGATGACAATTTCTCTACGTATGGAACAGTGATTAAAGTCTTGGTAAATATGTGAATTCATATAATCGTATTTGTGCCGTGCCAATGTCGAATAAATGATGCTTTTTAAAGAATCCACTGTCGAGTCGTGTACTGTTCAGTGAGTTATGCCTCACCAGAACTCGAAGCTCAAACTCGCCACTGTGCGACTGGGCCTTAATTATGATTACATAGAAAATGTACAGTTGCGGAAATAGCATAGTACGGTACCATTTGTTCATGTAGCTACCAATATTCTTGGTGCAACAAATTGCAATTACTTATTTTCAGTTTTTTTACGGTCGAAACATTCTTTTTAAATTCGCGTGATAAAACACTTATTGTAACATTGAACTATTTTCAGTTTTAAAGGTCTAAGAAACAGGTCATGTCACAGAGCCAAAGTTATAAATACACCGTCTCATATTGTTCCGGTGTTTTATATTAGTTTACTAATTAAGCTCTAAGCCAACAAAGACGACGTCAAGATTCGCTTGATACATCACGCTGTCAAATCAGACAACGAATGTGTTACATTCCTCATCCGCTCTACAAGGCTACAAGTGTATGAAATGCCTTGTCAATGAGGCGATCGTCTTTATTCCTAGTAAGAAATGCAGCCAATTTGTCCTTATCACCGCTTCTAATCAAACCAATTACTGTTTCTAAGAACAAATCAATGACGTCTTACGATTGAAAGTAGCTCTAACAACATCTTAATCAGGGCTGAGGAGCATCATTAGAACAATCAGTCATTCTTAAGCAAAGTCGGTCCAGCCCTTTTGTCAGGCAATATCGTGTCAGGGGTATCAGTGTACATCTTATAAGACTTTCCGTGTGTTCTTGAGGAACTAATTAAGTTATTACTGTTACACCGTCTAACAGGTACATTTGTATAAGAAGAACTGCTGCCAGACGATGGATACACCAAATACACGTATAGCTGTTTGCAACGGATGACTGGGTGACATGTTAACAATGAGGCCAACACTCGTGAAAACGGATAGAGCGAAGCCTGGTTCAAATCTCAGCGGATACTTTTTTGTCAATTTTGTATCCCCGTAACTAATACTAACGATACATGTATATATTGACAACGACTCGAGAGATACCTGGTTCAAATCTCAGTGGAGAATTTTTGTCCTTTTCGCAGCGCGTTTCGTTGTGTCCACCGTAACTATTGGGATGAATAGAGATGGTTTATGTAACACAGAGATGATCTCGCATTAATATTCACTGTACAGTGTGGACATAATTATACGAAGCCAAATCGTCTATTGCACCCGAATTCCTGTATTTTCATCTTCACTCAACACGGGTTCGACGTATAAAATTAATCAAAAGTGAGACATTTCTTAGACTTGTTAACATTGGTTGAAGATAATTAAAGCTATTGACTGTTGACATTTGAAATCTTATTTTCACGTTGCATGTTGTTAATCAATAATCAAGACTGAAATGTAAAACATATGAACGTTTAGTCGCCAAGATTAATTTTTCTGATTTGCCAAGAATTTGCGGCATTCAAATTTACAAGTTGTTTGTAAATTAGTATTCTTTTTAGCAATTACTAGTTTTTGGTTGTGCTAATTGTGTTCCTTTAGTTAGCAACTTCAAGTTCATACAAATGATATTTTTGGCATATGATTTAAACTTTAAAGCATATCGCAGGCATACTTCGTCGTTTTCCATGGTTGGCAAGTAGGTTTGCTGATTGGGTATGCATACATCGTTCTGTTGCAGCCGAAGACCTGTATGTGTCCGTGTCACAAGTTACCATTAAACTGTTGGCATTCAGGGTACATTGTATTTAATTTGAACTCATCCAAGAGAACGCTTGATAATTTAAATTATAGGCCATACCAAATTGCTTCAATGTTTAGCGTCAGGTCTGGCTTTCTGAAACCCAGCTACCTATTCACAAACACAAACAAAGCAGATTAAAAAACATTGCCTCACTTGAATCAGTATAGCTGCATTTACAGACCCGAGTTGCAATACCTTGCCAAATTTTAAGGGTGTTTAGACAAGGAACAAGTCAGTAAATGACTTCTTAGTAATATTATTGTTGTCGTTAATTTGAATATTCAAATGAAACACAACTTTACCCGAGCAAAATACCTCTGACAAAGCACGATTACAAATTAAATTAAATTAATTAATAGATACTATCTTAGTAAAATAAACATAGTATCAGAAAGGAGAAAATAATGTAAATTATTTAATTTTTACGGGCATTAAAATGTAATTGCGTGTACATTGATTAATCACAATTTCGTTGGACCGAAGATTCGTGGATTTTAAAAAGAGATTGATTCCCTTTGCACGTACCTTTCAGATAAACGTGTCATTTGACCCGTCGTGATTTGAATTTTCTGTCCATTTATACCGCCACCGTGGCCTAGTGGTTAGGGCGTCCGCCTCCGGAGCGGAAGGTCGAAGGTTCGAATCCCGACGGAAGCTGGGTTAGAACTGATGCGACCGGTTGGTGAGCCGCCAGCTAGTTAAAGAATGGTTACCGTAGGCCCATCTCTGCCAGGCGCCCGGCAATATGAGAAGGGATTCGGGAGGTTCTGTGCGCAAGAAAAATAGGTGTCTCATAAGTCAAATTGGCTGGCCCTTTCAATAGGGGTGACACTATAATAAACAAACACTTTACCTTTACTTTACCTATACTTTTAAAACAACAAAACAAAATAACTACGAATTCTCATTTTTCTGTACATATTCTAACGGCACAAGTGTGTCATTGCCTTTGAATGTCATTGCGAGACAGCGTATATATTCTATATCTTCAATCCCTAGAAAGTTTATTGTCGCGTTTTTGCCTTCGTAATGTTTCTCGTATTGTTCGATGCTGATCAGTATTGATGTAGTAATGGCCTGCTTATCTGTACATAGGCATTATATTGTCAATATAATTAAAGACATCAAAGCAGAATTTAAAGTCACAAGTGCGTGATATATAGCCGCTACTCATAATCGACATTTTGGTATAAAACGCACGAAATTATACCGCGCTGTTGAGGACTCCAGAGGTACCCTTAGTAACGCGCTTGTTTTTTGATCGAACAATATTACTTATTAATCCATTTAACCATAAAAGATGTTATTTCGTTATTTGAAAAGGTCTAGAAAGCAATTTTCGTAATTATCCGCCTTTCTGAAATACCATCGACACATAGTTACTTTCCTTCTCCTGGGAAAACGCTCGGAGAATGATTTATCTTGGCTAGAGTCGCTCGTGCTCTTTCAATATGCCTTAATGATGTATAATGTGGTGTAATTTGACAGAAATTGCTTATAAATAATTGAAGAAGGCTGGGTAAATGTATCGTCTATCAAGAATGTTCCATAATTCTATACCAAATCATTATTAATTAAGGTTGTCAATCTATTGAAAATTGCAATTGAAGTAGCTAGTTTGTATCGCGACAGGCACAACAGTTAACTAAACTAAACAACACACTAGTCAAGCGATGCAGACATATAATTGTTTGAATTATTTAATCCAACGTTTTTTGTTTTTGATTCTATTTAATGTATGAAATGATTTAATTACGTTTCACGAGTGATAGCAAATACGTCGTGTCACATGTTCTAATGAGATAAATTTTATATTTACGAACACAATACCGCTGTCAAACTAGAAATATCGCCTCTGGGACATGGGAATGCAAACTTTATTGTTGGTACCGTACTGTATTACAATAGTGGCTTCGGTGCTAAATGTACTGATCAAATGGAGAAAGAGAGTGCCAACAAAATCACATCATTTTACCCGCACATAGTTCGAACAGCTCAATCAGAACTGAACAGAATGAATATAGTTGATAGAAGTAATTCTATAAAAGAAACCATGACTTTGCGGCAACAAGGCAACGCTTTACTCCCGGCAATAGTCAATGGCAGTCATTTCGAGTTCTGCATTGCAAATGCAAGCTGTAGGCATTGCCAATTGCCTTCCAAACAGTACTGTACTGTGTACGGAGTGATTCTGTTTTGATCGTTGTTTTTAAAGAAGCCCGACCGAGACAGAATTTGCAGTACTGTTCCAATAGGCGTTCTACGAACTGTCGGACCAATCACAAGCACGACAACCCTTAAAGTAAAAAAGAAATAACAAATTATGTTCTGATCAATCGGACAAAAGCAGAAAATCGAGCAACGTTTTTGTTGGGTATTGGCACCCTGGTCTTGGTTAGCGTAAATAAAAAATCAAACGGGACCTTGATGCTAAAAATAGATAAAAATGGTCATTCACGGGGATGACTTCGCGCTTTATCGCCTTACAGTACTAGTAGTGCATTTACCGAAGAAAAAAGAAGTGTATCCGGTGCTCGGAAAAAACGCTTTGATGAGTATTTCGAGACAGTGATGGTATTATATGTGCTGTGTATTGGCACCACAAAAGACGCAGACTATCACAGAAATGAAGAGTTCGCGTGATTTTATGAAACCTGACTCCATTTGATACCAGAGAATGCGATTGTCATATCGCTCGCGGCAAATCACGTTATTATGTTGTCAAAGATTGAAATGTGAAAGTATTATATAGATGTATGCACGGATCTCAAAGGAGACATAAAACCACGGTTTACGACCACTATCCAACTAATTGAACATTATATAGCCACGGTAATAAAATAATACAATAATTCACGCGTCAATTGTTACATATATAATAAATATTAGTATTATTATGTACATGTTGCAAGAGAGTTAATTAATATGGAATCAGTTCTCCGTTGCCTAAGCAAAGCGATACCGAGCGCCTTCAGTCAGATACCACCAATTCAATTAAATATAGAAGGCAGGGATTACCTCACATGGAAAGCGCTACGTAGCATTTTGCTTAGGCAACAGACACCAAACTTGTTGAAATTGTCAGTTATATGCATGACGTTTCAGTAATGCCGTAAACTCATTTATTGCGTTTGCTTTCAATGTTTGTGGATCTTTCTTCCGAAAAAATGCGATTCTGTGAATTTTGTGTACTAGTATTTCAAACAATTGGAATGCTTTTACTCTTTGGCACATGATCTAGTATGTTATTTAGTTGTTGAAAAGGGACTATTTGTTTTCGTTATAAGAGCCGCAAAGAAATCAACCAAATACATGTACAAATCATGTGTTTGTTTTACGATTTTATCAAGCAAACTTAAATTTGGTATGACATTGCAACATTAACTCATAGCAACCTAATGAAAGGATTGATTTTCCATGATGCTACATTATTTTCGTTAGTAATACAATAAAATGCATAAACTCGTGTACATAATAGTGTTTATTAGTTTGTATAACATTTTATAGAATTAATTACCGCCCGATTGCAAAGATGCGTTTCCACAATAAAACTGAACATTTCTTTACTCGCGGGAAACAATCGTTGTTTCCCAACCAACATGAAGGAGTTACAAAAACTGTTGAATTGTTCACCAAGACACAATAATGCTGATATCGTTATACTACTAAGTACATTATTCACAGGGATATGATTGGTCTGGGTTCTATTTAAGGGCAATTTTCTATATTATTCCCTCCTCCTATCAAGTGTACCAAAACTGTTGGAAGAAAGCATTCGCGTTCTCGCTGCCTTACTCTCTCGGTGATTGTATTAATTATATACCGCGCATATAATCCCCATGCTGACCTTTAACAATTGCCGTCGAAGTCTCTCCTTATGGCGAAAAATATTCTCATCGAAAGGTTGCTGTGGAGACGTGTTGTCTATGTAATAGTAAGACCAGAATAATGCCGTGTGAACGTGGGACTTATCATTGAGGAATGCGAGAAAATAGACGTCTGAGTAATTTTCAGTTTTTATGATCTTAGAAAAGCATGAGCGACATTCGTGGAATAATGGGCCCTAATAATCAGTTGTTTTTGTGTGGTTGTTTTGTTGCAAAAAAGGCAATACGCCTAGACTATGGCATTTATTGTGGTAGGATAATGGAAAATGGACGAGTAATTTATTGGCTGATTGCTCAAGATAAATCTCAACTACAGTCAAACCAGGGATATACATTGTATTACAGTAACCACCAAAATAAGTGTCATGTATACAGAACTTATTTCCCCATTTATTTGCCCGTATAACACTATTTGTAGAGCAGACAAATAACAGTGTTTTTGGAAACCATGAATTTTGTTGTTAATTAAGTGAAAATAGTCAAAATACCATACCTTAATTGGTACCCTAGATGTAAAACATTAAGTTTGAAGCTCACATGGAAGGTTTCGGTTTTTCTTGTCCCTAAGAGTATGTAACTACTTAAAGAGAAACTTTTAGAATCCGACGCATACAGGACGTTCATGGTCCTGCAAATCTACGTAAATTAAGAAACCATGAGATACCTAATTCATGTTTGCGCTTAATCGAAAGGGATGTCACCGTATTGTTTTCTTGTATGAACATGAGAGAGACACAGAAATAACAAACGTGGTCCTGCAAATCTACATAAATTAAGAAATCATGATAATTACTTGTTGCGCTTTTCTCAACCGGAAGTGATGTCATCATATTTTTTTCTTGCATGAAAAGTGAGAGAAACACAGAAATAACAAACGTCAAGCTAAAAGCGATGTTCGTCTTGCCTTGTGATAATTTCTATAGATGAAAATTTTAATGGCAATGAACACATAACCGCGAGAAACTTATAAATGATTGATTTCGTGTCTGTTGTGCGTAAACAATTCCAAAGTGCCTCCTGAAGGAATTATTATCTTTCAAGACAATTTCAATTGATTTCTAGTCTCATAGCCTCTCTTACTTCATGGCCTCAATGCTTTTAATCAATTATAGTTGGACTCGTCTGTCAGATAATTAATTTCTTCACTTTGGTATGACACATTAAATATTTCTTCTCTAGATTACCTGTGGAGACATTATTTCTACGGAACCTGCGGCTTTTATTGATTGCCATGGCAACCAGGATCTTGCGGCACGTGCCATTTGCAAAGAATTGTGGGACAAGTTTCCGATGAAAATTTGCCGGGTCTCGCTGCTTCTTAAATCTCGCGGACAACGGGATTTGTTAATGATCTGATTGGATTTGAATAGGATAATGAAACAATACAATGCCATTCTAGAATGACTATTTAATATTTCATTAAGCAGTTATTCTAGCTAATATAATGGTGTCTAAAATGTGTCTCTTGGCGATTGTTCTAAATGTCTGTCAGATTGCTTGCCCGGACATGTTGAGTACCAATCTCAAATTCTGATTTACAGCCGATTATTAGCTATCATCCTAGCAATCGCATTCATTTAATGCACCATATTTAGGCACCTTTACATTTGTATTTGCTTTCTTTTATCTAGAATTTGTCCCCCATTCAAAGAAATGGAGACACACTGCATTGCTTTGCACATGCCAATCCACTTGTCGGGATACCTAATGTTTTTGCCTAAGCAAAGCGCTACGTAGCGCTTTCCAGGGGAGACAATCGACAACTTCTATAGTTAATTGAAAGGGAGGTAGCTGAATGAAAGCGTTCGGTAGTGTTTTGCAACGGACACCTATATAAGCCATGTCCGACCGTTGCTTGATGAAAGCACGATGGAACATATGATCCTCAAACTATAGGTTGGACTTAGTCAGCAATTTTGCTATTTTTTTCATATCATCGAAAAAAAGACAAGGTCACAGTAAAATCTCTAATTCGAAGCAAACAGGAAGAATGCGTACTTACAAATATACAGTGTGGTGTTTTAGAATTGAATACTTACTGTAAAATCTTTTAATTTCAATGGAGCTAAATTTCGTGGTTTTGGTGAAAAAACCATTTCAAAGGGACGTAATTTCAAAGATATCCTATCCACTAAGTCATATACTCGTACTATAGAAATTATTAATATGTGTATGGATTTTATTTCGTGGTTCAATGAGATCAACCATAAAATCCCCGAAATGAACCTCCCGTCGAATATTAATGATTTCTATAGTACGAAGATATGACTTAAGTGGATAGGATATCTTTGATTGGTCAATTTTAAAAATGTGCTCAGAAACCATCCAATCAGATTGGTTTTTGCAATGTGTTGCCATAGAAACTATTGCAATTACATAGATATTTCACCACAAAATCCACGAAATGAACCTCCCGTCGAATACTTATGGTTTTACAGTATACGTGGATAAAAGAGTATTTTGGTACATGCTGCATATCACAGCTTACAACATTACTAGAAGTTATTGAAGGCATTAAAAAGGTTTGGTATCATAATATAAAATCTCTAGTGTTGCTATGAGTCAGTTGCGATAAAAATGGCTTGGATTTGTTGCATCACAAAGTCACAAAGCCATTGTCAAACATTACAGAATTAACAGAATATGGACTTGATTGGATCTACGGTTCTGCTTACTCTCCCATATGTAATATTTGATGCAATGTCTGCAATCTAATGCTTCCTTTTTACTTCCCGCGGATAGATCATACAATCTGTAGACACTGTCCCTTTTAAAACACTTTCCCCGCGTCTCAAGTGGCATTCCGACGAAGAAATCGAATAACGCTCAATTGAAGGAGAAAACTCAGACAAGCAAATTGGAGAAAAGTAAAAAGATAACCGATCACTGCATGCAGGAAATGAAGTATTCTATCAGATATTTTTCATCCGTTTTAATGGGTCTTCTGTGAGGAGTTACGGTCAGGTAGAAGCACGTTCAATCTTAGCTAAAAGCGGCTCTACAGTCATTGTTCCGTTAACCAAATCTCTAGGGAGACCTCCGTGCTATTACAATTCAGATACAAGCTACAGATAGCGAGAACAAGTGATTAATTTCTCTTAAACTATTGCTCAGTGACGTAAAAGTTTTCTCTTTGCCAATATTAAATGAATTTTGTCCTTCCTTTCGTACGACGATTTCTGACACTGACGACTGTCTGTCTTCTTAACAAGATATTAAAATGCATTAGAATGTCAGATAGAATATAGAGATAGTTCAGCTTCCGCCGGAGGTAATGGCGCAATAATTCTAAGATATGGCGATGCAGACCTGTTGATATTCGGAACACTTTGCATACATTGTTATTTTAGGAGAAGCGACAATAGCATTTTGGTGATGTATACTCTGTTGTCAAGGACAGGCGACAATAGCATTTTGGTGATGTATACATTGTTTTCTAGGACAGGCGACAATAGCATTTTGGTGATGTATACTCTGTTGTCAAGGACAGGCGACAATAGCATTTTGGTGATGTATACTCTGTTGTCAAGGACAGGCGACAATAGCATTTTGGTGATGCATACATTGTTTTCTAGAACAGGCGACACTAGCGTTTAGGTGATGCATACATTGTTATTTTAGGAGAAGCGACAATAGCATTTTGGTAATGCATAAATTGTTATCCAGGACAGGCGACAATAGCGTTTTTGGTGATGAATACTTTTGTGTTTTCTAGGACAGGCGACAATAGCGATTTGGTGATGCATACTTTGTTCTCCGGGACAGGCGACAATAGCCTTGTGGTGATGCATGCTATGGTTTCCGGGACAGGCTACAATAGCATTTTGGTGATGCATACATTTTTTTTCTAGAACAGGCGACAATAGCATTTTGGTGATGCATACATTGTTTTACAGGACAGGCGACAATAGCATTTTGGTGATGCATACATTGTTTTACAGGACAGGCGACAATAGCATTTTGGTGATGCATACATTGTTTTATAGGACAGGCGACAGTAGCATTTTGGTGATGCATACTATGTTTTACAGGACAGGCGACAGTAGCATTTTGGTGATGCATACATTGTTTAATAGAACAGGCGACAATAGCATTTTGGTGATGCATACATTGTTTTCCAGGACAGGCGACAATAGTCTTTTGGTGATACATACATTGTTTAACAGGATAGGAGACAATAGCATTTTGGTGATACATACATTGTTTAACAGGATAGGAGACAATAGCATTTTGGTGATGTATACCTTGTTGTCCAGGACAGGCGACAATAGCATTATAGTGATGTATACATTGTTTTCTCGGACAGGCGTATAATTTCTATGTTGTACAGGACAGGCGACAATAGCATTTTGGTGATGCATGCATTGTTTTACAGGACAGGCGACAATAGCAATTTGGTGATGTATACATTGTTGTACAGGACAGGCGACAATAGCATTTTGGTGATGCATTCATTGTTTTACAGGACAGGCGACAATAGCATTTTGGTGATGTATACTCTGTTGTCCAGGACAGGCGACAATTGCCTTTTTGTGATGCAAACTATGTTTTCCAGGATAGGCGATAATAGCGTTTTGATGGTGAATACGCTTGCTCTCGGTTCTACAATACTTCTTGCAACAATGTTTTGATGGTGTTTACATTTGCACCCTGTTCTACAAGACTTCTTGCAACAATGTTTTGATGGTGTTTACATTTGCACCCTGTTATACAAGACTTCTTGCAACAATGTTTTTATGGTGTTTACATTTGCACTCGGTTCTACAAGACTGCTGGCAACAATGTTTTGATGTTGTATACATTTGCACTCGGTTCTACAGGACTGCTGGCAACAATGTTTTGATGGTGCATACATTTGCACCTGTTCTACAGGACTGCTTGCAACAATGTTTTGATGTTGTATACATTTGCACTCGGTTCTACAGGACTGCTGGCAACAATCTTTTGATGGTGTATACATTTGCACCCTGTTATACAGGACTGCTGGCAACAACGTTTTGATGGTGTATACATTTGCACTCGTTTCTACAAGACTGCTGGCAACAATATTTGATGGTGTTTACATTTGCACCCTGTTCTATAGGACTGCTGGCAACAATGTTTCGATGGTGCATACATTTGCACTCGGTTCTACAAGACTTCTTGCAACAATGTTTTGATGGTGCATTCATTTGCACCCTGTTATACAGGACTGCTGGCAACAATGTTTCGATGGTGCATAAATTGGCACTCGGTTCTACAGGACTGCTGGCAAC
Source organism: Spisula subtruncata (assembly GCA_963678985.1). NCBI lineage: Eukaryota > Metazoa > Mollusca > Bivalvia > Venerida > Mactridae > Spisula > Spisula subtruncata. Next base: position 20,879,543 of record OY787661.1, read on the forward strand.
AATGTTTTGATGGTGTATACATTTACAACCTGTTCTACAGGACTGCTGGCAACAATATTTTGATGGTGCATATATTTGCACCCGGTTCTACAGGATTGCTGACAACAATGTTTTGATGGTGCATACATTTGTACTCGGTTATACAGGACTGCTGGCAACAATGTTTTGATGGTGCATACATTTGTACCCGGCTCTACAAGACTGCTGGCAACAACGTGTTAATGGAACATACAATTGCACTCGGTTCTACAGGATTGCTGGCAACGATCGCAAGATGGTGTATACATTTGCACCCTGTCATACAGGACTGCTGGCAACAATGTTTTGATGGTGTATACATTTGCACCCTGTTCTACAAGACTGCTGGCAACAATGTTTTGATGGTGCATACATTTGCACCCTGTTCTACAAGACTGCTGGCAACATTGTTTTGATGGTGCATACATTTGCACCCTGTTCTACAAGACTGCTGGCAACATTGTTTTGATGGTGCATACATTTGCACCCTGTTCTACAAGACTGCTGGCAACAATGTGTTGATGGTGCATACATTTGCACCGGTTCTACAAGACTGCTGGCAACAAAGTTTTGATGGTGTATACATTTGCAGAAATTGCTGGAAACAATGTTTCAATGGTGCATAAATTTGCACTCGGTTCTACAGGATTGCTGGCAACAATCGCATGTTAGTGTATACATTTGCACTCGGTTCTACAGGACTGCTGGCAACAACGTTTTGATGGTGTATACATTTGCACCCGGTTCTACAGGACTGCTGGCAACAATGCTTTGATGGTATATTCATTTGCACCCTGCTCTACAAGATTCCTGGCAACAATCGCTTTATGGTACATGCTATGTTCTAAAGCACTGCTGGCAACGCTATTTTGTTAGTACATACTGTTCTCCTTGTCTGGTTCCATACACATCTTGCAGTTATTTGCCAAGTTCCCAAACGACAGTATGTTGAAGATAACGTTGGTGGACCAGAATGTCGAAGTTTTGCATTTCATCGAAACATGATGACGTAACAATGTAAAAACACTGGGTGGCAGACGACATGTTGGAATCCAAATTACCATGTGACTAACAGTTGGTCCCTGGTCGATGATGACACGAATATAGCTCAATCCATTCATTTCACTGTTCATTTTGTGTTCAATATTTTTTTTAAATCAAATTGAAATTTGAGACCAATCGCTGTTTGATTTCGCGGCAATACAAATGAACTACAGAACTTGTATCGAATTATAAATAACATGTGGACAATTCAAGCATCGTTATGATGGGATATTCATGAATTCACAATTTATCATAAACATGTATCAGTTCCTATTAAAAGAGTGACATTTCTTTCTTCTTAATAATTCATCGATATGATTTTGTCTTCTTTGACAGGCTTTGTAATACGAAGCCATCAATGTATCAATGATGTCCGTTGATAACATTTATTAATAATAATAAACGAAGTATTATTCTAACTGAACTATTGTTTAACTATCTGGAGTAATATTTTATCCAATGTTCATTATAACGGAACGAATTTCTACGAGCTCTTGAATAAGTTATCTATGTAACATGAGATTGTGTTTTTTGATTCCATATGTTATTACCGTTTCCCAACATGTATCAAATAAGTGCACTGATGTCAGGGTATTACTGAACATTTTGGCCTCTGAGGTGAACTCACTATTTAATACCCTAGTCACATTTGCCCTACGAGCTCCGTACGAGCTCCGTGCGAGTTGATTTTTCTGAACTCGCACGACGTCCGAACGGAGCCCGCACAGAGCCCGTACGGAGCCCGTACGGATATCGAGACTCGTACGAGCATCTTACGGATTTTCACAACTCGTAGAGGACTACTCTGTGATCTGGTGAAAGCTATACATTCTGTATAATTCGTACGAGATCCGTACGAGCTGTGACCAGAAGCTAAGAACCTGCAAATACTGTTAGGATTAAAAATTTAAAATATTTCAAATTCGTACGAGTCGGTAAATCCGTACGGACATCGTACGAGCAGTGTGGCTTCGGGATACATCGCGATCAGGGATCTCAGTTCTAATAATTACCGGAAGCTTCCCGTACACCACGAGGACATTTTTCTCGATGCCTTCCTATGCACATTTATTAAATGGGGAGTTCATCGCTGAGGAAAAAAATAACTCAGTAGGACCATTGCATTACGTACATGAAGTCAGTAGCTCTGAAACAAACATAAACTCGGTAACTGCTGGCGTGAAATTTGGGATCGTGATTTGAGATTAATAATTACAAATAAATATTTTTGGAAACTTAATATATATGTGAAGTCATTTTGTTCAAAGTAACATTTTTATTTCGAACAGTTGACATTTTATTAATGCAAATCAAATCTCATATTAGGTTAATTTGAATAATTTCATGGATAGGATTTTGCCCCGCCCGGATTCCGAACATACTACTCTTTAATTAACAAGGTACCAATCGGTCCCCTTAAGTGTTGATTTCCCCTTTTTGTTGCAACAGAATTGGAAAGTGTGGCAAAGTGTTGTGAAGTTACTCTGTCCGCAGACGGAGTGTCTAAAAAACTGTGCTGCGGTGGATATGCATTGAATTGACCAACGGTTCAAAATCAACATTCTCAAATATTTTGAAAACCAAAAGACGATTCTTCAATTATTCACTTGTTTAATATTGAAAAACTGAAGAGTTGACATTATTTACCTGTGGAGAAATAGAGAGAATACAAAAGACGATTGAATATACGAAATAATGAGAATGCTATTTGCAAGCCTTGTTCCTAGATGTTAAGTATACGTCTGTTTGTACGAGTAATTATTTGAATTGCGTTTTAATAATTTATATTTATAATCATCCAAGCACACTGCAAAAAGTGCATGGTTTCTTCACGCCACTAAGAATTTCCACGAACTACGCATCGAAGGGTGCCTTGGGAACAAACGAATTCTTAGTAAAGGGTGTGCCGGTTTTGTGCAGAGAAAAATCTCACCTGATAATAATTTTCCAGGAAAAAAGGAAAATGTTATTATCTAGATCTCCTAACCTGATATGATCGCTCATTAGAGAGAGGGGAAATCTTATAATTTATTCATAATCTCTGGGACTAAAGTATATTTACTGTTGGAGTTTGGAGTTTGATTCATGAGTATTATATTTCAATTAATGGCTAGGTTTAAATCTGTTTTTCCAACATTTACTCATCATACATTCTATTAATTTTGCTCACAGGGTTTGGAATCCAATGGAAAACAATGGAGCACTTCATTAAAAGAAGTATCAATTCCGTTTGTCTTTTTTTACCATTTATGTTAATATTAATGACGTCGGTCCTCGGGTGGGATATTAGTATTTTATCATACCTTGAATACTGTTGCCATTCTTCATTATTATGAAATCAAATATTGCCCAAGTTTGTATTAAATAATACTAAAATCATCGAACTAAAAAATAATGCCAACCTATACAAAGGATGTATTGTTCCATGGTCCGTTTATAAATTTATCAATTCTCCCGATATGCCGACAGCAGTCACATGTTGTAAATTTTAGCAATTCTATTGGGTTCCCCCATGACTTCAAATTCATGTACATGTATTGTAATAAGTCTGTAATATGTTTTTAATTTTTAATATTTACTATTGTAATTGGGTCACGTTATCTTTGCGTCATATCGCAGTAATATAAATTTACACAAATTAGTAACTATGGGAAACATGTGTTCATCGTAATTAAGAACAAACCACCAATATACTGTGTTTCTGAATGGACACCCTTAAATAAACATTTCATGAACATTTTTTCTGGCACTCTTTGCGAATCGTTGGTTTTTTAATTCATATATGAACATAAAAACATATAACCAATTGTCATCAAAGTCGGTAGAACAGCATCATGGCTTGTGCATTCTGATCGCCTCGGTCTTTGTGCGTTGCAATGTGTATTTATCGGAGACTAACGGAAATGGTCGAACTTTCGTGTCATCGCCCCTGCGTAATAAATAAAAATGTCCGGGCTCTATACCCAAATGCAACAGGTTAGACCTACTAGTATATCCTTCCACGAAAAGAGAACACTGTCGTGTTTGTTCAGCCTTCGTGTGGAGGCTGAGTTTACCGAGCAATTGTGAAATGGTAAGTTGGTATTGGTAAGGATACATGTCAGTTCGGGGAAACTGGTTTAGCAAATCAGTCGCAGTATAGAGCTGAACCATGATTGTCGAGAAAAACTGCGCTCGTTAAATCTGAATAAACAAACAGCCCGAAGTTAAGAGACCGTAGTTCGGTACATTCACTCTTTAACTTACCGTCCATTCAAAGTCAAATGATACACGGTTATAAAAAGAAGAAGAGATGGATATAGAGGTTTTATAACCTGCTTCCACAGAAGATCCATAAGGTATAAATATAAGATCGTCCGTCAGGTAAACTATGTTTATCTAGGTTTAATTGGGTGTAACTGAGTTAACTGTAATCCCCATAATTCTTTCGTATGGTATAGCTTCCTCATTAGTATTACTTACTTTATCGACTATACAGTCCAGTTTGGGTACAATGGAGTGACGCAGCGGTAGCATCCACTATTACAATGTCAAACAATTATTAACAGTACATTGGCTTCACTGGTATGTGCCTTCGTAGCTCTATGGTTAGTGCGCTTGCCGTCTAATCTGCCGACCCGGGTTCAAATCCGGGTGGAGGTACATATATATGTATGTCATGTTCTAGTAGAAATAAAGCAAATAAAGGAAATGCTCGGCAACTATGTTAATAATAAAACAACACTTGTCATCACGGCCCAATATCAGAAGTAGAGTAGGCCAGGTCATATATGCTAAATAATAAACACTATTAGTGCGTAAATAAATTAAACGGTGGATGAAAGACCTCAGCTCCCACGATAAAGAAATCACCATGTTTATTAGTCTAGGGATAAAAATGATATATATCTAATTGTTAGTCATGAATAATTAAAATTTACTTTCATTCATTTTGGTCTCATGTACATGTATGCATTAATGGACATACCCACTTAACCAATTTTAGTTCATAGACCACCAACGTAATAGCTCATTAATATTCACGTAAATACTGTCTTTCACATCTACCTGGTGTCCGTTGCCTAAGCAAAGCGCTACAGAGCGACTTTATGCAGTTACCTCTCGTTCAATTAAATATAGAAGGCATGGATAACCTCCCATGGTAAGCGCTTCGTAGCACCCCGCTTAGGCAACGGAGACCTGGCAAGTGGGGTCTCATGCATGATAATGACCAAAGATACCCCGGTTAGTACAAGCCAGTTGACGGATTCCTGTCGTATATAAGAAAGGAGAAGAAACGGCTTGAATGAGTTTCCAGAGACGCGGACTGTTGCGAATGAATTCAGTATATTAGAGTTGTTCCCCTTCGTTATAAAATATTATGTTGATAGCTGTTTGCAGCAAAATTATTATCACCCCGCTTGGCTCAGTCAGTGAAGCACGAGACTTCTGTTGTGGGTTGTTGTTGTTGTTGTTGCTGCTGTTGCTGTTGCTGCTGCTGCTGATGATGCTGTTTTTTTGTTGTGATGGACTATTTTTTGAGCATCGTATAATGCAACAGTTCAACCTTTCCAGAATAATTGCAGCTCTATGTAGTGTAAACTTCTCTCTCTTAAAATATATCTTTCACATTTCCCTAAGTAGAGATCCATTTTAAAGTTGACCTCTGTAGAGCTACACCCTCTGTTTAATGACCACTTTAATTGTTGCTTTGAGAGAGGCCCCAACAACAACAACAGATGTTTGTTCGGTTCTATTCAATTTCTTCGCTGGAAATGTTTAATCGCACGTGCCAGAGTTTGTTGTTTTATCCGTTAGAGTGACAAATCGCCATCTTGTCGGAAAGTGTGATAAATTAACGTAAAATGTTTATTGTATTTTATTGTTTCCAATTTTTTCCCAGGCTATACGTCCGCGCCTATTTAGCATCTATCAACTTTTCGATTAGTCTTCTAAAACACTGTCAGCGCTAGATTTGTTGAACTGGTCGGGAAATGCGTATACAAAGTAATGAATGGTTTTGATACGCGCGTCAAAAACAATACTAATGTCGTTCCGGTATAACATATCTAATTTGTTGTTTGACATCTGATATGTTTTGTCAATAATATGGTAACATACTTCTATGACAACATGGGAAAATTCTCAACCCTCGTACTCCCCTGGACATGTGGTGTATTAATGGATAGCAGCCACCATTGTTGGACAAATATAGAACATTTAGTAGACCAATTTAGATACAATATAATAGATTTGTATATATAAATTGTATAATTTATTATTTCTATATATATGCACAAAGTACTTAAAAGGGTATTGTCTTCTACGAAAATATACATGTACTATATGGTACTTAATTATACTTCGTTTACAGGTTCGGATGATACTGGTCTTTTTGGTTATGTAAAAACAATAATATAAGTAGTTTACGAACACATTTATCTAATATTGTATTGCCTTCTACGAAATTTACACCCTGCACCATGTGGTACATCGTTTACAGATATGGTGCATACTGGTCTTTTGGTTATGTAATAATACTATTAAAATCACTAATAGTAACGGTATATGGAACGTTAAAGTACATTTGTATACCAATTAAGATACGCTTCATATACAAAAATGTATATAAAAATATAATTTGATATCTAAAAGGATAGCGTCTTCGTCGAAAATAGTATGTACTCTGTGGTACTTTATTTATACAGATTCGGCACATATTGGCCTTTTTGTTACGTAATACAAAATATGACAACAACAGTTAGTGCATTGTGTACAAAAATGGTTTTAATCAACGATTATCAGGGATTCTGACATTTTAGTTCGTTATAAGATTTATTCGCTCTATTGATATAACGAGGTTCGTTATAAACCATGTGATCCGTACATATAACATTAGGAGGAGTGACAGAGTGTGTTGGCTGGGTGCTCAATAAGCAGAACTTCGTTATATCGAAAATCGTTAAAGCGAGTTAAATTGTACATACAATGGTACAATACCCTACAAACACGAACTGTTTATAAAGACTAAAATATCTGATGAACCAAAGTAGGTGGTTTTTAAACACCAGTGAAATTTTGTATACTTGCAGTGAACGATTAAAGTTAATATATTATATTAGAATTTTTACTCTGAACTTAAGATTTTTTAAACCATATTTGGGAATCTAAAAATTTAAGAAAAAGCTCAAATAAAATGAAGGACGCCAAAACAAATTAACTTATTAAATTATATATAAGTGTAATATGCGCATATAATCCAATAAAGCACGGTGTGATATATAAATTCGATAACGGTGCATTGTGGTTCGGTGTGCGGTGCGGTGCGTGTGTGCGGTGCGGTGCGTGCGTGCGTGCGGTGCGAGACCGGAACAGAATAGATCAGAACAGAAAAATAAAAACTGTATAGAGCAAAACTGTAAAGAACCAAACTGTACAGAGCAGAGCAGAGATTTGTTTGGATAACAGTGAAATAGTCATACATACAGTATCATTGATACTACATTGTAGTGTAGTTAGCTGAACACAAGTATTAACCAGTATTAACACTGATAGTATCAAACAATAACACTGATTATTATAACACTGACAGTTTTATAGATAACATGTACGAGTGTTCGTGGTTTATACATTGGTAACATATCGGTAACTTACAAATAATTACATCATAAAACATGGTTTTAATACGAGAGTCTACTAACTCTACTTTCAACTCGGACACTCATCTGTCAAACTATACCCACTTACAAGATGTTACATGCGGCACTTGGCGTGCAACCGTCACACACATATGGTGATATGTTGCCGTAAGGGTTGGCGGCATGTGTCGTAAGATACAACATTATTTATCAACGTATCTATACATGGAAAATGCTTAAATGTTTATCAAACATGAGGGTATAGACAATTTATCGTGTATTATTATCAGCATGTATCGTTTATTGTTACCTTACAAATTTTCGATTTTTACGTTAACGAAACAGATTTTGATTTCTCTGATAAATAATTGACTTTGAATTTTATGGTCGATTTTCCGTGGATAAAATCTTTATTGGGTGTCATTATAAAAGTTAAATGAGCGTAAAACCCTATTTCTGGCTCATTAAAATACATCAAAATTCACGAGCACAGGATTTAAGGCATAAAGAAAACGAATTACGCGGTTATAAGAATAATTTTAGCATAATAATTTAAGGTATAAAGAAAAGGAATTACACTTTTAATACGTGAAAGCATATTTTTAATGCATTTTTTCATTTACCAAGTTCGAACCGTATTTTTTCTAAATTAAAAAATCGTTTCCCTTGAGATGGATTCACCTTTTAATAAAAGAAATGAATACATGTTCAATCATTTTCAAATATATATAAAATCTTATATCCAACATTAACACTCATCTAAAAATTGTAAGAACAGTATATTCAACCCTGTGGTAGTGGGCACCTGAATTAAGCATCACAACGTCTTGCAAAGTTTCATTATTGTCTGCAAAAGACAAGTTTATAGTACATTCATAAGCGGTTGTGGTAGAGCGTCCGCATCGAGTGCTAGGACATACACAATTCGTTAAAAATGGTCATGTTATACCCTTGCTTTGGGCTCTTTGTGGTATTCACATGGCATCTGCATCTGCATCTTCTCTTTTCTCAAAATTTTAAAATTTTGAATTCTGAATTGTATCAGATAGCTCGAAAAAAGTTTTACACAGAATTGAAGCATTACGTAAAGAGGAATAATAATCATAAAGAAAACATGGGTTGTTCATCGTTTTTTTGGGGGAAATATGTACAAACATTCCAGGAAAAGTGCACTATATTTTATAATGTGTATCGTATTATCAAGTTACTTCAAACTTTTCATTCATGAAATAGAACATTTCATGATACATATTGTACCATGTGGGTGTTTCGTACAAAATGGCGCTGCTACCATAGTAAAGTTAGTAATTAAATCGTATTTGAGTTGTCCATTAAGATGCTTTGTGAATACCAGCCCAGGATACGGTTAGTGCAGGTAACTGGTGGTTCGCCTAGTATCAGAATAATCAAATACCTAAATTACAGATCTTCGGAATAATACATGCATGCCTGGATAGCTTAAAATAATGATAAAAAATTCTGTTCAAACTAGTTATGTCACTTATCATTGGGATGAATTTATTTCTCGGTTGAAGTAATTGCATGACTGAAAGTCAACACTGTTTGTTTTTAATTACATCAAAAATACTCATGACATAGATTTTGAACATTCTGATCACCTCGGCTTTTTTCGCTAAAAGTATATTTATCGGAGACAAACGGAAATTGCCGAGTTTTCACGATTGAGGTTTAGAAGCGTTCCATCTGGTTCCGTACACTGTCTCCGGGTTAATCACTTTAATTCCATTACTAATAATTAAATTTATTAATAATAAATTTGTAGAACAAATATTGAGGTAATATTTAATGGAAATACAGACCATTTATACATGTATAATTAATTTCAAAGAAGAGCAAATTATGAGGGTAAAACATCATGACCGTAATAATAAGACTTAGTTCAGAATGGTCATGCCCATGCCACATGCTTGCTCTTTATTTAACGTCGATATTGAGGTATTGGAACTGTGTGTGAAGGAGTTACTGTTCCTTGTCGCCAAATCCCAAAGCTGTACAATGGCGGTAAACTATCACCGTTTAAGTCTTTTTAAAGAAAATCCGGGACATAGCCTTATGTGCCACTGCTTTATTTCTCTGAGTAAGAATAACCCACTTGAATGCTGCAATGGACTAAGGTATGAATCCGCACCCGTTAGGGTGGTGTCCGTACATGCTCGATATGCCTTGGCGCTGTAGCTCGATGTTAGCTTCACACTAACCAGAGAAGAAATAGTCTTCTCTTATGGAGACTCGAACATAGGTTTCCTGGTACAGCCCAATGACCATGGGATTTAAATGCCAAAGGGCTAGTGAAACCACTGAATGCCTGATAGCGGTCCTCAGAAAGTTGAAACTATCCTGCTCTTTTCAACGGGATCTTTGGCTTTTAATTACTTCGTTGGGTTATGTGTGAGCAATGCTCCATGTAGTTGTGTTTCGTCATTGTGTTGTTACTGTTTTCTGAGCTTAACTGGTTCAGTTGTGTTCTGCCTTCCCTGTCCAATTTCCATATATATGTTTTACAAGTATACTGTCATTAAAAGTGCAAAATAATTATTTCAAGTTCTACAGGTACCGTCACTAAAACGCGTGTACAAAACTAAGAAAAAATATTGTGTTGTTTTTCCTTGCATTATGCGGTACGGATGGCCTTATTATTGAGGGTTTATTGTATGTATATAAATATGTTTGAAGTTATATTTGTTGAAACAATCTTACTGTAGCTGTAAAATGTAATTTGAGATCTAAACCTCAATATAATAAGATCAACTCAATAGTGCGACCTATTTCAAAAGGGTCCAAAATTTTGGCCGTATTATTGAGGTTTTATTGTATGTATATATAAACATGTTAATTGTATTATTTTTAAACAATTTTATTGTTGATGTAAAGTGAGGTCTAAACCTCAATATAATAAGATCAACTCAATATTGCGACCCATTTCAAAAGGGTCCGAATTTTGGCCGTATTATTGAGGTTTTATTGGATGTATATAAACATGTTAAAGGTATTATTTTTTAACAATTTTATTGTTGATATGAAATTTAAGTTTAAGTCTAAACTTCAATAATAAGACCAACTCAATAATACGACCAGTTTTATAGGGTCCAAATGGTGGCCGTATTATTGAGGTTTTATCGTACATGTAACTAGTTGAAAAAATACAGTAAAAATAAGGATATTATAATCATATTACAAGAGAAAAACACCAATATAATATCAGTCAAAAGCATATCATATACTTATTATACAAATAAACTGTAAAATATCATTGCGACTCCAAAAGTGTTCGCAATGTTTAGAAGACTGTCGAACAGAGCCAAAGTTTGAGGAATATTGATTGAAATACAACAACAAAAAATTATGGACACCATTACATCTTCAAAGAGATATAAACATATGCCGCGACAATGTTTAACTTGTCAAAAATACAAAAAACGGCTATGCGTTGATTACTTCCCTTGTCCTGTTCAAAGACGACAAAATAATAACGGCGGCTACAGACAGAAACAACATGTGAGGGTAATTTTACGAAATGATTGGGGCGTAAAAAACAAAACGACACAACAATACGTTTGTCTCAATATTTTTAAAGCCACCTGTGAATTGAGGCTCACTGTGTTGCGTAATTTTTGGGGTTAAACCTAAAAGTTTTGGTTTTATATGCCTGCAAGCTAGATTCACTATTAGGCACACGCTTCATTGTCGCAACAATACGCTACAATAAAAACAAATGGCGAACAACGCAGCTGTATCCAAATCGTACAAGTTATCCGTCAATCTTATGTCGATTTCCTATCCCATGATCCAATATTTAACGCTCTTTCACGGATGTTCATTTAAACAGATCACCGATAAAGCTCCTTACGACGCGTGGCGAGCTACTTTAAGGCGGGGCGATCGATTACGAAGAGAGCCGAAGGACACGCGAGGATGACAAGAAGGCGTGGCTTAAGGCACGCGACCTATATCATCTTCTGTCACGCCTTTAGACATCGGCTGATTTAATCTTCATCATTTCGAATCAAAGTTCGAGTATACGTTACGCTATGAACAGTCGGTAAAAGATCAGTTTGTGTTGAGCTAAGAAAAAAGTGATTTTATTATTTTTTAATTGAGTGACATTTCCAAACTTTTGAAGGACTTTCTCGGATGTGCATTATGTGACTAAAGAAATGAACTTTGTTCTTTGTTGCGCAAAACATCACAACACATAGATAATTCTTATAAAAAGAAGACGTGGTGAGTTATAATAATTTAATTAAATATGAACTGTTTTGTCAGTGATTTAAAATGCTTCAATCTATTTTTCTTTCTAACTTGAGAAGTTTATTAAACTGTCATTAAAATATATTTTACCGCGGTTTTATGAGGGCTAAGACGGACGGACCATGTACATATTATCATTAACTCATGTCAAGTTTTGAAACGCGGAAATGACTTAAGTTATTATACAGTTTTATTGGTAAACATATAGGTAACGTTTAAAATAAATTTTCATGACTTTTATTAGGTGTAAATGTTAACTTTCAATCAAAAGGGAAGTATATAAACCTATGAAAAGACACATGTTTTTATCAACTCATTTTAATACGCCGAAAGATAACATTTAGTACTATCGCCGTTGACTTACAGATATTTGATATGGCTAAATAAACACTTCAAATGTAACAGAAAGTGTATATAAATAAATGTATGATTACTTTGTCAACTGCAGTAACAATTATGTATACAAATACGTAATCTTCCCCCATATTTATTTATGTATATAATTTCTATAGATATTTTACTCATTGATACATTTGGATGATGCACATGACAGGTTCGTTCTGAGACAATAATTAATCATAACAAATATGGAAACAATGTGTTTATTATTAGAGTATATTCTCAGTCAACATTCCCTTGAACCAATGAACTTATTTGGCTTCGAACAACATTAATAGTATGACAACAAGACAAAATGAAGCAAATATTATACTATTTATATTCTCGGCTTCCAGGAAACACTGATCATTTGTACTGGCACTTCCTGGAAATTCATTTTATTCTTCATTTTATTATAACTAATATTCAGTGACGAAATTTAAGCAGGTAGTCTACACTTTAACAGAATTTCTTGGTAATAATTTTGAAATGTTTTATAATTTTTTGTTGATCTGTCTTCAGACTTATATTTATTTATTTATTTATTATATTATACATTTATTTTTATTACCTTGTGCATGACAATAATGAAGTAAAATATACAAACATATGATAATTATAACATTGTGAGCACTGCCATGTGTAAAATATCAATGTACGACAAGTTTATCCTCTATATGCATTTATAATAATCGTCTTTGGCTGCATGCACTATGATACAATATAGAGCAGAATACTTTTATTTTCAAATTTATGATGAGCCATTGCTTGCATTATAATCACATTTAGACATATAAAAAGAAGGATTGTCTATCCCTATGTGTACATTGTCTCAGTTAAAGTCATGCTTACGTGTTTTACTAGTATGGTATGCATTTCTACGTTTTTTAGTGACACAATCACAAATATAAATATTTTGGTGATGTTTTGTCGAAAATCTTACATGTAAAATGGTGTGGAGCGGTTTTGTCTGCAAAGAGGGATACAACCGAAATAAATATTACATATTTTCCTATCCTTAGAAACGATTGTCTTATGTACCTTGCAATGAGTACGTGTGAGGGGTAATAGGTTTAAAAAAATATTTTCATGGTCCCGACTATCAATAACCGAATAAGCTCTTCTAAGAACCCTAAACATGACCCCTAATTGTTTTAGTATGGTTCATTTGCTTGGATTTATAGGGTCAACGTTTTCAATAGCATAAACGCTACTGAATTATACACTGTACAGTAACGTAGTAATAGCCATTTTAACAATAAACTTTATAGGACTTTCACCAAAATAGATTTTCGAATAAGTGTATTCAACTCTAGCTTGGTAGTATTCTATAATACAGTGGTGGTCCACAACTCAAGTTCATGGTTTAATAATATATACGGGGACCAGCTTATTTTACACAAAAAAATAGATGATCCCTTGACATATTTGATAGCTTTAAGAGTAGATTTATTAGCATTAAAATAGATTTATATTCATAAATATGAATGGTTGGTTACTATATTGCGATATATGACATATTTATGTTATTTCACAGTTCACCTCACTCATCTCACTGTAGCACGAATTCAATGGGATAATGACACCGGTAAGCACCCGAAAAATATAAAATAATTATACATTCCAAACATTATTTAATTATATTTTTTATAAAACTAACTTTACTAGTACGTGTATATAAAATTATATCTTGTATCCTGTATTCGGCAGTTTATTTGCTAGAAAAGTATTAAAATCTATTTTTTATATTTCGTTTTAGGAACTCGGAGTAATAAACTGGCATTAGTAAAGTGTACGTCTGCCTGTGTGTACGTTTAGCTCACTTAATTGTTATGTGATGAATGAAATTGAAATTCATCAGAATAAATAACAGAACAAAATATAATTTAACCTGTCTTCGAGTCAGTACTCATCAATTCAAAGTCCGTGCAAAGTGTGCACTCATTTTGGCGCCAAATTACATACTGTCTATATTGAGTGCATTTCGCGCGTAGTTTCGACCAACCGAAATGGTCGTTATGAACGGGGAGTTTATCCAGTGCCAGAAAAAGCACTGTTAGAAAACCCTTTGATTTTTTGCATTATTTGAAAAACAATCAACGCATGAAGAATACTAATCCATAGAAATTGGTGAAACAAAACGATTATGCAAAGCATTTTGAGACAGTATCCACTGATTTAGTTGAGTGTAGGTTTGTATTAAAATGTCTTGTGCAGTGAATGAATTGGTAACGACAGATCGATTAAAATTCCATTAATTTCAAGTCGATATAATGTTTCAAGGTTGAGGGGCAGTCTCAAAGTAGTTCATATTTGTCCTGTTAAACATATGAAGGTGCGGAATCCTTGAATTCTTTGATTTTCCCTCATATTTGGAACAACTTATTAATATTATAATTATATCATTATAAGTTAGAATACGCTAAGTAGTGTATGCCTATTATAGTTCAATTGAAAAGCTTGGAGTTGTATTGGATGCTGAAGGGCTGTCACGCGGTGTTGAATGATTGGGTATTCGAAAACCTTAAACACGACAATCACAAGTTGTGTGTCCGTGTACCTTAAAATCAACACATACAAATGATGCAATAAACTATGGATGTTGAGAATTCATCAAGTAATTTTTTTGGGGGAAATATATCATAAATTATTCCGCTCAGTCGAAAGTCACAGAATGAGTCATTCACACTTTTCACACTTGAATCACAATTCAATTTAGATATTACGCAATTCCGTGCCATTGGGCATGCTTGTATCATGGGGGTATGGTTTGTAAGAAATTTGCCAAAATAATGACTATTTGTCCTAGTCAGAAATACGTAGTTCAAAGTTAATTGATAACGCTTGTACACAATAGCTCGCCCGTCAGGTAATACGTATTTCTTACAGTCCATTCAAAGTTAATTGATAACGGTTGTTAACATCAGCTCGTCCGTCAAGTAAACTATGAGTATCTAGGTTTAACTCGACATACATTGGTTCACTGTACTGTAATCCTTTCCATTCTTTTCGATAAGATAGTTCCCTCAGTTGTATTACTTATTGAATTGACTGTACATATTAGTTATATTAAGTCTGGTGAACAATCAATGCATAATTATACAGATGTGCATACTAAATTTCAATTCGTAAGGACTATTTTCAACATTTTCTTCAGATCATCAAACTTTTAATAAATTTTCCTCAGAATTTAAAACAATTTGAAATTCACGAATATAGGAACTCAATTTTCTCCATTTTCAGCAAGTCCCCGAAATTGAAAATCCACGAAAATAAACGATTGTCTTTGTGCTTTGAATTGTCAGTTTTTCTAAGAATGGGTGTCAAATAGTAAGATATATTATCTCATTAGTGAATGATACTCGTCGATTTATCACTGATGTGCTGTAGATAGAACTATCAACTACTGGACTTTGTAAAGTTGATTCTGATTTGCTTGTATTGTTTAGGATAGGAAAGGGTAAGTGAGGTGACATATCTTTAAGATATTAATCGACAATTAAGATAAAGTTAAGACAAGGTTCAGTCGACTTGTTTCGTTTTCAATATGTATAGCTTGGCGAATTTGACACGAACCTGACCTTCATGCATGAATAATATATTTATTACAAGATTTTCTGCTTTGAATATATCAATTTCCGCAAAGCAAATCGTGCAATATCGGTATTTTTCAATTTTTTGTTTGTATTGCTTCCTGAGCCATCGTGATACTACCCGATTATGAAAACATACAGCTGAGGAGGTTATAAATATAGGCAAGAAATTGCCTCTTAAATTATGCTGACCAAAAAGTCATGTTCGTGTCAAATTCGCCAAGGTATACAAGTATGTTGTTCATTTGTATATGAAAATAAATTTGGGTATGTCGCGAGATAAACTTTGTCGAGGAAGTTTAGTGGGATTGCCCCCCCCCGATGACAATTGCATTTTTATCTACTACATGTAGTATAAAACGAGTCAATTACGTATACACATTTATTTTGGATTTGGAATTTACTTTAAAATGCAGACAGTAGTTTTTGTCGTGAAAATATTTTTTTAGGGTAATAACTTTAATATGGATACTTCTGTATTTCAATACATTTGCGCTAGATCTAAATGAGTAATCTAGCTTTGTATTGACAATACACTGTATATCGATGGCTTAGAATAAGAAGGTCGTGGCTACTACTTACGACCTTATAAGACGCACACATATTTGACATCAACATCACAAGGTGCTTCTTATGAGCCTATTTTCATGAAAATCGGAATTTGTCATGTTGACCAAAATGAATTAACAAAAGCTTGTTTTTCCAAAATTAAAGAGTAAACATCAGACAGTTTTTTCTTGTTTTCTCAATATATTGATTTTGTAGTTACGACCTTCTCATTCTAAGCAAGCGATATGTGCTATTGCGTAATGTAAAGAATGTGCTATGTAAAGTGATACATGTATTTTAAGCGTTTACCAAGCATCACCGATCCGATCCATTCTTATGAAAAGCAGACGACAGAACTATATGTTCGACTTTCCTTGGACGTATTAATTATTTACGCCATTTTCTGTTTTCTTGTGAGCACAAATCGATCAAAGTAGATGATGGATGGCACCAAGAAATCATTCATCACTTTCATCTTTCCTTTTACTGACTTTATGTTGCAGACGACATTTCTCAGTCGCGAAAATATATGACTTTAGATCATTATCTTTTGAAATACATGTACATGTATATTAGCAACTGTTGTTGCTATTTTGAAACTAACGCGAGTTCTTTTAGCTCACCTATCATAAATTGTAAAAGAAGGCGATCTTGCGTCTTTTTCACGACTTTGCATAACATGCAAACGGTATTAATATTGGTCTACTGGTCGCGAAAATACGCGGTTTTAGATTTGTTTGCTTGCGTTTTTGCTTGTGTTTATTACAAACCATTGAATTGGTCATTTTCGTTTATTTTAGAACTGGCTCTAGTCTTACACATACGTGGAACAGACGGACAGGAACTTCCACGAGGGCAGCATTTTGCCGGATGATTGTTGCTAAAAATAGAATTACAATGGTAAACATTGATCAGCCTGTTGTTGCTGATTCTCAAATAATATTAAGAGAAATTCTGCAAAACCGTGAAAGAGTTTCTATAGAATCTGCTTTAGACAAACCAGGCATCATGCATGACACAGCCACAGCTCAGCTGAAGTCTAAGGAGCATGAAAATATAGTTCCAAGAAATGAACTCAACGGTGAGCATTCCACAAGATCAGATCGTGGTTCAGAAATCGGTAGTGACGAAGAATCGAGTATCAATGACCAAAGTCGTGTAGATGAAACCGACGGAGATGATTCTAAGTCGGACGCTGACGATGCTAGATCGACTGGAATGAACTCCAGCGACGAGACCAAACAAGCAAAACGCGCACGAGTTGAGAACATATTGAGTTCGATGTCGCACCCACAGTATATGGACATGGAAACAATGTATGGAATCAATGAAGTCAGGCGCCAGAAGAGAAAACAGACGGTACCACAGCAGCATGAACAGACGGCGAAAGTGAGGAAATTAGACGGTCCACATTATGAAGACGATCTTTGGAATCTAAGACAGTTAAGTGCAGTTCAGAATTACTTCAGACAATATGATGATGCTATTCCCAAACATTTAAATGGTTTTGGTGGTGGAATGGACAATATACACAGACTACATCAAACATATTTTGCAAATTTGTCAGCTCGACACGCTGAAGAATTTCAAAAAGAGCAACAACACCTTCAGAACAGAGCAGCAGCTTTGGGATCATTTGAAAGGAAAGTGTCAACTGCAAACGATCATTTTAACATTGCTGAGCATGTAAGAGAAACAATGAATGCTAATAAAGGTCTCTCTCAAGGCGTAGCTGAACTTGATGACAAAGAATTAAACGAACTTATTACAAATTTAAAATCAAAAATCGAGGAAGCCGTTAGTGTTACAGTAGACAAAGAGCTCTCAAAGTTCTTTCAGAAGCGCAATAACAATAAGTCAAAAGAACCTGTCGAAACTAACGAGAAACATAGTAAATTAGAAACAAAAAGTGAAGAAAAACGTGCAAATGAACCAGAAAAGAAAGCGACAACAGATCACTCGCTGAGTAGTATTCTACAAATGCCTGATAGATCTAATAGTATCAGTAACGCTTTCAGAGTTCCTGAGCGACATAGTGCATTTGAATTACCAAAACTTGGTGGAGGTGGGATACCGGAAATTCCAAGGACGCCATTTCCCCATCACCCTCCACTCGGATATCCTCCGTTATCTTTCTACCTCCCTACAACTCTCCATCCGCCCGCGATGTATACCTGCACCGGGATTCCCCCAGAGCAGACCGAGGCTCTATCATTAGTTGTAAACACTCCAAAGAAGAAGCGGACAAAGGTCACCGACACTCGTCTTTCTCCGCGTGCTGCGCGCGCATTGCTCCACGAGAATGGTACTTTAGGATCAGTTTTTGAACACGAGAGGGCGCTGTCTGCAACTTTTGGACAGATGAACCCACCATGTTTACCAACCAGTGTTGCAATACCTAACCCAAGTCTAAGTCACTCAGACATTTTAAGTTATTACAAGGACCAGTGTGGCTCACCAGCGGACAATGATCGACCGACGCCTTGTTCTTCAACATCGCCATCAGAAACCGGATATGGCTTCATGAAAAGTGATTATTTCAACGATTCTGATGTATTCGATTCCCATGGAAAGCAAACTGTATCCTTTCACTGCAAAATCAAAGTTCAATATTGCCCTATTATATGCATGAATATTATTGAATATTCTATGCATGATTTTTATATTTATTGTATTGTCTCTTGTTACATTGTTGTCGGTGGCAGTGTGTCCATTTTCAGTACCTTTGCATTGGAAAACTATATGTTTAAATATGATATGCAATACTTTGAAAACGAAACGCTTATAAACTAATGAAGGGTATACTTACAAAATAGACTTATAAAATACAGATATGTGTTGGCAGGTCAACGGTATTTAGTTAATTAAAAACAATATGAAATTGTCACTTTTGAAGGCATCGCGGGGAATATCGCACGCGTGTGGAATCGCGTGTGGTATTTTTAGCTCACCTGACCACAATGTGGTCATGGTGAGGTTTTGTCATACCGATATGTCCGTCGTCCGTCGTCCGTCGTGCGTCGTGCGTCGTGCGGCGTGCGTCGTGCGTTGTGCGTCGTGCGTCCGTCAACAATTTCTTCAAACGACTTCTCCTCCTAAACCGCTTGGCCAAATTTGATAAAACTTAATAGGAATGTTCCTTGGGTGGACCTCTACCAAAGTTGTTAAAAAAATTCCAGTCCGTCGCATAACTAGGTCACACAGGCTAAAAATAGATTTTCAAAAAGGAAACTTCAAAAATCATCTTCTCTGAAACCGTAAGGCCTAGAGCTTTCATATTTAGTATGTAGCATCACCTTGGGGTCCTCTACACAGATTGTTAAAATTATGTCCCTGTGGTCAAAATTGGCCCCGCCCCGGGGGCCCTTAGTTTTACATAGAGTTATATAGGGGAAACCTTAAAAAATCTTCTTCTCCGAAACCGCTTGGCCCAGGGCTTTCATATTTGGTATGTAGACTCAGCTAGAGGTCCTCTACAAAGATTGTTCAAATTATGCCCCTGGGGTCAAAATTGGCCCCGCCCCGGGGGCCCTTAGTTTTACATAGAGTTATATAGAGAAAACTTTAAAAATCTTCTTCTCTGAAATTGCTTGGCCCAGGGCTTTCATATTTGGTATGTAGACTCAGCTAGAGGTCCTCTTCAAAGATTGTTCAAATTATGTCCCTGGGGTCAAAATTGGCCCCGCCCCGGGGGCCCTTAGTTTTACATAGAGTTATATAGAAAAAACCTTAAAAAATCTTCTTCTCCGAAATTGCTTGGCCCAGGGCTTTCATATTTGGTATGTAGAGTCAGCTAGAGGTCCTCTACAAAGATTGTTCAAATTATTCCCCTCGGGTCAAAATTGGCCCCACCCTGGGGGTCACCATTTTACTTAGACTTATATAGGGAAAACATATAAAAATCTTCTTGTCTAAAACTACAATGCCTAAGAGCTTTGATATTTGGTATGTTGCATCATCTAGTGGTCCCCTACCAAGATTGTGCAAATTATGCCCCTGGGGTAAAAATTGGCCCAGCCCCGGGGTCACCGTTTTACATAGACTTATATAGGGAAAACTTATAAAAATCTTCTTCTCCGAAACCGCTTGGCCCAGGGCTTTCATATTTGGTATGTAGACTCAGCTAGAGGTCCTCTTCAAAGATTGTTCAAATTATGTCCCTGGGGTCAAAATTGGCCCCGCCCCGGGGGCCCTTAGTTTTACATAGAGTTATATAGAAAAAACCTTAAAAAATCTTCTTCTCCGAAATTGCTTGGCCCAGGGCTTTCATATTTGGTATGTAGAGTCAGCTAGAGGTCCTCTACAAAGATTGTTCAAATTATTCCCCTCGGGTCAAAATTGGCCCCACCCTGGGGGTCACCATTTTACTTAGACTTATATAGGGAAAACATATAAAAATCTTCTTGTCTAAAACTACAATGCCTAAGAGCTTTGATATTTGGTATGTTGCATCATCTAGTGGTCCCCTACCAAGATTGTGCAAATTATGCCCCTGGGGTAAAAATTGGCCCAGCCCCGGGGTCACCGTTTTACATAGACTTATATAGGGAAAACTTATAAAAATCTTCTTGTCTAAAACTACACTGCATAGAGCTTTGTTATTTGGTATGTAGCATCATCTAGTGGTCCTCTACCAAGATTGTGCAAATTATGCCCCTGGGGTCAAAATTGGCCCAGAGTCGGGGGTCACCATTTTATATAGAGTTATATAGGGAAAACATATGAAAATCTTCTTGTCTAAAACTACACTGCATATAGCTTTGATATTTGGTATGTAGCATCATCTAGTGGTCCTCTACCAAGATTTTTCAAATTATGCCCCTGAGGTCAAAATTGGCCCCACTCGGGGGGTCACCGTTTTACATAGACTTATATAGGGAAAACATATTAATATCTTCTTGCCTAAAACTACACTGCCTAGAGTTTTGATAATTGGTATGTAGCATCATCTTGTGGTTTTCTACCAAGATGTTCAAATTATTCCTTTGGGTGAAAATTGTGCAGGGTTTATAATCAGGTGAGCGATATTGGGCCATCATGGCCCTCTTGTTTATTATCATGTCATGACAAACATGTAAGTCATATCAAAGCTGCTACGGGCGTAAAAACCGCTTTCTTCACGCGACTTTGTTTCATGTTTATCGGTTTATATCGAGATGCCTTGTTAAGTTTATGAATTTCTTCAAGAATTTCTTTTATCAGGCCAACGGATCTTCACATCGACTTTAACAAATCGATTTCAGTTCTTGAAGAATCTAAGGTATTTCATTATTCATAAACTCGTCCAAAGCCAGCAACAAAAACCAATTAAGAAATCATTATTTTGTCAGCCGAGTAATGCTTGGCAACAATATTTCATATTTCAACTTAAGAACTTGGACAGTTAATTTGATGCACTGTGTGCCAAAATGTCAAAATGCCATAAGCGACGCCGAATTTTGAAATGTCACACGTTGTTGGCTGTAATTGAATATTTCGATTTATAGGGCTGTTATCTCAGATATTTTATAATTATACGATATTTAAATACGACTTGACATATTATTAGCCGGTGTTAGCCTTGTTTGGTCACAATCGTGAAAGTCCGACCATTGAGTTTATCAGCATGGTTTGGTCACTGTCCACAAGTTGGCGCTTTTATTGTGATTCGTGCTCGCTCTATTTCGTACCTCTATCCATCATGAACAATCTTACATTTCAAGCTCGGTTTAATTTACTGATTTCCTGAAGGATTTGGAGTTTTCTTCGCACGCATACAACGCATCATTTATCATGTGATACGATTTTTTGTTCGAAAATGAGTATCTTTTAAAAGCAATGTGGTTAATTTGATTAAAATGCTTCCCGTAAGGATCTAAGCTGTATGTCAATAGGGGGAATGAAAAGATCTATTTCCATCGAAGATTCGCACCGATTCATGTTTTCTTATACTTGTATTTTATTCAATATTATTTCCGATATCACAATGTCTTCTTTTTTCAAAGTGCTTGTTAAAATTCTGTTTTAAATGAGTGTTCTTTCGACCCCTTTTTACATGTTATTTTGAAAGAAGCTACCACACCAGCATTCTGTCCCCAAAGAGTACTTAACACATTGAATGCATGGCTACTTATTATTTGATGCAGTCTGTTTGGTAAAATATTGTCCATTTAACTATGTCCTCCAAAAGTACTTGCGACCATGTTGAGCTCTATCGATTAGACATAAATAGCCTTGAAACTTGGTTAACATAGTCTCTTGACAACGCTGAAGTGTCCCTTAAACGCTCGAAGACGCTTAAAACCCCATTCTTGCAAGTTTCGAGTGCTCATTAGTATCCCATTTCATTAGACGTGTTCGCACACCCTTATCGTCGACGAACGAGCTATTAAGAAAATTGTTTAATAACCGTTAGGACTTATCGATGAGTCTTGGGGTGTTCCGAATGTCAATTAATCATGTGACATTAAATATGGCGGCTGGCGCGCGCTAATTTCCATTACCACGTGACGGGCGTGAACTGTATGATATTCCGAAGAACTGTTGAACAAAAACGTCATAAATAGCGGTAAAACAATTAAACACGCGATATTGTCTGTAAAATATTTTCATTATATTTGTCTTAAGCTTAAGTTTTGTGTTTTAAGAAAAACAGATCTATGGTGGGTCGAAGAAGACACTTAAACGTGTTTGTTTAAGTCGGTTGGTTATGAAAGAAGCACCACCGTTTGTCACGATTCGCCGATTTAATCTTCTTGCAGGAGGTCTTCAAATATTTACTTATCTTTTAAGACCAATCTTTCGTGGAAATCAATCTTTGTTCGTTTGTTTCTGAGAATGTTCAACTGGAGCTCTCTTCTACGCGGATATTTGATTTGAATGCACTGATTAACGGCGTTGCGAGTTTGTACTTCGATTATGAAACGCCGTTATAATTGCAAAGACGCGTTTTCTTCTTCTCAAACGAGTTGATCTTTAATACGATTCGATATGAATAATATTTGTTCTTTTTCTCAAACAGCTGTGAAAAAGTTCAGATAAACAACTATACTGTTTTATAAATGCATCGATTCTACTAAAATCGAAACACTTGTGCGTCTTAATCGTTTTAAGAAAGGTTTAGCTGATGAGAAATGTAATTCAATTTTGCGTAAATGGCTTATCTCGTTCTTTCGTTCGTGCGTGCGTTCGTGTGTGCGTGCGTCCGTTGGTGCGTGTGCTAGTTGGTGCGCTTGCTTCACTGTAAAAACATCTATAATTAGGGTCACTGAGTTTGAATCAGAATATTTTTTAAAACATTACTTTGACGCCCATTTCCTGTGTTAATTCTTTCAATGATTTATCAATCTACGAATGATCAATTCCACATAACTTTACATTCATAAGGAATTAAACATTCTAAAAACAAATCAATACTAATGTGTTAGACCGATAAAATTTCTTCAAGGAACAATTTCTTTTCAGCCATAAATTATGGTAACCAACTAGGCTTATGAAATATGAAAACGATAGTAATGATAAAGTGATATTTATGGCCATTTAAACCAACAAGCGATGATTCTAAGCAATGGCTTGTGAATGTTCACTGTTCATTTATATTCATATATCTCTATGCCCCCGCACACTTGGTGCTTTTCTTTTCACTTTTTAAAATATTTTTAATTGCTGGATTTTTTCAATCTGCTTATGATTTACAGCTTTGAACTAAGCAAGATAACCAGTAGACCTAATGGTGGCTTTGATATTGATTTTTTTAAACATAGATCTACCACAATAGATATTGGTCTGTAAAATGCAATCATGAGTATGCATGTCATTGAACAAATGATTTATTTCGTACATGCTCTGTGTTTGCGTCTAAACAAAAATAAGTATTTACATTCAACACTATTTTTCTTTGTTATATTATGCCATTATGGCACATGTGTAATTTGCATGAATTGAAGTACATATTATATTTAATTTAACCCGCTTTTGGGGTTACCAGTACCCCATGTGACAATTTATTTCCTTAACTCCTCCCTTAGACAGACACGTTGACGCCCATGCATCTACGTAAAGCGAAGCTAATGTTTTTCTATGTTCGATACCCAAGTTCAGCGATACTGAAAGTCTACTTTCCTGATGTACAGTTCAACAAAAACAATACAGCTCAGTTAGTGAAATGGTTCAGTAATTTCAGGTACGTGTCTCTATTTTATCTTATTTCTTTCCAATGCCATATCCCCGATCTCCTGAAACATCTCAAATAGAAATCTCAACTCAAATTGAGATTGGGCTAAAATCAAATTCTCAATTTGAAATAAATCTGAAGTCCCAGCATTTGAATTTTTACTGCAATAAACTAAGAAAACAATTTCTGTTTATTGAGTCAAGTTTAGTCCAGCGTCGCATCAAAATTAACATTTAAGATGCATGCCGATATTTGAGATGATATTTAGCTCAGGTTGAGATTTTCCGTTAGATCGGGGCCTGGTTGTCTATTTGCTGTGGGTTTGATGCCATGCTTGGGCATGTCAAATTCATTGAATGTCACCGACACTGTTCCCTTGATTGGCACCAAGCGCCATTTTAGTGTAGACAACAGATGAGTCATATACAAATGTACCTGTAGGCTATATCATATGTTAGTCAGGAATTCTCGTGTTTTGCGAGAAAAACATGCAATCTAATATTTACTATGACGTCATTAGTCTACCCAGTACCCACCTCCATGACGTCATCGTCATGGCGTCGCCATTGACCATTCCTAGTATTTGTAGCATTTCGTGAGCATCAAAACAGTGTATTTCGTCATCGTGCGGAAAAAATATAATAAAGTTTATAAATGCACGAAATTTTTATAGCGACAGCCTGTTGTCTGCTAATTTCTCGGTTTGTGTCTTCATATATATTAAACTCACTTGATATCGTTTTTATCATAATTTATAAAAAAAAATGAAGTGACAGTATGTTGAACTTTAAGCAACATGTTGCTTCTCACACGTGTACTCGAGAGAAAATCTCAGTGTGACAAAACTCGCGAAATAACAATGCCTGAGTCACAGTGTCAATGTGTGGGCACTCTTAGAAACATGGGCGTGACATTAGTTGGCATGACAACTGCATGACGTCACTATAAAATCTAAATACATAAAACAGGTTAAAAATGACCGATTTCTAGATTTTAGTAGTTCTGTTAATAAAAAGGTGTGAGTTAATTTGAAGAAATCAGACAGGGAAGGTAGCACTCAACCTAACCAGTCGAGTACAGAAAACCATAGACTGTCTACTGGCCGGTACGAGATCAAGTCCCTTATGGACCCTATCATATATATTTAGTCCATGGTTTTGGCAACGAGCATGTCCAGGCTCCTCCACATGTGGAGAAGTTGTCAAATGCTTGTGGAAGAGCAAGTTTAGAAAATAATTAATTCTAACGAAAAAACTGGTTATGTCTGTGAAATAGCCACTAAACATGACAGGAAAATTGTTGCAATACGATGTCAAGCCTATATCAATTGGCATTTATTATAATTTATAATTACTAATACATTAATCCGAAGCTTTCACTCGCATATCGTGCAGAACTGCCGCTTAAATGTTGTTTAAATTAACTAGATGTCTAATTCTTAGCTATCGAATAGGTTTGACCATTTTAATGGTACTCCACATGTCAGCTTAAATAAAACCCGATATAATTCCATTCAAACGCAACAACCCAAGACGAACAGACATCTGGGCAACGAATTTTTGTCCGAGAAAAATTTCTACCAATTGACATTTGCTTTACAAAATCGTGGACTTGGCATTTAAACCTGATAATTGTCACATTCAACAATCTCTAGCGAGTCCCACCGAATTGCAAGCACCATAATTAGTTGTAATCAACTACTTAAGATAACCATCCGAATGGTATTAAGGTCTAAGTGAAGAACTGACTTCATGAAAAGGTCAATTTTGACAAATGAAACAAACGAGTCAAGATGAGGACCAATCAACACGAGCGTGTGTTAAACCAACTGGTAGGCGGTCGTTTTGTTAGCCCGGTTATTATTAGACTCCTCTACGCTCCTTACGTTTTTTTTTTGTGAAATGTATAAAATCAGCGGGTATCGGTAGTTGATATAACAATTTTATGTACTGATAGACAATTATTGTTGCCAAAGTAATGAAAGCACCATATAAATTACAAGATTATTAAGAATTGGCAGCATGTGTAATTGTGTTTAATGATTTGTTATGTTATGTTACATGATCATGTTGAAGATATTATAACAAACATCAATATATAAAATACAAACAATTTCGCATTTGAACGTTTACACTTATAATTATACATGTATATGAATAATCGAAATCAAGAAGACATGCACGCTCTATGGACTGTTGAAGATATAATAATAATTTTAAAAAACCCAATAGTATACAAAATACAAGTAAAAACAATACATGTTTACATTTTAACGT
This sequence comes from Spisula subtruncata, assembly GCA_963678985.1. Classification (NCBI taxonomy): domain Eukaryota; kingdom Metazoa; phylum Mollusca; class Bivalvia; order Venerida; family Mactridae; genus Spisula; species Spisula subtruncata. The sequence continues at coordinate 20,906,439 of OY787661.1, forward strand.
TAAAACATAATTTGTAGTTTACATGTATAATAATGAATGATAGAAATCAGAAAGACACGCACTCTCTATTGAAGATAGATCACTGCCGTTAATTCAAGAAATAAAAGAAATGCACAAACACACACTACAACTAGTAATTCATGAAATAATGCAATATTGCTACCAGCTGTTTTAATCAAACTCCCACTCAACAATGGTCAATATTAAGGTGATGTTGCGTTGGAGTGTTTGTTCCGTCAGGTTGAATAACTAGATTTAGATGTTAAGTTGTCTTATTTGTGTATATTGCTGTTATTCCCATAGTTAGATAAAAGCAAGCAACAACAACAATGGACACGGTGACAGTCAGCGCCAATGGCAGTCACACCATCGCTAGCGCCGCGCAATAACATAAATTATGAATCTCGATTCAAAGAAGAGAAATCCAAGTTGTCAATTTTAATACCTTCAATACTTCATTTCATACATGGACAAACGTCACAAAACACCATATAAGGTCAAATGTCCGCTATCATGAAACGATTTAACTAATGGCGGGGTTTTCGCTTGCATTTGTATAATCTGCAGCAGACAAGACACAAGAGCCGCAATGCATTAACTTATAAAGATAAAATATTTCTGGAGAAATGTAAGCGATACCTTGGAGACTGTCAGGGAGAAGTGTGGAATTCACAACAAATTTCATATTGCGTCTCTCCATCCGTGATCCATCAAAAGTGTTGATATTATATACTTTGACGCTTTCACTCAGAAATTGGAATGTTATATTGGAGACCTGAGTTCGGCGTAGCGGCGAGAAAAGTTACTTTCGGATTAGTATTTCTGACAACAAAATAACCACAAAAACATTCTGCGGGTGCTTTGTACACGATATTTGATCATTCCTTTCTCGCGGTCTTCTTAGCGGAATGATGTTGTTTCACACTTTTCGTTTTTTTGCGTGTCCGAATATCTGTCAAAAGATCGTCATATTTGTTAAAGTAGGAGTTGCTGGCTAGAATTACACTGTCTGCGATTTCTCTTCATGGTGTGAAATCGAGTTGCTCAAGCGATTCTTGGCATTAGTTTCTGTCACCTTCTTGTAAAAATGCTATATCTAAATCGTTCGCAGACGACACTCCTGGGTACTATATAGGAATGTTCCATCGACTTATGGAAACTTAAGAGACGTTTACTGAAGCAGACTTGTAGTCCCCATATTTCGGTCAATGTGGCGCTTAAATTGTATGTGTACATTTGTATCCATTTTGCCAAATTGAGTTTCACTATTTTGATTGGCTGGCGGAAACACACGAACATTTACGGACTCAGACTTGTAGTTCCCATATTTCGGTCAATGTGGTTCTTAAATTGTACGTGTGTACATTTGTATACCAAATTGATTTCGACTATTTTGATTGGCTGACGGTAACACACGAACGTTTACGGAACACACGTGGTCATTCACGGAAACAACCGAGCAGAAATATATTTCAGTCATTCGTGATTCCTTTAAAAAGTTTTATCCGAAATTGAGTCCAATGTGATGTTCCCGTGACATTTATGCCAACTGTTGTTGCTGTCTTCAAAAGCCACTTATTGACATTCGTTTCCTTTTATGTCAGTAAAAATGTCCCGTTTTTGCTCTCACAAATCTGTTCTCATTTTATAAATGTCGGCAATGCATCGTGCCAAATTCTGCTCCAAGTTGTCCGTCAATATTGTCATTGTTCTAAACGAGCAGACGAACGCCTGATCAATCTCGCGCCAAGAAGTAGTCCGTCTGTAACCGGAGATACGCGTAGACATAGTGTTTACTTTAACATATCGGCACATTTCCAAGGTATTGTCTTCAGGCAGAGTGGACGAAGACTTCTATCAATGTATAGAAAGATAGCTTAATTAGTAAAATACCTACATGACAAGATAACGAGACAAACACCGTCTGTCGTCTGCTGCTCTACAATGGCTGCACTCAGTTCGATCGAATGCACCCAAATGACTGGTTAGAAATGAGGGAAGACCCAATGTTATATACATATATTTCAATATCCAAATTAAAAAATGTTATACCGATAAGCACAAACTAGTAACGGAACTGTTTTTAAAAGTGTGTTCTTTTTGTTTATTGAATTGTATTGTATCTCCTGATACTTCGTAAGCTTGTTAGAACCAAAAGATCGAACTCTTGAAGATATTGACCAGAGTATAAAATATTTTTGGACCGACCCACGAAAACCTCAGCGTTTAAACGCATACTTTTCTTGCCAGGAAATAAGGCGAAAGGAAAATTAAATCTTAATCGCGGAACGTTTGCCAATGGAATTAACGGACACGCGCCGTAAGATTGTCTCACAAAGGTGAACCAAATCTCGCGATAGTTTAAGCTTCTAATGAGCCCGCTTTGTGGAAATTTGTCGATATCTTTAATAATCTTGGGATGAAAGTAAATAGCGACAGTTTGTTGAGGGAATTCGCTGCTAATAATTACCAAGACGGATTGTTATAGTAAACAGTACTATGTGTGCATACGATCGAACAAGTTTAGAAACATTAATAAGAAATGAATTGAACAAACAGACGACTTAGAACAGCTTGTTGGGCAAACGAGGAAACACGAGACTTTAATTTAACAAAGAACATAATCTGGTTAATTTATCATTCAGGTGTCAGCGATTTGATCGAGGAAGAAATGCAAATATAATATGAAATTCCATATTATGATACGTGAAATGAGTTTGAAATTGAGACAGCGAGCGTTAGAAGTTTAGGAGGTATTTCTATCGCATCGTCTCAGCGTCAAGAATTCTCCAAGGGTTAATAATCTTAAATGGATTGTTGGGTATAAAATGGCGACACAATTCACTATCATGCTTGGGTAAATCATTGTGATAATGCTGTATAAAGTTCGTGTTTCGTTGCTTGCAGTGAATCATGGTCATTAAACACTTATTTTGTATGCTTGGCTGTGTTACCTTTTAAATGTTTAGGAAGATATGAAAACGTTCAAATTGAAATAAAATACCGTCTATGAATTTTTTACTCACAACCTTAAGTATCTTGTCCATAAACTACTTACTCAGTATGCTTGAATAGCCGTATGCAATTAAACAGAAGACACGAAACATTTTTTTTGAAATCGATTGAAATGCCGGGTAATGACTTTTCTTAGTACATGTGGACCGGCTATTATTTTAGCAGCCGGATTTTGTCTTAAATGTTCGAACCGGCGTATAATTTCAGTTTGTTAGTAAGTTTTATGAGCTTCAAAATGTTTTGAGGACGATTGTGAAAAAAAACTTATATTGAACATTCTCGACACCTCAGAGAGCTCGGCAGTATCCGTTTTTCATCGCTAAATGAATTATTGTAATGATGCATTAATGCCGAGGTGACCCGAATGCGATCTGTCGATCTCAAAGCATTTAGCCATCGAGTTGGTCTATAAAATGCGGAAATGGCACGGTTATAACATAAAAAATACACATAACAATGGTGTCATAGCTTATGAAGGAATATACGAGTTTTGATATTTAATACCACCAATTTCCCACACTACGGCGTTATGAATGGGCCGCGTTTGAAATCCAAATTCCTGTGGAGTTTTATAAACAATGTCGACAAGTAATAAATATGGCATTTAACGCCGCCTTTGTTTTCGATTTCTCTGTGTTTATTTTTGTTCCAATCCCGGCTTGTTTCTTTCTTTCTCGTGTGAAATTATGATATTTGTACTATTGTATTGGTTTACTCACATCCAGTCAGACAATGGGTGCACCATACGTTGTCAACAGGAACATACTATTACAAATAGCGTTTCTGTGCAGTCAAACCGCACACACATGCTACATGTTGTATGTACTAGTTGTAATAGCATGGCATTGAATCCACATTTTATAGAATGATACTTTAACGTAATATGTATACCAAAATCGTAGCCAAATATCATAAAATAATTTAACTAAATTTAACCGTATGTAAAGGGAAGACAACACTTGAATATAAACAACACACACATGAAAGTTTTGAAGTTGCTTTCTCTGCACGAAACTGACCCCTGTAAAGAGTTCAAAATATAAATTGTCAAAATATGAAATGTTTTATTTTTTAAGATGTTGTAAAGAGAACATGACCCTTGTAATTCTAGTTTGTTCGTACTAGGGTAATTATCCCCATTGTCTTGCTTATTGAAAGGGGTTTCTGTGCAAGGGTTGAATCGTTTAACACGTTAAGAACACAGCAATTCGTGAATACCGAACCATTGATTTCGAACTTAATCTGTTTCCAGACGTAGTTCGAATTAACAGATTTTAAGAACTGAGCTTGTGTGTGTACCTGAAGCGTTAAATCGCCTACTTGCTAATGTAGGTTATAGAGCTGATACCCTCGACTAAGACACACCTATTGAGGAAAACACCACACCAGTTAAACATACAAATGCTAATGATAAGAAATAAAATGAATAAAAAAATATGATAACTGATGAACGTATATTTATGATTTCAGGGAGTTCTACTATATCCAGATGGAAAAGTATGCCAGACAGGCAATAGCTGAAGGTTGCAAACACGCTGAAGAACTAGTCGTAACAACAGATTCCGAATTATACAGAGTTCTAAACCTTCATTACAACAGAAACAATCAAATTGATGTAAGTGTTTTAATTATTATTGTATTACAGAGCATGTGGGATAGTTTGTTTTATTCATCAGTAAATTAATCAATCAATATATTCGTCAATCAGGCGATTAATCAAGCATCCAGAAAATTAATCCATCTGAGTGACATGTTGTACACTAAGCTTTGAAGTATTGATTTCAGTAAGTTCATTTAGTTCAAGCTCATGACGACGGCAATTCAAAAAAATATTTTACCTTCCGACGAAGGCCTTGACCTATGCAAAACGATGGAACCATTGACCAATTTTAAGTTTAACTGATTCGACCAACTCAAAATTCGACGTACATCAAATTAGATGCGACAATGCTTATTAACTCGACCGTCACTCGACTGAAAAGACTGGATTGTTTCACAATGTGTAGAAAGTAATTATTACATGTATAGCCGGTGTAAAACAATTACATATGAAAATATCACCTGTTGTTCACAATGACTTTTGCATCATCGCTTATTTACTAGTACCTCCCTAAACCGCCCATTGGATGCTATATATTAACATTTTGCATCGTTATACCCAATTGGTTTACACAGCCCAAAATGTTTGACTTTCTATAGCAGAATGGTGACTTACATTCTATTCATGTCGGTGTTACTGAGTACGAGCACATTTGTATGTTGTCGATCTTAAAGGTCAATGTGTTAGTCAGTCAAAATGTGTTTCTCCCCCCAAAGAACACAGCTATGAATACATTCTAGGTGTGCAAAAAATAATAAATATCTTGGCATTTTTTTCCGAAACTCTGCTTTGAGTGATAATGGTGTTGTGCATCAAAAACTACACCCCGATTAAGAATATGCCTAATGTAATATTTTTATTATGTTCTAAACATGCGTGCTCTTTGACTAATGTCAGGACGTCACTTTGAAGTGTTCCATACAAACTGACATGCTATAGTATCACTATATAGAGATATGACATTCTTGTAGCTATAAACTTAAGCAATTGTTCCTATGCTGTTAGCTGCGGGGTCTATAGAAGCTCCTGAATATTTCATCCACATTCTCAAGAATATTTTGTATTGTGAAGTCAAGTTTGTACTCAGGAGAGAAGTTTCTGAGAGATTTTTTTGAAGCTCGTTCCATTGAAGCGATGCGAACCGTCTTGATATGACAATGTCATACTTTCATATCAATAACTTTACCACTTCGCTCATCTTGTCCGCGACTCCGCATCCCATATGCTTAATGACCGTATAATTTCTTTTAAAGCGATTATGAATATTTAATGCCGAACTTCTGATGTTTCGTTAGAGTCTGATAATACAATACGTTGTGTTACCGTCGATGTATCAGAGCGATTATGAATAACACAAATGATATTTTTTTCTGATGACAAGAAGACCACTTTCAGAAATGGATAGAACGTTGCATTAAATATACATAGATCCTTGGGTCTTGCCTTTTGTCACTACGCCACAATTAAAGTCGTCTTTTCAAAACATTGTCGTCATTCGTCAAACATCACTTCCAAGCTGTCATATTATTTCAAAAAGCCCCTCAGAATTTCTGTTAATTATTCATGCCACGTGTCCAAAAGGAGACAAAAATATTATTTTCTCTGTAAAAACCAAGAGAAGGTTATGTACTGTTTGATGGACAGTTATAGAGACGAAGATGTGAGACTTAAAAGACGATACAATTAACTAATGCACATTTACTTCTGGAATATTAATATCACTTACGCCACTCGGGGGAATACAATTTCAATTGCGATGAAGAATGGTTGGGTTCCATTAAAAGTGACTTAGATATTAAGTCTCTGCTTTCACATCGTAGGAAATCTATTTTCTTGTGTTGTTGGTCCCAAGGGTAGACAGCGACTTCAATGTTACGGCGTTTAAATTACTCACCGATCTTTTCTCAGACATTAAGCTATCCTGTCATATAGCGATATACATCATAACAAACATTCAGAAGTAAATTGGAAAGACGCGAATGACAAATTCTAAGGGACAAAAGGGAAAGACGTATTGGAGAATTCTAAGAGAAACAGGACAGACTCATTGGACGAATTCTAAGAGAAACAGGATAGACTCATTGGACGAATTCTAAGAGAAACAGGACAGACTCATTGGACGAATTCTAAGAGAAACAGGACAGACTCATTGGACGAATTCTAAGGGAGAATATACAAGACAACTGCTGACGTAATCCGTAGCATAAGTTTTGGGAAATGCACATTTGACGTATTGTAAATAAGTTATTGACATTTATTCTAAAGGCCCCTTCATCTATTTCCCCAAACATAATACAGTAAAAAGGACTAGTTATATTACCCGCATTCTTGGAAACATTTTGGCTCTAGTAATGTTTCCGCACGAAGTTGTACAAAAGCATTGCTTGGGAATGTGTGTTTGTGCGGAATAATGAAGCGTACAAATCGAAAAAGGTATTCATACAGTAAAGGGTTAAACTAGGAATAGAAGTGATGAGCTGGCTTTCCAAACGCGAAAGTATACTTACTGCATTTGATGTTACATCTTAATTGCACGGATGAATCCTGAAAAGCAAAGTATAGAAACGCCATTTATGACCACCATGGGACTAATTTATGATCGCAGACTATAATGACACGACCATGTCAAAACTACGAGTGTGCTATCAGAAAAAACATCCGTACTAATGCATTCTTTAATTTTCCGCTAATCTAGACTTCCTTTTGGGGCGTTAATCTAGTTCTGCGTTGCCTTATCAACGATGGCTTATCTTTATTCTTCACAAAGAATCGCAATGCTTTCAGCGGGTTGTCCCTCAGGAAATCAGTGAGCTTATGAGACCGCGTTAAAATCTCGTCTGTTACGAGACTCAAAGATTCAAGATGGAGTTTTATTGGTTCTGAAGGCGGCAAATAAAGCAAACAGGGTCGTATCTGGAGAAAATAATGGTCCCATCTCATTATCTCAAAAATCAAGCAATAGACTATAAAATAGAAAGCACTGGAGTAAATTTAATAGATGGGAAAAGTAATTTAATCAGTAAAAATACAATATATTGTATACAAAGATATTGATAGCCCTAGGCATTCTGGGATAGCAAAAGGACAGTCTACTAAATCTGAGAAAATTCAAAGGCCATGGACGGGAAGAGATAAGAATTATGGCTGATGTTGAAAAATGACACAGGAACGAAAAAGCAGGCAGTAATGCTGTTTCCTTTTAATGATACACCAGGGGGCTAGATATGTGCAAGAGTAAAAGTAATCAGAAGCGTATTGAATAGTCCCTCGAACATTTTCGGGCGATTTTTTATATATCATCAGACCACGTCGTATTGTTTATGGGCTAGAAATCAGAAATTCTGCATTTTGCATTCAGCTTTTGCTATTGTTATGCTTTTATTATTACTAGTTTTCGTGAATGCAGCATATATTAATCAACGTACATTTGCGTTATGTGCAGTTGACTATCAAACATACAATGGACCACAGTAATTATCAAAATCTATGTCTGTCGTTTCAGGTCCCGGAGAATTTCCGAATGGCTATTCAAGCCACGTTACGGGAATTTTATTTGGCTGTTATGGCAAGCAAGGACGCTGAACCTTCATGGAAAAAGCCAATCTACAAAGTTATCGCACGCATGGACGATGCAATCCCAGAATATTTCAAATCACCAAACTGGATGGATCAACTTGGGGACGCATAAATGACCGGAAGTGTCGCGTACTATGAGTGACACAATGGCGTCAGTTGTAATTTGGACATTCTGGAAGCTGCAAGGAGACTTCCTTTGCCTACCTAAGGTGCGAACAATATACGAAATGTACTTACATAAACAATGTATGTTAAAGCTAGATTTTGCAGCTGAACCCTAGATAGTAAGAAAGGTTCTATGTTCTTACTCAACTGAAACTGAATACGTTCGACAATCTGAGAGAGACGGTGTGTCGTGATATACGTGAGCGCGTGATATATGCTATTTGCGCCATGATAACACCTTAGTGTTGACTGTTAAAGATAGGTTTCCGATAGACTATCCAATGTGTTTAATATTTTATACCTTGGTATGTTATTTGATAGTTTGCTTAATATGGAAACAGAATGACATCATGTACTTTAAGTGACGTCACTAATATAAAATTCAGATTGCATGTATGAGAGTTTTATTTTTATGAATAACTACTTTTCAACGCGCTTGTTCATTTTAAATAATATTTTGTGCTTACACAAATAGTGTAAAAGACGCAGAGCTTAAATGTTGTATTTAAAACAACTCATGTAATTTGAGTAACCTGATCTTATTCTATTAGTATAGTTCTTGTCTACTTCTAAGAATCAAAACCAAATTATTACAGGGATCAAAATACGCGGTTGCTTATAGTCCGTATTGGTCAGAAATTTTACTGTTGTTGTTGTTGTTTTCTACAAAGATTGTCTCACTATGCCACCATTGTTTGTAAATTCATGTAATTTATTCATTATAGTAACATTATGATTTTTTATCTAATCATTTTTACAATAAAAGAGATCAACTTGAGTTTCTAGTCAATTTTTCGAAAGATTTCAGTTGTTTTACGTACATAACATTACAATCAACATTTTTCTCATCACCCCCTGCCTATATTTATAATTCGTATCATAAACGTGTTTCATAAACTTCAAATCACGCTCATCAAACTTAGGGTATGTCTAAAAACCATTCCATATTTTACACCAAAGATCTAAATAACACGGATTCGCAACTCCTAAATGTACCGAAGACGAATTCTCGTGGAAAACGAGAAATGGAGTATTTAGGTCTTTGTTTTTATTATGTTATGTGCAATTATGTTTTTTCTTTTTTCCTGTACATTTTGAGGAAATGTCATGTTTGTTGAAGTACTTGTTGAAAGTCATAGCGTTACCTGTGGTTTTCAAAAAAAAAATAACATAACGAGATAATTGTTAAAGTTTTGATTTTCCATGTAACATGTTTTCAAATATTTTTATTTGATTATTTTTTTGGTGTTGCAAATCACAACCAACATGTCGTTATATATATTATATTATACATTGATTGAAATCTAGTGCATTTGTTTTTACATGTCTTTGTTAATGTATATAGTCAGATTAAGGTGTATCTATATTGTGCAATAGCTCCTAAAATCTCCATGATTTTATATACTTTATTATTTTTTTCCATTCATTGTTTACATGTTTAAAACCTTTTGCATAATTATTGTTTACATATTCATTAAACAAATTGACCACTGATTACCATTTGTATCGTCATCATGTGATTTCACAGTTAGCCTCGTTTCTATATCATTGTCAGGTGACTAAGTTGTTTGTCTCGTTTTCATGTCGAAACCTTTTAAATTGTGCTATGTACAACCTCGATAAAATACTATTTGATATTTTTTGCAAGACAATAAGTTTTAATTTTCAGAAGTTAGAAAAAATATTTTATCGACTGAACGATATTGCCCAAGTAATACAAAATACCTTTGTTGCCAAAATGGCGGATGCGATAACAAGTTGCAGAATGTTTAAAATACTAGTACATATATTCAGAAATCCAAACGGGTTAATAACTTAATATGAGGGAGTATATATCCTTATATGGTTATATTGATAGACACTGAAAAAAGAACTAAAGTTATTGGTGGATTTCCAGGCTGATAAGTGCATACCATTCCTATCGTCTGCTTATTGTAGACGGGTTTGCGCTCTAAGACGAATTAAGGAAAGTAGGATGTGACATGTGGTTGGCTAGACTGTGCTTCTTACTGGAAATATGAACATTTATTATGTATAGCCTGCCAGTAGGTTGTCTTGTAAGTCAATAGCATGGCTCCCTGGAGTCTTGACGATTTGGTCGATCCCTTGTGGAGAAACCTAGACAAAAATAAAAGCGTTCGTGTACGTTATGGTCATTTTTCTACTAGATGTCCGATTTTGCAGCCGAAATAAACAACAACGCCCTTCCCACATTGCACTTCGGCGGGAAACGTGATAACTGTGATACAGTATCAGCTTCGTGACGTCATGCGTCGGGCTTACGTGTAAATTAAGCCTACAGAACTATCATTTTTGTCTAGTTATTAAACACTTGCCGACAGCTGTATGTCGGCTGTTACAAGGGGTATTGTTTTGCCAGGTTTGTAATTGACTCTGTATCACAATTGTAGATGTTTTAAGACTATGCTAAGGCTGGTGGTAGGGTATTCGCACGTACAAACGAATACTCAAAAGGACGAAGTACACAAAAAGAGTATCATCTCAACGATTTGGCGCCAAAGGGCCTTTGAAAAAATATTACTTATTTCCCAAATGTAATTTACAAATACAATGGCTCATAATTTCTACTTCACTATTCCATAAAACTTGATACAAAATAAAAGAAAAGCAATCGTTAGGAATTTAACTTTTATTGCGATTGTCTTAAAACGGACTTTGTGTTGGATTAAATTTTATTGAAAGGGTCTGGGTGCGAGGTATTATTTTCATTTTGTTTATTTTTACTCGTATATTACCTGGCCACTTAATTGGCGCATTAAATCGTTGTACAACATGATTGTTTTTTTTATTTGGCCAGTTTTGTCTTTGGAAATATTTGTCCTATACGAGGGGTGATCAATAAATAACAAGAAAATGCTTATAACTTTCTTGTTATAAATTGATCATCCCACGTATTACAGTTTAAAAGGTTGCGCTTTTTGTATCAAAATGCACACTGTATATATTATTCCAATTTTGTCATATAATTCAGAACATTTCCATTTTCACATTTATTTTGTAATTGACAAATCTATTGTTATACTATGTTGTTATTAAACATATATCCTGTCTTATTTAAATGTTCTTTTGAAATAAATAGATATTTACCTGATAGATGTCGACATTTTGTTGTATATTTGAGTAATGAATACGAGTATCAATGTTGACAGCTGTTGCCACAAGCCTGGTCAAAATTCGTATGCTCATCATTCACTAAGAAGAATGCCGTTTGTATATAATTACTTTGTGTCGAACATCAACTTGCTCTATGATACACGTTCAGTCACAGCTTCACATAGGTGTACATAAGTAGTAGTCATGTGATCAAACTACTACGTAATTTGATACGTCATAGGTAATGACGTATCATCAAGCGTTCTCTACATCACATGGCCAATACCATATTCAACAATTGGTGAACCAATCCAGATAGCTGAGTGTTTAGAGCGTGAAGCCATTTTTTGTTCTAAGTTCCACTGGTGAACAGTTGTAGACTTTGAATCGTTGGAAACTACGAATACACTGCAATTACAAAAACAGAATTTTAGACCATATCGTCCGCATATATCTACAATATTCACATGCGAAAACAAACTGAGACCGTAGTATCTAGTAACTTATGGGTGTTTGTGATTGTACCGGGGTGCCAGAGTCACTTCCAGCCACAAAACACACGTCCAGGCCAGTTTGTTTAATATTACATGTATTTTGCGTCTGAAACATGGCTCATTTATGGCACTGTACAGTACATAGCGGATTCCATAGCAAGATTGAAAGGAAATATTTTCAAATAGACCAGTCGCACATGGGAATGAGTTCGTTGTCAACGTCATCCATGCATTCCGAGCCATGAAAACTACCAGCAGCTCAGCCGATGGTATTTATAAGGTCTGTTCTCAAATGTATTCCTTCATCAAAATTAGTATGTTGCAATATACACGTACATAGCTGCTACGACGAATTGACTTTTTTTTAACAACTTTTAGAAATTTGACAAATTCATTTACATATTCTAATTAAATTGAGAAACGATTCGATATCTCATTTGCATATTTTTGCGTGTTTTATTTGTCTCCAAATGAAGAATTTACGCTATACTGTCAAATCCATACACCAGATGTCAAATAATGTTCATTTTCATTGTTCTGTAATAGATACGTTTTAGTGAATTAACAAAAGCGAAGTGCCAGAAAAGACAAATTAGGTGGCAATTAATGACATAGCGTGTCTTATACTAAATGGCGTTTAGTCCAGCTGAAAACACGAATGTGTTTTAACTTGTAATTAATCAAATTGTTAATTAAGTGAAATATGGTTTGATAATATACAATTGTAGAGATGGAGCTTAAGTTAAGGGCACCTGGGAGCCTTATTCACCAACATTGTAAAACTAAAGACTTAGACCCTATGTTGTCAAGTGTCCTATGTGTACTCATGTTGTTATAAATGTGTCGATTTTGATGCAATGAGTATGCATGTTTAGTGGGTAACAAAAATCGAAAAAAAATAACCAGATAAAATTACACTTGGTTAAATATTATTGCAAAGGAATGACATGGATTATAAATATTGTCAATATTAAGTCTAAATTTCAGTCTTGCAATGTTGATGAATATGGTCCCTGTCCTGTGAAGCTGTGTAACCGAAGCATCGTGAAAGACAGTTGTTTGGACAAGCTCATGTACCAGCACGTCCTGGGTTATACCATTATGTGGGTTTTTTAATTGCACATGCAAGAAGAACTTAAAACTAATGTTAGGGAGCTGTAGAATTTTTTGAATGTATTTCAGTCGGAGGAAATCGACATTTTGTCAATTTTCGTCTGCCGCGATTGGTAATCGAACCAGGATCTCCGTGTTTCAAATACCGTGTTGACATAATATTGTTTAATTCTTGAGGGAGATTAAAGTGCGTTGCTTTCGTGGACGAAATGACATATGGCTCTATGAAATTCATCAACATTGGTGAAATTATATTATCTCCAATTTAAAGAGTTTACGGTATATGTATTTAGTTGTTTCTAATGGCAACATGTGTGATAAAAATCATTTATATTCTCCGAATTGAAGAGCAGGATTTAGATGTTTTAAGTAGTTATTTAGTAGACATACTAATGTCGCCAAGTGCATATACACGTTTATTTTCAATGTGTTTAATTAAGAATTTCCAACAATCAATGGCTAAATCCCAAGGAACTTCCTTTTTGAGGCCTGATTCCGCTTTCCCTTTCATTAAATCATTGGAGATCTTGACGAAAATGGAATTCAACGAACTCATTCCTGAAAACATTGTACTATACACTTGTAGAAAATTAATGAGATACATTAGCATGCGTGGAGAACAAACGTCCCCGTGGCTTAGACACTTAGTTACATTTACAGCTTAGGTTAAGTTCCTAGGAAAGATAGACGGCGCTAGTTATGTAGCGATTTTAATCTTCTTACCTGGGAGAGTCCTTTGCGTCTTTTGTCCCCGCATATTTCTTCCTGTTTCCGTAAATTAAACCACGAAACCACAACTAACAACAATTGTTTGGGGCTAAAGTGATTTCTCAGAGATATTGCCAATACCATAGATCCTTTCAATTTTACGGAAATTAAGATCACCGCGGTGTTGAATACGAATTAAAAAACGCATTGACAGGCTTGGAAAAGGTAATCATCAACTCTATTCAGAATCTTGAAGATTGTGACTACGTATTAAACACGAATCAAGAATAATGTCATTGACACATCGTTAGGAAGATGAGAGAATATATGAATATCTAAAAAGGAGACTAGAGCCTAGAAAGTACACGTATTAAGATAACCATTCCGTTTTTAGTGTCTATACGTCTGCCGTGTCTAGAAATGGCCATGGTCCTCGTCCTGTGATGTTTGTAGGTAGGCGAATTAAAATTGTGCTAATTTGTATAAAATATAAATTAGCAACAAGTCAATTCTATACCAACTAATTTTCCCTAACAGTCGTCTTATTGTTTCCTATACTCAGATTTCTATACTGTCAGATTGCTATAAATCAAAATCGTTATTTCATTTAAGTTCAAAGTTTTAATCAAGGCAGTGTACTCTTAGGTAATTTAAATCATGACTAGACGTCTTGACAATATTGAGAAGAAGAAAAAAATGGACATTTTGAAGTGAACGTAGTTTTTTTATTATACGTTCAGTAATCATAGAGGCGTCACTGCTGGCGTGAAATAGTACTCAAACGTTTCTATAATAATCAATTACGTGATTGGGTAATTAACGATACCGGTTCTAGTGCTCATTTAAACACTTCGCACCATTTTAACACATTCTTCAAACCGATTCATTCGACGCTAAGAACACCTGACTTGCGCCGTTCAATTAATTCTTTTAGCAAAATAGGGGTCCTTGTGTTTAATTTAATATATGTTGCAAGCCAAATATGATTATGTGTCCCCTTTCATCAAGCGGAGTTTTCACTTTTCCTCTCATCGTCGGGTCGTCAATTTGACATTCAGCGACTTCAAGAGAAATTTCAATTTCACGGTTTTTACTTTCTAACAAAAGCTCAAATTTCTTAAACTTTATACATTACTAAATTCATAATAAAAACTTGGTCAGCACCTGTCGAGGATCATAAAAAAGATCATGGACCGATGTCTCCGCCAACAAGTCATCTTTATCATTTTTCACGCACAATATACGCGGGGTCATTAATATTAAAAGGGCTTTTCTTCCGATAAATTTAACCAAAACGGTGGGTTGATGGAGGGCCAGTGTCTGGCAGGTTTTATGGGCATTTGTCATCATTCTTGAATTCATGTTTTGTTTTGATCTTTGTCCTTTGGCGTCTGTTGTTACCTGGATACAGTAAAACCTCGTTTAAAAGGGCACCTTCGAAATTAAGACCACCCATTTGATAAAAAATTGATGTACCTGTTTTTAGTTTAGTCTTTTCAATATTTACATTCATAATTTTAACACTCCTTATATCATCTTGTGTTTTGCCTTCATAAGCCGACCACCTCAAATCCAATTGATTCTTAATTAATTATTAAGATTGATGTAAAGGTGGGCGTATTATAAAGGTTTCAACACAGTTATCAGTTTCCTTGCAGCAATGTATACAACCGGTTAAGCCTCCCTAAATCATCTGCCTCTCTAAATAAGCCAGATTTTGAATATGCGAGTTGTTTCGGAGAGTTTACACTGTTAATAGCAATACAGACGAACCTGTTATAAGCGGACACTCCCCAGACACATCGTGTGCTGCTGCTTTATTAAGTAGAACGTATGTGTATTTGTAATTAATAATAATTATGAAAATAAAAAAAATGGCTGACTGGTTTAAATTAATAACACTCGATTAATTAAGACATGTGGCTGTTAAAAAGGTGGACCCTTTCCAATGTTTGGCAATTCACCAAATAATATTGCATATGAAAATGACAGGTTGCAATGCATATTTAAGTCGCTACATACATTTGAACATTTTTCAATGAGGCTTTAATATGACAACGACCTTTGTGTACGGATTTAATAAAAAAAAAGTGAAAATCGGTTATCTTTGAATTGGAATCTACCGACACAGGTATTGAAACGTCACATACGATTAAGTAAATTCTACATTTAGATTGGCGGGGAGTATTATGGGTTCAGAATTAACATACACGTCTCTATAGCGAGTACAGTCCCTAATAAAGGGTTTCTCTTTACGCCATACAATCTCATAGGTTGATAGCCACAGGGGTCCATATGTTACATAATCAGTACACACAGATCTTTAACGTTAGCTATCCTGACAGTTATCTTATAAAATATGATGAAAAATGATGATAATATTGTAAAGTTATGATTTGAAGTGGTGATAATATTATAAAGTTATGACAATAACAATAAGAATGAATAATTTATATGAAAATGAAGACCGCGTTATAGGTGACGTCATTACTACTGTTGGTGGCAATATTGATGAGTATAAATTTATAATTTAAGTATTGAATCAACATAGATCTGTGTACACAGCCATCATCAGCAACCTCGGCCATATCAACAGCAACATCATTATTATCATTACCATTATCGTCAACAACAGAAGCAGCATCAACTGCAACAACAAGATGATCATTATGTTCATTACCATAAATAATAACATTATCTACATCAGAATCAGTAACATCAACATAACCATTTGCATCATTTTCATCACTTATTTAGAAACACGAATAACACTTATATCAACTACATCATTATCATTACTATCATCAGCAACAACAACAGCAAAATCAGCAGCATTATTACCATTACCATCTTATTTATTATCATAATCATCGGAATCATTATCATAATTATTAGCCACATCTACATCAGAATCAGTAACACCAGCAACACCATAATTATCATTATTATCATCAGCAACAACAACTTAAAAAGCAGCAGCACAGGAACATCATTGTGGCCATTATCAGTATCTTATTCATCATAATCATAGGTACCAGTAACACCAACTACACCATGATTATGATCATCATTATCACCATCTTCATCAATTTTAGAATCATCAACTTCAACAACAGCAACAACTGCAGCATGTTTCCTTTTCTTAATCACTTTATCATCAATATTAAATATTTACCAAATATTGAACCATAATAAATTGATGGTCGAATAATATATAATTGAACAACCGTCATTTACAAATGCCACATTGGACTTTTGCTCTATTAAGGTTAAATAGGTCGAAGCAAAAAGTAACTATAACAACAACATCAACAACAACATCAACAGCAGCATAATGAGCATCATCAGATATTTGTTACTCTACAAAGGGTTGCTTAAAGGACCGCTCTAGAATCGTTCTGCCGTACGATTATCCTTCAAGTAATTACAAAAGTTCACCTATTTAAACAAAAAATGACAAAGATCAGAACAATTGCAATATTTCTGATCGTGCGAGTAACAATTATTGTCTATCAGTCGATCAATCAATTTTTATTTGCCATTTGACGGTTTCAATATGGAGGTATACGCCCTACAGTTTAGAAATAAGAGATAGTCACACAAAATACTGTAATTTGCGTTTTTCTTGTATTTACCTTTTGCCTGATTTGTAGCTATAGCTCACTCTAATAACATCTGTCTATCTGGTATTATCGCCAAGCTAAATTACCATTTAAAAACTTCTTTGTGACTACTTCTACTCTAGTACTCCATCTTCGGTGTAAAAGTCAATATTCTATCGATTATGCCGTATCATTTAATAGAGGTCTTTATAAAGTTGAAATAGAAATCTTCTTGCAGAAACTTAACACTTTCCAAATTACAGCTTTATCGTGCTCGATGAAACCGGAGAAAATTGATGATTAAATGCCTATTGAATGATGTTTCATAGACTAAGTGCAATTTCTTGGTCTCTATTTATTTTTTACGCATAATTACCTTTTAAATTGCCACAGTCAATTTTCTACTATAATTCTTTTCCCAACCTCAGTAAAAAATACGGCGTGCTATTAAAATTATGTCGCCGTGACGAACTGTCATGCCTTGAGACGCGTGCCTCAAGTGCGCAAGGCCACGCGACTTAAACGAAGGCGCCATCTCGGGACGTGAGCGTTCGGTGCAAGACTTCAGCGACGATTAATACATCTAGCGTGCAGCTTGTTGATTTTAAATAAATAAGGACAATGGCGAACAAGTGTTTTTTGATACGCCAGTACAGGATGCTGTTTGGGGTACATTTCGCTTATCGTCTTTGACGGTGAGGACAACAGCACAGGTGTTGGTCTAGATTTAGATAAAGTTTCAGTAATTAAGAAGCATGTCGCTGTTAATTGTGATGTTTTTGCTACAACCTTTTGGAGAAGTTTTTTTGGCGTTTGGCGGCAAATGTTATTTTTTAAAGACACATTTATAAAAATGTGTTTTTATAATCCTGGAAGCGTGCGAGCGTTGACAAATGGCTTCTCTTTAATTTCGGTCAATTGACCACAATGAATTTCGTCCACGTTGACAGGGGAAATTTTCTTTCCGTTCAATTTAATATAACTGGTATGCATATCATTTTTCTGAGGAAAAGTAGGGGCCATTATCTAAAATTAAGGTATACATTTCATTGGATCACCGCCTCAAGTCTTTATGATAGTTTATGAAATATGAAAAGACTAGCAGTCATTTTACGGCAGATGTTTTCATCAACGACAAACCCTCACCTTACTGACACGCGAAGAGGGGTTCCTGGCGCGCGCCACGCCCTACGTGACCTTTCTCGCATTGAACACCTGAACTGGGTAATTATACCTTGTCATCATTGTTGAAAGACCCCAGACAGAGTAAATGCAAAAATGTGTAATCATTTGAGACAAGAAACGTCTGAAAAACGTATGAAACCAATAAACTCCGTCTCTTATTAAGGCAAAAAATTGACACAACAAGATACTTGAAGTGTTACATGTTTTTGTTAAGGTTTACGGCCCCCGCTGGTCAGTTCTGATTAGATGAGAGTCGTTGTTTCTCAAGTTGACAGCATGCGACAGAAATCATATGGTCGTGTTTGGTCAATTTGACGCCCAAACATCGGTCTTTACCGGCGCATCTGATCTTCCTATGCCAACTGCGGCGAGGAAGAAAAGGAAGGTATGACAAAAATGTGATATATTCGTCTAGTAGAAGATCGTCTTTGTGATTTCGTTAAGACGATAGCGTACACACATACTTTAAGGTAGGTGGTGGCAAGCGGTTTTAATACGTTTCATTATGATGTTATTGTCCCCATGGTTTTAAAGAAACATTGAGAAGCTTGAAAATATTTGGCTATTACGTGCTCATGGCTTTAAGAAATAACTACGGACCACCCACTCCCGTCATGTTTACGATGAGCCCAGCAGCCTACCCATAAGCAAACTGAACTGTAATCAGTGTTATGTTCAGGACTTAAGTATGTGCCTTTAGCTCTGTGGTAATTAAGTACGCTTGTCGTCTTATCTGGCGACCGGGTTCAAATCCGGTGGAGGCACACATATTTATGCATGCAAACTTTCAGCAGAAAGCTGAGTGACAAAATATAATATGCCCGGCATTTTAAAGTTTTTTTTAGTATGTCGTGGATTAGGATAGATGCCGAAACCACCCGTCATTGAGATGGAATGTCTATCCATTTCAGCACCATGGTGGTGGATTGGTAGTTTACGTTAAATGGCTGATATCCAGAACTAGAAGATGGTGTTTATTTTGGACACGACTTTGTGTAACTAATACTGTCCAAACAGTGATACAAATATTTGCCAGTATTTGCACAAATCTGGAAACAAATAAGTATAGTTACATCGTTGTGTAAACAATGTGTTTGCTGTATGTAGGCCAACAAACGATAAAGTAGTTAAGACAGTCGGATGGAGGCTCGAACACCGGTGAGGACTCGTTCAAGCCGGACATCACCGGCTCATGTGCCGAAAATAAACTTCATTATAATATCGAGGCTTCTTTACCCTTGGCTATCGGAATAATAAAAAATGCATTTGTTTATTTGAACATTTTTCACGTTTGAAATGCAGCGCTTTTGGTGTTCACGTCGGAAATGGCATACAATAACAAAACAATATCATAATTGTCTCATTTATTTTATAGCCAAAACTTTTGAGAGAGAGAGAACGAAACATTCATTTGAGAAAAACGATAGTCTAAATATAGTTTGAGCAATCTTGAGACACCCAGATAAGGAGTCAGTCAAATGTTGTCAGTTTAACTAGTAGGCTCGTTATTAGAAATACTAATTCATCATAAAAAACATCGGTTGTTATATTTTTGTACCCAAACGTTTCTTTATGTGTGAGTGTGTGTTTTGAAGACGTTAAATGTAATAAATATTTTAATTTCAACCCTCCCAGGTTATCGGATTTGTGTAACATTGTCAAATTATATCATATATTATTCTACACACATTTAGAAATGTGATATTTACGTGTTTTAGGCTGAGTGTTAATGGGCGTTACGAGTAAAGATAATTGCAGAGGGAAATAATTGAAACACATTTTTAGACCCAATAAATCATTATTTTCTTTTCGTCTGCCGCGAGTTTAAGAAAATATTTTTTGAATACTACAGCATCACCAGCAAACGTAAAGTGTTTAAAACATTCCATTTTTCTTTGTCGCTTAACACATCAACAAAATATAAATGTCGTCTGAATATTATATTAAAAAAGCATTCATCTTAAACAGGCCTGATGCATTAGATGCAAGTTTCAAAAGAAATATAAATTGTAATTAAAACACTTTTAGTATGAAAAAAGAATTTATTGAAATATTCGAGAGTGGGGCGATGATTCGGCAGACGACATTATTTATCGCAGGCTATTATAGTATAACAATGTTATTGCAAGACCACCTGCCCTTTGAAAATATTTACCTGACCAAATAGACCTTTAATGATGTCCAGTCCTTTATCCGCCTTTGTTCAGCGTTTGTCGGTATGGAGGCTTTCATTAATTAGGATAAAGAGAGCCAATCGATGTATCGTTATTTGTCGGTAAATATTTGTCGTTTGGTTAAGAATGTTTTGAAAACATCTTATGGTTGTGCGGCATCTTGCAATCGTTTTGTCAATCTGCGGAAATATGATATTGTTAATCTAATCTCCCTGCAAATAAACAGACGACTTCTTTGACACAATATAAGCAGACGACATCTGAACGAAACACAATACATTTAATTAATGTAACCAATAGATCAGTTTACTCTCATATACAGTAATATTACTTTGTCCTGCAACCTGACTCCACAGGGCGCAAATATGACAAAAATATTACTTTACGTGTCGCGGCAGACGACTTGGGTATTCTTAAGTCGCCCGCGTTTTAACAGGCCTACCAGTTCAACATCGACAAAATTGAAAATACAGTTTATTTTACGCCTCATTTTCGATTAATTTGGAGACAATTGCTCGATGGCATGTACCAGCACTTCAAGAAGTTGTGTAGCAGACGACAATAAAAATATTCGGTACCGTTTCTTTTAATACGAAAGGAATGCTTCTAAAGAGGCAGGTGTCGCGTGGTAGTCTATTTGCGTTTATTTTGCGTCCCTACAATTGTCGGTAAAGGTGTTCGACGTGGTTGTCAACACTTGAGTTAAAAAATGAGAATTTTAATTGTTAATTTGGACAATAACGCAAAATTATCCCGTTTATCTAAACCCATACTCTAAAACATGATACTCCGATCATAATCATAACAATGCATTGGGTCAAATAATCGAACTTAACATTGAATAATCAACACACCTTTGCACGCACCACGAGTAAATTCAAGTGCATGCAGTCAGTTTAAATCATACCTGCATCGCTTACTCCTCAAACGCGTACCGTATTTGGATAAGTCTTTTGTCGAATTTGTAAAATTAAGCAACCAAATACCCCTAAAATCCCTAGTTTTCCTATTGTGTTTTTTAAGATTAAACAAGCTGAGCATTATTAAATAAAAAGTGCAGTAAATGATCAGAGTGTCATTGGTTCACTTAAAAGACTGGTCTATTCATTGGACTTGTTTTACTCTATTTTTAGATGAATAAAGAGCAACACAGACAAATGAACTCTTAGACTAGTAAAATGACTTGTATTGTTGATTTTGAATTTATTCATAATCAGTGAACATGTTTTATCTTGTACTCTAACCAGGTGGCCGTTCCCTAAGTAAAGCGCTACCGAGCGCTCCCATTCAATTAAATATAGAAGACATGCAATGGACCGCAGCATTCTCATCAGCCTGATTCTAACAGCCACATGTCTTCAGCAACCATATTTGATGTCTTTTCAGATTGGCTGCTTAAACATTTGTAGAATTCGGTCAGCGTTCATTCTTAATTATTCTTAAAAACAATATCTGTTAGTTTTTCATAACAGTGTGGTCGTAAAGACTGGATGTATTCTTTTTAGAAACATGTGGTTAGCAGAAATAAAAAAAAAACAATATTCCAAGAACGCTTCATACAGACATGTTGCTACGTCCGAATGACTTTTTATCTAATTTGCAATTTTTTCATATAAAAACACTCGATCCATCTTTCCGTCTTTTTTCAAGTCATTTAAACAACCGGTTCAAAAGAAATTATGGTTCTATCAATTATAAGCTACACCCTAGAGACATGCGAGGGATTTCCGCCAGGAAACCCAGCCCCGCCTTCAGACGTTAACGAGGACCGTAGCAGACGACATTATTGAAATTGATGATGACAAGAAAATGGCGGGTTATAACCTCCGAATGATGAGAAATATTGTTCATAAAGTTCGCCATTGTGGAAATTGATTGTATCTAAACGGAGCCGGCTATAATTCCTTCTATGGCGACGGGGAATAATGGACAGTAATGGCGTCTTGTTTTCACTCAAATCACCGGAATCCGTTAGATATTGAGTGTTAAAGGAGACCACTAGCAAGATATGGCTATATGATAATTATGATAATATATGATGATGACGACGCTGATGATAATTATGTAGTGACTATTATCCAAACATGACAATTATCTTGTAGTTTATATTGGTGTTTCAATGTTAAACAAGTATTAAATATTGAAGATGCAGATTCAGCTGCTGAAACAGAAAACCATACAGCAATACATCTCTAATATATGATTGTTTGCGAACACTTTCAACACCACTGTGAACTTAACAACACTCTAAATATAAGCACTCTTTTAAACAGCGATCACTCTAAACAGCAGTCGAAACAGAAAACACACTAAACAGCAAACACATTTTACTGTGGACATTTTGAACAACAAACGGCGAACACCCTGAGCACTTTTAGCAGTTAATTTTAAATATGAACCATTCCAAACAGCAAATTCTCTAGACAGCGAACATTTAACGACAACTTTTTCGTATCTTATTCTGTGTTACTGGATTCACTGTTTATAAAAAGGTGTGACATTGCCTTGATTATAATCATAGTGAATTGTCAAAATCAATACGCATCCTTCTCAAAACCGAACGCATTCGATTCGGCAAACCACAACTTCCGGTTCGGCACACCGCACCGGAACTCACTTTGAAAACATCAGTCAGTCATTGCTCTGTCTTCTTAGCTGTCGTCAAATCGTATCTGGGAATGCTTACTTTCCATTCGTCAGACGAGATTCTTTATAGTCTAATCATGGTGTAACCTTAGAAATATATTCATCAGACAATTCGGAACATCAATGTCTCTATAGAACGCATTGTTCCCCGACCAATATCGTGTTAATTCTAGACGATGATAATAATTGTACTATAATGAAATAATTGGAAACAGGCTAAAATGATAAAAAGACTTTATTGGATTTGTATCTTATGACTTTTAGTCTTATTTCGTCTGCCTCTCATCTGCGAATTTTCTCGAACGTTTCAGACGATATTTAGCAGACTTTACAATACGGATATTCGAGCGCTACGGACTTTATCCGCAGACAACACAACGCTCGCGAAAACTGGATATAAAATAAATTTCTTCGATTTACGAATTCGACTTGCGCGGTTTCTATTAGAAGGAAATATAATTGTGTTTCAAATTATTTTAAATTTGAATCGTTCCCGCTGTATGCTCGACTATATATGTGATTTAGGCGGTTTTATGTTGTATTATAGAATTATATGCCCAATAAAACTCATAAAGTCACGGGCCAGAAAATTTAATGTCACCGACTTTGCAGTAAATCACAAGAGTATTATAATACCAAGGCGTTATATCAAAACTAAAATCAAAATTAAGATAAATTGCTTAAATTCGTGGACGAGCGAGCAGACAATGACTCTGTGTCATAACCAATAGATAAGATGCTTATCCGCATTGTCTGGTCGTTTTAATTGGCCCCCGGTTGTGCGCTCCAACCAATCAAAATTGTCGATACATAAACAAACAATGGCGGCGTATCTTTGACTTGTTTCACCTGCTACGTATAGAATAGACTCCCCGGGCGATGTCGTACGTGGACGATAATTGTTATATTTGATAACCCACTCATTCTTTACTGCCGTAATACTCTTCTAATTGGCTTGTATGGAGATACAATTAAGCCAGGTTTTGTCAGTATGCAACTATTAATAACCCTGCTCGCGTTCGTTGATACTTCTCACGTTGAGTCCATTAACCACTGTTGTTTAACTTGGTATGTTTGGTAGTTTCTCTATATTTCTATCTAATTCGCCAGACATGTTACAAACATCAAATATTTCATCAGATTTGATATTATATAATATGAATACTTTTTCGCCGTATATCACCATGCTATTTATTCAATTGTATTATTGTTGTGTTGTAGAAAGTCCTTTTCAGGACTAAATATGAAAAAAAAACTATATTCTATTCTATATTAGCTTTTGTCTCCGGTTGTTCGGCGCTGAGACCCGTATCCTCTGGATCATTCTTAAACGCCTTTGTTAAGGTGCTTCTAATTAACCAATCGGAACTCCTCGGCGTTTATCTAACGAAAGTGTATTTCTCAGTTACGGAAATGACCGAGTAGTTACGCATGTCTTCTAACATGCACGTCTGTTTTGCAACATCACATTGTCCTTTTTTCCTGCCAAAAGATTTCATTCCTAATGTTACCGTTTGGCCATTTGCAAAAGAGATATTAAAGCACATGTTGTAAGTAACAGTTATATAACATTATTTCGATTTCGTGTTTTGTTTCGGCTTTATCAGCGAGCGCATTTGAAGAACAGAGATAAGATTCAACCACACTCGATGTTGCATTGTTTACAGACATATTGAAACAGCCATATATTGTATACAAACGTAACATTACACGGATGCTGTTTTTTGGACAACATGTCAACAGCTTGGATCGAAAACAATATCGAAAACATGCTTTGGTGGTTAAGTAAAAATTCACTGTATCACATATTTTCCTTTGTTATTTTGATAAGATGTTTCATACGTTTGGTTTTCTAATCAATGTCTTTTGTGTGCTTGTATATTGTTTAGGAAAGATAACTGAACTGATGCAGTATCCCTGTCCGGTAAAAACTATATAATCTTTAGCACTTATTTATTTTAGCTCATATTTTGTCAGCTGTCTCCATATAATTACTGTTATTTGATAACATGTTTCAATACTATATCCACAGATAACCTTTTATCCTTAGTATTTATCACAGCAAATGTTATTTTTTGTATTCATACCTGGTAACACAATTATTCACTCAAAAAGAAATGAATCCAGCTTGGAAGACCGTAAAACACGTTTATTATGAAACAATTGATGTTACATGGAATTGCCCGGGTTATGTTAAACTTGATACCTTGCGTTGTACAATAGATATCATTGACATCAACCGCAACATATCCGTCATTATCGGCACTGTCACCATGATATCATTAATCCCACCAACATTATCATAATAAGTTAAGTTAAAACGTTACCTTTTTCTAGGGCTCTTTCAGTTGTTATGCCGCTCAAGCACCCTTTGACATTTCAACTTCCCCTGGTCATTGGGCTACATATTGAAACGTACACTCGTGTCTCCCTGGGGAGACTATTTCTCTTTTGTGGTGTGGCAGCCAACATCGATCTGCGGCGCCCAGGAATATACACTGCCCTCACAGGTACCATTTTACACCATGGTGGAGTGGAGCTGTGGGTATTGCTCAGAGAAATTAACCAGTGGTCCAGAGGGGGATCGAATCCGGAACCTCTCGATCCCGAAGCGCATGCCCTACCTCTAGGCCACCGCTCCCAATAAGAACCTGTGTCATTGCATTAACTGTTGTATTATTATTAACTGTTTTAATATTTCTTCATCACTTTTGTCATCTACATAGACGCTGCTATTATAATTATTCATTCGTTTAATTCTTGCATTTTATCAAGATCGTTTATGTTTTCTTTTTAATAATCAGCTTTTAGTGCTCCGTACGTACCCTGTCATCATCATCATTATTATTTTCATCACAATTATTTATTCAGTAGATGGTGCCCCTATGGTCACCATCTTTCTCCCATTGCGTAAGAGGTTTTTCGCATATCTAGGAAACCCGAATTGCTAGATACTCTCGTCGTCGTCGTCGTCGTCGTCGTCGTTGTCGTCGTCGTCGTCGTCGTCGTCGTCGTCGTCGTTGTCGTCGTCGTCGTCAACAATGCCATTTTCGTCTTCACTTTCATCATTATCATCTGCACTATAGTCAACATCGTCATCATCATACTTCAACATCGTCATCTGCATTATGCTTGTCTTTACCGACGTCCCGTAACTATGCGTCAGTGTTAGAAAAAGTCACAATGGACAATCGTGAAAGCTCGGCCATTTCCGTTTGTCTCCGGTAAAGGTCGAGCTGATTCAGTTGTCCTTCGAAACTTTTAGGTAATCGGACGACCTGAATAGAAAGGCTCCAGTGCTCCCGCTGGCGTTCGCCAATGGCGCCATTTGCGCAAGAAATGAAAATTTGGCGCAAGATAATTCAATTTGGCGACAAACATAAAAATCGGCTATTTTTTCGATAAGACAACAATATACAGTCATGTATACTGAAGACTGCAATAAACAATCAATTGGAGCTGCTATCAGTCAGTTAATCCCATTAAAGATGTTAAAATTTGCCGACAATTTGTTTTAAATGCGTATCGGGTTGATGTTTAAGACTGTTTTCGGCCGTACTTATATTCCGGAATTTCACATGAAATACGACCGTGATGTCAACAAAATTGGTTATGAACTCTGTGGACCGTAAAAGCTGTATTGGAAGGCATTAATTAAAGACTTGAACATTGCAAGACATAAACATGTCTTAGTAAAAAGAATTTGCCATTATAAATCACTCAAAATGTCGACAATTTGAAATGTCATATGTTTTCGCGACCTTCACATACGATTTTGATACAACAATAAGAATTTGACATGGCAGAAGTCAACAGAAACATTGCAATACATATCAACAGATGTTTGATTATAGCAACAGGTGTGTTTCTTTACCCTTCCTAGACAGTTTTGTCTTTCAAATCTCCATTATGGTGGCAAATATGTAGCATGGACTACAAGGGAGGTAAATCTGCTCTGACTGACATTCATATGCATACTGAATCAAAGCACTGGATGCATAAAATTTGAGTCAAACTTGCACACAGTTTAATATAGTTATACACATAGGCCTACAGTCTGGACTGAAATGTTAGCAATACATTATTTTTACTAGGCCTTATGATATTAAAATGTCAGCCAGCACAAATATAAGTTTAGCTTCAGTTATAAGAATATTATAAGAATAAAGAATTTATTAATTGTGCCTCGTGCAAGGGAAAGCCCACAATGTATATGAACAGTTTAACAGATTAGAAATTTATCGGACACTGCTGTAAGCATGCTATTCTCTGATGAATGGTTAGCATATTGTCAATAACGTAGAAAATAAAAATAAATTGTTATAATAATGCTGTTAATATATTTGTAACAATGATGACTTCTAACTCTAAGTTCACACTGAAGAGGAACACATGTAATGCAATTAAGGCATTACCATGGACACATCAAAATACACATAAAACAGAAATATATACAAAAATTACAAATACAAGATTTAGTCCATCATTTACATCATTTCAAAATTGGTCAAAGTGGCGCATAAGTGGCGACAACTTTCTTCATTTGGCGAAAGTGGTGGCGCAAGAAAAATATAAGCCAGAGGAAGCACTGAAAGCTATAGTAGAGATAAAACACATAGGAGTGAACTGTTAGCATCATAAGTTGGTTATAAAGGTCAAATCACTCAAATAAAAGCATATCCCAACAGATTAAATTGTAGAGAGATAATGCCTTGTGTATAGCCATATAATTGTTCCTATCTTTCTGAATTCATTCATTATTACTTTGTTGATGATTAAGCATGACCGATGGGGAAACAATTGGAAGAAACATGTCTCGTATTGCTTTAGTACAACAACAATAACAACAAAAAACAACAAAGTGAAGATTAAGGAAGGTCAAACCCACAACATACAGCCATTTATAGACACAACGCATGAATGGTCCTTAAAAAAGTCTCTAATTATCTATTATTGCCGGACCATCCATGTGATGTCATATTCCGACAGCATCCCGGACCATCCGTGTGATGTCATATTGCAGTCAGGACACCGGACCATCCATGTGATGTCATATTGCCGTCAGGATGCCGGACCATCGACGTGATGTCATATTGCCGTCAGGATGCCGGACCATCGACGTGATGTCATATTGCCGTCAGGATGCCGGACCATCGACGTGATGTCATATTGCAGTCAGGACACCGGACCATCCGTGTGATGTCATATTGCAGTCAGGACACCGGACCATCCATGTGATGCCATATTGCAGTCAGGACACCGGACCATCCATGTGATGTCATATTGCAGTCAGGATGCCGGACCATCGACGTGATGTCGGACCATCGACGTGATGTCATATTGCCGTCAGGATGCCGGACCATCGACGTGATGTCGGACCATCGACGTGATGTCATATTGACGTCAGGATGCCGGACCATCTATGTGATACCATGTTGCCGTCAGGATGCCCAACCAGCCATGTGATGTCATTATGCCGACAGGATGCCGGATCAAAAATGTGATGCCATATTGCCGTCAGGATGCCGGACCAGCCATGTGATGTCATAATGCCGTCAGGATTCCGGATCAACAATGTGATGCCATATTGCCGTCAGGATGCCGGATCAACAATGTGATGTCATATTGCCGTCAGGATGTCCGACCATCCATGTGATGTCATATTGCCATCAGGATGCCCGACCAGCCATGTGATGTCATAATGCCGTCAGGATGCCGGATCAACAATGTGATGCCATATTGCCGTCAGGATGCCCGACCAGCCATGTGATGCAATATTGCCTTCAGGATGCCGGATCAACCATGTGATGCCATATTGCCGTCATGATGCCAAACTGTCTCATCCCTAGCACCCGGTCCTCACGCACATCACACTCTCAGACATTCCAACAGATACATGCAAAAACAGACTACTATAAATTCTCCTTCCTCCCTAGAACAATAATACACTGGAACTCCCTACCCCCTGACATCATTGACCTTCCCACACCCGAGTTCAGCACGGCTGCTAGCCGTATTGAACATGCCTCTCCCTAAATAATACCTGCCCTGTTTTTAACCTATTTTTAACCTTTCTTCTTTCTCACATCTTTTATACTTTTAATTCTTATCCTTATTAACATTCTTTGTCAGTTTGACGCGTGTCAAAGCCTAAGTCCCCAGCAGGGGTTTGGCTATCAGGAAGATAGATAGATAGACATCGTCGTGATGTCATATTGCCGTCAGGATGCCGGACCATCGACGTTATGTCATATTGCCGTCAGGATGCCTGACCACCGACGTAATGTCATGTTGCCGTCAGGATGCCGGACCATCGACGTTATGTCATATTGCCGTCAGAATGCCTGACCACCGACGTAATGTCATGTTGTCGTCAGGATGCCGGACCATCGACGTGATGTCATATTGCCTGCCAGGATGCCCGACCATTGACGTGATGTCATATTGCCGTCAGGATGCCGGACCATCGACGTGATGTCATATTGCTGTCGGGATGCCGGACCATCGACGTGATGTCATATTGCAGTCAAGATGTCGGACCATCCGTATGATGTCATATTGCCGTCAGGATGTCGTACCATCGACGTGATGTCATATTGCCGTCAGGATGCCGGACCATCCATGTGATGTCATCGGATCCGTCAAATATACGTTATCACTATCGAAAGAAGGTTTTGGACGATGTTGGTCGACTTAAGACGACTTTGAAGAAAGTTACACCAAACAAGAAGCTGTTTGCTATACATTATCGCACAGAACGTTTATACAGGGTAATTTTTGATGTATGTCCCACTTTCAACAGAATGCTACAACAAAAAGCTTGCTGCCATCTGTACAAGTAGTCAAGTAGTAAGAATACAAATGGAGGAAAGCTACCGTTTCAAAGTTTTAACATTGGTATGTTTCTATCAAGGCAAGCCAGGGAATAACATTCTAAATAAAAGTCATTTTTATAAATCACATTTTAAGGTACATTATGTATGATTGATTATTGTATTAATTTGTTTTCATTGATACAGTTACCTGTGCGGATTTAAGGACATAATCAGAAAAACGCGAACACACGCACACGCGCGATTACGAGGGGTCTGTAAAGTTTTAGATTTACATCATTTTAAAACCTTTTTACTCAGTTGAAGTCGCCCGTATCTAAATCAGTCGTGCGTAAATTTACGATCTTCACTAAAATCAGTGATTTCAATCTGAACAATTACAAATTTAGTTATAGCATTCTATGTGACAATAAATTGTATTAAGAGATTCTATTTCGTCAGTAAATAATCAAACCCTGTCATGGAGAAGTTTATTCCCCACTTATTTCTAAATTTCTTAACGCATTTCATCACATGATTTCAGTTAATTATGCATAATTTTATACTTTGTTATGAACGATAGAGGTAGAAAATGAAGTTAAAATGTTTTATTTGCAATTTATCTCTCGGTTTCTTTCCCATCTGCAGCATTTATCTTCCGACTTTAAATCATTGAAATACTAAAAATACGTTTGAAGTCAATTTTAACTAATGTCTAAATCATAGAATTAAAATTAAATTGTACCGCCTCGCGCGGCATTAATATTGATAACTAAAATTTAATAGTAACGTGATAGTATGTCTAAGTTAGGCATTATTTGGATAATGAAAATACATTAGTAATCTTTAATCGGAGCGGCGACTGTATTAGAGCATTAAGTAGCACTTTTGAGATTAATAAATCTGATGACGGTGTATTCACTATTTTTTATTGAATAGTAAACTAGATCCGGTTATCTAGTAAACGAACCCGTCGACTTGACTTGTAATCCGGGGCTGGTGAGTTCGATTCCCTGTACATCCATTAGAGTTAAGCATTGATCATTTGGACGAAACCCTAAAGGATTTGTCTATAATTCTTAACTAACTGGCACGTAAAAGAATCAGTACCGGGATATAGTCACTACAGTTCGTTCAAAGTTAATTGATAACGATTGTAAACATAAGCTCGTCCGGCAGGTAAACTTTGTTTATCTAGGTTATACTGGGTATACCCAAGTTAACGATAGTCCCTGCTATTCTTTCGAATGGGATGGGATAGTTCCCTCATTAGTATTACTTATTGAAGTTTTAGTAACGCTTGGAATTTAAACTAAATCAATACATGTGTATTTTCAATTTAAACATTTATATTTAAACACTTTACAACTCCGTCATAGTATCTAAAATAATACCCGATAGATATGTATGACTGGCCGCGTGGCCTAATGGATAAGGCGTCTGACTTCGAATCAGAAGATTGCGAGTTCGAGTCTCGTCGTGGTCATTTTACTTTTATACTTACCAACAATTTAGCAATACCACGTGACGTTGGACTACAAATTCAAGAAGAAATGCAGAAAATTTGTTCTTGGGTTTGTAGTCCACTGTCACATGGCATTGCTATACTTAACTAGTCCTACAGGGACAGATGTTCCACCAGAACCCCACCATAGTATCATTATCATTTATATATATATATATATATATATATATATATATATATTAAATGAAGGCTACCATTTTAGTATGATTTTACTGTTTCCACAAAACCATGTAAGGAACAATGTAGTTTTACCAGTTCCAATTTAAGGACTTTATAACGACCTCGAGACCTGGCACCGAAGCCACCACTCGACGTTCTGGAGCGAACTGTCCTATAACAGGTTCTAATGATTTTTAAGTGTTTTCCAAGTTTTAGCGTTCTCGAGGGGTTATTTTAATACATGTATTGAATATTTTGATGTTTCATAATATATAAATTAAATATTATCAAAGTCATCAAAATTCTATCTAAACGGTATTCCGAATCCGCCGTGTGCATTTAATTGATACGTAATTAAAAATCGAGACGTCCCGAATGTGTAATCTTTGTTAATTAAGGTTACGCAATTAATAATCAAAGAATTTTAGGTAGAAAACTCACATAAATTTTGTTTTCAAACATATTGTGTACGACATAAAATAAGATGGCTTCAAAGATCAGAGGTGGTAGTTCCTGGAACTTCCATTAGCTGCATACGTAATTAAGCGTAAATACTTAAACACCGTCGGTAATTGGAATTATTTGCAGGTTTGATCCAAATTGAACAACAAATCAAATTTTGACATTCAATAAAACCATCCTTATTTGAAATTTAAACGTGAGGGATTAGAGCTTAATTATTTCGCGATAAAGAGTGACCACAAAATCAAATCCCCCACAAATTATAGACCTATGGAAAACGTGAAAATAGTTTTCGATAAAGTTATAACCAACAAATTTTCTGCCCCAAGAAATGGGGTTTTAGTATTTTTACCATTTTCCACGAAATCTGATGGCCTCCAATAGAAATCGCTCTACAGTACCGTCAGACAGGCACCAACTGATATTCAAATTTCTTGCTTCATTAAGTTCATAATTTATCACTCAGTCTATCAAAAATAAAAAAATGAAATACGAACGACTCATCTTTGAACCAGTGTGTATTACCCACCAGAGGGAGATTATAATAAATAAGAGTCATTCTTTAAGTGTTGGGTCATAAAATGAGACAAGGCTAAAAGTCAGGGACGTCTGTTTGATTTTATAGCCGATGTAAGGCTTAATGGGCGGCGGGGTCGCCAAACGTCGTTCACGAAACAAACTCAGTCCCAATAGTAGAATTTTGAGCCACGTTTTATCATATTTAAATATTACATGATTTGAAAATATTTGAAGTTTCGGAGCTCTGTTCTAAAATTTATCAAAGGCATGCGATTATTGCTTGCAAAAACGATCCATTCCCTAAGCTAGAAGGTAATATCTGAGTGTTTGTTCTATATATAGTTGGTACTATATAGTTGAACTTATGGTGTGGTGGGCTTGGGTATAAAACACACACCCAGTGTAATAACTTAGTTATTGCATAGTTATTTCCAGTGCGTGCATCGTTGCAATTATTGCATTTTTTTCAATGTGCTTACCAGTGCAGTTTTAACACACTTTTTCAGTGAGTGCACCATTGCATATTGCCCTTTTTAAAATAAATGCACAATTGCAATTATTGCGTTTTTTCGATGTAGTTAACACACTTTTTTCAGTGAGTGCATCATTGTAGTCAATGCACTGTTTTCAGTGAGAGCACCAGTGCAGTTATCACACACTTTTTCAGTGAGTGCACCATTGTAATTATTGCACTTTTTTGAGTGAGTTTACCAGTGCAGTTATCACACACTTTCCAGTGAGTTCACCATTGCAATTATTGCACTTTTTCAGTGAGTGCGACATTGCATTTATTGCACTCTTTATCAGCTTTTGCAGTAATTGCAATTTTTCTACAATTTTAGTTATCACTCTCTTTTCCAATGAGTGCATTATTTTCCAGTGAGTGCACTATTGTAGGTATTGTACTTTTCCAGTTAATGCACCTTTGTACTTATTGTATTTTTTGCAGTGAGTGTACCTTTTCATTATCGGCACTCTTTTCAAGAACTACTACGGTTTTTGCATTTTACCATTCTACTACTGCAGCCATCACACCCTTTTCCTTTGAGTGCACTATTGTAATTATTACACTCTTTTCCAATCAGTGCACCAATTCTGTTATTGCACTCTAGTGCACTTTACCAAGTGTACTGTCGCAGTTATCACACTCTGTTGGCATGTACTGTTGTAGATATAACCCTCTTTTCCAGTGCTATATGGCAGTTATTGCACTCTTTTAGTATGTACTATTGTAGTTATTGCACTCTTTAACTAAGTATTATTACAGTAAGTGCACTCTTTTTCCAGTTCACCATTGCAGGTATTATAATCTTCGCTAGTGTACTATTGCTGTTATTGCACTATTTAACAGTTTGTTACTTGAATTGTAGTTATTGCACTCTTTTCCATTGTACTATTGAAGTTATTACACTCGAGAAAACATACGCCACATATTTGAAATGATAGAGCTGTATAAATGATTTCGCTAGCTATTTTTTTTCTATTAGATGGTGGTTATTTAATGACTGTCATTGTTATAAATTGTCACTTTCACATCCTATTAATCTTGATTTTATATGCTTGAAAAAATTACCGTCATAACTCCTTTAAATTTATAACGTTGATTTATTCATTGATTTCAGAAATACATAAAATTACTAGCGCAAAACTCGCCAACGGCTATCTAGTTGAAAAAAATCCACTTAGCATCTGCCTTTCTTGACAAGATTATTAAAACAGCATTTCACGACCGGCAGGTTCGAACATGGAATATGGAACATTCTTTTTTTCAATTTGAGTGTTTTTAAGTTTTTATGGTTTTATTGTAAGATTGATTTCAAGATTCCGGAGACGCACTTAAGGTCGAAAACACTATAAAACCCTTGCTAACGCGCATCAAGACAGTGACTGACTCCGGTGTTGGTTTTTATACACGACATTTTTTTCTAACCCAAAGGATGTTTATATGAAATTCGCGATGAGATCGCAACTTTGCAGCAGATGGAGTGCTTGGGTTCGTGACACCGTGCTTGGTGACAACAGTTTAGAAATAGGTTTGTAATATGCCGCAATAAATGTTTAATCTAAAACTGCATTACAACGTAATTAGTTATAGTTTTATCCCCCATTTTCATCTACAAATGAATTTACGACGATGATAACAAAGGTAGCATCCTTTACAGCCGAGACACTTACGATGTCTGCATCGCATCTTTTTGTGGATGTCACACTGGCGTGCGTATAGCACGCGCTACGGAGCAATACCAGCTTCATTTGTGAGTTTTTATTTTAGGTTTTCATTCTTTCCCGCTTCTTGGTTCAAGCCGACAAATTGAAGC
Source organism: Spisula subtruncata (assembly GCA_963678985.1). Taxonomy (NCBI): domain Eukaryota; kingdom Metazoa; phylum Mollusca; class Bivalvia; order Venerida; family Mactridae; genus Spisula; species Spisula subtruncata. The sequence continues at coordinate 20,941,626 of OY787661.1, forward strand.
GTACGCGTGCAAAATGAGCAATCATCATTTGAAAAAAAAACAACAACGTAATATTCCGGTATGCTCCAATCGCCTGTTCCATTAACATGCGAACCAGTCGCTTACAGCAATACCTGTATGTCTTCACAATCAGATGTATTGTAGCTACATAATTCTCTTCGCCACGGTCATCATACGGGCTTTAATTAAACATAGTCACCTTCAGAGCGTCACTGTCTAATGCAGGGTTCGCAATGGATTTCCGGGCACACCGGAAATTTATTTCTACTTTCGATTTGAATCGATATAATCAGAACTGTAAAAGACATAGCCAACAGGATATTAGGGCATTGTTGGAGCGACTTGTCAACATTAGAAAGCAAGTAGCAATTTGTTGAAAGAAAATCGGTGGAGACAGGTTTATGTGAAAGCCACCCGCTGTTTTAATACCCGTATGGCAGAAGTACGAACAAACCGGATTTTATACCATATTTATTGATTGTTGTTGTTTTATGAATATTTTCAGCCAATCAAAATGCATCTTTCCTGATAAATTTTGGTAGGAGGTCAAACGTAAGAAAGTATTGATTTTAAACGCACGAACAACCCGCGCTGTTTGTATTTCCTTCCGTTTGACGAAACGCTTGGCAGGCGGTAGGTGTACGCTTTTGAAGCGAAATATGCCAATAAGTTGAAGGCTAATATACGTAAAAGAAATAACAATCCGTGACAATCTTACTCAATATTTTGCTTACTTTATATTTAACAATAGAATATTTCTTGGGCTCGGTATTTTTCTCGCAGACGGTTTTGTTTTCGAAAGTACGGGATCTACTCCGGAAACTGGCATTTATACCTAAAGATGGTCACGTGTCACGTATAAGAATGGCGTTACGCAGACGTCAAGCGAAAACAAACAGTAGCAGCGTGGAGAGTCGGAAATGGTAAGTTGTGAAAAGAAATCCATACAATATAACTTCAGGTGTAAATATATCTGATAGCATACTTAAGTAAAAGGCCACTTCTTTTACCCCATTGTCCTAAGTTTGATTGCTATGATTCCAATCGATGGTGTCTTTTGCTGCCGGCTTTCTGTACCATTGTCCATATATTGATTCATATTTGCCAAGATAATTGATCGTGAAGTAAAAATGAATATTCCTGAAAAGGAATATCGTAGAAGCTAAGGCGCGAATAGTGTAGCATTAATTGCCGCCTTTTATCCTCTGTCACATTCTGTATGAATAAATTCCATGTAAGCCATTAGTGACACAACAGAAAAAGGTGATTTAAAGACTTTCAGCATAACTATGTTACAAAGCAACTTTAAGAAACTGTCATGCATAATTTATAATCAAACGTTTACACATCTCAAGGTATCGTTGAAAAGTTATAATATTATTCGTACCGTAAAGGCATTCTTGATCATGTTATATTAATTTTCGTTCATTGCGAATAAAGACGTCAATCGAGACGCAGTCACCTTTGGTATTTTTTCCACTGCTCTGTTAAGATATTTACTTCATTAAACACAAAATCGAGTAAAATAATGTATGTACTGCATTGACCAATGTCTCCGGGTATATACATGTTTGTACAACTTGTAAAGTAGTATACCACACCATTTTCCTTGTATTCGGGCTATTATAGTGAATACGTACATTCTTATAAGTCACATGTGTAGTATAACCTTATACTACAAGTGTAAGTGTTTTTCCAATAGAACGTTGTGTATTTTGCGCTAAGGCTCGCTTAATAGAATTTCCAGAACTCGTATTATATAAATTTATATCAATTGACAATCCATGCCGGAGATATCCAGAAATATTTAACCTTTCTAGTCTATAAATTAATAATATGTCCATATCCAGCCTCATGACAGTAGGGACCGATATCATCTTGAGCGTCAGGAAGTTGCTATCTTCTGTAACGGCTTCCGGTAAATGAACCGGAAAGAAGGTATGATATTTTTGGAGTTGCATACGGGTATCTTTGTGGGTGCAATTGTCAAACATTTGTTCAACATGTGCGGTAATGGTGAAATACCATACCTGTTTTGGAAGTTTCTTCACACACAACAATTTGCATAATAGTGTTTCTTGCAGTTGATTTGTTTAATGCCGAGCATAGCCTCTATTTGCCAGTATGCTTTCTGCTGAAATATGGCAGACATATACATATATGCATCCACCCGGATAATAGTGTTACATGTATTTGAATGACGTCTATGATATATTGTGGTGCATCAATGACTCAAGGCAATTCGTTGTTTCATTCCCTTGTTTGTCAACTTAGTCTGATACTATTAACTGGTTCTCACCTACCGGGGATTAACTTTAGATGCTTGTAGTATTTTGTCTAGGGTATTTAGTTTTCGCTACTTTTGCAGAAACACGACACTTGCCACATCAAGTCAAAAATCCTTTTTTAATCCCTTATATTCATATACACAACCATTTTAACCATCGATTTCCGCGACCATTCTAGCTAATTCTTTGCTGTATGCGAAACACAGGTAAATCCGCAAATCCTCGAATCCGCGAAATTATTGCCGCCAAAATGCTCCAATAAACGGTATCTTGTCTAATTCCGCAATTGCATATAAAACATTCGAGCATTTGCAATAATAGTCGTAAAGAATAATCAAACTACTCTACCTTTGTTTCTACGTTCAAACTTTCAACTTGCTCAAATACTTTAGTCATAGTTAGTTAGTTCCTTATTCATGATGCAATGCTGCATGAGTGTAATTTAGTCCAACTTAAGAACGCAAATATGCATGACTTTGTGACAATCTGCTCTTGGTACTAGTGTACTGGTTTGAATGTTCAATATACATTTGTATTTCTATTTTAGAAGTTACACACACAAACCGATTAGCCCAGATCAACAAGATGTAGTTCCCGGATTTGTTATTTAACAATTTCCCTTAATTGAATGCACACATGTAAGCCGGCTGTTGTTATGTGGAAGGCGCTGGTTGGACATTAATTCCAGGAATGATGTTAGGCCAACTGACAGCGGTATATGATTGTGCCAAAAAAGTCGTTCCCTTACGTTTGCACCAGTAGTGTAACCATTCCTTAGTTTATACGGATTCAGTTCAAGTTTGCTTACTGTGCGTATGTTGATAATATCCCCTTCAACACTCCAAAACAGCCGGCGGACACACTACACATTTACTATCGTGACAATAACTCGTGCCACACATTTACACGGACACTTACATGGGTTACATTGATGATGTTATCGAACAAAATTAAACTGAATATCATATGGGTATAACAAAACTCCTTATATGTAATATTACTTTGTACATACATGGCCATCCCAAAGACACTAACTTTGTCTTGAAACGGATGTGCATTCACAAGAGACCAATTACAATGCACAAGTTTGCATTCTTTATAACAACATAAACTGAAATATTTCAAAAGAGTTTTTTTCTTAGAAGTTATACAACAGTCTTTATGTCTGTACAAACGTTTTATGGCTGCTCTAGAAAGATTATGCTTGTGTCGTATAAATTATGCACGATGATACTTCACAAACAAGTATGTGACGCGCATACGAAATTCAATATGCATCTAAGGAATTGCGTTCAGGAAAATTAACTATTAAACCAAGTTGTAAGTTGTTTACAGAAGAAATGGACAAATGATTTTTCTTATACCAACCTAAGTGTACCTTGAGTAGGAGTTTATGGCACATAAGGGAACAAACCCTGATCTCCTGGTAACACACACAGGCGATCGTGATACATACTACCCCGGATATCCCCATTTCCTCATCGTTAAATGCCATATTTCAGCATGATTATCTGACATTAGGATGCGCCATTGTATATTCATTAGTCAATGGTTTACCACGAAGCGCCTTGGTGGGGCCCATTCTTAGTGTTTTAAACTAGGTCACGCCCCGGGGTTGTTGTGCCTCATTTGGTCGCCGTTTTGGCATGTGTTTGTGTGGGCATTGCTCAGGGTAATTGTGTCGTGGCGATTCTGATTTCTGTGCTTGGCTGGTTAGGTTGAGTGCTACCTTCCCTGTCGGATTTTCTCATAGCTTTTTTGTAACCTACCTGTTCTTTAACAAGCTACTAACAAAATCACCACATGTAACTGACATGAATGTAGCCAATGGCACAAAAGGAGCGTTTTTACTCTCCAACATAGTCATCGAACATATACATAATACAGAAAGGGTGAAAATCTTACACTCTAACATCTGCGCTAGCCGGACGGACCTGTTTCATATACCGTATAAACTTCAGAAAAATCTTATTGACCTCAATTCGTCCTTATTCTCTCGAGCTTCGTTTCCATGCGCACTAAATGTTTTAAAATTGAGAAAATTGTTCGTCAAATGTAAAGGAAACAATTATATGTATTGTGTTACTTCTTAATGGTCCAAATCCATTTGTGCTGTTTGTTTTTCATAGTCTCGGTCCGTAACTTATGTCCACGATCAACCAGATAAGCTCATTTTTCTTCTTTGAAACACATTTAATATGCAAAACTTGGCGCCCAATCTTTCTTGCCATCTTAATTCCAGCAAGTGCTCTGTGTTTGTATGGAGTTCTAATGCGTCATGTTTCTTAGAAAACACAGCCTTCTGGGAGCAATAAAGCGCCATCTATGTTTGAAAATATGACGCTTATACAATTTTATGAATCTTAAAGGCTTAGAAACTGGTTCTAAATGAGCGAAGAAGGATTGATCGATGCAATGTTTTTGTTGTTATGAAATAATGTTTGCCAGTTCGTTAAAATTGTTCTCCGGGAAACAAAGAGATTCAATTGTCACTGAATTTTCTCTCGTCGAATGAATAGATATGAGTTTTCTACTCTTGAAAGAAAACAAACTCTGGGCCATGGCTTGAGTCAACGTAAACTAGAGTCCAGTTTCTAGTAGATGTGTACCAATTACAATGTATCTCAAATATCAATTAGTATAAATACGCCTACACATGTATATCCCAATATTTATAAAGAGAGTAAACAAAATGCCTCCTCTCTTTGTTGGAAAAATATGATATACAACTTCGTAGAACAAATATCATGGATTATCTTCCTTCGTGACATTTCTGGAAAAACTTGGCGTTGGCAAATCTCGAAGTTTGCACAACTAATAAAGGAGCCACTACCTACCAATCCCGTCTATCATCATAATCTTGGAACTGCACAAACCATTGAAGTACGACGCATAAGGATGCTGCCTATCCTTTGCATGGACGCATTACATCTCATTCATGTTGGTGGCGTACCATTTGATTAATATAGCGTTTGGCAAGTTGGCATGAGTCACATCTTCTGTTTTTGTCTCTACTGTACAAAGTTGCTTTTTTAAATGTCCGTTCGCCAGCAGGTATTGCCAAATTTTACTATATATACAATGTACTACATTAATTTTGTTAGTAGCTATTCATAAAATAAAAACATACGTTTTCGAGGGCCAATTTCACCAGTCCAGCGGTTTAGCTACCCTTTGATATTAAGATTCTCTGTTATTTGGGCGACATGGTAGATAGGACTCGTTTGCAGCCAACTACGAGATACGGCGCCTACAGAGAGTGTATATAAACAGGCCTACTGGTATTTGATTTAAAAAAAAAACAAGTTTATACTTTGCTCGTTGTTGTTAAGACGAGACAAGAGAAACATGTACCAACAATCTGTGACACATGACTTATATTCTATCTTGTTATCAGTCGATCACGTGTTCACCTTTCCATATAAATTATTCAAACTAATTTAAAACCACGTTCTCGTCTAAGAAATGGCTATAAATATAATTGCCAATGAATATTTTATTTCTTATTCTATAAAACGTCTAAAACATTTTCAAAGGTGTTAAAATGGTTGATTAGATTTTTGTCATATCTCAAGCAAGAGAAAACAGCTTTGGACAGTTCTTCGAAATGCATGCCTGTACACGTGCAAGGTACTGAAAGTAGAACATGTACTACTTCTATTGGGACAATTCCGCCGAATTGGCGCACCTTGGTCATTTCGTAGACGAATCATCACGGAAAGACCCGAGTAGTTACGATCGAATTCCGCCTGGTTATGGCAGTTGGTTGAGGTGGTTGGTTGGTAGTGGCGACGAGGTTCAACATCCGGGCTTAAATGATGACGTCGTCATCATTTTCAGCGCATGCGCAGAAGTTGAACGTTGTCTTTTGAAGAGCTTGTTCAGCTAGTACTAGCTGATTCTATAATTAATTCCAGGAAAGTCGGTTAGGTTAACTTGTCACCCATAAATTCCTGTACAACTGTCGAAAAACAACATGATACAGACAAAAACAAACACGCCACCCATTACGAAAAATAAACATGGTATGAATCAAAAGCTATATTTCAAAATCGCTTTATTCTAAGTTTGCTTAGTTTTAATCCCTAGTCGTAATTTGATTACCTGGTCAAATATTTTATTTTAAAAAATACGATTGCAATTATGAAATTAAACGCGATCGATGGGAAAACATCAGTTTTCGCGATTCTTCAAGAAATGAAATTGTTTGTACAATCAATTATTCATTAGCGCTAACACATAAACACATCAGACAACGACAGAAGATAAAACATCTAAGAAAATTCCATTTCCAATATTTGAATTGCTTTGTTTAAGCTTTATATTGAGCAGTTCATAAACAAATAAGAATACCATAAATGATATCATGTTTTGCATTAAAGGAGCAAGCAGCCTATTCTTTACTTAAATTTATTGAATTCATAGATTAGAAAATTTCTATTTAGGAAAAACTGTTTATACGTTGTTTGAATATTGATAACATCGATCTTAAAAGTAAATAACTGCAACAAAAAGAAGATCGCTTAACAGCTGGTGACAGTTTTCGAATACAAATGTAAAAAACCTTGAAACTACATGTAATTGAGGTTGATCGTATATTATAAACTTTTTTACGTGAACATATTGTATTTTATATGACCATAGGGGGCTATGGTACATGTATTATCAATTTCAAGAAAAGTACTACTATACTAACAACCTTATATTGTAAAGACTCATACTAGTATATATTTGAATTTTGTATTTCACTGTGCTTCTTGTGGGCCTCTTTTCATGAAAATCGGAACATGTCATGTTGACCAACATGAAGTCCAAAAAGATCTTTTTACTACAAATAAAGAGTGGCTTTCAGACTTTTTTTCTTGTTTTCTCAAAATATTGATTTTGTACTTACATACGACCTTCTCATTATAAGCAAGCGAAATATTGCTTATTCTTAACTATGGATTCTGACTGAGTTCTATTATATACACTGAAACCATTAAGCTGGTCTTTTCTGGAATAAATGTACTTATTTGTCGATAATTACAAAATGATAATGGGCTTCGTGACGTATTATACAATACATAGATCTATAATTACTAAGATCGTGGATTTATTACTCACCTTTTAGTTGTACTTACATCAATCTTTCACACTTTGTAGTTCATGTATATCGAACCTTACAATGCATGCGTATAGATATTACTGTAAAATCATTAATTTTCGTGGGGGATTAAATTTCGTTGATTTCGTCGTTCACCTTTAACCACGAAATCAAACCCCATCGAACAATAGTTTTGACCCATGTATTTATTACCTGAAATGCAAAATCCACGAATTTAGGTCCCATCGAAATCTTTCCCCTCGAAATTAAATGATTTTACAGTATATTATACAAATGAAACAACGCGATAAATTCCATTACATTTGTCCATATAAATTATGTTGCATATTTATACAAAATGTACTATGCTAAATAAGATTTAAAACTCCATTTTGTGCAAAAAATCAACGTTTCGTTAATGTTTATATTATTTTTTCTGTCTACATGAATAGAACATGAATAGAACCTGCTCATACAACGTGCAAGAGGGATGATCCAAAAATAAATTCAATATATTTTTTTCATAATCTAAAATACATATAACACGTTATCAGAACCATTTGGAGTTCCAAAACTGCATGGATAAGTTACTTGAAATCAAGACAAAATCAGAGACAAAATTATGATTAGCAACATACTCAGGGTAGACATACCACGTGATTTTTCGGCTGAATCTACAAGTAAAAATATGTGAACAATAAATTAAAAACTACCAAAAGTACTATCTTATTCTTCGACCGAGTTTCTCGAAATACATGTATGTTCGACACTCTAGCCGAGAATGAGCACAACCGACGCAACTAGTAACTTCGAAACAGTATGCACAGAAACACATACTATGCGCATATTGTGCACGTCCTATGAAAATTAAATTATTAAATATTTATTTTACATGACGTACGAATTCTCATGGGTTAACAATAATTCAAACGACGAATGTCTTGTTTTAATCGACATATTAGTTTGATAGCAATATAACCTACGGGCGCAACTGATACGTTACATAAAGACTATAGAAGTTTGGGGTCAACTTTGCGTCACTTAATAGGGTCACCGTGGGGTAATTTACGTCCCTGTACCTACAACATGGACTTAAAACCCCATTCATTATCCCCGGCAGGTGTGGCTTTAAAAGCTTCGTATAAGGTTGCAGTAGATTTTGTTTAGACATATTGCAACTTTTCGGTGTCAAGACTTTGACAATTTGATCTTGCAAAACAAACATAAATGCATTAACCACGTTGTCAAAAACTTAAAATATGACTTGTACTTGCTATCACGAGATATTCGTCAGCTGCTTCGTTGAATTGTAACTGATCAGGAGCCCTGATCCTTTAAATTACATCCTGAAACATTAAACTTAAGTTTATACAAGCACGTAGTTTTGTTAAAGAGAACTGCACACGCTTATAAAGAAGTGTCAACGATATGCCAGTAAATTTAGAAAAAATGTAATTAAGTTTTTGGCGCACAATATTTTAATCTGCAACATATTAACAATTTAAAGTACTTTATTGCGTTTACAAGGTGATGAAGGGCGGCACTTGATCTTGCTATAGTCGACATGAATAAACAAACTGAAAGTAATGATGAATGTCTCGAAGTTTAAACCTCCCAAAATAAGTGTGTTCCTCCGTAGCTCAGTCCATAGTTAGTGCGCTTGCGATTCCTGGTTCAAATACAGTGGAGGTGCTCATATGTCTGCCATATTTCAGCAGAAAGCTGACTGGCAAATATAGATAGTGAAAACGAACGTAATGATGATGACGACGATGGTGTTGATGATAATGAGTAATAATGAGCATATTGCTGATATTACTCTTGACAATCATGTCAATGATAAATAACAATGTTAACACTGATTAATTTCATGACGACAACGATGGTAGCGATGTTGAAATCGATAATGTTAATGATGATGACGACGATGATAGAGATGATGATGATGATAGAGGTAGTGATTATAATGAGCATATTGCTGATATTAATCTTGACAATCATCACACGAAATATGTTTTAATTAAGCATAATAGGAACAACAACTTAAACAAGAAACACTGCAGTAACTGTTCTTCTTCCTTGGCGTCATTGTCAGCAACTGCAGAAGCCACACTGATAGCTGCAACAACATGAACATCATCGGCAAACAAGAAAAGCACAGTAAAAACTGCAGATCACCTGCAGTCAAATCAAAGGAAAGTTGAATGTACAAGTATTAGTAAATTGACGAGAAATGATCTCAATAAGCTTCGAGCTTGCGATCAAATCTCATTTTTGTATTACATAAAAAATATATTGGTTGCAAATTGAATATTGAAATTTTATGAAATAGCATATGCTTAAACGAAAGACAAATCAAGACAAAAAAATGCCATCGCCTTCAGTCAAAACAACAAAGACGACGACAACAACACTACTGCTACAGTAATAATAAGACAACAACATTATTTCCTCCTCCCCACTACCTTGCAGATGTCACGATGTTTTTTCTTCATTCTCAAGAAGCGGAATAAATGCCATAATCTTAAAAAACGATAATTGATTTATTTTCCGTATAATACCCCCGAGAATTGTATCAATGAAGACAATCAACATTACTTCTTCTGCTACTTCTGCATCTTCATTAAGCTTTCTTTAAATCCATACATAATTTGTCGTGTGGATATCGCAGAACGATCAATTAAGATTCCCTAAGAAAATAGGAGTTAATGAGTTTGGTTAATCATTAAATGTTTGGTAGAAGTAACAGGTGACAGTGCTGAGTGGTTTGTGGTACAGTTAAACTTTGATGATACTATTGAGACCGACTGCCAGTAGGTCATGGATACTAGGTTTCTCATTACGTTGGTATTGAAAAGAAAATTATCATTTACTTAGTACATGTATATGTTTCCTTTCAGTTCATTCAAATTTACTAGTATATAAAAACCGTCTTACCTGTTGAACACCTTTTGTGCTCTGCAAATCTATATCGGTCGTCGCGAAAAAGGTTGTTGCTTTATAGAGGTTAAATGTAGAATAAAAAAAACACGTTAGGTACATTTTGAAGGCGCTGTAGAAAAGGTGTTTCTCTGCAGAGGGTCATTGGAGAAGCTGTAATGTAGTGACTATATTGTTCATAGTTTTGCAGGTTATCCCTATTTGCCAAGCAGCCTAGCAGTGTGAACTTGGCAACTTAATTCAAGTTGACCATGCATCACTTGTAACTACTGTCAATGTAAGAAACACCACGTAAAAATGTAAGAACTGCGTCAGTTTTTGTTTACTGAACGACATATGTAAACTAACATAAATATATGGAACCGAACAACCGGTTTGTGTTGCCAATGAATGAGCTCGTGATACTGTCTTTTACGTAAAAATATGACAGTTCTCGTATTTATGTAACGGGAACAAACACCTATAGTTTAAATACGTCATTTCTATGTTCGATACATCGCGGAAAACGACAAAAAGTGTTAGTAAACATCGTGGGCTAAAGAAATCGACAATGGATCTGCGCCAGGTTTTAACCCCACCACACAAACGCTTTCATCGGGATTTCAATGGTATTTAATCAAATTAATGGCACTCAGAGAACCGACCACTTAAATGTGCGTCTTGATCAAAACCATATTGGTCTTGTGACTCGATTATTTTTCAAATGCCAATTTCAAACCATCGCTGTCATAATTATCGGAGATTCGATCCCTGTGCTTTCTCGCAGGGCAGACAAAAGGCACACTTCCGTTTATTAACGATGTTCTAGTGGTGTCAAGCTATTGTCCATGCTCTCTTAATTGATTGGTCCAGCTTTTTCTTCCTCGACAATAATAACCATCTTAACAATGGGTATATATAATCACAGCGGGTCTTAATAACATATTTGAGCATTCGTCACGCCCACATGGTCCCTGATATTGACAAGAGTCAGAAAATTGGTTGGAGAACCTGTGAATATTCGCAATCAGCTAGGCTTAACTCAGTGGTACGCTATTGGTGAAATGTCGCTACGGTTTTAATGCCAAATTACCATTTACCAGCTTATGTGGTGTCGCCCTCGTCTCAAACTATGTGTTGATTATATCAGGGGTTATGACATTTTCACAATTTGGTCTAGAAAATCACTAATCAGTATCCCTGGAAGTAATTATCAACCGATACTAATTGGTTCCTCTGTAAGCACACGCGATAGGTGCCGCATATTAATCACAATGACCGTACCAAATAATGAACGTTACCCAAAACCTGCGAATCCAAGAATGACACTCAAGCGCAATACTCGCGGCCCTGTGGTTTATTGCTACAATTTTTCAAGAAGGTAAAAATGTCTGCAATAAATACGTATATTTATCTTTTTACCACGGGTTTTCTTTCTTTTTAAAAAAGCACCTTGATTTCAGTTCGGTCTATATAATTGTTAATGACAATACATGTACATTTTATATAAGAAATTCAATTAACTCTTTTGAAGACTCTAGAGGTCCTAACATTTGCTCAAATTCCGTATTCACGAATTATTTCTTGGAAAGACACGTATATGTGCTATAAAATTCTCATAAAGGTAATTGTTACAAAATAAAAACAACCCAATCGAAATTTTGCCATTTTAACTGTGACCAGCCAACAGCTTTTGGTGAATTCATGAAGGCTTAATTAACCAACCAAAATTGAGCACGTGACCTCAACCAATTTTCTTAGACACTTCAGTATTGGTTTCACGTCTTCTCAGCTTCGTACAGATTTCCTTGGCCAATCAAGGCGACTCCCTGTGTCTTTCCTTTAAAGCTAAGATGCTATTACAGATTGTCATTATTGGTTTTCTTAAGAAATCGTGATTCGTCTAGAGCAATTTGATTGGATAAAACTAATTCATTCGAACTACTTCTGTCATCATCGCTCCTATCATAACCGAGCAAAGTGGTTGTCTTTGGATAATGACTATTTCTCCATATTGTATCAGCATTTTATCGTACTGTAATTATTTGACTATGGTTATTATTTATTTATCAGACATCATCATGTATCAAATCATGTGAGCGTTTCAAAACTGTTTCATTATGTTACATTACGTTTATTATCAATTAATTACATCATTTAGAGTAAAACTGTGATGTTCTGTTCTAATACACTGCACAAAGCGACTGACACGGATACATGAAAGATGCTCGCTTATATTTATTAATATTAATAACATTATAACTCATACACGGCCATGCACCAACTTTTCTTGGTCCCCGTACGGCGGCTACAGGTCTAGAACCGCAGATTAGTTGATATGTCCGCTTTGGTGACGTTTTCAACACGGCGGCTACAGGTCTGGGACCGCAGATTAGTTGAATGGGTCGCGTTGGTCACGGATGCGGTGAGCGGCCGTTGAATCTGCACATCGCAGCATTAATTTGCTTCCAGGACACAAACCTGCTCAAACAAATTACAGCAATCTCTCTCCTGTGTGGAATGAATGTATATTATATCACACTATCGGTAGATTGCACGGTTAAGCGTAATTTGGTGTCATGATGCGAACAATGTTCTGGTTTGCCGGGCCTTTAAGATCAAATCATCCTAATTACTGTCTGATTAATTACGTTGAAATCGAAAATGACACAAAAAGTGAAATAAAAACACTACAACAGAAGGATAAAGACACAAAAACTGACAGAAAACTGAAAACTGGTTTTATTTGAAAGTCATCTTTTCGTTACTATGTCAATTAATTAACTAAGAGACGGGGTGTTCTGTGCATTTGAATTTTTTACCCAATCAATCAATGACAGATTTTCACACAAAAGCAGGGCTGGTGGTGCTCTTAAGGTTAATAAACTGGATTTATTGTTTGAGTCATGCAACTGTTGAAGCATTCTTTGCCGTCTTTATTCTCCGGACCATGCTTTCCAATCTACGGCACTTTCAGATATACACGTGCTTGAAGCATAGGACCTATTTATTTCCCTGGGTCATGCTACAAAGGGAATACGCATGGAGCATACAATTCTTGGATATTAGATCATCGAAACAAACCTGTAAGAACTTTAGCTGGTCTTGAGGATTTGGTTTGTATGATACGAAGGTCATCAAAAAGCTCTCGAAAAAATCCATAAAAAGGAAGTATTATGCAAAAAAATATGTAACGACAATGTCCATGAAATGCTCTGATATTCTTATCTAAATATGGAACACTATTCTCCAACATGAATGTGTAAGAACAAATAAATTATGAAGTCATTCGATTTTTTGGCGAATTAAGAAGAATTGTCACTGATATGGTTATTGTTTTCAAAACTCTTTGACGTTAATTAATCAATTATTTGGGCTGGAATTGTCACTCATTTTATTTGATTTTGCGAAACATTTCATTTTCTTAGTTCTATAAAGATGATGTGACATTAAAAAATTAACAATTTTAATTCTCATCTAGTTAAGCTAATTAAACTAGGTACACTGTCGCATATATTTTACCCTCGCCGCGGAATAATCCATATGGACGAGATCCCCAGAAGAATTTAGTCATTTTAGTTTTTGGGGGATAGTGCATGATACAGAAGATGCCCTATTTGCGGAAGCATCATACACGGGAGCTAGGTTTAAAGTCTCATCTTAAAGGTTATGAGTATTTGGAGTTGGTCAGCCATGGGATTCGAACCCATAATCGGGCCGAGCTCAGAAGTCTCGTGCCCTACCGACTGAGCTAAGCGCGGGCTGGCCTAGATACATTGACTGCCTCCGAGTCGTTTATGTCGATATGTTAAAATCCATTTTACCTTTTTACTTGATTCTAAACTTTGATGTACGACTGTGTCTAACCACAAAGCTCATGCATATTGATACTATCTAATTGCTATTTATCTTTTCTGTGTGCGGTACGAATAGTTATGGGTACGAAGACTTCATAATAAATTCACAAGCGGCCCCTTAGGGGTTAATATCCTTTATGAATAAATGATTTAATTTAACACTGACGATCGAACTCATCAACTATGATAAAAATATCATTTCGTTTCTTTAATTTCTTGGAAATTATGTTGTAAATAAACGTTTATTTGCATGAATTAATTCCAAGTATCGATACCAATGGCTCGAGACTTTTCCAGTCTAGCTCTTATTCATTAAATTAATGTTAATCGTTTATGAGGCAACCGGAATTAATTAGATACGACTTTAAAGTACTCGTACACAGTGTGGCTGGTGCTTGGGGGCATAATTTTTGACAAATTGAATAGCTTGTTCTTATAGCTGGCTTCGAGTCCGTAATACTGTATGGCACAAAAAATGGAGACCTGAGGCAATGCACCTCGGCTTCATCCTTGGTATTTTGTTATTTGCTTTAATGTTTGGAACGTTTGTTTTGGGATTTCTGGGCATTCCAGATTGGGACATTTTGGTAAATTGCTGCAATTTTTACACATTCAGTTAGACCATCTACTATGTACTATCCCAACACCGCAGTTACACTTTTATGTTACGTGTTGCTTTCTGTGCTGTCCGTATGATGTATGCTTGCTCTTTCATTTCGCTCCTATCTGCCGACCGACTTTGCCCCTGATTATTTTGACTGACTGACGCAGCAGACTGTTGAAATATGGTTGCATCCGTTCATGTTCTGCTGTTTCTGCTTGGTGTTGCCTTCCCTGTACGAATTGTTTGTGGTGGAAGTGTTTTTATATTTTGTTACGTATTCTTAGCATGTCATAATCGTTACCATTGTATTGACTTATATAATTGAGACAGCTTCACTGTTGTAAATGACAATCACGTGACAAGATGAAGGACAACAATGAAACTAAGAATAATGAAATGCATTTATATATTTTTGATAATGATAATAATGCTTATTCAAATAATTAAGTTGACGAGGAAATATATTGTAGTATTACTTAGTTTACAATCTTCAATAAGATCCTCAACAATTGGTCAACTTATGTGTTTTAATTTTACGTTTGTCTTAGAAAAAGCAATCTCCGGGAAAAACAGCATTTTACACTCGCAATTATGATCTTACAATTTCTTGGGATATTGGACAACCCGACCACTGGTGAACCTGCTGCAGCTTGATACACAACTGTATTATGGGTTCGAACCCAGACGCATCATACCACTGTCTGTATAGGGTAAATAGTTTACGTACATTCGGTTCTGGTCCCGATCGGGGACCCACTTGATGCAAAGCATATATGGGAAGCTCCAATCGCTTTATTTGATAACATTGTAACCAGGAGAAATATTTCACTAAAATTGTAAAAGATCATTTGTCTTTTGTCTTCGAGAATGAAATATTGATATGCATTTACCCTACTTATGCTTAAATGAATGCCATAAAACACTATTATATGTGCATAATATACGCCAGCGTGTGTCATTTAAATAAAAGCGCAGTCGGTATGTTTGTTTAAACATGTGTATAATTTAATTTAACTGATTTTCTTTCACGTCACCACTTCAAATAAAACAACTGTACGTGATATAAGATCGAATATTCTCTGTAAATATTTCTATTAATGCATTATTCTCAAATCTCAAACAGTCGTAGGTGTGACGATTTATTTAATTATAAAATTGATTTGAGAGAAAACTTGCGACGAACAAGACTGCAATGAAACACTCGTTTCCTGTTCACACCAGAACAACGCTAGAATTCTTTATCCGAGTCAACGATTGCAATTGTTTCACCCTTAAATCATGTCGCCAGGAAACGCCTCACATATCTGACATGAATGTCTTTTACACGTAGGTTGTCATATTTGCTGTACATTTGTATATTGTTTTTGTAATTTTAAATGTGAAATGGACCCACCATTGGCGTAAAATTTCTTTCAATTTCCTGGAGTTTTATCGGTGTGGACAAAGTGTCGGCTTACTTTCCTGGACCTTGTTATGAAGTACTAATTGTTTAATCTCCTGATTTCCTTTAGAGATATAGCCCACGTTTTCAGAGATCAATATTTCAAGGCTTTTGATGTGGAAATGAATAAGTACGTTTTCCATTTTCTTAAGTAAACACTTTCAGCAACCGATAATTAATGAATAAAGAAAGAACAGCGCTTGTCATACATTTCTATGCATGAATAACGATAGATAAGTGAAAGCAACTTTGTGCTAATGCATCTTCGTTTATTCAGTCTCCCGTCTCATTCAGGTGTATTGTTAAAAAGATTTATTCCATTTGTAGAACGGATCGAAGATTCATTGTTAACGAACTTTTAGTTAATTTTACATTCTTTTGTCTAGAAAAGACTATTGTCTTGTCGGTGAAGAACAGGTCTTTGTGTTTCTATAGACCCATTTGGCTTAGTTTATCTTCATAATTGATCGCTAGTGTGGGTTTCAATGATTCCTGCGTTAACAAGATTGCTAACATCATAAAGTGAAAAGCATTACAAATAATTTCTAATCACTGTGAAAGTCTAGCATGAATACATTGTATTCTACAAGAGTAAGATTACTCTTTGATTTATCGTGCTGAAATGTTGTATTTTACGAGTTAGTGGACACCGCCCATCAATGCGACATGCAGCGTAGAAACATGCAATTATGCCAGAGAGCATGACGCTCGACTAATTTCAAGGGCTATGTTTTCTGTACAAAATAGATTGCCGACACTACAGTTAATGCTTCGAGTTTTAGTTCAGACGTTTTACGAGATAGAACATATACCAGGGACCTGTAAGAACATTATCATTAACATCCTGTGCGAAAAGGTAGCTAAATATTCGCGGATGATTAGTACTCCTAGTATTTCGGGAGGACACATGTTGTTTCTACGGGTAGGAGCTTCGAGTGACACCTGCATGCGAGACTGCATTTTGTCGTTTATTTTGTTTTCTATGGTTGTGTTGAATACTATTTTCCATATTAGGAAACAGCAAAGTTGTCCTGATAAACATATTTATTAAATAGTTATTAATATGTCTATTGCACAAATAAATGAATAAGTGGTCAACAATTTTGAAACTTCCTGGCTTTTGATTGGACAAAGAAGTAGGGTACACTATAAGGTTTGATGGTGCTCTATTCTAATGTAACACTTCAGTCATTGCGCATGCGCATTTGTAGTTACAACTATCGCTGGTATTTATGCATTGCTTGTGTAGTGGTCATTCAAGATGATTAAAGCCGTTTACAAGTTTTTTTCTTTCGAACGAGTATATGCTACGCTATGTAGCCTACTGCGTAAGAAAAGAATATCTGTTCAAGCATATAATATAATGTAAAAGCACATTAAAACTGTGTTTAACAAACGTAAATTCAAATACCAATGTTCTTTCCAAGCAATGAACTAATGACAATATATCTTGCCAGGCGTGTTTCCTATTTTGGTTGCAATACCAGTGATAATGCATCCCATTTATGGACGACCATAAAGGCATAGAAATGTTTCTATGTAATTGCACAGCACAAGAGAAAATATCATACCAACAATATACAATAGAAGGCAATCTCTTTTTCAGACGAATCCTGTCACATAAATTGGCCGTAATTTCTGTTTCACTCAGTGATGAATGTGAGCGCAAGTTTAATTCAAGCAAGTTCTTTTGTTTACGAGATTGACTATAGAAGAACCACGAGGGATTATGTCACCTAGAATCAATCATTCCCGTATGATTCCTATCTGACTGATGCAGAATTGTCCCAGAGCACTAGTTTCCACGTCTTAATGTGCGCTTGTTGCGTGACCCGCAGTCGTAACCACCGCGCCGCAAGGTAAACACTCTCAGAATCCAATATGGCGATCGTTGTGCGAGAAATGATTTGAAATAACAATTGTTTCACCTAGTCTTTCACGTACTTTATCTGATCGTTCGAGAGGTTACTTACGGTGTTTAGGGACAATTAAAGAGATTGATCTTTAAGGTTTAGTGGCGTGCTGGTGAAAGCTTGACTGTCGTACATTAAGCAAGGGATATTAAATGTCCGTGACGAGTAAACTTAAGGCACAGATATCATCTCGACTCATTAATAACATGAAATACCTGTCACTCTGGAGTCTTATTAAACAAGGCGAGATGCATAATTTATTCCGCGCTAATACGTGACCCATCGTGCGCAACAGATTTTGTACCAGCGATGCAAATTTTATTTTATCGTTATGACTTCATCGGGGCAAACGTGAATTATTAATGGAAATCATTTGTACCATTTGGAGCCTGGGTTATTTAGCCAATTAAGCAAATCTTTCAGTTAAGTTTATGTGGGTCTATCTGCTGGTATGATGAAATACATTCATGCAATTTGATCAAGTAGAGCTGGTGTCGATAGCGTACACCAAACAATGACCCGGACACAAGCACCGACTGACACATGGTGTTGCGCACATGGCGTTGGCAGTTGTGACGTCATACAGTATTTTAACTGGGTGAGTTTGCTGCAGTCAATTAAATTCATTTCATTTGTGTATTTCATTATGTCCGTTGACATCTTATTATTAATAGATCTAGAATTTAATCATACCGGGTAATATATAATACTAATAGAGCTAGAACTTGCATGCCGGAAATTCTCTATAAGCATCGGTCTTATCGAATGCCAATGTGATCCACAACCACCAACATTAATATCTGGTGGAGTAATTTATGACGTTGTTGCTTTGTTTAATTTAGCAGTTACTATTTGTATGATTATGTTTAAACCATTTATCAAATGTTTATAATACCAACATGTTAAATCACTGAAAAGTGGAAATAAAGAGTATATATTATACATGCAAGAAGGTTATCATAAGCCCTTAAATGCATCTTGTTGTTTGGAATCAGTTTTTATTTCCATAATCCGTAATATGAGTTTCGCACGTGAAGGCATATTAACTAGGATGCATTTAACATTACTTGTATGTTTGAAACAACAATCATTAAATTCCCTTGGACATGAAAGTCTGTATTTAACGTTTGCGGGATATTTAGTCACAGCAGTGAGAAATACCCGTTACCTTTTAATAGCAAACATCATACACTACTGTTTCCCGAGGGCCCTAATAACGAGATCACCCTGTGAACTCTCGGGCCTTGATAACGTGTCCGATGATTGCTATATTAATAACCAAAGTCCGCGTGATTAAAGCATCGTATTTCTAACTCAAAGAACTCAATTGCCCGCAACTTTCCGCTAATGGACATAATATCAGATTTGATTTACGGCAAGCCTACTTGACGATTGTCGTAAAACTCTCGTTTCGCCACATTAAAACAATGAAGTTTGCGGAAGATAGCTTTTTAAGCAGCTTTGTCATACCGGATGTGAACGGGAGACGCCGAGAAAACTGGATATGAAGTCCCGTTTTCGAAATTGAATTCTCCACAGGCCTTCGGTGTGAGGCTAAGAAAACGATATTTGCGTCTAAAACGCATTTAGATGCCTAGAACGCATCCCCATGCGACGTGTTCGCGTAAAATTGGCTATTAAGTCGACTGCCGGAGTAGGTTTGAGTCGTTATAAATCAAATTAGACGATAAAATTCCGTCTCACGTTTAAGCCGATCCGTCTGTGCTTTAAACACGACTGTCAAATTAGATATTTTTATAAGTTTTTCTCATGTAATCAAAATGGAAAGTGGTTTCCGGGGAACTTGTGACGAGGCTATGTTACGTGGATAGCGTCTGGGTTTTAGGAAAAAATGTTCGACGGTAAATTAATAATTCATATGACTGTTTTCTATCAGGATTCCTGTTATTGGCACCAAGCATATGAGACATACAATTGTTATCTTTACGCAAACAAATAGTGTATGGAATTATGTTATGGATACTGTCCGGACGTTCGGAATCGAATATTAAGTACACAAAACATTCGCCTTTTTGTAATTGTATTAATGTTTTACAGTTTGTTTTAGATTTCTGATATAAAATACACTAAATTTGATCGATTAATTGCATATAGAAAGTCTACAAGTTCGTGCTAGTCCCAAACACGCTTGTGAAAATTTATTTTTCATTACTTGTTTTTGTTGTTCAATTTCCGATGAAGATCAAACACTTGTCTTTTTGCTCGTTTGGTTTCAGTTCGAATCCCACTTTAAGTGCAAACTACTTTTGTTACGATAAATTACACTGAAACTCGATTTACATTGTGCTAAAACAAAACACACATTATGCTACTATACTTTTGTTAACTGTGTTCAGCACCCTTTCTTATTACCATTTATATTTGTTTTAATATTTGACTACGTCGATCGCCTATTGACCACACCCCCATGCTTATACTTGTAAACCCTTTGCAGTACGACAGTATTAAAGTTGAACGTCAGAAACAAAATATTTGAAAGGGGTTTACCATAACAATCGAAATACCGGAAGTTACAATGAATGGATACAACCAGAAAACTTGAACTTCAATTCAATGAGACGGATCGTGACTTTACTCATGCCATAAATATGAGACAAAATGATTTGACATTCAAATGTTACAGCGATCCGGTAATATTTCAACGGTTTTCAGAATCCCGTTGAAAAAAATTCACGTCCGATGACGGCTTGGAATGGTTCTTGTCATCTTTGTGCAAACTATATATAAACAAAATATTTCTCTGCGTTTGACCTGAAATCAAAATAAAAGTATTGCATCATTAAAATACAGTAAAACCTCTGGAAAAGAGCATTTCAACATTAAGATCAATTACACTCTACAATTCCATTATCAACGCTGTTTTATTAAAAAAAAATTATATTAAGCCTATATAAGTCCAATTGGGAAAAAACAGGTGTTATGTGAAAATGCACCCAGACCAATGACTTCAAATACTCAGTATTTCATCAATCAACGGGGGAGTGGTCTCATAAGAATTTGTACATATTAGGGACCAAGAAGGTCCGGTGAACGTTCACTAATTCAAAGGTAATGTCCCCCGAATAATGACCGACAGTATAAGACGACGCATCTCGTTGTTCTGGAGTCCCGGGGCTACTTAGAATTAAAGGGACTCAACTCCAGTTGGTAAATTGCAAAATTTATCTAAAAGTTCTCTTAAAATCGCATTTATCGTAATGTAAGTGGTAAGAATACTTTATGTATTAGCAAAACATAGATTTGGGATTAAAACGTCTACGAAACATGTTTTTATCATCGGAGTGGAGTTTAGTCCCTTTAAGACCTCCACATTCAGAATTTACTACGGAATTTTTACCAGCCATATACATGTATTATAATAAACGCAAATAAGGACAGGAACACATTCAAATCAAGTCAATTTTGTATATAGGAAAAACGAACATAACGATGTTTTTAAGACAAAAAATGAAGAAATTCTACATGACTTTTAATAGACTGTGTTTGTCGTGGCGGATTGGGTGCGCTTGATTTCTGATTTGTGCCAGAATAGCATGTTTTTCTGTGCTTCGTGACATGGGCTGTTACCACATGACATCAGCCAATATACGGTGTGTACTATTGTATATTTGCTACTAATGTTATAAGATCTGCGTGAATGATCATAATATACTGAGTAGATGTTTCGATTCTTGAAATATCTCAGGTTTAATTAGTTCGTGTCGTTCAGTTGTACTAACACGATCATCACAGCCAACAGCAAGCTTTTATCTCCCTTGATTTATCTACAACCAGTGTCCCATAACTACACGCATCAGGCTTATCATTCAAGGGGGTCTGGACAAAAACTCATTATCCGGAATAAAAACAACAACAACATCGGCAACAACAACAACAACAGCGGCAACAACACTTGTTGATCTGAGACAAACGAATTGTTCCCAGAATTTGAGGAAAATGAAAAGGAATGGTATGGTATTACAGTATCAAGGGTCTTTCTATCGGTAGCATTATATCCCTATCGTATTTTCACGTCAATCTATCTAATGAAATCCACCTAAGTTCTCATTAATATTTCATTGTTCATCTTAGGAAGTGGATTTTATATCTGCTCGCATTTACTCAATTAAAAGCTGGGAAAAGTGACAGCAACATATATATCACTGGAAGGCGAGACCCCTAGGGGATACAATTAAGGAGTATACGGCTCTCTAAATGATTTGATGTAAACGATGGCGCAAAACTCCTTTCGCTCTGAACAAGACAACGTCCCTACTGACGAGCTATTTCATAATTGCTACGAGATATGAATAATGGCGCGTGGAAATAGAGGTGTGAATTATTTATCAATCCATTTAGGTTTTCAAAAAAAATAGTTTAAAAGATGCGCCCATCAGATATGCCGTATCAAAGGTGATGAGCTGAACATTAATGATATAAAATTAAGCAATGATCGACTTAATTAATGCTTCCTAATTGCATAGTATAGCTTCAAAGGTAACTTTTTGTTCTTCATCGACGATATTTCTCGCTTGAGACTGCTGGTGTCTCTCAGTCGCCGCGGTTAGATCGAAGTGCATATCTAATTTTGCACATAAATTGGTAATAATCATTTAGTCATTGTCGCAGTCTTTAATTGGAATACAATACGAGCGCTAGGAGATTGAATATAAAAGTATCGGTGGGTATAAACAAAGATGTACGGTGTATGGTGTTCAATATTGATAAATACGTTCACAACCTCCGGGCATTCACAGATCACCGATATTAATTATTTGATTATCGAGCACTGTAAATAAGTCTAGCTGCCTGAACTAATCTAGCATTCTGCAAGTACAAATACACAAGGTGCAACTGTGAGCTCTGTGGACCTTGCAGCGTTTCCTAGAATGTAACACAGTTGATGCGGAGCTTACTGATAAATGTGTTGGTAGCAATCTGACTAAAGTACAAATACAAGCCTTGATTTTTATCAGGAATTCTATGTATTGAAGAGCTCCTATTTTAATGAGGAGAGGTGCCTTTGCTGAATTTACGGGTACTGACAATAACATTGAAACTGATTTTCGCCGAATGTCTTGATTTCACAAAAAAACTTAAAGAAATACACCGTGTAACGGTACAATATATATGGACATGTAGTTGAAGCAAAACGTAGTTTTATAAGCTCCTCTTCTTCTTTTGACGATGCTGAGCCGCATGGAGCAGCATTCTCGCACACAATCGTTATGTAAACTTATGTTCGTTTGTGCAATGTTACGAATTATTGAAGCTTTGAAACAACCTGTCAAGATAAGCAACTTGATCAATATTTCATTCTAATGTGACTCTAAAGATTAATTAGAATATCTTGGAAACGAGCAATACTATGGAATAGTCTATCCTCTTTTTCCTGGAATTTGTCAACACGCTTATAAATATAAATTAAAGTGAACATTGAAATCGTCAAGTGATAAATTGAACTTTGTGCACACCATATTTAGTAAAATGAGCCAAATGTCTGGATTTAAGACAGGTTTTAATCTGAATACCTAGATGTAATGATTGGACGCGATTTGCTGGCTTTGTTCGCTTTTTGTTTCTTTTAAATCTTCAAAAACTAACGTTACTGGTTTTATTCAATTAAATTGATGCGCAAAGATGCACCCACTTCTTTTTCATATCTAGTTTTAGATCATACTTTTTAATCCAAATTTCTGTTTCACTACAAATCTATACTGGGTTCAAACCTTCAAAAACACACATTTCAACTGTTTTGTTTTAATTTAAGTTTTCAGTAAATTTCGTTTAAATTTAATGTAATGTTTTGTCACAATTAATTTGGAGAGATTCTGGTGGTGATTTTTTAAACCGAAGTCGCGCTGCATCCAGAGATCTCAGGAGAGAAAATCGTCTGTGTTCCACCAATCCGTATTTTTTTAAAGAAATAAATGTGTTGTTTCAAATGGCATGGGGATGTTTTAAGTGACCACTGAAAGCTGTTGCACTTATACATCTGAGACAAACAACAAAAATGTTGAAGTTTATTTCCAACCATTCGTGCCTAATCTAACAAGTTCCAGGACTCAGTGTCAGAACGGTTTGAGTCTATTATTTTTCATTATTATTGGTTAGATTCTTCATTTTCGTTCTTCATTTAATGTTTTTAAGCTGACGAGTAGTGCTTTCCTACTTCCGCTGTCAGATTGATTATTATTCGCTTTGAAAGCTCACTTTAGAAGAACACGGTAATGAAAAAGAAAGCACGAAACTACAGATAAACTCAAGGCTTGTGGTCCATCGAATTAAAAATCGACATTATAAACTTTAAGAAGGGGTCCAGATTAGATGAGCAACATGAAAACATCGGAACTACAGTATTTGGAACCAACATATACGTCGGGAATACTGGGATTTCTGGATGTGAAAGGTCCTGTTTCATGTAGGTGTAGCGTACAGTGTCATTTAAAAACATTGAACTGCGGAAAGTTCATTTCCGATAAATTCTGGATAATCGTATGTACGTTTTCACGTTCAGTTTCGCAACTACCCTTATCATACCTTTTGTGACGTCAGCGCTTTGGTCATGAAGCATAATTATAATAATGCTGAATGCCGGGAAGGTCGGATATTGATCGACATTCTCAAAAAAGTTTTACCGCCTGTCTTATGGGACACATTAAGGAAAAATTGTCCCACGTCAGATGTTGTCCTTAGAAGAAAAATAAAACACCATAAATTTTCAAATACTATTGAACCAAACCAAGTAAATTGACTTCTTGTTTTACAAGTAGCTATTACACGCGCGGAACAAAGCCAGTGACAAGTTTTGTGTGGTCTTTGAACTCAACTCCGTAAAGTGGTCACGTCCATTTTCGTGTAATAACTCACAGAGCATTGGCTTCTGAAAGACTTTTACACCATACGTCTTTATGTTTCAGAACTTTCTAGTTTTCTACGCAACGTGGCCTTTGATATTTCTAGTTTCTACATAGAGTTATTGATGATGTTGTCAAGATTTCGTGTTTGGAAGAAGTTAAATTATCACAACATGTGGCCAGAATCTCTGCTTGAAGAATTACATCCAATCTAGTCCTCAAGACTAAAAGCTGCGAGAAAAGCCATTATCTTCCTCCAAGCGAACAGGAAAGCTTCATGATAATAAAACATAAACCCTGTAAAATTTCTCGGCTTACAACGTTACGCCATAGCCATAAAGAATGATAACCATGCGATCTCCAGAGAAGATACGAGGATTGTGCACGTCTCAGACAGTTCCATTAATTAAATCTCGCAATTTCTCGGGGACTGTGTTATTTCTCGGCTGTCATCAAACAAACTATATTTGGCAATAATTTCTTCTTAGATGTGACAGGCGAATAGAAAACAATCAGTATTTGATCGTGGTTTAAGACTCAGGTAATAAAACGGAATGGCGGCTTTGAAGTCAATATAAAATACGTGAAAGTAGATTGAATGTTGTAAGCGACAAAAGCGGGGAAATAAAACAAAATGGCGGCGTCTGTAAGCAATCACACAGAGAGCTACTGACATAGGCAAATTAATTACTTATCGCAATATTCTGGGAAGATTTTGTCGTGCCTGGGTGTAGTGAATTAACCTTATATCGTAGGATTGGTAAACAATATAATGCCTATACAAACGCTGTATGTTTTCCATCATATTGACACAACTTGTCAAGCAAGACAGTCGTCTTCGTATTAAAAAGTCAAATAAGGATCGGTAGCGTAGTACTTATAGTATCAGAAGCAGAACAAGAAGTTGTTGTTGTTGTTATTATTATTGTTGTTGTTGTCGTCGTCGTCGTCGTCGTTTTTGTTGTTGTTGTTGTTGTTTTCGTCGTCGTCGTCGTCGTCGTCGATTGTGGAGTTCATAGGATAATCCGACCGGAAACCCCGTATGATACTTACGGCTATCTTAGTCAAATGCGATCAAACAGCCAACAAAAAATGGTGAAAAAATGGTTCTTCAGGCGCCTGCAATTATCATACAGCATCTCAGAATACGGGGTTGAGCATTTTCGCGCTTCTTGTGTATGCATTATAATATTAATTCCAGGAATACGTTCTCTGTCAACTGCACCATGCGACTAAAGCATTTTTGGATGTTAAACAATATCTCCAATGAATACTGGTTTGGAAGCAGTCGTTGCGGTGTGTACCCGAGTCGGCCATAGGGCATGACCACTAGTTTAGTTGCCGGAGCTCAGATCTATAATTAAGATATGGGTAAGATTTAACTTGGAGATTTGAACGACAAAGCTAACATTGCGGCGTTATTACCATATAAATACTGGTCACAAGTCTTTGACAACACTTTCGACAAAACACAGCACTGTAATTATAATAGTTTCGAGCAGAGTGGCATATTTTACAAATTTGGCGCATGATATGGCAATTACTTCGCATAAAAACGCACCGGTCCATCAGCTAATTGTCAAACATTTTGTATAAATCTTGCTTGTGGTCGACATAACTGGCATAAAAATGCACGCTAAGTGCTTCAGCCTTTGTCGACTAGTTATGGTCAATTTCTACTGGACACATTGTTCGCGTGCCGACCACGCGACGGTCAATCAACCCTTTTGTACGACGTACTATATTATCGGACCGCCGATCTACGCTGAACATTGAACGAGGGGTCTCCTATCTTAACATGATATCTTATAAACCGATTTTAGATTTGAAATGAATTAATTTCCAGTTATCCAGAAAGCCATATGATCCTGGGCAGACGACCAGCAGGAAATATTTAAAATGCATGAAAAATATGAAATAAATGCGCTGTATTTCCATAGTAACCTTGCCCTAACATATAAACCGCAAAATCTTCGGGCTTAATGTCCACAAGTAACCTTTGTGTGAAGGGGCGTCATGTCAATGAAAATAAAATTAGAAAGACAGGTGAAAATTCTCCTAATGTCCTAACCTATCTATTTTCTTTATATTTAATGTGCCTTTTATATGTTCAATGAATTTTTAAGTATCTCCTTCAGATTATCCGTGAAGTGTGCGGAAAGAAATTGAAGAATCAAAATACAAAAATTACGCACCAGCTGTTTATTATATACTTGAGCGATTTTATCATCCGTGTTTTCAACTCGTTTAATGGTTGTTGAAAGGACATGGCTATTGTGTGCCGCCACGCGCATTAAATTATACGATTGGAGATATTCTTATTCAAAAACTATTGTTATAAAATTATTTTTATTACGCTAAATACCTGGGCGGAAACCTAGCTTAGTTTTAAGATAACTTTTCAACGCGTTGAATGAATTTCATGTAGAGTACATTTGATTATATTTACATAATTATTAATATTTAAACATCTATTCAGATTGATAGAAAAGCCATAAGAAAATCTATCAATCATTCATAGACGCCGATGATCGGATAGATGCTGCGAAACAACAGAAAAAATAGAAGGTCGTACAAATATTAGCAATACCATAGATTTACATATTAAGATTTTAATAATTCAGAATGATAAAAAATGATAAGACCGTTCATACAACATTCAGAGAAAATCACATGAAGTCATAAATTAACAATTAATTGAATTAATTCTGAATATCATCAGAAACTTGGAATTCCAAGATGATAACAAACTGAAGATTTGCATATTAAGTGTTTTCAATAATTCAGGAATATGAAAATAATAAAAAAGCATTTAGAAAAATTATCTAAATCATCTTTTATTTATACGCGTCCATTTACTAACAGATGAATAAATTCATAAAAATTAACTGCAGAAAAAATAGAAGATGCGGGCAATATTAATGTCATAGCTTAACAGGTTTTTAATGATTCAGAATACTAGAAAATTAATAAGAAAATGCATGGCTCGTCCTTTAATGGTAATAAATCGAAAGAGTATATCATTATTATAAATATTTAATTAAAGGCATTCATTGCACTCATAAACATATCTGAATAAAAAAGGTGTACATATGGATTGTGAAAAACTCTGCTCTGCTCTGCTCTGCTCTGCTCTGCTCTGCTCTGCTCTACTCTGCTCTGCTCTGCTCTGCTCTGCTCCGTCTGCTCTGCTCTGCTCTGCTCTGCTCTGCTCTGCTCTGCTCTGCTCTGCTCTGCTCTGCTCTGCTCTGCTCTGCTCTGCTCTGCTCTGCTCTGCTCTGCTCTGCTCTGCTAGAATACGATGTTTGCATGTCATGAAGTTATGGGTCGAAGCAAGAAGTATACCGTTTTTGTTTTCAAATATCTAAATCAGAGCTAGATCTTAGCTCTGTTAAGATAGTTCTTTTATCTTATATGTATCTTTCTTATATATAATACGAGAATGTGCTCCAAATCGTAATAATTGCCCTAAGTGTAGTTGATTTATTTCAGCAATCATTCAAGAGATCAACATTCAGAGAATTAACAAACTAGACTTTAATTTGTAAAAGGCTAAAGGTCATGCTACACGAATGGTTTAATTTGTTAAGTGCTAAAGGCCATGCTTCACGAATGGTTTAATTTGCAAAGTGCTTAGGCCATGCTACACGAATGGTTTAATTTGTATTTAGTGCTAAAGGCCATGCTACACGAATGGTTTAATTTGTAAAGTGCTAAAGGCCATGCTACACGAATGGTTTAATTTGGCATTTTGACTTTTAAAATGGTAACATGTGTGTTTCTATAGATCTGTTCTATATAAAATTTTCTAAATCTAAAAAAAACGTTAAACATGCTTATCAAAATACAAAATTTAGTCCTAAAGGATAAGGAAGACAAGTCTACTGCAAAAATGTTTATTTAAAAAATATGGCATTTTAGCGATTGAATATATAATGAAGTTATCAAGTACATTTTGCACATGTATGGGTCAAAATGCAGGTATGTCATGCATGACATTAGAACATTAAGCGTAGCTATCATATAATATAACATTACAAATCTAATGTCTATGTCCCACTGAGCATTTTTGCCTTGGCGATGTTCTCCCGTTTGAATAAATGGGCATCGGGAGGCATCGGGAGGCATCGGGAGGCATCGGAAGTCATCGGGAGGCATCGGGAGGCATCGGAAGTCATCGGGAGGCATCGGAAGTCAT
Organism: Spisula subtruncata; assembly: GCA_963678985.1. Classification (NCBI taxonomy): domain Eukaryota; kingdom Metazoa; phylum Mollusca; class Bivalvia; order Venerida; family Mactridae; genus Spisula; species Spisula subtruncata. Next base: position 20,970,789 of record OY787661.1, read on the forward strand.
CGGGAGGCATCGGAAGTCATCGGGAGGCATCGGAAGTCATCGGGAGGCATCGGAAGTCATCGGAAGTCATCGGGAGGCATCGGAAGTCATCGGAAGGCATCGGGAGGCATCGGGAGGCATCGGGAGGCATCGGGAGGCATCGGGAGGCATCGGGAGGCATCGGGAGACATCGGGAGGCATCGGGAGGCGTCGGGAGGCACCGGGTGGCATCGGGAGGCATCGGAAGTCATTGGGAGACATCGGGAGGCATCGGGAGGCATCGGGAGGCATCGGGAGGCATCGGGAGGCATCGGGAGGCATCGGGAGGCACCGGGAGGCATCGGGAGGCATCGGGAGACATCGGGAGGCATCGGGAGGCGTCGGGAGGCACCGGGTGGCATCGGCACCGGGAGGCATCGGGAGGCATCGTGAAAAGGTACCTTGTGGTCTATGGGAAGCTTCGGGGAAGTCATCAGAAAATTTGTGAAATACCTGTACCCGATAGCTCCATGGAGCCAATTAAAATCGGGAGTATGTCGCCGATGCAAAAATTCTCAGTGTGACCAAGGCATTAGATTTGTTATGATATACTAGTATTATATAATCGATGCCTTAGAATGAGAAGGTCGTAAGTACAAAATCGATATTTTGAGAAAACACAGAAAAAATGTTCGAAATTTAGTCTTTACGTATAGTACAACAGGCTCTTTCAACTTCAGTTTGGTCAACATGACAAGTTCCGATTGTCATGAAAATAGGCTCATAAGAAGCGCATTGTAATGCAGATTTCAAATATGTTTGAGTCTTAGAAGGTCGTAAGTAGTAGTTACGACCTTCTCATTCTAAGCCAGCGCTATAATCGATATAAGTATGATACCGGGTACATTGAATACGCTCTTGTTGCAACATATGTGTCATGATACGATACAAAAAGGTTATCGAACCTTGTAAATTTTCTAGGAACCTAGCTTGCAAATACAATGAATTATTAGTTTATTACATTTGATATGTGAAACTTGCAAAGAAAAAATCCGCTTGAATTGCAACAATTAATGTATAAACACATGTGAAGTGTGCTGTTGTATTTTAAATCAAGGCTTGTCCTGTGTGCATTATTCATCTCCGATATTCGACGCATAGAAACGCCGTTTAACTTCATTAAAATCACATCCTAACATTTGCTCAATTTCTTTACGCAGTTAGTTAGGTCTGACAACTCTGCATTAGAGGTCACGTTCAAATGATCTCTCTATAGTAAATGTTGCATTTGGACTACATAGAGAGTATACTGACTAACTACATAATTATTATATGTAGCGTTTAAAAATCTCTCTTACTATAAACTCATCAGAGATTATCTGCACTTTCATATTTGTGAAAGTAGTGATTTAGTTATGGGTCTGATTTAAATTAGACTGAGACACTTTCAGCAGCCCTTCACTCGTATGTACTTTTCAAATACTGAAGGTTTAAAAAAAATCCCAGCTAGGTGAATGATGAAGTTGTGGGGAAGTTTCGTCACGGTTGCACACGTCCTTTGGTATGTTCTTACAAATATACAAATGTAACATCTCATTCTGGCACGATACCACCCTAAACACAAATTGTGTTTTCATAATGTATCAAAAAATGGTGCTTTATACAAGATTTGTCTTGCTTGTTGATAAAATTTACTTCTTTGGCAATATAAATTGTCTAACAAAACTGCACAAACAACAGTGAATTACGTCCCATGAATATAAGCTTAAATTGTTAAATCTATTTAAAGTTAAAGCGTCCGGTCACAAGGTGATATTACCACTCTTGACTTGAGGAACGAAGGCCTGAAATGGTAAACGATCGAAAATTGAGAAGTCAGCGTTTGTGTAATAAAAACGAAGTAAAACATGTCACAACGTAACATTTTGTCCTCGGTTCGCGTAAGAATAACAAATGCGTGGTAATTAACTTAATATCAACCCATCCTTTTGTTAAAAGTATCATTACCCCGTCTCAATATGTAATGTTGAATTTTCTATTGTTTTCGCGTTTTGAGACGAGAAACTCTGTTTCTGTGGCAACCATCTGTCGCCACGTTGGTTATAAATGACAGAAAGACATGTTTTTCCGTGCTTGTTTTTGAGTAATTAGATTAAGAATGACTTGAGGCGGGTTAGTTTTAAAGTAATGACCCGAAACTGCAGAAATTCACAATCTGTACAGTTTCGGATATCCTCGGATTTTATCGTCCGTGGACACGTGACCAACAAATGTACACAATAGAGATTAAACGAAAATGGTATGAATTAATCAAATGGAAACAATACGCTGTTATCTTGTTAAGAAAGATCGATTCTAGTCAATTAAAACGCACTTAATCGCCAAAACCGTGAGTAATAATTTACGAAATATCCCAATCTCTTGGACGATCGTAGTTTGAACCCAATCTATGGACAAATAAACGTTGGTTTCATAAAACTATTTTACTAAGTTTTCTAAGTTACAGCATTTTGTCAACAGCCACAACCTGCGATTTAACGAAGGACTAAACTCAACAAACGGACTTGTTACTTGGTCATGAAGCAGTTCAACAGAGCAAATGGGCATGTTTTGTTATCCCAATTAACAAGTACGTCATGTTACCTTTACAAAGACCTTTGCCTTTACAATATGTGAACAGTTGCATATTGTTCACCGGATAAATATAAATAGTAAAAAGTAAAAAGTAAATTTTGCCTGATGTCTCTAACTAATAAATTTTAATTTAATTTCCAGAAACATTAAAGTTACTTCGACTTACAAACGTAGCCTATCACATTGTGTGGTTTGGATAATATAACCACATTTTTACACAATCGGATTTTTGTGATACGCTAAGATGTTTGTTCTCAGAAAAAATGAGTGAACAGAGATTGGCACCGAACCTTTATCAGAAATCGATGATGTGTCTTAAGACGTTTCCGAAGACAAGTATGTGGATCTCGTTATTGGATGACTAGAGCTATCTGATTGGAGAAGAAAAAGAAGGCGGTTCCAAGAAAACCGTGAAACCTGTTTTCGACTTTGCCTTCATTTTATTCTTTTGTGCGTTTTCTTGGAATTGTGTGAGGTTCCGAGCACGCATCCTCAGTTTGAGTTGAGGAATTGTTGTGTATTTTTCCAATGGGAGTGTGTTACTAAGTAGTAACGCCAAACAGTTTGGAAAAATAGTGATTATATACCATAAAGTTCTGTTCTGTTCTATAACTGACTAACCTGAAATTTCTAAGAAATTGTGAAGGTACTTGGAATTAATTACATGTAATTTTATTCAGAAATAATTTAGTTAGTCTAGTCTGAATCAAATTGCTGTATGTGCAGTGCTCGAAACATTTATGATTGTATAGATACTTGTGAGTATACTGTGATGTAAATCCTAAGTAACAGTCGGGCACTGTTGACAACTTTGTAAAACTATTATAACATATTGCAGTGTAACCTCACAATAAAACTGGACAATCCTGTGAACTGGATTTTACTGCATGTTTTTTTAATAAAATTGAGTTTGGTATAAAATCATCTTAAAAAGAAGGACCAACAATTCGTGTGATGCAGGTGGCATTAAAGTGGGATTTTACAGTAGAACCTGCATGTGTTGTAGATGAAACGGGTATGGAATGCAACTTTTACGGGAGAGTCCTTTTTTTAATCAACCTGCTCTTCAACACCAGAGTTGCTCGGCTTGTCTGGAAATGCATTCAATGTAGCCTCTCTTTCGAAACACCCTCTCAATGTTCATCATCAGACTTATTGCTGGCTTGGAATGAGAAGGTCGTAAGGTGAGGGATGCCCGCAAGACTGTAGTAACTACATATGATTAAAGAAGGACTTACTAGTGTCTTGCAGGCACCCCATCGAAGTACAAAATCTATATATTTTTGTATTTTTAGAAAACAAAAAAGTACTGGCTGAAAATCAGTCTTAACTTATGGTAAAACAGGCTGTTTCAACTTCAGTTTGGTCAACATGACAAGTTCCGATTCATCAAGAAAATAGGCTCATAAATTGCGTCTTCGGGTGCCGCATCGAAAGTAGACTTTCTCATTCTTAACCAGCGATATGTGTGTCCCCAAGCAGTGTGGCTGTACACTTGAAAATTTACAGTGAATTTATATTTTCATTGCAGAATTCTTTCAAAAGCACTTATCAACGATTAGGTTTTAATACAGACAGTGTTTTCTAGCTATCGGTAGCACTTTAAGGATAATATCAATTATGTTAGTAACAAGCGACAAGGCAGCATAATCACTGAGAATAACAGATGTTGGTTTAATAAGTCAGAGCTGCAGGTCCTTGTTGCTAGAGAGACAACTTTGTAAATCGTGTGTCATTTTCTAGAAATCTGTTACCATACTGGTGGTAGGAACCGACGATTCAACTATTAAACATGCCTGCAGGCAACGTTCGTTTCCTAACATTAAACGTTAGAGAGAATAATGTTTGTCACTAATGTGGAATTGCTAACTTTGATGCCTTAGGTAAATTAAGTGAATAGAAAGATGATAAAGTCTCGCATGTTAGATAGAGACATGAGCTTCATGTGCTTGTTGATATGATTTACGCTGTACTTTAACACAGATACAAATTGTACTACAAACTGCTGAGAGGAACAGTACAATTTCCATTTAAAGGGACTAAACTCCATTTCGATGATAAAACACATTTTTGTAGACGTTTTAATTACGAACTAAAGTTTACGAATACATAAAGCATTCTTACAAATTACTTTACGATCAACGGCGCTATTAATAAAAACTCACCAACACGTTTACCTCTACTAATTAGGTCACGGTTTTTCTCGGCATTTATACACTTCTATGCTATAGAACAACGTTGAATATATATATTTTACTGCGTTAGTCACGCTATATACTTTAGGGTTGTATATGTAATAAACCGATGTTATGCAATTATTTTTCTTTTAGATGAATAAGTCCAGATTCCTATTTTAATGTATTAGGTCAGTCAAGCCCAAAAAAAATGCGATTTTAAGAGAGCACTTTCAAAAATACTGCAATTTACCAACTGGAGTTTAGTCCCTTTAATTGAATGAAAAAGACAATAATTGAAACCCACACAACTGACGTAGTTGGTATAGCTACATGCATCAGTCGCAGTATCGTATGCAATGTACTAGCATTTGCAATTACAAGTGGTCCAAATCGTTCAAAAGGGCATAAGCATTGGCTTTAAAAAATTCAATCACAATTTCATGTGATCTTGATTCCGATATGATTTTATTATTATCTCGTGTTTTATTTATAAATGTGATTTATTATTTATATGATATTTAAGGAAGTTGTAATTCTCACTATATTGGCTCAATCGGAACGTCCGTACGGCATTTATCCTTTTGATAAAACACCTGAGATATGATTCGATTTGTATGAGGGGTTCAGATTGTATACTATTAAGTATTGGCTTTCAGGCGTGCTGTCGTAGAATGGACACTGGCAAATGGTCTATGACATGACGTAACATTAAAGCCATTAAATTATATAATATATAACGTATACATTTGCATTAGTCATGAAATATCACAGAAAATAATAATTAAATGCTATCGTTTTCACCAACGCTTAGTCGACAAAATAATAATACATTTGCCTCTAATTACCTAGTGTTAATCGATGTTTCACGGAACACGACGGTCACCATGTCTGTGATATACGTTGTAATAATATTACATAAATGATGTATTTTGCTAGAGATATATTTGGTATTATCTAAAACAATTAGGGAAACATAATATAAGAGGTTATTCGCACAAAAAACATATGTGGTTTTTTTTTTAAAAGGTCCGTTTATATCAATTGGTAGAGCGCATGATACTGTCTATCATCATATTCGGGTCGTATAGGTTGCATATGCCATTTTTGACGTTGTAAAACATTTTCAGTTTCATGCACGACTTTACAACATAATCAGTATCTATGGCAAGGACGGCACAGACGAGCAAGCCAGTGCTAGGGTTAGAGAATATTTTACATAACCTTAGAATTTGTCTAAATTTCGTCGCCGTATGATTTACAAAACTGTACTCTAAAAAAGGCATATCTGGATAAAAATTGGTTCAGTTATGATGCATCATGGGTACATTCTGACCAAATAAAACAACAAGCTAAACTCTGAAATGATAAAATATTCAACATTTTTTCTTTATTTTCAAAATACATTAACTCAATTTTTTTAAATTACCGAAACAACTTCTAGAAAAAAGTTTTAAACTGACATTTAAGTGAAATATAACCATCGGACTGAGGTACCGAACAACTGAATGACTCTGGCCTGATGTAGTAATATATATTAAAGTATACATAGGAGTTAATATACCATATACCTTATTAATTTTACATATACCTTATTAATTTTCTTTCAGATAGAGCCGATTACAATCGGCAAATAAGGTGGGAAATTACGGCAATGTTGTTGACACATCATGTTTTGTATTTTTGTCCTTCTTTGTGCGTCACAACAATAATTCCTTGATAAGTTATTATATGAAGTATTAAATAGTCTTGTGCAGAAATAGGAATATTAGCTGATCATTAGGAGACATATTAACAGACTAACATATTACTTGAGATGTAAATAAGGAGTGCTAATATCGTATTATAAATACTACTAAGTATTAGAACGATTGGGAAGTAGGCTAGATGAAGCGTAAAGGTACAAACTCGATTTTTAAAAGAGTTCAGACAGAGAAATGCAAATTATTGAGGAAATTGATTCATTTGATGTATGTTTTGGGTAACAGTACATTCTAAAGTCAAACAACAATCTCATTTAAATCAGTCACATATTAAGTATGTGGTAATGTCGATGTGAACATTACATCATCCAATCAAATCGCTTCTATCATAAATTTGAAAGTTCAGAGAATCTCTGCAGTAGATTACAGTGAGCGAGCTTTATACATAGAGAGCTAAGCGTAGACTTAGTTTAGTACACTATCTATACATACAGGTGAATAGTCATAAAACAACCTACAGTAAAGAGGTCATTTGAACGTGACCTATTATGTAGAGTAGTCAGATCTTACTATTAGCGTAAAGGAATGGAGCAATTTTAGGATCTGATTTTAATGAGATCGGTCAAACACCACATTACAACATCATATTTCCCAGAAGTGCACAGCATACCGACGCACAAATTAGCATATTAAGACAATGTCAAAACGCATATTCTTAAACATAGCATTGCAAAACTCAGCACAGCACAGCAGAGAATCATTGCACTCAACATAGTACTGCATCATATTACCTAAAACACAGGACGAGGCTGATTGGAACAGCACCGCAAATAATACTCCATAATATCACAGAACAATATCGCATCTCTCAAAGTAGCAAGTACAACCCCTTCAAACCCGCATCACTTAACCACCAGGAACAACACAGCACAGTACAGTATCACACTAGTCAAAACAATACAGTTCAGAAACGCAAAAAACAACACAACATGGCACACTAGTTCTTGAGAGGGGGAAGGGATCCGATGTTGTGAGCGTGGGAGAGAGGTGTGGATGAATACTGAGGAGACGAAATAAAAATGGCACCAGAAATTCCTTTGCTAGACGCTGGAGCATAAAAGAGAAACTGGCTTCTCTTCTCTCATTCACTCATGACGATGGATAACATCAGGAATGAGGTGTCGAGAGTGATTAATACAAATGTATTTATAAATTGGAAAAACTTGTTTCACAATCAATCAATGCATTAGTATAAACTAAGACTGGGAGGGTAAACGCGAGTGGGTACAGTGTAAAATAGGGAATATGTAAAAAAATTTTACGAGACTCAACACTATTTCGGGTATGTACCTTTACTCAGTAATTACCGTGTTCTTTATAAGGAAAATCTATGATATACCTGGGTAATTACTTATCCGCTGTTTTAGCAACTCCGGTTCTTATAAGCTCAAAGTTGCTAAGAGATGACCACGTGTTCGCACTTTTTGTTCGCGGATGTTTAATATCGGCTATGATATGCGGTCAATTGGACGTTTGGAATACCTCGGTCATTTACGCTCTAAAAAGAATGTGCCAGCGCGCATAACTACTTCATGGAGGTATTTCTCAAAAGTTTAAAAACAGTTTCTTTGGCTGCAAGAACAACATCACCAAACACTTTTAAACTGAAACGCAACTAATCTGTTGCATATGTTTCTTGTAATAACAGAACTTTGTGCACAGTTTCTTGAATAAACTGAAACTGAAAACTGAAACTCTTATCCGCGGTAAAGAAAATGAGATTGAACAAATCTTTTGTGACTCACTGACTGTCAATGTTGCTGCCTCCATATTAGCTGAGGTCGTGGACTAGTAATTAAGTGGTCCGGGTTCGAATCTTTCTCGCGCTAGGCCATACCCTTTCAACAATGTCGATTAACCTACATGTGTACCCGCATAAGTTGCGGGTCCCTTGTGAAATGTTACCTCGGCCAGTACTGGTTATGAGTATAGTTGTCTAGGATATGCATGACTAGAAAATGGTTCAGAAACAACATTAAACCATAATTAACGCAAACATAGACTAATTATACAGTCTTCTTAATTTCAATGAACGTGAAAATGTCGATGTCATACATTTGATATGGCGTAAGCTGTTCCAACCGGGTATTGAACTGTTAAAATGTCATGTAAGGGATGGATTTCATAGCAACATAATACGAAGAGCCACAGATCATAATATCTGCTGGACTAAATAGTACAGTACCTGATTTATTTTGCTATTTTCTAATAAGGCGAAACAACATGTGAAAGCATAAATTATTCTTGTAAAAGTACGGTGTTATATAGAAATCACGGACTTTTGTCTCTGAGTGGTTGCTAAGACAAAGCAGGAACTATTTATACTTAATACATTTTTTGAAAAATTTAATTGCAAAATATGAATTACAACGTTATTTCGACTTACAAATTTACTAATATCGTTCATAATGTTGTAAAAACTTGTCCCCATCCCTAAGTGTATTTATAATGCAATAAGATATTATTAAACTATACAGATATAAAAATGTACCCCTAAAAATGTGTTAAGGCTCAACATATTTTTCTGGTAAATATGTCACAGATTGAAAGAGATGGTCTCGTGGATTATACAGAAACACATGGTTTTCGTTGCAACATTGTAGTTTAATACGGATTTCTTCACCACAAGTTGGTGCCGTCTACGTTCTAATAAGCCCATCCTCAGGAGAGGGCTAATATAGGCTATGTCTGTTGCCCAATCCTATTTCTTTGGAAATAAAATAAATATTAAAATTAAATCCAACCTCATCAAAATATCTGTGTTGTAATCAAGTCTCTGGCACCAGAACGGATACTACAAGGGTCCACACCGTCTTTGCCTCGGTGTTCTTTCGCAACTACGTGGCGTGTTTAATTTGATCTCTCCTTGGTTAAAATCACCTATACCTACGAGTATCCAGAAGAATGAACATGTGTGTTCATATCACTAAGTACAAATGTATCAAACTCCATAAAAACGATCCACGTCTTTTTAAATAATAAAATCGTAGTCCAAGGGGCACAACTCTAATACAACACTTTCGATTGATTATTCCGATAAGATTGTTGTAATTACCTCCCTTTCATTGCGGTGAAATAAGTATCCACTGTTTGTTCCAATCGGGCGTACATTGTACTTGCAAGTACGTGTTATCTACGTAAAGAAAGCAGTTATAGAGCGCCCGGAATAACGTAGACGCGGGAAAATTTAGTATAGACCAAAAAGGTGGAAAAAGCATCACCTTATCCTGGCCGCACTATAACACTTGGGAATTAATCCGTACATAGTGAGTACAGCTTCCTTACGTATTTTGGAGGTAGTACTTTCATACAAAATGAATCAGATGGACTGGTGGAATATTCAGAAACATAATCACAGTGTATAAACTCCTGTCCGCCTAAACCGGATGTCGCTCATAACTAAGCGTGCAGTTTCATATTCTACAGCTTTTCGAAGTAAACAGCAGTAAGTATTTCGTGTTTTTTCAATCGTTTTGCATTAAATAAACATGTTTTACACATTGTATCAGCGTCTAATAAACGTCTCTGCAACAGAAAGTTCTTTACTAGGCACTAGCATTTCAAATAAACACGAATTTCATCAAAATACACCGCTGATCAAAGTGACAAATGAATCAATCACGCTAAAATCACCGTTATTTCGGACATTCTGAGGGAAATCGAGTACTAATCGCTTCTAAATAATTGTTTTATGAATCTATACGTATGCATTTACATAAGCCAGGTTGTATTTGCCACTCGAACAGTTACAATGTTGTTTAATCCAACATGTATTCGAATCATGCACTAAACGCCTATTCGGATAACTCAGAATTCCGACTGCCCCAATAGTCGCAACACTACTGTCAGCCTAATTTATAAAATAATTACGAAATGCTTATGTGTATTAGCCTATTCAAGGTCCTCATTTAAACGATACATAATATGTTTGGTTTGTATCTTTAATTGCGACAAGGAAACAGTCAATTTTAGTAAATTACATCCTTAATCAAATCACCCCTTGCAATATCTATTTTAAGATAAGATAGATAAGATGATCTTTATTTAACTTCGGTAATGTTTAACATAATAACATAAGCTTGAAGCTTGTATCCGACATAAACATTGATTATCCAATAACATGCACACAAACAATCTATAAAATAAAAGAAGATTAAATATATTATTTAGACAGTTTCACATTCAACGCTCATTATCATATAGATAGGTAAAAATTTGAATACACAAGGAAAGACATGGGTACAAACTAAACTAAGACATGCAGCTTAAAGAATGTAAACACATGTTGAGCAGATTAATAGGAACATTGGAAAACAAATCTAGATAAACAACAACAAGAGCATTGGTAGAAATGTATATAAAAACACAGTCACAAAAATTAAAACTGCATTTAAAGAATGGTCATGACTAAAATAAATAGCAAAAAATACATGTTCAATGGAATAGTTGCAATCATATGATTAAACGAATTCAATATATAATTCATGCAGTTTTATGTATATAAAGCTACATGCTTTACGTCACAGAATGTACATGTACATGCAAATTAAGGCAAACAAACGAGCATAAAACGTATAAAACGTGTTCCATGGTACAGGTGCTTGATATGTAGTCAGGAACCCATGATCCCCTGCCTCTATACCCACAAAAATAGTTTTAGCAGGGACTGTATCTATACAGTGAACCTAAATTAAATGCTAAATCTATCAGGTATTTTATTGCCAGGCTAATGAGCTTTTTCTTTCATATATGTTGTACTTTCCATAGAAATATGTTCTTCCAACCACTGAATTGTGTGCTAAAACCTATAATGAGTTTTACTGTCTTGAACAAAGATTGCTGATCTACTTGCGTAAAGAAAAGTATAACACACATATTAGACAGGGGTAAACGACGCTCTGCTAACAACGTTGTAAATTTCAAGAATAGGTCTTGCTGTCCAGCCGATTTGCTGTAACAGTTGTTTTGTTTCTTCATCCATTCGATTGTTGTGATAGTCAAAAACAAAGCAATCGTTCGTCTGTGTACCGACAGATGTTTGGAGAATGTGCATATCATCGAAACACAAACTCAGATTAGCTTCTTCATCGTCGGTACTGTCTACCAGTGACGCCTGTGTCGAGTCTCCTTTCACAGGCGTTCAACACAGTCTTAGAACTTTCTTTTCTGGAGACGTGAATATATCATTATCCGGTAAACATTTAGAAATTGTTAGATTCCACGTCCCTATTTCTTCGAAACAGGTTGTAAATTGGTTTTGCATATATATTTGTTCTGGAATGATTGAAAGTTTTTTGTTGAAAGGGAAAAAAGATTTTCCAATTAAATGCACTTTTTGTTTTATTTTTAATATGCAGTCAGAATGGAGTGTTAAAGTATGATCTATAACGTCTGGAAATGTTGAGGGAAAACTGCAGTAGTAGCATTGATATTGGTCGTCCATGAATTGAAATGAATAAAAAATATAATTTTCTACCGTTTTTACACATAACAAAGCCAGAACAGTACATTCAAGTATGAGTAGACGTGATAAATCGGCATACAAATTTACTACTAGGTGTACAGGCCAAATTTGACAAAAAACGAATAGTTGGCCTATACTGAATCGCATAGTCGTACAGTGTAATCGGCATACATGTCCCCGAAAAAAGCATTTTATATGAAAAAGAAACCGTTACAGTAGGGAAAAGTTAGTGTTTATCGATGTGTTATACATTTATTTACAATGTTATAAAAGTTGCAACACTCGTTGGGTACCACATAAACTTTCTTTTAAAGAATTTGTTGGTTCTTTGTGAAATCTGGCAAATAACCAACTGTGAATTTACTTTAAGATAAAATTATTATGGGGTTTTATTAGGTCTGTTTGGTATCAACGTAAACAGTAATTAACGTGCTACATATTTAACAAAATAATATACTTACTGTATGCCACGCTAACGAATAAACTAATAAAATCCAAAACATTCGAGACCGTAAACGCAATTTAATTTTTTTTGGCCGCCTAGTTATGAGCGACATCCGGTTTAGGCGGACAGGAGTTTATACACTGTGATAATGTTACATCTGCAATTTGGCAAAAAAAAGATTGCTTCAAAAGTCTAGATACTGATAAGCCCAACTTAATACCAATGTGTGTGGTGCATTTAATTCTGTTTTATATTAGAAGGTGGTCGTTTTCTCGGCATGAAGACATACAATCGTGTCCATATCATGTGTACGCATTTGTTCCTTGTAAATAGAGTTCCGATAGGAAACCCGGAAAACGACGTCATTTATGTACGAGTAATGCAACAGATGATCATTTGAAAATTTACGAGTAGATAAATTTATACATATACGTAAAAATATGAATGTAACGTTTTCTTAATCAGTTTTGTTCTAATGTCGACTAATTAAAAGCTAACCAAAGTTTCTTCCCTTGAACCAGGAGAGGGAGCTCCGGGTCAAGTAATCTTGAGGAGAACTCCGGGTCGACTAATTTTATTTTTTAAGCCAACCAGAGTAACTTCCCTTGCGTCAGGGGAGGGAACTCCGGGGCGCCTTTTATAAGTAAAACAGAGTTACTTCCCTTGAACCAGTGGAGGGAATTCCGGGTTAATCAGACTTATTCCGGGTTGGCTTATTTTAAGCCAACCAGAGTAACTTCCTTGTGCCAGGGGAGGGATCGAACACCGGGGCGATTAATTTTAAGCCAAACAGAGTTACTTCCCTTGAACCAGGGGAGGGAAATCCGGGTTGACTTATTTGAAACTGACCTGAGTAACTTCCCTTGTGCATTGGGAGGGAACTCCGGGTCGACCAATTTTATTTTTTAAGCCAACCAGAGTTACTTCCCCTGCGCCAGGGAAGGGAACTCCGGTACGACTAATTTTAAGCCAAACAGAATTACTTCCCTTGTGTCATTGGAGAGAACTCCGGGTTGACTTACTTTAAGCCAAACAGAGTTACTTCCCCTGCCACAGGAGAGGGAACTCTGGGTAGACCAATTTTTAAAAAAAATTAGTCAACCAGAGTAACTTCCCTTGCGCCAGGGGAGCGAACACCGGATCAACTAATTTTAAGCCAAACAGAGTTATTTCCTTTGTGCTAGGAGAGGAACCCCGGATCGACTAATTTTAAGCCAAACAGAGTTACTTCCCTTGCACCAGGGGAGGAACTCTTGGTGGTCTAATTTTTTCCCAAACATAGTTACTCCCCTTGAATCAGAGTAACATTATTGTTCTTCCCTTGCGCCATGTAAGGAAAATAATTTCATAGAATATTATTATATTTGTGCTATTTTCAAATGTTTAAACAGAGGTTACAAAAACGGCGGCCATCTTGGACGCAATCTTGGATTTCCCAGAACTCCACCACCTTTGGCAATTTATGCCGGCAGTCTCAGATACTACAGACTTTCCCGAACATTTTGGTATATGACTTGCCTTGTTAGCAGACCATGTACCCTACCAAACCGTTTAATTCTCTTCAATTTCATCGTTTGATTCGCATGAGCCATGTAGGTGTAAAGTAGTCCGTAATAATGGCGGCTTCTCTACTATGTCCGAGGCACTTTCGTTAGATAAACGCCGAGGCATTTCGATTGCCTAGTCACCCACACTCTCTGTCACAGGACGCTTAGTATCAGGTTGTGAGGGCCATTTTATTTATTTCAATAAAAACGATGTTGCGCTTCTATAGAAGTTTGGCATACAATGGCAAATAAAGCTAAGTACAAGTAAGATGCATAGAAACTTCAGAAGGAAAGACATCGTGACACGTCGTAAGTTACCACAAAATGGACAAATTAAGGTATTTTTAGAAAAATGACATTTTTCTAAATAATGTTCTTAAGACTGGTACCAGGAAAAAACTTATTTCGTCTATATATGTAAAAGTTTTCAGGGTGATGGCAGAACGTATGAGTGTAGGCCTATGATCCTTGTAAAAATTAGTCCCTTGCTTATGTGGTCTCCGTAGCTCAGTTGTTAGCTTGCGATCCGAGTTCCTATCCGGGTGGAGACACACATGTGCCTGCCATATTCAGCAGAAAGCTGATTGGCAAATAAAGGCTATGCTCGGCTTATGAAACTTCTTCTGAAGCGCAACGGTTTCATTATTAATAGAATGACCCTCGTATACTAGTACATTTTGTATGTCACAGAGATTTCTCCAGGGCGTTTTAATGTCTGTGCGCGTCGATTCCAAAATCCAGTTTGCCATTGCGCTTATAATTTGAATTGCGCTTAAAATTGCGCTCAAAAAGTCATACCTTAGAAACTGAATATGTCTTACAAACAATGAAACACATTCAAGAATGTGTAAATGGGTTTTTATTTCATTTGGAAAAGTTGGTATCTGATGAATGTTGTTGTAGCTGTGATATGGCCCATATAACCTTCCAAAGAACCATTTCATCCCCCGAATTTGAAAAAAAAATATGAGAGGGGACACCCATACCGTTCCCACCCTAATTGCGCTTGGAAAAAAATCTGGGGAAATCCCTGTTTCACGAGAGAGACTGATGGTGGAAATCTAAGGAATATCACACATATTTTAAAATTATAACAACTGGAGAATAACGTAGTGTAAGTTTATTTTGTGTTATATAAAATATCATATGGTACATAACATATAATATGTACAAAACAAATATAACATAATATTATTAAATAAATGTAAGTTCTTTTGTCCAGGAATGTACATTGGAAAAGTTCATGGCATGCAAATACTAGCAAACTTTGTTCAATCTTTGTTTACAAAATAAATCATTTGAGTGAATTAACAAATCAGAACAACAAAAGCGTTACTATAGCATCAGTAGCCACTAGCCACGCTTACATAATAACCTCAATAATATAGTGCGCCCAGGATATTAAGAAAGGCGGGAACATTTGGTATATAGGTAAAAAATTCAAGCCTGTACGCTTTATCAGTGTCATTGTCGTATAAAATTAACCGTTACCTAGTATTTAAGTTACCAATTTTGTAAAAGTATAAAATAGACCAATCCTGTCAATGTTTGCAAATATCAACTTATCATGGGCGCACTATATCCATAAACACAATAATTACTATGTTCTCTATTCAACTTCAATTTTTAAAAACATATTCAATAAGTAGGTAACAGCAAGACAAGTTTGTCTATCTACGTACAAAAGGTGGATTCGTTATTGAGGTTCTTAGTACATGCGGACTAATTGTTTAATCAATTTCGGATAGTGTGGAAATGTTCGGATATATATACAATCTTGTTGGTTCGTGTATGAATTCTAGCTCAAAGGCGTTGTAATAAATAGTGGAAGTTGCCATTCGTATTAGAAGTATATCGCTCTGATGTTCACATCTGGGTATATGTTGAAGACGTCTGTGGAGTTGAGGTACTTGTCGTCTGCCATGAAACTGGGGGTGAATAATAAGGGTTGCTACGCGACGTGATGCGCAATGGTTGGTAAGGGTCGTCACTGAATGTACTCATCGGATACTGTGCTGCAGGTCGATATATGTGATCCGGTTGTCGGAGGCTGGATAATACCATCGGCTGCTCCGCCAGGAATGGGTATGGATAAATTCCGTTAAACGGTCGACCGGAAGTGAACGGAACCATTCCCGGATGTGGTTGAAATGGCTGTTTTTCGGCGCCTCTGTGCTCTAATGGAGATGTTGGAAAAGCTGATGTTAAAGATGGCGCCGTTGAACCGGATGTTAATGATTCCTTGCTAGTTTGTAATCCTGGTTTGTAAGTCAACAATTCCGACAACACTGGAATATCACAACCGTGACTGTTTGTAGGTGTCTGAAAATGCGCGCCAATTTCCGGTGAAAGAAAATTTCCGGGAGGGGAACCAAACGGAAACGCACTATGGCAGTTCGGCATTATACCGGGAATCATTTGTTTATGTCCTTCTTTAGACGAGCTCAGAGATGGATTTTCTGATGTACTGGAAATTCGGCTTATTTGAGCTGGCTTGATGACGTCACGAGGACTTGCAAAAGCAGACGCACTTTTTGAATGATTAAATCCACTTTTCAATTTCTCGAAGAATGCTGTAGGTGTAACCTGATTTGGCGGGTTAACCATGTCATAATTTCCAGAAATTATAGTAGAAACAAGTCCTTTCTTTATTTCATCTTGTTCTTTCTTTTTATTAGTCTTCTTTTTCTTCTTTTTATTTTTCTTTCCTTTCAGTGGATCGTTTTTGAATTTCACTAACTCGCCAATAACACTTTTCATAACAAGAGGAGGAACTACTTGTTCATTGTCTGTTTGTGGACTATTTGACATGTTTTCATCCGAGGAACTACTTTCATTGTCAACTATTTCCGGTGCTGGACTATTTTGTCTTGAATCAGAATCCTTACTACTTCCGGTACTACTTCCGGTACTACTAGTACTACTGGTACTTGTGTCGCATGGTTTATCTCCCTTTGGTTTGCCTGTATTGCCTATAACGTCCTTTCGTCTTCTGTTTTGAAACCATATCTGCAGAAAATTAAATAAATTTATAAAATATAATAATATAATTATATAATAATATTTATGGATAAATAAAATTGCTAGGATGCAACAATTGTGTTTAATCCTACGCTATATTTCTAAAACAAACACATTTTATGGTTGTGAAGCAAGTTAAAAACTGTAACATTAATTATCAAGAGGGTACAAGCCATTGACTTTTAATGTGTTTTTTATTCTAAGAAATTGTATTACATTTTTAAATGTCACTATTTTGTTCCCTTTTGTCTTATTAAGGGTGCATCGGAAATAATAATTAAAATATGTTGGTAAAATAAGACGGTGGTATTTTTGCGTTTATTCGTCGACAAGATTCCTTTTTTTGTCAAAATGGACAAAATACGTAACTGAAGACTAAAAATGTTTTGGCAGTTATAAATAACCATTGACACGATAAAAATAATAAGGATGTGTCGAATAAAATATAACTTAATTTATCATGTCATGTTAAAACGTATACAGACGATGTATTAATTTGTCAAGGGTAGATAACACACCAATATCATGTCGCTTACATCACTAAGAAAGTCGCTTATAACATTCCATAAAATCGTTAATAAAATTCTAACGAATACATCAATTTCCGTGTTGACATCATCATTGCTTGTATAAATATATTAACCCCTATAAACAAGTTTACCATCCGTGGATAAATATAGATAAGATAACCCGAATTAAAATATTAACAACTTGTCATAAGTAGAGTTATCTTTCCTAACGATAATCTTCGGTTTATTGCCCCTGTTATCTAGAATGTTATTACATGTTATGACGGGTTATCGGCGTAATCTCCGTTGCCATAATAACATCCCGATTTGTCTTGGATGAAAGTTGACAGAAATAGACATACACATCATAAAATAGATTTTAGATGAATTTTAATCAGACGTGACACTGACATAACCAACCCCAAACTGCATCTTCAGTAAGTTAAATACAATGCAGTGTTTCTATTTTTTGTAATTTATTTTAGCATTGACGGTACAGTAAAATGCATATCGAAAGAGATAGAGGGCTTTGATTTTGTTCGCTTTCTTCAAGATGATTTGGTATAAAGAGTTCGAATTTTGACTCTTATTAAGTTCGTTTGAGACCTGGTTCAAGTATAATTTATTCGACATACCGTCGGATGGCATTATAAGTCAAACCAAATGTAACTGAACAGACCTACTCATGGAAGAATTCTCGAATTCTTTATTGAAAACTTAGTTTAGATTGCTTGGAGCCGACTGTGCATTTTGCATTTTCTTAATTTGAAAACCCTAAAATGTGTCAAAGTCGATTAAAATTTGAGGACAAGTGGTATTATGTTCAACCACCAATCATTTAGTCGGGTACATGTATACGCGTAGCTCCTATTTATATCATGTTCATTTAACAAGAAGGGAAGCTTAAAAAAATATGATCTAAATCTGAACATAACAGAACTTTAGTACCCACCTTGACTTGTTCTCTTGTAATGCCTACACGTTTAGCAATCAGCTGTTTCTGTGTGGAGTTTGGATATCGAACCTCTTCATATATACCATTGAGAAGTTCTAGCTGGTATCTGGTGTAGCTCAACCTCTCCCTTGGTGGAGGCGGTGTGAATGGGCGGTCCTCTGTAAAATAAAAAATTGTTTTACAAATATAAAAAAAAAGTTTTATGTAAATAAAAAAAGTAGTTTTTATAAATAACGTTATAAAAAGTCGCTTTATAGATATAGATGTTTCAGAAACATAAAAGTTGTATAAAACAAGTGTAAACAAATGTATTTCATGGTATGCAATGCATTTTTTTTTAAAGTTTTATTGATGACCCGGTATTTAACCTATTTTCAAACATTCCCTTGTTTAAATTATGTAGATTTTTTTATTTCTGACTGAAGGTAGTTGTTAGATGTATATAAGCTTGTATGCCTGTATTTTTTAAAATAAATTATCGAATAATACGACTACATGTACAGGTATAAATAACATTTATATATTTTACCAATGTTAAAAATAATTGATTTCCAATTAGTGTCTTTTTAAAAATTCTCAGGTTAGGGAATCGATATATTTTTATTTCTGACTGAATGTAAACGCTGGTTGTAATAATAACAATGTATCTAAATTCATATTTTTTAATAATTTATTATTTTACAACTGAAGGACTTTTTTTAGGGTACGGTATAAATAAAAATAACTAATAATTTATTTACCATCATCGTCGTCGTCATCTTCATCAGATTTTGTTGTTGGTGTTGATGCGGCAGGTGGCGCTTGTATCGGCTGCTGAAACCCTGGAGGTTGGTGCCAATGTACGAGAACCCGGTGAGCGTCATAACCAGGTACGCCCACAGAAGCCCCTGTTAGAGGATGGGGTTGACCAATGAAACTTGGCTCATACGGTCCTACAAAAAAAGAAAACAGATTTTGTTAATACATAATTTTTAAATCGAGTACTCATATGGTCCTACAAAAAAAAAAAAAAAATAATTTGTTAAAAAAGAAATTTGAAACTGTTACCTTTAAAATCGAGTTCAAGAGACCAATTGCAAGAAATAACCATATTATGTCGTCTTATTTGAAGCATTATAAAATGCTCATAAATATACATTAAAAAATTACAATGCATACCTTGTGTCAATATATTTAGTGAGTGGTAGGATATTTTAAAGTTAAGTAAAGGACAGAAATGTGGCTTGTATATTAGATCTGGTATTTTAATATATAAGTAAGTGGATTAGATTGACCGGGTGGTAGTTTAGATCATATAGATATAAGTTTTAAGATATATTTATGCTCATTTTTTTCATGTTTGTACAGTGCTTTGATAATGCACTTGAGTTACAAACAGATGGTTGCAATAACTACAAATATTACATTTAAAAATAGTCTAGCAAATAGTTTTAGCTTTTTTCATCAAAATCTGTGGCTTACAATCTTGTGCACATGCACAACTATAGAGACATCGCATAGTTGTTCAATGATTTTGAACAACATTCTTTTTTAAATCCACACATTAGTGACTTATAATTATAATTCAGGGCAGCTGAGCTGCAAAAAGTAACAGAACAGAAAACGTTTTAAATTCTAAGAGATATAAAATAAGAAAATTTAGTTTACTTACCAATGTTATAATTTCTACGTATATTGTCCACTTCAATCATGTTTCCATGTAAACGAACTTTTCTCGGATATAATCACAAATTATGTAATTTCCACAATTTCACCGATATCAAAACAAGTCAACTATCTTGAATGAATTCTTAGACAACTGATGTTCAATCACTTGAGATACCACTTTAATATCCTTGATTTTTTTCAGTTCGAGTAATCTTCATCGATGAAGACCACAAATTAATACTATAATAAAATTTAATGACAGTCCGGTTTTATGATTAACATAATTAACTGTCATCAATGCCACTAATTTACTCTTACTTATCACTTTAATTGCTATTCGTCATTAATTGAACTAACACATTTCCCAGGTTTGTCACGTGTCATCACGGTTTCTCAAATTTTGGCGGAATTTTCGCCACGTGTTGAGTGACATAAGAATGACATGAAAGAATATTTTTCGCAAGTCCGACGGATAAAATGTCCACAAACTGTGAAAATTCGATCTTCTCAACTGTCTGTCCTTTAAGAGCCACCAAATAGTCTACGTTTACTTTTTAGATCTACGTTCTGCAAAGCGTTTTACATTTGTATATTCCCAGTCTTCAAAACTGCAGTCACCATCTTCATATCAAAATAACGAAGAAAAGTTACTTAATATATCCAACACGTTTTACTTCAGCGAATGAAATCGTCCAGCGTCAAACATTATTTAATAAAATTAAAAATTGAAAAAAATCTAACTTAAACCAGAGTTGTTCAAAGTTTGGAGCGTTTTGATTGGTCCAGCATTTATCAGGGTAGATTACAGAAAAGCCAGTGATTTGCCACTTGAAAATGGCTATATTTTAAGCTGGACCGACTTCAACACCGTAACGTGGCGTTAATTCAAGTATAATAACTTGTCTAAATTTATTATTTGAACTTCTTTGTCCGACAATATCCGATTGTAAAAAGGTTTAACAACAGATCTGGCCAGTTAACTCGTTATATACTTAACGGGAACCATTTTCGGCTAATCCTTATTGAGAAAAAAATTGCTAGAAAAACATGACGAATAAATATTTTACTATAATTCAATGTAGAGATTTTCGCATGTTTGTACAATATTTTCAGCGGGTGGACCTTAAAGCCTTCTTAACGTTATCCTAAATTATTTCAAAGGCTTAACTGACTTGCTAATTATAACAAAATATGTTTTCACTAAACGCAGTGGGACCTTGTTATACAATTGACTTGTCAATATTTTGTAAAACAAGTTTTTGTTGAAAAGCAACCCTTAAAAATATTATATTATAAAATTGCAATAATATTATTTTGATCTAAATTTACCGGAAATTGCAATTACACGCATTTCGTTCTGTTCTATAAATTGTTATTAGCACGTAATTGATTTGACAATTGTGTTTGAAAGAACTATGTCAAACTAATTAGGCTATATTTGAGTAATATATCAATTAAAGTATAATTTGTCACTTACAAGTTTGACAGTTTGAGTAATAGACGTTGAAAGGTGACAAAAACATGTGTTGGGGCTGAATATTTGTTAATTCGTCTTTAAAAAAAAAGATCCATTATTCCGATTTAAAAAAAAATATATTTCCTATATCCCATGCTGTTGCCAAACAGAAATACGTAGTATTATGCACTATCTACAAGATATCTTTTATCCTTTATAAGTCGCAATCCATGTCTTTTTGGGAGGATGCGGCTTCAAGTCACAGGTAACTGTATCGTAAAAAACAATATAGAAAAATATAAATTTTCAAAAAATATTTTTTTTGGTGTTTTTATTTTCGTTTTCAACGATACAGTTACCTGTGCTTCAAGTGTGAAAAGGTGAGAGTACGTCGACGAACGGGTTTCCATGGCAATGAGTAATTGTGCGCATATACTAGTATTAAGAGTTGTTCAAGGTAATAACGTGCCCAGGGCTTACCGACCAAATTTATTAACTTTTAACTTAGGTCCCATGTATGGGTGCTATACAGGGTGTCCCAAAAAAACGGGGACCTAGGATAAACACTTGTAACTTTTTTCTCAATAATAGATATCACACTATTAATATGTCAAAACAAAAAGGAAAGAACACTGTTCAAAATACTAGCATCACTGTCGTGATTATTCAGTTCAATAGTTAGAGTTACCTCCCATGTTTACAATCGCATGTTTCAGTAAAATACCATTAACTGAAGCAGAGATTAAAGAATTCAATGAGATATATTTCTATGCTGACCCCAAACATCTCCTCATGTGCTCCAAATCATTGTTTATGGCTTGTGATACATTAGTTCATTATGTATAGCAATCAAGTTCACTTTTGGCATCAAGTTTGAGTAATTTAAGGGCATATGGCCTGTGATATGAGGAAGGTGTCAGTACTATTTAGCAAACATATCCTGATTTTGCTGCTGATTTATTGCAAGAAGAGTTTTCTGCTAGCAAATGGTGCTATTTTATAATTTCTGACATTCACAATTACTCCAAAATATATCTATGAACTGTCCGATTGGATAAAACATTACTTTTTGCCCCTTTCTTTAGTTTAAGCTTTTTTGGTAATAGTCCTTGACAATATTTATGTTTTTAATCATTGAATGATTGTTGGTGTTATTTAGGAAGGTTTTCCACTTCCCCTTTGGTCAATCAACTCGCCAGTTTTTCCTCTGTTTTGCTATTTCTTGTCATATTTGTTATCTATTTACAAGATTTTGATCACCCCATTGACTTTAAATGTTGTTTTCTAACAATAAATGCTCTGACATAAATGGCATTTCCTTATAATGTCCATTTTCAGGTGATTAAGCAATAATAACGTGAATTGTTGCCATAGTGAAAATGATGACGTCACTTCCTGTTTTAAAGCCCCGTATTTAAACAAGTACCCTTTTTAGAAGTGGGGATCACTTACATACACTTTCACAAAATATCAGCTTTATTCATCAAAATATGAATGAGTAATAAGGGTTTAAGGTAGGTCCCCGTTTTTTTGGGACACCCTGTACATCTGACATGTAAAAGAACCAATGGCGTTTCTGGTACGAGTACACCTCCTGTATCTGCATACTCTTCTAGGGACCCCTCGTCCATGTGAAATACCCGGTGGTAAATAAAAGCAAACAAACAAACGCGCTTACAGGGTACACATTCGACTGTCACATCGTACTTACACATACTGCTCTGGTCGTAAGTCGTTGCCCTTAAGTTCTAAGTTAGCAGACGAATACATGCGAACCACACGCACTGGGTGATATTGTATTCGAGCACAGCGAAAATGTTAGGCAATGTCACGGCCCAACGTGTGTGCTTATATAGCACTAAGGTCATTTTTGGAGCCTACCGTCGCTGCGTTTTTTTTTTCTCCAATTTAAGTGGTTACGGATGGAGTACGTCAACGCACGCCAAACACACTGAGTTCCTCTGGTTGTTAGTGACTTCGTGCATGATCATAAGTTGTGCACATGACAAGTAAGTTGTGCGTGCTTACAACGTGCTTAAAGCGTATTACATCCGTATGATTGCCAAACATTTGTACGTAGGTCTTACTTGTACGTACTGCTCACCTATGTTTTCCTTATGTTGTAAATTGACAACAGAATGCACACACGCACGTCGCACGTACAGAGGCGAATCCGTAGCCCGAACGTAGCGAAAATACCTCATACACGTAACGTGCTACGTCGTGTTTGTTTGTGTGCTCACAAATAAACATACGCACCAGTCACCACGGATCCCTACGTTTACCCACGTTTTTTGCACATAGACAGAACGTACTTCCCCCTTCTTGGGTCCGCATAGTAGCCCGTGGGATGGATTGGCATACATGACCTATCCATCTCTATCTTCTCTATATTTTCTATGGAGATCGGGGTGGCGCTAGGTCGTTGAAAAAGGTCTTGGTTGGAGGTGGTGTTACTAATTAGGTCAGAAGTTGTGTATGCATTCCCCTTGTCTGGAAGACATTGGCTGTTTGGCTATGACATTGGTAACGTTCCATTCCAATTTAGCAAAGCGAAAGAGCCCCAGTGTTACATTCTCGTTCAACCAGCGTGTTTTTCATCCGTTATACAGACTAGAGACTTGACGATATACACTGATTCATGAGAATGCAGGGTTATTACATGTGTAGGTTTTTTGGTTAAAGTTTCTATTGCTAGCTCTTTTTACGTGGCTGGGACACTAGCCTTGCACACAAACCTACTCTTTTCATATCCTGGCTTGAGACCGGCAACGGAAGAAATTTAGCTGTTAAAATATTTTCAACTCTGATTGGCTCACTGCTCTCCTTATAAACATATCGGAATATTTATCGTTAGTAGCCCAACACCCATTTCACTCCTGGCCCTTATCTACACAATAAAACTACAATTATCCCAATCAAGATTTGCTTAAACAACTTCCAACCTTCCGTCATTTCACTTAAACATAACAAACGATAAGTAAAGTAGTGTTCCATTTATTGAAATTATTCAAATTATCATAGACACACAAACTTCAAAGTGAGAAAAATCACTTCGTTAAATAAGAACAGAGTTGTTGGCACTACGCTTCCGCCCGGTTCAACAAGGTGTAATCTCGTCTCTAAGTTCACTATCGTAAACGGTAATGGTTCAAGCGTTCGCCGACATTTTTGTCAATTAAGGGCCAAAAGGAAATTGAAAGCTTATCAGAGTGTCTGTCAATAAACTTATTTCAATTACAAGTGAAGAATTGTGTCCAATCCTAAAATTGCTATTTGGAGATTAAAATACGCATAAAATGAGACAGGGTTAAGATTAAGGGTCAAATAGTTTAAGGGTTGATCATTGTCGAAAAATGAATTTTGTTTTGAGCCAAGCTCATATTTTATCTTTATCTTAACAGAACCGCTTTAAACTGTCTAAGTGAGACGTATTTTTCTACCCTCGATAATACTGGTCCTTACTGTTTTGGTATTTTAGGATTAACACATGAACTATACGTTTAAAAACACTCTTGACTTTGAAGGCTAACGTTACTATCCCAGGTCGTTGAGAAAACTCAAATTGACAACTTTACCATAAAATCAACATCACAGGTTCAGAAAACAATAAGTTTACTATATTTACGCCGTTGTATTTGATTAAAATTTATTTAGCAAAGCGGTGTCAAGGTGGACGAAAACAAAGGAAATATTAAACATGCAAGACTGAACAGTGGCCTTATTCACTCACATTGGAAAACTGCAATTCAAACCAAAGACCTAAATTAATTTAGGTCTTTGTTCAAACTTAGACTTTAAATTGACAAAATTAATAATCACTGCAATTTCTTTGCAATTAGATTGAACAATGTGAAATTTTGCCTGAGTATTTGTTGTTACCCAATGAACATGTTTACCCATTTATATTAAACTCGGTACATCAATAACAATATGCGATCGAATAGAAAATTAAATTTTTGCAATGACAATTGTATGTCTAGTTTTAGTCCTACAATGTTGGCGAATAAGGCCACTATCCACACAGATAACTGTATCATAGAAAAGGTGTAAAACGGAAAAAAAATAAGAGAACTTAGCTTTTGAGAAAAAAATCCTATTTTTGTCAATTTCATTTTTTTTATTTCTTTTTCAATGATACCGTTACCTGTGCTTGTCCATATACCGAACTGAAAAGGTCCAAACGCTAGCTGGTACTGCATGGCGTCCATGGCGTTTCAGCTATGACGTAAAATTCAAAATTTGAGTTGAAGAAAGCAAACACATGAGTCAGAACAATCAAGGATGCGGTGATTTTATGACCAGATTTATCAAGTTAGGGGATTAGTGGACGTCACATGTCATCACAAAGCTTCAAAAGGTTTAAGATATTTACCCTAGTAGTTGAGGAATCGTCACATAATCTCTAAACGCCCGAATCGGATTTGTTCGGACTTAATGGAAACATTGATTTAAGTGGGAAAACAGAGATATCGACAAGCCAGCATTTATCCAGTTTAATCTAAGGGTATATAATTCAAACTACATTATAAATGATCTTGTAACACTAGCTGTGAGGGATTTATTTAATGAGGTTATTTAACACATTGATTGAGATTGGTTTTCGATCAGAAATAAAAACGAATAATATTATCTAAAGTCAAAGAAAATGCCCGTATTCAAAATGTGTTGATGTTCTATATAATGTCAATGAGACATGGGATTGACTGACAATCCCTTGGAAAGGGTAGTGTGAGATACTATCATGGTTAAGACAGTTCAAAATGTGTTTCAATTTTTGGACATCCTAATAATACACTTTTCGTCAATTAAGAAGAATACAATTCATTTCATTTCATTTAAACTACGACAAATTATTAAACGGAATTTTAATTCATAAAGACTTTAATAAATCGCTGTCTAGATGTCACTTTTAAAATCCCCATAGAAAGCATTGTCCTGCAATTCTACAATGCCATATAGAAACCAAGTCCCCATGGTCCTCGATTCCCTATTATTTTAAAATGAAAATTCTAAGAAAAATCATCACAACATCAAATAGAATGCGTCGCATTGTTTTTTTTTAATAGCGTAGGTGTCGGCTGCCATATTAACCAGGTGACAACGGACTTTTTATAAGTTAACTGATCAATGCGCACTAAGTGAAATCGGTTTGCCATGAATTTGCGAAATCGGTTCAATTAAAAACAATCGAACAAATTTCTCCGTACAAAGGAAACGGTATTTTTCGATGTTCGGTAGTTATCAGAAGAGCGAATCTGGACAACTTGATTTACGGTCCCTGTGTTTTGACTCACGTTGCAATATGTCAACTTAATATTTGCATCACCGACGATACTTATCAAAAGCAGAGGACAGGCGAAGATAGCGCTTCAATTATGATTTTTGAAAAGAACGCGCAATGGCCGACTTCCGTTGGAATGGACGCTGTGTTGCTAGGCATTGTAGGGCACGGTGAACTATTTTTTATCAGACTTCTATTGTTACAACCTAATTATACTGCCGATGGTGGAGTAAATTAACAGACGATAATCCTTACTTCAAATTGTCAGGTGGTCAAGTGAGCAGTTGTATACATTTTCTGTCTGTCTCACACCGCAAAAATGTCTTTTCACGTTTAATCTCATGACGCTGAAATTATTTAACCATGTTTACTAGTACATTGTAGAATGTATATATGAGGCTGTCTGGAAATCTACAGTACAGAACAAAAGCATTTCAAAATATTTTTTATAAAAAATAATGCCCAATTTTACAGACAATTTGGAAAATATTATCAAGGAACAAAACACCCGTAAAATATATTCGGACCAAAAGACAAATAAAAGCGTTTGGCTACGTGAATTATGGTGCACGGAAAATTAAGTCAGTAAATAACAAATACAATAAGGCTGAGTGAAATTGCGCAATCCTTGTTTAATTCAAACACCATTTCTAAGAAACGGAAATACAAGCACAACAATCTCCTTAATTTATGGATTAAAAATTTTTTTAAAATGGCGGTGCGGATGATCAAAAATTCAAAAAGACCACTCTAACGGAGGATATTGCAAAATGTTATAAATAATAATCCCATAACGAGTGGTATTTTCCGTGTTAGTCTTCAAGTATTACCCACTTCAAAAGGTGATATATTGGTATTGATTTCAACAAAAACAAATGGCCGACACCTTATTGCGCTAAAGTCAACATATTATCGGATACGCCAAAGTTTTGGATACGGTCTAATACCTTCTGATGCAAAATGTCGTAAGACTGCATTCAATTTTCAAACTACGTGCCGTGACGGTGTTGAACATTGCTTACGCAATGGATCTTGAAATTGAGATTATCAACTCATAAATGTATGCATTATGTTTGCAAATGTATTAGTTAAAACATAATATCATAACCACGGACATATAAAGCAAAACGTATAACAGAAACTCGGACAGGGGAGGCAGCAATCGAGCACGGAAACCAAAACATTTCTCAAACGATAATCGACGCCGTGAGGCTGAACCATTCTCGATAGTAGACGCGTAAGGAAGTTTGACTGAAACGGGTGTTTGAATATTTTTGCAGACAATGAAAACTTTATAATAGATAGAACAAAAATAAAGCAATGTGTGCGAGGGTAGTCCCTGTCGAAACCGCAGGAGGGTTTTCCGTATGTACATTTCGCTGTATTTTCCCTGGAAGGAAATTAATTAATTCATCTTCAAACATTGGTCATTGATGTTCAGCGGTTTTGCACCCCTTATGTATTGTCCAAACACACACCTGGGGTGGAAATATTTTTCCGAAGTTTCGGTGGTCAACAGAAAATATTCGAAATGTCAAAGTTTATTACTGACAAGTTGGTATTTGACAATTTACGATTAAATTGGAGTGCTTATGATGTTCTCTATGTGGCATCATGTGGCTTGTTTATTATACAGGTGTCAAACACTCGTCAATATACAAGCACCCGCAACATGTAACAAGGTCTTATATCGCCGCTGTCTATGCTGACACATTTTACAACATAGTTAGTTGATTTAGTTTATTAACGTATATAAAGATACATCTGCACTTACATATAGCAATACACTTTTATAAAAAAAAAACATCAAATATGCGGTCACTATTTCAATTTTGAGTTTATCATATCTATGGAATTGTAAATTTAAAAATAGCGTTTAGCCTTTAATAATCTTAACTTTCCAAAAGTTAAAATAAATGATAATTTTTAGGCACTAGTGAAACTCTACTTTGAAATGAATACGCCGAACAGTTTCGACTTTTACTAATTTATTTAATAGAACCAATCTCTACAACCAGTAAAGAAATTCTTCTAGAGGCGACCGATCGACACGAGCACATGCAAGAAGGGAAACCACCGTTTTCTCTTAAATACGCTCAGCGTCAAGTAAATATTTTGATACATTCCCATCCGGCTACATTAATTAGTTCTTTTTTACATACGAAAAACTACAATAAAGGACGTACTTGGGCTTATGTACATTTTGGCATGGGCGTAGGAGCAGGGGGGGGGGGGGCAGGCCCCCCCAATGTCTGAACAAGGGGGGCCAACATATCGTTTGGCCCCCCAATAATTCAGACGAAAATTATAATTTACGACCTAATATATCTCGTTATAGGCAATTTGCCTAAAAACGTATATAATTTATTTTTGCTCGCTTCGCTCGCAAATTAACTTCCTTATGTAAAACTTTTTCAACACCCATTGTTTGCAAAAATACACTTGGGACATGACTTGTACTCTAAACCTCCCCTTAACCCTCCTATACAACTTTGAGAGGTTGTCAATTATATATAACGGATTCAACTTAAGCTGATTCAATCTCAAACTCAGGCACTTAATTGTGTTTAAAGTAAGAACTTTATTCCTTTTTTAATACCAAATAAGGTATCTCAGAACGCCTAGAATGCACCAGATTGATCCATTGCTTGGAAAAATTTTCGGGGCGAACGCCCCCGGACCCCCTTAGACTTGAACTGAATAACTTCCAGTTACTACGTTATTACTAAACCAAATGACAACATAACCATAAACTCACAGTAATAATATAGTTATAGGAGGGTTGTGGAAGCTTAAGAGTCAATTTTATGTACCGGAATATGTTTGTGCAAACATTGCGGCTGGACATTTTTTAAATAATGAAGTTACTTTGCGAGCGAAGCGAGAAAAAAAAATTTTTACCCCAAGTTGCCAAATGTTTGGCCCCCCAATGTTGAAGACGCTCCTACGCCCATGTTTGGTAACTATACACTTGGTACATTTGCAAAACAATTTATGTTATTTGCAGTAGTATTGACTATATTTACTATACTTAAATATTAACAAAAATAATGTTTTTACGCTGTACAAATAAAGGTAGATCAACAGTTGTTGTAAAAGATTATATATTTTCAAGAACACTTTCAACAACTCATTCATGTCAGAATTAATTGCTATTTCACAAGCACAAAATTGCAATTGAACAAAAGCAAAGTGTCAGCCAAAATGCGGTTGTCCGAACTTAGTGCAAGATTAGCATAAAATACGTAGTCAAAATTACAACATAGAATAGTTTAGCACTGAAACAAATTTTTCACCTGCACAGCTTATTAAGTACTTACAGAAATAAGAACGTAACATTGGCTTAAGGAATAATGAAAACTCGATCAAATAATAAATTTAATCTCTTAACGGGTACAAATCCCACTTAACAATAAATCCTGAAAATGTGACAACCTTCATTATTTGCATTTAATTTTCCGCATAAGTACTGAAAAGAATATTAAACTTCAACAAATAATCACACATTTAAACACTCTTAATGACCATTAGAAACAATTAAAGGATTAGTAACATAATCGTCTTAATATGCTAAAAAGTTAACAACTATTAAAGTACGACTAAAGAATTCTTTTAGCTACTAGTACGTTACTAAATCGTGAAATTGTTCAGCAATTGTACGAAATAGTAAACGCAATACCCAGAGCCATTGCAGACTGTCATGTGTACAATATTGAGAGTGTCCTGATGGTCATGTAGTGTTCATTAATGTAGCAGAGTGCCCTGTTGGTCATGTAGTGTTCATAAATGTAGCAGAGGACCTTGTTGGTCATGTAGTGTTCATAAATGTAGCAGAGGGCCTTCATGGCCATGTAGTGTTCATAAATGTAGCAGAGGGCCCTGTTGGTCATGTAGTGTTCATAAATGTAGCAGAGGGCCTTCATGGCCATGTAGTGTTCATAAATGTAGCAGAGGGCCTTCATGGCCATGTAGTGTTCATTAATGTAGCAGAGGGCCTTCATGGTCATGTAGTGTTCATAAATGTAGCAGAGGGCCCTGTTGGTCATGTAGTGTTCATAAATGTAGCAGAGGGCCCTGTTGGTCATGTAGTGTTCATTAATGTAGCAGAGGGCCTTCATGGTCATGTTTTGTTTATAAATGTAGCAGATTGTCTTGATGGTCGTGTAGTGTTCATATATGTAGCAGAGGGCCCAGTTGTTCATGTAGTGTTCATTAATGTAGCAGAGGGCCTTCATGGTCATGTAGTGTTCATAAATGTAGCAGAGGGCCTTCATGGTCATGTAGTGTTCATAAATGTAGCAGAGAGCCTTCATGGTCATGTAGTATTCATAAATGTAGCAGAGGGCCCTGTTGGTCATGTAGTGTTCATAAATGTAGCAGAGGGCCTTCATGGTCATGTAGTGTTCATTAATGTAGCAGAGGGCCTTCATGGTCATGTAGTGTTCATTAATGTAGCAGAGGGCCTTCGTGGTCATGTAGTGTTCATAAATGTAGCAGAGGGCCCTGTTGGTCATGTAGTGTTCATAAATGTAGCAGAGGGCCTTCATGGTCGTGTAGTGTTCATAAATGTAGCAGATTGTCTTGATGGTCGTGTAGTGTTCATATATGTAGCAGAGGGCCCTGTTGTTCATGTAGTGTTCATTAATGTAGCAGAGGGCCTTCATGATCATGTATTGTTTATAAATGTAGCAGATTGTCTTGATGGTCGTGTAGTGTTCATATATATAGCAGAGGGCCCTGTTGTTCATGTAGTGTTCATTAATGTAGCAGAGGGCCTTTATGGTCATGTAGTGTTCATAAATGTAGCAGAGGGCCTTCATGGTCATGTAGTATTCATAAATGTAGCAGAGGGCCCTGTTGGTCATGTAGTGTTCATAAATGTAGCAGAGGGCCATCATGGTCATGTAGTGTTCATAAATGTAGCAGAGGGCCCTGTTGGTCATGTAGTGTTCATAAATGTAGCAGAGGGCCTTCATGGTCATGTAGTGTTCATTAATGTAGCAGAGGGCCTTCATGGTCATGTAGTGTTCATAAATGTAGCAGAGGGCCTTCATGGTCATGTAGTGTTCATAAATGTAGCAGAGGGCCTTCATGGTCATGTAGTGTTCATAAATGTAGCAGAGGGCCTTCATGGTCATGTAGTGTTCATAAATGTAGCAGATTGTCTTGATGGTCGTGTAGTGTTCATATATGTAGCAGAGGGCCTTCATGGTCATGTAGTGTTCATAAATGTAGCAGAGGGCCTTCATGGTCATGTAGTGTTCATAAATGTAGCAGATTGTCCTGATGGTCGTGTAATGTTCATATATGTAGCAGATTGTCTTGATGGTCGTGTAGTGTTCATAAATGTAGCAGAGGGCCTTCATGGTCATGTAGTGTTCATAAATGTAGCAGATTGTCTTGATGGTCGTGTAGTGTTCATAAATGTAGCAGAGGGCCTTCATGGTCATGTAGTGTTCATAAATGTAGTAGATTGTCTTGATGGTCGTGTAGTGTTCATATATGTAGCAGAGGGCCCTGTTGTTCATGTAGTGTTCATAAATGTAGCAGATTGTCTTGATGGTCGTGTAGTGTTCATATATGTAGCAGATTGTCTTGATGGTCGTGTAGTGTTCATAAATGTAGCAGAGGGCCTTCATGGTCATGTAGTGTTCATAAATGTAGCAGATTGTCTTGATGGTCGTGTAGTGTTCATAAATGTAGCAGAGGGCCTTCATGGTCATGTAGTGTTCATAAATGTAGCAGATTGTCTTGATGGTCATGTAGTGTTCATAAATGTAGCAGAGGGCCTTCATGGTCGTGTAGTGTTCATAAATGTAGCAGATTGTCTTGATGGTCATGTAGTGTTCATAAATGTAGCAGATTGTCTTGATGGTCATGTAGTGTTCATAAATGTAGCAGATTGTCTTGATGGTCATGTAGTGTTCATAAATGTATCAGATTGTCTTGATGGTCATGTAGTGTTCATAAATGTAGCAGAGGGCCTTCATGGTCGTGTAGTGTTCATAAATGTAGCAAATTGTCTTGATGGTCATGTAGTGTTCATAAATGTAGCAGAGGGCCTTCATGGTCGTGTAGTGTTCATAAATGTAGCAGATTGTCTTGATGGTCATGTAGTGTTCATTAATGTAGCAGATTATCTTGATGGTCATGTAGTGTTCATAAATGTAGCAGCGTGCCTTGATGGTCATGTAATGTTCATAAATGTAGCAGAGTGCCTTGATGGTCATCTAGTAGTGTTTCATAAATGTAGTAGAGTGCATTGATGGTCATGTAGTGTTTTTAAATGTAGCAGCGTGCCTTGATGGTCATGTAGTGTTCATAAATGTAGCAGCGTGCCTTGATGGTCATGTAGTGTTCATAAATGTAGCAGCATGCCTTGATGGTCATGTAGTGTTCATAAATGTAGTAGAGGGCCTTCATGGTCGTGTAGTGTTCATAAATGTAGCAATGTGCCTTGATGGTCATGTAGTGTTCATTAATGTAGTAGAGGGCCTTCATGGTCATGTAGTGTTCATAAATGTAGCAGCGTGCCTTGATGGTCATGTAATGTTCATAAATGTAGCAGTGAGCCTTGATGGTCATGTAATGTTCATAAATGTAGCAGTGAGCCTTGATAGTCATGTAATGTTCATAAATGTAACTGGCGGCCTTGGTGGTCATGTAATGTTCATAAATGTTACCGGCGGCCTTGATGGTCATGTAGTGTTCATAAATGTAACCGGCGGCCTTGGTGGTCATGTAATGTTCATAAATGTAACCGGCGGCCTTGGTGGTCATGTAATGTTCATAAATGTAACCGGCGGCCTTGGTGGTCATGTAATGTTCATAAATGTAACCGGCGGCCTTGGTGGTCATGTAGTGTTCATAAATGTAACCGGCGGCCTTGGTGGTCATGTAGTGTTCATAAATGTAACCGGCGGCCTTGGTGGTCATGGAGTGTTCATAAATGTAACCGGTGGCCTTGGTGGTCATGTAGTGTTCATAAATGTAACCGGCGGCCTTGGTGGTCATGTAGTGTTCATAAATGTAACCGGCGGCCTTGGTGGTCATGTAGTATTCATAAATGTAACCGGCGGCCTTGGTCATGTAGTGTTCATAAATGTAACGGGAGGCCTTGTTGGTCATTTATAGTTCTTAAATGAAGCCTTGGTTGTGTTATGTGATATACATAAATGTAGCAGAAGGCATTGATGGCCATGGTCATGAAGTGTAACTTACTTTACCTTCTTGCGTTCATATCTTCATGCCTGCCTGCGCGTTTGTCGATTTTTTTAAAATAATGTAATTGATCACAGAACATAATTATAGGTTTCAGATTGTCAGCAATTTTAGAAATGGGTATGAAACATCATGATTTCAGAAAATTTAAACCAAAGTATGTATTTATGCATTTTAATCATCACAAATATCACACTTATCATATTATCAAAGTACATGGACATGTACATATAGTTTTAACTCATGTAATGGTTCCAAGTAATAAAAGTTACTTTGTATTGTCAATAAATGACTTTGGTTACTAGTATAATGAGCACTTTGATTATCTTGAGCATTCACCATTTACTTGCTGTAGCCTCGTTCTTTGTTCACATCACTACCATCATTTCTTCCTCATATGTTCATGTTATGCATGAATTGAGAGAAATAAAAGGTTGTTTTTGTTGTTGCTGATGTTGCTGCTGCTGATGATGATGATGATGTTGTACCATTCCCAATCATTCCTCAAGATAACAAAGTTTGAATGTAAATTTAAACATAAAAAATAATGTGTAGGAGTAATTTAAAAACATTTTCACAATCACAGTTTTCAGTATGTTGGAAACTCCGGGTCCACAGTTTTGGCCCATGATGTCAAACCACCAATAATATCTTGAATTGCAACTTTGTCACTTTTCAAAGTGTCCTTAATTTTCTGAACGGCAAGCTGGGAATCGTTGCCTCTCCTACATACACATATAAGCGGTACTTTGTCACCTGACTCTGACAGGGTATTAATTGTCTCCGATAACTGGGTCACACTTGATGATTTGTGTAAATCTCCGAGAGGAATATCTGAGATTTGGTTAAGGTAAAAGTAGGAATGAACATTTCAGAAAAAATCAAAATAAGATCAAATACCTGAAAATAAGATCTATGGATTGAAAATGGGAATGAACTTCCGATAAATAGAGATAAAGCTATTTCATAATCAAAGTGTGATTGCAACATAAAAAGATATTTACAGTAAAATTGAGATCTTGTTATAAACTACATTCCCCCACCCCAATATTTGATTGGGAGCATAAAAATAATCATCTGAACGATCTACCTCGCATGCCTGTAAACTAAAAGTGAAAGTAATTGCTCATTCACAAATAGGTTGGGGAAAAATTTGGACAAACTTAGTGTAAAACATTCATAACATGAAATGTTTGTAAAACATGTATGCCCCAATGGCAGCCCAATAGTCAAAAATATTAAAGGTCACAGTGACCTTGACATTTGACCTACCAACATCAGAATCAATCGGGGTCATCTACTGTTGCTGACCAACCTCCATCTTAAGTATGAAGACCCAAAGGGAAGACGTTCTTGAGTTATTGAACGGAAACCAACTGCTTTAAAAGTAATGGTAAAGGTCACAGTGACCTTGACCTTAGACCTACATGTACTGACCTCAAAATCAATAGGTGTCATCGTCTGCTTCTGGTCAACATCCATGTAAAGTTTGAAGATGCTAGGGCGAAGCTTTCTTGAGTTATTGAGCAGAAACTATTTGGTCTTCCTACACAAATATGGGGGACATGAAAATAGCTTTTTCATTCCTGACATGGTTCGTTAGAGGGAAAACAAAGAATATTTCATTTTTGGCCAAAAAAGACCAAATAGCTAAATTAATTCAAGCATAAATTAATATTATGTGATTGACAATCATAATTTTTAAAAATGAAGTCAAGCGTAATTAATATTATATGATTGACAATCTTAATTCTGATAACTGTAAACCCGTCATTCAGTTTATCCTTCAATTCAACATTTAAATGCAGTTTATATAACTTGACACTAATAACCAAAGGTAATCTTTTATGGTATTAATTCTTCTATATATAGTACAAAAACCCTGTATGCAGTGACTGTTATATCAATTACAGACTTAATTCTATAAACCTACTAATACACTGGAAGCCACTTGACATACAATTGGATAGAATTTAACAAGAATAGGCTCTTTAAACTCATTTGTGTTTATCCAGATTTAATTTCCATAGATTTTGTTAATGAACTTTTAACTACAAAATAAATTTTACGTGATTATCTATACCAAGAAATTAGGAATTGCAAACAATACAGTAGTCCCCTATCTGGTTTCCAGGTTGTCAATGTTTCGGTTGCAAAAACAATTAGATGTGCATAATCCCCTTATTGGTCCCTATCTACATATAAGTTTCTTCAAACTAGCTTGAAAACTTTTGAGTTATGACAGGGTTCCAATCTCAATGAAATTTGAAGATATTGTTGTTTTTTTCTTTCCAAAGATGCCTAAACCTGTCTGTCTTCGAACGCAAAAGCAGTAACAATTTGCTATGGCTTTATACAATAAGATCATAAACCACACCATTTGTCCTGGCATGTTTCAAAATTTGACACAAAAATGTAGTCAAATAATCGACTCAAAAACTCAAATGGTCAAATCCCCACCTTTTGGAAATATAAAAGGTGAAAAGGTTAATAATAAAGGGTTACTAAAAACCCTGTACATGAAGGATACTGATAGACTGTGTTGGTAGTTGACATATATCTAGTTCTACAGGTTGTCTAACATCCACCAGTATATGTGGTTGTCCTTCATCCAGTAGTGATTTATAGTCCTGAAAAATATAACCACAGATATCAACTCACATACATGTCAGATCACCTGCATCACGCAAGTCTCCTGCATTTGAGACTCTACTACTGCATTTCGTCAAATTGATCAAATCTCCTGCATTTCTCGGAATACTGGAACCTCAACATTTTTTAGTTGCATGAATAAAATGATAACAAACCTTAATTAAATAACTTATGAAGCTCGTATGGTAATGTCCTAAATTAATTAAATAGTGAAATAGGTGAGAACTGCTTATTCACTTCATTTATTTAATTTTACAGTTTGAGCACGAAAAATCTCCTGCATTTCATTGAAATCTCCTGCATTTTCATCACAAATCTCCTGCATAGGCTTCAGGAAAATATGGCATGTATGAACTAAGCTCATAGTAGATGGATTTCTTACACACGAGGAGGTGGTATTAAGTTTTAAATATGACTGATTGGTCAATGGACTGAATGACTGAATAATACTGGTTGTTATATTGCTGGCTTAGAATGACCTTACCAGACTCATGCATATTTGAAATCTGCACTACAAGTCGCTTCTTATGAGACTCTTTTCATGAAAACCGAAACTTGTCATGTTGAACAAAGTCCAAAAAGTAGTTTTTCCGTTAGTAAAGTGTAGTTTTCTGACAGTTTTTTCTTGTTTTCTCAAAAAATCGATTTTGTATCTACAACCTCCTCATTCTAAGCCAGTGATATATTGTTCCACTATCAATATGAAATCATTAAGCTTATATTTCAGGAATTTTATTCCGATCATAACATTACAAAAATAAGAAAACTGACAAAAAAGTATAAATGTAGAAGTTTCATGAAAACTATTTTTTTGAAAAGGGCTATTACTCAGTTAAGACTTTGGTCACGGCATAAGTAAACCTACAGGTGCACATCTTCACATACTGATATTCATTTCTGTATAATTTCTTACTTATTATATAGCTCAAAGACTTGTGGGAGAAATGTGCAACAAGGCAAAATTATGCTTTTTGATCCCTGTCTGGGTTACAAAATCTCTATCTTACCCAGAGCCTATCAATGTAGTAAATACTTTTTCAATTGATAATCTAGTTAAATACTGTAAAATCATTCAATTTTGAAGGGACAAAATTTTGTGGTTTTGGTAAAAAAGACCATTTTGATGGAACGTAAATTAGTGGATTTTGCATTTCATGTAATAAATACATAGGGTCAAAATTATTGTTTGATGTGATTTAATTTCGTGGTAGGAGGTAAACCACGTTATCTACACAATTTGATCTCCCACAAAAATTAATGATTTTACAGTATTCTAATACACAAAATGGAAACCTTTGCTGAAAGACGTTCATCATGCTTCAGTACTGTTAAACTTTTGTCCTGCAAAGTAATCATAGAACAATCAAAGTTAAAAGAAAGAGAACATTGTTCAGTGTATACAAAAATTACCAAGTATAGTTCAATCATTTAGCTGGCTAAGAATGGGAAAGCCCTAACAACTATTTACAACATTATAAGACTGATACATATTTGAAATCTGAATCATAAGGCCCTTCTTATGGGCTTATTTTCATGAACATTGGCACTTTCATCGTCATGGTGACCAAAATGAAGTTGAAACAACATGTTTTACGATAAGTAAAGGGTAATTTTCTGACAGTTTTTTCTTGTTTTCTCAAAATGTTGATTTTGTAGTATTGACAACCTTCTCATTCTAAGCCAGCAATTTGTAAAACATCTTTTATTAGCTGCCCCACCCAATTTTTTTTAAATGTTCCCAAAACTTGAGTGTTCTTAAGACTTGAGTCAAGAAAATAAACAATATGATTCTAAATATGACATTAATGCAATAGTAACCCTACTTTAAATTATTACCTTGTCTGAAGCACGAGCACCACAGAATTGTTCATAGTCTATGAGTTGTGTAATTGTAGGGTTATCTCCACACACACGACATGCTGCCTGTCTACCACGTAGACGTATCGTACGAAAACTGCCCTCTAAACCATCATACATTAATAACTTCTGACTGTAAGAACCTGAATACTTGATTAAAGAAAAAGAAAATTTTCTGGTGCAACTTAAGTCATATGAACAGCAAGGGAGACAACCACTGCAAGAAGTATGATATTTTAAGAAACAAAGAGTTACTTCCCCTTATTTGTAGTAACTATCGCTGACTTGTACATTATAAGTTCCTGATAAATTTAATTAATAGTTATTTAACTATAATTGTCATTCAGTTTAACACAAACCAGGTTCTATTTTTTTTTCAGAAAGCAAATTCTTAAAATTTAAATCTACTAACTTGTAAATATTGTATCAACACCTTTCTCATCGCCATGTGCATGAACGGGTATACACACGATAAGGTCTTTACTATAAAGGTAGATGAAGAAGAAGAAGTATACCCTGTCAACCCTGTCAGCCCGCTTAGCTGAGTCGAGACTTCTAATCTCAGGGTTGTGGGTTCGAGTCACAGGGCTTATCAACTAAATTTACTTATAGTCTTTCGGACCAGACTTTAAACTTAGGTCCTGTGTTTGGGTGCTATACACCGGGTGTAGTGTCTCTTGAGCCTCGCTCATATGGAATATCCAGCGGTGAGGATAAATAAAAGCATTAAACTCACAGAGGTTCACCTGGTAACAAAGGGAAATATTTTAAGAACTCCAACATGAGATCCAATGAACAGTAAGCACACTTTAATTGTCATTCTTTATTATGCAAGCTAGTTTTAAATCAGATACAATTGCAGTTGATTTCAACAATCTTTCATTATTAGCACCATTTTCAACCTGATATATCTTAGAGAAGATTGGGGCTAGTCCCGACATGTGTGGCCTCACTTTTTGGGCTGAATTTTTCGAGAAATTGTTGCCGAAGATTGGAGCTAGCCTTAACACATTGTATGAGATGAACAAACATGATATAAAAGATACTTCCATTGCCTGTAGCAATTTTGATAGCTTCTAAAGCCTGTAAACTCCCTATTATTCCAGGTACTGAAATAAGAATAATATCATTATGTTAAATACTGTAAACTCATTTAATTTTGATGGGACAAAAATTTCGTAGTTTTGGTAAAAAAGACCATTGCGATGGGACGTAAATTAGTGGACTATACGTTTTAGGTAATAAATACAAGGGTCAAAATTATTGTTTGATGGGATATGATTTCCTGGTTGAAGGTGAACTACAAAATCCACAAAATTTAATCCCCCACGAAAAATAATCATTTTATAGTAGTAAGTAATAAAAAAGTACTACAATGGATACATACTGACTCCGAGGACGCCACCATCAGAACAATTCGTAACTGTCTCTGGTGGCGGGGGTTTAGGATAGAGACATCTATAACATGGTCCTCCTTTATAGTTATATACTGTCAACTGTAATATAAATACATATATGGTACAATGCTACCTCTATAGCTCAGTGGTTTATATAAAGTGCGCTTGACGCCTAATGAGAGTACCCTGGCAACCCAGGTTCAAATCCAGGTGGAGGCACAAGTATGCCTGACATATTCAGCAGAAAACTGACTGGCAAATAAACATTTTTAGAACAACATCTTTAAGGAGCTGCAAATATTGGCCGTTTGTTTAGATGTTATTAGACTCTATATTAGCATCAAAAACAGCAAACATTATTATTTGTTTATTTCAGTAAATTTAAATGCATTCTAACTTTTGATTTATTTTAAAATCAGACTCTGATGTGCACAAAATCTCAATTTGAGATGAGAAAATTTCTACTGAGATGCTTTGAGAGATCGGTTACAATACCAACCTGCCCCTCGAATCTGAGAGCACTTCCCGACACTAGTGGTTTACCAGCTAAAATACATGCATCATTCAGTAAGTATCTTGTTGCTACATTATCTGTGGCATCTAAAACTATATCATATCTGTGTGGCAGGTTAAGGCAAAACAATGTTTGACTACGTTGGGCACGGACAGTACATTCAGTAACTCCCTGAGTTGGGTTGGTTAAAAAAAGTTTAGAAAAAAAGTGCCATTGTATTGACTATTCACAAAGCAATAAGCAATCTGCATGTATTTTTGTTGCTGTGCCAAGGACAACCAATAAGTTCAGCCTCAAATATTCATGGATGCTAGACCAGGCAAAGAGTTTAAGATAAAAGTACATGTATAAAATAAATAATATTTAAAGATACACATATCACAATATTAAACATTTGAAGAAGATTCTCTGCTACAACTACTGTAAAATCAGGAAATTATATCCCCACATTCGTTAATGCCACATTAATGATTCTATAGCATGTGACTTTATGGATAATGTATCCTTGAAATTATGTCCAGATGACATCAAAGGTAACTGTATCCTTGAAAACGAAAAAAAAAACAAAAAAAACATTTTTTTTTAAATTTATAATTTTTTTTTAATAGAAAAATATAAATCTGAAAAAAAAAATCACAAAAGCCATGAAATTTGGTCCCAATATTGAAATTAAATAATTTTACGGTAGTTGTATTGTTTCTGCTTCTGTTTGAAGCTAGTATACAGTTAAGGATACTGGTTGATTATTTTCAATGCATTAGAACTGTTTAACTGTAAGTGGTAGGGTACACATTTCACAAATGAGTTCAACCTGAAACGATGTAGAATAATGATGCAAATATGATACAATGTAAGACAATGTACAAAATTTAGTTTCACAAGTTTTCTCGAATGGACTTACAAGAACAAACAAGCATCTCAATGGCTCAGTGAAAAAGTATGGTACATGCCTCTATACACTGATGTACACAATGTAGTTACCATAGTTTTTCAACAAGCGCTTGATCTACTTTCATTTTGAGTTGGTTCTCATGTTTACTGTGATATTCATGATTATGTGCATACATGCCAGATCTCCTGCATCATGCATGAGTCATGAATATGAGACTCTACTCACATATGCTCGGAGGCAAATTAATCAAATCTCACATATTTCTTTAACATATTGGAAACCAACATTTTTTGTTCACATTATGAAAATGATCCGATATGTTTATTTAAATTGGTTCATTAAGCATGCATGGTATTGTCATAAATATATTTTAAAATTAAATCTTGAGAATGGAAAATCTCGATAATTTTACTGAAATATCCTGCATTTTCCATCACCTGTATCTGATGTGAAGATATCTACAAAATACGGCATGTTTGGCTATGTATACATTACTAAGATGGTAAATCAAATGTTAAATTTTCTATCTCAAAAACAAAATTTGATGAATTATTTTGTACTTACTCATTACAAGCTTGGGCAGCTGATAAGCTTTTCTTCACTCCAACTTTTCTCTCTGAGTGTAAGATTTGTCTGTGTAAGTTACTTAGATCAACTTCATCATAGTCGACCAAACCTAGACATCCTGTTAACAGTAAAAAAGATAAATTGATGTTGATCATCTTAATATTAATAATTGAGTAGAGAAGTTATAATTATGTCTACCTTTCGGTTAAGGATTACCCATAAAAGTGCAAGCACTTATTTGCAATGAGGTCCTGTATTTTTGCTGAAGGGACAGCATGTAGAAAAGACAGTGGGTGATACAACGTATCCAGGCACGCTGTCCTAGCTCGTTCCAAAGGGACATGACTGGTGTACAGCACAAATACACATACTACAAAATCAATACAGAGCAAAATAGAGAAAATTTTGGATAAATATACTTATTACTGAGAAGGTCCTTAAGTGAGTTGTTACTATATTTTTAATGGATACTGATGTTAATGGTTTTAAACATTTGTAAAAACCATTTCGATGCCCATATTTTATCAGCAGCTCAGTATAATGTTGAACATACCTACTCCAGCTGCAGCCAGATATACAGCAGCAGGGCATCCCAAACCACCCGCCCCAACAATCAATACTGAGGTGTTAACAAGGGAAACTTGACCTACAATATATATACATATTAACTTCATTTACTGTGTATCATAGAATTGATGTGAACATGTTCTTAGAATAACAAAACTAGCGTGCCATTGAAATACATGTATATACTACAAAATACTGCTGAAACAATGAAGTACAAGATCCAGT
The DNA here is from genome assembly GCA_963678985.1 of Spisula subtruncata. Classification (NCBI taxonomy): domain Eukaryota; kingdom Metazoa; phylum Mollusca; class Bivalvia; order Venerida; family Mactridae; genus Spisula; species Spisula subtruncata. Next base: position 21,013,538 of record OY787661.1, read on the forward strand.
CATAGACACCTATATCCCTGCCAAAGAGAAGATAATACTATATGTAAAATATCAACAAAGGGCCATAACTCAGACAACAAGAGCTGTCACTAGACAGCGCGCTCGACTATTCGCAGCCATTTGTCAGAAAAAATATAAGTTAAACTTTTCAATGCAATATCATTGATAGTAGGTGAGATATGGTTTGAATGTAACTTGCATGCAAAACTTTAACCAAGGAAAGTCTAAGTTAAAAGGGGCATAACTCGAATTAAACTAAAAATGGAGTTATTACAATTGACCAGTACCATTGACTAATGATGATAAACAAGTGTTATAAGTTTCAATGCAATATCATAAATAGTAACTAAGATATGGCGTGAATAGAACTTGCATGTAAAACTTGAACCAATAAACTCCTATGTTAAAAAGGGGCATAACTGAAATAAAAAAATGATAGAGTTATTGCCCTTGACTGATACCATTGACTGATGATGGTAAACAAGTGTTGTAAGTTTCAATGCAGTATCATGGATAGTAGCTGAGATATGGTCTGAATGAAACTTGCATGCAAAACTTTAACCAAGAAAATTCTATGTTAAAAAGGGGCATAACTCAAATAATAATCATAATAGAGCTATTACCCATGACCGGTACCATTGCCTTATGATGGTTAGTAAGTGTTGTTAGTTTCAATGCCATAGCACAGATACTATTTGAGATATGGCCTTATTAGTAACTTGCATGCAAAACTTTAACCAAATTTTCTAAGTAAAAAAGGGCCATAATTTGCATTAAATTCATGCAAGAGTTATCTAACATGGTTGATTACATGACAGGGAAAGCCAGTGCAAAGTTTCAATCCAATATATGCACCGGTTATTGAAATATAACCAAGGTTAAAGTTTTGCATGTAAAACTTTAACCATATGCAACACCGACGCCGACGAACAAGTGACTGTAATAGCTCTCATATTCTTCGAATAGTCGAGCTAAAAATGACAGAATTGCAAAATCCTTATAATATGCACTTTAGCTCCCAATAGTAGTTATTCTGTAAAAGTTTTGTCAATATAAGTTAAGAAATGAAGGAGAGGTTGCTCACAGAATGTCAGGCGGCTGGATGGATGGGCGGACAGACAGACAGAATGACGCCTACTAAAGATAAATTTAGTTACTGTACTACATATACCTTTGATTCCAATTTCAGGTAAAATTAGTTGCCTGCTGTATCGTGATATTTCATCATTGCTTAGTTTTGATTTCTCTGGCAATATCTTCTCAGAACTGTCATCAGCAATATCAGGAACTTGTGCCTGTTTTATATGAATCGATCATACATGTATATTGTAGCGATTTTACGGCAATAATGGTATGTTTAATATTTATTTGATCTTACATTATGTCAGGGCTCTAAAATCGGACAAATACAACGACTCTATATACAAAGTGACAGATATTGAATATACCCCCAAAAACTAAGTGAGCGATTCTGTTCTTGAAAATAACATTCATGTGGGTTTATTTGTTTTTTGGTACTGCAGATATTGAAGAATTTTAAATATTTCTTAAACTGAAATGATATACGCCTTTTCAAACATCAATAACTGAAAATAAATATAGTATCCGAATACACGTTACATCCGAATTTTAACTTGAACATACATAAGCGCGAGGAGTAGAAATTCAATGAAATCTTAACGTAGCAGCATCCCTGTTGATTTTAGCTGATAAATATACAAACATTTCTTAATCGTTCTATCTCTTTATCTTTTTCTTCGATTATTTTCCGTAATCTTAGAATTTCTTCCTCCTCCATGTTGGGAATTAAAAACGCTTATTAAATAATGAACAGAAAAGCGTCTGCACGCCTCTTAAATTAAAGAGTATTTCTATTGATCACAAACACGTGGTTCCGGTTGGGTACACGGTGATCTCCCCTTTCATGTTGCCTACAATGCAGTAGGGCCTGATATATTTTTGCTTAGAGACACAAAACCAATTATTTTGTAGGCTACAAAATGATAGCATACTGTAATTCTATTGAAGTAACTTGTACTCAAGTAGCCCAATCAACTTCAGTTTTACTTGCTGTACACAAAGACCTAAAATGCAAGGTCTTTGCTGTAAATATACAAATGAGTTTCATTGTGTTGCCTACTCATATTACCGGTATCATCGAGTTTGTATGTTATTTTATTATAAAGTAAACGTATTTTATAATTAATAAGATATTTCGCTTGAAATTGATATGACTTACCATGGCTCTAGAGTACGGTAGAGTAGCGAGTGTTTTCCATATAAAGAGTGTTTGGTAATTCTAGGATTATAAAAAAAGTAAGGAACTTAGCAAAAACTGAAACCATGTATTTAAAATACGAGCTGAAACCATGCGCCTGTGATATGAGCTTCCTCCGGGGTCTGTCAATTTCTTTTTACATTTCTTATTTAATTAAATTGTGGACTTTATAACATATTTTTCAAGTTTAAAATCGGAAAAATACACTTGCCAAAGAAGAACAACTGTATACATACAGATTTTACTACACACGTGTTTACAAACTATTGTAACAGGAAAAAAATCCTTACCTCTCCCGATCGTTATTGTTTTTACCGCATCCTAGTTTGTTTTTTGCATGAATGCTTGTCCCTTTTTGGACTAAGAAAATTAAATACATTGCTTAAGTTTTGTGTTTAGGCCCACGTTTCTGCTTAACTATCAGAGCTATTGCTTCGAAAACGTGCATGTTTGTTCACCATCAATACCTGACTATGTCATGTAATACCCATAATTCTGATCTATATTTTGCTTAGAAACGGCATTGGTTAATTATTGTGCTTAGGTCCACTTTTTAAAACGTGCAACGCCAGTTCAATATCAATACCTGACCATTTCAAGCAAGACCAAAATCAGTTTACTCTGATCTATATTTTGCAAGGGTCATTGCCCCTTTTTGGACTTAGACACTGCATTGGTTAAGTTTTGTGTTTAGTTCAACTCGTACACTGTATGGGATATTGCTTTGAAACTTGCAACATGATTTGTTCATCAACAAAACCTGACCATGTCAAACAAGACACAATAACACTATGACCTTAATTTATTTTAATACTGATACAAGATGCTTTATCCTGATGACCACGAACACAATGTTGACAATTTGTTCGTACATAAAAAGCCGATGTTATTTTATATCCACCCCTGGTACATATTTTGGAAGCTGCGATATACTGTTCTGTAATTTAGGGGTTGTACGGGTCTGTAATTATTGATCAGCAGCTCTCTTGCGTCCCCTGAAAATAAATTAATATACATGTATTAGTTGATAGTATGCCTAAGTTGCAATAAGTACTATGTTTATAAGAGCTAAGCGACCGTGGTTTCTGATCATAGAATAAAGAACTTTATAGGACGATAGACATCCAGGTCTCATAATCACGAGACTTTTTTGAAAAAAAAACATTTACGATCATTCTTTTCCTATTGAAAAACGCAGAGAAAAATCTTAGATAACAGTTAAGATTTGTTCGTTCAAGTCTTATGTTATTTTATATAAAACTATTTTACATTTGATTTTCTTCGACAAAAAAGTATCCGTTTGTAGGATTATGAGCCCGGTGCATTCAAAGTTAGTTTAAAAAAAACACAATAAAAAAATAACATATTGACAGTTTTTGCATAAAACGCAAATAAACGTAAATTACTAACATCGAATATGGTTGTAAGTTATAACGAACATATTTGTATATTTGAACCAGTAAGGGATAAATATTATAATTGACAGTGGTTATGACCTAGATTAGATGTGCTTTCGACTGTATGCTGTGATGTCAGTGATTGCCGGAATTCATTCAACTGAAAAAGAAAACAAAATCCGGTAAGTTGCGAACAATTCTACATAAAAATGCATTCATATTCAAGGGTCAGAGTGATATTCCTTTCGCATAAATATGCTTTCAACATGCTGAATTTCCATGTACACATACGTATACACTCGTCTTTAGTTGTTACCCATGTGTTGTCGAAGTTGTTTGTCGGAGGTTATCGAATTAATCCATTGGATTAAACAAACATGTGTCAATTGACGATAATGTATTGCGTAGAACGATGTCGGACACGGTCGAATTGCGTTTATCTTGTCCCACAACCCACCGCATCATTCAAGTGTACCTTCGTATTTCCCATTATGTCTTCAAATCACCTTGTCGCGTTAATATACTGTCAAATTGCATTGTTTCGTTGCCCCATTTTGCAATGTTACCATTGTACATACGCACACTACCTCGAAATAATCGCTAAACTTTGTACGCCAAATTGTGCCTTGCCATTTTCACATCGTAAATAGTTGTTCCATTGTCATTTTGCATGATCACAGTGTGTCCCTTGGCTTTATAAAACGATTTAGCATTTTGACAACAGTCAGTGCAAGTTTGTTTATGAAACGTCTACGCATTGTACGCACTCAAGCTATTTGTAACCCTGACATTCATGAGGTTAACAACTTAACATAATAATCACGATTTAAACAAATATAATATTTAAAAAGTTGACATTAAGAGAAATGGGGATGTTGAGCGTGTTTACTGTGAAAGTGTGTCCGATGAATTCGATTTGATATACAAACAACTAAAATAAATTCAAGGACAGTAAACAAAACTAACTTGTCATGAAAATGTAAATTCGTATACACAAATATTGTTGAATGTAGTCTTGGCGTTTATTAATTCATGTTTCACTTATATGTTAAACTTTGTCAAGAACCTTCTTATGAACTGTAAATCCTTGTTACCACTGGGTCATACGAAAATTGGGGTTCCAAAGCCATCTGCGGATATCTTAATATTTCCCGCATAAAAATCATTTAGTACATGTAAATTGTGTATGTAATTCTTTAAAATCGTACAGGGCTTTGAAAAAATTGGAATATGAAAATGGTTTTAGTTCAAAATCCCTAAAACATATATGTCCCCCGTTGGTAGTAGTTGATGCATTACGTTGTTTAAATTTGATTTACAGTTGAACGTAATAGCCAACATAAAATGACAAAACCGCGTTCAGCTCTCTAAAAGACTCATGAGCAATACAATGTACATTTTCGTATTTTAATGTAACGAAATCAATGTTCGTTAAGCCAGAATGAGATTACGACTACCTGTCTCTGTGATATAGTGTTGGTGTTGGCGAATATCGTCCACGTGACACTTTCATAACAACGTGGCGTGGTGAGGGAGCCATGGTAACGGTAATATCTGTGAGCATATGATGGCAGGAACCGTTCTAGATCCATAGGGTTCAAGATGACGGTATCATTCATATCTGCAATAAAATTAATGAGTACCCTTTTTAAAAAAGTTCAAAACTGTCAGAGAAATTTCAGGCTCCAATATCAATGTAATGCCCGGCCGATCTAGAGATCTTTCGGGCACTAACTATTTGTATACTCGTGAAAAGATATAAATTATAAGATAGTCCTGCATTCTTGTCACGACTAAGTAATTGTATGACTGCTGCTATATAAGTTTTGAAAACTGGTTGAAGATTGACGTTTGAATAATGTATACATGTAGTTGTATTTATTCAAGGCATAATGCAATTATTCAAAATATGGTAACATTGGAGATACCCATGCGAAGTATTTAGTTATGTTCAGATAAAGTCGGCTACCATCGGGTTAAATGATAAAAACAACATACCAGGATCCCTTACATATGGCAAGCCTTCAACGATTGGCACTAAGTCCGGATTATCATACGGTGACATCTCAAACAATATACCGAGTACAGCCAAGCCATCATGATGCTTTACCGCCTCCGTTATTGAATTGTATCGTTCAATATTCCAGGTAACTATGTGGAGCTGAAGATAAATATATCGCTGGCTTAGAATGAGAAGGTCGTAAAGTACAAAATCGATATATTGGGAGAAAACAAGAACAAACTGTCTGCAATTTACTCTTTACTTATGGTAAAACAAGCTTTATAGCTTCATTTTGGTCAAGATGAAAGGTTCCGATTTTCATAAAAATCATTAGAATCGCCTGGTACTGGAGATTTCAAATATGTATGAGTCTTATCATTATAAGGTCGTAAGCAGTAGTTACGACCTTCTCATTCTAAGCCATCGATATAGTCAAGACAATATATCTAAATACACTAAATACATGGAGGTTGTCATCATTATTCAGAAGTCGTATCGATAATGTAAAGGTTGGACTTGAATCAGGCACGTGTACTGTTTCTTTGTGGATAGTCCTTGCGGTGTGTGTTGGTCCTTGACACGGGTATTCGTTCTTGTCTGCTGGCTCGTTTGACTTATGCACCAGTCAGTAACTGTTACATCCGGGGATGGGCTGGGATTTTTACTTTTAGGTGACAGCTGATGGGTAAAATCTCCGATTTTTTCCCGGTCCCTAAATACATGTATTTTCACCAGGGTATTGGTTCGGAGACAAAGTTCCCAACATTTCCCCGGCAGTGCAGAGGAAGCTGGAAGGTAAAACACGGTCGTTTCCACGGCTGCATAAGGTGCATATAAGGTCATTCAAAAGACACTTGGGTTTGAAACATTTTTTGCATCAGTTTATATAGAAATACTTTCCTTTCATAGCATACGGACAGGCGGTGTGTACTGTTGTAGCAATGGCTTAGTATTAAGATAATACAGGGTGTCCAAAAAGAAAGTATACAGTTTCGGGGTATTTTTTATCAACGTTTAATGTTCTGCTTTCGCATAGAAATTTTGCACATGGTTAGACAAAATATTAGTATTTATTATACTTAACCTCCAGCGGGAATGCGCGGCCATCGAATGTATGTTCTGATCCCTGTTCATAATCACTTCCCCAGTGGAAATGGAACTGTTCTATTTTATGAGTATGTCGCAGTCCCCCACCATGCAGATAAAACTCCCCGTTAGTTTTCACACAGACTGAAAAAGCGATGTAATAAATTATCATCATAATCAAGTTATAAGATTCGATATAAAAATTAACATGAATTCTTGCACGAGTGTTCATTATATACGCGTTTTATTAAATGAGTGGAAAATTAATATGACACGAGGCTTTGCAGAAACCACAGGACCTTGCAAAGTGGGGAGCGGTGGCCTAGAGGTAGGGCGCGCGCTTCGGGATCGAAAGGACCCGGGTTCGATCCCCTCTGAACCACTGGTTAATTTCTCTGAGCAAGACCCTCAGTTCCTCTCCACCATGGTGTAAAATGGTACCTGTGAGGGCAGTGTCTATTCCTGGGCGCCGCTGATCGATGTTGGCTGCCACACTACAGGAGAGAAATAGTCTCCCCATATGTAGCCCTATGACCAGGGGAAGTTGAAATGTCAAAGGGTGCTTGAGCGGCCTAACAGCTGAAAAGAGCCCTAGAAAATTGGTAACTTTTTAACTTATGCTAAATTTTGTTAATTTTAAGTCTAAGTCTGAATTTCAGTCTTACAACGTTGGTGAATAAGGCCCCTGTTGTATTATGGTTTGTCACTATAAGCGACACTAATGGTGTTAAGGCAGAAAGTGTCGTCCAAATAAGCTTAACTTTTTAACTAAATGAATAAAATTATGTAGATAAATTACCCTCGCTCAAACAGAAACTTACTTGTATGTCCATTGTTTTTCATCTCAAACCTTGAATCCCAATTTCGTGGGTAACGTCGAAACTTAAACTCGTGGAGGTTTTCATCGTGCACAGTTTCTGCAGTGGGTATATCTATCGGCGATTGGTAATCACCATTGCACTGGACTGGAAACAGATGTGGCCATGATTCAGGCCCTGAAAACGAAACAAAGGAAAAGTGTGTTACCCCCATGTCTTTACCTGTTCTTAGGGACCGGGGTTTCAATTAACGGGTGCATTAATTGTCCGTGATCAGAGCGAGAGGTTAAACATGTTCGAATTTTTATAAGATTCCGTTAGTTGAGGATCTATCACCAGTTGTCAATTGATATAAAATTATATTAAACGAGTTTTGGAAAATTTATTATGCGAGCCTTTGGCGAGCTTAATAATATTTCCTGACCGAGTTTAATATAAATATATCAATTGACAACGAGTGATAGATTCTTTATATCATATGACACTTAAAACGCAAAATACGCATCAACTTATTGGAAAAAACACGCCCATGTAGTATAAGAAAGTTCGTATAAGAGTATACGTACTCGCTATACTAACTCGGATACAAGGAAATTCAAGTGATATAAATAGTTACAGTTACTAGGTATTGTTTGAACCTAGAATTTAGAATTAAAAGGGATGAAATATGGAAGTATTTACCCTTAGAAAATATGTATCACATAAGCCATGTGGACAGGTCCTTTAAATAAGGATGTCGATAAGATAAATAAACATTGTATAACTTACCGTTGTCATTGTCTCCATATCCCCAGTGTGGTGGATCTGAAATAAAATAAATGAAATAAAAATGTTTTCCTTGATAGATGTGAACTATGATTATAGCCTATACAGTGGGGGGGGGGAATACGTTTCGGGTCTAGATCTACTTTCATAATTATGTTTTTTAGTAAAATCGAGACAAATAACCCAAACTTGCCAAAGTCCACATTTTACCAAGTTTATTATTTTTCTAAACTGTAGCGATCGAGTTTTTGTGACAGAAACTGCGCACTTCCCGTGATACGGGTTTACTTACTAACATAGTTTCATTGACAGCAAAGCTCGCCATACGAACTCCATGAGACATGAAATTTCCGTTCGATATACAGTAAGCATTATATTTATGGAAAAAAGATAAGTATACAAAGCATAAGCTTCTGTGTCCTGTTTTCATCCATCTGTTGCCCTAATGTCGCTTTCACGAAACTAAAAATCAAACATGCGAAAACACGAAGATACCATGAAATATTTGTTGTAATTTTGCATTTTCGTATTTTTGCTTTGTCGTGGCGACGAATGGCTAAAATCATACACCATATAGACCTAGATCTAATTAGCTATACTTAATATCATAACATCCGTAATAAATAAGTAATTAGCCAGACAGACAAAATTGTGTTATTACATAGCGAATGCACATTGTACAGACTCGACAATAAATGGAAATGCTAATTCACATAACACAGCTTATATTACATATTATTATAGATCTACGGACAGGCATATACATTTTTGCGAAAAAAATATCATTGCTGATCTTAGCAATATGAGCATTTTGGAGCTTTGGAGAAATTTTGTTAGTCATTGCATGCATTATTATAACTTCAGTTTGCAAAACTTTGCTTTAAATTCCTTGTAAGAATAGTTTACTGTTGATAGATCTACTAAAATAAAATAAATATAGATCTAATTAAAAAAATCTTACGATATCGTCCAAGAATGGCTATGCTTTGTGCAAGTACACACACAATGCTTAACTTCACGTCCATGTCCCTTTCAGGCACAACTCCAACCTGCAATAGAACGCATGTCAAACCATCAGGTTCCTATTATATTTCCTGTAGTACGGATTCACGTTTTTGCCACCACAAAAACGCACATTTGATTGATGCATGACGTCACGATTTCTGTGAATTGAAGCGCCTTCTACTAAATCAAATAACATAAACGGTTCCGAGAAATAGAATGAAGATTTCTCGTCAATTTAAGCTGAAAAATGTAAAACATCCAAATTGTCATGTAGGTCTAAGAATATCAAAATAATGAATTAAATATAACTGTGTTTAATAAAATACAATCACTCGTTCGGCCACTTGTGCCAGGAACTCGCGATTTCTACAGACAAGACATAGATTCTAATATATCTTGAAACAGGGTTTCACTTTTTGCTTTTCAAAATTTTAAAACTTTTTAAAACTTTTTAAAACTTCTAAATTCGACAAAGCACAACCTAAACACCAAGCCTGTGTACGATATGTGTAAACAGTACACCGTAGCCTAATTAACATTGTCATTTTATTTCTTTTAAGCAGTGACAGGCATTGGTCTAACCACACATGCAGTTATATTTTTCTTCGTTTTAAAAGTATTACTGTAGATTCGTTCATCTAAAAGGTATGCATTTTCAAGGATTTTAAAAACAGACTTTTTACGAACTTATATCAAGATATTTGTGAGTATGAGTTTTCAAGGATTTTGAAAAACAGGCTTTTCATTAACTTTTATGAGCATATTTGTGAGTATACATTTTTAAAGATTTTGAAAAATAGCATTTTTCAAGATGATTTATCATCGTATTTAAGGTAGGTTTTTCGCACGTATTTTATTTCAAAATCAGTCACAGAAACTTTTCTAGATCTAGAGTTGGACTCTTCTACAATCTAATAGTTTTATTTGAACCATTTTACAGCAATTATGTTCATTGTTTTGAATCTATTATTTCAAATCTAAATCATACAAAAACAGACAGGTCGTGTTAAAAGAGTGTTTTATTAAATAACAACAAATGTCACAAACTGTATTCAAAATGACTGTTCCATGCAGAATTATGCATAATGTGTGCACTAAGTTGTCATCTAGAAAACAAGCATAATAATTTTAAATCTAGATCTACATTCTAAGTTTATTTCTTGAAATCAAGGTAGCTAGCCAAAATGCAAATTGTATGCAGTTCGTAAACAAAGCTTAGAATGTGAAGGTCGAAAGAAAAAAAATCAATATTTTGAGCAAGCAAGAAAAATTGGCTAAAAAATACTCTTTACTTATATGGTAAAACCAACTTTTTGGACTTCAATTTGGTCAACTTGACAAGACTTTTTAGTTCCGATTTCATGAAAATAGGCTCATAAAGAGCGCCTTTGTCGATGCTGATTTTGAGTATTTACGAGAGTAGTACTTACGACATTCTCGTTTTAAGCCAGCGAAATCCCCGAGAGAAGATAATCGAAGGTGAAACTCAACAAAAACTGCCGATTTTAGGTAAAAAACACATGCATACGCGGCCCAAAATCGGATATTCAAAAAGTCCTTTGAAAACATCTGTTAGACTGGAAATGGTTATATCATATAAAAAATAATTTAATGAATCAAACACACCCCCTGTTTGTTTTATTTTGTAGCTGAAACAAACTTATTTCCAATGATCTATGTGTGTCAACTGGCCATAGATGATGCAATCTGAGGCTGACAATGGTCACTTTACATTGAGCTAAAGAGCAAATTTATTTAGTGGTTTGTAACCTTAATATGGGAAATATGAATACCATATACGTCAATCATCGGGCGCAATGTCCAACACACAACTGTATTAGGAAATTAAACTAACCCATTGAGAGAATTCTTTCACAATTTAACAGTAGTTCGTCTTCGGTCTGATGTGGTCATATCCTGAAGTTCACATGTTACACATGCTTATACAGGGCCGGCCACAATCCGACGTACGTAGTCGTACATGCAGTTTACGTTCAAAAACATGTGCCCGAAGAATAATGAGAGCTGTGATGTACCACCCCGGCATCGGCGTTGGCGTCTACACAACATAAGCATAAACGTTATTTGGCAAGTTTCTCTTTCTTAGTATACACATTAGTCTGGCCACCCGACTAGATAATATATTTCATCAATCAAATACATGTAGCATAACTTTTTCAATTTTCGCTAGATTTTATTTTGGGCTTGATTATCTAGTCCTTTGTTTGAGGGTGCAAAGGGAAATAATTACATGAAAAAAGAGTAGGTTGAGGAGTTATCTTTCTAAACATAGGGTAAGTTAGACAGACTATATACATGAATAAGACATACTCTTGGTCGTAGGGCCTACATCAATGAAATTTTACATATACATGTAAATAAATTCGAACATGGAATTCTACTTCTTATCAAGTTCAATAACGAAATCGTAGCTGGCACGAAATTCCAACTCAGCGCGATATTCGATTTATTATCATGTTGAATAACGAATCCGTATGTAGCACGAAATTCGAACTCAGTTCGAATTCGACGTTTGATCAAGACAGTTTTAAGTCGAATAGCAAGCTCATAGCTGGCTCTTAACTCGAACTCGTTACGAATTTCGACATTTGATCAAGTTGAATATTACACGATCTCGAAGCTGGCTTGATAGTGAACACCAGCTCAAAATTGGCGAACCGATCGATGTTGAATAACGAACTCACTGCTGGCTAGTTATTGGCGTGCAGTTCGAAATTCCATTTTACGAATTTCGAACTTGCTGCTAACTTGCTGTGGGGATTAATAATTGATCTTAGAAAGCACTTACAGTTTCTTTTCCTGAATACTAGTCCATTTGTATATGAAACGCCGATACTATCTCCTGTCTGATCATATGCCGGAAGCCCTACTTTGGAGACCACACCACATTCCCTGTAAATTGTAATCATTGATCAATCTGAACATAGCAACATATTCTTCCGCAAGCATTTAGCAACTGTGACTTTTACTTTCCGTACGCCTTAGGTTATCATTAATCGAAGTACATGATTGTATTATCATTAGGCCTTGCAAAAACATTTTGCGGTGCCATATTGTCCTTCCTTCACTGTTATTGTCCGTCCGTCCGTCCGTCCGTCAGTCCGTCCGTCCGTCCGTCCGTCCGCCCGCCCGCCCGCCCGCCCGCCAGCCAGCCAGCCAGCCAGCCAGCCAGCCAGCCAGCCAGCCAGCCAGCCAGCCAGCCAGTCAGTCAGTCAGTCAGTCCGTCCGGTAGTTATGGGGTGTGGAACAATAGGCTATTTTAAGATTCCATTCATTCCGTCACTTGTGTGGTGCAAAATGCTACTTGTGGGTTGCAACCAAACAAAAGAAAGAACAAAAGAAAACCCCACAAATACCGTCTCATGACATCCGTCCGTTCGTCCTGTCTGCCTGTCCGACCATCATCATCGTTGCGGTTTTTTTCTTGATCACTTGAAAATCATAACAGGTAGCAACCTTGTGCTTTGATGAAATTTTAAAATTAAATGTCATTGAATTTTTTTATTTCAGAAAACAAAGTGTGAGGTGTGACTTTATACATTGTGTCTCTATGCAACCCCACTATACAAAAAGTCATGTACTTCTTAACTTTCTTTACACACCCCTTCCAATATGCTACAACATATCCTGATCACGACTCTTCTTCTTCTTCTTTTTCTTCTTCTTCTTCTTCTTCTTCTTCTTCTTCTTCTTCTTCTTCTTCTTCTTCTTCTTCTTCTTCTTCTTCTTCTTCTTCTTCTTCTTCTTCTTCTTCTTCTTCTTCTTCTTCTTCTTCTTCTTCTTCTTCTTCTTCTTCTTCTTCTTCTTCTTCTTCTTCCTTCTTCTTCTTCTTCTTCTTCTTCTTCTTCTTCTTCTTCTATGAATACAGGTAGGTTTCAAACACTTCAAATGTCTGTCGCTTGTTTTCCAAATAAATAACAAAGGCCAAGGCCAAGGTGTAGCACAAGGTGACATTGATAAATAATAAAAATATGGAGGTTATCTGTATGAGCGACGGAATTAAATTATGACGACGCGGGGGCATAAAGTATTTACAATTTTCTGGCCTTAAAGGGAAATTTTTAAATAGCAGTTTAAATAATATCTAAATATCTATATCTAAATAATAGTATCTAAATCATAATCAAAGTGTTAATACTTGGAAAGTGTAGTGATGATTGACGTATAACTTGACTATCCATCGTGTATACGATCGATGCATATCAGTTCAATATAAAACCATAGTCCAAGTGGCATCAATTTCATTGAGACGTGAACGTGCTTGCTAAATAGCACACACAAAGACCGATACGTATATTAAATTAAGGTCCGTGCGCGTTACAGGATAGTCTAAAAGTAACACTATCTTTTATAATGGCGGCTGTTGGTGGACGAGTTAAAAGTGTTGAACAGAATTGCAAACCATGTTTGAATAAACATATTACACGTCCAGCTGATGTGTTCTGTTCAACTTGCACTGAGTTTCAATGTAACGAGTGTTCAAATAGCCATGCTGTGTTCGCTTTTATGAGAGACCACACGCTACTAACTGTCAGCGAAGGGGTAACTCAATGTGATGGTAATGATGATATAACTACGGAGTCTATCAACATGAACGGACTAGATATTTGTGAAAAACACCAGAAACCAATTGAGTTCTACTGTAAAAAGGATAAAGCTTTAGCCTGCAGTTCGTGTGCGATCCTAGACCACCGGAAATGTACCAAAGTTGTCGATTTGGCAACAGTTGCCAAGGGAGACAAGTGCTTTGAATTGCGAGACAAACTGCGATCGGCAATACTCTCGACAAAACAAGCGGTTGAAAATATTCAAGAAGCTGTAATCTATGTAAATAGCCAACCTCAGCCTATTCACGAACAGCTTACATTAATCAAGAAAAATATGAATGAACTATTTGATGAGTTCGGCAAGAAGGTGACCAATGACGCGGAAGGATATCGCAAGTCTTCTACATCAGTTTGGGACAGACAAAAGACTGAATTTGAAAATAAAATTAAGACTATGGAACTTTCCATGGAAACTGTAGATACTGTTGCAACAAAGGGCACACAATCACAACAGTTTATAGTGGCGCATTGTTTGCAGGAATCAATACAAAAAGAAGCGAAAAAGGCGGAGTCGTGTAGCGCTGACGTGCGTGGGTTAAATGTCCGGTGCAGCTATAACGAACAGTTTGAAGCATTAAAAGTACACATGTTATCTGCATTAAAACCTGGTGAGTTGGAGATTAACTATATTGTAGTAATGAGTACAAAGCTTAAGCCGATCGCGTCTATACAATTAAAGCAAACGCACGATAATGCGAAAGAGCCATTGTATTCAGGTTTGGACTTTCTGCCAGATGGTAGAATAGTGGCACTTGATAATAAGAATGCAAAATGTTTGATTTACGATCAGAATTTGAGGCTGAAATCAGTATACAAATTACCTTTTCAAACATGTCGATGTTTAGTAGTTGTAGCTGATGAGGAAATTGCTATTACAGCAGTAGACAGTGAGAGTGTTCTGGCATTTCTCCGTGTGACGAAACTAAATGAAACAACACTGATAAGAAAATGTTCGCTGAAGGCTCAATACTTCTCAATAAGCCTGCAAGATGGTGATAACTTTGCTGTCGGCGCTGTCAACCAGAATAATCCAGTACGTATCGTTTCGATGTCTGGTGAAGAGAAAGACTTTGATATAACGTTTCCGTCAAAGAAATATTCGGTCAGCAGTAGTTACTGTACGTACATACGTGGACGGGATAAAGTTGTGCTAACGGATCGAGATGCCGACAAAGTATTTATATATGATACTAAAACACGAGAGAGAGTTGAGATCAAGGATGAATTGATCAAAGCACCAGACGGACTAGCAGTTGGACCTTATAACCGTATGTTTGTAGGCAGCGTGTGTAGTAGATCGTCGTTGGTAGAAATTACTCCATTTGGTCGTGTAGTGTCATCACATGAGGTAGGGATGCAATACCCTCGTTACATTGCCATTTCCAAGGATGGAACAAGACTAGCAGTCTCGAATTCTTGCGCGGGAGATAAAAGGTTAAGTCTGTTTGAAATGCTACATGAATAACCATATTTCATGTTTTTTTAATTGTATTCAAAACTAACTTTGACAAAATATTTGAATGTTGACGTCTACATGTACTACTTTACGACTCTTGTTTGAATAATCAACTTCTGAAAGGAGATACCGTAGTAAAAATATTAATTTTTCCCGGCATATAATTTTCGCGGATTTTGTGTATTTAGTTTTTTTTTAAATATTGTTACATTTTAGGTCAATCATTCGAAGGCATATAAATTCGCCGTCTACATAGTTCATCCGCGGAATTAACCAAACTTATTATATACGCGAATACTTATCATATGAAAATTGCAATAAAGTTTCTTTGAAAAGCTGCGTTGGAACTGTGAGTTTTTCTTTAATGTAATTAAGTATGCTAGTTGAAAAATAATCAATTTTACTAGAAACCAATTTATAGTGTCGGACGCTGTTGTCTGTGAGTTTCGCACGCGATTAGACCCCCGGAGATCCATTCTGATCATATCCAGTGTATTTACCGGAGACAAACGGAAATGGTCGAGCTTTCACGATTGCCGGAGATCCTGGTGTACCAACGCTTAAAGTAGCACACGTGCTCCACTTTGCGCATGTGGAAAATGAGTACATGAGAGGATGAAAAGTACTGTTATCGATACCGAGTGTGAATGTCAACTTGCGATAAAAGATCTGGGAGTAAATGCAAAGTTGGTTGAAAGGACCCATTTTAGGTAGATCTACTTTTTATGTTAGTTCAAGTCATATCATGGATCTTAATCACGATGCCAATTCATAGTTAGACTAGGGCGTCAATCCAATACTACAATACACGTGCATGTTTGATTCGTATAAATTTACTCTATATTGTCATGTTACATGTTTGTACTTAGTAGTTTTTTCATTAGTCAGCAGGTTCCGTGATTACAGAACTCAAACAGTTTCAAATTTAAGTATACTGAAACCTGGTTAGAGTGTCGGTTCAAAAAGTGCAAAAAGGAGAAAGTACTACTAAATATTGTTTGATTTTCACAAAAGTGTGGTTGCATGCTGTAAATATTAAAATAGTGAAAAAAATCAATATCTAAATCCTGTCATAACGCTTACTCAATTTCGGTTTCCAAGCCAAGTTGGTGAAACTTTGTTTATTTGTAGGAGTCAATAATGAGGCATGTACATTTAAATTATGTTCTAATTAAGACGAAACATGTGGTTACCATAGATTCAGAAATAGTGAAATAATTTCCCTGTTAAAGTGTACCCAGGATTATGTGATATTTACAAACATGGGCTGGGTTGATCTACTGTTCTTAAATAAACACTCACGGACATTTGCATGCTAAAAATAACACTGACAAATCGTGCACGCTTGCTTGTCCACCTATGTGGTTCATTCCAATTTCCCCGCCTTTCTTGTTATCCCGGGAGCACTATACTCTAGATCTTCGTGTATCCAATACATAATCGATGGTAGAGTGGTGATTTATGGTAAATGAATAGCGATCACATCGCTGGCTTAGAATGAGAATGTCGTAAAACTAATGCATATTTGAAATCTATCTCATAAGGCGCTTCTTATGATTCTATTTTCAGGAAAATCGGAACTTGTTATGTTGACCAAACTGAAGTTGAAAAAGCGTGTTTTAAAACAGGGAAAAAGTGGTTGTCAGACAGTTTTTCTTGCTTTCTCAAAAGATTGATTTTGTAGTTTCGACCTTCTCATTCTAAGCCAGCGACATATATAAGTTATACATGTCTCACTTTGACCACAATTAGTGCTGCTATGTCAACAGACACATTAAGAATAACTCAAATGAACATGGCTATATAACCTCGTTATCTCGAGGACTAATCGGGACAAGTCAAATGCTCCAAATAAACCGTGACCTCGACATATCGGTGTGACAAGTATACAATACATTCGCCAGGACTCGAAATAAGCCGTGTGCTCGTAATATCGACGCTCGTCTTAATGAAGTTTTACTGTATTTGCTTTATTTTATGCTAGTTTATCTACTCTATAGTCTATACATTGTTTTTTTTTTATAATACATGTATATAAAACAAACTATCTAAGTAATAAAATATGACCTGTTAAGTTTATGTGTTAGTTTGAATTTTGTATATGATTGACGAGGGGTTTAATATACGATTTTTAATTACAATGTAACCATCATCAATCAAACCATGATATACGAGGGAAGCTCGGTGATGTTTAGGCATCCTACGCAGAGAAGTCTTGTCATCAGTTCCAGGAGGCTATGTGGATTGTTTTCGTTGGGGCGTTTGCTGATACCTTATACTTAAATATAGATACAGTAAAGCTTGGTTATCTCGAGGAGTGATCGGGACAGGTAAAATACTCGAGATAAACCAGGTGCTCGAAATAACCAAATAGAATGCATTAATACTAAAAACGGATCTATCTTTCAAACATATGCGCTAGGAACTATTTGACGGCTGTCTGATGATGTATATAACCAAACTTTTGTTCTCCTTAGTGTTGGCGTCAATAGGACTGACGTTACAAGACGGTTATCTCTGCGTCTTTTGACGATTTTGGCTGTCCTGTATGGTAGGGGAACAATTCCAGGTAAAAATGGTTGAACCCTACCATTCATTTTAACAAGCTGAGTCATACCTTAAAATGTTCCTAAATGATAGTCCGTTACAATCCATGACATTTTTTACCACACTCATGGTGGCATTTTGAGAAATCCAAGATGGCGTCCAAGATGGCCGCCAAAAAAGTAAACATCACCTTTTATCAAATTGCAGCCTCTGGGACATTGGATATGATATTTATTATGGGAATAAGTCGTTTTTACAATAGAATGTACGTTGTTTTTGTCATATTAGGTGATTTTGGTGGAACATTGGGGTGATTTAATTTTTTTCATCATATTTATCACCAAATAAAGGCAAAAAATAGGGGGTAGGGGTAAGATTTTTAACAACCCAGGAAAATTTTGACCGCATATATAGCATTTCTGTTGTTAAGTATATGCTATATAATTGGGGAAAATGAAAATGTTTACAAATATACAATATAAAAGTACTTAAATGATGACAATTGACAATCAAAGTGGGTGGGGTACGATTTTATTAAAATCTGAAAAGTGGTAATAGTTTACCTTTGATACATATTTGAGACACTATAACATAAATTGTTTAAGTTTTCTCACTCCTTCAGTTAGGACAGTTGATATATGTTTCATTTATGCATCTTTCAATCAATATTTTAAGCATTTTCTCAATTTTTGTCTTGATTTGGCCCAAAAAATGACAATTTTTTAGGGTAGGGGTAATTTTGTTAATAATGAAACCCTTTCAGCGATGGCATAGACTGGACTTGTCAATGATGAAGAAGAATTTTAGCATTAGTGCACTTGTAACAAAATCTGAAACAATACAAGGTTTGTCAACATTGATGTCAAGGTCATATTAGAGGTCAAATGTCAAATTCTGAAGGCATTTTTGCAATATGTATGCATGCACACAAACAGGTAAAATGTACAGGAATAAATGTCTTATGTTCATATCACTTTCTTTAACAATGTACAAGTACAGCTTATTTCTTTAATAAAAGAAAACATTTCTTAGCCATGGCAACCGGAAATATGGTTTCCAATACGGCGGCAATCATCAGCATGTATATATTATATTATTCATAATCCAGCCAAATGAGCATTAATATGAAGGTAATTGTTATGTTTTTATTGCCCCCTCTCTGTATGTGCAAGATTATGACACTGGTTGACTTCTTACCACACTGGATAGTCGTCCTTATGGTTAAGGATGACAGATCCCAACAATGGTGAATCCCAGTATGGCTTAAAACGGCTGTTGCCAACATTGATAAATTCCAATAATAGACAGGGAGCCAGTTCTTTAAACTTGTGAGTCCGTCGTATTACACAGACTGACAGTTGGTACATTGGTGAACCCCCCATCATACAAAGGGAGATAATTCCCTACACTGGTGAGTCCCCCATAATACATAGGAAGACAGTTCCCTACACTGTTCTGTCTCCCATAGGACATATGATGATAGTTCCCTACACTGGAGAGTCCGTAATAATACATAGGAAGACAGTTCCCTACACTTGTGTGTCTCCCATAGGACATAGGGTGGTAGTTCCCTACACTGGTGTGTCTCCCATAGGACATAGGGTGGTAGTTCCCTACACTGTAGAATCCCTCATAATACACAGAATAGCAGTTCCCTACACTGATGTGTCTCCCATAGGACATAGGATGATAGTTCCCTACACTGGAGGGTCCCTCATGATACATAGAATGACAGTTTCCTACACTGGAGGGTCCCTCATAATACAAAGAATGGCTGTTCTCAACACTGATGTGTCTCCCATAGGACATTGGGTGGTAGTTCCCTACACTGGAGAGTCCCTCATAATACACAGAATAGCAGTTCCCTACACTGATGTGTCTCCCATAGGACATATGATGATAGTTTCCTACACTGGAGAGTCCCTCATAATACATAGA
This sequence comes from Spisula subtruncata, assembly GCA_963678985.1. Taxonomy (NCBI): domain Eukaryota; kingdom Metazoa; phylum Mollusca; class Bivalvia; order Venerida; family Mactridae; genus Spisula; species Spisula subtruncata. Next base: position 21,033,458 of record OY787661.1, read on the forward strand.
ATGGATGTTCCCAACACTGATGTGTCTCCCATAGGACATAGGATGGTAGTTCCGTACACTTATGTGTCTCCCATAGGATATAGGATGGTAGTTCCCTAAACTGGAGAGTCCCTCATATTACATAGAATGACAGTTTCCTACACTGGAGGGTCCTTCATAATACATAGAATGACAGTTTCCTACACTGATGTGTCTCCCATAGGACATAGGATGATAGTTCCCTACACTGGAGGGTCCCTCATGATACATAGAAGGACAGTTTCCTACACTGGAGGGTCCCTCATAATACACAGAATGGCTGTTCCCAACACTGATGTGTCTCCCATAGGACATAGGATGGTAGTTCCCTACACTGGTGATTCCCCATTGAGCTTATAATGATGGTTCCCGACACTGGAGGGTCATCCATTGTGCATATTGCAAGGCAGTTCCCTACACAGGAGAGTTCCTTATATGGCCTAGAATTACAGTTGTGAACGCTGTGGAGACCTCCATTAAGCATAAAATAACAGTTTTCAACGCTGTCGAGACCTCCATTAGGCCTAGAATGACAGTTCCTAACGCTTACGAGTCCTCTATAGGGCTTTGAAAGATAGTTCCATGCACTGGAATGTCCTCAATAGGGCCTATAATGACAGTTTCCAACACCAATAGGTCCAATATATTGCCCAGAAGGACAGTTTTCAACGCTGTTGAGACCTCCATTGAGCCTAGAATGAAGTTCCTAACACTGAAGAGTCCACCATAGGGCCTTGGAAGACAGTTCTCAGCACTGGAGAATCCTCCACAGGGCCTAGAATGACAGTTGCCAACAGTGATGGGTTCTCCATATAGACCTGAATGACAGTTTTTAACGCTGTTGAGACCTTCATTAGACCTAAGATGACAATAGCCTACACTGGCGAGTCCCCACAGGGCCTGGAATGACAAGTGCCAACACTTGCGAGTTGCCAATATGGCATACGATAACTTGTTCTGTAACTTCTGCGTCCCCCATAGAACCAAGGATGACAAATTTCAATACTAGCGAGTCCCTCATAGGACCTTGGAATACTGTTTGCTACACTGGTGAGTCCCCATAGTGACAGTTTTCAACATTGGCAAGTCCCTCATAAGATGTACCATGACTCTTTGGTACTTTGAGTCCCCGTATATGGGATTGTATGATTATTTCCAACACGCATGAGTCCTACATATTCTAATATAAGTCTATACTTCCAACAAATTTGAAGGTGTCTAGAATTTGAACCTTGAAATGGTCATTAATTGATATTGGTTTGAGTAACTTTAAATTAAAACTAAATTCAGTACATACTTTGTAGCATTTAATGTTAATACTGCCACAACTAATGTAATAATAACATATATTGATGATATGAACCATCAATTTAAGATTCCTTGAATATCATTTATTTCATTCAAATGGCTTTTATCACTAAGCTGTAATGTTCTAAATAAAACATACAATGTCTACTGAAGAAATACATTCTAAACAACTTAGTTTATACCATATTGAAAGGCAGGAATGTATATTATGTCAACACAAATATAGAAGAAATATGTATACTTAATTTTTCCCATTTTGACCTTAAAAAGTCCTTGACCTTGCACTTACTGTAGTTACTGTTGAAATTCAATATGATGACCACTAGTTAATAAACATTTTCAATCCAAGTATGTGGTCATAATATCTATTTATGAAATTATCACTTTGGCATTTACTATTTAGAGTTTATGCATTTCACCATTCGTGGCAACCATATTGGACACCATCTTGGACTTTTCACCTTTCCCAACTGCATTTTTAAGGACTTTTTTCTGTTGATCAGCTTATGAATAAATTTCTTTTAAAACGCAAACATGTTTCTGTTGCAATTAGTTTCACTTTCAGTGCGAATTTGACTGGATTATAAATTATGTCTTATGTACATTATATTTGTTTGTATGCGAAGATGATGGCGGCCATATTGGAAACCATATTTCCGGGTGCAAAGGTTACACAATGTAACAATGTTTTCCTATATCAAAGAACCAAGATGTGTTCGTATTTTGTTATTTTGTTATTTTTGTTAAATATATACTTTAGTCCAGCCAGTACATTTTACATGTACCTTTTGTGGTAATATATACATATTTCAAGTTCTGAAAATCCTTCAGAATTTGACATTTTACTTTGACATTAATGTTGACGAAGGCCATATTGTTACAAATATTGTAACAAGTTCACTAATGCTTAAATTCATCTTTATAATCTCATAAAGTTAGTTAACAAGTTTAGTTCGTGCCATCGCTGGAAGGGTTTTCATTATTACCAAATTTACCCCTACGCCTGGTCATTTTTTGGAACCAAATCAAGAAAAATATTGAGTAAATGCATCAAATATTAGTTAACAATACATAAATAACACATAATGCCAACTTTCTCAACTGTAGGAGTGTGAACACAAAACAAATTTATGGTATAGTGGCTCAAATATGTATCAAAGGTAAACTATTACCACTTTTCAGATTTTAATAAAATCGTACACCACCCACTTTGATTGTCAATTGTCATCATTAAAGTACCTTTATTTTACGGTATTTGTAAATATTGACATTCCTCCAACTATATAGCATATACAGAACAACAGAAATGCTATATGTATCGTAAAAAAAATCCTGGGTAGTTAAAAATCTTACCCCTACCCCCTATTTTTTGCCTTTATTTGGCGATAAATATGATGAAAAAAATTAAATCACACCAATGTTCCACCAAAATCACCTAATATGACAAGAGCAACATACATTCTATTGTAAAAACAACTTATTCCCATAATAAATGCCATATCAAATGTCCCAGAGGCTGTAATTTGACAAAAGGTGATGTTCACTTTTTTGGCGGCCATCTTGGACGCCATCTTGGATTTCTCAAAATGCCACCATGAGTATGGTAAAAAATTACCTTTGTCATAAAGTACAAACATTTAGGAACATTTTAAGGTATGACTCAGCTTGTTAAAATGAATGGTAGGGTAACTCCAAAAATAGAGGCCTAAACTGGCATTTGTTCCTCTACCAGTAGAATTAAACTTCCGTAGATTTTTTTCCGCAAAATATTTCTATGTTATAATTCAATAAACTTGTAAACTTTAATATACAGGTATATTTTCTGAGTGTTTCGTCAAAGGCCGTTTTTTTTCATAGATACCGGAATAGGTGGGTTGAATGCAGCCTTCCCAGTCCGATTTTCTAACATAATTATTAAGGACCATAATTATTCAAATTATGTCAATACTTTCCAAACAACCCTCGTGTGTTAAGTGGTGTGTGTAGAGAGATATACGCTACTAATAATCACCATAGTTTCAAACGTTACCGGGAAACTGACTAACATGAAACTTTATATCTTCTTTGTGGTGATAGGGTTGGTGACAGCCTCCGCATATGGTAAGTATAGTTTTGTTTCATACTGCTTTATTGTATTTATCAACATACCTTTCAGGAATATATAGCTTGGCTATATTGACCTCAACCTGACCTATATGTAAGAATATATTACAAGGTTCTTGCTTTGAATATATAAATTTCCGCCAGCAAATCGTGTGATATCGGTATTTCAATTTTGTGTTTATATTACATCTCGAGCGTCTTCGTGATACTCCCCGATTATGAAAACATACAATCGGTGTTATAAAGATAGGCGATATATCAACTGTTAAATTATGCTAACATAAGGTCAGGCTCGTATCAAATTGGTCAAGCTATATTAACCCAGGGTTGTGTGGTTTGCAACAAACTGGACCTAAGCTTCTCTTTCAAGTTTCCAGAATATACAGTAGCGTGCGATTATAGCAATAGTGTCAGTTACTTAGCACCGGAGGGTCGAACCTACCATCATGGTGATGCCTAGGTCCCACTGAGCATATTTACATCGGCGACGTACTCCCGGTTTGATAAATGGGCATCGGAATGCTTCGGGAAAAGCGTCCTCGTGGTCTACTAGGGACGCTTCTGACGTATTAGAACATTTTGTGAAATCTCTGCTCTCGATGCTTCCCGAAAGTAATATATCTGAATCGGGAGAACATCGCCGAGGCAAAAAATGCTCAGTGGAACCTATGCTTAATTAAGTCAACTACCGACTCCACTTGGCAATATACTGTCTATTGCTATCGATATTATATACAGTCATGTATATGATTTACGACTCGAAAAACATCGTATAATACAAATAGGTCATTCTAACGAATTAGCATAATTAAGGACCACAATCACAACTGCGTGGATATCAGCTGAGCCGGGTTCTGTCCAAACCCGTCATATACTGTTGAAACATAGTTCGTTGTATGGGTAGTACTCTTACACGGTATTGGGACCTGTGCCACCTAAAGTAAACAGGTAAATCAGGTATAACAGCATAAGGATATTGAAAAAGGGAGTATCTTTTCAATGTGTACCGTACATGTAATTTTAATTGACTTGATGAATAAAAGTGAGCAGGTAAAATAAACTTCTGCTCTCCCTAAATCGATGTAATGGTCAGTGATTTCTGTTTATATTGACATTGCAGAATAGTACAGAGTTATAGTACCCATTCTTTGCTTGCGTCAGCGTCGAACATGTCTTGTTAAAATCGGTCAAATAAAAATAAAATACTTACACGAGTGTTTTGTTGCGAAATTTACTTGCAGTCTTAGTCAAAATGTTTATTATTCATGATTTCAATAGTTTCTCGTCATATCGCTTCAGGTAACCCGTGTGTACGCGACATGTTCGCTAACCACCCATTCCCAGGTGATAATACTAGATATATATATTGCATAGATACTACGATGTTCTCCAGAAAGTGTCCAGGGAATCAGATATTCAGCCCCATCAACGGACCATGTGTTACACCACCCTAAACAACATAAGATGCCCCACTGTCGACAAAATAACTAATACATATATTCAACGACAGTGCGATGGACAGATAATAAAAATACAGCCACACAATAAGTGTATCAAAACATTTTAATGTTAAAGAGGCAGTCCCTGTAAGTAGCACATTTTTCTCTACTATCACATTAAATCAGCTAAATGTGCAAAGCACTATCAATTATCATAATTTGTCAGAAGAAAGTGTGCGCAAATATGTCTCTATAATGTTAAAAATATATTTAAATCACCAATAATAATATATCACTTCCAGCGATTTATTATTATGTGGTCAAAGGGAAACAACTCGTGACTATTTTGGCTCGTTACGGAAATATATTTTCATTCTTTTTTCGGTAATTAGCTGAAACTTTTTGTTGAAAATTTGAAGAGTTTAGGCAATAATGATTCTCATTTAATGCATAATATCCCTGAATAGATTTAAACGATCAAAGTTATTGGGAACGCCTCTTTAAAGATGTTTATAATTTACATAAAATAAATGAATATCGTTGGTTGTATACATTAGTACTTTAATTCTGAGTTGGCGTTTTTCTGAAATTTAGGTCGCAATCGCATCAATAATAGAGAGGTTGCGAAATCGAACGTCAACGTGTACGTGTACGAGTGAACTACTTTTTGAGCAAATCGTCATCAAGGTATGTGTAGGGCTTACACGTTAAAACCGTGTAGTGGGACTTGTAGAGGTATGTGTACCACATCACACATGTATGCGTAGGCACGGATAAATCGTTTTATCAAAAGAAACATGGACTAATCAAACTATACAAACACTCATTTCGATTCATGGGGAAATCGTGCTAACTGTCACGCGATTTTATACGTACACGTTATCTTTCGCAAGCAAATTTAAATTACAACGTGTACGAGTACGTGTACGGGTATCTACACGTACACGTACCCGTACACGTTGCTTTCGCAACCTCTCTAATGACTGCATGGAATTTATTCCGTACCAAATCACGATTTCCTATGCGGCATTGTTCAACAGACCATGGAATATCGACCAAAAATAATGAGCATGAAACCTACGTACTTGCACCATTGGTATGATTTGGTATGTAGGGGGTAGACATGGTGGTTTTGCCACATGATCGTCCTCGGTAGTGAGGTGGAGATTACCATTGACTAACATGCTTACCTCTATCCTCTAACATCAGTGGTAAGACTTCAAGTTCTCAGACTAGCCTGTTTTGGGCAAACATATACGCTGGTTGCACGAGAATAGGGCGAGGGGCGAGAATGGCGCGACGCACGAAGCGAGGCGCGATATTTCAGCGCGAGACACGAAGTAACATGCGATAATTGAGCGAGACACGAAGCGAGGCACGATATTCTACCGCAAAAGCTCGTGGTTTTAGATACTGAGACAGAGCGAGATCTCGTGTTTGAATATCGCACGATAATTCATATGGCACTAACCGGATTCCGTAAGAATGGCTCTATTCCAAAACGCTATGAGAAAGTCGGACAGAAAAGGCAACACCCAACACACAACATGCACTATAAACAACATAACACAATCACATGGAAGAATGTCCATACATAACATGATGAAAAAATAAAAGCCAAGTTTACAAGAAATCCCTAAAACGGTGACCCCCCCCCCCCAGGTGACAAACCATTAAACATTAATTTTCTTCTATGTTCGTAATTACCGAGCGTCTACAATCTAATCCCAAACACTTATGGAGAAGTTGTGAGTTGATGATGTTTTTCAGAAAAAGTGCCACGTTGAATATTTCTTCTTGTACGTTTGTTGGCGTTGTGCTAAGAATGTTCGTGGAAGGATGTTCTTGGAGGGGGAGGGGCAAAACTATTGCCATTTTTCGAGTTTTCGCTTTGTCGCCGATGAAAACACTTCATGATTAAACACAGATGGGCAAACAAGAGACAAAACGTTGTCAACCGACATACACCTGGCAACAACACGAGACTTATTCGCTTAATCAAGAATGTAATTAACTGCGCATATTTCTAAAGTTTGCAAACCATAATGTGCCTTTAGTGTTAACCCTAGATAGTTTTGTCTGGAATTAGATTATGAACGCCACTAAACACTGTATCAAACCATCTTTCTGATCCATTTATTCATGCCAACGTCAAGTCCTCCTGATGGGAGTAGTGGCATAGAGGTAGGACGCAGTTTGTGGTCGAGATGCCCCGAGCTCGACCCGCGTCTGATAAATGTACGTATTATCGCTGGCTTAGAATGAGAAGGTATTAAGTACAAAATCGATATTTTGAGAAAACACGAAAAAACAGTCCGAAATTTACTCATTACGTATGGTAAAACAAGGTCTTTCAATTTCAGTTTGGTCAACATGACAAATTCCGATGTTCGTGAAAATAGAATCATAAGAAGCGCCTTGTAATTCAAATTTCAAATACATGTATATGATTTACGACTAAAAAACATCGTAATATACAAATAGGTCTTTCTAACGAATTAGCATAATTAAGGACCACAATCACAACTGCATGGATAGCAGTTGAGTCGGACTCGGACAAAAACCGCCATACTCTGTTGAAACAAAGTTCGTCGTATGGGTAGTACTCATTTTTTGCTTATGTGAGCGTCGAACATGTCTCGTTAAAATCGGTCAAATGATAAAATACTTGTAAACACGAGTCTTTTGTTGCGAATTTTACTTGTAGTCTTAGTCAAAATGTTTGTTATTCATGATTTCAATAGTTCCTCGTCATATCGCTTCAGATAACCCGTGTGTACGCGACATGTTCGCTAACCATCCATACCCAGGTGATAATACTAGATATATCTATTGTATAGATACCACGATGTTCTCCAGACAGTGTCCAGGCCCCGAGTTCACGAAACAGCTTAAGCCTGATTTTTCAGGATCAGATCAAATATTTGGATCAAGATCAAGATCAAGATCAAAGTTGGTGTTCACAAAGGATCAATATCAAAGTTGAGCCGAAAATCGGGATCAACTCGAGCTTGATCTTGTTCGATTTTGATCCTGCTTTAGAGGAGGATCAGAATTGATCCGTATCCCATAATTCATTGTAAAAATGGCTGAAATAAACAAACAAACATGTAAAAGACAGTGTAAAATTATTAAAATATACGTAAATGCCAAATGGAATCGCTAACGCTATGAATTGGATGACGGGTGATGAGCCTGTTGTATCAACTTCGATCTACACTCGTGATTAAGGATTTCAGATGAACTTCTTACAGGTACAAGTAAGTATTTTTGCAACATTGTCATGCGAACCCATTTTTCGTGAATATTGTATGACTGCTTTGACTTGTGAACCGACTTTTGGTCGAGTTTTCTGTTAAAACGGGTGGTATTTCATTTATACTTAACCGGCGGTGTCCGCCGTTTAAACTTTGTAAGCGTTCAGACGACAAAGATGAAGTCAGCAAGTCGATTTGACCGTCGGAAAAATGCTAAATACGGTCACATTGGGACGAGAACAGAAGTATATTTGATCTTTCGTCTTGTTTTTATACCTAGGTTACTCATTTATATTAAATTTATATGATATCATCGACCAAATTAATAACGAGAGCACTGTCTACTTTCTCTTTGAAATATTAATTCTTTCATCCATGGATCGATTTTCAGACTCGGTAAAAGGACGTTTTATTCAAATTATTGATTGCACCTGGTCCCTCACCAGCATGAAACATACAGCACATGTTTATATCTAACTCGTTTCATGAAGGAATATGCTGGCTTCTCTGTCATGAATTAAATTCTGTGTTGAATGATACCATCAGTAATGAGGTGTTGAGAAATTGAGAGTGATTGATATTATGTTGTCCGCCACCCCCATACACAATGCAAAGCAAGGGTGTTAGGACGATGTTTGACAGAAGACAACGGAATACGACGTTCGTAAAATTGACTAAAACTTAAAAATGTCACGCTGTCGACGTCATGCAATCGTTTCAGTTTGATATCGTAAGCAGCATATCACATTGTCTTGCGTCTTGTAATGATCTATTTTAGCAACATGCTTCCCTGAACAATGTGATATGACATTGAGACACTGTGATATAATGCTCGGCAATGCATGTGACATATAGCACCAAAATTAACTTGACATGTATTAACATTTTGATGAATGCCGAATCGCATTGTCGAACATCCATGTACATCAGTATGGCCTTTTCGCGCAGTGTATCAGGTCGTTGTATTGCTTTGTAGTGACTAGTGTTCAGGAACAACTGAAAACAATTGGCATGGTACTAACTGGCTACTGTAGTTGATGTCAAATTACACATTCCATGTATTATGATTAGCCCTATAGGCTATCCACTACCAATCAGGAGGTCCTTTATTCAAATCTCAGCTGGGACACAAGAAATTTCAGAAATGCTTAGAGGTATATTGGTGCTATTCACACCGGGTAGGTTAAAGAACCATGGAGTCTACTAGTGAAAGAGCAACCAGGTCAGCTTGGCCGGATTCCTTGTATCACACAAACTTTCTGTCTCAACCTTCAGACCTGAAGGTGACTGTCGTTGGCCAATTTGGCAGGGGTAAACCAAATTACATCACAATTTGGAGATAATGACAGTCTCTGTCAAACGCAAAAAATTAACTAATTTTTATATTATACAAATATGTATTTTACAGATGTATGCTGAATGATTTTCCCACAAAAGGATGATTTTAACTGAGGTTGGGTGCCAACATGAGGTTGGACAACAGTTCATAGTGTTTGAGGACTATATATGTGTGGTTAATGGTGTATTGCAGAAAAATGTATGACACCATCAGGTAATATAAATATTTCGATTGTTTATTTCAATTTTACATAAATAGATGACCAGTCCAAAGTTGTCAATTTATATAGAGACATGGCCTCGTTTAAGAAAGTTTACTATGAAACGACAAATGTTGATTCTTTTTATTGTATTCCACAAAAAAATCACAATGAGGAATGTTTATCCTTATAGCTACTACCAACTACTAAAAGATGTTGTTTATCAGAGTGACGTCAGTCTAAGATAAACTAAAAGTGATGACTGGTGTAATTATACAAGAGGGTGCTTTTCTCAACGATTTCAGTTTTAAATCGCGCCTTAGCCTGATTCACCTTACCAGTTATACTTGACTGCACCGTAAACTGCATCCTAACCGATACTATTTACCCTTCCACAAGAAGCCATCTCCACATGTGGTGGAAAATTGACATGGTCAAGTTTTCTTGGAATTTTCTGGGAATCAAAACTGAACCAAAACTTCAGTTGTTAGTCTACATGTACATTGAACAAACTCAGCATTGACTTAGGCACTTAAATGTGTCATTCAATAGGTACTTTTCTGTAATATTATTACCATTGTAATATAATTTATATCCATTGTTTACATATATTTGCAGAAGACTGGTAGATGTTCTACAAGTTGCTGTCTTAACTATGGATTTCCAGGATCGAATATTGAAGCAGCTGACAGATGATCTGGACAATCTGATGATGCACAAAACCTTTCTATACAATTGCGAAATCCAATTTTGATGTGACTAAGCGAGTTATCATAATAAATTTTGTTTCAGCATCAAAGTTATTTTCCTTTTGTTTCACATTTTAGTACATTTAAATCCTGATATTTTGACTGTTGACCACCTCACTATAACTGTAAATGTTTTTCAAACAATATCCTCAACCCCTTTTAAATATTTTGGGAAAAATGTGTCTAAAGCAACATAACATGTGTATGTTGAAACATTTCTAAGCAAGTACTATTCTGTTGGTCATCAGTGAAATGTACTGCAAACTACTGTGAACACTCATATTTTTATTTACACTCTACTATTGCTACAAGATAAACAAAGAAGCACTTAATTCTGTTTATAGCACTTTTTAATATACATGTATATACAGTCAAACCACCAATGTGAGCAGCAAAATGTTCTTTATATACAGGTGGTCACTCTTATCAGGTTAAACATCATTGAAAATGTGATGGGGTATGAAAATGATTGTCTTAACAGACATACTTTGAAATAATTATAGTAATAGGGTTTGTATATGGTCACTGACACAGGTTTAACTGTATATTAAGTATACCTGTATACATACAATGAAGTCAATACACACAAATGTAGCAGTTCGTATTTGCTATTGTTTTGAAAGAATCACAATAGTGGTGACATCCAAATGGATATAGCTTTACCAGATTAAACTGAGACTCCTTGCATAATTCGCTCAAGCCCGGAAAATTCCGAAGTTTTTAAACATATACTCACAATAATAGATGGCCTTACACGGACATAACGTTACAAAGTAAATAAACATGTGAATTGAATATAGCCGGACGAGCTTACGGACATAGATGAGTCTCAGTTTAATCTGGTCAAGTTATAACATATGATACCACACAAACCGTCAGACTATAGTGCGCCCAGGATAATGTGATGTTTACAAACATTGACTGGATGGTCTACTGTTGCAAAATTGGTTACTATAATAAACACATACGGTCAATTATATATACAATATACTAAAATAACATTGATGAATCGAGCACACTTGATGTTTCCATCTTTGTGGTTTATTCCAAATTTTCCCACCTTTCTTGTTATCCTGTGCACGCTATAATTAGGCAACAAAAGTTCAATGACTATCAAAGTTATACACATAAATTATCACAGACACATGTGCTTAAGCCTTATGCAGAACATATTACTCTGATGTCACACATCATTTGACTGAAATCTTAATACAATAATACAACATTTTGAATTTACTGAATACCTATCATAGACATATATTCAATGCTTTACAAAGCTTATTAACTTCAACCCCTCATTCAATATGTTTGTACAGAATTACAATAAATGCACTTTTAACCAGATTTTCCAACGGAAAAATTTGGTTATTAGATTGGCAATTTTGGCAGTGTCGACAATTTGGTTTCCAATCATTGATAGCTTTAGTTTGGAATGAGATTTAGATGGGGAGCATACTTATACTTCAACAAGGTGAATATTTTAAAGGCCAAGGGTAATAATTTGTATAAAGTTTTAAGCATAAGTTATCTACCTTAGTCTATGAGTGAATTGTAAGCTTGGTCACTGGTAAATGTCATAAAGAAGTACCAATTCTCGCAATAAAAAAAATTGAGACATGGAGTAATTTCACATTAATTTAACACTAAATGTCAAAGGGAGTTTTATAACAAATAGTATCCCTTGAATTGTAATTGATAGCAACACCTTAATGATATACATTGATAAGAAGAAAAGTTTAAATTAAAAAAGCAGCAGTAACTGTTTTCATGGAACTAACTTCTATTGTCTACATAATTTGTTTTCATTGTGTTGCAGCAATGTTGACTTTCAAACACATATCCCCACATCACAACTGGCTTGTAGCTCCCACTACATATTGCTGCTGATTTTGATGAAGTTCTAGGTTTCATTCTTATCTATGTTCTACTATAATTGGGAAGATGGCTAAACCTGTAATAAAAATGATGCAACCAAATCATGCAGTCCAATCTTGGTGTTGATGGACAATGATTGTGGATCATAATGAACGTGGTTACTGTCCAATTAAAAATTAATTGAGAACAGTAACAACATAAGCTTGTCTGTCAAGTTAACTATGTTTATCTGGGTGTAACAGAGTTCACTGTAATTCTCTATATTATTTGGAAAGGGAAAGTTCCCTCATTAATATAACTTATTGAATTGACAGTAGCCTATTCACCGAAAATAAATGATCAACTTATCATTAATGTGAATATGTATGTATGGTCATCTAGTTCAAGGAAAATGGACGAAAAACATTTAAACAAAAATGGTATTAGAAATTCCCATGCTAGATGCTCAGCTTAAAATTGAAACTGACTTCTCTTCCCTCATATCCTCAGCAATGAGGTATCAAGAGTGATTACGGCCTCCTCGATAGCCTAGTGATATAGCCTCCGCTTTGTGTGTGGGAGGTCCCAAGATCGTCATACTAAAGACGAAATTAAATGGTACCAGAAATCCTCTTGCTTGATGCTCAGCATATAAGGGAAGCTAGCTTCTCTTCTCTCATACCCTCGTGGTGATGGATATATAACATCACGATTGAGGTGTCGAGAATGGTTAATATTAGTTGGAAAAACTTGTTTTACAACCAACCATAAATTAACTAACCTGGAATCTGCGTCTACAGGAATTCACTTTACACATGGATCATGAAATATCAGAGCATGACTGTATTTGTTCTTATTTTAACCTGTAAAAACAACAAATAGTTTTATAGTGTTTACATTATTACTGTTGGTATGGGGACCAAAGTAAGAATAAACTTGCTGTAGTTAACTGGTTAGTGTTCTTGGTTTGATGATACCATGTGAACCGGTCATTACTTTCCATGAAAATTTGAGAACCATGTCTTCCTCCACATGTGGAGTAGTTGCTGTTCCTTTTGTAGAATGACTAGTTAGTGCTGGACTGCTGGTTAAGATATAGTCCAAACTGGATTTAACTAAAATGCACAAACAAATTAATCCACTACAATAGCCAAACAAAAGTAATGATGGAATAATCTTTAAAATTGGGAGATTGCGGTCATCACACAAGAATGACTTTACCCAGTCAACACTTTTATAACAGAATACATGGAATTCTGGTTTAAGTAAATCACTGTAATGAAAGCGACCAAGTGAGTTACAGTTCCATCATTTCCATTGTTTTATTTCAATCAACCAAAGATTAAAATCTTGGGTAGTGTAATAAAATAAGAATGGACCCATCTTTAATTCTTATTTTGTCTAGTGGTGTGGTTAACTTACACATTGAGTCAAATATGTAGCTGTCCGATTGTTCTGAACCTCTTTATAATCATGGTACTTTCACCTTCCTGAAAGTTAAAAACACACACAAAATAGTAAGTTGAAAGATACACAAACATACATTTATAGTTAAAATAATTCAGTTAAATTTTTTAAAAGTGACCTCAGTGCTAAGTGCTGTCAAAATTTTATTAATAAGAACTTTCAAAGTTATGTCAATTGAAGCAGTATAAATATGATTCGTACAAAGCAGTATTTTATTACCATAATCTTGTATGGGCTAAATTAGACCCTGACCTACAATATACAGGTCAGCCTGTAGCCAGACTGAGGTGAAAATTTGGGAAATCACTTAAATGTAATTAAGTACTTTTCTAGAGCAAAACTCCCCTAAAAGACACTATGTTTTCCCCTTAGTATTTTTCTAGAGATATGGTCCTGTTGGTAATTTGATATCACTTATATATCACATTTAAAATTCAATTAAGGTCTGCAGAGTGTCAGTCTGCAAAATTAGAACTTGTCCAGTTGTACAGGACAAGATATTGTTGATTCTAGCAAGTAACTTTTGCAGTAATTAGCATAGATTATAAAATTATAGGAAAAATATTGAAATTTGTCTATTCAGGCAAGTAGTTTGAAATAATAAATTAATATATACTGTCCGCAGTTCTGCTCACCATTGGTTGTCTGATTTTTTTGCGGTTTCTTAAATCCCAAAAATCTGGAATCATTTGCAGTGTCATTTCCTGTGTCAAATCCCACCTATCAGAACCCGTTTTCTGTCAAATGACCTGTGTCCCATTGGGTAAAACATTGATAGATGCTGCCGTGCATAATTCTATGGCTGAAAACAGAAATATTTCTGAATCAAGTTGCTGTTTTAAATCTGGGGAACAAATAATCAAGAGCATTCAGAAGAAACAAACAGTATTCAAAACTAGAAACAAGACCACTTAGCATTGTAATAAATTTAATACAATAGCTGATTTGTTTTTAAAATCAAAACTTGTGTTAGAAAAAGTTTCCAAGTTAAACATATTAATTTATTTATAAAACAGGAATGTCAGCAACATTATAAAATAGTGTTATGACTTGTGTGTAGTCTTTGTGTACAAGTATATTTTTGTCTTATCCAAATAATAATTTTGAATATTGGACCAGTTTTGGGATTTTATTCCAGTCTTGAGTATTTTCTTTACGGAGTATAGGAAATGGCAGACACTTATGGGTGAAAATCAAAATAATGAAGCCATTCAGAGATTTCATGTTTACAGCTGAAATAAGACACTAGGGTATTTATGATTTTCCTGACCGTGGCAATCAACCTACTTCAACTAGCTGCTTGAGTAGCACATTGAATGAATGATGCAAAAATCCAGAATTCAGGAAAACGGGTTTTAATTTACCTCTAATGTCAACAAACTTTTGTGACTAAAAGAAATGTGACCAAGACCATGCTACATGAACGAAAGTCATTTTTTATTACATAAAGATAGTACCAGGTCCATCATGCAAAGACCTGTACTGTAATTTATGGCATGTCCCACTGAGTGAGGCGCTGAGTGAAACGTCACTATCAGTTTATTATCTCGACAAATGCACACGTATGTTTGCCTTGTCTAAATCTGTGACACACAGTCTGTAGATTTACGTGTTCACGCTTTACACGGACAGGGTTTATGTCGAGATAATATACGATCTTAGGTAGCTCAGATCGATAAAATTATTATTAAAAATATGCCAAACAATTTCATGCAAAATAGCCCGCATAATTACGGCGATTCACCTTTTAGTTTTAGCGTGTATTCCTTTCCATTTCGGCGAAAAATGCACAGTTATAACAAATGCATTGATGGTGAAATATCATACCTATGACTCGGTATCCATTCTGTTCGATAAATAGTGCGCAATGTGAACATTGACGACGAAATTGCACTTGTAAACAAAGCAGCTGTCAAAATCAGACGAAAACATCGTGTAAATGAGCCTCCGATTGAAGAGCAACAGGTTCCGGATCGCTTACAACGCGGAAAATGCGGATCAAGTTGATCCCGATATTTGGCTCAGCTGATCCGGATCAAGTTTAGCTTCGTGAACACCAAAATAAAGCTCAAGATCAGCTGATCCTAAAAATGAGGATCAGTTGATCTGATCTTGATCTTTATATTGATCCTTTGTGAACTCGGGGCCTGGGAATCAGATATTCAGCCCCTTCAACGGACCATGTGTTGCCCCACCCTCAACAACATAAGATGACCCACTGTCGACAAAATAATACGAATACATATATTCAACGACAGTGCGACGGACAGATAATAAAAATACAGCCACACAATTAATGTATCAAAACATTTTAATGTTAAAGATGTTTGTATTTTATATAAAATAAATGAATATTGCTGGTTGTATACATAAGTACTTTAATCCTGAGTTGGCGTTTTTCTGAAATTTAGGTCGCAATCGCATCAATAACGACTGTATGGAATATATTCCGCACCAAATCACGATTTCCTCGTGCATTATATTGATTTAGGGAGAGCAGAAGTTTATTTTACCTGCTCACTTTTATTCACCAAGTAAATTAAAATTACGGTACAAATTGAATAGATAATCCCTTTCCAATATCCTTATGTTGTTTTACCTGATTTACCTGTTTACTTTAGGTGGCACAGGTCCCAATACCGAGTTATACCTACGTACTTGCACAATTGGTATGAGTTGGTATGTAGGGGGTAGACCTGGTGGTTTTGCCAGGGAGACATGATCGTCCTCGGTAGGGAGGTGGAAATTACCTTGACTAACATGCTTACCTCAATCCTCTTACATCAGTGGTTAGACTTCAAGTTCCCAGACTAGCCTGTTTTGGGCGATCATATACGCTGGTTGCACGAGAATGGCTCACCTCCAAAACGATATGAGGAAGTCGGACAGGGAAGGCAGTACCCAACTGACAACATACAATACAGTAAACTTCGTTATGACGAGCATAAATATTACGAGCATCCGGCCTATCCCGAGCAAGTTTTTAAGTAGTATCCGTTTTAATTATTATTGCATGCCATTTGGTTATTTCGAGCACCTGGTTTATCTCGAGCATTTTACCTGTTCCGATCACCCCTCGAGATAACCAAGTTTTACTGTATATACAACATAACACAATCACATGGAAGAATGTCTATACAGAACATAATGAAAAAATAAAAGCCCAGTTTACGAAGAAATCCCTAAAATGGTGACCCCCAGGTGACAAACCATTCAACATTAATTTTCTTCTATGTTCGTGATTACCCAGCGTCTACGTGAACGAGATGTCCCGAGCTCGACCCGTGTCTATGCCACTGCGCCATACTACTCGATGTTCTCGGATAAATGTACGTATATTCGGATGAACGGACTTTCGTCTACTATTTAAAATGTATCTGGGTCGTAAGAAACATTTTACAGTGCCCTGAACCTCACGACAGCGTAATAATATGTTTGACAAGTGCTTGTGTCAGGTCATGCGACAATTAGTGTAAAAGTAGTAAACATATTTCATTAATTAAGTTAATCATGAATGCCATTTACCGCATAAATATTTCATCAATGACAGCTTTTTGCCATGGGCAATCCATTCCGCTTACATAAGTTATCCTTCAACTTGGCGGAAATTTCTGGCTTTATCTATAAGCATATATATAATAGCCCTTAATATATTTAATAAATTGCTGGCTTAAATGAGTATACGACCAGGACCTTGCAGACTTACAAACAATGTCCATATTCGTTTATTTTATATCTAAAGGCGGTAGTCATGCACTTCCATGGTTCTGTTTGCTTTATTTGTCTTCTTTCAAACGAAAAAGTGTTTTGCATTAATTCCAGTTCTTGGTGACAAGTACAAGTAGTCTGTGGTTCATGACACGACGAATAAACTAAGTCACTGTATGACGTGTTGAAATACTATGAAATTCAACTTGTATCACTTATTGCTATTGAAATTACATGTAAACATCTTTCACCGTATGTCTTGTAATAACCGGATTTCAACTCGTTTAAATACATGCGTAGTGATGATAGTTTGACACGAAATCCATAAAAAAGCACAGGACCGCACGACTAGTCTCACTTGTCAGCCCGCTTAGCTCAGTCGGTAGAGCGCGAGACTAGTAGTCACTACTGATCTCGGGGTTAGGGGTTCGAATCCCGGGCTGGCCAACTAAAATTACTAATAGTCTTTCGGAAGAGACTTAAAACCGATGTCCCATGTATGGTGCTATACACTGGCATGTAAAAGAACCATGGATGCTTCTGGAATTGGGGCATCTTCTGTATCATGCACTATCCCCCAAAAACTAAAAATACTAAAACTCTTCTGCGGTGGCGAGGATAAATAAGACCATTAAAAAAAATAAAAAAAATAAAAATAAAAAGACTAGTCTCAAAGCTGGTGTTACATGGGTAAGAAACGTGGTTACTACGCGGCGTATGCTGTGGTTTTAAAGAGCTCATTCGAGCACCGCACACCAAATAAATGTTGACAGTCTTGAAATGTCCATTGGGTACATCTCATTTGGTTTCAAATATCAGGTAAGGGCATACACGTATTACTACATTGTGCCGTAATATGTCCGAATTAAAGTAAAAACACATACATACATAATATACATACATAGCAATGTACTAAAATATATGTAGTCAATTTCTCCTTTTCGGGATAAACAAACATTTATTTTTAATGTAAAATTACAAAACCACGAAACGATGAGAAACCCACATCGACAAGAATATAACGTCCATGTACATGTATACAGTCTAATAGTAAATGATTACATGTACACATATTTAGTATTAACTACGAATCTCGGTTCTGTAGGTATATGTGGAGAGCTACGGAATACCGTTCTACCGTTCATTGGTTGCTCAGGTCGAAAATTATCTACCAGTGGTACCCTCATGTCTGAAACAAATGTACACATTTATTTATTACTAGTTTGTTCGTTTTTTGTTTTTTTTCAATAAATGAACTAAGTATATAGCCAAATGCTTTTGCAATGGTTGGGACGTTGAAGCATATTAACAACCAACCATTGAAAAACATCACACATGAAGACATTCAGAACATGGTAAACGCACATGTAACAGTATAAATTTCGTTGAATACGAAAAAAAAACGAAAAAAAAACCAACTATTTTTTTTGGAAAATTTATATTTTTCTTTCAATGTTCATTTGTAAAGAAATTCACGAGCCGGCCCAAGAGGTGCACTTTGTTTTTAATGAACAACTGCTTTATGCATCCCAATCATCAATAAAAGGATGTGGGTTTAAACAAACAATGTTATATGGGATGAATGTAAGCCTAAAATTAACTTCATATTGATATGGCCCAGTGTTAGTATATATAACTGCTGTGTTGTGCCTAGTAAAGTGTCTATGGCACACCTGTATTTTTATTCCTTGACAGAACCATAGACGATGATGAAATTTACAACTATCAGACTGCCGAACCATCCGACTACCATGCAAGATTGCTCGATCATTTAACTTCATTTATACCAGTTTTCTGGAAGTGACACTTCATATCTTTATCTTAAATAGCTGAAGGAACATTAACATTAACTTACCAGACTTATTTCATGTGTTTATATCGTGTTAATCCAGAGAATATTCTAGTTTATTTTGAGCCACATGCATTTTATTTACATCGGCTGCCATGTTGAATATTGATTTATGGGATTGTTTACATGTTGTAACTATAGAGATTGGCTCCTGTCAAACTGTCAAATATGTCAAGTCGATATTGTATGAAACCTAAAGCTCACAGAGTATGTATTTATGGCCATTATTGATGTTTTTAGTAGAAGCCATGTTTTAGGCTCGGATAATTTATTTCTTAGTCTGATCATTTGACGTTCGTTTTCGAACATTGACGTTCGTTGACGCACTGATCGTTTTGTTCGTTTCCGAACACTTTTATTGTACGTTAATGATCATAACGTTGTACGGCGTCAAAACGTCCAGTTTTTTTCGTTGAGTCGACCAGTTTTGTGTTCGTTTTTGGGATTTTGGTATAAATAGGCCCGGAATTTTGAGCTCAGGATCAGTCTCCCACCAAAATTTATAACGACTAGTCACGTCGGTTGATCAGAGCGTTTTTGGGCAATAAATTACTGTAAGCATTTTTGGCCGCTCTAGATCCTTTATTATTGAATTAAAACAGTATATTTTATCATAATTAACTAAGAAGTAACTAGAATTATTACCAGAATTATTATTATCAGTATACTCGGGGAATTTTAAGAGTTTAACTCAGTTGTAAAGTCGGCGTTTTGATTCATTCGTTGTGTAGGCAGTCGGTCACGGTCGATTGAAGCGCAGACATAATTTATATACTGTGTTATTATTCTATGGAACGCCGTTTTGGCCTATATTTGATGAGCACATAATTTATTTATGAAAGAATATTACATAGAATCGGAACTTATTTCATTGTTTGTTCACTCTATTGAAACTCTACAAGTCAAGTGTTACTTAAATTAAGATCTGTCTAGATCAATGCATAATTATAGTGGTTAACCATATAGCTACTACCAGTGCATTATACACGCATATACATATCCAGACCTACAGAAGTGCCTAATCTACACAATCAGCGCTTGGAGCAGTTGATGACCAACATAGCACAAGTATAGGCATATAGATCTACTGTATACCATATTTGGTTTACGCGGAAGAGAGTCTACGCTACCAACCGAATACACGGCGTAGGCAGGCCTAAGCAGATCTTTGGAGGTTGTGGTTGGCGCGCTACCACTACAGTAACTACAACATTTAGAGATCTACAGGTATATAGGAGCCTCGGCACACACACACAAGTAGCACACTAACAAGTAGACTAGTCTATAAGAGGTATATTACATCTCGGTCCCAGGACCGTAACATATCATGGTGGCAGCGGTGGGATCCTTTATTATTATAAGGGATCCAGTGATACGAACCTCACGACTCGAGAAATTTGAGAGTTTGCCATGGCAGAGCGGTCGCCAGTTTCGAATGATGCAGAAGTGTACCCGAGGCACCAGGGACCGATAGAAGATGACCCGGCTGCACGTATGTCACGAGCAAGCAGTGTCCAGAGCCTGATGGGGAATGAGTTTTCAGCTGCTATACCGGATACAGCACAGCAACCAGAAGAACCAGCATGCGTTACATCACCACAGGGACAGTGTCAAGATAGTGTAATTCAGCCAACTGCCTTGAGCGAGATTACTGGGATGATTAGAGATAAAGTGTTGGAGATGCAAGTCATGAAGCAGTCAATCTCCCATCATAATAGTCATGATGATCCGACACCACAGCGAGCCCCCAGAAGTGTGCGTTTTACAGATGGATGCAATGAAGGAGGTGAAGGATTTGATCCTTGCAGTCATGATGTAAGCCCGTATTATGCTGACAATACTCATATGCATCATACGCAACCTGCTGAGCCTTGGCTGAGAGTACCCCAATATGATGCTAGTGGTAATTCAATACAGCCCCAGATCCCTGTGAGGTATGACACACAGTACAGTAGAGAATATAGAAACCCAAACAGACCTAGATTCCAGTATACAGGTCCAGCCAACAGATACAGTAGGCGATCAGACAATATAAAGATCCCTGTCTTCACTGGTAAGCAGGATTGGCCCGTGTGGATTGCAAGATTCGAGGCGCTAGCACTGAGGTATGGCTGGGATGATGAAGACAGACTTGATCAGCTATTACCGCGCATAGAAGACCAAGCTGCACAGTTTCTATTTGGACAGCTACCACCTGCAGTACTAAGAAGCTACCCCGAAGTAGTCAGAGAGATGCATAACAGGTTCAGGATTATTGAGACATCTAGAGCGTATGCAGCAAAGTTCAGCAGACGAAATCAGAGGTCTGGAGAGACAGCTGAGGAGTATGCAGCCGACCTGAAGATGCTGTATGACAAAGCACACCGATACCGTGACAGAAGAACAAGGGAAGAAGACCTAGTTAGGAAGTTCCTGGATGGGCTGAGGGATGATGAGATAAGATTTGAAGTAGAATTTCATAAAGAACCCGACACCATAGACGATGCAGTCTACCATGTAGTCAACTTTATACAGACTCGGAACAGTAGCAATGCAGGTAGAAAAGACAGGGTGATGAGACGTGCTATAGAGTCAGAGGACGAGGAAGAACCAGATCATGACACAGTGTTGAGAATACCGGTTAAGGGAAATAGACAAGAGAAGTCAGCCAATAGAGATGGTGAGACAGAATCCAAGGAAGCCCAACTATTAACAGAAGTCATTGAGAGGTTAAGCAAGCTAGAAGAAGCCCAGAGGGAGATGCAACAAAGAAGATCAACACCTCAGAATAGAAGGTCTGTAGAGTGCTACAGCTGCCACAGGACTGGTCACTACGCCCGCGACTGTCCGGATAGAGAGACGTCAGGTGGAGGAAGAGGCAGAGGCTTTAACAGAGAAGGCGATGTGAATGGATCGGAAGGGAACCAGAATTTAAACTTCCAGGGACCTACCCCAGTGGCAGGGAGGTGGTCCAACTAGTTGAAGTCAGCCACATAGAGAAGACTGAGGTGAGGAAAGTGAATGGCGAAGATCCACAGGTTGAGCAGAAGAGCAGTAAGAGGGAAGAACTCAGTGATGGAGTCTATGTTAAGGGAATGGTAGAAGGAGTGGAAGTTCTCTTCACTGCAGATACTGGAGCTGCGAAGACCGTGATGTCCTGCAGGGTGTTTGAGAAGATACCAGAAGGGAAGAAGCCTAGGTTGGAGAAGTCAGGGAGTCTGCGGAGTGCTAATGGTTCGCCAATCAGAGAATTGGGGAGAGCAGATTTCCATATGACTTTGGGCGCCTATGAGACAGTACATGAAATAGTGGTTGCTGATATCGAAGATGATGTTCTTTTGGGGTTCGACATACTCATGGGAAGTCAGAGGGGGTCAGCTGATTTGCTGTTGAGCAAGGGTATGATAGTCTTGGACGGAGAAGAAATTCCATGTTTCCAGGTGGGGAAAAGGAACAGGTCCAGGAGGATGGCTACTACTGATGAGATGTGTACCCCCGTCAGAACAGAGATGGTAAACGATGAGGCTGTACAGAAGGAGCTGTGGAGCCATGAAGTGTACCAGGTGGAGCTGGGTGGAAGATGTAGTGAAAGAATTGTGAGCATTCGGGATGGCGAAGACAATGGTGGAAGATATGACCGGTTGAGTATGGTAAGATGTGTGAAATCTCAGGGCAAAGGTGATGCAGGCAGTTCTATGAAGACGGTGAGAGGCAAGACCGATGTATGCAGAGGTGCGAAACCCAGAGGCAAAGGGGTTACGTCCAGTTCCGTAAAGTCCACAAGAGCGTACAGTGCTACATGTGTACCACCAAGGTCCAAAGACAGTGATTATATTTCTGTCAAATACATTAGGGTATGCGACAGTGCATGCAGGAGACCCAGAGATAAAGGAGGTACACCAAAGATGATGCAGACCATTGGAGAAGAAGAAGACACCGAGAACTTACAAGGCGAAGAAGACAACCGAAGCACAGATCAAAGACGGTTCACAGGAAATAGACCAGAAACACCAGATGAGAAGACGATGTGGACTCCATGTACAACTCCAAAAGGTGCAGACCGACTCTTAGGGGATCTTGCGCTCACCAATGCGACCCACAAACACCAAGCGAGGGAAGTCGGTTACGACATCATTGGTTGCAGGATCTATGATGAGCCAAACAGTAGACGGACCTATATGGATGGAACATTGAACTTGGGGTTAAATTAAAAGTGAACACAGTGAAACTAGTGTAATTGAAAGTTGACAGTTCTAAATTGTGTTTAATAAGTGAACATTCTAGTCGAGGAGGACACAAGGAATTTCCTATAAGAATTTAAGGAAGTGAACATACATGAACTTTAAGTTAAATTAAATTATTATATAAATATGGATATTTCCAGAACATTTTAACCGCTACTGGTTTGCTGAACTATTTGGATAATTGTGAACTTTAAACGTATATATTCATGGATATTTCCTGTGCTGGAATGGATTATAACTTCAACTTATTCACTGATTGATAGACTTTCAATAACCGTTAGTGCATCATTATGGACATTTTCAAACTACCGTAATTACGCATCCATAAGTCTCACACTCCCATAAGTCGGATATGGATTTTTAACAATGGATTTTTAACTGTGGACATTTCAAGTTATATTAGTGCTAATAAGCGCACTGTGGATTTTCATGTGTTGTATGGCAACAGGAGTTTAGCCATAAATAACAGGGGGGCAATGATATGGCCCAGTGTTAGTATATATAACTGCTGTGTTGTGCCTAGTAAAGTGTCTATGGCACACCTGTATTTTTATTCCTTGACAGAACCATAGACGATGATGAAATTTACAACTATCAGACTGCCGAACCATCCGACTACCATGCAAGATTGCTCGATCATTTAACTTCATTTATACCAGTTTTCTGGAAGTGACACTTCATATCTTTATCTTAAATAGCTGAAGGAACATTAACATTAACTTACCAGACTTATTTCATGTGTTTATATCGTGTTAATCCAGAGAATATTCTAGTTTATTTTGAGCCACATGCATTTTATTTACATCGGCTGCCATGTTGAATATTGATTTATGGGATTGTTTACATGTTGTAACTATAGAGATTGGCTCCTGTCAAACTGTCAAATATGTCAAGTCGATATTGTATGAAACCTAAAGCTCACAGAGTATGTATTTATGGCCATTATTGATGTTTTTAGTAGAAGCCATGTTTTAGGCTCGGATAATTTATTTCTTAGTCTGATCATTTGACGTTCGTTTTCGAACATTGACGTTCGTTGACGCACTGATCGTTTTGTTCGTTTCCGAACACTTTTATTGTACGTTAATGATCATAACGTTGTACGGCGTCAAAACGTCCAGTTTTTTTCGTTGAGTCGACCAGTTTTGTGTTCGTTTTTGGGATTTTGGTATAAATAGGCCCGGAATTTTGAGCTCAGGATCAGTCTCCCACCAAAATTTATAACGACCAGTCACGTCGGTTGATCAGAGCGTTTTTGGGCAATAAATTACTGTAAGCATTTTTGGCCGCTCTAGATCCTTTATTATTGAATTAAAACAGTATATTTTATCATAATTAACTAAGAAGTAACTAGAATTATTACCAGAATTATTATTATCAGTATACTCGGGGAATTTTAAGAGTTTAACTCAGTTGAAAAGTCGGCGTTTTGATTCATTCGTTGTGTAGGCAGTCGGTCACGGTCGATTGAAGCGCAGACATAATTTATATACAGTGTTATTATTCTATGGAACGCCGTTTTGGCCTATATTTGATGAGCACATAATTTATTTATGAAAGAATATTACATAGAATCGGAACTTATTTCATTGTTTGTTCACTCTATTGAAACTCTACAAGTCAAGTGTTACTTAAATTAAGATCTGTCTAGATCAATGCATAATTATAGTGGTTAACCATATAGCTACTACCAGTGCATTATACATGCATATACATATCCAGACCTACAGAAGTGCCTAATCTACACAATCAGCGCTTGGAGCAGTTGATGACCAACATAGCACAAGTATAGGCATATAGATCTACTGTATACCATATTTGGTTTACGCGGAAGAGAGTCTACGCTACCAACCGAATACACGGCGTAGGCAGGCCTAAGCAGATCTTTGGAGGTTGTGGTTCGCGCGCTACCACTACAGTAACTACAACATTTAGAGATCTACAGGTATATAGGAGCCTCGGCACACACACACAAGTAGCACACTAACAAGTAGACTAGTCTATAAGAGGTATATTACATCTCGGTCCCAGGACCGTAACATATCATGGTGGCAGCGGTGGGATCCTTTATTATTATAAGGGATCCAGTGATACGAACCTCACGACTCGAGAAATTTGAGAGTTTGCCATGGCAGAGCGGTCGCCAGTTTCGAATGATGCAGAAGTGTACCCGAGGCACCAGGGACCGATAGAAGATGACCCGGCTGCACGTATGTCACGAGCAAGCAGTGTCCAGAGCCTGATGGGGAATGAGTTTTCAGCTGCTATACCGGATACAGCACAGCAACCAGAAGAACCAGCATGCGTTACATCACCACAGGGACAGTGTCAAGATAGTGTAATTCAGCCAACTGCCTTGAGCGAGATTACTGGGATGATTAGAGATATAGTGTTGGAGATGCAAGTCATGAAGCAGTCAATCTCCCATCATAATAGTCATGATGATCCGACACCACAGCGAGCCCCCAGAAGTGTGCGTTTTACAGATGGATGCAATGAAGGAGGTGAAGGATTTGATCCTTGCAGTCATGATGTAAGCCCGTATTATGCTGACAATACTCATATGCATCATACGCAACCTGCTGAGCCTTGGCTGAGAGTACCCCAATATGATGCTAGTGGTAATTTAATACAGCCCCAGATCCCTGTGAGGTATGACACACAGTACAGTAGAGAATATAGAAACCCAAACAGACCTAGATTCCAGTATACAGGTCCAGCCAACAGATACAGTAGGCGATCAGACAATATAAAGATCCCTGTCTTCACTGGTAAGCAGGATTGGCCCGTGTGGATTGCAAGATTCGAGGCGCTAGCACTGAGGTATGGCTGGGATGATGAAGACAGACTTGATCAGCTATTACCGCGCATAGAAGACCAAGCTGCACAGTTTCTATTTGGACAGCTACCACCTGCAGTACTAAGAAGCTACCCCGAAGTAGTCAGAGAGATGCATAACAGGTTCAGGATTATTGAGACATCTAGAGCGTATGCAGCAAAGTTCAGCAGACGAAATCAGAGGTCTGGAGAGACAGCTGAGGAGTATGCAGCCGACCTGAAGATGCTGTATGACAAAGCACACCGATACCGTGACAGAAGAACAAGGGAAGAAGACCTAGTTAGGAAGTTCCTGGATGGGCTGAGGGATGATGAGATAAGATTTGAAGTAGAATTTCATAAAGAACCCGACACCATAGACGATGCAGTCTACCATGTAGTCAACTTTATACAGACTCGGAACAGTAGCAATGCAGGTAGAAAAGACAGGGTGATGAGACGTGCTATAGAGTCAGAGGACGAGGAAGAACCAGATCATGACACAGTGTTGAGAATACCGGTTAAGGGAAATAGACAAGAGAAGTCAGCCAATAGAGATGGTGAGACAGAATCCAAGGAAGCCCAACTATTAACAGAAGTCATTGAGAGGTTAAGCAAGCTAGAAGAAGCCCAGAGGGAGATGCAACAAAGAAGATCAACACCTCAGAATAGAAGGTCTGTAGAGTGCTACAGCTGCCACAGGACTGGTCACTACGCCCGCGACTGTCCGGATAGAGAGACGTCAGGTGGAGGAAGAGGCAGAGGCTTTAACAGAGAAGGCGATGTGAATGGATCGGAAGGGAACCAGAATTTAAACTTCCAGGGACCTACCCCAGTGGCAGGGAGGTGGTCCAACTAGTTGAAGTCAGCCACATAGAGAAGACTGAGGTGAGGAAAGTGAATGGTGAAGATCCACAGGTTGAGCAGAAGAGCAGCAAGAGGGAAGAACTCAGTGATGGAGTCTATGTTAAGGGAATGGTAGAAGGAGTGGAAGTTCTCTTCACTGCAGATACTGGAGCTGCGAAGACCGTGATGTCCTGCAGGGTGTTTGAGAAGATACCAGAAGGGAAGAAGCCTAGGTTGGAGAAGTCAGGGAGTCTGCGGAGTGCTAATGGTTCGCCAATCAGAGAATTGGGGAGAGCAGATTTCCATATGACTTTGGGCGCCTATGAGACAGTACATGAAATAGTGGTTGCTGATATCGAAGATGATGTTCTTTTGGGGTTCGACATACTCATGGGAAGTCAGAGGGGGTCAGCTGATTTGCTGTTGAGCAAGGGTATGATAGTCTTGGACGGAGAAGAAATTCCATGTTTCCAGGTGGGGAAAAGGAACAGGTCCAGGAGGATGGCTACTACTGATGAGATGTGTACCCCCGTCAGAACAGAGATGGTAAACGATGAGGCTGTACAGAAGGAGCTGTGGAGCCATGAAGTGTACCAGGTGGAGCTGGGTGGAAGATGTAGTGAAAGAATTGTGAGCATTCGGGATGGCGAAGACAATGGTGGAAGATATGACCGGTTGAGTATGGTAAGATGTGTGAAATCTCAGGGCAAAGGTGATGCAGGCAGTTCTATGAAGACGGTGAGAGGCAAGACCGATGTATGCAGAGGTGCGAAACCCAGAGGCAAAGGGGTTACGTCCAGTTCCGTAAAGTCCACAAGAGCGTACAGTGCTACATGTGTACCACCAAGGTCCAAAGACAGTGATTATATTTCTGTCAAATACATTAGGGTATGCGACAGTGCATGCAGGAGACCCAGAGATAAAGGAGGTACACCAAAGATGATGCAGACCATTGGATAAGAAGAAGACACCGAGAACTTACAAGGCGAAGAAGACAACCGAAGCACAGATCAAAGACGGTTCACAGGAAATAGACCAGAAACACCAGATGAGAAGACGATGTGGACTCCATGTACAACTCCAAAGGGTGCAGACCGACTCTTAGGGGATCTTGCGCTCACCAATGCGACCCACAAACACCAAGCGAGGGAAGTCGGTTACGACATCATTGGTTGCAGGATCTATGATGAGCCAAACAGTAGACGGACCTATATGGATGGAACATTGAACTTGGGGTTAAATTAAAAGTGAACACAGTGAAACTAGTGTAATTGAAAGTTGACAGTTCTAAATTGTGTTTAATAAGTGAACATTCTAGTCGAGGAGGACACAAGGAATTTCCTATAAGAATTTAAGGAAGTGAACATACATGAACTTTAAGTTAAATTAAATTATTATATAAATATGGATATTTCCAGAACATTTTAACCGCTACTGGTTTGCTGAACTATTTGGATAATTGTGAACTTTAAACGTATATATTCATGGATATTTCCTGTGCTGGAATGGATTATAACTTCAACTTATTCACTGATTGATAGACTTTCAATAACCGTTAGTGCATCATTATGGACATTTTCAAACTACCGTAATTACGCATCCATAAGTCTCACACTCCCATAAGTCGGATATGGATTTTTAACAATGGATTTTTAACTGTGGACATTTCAAGTTATATTAGTGCTAATAAGCGCACTGTGGATTTTCATGTGTTGTATGGCAACAGGAGTTTAGCCATAAATAACAGGGGGGCAATGATATGGCCCAGTGTTAGTATATATAACTGCTGTGTTGTGCCTAGTAAAGTGTCTATGGCACACCTGTATTTTTATTCCTTGACAGAACCATAGACGATGATGAAATTTACAACTATCAGACTGCCGAACCATCCGACTACCATGCAAGATTGCTCGATCATTTAACTTCATTTATACCAGTTTTCTGGAAGTGACACTTCATATCTTTATCTTAAATAGCTGAAGGAACATTAACATTAACTTACCAGACTTATTTCATGTGTTTATATCGTGTTAATCCAGAGAATATTCTAGTTTATTTTGAGCCACATGCATTTTATTTACATCGGCTGCCATGTTGAATATTGATTTATGGGATTGTTTACATGTTGTAACTATAGAGATTGGCTCCTGTCAAACTGTCAAATATGTCAAGTCGATATTGTATGAAACCTAAAGCTCACAGAGTATGTATTTATGGCCATTATTGATGTTTTTAGTAGAAGCCATGTTTTAGGCTCGGATAATTTATTTCTTAGTCTGATCATTTGACGTTCGTTTTCGAACATTGACGTTCGTTGACGCACTGATCGTTTTGTTCGTTTCCGAACACTTTTATTGTACGTTAATGATCATAACGTTGTACGGCGTCAAAACGTCCAGTTTTTTTCGTTGAGTCGACCAGTTTTGTGTTCGTTTTTGGGATTTTGGTATAAATAGGCCCGGAATTTTGAGCTCAGGATCAGTCTCCCACCAAAATTTATAACGACCAGTCACGTCGGTTGATCAGAGCGTTTTTGGGCAATAAATTACTGTAAGCATTTTTGGCCGCTCTAGATCCTTTATTATTGAATTAAAACAGTATATTTTATCATAATTAACTAAGAAGTAACTAGAATTATTACCAGAATTATTATTATCAGTATACTCGGGGAATTTTAAGAGTTTAACTCAGTTGTAAAGTCGGCGTTTTGATTCATTCGTTGTGTAGGCAGTCGGTCACGGTCGATTGAAGCGCAGACATAATTTATATACAGTGTTATTATTCTATGGAACGCCGTTTTGGCCTATATTTGATGAGCACATAATTTATTTATGAAAGAATATTACATAGAATCGGAACTTATTTCATTGTTTGTTCACTCTATTGAAACTCTACAAGTCAAGTGTTACTTAAATTAAGATCTGTCTAGATCAATGCATAATTATAGTGGTTAACCATATAGCTACTACCAGTGCATTATACATGCATATACATATCCAGACCTACAGAAGTGCCTAATCTACACAATCAGCGCTTGGAGCAGTTGATGACCAACATAGCACAAGTATAGGCATATAGATCTACTGTATACCATATTTGGTTTACGCGGAAGAGAGTCTACGCTACCAACCGAATACACGGCGTAGGCAGGCCTAAGCAGATCTTTGGAGGTTGTGGTTTGCGCGCTACCACTACAGTAACTACAACATTTAGAGATCTACAGGTATATAGGAGCCTCGGCACACACACACAAGTAGCACACTAACAAGTAGACTAGTCTATAAGAGGTATATTACATCTCGGTCCCAGGACCGTAACATATCATGGTGGCAGCGGTGGGATCCTTTATTATTATAAGGGATCCAGTGATACGAACCTCACGACTCGAGAAATTTGAGAGTTTGCCATGGCAGAGCGGTCGCCAGTTTCGAATGATGCAGAAGTGTACCCGAGGCACCAGGGACCGATAGAAGATGACCCGGCTGCACGTATGTCACGAGCAAGCAGTGTCCAGAGCCTGATGGGGAATGAGTTTTCAGCTGCTATACCGGATACAGCACAGCAACCAGAAGAACCAGCATGCGTTACATCACCACAGGGACAGTGTCAAGATAGTGTAATTCAGCCAACTGCCTTGAGCGAGATTACTGGGATGATTAGAGATATAGTGTTGGAGATGCAAGTCATGAAGCAGTCAATCTCCCATCATAATAGTCATGATGATCCGACACCACAGCGAGCCCCCAGAAGTGTGCGTTTTACAGATGGATGCAATGAAGGAGGTGAAGGATTTGATCCTTGCAGTCATGATGTAAGCCCGTATTATGCTGACAATACTCATATGCATCATACGCAACCTGCTGAGCCTTGGCTGAGAGTACCCCAATATGATGCTAGTGGTAATTCAATACAGCCCCAGATCCCTGTGAGGTATGATACACAGTACAGTAGAGAATATAGAAACCCAAACAGACCTAGATTCCAGTATACAGGTCCAGCCAACAGATACAGTAGGCGATCAGACAATATAAAGATCCCTGTCTTCACTGGTAAGCAGGATTGGCCCGTGTGGATTGCAAGATTCGAGGCGCTAGCACTGAGGTATGGCTGGGATGATGAAGACAGACTTGATCAGCTATTACCGCGCATAGAAGACCAATCTGCACAGTTTCTATTTGGACAGCTACCACCTGCAGTACTAAGAAGCTACCCCGAAGTAGTCAGAGAGATGCATAACAGGTTCAGGATTATTGAGACATCTAGAGCGTATGCAGCAAAGTTCAGCAGACGAAATCAGAGGTCTGGAGAGACAGCTGAGGAGTATGCAGCCGACCTGAAAATGCTGTATGACAAAGCACACCGATACCGTGACAGAAGAACAAGGGAAGAAGACCTAGTTAGGAAGTTCCTGGATGGGCTGAGGGATGATGAGATAAGATTTGAAGTAGAATTTCATAAAGAACCCGACACCATAGACGATGCAGTCTACCATGTAGTCAACTTTATACAGACTCGGAACAGTAGCAATGCAGGTAGAAAAGACAGGGTGATGAGACGTGCTATAGAGTCAGAGGACGAGGAAGAACCAGATCATGACACAGTGTTGAGAATACCGGTTAAGGGAAATAGACAAGAGAAGTCAGCCAATAGAGATGGTGAGACAGAATCCAAGGAAGCCCAACTATTAACAGAAGTCATTGAGAGGTTAAGCAAGCTAGAAGAAGCCCAGAGGGAGATGCAACAAAGAAGATCAACACCTCAGAATAGAAGGTCTGTAGAGTGCTACAGCTGCCACAGGACTGGTCACTACGCCCGCGACTGTCCGGATAGAGAGACGTCAGGTGGAGGAAGAGGCAGAGGCTTTAACAGAGAAGGCGATGTGAATGGATCGGAAGGGAACCAGAATTTAAACTTCCAGGGACCTACCCCAGTGGCAGGGAGGTGGTCCAACTAGTTGAAGTCAGCCACATAGAGAAGACTGAGGTGAGGAAAGTGAATGGCGAAGATCCACAGGTTGAGCAGAAGAGCAGTAAGAGGGAAGAACTCAGTGATGGAGTCTATGTTAAGGGAATGGTAGAAGGAGTGGAAGTTCTCTTCACTGCAGATACTGGAGCTGCGAAGACCGTGATGTCCTGCAGGGTGTTTGAGAAGATACCAGAAGGGAAGAAGCCTAGGTTGGAGAAGTCAGGGAGTCTGCGGAGTGCTAATGGTTCGCCAATCAGAGAATTGGGGAGAGCAGATTTCCATATGACTTTGGGCGCCTATGAGACAGTACATGAAATAGTGGTTGCTGATATCGAAGATGATGTTCTTTTGGGGTTCGACATACTCATGGGAAGTCAGAGGGGGTCAGCTGATTTGCTGTTGAGCAAGGGTATGATAGTCTTGGACGGAGAAGAAATTCCATGTTTCCAGGTGGGGAAAAGGAACAGGTCCAGGAGGGTGGCTACTACTGATGAGATGTGTACCCCCGTCAGAACAGAGATGGTAAACGATGAGGCTGTACAGAAGGAGCTGTGGAGCCATGAAGTGTACCAGGTGGAGCTGGGTGGAAGATGTAGTGAAAGAATTGTGAGCATTCGGGATGGCGAAGACAATGGTGGAAGATATGACCGGTTGAGTATGGTAAGATGTGTGAAATCTCAGGGCAAAGGTGATGCAGGCAGTTCTATGAAGACGGTGAGAGGCAAGACCGATGTATGCAGAGGTGCGAAACCCAGAGGCAAAGGGGTTACGTCCAGTTCCGTAAAGTCCACAAGAGCGTACAGTGCTACATGTGTACCACCAAGGTCCAAAGACAGTGATTATATTTCTGTCAAATACATTAGGGTATGCGACAGTGCATGCAGGAGACCCAGAGATAAAGGAGGTACACCAAAGATGATGCAGACCATTGGATAAGAAGAAGACACCGAGAACTTACAAGGCGAAGAAGACAACCGAAGCACAGATCAAAGACGGTTCACAGGAAATAGACCAGAAACACCAGATGAGAAGACGATGTGGACTCCATGTACAACTCCAAAGGGTGCAGACCGACTCTTAGGGGATCTTGCGCTCACCAATGCGACCCACAAACACCAAGCGAGGGAAGTCGGTTACGACATCATTGGTTGCAGGATCTATGATGAGCCAAACAGTAGACGGACCTATATGGATGGAACATTGAACTTGGGGTTAAATTAAAAGTGAACACAGTGAAACTAGTGTAATTGAAAGTTGACAGTTCTAAATTGTGTTTAATAAGTGAACATTCTAGTCGAGGAGGACACAAGGAATTTCCTATAAGAATTTAAGGAAGTGAACATACATGAACTTTAAGTTAAATTAAATTATTATATAAATATGGATATTTCCAGAACATTTTAACCGCTACTGGTTTGCTGAACTATTTGGATAATTGTGAACTTTAAACGTATATATTCATGGATATTTCCTGTGCTGGAATGGATTATAACTTCAACTTATTCACTGATTGATAGACTTTCAATAACCGTTAGTGCATCATTATGGACATTTTCAAACTACCGTAATTACGCATCCATAAGTCTCACACTCCCATAAGTCGGATATGGATTTTTAACTATGGATTTTTAACTGTGGACATTTCAAGTTATATTAGTGCTAATAAGCGCACTGTGGATTTTCATGTGTTGTATGGCAACAGGAGTTTAGCCATAAATAACAGGGGGGCAATGATATGGCCCAGTGTTAGTATATATAACTGCTGTGTTGTGCCTAGTAAAGTGTCTATGGCACACCTGTATTTTTATTCCTTGACAGAACCATAGACGATGATGAAATTTACAACTATCAGACTGCCGAACCATCCGACTACCATGCAAGATTGCTCGATCATTTAACTTCATTTATACCAGTTTTCTGGAAGTGACACTTCATATCTTTATCTTAAATAGCTGAAGGAACATTAACATTAACTTACCAGACTTATTTCATGTGTTTATATCGTGTTAATCCAGAGAATATTCTAGTTTATTTTGAGCCACATGCATTTTATTTACATCGGCTGCCATAATGAATATTGATTTATGGGATTGTTTACATGTTGTAACTATAGAGATTGGCTCCTGTCAAACTGTCAAATATGTCAAGTCGATATTGTATGAAACCTAAAGCTCACAGAGTATGTATTTATGGCCATTATTGATGTTTTTAGTAGAAGCCATGTTTTAGGCTCGGATAATTTATTTCTTAGTCTGATCATTTGACGTTCGTTTTCGAACATTGACGTTCGTTGACGCACTGATCGTTTTGTTCGTTTCCGAACACTTTTATTGTACGTTAATGATCATAACGTTGTACGGCGTCAAAACGTCCAGTTTTTTTCGTTGAGTCGACCAGTTTTGTGTTCGTTTTTGGGATTTTGGTATAAATAGGCCCGGAATTTTGAGCTCAGGATCAGTCTCCCACCAAAATTTATAACGACCAGTCACGTCGGTTGATCAGAGCGTTTTTGGGCAATAAATTACTGTAAGCATTTTTGGCCGCTCTAGATCCTTTATTATTGAATTAAAACAGTATATTTTATCATAATTAACTAAGAAGTAACTAGAATTATTACCAGAATTATTATTATCAGTATACTCGGGGAATTTTAAGAGTTTAACTCAGTTGTAAAGTCGGCGTTTTGATTCATTCGTTGTGTAGGCAGTCGGTCACGGTCGATTGAAGCGCAGACATAATTTATATACAGTGTTATTATTCTATGGAACGCCGTTTTGGCCTATATTTGATGAGCACATAATTTATTTATGAAAGAATATTACATAGAATCGGAACTTATTTCATTGTTTGTTCACTCTATTGAAACTCTACAAGTCAAGTGTTACTTAAATTAAGATCTGTCTAGATCAATGCATAATTATAGTGGTTAACCATATAGCTACTACCAGTGCATTATACATGCATATACATATCCAGACCTACAGAAGTGCCTAATCTACACAATCAGCGCTTGGAGCAGTTGATGACCAACATAGCACAAGTATAGGCATATAGATCTACTGTATACCATATTTGGTTTACGCGGAAGAGAGTCTACGCTACCAACCGAATACACGGCGTAGGCAGGCCTAAGCAGATCTTTGGAGGTTGTGGTTCGCGCGCTACCACTACAGTAACTACAACATTTAGAGATCTACAGGTATATAGGAGCCTCGGCACACACACACAAGTAGCACACTAACAAGTAGACTAGTCTATAAGAGGTATATTACATCTCGGTCCCAGGACCGTAACAATATTATGAAATCCGTTGCTTAAACGCTTACTTTAACTGTCGCTGGTGTAACACGCTGTGGGGACGGCCCTTTCATATTTGTATTGATTGCACCACAGTGACCGGCTGTGAAACAGTATCTACATTTTATAGTATAACTTTTAAACTATTGAATCAATTTTGATAAGATCTGGCAAGTAAGTAGTTTAAGCATTGCTGTTTATGAATATACTAAGTTTATGGAGGTATTGATAGTCATTTTTTGTTTTTGATTGGTTGGCATTCTTGTTACTTTAGAACACATACACCTTTATAGAAAAATATAAATTTTATCATTTATTTTCGTTTTCAAAATTGTCCGTTCCTTACGGAAGCATGGAAGTGACATAGTTGATATTTTTCATAACTTGTGGCCACAGATTACAAGACAAAGTTAATTTTTTACTAATCTGTGGGAACGAATTACAAACGCGAAAAATACTTTTGCAAGTTGTGGCCACAGATTACAACCCGGAGTTTATTTTTTCTAATCTGTGGGAACGACTTACAGACGCGAAAAAAAGTTTTTGCAACTTGTGGCCACGGATTATAATCTGTGGGAATGACTTTTGATAATTCGTTCCCACAATTTAATAAGTCGTTCCCTCAATTTAATTGACCAATCAGAGTTGCGGTTGTTATTACCAAACTCAAGCGAGCCTGCGATAAATAGCCTGCAATAACTCCAGCCTGCAAAAAGATAGGTTAAACACCACTAAATTTCCTAGCCTGCAATAAGACTGGGTATAAGAAAAAGCATCGTACTGAGGCAACCAGGCTCTGTAACACCGGAAGACCTGGTATGTAGATGTAGGGCAGGTGGACGAGAGTCAAAAAATACCGTCGTTAGGCCCCTATCTTGTGGCTGAAAGAGGGGCCAGATCCCCAAAGTACCCAAAACAGCAGTATGCCATAGGCGACTTTGGATGGGTTCGAGCCCGTGTACCACAAGTTACAATTTTTTTTCGCGTCTGTAAGTCGTTCCCACAGATTAGTAAAAAATAAACTCTGTCTTGTAATTTGTGGCCACAAGTTACAAAAATATTTTTCGCGTCTGTATGTCGTTCCCACAAGTTAGTAAAAAATAATCTCTGTCTTGTAATCTGTGGCCACAAGTTATGAAAAATATCAACTATGTCACTTCCATGCTTCCGTAGTTCCTACATAAACATATTATGTTTTAACGTGGCCTTTGCTAAGGGCATTTTCACCAAATATGGTACTTTAGCTGACTGTTTCACGAAGAGTAAGTTAAAATTGATTTCGAGAGATTTGCATTGCGCATGAATAACCCTAATCGCCGGTGAGTTAATTGTTACATAATTCAAATCTCCCTTTAGAACATCATCCACACGGAATGTGTTTTGAGTTTGGTCATCACGTCCAAAGCATTCGAAAACATTCCGGTTTAATATATCATGGTCTAAGATCGTAACTTCATTATGAAATATATTAAAATACATTTTTTTAAAACACTCACCATGATGATAAGCCTGGTTTTCCAATGCATGACTTGAAGTCGTTAACTTCCGGAAGTAATGTAACTGAAACAGTAAAAAACCCTTTTAGGCAAGTACTCTTTTCTATAGTTCTGGCGGCTATAGTCCACTCAGGCGGCTTTAGTCGAGATAGCTTTTTAGCAGTCATATATAGCCCCAGCAAAAGCGATGGTAGGGTTAGATTTAGGAATTAGGACTAGGGATTAGGGTAACGTTTAGGGGTTAGGGGGCCATGGTTAGGGTAAGTTTTAGGGGTTTGGGTTAGGGGCTAGTGTTAGGGTTTGTGTAAGGTTCGGAGGATAGGTTTAGGGGTTTTGGTCCATTAATGCCCAAGAAGAATTAGTGGTGTATACCTAGGACCATAGCCGAAGTGTGGACTATAGAAAAGAGTCGCAAAGGAACTCAACTGTCTACGGCATTATGATCACGTCGATTTTTATGCCATAACTATTCGGGTTTTCCCTAACTGCGAAATACGCATTTTTATTAGATAAAAGCCGAGGAGTTCCGATTGAACATTGCACGTGTACCAGTACAAAAATGAGGCATACCATTGAGCGGCTTCGGTAATGCTACGACGACGTGTGCAATCTGACTTGACGCTGATCAGTCATGCAAAGAGTCCATAAATTCAACCAATGGTTACATAGAAATATTCCGGACAAAATATATATATGGTAAAAATAAAGCGTCAATTGATCCGACCAACTTGCACCGACGATATGTACAACTAGACTTGGTACCGATAAGGCATAGGTCAAGTACCATTGAAACCCAACCAATGGTAACAGAGAAACACGGACAAGGGCTAACCAACCAACAATCCAACCGAACAATTGAGTGATAGACCTCATAGCCCCATATAATCTAGTGCAAAGAGGTTCTTTGGACCTCTTTGTCTAGTGGTATAATAATCATTTTTGTATAATTTAAATTGGCTGATTATAATTTAAGAGTATTGACTGTTGGAATTTGTTAATTACAATATACCCGGTACAGCATATTCTCTCCTAAACAGTCAGCGAAATTATCCTTCACATTCGACCATTAACCTTATTTCTTCTATCACATCGATGGCTTAGAATGAGAAAGTCGTAACTACAAAATCAATATATATTGAGAAAACAAGAAAAATCTGACTGTATTTTAGTCTTTACCTATGGAAAAACAAGTTTTTAAAACTGCATTTTGGTCAACATGACAATTTCCGATTTTCATGAAAATGGGCTCATAGGAAGCGTCTTGTGAAGCAGATTTCAAGTATGCATGAGTCTTATAAGGTCGTAAGTAGTAGTTACGACTTTCTAATTCTAAGCCATCGACATGTCGTAATTACCTGTCTATATGAAATAGTTCGTGTTTTAGCGAAGACTGACCACATCACACTCTCATAACATGACGGGGTGGTCAGGGAGCCTTTGTATCGATAGTACTTCTCAGAGTTTCTGGGTAGAAAACGTTGCATATCTATAGGATCCAGGATTACTGAACGATTCAAATCTGAAACAATAAGGTAATCAATCAAATACATGTACGGTTTGTTATATTATATAATATAGCTGAAGGAGCGGTGACGAAGATGAATCCCCAAATAGGCAGTGTCATAGTTGATATTCAGTTCACATTTTAACACGTCATTAACAGAAAGTCAGAGGGTGCAATAAATATGATGGCTAAAACAGATGGCTGATTGATACACGTACAGTCAAATACAAAAAATGTATATTTATTTAATTGCTTTTAAGGTGTAACCAGTGGATTAAAAACTGTGAGAATTAATATACAAATTTGGTATCATTGTAAAATTGAAGTTATTTCCGATTTAAATTTGAACTATACACTTCCGTATTTTTTATATTGACGTTGCTATGACGTCGTTAAGTTGCCATGTAACGCGTGTTTTTACGTTACGGCGCGATCAACCCTTTACATAGTATTACGGCCGTGAAAATCGTTATACTTACACCAGCTATGTCAAACTTACGGCATTCGATTCGTGTGATGAATGCGCATCCGTGCATACATAACTGTTACACATTAAAGTGCTTTTATCAGTGTCGGCTTATGGATATTCAATTAAAATAAACCCGCACTCATATTAAGTATATTTTAATGACTCTTAGATTACATTTTATATGTTTGGATGATTGTAATTAATACTTTCAAGTTGGATATAATTTTATGTTCGATTGTGTTCGAACCGGAGACATAACGTATTTAATTCTGCAAAGGTTTCGTTCACTGCTCGGCAACTTTCGGATAAAATCGGAAGCAATCGGATTATATGGTGAATATTTACTTACCAGGATCCCTGACGTACGACAAGGATTGTACGATAGGTTCTAGTTCCGGATTATCATACGGTGACATCTCAAACAATATACCCAGTACAGCTAAACCATCACTGTGTTTTGCCGCCTCAGTTATTGACTGGTAATGGTCTGTATTCCAGGCAACAATATGCATCTACAACCAAAACAATACGTGAATAAAAATTGGGGCGTAGAACATGGTTCGAAACGATCCGCCTAGTGCTTATACCTCTCTTAGTTTGGCATAGAATGAGACTGACAAATACAAATATTTAAAATCGGCATCATAAGGCGCTTCTTACTAGCTTAGTTTCATGAAAATCGGAACTTGTCATATTTAAGTTGAAAGTTTGTTTTCCACATGTAAAGAGTAATTTTCAGACAGCTACGTATTTCTGGTATTCTCAAAATATCGATTTTGTCCTTAACGACTTTCTCATTCTAGGTCAGCGATATGTTCCTGTATAAACGTACTCAGACAATGTCCTGATTCAAAAACGAACAAAAAGTAAAACAATATCTTAAGTTCCTCTGGTCAACATCATTTCAGTCATACAAAGAGGTCACCTTTTCCTGACACAGGGCAAACCAGTAATGACATGAATAACGCTAACGGCCTTGCTATGTCACAGTCTGGAATCGTACCCTTCATCTCTCAAACACGAAGCATTTCATCGATGATATTGGGATATGCATGGACTTTATCAGTCTGATCATATCGGACTGTATGCTTTGCAATAGACATACACTGCCAGTACAAAAGCACTTACCCACAGACGATATTTAACTCGGTACACCACGGAGGTACAGCGGTGTATTTTATATCTAAACCAAATGAGATTTTCCAAAATGTTCAAATATAGGCCATGTTTATTGATGTTTTCAACACGTGCATGGAAAACATTGATTATGATTATTCCGCAAAGATGTTTGACACTTCCTTCATGGCATGTCAAGTTATATCGTAGGAATAAGAAAATATAAAATACCCATCGTATTGACGGATACATAGAAAAAATGTAATGTGTAATTTTCACGCGGATGTAGCTGACCTTAGTACAAATGACGCCACATTGGTGTATTCCTACACTGATACACAAGGTATATTTACCGGAGATAAACGGAAATAACCGAGCTCTCACGAATGGGACGTTGTGCGACATTAGCTATATATTATGTGTCATAATTTTACATGCATGTTAAAGATAAATTGAGCTATAACACAGTTCGAATTCTTGGGTCTACATTAAAATAAAAATGGTTGCAGCAAACACATTTACAACGAATTATATCAAGATATACTCAACCTCCATAGGAAAAACACGACCGTTTAATGTATGTTCGGATCCTTGTTCATTGTCACTACCCCAGTGGAAATGGAACTGAGCTATCTCATAATTGAACGGCAGTCCACCACCATTAAGATAAAACTTTCCTATAGTGTTCACTTGAACTGAAACAAAAACCAAAGTGACATACAAAAATACAAATTGTAATTGAAATTGTCACTTAAAACACGATAATTTGTTAAACATCATACGTTTTACACGTACAATGTCTAATAAGTTTAAAGCCAAATAATTTATATAAAAGTGCATTACAGTCTCTCCAGAAAGGTCCTCTGTAGAGGCACATGTACGATAAAATAATGCCTTGAAAAGTTCCCTTAGTATGCTGATAATTACAATCTCTCTAAAATTGACAACATTGATAATCACTGCCATTTCTTTGCAATAAGATTGGACCATGTGAAATTTTATGAGATTATTTGTTGTTACCCACTGAAAATGTATACCCACTTATATCAAAATCTGTAACTTTATAACAACATGAGAGTGAATAGAACATTTGGCAATATTATAAAGTCTAAGTCTGAGAAGATTAAACGTTGGTGAAAACGGCACCATATAAGGCCATACCAAATCGCTTTTGTGTTTTGCGTCAGGTCTGGTTTTCCGAAACCGTGCTACCTATACGAAATAAAGCAGTTTAAAAATCACTGCCTCATTTTGAATCGTGGCAATACCCACCAAATAGAATAGTTTAGGCATGGAACAAGTCAGTAGATGCATTTTAGTAAAATTATTGTAAGCGGCGGTTAGATAATTCAAATGGAAAACAACTTCACCTTTAATAAAAAATAAATGCCTCTAAAGCACGAAAGTCGAGAAAATTCATTGGTTCAAAAATCAACTTCAAAATGACGAAGCTAAACATGAAAGCGACTTGGTATGGCATAATCGCATGACATGGATATAAAAATTAAGAATTAATTACTAGTATGCATAAACATATTCTTATGACAAATCGTAGGATGATCAATTGATTATTGAAACACATGTAAAACACAATAGGTACACATGTCAATACAAATGACCTTAATTGGTTTCAATCATTTTGACAGCCTTATATTTGATTATTCGTTGTTTAATGCATGTAAAAATCGGTCGACTAGTCATATAACAGACAGTGATGTTTGTTTTCAGTCAAGGTCGCGTGTAATACATGCGTCTCTGACAGGTTAAAATGCCAGGACTTTATCGACGAGATAGCAACGTTTTATTGACTATGCCTGCAACACTTAAAGCTTAAAATACTACTTATAATAAATTTCTATAGGAATCCCTACTCCTTTTTGTGTGTAGAAACAAACACCTTACCAGTCAAAAAGAAAGTAAGCAACGGAAAAGTAACGGAATATCACGAACATTATAACAACGTCGTAATACCTTACATATAAGTAGACTACACTTAAACGCACCAAAAAGCAGAACAGAACAGAACAGAACAGAACAAAATATTTTATCGTGGCGATAGTTTGACGACCAGTATTGGTTATTAACTTATTAGCAAAAAATGTTGTTAAGGCCTATTTACTTATAAATTTGAATTCGATCACACCATTTAAACTAATGGTACCAGCGATATTAATAGCCATCACTATTCTAAAATAAATTAAA
The DNA here is from genome assembly GCA_963678985.1 of Spisula subtruncata. Classification (NCBI taxonomy): domain Eukaryota; kingdom Metazoa; phylum Mollusca; class Bivalvia; order Venerida; family Mactridae; genus Spisula; species Spisula subtruncata. Next base: position 21,075,683 of record OY787661.1, read on the forward strand.
ATAAATCACACAAATAGGTAATAACGTTATAATTCGATTTCGTAATAAGTTTCCAAAACAGCTTACTTGCGTGTCCATTGTTATGGAGTTCAAAGTAGTCATGCCATCTTGGGTCACGTGATAACCGGAATCTACCGAGTCTTGGGTCGTATACGGTCTCAAATGTACGAATATCTATAGGTGATTGGTAATATTTCGCGCACTCAATCGGAAACAAGTTCGGCCATTCACTTGGACCTGTGGAAGTTCAAACGATATAAATTAACACACATGCATTGAAAACATTAATTAATGGTGCAAGTAGAACCACACGACTAACAAGGGGTGAGTTTATCTTTTAATTATTTAATCAACATGCACTGTCAAACATGTGTTAGTCGTCACCCGAAATAAAGCCATCACACATGACGTCACACGTTTCAAAACACAAGAAACGAGAAAATATCAGTCAGACCAATATATTTCCATAGACTTCTAGCGTTTTGATTCTATCAATTCTGCCAGTTGACACTATATTTACATGTTCGAAAACTGTCTTCAAAGTGTGTCTCATACTAGGTCACATGTGTGTCATAGAAAAGAATTACTCACTTTATTAAACTGCAAAGACTCAGGTGAGCAAATGATCCACTTGTTTGAAAATTACTTATTTTCGCTAAATAAAAATGCAAATGCTCAGGTGACCGAGCACTTCCATGTGTGAGCATTTTAGGACCAATGCACATCTTGTGTTATGTTGTTCAGCGCCCTTATACTTTCTAGCTTGTTTCGAGAACGACCTGGGTGTTAGTAAACAAGTAAATAAGTAAATAAGAGTAAGCGTTACTGACCGTATAAATTATCACCATAACCCCATTGTGACACGTCTGAAACAAATGTTACAGCATGGTATCATTAATCTTATAATCACATCATCTAAGGATAAATATGTATCATACTTTACTGAGGTAGGTATGACGCATTCACCTGAAGCAAAACGTAAGTAAAGTCTACGTGACACTGAGAATTTTTTGCCTCGGCGATAAATTCCAGATTTAAATAAGGGAGCTTCGGGGGGGCACCGGGAACGGGGATTTTACAAACCTTCTAATGACCCCGAAGCTGCCCCTAGTAGAATACAAGGACCTTTTTTCCGATGCCTTCCGATGTTCATTTATTAGATCGGGAGTACATCGCCGAGGCAAAAATACTCAGAGGGACATAGGCTTAATAACACGATCCACTAAATGCATCATACATGGTATATGTAAAAAATAATTTTATAAATTTAACTTGAAGCAAAGCGTAATTAATTCAAACGTAATAAGGTCCACTTTAATGCAATTAATGTGTATAAAATCTAGGGTAATAAATATGCTCCGGTAATTTATTTAGTCGTGCGATAGTAAACAAGTCATGTTTGTAAGCGAGCGTAAACATGCATACACAGTGTCCGACAAATTTCTAAATTTGCTGGTTGCCCACTGGGCTACCAGAATTATTTTCTGGTAGCCCGGAATTTTTTCTAGTTGCCCAGAAATTGCAACTGCGGAAGTAACAGTATAAATTTGCTCCATATAGGCAGTGAACTTTGATAGATGTGTTAATATGGCAATGTTCGTCAAATGACTAAGATCGCACAACTTCCATAAATTTATGAAAGGTGAAAGAAAAGCAACAGTTTTTCATGAAAGTTGGATACGTAAATATGATATCACAGTAAATAGTAAAGGAGGAGGGTTTTTATCAATTTATTTATCATTATAATTTTGTTTCGAATGTTTAACAAAATAAGAAATCTAACTATAAATTATGTAAAGTATAGTGGAGTGATACGACTATGTATAACAAAGGAACAACAAAATAAATACATTACGTGGTGTTATCTCTCCTTCGTACACTGAAATAGAAAAAAACACACTAGTAGTATACAACAAAAAGTAGCAATTTAAAGTCCAGTCTTCTATTTTATACATTGAATTGTAAAGTTGGTGTCACAATTATTCATAATAACTGCACAAAAGGTGCGGACGCATCATTTAAAAAAATGATATACAGTATATCTATATAGTAAAATTAAAATAATAAATAAAAACCAGTGGGCGCATTAATATCGTCTGTTTATTAAGCATTGTTTAACGATTTCAATTTTCAAATCACTAATATTGACCCCTCCCCATCCTTATCTAAATACTACCCAAATGATAAAACAGCCTTAAAATTTAGGACGACGATTTCCAAGACTATATTCATTGTCTCGTTCTCTGTTCAACCTCAATATTAAGACCACCCAAATAAAAATACATGTACAGTTTTCAGCGGTCCTGTAATGTTATAACAGTTGTTTCATTATTGCATTTTATTGAATTATTAAATTATATTAAAAAAAAACAAGCAAGTTCTGCAGTGACCTTTGGGTCTTGTGGTTTGCACTGAACAACAACGTTTATAAATAGCGATTGTGACAATGTTTGGATTATATTTTGGATACGTAATTGGTATTTTTCTGAACTGTTTCAGAAATGTACATCGTAGAAATACAACGAATTGACTTCCAACTTAGTATGAGGAAGGACTCTTTTGAACGTTCTTCTTCCTGTGTGATTTGAAAAAAAACACATCAAAATTAGTATAAAATGTACATTACAAATACAATTTGTAATTTGTAGATACTCTGAACATGGATTTGGTCTAAAATAACCATCATAAATGACGTTTTACTACATTTTTGTACATACATTTATTTCAAAATAATAGGTTATTCAAACCAAACATACCATCGTACTGCAGTCCCTGTCCACATATTCTCAAAACTTGAACCAATAACCCGATAATTAATAATATTAAATCCATGTTTGTTCACTGCATGTCCGACAATTGTAATGTAGACAGCTGAAAAATCATGCACATATATATATATACACTACCTACATATATAAGCGTTACGTCGTCTTTATAATCTTTATAATTACAAGAAGTCCAAGATGACCCAACATTATTATATCGCTCACCCACTTAAAGTGTATAGAGCTATATCGGACAATATATTTTAAAAAAGTTTCAAAAACTAAAAAACAATTATGCTTTCATATCTATTAGACCATTTTTCGCTTCAGTTTAACAGAAACACTCTCTGTGATTTATTGGACATGCAAACTGTCCATTTTCATACGAAAGAGTTCTAGAACACCCTATAAAATTATAAGAATCGTCTATTTTTCGACGACTGATTCAAAATACACAGAACCCAATAAAGGTTTTAATTTGCAATTAAGGTAGTCTAGTATCATACTAAAAACGATGCAAGTAATTATTTTGACACTAAATGACTGTTAGAATATAGTTCTACACACTTAAAGTTAATTTACATTTTTATTATAAATTGAAAAAATGTCGTTTAGGCCCTAAGCACGGTAACGCGGTCAAAGACAAAATGTTATGGCAAAGTTGGCAAACTCTTGGCTATATCACATGTCAAAACTATATATAAGTCAAATCTTTTAAAACCTAACAAATTATAACAAATATTAAGGTTTTCAGACACGATCATAAATATGGTAGATACAGAATGTGAATTGTGGTCATTAAAATTAAAACAGCAGCAGTAAATATGTTCTACTGACAGTAATAAAAAGCAAAACGTCTGAACCGAACTCCAGTTTTTCTTGCTCCACAGGGACCGTAACTCTAGAATACATAATGGGAAATAACCAGGGAAAAAGGAACCAATACCATAATATATGGTGGTGATACATATAGAAAGAAGACAAGAACTGCCAATCAGCGCACCTCGGACAATTCTCAGACGGAGCTTCCAGATTCATCACGGAAAGACCCGAGTAGTTACGATTGAAAACCTGCGTTGATGGCGACGAGGGACACCAAAAAGGCACAACATTACCATGCCCCAGGTGAGCTAAAACAGCGCAAGCGCAATTGTTGATTAAATTTATGAGTTTCATAACCATAAGTCAAATCAACGAGACAGATGCTGCAAGCTAGTGCTTCAAGTTTGGCTGTAAATTTTTAAATTTTATTTTAATGTCCTTTTTTTATAATAATTTTATTATAAAAAACAAAGGACAGTTTGACAAGTACTTTAAATTTATACATATAATTAGCCTGTTTATCTAATGCAGCTGTACATATTTATGAGCAAAGAACAAGCATAACTCAGTCACGGAATGTGTGGTTAATTTGAAATGCTTGTTCTTAAAGACATTTATTGTGCCTTCCTTGTTTGCCGATGACTGGTTAAGTGCTTTAAAGGTCATATACGAAAGAATTTCTTAATTTAACAAAAGTAACACATTCCCATAGATAAATATCATATAAAATACATGGCGTACTTGTAATCCACAGATTTGCAATATCAAAGACGGTTTCAAACGATATAGTTGACGATAGCAAAATGACAACGTAAATCCAACCTGGTAGTCTCCCTTGATTTTTAGACCGTGTGACGTCATTTTGGACATATGTAGAACTGTTCCACTTTGGTTTTTAATCATTAATTAATCATATTCAATCCAGTAATTGTCTGTTGGCAACCCGTTTTCAGTAGAAAGTAGGAAATTAAGCAATTTAATCAAATATTTAACCAAGTCATTTAAGTAATTTAAGTAAAATTAAATCATAGATTTAAGTAAATATAGTCTGAATATAGCATAAAAGTAAGCTATAATTAAATAATATAACAGGAACAATTTAAATAAAAATTTCATTTCAAAAATTACTAAGTAACATTTAATTATTCACAGCATCCTGAGTCTGTCTGTTTTTGTGAATAATTAGATAATAAGTTACAATAATTAATAATTTCTACTTTGAATACTTCATTCTCATCAATTATATTTAAAATAATTAAAATTTACATAATTATTCACAGCAACCTGAGTCTGTCTGTTTTTTTTGTGAATAATTAATTAATAAGTAATAGTAATTAATAATACTAATTCAAACAATTCATTCTTATCAAATAATTCATTCTCTTTTTTTCTTGAAATTTTATTATAACAACTCATAAAATAAATTATATACAAGCTCTATGGCTTTTTCAAAGACTACATTAACATTTTCAATTGAACTACTATAAAATAATTATAATATACATGTTGCTGAAAAAGAAAATAAAGTGTATGTTGTAAAGCCAGATCTTTACTACAGCATGTTACATAATATTACCATTATTACATCATTTAGTTAGACAATTACCTTCATTTGACATTCTATAGTTTTATATACTGTATTATGTTAGGAATTTAGCTAGTCTATTTTAAGTCATTATGTCTATATTTAGCTAGTCTATAAGTGTATTAGAAATCATATATGATCATAAATTTAAACAACCTGTATATTTTGTATTGTTTATCAGCATGCATTTAAACCCCTTTTTGTAAACAAATGTATAATTACTTCTCTTTATTTGTATGTTTTTAATGCTTTGACATGATTTAGTTGTTATAATTTACTGTTGTTTTTAAGTCAATATTGACGTTATCTTTTTTTAGATTCTTCTTTGCCTTACAAGCCTATCTCCCTTGCTAATTATTGATAAGGCAGCCATGGGCTTATCATGTTCTATTTTTAAATCTTATTAGTAATGTCTATTTTTAGCTTATTAGTCACATGATCCCTTTATTTTGTAATTGACCAATCAGAAGGCTCTAGACTAGTGCTGCCATCTAGCAGAGATTTGCCACTTCTGTGGAAATTTCAGAGAGTTAGGTCATTCTGTAAGTAGCAGCTGAACTGACAACACCTAAAGAAACTTCTCCAGGGTATAATCTTATTTATTTAATTAATTAACAGTAATTAATCCTTTTTTGGCATTTAACTTGGAGATAAAAAATTATTTCATTAATAATTTAGTAAATTAATGTTAATATTTTATCTAATTAATTAGGATTAAAACTGTTAGATTTTTTAGTATTTTAGGACGTTATCATTTTGTTAGATTTACTATAATTAGGTAATTTAAGTACAGAATCTTAGTAACATTGTTTTAGGTTATTTATTCAATAAGATAGATTTGACAAATATTTTGCTTAGTTAGATTAGATCTTAGTATTTTAAACTTGTTTACTTTAGAAATTATTTTAGAACTTTGTTACTTTTTAACTGTTTTTGGAACTTTATAAAAGACTTAGAACTATTTAAAAATTGGTTTGTATTTAAACGTAAATACATTTTTGTTATATTTTCTCTGTTTTATTAAACAGAGTGGTGTCATCCTGACGAGTCAGCAACTCTGACAGTAAATCAAGCGTTTTATGTACGCAGTTCTACTAAACAAACTATAGAACATTACGTAACCGCACAAAATGGTGTCAGAATCGGGTTAGTTTTTAACTGAGTAGGACAGAAATTTTGCATTTTTTGCTATTTAACAAGATAGGATTTTTAGTTTTATTAGAAATTTTTCTACATCTTGATCTAGTAAAGTTACTGCAGAATGTTACTAGTGATAGCTTTTCATTACCAGAGTAGGAAATCACTATTAAGTATTTTTTTGTTTTCTTAAAGTAATTTTACTATTAAGGGAAACTCAACTAAGGTATAGAAAGTGTGAACTGCCTAGACATAGTCTATTCTTGACCTTTCTTGTCTATCATTCGACTGCGCTGAATTTTCGAGTTATTTGAACTTAATATTAAGGTTTGATCTCTAAAAAAAAGTAATAGTGTATAACGGAAAAGTCTGAGACATAAACCAGCTCGTGTAGCTTAACTAGCGGTAGGCAGTCTGCACCAAAGTCGATATCAGTGAGGACAGCCCCCGTTATTTTAAGAATTTTGCATTTTTAACTCGAAAGTTCAACTTCGGTCACTTTAAGTATAAAATAGATCTGAAAACTTGGAGGCATAAAACGGCTCGTGTAGCTAAACTAGCGGTAGGCAGTCTGCACCAAAGTCGATGTCGAAAAGGGAGCAGTCTGTTAGTTAAATAAGTGTTTATAAAGGCAAATACCCCCAGAGGCCCACCCATAGGCGACTAATCACACTTTTGTTTACCACAGATCAATCAATACCTACACGGAGGTCTGTGACAACCCCAGTCCACAGATATATGACGTGATAATCCAGGTCTAACTAATAATTATTTATTTCTGCGTCTGTTTGGCTCCAACTTGTCCGATTGGCTTCCACGCATATTCTTTGAATGAAAGAATAATTATTTCTCTTGAATATTGTCCAACTTAACAGTCTTGTCCGATTGGCTTTCACTTATTCTTTTTTAGAAAGAATAACTACTTCGTTTACAAAGATTGTCAGACTTAACAGTCTTGTCCGATTGGCTCACACATATTCTTTGAACGAAAGAATATCTACTCTCTTGAATATTGTCAGACTTAACAGTCTTGTCCGATAGCATCCAAATTGTCCGAAAGGCTCCAATATTGTCCGAAAGGCTCCGATTTTGTCCGAAAGGCTCCGATATTGTCTGTAATTTGCTCCGATATTGTCTGTAACTTGCTCCGAAATCGTCTGTATTGGCTCCAACCATATTCTTCGTAAGAAAGAAGAACCTGAAGAACGTCAAACCAGAAAGATTGCCAGTAAAGAGAACGAAAACCCTAAACAGAACTGCGATCTAGACAGCTACCAGCTTTTAACACATCAACAAGGGCAAACAAACTGAACAGCTACACTATGTATACCAACGACGCAGATGAAGAAAATGCCTACGTCACGCAAGACTACCAGACAACCAACTTGACAGCAGCTACCAGTGTGCTTCAAGACTACGATGATTCCATCTCCCATGTCAGCAACAGTCTATTCGGTGCAGACATGACAGAGATACTGGCTCGAGACTCATCGCTGAATACCGCACCAAGACAGCAGCTCAAACCAGTTAACCAACATGAGCTTCGAGTGATGACGACCAACACAGACCACAGTGAGGTTAGGTCGAGGCAACCTCCTACGTCATGGTATATGACAACCAACACAGAAAACAATGATGCTAGATCAAGGCTACCTCCCCCATCATGGAACAGAAGACAGTCCATAAGAAGTGAGCCAACTATCGAAAACAAGATGGACATGTTACTTCAAAGAGTACAGGAACTAGAAAAAAACAGCTGTTTCTGCCAGATCAATATAGAAGACACAACCCCTCTCCCAGACCTATACATAGAGAAGCTTACATCCGCCAGCAGCCACGGAGAAGAAATGATTCGCCAGACAGAGGCTCAAGAAGTACCAATGAACCACGACAGTAAACGCCATACTTCTATGGAAAGACACATGAATGGGAAAACACCACTGGGATGAAGAGAAACAAAGACATAATCTGATATTAAGTATAAGAGACGACGCAGCAGTCGACATAACCAGTTTGAATGCTGACATTAAAGAAGATACACCACGCTTCATCGCTGCACTGAAAGAGCGCTTTGGTCACAAAATCCCAGCAAGAACGCACAGGGCTAAATTAGAAAACGCACAGAAGTCCTCCAAAGAATCCATACATGAGTATGCTTCAAGAATCCAACTCCTGATGTCGAGAGCATACAGAGACATAGAGGGAACATCCACATATACTGAGATAGCAATCCAACATATGCTAAGGGGCCTACCAGATTCCCAGATGACCTATGAAGTAGCTATACGAACACCCAAAAATATATCTGAAGCAGTAGACATGATGATCTTTCATGAAGCATGCAAGCAAAGTACCCGAAAGAGAAATGACATAAGACACGTATCCATATCTCATGTTGAAGAAGACGAAAGTAGAGATACCGACGACGAAGAATCCCCAGAACTATGTAGATTGAATGGCAAGAAGTTCATCACAGAAGAACAACTATCTCAATTTGGACGAGATCTCAAGCAGTCACTACTCAGACAACAACAAACCATCAATGAGAACCACAAAGAGAGAAGATTAGAATCAAAGAAAGGCTACCAGTCAAACTTAGTAGTCTGCTACAACTGCCAGAGGGAAGGTCATATATCTCGGTATTGTCCAGACAACGAATACAACCCAGACAATTCAATGAGTACCAAGGACGATGTTGAGAAAGTTCATACCAACAAGTCGTTAAACTACAAAGGGCTGAGTCTACAGGCCGAGAGTCAGCCCAATCGGTAAAACAAATGCTACTAGAACCAAATGAAATGGCCAACGATGAATGTACACAGAACCAACCACATCAACCAAAAGATGAAGTCCTGAAACGAAAGTTTCCGCTTCGAGGGTGTGTCACGCAGTGAACGATTTACAAATCATGATAAACAGAGTGAAATCGCCATTGGTTACAATCAGAGTACCCAAAACTACCAAACTCATACCAGATAGTACTAAAGAAAACTTCATGAATGAAAACCACCGTGTGGCAAAGCAGGACTTCCACATTCGAGTAACCAATGCCACAAGTACAAAGACGAAAAAGCTTCCAAAACCGAAGTACTGATACGTAAACAAATCTGTGAGACCTAACAAGGAGAATGAGAAAACGTCATACCTCCCTCAATACAACTCCAAGAAGTTAGAAGAGCTACAGCGACAAGATCCAGATATGTACTACCTAAACAAGTGGATAGATGAAGGAGAATGTCCAAACCCAGAGAAAATTGCAAGTCTAAGTGCAGCAGTCCAATCGTATTGGCAGAACCCAGACAACATAGTAAGAAGACAAGGTTTACTATACCGGAAAGCTTGGTCATGTAGATCTCAACGACAGCAATATATACAACTACTAATACCGAAAGTACTGAGATCCCAAATTGTTAAAGACCACCACAACACACTCAAAGGTCAACACGTTGGTGTCAACAAGACGTCCAAGAATCTTAGAACGAAATACCATTGGTATAAGATGGATGAAGATGTCCGAAACCATGTTCGTAGGTGCATTAAATGCACAGTAAAGAAACTATCGAAGAAACCGAATACTAAGAAGCCGGTCCTAGAACTTCCTAGATGTCCCAAGACGATAAACCGTGCCGAGATGTCCATTCTCGAAGTACCCGGATGTCCCGAGACGATAAACCGTGCCGAGATGATAAACCGTGCCGAGATGTCCATTCTCGAAGTACCTGGATGTCCCGAGATGATGAACCGTGCAGAGATGTCGGTCCTAGACATACCCAGATGTCCAAAGACGATAAACTGTGCCGAGGTGTTACGCGATGATGAGATAGACCTCTCAATAAACTAGACGACTATGTTAGAAAACTTTGAGTTTATTAGGCATAATATAACCTAGTATTTAAACATTTTTTATATTTAATGTTGTGGCACACAAGTCTGACTTAGATATTTTTAATGAGTATAAGTTACACTACCATACCATGTTGCTTTTATACAAATATAATTGTATTTTGTTACAATTTGTTGATGTATATTGTATGTAAGGTTATTTGTTAACTTTTTGATTAAGTGAAGTTATTTGTTTGAGCTTAAGGATAGTTTCCTAGGTTTGCAAAGTAAGTTTTTGAGAGATTGTTGAATAGAATTTAAGTTCTATTGGATAGATATTAAGGATATCACAGTGTTGTTCTTTAGAGTTAATCTCTATCGATATAGAGTACAATCTCTATAGATGTCTTTGTTCTTTCCTAAAGTTAACGTTCGTGTGTTTGGCGTAGAGTCTTATCTCTGCAGGTGCCATCTAACCTCTACAGATAGAGTCTAACCTCTACAGGAGTCTATTGTTTTGTATAGGTTATAACATCTATATGTGTCTGTTGTGTATCCTAGGCATTTGGTATATAGATTCCAATATCTATAGATGTCAGTTTATTCCAGACTCACTTTAGAGTATTCTCTATAGGTTCTAATATCTATAGGCTATAGGTTTAATATCTATAGGTCCGAGCTATGTGTCTGATATTTTGTTTGCATAGAATTTAAGGTCTATGGGTATACTGTAAAATCATTAATTTTCGTGGGGAATTAAATTTCGTGGATTTCGTGGTTCACCTAAACCACGAACTTTAATCCCAACGAACATTAATTTTTACCCTTGATTTAATACCTGAAATCAAAATCCACGAATTCAAGTCCCAACGAAATTGTCTTTTTTACCAAAACCACGAAATTTCGTCCCAACGAAATTAAATGATTTTACAGTAGTATTTTTTGTTACTATTGCGTCCTAGGAAACAAATGATTGATTTTGTGAGAGAGACTTTGTTTTGTTGATGAGTTGATACTTAAGTTTACATATGATTAGTATAAGAAAGGTTTATAGTGAAGTTTTTGAGAACTTATTTTGTGAGATCATGATGAACATTAATTCAAATTTGTAAACTTTGTTGAATGTTATAACATGGTAGCGTAACTCAATCACTCAGTTGTTGTTGGGAATTTACTTGAAAATTCCTTAGAAAGCAATTGCTTACAGTAGATATGGGGTGATATTATCTTAATACCAAGCGATACGAGAAAAAGTGAAAAAGTCATTCAAGTGTTAAAAAGAAAAGTTAAACACGACTTCTTAAACAATACAATAAACATTTAATTGTATTACCCAACTATAACGCGCAACTGATTGTGAACATGTACTTCAATATATAACAAGTAACGCGTTTTCGATATTAAACATGGCCAATGAACATTATTACATGATATTTGTACCTATACCACGCGAGAGAAAATTGACTCTTATATTTAAAACGCGATCGCTGAAGTTCACAAGAAAAAGAGAAGACTAAATATTGTCGCATCCTTATGTGGCCCTCGAGCATGTTTTTGGTCCTTTCTTTATTTATTGTTTTACATAATGTATATATATTTTTATGTTATTTCTTATGCTAAAACTGTTCAGTCTTAGATAATTTAAGGTTAGCTTTATGACTTTACAAGTTTGTAAATATTTGTTTTTGTTTGTTTTTATTTTTATGTTTAGCATTATTTTTGAGATTAGCTTTTGTATTATGTTTGAGTTTATTATTGTTAGTTATAAATGTTCTGTAATATTAGTAACATGACTTTTTAAGTCTTAATCTTGAAAAATTTATTACTTTTCTTAAAGTAATAAATTTTATTCCCGAAAACCAGTGTATTGTTGTGAAGCCAGATCTTTACTACAGCATGTTACATAATATTACCATTATTACATCATTTAGTTAGACAATTACCTTCATTTGACATTCTATAGTTTTATATACTGTATTATGTTAGGAATTTATCTAGTCTATTTTAAGTCATTATGTCTATATTTAGCTAGTCTATAAGTGTATTAGAAATCATATAAGATTATAAATTTAAACAACCTGTATATTTTGTATTGTTTATCAGCATGCATTTAAACCCCTTTTTGTAAACAAATGTATAATTACTTCTCTTTATTTGTATGTTTTTAATGCTTTGACATGATTAAGTTGTTATAATTTACTGTTGTTTTTAAGTCAATATTGATGTTATCTTTTTTTAGATTCTTCTTTGCCTTACAAGCCTATCTCCCTTGCTAATTATTGACAAGACAAATGTTGATGCAATGCATCAAAATAGCCGCAATTGTGTGGTTTACATGACATGAATACCGTTATATAAAGCATCAACAATAACGCTGTTATAAATTATTCTATCAACTGAAATCTCTAATACAGTAATCAATATCAATTGATATTGTTTGGGATTTATATGATATGTACTAAGTACTAAATTAAATACACATGGATACTGCCACAGGGATCTTGACATAATATTGGAGTATTGTTTGCACTGCAGGCAACAGTCACAGTGAACTTCTGTTAGTGGATTCAAAATTAAATTATGTCATATATACTGCTGATGACCAACATACATGTATGCGCCTATGTCAGCCAAATAATCTAATGGAAACTGTTTCCAGTCTAAGGTCACAGTAATCTTAACTTTTGATCTGGTGACCTCAACATCAATAAAGGTGATTTTCTAATGAAGATCAACATCCATGTAAACTTTGAGAATCCTATTTCCAACCGTTCTTTAGAAATCGGTTTGCAGGTAACAATAAGGTAAAATGACAACATAATAAAGATACTGATTACACATTTTAATATCAAATATGAAACCACAGGTAACTGTATCGTTGAAAACGAAACAAAAAATTAAAATACAAATTTTCCAAAAAAACCATTGTTTCGTTTTTAGTTTCACTTTTCGAAGAAAAAAGTGGAGCTATAATTGTCATGACCCACTCGTCGGCGGCGGCGTTGGTTAACCTTTTCGTTCAGGTCCATTTCTCAGTTAACGTCAAAGATATTTGATTCAAACTTAGGGGCACACAACAGTTATTTTCAGTCCCGGCTCGACACGGCCGTACACCAATCACAAAATCTTCACCACTGAAACACACCAATAATTCTGAAAATAAACAAATATCACATTTCAAACGTATCCACAGTTGCATCATTTAAAAGCAATAAAAGAGACCCAAATAATTTGTTGGATCACTGGCATGACATCCGAAAACAATAAAAAAAACGCCTAATTTGACCGTTGGCCGAGCCCTATTTTCAAACATTTTGACCAGCCATGAAAATCAAAACCAAAAAATCTGGACATATTTCTCACTATTTCTGTATCCAGAAGTTTCTGGGGATCACAAAAATGCTTAGGAAATGGTAGGTCATCCTCGCCGATTTTTTGCTAACCTTGGATGTTCGTACGCCCCTTGAAAACTGCTTCTTTTTCTCAGCTCAATAAGCCTGGACACACATGTAAACAAATATGGCCGCCAATTTCAGAATGAGGCCGGGAACCAGTCAAGTATGGGTTCAATTTTTTCCCAAAACAGTTATAATTATTGAATTAATCTTAAATATAACATTGATTCTTATAAAGAACCACAACAGTACCTTCCTTTCCAAAATTTGTTTCTATGACAGAAAAAAATCCATGCACGGAAGTGACCTCATGCGGAAAACTGTTGTGTTCTACCTTAAGGAGTGCAATGTTGGTACATATAGACCTTATTTCTGTTTTTTCTTCAAATATAGCTTATTACAATCATAAAAATAAAAAAAATATGTACGTCACTCTTGTACTTTGTGTTTTATATGACTTTCCGATCATGCCCTATTCTCGCCAAATTCGCCCAATTTTAATAGAAAATCTGCAAAAATCTTATCAGCATTATATCCACTATTCCATCCCCCTATGCCCACTTATGCTGAAACGTTTCCATCTAATGTGACCTAAACATACTACTGAAGGGTTGAAAATGTAGAAAAAGTCTGCTGTTGCAGTTGTGGAAATGATGACTTTGAAAAACGGACAAGAACGTCGTCAAATTTCAGAAAATCTGATGATTTCTCAACAATGGGCAATCAGTCATGGCACAAATTGCACCATGTCTGCTACTAGCAGAGTAATTTAGCTCAATTGAAACTCAGCGCACAAGAAAAATGTGATTTCAAAACACTCAGATCAGTAATAACACCAAAAGGAGGAATTTGTGAGAGGTCCAAGGGAGGTAACCTCAATAACAAAAATTAACCTAAACTTCCTGGTCAATTCTGCACCTGCATACATAAATGATGTCCAGTAAGACAAAGTACACACACTGAAATTCTATATCCTGTCCCTGATAAGCCATATCCACTTGAGATACAGCCCATTTTTAGCCCCTCATTAGTGTCAGTGCCTCAGGTTTTCATTTACAAAGTAAGCTCTAGACAGAATTGTTGATTATTTAGCACTGCAAAAGTTTTGTAAGAAAACATAGTTAAGGAAAGTGGAATATATGTGAATAATATAGATATGGAGTTAAATACAGATAAAATTGTGAATAAAGGCTGGTACACAAAATCGTACAGCCGCAATAGAGGCAAATCCAAGGGACATTTTAAGAAAAATGATGTAAGAAGAGCCAGCAATTTGGACTTACCTTATGAAAGTAATAGCTCTTCTGCTACAACACAAACAATCGAGAGGTTGACGCCAAGCGAGGTGACAGATGTACAACTGTTGTCCAAGGATAACAATACCAGCAGCACACTTCCACACAAACTGAGATCAAAACCTGGAAATACAAGAGACAGTGTTAATAACGAGGACAGCGCACATGACGAAAACATTATTTGTCATTTTCAGTGTTTGAACAATCTTGTTGAAACTGTCCACCGTGCAACCTGCAAAAAAGCTAAAAACAAATGTTCATATAGTGCAGAGACATGGTCTGTTTTTAGCGGTCAAAGTGAAGTGTACAGCTAGCCACTACACAAGTGACCCGGTGAAGTTATCACGGGAGGTTGAGCGACATAATGCCAAGGCAAGGGGACCGCTACCAAAAGAACTAAACACCATGCTTGCAGTAGCTCCACTCAAGTCAAAAATTGGACTGGAGGACATAAGGTATACACTGACGGTGTTAAACATTCAGGCTCCAAGTGACACCATCCTGCAGAAAAAGTTCAACCAGTCTGCAGATCTTGTTACCAACATGAATGAGCAGCAGATGTTGGAAAACCAGAAGTATGTAAGCCGAGTCCTCGGCATGGCGGGCCAAGACAACATGGTAGACCTTCAAGCAGATAATGCCTATCCGTGCAGACCACAGGCTGGCAGTGAAAGGTCAAAGCAGAGTGTTCAAGCTGTTATTGAACACAACACCAACAAGAAATTGGTGCTTTCACTGTCAGTCGCAATCAAATATGACTGCAAAATAAAGAACTGTAACCACAAAAACTGCTCTAAAAATTACTCAACAAATGACAGCATTGCATCTTCAGAAAGGAAACTACTTCATCAAAATTTGGATAAAATAAATAAGCAAAAAACCGTTAAAATTAGATCAATAACAACAGACGCAAGCTCCCAACTTTCTAAAGCCATCCAGGACTATTGTAAATCAAAAAAAGTATGCATGTTAGACTATAGCGTCACTTCGCTTGGTTCCCGATTCACTCGGTAAGAGTTATGAGTGGACCAGCAACCAAAATAAAAGGCTATTTATAGACCCTTTTCACCGTTACTAAAAATAGCCCTATGTATATCATTATCTTGACCACATGTCCAGCTGGAGGCAAAACATTGACTGATGATCTTAAGGAAGTGGTCATGTGCTTGTCTATCTGAAACCACATGCATGTAGATTATTATAATGAATTAATAAATAGAATAAAAGACAACCTGCTAATGTGCTAACTATTTTAGCACACTACCTTAGGTGATCGTATGTAGGTATTTAATCACAACATTTCAGGAAGCTTTCAAGTATGACTGCTTGCTAGTAGATCTAGGTTGTTTTACTTGAAAATGTGCATTCTATACTATAAACACGGAATATAAAATAATAATTTATAAATAAAAAGATTTGTGTAAATGCAGTATAAATGCAGTATAAATGCAAAAACACCTGCTATGAAATTCATATTAGATCTACAAACACGAGAAGTATTTGTCCATGAATTTTGCTCTAAATGAGTTGAGTCTTTATGAAGTCAGTTAATGTTTTTAAACCATGCCTCTCTCATCAACATGGGATATTTAGGAATTCTAATCAATACTACTCCCTTTTCTTTATTCTGGCGGTACCCACAACCAGCAATGCAACAGTTATGTACCATATTGTTGCAAATTCTATCACATGTATACTGAATTTACTACTGGAGGCTTATCACCAGCCTACATTATATAATTCATGAGCTTATCAGTCAGGTGGAGATTTGATGAAAGGGGGCTACACATGTAGTAATGAATTTATAAATAGACTTAACCCGGTGATACAAAAAATGTTAAACAATAAATTTCAGCAATATATTTTCTTTTCATTATCTATATTTGATAAATAAGAAAATTTATATGAAACTCTATATTATTGTTATCACGCGAAATCATCAGCATCATTGGTAAACGAATAAAACTAACGATAAAACTAGCGATCAGTTCAGTAGTAAAAAAAATAGACACCCCAGCAAGTCTACGCTAAAAGGGATCAGCAATTGAATTATTAAAACGGAAACATTTTCTATTTTACTTATGAACATTATCCATCCAAAAAATGTAATTTATGGTGGAATAAATAAGTAATTTATTGTGTTAAAAAAGTAATCAATTAATAGCTTCAATATCCACGCAAACAAATTTATTCATTTTATTAACTATCAGTAACTTGTCCTTTCACCTACATGGGAGAAATTTGATTCCTATTCCATTAGATAGCCGGCTCAAGGCCGGCTATCAATAAGGCAGCCAGGGGCTTATCATGTTCTATTTTTAAATCTTATTAGTAATGTCTATTTTTAGCTTATTAGTCACATGATCCCTTTATTTTGTAATTGACCAATCAGAAGGCTCTAGACTAGTGCTGCCATCTAGCAGAGATTTGCCACTTCTGTGGAAATTTCAGAGAGTTAGGTCATTCTGTAAGTAGCAGCTGAACTGACAACACCTAAAGAAACTTCTCCAGGGTATAATCTTATTTATTTAATTAATTTAATTAATTAACAGTAATTAATCCTTTTTTGGCATTTAACTTGGAGATTTAAGTAAATTATTTTATTAATAATTTAGTAAATTAATGTTAATATTTTATCTAATTAATTAGGATTAAAACTGCTAGATTTTTTAGTATTTTAGGACTTCATTATTTGTTAAATTTACTATAATTAGGTAATTTAAGTACAGAATCTTAGTAACATTGTTTTAGGTTATTTATTCAATAAGATAGATTTGAAAATTATTTGGCTTAGTTAGATTAGATCTTAGTATTTTAAACTTGTTTACTTTAGAAATTATTTTAGAACTTTGTTACTTTTTAACTGTTTTTGGAACTTTATAAAAGACTTAGAACTATTTAAAATTTGGTTTGTATTTAAACGTAAATACATTTTTGTTATATTTTCTCTGTTTTATTAAACAGAGTGGTGTCATCCTGACGAGTTAGCAACTCTGACTGTAAATCCAGCGTTTTATGTACGCAGTTCTACTAAACAAACTATAGAACATTACGTAACCGCACAAAAGGCGGCACAAAAGTACGTACCACAACAGTATAAAAAGAAGATATTTAATTAAGCATCAACACGTTAAGAATAATACATATAGTTGTTTCACATTTATAAGTTGCATGGTTAATTAATTTAATTCTAAATGAAAAAATTTCTATATATTGTATCTTAGATATGTACATATTGTTATGGTATATTACAGATGCGTTTAGCCAGTCACATCATTAAGTTAGTCTAGTTGAAACGAAAACGAAAGTAGACTAGAATAACTCGATGAGCGATAAAACTATCAACTATTAATGCTTAATTATAATAAGAATAAGCATGTAACAATTGATCTATAAAGAGAGGAACGAGTTTATGCAAATGGTGTTATGTTAATGATAGATGTTTATTGAATTGTGTTATAAAGTGATCTCTGACCTTTAATAATTCATTCTCATCAAATAATTAAAATTCACTTTAAAATTAAAATTCACTGCACCTGAGTCTGTATGTTTTTGTGAATAATTAATTAATAAGTTCATTTAATTCATAATTTCAGGACTGTTGGTTAATTAACACTTGGACAAATTCCATTAAAACTATAAACATAAATAAAATAATTAATATTAGTGGACTATAAATTATTTCAATATTTAAGGTTAAATTATATAAATCATAAAAAATATTACTTAAATCAGGAACTATCTAAAAGATAGTTCCTATTATGTGCAAACATATTTTGTTGTTTGATATGTCTACAAATAATGCACTAAATTTCATAGCTGTATCTTTATGGGATCAACCCCCTTTTTACAGGTTTTTAACATCACTATCACTCACATTAAACAAAGAAGGAAATGAACGGATTTGATATCAAACTTGGTTACTTTCTTGTCCGTAGTTCTTTTGTTTCTCGGGGAATATATTTTGTGCAAACTTGATTAATAGTTTAATTTCTTCCCGTCAGGTTGGTGTTTTGATATAAGAAATGCGATAATTAGATCTGCCCCCTTTTTACGGCTTTTTAAAACAGGTATCATTTTTTTAGTAAAAAAGTAATACACATACATGTATTTAATTTGCACATTGTTAATTGTTTTATGACGCGCCCCGCTGCGATTGTCACAGCATGTGGGGTGATAAAAGTGGTACATTCGCTTGAAGGGTTATATTTCTATAACCGCTATATTTCCTGTATACATACTTTATTATGATTTTAGAGATTTGAAACTTTGAATTTATTGCCGATTTGGAAACTAATACATGCATTAACATTAAATAAAGTTAAATGTCATAAGCTCACGCATAATTTAAAATTATAATAATCGTACAGTTGAGACATAAAAATGAAGGAATCATATCTTTCCTATGACACTTGTTAAATAAACTGGTTAATTGACACGCTGTACCACCTAATTGAATATATACGAATTGTAAAAATGAAAATTAAACGTCAAAAAAGGTGAGGAAAGGTGAGCTTTTGACTGAATAATAAGAAAAACAAGAAGACATCTGATGTAAGTATACATTTTCTTTATTTTCATAATATAATAGAAAAATAAAAAGCGAAATGTTGCTTTTGTTTGGTAACTGACTAACTGCAAAGTACGAATCACTGACCAGTACTTTAAATAAAAGTTCTACATTTGTTTTCGAAAATTCAAAGAAAATAACGGTAGTAGAATAAAACTATCATCTATCAATTGCTAATGATTCGCGCACTCAAGTTCACAAATGTTTGGTTTTAAAGATCGCTAAAACTACATGCTTTTGTAACTGAATCCAAAGACCTCTTTGTATGTGATATTATATATGATTGATGTTATGAATTGATTAAAACAATGAAAACTGATTAAGTATTTGTTAAAATATCGGGTGCTTATAGGTGCCGAGAGGATCGGGTAATAGTATACACGCTATATATATTATACTAGTATTCTGAAATATTAATTACGTGAAGATTTAAGTGCTTGGCAGTCAAAATTCTTGATCATTAACGCCAGGTCAAGCTTGTATGATCATATCCATAAAAAAATCGGAATTTGGTAAAAAAGAACAGCTGGGGTCACGGGATGTAATCCCTTAAGTCAATTTACTTCAGTCATTTCATTATATTTCTTGTATATGTAATAACATTGTTTGGTCTATAATATATGTACAAAATTCGAGGGTTGCCCACAAGACTGTAGTAACTACATATAGCTAAAGAAGGACTTACTACAGTCTTGCAAGCGACCCTCGAAATGTATTGTAAAAATATGCCGGGTTTATATTTGTAACAAATCTATAAATACGTTCGATCTTAATACCTGTAAGTGTATACTAATATGGTAATATAATAATTGAGAACAATTGAACGGGTGTAATCCGATCCTATGTATCTCTAGGACACAGTACCGGTCAACAATAAACAATATAAGGAGATATTATAAGGTTCAGCGGAATATATGTCGGTGTCTATATAAAACAGTGCAAGGATAACCATGGGGTGCTCTTCTAGCACGGACACACATATTCCTGCCGAGAAATTTAGACGTAAGTTACATTTATTAATTAAGACATTAATTAGTGTTAATACTAAAGGAGGACCCTGCTAATCAGAACGGAATATAGCGGATCGATCGTAATTTCGAGATTAACGACCATTACACAATGAAAGGAAACATCCGTTCTTTAAAAAATTGCCCGTGTTAGTTTGGTGGTCGTTATTACGGGGTGGTCGTAATTTGGGATTTTACTGTATATAGTGTAAGCGTATATTTTGTATAAGTATGCTTTCTCTTTTCTCTATTTCCTCCTAATGTAAAGTAATCGATGCTCTCACTTGTCATTGCTTCGTTAGTTCATTAATTAGTCATGGTAATTGGTGTGTGTATAGCGACTGTGAAGAGTATTTGATATTTTTTCCTAATTTCCTGAATTCTTACAACTTATACAAAGAGTCACTTTCGATATCTCATTCCTGAAGTATTCATCGCCCAGAGAGCGGGAGATAACTCTGCCTCCTCTGCAGGCACAAGTAACAGAAACACTTGATGTTGCATTTTATCTTTGGTACCCTAGTCCTCACAAACTGAGGCTAAAAACGGCCCTCGAAACTTGGGAACTTAACATACACGTGATTTAACCTACTGAAATAAGGACGTGGCTACTATTTGTTGTCGTATACATATTCGGTCGATAAACTATCTGCTGCGGAAAACTATTTTGTTTTATTTATACAGTAAAACTTCGTTATCTCGGGGAGTAATCGGGACAGGTAAATGGTCGAGATAAACAGGGTGTTTGAAATACCCAAAGGGCATGTATGAATAATAAAAAACAGATACTATTTTAAAAGTTGCTCGAGATAGGCCGGGTGCTCGTACTATTGATGCTCGTCATAACGAAGTTTTACTGTACTTGTCATTTGTAGCTCGAGGAAAGCCATGTAGATCTGGTTACATGCTATATAACGATGGATCAGCACAATGGACCAAAGTGTTTGCAGTGCTATTTGAGGATTCCATGTTAGCCTGGTTCAAGAAACCCAAGGAGAAACAACCGATATGTCACGTGACACTGCGGGTAAGTGCATTGTCTAACACGTGGTCAGTTTGCAAGATTGCCGGTTCGAGGATAGAGTTTTCGGGTAAGCTTGCACACTGTCAGATAGGCAGCAGCGTTGTGTCCAGAGACAACAAAGTACTGAGGCAAAACCTTTCTAGAGGACGTTTTAGACCGTTTTCCGTCAACCTCGCTTATTTAAGCAATTTCTCAAAATTTTCACCGAGGCCTCTTGGGCAGCTTTTATACACGCTCCTCTTCCCTTAGCTTATGAAGTTAGAGTAAACCAGTGTAAATGTACTTTACTATACTCGGTATTTAAATTCTGATTTTGTAGGATAAGCACAAAAGGTTATTGTATCTAACTACTATTAAGATACGTACACACAACGCTGTAGTCTATAAAATACAATCAAGACACTTCGATCTATACCAAATGTCTTCTATATCAGTACTTGATCACACTCTGTTGTAAACTAGACAATACAAAGATGAATATAATATCTGACATTGTTACATGAATCATTTAACATGCCAATAACTAGGACATTCTACTAAACTAATAGTTCATTCAACCTTGTCGAGACCGCAGATTTCATACTTAGCATGGAAGTTGTATTAAAACACTTTCAACACACCTGTATCACCTGACCTCATTTTGACCTCCCACTTTGGCCTAACTTTGGACTTTGACTTATTCACAGTTTCGTCGTACATACCTATGTCACTTCCATTGACCTTGAAATTGACATATTGAGGCCCACATAGAAGATTGGGAAACCGAATGTGTCAGCCTCGTTAAATAAAGGTGTTACTTATTTACTTAATACAAACTAATTTTCGACTTAAACTTAGGAAAATGCCGGTTTCTTTGATGATCATTATAACTAGACTGTTTCATATATAATGTTGATAAAACTTTTTATGAACAAGGGGTCCATGGGGCATAAAAGTCTAGTTTCGTTAGGTTACGTATGGGCATTGTTCCACTAGTATGTTATGTTGTTAATGTGTTCTGTGTTCGGCTGGTTAAGTTGAGTGCTGCCTCCCCTGTTTGATTTCCTTATAAAATATCTTTTTGTAGCGATTCTTTGATGAGCAAATTCAATATTTAGTTTTATTTATTTACTGGTAAGTTTGGTGAAAATTTGCGAAAATATGCTTATATTTCACATCGTTACCTTAACCAGCTATTATGTGAATGCAATATCTGATTTCTTACAGAATGTGAGCAATATGTTAGTGGTGGGACCAGTATGCAAGAAGATCCCTTCATGTCCCAGCGATATTCCCAAGAAAATGAGTTTTAGCTATATGTTAGCTTTTCCGCAATGGGTACAGCCTGGGGCAACTGGTGCCAGTCTTTCTAGTCCCGTTTGTTTCTTCCTGTGTCCAAACGGAAATGCGATGGGGTATGTAGATTTTATTTATTTTATGTACACCTTGATATGAGTTAACTTATCAACACATGTACGTGACTACGTGTATAATTATAATGTTGCATTTAAATAGTTAGCACTGAAAGTAAAATTCTAACCCATACAACCTATTGTAATACCATAGTTAGCACTGAAAGTAAAATTCTAACCCATATAACCTATTGTAATACCATTGTCGCAGAAATGGAAAACATTTATAGCTACTCGACTATCACAATAACCAACAAAACGGCGACACAAAGAATGAATGCCAACGTGACCATGCAATTATGTTTACAATGGGCTCGTCCTGGATACGTTTTTGCCAACACACGACACCACACGGTTCACATAACCATGTACTTTAATTAATTAAAGTAAATGACATAGCGTTGTTTTGCTTGAAGTAAAAGAGAATACTTTTGACACAATGATTAGTCTTGGGTAACAATAAACATGCAATGTATATATTAATAATTTGATCGGCTCATTATTCTTTTTATAAATGCATGTACGAAGATGCAAGATCTTGTGGATGTTTGGCATATTACTATTACGTATTCCTTCTACTTTTACCTACTCTGTAGTTACTGTTGCATATTCAATATTCATAAGAAACAAAACTGTATCTATTTACAGGGAATGGATGTCAGCTATAGCTAAAACAGTAAGTCAAAGATAAGTTACTAGTATTTGTTTGGTACCAGTATGTTGACGCTTTCAAACCAACATATTTAGACACGTTTCAAAACCATCGCCGGCTGATTGATCAATTGATACGGTTTCACTGGCTGCATAGACAATAATTATTGTTAATGTTTCACTGGATAACGTGTTAATTGATAACCTTTCGCAGATTGATTTGTTACTTGATCAAGTTGTTGACGTCAAAATCACTGTGCATTGTCATTAACACACCCATACTCTTTGAGACCTGTCAATGAAATTGAAAAAAAAAGAAAACATACTTCCTGGAATTACCCTCGTATGTCCATAGACTAGAGAGAGCGCTAAACCAGCAGACCGGGATCGAAATTGCAACCTACAGTTTCCGAGTGGGATGCTCCACGGCTCCAACCACTGGACCATTGAGAACGGTCCGAAATCAATTCGCCAAACACCTACACTTACATTGAAGTTAATATGTGTTCCATTTTTCAAACATATATAAACACCTGTATCGTACGTCCACGTATGTTTCAGTTACCAGCTCCCCCTGCACCAGACAGTGTTGATCCAGCCTATCCACCAATGCAAGGTCCTCCTGCTGGTTATGTCCAAGCTCCACCACAACCACAAGTTGTTAAACAGAAACGTACCAAGAGGAAACACAAGGATCATTCTAGAGGTTTGTGTATTTAATACCTACCAAGTACTCCTATTTCAGTGGAGGTACTCCTATTTTCCTTGATAAATTTCGGTTTTCCAAGTTCGCCTTTCATGCATTGCACAAAGGTACATTTGATTCATTGTATGATCTTCTGTCTCATATTTATAACTACATGTACTATAATTAATACATTCCTTGTTTCTGCATCTTAAATCATTTTTGTGACGCGCTTCGCTTTATGACTCCTATTTTGGATATAACCTTCTTGGCAGGTATAGGTATGTGTATTTAATAGCTAACTAAATGCCTATGTTTGGCTAGTTCGTCTGTCTCCAGCAGATCCAGCCATGTTTCATGAGATATCATCCGGCTTGTACACTAGCAACGTGATAATTATGTTATGTTGAAAGGGTGCTTTACATTGACATACAACACCAGTTAATTGTTGCTTTATCATAACAACTACACACAGATGTTGTAACAATATGATTTCTAAGTTTTCAATTTCTTTGAGGATTGTTGCGCAAGTTGTCATGGTTTCTTGTACATGGGTGACAATCACTCAATTGTCTGCATAATATCTTTTATAACCTCATCGCATTGAAATGGGTTTTTTTTTGGATGACGTTGCTTGTCTTATTACTTTAACATGCATCTTGTGGACCATATTGAAAATTGGTCTTGAACTAAATGTAATCCACTATAAATAAAGTCGTTATTATGACTGGCTATGCTTTTATTATCTCAATATGTAGTGTCACATGTTGCAATTTCCTTTTCAGGGTTTTTGACTGGGTCAGCAATAGGATATGGATATGGGCACCCCTGGGGTTATGGTTGGGGCTGGGGTTGGGGATATGATCCATGCTATGGATGGGGTTATGACGGTTATGATTCAGATTGTAGTATTGATGTACACATTGATGTTCACTATCATGGTATGGGATCAGTCAGTGATTTTGGTGGCAGCCATTTTGAAGATTATAGTTACCATCACCATGACGACTTCGGCTTTGATTTTGACGACCACGATCATCATCACTATGGTGATGAGCATCATGTACACTATCATGAACACCAGCACTTTGATGAACACAATCATGAACATGACCACTTTGGTGGCGATGATCCTGGTCACGAGGAACATGGTGGCGATGATCCTGGTCACGAGGAACATGGTGGCGATGATCCTGGTCACGAGGAACATGGTGGCGATGATCCTGGTCACGAGAAACATGGTGGCGATGATCCTGGTCACGAGGAACATGGCGGCGATGATCCTGGTCACGAGGAACATGGCGGCGATGATCCTGGTTTCATAGACGGTGAAGACCACGGGGGTGGAGACTTTGGCGATTTTGGCGGTGGTGGCGATTTTGGCGGTGGTGGCGATTTTGGAGGCGCCGGAGGTTATGAAGCTGGGGATATGGATGACGGTGGGGGAGATTTCGGGGGAGGGGATGACGGTGGGGGAGATTTCGGGGGAGGGGATGACGGTGGGGGAGATTTCGGGGGAGGGGATGACGGTGGAGGAGATTTCGGGGGAGGGGGTGACGGTGGGGGAGATTTCGGGGGAGAATTTGACGGTGGGGGGGATTGCGGTGGTGCACACTGGTGGTGATTTTGGAGGCGGGGATGATGGTGGTGGTGATTTTGGAGGCGGGGATGATGGTGGTGGTGATTTTGAGTAGATGATTTTGAGGTGGGGATGACATTGCCAACATTAGAATTATAGTCAATGTCAATATGGCAGTTTAATAAAAATTGAAGAACAGCAAACTTATCGCAAAGAATGAAACTGCTATGCAAATTGTTAAAAATACTCAGTATTAATAAAACAATTAATGTGCATGTGTTTCTGCATGTATATGATAGCCAATGTACAATTTAAATCAATTTATAATTTGTTTATCATTATAGAATTATTAAAATAGTGCTTGTTGAAACGCAGTCCTTATTTTTGTTATACAACTTTTAAGATAACAACATTTTTTTGTATTTTTAAAAAAAAATACTTATTCTTTCATATAGACAAACATGACTATCTTTAAATTGTGTACACAAGTACACATGATGACCACCAGCACTTTACATATCGATGGCTTAGAATGAGAAGGTCGTAACTACTACTTACGACCTTATAAGACTCATACATATTTGAAATATGCTTTATAAGGCGCTTCTTATGAGCCTGTTTTCATGAAAATCTGAAAATGTCATGTTGACCAAAAGTAAACATGTTTTCCCATAGGTAAAGAGTAAATTACAGACGGTTTTCTCTTGTTTTCTCAATACATCGATTTTGTATTTACGACCTTCTCATTCTAAGCCATTGATATATAGTTACAAATGACACCTTGCTGTTTGCATTTGACGGAGATAGCCGTGTGGTAGACATTGGAGGTTTCGAGACTGAACGAAGAATTCTGCAATACCCAACTTCTTTCCGAACAGACACAGTGGTACTTTGTGCCCAGTGTAGAGCACCAATACATGTGCTTGTCACATAGGAAGACAACGTTAGTTTACAGAGACATTGTTAAATCATTTAATTTCGTTGGGACGAAATTTTGTGATTTTGGTAAAAAAGACAATCTCGTTGGCACTTGAATTCGTGGATTTTGCATTTCAGGTAACAAAACAAGGGTCAAAATCAATGTTCGTTGGGATTAAAGTTCGTGGTTGAAGTGAACCACGAAATCCACGAAATTTAATCCCCCACGAAAATTAATGATTTTACAGTAGCTCTCACAAGATGTATGAATAACAATATAACTCACCCATGTGCCAGATCCTTATACACAATTATCTACCATGCAACAAGCAGCAATGTATATACCTGCGGAATTAGGAAATGGGTCATCAAGGGACATTACTGATAAAATGTTTGAACATCTGGCCAATAGTTCGTGAGATTTCCAAGATTCTACAGACATATTTACTATATACCTACCAACTGAAAAACTCCAATAAAGATCTCCTACACTACAGCAGAGGGTATGATAAATTAAACAATACATAATTATCATTCACATTGGTTATATTATATTTATTTACAATATAATTAATACAATGAAATGGCACTGAAGACTAGCCTTCAGATGTTGAGCATAAAAAGGCCAGCATAGCAACTAGCAACTATTAATCATAACAACATAATTAACATAAGCCACAATATGTATCTGTCACATTTAATGTGATCATATTTTTATTTACAATTAAAAGGGATATATGTAAAATTGTATAATACATTCACGTACAGTATAATCTGAGAAAAGTTAACTCCTTTCATAAAGCCTAATTTTTTCGGTTTTCACAGAAGTTTGACAATGCCAAACTGCTCTAAAAACATTTAATTTGTGGATATTGCATTTCAGGTAATAAATACAAGGGCCAAAATCGGTCTTTGATGGGATTTGATTTTGTGGTTAAAGGGGAACCACGAAATCCGCATAATTTCATACCCCATGAAAATTAATGATTTTAAAGTATTTTAAAAAAAATTTAAGAAGCTGTCAGTATTGAGATTTCACAAGGTTCCAGAGAAATTTTGGGGCCGAAATATTTGTTCGGTTTGGACAACATTTTTGTTGTCTAACATGTTGGTTTTCTCGTAGTACAAATGTATATTTTATTTATATGTGTGCACGCGTAATCAACAGAAAATGGAAAAACTAGTTAGCATTCATACCGGTTGTTTTTCAGTCAAAAATATTTTTTTTAAACTATTCAAAATCTGACAACAATTTTTAACAAAAAGAAACATTCAAAACAGTAAAATAAATATTTATATATATATTAAACAAGTCAAATAACTATACAGTCGAACTTCGATGCCTCGAACAGTACTTGCCTCGAACACCCCAGATGCCTCGAACTCGTTCTCCGGTCCCGTCAAAATTCCTTCTTTATTCATATAGAAAACCATAGATGACTCGAACAGTATGAGGGTAGAACAATCGAACTGAATTTCTGCTCCCTTGCTATGATTTAACAGTAAATGACTCGAACAATGCAAAATTTCGCACCTTTGATTGTTGAAATCCATTGTTTGTCCACGGGAAGTCGGTGAAAGGTGTTATTAACACAGTGTGACAATTATTGTACGGTTTACGGCTGTATTGCATGTTTGTGAAAACATTTAAAACACTTATGAGATCTGATAATTACTTAATGAAGGAAATTAAAACTGATTTATTTTTCATTAATTTAAATGTTTGAATTCTTTCAAACAAACTAAACTCGATTTATATTGCAATAAAGTGATAACTCAAACGTATGTTTCTGTTTTCACAATCATTTTATTTATTGATTAACAAACTTGACATATGAATAGCTAGTTTATAATTGAAACATTGATTTAAAAGGCTATCTTACGGAGCTATTAATAGAACGGGGAACTTTGTTTACAAGTGTGAGTATTTGAAGAGTTAGCCGACGATTTCAAGTCAATTTTGTCAAACAATATCATGTTTTATTATGATTATGCATATTATTTCACTATTTGACACAAATGCATTATATACACATTAAATGTGAAATACGAACAAACACTCAAAATACGACAATTACACACGATTAACAGGTACACATACCGAGAAGTGTTCGAACTTATACCTATACAGTGCATATATACTCGTACCCTCGATGCCTCGAACCGGTAGATGGCTCGAACTATTTTCCCGGTCCGAAGGTAGTTCGAGGCATCGAAGTTCGACTGTATTACGGAGACATTGACATGATTCTAACCTTTATACATGCATAGATATATATAACAAGGTTCTTGCACCGAGTATCTCAACTTCTTTTAAATCAATAAAAACCAATTAAAACAGTGTACTCAGATCATTGTTAGCATCTTATAGTGCGCCCAGGATAACAAGAAAGGCAGGAAAAATGGTATAAGCCATGTAGGTGGGAAGAATCATGTGTGCACAATTTATCTGTGTTATTTTAGTATACAATCAACCATACAATTATACATGTTTATTTAAGCAACCAATTTTTCAACAGTAGAAGTTACTAGAACAATCCAGTCAATGATTATAAACATCATATTATTCTGGGCACACATTAACAGGACAGAGACAGACCAATTTACACATTTTTTACAATAACAATAAATTATTCTTCCAACAGTTACTGGTAAAACAAGACTGCGTTCAATAAACGCTTATGCCCCCGTGGAAGCCATGTCCATAAAAAGCTAAGTCAATCAGGGGCCATTATTCAGTTAAAATGTTTGATAGTGTTACATGACTTTGAACTATAAGGGGCTTATGATGGTAAACAAATAATGCCACATTTGAAAGCAGTGCCTTGATCGACTTTATGTGTGATCTGGTGATACAGATGTTATGGTTCTTTGTCACTGCACTTCTCCAAGTTGCCATCTATTCATATACCAAGTTTCAAGTCAATATCTTAAACACTTTTGAAGATACACTCCTGTCAAAATTTGATTCTGAAAATACTAAAGGGGAGATATTTCAAAATTTAAGACAGACAGAGTTATGGTTCTTGGTCATTGCACTTCTCCAAGTTGCCATCTATTTATATTCAAGTTTCAAGTCAATATGTTTAATAGTTTTGAAGATATACTCAGAGCAAAATTTGACTATAAAAAAACACTAAAGGGGAGATAATTCAAAATTTAAGACAGACAGAGTTATGGTTCTTTGTCAATGCACTTCTCCAAGTTGCCATCTATTTATATTTCAAGTTTAAAGTCAATACGTTAAATAGTTTTGAAGATACGCTCCTGTCAAAATTTGATTCTGAAAATACTTAAGGGGAGATAATTCAAAATTTAAGACAGACAGAGTTATGGTTCTTGGTCATTGCACTTCTCCAAGTTGCCATCTATTTATATTCCAAGTTTCAAGTCAATATGTTTAATAGTTTTGAAGATATACTCCGAGCAAAATTGGACTATAAAAAAACACTAAAGGGGAGATAATTCAAAATTTAAGACAGACAGAGTTATGTTTCTTTGTCAATGCACTTCTCCAAGTTGCCATCTATTTATATTACAAGTTTCAAGTCAATACGTTAAATAGTTTTGAAGATACGCTCCTGTCAAAATTTGATTCTGAAAATACTCAAGGGGAGATAATTCAAAATTTAAGACAGACAGAGTTATGGTTCTTGGTCATTGCACTTCTCCAAGTTGCCATCTATTTATATTCCAAGTTTCAAGTCAATATGTTTAATAGTTTTGAAGATATACTCAGAGCAAAATTTGACTATAAAAAAACACTAAAGGGGAGATAATTCAAAATTTAAGACAGACAGAGTTATGGTTCTTTGTCAATGCACTTCTCCAAGTTGCCATCTATTTATATTTCAAGTTTCAAGTCAATACGTTAAATAGTTTTGAAGATACGCTCCAGACAAAATTTTATTGTAAAAATACTAAAGGGGAGATAAGTCTAAGTCCAAAATTAGGTCAAGGTGAAGGTCAAAATGGAGTCGGGTGATACAGGCGTGTGAAGAGTGGTCATATACAACATCCATGCAAGTATGAAAGCTTTGTAACAAGCCATTTTAATGCTAGAAGAAACGGTCAATTTGGGTTAACCAAGAATTTTACCTTTCAATAAGTCTAAGTCCAAAATTAGGTCAAGGTGAAGGTCAAAATGGAGTCAGGTGATACAGGCGCGTGGAGAGTGGTCATATACAACATCCATGCAAGTTTGAAAACTTTGTAGCAAGCCATTTTAATGCTAGACGAAACGGTCAATTTGGGTTAACCTGGCCGGACGGACGAACGGACGGACGGACGGACAGACGGACGGACGGACGGACGGACAGGTGAATTACTATATGCCTCCCGATCTATCGATACGGGGGCATAAAAATGAAGTTTGATAATTTAACATGAAGTTCTAGGGACAACCGTGATATTTGAGGGATCAGCATAAAGTTTATTAGACAACCATGGTATTTGAGGGACCAGCATGAAGTTTGATAGACTAGCATGAAGTTTTAAAGACAACCATGATATTTGAGGGATGAGCATGAAGTTTGATAGACTAATATGAAGTTTAAGGGACAAACATGATATTTGAGGGATGAGCATGAAGTTTGATAGACTAATATGAAGTTTAAGGGACAAAAATGACATTTGAGGGATCAGCATGAAGTTTGATAGACTAATATGAAGTTTAAGGGACAACCATGATATTTGAGGGATGAGCATGAAGTTTGATAGACTAATATGAAGTTTAAGGGACAAACATGACATTTGAGGGACCAGCATGAAGTTTGATAGTCTAATATGAAGTTTAAGGGACAAACATGACATTTGAGGGATCAGCATGAAGTTTGATAGACTAATATGAAGTTTAAGGGACAAACATGACATTTGAGGGATGAGCATGAAGTTTGATAGACTAATACTGTAAAATCATTAATTTTCGTGGGGGATTAAATTTCGTGGTTAACTTCAACCACAAACTTTAATCCCAACGAACATTGATTTTGACCCTTGTTTTGTTACCTGAAATGCAAAATCCACGAATTCAAGTGCCAACGAAATTGTCTTTTTTACCAAAAACCACGAAATTTCGTCCCAACGAAATTAAATGATTTTACAGTATGAAGCTTAAGGGACAAACATGACATTTGAGGGATCAGCATGAAGTTTGTGAAATGAGCACGATATCTGTGATAGTAGTATGAAGTTTGAGGGATAAGTATGGAGGGACGACCATGAAGTTTGAGGGATAAGTATGGAGGGACGACCATGAAGTTTGAGGGATAAGTATGGAGGGACGACCATGAAGTTTGAGGGATAAGTATGGAGGGACAACCATGAAGTTTGAGGGATAAGTATGGAGGGACAACCATGAAGTTTGAGGGATAAGTATGGAGGGACAACCATGAAGTTTGAGGGATAAGTATGGAAGGACGACCATGAAGTTTGAGGGATAAGTATGGAGGGACGACCATGAAGTTTGAGGGATAAGTATGGAGGGACAACCATGAAGTTTGAGGGATAAGTATGGAAGGACGACCATGAAGTTTGAGGAATAAGCATGGAGGGACAACCATGAAGTTTGAGGGATAAGTATGGAGGGACGACCATGAAGTTTGAGGGATAAGTATGGAGGGACGACCATGAAGTTTGAGGGATAAGTATGGAGGGACGACCATGAAGTTTGAGGAATAAGCATGGAGGGACAACCATGAAGTTTGAGGGATAAGTATGGAGGGACAACCATGAAGTTTGAGGAATAAGCATGGAGGGACAACCATGAAGTTTGAGGGATAAGTATGGATGGACGACCATGAAGTTTGAGGGATAAGTATGGAGGGACAACCATGAAGTTTGAGGGATAAGTATGGAGGGACAACCATGAAGTTTGAGGGATAAGTACGGAGGGACAACCATGAAGTTTGAGGGATAAGTATGGAGGGACGACCATGAAGTTTGAGGGATAAGTACGGAGGGACAACCATGAAGTTTGAGGAATGAGCATGAACTTGGAGAGAATTTTTTTCCACAGATGGAATGAAAGTCACAACAGATTAACTCAATCCACCCATAAACAAGATTTGCCAGAACAATACTATCCAAACTTTTCGCAGGATGTACCAGGACCCGACCTCCCAAAGCATTTCAAGTAGAAATCTCAACTCAAATTAGATTTGTTAAAATTTGAGTCGCAATTAGAGATAAATCGGAAGTTTCAGCTCTTGAGATTCTACTTTTAGAAACTCAGAATAACATTGCTGTTCATTGATGCTAATTTTGAGTCCAGTCTCTCATGGATATTGACATAAATAGATGTGCTAATACTTGAGATGAGATCTTGCTCAGATTGAGATGCTTTCAGGAGATCGGGATCAGAACAAATACCTGCTAAGAACAAATGGTCTCCTATTAAAGTGGAGTTACTCCAATTTCGTTGTTAATTTCTGGTTTCCAAGTTCGCCTCGCACAAAGGTACATTTGTTAGATTTTATGATCTTCTGTCCCCTATTTATAACTACTAGAATTAATACATTCCTTGTTTATAAATGCACCTAAATCCCTTTCCAATCACATTTAAGTGTATCTTTTAGCATGTTTTGCTTTATCAGTTATCACTCCTTTTTTGGATTTTAGTAGCTCGGTAGGTATACGCAGGATTGACAAGAACAGTACAATCATGTTGAGCACTTGGGGGGGATAACTTTGTCACACAATTTTGAGAGTTTTTAACCTACTTGACACTAATAACTACACAAGCATTGAATGGACACACACATGTTGTAGATATATCATCTATGAGGCAGCAACCTGCGGAGATATTCCATTACATCGTCTTTAGATAACTTAGAGTCGTCTACTTTACCAGGTTGTCCATCTAACAATTTCACACCTTCCTCCCAAGCCCAGTGGTAACTGTGTAGTTTGGTGTCCCTAAAAACAAAATAATGTTTATAGTTTCACTAGATGCATACGTTAGACCACGAATAGCCCAAAATAAACAAGCACAATGCAGTCTTGCCATCCTTGAAATCACAAAATTTGGTTGACCAGTATCTGACAGTAAGTTATAAATTTTGGTTCGAAAAAAAATGAATAAGGAGCAACATTGTTTGTAAATCATACAATGTAACATTAAAATGAAACCAAGAACTTAAAATAGCCAAATCTGCCTCTTTGAGTGCAGGAGGTTTTAGATTTGATCATACCACTTGTTTGATACTCAGCATAGTTAGTTCCAGGGTACTCAGTCTTCGAATTTGGCCGCAAGCCCGAAGCCCGAGGCTAGTAAAAACTGGGTCGGGCTAGTTATTGTCTCTAAGTGACTAGTCCGAAAGTCAAGTGAAAATTTAAAATAATTTTAATAATTTAATGGTCCGACTAGTAAATATCTTCTCGGGCTAGTAGTTCTGCCATGTTGGTAGCCCAACTGGCTAGTATTTTGAAAAGTTTTTCGTGAAGACTGGGTACTGCTGGTTTGCTCAGTCTCCAGAATATGTGACTGAGCAGTTTCCTTAGACTAAAATACTCTCGACCATTGGGACAAAGAACAATATCTCAAGCAAATTGAAATAGTCCAACATATGCTACGTATTACTGTAAAAACATTAATATTCAAAGATGATTTAATTTCGTGGATGATATCAACAAAGAAATTAAATCATAACAAATATTAATAATTTCTATAAGGTATAACTTAGTGTATAACTTAGTAGATAGTTATACAGTAGACTCCCTCAAAACCGGACTCCCTCAAAACCAGAATCCCCACAAAATCGGACGATTTCTTAGGTCCAGTATTTTCTTCTTATAAAGTCAACTTAAAAAGCTTCCGCAATACCGGACTCCCAGAATTTCGGATTCTGGACGGCATATACGGTCCGCTGAAAAAATATTTAACGATAACTAATTAAAGAATACCGGACGCCTATATTTGTCTTTGCCGATGTGTCACCTTGTATACTGTTAATTAAAGATCGTGTCATAACAAAAGGTGTCATCAACTTATCGTCTGGTTGATGTTTACTCTTAAACGGGTCCAATTAGCACAGGCGTGAAAAATATTTTGTGAAATTCGCCGAGTTTTCTAGATGATTTTTAATAATTGCTTAATTACCAACGCAATTAAAAACGGTCCTTTTCTTTGGTGTTTTGTTGTTAAGGTAGGTATTGCTACATACATATACCCGACCAAAGGATCGTTTAGCGCTCAAAATAATTGTAATTACGATAACAATGCACTAAATCCAAACAGTTTTAATTGACACGTCTCCAATTGTTTAAGACTTGCATTTCGGGATTTGTTGGATTGCACTGTCTATACCATTGTATGATTCAAATAACAAATGAAAAAATGAGCATTTGGATTTGGGTACTAATAAATATTAGTTGATATTTCATCAAATTTAACCCCTGGAGCAACAACTTCCATACAAAGGCCATTATTTGTAGCTCTCAAAGAGTGTTTCTCTGCAGAGGTTGTACTGTTCATGTAATATAAGCATGTACATGTATCATAACACACACACCAACATACCTATGAAAACATAGAAAGGTATACGTTATACAGAGCTCCCAGAAAACTAGACTTCCCAGAAAACCAGAATTTTGACCTGGTTCGAAAGGGGTCCAGTTTTGAGGGAGTCTACTGTACTTAATATTACGTCCCCACAAATTGGTCTTTTCACACAAAAAAAACCATAATCATGTCCCATTGAAATTAAATGATTTTACAGTATGAAGTATATAAAGATATTACCTGACTGAAGCCATACTGTCCGGTGGACAATCAAACTGTGAGAGGTTGTTTTTACTATTGAAGAAATACTTTCTATTATTGGATCTACTCCACTGCATTGTCCATGGATCTACAGGAAACAAAAGAAACAAAGTTAAAGTTACCAATTTTTTAGGGCTGTTTTCAGGTGTTTAAGAGTTTCAACCACCCTTTGACATTTTAACTTCCCCTGGTTATTGGGCTACCTAATAAAACCTACACTTGCGTCTCCCTGGGGAGACTTTTTCTCTCCTGTGGGTGTGACAGCCAACATCCATCTGCGGCACCCAAGAATAGACATTGCCCTCACAGGTACCAAGTAAAACATTGGTAGAGTGGAGCATGGGGTTATTCCTGCTCAAAGACGTTAACCAGTGGTCCAGCAAGGGTTGAACCCGGGACCTCTCGATCCCGAAGGGCACACCCTACCTCTAGGCTACTACTCCCCATGGGAAGCTATTAATAAGAAATGTCATAATTAAACATAGTATTAGCAGTGCATACAAAATAATCAACGAACAAACTACATGTTTTTCTCTTTAAATTAAGTAAACTAAGCATTTCCTTGATACACGGTAGCCCCCATTGGTGTATATAGTGCAATTAACAAAGGGCCGTAACTCTGGTCAAAATTGCCTCAGCCAATCTTCCATCCTTTACGGTCAAATATACATTAAGATTGTAAATCTCTGAGTTTCAGTCTAACAATATTTGTGAATTAGGCCCCAGATCACCTGGTTACAAATCTAGTGTACTATTAACAGGACCACGGCTGCAGCTGAGTAAGACTTAAACCTTTCATGGTAATTGTAGCCATGGAAACCAGTACATACATGATGACATAAGTAGTTACCTTTGACAGTGCGGATGATATATACACCTGTAGGCCGGTAGAAACGATTTTCAGGATTATATTTTGGACAATAACACAGTTTTTCTCCAGGACCACCTCCTTTAACTTTCTTTAACTCTAATCTATAAAACAAACAACTAATTAGAAATTGCAAGCAATACAGAAGTCTTTTACCTGGTTTTCAATTTTTCTGTTGCCATGGCAACCACAACTTTTGTCAGAATCAAAACAAACAAGATGTGCATAATCTCCTTATTGGTCAATATCCACACACAAGGTTTAATAAAACTAACAAGAGCACTGTTTGAGTTATAGCATCTAAATTTCTTGACTGACGGACGGAGGGCAAACCCATAAGTAGGGACTGATAAAAACTTAAGACTACAGACTTAGCTGTCAAGTATGGTTATCCCACTGTGTAAGATAAGGTTCAACTCATACTATAGGAGACAACTATTAATTAGAAATTTCATAATTTATACAAAATGTTTTGCATATTCTCAACCAAAGTTATAAGTATGTACCTCATTTTTCAGCCAATTTTCTGTAAGGAATCCATTTAATACAAGTAATAAGTGCATTAATGTGTAGTTAAATACAAGTTTAAGTAAATCCAGCATAAATATTTTGGAAATTTCCATGTCCGGTAAACAATGGTGCGATTCTCAGGGTTAAAATTTACAAAAATGTCAAAATCATTCTGTAGTGGCCGAAACACACACACAAACTCTATTTAAACGCAATCATTTAGAGGTTATTTATCAAACATGAGTAGGTCATTTTGGTAACAAATTGTACCAAATAAAAACATAAAACTTACTGGTTATAAATTTGGCTAATTTCTTCAAATCTAAATATTTCAGGAACAATAACTCTGACCAAATCAGATCGTGTCAGCTTGGTGATAGAATGAATGAATCGTCGTAGTTTCTCTATCCTGTAAACAATACAATACTTCGAAGATAACAACAGGTAGAAGTGTTTTAACATGAAAGCGTATGTCTTCAACAATGGGCAAAAATTATTTATCCTAAATTTCCTATCAAAATGCCCAATGAGGCTTGGTACTAAGCGTCATTCATGTCAAGGTTCATTGAAGTCTGAACAATGTTTGAGGAGAACAAGAATGTGTCCTTCGTGTCCAGAAACAAAGACATCCAGGAAAATCAATACATCAGAAACATACATGTAATACTCTATGCAAAGACAAGGGAGGCAAAGCAGTTCAGGCATATATGATTCTTAACCATTAAAACTACTGAAAAAGCCGCAAACTCGGTCGGAATCCAGGAAGTCTTAAACTGTTATTTTAATAAGGTATAACTTGGTAACCTCTCTGCAATTTGAACACTTTTGTTGATTCCCAAATGTGGAAAACACTATAAGATGGAAAAAATGTAATAAAACATCCAGATGGTTGGTTGACAAATGACAATTTGTAAACAATTAATGCAGGATTTAATGTCTAAGGGGAGCAACTCTTGCAAAATAAGTATTTTGTTCACCATACAATTTGCTAAGTAAGATATTTGGTCTACTATTTCAAGAGATATAGTCAACATTCTATCGTCGAGTATTGGTCATTTATTAAGAAACAGCCTAATGGCTTCATAATTCATTGTATGTAATGGATGATCGGAAAAAAGTTGTGGGAGCAATAGTGTTATAGCTTGCCTATTTTGACCTGAGCCTGATCTTTATGCAAGAATATATTACAAGGTTCTTGCTTTGAATATATCAATTTCCATAAGCAAATCGTGCAATATCGGCATTTCAGATTTGTGTTTGTATTACATCTCAAGTATCTTCGTGATACTCGCCGATTATGAAAACATACGATCGGTGTTGTAAATGTAAGCAATATATCGACTGTTAAATTATGCTAATGAAAAGGTCAGGCTCATGCCAAATTGACCAAGCTATACTTTAAGACAACGGCTTTCTCTGGTGGAAGTGTTGGTTGTAGCCTACTGTACGGACAGTCTTATAAGGTCGTATGTAGTACTAAACCAGCAATATGTTGGACCAACACAGTCTACATACCTTCCATTATAGTTTAGACTTCGTACATCATTACCATAGAGAAATAGAGCATCAAGGACGTGTACTGTAGTCATCTTTCTTTGTCCAGTACCCTACAATACACATACATATACACAATTAAATCTAAATACTGTAAAATCATTTAATTTCGTTGGGACGAAATTTCGTGGATTTGGTAAAAAAACAATTTCGTTGGGACTTGAATTCGTGGATTTTGCATTTCAGGTAATAAAACAAGGGTAAAATCTATGTTCGTTTGGATTAAAGTTTGTGGTTTAGGTGAACAACGAAATCCACGAAATTTAATCCCCCACGAAAATTAATGATTTTACAGTATTGCTTGCTTAGAATGAGAAGGTCGTAAGTATCTATAGTAATCAATATTTTTAGAACTCTTTACTTATGGTAATACAAGCAGTTTCATCTTCTGTTTGGTAACATGACAAGTTCCAATCTTCATAAAAAATTGGCTCAAAATCGGCTAAAAAACAACTCATTTCATGAAAATAGGCTCATAATATTTTAGGAGGTATAGCATGATTTAGACTAATCGCATTCATAATTTCCTAAATTTCTCATAGAGCGAGACTAATATTATGCTAATGACATTATTTTCTAAAATGTAATAATATAGCAGTAGTGAAAACAGTGTAATGATATAAGACCACAAGAGATTAAGCCTACATCACATCAGCCTTCAAACAGCCATACACATGTCTCCGATAACATTTGGGACAACCTTTTTGGAAACCACTAGTGATTCATGTGACTGTTCAACAAAATCACATTGCCGTGAGATTCATTTTCACAAATCTAATCCACAATGCTTGAAATGTATATGATTTATCTAATATAATAACATGTATTGTGTGGTGTGGTGTGGTGTGGTGTGGTGTGGTGTGGCGTGGCGTGGCGTTGCGTTGCGTTGCGTTGCGTTGCGTTGCGTTGCGGCGCTGCGCTGCACTGCACTGCACTGCACTGTATTGTATTTGACTCGGATTATTGACATATGGTTGTCGTTTTTATACAGGGGTTCACTGAGGCATTAGGTGTCACACCGGTGGAAAGTGCTTCCGGGACGTAGTATGCTAAAATAGTCCCTTTCAAAAATTTGATATACGAGGGGTGATCAATATAGTCGAGGACTTTTCATCTAGCAAGTTCATATTGGCAGCAAGGCTCAAAGCCATTTAACATCATTCGGAGTAAGATGTCTCCGACCGATTGCACTAATAAATTTATTTGATTCAAACAAGGGGCGCGTGACGTTGGAAGTCACGCGACGTCATTCCAAGCGTCACCGTCGGAACAGAACATAGCTCCTTTCTGGACTGATACCTGGTTCCATGTATGAGACTGGTTGTCTTTTACTACTAAAAAAGAAGTTAAAAGCCGGTTCTTGAATGTGAGGTGGAATAAAAAGAGTATCAATGCGTTATTTGAAACAAAACTCGGAAAAGGGCGGTTGGCTTTACATAATTAGATGTTTTCAATAAAGACTGAAACATGACCTATCAGGTTTAGGACGCAATATCGGAATAACCCTTTTGATTTGGAGTCAACGATTTTTTGTGTTGTAGCCTATACTAGTCTTCGGTTTTGCCAATTACATTTGATTGAGATCTGCGCATCTTGTTTCGCAGAATTTAACGGAAAGTGTCCCTAACGCGGTGTTATTTTTGCTATTTATCCTTATTTTATTGACTCAACCATTTGGCAGAGACCCTACAATCACATAAACAACAGAATCATATGAAAATGGCCAATTGTGAGCGCACAGAATCCATGCACAATTAAGTCAAGTCATTTTGGAGGTATCGCCAGGAATTAATAAGTTTTGCGTTAATTTTCATAGCGTGTCGTTTCTCAGAAATAACGTTACGCCCAAGATGCTCGACGGTGCGCGCTTCACCGTGGTTACAAAAAGTGATGTAATCAAGTAAATAGTGACGTTATCATAAAGAAAATTAGACAAATCACGAGATAATTGATTGATCAACATCAGCGTGTAATTTCATTACTCTAGTTCCAATATTTCAAAATTGAGAAGGAAAGTTCTCGAATATATTGATCACCCCTCGTATGTCTGTTGAAGCACTGTTTTAATGTGGAAACTGCTGATTGTTGACCAAATTACATGAATGTAGCTAAAATATGACTTGCATGCTAACTTTTAAGAGTGTTTAATTGATATCTTTCTCAAATATCTTTCCCTGGCTGTAGACTGACAATGTATGTGTGCTTCGGTCAAGTCAGCTTTTGGGGTATGGAAAATAGCGTTGTCCATCCAGAAGCCCTGCAGTATCTCGAAAACGAAACTATCAACATGCCATTTTCTCCAGCTTATTTTGGATGAATAGGATTGCTTTTTATGGAAACGGCCACAGAAAATCACCCGGAATGTCAGTGCAACGGAGGGAGAGATGCGAATTTGGGTCATTTGGCATTTATTTCAATGGCAGAAAATTCACCGGTGTGACATCATTATGTCAAATCCTGAAAACTTGTCGCAAGTCTGTTTCAAATGTCATAAGTACACTACCCAAAACCAGAACTAAATTTCAATCATTGTTTTATTGTTAAAATTCAGATTAAAGAGCTTCAAATGACCATAACTTTGTCAATTCTTAGAATTTTTTCATCAAATAACTTTTATTTTATGCACTATGCATTATTTTCATAAGAACAGTTATTATAGCAGGGTAATCACCTCTCCTCTATATTCTGTTACAATTTCTGCTTCCAGCAATGTATCTCTAGGTAGCTCCAGTTTTATGTCTTGTAATTTCTGCCAGTAAGCATGGGGTCTACACGCTCGTTTGAATACAACAGTTCTCTGAAAACAATAAAAATAGTTTGAAAATTCCACATACCCGGTAGTATTGCTACCAATTAGAACATATAAGAACAGATTTTGCCCAAATACACCACAAAAGTTTGTAAAGTAGAAATAAGTCACAAGTCTGTTTTTATACTTGGCACCGTTGACAGCCACAGCACATTGGCTTTCGAACCCCTCAGATACCCTGAATAACCCTGAAACACCTTGGTAAAGTGATGTATGTTGGATAGTCTTCAAACAGACACAGATACTGGGACCTCAAGATCCCAAAATGTGCTCCCTACTTCTAGGCCCCTGCTCCCTGGGAAAAGTTAGTCAATATTTTATTAACAGTTCAAAGTAGTATGTGACATCAAAATGCCAATGACAAGAATTTGAAGAATTTTTTTTAAACAAAAGTGCTTTTCAAATGAAGATTCTTCGCAAAAATTAATATAAATATGTACACACCCCGAGACCAAGTATATAGACATGATTCTCTGGAAGGTCACCGGTGACCATACATCTGTAATCATACACGCCTTTCATTGTTCTCATATTCTCAACAGTTAACTTGTCAGTCACATGATCAAAGTAATCCATTTCACCCTGTAATGTATAATAAAATTCTATGTATTAGATATACCTGCCAATCTAGTTACAATCTAAACCAAAATAGGAGTGATAAAGCAAAACATGTCACAAGATGCACTTAAATGTGATTTAAAAGGGATTTAGATGCATAAACAAGGATTGTATTGATTCTGATATATTGTCATAAGTCGTTCATCAGGAAGATGGCCTTGAAATTGGTATCACAAAACAGAAATATTGCTCTGGGTTTATTACATCAAAATCAGCAAAACTGGAGTTTCTCTAGTATTTTCTTACACGTGGTCAAAATTTCAAGAGGAAGAACTTCAGACTTATCGCAACTTACAAATCCGATTTGAGCAAAATCACAATTTGAGCTAAGATTTCTATGTGAGACGCTTCGAATATCAGTGCATGAAATAACTATGAGAGTGGACCATCGGTGGATCATTGTTTCATCACTATCAGTAAAATAGAGAAGATGTCATATACTGTAAAATCATTTAATTTCGTTGGGACGAAATTTCGTGGTTTTGGTAAAAAAGGCAATTTCGTTGGTACTTGAATTCGTGGATTTTGCATTTCAGGTAATAAAACAAGGGTCAAAATGTATGTATCGTTGGGATTAAAGTTCGTGGTTGAGGTAAACCACGAAATCCACGAAA
This sequence comes from Spisula subtruncata, assembly GCA_963678985.1. NCBI lineage: Eukaryota > Metazoa > Mollusca > Bivalvia > Venerida > Mactridae > Spisula > Spisula subtruncata. Next base: position 21,118,063 of record OY787661.1, read on the forward strand.
TTTAATCCCCCACGAAAATTAATGATTTGACAGTTCATAGGAAATTGCTCATTTACAATTGTCCATAGATGTGGCATATTCTGAATGGTTGCTCTTTAAATGATCCTTAAGTTCTTTAACCTTGTTTTAAATGCTGAGCAAAGCCTTTCATTGCCAGTCAGTTTTCTGCTGAAATATGGCAGGCATATGAGAACTTCAACCCATATTTGAACCCAGGTCGCCAGATAAGACAGCAAGCACGCTAATCACTGAGCATCGGAGGCATAAATCAGTTATTGACACCAGCAATATAGGCCTCTTTTTACCAGAACTGGCATTAACCATTCATAATAATGCAATTCTTTGAGCCAATCAAACACAGACTGTTGCAAGAATAATTAATTAAGATACTATACATACCCCAATCAGACTCGCAGCTTTTTCATGTGGACGGCTTTTAGGTGGTGCTGTTCTGACTTGATCTGGTACCTAGATAACAGAAATGACTGAATTGTCTGTACAAACAGGATTTTGCATGAATGCTCATTACATACATGTTTTATGTAACAATTTTACTAAATTACATTATATGAAGCTTTCGTGTGTCACATTGTTTTTACCTGTGAGTTAAATAAAACATATAGTAATGATCATGAATGTAACATTCTATGTATTTATCACATAACCTAAGTAAACTCTCATTATCATTCAAAATTATGTATGCTGCAAAGGTTACAACCAAAATTTAGCAGTTTTGGAGTGCAAAACCCTGACCTCATGGGTCGATCAAGGTATGGATTGGCTGAAGTCCCTTCAGGCTAAAATTTGCTTACTTATTGCACAGTATTGGTGCGCCAAGCAATATTTACGCCACTGCTTAACTGCAGGTTGTGTGATAAACTGACACTCAATATAATGACAAAGTCATACACTGACATCTGACATCATTTTATACCATATAGGGACAAACACTTTGAAACACTCTTTGTATTCATACATCTTTTAGTATGAAATGATAAAATTCTAACCTGCCATTTCTCTAGAAGTGTGGTTCTCACATCATTCTGTCTGTGTTCATATAAATTACTGAAATTAAAATTTAAACATTAATATATCATATTTAAGAAAATCAAGCAATTATGACCATTAATTGATTCAGGAAATAAGAAAATAAAAGCTCCGCGAGTCGCATGTGTTGCCTGACTACATGAAATATGAGAATTGATGTCGTTAGTGACTTAACATTACTTTAACTGCAATAATGTAGGATCCGTCATGAGTTGTCAGACAATGGGTGGCGCATTCTTTTGATCACATTATCATAGTTACTGGGTCAATACAACGTCAGCAATAACAAATTTAAGTCGTTGGCGCTACTGTTTCGCGCCAAAACAACGAACAACGTTCCCCGACTTGTTCTACCATGGCAGATCACAGTTACTAGTTTTGTGCCTTTTGTGTGAAAGGGACATAATACAAAAACGATGCAAGGATGAGTTATAGTTCTTGTGCACTGCACTTTGGCTTATTGCAAGAAACATGCATACCAAATCTTGAGTCATTTGAACATAAGGTGACAAAGTTATGCTCTTCAATTTGACCTTTGACCTCTAACTGTGACCTTGACCGTTGAGAAAAGAACCAGGGGTTGCTCATGACACTCCGATTAATAGAGGTTGACATTCATGGCAATTTCAAGCAAGATTGGTCAATGCATGACAAAATTATTGTCCAGACAAGCTTCTTTAGAAATTTGATCTGCAACTGTGACCTTGATCTTTTATATAGGAACCTGAGGGTTGAGCATGACACTCCAGCATATGGAGGTGAACATTCATGCCAAATGTAAGACATATTGGTCAATGCATGACAAAGTTATGGTCTGGACAAGCTTCAATATGACCTTCAACTGTGACCTTGACCTTTGAGATATGAACCTCGGGGTCTGTCATGAACCTCTGTCTCATTAAGGTCATTCTCACGAATCAGTGTATAGTCTAGTCCCTAGACTTTACTCTGATACAGACCCCTTATATCGTTCGCAAATCTAAAAATAGCTCTATTTCGTCACTAGTGTATTCCCGCTATTGTCCAATCAGAACGCGCGTTACGACAGCCGCGGGCATATTTCTATAAACAAACACAATTGTGAACATGGATTATGTAATTATCGAACGGTGATTGAAATTAAAACTTAAGTTGTTTGTTGAAACATATTGAATCGAATTCGGCGTATAAAAAGTATGAAGAATAAGAGAATATCCTGATATCGGTTCTCAAATGGAAATGTAGATCTACCGTTGATTCGAAAAATATTTATCAGAAATAAAATTTAAAAAAAACGGCGAGACGAGTGGAGTGCTGACGTTAAAGGTAAATTCTGTTTTTGTATGACGAACTACCGCTAGTTTCAATTCAAATAACAAGTTATGTTGTGCAATGATAGTAAAATCTTCTTTTGATCATCAATGCAAAAATATCATAATATTTTTTTCATAGGTCGATTTAATAGTCGGAAATAAAATTCAAACTCTGTCGGTTTATATTCTGTATGTAACGTCGATTTTGATTGGACGATTGACGAGGGATCTTTGGAAAACACCCGTGACGGAATTTATTCAATTGCCTTATAAGGAAATGAACGAAATGGATTTGATTGGTTGAGACGTTCGTTCACCACGCTGAGATTGGTTAGTTTTATACCAGAGTGTATTACGGAGGAAAAACACGCTGGTTAAACGAGAATGATTAAGGTGAACATTGATGCCAAATATAAGAAAATTTGGTCAATGCATGAGTGAGATACAGCCCGGACAAGGTCTATAATGGTCATTTTTTAAGTTTGACCTCTGAGTGTTACCTTGACCTTGGAGCTAGAGACCTGTATCTTGCGCACTGCACACTGCCTCATGGTGTTTAACACATTTGCCAAGTTATTTAAAAATGTGTCAATCTATGAGTGAGATACAGCCCGGACAAGGTCTATAATGGTCATTTTTTATGTTTGACCTCTAAGTGTGACCTTAACCTTTGAGCTAGATACCTGGATCTTGCGCACTGCACACCACCTCAAGATGTTTAACAACTATGCCAAGTAATTTAAAAAAGTGTCAATGCATGAGTGAGATACAGCCCGGACAAGGTCTATAAAGGTCATTTTTGATGTTTGACCTCTAAGTGTGACCTTGACCTTTGAGCTAGAGACCTGGATCTTGCGCACTGCACACCGCCTCATAGTGCTTAACAATTATGCTAAGTTATTTTCAAAAGTGTCAATACATGAGTGAGATACAGCCCGGACAAGCAATTTGTGACGCCGCCGCAGCCACCGCCGCCGCAGCCGTCACCAAAGTAACACCTATATGTCGCCTTTCAGGCAACACAAAAATGATGTTTAAAGAAGGGGTTGACAGCCGACATTGGTTAATTTCAAAAGCTCACAATGAGCACTTACTATGACCTTAACACCAAATCTGTTAAAGTAGGGACCTTTTTCTATTTACATAAGATTTCAGGACCTTGAAATTGCAAATAGCTGCAGGATTTCAAAATAAATCAAGCTTCTCATTAGCAGAAATTAACTATGTTTTATTATGCTAGGCCAGTATTTACAACGCATTTTAAGTTAAAACTTAAATATTTCGACTTAAGTTAAAATATTGAGCTGCCCATATTTCACAAGAAACGAAAAATAACCAATGTTTTTTATATCTGTACATAATGCTTACAATGTAAAAAAAAAAAAATATTGGTGTTCCAGTAAAGCTGATACACTTGAAATTTTGAAATTTCTAAGTTTTCACATAAGATGCTTTCTAAATACAGGCCTAGGTGTTCCTAAATGAGAACAAAAGCTATCAACACAACATGACTATTTTCATTTCAATTCTCTACCACTACAATGTGATTGCAATATAGAACTTTGAACTTCCATAATAAAGATACCGCACAGATAAATACTAACGTGTTTTGAGTGAATGCTCGAATCTTCTTTAAATTTAATATCTGAAGATTGCCAAGGCTGAAATATAGAAGATATTCATTGTTCATACACTGGCATTTAGATATATTGAATTTATAAAAAAGAGGGCCACTGGGACACTAAATCACTAAACTGAGTATCTAAGGTATTACTAAGTAAATTCAAACTCTTTTTAACTATCACTCCTAGGAAAATATGGAATGATACGGCAAAGAAATCTGACTAACTGATACCCATTGTTATGAGCTTACAAGAAAAGGTACATGGTTAGGTTTCAAAGAAGCTTCGTGGCCTCAAAAGGAGTGTTTCCCTTATCATTATGACTGGGGTGGTTGAATAGACAGTGAACAAAAAGACAAGGACTGAACTAACTTTGACCCAAGGAGTCATTATAGTGTTTCTTTTTTTGAACAAGTTCTCAGATCAAAATGTTTTTTTGCCCAACTGTGAGCCTGCTAAAACATTGCATGTATACCAAATTTCAGCTAAATCGGTCAATGTTTACACCTTCCCGAACTTTTGACCAAAAAAGGTCTATATTGCATTGATTATTTGGTAATTTTTCAAACTTGTACAAACAATATGAAGTTGCATATTATTTAGCTGAAATTTAGTATACATGCATTGTTTGAGCAAGGTTACAGTTGGGCAAAAAGGTTTTTGATGAGAACAAATTTCTAAAAATGAAATAATCAAAACTATTGTACAGGAAAACTAAGTAAAGAGTCACATTTAACTATTTTGTGAAGCCAGAATTAAAAGATGAATTCTGAACTGTTTGATGAAAATGTTTTTACCTGTCATTTGATTCACAGATGTACTTGTAGAAACCATCATCCCCAGTGAGTTTATCCAGCGGAACAATGTCTGTTATATCCTGTTTGGACGTAGATGCCAAATATTTGTTGAGATCTAAATTGATTTCATGAAAATACTGTCGTACAGGCTCCTTCACTTTCTTTGAAAGCATACCTTTACACACTATGTATCTGTAAAATAGATCAAAAGTCATCATAAATATATCTCACACTCAACTTTGATTGAAAGTTATTATAATACTATCAATTAGAACGCAGATTTCAATATTATGAGAAATATCTTCTTTCAAGTTATTGACCCTCAAAAATTAAAGCATACACAGCAAACAAGTTTTTACGGAAATACTTTCTTGGCACTTCTCTGCATGATTCAGAGCAGTAGACGAGACATAAGAACAGCTACCATTTTCAAAAACAGACGCTATTGTTTTTGAGTTCATGATCGAGTGCATATATGCTGTTGAAATTGAGTTAACAAGACACATCTTACATGCAGGAAGTTTTAGACATTTAATACCGTCAAATGGGTCATCAGAACTTCAACATTTAGCTTAACAATGTTCTAAGGTAACAGGAAAGAGTAACCATTGACCTACCTTTCTGAATTTGCTGGTCTACTGGTGACAGGTTTATATATAGATACAGTATCAAATATTGTATTCATCAGATACACAAGTCCTACACTCGGATCATGTGACCTACCTCTCAGAGTTAGCTGGTCTACTGGTGACAGGTTTATATATAGATACAGTATCAAATATTGTATTCATCAGATAGACAAGTCCTACACTCGGATCATGTGACCTACCTCTCAGAGTTAGCTGGTCTACTGGTGACAGGTTTATATATAGATACAGTATCAAATATTGTGTTCATCAGATAGACAAGTCCTACACTCGGATCATGTGACCTACCTCTCAGAGTTAGCTGGTCTACTGGTAACAGGTTTATATATAGATACAGTATCAAATATTGTGTTCATCAGATAGACAAGTCCTACACTGAATGGTGTGAATAGATCAAACAGCTTACAAACAAAATGACCTCCTGAAATACAAACAAAATAACACATAGAGGTCCCATTGGTGTCACACCGGTGGAAAGTGCTTCCGGGTCGTAGTATGCTTAAATAGTCCCTTTCAAAAATGTGATATATGTCTGTTGAAGCACTGTTTAATGTGGAAACTGCTGATTGTTGACCAATAGGTCTCAGTAAGTAATGTCATTATGACGTTGTTGACAACAGACTTGCTAAGATGCTCGTTAGGGTGTCTCATGTAAATGTCCATATCTCAAGAACTGTTCGAAGCATTTTGTGAAATTTGGTCATCATATTTAAATAAGACTAAAGAAACACTGTAAAATTTTTGTTCAACACAGTTGCTTTACTGGTATCATGCACGACTTTATAGCATCAGTGACATTTCTTTTGGATATATAGCTTGGCCAATTTGACATGAGCTTGACCTTTTGATAACCATAATTTAACAGTTGATATATTACCTACAATACAACACCGATTGTATGTTTTCATACTCAGAAAGTATCACAAAGACGCTCGAGATGTAATACAAACACAAATTTGAAATACCGATACCGCAAAACTTGCTTGCGGAAATTGATATATTCAAAGTAAGAACTGTGTAATATATTCTTGCATATAGGTCAAGCTCAGGTCAAAATAGCCAAGCTATACCCATGTATATCAAGTATTAGCTTAGCATACTTGTATAACATTATCTTACCTGTCCGTAATATTGATATAGCTACCAGGAACTGACACAGATACAACTGTTTGGATAAAATTTCCTGTATATTCTCCTGTCCTTCTACAGAGAAACCCTAAAATATATTCATACATTACATACCGAGTAAAGTATCCCATAACTGACATATATACATACTACCCTATCCATTAACGACATAAAATGTAAGTAAAATTGTTTGCTAAATTGAGTTACTTATTGATAATTATTATATACAAACTTATTTAGGATCAATTATAAAACATGTTCTACAACTTCTATTAATCACTTTTAACATCAGGCCCCGATCTCCCGAAGCATCTCAAGCAGAAATCTCATCTCAAATTGAGATTTTTCCAAAATCAGAGTCTGAATTTATAATAAATCTAAAGTTAGAAATCATTAAAAATTACAGGAATAAATAATGAATAGCATTTGCTTTTTTAATGCTAATTTTTAAGGATGGCAACGAATACCAAAATTGGTATCCGGATATCCGGAACAGTATCCGAACGGATATCCGGATATCCGTATCAAATTGAATGTTGTTAAAATCGTGTTGGAATAAAGCTAATGCTATGCGACAATGTAACATAATTTCGCGACCACCATCGTTTTTGTGTACCAGACAGACCTACATTAAATGCCTCAATGCGGATATTCTGCTAGTGTTACATCCATACCTACGAGTCCAAATATTTAATCTGACCTCTAAGCTTTAATCTTAAGAAACCTGTAAGTTGTTAACATTTTGTGTTTACATTTTGTGTTTACCGTGAGTGTGACTGTTTGATATAAGGGGACGTAACTCCATCTGAATTATTTCTACTTTCGTTTTGACAAGCTGCTACACAGTGATCTCCCTTGACGATATACACGTGGAACTTATTGGGTTCCTGATGCATTTTTTTATGTTCATGTTTACTTTCTGCATCAAACATAAAATTGAATAAATAACTGATAACATAATTGTGCATTTTTAGTTTTTATTTCCAATCATAACCAGTCGATAGTCTTGATACACTTTGAGTAATATTTAATTAGAAATGGGCGTTGCAGGGTAAAAGCCAATGATAAACGTCGACGGATATTAATTGTAAGTTATTTGCCGACAGTTACGTTCAGATTAACCAAAAACTTCAAAGCTTAGCTTGATTTTAATTAGCTGCCGATGAGAAAAGAATGTTTGTAACATACGGCTACATAAGACAAATACCAAATTCGTAACCCCTTTAATCACCATTAGCACCTTTCGTGGACCCGCGCAATTAATTGAAACTGGTCTTATTTAATTACTAATTGAGAAGACAACTTGTTAAAATCGGGATAATTACTAACAAACACCTATAATCTGATAATTGTCCGGCAAAAACAGACTTTAAGTTACACCGCAGTGATTATCACGCAAAAGCAAATCTAACGGAGACCCCGTGTCAAAGAAATAAACAGACCCCCAATAAACAATGTGTCACCGACATCAAATGTATTCTATTGTTCTAGGTGTCAATCGGTTTTTTTCGTCGTAAAGTTATGAGAAAACATTTTTATGAATTTAATAACGGATATTCGGATCCCAATTAACTATTCGGATACTCGGAACACGATACGAATATCCGGATATCCGGATATCCGTTGCCATCCTTACTAATTTTGTGTCCACCATCCCTTGGAAATTATCCAAATGACACATGGCAATATTTGAGGTGAGATTTATCTCAAAGAGATCTTTCGGAAGATCGGGTTCAGGTCATCATCATCACTCCTGATGGTCTTCATGGACAGGAGGGTTTTAGAGATGAGAACCAAGTTTTGCCTTTTAAATGAAGAATATAAAGCGAGGAAATTATTGGAACAATGTACCATTTATATTTTATCTGGTGAAATTAGACCTGGTGATAAGATTTTAATGCCATTCTTTGAAATTGCACTTAAAGTAGATGTCTCCCCCTTCCCACATTTAATACCAATATCAATTTTCCTACACCTGTGGGAAGTTGCTTGTTCCTCAAGGGTGGAAGGGTAAGTTGATATTAGTAAAGATATACAGTAAAATCATTTAATTTCGATGGGACGAAATTTTATGGTTTTGGTAAAAATAAACATTTCGAGGGGATGTTTGTTCGTTGATTTTGCATTTTAGGTAATAAATGCTAGGGTCGTATACCGGTAGTTGTACGATGGGATTTGATTTCGTGGTTGAAGGTGAACAACAAAGACCATGAAATTTAAAACCCCACAAAAATTAATGATTTTACAGTAGGTAAGTTCGTAAAATAAATTACCCCATCTGCCATGACCATGTGTACACCTTCTTTCTCTTCATTGTGTTCTTCATTGATACTGCATGTATTTTCTAGTACATATTTGATGAATACAGCCTGGTTCTCAGGGTTAAATATATCTCCATCGCCATCGTTCCCACGAACACCTGTATGTAACCATAGTAACTATATATATCAATCTAGTACATATTTGATGAACACAGCTTGGTTCTCAGGGTTAAATATATCTCCATCACCATCGTTCCCTCGTACACCTGTATATAACCATAGTAACTATATATCAAACATTGTATTCTCTAGAACATATTTGATGAATACAGCTTGGTTCTCAGGGTTAAATATATCTCCATCGCCATCGTTCCCTCGTACACCTGTATATAACCATAGTAACTATATATCAAACATTGTATTCTCTAGAACATATTTGATGAATACAGCTTGGTTCTCAGGGTTAAATATATCTCCATCACCATCGTTCCCTCGTACACCTGTATGTAACCATAGTAACAATATATCAATCTAGTACATATTTGATGAATACAGCCTGGTTCTCAGGGTTAAATATATCTCCATCACCATCGTTACCTCGAACATCTGTATGTAACCATAGTAACTATATATATCAAACATTGTATTCTCTAGAACATATTTGATGAATACAGCCTGGTTCTCAGGGTTAAATATATCTCCATCTCCATCGTTCCCTCGTACACCTGTATGTAACCATAGTAACTATATATATCAAACATTGTATTCTCTAGAACATATTTGATAAATACAGCTTGGTTCTCAGGGTTAAATATATCTCCATCTCCATCGTTCCCTCGTACACCTGTATGTAACCATAGTAACTATATATATCAAACATTGTATTCTCTAGAACATATTTGATAAATACAGCTTGGTTCTCAGGGTTAAATATATCTCCATCGCCATCGTTCCCTCGTACACCTGTATGTAACCATAGTAACTATATATCAATCTAGTACATATTTGATGAACACAGCTTTGTTCTCAGGGTTAAATATATCTCCATCTCCATCGTTCCCTCGTACACCTGTATGTAACCATAGTAACTATATATATATATATATCAATCTTGTACATATTTGATGAATACAGCTTAGTTCTCAGGGTTAAATATATCTCCATCACCATCGTTCCCTTGTACACCTGTATGTAACCATAGTAACTATATATCAATCTAGTACATATTTGATGAATACAGCTTGGTTCTCAGGGTTAAATATATCTCCATCACCATCGTTCCCTCGTACACCTGTATGTAACCATAGTAACTATATATCAATCTAGTACATATTTGATGAACACAGCTTGGTTCTCAGGGTTAAATATATCTCCATCGCCATCGTTCCCTCGTACACCTGTATGTAACCATAGTAACTATATATCAATCTAGTACATATTTGATGAATACAGCTTTGTTCTCAGGGTTAAATATATCTCCATCACCATCGTTCCCTCGTACACCTGTATGTAACCATAGTAACTATATATCAATCTAGTACATATTTGATGAACACAGCTTGGTTCTCAGGGTTAAATATATCTCCATCGCCATCGTTCCCTCGTACACCTGTATGTAACCATAGTAACTATATATCAATCTAGTACATATTTGATGAATACAGCTTTGTTCTCAGGGTTAAATATATCTCCATCCCCATCGTTCCCTCGTACACCTGTATGTAACCATAGTAACTATATATCAATCTAGTACATATTTGATGAATACAGCTTGGTTCTCAGGGTTAAATATATCTCCATCACCATCGTTCCCTCGTACACCTGTATGTAACCATAGTAACTATATATATAAATCTAGTACATATTTGATGAATACAGCTTGGTTCTCAGGGTTAAATATATCTCCATCACCATCGTTCCCTCGTACACCTGTATGTAACCATAGTAACTATATATCAATCTAGTACATATTTGATGAATACAGCTTTGTTCTCAGGGTTAAATATATCTCCATCGCCATCGTTCCCTCGTACACCTGTATATAACCATAGTAACTATATATATCAATCTAGTACATATTTGATGAATACAGCTTTGTTCTCAGGGTTAAATATATCTCCATCACCATCGTTCCCTCGTACACCTGTATGTAACCATAGTAACTATATATCAATCTAGTACATATTTGATGAATACAGCTTGGTTCTCAGGGTTAAATATATCTCCATCACCATCGTTCCCTCGTACACCTGTATGTAACCATAGTAACTATATATCAATCTAGTACATATTTGATGAATACAGCTTTGTTCTCAGGGTTAAATATATCTCCATCGCCATCGTTCCCTCGTACACCTGTATATAACCATAGTAACTATATATCAATCTAGTACATATTTGATAAATACAGCTTGGTTCTCAGGCTTAAATATATCTCCATCACCATCGTTCCCTCGTACACCTGTATATAACCATAGTAACTATATATCAATCTAGTACATATTTGATGAATACAGCTTGGTTCTCTGGATTAAATTTATCCCCATCACCATCGTTCCCTTGTACACCTGTATATAACCATAGTAACTATATATATCAAACATTGTATTCTCTAGAACATATTTGATGAACACAGCTTGGTTGTCAGGGTTAAATATATCCCCATCACCTTCGTTCCCACGCACACCTGTATGTATCAACATAATTACCATATATATTAAACATTTCATACATATTTTAAAAGTGGTCTTTGCATAAGCATGGCATTATAGAGTGCTTGGTTGTGCTACACTAATAACTTGCTTCAAAAAAGCGCTACATAGTGGACAAGGTGAAAAAATTCAATGCTACCAACTAGCACTCGCCGCTAGCAATCTGTAGCCTAGCAAAGCACTACCGAGCGGAACCGAAGCGATCGGTTGAATAAGAGAACGCTTGGAAGTGCTAGCCTAGCAAATAGCTGAAATACGGTATGCTATCAGCGAACACATTCCCTAGAAGCATGCTGTTGCATAGACATAACATAGCACTACCAAAAAGCACTCAGTAGCGCCTGGTGTGTAAAAGGTTTTCATGTAACAAATTAATCTTCAAAGGTGTACAGCAGCAAAGACGATAAGGAAAACAAGAGGGTGGCTCATCTGTTGCACATTGGTCTAGGTATTAATACAACTTAAATTCTGCACATATTTCATTTAGATTGGATCAAAACGGCGACCACTGGAGCTTACACAACGTTTTTTTAAGATTTGACCTAGTAACCTAGTTTTTGACCCAACATGACCCAGTTTCTAACTTGGCCTAGATTTCACTGAGAACAACATTCTGACAAAGTTTCATGAAGATTGGATCAAATTGGTAACATCTAGAGTGAACACAAGGTTTATCTAAGATTCGACCTAGTGAACTAGGTTTATACCCCACATGACCCAGTTTCAAACTCGGCCTAGATTTCATGGAGAACAACATCCTTACCTAGTTTCATGACGATTGGATAAAAACGATGACCTCTGGAGTGTACACAAGGTTTTTCTAAGATTTGACCTAGTGACCTTGTTTTTTACCAAACATGGCCTTATTTTGAACTCGGCCTAGATTTTGTGGAGAACAACATCATGACCAAGTTTCATAAAGATTGGATCAAATTGGTGACATCTAGGATGAACACAAGCAATTGTTGACGGACGACGGACAGACGAAAATTGATTACAAAAGCTCACCTTGTCACTATGTGACAGGTGAGCTAAAAAGTAGCCAGTAAATTTTTCTGCCTACTGTTTCATTTTTACACTCCTCAGTATATTCATAGCACAGGCATTTTATATAATTATATATGTGCTAAGAATGTTAGTATTACAATTGAGTTAACTGTTGCAGTATTGGTATAAGTACAACTGGTCAACAATATTTCATTCAATGGAGACTACCCAGACATAGTATCCAAAAATGCTGAGTATAGCCTTTATTTGCCAGTCAGCTTTTTGCTGAAATATGGCAGGCATGTGAGTGCCTTCTCCAGGATTTGAACATGGATTGCAGGATCAGGCAGCAAGCACGCTTACCACTGAGCGACGGAGGCACACAGACACTGGGCAATCCAGAAGTTAACAGAAACTAACTCTGCTGAGTATAAAGCGCTTTAATCAGAATAAAACGTATTTAAATGCACATTATTTCCTAATCAGCTCCTATACACATGTCAAGCTTCAAGACCATCGCTTGGAAATAATTTGTGTTATTGGCCAATGGCAAGATGAAAACCAATTGGGTACTAAAAAGCTGAGTCGTTAAAAACAATGCTAACAACAAAACAAATCCACCCTCCCCTTAATAACAATAACATTACCATAGTGTGGTTCGAACATCTCTGCGGGCCCAGCAAAGAAGTTTTCAAGCTTGAAATCATTCGAGCCCCTAAGGGTCAAACCGAAGCCTTTAGATTCCCCTTTGGCACGCCATAAAACATATTCACTGAATCCACCAGGGCCAGCACAAACATCAGCAAAATACAGCAGCTCATTAGATTTAACCATAGGTGTCTAATCAGAAGGAAAACATAATATTTATTTAAACATGATTAACAAGTATAAAATGAGAATGTAATGTCAGACATTTGAAAATAGACAGTGTTATTATTCACAATATCAATCTGTTGCTTGTTGGCTAAGCAAAACGCTATGTAGTGCTTTCCAGGGGAGGTAATCCATGCCTCAAGTTCTATATTTAATTGAATGGAAGGTAACTGAATAAAAGCGCTCAGTAGAACTTTGCTAAGGCAACGGACACATGGTATTGTGTGATGTCACATTGGTACTCGTTACTTTCAAAACGAATGCTTTTATGATGGTTGAAAGGTTTTGCACTTTGCCTTGGCTTTACTAGGACAGATTAAATATACCATAACTTTGTCATTTCTTGATAATTACTTTCATCACATAATTTTCATTTTTATTAGAAAATATTGCTCTTTCACTAATGATAAATCAGAAATTTCGGACACATCAGGAAAATTGAGACCCTTGACTGATATTCCAGTATTAGATGAATTAAAAAAGATTCTTCAAATAAAAGTTTTTACCCCATCAGAGTACTTGGGATTTGTAAACATGAAATCTAACACAGCATCCATATTGGCCATCTTCATAGCAGCCCTGGAAATAAGCAGTTATACAGTCATTACAGTTTTATGGATATAATTAGCATTTTTTTAATATCTTTGATCATTTAAACAATAACACAATATTGACAAGAAAATCTATCTTACCTGTACCTTTACATTCAATACAGTAAAAGCATGTACAGGATATTATAACCTACTAGAGCTGTTGCTATTCGGCCGACCAATATATCCCCTTCCAGCAAAGAACCATAACTCTGGCAAAAATCATCACAGCGCAGATTCTTTCCTTCACGCACATCTACATGTTAAGGTTGTTCATGTGTGCGTTTGAAAGAAATCTTGCAAAAACTGTAGGAACAGTTGCATCCACAAGAATCTGTCTAGTACATAGGTTGTGCAGGGGGTATAATATAATTATACAGCTATGAAGACTTCAAAAGATTTAAACTCCCACAAAGTTAGAAGTCATTGGTCAATCTGGTAGGGAAAAAAGCAAATTACTGGCACTTACGTCTATACCAGTCCAACGATAACGACATAAAATTTGAAACCAGATACCTGTTCAAAAAGAAGACGCCTCTAATAGTTTCATAAGGATTCGATTTCGTTCTTGCTTTCCGCATTTCTTCTGGTTCCAAGTTGTCAAATATACTCTGTAAAACATTTAAAAGTCTTGAAAATTATAAAACTGTAAAATCATTTAATTTCGATGGGACGTAATATCGTGGTTTTGGTGAAAAAGACCATTTCGATGGGACGTTAATCCTAGGATTTTGCATTTCAGGTAATAAATACAAGAGTCAAAATTATTGTTTGATTGGATTTAATTTCATGCTTGAAGATAAACTACGAAATCACAAAATTAATGATCTTACAGTATAATACATTTCTAATCTAAGTAACTGAAGTTACCAAAACATGTGTATTAAACATTTCTAGAAAAATAGAAAGACGCACCCTTTCAAACAAGCAACAAATTAAGTTATAAACAAAATTCATCACTTATTCAGAAAAAGCTTACATGTCATAAAAAATAAACACAGAACTGAAATGACACAACAATATACTACAAAATCATTTAATTTCAATGGGATAAAATTTCGGGGTTTTGGCAAAAAAGACCATTTCGATGGGATGTTCATTCGTGAATTTTGCATTTCAGGTAATAAATACATGGGTCAAAATAATTGTTTGATGGGATTAAATTTTGTGGTTGAAATGAACCACGAATCCTTGAATTTAAATCCCCTATGAAATGAATGATTTTACAGCATGTAAATACTCTAACCTTACAACTGAGAACATTGTCTAACACTTGTTTCTGACAGAATATATCTTCATTGTCTAGTGTACGCTTCTTCTGCAAATGGTAAAACATGACACAATTAAATGATGATAACTAGAAGGATTTTAAACACATTAACTATAAGTGGCTGTATCCTTTTGGTACAATTTGATAATAATGAGTCAGAAATCAGGCCCGACGCTAAAATTTCACATTTTGAGTTTTCTTCATAATCTTAAAGAACAGCCTTTTTGGAATAAATTCTGAAAATTTGAGATGATTCCGGTGATTATTTTCGGTTTTACAGCATATTCTTCACATGCACTTGATGCCGAAAAACACATATTACATGGTGTAACTAGCAATGCTGAAACATTTCCTTAATAAGTTTTGTAAAGATTCTGTATACCAAATTGACTAACAAAGAGTTTTAATACAGTAACACTCTTATCTTCAAATATCAAATAAACAAGTAGCAATAATAAATTTTAATAATTATTGATAACACCTACATCACCAAGAACTTTCCAACTACGGAGTGTTTCTATGGAAGGAATTTCCTCCTGGTACCGTGGTAACCATTCTACAGTCTCGTCAATGATTATCTGTAATAAACATGTTATTCAGACACTCACATTCTTAATATTACAATCTGTTCAAAGTTAAATGATAACAGTTATAAACATAACCTCCTCCATCATGTAAACAATTTTTATCTAGGTTTAACCGGGTGTAACAGATTTTACTGTAATTCCCGCTATTTTTTTCAACAGGGATCGTACCCTCATTAGCATTACTTATTGAATCGTCAGTAGTTCACATTTCTAAAAGTTGCCATGGTCCAGTGGTTATTTGTCATGCCCTTTCATTAAAATTTGACAATGTATATGCCCATGAATTAAAAAAGGAAATATTGAAACTGTTTGAATTGGAAGGTATAAGTTAAGAAAACTAAACAAGAGATATTTGTAAAACAGGTATGCCCCATGGCAGCCCAATTTAATCGAAAATGTTAAAGGTCAAGGTGATCTCGACCTTCGACCTACTGACTTCAAAATCAATAGGGATTATCTACTGTTGCAGACCAACCTACGTGTGAAGTTTGACGACCTTAGGGCAAAGCATTCATGAGTTATTGAATGGAAACCATTTGTTCTCAAAAGATGGTAAAGGTCAGTGACCTTGAACTTTGACTTACTGACCTCATAACTATAATCGACGTTAAATAAAGTTTATCTTATCTCATCTCAAAATCAATAGGGGTTATCGACTGTTGCTGACCAACCTCTATGTGAAGTTTGACGACCTTAGGGCAAAGCTTTCTTGAGTTACTGAACAGACAGACCGACCGACATAAGCAAAGCAATAAACCCCCTCATCAAAGATGGGGAGGGGCATAATTAACTTATTGAGATGTAGTTACCGTATCATCCTCTTCGTTCCATTCTATCTCCATGGAAGGTTCTAAACCTTTAACTGTATGTCCCAGACCACGTCTTCCACGCTGCATTGATGCCTCCACAATATTCACACGTCCTTGTGCATTCTTACCTAAACCAGTTCCAGCTTTGTACCCCATCTTGGCCTGAAAACATCACAATAGTCATAAGTTAGAAAATTTGGCATCCTAGCTCAATTGATAGTAATGAAACTGAGCTAAAATAAAAGATCATACCAGGTAATTATAAAAAATCTGATTGTTAAGCGCAAAAGAATATGTTTTCAAAATTTTTGCGCTATATAAATGCCATGTATTTGTATTTATTTAGTTTACCACAGAAGTACCTTTAATCTGTGTAATGGTATTCAAAAATTATGTTTCAAGTGCCCCTAATAAACATCTGAAATATTTCAGTTACTGTAAAATCATTTAATTTCGTTGGGACGAAATTTCGTGGTTTTGGTAAAAAAGACAATTTCGTTGGCACTTGAATTCGTGGATTTTGCATTTCAGGTAACAAAACAAGGGTCAAAATCCATGTTCGTTGGGATTAAAGTTTGTGGTTGAATTGAACCACGAAATCCACGAAATCCACGAAATTTAATCCCCCACGAAAATTAATGATTTTACAGTATATGGAGAGTCCGAGACTAACCAGTAATGTTATCTTGACACTGGGAAACCCATCAGTTACTGGGAACCAACTATGCTGAGTTTCAACCAAGGGACAACATACCAGTGCCATTTTTAATGGCCTAAGATTGATCCCAAGACCTCTTTCACTTATTCTCTCTGGAAGGAGAATGATACTCTACCATAATAGCCTTCAATGCCAATACTAGGAATATAAGAATGATCAAAACAAGTATCATCGTAGATACAGATTCCTATTTAATACTTCATTTTCTAAGAAATTTAAAATTATATTTAAGATGTTTATGTAAAGATGTATTGACAACTATTGACTATAGCAACAACTATCATACCATCAACTGTTCAGCAACAGTCAGCGATTTCTTTGGTGATGACTGTGATCCATCGTTTCCATCTGAAATATACATGTAAATATATAGCTCAAACTAAACACCAAAACATACAAGCAAAGTAAGATAAAGTTTGTTTATTATAGTCAGAGTCACCCCTATTGAAAGGGCCAGTCAAATTTGACTTATGTGACATTTATCTTCCATGCGTACAAACAATACTTCCCGAAACCCTTCTTGTATTGCCATTTGCCGGGCACCTGGCACAGATGGGTCTACAGTAACCATTTATTTAACTAGCTGGTGGCTAACCAACCGATTATTTCAGTTCAACCTTGGTCACTGTCCACAAAATCCACAAAGGTTAATGATTTACAGTACCCCAGAACTAGCAACAGGTTACAGGCCTTTAAAACTTGACAGCGACTGTCCTGTGCACAACCTTCTACAAATGTTTAATGTAGGTATACTTACCATGGCCTCGTTTCTGGCCTACATTAGCCTGAAATAACAATAAATAACAGCTACAGTCTGTGCCGGAGGATGTAAATTTCTGGTATAAGCCAATAAGGAGAATCAGTGTCAGTATTATCGAAGTAAAAGCTCATTTTGAAACTTTTGACTAAATTCTACAATTTTACAGGCAACATGTCCGTAGCTTTAAGAGAAAATGAGCCCTAAAACAAAAATTTTGAGTGTCATAATGTGGCTTTTTGGAAATTTCATGAGTCAAATTTATCCCTTCTCCCAAGTCAAATGGATAACCTGAGAGTTTGCTTGATATATTCACTATAAAATGAAAATAAAGTTACCGTAAACTCATTTTATTTCAATTGGACAAAATTTCATGGCTTTTTTTGTAAAGAAGATGATTCTGTGGGGACTTAATTTCAAGAATATCTTATCCACTAAGTTAGATAAACTATAGAATCATTTTTATATTTGTGGGGATTTAATTTTGTGGTTGAGCTCTTCCACAAAATCCACAAAATTAAACCCTTCATGAATAGTAATGATTTGACAGTGTTGTCATTATAACTTATAAGAGTTGATAAAATGTAGTATTACCATCATTTGTTTGGCTGTAGGGTTAAACATACTGCTTTGATTCATCTCTCTGCCCATTCTCGGCCTCTTGTTTGGTGAGTGTTGAGGTCCATCATCACTCTCTGAATCACTCTCCGAATCTACAATTATACACAATATTTTACATACTGTAAAATCATTTAACTTCAATGGGACAAAATTTCATGTTTTTTTGTTTCTTGGGGACGTAATTTCAAGTATCCTCTCAGTCAGATACTACAGAACCATTAATATTTTAGTTTTTTTTTAATTTTGTGGTTGAGATCATTCTCGAAATTAAATTCCCCACAAATATTAATGATTTTACAGTATAATAATTTATGTTGGCCAGTAAGAGGGTCAGGATGACCCCACATCTCTCAGCAAATTACTATCCCTGTGGTATGGAAAATGGTGCACTTAACCGTTTACAATGTCATTTTGTTTTATAAATTATACATACAGTCAAACCTCTATTATTCGAAATTGACGGGACCGAAATTTTATTTCGGATAATCCAGGGCTTCGGATTATCCAAATTCAAACAAGACAAACCTCTGTTCAACTCAATAGTCTCTATCTTAATTAGCTGTAGCCGTGTAGGATACTGTACTCGTTTCTGTAAATGTTTTGTTGTTTATATAAATAAAATAATAAAGAAGTAAAAAGAAATAAAAAAACCTGCGTTAATCTATTTATTTATTATTTAGTATATACACATATAACACGAATCGACAATGAAATGTAGTATGCAGCATAAAACATGTATGAAATTCTACATAAACAAAACATGCATTCGCTGACATTACTCGTCAACAAGGAAGTCGATAACATGGTATAGTATAATAAACCTACGACTATATATTTCACATCGTTGTAGTCGTCACTGAGTTAGCTCAAGTCTATAAATAAAATTTTGTGTTAAAAGTCATCACTGTTTAAAGTCATCACTGTTAAAAAGCCTATTGTTAATGCATTTATCAAAGTTTGTCGAACGTTTATACAACAAAGTCAACACTCATTAACACATAATTAAAGTCAAACAAGTTATCAAACATAATGATATGTATTTTTCACGGAATAGCAAATATAACGTACAACCGCTTCGTATTTTTCACAACACTTAATCACATCAATTAAACACCTTGGCACTGTTTTATCAAAGCATTTGCGCTAGCGTAAACCTAAGATTTCCTAAAATATTGCGTACGTCGATAATATTTGCGTAAATGCGTTTTACGAAGATATTTTAGTTCACATTCTGTCGTAAGTTTTAGCTTATTTCTACGCCAAGGCTGGGCAACCCTAAATGGCAAATATGAACGTAAGTGAAGAGTTTTTAACACGCACTGATGATTTTTGACCGTCGCATGTTATTTTAGACCGTCGTTTGTTGTTTTAGACCGTCACTTGTTGTTTTAGGCGTGATTAATAATCAAATCTTGACGCATATTTATTCATTCTGGTACCCGTTATATTTGTTATATTGGTTATATTGTGTCCCGAATTACGTTCAATCTTCAATATGTTTTGCGTAAATGTATGCGAGTACTTGCGATCGTTTAGTAAAACACACCTACGAGTTTGCGTAAGGTAGATATCTATGCGTAAATATACGCGACATTTACGCATTGTTAGTAAAACAGTGCCCTTTTGAACAATAGGTGCGAAAACTTTTAAACTTCGTTGGTAGAAAAATATAATTAGCTATCATTGATAATGCAAATTCGAATAATAGGGGTACAATTCGTATGAAATATTATGCTCGGGACTCAAAAATTGTTTCGAATAACAGAGGCTTTTCGAAAAATAGAATTCGAATAAGTCGATCGAATTTGTATAGGTTTATATAGGAAGTAAAACGGGACTGCAATTCTATTTCGGATAAGACCAGGTTTTCGAATAAAAGGTTGTCGAATAATCGGGGTACAACTGTACATAATAAAAGTCTTTACCTATTGATAGGGTCCTTCATTGGGGACATTTTGAGACTAAATATGATTTGTTTACTGCTTCATCACAGGTTTTGTTTCTTTTTTTATATGGGTGCTTGTCAGTAACGGGGTATTGGATAGTGTTTTTGGGCCATTCATATAAATGTCAGGTTCCTGTGGTACTACTAACAACGGCTAAAACAACCTTTTAAGACTGATGCATAATTAAATTTTTAAAATCAGCACAAGGCACTTCTTATTAGCCAATTGTCATGAAAATTGTCAACAAAACATTGTACAAGTTTACTTTCAACCCTCAGTGATTGCCCGGACTAGATGTGGGGCAATCTGCTAGGAGATTTTTTAATTTCTGACCTTTATATCCATCGCAGATGTGCACTAAAGTGTCATAATTATGGGGGGGTTTGCGATCAAATTTTTATCGGCACTTGAAAAGGTGAATGAAAAGTTGTAAAGACCATGAAATATATAGCATGTCCACGAAGATCAACCCTTTTTCTCGTTATCTGCCCCAAAAACATCCATAAAACACTCAGCGGTTCGTTTGTCCGACAATTTTAAAACGACGATGTCGCACTTTTAAATTCCACTACACAGCTATTTGTTGTTGATATGCAAATCGCATTCCCCTATCGACCAATCAGAATACTCAATGAAATGAGCTTCTAGAACAATGGAGGATGCTGGGAGATCTTCGGCACTATTTGGTTTTCACAGTGATGTACACTGGTACGCGTGAAACCAATTACACTGAGCTCGCTCGGGTGAAACTAAAAACGAAAAATTAACGAAGATTTGTTGACAAATCAAGCTGATTTTTCTTGTAAACTGATAGTTAATGACTTATGAACAGAATACGATAAGTTAAATGAATTTTACTGCTCGCTTAGCGATTCGCACAACGTTAGCATATGAATTACACATGTGTTGCGCTCATCTGTACGGGCTGAACGGGCGGTATACGCGTACCGGATACTCACAGTTATGTTTACATTGGATTTTCGGAAATTACACGTGCTGATTTATTTATCGATTTATTGATTATAAGGACCAATATTAACAGGTATTCTGTACCATTCATTTATTTTTATTATATTTTACATGTTCAATGCTGAAAATGGCTCTAATTTGGCGTAAAAGACAGAATTCATGAAACTCAAAAACTGATCAGTAAAGCGCATAATGGGTCTTGACTTAGAAGTGGATACTCTAAGTCGAGATTGTTTGACTATGCCCGGACAAGATTTTCAGTTGTCAACTTTCGTTTCTGTCCATTTTTTCTTAGGGTGCTTGAATTGTCAGTAACTGCATGGGTCTGAGATAGCATTTCGGTGCCATCTAAATAAAAAAATATCAGGTCCCTGTGCATGTAGCATGTATAATTGTATAGTTCCACAGGGTTGGGAGCCTGGGTTTCAATTGTCAGACTGAAAATGTGTTTACAAGCTTTGTGTCAATATCATTTTTACTCCAATGTTGACCTTGGGTTTCTTTATTAATATGTTCAAGTTTAATTTTACTGATTCACAAGATAAGAAACTAGTCTGTAAATTACCAGGCAAGAGTAATAACAGAAAATTCGATTTTCTGAAAATCAAAATGGTGAAGTTTGGAAACTGAAAGTAGGACACTGTTTTCTGTTTCCACCAGAAAATGACACGTCAAATTAAGAGCAGCAATTCATACACAAAATGAAGTATAACAATGTTACCAGATAAAGCCCTTTTGAAATTCGTTGCCATTGTGATTAAAGTTTGTCCTGCTTTCCAAAATTTACTTGACTTCCATTCTCCATTTACGTTACTCCTTCTTTTTGAAGAGTCGCTGAAAATTGAAACTCGAAAGAGTTGTCGTCCTTTACCTTTACTATCATAGTAGACCTACGTGTAAAGACCAAAGAACGTCAAAATAAGTACTGCAATACTAGGAAAATACATTCGTGTATTACCCTTTAGCTATATGAAGAAGACAAATATTGGCTTACCACTCTACACAGGGTCGCACCCTATGGTCTACCTATGCCCCCTCACTATGAGATGTGTCCATTCCATATACCTCTCTATACACACTGTCCATATATACCTCTCTACATACAGTGTCCATATACACCTCTCTATATACAGTGTACATATATACCTCTCTATATACAGTGTGCATATATACCTCTCTATATAAAGTGTACACATATACCTCTCTATATACACTGTCCATATATACCTCTCTATACACACTGTCCATATATACCTCTCTATACACACTGTCCATATATACCTCTATACACACTGTCCATATATACCTCTATACACACTGTCCATATATACCTCTCTATACACACTGTCCATATATACCTCTCTATATACAGTGTACATATATACCTCTCGATATACAGTGTGCATATATACCTCTCTATACACAGTGTACATATATACCTCTCTTTATACAGTGTACATATATACCTCTCTATATACACTGTCCATATATATCTATCTATATACAGTGTACATATATACCTCTCTATACACACTGTCCATATATAACTCTCTATACACACTGTCCATATATACCTATCTATATACAGTGTACATATATACCTCTCTATACACACTGTCCATATATAACTCACTATACACACTGTCCATATATAACTCTCTATATACAGTGTACATATATACCTCTCTATATACAGTGTACATATATACCTCTCTATACACACTGTCCATATATACCTCTCTATATACAGTGTACATATATACCTCTCTATATACAGTGTACATATATACCTCTCTATACACACTGTCCATATATACCTCTCTATATACAGTGTACATATATACCTCTCTATATACAGTGTACATATATACCTCTCTATATACAGTGTACATATATAACTCTCTATACACACTGTCCATATATACCTATCTATATACAGTGTACATATATACCTCTCTATACACACTGTCCATATATAACTCACTATACACACTGTCCATATATAACTCTCTATATACAGTGTACATATATACCTCTCTATATACAGTGTACATATATACCTCTCTATACACACTGTCCATATATACCTCTCTATATACAGTGTACATATATACCTCTCTATATACAGTGTACATATATACCTCTCTATACACACTGTCCATATATACCTCTCTATATACAGTGTACATATATACCTCTCTATATACAGTGTACATATATACCTCTCTATATACAGTGTACATATATACCTCTCTATACACACTGTCCATATATACCTCTCTATACACACTGTCCATATATACCTCTTCCGAAAATGTGAAAAACACTTTTTTTCAGAATTTTGCATTAAAATAACATCAGCTTGTAGCAAATTATCTAATTAAGAAAATGAATACCCACATGATATGTTTCCGTTCAATAATAAAAAAAGTTACGAACATTTTAGTGTTAGATCTACAGCTCTTGTAGATGTGCACTGCGCGCCTAGATCCAAGTTTGACACGATAATTCTCTACAATAGCAACTGATCTACCAATTACTGAACACGTTACGTTTTTTTTAATGTGTTTTTAATGAAAAAGCTGCAACATAAATATTATACAGAACAATAGATGGCTTAGCAGTGTCTTTGAGTGATAATCGCCCCGGTAGGTCTGTGATAATTGCCCTCGGCTAATTATCAGCCTACCGGGGCGATTATCACTCAAAGGCACTGCTCAGCCATGTATTATTCTATAAATATACAGTGTACATATATACCTCTCTATATACAGTGTACATATATACCTCTCTATATGCAGTGTACATATATACCTCTCTACACACAGTGTACATATATACCTCTCTATACACACTCTCCATATATACCTCTCTATATACAGTGTACATATATACCTCTCTATACACTGTGTACATATATACCTCTCTACGTGGGCCCATCAATAATTTCGTGAACTAATTCTACTGTTTCATAACGCTTTGACATAGCTTATTGAAATTTTGCATGGTCAAATATAATTTATTGCCCAATTAATTAAGCATAAAAAGTGATTGATGACGTCACTACTTATGACGTCATATCAATATTCTAACGCCATGTCATTGGCGTTCGTTATTAAAAATGGCGTCGCGTGATATGATCGAGTAACGTTTTGTATTAAAGATTTATACATTACTCAGGCAATACGTCTTCTACATTCAGAAAATTTTGCATGCAGTTAATATGGACTCTTGGTAATCGAATAGTGCAATTTCATTGTCGAAGAAGTACTTAAATGGCAATAGAGGAGCGAACAAAGACGATAAGCATATTCGCCGACAATTGGTTGTTTAAATTGGCGGTCGGTAAAGTGTATTGACCATAATATTTTGCGACATACATATAATAACTAGTAATTAATGTGTTTTTTTCCGAAAGCTACTGTTATTAGACACTATTGTAGCAATAATTAAATCTCAGTTGTTATCGGCTATTAAATAAAAGCACATACAACTTCAAATGTATGAAATTCTGACATACCATGAAAATTCGCCAATCCGTAGCCGCAGCGTGGTTTCGGGCACAATTTAGGACTTGAATATAAAACTTTTATAGCACCCATCCTATAACCCAGAACAGACTATGGGCTACTTCTGACCATTTCCAAAACTCAAAAATAGCCTGCATGGTTAGAAATACTAGCCCCGAGAGAAGTTGTGTGCGTCATAAACAAAACATTGCGGGAGATGTCACGTGACGGCCTGTGACACGTGCTCCGGTCATGAGTTGAGCAATGGAATAAATGCAAACTGTGCACGGGATGTTACTTTAATAAGGTATAGAGGCTAAAAGTGTGTAAGTCTATTTATACTCGCTACATAAAATTAGTTCACGAAATTATTGATGGGCCCTCGTATATACAGTGTACATATATACCTCTCTATATACAGTGTACATATTATATACCTCTCTATATACAGTGTACATATATACCTCTCTATATACAGTGTACATATATACCTCTCTATATACAGTGTACATATATACCTCTCTATATACAGTGTACATATATACCTCTCTATATACAGTGTACATATATACCTCTCTATATACAGTGTACATATATACCTCTCTATATACAGTGTACATATATACCTCTCTATATACAGTGTACATATATACCTCTCTATACACAGTGTACATATATACCTCTCTACATACAGAGCCACAGTGGCCTAGTGGTTAGGGCGTCCGCCTCCGGAGCGGAAGGTCGAAGGTTCGAATCCTGGCGGAAGCTGGGTTAGAACTGATGCGACCGGTTGGTGAGCCGCCAGCTAGTTAAAGAATGGTTACCGTAGGCCCATCTCTGCCAGGCGCCCGGCAATATGAGAAGGGATTCGGGAGGTTCTGTGCGCATGAAAAATAGGTGTCTCATAAGTCAAATTGGCTGGCCCTTTCAATAGGGGTGACACTATAATAAACAAACACTTTACCTTTTACCTTTACAGTACATATATACCTCTCTATATACAGTGTACATATATACCTCTCTATATACAGTGTACGTATATACCTCTATATACACTGTGTACATATATACCTCTCTATATACAGTGTACATATATACCTCTCTTTATACAGTGTACGTATATACCTCTATATACACTGTGTACATATATACCTCTCTATATACAGTGTACATATATACCTCTCTTTATACAGTGTACATATATACCTTTCTATATACAGTCTACATATATACCTCTCTATATACAGTGTACGTATATACCTCTCTATACACAGTGTACATATATACCTCTCTACATACAGTACATATATACCTCTCTATATACAGTGTTCATATATACCTCTCTATACACACTGTCCATATATACCTCTCTATATACAGTGTACATATATACCTCTCTATATACAGTGTACATATATACCTCTCTATACACAGTGTACATATATACCTCTCTACATACAGTACATATATACCTCTCTATATACAGTGTACATATATACCTCTCTATATACAGTGTTCATATATACCTCTCTATACACACTGTCCATATATACCTCTCTATATACAGTGTACATATATACCTCTCTATATACAGTGTACATATATACCTCTCTATACACAGTGTACATATATACCTCTCTACATACAGTACATATATACCTCCCTATATACAGTGTACATATATACCTCTCTATATACAGTGTACGTATATACCTCTATACACACTGTGTACATATATACCTCTCTATATACAGTGTACATATATACCTCTCTTTATACAGTGTACGTATATACCTCTATATACAGTGTACATATATACCTCTCTATATACAGTGTACATATATACCTCTCTATATACAGTGTACGTATATACCTCTATATACACTGTGTACATATATACCTCTCTATATACAGTGTACATATATACCTCTCTTTATACAGTGTACATATATACCTTTCTATATACAGTCTACATATATACCTCTCTATATACAGTGTACATATATACCTCTATATACAGTGTACATATATACCTCTCTATATACAGTGTACATATATACCTCTCTATATACAGTGTACATATATACCTCTCTATATACAGTGTTCATATATACCTCTCTATACACACTGTCCATATATACCTCTCTATATACAGTGTACATATATACCTCTCTATATACAGTGTACATATATATCTCTATATACAGTGTACATATATACCTCTCTATATACAGTGTACATATATACCTCTCTTTATACAGTGTACGTATATACCTCTATATACACTGTGTACATATATACCTCTCTATATACTGTGTACATATATACCTCTCTATATACTGTGTACATATATACCTCTCTACATACAGTACATATATACCTCTCTATATACAGTACATATATACCTCTCTATATACAGTGTACATATATACCTCTCTACATACAGTACATATATACCTCTCTACATACAGTACATATATACCTCTCTATATACAGTACATATATACCTCTCTATATACAGTACATATATACCTCTCTATATACAGTACATATATACCTCTCTACATACAGTACATATATACCTCTCTATATACAGTACATATATACCTCTCTATATACAGTACATATATACCTCTCTATATACAGTACATATATACCTCTCTATATACAGTGTACATATATACCTCTCTACATACAGTACATATATACCTCTCTATATACTGTGTACATATATACCTCTCTATATACTGTGTACATATATACCTCTCTACATACAGTACATATATACCTCTCTATATACAGTACATATATACCTCTCTATACACAATGTACATATATACCTCTCTATATACAGTGTACATATATACCTCTCTATATACAGTACATATATACCTCTCTATACACAATGTACATATATACCTCTCTATATACTGTGTACATATATACCTCTCTATATACAGTGTACATATATACCTTTCTATATACGGTCTACATATATACCTCTCTATATACAGTGTACATATATACCTCTCTATATACTGTGTACATATATACCTCTCTACATACAGTACATATATACCTCTCTATATACAGTGTACATATATACCTCTCTATGTACAGTACATATATACCTCTCTATATACAGTGTACATATATACCTCTCTATATACAGTGTACATATATACCTCTCTATATACAGTGTACATATATACCTCTCTATATACAGTGTACATATATACCTCTCTATATACAGTGTACGTATATACCTCTATATACACTGTGTACATATATACCACTCTATACACAGTGTACATATATACCTCTCTATACACAGTGTACATATATACCTCTCTATACACAATGTACATATATACCTCTCTATACACAGTGTACATATATACCTCTATATACACAGTGTATATATATACCTCTATATACACAGTGTACATATATACCTCTATATACACAGTGTATATATATACCTCTATATACAGTGTACATATATACCTCTATATACAGTGTACATATATACCTCTTTATACACAGTGTACATATATACCTCTCTATACACAGTGTACATATATACCTCTCTATACACAATGTACATATATACCTCTCTATACACAGTGTACATATATACCTCTATATACACTGTCCATATATACCTCTCTATACACACTCTCCATATATACCTCTCTATATACACAGTGTACATATATACCTCTCTATATACAGTATCCATATATACCTCTCTATATACATAGTACATATATACCTCTCTATATACAGTGTACATATATACCTCCGTACAATTTTTTTATATATTAAACTGAGTTTTGACGTATATATCCAGTTTAAAATGTTTTTTTGATATTTCTGGTCGGAAAAAAATACATCTGCATGTCAAGAAAGAACCACTACATACATACATGTTTCGTCGAAAGAATTGAAACAGGCACAAAATACATTACCTCTAAATCGTCATCATTTGTCGGGCTGCCTATAATTTTATTCAGCTTAACACAAAGTATCGGGGCACACAGGGTGATGCATATAAAGGCCGGTAAAAGCTGTAGGTCTTGTAGTTTGGGAACAATTAAGCTTCCTGTAGCAAAGTCCTGTTTTGGTGAAGAATAACTTCATATCCTCGCAGCTCACAAAAGAGCTCTTTGTAGAAAGGTGATCTAAAGACTCAGTCTTAGGTATTTTCTTCATAGCGAATACATTTTGTAACACTAATCAACATCTTTAATGAGGAATTCCCTGACTCTTCTCCGACTTTTTCCTGAGCTGAAGGCTAACATGTAACTAAATGGAGAAAATGTAACATGTGTCTTTATTTATGCAGAACTCAGTGGCCTCTGTAGCTCAGTGGTTAGCACGCTTGCCTCCTAATCCGGCAACCTGGGTTCAAATCAGGGTGGAGGCACACATATGCCTGCCATATTCAGCAGAAAGCTGACTGGCAAAAAAGGGCTATGCTCGGCAGTTTAAAAAGAAGATTATGCGATGATGAAACCGAATTATAACTACACAAAAATCAATTTGAACATTTTATTCTAGTTCTGGACATAATGTACATACTAACATGGCTCGACAGATAAGATACAATTCTACCTGTCGACAGCTACCAATGTGGTACAATCCAAAAAGATTGTCACACAATGTCATATTCTCACAAATAACAAAAAATATGATTCAAAACATGTTGAATTTGTCATTAACACTAATACAAGTAACTTATTCAATGAGAGTCTGTCCATATATTTTAATTATGAAAGTATTATGATAAAACAAGACAAACTCCAATGAAAATTTTCCCATATTTCACTACGACACAAAACAGTTTTCAAATTTTCTTATCAGTTCATATTGTACTGTCGTCAAATGAAAATCAAAGGTAGAGCATTCTAGATCTATCTCTTAAATTCTGACTAAGAAGTCACTTAAAATTCATGAAATACAAAATGTATTTTGACTATTTTCTAATAAAAAGTTGTAAAACTGAGGAAATTCTATGAACATTGACTGAACATGCTTTAACAAAGCAAAAAAAAAATAGAAATGAACCAATGCTATATGCCTCCCACTTATAAATAAGTGGGGGGGGGGCACAATGAGACAGGCCATCTATTGATTGAGACAATTCACAAGAAGGCAGTAAATATACAAATATTGAGAAATAGGTAAATGTACTGTATGATCACAATGTAGACAAAGTCCCACACAATTTTTTTTTCTAAAAATTAATACGGAACACAGATGCATCTTCATGAAAGGACTGAATTCAGTAAAGTTATGCCCTGGTTAAAGACTTGTCCATAAAATATAGTTAAGTCATTCAGGGTAATAATTCTGCTGAAATTTTGGATAATTTTACATTGCTTAGACAATGAATTGTGTTTATGATGGAAAACAAGTATGCCAAGTTTGAAGCAATGCATTGGTTGACTTCAATATTTGAGTTTCAACATTTTGTAACAGATGAACAGACGGACGAACAGGACAATTGCTATATGCCTCCTGCATCAGTAGAAGCCGGGGCAAAAATTTTCAATGTGTAAAATGTACCACATTTGACACCACAACATACAGAATACAGCAACAACTGTAGACAACATAAATTTAATACAAAATTATAACAGAATCATACGTTTACACGGACACAGTCTTGAAGTAATATTTTTGCATGGTATCAATCAAGGAAGACAACCTCGTTCAGCAGACGGCTAAATTTCATCAATACAACTGGCTCCGATCTCTCGAAAAATCTCAATCTAAGCAAAATCTCATCTCAA
Organism: Spisula subtruncata; assembly: GCA_963678985.1. NCBI lineage: Eukaryota > Metazoa > Mollusca > Bivalvia > Venerida > Mactridae > Spisula > Spisula subtruncata. Next base: position 21,149,002 of record OY787661.1, read on the forward strand.
AATTGTTATGCATCACATAGTTCGTTTCCTTAAAGGAATGTGGTTTCAAAATTGGTATCAAAATGGAAACAGTATTCAGAGGTAATCATAGTGAAAGTGAAACAGATCAAACTTCAGATTTCCCTTAAATTCAGACTCAGATCTTGACGAAATCTCAAACTGAGTTGAGATTTCCATTTGAGATGCTTTGGGAGGTCGGCGCCAGGTTCAGTGTGTTTAATAAAAACATGCATAATTATGTATTTTATTACCTTAAATGGTATTGCTGCATCCATATATTATACAGTACTCATAAGGAACAATATTGTGTCATTATTCAAAATTTGTAGATTTTGACGCACTTCTAGTATTTTTTATTTCTACACATTAAAAAAGATCAGCAATAAATTACATGTATACCTGTATATCAGACATACGAACACATGCATACCAGACATGCATTACGTATTCATATTATTACACATGTTACTTATTCCTAAACTCAATCATGAACGTGACTGTATATTCATGTACAAGTCTAACATTGGACGAGTACAAGAAAATGGTGCCTAAAAACGGACCAACTCGCCATTCATTGAACCAGACCACAATCTCCAGAAGCATCTCAAGTAGAAATCTCATCTCAAATTGAGATTTTGCTAAAATCAGAATCTGAACTTTGGATATGTCTAAAGTCCAGGCTCTTGAGATTTTACTGTAATAATTTTCGATTGGTATTTGAATATTTCTGTGTTAAGATGCAAAATTTGCGCTCAGCTTCTCATGAAAATTACCTCAAAGACAAATTAAAATATTTGAGATGAGATTTATCTCAAGTTGAGATGGTTCATGAGATCGTGGCCTGTAAACTGTACTATTATCAAACAAATTATAAAAATTCTTCCAACATTTTCAACACTACAAAACATGTATACATTTCCTCTTGCTAGCAAATCAATCATTCTCGTAAGAAAATAAACGCACATGGTATAATATTAGTTATTGCTTTAAATACACGAAGACATAACCAGGAAGAGCATATATACACTAAGTACACTCGGACATAAACAGTACACTGTCTATATATAGAGGATCTATCACGAGTTGTCAATTGATATGAATTTATAATAAACGAGTTCTTGAAATTTTAGTAATCGGGCCTTTTGTTTTGGTTTTATATAAATTTAGCAATTGACAACGAGTGATAGATTATTTATATCATATGACGCAAATAACGCCAAATATACAACGTTCTATTGGAAAAACACACCCATGTAGTATAATTTTATATCACACATGTGAAGTATAAGAATATACATACTCTCCATACTAACCTGAATACAACGAAATTCATGTGATATATAAATATACAAGATAACCCAAAATCTTTCATACTTAACTTGTTAAACTTGTTTCTATCATTAGAGAAGATATACCTTAGTACTTTTCTATCAAAACACTTACCAAATCTCGAACTTTTGCTCAAATTTTAAAAACACCTTATAATGGTCAGAGGACAGAAATTGTTTTTAGGACTTCATTAACTAAAACATTATTAATGTTAAATATCTCTTTACCAAAATTTCAACCAGTTAAAAAACATAAATTAAATTTTGAGTGTAGCTTTTAAGAATTCCGTAAGTGCTGTGATAAAATGGTACCCAAGGTAAGGGTAGACCTTTGACTCATACAGACAAACATTCATATTTGTTTCAAGTTTATACTGTACTTAAATAAAAATACTATATACTCACAAAATTGACTAGTTCATCCAAAACCCAAACTTTACTTTTCTGTAGGTTTTTAATTATACAACAAAGGGAGGTAATTTCTGCTGCTTCAAATATCAATGTTACACAAATTACCTCCCTTGCAATAAAAATGCAAAAATGCATTCAAAAAGAGCAAAATGTTGGTAATCGCTTGAACAAACAACCAAAACTATTTAACGGTTTAAAAGTAAACATTGTCCGTACAAAAGAATCTTTCAAAGACTAGAGTGAAAGCCTAACATATTGAAAAATAATGTCAATCAAGTTAAATAAACGTCTTAACAGTGTTCCCATTCACTATCAAATATATTTCATTGCTGGTACATTAGAAGGGATTGAATGGAATCACGATGACCTAAGCTACACAAAAGAGACCTGCCACATTTTGTAAACAAACGCTAATTCTGTATGCAGTAAGAAGTGGTTGACAAATAAATGTTTCAAGTATATTATCGGAAATAAGAAATATCTATCATAGACATTAGAGACACAGTTAAGGGCCTACCGTCACAGTAGCTTATTGATGGACCTCTCAGAGATGAAAAAATCAGGGCCTGTATTTATAAAGCATCTTAAGTGAAAACTTAAGAATTTTCTTAGAATCTCAAATTTTCCTTAAGTGTATCAGCTAAACAGGAAAACTAATATTAACCATAATTTACATTGTTTAGAAGCAGTATGTTAAGAGCTACAGTAATTATACAGTAAATATGGGCTTTTTTTCGTTTTTTGTGAAATATGGGCAGCTCAATATTTTAACACAAGTCAAAATATTTAAGTTTTCACTTAAGATGCTTTGTGAATACCGGCCCTGTTCTCTTAACAATAATACATGTAGTATGATTGAACACTTCATATATAAGACACCTATAGATATAGTATAGTCTACATGTTAACATTTAAACAAGATTTTAAATAAATTAAAACTTGACCAACATTTCTGACTGACTGACTGTGTACGCAGTAAAAATATTGAATAATACAGGATGAGACAGTATCTTAAACCAAAACAGATGTACAAGAACAAGATACATGTACATGTAAATACCTGCAGGATAATCCAGAATAAACAGGATAGTCCATAAAATAGGATTATCCAGAATGCTACAGGATATTTCAGAATACAATAGGATAATCCAGAAGACAACATGATAATCCAGAATAAAACAGGATAATCCAGAATAAAACAGGATAATCCAGAATACAACAGGAAAATCCAGAATATAACAGGTTTACCTAGGATTTCATTGTAACGATAATACACAGTAACAATACATAGAAAGTCGATGATAATACCACATAAATGTACGTCGTATTTCATAAAATCACCAACATGCATACATGGAAATAGTTATACATACATAAATACATACATCATTAACAGAAAATAAGAAAGCATAATAAAACAAACATAATATCCAGTTTCTTTCAATATGAAATGCAATACATGGCAAATCCGACTCTTTCATGAAGTAGAGAATCCCTGAATGACATCATCACAAAACCGTCACATGACCATCACATGACCAAATCATGTGACCTTGATTGTTCATGTGACCTTGTTTTTATTCTGTACAATGAGTATGACATTCGACCAATCCCATGAAAGACTGAGATCTGGTTGTGTACACATGGCAGGCCTATAATGTCTTTGCTTTTTTAAGTAATTCTTGAACAAATTCCTGAAAATAGAAAACAAATTTCATCAAAGAAGGTGTAGAGAAAGAGCATACTGCACAATAAGTAAGTTGCATCATAAATAATCATCAATAAATGTTTGCTCGTTCCACTTAATGCTGTATTCAAATATTTTACTGTAATATATATGGTGGCTGTTTTGGTTTTCCTGGACTACTAGAGCCAGTGCTGACTTACTGTATACCACAAAAACTAGCACATACAGAACATATATCACAGGGTGCACTAACCTCAGGACAACGACTATCATCATTCACTTATCCGGAAGCAAACAACAATTCATGACAATTGTTTAGTAGATACAGTTGTAGTAAATACACAGTTAACATCCTGACAAAAAACATCATTTTCCAGAATTCTCCTATACCTATAGCCTACTAATACATATGGAGATTGTAGCTTCAGTGACCTTGCTATTTTCTAATCAATTCTTCACTCATCATTTACAATGGCAGAAAACTGGACTGTAACTTCTCAGGCATAACTGAGTGAGCAAGGCAATATAGTATATCTATCAACATGTAAGGAAGCTTCCGTTGAGACTCACATTGTTGACAGGAAATGTATTTCAATCTCACCCATCTATTTACATTTTTCTAGAATACCAATCATACATACATACTATAAAATCATAAATTTTTGTGGGTAGGGGGTTAAATTTCGTTTTTTTCGTGGTTAACTTTCAACCATGAAATCAAATCCCACTAAGTTTTTCCCTTGTATTTATTAACTGAAATACAAAATCCACGAAATTAAGGTCCCATCTAAATGGTCCATTATACTAAAACCATGAAATTTCATCCCATAAAAATTAAATGATTATACAGTACTACATACTGGACGGTACACAAGCTTCAGTCAATGCCCTCACAGAAAGACAACATAAACAAGAGATGTTTGTAAAACATGTATGCCACCATGGCTGGCCTTGACCTTTGAACTACTGACTTCAAAATTAGTAGGGGTCATCTACTGTTGGTGACCTGAACCTCCATGAAAAGTTTGAAGATCCTAGGGCAAAGCGCTCTTGAGTTATTGAACGGAAATCATTTGGTCTACCCACAGACAAGACGGATGAACACACAGACAGAGGGACAGATGATGAGCAAAGCAATATACCCCTCATCAAAGATGGGGAGCATAATGAATATTGTACTTATACCGTACATTCAAAAAAGCCACCCTTAAACAACAAGGCTGTTGAAAATGGCCAAAATCATCATGATTATGATACATATTTTTCATGACCACAACTGGGATGCAAACAAAGATAGGGTATCGAATCCAGCACACTATTAACAGGACCACATTAAAATGAGTACTATTTTCTAATATATAAAGCATAGACCTTTATTTACCAGTCAGCTTACTTCAGAAATATGGCAGGCATATGAATACTTCCACCTAGATTAGACGGCAAGACTTCGCTAAACCACTGAGCTACGCTAAACCACTGAGCTATGCTAAACCACTAAGCTACGCTAAACCACTGAGCTTAGCTAAATCAATGAGCTACGCTACACAACTGAGCTACGCTAAACCACTGAGCTAAACTAAATCACTCAGCTACGCTAAACCACTGAGCTAAGCTAAACCACGGAGCTAAGCTAGACAACTGAGCTATACTAAACCACTGAGCTACACTAAATAATAGGGATGGCAACGAGTACTAAAATTGGTACTCGAGTACTCGGTCATTCTTCCGATCGAGTACTCGGGTACTCGGAAAAAATTAATGTCCATGATATTTGGGAAATAGAAATGTTGTACTGCAAACGTGCGTGTTCAACTTCAAATAAAACAGCGCGTTTGCCTGTCCGTTCTGTTCAGTTGTTGATCAAATCTAGATTGGTAGAAGAACTATGAAACAATAACAATAATAAAAACGTATGACAAAAAACCCAATACAGTGTAAAAGCAAGAGAACTTTTAATCAATAATGCTAGAAAATCAAATAAACAACATAGGGGAAGTACTCTTATCGACCGGTGACATAATATTTACAAAGCGTGACCAAAGTCACAGAGTAATCGTTCGTTCATATACGCACGAGAACGATTTAAATTTAAAGTAATATTTTTTTATTTCTTAATCGATTGTCACCCCTAATACAAAACAACTGCCAATTAAAAATTGATGACAATTACTGGGGATGGTGTCAACGAAAGAACCCCTAGCTACGTGTCATAAACTAACTAACAGACGGTGATTGACAGGTCTGTGTTTTGATTACGCTTACAATAAGCGACCTCGTGGCGGCGATTAAGGATTGATGACACGTTGTTAATTGTTATTTAAGTTGACCAGATAACACTTGGAAACCTTCTGTATTACACAGGACTAAAAGAATTTTTCGAGTACTCGAATACTGATTTTACTATTCGATAATCGGACGTTTGAACGAGTACTCGAGTACTCGGGTACTCGTTGCCATCCCTACTAAATAACCAAGCTAAGGAAGATAGACAAAATTGAAAATTTCACAGCAAAATAGAAATGAATCAAAAGAGCCATATGGTGTCAGGTTCTGTGTCAAGTATGAGAGAGTATGACAGAGACCATGTTGTAGTGTGTGGTAGTGATGGACATTGACAAGGAAGTGTGACCTGAAAGTGTGATAGAAGTCAGAGATGAAAGCCACAGTGGAGGATCTAATGACATAATGGATGTCCCTAAATATACACTTTACTATTTACATTAGCCGGATACTGGAGGACATGACATATTTTGGGAAATAATGGACATTAATTACAAACAAAATTTGTTAAGTAACTAAGGAATTATTTGCTTGCACTGATTAACACAATATTATATCCCAGCAACCGAAGAAAATGGAGTTGCCTTAAATTAAAGCCACGACAAATGACTAAATAGAGTAAGAAATGTTATAATTTTAACTTATTAGACCTAAATGATTGATAAAGAAACAAACCGCTGAAAGCTCAAGTTTTCAGCAGATAAAAAAGGCGGAATCCCTAATTTGAGCCGCCAAAATCACTTTATCTGGCTTTGGGTGACATGGTGGCCGAGCCAATAGACCTCTTGACTACTGTTCAAGAGGTCCCAGGTTCAATCCTCGGTCAGGACACTTGGTAACTTCTGAAACGCTATTTACAGTGTTTCCCACCAAACTAGAGATGGACTGGTTGGCAAACGAGATGTAGTCTAGCGACAGCGTGTATCGGTGCTTTACACTGGGCATGTTAAAGAACTAAGGTTTCTGTTCAGAACGAGCTACTGCCACAGTCCACCCGAATTCCTTGTATCACCCCACTTTCTCCTCTTCTCACTGTCCCTTCAGCTAAAACACAGGACCCCATTGGAAATAAGTGCTTGCACCTTCATGGCTTATTCTTGACAGAAAGGTTTAAGTAATTACACATAACAACTAGTTATTATTATAGAAAACCCAGTATAACAAGAATCCACGCCATGTAGTCATAAAGGCGTTGGTGAAGACAGAATAGATCCTTTCAGGGATATTTGGGCAGCACAATATTTGTCTAAGGATTAATTCTAACGTACATTTTCCTCATAACCAGGTTACCATATTGTTTATCAGTTAAATGAAAAACAGACAGATTTTCGAGATTAGAGTAATTTTCATATATTATGACAGGCCGTTCATACATAGAAAGAGTACCAGATAACGAATAAATTACTCAGTGCATTCACTGGACTTGAATACTGTGAAATCATTAATTTTCGTGGGGTATCAAATTTTGTGGATTTCGTGCTTCACCTTCAACCACAAAATCAAATCCCATCAAACTATAATTTTGTTTCTTGTATTTCACTTTCTGCCACAAACTTAAATCCCATCGATCAATAAATTTAACCCTGGCATTTCTAACCCGAAATGCAAAATCCACAAATTAACGTCCCATCGAAATTGTCTTTTTTACCCAAACCACGAAATTTCCTACCATTGAAAGTAAATTATTTTACAGTAGTTTGTTAACAAGTTTTAAGCTTCAAGTTTTGACACATGGTCAAGAGGATAGAAACATGGATCATTTGGACAGACTTTCCAACCTGTAAAATTACAAATGATCACGACTCTCCCATGAAAACATTGTGATCAAATCAATTAAGACAAGATTTCAAGGATATTACTGCCCAGTAATACTGCCGCCATGACTTATCCATTGGCGCTACAAGGTTGTAACTCATTATATACTCCATAGAGAGAAACAACCTTGTCGCGCCACACTATGTTCTTTATACTCAGCTACAGCCTTAATGTGCCAATGGGACCAAATGTGTACAAACTTTAAAATACTAAATACTTATTACTAACTTTAAGACAGCATATGGATGCCCTTCTTATTATCAAACTTGAAGTTACTGTAGTTTAGATAGTCAGTCTGACATACAAGTGTACCCTATGTTTATAAAGATAATTCTTGGTTCTTACTCATTTCTTATGAAATTATTTCCCTTTGCACCCTCAAATAGGGACAACTGAGATCATCACGCCCAGAATGAAATCTAGCTAAAATTGAAAAAAAAGTTATGCTATTTGATTGATAAAATATATTATCTAGTAGGGTAGCCAGACTATTGTTAAAAGATAACTTGCAGCCACTGTCAGACAAGATTTTCTGCCCACATGTCTAATAAAATTTTATAGTACATTTTCGTATTTTACATGAACCTTGAAACAAACAAACCTGTCTGATGTTTAACATTGGCATCTATAGACATTTGAACCATGACTCACAGAAACAGTTCTGGTGTTTATAACTTATAAACCAAACACCAGATTACAGGAAAATGGACATGGTTTAACTATGATAAACAAGCTTTCTCACTAATCTGAAGTTGAAGGGCATCTGACACCAATCAAAGGTAGTTTAAATACCCTACTTGTGGAGCACGAAGCTTACAGACAGTACACTAAAACACTAAGTACACAACCACCATTACACTACTCCAATTGCAAAAATACCATTACACTACTTCCAGTACCTCGAGAACACTACTGCTAGTACACAACCGCCTGTACACAACCCCTTGTACACTAAACCAAGTACACAATTTCCAGTACACCTCACCAAGTACATAATTACTAATACACAACCGCCGGTACACAACCACTTGTACACTAAACCAAGAACACAACTTCCTATAATACAATGTCCACAGTACTCTACTCCCAGTACACAATGACCCCATTATCAATCACCAGCAAGGTTTTCATATTGGCTACCTACACAGCAAGGTTTATCATGATATGATATATCCTGCAAAACTCAAGTTATCAATCGGAAACCAAATTGTGGACGCACATCCATCCATTGGCCCAGCCGCTGAAATCGCAAATCTAATAACCAAATTTTTGTGGAAAAATCTTGTTTACAAGTAAAATCAGCTTTTGGCATACAATATAGCTTGGCCACATTGACATGCGGAAATTGATATATTCAAAGCAAGAACCTTGTAATATATTCTTGCAGAAAGGTCAGGCTCAGGTCAAAATAGCCAAGCTATACATAAAGTAATAACTTATATTACACTTTCCTGATGTATTATTGACTTACATTGACTAAATCTGGAGGTTTTCTTGCATCTGTAAGATTATCCTGAAAAGAGAAAGAAAAGTAGGAATTAGGAAGAAATGTAGGAATTAGGAAGATATGTGAAGAAATCGAGCATGATTACATACTAAACATTATTATCATACAGTCTAGTGTAACATGCAGTGAGTTATTGGCCAATTATTACTTCTGTTTACAAGTTAAACATGTTCCTTACCTGAGCTATAGCCAGGTATATAACATGTTGCAATAAATAAATTGTATCAACTGAAAATTATTAATACTCGTGAGATATTAAATGTCGTGGTTCACCTTCAACCACAAAATCAAACCCTATCAAAAAATAATTTTGGCCCTAGCATTTATTACTTGAAATGCAAAATCCACGAATTTTAATCTCCGTCAAAATAGTATTTTTTTACCAAATCCACAAAATTTTGTCCCATAGAAATTAAATGATTTTACAGTATTATACCTACTCAATTTCGTATACAAAAATGTGCATTCATAATACATCAAACAAACTTTCAAATTGGAAACAGATTTTGAAAACTAAATTTTATCTTTTAAAATTTTGTATTCAAATTCAGGGCAAACATAATATTGTGATATTGCCAGGAGAAATGAGTGAGCAGAGTGCCATTAATTATATTGAACATAATACCTCATGGTCAAACATCAAAAAACATTTTGCCAGGGTTTTTCTAACATCACACATGGAACAGATTAAATATGAAAACACCATTTGTCATCAATCATAAATTCATTACAGTAATAAATACAGGCCAATAAAAAGCTACTAGAAATCAGCATACACAAAGCCCTAGGACCATCTGGCCCTTACATCAATAATGGAGATTATTCTAATATCAAATTCAATCAATAATTTCCTGTCAACACCCTGTTTTGATAATTGGCCAAGTATTAATTCTTTGTGACAAGTAAAACTGAATCAAGTATGGGTTTATTTCTACAATTTATTTATGATTACAGATCAATATTTGAAAGCTGTTACACTACAGGATTCATGTCACCATCTCCGATGAACCACATATCGTGAAAACATGCAGTCCTCACGTTGTTCCCTGCACATTGATATATTTTATAACCGTCCTTTCAAAATTAAATGATAAACGGTTATAAACAAAAGCTCGTCGGACAGGTAAACTATGTTTATCTAGGTTAAACTGGACGTAACTGAATTAACTGTAATCCCCGCTATTCTTTCAAGTGAGATATGTCCATCATTAGTATTACTGTAATAATTATGTGCACAGATTCAGACAAATTTTCTGAGGTCTGAACAATTGTTATTTCTTCAGAAGGGGTTCATGTGGTTTGAAGGAGCTGTGCACACAGTGCATAAACAAGAAAACTTCTGGTTATCGCAATATGACATAAATGTTGAATTATGCAGTCACCCAATAAGTCGTAAAGTAATTTAAAAAAATTGAATGGTTTATACATTGTGATGCACTAATTGTCATACAAGAAGTATCATTCATAATCAATTTAGTTATTTCAATGTTGCTTCATTTATGAAAACTATAAAATACAAGTAATACAATTAAGATTTTAAATTACAAATATCATACACCACTATGTATGTAAAAAAAACTATATTAAACTGTTCATTTTTTATCACAAAAATTCTATAAAACAAAGATAATATTTACTGTATGATATGGGCATGAAGTGTGTGTATAGGGTGGGTAGACCATCAACAAGTGTCATATAATTAGCAAAGTCAGACAGAGGGCTTGCCTTAAACTCATCTTATACTTAAATCATACATAATGCTTCATTAACGAATGTGGCAAAATATCTCTATTTCTAGGTACCTCGAATATTCATGATAAATTAGATAGACAAATAAGGTCATTTTCTAGCTATTAGTATACCTATTAATGTGAATATCTTCCACTGTACAGCTAGCGCAAAGTATTTAAGGACATTTTAGGACGGACACTAAGTATTATCAGGCAGAAAATGTACCAATTATTAACCATTATAAGCAATTTACAGATTTTTCTACCCATTAATGTCTTACAGACATAAAGAATATTAATGACCTGGCCACGTTGTTTAAAGGGCATCAGCTTCGCTACTACTGTAAAATCATTAATTTTCATGGGGGGGGTTAAATTTCGTGAATTTCATGGTTCACCTTCAACTATGAAATCAAATCCCATCGAACAATGATTTTGACCCTTTTATTTATTACCAGAAATGCAAAATCCACAAATTGAAATGGCCTTAATGCTACCAAAACCACAAAATTTCATCCCATCAAAAATTAAATGATTTTACAGTACGCTTGTTAAATGTTATAAGTACACCCAACTTGTAATCTGTATACCTTTTTTATTATACACGGTATCATGTTCATTTTTTGCATGTCTTCATGCGAATAGTATAGCAGCAATATCTGATAATTCGATAATTGTAGTTTGCCCCTTGCAAGCATTGGAACATGAATATGCTAATTACACAAAATGCATGTGCAAAACAAATGTTTTCGCACAAAGTCTCAAAATGTTACCTACAGATTGTCCATTGATACCCAAAATAAGAAAACACAAAACCTGCAGAATTCCAATAAAAAAAATAAATAAAGTACAAGAGAGGTTTGTGAAACACACACGCATCGCAACAGCATTCCTTGAAATTAAGTCAGGGCAGTCATTGGACGATGAACAATTTCCACTTAAAATTTTAAAATCCCTGGTCCACCCGATCTGGAGTTAAACAAAAAAAAGTTAAGTTACCAATTTTCTAGGGCTCTTTTCAGCTGTTAGGCCGCTCAAGCACCCTTTGACATTTTAACTCCCCTGGTCATTGGGCTACATATGGAAACCTACACTCGTGTCTCCCTGGGGAGACTATTTCTCCCCTGTGGTGTGGCAGCCAACATCGATCTGCGGCGCCCAGGAATAGACACTGCCCTCACAGGTACCATTTTACACCATGGTGGAGTGGAGCTGTGGGTCTTGCTCGGAGATTTTAACCAGTGGTCCAGAGGGGGATCGAACCCGGGACCTCTTGATCCCGAAGCGCTCGCCCTACCTCTAGGCCACCGCTCCCCACTTACTTAAAAGGAAAACCATTCGGCATTCGACTGATTGATTGGCAAGCATGCGCTGTACATTACAAGCCATCTACAAGTACAATATCGACGTTGCCAAACCAAAACCCCGTAACTGCAAAAAGACAACTATTCAGGAGACGAAAAAAACACATTTACTCCATTGACAAAATACCCACGATGACACCCTACCTTATCCTATTTCGGAACCGAAATCAACTCCGACATGTACAAGAATAAGTTGAATCGTACTAAATCGGAGTTTGTACTGTCATATACGGGATTTTCGACTAACCTTTTTGAATCCAATAAAAAATACGGTATATTGTCACCTGACTGTATTGAAGTAACACGATTGGCTATTAAGATGGCCATTAGACATAAATGTGAGGGAAATCTAGCAGATGCGGATGCTGCAAAAAAGTTTTCGCGCCAAAATTAATTTACAGGGTTTTGGTTTGGCAAAGTCGATAAACCAGACATGAAAACTTAAATACTTACAAATTCTAAGAGGTTTAAACATAATAAGTCATGAACGTAAAGTCACAGTTCTATATTTTGTCATTTTTCAAGCAAGACACAATGTTACATGCACTATTTGCACTAAAGCTATGTACTTTGTTGATGTACTTATAACATTTAATGAGTATATATAATACATCTAGTTGAAGCTGATATCAGCCTAATTATTTCTGTCATTACTGTTTAACATGAAAGCGAAAACAGTATATAAATATTGCTTAATTTGGTTATGTGCTGTTTTTTTCTCCAAATAATAATAAATGTTTGTTCCTTTGCGAAAATATAATTATCCTGTTCAGTTTTTTCTAAAAGAATGCCTGTCATAATTCCCCGCACTTGAATTACAGTTACAATTATTAAGCCTAAAACCATGAAAGCAGGAACAGTATATAATGCTTTAATTTGGTCCTGTATTGTTCTTTCCCTCCAAAAATATAAGAATGCATGTTTGGTTGCATCAGACCTGTTCTGATTTGCTAAAGAAATGCCTCGGTCCTGTCATAATTCCTGCACTTGAAATACAGTTACAACTATTAAACCTAAAACCATGAGTATATATGCTTTAATTTGGTCCTGTATTGTTTTTTCCCTCCCAAAATATAAGAATGCATGTTTGGTTGCATCAGATCTGATCTGATTTGCTAAAGAAATGCCTCGGTCCTGTCATAATTCCTGCACTTGAAATACTGTTACATATATTAAACCTCAAACCATGGCAGACTACTTGTGGTTATATACTCGTGGTTATATTAGGTTATAATCGTGCAGAAGCTTGTTTGCATAGTTCAGATGAAGTACTTTAAGAGTGGATCACTTATTAAGGGGAAGTAATTCACTTGATGTAATTAAACCAATGACATATGACTGCAAGTTCATTTTTCTTCTGCAAATACTGTAAAATCATTAATTTTCGTGGGGGATTAAATTTCATGGATTTCGTGGTTCATCTTCTACCACGAAATTTAATCCTGTCAAACAATAATTTTGACCATTGTAATTATTACCTGAAATGCAAAACCATGCATTAACCTCCCATCGAAATGGTCTTTTTTACCAAAACCACGAAATTTCGTCCCATCGAAATTAAAAGATTTCCCAGTATGACTGCAAGTCACGTTTCTTCTGCAAGTATCCATGTCAATGGAACACATTGTGATACTTCAGTCACAACATTTCATGACTGATCATACAGACTGAAGGAGGAAATTATAACCAAACTCTGATCTGGCACTTACAGATGTTTTAAGATTGAACAACCAATCACGCAACACAACTTTATTCTACAGTAATTAAATATCAAAGCCTCAAAGAACGTGCACAAATGCATGTTTTGTTCCTAACTGTGCATTCAAAAATTAACATTCAAAATAAATGAGCATAATTTGCACACAGATGATTGGTATAAGGCTAAGGCAGCCAACTATAATACCTTAGTTAAACCACATACTTGCTTGGCTCCAATATGAAATTATTATTTAATACCATAACATTAAGTGCATTATTATTTTCATGAGAATCTATTGACAGAAAAACGAGAATAATTTTTTATTTTGTATCTGTAGACTACTGAATGCAGCATCCAGGAGACAATAAGATTATTTCTAAGACTAGCATTTATAACAGAGCAATATCGCTGTCTTAGAATGAGAAAGTTGTAAGTACAATATCAATATTATTTGTGAAAACAAGAAACAACTGTTTTGAACTGGTAACTCTTTACTTATGGATAAACAAACTTTTACACATTCATTTTGGTCAACATGACAAGTTCCGCTTTTCATGAAAATAGGCTCATAGGAAGAACTAATATTCTCCTTAAAATTATTGGTCAGATTTCTACGAGGCTTTTGATCGAAAATTTGTATCTAGTTGTTCAAACTTAGGATGCAAATGAATTTCTTTAGAGTTATGGGCCTTTGTGGGAGATATGCATTTTTGCGTCAAAAATCTTTCTAGTCTTCATTTGAGTACAATAAATAAGTATATGGATCTCACGACTATAACAATGGATGAGTTTATCTATTTATTGAAATAAACGCTTCGGCTTAATAATTAAGCCTTCATCAGGGTTTAAAATACAAAAAAAGTCTTCATAGTCTTCATTTGGTATGATTGATACTTTTTTAACTAGATTTTTCAACATATTTCTGTATTTATCTTATGATTGTGTTTATTTTATCTATTTTCTCATTTGTAACTTAGATATTCACTGGTAGACCCAGCCTCTTGCTCATATACCGCATTTCCTCGTATAAGCGCCCCCCCCCTCTAATTAACATTTTGCATACAATAGGCAAAGAAAAACAAAGTCCGGTATTTTTAAGAAGGGGAAGTAATTTGTACTGGTTAAGGTAGAAAAACAAAGTCCGGTATTTTTAAGAAGGGGAAGTAATTTGTACTGGTTAAGGTAGAAAAACAAAGTCCGGTATTTTGAAGAAGGGGAAGTTATTCGACTGGTTAAGGTAACGGCTTAGTTCCGTACTGTATGGAAATATTTTTTCATAAAATGCATCGCCCGGCGATAATACGAGGTAATACAGTACATTGCTGGCTAAGAATGAGTAGTTCGTAACTACTACTGACGACCTTATAAGACTGATACATATCTAAAATTGCATCATAAGGTGCAGACAAATTTTGTGACCAATCCATGGTCTGACGTCAATACATCTCCCCCACTAGGCTTGAACAGGATGCAATCATGAATATATTATAGACGCAAGATGCATAATTACGATACAATGAAAAGTGTTTTTTAAGTGTCAACTTTTTATCGGATGTACTCGAGCAGAAAATTAGTACAGTCTTACATTCGATATTACTATCAGTCAGTCATCGTGTAAAAATTGATACGTTTAATTTGATTGTGGTGAACAGGTTAAATGCATGAATGTGTCTGTCATTAAAGTCAATAATATGAATGTGATTATCTAAGTTTCTAAACATCCTATTTCGTCCGTTTTGCGCAACAAGCTTGTATCTACCGTACTAGACAAAAGTATACATACATCCTTGTTGGGACGAAATTTTGTGCATTACCGGTTACTAAGTTATGTGCATATTTTAAAATTTAAAGGCGTAACCCGCAGGCATGTTGAAGTAATAATTGCATGTTTGACTGGTGACTAATATCATTTCTGACCAATCAGGTAACATATCACTGCCGACATGTCGTAAATGCCGACATGAAGTTAATTGGCATGTGAGAGTGAAATCAACAAATTATTAAAATCCGATGTCATTATAGTAATTAGTAATTAATTATCGTTTTGCAATATTTTGCCTATTTTCAATTTATCATCATTTCCGGACAGATTATAGACATGTGTTCAAGAAAATGATGAATGTATATGCAAGAGATACATCTCATACTGATAATGACCAATGCATACTGACATACAAAAAGTAGTTCCATACAATGAGTGAAAAAGTTGAATTTTGTAGTAATTTGATAAATCAAACAGTGATTTGGTTCATACGCTGTTGTAGGGGAATATGCCTAATTTATGTTAAAAGTGTTAAAACATTGTCACAGAAAAACTTTCCCAGGAGTAACCATTTGGGTACCTCAGGGGGTCAATGGCAAATGTGCGGCATGCAGCCATCATCTGTGCTGAGACTGAGACAGCTGATTTGCAGCAAAAAGTTAAGGGGGTAAATGTACAGGCTTTGATTTGTTACTTCGAAACTATCATAATAAACCGACTTTGCTATACGGGTAATCACCACAAACTTGGTGAACTTTAACAAATTGGATCCCTTCCCCTATAATAATTTGTATATGAAAGAAAGATTTAGTTCAATGAATATATAAGTCACATCTATAATACATCTCATCTATAAACAGCTGATGTCATACTCCAAAGCTGTCAAAATCATATATTTATTGCATCAACTGATTTAATCATTATACAATCAGAAATCAAACATTACTTCGGTATAAAATCATTAATATCTGAGGGGATTTAATTTCGTGGATTTCGTGGACGATCTTAACCATGAAATAAAATTCGCACAAATATTAATAACTTTTGTAGTACTAATGTATATGACTTAGTCAATAAATTGTGCTTGAAAATTAAGTCCCCTGGCCGCACTAAATGGCTTTTTTTTCACTAAAACCACAAAATTTCATCCCATTGAAATTAAATGATTTTACAGTAGCTAGCTTACAACAGGGTCTTAATATGTTATTTCAACCATGGAAGAATTATGATTAAAATGTAATATTACATATTATTACATATCAACCTGTTTATGATAACCTGCAGTGTGATAAAAACGACAAAAAAACACCAAAACCATGACGTAAATGAATTACGAAACACCCAATAAATAGGGTTTTTTTCAACAGTTTTTCAGTGTTTTTTAATAGGTTGATTATCGAAGCATTATAAATTGTCCGCCCAACTTATGATACAATCACGTTCAACATTATTTAATGACATCATTTGAAAAGCAATAGTACAATATCTGGCAAAGAAGAAAATGTGCACAACAAATATACACTGTAATTTAATTTACTGGTGTTACAGATGGTTTTGTTGTATCAATTAAGCAATAACTATGCATAACACTAAACACACAAATTAAAACATTCTTAAAGTTAAAATTTCAAAGTTGGCTGAATGACTGTGTTGCTGAAAGAGGTCCTCAAAAACTGGAATACTTGTTTTATTCTATATACTTCTCTAATAACTATTGTCAACAAATTGTGCACATGGTTGTGCAATAGTAAAAATGTTTCAGTTAATAAACTCTTTCAGGCATCAACAATATTGAACTATATCACATGAATTTCATCGTATCTAGGTTAGTATAGCGAGTAAGTAAATTCTTATACTACACATGTGTAATATAAAGTTATACTATAAGGGCCCGTTTTTCCAATAAAACAATGCATATTTTGTATTTTAGTGTCATATGATATAAAGACTCCATCACTTGTTGTCAATTGATATATTTATATTAAACTCATTCAATTTTTAAAAGTCGCAAGAGACTTGATTAATTAAATTTCTAAAACTCATTTAATATAATTTATAACAATAGATATGCCGCCAACTAAATACATGTAATTATACAGGTGTTAAAGAATTGTAAGGAATTCAAATACAATGTTGCACTAACTTTAAAATGTCTGTTAAGTGCTTTGATAAAATAGTACCCAGATCAGGGCAGGTTGTCAATAGGAGATTAAGCAAATACATGACACACATATTTGGCTTACAGCTTGGGTCTGTCAATATTTGTACGAGACCAACTTTGATTATTTCAATGTACGGCATAAAAGTACCACTTTCTATAAATGTTGACATTTTTACTTTGGACATTTCATGCCCTCGTTAAAAATCAATCGTTGAGTTAAGATACAGTAGTGAAAACAAAGAGCAAGGTCAGAAAAGCCATGAAATTATTACCCAATTCAAACAGAAATATTTGCCTGCAATACTGACCAACTTTTTCCCGAAAACAAACAAACTGATATCAAATGTATTGATATTTCGTAGTTTGGTATCGACCTAATATTGTAGAATTTGACTGACATATTTAGATAACATTATAGATTTATGTACCACATAAACCCTAACATGCCTTAAATAAGACTTAAAGTGAAGTGAAATATGAACGTAGGAGATAGTACAAGTGCCCTACATGTCTGTCACTCATCAAGCGAGTCTTTGATCTTTTTAGCGGGCTCCTGTAAGCATGTACGAGTGCTTAAATCACATTGAGCAAACTGTCTTTTTTGCTGGTTGGAACTAAATCACTTCAGATCAACAGAGAATATTTTATTTCCACACAAGAAACATTGACCATCTTAATCACAGCTTCCTTGACCTAAGCTAGTAAATTTATAACTGGTCATCCTTAAAGGGACTCAACTCCAGTTATGTTGAGAAAAGCTGTAACAGACGGTAAAACATGTTCAACTTTTCATTAATAGCGGTGTTGATCTTAATGCAAGTTGTGAGAATACTTTATGTATTCGTAAAACATAGTTTTGTGATTAAAACATCTAAAGACGTGTTTTCATCATCGAAATGGAGTTTAGTCCCTTTAAGAGAAACAAAGAAGATTTTTTTCAAACACAAGATCACCATATACGTACATGTCAGACTATATCTAGCATGATTATGTCGATCAATTATTATCCGTCCAAGACTCCACAATAATAATTGTGTCATTGGGTCAAGTTCTGACACAATAATATATAACTAAATTAGATCATAATTCACAGAAATTAACCAACATCGGTACTGTCAGGTAATTGATCTGACTATACATCTAAACCTTAGCACATTTAGTAACCAGAACAATGAATGTGAAAAAACTGCCAACTTTTACCTAGACTGTGCATAAGTGGACAGAACTAAACCATTGCACCCAAATTGACAGAACTAAACCATTGCACACAAATTGACAGAACTAAACCATTGCACCCAAATTGACAGAACTAAACCATTGCACCCAAATTGACAGAACTAAACCATTGCACCCAAATTGACAGAACTAAACCATTGCACCCAAATTGACAGAATTAAACCATTGCACCCAAATTGACAGAACTAAACCATCGCGCCCAAATTGACAGAACTAAACCATCGCGCCCAAATTGACAGAACTAAACCATCGCGCCCAAATTGACAGAACTAAACCATCGCGCCCAAATTGACAGAACTAAACCATCGCGCCCAAATTGACAGAACTAAACCATCGCGCCCAAATTGACAGAACTAAACCATCGCGCCCAAATTGACAGAACTAAACCATCGCACCCAAATTGACAGAACGCACCCAAATTGACAGAACTAAACCATCGCGCCCAAATTGACAGAACTTTACTTAAAATGTGCACAAATCAACAACTTGACCCGGACTGCACAGATATTGAGAGCTGATACTTAGTTGAAGTTAATATGTTCATCTCATCCCCATAATAACTCCCCTGTTACACTTAAATGACAAGGAAACTGATACAAATATATCAGTGACCAAGAGAATCAATAAGCTTGCCTATATGTCTAGAAATGTAACAATTGTCACAATCAATTGTTCAATTAGGCTATGGAAGATATCTCATTTACATGAAGTTGTTGGCTTTCATTCTAATTCTTCTTTTACAATTAGCTACCGAAGCCCCGACCCTCCGACGCATCTCAAGTAGAAATCTCAACTCAAATTGAGATTTTGCTAAAATCAGACTCAGAATGACAGGTAAATATGAAGATCCAAATCTTGAAATGCTACTGCATAAAACTCAGAACACTATTTCTACTTAGTGATGCTAATTTTGAGTCCAACCTCACATTGAAATTAACATAAAAATACATTGCAATATTTGAGATGAGATTTTGCTCAGATTGAGATGTTTGAAGAGATCGGGGCCTGTACCTCCTTTTTGAGATCTTTGTGAAGATCAAGTAAAAGAATCCAGCAAGTTAAATACTGTTGTCTCAACTTTTCTTCTCAAACAGAAGAAGAATTATTATGGAAATGAAATTAACAGAAATGTAAGAAGAGCGCAGTGGTAAATCCCCATCCAATTTCTGGTGTAATTTGGATGTAAATAATGTTAGTCTGTTTAAGTCAAGTATTGTCTGGAGCTGTATGTAGTGTGACTGAATCTATTATCAGTAATGAAATGGTCACAAAATGTGTGTCTTGGGAGAATATACCCGGTAATTATAACTTCTTCCGAATTGTAAGCCAAATTAAGAATGTCCTTCACCCATGCAGATCTGTTGTAAAAACCCTGTGCTTTAAATATATTTTTTTGTTTAAATCTCTATTCAAGGCAAAGGGATTGTCTATTATAGTGTCATCCCTATTGAAAGGGCCAGCCAATTTGACTTATGAGACACCTATATTTCTTGCGCACAGTACCTCCCGAATCCCTTCTCGTATTGCCAGGCCAACAGTAACTATTCTTTAACAGTCTGGTGGCGGACACCAACTGACCGCATCATTTCTTAACCTGGGCTTCCACCCAGATTCGAATCTTCGACCTTCTGCTCCATAGGCAGACGCCCTAACCACTTGGACACGCTTATTATTCAAGCCTTTTATATAATTATACTGATTCTCATTTGTTAAGTTTGTTTCTACTTACATGTGCATATTGCAATCTTTCTGAATCTGTATCTAAGTTAAGAATATCTTCTAAATCCAACTGACAGTCGTGGTCATCTTCGTCATTCTGAAATCGAACAAAAATTACATTTAGTTTATACTAATTTACTTAGATACTAAATTAAGGTCGATAGTGAAACAAAATCTTCCAACTTATATTTGTCACTCTTGACTCCGCCTTCCTGAGGTATGAGAGAAGAGAAGCCAGTTTCCCTAAAATGCTGAACACCTAGCAAAGAAATCTATGGAACCATTTTGTTTCATATTTGGTATGATGCCGTCTAGGATCGAACCCAAGACCTCCAACACTCAAAGCGGACAAGACTACCACTTGAGTATCAAAGAAGCGGTAATTGAATTTACTAGGCATAATGGCTGGACGTTGAAAGAATCGTAGAGGTCTGAGGATCTTGAATGAGTACACATCTGATGATTTGATTATGTTATAGATTAATTTCTTAATTGTAACTAGAAAACATAATGACAATTATCAGGGATTTCTGGCTCATTAACAAATAAGTGGTGAGTGAAATAGTTGACACTTAATGCATCTGAAGATTTTGAATTGACAAGAGCCCAACAAACAAAAAACGCTCCTCTACAAAACCCTTTTTTTCATTTGAAGTTTGAAGTTTAATGAGAGCTGAGACGGACCACATCATTCATTGAAGATACTGGCGTGATTGTGTAGAGCGAAAGTCAGTAAGTATAAGTAAGTAAATTAAAGTTAATAACATCTTTATGTACTTCTATCAAGTACACAAAGTGGTAACACCAGTTCTAGAGAGAGTGAAAATACACCATGAAGGATTAGCATTCCAGAAATTTTGCCTGTGGTTTAAAGTTACACCGAAACCCTTTGTACAATCCTAAAAATGCAAAACAACAATGGATACAAATGTTTCCCAGCTGCAGTGAAACATTATATACAGACTGCAAAATGAACTCAGCCCATACTTTAATACTGTGAGGTTTATGCCTAGGTCCCACTGAGCAATTTTTGCCTCGATGATATACTGTAAAATCATTTAATTTCGTTGGGACGAAATTTCGTGGTTTTGGTAAAAAAGACAATTTCGTTGGCACTTGAATTCGTGGATTGTGGATTTCATGTAACAAAACAAGGGTCAAAATCTATGTTCGTTGGGATTAAAGTTCGTCGTTGAAGTGAACCACGAAATCCACGAAATTTAATCCCCCACGAAAATTAATGATTTTACAGTATACTCCAAGGTTCTCAATATTAAACAGCAGGTTGCAGGCCAAAATGACTGCTAAAAATGAGAAAATCCAACAAAATTTGAAGAAAATAGTTGCATTAAGGACCTATCAGATCTGTTAGTTGAGCATTTTGGCCTGCTTGACTAAAAGTTATTGCGAACCCTGTACTCCCAATGAAAAAAAAAAGAACTTTGGAGGAATCGGAAACAGTAATGCCATAGATTTTCTTATATCTGCTACCAAAGCTTCCCCTAGAATACGAGCACCCTTTTCCTGATGCCTTTCGATGCTCTTCTATTAAATCGGGAGTACATAATCGAGACACAAATGCTCAGGGGGACCTAGGCTTTATCAGCAAAACTTAGGAAAGAAACACTGAGACAAAAATGCTCAGTGGGACCAAGGCTATATCAGCAAAACTTAGGTAAGAAATGCTGAGACAAAAATGCTCAGTGGGACCAAGGCTATATCAGCAAAACTTAGGTAAGAAATGCTGAGACAAAAATGCTCAGTGGGACCAAGGCTTTATCAGCAAAACTTAGGTAAGAAATGCTGAGACAAAAATGCTCAGTGGGACCAAGGCTTTATCAGCAAAACTTAGGTAAGAAATGCTGAGACAAAAATGCTCAGTGGGACCAAGGCTTTATCAGCAAAACTTAGGTAAGAAACACTGAGACAAAAATGCTCAGTGGGACCAAGGCTTTATCAGCAAAACTTAGGTAAGAAACACTGAGACAAAAATGCTCAGTGGGACCAAGGCTATATCAGCAAAACTTAGGTAAGAAACACTGAGACAAAAATGCTCAGTGGGACCAAGGCTTTATCAGCAAAACTTAGGTAAGAAACACCGAGACAAAAATGCTCAGTGGGACCAAGGCTTTATCAGCAAAACTTAGGTAAGAAACACCGAGACAAAAATGCTCAGTGGGACCAAGGTTTTATCAGCAAAACTTAGGTAAGAAACACCGAGACAAAAATGCTCAGTGGGACCAAGGTTTTATCAGCAAAACTTAGGTAAGAAACACCGAGACAAAAATGCTCAGTGGGACCAAGGCTTTATCAGCAAAACTTAGGTAAGAAACACCAAGACAAAAATGCTCAGTGGGACCAAGGCTTTATCAGCAAAACTTAGGCAAGAAACACCAAGACAAAAATGCTCAGTGGGACCAAGGCTTTATCAGCAAAACTTAGGTAAGAAACACCATGAACAAGATTGGTTCTTTAGATACTCCCCATATAAGACAGGTGCCCTTCAGCATTTATTATGGTTCATATCTTTTTTATTTCTGGAACTGTATTTTTCCCACGCTGTAGTGTGTATGGAAACTGTAATTATCTTATATTTATATGCTATAATCAAGTTATGATTGTGTTACATAATTTGTCATAGCAATCATTCCACAAACAAAGAGAATTCAGGATAAAATAACTTATAGATCAATGAACCTAATGCACCAACCAGTTCCATCCACGCCCCCCCCCCCTCAACCCCAGGGATGGGCGGAATTTTTACTTTTGGGTTGTCAAAACTCCCCTATTCCCCCGCCCTGCAGTGGAAAGCTGATAGTAAAATCTCTAGTATATCCCAAGTCCCTGACAACTAATTATTGTCCCCAGGGTATTTGTTT
The DNA here is from genome assembly GCA_963678985.1 of Spisula subtruncata. Classification (NCBI taxonomy): domain Eukaryota; kingdom Metazoa; phylum Mollusca; class Bivalvia; order Venerida; family Mactridae; genus Spisula; species Spisula subtruncata. The sequence continues at coordinate 21,172,580 of OY787661.1, forward strand.
GAAGAAAAATATAAACTACGCTCCCCATCAAAATATACTTTCTACCACAAATTGCTCTGACAAAACCACTATTTGAATAGAGGGTTTAGAGCAAAGTTCGGAAGAAATGCAAACTGCACTGAACAGCAAAGCATGACTAATCAAACATTATGATAGCCTAATTCACACGCCACCACTCGAGGCTATAGTAAACAGATCATGGTGCATAGCTTTGAAGACAGCCAAATGTAATTCAGGAAATTCTTCCTTTCCTTTTTAACACTGTATAAAAATCTTTATTTTCAGGTCAACCAATGCAGTTATCAGTCAAGTAGCTAGGCTATATCTCCTTGTTTGTATTAAAACATAGTTATCTTCCCGAATTCCCGAGTTGCGGCTTCGTTACCGGGTCCGGTATATTATACACACTACATGCGGTTCCGATGCTTCTCGATTTTTCGTACACAAACATCACAATACATCATGTTTGTGTACATATGGTGCGTGCCAAAAACACAACAAATTGCTTATCTTTTCCGATTTATCAAATCGGTTGTTTTTCAATCAGGGCTTTGGTTAACTTGTAATCCATTAAACTATTTCAAGATAAGTAATTTAACACCCAAACTAAGCTGTTCAGTGGTCATTCACTTTTAGCAACATTATGTAAAGCATAGCCAATATTTCAATGCCAATGTTTCAATGTAATAGGTATTTATGTACTTCGACAGTAGTTTATAGCTTAAGGAAAAGCCTGTTACACCATTACGCCACTTTATCCAGTCACTTCCGGCCAAATCAGCCCGATAACAGGGTGCCGGATAACATTTTCAATAAACCGTCAAGTGGTCATGTGACTTGCAATAAACCGTCACCTCATCACGTGATCTGACGGACTTCTTCTTAAAGCGGGATCGCCGGCTGAAACTCTGTATCCGAGGATGAGGTTTTCCTATTTAAAATGAGCTTGGGTCGGTCAATAATTGTTCTACGACTTACCTGCTTGTACATGACGTTATCAAGATGTCCGACGTTGTTGTTTTGTCGTGACGTCAGTGAACGAACGTGACGTTACGCACAAATAATGAAAAGGCAAATAAATAGTCCGACTTTTATTCCCTTTTTAAAGCAGATGTAGTGACCGGATAAATAGAATAATAGGTTAGTGCCGTGGAGTGAGTGAAAGTTTATCCGGCTCGGCTGCGGAAATTATCGGATTCGCCTACGGCTCACCCGATAAATTCCTCCGCCTTGCCAGATAAACTTACTCATCCACGGCACTAACCTATTATTCTCTATATAATGAAACCTGCTGTCCATTGCCTTTCCACAGAAGGTAATCCCTAATACCTTCGATATTGAATTGAATGGGAGGTAACAGAATGAAGGCGCTCAGTATCAATTTCATTAGGCAACAGACCCCAACGAGGTTACATCAAGTCAACTGAGCTCAAACTCTACATTAAAACAGTCTTCCTGAATGGAGCCAAACCATGAAGGACCACAAAGAAGCTTTACCACAAGCTGCTGCTGTTTGTAGATGAACTCTCAGTATCTGATAGCTGGAAATGATTGATCATTGTCAAACCTCTTGGTCTGAAGTCAGTCACTCAGAATGTATTGTACAAGAAGCAGAGATGGATTGGCCATACCCTTAAAGGAGACCACAGCCTTATATCGCCAGACAAGCTTGTGAAGGTAGTAGTTGTTACATATATATCATTCTAAAGGTGTATCAAAACGATACTTGTCTGACTGACCAAGGGTTGCTAACAAATAGTAAATAAATGTATCTACTGCAGTCATCATGAATATATATTAATATTTGACTCTGGACAGTATGTACTACAGCCGATTTAATAAGTTAAATACTAGTGAGGGAACGGTTCCATTCAAAAGAACAGCTGGGATTACAGTTTACCTGACAGACGAGCTACTGTTTACAACTGTTATCAATTGACTTTGAACAGGCTGTGGTATAATAGCTCCCAATATATGGTAAACAACAACATAACATAAACAATGTTTCTACAGAGACAAACACATTGCAAGATAATTGGAAAGTACAATATTACCACCATAAGTGGACACACCATAGTAAAAGGCAATAGCTTGATCAATTTAGGTCTAACAAATGATCTTCAAAACCCTGAGGGTGTCCATTATTCTGTATATGACAAACAGAGAGCTGTATCAGACCAGGATAACGGGTAACAATGGTTACAATTATCGTAAAACGTACATTAACTTCACAGGAAATTGCAGAGAAATACAACAATACACAATGAACAGGCACTCTCACAAACAATGACCAAGGAGCTGGATTTACATAAGTTTTTCAAACTTGTTTCCCAATCCTTTATACTTTGTAATTGATAACCACATGTTGTAAAAAGTTGTTGAATAAAATTTATATTGTTTAAAAAAAAAATAAAAAAAAATGACCAAATTGTGATGTAAACTGTGACAACTTGAACATGGTAGGGAACCCACTTAGCACGTTTGGAACATATGAACTAAAGTACTTTTCTAAGGAACCACTGGTAAAACAAGTGGTTAAAACTTAGCAACATCATAGGTTTAATTTTGACTTTCAAGGGAACGCTTACAAAGAAATATAAGAAATGAAGAAATATAAGAAATTTGATTATATTCCTCATGCCAAGTGTCTGAAATTCAAAATTCATTAATTTTTCGACCAGCCGGAAATTATCCACTTATACGGGCGGTGCAAAAGTAATTGGAAAACAGACATTTTGATGTGGCAGCTGAAAATGATTTCTGACCTCAATCACACTATGTAAGTAATATAGTAAATCAAGATCTACTTTTGATTGTTTTATCGATACAGACACCACAGAACCACAGACAGTGGGAAGATTTCAGACTGATCATTTGCATTATTCATGATATAATATAACATTCATCAATATGTACCATACAACAGTTTCGTCCTTTTTGGCGAAACAACAGTTACTGTAAGATCTCTGAATCACACAAGATTATTTGCTGTAAACTATTATATAAATTTAAACACATAAAAATTTAATAGTCAGCTGAACAAGATTTTTTTTTTAATCAAAAGTTAAATTCCTTACCAAAATTGGGTATATCGTCAGTTTGTTATCAGTGTGTTACCAGCTTATTGTCAGATATAGTTCAATTGATTACCATTTTATTACCAGTTTGTTGCCTTATCTGACAATAGACTGACCCAGTCTGTAATCTTTTTGTTGTCAGTGTGTTGTCAGACAATGCTTTTCGTAAGGGATCTACTCAGGTCAACAGTTTCTGAGCATAAGGCAAGTGAGATATACCAGTAATATTTACGATGACTTAGGTGTGTGGTGACCTCAGGCTTCAACCCAAGACCTCAGGCTTCAACCCAAGACTCGCATAAATTAAAGGCTATAGATAACGAACAGTTATAAGGACCTTTCACCAGTGTAACAGACTCATTGTAACACTATGTCAAATGGAACAAAATCATTTATGTTAAAAGGTTTCATTTAATTATTTATTGTAGTTTTCAAGGAGGTAAATTACTAATGATGATTGTAGCCAGAAATGGCAGAAACATATACCAGTACCAGCCAAGAGTTAGGTTGAAATTAAATAAATACTGAAACAGTCCTAGTGAATTATCATTCCAAGATAAACAGGAACACTGCACACTGTTTGTTTTCTCAGGGAAGCATATATATGATGAGAATCATATGTTTATAATCAACAGGTGGATGCTATATTTATGTACCAGCTGCAGAATGTCCTAAACACCTTGCATTAGTGGCACCAGTCCAAGACTAGTATAAAAGTACGCTGGAAACAGGAGGCAGTGGTTCCAGAACCGAAAAATGGAGGTGACACTGGTTCCAGATTATTTTACACAGGTACCATTCCGGAGCCATGACCTGAGACAAAAATATTTGCTAGGGAATATTTCAGACATTAATTACTTCAAAATACATGCTTATTTTGATATAGCTTCCCAACTTTCCACCTAGACAAGCGTCTCAGTGTCCTTCTGTGTGGCAGGCTATGAGGTTTCAAGACGGATATCAAACAGGCAGTATAGATACTCAGGTTCTAGGGTAGCTGCTGCACACACATGTGTCCCATCTGCCCTGATACAGTTTATCTTGAATATTTTCAATAAATTTTTAATAACTACACTAATCTAGATAAATTGGAACTCTGGAACTTAAACAAAAACCAATAACAAATTTTCTTATCACATTAAAGCCATCCTGAACACCACATTATTCACCATTAAACATGTCAGGAAATGGGTTTCCTTGGAAATTATGTGGATAAATAGTCAGGAGAAAATGATGACAATTTCATAGAACACCATAAAACAACCATTTCCCATCTATTAGAACCGGATGTAACAGGATATAACATGAAATAACAGGATACAACAGATACAAACAGAGGCACCAATGTTCCAAGAAATTCTATTATGGAGATTGGGAAATGTAATTTTCTGAGTGTGTCCTGAGGTAACTATTAATTCTTCCAAGGTCTTAAACATATCATGGAGTCAAATACATGTATAAGCTAGACACAGAGTTCCATGATCTTTAAGATACTTTGGATACTGGAAAAGCATTAATTATCATGGGGGATAAAATTTCGTGGATTTCATGGTTCGGCTTCAACAACGAAATCTGGATCCCAATGAACAATAATTATGACCCTGGTATTTATTACCTGAAATGCAATATCCACAAAATAAACGTCCCATCGAAATGGGTTTTAGACCAAAATCACAAAATTATGTCCTATCAAAATTAAATGATTTTACAGTAATCCAAATATTTCATGCTTAATACTGTTACTGTTGTGTGTTTCTTTGAAGGTTCGGCTAATGCATTGGTGTGTCCTTGTCATTGACCTTCTTGTCTGATAGCTACTTGCCCCAGTATTGTTCAGCTGGTCCACAAAGTAGCAGGCTGCCAGAGTAGCTAAATGCTGTCTTTATGTAGTTGTTTAGTTCTATTTTTGTTGTTTAAGAGACCAGTATGAAGAAATCAGAAAAAACAAGTGTTTGACATATTGGGAGTAAAATAGTATTGCATAATGATTTCAATACACAATGACAGGAGTCAATTGATATTTACATAAGGCATTCACGCTGGCCACTTCATGCTACTGTAACCATATGTTAGTGTTTACTTAACAACAGAACAACAAAGTCAATACCAATAGATCAATACACATGATATCAGATACAATATATAGTACAATAGTCTATCTGTTACAACACTTTCCAAGCATAATTACCTCTGTAGCTCAGTGGTTACAGTGTGCTTGCCATCTAATCTGGTGACCTGGGTACTGTTTTATGATAGTATTTACGCAAATCCCAATTTCAATGTTTTATAACATTTTTACAACTATAAAGCGTTATAAATGGAGCTGCAATACTAATCAAGATTCAAACAGTATCTATCCCCAGTTTGCTGTAGCTAAAGAAATATACAGACTTTAAATTTGAACGCAAGTTTACGATTACCGTAAGTCCGTTGATAAAACAGTACCCTGGTTTCAAATCAAGGTGGAGGTACATATATATGCCTGCCATATTTCAGTTGAAATCAAGAAAATAATGGCTATGCTGGGCATCTTTTAAAAAACAACAACAACAAAAAAAAACTTTACAACCAATAATGCTATCAGAACAACAAGGAAACATTAACAGAGCCAGATGTCAACAGAGCCAGAAGTAGGTTCTAATCAAGAGTCAATTTATGTCCATGACACCAAACTCATTAAACTCATTAAACAGAGCACTGGCTCTTAATTAATTGAAAATGTCAGTGGATAATGCACAGTAGTTAATTCATTAAATTAGCTGAAAAAAACCTGACAGTTTTCAATTATGGAATCCTTCATGTTGCAAGGTTATGGCCTGACTGTGAATGACTTAGCTACACAAATGTATTTGTTATGGACAAGGCTTCCACAGGGGCATATAAGTCTTTACTCAACACATTCTTGTTTTAGGGAGAAATTACCAATCAAGGGAGACAATAGGTGTTTGTGTCAAAAACTGATCTACATTATCTAGTTTCTAATGATTGAGCAGTAATTGTTGATGAAGATAACAGACTAATATTTCACAACAATTTCCAGGAACATATTGTTGGCCATCATGAAGTCAACACATGCTTTTATGAGTGTAATCTTACTTCTGAAGATTCCCGAGGGAAGGCCCGGTTGTAATTGCACCCAAGTCCATCAATTATAGCATTAAAGCTTTGATGAATAAGCTTGTATTTCAATATTACAACATTTTGCTGTGAGATTTTGTGATGATATTGGGTAAACAAACCTTTCATAATTATACCAAATTTAGTTACACACTCCTGTTTCAGGGACTGGCATTTAAGTACGAAGAAAACATGAAAAATCAGATTGACATTCATTCATTTGTTTCATCTTCCTTTAAATTTCTGTTTCATAATGTAGTTTTGATATCATGGTATGATAATAATCATATTCATGAAAACATGATGGACACATTTTATTTATACAGTTTTGATGCTAAATTTAGAAACCACTGATGTATTTCAGAGAAATGAGATTTTCGAGAAATATTTTATAGTGGTCAAACTAAGATTTATTATGACACTCCTAGTGTAATCTTGAAACACAGATAATAAATTATATTCATGTCTATAACGCATTCTCTGTTACTAACATTAAAAATATGTTTATTGTTTCAAGTGGTGAAGGAAGTCCAATCGTAAAATTTTAATTTCTATCCGTCAAGGAAGTGCACGAGGCTTGCTTAATTTGTGAGTGAGTTGCCTATAGGGAGATTTATGTGGCTTTAAAAAATGTCAATACAATCACTTATTCAGTTGACATGTGCATTTTGCTGACTAATTTCAAAACTATTGAACTGATTTCCGTGTAGAAATTAAAATATTCTACAGTTAGTATATTGTCGTTAAACATTTTATTATACTATCGGTATGTAATTAACTTCTACTTGCATGTTTAAGGAAACAATGTATACACTGTAAGTTACAGTATGTCATACATTAATCAACATATCAGCCACCTGTTGATTACAATTAATTCAGTGTGAAATAATTAAATTATTGCATGACTGTGGTATTACTGTAAAAAGATTTAATTTCGATGGGACAAATTTCGATGGGACAAAATTTTGTGGTTTTGTTAAAAAGAAGACCACTTCGATGGGACATTAATTTGTTGATTTTGCATTTCAGGTAATAAATACACGGGTTAAAATCATTGTTCGATGGGATTTGATTTTGTGGCTGCAGGTGAACCTCGAAATCCACGAAACTTAATCCCCCACAAAAATTACCGGTAATGATCTTACAGTAAATGGTCGTGGCTATACATTTCCCATTACCAAATAAGTATTTAAAATGTTCAATAAATGTAAGGAATCAATATTCAAACATTGCAGACAATATTCAAACCATTTGTCTCACTGAAATAAGTATTTTTTCTGCTGTCAATTACAAACAGCTTAGACTTACCGTATTTCCATGTATTAGCACCCCCCCCCCCCCTCTAATTAACACTCCCTCCGTCGATTTTTGAAAAAAAATTCACCTTCAGTCATCGGATTCGGGAATCAATTCAAACTAACAATTAATTACCGCCGAATAATTATATACTGGTATGAACAGTGTACTCTACATGTTTATTAGCCATTTTTGCATACGATAGGCAAAAAAAACAAAGTCCAGTATTTTGAAGAAGGAGAAGTAATTTGTACTGGTTGAGGTAACGGCTAAGTGCCGTACTGTACGGTACCGATCCCTGAGGGGCGTTTATACGAGGTCTGACTGTGTATGGAATTATTTTTTCATAAAATGCATCGCCCCGGGGCAATAATACGAGGTAATACGGTATATAGTGTAATTGTCCAGGTACATGAAATATGAATGTTGTTGCTGATGATGTCACTTCTGAGAAAAGGCATGATCGTAATGGTTCACATGATTTGCTTATAATTTGTCAACACACAAGTCATGAGAGAGGATTGTACCAGGAAGCTCTCAGTATGTGAATGTTCTGCAGTGGGCAAGGTTAAAAACAAGGTCACATGACAGTGTTACTGTTAGAACTGTAAAAAAGGGGTACAGTTTGATCAAAGTTAATTGATAAGGGTTATAAACATTAGCTAATCCATCAGGTAAACTATATTTATCTAGGTTTAACTGGGAATACCCGGCTATTCTTTCAAAAGGGATAGTTCCTCATTAGTATTACTTATTGAATTGACAGTATTTGTAATGTTAGAATCAAAATAATAAATACACGCTAACTGTTTTGATGTACCTACATGTTTCATGCTGTTATAAAACATAGGCACTTAAGTTCAGAAAAATCTATCTAAATCAGGCATGCTATGCACTCATGTATGATTTTATTACGATGCACCTGAACTTGCTCCAGTAATTTTTGTTTTATTGCATGATAAGAAGCAGTTACATATCTGTTACAAATCTTAATCAATTTAAATGCTGTGTACAGTACATTATTTAATATTTATAGGATTTTCAGCATATTTTGTGAACATTATTAAAATGGATTATCCGCATTATAATAGTGTATGAACCTGCACTTGTCTAGAAATAAAATATTATAAAATCATTCATTTTTGTGTGGGGGGGGTAAATTTCGTGGATTTCATGGTTCACCTCAAACCACAAAATTAAATCCCATCAGACAATAATTTAGACCTTTGTATTTGTTACCTGAATTTGCTGAAATGCAAAATCCACAATCAACGGTGCCAAACCAAAACCCCATAACTCAATTTTGGCGGGAAAACTTTTTTTGCAGCATCCGCATCTACTAGACGTCCCGCGCATTTCTGTCTTGTCGCCATCTAAGTAACGCAATTGGCTATTTAAATGGTGACAAAACAGAAATGCGCTGGACGTCTAGCAGAGTCAGATGCTGCAAAAAAGGTTTTCACGCCAAAACTGAGTTACGGGGTTTTGGTTCGGCACTGTCGATATGCAGTAGCTATACCGGGGACCACTCTCGAGAGGTTGCACTGTACTCCTGAAAGCATTACAACCTAGTTTTTCCACACTAATCCTGCGTAACAAACAACTTTTACATGAAGTTATCATGTCATGTTTTCGTTCAATAAATATTCATTTAAGAGCCATTGAAATAAGATGCTTATTTAAAATCAAAATAGCATATTAGCAAAGGATTAAATGTTACAAGTATTTCGGCTACCAGATTTTGAGGACTGCTTTCAGCAATTCAGCCATTCATCCACCCTTTGACATTTTTAAGATCAACATAATTTGTACTTCACAGGAAATTGTACCATTGATAAAGACTAAAACAAAACAAAAATTAAAAAAATGTCAAAATTAATATTTTTCTATCAAAGAAAGAAAAATTTTACAAATTTTTTTTTTTTTCGTTATCAATGATACAGTTACTTGTGATGTATTTATAAAATTAGAGGAAAACTCAAAATCTTGAGAAATTCATGGTTTATATCTATTGCACCTGTATACAGGATATATACAGATAGTAACAGAGATATTCTAACTCTAACACAATAGATGCCTTCATATGATTCTACTTAAAGGTCCGCTTAAGGACCTGATATAACTTTCAACATTGAATAGATGAAATAATGTTATCTCATGTGATGAAATGAAGGGAGACATTCATATGTTTGTCTGAGTTAATATTCTTATACTTAAGTCAGGCTGTCACAGTAAAGGAAAATTTTCGATATTTGTCTTTCTTTGATCCATGTTGCTCTTGATATAAGCAGAAGAACTAGTCTGGTTCCCGGTACCTAAATCTTTCATTACATAATAAAATAATTGCAGTATAGGTCCGGCGCAATCTAACAAATATGGTCGCTTCCATGTGTAAAACAAGATGGCAGTTGAACATTAGCTTATATAGGGAATTTTAGAATATCCCCAAAAAGTGTGTGTTATGTATGTGTCATATCGATGAGATTTTGTATATTAATGGGAAAATGTATGTTCTATTCAATTAAACATGTTTCACTAAAATGACACAACTGATATGTACAAAAAAACGCAAAGTAAATTAAGAACATTTTTGTACCAGCGTGTATATAGTGCATATAAATCGCACCTGATATCAAATGCCCAGTTAGCTCAGTTGGTAAAGCGTCAAACCAGTAACATTGATGATGTAGGTTCGATTCCAGTATTGTCATTATTTTTATTATGACTATTTTTTATATGTAACGTAATTCCCTATTAGTTTATACTTGAATATAAGGAACATGATAAGAAAATAAAGTTTTTGTATTACACAAATTAAGCAAAATATTAAAAAGGAAAACAATAACTGGCCTGTACAGGGATCGAACCAGGGATCCCTTGATTACAAGTCAGTGGCTCTACCGATTGTGCTAACTTGGCCAATTGAAAAGTTAAAAATTAATGGACTATTAAAACCCTGTTCCAAAATATTTTAATCGTTTTATATACGTTATTTTGTAGATATTAGTGCTGTTGTAGCGAATTAACTTCTATCAATGCAAAGACCATTATTTTTTCTATTACTCTGCAAAGTCACATCAAAATGACACATACATATCATACTCTTTAGGGGGATATTCTAAAGTTGCCTATATAAACTAACGTACGTCCGCCATTTTGATTTGACCACTGGAGTTATCGATTATTGGTTGCTGCCTGACCTAAACCACTGTAAGATTTAGGACAGGGAACCAGACTACAGAAGAACTAGTACTGCAAGGCAATAAAGCCCAAAGTCATCCAAAAGAATGACCAGTCAAATCTATTTTTAGCATCACTGGATGGGTAAATTTTGTACACTTGCTCTGAACAGGGAAACCCTGTTAAAAAAGCACCAGTATAATCAAAACTTAAAATTCCTGAAAATATGCTCAACCAGGCTTGGTACTATTTAGCATTCAAGTGAAATTTCATAACCACTCCCATTTATTCTGCACAAGTTTCTGCTTTGTTGGTGTAAATTTCATGACTTTCTTTCTTGTATTTAGACTTCTTATCTAATTTCTGACAAATAATCTGGATTTACAAACAGACCAAGGTTTTACATTGAATAAAATCTGTGTATAGCTTTATAATCTCCCAACATAAAGAGTTCATGGTATCCTTGTTTTACCACATTTCCGGTCATATATAACTATTATATATTACTATAGCTGTTTTAAGCTTACAACTAAGGAATAAATAGACACACCTGTGGACTATATTTAAGTGGAAAACATCTTATTTAATATGAAGTAAGAGTTTTACCTTTAAAAGAAATGAGAACAACAGTCTAGCGCCTTGCTTGTCAATAGCTTGACAAGTTGTCAATAAGTGTATTAACATTTGAAGAAAATTTGATCAATATCATATTTTACATTTTGTAAACATTTAACATCATAAAGTAATATTACAAGATTAACGTTTTTCGGCCACTTGAGATATTGGCAGAATGAAATCATTTGACATAATTATGTATTCATTGATGATATAGCTTGGCTAATTTGACACGAGCTTGACCTATTGATTAGCATAATTTAACAGTCGTTATATTGTCTACGTTTACAACACTGAGTCTATGTTTTTATAATCGGGGAGTATCATGAAGACGCTCGAGATGTACGTAATACAAACACAAATCTGAAATACTGAATTTGCACGATTTGCTTACGGAAATTGATATATTCAAAGCAAGATCATTGTAATATATTCTTGCATAAAGGTCTGGCTCAGGTCAAAATAACCAAGCTATACTAAGTGGTGAGATGTTCCATTGACATAATGTTTGACAATCATTAAATACTGTTTCAAACTTACAAAAAACTGAAATATCTACATGAAGTAGACAATATAACAATTTTTTGTAACTTGGAAAGAGAGTGACCCTAATTGCCATGCCAGTTATGTTAATACAGAAGTTGTTCTGGACCTTTCATGTACAGGACCTTTCTCTCTTAGTTTATGGTATACTGTAAAATCATTTAATTTTGATGGGACGAAATTCCGTGGTTTTTGGTAAAAAAGACTATTTCGTAAAAAAAAAGGGACATATATTTGTGGATTCTGCATATCAGGTAATAACTACAGCGGTCAAAATTATTGTTCATTGGGATTTGATTTTGTTGTTGAAGGTGAACCACGAACCCCATGAAATTTAATCCCCCACGCAAATTAATGATTTTCCCATAATCAAGCCTCCCCGTCAATTAGCCACCATGTCAATTAACTATTTCTCTTGATAAACACGACATCAAGAACATCTGTTTGTAGTGGAAGCCTGTTTCATGTCATATAGTAGTTCTTACATCCCCCTATCAAAACTACCATATCCTTTTGATAATAAGATGGGAATTAAATAAATTATATATCCGGTGGATTAAGTTTAGGCAATTAGGGTCCAGACAGGATTCAAGGAGTCCAGACAATCTCATACTCCTGCAGAGTATTCTAATTCCTGACACCAGAATCTGAGAACTTAACTAACTACAGACATACAGTGCAAAGTATTCTAAAATCATTTAATTTCAATGGGACAAATTTTCGTGGCTTTTGTGAAAATGACCATTTCATGAGGATGTAATTTCAAGGATAGCTTATCCAAGTCATATGCTATGTAAATCATTAATATTCATGGGGATTAAATTTCATAATTAGAATCATCTACAAAAATCCACGAAATAAAATCCCCCACAAATATTAATGATTTTACAGTATTCAAAACAACCAAATTAATAGACAGATATAGGATGTTCAGAAAGAAGTCTTCTATTTGTTACATGGTGTAGACGAACATGTAGAAATTTAGGAAACTTTAACAATAGAGCTGGCTGCCACTTCTCTATGGTAAGCCAAAACATTGTGCCGGAACCAGTGCCAAAACATCATTGGAAACTGAGTGCCAAATCGCACATGCAGCAATGCAATTATAAAATGCAGCATCTAGTTATAAACATGACTGCCAAACCTATATTAATGATACAAATAAACGCCATTAGGATGGAATAACAGGGATATGTTCATTGCACACAAGTATGATGTATCAGTTATTTAAATGGGCAGAATTTGGTATAAGTTACATAGTGATATTATACCCTGCCTATAACCAAACGCATAAATATTAATCATTGTAGGACAATTTCAATTGTGCAGAGAAAAAATATAGTAGTTTTAATAGTGAAAATACTACAAGTTGAAGTTATTTCATGCCCTTCGTGATTTTAAAAATTGGTCTAGTTTGATTATAAGACTGTGATAATCACAAAATCACTGTACCACTTATAGGATAATTATAAAATTCAACTTGTATCACTTATTGCTATTGAAGGCACATGTAGAATTTGATCACTGAATAACTTATTGTCATACTATATAATTCAATATGTATGCCTTATTGCCATACTATATATTTCAATGTGTATGCCTTATTGCAATTGCAAGAAATCAACTTGTTTATACACAGTGACATTATGACTGTACTGTTTTTAGATCATTTAATTATTCTAGCAATTGAATGATGCAATATTCTGTACGAATCACTAGAAGCACTCGGTGCATGTACAATGTACTTCAAACGTGAAACAGGTACCCCAGTTGTCGCGAAGATCGCGAATAGTATCATTATACATGTTGTTAACTTGTATTTTACTTTGCTCCTTATTGTCTTCTTCTTTAGGTTGCTCCTAAATGTGTATATATGTTCATTGTTCTTCATTGTGACTTTTCTTTGCTCCTGACGCTCCTAACGCTCCTAACGCTCCTTACGCTCCTAACGCTCCTAACGACCTAATTCTGCCACTGATTTCACATGGTTCATGCTTCCTTTGTGGCGGGAACTTTGGCTTTAAAAGCTTTTGTTTCTTATTTTCTCGCTCTCTTCTTATACCAGTTGTTATCATGATCCATGTTGGATTATTTTATGATTTTATACAATAGGAATAAATAATTTGATGTAAATTCAGTGTTGGTTGTTTAAATCGTTACTAATAAAGATATGGAACATAAGATGGTACAGAGTTTGCAACATTGTTTGGCGCCGGAACCCGGGAAGAAGAGCAAAAAGGATTAAATAAAGTGCGTTAAAGTTTAATGAAATTAAAAGTGAAATTCCAAATCGGATTTAAATGAAAGTGCATTAAAATTTCATGGAGTTTAAAGTGAAATTCCATAGTTGGATTTAAATGAAAGTGTGTTAAAATTTCATGGAGTTTAAAGTGAAATTCCATAGTTGGATTTAAAAGAGAGTTCGTTAAAGTTTCGTGGAATTTAAAGTGAAATTCCATAGTTGGATTTAAAAGAAAGTGCGTTAAAATTTCGTGGAATTTAAAGTGAAATTCCATAGTTGGATTAAAAAGAAAGTTCGTTAAGATTTCGTGGAATTTAAAGTGAAATTCCATAGTTGGATTTAAAAGAAAGTTCGTTAAAATTTCGTGGAATTTAAAGTGAAATTCCATAGTTGGATTTAAAAGAAAGTTCGTTAAAATTTCGTGGAGTTTAAAGTGAAATTCCACAGTTGGATTTAAAAGAAAGTTCGTTAAAATTTCGTGGAGTTTAAAGTGAAATTCCACAGTTGGATTTAAAAGAAAGTTCGTTAAAATTTCGTGGAGTTTAAAGTGAAATTCCACAGTTGGATTTAAAAGAAAGTTCGTTAAAATTTCGTGGAATTTAAAGTGAAATTCCACAGTTGGATTTAAAAGAAAGTTCGTTAAAATTTCGTGGAGTTTAAAGTGAAATTCCACAGTTGGATTTAAAAGAAAGTTCGTTAAAATTTCGTGGAATTTAAAGTGAAATTCCACAGTTGAATTTAAAAGAAAGTTCGTTAAAATTTCGTGGTATTCTAAAGTTGGATTTAAAAGCGGAGATATAGTATTAGCGCTTGAAATGGCAAATCTACCTTTCTTGAAGGGTGTTCGAACCAGGTATACGAATACCTTAATTAAGGAGATAAGTATTGGCAGAGAATTCTTAGGAGAGGATTTAATTAGTGAAGATACAAACACGTTGTTTGGTAACGTGAATAGATGTATCGGAAAGTTAAAGGCATATGGTGAAAAGTTGCAGGATCAGTCTGCCAAGTTGGCAGAGGCTATTGGGGATAGCGATACGGAATTTACCCAACAAATTATTGCGGAAGACACAGAGGTATGTGAAAACGCTATGGATATGTGTTTATTGCTTCAACAGCTAGAAAGTGAAATTAAGGATCATGGAAAACCAGCTAAAGTTAAATATGAAAAGGTTCAAACACTACCCATGTATGAAGAACTGCAAAAAGTGTTCGATCACCAAATGAGATTGCAGGAAGATTTTTTTGAACGACAGATGGTCAAGAAAGATGACCGACTATCTTCAGTGAAACTTCCAAAGCTGGAGATATCATCATTTAATGGAAACAAACTGCGCTGGATAGAGTTTTGGGACTCGTTTGAAAGTGCGGTTGATAAGAACACAAGCATATCAAATATTGATAAGTTTAATTACCTGAGAAATAAATTGACTGGAGATGCCAAGAGTTCGATTGATGGTCTTGCACTATCCAATGAAAATTATAAATTGGCGATAGATATCCTGCGTGAAAGATTCGGAAATAAACAAGAAGTAATTGATCTGCACTACAATGCTATGATTGATCTTAATCCTGCCAAAGGCACAACAGAAAGTTTGAGAAATATGCTCGACGAAATTGAAAGGCATCTTAGGAGTCTTGAGGTTTTGAAACAAGATGTAGATCAAGCTATTTTTGTCTCAATGATTAGAAAGAAATTACCACAAGAGGTGTTATTACAACTGGAAATTATGAATGGTTCCGATAATAAGTGGACAGTATATCGTCTCCGTGATAGATTACGTCAGTATATCGTCGCAAGAGAAAAGAGCGATGAAGTGAAGACCATGGACAGGTCAACAAACAAGCCTAAAGTAGGAGCCAGCGACAATACCTTTCATTCAGAAAGGAAAGCATATGAAAGGTTCGGAAGTGAATCATTGACGACAAACACAAAGGTCAATGCAAAATCAACAGGTAACCAGTGTAGGTTTTGCCATAACAAGCACTGGAGCGACGAATGTCAGAGATACAAGACTATCGAAGACAGACGAAGACAATTAAAAGGAAGCTGCTACAAATGCTTGAACGAGGGACACTACTCATCAGATTGTAGATCTTCAAGGACGTGCGTTTACTGTGGACAGATCAGTGCCCATCACAGAAGCTTATGTCCCAAAAAGTTTCCTAACAAGGCTGTGAACGAAAGTGTAAATTTCGCAGAGGAAGAAGAGCAAAGTGATACCCCTGACGATTTACCGTATGAAAATGTGCTCTTATCGTCAGAAGAAACGGTACTTATGCAAACAGCATTGGCGGAGATCAAACATCAAAATTCTGCTAGGAATTTAGACGTCCGTTTATTCATGGATACCGGTTCACAAAGGTCCTACATCACGAAACGATTAGCAGACAAATTAGAACTTCAAGAAGATGGTGAACACGAACTCAGATTAGTGACATTTGGTTGTGAACGGACTAAGGTTATCAAAACCAAATTAACAAAGTTGGAAATTAAACTGAATAATGGGAAATATATGACAGTTTCAGTGAACATCGTTCCAAACATTACTGGGACCATACAGAGAAAGCCAGTGATACTGGCAGATAGGGAACATTTCTTAGACCTAACCCAAAATATGAAGCTAGCAGACACTGTACCCCGGGATAGTGAATCCGGCACAGTAGAATTGCTGATTGGAAATGATTATTATCTTGACTTCCTGTTGTCAGAGAAAATCGAAGTTCAACCAGGCCTGTATTTGTTAGCATCCAAGTTGGGTTGGATCATGACTGGTCGAACACCGACTAATGAAATTGATCACAGCCCCAATGCAGTGAATATGTTTGTCATGACACATGGAAACCAGATCTCAAAAACGAATGTGTTTGCCAGTGTTGATAGTTCCTTACCCAGAAAGCCAGATTTAGAGGACTTTTGGAATCTCGAAACCTTAGGAATTAAAGGTGGTAATGTTCAGGATAGGGAAGATGAACGGGCAATGGAACGGTTCAGAAATACAATTAAACGGGAAAACGGAAGATACTTTGTAACATGGCCTTGGAAGAATGAAGTTCCTGACCTTCCAGAAAACCGAGGTCTTGCAATGGGAAGGTTAAAGCCCTTAGCATCAAAGCTTCAAAGGAAACCAGAATTAATGAGGAAATACAATGCTATCATTCAGGATCAATTGGAAAAGGGAATAATTGAGAAGGTACATAGAACAAGTGCTGATGGAATTAAACACTACATTCCACACCATGTTGTCATCAGTCCTCAGAAAACTACGACGAAACTTCGTGTAGTATATGACGCATCAGCCAAAACTAAAGTTGAAAATCAAAGTCTAAATGAGTGTTTGTATAGGGGTCCTGTCTTACTTCATGACCTATGTGGCATGATATTGCGATTCAGACTTCATCCCATTGGTATAGTTGCTGACATTGAGAAGGCCTTCCTACAAGTAGGTTTACAGCAAAGTGAGAGGGACGTAACACGGTTCCTTTGGTTTAAAAACATTGACCAACCTTGGGTAAATGATCAAAATATTCAGGAATTCCGTTTCTGTCGTATCCCTTTCGGTATCATTCCCAGTCTGTTTCTACTTGGTGCGGTGATTGAAAGTCACTTAGATTCTTATCAAACTGAAATAGCAGAGAAACTCAAAACCGATATTTACATGGACAATGTCATAACAGGAACAAAAACTGTTAATGATGCTGTGGATCTTTATCGAGTAGCAAAGTCAATATTCGACGAAGCTAAGATGAATCTTCGCGAGTGGAAAACTAGTAATACAGAAGTGAACAATGTTATTCCAGATACTGATATCGTCAAGGAAGAATGTATGAAGGTGTTGGGTCATCATTGGAATACAGAAAGAGACACACTGAGTGTCAATGAAGTTAAAATTCTCAACGAGGACGTTAAGCTCACCAAGAGGAATGTTCTAAAACAGGTTGCTTCAGTGTTTGATCCTCTCGGTCTTTTCTCACCTGTTACTCTACGAGGGAAAGTGCTGTTACAGAATATGTGGTCTAAGAATATGGACTGGGACGATGCGCTGGATGACAAAGATTCTGCAGAATGGATGTTGATAAAGACTGACTTCTTAGGAATATCTAAGGTAGAAATACCTAGATGTGTCTCTTTGTCAATGTTGGAGGGTGACGTTGAATATTCCCTGGTTTGTTTTTGTGATGCATCTAGCAAAGCATATGCGTCAACAATATATTTACTTCAAGTGAACAACAGCGAACGAAAGGCGGACTTGATGTTCTCCAAATCGAGACTTACACCAGTAAGAGGAATGAGTATGCCAAGGTTAGAGTTAATGGCATTACTGATAGGTGTTAGGAGTGTAAAGTTTGTGAAATCTGAAGTGCATATGAATATAAAACACATATTTGTAGTTTCTGATTCTCAATGTGCTCTTCAGTGGATTATTTCAGAGAAATCTTTGCCCGTATTTGTGGCAAACAGAGTCAAGGAAATAAAGATTCATAAAGACATTACATTTCATTATGTTAACACCAAGGAAAACCCATCGGATATATCCAGCAGAGGGTGTACGTTACAGAACCTGTGTATCGATAAACTGTGGTGGCACGGACCAGAATGGTTAATAAAACCGATTGACAACTGGCCATTGTTGTCGTATGCATCCGTAGAGAAAACTGAAAATCTTGAAAACAGCAATGACTATGGCTATGAAAGCACCGATAAAGATACCGAATGTGCAAATTTGGATATGATACCAACCCCAACATCAAACCATCAGAAAATTAACTTCCGATTACCTGCGGAATCGCCGTTTCATATGGATATCTACCGATATTCATCTTGGTCAAGGTTAATAAGAACCACAGCTTGGTGTTGGAGATTCATACAAAGGCTTAGAGGTACAACGTATGAAAATAGGTCACTTAGTTGTGATGACATTAAAAAGGCTGAACTATTGTGGTTGCTATACATTCAACGATACCACTTTTCTGCTGTGCTTAGTTCTTTGGCATTAGATAAACCACACAACTTGGTAAAACAGCTTGGTCTATACATTGATACTTCAGGTCTGTTAAGATGCCGAGGAAGATTAGAAAATGCAGATTGTTGTCAATCGGCAAAACTTCCGATTTTGTTACCAAGCGAAGATAGATTTACACAGTTGATAATTGAAAAGGTGCACGGAGAACTGTTACATAGTGGTGTCTCACAGACATTGTGTAAACTGAGATACACGTTTTGGGTACCACAAGGTAGAGCAACTGTTCGCAAAATATTGAAGTCTTGTTTAAAGTGCCGACGAATAGAGGGTGGACATTACAGAATGCCACCAATGGCCTCATTACCACACACGCGAGTGTCAGAAGCAATTCCATTCACACATACAGGATTGGACTATATGGGACCATTATACATCAAAGACACTCACGAAACTAAAAAGGTGTGGGTTTGCCTTTTTACTTGTATGGTAATAAGAGCAGTACATCTAGAACTAGTTCAAGATATGTCTACAACCGCTTTTCTTAACTGTTTGCGTCGGTTTATTGCAAGCAGAGGAACACCGGAGGAAATCGTATGTGATAATGCAATGCATTTTAAGTTAGCGAGTGAAACAACTAAATTAGTATGGGGAGATATTTTAAACAGTGATGAAGTTCAAAGTTATTGTGCTTGTAAGGGAATGAAGTGGTCATTCATAGTGGAGTTTGCACCATGGATGGGTGGGTTCTATGAAAGGCTCATAGGGCTTGTTAAACGGTCATTACGGAAGGCTATTGGTCGTAAGCTTTTAAACAGTGATCAGATGCACACAGTGCTTAAAGAAGTAGAACCTGTTTTAAATTCTAGGCCTTTAGTGTATATAGGAGATGATATTAATTCCACCTTAGCTATCACTCCAGGACACTTCCTTTGCTTAAATACGAAAACTGGAATACCGGAAACGGAAGACAGCACAGATCCAAATTATACACCGTGTGAAAGTTCAGCGGAACGACTTCTTAAAACATGGAATAAAGGACAAAAACTGCTAAATACATTTTGGAAACTTTGGAAAGATGAATATCTTCTTAGTTTAAGGGAACGGTGTCAAAGTCATATAAAGGGTAAGAGAGTCCAAGCGGAATTTCCCCCAAACGTAGGTGATGTTGTATTGATAAAAGATGATACTCCGAGGGGGAGTTGGAAATTTGGAAAAATAATACATTTGCGATCTAGTAAGGATGGACAAATCAGATCGGCAAGTATAAAAAACTCGTCAGGTCGAATAATTGGCAGGCCATTAAATTTACTATATCCTATTGAGGTTTCACCACATTACAACAATTGCAACAGAGTGATTCGGGATATTCAACCAACAGCTGACGTTTCATCATCTAAACGGTTGACACGTTAAGCCTCGGAGAACGCCCGGCAAAAAATAAAAACAATGATTTAACATACTAGTACATCTTGTCGACGGGAGGATCGTGAACAGGCGAGGTTTCAACATATGATTAAGAGTCTAGATGTTTCACAAACTTTGTTAGTGTATCTTGAATATAACATAATTATGGAAAATAGGAGCAATCGAATGTAATATAGATTAGTGCATGGGATTAGTGTTCAGATAGTGTCACACTATTGATAGGAGCAATGGAAAAATACTGAGGTCAGTAACAACTGATGCACGAGAAAATCATGGGCTCGGATTAGGAGCAATGGAATAATACTGCGGTCAGTAACAACTGATGCACGAGAAAATCATGGGCTCAGATTAGGAGCAAACGCTTAGTTTACAAATTCCCGCCAAAAATAGCATGTGGTACTAGAAGAAATCTCAGTCGATTTGCCGTAGTTGAAAGGAACACACGTATTTCAATAAGATGGGTTATATTTGTGATCATTGCGGAAAATCGTTTACTTCAAAACGAAATTTAACAAGGCATATTAATGAGAAACATTTCATTGAAAAATACTGGCGATGTTGTGAATCTGGTTGCAGTGGAAAATTTGTGCGTAGAAGTAACTTTGTGGGCCATTTGGAAAAATTTCATAAATATTCTAAAGTGGTGTCTCGCAGCATGGCTACCGTATACAGTCGTCACCATGTTACATGTCTGTCAACACCCGTGTTGGTACTGACAATCGTTCAGGGATAGAAAACATCAGTGATGATGATAGTGTACTAGATTTGATAGCAGAATTGGATTCACTTCAGGACGATATCAACATTACTAATTCAGACAGTCATACAGATGAATTTCTTGACATATTCATTCATGATGGTGCGGATGATTTTGTGGATATGAATAACAATATTAGTGATAACTACATACCAATTGTTGAAGCTGCGAGTGATTGTGATAGTGTTTGTGTTGATATTCCGAAATATGATTCTGTTGTTTTAGTAGCAACGGATGATATTGGTGTTGTTCAGGAGGATACTAACATCACTGATTCAGAGAGTGATGCAGATGAATTTCTTGACAATGCTAGTCGTGATAGTGCTGGTGAATTTGTGGATATGAATAACAATATTAGTGATAACTACATACCAATTGTTGAAGCTGCGAGTGATTGTGATAGTGTTCGTGTTGATATTCCGAAAGATGATTCTGTTGTTTTAGTAGCAACGGATGATATTGGTGTTGTTCAGGAGGATACTATCATCACTGATTCAGAGAGTGATGCAGATGAATTTCTTGACAATGCTAGTCGTGATAGTGCTGATGAATTGGTGGATGTGAATAACAATATTAGTGATACCTACATACCAATTGTTGAAGCTATAAGTGAGTGTGACAGTGTTTGTGTTGATATTCAGACAGTTGATAGTGTTGTTGGAAGTCCGGAGTCGGACGTTATTAGTCTAAGTGATGAGGAATTTAGTGAAGACATTGAACCTTTCACCCTACAAACCCGAACGGAAATATACTATGTGTCTGTTATCGTGACCAGAACATTTCGGGACGATGTACAAGTTATGAGTTCATATAGAGTTGAAAGAGACTATTTCAGACTGTAATTTACCTTTGCGGCGGGAATGTCGCGAAGATCGCGAATAGTATCATTATACATGTTGTTAACTTGTATTTTACTTTGCTCCTTATTGTCTTCTTCTTTAGGTTGCTCCTAAATGTGTATATATGTTCATTGTTCTTCATTGTGACTTTTCTTTGCTCCTGACGCTCCTAACGCTCCTAACGCTCCTAACGCTCCTAACGCTCCTAACGACCTAATTCTGCCACTGATTTCACATGGTTCATGCTTCCTTTGTGGCGGGAACTTTGGCTATAAAAGCTTTTGTTTCTTATTTTCTCGCTCTCTTCTTATACCAGTTGTTATCATGATCCATGTTGGATTATTTTATGATTTTATACAATAGGAATAAATAATTCGATGTAAATTCAGTGTTGGTTGTTTAAATCGTTACTAATAAAGATATGGAACATAAGATGGTACAGAGTTTGCAACACCAGTATTATATTTTTTCAACTATTTAGAAAGTCGATTTTAGAGCAGACTATAACATACAGTCATTGATTTTACAGCTTAAACCTTTTTAAAAATTAATCTTCATGTTTATGTACCAGGGATATTATACTACAGCGGTGCATATATATTCAACTTATAAGGTTATTGAACGATTATAGACCTACAATGAGTACATGCTTACTGTACTGAATTTCTACAGAATCTCTGTAAAATTATTTACTTTCAATGCGATGAAAATTTGAGGTTTAAGTAAAAAAATACCATAATAGCAGGGCGCTATTTCGTGGATTTTGCATTTCAGGTAAAACTGCAATAAACATGAGGGTCAAAATGTTTGTTCAATGGGATTTGAATTCGTGATTGAAGGTGAACCATGAAATCCACAAAATTCAATCCCGAACGAAAATGATTTTACAGTACTACATAGTATGATATAATATCAATGATTGTAAGATTTCAACCCTTAACTCACAGTTAAACTACATGTAGCTGATGAACTATATGTATACAGGAGTAGCGACATTTTGGGAAAATTTAACAAGCATATTTATGTTTGACCTTGTGACCTGATTTCTTAGAAATATTGTAAAGTTTTCAGACAGCTAAAGTGGATTGTACATTAAGCATTTAATTTATGACATAATGACATAATCTGCTTGAAAACACTTGAACATTTCACAATGAGATGTAAAGATAGCAAGAGATTTTGGATTGTAAAAAAAACCTGATTGAGTATGTTCAGTAACCTTTACATGAACAGACATTGAAAACAATAGTGGGATATCAGGAAGTATTTAAAATTACTTAAGTATACTCATTAAACTATACATTCAAAACAGCCAATTAAATTTCTTCATTCATGAAAATAAATTACGGGAAGTTTTTTATTCTGTAATTTATGTATGGGCATAAATCCCACTCAAGATCGTGTGACTGCACTTTTAATAATTAATCAGTATAGCTTGGCCACATTGACACGATCCTGACCTATTGATTAGCATAATTTAACAGTCGATATATTATCTACGTTTATAACACCGATTGTATGTTTTCATAATCGGGGAGTATCACGAGGATGCTCAAGATGTAATACAAACACAAGTATGAAATACATAGTGCACCATTTGCTTGAAGAAATTGATGTATTCAAAGTAAACTCTTGTAAAATATTCTTGCATAAAGGTCAGGCTCAAGTCAAAATAGCCAAGCTATATCTGTATATTATAAACCAAAAGATTATGGCTCAGAGGTTAGCAACTTTCAATTTAGTGTAACATTGATAAAGACAATTTGAAAACGAAATTTTTTTTGTAAAATTTCTATTTTTCTATAAAGAAAAATAAATTTTCAAAAAAAAATTGTTTGTTTTTAACATAATACAGTTACCTGTGTTTAATTAACAACGCTTCAGAAACAGCATAAATCATCTGTCCAGCAATTAGCTTCGAAATTTAATATTAGGGGTAACAGGGTATGTTGTCTGTAAGGAAAGCACTACCCAACAACAACCATGAAATTACTGTTAATTATAACCTGGTTAAAGAGCATATTTAAAACCCATCAAAATATTTTCTCATTATATTTCAGTAGACAGAGACTTTCCATCAAAATTTGTGTTGAAACCTATTTCTAGGATACAAAATGTAGAAGCATCGGCTAGAAGGATACTAATTATTATCTGATGAAGAGAAAACCCGGAAAGCTCTTTGTTAAACTTAGTGAAGTATAACCAAAACAAGCACGGCCTTCAAGGTCAAAGGTTCCAACATCTTTCTGGTTTGTTGCCTCCTTGTTAAACAACATCAAAGTGATTCCAGTATACACTTAAGCTGCCAAGATGAAAGAGTACTTCCACATTTTATACACTATAGATAATAAAATAAAACAACGAACATTCACAAACAGTGCAAAATAGGCAATCTAGACAAGACCTGGTATAGTAAGTCGCTAAAAACACTGACTGTAAGCAGCTGAACAGCTAACAGTGAAGTACCACAGATATACACTTAAACGAATTTCTAATTGGCCATCCAATAAAATATTATATTATGCGATATATTCAGTCAATATTTGTAAAATTGCGGTTATTTTCATTCGATGCACTTATCTATGGATTTCAAGAAATGAATCACTCATGCATGTATAAAATCATCCATGCGGAACAGTGAGTGCAAAATGGCTAACGTGCACGTGGTTCACGTGCCCGACATGTTTGATTTTTGAAATCAGTCAAAATGTATTCTCTGTTGATTGGCTTAATGAAAGGTATAAATACTGACGATAATAAGTAATACGGGGCGCGCTGATGCCGTTAGAATGACGAGTACCAGCACCAAAATCCAGACATGTACTTCAAAATGTCTTTTTGTAAAAAGCAATATTTATAATAACGTGGGGTTTAGCTCGAATTACTGCGAGAAACATATTTTCTATCGATAAAATTGGACAGTATCGGTGTTTCGATTATTTATATTCTTCTAAAAGCATTTTTTAAAACTAATTTATAAGAACACGTGGCCAATCAGAACTTCGTTCAATGTATGCATGCATCTGACGTCATGAGCGCGTTCCACATGGCTCATTTTCACAAATTATAGTGTTTAAAGAAAAGTCTATCTACAGGGAACAAATTTATACCAAATACGATACTATTACAAGCTGTGTACGAGGCCAACGTGCAAAAAAGCAATTTCGCACTAACCGTAACGCATGGATGATTTTGTATATGAATACGCCATTTCTTTCTTGAAATAGATAAGTAAGTGTGTGGAATGAACAAATAACACAGCCTAAGATTTATTGATATAATTTATCAGATGATATAATATTTTTTAGGGTGGCCAATTAGAAATTCGTTTAAGTGTATATATCACCATGGTCTTTAAAGTGTATAGAGCTATATCTGAAGATTTTTTTTTTTAAAGTTTCAAAAACTGAAAAACAATTATGCTTTCATATCCATTAGATCATTTTTCGCTTCAGTTTTAACAGAAACTCTCTCTGTGATTTATTGGACATGCAAACTGTCCATTTTCATACAAAGTGTTCTAGAACACCCTATGAAACTATAAGAATAGTCTCTTTTTCGACGATTGAATCAAAGTACACGGAACCCAACCAAAGTTTTAATTTGCAATTAAGGTAGTCTAGTATCATACTAAAAACTTGCACATTACAGGGGGGATACAGCGATACAGCAGGAATAATTAAGACAGACAAATCTTCCCAACAGATGGGAGTTTGACAACCTTATCCACTCAAGAGCCCGCGGAATAGACTTTGGTCCGGTTCCAAGACCCGGAATAACTATGGGATTCTGTGTCCCTACTCTGGGGATTTAGACAGTAAGCATTGTCTCCAGGGTGGGGATTTAGTCTAGACATCAAGCGATAAAAAATGTCTAATTCCCCCTATGTCACCTATGCCCTGACTCCTTGGTTCTTCAATGTGCTTGGTGTATATGGTATGTATGGCACAGAAGTCATTCAAGAATTCCAGGAACAAGATGAAGAACTAATTATGAAGTATGCACAGTTTATGTATTATCAGATCACTATTGCTATATAAATATGATAGCTCAGGTTTATAGAAAGCTACTAGTTCTTAATTGAGATATTACATCTGTTACTTTCATTCAATAAAAAATAATTAATTTATATGACAGATGGTTGGGGCGGTATCGGGTAATGACTTCTGTACAGTAACGGGATCATTGATAATTACAGAATACATATTCCATAGTGATTGAATTTGCCAGCTTTATAACAGTCATTTCGATGGCTTAGAACCAGAAGGTAGTAACTACCTCTTACGACCTTATAAGACTCATACATATTTGAAATCTGCTTCACAAGGTGCTTCTTATGAGCATATTTTCATGAAAATCTGAAATTGTCATGTTGACCAAAATGAAGTTTTAAAAACGTGTTTTCCCATAGGTTAAGAGTAAATTACAGACAGTTTTCTCTTGTTTTCTCAATATATCGATTTGGTAGTTACAACTTTTTTGTTCTAAGCCAGCAATTAATTAGCAGGGTTAGATTTAGGGTGAAATAGTTAACTGCTTTTTTCTTCACTCAAGACTTCTAAGCTACTTGAAGTATGTTTTGCAGACAAAAATAGGACAATAAAACTCCACATTCTGTTAATTCATTGCCTCATAATGGCAAGTAACTAGTTCCTAATTATAAACTTTTAGAAAAGTCAAAGACCTAAATTAGGTAATTTAGGTCTTTGGAAAAGTCTAGTAACAAAAAGCTCTACATTTTCACATATTTGTCGAATTTGATAACAAGTCTAAAATGCATAAAACTTGTACAGGCTAGTACACTCAGGGGCATGTACATGCATGAAGTGTAATTTATGGAGATTTCAATACACGAGTACAGAGATAAGACTGGCCCTGCAATGAAATATTTCTGTTCATTTCAACAGTTTACTGTACGGGGCAAAATCTCGACACATATCTTATCTTTTTGCCGATAATGTAGATTGAATTATAATATTGACAAATATGAAATATATATGAAGTGTATATTGATAGAATTTATATTGAGAAATAGAACATGTGTAATAATGATCAATCATTGACACTTCTGTACCGACATAATGACAGAAAAATAAGGACAAAAAAGGGTCTTAACATTTCACAAAAAGACAATTAAGGAACATATTGTTAAACAATTCACACCTTTGAAAACCATATGTGGAGGGGGCATAATAGACTGGAATGTCGTATTGTAGCATTAGGGTGTGACCTTTTCATACCATTGTACTGAAATAGTAAATACAGCCATACAATCACTTTACTATTCAGAACACCCATGCAATAAAAGCCAAACAGAATGAAACATTTGAAAAAAAAATTAAATTATAACCTACAGTTTTGGACATATGTTCATTATTTATAAATCAACTTTAAGTCAATCTGTTTCTATTTGTAGACTACAAGCCAAAGTATGGCTTAAAAGCTGAATAAATGTTGTTATTGTTGTTATTTATAAAGCATACAGTCCAGAACATTAAAATTAATAATTAAACTTATAGTATCAATTATTAAAAACATTAAACCATTTATAAGCCATAATGTCAGACATATGTTTATTATCAAATTACAGCATACTGTTAGAAATATTATCATAATTACACTGTATCAATGATTAAAAACATTAAATAATTTTTTATAAGCTATACACACAGTAGTATTAGTAGCATATCTTTAAATGATGACTATTGAATAAATCACGGATGACCCGCCCAAATAGACTTGTTTGAAAGTTCATGGCTCAGGGTTCAAAATTGAACTACTAGTGACATCATTATTACCTACATACAATTTTGTTTCATCATTCGCTTCAATAAACAAGAACATTGTGCATCATTAAAGGTTCAAATTACAATCAATATGTATCAAGTTTTAATAGAGAAACACTCGTTCGTTCTTATTTTGTGTTATTAAGTGTTATCACCAAATGACAAAACAACAGATATGGTGTTGTTTGAGTTTACTGTGACATGCATGCCATGGTTATTCGCCATTTCCCTATCGACAAGCATTTGAATTCCAAAACCTTCAAACATTGCTATTTAATATGAATTTAAGCTCTAAAGAGCAAGTTTACAAGCTTTAATCAACAACCAATATTTGCATGTCCCAAATGATGTTACTCTACAGAGATTAATATGAATAAATCTCTAAAATATCTGTTTAATTGTGTTTGTCATGTGTTCCACTATACTCCCCTATTTTTGCACAGAGGTTAATATAGAACGATTTGTGTCCAAGACGCTTCAATTATATGTAATGCTGAACAAAGCCTTCATTTGCCAGTCAGCGTTCAGCTGAATATGGCAGGCATATGTGTGCCTCCACCTGGATTTGAACCAGAATCGCCGGATTAGGCGGCAAGCATACTAACCACTGAGCTACAGAGGCCACACATAGTATATGAGCAAGTATATGAGCTAGACATGTATATCAAATTATACGGTAGACATATAACCAATAGATTACAATCAGGTCTAGAAGCCTTACATATATCCTTACATATTGAGAGATTATAGATGTTATCAATCATTATGCAAGCATTACACTGCCTAAATGGCCACAAAAATGTTGATATACGGAGGGCTCTAAGCTAGATATTTCAAACTGATAAATCGAGTGTTATGTATGACCCTGTATAACATTCTGCAAACATTGTGGCATTTACAGTCTGTTCAAAGTCAAATGAGAACGGTTATAAACATAAGCTTGCCCGTAAGGTAAACCACATTTATCTAGGTTTGGCTGGATATAACTGAGCTGATTATAGTCTATCATTTCTTTCGAATCGGATAGTTCCCTCTTTACAGTCCATTCAATGATAACTAATAACAGTTTTGTAAACATAAGCTTGTCCGTAAGGTAAACTACGTTTATCTAGGTTTAACTGGGTGTTACTGAGCTTACTATAGGCTGTCCTATTCTTTCGAATGGGATAGTTCCCTTATAAGTATTACTTATTGAACCCACAGTAACATTATGTAAGCATTATGGCATTTATGTACTGCAAATTTAAGATACATAAACCATACATCCAGAAATGTGTTTTGTAAATAAAATTGAACACTGCAATGAAATTATGCTGTCAACATAATTTACATAATTATATGTATACATTTTATGTAAATACTATGAAGCAGAACATTCAACATACAAATTGGCTGATCTACACAATCATGTAGTTAAGTTTAAAGCATTCATTTATAACTTTTAAAACTTTTCTCTTTTAAACTATTTACAACAAAATTGTAAAAACAACATGCCTGAGTTTGCTTTTATTAAATGTTCTAGCTGGAAGTATTAAGATTGCATGAAATTAAAAGCCTCAAAGATTATTTTAAAATAAACACTCTATAAACAAAAGATCAGCTAAAAATGTTTAAAGGTTCTAACAAATAAGAGGGGGGGGGGTCGAGGGGGGTCAGGGTGTGACAGCAACCAGACTTAAGGCCATTCTACATGATACATCTTGGTGTATAAGTTTTGACTTATAAGTCAAAATATATCGTCTAGATATGTGTAGTAAATCCCCACCACACATTTTCTGGAGATATATACAACAGGCGTTTGGGATTAGACAGAATAGAATGACAAGCCATTTGGGCTTATAAGTTATAAGACATTTTTCCATCATTGCAAATGTATAACTTGTTACTGGAGATACAAATAAGCATTGAGAATCACACAAGTTTGTACTATTAATTAGCAAAGAATACTGTAACATCATTTAATTTCAATGGGACATAATTTCTAGGATAGCTTATCCACAAACTTGAACTCATATACCATAAAAATGATTAATATTCGTGTGGATTTAATTTCATGGTTAAGATCATCCACCAAAAAAGACGCGAAATTAAATCCCCCCTCGAATATTAATGATTTTACAAAACATCAACTTCAAGCAGTACATGTATTTATAAACATTCAAAGTTCAAGCATGAAATCATGAGTGAAGTTCAAGGCTTCAAGCACAGTAGACACCATGTGGAAATCCTTACAGCTATCTCTTGTCCCTCAGTCCCTCTACAGGGAAGTGAATACAAATACCAGAGACTTTAACACAGAAATGAGAAACAGATTTTTGAGTAAAATTACTCTCAGACATTTCACAGTTCCCTGTGCTTTTATTTTCAGGTAGAATAAAATCCTTTCAACAAGATGTGAGTTCCCTATATCCGTAATGAGTATAACCGCTAGCTAAACATTTAAGTTCAAGATTTTCTCTTAGTCTTACTTCAGGGCTGTATCCAGATCAAAACAGAACAACACAAAGGTAAATTTTTTGTAGGATGATAAATTTTGAATATTTTTTCCTCTAAAATTATGCTACAGGGTACATGTGTATTATGGTCAATTTAATATCGTATTTTGACCACTTGCCTCCGTGTGCCTATGTGTCACAGTGTGGCTACAGGCCTTGGACAGACCAATGAAGTATTTCTTTACAAGCAAGTCATATATAACCCATACTTTTCAGGTCTTTTACTAGCCTCCAAAACTGAAGAGTCGAAATGACTAATGACTCCTGACTCTATTTTCAACAGTCATCGAAATATTGCAAGCAATTTGTATTAGAAGTAAAGCTAATTTGACTCTTCAGCTTAATTTTTTTAGGGGTCAAAATAGGCACTTTTGTCAAATTCAAGAGTCAAAATGCAGTTTCAGAGTCAAATGAAAGCTCTGCTTTTATTGTCATATTTTTGCCAAATGTTTCAAATCATAATCTAGAAACCACCATGCAAAGCTGTATGCATACAGTCATGTATTAATTTTTTATACCTCACAAAGGCACTTAGAACAAACCCAGCAAATATATTGGATTTTATTGGCAACAACTCAAAACTTTTAAGTTTCAGGAAATTAATTTTAATTTCAAGTTTTCATCATACAGTACCACAATGTAGTAGCAGTGATGAGTCTTACAATTTGTCTGGTTTGTAGACTTAGCGCTTACTGGGTATGTGTGGACACAGTGGCTTATTCACCAACATTTAGGTCTAAAACTCAGACATAGAATTTATATTGCCAAATGTTCTATTCGCTCTCATGTTGATATAAATGTCATGATTTTTATATAAATAGGTACATAATACATGTTCAGTGGATAACAACAAATATTCAGATAAAATTTCACATGGCTAAATCTAATTACAAAGAAATTACAGTGATTCTAAATTTTGTTAATTTTAAGTCCAAGTCTGAATTTTAGTCTTACAACGTTGGTGAATAAGGCCCATGTTGTTAAGTTTGGTAGACTGGTTATTTAAAGGAGTAACCTATAACATAATTGGTGAGAGCTAAGAGACATATTGATCAAAAAACAAGCGAGAGAAATAGTCTTCCAAGGAAATCAATACACCAATGAACCTGAAGTTACTATCAGGGACTACAAGCCATTACAAGCTGCACGGGACAGCTTTATTGTTTCTCACATGCCTGGTGTCTTTGTTTGTGTATCCAGAGATTTCAATAAAATATTGCATAAAATGAAATAATTGAATAGAACAGGAAATTAGGACTGCTGAGACATGGTGAAACATAATCCCTTTGCCAACATGTGCAGATCTAGCAATTTTTTCTCAGGTGGTCTCCATTGAACTAGCTATTTTTCTCAGAAAAAGGGCCCAACCAACTTTTGTTCAGAAACCAACTTTTGTTCAGGGGCAGTCCAACCAGCTAGTTTTCTTTGAGGAGCCTGGACTGTCCTGATCAGACAAAGCAAACTTAGTTCTAAGAACAGACAGATCTGAGATGGAGAGCATAAGTAGTTAATCCACTTATAATTAATTAAAATATTTTTTGTATCTTTTTTTTTAAAGAAATAAGAAGGGGTATTTCCTGGATTTTTTGAAAAATCTGTTATGCAATCTTTAGAACCTGGTCATTTAGAATGATCAATATATTCATAACAGTAAGACCTCAATAATAAGATCATCACAAGGTACTTCAATAATTGTCCTCATCAATGAGTTGGTCTTAATATTAAGGTTATTAAACAACCAACAATTGAAACAATGGAATTTGACTTGTCAGAGAATTAAGGTTGCAAGGTTGTAACTTTAATGTGGTATTCTTATGGAGGTGGTCTGCTGGTGAGGGTTTACCGTACATATTTTTGAAGAAATCAAATAAAGGTCAGAGTTGAATATAAAGATTTGAACATTTGTGGATGATTCACAAAGAATTTATCATTTCTGGCACTGTGAAATAAAATGAACAGTTAGAGAAGATTGATGAATGGTATAGCAATACAGGAAATTGTATTCATTAACAACAGCAAAAAGATCAGGCAATGAGATAAAATTGAATCAAAATTTAAATGTCAGCCTAATTAGATAAATGTCACAGTTGCAAAATACAGGATGACAAAAAATATGACATAGTAAAAGTAAGCGAATTGGGACAAGTGCACAAACAGTCTACATGGCATTTGCAAGTACAATGAACATTGTTTGTAGTATCTGTATGTGGCATTTGCATTCGGTCTATAAATGACTGTGGTCACATGGACAAAGAAATAATTCTTATTCCCCCTAAATAATTAATTGAGATTTTTTTTCTTAATCACATTTTACTAAAATTTAGAGAAATAGCAAAAGTAATAACTTACAAATAAAATATAAAAAACCAAAGCCTTTATATATGTCATACCTTTTACAATCTGATACAATTGAATTATCTAATAAAAATATGTGATGGTACATATCTTTGATAATAATATATTACTTATACCTTTATAAGTTCTGACACAACTATTGTACAGTGCATGTCTAATAATGGGTTTATTATAGATGTTTTACATTTTTATCAATTATATAATTTATATATGTATAATATTTTAAAATTTGATTTGTATTAATTAAAAAATAAATAGATATAATCTTACCTCACAATTGTACATATTCCTCAATTTTTCATAAAGCCAATCTTCAACTGCCAATCTTTTACGAATCAACATCATTTGATGTTGCCCGTAACGTGCCGTCAAATATTTTTGACGTTTATCCTTTTCTTCCTCACGCTTTTGAGTGTTACCAAAACTAACATTTCTAGGTGATGTTTGTCCGTCAGCTGTTGTTCTTGGAGAGTTTGAATTAGTTGTAACGTTACTAGGTGGTGTGTTTGCCCTGGGAGGGCTTCTAGGCCGGTAAGATTCCATTCTTGCAGGATAGTTCGTCGTGGCACCGTATGCAGACATCACGTTATAGAATCCTACTTTCTTGGATTGCACTCTGGCTCTGCTGTCCCTATATATTGACAAAATTACAGTTAAAAGTTATATCGTCAAATAAAATATCCAATCAAAATTAATAAAATAACCAGAGTTTAATTAATTATCACACTTGACACGAGTCTTACACCTCGACAACGATTTTCCATTTGTTAAGGTCCTAACTCTACAGTACACTATTATATTCCACTTTGGGACGACAGGTGCTCGCTGTAATTGTATTTATTTACAAAGGTAAACCTAGTTTAGGAACCGATTTTAAACGAAATAATTAAATTGTCATATTTATGGAAGTGTACAAGTTAGCTCCCTTGTAAATAAGAGAAGTCAGGCGCATTGAATTTCTAATCACCATCACCTTCATCAGATAATTTATTAATAGATAAAAGTGTTTTAGAGTACAGTATCGTATGATTTATCGAGATATTCAATGTTTTTATTGAAATATTTTCCAGGAAACCCTGGAGAATACAAACCTACCAAGTACAACAGAACAGCATGACGTACATGCCGTTGGGGATCACGTGCATGTACTTCTAAGTCGTTTCGCGCCAATTAATTGTTTCTCATGGTTGCCTTTGTACATTAATTCATAGTTCTCTTTCGGGAAATTTATAGAAAGTGTGACTATGTCGTACAATTTTGGTTACAAATTATATATTTATACATTTGTACAAGATCCTGTTAACTTAAAAAATCTCAAGTTGCGTTATTTGTTCATGCATTATTGTCAATTTGAATATTTCCATGAGTTATCGACGGTAAGCTTCGAGTCTTCATCAACAATTGCCCTCGTGTAATTTTGAGGACTATGTGTACGTGACTGGGATATGGTTCGAATTTCGAACTCTGGAGTCTGGAGGAACAGTTATCAAAGAGAGAAAGTGGCGGTGGATTGGACACATTGTACAAAGAGAGGACTCGGATATTACCGCCCAAGCTCTCGACTGGAACCCTCAGGGCAAACGAAGGTGATGTCGACCATTTCTGACCGGGTTAATAACTCTGGATGCAAAAGCAGAAAGAACAAGATAGAGAAGACTGGCGGACTGTGGTGACGGCCATATGCCAATCCATGGACAAAGAGAAATAAGTAAGTAAGTATATATATTTTAGGGGTGACTGGATGACATGCGTGATTACAGGAAAAAAGACACAAACTCTTCTTTAATTCGCTGTAAACTTGTCATTTTATATGACAAATGATTTAACTTTCACATATGGCACCATGGCAACCATTGCATAGAAACGAAATATAATTTTTTTAGTATTATAAAATAGAGCTAGATTATTTTTGCGACCAGTATCTAGATCCTGGTCGATTTCCTGTAAGCTGTCACATTTGCACGTGTTTACTAAGGGCTTGATGATAAGTGTAGTAACTTAACACGTGCAAGTTTGATAGCGACATGCATGCATGCTCGTGTGAATGTGATAAATACCACTCGCCGTGATTATCATGTTCGCCAAAGAATTTAGGTCTTTGTGTTCGCGCACGTGCTAATTAACACCGTCGCGCACGTGCTAATAAAGGCGTTCGCTAATTAACACGTTCTCACATTGCTGATTAACGTGTGAGCTAATGTGTATTAATTAATGTAATCACAGACACTAATGAACAAAACAATCGATAGTATACCAGGCACGGATCCAGGCGGTGGGCACGAGGGCCCGTGCCCCCCCCCCCAGTTGGCTGAGATTTTTTTTTTAACTTTGAAAAAATAATAAAAACAGGTATTGAACAGACACACTTTATTTTGTTCCCGAATGAAATGAAAGAAAATAACTTTAAATATATATTACGACTGGCCTACAGAAAATGAAGTAATTAATGCGCCATATTCCCAACTTAATCAAAGTTTGCGAATGGTACTTCTTACCACGAGCCCAGATTGTTCATTATTGCCAAACATTTATGTTACACTTGTGGTTACTTGTGACGACAACAACATAACAACTGGTGGCCGTTACACTGATTCACGATAACCTAAAAACCCCAAGAATAATGTGTTAAAAGCGACTGCCACAGACTTTATAAGTTTACATCAATTACTATTGTTTGAAATGTGTTTTTATTCTGTGCCCTTTGAAAAATGTTATGACTCTGGCGATAAAACAACGTTTCTAAAAACTGAACTGATATCATTCTGCCTAAAAGAAATATGAACATGTACACAGAACAGCATAGGTATCATTGTTCTATGGTATTATGTGGGTTAACTAGCTATCAGTATGTCTACAAAACTAACACTTATAATTTGTAAATATATATTATCTTGTAAAATATTTCACCAGAAAGAGCAATGAACTTATTGACTATTTTGACTAAGCGAACGAGCACTTAAAATATCAAAAATGCTTCTGAAGGTCACAATTCATGGGTGTAGGAGTCATGGGACCTGCAGGGGCAGGTCCCCAATGTCAGAACAAGGAGTTATACATAGTTTTGCCTCCTCAACCATTCAGATCAAATGTATAATGTTCGGCCTAAACTAGTCTTACATATCTCTAAATAATATGGGTACTTTTTCGTATGTTCTAGATGAAGAAGTATTTGTAAGATGGGCATTTTTCGTGCTCGCTTCGCTCGCAGAATATTTTTAATATACATGTATATGTTAATACGTAGCTGTTGCATCACAGAAATCAATTACAAAAGTAATTTTGCCCAAGCTCATTATATTTCCTTTTGACTGTTAAAAAATCATTACTAAACCATCAATGTTAACTCTCAGAATTAAGATATTTCAGGGCTCCAAGATAGGCTTAGAATGCACTAGATTCATCCACTGTTTTGAAAATTTTCCAGGGGAGTATGCACACGGACCCCCTACTTATGTTTTACTATTCCAATGGCCAAAAGGATGAAAGCTGGTATATACAAATACTGTTTCTGAACACTTACTAATATGCACGAACATACATAATTTGCATATTGACCCTGATAACATAAAAAAGGTAACTATGGATTCCCCCACATCTACAAATGTATCCCCTTCCTGTGCATTTTCAAACACATCTGGTGTATTAAGCAATTGCCCCCCCCCCCCTGAATCCCGTACATACCTCGTGCCCCCCCTCTCAGAAATTTCTGGATCCGGGCCTGGTATACCAAAGACCTAAATTACATCGTGAACATATCTTGTACAGTTAAAGGGAAGTAACCAGTGAAGGTTCGAACGAATAATATTTCGTTCACAAAAACTTTTACTATTGATTACGCTCGGAAGCTGTGATGTAGTGACAGACTGTCACATTCACAAAATCGATAATGAGAGGTATTTTGTTGTTTTTCGTTGTTGTTTCCTCAGTTTATGGTGCTCAGGAAACATTATCCGATCTCTATGAATTGTTGAAAGACCCTTCTGTGCTGTCGGAACTAGAAAAACGTCTTGGTTCCGATTTTGATGTCGATGATGACCTGTTTTCGGATGTAGACGGGTGCTATGACACTTCAGGATTGGCAAGTGCTGACTGTAATTTCTACGCAAATGGCAGCGCTATAATCAAGACTTCTGAGTCTATAGGAAGAGGAGCTGAGTTCTTGAAGGAGTATCTCAACATTTCCTGTCCTAGAGATTGTACTGCACTGTGTTGTGAGTTTCCTAATTGCGACACTTCCGTCTATCAGGATAAGGTATAACCAGCTTTCTTAGTTATTTACTCTTTGTTATATCATAATTATGTTTGTATCTACAGGAGATAGAGGAATTGTTTATGCTAACCTAAAAGGTATTCAGTCAAGCTTAGACCTGTTATACAAGCAAAATTTAGTCATGCCATGGGCGATATCTCTTCAAATGAAGTTGATTTATTAGGAACATTTTTCAAATTAAATTTGTATTAAATTTGTATCCATTCCATGAAATACTATTACCGGGTATGTTGATAATTCATGAACTATTATGTGACATTTGAATTTAACTAAATAATCAGATGTAGTGATATGTATAATTCAGGCTTTTCCCAGGGGCAGAACTTCAGAAGGCGTTTTGGTACCCCTGCTCCTTAACGCCAGAATTGGCTACCCCCAGTGCTTTAAATCCAAGGGTGGCGTCTCACATTAAAATATTATCGGTGTTTACATTTTTGGTCAGTATTGAATTTGTGATGTGAGAACATGGCTTGGATATCATGTAAAAATGATTAAATCAGGCTCTTGCATTATGCATATATTATTGATATAGTTTTCATCTCTAGTTTCATACAGTTACTACATGGTTAAAATAGCCATTCTAGTCGATCTTGTTATAACCAAATTGCAGCATTGCCCCAACGCCTTAAATAAATTCTGGGGAAGGGTCTGGATTTATATCATTGTGATGACATGCACACACATGACAACAGCACAGGCCAATGACCATAAAAAAGGCAACTTTTTTACTCCACAAAAATAATAGTAAAAATTTAAGCAAGTATAAAATTATGCGGTGATGGTTACCTAAGTTTTAGTCCAGTAATCTATTCAAGAGCATTAAACAAACCATGCCGTTTATGCTTTAATGTCCATAAACCTGTCCTTAAATAGGCCAGGCAATACAGAATAAGATAAATTTTATGGGGTCGTCCGAAGAAAAGTTGAAGACTGGAGTTGAAGTTTATAAAATTGTAGACTAATGTACTGTCAATCATTTGATGTTTGTGCTCTAATCAAGTATAAAATTTATATGTTTAGTTTATAAATAATTTCATCAAACAATGTACAATTTAATTGGTCATTATTTCAGGGTGAGCACAAATGCTATTTGTTCCATTGTGGAGACCAGAGTAACTGTGTATTCACTCAGCATAATGATTACTGGACGGGATCTATCTCCAAGGAAACGCACACATCACATAGTTTCGCACCAGGTGGAGCCACGTACAGTCACGAGAATGAGCTCGAGAATCTTGGTTCTCCGAATGAGGAATTACCAACACCATCC
The DNA here is from genome assembly GCA_963678985.1 of Spisula subtruncata. Classification (NCBI taxonomy): domain Eukaryota; kingdom Metazoa; phylum Mollusca; class Bivalvia; order Venerida; family Mactridae; genus Spisula; species Spisula subtruncata. Next base: position 21,210,811 of record OY787661.1, read on the forward strand.
GTTATACCTTCTCGGCCACCAACAACTGTTAGAACAACAACAACAACTGTAGCAACAACAAGAATAACAACACCTCCTCTATATGGTATGTTGTTTTATAGGTCTACTCAATCCTGTGAATGTCTGATAGAGACTGATGTACCTGCTGCTAGGCCATCTAAGGTATCACAGCCCTAATTTCACCATTCTTTCAAATTTCTTTGGAGCATAATTCAGCCCCATTTGCCTCCGAAATGAATATGCATTTTCCCCTATTTTTTGGAAAAATAGAACGCCTTAAAAATTGCTTTTCTTTTTTAAGTCAATGAAGAGCCTTAAAAAGTTTGCTCTGGTTATTATTTGAAAATTGATTAGTAACTACGTAAATTACTGGTTGTGCTAAATGGGTTAAAGTGTCAGACAAAGAGCTACTGGTACATTTATTATTCACCAGTTTAAATTAAATGTTCGTTCTTTTAGCTAATGTATGACATACACTCAGCTCCATGTGTTATTTATCATGTTTATATTGCCTTATATTGGCACTCCTGGCATAATTATGAAGAATTGAACCTAGATACATCTGACATTTGCATGTGTAAGATTATTATTAGAAAATTATATCAATTTACATGTACTATTTGACATGTTGGGATTGCACAGCAATTTATCTACAAATTACCACTGTAACTGTATGCAAGCCAACGTAGGCCTGCTCTGTATCATTATCTAACACCTGACTTCCTGATTTTACGCCAATGTTCTTTTTATTAGCTCACCTGTCACAAAGTGACAAGGTGAGCTATTGTGATCGCTCTTCGTCCGTCGTCCGTCCGTCGTCCGTCCGTTCACAATTGCTTGTGAACACACTAGAGGTCACAAATTTAGCCTGATCTTTATGAAACTTGGTCACAATGTTTATCTCTATAAAATCTAGGTCAAGTTAGATACTGTGTCATTTGGGCCAAAATCTAGGTCACTAGGCCAAACAGGTGAGCGACCCAGGGCCCTTTGGACCCTCTTGTTCTTTATACTATTGGTATTAAAAATAAGGTATATATGGAAAAAAATGGCTGAAGAATGAAGAACATTTTCTGTCTTTAGACTTTAATAATGATTTACTTTCAATATAAAACCAAAATTTTAATAAAACTATGATGTTTTACTTTAACATGTTTTTTTTTTAATTTAGTCTTCTATTCTGTAAATTTACAGATTGGATTTTCTGTAATTTTACATGTATTGTGTAAATTTACAGATATTCTGTTAATCTAACTCTTTCTTACACCTGTTGATCAGCGTCACTTCCTGGTTTCTGAGTATAATACAAATTTTAGCTTTTAGACTGGTTCTACTCATTATGCATGAATATATTACATAACTGACAAGGTTTTGCATTGAATATCAGTTACCGCAAACAAATTGTGCAATATCTGTCCTTTACATTTGTGTTTGTATTACACGTCTTTGTGATACTACAATTCCCCACATTGGAGTTTATAAATGAAGACAAGACAGGATATCAGTTGTTAAATTATGATAATAGAAGGTTAAGGATCCGGTTAAAATCTCTGTACTGTAGTTACTATACCATAATGATATAGTAACTTCGGGAGCGAGAATAATCTGGTCCTCAGCAGGGATTGAACCCAGGACCCTTAGCACTGTATGCGGACATTCAACCACATTGCTAAAGAGTTAACTCTACAGCAAGGTTGTTGGAAAGTTGCCGTATCCCTACAATCACTAGGTCTACTGTTACACGATTTTGCATGAAGGTTTTGAAGCAGCATCTAAATACATGTATCGTGCACCAGGACATTGGTTGTACAAATGTCACGGTCTGAACTAGTGCTAATGTTAGACCCTACGTATGTTTCACGGTATGTTGCACTATGTTTCACTAACTAGGTATACTGGAGCATATTGATACCACAGCAGATACAAGTGTTAAGCTAGAACTAGGTCTGAACCTGTTCACAGTATTGGTTAGGGTGCAATGTAAGCACCCAGATTGTGCAGTCGATAGAGCATTCACCCTGTAAGCGAAGTGTCTTTTGTTTAAGCCACAGCCTGGTTAGTTTGCATATTTTTCTCATCTTGTGGCACAAATTATTTCCCTTTTCCGAACACTAGTCCCAACCCCGGTCATCTTGCTTTGTATAAAGTTATATTTAGGAAGCCGAAATTTTGAAACATTTTCTGATTTTTTTTAGTTTTTACAAGAATTTGTTAGTAGATCTCTGTGTGTACTTACTCTGCCATATTGAGTGGTCGTCCGTCTAGTCCGCTAGTCTGTTTGTATACTTCTCTCTCTAACTATAGAATCTATTCGGATAGCCAAATATATATCTCACAACACAGGTGAACACTATAACATTCACATGTACGACTTTAGCTATTTTTGCTATTTAAATTTGTATAAGTTCCATTTCACCAAGTTCAATCCGAACTACATGAATTAAATTTTATATTTAACCACATATTTTGTATTTTCCTTTTATATATTATATAGTTCATAAAACATCTCCGCAATAAAATAAACAGAAAACTCGTCCAACTTGTCACAGTACTTGGTTATAAGAATGCCACTTCATTCAGTGTGATTTAAAACTGGTTTGTTTATTCTATTTTAAATCGAAACCTATGCTGAGTTACAGTTTAATTCCCTGTTAAATACATTCCGACCCTAATACATGTACCATCTCAACGGTATAATATGGCACGCGATTAGTGATGTACTATATTAAATGTACAAAATATACACAGATTATTACAAGCTGTGACACAATTTTATAACTGATTTGTTATCATATAAAATTTGCTCAGTTTTGTGTAGTTTTGATAAGATGTGGCTACATGAAAGAAAATTATTTGTTGATATGTTACAACTACTGGGGTGTTAATCTTATTGCTAAGTCTATATAAATAGTTGACTGGATTATATTCCTTGTTTTTACTCCCAGATTACTGTAGTTGATTATTTAGTATTTAGTATTTACTAAGCTGATACCATAATTGATGCATAATATTGAAAGGAAAAGTTCATTTAGAGTTTTAGGACAATCTTAGGACTTATGTTAAAGAAATTGCACAGCCAATAAAACAAATTCAACTTGTATGGCTTACTGTGATTAAAAGCAAATGTAACTTCTGATCACTGTATGACTTATTGGAATACTATAAAATTCAACTTGTATGACTTATTGCGATTAAAAGCACATGTAACTTCCTAAGTTCCGATCATTGTATGACTTATTGGTCATTGGTATCAAGTCTACCAGCAGTGCGTTCATTAACAAAACGCTCGCCAACGTTCGCGAACAATACGTGAATTTGCGTTAATGAACGATAAGTTCACCACGAACATGTTAGCCAATCGCGAACGACCTGTACACATAGCTCGCCAAGCGAACAAAGATGGCGGATAGATAAATATTTAATTTATTATAATCTTAGCGATTTAAACATTAATTGTAGATTGTATGTGTTTTGCATTTGTGATACAGTGTGGATACCAAAGCTGAATAAATAGAACACGAAAGAAGTATTACTGAGTTCCTAATTTTCAATCTACGGCTGAAAATCTAATAGAACAAGTAAGGCCATTAAATCGTCTATCTCCGCCATCTTGAAATTGTTTGTGGCGAACGATTATAATCGTTCAATAAGTAGTTCGCGTGACAAAATAATTCTCGTGGAGGACGTTTTCGTTAATGAACGTAAGGCTGTTTATGCACTGTGAATTGCCCTTGCTAATTGTGAATGAAACTTACACCAAAATGCTACGTTCATGTCCTGACTTGTCCTTTTAAAAAGGAACTCAAGAAAAACAAATGTCCTAATTTCTGGCCCCGATCTCCCGAAGTATCTTAATTAGAAATCTCATCTCAATAGAGATTTTGCCAAAATCAGAGTATGAATTTGAGATAAATCTGAAGTTAGAACTCTTTATAATTTAATATTTTAATTTACAAAGAGTAATGTTTTCTGTTTATAATGCTAATTTTGAGTTCGCCCTCCCATGGATGTTATTGAAAGTGACACATAGCAATATTTGAGATGAAATTTTGCTCAGATTGAGATGTTTCGGGAGAATGGGGTCAGGTATCCTAGACTTTTTAAATCCTGAATTTAGAAGTAGGGCAATTTTCTAGTTGTGTGTGTTGTACATTGTTAACGTTTGATTTGCCAAATCCATGTTACGTAGAGGCTTGGAACTACAGTCACTATGATTAATGTTGTTAATGATCTTACTGATGATGGTGTGCCTGTTTTATGTGATGATGATAATTACAGTAAATGCTGGGGTTGCCTTTATATATCTAGTCTCTTCTGGAATGTGTAGTCATTTAGACTCCAGGGTACTGTTTTATCAAGGCATTTACGGAAATCTTAAACTTACGCTCAAATTTAAATTCTTTATAAGACTTTTACAATTATTAAATGTGATAAATTGGGCTGTAATACTAATCAAGATTCAGTTGATGAACTTCTACAAACAATATCTATCCCCAATATGCAGTTGTTAAAGAAGTATACAGAATTTAAATTTGGTCGTAAGTTTACGATTTCCGTAAATGCTTTGATAAAACAGTACCCTGTATCTGTGTATGACTATATGATAATAATTGTATCAAATTTTCTGTTACAAATCACGGAAACTCCTGTTTAGATAAATAGTGAGTTAATAGCTTGTTTCAAAGTGGGCTATACTGTGAAATCATTAATTTTTGTGGGGGATTAAATTTTATGGATTTTATAGTTTATTTTCAGCCACAATCAAGTAACATCGAACAAAATAATTTTGACCTTCGTATTTATCACCTAAAATGCAAAATCCACAAATTAATGTCTCATCAAAATGGTATTTTAACCAAAACCACAAAATTTCATCCCGTCGAAAATAAATGATTTTACAGTAAACTAGTGAGTAAATAGCTTGTTTCAAAGTGGGCGGTATTGGAAGCATTTTTGACAAGGCCTGATTATAGTTGATGAGTGGTAGACATTATCTTGTAGGGGTATATGAACTTACCCAACTATCATGCGTATAGCATGATAGCCAGATAGATCATACCTGATAGCCAGTCAATAAATTAGTGAAACTTCAAAGGAAGAAGTTAAACCTTGGCTTTTGTCAAAATTCAGTTGTGCATGAAAATTAATTTAAAATTTGAAAAACCATTTTGATCCAAGTGACATATTCATAAATTTATGATCTTTCTATGCAACATCATTGAACATGTCAGTCTCAATGACTTTGCCTTCTTGTTAACAAAAAGTTATTTTGATTGCTTAAGATATTTGAAATAGTGTCTACTGTACTAAGTATAATCCTCTGAATACAAAATCGTATCTTTCTAGGTCATATACTAATTAAGTTTTTGACATAGTAATTTTGTCAAAATTCAAGTGGCATAACTCTTGTTATTGCAGATCACATGGAGCTCGTAACACATTCAGATACAGTAAATGCTGAACTACATTTATATTTATAAAACTTCTACGAACCAAACAATCTTTACTTAAAATTTAGGTACTCATAAAATATAAAAAAAAATTATAGATCAATGGTGGATAAATATATTTGTTCAACTCTGCTGTTTCTGGTGATAATAAAATCGTAAAACATTCATGCACAGCTAGACATGCTATCCCACTAATATTACATGCTTATATTACTATAAACGTTTATGAACCTTTTTCACTTGATTTATTGTTAGAACGAATGTCAAGTGCCACATCACCAGTTCAGAAGTTCAAAATATTTGGTTTTTGTAATCTGAATTTTAACAATAAAACAATGTTTGAAACCTAGCTTAGATGGGACGTGTGCTTACGGCACCAGAAACAGACTTACAACTTATTTTCAGGAGTGGGCATTACGTCTCAGTAGAACCCGTGTCAGTACAGCACCCCTATATCGCTGGCTTAGAATGAGGAGGTCGTAAATGCACTTACAACCTTGTAAGACTTTTGCATATTTGAAATCTACATCTCAAGGCGCTTCTTCTTCCCTCTTCCATGTAATTTGCAGGGCCCACTCTGGGGCATTATCGCAAATGTTAGAGACAGAGGTAAGATACAAGGAATCCGGGTGCGATACCCTAGCTCGTTTCGAATAGATTCCTTGGTTCTTTAACGTACTCGGTGTCTCTTATGAGCCTATTTTCATGAAAATCGGAATTTGTCATGTTGACCAAACTTAAGTTGAAAAAGCTTGTTTTACCAAAAGTAAAGAGTAATTGTCAGACAGTTTTTCTTGTTTTCTCAAAATATTGATTTTGTAGAAAGGACCTTCTCATTCTAAGCCAGCGATATATCCTGTCTCTTCATATGACAAGTTTGTATACTTGCTGTGTGATCACCACTCTACAGGAATTTATGGTCTAAGTGGATGGAATGTAATAACTTTGTCTTATCACAGATTACGGTACATTTGTAGTTAATGCATTCATTTCCACATCATTTCATAATTTACTGTCAACTTATCTGGGTATATGTCATAAAATCATCGTATTTTAAATCTTCACTTAGTTATTTTCAACATTCTAGGTCAAAATATATTTTTATCGTATAAGGTAAACTAACAACGCAATATCACAGAACAACAGAAAAAATAGCTAAATATTATATATCGCTGGCTTAGAATTAGAGGATCAGAAGTACTACTTACGACATCATAAGACTGAAATGATTTAAATCAGCATTTCAAAGCGCTTCTTACAAGCCTATTTTCATGAAAATCGGAACTTGTCTTGTTGACCAAACTGAAGTTGAAACAGCTTGTTTACCATAAGTAAAGAGTAATTTTCAGGCAGATTTTTCTTGTTTTTTTTTTCAAAATATTGATTTTGTACTTATGGCCTTTTGATTCTAAACCAGCAATATATGATAAACCTAGTGAATTCCTTCCAATGTGTGACCTGTGCTCGATTGGATCTCAGGCGATGTCACATCAAAGACAACATAAAACCTATGTCAGTAATTTCCTTGCTAGATGAATGGCATAAAAGACTTAAGAGACAGTTGTCTTCTCCCTCAGATATATCGTCCTCATCTCCTGAAGGAAATCATCACCATGAGAGGCGTGTGATGTTGTAAGACTTTGTTTCTCAATCAACCTATAACAAATTGGTATAAATCAACAAAAAGAAAATGTAGTGTCTGAACCCCCGGGCTAGCTGCTGTCAGAGCTAACCATCCTGACTAAGCTTATTGTCTGGCTCTCCAGGCGGTCAATGAGCTTAGTATTCTCATGCCACTATATACAATGTACTGTCCGTTCAAAGTGACATGAGAACTGTTATAAACATAACCTCTTCCGTCAGGTAAATTATGTTTATCTTGATTTAATTGCATGTAACTAAGTTTACTATACTCCTCGCTATTTTTTCGAATGGGATATTTCCCTTGTTAGTAGTATAGCCTGGCAACATTGACATGAGCCTGGCCTATTGATTACCATAATTTAACAGTCGATATATTGTCTACGTTTACATCACCCATTGTATGTTTTCATAATCGGGGAGTGTCACGATGACACTTGAGATATAATACAAACACAAATCTTAAATGCCGATAATACACAATTTGCTTGCGGAAATTGATATATACAAAGCAAGAACCTTGTAGTATATTCTTGCCTAAAGGTCAGGCTCAGGTCAAAATAGCCAAGCTATACTTACTGAATCGACAGTTTCAATGTTTTCTGATTTCAGGTTTGAAAAAATACTGTCCATCATATGGTTCAACATGCGAGGATCCACATGCCGTGTGTCTGATGAAATCATGCCGATGTAGTGTCGGTTATCATGAAAAAAATGGAACATGTAGTATGTGACTGTAATTCTTAAAAAATTGTCGTTATTAATTATTTGACGAATTTATTTATAACATTGGTCTATATAGTATAAAACTTTTGATGTAGAATATGGCTAACATATTTCAATTAAATCCACCCTGCGTATACCTGTCTGTAGAGCACTTCATTGTCTTCTAGGCCTGGCTGTCTATTTGGCTAGCACAGACTGTAGAGAGCTTGCAGCTACTATTAGCCATCCCTCAGTAGAGAGTACGGAGCTTACACCTACCATTTGCCTGGATAGACACTAGGTAAACTTGCATGTCCATCTGGCTGGCAATAGACTTGCCACCAGCTAGCAAAGTAAAATTAAATTTGGTCTAATATTCCAATGAAAAATAGCGTTGATCAATGCATGTTTTCATCTAAGTAACTGCCGTAATTGAATACCGGTATTCTCATTTTGTTTCAAATAAACTTTATGAAGTGTTCAAGTACTTGACATGTTGCTACATATATATTTGATGACAGGAAAGCATTGTAGACGGGATGAGTACGAATGTGAGGGCTACTCGTATTATTCTGAGAATGCCCGAGAGTGTATACCTGTACAGCTTGTATGCGACGGTAACCCCGATTGTATGGATGCATCGGATGAAAGCAACTGTCAAGATAAATCTAAACAAGGTAAATTATTGTCACTCCTTATTGAAAGCAACTGTCGGGATAAATCTAAACAAGGTAACTATCGTCACTCCTTATTGAAAACAACTGTCGGGATTAATCTAAACAAGGTGAACTATTGTATGAAACATTTTGTCGGGATCTCAGGAATACTCATGAAATAATGAATGCTTATTTGGTGACCTATCAGATGTGTTAATTAAACCAGTCAAAAACTCTTTTGCTAGAATAATGAAAACAGTTGTAGATTACTTTGCGCCTTGTTAACAGTTCTCTAAAATATCATCACAATCTTATTGATTTCCTTACTAATTCCATGGAAACCAATTGCCAGTGCCAATAACCAAATAATTGCAATATGTTTATCTAAATCTAGAGCACAATTTAATTCAGACTTATACAGTACAACCTCTCTTTTGGGAAATTGGTAGCAAAACGTTTTGTTGTTGTATGGAGTTTAATACTATAGGTGCTATGGAGGGGAAAAATTACAGTTACTTTTGGAACAAATAAATTATGCCTAACGTTAAGAGAGGTTTTTCCTGAATGGAGGGTTGTTCTCAAGAGGTTGTACTGTATGTATATATAGAGGATATTTGTATTTTTCCGTGTATGATCGGCTGATAATTCACCTCGTGAGCAGCTGACTTATATTTTCACTCGTGGCTACGCCACTCGTGAAAATATTACATCAGCTGCATACACGGAAAAATACAAATATTCTATTTATTTCATGCTTCAAATAGCTTAAATGATGGAAATACTCCACTATATACCTCAAATGTTTTGCGTGACGTCGTTTTCCCGCCATGCACGCGTCGAGTTATAATCAAATAATTCTTCAGCAATGGCTTCAATTTCGTCCATTTGTTTAACATTTATGTACATATAATGTTCTGTTATTTGTTAAAGATTAAGAGAACATTGAAAATGCTTGTTATTTTATTTTTGCGGCGGAGAAATTTGTTTTTTAAAAAAAGTAGTCCGTTTCCGTGTAATTATGAACAGTGAAATTATGAACAGTGAAATTATCGGGGAATAATCCACCGTTATTCCGCTGTAAACCACCGATAAGCATGAAATAAAAATAAATAATGGGCTCGTTTGAATGATGTAATATTACACTACGGTTAACTGTTTTAATGACAACTGTTACTATTTCTGTTAGTATTATGTTCTACATTCCAAGCGTAACAATCATTCTGGCGGAACCTTTGGTTGCCATGGACCATTGGTTTTTGATGCCTTATATTTTCATTTCATTATAAATCATGTTGATATATGCTCCCACTGTGTTTCCTAATTGTAGGCCATATTATATTAAATACTAGATTATCGGCAGGGTGGTGGGTAAAAATGGCAGCATCTCAGCAGAGGTTCTGCAATTCCAGATTAATATGGACTTTCGGATTTATAGCAGTTGAAAGATTATCTAATGTGCACTAGAGAAAAGTTATTTGATGAAACAATTCAAAAAATTGACAAGGTTATGGTCATTTAAAGTTCCTTAATACTCTCAATTTTGACAATAAAACCAATGTTTGGAACCTATTTTTGGTGTAGGGATGTTTTCTAATGGCATCCAAAACATATTTACGACTCATTTTCAGGATTGGGCATTAGGCCTCAGTAAAACCCCTGGTCTCGTCATGTCATGACCATGCTCATACAAAACAAGATAATTGCTCATCTGTATATAACAATTCATTCCATTTGGTGCAACATGGTTGTATCTTTCTAGATATTTTATTGTGAGATACAACCTTGTAGCACCAAATAGACAGTTGCTATATAAATTTAACTCAGCTGTTACAGTGACCTGTCATTAACCTTTGATATGGAGATGTGGCCATGAACTGACTTGATGAGGGTATACACAATACATGTAAATACTTATAAGTGGTAGATTAAGGTGATAATCTGGCTACAATTGGTTTATTATCTTGTTTCTAGATAAATATTATTGATATAAACATTCGAAATATAGATAGACACAATGGTCAAGGCCAGGGTAGAGAACCTTACACTTAGCAGCATTTTGAATGCTACGCTAAAACAAGTGGTAGCATTAGACGGGTTGACTGGTCGCTTGTTTTTGGTGTAAATTAAAAGTTATTATGCAAAAGATTCAACAATAATGGACATACACAATGCATTTTATATCCACTGCCATTATTATTTCTGAACAAAGGCTAGTACTATCAGCGCATTCTATATTTCCTGTCATAACTACATGTAAATTGGCCGTTAAACTAACATTTACTTCTTATTGATTTCCTGATTATTTTACCGTACGTCAGTGTAGAGAAAAAAAGTCGCACATTTATTTGTCAAAGGTTGTTGTCCGAGGTTATCAAGCTAATCCAATGGATTATGCAAACAAGTGCAATATTTCCAATGGTTTTACAACCAAAACTAAATCTATTTCACTTGTCAACTCAATACTCTATTTACATAAGTAAGCATATAGCATATGGCCATATGGTCAATTGACAATATGCTAGTTGTCAATCAATTACCTTTGAATACATTTTAATGGTAAATTATAAGCACATGGTCCAATGAATTGATTTGAAAGCCTTTGACAAACAACAGGGCGCCATTGCTTAAGCAAAGGGCTATGAAGCGCTTTCCACAGGAGGTAATCCATGCCTTCTTTATTTAATTGAACGGGAGGTAACAGAATGAAGGCGCTACGTAGTGCTTTGCTTAGGCAAAGGACACCAGGTCAGAGGGATCCAGCTGTGCCCTGGCATAATAATAAATCTTGATTGTCATTTTGATCCTTCATAGAGCATGTGGTGATAGAGGTGGGTAATACATTAATACAATAGCATATAGTCTGTCAAATTCTTACATTTCAATGCTTTTATATTTTGGAATGCAGCTTATCTGGATGGGGATACTGGTGGTAGTTCATATAACAGTCCATTTATTAGCTCAAAATTCAACCAAGATCAAGATTCACAATACCAATATGGATTCCCAATTCCTGGATTAAATAGTCAGCAAGGATCTGGATTATATCCAACAGCCAATCAGATTTACCCTAGCCAAGTGGCAGCCAATCAGAATGCAGCAGGACAATATTATGTCCCGGTTTTAGCCAATCAGAATCAAGGAAATTTGAATCTTGCTAACCAAGCAAATCCACTTAACCAGCCGTGGCCACTGGGTGGAGAGATTGGATCACAGGTTCCTGTTTACCAGAACAATGTTCCCGTGCAGTACCCCGCCCAGCAACAACAATACCTGGGTCAACCCGGTTACATCCAGAATCCCGTGCAACAAGTTCAACCTGTACAACCAGTACAGAATGTCCTACAGACTCTACAAGGTTTACAAGTTCCTCAAAATCAAGTACCAGTTGTGGCCAATCAGAAGCCAGCTGTTGTCAACAGCCTAGTTACCAGTGGTCCTGTACAGCATATATCTAACACCAATCAAGCTGCAGTTGTACCTAAACAAACTAACAATGACAATGATGACACAGGATACGCTATGGATCGCCAAGACGAAGCCGGGACCCAGAAACAAGTTGGTACAAATAGTGGCATGCCTTTGAACCAAAAGGAACATGTGAATACTGACATTGATGATAGATATAATAAGCAGGCATTAGACAGACAGACACCGCCATCGAGGAATTATGACTACCATCAAACACAGGTGGACAACAGGAAACCTGATTTTGACACAGAAGACTTAGTCAACCATAGACATTCTTCCGAGGATACTGATGACTATGATACTGTGAGAACATATCCACCGGCTACCAAAACTAAAACACAGATTGGTTCACCTACACAGTCCACAGTATCAGGACAGAAATCCAGTCATGCACACTCTGAAGGATTCCCAGACTATCCATGGATGAGTAGTTACGACAGCAATTCTCCTAGAGTTAGTGGAAAGAAGGGTATGACACTTGATATAGGATCACAAGGGAGTACCGGTAAGAGTGTGGATGCTGGTCGGAGGAAGAAACCGGGAAATGAGGAGAAGGGGTTGAATAGTTTGAATCCACCCGTGGAGAAGGTAAAAGACGTAAAGCCGGTAGACAGTAAACCAAACAAGAAGCCGACACCAGGCGCTCAGTTTGATAACCAGTTTGATTACGACAGGTACGATTCTGACAACAGGTATCCTGACGATTATAGAAACTATGATGACTACCGTCGCCCGGCCAACAACAAGCCACGACCATCGTATGATAGATACAATAACCGATATGATGGTACCCGACGAAGACCTAGTCCTGGACAGGCTGGTTCCAGGTATCCTTACTACCCGGATTCCGCCGGGTACCCACGTGGTCGAGACAGGTACCCAGTCTGGGATCCATATAAGGATGAGTATTATTATCCAGATGAGTACGAAGATCGTCGTGGTGATTTTGATTTCCATGGGAAGACAGGTACCTGGGATGTTGTAGTGATGTTGTAGTGATGTTGTATAGATGTTATTCTATTGTTGTATAGCACATGTTTCAGTTTTTCAGTTCATCTTAATTCTTTGGTTTACAAAACTTTTGTCGTTTTGGTAAATAACTTGTAAGAAAGATTCAGAGGTTTTTCTTCTTCAGACTTCTTGTATAATAGAGAACTATAAAAGGCCCCTTCCCAATTGGAAATTTCTTTAACATCATGCAGTTTTCCCAAAAATCCCAAGTTATACCTACTGGGAAATACACAAAAAAATCAAAATAATAGAGGCTAAGGGGCCTTCCCAAAATGAACAGAAAAAGCCCTATGTTTGTTGTGGTGTGAGATATTTTAAGTTTAAATAATTATATTTTTTCAGCATACCGGGCTCACAGTCAACTTCATCATTGATAGAGTTTTGTATTATCCAATTTAGAACTGTAAAAAACTCATTATCGATGATACAGTTATCTGCGTGTCAGTTTGTATATTATAAAAAAATTTTTTTTATAAACTCAGCCCACCAAAAATAAATATACAGAAGTTATTTCCCCATTTCCTCATCTGTAATAATACTTATTGCAGAACTGCGAGGCATCAATATTTTTGAAGACAATGAATATTTTTGAATATTAATTGTAAAGACCATACATGGATTGGTACCCTAGGCGTAAAATATAAACTTTCATTATCTCTCTTGAAAGATAACCTTTGTCGTAAAACGACAGCAAATTCAGCCCCTTTGACCCCATAATTTTTTAATTTAGAACATTTTGAACTTTATTTGTATCATATTTTTACTCATTTAGTAACTGTAGTTTCAGAAATTACTTTTATTGTGACTGTCCGTTAAATAAATACTGAATAATTTATCAAATTATAATTCTGCATCTTTAAAAAATTGTATACGTATTTTTGGTGGGCACTGTATTTTATTGTTTTTTCATAACAATTTGTGTAGTAATATGAATCCTTGATTTGTTTCAGTTTGGTTAAGTTTATTAGATTGATAGATATTGTGCACAGTATGATATAGTTTTATGTACATTGTCAGGGGTCCGATGCCTAAAGCAAGCACTACTGAGTGCTTGATAGTGATTGCTAGGTAACAATTTGCTACGAGAGGTTGAAGTGAAACATTTATTACCGGTCGCTACTGCTGAGCACACTTGATCAGGCCAAATGATTATAAATTAATCATGTACTCATTCTCATACTCAAACTCCATACTCAAACTTGAAAAACAGCTTTTTTAGAATTTACATCATAACCATAACCAACTTGTATTAAGAAAAGATAAGATAAGATAAACTTTATTTAACGTCGATTATGATTAACATAAGAAACATAAGCTACAAGCTTGTATTCAACTTGTATTAATGATCTAATAAAGAAAATAAACCCTGTATAATATGTTTCCATTCATTAATTAAGAAGTTGCAACAGTTTTTAATTGTAATTAAGAACATGCTCCAATTTGAATACAAAGTATGAGTTTGAGCATGGAGTATGTTCTCCAATTTTTATAATCACAGGACCTGGTAGCAGAATTTTTCACTGCAATGCATTATGGATCATTTCTGAAGCAGTCTGTTACACAGCAGAGTGAATAAAAATTTAAAAATATACTCACTGGTAACTTGTCGTTACATAGGTGTTTGAAAGCACTCCACAGCAATTTCTGGTAGTGGCTTTATTAGGCAATGGACCACTGATCTAGAATGGATAGTAAATATTGTGTTGCTATACTTTTTGTAGAACCTTCTACTTAATTTACTGTATGTCATTTAAAACATACTTTTAAGTTTATTATTTTGATATAAATTTGATCTTATTATTAAATTTTTAAAACATTTCAGCTTTTATTTAGGAAATAAATATTAAATGCTGCAAATTCATGATCACTGTTTCTGTGGTCACAAGTAAGATTGGATCATTCATCAAATGTTTAACCTGCAATTTTCTTGATCAATCCAGAATTCCGGATTTATGAAACATGCAAGAGCAATGACGAAAATAAAAGTTATTTGATGAAAATATTTCAAGAAATTATGGCCAATTTAATATGTTCTGAAGGATTTTCTTTAATACAAATTAAGTTAGGTGTGTAAATAATGTCATTGAAGGCCTATTGTTTTGCAAACATGTTTGGTCTCATACTATTTTTCTGACTTTTAATGTGGCTGTGTTGACACCCCTGAATGTGTGTTCTTCATTGATTCATTCATAGCTTTGGTTGTTGTTGACAATTTCCAAACCAGTGTAATGATTTAAAAACTGTTCATTAATGATTCAAAATTAAGTTCACTGATACCAGTACATGTTAATGTTTTATTGGAAGCTGATGTATAATGTAACATATGTATCAATGTATCATACTGTCTGTTTACAGATGATAACAAGCCACCACTCAGAAAGCCAGGCAACGACAAGGGTGGAAATAGAAACAGTATGTTCATTCAATATTCTAATTTTATTATCATGTAGCAGTGGCCTAGAGGTAGGGCACTCACTTTAGGATCGAGAGGCTCCCGGTTGAAGCCCGGTCTGGACCACTGGTTTATTTTCTGAGCATGAATAATCCACATGCTGCACTCCACCAAGTTATAAATTGGTAAATTTGGCAATGAAAATCTTTAATTTTGATCAATAAACTCATCTTCAATTAGAAAATTTTCAAACTTGGTTATTAGACGCTTATGTCAATGCACCATATGACCATGTCTTAAAATGTCTTAGGTGATTTTTTCACAAGTCAAAAAAGGTCTGTGAAAGCTGTGAGAAAGGTCCTTAAAAGTCCTTGAAAAAAGAATTGAATGAAAAAATGTGGGAATCCTTTGTCAGTCAGTAGATCAAATGGTTCGCGTTCAATAACTCTTTTAACTTATAATAATTATTTATCATGTATAATTTACAGATCCTATGGGACCAGGACCACATCCAGATCGAGTGAAGCCAGTAAATCAACCACTATCCACTATCAAACAACATGGTAAGGGGAGATAATTTAAAACTCATTGAATAATGAATATTAAAATTAGGGAGGTCAATTTTCCAGATAACTCCGGAATACCATATTTACATTTCCTGAAAGAGCCATGACTTCTGGACAAAATAAAAGTTATTTGTAGAAAAAGTCTTGAGAAATGGCAAAGTTATGGTGAATTTAATCTGTTTTGAAGGACTCTTGGTTTTAAAAATGGTAGACCGCATATAATTTTCCTGATTTTAAATTTGGCTCTGTTGACACCCGTATGAAATAGATTTGATTTTGTAAGTCACATACATTTTAATCAATGTGATATCTTATCATTTTATGAAGGTCATGATCATTGTATATCCTTTATTTTCATGTTTTGTCATTTTAATGCAACGGCATCTACTAATGCAAAGGCATATACCAGTATATGGCAATGCACCTGTCGATTGTTTGTCCGTTACGAAATGTAAAAACTCAAATATTTTTTTAGTCCATCAAGGCATTGCTTTACCATCATAAACACAATTCATTGTCAAAGCCATGTAACACTATCAAACATTTCAACATAATTATGGAATGACTTAGCTATTTGTTATGGCCAGGCTTCCTCCAGGGCATCAGCATTTTTTTAACGCAGCCTTGTTTCAATTTAACATTACCGATAACAACATGTGTTATCATAGAAAATGGTTAATTTCAACAGTCTTGAGATTTATGATCCCCTTATTAAGTACTATTGTATATTAAGTTGAGTGAGCCACTTGTAAATATTGGCAGATTTAGTATTACAAATACACAAACATTTCTGCTATTGTAAATTTTGACCTAGAATCAACATTAATATGATTAATCATTAAGTATTACAAGTGTATTTGCAAACTAAATGTGTAAAACTCATAATTTGCAAACTGTTAGGTGTGCTAAATAGTCCATTACTACAGTTTAAATTTTAAGTAATAGTAACAAATTGATTACTATTTTTCAGTTTCCACTGATGTTCCGACGACACCAGTACCGACACAAGCTACACAAACTGTCCGACCAGTCGCGCTTACTGATGCACCTATCCTGACACCGGATTCACAACCTACTATCAAAGACGATAATGCTGATATAGAACCAGTAAGCAAGGAAGACGACAAATCTAGTGATAACCAGTTAACCGACACATCGGGGTCTGAAAACAGTAGCCATACAGCATCAGTGGAAGAGAAAACACAAACGAAGACTCCTAGTTCGAAAAAGTTCAATATATTAAATGCTGAATCAGTTGAGGTTACGAGTTATACTGACAGTTTTCAGGGGCCAATTGTGGCCCTTGCTCTTGGACTAGCAATAACGTTGATACTGTTAATATTTGTCGGCTGTAGATTGAGAACGGTTAAACGACGGTTAAGGAAAGGTCGAGCTCTTCATTCTAATGAGGCTGATTATTTGATCAATGGTATGTACTTATAGTTGAGTTGTGATAATTTTGTGTACCTTTGTACATGGACAGATATATTTTAGTTGAATTGTGGTAGTAATATTGATATACAAAACTGTTAATTCATTAATTTTTGTGGGGGACTGAATTTCGTGGTTAACCGTCTATCACGAAATTAAATCTCTTCGAACAGTAAGTTTGACCCTTGTATTTATTACCTGAAATTAGTACTGTAAAATCTTTTAATTTTGATGGGATGAAATTTCGTAGTTTTGGTAAAAAAGACAATTCCAATGGGACGTTTCTTTGTGGATTGTGTATGTGTATATAAGTTAATAAATACAAATGTCAAAGTTACTGTTCAATGGGATTTGATTATGTAGTTGAAGGTGAACCACGAAATCCATGAAATTTAATGCCCCATGGCAATTACTGATTTTACAGTAGTTAAAGTGGGTTAATTTGGTGTCAGTTTGAGCAAAGCTTTTTTGTGTTCATTCGACATACATGTATGTTATTAGAGTGATATAAGTTCGACTTTTTGTTAAATTTTTGGTCAAGTTAACGTTTTGTTAACATTTACATGTATTAGAAGTATTATTAGATACTGTCACTCAAAAGATTTATAATCAAATCATTTCAGTACCAAACATGTTAAGTAACTTTTATTTGGCAAATTACATCTATACTACATAGGCGATCATTTGTGATAATACATTTTGTGAGGGTTACAATCTTTTTTGGGGATGTGGATGGCTTGTACAATGTCTGCTTGTGTGGCTAGGCGCTGCCGTCGTAGCTGTGTGGCTTCGGTTTGTGCCAATCTCATTTTGAATGAATGTTTCAAACATAAAACACTTGTTGATGGTACATGATTTAAGTATTGCACAAAGAAAGAAGATGTTTAGAAAATGTTTTAGACAATAATCATAAAAGCAAAATATCAAAGTTTATTTAATGGCTGAATCTTGTTATATTCTGGATATATGTCATGCCCGGGGTCGGTCCAATATGGTGTTCTTTTTGATGTCCTCCAGTAGGATGGACTGTGGGAAAATGCTAAATGTTAGTTTCTTATCCATATGCTGTGTTGTACAACAAACTTGTTGATATATATTAAAAAAATAATTATTCTATTTAATCATTTACAAATTTGTAAGTTGATCAAAATTATTCAATCAATAATTTAATCTCAATTATTTATTTGTGTCATGTAATGTTTTTGTATGTTCAATATTTTGTGTGGTTGTGTTGGATTGAATTATGGTTGTGACAATTAGTTTATTTTCATTTATACTTTTGGTATATTTACAGTCAGAATTGGTTATTAGCTATCAGATATATATTACCATTGTAGAAAATTATGGAATTATTTTATCAAACTCTTCTGACGTCTGTGTAATATTTATCTGTACTATTATTGGTTATAAAGTTCATTATGGGATCAATACAAACTAAACAAGATATAGTGTATACTGTAAAATCATTCATTTTCGTTGGGGATTAAATTTCGTGGTTCACCTCAACGACAAACTTTAATCCCAACGAACATTAATTTTGACCGTTGTTTTATTACCTGAAATGTAAAATCCACAAATTCAAATCCCAACGAAATTGTCTTTTACCAAAACCACGAAATTTCGTCCCAACGAAATTACATGATTTTACAGTATATGATTGTTACATGTAGCTTAGAACATTAACATGGCATCAGTGAATACCTGTGCTTATCCATTGTTCAAATAGAGTTGTTAATTTAACTAATCAAAGCATTCTTACAGTACAATAATGAAAATATTAGCGCTATCATGGCGCCACTATGTCATATGTTCTTAGCTATACATGATGTCTGTATGAAGTTTGTACGGATGAAGATTATAATATACATAGATGTTACTTGAATCTCATACTATTGTTATGTGTTAGGTTACTTGTGGCCCCGATCTCCTGAGCCATCTCAAATTGAGATTTTATTCAAATTAGAGTCAGAATTTGAGATAAATTTGAGATTAGTTCAATAGTTTGAGCTATTGAACTTTTTCTTTAAATAAACACATGTTTTGGTTTTGAGTAGCTGATTTTCAGTCCAGCCTCGCTTGGAAATTAACTGTTAAAACACATGACATTAATAGTGTTTAACAGGTACAGTAAGGCTTTGTTTAACAATTTGTCACAAATTCTTTAACCACCTGTCACAATGAATTGTACCCTATTGTAGAGATTGTATTTTCTGTTTGTTTGGAGATACTTATTAGATATATGCTGATGTATTTGTTAGATATATTTAGATGTACTGTAGAATCTTTTTATTTCGATGGGACAAAATTTCATGGTTTTGGTAAAAAAGACCATTTCGATGGGTTGTTAATTCGTGGATTTTGCATTTCAGATAATTATAAATAATTTCACAAAACCCACAAAATTTAATCCTATACAAAAATTAATGATTTTACAGTTTATCATGATGTATTTGTTAGATATATTTAGACGTATTTGAAGGTATGTTAAACATGTGTCTGATTAGTTGATCATTTATGTACATGTGCTAAAACTATACTTGAAAACCTCTAATAGCTTTAAAATATAATGCTGGCTTAGAATGAGAAGGCCGTTTCTACAAAAGCAATATTTTGAAGAAAAAAACAAGGAAAAAAATGCCTGAAAGTTACTCTCTACTGATGGAAAAATCTTAAGAAATCAATTTGGTCAACATGTCAAGTTCTGATTTTCATGTACATAAGCTCATAAGAAGCGCATTGTAATGCAGATTTCAAACATGTATAAGTTTTATAAGAAGTAAGTAGTACTAATGACCTTCTCATTCTAAGACAGCGATAAGTATGTTTACTATAACACTGTACCGGTAGTTTATTTTACATGATCACATTCCAGTATAACCTTTAAATGAGGACCAAAGAACTTTCATAGAAACTCCAGTACTGGTTTATAAACATGTTTTTTGTGCAATGTTCTTTTTTGTTTTGTTAATTCTTTAATCATGTTTGTTGTTTATTATATTTCATTGTTTACTATAGAACAATCTCCTTTAAATCCGACCCATATTAACTCCACTACTTTACACTTATATAGGATCTGATGACACTCCATATGGGGTCATGTTGATGTGAACTTTACAACATCCAATCAAATCACTACTGTCACAAATTTGATAGTGTAGAGCATCTCTGCTGGAGTTTACAGTTCAAACTTTATACAAAGGTTACTGTGACCTTCCCCGTTGCCATGGGGGCATACATTTTTTTCAAACATCTTTTTGCACTAGAATTCTACATTTATCTTCATCCATGACATTTACCAGAATTCCATTTATAATGTTGAAATCCTAGATCTGCATTTATAATGTTGAAATCCTAGATCTGCATTTATAATGTTGAAATCCTAGATCTGCATTTATAATGTTGAAATCCTAGATCTGCATTTATTTACTGGTACAAATATATTTATTTGATATAATTTATCGACATTCCATATTTATACACTTTCTGTTTCTTTACACATAGAATTTATATACTTTATATCTTTGTTTCATTTTATTTTAAATTTTATTGACCAGTGTACTGTCCAGTTTTGTTTTGTTTTATTGCATTTAAAGTTTGTTAAGATAGTACTTAAGAGTTGGGGCCAGCATTTAATTGTATAAAAGTTTTGGTGGGTGCTGGTGGAACATATTGGTCATGACGAAATGATCTGTCAGCTGGGATTTGATGAAAATGTTGGAAAGAGGCTCACTGGGAAGACTTGGCTTGCCCAACTGTGTTGCCTCATTAAATAAAGTAGTTATTATTATGTTATACCCTTTATCATAATGCATGGATGAAAGTTTTCAGTATTTATACCGATTTCTGTATTTTTAGATATTAGTACACCGTGTAATTTATTTGAAAAACCCAGCTATTTCAGTACTTTGAAATTTTTCACCCATGCATGATGTGTATTTATATTAAATTCAAACTGTTACATAGATACAGAGGTTCACACCTGACTTGTATCTGTCTGTCCACCTATTTTGTCATTTGGAGATTTTGTATTACCTAACTCTTTCTGAATAAAATATAAAACACTTAGTGATTGTTTTACTATATCTATGCTGGGGGGGGGGGGGGTTATTGCTTTGGCTCTTCAAACTTTACATGAAGGTTGACCAGCGACATTAGATGACTCCTATTGATTCATTAAACATTAGCGATAGGCTGCCATTTGGGCATACATGTTCTACAAACGTCTCTTGTTATGAGCCGTTCTCCAGAATAACCAGGATTAGCCACAAAAATTTTGAACAACATTGACATTTAATAATCATAGATTACAAGTATGCTGGTTTGTACATACAACAATATTCTGGCTTAGAATCAAAAGGTTGTAAGACTTTAGTGGTATGACTGATACATATTTAAAATCAACATCACAAGGCGCTTCGTATGAGCCTATTTTCATGAAAATTGGAGCTTGTCATGTTGACCAAAATGAAATCTTATTTTGCCATAAGTAAAGAGTAATTTTCAGACAGTTCTTTTTGTTTTCTCAAAATATAGATTTTGTACTTACAGCGTCAGAGAAATGCTTACACTGAATGTTTAAGGTAGGATCTTCTCAGATTGGAGAGGCTGCTGGGATCTCTCTTGGTCAGAAATGTACAAAGAATGGAGCTGTTCAGACCTCCTTGGTTGATGAGCTGTTAGTTTCTCCCTGTATCCATTGCTTACGTTGTGGCAACAGTCCCATTCTAAATTTGTACAAACTGAACTTTATTGCCTGGTCAGAGCTACTTTCTTGATTTTGCTGGCGGAAATCTATATATTCATACATAAAGGTCAAGATAATGTCATATTCCCAATACTATACCAAGACATCAAATTGAAATCTAACTACACAATCGAAGCAGGTTAGGTTTATCAAAATTTATTAGTGACCAAAGTTTGGGCTTATTATATACAAAGCCTGCATAACGGTCAGAGCTAACAATTGTACAAACAATTTACAGTTTTACTCACAAAATTTATTGAAAACAAAAACAGAGCATATATGTTTTCGATAATGTATTAAACAAATTCATAATAAATATACAAGCTGCGCTATTCATAATAATATTTATAAACAAGAGGTAAACATGGAATTTATATAATAAACAAAAATAATTACAATCATATACAAAAAATCCATTCATGATTAATTACGGTAACAATTTATGATTAATTATGGTATATAAAGATAAGTACCAACATCCCTTTTACAATAATGGCACCATATAATGTCACTACACCAACATTATAGCAACATCTTAATCCTGCACCATATAATCTGTATATCACCAATCTTTGACTTCAACCTGGAACCCAAGTTTCTCTCTATCTCATATTCATTAATTAGAATTTGTGTCAAATCAATCGCAAACCATTATGTGTAAACATACTTAGTATGCAAAGATGGAAGATCACAACAGCAGGGGTTGTACTCAGGCATAATGCCCAATCCTGAAAACAAGTCGTAAGACTGGGTTGGATAATATTTACAAACATCTGATCAAACTTCAAACAACTACCAAACAATGACTTACCCTATAAAACAAACTTCAGGCAAAAAAAAACAGCTTAATTATTCACAGAAAACATGCAATAATAAGCATATCTCACGAGGTAAATGCAGCAAAAGTGAGGAACATGCAATAGAATTTTAAATAAGTAATAGTTCTTTATTAAGAACAATTCATATTTCATGGATCTTAAAGTTGAACCAATCAAATGTCACGGATATATTTACACCCAGGTATATTGGTTTCAAGAGCATACAGAATAAAGTACACACCGCTCTATGTTTGCTTTTAAAGCATAAAAAAACTATTGACAACTTGAAATGTAAATCATGAATGCCAAATGCCTGTCATAAAAAACAAGAAATATACAAACTATCATATTTTCCAAAACTTGAACACACAAAACACTGTAAACACAGATACATTTGTATATACAACAAAAAGTGTGTCGTCAATTACAGAGGTTCTACTGAGGAATATGATGCCCAATCCTGAAAAAGAAAGTCCGTTTCAGGCACCATTAGCTCATATTCCTACACCTTAACTAGGTTTTAAACGACTGCTATTGTTAAAATTTAGACAATGGAACTTCAAATGACCATAAATTTGTCAATACTTTGATTTTTTTCATCAAATAACTTTTATTTTCCCCAGAAAAGATCATTCTTTCCAATGCAACCAATCCGGATATCCATATTAATCCGGAATTATAGAAACCCTAAAACACTACTTCAAGGAGTAATTTGATGCATCTGTCAAATCTCCACACAAATATCAGCAGTTTGACATATTAAATGAATTTCCTTGCAGACATATCAGGGTGGGACATATCATGTGACTTTTTGGCTAAGTCTACAAGTAAATATCGGTCAACAAAAAGTAAGAAAAACCCTATATCACATGACTTTCCTTGTATCAAGGTTAGTATAGCCAGCACGTATAATGTTATACGTACCACGTGTAGTATACGGTATTGAGCTTTCCCAAAAATCAATGTCTATTTTGCGTTTTAGTGTCATATGATATAAAGAATCTATCACGAGTTGCCAATTGATATACAGTAAAAACTACCTAATCCGAAACCTCTCTAATCCGAAATCCTCCACAATCCGAAAAATTTTCAAGGTCCCAATTTTTTCCTTCTATATTCTTATATAATGCTTCATGAAAAAACTCTGCAATCCGAAACCTCTCCAATCCGAAATCCTCTCTAATCCGAACTAAGAGTTCAGTCCGGAATTGGTATTTTGTTCATAAATTGAACTCTGTAATCCGAAATTCAAAAATATGTACCGGACTGTATATTAAATTGTCAAATATTTCAACAGAGTGCACCATAACTGACTGGTGACAATACACTCCATTGTTTCTGTTTGTACCATAAAAGGTGACAATTTGTAAACAACCTATTGTCTATTGATGCAGAATGACCCCTTTATATCTATCAATATAATTGAAAAGTATGGTACAATGTACATGACTTTTAACACCTTTACACAACTAACATGTCATTTTCTTTACATGGACTCAGCTTGAATTGTAAGTGGTTATGATGAAACAGTGGGTATAACGCAATGTAATTAGGAAATCGCAATTGATTTCGAAAGTATATATTAAGTTTTTATTAAGAAATAAATAATTTGATTACAAACTTATTTTAGTATAATATTATTGTAACTTATTTATTATGGCCAAGGAAATACAGCCCAATAATATATAGGAATACATGTATACTACAGCTCCTGTAGTTTTCAATATATATACTAGTAGATTATTTTGGTAACAGTTAGACACTGAAATAATAAAAACCTCTCTAATCCGAAATCCTCTCCAATCCGAAATTTTTGGGCAGTCCGGAGGGAGTTCGGATTAGGGAGTTTCTACTGTATATATATTAAACTCGTTCAGTAAATGTTATTAAGCTCGCCATAAGCTTGCTAAATAAAATTTCCAAAAATCGTTTAATATAAATTTATATCAATTGGCAACTCGTGATAGATCCTCTATATATCAAAATATCTTATTCAGTGCTATGGTGTGTTATCAGAATACTGTAGGTAAAACAACGGAGGTCTATGAAGAGGAGAGTCAATAACAACTTGACCATAAAATTCTAAAAGTGATGAAACTACAACTTGTAAACAAATTCTGGTAGTTCCTAAACATATTTTATTTTAACTGCTGACTTACTGTGAAATCATTAAACTTTGGTGGGACAAAATTTTGAGGTTAAGTAAAAAAGACCATTTCGATGGGACGTTAATTCGCGGATTTTGCATTTCAGCAAATAAATACCAGGGCCGAAAGTTTTCTTTAATGGGGTATGATTTTGTGAAAATTAATGATTTACAGTCATATGCACATGACATGAATATCTCCAGCATGAGCACATGAGGAGAGGAATCTTAGACCAAGGCCGGTATTCACAAACAAATTTAAGTAAAATCTTAGAATTTCCTCTAAATCGTACAATTTTCTTAATAGTATCAGCTAAACAGGAAAGATAAGACTATCAACTTTTGTCATCGTTTTGAATTGAAGTAAAGTGCTTCAATAATAACCAATAAGATATGATCTATTCTTAGTTTCTTGCAAAATATGTGCAGTTCAATTTTAACTTAAGTCAAAATGTTTAATTTTTAACTTAAGATGCTTTGTGAATACCGGCCCAGAGGTACATTGAGTAATACAGAGAACTATAGTGATCACAGTAAGTTGTTTATAAACTATTCATTGTGGGACTTGAAAGGCACACCATTGGCCTTATTCACCAACAATATGAGACTGAAAACTCAGACTAAGACTATATTTATAATCACTTCCATTTCTTTGTAATTTGATTAAGATTTATCAATGAGCAATTTTATATTGATTATTTGTTGTTACCCATTGAACATTATATCAAAATCGATACAATTATAGTAACATGCGGAGCTTAGCGTTTCTTTGCCAGTCAGCTTTTTGCCGACTATGACAGGCATGTGTGTCCCTAACCAGATTCGAACCCGAGTCGCCACATATTAGGCGGTAATCACTCTAGCCACTGAGCTATGGAGGTCACATGAGAGCAAAAGAATATTCTAAGTCTGAGTTTTAGATTTACAATGTTCGTAAATAAGGCCACATATCAATAACTTGATAACACAAAAGGTGCTTATAACATGACATGTTCATTAGCAACAATCCTTTATAACATCACTTGAAGCTTGAATAACTGCAGCGTCAAGCACTTCTGTCAACAGGATCAAATCTCGGTCAGTTAGAAGCTTGAATAACTGCAGCATCAAGCACTTCTGTCAACAGGATCAAATCTCGGTCAGTTAGAAGCTTGTTCACAATGTGGTGAAGTATTGGAGTTACCGGTTGGACATACGGTTTATAGCAAACTGGTATGTTTTCCTCGTCAAAGCTCGTCCTTGGATCTGAAATAAAACCAGAAGCTCATCCGTTATACAATGTGCAACCCTTCACAAAGCAACTTCTAGAAGCATATTGTAGAACTTTGATTCCCCAAACTGTTTTTTGACTAGTAGATGATTTGAGCAATCTACCGGTTTGGAATTTGGAATTCTGGATTTACATATCTGGAAACAGACATGATGTTTGACCAAAATAAAAGTTATTTAATGAAAATATCTTGAGAAATGACAAAGTTATGGTCAATTAAATCTGTAAATTGCAGGAATTTCTTAATAAAAACGGATTTAGATATGGCGCCTAATTTGGCTCCTGCAACACCTTGCTTCCATTAAATAACATGTTCAAGGTTTCTAAGAGAAGGTTTGAGGCCAAACTCTGTGTTGCATCCAAATTCTACAGAACTTAAAGACATATTGCAGATATATTACTTTCATCATTTAATACATAAAATAGTAATCTCAAATAAATGGTAAGATTTTGCCAAACAAGGGACACAACTCAAAATTAAGTTTTTAACCTAAGAAACAGGCTTAGTTTATAATTGATATTCACTAAAATTTCATGGTCCGATATGCATTATATGCAGGGTTGGTTAGAGTCCCCAAGAAATGACTCAATGGAAGATTAATGGGTGAATGGACAACCAATGAACCAAGCAGCTCACCAGGTCAAGAAGGTGCAAAAACAAAAGGGTCATACATTGACATCTTGTTCACCCAACTACACAGCCATTATGGCTGAAAATGAGATTTGAACGGATTACTCACTTTCAGGGTGATACACTTTTGAAAAACTTAATTTGTGACAAAGATTCGTCAAACTCAGGTGAAAGGCAAACAAGGTCATTTTAAATGTTATTGTACAAACAATTTGAAAGCCCTCTCTTGATTGGGGGTGTATTGTTTTTGGTCTGTCTACCAGTAGGCCTACCACAAAACTTTACATTTGCCTATAAAAAAGAACGCTTCAATGAAGGAACTTCAAACTATGTTTATGACTTGTCCATGACAAGTTGTATAAGACCGATTCTTTTTTAGGCCAGGAGGTCAAGGTTACAAAGACCAGTTGTACAATACCAAACCTTTTTGAGGTCA
This sequence comes from Spisula subtruncata, assembly GCA_963678985.1. Lineage (NCBI taxonomy): Eukaryota > Metazoa > Mollusca > Bivalvia > Venerida > Mactridae > Spisula > Spisula subtruncata. Next base: position 21,238,176 of record OY787661.1, read on the forward strand.
CTATCCCTCAAACTATCACTACAAACCCTTCACCTCTCCTAAAAATGTGTTCAATGAAGCACACAGCAAGTCATTCCTTTAGTGCAACAATGTTGTCTCTCACTATAAACTAGCACTATAAATACGGAATATCACTGCAGTGTGTTAATATGTCAGGCTGTATTACTTGTGTAATGCCACATCTCGTAAGATCATTAGGTATAACGCAAGCAACAAGAGGCAATACAGGTAGAAAATGACATCCGTCGCGCTGTATTCCACTGTGCTACTAGTATTTGTTCTGCATTTGAGACAATACATAAATTAGTACATAATTAAATGAGATACAATCTTGTTGCACAAAAGGGATAAGTTAGCTTTACTATACTAGCATACCTGCCAAGAACTCCTATTAAAGTGGAGTTACTCCTATTGTCTTTGATAAATTTCAGGTTTCTAAGCACCTACTTTTACACAAAGGTACATTTGGTTCATTTTAATATGATCTTCTGTCTCATATACAATTTATAACCACTAGAATAAATACCTTCCTTGTTTATGCATCTATGATCTAAATTCCTTTTAAATCAAATTTAAGTGCATCTAGTGAAATTTAATTTTTCGTTTGATCACTCCTGTTTTGAAAATAGCAATCTTGGCAGGTGTGTATACTAGAAATGATGATTGCACTCAGACAGTAAAATAAACACCTGGGTAAGGGAATCATGCAGGAGAGACGTAAGAGAAAGTTTTATCGAAACCTTGGCCATTGTTTCTCCTTGCTAGTTAATGGTACGTAAATAACACCCATCAAATTCTTCTTATGTACGGAACCATCGGGTAGTTTATCTATCTGCTGTAACATCTGTGTCTCCCCCACACCACCTACAGGTATCACTAGACGTCCTCCTGGCTTTAACTGCTCTACTAACTGAAAATAGAGTAATCATGCAAGATACACAAATCTAACACTGCCTGTATTTCACTCCATCTTAATGTTAAGAATTGTTGCATGATTTCCAAATGCTTTAGTGATTAATAAATTCCTAACATTTGAACTCTTATAAATTTACTAGATTTATTCACCAGAATATCACTGTTTCACACAAAACTAAAATAAAAGTATAAATAAAAATAATTATTAATCTGCAGTTTAATAGTATTCATTCTCATCAAAAGGCATGAAGTAGATTGTTGATCGAGATGTTAATAAATGTTGTAATTTACAGTGCATGTTTTTTGTTGACTATGACAGATTGATTTGATGAAAGAAAAAACTAACATTTAAACCAAATATTACATTTAGAAAAATTAAAAAATATTGTACTTACATCTTCAGGTAATACTGGGGCTGCAGCCCCTACATGTATAGCATCATAGGGGGCTTCAGCTTCATAGCCCTTCCTACCATCCCCGGTCACCAAGGTGATCTGTCCTGTCTCCATTAATGCACCTAACTGCGGATCTTTATTAATATTACCTTTTGAACCATCTACTAACTCTTTAATATGATCAATACCAACAGCTTTACCCGATGAACCAACCTGGAAATGGTACATATGCCAGTAGAAACAACCTTCGATTAAAAATTAAGGCGGAGCTATCTTTACAGGTGCATGATGTCAATTGGGATAATATTATTTTATTAATTGATTTTATGCAATAACTTCAAGAGACTACACAATGGTGACCATATTGGTTATAACTTATAATATAAGATTTAAGCATTCTACACTTTTCAGGTATATACACAATGGCTGACTCACTGAACCAGTTTTCATGGACTGTATTCATTGGACAAGGAATCGGCCACCTATTGGTCGACATAGTTCCAAAAATTTCATGCAAGGGTATGATGCTCCATGAATGGCATTGAACCCATATCAGAGGGTTTAACAACTTAAACATGGCTGTGTAATACTAGCATTGCATTGAGAAAAGCAAAGCAGAAACGCAGCTTAAATTTAAGCTTGGACGAGGGCCATTTCAAAAGTTCAAAATGCTGAAGTTTGAAGTAATTTGAACATATGATAAACATTATAGAGCACTTTTCCTGAAACTTTTGAAACGCCCCTTGTATAAGATAACCTACCATTAATGCCATACAAGCAGTAAGGTATCCACTACCAGATCCTACATCTAATGCCTTACTTCCTTCCTTCAAATGATCCGATAATAACTCTAAAGCATGTGCATGCTGAAAATACAATAACATACATCAACAATGAAGTCTAGGACCCAGAATCACGAAAGAACGTTTTTTGTTTTGACCGAACTGCAGTTTTAGCCACAGGCAACTGTATCATGGATAAAGACTGTAATGAAAAAAAAATGTTTTTGTAAAATTTACATTGTGAAAGAAAATATAAATTTTACAAAAAAATGCCCAGCAGCCTGTCAGTACGGACCCAAAACAATCAATTTTGAGAATGGTTATTTCTAAAGCTGATGCCAATGTTATGTTACTACACTTGTATGCTATTTTAAACTGGAAGACCAAGCAGTATATGGAAAAGAACAGCCATATCAGAATGATCAGACAAGGGTGCAACCAGGCTTGAATTTGTCTTACACACACAAGCCTTGAAGTTTGAAGTTATGGTTGGGGTCCTTCTGAATGTTTCTTTTATACTTTAATGCCATTTTGGACAAATAAATATTTTTTATTTCTCAAATTAATGTAACAGACGTTTCTATATATGTGTGTACATCTGTATCACTAATGCTACACCCCAGTCGGAGGTGACTACAGTGAAATATACTTGGATTGCTGTCAAGTGAAACAACAGAGAAAGTTGTTTTGACCTTATGTTCCACTGGAGACAATGATAAATCTATGATATAACAAGCAAAATATATTTACCATATGAGGTGCACTGATGGTGACTTGATATCCGATACTTTGTGGAGAATCAGCATACGGTGTATGTTTACAGAAATGTTTCCTGTCCACAGCCTTCATAGCAGCAGCAACTCTTTCTGACTTAATAATACCATTGCCTGAAATCAATAAATAAGTACTGTAAACTGATTTACTTATGTGAATACTAACTTTCATGTTTATCAATCATTGGCATATTCACAACTACAAATTTTCCGGTTTGTATGTCTCCTGTGATGTCCAAATTAATTATTTATGCTTTGCGATTTTTTCAGATTTTTTTTACGTTATGGGCCCACAGGGGTAACTCCATTTATTGTCCCCGTCTGTTGGTTTTTTGGGGGTCGGAGAGTCATCCCCCACAAACCTTACAATATTCAACAGCATTATTAAACAATAAATACAATGATACAATGGAGCAAGTCAATAATAACAATGCAATTTAGGGGACAATAGAAGGGGCTTTGGACCTTTTTTCGTCAAACAGTGACAAAAATAATAAAATGTTTCACCACCTTTAAGTAATCTAGAGTATGACAACAATTTTTTTTCAGTACCTATGTTTAGAGACAATTTTTTTAACAATTTCCCAGCTTTTGTTTCCTATTTCTGTAATGCATGATTTAAAATACTTTGCAACTACTTAATTTCAGGAATTTCTACCACTTGCGAACTCCACGAATTTAAGATGCTTGAAATAATTTCTTTGGTTTACAGAATATATATTAAAGCAAAACATTTATATATATTTAATAAGTACACGGGACCTTCTACAGTATCGGTGAAGTATGGCATTGAATCCTTTTAGTTTATCTCCACCTGTTTTACTTATTTTAGACAAAGTGTGAAAATTGTTACATTTCTCAGTAATTTACTCTTCTAGAATGGCATTTCTACAACTTGTGTCACGTAGCGTCACATGATGCTGCAACCATTCAATACTAGTCAGATAACTATGAATTTCAAAGAAGATTATGCAAGGATCATTCCAGTGGAGTTGAGAAAAAAACCAGAATATCCAGGGGTTTTTTTGCCCAAAATTGTGAAGAAGCCCTAGCCTGTTAGATTTGTGAAATGTAAAGCATGATTTTTCATAAACTTGTGAAATTTAAGAGTTGTTTTGCTTTTGAATTGTGAAAGAGGAAGCCAATATTGACTGTAATAAATTTGTGAAAAGCAATTTACAACTTATATTTCCCTTTATTTTGTAAAGAAAATCACTAAAGGCTTGATATATTTCATTATTGAATGTTTAAGCTACTCTGGTTTTGTCAATTACAAATTGTAGAAAATTTTGGGCCTGGGCAAGTTGTTTGATTTGTGAAAGTGGCATTTATGTGGTTTGTGAAACTGGCATTTTGGAATTGTGCTGCACCCTTTTCAAATTGTGAAGTAGCCTTATTTCGGCCTCTGTTATAAAGTGAAAAAAGCCCTGCTTGTTTATACTCTATAGCTCTTTTAAAACACACTGCTTGTGACATGTTTTGCTTTCTCACTCCTATTTTGGATTTAACTAGCTTGGCAGGTATGCAAGGATCATTCCAGTGAAGTTGAGAAACAACAGAATATAGTACCTTGTAAGTTGTCAATGAGGTTTGCATTGCTGTTACCACTGGATCTCCAAGCCATGACACCTTGAAGACTGAAGCCAGTATAGTATGAGCACAGAGCTAATACACTGACAGTTGATGGTTTAAATACAATACCAAGACGTGAGTTCACAGGAAGCATGTGGTGATGTTACACTAGTAGACCAAACCAGCAAATCTGAAACAGAATAACAAGAGTACTATCTTGAGCTTATATGTATCCACTGCAGGAAAGTCACGTTAAAAATGCTGATCAATATTGACAACAATTTGCTAACAAAGAATAGAATGAGAAGGTAGTAAGTACTACTTACTATTTCGACAACAAATAGAACTTAATGAGTAAAGTCGAATTCAAAACTGTGACATTGTTATATTCAAATTGTTGGATAAACAAATTGCTGTGTGTTTTATGGATGTTTTTAATGCAGATAGTGTGAAAAAAGGTTATTCTTCGTGGACATGCTATATATTTCATGGTATTTACAAATTTTCATTCATCTTTTCAAGTTGTGCAACAGATTTGAGCGGGGCAACTTCAACTTATTTGACAACTTCAGGCTCGTCTGGTTGGACGTATTTTGAGCGGTCTTAGGTTGTTTTTGGACGGTCTGTCCGAAGAAGCTTCGCCATGGTGGGACAGGGGAACTCACGATACTGCAACCCAGGCACACATCTTGTTTGGTTGAATCTTGTACATAAAGTCACCCTTGTTCCACTGTCCCGCGTGAGAAGTACATAATACCCATACCCTGGTACGGACAAGTACTATAATTCATACTCATCATTTCATATAGAGATAACAGTCAAAAATTAAAAAAAAATCCCAGCAGACAGCTCCTCGTCTACAACCGGACCTGAAGCCAGTGCAGGACAGGACGAGCAGATGGACTGTGATGAAGTATGGCTTAAGTGACATTTTATTTTGATTGCACTTCTTGGATTAAGACAACAAGAACTTGATGTGCTACACAAGGCACACTTATCTATGTCCCGATGATGGCAGATGCCAAATGTGGACAGGGGGTACGACCAAAACTGCAGCACCTCTGTATTTCCTAAAAAGCCGCAATTTCTGACAAAAAACAAATTGTTACGCTTGCCAATGGTAGTTTCAGCAGAATGCATACCTTTTCTGGACTAACATCGAATGCTAACGTGGTTGACACGTCGAAAATACGGTTTGTTTACGAAATTTTGGAGAGCACAGCACTATTTTTATCGTCCTTGACCTTAGGCTTAGATCAAGGTGTCGTGAGAATAACTTACTGTGATATTTACTAAGGCCAGGGCGTAGCGTGGTTAAGAAAGATGGGAAGAGGATAGTTTTCTTTGGCTTAGACTGGTATAAAATGAATGTCTGCATTCATATTGGACTAATATCTGGAAATGCTTGTCTGTTTCCTACTAATTGATCTATATATATAAAGGCCTGTCTTGATTCAGGAGGAGGCAATTAGCTTCCCAAATAACAATACTTTTGATAAATTTATATCCAAATTTTTAACATGCAGACGACGCAATATATTTAATTGCACTGTTAAATCATGTCGTTTAATACTTTTTCACACTTTTCCAGTGCAGTATTATAGTTATTACATACTTTTCCAGTGTAGTATTACAGTTATTGCACACTTTTCAACTGCAGTATTACAGTTATTACATACTTTTCAAGTGCAGTACTACAGTTATTGCCACTTTTCCATTGCAGTATTACAGTTAGTGTACATTTTTCCAGTGCAGTATAACAGTTATTGCACATTTTTCCAGTGCAGTATTACAGTTACATGGGCGTAGGAGCGTCTTCAACATTGGGGGGGCCAAACATTTGGCAACTTGGGGTAAAAAATTTTTTTGCTCGCTACGCTCGCAAAGTAACTTCCTTATGTCAATTAGTCAACACACAATAATTGCACAAAAATATTCTAGACACAAACTGTACTCTTAAATGTCCAAAATACTCCTATATCTGTATACTTACTGTGAGTTTATGGTTCTGTGGTCATTTGGTTAAGTAATTACCTCTTAACTGGAAGTTAATCCGTTCAAGTATACACGGGTCAGCCCTCCGGACATTTTTCAAAACTATGGATAAATCTAGTGCATTCTAGGCGTTCTGATATACCTTATTTTGCATTCAAAAAGGACCTTAATGCAGGGAATTTAAGTTCTAACAAAAACACAATTAAGTGTTTGCATAAAATTTTAATTTAAAAGGTGAAAACGTTTGTTTCAAAGGCTTTATATATAATTGACAACGTCCCAAAGTCATATAGGAGGGTTGGGGGACATTAAAGAGTACAATTCATGGCACAAGTGTATTTTTGAAAAGAATGGGTGATGAGGTATTTGAATATAAGGAAGTTATTTTGCGAGCGAAGCGAGCAAAAAAAAAAATTGATACGTGTTTACCAAGAACTGAAGGCAAATTGCCTATATCGAGATATGTTAGGTCGTAAATTATAATTTTTCGTCTGAATTATTGGGGGGGCCAAAAGATATGTTGGCCCCCCCGGTCCAGACATTGGGGGGGCCTGGCCCCCCTGGCCCCCCCCTGCTCCTACGCCCATGAGTTATTGCACACTTTTCCATTGCATTATGGCAGTTAGTGTACACTTTTCAAGTTCAGTATTGAAGTAATTGCACACTTTTCCAGGGCAGTATTACAGTTATTGCACACTTTTCCATTGCAGTATGACAGCTAGTGTACACTTTCCAGTGCAGTATAACAATTATTGCACACTTTTCCAATGCAGTATTACAGTTATTGCACACTTTTCCAATGCAGTATTACAGTTATTTCACACTTATCCAATGCAAGATTGCAGCTATTATACAGCATTCTTTATCATTATAAATAACCCTGATTTTGACTTTGATATCAAACTCAAAACATGTGAGATGCAATTAAACATACGGAATTTCGAATATGTTGCTTTCAGATTGTTTATAATGTTGCATGGTCTCAGTTTTGCAGCATTATTGCCCCACAGGAACATTTAAACATATCTTATTGGAAGGGTCCTCAGCGAGCATTTCGTACGTCAAGCATTTCAAACTCTGCATGGAGACTTTGGACAAAAAAATTGTACTAAGGTTGGGAATTAGATAAAAAAGAGAGAAAAATGGTTCAACGAAAATAATCATTATTTATATTCAGTCTTTGCTTCACAAGCATCTAGATACTGGTGTAAAGAACATCTAGTTCTTTTGCTACTTTGCTATCATCCAAGTATGCAAACTGTGAAATCCCATCTGATGAAACTTTTATTCTCCAGCTCTGATCATATTCAGGTATGGAGTTGCTCTTTACTGTCACTTTCTTCTTTATAACCATCTGCTGTTCAGGGGAATGGCGGAGGTTTTGACAGCACAAAAGTAAAATCCCTGTCCATCCCCGGAGGCGGGGGGCCTTGGATGCAACTGACTGGTGCTTTATAATGTTGCATTTGCATGGTCTCTTTAAAAGTGCAAAGGTTTGATGTATGAGTTTATGTGGTATGTTTATGTGGTATGTTTATGTGGTATGTTTATGTGGTATGTTTATGTGGTATGTTTATGTGGTCTGTATTGATGGTCCTGCGTAATCATCATCATGGTGACATATGGAAACTTTATATCATGATGGACATTTTATTACCTATTTATGTATTGGTTTGTGTAATTCTTTAACTTATGTCTCATAAAATGGTTGGTTTATTGTCTTATTGTCATCATAGTGTGAATTGTTTGAAAGAAATATTGATCATGTGACCAGATGTTGATCATGTGACCAGATGTTGATCATGTGACCAGAGATGTTGATCATGTGACAAGAGATGTTGTTCATGTGACCAGAGATGTTGCTCATGTGACCAGAGATGTTGATCATGTGACCAGAGATGTTGCTCATGTGACCAGAAATGACCAATGAAGAGATGATACTTCTAAATGTTGCCAGGGAGTGTGAATAACACAATGTTCACTTTTGTAGTTCACCCGTATTGGTACATAGCCTCAGGGGGGGTACAGGGGGAATTAGACAGACAAACATACCTAACCGGCGGGAATTTGACTACTTCATCGACTCCTAGTCCGGGGTAATAGACTCTGGTCATTTCCATGACTCGGGAATTACTATGTGATAATGACTCCAGGGTTTTGGACAGTAAGCATTTGTCTCCGAGATGGGTATTTAGACGTAAAAAGGTTGAAAATGTCTTATTCCACTAGGACTCGGGACTCGCAGGTAAAAAATCACACAGGGACGATTCATATGGTGACATGTTCACCTTTCATTTGCATTGTACATACTGTAATACTCAGGTTAGCAATATAGCAATAGGTCCATTGATGGACATCTTATTATAGTGAAAAGTAAAATAAAATGAGATCTGGATGACTCAACATTTCCTATAAAGAAATGTGATCATAGTGTAATGTAATGTGATCTGTAAAATTAATTGCTGTACTTTGTAAAAAATGAATTAATTATAAGATTTATTGGCATATATTTTGTATTAATTGCTCTATTTTAGGTACATTAACAGACCTGGCATTGTATAAATAAAACACATGTTTCTCAGTCTACATAAAATAATTACTGTAAAATCATTCAATTTTAACGGGAAGAAATTTTGTAGTTTTTATGAATAAAACCATCTAATGGGGATGTAATTTAAAGGATACATCATTCACTAAGTCAGATACTATAGAATCAGTAATATTTGTGGAGACTTGATTTTGTCAATGAAGACACCAACGAAAAAAAAAACACAGATATTAATGATTTTATAGTCTAATATTGTTATCAGAAAAGTTCCTAAATCCAGGGCTTTATTTGGTAAGTATTAATTACTGTATACTTGGTTAAGTTAGCCATATGGAAATAGTAGCAGACTACACAAATTACATTTCTTAATTATTGAAATTTGCATAAGTGTGTAATTCAGCATTAATTTTCCAACTAAAAACTCTTTATAGAAACTTAAAAAGATCAGTAATATTTCAATGCACATAATGTCTGAAAATCAGAATTTTAAGACCCTTTGACCCGCAGAAATATTGATGTACGGTAGTAGTTAACTCAGTTTTATTCAACTTTTCTTCCTGGTAAAAGGTAAAGGTAAAGTTTGTTTATTATAGTGTCACCCCTATTGAAAGGGCCAGTCAATTCTGACTTATGAGACACTTACGTATATTTCATGCTTACAGAACCTTCCCGAATCCCTTCTCGTAATGCCGGGCGCCTGGCAGAGATGGGCATACGGTAACCATTAATTTAACTAGCTGGCGGCTGACCAACCGGTCTCATCAGTTCCAACCCGGCTTCCGCCGAGATTCGAACCTTCGACCTCCCGCTTCCTAGGCGGACGCCCTAACCACTCGGCCACGGTCGCGGTTCCTGGTACTATGCTGATCGGATGCCAAGTGATAAATTATCTTTTTATCGTTGTTAAACTTTACTTTATATTCTTCTTATCAGCTTATGTGTATGTATAAAGTAATCAGATTTCACTTTCCTAAAATAAAGTCATATTTCATATTGTTTTATTCTAAAACCATGGCACACCCTGTATTAAATTCTTATCTGTGGCAGTTTAAAACAGGCCACCATACAAATGCTGAGTTTTGAACAGAATACTTATGAATTTCTGATTGAATCTTCTAAATTTCTGATTTTTTTATTAGCAGTTTTTGCAGTTTAATAGTATTATCTCATTACGCAGCTTTCCATGTGCGGCCATATCACAGTTTGTCAGTACTGTTACTTCAATAATATAAGTAATACTAATGAAGGACAATCCCATTCGAAAGAATAGCTGGGACTACAGTTAAATCCATTACACCAGGTTAAACCTAAATAAGCATAGTTTACTTGACGGACGAGGTTATGACTATATCCGTTATCATTTAACTTTGAAGAAACTGTAGAATAAATAAATTTGCTTTTTTCTTTGGTAAATTTCTTGGATTTAAAGAGAATATTTGAATAGACATGAACATTTATTGGAACCAGAACGGCTGTAATTACTGCTAAATTTTAACCTGGGTTGATAAGATAGAGCTTCTATCATCTAACCCAGATTTAACAAACATTTTTTCTACAGGTTCACAAAATTGATTTTAACAATGTTAATGCTATAAGAAATGATTCTCTCAGGAATGAGATATCTTTAGGTCATGTGAATTGTCTTGTCAGAACATTACGAGAATTGTTCCTGATATCAAAATAGAAATAATGAAAACATGTTTTTGTCTAATGGCAATATAAAAATTATAAATACATTGTGCTGATTATAGAATATTTTGGGTCTAGCTGGCAGTAGGAATATTTTGGGTCTAGCAGATAGTAAGTCAAAGAATATTTTGTGTCTAGCAGATAGTAAGTCAAGGAATATTTTGTGTCCAGCAGATAGTATGTCAAGGAATATTTTGTGTCTTGCTGGTAGTAGGAATATTTTGGGTCTAGCTGGTAGTAAGTCAAAAACATTCCATGAGCATCTGTTTAATTATGTCTCATTTACAATAAGTAAACACAAAGATAAAGGTGACATTTAAAGATACCTGAACATAAACATATTGAATGGGTTCGGCGCTTAAAATCACTTCGCTAATTCCTGTGTATGGGTTCGGTCAGTCTGTTGCTTTGTAGGTTGTGGTCCATACAAATTTTATCCCTGCTATTTTTCAATAACCATTGGTTTTTTTTTTAAAATTTAGTATGACTGATCAGTACCAAGTCAGTCGTATAAATTTTAAGGGTGTTATGGCCCTTTGTTCTATTACACTTGCGCTATTTGTCTGTTTCTATTGGTTGTTTTTCATCAGAACTTTGGATAACTGATCAGGACCAAGTCTAGCTGTGCATATCATTGACAATTGTCAATCTGATACATTTTTATAGGAGTTAAAGCCCTTTGTTTTCTACACTTAAAAATGTTTCTCCTCTTTTTCTCTATATTTATTGGTCAGATTTCAATGAATACTCATCAGTACCAAAGCGCCTTTTCATATTGTCCCATGAATGGCTAATATCTATCCAGTTCAATCATTGCATATTGTCCATTACACAATAATGATACACCAATTGTCTTTAATTTTGAGCTAAACATACAGTGTACAGGCAATTTGAGCCAGGTAATGACCAGTGGCCAGTTGTCCATGTAATGACCAGTGTCCAGTCAATGATTACACATTATGGTAATGAGATCAGCTGTGATTATGTCAAACATCATTCTGACATAAAAACGTTTTTTATTGCTTGTTTTACACATGTAATAACAGGACAGAATTGTATGTGTGTAAAACATGGATATTCATCTGTCATTATATGAAACCATTTTTACATATAAGTTTTTGTATTTACAGGGTCCTAAGGTAAACAGAAAATGTTTTACAGCTTCATATGAAGTACAATGTATGATCCCCGATTCATTGGTATGTAAGAAAACGCATACTTTTATCAGCGAATTGACATTGGAAATAAAGTAAATGCAAGTATAACTGAAAATTGTTTAGAACATATTGCTGTAGATCAAATATATTTGTGAATTGTACGCGTTATGCATGCGAATAATGTTGCATTTATGTTTATCTCATGTTATATATTTCATACATTTGCATTTGTATATATGTGTGTATGTCAAATAATGTTGATCTTGGGCCGGTGGCCATTATATCAAATAAACTATTGTCATTGTCGTCATGTATTAATTAATAGCCCATAAAATCAAAATATGATCCAAGACCACATGCAGCACAAAAATTATGTTTTCAATAAAGGCAACCTTTAGGAGTGAAAAGTCAAAGATTTGAATCCTGAATTGAAATCAGAAGGTGCTATACATGTTATCAGAAAACAGGTGACTTAGAAACCTTATTTGCTTGACTTTCAGTAGGGGTGACACTATAATCATAATTTAAAATGTTTTTGAAACACACAATTTAACAAAAACAAAACAAAAAAACAGAAATAAAGAATATTAAAAATTTTGGTAATATGCATCAATGACTAAATTGATCGTAGATATAGTGCACCCAGGATTACAAGAAAGGCAGGAAAATTTGGAATATGCCATGTAGGTAGAAAAATCAAGCATGCACGTTTTATCAGTGTTATTTTAGTGTATCATTGACCATATATGTTTATTTAAGAAACCAATTTTTCAACAGTAGACAAATTCGGTCAATGTTTGTGAACATCAAATTATCCTGGGCGCAATCTAAATTCCCATCATTTTATTAATTGTCTCAAAATTGAGACAATACCACATTGAGATTAGCTTGTTACACTATCAATGAAATACTAGAAGTATGTATGATAGGGATATGTTTTAAATGTTATTTATTTCTGTTATATGATTAATCACCCTGTACAAGACGTTATATCTATAGCTTGGCAAATTTGACACGAACCTGACATTTTGATTAGCAAAATTTAACAGTTGATTATTGTCTGTATTTATAACCTCAGTCGTATGTTTTCATAGTCAGGGGAGTATCACAAAAACACTGAAGATGTAATACAAAGGCAAACTCGAAGTTCCAATATTGCACTATTGGTTTGCTGAAATTAATATATTCAAAGCAAGAACTTTGTAATATATTCATGCATAAAGGTCAGGATCAGGTCAAATTCATCAAGCTTTACATATCAGGAAATAGTACAATTAGATTGACATACCATAGATAGCTAAGAGAGTTTCTCTCCGGTTTGCTAGTGTCTGTCTGGGTCACATGGGGCATATGGTGTAAACACTGGATTTACTGCAATTGCAATAAGGAGTACACGTTGAATTATGAGTAATTAATAAGGAGTACAGTGATCAGATTTTAAATGTGCTTTCAATAGCAATAAATGATACAAGTTGAATTTTAAAATAATACGATAAGTCATACAGTGATTTGATTTATATGCTGTGGTAAATATACCTGGTGCATATCTGTAACAAATGCATCTTTGTATTGGAATATCAGAAGGTTTAAGGAAATTATGATGCACTGTGAATTCTGAAATCTGAAATTTAATTGAAATTTAAAATAATTGCATTTGTTTAATTTAAGATCAGGAGACTTCATCTGTGCAGAAAGTGTATACCTTCTTGGCATTGAGAATAATTTTGAAATGTTTTTGAATTGAGATACAGTGAGGAAATTAGAATTGGAAATAAAAGTGAAATATAGTTATAATTATTGTGATGTTTTAATTTAAGTACGGCAGTTAATTAGTTGGATGGTCGAAATTTGACTGCTATAATTTGAAACTTGGGATGGTAAAGATTTCACATATATCTGAAAGGAATTATACAGTTACAAGAGGCATTTCCACATAATGTTTAACAAATTGGTAAAACTGAGTATGATTCACTATATTAAAGTTCTAAATGCAATTGAAATGGACCATTAAACATTCATTGATTGATTGTAACAAATTGGTCAAACTGAATATGATTTACTATAATCAAGTTCTAAATGCAATTAAAATGGACCATTTCACCACTGATTGATTGTAACAAATTGGTTAAAGCCACAATAAGGTTCCGGAACGACATATTTTCTATAGATAGAAAACACAAATCTTTGTTACTGTTTTGAAGACTGATAAACAATTAACACATCAAGCTATTAAAACACGCTCTTACTGTCATATATGTGAAATAATCTTCCCTTGAAGATTGGCATAACGAGCCCGGTTTGTTTACAAATACGGCGTTTAACAGCATCTCCGTCACTTTCCGGAGACTCCCGAGAATTTTTCGCCAGTTTCTCATAACCAATGGATGGATAGCACACATATTGATAATGATGGTGCACACTTTAACCCGGTATTTAGCAGTACCTTCCGGTATCGTATATAGTAGCCCGGTATTGACACCTAGGCCCGTATTCATAAAGCTCCTAAGGGGAAAATATTCCTTAGGTTGAAATTTACCTAAGGTTTTATAGGAATTCCCTTAGTTTTATATGATTTCATCTTAGATATCTGAAACCTTCTTCATGATGTAATTTCAGATATATAAGGTCAAATCATATAAAACTAAGGGAATTCCTATTAAACCTTAGGTAAATTATCAACCTAAGGAATATTTTCCCTTAGGAGCTTTATGAATACGGGCCCAGATCACGTTGTATATTGCCTTGTTTATTGCCTTGCATATTGACATTAATCAATTGAAACATGCCAGAGGCGGGGGATTAACTATGCGTATGCAATATAGATGTGTGCAGATGTATTAATTTCTCCGATAATTATTATATTTATATTTTCATGTACAGTAGAATCTACAATAAAAAAATAAGTGTTTACTTGTAAGTATATAAATCTGCATGTTCAATACACACGAATGTTGTGAGTTATTTAATTTTCATAAAAACGTGTCAATCATTATGAAGATCAAAGAGGTGGCCTTTTCTTTTAATATCAATATACGTAAGGCGTTTAAAAAAATCCAGGAAAAGTGCTCTATAATATTTATCTTTTGGTCAAATTACTTCAAACTGTGCATTTAAATAGAGCAGTTCAAAATACATAGTGCACGATGAATCGAACGCATGGGTGTGTGTCATACAAAATGGCACGGTTGACACAGTAATGTCAACAATGGCTACCCGGCGCAACGATATCTCTGGTCGTACCTTATGAACATGTTCTGACTAAATCTCACTCAGTCAGTCAAATGACACACAAACGTCACCGGTTACAACAACAACGATGCTTTTCTCAAAAAGTGCCTTGCTTCAAGGTATGCTCTTCCTGTGTCCCTATGCAAAGCATTCGAAAGTGTCACAAAATCAAGCAGAAACGTTCAACGCAACGTCTAGCGTCTGATTCGCAACTGGCGTTACCTTTGATCATCTGCAGCAGTACAACTGACAGTCTGGAAGCGATTATATCATTCATACATCCTACCCAGTGACATACAACGCTCTTAACAGGCAGTGGTTATTAAATCTACTGTTTTAAGTCTTAATTTTCCTGCCAAAAGACAAAAACTGGTCAAACTCCAATGATTTACTGGTAGCTGTTTGGTTGGAGTCAATCTGTTGGTAAGTTTGACGATTTTTACGACGTGACGTCAAATTTGCCCCGGGTAGCCATTACTGACGTTACTATGGGAGCAGTGCCATTTTGTATGACACACCCAAAATCGTTTGATCTATTGTACAATATGTATACTGAATTGTTCTATTTAGATGCAAAGTTGGAAGTAATTTGAAGATACGATACACATTATAGAGCACTTTTCCTGGAACTTTTGAAACGCCCCTCGTAAAATGCACAAACATGATCATATGAATGGAAAATTAAAACATATGTTATATCTACATGCCCTCAAATTTTCCTATGCATATATATTTAACTGTAGCTAGCTACATTTTGTTTGTTGTCTGATACATAATGTCATAATCTGTAATAAAATATAAAATAACTACAATTTAGATGTTTTTGTTTGTCCCTATAATTTTATATCGCTGGCTTAGAATGAGAAGGTCGTTAGTGCCATATCTAAAATCTATATCACCAGGCACTTCTTATGAGCTCATTTTCATGAAAGCTTGTTAGCCATAAGTAAAGAGTAATTTGTCAGACAGAATTTCTTATTTTCTCAAAATATGATTTTGTAGATACAATCTTTTCATTCTAAGCCAGCGATATGTTAATGTGCTTGTCTATATAATTCCGTGATTATATTAAGTGATATATATTCATTCACACTTCTTCACTAATCCTTTAATTGGATTATACATAGCCATTCAATTAGGTGTCAGTCATGATATACAACAGGATACCGGCAGACACCGGTGTACCGGGTTTTGTGCGTATACTCAATTACGATCATTGACGAAATCTTCGAAATCGTTCGGAAAATTTAAATGTAAACACTATTGAGTATTTTGTACGGAGGACAAAATACTAAATAGCGTTTTCAGTTGATTATTTCTCAAAGAAGGAACAGTGATCTGAGGTCAGATATGGGTCCCTTCTGCACCATTTTTAGTATAATTTAATATCTCAATATTTCGATATTTTTTGTAGATAGAAAATACTACCATTTTAAACCTTATTGGGACTTTAAACTGAGTGGGATTCTAAATGCAATTAAAATGGACCATTCATTCATTGATTGATTGTAATAAATGGGTCAAACTCAGTAAGATTCACTATGATAATTATAGTGTAAATTGCAATTTGCTAATAAATTTGAACTTGAATTTATATTACTTATATTGTATATCATATATCAACTAATTTACCTATATGAAGGTGAAATTTTTTATACTACACAGTTTAGTTACTGTTAAATCATTTATTTTGATAGGACGAAATTTCATCGTTTTGGTTAAAAAGGCCGTTTCGGTGGGACCTTTATTCGTCGATTTTGCATTCCAGGTAATATTTTAAATACAAGGGACAAATAAATTTTCGATGGGATTTGATTTCGTGGTTAAAGGTGAACCAAGAAATCCACGAAATTTAATCCAGCAGGTAAATGAATGATTTTACAGTATAATGGTGTTCGCTTACATGTTGTACTTTCTGTGTAATTTAATATACCCGATGTTGTAAAAATCTTGTATGAAAGAAATGCTTGGGATCAATGACTACAGTATGAAACGTAAATGTAAAACATTACATTGAGAATATATCAGATATGTTTGTAAACTTTTTGTTTATGGCTAACTTTTTGTTTATGGCTAAATTTTCTACTTTTCTACTTTAATTTGATGCTATTTGCGTCATAGTTTGAATAATATTGAGTGATCTTTGCTGTAACTTATTTATATTTATTTGGGCTAGGCTGTTTATATATAAAAAATATAAAGAATATAATTAATTGAGGAAAAAATACCTTGCACGCCTAACACGGGAGTTGTTTAATTTTAAACATATTAAATTATCATATACGCTACTGTCGTAGTAAACCCGGAGATTAATTCACGGTGTAGATCTGGACCTTTCATGTTATGAATTTTGAATGACGTTTTTTTATAAGGATATATGTTTTGTCCACACATAACTGTGGTGTATGCATCTAGGGAGTGATAAAATCATTCATCCATTTGGAAGATAAGTGTGTTAACATAAATACATTATAGAAAATATGGATTAGGCGTGTTTACAGTTTGTGGGATGATCAGAAGATACTGAGCTTTTACAGTGGTTGCTTTTGAATGTTGACCAGTTGACAAGTGTACGTAATTATACAATGTCATATTATGACATATTTGGAATATTATGCGTTTAAGTTCAATATGTACTTTTTGATTTAGTGTCTATACAGTACATATCTGTTTTTTAGCTGGTATATTATCTGATTATATACATGAAGTGAAATTCATTTGTGAAATTTGTTTGATAATGGAATATATATTGTGCGGAAGTGTGTGATTAATTCCTTTGGATTTAAATTATTGTTTTGGAAAGTAGAAAGAGTCACAGAATCATGGCTGAAGATAGGAAAGTGAATCTACAGCGAAGGAAAGCTATGAAAAGAAAAAACTATCCGCGGGGTGATCAATCTTCGGTGAGTTACCTAAACTGTATTCAAATGTACACAACTCCATATTTGGGTTTTATCAGTATTACGACCCATTGGCGCAACAAGGTTGTATCTCACTATTAAGTATATATAGAGTAGTCTGAATATTAGAGATATACAACCTTGTTGCACTGAAGGGATGATAATGATTTATCACATTTTTGTGTTATCCATCAATCCAGACTGTCGATCAAATATGTCGAACTCTCTGCCTACCTTTCCGCTGTAAATAAATAAAACAATATTATCAGTGATCAACAGGTAGATAGTCTGATAGTGTCATTGGTTTTTCTGGAAATTATCTCATAAAAGTTATAAATATTGCCTGGCTTATTTTGTATTCTTAGAATGTCTAATAAACTCTGAAAAAACTCAAGGCAAGAAATCTAAATGAGAATGGCATGACTGGCTTGCAATGCTCATATTGCAGTTGGTAGTTCTTGATACCATAACTAAATGATCTTTTATAGAAACTGACGTCGATCTTCTTATGAAATGCAAGCATCATCGTCAAAGCCCCTTCGACTACTCAGTTGGTAAAGCACTAGAGTGATACTTGCGCAGATCCAGAAATTGGTCTTGGAAAATCTGTCATGCTATTTTTCTCAAAGGGGACCTGATTAGCTATATGCTCAAAGGGGTCCAACCAGCTATTTTGTCCAAAGGGGGCCTGACTAGCTATTTTGCTCACAGGGGGTCCAACCTGCTATTTTGCTCAAAGTAGCCTAGTCAGCTATGTTGCTCAAAGGGGGACCAGTCAGCTATTTTGCTCAATAATGGGCCTGACTAGCTATTTTGCTCAAAGGGGGCCTGACCAGCTATTTTGCTCAAAGGGGGCCTGACTAGCTATATTTTGCTCAAAGCGGGGCCTGACTAGCTATTTTGCTCAAAGGGGCATGACTAGCTATTTTGCTCAAAAGGGGCCTGACTAGCTATTTTGCTCAAAGGGGGGGGCTTTACTTGCTATTTTGCTCAAAGGGGTCCAACCAGATATTTTGCACAAAGGGGCATGACTAGCAATTATGCTCAAAGGGGGACCAACCAGCTTTGTTTCTTAGAGGATTGTCCTGGTCCTATGAATCTTGGAATACAAATATAAAATACTAACAGTGACCCTCTGCTTGCATTAGTCCAACCTGCTTGCATTAGTCCAACCTCATGACTCAAACCTGCGACCTTCTGCTTGCAACTCAAACCACAGGATTCAAACCTGCGACCTTCTGCTTGCAACTCAGACCACAGGATTCAAACCCGTAACCTACTTGCAGAACACATGACTAAAACCTACGACCATGTGCTTGCAAATAGAACACATGACTAAAACCTGCGACCTTCTGCTTGCATTTCAGAACACATGACTAAAACCTATGACCATGTGCTTGCATGTCCAACCACACGACTTGAACCTGTGACCTTCTGCTTGCATTTCAGAACACATGACTAAAACCTGTGACCTTCTGCTTGCATTTCAGAACACTTGACTAAAACCTGTGACCTTCTGCTTGCATTTCAGAACACATGACTAAAACCTGTGACCTTCTGCTTGCATTTCAGAACACATGACTAAAACCTGCGACCTTTTGCTTGCATTTCAGAACACCTGACTAAAACCTGCGACCTTTTGCTTGCATTTCAGAACACATGACTAAAACCTGCGACCTTTTGCTTGCATTTCAGAACACATGACTAAACCTACATCCATGTGCTTGCAAGTCCAACCACATGACTTGCACTTGTGAGCTTCTGCTTGCAAATCAGATACTCAGGTTTAATCAGACCAATCAATATTTTACATTATATACATTATGATCACTGCTGACATTACTTCCTTGTTTTTATCAAATTTAAAATACATTTCATGAATGCCATATCTCCCATTGGGATTGATTACTTCATTAATTTTAGTTTTTCTCCCTGCGGGATATGACATTCTCACATAAAAGACAATTTCTAAAAAAATTGCTAAACATTGGTACCCAGCCTCTGCTTTTACCCACAGGTGGCAGTATCAGTGTTTGGTCCACAAACGATTAAAAAATTAAATAAAAAAAAAATCCGTACTGAGCTAATATACTATCAAGGTATAAAGTGTACTATATGTCTATATGCCAAAGATTGTGGAACATTGCATCTCGTTGTTTCAACATAAAATACGGGCGCTGAAGAAAAATCGTTATACAAGTCATTCAAATAAACTATAAGATATTCATTCTTACCGAAGATCTCATTCAATTGTATCTTATAACCGAGTAACAGCAAAACAGTGTTACTTTCGTTATTTAACTCCGCTCAAGGTCATTTTATTTATGCACTGGTTACCCGCTGCGCTCACAGTATCGTAATTATTGTTGGGAACGTAAAATGCGATGTTCCACAATCTTTGGACATAGTCATATTACGCTTTATACCTTGATAGTGTACATGGAGTTAGATAGACAATCGATATATATAAGGTCCATGTAGTGTATTAGCTCAGTGACGGATTTTTTTCTTTTCCAAACACTGATACTGCCACCTATGCTTTTACCCTAGTTCTAGGACTCCCTGGCTTATATAAAACCACAGTTATTGCATCAACGTAATTTTACAGGGAAGGAGTGTTAGATTTAGTTACCATTTCAATGGCTTGACAACTGTGACTTAGTGACCCAACCTTCATTGCGCAGAAAGCATTTGGTTGACATAGACAAACATACATGTACAAGTGTATGCAAATAAATCTTATATGCAAATAAAGTTGGCATGTCTATTTAAACAGATAACAACCCACTGCACTGCATCAAAGGACTGTGATTTGTCCTTTAATGGAAACATTTTTTTTATCAGCCTTTCAAAAAATGGTCAGACAAGGCAGCACTCAAGTGAAACAGCCGAGCACAGAAAACAAATAACACAGACCACAAGCAACTGACATAATGCTGAACACCCACAACTGAATGAGTAAATGAAACCGAATTGCTAAAAGTCCAAGTTTCTGCCTTCAAAAAGCCAAAAGACAAGGTTTCAGCAGCCCAAAAGCGGAAACTTCTAATTGTTTCTGTCAAAAAGTCCTTAAAAGGTTGATAAAATAAGGTCAATAATGAATATATGTCACTGAAATTTTAGATGCTAAATACTAACACACCAAAAATAAACTTTGTAAAGCTGCCAAAAACTGTGCATAATATTAAATGATATAGAACATGTGTATCTTTTGGACAGTAGTTTACGCATTATGTGACAATTTAATGGTGTTTATGTGTTAATTATGTGCATACTAAAACGTTATTGCAAGCAACATTAACTTGTCATCTTCGACTGAACATGCATTATTGTGTTTGAATGTGAAAAAAAAAATTGTGTCTAAAAGATATTTTTTCAATAATTGGACTGAGGCGAGGTCAAGAAAATTACCTATGATTGGTCCTGTATTGATCATTGTGGACTCAGTTTATAGTGCGCCCAGGATACCAAGAAAGGCGGGAAAATTTGGTATAAGCCATATACAAATATAGGTGGCAGCATGAAACTAGTTCATACCTTGTATCGTAGTCTCAGTAAAGACAAGATTTTTTAGCGCTGGCTTATAGCAGGCTTCCTGGAATATGAGACAAATGAAGCATATTGTCTTTATAGGATTATAAAATTATAATCCAAGGCAATCTCCGTAGTGAAGATCATATCTCTCCATGGCTTTAAGCCTTTGTCGTTCGTTTTCCTTGTTTCTGAGAAATATGCATGACAGACTGTTGAACAATACTTAAGAGTTTATGTTTGTTTCAGTTACTGATGTTTCTTGACAATTCTTAAGTTTCAGTAGAGAACGGAAGCTGATTCACCTAACCAGTTTTCCTGGACGTATACCTTAACGGATACTAACTTACCATTTCTTAAGAAACCATAGAGCAACAGTTGGCAATAATGTCACGTTTCCTCCACATGTGGGGAGGTGTATGAAAAGTGACCTTGTTGTGTGACTTTAAGCAATGCCACCATGGTGTCCTCCTTGTATAAACTTATGTTGTTTACAAATAATGGTGATCTATATATGTACTGGTTTATTGAGGTTTATGACAAGTATATTTTTGTTCATGTTCAATATTGAGTCAATCCTTGGTTACAGCTGAGTCATATTTGGGACTGTTTTATCTTATCATCTGGTTAATTGAATTAAACATGTAAACTGTCAGAGTGATAATATCATAGTAAAGCATGTACCAGCTGACTGTATGCTATTTTAAGTGCATACCTGATTTTATCTAAAAGGCCGTTATTGTTGTGTATGCATGTTTAGGAAGTATATACTAGATTGTGGGTTGGGCTTATGTTGGATCTATTGTCTCTGTTGTGGTTAAGGACGTTTCATAGGGTAACCTTTTTCCAATGATTGTACCAGAAAAGGGGCTATTATAGTTTGATATATGCTGAATCAATACTTGAAATAAAAAAGTTTTTGTTTTTGTATAGCATTATGTGACAGTAAGTTATACCCTCCAAGCCTGGTAAGCATAATGTGACAATAGGTTATACCCTCCCAGTCTGGTTAGCATAATGTGACAATAGGTTGTACCCTCCCAGCCTGGTTAGCATAATGTGACAATAGGTTATACCCTCCCAGTCTGGTTAGCATAATGTGACAATAGGTTATACCCTCCCTGTCTGGTTAGCATAATGTGACAATAGGTTATACCCTCCCAGTCTGGTTAGCATAATGTGACAATAGGTTGTACCCTCCCAGCCTGGTTAGCATAATGTGACAATAGGTCATACCCTCCCAGCCTGGTTAGCAGTATGTGACAATAGGTTATACCCTCCCTGTCTGGTTAGCATTATGTGACAATAGGTTATACAAACTTTATTCCCAAAGAACGTTAATTTTTACCTTTGTTTTATTACCTGAAATGCAAAATCCACGAATTCAAGTCCCAACGAAATTGTCTTTTTTACCAAAACCAACGAAATTAAATGATTTACAGTATGTGACAAAGTGTGTACGTTTTTAGTCTAGCTAGCACTATGTGATGAAAGGTTATACCAGCCTGGCCTGGTTAACATCAACCTTCTTGTTGAAGTTTTGATCTTGAACAATTAACAAAATGTGTTTGGTTTTTAAAGTATGCAAAATACTAACTCTTGCCATGTTGATGAATCCCTTTTGCACAAATGGAGATATTATATAAATCTATTTTTAGGCCACACCAAATTAATTTTTGGTTCTACGGATTTTTTGGGGAAAAATTAGGGGCGAGCGAGCGAAATATAAATTTAAATATTTATTTTTGAAAAACCCGTAATTGAGAGCGAGCGAAGGAGCGAAATAATTTTTTTTAAATTTATTTTTGAAAATGCCATTTTTGAAAGCGCGTGAAGGAGCAAAAGTGCCCTATTCATTTCTGATGCACCCATTTTTAGGAAATTGTGTCAATATTGAAATTATTACAATAGCTTTAATAAGAAATGAGGCCAAATAAATGATTGTTATATATTTCTTGTTATGTTGTGTAGGATTTATCAAATTATTTTACCAGAATACAGGTATTCAAGGTAATTGTTGGCAGACATTGTCACATACATATAAATGATAATGAACACAAATGCACTGAGTGACAAGTGGTTAAAGATTCAAATCAACTAAGCATCAAGCTAGTCAGTCTCAATGATCACCATGTACAGTTTTGTTCTTGTAATGACACATCATGCTCAGACGGCTGTTTATTTAGCACTGTTAGTAGCGCACCGATGCATAATGCTATGCAAGGTCAGAGCTCCAGCTAGGATTGAAGAAGGGCAGGGTGCCTGGCCCAAAAAGGTCGCGGGGGAGGTTGCGGGAGGGGGTGGCCCCCTCCCGCCAGGGGGGGTTTGGGAGAAAATTTTGGATTTGTAGACCTTCAAGATTGCTTCTCCTGTTTTTTTTTCCTAAATAAAAGTGAATTTTGTGTGACTGATTATGATGGTGTTTATATTTAGTTATAATTTATTTGAGCAAGTTTTCCATTAGAATGCTTAATTTTTTACTACCTATCTATCTATAGCTATGGCTTGATGAATACCAGCCCAGATCAACAGCTTTTCTGTTTGGTGCCTTTCAGTTTATACCTCACTGCTATATTTGTTGAAATTGTAGATCATTAAGATGGCTCCTCTTGTTTTCTTACTAAATTTGGTGTAGTTGTAAGACAATATGTGTAGCAAATTTCATTTAAATCTACCCCCCCCCCCTCATTATTTGGAGGGGCAAAACAGAACAAATCTATACAGTGACTGTGTGTTTATTAATTTATATTATGGGTCAATTAATATTTAACAAGTTCAAAGGTGGCATTTTAGTATATTATCTGTGTATGTACTTGAAGACTGACCTTGCTGACCTGGGTTAACCTTTTAAATATCAGTTACAAAAGCTATAAAATTCTGGCATTTACTCTAGGGAGTAATTAATCACAGAAATCTTCTCTCTGGTGTGAGGTATTGTTGTGTTGTGTTGCATAACCTTCAAGGTTATGGTCAGACTTCTCCTACATATTTCTTAGATTTTGTGAATGATTCTGAAGTGTGATTTTTTTGTTGAATAAAGTTTTTCAATTAGTTGTCTGCCCCCTTCCCCCCCCCATTATTTTCTTGTTTTCGTTTTCATGCCATCTTGGACCACTCAAGCACACACGTGCTAGTCCTGTCATCAGTAATTGACGTTGCAAACAAATAGGTATCAAAAGTTTAAACATAATTGACTTTTAATTATTAAAAATCTAAAGCAACGGAGGCTGTTACGTATTGTTGCAATGTTAAACAGAGTGTTTCTCACGCTTGTAAAAATTACAGCAACACTGTTCACAAATTGACAATCAAGAAAAACAAAAGTTTGTCTGCTAATTATGTCTCCAGCTGAGTAGGTATACAGTATGACAATTGTATCCATAGGTGTGAATGGGGCAATAAACTGGTCAATCCTCGTTTAACCAGCGTGTTTTTCCTCCGTAATACTAGGGACTTGACTATACACTGATTCATGAGAATGTGGATCTGTTTATTGATGGCTATCAGTGACATAATTAAGTCCGGAAGAGGGGTTCTTATAAAGGCTAATTACGCGAGACGGTAAGTTAACACTTAGGAAAAAAATCACATGCGCGTGGTTTTCCCAGGTGCGGGAGCAATAATTTAAATTTAAATATTTATATTTCATTTTGGAAAAATCAGGAGCGGGCGCTCCCGACGAACGCATGATCAATTTGTTGTGGCCTTAGGGTAAAGTTATATGGACTTCAGAGTTTTGTTTCAGTTTCATATGTTTATTAATACTTACGGTATATATAATGTTCAGCATGAAATATAACTTTGTGTCACCATTCTACTCTGATAAACAGTCACTGCAATAGTTGTCTCCCTTAGTTTGATAAAACTTTGGTTTAGATCATTTTAAATCATCCTTCAGCGCAAAATGGTTGTATCTCGCTATATACAAAATTGTTGTGCTAAATGGACGATTTGTACCTTGAAAACTAACAGTTTATAATATATGCACAAAATACAAGTCTGTGGTGCATGACTTAAAATGTTATCTAATTTGTTCAACAAGTCCAACATCAATGAGATTGTTTTTGTAAATGTGTACAATGCGATCAATCTTCTTGAGAACATGAATTATTAATTTTGTTACATAAGGTATTCAACTTACTAACTACTGTAAAATCATTAATTTTTGCGGGGGATTAAATTTTGTGGATTCCGTGGTTCACCTCAACCATGAAATTAAATCCCATCAAACAATAGTTTTGACCCTTATATTAATTATTTCGTGAGGAGTGGTGGACTAGAGGTAGGGCACACACTTCGGGATTGAGAGGTCCCGGGCTCATCCCAAGTCTTAACCACTGGTCAATTTCTCTGAGCAAGACCCACATGCTCCACTCCACCATAGTGTAAAATGGTACCTGTTAGGGCAGTGTCTATTCCTGGGCGCCGCAGATCGATGTTGGCTGCCACACCCACTGGAGAGAAATAGTCTCCCCATGGAGAAACGAGCATAGGTTTCCATAGGTATCCCAATGACCAGGGAAAGTTAAAATGTCAAATGGGTGCTTGAGCGGTCTCATCAGCTGAAAAGAGCCCTAGAAAATTGGTAACTTTTTTTAAATGCAAAACCAACGAATTAACGTGGTTACAAGGAAAGTCATGTGACTTCATTTGTGTATATTTCAGACATTGTTGATGAAAGTCATGTGACATTTTTGTGTATATTGCATACATTGACAAGGAAAGTCATGTGATATATTTGTGTTTATTTCAAACATTGACAAGGAAAGTCATGTGATATATTTGTGTTTATTTCAAACATTGACAAGGAAAGTCATGTGACATATTTGTGTATATTTCAGGCATTTACAAGGAAAGTCATGTGACATATTTGTGTATATTTCAGACATTGACAAGGAAAGTCATGTGACATATTTGTGTATATTTCAGGCATTTACAAGGAAAGTCATGTGACATATTTGTGTATATTTCAGACATTGACAAGGAAAGTCATGTGACATATTTGTGTATATTTCAGCCATTGACGAGGAAAGTGATGTGACATATTTGTGTATATTTCAGACATTGACGAGGATCTCAGAACCAAGCAGTCAGTCGGACAGTTCTGATGAGGAACATGTAGAGGCGGAGGATTTATTTAAAGGTAAGCTCATTTCTACCGTTTAAAAGATGATATATTGTTGAGAAAAGAAACATTTATTCCGTAACAGATGTACCGTATTGACAATGACTCGTGTCTGTTGCATCTGTGCAGTGTGCACACCCTACATAGAATCTTATGTTCTGTACAATATAATTTAATATTATATCAAATAAAGTACCGTATTTAGAGGGGTGCCTGCAAGACTGTAGTAACTACATATAGTAATATAACAATGCCTTGTTTCTGTTGCATCTGCATGCACATCCCACATGGAATCATCATAGTGTTCTTTAGAATATGATTAAATCAAATAAAATACAATATTTGTCAGTGTGGTATAATTAATATGCTTGCATCAGATGTTCTCTTTACCATTCAATTATATAGTGCAGATACAGGAGGTGTACTCATTCCTGAGGCGCCACTGGTTCTTTAACATGCCAAATGTATAGCACCCATACATGGGACCTATGTTTAAAGTCTCATCCGACATTCTTTTAGTAAAATCAGTTGGTCAGTCTGGGACTCGAATTCACAACCCCAAGATCCGAAGTCTTATGCTCTACCGACTGAGCTAAGCCTTTTAGGGGGCTGACAACTTAGTTGATTGTCACATACAATGGTGTATATATAGGAAATGTGTCACATACAAACGTATAATATTATTGGCAATGGTTGACTATCACTATTTGATGGTGTTTTATTGTGACTTGTTGATATGTTAAGTAGGAGTCTAACATGTTGAGATAAGTAATACCATCCTGGGGTGATGGTATAATCAACCATTATGTATTACCATCAAATAATTCATTATCTTGGGTGCTTAAATTTCATGGAAATCTGAGTTCACTTTCAACCACGAAATCAAATCGCATTGAATAATTATTTTGACCCTTCAAGTTGTATTTATTACCAGGAATTCAAAATGCATGATTTACGTCCTATCAAAATGGTATTTTTACCAAACCATGAAATTTCATTGGTATTTTTTACCAAAACTGCGAAATTTGATCCATTCTAAATTAAATGCTTTTACAGCGTATGTATATTGGCTGCATTTAATTCCAGAATAAATTGTCTTAACCAACACCAAATTTTCCCCTTTAGTGGAATATAGAATAAATAATTTAGATCAATAACATTACAATACACTTAAGGTGTTTATAGCCTACAACCACGTTTTATTATTTGTTTATCATGCATGCCTTTTGTTCATGTTGTCCATTTTGTCAGAAGAGTCTACAAGTAGAGTGGTCTCCCTTTGTTATCACTTATATGATAAATCGTTCATTCATAAAATTTGACCAAGGCTATCTATTTACTTATTGTTTAGTATTGACTTTAACTGTGCAAAAGGTTATTGACTACAAAGCCTTGCCATATACAATTTTATACAATTCCGTTTGTCTACATTAAGTGGCTGGGTTTAAAATTTTGGAGGATAAATATTTGTTCAGTTCAAGGGAACTTAATATTTGAGATATGGTTTTGTATATACATGTAAATATAAAGAAGGCATTTAAACTGTGAATGTAAATTTTAATATTCATAATACTCTGGAATAACCGAAGAATAGTGAAGACTTATTGTTGAGTGAAATTTTATGCTCGGCGTAAAAATTGACGGACATATTCTGACTTTAATAAAAGTTGTACTGTATCTTTGGACTGTGTGATTATTAAATTTTGACTTTTATAAATCTGTGGGCAGGCACTGATCTAACTTTCTACAAAGGTAAGTCTATATCAATCTCTCTTTTTGTGTTACTTCATAATTTATGGTACAACCTCTCCAGAGCGACATCTGGGAAACTTGAAGTTTGGCTGTTGTACAGAGGTTGTTGCTACAGAAAGGTAAAATTGAGAGTAAACGGTAACTACTGATTGAGAATGGTAGTGTCATTGTAGAGAGGTTGTTGCTATAGAAAGGTAAAATTGATAGTAAACGGTAACTACTGATTGAGAATGGTAGTGTCATTGTAGAGAGGTTGTTGCTATAGAAAGGTAAAATTGATAGTAAACGGTAACTACTGATTGAGAATGGTAGTGTCATTGTAGAGAGGTTGTTGCTATAGAAAGGTAAAATTGAGAGTAAAAGGTAACTACTGATTGAGAATGGTAGTGTCATTGTAGAGAGGTTGTTGCTATAGAAAGGTTAAATTGATAGTAAACGGTAACTACTGATTGAGAATGGTATTGTTATTGTAGAGAGGTTGTTGCTATAGAAAGGTGAAATTAAGAGTAGACGGTAACTACTGATTGAGAATGGTAGTGTCATTGTAGAGAGGTTGTTGCTATAGAAAGGTAAAATTTAGAGTAAACGGTAACTACTGATTGAGAATGGTAGTGTCATTGTAGAGAGGTTGTTGCTATAGAAAGGTAAAAATTTAGAGTAAACGGTAACTACTGATTGAGAATGGTAGTGTCATTGTAGAGAGGTTGTTGCTATAGAAAGGTAAAATTGATAGTAAACGGTAACTACTGATTGAGAATGGTAGTGACATTGTAGAGAGGTTGTTGCTATAGAAAGGTAAAATTGAGAGTAAAAGGTAACTACTGATTGAGAATGGTAGTGTCATTGTAGAGAGGTTGTTGCTATAGAAAGGTTAAATTGATAGTAAACGGTAACTACTGATTGAGAATGGTATTGTTATTGTAGAGAGGTTGTTGCTATAGAAAGGTGAAATTTAGAGTAGACGGTAACTACTGATTGAGAATGGTAGTGTCATTGTAGAGAGGTTGTTGCTATAGAAAGGTTAAATTTAGAGTAAACGGTAACTACTGATTGAGAATGGTAGTGTCATTGTAGAGAGGTTGTTGCTATAGAAAGGTAAAAATTTAGAGTAAACGGTAACTACTGATTGAGAATGGTAGTGTCATTGTAGAGAGGTTGTTGCTATAGAAAGGTAAAATTGATAGTAAACGGTAACTACTGATTCAGAATGGTAGTGTCATTTTAGAGAGGTTGTTGCTATAGAAAGGTTAAATTGATAGTAAATGGCAACTTCTGATTGAGAATGGTAGTGTCATTGTAGAGAGGTTGTTGATTGTTGCTTTAAGGTGGGCCACTCCATAGTACTAGAATCCTGTACAGAGCGAAGAATAGCATACAGCTATTTACTTTATATTTCACAACAACTAGATTTGATATAATTATATCACAAATCATCATTTAAATCATATGTCATACTTGGCTCATTTAATATTATGGTCATTTGCGTGTCAGAGCGTCACTAACTCTTGTTTCATTGTGACGTCCCTCCCGAGCTGTTATTTTACTAGAAAATTACATAAAATGTTGTAATAAGTTTTGATATCATGCATGTACTATTATTTGGGAACATTTCGATGACTTAGAATGAGAAGGTCGTAGCACAAATAGATTTTTTGAGTAAACAATAAAAAACTGTCCGAAAATTACTCTTTACTTTTGGTAAAACAAGTTGTTTCAACTTCAGTTTGGTCAACATGACAAGTTCCGATTTTCATGAAAATAGGCTCATCAGAAGCGCCTTGTGATGATTTTAAACAAGTATCAGTCTTATAAGGTAGTAAGTACTACTTACAACCTTTTCCTTCTAAGCCATCAATATGATGAACAGCAGTGGCTTTGAGGTAAGAGTATGCACATTTGGGATTGAGGGGTACCAGGTTCGATCCCTGTTCGCGTTACTGCTGCTTTATTTCTCGAAGCAAGAAAACCCCACAATGCTCCTGGTGTAATTATATACCAGTGAGGTTGTCTGTACATGTTTTATATTCATGGGCGCTGTAACTGGATGATGACTGCCCACAAATTAGGAAAGAAATAGCCTGCCCTGGAAATGCAGGTTTCAATAGGTATATACTATAGCTTAAAAACCATGGGAAATTAAATTTTTATGTCAATTTGTCTAAGAGTGGCTGAATGGCTGAATTCCTGAAAGCAGCCATCTAAAACGGAATATTGGAATCGTCATGTTGTTTCATTCTAGACAATTGTTATAAAAAGCACAAATCATTTGAGGGAAATTTGTCCTGTTGTCTTATGAAATTGTTGCAGCTTCATTCTATACCTCCTCAATCACATTTATGTTAAAATCGTGACATACTTGTACGTTTGGCATTTTGTTTTATAAAGCACAGTTCCTTGTTTACTGATTTACTGTCTCCACACTTTCCCACATTGTTTCTCCTCTGAATCAGGCAAATGTCACCATGTTTTCATTCTGCGACCCCATACTGTGAGGTATTAAATGTGACACTTGTGTTTGGTTGTGTTTTTTAACTTTTTTTTAACATTGAACTACATTTCATACAATTTCAATGTCATTTGTAATGTAAGAAAGTCGCATCTGGTTGTACAACTCAGTAAAACCAACTCTTGCATAGATTTCATTGAGTGATTATTGTGCTTTGATTTTTATATTTTTTTCTGGATCAACTTTTATGTTTACTTTTCTTAACTCTGTAAAACCAACTATCGGATAGATTTAATAAGGTCATCATTGTGTTTTGATTTTTTGATATTTTACTCTGGATCAACATTTATGTTTACTTTTCTTGATTTATTTACAATTATTTACAAAATTCAATGTAATTTAATGTAAGCTGTGTATTCAACATAATAAAGTTTATAGCATTTGTATTGGTCACAATCATGTCTTGAACATTGAATGAGATTATGACCGACATTAGTCACAAGTAAATGGGTAGGTAAGTTGTAGTTACGGATGTGATAAATATTTATTGACAATTCAGAATTTTACCTTCAAAATTTTATGCACAGTCAGGATATTTGACAATTGTTACATTTGAATGATTTACTCCAGGGTTCTTACTATACCACTTATCGCTGGCTTAGAACCAGAAGGTCGTAACTACCAAATTGATATATTGAGAAAATAAGAGAAAACTGTCTGTAATTTACTCTTTACCTATGGAAAAACTAGTTTTTAAAACTTCATTATGGTCAACATGACAATTTCAGATTTTCATGAAAATAGACTCATAAGAAGCGCCTTGTGAAGCAGATTTCAAATATGTATGAGTCTTAAAAGGTCGTAAGTAGGAGTTACGACCTTCTCATTCTAAACCATCCATATGTAATACATGTATGTGATGATGAATACTTACATTATGTATGAATGGAGGGGACAAAATAATGTCAACACAAAAGTTGACGACCAGTTATATTTGTTTTAACTGGGGAGAGGTCCAGGGTTCAACCCCCGTCTGAACCATTGGTCAATTTCGCTGAGCAAGACCCACATGCTCCACACCACCATGGTGAAAAATAATACCTGTGAGGGTAGTGTCTATTGCTGGGTGTCTGTATCGATGTTGGCTGCCACATGCACACAAGAGAAATAGTCTCCCCAGGGAAACACCAGCATAGGTTTATATAGGTAGCCCAATGACAAGGGGAAGTTAAAATGTCAAAGGGTGCTTAATGAGCAGCCTAACAGCTGAAAAGAGCCCTAAAAAATTGGTACCTTTAATTTGTTGGTGGTGGGTAAACTAAATGGTTTCCATTCTATAACAATTTTTATAACTTTTTTTTAACTAGTGGTGTGTAAACTGGCATCTTTTGTTTCAAAGGTAAACTTTCTTTCAATATACATTTTTTACATGATTAAATTTCTATATGAAACAAACAGTTCTGCATTTGATCAAAACATAGATCCTTGAGTTGACATGGTATTATATGCATGTACTTGAGACATGTCATAGGTAACCTATTGAGTTCAGACTGACAATTTAAATCTAAGTTAGCAAACAGCATTCTTACCAGATTGACATGTTTAAGTTAAATTTACTGTCATGATTGGCTATCATATTACAGTATTGACCCGTCCAATCATTTTGTCAATTGGTTTTTCCGAGGTTGAGGTCAAAGTTCAATCTTCAATGATAGTATTAGTCAAGGTTGAATGGAAGACCTTTTACTGTTGCAACAATTTGTCTAAAATTTGACTTATGATAGTTTGATAATGTCGATTCAATAAGTAATACTAATGAGGGAACAATACCATTTGAATGAATAGCGGGGATAATTATTGTTACCGGTATCTCATATACACCCAGTAAAACCTACATTAACAAAGTTTACCTGATGGCAAGCTAATATTTACAACCGTTATCATTTAACTTTGAACAGTCTGTATCTGAGCCCGTGCATGCACGTGCAGAATATATTTTTGCTAGAAACATTATAAATAAATATAATAACCTATGATTTACCTGATTAAAGATTTTATTAGCCGGGTTTCCCTTGAAACTGAATGTCATTGGCTAATTTGGCAGTGGAAAATATAGGAATGACCACACACTTCTGTCTGTCTCAGTTGAATGTGAACTAGCAAATATATAACCATAAAGGTAACCACAATACTTAAAACATGACACTTTTAGATTCTGGGTACCTTTTGTGTGGATTCTGACCGATATTGTATGATTTATCACCCCTGAAAACCAGACAGGTACCTTGATGAGACCATGACAATCATTTTATCAATTTCGGATCTTATTTTCCTACTAATTGAATTACTTTAAAATCATTTATTTTTGTGTTGGATTTAATTTCGTGAATTTCGTGGGTGACATAAAGCATGACATTAAAACCCACAATTATTAATAATTCTATAGTATCTATCTTAGTGGACAATGTATCTTTGAAATTACGTCCCTGCGAAATGGTCTTTTTCACAAAACCCCGAATTTTGTCCCATTCAAATTAAATGATTTTACAGTATTTAAAGTAAATTAGGGTATCCAATATCTTGATGGTCACAACAAACTATGATTGTACTTGTACTGGTAAATGACATTACACCAATGCTGATATCACACTGTGCCAATACAAAGATCACTGCTTTATATTAATAATTGATATTATTATATTTGTTAAGGGTGTTTATGAAAACTTTTAAATGTACCCAATTTATAACATTGGATTATGTAAGCATGTGGTATTAGACTTACTATGGCAATAAAATTAATACCCGGTAGAATATACTTTTAAAGTCAACTGTGTACTTTATTGACAAGTGACGTAATGTCAATTTTATATGACAAAAAGAATACCGTGAAATCATTAATTTTCGTGGGGGAATAAATTTCGTGGATTTCATGGTTCATCTCAACCACAAACTTAAATCCCCACGAACATTGATTTTGACCCTTGTTTTATTACCTCAAATGCAAAATCCACAAATTCAAGTCCCAACGAAATTGTCTTTTTTACCAAAACCACGAAACAAAATTAAATGATTTTACAGTACTTTAAACATGAATTATGCGTGTTGATTACCGCCTGTTGATCATATTTGGGTGGTTACGGAGATATGTGTGGTGTTGGTCAACGTGCCAATTGTATGATGTGTAACCTATTGTGTACACAGTGCATGTGACTGTAATTAAATTACATGTTTACATTGTTGATGAGTCATCATCGCCTTCATCATGCCTTTATGCAGCTATCTCTAACGATATACTGTTAATCACTTAATATTTGCATGATCTTTATTTCACAAATTTCGATAACAGATTTATTATTTCACCGATTTGTGATTTCTCAATGAAAGATTCCAGTATAGGTCCTTAAGTTATAATGGTATAGTTATCCACATTTGTGACCTTGCAAAAATCTCAGTATAGGCTATGCAAAGCAAAAAATTTAAACATTGTAAAAATACCTGACATTTAAATAACATTTGAAAGTTCAACAAACTGAATATGCATTTACCGAAAAAGTTCTGAAAAGAACTCTTAACCATTATTTTCTTGTTACACTCGAGATCTGTGTGTTTACTTTAATTTGATTTAACTACACGACATAGGTACAAACGGTAGTTAAAAAAGATAGATTGAAACACCTGAATGAGCCGGTATAAAACTACAATCGTCTGTGTTCATTCAGTTAGGTAATAATCTACCTACATACAAACCGGATTGAATTGAAAATTGGGTTGAACAGGAACGTTTAGTTTGTGTACATGTCTGTGTGAAGTCTCTGTGAAGAGTGAAACAATAATTTAACGTATGTTAAATTGATTTAAACGACAGATTTGTGTAATTTTTCATTTATTTTATTAATATAAAAAGTATGAATGGTTATTGTCTATCTACTATTTATGATTTATACTAGGATTCAAGGGAGTATAAACCGGGAGTATAAAATAGGCAGGCTGATAAATACTTCACACAATTGATCAACGGAGATAAAAAGATTTAAAATAGCTGTTTTACTGTGAAACTAAACGTAAACTAGGATACAAACCTTGTGGTGGTGAATGTTCTACATTGTTGTTGAGAGGAGTACATTGGACCTCTATCTCTCTGTGTATATATCATTCTCTGGATTGTTAATAAATATCATCCTCATATAAGGTAAGATTTCAAAATTATTGAACTTTGATTATTACGGGTATTCAGCATTTTTTATATTTCATATAACGACTTGACAAACTTAAATATCTTGCCTGAGTTGTGGTTAGTCTTAGACTGACTTGTTCACTAGCCGTTGCAGTGCAATACACATAGTTTGCTAAGTGGTTGGGCCGACTGGTACCCAAAGTTTGCACAGTGGTTGGGCCGACTGGTACCCAAAGTTTGAACAGTGGTTGGGCCCACTGGTACCCAAAGTTAGCACAGTGGTTGGGCTGACTGGTACCCAAAGTTTGCACAGTGGTTGTGCTGACTGGTATCCTAAGTTTGCACAGTAGTTTGGCCGACAGCTGGTACCTAAACATTGCACAGTGGTTGGGCCGACTGGTACCTAAAGTTTGAAAAGTGGTTGGGCTGACTGGTCCATTGCTCCAGTGCCTTACCCATAGTTCGCACAGTGGTTGGGCCGACTGCTCCATTGCTGACTGGTCTATTGCTGACTGGTCTATTGCACACTGGTCTATAATTGCCAAGTGGTCTATTGCCGACTGGTTTATTGCTGCAGTGTCATACCCTTAGTTTGCACAGTGGTCGGGCTGACTGCTCCATTGCTGACTGGTCTATTGCCGACTGGTTCATTGCTGCAGTGTCATACCCATAGTTTGCACAGTGGTCGGGCTGACTGCTCCATTGCTGACTGGTCTATTGCCGACTGGTTCATTGCTGCAGTGTTATACCCATAGTTTGCACAGTGGTCGGGCTGACTGGTCTATTGCCGACTGGTTCATTGCTGCAGTATCATACTCAAAGTTTGCTAGGTCCTAACAGTACCATAATTCTTTATATTTTATAACAAAACTTTATTGAGAAAAAAGTTTTGTATGAATAGTATATGAATAGTCATAAATATTAAAGCGATAATCTGTTTGTGTTTAATTGCCTGCTTTTCCTGCTTTTTTGCACCTGAGAATTTTCGGGGTATTTAAACTGTAACTGCTCCACCTTGTTTTAAAACAACCTGCCAAGGTATAATTAGATTGAAATGAAATTTGAAAGGATATATGTATGATTCTATTACACCTGTGATATGCCTGTATGAAAGATAGCTGTACTGTAATGTAGACAGGAAGAGAGCTCACTGCATCTGCGGATACAGACGTTTCTGTCGGTTCTCTCTGACCAATGTTTATTTCTCTGGAAGGGGTCCAACCAGCTGCTTTACTCATGGGTCATATGCAATTTTTCGTAGAGGCTTGGTATAGGATGGTATTCAATTTTCATCTTATTTAATAAGAGAATAAGAATAGCCAATCATATCACCTGTTACTGACCATAAGTTTAATATGCTGTGGTCTGATTAGAAAAATGTCCTTATCCTTAAGTCAAGAAAGATCAATATTGAATACTACTACTGATCTGTCTCTGGGCCCTTTCAAATTTGTTTGATAATATTACGCACATTAGAGGTCAACATTTTTGCCAAAATTCCAGTGGGAGTCATTGAATACCCCCAGTCCCTTCCCTCTTTGCATGTGTTGTACAACTACATGCAGGACAGGCACGGATCCAGGCAGTGGGCACGAGGGCCCGTGCCCCCCCCCCAGTTGGCTGAGATTTTTTTTTTTAAACTTTGAATAAAAAGTAAAACAGGTATTGAACAGACATCTCTAAATAATATGGGTATTTTTTCTTATGTTCTAGATGAAAAAGTATTTGTAAGATGGGCATTTTTCGTGCTCCCTTCGCTCGCAGAATATTTTTAATATACCTGTATATATTTATACATAGCTGTTGCATCACAGAAATCAATTACAAGAGAATTTTTGCCCTAGCTCATTATACTACCTTTTGACTGTTAAATAATCATAACTAAACCATTAAGGTTAACTCTCAGAATAAAGAAAAAAGGTATTTCAGGGCTCCCAGATAGACTTAGAATGCACTGATTCATCCATTGCTTTGAAAATTTTCCCGGGGGAGTATGCCCCCGGACCTCCCTACTTATGTATATTATTCCAATGGCCAAAAGGATGAAAGCTGGTATATACAAATACTGTATGTGAACACTTACTAATATGCACGAACATACACAATTTACATGTTGACGCCGTTACAACACTATGGATTCCCCCACATCTACAAATGTACCCCTTCCAGTGCATTTTCACACACATATTAAGCAATTGTCCCCCCCCCCCCCCCCGGAATCCCGTACATACCTCGTGCCCCCCCACTCAGAAATTTCTGGATCCGGGCCTGCAGGAAAAAATTCTCATAATGGGGTATCCTGTCAGCAGAGAATTGTGGTAAAATCTGGTGCAAGCTATGACATGAATTTGTTCCTGTTTATACTCATAATTGACAGAATATTTTAATGGATGATTATAAATCATACCATGTGCAATAAATATTGTCTAATTGTTCAATTATACACATTCTATCTTTGATCAGGTATTTTTGATTAATAAGTATCATTATTTAACTGAACTTC
Source organism: Spisula subtruncata (assembly GCA_963678985.1). Lineage (NCBI taxonomy): Eukaryota > Metazoa > Mollusca > Bivalvia > Venerida > Mactridae > Spisula > Spisula subtruncata. Next base: position 21,275,661 of record OY787661.1, read on the forward strand.
ATAATTTTACAGCTGATTTCTGCATCCTTTTCTTGTTGTATGATTTCTATTGGCGGTAAATATTAAGAATAAGTCTTGAATTACATTCAATATATACATTTGGTAATTTGATATACATTGTATATTATGTAATGTTTATTGGTATTATAAATTTATTGAAGGAAGTCTTATGTAACAAAGTGTTATAAGTGTTCTACTTCTTTTAAAATCCATAACAATGAGCCCGGCTAGAGTCTCAGGCACTGACCTTGCAATTTGAATGGTTAATTTCAATACTATATTTTATTATGAATTCTAACACGATTCGCAGATTAATCCAATACACAAAGAACGAACCGAACCATGTTTTATTGCCCCCATAAAACATACCTATCAAATTGGCTGTTTCTATTTACACCCAGTATCACTTGACATATTTATGAATGAATGAACGTAAACTTTATAGTAAAATTTACTACGAGTCACGATGACAAGGTGAGTTGCACGAGAATCCAGTGTTACATCTATGACGCATCTATTTTTAGAAACTCCAATATACTCTAGAAACCAAGATTTATTAAAGTTTCTGATAATCAATCCATTTATATTTTTCATTTTATGAAATAGATACCATATACTCGTGTTATTAAAATTGTTTCAATGTTTAAATTGTGATATTTCCTTCAGAAAATTACGAAGGTCGTTTTCATTAACGAGGGAGGTAATTGTACCAGCTAATAAGTCACTCAATTTCTTCGTGGAATTATGTTCAATGTCAAATGGGTGAAAATGGAATGCGCGCAGTTAAATAGTGCGGGATATTATCGTATTTAGAATCGAAATAAAAACTCGGTTCTTGTATATTGTCGGTGAATAAAACACGGGCAGGAGTTCGGATGCGGAAAATTAAATCACTCGTGCTACGCACTCGTGATTTAATTTTTACGCATCCGAACTCCTGCCCGTGTTTTATTCACCGACAATAAACGCAAACAGATTTTTATTTCTTAATTATTACATTTACTTGTTTGGATTTCATTATACCTGGTCATTTCACATTTATATGGGAGTAAAAATCTGGAGTAAATACTATGTACATGATTGTCCACTTCTCATGGTGGTAGTTCTGATAAACTGCTTTTAAGCAAAACAGATTGTCTGACAATACACTTGCAACAAGCTGGTACCAAGCTGACACTTAACTTGTATCTAACTGACAACCAAAAGTGATGTCTGACAATACTCTTGAGATCAATGGGGGTTCACACTGGTTGAATCTTTGCAATATACTGACATTTAATGTCAGTGTAATGCCAGTTTCTGACACCTGTCTGACATTAAACTGGTTTTAGACTGAGTACAATAAATAAATAGATGGATCTAACGACTATAACAACGGATGAGTTTATCTATTTATTTAGATTGGTTAGAAAATTCACATTTAGATTTTTGATAACACACTGAGTGGAATCTGACAAAAATCTGACAGAAAACTGGCAATAAAAATAAACAAAGCTGACATTAGACTGACAATACAAAATTTTATTATATTATTCAATTCTATCTAATTTTCCACAATAGGGAAGAGTGCTAAATGTGGTTCATTTGTATTTTATTTTTCATGTATTTTAATGCTTAAAATAGATCTAGTTTGAACTCCAAGAAAAATACTTAAATTGTTTACATGTGTTGGAATGAAGTCATTTAAATTTTATTACAATGTGAATTCAAGCATTAGTAAGAAGTTAAATATTAACAGTTTACTTAAGATAAGTTTGTTCATACAAGTGTATGTTTAAACATTGTTTATCTTATAATAGTGAAGTAAAATATTTTGTCAATATTAAGCATGCAGACTTTTCTCTTTTCACCAAACAATCTTGTCAGACACAAAGTCGCATTATAATGAATGCATGTCGTACAACTATCTTTCAATCTATGCATGAATTACTGAAATATTTGTGTGCAATAACAATAAAGTGGAAATCATTTGAGAACAAAAAATGTCAACAAGAAATTTACCCCTTGCCATGATATTCAACAGTTTGAATAAAAGCTGTCATTAAAAGCATGTATAATTTGACTTTAGAAAGTCAACGTACCGTACCAAATGAGTTCTATTGAGGGTTTTAAATTTCTAAAAGGGGAGGAAACTTCTATTGTTTTTAATGATTTAGATTAGATGGATAGCAAGCTATTACGCATTAAACCTCATGCCAATATGGTGGCTTATTTAGGCCATGTCATATTTCCGCATTTTCTCCACACAATTTTTTTAAAGCGAAAAAAAACATGATTTGCACCATGTCGTATTTTTTGCTTTTTCGTCACAAAAAATGAAAAATGTGACGATGTTGCATTTGTTGTTTCTTCGTTGTTACCCATTTTCACATTACAATAATAGCGAAAAAGCAAAAAAGGAGTGCAATACAACACTAAAATGTGTTGCATTTTCAATTTACATCTGGCATATTTTTTTATGTTTGTGTCAATAATGTATATGACTATGCGAAAAGTCAACCAAGTAGGTTAGGTGAGCATTGTGCCCTTAAATTATGGTCTGTGTCGTTTTTCTGTGCTCAGCTAATTGGTTTGAGTGCTCCCTTAGTTCCTATCGTTTTTCTGTGCTTAGCTAATTGGTTTGAGTGCTCCCTTAGTTCCTATCGTTTTTCTGTGCTTAGCTAATTGGTTTGAGTGCTCCCTCAGTTCTTGTCTGATATCGTTATGACGGTTATCATACTAGTATTATGCAGTGAGGATAAGTAATTTTCAGAATAACTGTGATAAATATACGGCAAACAACTTTATAGTTTATGATATAAACTTGTTAAAAATATAAACAATAACTCATTTTTCAAAACTCGAGATACTCGAAAATATATAAACATTAACTTGTTTTTCAAGAAAAATATATAAACATTAACTTGTTTTTCAAGAAAATATATAAACATTAGCTAATTTTTCCAAACTTGAGACAAATATGTCTTACTAAAAGGACAAGATATTTGAGTTTAATGATTCCCAATATGTATGTTTGTGTTTTTTCCTATCAATTAAAGTTGACAAGTTAAATACAAGGGGAAAGTCTCATGCAGGTGCACTTTGTAGTCAGATTGTCGGAATTGTAGTTTGTTTTATTGAATACAAAGTATTACAAACCCAGACATATAATGTATTTGTTTTTTATCTTGACAGAAACCATATTTTGTGTGTTCAACCTTTGCCCTAGTCACCATTGTTAGAGAAATTATGGCACCTTGTGACAGTTTAAAGGTTTAAGTTTCTAATTTTTCAATTTAGATATAATCAATGTTTTGAAAATATTATTTTCTCCAGTTATGATTAGAAAATGCACATAATACAATCGTTAATTTAACCCCTTTCTCCATACTTATACAAGACCACAGCATATATTAACCTAATCACTTTATGACTTATTGTGATACTACCTATATAATTAAATGTGTATGACTTATTATGAGCAAAAGCATCTGTGATTCCTGATTGCTATCCGACTTATTGGGATACTATATAATTCAACTTGTATTATTTGTGAGCAAAAAACATTTGTGATTTCTGATCACTGTAATAATAATATAATAATAATAATAATAATAATAATAATAATAATAATAATAATAATAATAAAGACTTAATTTAAAGAGGCAACACAGTTGGGTATTCCAGTCTTCTCCCTGAGCCTTATATAACTTACCGTATTGGAAGATTGTACAATTCAATTTGTATTCCTTATTGCAATGATCAGAGTTGACTTTGAAACACCTTCCTGACAATGACATCAAAACTCTGGGTTGGTCAGAGCAAGCACCTGAAGCTGGAGTTAAATACTGTTGAAGTTACCGGTGTACATAATAACCAGGCAATAAAAACATGATGTGGACAGTTCCTAGGACTTCCGACATACTGAGCTTGACATGATTACTCTCTATTTTATTACCATACATATAATTATGATGTATATGTGTAGATGACAGCCCAGGGTGGCTAGTTGACTTCGGAATACTCTTATATATGCCTATATGGACATAAATGATCATTAAGTGAGATTAATACCTGTGTATCAGCTATGATCACCAGCCCTAGGCATTCACCATTCACGTTTCAACAACTTTCCGAATACAACTATTCAATTTCTGCACATAGAGGTCAAAAGTTTTTTAAGTGAAGAATGACCTAATTATTGAGGTTCAAATTGTTGTACATTAGTATTTGACATTTACATTTACTTAAATCCTTTCACTATTCAATTTCTGCACAAAGAGGTCAAAAGTTTTTTAAGTGAAGATTGACCTAATTATTGAGGTTCAAATTGTTGTATTTGACATTTACATTTACTTTAATCCTTTCACTTTCACTGGTACAGATACTAATCTCGCTGATGTGTTGTTAGTGTGAGAAATCAAGGATATTACTCTCCGCTTGGTTAACCGTTAATACGTACATAGATGCTGCATAATTTACGAGATATTCAGTTTTTAAGTGAATTGTGATGTTTTTATATCATTGTATTAAGTACGTAAAATATGCCTATTATTGTGAATAAATTTTCCGGTGAATGTATAATATTTTATTTACTTGATGGGATTATTTCACAAATGTTGCGTGGACAAAGCGTTCAGGTAAGAACTAAGACTTTGTATTATTGTAGTAAGGTAATGTTTAATATATTGCCACATAAGTTTGGACACCATTATATGGACACCAATGTTTGGACGCTATAATGTATGGAATATAATGTTAGGAAATTTATAATATGTTAATTAGAATAATAGCTTATGTTTAGACACTTTTGTAAGAACCCTTATCTACGGACACTTCTGTTAAATTTGGACACCAATGTTTGCACACTTATGTTTGCACACTTATGTTTGCACACTTATCTTGGAACACTTATGTTTGGAAACTAATGTTGAAACACTAATGCTTGGACATTAATGTCGGAACACTTATGTTTGGACACTTATGTCGCAACACTTATGCTTGGACATTAATGTCGGAACACTTATGTTTGGACACTTATGTCGGAACACTTATGCTTGGACATTAATGTCGGAACACTTATGCTTGGACACTAATGTTGGAACACTTATGCTTGGACACTAATGTTGGAACACTTATGTTTGGACACTAATGTCGGAACACTTATGCTTGGACATTAATGTCGGAACACTTATGCTTGGACATTAATGTCGGAACACTTATGTTTAGACACTAATGTTTAATAGGGCACTTATGGTATGATTGAACACTTATGTTAGGACATGAACATGTTGACTGTCATATTTGGATAGTAGTGTTGAAACAAAATGTTTTGACACAAATGAAAGTTTATCATACACCTATGATTGGTCATTAATGTTGAAACATTTATGTTATGACACCAATGTTTGTGGACTTAAGTTTGAACACAAATGTTATAAACATTATTAATAGAACACTGATGTCTGGTGATTGACGTATAGATTGCAGCAGCTTTCATCCAATCAAGGATAGATCACAGTAGGAAATGAATCACATACTATATAACTCTGTGTGTTCTGGTCTTGTATTGTTATGCGTATGTCCGTATCTGCATTGTAAGATATCATTTTGTTTACAACTGTAACCTGACCTTGCAATGTGTGCAATCTCTCTGCTATCATTTTTCCATATTGCATGTCTAGTTATCCTGTGTGACCTCGCAAGGTGTGCAATCTCTCTGCTATCATATGTCCAGATTGCATGCTTGGTCATCCTGTGTAAGCCTATTTATCTTATATATTTCATTTCCTTATGAGGTTGTCAACAAACATCAAGGGACAGCGCAGGGCAGTGAAAAGAAGCATTTCTCTGGTATCAAAGCTTTCTTTGAGTTCATCCAGTATGCACAATACTGCCCATGCAAAATGAATACTGTATAATCATAAATTTTAATGGGGAATTTAATTTGACCCTCATATTTATTACATGTAACTAAAGTCCACAAATACAACTCCTCGGAATGATCTTTTTACCAACATCATGAAGTTTCGTACAATTGATATTAATTTTTTTTACAGTATTGTCCTTGGTACTTTGATTCTTTATAAATGAAAGCAGTGATGAAAAAGTCACATAAAAAATAAGAATTGTTTTTGACCATTTTTATTGATCGATGTTTGTCATTGAGTGAACTTAGTATGACCTTAAAGGGTTAGGTAGAAAGAACAATGTTGTACCGGTATGCATCTTATATGATTTTAATGATCGTGTCAGTTATAATCATGATTGATCACATTCATCATGCTATATACCATGTCCCGATATAATACCGACTTATATATAACATCAGTGGCTGTCTCTCATGATTGTTTGGTTATTATAAAGAGTGAAGTACCGAGTTAAGTCTATTTTAAGACAACATGCGTCAGTTTGTGAACATTTAACTGGCTAAAAATGAGAAGGTCGTAATCACAAAATCAAAATTTTGAAAAAACAAGAAAAGAAAGTTTGAAAATTGCTTTTTACTTTTCTCTTTACAAAGCTCTTTCAACTTCAGTTTGGTCAATATGAGAATTTCAGATTTTCAAGATAATAGGCTCATAAGAAGTGCCTTGAGATACTGATTTTAAATATTTATCAGTCTTAAAAGGTTAAAGTAGTACTTATGTCATATACCTGTTTGAAGTCGTTGAGTGTAGAAAAGCTTGACTATTTAATTCCATGGTAAAATAGAGCATTGTGGCTTATTCTTGCTTCAAGAGTTAATATTTCAAATACATGTAAACTCTATTCAAATTCATTTGCTGTTGACATTGAAAAACAACTGGTAGTCAAAACCAATTCAGAGACATATAAAGATCTCTACATAAACAAGGGGGGCTACTCTGTAAATAGTAAATCATCTCTGAGAAAAGCTGTACTTCTCTCCCTTACTTTGAAAAAATAGTCCTGCAGTTCTTACCTCCCTTTGCATGGAAAATGATGATTTAATCCAATGCAACATTTTGTAAAGCGTTACAACTGTAGACTTTGAGAATTAAGATTGTGAAGATAGATATGAGTGTTTGTCAAGTTGTATGACATCATTGCTGACATCATCTCGGAGTCATTGTTGATTAATGGCTAATGCCAGACATAAATTAGGAACAAATATTTATTTTACAAAAAGATATTATAAGAGATGTTGACCTTTGTTTATGTATTTATCGTATTATGGAAACTACTTGAAGGTATTGTAGTCCTGTTAGTCCCCAGACAGACAGCTTGGGACAGCTTTGGAGATTGCGTGGTTCCACATAGACTTATTCTATTCTATTCTTAATAGAAGACTCGTAAGAGTACGACTACTTCAAGTCTTCTCAAGATGATTTTAATAGGCTTTATTGTATTTTTACTTGACTTTCTCTAAGCTTATTATCAGTCGGTTTGATAATATCTTGACTGTGGTATGAAAAGTGCCTAATTCATTGATAATCTTGTTGATACTAAAATGGGATAAGCTACTTAAAGCACATTGTCAGTACACACACAGGGATAAGTCATTGTACATTCTTATAATAAACTGGATAAGTCAAGCAATACTTTTACAATTTATTAGCACAGTCAGAGGAGTTTGAACTGCTTAACCTTAATAATAAGTTGAACACAATAAATAAATATGTGAAACTAACAACTACAGTCCTCTCAAAGTCGAATGCGAATGGTTGTAAATATACTATCGTCCAGCTTGTAAACTATGTTTATCTAGGTTTAACTTGGTATACCTTAGTTAAGGGTAGTCCCCGCTATTCTTTCGAATGGGATAGTTTCCTCATTAGTATTACTTATTGAATTAACTATATAACAATGGATTTGATTCTCCATTAATTTCACCTACTGTTTCGGCTTTATACCTTCATCAGGGTAATAATATAACATAAAAAATCTTAAATGTATGAATATAGTTTTAACTTTTAATAAATGAATTTTTTTAGTCAATTTAAGTAACAAACTTCGTAAATCAGTAAAAAAGTCTTTATAGACTTCTCATTGAGCAGTTATATTATGCTTTCTGTCAAGCTGAACAGAACATGGAAGATTTTGTGTCACTGATACATATTAATACCTTGACCTGCAGTTTAGATGAGTTCAATACTCCTATTAAAACGACTTCATTGTGGTCTATCAAGTGAAAGTGAATTTTTGAATACATCTTTCCCTTTTCATGATCACTTCAATTTACTGAGCTCTTTCCGTCGAAAGGACAACTTATACAGAATTTATGTATAATATGTATGGGCCATTTTTAGCCTTTTTTCATGAAAATCGGAAATTTTCATGTTGACCAAACTGTTGTCCAAACAGTTGGGTTTTCTATGAATAAAGATCACTTTTCAGACAGTTTTTTCTTGTTTCCTTAAAATTTTTTTTTTGTACTTACAACCTTCTCATTCTAAGACATCAAATTGTCTCTGATTCATGCAGTGACTTCCTGCGACTTCATATATCTTCTGATATGATCCAGTCCTGTTGTTCAGTTGTAACATTACCTCAATAAGTTGAATTTTGAGTCAATTTGCATGAGCGTTAACCACATGATGACGCATTTAGTCCCTGTCATCATCATGCACTGATCAAGATGGTAAATAGTACTAAATACCTAGATAACTGCAGATATTCCCCTCCCCTCAACAGATGTGCATGTAAGGTATAGTCATACATATAATCATGCTAAATTTGATCATCATGCTTTTGGCCTTTTGCATCATGAATATAAAATGTTACCTCTGGTAAACACCTGCAAAGTTTCATATGCCTGCTTGAAGACGCTTCCGGCTTGCTGAGGACAATGAATTTTTACAATTTTTTAATAATGTTTTTAAATGATTCGGATTGTCACTTGATGAGAGATTCTGTCCCCTGTATGATAAAAAGGAATAGCATCCCTTTTATATGGCACAGCTATTGGTGTTTGTTCATCTGAGTGAAAAATAATATTGAAAATGGCGCAAGTTTAAAAAAGAATGAACAAACTTCGCAGTCAAAATCAAGCACAAACCACACATGATTAGCGCTATGTCTTTTTTTCTTAATATGCTAAATTTGAAATATCAGTTGATTGGTTATACTGCTGAACATGATGGTGTGCAAGGTGGCTATAAATTGAAAGTGTCAACATAAGAGATCCTGCTACATTAACAGGTGTTTTACTGGTGTTTTGTGTTGATAATGATAATCATATGTTAATACCAGGTTATCATATATCATCATATATTATCCAAGATCACAATGGTTATAATTTTATGACTACGCCTCAACTACCCGGGGTCTTAAGAATGTACTTATTACATGATAAATAGCCATTAAACGAAGATGTTCATTTTGTGAAAGGTGAAAATTAGGATCATTTGGGAAGAGGCTGGATTTTAGAAATTTGTTTTTGAAAGTTTACAATTTTTGTATTTATGCTTTGATAAAACAGTGCCCATCTGATTTTCAAGAAAAAGCCATAATCTCTGTTGCTGTAAAATCATTTAATTTTGATGGGACAAAGTTTTGTGGTTTTGGTAAAAAAGAAGATTTCGATGGTCTTTAATTTGTGGATATTGCATTTCAGGTAATAAATGCAAGGGCCAAATTATTGTTTGATGGAAATTGATTTCGTGGTTAAAAGGTAAACCAAAACATTTAACCCTACGAAAATTAATTAATTTTACAGTAGGTGTCTTTCAAGGATATCACACCTGTCTTCTGGTAGTTAGGCATTGACTCTGTATATTTAACTGTAATCAATTTGAAAATGATCACTTTGACTGTATTTATCATGATTAATTGGTATCAATTGACTTACCAAATAATGACTAAACATCATTACTATGACAAATTGATATTCTTTATCTTTGAACAACATTTAAACAAGCTAGTTCACTGAGGACATGGTTTGTCAAAAGTCTAATAGTTCAATAAGTTGGACAGGTGCTTTAAGTATGTTCCTTGGACGCCATGTTTTATAATTGTGACCTAGGTCAGAAAGTACTGTACCAGGATGCCAAACGATATGAGAAAATCGGACAGGGAATGCAGCTTTAAACTTAAACTGTATTTGTGTGGTGTGATGTTTTTATTTTGGCTGCAAAGAAAACAGAAAAAATATAAAACATCACAAAGCTTAAATCAATGACACAATGCTCACGCATAACCAAACAAGAAAATAATTTTCTCAGACAGTTTTGGGCTATCCGGCCTGATGATGCCCGAATTTGATAGGTGAGCAAGGTATCACATCTAGCTGCATCCCGCTGATGGGACTCAGTTTTATCTGTCCGGGATGCTGCGTTAATTGGTAGCTACACCCTGTAGCTTAGTCTTGCTACCCGACTAGATAATATACTTTATCAATCAAATAGCATAACTTTTTCAATTTCAGCTAGATTTTAATCAGGGCTTGAATCCTATGGTTGAGTGTATGAAGGGAAATAATTTCATGAGAAAATCGTAGATTGAGGAGTTGTCTTTATAAACGTAGGATATGTTAGACAGACTATCTGCCAGGATGCCAAGCCTGGTTTTGTAATGCCATGGGCTGTCAAGCATTAGGCCGACATTTGATAGGTTAGCACAATATTATGCAACTAGTGGGACTGTTTTATCTGCCCGGGATGCTGCACGTCACCCTGTAGGTGTCTGAATTGTATTACCCTTGTTAATGTTGTTCTACCATGTGAAGCAAAGTTATAGATTCAAAACTAGATAGTGAATGTGAGAAATGGGTATAAGTATAATGTGTTACTAATGACATCAAGATTGTATTGTAAAAGGTTTTTTATTCAATTTTAATGTGATGTCTCTTGTACAATACTTTCATTTATATCTGTCTAAAACTTGTTATATGAATCTCTCATGTAGGTATATATTTAGTAGACCCATTATTTATATGACTGCAAGATATATGATTCATACACTTATAAAATTATTACATAGCTTGTGACATGTAACTTTATCATTAATAAAGAGTTTCATTTTGTTTTAATAAAGCCAGTCAATGATGTGTGCCTTCGTTCGACTTAAGTCTGCAGTTAGTAGTATATTTTGCCGACATGCACTTCATTTTATGCACGTCTGATTTCCATGCCCCCTACCAAATATAATGGGAGGGGGGTATAGATTGTTGTTCAAAAAGCAAATTAGCTTGTTAGCCTTATAATGTTTCATCAGCGCATTAATTGTAACTCTCGAATACCAGTTCATGTAATTATAATTTTATGCCAATCATTAACCCTCAGATCAGAGCTTCTGGGAGAAATTGTCGAAGTGTTCTGAATTATTTGAAGCTCTGCTTCTGGTTCACTGTCAGAGTAATTATTAAAACTGACCAGTACTGATTACCAATCTTGATTTTAATTCAAAACTGACCATGGAAAGAGTATTTGAATTGGCTATTAAAAGTCAGTCTGAAATGATTTTCCCTCTTGAGAGCAAGTCTGGAAGAAATTGAAATCTTCAGACATTTTGTTAGATGTGTCAGTCAGTGAGATATTGCACACTGAATCTGAAAACCATGACCATTCATATTACCAGTCATGTTAATCTCTCTTATTTTGTCATTTAGCTGTTAGAAGGCCATATAGTCACATACAGTACTTATAGATCTCCAGGTGAAAGTAATTGACCTACAAAAGTTTGGGACCATCTACCAGACCATCCACCATACAGATGATCCCATTGTCAGGGTTTCAATGACTTTTAATACAAGGGCCATTCAAATTGTTCAATTACTGTAAATTCTTTCAATTCTTTCAATTAACAAACTGGAACCTTATCTCAGGTATTTCAATCGGAAGATAACTCATCAATGAGATACAAGCGGTGCATGGGGTTGATGGGAGAAAGTATCGGGTGATAAAACTGACCAACTTGACCATAAACTGACGGCAGAATGCATTAATTAGTGTATTCACAATGTATTTATGCTGATAAAGCCACTTCAAACTAAAGGATCTTTGCAAATAAGCTGGACACTGGATACTGGACACTTAAGACACAATGGCTTTTCACTACCTCAAACTTGAATCTAATTACCTGGGATTTGGGCTAGCTCACTGTTTGTAACTGTGGTGATGATTTCAGCCCACAGGTTGGTGACATTTGGATTTTTGGTGGTGGTAATTTGAGCCCATAAGGTTGTGACATTTAGATTTTTGGTGGACATTTGGATTTTTGGTGGTCACAATTTGAGCCCATAAGGTGATGGCATTTGGAGTTTTGGTGGTGATAATTTCAGCCCATAGGTTAGTGACATTTGAATTTTTGATGGTGGTAATTTGAGCCAATAAGGTGGTGACATTTTGGATTTTAAGTGCTTGACATAGTTTGGTATGTATCGTATTTCATCTACTGTTTTAATTGACTTATATACTGTTAGGTTGTTGATGTAGAAATCGGATCCTGTTGATGTGACTTTAACCTATGATCTATTACCAAACATCTGATCAATACAAGTTTTATGTACCTAGTGAACAAATATTTATAAAATTATAATGAATCAGTTTATTCATTCTACTTCTTCAGTTCAAGTTATTATCCAGAGAATTTCACATGATCCTCAACATTCATTTTGTGAACAAACAAATATTTATAAAATTGTAATGAATTCAATTAGTCCTTCTACTTCTTTAGTTCAACTTCATATAGTCCAGAGAATTTGACCCGATACTCGACATTCTATTAGTGAACAAATATTTATAAAATTATAATGAATCAAACTGTTTCTTTAATTCTTTTTCCATTTAAGTTATAGTCCAGAGATTTTGACACGATCCTCAACATTTGATTAGTACAATTTAACAGCTGATATCTTGTCTATATTTATAACGCTGGTTGTATGTTTCCATAATTATGAGCAGGGAGCATCACAAAAGATGCTCAAGTGTAATTGTAGTTACTAGAGATGGGACCGAATACATAAATCAGTATTCGAATATTCGAAATTCATATTCAAATATATTCGATTATTCGTTCGATTATTGATGTCAAAGTATTCGTTCATTTTTTTCACTTCCCTATTGAACAAAAGTTCCATTTCCGCTCTTATGCAACCTTACGATATTCGTTAGTTTGCTATTTCTGTTTGAACAATTGATATACATTCTACCTGATTGGGAAGTAATAAACATGTTTTAGATCTATAAATTGTCGTATTTCTTTACCTTTCCGGCTTCGGGGACGTGTGAATAAAGTCTAATTAGTAAGTTTGATGATTGTTTTGTTATTTTTAATGAGGATGGTATAAATTTGTACGACTACGCGGTTTTAAAAATCGTTGTCATCATCCAATGGGTGTTTCGCTCTGTAACTGCGGACAATGTGTTGACACTTTTACAACAACTAAAACTTTATTCATCTATGCAAACAGCTAATCATGCATACAGTGGATGAAATTAACACCCGAATTAAAAGAATCCCACACATTTGTCAGGTAATTAATTTAGCCTGCAAAATCCGTGTTATTACAGACGAAATGCAAGCGTTTCGGGTCATTATGGAAGTGTCATACTGTTTAATCAGAGTATACAGTTGTAATACGAGGGTTGTTCATTTAATTCCCTGACGATCGATATTGCTGAAAAACGATTGGACGGATATTGATGAAAACGCACACTAGCACAATCACATCTTTCCCTGATTCACATACAAAGTTTCAACTTGGTACGATGAAGGGATTTCATAATATTAGCGTTTTAGTAAGCGTGTGTAACGTTAGTCGGCCCAAGTCGACGTCATAAATGGCGACGTTACGACGTTTTCGCGTCTAAAACGTTACCTTTTTCACCATTTGATCATTACTTAGGGATTAAGTAGTTGCCCGGACACATATATTCGCCATGTTAAGCTATTCAGTAGTGATGTAATATGCGATAACTGTGATAAAATCGCATGTTGCTGCAATTTATACAGCACTTATTATTCTATTAGTGTCTACCGCCCAACAGGCCTTGAATCTACGACATTTTCTGTTGATGACTTTAGGTTTGCCCTGCTTTTCATCATCACATGGTGGTGCTATGTCATCGTAGAACGGTTTATTTCATTTATAAACAACAGTCCGCATTTACGATAATTGTCTAAAGTGTTTTTCCTTAAGGGAGTCTTAACTTTTACAGGTGTACGGCCAATATTTTCATAAAATCGTTTCATTACCTGTTTTCTCTAAACAGGTCGCCATATTCACAGAAGCACGCTCTTCGTCATTAGAACGCAAAAGGCTACACGGAATTGAAATCAAATTTTATAGTACACGACTTAGATACATACATATTGTTGGCTGATGTTTTCTGCTTAAAATATGCGATTATAGCACTACCCCTGTCTAATTAACACTCTACATACTACTACAAAATTGGGTTGGGCCGGGTAGTCATTTGTGTGGTTACTATAGTAACCATAGTTTGTGTTCAATTGGATAAAATTAGTTCATATTTTGTCAAATAATCAAGTTGGTGACTAAGTCTTATGAAACGAAATTTGACTACAATCGCATGTTCTAATCAAGCGCTATGGCGATCGTCCGGGAATTAAATTAACAACCCTCGTATATCGATAAACATGTCATAAAAGTGTCAATTAGGGACAGGATTATACATAGCACATAATATGAACGAATATTCGAATATTCGAAAATTGAACGAATATTCGAATCCAATTTCAATATTCGAATATTCGTAAAAAATAAAGAAAAATTGTCAATTTCACCAAAAATTGATACATGCAAATTCCAATTATTTAATATTATTATGTTGTTATTAAGCATACGAAAGTAATTGGAATTTGCATGTATCAATTTTTGGTGAAATTGACAATTTTTCTTTATTTTTTACGAATATTCGAATATTGAAATTGGATTCGAATATTCGTTCAATTTTCGAATATTCGAATATTCGTTCAATTTTCGAATATTCGAATATTCGGTCCCATCTCTAGTAGTTACAAACACAAATCTAAAATGCTGATATTGCACCATTTTTGCTTTCGGAAATTTATATACTGTAATATCATTTAATAATTTCGTTGGGACGAAATTTCGTGGTTTTGGTAAAATAGACAATTTCGTTGGAACTTGAGTTCGTTGATTTTTTATTTCAGGTAATAAAACAACGGTCAAAATTAATGTTCATTTGGGATTAAAGTTTGTGGTTAAGGTGAACCACGAAATCCAGGAAATTTTATCCTCCACGAAAATTAATGATTTTACAGTATTCAATGCAAGAACCTGGTATTATATCTGTTCATGCATATTGGTCAGGATCCTAAAAAGGAATTGATCTTTGAATTCTGTTAGATTCCAGCAACACATAAGTTTTTATGTGGTCAACAGGATAGTCTGACCTGTAAGCAGTTATTTGTCGCATGCAGTTGTCTCCGAGGATGAGTCGTTATTGCTGTATTGAAACCGCAGGTGTGCCCAATCTTCATTCAGTCCCCGATCCTTCGTTCAAATCACTTCAACTTGATGGATAAGTGAATAGTCGGAGAAAATTGAATTAGAATATGACCATTTCATCTGATATCCTAGATGCTTTAGTTGGTCGTATTTAATTAATCTTATTTTCAAGTAAAGGTCAATAATACATTTAAAAGAAGAGCACCTTTGTGCTACCATTTTAGAGTGTTTTAATGAGTGTCAAGTTTTAACAATTTGTGTATTTAGATGTTGACATTTCCCTACTTTACAGGACTCTAAGGTGTTTTGGGTATTTGATATAAGTATACTATTTGAGCTGTCTTAGGAATAATTAGTTTATCTGAGCCGGTTGATAAGGTCAATGCCTGCTTCGAATCAAACAGAATGAAAGCGGTAGACTGACTTTATCTGATGTATAATAGTAGATATGTCAAGATGTCCACATATTGTATGAGTGCTCTGACAATCAAACTGTCAGGTACTTCATGAATGTAGATAGCTAGGTGTAATTCAATCTTGCTGTTCATATATACAACCATATAATTATAGGTACATAGTATAAGTCAGTCAGGGGAATGACTTTGACTGCTGGAACTAGGAGACATACAGTTAACAAAGGCGAATGCTATGTAACACTACATATGATGTAATGTAGGGAGCGGTGGCCAAGTGGTTGGGCGCACGCTTAGGGATCAAGAGGTCAAGGTTCCAACCTCGTCTGGAACACTGGTTCATTTCTCTGAGCAAGAATAACACACCTGCTCCACTCCACCAAGGTGTTAATTGGTACCTGTGAGGGCACTGTCTATTCCTCGGCGCCACAGATCACTGTTGGCTAGCTGCCACACCCACAGGAGAGAAATACCGGTACTAGAATGTAGGTTTCATTCGGTAGCCCAATGACCAGGGGAAGGTAGAATGTCAAAGGATGGTTTAGTGGCTGAACAGCTAAAAACAGCCCTTGAAAATTGGTAACTTTAGCTTAACTTAATCTATGCCGTCTCTATTTCATTGAACTGGAGGTAACTGAACGAATGCACTCTGTAGTGCTTTGCTTAGGCAATGGACCCTAGGACTTGCAGTGGTTTTGTTTCATTTTCTTGTTATGTTATGTGTTCAGCCTTTTGCTGTTTGTTTGTTGTCTTCCATTTTTTGTTGAGTGCTGCAGGCTTCTGTGTCCGATTTCTCATTCATATTTACGATCCGTGATCCTCCCATACTCATGTCTTCAGTATCATTAACACATTGCCTTGAATGTCCCCTATAATCATTTACAATGTAACATTCAAACCTAGACCTATATCTAAATACAAAACACAGAATCGAACCCTAGCAACAATCGGACCTTGAGACTCGTGCACCAAGAAACGCTGGAATGTTGTTAACTCAAAATGACAATTAAAAAACAGTTTTTCAAGTCTAGAAGCCAATTCATGTCAACAAGATAATACTATCACGGTTTTCTGCTGAAATTGCAACTTTATCAAAATTGATGCAAATTTAAGTACATATAATGCAGGCGTACAATCTATTTAACAATTTAGCAATGCATTGTTAAGCCTTTTATGGTTATTTTAACTTGGATATTGTCGAGAATTGGCTTATAAATTGATGCAAATTTTATTGCATATAATATGCAAGCTTACAATCTATTTTACAATATGCTTAAAAGCTTTTTATGGTTATATTTCAAATTGGATGCATTAGAGAATTTACTTAAAATGGGCGACATTTCATTAATTTTACAGGTTTAATGTGCATATGATTTATGATAGGAAGGACACAGCATGCAGGTGTAATTAATTAGAGTATTCTTTGATGTTGAGCACTGATTAGGAATACCTAGAAATAATTTGTAAGGGAAAAAATTTGTTTGATGTTAATATATAATGCCTTTGCATGGTACTATGGGTATAGATATAATAAGTTGCAGCAAATTACTGGTAAAGGTGCATACACATCTATACTGCTATTTATGTTGAGTACGCTTGCAATGTCAGAGGGAGACTTGAAGCTGCCACTTTTGGTGTTTGTGCATGTGTATGTGCGTATGTAAGTGTATTCGTCTGATTATGTCCGGACCATGAGAGTGATAGAGTGTCATGTACGAACCCTCAGGTTCCTATCTCAAAGGTCAAGGTCACAGTTGGAGGTCAAGGTTCAAATGAAGTTTGTTTGAACCATAATTTTGTCATGCATTGACCTGTCTTGCTTATATTTGGCATAACTGCTTAAACCTCCATGAGAGGGAGTGTCGTGCACAACTCATAGGTTCCTATGTATTAAATGTTAGTCAGCCTCAAAAGCCTCATGGCTGCGGAAAAATGTCTGGAACCAGTTCCAATTTTCCCTGCCTTTTTTTTTATCCTTGGTGCACTATAGCGTAGCTGCTGTTTGTGGTAGGTCAATGAGTATTTTGATGCGGTGTAACATTTCATTGTAAATCCACGTTTTATTGAAATGATTTGGAAAGGGATTATATGACTAAACTGTAAAACACACTTTGAGGAAACGACAATCATATCTTTTGTTAAGACTACATTGCTTATTTTTAAGGTGTGGTGCATTGTTCAAATTGGTGTTAAATTTGCGGTGAGTTAGGTCATTAACCCATCCACCACATGATACAGTTTGATTGATTTTGAATCAGGCATGAGTTTTAAAGGTTTCGATGACAACAAACATCCCTGTAGGTAAAACATTATTTTATGTTCAGATTTGCATTTACAAAGGTTGGCAAGGTCTTTCATGTCATGTGAGTGTGTGCATGCAGTGAAGGATTGTGAATTACAATATGTAAATTATGTGATTCATGCAAAAACATTTCTTTTGGTCAATTATGATAGTGTCTTCACTGTCTTGTCTTATTTGGTATCTATGTACTTAGTTGATTGTCACTCTCCAGACTGTATGTAACTTTTCTCTGTTTCTTGACATGTAACACTGCATTGAAAATGAAAGAAAGGAAGGAAGAAAGAAAAAATGAATGAATGAATGAATGAATGAAAGAAAGAAAGAATGAACGAAAGAATGAATGAGCGAAAGAATGAACAAAAGAATGAATGAAAGAATGAATGAATGAATGAAAGAATGAAAGAAAGAATGAAGGATAAAATGAAGAAAAGAAAGGAAGAAAACTTGAAGTACTAGAACTTTTGACCTCATATTAAAAAGTAATGGCAATCATTATGTGCACATGAGTTTATAGGTTTACAGAATGTCAAATTGCTCAGACTAGCACTTCCAGAATGTCATGTTTACTGTTGAGCCTACGTACAGCCAGAATGGGGCTTTCACTTGCTTGCAATCTCAGTCCGGCAAAAAAACTGATACAAATAGAGATTGACACTGCAAAATTTAATGCAGTCATGTACAAGGTGTGGCAAATGCATTCAGAATTTATGTACCAGTTTATTTCCTAAAAGTGGATTCAGATAATCTTTTATATGAGTGACAAAAACAAACAACAGTAAAATAACTGTTTATATTTGAAACCATGAAAAATGTCTATTTTTACATAAATAAATAAAAAGCAAAGATTGTTTGCCATGCATGCATTTATTTTCCTGATTTAGAAGCTTCCAGAAATATTTTTTCATTCATGGCATTCAAAGTTCTAATCATAGACTACTTGCTAAATGTTTTACGTTTGTTAAGCATCATGATATTCAAATATAGTACCTTGTGGGAATTTTCCAACAATTGCATCTTTCTTGCTTCAAATTTTCAAATTTAGTTCATAAAAGAATAGAAGTTCTGTTTTCTCAAGCAGACGGCTGATGCTGATCTGGTTCTTCTAGAAGCTTGAATAAGTTAAAGGTGTCTCCATGCAATCTACACATCATGAAACTTACAATCATTGCAATTGCAATAAAAATTTCCCTTTTTATGATTTGTTGATTACCTAAGCAGTCATGTTAATTCTGACAAATAAACTAAATACATTTTAAGAACTGTCTCTGTCATGAAATTTACTGGTGTGGAGTGAATAGATTGCTTGTTTTATTTTAATTCAAAAGCAACAGCGACATGAAGTATGGTGCTTCATGATTTATGACATATGATATAATTTTAATGTTCAGTTAAAAGTCAAGCATTGAAAATTAAAAACTGTCACAATCAGAAAATATTTATTGAAATACACTGAATGCATACTGGGTCATCGTAGACTTGTTTTATTCACTCTGGATTAGTATTCTATGTTCAATTTGAAGAGCACGTTTTTTTTGTTTCATTCAGACAATTTGCTCTTGCATCAATTCATATCTTAGCAGCGGCACATGTTCCCACAATGCCCATCTTAAGTATTATGGCAATTTCAGAATCTGTTGACAGTGTCCTAATAATATGGCAATTTCAGAATCTGTTGACAGTGGCCTAATTATATGGCAATATCAGAATCTGTTGACAGTGGCCTAATTATATGGCAATATCAGAATCTGTTGACAGTGTCCTAATAATATGGCAATTTCAGAATCTGTTGACAGTGGCCTAATTATATGGCAATATCAGAATCTGTTGACAGTGGCCTAAT
Organism: Spisula subtruncata; assembly: GCA_963678985.1. Classification (NCBI taxonomy): domain Eukaryota; kingdom Metazoa; phylum Mollusca; class Bivalvia; order Venerida; family Mactridae; genus Spisula; species Spisula subtruncata. The sequence goes on from OY787661.1 coordinate 21,295,592, forward strand.
TATATGGCAATATCAGAATCTGTTGACAGTGGCCTAATGATATGGCAATTTCTGAATCTGTTGACAGTGCAGGTCTTATAATATGGCAATTTCAGTATCTGTTGACAGTGGCCTAAAATTGTAGTTAAAGTTACAATATTAAAAATAACTTAACTTTTCTCTGCTTTAATCTCTTCCTGATGAGTTAATTGATTTTTTCTGTTGAATTATCTTGGTTATTTGGCAGAGTTTCCAGATGGAATTCCTCTTCCAGAGACCTCACAATAATACAAAGGTTACAATTTTTCAATATTCATTTACCTGGTATGTAAATTGTTTATCATCAGCAGACTTCTTTTAGGATCAGTTTAATAAACAAAGGTGAGAAATCTTCTCTTAGATGTTTTTTAAGGTGTGGTAGCAAGAGTAAACATGGAGCTAAATGAATTGAGTGAATTCCAAGTACCATATTTACTTCATAACACACACTTGTCGTATATCATTGATAAAGAAAAAATAATTTTTTTTTTCATTTTAGATATTAGAGAAAAAGAAAAAATTAACAAATATTTCTATATTTCGTTTTAGTCTTTATCAATGATACAGTTACCTGTGACACTGTCTTGTTACATTAAAAGCAACATTTTTATGAGTTCACAAAAATGTTAACTTTTTGTAGATTTGATTTCATTTAATAGCTACACCAGTAATTGTTGCTTATCATAACGCACATTATTATTCTATTTGCCTGCATTTTGCATAATCTGCTGTCAGAGTTTTTGTGTTCGTAGGTGATAACATTCAAATAACTGTGAACATCACATCATTTTAGATCTCTTGCGATCACTCTACTTCTGTCGTTCGTTTGTCCGTCCGTCGTCAGTAGTAATATTTAAATGAAAAGCTCAAATGAAAATCTCAAGTACGGATAAAACTTAAATAATGTTCATTTAATTTCCAAGAATGTTTCGCCAATATTACTTCATCAGTAAACAACTATGATGACGTAACGAAAATCTCAAAAATGCAGTTTAATAGTTTCGGTATTTATTTTAAGGTGCTTTAAATAGAACAAGTATAACAAATTACCTATTGATAGATAAATTGTCTTAACAAAAGTTCAATATTAAATAAATGGTACCCTATTTCCTGTTACTGATTAAAAAGTCTGGAATTTTATCTTAGATTCCTTTGGTGGGGGTTTACATTATGTCAACTGGATTATTTCGAATAATAGATATTCCATAGCATTTCGGAGGAATTTATTCTGATAACCGTTAATTATGTAAATAAGTTACTTTGTATCCTTTACTAAAGTGCGCCTAGGATAACAAGAAGCGCGGGGAAATTTGGAATAAGCCATATAGGTGGAAAATCAAGCTTGCACGATTTATCAGTGTTATTTTAGTATACAATTGACCGTATGTGTTTAATTAAGTAACCAATATTGCGAAATTAGGCCAATCCGGTCAACGTTTGTAAACATCACATTATCCCGGGTGCACTATACTTACTTTGGCAACGCACATATATTTGTTTTTACGAGTTCATATAAGTTTATTTTTGTTTGTCAACAACTGTTAGATTGTACATGTAGGTGTATGTGTATGTACTACAGTAACCTCTAGAATACTGTAAATGCTAACTTTCACGTTTTACCGATCCGTGTCATATTTGCGCTTACAACCTTTCAGGTTTTTTAATCCTAAATCTCACACAATGTCCATATTAATGTTTTAGCATGTTCGCTGCTACTTAATTTTTGAGAATTTCTACCAAATGCACACTCCGGGAAATTAAATCGAGCAAAATAATTTCTTGGTTTACAGTAAGACATGTGATCTATTTTGTACCTGCTGACATTAATTTGGTCGTTAAATTTATTTTCTTGGAATTTATCACATAACTGTGTGTATTTTGTGTTTGTAATTTTATTTTAACTCCCCTGTCTCATAGTCACAAGGTGAGCTTTTGTTATCACTCTTTGTCGGTTGTCCTTTCACAATTGACATTGCGCCAGAGCAGAGATCACTCCTCCTTGTTGTTTTTCGAAGGCTGCTTGGCAAAGGTTTTCAAGTAAATTCATTTGACCATGTGATTATAATTTACCGTTGATTAAAAGGTCAGGATTGTGTCAAATTCGCCTAGCTCTAATGATGATTTTAAATTATCAAAATGACTGATTGTCAGTGAAACTTTCATGTAACAATCTATCCTCAATAGCAATAAATTGTCATCTTTCCACTTGTGATGTACTTGAACTTATAATCTTACCTCAAGTCAGGGTTTATAGTAATTAAATTATTTATTCTGTTATAAAACAGCCATAAATGATAAAATTCCATGTCATACTCCCTCCTCATTTCAACATGGTATATAAATAAAGTCAACATGGGTTGGGTAACATTGGTATTAATAGGTTTTGTGGTTATGAAAATAGGTGCAAATAAATACCTTAAATTCATTATTTCAGTTATTGATTTTATGCATTATTTATAGTTCTCAGAAATACACTCATGGTTGCGAACATAGTGTTTTAAGTCAATAAAATTTCGTATCATGTTATTTTAACAGTGTGATGATACTGCAACTATGGCCATGCATTGATAGTGGAAGACAAAAAGTGGGAATTAATACATGTTCTTTATTTCAAATTGGAAGAAGTACAGTAAAACGTCTTTTAGACTTTAGACTTTAATCCCAACGAACATTGATTTTGACCCTTGTTTTGTTACCTGAAATGCAAAATCCACGAATTCATGTGCCAACGAAATTGTCTTTTTTACCAAAACCACGAAATATCGTCCCAACGAAATTAGATGATTTTACAGTATTGTATACTAAGCACACTGATATGTCGAGCTCACTGTTTATTTCGAGCATTTGGCTTGTCCCAATAAGTCCTCGGGATAACGATGTTTTACTGCTACAGTAGTTTTAATTAGTGAAATCAAAGAGTGTATCTTTTCTGGATAGTTTGTAGCAGTAAAAATTGGTTGTCCCCTGGAGGCCATCATTAAAACATTTCATTGAACTTACTAATATTTTGGGGGATCAGACATAATTACAGTCAGCCAGACATTGAGGGGTAGATTACCATCAGAATGCACCAAACTATACATGTATTGTACCATATAAGGTTAACCTATTGATCAATATCAGATGCACATCAATGATAACAAATTTTAATGACATGCTCAGTGAATGCTACATATTATTTTTCATTTTCGATGTTAAGAAATTTGATCCATATGAAAGTCAAGCTATGAGCCATTGTTGGGATGTTTTAAGAGACAACATTTCATGGATATTATAAAATGCAATCTAGATGACTCTGGTGTCAGATTTTTACAGATTTTTGACGGCCTTGTTTATATTGTATCGGGTGACATACAATCAGTAAATGAAGGCATGACTTCCATCTTGTATTCGGCTTGTAAAGAGACATACAATCAGGGTTCATCACAACCAAATCACCACCTTGCTGAGGTATGGACAATGGTCAAAGCAGGCATACATCACTTATAATGAATGTCCAGGTCCAACTTTATTATCATAATTATCTTGTTTAGGAATTTGCTTTGTGTCCCATGCAGCTTTTTAAAGTTTTTTAAAATTAACCTGATAATTTGTAAACAAAATTTTGAAATACTGTCAATTCAATATGTTTATACTAATTTTTAAGGGAACTATCCCATTTGAAAGAATAGTGGGGACTTCAGCAAACTCAGTTACACCCAGTTTAACCTAGATAAACATAGTTAAACTGATGGACGAGCTTATGTTTATAACCATTCTCATTTAACTGTGAACTGTCTGTACTTGCAGTGCTTTGTGTTGTTATTGCTGCTCAATTACAGATAATCTCCCTGTCCCTAGTGAACATGTTCACGGCAAGCTATTGTATATAATTATTATCGTGCATCTTTGTTCTGTCTGTCCATCTGTCATTCATCCACATTTTCTTTAAACTACATCTCTTCCTAAGCCCTATAGAGTTTGGGTAGCACAAGTACTTGCCCCTCAACATGACCATTTGGTGTCCCTATGAAATTGAGGCTGCCACTATCAACCACAATCAACCTACTTTTGGTTGACTGAAGGTTCTATAATTGTCACCTTGTATAACTGTCTGAAATTAATGTCTGTAGTTGCTGTCTGCAGTCTCAGATTATAGTTTCTTTTTTCATATTTAATATTTATTGTGACATTTTCATGATTTTGTCTATATTTTAATCTTTTGTCGACTGTCCTTCTAGCCGTTACTGTTATAAATCATAACAAAATATTTGGTAATAATAAACTTTCACATGCAACTTCATAAATTATTTGTAAAATTTCTTTTTGCAAGTTCTACAAAAAAAAGGAAAAATTGTATGAAATTTTCTAAATTTACATAACTCCTCATATTCGTATCCGTTCAAAGAATATGTACCTTAGTATTTGGTACAACGTAATTTATCACCAAATCGAGATGACAGGCACCTATAGTAAATTTAAGAAACATTTAAAAGTGAAGTGACAATGTAGTATTTAAGAGGAGTTCAGTGATATCTTTACCATTTTACATTTAACAGTTGTCGGATTGAAGTGTGCAGAGATTTAAAAGTGAAAAGTTTTGTTATAAACTATTAAAGTGTTTAAAGGACTATGTAAGACAATGTTTTTGGAATTATTGTAAAGTTTGTAAACAGTGCATAAATTTGTTTAGGGGCCATATGTTGTTAATCAATAAGGGATAAATAAAACTTTATTTATACAGTCATGCAATTGCAGTGAATAATTTATGTAGATCTATTTTTGCATAAACTCAGAATTTTCATTTAAATCTCAGAAAATGTGAACATTTGTTTCTCATAAATTTGTTAGAAATTATCCACAAAATTATTTGGTAAATATTGATTTTATTTCCGAGAAATTATAATTTAAAATAAATTCAAAATATTTTGATTCGAGAAATTTGTTGAGAAATCGGTTAGAATTTTCCTGAAAAGTTTATTTTGTTGAAAGTTGAATCATGGAGATTACACTATACAGATGTCGGAGGCTGATTGTAATTCTGTGTAAATATCAAAACTATTTATGAAATGTTGATAACGTTCTGGCATAGATGATAGCTATGGGTTATTTTTGGAATGATATATGAGGGTCTTTTGTCTCCTATGCTATAAGTTATCACATGCAGATGCATTTTTTTAGGATTCGTGATTATACGTACATCGGGGTTCTGACTACCGGTATTTAAAATTGTTTAAATAGGGTATATTGTATTTAATTTTAGCATTTTGTTGGTGTCTGAATGAAGTCTTGTGAACTATTTAATTTGTGATGACTAGGAGTTGAGTGGACTTTTAGACATTTGAAATATAGTGATGGAGTTAATTGATAATAAAAATAAAGATTATTAAAGTGCTATTATATTACATTTGAGGAACATTTTAATTAGAATAATGACGTTGAGAAAAATATTTTTATATAGGACTATAAATTAGATAAATTAGTGTTTGAAAGTGGAATAATAAAATTCTTGCCATAGCTTATAAATGAATTACAGAATTATAGTGGTAGGATCAGTTATCATAATAGTTTAGAATTCTGTTTAAGTTCCTGGAATCCAAATAAAGGCCCCCCACTCCAGGCATTGGATTTAAGGTGATTTACCTAAAACTTCTTGACTTGCCTTATATGGTCATGTGTCTTGTAATGGTACTCAGGTGAGCAAAATATTTTTTAGGACAACGAAAATGTTAAATTATGCCTCCCCCATCTTTAATGAGGGAGTTTATTGCTTTGCTCATGTCTGACAGTCTGTAGCTTAGACCAAAATGGATTCCATTCAATAACTCAAGCATATTTTGCTCTAGGATTTTCAAACTTTGCATCGACGTTTGCCAGCAACAGCAGATGACCCCTGTTGATTTTGAGGTCAGTAGGTCAAAGGCCAAGGTCATTGATCTTTACCATTTTCGACTTTTAATAGGCTGATGTGTTTTACAAACAGTGCTTGTTTATAAATATCTGCTGGTCATAAGGCAGTAATTCTAAGCAATGGCAATTGCTGCACAGTATAGCAATGTCTGTATTTTTATTTTTTAAACTTAAAAAAAAAATTTGGTTAAGTCGATTGACATTTTTTACTTTAAAAATTTATATTTATACAAGACCACCTGTTGGGATTTTTTTTTACTGTAAACATATTAATTTTATGGAAGATATAACGATATAGTATTAAGCCTTGAAATTATAATAAAAGTCCGGATATTTTAATTTCAGTCATATGAAGGTTACATTAAGCTTACAGACTGTTAAGGTGTAATGCTGTCAGAAAGGGTAATAAAACTGTTAAATATTATGCTAAACTTACATCAATTTGAGACACTGATTATTTTTAATTAAGTAATTAAGTAACTGGGAAAGTTCGTAACCTTGAAGTCAACAAACTGTATGAGCAACTAAAAATTTGTGATGTTTGTGTCGAAATTTTGACGGACTGCTTGTCAACACTTAGTCACTTTTATACCTTTATATCATGAAATATGCATTTTGTAACTACATTTTAACTTGCATCTAGTTGCTTATTTCAGAAACATAAAAACTTAGCAAGTTGTTTTGTTTTTTGGGGATGAAGTACTTTGTTATTAATGACATTAACTGACTCAGGAGTCTCTGGTTTTAGTATTTTTACGCTCAGGTTAGACATGCTTGGTGATGCTTTCGTGAACTCTTATTTTTGTGCAAGGTTTTATGAAAGTTTTGATGCGAGACTGAAAAAGCTTCTTTCAAATTAAGTGTTTAACTATTGTCCTAGGGTTTCATCACCTTCGGCTGAGCCACAGCTTCATTTCATGCATTTGTTACAAATATGCCAGTAGTTAATAGTGATTTGCATATACTGTCAACCAATTTACTTTCGCGAAATACTATTTTTTCACGTTTTGCTGATTGTTGGCATATTGGCAACTTCAAATTGTCTTGGTTGTAAGCCTCCTGCGATGTCTTATTAATGTTTTGAACACTTTTGCGGCTACTTATTTTCGCAAATTTCTATCACTCGCGAACTCTGCAAAATTAAATCACGCGAAATAATTTCCTGGTTTATTTACTGTAGTTATTAACAAAAATCACATAACTTGTAGTAAAAAAATGTTCTTATTCTTTCATTCAAGAAATTATCCTGTTCAGAATTTTCTAAGCAATTGTTTCGATTTCTTCAAATATTTATAATGATATACAAACCTGTGTCAAAATTTAAGGGTAGGTGGAGTTGACGAAATTTTAAATCAATTTAAATTTAACTATCATGACAATGTTTAAAATTATCAAAATACTGTTTTCAGAAAAATAATAATGCTTTAAATATTTATTCTGATATCAGCTGTTTACATTTAATGCTGCACAGGTATTATATACTGCAGCACCTGGGGGCAACTAGATATGTTCGTACAGTATTCGGGGAATGATGAAAAATGGGTACAACTTAATGTTATGACATCTGGCCATGAGACACCCTTGGGGAATTTTGTTTAATGTATTCGGAGGACTTTGAAGATCTTAACCATGTTAATTTAATAACAGTGCGGTAGACACCCAATGACCCATGTTAATGTTTACGGACATTTTAGATTTGAAAAAGATTACATAGTTAAATGTCTGTAACCTATTGTTGTGACAAATTAAGCCGAGTCGTCATTATTTATAACAGTAAACATTTTATTGTTGGACTTATTTGCTTTCTGTTTGTGAAAGATTTGGATTTTAGATACTTTTATTCAAAGGGATGTAAGTGACAATTCTAGTGTTTCGAGTCTTTTGACTTTATATAAAGTAAAATAAACAGCTTAAAAACATTTTATATATAACATGATGGATGAAAACAATGAATAATTAAAATAATAATAATGACTTCATTTTACGAGGTTAACACCTTAGCATATAATTACTATCTTCCTTGCAGACCTCAAAACAAATGCTGGGAAAAAAGTCACATAAAAGATAAAAAAAATAAAATGATAAAGAAATGTCATAACTCATATTATAAAAATTGAATTTGATTTTGCTTTTAATTAAATTTTGTATGTTTTTGCTATTCATGCTGCTGAATAAGATTAAATTGCGAAAAGTGCATTGACATTAAAGCGTTCATATAACTTGATGTTAATGTAATTAATTGTAACTAAAAAATTGCACAATTGACCTAAAAATTAACATAGTAGTATCAGCTGTTGCAAGCTAATGGTCTTTCCAATGCATAGGTCACCTATATTACATGGTAACATTGTTTATCTAGCTCTGACAGGCTTGACCCTGGCTCGGCATACCTGACAAAAAAATTCTGTGACCTTGAGTCGCATATTGGTGACATTAGTTATGTTCATGTTAGGCTTCTCAAGTCAGGTGACATTCAATGATTTGCTACAATGTCTATATAATAGTGGTAACCATATAATTTTGACAGGATACACAAATTGTGGATGATATATGGAGGCCAAAAGTAGGCTTTAATGCTACAATCCAGATGTTGAATAGCTTTGCGCAATAAAATAGACGAGAAAAAAATTAGCCGCATTAAATGTTACAACATTACAGTTATGGCTGCTTTGTTTTAGTGTTAACATTTTTTGCGATGATAGCTGTGTGGATTTTTATCCTGACTTCAAATTTTTGTGAAAGTGTATGCAAAAAACAATGCTTGGATTTCTGTATGCATGTGTGGGATAAAGTGCCACTACTGTTCTTTTATCTAGATTATTCAAATTGATAATAAAGTAATTAAACTTTTTGCAACAATGTGACAATTGAAAAGTGATTTAAACTGAGAAATTTATTGCTGGAAATGTTAATTTTAAGTGTTGTTGAGAGGTGTTCACATGACATTATTATTTTGAAAATTTCACTTGTACTTTTTACTGGAGTCTTCGTTTTGACCCAGTTTGTATTCTTATTCCAATTTGAATGGAAGCTTAGCTTGATCGAGTAACACATAATTGATGCATCTTTTATATGCATCACCTTTGTTTGCAGTGAACTATACCAAGTAATTTAAAGCTACTTTACATTCGGCAAAAACTATTCATTCATTCTGGATGTTTCAGGTGTATAATTGAGGTCAGAGAGACAATATAGTCGAGTTATGTGTCAGTTGTTGATATATACTGCTAGGTTATCTGTTGTGGCAAACTGAAGAGTGAAATTAAAAACCCTAGATGAGATATTGAACGATAAAAAAAACAGTATATGAACTATGGAGTATTGTGATATAGGAGACAATCCAGCCTGTTGTAATGCAGGAATGGTGTACGATACTCGTTGCTACGGCAACTGTGAGATAAGTAAGATAAATTCCAGAGACAGACGGCATACTTGTTTCGAGGCCACTGGGAGTACTCACTGTACAAGTGGGGCTGTACATTTTAGGAATCAGAAAAATAGCCAAAATGGGAATTTCGTTAGTGAGGAATGCATATCGAGGGATAGTGGCTTTGATTTCGAAACTGATGAAAATTTGAGTAAATTTGACTTAAACAATGACTGTACCATGTTTGAACCCCATGTTCAATGTGAAGGTCAAATGCCTCCTTGTGAGTATCAAGGGGGCTCGTTAGTCAAATGGAGAATGAAAAACGTGAAACGGAATGATGTTGTTAATAACAATCAAGAGCAGTTGAGGAATTCCCTTCATTGGGAGGAATTTTTCGGTGAGTATTTTTACAACTATTTGAATGAAATGTCCTTGGCAGTATCATGTTTTTTTTTGTTATAAATGTTTTGATCATTTTATTGTACTATGATAGTATGATATATATGAATATTCAGACCCTGCTTTTCCATTAATTGCTCTTTATATTTCCCTTTTTCTGCTTCGATACCTATCTTAGGTAACATGAACCAGTGCGCCATTCGATGGTTGAGTGTCAACCACTTATTTGACCATTCTTGCAGGCTCTTTCATTCAGGGCTTTTACATACCTGCATTTCTTGTGGATAATTTACCAATGTATTCCAGAATTTATGTATTTTCCCATATTAATGGAATAAGTATATTATCTCAGTCCCTACTGTAACTGAAACAAGTGTTTCTAAAGTGTAGCATTTGCATGAGCTATAAATGTTGCTGGTAAATGTTAGTTTCCTTGACACTGTTTGAAAACATGCCTGATCCAGGATCACTGTATTCAGCAAAAATATGTGTTAAAAATATAAAATTATGTGAAAAATGATCAATTTTAGTTTGAGGATAGATACTACATTGAATTATATCCTTTTCTTTGATCAAACTGCATGTTTGACTGATCAGAAGCAGTCAATGTAGTCATTTATTGCTTTCAGATTTAGTTAAGTAGCTCTCTTTCCAATTTCAGCATTATCATCATAATGTGTCTGATGCTTTTAACATAAACAAGATAAATAATCATGATTATAAAATTATGGTTAATTACCCTGTTAAAATAACCATAATATTGTGTATGATGCCGTACATAGATTATTGAAATTCAATAATTATCTATTTGTAATTTTATCATGCTCTGATGATTTGTCACCAACAATTGTTGGTGCATCCAGACATGACTTACGGCTATCTGTCAAATTATCAATATCTCTGTCCAATTATCAATATCAAATGTCTTCACTTACGCACTCGTCTGTCAATACTTACAATTGTACGCCTTCTTTCAACTTCACCGATAATGAATTACTTGTTATTTTGAATTCAGTTACTCATTCAATTTGTTGTGATAACTTTGACATGCTCATCTGTCAACGCATCGTTTGATGGTTGTCAAATGATGAAGCCAAATCTGATAAAAACAAATAATTTGTATTGCTTCAGCTGCAGGGATTCAAGTCAGGCCTTTACCAATGCTATGTCCTTGCAGCGTCTGTGGTGACAATGTCATGCACCAATGCTATGTCCTTGCAGAGTAATTGGGGGGGGGAATGTTATGTACCAATGCTATGTCCTTGCAGAGTCTGTGGTGACAATGTCATGCACCAATGCTAATGCTATGTCCTTGCAGAGTAATTGGGGGGGGGGGAATGTTATGTACCAATGCTATGTCCTTGCAGAGTCTGTGGTGACAATGTCATGCACCAATGCTAATGCTATGTCCTTGCAGAGTAATTGGGGGGGGGGGGAATGTTATGTACCAATGCTATGTCCTTGCAGAGTCTGTGGTGACAATGTAATGTACCAATGCTATGTCCTTGCAGAGTCTGTGGGGACAATGTTATGTACCAATGCTATGTCCTTGCAGAGTCTGTGGGGACAATGTTATGTACCAATGCTATGTCCTTGCAGAGTCTGTGGGGACAATGTTACGTACCAATGCTATGTCCTTGCAGAATCTGTGGTGACAGTGTTATGTACCAATGCTATGTCCTTGCAGAATCTGTGGTGACAGTGTTATGTACCAATGCTATGTCCTTGCAGAATCTGTGGTGACAGTGTTATGTACCAATGCTATGTCCTTGCAGAGCATGTGGTGAAAATGTCATGTACCAATACTATGTCCTTGCTGAGAATGTGGGGGCTTGTTATGTATTACTGCTATGTCCTTTGCAAGGTGTGTTGGAACAAGTTACATACCATTGCCATATGCATGTGCCTGTGTAGATTTTATATGGGCTGAAACAACCACTTAATGGACTCAATAATACCAACATGCATGATTCACCTTGGTGGTGTTTACAACCATGCATGCAAGCATTGTACAAAATGTTTGGTATTAATGATGCACACATAAACATTGGTATAACACATTTATGTGGTAACTTCAGTCATGCTTTGTTTATAAATGTGGGGAAGAAAGAGGTAATTGCATGATGATATAATGAAATGTGACACACATTTTCTACATGCTCATTAAGTTACCCATCTGTAGAGTAGTTATGTAAAATAGCTGGTGTTATATGTTACTCTCTCACTATGATTGCCTGTGAAATATTTCAGTTGTCATCAAATTGTGAGTTTTAGCTCCAGGGCTTTTCACAATGTAGTAATCACCCAAGGCAATGAAAGTTGTGTTTTGTTTTCTATAATTGTTGTTGTTAATTTGTTGTCTTGTCATTTGTGTCAATGATATTGTTGTGATAGAATTATTGTTTTATTTATTGCCATCTTGGTGAATTATGGCAATCATGTGCATTTGTTTGTTTTTGTTTGTGGTTGTTTGCTAATGGGAGAGTCATCATTCGATTGTTCCCTGACAAATTGACATTACGCCAGCCAAGAGTTGTTTGTCAAAGGCTGCTTAGCGAAGGTTTTCAAGTTAATCCATTGGACCATGGGATTATAATTGACCGCTTGAATTGGTTCAAAGGGTATAGATTGACAACTGGCGTAATGACAATTGGCCAAAGATCTTTGTGTGGTCATTTGATTTTTTATTGGCTAATGATCTCTGACTTTGAGGAACAATGTTAAGTAATGGTTACTAAGCACATATCAAGGATACTTCAATGTCATAGAGACTGTCTGGGTCATTGTCATGTCATTGTCCTGTATTACAGTCTATAGCTCTCTCAGTAGTTTCTTTTTAACAGACCATTAAAAGGATTGATAAGTCACTTTATAAACAAATTTTAAAAGTTTAGTCGTTGACAAGTTAATACAATAACGTTACCTTTCAACCAACGTCCATTATTGTATTAGTCTAATCAGATTGAACCATTGATATAATCAACTGCCACTCTCTGCCACTTTAAATTTTATCTTATTGTAAACTTGTCTGTGACCACAAAATGGTTGCAACTTGAAATGTTATTCATGCAGTTATATTGCTGGCTTAAAATGAGAAGGTCGTAACTACAAAATCAATATTTTGAGAAAACAAGAAAAAACGTCTTGACAATCACTCTTTACTTATTGTAGAGCCAGCTTTTTCAACTACAGTTTTGTAAACATGACAAGTTCTGATTTTCTTTGAAATAGGCTCACAAGAAGTGCCTTATGATGTGGATTTCAAATATGCATTAGTCTTATAAGGTCGTAAGTGGCACTTAGGACCTTCTCTTTCTAAGCCAGTGATTAATTGAATTATTTAATTGGTACAAAACCCTCCAAAGTAGAAGGTCATTGGTTGATCTGACAGGGTAAAAATAGATGACCATGTACTCATACTGACTTGGTCAAATGCAACAAAAACCACCTTGACATAGTGAGCATCTGTTTTTTTGCCCTGTCAGATCAACCAATGACCTCCTACTTTGAGGCATGTCAAGACGTTAATTGTGCTGTTATAATGATCCTCCTGGTGTATAGTAAACTGTAAAATCATTTGATTTCGATGGGACAAAATTTCGTGATTTTGGTAATGAAGACCATTTCGTTGGGACGTCAATTCGTGGATTTTTCAGGTAATCAATACAAGAGTCAAAATTATCATTCAATGGGATTTGATTTCGTGGTAGAAGCTGAACCACAAAGCCACAAAGTTTAATTCCCCATGAGAATTAATGATTTTACAGCATCATGGACAGGGTGCTGAAATCTGGAATGTCAAGCAATATGTAACAGTTCTCTGTGCTTGGCTTATAAGTAAAGTTGACAAGTCCAAGATATATAACATATATGGTTTACCCTTATCTTAATTTCTTTGTAAGTGCCTCCACCAAGAGGGGTCCCTGCCCTGTTGAGAAATTGAACTTGTCATATCGGGAGAATTATCTGTTTTATATAAACAAATCCACTTATTTATTATTGTGTAGGTGTAGCATGAGTGGGCCATTATTTTATATAGCTAGTTTGCGATAGAAAAAAATCGTGTTTTTTAAAGATTTCTGAAAATCTATTCATCAGATTTTGGTAAAAAATTACACGGAACTACAATAACTTCCTACCTAGTCTCATTTTGAATTTCATAATTTTTAGTCACCAATTAAAAGACATTTATTCTTTATTACATATTGAAATTACATGCGTATTTACAGATTAACGCAGGGAGGTAATCTGGCATTCCATTGATGATTTACTATCAATTATTTAACCGTTACAATCCGTGATTGAGCGGGATTGAGATTGCTGCTATAAAGACAAGACAAAGGAGGCCCTTGTGATTCGGTTTAGTTAGGTGTGTCGCTTGTAAACAATGTACAGCAATAACATGTATTTCGTCATATTCACAGACGGACCTCGCATGTGTTAAATTAAGTAGGTTGCAAATACGTAAATATACCGTTATGCGTATCACGTGACCGTAAATTGGCTGTTGCAAGTATCAAGTCTTCTAACTTGATTTTTCATACAAAACTACAAAAATGTTACATAGAACTTATGAACAAAACTTTTTTAATTCATTTCTGATGTTGCTGAAATTTCAGTGTGTCTTAGGTAGATATATTTCATTTATTCTTGCAAAATGTCATACTTGTAGGTGTTGTAATTACAGAGAAATATTAAAAAAACATGATTTTTTTCTATCGCAAACTAGCTATACACGCTTAAAATTTCGAGGGTTCAGTGCAAAACTATGGTACATGCCTCTATAAATTAAATTTGTTGGTTCAGTGCAAAACTATGGTACATGCCTCTATAAATTAATTTCGAGTCTGGTTCAGTGCAAAACTATGGTACATGCCTCTATAAATTAATTTCGAGTCTGGTTCAGTGCAAAACTATGGTACATGCCTCTATAAATTAATTTCGAGTCTGGTTCAGTGCAAAACTATGGTACATGCCTTGATAAATTAATTTTGAGGGTTCAGTGCAAAACTATGGTACATGCCTTGATAAATTAATTTTGAGGGCTCAGTGCAAAGCAATGGTACATGTCTCAATAAATTAATTTTGAGGGTTCAGTGCAAAACTATGGTACATGCCTCGATAAATTAATTTCGAGTCTGGTTCAGTGCAAAACTATGGTACATGCCTTGATAAATTAATTTTGAGGGTTCAGTGCAAAACTATGGTACATGCCTTGATAAATTAATTTTGAGGGCTCAGTGCAAAGCAATGGTACATGTCTCAATAAATTAATTTTGAGGGTTCAGTGCAAAACTATGGTACATGCCTCGATAAATTCAATCCGAGGGTTCAGTGCAAAACTATGAAACTTGCCTCTATACATTAATTTTGAGGACTCAGTGCAAAGCAATGGTACATGCCTCAATAAATTAATTTTGAGGGTTCAGTGCAAAACTATGGTACATGCCTCGATAAATTAATTTCGAGGGTTCAGTGCAAAACTATGGTACATGTCTCTATAAACTGATTTTGAGGGTTCAGTGCAAAACTATGGTACATGCCTCTATAAATTAATTTCGAGGGTTCAGTGCAAAACTAGGGTACATGCCTCTATAAATTGATGTAGTAGTTACCATAGTTTTGCACTGAGTCCTCATTAAATAATGTTGATCTTGGGCCGGTGGCCATTATATCAAATAAACTATTGTCATTGTCATTGTCATATATTCTCATTTTGGTTCTATTCTGCTTGTGTTTTATAACATTGAATCTTAGAACTGAATTATATAAAATTTTCATCCCTTTGACGCAACAATGTTGTATCAGACTATATAGTATATAGAGAGATACAATAGTATTGCACCAAAAAGGGAAAACATGACATAAATGATTTATAATGTTTGAAAAATGAAATCCTTTGCTTAAGAATGTTCCCAAAGTATTTATTATATGGTACTTATAAAACAGAAAGATAGCTTACATGTTTAGCAGTTAATTTTCTTATTCTTATATGGTACTTGAAATTTATATAAAAAATACATGTATCGTATATATATACGCCCTCTACAAATATTGGCGTAAACATGATTATGGGTTTGTCCAAGCACAATAATTTATTTATGTGATAATAGGAACTTGTAACAGTGTTAATAAAAAAGTACATACTATAGAGTATGAACAATAAATCTGACAAGACTGAAGCATGTTTCTGTTTGCTTGGTAATAGTTAAAGCATTATTGACAATTACGACAGCTTTTGGGAGATATATTGTTTAGCATCCCTATGATGCATTAACAGTTCTAACTCAGTATGCTGCAATAGTGAAAGAACATGTGGAACTGGTCTATTTCTATGATAACAATATTACAGTTGATGGGCCACTTATATGGCTATAAAACCTATCCACATAGTGCAACAGTTACCATTGATTAAAATGACAACAAAACCTTGCACTTGCTCACAATGTCAGTTCCAGGAAGAAATGATGGACATTTATAAGCTTTTGTAAAACACATTTCAACTTGCTCCTCTATAAGCATGATGTAACACTTGTACTGTGATCAGTATAACACTTGTACTGTGATCAGTGTAACACTTGTACCGTGATCAGTATAACACTTGTACCGTGATCAGTGTAACACTTGTATCGTGATCAGTATAACACTTGTACCGTGATCAGTGTAACACTTGTACTGTGATCAGTATAACACTTGTACCGTGATCAGTGTAACACTTGTACTGTGATCAGTATAACACTTATACCGTGATCAGTGTAACACTTGTACTGTGATCAGTATAACACTTGTACCGTGATCAGTGTAACACTTGTACTGTGATCAGTATAACACTTGTACTGTGATCAGTATAACACTTGTACTGTGATCAGTATAACACTTGTACTGTGATCAGTATAACACTTGTACCGTGATCAGTATAATACTTGTACTGTGATCAGTATAACACTTGTACTGTGATCAGTATAACACTTGTATTGTGATCAATATAACACTTGTACCGTGATCAGTATAACACTTGTACCGTGATCAGTATAACACTTGTACTGTGATCAGTATAACACTTGTATTGTGATCAGTGTAACACTTGTACTGTGATCAGTATAACACTTGTACTGTGATCAGTATAACACTTGTACTGTGATCAGTATAACACTTGTACTGTGATCAGTATAACACTTGTACCGTGATCAGTATAATACTTGTACTGTGATCAGTATAACACTTGTACTGTGATCAGTATAACACTTGTACCGTGATCAGTATAACACTTGTACCGTGATCAGTATAACACTTGTACTGTGATCAGTATAACACTTGTATTGTGATCAGTATAACACTTGTACTGTGACCAGTATAACACTTGTATTGTGACCAGTATAACACTTGTATTGTGACCAGTATAACACTTGTATTGTGATCAGTATAACACTTGTACTGTGACCAGTATAACACTTGTATTGTGATCAGTATAACACTTGTATTGTGATCAGTATAATACTTGTATTGTGATCAGTATAACACTTGTATTGTGACCAGTATAACACTTGTATTGTGACCAGTATAACACTTGTATTGTGATCAGTATAATACTTGTATTGTGACCAGTATAACACTTGTATTGTGATCAGTATAACACTTGTATTGTGACCAGTATAACACTTGTATTGTGACCAGTATAACACTTGTATTGTGACCAGTATAACACTTGTATTGTGACCAGTATAATACTTGTATTGTGACCAGTATAACACTTGTATTGTGATCAGTATAACACTTGTATTGTGATCAGTATAATACTTGTACTGTGACCAGTATAACACTTGTATTGTGATCAGTATAATACTTGTACTGTGACCAGTATAACACTTGTATTGTGATCAGTGTAACACTTGTGCTGTGATCAGTATAACACTTGTACCGTGATCAGTATAACACTTGTACTGTGATCAGTATAACACTTGTACTGTGATCAGTATAACACTTGTACCGTGATCAGTATAACACTTGTACCGTGATCAGTATAACACTTGTATTGTGATCAGTGTAACACTTGTACCGTGATCAGTATAACACTTGTACCGTGATCAGTATAACACTTGTACTGTGATCAGTATAACACTTGTACTGTGATCAGTGTAACACTTGTACTGTTTGTACTGTGATCAATATAACACTTGTACTGTGACCAATATAACACTTGTACTGTGATCAGTATAACACTTGTACCGTGATCAGTATAACACTTGTACTGTGATCAGTATAACACTTGTACTGTGATCAGTATAACACTTGTACTGTGATCAGTGTAACACTTGTACTGTGATCAGTATTGTGATTGGTGTAAATCATGCAATGGGAATTCATTTATGTTAACAAACATATTTATTACCCACTATCTGACTGCAAACAGACAGGCAATGTATTGTTGGGAGAGGTTTGTTGGTTTGATCAGACTATATTGACTGAGGATTAATGCCAGAAATGTTGGAACAAACTAGCCCTTTGTTCACTTATCTTTAATCTATCTTTTTCTCTTAATTTGAAAACATAGCATTGATGTGAATTAGTGTTTAACTTGTATATCATTTGAGTAAACATTTCAGTTTGACATTTACATATTGGTTATAACAGGCTTGTGTATGAGACAGAGATTAGTGTAATGAATGTGAATTATTGGTGATGACGAGGGTTGTTTTAGGTAATAGACACATAACCATGCTTTCAATGACATGATAAACTAGCACATCTTGGATAAAATGATTAATAGAAGCCCAATGGTACACTTAGATACTGGGGTATGTTTCTGACACTACCCTGCAAGTGGCACCTGCTTGTCCAAAGATACCGAACTTAATTGTTTCCTTAAATATAAGATATATTTTGGTGGTGATCTAAAATTGCTGTTTTAAATGGTCTGTTCTTAGATGACTCTCTTAACCGTAATGTTTTCCTTTGGCTTTCGTTGTTGATCATTGGTTGATGTTTTCATTGGACTTTCATTGTTGACCATAGGTTGTTGTTTTCATTGGACTTTCATTGTTGACCATAGGTTGTTGTTTTCATTGGACTTTCAATGTTGACCATAGGTTTGTGTTTTCATTGGATTTTTACTGTTGACCATAGGTTGGTGTTTTCCTTGGACTTTCATTGTTGACCATAAGTTGATGTTTTCCTTGTACTTTCATTGTTGACCATAGGTTGATGTTTTCCTTGTACTTTCATTGTTGACCATAGGTTGATGTTTTCCTTGTACTTTCATTGTTGACCATAGGTTGATGTTTTCCTTGTACTTTCATTGTTGACCATAGGTTGATGTTTTCCTTGTACTTTCATTGTTGACCATAGGTTTGTGTTTTCATTGGATTTTTACTGTTGACCATAGGTTGATGTTTTCCTTGTACTTTCATTGTTGACCATAGGTTGATGTTTTCCTTGGACTTTCATTGTTGACCATAGGTTGGTGTTTTCCTTGTACTTTCATTGTTGACCATAGGTTGATGTTTTCCTTGTACTTTCATTGTTCTTTCATTGTTGACCATAGGTTGATGTTTTCCTTGTACTTTCATTGTTGACCATAGGTTGATGTTTTCCTTGTACTTTCATTGTTGACCATAGGTTGATGTTTTCCTTGTACTTTCATTGTTGACCATAGGTTGATGTTTTCCTTGTACTTTCATTGTTGACCATAGGTTGATGTTTTCCTTGTACTTTCATTGTTAACCATAGGTTTGTGTTTTCATTGTACTTTCATTGTTGACCATAGGTTGATGTTTTCCTTGTACTTTCATTGTTGACCATAGGTTGATGTTTTCCTTTTACTTTCATTGTTGACCATAGGTTTGTGTTTTCATTGGATTTTTACTGTTGACCATAGGTTGGTGTTTTCCTTGGACTTTTGTTGTTGACCATAAGTTGATGTTTTCCTTGTACTTTCATTTTTGACCATTGGTTGATGTTTCCCTTTGACTCCCATCCACTGTTGTCCATAGGTTTATGCAATGGCGATCCTTTTGTTGTGTTTTGTTTCTTAATGACAAGTCCCATCAAAATCAGCTTTCAATGTTTTACCTTTTTGTACTAGAACAATTTAACTGAATGAAATATTTCCAGCACAATGAGTAGGGTACCAGGGTATCAGTGTTCATTACAGGCATTCCAGCTGTGAGATACCGTCACCATTAAAATTAAAACTCCTATGAAAAGGTTGATAAATGAGCTATGCTATCATATATTTTATACATATGTAACCAGATAACAAATCAAAGAGAAACTTACGGGTCATCACTATTGTTATCATGAAAACATGATTGATTTACTACGAAAACTTCAGACTGAATTATTACTAAAAGAAGGAACTTACAATCTGAAACCAGACGGCCTTTGACTTATGCGCTATATAATGGACATATGCAATTTGTTTCACCAATTTATAGGCTTTTGATCTCATATATTTTTGGTTTTATGTCTTTTTAAAAATGTTTTGTTACTATTAAAGTATGAGTCACGCTTACAGGGATCAACTATATGTGGTGACAATTTTAAAATAAAAATGGTTACTCAGATTTAAAAGTGCTGCGGCATAGAGGGGACACAGGAATTATTTTATTTTTCACATGCGCATAATTTTAATTTACTAACACATAAGCATGTATTATAGCATTTATGTGCGAATATGTTCATTATACCATGCTCATGTGTTCAGATATCTTGATTGGTTTGATTTGTAAATTATCACGTGCATGCATGATAGCTAACATGTGCGCATGTGATACCAATACATGGTTTACCACCATGTGGTTATGTAACCAGATAGGTGAACTGTCTATTATAAAAAATAACTTTCCAAAATATATGTTTTGTGGGCTACAGTACTCGGCTATCTAAAATCAATTTTCTTGTATTCTCTATTTGCTTTTGCTTTATTTCCAGTTTTTTTAATCGTATATGTTTTATACAGGGCTGATAATAATATATCACAGGGCAGGACCTACCTGGTATCACACAGGGCATGTGGTAATTTATTATAATTGTACATACCAAATTATTTAACAATCACCACAGTGCTTGCAGAGTTTATTGAATTTCTTACATTACATTGATTGTTGAGAAATATTGATAGGTTGTTTGCGGACAGGGTGGGCTCAGCATGAAGGACAACTAAATGAAATGTAGGATTTAGTTTAAGATAAATAAATGCTTACATTATGAGGTTGCTGGTACAGGAACAGTAATCAATCTGGGTACACATGTCACTCAGGGTGGTTGTGTTACTTAACATGCATGAAGATTATTGTGGATTTTATATTTAAGTAACCAATCACTAAATGCAGAATTTCTTATCGTTCTATAAAAATGTAAGGGACTATATGAATTACTTGCATCCCTTCCGCGATCAACTGATGCCTTCAGCAACTGTTTGGCTTGTGTTCTTAACACCATCGGCATAGCCTCCGTGTGTATAACTCATCCCTTTGGCGTTATCGGGGTGCTTTTGGCATCAAATCGGCTTTCCTTTGGGAACAGTTCGGGATAGCTAAATGATTATGAAGCCTCGCAGAAGACGTCCAGATGATGCTGAGTGAATGCCAATGGGTTCCCGAAAACCCCGAACTGTTGCCCATGGTTCCCCGATAACCCGAAGCTGTCCTGAAGCACTACCGAACAAGACCTTCGGCGTCCAAATTTTAAAACTTTTAAAATTTCGATGCCAAAGATTTTTCAGTCCCAAAGGCTTCCCGAAGCGTTGCGGAATGATGCGTAAGGGTTCCATAACACCCTGAAGGCATGTCGAACTATCCCGATTCTTCCAGATCAGGTAAATTTCAGCTTCGGGAACCCTTTGGGGTCCTAGTGGACAGCAGGTCTCAGCCAAATGGACGTCACTTTGTCAGAAGGAATTCAGACTCGGACCGACCCTAAGTTTGAAAAATTCTAGATATTTCATCGAGTGGTATTAGAAGTTGTTTTATGATATTTAACCGAGTTTTTTTTTCAATAGCTGCTGAGCGCCCGAAATATAACCTGAACACATTCAGTTTTAATTGCTTTTTCAAAATTTTACCAGAAACCACCCTCATTAATTCACATAGACAGTTTTATGCTATTTTGTAATGCATAAAAAATCAAAAACCATTTTGCTGGTAGTTTTAATTTCAAATTTAGGTTGATTTATCTATGTATGGTAAATATCGTTTTTGGCTGCTACTTTATGGTGCAGGAAATATGTGCAATGTCATTGTGTGTCACGATGACACCGCCAGGCTTATAATGACAGTCTGAGGGTGTTAACAGGGATGACCATGTTTTATAGCTTGCCCATATTGACATGAGTCTGACCTATTGAATAGCATAATTTAACAGTCGATATATTGTCTACGTTTATAACACCAATTGTATGTTTTCATACTCGGGGAGTATCACGAAGACGCTTGACTTGTAATACAAACACAAATCTGAAATACCGATATTGCTCGATTTGCTTGCTGAAATTGATATATTCAAAGCAAAAACCTTGTAATATATTCTTGCATAAAGGTCAGGCTCAGGTCAAAATAGCTAAGCTAAAACATTGATGACACTCAGTAGTCTACTTGTTTGTATGAGATATTTTACCTTACTTACTGGTTTTATTTCATGATGCATCTCTAAATAGCTAAAGCCTAGGTCCCAGTGGAGTATGTTTTGCCTCGGAATTGTACTGCTGATTTAGATAAATTTGTTTCAGGAGGCATCGGGAGCAAAGATTTCATAAATTTTCTTATGACTTTGCTGAACCTTCCCTTAGAGCATGAGGACCCTTTTCCCGATGCCTTCTGATGCCCATTTATTCGATCAGGAGTACATCGCCGATGGAAAGTCCTAGGCATAAATAATAGTCTGTGTGAATCTGCAATGTCTTCTATATATATTTGCTTAGTCATATGTGTATTGAAATGCAAAGTACATTGTATCATGTCTTAAACGCAAATCTTAAAAATTGATTGAATATTAGAGCTATAATATTTGTGCCATGTCATAATATGTCATTATATATCCTTATTTTATCATGATGATTTGCCAAATTTAACCACCCCCTTCTAACTGACTCGGCATATTTTATGAAATTTTGTACCCAATTGACATAGTAATGATAGTTCTGAAATTTGTGTTAGCTGACAAAATTTAATAAATTATTTTGTGGTACTTTTATAATTAATATCAGGGAAGAATTTCAGATACTGTAATAATTGCTTGTCGAAGTTGTTCAGAAACTTTTTTTGGGGTTTATTGACACATTTTATTATATCCCCTCTATTAGGGTGATGGGGGTCCAAAAACATTCCCCTCAAACCTTACAATACTGATTGGAAATGTGGGTGGCAACTTAACCATGGTTTATTTCATGGTTTTTTTTGCTCACATTGTCACTATGAACATTTGAGGCTGTTGTTCCTATGTGTTAAGTAAAGGATTTTTTTGGAAAATGAGACATACTGCTAATTAAACAGTTGTGTGAAATTATGTAAATAAAGGTTTCATTTCATCAGAGTGATCTCAATTTACAACGATAAAGTGCCTCTTTTTCTGACACATAATTTAAATCATGTTGTTTTTTCTATGAATAATATTGTAAACAATACACCCACTACAATATGTGTTTGTAATCTAACAGTTCCACCCAGTCTGATTTTGGCTGATCAAAGAGATTTGGTTTTTCGCTGACCTGAGCATGATGTTCCACATGTCTCAGGAATTGTGCATTGTTGAGAAACATTGTTCAACCTGATTAAACAAATCAGCATTTTTGCCAATGCTCTGGTTGACTGTGACATTATTTGATATTATAACCAAGTCACAGTTAAATAATATCATCTATAACTGTGACGCTCCTGCGTAAATTGTATCCATTACTTGGTATCAGAATAGAAGGCTTAGCTTGTCCAGGTCTCAGGTTGGCACTGAGTCACAATGATGCTTCTAAAATATGAGTCTTTGTTTAAAAAAATCCAAAATTAAATAAGAAATATCTTAACTATTTAGATTACTGCATTAAATGATGCTGAGTTGCTTCAGATGGGACTAAATAAAATTGTAACAGAAGAAACTACACAAGTTTGATAATATACTGCTGAGAGTTAATTCTTCTAATGCCATGCTTCTTTGAGGTATCAGAGTGTTAGAGAGGCTTGATTCTTTGATGTCAAATCACCTGGATGATACAGATGATACTGATTTAGTTTCCTCCAGGTGTGAAGAGCTCCTGGTAACTATGGAACTCACTTGAGCTATTATACGTCTATTAATGTCTACCTATGGCTGCATGTTACCTACAATGATGCTAACCAGTGACATAGAGACTTGGTTTTTCATGCAAACTTCTTGGATTATTTATTGACAAAGATTGATGTCCCTGGTGAACGGTCTGGAATGGATGATTGGAAACTGAATGGAAATGTGGACCAGTATTAGTATGAAAGAAATTAGTGTCATTGTTAAATGTATCTTGTGTGTGACTGTGCTTGTGGATAAATGATGCAGTTTATACAAAATCTGATCTGTGTAATTGATGATTGTGTTTTTTTGTTAATTGGTTATTAATTGGTAATTAATTGATTATTAATTGATAATTAATTGGTAATTATTTGGAACAATGGATATATGTGAAGCTGAGATGGCTGTGATGACATTATGGGAGAAGTTCTTTGATGAAGGTATAAGAAGTTAATATATTTATGTATAAACGGATATTGCGAATATTTCGGCAGTTTAAGAAAAGTCTGAGAATAATGAATTTCTGACATTTTGCATACAGAAATATTATTGAATTTTTTACCATATATTATTCTTTGTAGGCTGAAATTAGCACATTGAAGAGGAAACATTGGTGAATTTTGTAAATTTTCAAATTTTGTAAAAAAATGTCACCTTTATCCTTTAATTTGTTGATTGTAAAGTGTCACCCTTGGGAGCTGCAAATATTGGCTATTGTCCGAGACTGTTGCTGTACAAAGGTGAATTTTAATGTAAATATTGGCATAGGAAAACTTAAAGGTTATGCTGTTGAAGAGAGGTTGTTTCTGTACAGAGGGCCACTCTGAAAGGATTGTACTGTAGATAAAATTTAATTTTGTGATTATATAAGATGCAGTGACTGCAGCTAAGACATTATAATAATGTGTTATAAAGTCTGACTTGAGCTTAAACTTTTAATGTTTTGTTCATGATAATTGGTGTACATTTTAGTCTGACTCCTGGAGCTAGGGAAACTTTTAAAATAAAACTTACAAATTTTAGTAAGTGATAAATTTTGACAAAACAACTTTAATTGTGTAATATCCATTAAACCGAGATTTAATCTACGTAATAAGTTTTCCAGCTTAAGTTATTGTGCTTAAAAGTAAGTTAATATATGTAGACTTTTAAGTGATAAAATGTTTATAATAGGTGGCTGTGACATACCAGATGATCAGTGGGCATATCAGCTGATATCTGATATAATTAAGCAACATGACCCCATGGTAGTTAGATTGGTTTAAAACTGTATGTAGATTTCATTCCATTTTAACATTAAAATAGTTCTTTATTGCCAGCCCATGCAAGTTGATTTAAAAGTGTCAAAGTACTTTTATGTAAAAACCTCTTTTAAAGAGATTGCAATTTCTTCTAAATTTGTTCTTATGATGTGAAAAGTGCTTCAAAATGCAGTAAAATGTAATGAGATGGTTGCTTAAAGGTAATTGGAGAAATTTACCCAATTTGTTGCTAAACGAGTTGCAGTTAAGCTGATGCATCAACCTTCAACCCAATTTTGTTAGATATGGTGAGATGCATTAGTGTCGTACAGCTCCATTAGTGTCGTATTGCATTAGTGCCGTACAGCATTAGTGTCACATGGCAATTTAGTGAGAAAATTATCAACATTACCATTTTGAAATTTATCAATTTGATAACTTAACATATTTTTAAGTATATACAAAATTATACCATATCTAATGATTAATTATAAGGCTTAATAGTTGATTATAAAGCGTAATTGTCTCACATGAAACATGTTCAGTATTGTCATTTTTGTGCAACTCCAAACTTTTGGAAACCATTAGATTTGGTTGTTGTACAGAGGTTATTGCTGAAGAGCTTGGTATATATGTAATATAATAAAATGTTACTCCTTAAAGGGACTCTACTCCAGTTGGTAAATTGCAAAATTTATGAAAAAGTTCTCTTAAAGTCTCATTGTTTTGGCTTGACCGACCTAATACATTTATGAAAGAATCTGGTCTTATTCATCTAGAAGAAAAATAATTGCATAACGTCAGTTTATTACATTTAAAACTCTTAAAATCTATTGCATGACTAATGCAGTAAAATATATATTCAGTGTAGTTCTATAGCGTAGGAGTGTATAAATGCCCTTTAAACAAAATAATAAGAGGTTGTTGCTCAAGGAAAGGTTGCTCTGGAGAGGTTGAACTGTATACTTGAACTGTGTTCAAATGGTAAATTAATTAACAATGTGTGAATAAATGGAGACGTGGTATTGTCATTAACCATTCACCTTTCACCTTAATGATTTATACATTACTTTGATAGGGTGCTAACACTACCTATGCTTCACTGGATTTATTACCAGGGTGACTTACCTTTATTTCTCAGAACTCAGTATTTCAAAGGAGATTATCTGTAAAGATTCCCTAATCCAGATGCATGGTTAATCTTTTATGTTTCACAGAAATCTTGATTCATGATTTTCATGATTTCACAGTATGTCAGTTTGTTTGTGTGCCTATGATATAGAGGAGACTGCAGTAAAAACCATACTGTAAAATCATTTAATTTTGATTGGACGAAATTTTGTGGTTTTGGTAAAAGAAAACATTTGATGGGACATTAATTTGTGGATGTGCATTCCAGATGATAAACTCAAGGGCTACAAATATTGATTTCGTGGTTGAAGGTGAACCAAGAATTAACAAAATTTAACCCCCCCCCTTGAAAATTTATGATTTTACAGTAACATGGAAACTACATCAGGCTGTATGATAGTGTGATAGTATCATCATTTCATGAGCCTTCTGATCCTGTGTGTTCCCTGTTCCCCCCCCCCCTCGCCCGGCTGATGTGATACACAGACCGTACCTGTCTTCTCTCCTTAGTGTTATCTGTATGCAGTCTCATGTTAAGCATATTTCAGGATGTATACAATACCTAGAAAAAAACTCTCACAAAATATAAACAAAGCTGCTATAACAATGAAACAATGTGCTATCCATGGTTTGAGTCATCATCATGAGTCAAATAATGTTTATCATGTGTCCTGGTACCATGATTGTTTATCATGCGCTGGAACCTGGATTGTTTATCATGTGCCCTGGTACGCTGATTGTTTATCATGTGCCCTGGTACCTTGGTTGTTTATCATGTGTCCTGGTACGCTGATTGTTAATCATATGCCCTGGTTCCTTGATTGTTTATTATGTGCCCTGGTACCTTGATTGTTTATCATGTGTCCTGGTACCTTGTAATTGTTCATCATGTTTGGTACCTTGATTGTTTATCATGTGTCCTGGTACCCTAATTGTTTATCATGTGCCCTGGTACCCTAATTGTTTATCATGTGTCCTGGTACGCTGATCGTTTATCATGTGCCCTGGTTCCCTGATTGTTTATCATGTGTCCTGGTACCCTGATTGTTTACCATGTACCCTGGTACCCTGATTGTTTAGCATGTGTCCTGGTGCCTTGATTGTTTATCATGTGTCCTGGAGCCTTGATTGTTTATCATGTTCCCTGGTACCCTGATTGTTTATCATGTGCCCTGGTACCATGATTGTTTATCATGTGCTCTGGTACCTTGATTGTTTATAATGTGTCCTGGTACCTTGATTGTATATCATGTGTCCTGGTACCCTGATTGTTTATCATGTGCCCCGGTACTTTGATTGTTTATCTTATGCCCAGGTACCCTGATTGTGTATCATGTGCCCTGGTACCTTGATTGTTTATCATGTGCCCTGGTACCTTGACTGTTTATCATGTGCCCTGGTACTTTGATTGTTTATCTTATGCCCAGGTACCCTGATTGTTTATCATGTGCCCTGGTACCTTGTAATTGTTCATGTGCCCTGATACCTTGAGTGTTTATCATGTGCCCTGATACCTTGAGTGTTTATCATGTGCCCTGGTACCTTGATTGTTTATCATGTGCCCTGGTACCCTGATTGTTTATCATGTGCCCCAGTATCTTAATTGTTTATCACATGCCCTGGTACCTTGACTGTTTATCATGTGCCCTGGTACTTTGATTGTTTATCATGTGCCCTGGTACACCTTGACTGTTTATCACGTGCCCTGGTACCTTGACTGTT
The DNA here is from genome assembly GCA_963678985.1 of Spisula subtruncata. Lineage (NCBI taxonomy): Eukaryota > Metazoa > Mollusca > Bivalvia > Venerida > Mactridae > Spisula > Spisula subtruncata. The sequence goes on from OY787661.1 coordinate 21,323,612, forward strand.
TATCATGTGCCCTGGTACCTTAATTATTTATCATGCTTGGAACCAGTGTTTACCAGACTGGCATACAGCTGACTGTGTGACCTGGTACCATTGTTTATCATACTGACATTGAGGACTGAAAGAGTAATTTGACATTTTAAAGAGTTTGCTTGCTCATGATAGTTTGAAGTTTGTACTATAAAAGGTATTGAACTATTGATCAAAAGGGGAGTAGTACCTGCTTGGTCTGGTGATTGTCAAACCTAGTTATCACTGCCAGATAGTAGCCTCATGCTGGCAATGGTTTTTGCAGTAGTCTACACACTAACTTCTCTACTCATTATTTATTCATCTCGTTTGTGCATCCAATATCAATGAGCTCGTTAGTTGCACATATATTCACATACATTGCTAATGTTCTATGTCTTTTTAATGAAAAATTCCTGCCCAAATGTTCTCATTAAATTGTATGCTATTGTTGCAGAATAATTGCTCATTCCTATGAAACCATGGGTACACTCCATTAACAAATTCTAGAGATGAATCACATTAAAAACTGTAACGGAAGGACAAAATGTATTGTCGGATCCTGCAGTTGCCAAGATGCCGGTGTTTGCAATTTTGTTTTGCCAAATGAAATATCTTGTTTGATAAGATCAAAACATGAAAGCTTGTTAGAGTTAATGGATTGAATCATCAGGCTATGTCCTTCTGTTGGGAAAAAATATTTCATTGTAAAAAATTGCTTATTTATGTTAGAGTAGATTAACAGATGCATGGAGCAGGGAACTAAAGCTCAAATTTTGTGAGAAATTTTAACATTTGTATAATGTGTATACCTGCATATTTTATAACATTAACTTGTAATAAAGTACCCTTCATGTTGAGAATGATCGAAATGATAAGTTGTAGAAAAACTTTCCAAACTGACAATCAAATGCGTTTCAAGAGATCTTGTAGATTTAATCACTGTCAATTTAATGAATACATGCAGTTCTATGTTTGTATTAGTTAATAGTCTATAGTGGCATGCATAGCGAAATAATAATATTTCAAGTGATTGAACTTTGAAGGCACTGCCTATAATGGGGATCACAAGCTTAGAGAAAAAGCACCTGTCCAGATGGGGTTGTAGAAATTTAACTTAAACTTTCATGTCTACTCTATGTATAATGGGTCATAAAACCCTGATTTCTCACAAAATAACATCAATGAATCAGGCACATAAAGTTATATCTGCAGAAAGTTTTATACTCGCATGAGAGGGGTCCAGGGGTAGTATTTGCAAAGCATCTCATGAGAATACTAAAAATCTTTAAATTTCCATGCCATCAGCAGTTATGAACAAGATAACCTGAAGATGATTATTTTTACATTCTATACTTTTCAAGCATTATGTGAAACACTACTCAACTACATGACATAGTCTTCAATTTGAGGAAAACATTTTTAAGTCAAAAGTTTTGCTCTAAGATGCTTTGCGAATAGAGTCCAGCCCAGGTGTACTATTAAATAAACTAGGCTAACTTGCTTATATCCTTTTCATCTATCTTTTTAGCAGTGAGAGTAATTGATGATACCTATATGATACATTATGTTTACGTTGGCTGGCACATTGTTAATATTACCTGAAATGATGTTTATATAAAAGCCACATTATTATCCACCAAGTATATTGTGTCTTGGTCAGCAGAAATTTGTTGTGTCAGAAAGTAAGGAACACTCTGTGAACACTCTGGTCTCTAAGTGTGCTATAAACTATATTATCCAGTCACTTCAGGCCAAATCAGCCCGATAACAGGGTGCCGGATAACATTTTCAATAAACCGTCAAGTGGTCATGTGACTTGCAATAAACCGTCACCTCATCACGTGATCTGACGGACTTCTTCTTAAAGCGGGGTCGCCGGCTGAAACTCTGTATCCGAGGATGAGGTTTTCCTATTTAAAATGAGCTTGGGTCGATCAATAATTGTTCTACGACTTACCTGCGTGTACATGACGTTATCAAGATGTCCGACGTTGTTGTTTTGTCGTGACGTCAGTGAACGAACGTGACGTTACGCACAAATAATGAAAAGGCAAATAAATAGTCCGACTTTTATTCCCTTTTTAAAGCAGATGTAGTGACTGGATAAATAGAATAATAGGTTAGTGCCGTGGAGTGAGTGAAAGTTTATCCGGCTCGGCTGCGGAAATTATCGGATTCGCCTACGGCTCACCCGATAAATTCCTCCGCCTTGCCAGATAAACTTACTCATCCACGGCACTAACCTATTATTCTCTATATACCAGGAGTTAGTACTTATCATAGTTTACATATATTCCTCCTTGGTACTTCTTGTTGTTTGTTCTGCTTGTTGTTGTATATTTATCATTGTTAACTAGACCATCATTAACTGGTCCATACATGTATAGATTATCTATCTATTTTTTACCAAAGATAGTAACAATGTTCAAAGGAGTCTTCATGTTTTTTTTCAGAATTTTAAATAGAAATAAAGAAAAGAAAGACAAATTTCAAGTCCAAAAATTTTGATTGGTTTTGACAGAATTCTGATTTTTGTTGTGTTTGATTGTCTCAGAATACACTTGTATATTCATGGTGATACCATTGTGTTGTTTGCTTGATGTGAAGTCCTTAGAAAGGTATAACTTCCATGCATTTGGTTTGCTAACAAAAAACTTCCTAATGCTAGTGTTACTACATTGCTGAAGTATATCATTAGGTCTGTCATCACATAATAACATGGTTCCTGTCTTTATTCTTATATGTGTCCTAATGAAGTCTTAATATTCACTATTTTCATTTTGTGTATTTTCAGGATCCTCCATTGACTTGACACCCACCTTGCTTGGAATCTATGACCAAATTGCTTCATCCAATCAAAATGGAGAAAATTCACAATTGGACCAATCAGATTTTGACTATTTCTTAGCCAATGAAAACTTGGAGGATGGTTCTGATGACCAATGTCATTCACCGAAACCTACACCTCCGCTGGAAAGGAAATCAAGCAACCAATCAAAAGGCAGGGAGCTACTGCATCCACAAATGAGTGGAAACTCAGAAATGGATAATTTCAAAAGTTTCAAAAATAAATTTAAAACTGATAACTCTGAGACTAATGACCCTAACATGGATCTTGACAATAAGAAAAGACCTTTAAGCATGAGCTCAATGTCTTCTTCTTCCACATCGTCTTTACAGAGAAGAAGGAAACGTCCGAATTTGAGTCAGTACTCAGAATCCAACAGTTCTAGTCAGCTAGATATCGAGAAACTTGACAATCTTTTGTACATTGACGACATTCCTGACGTTGATGAACAAGAAGCGAGTGCTGATGACCTATCTATGTGTTCAGAAGACAAGAGAAAATCAGGCGGAGATTCTGATTCTCAAGTGTCTGCTGAACAAACTGTAACTGACCAATCAGAATGCAATTCTTTATCATTCCACCAATCAGATTCAAGCTTATCATACACACCCTCTGATTCGACCAATTGTAGTACAGCTGATCTGTCCTTGAATAGTGACCTTAAATCATGTGATAAATCAGGAGAAAAGGTCAGAAGGTCACCGTCAAGGACATCACAGAAATCTAGTGGAAGGTCAGGGTCAGTGAAGCAACCTGGTCACTATGTGAGCTTTGTACAGAGGGTGGTAGCAGAACTGGTGGAAACTGAGAGGATATATGTCAAACATCTACATGATATCAAACAGGTTAGTGTTGTTATCAATATCAATTACAGGTGGGTGTGTATTTAATATTGATCTTACTTGTCTTAAGAATAAGGACATCCAATCAGATCACACCATATTAAATCCTGTATAGCACAGACAACCCAAAGCCACACAATTAGGATGGCAGTGTCGCGCAACACACCCAAGAGTCAGACATTGAACGAACCATCCTCATCCCTACAAACTCTTGGTCAGTAACAGGCGATGTGATTGGCTATCCTTATTCTCTAATTGAAAAATATCAATATCGAATACAACCCCAGAATGCATTGTAACATTTAGATACAGATTTTTTGCATAACCTTCTTTTGGGTTGTTGCAAAAGTAATGTTGAACAAAACTTTGTGTGACTCATGTCAGTATACTTTATAATTAGCCTAGTTGTGTTTATCTTCTGCACAATATGCTGGTATCAGTTTTCACTTGGTTGGTTTGACAAATTATATCATGTAGGTATAATGAAAGTGGTGTCTGGTGACATAATTATATCATTACACCAAAATACAAAGTTTGCATTTTATGCTCTTTTCATTTTACATTTTCATTTTACATTATATAATTTCATGCACAAACGAGCTAGCAATTTATGAATTAGTCATTTTGAAGTTTCAAGCGGCTGACTGCATATTGTACAATACAATACTAGTATTGTATCTTGCTACATGTAGTTCTGAATGGGGCATACAATATTTTGTTATCTTAGAAAGTGATTATGTTTACCATATGATGTGAAACATATGCAATCTTTTCATATCCACCTAGTTACTGTTAGGTATAAAATCATCCAAAAAGGATATGCGAAAATCGGACCAGGAAGGCAGCACTCAACTCAACCAGCCGAGCACTGAAAACAGTAACATTTTTACACAACATAACACAACTACACGGAGCAATACCCTTAGGTTGCAATTTAGAAAGCTGGTTAGTTGAACCCACCACTGTATAACTGAAAAACTGTCCAGAAAAGATGCAAATCTCCAAATATTGAAAAAAACAAAACAATGTAGAAACAAAATCGCAATCCTCTTGAGTATTCATACAGAAACTGTTTGTGAGGCCAGGGGTAGACACTAACTGTTTTGGTCACTGGTCCGAAAGTTAAGAAGGGTAAAATCTGTAAATAAAACAGTTACTGGTCCTTCAAGACTTTTACTGGTCCTACTTGATTTTCACTGGCTTCGGGCCAGCGGACCAGTGTTAGTGTCAAGCACTGCATGCAGGCATGAAGTCAGGAAGAGAATATCTGGCAAGGCAATTGTCAATATTAGCTTCATTCGACAAGATGATTCAATGTAAAATTAATGTTAACTGTTAATAGAAAAAAAACATTATTTTTACCACTTCAAAATTTATTTAAATTGAGGTAGACTGACAGTAAAATGTGACTTAAATTTGTATGATCCTGTCTGCCTGTCAATATGGAAGTGCCCGACACACTTTATAATCATTTCAGCAAAATGTAAACTTTAATATGATTTTATGATGATAATAATAACATTAGGGAAATACATTTAAAGGGATGACACCCATTTAAACGGATGCCAATCACTGCAATAATGGGAGACAAATTATATATGTTGTTTGTTGTTTGGCTGTAAACTGAATAAGAACGTCATGTTAAAGAAAAGCTCGTTAAACGCTCCATCTTTCATGGTTAGACATCATTTAATTGCTCAACTTTCAATTGGGGGGGGGGAGGGCATGCAGGATAACTCGTTAAGTAAATTATGTGAATTGGCCATCATATAAATTGCTAAGAAACAGCGTTAATGCTTTGGTCACACTGAGCATTTTTTTGCTTCTGCGACATGCTCCTGATTTAAATAAATTAGCTTTGGGAGGCATTGGAAACAGGGATATCACAAATGTTCTATTGATTACCCAGAAGCTTCCCCTAGACCAAGAGGAACCATTTCTCAATGCCTTCTGAAGCCTATATATTAAATATTGTGTACAATGCCGAGGCAAAAAAAATCAGTGGGACCAAGACATAAATTAAGTCAATATGGCATGACGTATATGACGTACATATATATGTGTATATTACAGATATTAATTATTGCCATTTATGGGACTGTCATAATACCATCTTGATTTATCCAGCATACTATTTCTGTAAAAAACAGTTTGAGGGCTGACAGTGCAAAACTGTTGTAATTGTGCCTCTATAAATTGATGTAGTTACCATAGTTTTGCACCAATCCCGAAAATTACTATGGCATGTGTATACAATAGTGTATAAATTACAATGGACGATCATATGTCATACATATATTTACTGTAAAATCTTTCACTTTCGATGGGACAAAATTTCGTGGTCTTGGGCAAAAAAAACACTTTCGATGGTACGTTAATGTATGCATTTTGCATTTCAGGTAATAAATACCTGAGAGTCAAAATAATTGTTCAATGGGATTTGATTTCGTGGTAGAAGGTGAACCACAAAATCCACCAAATTTAATCCCCCACGAAAATTAATGACTTTACCGAATTACGCTGAACATACATCAAAATTTCAGTTTTCTGACCAAGTATGTGACTGTTTCTGACCAGAGTATGTGACGTTTATGTGACCATAATAACCACAGCTAATGGACAAACATTGCTGGACTAACATGTCAAAAGTAATATATTGTGCGATCTTTTCTGTGAAAGTGAGAATTTAGCATATTTGGTTTTAGATAGTTGAGTCAATTTAATAATATTTTATTATTATGAAATCTAGAATATAATAATAATAATAATAACGACTTTATTTATAGTGGATTACATATTTGGTTCAAGACCAATTTTCAATATGGTCCACATATGCTGGCTTAGACTGATACGTATTTAAAACCTGCATCACAAGTCGCTTCTTATGAGCCTATTTTAATGAAAATCAGAACTTGTCATGTTGACCAAACTGAAATTGAAACAGCTTGTTTAACCATAAGTAAAGAGTAATTTTGGACTTTTTTTTCGTGTTTTCTCAAAATATTGATTTTGTACTTAGACTTTCTCAATCTAAGCCAGCGACATGACTGTATTAAAATATAACCATGGGACCAAAATCCTACAATGTTTCATCAGGGATTCACCACAACATAATATTACATATTTTCTTTCATGTTTCCCAAGCGTAGGGAGGGGGATAACTTGGGGATACTTTGAAATACTTCAGTTGCATAATAATAAATTATGTGTTACACATAGAGGGGTCTGAATTTTTTGTACAACATTTGCTTCAAATAATAGGTTTTTTTCTGTTTACTTTAATTGCAGTATGCGCCTGGCATGGAGATAGGAGATGCCATGCACTATTGCAATTCTTGTGTTTCTCCCTAGCTTGGGGATCAGTAATTATGTTGTTCCTCCAGTATGGAGCTGATAAGTTTTAGCAAGAATGTTGTAACTGTGTATTTTTTATTACAGGGCTATTACCAACATATCACAGACATCCCTGGATTGAAACTGTCTACCTATGATAGAGAATGTTTGTTTGGAAATATTGTAGAAATATATGACTTCAGTTGGTATGTATAATGATATGGTGTTTCTATAAAGCCTAGGTCCCACTGAGCACTTTTTATCTCAGAAATGTAGAGCTCTACTCTTGATGGAAATAAATGAGCTTTGTGAGGAACAGGACTAGCCGGATTTCAAAGAGTTTTTGATGACCTCTCTGTAGCTTCTGAGCCGAGCATAGCCTTTATTTTCCATTCAGCTTTCTGCTGAAATATGGCAGGCAGACAGGCTATGTGTTTCCACCTGGATTTGAACCCGGGTTGCCAGATTAGACGCCAAGTGTAGCTTTCCCTCCACCAGAATGACCCCTTTCTTGATGCCTTTTGATGCTGCATTTCGACGGTGCCGAACTAAAACCCCGTAACTCAATTTTGGAGCGAAAACTTTTTTTGCTGCATTCGCATCTGCTAGATGTCCCGCGCATTTCTGTCTTGTCGCCATCTAAGTAACGCAATTGGCTATTTAAATGGCGACAAGACAGAAATGTGCGGGAAGTCTAGCAGATGCTGCAAAAATGTTTTCGTGCCAAAAGTGAGTTACGGTGTGTTAGTTCGGCACCATCGATTTTTTATATTTGGGAGTAAATGCATCGCCAAGACAAGAAATGCTCAGTGTGACTTAGGCTTAATATAACGAAGATAATATTCTAGAGTATGGCAGTATTTTATGACAGTTTCAGTACTGTAGCATTACGTGTGGTCCCCTCACACAACTGTGACAGTTAAATTATTTGTTATTGCCCGATAGTATAATGTTGTATTGTAGATTCCAAAATATTGTGCTCGTAACTGCCAAAACTTGATATTATTCAGGTGATGTTGGTCATAGATACAGATACATTTGAATGCTATATCTAACTGATGGCATCTTCTATACACTTACTCCGGTGGTTTGGTGTGCCATCGTGACTTTAACATTAATTGGCATTTAAAAATATGCTGAAGAAGAGATCATACTTACTGACTGAAGCTCTTTGCTCCCCAATGTAGCATAGTTACTGATATCACATAGTGACAAGGTTAGATTTTGTGGTCATTCTTCGCCCGTCGTCTGTATGTCAACAACTGTCTTGATCCAAATGTTCATGAAACTTGTTTAGAATGTTGTTCCTCTTGAAATCTAGACTAAGTTCGAAACTGGGTCATGTGGGGTCAATAACTAGGTCGCTGGGTAATGGAAAAACCTTGTGTTCACCCCAGAGGTCACAATTTTTATTCAGTTTTCATGGAACTTGTTAAGAATGTTGTTTCTCTTGAAATCTAGACCAAGTTCGAAAACTGGGTCAAGTGGGGTCAAGAACTAGGTCACTGGGTGAAATAAAAGACAAACCTTGTGTTCACCCCAGAGGTCACAATTTGGATTCAGTTTTCATGAAACTTGGTTGAAATGTTATTCTTGAAATCTAGGCCGCATTCAAAACTGGGTCAAGTGAGGTCAAATATAAGGTCACTAGATCAAATCTTATAAAAACCATGTGTTCACGCCAGAGGTCACAGTTGTGATTTAATCTTCGTGAAACTGGGTCATATAGGGTCATAAACTAGGTCACTTAGGCAAATTTTAGAACTCTAGAGACTTCAGTTTTGATCCAAACTTCATGAAACTTAGTCACAATACCATTTTACGGATATCTAGGCCACAGTTTTGATCCAATCTAACGACACTTGTCTGTTAGAAGCTGTAAATTATTTCTTAGGTGCACTCAATAGGTGCATTTTAAGACAGGTGACCGACCAAGGGTTCTTTGGGCCCTCTTGTTAAAAATTCTCAATTGTTTTTTCACTGTAGTGTGTATTACTAAGTTTCCAGGGTATTAACCATTGGTTAATTTTGAGTTTATATTGTATTTCAGTGGCTTCCTGAATGCACTTGAAGATTGTGGTATGGATCCGATACAAGTTGCTGAGTGTTTTGTCAAGAATAGTGAAGGTTTCGTGATATATGCTGAGTACTGCACCAATTATCCAAGGTACTAACTTTGTAACTTATACAGTACATCATGTTCCTAGTTTGATTCTCGATCGGGGCAGCAGTCAAATTTGAATCACTTTTCAGCTTAGGAGTAAATAGGTTAATCTAGCTGACAAAACGGATGACAATTATTCAATGTATCTCAGTTTAACTCGAACAAAGAAAGCATTGCTCAATTTACAAAAAACGATACCAGTACCCATTGGAAGTATGCTTTTAGCATGTTTAGTGTGTATTTACAGCCATTCTCATTCATTGATAAACGCATCACAAAATGCTGCAGAACATATCACTTAGTGTACAATCTAGTGTTTTAATAACCATGATAATGTTGATTAAAGCTGAATGAAATATCTCACCTGACTGATTGGTGCTATCTTAGAGGAATTATGTTCTGCACCAGTTTCTGATTCTGATATTTCTGATATTTCAATCAAGTCTCCCACCTGGGCTTGTTTCATGTTTCATGTGCTGAACCCAATTATAACCGACATTCATTGCACACTTATTAAATTATCAGTGCTGTAATAGTAAATCTTGATATTTATGAGGCGTAGACAAAGTTTTTTATACACGTTCATGTACTGATATAGTATCCACTCTGCGCAATATTACACATGTTATCCTAAAATTTTAAGGTTTTGTAAAATCCTTTAATTTTTTATGGTACAAAATTTCATGGTTTTGGCAATTAAGGCTATTTCGATGGGACATTAATTTGTGGATTGTGTATTTCAGGTAATAAATACAAGGGTCAAAATTATTTTTCAAAAGGGATTTGATTTTGTGGTTAAATGTGAACTACGAAATCCACAGAATTTAATCCCCAAAAAATTAATGATTTTGCAGTAAATAGTTCACTCGTTGCAATATTGCATGTATATGTTTGCTGACGATGCACTCAAATTGCATTTTGACTTAATGATTAATAGTCCAGTCGTTTTAACTTTTAACCTCAAACTAATTGCAAAACAAACAGTTTTGTGTTTATATGGTGCGCAAAGCTATCCTTAGCAATGTACAAAATGTCCTAATTGAATATTCGTGGGACTTTTTGTGATATTTACAAATATATTGAATTGGCACATGTTTTCGCGATATTTGTCACTTTTGATGTAAATAAATCTTGACTTGTACCAGTAACTTATTTTTACATCGTGCTTAGAGGTCTTAATTTTGGTCTGATTTTTATGAAACTTGGCAGCAATGATCATCGGAAGCTAATCTAAGTTAAATAAAATTTTTAGTTAACCGGAGCCAAAATCTAGGTCACTAGGTCAAAACATAGAAAAAACAAGATATAGTCACCAGGGGTCGCAATTTCGACCTTACACTTGTGAAGTTTATTCGCAATGATCACCTTACAAAATCAAGGTCATGTATGAAATTGGATTAACATGAGTTAAAAACTAGGTCACTAGGCCAAATTATAGAACAAATCTTTTTACCCTTTTTACCTAATCTTTATGAAACCATGTCACATTGATCATGAAGACAAAATGTAGGTCAAATTTAATATTTACTTATCATGAGTTAAAACTAGGTCACTAGGTCAAATAATAGACAAACCTTCATGCGCCAAAAAGTCGCTTCAATTATTTTCACATATTGACCTAATTTTGACCCAAATTATTCAATAACATACTTGTCTTAGATGTTTTGAGATGAGCATTGTGACCAAGTTGCATAAATATTAGACCAAAATTGTGAATTTTGTACCTACACAACGTTTTCCTTTGATTTAAACTAGCGACCTACTTTTTGACCCCGGATGACCCAATTTATAACTTTGACCTAGATTTTGTTGATATTATGATTGTGACAAAGTTTCATAAATATAAGGTCAACATTATGACCTCTAGCGACTGCACAAGGTTTTGTTACAATTTGACCTAGTGACCTAGTTTTTTATCCTTGATCATCCATTTTCTACCTTGGCTTAAATTTTGTTCAGATGATCACTCTGACCAAGTTTCATAATCATAAAATCAAAAGTGTGAATACAAATGCAATTGTGGACGAACAGACAAAGAGAACAATCACTATTTCTCCCGAATCGGTAGATTCGTGTACATTTTGTATATTGTCATTTTTGTATACTGTCCAAACACAAATATCCTTTTTCCATTAGACACACATGTATACAACACATGATATGTGTAAATTTTAAACAAATTGGATTAATATTAAAGAAATGAATAAAACTTTTGTTTCCCCTTTCAAGTGCTATTTTGAGTCATTTTGTCGACATTTGAATGGGTAGTATACCAACACGTAGACTGGCATATATGTGAAAGGTAAATTGTCTGATGATAAAATCAATATTTGTATTCGATAGAAGAAGGTTGTATCTTTCAGAAAATATAAGCTTTAAGGTGCAATTAGTAAATATCTAACGACTTACACGGGGATTATTAGAACTTAAAATTCCCCATGTAGTATGAAATAAGGAAAATGCTGAAATTGCTACCAAAAGTGACCTTAAACATGTCGATTTTTTTGTATTTTCCCCACTGAACTCGCATATTTGACGTTCTGTCTGTACTTGATAATAGTCGGTAGATGATGAAAATGCAAAGAAACTCTGTTTTGCAATTTGTTTGAGGTTGACCATATTTTTTAGCTTCAATGACTGGACTATAATGATGGTGTAATTGGGAAAAAAAGTAATTTGTTTTTCTATCATGGCAAAACCACTTTAGTATCAATAACTGCTATCAATCACTAGAATCAACCCAGTGGTTGTCTGTGTTTATTTCCAGTAGTTGCATTTATTTCAAGGTCACTTAATGAAGGTCAAGATTGAAGGTTGTCTAAGTTTCAAATGTTGCCGTTTTGGGGTGACTCTTGGATCGGATGGCTTCCTTGGAGCAGTCACTAATATGTCTCCTTACAAACATATATCTCCATCTCACTAAAGAAACATACAAGTATCAAGTGGACAAGGGACTATTAATACAATATTGAATAGAACAGCTAAAACAGACTGCCCATGAAGTGCACATAAAACTTAAATATGACTTTAAATGATTAGACAAACTGGATGTCTCACAATTGTTGGGGAGAAATATTGATTCTGGTGCTGGATGTTTGTTTGGACTTTTGTCTGGATGAATGTCACAAAGTTTGTTCTAGACAGTTTGTCTGATTTCAAACATACTGATACTCTGTACGAAGCACAGTTGTGCCTATTGTCAGGAATTTTTGGTCAGATGCATTTTGCCAGAGTTATGGCCCTTTTGTGAGAGACATACATATTTGAGTCGAAAATCCTTTCATCTGTTTATCATTTTGATGTATTGGTTCTTTCAGTGCTGTAGCAGTGCTTACGAAGGTGATGTGTGACCCACAGCTCAGTAATATATTCAAGCAGAAACAGCTAGCCCTGGGACACAGTCTACCACTAGGTGCATACTTGTTGAAACCAGTCCAGCGAGTGCTCAAATACCACCTCTTACTTCAGGTAATTACTTAAATCATTTTATGACATTGTGTGACCAAATGGTAGTCATTTTGTAACCTTTTTTCAGTAAATAGGATGCAAGATTTGTGGTGGTTGAGAAACGGCACTACAGCTGAATAAAACAATGTCATTACATGCAGTGATCAAGGACACATGTCTGCATAGTAAAAGTTTAAATCCTAACAGGTTCTTTGGAAATTTTTGCTTGAGCTGTTATTAAAGAAGTATGTATGATTTTCTGCACAGTCTGTCAAAAGAGGTACTTTTTGGTGCTGATTGTCAAGAATCACCGAAATGACAGAACAAATTACCACATAGGAGCTTTGAAATAAACATTACACAACTTAGATTTGTTCACATCAAGTGGATCACATAAATATTTACAGAATAATGGTTAGAAACTTACCGTCGTCCGAAGTCGATAATTACTTTTGTTTTCATCTGAAATAAGGGGCTATTTCCACTGTATGGTGTTTACCAGTGAGTTTGTCTTTACACAAAATTTAATGTCAGTTTTCTAATAAAATAATTGGTGAAATACCAGTCTTGAGTCTTGAGGTTTATATATGTATGTTGGTATTGTAGAATATACTGAAGAATTATGACAAGAGTGACCCAGGTCATGATAAACTGGTGGCAGCATTAGAACACATGACTGACATGTCACATCACATTAATGAGATGAAACGTAAGCACGAGCATGCCGTGCGTGTACAGGAAATACAATCTCAACTTGAAGATTATGAGGGCGAAGATTTTACCCGTCTTGGTGAACTTGTTCTTGAGGTAAGACATACAGCAAATCATTCCATCTGTCTGTTTATACTGCCGAACGCCTCTTTTCGAGTATTATTGGCTGGTGTGTCTGACCAGGGTAGACATAAAATCAATGAAGTGACAGGGGTGAGATACAAGGAATCCAGGTTTGATACCCTAGCTCGTTTCGATTGAACGTGCCCAGTGTAAAGCACCGATACACAAGAGACTACCTCTGGGTTGCCAACCAGCTCATCTCTAGTTGGGTAAACAATCAGTGTTCTTGATTTTCCTGTTTAGTCAATACAAAAGTTTTCCCTTAAGATTCTTTGTGCATGTATATACCATAAATTCTAAGTTTTCTCTTAAGCTTTTTGTGAATACCCCCCCCACCCAGCATCTCAGACCAGTACTCTAATACATTCATTCTAAGACTGCACTATATTTATACCTTGTAACATTCTTTTTTCCAGGGGTCGTTTCGAATGTTTGGTGTTAAAGCGTCTAGACAGATGTTCCTTTTCGAGAAGGGTATAATAATAGCTAAACATAAAGAAGATGGAATGTTGACATGCAAAGCCTTTATCCCAGTAAGTGATAGGTATATGATACTGCAAACTGTAAACCAATTTACTTTTGTGAATACGAACATTTCGCGTTATGTCGATTGTCGGTACATTCGTGACTACAAACTTTCCATTTTTTAGTCTCACCCGATGTCTATATTTATGATTTGAACACTTTCGAGGCTACATAAATTTGCTAATTTCTTCCACAAGAAAACTTTGCAAAATTCAATTGCGCGGAACTATTTCTTGGTTTACAGTATTATTAAATTTTCTAAAAGTATTATTTCACTTGGAAGACCACCTGTGTAATATTTACCAACTATTATTCACAGGTTTTAAATTTCATAACATTGTATATTTAATGTTCTGTCAACAATTGTATTTCTATATTACACTGTAACACATCTGCAATTGTAGGCTACTTCTGTAATACATATCCGCAATTTCATTTTTCAAAATTTCTCCGGTTTTTCTAAATGCGAAGGCTAGGCAGCATAGAAAGATCTGAATATTAAATTATATAACATGAGATTAGCTAGACTGTGGTGGGAAACTTGGATATACTGTGTCCAAATTTCTACCCTGCTTGGTGAATAGAAGAATCCAGAATTTTATAATATATAAGGATAAAATAAGAAGTGTTAAAAGTGTCATGTTTGTATCATAATACAGGAAGTTGATCAGGATGTCATTCTTGCCTGTTTTAATACGTTCCTATAGTATCTAGTGCATCAGTCAGTTGCAACCACGATCCGCCCACCCCCGGGGATGGATGGTGGATAGCAGGGAAATGACTGTGTTTTTACCTTCCAGCTTCCCCTGCAGCGTCGGGAAGTGTGGGAGGTTTTGTCTCCGAGTCAATAAGCAATACCCCTGGGAAATATTTAGTTGTCAAGAGCATCAGCAAGTGGTTTTGGCAGGGTAATGACAACCTAAAGTTAAAATTCCTCACCCATCCCTAGGGGTGGGGGCCGTGGATGCAACTGGTGCATAGTATCCATTATTTAGAAGTATGCCAGTGATTTGATAAATCCTATGGTATTTTGTTTCAATATGCCATCAAATTTTGCAATCCTCATTTATCAACATTGACTTAGACCATCATTGCTGTTGTAATATGTGAGAAATGACATATTTTAACAGAGTTTTATATATTTTTCAGTGTGCCAAACTAATGTTAGTGGAAAGTATCCCTAAGGAACCCCTCAACTTTCAGATTGTACCATTTGATAATCCCAAAGGTGCTTTTACCATACATGTAAGTTGGATATTTTATTTTCTTAATACATGTACATAAAACATCCAGATGGTTTGTTGACTGAATGACAATTTGTAAACTACAAATGCATGATTTAAAGTCTAAGGGAGCAACTCTTGCAAAATGAGTATTTTGTTCACCATACAATTTGCTAAATACGATATTTTGTCTACTATTTCGACAGATATAGTCAACATTCTTTTGTGGAGTATTGGTCATTTTTTAAGAAACAGTCTAATGGTTCCATAATTCATTGTACGTAATGGATGATCAGAAAAAAGTTGTGAGAGCACTAATGTGATATTAAACCTGTGTCACATCAGCCTTGCCAGAGCCATATACCCTATCTACGATCTTTCTTGGTGCACCCTTTTATAAAATAGCCTAATAGTTTTTCGTCTGACAACACTGTAAGACCATCCAAAGGCTTTAGCAAAAAATGTTTGCGATACATAATGAACACACCATCACAAAAAAAATCTTTAACATGTTGATACCTTGTCGAATTTGACCTGATCTTGACCTTTGTGCATGAATATATTACAAGGTTCTTGCTTTAACTATATCAATTCCTGCAAAAAAATTGTGCTAAATTGGTGTTTCAATTCTGTGTTTGTTTTATAAATCAAGCATCTTTGTGATACTCTCCAATTATGAAAAGATGCAACTGGAGTTATAAATATAGGCAAGATATTGACTGTTAAATTATTCTAATTAAAAGGTGAGGTTCTTGTCAAATTCGACAAGCTATATGAAAATAGTGTAAGTCTAGAACCAGTCAGGTGTTTTGTACTAAATTATACAGTACTTCAAGAAAAAAAATTTGTAATGTATATTTTGTGTATTTTAGGCTCGGAATCTAGAACAGAAGAGAAAATGGTGTCAGGAAATAAAAACATTGATCCTAGAAAGTTTCTCCAGTAAGATCCCGGACAATGTCAAGGATTTGATCATTGAGAAGTTGGGTAAAACCAAGGAAGAAGATGGTTAGTGTTATATACCTGAATATTATCCCCCCATCATTTAATTTCAATGGGACAAAATTTCTTGGTTTTGTGGAAAAAGATCATGCGGTGACAAAATTTCAAGGATGTTTTATCCACTCAGTTATACACTATAGAAACTATTTGGAAATATTTGTTGTTGAGATCATCCACAAAATTCAATCCCCTTCGAATATTAATGATTTACAGTATAAATGATCAACCTGTAAGTTCACGGTAACTGCTAGTTTGCCACATATCAGGATTATGGGAATCGATAGTCTCCAATATGATTGAAAACTGATTAAAAACACCGTTTGATTTTGCCTTTAAAAATGGTTGCCATTTCGAAATGAAGACAAAACAATTGATAATTGCTGTTATGAACTTGTTTTTTTTGGTTATTTTCAGATCTTGTACTTGGTAGTTCAGACACGAGTAAAAGTCATATGACAACACCAGATTATTTAGAAAAACGTTTACGTGCTCGGCGGAAATCTGGTCCCGCTCTGATTCCAGGTATAAGTCATATTTATGATACCATTTGATATGCATGTATTTATACCTTGGAGAAATTGACCTTATCCTAACCTTTATGCATGACTATATTACCAGGTTCTTGCTTTGAATATATTGATTTCTGCAAGCAAAACATGCAATATTGATAATCTCAAAGCGTCTTTGTGATACTACTCCCTGATCATGAAAACTATACTACCGGGGTTATAAATTTAGACAAGATATTGAGTGTTAAATTATATGCTAATTAAAAGGTCAGGATCGAGTCAAATTCTCCAAATCATTTCACGTGTACATCATAACTACTTTATCTATCTTGCTGTCAAAGGGAGTTAATCGTGTAACAATAAATTGCTTGATAAACAAAATACTATAATGCACAGGTAGACTCATTTAAAATATTTAGAGAATGCATTCCATTTGGAAATACTGGATCCATAAACGTGGGGAACATTCATCATTGATACAAGTGTGGGGAAGTTTATATGAATGCGGGGAATTTGATCTTACCAAAACAAATATGATATAAAGGGGGAAATTTGATAAAACCAAGGGGAATAACTAAATGTTACTCAAGAGAGAGACAACTCTTCACACAGTGATAAAACCTAATCACTGTATGACTTATTGGGATACTATACAATTCAACATGTATTACTTATTGCGACAAACAGACTTTTCTAGTACAGTCAAGTGTATTATATTTTTTCAAGTATATGAAGAACAATGGAGTTATGTTTCCTGATAATTTCTGTTTTCTATTTTAGAGTTACTGAGACAAAGAGCCAAGAAATCAAACCAGGGAAAGAATAGGGTAGGTTTTTACCTTATACTTTTATTTATACAGAGAATGCATGCTAAATAATGTGTATGAATAAACATGGCTTTGTATACTTGTACAGCTACAGTCATTGGTATCATATGTATGTAAAAAACTTGTACCGGTATGTCATATAAATGCAAAGTTATGTTTAAAGTTATTGATAAAGAAATACAAACTTTTAGACCACCATACATCACTCAATAATGCGGTACTCATGAATAACCAAAATTAGGTGAACTTGGAAAACGAGAAATTGACAACAAAAGGGGGAGTAACTCCTCTTTTAATAGGAGTACTTGGCAGGTATGTTGGTATGAAGTATTGATATACATTTGGTTCATTAATTGTCTAACCATTTCAGATTGAGTCACCTAGCAATAAGACCTCGTCATTAGACAATGTCAATTATAACAAGAACTTTTCATCAAGAAATCAATCAAATCAATCTGTAAGTATACTCTTGGTTGTTGACGAGCATCGTTATTACAAGCACCCGGCTTATTTCAAGCAGATTTCAAAGTCCCCGCAAATAAGCTAAATGCATGTTGTATACTTTTATCACTGCTATGTCAAGCTCCCGGTTTATTCCGATCATTTGGCTTATCCTGAATAGTTCTCAGGATAATGAGGTTTTACTGTATTTATTTATTGATCTTAGACTGTCTTGACTAATGTTCAATTCCAAATCGCTCCAAGTGTCACAAAATAATTATTTTCTCCAGTTGACTTTAATATTTGACAAGTTTTGAAACTGATTTTTAATTCTCAATCTTTGTGACCTTGAATAAAAATGTCTCAGATTGACAACAGGGAAAACTTAACCTTTGCAGCCTTCGCAAGTTAGTTGAGCTGTTGCCCATAAAAGGCAAATGGACCCTACCAATATCTGTTCCTAGATTCGTATTCAAATATTCAACATAAAACAATGTCATCGGGTATGAACTTGCTCTTGCCATTAAAAATTACTTGTTCATGATTTCTAAAATAAGGCATTTTCACTATTACAGGATCAGTTTGGATTCCGGAACCATGTGTCCCCATTCTCTAGAAAGGTTGCTACGAGACGAGAAAACCAGGAGAACCAATCACCCAGTCATCAATCGCCAAATCATCAATCGCCGAATCATCAGTCACCGAATCATGTATCCAAACGTCCAGTATCGGTCCAGAGAAGTCAGAGCTTCCAAAATTCAATGCGTAATAGTCAACCAACGGAGAATTACCTGAAGGAGAAATCAAACAATGACTCGCTGTCTGTGGACAATCTGTCTCAATCGGATGGTCCAGCAATTCGAACAAACAGCTTCCGTATGGCCACAAGGATTTCACCTATACGATTTGATAATGTGGATGGTGCTTTAAATGACTCTGAACAAAATAGCGTAAGTGTGCAATCTCAATCGAATGAATCGACGTTATCAAACGCGGACATTCTTCGTCCGTCTGTGCGGAAGAGTATCGCGGACATTGACGAGGTTGATTCTGATAAATCGTACAGTCCTCTTGACAGTAGTATCAGTGCAGTGCCAAACCTAAATGGTAGTTTCCTAGGGGAATTAAGTTCACAGAAGCGAGGTCGCTACGCAAGCATGCCTGTGTTAAACTCAACTCCTCCCAGTTCACCAAAAGTGTCAAGACTGTGTTCAGAAAGGACGTCTTACAGTCCTAATGCTACAAATTCACCAAAACTTGCTGTTCATTATGCCAAAAGGATTGATATCCAACCTTATTTTTCCTACAGCAGAGATCGAATTCATCAAATGGGTACTAACAATAATATGCCAAAAGACCAAAATACTGCATCACATAACTTAATTAAGGACCAAATACGTGTTAATGCCTTTAATGATGCTTTTGTCAATTTGCGTAAATCTCAGGAAAATGTGTTTGATAAAGACAGTGCCTCTGTATCCATGAGTTTAACTCAACCGAAACCTTTCAGTTCAACATTAAAACATTCTGCTAACATTCTCCAATCTAAAGCCAAGCTGAATAAATGGAGTGATGAGAGGTTCACTAAAGGTTCCATGTCGGACGTCTCACATTTATCGGAAGATCCATGGGTTCCCAACAAGCAGAGATCATATACTGAGTCCAGGGTGACTTTGGAGGGACATCGGAAAGACCGACCGGTAACTTCCACCCCAACTCCTAAATCACAAGGTGCGCCACTTAATCGTCAGGTTGGTCGTTTGAACTCAGAATGTCGAGAAAGTCGGCATTTACGGACCCAGTCTTTTAATGGGGATGATACCATAACTGGTAGAGATATACCAGACTGGGTGGTTTATGCAAATAGAAACTCTATACCTGTCTCAGGCCTTGCTGGTGAAGAAATTAGCAGAAAATATAAATACTGTACTCCACCGAGAGGCTCCATGGAACCTCCGACCTGTTCTAGGGACAGTGTTAGTGACATGGCTAAAACACCCCTCCATCAGAATGTGGTTACTTCCTACACAACCCCTATAAGACATGGAACGAGTCAGGTTAGCAATGGTTATATTCGGGAGACGGATATCAGTACGGGTGACAGTACCATCTCATTGTCTGCTACTACAACAAGTAGTGAGACATGTAGCAGTCCAGATATATTAAAAGATGGAGTGTTCGATGATTTAAGCTTTCCACGTGACCGATCACAATTGTCAAGGTCATTTTCGTCTCCAGAACCGAAGTCAAAATTCCGACGGCAGCTTCAGGAGGATAGACCGGCATCTGCAGATGTGCTCGGTGACGTGAATCATATTGAAGAGAGTGAAAAACTTGTAGCTGAAATGGAACGTTATTTAAAACGTTCAACATCATCTAGTGGAAGTTTAAGTTCATCAAATAGCAAATTTCCAACAAGTATTCCAACATTTGAACGTAGAGTTGAAAACCGTAATCGTGATTCCTGTCTGTCGTCTGGTTCTGCGTCATCGTATGAAAGCACTGGTGATTTGTCTCATAATTCCGAGGAAGGGCTTGTTGATCACATCAAACATAAAATCAGTAACATTACTCATAAACTAACCGGGAAAAAACAATATGATGTGTCTCGTGGTCATGAATCGCCCTCCTCATCGAACTTATCACGCTATAAACAAGAGAATCATCCAACAAAGTTGGGTCATAATTTCAGCCTCAGACTGAAAGTGGCCCCTAAAGCGTCGGAACCAGACCTTCCGTCACTTCTACGTGATTCAGAACCTGGCAGTGAAGCTATAGGGTCTAGAATGGCTAATACTGATCTAGATGATTATGCAACATTTTCATTACCTCGGGCACATGAGAGTGAAACATCGTCAGGCTCCAATAAATCGTCTCAGGATCCTAGAAGATTGCATTATGGGAGATTTTCTACTTCAAATCTGATTGGTCCAAAGTTAAATCACATTCCTGGAGAAAGTGGGACTTCGAAATATCAGTCTGAATCGAAACTTCCCCCATCAGGTGCTTCTATTAAAAACTTAAATGTAGCTCAGTCAGATTCTGCGTTTTCTATTCAAAGTGTCGACAGTAGCTCAACGGAGGACTCTCCGAGAGAAATACGATCTCATGCTGAAGTACATAATGTGAAATCTTTGGATGAAAATGACAACCATGATGCTTTCTATGAAAGACGTTTATCAGCAGTGTTTAGTAGTGATGATGCGTTTAGGGATTCAGCAGTGTATTGTGACGACCTTGACACACCCCCTGTGAAAATCCAACATGAAACTCCCTTATCTCCAAACTTAAATATTAAAAGTTATGTTCTTCAATTGGAGGAGAAAAGCAAGCAGAAAGCACCTCCACCTCAGAGAGTGTTACTTAAAGAACCTGGTGCTATCATCAAACAACGAATGGAGAGTTTAATAGCAAACACTGACCCTCGTACGCGAAGTTCTAGTGCCAGTCGGAGTATAAGTTCTTCGACAAGTCGCGCTCAGAGTCGGTGTTCTAGTCGCGCTTCAAGTGAGGAAAAACACGAAAACACCGGCACTGCTTTACGTGATTACATTCATAGTAAGTTTCCTCGATCAGTCTCCGAGGTGGATTCGGATGACTTTGCATTCAGAAGTCATTCAGACTGTTCCAGTGGGGGAAGATTAAAGCCGGCTTTTTCGATGGGACGACTAGATGCTCTTAGCATGGATGTGGATAACTTAGTCATCATGAAAGGTTGGGTGAAAGAACTTATTGATAAATTCCAAGCTGACAACAAGTGAAACTGTAAAATTAGAAATAATGAGAGGGATCAGTTTTTGCTATAATTATATTCATGAATGCGGTAACTTCATGAAAATTTTGAAATCATGAAAATATATAAATTTACAGTCATGTTACCATATACTGCAATATGTTTTCTATGCACATGCTAAATTAATTATTTTTATTATATATTTTATGCAAACGTAGCAATGTGAATTTTGAATGTCTTTATTTTGATGTCATTGACACAGGTAAAAGTTTCATTGAAAAAGAATACAATGTAATAAATAAAATCTTGGATAAATTTGTATTATTTGATGTTAAGGTTATATGAATTTCGAGATAAACAAAATTTTCCCAAAATTATTTTTTTACTCATTTTTAATGATACAGTTGCCTGTGGTCATGATGGTATTTTTGTTGATGTCTTTTATAGTTGTAGCAATATTTTCTTAAGTTTGCTTTACATGTGCTAGTGATGTATGTATATGTGTCAGTAGGATTAAAGTGCAATTATTTGTTGATGTAAATAGGATTATAATAATTATTATATGAGATTGTTTATTATTCTTGTTCATAAATCTGTGATGGTTAATAATTGTTAACAAATATTTTTGTATGATCGTGTAATCTAGAAAGCGAGGGTCATCGCAACATTTTATGACTGGACAGTGAGGGTTGTCTAAACAATTTATTACTAGACTGCCAGGGTTGTCTAAACAATTCATTACTCGACAGCGAGGGTTGACTTAATAATTAATTACTGGACAGCGAGGGTTGTCTAAACAATTCATAACTAGACAGGGAGGGTTGTCTAAACAATTCATAACTCGACAGGGAGGGTTGTCTAAACAATTCATTACACTTTAGCTAGGGTTGTCTGAACAATTCATTACTCGACAGCCAGGGTTGTCTAAACAATGCATTACTCGACAGCCAGGGTTGTCTAAACAATGCATTACTCGACAGCCAGGGTTGTCTAAACAAATTATTATTGGACAGCAAGGGTTGTTTTAACATTTATTACTGGACAGCGAGGGTCATCCCAACATGTTTTTACTGGACAGCGAGGTTTGTCCCCAAAATTTTATTACTGTTTTGCATGTAGGAAATTTTAGATATACATCATTTTGTGCTTAATAATTATTGCTTTTTCTCCTTTTGTTTTCCAATCATAGTTTTTACCATAGTGTATGTAAAGTTAACTTGTGTTCCACATTTTTTATTTTCTATACAACCAAAGGGACCTATTAATTTATGGCGCTGGTTGTACGTCCATCCATTTGTCAGCAGAATCTGGTAAATGCAACTCAAATACCGTTTTCATTGGTACATTCAACAATTATACTTAGAATAGCTTTTGTATTTTTAAATTTGTTGTTTAAATCATTTTGTTCCATCTCAGATTTTTGTACTGATAATTATACTGATGTGACCACTAAGGGACCATATGTTACTTATTACTCTGCCAAGTCATTATCTTCCTATACACTAGACTTAAGTACGATAAATGCAAATGATACGATATCATACCTACCAAGTACTCCCTTTAAAATGGAGTTACCCCTATTTTAGTAGACAATTTCTGGTTTTCCAAGTTCATCTAACTTTGAACAAAGGTACATTGGATTCCGTTCCATATTTATAACCTCTAGAATTAATACCTTCATTGTTCAAGCATTTAAATCCCTTTTAGATCATATTTAAGCGCATTTTGTGACACGTTTTGCTTTATTACTCCTATTTTGGATTTAACTAGCCTGGCAGGTATTACGTAGTTTATACATCCTTGTAAAAACTACAACACTTACAAACACGTCTGTATTACATGGTTTTAATGATAAACTTATAATTAGATTTAACATTTTATAATCAAGAAACTGGATAAATTGTGTTACATGAAACAAAGTTAACCCTGTTTCATTATTGCAATACATACATTTCTTAAAGTTGTATTCATTATGTCATCCATATAATATTGGGTGAGGCGTACTGATTTTATGCCGGACATCAGGCCTGGTGGTTATAAACATTTCTCATTCTTGTCCTCGAACTCCGTACTCCATGCTCAAACTTGAAAATCAGCTGTTTTTAGAATTTTGCATCAAAACCTACACCAACTTGTAGCAAATGATCTTATTAAGAAAATGAATCCCCATTTCGTATGTTTCTATTCAGTAATAAAGAAGTTACAGCAGTTTTTGTAACTAAGAAATACTCCAATATTGGAGTACGGAGTATGAGTTGGAGCATGGAGCATGTACTCCAATGTTTATAATCACAGGGCCTGGATTGACATCATAATGTTTGTCGGAGTTCAATGTTCTGCCAAAAGTGGATCTGATGCTACCTAATGTCATAACAATTCGTATCACTGAAGAAGACTTATAAAAGTCGAAATGTTTGATAATTACAATAGGAGTTTGTCTTTATATTCCATTATACTTGAATGAAACTTCACAGGAATACTTTGTATCAAGTCTACTGTTGAATGAGCATATTGTCTGGAATTTTAGAACTGATTATTTCAGTCTTAGTAATGCCACTTTGTAGGAGACATACACTTTTGTGTCAAAAAACTGTTTTAATCACAGGTAACTGTATCATTGATAACAAAAAATGAAAAAATAATTTTTTTTGTAAAATTTGTATTTTTCTTTTTTCTTTAGAAAAATATTAATTTTAAGCAAAAGTTAAGTCATTATCAAAGATACAGTTACCTGTGGTTTTAATTGGTAATTTATTATGTATAGTGTTTATGTATTGTTATATGTTAGAAGAGAAGCCGGTACCTTGTCTTACACTAACTGCTGATCAGTTTGTAAATTGTATATGACCAATACACATTGTTTTGTATATCTCCCGAAAATGGGGTAGCTTCAACACAAAATAAATCATAAATTTCTCATGTGTTTTAGTTTTGCTTGAAATTCCAGTTTCATTTCTCAAATGTATCCTCAGTCTATACTATGTCTCCGTAGTTCAATGGTAAGTGTGCTTGCCATCTTATCTGGCGACCTGGGTTTATGTTACAAGCAGCTATAGTGACTGGTGATGTGTGTTTGTTTATTCTGATATAATGCCATTTGTCAACAATATTTATGCCCACCACTATAAATGACTTGGTATGTAGTATCGGCTCATCATCCCGGCTGCCGTAGATGCACATACCAAAGACTTGTTGCATTATATGCCAATCAAGTTTGAATTTGGGTTCAATCAAATAATTCTTGGAAGAGTTATGTCCCTTGCAGTCACTTCTTGCCAGCTTGGATATTTGTATCAATCACACACTACACACATACAAATGTACATGTCAGATCCCCTGCATCATGCGCTAGTCTCCTGGATTTAAGAATCTACTCCTGCATGATTTGAAGCAAATCGATCAAATCTCACACATTTCTTAGAATACTGGAACCTGATTTTTTTAAGAAAATGATGACAACTATTAGTTTCAAATGCTTCATGGAGCTTACATGGTATTGCCTTTCAAGTTAAATGAGTGAAAACTGCATAAAAACTACATTACTTCCAGTATAAATTTTGAGCAAAGAAATTTTGCATTTTAATGAAATCTGCATTTCCAGCACAAATCTTGTGCAAAGGGGTCTAAAACATTTGGTATTTATGTACACATTAATATAAGTTCAGTAATATATGTCAGTCGATTTACCTAACCAGTAGATCTGCACTGTATTCTAACCAAATACCAACTTATCCTTCCACCAGAAATCAGCGATTCATCCACATGTTGAGTTTGAAGAAAATTGTGATAATTTCATGGACAGGCCCCAATCTCCTTAAGCATCTCAAGTAGAAATCTGCTCAAATTGAGATTTGATAAAATCAGAGTCTGAATTTCAGATAAATCCGAAATTTGAGCTATTGAATATTTACTGCAATAAACTCGGAACAAAGTTTTGAGATGTCAATATGGCAAGTGACAATAATTGAGATGAGATTTAGCTCAAAATGAGATGCTTTGGGTGATTGGGGCCAGTTACGACCTTCCTATACCCAGATTTTAACCTGGGATGTTAGGTTATAAATCCAGTGACCAGGGACACCATAGCAATAGTCTCTGGTAGAAAGCTGAATGTTCAGGGGTGGAATTCACAAAGCGTCTTAAGTGAAAAATATGATTATCAACTTTTTACATTGTTTTGAACAGTTACGTAAAGCACTACACTAATAACCAAAAATTTATGAGATATTCTTAGTTTCTTGCAAGATATGCGCAGTTCAAATATTTAACATAAGTAAAAGTAAAAATATTTGTGAACTACTGGAATTTAACTTCCAAACATTTGTATCACTTATAACTGATAATCAACTGTTTAATTATGTGTTCAAATCCTAGGTGCAGAGACATCACATACAATTAATGTAAGCTGTGAACATAAAACTTGGACATTATGCACTTCATGTTATTTGCAACCATCTGTGAAAATTTGAAGATGAGTTACATCAAATTACTGGCTAATTTACAATTAGAAGGTCATAAGTACTTACAACATTATAAGACTCATTCATATTTTTACACTCCGCACCACAAGGCGCTTCTTATGAGTCTATCTTCATGAACAACGGAACTTGTCATGTTGACTTAACTGAGGTTGAAACAGCTCATTTTACCATAAGTAAAGAGTTATTTTCAGTCAGTTTTTTTCGTTTTTTTCTCAAAATATAGATTTCGCACTTACGAGTTACGACCTTCTCATTCTAAGCCAGCGATATATGTTTAGTATGACCATGCTGTATAGTATACATGAATATTGACAAAACATAAAAGGAGTAACTCCATTGAAACACAGAATGTATAAAAAATAAAAATATAATTATTGCATAAATATGTAAATATTCACAAGCAAATAGATAAAAATCAATTAAAATAGTAGGTTTTGACCAACCAACATAATTTAAAACACTTCCACCATTTGACTGCATTGTACTGTCCAGGATAAAAAAATAGATTGACACAGTGGTCAAGTCCATTATTACAGAGTAATACCAATTGAAACTTGAGATTGTAAATCTGTCAAAGTTTGAAGAAATTCCCTCCTACGGTTTGTGAGGAGTTCAACACACAAGATTTTTCACCATGAAGTATATAGTAAAAGTAACAAAGGGCCATAACTCAGGGTAAAAATTGATGTAGGAAAAATTCCATCCTTTATAGTCATCTAGCTACACATTGAGGTTGATCATCTGTGAAAGTTTGAAGAAATTCCACCCTACAGTTTATGAGGAGTTCAACACACAAGATTTGCGTTATGTGCATACAGACGGAAGATTTGCATTATGTTCATACGGATGGAAGTACAGACAGCACTATGCACCATTGCTACATGCCCCTTCTTATGAATAAGTTTGGGGGCACAAAAATCTCATAAGTCGAGAGTATTTCAGCCATATGGAGGTTACCCAATTACATTATCCTGACAACCGAGCAAACCAACAGTTACAGTGCGCCAGGCCACAATCTCCCGTAACATCTCAAGTAGAAATCTCATTTCAAATGGAGTTTTTGCCCAAATCAGTTGGAATTTCCAATAAATCTGAAGTTCAAACTCATTGAATTGTACTGCAATAATCTAGAAATAATTTTTTCTGTGTATAAATCCAATATTTAGTACATCCTCCCATGCAACCTATCCAATCTGCACATAGCAATAATTAAGGAGAAATTTATCTCAGATTGAGTTGTCTCGGGAGATCGGGGCCTGGTCGTTACACAGGAGGTATATTCATGCTTAGGCAACGGACACCTGGAATGAACTTCAATGAGCATCAAGTATTGAAGACACACAACCAATACCATTTTAACGACTGGTATGTCGCAGACTTGGATTGTCCAAGTGACCTCTCACACAGTCACACTCAAAAGCAGATTCTAAACTAAAATGTAAGTAAACCATCAGTCCATTACCACATGAATTAGTCAACAATACAGTAGTCAGTACTGTAAAATCATAAATTTTTGTGGGTGATTAAATTTCATGGATTTCGTGTATGACCTTGACCACAAATTAAATCCCCCTCAAATATTAAACTCTGTAGAATTTGACTTAGTGGATGCAGAATCCTTGAAATTACATCCCCACAAAATGGTCTTTTTCACATAAACCACGAAATTTCGTCCCAATGAAATTAAATAATTTTACAGTATATTTTTTGACATGTAGGTCATTTAATTTCAACAATAACTAGCTGAGATCACTTATGCATACATTCAACATTCACGAGAGGTATCGGGATATTTGTTCTTTAGACCCAACTTAAATTCACGAAACAATTCCTTATTTTTCATGTTCTCCATCTGTTTTTTGGCGTGGAATTTATCAGTTTCTTTAAAGTCTCTGTGAACCAGGAAAGCATTGTTGAGCACGGCAAAACGATATCCAGCAACATGTAGTTCACATACCTGCAATAGAAAAATAGTAAGTTCTGAAGTAACGCCTTTATTTAACGAGGCCATTCTCAAAAATCAGTGGTTAGTCAAGTTTCTATTCTTCTTTCTATCCAATATTTCGGATGATAAATACTCTGGATGAACGAGAATGAACGAGGCTGACAAATTCGGTTTCCTGATCTTCCATGTGGGCCTCAAAATAACATTAAAGTGGCCTTAAAACTCAGAATATAAGTTTTAAAATTATTTGTTTCGTAATTACCCATACATAATAAAATTACACTTCAAATTACCAATAATTGAGTCCATGGTAGATTTTATGGCATTTTTAACGATTTTTCAATAATTATAATGGTAGCAAATTGACCTGCAATTTAGTACACAAAAGCAGAACTTGTTGTGACAACTTTTCCACAAGTTCAGTATGTATGTCCATGTGTATGACATTATACTAGTATTGTAAACTTTCGACTTAAACCACTTGCTGAATTATTATATTGAATTTTAAAGCATTTTTCAACATTTTTTCAATCATATGTGTGAACGACAGCCAGCTAACCTGCAACTTAATAAAACCTGCATATATTGGGATGTAGACTGCTATCTGAAAGCAGATTTATAGTACACCCAGGATAACAAGAAACGCGGGAAAAATTGGAATAATCCACATAGGTGGAAAAATCAATCGTCTATGATTTATCAGTGTTATTTCAGTATATTAATTACCGTTTGTGTTTTAAATTTTTTAAGTAACCAATTTTGCAAAAGTTAAGACCAATCCGGTCAATGTTTGTTAACATTGCACTATCCTTGACAAAAGAGACCAATTTTACGCTACTCTGTAGATCCAATATAGATAAGCATTGTAACAAAAGCCTGTAAAATTGTCTTTATTACTTGACCTAGACCTGACTCAGGTACCTAAGATGGCCAAGTATAGAAATTGGTCTTTAGTTAATAATTACAGTCTACGTTTCATAGGAAAAATGCTTAGACCACATGTGACCCAATATTGATCACAGTCTAGATTTTGAGACAAATTTGGGACCATGGTTCAAAAAGATTTTGTCAAAACTGTACAAGGTATTTCCACATGTAGTTCAGTATTGAACAATGCAGAGGTTTGAAAGAGAAAATCAATGTGAATGACATAATTGTGACTTCTTGAGTGTTATGTTCCTTTTTTGTATGACCTTACATGTAAATACTCTAGAGCTTGATCCCATATGAGGTGTAGAAACTAATTAAAGGGAAAATTAAGTTTCATGAAGGTTTTGTAATAAAGGTAAAAAACTGTGACTTCTGCAACAATGTAATACTATTTAAGATGGTCATACTATAAGTGTGATCACAAAATACATCGTTTCGAGAGCTAGGTCAGAATCACGTTGAGCTATATAATTTTAAAATTAGAAGTGCAAAATAAATAAATTGAATATATATTAAAATACCCACTTGACTTATTCGGTTGAAGCCATATTGTTTGAATCTACCATCATACAATGGGAGGTCGGCCTTTCTAGCAATATAGAAGGGTTCCCATGGATCCTGCCAGTCTAGGATGTATCCGGTATCCAGAAACGGTAAGTATGGCAGATCCTTCCACTTATCATAGTCGGTAACTTTCTGACATTTCCAACAAACGTTGCTGTAGAAGGGACGAACATCTTGAGCGGCCCACATCTTTAGTAGAGATTCTTTATTCACTGTTTCTATCGCAACCCTTGATTCAAAAGCTGGAACCACGTAAACTAGTTTCTGTGCATTAGCATTTTCAATGGAAGCAATTGACTGTCTTTGAACAAACTTTGTAAATTGAGACTCAAGTCCCTTGGACGGAACCATGTCAATGTCGGTTATAAATATGTATGGTGTGCGGGAATAAGTTATTGCAAAATTGCGTAATATATTATGAGGATACGGAATTTCTGTGTCATAGTTCAATTTCTTGTCAATTTCATATTTTTGTACGTCAATATCACAATTTATATCAATGTCAAGAAGTTTATGTAAGTTTACGGGTAAATGACGTATTGGGTACATCACATGGAAGGTCACATGTTTCCTTACACTAGGGTAACATGTATGTAAGTGTAACATCGTATATAGCGCATGAACGCCGTCTTCACCGTGTGTAAATACTGAAACTGATATAGCACCTGTCCAGATTTGAGATAAATCTTTTAAGTAATGTAAATGTGTGACCGTTGTCTGTGAGCATAAGGTTACAGTATCCTGTGAATGATCAACCTCAGCCTCGATCACATTAGGAATCAGAAAATAGGAACCACTAGCATCTGTTATGTGAGCTTCATCCATTTTCTCTACCATATTTTCCATAAGTTTCTTTACATTTTCCGATTTTTGTACAATGTCATGTACACCGGTATCAGTTCCACCATCAACACTGTCAGATTTTTCATTCCCATCGTTAGTGGCCATGTGAACACTCCTATGTTCTTGTAGTTGAATCAGAGTCATCAGCTGATATGCCTGTAATATAACGATTATGACCAACAATAAGACGACCAACTTTCCATAGTTACTCCAGATCATTTCCTCCAAGTTTATTCTCTCATACTGACTTCGTAATCCTGACACTTTCCCCTGAAACAATAATAAAAGTACCATTTACAAGACAAGAAATAAAAGATTTTCAGAAATTTTTGTTTTTACTCTATTTGTTTTAAAACTATAGAGGTTTTCAACATGGCAGAATTGGCGAGAGGTATCACTCTTACATATGTCGAGCATCTAGGAAAGGAACTACAAGGCATACCTGGGTATGTTTTTAATGAATTTGATATGTCACTGTCAGGGATCAGTCACTGCGGATTGTTTACCAGTTTACCATTCCACAAAGAACCGGCATCTTCTCCACATGTAGATGAAATTTGACATGATCAATCACTAAACTTTTTAAAATGTTTCCAGGGGGACTCTCTACAAATTAGACCAACAGCATCCGAAATAAAGGTTATACAGTACATAATAATCAACTATAATTGAGATAATTATAAGGCTAAGTTACGCTAAAGTGTAATTGGGCATTGTGAAGATTATTATATATAATTATAGTATAGCTAGTTTGCGATAGAAAAAAATCGGTTAAATAATTGATAGTAAATCATCAATGGAATGCCAGATTACCTCCCAGCGTTAAACTGTCCATATGTATGTAATTTTAACATATAATAAAGAATAAATGTCTTTTAATACGTGACTAAAAATTAGAATGGAGTAGGTAGGAAGTTGTCGTAATTCTGTGTAATCTTTAACCAAAATCTAATGAATAGATTTTCAGAAATGTTACGATTTCTTTCTATCGCAAACTAGCAATACCAGTACATATGTATACAAATATACTATACATGTGTATAGTCGATTCAATAAGTAACACTAATGAGGGAACTATCCCATTCGAAAGAATAGTGGGGACTAGGTTAAACATTAACTTGGGTATTATAGCTTGACCAGATTTAGTAGGCACTCCGGACATATTCTGTGCATATTTCGGACAAAGTCGGTGCAAAAATAAACAAATATTTCCGATAAGTACCGACTAAGCTTACAGTAAATAATACACGCTTCCGAAGTTTAATGAGTGCCTACTAAATCTGGTCAAGCTATAACAGTTAAACTAGATAAAAATAATACCTGACAGACGACTAGATGTTGACATACGATTCTCTTTTAATTTTGAAAAATCTGTACAGGCATTATCAATAATTCAAGTGTGTCTACAGGGCCAAGTTCAAAATCAGGAACATTTTGACCAAACAAGATGCCTACACAAACACTGTTTCCATATTAAATAACTAGTTTTTGTAAAAGAAAATCCCAGTGTGTAGAATCACGTGATTAAATTATTTAAAATGAATACCGTTTTACACTAAAAACTATTGCAATTTCGTCTGCTAACGGTGAGTTTTTTCTTGATTATAACAATCTTGCATTAACTATATGGTTATATTATATCGCCTTAAGTACATCCAGTATATGTAAGAATTCCCGGCAAGTACCGAGTTCGCTCAATCTTAAGCTGTTCTTAACTGATGCTTGACCAAATGCAGTTTCCAACCGAGTGTAATACTTTGATCGAGCATCAGTTAAGAACAGCAAAAGATAGAGCGAACTCGGTACATGCCGGGTATTCTTACATATACTGGATGTACTTTAGGCTATATAATATAACCATATTAAATGCACAATCGTTATAATCAAGAAAAAACTCACCGTTAGCAGACGAAATAGCTATAGTTTTTAGTGTAAAACCGCATTCATTTGATCACGTGATTCTACACACTGAATCCTATAGAGAAGATAAATTTTAGCAATAAGTTGGCTATTTCTTGAGATATTTTCATCAAATAAATTATTTTGACCAGAAAACATTGCTGTTTTTGGAGTGATAAATCCGAAATTCCAGATTAATCCGAAAAAATGACACCCCTGATGATTATAACATGAAGTATTCAGTCAATTTATACAGTGTATTACCATTTCTAGTCAAAATGTGGTAAGGCTTTTCCGGTGCTGGGCACTGTTTTATCAAAGCATTTACGCTAGCGTAAACCTAAGTCTTCCTTAAATATTGCGTACGTCGATAATATTTGCGTAAATGCGTTTTACAAAGATATTTGAGTTCACTTTCTGCCGTAAGTTTTGGCTAATTTCTACGCCAAGGCTGGGCAACCCTAAATGGCAAATATGAACGTAAGTGAAGAGTTTTTAACACGCACTGATGATTTTTTACCGTCGCATGTTATTTTAGACCATCGTTTGTTGTTTTAGACCATCACTTGTTGTTGTAGGCGTGATCAATCATCAAATCTTGACGCATATTTATTCACTCTGGTACCCGTTATATTTGTTATATTGGTTATATTGTGTCCCGAATTACGTTCAATCTTCAATATTTTTTGCGTAAATGTATGCGAGTTCTTGCGA
This sequence comes from Spisula subtruncata, assembly GCA_963678985.1. NCBI lineage: Eukaryota > Metazoa > Mollusca > Bivalvia > Venerida > Mactridae > Spisula > Spisula subtruncata. The sequence goes on from OY787661.1 coordinate 21,356,725, forward strand.
TCGTTTAGTAAAACACACTTACGAGTTTGCGTAAGGTAGATATATATGCGTAAATATACGCGACATTTACGCATTGTTAGTAAAACAGTGCCCTGGGGCGCAGTTTAGCCTTATTCGGGAAGAAATCTAAGTGTCCAATACTAAATAGCATTAATAAACTAAAACAAATCCCTAGTTCTAAATAGCAGTCTTGTATTGAAATCAATATATAAAAATTAAATACAATTAAACGGAAACAAAATAATCTTAATTTAAATTAAGATTAACAATTATTTAAGCATCCCAAATTAATGCTCCAATGGATTTCAACTACAATATAGTTTCTTAGTTATATGCCATCGGTGGAGAAAAAATATCTTTATATAAAATCGAAAGTTTCTAATAGTAATACACATCACAACATGTCATGAAAACTGTTTTTAACAAACAAATTGATAAAAGTTATAAAAATAGTGTAATAAATTTAGACTTTTTAGGATTAATCAAAGTGATATTGATTGTTTTCAGCACTTGTATGTTTTAAAAAATAAGTCTCACAGAGTTAACAATGTTAAGACGACCTCACTGAGACAAGAAAAAACTGTGACAAATAGTCTGTTCAATACAACTAAACTTTGACATTCAATAGAGAAATAAAGCATTATAAGTAATATATTATCACATTTTAAGTAAAATAATCACTGTGACAAGAAGGCATTAGGGGAAGCTTTCGGTATTCATTAGAAAATTTGTGATATCCCTGTTCCGCCTCCCGAAGCTAATTTATTTCAATCGCAAGTACATTGCCGAGGCAAAAAAAGGCTCAGTAAGATCAAGATATTATAAATCCAAATCACAATCATAGTATCCAATAATCCATCAAAATGTCAACTTTAATTATTTAAAAAAAACAACAAAAAAAACTCCATAATAAATATCATTATCACTTTTTCATACCTCCATTTTTGAAAAGTAAAAACCTTTCAGCTTAAACATGACAGTATAGAAAACGTAAATGGCAATTGACCAAACTAGTCTTTCACCAAATTGTAAAATCCAAACTAAACATTTTTCTGTGCTTTGTTAGCCTCAGGGATAAAGGTTTGCAAAAAATGGGTTATGAAAGGAGTCATATAAGTATATGTGTATTTGCTTGTTTGAAAGATTAAAATATTGGGTGACAAGAAGCTACCAGACATAACAACTGTAATTTTAAATCTGGGCTATTTTTACGATTATCTATTGAATTAATTAAATTTTGAGAAGGCTTAAGTAAAAGTGACCATTTAATATAATTGTTTGAAATAGTTGATACTTGGACCTCCCAAAGACTGCCAAATCATTTTGACAATAAAGTTAAACACATTTAATTGCCTTAATATCTAAGAATTATCTTAATACCATGTATATAGTTTAAAAGGGGGGGGGGGGGTTTAGCAAATTTTGACTTTCATAAATGAGTGGATGTTGTAAAATTTTCTATGTATGGAAATGTTAATTGAAAATTTTTTAAAATGTTTAAATACCTGACTTTAAACATAGTGGATAAAAAATTTGCTGATTTTGGTGTAAAATCGATTTCTATTTCACAAGTCGTCAAAGAAATTGAATATTATCAAAAGTGGCATAGCATGATGCACATGCATGTGATATAAAAGTGATCTTGAACAAAAAAAAATCTGTTTACAATATGCTTCAATTACATATGCTTATCAAAAATCACACTGAACTTAATAATAATAATAAAAAAAAAAAAATAATAATAATAATAATAATGATAAGAACTTGTAACGTCAAGACATGTGCCATTCCTTTTTCTGCATGACAAAGGACCCAACTATTAAAACAGTCAAAACAAGTAATTGGTAATTTCAAGCAATACAGAAGTCCCCTATCCTGGTTTCCAGGTTGTCAATGTTTCTGTTGCCATGGCAACCACAATTGTTTGTCTGAATCAAAGAGAAAATAGATGTAAACATGCACAATGTCCTTATTTGTCCCTATCCACATACCGAGTTTCATAAGTCTAGCTTGAAAACTCTTTGAGTTCTATAACAGGATCCCGAATTCTTGACGGATGGTCTGATGAACGGACGGACGGACGGAGGGCAAACCTATAGTCCCCTCCTGTTGAAAACTGGAACAAGCCTAATAAATAGAGGATCTTACATGAGTGACTTTTCATATTGAATTTATTAAACGAGTTGGACAAAAGTGATAAAATACGATGAATTTTAAAGAGAAGTGATTTTGAAACTCAAAACGCATTATATTTTGCAGGAAGTGTTAGCCTATGCTATGTTCAATAAATAAATGTAGATTTGTGGTTATTTATTATACTAGAATTGAATTGCCTTTGTAAATTCTCGTTGAGATTTTCAGATTCGCTTTGTCTATCGACCTGACCTGTACCGCTGACGATAAAATCACGGTCGGCCATATTTGTTTATTTTTTTGACAGTGCGTATGAATACATAAAAATAGTGATTATCCCCCCTCATTTGCATAGTTATGATATAATTGAGTAGTGTAATATCGTTTTTATGTAATGGGCTTTATTACACTCCCACACCGTGAGTTATGTGATAAAAAATTCTCTGTTATTATTTTCACTGAAATATCTCTACAAGTACAATCAATTCATGTAAAATAGAGAAAGTGAATGTTGATCTCAACATAAAGAGGTCAAATACAGAGGAATTTTACTACATGTACATATATAAACTCTACTGATTAAAGAAATATTCTACTCAAATGATTACATAAACATTTCACTGGCTAAGAATGAGAAGCGAATTATATAACTGATATTTACCTACAGCGACCTACAAAGTCAATCTGACATTTTTTTCAAATCATATTATCTAACAATGATTTAAAGCAAAAAATACATTCAATGTAAGATATTTATAATTTATCTACTGGTATTGCTAGTAGGCCTATATCTAATTACTGTGCAATCATTTAATTTCAATGGGACAAAATGTTCTGTTTTTTTTTGTGTGAAAAAGAACATTTTGTAAGGACATAATTTCAAGGATACATTATATCTACTAAGTCAGATACTATAAATTTATAAATATTCATGGGGAGATAATCTGGATTTAATTTTGTGGTTGAGATCATCCACGAAATTAAATCCCCCACAAATATAAATGATTTTACCGTACATAATATTTGAATAGGATCAAAAGAACTATGCACTGCCACAATTTTTTTTCCAGATTTTAGAGATTAGTATAATTTGACAAACTTGTATTGTTGCCTTATTATCTGCAAACAGCAACCAATACATACAATCTTATACACAGCATGTGTTAGTCTATTCTCATTCAACCAGCATATTGCTGCATATTTTATCATCTGGGGTTTAAACTGCTCCATGATGCATATAAATGTACATGCAAACTGCACATTGGTCTAAGTATCAGTACAACTAACATTCTGACTATATTTCATTAAGATTGGATCAAAATGACAACCTCTGGAGTGTACACAAGGTTTTCTAAGATTTGACCTAATGACTTAGTTTTTGACCCCACATAACCCAGTATCAAACTTGGCCTAGATTTCATGAAAAATACATTATGACCAATTTTCATAAAGATTGGACCAAAACTGTGTACTCGGGAGTGAGCACACAGTTCTTCTACGATTTGACCAAATGACCTAGTTTTTTACCAAACATCACCCAGTTTCAAAGCCGACCTAGATTTCATGGAGAACAACATTCTGACCAAGTTTCATGAAGATTGGATGAAAACGATGACCACTAGAGTATAAACAAGGTTTTTCTAAGATTTAACCTAGTGACCTAGTTTTTGACCCAACATGACCCAGTTACAAATTTGGCCGAGATTTCATGGTGAACAACATTTTGGCCAAGTTTCATGAAGATTGGTTCAAAACAGTGACCTCTGCAGTGTACACAAGATTTTTCTATGATTTGACCTAGTGACCTAGTTTTTGACTCCACATGACCTAGTTCTTGACCCCACATGACCTAGTTTCAAACTTGCTTGGCCTAGATTGCATGGAGAACAACATTCTGACCAAGTTTCATGAACAATGGATCAAAACGGTGACTTCTGGAGTGAACACAAGGTTTTTCTAAGATTTGACCTAGTGACCTAGTTTTTGACCCCACATGACCCAGTTTCAAACTGGGCCTAGATTGCATGGAGAACAACATTATGACTAAGTTTCATGAACACTGGATCAAAAGGGTGACCTCTGAAGTGAACACAAGGTTTCTCTAAGATTTAACCTAGAGACCTAGTTTTTGACCCCACATGACCCAGTTTAAAACTTGGCCTAGATTGCACGGAGAACAACATTCTGACCAAGTTTAATGAACATTGGATCAAAATGGTGACCTCTGGAGTGAACACAAGGTTTTTCTAGGATTTGACCTAGTGACCTAGTTTTTGACCCCACATGACCTAGTTTCAATCTTGGCCTCGATTGCATGGAGAACAACATTCTGACCAAGTTTCATGAACATTGGATCAAAACGGTGACCTCTGGAGTGAACACAAGGTTTTTCTTAGATTTGACCTAGTGACCTAGTTTTTGACCCCACATGACCCAGTTTCAAACTTAGCCTAGATTTCATGGAGAACAACATTTTGGCCAAGTTTCATGAACATTTGATCAAAACAGTGACTTCTGGAGTGTACACAAGGTTTTTCTAAGATTTGACCTAGTGACCTAGTTCTTGACCCCTTATGGCCCAGTTTCAAAGTTGGCCTAGATATTATGGAGAACAACATCCTGACCAAGTTTCATGAAGATTGGATCAAAACAGTGACATCTGGAGTGTACACAAGGTTTATCTAAGTTTTGACCTAGTGACCTAGTTTTTGACCCCATATGACCCACTTTCGAACTTGGCCTAGATTTTATGGAGAACAACATTTTGACCAAGTTTCATGAAGATTGGATAAAAACAGTGACCTCTGGAGTGTACTCAAGGCTTATCTAAGTTTTAACCAAGTGACCTAGTTTTTGACCCCACTTGACCTAGTTTCAAACTTGGCCTTGATTTCATGGAGAACAACATTCTGACCAAGTTTTATGAAGATTGGATCAAAACTGTTTCCTCTAGAGTGTACACAAGCAAATTGTTGACAGACGACTGACAACGGACGGACGATGGACGAAGAGCGATCACAAAAGCTCACCTTGTCACTCTGTGACAGGCATAGATATTCGTGACAGGTGAGCTAAAAAATTAATGAAACTTTATTAATCATACTGACTGAGGCCTGTGGCCACATTGAGGTACACCAACTGAGGCGCTTAGAAACTAACCAGATTGAGCATGTTTTTGAAGGAATAAATGCCTTATATAGACGCTAGAAAATATTTGCCATCGATGATTTTTTGCCTCCGAGTCTGAATACCACCTTGTAAATAACAGCTTTAATGCACCATTCAATTGAAACCACGCCCTCCCTCAGGTTCTGTGTTTTTACCTTTATGATGTCCTTGCATTGCCTATAGTGGGTCTAGCTGTAGCTTTTGTTTTGTGACAAAAATGCTGCAACATTTCAGTGGTTAAGGACAGGAATAATCTGTGTGGGGGATGGGTGTGTGGTTTATGCATCAGTCAGTTGCATCAATGCCCCTGGGGTGTAAAACCCCAACCATTCCCGCAGGTGGTAAGATCTCCAGTATTTCAAATAAAATACCCCACTTTCCCCGGTAGTGTGGAGGCACGATCGAAGCTTGAAGGTAAACCCACACCCATTTCAACGGCTATCAACCGCCCATCCCCATGATTGCAACGGACTGTCAGATAAATTTATAATGCATTACCTACAACATTTGGCGACACTATATTCAATAGTGACAGCACTAAGATTATAAACTTTATTACAAATAGATTACACACTACAGCACAGCTCCTTACAATCCTTTGATTGGCACGGTGGTCGAGTGGTAAGACGCTTGACTCCTGATTGAGAGGTCCCGGGTTTGATTCTCAGCCGGTACACTTGATCATTCCAGAAACGCTATTAAGTGTTTCCCACCCAACTAGAGATGATCCTGCAGGTTGGTAACCCAGGGGTAGTCTCACGTGTATCGGCGCTAACACTGATTTTCAATAAGTAGGTCCATTTGGAAAAGAAAAAAAATGAAAATGTGACCTTTTCAGATTTAGTTTCAGTTTGCCTCAAAAGTTTTATATATCATCCAGTAACCATGCCTGAAAATCTTGAATACAACACTGTCTTAGTTTTTGTGTAATGATTGTGCAAACACAGGTAGGTAGAAACTAATTCTAGTACTTACAAAACCTACGTTACCACAGCTTCATGGTGAATTTTACATACTTATTTGAACTAACACGTCGCAAATGATATATATGAGTATAATCGGAAAAAATTATGTTTAGCAATACCAAATTTGTTAAGGTCCGAATGTAATGATCAACTAACTAACATGAAGTCCACCAATATATTGGCATTAATATATTGATTGTAAACAAAATACGTTCAGTATGTTGATGCTTTAACTTCAATTCAATTAGAAGCTGATTGGTGGTGTAATAGTGCGTCAACCGAAATTCAACTTTGATATTGAAAACATTGATAACAAATGAACCAGTTTTCAATCCATAGACGTGTAATTTAGATAATGTGTGCCTAACAGAAACACCCAACCAAATGACAACGAAGGTTTTGTATTATCATATATACATTCAAAAGAAGCATACTATTTTAATCTAAAGAACTATTTAATGCTCAGAACTAGAATATACTAGTACATCAATGTATAACATAACATTTATAATGAATATTTAGTGCTGCTTTATTAAAAAATTGACGAAAATATGTTTCAAAGTCATACCTGAAATGCCAGCATTTACTTAAAAGAAACAGTACAAGCCAAAAGGCAAACGTATTTAAACATATAAATCGTTTTTAGGGTGTTTCTTTTTTCAGTTTACTATAAAATAAATTATTATATCATTTTTTGATGTGCTACATGTTGAGATCGTCCAGAATAAATGTTTCAGCATAGTGGCAACGAAGGTTTTCTAAGAATCAGAATATAATAGGTTAACATCTTTTTTAGAAGACCGGCAAGTATCTAAGTTTTTTGTACGTTTACATGCATGTTGAAATGAACAAGTGACATATGGCCACTTAACTAAAACATAATACCAAAATGGCAAAAGAAAATGTTAATACAAACATGGTGGCCGATAACGAAGGTTTGCTGATATCATCACAGTTCAGTATACACTGCATACATGCTCAAAATACACTATCTTTCTCTTTGACTATTTGTTAACAATGACTCTGACTTCCCTGTAGCCTGTGGAGCATCTATCCTTATTGGTATTTCACAAAACTTCCGTCAGACAAACTGTTCATTTCTATGTCAATGGAAAAACTGCTTCTTAGTTTCAATAAATGTCTCTTCACACTCTTCATTGTCTGTATCAACTATTTTGTCACTAAACCAGATATCTTCATACACGACAGGAACATGATAAACAACTGCATAGTTCATGCAACACAACAAGCCGGTGTTCTTTTCTTCTTGTACTTGATGATGCATTCATAACTGTCATTTTCACATTTTTCTTTGTTGCTTGTTTCTATTTAATTTCTCTCTTTCTGACAGATCAGAGGAAATGCATAGTAACGACGCAATCTTTCTCGCTACTGACAAGGGCAGTCTGCATTGTGTTATTCTTTCAGGCGTTTACACTATACTATTTGGAAGGCAACTTTACTTTTTATTATATTTAATATAACCCATATGAAAAATAAACCTTCGTTATCATTATGAAACCTTCGTTGTCGTAAGTATAAACCGAATTGTAACACTTTTTTATATCAATGCGCTATAAAATTTAACAAATGGTGTAGTTCTATGATATAGCAATAACAAGGTTGATGTTGCATATGGGTATTAGATTTACTGGTCTAACAATCACTAACAGAACACAAAACTATCACAAATTTTACCGTAAATTGACCTGCTCATTAATAAAGCATAACGGATCACACTGCGAACTTTGTTATTGTACCAATTTCATACCTATGTAACAGCTGCTTTAATGCAATGGAGTAAAGCGTGTACATACACTATGCAATACCACTTTTTCAACAGAAATAGAGATAAAACATTCGTTATCACTTGATAACGAAAGTTTCATTAATTTTAACTCAATAGTTATACCAAAAGGAGACACAACGCTCTTTATGTCTATGTTTACCTTAGAAAAGCGTAGTACTGTGCGAACGTTGTCATAGTTTGATACCATTTCAGACAATCTTTATGGCAAAAAATTTCTTTGGAAAGAAAGGTATAAATACTCACAATTTCAGTACGAAATATAGGCCATGTTTTATGACATATCTCGATGAGTTCACCTTCTAGTATGCTAACACTTCAATTAGCCCCACTGAATAGTGATATAACTATAATCTGCTGCCTTTTTAGCTTAAATTTCAAATTTGGGTAACGAAAGTTTAAATCACGAAAGTTTAAATACCGCACAAAACAGAACTCAGCTTAACGTATAACACCGTGTTGAACATAAGTTTGGGCTGTATTCCACCAATAGGGTATATTTGTTTTTGTAAGCAGCCTGGCATGAGTTAATTTAAGGATCAATGTGTATATCATATGATCACGAATGTTTTACTCTATTACTTTTGTGTAAAAGTAGATAAATGACAATGTACGTTGTTCGCTATTCTAGAATAATTTGCCTATACCCATGGTCCTATAACCGTATAGAGTCATTGGTGGTGTTCATAATGATGTTTCGATTGTCTTTAACACATTGTTTGTTGGTTTGCTACGCTATATTAATAAGTACTAACGAAGGTTTTTTTCAAATGTAAAAATCCCGGCGACACATAGAACTTGTTAAAATTTAATACTATAATTGGCAATGAACATCATATTTGCTTAAAAATTGTTGAAAGGGAGGGTTGATCTTGAAGTCAAAACAAAAAATATCGTTTCAAATGAGTGATTGTTAGAAGGAAACATTGTTCATTTTGGTATTTTGAGTCGGCGACAGTAACGAAGGTTTAAATTTTGATAGATATTCTCAAAATTTGACCTTTTTTATGGATGATGGAAAAGACTTCTTTGTCGCAGTATTTAGTATGATGTTAAAACCTTCTGCAGAGACACAATTGATAACATTCTAGTGGTCTGTTTATTAATAATACCGCGGAACATGGAATGGACCTACTTATTGAAAATCAGTGTTTACACCGGGCACATTAAAGAACCAAGGAATCTCTTCGGAACGAGCTAGGGTATCGCACCCGGATTCCTTGTATCTCACCTTTGTCTCTAACATTTGTGATAATGCCCCAGAGTGGGCCCTGCAAATTACATGGAAGAAGAAGAACATTCAGCTCAAGACACCTGTCAGGTGGGCCAGGGGAACATTAGCCCCAACCCCAAGGACCAATTAAGGCTAAACTGGCATGTTTCAAGTGAGATTCATCGAACAAGAGTTCATATCACTAGAATATATACTCACCCTGTAAAATCATCTAAATGCGATCAAAATATTGCCTGTTCATATTTTAGCTCTTTCTTGTAAATATTGCGATTGTCTCCCTTACTTTACTCTTCACTCGTTTTTTTGTGAATAGCCAATCAAAACGTGTTTTACAATGGGTTTAGAATAGAACAGAACAAATGGCTGCGCCCATGCTTTCTGAATTTTTGTAACATTCAATTAGCCAAATTGAGCCATAAATTGGATGACTAGTTGACTATCACGTTTAGGTTACTTACAAAATTGTATAATCCATACTTCTATGTAAGCATATTTGACTGTCAATCTTGCTTACTATGTTTATCTCTTTGGATTATTCTTACTGTTCTTACTGTTCTGTTGGAGTAGTGTAAGCGTATTCACGCTTGTTGACTCCCTCGTTCAGTCATCTATACATAGGGAGTTTTCGCTTCCAATCGAATGCGAAAACCGTGCAACTTACACGCTGTATATCTCTTGTAAATCAAATCGACTCATTCTCCACGCAGTATCTAGGCTGGTTTTAAAAGAATTCACACTGGAGCTACAAACGATCTTTTCATCTAGATTGTTCCAATTATTTATAGCTCTTGTAGGAAAGGCGTTCAGGCGGAGAGATTTCTTGACATGCGCTTTGTCCAGACGATATACATGCCCGCGAGTGTTGTTTACATTGAAATTCACTAGCTTTTCACAGTCAAAGTTTTCATACCCATTTATCAACTTAAACATTTCTATCATGTCATACCGCTGTCTACGGTAAAGTAATGTTGGAAGGTTCAAAGCGGTTAATCGTTCCGAGTACGAAAGACCTTTCAATTCAGGAACAATTCGTGTCGCTCGTCTTTGTATATTTTCTATCAACTGGCAGTTCTTTTTAGTACTAGGGTACCACACAATACATCCATAGTCCACGATGGATCTGATTAAACTCTTGTATAGAGTCAAGAATAGTCGTTTATCCATGTACTGGAATGTCCTCTTGATTAGTCCAGTAAGTCTGTTACAGCGGTCCACGACATTTGCTACGTGTTTATTGAATTTCAAAGATTTATCGAAAGTTATGCCCAAATCTTTCTCTTCAGTGCACTTTGGGAGGTCAATGTTATGACGCTGGTTATCTCGCATATGATATGCGCTGTCAAATTGAACATTTCCATATTGTACGAACTTACACTTTGGGATTGAGAATTGCATCAGCCATTTGTCACTCCAGTCACACAAACTAAGCAAGTCTTTCTGAATTATCTCTTGATCAGTGCGAGAACTGATTGGGCGGTAGATTTTACTGTCATCTGCAAAGAGTTTACACATAGATTGTAGTCCATCCGGGAGGTCGTTCATGTATATTATAAACAACACAGGCCCCAGTACAGAGCCCTGTGGAATGCCTGATGTCACAGGTTTCCATTCAGAATGTGTCCCATTTATCACAACTCTCTGACGTCGATCACTTAAAAAGTTTTTGATCCACTGAATTATTTCATCGGAAAAGCCATATGCCTGTAACTTTAACATAAGTCTCTGGTGAGGTACAGTATCAAAGGCTTTTTTGATGTCGAGATAAACTGTGTCTGTTTGAACACTGTCGTCAAAATTTTTCACCAAATCATCAAAAACGTCCAAGAGTTGAAGCACACAGCTACGTTTATCCCTGAATCCAAACTGAGACTCCGAGAACAGTTTGTTTTCCGACATATGTTTCATGATGATGTCTCGAACTGCCTTTTCACATAATTTACTTGTAATGCAGGTCAATGACACAGGCCTGTAATTGGATGGGTCTGTTTTCTGCCCCTTTTGTTTATACAATGCAGTTACATTCGCTTCCTTCCATATTGGAGGGACGATACTAGTTTCAAATGATTTATTGAAAATTCTCGACAATGGATCGTAAAGTTGATGTGATGCCTCGTTTAACACACGTGGGTGACAATTATCTGGACCCATGGATTTGTTCACTTTCACATTTTGAAGTTGTTTCAAAACGGTAGATGGATCAACTGTTAACTTGGTTACCGGAGTATATCATTGTATCTGAGATCAAAGACTGGAAGAATACCCGGAGGCTCATTTACAAACACTGATGCGAAGAAGTTGTTTAATAAGTTGGCCTTGCCACTATCATTATCAATTGTTTTACCATTGCTGTCCTTCAAGTTACAAATTCCATCTCTGTTAGATGTTTTTTCCCGAATATATCCCCAAAACGCTTTAGAGTCCACATTCACTTTATCCGCAATGGATTTTTCAAATCTCTTCTTAGCACATCTAACAAGTTTCGTGCATACATTTCTAGCCTTGCAGTAATTGTCATAATCTCTCCTTTTCAGAGTGTGAGTGTAAGTTTGCCAACATTTATACTTTTTCTTAACACTTTTCAAACAACTTTGGTCCATCCATCTCTTTTTCTTAGTTTGTCGTGCCGACTTTGATCTTATCAGGGGAACATGTTTTTCTACACTTTCCGTAATTTTTTCCATAAAGAATTCATACCCATCAGATGCTGACAATTATCCAGATGTCCTCAATATTTCCACCTCCAGTCCACTGATAAAGACTGCACTCAGACAGGAGCTGTTCTATAAATATTATCATTTATGTCATATGAATTATTATATCATTTATGTCATATGAATTATTACATTTTTCTCAATTTTGAACCTGCAATTTGATTGGCGCCCCTATTCCCCGGAAGGGGGGATGCCATGGTCCCAGGTTTTTGCCTTTCTGGTGTTCCTGCACTGCTCAGCGAATGCTGGGCCTTTGTTTCTCGCTAAAATAGCGGGGAAATATAGCTGTGACCTTCGATCATTCAGGGCAGCTGCAATTAACTGGGGGTTTAATCTTCTGCCAAGTCCATATGGTTCGAAAAAGGCTAAAAAGGCCTTTGCTCAGTATATAAAGTTCTACAATTACGTATAAATAATTTGATTTTCTTTGACAGGTGAAATAAATAAGAATAGAACAGAACAGAATGTCTCTCTTCACATCTGATCCTGCAGTGAATGCAGATATAGCGACAGAGTTAACATCATGTGGATGTTGTGCACGTTGTACCATGCGATATCTAGGATTGAAAGATATGCATTTATATAGAGGAGATTTGAAGGTAAGTCTTGTCCCTAGCAGAATCTGCTGTTGATCAAATTTTTTTCTCAGCCAGATATCAGTCAGTCCAACAGAAATATCTGACAAAATCTGATATTTGTGATTGTTAGACCTTTCTTTATTTGAATGTCTTGTACACAATAAGTACCGCATGTCTCTTCTAATGTCTTGTTCAAATATAATGAGTACAGGTATTCTTTTAGGATATAAATAATGTGAGAACAAATGACGGAACAATGTTCTCCAACACAAATGCATGACGCCCAGGAATGGACACTGCCCTCACAGGTGCTCTGAAATTAAACCGTGTGAGTAGATGATAAAGGGTTACTAAAGCAGTGAAGTTATCATGTTTCCAGTATTAACAACATTTTTAGGCTTTGACAGCTTTTCAGTGTGGAAGGTTTGTTACAGTTTGACTGTCTTTATTTTAGGAAATGGATTCAATGGTAGCGCAATACAAGAATGCCAAACCAAGTCTAGAAACTGGTTCTGATGTTAAACAGTGCGATGTTGCTAGTGAAGTTGACAATGGTTCTAGTAACATTACAAATTGTGTGTCTAACATTACTCCTGACATAAACACAGATAGTAAGATGGATATCACTGATTCACATACAAATAATGGCAAGACAGACATTTCTGCTGAAACAAACAGTACTGATTGTAAGACAGATGTAACTACTGACTGTGACATAAATAGCACCAGTGGTAAGCCAGACATAACTGACCCACTCATCAATGATGATAAGATAGGCATTACAGCTGATGCAAACAGCGCTGGTGATAAGACTGACACTATCACTGCCTCTGATAATGCATGTATGGATACTCAACAAGGAACAAATGTTAAGGAAGTTAGCAGTGAACCAGTAGATAACGCAAGTCGTGGTAACATTGACACAGGGAATAAGTCTGACGACACATGCATAGTCTGTCTTGGAATCTTACAGAATTTTGCTGAGGATGAATTTCTTAAAAAGGTAAACATTATTGACATACATATATCAATGTATGAATCTATATCAAATTGTTGACATTGAATTAAACAGGCAACATTCAAGCACATTTACTATTATCACATAAATAACGTGTTATTCCATGTGATAACAAATAATAGAACAATGTTTTCCAACACATGTTATAACACATATGTGACGTCACCAGCTTTTATAATCATTAATTATCATGGGCGATTAATTTTCGTGGATTTCGGGGTCACCTTCAACCTAAAAAAAATCCCAATGAACAATAATTTTGACCCTTAATAGGCGGTCGTATGTAGCAGAGAAATGGTTTAGAAAGAGCTTTAAACCTGAATTAACAAAAACCACCTATAAATATACTACTGTCGATTCAATACTTCTGAGGGAACTATCCTATTCATAAGAACAGTGAGGAATACTCGTAACTGTTAAGTCAGTTACACATAGAAAAAACCTAGATAAACATAGTTTACCTGAAGGATGAGCCAATGTTTATAACCTTTATCATTTAACTATGAACAGACTGTGCAAGATGTTACATTGCATGATATGTTTATGTATGGCTAATTACTGTAACAGTTGTATGTGTGTATGTTTACAGGTACAGAAGAATGCAGCAGATGAAGGATTTCAATATACAATATATATGTGTTCACTGATGACTCCTGTCTGTATTATACTGAGAGAGGTTTGTATGTTTGTGCTTTTATTTTTCCTCATCTCCAAATGCTCCATATGGGCGAGGCACCCAGAAAAGTTTTAGTCATTTTTTGTTTTGGGGGATAGTGCAGATACAGGAGGTGCACTCGTTGCAGAGACACCACTGGTTCTTTTACAAATTACATGCCAGGGATGGGTCGAGTACTGATGGTCAGTACTCGAGTAACACTCGAGTATTTGAAATTTAGTACTTACTCAAGTGAGTACTGAGTACTATTTTTAGTCCAATACTCGAGTAGTACTCGAGTACTACAGACAGTACTCATGAGTACAGGATGAGTACTTTTGAGTACAGGAATGTAAGGTTGTAAACGTGAAGGTTACAAGCATGCACACTTACAAAATTTTAATAGTATAATTTAGAATACTACATATTATATATTATTACACAGGCCACAGAGTGACAGAAATAAACAAATCTATGTTCAAAGTTACTTGCTCATATGTCATTTTAACGGGTACATCCTATTCTCAAATTTGACAAAGATTAAGTGGTGACAGTGCCAGCACTTTCCTCTTACTTCTCCAACAGCACCACTCAGTAAATCAAAGTGCTTTTAAAGTACTGATTATAAATCTATTACCTATAATAGCTGATATTGTATTGGCTGCAATGGACTTAAGATATAATGAACAGGTACCTGTGTTAAACAGTTTTATCTTATTATTCTATTTAATAAATCAGACATTTGATTTTGGATGGCTGTAATTTAATAAACACATCTAGCGACCATGCTTTATTATTTTTTATTTATACTTTTTATGGATAGGTGAAAGTCAAGTAAATATTATTTTGATTCTAACATTGCCAATATTTCACATTTAGCAATATTTGTATATACATTTTTTTGTAACTATATCGCTGGCTTAGAACAAGAAGGTTGTAACTACCAAATTGATATATTGAGAAAACAAGAGAAAACTGTCTTACTCTTTACCTATGGGAAAACACGCTTTTAAAACTTCATTTTGGTCAACATGGCAATTTCAGATTTTCATGAAAATAGGCTCATAAGAAGCGCCTTGTGAATCAGATTTCAAATATGTATGAGTCTTATAAGGTTGTAAGTAGGAGTTACGACCTTCTGGTTCTAAGTCATCAATATATACAGGGTAATTCATAATATCTGATACACTTTCAACAAAATGCTATAAGAAAACGCTTGGTGCAATCAGGTATTTATAGAGAAAATTCTGATGCAATCCGATATTTTTATAAACCAATGGAAATCTAACATTTCAAAGTTTTTTTTCAATATGTGGTATGATATGCTACTATCAATGCAACCCAGATATTTCACCAGGAGAATCAATTTTGAACAATAATCTCCTTTGTTTATAAATGTTCAGTTCATGATTGATGAGTAAAAAATTGTATGAAGATTAACTGGTTTAAGAGAAAACAATATTTGTAATCACCTTAGGCTACTTAACTTGATCAATTACACCCTTTCTAATAATAAAAAAAAGTTTCTATATTGTACCCTCAATAACTGAGAATGAAATAACAATAGGTCACCTATTAGGTGTGATCAACAGTTTATTCAACAGCAATATTGACACTTTATCTCACTTGATGATATAGACATGCAGCTCATGTAGCCGGTGTATCAAACGAAATTGACAAAATAAATATAAATCACTAAATCCTCCACACATATTTTGTTGGAAACTGCTAAAATGACCTTTAATGTTTAATAAAACTGCAAAATCACACCAAATGACCTTTGGAATCGGAAAAAATACATGTAAACAAACACCATGTAAAATTTCAGGAAAGGGAAATAACCCCATCTAGCCGGTGCAACAATAACTTTTTCCAAGTAAATTTGGTCCAGTTTGTTGACAAGTCGATTTTTTCCTGCCAAAAGTTGCACACGACCCTTTTTATCAATGGATGACGTCATAGCTGTCAAAATTATGTTTGATAAATAAACAAGCGAGCATTGAATACATGCATGTCAAACATTGCCGATTAAATAAGGATTTACTCGTAGTGAAGGCATGGTGTAAGTTTTTGTTGTGATTTCATTCAGAAATTGGTCCATTTCGTATTTATTTATTTAATTTACTCGTCAGTTATTGTAAACAATCCTGCAGGCAATGTCACGAGAAAAAGAATCTACAATTTCATGAGAAAATTACATACACCGGTACCGTGGATACACCGGCTTCATGGGGTTTCACTATACAGTAGAACACAAAATGATCATAATGAAATTGTGAATGCTGTTAGATATATCTTCATTAATAAAAAAATCATGAGTACTCACATGAATACTCATGAGTACTGAGTATTTTAAGTAAGGTACTCGAGTAAGTACGAGTACAAGTACTGATTTTTTCAGCTGAGTACTGAGTACAAGCGAGTACTGGAAAATCAGTACTTGTACTCATAATACTCGAGTACAAGTACAAGTACCCCATCCCTGTTACATGCCAGGTGTATAGCGCCCATAGATTGGAACTAGGTTTAAGTCTCATCCGAAAGACCATTTGTAAATTTAGTTGGTCATCCCTGGGACTCGAACCCACAACCTCGAGATCAGAAGTCTCGTGCTCTACCAACTGAGCAAAGTGGTCTGACATCTGAGAGAGGTAAATCTGCAAAAAATATATATTCCTGTGTGCCTCTGTAGTTCATTGGTTACTGCTTTCTTTTGATAATTTGGACATTTTATCATAAAATTATGTAATAAAGAAACTAAGAAAGGTCATGATAGCATAGAACAATAGGCAGCTTATGGTGATAATATCATTTATCTTTTCTGAATGCAAGCTTGTAGTCATATTTTGAGATTTGAAAGCATAATTTAACTCTTTCTTGAAGCTCTTTTCAAAAATGGGTATTTTAATTAAATGTAAGGGTATTGTTCTATTAGATGTCTAGCACGACTAAACCAGGTGTCCGTTGCCTAAGCAATGCGCTACTGAGTTCTTTCATTCAGTTACTTCCCATTCAACTAAATATAGAAGGCACGGATTACCTCCCGTGGAAAGCGCTACATAGGGCTTTGCTTATGCTATGGACACGAGTATGTTTATGGTAAATGTTGTGTAAAGTTGAAGTTAACTATGTCTGTATATATTTCAGCATGCCATAATGTTACACTTAAAAGAGAAGTTTGGGTAAGTATCTAAATTTAATGTCATAATACTATGTACAAATACATTTCTCTGCACCTGTCCGTTTGATTGTTCGTCTGTTACATATATATATTTTATAAGTCCATCAAGGCATTGCTTTCAAACTTGGCATACTTATTCACCATCATAAACACAATATATTATCAAAGCCATGTAACACTATCAAACATTTCAACAGAATTATGGCACCTGAGTGACAAAGTAACTATGTATTTGTTATGGACAAGGCTTCCACCAGCGGCATAAGCGTTTACTGAACACAGTCTCTTTTTTATGTCCATGAAGGCTCTGTTTTCAAACTTGGCATATTTGTTAACCATCATGAAAACACTACAATGTCAAAGACACATAACACAAACCAACATTTTAAATGAGTTATGTTCATTGATTTGTCTGTCTGTTTGTTGGTTAAAACTCTAATAAGAGGAAGTTAGCACTGGTTGATAATGAATTTCCAGAAAACTAGTTCTGTAAAACCCAACGATAAAAAAGAACTTGTGTCAACCTTTAACTAGGGGTGTAACGGTACGCTCACCTCACGATATGATACGTACCGTCAATTTTTCTAACGGTTCGGTATATTTCGGTATGATACAATATTCTCTAACAAATGCTTAAATACTTTAATTTTTAAGTAATAATGACTTCGTTGCTTCTATAACAGCAAGTATTAGGCGCCTACCAACTAATTTAAGTGAATTAAGACAATATGAAGCATATCTCAATACAATTAAAACGAGTGATACATGGTAATTATATATAATCAGTAGGCTGTCAGGTGTTTTCGTTGTCTGGATATTATTTTGTTCTTAAAAAAGCATATACCGAACCGTACCGTAATTTAGAAGTCTTGTATCGTGAACCGTGTAGGACTGTAGTCCGCGGTATTTCGCATACCGCGGTATACCGTTACAGCCCTACCTTTAACACAGTTGTGTTATAAATAATTTTTATTCCCCCGTATCGATAGAACGGGATGCATATAGTAATTCACCTGTCTGTTCGTCCGTCCGACCTGGTTAACCCAAATTAACCGTTTGGCGTTTCTTCTAGCATTAATATGGCTTGCTACAAAGCTTTCAAACTTGCATGGATGTTGTATATGACCACTCTCCACACGCCTGTATCACCCGACTCCATTTTGACCTTCACCTTTTTAGCTTTCAAACTTGCATGGATGTTGTATATGACCACTCTCCACACGCCTGTATCACCTGACTCCATTTTGACCTTCACATTTACCTAATTTTGGACTTAGACTTAATGAAAAGCCAAATTCTTGGTTAACCCAAATGGACCATTTCTTCTAGCATTAATATGGCTTGCTTCAAAGCTTTCAAACTTGCATGGATGTTGAATATGACCATTCTCCACACGCCTGTATCAGCTGACTCCATTTTGAACTTGACCTATGTCTGGACTTAGACTTATTGAAATGGCTTCCACGGGGGCATAAGCGTTTATTGAACACAGTCTTGTTTAAATTTAATTAGTTAGTTTGTTATGCCCCATCTTTGATGAGGGGGTACTGGTATTGCTTTGCATATGTCTGTCAGTCTGTCAGTTGGTAGACAAGAAGGTTTCCATTCCATAACTCAAGAATGCTTTGCCTTAGGGTCTTCAAATTTTGCATGGAGGTCGGCCCCTATTGATTTTGAGGTCAGTAGGTCAAAAGTCAAGGTCACTGTGACCTTTACCATTTTTGACAATAAGGCTGCCATGGGGGCATACATGTTTTACAAACATCTCTTGTTTGTTTGTTCATTTGTTATAAGCATTGTATTATGCTTTATGCAAAATAAACTTTCGTATTTGTTTATTTGTAGGAGTGTATACGGGAACAAGACACATGCTGATGTAGCCCCTGTGAAAGATGTGTGGAAGTGGAGATGTGGTCCCTTATTATGTGATATACTAGCGGCGCCGTTTGATGTGAAAAGTCCTTTTGATATAACTCTTACATTTCTATATCAAAATTCTAATAAGGAGTGCAGTTTTCTGTAAGTGTCGATTTTAAACTTTCTTTTCAATTGTCTTTATTTCTGCATTTTTCATGTTCTGTGAACAATTCTGATACATTTTCTTATGTAGATTGTTGAGCTATGTCGTTTCGACAGTTACATAAAATATGATGTACATTTATTCTGTTAGCTCTGTTTGACTGACTTGTTGAAATACAAATTAGAAGTGCATTTTAATGTTGTACAAACAGTTATTTTTGTGGATTTCATTTTGATTTGGTTCAGGACTGATAGCGTTGTCCTCTTTAACTCTATTTTTTAGCATCATTCAACATTATTTATGCCACTCGTGAAAATATTACATCAGCTGCTGATTCAGTGAAATCACATTCAATCATTCACTGAAAAAACACAGCTATCCTTTATATTCCTTGGTACTGTTTTTGATATCAACATTCTTAAGGAAATTGTAAACTTACGTTCAAATTTAAGTTCTGTATAATTCCTTAAAAACTGCAAATTGAGGACAAATATTGTTTATACAGGGTGTCCAAAAAGAAAGTATACAGTTTCAGTGCATTTTAATAAAATCTTAACGTTTTGCTATCGCATAGAAATTCATTATATGGTTAGTCAAAAGATGAAATTTTTATCTGGCAGCAGTTTAAAACTTGTAACTTGGATATTGTTTTAAAAAATGTAAATTTTCTAAAATTACCATATTCTGTCTGTGGCGTCATTTTGACGTTACTTACGACGTTTTCACAATTTCTGTATTTCTGGTGTTTCCTGTCTTGCATGTATTCATCGAAAATTTGCATTGTATTTCACAAATGTCTAAACTGATATTATATATATGATGTGTCTCACGAGCATGGAAATGTTTGTTGGCTTTAATAGGCTATTCACTTCGATTTCGACATCAAAATAGAAAGAAGTAAATCCATTGTGCTACTTTCCTTTGTCAAGCAAGCTCTTTCGGAACTCCGCAGCGAATCCTTTGTTTTGAATGCTGTATGGCTGATGCAAGTGGAGCCAAAGTCACACATGGAAATGCACGTTGGTTTGGTGAATTACAAGAAACATTTGTTGTCAAAATAATTTCTACCAAATTCCACTGCAGAGTGGAATGGCCCACCTACATCCCGGGTCTTAATTCATATGGATTTTTTTCTTTTGGGCTATCCGAGATCGATTTTGTACAATCAAATGCTAATATACACATGTTTTCTTCTGATCAACATCAAAATGAAATTTAAGAAGGTCAATTTGTAGAAATTTGTGTAAATGTAACCAACACTTTTAAAGAATGGGTGCAAACCGGGAAGCATGCGACAGACAGAAATTGTGAAAACGTCGTAAATAACGTCAAAATGACGTCACGGTCAAAATAAGGTATTTTTGAAATTTGACATTTTTTAAAAAACATTTGAGTTACCATTTTCAAACTGGTACCAGAAAAAAATTACATCTTTTTTCAAACCATGTGCAAAATTTATTTGCAATAGCAGAACATTAAGAGTTGATAAAAATACCACGAAACTGTATACTTTCTTTTTGGACACCCTGTAGAAGTTCAATATAGAATCTTGATGAGTATTTAAAGTATTTAAATTTGATCTTAAGTTTAGGATTTCCATAAATGCATTAAAAACATGACTACAATTAATGTGATATATTGTATTCCTCAGATTGGATACGCCCGACAATGACACATTCAGAAAGAGAAAACAGGATCGACGTTATAACAGGAGGAAGCCACACTTTGCTGTATACAATAGAGCTAATGTCACTAAAGCTATCAAGGATATGACAGAGGAGGAATTCAAGAGGTATGATAGTCCATACTTATTTATTTAAGGCCGATTTTGAAACAAGTCTTTCCGACTAATCACTCTCGACACCTCATTCCTGATGTCAGCCATCACCACGAGGGTATAAGAGAAGAGAAGCCATTTTCCATTATATCCTGAGAGTCTAGCAAGGGAATTTGATATGACGCGGCCTAGGATAGAACCAGAGACCTCCTGCACTTAAACTGAATGCTCAACCACTAGGCTATGAGGAGGTGGTATGATAGATGCTGTATCCATGCCTGACAAAGTTTGTTAAATCCAAAAAAGGAGTGATAAAGAGAAACATGTCACAAGATGCATTTAAATATAATTTAAAAGGGATTTAGATGCATAAACAATGAATATATTAATTATTTTGGTTATAAATTTGGACAGAATATCATAAATTGAACCAAATATAATTTTGTGCTAGGAAGATGAACTTGGAATTTAGAAATTTATCAACAAAAATAGGAGTAACTCCACTTGAATAGGAGTACTTGGCAGGTTTGGCCGTATCCATTCACAATTTCGGTTTTAGCAATGAAAGTGTCTACTAAACATGGTTGCCCTTAAGTTTCTTTACTCTTTTCTGGAAGTTGTATTGAATGTTCCTTCATCCTTTGCTTAATCCATCCATAAAAAATACACCAATGTTGATTTGCAGAGTTTTAAACCCTCATAAACAAACAAACAAATCTTTGTATTTCAGGAGCTACCAGTGTCCACCTTTACCTACTAAGTTTGAAACCAAATGTGATATCAAGTGCCAAAATGATAATGTATTTCTTGGAGGTAAACTTAAAAATACTTAATCACATAACCTGTGGTCTGGGAGTGCCAGAAAGCTGTGCTGGAAATATCGTTCAGCACTCCCAGAAAGTTACATAAATGTTTAAATTAGCTTGACGTTGGTTGGTTCAGGGTGACGTAACATAAGCCAATCCATGCTTTGAATCGACCTGTGACGTCCGGATAAAACAAAATCGTCATGACAAAGTGTGCATTGTAAAGCTAAATTTTGAATGAATCTTTGTAGCGTACGTTATGCTGTTGTACGATAGTGATCATTCTGTAAGGTTATGTGATAAATAGAACTTAACATTTGTGCTTATTACATATGAAAATTTAAAGCCCTGTGTCCACTTGTTTAATAAAACTTGTATAGAATGAGCACTCATGCAAGATCCTCTATTGCATGTACATTGTTTGAATGTATAAATGGCTTTGATGTGGTTATAAATTGTATGTTTCTTGTATTATTCAATTACATTATGTACGCCTGCATGGTAATATTTATGAATTTTGCAAATTTGGTTAACTACACAAAACTATTAACAAATGTCAAGAATTCAGAATTTCCTTGTTTACATGTATTGTGCAAGACATTTCAAGACGTAAACATGTTTTGTTTACTTGTTAATGAAGACATTCTAATTGTTTCCTATAGTAGCACAACCTGTATGTCAAGTTAAAGATTAGTCATACCCAGCGGCGGGAGGGGGGTAGAAAAGTTTTCATGCAGCCAGTAAAATCCTCAAAAGAAGGCGGTTAATTTGATATCTCACTTAAGTAACAAAGAACAAAATCACAAAAAGTAGCAGGCAAACATGTTTAAATAGCCAGTGTATTTTTTTCACCACATTTCTACCCACCTGCATACCTTGTTTATGTATGTTTGTGTTGTTTATCTACAGGTCGATATAACAAGTATAGTCGTATACTCAGTCAGAGTCCATGGATTATAGAAGGTGTTAGGAAGTCAGAATCATCCGTGGAGGAATTGATCTGTACTGAAATAAATAACAACTTCAAACCAGACTGTAAGTATTAAAATATGGTAACACAAGTTTATATCCTTGGAAAGTTTTGGAATCTGAGAAAAATCTCATCTCAAATTTTGCCATGTGTCAATTTGATAATTTCCTTGGGAGCCTTGACTCAAAGTTTGCATTACAAAACAGAAAGCACTATTCATAGTTTATTACAGTAAAGTTAGAAGATCTTGAACTTCAGACTTATCTAGAATTTAGACTTGAGATGTTTCGGGAGATCTGTCTTGGGACAGAAAACCAACGCTGAAGTGCATAAATGGATTGGCAAATTAGGTTTAAAAACTTTTAAAATTAATGATGGTCTATATTATAAAATATGAATATAATATATGTGATTTAGGTGGTTTAAAACAAAAACAAAGAAGAGGAAAATGTGAGTTATGTAACATTAAGTGCACCAGGTAATATGTTCATATTGTTAACTATTTCAGCGTCCAAGTTTTCAGCATCCGGGAGAGAAGATGTAGATGTTCTCATGTTGGGAAATGGTAAGTTCATTGTACTTGACTCCTGTTTGCAATACATGCGCAGGGTTTTCCCTAGGATTTTTCATACGAGGGTTGCAGGACCCTTTAAATTTATATTTAGGGAGTCCCTGAGAAATTTTGGGGGTCCCTTCACTATTCAGTAATGCATTTCAAGCTCATTAATAATGAGTATCAAATGTATAAATAAATAAAACAGCAAATGCAGATTGCTCAATGCACCTCAAGACTTAGTGCAATAAAAAGCAGAAAGAAAAAATGTTCTAGCTGAAATAAAAAAGTATATTCAATGGATCCTATTGGGGGTCCCAAGGATGCACAGTAAAACAGAAATGAGGGTCCCAAGCCACAAAGTTGCGTCAGGGACGCAGAAAACCCGCATCAGGGAAATCCCTGCATGCGTAGTGATTTATGTAATAGGGTGAACTTTATTATGTTGTATTTTAAGATTAGGAAGAAAGACAACTCTGCCTAATTTGTGTCTAATTGTGATTATCTCACCTATATATTGTGGGGTTGACATAGCACTGGCTTAGAATGAGAAGGCCCTAAGTACAACATTGATATTTTGTGAAAACAAGAAAAAAAATTCTGAAAATACTCTTTACTTATGGACAAAACAACAGTTTTGACTTCAGTTTGATCAACATGTCCTGTTCTGATTTTCTTGAAAATAGATTCATCAGAAACTCCTTGTAGTGCAGATTTCAAATATGTTTGAGTCTTATAAGTTCGTAAGAAATACTCACAACCTTCTCATTCTAAGCTAGCGATATTTATTTTGTGCTGGACGTCTGTCTGTCTCAATGCCACAAAGTTTGTGTCCACTTGCTCTCCTTTACCATCGGTCACATTCTGTAACTTCACATGGTGCCAAGCTTAGTTTTGCATATTGTCAGGAGTTTTAGGTTGGAAGATTTTCGGCAAAGTTATGGTCCTTATAGTAGGAGAGGTATGTTTTGGTGTCAAAATGTAAATGTTGGAGTAAATGGTGTTTGAAGTTAAGATCTCTGTGAACTTAGTTCTTTCACAAATAGTTATAGTTCTTTCAGTATTGATCTTTCCTGAGTATTTGTTATTAGTAGTGTAAATATGTGTGCTTGTGGATTGTATAAAATATAACTCGTTACTGTACTTTATTTCAGGTAGACCTTTTGTTGTTGAGTTGATGAATCCACGTAAACGAGAATTTACTCAATCAGAAATCAACGTAATGCAAACTGTACGTTATTCTAATTCTTTATATGTCAACTTCTCTCACACTTATAATACTTTTTTCATACTTTATACCATACCTGCCAAGTTAGTCCTCCAAAAGAGGAGTGATAAAGCAAGATGAACTTAAATGTGATTTGAAAGGGATTTAGATGCATAAAAAGGGAAAGTATTCATTACAGTGGCTATAAATATGAGACAGAAAGATCATAAAATGAGCCAAATGCACCTTTGTTCAATGTAGGGTGAACTAGGTAACCAGGCATTGGACAAGAGGAGTAACTCCACTTTAATAGGAGTGTGTACATTATACTAGTGCCAAGTTAATGATGTGAAAATAATGCTCATTTCAGAAGTTTCTGAATTCTCAGATATATCTTCTAACATAATTTTTAAAACATATAAAAATAGTTAAAGGTCTGTACATCAATGAGAAAATGTCATAAATTTGATAGATGTATTGTGTACATATGTACTTGTATATAGATTGAATTTTGTTGAAATGTTTGCAGAACTTAAATTCAAGTACAACAGATATTAAATGCAGTAATCTACAGATTGTTTCGAAGTAAGATTTTATTTCTTGTTTAATACCTACCAATTACCTAGTACCTAATTGTGGTGCTTTAAAGTGTATAGAGCTATATCGTACAATATTTTTTTAAAGTTTCAAAAACTGAAAAACAATTATGCTTTCATATCCATTAGATCATTTTTAGCTTCAGTTTTAACAGAAACTCTCTCTTTGATTTATTGGACATGCAAACTGTCCATTTTCATACAAAAGTGTTCTAGAACACCCTTTGAAATTATAAGAATCGTCTATTTTTCGACGATTGAAATCAAAGAACGCGGAACCCATCCAAAGTTTAAATTTGCAATTAAGGTAGTCTAGTATCATACTCAAAACGATCCAAGTAATTATTTTGATATTTAATTACTGTTAGAATATAGCTCTTTACACTTTAAGCTTTTTTTGCTTAAAATTGACAGCATTTATAATCTTGGAATTGCTGCCATTTTTTTGCCATTGAATTGAACGCTGTGAAATTATGTCTGATTATTTTTTGTCACCAACTGAAGTGCAAATATTTTCTCCTGACTGCTCCTGATACTACCCCGAAGCTCCTAATTTTTATCTGGAGTACATCCCCGGGGCAGTGGGACCGACATTATTATGTCGGGAACAAGACAGGAGTTCTCCCGATGCCTATCGCTACCCCGACTAATCCCCGACAAATATCGGCGAATTATGTGTTGATTTAATCCCATGATCGCAAACGTGGCCAGTGAAATGGTGAACTTGACAAGAAAAATTAGCATAAAATGTTACTTGTAATGCCAATTCTCGTACATTTGGGCCCGAACCTTTTACAAACTATTCAACTTTTTGCTAACCTGTGCTGTATTCCATTGTTCAGAGATGATACAAATATACTGAAGGAAGGTGAGATTGATAAGGTGAAGAAATATCGAGCATTATGTTGGTGTAAGGAGCCGGTCAGTGATGATCAACTCAAACAACTAGCTGATCATACAGTGAGTGATTATCAAGTTAACTTATCTACAGTCTCTGGATATTGATTAAACATCTTGAAATGTCAAACACAATATAATGTAATTATAGTCATGATTGAAAAATATAGTTGTCCTTTTGTGGGTCAAGAATATTTTTCACTGAACAGTTTTCGAGGGATGTTTTCAAGGGGTTCAGCTGCTAAACCATCCTTTGACATTTTAACATCCCCTTGTCATTGGGCTACCTAATGAAACCTACATTTCAGTCTACCTGTGAAGACTATTTCTCTCATGTGAGTGTGGCAGTCAACATCGATCTGCACGAATAGACATTGCCCTCACAGGTTCAACATTACACCTTGGTGGAGTGGAGCATGTGGGTTATTCTTGCTCAGAGAAATTAACCAGTGGTCCAGACAGGGTGGATCCCGGGACCTCCAGATCTCGAAGTATGCGCCCTACATCTAGGCCACCGCTCCCCACAGTGCATTTAGTATATGTGACAAAATGAAGTACATATTTTACAAACATCTGTTCATATCGTGTTGATGTATTTTTTTCAGGAATTGACAATCTTACAGAAAACTCCAATCCGGGTATTACATAGGTCAGTTATTACTATTTATCAGACATAATTATCTCAAGTCAGTTGCATATGGAAGGGAATATCCGCCAGTACATGCATGCTGTTAAGTGACAATTCTATGTTTTCTTGTTACATGCATATTGCTAAATGACAATTGCATCGTGCCTTCTTTCATTCGTTTTAAACTAACTGCAACAGCCGTGTGTCTTTGTGCTTCTTTCCTTCAGTAAGTGGCACGTGGCTTGAATCTTTCCTTACTCTATGTATATAAATTACATATTCTTGCGTGTAAATGACAAATGCATCATTTCTATTAGTTTGTTTGTTATCATCTTAAAATGCTTATGCCAACAAATTCTTATTGCT
Source organism: Spisula subtruncata (assembly GCA_963678985.1). NCBI lineage: Eukaryota > Metazoa > Mollusca > Bivalvia > Venerida > Mactridae > Spisula > Spisula subtruncata. The sequence continues at coordinate 21,383,995 of OY787661.1, forward strand.
TCCTACGTTTTACTTAGTGAATTTGATTTAATCGTTCCTCCATTATCATCATACTGACCCATGCGTGTTAACATCAATGATTGCAAATTCAGCAAGGCGAAACCAATAAGCACTAAGCAGCAGCTAGCATGAACTTAAACGAATGCATTTGTAATATTCAATTCATACAATGCTGGGAACCAGACTTTTTCGGCAGTTCCCGTAAAAATGTCATCCTTGGCTAAATTCAAGTCAGCGAGCGATAGCAGCGAACGATAAGGATATCGGTTATACACCACTAAATTATCCAGCGAACAATAAGAATTTCCCAGCAAACAATAAGAATGGGTATGATTTAAAGGGGCATATTGAGGCAACCAGGCTCTGTGATCCCGGAATACCGGGTATTTAGATGTAGGGCAGGTGGACGAGAGTTGAAAAATACCGTCACTAGGCCCCTATCTTGGGGCTGAAAGAGGGACCAGACTTACAAAGTAGCCAAAATTGCGTTATGCCATAGGAGACTTTGAAAAGGTTCGAGCCTGTGTATCGCCCAAATCATGCTTTGTGACATCAAAAGACCGGAAATACAGACGTAGTATATGATCATACGAGTCGAACGAGACCCTCAGCAAGTTCCTATCTTGGGGAGGGTATCGGCTAGGGGTCGGACCCCGTGGTCCCTATAATAGCAGTGTATTGAACTTTGCGTTTTGGACCGGTTTCGGGCCCGAACAGAGCCCAAACCAGGCTCTGTGACCCCGAAAGACTGGGTATGTAGATGTAGGGCGAGAGTTGAACAATACTGTCGCTAGGCCCCTATCTTGGGGCTGAAAGAGGGGACAGACCCCCAAAGTAGCCAAAATTGCGTTATGCCATAGGAGACTTTCGATGGGTTCGAGCCTGTGTACCGCCCAAACCATGCTTTGTGACCCCAAAAGACCGGATATACAGACGTAGTGTATGATCATACGAGTCGAACGAGACCTTTAGCAAGTTCCTATCTTGGGGCTGATAGAAGTTAGGGGCCGGACCCAACAGTGCCTATAATTGCAGTGTATTGAACTTTCGTTTTGGGCCGGTTTCGGGCCCGAACAGAGCCCAAACCAGGCTCTGTGACCCCAGAAGACCGGGTATGTAGATGTAGGGCAGGTGGATGAGAGTTGAAAAATACCGTCGCTAGGCCCCTATCTTGGGGCTGAAAGAGGGGCCAGACCCCCAAAGTAGCCAAAATAGCGTTATGTCATAGGCGACTTTGGAAGGGTTCGAGCCTGTGTACCGCCCAAACCATGCCTCTATACATTAAGTGTCAGTTTTGTTATTTCAATCCAAGAGTCTATCCGTCCATTGTAAATAATTCGTTTGAAGAGAAAACTTACCTGGACATGATTTCCGCGAAAAACGATACAACGGACGGGCAAGTTTTCACTTACTCACCGTCAAACCACGGAAAATACCGTACGTTTAAATTCGCTGTCCTGAGTGATCTCCCTTGTATAGTAATTTGCGCTAGAAGCTAAAATTTCTATTGGTTCCCTGTAATGTTCTTAATGTTGTAAAATGGATTATTATGCTTAAATGTTCGCGAAATTACAACTTTAAAGCAGTAATAATTAATCAAGTATCAAAAAATACGAACGATCCAAAAGGTTGTTTGTAATTCGTTACGTTCAGTTGCAACAAAGTCAAATGCACGTAGTCAAACATAGAATGCGGTAAGAAATAGTAAGAATGAATAATTCAATATTACAGAAGTCAAAACAAAAAGGTATGTCGCAGTTGGCAATTACACGCAAGAATTAACGATTTACATGAAGGGATTGTCCACTTAGCATCAAGAAGCATGAAGTATGAATAACGTGGACAACACTTGTAAAAAACCAAAATGCAGTTGTCAAGTAGTAGAACGCATGTGCAAGTAGATAGCATAAAATTGTCACTTAGCAGCATGCATGTACTGGCGGATATTCCCTTCCATAGTTGCAATATGGCATGATTCATAGGTAATTGAACAAGTTATTTAAACAAAAGTCATTATAAACAAGGATTCATTACATGATGAAAATAGCCACCAACTGTGGTGCATGTTCCTTGATATGTTTACCTAGCATGTTATACCATTATGCTTTCTTGCGATATTAGGCCCATACTTATAAAGCACCTTAACTTTTATGGCATTTTTATTCAAAATCTTCTTAACTGTCAATTTTCACTTCAGTTGTATCTCTTCTAAAAGCATTCTAAATTGTTGTAAAATGTCATTACCTAGGATAAACAAACAAAAATCTTTGTTGTTGAAAAATAGCATATTTGAAGTATTGATGTTATATTTCAGACGTCCACTAGCAACCAGAGATAGAATCGTACATGATATTCGTGTAGAGAGAGAGGATAAACATCATTTTAGGGTAGACATGTCCACTCAAGCTGGCACGTATCCTTAATGAAACATGAATGTTTGAAGTCCATCACAGGGGTTGATTTGCTCCATAAGAAAGAATGATCTTCTCTGTGCAAAATAATAGTTTTTGGATGACAAAGTTATGGTCGTTGAAGTTCTGTAACCTGTATTTTAACATTTAGACCATTTTTAGCTCACCTGAGCACGTCCGTCCACACTTTCAAACGACATCTCCTCTTAAACTGTTTGGCATATTTTAATGAAATTTTGCTAGGATGTACGTGGCATTTGTGGGATTTAGTTATTGTTCAAATTATGGCCCTGGGGTGAAAATTGGCCCAGCCCCCGGGGGTCACCGTTTTACAATGCCTAGAGCTTTGATAATTGGTATGTAGCAGCATCTATTGGTGTTCTACCAAGATTGTTCAAATTATATCCCTGGGTGAAAATTGTGCAGGGCTTCATTTATAATCAGCTGAGTGATATAGGGCCATCAAATTCATGGCCCTCTTGTTTTACCTAGTTAAGCTGTAGGGTTTTGTGCTTATGGCACCCGAATAGATTTGCAACTTTTTTTTTTAGGATTTGGCATTTCACCTCAGTAGGACCCCTTGCCATCAAGGCATTACTTTCAAACTTGGCATACTTGTTTACCATCATAAACACATTTGTGGTCTTGCCTTCAAGTATTTATATATTCATGTTTTGTATGTAGTATTTCCTTAATGGTTTGTCAGATATATCAAAGAATTTGTGCATGGTGATTTTGGACGTACAAAACCTAATTTTACATCGTTACTAGGACAAGATTGTGATATATTAGAACTGGATGTTACTGTAAGTATAGATTTTTAAATTATTGTATTGTCATTTATTGTATTCATGCCCCCTTCACTGCAAGAATTCCGTCAATAAGTAACGCAAATCTTGATTGTGAACTCCACAAACGGTTTGGCAGAATTTCTTTCACTGTTTAACAACCTTAATGTGTAGTTGACTAGACATATTTCTACTTTAACTTTATATTGATACTGATGAAGGCAATGTTAGGTCAGATACATTCGTCTTATATAAAAAATTAGAAAACTTTACCTGCATGGATTGCAAGGTATCATAAATCATTAATGTGCTGGTATAAGTTATATTATGGGTACAATTTTGGATGAAATTATGTACACATAACACATTTAGACATAGAACACCAAACATGCGCTATCTGCTTCTTCATCTAAAATTCGGGCAAACATACAAAGATAAAACATATACAAATCGACTATAATGCTTAGATACTGTAAAATCATTCGATGGGACAAAATTTTGTGGGTTTGCTAAAAAAGACCATTTTGATGTGAAGTTAATTCGTGGATTTTGCATTTCAGGTATAAGATACATACCAGGGTCAAAATTATTGTTTCATTGGGTTCAATTTTGTGATAAATGGTGAACTACAAAATCCATGAAATCTATCCCCCCACGAAAATTAATGATTTTACAGCATTCTTGTTCTGTGTTCAAAGAACTCTCAAGCGCTGAAAAATTTTTACACATTCAAATTATTCTATTCATTCCATGAAAGCTATGATTGTTTTATCACTTATGGGGAGCAGTGGCTTAGAGGTAGGGCGCGCACTTCGGGATCGAGAGGTCCCGGGTTCGATCCCCCTCTGGACCACTGGTTAAAATCTCTGAGGAAGACCCACAGCTCCACTCCACTATGGTGTAAAATGGTACCTGTGAGGGCAGTGTCTATTCCTGGGCGCCGCAGATCGATGTTGGCTGCCACACCACAGGAGAGAAATAGTCTCCCCAGGGAGACACGAGTGTAGGTTTCCGTATGTAGCCCAATGACCAGGGGAGTTAAAATTTCAAAGGGTGCTTGAGTGGCCTTACAGCTGAAAAGAACCCTAAAAAATTGGTAACTTTTTTTTATATTAATGTCATGTCTATCTTTTTTGCAGGCTGTAGAACTAGATTGGCCGAAACAAATAGACAGTGGATGATTGTACTGTATGGTCGGTGAAACTATGTATTGACTTGGTTGTCTGAGATGTGATTGGACTATATACCAGTACTGCCATGTTACATCTGTTTGTCAGAGCGTCCAATTGAAGATGTATTGACTTGGCTGTCTGATGTGATTGTAGATACACTTCTGTGTAACTTGAGTGTGTCCAATTCAAAATGAGAATGCCAATGATATGTGATTAATCACTACCTGTGTCATATCTTGGTTACATAGTACTGAAGAAGTTTGGCCACATGGCTACTAAATTGCTGATAATACTGTTGTAATTAAATGAATAAAAAAAGTTACATGAAGTATTTAACTGTTGTTTGTTATTTGCTTCAATCTTTCAAACAAACTTGTGGAACAAATTGGACTTGTTTTGGGTTACTCTAAGAAATGTTCTTTTGGTTGACCTCTCCTAGACTCCTACATAAATGTAATAATTTCTGGCACATGGATAGCAACATTTCGCAGGAACAGCAGGGCTTGAAGAATCCCGAAAATGAACTGTTAAGATGAAAAGGTAAATTGACAAAATCAACACTACCACAACTGCCCGCAGCACCATTTAGTCAAAGATAACCAGAATAGATGGTCATTAATCATGAACTCTAATCATTGATGTTCTTTACTTATGTCACGGGTTCCTTTCCTTATGCGGGTTCCTTTCCTTATGCGTATTAGATTAGTATCTACGGGGAATGGACAATATTTGGCTATGGCAAATGTGGCTTGAAGTGCCTTTTCAGTCTGAAAGTATTATACAATGTATAAACAACAAAGTTACCACTCAAACACGTCTATTTTTCCAAACATTTACTGCAAGACTGAAGTTTATGTGAAAGATGTCGTGTTACGGCGGAACACCAAGCACGTGATTGACGACCATAACCATGATGTAAAAGTGAGGCCTTGTTTCAGAATGAGAAGGTCGTAAGTACAACATCGATATTTTGAGAAGTCTGAAAATTACTCTTTACTTGTGATGAACAAACTTACAACTTAATTTTGGTCAACATGACCCGTTTCAATTTTCATGAAAATAAATTTATAATAAGCGCTATATGGTGCAGATTTCAAGTATGTATCAGTCTTTTAAGGAGGTAAGAAGTAAATAAGACCTCATTCTAAGCTAGTGAGTTAATGTTACACTGTGTACCATTGATCGAATATCATACAAAATGCTACTGGTGCCATAACAACGTCTGTAATGCCTACTCGTGGCAACGTTATCAATAACCATGCGTTATTAACATGTTCTGAACATGTCTCGTTCATTCAGTCAAATGGCACACACAATTTTCGTGCCACAAATAACAATATTTTATACATGTATTCTTACTAAAAATATGCCTCGCTTCAATGTATGCACTTTCAGGGTCGCGATGCCAACGCAAAAACAAGCGGAAACGTCCGAGGCAACGTCTTGCGACGAGTTCTTAACAGGCCACCATTCCTGTGATCTGATGCAGCAGAGTACCGCTGGTACTCCAGAAGCGTTTATACTATTCATACATCCGATTCATGAGTTGTCTTTGGAAGTCAACTTTTTTTAACAAGTCTAGAAAACAAATGTAATAAAACGAGCCTTCGGCGAGCCTTTTTTAATAATTTGTTTTGATAACGAGTTTAAGAAATGTTGATCTCAAAGACAACGAATGACGGATTCTTTTGATCACATTACCATCGTATTCGAATCAAAACAACGTCAGGAATAATATTTGAAGATAAAAGTTGTTACGATTTCGCTGTTGGATGAACATATTTGACCCGACAAAGGTAAGAAGATGAAATCATATCATAGCACATGGATAGTATCAGACTGCAAAAGACGGCTCCGAAAATGATACGTCGAATACATTTACACTTGATATGAACTTCCGTGAGTTACTTGGTAATTTGAATGGGACATTACTGTGTCGTCCTAGATGATTCAATATTGGACCTTATTTTAGAGTATTATTGATTGCTTTTTAAAAAATAGATAGATTATTTTAGACTTTATTGAGTATTTTATTAAGTATATGTCATACTGTGAAATCACTTATTTCCGTGGCCATTACATTTCACGGAATTTGGTAAAATGCAATTTCGTGGGCTCATTGATTCGATGATTTTGATTACCATAAAATTGAAGAGGTATATTTGAGATGTCGGTTACTCTTGGGATTAGGTTTCGTGGTCGAATTCAACGTCGAAATTAACGAAAATTTAAGCCCACGAAACCTGTTTTTACAGTATTTTTGTTTTGTTAAAAATGCTGTAGGGTTAGATTCAACCTGTATGTGAAGCATCTATAAGCTTCCATCAAACACATATTCTTGTATCTTCTCGTTATCGTATTAACGTTAAGCCTTATTGGAGTTAAAATACTTTATAAGTGACAGCATTTGACAAATTTCCTTTTTGAATAATCTGTGATTAAACGTGGCTCCTAAACCGCCAAAGTTTTCTATGTTGACACAATATTGACACCATGTCATCGTGTTGTAATGGTTCTTCTGATGTTTAAGACACAGGTTACTGTATCATTGATAACGAAAAAAAAACAACGAAAAAAAATGTTTGTAAAATTTATGTATTTTTTTTCATATAAAAATATAAATTTTACAAAAAAAACATTTTATCGTGTTTTTTTCAATGATACATAGACCTGTGGTTTAAGGTAGAGTGTCCATCAACTGATGTGTTCGGAGAAGGTATGCACGTCGTCAATTTGGCGCAACAAGGTTGTATCTAGCATTTAGTCAACTTAGTAGATACAACATTGTTGCACCAAAGAGACGCTGTGCAACGTGTAAGTCTAAAATGTTTGGGGCTTACTTTTAGATGTCCAAGTAGAACCGAGCGAATATTGACGTTCCCACGTTTATGATTAATTGCTTATATTATTACAAACGAGGGTGTACGATATATTCTTTCACTATTTCTATTATTCCATTAGTTTTTGTACGATCCGTTTGAAAACATTGGAAATTATTTATTCGTTTATTAAAAGCTGAGGATTATCTTCAAGGATTTATAATATGACACGTAAGTTGTGTAGATACATGTGTTTTGAAAATCTAATAAAACCTTGTAGAAGACTGATGAACCAGAAGTGAAACAAATGCATGATTGTATAAATCACCAAAATAGTTTTGGTCCCAGGGGCCTTATTCAACAGTTGTTGACATATTAAGACTGAAACTCATACTTAGACTTAAAAATTAAATTGACAACATTTATAATCACTACCATATCTTTGCAATTAAATTTAACCATGCTGAAATTGTATCTGATGATTTGTTGTTACCCACTGGACATGTGTACCCATTAATATGAAAATCGGTACACTTATTACAACATTTAGAGCAAATTAAACATTTGGCAATATTAAGTCTTAGTCTGCGTTTTTGACTTACGACATTGGTGAATAAGCCCCTAGGAATACAAAGCTTTTTATACTCAACTCAACTTGAGTGTAAAACTTTATTCGCTCTTATAAAGTCGAAAAAATTAATTATCTTTTTAAACTACACTTAAACGAATTTCTAATTGGCCACCCAATGAAATATTATATTATGCGATATATTCAGTCAATATTTCTAAAATTGTGGTTATTTTCATTACATGCACTTATCTATCGATTTCAAGAAATAAATTACGCATGCATGTATAAAATCATCCATGCGGAACTGTTAGTGCAAAATGGCTTTCGTGCACGTGGCTCACGTGCCCGACATATTAGATTTTTGAAATCTGTCAAAATGTATTATCTGTCGATTGGCTTAATGAAAGTTATTAATACTGACGAGAATGAGTAATACGTGGCGCGCTGAGGCCGTTAGAATGACGAGTACCAGCACCAAAATCAGGACATGTACGTCAAAACGTCTTTTTCTAAAAAGCGATATTTATAATAACGTGGGGTTTAACTCGAATTACTGCGAGAAACATAGTTTCCATCAATAAAAATGGACAGAATCGGGGTTTCGATTATTTATATTCTTCATAAAGCATTTTTTTTTTAAACTAGTTTATAAAAACACGTAGCCAATCAGAAATTCGTTCAATGTATACATGTATCTGACGTCATGAGCGCGTTCCACATGGCTCATTTTCACAAATTATAGTGTTTAAAGAAAAGTCGATCTACAGGGAACAAATTTATACCAAATACGATACTATTCCAAGCTGTGCACGAGGCTAACGTGCAAAAAAGCAATTTCGCACCAACCGTTACGCATGGATGATTTTGTATATGAATACGCCATTTCTTTCCAGAAATAGATAAGTTAGTGCGTGGAATGAACAAATAACACTGCCTTAGATTTATTGATATAATTTATCAGATGATATAATATTTTTTAGGGTGGCCAATTAGAACTTCGTTTAAGTGTATACCAGAGCATATCGCTTTGTATCCACGAAATATTACAGTCAAGTTCAGTAATACATGGGACACTATATGGTTTGAAGCATTTAATATTTGAGCTCGACATAAACATGAATACAATTGAGCAAGAAAAAAGCATAACGTTATAACCATGGGGTCAGAAATGAAAACTCGACCAAGATTTTACCAGGAACAATATTATTCTTACCTGTAATGTAATTACATTGCTCCTGATTTTACGTGATTTTATTCTTCAATTTGTCACGTCTCTGTTTGCGCATTAGAGACACGATCCTATCTCTACCCACAACCTAGCACATACAATGTAAATATTACAGGAATTTCACGCGTATTAATCTCTTTTACTATTACTTCCTATTAGGAGTCGTGTCGTAATTATGACATAAACGACCCAGTTTCCTGTTGAGAAATCAATCAGGTTTTCCGATGATTTAAGTATTAAAATGTAAGTCAAAGTTTGTGTATTAGAGTGTCGCCCTTTTGAAAGTGTCAATTCTGACTTATGAGACACTTATCTTTCATGCTTAACAGTGCAGTACCTTCCCGAACCCCTTCTCGTAATGCCGGGTGTCTGGCAGAGATGGGCCTACGGTAAACACCACCGGTCTCATCAGTTCCAACCCGGCTTCCACCGAGATTCTAACCGTCGACCTCCCGCTTCCTAGTCGGACGCATTAACCACTCGGCCAAGGTCGCGGGATTAAAATGTATGTAGACAAAAGTAACAGTTTTCGGATTGATAATTTATTTGTGTCCAATGCAGTTACATTAATTGGATATTCCACGGACGATACTACGAGTGACTTTTAAATTGAATGGGTGAAAATTTTGGGAAGTCAAAACTGTAGGTTTGTGATATAATTTCGTACGCCTGTATTATACTTATATGTGGCAAAACCTTGAATACACTGGTTGAAGACGTCACCAGACACAAGAGAGCACCAGGGAAGATATATATATATAATACAAACAACAACATGACATTCAAGTTTAAAGTCGTGACATCGCGTGGTTTCAACCTGGAACGACCCTTTCTATTGACAATGATTTCATAGTTTCGGTATGAGTACTCTGGTCTAGTAATGTCCGTTGTGAAGCGGGTATATAAAGTGGTTATTAAAAACGTATTTAATCTACAAAACGTCAATCTTGACCTTAAGGTTAAACAGTATTAGCCCACCCGGTTTTTGAAGTGGTGTACCATTGGATTGTTACCCGAGCCACCCCGACTAGATCCCGACTAAATTCCGGAGTGATGCGGAATATTTCCATTGTGTGAATGTTGCTACGGACATGTTCTTATTAAACATTTGTACACGTTTTCGGATGCTTGCTGAAGACCAAGTGAGATATTGTTCCGGTAACACTTTTAACACATTTGCAGCAATTTCCCTGGCTTAGAATATAAGAAGGTCGTAAGAACATAATCGATAGTTTGCGAAAACAAGAAAAAACTGTCCCAAACTTACTCTTAACTTATGGTAAAACAAGCTGCTTCAACTTCAGTTTGGTCAACATGACAAGTTCCGATTTCAATATAGCCTGGCTCATAAAAATCCATTGTGATGCTGACTGATTTTAATTATGTCTCAGACTTATTTACATGGGTTCTCATTCTAAGCTAGCGATCTATCACTGAAGTATTATTGATGGAACGCGTTAAATGCGATACAAACGAGCAAGCACAAATAGTTCATTTGTAACTCCACCGATGGAACCTATATTAACGTTTGCGCAAGCTACCCCACTATGGGAGAGTTATTGGTTCATGGGTTATTAGGGCTCCAGATAACTCGCACATGATGACGTCACGCAATAATAATCAGGAAGTAGCCTTAACACGTCTTCCGTTTTTTATGCCTCCGAAGTTTTCACATAAAATTCCACAAAAGCCATTTTAAAAGTACTTCCGTGTGTAATAAATTAATAATGGCTTATTGCTTTACAAAGCTGATTTGATGATCCCGACAGTTAATTAACATGGCATCTAGGCAAGTGATAGTTGAAGAGTTAATACCCTCCTCAAGGTTACTCATACAATGGCGACGAGGGAGGCTATGGACTGGTTATCACATGACCTAGTCTTCATCGTAGATTCCATTGGATCTAGTTAGTTGTCAGTTGATATAGACACGTCTTGAACACCCCCTGACATGCAATGAATGTAATAAAACTTCAGTATTCGTGCTGTATGAACACACTGATCTCATTTATCTTATTTGCGTGTCATAACTGCATCATTATTACATGTAATTTTTATTTACCTTAGTTGCAACATTTATATAAGACCTATGATTCGTCGGTCGTGGAGTAGCTCTTTCTTACACTCTTCAAGATGCATATCCAGAAAATGACAGGTAAGTAAACGTTTTGTAAGACGATCTAATACATCATTCATCATTTTAATAACGTTTCTAACTCGATTGATCAAGGGAAAACTAAATGAAATTTTAGCGGCATTAATTTCGTTAATTGTTGTACACAAGGTACAATACTTACATTTGCCATTTTAATAACATTTCTTACTCACTTGATCAAGAGAAAACTAAAATAAATTTTAGCGACATTTATTTCGTTAAATGTTGTGCATAAGGTACAATATTAAGTCAATTATTATTACGGTTTTTTTGGCACTGACTTGATACAAATGCTTATACCATCTATAATGGAATCATATTATTATGAAACTGTGCATTTTGACACGTTTTCTGTCGGAAAAGAATACCGATAAAATGAATCGAATAGAGGTCTAGCAAATCAAAATATCTTATTTTTGTATACTAGTTAACAGCACATTGATGATCGATATACAATCAAGTATATTTCTTTCATTAGAGAAATGGATTTTTTAAAATATCATTTTATTTCGTATTTCCACATTGGTAACGACGCTCTGATATTTTCGTTGGCTCAAGTGTTCTTTAATAACGTTAGTTATTGAGAATAGTGTTGAAACCAGTCAATGTATTGTCATCATAAAGTATTTTCGCTTGTCGAGTTTTTGGTTTTAAAACATGACCGCAATCGATTAATCAACTTTATTATATGCTTTCGATGGATTATGACGATTTTCAGTGAAAATAACAATGACAAATAACAGTGAAAATAACATTTTGATAATTTCACTGTTTTTGACGGAACTACTTTCTTCAATGAAAAAATAAATTACCTCCCTGTATTGTTTGTTTAATTACATATTTACCTCCTTGGTTATGTCTGCTACTTGACAGCTGTCAAAAATGGAGTATTTTGCTGAATTTGATACCAATGGCTTTGAATTTGAAGCCTTTTTGGCATTTATTCGAGCCTCATTCACAGGTAACTGTATCATTGAAAACGAAAAAAAAAAATTTTTAATTTATATTTTTGTATACAGTACCCAAAGAAAAATATAAAATTTCAAAAAAAAAATATTTCCCCGAAAATCTGTTGGCATACTGCACATACTGTGTGACCTCATTATTGTGAGGAATAAAATGAACCTAGATCGATCTACTGCAAATCGAGAACCTCAACAAGTGACAGTCAGGTGAAAGAACCACTATTTTATAAGTGCTTTCCTAGAAGGGCATTTAGAAAGAGAATAGATCCTTCTTATAAACTCCAATTTATTGGAGAGTTGGAAGGCTTCTTCTGTTATGACATGCCAAGGTCTCAGAATGAAATCTATTGTTCCGTATTTAAAAGGCGAATCTGAAAATCTGAACAAGCTTTGAACAATTCAAATAAAAGCAATAAACACAAACCTACAATTTATCGAAGCATATAGAATCCACTGCCTGTAAATGATCATACTTAATGCATTTTGAGATTCAAAATCGCATCTCGTCAAAAAATCAACAAGTCGTCCTCGTAGTTCGATGTTGTGATGACGTCAAAACACATGATAAAGTCACTCTGTACGTCGATTCCCGTTTTTAACTGTCAGTACGAGTATTTCCCCTTACTAATCAAACTGGCGACATAGAAAAAATAAGTTTGTGTCGTGATAATGATTAAAAATTCCCGGCATCGTGACTTGAATTCACAATGGTGGATGACAAAACTGTTTGTTGACAATTAAATTACTCCGCGATCAAATTTAATAAATGCCAGTTATTTCGCTTTCAATAAAACATTAAAATAATTTTGTGTTCGTCAAATATTATATTTGTTTTAGTTATAAACTTTACACATATCTTGTTTTATGTTTTGCAGAAAAATACTTCTGCAAATAGTTGCACTACTTTCAGTGGAACGTCTGTTAAAAAAGGTGAATAGGTTGAAATGAATTTGGGGCGCCCCACGGGGTGAGGTTCCAAGAGGGAATTGATAAATATTAATAATATGATTAATTACGCATATAATAAACAGAAAATTTGTTGATTTTTGGTGTAAGATTGAATTTTATTTCACTCGTGATCACATAAATCTATATTTTCACTCGTGGCTACGCCACTCGTGAAAATATTGATTTCTGTGATCACTCGGTGAAATAAAATTCGATCTTACACCAAAATCAACAAATATCCTCTATGTAACTTACTTTTACGACGTGCATACCAGTCATATGTCATTAATATAAACAAATGATAAATCCTTGCCCTTTTGATCACATGTACATGTATTACTATTGTCAATTATTATATTGAATTGAGTATACAGTTGTATTGGTATTGTGATCATGGGCCATCTTTGGCTTATTTCACAATTTTATGAGTTGTTATACATTTAATGTACTAGTATCTAATTAATCTTGAAATCTTGTATTTGTAAAGTTCATAAAATATTTTTTTTTTAAATGAACCGCTAAGCTCGCGTCCATTGTAATTTCCCGCGAATATAAGACCATGATGCATATCGTGCGTTATGAATTTAACTAATATAATTCTAACACAGTCAGCAGATGAATGAAGCCGAGTTGAGCCGATAGAACATAGCTATGGCAAATAATCACTAAATCCGTGAAATAACTTTGTAGCGTTCCGATTAACAAACGTGTTTAGTGTTTACTATGTATTGATGTGTTAAACGCGAAATAGTGGGAATATACAAGAATAACAAGGAATGTTTTTTCATATTACATACTGTCATGCAACGCTCCAAAGGCATGACTTGGACTGGACACGAGTTTGGGTATATTGGCAAAGGTTCAGATCTGATTGGATCCCTACAATGAAAGTGTTTCGTACACACTGTATTCTTCATCTTGACACTAAAGCCCGCCCCCTCGAGGAAATCCTCATTGGCGACGTGGACGAGATGCTCCGAGTTTGTTTTAAAGTCAATTTTGTGGTTGTCCTTGTGTTAAATCGGTAGCGCTACGATAAGAAACAGTTTGATACAGAAAAGGCGAAAAAATATATGCTACCGACGAGAGCTCGCGACTAACAGACCGTTGCACAGCAAAGCGGTCCGTTGCATAAGAAAGTGCCCAGTAGCGTTCGCCTAGCAAAATGCTGAGAAACGGTATGCGCTCGCTGGTAGCATTTTGTTGCACATAGACGTAGAAAAGCGCTACCGAAAAGCGTTCGATAGCGCATTGGCTAAACAACGGGCTCCGGGTCAGTTGCATGAGCGTTTTCGTGTGTCCATTGTTGTTGCCTTTGTTTTTATGCTGTTTCACTTGAGTGAGTACTGTCGTGGCTGACTCTGTTTACGGTTATGATCGTTTTACTATTTTCTGTGGATATTTCGGTTGCTATCGAACGTTTACAATGGAGACCATCCTTATACATTTCCGAATAATATGAATATCCAATAAAATAATCAGTATTAAGTGCACGATGATTTGTCAAAATTTCGATGTTAAGCAAACTCTGAGTAGAATATCATAAACTTTACAAAAAAACATTCGTAAAAATATTCTCATTTGTCATTCTTCAAGTCATTTTTGTGTCGTCAGAGTACGTGTAAACGCAAACTTTTAAAAAACAATCGAATCATTGATTTGATCAAGACGTCATCAAGTACCATTCAAACAAATGTCTAATCATGTCATACCCCACTCATTCGGACAGAACGGCATCTTAAATAGTTACAATTGTTTTAATCTTATCAAATCCTAATATATTGTATCACACAGGCCCGACCTCTGATCTGCTCTCAAATTGAGATTTTGCTAAAACCAGATTCTGCATTTGAGAAAAAAACTCAAGCTCAAACTCATTACTGTAAAATTGCAGAACAATATTTTCTGTTTTGTGATGCCAATGTGGAATTCAACTGCCAATTAAAAAATAATTCAAAGACACATGGCAATATTTGAGATGAGATTTAACTCAGATTGAGATATTTCGGGAAATCGGGGCCTGGTCTTATGGACTAAACTGTGAGTTACATTTGTCAAAAGCTTCAGTAATCACCACAAGCATGAAAAGTCAGCGGGTCCCATAAACACTTACTTTTGCTTAACAAGTAGGTAAAACGTGTCCAGAGAGTAGTTCGCTAGAGAACATAACTGGCTTGGAGCCCGATTGGCACGTCGTCATCGCGATCAATTTTGAAAATATAATTTTAGTGACTGGAATCATAAACCAATGTTTAACCACAATCAAGATTTATTTTGATTTGCTATTTCAGGACTCAGGATTCTTGTAGTTTCCCTAGCAGTATTTACTGTCAGGTAATTATTGTCCTTTTTCACTTGTTTTTACTTTACTTTTTTAAAAGTAGTATTTCATTTCTTACAGCTTAACTTGTAAATAATTAATATCAGATTGTCTGCCTGAAATGACTGCCGAGCAAAGAATACAGTAAAACTTCGTTAAGACGAGCATTGATAAGACGAGCACACGGCCTATGTCGAAGACATTTCAAAGTCGCAGCGATTTTGCTCTATACTGTATATTAAAAATATTATAGCATTATGTCGAGCATCAGTATTACCATAACCTTGTTTTACTCGAGCTCATTTCGTAACTTACTTTTGACTGTATATACATGAATACATATTTGCTTAGCAGCTATTATGTACTGCATGTACTTTAGTACTCCAATAATTAATTCAAGCTTTACACATTATTTTTCAGTAGTTTTATCAAAGGTTCCAACGGCGCCAATGCGAACGTCCAATTAGAAAACAACAATAATGTCAACAAAAGTTCGTGGTTTTATTCTCGACAACATGGTCGCAATGCTAGAAGTATAGATTTATCACAGAACTGCAATACTTGGTCAAAATGGATAGACGACAACCACCCAACTGTAGCCAACAAAAGCGAGCTGGAGACGATAACCACAAGAATGCGAGAAGATTATTGTCCAAGTTATGGAAACTCAGACAAAGTTCAGTGCAAGGACAACAAAGGGGAGCCGTTTCAAGGAGACAGGAATTCCACCACTACGGATATTAGATGCCAAAGAGACCAAGTGTCATGTACTGTAAAAAATATAAATTTCAAAAGTTGTCCAGATCTTGCTATCAGCTTTTACTGCTCGTGTACTGGTACAAGACCACCAGGTAAGTTTCTTTGTTCATATGGAATACACAAAAACACACACATTTATTAGAAGGTACATGTAAACTATTTGAACATATAACCATGTTCAATTATATGTTTCACCGTATCATTGTTTCAGAAAAAAATGGTGTCATTGTTTTTTTTTCAATTTTACACAGGGTTCACATGGTCAGTGAAAAGTCAGGGAAACACATTTTTTCAAGGTCAGGGATGTCACGGACTTTTGGAAACATTTTAAATTAAGCAAACGTCAGGGAAAAGTAGGGAATTCTTCATTAAATATGTCGAGAAGGGTCATTCCCTAAAGAAAATACAAAAAACCCTGAAAAGAATCCTTATTAGCCGATCGCTAAAAAAACCGAGGGAAAACTGATGTCTGGTCAGGGAAAACTCAGGGAAGTTTGTCTTTGAATATTTGCGTAAATCCTGTTACATAGTACGGGTATCTTAGTGTCGATTTGTTACAATTGATGCATAACATTATCAATTATGGACGTTACAGTACTGTTTTGCCCATGGCCGAATTGATACAATCGTTTGCCGTCAATTTACAATTGATGTTGCAGTAATGCATGTGCTTGTGTTATAATGATGCTTTACTACTCAGGTTGAACTTACTACAATAAAATACTTGTATACACTGTCACTAATCTCCTTTATTTCAGCAACAGAAACTTCAACATTGAAAACAACTATTGTGAATATGTCAACTCAGCAGCAGACAAGCTCACCTCCTACTACAGTGGGTGCCAATATTTCTACAAAACAGTCTACGCAACGCCATCAGAAATCTCCTTATTTATGTACGTATTTGCACAGGCAACTGTATCATTGAAAAAGAAAAAAAACCTTCCGGAAGATTTATATGTTTTTCTCGAAACTTATATATTATACAAATTGATACATACGTTTTACTCTTTATCTGTGCGTATTTGTTTCAACAATGGCTGAATTGTTACCGCATTTTAAATAATGGCCAAAACTGTTTCAATTGTTGTCGATTTGTATCACAAAGGCCGATTATTTTTATAGTTATTGCCGATTAGATTTGATAATGGCTTAATTGTTTAACTTGTTGTTCATTATTTTCTATAATGTTACAGCTATTTCCCATGTTTCATGTGTTAGAATTGTCGATACATCGCATTTATGTGTGCGCTAGCCTACTGTTATTATGTTAATATTATTTATATATATTGTACGTTCTTCTCATTTAAAACAACTTGCTACACCAAAAGTCAATGAAAGTATAACTTTGATACGTTGTTAATGATGTCGTTTATTTATAGCAACTAAACATTCGACATTGAAAACAAATATCATGACTATGCCAACTAAGGCAAATCCAAGTTCACCGGCTACTACAGTGGTTGGCGATATCGTAACTAAACAATCTACACATCACCAACAGGGCTCTTCTTATTTATGTACGTAGTTTTCAAGGCTTGTTTCCAAATCCCGAGTATAGCCAATATTTGCCAGCCAGCTTTCTGTTGACTAAGGAAGGCATATGTGTGCCCCCCACCCGGATTAGAACCCTTGTCACTGGTTTAGGCGGCAAATGCGCTAACCACTGAGCTACATGAGTGTTATTTACAACAAACACAAATCGTTGATATTTTGAACTTTACCATCCACTTATTCAGTTACCGGTAATTCTTGATCACACCTGTATGCAGAAATCGTCTCTCAACTGTACTTGACCTTTTCTTGTTCTATCGCCCGGTATAGCATTTTCTTGTCCCAAATGAAAAGCATTACTGTTCACCTTTTAAGTATTTTGTGAACATATAATTGTTTCTTTTAATCACCAAAGCAAAGCTATTATATACACCGAGTAATTAGGAATAGCCAGAATATTACAGAAGTCCAATACCTGGTATTCAGATTGTTAATATTTCTGCTACCAAGGCAATCAACAATTGTTGTCCAAATAAAAAATAAATTAGACGTGCATAATCTCCTTATTGGTCTCTATACACATACCGAGTTCATAAACGAAGCTTGGAAACTGTTTGAGTTATGACAAGCTCCAAATTTTTTGACGGACAGACTGAGGACAAACATATAGCACCCTCCGGTTGAAAACAGTTAGGTGACTAATTATTATTCAATCGGATGTAATAACGTTTATAATAGTACATGTATATCCTTATTCACAGATGTATCTGGAAAGTCGTATTCGAAGTCAACAGTTGATTTGGAACCAGTTACACAGTCAAATACAGGTGAGATACAATCCTTTCTTTCTATATTACGTTTCTTAACAATTCTTATTATTGCTAGAATTCGCCAAATGACAATATATAGTCGGTTGTAAAAGCTAGTGTGAGCTTATAAGTTATTATATGTTGATTATTGCATAGTCTTAATAACCCCCAAATTGTTAAGTGCGGACATTGTTCCATGTATTTGTGAGCTATGTTCTGTTGTTACTGTTTTATGTACTCGCTGGTTAAGTTGAGTGCTGCCTTCCCTGTCCGATTTCCTCATACATTTTGCTGACTCAAAATAAAATTAATTTTATTCTATGTAGTCAATGTTGACAAATTGCTCGGTCAAGGAGATTCGTTACGCCGTTTGTCTGTTTGTGCAGCAACATTTAAAATTTCCAAACGCGTATCGGGTACCTATATCCTTAGATGATACTAATACAATGTTCGCTACCTTGCTGTTTGTCTTTTTATGAAACATTTCACTATGTATCCTTCAGGTCACGAGGTCGTGGATTCTAATGGACAAGATACTAGCAGTAATCTAAACATTGCTGGGCAGCAAGTACCCTGGTGGATAGTGATCCTAATAGCGTCCTTTATAATGTTCATGTTGAACCTTATAATCACCCTGTGTATATACAAAAAGATGCGACATCGATTGCAAAATACTAGAAACAACAAAGACAAAAGAATACACCCTTTAGGTGATATTTGATGTGTAAAAGACCATGTTAGTGATATACTTTATAATGTGATTGTGATTCATTGCTCTGTTCTTTCTAACTCCTTGGTGCCATTGATATTGTTTTGCCTGGGCGGTGTGCTCCCGATTTAATAAATCGGCTTTCAAAGGCTTCGAGAAAAGGTCTATGAGAAGCTTCGGGGTAATCATTAGAAAATTTGTGATATCCTGTGATATTTCCGATGCCAGCATAAGATGACGTTTTTACATCGCGAGTACATCGCCGACGCCAAACATGCTTAGTGGGACCAAGGCATAACTATCTGTGTCGATGGAGACAATCAAACGTTTTAGGATTCATTTATGTAAACAGTGGATATTTCGATACCCGAATGTATAGTACATTTGTATTAAGGGTCAAATCTGTGTACCGAACGTCGTTGTCTTGTTGCGCTCAGTTTGATTATACTGTTGGCAATGTCGAAGTTATTTATTTACCTTGAGTTTGTTATAATATAACATTATTATGCATTTTGGCATTGTTGTTAGTGTTGATATTGTCTTTGTTACCTTGCGTTTATCCGCATTTTGGCATGGCTGTTAGTGTTGTTTTATTTGTACCTTGAATTTTAACATTGTTGACATGTTACGCTTAAAAGTATCTGCCTTTTGGCATTGATAAAACGTTGAAATTGTCAGTGACTATCTGCATTTTGACGTTATGAAATATTTACATTGTCTGTGTTACATGTGTTACTGTACTCCATTTTTTGTTTTGGCATTTGAGTGTTTATGTTAAAACACGTTTATTATTTTTACATTGAAGTTCTTTATTGTACATGTTACATTTCTGCCACTGTGACCCTTTACTTTGTCAGTGTTTGGTTTGAACTACTGGTATATCAAAACCATTGTAATTTACATCGATTCGAACGTGACTCAACCAATGTCTTTTTCCTTGTTTAAAGTGCATTTGTACTCACAAGAGCGAGGTAGGGGATCAGCATGATTCAGTTAAAGACCTATATATAACAGTGCATAATTTATTTCTGCATTAAAAATTAAAATGCGTTCTAAGGTGTCAAATTTATTTAAGAAAATGAAGTCTCGTTTCAAATAACTCTAATCCTCCACATTCTAAATTTGTCATTGCTTTTCTTGGGGATATTAGCAGCGATAAACCAAGCAATCCGTTTCGGATCAGATATGAATAATGCCGCGTAGCTCTGTCAATTTGTTTTCCTTTGTTTATAATATTTGGCAAAATGATCAAACGTTTATTGACGTTCGATCGACAAAAACCGTTGAAAACCTGAGCCTTCGAGAGTTGCCGTTCAAATGTCCCATAATTCTTATAAACAAAGCACTCGTCGATAGTGTGATTTCGCACGACCGAAGCAATAATGACAACATTAATAATCCACTAAATAAACATTTCGGACATTCTCGGATTATTTTTAAGCCCCAAACTCCTTAATTTTTTCATAATATAATGAAAACAACAATGCTTATGAAGAAATATTGTAAAAAAATATGAAGTCAAATGATCAATTTTGAAGTTTTTATTTTGAACCAAGTTAGCTTAATATTTCTGTTTTACCCTGTCATGTTCGAACACATTGCATAGCCTGGAGTGTTCAATGGTGGTTTTGACAATGCAAAAAGACGTGTGGCATCCTTTTGTTAAAAAGGGAGCACAGTCCACAAAGAACAAAAAAAATCAGTATCATATATCCTGGTGGCATTAGAGCCAGAAAATGAATATTTCGCTGGCTTAGAATGAGAAGGCCGTAACTACTACTTACGACCTTATGAGACTGCTACATATTTGAATCTGTATCATAAGGCGCTTCTTATTTTTTCATGAAAATCAGAACTTGTCATGTTGATCAAACTGATGTGTAAACAGTTTTTGTTCTACCATAGATAAAAAGTTATGTTCAGACAGCTTTTTCGTGTTTTCTCAAAATATTAATGTTGTACTTACGACCTTCTCATTCTAAGCCAGCGATGTATACAATATGCGTGCATGATGGATGCATTTTGGACTCATGACTCGATGAATGAATCAGTTCAGTAATAGTCAGCACATTTCGGTAATAGTTAGTACAGTTCGGTAATGGTAGTCGTCACAGATCGGTAATAGTGAGCAAGTATCTAGGTGGTGTCGAGTTAGTATTCGGATTGAAGCGGTAAATCCATGATTAATTATGACTGTTTGATTTCTTATCATGACGATGACTTTCAAGTGTCTGTCATACCGCGAAACTTATATTCTGTCATACCTCTAAACCTATACGACAGACCTCAAGACAAGATACCGACGAATGTATGTAAATGATAAATGACAATTTGTAAAACAGCGTAATGCCATATTGGAATTTAATAACCAATTGAATAAAGTGCTTTAATACTTTTGTTTTAAACCTAGGAAAGCGGACAAAAATACGTCACGCTATCATTTGCTATATCAAAAGTTCGTTCGAGTTTCTTTTCGTGGTTAGTGCGAATTGGTCATTACCCTATTTCCATCCTTTACAGTGTTTGGCAAAAACGCTCAATAACCCAATGCCCCACAACCACCGCATTTATACCATTTGTGCTCGTCGCAATAATTCGTAAGTACAGAATAGATATTTAAAAAAAAAACAAGAAAAAAATGTCCGAAAAGAACTCTTTACTTATGGTAAAACAAGATGTTTCAACCTACGTTTGGTCAACATGTTTCAACCTACGTTTGGTCAACATGTTTCAACCTACGTTTGGTCAACATGTTTCAACCTACGTTCGGTCAACATGTTTCAACCTACATTTGGTCAACATGTTTCAACCTACGTTCGGTCAACATGTTTCAACCTACATTTGGTCAACATGTTTCAACCTACGTTCGGTCAACATGTTTCAACCTACGTTCGGTCAACATGTTTCAACCTACGTTCGGTCAACATGTTTCAACCTACATTTGGTCAACATGTTTCAACCTACGTTTGGTCAACATGTTTCAACCTACGTTCGGTCAACATGTTTCAACCTACATTTGGGCAACATGTTTCAACCTACGTTCGGTCAACATGTTTCAACCTACATTTGGTCAACATGTTTCAACCTACGTTTGGTCAACATGTATCAGGCGTATAAGGTCATAAGTAGTACGACATGCGACCTAACGATATCTTGCCACCGTGTGTACGATCTCCCAATTATTTTCTATTTTTGCAATCAGTATTGGTGTTATGCATCAGACAGTAGTTGCATCCGCGCCCCCACCAAAGGGATGAGCGGGGATTTTTACTTTTGGGTTGTCAAAACCCCACCATTCCCCGCCCTGTGCGGGACAGCTGATGGTAAAGTATCAGATATTCCCCGGCCCCTGACAACTAAATAGTGTCCTTGTGGGTAATGATTCGGTGAAGAAATCCCCCACGTTTTCCCCAGCAGTGCGGGCGAAGATGGAAGGTAAATACACGACTTCTCTTCCCCGGCTTACCACCGCCCATCGCCGGGTGGGGACCGTGGTTGCAACTGGCTGGTGCATTATTTACTAAAAATCATAACGCCCCGCATGCCTACCGTATTTCAGTCATATCGCTGGCTTAGAATGAGAAGGTCGTAACTACTACTTACGACCTTATGAGACTGATAAGACGCTTCTTGTGAGCCTATTTACATAAAAATTGGAACTTGGCCAAAATTAAGTTGTAAAAGCTTGTTTTACAATAAGTAAGGAGTAAATTTCAGACAGTTTTTTCTTGTTTTCTCAAAATAATGATTTTGTACTTACGTCCTTCTCATTCTAACTACCTTGGCACTTTTATCCTGATACCACCAGCCATGCCAAGAAGTACGACTAAATAACGATGACAAAACATGGACAAGCAACGACATACGACACTGAGGGTGAAATACGTCACTTCATAAGTATGAGCGTGAACTACACACTACTGAACCTTGTCAAGTGCAATTAAGGCCGTCAGAACACTGTTGGTGACGGGGCACATAGGATTGGAGTGACACATACTGATAAAGTACATACCACTGTAATATTTATCAATGTAAAGTCGACTTCAAGTGTCCACCATACAAGTATACAATCTTGTCAAACGTACATGGAAAATTGATATATACTCGTTTACGATATTACACGAGTGTCTTTTCATATGAATTTATTAAATGAGTTGATTAAGATAACAAAGGTCGAGGCTCTGCTTAACATTTTATCAACATTTTGCCTTGTTCCCACTGAGCATTTTTTTTGCCTCAGTGATGTACTCCCGATTTTAAAAAATAAGCTTTGGTAGACTTTGGCCGTGACAAATTTTCTGATGACTACACCGATGCTTCTAATTGACCACATGGACCCTTTTCCCTATGCCTTTCGATATCCATTTGTTAAATCGGAAGTACATCGCCGATGCAAAAAAGTCTACGTGTGACCAAGACATTATTCAACAGATAAAAAAAAGTTCAACGTGTTAAAAAGTCGAATGAGGAAAGTCTTAAATACAATATTCTGTAAAAGTTTTATTTCATGAAAGAAAGGAACACTTTTTCAACCTAATTATTGTCTAGTTTCAAGCATAGTAAAGTTTGTTCGTCATTTTTTTCAGTTTTTGCAGTCTTAGCGAACTATCACTTGGTATATATCGACGGTGCCAAACCAAAACCCCGTAACTCAATTTTGGCGCGAAAACCTTTTTTGCAGCATCCGCATCTGCTAGACGTCCCGCGCATTTCTGTCTTGTCGCCATCAAAGTAATGCGATTGGCTATTTAAATGGCGACAAGACAGAAATGCGCGGGACGTCTAGCAGATGCGGATGCTGCAAAAAAAGTTATCGCGCTAAAATTGAGTTACGGGGTTTTGGTTTGGCACCGTCGATATGTACATGTATGTCCACTCTGATGTTGGTCAATTACATTCTCCGAAACTTCACATCAACAAGAGAGTTCAAAACAGAAATACAATAATTTTAACGTATATGCTATCATAGAAAGAATGTTAAAGGTCACAAGTAGCGTGTTACATGGTAGGTGCTTATATCGCTGGCCTAGAATGAGAAGGTCATAACGGTACAAACTCAATATTATGAGAAAACAACAGAAAACTATCTGAAATTTAGTTAATTTACTCCTTACTTATGGGGAAAACAACCTATTACGACTTCATTTTGGTCATCATGACAAGTTCTGATTTTCATGAAAATAGGCTCATAAGAAGCGCATTGTGAAGCTGATTTTAAATAAGCAATTATTCCAAGCCAGCGATTTGTGGAATTATAAGTCATATTTGGTACTAAAAATATTATAAAATACTTTTTAGACGTGTTGTAATGGGTTGACTTTTGTTATCTTTCGGTTGACGAGTTTACGTTTGAGATGTCTGTACAGACATATAGTGGTACACATACTGATCACAAACAATATGAAGCTGACCAGCAATGATAGTATCCACCATGGTATCAACAATCCTTCAACACTCGATCCATCTTCTTCCACCAGCATTCTCTGTCCTACCTGGTCTGATAAAGAAAATGTAATAAATAAGTACAGGCGTATGTAGTAGATATAACTAAAACACAGCAATTCGCCACATTAGAATAATAAGATCGTTACGTGCTACTCATAATTCGCTGGCTGAGAATGAGCAGGTCGTAAGTAGTATTTATAAGACTCATACATATTTGAAATCTGCATTACATGGCGCTTTGTATGAGCCTATTTTCATAAAAATCTGAAATTGTCATGTTGACCAAACTGAAGTCCAAAGAGTTGGATTTTCCATTCGCAACGAGTAGTTTTCATACAGCTTTTTCTTGCTTTCTTAAAATAATAATTTTGTATTTACGACTTTCTCATTCTGTCTCAATGAAAAAGAGTAAAACATGTATAAATTTGTATAATCTTAAGGTTTTGTAAATTTCAAGAAAAAAAATCAAGTTTCAAGTTTTTATTCATTTTCAATGATACAGTTGCATGTGTGGATATAACTGTACTTAAACACAACAATGCGTCACCTTAAAATAATAAGATCTAAAGTGCTACTAAAGACCATGCATAATTATTGAAATGTGCATCACAAAAAAACATTCAATGCATTGGTCCCACTGAGCATTTTTGCCTCAGCGATGTACTCCCGATTAAAATAATTTTTTAATAAATAATCTGTGGGAGTCAACGGAACAGGGATATCACAAATGACTACCCCGAGGCGTCCCCTAGACCACGAGGACGCTTTCACCGATGCTTTCCTTCCGATGCTTATAAACAAGAAAGCTAGCTTCTCTCTATTTATATGCAGAAAACTTTTTATTGTTTCTTAAAATTTGCATTCAGTTTTGCACCTATGGTTCTTTTGTCATATTATTTTTTTAAATCACAAAGTGTGTCACGTATTATCTTGTTGATTGATTAAAACAAGCGATATCTTTGAAAAAACGTGGTACTACAATAAAGTTAGATACTTTATAAATATACCACGATGCACGGTTCAAATATTGTTGGGGCGTCAAATATCTGTACTGGCTAAAGGGAGACAACTCTCTCGGGAATATCGTTGATTCAGTGGAAAGGTGAATGCTCTATGCAGCAATTACACAAAACCTTTTGTCTTTTTACTTTCTTCCATTTTATTTGCAGGGCCCACTCTGGGGGTATTATCGCAAATTACCCTAGCTCGTTTCGAATAAATTCCTTGGTTCTTTAACGTGCCCAGTGTAAAGCACCGATACACGCGAGACTAACCAGGATCTAGTTGAGTAGGAAACACTAAAAAGTGTTTCTGAAATGACCAAGTGTCCCGGTCGAGAATCGAACCCGGGACCTCTCGATCAGGAGTCAAGCGTCTAACCACTAGACCGCCGTGCAACCATCGGACAAAGAGTCACTTCCGTTCTATTTTGCAATTGACTTTGACGCCGAAATATTAACTGTAATAATGCAGTTATGTAGGAATGCACACAGAAGCAAATTGCAGTTCAATGCAAGAAAATCGACATATACAGGGTATCATTATTATGTACCTACCATTTTCGGTTTTGTTACGCCGTATTATGACTGTATGTGGACCTATTCCGATTGAGATTTGACGAGTCGTTGGAATTGTCTGTACTGTAGATGGCGTGGTAGTCGTCACTGAAAGGAAAAAGAAAACGGACACGAGTTGTATAACATCTACAAGATGACACAACATCAGTCAATTTGTCCATTAATAATGTCCATTAACACAGATATACACACACACAGTGTATTCATGTTTTGTTGGCCCATAATAACCAATATCATCTTGGAAAATTGTCACGTGATATAAAACGAAATGATTTTTACATTGTTTCTACTCATAGAAACCAATCACGTTGAAATTTACGTGGTATAATTAAGATAAATACGAGATGTCCATTACATTAACTCGTAAGTACATTGGCAAAAATAAGAATTTCGGAAATGCAATGGTTTCTTTTTCTTCAACATTTTTATCTTCGGGTAAGTTGTAGTTATAAAATACTCATACAAAAAAATGAAATATCATTACATGTACATATATACTTAGCAACTTTTCTAAGTCCACACTTATATTTTTGAAGATAATTTTGTCAACCGTGTAGGTAGCCCAATGAAATTTGGCTATTACTTGCGTGTGTTATATGTTTGCAGAATCGTACAACAAAAAGTCGATTTTGATTAAAATTTATATAATGAATACACTCATGGCATTAGAATGAAAGAAAGTAAAAGTTGCAAATACAGATTTTAGGATCTAGGATGACCACAATGTCGTCGATGGTCTCTATTGAAAGTCAATTATCCGAGTGGGAAGCATTGCTGAACGAAGAGGCTCATTGAATTTCACCGTCTTTACTCAAAAGTTGGCATGCGTCTTTGACGTATAGCGATTTTACGTCAAGACGTCACAATAAATACTAAGCGCGCTCGCTATTAAATCGACAAGCAAACGATACGTTTACTTTAAGATAAACACTCATGATAGTAGGCATTTATAAGTTGAAAGTCGGTCAGACGCAGATGTTAAGGTAATTATTTTTGATTGACGACACAAAGTACTACACTGTACTGTGATGACGTCACTTCCTATTTTTCTGACATCATTAGACGCATAAATGTGGTATCTTATTTACTTACAAACTGTTTTTCATACGTAGTGCGTGATTGGACATAAATTGAAAACAATTGAAACTCACTCCAGGGTAGTGTAAACACGTGGCCTCACAAAATCACAAAACGTACGTCAATCTCGTAACTAAAAAAACACGTGTAAGTATGACATTTCGTGACGCGGATTATTATGACCTTGTTGTACAAACTTCACATGCGAAATTTTGTCACTTTATTGCATAGAATAAAAGAGTTATGGATAAATGAAAATGAGGACTTAGAAAAGTTGTTAAGTGTATATCTGTTTACTTTTGGTATTTTTAAATGCCGAGCACAACATTTATGTTTCAGTCACCTTTCTGCTAAAATATAGCAGGCATCCATTCGTGTTTGAACCAATTAAGGTCGCCATATTAGACGACAAGCGCACTGATTAATGAACTACGGAGGTAATTTTGATACATTCATAGTTCAGTTTTCCTAATTATGATCGAAACGTCAAAAAGCGACTGGTGTTAGTTTTATATTAAACAATTTTTTATTGAAACATGAGGATACGGACTAGAAAGACTTACCTACTAGTGTTTTATTTGAACATGAGCAGTAATATTGGAAGGAAAGGTCTGGACAGTGTTCAACAGTGTGATGTGGTAACAAATGACATACAGCACCAACATACGGGTTCTCACACGATATAGTATGCCCACTTTTGTTGTCAGTTTGGTTTCCTTGAAATGGCTCTCCCCGTTCGTCCTTGCACATGATATCACTAACGTTTCCACCATATAGCGGTGGACAAAATGCATCCATGTCTGGCTTGGGGACTTGCTCAATATCACTAGTATCACCGGTGCTGCTCGGGTGATGTGTGTTCGTCCATTGTGACCAGGTACCGCAGTTAACTCTGGGGTTGGCGACCATGGCTCTACGCCATCGAGTCCCTTGCTCATGGTTAGTACGGAGCAACTCTCCCGACGACAAACTGTCAATACGAACAAATAGTTGATAGAATTGGACATTAGTAGTATCAGATACTCTCAATTTTGACAAGAAAACAACGTTTAAACCCTTGTAAAGTGTAGGGATGTTTGCAAATGGCATCCGAAGCAGACTTGCGACTCGTGTTCAGAATTGGTCATTACGCCACCGTAAAACCCCTGATATCTGAATGATGTCAAATAAATGCTGCATGTTTTAGTTTTATGTAGGTAATTTTTATGTAACATTAAGTATTTGGGTGGAACGCTTTGAACAAATACTAGTACCATCAGCGCCCGTCATTTCAATGAGTAATTATGCTCACTCAAAAGTTAATTTGAATAAAGTCTTATTGGAAGTCAATATAATTTTAAAAATGCCAGAAACATGACAACAAATAAGCTAGTATAACGATGCAGACCTACAATGTCACATTAAGTAAATAACGTCGCTCAAAGTTCATAGTGTTTCAAAAGCGAGTTTCGCCCGATTAAACCAAATATGTACTCAAGAAGTGAATATAAATTGACCGAATTTGTTTACGAGTTTATAAATCAGCTTTAGAAAAGTAGTAAAATGTTACCTCGCAGCTACAATGCAGACTGCAACATACCACAAACCTGAAGATAAGCATTTAAACAGGAAACATTAGTTAAGCACAAAGATGAACAATGAATAGCCAACACGGGATATATCTTTACACAGGTCTAAGAAACTCTATGACAAAATACAGAGTTTTGACATCCCCAATTATTCGCCTCTTCACTATAGAAGACAAGCCTGGTTCCCTGTCCCAAATCTTAAACCCGCCATTTTGGAATTTATTTTAATTGGATTATGCCGGACTTAAACAGTAATGTATTATACCAGATTATGTAGAAGACTTATATTGTATAGAAGCGTTGTACTCACTCAGTCTGGAACAAAAATTATCCATTGTTCACGGGTTCCTTAGAACTAAAGCAAGGTTCCATTAAATAAAATAAATGTTACAAGAACGTTCGCATTGTATCAAGTGACATGTGTTCACAGAGAAAAGTATCTTAAACAGGGTTAGCCAATCTGCTACGTCATCTAATGTTAAAATGTTTAAACATTATAATAACATTTTAATTCTGTATGATAAGTATGGGATGATTTTGTATATCGAGTAACTTAGGATTCAGAAAAACAAAGGAGGCACTGTTTCAAATGTTTGACAATTTTTATCCCTGTTAATTGAACAATAATTCGGTAAGCTTTACTCCTAACAGATTATATCCTTCAGTAACTTCAAATTTCGCACTTAATGTCATTAAAAGTGAGATAGATCGCTTATTGGTGGTTAGGTGTAAATGATAAAAGTTGACAAAAAGACAATGACCGGTAACCTTTGCTTCGCCTTGATTGATATGTTGTGTTGAGGTTTTCTCACCCGATAAGCATAGTATATATTCTGATCGTTTTCGACAACCATTCAACATTTTAGCGAATTGTCAACCTAACAGATGCTAATAGTATTTTGGCGGGCTTAGCCTTTTTGACACTTCGTTGGCTTATAATGAGAAGGCCATGAGTAGTTATAAGAGAGATTCAAATTGAAGTAAGCACCATGATGCTCTTCTTATTAGCCAATTTTCATGAAAATCGGAACTTTTCTTGTTGACAAAACTGAAGTTGAAATAGTATGTTTTTTAACCATAAGTAAAGAGAAATGTTCAGACAATTTTTTCTTGTTTTTTTTTCTTCAAAATATCGATTCTGTAGTTACGACCTTCTCATTCTAAGACTCCGCATGATTGAGTGAAAACTTAACAATACAGTTCGACCAAGCTCATCATAAATAAAGTTCTTATTGTATTTTTGTAATTCATAAAACCTAGTTACAAAAAATAGTGCGTTTTCCCTATTTGAGTATTTTATATACACTCAAAGAACACTTATTTATTACTTGTATTAGAAGCATAATTTACTATTTTTAAATGGTTAATTAAGTCTCGTTTTAAAGTACCCGACTTAATAAAAATCAGGCCTTGGAATATTTCTCCACTGGGATTAATACCAAAATATATTGCCGGAAATGTTTCCCTTATTAACAAATACAGGAGTGATTAGAAGGTAATGTTGTACTAAAAACGTGTTAAATTAATGGTTAACACTCGATAGACGCAGTAATTAATGCCTTGGTTCCACAGAGCATATTTTGGCACCAACGATGTACTCCCGATTTAGATAAATTAGCTTCTGGATGATTCGGGTACAGTGATATCGTACACAATTTTCTAACGATTACCCCGAAGGACCCTTTTCCAGATGCTTTCCGATGCACATTTTAAAATCGAGAGTTCATCGCCGAGGCCTGAACATTTCAGTGGGACCATGACATAAGCTCTATAACGCATATTGAGATTAACAAACTACTATGGAATTGCCCATACACAGAACGACCAGAATCAAAACCAATAAGTTTCAAAGTGGCACACTGCAGTATGTTATGATCCTATGCTTGCTTACGACACTTATGACGCCCAATATTTGTTTTCCTCTCTAGATCAATAGTGTCTGGAATAAAATCTCCTTCTAACAACTTACTAGCTATCTCATTCTGTCCCAGAATAATTGTAAGCTTAGGATAAGAAGGTCGTACGTACGCTTTTTTGAGAAAACTAGAAAAATAACTACTCTTGACTAACGGCAAAACAAATCTTTCAACTTCAGTTTGGTCAACACGACTTGTTCCTTTTTCTAGCAAACGTCCAGGTTGCGAGGAGAGTGGTGGTATAGAGGTAGGACGCGCGCTTCGGGATCGTAAAATATTAGTCACTGTCTTATGTTGCCGAAACTAAACAAGAAAATCGTCACGTTAAGCCCCGTTTCCACGAAGCGTAAAACCAACGCGTTTTCGGCGCGTATTTATTCGGCACGTAAACATTTAGGTCTAAATAGAAACCAAAGGAACTCGGTTGATACAGAAAATAGACTACAGATGGCTAACAAGACGCTCTACTCACTCCTAGGACCAGGTTTACACGCCAGACAAGGCATGTCACCAATTACTACCCTGAAGATGTGGAATACATATGTTGCTCCAAGGTACCTCTATGGAATAGAAGTGTTGAAATTGACTAAAACAGATGCTGAGAAGTTCGCTATTCAACAACGCAAATGTCTCAAACATTTACAGGGACTACCCACAAGAGTCGCTTCGGCTGCAGTTTATATTCTCATCGGTGGGGAACCCGTTGAAGCTATCATCGACAAGAATAGAATATCACTTCTATACAACATCATCAGTCAACCAGACTCAGTGGAATGTAAAGTGCTCAAGAGACAACTCCTTTATGACAACCCGGATGACAGTTCATTTCCAAGTGAGATCAGAATTACACTGAACAAGTATAATCTTCCGACACCTGAAAATTTAATCAATACTCCACCTGAAAAAGAACACTGGAAACGTATAGTTAAGCAAAATGTGAATGAATACTGGGAAAGTAGAATGAAACATGAGGTTTCTACAAAATCATCACTTAAATACTTACAAGTACAAAAACATCCTACCAAAAATGCCCACAATATCTGGATTGCAATTAGACCAAGGAGCCATGAAGTGAAGAGAGCTGAAGTGAAAAGTAGAATTCTCACAGGAACCTACATCCTTCAAGCCAATACTGTGAAGTTCAACCACAAGGAAGTTGACAAGACTTGTAAGCTCTGCTCAGTTGAGGATGAAACAGTAGAACACTTTCTGCTAAGATGCCCATCACTGCATTCAGTAAGAAGTGAAAGCCTTCAGAAACTTCTCCATATATCAAAGATCTCGGCAAATGACTGTGACACCCTTGTAGTCCAGTCATTGAAGCTAAAAAATATGGTCAACCTCAAACAAATTGCAAAACAGAGTTTCTTTGCATTTTCATCATCTACAGACTATTATCAACTACAGACAAAACGTCAAATATGCGAGTTCAGTGGGGAAAATACAAAAAAATCTACATGTTTAAGGTCACTTTTGGTAGCAATTTCAGCATTTTCCTTATTTCATACTACATGGGGAATTTTTAGTTCTAATAATTCCCATGTAAGTCGATAAATATTTACTAATTGCACCTTAAAGCTTATATTTTCTGAAAGATACAACCTTCTTCTATCGAATACAAATATTGATTTTATCATCAGACAATTTACTTTTCATATATATGCCAGTCTACGTGTTGGTATACTACCCATTCAAATGTCGACAAAATGACTCAAAATAGTACTTGGAAGGGGAAACAAACATTTTACTCATTTCTTTAATATTAATCCAATTTGTTTAAAATTTACACATATCATGTGTTGTATACATGTATGTCTAATGGAAAAAGAATATTTGTGTTTGGACAGTATACAATAATGTCAATATACAAAATGTACACGAATTTATCGATTCGGGAGAAATAGTGACTGTTCTCTTTGTCTGTTCGTCCACAATTGCATTTGTATTCACAATTTTGACTTTATGATTATGAAACTTGGTCAGAGTGATCATCTGAACAAAACTTAGGCCAAGGTAGAAAATGGATGATCAAAGATAAAAAACTAGGTCACTAGGTCAAATTGTAGCAAAACCTTGTGTAGTCGCTAGAGGTCATAATGTAGACCTTATATTTATGAAACTTGGTCACAATAATAATATCAACAAAATCTAGGTCAAAGTTATAAATTGGGTCATCCGGGGTAAAAAAGTAGGTCGCTAGTTAAAATCAAAGGAAAACGTTGTGTAAGTACAAAATTCACAATTTTGGTCTAATATTTATGCAACTTGGTCACAATGCTCATCTCAAAACATCTAAGACAAGTATGTTATTGAATAATTTGGGTCAAAATTAGGTCAATAGGTGAAAATAATTGATGCGACTTTTTGGCGCATGAAGGTTTGTCTATTTTTTTACCTAATGACCTAGTTTTAACTCATGATAAGTAAATATTGAATTTGACCTACATTTTGTCTTCATTATCCATGTGACATGGTTTCATAAAGATTATGTAAAAAGGGCGCCTTTTAAAGATTTGTTCTATAATTTGGCCTAGTGACCTAGTTTTTAACTCAGGTTAATCCAATTTCATACATGACCTTGAGTTTTGTAAGGTGATCATTGTGACTAAACTTCACAAGTGTAAGGTCGAAATTGCGACCCCTGATGACTATATCTTGTTTTTTCTTTATTTTGACCTAGTGACCTAGATTTTGGCTCCGGTTAACTCAAACTTTTATTTTACCTAGATTAGGTTTCGATTATCATTGCTGCCAAGTTTCATAAATATCAAACCAAAATTGCGACCTCTAAGCACGATGTAGAAATAAGTTACTGGTACAAGTCAAGATTTATTTACATCAAAAGTGACAAATATCGCGAAAACATGTGACAATTCAATATATTTGTAAATATCTCAAAAAGTCCCACGAATATTCAATTAGGACATTTTGTACATTGCTAAGGATAGCTTTACGCACCATATAAACACAAAACTGTTTGTTTTGCAATTAGTTTGAGGTTAAAAGTTAAAATGACTGGACTATTGTCCAGCTTATAATAGACTGTACTCACACCAAACTGCAAGATGTTGTACAGCTATCACACGACCAGATTTGAGACGTAGAAAGATGTTCACAAGTTCTCTGTTACAAGCTGCACAGCAAAAGATCTCTCCTCCTGACTTGCTAGTTCAAAGAGTATCAAAACAAATATCCCATAAGGGATACATTCCATCAATGGAATTTCACGTTTATATAAACAGTACAAACTGTAATGTAAATATGTTGTGTTATAAGTTGGCTGTTGACTTGTTAAATCAGATGTGCGAATGACAATTTTAACTATTTGAAGATAGTAATGTTTCGCCAAGTTTTTATCATTTTATCATTTAATGAATTGATCATTCATCATTCATTCATCATTCATCATCATCATCATCATCATAATATTTGACCTGATCGTCCTATTCGATAGGAAAGGCCTCCAAGAGAAAGGGGGGAACCAACCAACAGAACAGAACAGAACGCGCCGAATAAATATAATTCGCTTCAGTGTATATTGCATGTTGCTGTTTCCATTGACGCGTTTTTCGGCGCGTAAACTATTTTACGCAAGGACGCGCGTAAAATGATATTTTAGGTATAAATTGACGTGATCTCTTCGATTTTATCGACGACACTCATATTTAATCACATGAATTTAGGTTTACAGTATTAGGAGAAGCTGTTGGAAAAATCCCTGACTTTTTTGGGAATATCATTTTTTGGTCCGACCAAAAAACACAAGCACCGTGTTCTCCACCACCTGAACTTTTAAATGTGTAAGCTAAATATGTAATATCGTCTTTTTTACGGTCTGGAAGTAGCATTTTTCTGTAAAATATCAATAAAAGCTATGCGCTTTCATGAAAAATATGCGTCGGTTTTCAGCTTCATGGAAACAGTTTTTCAGCGCGTAATCGACACGTAAATATTCGGCGCGTAAAAATACGCTCCCGGCTTTACGCTCTGTCTGGTTATTTTTTTAATGTTTTTTTTTTTAAAATAATAATTATGCAACGAATCTTTCCGTAACGACATTCTTAAAACGCATTTAGCAATCAAATTCTTCTGTTTCGTTATTTTATCAAAACTACATTTTCCTCTACAAAATTACAAGTGTTCAAGACTCGACATAAGAAAATAAACTTATTAAACAAATAAAATGATCAATTCTAAATAAATGTTTACGTACATAACGTTGTTGTTCTTTCCATTGTTGAAGTATAAACTTGTCTCGTGTCGGCGTTCCTTTACATTTGTATGTGTATATACATATCTCAGTATTAGAATGATAAAAGTTCAATTATAAATGCAATATGTCCAAGTTCTTGTTTGAAATGTCGGATCACCAGAAACCAGGCCGTGGTTTAACATGTTTGCATATTATAACTGCTGACTGCATTTAATTTGCATTTAATATACTAGTATAATATGTCGATAATATATATTTTATATTAAATATATAACCTACCTATTGAAAAATTTGATAATTATTATATTTTAGTAATCTGTCAATTTTGATTTAAGTTCATAAACTGATTCGTTGCTACGATATACAAATGTTCATGGTATAAGAAGTATTGAAATGGGCCTATTTTGAAACAGTATATTAACTTTGTTTATCGTTAGCGCATTAAATAGGATCTGACTTAAATATGTTAGGTAGGGGCTTCTGCGAGATAAAATCCTCACATTTGAAATGGAATGGAATTTATCAAACGCGACATCAATTATTTGTGCGACAGTGTGCGTCTTATTAACTCAATATCCCAGATCAAGTGGGAGCAAAATATGAGCAAAATATGAATTCATCACTTGCGCATATAAATATTTTTCAGAAACAGGAATATGTACACATACATCATACGAGCTTTAAACCGAAAATAGCATTCTTATGTGACAATATAGGTGGTACAGTAGACGAGTGGGGAAAAGCTCTCCGAGTTATTGATTGATAACTCCCACATTTGAATCACGGTTTGGGGCACTTGGACATTTTTGACGATGTTCAGAGGTTCCCATCCACCTAAAAATTGACTGGCTTGTACCATAGCTAGTCTCGCGTATATCGATGCTTTAAATAAGATATTTGACCGAACCAATAAGTCGGAAGAGCTACAAAACTGTCTCTTCTCTCGATGTCGGTGGTCATTTGCCAAATAGACAGGGATTAAACCAAATGGTTGCTCACTCACGACTGTCCCGGTCGAACCCAAAACATTTAAAATAGTTACGATATCTTAATCTAAATATTCTTATGTGTTCTTCGATAAATGCACTACTAGTGCTGCAAGACGATAAATCGCGAGGTCATCCCCATGAATGTCCACTTTTATCTATTTTTAGCTTGCTCAAGAGCTGAAACAGTCCTTATATCGATTCAACAAGACAATATATCATGCCGAATAAATGAACATAGTATAATGACAGATTGACTTAATATAATGTCACATCGGCATGATATATTGTCTTGTTGAATCGATATAACGACTGTTTCACTTAATATATTCATAAATGCACATCGTATAATGACAGATTGACTCAATATAAGGTCACATCGGCATGATATATTGTCTTGTTGAATCGATATAACGACTGTTTCACTTAATATATTCATAAATGCACATCGTATAATGACAGATTGACTCATTATAAGGTCACATCGGCATGATATATTGTCTTGTTGAATCGATATACCGACTGTTTCACTTAATACATTCATAAATGCACATCGTATAATGACAGATTGACTCAATATAAGGACACATCGGCATGATATATTGTCTTGTTGAATCGATATAAGGACTGTTTCACTCAATATATTCATAAATGCACATCGTATAATGACAGATTGACTCAATATAAGGTCACATCGGCATGGTATATTGTCTTGTTGAATCGATAAAATGACTGTTTCACTTAATATATTCATAAATGCACATCGTATAATGACAGATTGACTCAATATAAGGTCACATCAGCATGATATATTGTCTTGTTGAATCGATATAACGACTGTTTCACTTAATATATTCATAAATGCACATCGTATAATGACAGATTGACTCAATATAAGGTCACATCGGCATGATATATTGTCTTGTTGAATCGATATAAGGACTGTTTCACTCAATATATTCATAAATGCACATCGTATAATGACAGATTGACTCAATATAAGGTCACATCGGCATGATATATTGTCTTGTTGAATCAATACAAGGACTGTTTCACTTAATATATTCATAAATGCACATATAATGACAGATTGACTCAATATATGGTCACATTGGCATGATATATTGTCTTGTTGAATCGATATGACGACTGTTTCACTTAATATATTCATAAATGCACATCGTATAATGACAGATTGACTCAATATAAGGTCACATCGGCATCATATAATGACGTTCTCACTGAATATACTGATATATTGACTTAATATATTGACAACGTGGCTAAATATATTGCTATTTGGACACAACAACGTTCATTTTGTACGTATAAGACAGTCAAGGCTTTCCATATATTTAGGTGCAAATGACATATGAAGTGACTTTTGGCAATTTTAGGTTAACCAGTGCACTGTGGGTATAAATGCCTTCCTTTACAAAAATGTCGAGCACAGCTTTTATTTGCCAATCAGCTTTCTGCTGAAATAAAGCAGGCATATGAATGCAACCACCCTGATTTGAACCGGGGTCAACGGATTAGTTGGCATGGGGGTATAAATAGTTAAACAATATTATATAGCTTGGCTATTTTGACCTGAGCCCGACCTTTATGTATGAATATATTACAAGGTTCTTGCTTTCAATATATCAATTTCCGCAAGAAAATCGTGCACTATCGGTATTTCAAATTTGTGTTTGTATTACATCTCGATACTATAGTTGATTCAAAGATCTCTGTCACAACCGCGTTAACAAACATTCTCCCGGTCGATTATTTAAGGTGTTTCGGGATTAAATTATACCATCAATAATAGGCCTACACTGAAATGATTAAAAAGCTATTTGTCCTATAGCGTTGTGGTTATACTTTCTGCAAATAGCTATTCAGAAATGGAACATTATGGCGGTTTTGACAGACATCTTTGAATCGACAATACCAGATTATGAAAACATACACTCGGTGTTGTAAACGTAGGCAATATATCAACTGTTAAATTATGCTAATGAAAGGTCAGAGCCATGTCAAATTGGCCAAACTACACACACAACTAACTGGTGTACTGTCAACCAACTTCGTTTTTATCAATTAATATTAATCAAGCTCTAACTTTTATTAAATTATTAAAGGTATTTAATGTGTTGGGTACCTTTCTGATAAGCATAGGTCAGAAAAGTCTGAACAAAGTTTTTACTGCACACCGAAATTGTATGCGCCATTAGTAACCTTCGACATATATAAAATTGAACATTCGCTAATTATCAAGTCAGGTAAGTTTACTACACGTTTAAGTAATAACCAACAAAGGGCCATAACTGAGGCCATTAAAGTCGTATCACAAAACCCTGACAATATAGGCTGTAGCTCCTTATAAGTAGTCATTTTGTAAAGTTTCGTCAAAAATCCGTAAGAAATATAGAAGGAGTTGTAAACGGACGGTCGGATGCCTACCTGCACTACCATAACCCCTTCGTCTTGACAGGGGATAAAAAAGGCTAAATAAGTCCATTCGTAATGATAATATTCACCGTGTATATGGAATGTACACTACTCGTAGATACAAATGTATAAGCTTAAAAATTGTGCTTGCTTCTTAGATATCTAAAATTTGTATTATTGTACCGAGTAATAATGCCACGCATAGCCTTTATTTGCAGTCAGCTTTCTGCTGAAATATGGCGAGCATGGATTAGTTACAATCATTTTGATTATGTTCCCACGTTTTAGATTCGTTTTGACTTTGTATATCAGAAAATGCAATAAATACACAAAATTAAATGAATTATATGAAATCTGGCAGCTTTAATTTGCATTACTTTCAAGTACGTGGATTTATTTATGTAGAGTAATTTTCCCGGTTAAGTTAGTGGTATTAGATAGCTGCCAGACGTAGATGTACGCGAAGGTCAACCTTGTTATTCCTGGCTGGGGGTTAAATGCATACTATAGCCTTGTAATTTGATCTACTGATGCGAGCTACGGAAGTAGATAGAAAAACCACTTGGCTTTTTTTAGAAATGCCTACGGCATTCGATATACATTAAATATTTACTGAAGTGAGAAGTTTGTTCTTCAAAAACTTTTCTATATTTTCGAAATTTAGCTAGGCAAACATCTCAGTATGTCTCATGCACCAGTCAGTTGCATCCACCACGCCCCATCCCGGGGAATAGCTGGGAAAACGGGCGAGTTTTTAGTTGCCAGAGGGTGGGGAAATACCTGGGGAAATTGTACCATCACCTGTGTCCCGCAGTGCCGGGGGATTGACAACCCAAAAGTAAAACTCCCGACCGATCCCCGGGGCTGACCACCGTGGATGCAACTGACTGGTACATCAGCATAGCTAGGGGCCTATCTTTGTTGGTGAGTTTATACTCATACACTCAGGATCGCCATTAGGCGGGTATTCACAGAGCATCATATTAGTAGAAATCACAATTCCAGCTAATATGTCAGTTAATCATAACTACCAAATTATTGATTTTTTTCAATAATTGCATGTAAAGAGTAACACTAATCTCGATGAAGTAATGAACACATCCAGGTAACCGTAGCATTGATAAAGACTAAAACGAAAGAAAATATAAATTTTACAAAAAAATGATTTCCGTTTTTTTCTTATTTCATTATCAATGATACAGTTCCCTGTGAGTAAATATTTATTGGTATTCTAAAATTGAATAATATTTTATATGTTTAACACAATTTTTCAACTTATGTCAAACTATTGAAGATTTCTAATAAGATGCTTTGTGAATACCAGCTATTTGGTCTGATAGTATGGTGGTATAAAGGGAGGTAATCCCCGACTACCAATACACGCGTGTAGTCTGAATAACATGTCCCTGACAATATTCGTTCACTTGGTATACAGTTACTGGGCAGTCTGAATAATGTTACATTCAACTTCGATTCCTCGTCATAATCAACAAATCAAAATCGTTGCTGGGAATCCATAATTGTTATCTCCTTCGTGATATTCACTTATTTATAGTTATAGCGTTTGTTTTCGAGTGTAATCTGATACAAAATATTATTGTTTTGTCTAAACTGCATAATGACAAATGACATTTTTATGTGACATTGTGCGTGCGAAGCGAACCAGAAGAAAGCCCAAACCATCTTTTTTCAATTTGAATATGAAAATGAATTCATTCAGGAGAAAGTTAATAAGCGACCAAAGCGAGCTGACTGTACATATGAAAAACATGTCCAAAAACGACTTTATAATTATACCATAAATATGGTTTCCCTGATGCATTGTTAATGTGCGAACGATGCGAACTAGAAAAAATGTATGTGTAATTATTAAAACCTTATGGACAAGGAAACACCCCCTTCCGCTAAAAGTGCAGACTCTTATTTCCAATGCCAGGGTTCCAGTGATTTTGCTTAAGGGAAATCAAGTAGAAATGTAGAAGAGACAGTGGTGTGATACAAGGTATCCATCCGGGCGCGCTGTCCTAGCTCTTTCTGGAAAGACGCATTGGTTCTTTGACGTAACCGGTGTGTAGCACCGATACACGCATACATAATTATACACGTACTGATTATCAAAGCAACATACTACAAAGTCCAAAAGTTCAATCAGATGCATTTTATGTGTTAAGAGAGAACTAGAAATAAAGCAAGTCGTTGTTTCATTATTTCATTCCTCGTCAGAGTCTTGAGCAACAAGTCCCGGATCAGGTTGAGTAAGGACTGCTTGATCTAATACGTGTATGTATCATATGACCGCTGAAGCAACTATGTTCTTAGTTTAATCATATTTTATTGCATGCATTTTTACAATATTTGCAAGGTGTTTGCATATATACAATTTATTGCAACAAATTGAAGCATATAAATGTAAACCAAAGAAGCTTTAACAATGTTATATTCATTACAAAAGGGTCGGGCCACAAGTTATTTCCACATTAGATATCGACCCTATGTTCTGTTTCTTTTGAACAGATCACTCTTTTAACAGCTACTAAATTGTATAAAGTATATTTCCACCGCGAACCAAAAATACTAAAACATTAAAGCAAACGTTAAGCATGCTTAAAACTCCTTTCATAAACTAAATGACCGAGCGGAGCGATTCTAATAAAATACTTCCTTTCAAAAAATTGATTATATGTGTTCAATTCCTGTTTTAAAGTGGAAACTGTTGGTTGTTGATCAAATTTCATGCATGTAGTTAACATATGGCCTGAATGTCAACATTTAAGAGTGTTTGGTATTTGTCAGGATGATCTTTTCCTGGATGAAGACTGACAATGTATGGGTGATTCGGTCGGATCAGCTTTTGAGGCATGGCAAATAGCATAATAACTGATATGTGATAGCCTGATAAACTTATCGCCCATCATGCCATTTTCTCTAGCTGTATGGCAGTGAATGCACTTTATGGAAACAGTCACAAAAATCGTTTGGAACATAGGTGTAGCCCAGTGATATATGTGGTATTGTATCATTTTACAAAGTATTGATATGAAGAAAATTTACCGTTGTGATACCTTATATTCTCCACTTCCGAAATCGTATGCCATTATCTATTAGGCTCCCAGCTCTTTGATGCAATAAATTAAAGTATGTGTGCAGTTGTCATCCCTGTTGATTCAATTTACAGTGTCCCTAAAGAGACACCATAGATTTTTGCTGACGTACACATGTATGAATTTGTTTAATTATGTTTAATGTAATGTAATTGATGTGGAGTTTAAAGCAGGTGTCGATTCATACCGCAGCTTATGTAACGATAATGCATACTTCCTATTCCTTGGAACAATGTGGGCTTGCATTTCGATACCAACCGTCCCATGGGGTCCGCAGATGCGATAACTCACACAATCGTGCTCTTTCCTTACACTTTAATATGATTTTAATAGATACAATCCGGAATGTACAATATTGTGGGCTTTCCGCAAATTTGCATGCGGTACAAATAATGTCGACCCTAATCCTATGCTAATCCTATTGTGATTTAAATAAGCATCGCTTATTTCAATAGTTTATATATGAATATTTATTGAACGAAAACTTGGATAACGGTAAAAATTGTTTGTACCGCAGGATTAGTGTGGAAAAACCAGAAATGCATTGATTTCCGGAGTATATCTATTGAGAACTTTTATGCCTGTATCGATAAAGCAACGTAGTGTTTGAACATGGGACCTACGGCTATGCCCACAAGTGAAGTTCGAGTACAATACATGTACCCCAACCACTCGAAAAAAGTGCTGCTGTGAAAAAAGTGCGTAAGATGTTATTGGTTTATAGTACATAAAAATTATAGCACGAGTGGGGTTCGAACCCACGCGGACATTCGTCCATTGGAACTTAAGTCCAACGCCTTAACCACTCGGCCATCGTGCTGATGTACGCAGGAAACAGTATACTAAGTATATAACATACAAGTAATACGTTTTTGTTTGATTTCTGTATTGTCCGGGAATATCATGATACGTGTTCGGTGATCAAAGCATGAGAAATGACAAATAGTTATCAAAGAGCGCTGCATTGTTATGGAACGTCATAGCTGCCTTAACATCTGCAGAACTATTTATTATGACATTATACCGTGGAAGGTATAATACCATGATGCACCAATTTAGCTGACGTTAAGGCAGCTATGGCGTTCCATACACTGTGCTACCAGAATGCTTTCCATTAGCTTAGTTTATTCATATTTTATTGCATGATTTTTAAAACATTTCAAACAGTTTGCATATATACACTTAATTACAGAAAATAGAAGCATATCATAAATGTTAAACATAGGAACTTTAACAATGTTGCATTTATTACGAAACATATCGGGCCACAAGTTATTCCAACATTTCGACCCTCTCCAATTGCATGTGTACAATACATGTACTTGTATCTCTGGCTTAGAATGAGAAGGTCCGGTAAGTAAACAATCTATATTTATGTGTAAAAATATTTTCAATGTA
This sequence comes from Spisula subtruncata, assembly GCA_963678985.1. Lineage (NCBI taxonomy): Eukaryota > Metazoa > Mollusca > Bivalvia > Venerida > Mactridae > Spisula > Spisula subtruncata. Next base: position 21,426,860 of record OY787661.1, read on the forward strand.
TTTACACGCTCAAAAGTGCTACATACAATCAGCATTACGCTACGTATCGTTTTCCACGGGTAGTAATCATTGGCTCCTATATTTAATTGAAAGGGAGGTAACTGAATGGAGCTTTGCTTAGGCAACGGACACTAAAGTTATAAGATTATGAAATACACTTACAGGCATGCTCAGTTTCAAAATGACATGGGTAAACCAACTACGAACTATTAAGCCACGCCAAATCTTATTTTCGTTTAGCATCCACCAAAAGTTTGAAAACCTAGCTAAAGACAAGTCACAACACCGTCTGTTCGCATCATTATATGGCTTGCAAAAATACATTTGCGTGTCAAGCATTGTCAAGCATAATATTACCTTACTGGAATAACTGAAAATCCTCGGCATTTATCTAACGAAATATTTCTCAGTTACGGAAATGCCCGAGTAGTTACGATTGTGAAAATGTGTGTTTGCGGAATCTACTCATGTTGTGGCGTTAGTGATATGATGGTGAAAAAGTAAGAATTTCAAAGCAATATCTCAATGGATTGAATAAAATTAAGATATAACAAACTTTCTTACCCAATATGCACAAACCTACCCGTCCGCGGACGCTAAACGAATAAACGATTTGGTTTGGTTTCAATTCATAAATAAACATACTCAGCACTAATATAGGCAAACGCGTAAAAACACAATATAGAATGTTTCAATCTTCATCAAACTTGAAAGTAAATTTTGATAAAGAGTTTGTCATCCAAAGAATCGTACAAAACCTTTTCAAAAATCTGTTTAAATATAACACATGTGCAAACTGACGTTTTAGTCTTTGTAACAACTTGCATCGTGTAACTACAATTCTGGTCTGCCCACAGGTAACTGTATCGCTGAAAACGAAAAAAAACCCGAAAATTTCTAGAAAAATATAAATTTTACAAAATTTTGTTCTTTTTTTTCAAATTGTCTTATCATTGATACAGTTACCTGTGGTCTTCCCCCACTTGACGTCATCGCATGCTTATGACGTGCTTTTAGAGTCAATTTAATTACACCTGCCCTAACCAGGTCACACCATGTCTAACCAAGGTCTAACCTGGTTGGGACAGGTCTAACCAGGCCTAACTAGAAGTTTGGGCATGTATGCGATGACGTCAGGCTGTTGGAGAGATTTTGTTGCCACTTTTACCATCTCTCAGTTTGTTGTGTAGATGTTTATACAAGCACACGGTTGTGCATATACTGGTGGTAAACAATAGTAAGGTGAGAAACAGATTCAGTGCCCACCATGGCACAAACAGTCGACCAGCACTGAAACCATTAGTTCTGCTGTTCCGTGTCAATGGATCTGTGTTCGTACCTGCAACAGATGCAATACTCTGATTTAGTTGACAATAGCAAGTGTTAAAAGTACTGGGGCCTTATCAACCAACGTTAAAAAACGTCTAAAAACCAGACTAAGATTATTTTTTGCTAAATGTTTTATAAATAACGAACTTTCATTTGCAGCCAACAAATTTAAGTGTTTTTTTTTAAAAAGGTTGAAAACACGGAAATACAGACGACATTTCTTTCGAAATTAAGAAAGGATTGTTAACTGTGGAAGTATTTGCTAATAATGAAGTTAAGTCAGTAGAAACGTACTATTAGCTGACAAGTCATTTTTTGGCACACTGCGTTGAGACTTCGTCGTTGTTGATATACCTAAAATAAAACAAACAAGAGATGTTTGTCAAACGCGTATGCCCCCATGACAGTCACATAGTTAAGTGCCAAGTTAGATTCCAAAACAAGGCCCATATGGGCATCATCATGAACAATCAATACAACATTTTTAAACTAAGGAACATAGCAAACAAACATACTAGTATGTAGATTTATAAACAAAACAATCTGGTATAGCGCGCCTAGGATATAAAAAGAAACAGCGGGAAAAGTTGGAATAAGACACACTGATGGAAAAAACAAGCGCAATTTATCAGCGTTGTTCTAGTTTATATGGACCACATGAGTTTTTTTAAAGTTTAAAGTTTATTTCAAAATACCATAGGCCATAGGTGGTAATATATCGTTAGAAAGACGAGACTCTAACGAACAAGTTCTGAAAGTTATGGACTTTTTAAACTAACCACTACCGCTTAGTTTTTGAGTGACGTCGCAAACGACAAAATGAGAAGGCACTCATGCATATTTGAAATCTGCGCCAACAAGGCGCTTCTTATGTGCCTATTTTCACGACAATCGGAACTTGTCATGTTGTACCGAACTGAAGTTCATTTTTTCCATAAGTAAGCCGTAGTTTTCAGATAGTTTTTTTCTTGTTTTCTTAAAATATTGATTTTGTACTTACGACCTTCTCATTCTAAGCCAGCGATATGACTCAAGTTTAATATTGCTAAATCTATACTTACGATTATTTGATGACGTCACTGATGTTTCATTGGAACAGTAACAGAAATATCGAATCTTAACATTTGGACAATGTGTTATGTTCGCTTTTAACAGTACACACTCAACCCCGACCAAAGCGTCGTTATTGCATGAAATAAAATAATCATTATCCGGACTGGTTTTATTTCCAGTGAATTCTTCTCCTTTTTCGTCATTACATTCTGATTTGTTTACGAATCCACCATGCTCTGGTGGACAGAAGGCGTCTTGCTCTTTTCGTGTGACCTGCTCTTTATCGACAGGATCCTGATCAGTTGGCGCATGCGTATTTGTCCAAGAGGACCACGAGTTACAATTCTGCCTCCCGTTAAAGTTTCCCGACGATCGTTTGACCCGATTATGATCATGTTTAACTCTGACATTAGCGTGTGCGTCTTCAGACTGGATACTTATGTTCTCTTCGTATACTAATCTAGAATAACATAAATATGTATCATTAGACAATGTGTATTATCCGGAAGCGGAACTTATAACCAAAAGTAAGAAGACTTTGATGAAGAGGGCCCAAATGGACCTGTATCGGAAAACATCTATAAGTATCTACAATATGTAGGTATACTTTAGTGGATTGGCAAATTTTCGCGAACAATGCTCTGAAGATGTCGAAACTGTGTGTATAAAATACTGGACAAGAATATTCACTCTAAGCAGACATCAAGTCAAAACACATTAGAGTAGCTTTAATAACACTTTGAAAGCTAGATCGACCAAATGATACCATGATTACATTACATGTAAATCGTAGGTGGCATGATGCATTAAGTTATGATTAGCATTTTGTATTTAAAGTGGAACATGCTAATCTGAGATGGTTATTCTGAAAACGAAATGGCAGACCTAGAGTTTTTTTTATCAAAGTTTGTGTCAGAATAGATTTCTGCACATCGTGACAAAAGTTGAACGAAATCTTATCACGAAGTCCAAACCGCTCCAACATCCTTAACTGAATTTCGTTAAAAGACGAAACAATCCGATGTATAATTTTCAAATTTTGTTAATATTTCTTGTTCATGCAATATCATTATGACATTAGAAGCGTGTTATTGCATACTAAAGTAAAAAACTCAGCATTCCTTAGTATACGAATTTTTTACTAACTTAAAGGTTTCTTTCGTTCAATTATTAATTATTAACTACTTATGATAATTGTCAAAGCATGGATTTGTTCACTAAAATGACCCCACCTAGCATTCCTTTTGGTTCCAAATATTTAATTCAGATCAAATTCATCCAATAACAAAGTACATATGATATTAAAAGCATGAAATTGTTAAACTAAAATGCCCCGAATTCCTTTAGTTTACCCCATAACTATTTAATTTATGCATCGTTTAGACCGAAATAAATTACATATAATATTTCATCTGACATTTTTATCCCACTTGTATTAGCAAACAACGGAGGGATTTTATACATACCGCATACCCTGGGCTACCATTGTCACTGTGAACAGTACCACGCCTGAAATATACGTGAAAATGACAATAAAAGAAGAATCTTTGTTATCATGACGTTTATACTTACTTATACCGATTCCAAACATAAGCTCATTACTTATCTTGTGATCAAATGGTGAATGAACTAGATTTATTTTCATAATTTATGTTCAATAATCTGTTATCGTATTGAACTGGGTCACATACATTTTTACCTGATACTTATTTACTTTTATTTGCACATATTTGTAATTAAATAGAACAATATAATATAAACTGCTCAAAGTTTAATAAGGATCAAGAGTAGAGGATATATCATGAGTTGTCAATTGATATAAATTTATATTAAACGAGTTCCGGGAACAGAGATATTACAAATGTTCTAATGATAATACCCCGAAGCTTCCTCTAAACCACCAGGAATCTTTTTCCAGATCTGTCCGATGCCCATTTATCGTTAGTATAACATTGCCGAGGAAAAACATCTCAATTGGACCAAGGCGTTAGCCATCAAACTTTGTTTGTTTAGTTTACATAGTGCTGATGGAACATTAAGTTTTTCTTAAAAAATCAGTCAATCTTATATTATTTGTAAAATATTCACATCTAAAAAAAACAAAATTGATTTGTCACTGGAATAGATGTAATTAAAAATAAATGCCTGACGAAGAGTTATTAAGAGCTCGAAGATTTGAAAAAGAGTCAGTTTTATTTTCATTATTCACATCGAAAGTTTGTTGACTCTTATCAAACTTTGAGTAGTATATGTTGTGCGCAACATTCGCTTCTTGTCGTGATCCATTTGCATGAAATTGAAATATTTTATATTATAATGAAATTTGCAGTCTTTATGAAATATGTATGGGTTAAACTAAAACTTTGAAAATTCCACATAAACCGAGTTTTCGGCAAAGTACGGTGATAAGTTTGCCCAGACAGTGCATCAAACAAAAATTTAAGCTAAGATCTCTGAAGCCATTAAATATTTGAGAGTGAAAATGAGATTACTATTAACAATTTGTTTTAGCTTTGTGAGATAGTATATTATATAATATGTGTGTCTGGGGTTGAGAGCATCCCAGTACACACCTTACAGTTTCTAGGTTTGTGCAATGCTGGATTAGTAAACAAGGCATTATATGTAATATCGCGGGCATAGAATGAGAAGTTCTTAAGCTAAGTACGGCCTTATAAGGTGAATAACCACTAAATGCCTACGCCGACCAAAATCAAATACACTCAAATAGTTCGGGAAAAAACTTGGAAGTGTCTGGAAATGGGGATATGTCTTGACAAGTCAGAATCATGAAATTGGGTTTAAAGGCCTTTCTTGATACTGCCCAGTTTCCATTGGAAACTTTCTGGCTGATAGGTGTTAATAAAGGCTGCTGGGGTAGTTATTGCAGAAATTATTACATTTGCAGAAAGACCGTGGGTGACCATCTGGAATGTTCCCAGTCAGTGACCGGTGATCATTAGGGGGTCTGATAACATCTTGGATCTGTTTTTTAAGAAGATGTTTTTAAAACATTTAAAATCTGGAGAGAAAAGTGAGAGCATTTATTTATTTTAGAAAACTACATTTTATTTCGATTAAAATACACTTTGTTTGAACAAAATCTGACAATTTATGATATTTTACTTTGATATCTCTTGGAAAAATGTTAGGTCTCTGATATTCGTACTGCATTCTGTATTTAGAATTTTTAGATATTTTCATCAATTAAAATTTTACGATGTCATGCCAACATTAGTTTGATTGAAGTCAAATGAGAATGAAGTTTCCATTAGCACTATGGAAAATCTTCTAATCACTTGTTTATTGTCAAAATTGCTCAATTCAATGATTTCTTTCATTGACATTTACAAATTTAAAAAAAAATCAGACCAGATTTGATTTTATATTTTGAGAATATAATTATGAAGATTTATTATACATGACTTTAGAGAATGGTGTCATCAAAAATTAATTATGTACACATTGTGAAGAGATTATTTTTACACAGATAAAAACAATAGTGTGGAACAAATATACCTTATATTCAGTAGCATACAACATCAATCTAACAATAACAGTGCTGAATTTCAGCATTGTGTGCCAATTTTGTGTTTTGAGTTTCCCAAAATGGCTTCACCAACAGCAAAAAGCCAGGTCAGTCGGAAATTCTGGTACATATAATAAATTATACCATGCCCTTACATGTAATTTTATAACCTATCATTATGTGCCAATTCTGGTTGTTTTCTGGTGATATATCAGCATGGCAGGAGCAATTGGACAACAAAACAACATTACACTGGACACAGTGAGCATGTGAAACAAATATGCCTAAGTACTATACTAATTGAAACTATCTTGTATGGTTCACATGCGTTTCTTTGTTTCATACATAACTATTTTTCATGTATTCACATTTTTCTAGCTAATGATCCATATTATATGCTATGATGAAACCAGCAATTATTTTAAAAACATAAATAATTATTTCACAATGTCAGAGACCATTGTACCTCCAGCTCTTCCAAGTCATGTTCAAGAAAATTGCTAAAAGTATACTGCATATGCATTTGTGAATGCATAACTTATCATACATTTTACCATCTAGGTAATTAACACCAACTGAGCTTTAGCTAGTGTTCCTGGCATAAACAATATTTGGAACTATAACCTGCTGATTACATGGTATAATCTGATGTTAATTACAACATAATTATATGATTATGATTTTATCACCTATTAGCCAATATACCCTGCTAATAACCAAGAAAGGCCTTTAAATGCTTTGTATGCATGTATGGGATGTAGTGAAATGATGGTTTTATTCAGAAATATTTGGCATTCTGGCTTAAGTGTAAATCCGTACATGTGAGAAAATCTGTTCTCCGCGTTTGACGTCGAACCAATTTTTTCTTATATGATACATGACCCCTTATTTTTTCATTTTCATGAAGCTGGATGCTATTTCTATTGATTAAAAGATTTTGAGAGGGCCCCATGGACAAAAAGTGTTTGACTAGCTTTGGTCACTTTCTTTACATTGCATTAAAGCACAATTCTATTTGGTGTTTTTTAACCTATATGACTGATACATATATAAAATCAGCATCATAACGCGCTTCTTATGAGCCTATTGTCATGAAAATCGGAACTTGTCACATTAAAAACTTTTAATTTGTCAGAGCTGTTTTTTTTGCGTCTGCACTGTACAGCGACCAAATTGAAGTTGAACAGCTTGTTTAACCATGAGTAAAGAGTAATGTTCGGCCAGTTTTTCGTTGTTTTCTGAAAATATCGTTTTTGTACTTACGACCTTCTTATTCAGGAAAAAAACAATCAAAAAGACAATGTGATATTCTCTAAACAGTATTCTGGTTCTAGTTTATATAAGCGCTTTATCATATATAGATACATGTATATTGGTATTCTAACAAATATTTATTAACATTAATATTGTATTATATCATGGCTACGTGATGTTAACTGAAGGGGTGGCGCTAAATCCAATGATAATCGAGGGGGTGGGACTTAAATTTCAAAGGAATGAGTGCAATAACTGCAGTGCATGATAATATTATCCTGCACTGAAAGTTGTCGCTCGCATACTGTAAATCATTAATTTTCGTGGGCGATTAAATTTCTCGGACTTTATGGTTCACCTTCAACCTCGAAATCAAATCTATTCGAACAATAAACTTTACCCTTGTATTTATTATGTGAAATGCAAAATCCACGAATTAAAGTCCCATCGAAATGGTCATATTTACCAAAACCACGAAATTTCATCCCAACGAAATTCAATGATTTTGCAGTGTACCACTGTTTATACGTTAACTGTAAAATAATCCGTGATGTCCGTGCTTGAAAAGTACGAACTGGGGTCTACAACTTTAAGGTAATATAGTGTAATCTATAGTGAAGTAAAGTTTCAATTTTTTTTTCAAATTTATTTTTTCGGATAAAATAGGCATAGTATTATGATCATATTACATTTGCACTTGAGGTTAGACACAAATAAATTTCAAATTTGTTGACGCATATGACAGCAATTGGATTGCAAATCTTGCCCGTTCACAATCAAAGTAAACATGACATTAAAAGTCCAAGTTTGTTGTTGGGGACTTAGTCAGTAGTATAAGGACCGAAATCTTACAAAGAAATGATTATAAAATACATTCATGAGTTTGTTTCATGCAAAACTGCAATGACCTTGCAAACCGAAAGAAGAAAAGGTGTAATTTTCTTGAAAAACATGCACAATCTCCAAGTTGTACTCCGTGCCCTTAATATCACAACGTGGTATTGGAAATTTTAATCGGTCAGCGAGGACAATGTACCGTTATGTGATATTTAGCCACACCCGATACAATTTGACAGCCAATGATATAAGCCAGAAAGAGAAACTTAACACTCGGTTTCCTTATTTAGTCTCGGGCTCCGCCCTCGACGAAATAAGGCAACCTCGCGTTTGCGTTCTCTTTCTATTACTTATTATTTTACCTTCCTCATGCGTAAGATCTCCTAGTTTTTTGTACCCCAATCTCAAACCAGGATTTATGAAATATAGTTTTGCCACCTATCAATATTTAGGGTATAAAATATGGGATATGAGCAAGTTCCTTCAATGACTGGTGTACAAAAAATGTACTAGTATATGGTTAAATGATTAAAAAGTTTCTCCAAAAAGTGGTTTTTATTTCATTTACTAGGGTATAGGGTAATGGGTGCTTCAATTTATAAGTTTATCGATGGTTAAAAGTTTACTTGCTATGTTTATAAATTTACTATTGAATTATGTTGGTATTTTTTCTCATATAAATGGTAATAATTATATCCATCATTCCCAGTCCACCACGCGAACAATGTTGTTGTAATACTTCTTCCTTTATTCTAGCTTTACCCTGCCAAACGTTTTCAAAATCATTTAGAGTTTCAGTAGTTTAAGTTGGTGGTTAGGGAGGAATGTAAATAGATGCTGCAAAATAGATAGAACTAATGTTTTGATTATTAAGATCCTTCATATTGGAGTTAAGTTTCCTCGCTTCCAGTTTTCTAATATTTTATTCATTTTATTTATTTCTAAATATGTGAAAATTTGGTTCTATCATCTACGTGAATTTTCAACCCAAACTATCCAAAACTACTTTGATCCCAAGACAGTTTCCATTTTATTAGTATAGTATTAGAGGTTCATGTGTATAAATTGTTTTCGATATTTTGAGAAAACAAGCTAAAACTGCAATTATGGTAAAGCAAGCTGTTTCAACTTAAGTATATGGTCAACCTGACAATTTCCGATTTTCATGAAAACTAGGTTCAAAAGAAGCGCCTTGTGATGCTGAAATCAAATATGTATCAGACTTATAAGGGCGTAATTAAACTAGAAAATGCCAGAAATTACAAATGTACTCGGTTTGATTAACATGGCATATTCCGATTTTTGTTAGAATATGTTCATAAGACGCGCCTTTCACTGCACGTTTCCACACATAAGGTCTTATAAGGTTGTAAAAAGCTAGGTAGTATATAGTCACTATTCTTAAACGGCAAATTATAAATAACATCATAATTATGACAAAACCAATTTAAAAAGTTCTTCATAGTACTTACATATTTTGTTCAGCGGCACCATGACTTTTAAGAAAATTAACTTCCAAGTCTGAGTACCGGTATGAGTGTTCCAGCAAATTCAAATCTTCTAAATGTCCCGAGTAGACGGAGCAAACTACAACATACAGTATGTGTTTTTATTATGTCTAGTTATCTTTCTAAACCGTTTTATCAGTTGATTCAACACACTCAATAAAGGAAGAGATTAAGACTTCTTTAGTTTAATCCACATGCTGTCGAGTATCCCAGGAAATTATGTTATTATTAGAGTAAAGTCATCTTCTAGTGCTGTAAGGTCGCATTAAAAAGTCAATTCAGCTTTGCGGTAAGTTTTTAATTACTTGAGGATGATTTTGACTTTCTTGAAGTCACGTAGCGTCAATATTTGTGAGAGTGCAAAAAGACCTTGGGTGATAAACCCTGTCGTGATCAGTGTGGTTCGAGGGCAGGTCGTTAATGATCAATGCTTTGTATTTAGGGGTTCGTCACGCATACATACCGTGACATCACAATAGTTGTAGCACTACTGTAACTCATGATAGAACGTAAATGTGGAGCCAAGAGTTTGATACATCTATAACGATACTACAAGGTTATTCAAACATGTTGTCCTGAAATTATGAAGATTGCTCAAATAACGGCGTTTTAAAAAACATTTGTAGCAAGTACATTTGTACTTATATATGTACCTACTACCTACCTATCCTCTTCTTGCCCACTGGCACATAAGGCTGCAACCAGGTCTCTCCATTTCTGTCTGTCCTTCGCAATCTTTTCTATTTCTCCTAGTGTTTTCCCATCGTCTTTATTTCACTGTTTATCGTTCTTCTCCGTGTTTCTTTTGGTCTTCCTCGGCGTCTTTTTCCGTCTGATAGGGTCCATTTTAGAGCTGTCTTGGTGATGTTATTTGTGTCTTTCCTTATTGCATGTCCTTGCATGGACTTGTAGCAAGTACGTATAGTAAACAGGTTGAACCTGTATTGAGATTCGAATACTAACCCTGTTAGCGAATCACTCTGACCAAACTTGAACCAATGTCTAATGCTGTCTTCTTATGCATGGAGTTTATGCTAAATAAATGAATGGTACATTCGTGCTGGGCTGGGAATGCCATGGAATACAACAACAAGACAATGTGGCGAACGTCCGAGGCATTAAAATAACATGTCACACAAATGGTACCCTAATGAGAACAATTAGTTTCGATTGTGTTTGTTTTTAAATACCGAAGTTCCGAGTGGTCAGACTAACAGACTGGGGGAACTTGTGCTGTGCAAGGTCAAATGCAAGAACATGTTGCAAGACATTTTGGATGTGTTCATAGAAACATGTCGGGTTGGTTATGTGGCGAGACTCTTTCACACGTATATATAAATGTAAGTACACTATCATTTTTTCCAAGAGTACTTTTTCACAGCAGACTTGCTAGGTGCTCATATCACACTGATTTCACGGAACTTGGGGATTTTTGACATGCTACTGGTATCAATCGGCGCACCTCAAACTAAGACGAATCATCGGAGATTCCGGATTCATCACGGAAAGACCCGAGTATTTACGATCGGACTGGTATGTGTAACGTTACGTTGTTAGGAAGGGTGATAAAGTTTATGTAAAGGAATACTTATATTGTGACAGTAACTGTAACTAAAATAAGGAATGGAACTTACTGAGAGATATCTGGGTTTGAATCCTGACTGTTTTACTGTTATTACAGCTGAAACTTGCTCTTTCAATGGTTAAAGAGGTATTCCCTATAACTAGCACATTTTTCTCTACCATCACATTAAATGAGCTAAATGTACAAAGCACTATCAATTGTCATAATTTGTCAGAAGAAAGTGAGCGCAAATATGTCTCTACAGCGCCAAAAAATATATTTAAATCACCAATAATTATTTATCGCTTCCAGCGATTTATTATTACTAGTATATGGTCAAAGGGAAACAACTCGTGACTTTTTTGGCTCGTTACGGAAATATATTTGCATTCTTTTCTCGGTATTTAGTGGGAGCTTTTTGAGGAGTTTAAGCAATAATTATTCTCAATTAACGTATAATATTCCTGAATAGATTTAAACGATCAAAGTTATTGGGAACGCCTCTTTAAGTTCATTGTCTCGTGTAAGTGTTGGACATTGTGGTTGGGCATTGTACTGTGAAATGGTTCTATGTGATGGTAACAATAGCGTTTTGTGCTCGACTATTTGAATGCTGTCTTCCCCACATGATGATGTATAATATCGTCTGTAGTAAAATTAACCTAGACGGGCTTCACATATCGTGGAGGAAGTACATGTATATCTGCAACCTTTGTGCGTTCATGTATCATAAGCCTACTCGAAAACAGATACCTGTTGCAACCTGTTGAATTGAATGGATAAAAATATCTTCAAAACACTTAAAAATAGTTTTTTTATTTTATTTTAAGTACTATCTTATCAAAATCGAAGTTGTCACCAATAATTACTTGAAAGCTGGATAGTAACATGGAGAGCTCTTGATTTTAATACCCAGTTGAAAGTTAATGTTTAAACTCGGTTTATTACAACATACGTAGTTAGAGCACATCAACAAGACAAAGAAGGTCTTAAAACAGTTATATGCATATAATTTATTCTCAAATTTCAACACTTCAACAAAATACTCAAGTATATTTTTCTTCCCAATCGAATGTCTGAACTGCATTAGGTGTCTCACTTTCAAGAGTGTCATTGATTGATTAAGCAGTGTGTAGAATCACGTGATCAAATTATTTAAAATGAATACCGTTTTACACTCAAAGCATTTGCGATTTCGTCCGCTAACGGTGAGTTTTTTCTTGATTATAGCGATCGTGCACTTTATATGAATATATTATACAGCCTAAAGAACGTCTTATTTATGTAGGAACACTAGACAATTACCAATTTTGCTCTATCTTTAGCAGTTGTTAACTGATTCTCGACCAAATTATTACACTCGGTTGGAAACTGCATTTGGTCGCGCATCAATTAACTCGGTACTTGCCGGGTATTCTCACATGTACGGGATGTACTTTAGGCTATATAATATAACTATATTAAATGCACGATCGTTATAATCAAGAAAAAAACTCACCGTTAGCAGACGAAATTGTAATAGTTTTGAGTGTAAAACGGTATTCATTGATCACGTGATTCTACACACTGTTAAGTTCTATGAAGATCGATGTACAAGTAGCAGTCTTACGTTCATTAACGAAAACGTCCGCCGCGAGAATTAGTTCGTCACGCGAACTACTTATTAAACGATTATAGTCGTTCGTCGCAAACAATTTCAAGATGGCGGAGATAGACGATTTAATGACCTAAATTGTTCTATTAGATTTTCAGCCGTAGTTCAGTAATACTTCTTTTGTGTTCTATTTATTCAGCTTTGGTATCCACACTGTATCACAAATGCAAAACACATACAATCTACAAATATTTATCTATCCGCCATCTTTGTTCGCTTGGCGAGCTATGTGTAAAGGTCGTTCGCGATTGGCTAACATGTTCGTGGCGAACTTATCGTTCATTAACGCGAACTCACGTATTGTTACGCTCTGCTGGTGTGTTTACAAGTTTTTCCCCTTAAGGTGAATCACCTTTGTTGGATTTTTCTGTACAAGGTATATAACGCCTGGTATATTTATAAAGAACACATTTACGATAATCATTCTGGAAAATACCCAACAGTTTTCATCGGCTAGTATTTAAGCTATTCTTGGATTTTGGGGACAACCCCTAAAAACTGATAATTGTAATTTGCCGAAATATTTAAGTATATAAGGAATCAAACAATAAATTATATGTTATCGCGATTCATAAGAACGATTTGGTACTGATTTATTAGTATGTTAAAACCATTTCATTTATATTTTGTTAGCGATTTGATAGTGATTTGTTAGCGATATGGTACCAATTCAATCAAAGACCTAAATTTAGGTCTTTGATTCAATGGACCGATTTGATGCCGATTCATTCTTATGTCGATTTGTTTACTATTTATTAGCGATTCATTAGCTCATTTGCATGTGATTTCAATCGGTACCAAATCATGAACAAATCAGTGATTTGTTTACTATTTATTACACCGATTATTCACATCTTTTTTTTCTAGGGTTGTTGTCGATTTGTTAGCGATTTGTTAGCGATTTGGTACCAATTCAATGGACCGATTTGATGCCGATTCATTATCATGTCGATTTGTTTACGATTTATTAGCGATTCATTAGCTCATTTGCATGTGATTTCAATCGGTACCAAATCGTGAACAAATCAGTGATTTGTTTACGATTTATTACACCGATTCATTCACATTTTTTTTGCTAGGGTTGTTACCGATTCGTTACCAATTTGTTAGCGATTTGGTACCAATTCAATGGACCGATTTGATGCCGATTCATTATTATGTCGATTTGTTTACGATTTATTAGCGATTCATTAGCTCATATGAATGTGATTTCAATCGGTACCAAATCGTGAACAAATCAGTGATTTGTTTACGATTTATTACACCGATTCATTCTCATCTTTTTGTGCCAGGGTTGTTTCTGATTTGTTAGCGATTTGGTACCAATTTATTGGACCGATTTTATGCCGATTCATTATTATGTCGATTTGTTTACGATTTATTAGTGATTCATTAGCTCATTTGCATGTGATTTCAATCGGTACCAAATCGTGAACAAATCAGTGATTTGTTTACGATTTATTACACCGATTCATTCACATCTTTCTTGCTAGGGTTGTTAGCGATTTGTTAGCGATTTGTTAGTGATTTGGTACCAATTCAATGGACCGATTTGATGCCGATTCATTATTATGACGATTTGTTTACGATTGATTAGCGATGCATTAGCTCATTTGCATGTGATTTCAATCGGTACGACATCGTGAACAAATCCTGAGCAAATCAGTGATTTGTTTACGATTTATTACACCGATTCATTCACATCTTTTATTTGCTAGGGTTGTTACGGATTTGTTAGCGATTTGGTACCAATTCATTGGACCGATTTGATGCCGATTCATTATTTTGTCGATTTGTTTACGATTTATTAGCGATTCATTAGCTCATTTGCATGTGATTTCAATCGGTACCAAATCGTGAACAAATCAGTGACTTGTTTACGATTTATTACACCGATTCATTCACATCTTTTTTTTGCTAGGGTTGTTACCGATTTGTAAGTGATTTGGTACCAATTCAATGGACCGATTTGATGCCGATTCATTATTATGTCGATTTGTTTACAATTTATTAGCGATTCATTAGCTCATTTGCATGTGATTTCAATCGGTACCAAATCGTGAACAAATCTGTGATTTGTTTACGATTTATTACACCTATTCATTCACATCTTTTATTTGCTAGGGTTGTTACCGATTTGTTAGCGATTTGGTACCAATTTATTGGACCGATTTTATGCCGATTCATTATTATGTCGATTTGTTTACGATTTATTAGTGATTCATTAGCTCATTTGCATGTGATTTCAATCGGTACCAAATCGTAAACAAATCAGTGATTTGTTTACGATTTATTACACCGATTCATTCACATCATTTTTTGCTAGGGTTGTTAGCGATTTGTTAGCGATTTGTTAGTGATTTGGTACCAATTCAATGGACCGATTTGATTTCGATTCATTATTATGTTGATTGTTTACGATTTAGTAGCGATTCATTAGCTCATTTGCATGTGATTTCAATCGGTACCAAATCGTGACTGATTTCTTTACGATTTATTACACTAATTCATTCACATCTTTTTTTTGCTAGGGTTGTTACCGATTTGTTAGCGATTTGGTACCAATTCATTGGACCGATTTGATGGCGATTCATTATTATGTCGATTTGTTTACGATTTATTAGCGATTCATTAGCTCATTTGCATGTGATTTCAATCGGTACCCAATCGTGAACAAATCGTGAACAAATCAGTGATTTGTTTACGATTTATTACACCTATTCATTCACATCTTTTATTTGCTAGGGTTGTAACTGATTTGTTAGCGATTTGGTACCAATTTATTGGACCGATTTTATGCCGATTCATTATTATGTCGATTTGTTTACGATTGATTAGCGATTCATTAGATCATTTGCATGTGATTTCAATCGGTACCAAATCGTGAACAAATCAGTGATTTGTTTACGATTTATTACATCGATTCATTCACATCTTTTTTTGCTAGGGTTGTTAGAGATTTGTGAGCGATTTGTTAGTGATTTGGTACCAATTCAATGGACCGATTTGATGTCGATTCATTATTATGTCGATTTGTTTACGATTTATTAGCGATTCATTAGCTCATTTGCATGTGATTTCAATCGGTACCAAATCGGGAACAAATCGTGAAAAAATCAGTGATTTGTTTACGATTTATTTCACCGATTCATTTACAACTTTTTTTTGCTGGGGTTGTTATGGATTTGTTAGCGATTTGGTACCAATTCATTGGACCGATTTGATGTCGATTCATTATTATGTCGATTTGTTTACGATTTATAAGCGATTCATTAGCTCATTTGCATGTGATTTCAATCGGTACCAAATCGTGAACAAATCAGTGATTTGTTTACGATTTATTACACCGATTCATTCACATCTTTTTTTGCTAGGGTTGTTAGCGATTTGTTAGCGATTTGTTAGTGATTTGGTACCAATTCAATGGACCGATTTGATGTCGATTCATTATTATGTCGATTTGTTTACGATTTATTAGCGATTCATTAGATCATTTGCATGTGATTTCAATCGGTACCAAATCGTGAAAAAATCGTGAACAAATCCGTGATTTGTTTACGATTTATTACACCGATTCATTCACATCTTTTTTTTGTTAGGGTTGTTACTGATTTGTTACCGATTTGGTACCAATTCATTGGAAAGATTTGATGACGATTCATTATTATGTCGATTTGTTTACGATTTATTAGCGATTCATTAGCTCATTGAATGTGATTTCAATCGGTACCAAATCGTGAACAAATCAGTGATTTGTTTAGGATTTATTACACCGATTCATTCACATCTTTTTTTTGCTAGGGTTGTTAGCGATTTGTTAGTGATTTGGTACCAATTCAATGGACCGATTTGATCCCGATTCATTATTATGTCGATTTGTTTACAATTTATTAGCGATTCATTAGCTCATTTGCATGTGATTTCAATCGGTACCAAATCGTGTACAAATCTGTGATTTGTTTACGATTTATTACACCTATTCATTCACATCTTTTATTTGCTAGGGTTGTTACCGATTTGTTAGCGATTTGGTACCAATTTATTGGACCGATTTTATGCCGATTCATTATTATGTCGATTTGTTTACGATTTATTAGTGATTCATTAGCTCATTTGCATGTGATTTCAATCGGTACCAAATCGTGAACAAATCTGTGATTTGTTTACGATTAATTACACCTATTCATTCACATCTTTTATTTGCTAGGGTTGTTACCGATTTGTTAGCGATTTGGTACCAATTTATTGGACCGATTTTATGCCGATTCATTATTATGTCGATTTGTATACGATTTATTAGTGATTCATTAGCTCATTTGCATGTGATTTCAATCGGTACCAAATCGTGAACAAATCAGTGATTTGTTTACGATTTATTACACCGATTCATTCACATCATTTTTTGCTAGGGTTGTTAGCGATTTGTTAGCAATTTGTTAGTGATTTGGTACCAATTCAATGGACCGATTTGATTTCGATTCATTATTATGTTGATTGTTTACGATTTATTAGCGATTCATTAGCTCATTTGCATGTGATTTCAATCGGTACCAAATCGTGACTGATTTGTTTACGATTTATTACACCGATTCATTCACATCTTTTTTTTGCTAGGGTTGTTACCGATTTGTTAGCGATTTGGTACCAATTTATTGGACCGATTTGATGCCGATTCATTATCATGTCGATTTGTTTACGATTGATTAGCGATTCATTAGATCATTTGCATGTGATTTCAATCGGTACCAAATCGTGAACAAATCAGTGATTTGTTTACGATTTATTACATCGATTCATTTACATCTTTTTTTGCTAGGGTTGTTAGCGATTTGTTAGCGATTTGTTAGTGATTTGGTACCAATTCAATGGACCGATTTGATGTCGATTCATTATTATGTCGATTTGTTTACGATTTGTTAGCGATTCATTAGCTCATTTGCATGTGATTTCAATCGGTACCAAATCGTGAACAAATCGTGAACAAATCAGTGATTTGTTTACGATTTATTACACCGATTCATTTACAACTTTTTTTTGCTGGGGTTGTTATGGATTTGTTAGCGATTTGGTACCAATTCATTGGACCGATTTGATGCCGATTCATTATTATGTCGATTTGTTTACGATTTATTAGCGATTCCTTAGCTCATTTGCATGTGATTTCAATCGGTACCAAATCGTGAAAAAATCGTAAACAAATCAGTGATTTGTTTACGATTTATTATACCGATTCATTCACATCTTTTTTTGCTAGGGTTGTTACCGATTTGTTAGCGATTCGGTACCAATTCATTGGACCGATTTGATGCCGATTCATTATTATGTCGATTTGTTTACGATTTATTAGCGATTCATTAGCTCATTTGCATGTGATTTCAATCGGTACCAAATCGTGAACAAATCAGTGATTTGTTTACGATTTATTACACCGATTCATTCACATTTTTTTTTGCTAGGGTTGTTAGCGATTTGTTAGCGATTTGTTAGTGATTTGGTACCAATTCAATGGACAGATTTGATGTCGATTCATTATTATGTCGATTTGTTTACGATTTATTAGCGATTCATAAGCTCATTTGCATGTGATTTCAATCGGTACCAAATCGTGAACAAATCAGTGATTTGTTTACGATTTATTACACCGATTCATTCACATCTTTTTTTTGCTAGGGTTGTTACTGATTTGTTGGCGATTTATTAGCGATGCATTAGCTCATTTGCATGTGATTTCAATCGGTACCAAATCGTGAACAAATCAGTGATTTGTTCACGATTTATTACACCGATTCATTCTCATCTTTTTTTGCTAGGTTTGTTAGCGATTTGTAAGTGATTTGGTACCAATTCAATGGACCGATTTGATGCCGATTCATTATTATGTTGATTTGTTTACAATTTATTAGCAATTCATTAGCTCATGTGCATGTAATTTCAATCGGTACCAAATCGTGAACAAATCGTGAACAAATCAGTGATTTGTTTACGATTTATTACACCGATTCATTCTCATCTTTTTTTTGCTAGGGTTGTTAGCGATTTGTTAGCGATTTGGTAGTGATTTGGTACGAATTCAATGGACCGATTTGATGCCGATTCATTATTATGTCGATTTGTTTACGATTTATTAGCGATGCATTAGCTCATTTGCATGTGATTTCAATCGGTACCAAATCGTGAACAAATCAGTGATTTGTTTACGATTTATTACACTGATTCATTCTCATTTTTTTTGCTAGGGTTGTTAGCGATCTGTTAGCGATTAGTTAGTGATTTGGTACCAATTCAATGGACCGATTTGATGCCGATTCATTATCATGTCGATTTGTTTACGATTTATGGCCAGCAAGTGGTTGTGTTGTGAAACCCGGGAGTTTGAGCTAGTAAAACAAATTGAACAAACAAGATGTGATGTTGTAAAAGGGCTTTTATTAAAGCCTTAAAACAGTGCATGATAAACAAGAAACAAAATATGACAATAAGAAAATATATACAGTACATCTACTACTATATCATAACACTGTGTAAAACATATGAGATAAAGATTTGTTTTATCTGGGCCATAAAAACCGCCCTTAAAAATTAAAATGTTCGATGAGAAATACCAATGAGAAGGACAGGACGGCAGTAATACCAGGAGGTGGAATGGGAGGAGGTGGAAAAACTGATAATAACACAATAATTGATGAAATTAAAAACACGAAATAGAAAGCAATTTTTTCCTTTGTTTCAATAATAATGTATGTGCGCATGCGCTTAAGTAATTAGTAATTGGATTCCAGCCGTCCCGTACCGTACAGATGCCGGGTTAACGAAATTAAGACAAAGGTAAAAAGATGGGGGCCAACCATCTCGTCCATAAAACATTTTACTCTAATAAAATAAATTTATGGCCAGCAAGTGGCTGTGTTGTGAAACCCGGGAGTTTGATGAGCTAGTAAAACAAATTGAACAAACAAGATGTGATGTTGTAAAAGGGCTTTTATTAAAGCCTTAAAAACAGTGCATGATAAACAAGAAACAAAATATGACAATAAGAAAATATATACAGTACATCTACTACTATATCATTACACTGTGTAAAACATATGAGATAAAGATTTGTTTTATCTGGGCCATAAAAACCGCCAAAACATAAAGGTCAATGCAATTGGACTTAATGGCCGCCCAGATTTATTAGCTATTCAATAGCTCATTTGCATGTGATTTCAATCGGTTCCAAATCGTGAACAAATCGTGAACAAATCAGTGATTTGTTTACGATTTATTACACCCATTCATTCACATCTTTTGTTTGCTAGGGTTGTTACCGATTTGTTAGCAATTTGGTACCAATTCATTGGAACGATTTTATGCCGATTCATTATTATGTCGATTAGTTTACGATTTATTAGCGATTCATTAGCTCATTTGCATGTGATTTCAATCGGTACCAAATCGTGAACAAATCAGTGATTTGTTTACGATTCATTACATCGATTCATTCACATCTTTTTTTGCTAAGGTCGTTACCGATTTGTTAGCGATTTGGTACCAAATCATTGGACCGATTTGATGCCGATTCATTATTATGTCGATTTGTTTACATTTATTAGCGATTCATTAGCTCATTTGCATGTGATTTCAACCGGTACCAAATCGTGAACAAATCAGTGATTTGTTTACGATTTATTACACCGATTCATTCACATCTTTTTTTTGCTAGGGTTGTTAGCGATTTGTTAGCGATTTGGTACCAATTCATTGGACCGATTAGATGCCGATTCATTATTATGTCGATTTGTTTACGATTTATTAGCGATTCATTAGCTCATTTGCATGTGATTTCAATCGGTACCAAATCGTGAACAAATCAGTGATTTGTTTACGATTTATTACACCGATTCATTCACATCTTTTTTTCGCTAGGGTTGTTATTGATTTGTTAGCGATTTATTAGCGATGCATTAGGTCATTTGCATGTGATTTCAATCGGTACCAAATCGTGAACAAATCAGTGATTTGTTTACGATTTATTACACCGATTCATTCTCATCTTTTTTTTTGCTAGGGTTATTAGCGATTTGTTAGTGATTTGGTACCAATTCAATGGACCGATGTGATGCCGATTAATTATTATGTCGATTTGTTTACGATTTATAAGCGATTCATTAGCTCATTTGCATGTGATTTCAATCGGTACCAAATCGTGAACAAATCGTGAACAAATCGTGAACAAATCAGTGATTTGTTTACGATTTATTACACCGATTCATTCACATCTTTTTTTTGCTAGGGTTGTTACCAATTTGTTAGCGATTTGGTACCAATTCATTGGACCGATTTGATTCCGATTCATTATTATGTCGAATGGTTTACGATTTATTAGCGATTCATTAGCTCATTTCCATGTGATTTCAATCGGTACCAAATCGTGAACAAATCAGTGATTTGTTTACGATTTATTACACCGATTCATTCACATCTTTTTTTGCTAGGGTTGTTAGCGATTTGTTAGCGATTTGTTAGTGATTTGGTACCAATTCAATGGACCGATTTGATGTTGATTCATTATTATGTCGATTTGTTTACGATTTATTAGCGATTCATTAGCTCATTTGCATGTGATTTCAATCGGTACCAAATCGTGAACAAATCAGTGATTTGTTTACGATTTATTACACCGATTCATTCACATCTTTTTTTTGCTAGGGTTGTAAGCGATTTGTTAGCAATTTGTTAGTGATTTGGTACCAATTCATTGGACCGATTTGATGCCGATTAATTATTTTGTCGATTTGTTTACGATTTATTAGCGATTCATTAGCTCATTTGCATGTGATTTTAATCGGTACCAAATCGTGAACAAATCAGTGATTTGTTAACGATTTATTACACCGATTGATTCACATCTTTTTTTTTGCTAGGGTTGTTAGTGATTTGTTAGCGATTTGGTACCAATTCATTGGACCGATTTGATGTCGATTCATTATTATGTCGATTTGTTTACGATTTATTAGCGACTCATTAGCTCATTTGCATGTGATTTCAATCGGAACCAAATCGTGAACAAATCAGTGATTTGTTTACGATTCATTACACCTATTCATTCACATCTTTTTTTTGCTAGGGTTGTTACTGATTTGTAAGCAATTTATTAGCGATGCATTAGCTCATTTGCATGTGATTTCAATCGGTACCAAATCGTGAACAAATCCTGAACAAATCAGTGATTTGTTTATTTATTAGTGATTTATTAGCGATTCATTAGCTCATTTGCATGTGATTTCAATCGGTACTGAATCGTGAGCAAATCAGTGATTTGTTTACGATTTATTACACCGATTCATTCACATCTTTCTTTTGCTAGGGTTGTTACCGATTTGTTAGCGATTTGGTACAAATTCATTGGACCGATTTGATGCCAATTCATTATTATGTCGATTTGTTTACGATTTATTAGCGATTCATTAGCTCATTTGCATGTGATTTCAATCGGTACCAAATCGTGAACAAATCGTGAACAAATCACTGATTTGTTTACGATTTATTACACCAAATCAATCACATCTTTATTTTGCTAGGGTTGTTAGCGATATGTTAGCGATTTGTTAGTGATTTGGTATGAATTAAATGGACCGATTTGATGCCGATTCATTATTATGTCGATTTGTTTACAATTTATTAGCGATTCACTAGCTCATTTGCATGTGATTTCAATCGGTACCAAATTGTGAACAAATCGTGAACAAATCAGTGATTTGTTAACGATTTATTACACCGATTCATTCACATCTTTTTTTTTGCTAGGGTTATTAGCGATTTGTTAGCGATTTGTTAGTGATTTGGTACCAATTCAATGGACCGATTTGATGCCGATTCATTATTATGTTGATTTGTTTACGATTTATTAGCAATTCATTAGCTCATGTGCATGTAATTTCAATCGGTACCAAATCGTGAACAAATCGTGAACAAATCGTGAACAAATCGTGAACAAATCAGTGATTTGTTAACGATTTATTACACCGATTCATTCACATCTTCTTTTTTGCTAGGGTTATTAGCGATTTATTAGCGATTTGTTAGTGATTTGGTACCAATTCAATGGACCGATTTGATGCCGATTCATTATTATGTCGATTTGTTTACGATTTATTAGCCATTCATTAGCTCATTTGTATGTGATTTCAATCGGTACCAAATCGTGAACAAATCGTGAACAAATCAGTGATTTGTTTACGATTTATTACACCGATTCATTCACATCTTTTTTTTTGCTAGGGTTGTTACCAATTTGTGAGCGATTTGGTACCAATTCATTGGACCGATTTGATGCCGATTCATTATTATGTCGAATGGTTTACGATTTATTAGCGATTCATTAGCTCATTTCAATGTGATTTCAATCGGTACCAAATCGTGAACAAATCAGTGATTTGTTTACGATTTATTACACCGATTCATTCACATCTTTTTTTGCTAGGGTTGTTAGCGATTTGTTAGCGATTTGTTAGTGATTTGGTACCAATTCAATGGACCGATTTGATGTTGATTCATTATTATGTCGATTTGTTTACGATTTATTAGCGATTCATTAGCTCATTTGCATGTGATTTCAATCGGTACCAAATCGTGAACAAATCAGTGATTTGTTTACGATTTATTACACCGATTCATTCACATCATTTTTTTGCTAGGGTTGTTAGCGATTTGTTAGCAATTTGTTAGTGATTTGGTACCAATTCATTGGACCGATTTGATGCCGATTTATTATTTTGTCGATTTGTTTACGATTTATTAGCGATTCATTAGCTCATTTGCATGTGATTTCAATCGGTACGAAATCGTGAACAAATCAGTGATTTGTTAACGATTTATTACACCGATTGATTCACATCTTTTTTTTGCTAGGGTTGTTAGTGATTTGTTAGCGATTTGGTACCAATTCATTGGACCGATTTGATGCCGATTCATTATTATGTCGATTTGTTTACGATTTATTAGCGATTCATTAGCTCATTTGCATGTGATTTCAATCGGTACCAAATCGTGAACAAATCAGTGATTTGTTTACGATTCATTACACCGATTCATTCACATCTTTTTTTGCTAGGGTTGTTACTGATTTGTTAGCGATTTATTAGCGATGCATTAGCTCATTTGCATGTGATTTCAATCGGTACCAAATCGTGTACAAATCTGTGATTTGTTTACGATTTATTACACCTATTCATTCACATCTTTTTTTTGCTAGGGTTGTTAGCGATTTGTTAGTGATTTGGTACCAATTCAATGGACCGATTTGATGCCGATTCATTATTATGTCGATTTGTTTATGATTTATTAGCGATGCATTAGCTCATTTGCATGTGATTTCAATCAGTACCAAATCGTGAACAAATCGTGAACAAATCAGTTATTTGTTTACGATTTATTACACCGATTCATTCACATCTTCTTTTTGTTAGGGTTGTTACTGATTTGTTAGCGATTTGGTACCAATTCATTGGACCGATTTGATGCCGATTCATTATTATGTCGATTTGTTTACGATTTATTAGTGATTCATTAGCTCATTTGCAAGTGATTTCAATCGGTGCCAAATCGTGAACAAATCAGTGATTTGTTTACGATTTATTAAACTGATTCATTCTCATCATTTTTTGCTAGGGTTGTTAGCGATTTGTTAGCTATTTGTTAGTGATTTGGAACCAATTCATTGGACCGATTTGATGCCGATTCATTATTATGTCGATTTGTTTACAATTTATTAGCGATTCATTAGCTCATTTGCATGTGATTTCAATCGGTACCAAATCGTGAACAAATCAGTGATTTGTTTACGATTTATTACACCGATTCATTCACATCTTTTTTTTGCTAGGGTTGTCAGCGATTTGTTAGCAATTTGTTAGTGATTTGGTACCAATTCATTGGACCGATTTGATGCCGATTTATTATTTTGTCGATTTGTTTACGATTTATTAGCGATTCATTAGCTCATTTGAATGTGATTTCAATTGGTACCAAATCGTGAACAAATCGTGAACAAATCGACATAATAATAAATCGGCATCAAATCGGTCCAATGAATTGGTACCAAATCATTACGATTTATTAGCAATTCATTAGCTCATTTGCATGTGATTTCAATCCGTACCAAATCGTGAACAAATCGTCAACAAATCAGTGATTTGTTTACGATTTATTACACCGATTTATTCACATCTTTTTTTTGCTAGGATTGTTACTGATTTGTTAGCGATTTGGTACCAATTCATTGGACCGATTTGATGCCGATTCATTATTATGTCGATTTGTTTACGATTTATTAACAATTCATTAGCTCATTAGCATGTGATTTCAATCGGTACCAAATCGTGAACAAATCCTGAACAAATCAGTGATTTGTTTATTTATTAGTGATTTATTAGCGATTCATTAGCTCATTTGCATGTAATTTCAATCGGTACCGAATCGTGAACAAATCAGTGATTTGTTTACGATTTATTACACCGATTCATTCACATTTTTTTTTGCTAGGGTTGTTACCGATTTGTTAGCGATTTGGTACCAATTCATTGGACCGATTTGATGCCAATTCATTATTATGTCGATTTGTTTACAATTTATTAGCGATTCATTAGCTCATTTGCATGTGATTTCAATCGGTACCAAATCGTGAACAAATCGTGAACAAATCAGTGATTTGTTTACGATTTATTACACCAAATCAATCACATCTTTATTTTGCTAGGGTTGTTAGCGATATGTTAGCGATTTGTTAGTGATTTGGTACGAATTCAATGGACCGATTTGATGCCGATTCATTATTATGTCGATTTGTTTACAATTTATTAGCGATTCATTAGCTCATTTGCATGTGATTTCAATTGGTACCAAATTGTGCACAAATCGTGAACAAATCGACATAATAATAAATCTGCATCAAATCGGTCCAATGAATTGGTACCAAATTATTACAATTTATTAGCAATTCATTACCTCATTTGCATGTGATTTCAATCGGTACCAAATCGAGAACAAATCGTGAACAAATCTGTGATTTGTTTACGATTTATTACACCGATTCATTCGCATCTTTTTTTTTGCTAGGGTTGTTACTGATTTGTTAGCGATTTGGTACCAATTCATTGGACCGATTTGATGCCGATTCATTATTATGTCGATTTGTTTACGATTTATAAGCGATTCATAAGCTCATTTGCATGTGATTTCAATCGGTACCAAATCGTGAACAAATCGTGAACAAATCGTGAACAAATCAGTGATTTGTTTACGATTTATTACACCGATTCATTCACATCTTTTTTTTGCTAGGGTTGTTACCAATTTGTTAGCGATTTGGTACCAATTCATTGGACCGATTTGATTCCGATTCATTATTATGTCGAATGGTTTACGATTTATTAGCGATTCATTAGCTCATTTCCATGTGATTTCAATCGGTACCAAATCGTGAACAAATCAGTGATTTGTTTACGATTTATTACACCGATTCATTCACATCTTTTTTTGCTAGGGTTGTTAGCGATTTGTTAGCGATTTGTTAGTGATTTGGTACCAATTCAATGGACCGATTTGATGTTGATTCATTATTATGTCGATTTGTTTACGATTTATTAGCGATTCATTAGCTCATTTGCATGTGATTTCAATCGGTACCAAATCGTGAACAAATCAGTGATTTGTTTACGATTTATTACACCGATTCATTCACATCTTTTTTTTGCTAGGGTTGTAAGCGATTTGTTAGCAATTTGTTAGTGATTTGGTACCAATTCATTGGACCGATTTGATGCCGATTAATTATTTTGTCGATTTGTTTACGATTTATTAGCGATTCATTAGCTCATTTGCATGTGATTTTAATCGGTACCAAATCGTGAACAAATCAGTGATTTGTTAACGATTTATTACACCGATTGATTCACATCTTTTTTTTTGCTAGGGTTGTTAGTGATTTGTTAGCGATTTGGTACCAATTCATTGGACCGATTTGATGTCGATTCATTATTATGTCGATTTGTTTACGATTTATTAGCGACTCATTAGCTCATTTGCATGTGATTTCAATCGGAACCAAATCGTGAACAAATCAGTGATTTGTTTACGATTCATTACACCAATTCATTCACATCTTTTTTTTGCTAGGGTTGTTACTGATTTGTAAGCGATTTATTAGCGATGCATTAGCTCATTTGCATGTGATTTCAATCGGTACCAAATCGTGAACAAATCCTGAACAAATCAGTGATTTGTTTATTTATTAGTGATTTATTAGCGATTCATTAGCTCATTTGCATGTGATTTCAATCGGTACTGAATCGTGAGCAAATCAGTGATTTGTTTACGATTTATTACACCGATTCATTCACATCTTTCTTTTGCTAGGGTTGTTACCGATTTGTTAGCGATTTGGTACAAATTCATTGGACCGATTTGATGCCAATTCATTATTATGTCGATTTGTTTACGATTTATTAGCGATTCATTAGCTCATTTGCATGTGATTTCAATCGGTACCAAATCGTGAACAAATCGTGAACAAATCACTGATTTGTTTACGATTTATTACACCAAATCAATCACATCTTTATTTTGCTAGGGTTGTTAGCGATATGTTAGCGATTTGTTAGTGATTTGGTATGAATTCAATGGACCGATTTGATGCCGATTCATTATTATGTCGATTTGTTTACAATTTATTAGCGATTCACTAGCTCATTTGCATGTGATTTCAATCGGTACCAAATTGTGAACAAATCGTGAACAAATCAGTGATTTGTTAACGATTTATTACACCGATTCATTCACATCTTTTTTTTTGCTTGGGTTATTAGCGATTTGTTAGTGATTTGGTACCAATTCAATGGACCGATTTGATGCCGATTCATTATTATGTTGATTTGTTTACGATTTATTAGCAATTCATTAGCTCATGTGCATGTAATTTCAATCGGTACCAAATCGTGAACAAATCGTGAACAAATCGTGAACAAATCGTGAACAAATCAGTGATTTGTTAACGATTTATTACACCGATTCATTCACATCTTCTTTTTTGCTAGGGTTATTAGCGATTTATTAGCGATTTGTTAGTGATTTGGTACCAATTCAATGGACCGATTTGATGCCGATTCATTATTATGTCGATTTGTTTACGATTTATTAGCCATTCATTAGCTCATTTGTATGTGATTTCAATCGGTACCAAATCGTGAACAAATCGTGAACAAATCAGTGATTTGTTTACGATTTATTACACCGATTCATTCACATCTTTTTTTTTGCTAGGGTTGTTACCAATTTGTGAGCGATTTGGTACCAATTCATTGGACCGATTTGATGCCGATTCATTATTATGTCGAATGGTTTACGATTTATTAGCGATTCATTAGCTCATTTCAATGTGATTTCAATCGGTACCAAATCGTGAACAAATCAGTGATTTGTTTACGATTTATTACACCGATTCATTCACATCTTTTTTTTGCTAGGGTTGTCAGCGATTTGTTAGCAATTTGTTAGTGATTTGGTACCAATTCATTGGACCGATTTGATGCCGATTTATTATTTTGTCGATTTGTTTACGATTTATTAGCGATTCATTAGCTCATTTGCATGTGATTTCAATCGGTACCAAATCGTGAACAAATCAGTGATTTGTTTACGATTTATTACACCGATTCATTCACATCTTTTTTTTGCTAGGGTTGTCAGCGATTTGTTAGCAATTTGTTAGTGATTTGGTACCAATTCATTGGACCGATTTGATGCCGATTTATTATTTTGTCGATTTGTTTACGATTTATTAGCGATTCATTAGCTCATTTGAATGTGATTTCAATTGGTACCAAATCGTGAACAAATCGTGAACAAATCGACATAATAATAAATCGGCATCAAATCGGTCCAATGAATTGGTACCAAATCATTACGATTTATTAGCAATTCATTAGCTCATTTGCATGTGATTTCAATCCGTACCAAATCGTGAACAAATCGTCAACAAATCAGTGATTTGTTTACGATTTATTACACCGATTTATTCACATCTTTTTTTTGCTAGGATTGTTACTGATTTGTTAGCGATTTGGTACCAATTCATTGGACCGATTTGATGCCGATTCATTATTATGTCGATTTGTTTACGATTTATTAACAATTCATTAGCTCATTAGCATGTGATTTCAATCGGTACCAAATCGTGAACAAATCCTGAACAAATCAGTGATTTGTTTATTTATTAGTGATTTATTAGCGATTCATTAGCTCATTTGCATGTAATTTCAATCGGTACCGAATCGTGAACAAATCAGTGATTTGTTTACGATTTATTACACCGATTCATTCACATTTTTTTTTGCTAGGGTTGTTACCGATTTGTTAGCGATTTGGTACCAATTCATTGGACCGATTTGATGCCAATTCATTATTATGTCGATTTGTTTACAATTTATTAGCGATTCATTAGCTCATTTGCATGTGATTTCAATCGGTACCAAATCGTGAACAAATCGTGAACAAATCAGTGATTTGTTTACGATTTATTACACCAAATCAATCACATCTTTATTTTGCTAGGGTTGTTAGCGATATGTTAGCGATTTGTTAGTGATTTGGTACGAATTCAATGGACCGATTTGATGCCGATTCATTATTATGTCGATTTGTTTACAATTTATTAGCGATTCATTAGCTCATTTGCATGTGATTTCAATTGGTACCAAATTGTGCACAAATCGTGAACAAATCGACATAATAATAAATCTGCATCAAATCGGTCCAATGAATTGGTACCAAATTATTACAATTTATTAGCAATTCATTACCTCATTTGCATGTGATTTCAATCGGTACCAAATCGAGAACAAATCGTGAACAAATCTGTGATTTGTTTACGATTTATTACACCGATTCATTCGCATCTTTTTTTTTGCTAGGGTTGTTACTGATTTGTTAGCGATTTGGTACCAATTCATTGGACCGATTTGATGCCGATTCATTATTATGTCGATTTGTTTACGATTTATAAGCGATTCATAAGCTCATTTGCATGTGATTTCAATCGGTACCAAATCGTGAACAAATCGTGAACAAATCGTGAACAAATCAGTGATTTGTTTACGATTTATTACACCGATTCATTCACATCTTTTTTTTGCTAGGGTTGTTACCAATTTGTTAGCGATTTGGTACCAATTCATTGGACCGATTTGATTCCGATTCATTATTATGTCGAATGGTTTACGATTTATTAGCGATTCATTAGCTCATTTCCATGTGATTTCAATCGGTACCAAATCGTGAACAAATCAGTGATTTGTTTACGATTTATTACACCGATTCATTCACATCTTTTTTTGCTAGGGTTGTTAGCGATTTGTTAGCGATTTGTTAGTGATTTGGTACCAATTCAATGGACCGATTTGATGTTGATTCATTATTATGTCGATTTGTTTACGATTTATTAGCGATTCATTAGCTCATTTGCATGTGATTTCAATCGGTACCAAATCGTGAACAAATCAGTGATTTGTTTACGATTTATTACACCGATTCATTCACATCTTTTTTTTGCTAGGGTTGTAAGCGATTTGTTAGCAATTTGTTAGTGATTTGGTACCAATTCATTGGACCGATTTGATGCCGATTAATTATTTTGTCGATTTGTTTACGATTTATTAGCGATTCATTAGCTCATTTGCATGTGATTTTAATCGGTACCAAATCGTGAACAAATCAGTGATTTGTTAACGATTTATTACACCGATTGATTCACATCTTTTTTTTTGCTAGGGTTGTTAGTGATTTGTTAGCGATTTGGTACCAATTCATTGGACCGATTTGATGTCGATTCATTATTATGTCGATTTGTTTACGATTTATTAGCGACTCATTAGCTCATTTGCATGTGATTTCAATCGGAACCAAATCGTGAACAAATCAGTGATTTGTTTACGATTCATTACACCAATTCATTCACATCTTTTTTTTGCTAGGGTTGTTACTGATTTGTAAGCGATTTATTAGCGATGCATTAGCTCATTTGCATGTGATTTCAATCGGTACCAAATCGTGAACAAATCCTGAACAAATCAGTGATTTGTTTATTTATTAGTGATTTATTAGCGATTCATTAGCTCATTTGCATGTGATTTCAATCGGTACTGAATCGTGAGCAAATCAGTGATTTGTTTACGATTTATTACACCGATTCATTCACATCTTTCTTTTGCTAGGGTTGTTACCGATTTGTTAGCGATTTGGTACAAATTCATTGGACCGATTTGATGCCAATTCATTATTATGTCGATTTGTTTACGATTTATTAGCGATTCATTAGCTCATTTGCATGTGATTTCAATCGGTACCAAATCGTGAACAAATCGTGAACAAATCACTGATTTGTTTACGATTTATTACACCAAATCAATCACATCTTTATTTTGCTAGGGTTGTTAGCGATATGTTAGCGATTTGTTAGTGATTTGGTATGAATTCAATGGACCGATTTGATGCCGATTCATTATTATGTCGATTTGTTTACAATTTATTAGCGATTCACTAGCTCATTTGCATGTGATTTCAATCGGTACCAAATTGTGAACAAATCGTGAACAAATCAGTGATTTGTTAACGATTTATTACACCGATTCATTCACATCTTTTTTTTTGCTTGGGTTATTAGCGATTTGTTAGTGATTTGGTACCAATTCAATGGACCGATTTGATGCCGATTCA
The DNA here is from genome assembly GCA_963678985.1 of Spisula subtruncata. Classification (NCBI taxonomy): domain Eukaryota; kingdom Metazoa; phylum Mollusca; class Bivalvia; order Venerida; family Mactridae; genus Spisula; species Spisula subtruncata. The sequence goes on from OY787661.1 coordinate 21,458,335, forward strand.
TTATTATGTTGATTTGTTTACGATTTATTAGCAATTCATTAGCTCATGTGCATGTAATTTCAATCGGTACCAAATCGTGAACAAATCGTGAACAAATCGTGAACAAATCGTGAACAAATCAGTGATTTGTTAACGATTTATTACACCGATTCATTCACATCTTCTTTTTTGCTAGGGTTATTAGCGATTTATTAGCGATTTGTTAGTGATTTGGTACCAATTCAATGGACCGATTTGATGCCGATTCATTATTATGTCGATTTGTTTACGATTTATTAGCCATTCATTAGCTCATTTGTATGTGATTTCAATCGGTACCAAATCGTGAACAAATCGTGAACAAATCAGTGATTTGTTTACGATTTATTACACCGATTCATTCACATCTTTTTTTTTGCTAGGGTTGTTACCAATTTGTGAGCGATTTGGTACCAATTCATTGGACCGATTTGATGCCGATTCATTATTATGTCGAATGGTTTACGATTTATTAGCGATTCATTAGCTCATTTCAATGTGATTTCAATCGGTACCAAATCGTGAACAAATCAGTGATTTGTTTACGATTTATTACACCGATTCATTCACATCTTTTTTGCTAGGGTTGTTAGCGATTTGTTAGCGATTTGTTAGTGATTTGGTACCAATTCAATGGACCGATTTGATGTTGATTCATTATTATGTCGATTTGTTTACGATTTATTAGCGATTCATTAGCTCATTTGCATGTGATTTCAATCGGTACCAAATCGTGAACAAATCAGTGATTTGTTTACGATTTATTACACCGATTCATTCACATCATTTTTTTGCTAGGGTTGTTAGCGATTTGTTAGTGATTTGGTACCAATTCATTGGACCGATTTGATGCCGATTTATTATTTTGTCGATTTGTTTACGATTTATTAGCGATTCATTAGCTCATTTGCATGTGATTTCAATCGGTACGAAATCGTGAACAAATCAGTGATTTGTTAACGATTTATTACACCGATTGATTCACATCTTTTTTTTGCTAGGGTTGTTAGTGATTTGTTAGCGATTTGGTACCAATTCATTGGACCGATTTGATGCCGATTCATTATTATGTCGATTTGTTTACGATTTATTAGCGATTCATTAGCTCATTTGCATGTGATTATAATCGGTACCAAATCGTGAACAAATCAGTGATTTGTTTACGATTCATTACACCGATTCATTCACATCTTTTTTTGCTAGGGTTGTTACTGATTTGTTAGCGATTTATTAGCGATGCATTAGCTCATTTGCATGTGATTTCAATCGGTACCAAATCGTGAACAAATCAGTGATTTTTTTATGATTTATTACACCGATTCATTCTCATCTTTTTTTTGCTAGGGTTGTTAGCGATTTGTTAGTGATTTGGTACCAATTCAATGGACCGATTTGATGCCGATTCATTATTATGTCGATTTGTTTATGATTTATTAGCGATGCATTAGCTCATTTGCATGTGATTTCAATCAGTACCAAATCGTGAACAAATCGTGAACAAATCAGTAATTTGTTTACGATTTATTACACCGATTCATTCACATCTTCTTTTTGTTAGGGTTGTTACTGATTTGTTAGCGATTTGGTACCAATTCATTGGACCGATTTGATGCCGATTCATTATTATGTCGATTTGTTTACGATTAATAAGTGATTCATTAGCTCATTTGCAAGTGATTTCAATCGGTGCCAAATCGTGAACAAATCAGTGATTTGTTTACGATTTATTAAACTGATTCATTCTCATCATTTTTTGCTAGGGTTGTTAGCGATTTGTTAGCTATTTGTTAGTGATTTGGAACCAATTCATTGGACCGATTTGATGCCGATTCATTATTATGTCGATTTGTTTACAATTTATTAGCGATTCATTAGCTCATTTGCATGTGATTTCAATCGGTACCAAATCGTGAACAAATCAGTGATTTGTTAACGATTTATTACACCGATTCATTCACATCTTTTTTTTGCTAGGGTTGTCAGCGATTTGTTAGCAATTTGTTAGTGATTTGGTACCAATTCATTGGACCGATTTGATGCCGATTTATTATTTTGTCGATTTGTTTACGATTTATTAGCGATTCATTAGCTCATTTGAATGTGATTTCAATTGGTACCAAATCGTGAACAAATCGTGAACAAATCGACATAATAATAAATCGGCATCAAATCGGTCCAATGAATTGGTACCAAATCATTACGATTTATTAGCAATTCATTAGCTCATTTGCATGTGATTTCAATCCGTACCAAATCGTGAACAAATCGTCAACAAATCAGTGATTTGTTTACGATTTATTACACCGATTTATTCACATCTTTTTTTTGCTAGGATTGTTACTGATTTGTTAGCGATTTGGTACCAATTCATTGGACCGATTTGATGCCGATTCATTATTATGTCGATTTGTTTACGATTAATTAACAATTCATTAGCTCATTTGCATGTGATTTCAATCGGTACCAAATCGTGAACAAATCCTGAACAAATCAGTGATTTGTTTATTTATTAGTGATTTATTAGCGATTCATTAGCTCATTTGCATGTGATTTCAATCGGTACCGAATCGTGAACAAATCAGTGATTTGTTTACGATTTATTACACCGATTCATTCACATTTTTTTTTGCTAGGGTTGTTACAGATTTGTTAGCGATTTGGTACCAATTCATTGGACCGATTTGATGCCAATTCATTATTATGTCGATTTGTTTACAATTTATTAGCGATTCATTAGCTCATTTGCATGTGATTTCAATCGGTACCAAATCGTGAACAAATCGTGAACAAATCAGTGATTTGTTTACGATTTATTACACCAAATCAATCACATCTTTATTTTGCTAGGGATGTTAGCGATATGTTAGTGATTTGGTACGAATTCAATGGACCGATTTGATGCCGATTCATTATTATGTCGATTTGTTTACAATTTATTAGCGATTCATTAGCTCATTTGCATGTGATTTCAATTGGTACCAAATTGTGCACAAATCGTGAACAAATCGACATAATAATAAATCTGCATCAAATCGGTCCAATGAATTGGTACCAAATTATTACAATTTATTAGCAATTCATTACCTCATTTGCATGTGATTTCAATCGGTACCAAATCGAGAACAAATCGTGAACAAATCTGTGATTTGTTTACGATTTATTACACCGATTCATTCGCATCTTTTTTTTTGCTAGGGTTGTTACTGATTTGTTAGCGATTTGGTACCAATTCATTGGACCGATTTGATGCCGATTCATTATTATGTCGATTTGTTTACGATTTATTAGCAATTCATTAGCTCATTTGCATGTGATTTCAATCGGTACGAAATCGTGAACAAATCAGTGATTTGTTTACGATTTATAACACCAATTAATTCACATCTTTTTTTTGCTAGGGATGTTAGCGATTTGGTACCAATTCATTGGACCGATTTGATGCCGATTCATTACTATGTCGATTTGTTTACGATTTATTAGCGATTCATTAGCTCATTTGCATGTGATTTCAATCGGTACCAAATCGTGAACAAATCAGTGATTTGTTTACGATTTATTACACCGATTCACTCACATCTTTTTTTGCTAGGGTTGTTACTGATTTGTTAGCGATTTATTAGCGATGCATTAGCTCATTTGAATGTGATTTCAATCGGTACCAAATCGTGAACAAATCAGTGATTTGTTTACAATTTATTACACCGATTCATTCTCATCTTTTTTTGCTAGGGTTGTTAGCGATTTGTTAGCAATTTGTTAGTGATTTGGTACCAATTCAATGGACCGATTTGATGCCGATTCATTATTATGTCGATTTGTTTACGATTTATTAGCAATTGATTAGCTCATTTGCATGTGATTTCAATCGGTACCAAATCGTGAACAAATCAGTGATTTCTTTACGATTTATTACACCTATTCATTCACATCTTTTTTTGCTAGGGTTGTTACTGATTTGTTAGCAATTTGGTACCAATTTACTGGACCGATTTGATGCCGATTCATTATTATTTCGATTTGTTTACGATTTATTAGCAATTCATTAGCTCATTTGCATGTGATTTCAATCGGTACCAAATCGTGAACAAATCGTGAACAAATCAGTGATTTGTTTACGATTTATTACACCGATTCATTCACATCTTTTTTGTGCTAGGGTTGTAAGCGATTTGTTAGCGACTTGTTAGTGATTTGGTACCAATCCAATGGACCGATTTGATGCCGATTCATTATTATGTCGATTTGTTTACAATTTATTAGCGATTCATTAGCTCATTTCCATGTGATTTCAATCGGTACCAAATTGTGAACAAATCTTGAACAAATCAGTGATTTGTTTACGATTTATTGCACCGATTCATTCACATCATTTTTTTGCTAGGGTTGTTACTGATTTGTTAGCGATTTGGTTCCAATTCATTGGACCGATTTGATGCCGATTCATTATTATATCGATTTGTTTACAATTTATTAGCGATTCATTAGCTCATTTGCATGTGATTTCAATCGGTACCAAATCGTGAACAAATCAGTTCATTCACATCTTTTTTTGCTAGGGTTGTTACTGATTTGTTAGCGATTTATTAGCGATGCATTAGCTCATTTGCATGTGATTTCAATCGGTACCAAATCGTGAACAAATCAGTGATTTGTTTACGATTTATTACGCCGATTCATTCTCATCTTTTTTTTGCTAGGGTTGTTAGCGATTAGTTAGCAATTAGTAAGTGATTTGGTACCAATTCAATGGACCGATTTGATGCCGATTCATTATTATGTCGATTTGTTTACGATTTATTAGCAATTGATTAGCTCATTTGCATGTGATTTCAATCGGTACCAAATCATGAACAATTCAGTGATTTGTTTACGATTTATTACACCTATTCATTCACATCTTTTTTGCTAGGGTTGTTACTGATTTGTTAGCAATTTGGTACCAATTCACTGAACCGATTTGATGCCGATTCGTTATTATGTCGATTTGTTTACGATTTATTAGCAATTCATTAGCTCATTTGCATGTGATTTCAATCGGTACCAAATCGTGAACAAATCAGTGATTTGTTCACGATTTATTGCACCGATTCATTCACATCTTTTTTGTGCTAGGGTTGTAAGCGATTTGTTAGCGACTTGTTAGTGATTTGGTACTAATTCAATGGACCGATTTGATGCCGATTCATTATTATGTCGATTTGTTTACGATTTATTAGCAATTCATTAGCTCATTTGCATGTGATTTCAATCGGTACCAAATCGTGAACAAATCGTGAACAAATCAGTGATTTGTTTACGATTTATTACACCGATTCATTCACATCTTTTTTTTGCTAGGGTTGTTACCGATTTGTTAGCGATTTGGTACCAATTCATTGGACCGATTTGATGCCGATTCATTATTAAGTCGATTTGTTTACGATTAATTAGCGATTCATTAGCTCATTTGCATGTGATTTCAATCGGTACCAAATCGTGAACAAATCAGTGATTTGTTTACGATTTATTACACCAAATCAATCACATCTTTTTTTTGCTAGGGTTGTTAGTAATTTGTTAGCGATTTGTTAGTGATTTGGTACCAATTCAATGAACCGATTTGATGCCGATTCATTATTATGTCGATTTGTTTACAATTTATTAGCGATTCATTAGCTCATTTGCATGTGATTTCAATTGGTACCAAATTGTGAACAAATCGTGAACAAATCAGTGATTTGTTTACGATTTATTACACTGATTCATTCACATTTTTTTTTGCTAGGGTTGTTACCGATTTGTTAGCAATTTGGTACCAATTCATTGGACCGATTTGATGCCGATTCATTATTATGTTGATTTGTTTACGATTTATTAGCGATTCATTAGCTCATTTGCATGTGATTTCAAATGGTACAAAATCGTGAACAAATCAGTGATTTGTTTACGATTTATTACACCAAATCAATCACATCTTTTTTTTGCTAGGGTTGTTAGCGATTTGTTAGTGATTTGTTAGTGATTCGGTACGAATTCAATGGACCGATTTGATGCCGATTCATTATTATGTCGATTTGTTTACAATTTAATAGCGATTCATTAGCTCATTTGCATGTGATTTCAATCGGTACCAAATCGTGAACAAATCAGTGATTTGTTTACGATTTATTGCACCGATTCATTCACATTTTTTTGCTAGGGTTGTTACTGATTTGTTAGCGATTTGGTACCAATTCATTGGACCGATTTGATGCCGATTCATTATTATGTTGATTTGTTTACAATTTATTAGCGATTCATTAGCTCATTTGCATGTGATTTTAATCGGTACCAAATCGTGAACAAATCAGTGATTTGTTTACGATTTATTACACCAAATCAATCACATCTTTTTTTTGCTAGGGTTGTTAGTAATTTGTTAGCGATTTGTTAGTGATTTGGTACCAATTCAATGAACCGATTTGATGCCGATTCATTATTATGTCGATTTGTTTACGATTTATTAGCAATTCATTAGCTCATTTGCATGTGATTTCAATCGGTACCAAATCGTCAACAAATCAGTGATTTGTTTACGATTTATTACACCGATTCATTCACATCTTTTTTTGCTAGGGTTGTTACTGATTTGTTAGCGATTTGGTACCAATTCATTGGACCGATTTGATGCCGATTCATTATTATGTCGATTTGTTTACGATTTATTAGCGATTCATTAGCTCATTTGCATGTGATTTCAATCGGTACCAAATCGTGAACAAATCAGTGATTTGTTTACGATTTATTGCACAGATTCATTCACATCTTTTTTTGCTAGGGTTGTTACTGATTTGTTAGTGATTTGGTACCAATTCATTGGACCGATTTGATGCCGATTCATTATTATGTCGATTTGTTTACAATTTATTAGCGATTCATTAGCTCATTTGCATGTGATTTCAATCGGTGCAAAATCGTGAACAAATCAGTGATTTGTTTACGATTTATTACACCGATTCATTCACATTTTTTGTTGCTAGGGTTGTTACCGATTTGTTAGCGATTTGTTAGTGATTTGGTACCAATTCAATGGACCGATTTGATGCCAATACATTATTATGTCGATTTGTTTACAATTTATTAGCGATTCATTAGCTCATTTGCATGTGATTTCAATCGGTACCAAATCTTGAACAAATCAGTGATTTGTTTACGATTTATTACACCGATTCATTCACATCTTTTTTTGCTAGGGTTTTTACCGATTTGTAAGCGATTTGGTACCAATTCAATGGACCGATTTGATGCCGATTGATTATTATGTTTATTTGTTTACGATTTATTAGCGATTCATTAGCTCATTTGCATGTGATTTCAATCGATACCCAATCATGAACAAATCAGTGATTTGTGTACGATTTATTACACCGATACATACACATCTTTTTTTGCTAGGGTTGTTACCGATTTGTAAGCGATTTGGTACCAATTCATTGGACCGATTTGATGCCGATTTGTTTACGATTTATTAGCGATCCATTAGCTCATTTGCATGTGATTTCAATCGGTACCAAATCGTGAACAAATCATGATTTGTTTACGATTTATTACACCGATACATTCACATCTTTTTTTGCTAGGGTTGTTAGCGATTTGTTAGCGATTTGGTACCAATTCAATGGACCGATTTGATGCCGATTCATTATTATGTCGATTTGTTTACGATTTATTAGCGATTCCTTAGCTCATTTGCATGTGATTTCAATCGGTACCAAATCGTGAACAAATCAGTGATTTGTTTACGATTTATTAGACCGATTCCTTCAGATCTTTTTTTGCTTGGGTACTGTGCAAGTTATATGATTTTTTAGATAATATTCTAAAATATGTAAACATGCTGATTAAATGCATGCAACAAATAGAGTGACATATAGGCGATATATTGAAGTTTTATGCACAATTCCATGACAATTGCTTGGCTAGTTTATTTTAATTGCACTTTTAGTGATTTCAGAAATGCTGAAAACAAGGGAGGTAACAAAATTAATCAACGATTAGCATCCGTTGTATTCAGATTTTGTGATCATTCTATTTTCAAAAAACTATTGCATAATTCAAGGTGGTAACAGTTTTAATTCCGGTTCTTCAGCATGTATTAGGGTAGTTTATATTCTTCAGGAATAAATGCAAAAGAACCGTACTCTAAAGTGCTCGGGATACTGTTTAAAACTACTGAATAATTTTGATATGGGCGCATAGAACTACGTTTTAAATACATTGTAACCAATTCGCTAGATCAGGTGTTTAATATCATTTGGAATAAATCATCCTTATGGATTAAGCTAAGGGTGTTTCTGTACTTTCATTAAAAGTATATAATCGTTTAACTAATAATTACAATCGTAATTATAAGACATAGGAAGATGCTGAAAAATCAATTTTAAGCATTTTGTATTATTTGATCTCAGTTGTCAGACGCTCACAATACACCTAAGTGACCGAGATTTTTAAACTTCCGCCAAACTCAAAAGCGGTGGTACACCTTAAATAAGACAAAGTAACAGTTTCTGACCCCATCTGACACATTTCCGACTTTGTCTTCAAACAGACCAACTTTGACAAAATCGCACAAAGGATGCCGCATAACATATAGATTCTGAAAAACTCCCAACTTTATTTTTCCTTGGAGCAGGACATTTATAGCCTTGAAAGTGTACACCACGGGCCTTATTCACCAACATTGTAAGTCTAAAATTCAGACTTAGACTTTAGATTGTCAAATGTTCAAATCGCTCTCATGTTGTTATAAATGCACCAAATTTGGTATAAATGGGTATACTTGTTCAGTGTGTAACAACAAATAGTCAGATAAAATTTTACATGGTTAAATCAAATTTCAAAGAAATGGCAGTGATTATGAATAATGACAATTTTAAGTCTAAGTCTGAGTATTAAGGTCTCAGGCATTTGCTTGAATCAGAGAACTAGTTAGTCTGTATCTGTTGGTATATGTTCACTGTATCTAACGAGTGTTGTAAGTAGGTTGTCCTTGTGTTATGTGGTCCTCCGTTTAGATTGTTTTTGTCTTCTGTCTCTAAATGTTCTGGATTTGTTCGAATGGCCGAGGCAACATACCGTCAGAGAGGGAAATGTTGTATGTTTTGTAGCAGTTCAGTATTTTGTGTTCAGCTGTTCTGATGAGTACTTACTCCAAAGCAATGCTCCAATCTCCCAAAGCATCTCAAGAAGAAGTATCATCTCAATTTGAGATTTTGCTCAAATAAGCATCTGAATTTGTGATAAATCTGAAGTTCAAGCTCTCTATTTAACTGTTATTAACAAAGAATACAAAGAATTTAGTGATGCAAATTTTTAATCCAAGCTCCCAAGAAAATTATTGAAAAGACACATTGTAAAATTTGAGATGAGATTTATCTCAGATTGAGATGCTAAGGGCGATTGGGGCCTGATTACTATCATCTTTTTACCAGGGTCTGTATCACTATACAGTAAACTGATATAATAAAACAACAGCACACATGTTTATATACTATCTATATATATACTTTATTTCCAATCAGTAAATCAACAATATATTCTATCAATTAGTATCACCATATATTTATCGTAATCTAACCATGTAAATCAGGTAGTAACAAGTAATAAAATTACCAAAAACCTAACCAATTATCAATATGAATAGGCCTGATAATGCACAATTGGCTCCTTGAAATTGATATACTGTAAAAAACATTTAATTTTAATGGGAGAGAATTTCATGATAAAAAAAGTCCATTTTGATGGGACCTTAATTCTTGGATTTTGCATTCAAGGTAATAAATACTAGGATCAAAATTATTGCTTGATGGGATTAGATTTCATGGTCAAAGTGAACCATGAAATCCACGAAATTTAATCCCCTATGAAAATTAATGATTTAACAGTACTTGTAATGTATTTATGCATCAATGTCGGGCTCAGGTTATTATTTTCAGTCAAACTCTCTGATTAATCTGCTCAATGATTATATTCAATTTTAAGTTGTAATTATTATGCGCATATATATATATGAGTATACAAAAGTATATCACTCTGGAGTATATAAAATACAGACTAGGTAAATAACATGATGACTGCTCACGCAAATGGGTTATTCCGGTAGCGAGGTTGAATAAATCCAACTTGTCGTAATATGATGATAACTTTGGGTTGCAGGCAGTATATACATGGACCAACCAATTTATAGTTTTAACAACTTGCAAGTTTTGGTTAACATTTTCAGGTGAAAGACCAGATAGGACAATCACAATTATGTGCCTTGTGCATCAGTAGATACCAGGGCATAGAAATGACCTAAAACAAGTTTATTTGCTATAGTACATGTAGAAAAGGTCACCAATATTTTCCAATAAATTGTTAACATAATTGTTTGAATATAAACTGAAACAAGAGATGTTTGTAAAACATTTATGTCCTCATGGCAGCCAAGTAGTCGAAAAATTGCAAAGATCACAGTGGGATTGACCGTTGACCAACTGACCTTAAAATCAATAGGGGTCATCCACTGTTGCTGACCAACCTTCATGTTAAGCTTGAAGATCCCAGGGCAAAGCGTTCTTGGGCTATTCAACTGAAACCATTTGGTCTACCGACCGACAGACATGAGCACTCAACAAAGATGGGGGGCATAATAATAATTGAAACTACAAATTTTGTCCCTCATCTGTTAGGATGGAAGCTCCATATAGGTAGTAAAATGAATACAACATACAAATTCAACCAATAATATATCAGTAATGCCCATATAGTGCACAAGATCACCAGGAGAATATTAAGGCCTAACATAAAATAGTATTTGTTTCCCATCAAGTTACCGGAATCAGTTTGGTTAGACGTTAGAAAAAATATTTATTTATATCCCGGGTACATAAAATTATATCCCCCATCCTTACTCCTCCCAATTTTTTCTCTGATTTCTCTGATAAACAATTTAAGTAGGGGACATTTGGGGGGTTTGTAGCATGAGGGAAAACAAACCATATTTTATGTTTGTCCCGAAGTTATAATACAGGTAATTGTATCTTTGAAAAAAAAAAAAAAAGTAAAACAATTTATATTTCACAAAAAAAATGTTTTCGTTTTCAAATTGTCTTTATCAATGATACAGTTATCTGTGAGGAATAACAGCCTGAAGCACAAACATATAGTACAACCTGACCATAATTCATTGTAAACCCACATTGTCCCTTTGTCACAACAAGGCTGTACCATTACATCCTATTCCAAATAATTATAGCCCTCCCCCCCTTTTTGGAGAAAATTTGTCTATTGTTTTTTGAAAAATCATATACTTATTGCTGTTTTATATGATGGCCATTAATATCTTTCAGTAACTTTATCAAAAACACAGACAATTGTCAAGATTTTTTCAATTTTGTTTTTGTTGAAAATATAATTTTTTTGGTGACAATTTAAAAGACCTTCTAACCCCCCCCCCTTTGCAAAATGTATGGCCCCGGTATCTTTGATTCTGGGGTATACAGTAATTAAATGGTCGGTACATCCTTGTTACAGTGGTGATATGCGTCTGAGCATATTTATTGTAGTATATTTTCACTCTAGTTTGACATGATACATTTTAAAAGAAAACTACAAAATTTCTACAACAAAAGGATTGTCAGCAAATTTTGTCCCTTTGAGGCAACATCGTTTATCTTACTTAACAGAATATAGTAAGGTACAATCTTGTAGTACAAAGGGACGAAATATCAGCTATAGCAACTAACACACTACAAGAAAAATTCAGTGGCAAACTATATTGACTATACAAAGTAAAATTGGATATAAATTTGAAGACCAGGTTTCTTACAGAGAAATAAATGTTACAAAAAACATTCAACTTTTACATTAAGTTTCCACCGAGTTTTAACACACTAACATGTATAACAAATAGAAACATTGTCTTTTGACAATGACTAGCATTATAGAGAAAGGTTTGTATCAAACTGGGAACATATCATAGAAATATAGTGATAAAAGCACTAGAATCAATCACAGACTAATTATAAATGACACCAAGGTAACAGTTTCCTTGGAATATAGATCATAAAATTTTGTTTATTAATCAATCAATGCAGACTTAAACAATGTTGAATAGTGTCAGGCCCTCAGATCTCCTAAAGCACCTCAACTGAGATAACACTCATCTGAAATTATGCCATTTGTCATTGAGTTTATTTATTTTAGAAACTGGACTCAAAATTGGCATAAAAAACAGAACCTTCACTCTAACCAGAGAGATAGCACTTTTATCAAAGCAATAGCTTATCAGAGTGAAATATCAAAAACTCAAATCTATACAATACAAACTGATTTGAACAAAATCTCAGTTTGAGCTGAGATATCTACTTGAGATATTTTGGGAGATTGGGACCAGATCGATTTTCAATATGGAATTCCGATCAAACTTGAAAGCCACACAGGCCATACATTGTAATACTGACTGTATATAAGACTTTGGAAGACTTGACTATAAAACACTTACGATGTAGTAAAGAAAGCGGATAACATAAAGCAAAACCTGAGTATATATAAATTATGCATAGCTAAGCAATAAAGTGAAACAAAAACACTACTTTAACAATAAATTGATGTTTCATAATTATAGAGCAAAAGCTTCACAAAAATGACTAAACACAAGATATTAACACACACCGGAAATATAAACAAACACCATAAACTCGATCATGTACCTCCAACCCATGATAGCCTATCACAGTAAGAAAGTGCTTTAATATCGACAAAGCAACATTTGACCTTGCTATCCCCACAATAGAGGTCATCACGTGACTATAGACTGCAACAATTAGACGTTACCAGTAGACTACAATAAGCTTACATCACCTTCAGTGGATAAAAAAACAACCTCATTTAACAGACCCATAATTTATATTTTAATTAACTCCACTACTTTACACTGATTCAGAATCTGACCACACTCTGTATGGGTTCATGTCAATGTGAACTTTTACATCATTTAATCAAACTGCTACTTTCATAAATCTGAAAGTGCAGATAATCTCTGCAGTAGATTATAGCCAGTGAGGTGTTTAAACTTTATTCATGGAGAGTTAAGTTAGTCAGTTCACTCTGACTCATTACATACAGGTAAATAGCCATACTACAACATGCACTAGAGAGGCTTTAATTTTGAATGTGACCACTTATCTAGTGTTGTCAGATCTAACTAACAGTGTAAAGGAATGAAGCAAATGTTAGGATCCGAGTTTAATAAGATTGATAAAAAATGTGCATACCTTTCTGGAGCCAATGAATACCAGAATTCAAGTATTACAGAAATTTTGTATCAAAATACACCACAATATGTTACCAAGTAACCACAGAATAACAATATATAAACCAACAAGTGTTATACAGTCAAGTCTCGTTATCTCGAATTTTGTGAGACTGTGGAAATAACATTGAGATAACAAAAATTCCCGAATTCGATATGGACAATAGATTTAAGGTGAGAATTAGTTAATCAGGACCTAAAAAATAATTTGAGATAACAAAAAACTTCGAGCCGAGACATCGAGATAGAACTCGAGTTTCATATAGACAAAGAAGGAGAAAAATCGAGACTTAAAAAAAACTTCGACGTAATGGAAAAGATAAGCGAGTTGGAGATAACGAGAGTTAACTGTACGATATAATTCTATCTATTGAACAGATAGTAAACTCTTCTATAAAAGAATAACTATGATTGTACTACACAAAAATAAACTGGAATATGGTATACATGTATTAAACAATCAGTGCATGTACATGCATTAATAATATATTTAATCACACTTTTCCAAATAATAGCCACACTTTTTCCTGCTTAATATGTATTTCTTTTCACCAACAAACCTCAAATCAATAGGGGCCATTTACTGTTACTGGCCAACCTCCCTGAAAAGTTTGAAGATCCTAAGGCAAAGCGTTCTTCAGTTATTGAACGAAAACCTTTTGGTTGACTGACTGTCATACAGACGGACAACATGTGCAAAGTGATATATCCCCTCATAAAAGATGGATAGGGGGAATAAGCATAATTATATTAAAATAGTTATCATTTTTTCTTTGAAAAACCTGGTTAACAATAGCACAAATCTTCACACTATTCTAGCATTATCACTGTGTCTCAGACACTACTGCAGTACAACAGAAACACTCATACCGGTACCTATCACAGCTCAACAAACCATGGAGTGTAGGAACCATCTTTAGCCTTAGGGAACTGAAAATAGTAATACAAAGCATTCTCCATTATTCATGTGTAAATGTATAGTACACCCAGGAATATGTCATATTTACAAACATTGACCGGATTTGCCTACTGTTGAAAATTGGTTTCTTAAGTTAACACATATGGTCAATTCTATACTAAAATAACACTGATAAATCATGCACACTTGGTTAAACCACCTATGCGGGCTATACCAAACTTTCCCCCTTTTCACTTTATCCTGGGTGCACTATAACAGAATGCCTTATATCACATGATTTTAATTGCATCTGGGTTAGTTTAATAGAATGTTATTTATTCTTATACTACACTAGTGTAGTATAACATTAGATATTTTTCAATAGAAGCATGCATGTTTTAGCTATTGTCATATGATATAGATAATCTAGCACTCATTGTAAATTGATATATTAAACTTGTTCAGGAAATGAAATTAAACAAGCCTATTCAAATGAGAACAATGGTCTTCGAATATATTGAATGACCCTCCTATGAACACAATTTGGTAAATGAGTTGGAATTTAAGTATTATCGACGATATTTAATGACTTACGAGATCAGTAAATTGGTCTTCACACGCCATTCTGATACGTTCTGGTGTTGCTGGACTTGGTAACTGAAAGTTCCCATCATGCCCGGTATCAGCACGAGCAGACGCTATGGCATCTTTCACAGCAAAGAATACAGATGATGATAGAAACAATGGTGGTTCTCCAATAGCCTGTAATAACAATTATTATACAGCAAAGCATTAATCAGCATACTTAGGACATTTCGAAGTGAAAACCCCTACTACAGATTGGGGTATTGTTCCTGGTATTGTTTTCAAAACTGTAGGTAGTATGTGGTGTTTGAGTATATATTTTTATCACTTGTCCTTTCAATTTTATTCATTCATAAATATATTTACATTTATGCCATACATCACTTTATTGGTAACGAAACTGTGTTCTTGAGTTACTGAACAAAAACCATTTTGGTCTACTGACAGACAGCCTGACCAACCTAGAGACATGAGCAAAGCAACATACCCCCTCATCAAAGATTGTAGGCAAAACAATATTCTTTACTAGAATTTGAGACCTTGGCAAAATGATGTGTAAGCTAAGGGACCTATAATGGCCTAGCAACAGTTACACAACTATACAAGATAGGAAGTAGCATAAATCACACATACAAACTGAAAAAAATAGAATATTTTTTAACAAAGGTCATCAATAGAGCATTGGAGTCAAGTGCCATCAACACTGTTTTTAGTAGTTTAGGGTTGATGGAGAACCTCACTATGACATCACAACAAACAATGATAAATATCATTCTATTGGTACAACCTATGTGTCATTTTTATATTTATTCTTAAAATAAGGATTTCAAAACAGACCAATTTTCAATTAATCCCATCAAACCTAATATAGTAACTGGATAGTTACCTTAGAAGAGTAAACAGCTCTCTCATTCACACTTCCTTTGAGCAAAGTCACATTGAACTCGACTGGAATGTCACCAAATCCTGGAATCTTATAGTTGCCTGGCCCTTGTGTAAACAGGAAGCCTTTAGGGGACACCTTTTGTTGTTCCATCATCATCATGCCATATCCCTGAATATAAACACATGGGTAAAAGTTCAAAATTATCAAAATACAAAAATGTGCTTGTCAATATACTGAACTACATACATGCCATATTTTCCTGAAGTCTATGCAGGAGATTGGTGATGGAAATACAGGATATTTCAATGAAATGCAAGAGTTTTTTCTTGCTCAAACTTTAAACTTAAATGAATTAAGTTAATATGCAGTTTACACCAATTTTACTTGTAGGAAATTACAATGCTTGCTCCCTAAAGCTGCTAAAATTAAGATTTGTTACCATTTTCATCATTGAACAAAAAATGTCAAGGTTCCAGTATTCTAAGAAATGCAGGTGATTTGATCAATTTGCCTAAAATCATACAGGAGAAGAGTCTAAAATGCAGGAGATCTGGCATGTATGGAACTAGATGATTTTCATACAAATTACATAGTGCACTTTTTTCTAAAAATACTAAAATCAGTATTGAGACTGAAAACTTATACCCATGTAAACATGAGATGTTTGTAAAACATGTATACCCACCCTGGTAGCCTTATACTGTAAACCAAGAAATTTTGTAGTGCAATTTAATTTTACGGAGTTAGCGAGTGGTAGAAATTCGCGAAATTAAGTAACTGAGATAGTGTTCAAAACTTTTATATGGACATAGCAGGAGACTTAAAAACGCAAATATTTGTAGTTATATATTAAAATATATATGAGAGGAAATAAATAATGGGGAAGTCCAGTCATAGATTAATTTCCACTAAGTCATATACTATAAAAATTATCAATATGCATGAGGATTTAATTTCGTGGTTAAGATCAATCAAGAAATCAACCCCCCTGGAATGTTAATGATTTTACATTATTTTGCATAACGTACCTGTACAAAAGCTCCTTCAATCTGTCCAATATCAATGGCAGGGTTCAGACTTATACCAACGTCCATCACAATATCAGTTCTCAATACCTATAACATAGAAGAGATGTTTGTAAAACACATATGCCCCGATGGCAGTCCAATAGTAAACCAGAAATATGTCCACAGGACACAAATGCCCCTCTAAGTGCATCAGACACCTAAGTATAAAGTATAATATATTCCAGCCTTTTAACATTTTACCTTCAAGTGTGACCTTAACATATGAGCTAGGGCACGGGTCTGACACTTTGAATGGTAAATATCACAGTGACCTTGACCTTTGACCCACTGACTTCAAAATCAAAAAGGGTCATCCTCTGTTGCTGACGAACCTCCGTGTAAAGTTTGACAATCCTAGGCCAAAGGTTCATGAGTTCTTGAACGGAAGTTCTTGAACGGAAACCATTTCTTCTACCAACCGACCAATCTACCGACCAACGACATGTGCAAAGCAATATATCCCCTCATCAAAGATCCGGGAAGATGTATAACTCATTGTTTGGTATCATTGGTATCATTTGTAACTCTCCCAAGTATGGTATTATTCTCAGCACTATTTATTATAATAGACTTCCTAGTATTGCATGCACAACACAGTAGGTGGGGGCTTTTTAAGTGTTACATGCTGACCAATGAGGACCTATTCAATAACTTTTTAGACCTTTTCAATAACTTTCCAATTTTTATATAATTCAATAGTGTGTAATAACTTGTAACTGACATACCACTGGCTTAGATTGAGAAGGTCATTAGTACGACCTTATAAGACTGATACGTATTTAAAATCAGCATCACAAGGTGCTTCGAATGAGCCTATTTTTATGAAAATCGGAAATTGTCATGTTGACCAAACTCAAGTTGATACAGCTTTTTTTTCCACAAGCAAAGAGCAATTTTCTGACAGTTTTTTTTCTTGTTTCCTCAAAATTTTAATATCAATTCTTTACTTATGACCTTCTCACTCTATGCCAGTGATACTCTGTTACATATAGAAGAACATTTACTGTGACTGTAACAATAGAAAGTGTATTGTATTGTACCTGATGGTCTCCTGTAAGACAATCTATTTCTACCTCTGAACATGCTACACCATTCGTAAAATAGTTGAAGGGCATTCCCTCACCAGTGTTAAAGTCATAACCAATATCAGGAGTCCTAAAACAACAACCACACCAGTAATAAACATGGCAATGACCTTCACATCTTATTAAACCCAAGCTGTCAAATTTTATTATTATTTAATTACTACCCTACAACTATTGTAATGCCTTAGTGGTACAGTGGTAATGCATTCGTCTTTATTTGAGATACAGAGTTTTAACATTTTAAAGACTGTTCGAATTTTCTCTTTTTCTCTTTTGTTTTTATTTTCTTATCACTGATGACAATTGAAGCAGAGTTACAGTTACAGAGTCCTTGATAGAACCTTATGCAACAGGCTCCTGACTACAACTAGCATGAACAATCTTTGCAGGCCAATTTGACATTTCAAATCCCCAAAGTTATTGTCATGTGCCGAACATAGCCTTTATTTGCTTTATTTCTACTTAAATATGTCAGGCATATATATATGTGGCTCCACCAGGATTTAAACCCAGGTTGCCCAATTAGGCGGCTAGTGCATTAACCATTGAGCCATGCTGTCATGTGACAAGCCTTACTTATAGAATCCAGTAGTAGACAGTCCTATTCTTTGCATGTAAGCAGTTGATATGATTTCCTCCCAGCTGGATTTTGGATTGTCCCTGAATACAGGTTCCAACCTCTGTAATAGTGTCTCACATGCATTCTGAAATCACAAATATTATGTACTGCATATACTTTAAAATAATTCAATTTTAATGGGTAAAAATTTCGTGGTTTGGGTAAAAAAGACTATTTCGATGTGACATTAATTCGTGGATTTTGCATTTAACGTAATAAATACAAGGGTCTAAATTATTATTTGATAGGACTTGATTTCCTAGTTGAAGGTGAACCACGAAATCCTCAAAATTTAACCCCCCCCAAGAAAATCAACGTTTTTACAGTAAGTCCCAATCTGGTGAAAAGAATTTCAGTGATAAGGAGATAACCTAGCCACATTATCCAGACCCCAAGCGATCACCATTACCTGGAACTAACTATGCTCAGCATCAAGCATGAGAGATATACCAGGCCTGTAGCAATGCTGAGACACACACAGGTGCTTGCCTCAGTGAAAATTTGAGAAATGACAAAAATAAGATGCCTGAAAGAGCTCAAATAGACCCTAGACAAGATTTACCTCGGCGTTATTATGTCACTGGATATGGTCTGGTATACCTGTACCATTTTTAATTACGTTGGTATGTCACACTGTCTGTGATGGAACCCAAAACCTCTTACACTTTAAGCTTTACTACTAGACTGTATATAAAATGGATTGATACTGAAACGTACCTCTCACACTAGTCAGTCCGCTTAGCTCAGTCGGTACAGCATGAGACTTCTGATCTCGGGCTTGCGGGTTTGAGTCCAAGGGCTGACCAACTAAATTTACTAATAGTCTTTCGGATGATACTTTAAAGTGAGGTCCCATGTTAAAGTACAACAAGAGGTGTTCAACTCATTTATGAACAAAAGATGAACACCGATTTTGCAATATGGAATAAAAACAATTGAAATATCTTTTTTAAACCATGTGAAAAAATGTTTTAAGTTGAACATATGATCAACATACATTGTATTTTTCATTTGGTTAAAGCTTAAAACAACAATTTAGTAGATGATGTTGTTTTACATGTTTTTAAGGCAAAATGGCCCTTTTATAAGCATCAAGAAAGTGTAAGTACATTTTTATTTTGCATTTTTAATGAGAACATCAGTAATATTTGTCGTAAGTAGTGTTATTAAAGTTCTGTTTCCACTTTCTTTCCAGTAATTGTGAAATGGCACCAAAAAATGAAAATTGCCCAACATTGCCAAAACCTACACTATAAAGTTAAATTGGTTTTATGATATCTATGATGAATCCATTAGCAAAACGTGAAATAGTACCACAGATGGGGGTGTCCATAGAAACTATCAGTGACATTATTTCGAAACAGTTGAATGCATAGTTCTGGGAAAATGCAAAGTTCCTACGCTGAAAATCAAGAAAAACATGCCTTGCAGCCAAAAGTCTTGGAATCTAGAAATGCGAAATAAACAACATTATGTGGAAAAATTGTTTCATTATGGCGAAGCAATGCTTAATCTTAAAGAAGGTTATGATAGATTATGGTATGCTATTTTAGGAAAAGTGACAAGGATAGGGAGAAACTCATGTTTGTCCAGCTTTTTGTGTTCGCGGCCATTTACATGGAAAGGCATTGGGTTTGTTATTATGGAAATACTCACATCAAAATAAATATCAAATTGACGAATTTGAAGGCTGTGGTCTATGTACAAACAGTTTCAAATCAGGTTTTCAACAAAAAAGTGTTACGTATCGTTCCTAGTGACTGTTCCAAGAACATAGTGTTTCATCGATATCCAGCTTCAAGTCACCATATACAATGCCAAATAAAAAACTTAAGAATATAACTTTGATATATACTATAACCAAACGGTGGATGTCGAAGTCTTCTCATGCTTTAACAATATAATTGTCTATCTGGTTGACACTAAAACAACGATCAAAGAAGGAAAATGTAAACGTAATTATTTACGAGTTTTGGACCTACAAAACGCAAATAACAACACCCTCTACCCTAATGCTGATTATGATTTAACCGTAACGTATTGGCAATTAATTAAATTTACAATTATTATATATACTTCTTGATAAACTACTTTACACAATATAAAAGTTTTTATTCAATTTCATTTTTAGAGTAACAAAATATCGATGTTCATTTTCTGTTCATAAATAAGTTGAACACCTCTCGTATACACCCAGCATGTACGAAAAAGAGACAGTGGTGTCTCTGGAAGGAGTACATCTCATGTATCTGCAATATCCCCCGAAACCTAAAAAAAACCTAAAACTCTTCTGGGGGCATCACCAAAATGAATATAGAATATAAAGTGGCGAGGATAAATAAAAGTAAAGAATCAAATCTCACACAGTACACTCTATCCGACACTGTGTTGGTATGATAAACAATAAAACATGAACTACGTGGGTATATCCAAAAGTAATGTCACTGATGCTATAAAATCGTATATAATGTCAGTTAAAACACGAAATTTTTCACACCGTAACTTCAGTCTAATTTGAATATGATGGCCAAATTTCACAACAATGCACATAACGGTTCTGGAGATATGAACATTTTCATGAGACATACTTACGAACATCGCCGCAAGTCCGACGTCAACGACGTCACAATGACGATACTTGCTGACACCTACTCATCCAGCAGAAGTTCATCCCTGGTGATTTCTACCGACTCATAAAACATGCAGTCATTTCCAAGATCTTTAAACATGTGTAACCCAACCGACACTTACTCTCTACGAAATCAAATTATTTTTAAGTGTCCTCTACACAGTCCCACAGCAAAATATTTAACTTACCACATAATGATTGGAATTTTAACGTCAAATTGAATTGACGGCGTTAAAAATACTACTGGTGTTCTTCTCGGATCTACTAAAACCGTTTATATGACTCTATATCGATAATGATTTGGTGATATATGCCCCCTCAAAAGCTTATAACTACATACACGTGAGACTATGTTGCCGCCTTGTGTAACTAAAGTATCAATAGGTGACTTTCAAAACATTTAGGAAAAGTGCATTACTACGCGCAGCGTCTTTTTGTCAGAAATCTGCCGTGTTTTCGCTAAGTAATCAATGCGTTGAAAATATATTACGAGTTTCAAAGTTCAGTGACGTTATTGAATTTTTAGCAGCAGACACAAAACATTTGTTTCATCACGTCACCAAAGTATTGTCTGCTTTCGAGAATTATTGTTTATAAAAACGCATAAAAGAAAATTGTTATTATAGTGAAAAACAATCGTAATTTTCGTGTGCGGCGATATGACGTCATAGGTATATTTTGAATGTTCATATAATCCAGTTATGAAAATCGAATAATGCAGCACTTTGTATGTTAATCAGAATTGAATTGCTGAACATTTTGATATCATATTTATGCATATCGGCCTATAAACAATTAAACCACGGGAGGAGTGACATTACTTTTGGATATACCCTCGTATATACCTTGACAGCCATTCCATTGAGATCTGAGCCACAACTTGCAGCTGTAGCTGATGTGTTAGGTACCGTGTTAGTTCCAACCTCACTCGTGTGTATCTTGGAGGCTGGAATACGTAGTGCCCTGCTAGCCACCTGAAAATATGATAAATAAAGTGAAGATTCATTTAGGTGTATTCATTTTGACAATAAGCACTTTAATAACCCTGTCAATAGACACTTAAGATAAGTCCAGAGCAGAGACTACTCCTCCTGGTTGTTTGTCAAAGGCTGTATGTCCAAGGTTTTCAAGTTAATCCATTAGACCATGTGGTTATAATTTACCATTAAAATTGATTTAAAAGGGTATAGATTGACAATTAGCGTAATGTCAATCAATCAATAATTGATAATGAGCATATGGTTTACTACAAGTCACAAGACAGCCTACTTGGCTTCTTCTGATTACTTAACATTCTTCCACCACACTGTCAATTAGTCATAGGCAAATAGTCTAACCAGTTCAGTCGCTTACTTTATTCATACCCGCCAAGTACTCCTATTAAAGTGGAGTTACTCCTATTTTCGTTGATAAATTTCTGTTTTCCAAGTTAACTTACTTTGCACAAAAGTACTTTTGGTTCATTTTATGATGTTCTTTTCCATATATATATAACCAGTAGAAATAATACTTTCCTTGTTTATGCATCCTATCCCTTTAAAATCACATTCAAGTGCATCTTGTGACATGTTTCGCTTTATCACTCTAATTTTGGATTTAACTAACTTGGCAGGTATGCTTTATTGCCTTCTATATACTATAACACAGTGAAGTGAGATAACTTATGAAGTTCTATCTATAATGCTTATATGGTACAACCGCTGTAGAGAAAACCCCTTTGGGGAGCTTAAATAATTTTTTGTTACATAGAGGTTTAACTATAGAGGTTGAATTTATAGTGAATATCGGCTTAGGGAAATGTTGAGGGTGTTGCTGTTCAGAGGACAGCTTGCATTTATGCCAAATTTTAGATTTGTGTTGGAAATGCAGGATATTTCGTTAAACTACTGGAGATTTTCTTTGCTCATACTTTAAACTTAAATAAAGAAGATTTTATGCAGTTTTCACTAATTTTACCATGTAAGATCCATTAAGCAATTAAAACTAAAAAAAAATTTCATAATATAAACAAAAAATATCAGGTTCCAGCATTCTGAAAAATGTGTGAGATTTGAACAATTTGCTTCAAATCATACAGGAGTAGAGTCTCAAATGCAGGAGACTCACAAATGATGCAGGAGATCTGGCATGTATGAACTTGAGAGAGGTTGTACTGTACAACTACATGAATACCACACTTTATCTTACCTGTATCATTTTGGTATGAAGTCCCTGTCCCATCTCAATACCACCATGTGTCAGTAATACGGAACCATCTTTATATATATGTACCAGGGCACCAGCCTACAGATATAACATTATCTATTTTCATCATAGTACAACAAAACACATACTTTAGGAAACAATCCTATGAAATCACAGGTTAATATATTCATACCAGTCCTGCCAAGTACTCCAGGCCTATTAAAGTGGAGTTACTCCTATAATGGTGGAGTTACTCCTATTATCATTGTTAATTTCTTATATTATATAAAAGGATCGAAGTGAAAATTTGCAGTCCCTTATTTGTATTGCCTCTGCAATTATGATTACCATATCTTATCATTAAACATGTGTAGCCATCCTTTTACATTTTAACTACTCCATGTTATTGGGTTACCTAAAGAAACCTGCGTTATATTTTAGTCTCCATGGGAAGACTTTCTCTCCTGGGTTGTGTGCAGCTTACATTGATGTATAGTGCCCAGGAAAATCAAACTTGTACAGACACTCAGGGTTCTCAATAAGTTTTAACCTAGCAGGCCGAAATTGCTTTACCAACATGCCTGATAAGGTCCTTAATGAAACTATTTTCTTCTAACTGTGTATAAATTTCACATTTTCAGCCAGTCTAAAAAGTTTTTTTAAGCAGTCCATTAGACTTGTAGCCTGTCGTTATTGAGAACCCTGGGTCACACTGCCATTCAAGTAATTGAGAATTATTTAAGTTACCAATATCTTACAAAAATTATGATGTGATTTAAAACATATTTACCTGGTTTAAATGTAAAGCTGTGTAGGATATTCCAAACTTGGTAGGTATAACAGACATGCCTCTCTTCTTCCATCGATTCTCACTGTAAAACAATTCAATAATTACAGAAAGCTAATGATAACGCCGATATTAAAACGTAAATTTCCATAACATGCTAGCAAACAAACAAAGACAACAACAATATTTTTTTTCAATATATTAGCGGTGTGGCAGGTGCCACAGACTTTGTGACTGGAAATATAATTGTCTGACCACATGAACAAAGTTTAACCCTGTTCTTTCAGCTCTATCAGTGTTCTGATTTTCGCAAATGTTCATGAAAGAGTATGTATGACCTCTGCAACAGGATATCGAACACATATTGCTGGGTCACAAATCCAGCACACTAACCACTGGGTCACACCAGCAACTCCTAACAAAATATGTAAGGAAATTGGACAGGGAAGGCAGCACTCAACTCAACAGACTGAGGACAGAAAACAGCAACATCACAACCACACAGAGCAATTCCCACACACAACCAAGGAAATTACCAAAAGGCCAGGTCCCGGCTGCTAAAGAGCTGGATGACCTAGTTTCATAAAGAAAAACTGTAAAATCATTAATTTTCGTGGGGGATCAAATTTCGTGGTTTTCGTGGTTCACTTCAACGACAAACTTTAATTCCAACAAACATTAATTTTGACCCTTGTTTTATGACCTGAAATGCAAAATCCACGAATACAAGACCCAACCAAATTGTCTTTTTTACCAAAACCACGAAATTTCGTCCCAACGAAATTAAATGATTTTACAGTAACACAAGAAATGGTGATCCCATGTGACTAAGGATCTGTTTGAATTACCTGTTAAATATATCCACCTCCTTTTTCCTTCTATAATAATCACTCTGTTTGAGACAATCATCCCAACATCTCTGTAATTGACACGGTTTTAATTCCTGTCCATAGTGAGTTCTGTCCCCTTCCTGGTACAGATTTAACCCCCTTATCTACAACAAATAGGGTACATGATCAATATAAGTTCAATCAAGTTGCTACACCACAGCACATATCAACGCTGGCTTCGAATGTGAAAGTCGTAAGTATAAAATCGATATTTTGAGAAAGCACCAAATCCTGACAATATGCACCGTAGCTGTCCATAGTAGTTATTCTGTAAAAGTTTCATCTAAATCCAGTAAGAAATGAAGGAGGAGTTGCGCACAGAAGCTCGGACGGAGGAACTGAAGCCTACCATTACCATTTCCCCTTCATCAGATAATAAAGACATATTTTAAGACCATACCTTGACAGGAGAAGCACCCAGCCTGAAAGCCACGTCAGTCATACATTGTTCCATGATCATCATGCCCTGTGGACCACCAAATCCACGGAAAGCTGTATTAGATGGTATGTTGGTTTTACATATGTATCCTTTACATCGTACGTTAGGTATCTTGTATGAATTGTCACAATGAAACAATGCTCTATCCATAACCTGAAAGACACAGTATATTTTAGTTTAACCCTTGTTTGGTGGATATTTTCACTATTTCTATTCATGACCTGAAATATGTGTAGAAATGTCAAAAGTGAAGCTTGGACAAAATCGTAGGAGTGATTGAGTGAAACATGGACACAATTTTATCACAGAAATACTGCATTCTTCCATATGTGTGAACCAATCACGGAACAATGTTCTCCAATGTTTTCTATAACAAGTGCATGAAGATGAAGATGTGTATGAAGACATGACAGATCAAGTATGTCCCAGTAAAACAATGCTCAGTCCAAAACTGTAAATAAACAAGACTGCGTTCAATAAACGCTTATGCCCCCGTGGAAGCCATGTCCATAAAAAGCTAAGTCAATCAGGGGCCATTATTCAGTTAAAATGTTTGATAGTGTTACATGGCTTTGAACTATAAGGGGCTTATGATGGTAAACGAGTAATGCCACATTTGAAAGCAGTGCCTTGATCGACTTCATGTGTGATCTGGTGATACAGATGTTATGGTTCTTTGTCACTGCACTTCTCCAAGTTGCCATCTATTCATATACCAAGTTTCAAGTCAATATCTTAAACACTTTTGAAGATACACTCCTGTCAAAATTTGATTCTGAAAATACTAAAGGGGAGATAATTCAAAATTTAAGACAGACAGAGTTATGGTTCATGGTCATTGCACTTCTCCAAGTTGCCATCTATTTATATTCCAAGTTTCAAGTCAATATGTTAAATAGTTTTGAAGATATACTCAGAGCAAAATTTGACTATAAAAAAACACTAAAGGGGAGATAATTCAAAATTTAAGACAGACAGAGTTATGGTTCTTGGTCATTGCACTTCTCCATGTTGCCATCTATTTATATTCCAAGTTTCAAGTCAATATGTTAAATAGTTTTGAAGATATACTCAGAGCAAAATTTGACTATAAAAAAACACTAAAGGGGAGATAATTCAAAATTTAAGACAGACAGAGTTATGGTTCTTTGTCAATGCACTTCTCCAAGTTGCCATCTATTTATATTTCAAGTTTCAAGTCAATACGTTAAATAGTTTTGAAGATACGCGCCAGACAAAATTTTATTGTAAAAATACTAAAGTGGAGATAAGTCTAAGTCCAAAATTAGGTCAAGGTGAATGTCAAAATGGAGTCAGGTGATACAGGCGTGTGGAGAGTGGTCATATACAACATCCATGCAAGTATGAAAGCTTTGTAGCAAGCCATTTTAATGCTAGAAGAAACGGTCAATTTGGGTTAACCAAGAATTTTACCTTTCAATAAGTCTAAGTCCAAAATTAGGTCAAGGTGAAGGTCAAAATGGAGTCAGGTGATACAGGCGCGTGGAGAGTGGTCATATACAACATCCATGCAAGTTTGAAAACTTTGTAGCAAGCCATTTTAATGCTAGACGAAACGGTCAATTTGGGTTAACCTGGCCGGACGGACGAACGGACGGAAGGACGGACGGACGGACGGACAGACGGACGGACGGACAGACGGACGGACGGACGGACAGGTGAATTACTATATGCCTCCCGATCTATCGATACGGGGGCATAAAAAACTTCTACATTATATAATTAATCAGAGCGCTGATGGTGCTGAGAGAATTAACAGGCTTTATTTCTGTGGTCAGACATATTATATTTCCAGTCACAAAGCCTGTGGCACGCATACGCCCTCAGGACACCATCCACGAAGTTAAATCCCCCTTAAATATTAATGATTTTACAGTATATAAATATAGATTTGCTACATTGTCGTTAATACTTACAGCACCGGAGAGATCCATGGACATTCCAGCATTACAGTATATATCTACATCCAGAGCTGTTATATCACCCGCATCTGTAAACCCAACCTACAGACAAACAGATAATATAATAAATACATTCCAGCATTACAGTATATATCTACATCCAGAGCTGTTATATCACCCGCATCTGTAAACCCAACCTACAGACAAACACACAAACAGATTCCAGTATTACAGTATATATCTACATCCAGAGCCGTTATATCACCCGCGTCTGTAAACCCAACCTACAGACAAACACACAAACAGATTCCAGTATTACAGTATATATCTACATCCAGAGCCGTTATATCACCCGCGTCTGTAAACCCAACCTACAGACAAACACACAAAATCAACTAACAAATATAATGATTAAATACACATATAGCTAAACAGTGAAATCATGCATACTGTACAATCATTTTTTCACATGGTGTTTTCTTGATGTTGCAGTTTTATTCAAGAATTAAATTTAATCACCATGAATAATTCAATAAATCCCAAATACCGAAATTTTATCAAACTGAAATGCTAATGAAGGAAAACAATGTGCAATATATTGTATTCGTATTGTAGAATAATGCTTTGCTGTGGAATGGTCGGCAATCAGCAAGCACATGGGTGCAAGTTCAAAATATTCAAAATACTGAAAACTGCTTATCAACATACAGAACAAGATTATTTGCTTACAGATTTCATAGCGCAGTTATTTATCAAAATACTGAAAACAGTATTCAGACTGAAAAATTTCACCAATGCAAGCACTCACCAATGACCAACAAATTTTTGCTATGTATCCTATTTTGTATTGAACAGTTTCCTATCAATATCGCTATTGAGTGCTAGGTAGCGCTTGCAGCTGTTTACAACAGACCCAAGCCATACAAATCACATATTTTACAATAAACAAGATAGAATAATAAAGAATGTGAAAGATAAAAGAGATAATGTAAGTACCTTATATTTAGCATAGAATGGATGTCTGGTACCAGTGATCACCATATCTTCATTCCTGTCCAACATTATACGTACTGGTTTACCATGTCTAAAATACATAAACCATCAGTGCTGATATAGGATACTGTAAAATCATTTAATTTCAATGGGACAGAATTTTGTAGTTAGGGTAAAAATGCATAACTCTGTAGATAGGTTATGAAGTTATTGCCTATTGAATAGTTACTTAATAATAAGGCTTAATTGGACAATGGCAGCCTAATAGTTGAAAATGGTAAAGGTCAGAGAGACATTGACCTTTGACTTACTGACCTCAAAATCATTAGGGGTCATCTATTGTTGCTGATCAACCTCGATGTAAAGTTTTAAGATCCTAGAGCAAAGGGTTCTCGAGTTATTGAATGGAAACCATATTGGTCTACTGACAGATAGACTGACTGACAATTGCAAAGAAATATACCAGGTAATCAATATGAGGGTCAAAATAATTGTTTGATGGGATTTGATTTCGTGGTTGAAGGTGAACCACAAAATCCTCAAAATTTAATCCCCCATGAAAATTTATGATTTTACAGTAAACAATATTTAGTGTAATACTCAGACAACTTACTTGTTAGCAGCTATAGCACATGGTGTAGCAATGAGTGTAGTTCTTGTCTCCTTTCCTCCAAATCCACCACCTAATCTCTTCACACGCACACTGATCCTGTTTGCTGGTACATTCAATGCTTCAGCTATCACGCTCTATAATCACATGAGACTGTGTTAAGTAATGCCCTGGTCACACACAGCATTTTTTGCATTGGTGATGTACTCCCAATTTAAGTAAATTAGCTTCAAAAGGCATCAGGACGAAGATTTCCCAAATTTTCAAATAACTTCCCTGAAGCTTCCCCTAGACCACGAGGGCCTTTTTCCGATGCCATCCCATGTCCATTTATCAAATAGTGAGTACATCGCTGATGTAAAAAAAAGTGGGACCTAGGCATAAACGCTTATGCCCCAGGGGAAGCCTTGTCCATAACAAATAGCTAAATCATTCAGGGGTCATAAAACTGTCGAAATGTTCTATAGTGCTAAATGGTTTTGATAATGTAATGTGTTTATGATTGTTAACCAGTATGGCCAGTTTGAAAGCAAAGCCTTGATTGACTTAAAAAATATTTGAGTTTTATCATTTTGTAACCCACAAAGAGTTAAACTCTCTATATATACAGTTGACTAGCCATACTACAACATGCACTAGAGAAGTCATTGGAACATGACTTTTATGAAGTGTGGTCAGATCTAACTAACAGCGTAAAGAAATGGAGCAAATGTTTAGGATCTGATTTTAATGAGATTGATGTAATGTTTACCTGGTTCTCGGAGGGATTTTGTGAGGATATAAATACTTCCATTTCTCCATCTTCCTGTTTAGGTACACACAGTACAGCTACAGTCTCCAGATAGAAATGTTCCTGTCCACCCACATTGCATTCACCTTCTATCACATGATCCGCTTGTTTAAATGCCACGTCTATATTACCACACTCTATACGATGTACAGCACCAATATAAGAGCCAGCTGCCATAGCATCCTGAAGGTACAGCACTCAATGAATAGCCCATGTGACAGACTCGATTTTATCACCAAATTTGTGAACAAATCCAACAATGATATTTGGTTAGCTTGATATCTAAGAAGTCCAAAATCAGTTCATGGACAGATGAATCTTGAGGATATAAGAGGTTAAAGAATATTTATTTTTCTTTCCTGAGATACTCAAACCTATCACTAAATAAAGAAACAATTTGGTATGGTCTTGAACATCGTTTCCACATTTCAAGTTACAATGACTAAACGGCAAACAAACTATTCATTTAAGTTCTATAAAGCAAGCTACTTTTTCTCTGACATTTCTAATGTAAGATAGGTCTGTTGCTAATGGAAGATTATAAGGATCCACCATGAGCTTTTATGTAGGACAAGCCAAATCCCTTGTCAAAATCCAACCTCTCGGGTGAGATATCCTTATCCTACACAGAAGTAAATAGTGGATCCTTACAACACTCATTCGAACATAATATAACTTACTTTAATGGTGATAATTGGCTCTAATTCTTCATACGTAATCTTTACACATTTGGCAGCTCTTTGAGCTTGTATTTGTGTTTCAGCAATAATTCCACCAATAACCTGACCTTGACACAACACCTGTGTATATGTACAACATTAAATGCTATATTCACAATATAACATACATCTTATACATACAGGTAACCAATATAAATGTTTAACAAGAGATATTTGTAAAACATGTGTGCCCCATAGTGGAAAAGGGTAAATGTCAAATTGACATTGATCAAAATTAATAGGGGTCATCTACAGTTTCTGATTCAGCTCCATGTAAAGTTTGACAATCCTAGGGCAAATCATTCTTGATTCATTGAAAAGAAACAATTTAGTCTAAAAAAAATGGTAATGGTCATAGTGACCCTGACCTTTGACCTCAAAATCAATAGGGGTCATCTACTGTTGCTGACAAACCTCCATGTAAAGTTTGAAGATCCTAGGAAAAGCGTTCGGAAACCATTTTGGTCTACCAACACACAGACAGACAAAGAGGGACAGGCAAAGAGGGACAGACAATGAGGGACAGACAAAGAGGGACAGACAAAGAGGGACAGACAAAGAGGGACAGACAAAGAGGGACAGACAAAGAGGGACAGACAAAGAGGGACAGACAAAGAGGGACAGACAAAGAGGGACAGACAAAGAGGGACAGACAAAGAGGCATGCACAACAACACAATATTATACAGAATATACTGTAAAATCATTTATTTGTTGGGGATTAAATTGTGTGGGTTTATTGGTTCACCTTTCTATCAAGAAATCAAATCCCATTAAACAATAATATTGACCCTTGTAATTATAACCTGAAATGCAAAATCCACAAAATAATGTCCAATTGAAATGGTCTTTTTTTACCAACAACACAAAATTTCGTGCCATAGAAAATAAATGATTTTACTGTAAAAGATATACATTTTTACAGCAGGAAAGCGAATTGAAAGGCTCGGTGTAAAGCTTTAGTAACTACATCAATTTATAGAGACATGTGCCATAGTTTTGCACTGAGCCCTCGAAATACAAAGTATACACTTATACTATAAGGTGCATGGTTACATTCTTACTTTTGAAGACGCTAGGATTTCTTCATCATCTGGAAACACGGCACCCCATTGATTGTGTCCTGGTACATCTACATGACTGATGAAATCCACAACACCAGGCATACTCAATGCTTCTGATGCATCGATAGCTTTAATATTTGCATGAGCTTTACTACTAGTCACCAAGGCCATATATAGCTCATCTAGAAATCAGAAGATAAAATAAACATAGAAAGCAGGACTATGATAATATATATAGCATTAATACAGCATAATATTGTTGATTTCACCCCTTGAAACATTCAATGCACTAATAAGTTCTCCACTGCAGTAGACTACCAGATAATTGTAGGCAAACACACTTTTTAGTTAGTTAAAATACTGTAACGATTGGGTGCTTTGATAGCACTGTTTTTTTTCAACAACACTTCAGGGGTGGTATTCACAAAGAATCTTTAGGGAAAAACTCAACATCTTACAATTTCCTTAAGTGTATCAGCTTAACAGGAAGACTAAAATTATTATCTTTTTACATTGTTTTGAAGAGTTATGTACAGTGCTACGTACTTTCTTGCAAAATATGCGCAGTTCAATTTTTTAACTTAAGTCAAAATATTAATACCGGCCCAGTAATATACAGGGCTTTCTCTAGCCTCTAAAAGTGAGGAGTCAAAATGACTCCTGACTCCCAATTTTCAAGAGTCATCAACAAAATGTATTTCAAGTATAGTAAATTTGACTCTTCAGGTTAAATTTCCAAGAGTCAAAATAGGTACATTTGTCAAATTCAAGAGTCAAAATGCAATTTCAGGGGTCAAATGAAAGCCCTGAATATAAGACTGACAGTTCCTAATCAATTTTAGAGGAATAATCAATCAGTATCAAAATTGTCTTCATGAGCACCTGACAACTCCTCAACACGTGTGGATAGCATGACTACATGTGTATCCAAAAGCACACTGGCATGTCCTATCTGGTAATGGACCTCAAACCCTTTTTTTGGGACAATCTAACACTCTACTGACTGCAAGCTCGTACCTACCATGATCACTACAAAGATTCTGAAAACCAGATACTGTAACAGCAATTTTATTCTGTATTGCTTCATTAGGCATGACATTATTTTGGAACTTTAAAATGGACTGTTACAAATATTTATGAAAACAATAAAATCTAAACAGGTAACTTATGTATACCAGAAACAACTTACCTTTAAATCTTGGTATATCATCAACGTATACAGCTTCACCGGTCACTTGCTTCATGGCTGATAAATGAGCTACAGGTCGACCTACAGGGTCTTCTTCCAACTGTCCAGGGGCCACTTCTTCGTATATTTGTGAGCTTTTAGAAGGGTCGCGATGGAACGTTGGAGTGGCACTTTGGAAATATGAAGGTACTTTGGTTTCGGAGTTTTGCTGTATAGAGTAAAGAAGCAAGTATATGTTACATAAAACAACTTACGTGAATGTCTTGATTATAAATATACTCAGCAAAAGTTTCAACTAAACTATTCTTAAATTTCTTCAACAGTTTTGGTATTAAAAATTAGGGTGTATACTGCTTTCTCGTGGAGTCGAGCCCCTTAGAGATAAAAGCCATGCATGCACACTTCCTACAGTTTACTCTTTAACCAATTTTATTTTTACTGACTGAGAAATTACTGAACTTTATGAAATCAAAATAGTTTTGCCATTAAAAAGTTTTTCTTGTAAGATATTTGCTATAAAGCAAGTACCAGTCAAGAGCCTACGTCATTCTGAAACTTTCTCATCGACTCAAGCCCTCTGATTGGTCAGCCTGTATTTAACCCAAAGACTGAAAACTCTTCACAAAACACAGTTGTGACGTAAAGTTAAATCATCTTAGATGATATTCACTGACTACAATCAATTTGAACGAGCCTGTTGACAAATAAATCGTCAACAACAGAACCCCATGGTAACAAGCTAAGGCGTTGATGCTTACCAAAATGGATTTTCATGATTGGTTGCTATTAGTGATCACAGAACGATTACAAGTTGTTTTCATTCACATTTGTTTTGCGGTTGAGTCAGAAATAAGACTTCCAGCATATTTTAACATGTTTTGGATAAGAACCATCTCCGCATGTGTGCATATTTGACCAAAACAGTTAGGGCTCGGGTCGATGAGACGGATCGAGTCGATGAGAATCAAGTATATACAGGGTTTTAACTAATGTGTTGTATTTGTTCACACAATCTACGGCTAGTTTATACTAATTTATCTAAGATTGACTGTCAACCAAGTTTTATAACTTATATTAATCACTCTCAACGTCACATTCCTATTATGTTATTCATTGCCATGAGGGTATGAGGGAAGAGAAGCCAGTTTCCCTTAGATGCTGAACATCAAGCAAGGGCATTTCTGTTACCATGTTTTTGTCTATGGTATGGCGTGGCCAAGAATTGAACTCGGAATCGAAGCAGACACTCAATCATACATACCACAGTTTGTAATTGCATTTGAACAGAGAGGTAGAATTTGAAGAAGAAGCTAATGGTCAATGTTCTCCTGTATTCAACCATTCCTCCTGGTGACCCAGGTTGTAAAGGCAGTTCATCAGCTAGCAGACGACATATATCAGGAACCAGGCTATCATCCCACTTCCTGTCAGTATAAATTGGTTAATATTAGTGAGAATCAGGCTCATATATCACACTTTGTATCTGTTTGATAAATACAAAACAATTACAAGAGTACTGCCTACAAGCATTGGATGCTCAACTTTCTCGTTTTTGATAGTAACAAGTGCAGATAACTCAATAGATATAGGTTACACATATAACATTAGTGTCAGTATGGACTGCTCTTGTGATGGTGAATTACCTCGCTATGATTCAAATGTATACCTTTGATAGTCTTTGAGGAAATGACTCTGACAACAAACTTAAACAACACACATGCAGATGTAGGTGATCGCTCAACATTTCCAACATCGAAAAGTCGAGCTTATAGCCTGAAGAACAAATGGTAACGTACCTTCCAATCACAGCGGACATAGCTTTGACAGGCATCACTGTAGTTATAGCCATACCACCATACGCTATAGATAGTTCCCTTATAGAACAAGCATCGTCAAGTAATACTCTCATACCAGCATTAACAGTAGCTATATCATCCTCACGTCTATATGCTTGCTTGTAACCATAGAAATATTCATTCTACAACAAGATAAACAAGTGATGTTTGTAAAGCTGCCCAATTGTCGACAAATGGTAAAGGTCACAGTGACCTTGCAATTTGACCGGGGAAGGTCACAGTGACTTGCTGACCAACCTCCATGTAAAACGTTCATGAGTTATTAAACTAAAACCATAAATTTTGGTCTACCGACCGACTGTCAGACATGAGCAAAGAAATAGACCCCTCATCAAAGATGGGGGGGGGGGGGGCATAATTAGGAATTGCAAGCAATACAGAAGTTCCCTACTTGGGTCTCAATGTTTCTGTTGCCATGGCAATGCAGGTTCCCTTAGGTAGCTCAATGATCAGGGGAAGTTAAAATTTAAAAGTGTGGTTGAATTGCTGAACTGCTGAAAACAGCCCTCGAAAATTGGTAACTTCATTTTGTTCACTTAGGACTTGGTTATATGTTTAGCATTCAGCCCTATTAAACTAATGATTTCTAAGTCTTTGCTTACATACTTAATTTGAAACATCAAGTAACATTTTAATCATAACCATAATCGGCATCTGTAGTGGTTAGCAGGCTTGCCGGCTTATATGGCGACTCAGGTTCAAATCTGGATGGAGGCACCCATTATATGTCTGCCATATTTCAGCAGAAAGCTTACTGGCATATAAAGGGTAATGATCGGCTAGGCATATGACAGGAGTTCACAATGAAAATTAATGTTTATACAACATTGTGCTCAACAGTTTGCTGGCTTAGAAGGAAAAGGTTGTTGGTGCCACTTACGACCTTTTTAGACTATTGCATAACTGAAATCTACATCATAAGGCGCTTCTTATGAAGATCGGAAGTTGTCATATTGACCAAACAGAAGTTGAAAATTTTTGTTTTACCATAAGTTAAGAGTGATTATCAAACAGTTTTTCTAGTTTTCTCAAAATATTGATTTTGTAGTTACGACCTTCTCATTCTAAGCCAGCGAGTTACCGATGTATGAAATGACTTTGACACCTACTGTCTTTGTAAATGGAAACGTAATGTTAATCACAACCTCTGACTGTTTCATGGCAGTTTTACGATAACCAAGGAAGAAATTTTCATCCATCTTTAATTCTCTTCTTCCATTCTCTGTCGAAGCAATAAAATAGAGTAATGTTACTCTGATATACTGTAAAATCATTTAATTTTGGTGGGATGAAATTTCATGGTAAAAGAAGATTTAGATTGGACAAATTCATGGTTTGTGCATTACAGGTAATAAAAAAGAAGGTCAAAATAATTGTTTGATGTGATTTAATTTTGTGGGTGAAGGCGAACCACGGAATCCACGAAATTTGACACCCCCCCCCCTCACGAAAATTAATGATTTTTCAGTAGGTGCTAAAATAAGATGGGAGACATTCACATGCAGACTGAGGTTGATTCCCAACCGCAACATGTCAATATTAGTCCTCCATGAAAATTAAACAAGGATGTCATCATTATGAGGAACCCCAACCATAAACACAACTTTACAATGTGTGTGCATAACATCGATTCAAGCCTTGCTACATATTGACGGTGCCGAACCAAAACCCTGTAACTTAATTTTGGCACGAAAACTTTTTTTGCAGCATCCGCATCTGTTAGACATCCCACACATTTCTGTCTTGTCGCCATCTAAGTAACGCGATTGGCTATTTAAATGGCGACAAGACAGAATTGCGCGGGACGTCTAGCAGATGTGGATGCTGCAAAAAAAGTTTTCGCGCCAAAATTGAGTTACGGGGTTTTGGTTTGGCACCGTCGATATGCTCTTGTGTAAAACATAAAAGACCACGTATTTACCCTTACTCTCTACTTGAAGTACTGCACCACAAGCCAGGAATAGAGGGTTGAGATCTGAGATAGGACTGGCTGTTATAATGTTACCTGCTACAGCCTGAAATAGTCATATCTTCAGTTTTCATTTTTCTACATTTGGAAATTAAACTTAAGAACTAGAAGGGACTTTACACAAAAAAATGTATATCTTCCACAAAGGGCCATAAAACCAGTATTATCATATTGTTGCTGGGTGAGGCAGTTTCACAGTTTTGGACATTGAGTTTGGAAACTTACTCAAATTACAGCAGGGCCTCATTTGGGGTTACCATTTTTGGCATATCTTTGTGAAACTAGGTTGTCTAGCTCTTTTACAACAGGGACTTGGGTAACTAGGTCAAGTCACAGCAACACCTTGTTTGGTAATTTGGGGTCACCGTTTTCAGCATATCTTTGTGAAACCAGGTTATCCAGATCTTTTACAATAGGGACTGAGGTAACTAGGCCAAGTCCCAGCAATGCCTCTTTTGATCACTTGGACCCACCGTTTTTGACATATCTTAGTAAAACTAGGTTATCCAGCTCTTTTACAGAGGGGACTTTGGTTATAACTAGGTCAAGTCGCAATAATGTCTTATTTGGTCACTTTGGGACACTGTTTTTTGGCATATCTTCATTCAAACCGGGAGTATATCTCCGAGGCTCAGTGGGACCAAGGCATAAGGTAGAATAACACTTACAGCAACATTTCTGATCTGATATCCAGCAAACCATCGTAACATTTCCCGTACAGCACTATATACTCTAGTCTTACTCTCTGAAGATAAACATAAACATTCAACGTTATTACAGGGAATATCACACTTCCCAGACAAAAAATAAGGAATCTATGACAATGTTAATTCTTTATTCTTTTGACTATAATAGAGACCACTATAAAATAACAATATAACAAATCATTAATACAATGTGACCATAAATTTATTCATCTAGCTATTTGGAGACACTCTTTTCCTCGGGGTCATACCTAGATGGTTTTATCATGGTTTTGGACCAAGTTTTCACTTTCAAATGTAGTCTTAGACTAATTCTCTTAACATACTTTAACATCAGACCGAACGCCTTTATATAAATCTGAAAGGATACTCCCCCCTCTCTAATGAACATTTCAATATCCATTTACTGATGTAGGTTTCACAGCACATGTCAATAACTTATTGAATATTGCGCAACAATAACAAGTTACTTCTTCTTTTAAAATATCAGTCTAACCTGGATATTTCTTTTGAGCATGTTTTAATTCCTCATCGATCCTGGAAAGGGTCACCGAGGCCCCGAATCTGATGCCGGTGTCTGTAT
This sequence comes from Spisula subtruncata, assembly GCA_963678985.1. NCBI lineage: Eukaryota > Metazoa > Mollusca > Bivalvia > Venerida > Mactridae > Spisula > Spisula subtruncata. Next base: position 21,496,132 of record OY787661.1, read on the forward strand.
GGGTAATATCAACCAGTTCAGGTACATGGGTGGGAGCTATCATCACAGGGTACTTCATATTCTTAAACTTCATCTCGACACCTAAAAATACAACAAAAGTATATATATGCAGAAGCTTTAATTACTCTGAAGAATTTTACCACCATATACAGTGCATATCTACTTGACTGTATAACTCTCAATAAATATACAATACTCTTTTAGATGAAGAAGTAATAAACATAAACATTACAGACAGGTAGTAGATGATAAACAATTGTGTTCTGTGAAAAGCAGTTGTGAAATGGACTTTAAGAGAACTGATGAAGGTTGCCTAGAGGAACAGTGCATTTAGTGATCATGAAGTCCCAGGTTGCATCCTTGCTGGAGCCACAGCTCAATATTTCTGTAGGCAAGAAAAACACTTTTTTGTCACCATATTTCTCATTTCTCAGAGACAAGTTTAGACCTGTAGACTATTTACAGTATAACAAATATCAGCGATACATAACTATCTACCTATTTCTGTGTTTCCTACCACCAGTCTGGCATCAGGATAAGTTGACTTTAATGTGAGTAGTTCATCAAGTGATGCTGGACGATGCCATACAACTCTTTCTCCTTTATACATCAGTGAATGAGTATCAAAACTGTTAGAGGTCTGTAAATACATGTAACACCAAGTAACATACAATTATATCATGGCTACAGCAAACAACATTGATAATAACTGCAGAGGAGTAACTAAATCCATTAATAATTGATGGGGTGTGTCTTGATTTTCAAAGGAATGAATGTAATTACACTCATATACCATTGCATGCAAATACTATAGTTCCTACTTGAAGCGTAGGAATAGTCACTGATCTACAACTTTAAAATCACAGTGTGTTATTGGTATAGATTGGAAATTTTAATCGGTCAGCACGCACAATGTCCAGTTATGTGCTTACAAGCCACGCCTTATAAAATATGACAGCCAATCTCCCTTGAATATGTATGATTTTAAAGTATACTACAGTTGACACCCGTTGTGTCGACATCGCTTGTATCGACACTCCGGTTTAGTCGACATACTTTAAAATGACCGATTTTGGTCACTCTATGTTCTATATAAAAACTGATGTTTGACTCGACATGCCTATGTCGACACTCCGGTTATATCGACACGACTTTTCTGGCCGAAATGATATTTTCGCACCTTATTGTCATTGTTTTTGTCGACATCAAGTCAAAGTGATTAAAATAGAAAAGTTGTTAATTGACCATGAAAATATTTCTGTCTCGACCCATTGTTTGTTAAACAATTAAATTGTTCACACTGAAATTGAATGGTGTTAAATCGAAGTTTGAAAAAAACTTGTCTCAGCGCATAAATTAAATAATTATTTAATGGATGGTTTTGTGTTTAAATGATACCTGTCACAGCGCAAATTTGAAAAATGTTTGCCGTGACACCATGCAAACAAAAATGAGTGATTAAAGTTGTCTATAAAATAATCATGAATCGTCAATTCGATCTTATTGTCATTATGACTACCAAAACTAAGTTAACTATGTTGTCTACGGTGTACAATAAATACACAAAGTAAAAAATACGACTTGTTAATATTACAAGACCGCTATAACAGCGAAACCGCTATAACAGCGAAACGAAAGTTTAATGTCGAATCATAATACACGTACATACAATGCTTATACACTTGTATATAATGTAGGAAAACTTGTCAGTATTGTTGGATCCGGATGTGTCGACCTCCGGATATGTCGACACAACTTTGACGGTCCCAAAAATGTCAACATAACGAGTGTCGACTGTATAATGAAGGTGGTATGTTGAGAGGAAATATGTAGGTAACAAACCTGTAGTTCTGGAGGGAATATAGGGTCCTGGGAGGGATCAAGTGGTAAAAACTCCCGGCTAGAAACCATGCTAGTTCCAACCTGCAATCATTATCAGAATATATAACATGTATAGACAACACTGGTACAAACTCCAGGCTAGCAAACAGGGTACAAACTCCCGACTAGCAACCAGGCTAGTTCCAACCTGTAATCATCGTCAGAATATAAAACACATGTACATACATCTACATTAATTAAAACAGCTATAGGGATTTTGCTATGCAGTCACAAGGTACAGGATAAAGTTATTTCATAAACAAAGACTTACAAATGAGCCAAAATAGTCATGAGTTTTTTCCCATTGACCACATAATAATAAATCGCTGGAAGCGATAAATTATTATTGGTAATTTAAATATATTTTTGACATTATAGAGACATATTTGCGCACACTTTCTTCTGACAAATTATGATAATTGATAGTGCTTTGTACATTTAGCTCATTTAATGTGATAGTAGAGAAAAGGCTAGTTATAGGGAATGCCTCTTTAAATATAGAAACAATTGTTTTTATTGAACTCACTCCATCTTTAGGTTTCTCATCGTTGTTTTTCATATTCTTACAACATTTCTCACCCATCTGACAAAATTCCTGAAAAACAAGAGATGTTTGTAAAACATGTATACCCCCCTGCATGCAGTCTAATAGTAGAAAATAAATAAGATTAGAATAACTTTAACCTTTGACCTACAGACCTTAAAATAAACAGGTTGGGCAACAAAGGCGACAAATAAAACTCAAAGCAAAGAATGAAAATCCTAGCGCCAAGCATTCTTGAGTCTGCAGGGTTCTCATTAACCTCAGGCTGCAGGACAAATTGACTGCTTTAAACATTTATACCCAATTTGAAGAAAAAAGTTGAATTACCTTAACAGGCCTGTTGTTTAAGCATTTTGGCCAGCTAGGTTAAAACTTATTGAGAACCCTGGTGTGTATTGAACGGAAACCATTTAGTTTACTAACTGACCGACCAAAATATGGAAAGCAAAATATCCCCTCATCAAAGATGGGGGGGGGTGCATAAGCATTAATTTGAAATAACTAGATAATAACATACATTGAAGTAAAGGCTACTGATAAATAAACAACTGAGATTCTAATATTGATATTTAATAATATTCTCAAATTGTCAGCCTGCTAGCTCAGTCAGTAAAGCACAAAATTACTGATCTCGAGATCAAATTCCCGGGCTGACAAACTAAATTTTACAAATAACCTTTCGGATGAGACTTTAAATCTAGGTCCCATGTATGCATACTATACACCTTGCATGTAAAAGAACCAATGGAGTATCTGGAATGAGTGCGCCTCCTGTATCTACACTATCCCCCAAAACCTAAAATGACTAAACTCTTCTGTTGGGCCACGTCCATATGGAAGATCTGGTGGCAAGGATAAATAAAAGCAATAAACCAAACCATATTCTCTAAGGAAATGTTTGTTTAACTGACCTTTGTAAAGGTTCGAAATCCATCTAAGATTGGACGGTACCCTGTACATCTACACAGATTGCCTGTAATAGAAATGTTATAAAATTATAGTTTTTGTTTATTGTAGGAAATCTCACTGTGCTATTCAGTATAGCTTGACAAATTTGACTTAATCCTGACCTATATGCGAGAATATATAACAAGGTTCTTGCTTTGAGTATATTAATTTCCGCAAGCAAATCGTGCAATTTTGGTATCTCAAAGTGTTTGTATAACATCTTGAGCGTCTTCCCCAATTATGAAAACATCCAACCGAGGTTATGAAAACAGACAATATCAACTGTTAAATGATGCTAAATTAAAAGGTCAGGTTTGTGTCAAATTCCCCAAGCTATACCACATACATCATAGTATTATCTTATTCTAATATGACCGACTTTTACCAACACTTAATGGGATGATCATACAGAGACAAAACGTCTTGTAATCCTGAAAGCAGGAAATGGAACCATCATAATGATCGGAACTGATCAGCAGGTTACCTAGTTTACTCAATGTGTCTGATTTTGCCTTTAGACTTGTAGCAGTTTCCTTTATTTTTTTGTTCAGTTTTGTGATGGCATTATAACATACAGTATGCTTGTAGAATTACAATTTTCTTTTTTGTTGGCCCCTTTTATGTGCCTTTCTTGATTGTTTTGTATGTTCAGTGCTGCCTCCCCTGTCCGATTTTTTATTACTTTTTAAGAACTAAATTTTGTCACTTGGGTGTAACAAAGTTGTATCTTACTACTGTAAAATCACTTAATTTCGATGTGACAAAATTTTTTGGTGGTAAAATAGACCTTTTTGATGGGATGTGAAATAATAGATGTTGCATTTCAGTTAATAAATATGAGCGTAAAAGGTTTTGTTCAATGGGATTTAATTTTGTGGTTGAATATGAACCGCAAATCCACAAAATTTAATCCCTCCCAAAAATTAAAGATTTTACAATATTTGCTATATGCGAGATACAACCTTGTTACACCTGAGGGAAAGAATACCAAAGACTCACCTTCAAAAGCTTTCTCCATATGTTGTACAGTTGGTTGTGGTTCATTCCTCAGTAGTGTATACATAGACATGACAATACCAGGAGTACAAAATCCACATTGAGAACCATGGGACTTAGCAAGTCTTTCCTGAATATAACAAGATGTTTGTAAAACATGCTAAAAAAGTGAGAAAAAAACTTAAAAAACTTTCAAGAGCTCTTTTCAGCTGTTAAGCAGCTCAAGCAACCTTTGACAACTTCCTCTGGTCATTGGGCTACCTACGGAAACATACGTTTGTGTCTCCCTGAGGAGAATATTTCTCTCCTGTGGGTGTGGCAGCCAACATCAATCTGTGGCACCCAGGAATAGACACTACCCTCACAGGTACCAATTTACACATTGGTGGAGTGGAGCATGACTATTTTTGTGGGTTATTGTTGCTCAGAGAAATTAACCAGGAGTCCAGGCGATGGTTTAACCCAGGACCTCTTGATTCAAAAGCATGTGTGCTACTTCTAGGCCACCGATCCCCACATGTAATGGTATGTCATCATGGTATCCAGAAGTCGAAAATGGTAAAATTAACTGCAACCATACTGTAATAGGGTGAACATAAAACTATTGTTCAAAAGATACTGGGACATCAGCATAAAGAATATAATAACAGTTACATTAAGGCTAGAATATTCCCAATATCCCCATTAGGTTACAGATGGCTTTTTAAAATTTATATGAAAGCTAAGTGGTCTGTCTGTCTGAGAGCTATTTATGAAGATAATCACTGATGTTAGTCTGTCTTATAGGTACTAGTAATATGTGCTAATAGGAATCATTTGAATAATAACTTCATAGTCTTGTTATTCATTTCCATTATGTTAAGTCACATCCACTTAGACGGTCATTAAAAAATAATTAAAATTCAATTATCGAGTTTACACAGACAGGGTAATGCATAACAACAAACATTGCTGTCAATTTATTCTGCCCTTAAAATAATTGTTGCTTATTTCTGTGTCTACACAGGCTCAGCAAACAATTACTTTTAACAGTTTGCACTTTTCTTGGTAGTTTGGGAAGGGTTTTTCTGTGGCATATGAGTCATGGATGGATCCAGGATTTCCAGTCGGGGGGGGGGGGATACAGAAATAGCTGGGGGTCCAGGGTGTATGGACCCTGGTTTTTGCCCTGGAAGGGGGTCCCATGGAAGCTGCTGCAAAAGAGCATTTTAGATACTATTCGGGTATGATTTCTGAGATACTAGTTAGTACACTTACTCTTTATTCTATCGGGAGTGCATCGTAAGGTAAAATAAGCTCAGTTGGACCAAGGCATTAACTGTTCTAAACAAGGAATATAGAGCATTGACTTGTGGCCTACCTGTACAGGATGGAGTCCATGCTTCACACTCCCAATACCCTCGACAGTGGTTACAGCCATACCATGTAATGAACATAGAGGTGCCAAACACGAGTTCACCGAAAAATGACTGAAATGACAACAAACTATCATACAAACAAGAGATGTGAAATTGTTAAACATGTACATTTAACCCCCCTTACAGCTAAATAAATGTCAAAGAGTGCCTTAACTTCTGATCCAACTATTATTATCAAGGGTTATTGGTTGTTAACAACATTTAACCATCAGCATGGACAGCTGACTGTTGTAAAGGCACTTTGCAACAGTAAAGACACTATGCACCGGTAACGACACTATGCATCGGTAACGACACTATGCACAGGTAACGACACTATGCACTGACCAGGCTCTAGGAAAATACTGAAAAGGTGACTGCATAGATTGACATGTTTAATACTCACCATATTTTCTTCCTTCTATGATCATACCTGGACACCATCACAGTACAAGCACCACAACCACCTTCCCCACAACCTAGTTTGCTTCCAGTAAGACATACTGATACATAGGTTAAGGATTAAATCACTACAGTGTAAGATATCAACTTTGTCATCACCTACCCCGTACCCAGATGATATCAGGAGGGTTGAGCGCATGGCTTAGGCCATTCTCGTTCAGCAAGCGTATTTTTTCAATTAAATACTGCGTCTTGGTACTTGACTTACAATCCAGTTAGGATAAAAATACAGTGACGCGGTGGAACAATCCACTATTACGGTGTGTAACACAAACAGTTCAATACCAAACTAAACTCTACCTGTTTAAGCAATGGTTTTAATCTTTTGGGTATACATTAAAGATGATGTCACTGTCAGAATAGCCTAGCTGGACTATACCACTTATTTATGAGGATGGGCTTAGGCCTGCAAGCAATGTAAACAAGAGTTGTCCCAAAAGCAGCCTGATAATCGAAAATGGTAAAGGTTACAGTGACCTTGACCTTTGACCTCAAAATCAATAGGGGTCATCTCCTGTTGCTGACCAACCTCCATTTAACATTTGAGATCCTAGGGCAAAGCACTATGTATATACACAGAACCACTTGGTGACGTTTAAAACCCTCAAACTATACAAAAAATGTCATACATTTTAAAAAATGACCTAAATTGAATATTTGTATTAAATTCAGGAATGTTTGTACTATTTCCAGTGGAACTCACTTATGACAAACTTGCTTATAACGAAAACTCGGTTATAGTGTACGAGAAAAAAATTCCCGACTTCGTCCATTCTTTATTTCAATATAATGCAACTTGCTTATGACAAAATCAGCCATAATGAAAAATCGGTTATAACGTTGTGATTTCTAGGTCCCGGTGAAGCATTTTGTGTGCATTTCTCCTCGGTTACAACAAAGACAGTTATTGTGTGAAAAATGTTTTTGCAAGCAATCTTAAAAGGTGTTAAGTGGTTGCCCTCCGGGCATTTATCAGTGCAAATTAACAAATCTATTAGTACCAATAAGTGACACTGTAACTACCCCTAAACTTCGTCGATTTTACAAGATTATTAATGTTTGTAAATGTGAGTGCAAATACTAAACAAAATATTAAAGACAGAATGAAATATGTTGGCCTTCATCAACTATGTATATAAAAGTTGATGAAAACCTGATTGACTGAACTAGAAAAATAAATAATTCAGGTTACATAATATTCTATAACATAACATGTTCCGTCTCATATTTATGGAATAATATTTGTAACATGACAGCTTCAAGTGACTACTTGTTTATATCTAAGCATTGTCACCGTAACTCTTAGTAAGTCGTGTTATAGAGAACTGACATTTCCAGTTTTTTACAAATGTGGATTCTTCACAAATTCTAAATTTGGAAATACTAGTATAACATTCACATATTCTATCACTATCTTGAAATAATCAGACGACAAGAATGAATAATTTCATGAAATATTCTGACACTGTGCAATTATCATCATCATGTCTACCCGAGTTAATCTTAACAATGGAAATTAAGAGTTTCCATAAAAAAACTGTTGTTTAATAAGACATTGTACTCAGTACATTAAATGATATTTAGTCACTGTGAAGTCCAATGAGTCGATGGATCATTGTATGCCTTTTATATAAATTATTCAGTAAAACTGGGAGACAAAAAAAATGGTCCAGTAGGGCATCACTAGTACATGTTTTATGTTATCTTTGATATGACATGATCTATGATCAAACATGCTGCTTTCCATCTTCATGATGTATGTACATTCTACCACTAGGAGTTCAAAGCATAGATTGCAACCAACTAGAAATTCGAGGCATAGATTGCAACCAATTAGGATCATTCGCGGCATAGATTGCAACCAACAACAGGATCATTGGAGGCGTTGATCGCAACCAACTAGGATTATTTGAGGCATATATTGCAACCAACTAGATTCATTTGAGGCAAAGATTGCAACCAACTAGAATCATTTGAGACATAGATGGCAACCAACAAGGATCATTAAAGGCGTAAATTGCAACCAACTAGGATCATTTGAGGTGTAGATTGCAATCAACTAGGATCTTTGAGGCATAGATTGCAACCAACTAGGATCTTTGAGGTGTACATTGCAACCAACTAGGATCATTTGAGGTGTAGATTGCAACAAAATAGGATCATTTGAGGTGTAGATTACAACCAACAAGGATCAAATAACTAGACCAGCCACTGAATCAGTTGAGGAATACCAAATGTTATCACTTGACAAACAGATTGTCTATATATCCTGGACATTGAGACATTTTCTTCTGTAAAATCATTTAATGTCAATGGGACAAAAGTATGTTGTTTTGGTGGAAAAAACTCATTCATTGGGGCACAATTTTCAAGGCTTTCTAATCCACTAAGTCATTTACAATGTGCAATAGAAATTATACATATTTGTGGGGATTTAATTTTGTGTTTTAGATCACCTACGAAATCCACAAATATTATTGATTTTACAGTATTCTGATGACAAGAGATTGATCTGTTCTCACTTGTTCAACCATCAAGCAGTGTGTATATCAGATGACAATCAATTGTTGGAGGGAAAGTATTGTTTCAGGATGTTTTGGATCCTGATTGTTACATTTTTTGTATAAAAGGAACTGATACAAATTTGGTAGTGTGATAATCACTGCGGTATAACGTACACCGGATATTGCTCGTAAAGTGAGTAATATTATCAATTTTAAGGACATGAAATGGAGACCAGGGTAAGTTTAGAGACGAAATTTTCCAAATTACTGACTTCTTATCCATATCCCAATTGAGTTTTAACTTCTTCGGGCATTTTGGTAACTTTATAGCACACTATCGTATATCAGATATTCACAGAAAGGTTAAAATGAACCAGCATTATGCCATTACTCACTCGCAAATATTGACAGTAGGACTTTACAAGCTTCTGGAACGGCTGTAATACCAAATTGTAGATTTTTTGAACTGGCCATTTTGTTTATATTGAACTCCAAAATGTTGTGACCAAATTTCATAAATATTGTTTAAAAAAAAACTAAGATAGACCCCAAAACAGATACGCGTGCGTGTACGGAGTATTGCTGTTTAGTGTACGGAGTATTGCACATAAGCTCAACGTTAGTATACTGAGAGTATGGCATAATAAAATGAGTAAAAAAAGTATGAAAATGGACAGTTTTATCGTAATATTACGTCTGCTCACAAATATGGTAATGTTTTATGGGTTATACGATACAATAAGAATATTCTTAAATGATTATGTTAAAATATTTCAACCGTCAGGCAGATGAATGTGATTAACAATATAGAATGCTGAATTGTATGCATAAAGTGTTCTTGTGAGTAGTACAAAGGTGATATTTAGCTTGGATATATGCAATTCTTTGAGAGTCACACTAATGGTCAAATGGCAAATGAGGGCATTCACATCCATATATACAAAATGTACACACCAAGGTTTATTTTATAATCTCTCAACTATTTCAGATACTGTAATGAGGTTCCTTTACTTTGATTTACGTTCAACGTTGCTAATTCAAAGTATTGGACATTGTAGTAGTTTTGTGTTTGTCAAATGCAATTGCTCAGCTATTTCTCTTTACTGTATGTGAAATACACGGTTACTAATAGAAGTTTCCCATAAAATTCAGGGAGGACTTGGAGCTAAGGATTAGCTTGTTACATTAATTTGCTTCATGCAGTCCATACAATCCAATCTAATAGGTACATATCTATATAATATAAGTTATTTTTTATAAAATAACGCTGCTTATACCTTGTATTTATTCGATTTTAGTGACAAATAGTCACTGTAAGTAAAAGCAATACTCTGTACACCAAACATCAATACTCCGTACACCAGAGAGCAACTATATAGCAATACTCCGTACACTAACACCTGCATTTATTCTCGCAATGCACCGTCATTTTCGATTAGTTTCGGATACTACATTTGCAATATAATCTTTGTAACAAAAATGACAATTCGCTCGATTCAAGTTGAGTATTTTAACGAAAAATATAAACAAAAACATCTTATTTCGACAGATCGAGCTTACTTTCTGCGTGAGTAACGATACGAGTTTGGCTTTTAATCACCCTTTTAAGAAATTCCTGGCAATTTACCGGTTGCACAGGCTAGGAAAATTTATGAAGAAGATAGCTTTGTATAAAATGTACATTAAAACACTCAGAAAAACTAACAATCATCTCTGAACTTACCCTTGTCAACACTAGAATGTCGCGAAAATTGATAATATTACTCATCTTGCTAGCAATATCCGGTGTACGTTATACCGCAGTGATAATAAGAATCTATGTTAAGTAGTTATGTAAGTACACCAGGGCACTGTTTTACTAACAATGCGTAAATGTTCCGTAAATGTGCGCATAGATATCTACCTTACGCAAATGCGTTGCGTAAGTGTGTTTTACTAAAGGATTGCAAGTACTTGCATACATTTACACAAAAATATTGAGGATTGAACGTAAGTCTGGACACAATATAACCAATATAACGGGGATCAGAATGAAAAGTATACATAAACGGTCGTTAAAATTTGATGATTAATCACTGTTTTTAACCGCAAGGGACAAGTCTAAAACAACAAAAGACGGTCTAAAATAACATGCAACGGTCAAAAATCAACAGTGTGTGTTAAAAACTCTTCACTTACGTTCATATTTTCCATTTAGGGTTGCCCAGCCTTGGCGTTATAATAAGCCAACACTTACAACAGAAAGTGAAATTCAATATTTTTTTTAATCGCATTTACGCAAATATTATCGACCTACGCAATATTTTAGGAAAACTTAGGTTTACGCTAGCGTAAATGCTTTGATAAAACAGTGCCCAGGACTCAGTCCCTTCCGGCCTCTCAGATATCTCACACAGGCTATACCAAGAAGCCTATACTGAGAAGCAATCTTTAATGAAACAATGGCTCAATATCATTGACAGGAGAGAGCAGAGCACATTACAGATTGTTCTAGCTTTTTATCGGAGTTGATTCTAGTTAACATTCTCCAGGAATCATCTTAGTATCATCACTTTCTGGCTATAATAACAAGATGTTATTCTATGGAACTTGATCTTATTATGTCTTATTATACAATATAAACACTCTCCCATCCAAAGCAAAATGTTGGTGTAATAAATTTGTCAGTAAACAGAAAGGAAACCAAAATCATCGTAAACTATTTCTTCCCAAGAAAATACTTCCCTACTGGTGTACGCTTTCCCATGAAAATGATGTCAGTATAGCTGTACATGTATTGAGTGACCAGTAATGTACGGAGATTTGAGTGGAGACCGGATGGTAATTTTATAGGAAGAAAGCCAGTAATATAGACATAAATCTACACACACAAATACCAACTATCAGCATGCAATCTACACACACAAATACCAACTCTCAACATGCAATCTACACAACAAAATACCAACTCTCAACATGCAATCTACACACCAAAATACCAACTCTCAGCATGCAATCTACACACCAAAATACAAACTCTCAGCATGCAATCTACACACCAAAATACCAACCCTCAGCATGCAATCTACACACCAAAATACCAACTCTCAGCATGCAATCTACACACACAAATACCAAATCTCAGCATGCAATCTACACACCAAAATACCAACTCTAAGCATGCAATCTACACACCAAAATACCAAATCTCAGCATGCAATCTACACACACAAATACCAAATCTCAGCATGCAATCTACACACACAAATACCAAATCTCAGCATGCAATCTACACACACAAATACCAAATCTCAGCATGCAATCTACACACACAAATACCAAATCTCAGCCTCAACTAGTCAAATGTTTTACTGAAGACCCCCTCGAGGTGATTATTAATTTTACAAGTGGAGGATCATTTTCCTGTAAGGCTGCATTGTGTATCAATCAGAGTGAGTCTTAATCTTTGATCGTACATGAATGGTGTTTTCCTGAATATTTTGAGTATCAGATTACTTTTAAGTTATTACATCATGTAAAGGATACATTTTTGCCTGAGGTACTGTAAGAGGGTTGTCTCGGGCTCAGCATTTGCTTCCACAATCTGAAGGAGAAACAAAATGATTTTAATTAATAATTGATGCATACGGCCATACCCAAACAATCTAGGGTCCATTTAAAGGAATTTTTTCTTCAAAAAACATGCTTATTTTAGTGTTTTCTTAAATGTTGTTGCTTTTCAAATATTTTAACAATAAACATACACATAAATACTAGTGGTAGGCAAAATGTCATGTCATGTAAGCAGAACACATTTCATAATAACAACAACATGTTGACAGTATAATATTACTGTAAAATCAATTATGCATGAACATGTGCAGATTTATGAGTCAACATTAATGAGTTGAGGTTCAATGAGACACAACTGCTCTAATTAACATATTTACCATTATTATGACTATAGCTTGGCTATTTTGACCTGAGCCTGACCTTTATGCAAGAATATTTTACAAGGTTCTTACTTTCAATATATCAATTTCCGCAAGCAAATCGTGCGATATCAGTTTTTCAAATTTCTGTTTGTATTACGTCTTTGTGATACTCCCCGATTATGAAAACTTACAATCGGTGATGTAATTACCTAGACAATATATCGACCGTAAGTTATGTTAATCGAAAGGTCAGGCTCATGTCAAATTGGCCAAGCTATATCAGAAATGTTGATAAATAGTATGTCTATATGATGTAAAACGTACAAGGCCAAAGAAATCTCAACAATATTTCGCTGGTTTAGAATAACGTCATAAGTACATAATCGATATTTTTTGAGAAAACATGAAAAACTGTCCGAAATATATTCTCCTTACTTATGAAAAAACAAGCTTTTACAACTCCGTTTTGGTCAAAATGACAAGTTCCAATTTTCTGGAAAAAAGGCTCGCATGCAAGAAGCACCTTATGAATATGATAAAGATTTCAAATAAAAAGTTTGTTTATTATAGTGTCACCCCTATTGAAAGGGCCAGTCAATTCTGACTTATGAGACACTTACGTATATTTCATGCTTACAGTACCTTCCCAAATCCCTTCTCAAAAATGTATCAGTCTTATAAGGTCGTAAGTAGTAGTTATAACCTTCTCATTCTAAGCCAGAGATTTGTACTATGGCATTTTATTTCATGTATGTCTATACATATAAATTATAATTATGTAGTCAAGCTAATTTTGCAGCAGCAAAAACACGCCCTTTGTAGTTTGTAATAGTGACAATAATTAGCCTAACATGAATGACAGTTAATTGAAGCTGGCTTTTCCCATCAACCAATAGCATAAAGACTGTCCTTTCATCTCTAGAAGCCTACTGTAAAATCATTCAATTTCGATGGGACAAAATTCTGTGTTTATGGTAAAGAAGACCATTTCGATGAGACGTTAATTCATGGATTTTGCACTTCGGGTAATAAATACAAGGGTCAAAATTATTGTTCAATGGGATTTGATCTCATGCTTGAAGGTGAAACATGAAATCCATGAAATTTAATCCCCCACAAAAAATTACAATTTTATCATAAAGACTGTCCTTTCATCTCTAGAAGTCTATTTCCAGAAGAAAACAAGCAAAAACAATGCCTTTTGCTTAGGAGAAATTTCAAGCTTGAGGTCACTGTGATTTCGTAACGGTTAATGTAATTGTCTGTAATAAAGAGTGTTCCTATTCACTTAAAGCAAACATTTTTAAATATTAAAGAGTTGAAACCATGAGGTAGTTATTGAGTTCTAGAAAAATGCTGAGCATAGCCTTTATTTGCCAGTCAATTTTCTGTTTAATATGGCAGGCATATGTGGGCTTCCTCCCGGATTTGAACACTGACAGCCAGATTAGGCGGCAAGCACACTAACCACTGAGCTACGGAGGCCACACAGTAACAAAATAAATGCTACAGTATATGGTGGGGTGGATGCTTCTGTTTTGGCCTGGAACAGAACCATCTCTGTAGAGCAATACCCTTGAAAAGCTGTAACAAATATTGGCCATTGTACAGAGGTTGTTGCTCTACATAGGTTTGATTAATGGTAGATATCAGTTTGGGGAGATTTTGAAGGTGTATTATAGAGGTTGATGCTCTGCAGAGGTCCGCTTTGGAGAAGTTGTACTGTCTATGTATACTGTAAAAACATTAAATTTCGATGGGACAAAATTCTGTGTTTTTGGTTAAAAATAACATTTTGATGGGACGTTAATTTGTGGATTTTGCATTTCAGGTATTAAATACAAGGGTTAAAATTATGGCCTGATGGGATTTGATTGCATGGTTGAAGGTGAAACACAAACTCCATGAAGTTTAATTCCCCACAAAAATTAATGATTTTGCAGTAATGGAAATTTGAGCTGTGTGGAAATGGTTGAAATATAGGGCCAACCTGACAGAATGATCACCAACTTGACAAGATGATTGAGAACATGCCAACACCACAGTCATCAATACATTAGAGCATATAGTAGGATAATCATTAACAGCAACATTACTTGGACCATTCTCGTTCAACCAGCATATTTTTCATGTTTAAGATAGTTTGTAGACTTGACTAACCACTGATTCATGAGGATGCATTTAATATACATTTTAGTAATGCAACTTCTATCAATAACAGGGCGATCATACCATGTGACTTTCAGTGACTTTAAACAAAGTCACATTCAATGTCCACTCTGAATTAATAAGGTATGGTCCCCTAATCACTGAATATTACATCCCTGAATGCATCTAAGCAAAGTTTTGACACTGGCTAGTATTAACCAACCAGATTTGTAGGAAATTATTTTGTACAAAACTATTTTTCCGTACCCCCCCCCCCCCCCCCATAAAAGCCGCCTCTTTTTTTGGATTGGAGAAATGTTGTCTTGTACTTTTTTAAAGTGGTGTTTTATAGAATGGTAATCAATATTTTGCTCCATTTAAACATGTTTTGCTATATTTAAAAAATGTTTTGCCATAAATTTACAGTTTTAACATAAATAATAATTACACTAACTGCTGCTATTTTTGGCTAACTTTCCAAGTATGTACATACAATTCTATTACAGAGAATAACTTATGTTAAATCATAATGCAATTTAACACTTACACAAGGTCGTTACACAAGGTTGTTCAATTACATTATGATAATAAAACACAGCCCCAAATAAAATACAAGTTAAATGAAATTGACCTAAAAATATAGGTGTATACTGCCAATTCAATGTAATAGTAATACTAATGACGGAACCATCCCATTCAAAAGAATGGCATGTTTACATTTACTTATTAGGTAGACTCAGTTAAACCAGGATAAACATTAAGGACGAGATTTTATTTACAACCATTGTCATTTAACTTTGAATAGACTGAACTTATACCTTATGTGAAGTTAACATGCTAGTAAAATGTAATGAAATACTCTCAACGAGATCTTACAAAATTTTATCAGGTCACAAATTTATAATGGTTAATCTGCATTCATGTCAGAACACCACTTTAATACAATGTATAACCACACCACTTAAACAAGTCAAATACCCATACTTTGTACATGTACATGTGTACAGACTAACACTACAGACTTTCAAGATTGATATATAGGAAACTGATGTAACTTTAAATAGGAATATCATACAATGAAGTTAGCCCATAATAATCCATTCTTCTAAAATCTAGTAACCAGCAATACTCATTGTCTATCCTTTACTTACTTTAACCATTGGTTAGAATACATAAGGGTCAAACATTTGGCAAAACTGTAAAATGACCTGTTTAATGGACAGGCCAGTTTACATTTGTACTACAATGTGGACATTCTGACTTGAAGTTGAACAGAACTGTTTTATCAGTTGCAATGTTGAGACCAAGTAATTCAATTCAAGTTAAGCATTTTAGTTTGATTCTGCAAAATACCAGACTTTATATTAATATGCTTATCTTCAATTTGTTTCATGTGATGTTTTTTTTTCAGTTTAAAGCTGTATATCAACAGTATCAAAATGTAGCAATAATCAACTTGCATCTTAGGTTTAAGTAAAAATTGTGACCTCTATTATAACTAGTGTTTTAAAAAGAAGTTTTTTTCCTAGTTTTTTTTTTCTATTTGGCCTGGGCTTGTGACCTAGTTTTTTACCCTATCAGCCAATATACAGGGATGGATCACTCATTATTTGAACAAGAGGGTCCAAAGGGCCCTGGGTCGCTCACCTGTTTGGCCTAGTGACCTAGATTTTGGCCAAAATGTCACAGTATCTAACTTGACCTAGATTTTATAGAGATAAACATTGTGACCAAGTTTCATAAAGATAGAGTCAAAATTGTGACCTCTAGTGTGTTCACAAGATTTTTCAATGATTTGGCCTCGTGACCTAGTTTTTGACCCCAGATGACCCAATATCGAACTTGACCTAAATTTTATAATGACGATCATTGTGATCAAGTTTCATAAAGATAAGGTCAAAATTGTGACCTCTAGTGTGTTCACAAGCTTTTTCAATGATTTGGCCTCGTGACCTAGTTTTTGACTCCGGATGACCCAATATCGAACTTGACCAAAATTTTATAGTGATGATCAGTGTGATCAAGTTTCATAAAGATTAGGCTCAAATTGTGACCTCTAGTGTGTTCACAAGCTTTTTCAATGATTTGGCCTTCAAAGGCTTGTGACCTAGTTTTTGACCCCGGATGACCCAATATCGAACTTGACGTAGATTTTATAGAGATGATCATTGTGATCAATTTTCATAAAGATTAGTCTCAAATTGTGACCTCTAGTGTGTTTACAAGCTTTTTCAATGATTTGGCCTTGTGACCTAGTTTTTGACCCCAGATGACCCAATATCGAACTTGACCTAGATTTTATAGAGATGATCATTGTGATCAATTTTCATAAAGATTAGTCACAAATTGTGACCTCTAATGTGTTCACAAGGTTTTTCAATGATTTGGCCTAGTGACCTAGTTTTTGACCCCAGATGACCCAATATCGAACTTGACCTAGATTTTACAGAGATGATCATTGTGATCAAGTTTCATAAAGATTAGGCTCAAATTGTGACCTCTAATGTGTTCACAAGGTTTTCCTTTGATTTGACCTAGTGACCTAGTTTTTAACCCAAGATGACCCAATATCAAACTTGACCTAGATTTTACAGAGATGATCATTGTGATCAAGTTTCATAAAGATTAGGCTCAAATTGTGACCTCTAATGTGTTCACAAGGTTTTCCTTTGATTTGACCTAGTGACCTAGTTTTTGACCCCAGATGACCCAATATCGAACTTGACCTAGATTTTACAGAGATGATCATTGTGATCAAGTTTCATAAAGATTAGGCTCAAATTGTGACCTCTAATGTGTTCACAAGGTTTTCCTTTGATTTGACCTAGTGACCTAGTTTTTGACCCCAGATGACCCAATATCGAACTTGACCTAGATTTTATGGAGATGATCATTGTGATCAAGTTTCATAATGATCAGGCTAAATTTGTGACCTCTAGTGTGTTCACAAGCAATTGTGAACGGACGGACGGACGACGGACGGACGACGGACGAAGAGCGATCACAAAAACTCACCTTGTCACTTTGTGACAGGTGAGCTAAAAAGACCAAAAATAATATGCCCCCGTCGCTCAGTGGTAAGGGCGCTCGTCGCCTAATGGATTAGGCGACCCGGGTTCAAACCCGGGTGGAGGCACATGTATGCCTGCCATATTCAGCAGAAAGCTGACTGGCAAATAAAGGTTATGCTCGGCATCTTTTTAAATAGTGTCATAGTGGTTTCAGTAACATGCTGAAAAATGAGTAGATAGGCAAGACAACATCTTATTATAATATTATTATATTTTTTTTAATTAATTTTATGTATTGACAATCTGTGCTGAGTTCCAACAAAATACCAGTACAATGTATGGTAGGGGCAAAATACTTCTAAGGGCAACAGACTGAGAACCACCGAAGTTAGCTTATGTTGGCCTAACCACAGTATCCTTATTTTGGCCTAACCAATGCATACTTATTTTGCCCCAACCAATGTATCCTTATTTTGGCCTATCCAAAGTATGCTTATTTTGGCCTAACTACAGTATGTTTATTTTGGCCTAACCACTGTATGTTTATTTTGGCCTGACCACTGTATGCTTATTTTGGCCTAACCACTGTATGTTTATTTTGGCCTAACCACTGTATGCTTATTTTGGCCTAACCACTGTATGTTTATTATGGCCTAACAAAATTATGCTTATTTTGGCCTAACCAAAGTATACTTATTTTGGCCTAACCACAGTATGTTTATTTTGGCCTAACCACTGTATGTTTATTTTGACCTAACCAATGGGTGCTTATTTTTTTCGCCTAACCACATTAAGCTTGTTTTGGCCTAACCACATTATGCTTGTTTGTTCTGACCACATTATCCTTATTTTGGACTAACCACAGTATGCTTATTTTGACCTAACCAATGTGTGCTTATTTTGGCCTAACCACAGTATGCTCATTTTGGCCTAACCACTGTATGGGTGAATATTTGATTAGGTGTCACTCTGTGTCCATGTCTATTAAATATAAGATGCAATACATATTTTGTTTGTCCTGTTTTAAAAAATGTTGTTGCAATCTTTAATTGACTTTGTCCCATACTTGTTTCGTGCAAACAAATCGCATTTACTGATTTGGAGGAACATTTGTTGCATTGACCCCCTAATTTGCGTAACGGTGGCGTGTCCGGAAACGACGGTGTGACTTTTCAAAGCAGTATTAAACAACAACTAGATCGATTTAAAAGAGAAGTGTATTGCAGAATATAACAACACATGTATAATTATTGCAAAACAACATTGCTTATTGATAAACACATATTTGTTGATAAATTAAAAGGTTTTTAAAATGTGTCCGTAATTTTGTTTTTCGACACCGTTACGTGTTTCAGTCATGATACTTCGGTACGGTTAGGTACGGCATTTTTCAATTTTTCCGTACACGAAACGTCCTTTTATCGTCTACTAGCAAGCGCCTACGTCAATCGTGAAACTTCGACAAATTTCGTGTATCTTCGGTAAATGTGAAAGTTAGGTTTATTGTCTGTCGACACCGTTCATCTTTTTCCTTGACAGTTTGCGGATATACAATTAATTTCACTGCACAATAAAATTAGTATCATGATTTGTAGTAATATGAGAAATCAGGCACATGTTTAGCTATAGAAACACGCCGAATACACGCGTTTAAAGAGTAATTGTCGACACCGTTACGCGTCGACACCGTTACATTTCGTGTCAACACCGTTACGTTTTGTAACGGTGTTGACGTTTTGTAACGGTGTCGAGCATGCATATACGGTCTTTGGTATGCATGTCAACACCGTTACGACGTATGGAATCGCCAGTAGTTATGTTCAAACACCAACTAGACTTTTACAAGTAAGTACATCTGTTTGAGTATGTACCAAGTAAACATATTGGCAGAAAAACCGGGTTTGACTACACTAAAATGAGAAATTCTAGAGAAATAGAAAGTTTTTTATTATGAAAAACATGACTTCACACCGTTACGCAAAATTCTACTAGATATGCACCATAACTTCTGTTTTTCTTTAATGTATCGTTTGGTATCCATTTTGTTTGTTGGCGTTTGATAGAGTTAAGGGTTTAATAGTTGATGTTCGTGAAAATAAGACAGTTTGAAATGTGTTTGTCCGTAACGGTGTGGACATTTTCAGTTCTTGCGGCCTGATAAATATCACGATACAAGTGTCATCTTTCATTCATTTACTCGGCAAAAGCTTGAGAATTACCTTCATACATGTATCACTTGTACTGACTATCAAAGAAAGTGCTTTGAGCACATTCATTTCTCAGTTCTTTTGAAACCCAAATGACACCTAATCAAATATTCACCCGTATGCTTATTTTCACCTAACCATTGTGTGCTTATATTGGCCTAACCACATAACCCTTATTTTGGCCTAACCACAGTATGTTTATTTTGGTCTAACCACAGTATGCTTATTTTGACCTAACCGAATGTGTGCTTATTTTGGCCTAACCACTGTATGCTTATTTTGGCCTAACCAATGTGTGCTTATTTTGGCCTAATCAATGTGTGCTTATTTTGGCCTAACCACTGTATGCTTATTTTGTGTATTCAAACTCCATTTCTGGACATATAGCCAATATAATCTATGAAATATGCATACACACTAATCAAGGTATGTTTATTCTTTATCTATGTAGTAAAATTTTCTCGATTGATTTTGAAATGTTGATTGGATTGGCAGATTTATTTCTGCAAATTTCTTGAAAAACAATACATATAACAAAGATGGCGGATCGATGAATCTCACCAATAAAACTCTGTGATCTCGCCAAATATCACGACAAACGTGAACCCGCGAGAATAAAAGTCGATTTCTACTGATTTCAACCGGGTCACGTGGTAGAGTTACCTATCCGTTCTAAATACATATCTGTGTTTTGGCCTAAACATTGTGTATTTATTTTGGCCTAACACTGTATCCTTACTTTGGCCTAACCACTGTGTGCTTATTTTGGCCTAACCAAACAATGCTTATTTGGGCCTAAGCACTGTATGCTTATTTTGGCCTAAGCAATGTATGCTTATTTTGGCCTAAGCAATGTATGCTTATTTTGGCCCAACCACTGTATGCGTATTTTGGCCTAACCAAAGTATGATTATTTGGACCTAACTGGGCTGTATCCTTATTTTGGCACACTGTATGTTTATTTTGGCCTGACTTAATTGTGATAAATTTGTTTTTTTAAACTTTTTTCTGAATTTGTTGTTAAATAATTTTAAATTAATACTGTTTATAAATATACTATATAGTTTACACACAACACGTAGATATTACTTGATTCTACTGCTGTAAAAACTAATTTCCACACATCATATTACTGAATATATTTGATTTCAATTATAATGAAAACCTAACACTTAATTTACAGTGGCCTAGATAGGCTATACTGGTACCGATAATTGGAATTTAATTGCCAAGACTAAACTCTCCAAAACATGGCATTGCGTGAATCAAAAGACGTTTTAGAACACTTTGAAATGGTCGTTATCTTGAAAATTGCATATATATTGGTGCCCGTCGTCAAAATATAATACATAAACGAAAGAGTAAAGACTAAAGTGTGCAAAATGTCACCCCCGGTTGGACTGTCCCAGAAAGTTGCAGCACACACTTTATAAACTTTACTAGTTATATCGGGGCAGTAACTTTATAAGTGTTTTCCATTAATTAAAGTTAATGAAACAAGATAATGATATTGCTTACGTACCCTCTTCCCGTTCACATAAAACACCAGCTCACTGTTTTCCGTCGACATTTTTAGAACATTTTAGTAAACATTGCGTTTGAGAAGAATACCGTAATAAATCCAAAAATATAATATGTCTGATCGTTATATAATTGTCCAATAAAAAACCAATCAAAGTTTCAGCAGAAAATATAAAGTTTAACACAAATATAACAGTAATGTATCTTTCATAGCATTGAAGTAAACAATAAACGTGGTTATTCCACATATGATGAACGAAACGGCGTAACAATCACTAAGTGGGTCAACTACAATTCTGGATGTACGTTAGTTTTTTTAGTACATGTACGGTACAAATATCTCGCAAGGTCGGGGATTTCTTTGCTAAATATAACCAACTGCGCCTGCTATGATTGGCTTAAGTTAGGAAACACCAAAGATTGTATACACATCATTATCATTTCATTGGCTAATTTTTATCTCGGTCATCCAATGGAAATGATCGTCACACAACATACCTCCTTTCACTATTCGTCCCAACAATAACACACCGCCTGCTAGTTCGCACCAAAAGTATACTAATAAAAATAAATGGTTGGAAATAGTCATATTTTACTGCCTGATCATTCTCTAAGCATCTATCTAACCTCCTTTTAAATAAGTGCACCGTTGGCTCCGTGAATAGACTACTCTGAAGCAGAAGTAATTCTTCACACCGTTCAACCCGATACCTAGCATATACAGATGGTACTCAGCATACAGGTGCTAGTATACATGAACAAAATTGGAGTGGAAGTTAGAAATACATGTACTCGTATTTATATATATACCTTTTACAGGGTTCGAACAAAACAAATTTTACACACTTTGACTATTTGCTATTGAAAGGCGCCAATTTTTTTAAGTATTCCATGCATCTTTAAATTTTGAATAGTAATTCAAGGAGGTGAGGAAAGTTACACTAAAATATAAGAAAATCTTATATTAAATGGTACCGTTGGAAACAAGAATCCACGTGCGATTTAATGGTGTATTTTTTGTGCCATCTGTGCGCTATATGACGTTACCATAACGTCGCAAACGTTATTAATATGCGTTGTTTTTACGTTATTTTACGGCGCCCAAAAATAGTTATAATTGACAGTACGGGCTTGTTTTTAACGTCACATCTTAAATTTAAATATCAACTTAAGGCTTGGAATATTCTCTACAAATTTATTGACGTATGATAAAACTATTCGACTGTATTTTGCGATTATATGACATCATTGCATTACTATATCCAAAATAGAGGGGGTAGGATTTATGTATTTTTTTTCAAGTTACAGTGTGGTGAATATTTTTTTTTTACCTTTTTAATAGAAGATACGTAGGAGTAAGCATTTGTGTAGGTCTGAAGTCATGTTCTACCGTTGTATCTGTATACCCTAGTATCTTTTTCATCACCAGCTGTATTCACTGTTCTCAAAAATATGACACCTTGTCCTGTTTATACAAGAATATCTCTGCGAAACGGACGAATGAAAGGGTATTAATCTGCATATAGGCAGTGGTGAATTTTTGTCATGGTATAAGTACAAGGGTTCAGTTTTGTTTAAAAATACATTTTTGGGGGTCAACGTTTCAAACAACGCGTTTTTCTTCATAAGTCGCAAACCTATTCACAGATTTCTCCCTGAATAACACTCGGTTTTGCCCAAACTTGTGTGTTGATACCTCTCAATTGCGAATAAGTGTGTAAAAATTGTTTGTTCGAACCCTGCAAAAGGTATATAATACAAGTATTTCTAACTTAAAATTCCACTCGGCTTTTTTACATGTATACTAACAGCCGTATGCTAAGTACCATCTGTATGCTATGCATCGGATTGACAGTGTGTTCTTTCTAATGTTCAAATCTTTGCCTTATTGTATAATTCGTCATGGGCGTAGCCTAGGAACCAGGGGGCAGGGTGAGCCCCCTCCCAATGTCAGGACAGGGAGGGGGCATCGTATCTCCCCCCAATAATTCAGACCGTGACGAAAAGTATCATTTATGGCCTAATATATCTCTTACAATTATAATAAGTAATAGGTGATTTGCCTTCAGTAAATTCTTGGTGAAATGTATACATATTTTTTATCTTCGCTCGCTAAAATATCTTGTAATATCTATTAAAAGATGTCAACACACATGGTTGACAAGCTAAATTATACACTCGTGAATTTATTGTGATAATATTTAAGGTCCCCACCTCCTATATATTACTTTAACATGTATCACATTATCATAGGCGCACTATAGATGTCTGTTAATTACACACAGTAAGTTTTGGTGTATAGGTCGAGGATGTACCCTTTGCCACGTGTACGTCATGCCCATACATTTACATTATATCACTTGGTAACAATGAAGGTGTACATCTCGAGAAAATGTTTGGCAGAGGCGTACTACACGTATTCGGATTTTTTAAAACCAAAAAGTTAAAATCACTGTCCATCCCCCGGGGTTGGGAGTCGTAGATGCAAATAACTGGCCCATAACAACAACACATCCCCACAATGATACTCCATTCTGGGGTTTCTAAAAATAAAAACAAAGTTAGTAGTATTGAGCAACAATATAGGGCAAGGGAATGGCATGGTATAAACGTGGAGTGTTCCACAATTAATAGGACTTTTTTCATAGCAATGCGGCAACTAAGAAATTAAGAGAACTAATTTGATATCGATAATTTTCCACCTTTCACTGGTAAATACGCGAAATATGAAAGCAATTGGTTGAATAATAAAATATAATATTAAACAATGAATATACCACGTACCATGGAGGCGGGTCGCGGCGTTACGTTATGATGACGTCGCCTTGCAAACACAGTATATTGAAAAGAAATACACACATTACACGTGGATAAACAATGGATTTTAACAATCCATGAAAGGTGTGAAAATTTGCATTGTTCGAGTCATCTACTAGTAAATCATAGCAAGGGACCAGCAAGTCAGTTCGAGTGTTCGCTTCTCGTACTGTTCGAGTCATCTATGGTATTTCTATATGAATAAAGAAGGGATTTTGACGGGACCGGGGAACGAGTTCGAGGCATCTGGGGTGTTCGAGGCAAGTACTGTTCGAGGCATCGAAGTTCGACTGTATTATATATAGACATCCTGACATTCAAAACATATCTGATGGCGCTTTTCCCATTGTTTAGAAGTGTGTTTGTACCACTGTTCACAAAAAGTGACAATATAGTTATTTAAGAAATGGCTCTGACATTAAAGATTATGTCAATGTACCAACGGTGTATATTTACGTCAAACTACCTTTCCCATGACCTGATATGTGTTCATTGGTAGCTCATATTTCTGCAATCTGTAAAAAATTTGAGTAATCGGAACAAGAATAACTTCTGCATCCCAATACCGTCTTCTTGTTTGACTATTTCAAAGGATTACGTTCATTTTGTTGATTTCCGAATTGTTACCGCTATGTAATAAATTGTTTGAAATCTATTGTTTGGCGTTGACGTCATTTCATCCATGACGCGCATTGCTACATTTTATTTGTATACTCGCTTATAACCTATACAAAGACCGAATGTTTCATAAGTTTGCATGCACACGTCAGGGATATCCAAGTAATACCACAAAATAAGGCGTTATTATTTATTTAGAGGTTATTGAGATATTCTCATTTTTATTAAGGATGGTAATTGTAAAATAGCACTGTGACCCGCCCTGTCATTACATGGTTTCTATGACAAAGCTTTGAATGAGTATAACTAATAACAACGAAAAGTAGTTGCTACCAGCATATGGAGCATGAGTTGCTAAGCGTATGGCCTAAAGTTTAATGAAATGTAAGTGCTGATTAAGAAGTTATGAGAAAAGTCCTATCATTTCTGGAACACCGTTCGTACAAGGGATATCCGTATCAGAAAGCCCACGCAGGGCTAGGGAAGACCGATGTATATTAATATACCTTGGATATTACCATTAGAAGACCCCAGCAGGTTGGGGTTATTAACCAGGGATATTTCTTGATCGAAATGCCCTCGCAGGGCAGGGGTATGACGGGGTATATTTGGATCAGAATGCCCCGCAGGGCAGGGGAATAACTGGGTATATAGCAGGGATATTACCATCAGAGTGTCCCCCGTAGGGTGGAGTTATATACCAGGGATATTACCATCATAGTGTCCCCCGTAGGGTGGAGTTATATACCAGGGATATTGCCACCATAGTGCCCCTGTAGGGTGGAGTTATATACCAGGGATACTACCACCATAGTGTCCCCCGTAGGGTAGAGTTATATACCAGGGATATTACCACCATAGTGCCCCTGTAGGGTGGAGTTATATACCAGGGATATTACCACCATAGTGCCCCTGTAGGGTGGAGTTATATACCAGGGATATTACCACCATAGTGCCCCTGTAGGGTGGAGTTATATACCAGGGATATTACCACCATAGTGCCCCTGTAGGGTGGAGTTATATACCAGGGATATTACCACCACAGTAGCCCTGTAGGGTGGAGTTATATACCAGGGATATTACCACCATAGTGCGCCTGTAGGGTGGAGTTATATACCAGGGATATTACCACCATAGTGCCCCTGTAGGGTGGAGTTATATACCAGGGATATTACCACCATAGTGCCCCTGTAGGGTGGAGTTATATACCAGGGATATTACCACCATAGTGCCCCTGTAGGATGGAGTTATATACCAGGGATATTACCACCATAGTGCCCCTGTAGGGTGGAGTTATATACCAGGGATATTACCACCATAGTGCCCCTGTAGGGTGGAGTTATATACCAGGGATATTACCACCACAGTAGCCCTGTAGGGTGGAGTTATATACCAGGGATATTACCACCATAGTGCCCCCCGTAGGGTGAAGTTATATACCAGGGATATTACCACCATAGTGCCCCTGTAGGGTGGAGTTATATACCAGGGATATTACCACCATAGTGCCCCTGTAGGATGGAGTTATATACCAGGGATATTACCACCATAGTGCCCCTGTAGGGTGGAGTTATATACCAGGGATATTACCACCATAGTGCCCCTGTAGGGTGGAGTTATATACCAGGGATATTACCACCATAGTGCCCCTGTAGGGTGGAGTTATATACCAGGGATATTACCACCATAGTGCCCCTGTAGGATGGAGTTATATACCAGGGATATTACCACTGTAGTAGCCCTGTAGGGTGGAGTTATATATCAGGGATATTACCATCATAGTGCCTCCGTAGGATGGGGTATATATATACCAGGAATATTCAGGGCTGCCATAATAAAATTATGCAAAAGCCTGAGATTCTGGCAAAACCCAAATTAAAGCGCGCGATTTGAGAAAATTCAATATTTTGTGCGAAGCGGGCGAAACAACTTAATTAAGTCCCTTAATAAGTGAGCCGCCTTAATTCAACCATGTTAATCACAATTATATTACTTCATTTATTTTTATGAAGTCATAGAATTGTTTTGTGATATTGAGGTTTTTATCAGAGTTCTACATCATTTGAACGTTGTTGAGAATTGGTAGCCTCATTGAGTTGAACATAAATTCTTAATTTATGTCTGTGGTAGCCTTGTCTAGCCCAGGATCTTCTCTATATATAGGACCCAGTTAGTAATATAGAATCCCTGTCTAGCCTAGGCAAAATTGCAATTTAAAAAGTGCAATTTTCTCAAAACTAAGCATAATATATTTCACTCATGTTGAACAAATATAGACTAGTATTTCAATAAAAAAATATATTGCTCCTTAAAATTAATGCAGTTGAGGTGGTCCGCTAATACAAGGATTTAAATACATATACTTCTATACCTCCGTGGCTAATACCAGATAAGTCGTCAGCGTTTTATCAACGAATCGAGCCCTATGTAGTCAAACAACGAGAAATATCTTGTTACGTAATTAAATGGAACAACAAAAGCATGTCAACTAACGGATCTATTCCATCTTCAAACGGTAATTGCATGAATTTGTTTTATAGTCGTGACATGACGAATTACGAAGGCAAGTAAAACACTTGTTAACTGGCATAGTATCCGACTACAAATTTCGGATAGTTTGTATACATCACGTAGTCAAACAATCTCGACTTAGAGTATCCACTTCTAATCCACTGCGATGGAGATAAAGGTCAGAAATTAAAAAATCTCCTAGCAGATTGCCCCACATCTATACATCACGTAAAACTGTTTCCTAGTTTGTCGAAGTTAAATGAAATATACCAATATGTAAGAAATTGTGTTGGGCAGCTACATCCATACGATTACTCTTAACAGTCTTAAAATGATCTCTTTGTACTTCGGTACAATGCTCTCTTTTTTGCTTCAGCTCTTAATATCCCCATGGTATGGGAAATGGCGCACTTAACAGTTTACATGGTCATTTTGTCTTGTTAATCAAATATACATTTTAAAAGTCTTTACCTATTGATAGGCCCATTCAATGGGGACATTTTGACACTAAATATTATTTGTTTACAGCTTCATTGCACATTTTACGTCCATTATAATGAATGACATAGCCTTGAAGCTCATGCAGCCGGTGTATCAAACGAAATTGACAAAATAAATATAAATCACTAACTCCTCGACACATATTTTGTTGGAAACTGCTAAAATGACCTTTTATCTTTAATAAAACTGCAAAATCACATCAAATGACCTTTGGAATCGGAAAAAATACATGTAAACAAACGCCATGTAAAATTTCAGGAAAGGGAAATAACCCCATCTAGCCGGTGCAACAATAACTTTTTCCAAGTAAATCTGGTCCAGTTTGTTGACAAGTTGATTTTTTCCCGCCAAAAGTTGCACACGACCCTTTTTATCAATGGATGACGTCATAGCTGTCAAAATTATGTTTGATAAATAAACAAGCGAGCATTGAATACATGCATGTCAAACATTGCCGATTAAATAAGGATTTACTCGTAGTGAAGGCATGGTGTAAGTTTTTGTTGTGATTTCATTCAGAAATTGGTCCATTTCGTATTTATTTATTTAATTTACTCGTCAGGTATTGTAAACAATCCTGCAGGCAATGTCACGAGAAAAAGAATCTACAATTTCATGAGAAATTACATACACCGGTACCGTGGATACACCGGCTTCATGGGGTTTCACTATACTCTATATTTCGTAGCGTCCGCGGTATATGAAATGGCGCACCTACCGTCTAGGTTCCAAACGGCACAAAAACTAAAGTAATTGACTAAACAAGTTAACTTGAATGCGTCCTAGGGCTGTTAAAAAAAAAATGGCTAATTTTAATTTATCTCTGCTAAAAATGCATAAAACACTGTAGAATATTTTTAAGTTGTTCATGAGATGACTTTTCATGTCCTGCACTTATCTGGGAAGTTTTATCAAAATCGCATCATCACACGAGAAAATATACTAAAATAACATGCCAAAAATGTTAGGAGTGTGACAAAAAAGTGTGACAATTATTAAAAAGGTGTCTTTTCAAAACATTTCTACCAAATAAGTAGTGACATAAACTAGCCAAAGTGTTATTTTATTTATAGCTATATATCTTTAGCATTGTTTAGTGTCAAAATATAACAGAAAACTGTTTTATATGTTTAAAATATATGGTCTTCAGTCCAGTCAGTGATAATGTTTTTTTGCATAAAAAAATCATTAACATTAACTTTAAGTAGTTGTGAGTGCTCTATTAGTTATTGTAAATAAGTGTTTCATAAATACACTTTTAGTGCAATGTGTCTAGACTTCATAGGCACAAACTTTTGACTTTGATTTTAATCATACTGTTTGTTAGCGGCCTCAAAAAAATATTACCCAAATTGGTCAGGAGTGTGACATCATGCTTATATTGGAAAATTTTGTCAATATGGACCTTAATATGTGTAATTCATTGTGTTTTTCCTGAAAGTCTTAGACATGCAATGATTATAAGTGTAATTATGAGTGCCTTTAAGGACCTATTTCGGCACACAAGGCCTACATGTGCTTGTCAGGAGTGTGACGTCACATTTTGATGTTATCGCACCATTCTAAAGCCTTTATTTCAGATATATCGGAGTTTGTTTGCAGTAATTTTTTTATTTAAAACAAAAAATGGAATATGAATAAGCCATTTCCCGTATAAAGGTAAGTCCTTTTCATTGTTTGTTTTGCTAAATTTTACTTCAATTTAAAATTTAAAAAATCTGAATATGAACAAATGAAAAAAAAAGTTAGAATTGGAAATAATCTTTTATACATGATTTTCATTATAATGTTTTATTTATTGTCTAGATGTTAACAACAAGTAAAAGCAGTTTACATAATATTTTGCCTTTCCTGCATAAAATTTAGAATGCAGGTGTTCACTGTCACACTCCTGACCAAAAACTGCAATTTGTCTATTTACAGAAACAACATGATCAGTTTGATAGTATGTCTAACAGGAATCAAAAGGCCATTAAGAAACCTAAAACATGCAGCTGCAGAGATGAAAATTACTTCAGTAGAAAGAACATGTTAGTACTGTGAATGTCTGAATAATGATCATTCAAAGCTTGTAATATAGTAATCTATTAAATTATTTTTTTATTTTTGGGTAAACATAAAAAATAATTAATCGATTCTCAAAATTCTCACTTTTCATTATGTTATACACTATTTACCCCCAAAAAGACTCTTAATTAGCAAAATGTTTTGACATTATATTTTGATTTCTTAAACTGCAAGGCACTATGTGCCAGAGTTAAAATTTCTGAAATATATCTTTTAATGCCATTTAGTTGAAAATATTTATATAGCGCTTTATATAACAAGTCTCTAAAGCGCTTAACACGCGAAAGTCAGCCAGTTGACAGTTCATTAAAAAGTCTAAAACAATTTCACTTGGTTCACTGATATGCACTTTTAAAAAGATGTGTTTTTAAAGTCTTTTTGAAGACTGTCAGAGAGTCAATGCGCCTGATTTCCACAGGAAGACTGTTCCATAAGGTGGCAGCACATTTGTCGAACCGCCTTAAACCGTAATTCTTGGTTCTTACTTTAGGAATGTTTAAAAGCATAGCAGTGTCTGATCTTAAAGACCTGGTTGGCTGGTATTCTCTAGACAACTCATTCATGTAGACAGGAGCTTGGTCATATCGGATTTTAAAAGCGTATAGAATGATCTTGTACTGTACTCTATATGGAACAGGAAGCCAGTGTAGTTTATGGAGTGTTGGAGTTATGTGTTCATGCTTTTTTGTTTGTGTGATCAAACGAGCTGCAGTATTCTGGATGCGTTGCAGTTTACTTATCACCTTGCTGTTGGCACCAGATAACAAAACATTTGCATCGTCCAGTCGAGAAGTCACAAGAGAGTTCACAAGTGTTTTACAGGCATTTACGGTGATGAATGGTCTAATCCGTCCGATGTTACGCAGATGAAAAAAACAAGATTTGGATATTGCATTAGCTTGTTTGTCCATGGTTAGAGTTTTATCAAAGAAGGCACCTAAATTTTTCACAAATGCTGATTCATGCACAATTGTTCCATTGAATTGTAGTTTGCATTCAGAAAGATCCTTGACATGATGTTTCGGTGCAAAGATGATGAGTTCTGTTTTATCCTGGTTTTATCCTTGTAATCAACCGATACCCAAAATTCACATTTTAAAGTTTTGTTTAGAGTTTTGCAGATTTTGCCCCAAAATATCAGATTTTGCGCAACAACCCAGAGAGCTTTTTTTGATATTGTAAACTACAAATACCAAAGTACCTATCACAATGTAATTTCTCCAATACAATTGTTAATGGTGATGTGGGGTACAGATTAAAAAAATCATGCTTTTATATGTGTAAGGTTTTATCCCAAAATGTTAAGACTTTCACAAACATGTACATACCTAGATTTTTAGTATGTTACAAAACACCCATAGTGTGACAATGTGAAACAAAAATATGTTTCATATTTTTTCTCAAAAAATATCTGCTTTGAACTTAATACGGTTTCCCCCCCAAAAAATCATGATATTTTTTAAGAGATTGGAAATTGCACAGCAGAGCTCATAAACCGTATGCTAACCATCCATGCATCAGTATTACCTATAAAGTTTAGCCTTTCACCTTACAGATACTTAGTAGTACAGGCAGATAACTCAGATGTCACAAAAGGAATAAACCATATAACAGTGTTAGTCAAAGGGTACCAACCAGAGCTACAAATAAGTTAACAGTATGTTATCCTAGAACCTGTCGATATGTGCGTATATTTACATATATTATACAGAATATGAATGACATTATGTACAAGTTAAATTCAAATTAATTTGAAGTTATTACAAGCTTCAATTAATGCAATATAAAAACCGTTTATATAATGGAATCTGTAAATTGCCAGTATGCACCAAACACTTAAGTAGCTGTTTGTATGGTTTCGTGCCACAAGAAGTTCCTTTAGTAAATTAGGTAGCAGAGGTATAATATAGACTTATCAAATAATTCATATATATTTATTCAGTTATAATAAGTAAACAATCCAATTGAATACTATTCAGATGTGTATAATAATTTATACTGAAACCATAAAAAACTAGACATTGTATGAATGCATTTACTCAACAGGTCTTGAAGGTGGATGGAGACATACAGTCGAGGTTCTTACAAGGTTCCAGTTCTACAGGATTTACTTCTGGCCATAAAAGATGACATATCATGGCAAAATGTTGTGATGAAGTCTTCATGTAAATGACCCAGCCCAAAATTAATGTCTGGAGGAGGTTTGAAACCCCAGTTTGATACCAATGAACTGAAGCATTGTAAAATACTGTTTAATTAGTGCCCAAGTGTACTTGTGTCAGGAGTGTGACATAAATGAATTACCTTACATAATTATGTGTTCATGTGTTAATAAAATTTAAAACATTTGTTTACAATAGTTCAGTTCTGCTTTATCATTCATTATGTTTAATCAAAAGAACAGTAAATGAAAGGTTGTGAAGAGTCTATGTATAAGGCAGCTGTGAACTGTAGCATTCATTTGTAATGTTTTCGCATGGTTGCAATTTGTTCCCAGGAGTAATTTCAAAATTGTTCTGGAATGTTGAAAAGGCTGCCAATTACTTTAATATAATGCAGATATTACATTTAAATGAGTTATTTCAAGTGAATTCTTATTTGAAACAATATTCTTTATCAGTTTGGAGTGTTGTCAGGAGTGTGACAATTTCTAACAAGTTTAGTACATTTTAGATATAGGCTGTATGAAGTTAAATCATAATTCCAGTGAGGAAAATCTTTTTCAATGTCACTAGTTATTGTTTACTGTACAATAAAAAAATGTACTCATTGAGTCTATTGATAGTATTGAAACAGAAAGAAAATTTATGATCCAATATATTCAATTAATTGCCTCAAAATAAGTAAAAATGTCATTTTGGCAATTTTTTTCTAACTCTGAAAGAATTTGAATGAAATATTTTTTGTTTTCTATCTTGTCAGCTAAAAATAAATGTGAACTGAAGACAAAATATTATTTATATATATGTATAATGAACAGTTAAAAAGTATGTGTATTTAGCCATTTTTAGCTTGTTGGGTTGTATTAAATGTTGTCTGAAAAATTTATTGTGTGTTTTATATGTTGCACTTAGCCATTTTTGCAGACTATGATGATATCTCATCCATATCTAATAACTAAATTCGTGTTTAAATAGCATTTAAAATCTGACATTTGTTTCATCTTATTAGCCATTATTTTTGAAATAGCCCCCTAACAAGATGTAATTATCTATAACAACAATGTAAGCATTAGTGATGGCATCTGCATGGTCAGATCTCTAAACAACAGGATTTTGGAAAGTCAAAAATGTCAATAACAGTAATTATTTCCATTACTAATCAAACCAATTATTTCCGATTTTGACCAATTTTGTTAGTTTTTGAAGATAAGAAAATGACATCCTCCTGGACATCATACCATAAGTTTGACAGGTGTGTAGGACATTTAAATCTTATGATCTTATGCTTACATGGATGCTTGTGGTCTCTATCAAAACAAAATAAGATAAATATTCCATTTCTCAAAATTGTGGAATTATAATGTTTGAGGAAAAAAGTGATATAAGAAAATAACAACAAATATTGGTAGAGCATACATTTTGAGTTCTTAAACCCTTATCTTTCATTTAATGTCTAATTTATTTACATCATAGACAGAAAACATCCTAACTTTCAAATATGTAAAGGTAATCTCTGTCATTTTGGGTGCTAAACTCGTGAAAAAAGCATTTATCTGAGGTGCGCCATTTCTTATACCGCGCCACAACCCATGCCACCACGATACTTTGGTTTGCTTTACAGTATTTTGGTGCTGGTTAAGTACTGATTCATATCATCAATGAGTTTGCTTTAATTGCCATCTTCTCCAGTCCAATCCCGTCAATTTCTCCCACCAATACGGATAGGCGCCAATCAATTAAGAGTCGAGCAGAAATTTGATAAAGGCTTTCTAAAGTTTATTCAGAAAAGCAACAACTTCTAGAACTACAAATTTGAAGTAAAAACAAAAGGCAGCAACTCTCACGACTAAACGCCGTACCATTATACCGGTCAGATAAAACACCGTAACAACAGTGTACGGGCGAGGGATGAAAACTGCACATAAGTCCTGAATTAAAAAATACCTGGTTTGCCCTTTAGGCTTTACCTATGGGCCCTGAATTTCAGGGGTGAATCGGTAGGTCGGAAAAAGTGCTTCGACCAAAGTATTATCAGTCTATATATTTATAATTGTTACTCTATATTATACAGGGTGGGGAATCACATGATTATAATGCAGTATAGTGCAGCAGCAGGATATATGCAGAATTTAATATTCTTTCTAATGGTACATGTGTCATTCCGGTATTCTCTCTAGTTTCTGAGATACCTTTGAGGTTTTAAGGTGAACTAGAGGAATATTTTGTCGATATTCCTGGACAAACTACACAAAAACTGTGTTTAAAGACAATATATTAGACATTGCTCAGGTGTATGAACTTTATTGACTTGAACCTTGGAATATAAACAGATGGCAACTTGGAGAAGTGCAGTAACAAAGAACCATAACTCTGTCTGTCTACATTTTGAATTATCTCCCCTTTAATTAGTATTTTTAGCTCACCTGTCACATAGTGACAAGGTGAGCCTTTGTGATCACACTTTGTCCGTCCTTCAACAATTGGCTTGTGTACGCTCTAGAGGCAACAGTTTTGATACAATCTTCATGAAACTGGGTCAGAATGTTGTTCTTTATGAAATCTAGGCCAAGTTCGAAACTGGGTCACGTGGGGTCGAAAACTAGGTCACTAGGTCAACTCTTAGAAATACCGTGTGTACACTCTAGGTGTCACCAATTTGATCCAATCTTCATGAAACTGGGTCAAAATGTTGTACTCCATAAAATCTAGTCCCAAGTTCAAACTGGCTGATGTTGGGTAAAAAACTAGGTCACTAGGTCAAATCTTAGAAGAATCTTGTGTACACTTCAAAGGTCACCGTGGTGATCCAATATTCATGAAAATTGTTCATAATTTTGTCCTCCATAAAATCTAGGTCATGTTCAAAACTGGGTCATTTGAGCTGAGAAGTATTTGATCTATGTCTGTCAGGTTTTCATTTACGTCAAATTGCCAATAAATTTACACAAGGAAATTCTGACACAAGGAAATTTGTGCCACTGTTAAATTGTGCACTTGTCTTGGAAATACACAACAGACACACACAGACGCTTCTGATGAGAGCAAACGGAGAACATGCAGTATTTAGTGTCCCTGTCTTTTAGTTGCAAAGTCAAATTTCTGAACAGCAGCATGGTATTAATCAAAGCGCCGATGGCACTGGAAGAACAGGGATTGTTCCTGTCGTCAGAAAAATATTTTTCCAGTCACAAAGCATGTGAGGGCATATGCCACCCCAACGCCATATGTATGTTCCAGCATCTAGTTAATACATTATTACCTCTACTGCCTATACTACTCGCAGTATTTAAACGTTGAGCGTTTATCAATGACCGGATGGTAACCTAGCTTACGTAACATAATACAGTCGCTGTCTCGATATATTTACCAAGCTTCCTGCAATAATGTGCTAAGTTATCATGCAACATTATAAACACTGTCTCGGCTAAATATTAGGCGATAAAGTCCGAAGTCATCCCGCGGAATGCGCAATTGGAGCTATTTTTAGCTTGTAATCATGTCTAGTGTATTTTTAACGCTATCACAGAACAGGGTTAAGCACCCTTTTCAAAAATGATGCAATGGATCAACGAAATTTGCAAACGTAGGGATGTTTTAGGAAATGCCAGTCAAAATGTGCGACACATTTCAATTTATCCCAGAACCATTACGCCTAGCATAATCATTAACTTTGAATACATAAAATGTTGTAGTAGATCTATTAAATAATATACAACTTAAATATTTATGTTTAATCCAATATGAATGACATAATTCAATTTCGGGTTTATCATTTGAGAAATAGCAAAACGTCAATAACGTCGCTGACGTCAGAATATATTTGCGTTGTGTGGTGGTTGCAGTAAGGTGATAGTTTTGTTTTAGTCATATTTTCTTTAAAAATGTGTAGAATGTGAATAATTTTCTACACTTGTGTCAGAGAGACTGTAGTTTAGTGTGATATACTTAGTTATTCTCTGTGTCAATGTGTATTAAATGACGAGTCCAGTCCACAAATTTATTGAATGACCCTCTTAAGAATCACATGACGGTTAATACGCGGCAATTTAAATAATATGTGGCCCCATTGATGATTCTCAAGAATTATGTCTGCAAAATATAATTATTTTTTTTAGAGAAAAAACTTAAGGGTGGGTGCCAAAATGTAGGTAGGGTCGGGCGACTAAAAATAAGACTTTTAAAAATATCTATAATGAGAAAAAACTCATGTCTTTTGATTTCATATTTAGGTAATAGGATAGTATAGTACTATCCATTAGTTTCAAGTTTTCTTTAAAACTATTTCCCCCCGTAAGCCAACACTCACAAATTGGACATGTTTTATCAATACAAGAATATGATTCTAACATGTGCCACAATTTTAAAAGTTTATGTCAAAAACTTATCCAATGCTGAGTCTTTGAAATGCCAGTTGACGTTACATCAAAAACGTAGAGAATGACGTTCAGGACGTCACTCAAAAAGTAGGCGGTAGTGGTTGGTTTAAAAAGTCTTTAACTTTGTAAGTTTACGAAATAATTTGTTCAAATTTTCAGAAACTGTTCACATGAGTCTCTTTTTTCTAATTATATATTATCAACATTTTCACAATTTTGTCACTAAGCCCGGTTTTCCTGGAGAATTGCTCATATATATTTTTTTAGGCTTTATGAATTACAATCTCAAACTCTTTAAATTCCGAAGCTGGTCCAATTATTTCTATTCTTTAACCTCGTCCCAACACAGCTTTAACCTACACCTTGGTCATGTGAATCATGTAACAACCTTTTATTTAAGGAAGAAAGAAATATTCCCATGTCTACATCACATCTGAGGTGTCACAAACCCACAACATTTAATGCTGATAACATTTTTGTTCCACCTATTCTTTTTCAAAAACTATTAAAAAAGAATATAAACTGTCTTTAGTTTAGTTTATTTCAATGTGTCATGTAGGTCACCGGCCCATACACATGTAATACAAAAGCATGCATGCAATTGAGGCTGCATTTATATGTTGATAATTGACAAATATTTTCAGGACAAAGTCAGAAGAGAAAACTTGAAGAGGAGTCCAGTAAGCCGTTGTCTTGTAGTGTCAACAAACTAGATACCACATCAAGTAAAAGAGTAGTACAAGATGGCTTCTCATGGTGGACATGTTTATCGATGGACATACCTTTAGAAAAAAGTCAACCACATGCTGTTCAAAAGCAGAACTTTAAATGATCTACATTGTTTACGGGTATAGCTGGGTTTTTCTGCCGGTGTAATACGAGGGTCATTCAATAAATTTGTGGACTAGACTCATCATTTTAATGCTCATTGACACATGGAATAACTAATTATATCACACTAAACTACATCCTTTCTGACACAAGTGCAGAAAAGTTTGCACAAAACGACGCATTTTAATAAAAAATCAAAGATAAATTTTTATTTAGGATAGGTAATAGATAAATGTTTATAATGATATAAGAAATTATTATTTAAACATAGATATAATAAAATGAGAACGATGGTCTCCGAATCTATTGAATGACCTTGTAATATGCTTTTTTTCCTCAACAGTGGGTGTGTTTTTCTGCGGATTTTAATTTCTGCTTGATTTTCAAAATGGCAAGAGTACATTTTTGCGGTTTGCCAAATTGCAAGAATATATTTCTGTATAGCGCAATCAATCAATTATATTAACAATTTTACAACCAATTTTGTACTGTTCAGAAAGATTATTTTTTGTTCATTTGCAAAATGTGCAATTAATAAATTTAATTTGTGCAATCAATAGATATTGATTTATACATGTTTGTTTATGTATGAGCATGCATACTATAGACTGCTACATTCTTAAACTTATTCTTCATAACTTAGGCCATACCAAATCGCATTTTTGTTTAGCGTCCACCCTAAGTTCGAACACCTATCTAGCTATCCTGAGACAAAAAAAACAATATAAACACTGGAAAAAAACAATTCGTATGACTTCTATCCTCATCATGGTACATGTAGGCCTATGGCTTACAAATATAGCTATCAAGCATTGTCAATCATTATAACCTACTTAAATAACTTAAAACATGTTTGTTTAAAAGCTACTGCTGTGTAGGGGTTGGGAACATGATGGTGAATAAGTATGATGGGTATGAAAGCAATATCTCAAAGGATTTTGAAGATATAAGAGGTTACAAATTTTGTTGTTTGTTCTTTCCCAAGATGCTCAACCCTATCCGTCCTCAGAGG
This sequence comes from Spisula subtruncata, assembly GCA_963678985.1. Lineage (NCBI taxonomy): Eukaryota > Metazoa > Mollusca > Bivalvia > Venerida > Mactridae > Spisula > Spisula subtruncata. Next base: position 21,534,560 of record OY787661.1, read on the forward strand.
CTAAACGAAAAAACAATTTGGAATGGCCTTATTCTTCATTACACATATTTATGATATGTTGTTTATTGATACATATGTTGAGGTTGATATGCATGTACTCATTCTACAGGCATTCTACAGACAATAGTTGTTGGTTCTCTGGAAACCTAACACTCTCTCCTATGACCGAGTTACCTAAGAAACCAGAACGTCCATTAGACAGTGATTGCTGTGGACAGGGTTGTGATCCGTGTGTGTTGGATTTATATGCTGAAGATTTGAAGATCTGGGAAGAAGAATGTTTCACGATATGTAATGGTGAAAAACGCAAAGTCATTGATCGTAAGGTTGTTGATGTAAGTATGCTTAGTAACTCTCCCTATTTTCTAATTGAAGAAAATATGTTGTTTGATATATAGACATACTGGTAACAGTTTTTAGGATGGCTAAGAGAATATCTAAAAATTGACATCCAAATGCAAAGATTAAACTACTAAATGGATTTTAACCAAACTGTGCTCAAATAATCCTAAAATGATCCTAAAATGCAATCCTTCAGTAGCGTTCATGCTTCTGATTCACTGCATAATTATAACTTATATGATGCCCCAACTTGACAAGGTATACTATTGGCTTGTAAGAGTAAAAATGTTTGAATGAGTTATAACTTATTCACAAATCTTGAAGGGATATATCTATATGGGTTCATTACCAGGTTGTTCTGTCAGTTTGCCTGTTACTGATAAATTTGTGGCCAACTTGTCACTCTCTATACATGTACTTGCATGTTTGTAAACTTTCTGGTTTTCGTCTTCAGGTGACTGGTCCAATACTGAGTCAGACAGAATATAGAACGTTTATTGTTGAATCAGTTACTCAGGAAACACACAATTGTTATAGATTTAGATTTGTTTTACCAATAGGGAAGACTTTGGGTTTACAAGCAGGACAGCACATTGTTATCAGGTCAGTAAGGCTGTTGTAACTTGATTTTAGAACTATAGGTTTGCCGTCTGTCTGTCGGTCAGTCAGTCGGACGGTCGGTCGGTCCAATATGACACACGACAACCTTATCTAAGATTGTCGTGTGTCATATCGCGATATCTAATCAGGTTGTCATGTTTCATATCCCAATGTTTTATCAGGTTGTCTTTTGTCATATCGCGATGTCTTATCCGGTTGTCCTGTGTCGTTATGACAATATTTAATAAGGTTTTCGTATGTCATATCGCAATAACTTCTTCAGTTATCATGTGTCATATCGCTATAGTTGAGTAGTGGTACTAGTTGAAATTGTTGACAATGTGCGGTTAACTCAGTTGGTCAGTGATTTTCAGTCAGTGATAGTAAGAAGGGGACATGGGCTGACGTTGCAAAATGGAGAGCATCAATTTGCTATACCTTTGCCCGTTGTTTCACTTGTAGGATCCACAATTGGTTGGCATTTAAAATAGTGAATATATGACCTAATACATTAACATATTGAACAGGTTTTATGCTGCAACAGCTAAATGTACTTGTTGAAAGTGCCAAGTCCTAAAATGAAAACTTCAATATGAAACTGAAAGTAGATTTTTGTTGTCAATGACGTTAACTTTGTAAATAAAACTCATGTTGCAGTTAGGCACGGACACTAGATCAAATTAAACGTGTATATGCATAATCAATTGCAAGAGAATATACTTTCAGTGTTTCCCTGTCACTTTTCATCTTGCAGACCAACTTGCTGACTCATCTGTGTCGTCTGAACGCTCACAAAGTTTACATGTCGACACCGAAGAAGAATAATTGAAACATCACCCGTTTAAGCAGTAAATTTGGCAAATTTGTTGGTAGCCATATTTATGAACATAACCAATGCCTCTGACCATTGGTAGCTAGCTTTCTGCTGCATTCTTACGAATTTGTAGAGCTTTCGTTTGTACGAAAATATTGATAAAACGCTCATACGTTCATGCCAAGTTCGTACCCAAATCTTACGAAAAGAACGTTCGTGAGTATGTTGATAAAACGGGCCCAATGTGTTATGCATACATGTATGTTTACAGGGGTGAGGTAGATGGAGAGGTTATCACTAGACAATACACACCTGTAACCCATGTTGATACAAAGTCAACATTTGATCTAATTATCAAGGTAAGTGAATCATTAGCTACAATACAATACAATACAATCTTTATTTTAAGTCGGAATTAATTTACAACAATATTATAACATTAGCTATGTTTAGCTATTGTCCGACATTTATAACAAAACATAAAGTATTAACAAACATAGACATACCTGTAAAAGAATTATTTCAGCATACATATATTAAATCTTGCAATATATCATTACTTTAACATAATTATATAAAATGTATAAAATTATATTTACTAAAATCTGTATTTGAAATAAGATAGCATACATGTTAACAAGTTAAAAGACAGTTACAATATTACAAGTACAAGAACACAGAGAAAGCATAAAAAAAATAAACAAGTAAATAAAATAATTAATTACCACATAAACAAATAAGGTACACTATAACACCTTGGATTGATTTCAATATATATGTTCAAACTGTACCACAAACCAGCCAAAATTGCGTCTTCTAAAATGTTACGGAATATTAAAATTGAACGAATGAATGCCATAATTATGTCGAATACAAGCTTGTAGCTTATGTTTATTATGTTTATTATGTTAACTATAATTTATGTTAAATAAAGTTTATCTTATCTTACAATATGGGCCTATTAATGAATGATTCAGATTGTACAGAACCTTAATGTAACGATTAAAACCATAATAGGTGATGACATAAAAATGAATGCTTTTACCAATATTAGAAATATACTATATTTCCAGAATGAATGTGTTGGAAGGATGAAGTTTAGATTATAATTGATTTTATTGCAGTTATATGATGAAGGACGAATGTCTCGGTATGTTAGGGATTGGAGTAACGGAACAGAAGTGGCAATCAGAGGACCATGTGGAAGCTTTGTGTATGAGCCGAACAAGGTACGTTAATCTTAGCCATTCTCACCTGTATATCAGTGAATTAATGCAATAGTAATGAGTGCATGTTTATAGAAGACCATATTAAGGAAAATTGGTTTGCCACCAATTGGTTTATCCACAGAAAATAAAGACATTATAAAAAAGTTAAGTTACCAATTTTCTAGGGCTCTTTTCAGCTGTTAGGACGCTCAATGGTGGAGTGGAGCATGTGGGTCTTGCTCAGAGAAATTAATCAGTGGTCCAGAGGGGGATCGACCCCGGGACCTCTCGATCCCGAAGTGCCTGCCCTACCTCTAGACCACTGCTCCCCATGGTGTTATATATTATTAATATTATTATTACAGTACAAGAGAGTAATAATGCTAGCAGTTGGTACTGGGATAGCACCGATGGCACAAGTCATACAAACTGTGTTAAACAATGAAGATGATATGACTCGGATAGAACTATTGTACGGCTGTAAAACATACACAGATATCTTGTTGAAATCTGAGCTGGATGATTGGTCAGGCTACTGGAACTTTACTTCAACATACTACATGAGTCAGGTACTTTGAAAACCAGGGATTTGGAATTCCTGTGTCAACTTGCCCGACTTGGGCTTTTATACCTGCGGGCAAGTGGATTTTTCCATCCAGCTTGCCCATAGGCAAGTGCAAAATGATCATGAGAACATAAAATTAAGTGTCCTATTTTCCCTGGACACGAATAGTGAATCAATTAATCATGACTGAAAAGGGTTTGAACATCAGGTACACATAACTATCAAGCTTGGCAAGATAATAGGAATTATTGAAACAGAAATTTTGTTGCTCTTTATGTGTTCCTGGGCAAGTAGATTGAGTCATTGGGCAAGTCGATTTTTCAGTCCAACTTGCCTATGGGCAAGCGAAAAATTTGAGGATTTCCACACCCTTGAAAACTTATTTGGAGAAGTTGTTGATTCCCTGTAGAAAAGTTAGTAAGTACTGGTAAAAGGATACAGTCTATGAAAACTGGTTTGGTGAGTCGACCACTGACCGCTGTATTAACAGAAATATCTTTGAGAAACAGTGATAGGCCCTAATTAACAATCCAATATCTTCACCATTTCAGCCATGTTAGGCATAACATTTGGTTCCTTTGCATATGGACATTACTAAAGATAAGTTAAATAATCATAAGAGGTTGAATAATACTTATAAAGGGTTAAAACATGAAAATATTCGTATGAAAAACTATTTCTACCTGTACCACAGATTTGAGGTCTTTAACTGTACCTACTCAAACTATTTTTAGACGATTATGCTTGATAGATTGCAGGGCTTTTTTTCCAAAATTGTGAAGACGCCCTAGCCTGTAAGATTTGTGAAACGTAAAGCGTGATTTATCTTAAAATTGTGAAATTCAAGTGTTGTTTTGCTTTTGAATTGTGCAAAGTGGAAGTTACTTAAATTACTTTTGTGTAACAAATATCTCCCTTTATTTCTAAAGAAAATCAATTAAGGCTTGTCCTATTTCATCATTGAATGTTTAAGCTACAATTCAAAATTTGGGCCTGGGCAAGCAGTTTCAATTGTGAAAGTGGCATTTCTTAGGTTTGTTAAGCTGACATTTTGGAATTGTGAAGTGGCCTCTTTCAAATTGTGAAGTAGCCTTATAAATGTTGGCCTCTGTTTTATAGTGAAAAAAAAGCCCTGGATTGTTACTCTATCAAATGTAACATGCATTCCTCCCATTTCAGAAGAGTGGATCAGGCAGCAAGTACAGATATGGTGATAAAGTTGTTAATGGACGTATATCTAATGATATAGTACAGACAGTGATAGACAGTTCTTGTGATAATATACTAGTCCTGATTTGTGGTACTAGATCATTTGAACAAGATATGATACTCTCCATGAAAAACATAGGCCTTACTGAAGACCGGTATCATAAATTCTAAATTATTAAATACTTACCAATTCAACTGTGTCTTTGATTTTGTGTATTTTATATTTGTTGGACATTTTGATAAAAGTTGAGGTTCTAAATAATGTTTATGTGTGCCTCCATAGCTCAGTGGTATTGCCCTGGCTGTTTAATCTGACGACTTAGGTTCAAATCCAGGTTGAGGTATTCATATGTGCCTGTCATATTTCAGCAGAAAGCTGACTGGCAAATAAAGACAATGCTCAGTATGTATGGGTGGGAGATGGACAGACTGCATATTTCAGCTTACTGGATCATTATGTGATGATGTGAAGCTTTCAGGATGATTGGATGTCTGGTTTTTATTGTACATCAACATTTTTGTGTGATCTTTTGTTGCTACTTTTCATCTGTTATTAAATCCAATACTTTTTTAGCTCACCTGTCACATAGTGACAAGGTGAGCTTTTGTGATCACTCGTCATCCGTCCGTCCGTCGTCGTCTGTCAACAATTGGCTTGTGTACACTCTAGAGGTGACAGTTTGGGTCCAATCTTCATGAAACTTAATCAGAATGTTGTTCTCTATGAAATCTAGGCCAAGTTCAAAATTGGGTCATGCAGGCTCAAAAACAAGGTCACCAGGTCAAATCTTATAAAAACCTTGTGTACACTCTAGAAGTCACCAATTTGATTCAATCTTCATGAAACTTGGTCAGAATGTTGTTGTCTATGAAATCTAGGCCAAGTTCGAACCTGGGTCATGCCGGGTCAAAAACTAGGTCACTAGGTCAAATTTTAGAACAACCTTGTGTACACTCGAGAGGTCACCGTTTTGATCCAATCTTCATGAAACTTGGTCAGAATGTTGTTCTCTATGAAATCTAGGCCAAGTTCGAATCTGGGTCATGCGGGGTCAAAAACTTGGTCACAAGGTCAAATCTTAGAAAAACCTTGTGTTCACTCCAGAGGTCGTGGTTTTGATCCAATCATCATGAAACTTGATCAGAATTTTGATCTCTATGAAATCTAGGCTAAGTTTGAAACTGGGTCATGTGGGGTCAAAAACTAGGTCACTAGGTCAAATCTTAGAAAAACCTAGTGTTCATACCAGAGGTCACAATTTTGATCGTATCTTCATGGAACTTGGTCAGAATGTTGTTCTCTATGGAATCTAGACCAAGTTTGAAACTGGGTCATGTGGGGTCAAAAACTAGGTCACTAGATCAAATCTTAGAATAACCTTGTGTTCACTCCAGAGGTCGTGGTTTTCATCCAATCTTCATGAAATTTATATGGTCAGAATGTAGGTTGTACTGATACATAGACTAATGTACAACAGGTGAACGACCTAGGGCCTTTCAGGCCCTCTTGTTTAAAGGAAACATCATCGAGCTCAAATGTTGCAAAAATAAATATTGACTCAAATAGAGGTTTAGATACGGCAGCACAATTCATTTTCAAGTTAATGACGACACATTTTTTTAAGCAGACGGGGACAAGGACAAATCTATATCCCCACCATCAAGAAATAGTTTGGTGGGCAAGAATGATAAGTTTGCCTGAGCAAACTTCAACTTGTCTGAGCTCATGCATCATAACAAAGACCTGTACTTTAGGCAGGGTGGTACGGTGGTAAGGCGCTTGACTCCTGGTGGAGAGGTCCCGGGTTCGATTCTTGGCCGGGACACTTGGTCATTTCAGAAACGCTATTTACTGTTTCCCACCCAACATGAGATGATCCTGGCTGGTAACCCAGGGGTAGTCTCGTGTGTATCGGTGCTTTACACCGGGCACATTAAAGAACCAAGCAATCTATTCGGAACGAGCTAGGGTATCTGTATGTCTCTAACATTTGCGATAATGCCACAGAGTGGACCCTGCAAGTTAAATGGAAGAAGAATGTCTTTACCCACAAAAATCAGAATCTATTTGATGATATTCACTGATCATTATACACATAATGTGTCGATGAGAGTTGTTTCATTGTTCACACGCATGAGTGTTACATATTACAATCTGTAAGTAACACCAAACCTAGACATTTAACTATAAATTATGTACATATTAATTATGTTGCAAACGTGTTTTCTTAGTAAAAATAAATAGATATAGAAAGGGGCATAAGCCTAAGTGCTCATTGAAGTTTGGACCGAGATGCCGTAACGTTTTATCTTAAATATTTTTTTCAAGCTCAAGACTTATATATTTGGATAGAAGAGAGTCTGGGGATTTCATAAAACCATTTCTTGATTGTTGGCAACTTCGCGTTTTTTTAATATTTACTGTTGTTTCTGGTGTTTTTGTCAAAAATCGCGACCCAACGTTATTGATAAATCGTCATTTTTGGAATGGATAATCATTAGAAATCAAACATATACCTATGTAATTTTATAGTCAGTTACTTAAACTGCACGAAAAAGTTAAAGAGGTATCTGTGATTTTTGTCTATTATTCAATACAGGCCTGTATTTTACGTTACCAGCCATTTTCTACGCATTTGACCATCAATCAGTTAGTGCTAACAAAACATGCATTATGAATTCCGATCAATTTTCATATATTTTGATAAATTATTATATTTTAAACATATAAAACGTTTTTTGGGTGGATATATCCATGTAAATAGTATTGATAGGGTACTTTAATACTGCATACATAATGCTAAAATTGGTTATAAACGGACAAAACACACACATCAACTATACATGTATACTTTCTGAAAAGATTTGCAAGACACATGTATTCTTTTATTTAGTTGCTATTTGTTTTATGTAAAAACTTTTGTCTTTTGCAGTAAAATTCATTCCGTATGTCTTCATTATGTTGTAATTTACGTTACATAAGCGTATCCTTAGATGACAACTTTATTGTGTTGCATGTTCATTTTAATATACACACTTTTATTTAAAAAGAGATATGTGTGTGATAGTTCAACAAACTACAATCGATATGTACTCACTTTTGTAAAGTAACATTCTTGTAGAGCGTATACGAAACACCATTCATAATAAGAAAACGTCATACATTCTCACAATTTGAGTCGAAATGATATAATCGAAAGAAGCTGACATTCAGATTCATCATAAACGTCCATAGGGTACGAAAGTCGTTCCCCTATGTGAACATGTTTCAATTATTGGCACATCATAAAGCCTATCATTTTTATGCCGTTTTTAACCTCTGTTTTCACCAATGTAATTTACGTTACGATAGTATATGTATCATACTTCTTAACATAAAGGACACAAGAAAGAAGTTTAATAATTGTTTTTTTTTTACATAAATAACTACATATCTTCTCATATTAACTCTGCAAAAAGATGAACTTGTCAATATGCTAGTACTCATGATACCAGTATGTATATTATTACATGCACGTTTGTTTACCCTCTATTTTTCATACATATATCACATATTATAGGTGAATTTAAAGTACAAAAGTACAAATATGAATTTTCAATGTTATATTCACTAATCTGACCTGGAACCAAATGCACTAATTGAAAATATAGAAAAGTATGTTAACATAACCTGGCTAAAAATAAATATTTGTACTGAAGTTTTCATCACGTAAACTACAAAATAAACTAATATATATGCATCGATACAATAGTACAATGCTACAAGTTGTGTTAATGAGCAAGGCTTACCTGAACCAACTTTTGGGTAAAAACGAACTAAATAAATACAATCAACGTATATATTGTTTCTAGCGACAGGAGTTGTATGAAATGTGGTCATGTGGAATACTAATTTACTATATGGAAAAACTTGCATAAACACTAAACTGGTACCAAACAGGTACACATTAAATATCTATGAAATGTCTAAACACGAATTCTCTTTAATACATCTTTGAGAGCGGTGGATGGTTGGATACATGCTTCGGTATCAATATGTTTCACATGATATACTCCATCAAAGTGTATACTGGTACCTGCTACGACAGTGTATGTTCCTGGCCGTCGCAGATCGGAATTGGCTTCATCACCTATGTAGACAAAAGTCTCCAAATGCAGCCGTTCTGTAACATGTAAGGTCTATTTTACGTGACACTGTTTTGTGGATGTGATAGCTATGTCCACATATTACTTCAATTAACTAAACTAGGTCGTTTACAAATATTTCCTAATTATAATTGCACATATTTTACAACAAAACATGCACAAGTCATAAATAATTTCGTCTATTTCATGTCTGAACTATACCGAGTAATTCATGTTGTATTCTTATGTGGCGCCCACAAATCGCTTATCTATTACGGAATATATAAACGTTAAAAAATAGAGTATGAACCATACTAGTATTACGGAATGATTATTGTTTATTCCTGATTTCATTAATGACATCATCTGAATTATACTGTATGAAAAATTTCATCTTCTGATAGCGACAATAGATAAAAAACATGCTACAAAGACTACAAAAGGTTTTACGTGACTCTCTCTCTATATATACAGTTAAATGATTTTTTTTATTTTTGTTAAAATAGTGTTGACAACGATATAAAAAGAAATACATCTAATGCTGTGTCATTTTGACGGATTTGGATTCTACAATTAATATGTATACGAAAATACTGCATAATAGGCATGAGGTTGAAATTTTATGGTACATATACCATGCATATTTTATTATTTGCTCATCAACAGGCATATCAATCGTTGTCATACGGAGCATACTTTATTCTTATTCTTGACAAAAATTTGTAAATTGTCAATCATTGAGATAATTATTATGTGGCATACTTTATATTTATTCCTAAAAGACATTGGTTTTAATCAATTATTATTCGATTTTTATGCAGATAATGGATGTCTACGGCTTTGTCAGTACGATCTCATTCGTCACGTAAAATACAATTTATTGTCACGTAAATTTTAAGTGAAATACTTAATTGTATTTGAATTTCTTTATTTTTGCTTTTTTATTGGGGATTTACATCACAATTTTAGAATATAATACGTTTCAATAACTAGTAGGTGTATAGTTGACATGTTAAACAAGCAATATTAAAACATTTGATGTTGTGAGAGTAAAAAAGTATAAACTTATCGGTCCGTGCAGTTACATAAACTGTAACAAATTACTGCATGTAGCGATTTTGGTGAGAGGTAATGTTATCTGTATCATTTTTTATATATACTACTTGATGACCTTTCATTACTTGGAAAATTAGTGTATATCATGACAGCAATTCCGTGCATATGACCGTATAATTTTCGTAACGTAGAATACAAAATCATACCAGAGTTGCTTGCAGCAATATAACAATTGTTTATTGTCATGTGTGCAACGGTTATTGTCGTACATGCTCATTTAATTGTTATTATACAATATTTCCTTTCATTTGATATAAGAAGAAACAAAAACTTCACACGTTTAAAGACCAAATATGTATTTTGAAACAGATGCATGCTTTCAAAACTTCTGAACAGGACTCACATCGAAGCAGTAAAGAAAAAAAACATGACATGTTACTGGAGATATTTCAGAAATAATAATTATAATATTATGATATGACTAAGCACAGGAGTTTTGTTTGTTTGATAAAGGTTTAACGTTTGTTAATTGTTGTTAAAACGTTTGAGGACTTGTATTTTACGTTACCGTAAAAACATATTCTATTTTAAAGCTCTAGACAATGCTTACCATTTTAAGCAGAAAGACGAGGGTTATTTTCAGCAGTTCAACTGTTGCCATTTTAATAACCTCTGGACATTAGGCTACCTAAGGAAACATGCGTTCGAGTCTCCCTGGTGGCACTTATATCTCTCCTGAGAATGCGGAAGTGAATCTTGATCTACGGCGCCCAAAAATACGTAGACTTACCTAGCAAGTACCAATTTTTACATTGGTAAAGTAGAGCATGCGGGACACCTGGATCCCAAAGCGCGCACCCTTCATCTAGACCGCCGCTCTCAAAGACGTCTTATAGGGACATCGTGGTTAGACATTCCATATACATTTAATTTGTTTTGTTTTGTTTTAGTTTTGTGTATTATTCTAGTTATTATTATTCCTGACCTCATTTCATAATACTCGAAAACATACCGCAAAAGCAATGTATGCATTAATTTGATTTTTGGCACACTTTAACCATTTTATTTTAATTTTATTATGAGGCCGGAATTGTCTCTTGAGCACAACTTGTTTCATTGTATTCAGTATCGATAGATAAGTTTATTTTGTATATTACGTGACGAAAACTTCGGTAAAATCATGTACCGGCATTTTATATTTAGCTGGTTTTGTTTTAAAAACCTGCCATATCATCAAGTAGTGCCATTTGGGCTGACTTTGATTGGTGAATAAAACATTGAATATCCGCACGCTTTTGCACTACTAATTCACATATGATGTAAGATATATGTATGTAAAATAGAGTGTTAACAAAAGTGCATTTAATGATATACATTCCGGTTTCATAAGAATATTGGCAATTTAATGTTTTCACAGAGTTGGTGTAAGAAGATATGTAGTATTTTTAATAAAAGAAGTATTGAACTTCTTCCTTATGTCCTCTATGTTAATTAATAAATATGGTACATATACTATTGTAACGTAAATTACTCTGGTGAAAACAGTGACTAAAAACGGCATAGAAAATGCGTAGGATTTATGATGTGCTCATAATTGAAACATGTTCACATAGAGGATCGACTTTCATGCCCTACGAATGTATGGACGTTTATAAATAATTTAAATGTCAACTTTTTTCTATTCTTCCATATTGACTCGAATTTTGAGAATGTGTGACATTCTCTTATTATGGGTGGCGGCTCTGAGACAATCTACAAGTCTGAGAATTGAATTAAGAAAAATGAGTACATATCGATTGTAGTTTGTTGAACTATCACACACATATCTCTTTTTAAATAAAAGTGTGTACAATCAAATGATCATGCAACACAATACAGTTGTCATGTATGGATACGCTTGTGTAACGTAAATTACAACATAATGAAGACATACGGAATGAATTTTACTGCAAAAGACAAAGCTTTTTACACAAAACAAACAGCAACTAAATAAAAGAGTACATGTGTCTTGCAAAACATTTCAGACAGTATACATGTATAGTTGATGTGTGTGTTTTGTCCGTTTATAACCAATTGTAGCATTATGTATGCAGTATTAAAGTACCCTATCAATACCATTTACATGAATAAATCCACCCAAAAAAACGTTTTATATGTTTAAAATATAATAATTTATCAAAATATATGAAATTTGATCGGAATTCATAATGCATGTTTTGTTAGCACTAACTGATTGATGGTCAAATGCGTAGAAAATGTCTGGTAACGTAAAATACAGGCCTGTATTGAATAATAGACAAAAATCACAGATACCTCTTTAACTTTTTCGTGCAGTTTAAGTAACTGACTATAAAATTACATAGGTATATGTTTGATTTCTAATGATTATCCATTCCAAATATGACGATTTATCAATAACGTTGGGTCGCGATTTTTGACAAAAACACCAGAAACAACAGTAAATATTTAAAATACGCGAAGTTGCCAAAAATCAAGAAATGGTTTTATGAAATCCACAGACTCTCTTCTATCCAAATATATAAGTCTTGAGTTTGAAAAAAATATTTAAGATAAAACGTTACGACATACGGGACTAGTTGTCATGGTGAAATTGCCTCCCTTTAGCTGCACTATTTGAAACTGCACAGAAGAAACAGTACAGAATATAGCGCAACCTGTCTTAGAGTGGCCCTATGTGTAGATCACCGGAAAGGAAATTGCTCTCCGCTGGTTGAGCAGAGCAAAATTACTGCGCAGCAATATAAAATGGCGAGAAAATATCCAAATGTAACATGGACAGAATATAAGCCGTCCATCGACGTAGCAACTACAACTAGTGGACGTATGCTTGTGTATATCTAACTATATTATATGAACAAACACATGACTGTATAATGTTGAGTAAGCAAAATATGTAAGTCTTAATATCATTTATAAATCAAAGGGCTGATAGCCCTACGAAAACAGGGTTTAAAGGCTTCCAATATGCAGGATAAAAAGAATCAACAATATACTAGAGCGTATCCTTAATATTTTGTACACAAAGTGTTTCAACCATAAAGGAAAACTTTTCTATTACATAGTATAGCGTAACGGATTTTACACCCACATGAAGAAAATAATCCTTCACATACTGGTAAAATTGACAAAATGTATATGTACAGAAGGTCATTCAATTAACAATTGTGAACTAGATCATACAACACATTTTCATGTTTGATTGGATTCCATTAAAAATCATTTGTCATTACATCGCCTTAGCAACCACCGGACATGGTCTGCCGTTTTTGCTGCTCCAGTGCACAATGCACAATTTGTAGCTAGAAAGTCATAATTTATACCTATTTTCACAAAATATTGCCATTGTTTTCCCAAATATTGTGGCGGCGATTGTCAAGTAAGATCAATATTGTGTACCTACCCTATCAATAAGTTGATCATACTTAGTGAACAACAGTTATCAGTATAATTAAGGTGGCCTTCCTCTGTCATTACTACCTGGCTTGTAGAAATATTTCAGAGGTATCGGTCTAATTACAAGAGATGTTTGTAAAACACGTTTTTCCCCATGGCAACCAAAAAGTCGGAAACTGTAAACCATTAGGTTGACCGACTGACGTGTACTGAACAAAGCAATATATCCCTTCATCATCATATTTCATTGGCCACGGTCGGCAAGTTCATTATGACAGGGGCCTTCATGCACTACTACGATTGATGAGCGGACCATTTGGACAGTCTTAGATCTTCAAACTGCACTGCAACGATAGGGGAGCGACCAAGATACATTTAGACACACTTAAAACTTCAAACTACACTACAACGACAGGTGAGCGACCAAGCTACATTTAGACACACTGAAAGTTCCAAACTACATTTCAACGACAGGTGAGCGACCAAGATACATTTTGACACACTTAAAACTTCTAATTCCACTACTACGAAAGGGGAGCGGACCATTTGGACACACTTAAAACTCCAAACTACACTACTAAGATAGGGGAGCGATCAAGATCCATTTGGACACACTTAAAACTTCAAAATACACTACTAAGATAGGGGAGCGATCAAGATCCATTTGGACACACTTAAAACTTCAAACTACACTAAAACGACAGGGAAGCGACCAAGATCCATTTGGACATACATAAAACTTCAAACAAACTACACTACAACGACAGGGGAGCGACCAAGATCCATTTGGACATACATAAAACTTCAAACAAACTACACTACAACGACAGGGGAGCGACCAAGATCCATTTGGACATACATAAAACTTCAAACAAACTACACTACAACGACAGGGGAGCGACCAAGATCCATTTAAACATACATAAAACTTCAAACAAACTACACTATAACGACAGGGGAGCGACCAAGATCCATTTGGACATACATAAAACTTCAAACAAACTTCACTACAACGACAGGGGAGCGACCAAGATCCATTTGGACATACATAAAACTTCAAACAAACTACACTACAACGACAGGGGAGCGACCAAGATCCATTTGGACATACATTAAACTTCAAACAAACTACACTACAACGACAGGGGAGCGACCAAGATCCATTTGGACATACATAAAACTTCAAACAAACTTCACTACAACGACAGGGGAGCGACCAAGATCCATTTGGACATACATAAAACTTCAAACAAACTACATTACAACGACAGGGGAGCGACCAAGATCCATGTGGACAAACATAAAACTTCAAACAAACTACACAACAACGACAGGGGAGCGATCAAAATCCATTTGGACACTCTTAAAACTTCAAACTACGCTTCAACGATAGGTGAGCGGACCATTTAGACACTCTTAAAACTTCAAACTACACTACAACGACAGGGGAGCGACCAAGATCCATTTGAACATACATAAAACTTCAAACAAACTACACTATAACGACAGGGGAGCGACCAAGATCTATTTGGACATACATAAAACTTCAAACAAACTTCACTACAACGACAGGGGAGCGACCAAGATCCATTTGGACATACATAAAACTTCAAACAAACTACACTACAACGACAGGGGAGCGACCAAGATCCATTTGGACATACATAAAACTTCAAACAAACTTCACTACAACGACAGGGGAGCGACCAAGATCCATTTGGACATACATAAAACTTCAAACAAACTACATTACAACGACAGGGGAGCGACCAAGATCCATGTGGACAAACATAAAACTTCAAACAAACTACACAACAACGACAGGGGAGCGATCAAGATCCATTTGGACACTCTTAAAACTTCAAACTACACTTCAACGATAGGTGAGCGGACCATTTAGACACTCTTAAAACTTCAAACTACACTACAACGACAGGGGAGCGACCAAGATCCATTTGAACATACATAAAACTTCAAACAAACTACACTATAACGACAGGGGAGCGACCAAGATCCATTTGGACATACATAAAACTTCAAACAAACTTCACTACAACGACAGGGGAGCGACCAAGATCCATTTGGACATACATAAAACTTCAAACAAACTACACTACAACGACAGGGGAGCGACCAAGATCCATTTGGACATACATAAAACTTCAAACAAACTTCACTACAACGACAGGGGAGCGACCAAGATCCATTTGGACATACATAAAACTTCAAACAAACTACATTACAACGACAGGGGAGCGACCAAGATCAATGTGGACAAACATAAAACTTCAAACAAACTACACAACAACGACAGGGGAGCGATCAAGATCCATTTGGACACTCTTAAAACTTCAAACTACACTTCAACGATAGGTGAGCGGACCATTTAGACACTCTTAAAACTTCAAACTACACTACAACGACAGGGGAGTGATCAAGATCCATTTTGACACCCTTAAAACTTCAAACTACACTACAACGACAGGGGAGCGACCAAGATCGATTTGGACACACTTAAAACTTCAAACTACACTACAACGACAGGGGAGCGACCAAGATCCATTTGGACACACTTAAAACTTCAAACTACACTACAACGACAGGGGAGCGACCAAGATCCATTTGGACACACATAAAACTTCAAACAAACTACACTATAACGACAGGGGAGCGATCACGATCCATTTGGACACACTTAAAACTTCAAACTACACTACAACGACAGGGGAGCGACCAAGATCCATTTGGACACTTCAAACTACACTACAACGACAGGGGAGCGATCACGATCCATTTGGACACACTTAAAACTTCAAACTACACTACAACGACAGGGGAGCGATCACGATCCATTTGGACACACTTAAAACTTCAAACTACACTACAACGACAGGGGAGCGATCACGATCCATTTGGACACACTTAAAACTTCAAACTACACTACAACGACAGGGGAGCGACCAAGATCCATTTGGACATACATAAAACTTCAAACTACACTACAACGACAGGGGAGCGATCACGATCCATTTGGACATACATAAAACTTCAAACAAACTACACTACAACGACAGGGGAGCGACCAAGATCCATTTGGACATACATAAAACTTCAAACAAACTACATTACAACGACAGGAGAGCGATCACGATCCATTTGGACACACTTAAAACTTCAAACTACACTACAACGACAGGGGAGCGATCACGATCCATTTGGACACACTTAAAACTTCAAACTACACTACAACGATAGGGGAGCGATCACGATCCATTTGGACACACTTAAAACTTCAAACTACACTACAACGACAGGGGAGCGATCACGATCCATTTGGACACACTTAAAACTTCAAACTACACTACAACGATAGGAGAGCGGACCAAGGGGAGCGACCAAGATCCATTTGGACACACTTAAAACTTCAAACTACACAACAACGACAGGGGAGCGACCAAGATCCATTTGGACACACTTAAAACTTCAAACTACACTACAACGATAAGTGAACGGACCATTTGGACACACTTAAATCTTCAAACTACACTACAACGATAGGGGAGCGACCAAGATCCATTTGGACACACTTAAAACTTCAAACTACACTACAACGACAGGTGAGCGGACCATTTGGACTCACTTAATACTTCAAACTACTCTACTACGATAGGGGAGCGGACCATTTGGACACACTTCAAACTACACTGCTACGATAGGGAGCGACCAAGGTCCATTTGAACCGTCTTATAACTTCAAACTAGGACGATCAAAAGATTGCATTAAGACGAAATGACCACCAAGAAAATAACTAGAACATATCGTATGATCAGTCCGAACTGACACCACAACTTTGTCATCACATTTAAAATAACTTCCGTGCTATTCAAAACATAATTACTTGTGTTCTGTATGTAGAATTGTCTGTAAAGCAATCCACATTGACAAAAAAGTTTGGTCGGTTAATTCAATATATCTTCCTTGCTATTCAAGGATAAGGGCTTGCCGTTTGTATAGAACACGACTCTTTTCTGTGAATTTAAAATAACTTCCTTTCTATTCAAAGTAAAGGTAATAAAGGACAATACATGTGCATAGTGACACGAAAGTTCGGTTTGTTTAGGTAGGTTCATTTCCAAATGTTCCGGGTTTAATATTGAAAAGTAAGTGCAAATAAATGGTCCTATAGCGCATGTCTAGGTCACCTTGCGATGAACAGCTAAACAACCAGTACATTTAGTGGTCAAGATGACTGTGATAGCTAACAGACCACGTAATCAAATTCAAGGGGATTCTTCTTGCAGAGTACTATTTCCAGATCCAAATTTAGCAACAGTTTGCTGTGTTATAAACCGCCTTTTTTACAAGTTTCTGATACATTTCTGGTTATTGGGCTACATAATGAAACCTTCATTCGAGTCTCCATGAGGAGACTATTTCTCTCCTGTGACTGTGGCAGCAAACATCGATCTGCGCCACACAGTAGAAGACACTGCATTCACAGCTACCAATTTACATCTTGTTGTAGTGTAGCTTGTGTGTAACTCTTCCTCAGAGGAATAAACCAGTGGTCCCGCCGGGGTTTGCAACGGGACCTCTCGATCCCGAAGCGGGCACTCTACCTACAGGCCACCGCACCAGCATCAAACATAACTCAACACCCCCCTCCCCATTTATTAAAGACATAATGAGAATATTTGAGTACATTTGTACAAGATCTTGAAAACATTTCGCATATGCTATTGCATTATAGCCAGAATATACCCAGGGTGTCCCTGAAGTCAAGCTAATTAGGATAGATAGATAGATAGATAGATAGATAGATAGATAGATAGATAGATAGATAGATAGATAGATAGATAGATAGATAGATTTCGGTAAAGGTTGTACATATACATGGTTATAATAAAACAAACATGGATATAATTAAAAATAAATTATAGCATGATTATTGATAACCATGTCATGCACACCAACACCAAGGATTACACAAAAAGAGAAAACTCTTATTTCCATTGTGGTCCTTGAGTTAATATCATGACATAGAGAGGCAAAAGTAATTTACAGTCTATAATGGATAAATAAGAATACAAATAAAATAAGGTTATCACAGAATTATTGCATACAGATAAATATATATATCACAGTGAGATAGTTAATTGTTATAGCAAGAATAATTATAAATATTATCACAATGAATTATCACTACAGTAAATTATTCTCAATCACAATTAGCCTCAATGAAAGCAGATAAAAAGAAAAATCTAGATAAATAGACCTAAACCGAAATTATTTTGCTAAGGATGTACCATTGGGTGCTGGGTTTGAAATACATGATTTGTAATTTGGTTAAATGTGTTTTACATTTTGTAAAGAGAACAAAATATTGTTGAATAGTTTTCGTTTCAGAAAGTCAGTTGTTGGTTTAACTTTATATTGAATGGGTTTGGTGGAAGTATTTTAGTCTCTCTGCTTGCAAAAGAAATTTTTCCATCTCTTGTCACACGGGGCTCAATGATGACGGTATTTTCAATATCTTTTTTGCAGTGGTTTACGTGACCCAGATTTTAATTCTTAGGCTTTAATTTTTAACCTTTTTTTTGCTTCTTTGGTTGCATTTACTAGTATTCACGCTGGTGGAATCATATTGGCTTTCGCTTTGAGATGGATAGAGAGAAGAGAGAAAAGTGTAGAGACTGTTTCTGTTCTGTTGATAGTGAGTCCATGCTGGTGGATGCATATTGGCTTTCGCTTTGAGATGGATAGAGAGAAGAGAGAAAAGTTTAGAGACTGTTTCTGTTTTGTTGACAGTGAGTCCATGTTAATGGATGCATATTGGCTTTCGCTTTGAGATGGAAAGAGGAGAGAGAAAAGTGGTGTGACTGTTTCTGTTTTGTTGACAGTGAGTCCATGTTGGTGGATGCATATTGGCTTTCGCTTCGAGATGGATAGAGAGAAGAGAGAAAAGTGTAGAGACTGTTTCTGTTTTGTTGATAGTGAGTCCATGTTGATGGATGCATATTGGCTTTCTCTTTGAGATGGATAGAGAGAAGTGAGAAAAGTGTAGAGACTGTTTCTGTTTTGTTGATAGTGAGTCCATGCTGGTGGATGCATATTGGCTTTCGCTTTGAGATGGATAGAGAGAAGAGAGAAAAGTGTAGAGACTGTTTCTGTTTTGTTGATAGTGAGTCCATGTTGATGGATGCATATTGGCTTTCGCTTTGAGATGGAAAGAGAGAAGAGAGAAAAGTGTAGAGACTGTTTCTGTTTTGTTGATAGTGGGTCAATGTTGGTGGATGCATATTGGCTTTCGCTTTGAGATGGATAGAGAGAAGAGAGAAAAGTGTAGAGACTGTTTCTGTTTTGTTGATAGTGAGTCCATGTTGATGGATGCATATTGGCTTTCGCTTTGAGATGGATAGAGAGAAGAGAGAAAAGTGGTGTGACTGTTTCTGTTTTGTTGACAGTGAGTCCATGTTGATGGATGCATATTGGCTTTCTCTTTGGGATGGATAGAGAAGAGAGAAAAGTGTAGAGACTGTTTCTGTTTTGTTGACAGTGAGTCCATGTTGGTGGATGCATATTGGCTTTCTTTTTGGGATGGATAGAGAGAAGAGAGAAAAGTGGTGTGACTATTTCTGTTTTGTTGACAGTGAGTCCATGCTGGTGGATGCATATTGGCTTTCTCTTTGAGATGGATAGAGAGAAGAGAGAAAAGTGGTGTGACTGTTTCTGTTTTGTTGACAGTGAGTCCATGCTGGTGGATGCATATTGGCTTTCTCTTTGGGATGGATAGAGAGAAGAACGATGTGGTGTGACTGTATCTGGGTTTTTTTTACAGTGAAGTCCTCTTGTCAGTCGGCTCTGCTTCCTTGTGGGATGCAGTCTGAAATAATATAAATATCTCTTAAGATATTAGATTTTTATAATTATTTTTTAAATATGGCATAGTTCAATTTTTACAGTACATTTGTGTTTATTCTCATGCAATGTTACGTTGGATGTATGTTAAAGCCGTATCTTTAGACTCTGAGGATAAAGATTCGGGTCCGTATCTTTAGCCACTAGGCCATACCAAAGTTTAGCGTCCAAGGACGGATAGGTTTGGGCATCTTGGGAAAGAAAAAAACCCACAAAATTTGAAACCTCTTATATCTTCAAAATCCATTGAGCTATTGCTTTGATACCCATCATACTTATTCTACATGATGACCCCAACCCCTACACAGCAGTAGCTTCTACACAAACACATTTTAAAATAATTTCAGTTATTGTTCAGTTAAATTATGATTGACAATGCTCGATAGCTATATTTAGTAGCCATATGCCTACATGAATAATGATGATGATAGAAGTCATTAGGACTTGTTTTTTCGAGTGTTTTGTTTTTTGTCTCAGG
The DNA here is from genome assembly GCA_963678985.1 of Spisula subtruncata. NCBI lineage: Eukaryota > Metazoa > Mollusca > Bivalvia > Venerida > Mactridae > Spisula > Spisula subtruncata. The sequence goes on from OY787661.1 coordinate 21,555,289, forward strand.
ATAGCTAGATAGGTTTTCGAACTTAGGGCGGGCGCTAAACGAAAATACGATTTGGTATGGCCCTACCTTGGCCCTATGTTGTACAAAAACGAGATGCAAATAAATAAATATTTTCACGCATGTCATTGGAAGTCGTATCTCGGTCAAAGTTATTTTAAGTTGGCGTGGTGAAAAGAAATAACAAACATTAATTGCCCCCTTCCTGTTTTATTTGTTAGTTTTGTAAACAACATACACATATTCAACGAAATCTAATTTTCAACGGATTACAATACAATAGCCAAATGGCTGGTCGTTTTAGAAATATTTTGCAACCATAAACTCAGAATTATTAAGTTTTTAAGACGAAATCGATTCTTTCTAGAGCGACTATCATAAAACTAAAACTATACAAATACTTGCTGCCACTGTCAAGCTGTCAAAGTGGCAAGCCTACAGTCAACCTTCTTTTACGAATGTAGTGTCCACTTAAAGTGTGTATAGAGCTATATTCTAACAGTCATTTAATGTCAAAATAATTACTTGCATCGTTTTTAGTATGATACTAGACTAACTTAATTGCAAATTAAAACGTTGGATGGGTTCCGTGTACTTTGATTCAATCGTCGAAAAATAGACGATTCTTTTAGTTTCATAGGGTTTTCTAGAACACTTTCATATGAAAATGGACAGTTTGCATGTCAAATAAATCACAGAAAGAAATTCTGTTAAAACTGAAGAGAAAAATGACCTAATGGATATGAAAGCATAATTATTTTTTAGTTTTTAAACTTTGAAAATATCTTCCGATATAGCTCTATACACTTTAATAGCTTCAAACAATAATGAAAATTACAAAAACATACAAAAACAATATTACATGTTGATCGGTCTGTCTGTCGATCGATAATCAGTAAACCGAATATTTCCGTTCAATAACTCAACAGGGCACTGTACTAGGAACTCCACACTGTTCACGAAGGTTGGTCAGAAACAGAAAATGGCACATATTGATATTAAAATCAGAAGGTTAAAGGTCAAGGTCAATTTGAACTTTACCATATTTAGACCAAACGATGTCCGTTCAATTAAGACAGCGTTGCACTATGGCATTTAGTAGGGCCAAGGTCAAGGTCACTGTGACATTTACCATTTCTGACTATTGGACTGACTCGGGGCATACATGTTTTACAAACCTCTCTTGACGTTGTTGTCTGGTAGACCGGCTTTTGCGCCGTCTGGTTTGGGTTGGTTGACGGAATATTTTATAGCTGTCCAGGGTAATTTAATTGGTGTATTTTGTAATTCTCCTTGTATTGTGGTACGTACCTTTGATCTGTTTTTGTGCCTTTCACACCCTGTGCGCTAGTTTCAACACTAGAAAATGGTGGTCGATCAGATTTTAAGTCCCAAGCCGTCATTAATAATAATGTTAAACTTCAAATTGCATTTGGTAAATTTTATATAGAGCTATCATGCTTTTCTAATTGCCTTTCATACTCGCCCATGCCCGTTTTGTTATTACATTTGGACAAATAACATTGCCCAGTTCTTTCTGTCCGCCCGAACGTCCGTCAGTACGTAAGATACGTAAATATTGTGTTTTGATTTTTTTACTTCCACTGATTAACAACCCAAAGAGCAGATGACCGTGAAGAATGAACGTTTTGCTGCTTTAATTTACCAGAGGCATGCCCCTTTGTAGGGAGCCCTGGTCTAGAGGCAGGATGAGCGCTTCGAAATCGAGCGGTTGCGGGTTCAGTCCCCGCCTGGATCATTGGTAATTTAACTGAGCAATAATCATCCACATGGTTCATTCTACCATGGTGTAAATTGATACCTTAAGGACAGTGTTTGCAAATGTTCGATAGTCCATGGCGCCCCAGACAACGCAAATTCACTTAGGTAGCCCCATTACCAGAGGGGGTAAATTCCAAAGCCATCAATCCCAATTTCTTTTGTGGGGACGCATCCGCATCAATGGGACACATTTCTAGGTTTGGTGACAACCATTAAACACCTTGTGTAAAGCTGCAAATTATAACATTTGCAGTATTGTAATACTCGATTACACATTTGAACGGCAAAAATTTACGTAACATGTACATGATATAATGACTTTATAGCGTAAACCATAGTTTTGCACCGAGCCCTCGATATACAATACATACATTTTCTACTTCATTTTTTACATTCGTTTTCAATGATACAGTTACCTGTGAGTCTGTGAAAACAAAATGTGCAGTTCAAACTGTCGATAGTGATCACCTTGTTGGACAAACTGCAAAGTGAATACTCTGGAAATGTGAATGACCAATATATATCCAGGTTGTTTGCATTTAGTAGACATATGATAACAAAGACAGTATTTTACTGATGCTTTATTTAATTATTTTACATATTTTTTTCATATTTTTGACATAGACAGTGATTAATATAATTATAACAATTTTAACAGACTACATACAAAATGAACATGTATACAGCAAACCCTTACTTTAAAACGGAATATTAAGAATTATTGAACTACGTCCATCCTATATCATCTCTCCACCACTTGGGAGACCAGTTTCCTACTTCATGGGGTCCAGTCTCGTAATATTGGTGTAGAAAAGACAAAACAGTATTTTGGCACTAAGACGTTAGTCTTCTTAGCCATCAATAAACAGTACACTCTTATAGTTATATGCATACGAAATGTAAGAATGGGTGTATAGATCTACTCATTTTAAACCTGTTTAACCAAAATTTGATCTTCACTCATTACATGACCTTTTTCGATTTTCATGACAATATGTTCATACAATGTGCATCGCGGTGCAAAATTGCGGTTCATGTACGTATGCATGGGCATTATAAGATCGTAAACACTTACAGCCTATATTCTTCTAAGTCAATAACATGCGTGGTGTCAGTACTCAAAGGTTTAAAATGTTTTTCGTAAACATGCATACATGTATGTATGAATAAAAAATATGTATTAATAAATCTGAATAAAATGAACAAAATACAATGGTAGGATATTTAAAAAACACGTATCTCGAAAACAAGTGACATAATGAGTTTTGTGGTTTATTTGTTGTTATTGATGATTATGCTGTCATGGTAATAAGATAAAAGGCGCGCATACCTCTTTAATAACTATCGTGTTTGTTTTGGCTATATGGATATTTATAAATAAACTCTAATTGAGCTAATAAATTGTCTCATCGGTCACAATTCAAATCAATGAAATCTTTTACACACTCGACGTTACAAATACTAGTATATGTACATCCCATTTCATATTGGTTGAAATTTTATATCTCCCTTCTTCCTGGAATAATAACGTCCCTTTCAGTGGTGGATAAATCTCCAGACCGATGGTCAAATAGCTCAAAAGGATGTTTCATATATATTACAGACTTTGCACAAGCACATGGTGGAAGTATTAGACGAATTGGCACTGTTGAATTATACTTATCTAAAATTGTATCATACGACCATACTAAATCGCATGAATGTTTAGCGCCCAGAATCACCGGTAACTGTATCGTTGAAAACGAAAAAAGGTCCATTTGTACAGAAATTCACAAGCCGGTTCAGGACGTGCACTTTGGTTTTAATAAAAAAAAACTTCTTTATGCATACCAATTATATATATAAGGCTGTGTGTTTACTCAAACAATGTTATGGGATGAATGTAAGCCTGTATAAAATTAACTTCATATTGTAAAATCAATTGCTTAAAGGTTTACTTTTAACTGTCGCTGATGTAACACGTTGTGGGGGGACGGTCATATAGATTTGTGTTGATTGCACCACATGAATCGGCTGTGAAACAGTATCTACATTTTACTGTATAACGTTTTAACTACTGAATCAATTTGGATAGGATCTGGTATGTAAGTAGTTAAAGCATTGCTGTATAGGAAAATAATTCGTTAATAGAGATATTGATAGTCAATTTTTGTTTCTGATTGGTTGAAATTTTGAACAAATAAACCTTTATAGAAAAATGTAAAATTTCAACGATACAGTTACCTTAGCACAGAATAAGATATTTTATAAAAACAATCAACCCATAGAGATACTACACGTTATGAATATACATGTACTGTAATTAACAATTATGGGGTATATGCATATATGTTAGAACAAGGGACATATCTAATGATGAGAAAAAAGTCGTTGAGATTATTTACAAAAACGTGTGACGAAGTATGAAGATGTGGTTGATATGATACAAGATGAAGACAATGATTGAAAAGTGATAAGAAAAAACAATGAAAACAATAATGGTACTAACAATGGTACGATTAATTGGTAGCTAAACATGATAATACGTTTGAACAATTTATTTAAAGTTTAGTTAATCAGTACTTTAGAAAACAAGACAAAACCGGTACATTACTCGGAATATCCTGGTGAATTGGAAATTATTTCGAGGTCTTAGTGCAAAACTATGGTACATGCCTTTATAAATTGATGTAGTTACCATAGTTTTGCACTGATACCTCGATTTGGTTTTCGATTTAAAACACATGTGTATAAAATGTGTATAAACCATAATTATTATTCTACAAAACTTAATCCAACGGAGATAGAAATTGGAATCATCCACAATTGGAGCCAGTGACCTGTTTCACCTGAAGCGAAACCAAACGACTATCATAGTGGATGTATTCTAGAACACGGGCATATATATTTACCGGAGACCAACGGAATTTGTTGAGCTTTCCAGATAGCCCTTACACAACACTGACCTTAAGCGTATTTTCTTAAAACCAGTTAGATGTGTATTCTGACGTTACAATTCCATATACAATATTCACGCATAATGTCAAAAATATCACACAAACACAAAACACTATATGTTAAACTGTTCAGTTAATTACGGTACCATTATGTTTGTTCTGGCTATATAGATACAAACATCCAAACGCTAGTTTAACCATTTAATGTTGGTCGAAATTTCATCTCTGTCTTCTTCAAGGAGTAATAATAACCCTTCCAATGGTTCCAGTTGATTCCATCAGCAAACGAGTCGTGTTCACCACCATGATACAATCCGTTCAAATTCGAGTAGTGACAGTTATCATACCACCAGCCGCCTTTATAGGTTCTGGAGCAATGAGATGATGGTCCTGCATCATAAGTCGAGAATTGGTCTTTGTTATGCCTTACCAGAAAAGAATCAGTCACATTTCCGGTAAAATTTTCTACCTTAAGTACAAATCCTTCCGACAATGTTCCGACAGAAAATAGTCCGTATTTTGCCACTCCGATATCATTTTCGAAATCTTCCATATCAATGCGCAGCTCACAGGGAGCAGGTGATGTTAAACGATGTATATTCTCATTCCCTAGCCAAAATTCACCGGTCAAATTTCCAAATCCATTTGTGTAGTCCGCCCAATTTCTATAAAAGTTCTCCGAACCATCCATTCGTCTTTGAAATACTGTCCAACCACCACCGTCTGTTTCCATGTCACAATAAACATCTAAATTTGGAAACACAGTATATATTCCGCTGGTTGTGCACCCCATTCGCCGCCATTCGGAGCAATCGGTAAGGCGTAACTCTCTATTTGTACATTCAACGTTACCGTTTTCTAACTCGCTAGTTGTAGATTCGACGGTAGTACTTTCTATCTCGCTTGTCGTAGATTCGACGGTAGTACTTTCTAACTCGCTAGTTGTAGATTCGACGTTAGCACTCTCTATCTCGCTAGCTGTACATTTGACGTTAGCACTTTTTTTTGCTTTATACTGAACTTTGTCAAATGTCTGGTAAAGCTCTGTTCTTAGTAATTCTATATCGTCCGTCAATCTCGTTTCCAGTATAGCTATATCTTCTGAAAATCTAGTTTCAAGTAATGTTATGTCCTCTGAAAACCGCGCTTTTCTCAATACTTTATCCTCCGAAAATCTATTTTCCAAACGCTGTAATCTTTCTAAAATAAAGTCCATCTGCCCATCGCCTCTCACTAACGCCAGATAGCTAAAGAACTGTAGTAAAATTACAACTTTTATATACGTAAACATATGTCCTGCCATTCTGCTTGTGGTATGAGCGAGACTTAGTTGTATTATGGTTTTATACCATCGATGTCTGGTTGGTCATGTGCACCACTTGGGCGATCGCAACCAATAGAATCCATACACTTGTTTCATTGGTAGTCAGTTTGATACGAAGTATAATATGTGCGTTTACATTGTTTTGTTGTTCGTTGATTGTCAGGGTATCCACACTGGGTATGATTATGTTACCATCACATACCATGTTAGTATCATACGTACATGAGCTGTGTCTTAATGACTTAGTATGTATCATATGAGCGAATCGACTTCGTTAATGAAATTGCTGAATATTTTTAAAACATAATTTAAATTCCTCTCATAAAATCATATCAATTCATTGCCTTGTATTTTCAATATAATGTCGATGCTGACTTTAGGAAATGACTAAACACTGAGTTTCTGCTAAGCAAAAGGGCGCTGTTTGGATTTTTTATTTGGCCAACAAGAAAAACGATTTTCAAAAATCCAGTGCTAGCAATAAAGCAGGTATATTCGTTTTCAGGAGATCAAGTTCTTACGAACGTGTTTTGATGTACGAGGGGCGTTTCAAAAGTTCCAGGAAAAGTGCTCTAAAATGTTTATCGTTTGTTCAAATTACTTCAAACTTTGCTTTTAAATAGAACACGTCATGATACAAATTATACAATGAATCAAACACATGATGATGTGCTGTATAAAAATGGCACTGCTGCCATAGTAACGTCAGTAATGGCTACCCGGGGCAATTTTGACGTCACGTCGTAGAAATTGTCAAACTAACCTACACATTGCTCCCAATCAAATCGCTACCAATTAACAATGACCTAAAATTACTGCATGGAACATTTGCAATGGGCGGTATAACATAATTTCAGTCAATTTATGCCATAATTTAAATAGTCCCACTGTTGTGATCAGGTTTATTTGTCGCCATATTAGAATCACCCGTTAAATGTCAGTAAATCATTGAAATTTGACCAGTTTTTGTCTTTTGGCTGGAAAATTAAGACTTAACCAAATAGAATTGATAAACACTGCCTGTTAAGAACGTTGGTTGTCATTTGGTAGCATGTATGCTTAGTATGAACGCTTCCAGACTGTCAGTGGTACTGCTGCTGATGATAATAGGAAGGTACGGCCTGTTGTGAATCAGACGCTTGACGTTACGTTGCACGTTTCTGCTTGATTTTGAGATACTTTTGAATATTTTGCAAACGGACTCTGGAAGTGCATACCTTCAAGCGAGGTATTATTTTAGAATATAAAGCATTGTTGTTATTGTAGCAAGTGCATTTTGCGTGTCCTTTGACTGACTGAGGTAGATTTATTCAAAACATGTTAATAACGTACGGTCAAATATAACATTGCCCCGGGTAGCCATAAGAGACGTTACTATGGCAGCCGTGTCATTTTGTACGGCTCACCCTCATGCGTTAAATTCATGGTACACAAAGTATCATGAATTGTTCTATGTAAATGCAAAGTTTGAAGTATATTGACCAAAAGATAACTAATATAGAGCACTTTTCCTGGAACTTTTGGAACGCCCTACGTAAACCGCGTTATCGACTCCTATTCATTAAACACTTATTGTTTGTTTTATATTATAGAAATTTATAACTGTCATCTTTCTGTTTCATTAATCTTAGTTTTCATATATAACACCTTATAACATGGCATTAGTAATCTGTCATTACATACAACACCTTTGGTAAAGGAAACGTCTATAACATTTGATCAAATGCAGTACCTGGGCAGTGTTCTACGTCACTTTGGGCTAAATTGGTCCCCAATCACTTGTCCAAAATGTATGTTTTAATTCCCTACTCCTGAAAAGATATCACTTAATACAATGGATGTTTTTGCAGTCACGTATAGTCTATAAACCATTTAATGGTGTACGAGCATTGCATAGCTTTAAGACATGAGAAAATGTGTACTTCAATCATTGATTGTTTTAGATTTTCGCTTTCATTTTTGAAAACATCACATTCCTTGCGACGTATTTCTCTCCATATTTAATGGTTACGACACATTGCTCCCTTTCTAATGGACCCTGTCATCCTTCACTGTACCACTCACTAGCTGACTACGGTAGATTTGCATTCGCTTTAACTTTAATTACCAAAACTATTATTTATCCTTCATCTATTTTATACATTAACAAAAAGTATTTTGATTAACTAAATGAATGTAGTTAAACCCAATTCGGTAGATTTGCATTCGCTTTAACATTAATTACCAAAACTATTATTTATCCTTCATCTATTTTATACATTAACAAATAGTACTTTGATTAACTAAATGAATGTAGTTAAACCCAATTCGTTGATGAAAACACGTTTTGTAGACGTTTTAAAACTAAGTTTTACGAATACATAAAGTATTCTTGCAACGTATACTGGTATTACGATCAAGGGCTGTGTTTTAGCGTCCGTTAATTAGGTCACGGCTTTTCTCCGTATGATAGCACTATATATTACGCTGTAACAACGTTAAATATATATATTTACTGCGTTAGTCACGCAATCGATTTTAGGGGTTTAAAAGGTAAAAAACCGACGTTATGCGATTTGTTTTTTCTTCTAGATGAGTAATTCCAGATTCGTATGAAAATGTAGAAGGTCTGTCAAGCCAAAAATGTGATTATACGAGAGTCTTTTGATCAATTTTGCAATTTACCAACTAGGATGCATATATCAGAGTTGGTTTGCCCATGTACTACCGGGTCTATAAGGGGTTAGGGTAAATCAATAATTTCCTCAGGAATCAAGACGTTGGACTTACTCGCATCACACTCAGTCACACGTTGTTCAAGGAAGAAAACTGGCATTCATACATACAATTAGCTTTATACTTAGTGGAGTAGAAAAAATCGCGGGTACAGTGGTAACGGTCGATACTTTAGAAATTGGAGGGGCATTTTAACTTCCTTATTTTTCAACTGATCTATACAAATTTTAGTCTATTATCTTTCTAGTAATCTAAAAGCTTTTCACATAATTTAGGGGTTCAGGACTAAGAAACTTATATTTACTGACAGCCATCAGTTTTACAAAAGATCTCCGATTGTACTGGCAAACAAAAGAATATTTAAACATGGTATTACTTAATTTACTTAACAAAATGTACGAAACAACTTAGTATGAGGAACATTAAAATATACTCTGTAACATAAGTTTAGCAACACTGAGTATAATTTCTAAATATGAGACTCATTTAGAAAGAATAACAATAACTAGTTCGTTTGATGTTTATACAAAAGGTTGCAAACATGTATACCAAAATTGATTTTAAAATCACGTGCTAACTGCTAGTAAATTAACGTCAAAGGACGTAAGTTCACAACACAAAAGTCACAGAAATTACAGCATCACATGAGATACCCGTCATGATTCGAGATCAGCTAATACGCGTCGTTGAACACTTGGAATCAGTTGCAAACATGTTCTTGTGATATGATTATACATTTATTTAGTGATGACCGCTCCAGAACATGAATATTACTAACGTCATTAAATTGACGCTTTCGTCGTCAACACTATCCAGCATTTGCTTCAATACGAGATGCGTCCGGTCTACGTGACAGCCGATCAATTGCACGTGCGCTATTGATACGTATTTCAGAGCGTATCGGAGCGCTGATAGTTGCCCCTCCTTTCTTCGATCCCGTTGTGTGGATTAGTGTACTTCAAATACATTTGTAACACCATAGTATGCGAAGCTACCCGAATAGGGGTTACAGCATTCAGACAACACCATGATGGTTGTTTTACGCCATTGCTTCTCGCATTCCCTTTCTCAATTATTCCAACTTTTTCACCGGGTTTTAATTAACTGACCAACGCTTAACACATTCAACATCAATTTGGAACAATTTAAGGGACCAGTTCGCAGCCTCCCTATTAAGGTGTCATTTCCTTAATTGTGCGCTGGAGCATATCGTGAGTACTTTTTCGATGTGGTAAAACTGATTGTGTTTAAAGAGAAGACTGTCCATTCAATATAACATCATTATCATTAAATTATCTATTTTGTTATAGTATTGTTGCTATATTTATTTTACATAGTATAAGACTACCGTCACATCCTCAAAAATGTTACAAAAGTCTAACAATAGCGGGATACTTGGCATTGTTGGCATGTGATTAGCTGCTATTCATACAATTCTGAGGTTAAGTACAAATTGAAGATAAGTGTAGACTGGATACCCAATTTGCCTAATGCACGCGAGGCCTTATAAAATTTCCAAATATAGTTTTTGAAACTTTTTTAAAATACAGACTCGTTTGCAGATGCATTGACCATCCATGAGATGTGTATCCACTTTGTAACTAATTGAAAGACACATAGCCAAATATGGATCGACAAAGACTGGACAACATACATAGGTTGTGTTTCAAAATGCACAATTACCTAATGAGCCGATATAGTGATTTATTATTTCAATATATATATGCGTTTTTCTTTCTTGACCAATGTCCTTTCATTCTTATTCAAGTATAAAGTAAGAGGAAAATGCATTAATAGGAAGTTTTGCAATGTTAAATTATGTCACAAATTGAAGTCTTCATCAAGCACATTCCAGCCACTGGTTTTCATTAGAATATAGCCTGGATGTATATTATGTGCTTGTGTGCATTCATATTTGAAAACCCCCGTACTTGCTTTATTACTAACTATTTTGAAATCACCACTCTTGATGGTCATTCAAAATAGCAAAATCATTTTCTCTACAAGGACTGTGTTTTGGTGCAAGTATCTCTGTATTTTCACAAGACTGCTCAAACTTTATGCAACTTGTTTAATGTGGTATTTTCTTGACAAAATATGGTACAGGTACTAAAATTGTATGTACGCCCGTCTGCATACTTTGCTTTTCATTGGTTACTAAAATTCCCAAGGCGGTAATTCGAATGTCCAATGGAAACGCACATTGTATTTAGTATCGTACTAAGACATTCTTCCACCAATCAAACTAATGCATCAATTCTACTGGTTGTGACACATTCGATGCACATGACCAAACATCGTTTGTATAAATACAGAATACAACCTCTGTATCGCTCACAACACAAGCAGAATGGCAGGAGATATGTTTACATGTAAGAAGGTTGTGATACTACTAATGTTGATTAGCTATCTGGCGTTAATAGTGAAAGGCGATGATGAGATGGACTTTATCAGAGAAAGATTACAGCGACTGGAAATTAGACTTTCAGAACAGGCAACGAGATTTGCAGAGGATATAGCTCTTATGAGAAGTGAGCTATATTCAGGACTGACCCCGGACCATGAGAAAGTTGAAGGAGGAAGTAGAGAGTCACACGTGTCTGATTGCTCTGCGTGGCGTCGCTTGGGTTATACAACTAGTGGTATATATACGGTGTTTCCACCAGAGACCATGTGGAGACCATTAAAGGTTTATTGTGACATGGAAACTGACGGTGGTGGTTGGACTGTATTCCAAAGACGAATGGATGGTTCGGAGGATTTTTATAGAAATTGGATGAACTACACGTTCGGGTTTGGTAATTTGTCCGGTGAATTTTGGCTAGGAAACGAGTATGTGAATCGTTTAACCTCAAATTTTCCCTGTGAGCTGCGCATTGATATGGAAGATTTCGAAGATGATATCGGAGTGGCAAAATACGGACTATTTTCTGTTGGGCAGATGTCGGAGGGATATGTACTTTCAGTAGAATATTTTACCGGAAATGTGTCCGATTCGTTTCTCCATGCGCACGCTAACAAGCAATTCTCGACTTATGATGCCGGTCCATCATCGAAGTGCTCCAGAACCTTTAAAGGTGGCTGGTGGTATGATAACTGTCACGGCTCGAATTTGAACGGATTGTATCATGGTGGTGAACACGACTCGTATGCTGATGGCGTCATTTGGTACGACTGGAAGGGTCATCATTATTCATTGAAGCGGACAGAGATGAAATTTCGACCAAGATAAAAAGAGAAACTTATTCGAATGGCGGATATTTGACGATTGATCTATTGTATAAGTTTTTAAGAAGGTTTTTTTTTAAATGTTTTGGCTCAACGAGAATTTATCTTTTCGTGGACGTACTAAACAGCCTTATAGATCTCGAAGAAACATGTATGGTGGTAATTACTTATCATATCAATTCCTTTGGGTTGTTGTTACATTCTTGGCTTTATTATCAATAATGTACGTTGACTTTATATATTAAATTTTAACATTTTACACATTATTGCATTTAATACAAACTTGGTATAGTTTTTGCAAGTGTGGTTCCAGATGGAAAATGTGGTTAGTTGTATTGAGTCGAGTTTCTAACGATCAGTAGTTCGAGTTTGTATGGATAAAAAGAAAAGACGCTAAATTGTAATCAAATTACACAAAACTTGTTACCAACTTGTATTTACTAAAACCTTATAAATTAGGTTAAATGTTGGACTCGAGAAAACAGGTCTCCTAATTGCGGTCGATGAATTAAAATGAACTTGCCACAATATATTCTCTATTTAGAGGTGGTATTTAACATAGCGTTTTCTGTAATGTATACTAATCACTGAATTTGTATCATAAAAAGATGTAAAATAAAACATTAATAAAATACTATCATGTTATTTGTATGCCTACTTATAGCGTCAACCTGCTTATACTGGACACTTTATTATCCATAGTGTTCGCTCTAAGGTCAGCCAGTCACAGGATGACCACTATAGACAGTGTGTACTGTACATCCGCCAGTCTGGCGAAGTTGTACGGATGATTTGATTATCATCAACTTTGTTGCTGTCATTAGCAATATGCCAGAGGACATAAAGGGCAGTAAGCGAGAAATGGTTATGTAACTGCCACTATTTATCAAAGCACTTACAGACATCATATATTTACGTTCATATTTAATCTCTGAATAATTATTTTACAACTACAAAATATAATATAAATGGATCTGTAATACTAATAATGGTCCAGAAAATGACTTTCTAACAACTGTTTATATACGCAATTAGCAATTATTAAAGCGTTATAAGGAATTTAAATATGAACGTAAGTTTAAGATTTCCGTACATGCTTTGATAAGACCGGCGACTAAAATTCAAAGCATCATGGTATAATCAACCGCTGAAGAGTTATCAAAGTGTACGTAGAAGGAAGTTATATGCTGCAACTTTTGGCTGTCTCGGTACGACAGATACGTTAGTACAGCGTACACATATTGAATGTCACAGAAATAATTATACATTTATTTGTACAAACCGATGTTAATGAATTTGACAAGGAAAGCAAACACTTGTCAGAGCATAAGAATGGACAGTTGGACAAGCGGCAACAGTGAGGAACGTGTAACAACGACAGACAACTGTACATTCACGGTCAATTACATCAGTTTGCATGTTTACAAAAGGTAACAAACAATATCGAATCTAGATACCAAGTGCCTTTTATACTCAACCCCTGCCCGTTTTGACTATAACATTTGGGCAAATACCATTTCTCAGTTCTTTATGTCAACCCGACCGTCCCTCCTTCAGTACGTAAGTTACGCGAATATTGTGTGTTGAACTCCTCATAAACCTTTAAGTGGATTGTTTACTTCTACAGATAAACAACCCAAAGGTACAGATGATCATAAATAATGAAAATGTTGCTGCTTTAATTTTACCAGCTGTATGCCCCTTTCTAGGAGTTCAGTCCCCTATTGGGCATCTGATTAATTTCTCTGAGCAATAATACCCACATTATCCATCATGGTTTAAAATGATACATTTACGAACAGTGTTTGTAAATGTTCGATATTCCATGGCGCCGCAGATCGATGTTGGATGCACATCCACCGGGAGAGAAATATTCTCCCCAGACAACGCAAATTCACTTAGGTAGCCCAATGACCAGAGGGGGGTTAAATTCCAAAGTCATAAATCCCATTTCTTTTGTGGGGTGTCATCAGCGTCAATGGGACACATTTCTAGGTGTGTTGTCAATCATTAAACACCTTGTCTAAAACTGCAAACTATTACATTCGTAGTATTGTAATACTCAATTACAAAGGCAAAAAGATACGTAACATGTACATGATATAATGACTTAATAGCTTTAATGGTACTTGTATGTTTTCTTGTTCACTTCGGTGTTTTCATATGGTTGTGGTCTGCTGTCTGTGGTTGATGTCTTGTCTGATTCGGATCAAATCGGATTTGATGCTTTGCATATTAACCGAAGACAAACGGAAATGGCCGAGCTTTCACTATTGGTATTTTCTGAACTTCCTTTGTGTTCTGTCGTTTCTGTTGATTTTTGCATTTCCTATCCTATATGTTAAATCGCTAGCTTAGAATGAGAAGGTCGTAACATACTTACTCACGACCTTATAAAGCTGATACATAGTTGACATCTGCATCATAAGGCGCTTCTTATGAGCCTTAAATTTAAGTAAATCGGAACTTGTCATATTGATCAAACTGAGGTTGAAACAGCTAGCTTGTTTTACCGTAAGTGAAGAGTATTTTTTTTGTTTTCTCAAAATATCGATTTTGTACTTACGACCTTCTAATGCTAAGCCAGCGAAATATCAGTCGTTCAAATCTACCATACCATTACGTAGGTAAATGTATCATTGATGGATAATATGTATCTTAGTTTATAATAATAATATATATAAATTTTCAATTTTATTTTTTATATTCGTTTTCAATGATACAGTTACCTGTGAGTCTGTGAAAACAACATATGCAGTTCAAAGTGTCCATAGTGGTCACCTTGTTGGACAAACTGCAAAGTGAATACTCTGGAAATGTGAGTGACTTCTCTAACCACGTTGGCTGCAATTAGTGGACATATGATAACTAGACAGTATTTTACTGATGTTTTATTTTACATATATTCTTACAGAGACAGCAGTGATTAATATACAAATTCATGACATTATTACCAAACTACATACATATATACAGTAAACCCTCATTAATAAACAGAAAATTACGAATAATTGAACAACGTCATACTCTCCACCAATTAGAAGACCAGTGTCCTACTTCCTGGGGTCCAGTCTCATAATATTGATGTAGAAAAGACAAAAAGTTATTTAGGCACTTAGACGTTATTCTTCTTAGCCATCAATAAACAGTACACTCTTATGATTATATGCATACGAAATGTAAGAATGAGTGTATAAGTCTACTCATTTTAAACCTGTTCAACCAAAATTTGATCTTCACTCATTACATGACCTTTTTCGATTTTCATGACAATATGTTCATACAATGTACATCGTGGTGCAAATTGCAGTGTATGTACGTATCCATGGGTATTATAAGATCGTAAATACTTACAACCTATATTCTTCTAAGTCAATAACATGCCTGGTGTCAGTACTCAAAGGTTTAAAATGTCTTTCGTAAACATGTATACATGTATGTATGAATAGAAATATGTATTAATAAATCTGAATAAAATGAACAAAATACAATGGAAGGATATTTAAAAAACACGTATCTCGAAAACAAGTGACATAATGAGTTTTATGGTTACAGATTACAGGTTACAGGTTATCGTTTCTTTGTTGTTACAGATGATAATGTTGTCATGGTAATAAGATAAAAGGCGCGCATACCTCTTTTATAACTATCGTGTTTCTTTTGGCTATATGGATAATTATAAATAAACTCTAATTGAGCTAATAAATTATCTCATCGGTCACAATTCAAATCAATGAAATCTTTTACACACTCGACCTTACAAATACTAGTACATGTACATCCCATATCATATTGGTTGAAATTTTATATCTTCCTTTTTTCCTGGAATAATAACGTCCCTATCAGTGGTGGATAAATCTCCAGACCATTGGTCAAATAGCTCAAAAGGATGTTTCATATATATTACAGACTTTGCACAAGCACATGGTGGAAGTATTAGACGAATAGGCACTGTTTAATTATACTTATCTAAAATTGTATCATACGACCATACTAAATCGCATCAATGTTTAGCACCCAGAATAACAGGTAACGATATCGTTGAAAACGAAAAAAGATCCACCATTTGTACAGAAATTCACGAGCCTGAACCAAGTATATATAGGCTGTGTGTTTACTCAAACAATGTTATGGGATGAATGTAAGCCTGTATAAAATTAACTTCATATTATAAAATCAATTGCGTAAAGGTTTACTTTTAACTGTCGCTGATGTAACACGTTGTTGGGGACGGTCATATAGATTTGTGTTGATTGCACCACATGAATCGGCTGTGAAACAGTATCTACATTTTACAGTATAACGTTTTAACTATTGAATCATTTTGGATAGGATCTGGTATGTAAGTAGTTTAAGCATTGCTGTATAGGAAAATAATTCGTTAATAGAGATATTGATAGTCAATTTTTGTTTTTGATTGGTTGAAATTTTGAACAAATAAACCTTTATAGAAAAATGTAAATTTTCAACGATACAGTTACCTTAGCCCAGAATAAGATATTTTATAAAAACAATCAACCCAAAGAGATACTACACGTTATGAATATACATGTACTGTAGTTAATAATTATGGGGTAAATGCTTATATGTTAGAACAAGGGACATATCTAATGATGAGAAAAAAGTCGTTGAGATTATTTACAAAAAACGTGTGCCGAAGTATGAAGATGTGGTTGATATGATACAAGATGAAGACAATGATTGAAAAGTGATTAGAAAAAACAATGAAATCAATATTGGTACTAATAATGGTACTATTAATTGGTAGCTAAACATGATAATACGTTTGAACAATTTATTTAAAATTTAGTTTAATCAGCACTTTAGAAAACAAGACATAACCGGTACATTACTCTGAATATCCTGATGAACTGGAAATTATTTCGAGGTCTTAGTGCAAAACTATGGTAATGCCAATATAAATTGATGTAGTTACCATAGTTTTGCACTGAGTCCTCGATTTGGTTTTCGATTTAAAATACGTGTGTATAAAATGTGTATAAACCATAATTATTCTTCTACAAAGCTTAATCCAACGGAGATAGAAATTGGAATCATCCACAATTGGAGCCAGTGATCTGTTTCAGCTGAAGCGAAACCAAACGACTATCACAGTGGATGTATTCTAGAACACGGGCATATATATTTACCGGAGACCAACGGAATTTGTTGAGCTTTCCAGATAGCCCTTACACAACACTGACCTAAATTGTCTCTGCATTGAAGCGTATTTTCTTAAAACCAGTTAGATGTGTATTCTGACGTTACAATTCCATATACAATATTCACGCATAATGTCAAAAATATCACACAAACACAAAACACTATATATGTTAAACTGTTCAGTTAATTACGGTACCATTATGTTTGTTCTGGCTATATAGATACAAACATCCAAATGCTAGTTTAACCATTTAATGTTGGTCGAAATTTCATCTCTGTCCGCTTCAATGAATAATGATGACCCTTCCAGTGTTTCCAGTTGACGCCATCAGCATACGAGTCGTGTTCACCAGCATGATACAATCCGTTCAAATTCGAGAAGTGACAGTTATCATACCACCAGCCACCTTTATAGGTTCTGGAGCAATGAGATGATGGTCCTGCATCATAAGTCGAGAATTGGTCTTTGTTATGCCTTACGAGAAAAGAATCAGTCACATTTCCGGTAAAATTTTCTACTTTAAGTACAAATCCTTCCGACAATGTTCCGACAGAAAATAGTCCGTATTTTGCCACTCCGATTTCATTTTCGAAATCTTCCATGTCAATGCGCAGCTCACAGGGAGCAGGTGAGGTTAAACGATGTATATTCTCATTCCCTAGCCAAAATTCACCCGTCAAATTACCAAACCCATTTGTGTAGTCCGCCCAATTTCTATAAAAGTTCTCCGAACCATCCATTCGTCTTTGAAATACTGTCCAACCACCACCGTCTGTTTCCATGTCACAATAAACATCTAAATTAGGATACACAGTATATATCCCACTGGTTATGCAACCCATTCGCCGCCATTCGGAGCAATCAGCAAGGCGTAATTCTATATTTGTACATGTTCTAGTTGTACACTCGACGTTAGCAGTTTCTGTTATGTTCGGAACTTTGTCGAATGTCTGATAAAGCTCTATTCTTAGTAATTCTATATCGTCCGTCAGTCTCGTTTCCAGTATAGCTATATCTTCTGAAAATCTAGTTTCAAGTAATGTTATGTCCTCTGAAAACCGCGCTTTTCTCAATACTATATCCTCCGAAAATCTATTTTCCAAACGCTGTAATCTTTCTAAAATAAAGTCCATCTGCCCATCGCCTCTCACTAACGCCAGATAGCTAAAGAACTGAAGTAGAATCACAACTTTTATATACGTAAACATATGCCCTGCCATTCTGCTTGTGGTATGAGCGATACAGAGGTTGTGTTCTGGTTTTATACCATCGATGTCTTGTTGGTTATGTGCACCAATAGGACGATCGCAACCAATAGAATCCATACACTTGTTTCATTGGTAGTCAGTTTGATACGAAGTATAATATGTGCGTTTACATTGCTTTGTTGTTCGTTGATTGTCAGGGTATCCACACTGGGTATGATTATGTTACCATAACATACCATGTTAGTATCATACGTACATGTGCTGTGTCTTAATGACTTAGTATGTATTATTTGAGCGAATCGACATCGTTAATGAAATTGCTAAATATTTTTAAAACATAAGTTAAATTTCTCTCATATGATTCTATCAATTCATTGCCTTGTACTTTAGGAAATGACTAAACACTGAGTTGCTGCTAAGCAAAAGGGTGCTGTTTGAATGTTTTATTTGGCCAACAAGAAAAACGGTTTTCAAAAATCCAGTGCTAGCAATAAAGCAAGTATAATTATTCGTTTTCAGGAGATCAAGTTCCTACGAACGTGTTTTGATGTAAACCGCGTAATCGACTCCTATTCATTAAACACTTATTGTTTGTTTTATATTATAGAAATTTATAACTGTGATCATTTTTTTCTATTAATCTTAGTTATCATATATTGCACATTATAACATGGCCTTAGTAATCTGTCATTACATTGTATATACAACACCTATGGTAAAGGAAATGTCTATAACATTTACCCAATGCTGTACCTGGGCAGTGTTCTAAGTCACTTTGGGCCTAGAATTGTCCATATTCCCTTGTCCGAAAAGTATGTATTAATCCCTTACTTTTAAAAAAGATATCTTTTGGATGTGTTCGCAGGCCCCACGTATAGTATATAAACCATTTCGTGGTATACGAGCATTGTAAACCTTTAAGACACGAGACAATGTTTACTTCAATAACTGATTAGTTAAGATTTTCGCTTTCATATTCGAAAACATCATATTCCTTGGTATCTCTACGGTAGATATGCATTCGCCTGAACATTAATTACTAAAACTATTATTTAGCCTTCATCTATTATGAACATTAACAAATGGTACTTCGACAAAATGAAGTTAAACCCAATTTGGTGATGAAAATACGTTTTGTAGACGTTTTAAAACTATGTTTTACGAATACATAAAGTATTCTTGCAACTTATATTACGATCAACTGTGCTATTGATGAAAACTCCCGAACGTGCTTTACCGTCCGTTAATTAGGTCACGACTTTTCTCGGTATTCATACACTTCATCGCTGTAACAACGTTAAATAAATGTAAATTAATTATATATATTTTACCGCGTTGGTCACGCACATGACGCTGTAGATTTTTGGGGGTTAAAAGGTAATAAACCATTGTTATGCAATTGGGTTTTTTTTCTTCTAGATGAATAAGTCCAGATTCGTATATAAATGTTGTAGATCTATCAAGCCAAAAATGTGATTATACGAAAGATTTTTGATAACTTTTGCAATTAACCAACTGGAGTTAAGTCCCTTTGAAACTAGGACGCATATATCAGAGTTGGTTTGCCCATGTATTACCGGGTATATAAGTGGTTAGGGTAAATCAATAATTTCCTCAGGAATCAAGACGTTGGACCTACTTGCATCACACTCAGTCACACGTTGTTCAAGGAAGAAAACTGGCATTCATACATACAATTAGCTTTATACTTAGTAGAGTAGAAAAAATCGTAGGTACAGTGGTAACGGTCGATACTATAGAAATTGGAGGGGCATTTTAACTTCCTTATTTTTCAACTGATCTATACAAATTTTAGTTTATTATCTTTCTAGTAATCTAAAAGCTTTTCACATAAATTAGGGGTTCAGGACTAAGGAACTTATATTTACTGACAGCCATCAGTTTTACATAAGATCTGTACTGGCAAACAAAAGAATATTTAAACATGGCATTACTTAATTTACTTAACAAAATGTACGAAACAACTAAGTATGAGGAACATTAAAATATACTCTGTAACATAAGTTTAGCAACACTGAGTATAATTTCTAAATATGAGACTCATTTAGAAAGAATAATAATAATTAGTTCGTTTGATGTTTATACAAAATGTTGCAAACATGTATACCAAAATTGATTTTAAAATCACGTGCTAACTGCTAGTAAATTAACGTCAAAGGACGTAAGTTCACAACACAAAAGTCACAGAAATGACAGCATCACATGTGATACCCGTCATGATTCGAGATCAGCTCATACGCGTCGCTGAACACTTGGAATCAGTTGTTAATATGTTCTTGTTATATGATTGTACATTTATTTAGTGAAACCCGCTCCAGAACATGAAGATTACTAACGTCATTAAATTGACGCTTTCGTCATCAACACTATCCAGCATTTGCTTCAATACGAGATACGTCCGGTCTACGTGACAGCCGATCAATTGCACGTGTGCTATTGATACGTATTCCAGAGCGTATCGGAGCGCTGATAGTTCGACCCCGTTGTGTGGATTGGTGTTCTTGAAATACATTTGTAACACCATAGTATACGAAGCTACCCGTATAGGGGTTACAGCATTCAGACAACACCATGACGTTTGTTTTACGCCATTGCTTCTCGCATTCCCTTTCTCAATTATTCTAACTTTTTCACCGGGTTTTAATTAACTGACCAACGCTTAACACATTCAACATCAATTGGGAACAATTTAAGGGACCAGTACACAGCCTCCCTATTAAGGTGTCATTTCCTTAATTGTGCACTGGAGCATATCATGAGTACTTTTTCGGTGTGATAAAATTGTTTTTGTTTAAAGAGAAGACTCTCCATTCAATATAACATCATTATCATTAAATTATCTGACGCATTTAAGAATTTTTATGTTATAGTATTGTTGCTATATTTATTTTACATAGTATATGACTACCGTCACATCCTCAAAAATGTTACAAAAGTCTAACAATAGCGGGATACTTGGCATTGTTGGCATGTGATTAGCTGCTATTCATACAATTCTGACGTTAAATACAAATTGAAGATAAGTGTAGACTGTATACCCCATTTGCCTAAAGCACGCGAGGCCTTATAAAATTTCCAAATATAGTTTTTGAAACTTTTTTAAATACAGACTCGTTTGCAGATGCATTGACCATCGATGATATGTGTATCCATTTGGTAACTAATTGAAAGACACATAGCCGAATATGGTCGACAAAGACTGGACAACATACATAGGTTGCGTTTCAAAATGCACAATTATGTTATGAACCGATGGAGTGATATATTATTTCTATATATATATGCGTTTTTCTTTCTTGAACAATGTCCTTTCATTCTTATTCAAGTATAAAGTTAGAGGAAAATGCATTAATAGGAAGTTTTACAATGTTAAATTATGTCACAAATTGAAGTCTTCATCAAGCACATTCCAGCCACTGGTTTTCATTGAAATATAGCCTGGATATATTTTATGTGCTTGTATGCATTCATATTTGAAAACCCCGTACTTGCTTTATTACTAACTATTTTGAAATCACCACTCTTGATGGTCATTCAAAATAGCAAAATCATTTTCTCTACAAGGTCTGTGTTTTGGTGCATGTATCTCTGTATTTTCACAAGACTGCTCAAACTTTATGCAAATTGTTTAATGTGGTATTTTCTTGACAAAATATGGTACAGGTACTAAAATTGTATGTACGCCCGTCTGCATACTTTGCTTTTCATTGGTTACTAAAATTCCCAAGGCGGTCATTCGGATGTCCAATGGAAACGCACTTTGTATACTTCGTATCGTACTGAGACGTATCTGCTACCAATTAAACTAGTGCATCAATTCTACTGGTTGGGACATATTCCCTGCTCATGACCAACCAGACATCGTTGGTTTAAATACATAACGCAACTTAGTATCGCCCATACCACAAGCAAAATGGCAGGAGATATGTTTAAGTATATGAAAGTTGTGATACTACTACAGTTGATTAGCTATTTGGCGTTAGTGAAGGGCGATAATGAGATGGACTTTATCAGAGAAAGATTACAGCGACTGGAAATAAGACTTTCAGAACAGGCAACGAGATTTGCAGAGGATGTAGCTCTTATGAGAAGTGAGCTATATTCAGGACTGACCCCGGACCCTGAGATTGTTGAAGGAGGGAGTAGAGAGCCACACGTGTCTGATTGCTCTGCGTGGCGTCGCTTGGGTTATACAACTAGTGGTATATATACGGTGTTTCCACCAGAGACCATGTGGAGACCATTAAAGGTTTATTGTGACATGGAAACAGACGGTGGTGGTTGGACAGTATTTCAAAGGCGAATGGATGGTTCGGAGGATTTTTATAGAAATTGGATGAACTACACGTTCGGGTTTGGTGATTTGTCCGGTGAATTTTGGCTAGGAAACGAGTATGTAAATCGTTTAACCTCAAATTTTCCATGTGAGCTGCGCATTGATATGGAAGACTTCGAAGATGATATAAGAGTGGCAAAGTACGGACTATTTTCTATTGGGCAGATGTCGGAGGGATATGTACTTTCAGTAGAACATTTTACCGGAAATGTGTCAGATTCTTTCCTCCGTACACAAGCTAACAAACAATTCTCGACTTATGATGCCGGCCCATCATCTCATTGCTCCGAAAAATACAAAGGCGGCTGGTGGTATGCGAATTGTCACGCATCGAATTTAAACGGATTATATCATGCTGGACATCACGACTCTTATGCTGATGGAATCAACTGGGCCGATTTTAGGGGTGCACATTATTCCTTGAAGCGGACAGAGATGAAATTTCGACCAAAATAAAGAGAGAAACTAATTCGAATGGCGGATATTTGACGATTGATCTATTGTATAAGTTTAAAGTTGAAGTTCTTTTTAAATGTTTTGGCTCAACGAGATTTTATCAATTCGCAGACCTACTATACAGCCTTATATATCGATGGCTTAAAATTAGAAGGTCGTAAGTGCCTCTTACGACCTTTTATGATTCATACATATTAAGAATAAGCATCACAGGGCGCTTCTTATGAGCTCATTTTCATAAAAATCTGAACGTGTCATGTTGACCTAAATAAAGTTGTAAAAGTTTGTTTTACCATAAGTAAAGACTAAATGTCAGACAGTTTTTCCGTGTTTTCTCAAAATATCGATTTGGTAGTTGCGACCTTCTAATACTAAGTCATCGATATCTCGAAGAAACATGCATGGTGGTAATAACTTATCATTTTAATTCATTTGCGTTGCTGGTACATTCTTGACATTATTATCAATAATGTTGACGTTATAAATTTAATTGAATACGTACATTTACACATTATTGCATTAGTCCAAACTTGGTATAGTTCCTGCAAGTGTGGTTCCAGGTGGCAAATGTGGTTAGTCGTATTGAGTCGAGTTTCAAACTTCAAACGATCAGTATTTCTAATATCTAGGGATAGTAATAAAAGAAGCCAAGCTGTAATCACATTAAAACATTCACATTCACACATTTCATTTTTATGCAAGTAGGTAGAAACTCTGGATATTACCATTTGTATGATAAAGGTTATTTTGCGTTATTGTTACTTACTTGTATTCACTAAAACCTTATAAATAGGGTTAAATGTTGGTCTCAAGAAAACTGTTCTCCATATTTATCTGTACTAATTAAAATGAACTTGCCACAATATATTCTCTATTTAGAGGTGGTATTTAACATAGCGTTTTCTGTAATGTAAACTAATCACTGAATTTGTGTCATAAAAATATGTTAGATAAAACATTAATAAAATAATGTCTTGTTATATATATGCCTACTTATTGCAGTCAACCTGCTTGTACCGGACACTTAATTACAGGGGCGTATTTAGGTGGGGGGCTAGGGGGCTTGAGCCCCCCCAGCTGACTGGCCAGATATTATTTCTTAAAAAATGAGCCCCCTAAAATTTCAAACTTATCCACTATTTCCTGTTCATTAGCCCCCCCCCCCCCCCAATAAACAGCTACATGATAAGTGTGATTTAGCCCCCCAGGCAAAAACCTCTGACATGATTATACTAGTCTAGGTAAACTACATGCTTCATTGATTGCTGGTGATAATCACACTATCCGATTGGCTAAAGGAGAAACATTCGACTAATGAAATTCCCAGAAACATGTAGCCACAGGCATAATAATTTATATTTCAAAACATAGGCCTATGTCCACAAATTATTGACATTCCCGATTTTTTTCTGTATGTTACTGAAAGTAATGAGATGTAGAAAATCTGAATTTTGTTATATAATTTCTACTCAATAAAATTATGTTGTTAAGTTGATGGAATTTTTTTAATTTATAAAACTTGCAAATTATTACTAATTTACAAAATACAGAAATTTGACATCCATGATTTTTTATTAACACATTTATTATTTTTATTAACAAATTCATGACTCTTTTTTTCTAAATTTTATTTCTGTGACAAATTGTCACAGACTAATTGAGTGAGAGTGACAGAGAATCGGGCCTCGATCGCTAAAAAAACACCGCCCATGACTCAAATTGTCGAAGTTCGTACGTTGAAACAATGTCAATAACTTTGAGGTTATTCAGGTTTGTATTGTATGCACAATCGTGATTACATAGCAGGAAATTGCACCAATTCAATTTGCCAGTGTGAATTTTTTTTACCACGGGAGCCCTCCCAGAACCCTTCCAAAGTTTAACCTTCCCATGAAGACAGGTTTTTAAAAAGTCTTTTGCAGATTTGTTTTAAAAGTCTGTTCACAAAAAGCAGACTGACAAAGATAAGGGTAGATAGATAGATAGATATTAAGTTGTCCACAACAAGAGTGGTACAACCCTTTATGTAGGTTCACATCCATAAAAATTATCTAGATGAACTTTGTGACCAATCAGTTTTATGAAAATGTGACCAAATTCTGACTTCTTGAGTTCTATACATTTAATAATTTTCAATAAATTCGTTGTTTTTAATGTTTAAGTATTTCATATAACGGTGATTGGATAACAGGAAATTGCACCAATTCTGTGGGCCCTTAAAAAATGCCCGCGGGAGGGTGTCCCCTCCCGGAACCCTCCCCAAGTTGAGCCCCCCCTATGAAACATTTCTGTATACGCCCCTGAATTATCCATAGTGTTCGCAAATTACGGTCAGCCAGTCACAGGGTGACCACTATAGACAGTGTGTACTACATGTATACATCCACCAGTCTGGCGAAGTCATACGGATGATTTGATTATCATCAACTTTGTTGCTGCCCTTAGCAATATGTCAGAGGACATAACGGACAGTACGTAAGGAACTTAAATGGTTATGGAACTGACACTATTTATGAAAGCAGTTAGAAACATAAAAAATTTACGTTCAAATTTAATCTCTGAATAATGATTTTACAACTACAAAATGTGATATAAATGGATCTGTACTAATAATGGTCCAGAAAATGACTTTCTAACAACAGTTTATATCCGCAATTAGCAATTATTAAAGCATTATAACGAATTTAAATATGAACGTAAGTTTAAGATTTCCGTACATGCTTTGATAAAACCGGTGACTAAAATTCTAAGCATCATGGTATAATCAACCGCTGAAGAGTTATCAAAGTGTACGTAGAAGGAAGTAATATGCTGCTAGTTCTGGCTGTCTCGATACGACCGATATGTTAGTACAGCATGCACATATTGAATGTTAAAGAAATAATTATACATGTATTTGTAAAAACCGATGATGATGATGAATTTGTAAGGGAAAGCAAACACATGTCAGAGCATTTAATTAACAGTTGGACGAAAAGTGACACTAACCAACACATAACTACGACAGAATACTGTATTTTTATCATTCACGGTCAATTACATCAGTTTACACGTTTACAAAAGGAAACCAACAATATAGAATCGCAAGGACATCCACACATTATGTAGGCTTTTCTCAAAGCAAAAGGCCTACGTATCTGAATTTATGCTATTTAACCAACAGACATAAACTTTTACTTATAAATGTTATTTTTTTATCAAGCGGCAACAATTAAAAGTGGTATTACATCGATGAATGGCTACGTTATTGATTTTCCAGCTCCTAATAATTTTCATTAATGTCAAAAAGTCTAAACTTTATAAACATTAGGTCAAGCCATTCTTGAAAACCAAGGTCCGCATTAGTCTGGAGTTCCCTCCCCTTGATGCTACGCTATCTGGTATCTAATACTGAACAGATTGGATGCCGGGAACCAGAATAGGTCCGCATATGACTATCCATATTATTTTAGACCGTACCAATTAGAAGGATGGTATAAATTCCAGTTAGCCGTAAATCCGGAAGGTATATTGTTGCGTACGTGATCTATGTTGTTTACGTTTTCATTTTCAGTGATTATCTTGTTATTTGCTGTTTTTATTTGATGACAGTCGCATAATGCTTTGACTGATATATATTCCGTTACTATATGTTAAATTGGCCAGTGATTATTATGAAAATGTTCGCAAAAATGGCCTAAAAATAAAGGAAATGACATTACCTGATTACTTGAAGGTGTCTATTTCATCACGTAGGCCATGTACTGTCCTACCTTAGGCCATGCGGTGCACATATTCTAAAAGGTTTACACATTAAATCTGTGGTCTGTGGTAAAATATTGATAAGGCTAGGAAAGTAACGTACACTTGATTCATACATTCCATATTTTCCTGAAGCCAATCAGGATCTTCTATATCTCTGAGCCAATGCAGGAGATTGGTGATGAAAATGTAGGAGATTTCATTGAAATGCAGGAGATTTCATTGAAATGCAGGAGATTTTTCTTGCTCAAACTTTAAACTTAAATAATTAAAGGAAATATGCAGTTTTCACCTATTTTACTTGTAGGACATTACCATGCATGCTTTATAAAGCTATTTAACTTAATATTTAAATT
Organism: Spisula subtruncata; assembly: GCA_963678985.1. NCBI lineage: Eukaryota > Metazoa > Mollusca > Bivalvia > Venerida > Mactridae > Spisula > Spisula subtruncata. The sequence continues at coordinate 21,582,553 of OY787661.1, forward strand.
GCTATCATTTTCATCATGCGAACAAAAAATGTCAAGGTTCCAGTATTCCAAGAAATGCAGGAGATTTGATCAATTTGCCTAAAATCACACAGGAGTAGAGTATCAAATGCAAGAGACACCTGCATCATGCAGGAGATCTGGCATGTATGTTGATTCCTTCATAGGAACCTGATATTTATATAAATGGTCCCAAAACACTATCCGATACCCCGCTACTGACAAGCAACCAAATGAAAAAAGAGCTTATTGGATAGTGTTTTGGGGCCATTTATATAAATATCTGGTTCCCTTTGGTTCCATACACTGGAAAATGGTCAATCTACAGTGGTGTCCATCAAAATGATAATAAACAGATAAAATGTTTAGGTTAGCTATTTAGTTATGGTCATACATGTATATGTATCCATGTAACTACATAAATCATGACTAAGAATGGCGATGGTAGGGTTACCAGTCAGAACCACACTTTTGTTTTATTTTGTTGACCAAATCACAACTTTATTAATCTACCAGGGTTGAGATATAATTGTTTTTATTTTTCATGTCATGACATCAGGTCCAGCTATCAGTATGTCAGCTCGTGCAGGACGTTCATTACTCGTGCAGTTTGTGCGGAACTACAGTCAGGATGTCAAACATTATAAGCTAGTTATAGCTGGTGCCGGATCAGGAGGCTGTGCTGTTGCTGCAAGACTAAGAAACACGTTCGGAAATGGAAATATTGCTGTTGTGGACCCAGCCAAGGTATATAACATGTTTTAAGGATATGAACATCACCATATGTTAAATAGCATACAACTGCTTGTGCTGTATATACATAGGCCACATCATGTATAGCAGACTGAAGGCCATATATCACATATCGAGGGGTGCCTGCAAGACTGTAGTAACTACATATAATATTATAGTTAAAGAAGGACTTACTACAGTCTTGCAGGGACCCCATCGATATTGGAGTTCTCAACATATTTTACAGGTTACATTAATTAATAGTTTTGATGACTTATACAGTCAGGTGCCAAATTAAAGTTCACAAAGTAAAAAATGCATGAAAAATTTGACAGATTTTTTAACTTTGAAATTTCATGACACAATACATATAAATCTAGTGTACTATAAGTTGGTATCATATGATAGAACAGTCCAAGCATGATTTGATTCTGTTCAGAAAATAATTTACATTTATCATATTTTTGGTTACTAGGCAATTTAAGAACACCAGTGAAAATTCTTCATTGATGGAATAAGCCTGGTTGTCATGGTTACATACTTCTAGTATTTTGTATGCCAACCATACAGAAATATAAAGGAGTATTTGGCATTCTAAAAAATTAACTTCATTTGTTCTTAAAATGTAAGTTTGTAAAATGTAAATTCATTAAATCTCGAAGTTGAATAACAAAAAATGTAGTTCCCATTGACTCCCATGCAAATTTTGTCATTTTCACGTTAAAATATATCAAAACAAAATTCAAATGTTTGTTATTTTTATATTATAGCTCCGATTTTCTTCAAATAAAAACTGTTTAAAGGTAAAATTTATTGCGGTAAAAGTCAACATTAATTTAAATATTTCAGTTTGCCTGTGTTTCCATGACAACATTGTCAAATGGACTAACCATCAATTTTTAGTGGTGTTCTAGAATTGCTTAGCAACCGAAAATGAACAGTGGAAATGAGTAAAGTGCATGACAGTTTTATCAGAAATTGATTATCCTACTAAAGGATAGTAAACATAGTCTAATTGTTCTTATGTTACAATTGTTATGTTCTTCTATCTGAAGAAATTCATCAACATATTTTGTGATTTTTTCGCTTTGTGAACTTTAATTTGGCACGGGACTGTATAAAGGTTTTATAACACATGACATGGTTCAATCATATTGTAAAGAAATGGCAGTGATTATAAATGTTGTCAATTTTAAGTCTAAGTCAGTACGTGTTTAAGACTTATAATGTTAGTTAATAAGGCCCTAGAAGAGTTAAACATGCTTCAGTATAGTTGATGTTTTATTCTAGACCCACTACTATCAGCCACTGTGGACACTGGTTGGTGCTGGAATTAAGTCGTTACATGATACAGCTTCTCCGATGAAGGATGTTATACCGAAGGGCTGTGATTTTCATAATGTCAAGGTTGCAGGGTTTGACCCGGATGGAAAAACGGTGGAGTTGGAGGATGGGAAAAAGGTAGAAAATCCACTTATATTAGGACTTACTGTAAAATCATTAATTTTTGTGGCAGATAAAATTTCGTAGTTCACATTCAAACACGAAATCAAATTCCGTTGAACAATAGTTTTGACCCATGTATTTATTACATCATGTGCAAAATCAACAAATTAAAACCCATCGAAATGGTCTTTGTTGCCAAAACCACAAAATTTTGTACCATCAAAATTAAATTATTTTACAGTATTATGTTTTATAGCTCACCTGAGCCAAAAGCTTATGGTGAGCTATTATGATCAACAAATGTCAGTCGTCCGTCATTTAATGTATGTTCACTATTAGTTGCCTACACTCTAGAGGACCCACTTTGGAGTCAGTCTTCATGAAACTTGGTCAGAATGTTTGCCTGAATTGGTCACTTTCCAATATGGTTCATGTGGGGTCAAAAACTAGGTCACCAGGTCAAATCTTGGACAATTCTTGTTTACACTCTAAAGGTCACATTTTCGAATCAATTTTCATGAAAATTAGTCAGAATGTTTTTCTGAATTGGTCACTTTCCATGCGGGGTCAAAACTAGGTGACCAGGTCAAATCTTTGAAAATTAGTGTTTAGGCTCTAGAGGTCACATTTTGGAATCAATTTTCATGAAACTTGGTCAGAATGTTTGCCTCAGTGACATCTAGCTTGCCTTTGAATATTTGCATATTTATTTCAGTTAAGCTATGTATATCTGATTATCAATTATCTCATACATGTTTATTTCAGTTAAGCCCTGACTATCTGATAACCAATTATCTCATGTTTATTTCAGTTAAGCTTTGACTATCTGATAACCAATTATCTCATGTTTATTTCAGTTAAGCTTTGACTATCTGATAACCAATTATCCCATGTTTATTTCAGTTAAGCTATGGATATCTGATAACCAATTATCTCATGTTTATTTCAGTTAAGCTTTGACTATCTGATAACCAATTATCTCATGTTTATTTCAGTTAAGCTTTGACTATCTGATAACCAATTATCTCATGTTTATTTCAGTTAAGCTTTGACTATCTGATAACCAATTATCTCATGTTTATTTCAGTTAAGCTATGGATATCTGATAACCAATTATCTCATGTTTATTTCAGTTAAGCTATGGATATCTGATAACCAATTATCTCATGTTTATTTCAGTTAAGCTATGGATATCTGATAACCAATTATCTCATGTTTATTTCAGTTAAGCTTTGACTATCTGATAACCAATTATCTCATGTTTATTTCAGTTAAACTTTGACTATCTGATAACCAATTATCTCATGTTTATTTCAGTTAAGCTTTGACTATCTGATAACCAATTATCTCATGTTTATTTCAGTTAAGCTATGGATATCTGATAACCAATTATCTCATGTTTATTTCAGTTAAGCTTTGACTATCTGATAACCAATTATCTCATGTTTATTTCAGTTAAGCTTTGGCTAACTGATAACCAATTATCTCATGTTTATTTCAGTTAAGCTATGGATATCTGATAACCAATTATCTCATGTTTATTTCAGTTAAGCTATGGATATCTGATAACCAATTATCTCATGTTTATTTCAGTTAAGCTATGGATATCTGATAACCAATTATCTCATGTTTATTTCAGTTAAGCTTTGACTATCTCATAACCAATTATCTCATGTTTATTTCAGTTAAACTTTGACTATCTGATAACCAATTATCTCATGTTTATTTCAGTTAAGCTTTGACTATCTGATAACCAATTATCTCATGTTTATTTCAGTTAAGCTATGGATATCTGATAACCAATTATCTCATGTTTATTTCAGTTAAGCTTTGACTATCTGATAACCAATTATCTCATGTTTATTTCAGTTAAGCTATGACTATCTCATTATCAATTATCTCTTTTTTATTTCAGTTAAGCTATGATTATCTGATAATCGCTCTGGGGATTCAAATAAATCTGAACAAGGTATGTATGAGTTATGTTTGTTCTCATGCTAGTGTTTTATGGTTGAAAGAAGAAGGGGCGAATTACTTTTCACTGTGATGGTCCCTAAATGTTATACTAAAATTAATGATTTTACATAGCCATGCCTGGTTGAGAAATAGACTACACTCAAGCACCTATCTACAGCGCCTCTGAACCCTAGTTTTGACTACACTCAAGCACCTATCTACAGCGCCTCTGAACCCTAGTTTTGTAGGATTGTTGACTTATTAATGCAAGGCCAGAGTTGTTGAAACTCCAGGGTTAGCACAGGCCTTGAAAAGTCCTTGAAATTGGTTTCGACCTTGAAGAAAATTACTTGAATTAGGTACTGCCTTGAAAAACCAAAATGGTCATAAATTTCATTGAAAATCCTTTAATTTAGGCACACAAGCTTGAATATAAACATTTATCATATATCCTGTGGTGTGGGAGTGCATTAAAGTGCATTAAAGCCGTGCCGGAAATATCATAATGCACTTCCAGCCCTTTACAGAAATATGCAAATTAGCTTGAAGGTGGTTGGTTGATTGGTTCAGGGTGATGTAACGTAAGCCAATCCGTGCCTTGAATCAACCCTTTAGCCACCCACGAAGTCCATGCGTCACGCTCCAAGTACCACTAATTTTTGTCTAACCTATACAGCATACATCATCATTTTTCTAAGATATTTAGCGTTTACTAAGGTTATATGATAAATAGAATCTTACACTTGTGCTCATTCCTTACCATTTTTATTTAACTCGTAGACATAAACAATATGACTCTCAGCAGAGCCTCGTGTCATATTGTTTTGTCAACTCGTTTAATAAAAATGGTAATGAATGAGCACTCATTCAAGATCCTCTATATATTGTAATTGTATGGATGTTGTTAACATGTCATGTTATCAGTATAAAAATGATGGAGAAACACTATTTGTTTTGCAAATTGAAATTATATAAATGTATTGTTGCAAGTTTGTAACATAAAGTGCTAAGCAGTAGTTGTGATGACTAGAATTGTCATGTTTATTTAGCACAAAAAGTAGAAATCGAACAATTTTACCTTCAAGTTGGTAAATGGTTTGGAAAAGGCCTTGAAATTGCAAATTCTACCTTGAAAAAAACGTGAAAAGTTCTTAAATTTAGAGATTTTGTATGAACCAGGAACTCAATGTCTTTTTAACTTGGAATACTAAGTCTTGTTAACCAACATAAACACATTACATTTTCACACTATCCCACATTTCTACTTAATTACTGCCCCTGATTGACTAAGCTTGCTAATATGGACAAGGCTTTCATCGGGGAATAAATGTTTACTTAATGCAGTATTGTTCGAAAAATGATATGTCATTAAATGTATTATTGTTTGGACAAACTGTAAAATCATTTATTTTCGTAGGAAATTCCAAAGGACCATAATTTTGACCCTGGTTATTAAAATCAACAAATTATGTCCCATCAAAATGTTCGTTTTTACCAAAACCATGAAATTTTGTCCCATCAAAATTAAATGATTTTACAGATTTCGGTTCAGGACCCCACCTACTGGATTTAGTTGAGCCCCGCCTATTGGGTTGAGTAGTAGGTTACCCGTTTTCATAAATGATTGGCAGATACAGTATATTTTATATGTGATTAATAAATTTGTCCGTACTTGAATATTTTTTGTACATTGTATATTGTTTTAACCATGTATTAGTTGTGACTGTACAGCACTTTTGAAAGTGTGTATACATGAAAAGGGGGCTATATAAATATGGTATATGTTATAATTATACAGTAGTTGCATACTAATTTAGTTTTGTCTAACAGGTTGAAGGACTTTTAGATGCACTGAACACTGACCCCACGGTCAGTAGTATCTATTTACCATGGACTGCAGAGAAGACGTACAAAGCGTTCCAGAATTTTCAAGGTGGTACCGCTATCTTCACGTTCCCAAACACACCAATTAAGTGTGCAGGTGCTCCCCAGAAAATTATGTACCTGGCAGATGATTTCTGGAGAAATGTAAGTACAGTTATTATTAGTACTGTCCTATTTATGCTAAGGATCATCTGTGTACAATGATTTATTTAATACCAATGTGTGTATTGTCTAAAATACAGAACAGTTTAAATCGCACAGTGGAATACAGCGCGACGGATCACATTTTCCGAATCATACATGCTTTGTTTTCCAAATCTGTATCATGCATGTCTGACGTGAAAGATTTGTCTATATGCCTAAAATATGCCGATGTCAATGATGTCAATGACGTCATGACGTAAACATCTCCTTTTTGTTTATGAATGGATGTTGCATTTTATGCCGAAAATATGCCGACATTAGTGACGACAATGTTTACACAATGAGCGCATTTTCGCGCATAAAAGTGATTTTTTTGCTTTTATGGATATATAGTAAAAGGAATATCACTGCAGTTATGTTGATACCTCTGTCCGTATTACCTATCGTTGCTTGCGTTATACGGTATCACGCTCCACCTAGCGGTCTCACGAGATAGGGCATTACACAAACAACTCTAGGTAATACAGCCCAAAGTATCAACACACTGCAGTGATATTCCGTATTTATAACCTTCTGTAACAATGATACAAAAGCTGTTGCGTGCAGACGGTTTAAAGCCAGACAGACAGACTTGCCACCCAAGCAAGAATAAGGCATAGAATGAACCAAAAATGTTTATTTCAAGCAAGCCTATATACTCGCCCAAAATGAATCACACAAATCACGCTTTGAATTTTGTATGTAATTAACCTTAAAGGGAGGTAATTATGAATGATAAAACAAACAGCTTCATCGTCTATCAGAACATTTATATGAAAAAAAGATGTTTGTAAAATATATTTATTTATGATATGTTTAACCATAAGTTATAGAGAGTAATCAGCGAATATAATTTAGTTTCAAAGTTTCAAACTGTTTCAAAGAGTGAATATAGCATTTTTAACTGAATGCCAGTTTTTTGTTATAGACAAGTGTCAAAAGCTCTGTGGAGCAGACACGATTTTGAGGTGTTGCCATCCCTGCCAAGTACTCCTATAAAATTGGAGTTACTCCTATTTTCTTTCAAATTGTTAATTTCTGGTTTTCCAAGTTCACTTTGAACAAAGATACATTTGGTTCATTTTATGTTCTCCTGTTCCATGTTTTAAACCACTAGAATTAATACCTTCCATGTTTATGTAGCTAAATCGCCTTCAGAGCTACAGATAAGCTGCGTATTGGGATAATCACCCAATTAATTTTCTAAAAAACCCAATACTTTTTGAAATGAGGGAGTAAGAAAAAGCAATACAAATCTAAAATACCCAAAAAGAAATGGATGAAATAGTGAAAACAGTACATAAAAGATGATTTACCCCATGAGTTTGATGAAATACCCAAATAAAATTTATCAAAACCCAATCAAAATTGAAACTGGGGGGTAAAATACCCAATGGTCTTAAACTTTATCTTTAGCTCTGCGCCTTTAAATCAGATTTAAGTGCATCATGTGACATGTTTTGCTTATTAGTCCTATTTTGGATTTAACTAACTTGGCTGGTAAAAAGTTAAGTTACCAATTTTCTAGGGCTTTTTTCAGCTGTTAGGCCGCTCAAGCACCCTTTGACCTTTCAACTTCCCCTGGTCATTGGGCTACCTATGGAAACCTACACTTGTGTCTCCCTGGGGAGACTATTTCTCTCCTGTGGTGTGGCAGCCAACATCGATCTGCGGCGCCCAGGAATAGACACTGCCCTCACAGGTACCATTTTACACAATGGTGGAGGGGAGCATGTGGGTCTTGCTCATAGAAATTAACCAGTGGTCCAGAGGGGGATCGAACTCAGGACCTCTCGATCCCGAAGCGCGCCCGCCCTACCTCTAGGCCACTGCTCCCCCGCTAGGTATGAGTGTTGATGTAGAGTTTGGTGCTCTACATAGGGCTGCTCTGGAGAGATTGTACTGGGGCCTTATTCACCAACGTTGTAAGTCTAAATCGCAGCCTTAGACTTAAAATTGTCATTATTTATAATTACTGCCATTTCTTTGAAATTAGTTGAAACCATTTGAAAGTTTATCTGACTATTTGTTGTTACCCATTGAATATGTATACAAATTTATATGAAAATCGGTACATTTATAAGAACATGAGAGCGAACAGAACATTTATCAACGTTAAGTCTAAGTCCGGGTTTAGACTTACAGCGTTGGTAAAAAAGGCCCCAGTACTTTGTGTTTGGGTCTGAGGCCTATGTGCATAAAACTATAGGAGTTTTAATACAATTTCAGCATGGTTTGCGCGATAAAGCAGTCATACGCTACCAGACAGCCTTACCCAAAATCTTTGGAATAGAGAAGTATGCTGAGCGTCTGATGGTAATTGTGAAGAGGAAGTAAGTCTTAGATGTCTAACCATGAATTTGTCTGGTATATTTAATTCAGTAAGCCCTTTGCCCCTTGCTCTATACATGTGTCAGTTTGAATTTAAGCCACTGTCACAGGCATAATTTTTATAGTTTCCAATAATATGTTTCGATAGGCGACAATTTAATTATGCCTTAAAAGGAAGAACTGCGAGCTTTCAGGCTGTTATGGGGTGAAGGAAAGAGAAAAGCACAAGACAGAGACGAATGGCGGACAGTGGTGACGGCCATATGCCTACCCATGGGCAAAAAGAGGACTATTTTTTTAAAAAATGAATAGCCCAATAACTCAGTCCATTTTCACTGTGGATGTACATAACCTCATTATTAAAACCATGGCAATAATGGAACATGTAGTAAAGAATAATGTTAAAGATGGTCCTATTATTGAGGTTCTAATATTGTTTTGATTGTCTCGTGTATTTGTTGTAGTATTGTTGTTACTATTGCAGAGATATCAAAGTAAACTACAGAAGAAGTTTGGCATCTGTTGATCATACAAAGAAACAAGCAACATTTGATTTAATTGACAGTGAAACAGGAGAGCAAGAAACATTCAATGTATGTGATTTATATTTTACTCTGATATTTTTATAAAACTCAGTATAAAGTCCATTTAGGGACAATAACATATTCAAAATACCACTGTTCTGTATGAACTCTTTTTTATTATTTTGCTTTGAGGTGGAAAAAATTTGACGCAATTTTGGATGATAAAGTTTGACCTTAAAATGACGTCATGATGATGTCATTTCCTGTTTATTAAATTGTGCTGTATTTATTAATGTTATGCAACAAGAAAAACAACATGTAGTGGAGAAAAACTTCATTTATTTTAAAAAGCCCTCTGGGCGATATATTAAAAAATATTTCATAGAGAACAGTGTTATTCTGATAATCTTTGTTCAGCCCTCAGGCTACATATTATTGATGAAACTATATGCTTCAACCCTTAACTCCATAATTCTTTAATTCATACACCTGTCCCCATAAATCAGTAGTTAATCCTAGGTCCCAATGTGCACATTTTTTTCCTCAGAGGTGTGTTCCTGATTTCAATAAAGGAGCTCGGTGATTGGGATCCTCTGGTCTTGGGGAAGCTTTTTGGAAGTCAGGAGTACATCAGGAAGTTTCAATATGTGTATTGAATTTTAATTCCACATCGCTGATGATGATTTCCTAAGTAGAACTAATGTTTGGGTCAAGTCCCCACACACTTCTGGTTAAAGATTACTCTGGTAGAATGCCCTGTCTCATGTCAATCATCAGTTATATGATTATTGAGGGGAGACAATCCAATAATTGAAATACAATCTTATATAGATAGTATTTCTTTCAAATATTAGTATGATAGTATCTGACTTTTGTTTCAAGTATAGCAAAATACAACACAAACTCCAGTTTAGCTGATCAACCATTTCCACTTTAATTCAAGTCTTTATCAGCATAGTGTATTGTTGTTTCACAGCTCTTTGTATTGCTATGTCTTAGAAACATGTAGTTTCTGCATTTATTGCTTCCGCCACACATTTCCGTCCATCAGTCTGTCTATATGTTTGTCCTATTCTCCTTTACCACTTGAGGGATTTCAATGAAACTTCAAATGAATAGATGGTACCAAGCCTAGTTGTGCATACTCGGGGCTTTTTTGCCAAAATTGTGGAGATGCCCTAGCCTGTAAGATTTGTGAAATGTAAAGTGTGATTTATCTTGAAATTGTGAAATTCAAGTGTTGTTTTGCTTTTGAATTGTGAAAGTGGAAGCGCAATATATTGACTTAAATTAATTTTGTGAAAAGTAATTAACAAATAATATTTCCCTTTATTTTCTAAAGAAAATCAATGAAGGCCGGCTTGTAATATTTCATCATTGAATGTTTACGCTTCTCTGGTTTAATCGTTTTCGAAATTTGGGGGCTGGGCAAGCAGTTTCAAGTGTGAAAGTGGCATTTCTTAGGTTTGTGAAGCTGGCATTTTGAAATTGTGAAGTACTAGTATCCTCTTTCAAATTGTGAAGTAGCCTTATTTCGGCCTCTGCTTTATAGTGAAAAAAAGCCCTCATATAACTGTCAAGAATTTTTAGTTCGATGAATATTTCCAGGGACATACCTTTTTGTGTCAATTTTATTTTATGAGTTGGCATTTATTTCTTCTTCTTTCAGTATGATTTCCTGCATGTTGCTCCACCAATGTCGGCTCCAGATGTGTTGAAGAACTCTGTGTCACCTATAGTAGATGCTACAGGTTTTCTGGACCTGAATAAACTGACCATGCAACACTCAAAATATCCTAACATCTTTGGTTTGGGTGATTGTACTAATTTGCCTACAGCTAAAACTGCTGCTGCCATAGGTTGGTACAGTCTTACCTCTATCATTTAACTTTAATGATTCTGAAGAAAGTTTTTGTAAAAAGGCCATTTCATCGCGATGTATTTTCAAGGATATCTAATCCACTTAACGTCATATAACAAAGAAATTATTAGTATTTGTTGGGATTTAATTTCATTGTATAGATCATCTACAAAATTAAATCCCCCTCGAATATTAACGATTTTACAGTTTACATATATGGAAAATGATTTGAATGGAGATACTATTGGTTGTCTTTCACTACAGGTTTTGTGCAAGTGTTCTGCGCACCAGTTTGAAGCACAGACAACTGTATCATTGATAAAGACAAAAACGAAAAAAAAATTGTAAAATTTTATTTTTCTATATTTTTCAAAAATTGTTTTTCCTTATCAATGATACAGTTATCTGTGGTTTGAAGGTGGTCTTCAGGTCTGGCTGTATGTTGTGCATTTTGTTTATGGTAGTTGCAAGTAATATATACATGTATTTAGTAAAATCTGTTCTATTATAGTCCTATTATTGTCTTCTCTTGTAGGCTGTCAGAATAAAATACTCACCAAAAGTTTGAAGCAAGTTATGGAAGGGAAGTCACCAGACAGTGAGGTAGGTAAAATACCAACATACACACTCAATGTCTTTTAATACTGTAAAATATTAAATTATAAAATCAATGTAAATTTTGCATTTCAGGTAATAAATACAAGGACGATAATTATTGTTGGATGGGATCTGATTTCGTGGTTAATGACGAAACACGAAATTAATAATTCCCCACGAAAATTAATTATTTTACAGTATATAATATACATTTCAGTATGATGGATACACGGCCTGTCCGCTTATCACCAGTTATCATACATGTATACTGGCAGAGTTTGACTATAATTTACAACCCAAGGAAACTTTCCCCTTTGATCAAGGCAAGGAGAGGAGAACCATGTTTCATCTGAAGAAAGATATCATGCCAATCATCTACTGGAAGTTACTGCTGAAGTATGAATTATTTATTTATGCCTGGTATCTACTGATGCGGAGGCATATAGCGATGCACCTGTCTCTTCGTTCTTTCGTCCATTACAAAATGTTGAAAATATTTTTTAAGTCCATCAATGCGTTGCTGTCAAACTTGGAATACTTGTTTACCATTGTAAACACATTACATTATCGAAAACATGTAACACTATCAAACATTTCAACAGAATTATGGCCCCTGAATTACTCAGCTATTTTTTTGGACCAGGCTACCACTGGGGCATACAAGTTTACTGAATGCAATCTTATTTCTACACTAAAATCAGACTCCTAGCCTATTTTCGTATTAGTCTGACAAGTCTCTGTTTCATGTGATTTACTAATACATGTACATATAATTGTGTTTATTATGCCACCATCTTTGATGAGGGTGTGTATTGCTTTACATGTATCGGTCTGTCAGTCAATCTGTTGGCCAGTAGATCAATCAAGGACTTTAGTTCAAAAGTATTGTACATGCCTCTATAAATTGATGTAGTTACCATAGTTTTGCACTGAGCCCTTGATATGGTTTCCCAGTCTTCCCTATGTCACTCTCTCTGTTGAACGTTAAAACAACAGAAAACAAGCTCTTAGAGAAACAGTAAAAAAGTCAGTGGTTTTATTTTCATATTTTGATGGTTATCTGGAATTTGGCACCTTATTATATTGTAGCAGTGGATTTTAACAGTGAAAATAAAGAAAATAACATTTCGATAATTTCTCGGTTCCGGTAGCTGGTTCCAGTACCTCACAGAAAAATAAGTGTTATGTCAACGGTGCTTGGCATCAATTTATACTAACGTTATTATGGCGCCTTATTTGTCATTTTTCGACCTTAGAAGTTGAACATAACTTTTCAAATTAAGCCAATTACTGTTCCGTTACATGAGAAAAAAATGAAGCAAATAATTATAAAACAGAAAATTTGTAAATTTTTGGTGAAAGATCTTATTTTATTTCACTCGTGAAAATATTTATTTTTGTGATAATCAGTGAAATAAAATTTGATCAAAAACAAAAATCAACAAATATCCTCTATTTAATTGTGTTTATTATCTACTTATTTGTGTTTATCGTCTATTTAATTGTGTTTATCATCTATTTAATTGAGTTTATCATCTATTTAATTGTGTTTATCATCTATTTGATTGTGTTTATCTATCATCTATTTGATTGAGTTTATCATCTATTTAATTGTGTTTATCATCCATTTAATTGTGTTTATCCACTAATTTAATGTGTTGATCATCTATTTAAGTGTGTTAATCATCTATTTAAGTGTGTTAATCATCTTTTTAATTGTGTTTATCATCCATTTAATTGTGTTAATCATCTATTTAATTGTGTTTATCCACTAATTTATTGTGTTGATCATCCATTTACTTGTGTTTATCCACTATTTTATTTTGTTGATCCACTATTTTATTGTGTTTATCATCTATTTAAGTGTGATTATCTTCTATTTGATTGTGTTTATCATTTCAGGGGCTGGTGGAGTGGATGTGCTCCTTACAGAAAGACCATGCATTTGGGAATGAAAAAATAGATCACCTGATGATGCCTGCTTCTTTCGGAAAGACCATGCATGGAAATGAAAAATAGACTGTATATATATAGAGAGTAAACTAGTTGTATTGTAGCTAAACAAACAGACATTTTTCAGAATATATCATCATGACAAATTGAAAATATGTGCTTTTTATAATAAAAAAACGTGTATGCATACTACGATATTATCAACCTGAGTCCGCTACCTTTAATATATTTATATTGCTAGGTTCTTAATTGTGTTGAAGATATTAATTTCCGCAAGCATACTGTGCATTAAGGATACTTTGTATTGGTGTTTTTATTACACCTCATGTATATGTGTAATATTTTAATACCACTTATGATACTGTAAAATCATTTAATTTCGATGGAACAAAATTTCATGGTTTTGGTAAAAAAGTTGTGAGTTTGCATTTCAGGTAATAAATACAAGGGTCAAAATAATTGTTTGATGGGATTTCTTTCGTGGTTAAAGGCGCCCCATGAAATTTCATCCTTCATGAAAATTATTAATTTTTCAGTAATATACTTCTGGAGTTAAATATTGACAAGAAATCAGCATGTGAACTTGATTTAAGTTGAAAGAAGGTCAAAGGAGCAGGTTAATATCTTCACACTTAGTATTACTATAGAGCTCAACTACATCACTATAATTATAGAGTTTATTTTTATAAGAAAAAATCAGTTGTTGTGTATAGACAGAAAATATCCTGTCATTTTTATTTATTTGTGAGTCCTTAATTTGTTTGCCATATTGAATTCAGTACATGCATGTTCTATTACTGATTATCATGTGAATTAATTAGCAATGTTATTTAAGGTATTTATTTTGGTGAACATAACTTTTAAAGGGAGATAATTTTATTTTCCTCACTTTTTGGTATGAGTAAATTGAGTGTAATTTTTATCTCTATGACAACATAATTACCACGAGTAAGTACATATAAGGGTTAGTACTGACTTAACCATAATTAAATTTATTGTAAGGCCTCAATGATAAGAACAACCTTAGGACTGTTACAAATGTGATTTTTTTATCAAGTTTGTCAAAACATTGAGCTTAAAAATAAGAAAATATTGAAAATTGTTCTTTTAATTGAGTTTCATACATGTGCTAAGTAACAAATGCATCTGGGTCCAAGATTTTGTGATTATATCAGTATTGAATAATAAATGAATAAGCTTACTACTTCCTGTAAATTCCAATGTGAAGCCTGTGTTACCACCGCCGCATGGTTGTAAGATGGTCTTTCAGCTGTTGCACACCACATGAGCAATTGCCCATAAAAGTGCCTCGGCTATAATCTGATCATATATATGCTGCTGCATGGATGTCGCAAGGCTGAAATGATGTAGATTTTATTACCCGCGTCCCATGATTAGTGAATCAGCTTTTACAAAAAATATTTTGCAATTAACAATGCAGGTCTATAAACCTTGTGTTGAGGAAAAAGCTTTGTCTTGTATATAGATGTATAACAAATTATATTCCTGAATATGTGTTCACATAAATAAGAGCCATATTAGTGTATCATGTTTGGTCAAGTACCGATAGTATGTTAAATATTCTTCCATGCTTTATCGTGTTTTTGTCTCAACAAACCTAAGTCTCTGTGTTCTCTGAAAGCCAAATTTGTATTGTTATGTTCATTCAAGTATTCTACAGATTGTATTACAAAGGTTTTAAAAAAGCTAGCCATATTTTTATATAGTGTATTGTATGACTCAAACTAGTTTAAGACATTGAGAAGTATTTTGATATGTCTATCTTTGACCAGTGGTCGCAATGTTCTATGAAAGCCTAATTCGTATTGTTGTGTTCGTTCAAGTATTCTATAGATTGTATTATAAAGGTTTTAAAAAAACCTGCCATATTTTTGTATTTTGTTTGATCAAAATTTGTATTTTATGTTGAAACCTTTAAGTCTATGGAGAAGAATTTTGATGCATCCGTCTATGACCAGTATTGAAAATGTTGTTTTAATTCAAGACTTAGTATTCTATGGATTTGTATTATAATGGTTTTAAAAAAGCCTGCCATATATGTATATAGTTGTGTTTATAATTCGTTTTCATGTTTAAACATACTTGCCTAGTTAGTTAAATCCAAAGAAGGTATGATAAAGCACAAGATGCACTTAAATGTGTTTTATTGGATTTATTAAGAGGAATTTAGATGCATAAACAAGGAATGAATTAATTATAGTACATATAGTTATAAATATGGGACAGAAGATCATATAATGAACCAAATGTACTGTTGTGCAAGGTAAGTGAATTTGGAAACCAAAAAATTATCAACGAAAATAGGAGTAACTCCACTTTAATAGGAGTACTTGGCAGGTATGGTTTAAGTCTATGGAGAAGAATTTGGATGCATCTATCTTTGACGAGGGTTGAAAATGTTGTTTTCATTCAAATATTCTATGGATTTGTATTATCACGGTTTTAAAAAAGCCTGTCATATTTTTGTTTTAGTGAAATTTGTATATTATGTTGAAACCTTCACCCCATGAAGAAGTATTTTAATGCACCTATGAGACCACCATACTCTGTACTGATCTGTTTTGATTTTCCTTATATTCTCTGGATTGTATTTATTATCACGGTTTTAAAAAAGCCTGCCATAGTTTGTGTATTTTGTTTGATTGAAATTTGTATATTATGTTGAAACCTTTACCTAATGAAGAAGTATTTTGATGCATCTATGAGACCACCATACTCTGTACTGATGTGTTTTGATGTTTAATATAATGTTAATCTTGCTTATGCTTTACACTGTTCTAATAAGCAACCCCAGTCCATTTTTGCATGTCCACCAAAGTAAATAAATGTAACTTCTCATTAAAGAACTCATTAAAAGCTCTGCAGGACAGTTTGAATTATTTAGGTCTGTCATCTGGATCAAAAGTTATGTCAATTTGAAATTGTGAAAAAATGGTCAATTTTAGGAATTTTTGCCTTCTAAAAGACAGACTTGTAATCGAGCTTCCACAGAAGTGAAAATTTCACAATTTTTAAACTCATTGCTGTAACTTTTTTAATTCTTCAGAAAACTTGATGAAACTTGGCATAACAATGAATTTTGGTATACTAGCTGATTTCAATTTTGCAATCAGATAAGATGTTATACCATTACGTAAAAATATAATTGTTAATGGACTATGCTTCCACCAGGGCATGAGTGTTTTCTGAACACAGTCTTATTGTAGATTATGTTAGTAAAATGTTTTTATACAAATTGCTGTCCTCATCACAATTGACCTGACAATAAGAAAAGTTCAAACAGTGAACTTATTTTCTGCGACTGTTTGGAAGTATTGTTATGACAGTAATCTGCTAAATACACATGTATACATTTTATTTTTATTGACAAAAGTAATTCTGTGCACTTTATTAATGATTTATTAGTTATATCAACGTCACATATAGTGGCGTTTATTAAAGAGGCGTTCCCTATAGTTTAAATTGATTTAGGAATATTAAACGTTATATGAGAATCATTATTGCTTTAACTACTCAAATTTTCATAAAAAAACTCCCACTATTTACCGAGAAAAGAATGAAAACATATTTCCGTAAACAGCCAAAATTGTCACAAGTTGTTTCCCTTTGAGCAAATAATAATAAATTGCTAGAAGCGATAAATTATTATTGGTGATTTAAATATATTTTTGACATTATAGAGACATGTTTGCGCAAACTTTCTTCTGACAAATTATGATACCCGGTAATTGATAGTGCTTTGTACATTTAATTTGATATTAGAGAAAAATATGCTAGTTCTAGGGAATGCCTCTTAAACATGCCTTTGTTCAATATTACTATGATATTAAAAGGGAGATCACTCAAAAGAGGCACGTGAAATGTGTACAAATTTTAGCTTCTTTTTTATCAGAATCGTACAAGATGTATGAAGTATAGGTTTAATATCCGACCCAAAGTTTTTATGAAATGTAATTGGTGATGGTATAACGATGGTTGTGGTGTATGTATAAGGTGACCAGTTTTAATGTTTTTTTATGACTATTTTTTTATTTATTTTTTATTATGTTATTGAGATAGCTATTGTATTCAATCTTATAGCTTGACTATTTTGACCTGAACCTGACCTTTTGGCATTAATATATTACAAGGTTCTTGCTTTGAATATAATTGTCAATTACTGCAAGCAAATCATGCAATATCAGAATTTCAGGTTTGTGTTTGTATTGCAGCGTCTCCGTGATACTCCATGATTATGAAAAACGTAGGCAATATACTAGTATTATATTGACTGTTAAATTGTGCTAATCAAAAGTTCAGGTTCGTTTTAAAGTGGCCAAGCTATACTAGTCTGTTATCAGTGGGGAGTGGTTGGGTAGAGGTATCATGGGTATGGCAAGCTCAAAAGAACTTTGGTTTGAAATCCATCTGTGCATGTGCTTCATTTCTTTAAAAAAGAAAACCCCACAAGTTCCCACTATAATACCCAGATGTTTGTATGAGTACCCTAAAATCTACATGCTTTAGGTGCCATCAGCACCCCTAGTTAACGTCAACCTGCGACTTTATACACTTCTTTGGATACTGCTGGTACATGTACTTGACTTCCTAATTCCATGGACTTCTTGCTCAATGTGGTACTTAGCAGTACTGTATATAATGTGCCATATAGCTACATGTACCAACTTCGGTCACAAGTGCATGGCACCATTGTTAAGTTTTTCCTAAACTACACTATAACTGACTGAAATGAAAGAATATTTCTTCCCCTGAATTCAAGGGAAATAACTTGTGATGAACTTATGTACTACATAGCTTTCTCCCTTGATTTTCAGGAGAAGTCATTTTTTTAATGTTTTTTGCCAAATCTTAAAATCATGCCTTGCACATGTTCTTTCAGTTACAAGTGTAAGATCACATGCCATTATTATTAGTGTTCATTTTATTACGGTAGTTCATATTATGTTTCTGACTCATTTGTATCGCAGGTAACTGTATTGTTGAAAACAAAAGCAAAAAAAAGTAAGAAAGAAAAATATAAATTTTCCAAAAAAATATGTTTTCAGTTTGTTTTTTTCGGTTTTTTTTTCGTTTTCAACGATACAGTTACCGTACCTGTGATTTGTATAGCTTGAACATGAATCAATAACAAATGTTTGGTTGCAATGTCATTGAACATGATGCCCCAAAACTTTCTAACTTTGTTTGTTTTTTTTATTTCCATGGCTGCATAAATACAGAATGATAAATTTAATTTTTGTCATTGGTCATAGTCGCAATATTTTCATGTACACTTTATTAGATGTTTTATGATTGTTTTAAACCATTTTTATTAATAATCTTTGCTTCTAGTCTTTGCTTTACAAATCTTATAAAGAATTTAGCACAATTTTTTTTACTTTGCATTCCATGTTTTTGACATTGCTTATAAAGCTTGAGAATTTAGCACAAATGTTTTTACTTTGCATTCCATGTTTTTGACATTGCTTATAAAGCTTGAGAATTTAGCACAAATGTTTTTTACTTTGCATTCCATGTTTTTGACATCGCTTATAAAGCTTGAGAATTTAGCACAAATGTTTTTTACTTTGCATTCCATGTTTTTGACATTGCTTATAAAGCATGATTAAGAGTTTAGCACAAATGTTTTTACTTTTCATTCCATGTTTTTGACATCGCTTATAAAGCTTGATGTTTTGAATATATTTTCAGTATTAAATTGCTTATGAAGCTTAAATCTTTCTTTGTCTTTGTTAAGTATCTGGTCTGCTTTATTTTTAAATTTTGTTAGTTTGTAAAGGCTTCTTGTTAAAAAAATATATATAATCACTTTTACTTGCTTGTGTTGTTTTATTTATTCATAACAAATTTCATGGCCGCTATGAGGCTTGGTTACATCAGAAACGTAAATACCTTTGTCCTTATTCAATGTATGCAGTTAAAGAAGATCAGCTGTATGTGTCCCTCAGAGTTACGAACTTACCTACTTTCTTGCTGATAATACTTGGATCCCATCTTCAGCTACCTTGTCCCAATCTCCCGAAGCATCTCAAGTAGAAATCTCATCTCAAAGTGAGATCTTGCTCAAATCAGAGTAAAAATTATAAAGTACAATCTTTTTCTGAATTCAAGGGAGAAAACTCTTATTATACAAAATTCTCTTCCTGGTAAGAATATTAGTGAAATAGCCCATATACTTGACATTGTCACAATCTTTCAACAATGAATAGAGTCGAAGGGGAAATCCCTTGGATAAGGCACGAAGCAAGTTATGGTATTGTTATAACAGTCTTCAAGAAAGGAGAGTCATCAACCTGTCTTACACTACGATTTTCCTCTTTAATTAACATCAATTTCCTATAAATTACTAGAACATACTGTATACAGGACCGATATAATGGCACATTTCAACAAAAATTAGATATTGATTTACAATCTGCAAGATCTCGGCAAAAGATCATGCAAACCTAACTACATGTAGTCTACAACTAATCCCCATCTAATCTGGTGAAGAACCAATAGGTTGATTTTAAAGTAGTCCAACTAGATTTGGCAAAGGCATTGATTGATTCGATGAAGTAGATCTCACTCAAGCTGTGGAATAAGATGCATCTAATTCCATATACAAACTAGGCCACTACGGCGTCAGATGAAACATCAAGACATATGGATAAGTTGTTCCTGTCTGAACAGGACCCAACAGGTAGTTCTTAAAGGTGCCAAGTCAGAAACTGCCAATGAACTGTTCGGAGTTCCCCAGGGCAGTCATTTGCAATTTTTTTATATCATACATTATTACCCATTAATGACTTGACTGACACAATTTCTTCCTCCTCATCCAAGTTATTTGTCAACAACAGCATAACTATGATGGTGTGGGATGTGAAGTACGGCAATGACCTCACTGCACTGACTATAGATTAGTCCAAAAGCCAGTGGCAGATAAGCATCAAAGCTGCCTGATGCTCTGTCATTCAACACTCATTACGAACTGCATAGTCACACGATTGGAATTGTTGATGCCAGTAAATATCTTGGAGTAGCATTGAGCATGAAAAACCTTTCTTTCGGGATCCCCGACTTCCAGTAATCCAATGTGAAACACCAACGAATGTACCTCGTCGCCAATAAAGCATCCTACAATGATGTTTTCCGTCATTAAGGATGGTGTTTTGGTAACAATCAGAATCTTAAACAAGCCAAAGAGGTCAAAAGACTTCTTTGAACAAGTTCGTCACACCAACAAGTCAAACAACGAGTGACCCGATTATTGAATCATTAGGATGAGGACGCGTCTTCAATATGTGGTGAATGACCTTAAATTGTACTCCCTAGAGACAAAGATCTAAGTCATGTATATTTATATCTTTCTCCTTCTTCTTCTTCCCGTACTGCACATGGCCCGATCTGGAGCATCATGTACAAAGATCGACTTAAGTTTGCGAGTTGAAGACAAAACGAATTCCGGCGAATCGCATAATGCATGAAGTTCTGTGTTCAGACTGGGCTAGCAGACACCAAGGTTTCTCTACTTCTACGCCACTGATAGATGTTAGCTACAATGTAGGACAGTCCGACACGTGGTCAACATCGCCGTTACCGAAACGGGCCCATAAAATAATAGATTTAAATTCTAGTTTTGAATCAGTTTTTTAATGTTTCATATTTGTGATAGATCTACTGTTCACCATTACCACGAACATAATTTGAGCTATTCTGATTGTGGCAGCGTCTTAGAATCTTTCGAGATCAAAGCTCAGTACATGTGCATAGTTCTTAGACGAATGTATCATGTGACAATGCACGGGCTCGGATTTTTGGCGCGTAAAATTACCGCCGTAAAATTAACTCTAGATGTTTATAAAAAAGCCAGTGACTGCCCCACTTTCATCCCACGAGAAACAAGATATCATCTACAATGTAATAATCTATTATCTCACGACAAATAGTGGGTTTAGGAATAGTTGAACATGAAAATTAAGAGATATCTTAAGCGTATCAACCCACCGGTCAATGTCACATTTTAACCGACCAATCAAAAGCGATGTTTAAGAAGGTGACGTAATACACGTATGTATATGAGGCATAGTTCACTGAATCGTGCAATAGAATATAGAAAATCTATACAGTGTATACAATTTTGTGTAAAAAATAAACTTAGGAAGAAATCAAATATGCCGGAAAATAAAGATAATTCGGCGAAGTCGTTTAAACAGAGGAAAAGTTTCGGTAAGTCATGTTACGTTTATTTGATGTTGTTAATTGATAAATACCTTATTTACGCAGGTGTGAACATACTGTTTATTCAGTATTGTCCAGTGGGTGGGGTATAGGATTTGGTGTAACATATGGCCAAGTTTCGTTTTAGCTTATATTTCTTTTATTGTTTACATTCAGAGGGTATGATTTGGTGACATACTGAGTGAATACATTTTGAATACACTATATGATAAGTAAAACGACTGTCACTAATCAGAAAAGTGTTTCTAATATATATCTGTGGTGTTAATTAGAAAGTTTTCAAATGCTAACTAGTCTTTTAAGTAACCAGGGTCTTCTCTAGTAACCAAGTTTGAAGTTAATGAACAACATAACTTAATTGACTTCACTTGGCTCAAAGTGAGACTAACAAAAACATTTCGATTTTAAAATTTAATTGAACTTTCAGTGAGAGCTGTATTAGAATGCAGTAAAATCCCATTGAATTACCACCCCTATAATAAGTCCACCCTCTAAGATAGTCTTTAATGATTTACTGAATCTCAATATAATTAATGAATATGTGGGCGTTTTTAGGGGGTAGGGGGCAAGGGGGCTTGAACCCCAAGCTGGCTTGCCGGATACGAGTTTATAAAAAATGAGTCCCATAAAATTTCAGACTTGGCCACTAGACAGGGCCGCTAGTATCTCTGAATATATTACTCGTTAACTGGCCCCTCAATATTATTCCTCCGTAAGTAGGCCAATTTTCAAGGGTCTCTATATCTAGCAGGTTTACTATCAAGTTTTTACTGCAATACAAATAACAATGACTAGTCACTATCAATTGTTCTAGGAAAATATAATACCAATTGAAAGCCAATTAAAATTTACTTAAGTCATTATGACTCACTGTCATACTTCACTTGTTGTGGTCATGAGGTCCCATATAACTGTCACAAGCTGATATACCCACAGAAATCCCATTTCTTTCATGTGATAATGATGGTGCACAATTCCTTAGTGGTGCAATACTAAAGGAACAGTCACGGGACCCTGTTTGGTAGCACAAGTGGATGGAGAAATGTTTGTTGGGGTTCCATTTTTTCTCAGGAGGTTGTCCAATCAGCTATATTTGTACTCCGAGATATAAAGTATTATAATATGGGGGGCTGACAGGCTGTATTGGAATCTAGTCTGCTGATCCATACAAATTTTGTCAGCGCTATTTCTCGGTAACCATTTGTCAGATTTCAATGAAATTTGGTATGACTGATCAGGACCAAGTCTAGTTGTGCATATCGTCAGCTGACGTCAATCGGATAAATTGTCTTCATATTTTCCATGGTTCTGTCTGGATCCATGAATGGACTCCATATTGATGGTATTGAGATGTGTGTATATGGTATTACCATAGGATAATATACATAATTTTATTATGTTTTTATTTCAGCAACAAGAAAGGAGGAGGTTGCAGGAATTAGATCCAAGTTTCCAAACAAAGTACCTGTAAGTATTTATGCAGATATTTTAATAACAATTATTTGATTTCGATGGGATAAAAACGGTATTTAACCCCCAACGAAATGATTTTATTGTATGAATAACAACACTGGTATAACCCAGTCATAAATCATAATTTTTTTTCTGACCGGAAGTTAACAGTTACAACCAGTTTTATCAGAGAGAAAATATGCTCTGGTCTAATAACATTTTATTGCATATGCAGTATGAAACCCTAGGTACATCCTCTTTAGTGCAACACCCTTTGGGGGCTGTACATATGATCCATTGTTTTGTAGGTCGTTGCTCTACACAGCAGTTGAATTAATAGTAAACATTGACTTAACTTTTAAGGAAATTTTGGAGGTGTTATTATAGAGGTTGTTGCTCTTCTGAGGGCCGCTCTTGGTTGGCTGTATTGTATCTCCATAAACATGTGTTGCTGGCTGCCTGAACTGGTGTCTCATGAACTTGACCAGAAGGTAACGGTATAAACAGGTTTCAGGTTTTATCTGTGTGAAATCAGCACTGAACTGATAACATTTGATCTGTCTCCGATAAACGGGCTAAAAATCTGGATAAATACGATGTTGCTGCACTCATGTCTGATGAACTTGAAATTTTGATCTCGTTTGAAAAAAAAACGTGTTCATGACTTAGTCTCGTTACCAGGTCAGGGTCAGGGACAGTGACTCCTAGGGTTACAGGGTATGTCCTGATTGTCATATATATATATCATTATCATGCAGATTTATCATAGTTAGTCATACAAAATTTGCCATGATAAATTATGTACATGAAATGTCATGAGTCTGGGTATCATAAGTTTGATGGATATACATGTTAAAAGTAAAATGATACTGCATTGGACAATGATTGTGAAATAGTGATAATTACTGGTATATAATTCTATAACAAGCTAGTTTAATCTGGTGTCATCTAGTTTATAATCAATTTAGTTCTATTATGCAATGAGTTTTTCCAAATTAATCACTCTCTATGTCTCATTTGGAATGTCATCCATCGCCATTAGGGTATCCTTGAAAATACGTATTCATGAAATGTTCTTCTCACAAAAACCACAAAATTTTGTCCCATTGAAATCAAATGATTTTAAAGTACTGTAAAATCATTAATTTTCATGGGGGATTAAATTTTGTGGATTTTGTGGTTCACCTCATCCCAACGAACATTAATTTTGACACCTGTTTTATTACACGAAGTGCAAAATCCACGAATTCAAGTCCCAACGAAATTGTCTTCTTTACCAAAACCACGAAATTTCATCCCAACGAAATTTCATGATTTTACAGTATTTTGTTGGAACATATTTTGAAAAATTTCAGATTTCATGAAAAATGGCTCAATCAATAATCACACAAACTATCAGAAATCATTAAAAAATCAAACACGCACTGTTATTGTTTTACTATATCGCTGGCTTAGAACAAGAAGGTCTTAACTACCATATGCAGTTAAACTTCCCAAAAATAAATTGTTCTATCTGCCTGAACCTGACATTTTTACTGGTATAATATTATTGGTCAAGATGATCCACGAAATTAAATTCCCATGAATATTTGAAATAATTTTATAGTAGTTTATGTAAAGATTATAATAATTAGCACTTAAAATTGACATTATGCCAGTGTCAATCATTTACCTTTTAATACATTATAAAAATAATTGATATAAGCATATTATAACAATAATTTATAAGCACGAAAATTGGTCCAATTAAATTCGCTTGAAATTCTTTGACAAAACAACTTTTAGCAAAATTAAGGTACAGGGATCTTATGATTATGTAGTTTAAGGTAAACATGTTTTCTTATTTTCTGTGTACCTCTAAGATAATCAAGTACAATGACCACTAAGGTAGATAATGGTTTGTAGGAAAAGTAAACACAAACTATGTAACTGAACTTACTGAAGGTCTGACTGATTACGCTTTTGTTGTATCGGACAATGTAGGACAATGTATTAAATCATCAGGTTGATCGATTGATAAGTACAGTATATCATATATGAGTCATGCACTGATACCGGGCATGGTCAGTGGCTTAGTTTGCACAATAACTTGCCATTGAGGTCACTTATGGTTTCGTCAGTTGTGATTCTGGGACATTGTTTGTGGCTTTGTTTAAGCAATGACAGGTCATCATGTTCACAGCTCTGATGTTTGGTCTTGCATGAGTCTGGGGCTTGGTTTAAGTGGCTTGTAACTTTACTCTATGATGGTTCAGCCTGGTCACAAATGGTTTGGTGTGGTTGTGATACTGGTTGATCTTAGTGTGGGTTGAATGGTTACATCAGGACAATTGATATTGTAATGATAAATCAAAAGTTGTTTGTCTCAGTGGCTATTGATTGATACTGATAGTATGTTTGATATATAGTTGACCCTAACTTGGTCTGACTAGTGGGCAATCTAAAGTCTGTGGCTCAGTTGTTTACCTGGCTGTTGAATGATAGGATGATAGTTGACCCTAACATAGGCTGACTAGTGGTCAACCTGTACTGTGGCTCAGTTGTTTACCAGGCTACTGTGATAGGATGGGTGAAAGTTAAACTTGACCCTCACAGGGGCTGACTTTATATTGGGACACAAACATGTTTATCATGGACATGTACTATCCGACCAACGATTTTTGACAGTGACGTCATTTTGTTAACAATCTATAAATAAGCAGGGTATATCCCAAAAAGATTGAGGATCATACTATATAGAAGTATGTCTATATCAATTAATATACTTCAAGCAATGCATGGTTCAGCGGATGTGTTTGTTGACTCACACTCAGGCGATCGAAGTTGAAAGCTTCTGCTAGCCATTAGTTTTAAACTATAACATTTTTTCTTGTATTAGATGCGAGAAACGTATACCCTTGGATGATTTCATAAAATATTTATTTTGAAAACGAAGTTTTTACCTTATCTTTATTAAATTAAAACCTTTGTAATTCGTGTATTTGAAAACACCTTAATGATAGCAGTTGGTTTCTCTTAATTCTCCAAAGACTCTCTACTACGATTTAAACATTGTTCTTGACTATTAAATTAAGCCATTTGAAGATGAGTGAAAAGGCAAAGGTGTTTTTTTTACTCAAACAGCATTCTGTAGACATACTTTGTATGCGATTGCAAAATATAAAATAAAAAGTAAAAGTAAAAAGTTCTGCTGACGGGGTTCGAACTCGACATGTTTAAATTACTATTACTGCACCGTTATCCTCTCGGCAAGGATTTCATGCATATTATAAGTCAAGAAATATACTGATAATCCACATTTTTGCAGACGATATATAAAGTAAACATTTGATTGTAAACACAACGTGACGTCACTGTCAGGTATAAGTCTAACGCGATATTCTGCAATGTCAATATAAACACAAATCACTGACCATTACATCGATTTAGGGAGATACCTGCTCACTTCTATTCACCAAGTAAATTAAAATAACGGTAAAGCTTGGCCACATTGACATGAACCTGACCTATTGATTAACATAATTTAACAGTCGATATATTGTCTACGTTTACAACACCGAGTGTATGTTTTCATAATCAGGGAGTATCACGAAGACGCTCGAGATGTAATACAAACACAAATCTGAAATACCGATATTGCACGATATGCTTACGGAAATTGATATAATCAAAGCAAAAATCTTGTAATATATTCTTGCATAAAGGTCAGGCTCAGGTCACAATAGCCAAGCTATACACATTGAAAAAAATAATCCCTTTTCCAATATCCTTATAATTATGTTGTGGTACCTGATCTGCCTGTTTACTTTAAGTGGCACAGGTCCCAATACCGCGTTAGAGTTATATCCCTGGTCGGACTGTACTAGGAATGTTGAACTAGTGTTTAGATTTGAGACCATGCCAGTCAAGACTACTTTTAAAAATACCACATACACATTTTCATTAATGCTCACTAGTGATATACAGTACAAATTGTGTAGAGCAACACCTTTTGAGAGCTGCAAATACTGGCATATTGTTTTGAGGTTGTTGCATAACAGAGGTTAAATTTATGTAGTCTTGACAAAATGGGTTGCCATTACCTTCGCCATTATTTAAACGTTTCAGTCAAGGATAACCCATGAAAGTGCAAGCACTTATTTAAAAATGGGTCCTGTGTTTTGCTGAAGGGACAGCAGGTGGAAGAGACAGTGGTGTGATACAAGGTATCCTGGCACGATGCCCTAGCTCTTTCTGAAGAGACACTTTGATTTTTAAACGTGCCCGGTGTATAGCACCGATACATACGAAACTACCTCTGGGTTGCTAACCAGTTCATCTCTAGTTAGGTGGGAAACACAGAAAAGTGTTTCAAAAAATGATCAAGTGCCCTGGCCGAGGATCGAACCGGGACCTCTTGATCAGCAGTCAAGCAAGATATCTGCTCGACCACCGCACCACCTTGACTTAAATGGTTTATTACCTGCCATATTTATGATAATTTTGCGATATATGTTTATAATTAAGTCCATATGTTGCATCCTGGGATCATTAAGAATTATCCTATGAACGTCATAGCGCTGTGTTAAGGTATATAGCATTCAACATTAAGCTACTATTTATACTAGATATGTGTGTATATATACGGTAATGATAAATGTATTGATCTATTTTCTGTTTTCTAATGATGCAAGATTGTACTGAGCAGAGAATTTGTGTGGGGAAGAAATTGGTTTTGCACTGCATGTACGGATCCAGGGGAGGGGATGACTGGGGTGGCAAGATCTCCGAGGAATTGTTGCAAAAATGTGGTCATCTTAATTTTATAGTTGTCTTACAATCAAATAGTACCATATTTGCACTGGTTCGTCAGAGCTTTTAGTCTGATCAGAATGTATCCCTCGTAAGAAAAATGCTGGTTGGACCCCCTCAAGTGTGACCCCTTCCTGAGAAAGAGTCTGCATGATCAGACCCCATATAAGAAATATAACTGATCTGCACATGCACTGTAATTTTACATTTTAAATTGCTGGATTATGTAACATTATACCTGTAAAACAGGTTTGACTTAAAGATTTTAACCCTAAGCATTGGTTTGAGGATATGCTTATGAAATGTTCATCATCAATCTTTCAAAAATCTCAGAAAACTTAAAACAGAAAATCACTTCCGTTGTTATCAGAAAATCACTACCATTGTTATCTAGAGCTGTTTTCCATGAAACCAATATGCTACAAAAAGGCGTACTATCAGTTACTTTTAGTTACAGCGTCATTCTAATGTGTCTGTTGCAATATTCCTTATCACAAACTCATCTTCTGCAAAGGTTAATGTCTGTCTGGATGATATTAAACATACAAAATGTGGGAGTTTAAGTCAATACCTGGTAATTGCTTGTTTTCTCATGGCTGGTTTCTGTGACAAAATTTTATGGAACTGTTATTAAAATTTTCTTTCATGTTTACTTCTATTGATACCTTTACAGGGAGTGGTCTTAAAAGATCTATGTTTGGAGTTTCTGACATTGATATAGTGCAAACTGTCTAGAGCGTCACCCTTTGTTAGCTGAAAATAGTTATAGCTTGACCATTTTGACATGAGCCTGACCTATCGATTAACATAATTCAACAGTCGTTATATTTTCTACGTTTACAACACGAGATGTAATCCAAACACAAATCTGAAATACCGATATTGCATGATTTGCTTGTGAAAATTGATATATTCAAAGCAAGAACCTTGTAATATATTCTTGCAAAAAGGTCAGGCTCTAGTCAAAATAGTCGAGCTATATACCATTGCTTATACTATTAGGTTGTTGCAGACTGTAGAGGTTAATTAAATTAAGAATTAATATCATCTATGGACAATTTTGAAGGTGTCCACATATTGAGGTGTTAGCTCTACAGAGGACCTTGTTTGAGTCTTTGAGATGTTGAACTGTAGTATAAAAAACATATAGCTGACTTAGAATGAGAAGGTCGTAACTATAAAATCGATATTTTGGACAAAACAAGAATAACTGTCTGAAATTTACTCTTTTTTATGGTAAAACAAGCTTTTACAACTTCATTTTGGTCAACATGACAAGTTACGATTTTCATGAAAATAAGGTCATGAGAAGCGTATTATGGTGTCAATTTCAAATGTGTATCCAATTCCATGTTATAAGATCGTAAGTAGTAGTTACAACCTTCTCATTCTAAGCCAGTGGACTGTCTCCTGATCAGCCCAAATGTCTGAGGTACAGTACTGTAGCTACTAGAAATAATTTGTTTAGGTCAACCTCATCCGGTTGTTTGCTGATGATATTGTCTATTGTGCATTTTCAGGTGATTGTTGAAAGATATTACAAGGAACAGAATCTACCTATATTAGATAAAACCAAGTTTCTCGTACCAGAAGAATTATCTATGTCACAGTTTGCTACAATCATAAGGTAAATATTGTATTTTCTCTTTTGTTTTTAAAAAAAACAAATTTCCAACATACCATTCATAAGTCAGTCCTACCAAGAGGTCCGTAATTTGGATTTTTCACTGAATTTGTTATCAGAACAGTTCTGAACTCTTGGTAGGACTGTAGTGTTTTTCTGGGACAATTGTAACTGTTCTTCAGTAATACCTTAGTGGATGTCAAGTAATTACAGAAGTACTGTACATGTTATACATACACTGTAAATATTGATGTCATTTTAATTAGTCCCTGGTGTCAGCATCAATAAAAATGTTCATGATCTGAGAAAGTATCTCATGCAGAAATCTCTGCTGAAATAGAGAATTTGAACATATTTCATTATCTGAGATAAATCTAGCTACTCTTCCTACAAATTTCAACATTGCCCCAGCGCACCTTAAAAATATAAGGAAGGGCCTGATATATCGTTTTTGAGATAATGATTTTCGGCTCTTTCTGAGAAAAAATGTAGTTACATTGACTGCAGGATTGCATAAGACAAATTATTTCCGGTAAATGAATATGCAGGGGAGGCAATCCAATTAGGAAAGAGGCTAAACAATACAAATTATCAAGGGAGATCATTCTGGATAATTGTCACAAAAAGCTGCCCTTGAGATGTGGTAATATTGTATTTTATGTCTTAATAAAAAAGTAATGTTTTTATAAAGTAGAGGGTTAACTTTAATATGCCCTTTATGTTGTGATAGGTGCTAACATTTTATTCTTTCTTTTATTTTTGAATTAAACACAATTCCATTTATTATTCATTTCAGAAACAGAATGTCACTAAATGCAAACCAAGCATTTTACCTGATCATTAACAATAAGAGTATATCTAGTATGTCTGTATCATTGGCCGAAGTATACCGGGACGACCGAGATGAGGACGGCTTTCTCTACATGACATATGCATCACAGGAAATGTTCGGTTAAATGATTAGAGAGTATTTGATTGGTTAACTTAAGTTATAGACACGAACACTGAACACTTGCTAACGTTTCCACCAATTCCATGACATGACATATTTATCACAGAAATGGAGAAATTGATCATTCCCTGGTCTCAAGAAGCATCTCAAATAAATTCTCAGCTCAAATTTGGAGATTTTGATGAATTGGGGCCGAGTCAATGTATGGGACTAATTGGTGCTTGGTAGTTTAAGAGTAGGATGAGAATCTCAATTTCGGGATTTGTAAAAAATACACTAAAAGGGTTAGAGCTGCCTCTCATTTTTGATAGCAATATTTGGGCTGAGATTTAGCTCAGATTGAGATGTTTCAGGAGATTGGGCCTGGGTGCACTGAGTATAATTGCTGTACACCATGCTTACTGACATTATAAGTTTACAGCATTTTACTTGATATGAATTGATTTCCTACAAAATCCAGCAGTTCTTCAGTTGCTGATGGGGAGACTAATCCAAGACTTTGTATTATACTTCAGTGGAAATGTTGAGTGAAACGTAGCTGTGTTGAACCTTGTATATGATAAACTGTGATCTGAACTGTATATTATCATGTGTTTTTTGTACCATAAATGTATATTCTGTCATGTTACTGTTGGTCGAAGGGTCGGGGTAGAATGGCGGGAAGGGGTCAGTGTATTGTAAGAAGAAATCCATTCATAAATTTACTTATAAATATCCTATCATTTTGTTGGGTAAATCATTCTGTTTGTTTATTCATCGCTTGTTTGTTTCGTTATGTCATATTAAAAGATGTTCTTCATACTAGTTTTGTATGTATCGTATGTTGTACCATGTGTAATGGGCTAGCCGCTAAATATAAGTAGCTTGCAACATTACTTTGAACAAATTTGAAAATACAAAACCTGGTTTTCCTGGTTTTGCCGCTTAATACATGTTATTGTTTTCTGTTAGTACAATTTCAACAATTTGCAATTTGTGATATTTGTTCATTTGCTATACTTTGTCATCTCATTTTTTGTTTATTTCACATTTTCTATAAGAGTATTTATTGAGATTTATTCAATTATTTGTTTCATGATTTTTTAATGCCCCAGCATCTACTGATGCAGGAGGCATGTAGTGATTGTCCTGTCCGTCTGATTGTTGTTTTTTTTGTCCACAAATATTAACAAAAAATTTCAAGACATTGAAACTCAAATGTTTTAGAATTCCATCAAGGCTTAATTTGATTTCAAACTTGGTTTATACATCCTAAACACAGTATTAAAACCATGTAACACTATCCAACATTTAACAGAAGTATAGCTCTTGGTTGACTAACCAGTAGCTTGTTTTTTGTGGACAAGGCTTCCACTGGGGCATAAGTGTTTATTGAACACAGTCTTGTTTAATGATTATTTTTGTTTAATAATGTGAGTATATATTTTTGTTGTTTTCCATGACATATGTTTATTTTGCTTTATATTATGAACACTCTATTTGGGTACCATATAGGGTATATATTTTTGTATGATTATTTGTTCAAATAAAGATTAAGTTAAAGTTACGCACATGTTTTTCCGACTTCGGCCAGTTACCATGAGTGATCAGTTTACTCGTACTTTAATGATATAGGTTACATTATCAGTTATTTACCTATTCACTTTAGTGATAAAGAGATAATAGTTTGATATTAATATTATCATGTATACTGTACATATTAATTAAACTCTGGCTATCAGTCCATGTCCTACTTAATTAATATAATATCTTCATCTCGTTATATGGTGTTGACTTTATCACCTGGATGAGAAAAAATATGTATTGAGACTGTAAACCTGTTTAATTGGCTATTGGCAAATAATGGTATTATTAAAAAGTCTATGCTAATTTTCGCAATCAACACCTGGGTACTGTTTTATCAAAGAATTTACGACAATCTTAAACTTACGCTCAAATTTAAATTCCTTATTATACTTTTGCGTGAGCAAACGGGGGAAATATCTTGTTTGAAATCATTAACTAAATTAATTAACTGTCCATAATAGTTATCGCTTTACCAAAATTTGTAGCAGTTATAGAATTATAAATCATTCAAATTTGACCGTAAGTTTACGTTTACCGTAAATGCTTTGATAAAACAGTACCCTGGTCCACTAAAATTATTTTGATCCTTAAACTATATTAGAAATGCTTTTGTATTTATACATTTGTTTTGGTTGTATTTGAAATATTGTGGTTTATCTTTATGGCTGTTACAAACTTTGTCAGCCCTTATTCTCCTTAATCCAGGGGAAGGATTTCAATTAAACTTCACATGAAATATTTTACCAAGCCTGATTGTACCTATTGTGGAAATTTGTGGTTTGCCAGAGTTATGTCCCTTTGTAGGTAGCACTTTTTAGCAATATCAAAAACTTTTCTAGTTTAACTACAGCAGTTGGTGATTATATTCTATACTTGTACAAAATCTTGTATTTTTACAAGAACATTTGACAGATTTATTCACTAAAGTAATCATATTTTGCTTCCTGAATCTATAAATCTTTAATATTTTATATTGAACATTATAAAGGCCTATAGGAGTTTTGTTGATTTGCACATGTGTGTCGGTTGATCAGTAGACCAAATGGTTATCTTTCCTATATGTTTGGCCTGGGAGGTTTAAACTTTGTAGGGGATCCGTCATCATCCAACTGATTTGTGGTCAATGGTCAAAACTACCTTGACCTGTAGCATTAGGGCCATATCCAGAGCCAAAGACATTCTGGGGTGCCTTTGGCTTGTTTTTTTCTTTTGAAAACAGGCTAGTTCTGCTTAATTAAAAAAAATCTTCGAGGCATATGCCTTGGGTTGCAATGAGGGTAAAACTGTTTTATAAAAATATCTTGTTTTGCTTTCTGTTGGCATTATATATATTCTGTAGATAAATGCTTGGATTCGTTATGGTTGTATATTTAGATTTGCTTCAATTAAGCATCAATTGTTCAAATATTTAGACTGATGCAATTTTCACTTGCTGTTTCGTTTTTCTATGCTTCAAGTGAATCTGGCTGTCTTAAAAACCTGTTATACATATACATGAGCATGAAAACCCTATTATATATCATTATATTACCCTAACTGATATTTGTGTTGCATTTATTGCAAAACTTAATAGATTAGTTTCATATTTGTTATTATTGCAGAGTTCTCAAAATGGCCTCTGTAGCAGAAACAATCCTATGCTTTGTTGCTTACTTTGTTCAAATACCATAAGTCTATGTATTTATTAGAGCACTCGGCATTGTGTCGTATGCCATGTTCCGATACCAGTCTATTGTTAGATCACCTGTCATCGTTCTAATATTGGCATATTCTTAGACCACTCTGTATTTTGTCGTCTAACTTATCAAAATATTCAGCATTGTATGGTCTGTATGTTTCAAGTTTTGTCTGTGGTATTTGATTATTCATAGAAGCAGGAACATAACATAACATTATATTCAAACACAAGAGGTGTGCTTGGTTGGTGATTGGGGAATACTGAGTCATTCTAGAGATTATCCTGTTCATCTTATATTCATAGTCTTCCAAAACAAACTTACAATCTTATGCTACCAATTTAATAATGTGTTTGCAATAGCCTTCCTACCCGAAGAAGAAATTGTTTCCAGTAAAAAAAAGTTTTAAAGTCATTAATACGACAGCAGAACTGATTGTTATAAACAAACATTCAAATTTTAAAAAAAACCACACCCTGCATACAGACCCCCAATCTGTAACCCTGTGTAGGCTACTGCGAAGAAACACTAAATAAGGTTGGCCTTAGTATCAGTTATTGAATTGTTATTATGTATGAGTAACTTAGTTACACTATTCCAATTTTTACAAATCATCTCTTGAAAATGTTTCAAATTACCGTCAAACTTGTCCATTAAGGCCGTCTTTTAGAACAGCAATGAAATGGTCTCTGTTGACAGGTGGTCTGTCATGACAGGTTCAATATTAATGTAAGTGATCTGATAGGTCGAAACTAGTGGTCTTTGAAAACAGGTTTTGTAATTATATAAGTGGCCTCTTTTGCTGGTGTTTTTTTAACACAGGGTTGACTGTATATTGAAACACATCATGAGGTGATTTGTCTATTTATCATACTTATTGCAAAATGACTGAAACAGGAATTTTTGCACATGGCTTTATTGAAAATAAAACTACTCAATGTGTAATGAGCATAACCTTGATAACTTGTTATATTATTATTGATAAATCAATATTTTGTGATATTATTGTGTCTGTTTGCCTTACAAATCTTTAGCTTAATATGTGCAGATATTTATATATACATGTATACATGTTAAATTATGTTCAAATTATTAAATTTGAAATAAATTCATTGAACTAAGACATGTCTTCTAGTTTTTCATCCTTCTTGTACATTGTATAGTGTCTAATCAAGATTCCAGACATTGATGTCTGGTGGAAAATTATATGCAAGTGAAAAATAATGATTTTCATTGTTTTGTATCATATGGTGGATATGAGTGCAATAACTGTAATACTGCACTGGGAAAGTTTTCGATAACTGTAATACTGCACTGGGAAAGCTTTCGATAAATGTAATACTACACTGGGAAAGTTTTCGATAAATGTAATACTGCACTGGGAAAGTTTTCGATAAATGTAATACTGCACTGGGAAAGCTTTCGATAAATGTAATACTGCACTGGGAAAGCTTTCGATAAATGTAATACTGCACTGGGAAAGCTTTCGATAAATGTAATACTGCACTGGGAAAGCTTTCGATAAATGTAATACTGCACTGGGAAAGCTTTCGATAAATGTAATACTGCACTGGGATAGCTTTCGATAAATGTAATACTGCACTGGGAAAGCTTTCGATAACTCACAGTATACTGCACTGACTGTGTCACATCAGCACGACACAACCTCTGTATCAACTGTTATACAAATTACATACAGAACTTGCACTTGGATGTCAATTAAATCTGGGGCTAAACTCTCAAATATAACTAATATCATGTTTCAGTTCTGTATAACTTTGGGATAATCTCCATTTCATTGTTCTGTTACCTCCCTTCCCAAAGTAAAGATATGAGAAAATTGGACAGGGAAGGCAGCACTCAACCAGCTGAGCACAGAAAACATCACATAACACCACTACATGGCACCATGCCATGCAGTACTCAATCTTTAAAATGAAATGCCCAAGCCCCAGCAGCTGCTGTCGAAAAGTTGAATAACCCAAAGTTTCATCAAGATATGCCAAAAGTGATCAAACAAGGTTTTACTATGATTTGACCTTGTGACCCTGCTTCTTATTCCAGATACCGTATTTGGGGCAGTAAATGAGACATGCTTTTTGTTGATAAGCAAGGCTACTTATTAACAAACTACAGCATATGGGTGTTTATACAGTAGCCATAGAAATGTACTTGACAGTGTGAACTTGTGTTAGTGCAAATATGTAACATACTTGATGAAAGTATGTAATGTCAATGAGGGTACTTGACACACAGTGCAACTTTCAAGGACATGGAATCGAGAAACTTCAGACTGTGATTCATCAGGCTCTGGTATATCTTTGTCATCTAAATGTTAAAGGAAACATGTCAACAAGAATCTAGGTGTAATGGGAGATATCTTGACCCTGTTCACTCACTTATCTTGAATGTGTGTGCAAAACATTATCACACGGTATAACCGGATGCGTGGTCAGCCGAGTGATGCGTTACCGCCGAGGTAAATACTGATGACGGGTAAGTAGTGGGATTATATTTCTTATCAGAACTTATCGATTTCGATATTTCTTTTGTATCTAGCG
Organism: Spisula subtruncata; assembly: GCA_963678985.1. Lineage (NCBI taxonomy): Eukaryota > Metazoa > Mollusca > Bivalvia > Venerida > Mactridae > Spisula > Spisula subtruncata. The sequence continues at coordinate 21,618,880 of OY787661.1, forward strand.
ATTTGTGAATGACCACGACGGTTTAAATGTACTATTCACTCAGCCTCGCATGCCATCTCTGCGGAATAAATCTGTAGAGCCTGTTTATACACGGAACGCAGAAAATAGTGCTCAATTCTCACATACATTGTCCGAAATTAAACAGTTTGCGCAAGTATAGAACTATTTTACCTCACAGATCTAAGGAAAATTCATCAATGAATAACTCTGTAAAGTTACAACTCTGTCCGTGCCTTAAAACCAACCATTGACCCTTTCAAAGAGACCCTAGTATGCGCAAAAAGGATGACATTTACAGCCGAGGAGATTTTGTGATGATGACGTTTACGGCCGTGGACGAAAAATATGGATGACGTTTACGGCCGAGGAAATATTTACTAAAAGCTGTGATTTTTCTCAGTTTCAATGGTTTTCTCACGGAGAATGTATGATCTATTCGCAAGTGTACAATCCAACGAACACTTATTTGCCCTTTGCCAGAAAAAAGGTTGAAAAGAACTGCCTTACACTTATATTATTCTTATATCTTCAATATAAAACGTCATTTTGGAGATCTATGTTATTTACAAGACAGATTTTTGTTTATTTGAAAGTAAATACTAAGATCGTGAAATATGGTCATATGGCACTCAGACTAGCTATATGGAACGCCACAGCTGTCTTAAGATAAGCAGAACTGTTACATTATGTTATTATACCGAAAAATTATCATGTCCATTTGTCACAATATGACAATGTTTTTTCATTTTAAGACGTCTGTTTGCCATAATATCATTTGATGTGCATTTGTCATTATATGATGAACATGTGTCATTATTATGATGCCCGTTTGTCATATGATGTAATTTGTCCTTGTGTGATGAACATTTTTCATAAAAGAATTCATTACAAAGGTATTCGAATTTCCTTTAGATCGTGGGTTCAAATCCCACTGGAGCCGACATTTTTAAATTAGATTTTTAGTTTTAAGACATATGTTTTGGCTTCAAATCATGACTTCATAGCGTTATTTGGAGAAAAATATTTTTTTGGAATAAAATATTTGTAGATTATTGTAATTTACATGTGAGAAATCGAGAATAACTTTAGCCCCGTTCTCACTGTCCCGGTGCAGGTCCCGGCACCGCCGGTGAGAGTACAGGGGGAATTAGACCGACACATCTTCACAATATGCGGCAATAAGACAACATAATCGACTCCTGGTCCCGGTGAATATACGTTGGTTCAGTTCCAAACCCGCTATTAACTTCGTGATTACGTGTACCGACCCCGGAGATTTGTACTGTCAGCTCTGGCTGTAGGGCGGGGATTTAGACATCAAACAATTGTGCGTTGACAGCAAAAGCGGTCCTAGACCTACGACATGGTCCCTGTTAACAGCAGAAGCAGTCCTACATCTACGGCACAGCCACTAGCTGTTAACAACAGAAGCTGTCCTAGCTCGTGATAGGAACAGTCAATGACGGTATTTAAAAAAATTCCTTCTGTATACCCATTAAGATATATACAGGGTTAAAAAAACGTTTACCATCAGTTCAGAACGAACATTTTTCTTTCCCTACTCCAAGCATAAAAACACACCACCAAAACAAATAACGGCAAATACGAATATTTAAATAATGCATCAGTCAATTGCTTCCACGGTCTTTATCCTTGGGTATGAGTGTGGAATTTTACTTTCGAGTTGTCAAAACCACCGCAATCCCCCCCCCCCCCCCCTCTGCAGGGGATAGCTGATGGTAAAATCTCTAGTATTCCCCGACCTCTGACAGCTAAACATTGTCCCCGTGATATTGGTTCGGACATTTAATCCTCCACATTTCTCCGGCGAGAAAAGCTGGAAGGTAAAACATGGCTATTCTCGCATATCCACTACCCATCCCCGGGGATATGGGCCGTGGTTGCAACTGACTGATGCACAACTCTGTAAAATATGATAACCACAAGAATGTGTACAAGACACGTCCCGGTGAAGACGCCGGGGAGCACAACGGTATTGATCGGTTCAGTAAAGTATCATTTTCTGTATGCTGACTGACGTTCTTCGTTAACTGTTCTTCGTAGACTGTTAAATGCTTTTTCAAACAAACAAATACCTGTCTTATAAAGTCATGGATCTCTAACATGACGTTTTATTTCAAATATATAGGAACAAAATAAGTGTAAGACAATCTTATCCAACATTTTCTGGTAAAGAAATGTTCATTGGAATGTACACTGGAGAATATATCATACTTTCCCGGTGAGAAAACCATTGAAACTGCGAAAAATCACAGTTTTTAGTAAGTATTTCCTCGGCCGTAAACGTCATCCATATTTTTCGTCCTCGGCCGTAAACGTCATCATCACAAAATCTCCTCGGCTGTAAACGTCATCCTTTTTGCGCATACTAGGGTCTTGTTGAAGGGGTCAATGGTTGGTTTCAAGGCACCGACAAAGTTGTAACCTTACACAATTGTTCATAGATGAATTTTCCTTAGATCTGTGAGGTTAGATAGTTCAATACTAGCGCAAACTGTTTAATTTCGGACAATGTATGTGAGAAATGAGCATTATTTTCTGCGTGCCGTGTATAAACAGGCTCTATCAGATTTATTCCGCCAAGGTAGCATGCGAGGCTGTGTGAATAGTACATTTAAACTTTCGTGGCCATTCACAAATCGCTAGATTCAAACGAAATATCGAAATCGATAAGTTATGGTAAGAAATATAACCCCACTACTAAGCCTTCATCAGTATCTACCTCGGCCGTAACTCATCACTCGGCCGACCACGCATCCGGTTATACCGTGTGATTATAAGCTGTCATTTTCATGCCCTGGGCTGGTATTTATAAGGCATCTTAAGTGAAAACTTAATTTTCTTCAAATCTAAAATATTTTCTTAAGTGTATCAGCTAAACAGGAAACAAATATTAACAATTATTAACATTGTTTAGAAGCATTATAAAAAGAGCCACAGTAATTATATAGAAAACATGGGCTATTTTTCATTTCATGTGAAATATGGAGAGCTCAATATTTTAACTTAAGTCAAAATATATAAGTTTTCACTGAAGATGCTTTATAAATACCGGCCCGGTATCTACCTATGCAGGAGGTAAATAGTGATTACCCTGTCAACATGTTATTTTATTTGTCCTATTGGAATAATTACTTGTTATGCAGTCAACACAATGTGACACTTTTCAACAGAATTATGGCCACTGACTGATTTAAGATTGGCACAGTGCTTCAATCAAGGCATACACTGTGAGTCTTGCTTAACAACTACATTTTGAGAAAAGAAATGGTTTGTAGTAGACTTTCCATTTACTGGACCAACTTATTATATCTTGGTAGCAAATAATTGAGACCTTAGGAAAGCACAACTGTATACTTCTGGACAGGGCAACAGAATGATCAGATGTAGTTGCTACACTTGGGAGTATGAAGCAACATGGAATGCAAAGGTAAGCTAATTATAAAACAACGATACCATAAGTTATCTTGACTTCTATATTTCAGTGTATCAATCTACATCCATTACAGCTAGATTCAAAATATAAATATATATACTTAGGCAATATGACACAAATAGTTAACGAAGAATCTTCATTTCTTTGATTCAACTTCTGTAGATCATTTTGTTAAATAACTAAACTATAAAATATTTGTCATGTATATTAGCAATAGCAGGTCATTTTTCAAATACCATTCTGCTTTTACCACTGTGAGTTTGAGTCATAACCTAATTTTGTCCGACATATGGTAAATTGAACAGTTTCATTGCTTGGTTAAATTTCAAAGTATAATTTAAATGGACAATACCATTTCTATAAACACATTCGCAGGAGCATCACCTAGCAACCACAGCATTACAACAGGATCTCCTGGCTACAATATCATCCCTAGCAACCAGAATATCAGTAAGGGATCCCTTAGCAACCAGTGCATCACCAAGCAACTAGCCAGTATATCAACCAAACCAGGCAAAATAAAGAATAGCATACACCAGGGTACTGTTTTATCAAAGAACTTACAACAATCTTAACATTACGCCCAAATTTAAATTCCTTATTATAATACTTTTGCATCTGCAAATGGGGCAAATATTTTTTTGTAATCATTAACTGATTTAATTACCTATAGTTATTAAATATCGCTTTACTAGAAATTGTAGCAGTTAACAAGTTATAAAGTACTCAAATTTGACCGCAAGTTTACATTTACCTGCTTTGATAAAACATAACCCAGATAACTCTGGTTTGCTTACCTAACAATACAATACAAAAGTTATCCTTCTTTACAAAACTACAATATTTTACTTCGAAGCTTCTATTTGGGTCCTATGTACAAACAGGACCTTGCATCTATATACACATCAATTCCCAGAAAACTGATATCACAGATTGTGCATTTATTAAGTCTTCACCTTTACAAATATAAATTATAAATATAAGTTTTAATCAGTACACATAAATATATATATGAATTTTACACAAGGCAAGTCCAACAAAGTCAAACCCAATATTTATGTGTGGAGATATTTATAATATACATATTAATTGGTATGATAAAAAAATACATTGTTTAACTCATGTGCATTTACTCAATCCTTTTAACTCTCCACAATTATACAGAAAGACTGCACGGAAGGAAATAAGTAAAACTTACAATCCATTATAGGCCATTCTTGGCAGGAGAGTGTAAGAGTATATAAAGTTGAGACAGAATGATGGACGGAAACATACCTATAACCATAGCACATAACACAAAACTAAGTCAACTCATCCCTACTGTCATAATAAATAAATTACACCCTCTGCAACAACACCATCAACATATCCCTAAGCAAATATATTTACTATATACTTAAGCTTTGTAGAGAAACGACCTCTAAACAAAGGCCAATATTTGCAGCTACAAATTGCTGTTGCTTTGCAGAGGTTGTACTGTAAATGCAAAAAACTTCTGCAGAAAAAAATGCCAAGAACTGAATGAATTTACATACAAATATAAATATAGTGTTCATTGTAGTCTCGAATTTACTTTACTACTTAGCACAAACCGCTAGAACAATCAGCATATCTTGTTCTTAATCTAATCTCAAATCACTAATTAAATATGTTAAATATTTGTTCTAGATCTAATGTAAAATCATTAATTTTATCGGAGGATTAATTTTCGTGGATTTCGTGGTTCACCTTTTAACCACAAAATTAAATCCCATTGAACACTAATTTTGACCCTTGGATTTATTACCTGAAATGCAAAATCCATGAATTAACGTCCCATCGAAATGGTCTTTTTTACACAAAACCATGAAATTTTGTCCCATCAAAATTAAATGATTTTACAGTATCTTGTATTTGTTCTTATTTATCTAGTATTTCCACCGTCTGTAATATCTATCTCAGACAAATCACTCTCCTCGGCTTCTGTCCCTGGAATAGTCAGTGACATCTGTAGCTTCCCTCCTCCGGTACCGTTGTCGGCGAGTCTCTGTAACTCTGACATACTGATAGAACCGTCCGTGCCGTACGAGTAACCCAGAGAACGGCCACTAGCTGAAGCACGACTCTGTCGCATGTCACCGGAACTCTTCAATGAAGATTGTGCTGTATGTCTACCGTTCTCTGATTGGCTGAAGCTCTGTGACAGGTAGCCACCTGATTGGATGAGAGCATCAATATTCATCTGATCTGGTGTCATGTTACGTGCACCAATATCGCTACCATAGTAACCAGCTGGACCTAACAATTAAATAAACCAGTATAACATTTAGGAGAAAGTACAATGGATATGTATCCTCAGTATTAGTTGTTTAGTAGTTGACCATCAAATAATTTTGTACAGTTTTAGCTCATAGGAGCACTTCGTGAGGTATTGTGATCACCCCTTTGTCGGCGGCTGTAAGTGTAGCATCAACAAATGGACTGTTAACACTCTAGGTCACAATTTTCACTTAATCCTTTTGAAACTGACAAAATGTTTGTCGCTATGAAGTCTAGGTAAAGTTCATAACTGGGTCATCTGGGGTCATAAACTAGGTCACTAGGTCAAATCACAGAAAACATTGTTAACACTCTTGAGGTCACATTTTTCACTTAATCCTTTTGAAACTAGGTCACAATGTTGGCCACTATGAAATCTAGGTCAAGTTCGCAACTAGGTCATCTGGGGTAAAAAAATAGGTCACAATGGACTTTAACTTGTGGATTAACTTTTTTTGAACAATGATTACCTGAGTTGTCCAATGAGTCTCTGAAATCTTCTGAGCTAGTTCTTACATTCACTATACGTCCACCTGACCCTCTAGTCTCTGGCATAGTGGAAGATTTAATCACTTGCGGTGGTCTACGCATTGAAGATTTCACTGAAAACAGATATATTTAAATTATATACAAAAACTTGAAGCAGAAACTGAAATGCATTTTTCAACATCTACATTTATTTTCTAGACAATACCCTCAATTTTTCTGTTTGTAACATGTGTTCTGACATGTTTAACAAGAGGTGGGAGTCCCATGTAAACCAGATTTTTTGCAGCCAAGCATAATCTGACAGAGATCTCTTTTTTAGTTTTAGTAATTGTGATCATGACCCAACGGGTCCCACTTACAATCCCAAGCAAAATGTTTATATAAGCTATCTCAACGGCAAGTTTCATCATTATATCTCATTCCTAACTAAAGTTATCCAATTGAAATAAATAGTGGAAGCTTGACCATCTGCGAAATGCCAATCTAAAACATGGGGCCTGTTGACATAATTTATTATTATTTAATATACTAACCTGGTGAAGAAGATCTACCACCTGCCGCTATCATACCCTTAGGTTGTCGTCCACCAGGGGTCAACCTTCCTGTAGGGGTATGTGACCTCCCAGAGTCCCTCACTGGTCCCTCAAACTCGGGCCGTCTCATTAACTGATTCTGATTCTGGTTTTCAAATGAAGAGCTTCGCTTCAGTATACCTCTAGTAGGGCTACCTGATCTTTGCTGATCATTTAAATCTCCTGGAAAATTAAATGAATTACATCAATGATTGACTGAGATCACAGGGAACTGATCACAGTTCTCTCCCCATTTTGACAAGTTCTGTCTTATTATTTCTACAATGCTGCAGTCCTTAAATATACACCATAGTCTAGTCTTTATGCATGAATATATATATTGAGGTTCATTTTATGAAGTTAAATGGAAGAGTTTTTTACACCCAAGCTTGCCCCCCCCAAAAAAAAGGGTCATAACTCCATAAGTAATCTACAAGTGGGAGACATAATTGTTAATATAAATATATTAATTTAACAATTATGTTGCATTGTCCAATAAATTCACTAGAAAACCTTCACCTAGCAACCTGGGCAGAGTGACTTTAGCTCTGGCGTGATTGAATTATATGATACGACAGAAATGAGAAATATGACTGCATGTCTATGGCTTTGTAATGAGTTTGTGTCATGAAATACGATAGTGCTTATAAAACACAAACAGTGTTTTACTTGAATTATTCAAAAGTGAGAAAAAGTTTCAAACAGTTAAGTTAGTGAAAGATTTTTTGTATGTGAAAGAATTCAAGAATATACAATATACATGTTTGTGAATTAGAAAGTGAAAGTGTTCTGTGCTCAAACCTTCAAATGAAACTCGTGTTGGAGACGAAGCTCTGTAAGTGGGTGAATTGGAGCGATGATGATGATGTGAAGCCCCTTCTTTCTTGGGTGCCACGCCCCTTTTTCCAGAGGCCACACCCTGTGATCTGGATGTAGGAGATTTACTTCTTTTTGGAGAGGCGTAATTGTTGGAATCCCTCTCTGGAATGTATTGTTGTTGTTGTTGCTGATCGTACTGTTGTTGATATCCCTGTTGTTGTTGATATTGTTGTTGTTGATAACGCTGTTGTTGCTGTTGCTGCGGGAGACCAACAGATGAGACTCGAATTACTTCCCCTTCACTTTTACCAGTTGTGTTCAAAACATCTGTCACCTGCGATGAAAGATAAATTTAAAATGTTGTAACATGTTTAATGTCAAATAATTTTTTGGGGAAAACAAGCTTAAAACATGAGTCCGTAAGGTTGATGGTTTGAAATCTTGGCCGATGGGTTGGTTAGCAGCCAGCTAGTTAAATATTGGTAAACCTAGGCATATCTCTCCCAAACGCCCAGCATACAAGAAAGGATTTGGCAGGTACTGTATACATGAAAGATAAGTGACTCATAAGTCAAATTGACTGGCCTTTTCGATAAAAAAGGGGTCACACTATAATAAAGGAACTTTACCTTACTTTACCTAACTATAAGACATGGATGTTCCCTTTTCAATGGTTACTGAGCCGAATCCAATGTTTTCTTCTATTTTGAAAAAGGGAGGTAACCCATACATTTTCCTAAAGTAAAATTGTTATTTGTAATAACTCCTGTTCACACGACTTTGCTCAAATGCATTTACTGCCTTCGCCTGTTTGAAACAGCATAATATAAGTAGAATCTTTGCTGATATACATGTGTCTATGATACAGGTCCCTGTAAATGTATTAGCTGCCTCAGTTTGCTAAAAAAAGTCATACAAAAACTAAGTCTTTCCAACAATAAATCTAAGAAACAGGCCCCCCCTTACCTGTCTATTTGACATCTGATAGAGACCATAGTTGGGTGCAGCACTCTGTAGCCTAGCTAGCATGTCTAACACCGGATCTTTCTCTGGTGGGAACTCTGTCTTGTAGAGAAACTCTCCCTCACTACGTGATACATCCGTCATCTCATCCTGTAATTATAAACAATGTGAGGGCTGATCAGAAAGTTTTAGTTATATTATTCCATACAAAATGAGGATTGATAAAAAAATTTACAGTGAGGTTATATTATACCAAATGAGGGGTGACTAAAAGTTTTACAGTAAGGTTATATTATACCAAATGACAGGTGACCAAAATGTTTTACAGTGATATTTATATTATACAAAATGAGGGTTGACCAGAAAGTTTTAACATATAAGTATCATACCACAACATGAGGGTCTACCAGTAAGTTATAAATCATATAATTATTACACAACACGTTAGCTGATCAGAAAAAGCTTGTCCGCATTTTCGTGAGAAAAATTTACTTGTTAAACATTTCTAGATCAAATATTTACCAGATCGACATCCTCTGTGTCCTTCCATGTACTAGCAGAACTGACATCTACTCTCTTACGATTCATTCGTAACATCCTATCCCTCACAGCAACTGGATATATGCAACATACAATAATCCGCAATATAATCATGTATTGGATTAAACAAAATATACAAAACTTGGAATAAAGTCACTAAGCACTAAGTAATGTAAATAAAATCAACAAAATCTGTTTTAGAAACTCAATGTCCCTATCATTTTATGGATACTGACAAATATGACATTAAGTGAAAATTGTAAAAAAATAGATAAAAAGGAAAATAACTTTTCACTGCTTTTCTTTGAAAAGTCGAGCTTAACATGTGCTTGTGTGTTTAAACACAAGACTGAGATTTGAATTTTGGAGATAACTCTCATTTTTATAAACTCAGACAATGGTAGCTGATAATAACTTAGCTTACCTTCATCTATAGGGAAGTCAGCAACCTCACCATCACTCTTGTTGATCAACCATTGACCTTCAGACACACATTCATTGAATGATTCAGAGATTGACGATGACTCTGTATAACTAGACTCGGACGGTGAACGACTTCGTGTCTTATCCGGTGATGGTGAACGTGACTTAGGTCTCGGTTCTGGGCTTAAACTGGTCTGTGTCTCAGCTACAGTAAACACACTGAAAACAACAGTAAGTCATAAATGTATTGAATTTTTGGCAAAAACAAAATAAAATTTTGAACAGTTATCAGATGGTTTTTCAGATTCTGTCCGTAGTGAAATCCTTGGTAATCTATAACCACTCTACTGGCGCACAAATAGGCATATATAAAAGGTGAACATGGCCCATACTGACCTCAATATCTATAGTATGCCCTCATAGCAGCAAAATGGTTATTAAGCATTGCAAAGGTACTGACCAACATGTACATCAAGTTCGAGAATCCTATGTCAAACTGTATTTCAGTTATTTTTTTAAACCTTTTTGGAAGCAGACCCACCAACCAACTGTTGGAATTTCATGTGCCAGGCAATACATTGCCATTTCTTTAAAGGGTGCCTTTTTGAAGAAAAGTACTTTTTTGAATACTTGAATATGTTGAATACTTGAATGTTGAATACTTCAATGTGTTGAATACTTGAATATGTTGAATACTTGAATACTTCAATGTGTTGAATACTTGAAAATGTTGATTACTTAAATGTTGAATACTAAATAACTGTTGAATATGTTGAATATGTTGAATACATTGAATACTTGAATATGTTGAATATGTTGAATAAGATGAATACTTACACAGGTTTAGGTTGATCTTCAGCCAGTTCTTCCTCGGCGAGATCTGTCACTTGTGGAGATGTTGCAGACTTCTGCGACTTTGGAGATTCAGATTTAGAGATCCTTGACCGAGAAGGTGATGGGTTCATACTGGTCCCTGCTTGAGCCGCTGACTGTGAAAACTAACATACACAGTGGGATTTATTTACTCATTTGCTTTTTTCCTTTAAAGTGACTTTATTGCTCCCAGAACATTTTCTAACATTCATTACAAACAATGAATGGAACAATAAGGCTGTTTCTTAAAAAATAACGAATAATCGACGATAGAATGTTAACTATATCTGTTGCAATAGTATTGTATTTAGCAAATCGTATGGTGAACAAAATACTCATTTTGCAAGAGTTGCTCCCCATAGACTTTAAATCATACATTTATTGTTTACAAATTGTCTTTTTTTTTCAACAAACCATCTGGATGTTTTATTTCATTTTCTTCCATTTTATGGAGTTTTCCACATTTGGGAATCAACTCAAGTACTCAAATTGTATCATTCTGCAGAGATGTTACCAAGCTAACCAATTTTGTGTCTATAATCAATAATCATTAATAAGCAGTCACAAACTTAAAAACAACCATCCTAATCCAAGTAATAAAATGTTAAAAAGAATTAATATGATATCTGGAACTGAATTCACAAAGCTTCTTAGATTTCTAAATTTTATCTAAAATAATTCTAATTTAAAGTGAAAGACATAGAAAATTCCATCAAAGATGTACATGTTTTTGTAAAAATCATCATACAAATTATCATACAAAAACTATTAACGAAACTTAATGAGTTATGGCTAAAACTTGATATTAAGTTAAAGACATGTATAAATAACTAACCATGAATTGTTCTTCAACGACTTGTCTAGGTGAGAGTTGTGGAGGGGTTAGGGGTCTAGCTGGCATCACAGGCTCAGGCTCTGGTTTAGGGGAGTCCGGTGGTGTAGACACATCATGTCGGGAGTGCAAACTAGCACTGGCGTTTACGTTTGGTCGCAATTTGTCTGAAAAAGAAACAAACCATCATTGTTATTTTTTTATCAAAATTCTCCAAAACAACAAAAGTCAACAAAAGTACATAAATTAACATATATAATTATGTAGTATGCTTTTACAGCTGGCAATTTAATTTGCTAGTTATGTTGTGCTGTGTATTTGTGTAATGTGAAATTTGTTCATAGTTTCTGTGCTCGGCTGGTTAAGTTGAGTGCTGCCTTCCCTGTCCTTTTTCCTCATATCTTTATATAGGCAGTTTTAAAACTTGAATATACTGGGTGCAATTAAAACAACAAAATAAAACAGAACCAAGAAATCTTCATACCTGCAAGTCTGTCCAATTCTTCTTTGATGTCATATGAAGCAGAACTCTCTGGCTCGGACTCTGGTTCAGGGGGTAATATCACAGGTTGTTGAATGACTGGAGGCGGGGTCACAGGTTCAATCACTTCCTGGACAACCCTCGGTGAGGTAACTCGTGGTGAGGAGATAGGTGTGTAAGCTGGTGACACTCTTCTGGCTGGTGAGGACCGTGGACTGGCTCGAGGTGTTGGTTCTGGGGTTTGAACCATCGACTGCTGTACTGGAGGCTGTTAATGATACATGGAGTTAACTACATATTTTACTCTGCTTTTCTACAAAAAAATTGAGCTAATTTGCTTTGGTTTGTGAAATTAATATCATAAGTTGTACTAATTCATTCATTTGATATTTCAGCTTTCCTGAATTAAACTCAATAATTAATACGAACGAAACCATAATTATGTATTTATGATATGTAAATTGAACTACCTATGGTATCTTATTAAGTGCAAAAATCTAACTTGTTTTACATAAGGAAAATGATCCATGATTTAGACTTTAGATATAATTTGGTTTATTATTTAATAATATTATTCAATAGCATGGTCATTTGGTTTTATCTTAGACTAATTGGCCAAAGAATTAAGGCTTTAAGAGACTTGTCATAATGATAATAATGATTTATTACTGGTTCAAGCTCCTCCGAGACTGGCTCCTCCCACTGTGGTTCCTCTGATTTGATTGGTTGTCTCACATCCTCAGAGTCAGGTCTCTGTCCTAGCATGGTACGTATCTTCTCCAGCATCACTTCCTCCACGAGTTTGTTAACTAACGTGTTATCTACAGGACGACCAACATCAACAAACAGCTGCATACCACGGTGTCCGATAGTGTCCATCACTGTAAACAGTATAGTACATAGTAAAGTGCAAACAAAATAACCATTTTCTTAAACATTCGAATGATGTGGTTAAGCTGTTGATTTTATGTCTATAATTGAATTTTAGCACACCACAGAGTATGAATATAGCCTTTTTTAAAATTACAATATCTTTGTCTCTTTATTTAACCATGATTTAAAAAGAGCCTTGATCAATTGTAAAATAATGCTACACACAAGTTAAATCCATTTAATATTTGTTTTTAAACTTATTTTTAAGACTAACTGATTCATGATTTTTATACCAAATTAAAATTATTATGAATATAGGATTGGTGTTAAATCAATCCATAATAAAAATATGTGGAGCAACATAACAAACACAATTGTTATAAAAATAAAGAAATAAGAGATTCTGTCAAAATTGAATAATCTGTGTAAACTATAAAATAGACTTAAACTATGCTCTGAAACAGTAAATCCGATATTTTTCTGCACACAAATAACCTGATTTTCTGATAATTCAAATATTTTACCAAACATGGATTTTTCTTTCTCCTCTGCCATACTGTCTTCAGAGCCTTCCGATACAACATGACTGATATCTTGTGGTACTTCCATATCTTTCAATGGATAAACTTCCGTAATAATCCTAGCCATCAGTTCTTGTTCAATCCTGGATAGTAATATATAATAGGAGGGGTGATCAATGTATACTTATTTTAAATTAGTGCATTTGGTCGAAGTAGTGTTTAAACTGAAACAGTCAGTGAGTACTCTGAAAGAAGATGATTGCTTTGAATTTTGGAAAGACCCAGGTTATTGCTGCCAGAATCCTTGTGTCACACAATTGTTTAAATTGCTTTAAATTGTTAGCTAGAAAGTTTTTGAGTACATATTTATCACCGGGCATACAGTCATGTACTAGTGACTGTTTGGTTGTAAGTTTTTGTTTTAGTTTTGTTAAATGTAAGGTCTTTCAGGTTTTACCATGCCAGATTGGCCATTGATCACAGACAGGAAGAAACAATTGTGTGACACAAGGATTCTGGCAGCAATAACCTGGGTCTTTCCAAAATAAATATACTCCTTGGTTCTTTAAAGTGTCCCAGAACCAATACACTCAAGACTGCCTCTGGTTAACTATCAAACTCTTCTCTAGTAGTTGGTATGTTTTAAACAACACATAGTAAAATTTCATCAGTCGCAATGGAAATGTCTGTGAGCTAGACCTAATTTTATAACGGGTGCATTTTGAAACTATGTACGCAAAATATTACCATTCATTTGCTTTGTTTTGTAGTAGATCCCTTCTCTTGATATCCTCAGCAATAAGATCAGACGTCCATTGTCTATCAGCAGACGGAAGTTTCGGCGGGAAAGCGGGTCCAGTATATGGTGCCTCTTCAACCTCCTCTGGCTGGTACCCAGGTAGTTCTACACCGGTTCCTGTCTCAACATCTTCATCCTCAACCAGTGTATCATCCTGATAATATAAATAACATGTGTTAGGAACCAGTCATGTGGTATACTGAATACCTATCAATCTAGTTAAATCCAAAATAGGAGTGATCAAGCAAAACATGTCACAAGATGCACTGAAATGTGATTTAAAAGGGATTTAGATAAACATAGATAGATTTAAACAAGGAATGTATCAATTCTAGTCTTTAAAAATATGGGATAGAAGATCATAAAATTAATTAAATGTACCTTTGCTCAAAGTTAAGTGAACTTGGAAAACCAGAAATTAACAACACAAATAGGAGTAACTCCATTTTAATAGGTGTACTTTGCAGGTATGTATACTGTCAATAAAACATTAATGTAGTCCAAACAAATTAACCAGTGTTGGTATTCAATATTGATCTTATAATTGGGGAATAAGGATATCCAATCATATCGGTTGTTACTCATCCAACCGAGAGTTTTATCATATTGTGTGATATGATTGGTTGCCCTTATCCTTTTGTTTTTGAAGGGCAAATCAAATTAGTATATTATATAGTAATTCAACATATAGCAATTTTTAAGTAACATTAAAATTCTAGTTTTGAATGTTCAGTAATTTTTGAATGAAACAGATGAAATAGCTGCAAAGTTGCAAGACAAGTGACCTTCATAGATTTTGATTGAAGAAGAGTCATAAATATATTGTATACTGTAAAATCATCAATTTTTGTGGGGGATTAAATTTCTTGGATTTCTTGGTTCACCTTCAAACATGAAATAAAATCCCATGGTACAATAATTTTGAAGCTTGTATTTATTACCGGAAATGCAAAATCCACGAATTAACATCCCATCGAAAGGTTTTTTACCGAAACTACGAAATTTCGTCCCATCAAAATTAAATGATTTTATAGTATCAGGTCGTGTAACAACATGTTGGAAAATAAACGCCACACAACACAATCTGTGACAAAACAACATCAAACAAATTGAGGATGAATTAACAATATCAACACCACATGTTACACAAAACTGATCAACTATCTATTGTGCAACACATTAAAACATCAGTGATCTCTAACAGACTAACACACAATGACGAATGTCCAGTTCAATCCAATCAAGCTCCTGTGCAAGTCAATGACCAAGTATGGACTAAATGCCTGAGTGCGAGTAGGCAATCGCATGCTATGTGCTGAGCCGAGCATAACCTTTATTTGCCAGACAGCTTTCTGCCGAAATATGACAAACTTTTGGATAACCCATGTGTGCATCAGTCCGGATTTGAACACAGGTCGCCAGATTAGACACCAAGCCCAATAACCACTGAGGTATAGAGGCTATGTGAGTCTGTACAAAGTATCAGGTGGGTAGGAACATCTTTTCACCTGTGGTTGAACCATGTCTGTTACAGCTTTCATACCACTTTAGACAAGACATGCAAATGGTTCCTGAGGCTGGGCATAAATAACTGAGGAACCACACAGGTTTATGGCTTGTTCCATATATGCCAGGAGTTTAATGTAACTAAGGTATCAAAGCACAGTGAATACACACATTTGACTGTTTTAACAAAAGCAATTTGAAACAGTTTCTTTTCACAACAATTGAGTCAAATTTTATGTCTAAAAAAATGATGATCACATTTTTGCTTATATTAAGCACAATAAATGTGCTTAATAATATCACAATCTAAATGTTAAATACTATGGTGAAGCAGTAATTATGATGAAATATTATTGAACACAAAGGCAGGATGACTGATGATATAAATTGATGGATGGGGAGATAAGATTACAAGTATATGTATAGTAAATACAAGATTCATTTCGTGACTGATAGGTGAGGTATATGATATACAGGGTAGGTCTGACTGTCCAACAAAGGTGACTTAAAACACAGGGTTTGACCCACAGATGCCTGGAAACATACTATCTTTACATCCCTTTTAAACCTCTTCTGAACAAGAGATATTGTAGAATGTATTAGCAACAGTCAGAATTAGTACTTATACTCACAGGTCCAGACTTTATAGGCTTAAAATGGATGGAATTATAGTATGTGTTCAAGTCATAAGGGTTGGTCTGTTTATTTCACACAATATAAAAAAAATACAACAGATAAAGTGAAAACAGTATACCCTGTGTGGGCGGGGGTATAACAACACTGGTATAACAGCAAACATTTATGTGACTAAGGGAAACAACTCTTGTACAACAAACAACAACAAAATGAAATCAGGGAAAACAACTCTTGCTACAACAGCAAACAATGTGGAGTCAGGGGCACAACTCTTACACTATGATTATCAGACCCAGAACGTGTGATTGCAGGTTGTGATATAGTGATACTTCCTTCATCTTGTACAATATTCTCGCTGTCAGAGTTATCTCCACTATCCTGTGTATGATGTCATCAATAATCAGTTATATATATGCATATTATACATGAAGTTTAATGAACATGTTACGAGCGTGTATGAAGTATGAGACCATATCTGACTGATGAAAATGATGGCTATGACATTGAATGAGCGTTATTTTGTTTATAACACAAACTTATAGCAATAACAAGACTGTGTTCAGTGAATGCCTATGTCCCCGTGGACGCCTCGTCCATAAAAACAGCTAAGTCATTCAGGGGCCATAATTCTGCTGAAATGTTTGATACTATTACATGGCTTTGATAATGTAATGTGTTTGAGATGGTTAACAAGCTTGAAAGCAACACTTTGATGGACTTAAAATATTTGAGTTCCAACATTTTTAAATGATGGACGAACTGACAGACAGGTGCATCACTATATGTCCCTGCATCAGTAGATGCCGAGGCATTAAAAGCATGATATGTTACAAGGCCAACAAAGCAATAGTTATAGCAAGACTGCACAAAATGAGCACATTGTAAACATTGCAGTTTACACTATCAAATGACGCGACTGATCCAATGTAACATAATGAAGGCTCAAAATGAAACCTGAAGTTTGATAATAATAGAAAGTATGAATGAAGATTATTTTGAAAAAGAGTAGAAATATTGCTAAATACCTCATGGAACATGACTTCATAATGTGGTTTGTTGGGTGACTTCCTCCCAGTCTTGTTAGGTGTATCTCTTGGAGATATAATCTGTACATGTTTCTTAAGTTTAGCCTCGGGTGTTCTAGCAGCTTGTTTAGCTACAGGTGGTTCTTCCATGATCTCAGATAGATCGGATAAATCTGTGTCTATATCAACTGCTGGTAACACCTGTAGAAATATATATATTGACGATTCAAAGATGTCTGTCAAAACCACCAGAATGTTCCATTTCTGAATAGCTAAATGCAGTTAGTATAACCACTACGCTTTAGGACCATTAGAGTTTTAATCATATAAGTGTATTTATGACGGTAGAATTTAATCCTGAGAAACCTGTAATAATCAACCGGGTTGAATGTTTGTTTACCCAGTTGTGACAGAGATCTTTGAATCAACTATACTTTATAGCACCTTATTCCATCAACACATTAACTGAAAACCATTTTATTGGAATGTAATTTCAATTATTTCAATTTTCAGGAAAATGCCTTTGATCATACTAAATAACACTTTGAGTATCCAGTAAAGGCTTATGGTAACCTTGTCCATAATAACAAGCTAAGTCAGTCAACTTGAAAAGTTGTAATGAGTGAATGAACGGACGAACAGACAAACAAACAACATATGGATAGGAAAATCACTATATGCCTTGACATCAGTAGATGCTGAGGCATTAAAAACCTGATGAGTAAAGTGCATAAAAATCTTCTAGGCCAGAATACTAACATACCTGTTTTCCTAGTTCTGGTCTAAGCTTAGAATCATCGTGTTCTACACCAATAGATACCATAGATACATTTCCCTCAGCAGACACTAGTGGTACCTTACTACCTACAGCGACACCTGGTGTCGGGTTGGCAGGAATCATCACACCAGGATTCAAACGAGGGCCACCTAGTGGTACTGCCATAGGGATCAGCTGACCAGGTATAGGGGCTGAAAATAAAGTACTTCATGTTATCATTAAACCATTTACAGGATAGATCAAATTTACCATGATGCAATATTCTGACCAGTGACTTGACATAATATAAATTGCATAGTAGAAATGTTCAGTGAAAATTGTACAAGGTAACCTTTAAAGTCACAATATTGCTCCCACAACTTTTTTCCGATCATCCATTACATACAATGAATCATGGAACCATTAGGCTGTTTCTTAACAAATTACCAATACTCGACGATAGAATGTTAACTTTACCCATCAAAATAGAAGACCAAACATTGTACTTAGCAAATTGTATGGTGAACAAATACTCATTTTGCAAGAGTTGCTCCCCTTAGACTTTAAATCATGCATTTATTGTTTACAAAGTGTCATTTTGTCAACAGACCATCTTGATTGCTTTATTACATTTTCTTCTATTTTATGGTGTTTTCCACAGTTGGGAATCCAATAAAGTGCTTAAATTTCACCATTCTGCAGAGAGGTTACAAAGTTATAGCTTATAAAATAGCAGTTTAAGACTTAATGTGACTTTAAACAAATACACCTTACCAGTATTAGCAGCAGAAGCTATAGGAATATATGTTCCTGTAGAAGGATTAAAGTAGAACTGTCGTACAGCACCGGTAGATGTCTGAGTCTTAGATGACATCATCTCCTTTCCAACACCTAAAACAAGCATCAATAGATATCATGACATCCTTATTTTCTAAATTGATGTCATATACTTCATTCGTAACAAGAATTTTTTTAAAATGAATATCGAAGACACATTTATTAAACTAGGTAGGAACATGTGGAATAAAATTTTGAAATATCCTCATTCATCTGTGTGTTTCGTTTTTTTACATATTACATTAAATCTGAATCTTATAAACTAAGAAAACTGTAACTGTTACATATATTTTGAGTCTTCCTGTGTCACAAACTACCATAACTGTATTAATCCTTTACTTCATAATTGACATTACGCCAGTTGTCAATCTATACCATTTAGTACATAAATTATAACGGTAAATTATAATCACATGGTCCAATGGCCGGATTAACTTGAAAACCTTTGCCAAGCAGCCTTTGACAAACAACCAGGTGAAGTGATCTCTTTTCTGGCGTAATGACAATTTTGATACGAGATGAGATAAACTGTCTTAACACCAAATGTGCAGTTTTTTGGGGACAAAATCAAGAATGATCTAATTTAATTAAGGGCCATAATGCCAGCAAAAATGTTCAAACCTGAAATTCCTGACTTTATAAATTTACAACTAAGCTAGATATAAAGTATTAATTGAAATCCGACCAAATTAAAGAGAACTAGAGAGACAAACATCCAAGTCCAGTACGGAATAAAAATGTCTCTGTTCCCCAAAATGTGCCCACCAATTGAGAGAGAAATATATCTTCACCCCATACCTTTGGTGGTATCAAACTGTACAGCCTGTCGTGAAGGTTTATGTTTAGCTGTGTTCTGGAAATGTAAGTATGGATCTTTCACTGTTGTTCGACCCTTCTGATACGATGCCTTCCCATAAATCCTCGTCATAGCTTCTTCATCCTCAAACACAGACTTCCTCTGTAAACATACAAAAATTGTGGTTTTAACGAAAAAGACCATTTCGTTGAGACTTAAAATCATTAATTTTCCTGGAGGAATAAATTTTGTGGATTTCGTGGTTCACCTTCAACCACTTAATAAAATCCCATCGAACAATACTTTTGACCCTTTTATATATATTACCTGAAATGCAAAATCCATGAATTAAAGTCCCATTGAAACGTTTTTTTTTACCAAATCCAAGACTTTCGTTCCATCAAAATAAAATTATTTTACAGTACAGTATATGAATAAATAGATAAGATATCCTTGAAATTAAGTCCCAACGAAATTGTCTTTTTCACTAAAACCACATAATGTTGTCACATTGAAATTAAATGATTTTACAGTATTATTACATCTATGTATAACTGTATATGATGTGTATTAGGTAAGGCTGTTATATAATGTTTGTGGAATTATTTTGCCTTTAAAGACCTTGTGACTCAAAAAACAGACAATTTTTCCGATTGAAAATCTGATTAAAAACATGAATAACACAATAATTTAGTTATGAGTTTAGAAGTCGCATGATTTTGAGAGGTTCAGAATAAAACTTGATCCATTGGCACACACACCCAAAAGTGACACAAAAACCAGGTTAATAAAACAATAAATGAATTTCGAAGATTGCATGATTTTGTGCATTAATAAGTAACCATGCTTACATATTAAGAGATATCATAATCAAACAGACCCATCAGGGAATTTACGGAACATATTCCGAGACACGGAGATATATAAAACATCATCAGGAGAGTTATAAGCGTAATATAATACAGTTATATGTTTACATTATATATATATTGTCTAATGTTAGTTTATAGTTACAATGACAAACGCAGACATGGCAGTCAAGATTTCTGGAATAATATCAACAATAAATAGATTATTTAGACATTTGACTGGACTGAAATCTATCTTAGATTGATTTAAACGACAGCATTGGAATGCAATATAAGCATCTCTGACTCAAAGCTGCAAATTACATGGAAATATTTTTATTAAATATTTCAGATGAAATTTGATATTTTATTTTTTGGTTTTGGTTACTTTGGTTAAAAGCCTTTTCTTAACATTTTTTATGATAATTATATGGCGGTCGCTTCACCAAAGAAGTTTTCCTTGGCTGTATCTTATCTAGTACAAACTAAAAATCCACTTCCACGAGAAATTTAAGCAACTTCTCCACATGTGGAGGAAAATTGACACTATTGTCAAACTTTAATTGCATGACCTGTCACAAGGAATCTAACCTAGGTACCTCAGGTACAAGTGTACTACTCTTAAAAAATTATTTTAATAGTTTTACATTACATACATAATTATGCTTCATATCAAACATAAATTGCACATAATTTAAACTGTCTTACAAGTTTATGTAATGAATACTTTCTCGACTAGTTTAATTAGAATCAAATTTGAATAAGGGAGACTATCTAAGCTATTTTATAAGAGGTAAACAGTAAGTTACCTTCCTTGAAACAATTAGCACACTTTTGTGAACTGTTGATAAATGCTAATTTATCAGCTAAATCAGATAATATTACTAAGCTCTCCAAAGGTTCACTAAATAAAATTTCCAGAACTCGTTTAATATACATTTATATCAATTGACAACTAGTAATAGATCATCAATGTTACACTCACTACATGAGGAAGACATGACAGAGGTGTCAACGGAGCCAAATCTGAATTCAAAATTCATATGCAGGCAACTATTTTTGACAAAAAAGAGGCCTTCAATCACATTGTTTCCATATTTAACTCAGTTATTATTCAGAAATTCCTTCAAAACAGATCAAATTGACCATAACTTTGTCATTGCTTAAGATATTTTCCTCAAATAACTTTTATTTTGGTCAGAATTTATGGCTCTTCCATGAAAAGTAAATCCGGAATTCCTGATTAATCCGGAAAATTGACACACCTCATGCTAGAAGCAAGAATGTTAACCAACCTTTGAAGGTGGTCTGTAGAACTTATGTACAGGTTCCTTTACAGGTCCACCTGGTCTCTTTCCTACTGGCTTCTTAACTTCAATTTTAGGTTCCACTCTAGGTTGAGATAAGCGGCCCCTTATACCAGGTCTGGTAGCTGTCTTGGAAGGAGCAGGTTCAGGCATCTTGACAGCCCCAGGGACTATGGCAGATCCCTTTTTCTGGACAGCAGAAATTACCATGTCATCTGTGACTTCACGCTGAGGAATAAATGAACATCAAATTAATATGAATTATATTAAACCTAGAAGGGTTTTTGATAAAAAAGGTACATGCAAGGGTTTGAATTTTGATGGACTGACTAACCGACCATCCACAAACAGCATGCATGATAACGACTTCATTAAAGACTTCTGTAAAAGTCTAATAAAGATCTGACTTAAGCCAAAATAACACTTCCTTTTCTCATAATTCTATTTTTTATTTGAGATAATATCATTAATAACCAAAGATGTGATAGGTGCATGTGAACAATTTCATGACAAAATCTGAGAGAACGACCGCTTTCATGCGTTCTACATGTGTTCAAAGTTAACATTCTTACGTTTCTAACAAGTTACCGACATTTTTAGTCGTGATTCAACATAATAATCACCGTAAAACGAGAATGTGAAATATAAGCCTACTGATAAAACGATGCACAGGTGCAAATTCTCTGTGCAACGTAGAAATATTACCTGGGTTATATTATATACCAAACTGTCATGACATTTCTTCTTCTCAATTTACACAGGACAAAAATAGTATACAAGTATAGGGTGTCTTTGAACGCGTCATTTCCATCTTTTCTAAAGTACATTAGATAGTTTACCAAGACCAGTTTTCCAAGGATGCTTTACTTCAGCATTTCAGCCACATTTTGGCATTTAACAAAGTTACCAAGAAGAGTCATCTACCAGTTATGACTAGCCTCCCTTTAGCTTGAGGATTCAAGGGTCTTTACCATCTTTAAGTTCGGCCTGTTGGTGCAACAAGGTTGTATCTCAATATATACATGTAGTTAATAACAAGATACATTGACCTTGTTGTGCCAAAGAAATGAGTTGTTGAGTTGTTGATTGGGAACCATTTGGTCAACAGACACACAGCACAGACCAATTGCCCATTCTCGTTCAAACAGCACATTTTTTAGTTCGAAACAAGCTACACGTAGCCTGGCAACCTGACTAACCACTGATATATAAGGATGCCAACTGATACATGTACAAAATAATTGATTACCCCATATTTGAGTGGGCGGGACTTATTTGAGAGGGCGGGACTTAATAAAAGACTTAACAATACCTCAACTTCTCGTCTCAGTTTCTGTATAGATTTGTCCACCATCTGTTTTATTCTAGCCTTCTCATGGTCAGTGCTGTAACAAACATACCTTATACATCAGTATTATAATACATATTAACAATTTTTGACAGGGTTCCCACAAATATTCTAAGACAAAATTCCTCAACTTTCCCTGACCAAACAGACTGTTTTGCTAAATTTCCCTGACTATTTTCAAAATTCCCTGACTTTCACCTGACCTTGAAAAATATATCTTTTTCCCTGACTGTGGAACCCTGTTTGAGTCTCAATGTAGGAGAGACCATCCAATTATAGAAACAGACTTATTTAATCATATTATCAAGGGAGATCACTCTTGATATTTGTCACAAAAAGCTGCACCAGAGAATGATGCCAACATATTCTTGCAAATCTTTTACAAGAAAGAGTGTAGGTTGTATGTACAGATTACATAAAATTTAAATGAAACATGTACAACTTAGAAAATTTAAAAAAGAACCCATTCAATAACATAATAAATAATGTTGGTAAGGCACAAAGTTTGAAGTGTGCAGAATTATTTCTATCGATGCATTTGAGCTTGCTGTTTATTTCCGCTTTAAGACATTTATGCAATTGTTTCAAAATTTTGCAAATTTAAGATATTTTCTAAAAGCGAACCCCACACTAATGCATTAAAGATAATATCACAGTAAAGAAAAACTATAAATTTCCCCGGCTACACAATAATAATTTTACCGAGAGAAAATCAGAAATGTATCTGCATTAGTAAAATGACGTAATGTTTCCTTCCAGAAAGGAATATCAATTTTCTTCCTGTACGTTATCATAATTCTAAATTTTCATCTTGACTAAACTAGTTTTATGCTAAAATAAATATTTGTATATCTGACGATTTTATAAGATAAACAATAACTCATCCAGTATACTGACTTAAATGCGAGATCATCTGACTCAGCAGTTTATATTAAATTTGAAATATTTACAGTTTCAATCAAAACTTCCTTTACTACGCCCAATAAGAAAATTGAAGCATTGAGAATAATGTCAAAGGGAAACAACTCTTCCATTTCCTGCTACATTAACTTTGAGGAGGTAGCAAAAATATGATCAATGGGAAACGACTCTTTACGAGTGAATATCAAAGGGAAACAACTCTTCAATAAGGAGTATTAAAGACACTCATCCAGTTCCTGACATTAGACTATGACTCTCTATAAATTTCTGCATGGAGACAAGAACACCAAGAATATCAAAGGGAAAAAACTCTTTCAAGTACAGCAGTTTAAGGGAAACAACTCTTCAAAAATGAATGTAAATCGAAACAACTTTTCAGTAATGAAAATCAAAGAGAAATAACTCATATATATAATAATTAATATCAATGTGAAACCACTCTTTAATAATGACTATCAAAGGGTAACATCTCTTGAATATGAAAGGAAAATAGCTCTTAAATAATGACTATCAAAGGGTAACATCTCTTGAATATGAAAGGAAAATAGCTCTTAAATAATGACTATCAAAGGGTAACATCTCTTGAATATGAAAGGAAAATAGCTCTTAAATAATGACTATCAAAGGGTAACATCTCTTGAATATGAAAGGAAAATAGCTCTTAAATAATGACTATCAAGGGGAAAACTAATCTTCAATACTGAATATGAAAGGGAAACAATTCTTCAAGTAAACCAATTCAAGGGAAACAACTCTTCAATAACAAATATCAAAGGGAAACAACTCATCCAGTACCTGTCATTGTACACGGCTCCTAACATGCTGTAGACTTCCACTTCCTGTCTAGCACGTAGTACCGCCTCAAAGTTAGATTCCAGATAACCTCGATTCTGTTGCACTTGACGTAAAATACTCTCAGCATCTTTGAATCCTGGCAAGACCGGGGCATTCAACTTACTGGACGACAAATCTGGTAAACTCTTGTATGGTGACATGTCTGCATGATCTGGTATCGACTGAAATAAATAAAAAACATTGTTTAATCCATTAGTCAAGAAAGTAGTAAAATCGCAATGGGGAAGGCATATGCTGTAAAATAATTAATTTTCATGGGGGATTAAATTGAAAGGATTTTGTAGTTCACCTTAAATCACGAAATCAAATCCCATTGAACACTAATTTTGGCCCTTGTTTTTATTACCTGAAATGCAAATCTACGAAATGATCTTTTTCACCAAAACCCTGAAATTTCGTCCCAACAAAATTAAATGATTTTACAAAGCTTTAGTACATAAGGAATTGTTATTTGCATACAGCTGGACATCTTTGGTAGATGCTAACAAAATATATATTCAGAGCAGAAATTACATAAACACAATAAACATCAACTAGCTGTTTTCTAGCTGTACGGCTATTTTTTGTTCAGAACACATTTATTATCAGCAGAATTAAAGCACATGTTTTGAAAAATGACATCAGTTTGTTATAGATGATAATAAACGTATGTATGTTTAAAAAAAATTTCAAGTACACATGTACCAACTATGAAAACAATTTGATGACATTTAAAACCCAAATAAGGATAGACTAACATTAAGATTATAGGTGAAATACCATTGCTCCCCCATGTTTTAGTTGAATTATATTCTTGTATCATTGTTTAGTATAATTGTGTTTTTTTGTGTAAAATGAATTCATAATATGATACAGCTTATGACATTTATACTTCCTATTGTTTTTTTTGTATCTCCATAAAAAGTCTAGAAGTGACACATTATGATGTAATATGTAAACTTTGAAATACTGATGCAATAATGTAGCAAGTAGATTACTGTAAAATCATTTAATTTCGATGGGACAAAATTTCATGGTTTTGGTAAACAAGACCATATCGGCCAAAATGATAATTCGATGGGATTTGATTTAGTGATTAAAGGTGAACCACGAAATCCCCCACAAAATAAATGATTTTACAGTATCTACTGATGTAATATTGCAGTAAAAACAGTTTGCATAGCTTGGCTATTTTGACCTGAGCCTGACCTTTATGCAAGAATATATTACAAGGTGCTTGCTTTGAATATATCAATTTCCGCAAGCATATCGTGCGATGCCGGTATTTCAAATTTGTGTTTGTATTACATATCGAGCGTCTTTGTGACTCCCCGATTATGAAAACATACAATTGTAGGCAATATATCGACTGTTGAATTATGCTAATAAAAAGGTCAAGCTCGTGTCAAATTGGCCAAGCTATACTAATGCAGCAATTCTCTGTTATCTCAGTTTACAAGAAAGTGAAGTATTTTTAAATCTGTGCGGCAGTTCTTTGTTGCAGATATTCTTACAATTACCACTAGTCCCCCCCCCCTGTAAGTTGCAACTGACACAGTGACACTGTTGAATATATCACGTTACAATGCACTATATATGGAGAATGTTTCACATGATTCATATTTATACAATCAATGAAAATAATGCAGAATCGTGTTGGAAGTAGGGGAACAGCTGGATACTTTGAAACTCAAGTCTAAAGTTCTACTGAAATCTCTTTCGTTAAAATGTCAGATAAATGTTAATGTTAAAATATAGGTTTTCCACCAGTAGTGTTTATGATACAAAATAACCGACATTTTGTATGGCTTGGAGAGTTTGACACGATCCTGACCTTTATGCATGAATATATTCTTCTCTGTTAATTCTTGCATTGAATACAAAAGTTTCTGCAAGCAAATATTGCAATACGGAGCTTTACATAATGTGTTTTTATATTAAACATTGAGCATCTTATTGATACTCTCCATTTATGAAAACATACAACCAGGGAATTAATATTGAAAAGATTTCAACTGTTAAAATTATACAGGTTGAGGATCTTGTCAAATTCTCTGGATTACTGGATTATATAATTCATGAATGTAACAAAACCTGGGACATTGTGCTACATTTAAACGACAACAAGCAACATATATAATTTTAGTATCATGTAACATCAGTACATATCACTAGCTTAGAATGAGAAGGTCATAACTACAAAATTGATATTTTGAGAATGCAAGAAAAAACTGTCTGAAAATTACTCTTCACTTTTGGTAAAACAAGTTATTTCAACTTCAGTTTGGTCAACATGACCAGTTCTGATTTTCATGAAAATAGGCCCATAAGAAGCATCTTGTGATGCTGATTTTATGTATGTATCTGGTATCTGTCTAAATAGGTTGTAAATAGTACTTACAACCTTCTCATTCTAAGGCAGTGATATAGGAGAACAACATTAATTAATTTTTCCATGTGGGAGTATGTTTCCTGTTTGCAAAGTAAGTGGGGGTCTGTAACAACCAATAATCACACAGACATTGTCCAATTCACAAAAGTGTCTCCTTACAAATATATTAGACACCTTTTGAATGGAAATATTGGTTTTCATCAGGGTTTTGATTAAGAATGTGCTGAGTAGGCTTGTTTTACATTTGGTGTCCAAAACTGTGTTCATCAATAAAATTAAGTTAACAATAGATGCTTGTAAAACATGTATGCCCCCATGGCAGATTTATTTCAAAAATGATAACGGTCACAATGACCTTGACCTTTGACCTAAAAAATTATAAGGGCCATCTACTGTTGCTGGCCAACCTCCATGTAAAGTCTGAAGATCCTAGAGCAAAGCATTCTTGAGTTATTGAATGGAAACTATTTTGGTCACCTGACACTCAGACCGGCCGACATGTGCAAAGCCATATACCTCCTCATCAAAGATGGGGGACATAATTCTCTAAGTTTTAAAGCGATCAAAGTCGACCTTGAGATAGGAATTTTGGCCTACAGCGTCTTAATGCCATTAACCCTGTTTATACAATGTATAATGTCATTTGTAATTATTGTTTGATACCAATCCCTAAAGTACATAGATCAAAATCTCTGCAAATATTTCCTACATTTACTGGTACATATCCCTGTACAAAACAAAAGGGTATGAAAGTTGCTACGAATCAGAAAAAAATCACAATACGGAAATGACATGAGGAATTTACGAGTGTGACATTTATTTCTATAAGATGTATTGAGTTTATATGCAAACTTGAAGTATAACAATGATCATAGATAATGTAAGACATGAAGGCATGCCATGAAGGAAGTAATTGCTTAGTTACATGTCTTAATG
The DNA here is from genome assembly GCA_963678985.1 of Spisula subtruncata. NCBI lineage: Eukaryota > Metazoa > Mollusca > Bivalvia > Venerida > Mactridae > Spisula > Spisula subtruncata. Next base: position 21,646,963 of record OY787661.1, read on the forward strand.
AATTAAGTCAATTAACACATTGATGATCTAATGAATAATGAAAACTGGCTGACTCGGTATAAATCATGATGTACATCACTAGGTTCATAAATGCATGTTTCAGCAGCAATCTTGAGCTCAATTTCCACGAAGGAAGGAATTAACACATTGATGATCTGTTGAATAATGAAAACTGGCTGACTCGGTATAAATCATGATGTACATCACTAGGTTCATAAATGGGTATTTCAGCAGCATTGGAGTGAATCTTAAACTAAACTTCATTGGAAATTGTTGACTGTGCAGCCACCTGTGGTTTTCTCTGGAAATTGCTGACAACAACATGAGCAGTTGTTGACAATTCTGAGCATTACATGCAGTTTTTTTTATTGTTTAAATGCTATTATGGTTATCATTAGGCAGTAGTGACAAATTACCTTGAATTACATTGGAATTTGTAGACAACACATGGCAATACATGTTGAAATTCCATTGGAAATTGACATTGCACCAGTTGTCGATCAATACCCTCTAAATCAGTTTTAATGGTAAATTATAATTATAATCACATGGTCCAATGGATTAACTTGTAAACCTTCGCCAAACAGCCTTCGACAAACGATCAGGTGAAGCGTTTTCTACTCTGGTGTAATGCCAATTGTTGGCAGCAAGAAAAAACAGTTTAATTGGAACCAGGAAGTTGCCAGCTGATTTATCTGGACTAGTTTTATTGGAACTTATTGACCTGGCTACCAACTATCAAACCTAGGTATCAAATCACCGGATCAGTTTGTCACCTAGCACTACATAACCTTATAATCTAGAGCAAAGGCTTTAGCAACACGAGGGCTTCCTGGATAAGGTTACAATGACCCGAAAAAAAATATCAGACAATAATTAAAATGAGTTTGTAATGATAAATCTAGTGATACAAAACAAGAAGGAAACCTCAGTTGCTTGATAGGGAGATATAAATCAGACCAGGATTGAAGTATGCTGTCAGACTGTAATTTCCTTAGTTTATAATTTATTTTTTTTTTAAAAAAAATGAGAAAGTCAAAATATTTTTTTTTGTCAGATTTCAGCTAAAAACATTTATGTATTGATGATTTCGAATTTAGTTCACAGGGAAACCTGTATATAAAGACATCCTATAGAAATCGCATGAAGTGATCTCTCTTTAACATCATTTCAAAATGGTCTGATAGACCGACTGACTGATCAGGCAACATGTGCAAAGCAATATACCCCCTCATCAAATAGGGGGGAGGGTAATTGTATAAGTGGCCCTTAAACTCATGTTTGACAGTTCTTGTGCATATAATTAAGAGACTTATCCTTGAAATGAAATGAATGGGACAATGAATTAATTCATTTTACCAGCAGGGCAGTGTGGGGGCAAAACCATCATTTTACATGGAAATTACAAATGAATTCATCTTGATATCATATGAGAAAGAGCCATACATCATCTTGTATTTGTGAAGACTTTCATGAATGTAACAACCCTTAGCTCATTATCAATCAAGTTTGGTGAACATATGAGGGAGAGAGATGTCTGTATAACATGCATGCGATGATTCCCTCTGAGCCCCTTACTACTCTCCCACCTCCTCTATGGTAACAGAGGCAGTCGAAGAGTAAATTACATACAAGGTAACTGTGACATTGATCTCATTTACAAGGTCACTGTGACATTGACCTCATTTACAGGGTCACTGTGACATTAATCCTCATTGACAAGGTCACTGTGGCATTGACCTCATTGACAAGGTCACTGTGACATTGACCTTTCATTTGTTGATTTCAAATGTTGTAGAGTTTATCAGTCAGTTGTTGCCCAACTTTTCAACTAAGTTTGACGCTCACAGACTCAAGCTTTCTCCAGTTATTGTGTATGATTGATAACACCCTCAGTTCCGTCTGATGTTACAATGCTTCTCAGCGCTGTCTGATTTTTTATATACTGTAAACATTTTTAATTTCGATGGGACAAAATTTTCTGGTTTTGGTTTAAAATACCACTTTGATGGAACATTAATTTGTTGATTTTACATTTCAGGTAAAATACAAGGATCAAAAGTTTTGTTCAATGGGATTTGATTTCGTGGTTGAAGGTGAAATCCACAAAATTTAATTCCCTAGGCCAAAACAAATTGATCATGCGTTCGTCGGGAGCGCCCGCTCCTGATTTTCTCAAAATGGAAAATAAATATTTAAATTTAAATTATTGCGCCCGCACCTGAGAAAACCACGCTCATGTGATTTTTCCCTACATTTTTTTTATTATTTTGCCGCTAGCATCAATATTTACAAATCACGAAACATAAAGCCAACTTGTTTATAATTTTGTCACTGTTACTACAGAATATGTTCTGGGAAAGCGCGCTCTGCTGAGGATGTTAGTTACTCGATTAATTTTAGCAGTAAATTGTTGCACACAAAAATCGTGTAACTTTTTATGATCATTCGAGCGCCTGCGAGCGTCTGGTGAAATGATTGTTGTGAATATTCTGCCCTTTACAAAAACACGCATAAGTGTATACACGTAATTAAATGGGAAGAATTGCGATTGCGGAATGAACCAACAAGCGTATCTAGATATGTTTGTATTCATTATTATTACTAGTATTTCGTACTACCGACGAAATCATGAATTGTCACCCATTTTCGCGACAATGACGTCTCGTTTGTACATGGTCCGTGGTATGCGATATTAACAGTTTTATGCGTCCTGGACACGCAACACACCTGCTAATAAGTTTCTATACTGTATCCTACATAATTTCATCAGGGATTTTAAATACTGTACATAGAGAAACCTTCCGAAGGTCCTACTTTCATCAAAGAGTTCAAAAAATTTGTTAAAGCATAGTTTGCTCTAATTATTGCACCAAATGCTGTACTTTTCAGTCACTTGCTAAAACTCCAGCTAGATCTATTACAACTGGATAAATCACAGCTTATGTAAGATTACATGCTGCAGTTCTCAACAACCGTAATAACATTTTACCACGGTGGTCGAGTGGTAAGATCTATGCTTAACTCCTGATCGAGAGGTCCCGGGTTCGTTCTCGGCCGTGACACTTGGTCATTTTTAGAAACGCTTTTTATTGTTTCCCAACCAGCTAGAGATGATCCTGGTTGGAAACCCAGAGGTAGTCTTGCGTGTATCGGTGCTTTACGCTGGGCACGTTAAAGAACCAAGGAATTTATTCGAAATGAGCTAGGGTATCGCACACAGATTCCTTGTATCTCACCTGTGTCCAGAACATTTGCGATAATGCCCCAGAGTGGGCCCTGCAAATTACATGGAAGAAAAAAGGACCTTGTATATCCCTAAGGGAAGTGTGCTTGATGTGGGGCTAGATTCTATGACGGTAACCTTGGCAAGTTGCATAGCATTATGCATCGGTGCGCTACTAACAGTGCTAAATAAACAGTCGTCTGAGCATAATGTATCACTACAAGAACACAACTGTACATGGTGATCATTGACTAGCTTGATGCTCAGTTGATTTGAATATTAAACCACTTGTCATTTGTGTTCATTATAATTTATATGTATGTGACAATGTCTGCTCACAATAACCTTGAATACCTGTATTCTGGTACAATAATTTGATAAATCCTACACAACATAACAAGAAATGTATAACACTCATTTATTTGGCCTCATTTCTTATTAAAGCTATTGTAATAGTCACTATTTCCTATAAATGAGTGCATCATAAATGAATAGGGCACTTTTGCTCCTTCACGCGCTTTCAAAAATGGCATTTTCAAAAAATAAATTAAAAAAAAATTATTTCGCTCCTTCGCTCGCTCTCAATTACGGGTTTTTCAAAAATAAATATTTAAATTTATATTTCGCTCGCTCGCCCCTAATTTTTCCCAAAAAAATCCGTAGAGCCAAAAATTAATTTGGTGTGGCCCTACGAAAATTTATTATTTTGTTTTCTGCTGAGTTTCATCATAGCAATATGCTAGCTGCACAAACCTCTGACAGCCCTAAGAAGCAGCGTACATTGTATCAGTAAGTGCAACCATATATTCTAGGTTAAGTAAAATAGAACAACATTAAACAATTAGACCTCAAGTAAGGGCACTTCAATGTGTGTTAAAAGAATTAGTTAGTTAGAAATATTGACATGAGCACTAAATCTTACACTCTATATAAAGCGAAGTAACAAAAGATGTAAAACGCCTACTAGAGCCATTGAGATGTCGCACATAAACTTGTGTATATATCTTGACAAAGATAGCAATTGTTGTATAAAAAAACAAATTACAACTGACAATTCCTTTAAAAACTTTGTGCGGGGGTTACAGCCTAGACATCGTGATTTATCATTTAAACTAATAACACTCACATTTACTATGTTGTGGTACTTCTCTTTCTGGTTGGTTTTACTTTATTTTCTATTTCGGTCATCAAAACAACATTTTTTTCATAAAATTTATGGACATGTTATAAATTGCAAAGAAGGTCGTAATTTTACAATTCCACTATAAAACTACGCTCATATAATTCATCATCGTCAAGAGCAATTAGCTAAGTTATGATAAGCGTCAGACGTGCAGAAAATTAGCATTGCAAATGCTCCGATGTGGCAACGAACATAGAAAGAAACACGACCAGTCACGTTGACAAATTATTGTCATAAAGAACACAAAACACATTTAATAGAATAGAAGTATCATCAAGAACTGAAGTGCATGTCTCCTTTGGGTTCATTATTATTCATGTCACATTCGAGATTCAATTTTGAGTACCAGTCAAGCCCTGATAGACTGTGCCCTTGCAAATAAGGAAAATAACTGTATGATTCATCAACGTTGATTGAAATTCACAACACGTACAAGTGACATAATGATTTGAGTTTTAATTGGTTGTTTTATGCAATTTGTATTCGGAAACGGAGGATATTTTATATTATACAGATTACACATTTCCTGACAAGCTTTGATGATCGAGTATTAATGAATGAAATAGTTACAATAAGGGATAAAATAATTCATGCCAAAACTCAATCTTTACATCTTATTTAAAGCTTAAAGAATTCATTACATTATTAAACATTGGTTTTCTATACCTACAACAAGATGTTCAGGGAAATATATCATGAATTTGATGTCCCTACATTTAACCCAAGGTTGCAGCTTGAATGAATTTTATTTTTTATTTTTACTAAAAATTAAAAGGAATACAGAAATAGAAATAGAAGACTTTTGTGGACTGCTGTTTCTATTGGGTGGTGCCTAAAAAGTCCCAGTGTCATTAGTTTGATATTTTTTTTATCTTTTTGAAATGTTAACATCAGGATTTTCATTATTATCCCTATTGACAACAGATTGGCAGGAAAAAGTAATGAGTCAGGACACTATCTAGAGTATTAATTGCTAATAAACATATTTTTTCCAAAATAAATTTGATCAAAATAGTATCTAAAATAATATTTTCTATCAGCTATCACCCTGTACATCATACTATATACCAGTAAAAGCAATACACTCCTGGGTTGTCATAATAAAACAGTTCATTTTCACCAAATTCAATTTATTGAATCCAATTTGAAAAAACCTTGGTCATACATAATCTACTTCAACAGTTGCTATGTAACCACCGACAATGTTAGATAATGATCATTGTAAAATTTTATTGGTTAGCATCACATTGACTCCCTAAACAATTGCCTACTATTTAAAGCTGCACTTAATTGAAAAGTAAAATACAATTATAAAGTCCAATTTAACAGACTTCAAACAAAAAAGTTTTGGTTTCTACCTTCAATTGTTAATGAAAAATTTCTCATCACTTAATCATCAGGGGATCTCTATACTGAGGAATAATGCTTAATCCAGTAAATAGGTCACGTGTCTTAATTTCCCTACGTACATCAAAACCCAGTTTCATACATAGTTCATATATTAGTAAATTCAGCTGATGAAATTTCGAACGACTGAAATTGAGTAAATATCTTGATGGTTTTTTTTCATAAAAAAACTTCATTTTGGCAGAAATGTTTATCTTTTCTGAGCATTTCAAATCTAGATTCCTATTACAAGTCAACAATTTCAGTTAAATATTAATGTTAGCAAAAAAACTAGAGCTATCGCCATTTGTCAGACTAATATTACCCCTGCTGACAAAGGGCCATAATTCTGGCAACAATCATCACAGTGCAAATTCTTTCCTTCACACATCTACATGTTAAGGTTGTACATGTGCAAAAGTTTGAAGTACATCCTACAAAAACTGTAAGAGGACTTGACGGACAGACAGACAGGCAGAAGGACAGACAGACAAGCTGAAAACTGCAAGCTGTTTACCCCCATGCAACAAACATTGTACAGGGGGTATAATTAAAATATGAAATAATTATTGTGTTTTAGCAGGTGCAAAATAGTTACTTAACTTTATTCAATTATGTAGGAGTTTCATGTTTTCCTTGGTATATATAATCATACCATACAACGTGACTGTAATCTCCTAACAAGGACATAATCGAATAATAAATCAGAAGTCGAGACTTTTGTGTCGGTAATTTAAATCACTACACACAATAATATAGGCAAGATAGTAATTCACATCTTGTTATATAAGAAATAGGAGAAAAATGAAAGTCAAGGTCGTTTGGCGGGTAGAATTACTATACAATCACGTATTGTGAATTTTCTTGGAATATTAAATTAATTGAAATAATTATTTTTTTAATGGCAATTAATGGCATGGAGTTTGTTTTATTTTGACCTAGATCTGTTATTTTATTGCCAGTCACAAATCAGGGATTCAGGTCAAACAAGAACGTGTTCAATAAACACCTTTGTCCCTGTGGAAGCCTTGTCAATAAAAAGTTTTATTTATTTATTTTATTATATGAAACAGTAAAATGAAGTCAGGTGATACAAGTGCATGGACAGTGTTCCATGCAAATACGAAAGCTTTGTAGCAAGCCATATTGATGAAGAAACAGTGAGTTTGGGTTAACCAAGAACATGGCACCCTCAATAAGTCCAAAAGTAGGTCAAGGTGAAGGTTAAAATGAGGTCAGGTGATATAGGTGTGTGGAGATTGTTCTTATACAACATCCATGCAAGCCATATAGATGTAAGAAGAAATGGTGAGTTTGGGTTAAAATCACGTTGCTCAGCACATAAAGGAAACTGGGTTCTCTTCTCTCACACCCTCGTGGCGTACTACACCACTGAGAAGCTCAAAGCAGTGTTCAGTGTGAGGATTTTGAAATTCAGAAAACTGTGATATTTACTCACCAGATAACTGTCAAGCGGGAATGCTTCAGGTTGGCTATTTTGTGTCTGATTGGTATCCTGAAATATATAATGTCATACTTACATATGTGGGCTCCTCAAATAAAAATCCACTAGCATCAAGTAATTAGGAATTGCAAGAATAATTGGAACTCTTTTGTGAATCAACAAATGCAAAATAAACAGAAGATGCAAACATGAATATAATATCAAATTTAGGTATTGAAGCTTTGTTTTCTTCATCTTAAAGGGACTCAACTTCAGTTGGTAAATTGCAAAATTTATCAAAAAGCTCTCTTAAAATTGATTTTTTTTGGCTTGACCTACCTAATACATATATTCGAATCTAGACTTATTCATCTTGAAGAAAAATATTCGCATGATGTCGGTTTATTACCTTTGAAGTACTTAAAAACTATTGCATGACTAAAGCAGTAAAATATATATTCAATGTTGTCTATAGCGTAAGAGTGTATAAATGCCAGAAAAAGCTGTTACCTAAGAAATGGATAGTAAAATATGTTCGTGAGTTTTCCTCAATAGCGCCTTTGGTCGTAATGTAAGTTGTCAGAATATTTTATGTATTCGTAAAGCATAGTTTTGTGAGTTAAACATCTACAAAACATGCTTTTATCATCGAAATGGAGTTTAGACCCTTTAAGTGCAATATATGTTACCTCTAAACCTGTGTAAGAGACCACCTGAACCAAAGGTCCTAGTAAAAAACCTGCCTTTAATGTCTCATTAAATCTTTTCAATTATATAAATTCTAGCCTTTTACATAAGGACACCTAACGGCTATGATTTGATTTTTCAACGGACAAATTAACTGTTTTACATTGTCACTACCGTATAACCTCTCCAGAGCGGCCTCCTGTACAGCAACAACATCTCTATAACACCACTGTCAAAATTTTGCTAAGCCGATATTTACTATAATTTAACCTGTGTAGAGTAACAACTTCTAAACAACGGCCAATATGTGTAGCTCCTAAAAGGTGTTGCTCTATAGAGGTGGTACTTATCTTACCTGTATATCTGTCTGTATGTCCGTCTCTTTCCTGGTTGCCTTCCAGTTTTCCTTGTCCTGTAAAGTAAAATTACATCATTTGATGCAGGTTATGCTCTAGACGAGACCAAGTAATCAAGGGAGACAATTATGTAAGTGCTACAAATGTGTCCCTATTCTATTGAAAATGTGTCCCTGTTCTATTAAAAATGTGTCCCTGTTCTATTGAAAATTTGTCCCTGTTCTATTGAAAATGTGTCCCTGTTCTATTGAAAATGTGTCCCTGTTCTATTGAAAATGTGTCCCTGTTCTATTGAAAATGTGTCCCTGTTCTATTAAAAATGTGCCCCTGTTCTATTGAAAGTGTGTCCCTGTTCTATTGAAAATGTGTCCCTGTTCTATTAAAAATGGGTCCCTGTTCTATTGAAAATGTGTCCATGTACTTTTGAAAATGAGTCTAATTTAATTTTATGGCTATTGGAAAGGAGCCTTATTAAACAATATGGCTATTGATAATGAGTCTGCATGCTTTGAAAAAATAAGTCGGTGTAGCAGAGTGTGCTATTAAGTTTCGCTACCACTTTGAGTTTGGTTCTAGAAAAGTTTCGATGTACTATTAGCAAGGCTTGACACTAACTATTGTCTATTGACAAATGTTTATATGTACTACTAAAAATATCTCTGTGTGCTATTCCAAAATGAGTATTTGCACTATAAAGTTTTGCTACTATTTTGAGTTTGGAAAAGTTGCCATGTACTATTAATGAATGTGTGGGTAGTTTGCTATTGCAAAATGAGTCCATGTGCTATATATTGTGTTACCATTTCGTTTCTAGAAAATGCCAACTTGCACTACCCAGAAATATGACCGTTATTGACGAATGTGACAGTTTGCTATTGACGAATGTCTCAGTTTGCTATTGACGAAGGTCTCAATTAACTTCATGTATGTAGAATGGTGGTTTGTGCTATTGACAAATTTATGAATGTTCTACTTATTGCGTTGTACTACTATTTTGTTTCTGGAATAGTTTCTGTGCACAATTTATGAAATGTGTCTACGTACTACCAAGAAATGTGACCCTGTGCTATTTATGTAGCGCTGGTGGGTGGTTGTGGTCGCATGTGGTGAAGTTACAAAGGTTGGAATATCACAATATCATTTAATGGAGTACTATCACATGTTATGCAATGTGTAGGGTTTGTGGTTATACAGTTATAGTACAATAGTTGAATGGTTGTATTTATTGCGCAATATCAAGATATATTAATACAAATAGTTCCAAGAAAAGCCAATAAGTCTGAGGTTTTGTAAAATTTATGAAAATCTTACAGTTTTTCATCAGTAGATTTATGATGCAGATTGAGTACAAGTGGGTGGGAGGCACAAGTGGGTGGGAGAAGTGCTAAAGAAGGATTAAACATTTTTTTGAAACATTTTGTTGGTTTTTGCCCCTTAATTAATCTCAACAATTTTTTACTAATATTATAATATGGCGGCCAGTTCTCCTAACCCCTACCCTTCCTCAAGAAACCATGGCAGCAACATCTCTACAAGTAGAGGAAAATGAAATTATTATAAAATTTTCCTTGAAGGGTTTAACCTTTACTACCCTGACCAGGAATCAAACCCAAATCACATGTTGCAAACCCGGCACATTTCAATTGGCCTTGACTGCAGGAATAGGTACAGGTGACTATCTTTGAAAACGAAAAAAATATTTCTATAGAAAATGTAAACTTTCAAAAAAGTTTTTTCTTTTTTTTTTCGTTTTCAATCATACAGTTACCTGTAGGAATAGGGTAGTTGAAAATAAAGGAAACATATTTTTGTTGAAGTTTTGTAGCCTTACCTCAACAAGATCTTGGACCTGGTGTTTGATATGATTCATTTCATCAATCAGATGTTTAGCCTTTCTAACATTCGGTGACTCTGCCGACCCCTGGATTCTGAAACGAAACAAATGTACGTTCATAGCCAAGTTAGCAATAGATGTTCACTATAACCTCTCCAGAGCAGCCCTCTGTAGAGCAACAACCTCTCTATAACAACATCTTCACACTTTCTCTAAGCCTATATTTATTACAACTTGTAACCTCTGTAGAGCAGCAACCTCTCTACGACAACATCTTCACAATTTTACCAAGCCTATATTTATTATATCTTGTAACCTCTGTAGAGGACAATCCTCTTAACCAAGGCCAATATTTGCAGCTCCAAAAGTGTTGTTCTACAGAGGTTATACTAGATATAGGTCGGAAATGAGTATTGGACCTTGACTGAACTTTTAAAGTTTTAATGAGAGACTCCATATACTATGTACCCTGACTGCACTTTTAATGATAAACTCTATATACTATGTACCTTGACGGCACTTTTAATGATAAACTCTATATACTATGTACCTTGACGGCACTTTTAATGATAAACTCTATATACTATGTACCTTGACGGCACTTTTAATGATAAACTCTATATACTATGTACCTTGACGGCACTTTTAATGATAAACTCTATATACTATGTACCTTGACTGCACTTTTAATGATAAACTCTATGTACTAAGTTCGTACCTTGACTGCACTTTTAATGATAAACTCTATGTACTATGTACCTTGACTGCACTTTTAATGATAAACTCTATGTACTAAGTTCGTACCTTGACTGCACTTTTAATGATAAACTCTATGTACTATGTACCTTGACTGCACTTTTAATGATAAACTCTATATACTATGTACCTTGACTGCACTTTTAATTATAAACTCTATGTACTAAGTTCGTACCTTGACTGCACTTTTAATGATAAACTCTATGTACTATGTACCTTGACTGCACTTTTAATGGTAGACTATGTACTATGTACCTTGACTGCACTTTTAATGATAAACTCTATATACTATGTACCTTGACTGCACTTTTAATGGTAGACTCTATATACTATGTACCTTGACTGCACATTTAATGGTAGACTCTATATACTATGTACATTGACTGCACTTTTAATGATAGACTCTATATACTATGTACATTGACTGCACTTTTATTGCTAGACTCTATATACTATGTACATTGACTGCACTTTTATTGCTAGACTCTATATACTATGTACCTTGACTGCTCTTTTAATGGTAGACTCTATATACTATGTACCTTGACTGCACTTTTAATGGTAAACTCTATATACTATGTACCTTGACTGCACTTTTATTGGTAAACTCTATATACTATGTACCTTGACTGCACTTTTAATGATAGACTCTATATACTATGTACATTGACTGCACTTTTATTGCTAGACTCTATATACTATGTACCTTGACTGCACTTTTAATGGTAGACTCTATATACTATGTACCTTGACTGCACTTTTAATGGTAAACTCTATATACTATGTACCTTGACTGCACTTTTATTGCTAGACTCTATATACTATGTACCTTGACTGCACTTTTAATGGTAGACTCTATATACTATGTACCTTGACTGCACTTTTAATGGTAGACTCTGTGTACTATGTACCTTGACTGCACTTTTAATGGAAGACTCTATGTACTATGTACATTGACTGCACTGTAAATGGTAGACTCTATATACTATGTACCTTGACTGCACTTTTAATGATAGACTCCATATACTATGTACCTTGACTGCAATTTTAATGATAGACTCCGTATACTATGTACCTTGACTGCACTTTTAATGATAGACTCCATATACTAAGTACCTTGACTGCACTTTTAATGATAGACTATGTACTCTATATACTATGTACCTTGACTGCACTTTTAATGATAATCTCTATATACTATGTACCTTGACTGCACTTTTAATGATAAACTCTATATACGAGGGTCATTCAATATATTCGTAGACAACCGTTCTCATTTTATTATATTTATGTTTAAATAGTTATTTCTTATATCATTATAAACATTTATCTATTACCTACCGTAGATACAAATTTATCTTTGATTATGCCACACAGTATCATGCCACCAGCCGTTGTATTACCATAGTAACGCGCTACCACCCCCGACCGACGTAACGTACCCTTTTCACTAGTTCAACTAGTAATAAATTCTGAATTGCTTAAGTTACATCCCCATTTGTTTGCCAGATTATTACAGGATAGTATCATAATATTTGGTGAAACTTTTAAGTTGTTTGGACGTTTGATTTAGAATTAAGAAGTATTTGATCTATGCCTGTCACGTTTTCACTTACGTCAAAATGCCAATGAATTTACGCAAGGAAATTCATACAACTATTAAATCGTGCACTTGTCTTGGAAATACACAACAAAAACACATACGCTGCTTATGAGAGCAAGCAGAGAACATACAGTATTCAGTGTCACTGTGTTTGAGTGGTAAAATCAAATTTCTGAAGAGCAGCATGGTATTAAATTATACAGGGATCGAACGACATTTGCAAACGTAGGGACGTTTGAGGAAACGCCAGTCAAAATGATCGAGGTATTTCAATTTAACATACAACCATTAAGTCTAGCTTAATCCTTTTACTTTGAATACATAAAATGTTGTGGTAGATCTATTTAATAATAGACCACTTGAATATTTATGTTTGATTCGATATGAATGACATAATTCAATTTCGGGTTTACCATTAGGAATTGCAAAACGTTAATAAAGTCGCTGACGTCAGAGTATATTTGCGTTGTGTGGTGGTTGTGGTAAAGTGATAGTTTTGTTTCAGCCATATTTTCTTTAAAAATGCGTCGTTTCATGCAATATTTTCTGCACTTGTGTCAGAAAGGCTGTAGTTTAGTGTGATATAATTAGTTATTCTATGTGTCGATGTTTATTAAAATGACGAGTCCAGTCCACGAATTTATTGAATGACCCTCGTACTATGTACCTTGACTGCACTTTTAATGGTAGACTCTATGTATAGTACATAAACCGAAAGCTTACAGCTCCAATGTCATATTCTATCTAATATACTAGTAGTTGCAAATGAATACAGTAGGTAGGACATAATGTAAAAACAAATCCACAGAAGAACATCAGAGTGGTGGTCCATGACCATCCAATATTTCCATCCCATGCCTTTCAATGATTAGCATCTTGACCCCCTCTAACCATTATATTAATTTCTTCAATAAGCATACATAATTCTAGGGAAGAGCATTGTGGTTGGTGGCCTGATTTTTACATCTTGTGACCTCACAGCCTGATTTTCCATCCTTAGTACTATTGACTTCTATTGATCGCCATCTCGGCCCCTTGTAACCAGTCCATTCATTTCTTCAATAGCACCTTCCTGGTGCAAAAATTCTTCTAGGACATGATTGGTGTGGTGGTGTGATTTTACAATCCCATGAGGGTCATGACTCCTAATGATTAGCATGTCGGCCCCTTATGTTCAGTCCATCCATTTCTTCATTAGCACCGGACTGGTATATTGGCATTTATATAACTGCATTCTATTGTCAATGAAACCAGTTACAGTGATTTTTACTTTTAGAAAGGGCACAATTCTCAGCATTGGTCATTATCAACAGATACTAGTTGGAGTTGTAAATTATTCGGTTAGAATAGGTCAACGTTAAAGGAACGGTGTACTATGGTTCTTAGGTTACCAAGGAGAAATTGCCAATCTTGGTCTAAGAGGACATGTGGCATTGCCATAAGAACACATGGATAATTTTTTCAAGATTCTGCATATAACAATGCTTGCTACCGAATAAATCTAGCTATGAAAGTTCCTGAAGGAGAACAACTGTGGATAACTTGATGATGTCCATCCAGACAGACATTTGGACAGTGTAGCACACTTTCTATAATATCTCCTGATTGATGCAACATGTGGTAGACAAATATATGAAGAATATAAGTATATATACTATATATAATACACATGTGCTGTAAACAAAGTAATTTTCAAGCTTGGAAATCATCAGAATGAACCAAATTTTTCATTTTGTCTAGGACCACTTTCATGTAGAGCAAACACTGTTAAAGGGAGTGTACTTTTTGTGCCTTAATTTTCGTACTCTGCAATTAATGTTGAGTGCAATACAATTCAAGTTCCCTGTCTTTATTTTTATAATCTTTTGGAAGTATCTCATTCTCAGAAGTACAAACACAATTGTCTCATCTGATAAACAACACATCTTATCTGCCCATCAAATGAAATGGTATTTATTTTTGGCAGCCACAGTAAGACCAAAACAAAATAATATTCTGGTTCTCAAAACAACACTGCAGACCCTAATTTTTGCTCCTTGGTCAACATTTTATTTACATTTGGGCAGGAAGTCACCGACGACTGTTGATTTTTCAGTGCATAAAATGAATAAAGTATTTTTTACCGATCCTGTTATTTGCATTATGTTACCAGAACCACTTGAAGTGTTTTGTTCTGGCCTATTGTCTGTTAGCTTAGAAACAAACAAGACAGATAACTCTTCCAGGTCTGTATTACCAAAATAAACAACAAAAACAAGACTGCGTTCAATAAACGCTTATGCCCCCGTGGAAGCCATGTCCATAAAAAGCTAAGTCAATCAGGGGCCATTATTCAGTTAAAATGTTTGATAGTGTTACATGGCTTTGAACTATAAGGGGCTTATGATGGTGAACGAGTAATGCCACATTTGAAAGCAGTGCCTTGATCGACTTCATGTGTGATCTGGTGATACAGATGTTATGGTTCTTTGTCACTGCACTTCTCCAAGTTGCCATCTATTCATATACCAAGTTTCAAGTCAATATCTTAAACACTTTTGAAGATACACTCCTGTCAAAATTTGATTCTGAAAATACTAAAGGGGAGATAATTCAAAATTTAAGACAGACAGAGTTATGGTTCTTGGTCATTGCACTTCTCCAAGTTGCCATCTATTTATATTCCAACTTTCAAGTCAATATGTTAAATAGTTTTGAAGATATACTCAGAGCAAAATTTGACTATAAAAAAACACTAAAGGGGAGATAATTCAAAATTTAAGACAGACAGAGTTATGGTTCTTGATCATTGCACTTCTCCAAGTTGCCATCTATTTATATTCCAAGTTTCAAGTCAATATGTTAAATAGTTTTGAAGATATACTCAGAGCAAAATTTGACTATAAAAAACACTAAAGGGGAGATAATTCAAAATTTAAGACAGTTAGAGTTATGGTTCTTTGTCAATGCACTTCTCCAAGTTGCCATCTATTTATATTTCAAGTTTCAAGTCAATAAGTTAAATAGTTTTGAAGATACGCTCCAGACAAAATTTTATTGTAAAAATACTAAAGTGGAGATAAGTCTAAGTCCAAAATTAGGTCAAGGTGAATGTCAAAATGGAGTCAGGTGATACAGGCGTGTGGAGAGTGGTCATATACAACATCCATGCAAGTATGAAAGCTTTGTAGCAAGCCATTTTAATGCTAGAAGAAACGGTCAATTTGGGTTAACCAAGAATTTTACCTTTCAATAAGTCTAAGTCCAAAATTAGGTCAAGGTGAAGGTCAAAATGGAGTCAGGTGATACAGGCGCGTGGAGAGTGGTCATATACAACATCCATGCAAGTTTGAAAACTTTGTAGCAAGCCATTTTAATGCTAGAAGAAACGGTCAATTTGGGTTAACCTGGCCGGACGGACGAACGGACGAACGGACGGAAGGACGGACGGACGGACGGACAGGTGAATTACTATATGCCTCCCGATCTATCGATACGGGGGCATAAAAACATCAGCATGAAGTTTACTGTGCCATTCCATAACATATTATTATAGACACAGACAAATCAATGCTTATGTTGTTAGGCCACAGTATATTTTTATTTTAAGTTGTTTTTTTGGCAATTTCATGGAATTAATTTGTTTATGTTGTCAGGCCAAAAGTTTATATTTTTTAGGTTTACAGCATTATATTTAAATATTGCTTGTTGTCAGACTGTACATATTGTGGGTGGTGTCTTAAAGGTTAAATTAATGGCTCCTAAGTTATGATAGAACTAGTTGCTTAATATGTTGTCAGATCAAAATCTTATGTTTTTAGATCTTCAGCATTTAAAAAAATTTATAGTCACATGGAGGGGATGACATATAAAAGAGGGCCAAAAGGGCCCTAGGTTGCTTTTCTGCTATTGTATGAATGACCGGTCTCCAAAGGTCTCTTGTTGTCCCCTTATTCCCTTCTTCAGGCGGCAAAATTAAATCTAAAAAATTCTGTACTGGTATAACTAAAGATAACATAATAATAGCCTTTATATGTGGAGCTGCATCTAACAGACTGACTACAAAGCCGACTGTAAAATCTGTAGAGATCTGTTTTTATAATGAATCTGTCACAAGCATTAGCAGCTATTTCTGTATGTTCTACAAGATTTTGTCTGCCAAGTTCCACACCCAATGTAATTGTTCCAAATGCTAGTTATATAATGCACTTCTACCATATGAGGGGTGTTCACAATGTTTCTACAATTGTTAAAATTTATAGAAATTATTCAAGAAATAACAGTAGTATGCCACTTGTAATTGTGGCACCACCTAACAAAATGTATGGGTCTGCAAATGTATCAATTGTCTTTAATAAAACATCAAGTAACATTATCAAATGGATAATTTGCAACTTTTATTAATTTCAACACTTTGTCTAGTATCTAGTTATATAGCTTGCTATTTTCACCTGACCTTGACCTTTATGCAAGAATACATTACAAGATTCTTGCTTTGAATATATTAATTTCCGCAAGCGAATCGTGCGATATCGGTATTTCAAATTTGTGTTTCTATTACATCTTGAGGTCTTTGTGATACTCCCCAATTATGAAAACATACAATCGGTGTTGTATCGTAGGTAATATATCGACCATTAAATTATGCTAATCAAAAGGTCAGACTCGTGTCAAATTAGCCAAGCTATACATATCCTGGATTTAGTTGAACACATGCATGACATGTGACAGTTACTTATTATCCCCATTCTGGGTGAATATTGCTTTTTATCACATTTCTGATCATATTAAAATTACTGGAAGATCAAAAAATAATTTACACATTGCATGTGTAAAAAGTATAAAATAAAATTACTAGTAATTTACTTCCACAAAAATGGTGTTGTAAATCAGTGATGCAAGAGTGAAGAAAGTAATGAAAAGTTTAGTTACTGCTGCACTAACAATAACTAGCCTCTGTAGCTCAGTGGTTAGCGTGCTTGCCGCCTTATCCAGGGACACAAGTTCAAATCCGGCTGGAGGCACACATACGACTGCCAAAAAGCTGACTGGCAAATAAAGGCTATGCTCGCAATTTAAAAAAAAAGACTAAAAAGTTTATTCAGGGTGGACAAACCATGTGTTTCTTTAGCTAAGACTACAAGTAAAAATTAAGTTACATAGGTAGCGCTTATTCGTAGCTCTTGCTTGTCAAAACATGTCTTGATAAAATGTACTTTCTGTTGTACGTAACATTTTGTTGACAAACTTTTATTGCAGTCTTAGCTAAAATATCACTTGGTACGTCATCTCTGTTATCTAGTTCACTGCGGCCAGGTCCCATGTTGGTGATTCATTACCCCAATCAAGCAACTAAATCAACTCATGATTTCATTACTTTCACCAGCAATTGACTTTTTTTTCTTGATAATAAAATGTATGTTTATGTCATAACAGTTTCCCATAATAATTCTGAAGTAAATGGTTTCTTTCATTTGAAGTCAGCTTCAATGTTGTAATATGAGGATAGTCAGGCGATCTCGAGCTCCGTCAAGCTACAATGACATGCAATGTTCCTATCCAATATAGCAGAAACTATATAATTATAGAGATGGCGGAAATAAGCTGGAAGACTCGGTACAATAACCGTGTAATTAGAGACCCTTAATGGTAACCACGTTACATTGAATGTGAATATGTCACAAGGGAGCATAAGGCCACTTTATTTCATGGTAAAACATCACACAAACAGTTCGTTAACGATTTTTACATGCTAATTATCAATCAAACTTATATTAATGGGCTATTTCAAGGATTGGTGGCTGTATGCATATAATGTCTGTGATGTGTTATACACTCATTTGGATATTAAATAAAACAATTATTTACTCTATTAAACATAAGATGTACAGTACAACCTCACTAGAGCAACAACCTTTTGAAAACACAAAATGTAATTGAACTTGTATAGTTGTTTTTTATCAAGCTAAAATAAATTATGAGATTTTGTGTGATAAAAAAGATAAAAAGAAACAAACAAACTTTCATTAATTGTTTGTCTGTCATATATTTTTCTGTGCCTTTATAATCAGGGGTTCTACTGTGGCATAATTACGAATCCTGAAAACGAGTTCCAAATCAGTTTTGGGTGCCATAAGAACACATCCCAACAACTTAACAGGCTTCAAACATTGTTTTATTGTTAACATTTTGTGCAGAAAAGATCATTCTTTCTAATGCAGTCAATCCGGTTTTCCGGATTATTCCGGAATTGTACGACCCCTGTATAATGCTATATTTCACAAGAACCTGATTGCTTTATAGAACTATGTAGTAAATAGAACTTTGTATCAAATAGAACTTAGACTGGATTGTCCCAAGGGAAATGGCTACTATGAGGTTCACCGTTCTGCCTTTTCTCATTTTGACCAAATTCAATGTTGACCGGTCTGACACACAGACAGTTGTGCTGAACAATTAACCAGCATTATTGTTCGACACTTATTCTCAACAATTGTTCAGTAATGGCTTTGGAAAATGTTGAATCACCTTATCCATTTCAGATTGCCAATCATTATTCTGCATTTACAACATCTCAAAACTGATTAATAAGTTCTTTTAGTAATTTAATCTCATGTGTGTCTTCATTATGTCTTCATGCATTTTATATGACTCCTTTCAAAGTATGTTTACCTTGCATTGTTCTATGTTAATCAGTTGATTAGGTTAATCCTGTTTGTTATTGTTTGTGACTATTTCTTAAATAGTTATCATACTTTGCTTTGAAGTATAATTGAATTATCATAGGTGTGAAATACCCATCATGTCCAGTCTAATGTGTTTGGTTTGAATTCTTGATTAGCTACTTAGATTGAGTAAATCTACTAGAGTTAAGGGAGTCTATATAAATGAACTACTTTATCATCAGAATAGAAATTAAATATTAATATTATTAATATTAAAATTAGTAAACTACAGTCGGCTTTGTGATCTTGGAACATTTATTGTACTTACAACTGCGGATGTAAAGTTAAAGTCCAGCAACGACACACAATACACTGGAAAGCACCGGAACAGTTAGTGCACACCGCTACACTGTTCACATTGAATTAGTGAGGTTACGGGACGACGATTTAAGGTCCTAAATAGCCTCATTAAACTACAACCAGTACTAACTTGCACTTCAAGAAGGAACCAGTAACTTCTTTACATATGGAGGAAAATGCATAGTAATGACAAATTATCATGGAAGGGTATCACCTGTTGCAACCAGCCCTGCATTCAAGGTAGAATAACGTGATGGAATGTTTTTGTAACATTTTCTTAATGTTTCGTAACTGGTAAGAAACGTTACTAAAACGTTACAAACATTCCATCACGTTATTCTATTGTTGTAAAGTTAGATCTTTACTCCTGCATGTTACGTAATATTAAAATGATTACATGATTATTTTCATGATATGCCTTCATTTAACTTTCTATGGTCTTATATACTGTATTGTGTTAGGAATTTAGCTAGTCTATTTTTAGTCATTATGGGTATATTTAGCTAGTCTACATGTATATTAGATAAGAACATACATTTAAACCACTCTGTATATTACATTGTGTATTGCTTATATTGCTTTATCTACATGCATTTTAACACCATCTTGTGTATTAATTTGTATTAATACCTTATTGAATATATGTGTTACATTTCATATGACTCATAATGACATTTAATTATTGTAACCATTGTTCAAATATCTATACATTCTAGAAAGTTCTAAGATGTTGCATAAGTTTAGCCATCATGCTGTGCATCTCCATTGTACTTATCAGCCACCAGCTGCATGATCTGTGTATTCCTAGAGATCAAAGGACTCTGTTATGTAATACTGTCTGGAGCTTATGTAAACAAGGAATTTGAATTGCCTAGATAGTTATGTTAGATACCTTTTGATTGGTTAAAATTATTGTAGCTGACCAATCAAAAATAGTTTTACATATTAATTATGTCTATATAAATGAGATTTTTGGCATTTATTATCATTCTGATACTTATTTTTGAAATAGGAGGATCTTAAATCCTCGCTCCAAGATAATTAATTAATTAATAATTAATTAATAATTTAGGTACTTTAGGCATTTATCTTGGAGCTTTTAAGTAAATTGTTGAAATTATTTAAGTAATATTTTTGCATTTAATTAGGTTATTTTATCTAGTAAATTATTCTTATTATTTTAACACTTACATTTAATTACATTTTTGGTAATTAATTATATTTTGTAGTAGCCATTTTTGAGTCTGTAGGCTTGCTATATTTTAATACTTGTTAAGGTCAGAATCATTAAATAGAATATTTGGGCATGATTTTTGGCAAATGGACACATTTGTTGATTTGACAGTTTGAATATTGTATTTAATCTGTTAATTTTCATCATAACTTAAGGTTATTTTGTATACATTTTATACTTATATTTTGATCATTATAAGTTTAGTGTATTATTAAGGTTATTTTTGACTAGTTTATAATACTTGTATTTTTGATCATAACTTTAGAGTATTGTTTCAAACATTGTTTAGCTATAACATCATATTTTGTCATGGTTAGTTTAGTAATAATAATTTCATTGATTGCATTTTGTAACTTTTAAATCATGACATTGTTTGTTTTCATTGCATTTAGATGTTTGCTTAGTTCATTAAAATTAGTTTAGTTTATAAAGTTAAATCATTTTTTGTTATATTTTCTCTGTTTTATTAAACAGAGTGGTGTCATCCTGACGTGTCAGTAAATCTGACTGTACTTTGAGTTTCTCATATAGAAACTAGTATTTGCTTTGCACACGAGTTCCTACTAAGCCAACTATAGAACGTCGTGCAAGGCGCAGTGCCGAGGTGAAGGTCACGGCGCTAGCGCGCATGTTTCGATTCCACAACAATGGTGTCAGAAGTGGGATAGTTTTAAACTTAGTAGGCAAACAAGTTTAATTAGATTTTGTATTTTTAAGTTATAAAGACTTAAGTATTTATTTTTAAATTTTTACTTGATAGAATTCATGATAGGATAAGTTGAATATTTTTCATCTAGTAAAGTTACTGAAGAGCTTATTAGGGAAAAGGTTTTTACTTGTACTATTTTAATAAAGTTTAGAATACTTGATCTTGCAAAGTTACTGCAGAATTTTGCTAGTAATAGTTTTTACTTTGTTAAAAATGATTTCTTATTTAGTACATCTTTGTTCTTAATGTCTTGTCCGATTGGCTTCCATATTGTCCGATTGGCTTCCACATTGTCCGATTGGCTTCCATATTGTCTGATTGGCTTCCACATTGTCCGATTGGCTTCCACATTGTCCGATTGGCTTCCACATTGTCCGATTGGCTTCCATATTGTCCGATTGGCCTCCATATTGTCCGATTGGCTTCCACATTGTCCGATTGGCTTTCATATTGTCCGATTGGTTTCCAAATAGTCTGTAATTTGCTCCAAAATAGTCCGTTATTGGCTCCACACAAATTACTTCTAAAGAAGATTGTCTTACTTCAACGATTGTCAATGAAGAGAACGAACCATACCAAGACAAAGTACTACAACGATATAACGTAGTACTGAGAAGAAGTACCTTACCAAGAAGAAGTACTACAACGATAAAACGTAGTACCGAGAAGACGTACCATACCAAGAAGAAGTACTACAACGATATAACGTAGTACCGAGATGACCGAGAAGACGTACCATGCCAAGAAGAAGTACTACAACGATATAACGTAGTACCAAGAAGACGAACCATACCAAGAAGAAGTACTACAACGATATAACGTAGTACCGAGAAGACGAACCATACCAAGAAGAAGTACTACAACGATATAACGTAGTACCAAGATGACCCAGAAGACGTACCATACCAAGAAGAAGTACTACACCGATATAACGTAGTACCGAGGAGACGAACCATACCAAGAAGAAGTACTACAACGATATAACGTAGTACCTAGATGACCGAGAAGACACACCATACCAAGAAGAAGTACTGCAACGATATAACATAGTACCAAGAAGACAAACCATACCAAGAAGATGTACTGCGACGATATAACGTAGTACCGAGAAGACGAACCATACCGAGAAGAAGTACTACAAGGATATAACGTAGTACCGAGAAGACAAACCATACCAAGAAGAAGTACTGCAACGCTATAACGTAGTACCGAGAAGACGAACCATACCAAGAAGAAGTACTACAACGATATAACGTAGTACCGAGAAGACGAACCATACCGAGAAGAAGTACTACAACGATATAACGTAGTACCGAGAAGACACACCATACCGAGAAGAAGTACTGCAACGATATAAAGTAGTACCGAGAAGACCGACCATACCGAGAAGAAGTACTACAACGATATAACGTAGTACCGAGAAGACGTACCATACCAAGAAGACGTACTACAACGATATAACGTAGGACCTAGATGACCGAGAAGACGAACCATACCGAGAAGACGTAATACAACGATATAACGTAGTACCCTGATGTCCGAGATGACGTACCATACCGAGATGTACTATGATGATAAAACCCAGATGTCCCGAGCAGATGAACCATGCCGAGATGTACCGCGATGATGTGATAGACCTATCGATATACGAGACAACTATGTAAGAAACCTTTATGTGTTTATTAGGTATAATATCACCTAATATTTTTTTTAAAAAATATATCTAATGTTGTGGCACACAAGTCTGACTTAAATATTTTTAATGAGTATAAGTTACACTACCATATCATGTTGCTTTTACCTAAAATATATTGAGCATTGTATTTTTGTAACGATTTGTTGATGTACTTTGTATGTAAGATTATTTGTTAACTTTTTGATTAAGTGAAGTTATTTGTTTGAGTTTAAGGATAGTTTCCTAGGTTTGCATAGTTAATTTTTTAAGAGATTGTTGAATAGAATTTAAGTTCTACGGGATTGATATTAAGGATATCACAGTGTTGTTCTTTAGAGTTAATCTCTATCGATATAGAGTACAATCTCTATAGATGTCTTTGCATCCCTGAAGTTAATGTCCATGTGTTTGGCGTAGAGTCTAACCTCTACATGAGTCTATTGTTTGCATAGATTATAATATCTATATGTGTCTGTTGTGTATCCTAGGCATTTGGTGTATAGATTCCAATATCTATAGGTGTCAGTTTATTCCAGACTAACTTTAGAGTATTCTCTATAGGTTCTAATATCTATAGGCTATAGGTTTAATATCTATAGGGTCCGAGCTATGAGTCTGATATTTTGTTTGCATAGAATTTAAGGTCTATGGGCATGATATTTAAGATATCATATTTTTGTTACTTTTGCATCCTAGGAATCAAATGATTGTTTTTGTGAGAGATACTTTGTTTTGTTGATGAGTTGATACTTAAGTTTACATATGCTGAGTATTAGTATGGATTACGGTTAAGTTTTTGAGAACTTATTTTTGTGAGATAACTATTAATGTTGTAAACTTTGTTGAAGTTTATGTTGCTAGCAACTCTTTTTAATTTAAGTAAAGTTTATTGGTTTGAGTCTCAGTAAGGCTTCCTAGGCTGCATAGGGATGTTAAGTTTTTTCATGGGATTGATCTTGAAGATATTACGATGTTGTCCTTTTAGAGTTAATCTCTATATTAAAGGTATAGGGTAAATCCCTATAGGTATCTTGGTTCATCTGACATGTTAAACTTTCCCTCGTTTTATAGAGTTAACCTCTATATGGGTCTGTTTAGGACAGATTTGTTGTTGTGTATTTTATAGATTGTAATATCTATATGTCGGACTGAATTGCCGACGTCCCATCACTATTGCATCCTAGGGTTCAAGCGACTGCCTTTTTTATCCAGGAACATATAGCCCATCTGAGGCTAGGTCTAATGTTTAGTTTTTTGTGATGCATTTCACAGTAGAGAGACTTTATTTTGTTTAATCTGTTGAGGTATACATTTTCATATCAATAAGATGCTTACATTTAATTTTTAGTAGCTAAATTGTTGCTTTGTTAGAGTAATTGATATTGAAGCATTATGCTAGTTTAACTTAAGGTGGCTATTCAGTTTTTCTTGTGTTAAGCTGATCTTTTTAAATATATATATATATATATATATATATATATATATATATATATATATTGTTGTATGTTTTAGCATGGTAGTGTAACCCAATCACTCAGTTTTTGTAGAGAATTTATTTGAAAATTCCTAAGAAAGCAATTGCTTACAGTAGATATGTGGTGATATTATCTTAATACTAAGCGATACGCGAAAAAGTGAAAAAAGTGATTTCTGTGTTAAGTGATATTAAACGTGGTTGTATTCATAACTTCTTAAACAATACAATAAACATTTAATTGTATTTCCCGACTATGACGCGCGAGTGAATGTGAAGATGAACTTCAATACATATTAATTAACGCGCTTTTCAATTATAAACATGGGCAATGAACATTTATTATGATATTTGCACCCATATGATGTGAAACTAGAGAGAAACATTGACTCTTATATCTCGAACGTGACCAGAAGACTAAAAGAACTTCAATACCTAATAAGTTACGCGCTTTTCAATAATAAACATGGGCAATGAACATTTATCTTATTACGCGCTTTTCAATAATAAACATGGGCAATGAACATTTATTATGATATTTGCACCCATATGACGCGAAACTAGAGAGAAAACATTGACTTTTATATCCTGAACGCGACCAGAAGACTACCAGACGAAGAGAAGACTAAATATTGTCGTTTCCCTTATGTGGCCATTGAGCATGTTTTGCTATATATGTATTTTTGTTTAATCTGATGCTTAAAAATTTAAATAATTCAGATGAGTTAGATAAGTAAGGTTTAGCCTTATGACTTTACATGTTTTTGTAAACATTCTTTTTTGCTTGTTTTTATTCCTATGTTTAGCATTTTTTGAGATTAGCCTTTGTATTATGTTGGGTTTATGATTGTTGATTATATATGTTCTGTAATATTAGTAACATGATATTTTAAAGCTTAATCTTGAAAAATTTATTACTTTTCTTTTAAAAAGTAATAAATTTTTCTTCCCGAAAACCAGTGTGTTGTTGTAAAGTTAGATCTTTACTCCTGCATGTTACGTAATATTAAAATGATTACATGATTATTTTCATGATATGCCTTCATTTAACTTTCTATGGTCTTATATACTGTATTGTGTTAGGAATTTAGCTAGTCTATTTTTAGTCATTATGGGTATATTTAGCTAGTCTACATGTATATTAGATAAGAACATACATTTAAACCACTCTGTATATTACATTGTGTATTGCTTATATTGCTTTATCTACATGCATTTTAACACCATCTTGTGTATTAATTTGTATTAATACCTTATTGAATATATGTGTTACATTTCATATGACTCATAATGACATTTAATTATTGTAACCATTGTTCAAATATCTATACATTCTAGAAAGTTCTAAGATGTTGCATAAGTTTAGCCATCATGCTGTGCATCTCCATTGTACTTATCAGCCACCAGCTGCATGATCTGTGTATTCCTAGAGATCAAAGGACTCTGTTATGTAATACTGTCTGGAGCTTATGTAAACAAGGAATTTGAATTGCCTAGATAGTTATGTTAGATACCTTTTGATTGGTTAAAATTATTGTAGCTGACCAATCAAAAATAGTTTTACATATTAATTATGTCTATATAAATGAGATTTTTGGCATTTATTATCATTCTGATACTTATTTTTGAAATAGGAGGATCTTAAATCCTCGCTCCAAGATAATTAATTAATTAATAATTAATTAATAATTTAGGTACTTTAGGCATTTATCTTGGAGCTTTTAAGTAAATTGTTGAAATTATTTAAGTAATATTTTTGCATTTAATTAGGTTATTTTATCTAGTAAATTATTCTTATTATTTTAACACTTACATTTAATTACATTTTTGGTAATTAATTATATTTTGTAGTAGCCATTTTTGAGTCTGTAGGCTTGCTATATTTTAATACTTGTTAAGGTCAGAATCATTAAATAGAATATTTGGGCATGATTTTTGGCAAATGGACACATTTGTTGATTTGACAGTTTTAATATTGTATTTAATCTGTTAATTTTCATCATAACTTAAGGTTATTTTGTATACATTTTATACTTATATTTTGATCATTATAAGTTTAGTGTATTATTAAGGTTATTTTTGACTAGTTTATAATACTTGTATTTTTGATCATAACTTTAGAGTATTGTTTCAAACATTGTTTAGCTATAACATCATATTTTGTCATGGTTAGTTTAGTAATAATAATTTCATTGATTGCATTTTGTAACTTTTAAATCATGACATTGTTTGTTTTCATTGCATTTAGATGTTTGCTTAGTTCATTAAAATTAGTTTAGTTTATAAAGTTAAATCATTTTTTGTTATATTTTCTCTGTTTTATTAAACAGAGTGGTGTCATCCTGACGTGTCAGTAAATCTGACTGTACTTTGAGTTTCTCATATAGAAACTAGTATTTGCTTTGCACACGAGTTCCTACTAAGCCAACTATAGAACGTCGTGCAAGGCGCAGTGCCGAGGTGAAGGTCACGGCGCTAGCGCGCATGTTTCGATTCCACAACACTATCTTGAACTCAGGGCTCCTGGAATCAAATCCAGATCATCACATGCTACAAATCCTGTATACTTTAACCATTGGAGTATGGTCACATGGATGCAACCAGTAACAGGTACATGCATCAAAACAGTATGATGCAATCACTCTCATCATGTGACATGTTTCTTATTGTAGTTTATATTTGGTGTATTATTTATAGTTGAATGTTATATCTGGCTATTGAATGTCAATGCCATATGCTTGGCAATGACTGTGATGTTGAGGTCATGATGGTGGGCAAGTATGCCATGTACCCAAACAATATTTTTATAGACATTGAAAATAATTGAGGTTGTATCTGAACTTTAACATGTATTTCTAAAAGTGAAAAGAACTGATAATTTGGACAAAACGTTTGACAAAACAATTTTAATGTGAATTTTTCTTTGACTCGGATAACAATTTTAATGTGAATTTTTCTTTGACTCGGATAACAATTTTAATATTTGAGTATAGGGTGGTTTTGCTACAAACCATATTGTGATCCCCTTTTAGGGTTATTATTATACTAGATGTTTGACAGAGTTACCTACTCCTGTGTAGTGGTCTTGGTCATACAATACTGCAATGGTATACAAGAATGCAAAGTATGAAAGTAATATGTCAATGAAAATATTGGAAGTTGTCCCTAAACTTTAACAAGGACACAAAAGCATTAAGTTAGTACATTCAGTGAATAGGTCAATTTATTTATCTTGGATAATTTTATGTTTGTCTCGAATTACATGTGCCATTCCAATAATTGTAATTTAGTTGAATTTGTGACCATGACATTGACACCTTGACCCAAATTAAGCTTAGTATTGCAATTTCTGCTTCTAAAAATTACCTGTTGCTAGGCAACCCTTTTTATTTTTTTAAAATAAAGGTTCAGTTATTAAGCTTAAACATGGTATACAATCATGGCTGCTGCACTTGAACTTGACATGGAAAAGCACACATTAGCTGTGAAATAATTGTGTGAAAATAATCTTCTTTATTATTATTTACCATCACATTTTCTCATAATTATTATTTTATTGCAGTAATAGTTATAATGATTTTGCAACTCTGCATAAACTTGGTAAACTATTGTCTTTTCTCATGATAGAACATCCAACTAATTGCATTTCATGTTTTAATCTAAATCAGCAAATAATGGGCAAGCCCATGCATTCATTTGATTGTTAAGAGCCAGATTTTGAACCTATAATGATAGTAAAGTAAATGAATTACTTTTGCTACAATATAGTTTCACATAATCATATAAATCATATAACTTCATTAAGACATGAATGCAATAATTAAATAAAGTTTAATAAGAACATACCTAAATTCCCTTGTCAACCCATTCAGACCACAGTCAATCTTAGTATGCTGTCTAAATCATACCCCTTTCCATCTTAGCTAATAGAAGTGCACTGCCTTACTAGTGCAGCCATTAAACTGATATTTGTAACAGTAAAATGACCTTAACGAGGACAGGGTTTGGTGGCATATGCTTTACAGAGTCATGTATTGTTGGTAAACCTAACTTTGATAATCTAAGAGAAATTGCTGGCCCACCAAAAGAGTGATCAACACAAAGCCAACCAAATACATACTTTCGAAAACTTTGAATTTTCTACTTTTTAAAAGCCTCGTGTTTTGAAGGATACACACATTTGTTGAATGGTAACAATAAGCCATTGCTCCAGTCATCATCAATTTCTCACCTGTCAACATTACGATCAAAGATAACATTATTGTTTCATGTTGGTTACCATGTCAACCACTGTTCAGGCGTGTTTAAGTTGGTTCTCAAGGTGCTAGTAGAGTGCCATCAACGTAACCGTTTTGTGTCGTTTTGCATAAACACGATTAGAAGCCCACACTACTTCATGCAATAGCAAAGCAAGGACGAGTGCTTGAAATAGTTGATAAGTGTTTTGGTGTTCAGACAACCTAATTAAGACAAATAGCACTCAGTTCTGTAATATTATAGAATATCCTTGTCGATATCAGCAGCCTACACTAGATGGTCTGGATTCTGGACAACGAACATGTACATTTCGAGGGGTGCCCGCAAGACTGTAAAGACTGTAGTAACTGCATACAGATAAAGAAGGACTTACTACAGTATTGCAGGCACCCCTCGATTTGTGGAAATCGGCGATGGTGAGTCAAAAAGATAATGGAAAATCGGACATGGAAGACAGAAAAGAAATACCTAGCACAGCTATAAAATCTGAATGACCAAGTTTCAACAACACAAAGGCTTACATACTTAGTTATAGGTATCCAACGCTAGTTTGAAACCGTTATGCAAACTTCAACAACGATTACAGTATTTTAAAAAGACACTCAGCAAAAGTAAATTTTCATAGATATAAAAAACCCTAGAAAATTCAAGTGAATCATCTTGAACACCTGACTATTATCTGAGAGAATCGTAGTGTCTTAGATCATGTATGACGCTGCATAAACACGTCTCTGCAACACTTTAGATCGAACGAACGTGCGGATTATGACGTCACGTAACTTATCAATCATCGAACGCCGTCACGCAAATATGTTCACACTCTTTTAATTACTGGCATATAAAGCTATATCTTTTTTCAAAGTGAATATAAAATTCTATGACTATATGGGTAGAAACCAGACAAAATCGTTTCTCATTAACCGATCACTATACATGATACTTTGAATTTGATTATCAAGTCGGAAAACGCATTTCCACGGAAAGCTAACAGCATCACGCGATATGTTCATGTGTAAAGTATATTTTATCTCAACTCTGGAAGAATACTGACTCGGAAAGCATCACTAGGAACGCGTTTTCATAACCAAGTCCTCGGTATACACGAAACAATGTCCGACAAGATGGCGCCTGTACCCGCCATCTTCACCGACATAAACACGCTAAATATCAAACGGCATGCAAGCACATCACTACGTTCTAAGTAAAGAGACATTTTAGCAAGAATGGCGATCTGCCAATAACACAACTTTAGACAATTTAATTTTCACTGTCACGAAAATAAGCGATTTTGTAAATGTTTCTAGGCTTATCTATTATTGACAGAGAAATGTGAGTGTTTGAAAAGAACGCCAGCAGAATAATTCTGTCAGGCAATGCGCTCGTAAGTTATTTAACCAATGAAAATGAAATATCGTATTTTATGCATATCATCTAAAACGTGTTTTGCAATGTTTCAACATCTGATCTGGACTCCATTGTGCACAAAACGTGATCTTCCGATTATCGTGATGGTCATAGACGCCTATCCACGACAAGTGTAACTGATCTTATGTCCATATTGTTTTAAAGTGCTCGCATTATTCAAACCTAAAAAAAAACAACGAATAAAAACGTTGGATTAGAATTTGAAAGTGTTGCGTACATCATCAAGTTCAAGCGCAGCTGTTCTTCTTCTTCTTCTGCCATGTAATTTGCAGGGCACACTCTTGTCACATTATTGCAAATGTTAGAGACAGAGGTGAGATACAAGGAATCCGGGTGCGATACTCTAACTCGTTCCGAATAGATTCCTTGGTTATTGTAAAGCACCGATACACGCGAGACTACCCTGTTTTAACCATCCAAGACGGCGCCACGATTGTACTAAATATCCTTTGGCATTAGTAACGGAAGGGGTTTCCTGTCAGCAGACAAAGACCAAAACGTAAGAACAGACATTGATTGCTCTGACTGGAAAGTATTGGCTGATATTCATCCGAATTAATGGAATGTTTGCATAGGCAAGTTCCATATGGTCCCATTGCAAATAAGTACTTAAGGCGACCAGTATTGTAGACGGATGATTGTCGTACACTCATAATGGCTAGAGGATGAAGTACACGCACCATACACACATAACCGCCTGCCAATTAGACTGTTTTAAAATGAAATTTATATTAATGTCATTATATATTCTAGGATTTGGTAATGGTGTTTTTTTAACAATATTACACACGAACCTGATCGTTTCATATATGGTACCAAAACACTATCCAATACCCTGTTCAGCCAGAATATAATACGGTGGTCAATTGTTTCTTGTCAACAGATCACCTAACGACAGAAATGCAAGTTCAAGGTCAAACCATAAGTAAACAAAACAAAATGTAGACTTGGTTCGTAATTGACAATTCATTTCCTGTCCTCGGGCGATATCAAGCGTCGCGCGCGGTATTCACGTAGATGACGTCACACGGGAACATCAACTTGACGGATGGCTCAACGGTGATACACAATACATGTTGACATCCTTGACAAGTAGTGTAGCGCGTGACTAAATGACAACAGTCTTCAACATTGTCATAAGTAACCATGAACGTTAGAGAAAATGACAAATATCGTAAGGAGTGTGACCTATTTTTGTAACTGTCGTATTTTGAGCCTCCGACAGACGACATTTGGCACGCATGAGTAAGCAAGGTCGGTCACCAAGCTCATTGTAATAAATTTTGATAATGTTTTAATTTCGTGTCATATCCATTTAATAATAAATCTTAAACGGGGCAAAAATAAGCCTATTTATCTAGCAGCAATACGAGCTGAAATAAATTATTTCCCTATTAAAGCTGAACGCTAGAAATAACTTTGTCGTAAATGGGCTACGCATGCCCGGGATACGTGGAACTATGCATTATTGCATTCGGCAGAGTAGACATCGAAAATATAGATGAAGGCCACACAAATCAAGTTTTCATGGTACTAATTTGTTTTCAGATAATAACAAATCTATGATGTCTCGTTAGTGTATTGTAATACATTTAATCTGTCAGTCATAGCCATAAGTCACTACTTCTACAGCCTGGAGGTATTGTCATCAATTATGTAAGAATAACATATATGCTATAGGCATACAAGTGAGTTGTTACTAACTATATGAATGAAAGATACAGATAAACCTCACGTGACGGTTCAAATATTTCACAGACGTTTGCAGAGAAGTGGTTTCTCTAGAAAGGCCGCTTATTGCTAGACGGCAAACTTTTAAAACTGTATATGGGAATGCTTATCTAGCATGCTTGTGATTTTGTGAATACATGTACGACTGTCTGTTTGCATTCGGACATGTATTCGTTTTTTTCGATGTCAGCTTGGTCAATAGCCTAACCTTCGGACCGTGCAGTTGTGACAACCCGTTATCCGTGTGGTGCGATACACGAACTATTTCCAACATTTCCGAATCCTTGGGCTATTTCAGAATTATACCGTAACGTCATATGGTTGCGCATCAGATCACATTGCATCAACATCAATCTTATGCAGAAACAAAAAAATGCTGTTATTTTTGAAAAGCCATATTGAAGCAATTTGGCAAATGTTCTTCCACCTGCTAAAAGTTTTCGCGCCAAAATTGATCAATACATCAGCGAATGATTTCATAACCGATTTCTCAGTCTGCTTCTAGTTTTATCCCGATTCTATGGCACTTGTCGTTCGTGACAGATGTCGTCTGTCTTAAAGCAATCCCGTGGGACGAATCCATCATTCCAAGGAAAAAACTAAAACATTGCCGAATAGGGATCGTATCGTTGTCGTCTTAATTCACAACCATCCGTGGGAATATTATCACGAAACGCGACGTGTGGTATTTCGTTAATAGCGCATATTTCATGCGATTAGAATGGACATAATCGAGTGGATTCCTTATTAAACTGTGGTACAGTGGTTCACAATTAAAGCTGGTTGTTTTGCGTAGGAGAAGGCGTGATTGATCGACTCTCCGGGGTTGTTCGAAAATTAGAGTCTTCTTCTGAAATATGATATTCACCTACGTAAAGGTTGAAGCATATTACAGTGTCTACTCGATGCCAATCACAAATACTAGTAGATCATTAAGCATCTACCTACTTCCTTATCATAAAAGACACATGGTTGCTCTCCGTCAAAATGTAATCTTTGCACAAAACTTTTAAGAGACACATGGTTGCTCTCTGTCAAAATGGAATTTATGAACAAAACTTTTAAAAGACTCATGGTTGCTCTCCGTCAAAATGGAATCTTTGAACAAAACTTTTAAAAGACACATACTTAGTAGTTACTCTCCGTCAAAATGAAATCTATGAACACATGCAACTTTACCAAAGACGATACATGAGGAAACAGGCAGTGGCAACCAATGCCTTATTTAGTAACTGTAAGCTACATATGAAAACATGTTTTATCTATTACAATACACTGAGAGACATTTAAAATACAAATTGCAATGATTATGTACGTAATGTTCCTTCGGCAACTGACCAGATTAATCGAGTTCTACGACATGCGCAGATCTAAGCAGGACTACTGTAATTACATAATTCAAACAATGATATTTTTCCATAAATGCTCGTACATTAAACCAGATAATTCGTTTTCGTATCTAATTTCAAGATTTCAAGCTGAGTTTGCAGTAACATCAAGATCGGAGATCGGATTTAAGATCGCGAGACCGTAAACAGCATGTTCGACTTATTAGCTACCAGATGCTACTGGGTTATAGTAATTATAAAATATATATGTGGAATAGGTCCTCTTCACTATAGTGATCGACGAGTCTGTTGTTACTTCATTATCTTTATTGTCTGATCTCCATATTTGGATAGTATAATAAATCATAAAAATAAAGTTTAAATATTCATGACGTCGGTGAGTTACAATTTTTGGGGTTATCGAGCACAAACCGTATATAGTAGATGTTGTTTTTCTGGTTGATTGATGAAACAGACATACTAGTTAATTTTTTTAGTTTACTAGGTAAAAACAATCGTGAACGCTTGGCCATTTCCGTTTGTCTCCGGAAAACATATATTTGCATTGCAGCAAGTCCGAGGTGATAAGAATGTAGGTAACGTTACATTTTGAATGAAAGGTTTGTAGAAAGAAAGAAAGACTCGTAGCAAAACGACGCTTAAACATTACATGGATAATATAAATAATTTGACCCAGTAATTTGAAATAATTTAAAATAGAAACATATCCAACTATTTGTCCCATTTGTATTCCATATGGTTCTCTTTTTATAGCACCGTATCACTTGGGAACACCGTTTGTTTTCTTATTTCCTTGTGAAATTGGGCGTGGGCATTACTCCGTGTAGTTCTGTTTTCTGTGCTCGGCTTGTTAAGTTGAGTGCTGCCTTCCCTGTCCGATTTCCTTATTCTATTTAAACACATGCAAATACAAATGTAAATGTTTTCAATTTCACAGAAAAACGTGTTTCCATACATGTTTATTATATAGCGTTTCGTACAATGTCGGTGAAGCCAAACTTTGAAGCATTTATTTTTCTTTAATTTCCGGAGTGTCTGGAAACATAAGTTCGCGACCAGTTCAGTTGAAACATAAGAAATATACTATAGCAGACTATAGTCTCTCTTATATCACCAAGACACCGACATACAAAGCCATATAACCAAACTTCAATTGCTTAGTAACCGCCACTCAAGATTGGATTCGTAAATGTACTCGAGGCTTATACTTGACAAGTGAAGTAAATTCATACGACTTGTAAAAATTTAATTATGGGAAAAAGTCGGCTCTTTAAACGAAAAACTTAAAAATGTCACTCTAAGCCGCCGAAAATCTGGCAACTGCGTTATGTTAAACATTAAAACCAACGTAGAAACTATCATTTTCAGACTTACTCAATCGACAAACACAGGCTGGGGGCATTAATATCTGCGTAACCAATACGAGCCACTTGTTTTTCTCCACGCGGAAGGAATTCCCGGCGTTCTATGGCCCAGCTGGCTCGGTATCAATACGGTATGGCATAGGAACATAAAGAGGGGGTACCGTACTGGTTGATTAATATACGTGCTTGCGACGCAATGATATTAGACGTAAATCCTTGATACGAATGTTATGTCAAATAAGATAAAACCTGACAAGCAATGAAAACAAGATTTATTCACATAGGAGAAAACGAACTTTTCACGCATTTTTCAGTTGCTAGGAAAACGTCTTATTATTGTACCCTAGTATGATTTGAAGGTTTTTATCAGTTTAATTTGGGACTAATTCCACGTCAGCATAAATTCATTGACGACGGTGATAAAGGTAACATATCCGATTTAGAAATCTCACAAATTCTCCTAATCCGACGTTAAAAGTATATTGCCTCGTTCCGGTAGTCATTTTCAAATGTCAAACTGTCTTTGTGCCCATAAAAGTTCACCGAGATACACTGAGGTGATTGTTTTAAGTATTGATATAAATGTCAACAGCTGTTTATAGAAACCGCACGTGATGACAAAAGTATACTTGAGTTTAAAATAAAAGTAAAACAGTTTGACGCATGTCTCCTTTCTTTTTTACTATCTCATAGAAACTGCACGTGCTTGAGTTTAAAATAAAAGTGTAATCGTACGTGTGACGCATGTCTCCTTTCTTCTTTACTATGTCAGCCTGGTGACGGGTTCGGGTACTTCTGACTCAAACTTCATTATCTCTTTACATAGACCTATAGTTTCGGTACAACTTTCTCAATACGTGTGTGCATTGCAGGACCGACGAACGAACGGACGGAGGGGCAATGGCACAGTACGTGCTATTTATAAACATATAGTCCAATGGTTGTAACGAACACAATTTTACATGTTTGCCTCCACAACCAATGCTTATAAGCGGACAATGTAACATTGTCATAATTCAGACAGTAATGACCATTATAGCAATGTACAGTGATGGAACACATCGTACAGTCTATAAGGTTGACAATCGCGAGGGTTTCTATTTCGTGTCGGGTACCGGGTTTCACTGGATTTTGCAGCTACCATGTGCTTTAATTTACCACTAAATTGTTTAACGTGTCCTATGAATTGAGAACTGTGTGACAACTGGTCATTGCAATCACTAATGTCTGTATAAATCATAATTATTCAATATTTATTCCCAGGATAGGAGAATGGTTTGCGTGCTCACATGAGAATTTGCGTGATTTGCGTGCTAACGTCAAAGACCACATGTCAACTCAAAGACCCAGTCCAACCAATTTAGCTAAAAAAACGAAAACCAATTCACGTAAAATCGATAGGCTTGAAATAAATTGCCAATCATAAAAAAATATAACCCATTGAAGTGGTTCATACACATGTATAACAATTCACAATGTACCGTCCATTTTATTTAGTTCCGTTACAGGCATTGCTTTATCATGGCATTATATTTGTATCATTATTGCTTTAATATTTTAATTTAATTGCAAACAGACAGTGGACACCAATATATCATATTCACTAAGCCATACACCAATACGCATAATATCTACTAACATAAGAAATTAATCAAGGCACATGGTTTCAGTAATTGCTAAGTCCGTATTTTTCATGAACCTTGAAGGACAAAATGCTTAGGTTACACTTATATAGTTTGAAACCATGTGCCTATGACATTATACTAGGTAAATT
Source organism: Spisula subtruncata (assembly GCA_963678985.1). Classification (NCBI taxonomy): domain Eukaryota; kingdom Metazoa; phylum Mollusca; class Bivalvia; order Venerida; family Mactridae; genus Spisula; species Spisula subtruncata. The sequence goes on from OY787661.1 coordinate 21,683,434, forward strand.
GCAAATGTATATGTACGCATTGCTATAGACTTAAGTGTATTTTAACATAAGTATGCCTGGCCCGAATTAGATGGTGACATCAGTTTAAAAAGAGAAACGTTAGTTTAAAGTGTATAGAGCTAAAACGTTAGTTTAAAGTGTATAGAGCTATATCGGAAGATATTTTTTTTTCAAAAACTGAAAAACAATTATGCTTTTGTATCCATTAGATCATTTTTCGCTTCAGTTTTAACAGAAACTCTCTGTGTGATTTATTTGACATGCGAACTGTCCATTTTCATACGAAAGTGTTCTAGAACTACCTATGAAACTATAAGAATCGTCTATTTTTTGACGATATAATCAAAGTACACGGAACCCATCCAAAGTTTTAATTTGCAATTAAGGTAGTCTAGTATCAGACTAAAAACAATGCAAGTAATTATTTTGGCATTGAATGACTGTTAAAATATAGGTCTATACACTTTAATGAAAACAACTATCATGACAGTAATTAGTATCTCAAATTCTCAATATATAAATAGGATAGTTTTCCTCTTGATGTCACAATGGTAATGAATCACGATGCACTTACAAGTGCTAATTTCAAAAGTACACTGTTAAAATCCTATCATCACAGATGATTTACACAGCGCCAAAACGCCATGTGCCAAATATAAAATAAGTACTTTCTGGGAAGAATTATGCTTCCATAAAATGTTGATATGCCACCTGCTGATTTAGAGTTGTAAACAGAGAAATAGTAGATTATTACTACGTAATAAGTGTGCAACTTTACACGAAGGATTCATTCCATTCACGGTACACACACAACCGCACGGACGACAACGATACTTGTATTCATAAGTCGTGCATAAACAAAATAATGGCCGCTACACGTAAATTAACTAAAGTAAAAAATAGAGATATTTCGAAAATGAGAAGATGTTATGCCTTTAATTACATCGGTATCGTGATAACACGCAACTATCCAACCAAATAATTATTATGACAGTTTTTCACAACGAAGGAAATGCGTGTTGTATGACGAATAAACCGGAATAGAAAGACAGGAAAAATGTCGAAAACAAATACGTAAATAACTTCATATAACGTGCTAATTCATGAACAATGTCTTAAAGCTGATGAACTTCAATCCAAATAATTTGAGGGTGCGCACAATATGTTATCAATTCTTCATGACCACGCTTGAGTTTCTTATAGATATACATGTACAATCGGAGAGAGTGATGGAGAACTGAAATTTTGATTTTCCAAAAATGCAAGTCCAGTAATTAACTAGTTATAATGTGGAGAGAAATGTGCCAAATTGGCTAAAGAACGGTCATTTGGTTTCTGTGTCTGTCAATCTTAAGGTCGTACATTCCAGCCAACTTTACATAAAAAGAGGATGTAACCAATTTGTGTCATAGGAGAATTAAACGCATGATGCGTGTCTTTGGTTGTCATACCAAGATTGGTATTTGGCGTATGTGTGATGAGCTAAAGTGTTCGCTCCGCTGGCATAACTTCTTAAGGTGACTCCCATAGACACACCAAACATCCAATGAGACTCCGTGATCAAAGGATGCTGTTGTATAGACATTGCAATCAGGTACGTTAGTCCATAACCGACAAATCGATGGGTGCCCACAAGACTGTAGTAACTACGTGTATGTAATTAAAGAAGGACTTACTACAGTCTTGTGGGCACCCCTCGAAATGTGAGTACAAAAAGAGGACAAAAGACAAAGACATCCGACATGTTTTACGTGCATGTCTATATAAGACAAAGCCAAGCCGGTTTTAATGCACGCACGTGTTCGTCTTTGATCGCGTGCGAATCGAAATATTTTACAACATCGAGCCGCAACATGTCCGTGTATCACCTAGTTGTATGGTATGTTACGACATATTGATTATCTTTACGGAATATATCAGTTAAAATGCACGCCTTTGAATAATAAGTCAAAGTACAAGTGCATCCGTAACTTGAAACTTCGGTCACGTAGTGCACAAGCACTTAGCGACATTCACTGACGTCACGATTGTGGGTTTGTTATTAATGGTGGATATCGTCATTTCCATGGCTTCATAGAGAAAAAACTGACATTACTACAATATTTCACACAATAAGTTTATTTGAAAGAAATAAATTTTATATAAAATAGGCTGCCAGTATAAGATGTACTAGCAAAATAATGCATATAAACATGATGACTGAGCTTATATGGTGCCCTTATGGCCAATACCTCTAACAGTTTGCGTTTAAATGGCGTAGTAGATCTAGGTAGCTGTTCTTTCAGGTGATATATATTTTCTTAAAAACCTAGAGTGGTTCCCTTAACATGTGTCTGGCATGAGACCCCAGTTATTTAAATTGCTATAAATTTGAGGGTCAGTGTGTTTTGTTGAGGAGCACGCGTTTTCATTGGCCAAGTCATAAATTATCACCTCGGTGGTTATTATATCAAGAAACAGATTATCTAATATAAGTCGACTTCATCGAATAAATACTTTATGTGTAAACTTTCACTTGCATATAGAGACACCTCGTACGAGTTCTATTATGGAAATAAGTTCACGTGGTGGAGTACAAGCGTACTAACTTGTAACATTTACAGCTCATGTTTATACATAATGTCACACGTAACAAGTGTTCTGTTAATTCCGTAAATGACAGCTCTGTCGCATCGCCGTCGTATCTTCGTAAATTTAAGGAAGTCACAGCCATAATTTTACAATATAATCGTCTGAAAATTATAGATATGCGTTTCCTTGGTTACGCAGTATGGTCAAGCCATTTCTGGTACAATGGTACGGCGAATGTTACACCAATTGTCATATTTTCCCATGAACTATTATCACCCCCTTATTCAATGACTGTCTCGACAGTTTAAGATACGTGTCATTTAAGTATACTTAAAAGCCATAAACGGCTCGAAGTTTTTAGAAAACTCTACTTCAATCCGCATGACACCCTTCGGGCACTCAGCTGGCTCGTCTTCAGTGTTACTTTATGTGGGTTGTTAATGACGTCATCTCATACTCGGAACATCTCGGTTGCGTAGTTACGTGAAACTGTCGATTATTCTCATTTAAGAGAAAAATTAAGAATCCATCTTCACCAAGGTGATTTCATATGATAGATAGACAAATAATGTCAATTGTATGATAATGTAAAACCCTAGAAATCTGGTTTGATTACAGCGGGGACAACGGATACCAAATACTGACATAATATATTTACATTATACCAGATTTAAATCCTGACGTGTTTTAGGGCCGGTTACTAGGGTATCTGATCTTGTCACTAAGTATGTGCCATATATCTACATATTGGAATACATCAATCGACAGCTATCTTAAAACTATTTATGATGGGCAAATAATCACCATAATTCGTCCACACGCGGCGTACAAACGTTCGATTCATTTCCGAAAGCTTATTTGGTTTTTGCTGTTATTTTATTTACGAGACCATTCATTTTTGTACTTCATTTGATCAATATGTTTTTGGTAATGCCTCTTTATTTCTGATAAAAAGTGTACTTTTCACCTAACCCTGGTAAAGTGTATCTAGATGTACTTGTGAAACAACATTGTTTGTTTTGCAACAACGTCATTCGTTTTATTAATTGGAATATTGTTTAAGTTGCGTGGTTAATTATATAGTGTTTTTTTTGTTGTTGTTTATTTTGTCTTCATATGTTTTGTTTTACATAAATTATTTATTCCATATTCAAGTGAATAAATCGCATATGCCTCTATCAGTGTTTTCGAGTGAAATAAGCGAATTCAATTTATTATAATTTCTATACAGTTCAATATGGTACAGTTTTATAAAGTTTGTTTATAAAAATCATATCTGCGTTTCATACCTTATTTCAATAAAATATTTATAATTGCGATATATTTTTAAAAAATCTATGTTCTCTGAATAAATTAAAAGTGCTTATTTTCACACGTTTAAACATTGATGCACCATACACCATTTAATCAACAAGATCAACCATTTAATTCAGTAAAATACAAAATTATTTGTGTATATTTCTGTACTGTTCTGAATTCCGTTCGCAACGCGAGTCGTATCCATATCGTCCAGCTAACCGTCTAGCCATCTACCAAGTATCCCGTAGACTCGAGGGCTACATCGTAATTTTAAAAAGTTGTAAATCATAATTTGTATGACTGGTAAATGATATGTGTGACGTGTCAAAATGACTAAATATCTCGATGCAAACGATTACTACCCACACAAATTGTGGCCACACTCGTACGGTGTACTAAAACCGCAAAACGACAAAATAGAAATAGTTTTTCACCCAGAATAGAACGAAGGTCAAAATCTCATTTCATAAATTTTCATATACGCCAACATCGTACTGGCGAACTCCCAACTTTACGTCATATAAAACAATAACAGCTTTTATTCGTTGAAATAAACAATCGCAAAAAAAACTCACATACATACATAGTTTGCCACAAGTGAAGTGATATCCACTTTCGTCAACTCTCGAGAAATCTCGTCTTTATGCAAATTATGCAAAGTATGACTAGGTTAATAACATCAGCAGAACCACAGACATGCTTGTGACTGTCCTTATTTTGAAACAAGAAGTAGATTGACAAACATGTCAAACAGATCGAGTGCCTTTGTAACAAAACTTAGTTTCGAATGTGTTTTAAAATAATTGCAATTGAACACCAACAGTTTATCATTCAAATGTTTGAGATGAAGCGGCCTGCTTAGGTTGGAGACAACAGTCAGAATTTCGACCATGCTTACTTTTACGTGGCGTGAACAACAAAACGTTGAGAAAAGTTGGAAACATTTCGTTTGTGGTGTCATTGTGTGCACGGGCTCGGGGGCGTTCTTAACCCTCAATGTCATGACGCCGGTGGTTCCCATTACAGACATGATTTGGATGACAACAGATCCATTTTGAAATAACTTTATGTATTCCGCACCAGAACAAGTCAGCTACGCGTTCCTCATATAAAAACATTAGGATTCGAGTTTCACACCAATAAGGTCTTGCTAATAACCAAGTTTGTTAGATGCATACCCCATCTTCACTATTATCGTATTCATATCTGATATAATGTACAGTCAGTTTGTAAATTGATTAAATTCAAATATAATATGTGTACATTGCATTACTTGTGTATAAATATCTCGGCTAGACTCATAATCTCTGAATAGTGTGCTCATTTTGTCAACATCTATGTGCATGTTTAGTCATATTTGTATTTAGACCTACGTTATTCGCCAGTATAATACCCTGATGGTCTAGTGGTTAGAGACGTCAGAAAAGAAGTTTTTGGTTCGATCACTGTGTTGGTTCGATCACCAACAGAGTAAACTATATAGCATTGGCTCGAAACATTATGTTATTCACAGAAAATAAAACGTTATTATTACAAATTATATTCTAAATATCAGGATAAAGTAACTGGGCATCTGAAAGTCCCTATGACTAAACACTGTTGGGCCTAAAACAAAATATTGTTTGTTTCCCCATTCCCTACCTACTCGATTAAAAAGGGCCCTACCTAAAACATTTTATTGTTCATAGTGAAATAATATTTTTTTATTAAAAATTGGAATTGAAAATATTGTTTTTGATTGCTGGCTTCTTTCTTATATGTGTCATTAAATCTTGGCTGGTTTTCACCTTAGAGTTAATTCTTAATTTCATTATTTGTATGTCCAGACCATTAACTATCATACTAAAACAATTCCAAAAAAAAAATATTTACCCTACCTACCTACCCATTCTAAATTTGCTAGGGTCGGGATGGGGAAACCAAGAATAATTTGGTGGAATATGACACAAAGGTTTTCGTAAGTTGAAGAAGACAATACGATCATCACGATGCTTGCGAACAATAAGAATATCATTTAATTTAACAAAGGGCCATCAGTCCATTAACTTATTTTTATTTCATGGTGTTATTAATCTGTAAAATATAGGAATTGTTAGTGTCATATAACTTTATAGGTTAACAAGAAATGTATTCAAGAGAACTGTAGCTCAATTCTATCGAAGATTCTATTTTAACAAGTTCAAAACATAACGGCCATACCTTAACAGGTTTGAGGATATGTATGCTTATTCAACAAATCGTGTCTGCCGTGCGAGTATTTAATTAACATTTTAAATTCACACATCAATAACTTACAAATGAAACCATTTCCACTCAACGAGGATAATTAATGTTTGCGAAACATGACCAGAATACATTACGTTTGACAAGCTGATTTAATAGGCAATGGCTATAGAGTGGGTTCACTTCACTTAAGCATGCACTTGCGTTTACATTCACGGATGAAAATTGAATAATTTAAGCAAAACGTGTCTTAATATACGATATTACCAGAGCCCTACAGGTGTGCGTTATCCAATACCACCACCGGGCTGTTTGCAGCTAGTTAAATACATCGTCGATGATAAACGGCACGTGTTAGTATGCATGTTTCGTGCAAACACCGGGCAATATGTACGTGCTATCTAGACGTTATCTTCTCCACATGAAATGTAATTGTTTTATCAAACATTTACCAATGGCGTATTGTATTACATTGTACATAAATTGGCTTTCATGTGTAGTCATTTTAACGATCTAACTTCTAGTTGTTAAAACTTGCTGGCACACTTTTACCCAACGTTGGAAACCCGGAATCTCGATAGTCTATTGGTAGAGCGTCCGCTTCGAGCGCAAGAGGTCACCGGTTTGACCAGGCCGGGCCATACCGAAGTCGTAAAAATGGTATTGATATTACATTCCTTCATGACACTACACCAAACTAAACTCGTCAGAAAGCCGTCACTGTGGTTTTTACAGGAAACTGGACCCAGACAAACGGATCTAAAAACCTGAATTCACTGAATTTACGCGGCTTCAGTGGTATTACTGTTTTAATTTATTTTTTTAATATAAATCAGTGTATTGGTATGAGTATCAAATATGCTTGTAAACTGACCACTTATACGATGACAGACACAATAGTAATTAACAATACTAAATCTTCTACTAAAACGCACGACCTTCTTTATTTTCAGCTTACATCATTAGCCTACCACATGCCCAATAATGAAGTAAGCAATTTGAAAATATGCCTAGTAATTACACTAACATATTTTGCCAAAAATACATTTGTATTATCTAAACCACACGCAATAATGAATTACCGTGCAAAACGATTGATAGAGATAATGACTGCTACTTGTGGATGTGATACTGGAGATTTTCGACGTAAATGAAGATATGAATTAAAGCAGTTTATATATTCCGCACCAGAACAAGTCATCTACGCGTTCCTCATATAAAACATTGGGATTCGAGTTTCACGCCAATAAGGTCTTGCTAATAACCAAGTTTGTTAGTTGCATACCCCATCTACTCTATTATCATGTACATATCAGATATAATGTGCAGTCAGTTTGTAAATTGATTAAATTCAACTATAATATGTGTACATTGCATTACTTGAAACCCTTCAGTAATCTATGTGTATAAATATCTCGACTAGACTCATAATCTCTGAATAGTGTGCTCATTTTGTCAACATCTATGTGCATATTTAGTCATATTTGTCCGTATTTAGACCTACGTTATTCGCCAGTATAATACACTGATGCTCTAGTGGTTAGAACGCCAGCATCGAACTTGTTGGTTCGAACATCAACATTGTAAACTATATTACTGGCTCGAACCAGTTCGGTTTGCCAATTATGTTATTCACACAAAATAAAAAGCGTTATTACTATTACAAATTATATTCCAAATATCAGGATAAAGTAACTGGGCATCTTCAAGTCCCTATGACTAAGCACTGTTGGTGGAATATGCCACAAACGTTTTCATAAGTTGAAGAAGACAATACGATCATCACGATGCTTACGAACCATTAGAACATCATTTACATTTAACAAAGGGCTATCAGTCCATGTACTTATTTTAATTTCATGGTGTTATTTATCTGTAAAATATTGGACTTGATAGTGTCATATAACTTTATAGGTTAACAAGAAATGTATTCAAGAGAACTGTAGCTCAATTTTCTATCAATGAATCTATTTTAACAAGTTCAAAACATAACGGCCATACATTGACAGGTTTGAGGATATGTTGGCTTATTCAACAAATCGTGTCTGCCGTGCGAGTATTTAATTAACATTTTAAATTCACACATCAATAACTTACAAATGAAACCATTTCCACTCAACGAGGATAATAAATGTTTGCGAAACATGACCGGAATACATTACGTTTGACAAGCTGATTTAATAGGCAATGGCTATAGAGTGGGTTCACTTCACTTAAGCATGCCCTTGCGTTTACATTCACGGATGAAAATTGAATAATTTAAGCAAAACGTGTCTTAATATACGATATTACCAGAGCCCTACAGGTGTTCGTTATCCAATACCACCACCGGGCTGTTTGCAGCTAGTTAAATACATCGTCGATGATAAACGGCACGTGTTAGTATGCATGTTTCGTGCAAACATCGGGCAATATGTACGTGCTATCTAGACGTTATCTTCTCCACATGAAATGTAATTGTTTTATCAAACATTTACCAACGGTGTATTGTATTACATTGTACATAAATTGGCTTTCATGTGTAGTCATTTTAACGATCTAACTTCCAGTTGTTAAAACTTGCTGGCACGCCTTTCTCTCAACGTTGGAAACCCGGGATCTCGATAGCCTAGTGGTAGAGCATCCGCTTCGAGCGCAAGAGGTCACCGGTTTCACCAGGGTCATACCGAAGTCGTAAAAATGGTATTGATATTACATTCCTTCATGACACTACACCAAACTAAACTCTTCAGAAAGCCGTCACTGTGGTTTTTACAGGAAACTGGACCCAGACAAACGGATCTAAAAACCTGAATTCACTGAATTTACGCGGCTTCAGTGGTATTACTGTTTTAATTATTTTTTTATATAAATCAGTGTATTGGTATGAGTATCAAATATGCTTGTTAACTGATCACTAATACGACGGCAGACCAATAGTAATTAACAATACTAAAGCTACTACTACTAAGTAAGACCTTCTTTATTTTCAGCTTACATCATTATCCTACCACATGCGCAATAATGAAGTAAGCAATTTGAAAATATGCCTAGTAATTACACTAACATATTTTGCCAAAAATACATTTGTATTATCTTAACCACACGCAATAATGAATTACCGTGCAAAACGATTGATAGAGATAATGACTGCTACTTGTGGATGTGATACTGGAGATTTTCGACGTAAATGAAGATATGAATTAAAGCAGTTTTGCAAACATTCTCTTGACATAATTAAAGTTTTTATTATTTACCCAACTCCAGCTGAACAAAACCGCCACAGTCGGTGCAAGCGTTTTTCGACCCTTGCGTGACAAGAGACAATTTGGAGCGCCATTTTTGTCATTTGAGTATGTTTACTAAACAGCGTCACACGAACATCAAACAATACGGAATGATACCAGCGAATTATTTATCATAGATCGAACTAATCTTCCAATCAACACGTATAGAGTAAGTCGGATTTAGATCACCCATTATTTTGAAATATTTCCGTAACTAATACCAAAGAACTGTTCGCCCCCACGCAGTGCATAATATATAGTACCCTTGACTCGTCGATGAATATGCAGAAAATGTCTGAAATATGATCCATCTACTCGTGTTATATATAAACAAGACTGGCAAATCGATTTGAATAATTAAAATACCGACATGTTATGTACGAATCTCATTGAAATAAGATGTGTTGGCGTAATTTTCGATAGTAGAAGATGAGTCATAGGCCCTATTGAAAGACGGAAAAATACGAGAGAAAACTCCTATAGATCTAGATCCGATCTGATGATTTATTAGACAGGAGAAGTTCGTGTGGGCAAATATTAAGAAGAGCACAAAATGCTCTCCAGTTTTATAACTGGTTCAACCACGATTTGTAATCTTTTCATTACCCAAAACTTCGTACAACTCATACAGTGTAACATGTCTAAAGAAGCCATTCACATTGAACGTTACGGTGTATATTATGTCCAAATGGCGTTATGTAGTAGTTTTAAATAAAAGGTGAATATTTTATCACAATTACGGATTGAAATATATACCGAATGCTTAAAACAGGTCGTTGCTTAATTATGGTGATCGTTATATCTGGTTCGTACAATCACAGAAACAGCCAACATATGGTCGCCGATGACAGGTGGTCGTTCCAAACAGGTTTATACATCAATCGAAATAGCACGGTAGATTAAAAAATGTGTGGTATTTGACGACAGGTCTTTTATGTTGATTTTCGTTGCAGGTGGTTTTAATTAATGTTGTATATAATATATGAGGACGAACGCAGAAAAACGTCCCTAACGGCATCACGACGTCATATTTTTAATGATGATCATGTAAAAGAGTGATTTTCTGACTGTTTCCATTAAATGTGATTTTCTTCCGCTAGTTGCCATTTGACTATGTAGTTAACCTAGTTATATATCGCACCAGTTTCAAGACTAAGCTTGAAGCATGAACAAAACATGTTATAATGTATCACAATTTAAATGTATTTCCTCTTTGTATCTCCATCAATTAGTAATATTCAAATGTTAATTGGACCACTGAGTAATGCCATATCCAATGGTGGACATAAATAACATATTTCCTTTTATTTAAGCACCAATTAACTCATTAAAATACAATTAAACGAAACAATTAAATTAATTAAGCAGAATAAATGTTAAAGAAGTAGTTCAATACACTATTTATAATATACCTGACATTTTTAAAGTTCAATTTGTACAAAAACTTTCAGTTTATTTAATTATTTAATTTTCTCGGGGTTCCAATAATGGAAAATGGAACAAAATTGCAATGACGTCAGTAAATTTTAAAACCGTAGAAAAATGAAGTAGATTTTTTTAAATTTAACAAAGTGGTGAAACGCACTCTTATACGTACTCCAAATGGCTTTTCAATCGTAAAAATCGTCTGGATGTTAATTTGTTACAATTTCACTGACATGTGGGAGAACAAGAAACGTTGAGGGAGCACAATCTCATAGAACTGCGCCGTGAAAATAGCGATAAGTCACGACCAGGCGTCTACGTGGTCTATATCTGGTTCATTTAAAACAGATACGACACATACCGCTTGTACTCAATCGATTCAATGGACTTTTCTGAACAAATGACCTTACAAGTAGCAGAATTCCACGCGGGAGAAGTTTTCAAGCGTTTTTTGGTTTGTTTACATGATCCATGTCAGGTGGACGCTTATTAAATTATTCACATTCACTACAGCGTCTCAGAAACCGGGAAGAAAATGTCGTTAATGATGTCATATATTTCTCCTTGAAACAATACCGACACATCCGGCCATTAAAGTCTTGAGCTGACATCATATATCCAATCAGAAAGCCAATTTTAAACAAAATGGGCCAAGAAAGAATAAAAGTCACCAAATGTTGACAAAGAAGACACTTGGACTTTAGTATATGCAAGTATGCAAATAACTTAAATTAAGTCTTTTGTTGTGTAGCTTGGACTGTTTCTAAAGAATAGGATGGAATCAATATTATAATTTGTTTATGTCCTTGACCATTTTCCTACATGTACGTGACAGCGTTATATACTAGGACTGTCTTGATTTTAATATTTATGCTCATGAACTTTGAGAGTACATTATTATTATGTATGTATGTATGTACTTCGTCTTACATGTTAATGATTTTACAAATTAACCTCAAAGAATTCTACGTGACTTGGCAAAGTGTCCTAAATTAATGACCGCATATTTGTAGCTTTGCATCTTTGTGCCAATTGCCAAAATGCCACTCCTGTAGGCAAAATGGTGCGGTTTAAAATATAATACATGTGTTTGTGCAAATGTATATTAAGTCGAGTGTGTGTTTATTCACAAGCATGTTTGCCTGTGCAAACCCAAAATAGTCGTCTGCATCATATCGTGGGATTATTCGAAATTGAATTCATTCAGAGTCAGAAGGCTCCGGTGTGCGAGATAAACATGAATATTCAACATCAATTGAAAAGTAGCGCTTGAAGACAGCTTTCGTCGTATGTTATTATTGGACGCTTGATTTGGACGAGGTGATAGGAAGAAAACAAGAAAACATCCTAGTAACCAAGTCCTGATATAACACACGCCAATACGTGCCCTCGCTTTCCATATCAATCCAATATCGACCGGAGATTGTGATATGACACACTCCGGTATCTTCCGAACGTGACGATCTCTCCATGCAAGGAATTATACAGCCGACCATTTAATCAAAAACTCCAAACAAATAGTGTAAGGGTTTTCTATTTATAGCCGCCATATTGATTCATGGCAATTCAGAATTTAATCAAAAAAGGACTTGCACAATATATTTGATATAAGCCTATAAAAGACGGCGGCGCATCAATACAAACATTCGACGGATTTGGTTTAAAACAAAAATAAGAACACCGTGACGTACCTAACTACGTGTGTACATGTTGGTGGTCATACGAATGTAGGCACTTAACTGACTGGTCGATATTCACTGTCTGGGCTTTAATATTAAATTATTCATGGCTAATAATACATTAAACAAATAAAAAATTCATCCTTTATGAATGAGCCAACCTACGCTGCGCTGCTGTGTACGTGAAAGGATAATACAACACAAATACCTAGTTAATAATTTGCCAATGCAGCTTTATTGCATCTTTATAATCATTATTGGTCAATTAACGTAAATCAATTAACACACAGAACGAATTGATTCAATCCCAGAGGCTGTATATAACACACGCACAGATCAATATTTTTTTCTCTGAGGGGGTCTGACCAGCATTTTTCTTAAGGATGGGCTCATTCAAATTGGTCCAGTTCACTATTAAACTTTTTGTAGAGCGTTGGTCAGACTCTGAGCACTGACAAACCAGTACAATCAAATTAGTGAAATTACACAAAAATAACATTAATTTTGTTTTAACAAAATAACGATGAGTCGAGGAAGCGGGGATCTGGATCCACGCATGTATTACATACGTGTTTAATATACACGCATGTATTACATACGTGTTTAATATTTGTATGTAGATTTGTAAACAAACATTTTATCGGTTGTTATAGACATAATGCATTAATTATAACCATTACATATCTCGTATCATCATATCATGTACCGATATTGAAATACGAATATGCTATCGTGTCGTGATAAAGTTGTAAATCTATGAAATCGACACCACGCAATCTATCAAAGTAGGACAAAGTATTTAGACCCTAAATTTCACATTTACCAACTGGGATTATATGCTGTAACGTTTTGATATTGTGATGTGTTTTTCAATTTTTCTGTTTATTTGGTGTGTGTTTATTTTTAAGATCCAAGTATCGAGCCCACACCTTTCGATACATTGGCTTTTTATAGGAACTTAAGTTTTCTGTTTAAACCGAAACTGTCTCACAAGAGTCATAAAATCACTAGTGGACTGTGCTGGTTTTTAAATGTAAATTTGCATAATATATGATAACTTGTTTTTGTTCATACATAATTATGTACATTTTGTAGATTTGTCGAGTCTTGGATCGCTTTTACACCATAAACGGTCTCTCCATAGCAACAAGACACACACTTTGACTAAAACCAACGGTCTCCCCATAGCAACGAGATCTATACACAATTTCACTAAAACCACCGGTCTCCCCATAGCAACGAGACCGTAATTTGACTAAAACCATTGTCATTGTTGACTGATAAACAGCATATACAGTAAAACCTCAGATTTGACTTAATTGTTGACAGGTTACTGTTCAAGAGAAGCACTTGTACTGATTACAAATTTACAAAAATAATATTTACAACGAAGACCCTTAAAATGGCCATTCTACAAACGGATTTTTAAAATTATTGGCCAGCAGAATCACACAAGGGACAGCCTGCCTTAAATTCATATTTAAACAATAAGTCCAATACACAACCGTTAATAAACCTTTGAGAATCAGCCCAATTTAAAGCTCAATTAAATGATGTGTGAACATGTAATGGTACCTGAATAATATGACTACTATTGGGAACCTTGATACAATGTTACTATATAGTAAATGATCCCAGTCATTGAGTTGGTCTTGAAATAGTAAAACAGTGCAAATGGAAATGAGTTTCATACATTCGGTTTCCGAGAAGTGTTATAGTCAGACTCTGACTATGAAAACTTTACGGCCTATTTTAAGCTGGTCTTACTATTGTGGTGGTCTTGGAGTGAGGGTTTACTGTATAGCGTGTTAATCAATTAACAATGAGCATACGTTATAACAAGCAGTGAACTACATCTATAGGTGTTCATTGAATTTGTGAAAGAATGTTCATGTGTAGTAGTTTAGTTGTCTCACAGATCTCACGCGTCTATATTTATCTTTTGTCTGGCAGGAATTGAGGAGTTCAGTCTACAGCAGTTCGTATTTAATACCTTACGGTTAAATTGGTACACAGCCTTACAGAACGTGATCAATGGCAATACTACTTATATGAACCCGGACAGATGAAAAGCCTTCTATACAAAGTTGACGAGTCTCACGACAGCTAATGGTAGCCATATGCAGACTCATTTGCAATAAAAAAAACCTTCACACACAAAAAACCAATCCAACAATCCATCCCATACAAAAACTACTGAAATGTTTCTGAATTTTATTTACAATAAAAACGAATAATAAAATAACAGTTGAAAGCAAAAATTCAAATAGTTCACGTTTTCATATAAATACAAAAAAACTTATATAACACTCATAGCCCGAAGTACATCACAAAATAGCACATTACTTAAATTGTAACAAAACAAGACCAACACGTACATGACTATGACAAATTTAGACTTTAGGCCAAAACAAAATAAAAGTGTGTTTCTGGTAAGTATGTCTAACTTTTTCCCCTGACCCCCCTCCCCCAACCGTTTTTAGACATTTTGCTGAAAGCCACAGCCTTGATTTTCCAGAGTATGATATCAATAAACTGTATTTTTAACGGTCTGAAAGCGCCCAAATATGAGGTGTGAAAAGGGTGAAAAATGCTTAGCCTTTATTTTTAACATGCTACCAGAAGCACAATATTATTTTGTCTTGGCCTTATGGTCAATGATAAACGACCAGCGAGTGTAAATTACTTCATTTATGTAATATAAGATGTGATGCTGAATCGATATAGCTAGGCCGACAGCGTCAAAAATATTGTCTCCAGTAGAATAGTTCAATACACTCAATCTTACTCTTTAATAGGAAATATGAGAATGTTAGAAAATGTCAAGCGTTCAAACAATCGGAGCATAATGACATCATGACGTTGTTTCCAGGAAAAATCATTGACTTAGTACATTGACTGTGTGTATGTGTGTACGGGAAAACACTGTTAACAATAACCACATGTGTTACGTAACTTGGGACCAGACAGAAAAAGTACTTTGTTCAATACATACGATTAACAACACAGTACAGTAAGTAGAAATAGTATCCGGCATATCTATATCTGTCAGCTGGCCTTTTTTCAGCCATTACATAGCTCAAACAGTAATACATTTTAACCCAAAACAAGTCACAAGTCCATATCTAACATCCTCAGTAAATTAGCATTTTCAGCCATACCATAACGCAAATGGTAAGATGTTTCACTCAAAACAAGATTCAAAAAATCCACAGTCGGTTTGCTTTTTTCAGCCATTCCATAGCTCCAATAGTCAACTATTTCAACCAAAACAAATGGTAGGTCCAAATCCAAATTCCGATCAAACAATTTATGTCCAACGATAGAATGTACACAAACACATGTACTAGCATATCGACCAGCTTTTAACATCCAACACTAAGTCACGAATCACGTTCTTTCTTTATTTTTGGTTCTTTATTGTTATAGTCCTCTCCGAGAATCGTCGCTATCTCACCTTGCATGAAGGCCCACGGTACATTGGATCCCACAAGGGGACACTTTTTACCACTAGGACAGTACACTTCCGTACCGGCCCCTTGTATTTTGATACTGTTTCTGGAACAAGGGAAACAGAACTTGTGGTCCCCGACAGACGGACACTGTACAAAGTGCGTATCCTCTAGTCTCTCTTGACAAAGTGTACATTTTAATGATTCCGCATTGGCATTGCCATCTAACTGGCTACCAATGTTACCGTCGCCCACAGAACGAGGGGCACGAGCAAAGTTTGTAGATGGTGAATGTATGTTGTGTCGTCCATTGTGTGGCAGGCGTCCGTTCATCTCGCGACTTGGTGGCGAATTACCGGTAAGATTATCAGTAACATTCATTAGCGCCGCCATTGGGGAAGGCCCATTTTGTCCAGATGGCCCGGGCACCGAACCATTAGGTGGGCTCGGAGCATTGTTCCCCATTGGTGAACTGTTATTTGTTGGATACCCAGCCATTTTCATACTTTCAGAATGATTCGGATACCATTGTCTCTTATTTTGGTCAGTTTGTTCATTGTCAGGATCCGGACTCCCTTTGCGTTTTCTGCCAGACATTTCAATGAAACCCCTTTGTGAAGGGCCATTACGGCCCATTGGAATACGGTACATGCTAGCACTGGGAACAGGCGGCAAACTAGTGTTTATATATAGCGTTGGTAAGAAGTCCTTCTTTAATGGTTCTTTAAAAGTTCGAACATTGTCAGTAATAAGTTCAGACAGCGACCTCCAATCACCAGACCCATGTTTCATTTCATACTCCAAATGTTTGAGACCGGGTGAAGGAGCACCGCGGGACTGGTCTTTAGACGCGTCTTGTGACATTTGTTTAGAAACGGCAGATATATTAGGAAACACATTACCTGATCCCATGGGATATTCCGTAAACACTTTAAGTTCGTACTCATTTCCTGCTTTAGTCTGTACATCGAAACCAATAACACGCCCACAAATATTATGATCCTTTTTATATCGCGTTTCAAACGGAACAATTGTAGCAAGAATGGCTAAATTTTCACGCACATTCGGTGGTCGTTTATCCTCGGGCGAACGTCGTTTCCATAACTCGTCCCCGCTAGGGTTCGAACTATCCTCGTCATCTTTTGGATTCACTGGTCGACCTTGAGAAATACTGTGTGCTGGTGGAGGACCATTCATCATTGGTCCATGAACTGATGGGTGGTACCCTGGTGGATACCCAACACCTCCTCGGGAAACTTGAACACTATGCGCGGATCTGTGTAAGTCCGATTTTGGATCATCCCCTCGTCCTATGTGGTTTGAAATCTGGCCACCGTTAGGTATCATACCGTTAAAATCTGGAATGCTATTTCCACGTAATCTGTCGAATCTTTCACCATGAACTACACCAGGGTGGTTTCTTGGAGGCTCCATTGCACCGGGGTGATCGTGGGGATTTCTAGGGTGAGGGGGCATCGGGCCGTGGTGTCCTGGCTTCATGGGACCACGAGAGTCCTGAAACCCAGTGGCCCTTTTCATTTGTCGAGCCAAATCAAGCACCATTTCTATCCTGTCTGCCCCCTCATAATTAACACATCCTCGGCAGACAGCCTCCGAAAAGTCCTGTACCATTGCCCATGGCATACGAGGCAAGTCACACAAATAGCACTGTTGGCGCTGCGAACGATGTGTCATTGACATAATTCACTTCTGTCAAAAAGAAATATTTACTAAAATCTATGTCCAAATCATGAAAACGAATCGCTTCACATAAAACAGTTTTAAAGTCATTTAAATAAACAACTCTACTCCAATACATCAGTGTTCAACTTGTTCGCATGCATAATTTCCTTCATATAGAAATACGTCTGTGCAATCAATCGTTTCCCGCTAAAATCCTATACGTGTTTTCCTCCCTGAATGAGAGAACGCAACTGAGCGATATCGGTTGAACGCTCGAATGCCGAACATGCACTACGAATATCGAAGCAGACGACGAAAATCCGCCGCTCTTGTCAACCTGCCAAGTACTTCGTGACGTCACGAGTTGATTACCGGCAGATAAATATGGATTGGGGGCATTTACGCTATACAATGACAACTATGTCACAACATAGTCGATCGCTCTATCGCCTGTAACATACCAAGCATTTTGACTGAATGGGCGTGTTGTTGAAAAAATATACGTAAAAAAAATGTTACGCTATTTGTATGGGGATGTACAGTGAATGACACTTGACAATGATTGCATACAATGGCGTAAAGTTTAATGTGTGCGAACATTGTGAAATATCGTCTTCACTTTTGAGTGTTTATTTTTTGCTAAAAACGATAGCCAAGTCGTCTGCACAATGATGCGTAAATTGAGCAAAAGGCGCAGCTGCAATACAATTTACGAAGCAGACGATAACGAACTATTTTCAATATGATACGTAGAATGAAAATAGAGTACAATCCGTACCACCATGATCACATGATTCGTGGGAAAATAATAGTATTCATCCTATCTCATAAAATGAGCTATATTGTATCTATAGCACACACGGCGCGCGTCTGTAATATATTTATTTTCACAAACAAGCAGACGAAACGCTAAAACAGGCCAAGGTGAACGTGGCAAATAAAAACATGGGGCAGAGCAAGCGTACTATTTATCGCTATATCATATAAGTCTCAATGGAAAAATGAACGCTGATCACTCGGAACACGTACCTGACAACGAAGTCACTTAAAACCGAACATTTGTCATAGCAACCTTTTAAGTAAAAACATAACAATGGGTTTATCTTACAGATTGCTGTAACCACGCAACCAGAGACGGCGGTGTCATGCTGCAAACATATAGCAGAGACAAAATTCACCGTCATTTTCTGGTACAGTGCGAGAGAGCAAATTAAAGACGCTTACCTCAAGACAACCATAAAATATAAACTATTTTAAAACAACTGCATATTGTTTAAACGATGCTCAAAAAACATTTTAAACCTCAGTTTTAGCCCACTGGCCAGTATATTTTCAGCAATTTTTTATTGAACGGGAGTTACATAATCTGCAGGCACAGTGACATTAACGGAATTATTTAGAATATTCACTGCACATGCGCTGATTTTTTATGATTTTGTATTTTAAACACAATTTGTAGTTTGGGACCTTTAATCACTATGTATGAAGGTCAGTGGTTATATTTGCATGACGTAAATGTGGTCAAATGACATAGGTACTTAATGGTTAGCCATGGTGGATTACGTCATTTTAATGAAGTTATTCTTTCCAATAGAACATGCCTCATAAAGAAATCTCAATTCGATTGGAGATTTTGCTCAGATCAGAGTGAAAATGTGATATAATTTTGAAGTTCGAGCTCTTAAACAATTAGTGATGGACCATGTCAATTAGGCGTTCTGCCAAAGATGTATGGCAATATTGGCGATAAAATTAAACTCACACTCGGATGCTTCGGGAGAATTGGGGTCAGGTTGTGCACAGTAGTACTTCAAGTTCAGATGACTCAACAACGTCATATCTAACCCTTGTTATCGTTTGTAGGGGGAGATGCGATTAAGTCAAAATGCCAAATCAAATCCCGGTTGTATTTATTTCATTCCAAATTTAATACCCAAGGTGTACAAGATGACAGTAGAAGTGATAAGTTTGTGAAAATTGGTTAGAACATTCTACATGTACCAGGCTAACTAATACTTTACATAACAAGTGTATAAACAATGGTAGAAGTGACTAACATAGTCAACCACTATAGCAAAGCTCTTTGTCAATAAAACGCACATACCATAAGTATTTGTTAACAGCTCAAGTGGTGACCATATGAACTATAGTAATTAGCGATATTCGGTTACTAAATTATTTAAATACAAGTGTATTATGCATACTAAACATGCTGTTATTCTAGTGGACTTGAATGCCGATATTACGCGCATAGCTTAAGGATTTGTTAACAACTCACGTGGTGACCATACTAACTAAAGTAATTAACGATATTGGGTTACTAGTCCCACCTTAAATATTATGTAGAACGTACATGCTGTTATTTTAGTGGACCTCAATGTTAATATCAAGCACAGCCAGCAAGTCAGGCTGTGAGAACAAGTGTTGGTCATTTGAAATAAAGTAATTAATCATATTCATTTATTAACATTTAGATATGTCTAACCACATGACATTTTGGCCTAGGCTGTCAATAAAAACTGAAAAAAAAACACCAGTAAGTTGTCTTGTATTCTTTGACCTTTCTAACAGGACAAACTCGACACTAGAGCCTAGAATGAACATGGGTATTGCTCTTTCTCAGCTTGTTTTGACACATTTGTACTTGCAGTCTTACCCACGTCGTGTGTCCACTCCTGTATTATGCAGATTGAAATGATATTATTAAGTATTATAGTGTATTAAAACACTCCTTTCATTCATTAAGAAATGATTTAAAACCCATGTGATAGTCTGTCATGATACATTATACGTAATATATTTAACCAGTTATGTAAATGAGAACTTTTACGAACAAGGAAGGGCATCTTAATTAGCACACAGTTATCACTTTATTATTATGGCACTCGGTATGTGTGATACTTCAGTCTGTTCATGTCCACACCGCCCCCTTCCAATTACCATGTAGTATTGATCATTGTCATGGCAGACAATTTGTATGCAGATATATGATATGAATAGGTGAACAATGAGGCTGCAATTGTAGTGATATTTAAGGTAAATAACCACTAAATGCCTACGCGGACCAAATTCAGATACAGTCAAATAGTCCGTTAAAAAACTTTAAAGCGACTGGAAATGGGGTTATGTCTTGACAAATTAGCATCAGAATCATGGAATTGGTGTTAAATGCTTTGTATGCATGTATGTGATGTAGTGAAATGGTTTTATTCAGAAATATTTTGTATTCTGGCTTAAATATGAAAGTGAAAGTAAGGTTGGGACTAACGGACAGTGAGTAAATCCGTACTTGTGAGAAAATCTGTTCACCGCGTTTGACGAACCAATTTTTTCTTATATGATACATGACCCCCTACTTTTTTCATTTTCTTCAAGCTGGATGCTATTTCTATTGATTAAAAGATTTTGAGAGGGCCCCATGGACAAAAACTTGACTTTTTTTTGGCTGACCTAGGTCACTTTACATTGAGTTAAAGAACAACTCTATTTGGTGGTTTGTGACCTTCATAGAAAAACATCCAGAAATAGAAAGTATTACAATTTGTATGCAGATATATGATATGAATAGGTGAACAATAAGGCTGAAATTGTAGGAAATTTCATAGAACTGCATACAGAAATAGAAAAAATATTATTATACCATCATGACTCGACACTTACGAAAATTGGAGAAAAAACCCCACACAGAAGTAAGACAATATTACGCTAGATGTTGCAAAACGTTCAGACCCCCCTCTCCCCGTTTTGACCTTCATACAGACGGTAATATACAGAATATAAATGAACATTGACGATAAAAGGCGCTTGTGGCTTGTTTCTGTTTTTGTTTTACTCCACATATTAGTTACTGCAAACTCAAATTGGGTGCGTTCATAACCGAAATGTCACGTATTTCTAGTCGAATTCACACGTCTTATGACATCATTACTAAATTGCATATTTAAAAATACATTTTAACTATGTCAGAGCAATCTTGTTAACTTAATGGCGTTACGAAAGACGAGCCATTAATCTGTCAAAATGATTTAAAAATAACGTCTTCCTTGTATATGTTAATTGTAACAACAAAATTAAACGACATTCAATTTTTTATTTGAGAAGCGGCGTACAATACATTATTTATATCGCGCGCATATTTTACCAAATCAGGACAGTAATAATGCTATAAACGCTGACAAGCCTGATGAAAAAATAAACGACATTTCTATACGACTTGTTAAGATGCAGACGACATAGTTGCCGGTGGCGGGAAATGACAGATTGGATACACTTAACAAGTAATTATTACACGACTTGACAAATCACTTCAAGTTGAGGAAATAACGTAGTACAGGTATTGTTTCTCCACGAAATGAATGGATGACCGAGAAAAGCACGTACCTTGTCCTAGTAAAATAACCTAAAAATAACCTTGAAATAACCTTTGATTCGTGAATTTATTTAATTGCCTAATTAGACGGGGAAACAATGAATGGGGGCAAAGTCAATGCATTACTTAGTATGATAACATACACTATTATTCCAGCAGACTCAAGTACATACTCGTTGGAACTGCTAATCATTTTGAAGAACTTAAGAATAAATTTGCCGTCTTTATAATTCTTCGAACGTCTGCGCACTATGGACATTATGAGTTTGTAGGAATTCATAAAAGGTAACATTGTTAACACTACCAAGTCATGTTCCTTTGCCATTTTGTACCAATGGGCAGTCTCGATAAATTTTTCCATTTTTGTATTTTTTTTCCTGCTAGACTGTTTCAGTTGATGCCGCCTTCCCTGTCCGACTTGGTTTTTGTATTTTTTTACGACCGTTACGTGTATAACAGCGACATAGACTGAGTAAAACAAATACTACATTAAACATAATGCATGTACTAGTATTGTAGACGAACGATCAATCTGATACATTGTGTAGGTCATTGAACGGAATACTGAATGTAAAAAACAAACATCTAAGTACGCAGGTACTTAGGCATATTTGAGATATTCAATCTTGGTTGCTACACATGTGTTCGCAAATTGTTTAAACGCACAACTTGTTTTGTGTCGGTTTCTATGGTAAAGGTAAAGTGTTTGTTTATTATAGTGTCACCCCTATTGAAAGGGTCAGCCAATTTGACTTACGAGACACCTATTTTTCTAGCGCACAGAAATGCACTTGTGGTCTGCAATATTTATTTTGTTTTGTCTTTCGCGCTCTGTCCAATGTTTCTGGTTAGTGCTACTTTCCCTGTGTGAATTGTTTATCATCTTTTCGCATTTAAGTCGAATGTGCAAAATTTCGCAGAGCTCTAGACAACTTAATGCCTTCAACTATTTCATGCGACATAGCCTATTTTTCAACATTAGTGTCAGAAAATTCGTTTAATATATTCAGTAATTAATGTCCATACCGATAACTTGTAATATGTCATATCGTTTTACAGAAAATATTTATATTCATTAAAAAGCGGCTTTACATTACGATTCTTATAATAGCAAGACAAAAGTCTGCATTTTTGACAAGTCTGATTATTCAAAAGTTTTTCAATTCGTACTTTAAATAACCAGTAAATAAACAAAACAAATATAACCATTCTGTAACCGATATAAGCAAGTAATACAATGGTGTGGTTTGCAATTTTAGCAAAGTATGTTTGCTAAACACGTGTGCCCACATTGTAGCCCAATAGTCTGATATGGTAAAGGTCACAGTGACATTGACCTTTGATCACTTGACCTTGAAATCAATAGGATCATCTACTGTTACTGGCCTAGAACAAAGATCCCAGAACAATGCGATCTTGAATTTTTGAACGGAAACCATTTGGTCTACCGACCGACCGACCATTCGACATGTGCAAAGCAATATATCCCTTAATACAAACGCGTTTTATAATAACCACTTTGTAACCGATATATGCAAGTTGTACGGCCAAAACTGATGTGGGGTATTTTTTGGTAACCGATTTAAGCAAGCAGCGGGGCTACGTATGGTGTGGTTTTCGAATTTAATAAAACAGACCCGGACACGCATGCCTGAGGCGAGCAAAGCTCGTATTATATATCTTCATTATTAAGTGATTAGCGACTGAATGAATTAAAGGAAAACTAATACCCATTAGCCTATACCAGATATATTCGACTCTCTCCTTTACTCACGATATAGCATACATCGGTTACCAAGACATCATTGTTTGATATAGCATTACGGCTTCGCATCAACTAAACATTAAATGTATACATATTGTCAAACATGTGAATCGGGAGATCCCAAATGCAACAAAACAGAGGAATTTTGTTTACCGACACCCACTGACACACAGCTAACATTCGGAGTCGGGTAAGACGAGCGAGATATTTTATTCCACACATCATACCAATGGGTACTAAACATCTGGCCAACAGAAACTCACACTTTAATGCCTTTTGCTGATGGCTGGTTACTGGTTATGTCAATCATCTTTGAACCTTGTGATTAAATCTCATAAAGACAGAGAAGAGAATTCAAGGAACGGAGACAAATGCAAGAAAGTAGTGCCACAAACATCTCGACAAGTATCAAGTATAGTCTTTTCAAGGTGATCGTAACGTCATGATGCAGAGTGCTCAGTCATGGGCCTAAAGCAAATTTAGATGTTGCTCGAGTCAGCGTGACCAACTGCTAAAAGTGATATGTTTAATTTTGAGCGTATTTTGTCATTTCCTTTTGAGTATAATGCACCAGTCAGTTGCATCCACGGTCCAAACCCCGGGGATGGCCAGGGTTGTTTTTACTTTTGGTTTGTCAAAAACCCCAGCGGGGGACAGCTGATGGTAAAATATCCGGTATATCCCCAGCCCATAGCAACCAAATATTGTCCCCAGGGTATTGGTTCGAAGAGACAAATTCCGAACATTTCCCCGACAGTGCGGGGGAGCTGAAAGGTAATCGTGTTTCCTTCTATCCACTGCCCATCTCATGGGTGGGGACGTGGATGCAACTGACATGTACATAATGGTTCTAATATTGGCATACTTGCCCTTAAATCTGAGGTCAACTAAAATATATCAAGGTTACATTGGAACAAACAAATGCGACACCAAATAAGCATTGTTATTGACACACGGATGGTATTTGAATTTTCTGGTGCGCTTTGTAAGCGCTTCCTAAAGAGGTAATTCGTGTGATACGTTCAATTGAACAGGAAGTAACAGTAACACATTGCTAGGTAGCGCTTTAATTAAGTAGTTGCAAAAGGTCCCAGGTTCAAAGAGTCGAAGTATTAAGTCGCCGAAGTGAATGCACTGGAACAAATGTTTGACATGAAAGCTTTCCAGAACCTTTCTCATGTCATAGACAAGAATAATGTATGTGCATCAACATTTATGAGGGCCGTGTCGCAGACATCAGACTGGTGGATAATGGAAATCAAATCATATTAAGGAGACAGACATTACTCTATGGGGTTATCATATTATCTGCTGGAGACATTTCGGCAGTGTATCTTTAATGGTGATGTTATGGTCGTCGGACCGAGTGTTGATGAAATATGAAGGTATAAATAAAATCCATTTATATTTACTTGCGATGTATGTAGTGGTTTAAACACGATATGAAGCGACCAGGCAATGCAGTCGACAGCAGATGCACAAGGCATTTTTCAAATTGTGTGCGAAGTGTCCCTGGGTTTGAGTTTGGTCAAATTATCGCCCAATTGAAATGCGACAAACGCCTCCTCGATAGCACAATGGTAGAGCGTACGTTTCGGTAGTTGGAGGTACATGGCTCGATGGAAGGCCGCGTCATATCAAAGACATAATAAAAGGTTACAATTAGAAATGAAGGGTTTATAGCAATAAGTAGCCTTTAAGTTGGAAACATTGTTTAACTATGGACATAAAAATTAATCGATATTTTATGAACGAACCGAAATGTTGATCACAAGGACTAGAGCTATCTAGAACAATACTCAGCTAATTTCGATTCGACCTTTACGTGACAATTTGAACACAGTTTGTACAGTACTAAAGTTTTTCATTTTTCTTTTTAGTGTGTTTCTTTTTGCACTTTCATGCCCTGTTGTATCTGCTGAGTGTTGCCTTCAATGTCCAATTTGTAACATTTCCTGATGTTTATCCTTCCCACAAAGACCAATACATTCCTTCATGCACAGGTCTTTGCTTCCTTTTCATTTGTTTTGAAAACAAAAACAAACAAAAAACATAAAACGCATATTTTGTTCACATAGACTCAATCAACAAGTAGAACATTAATACATATGAGGTATCTTAGCAACGTATGTCTGAGTGAGCACAACCTATCTATCATGTTGACGGAAATACATTCTCGGATCAGAAACTGAAAATCAATATTTAAAGTTGAAATGAAATAACTACTTTTACAAGTATAGCATGTTATTTATACCACGCAAGCGTATAATTACAATAAGTGTATGTAAGGGGTATTAATTATTATTGAAATGGTAAGTGTTATGAGCAATTGTTGGAGATCAACATTTTACCAACACATCTAGGGAACACACGTTATTTATCGAGTCTATGGCAAGCTTAATAATGTGTTTACGAGACGCGTGTTAAAGGATTGAAGATTAAATAGACAACACACAAACAATTTCAGAAAACAACACAGTTAAGATTGCGACGTGACGTTAACACGTCAATAACATCGATGACGTCACACAAAATCTGTTATCACACACGTTGGGGAACACTGTTCCATACATTGTTCCAACATGTAAAGAGCATGGTATCAATTTGATGAAGTCTTAAAAGTGTCCTTGTTATTCATCTTTCAGACAAAGCCGTTTGTAGATATATGTTTGCAAAGGTTTTAATTGAATGTTCCGCCCCAGTTAACCATAAAATGCAAGGATATCCGCATCTAGAAGCTCGGTAATGTCACACGTTATAAAGAATCGAAATGTACAAAAAACATTAACATTAAATAAGAAACTTCTTCTGCGATGCACGAGAATGTAAATTGGTTTCTCCAGGACAACAGTTGCAGTTTTTTTTTTGTAATTTGTTGGTTTCCGGGAAGGTTCATATAGAGGTGATGATCACACGGGAGAATTGGGTAAGATTAATAAGATACATACATATAAAAGCGATGAAATGCACATACACAGACATTAAAGCAAATGATATGAGTGCACAGTGAACTGAGTGAGAAGGACGCATTTTTAATCATGATTGGCTGTGTAATAGCATCTGAAACTGACAAATGCAATACCACGTAGACATAAAGGCGGACGTCGTCATATAATTATGTGTTACCACAAGAAGACATACAAACTCATGGCACATAGTCTGTTTTATCACGAGGAGACAAAAAATCTGACGTCCAATAGACTTGTGTTATCACGAGGGGACAGAAAGCTTGATGTCAACTCTGTGTTACCATAACGAGACTGAACTTCTGCCACAAGACTGGTTCAACCATAGAGATACAAGACCGGTCGTCACATAGCCTTGTTATACTACGGAGACAGAAACTATGACGTCATATATTCTTTGAACAGTGCATCTAACCTCCGGAGTACTTACGGCTATCTAACCTCCGGAGTACTCACGGCTAATTACAGCGGTCAGTTGACCTCACCGGCTTTATGTAGGCTTCTTCATATTATGGGCTCGTTTAGCGAACGGCAACCCATCATTAACAATGTGCGTATGGACGCCATAGTAAGCCAAAACACACGCGACCAAACATAAAATACAATTGGAACCACCAGAGACTGTTTCGATACTGACAAACACCCGTGGCAGTATATTTATTTCTGGCAATTAATAACAACAGTAAATCTATATACCATATCATGAAACGCGTATAAAACAGGTTTCAGATATGTCGTTTCGTTTCCTCCGTCACGCAGTGGTATTGATTCTAACATAATTAGATAAATCGCTACACGACTCCGCAAACTTACAAGCCTGATCTAAAATAATTAGATTGTCTACATATTATGGTGAAGCCCCTTCATTTCGAATTGGTCCAGATAAGAAATGAATTCTGCCGCACGAAGAAAAGCCTTTGATAAATATTAAATTTCAATTCGACATGCAATCCTCTACGAAACCCATTATGTTCGGCTCTTGTTTATTGCGAGTACCGATGTTTTCCAGCCGGTAATATTGGTCAATAACGACACAGCGCACGCAATGGGGATTCAACAAAACCTTATATTATGTAGAGTCACGAAATCCGCCTATTCGGAGTTTCAATAAAGCAGAAAGTACACGTGATATTACATTATGAGAAGGGGATTTATACCCTCAGAATTATGCAAATCAAGAAGCCATGTCGAGCATTTATGTACATAGTCATTAACTACTGACAGTTTAGCTTAACAGAACAAATGGTGTTAGGATTTTATTGAAACTGTCCAAGTTAAGCCATCAGCTAATGGCAGACGCAGGAATAATTTTAATTCTCCCATAACTAAATGGCGGAGTGGGGAAAGCAATGTTATCGACTTTTTTATATGGACAAGACGAAGCAATAGTTTTTCACAATATTAACTGTCAATATATCAGTTCAGAGCGGCTGCTTTAATTACACATGTTATCACGTGATACAGCTATGCCGAGCGTTCCATGGTTCAGGTATGGTCATAAAACGACACTTCAGAAATTCATTAACAAACATGAAACTATAATATAGAAAAATCACAAAGTATATAGTAACCCAATCAACAAAATATGCTTTAAGTTGTCGCATCTATTTAACAAACAAAATATGCTTTAAGGTGTGGCATCTATTTAAAAACAACTGTCTTATGGTTTATTCCAACCAGCAATATTTATATTTCTTTTATGAGTTTGTTTGTGTTCATCAAGTGACAGGCAGTTTTTTTCCATTTTGTCATTGTTATTTTGAAGTTGATATAATCTGGATTCCTGCTCATTATAGTGTTCATAGACATCTGTGCTTTGCTTAGGTACTGACATAAGTGTAGCTTGGATATACATATCGAAAGTAAGATTTCCTGCAAGACTTGATGTGTATAGTTATTTACATCGGAGAAAACAGTCGCGATCTTTCACAACATGAAAAAGTCCTAATAATTAAAATACTAATTAGTGCCTTACATTTCTACATTTACACAAACAACCTACTTCTTTGACATTCACTGGGACTTGTTTTACCTCAAGAGCAGTTATAAATTTTTTTTGTCATTATTGTTAATTAATTCATCATAGTGGATAGGGATGGGAAACGACGAGCCTAGTATTTTAAAGTTTATGCATCTGATCTTAACCATGTTGTAACAGAATACTTAATTAGTATATTAAAATGTATAATAAGTAGAAAAACCAAAAGGAACATGGAGAACAGGAGAGACAGAGATGAAAATAATGGAAACTACCTGGATCACAACAGACAGGAATGCCAAAAACAGATTTAGGAGGAGTGAAGCTGTGGAAGCCTTGTGCAATGAAGAGTGCGAAAATGACTAAGTAAGTAAATGTAATAAGGTATCAGCATTTGCTGACAGTTTCAGAATGTCTTCATCACTCTGATGTCGTGCATAGGGAGTGTCGTCCATGTGCTTCCTTGGTTTTCAATTCCAGCAGAGCCATTTAAAAACTGCACACTTCCCTGGCGGAACTGAGAAGGTGTATCGGGATCACTATCCGATTTGGGTGTTCGAAAAGTCTTATTCGGATCGTTTGAAATCATGTGAAAAGACAAATGACAACATGTGGTACGAGTTACATCGACGCTTAACATGACTAAAAGCGATTTAAAAATGTGAAAACCCCAAAGGAAATGTTTCATACAAGTTTACACAAAAAGTTTGTCCTGAACAGCAGTACAAAAAGAGCACTGTCTTAGAAAAGTCTAGACCTTTCGAGTTTATCATTTTGTCAATTACTTATTTTGCGTGTGACCTAACAGAAATCTTACTGAGTGTGTACTATTACGTAACAAACCATTTTTAACGCCGAAGCCAGATTGTCGAAATAATAGAAAATAAAACTCTAAAACACACCGATATATAGATTAAATATAATTACGTTTTCTAGAACACAGGACTGCGAATGGTATCATTCGCGTAAAATAAAATAATTGATTAGTCTTAGTGGAACATTCACAACAACTCAGCCCGCTTAGAATTCCCATTGCAACGCGTAAGAAATTACAGAATGCAAAACGCACACGTTTCGGTTGAACAGAGAAAGTCTACATCAATCTAAACAGAACGTAAAATATTTGGAATATAGACCTACAAGATGCCAACACTTAATATACACGGAGGATTTTCTTAAGAATCTTTCAACAGCGAAACAGCCGCTTGACTTACTACGTGCAAACTCTCTACGCAGACAACAGTCGAAGGCCGTACAAATCGCGTACAATCGCTTAACACATCTGAGAATTTAAACAAAGAGTCTTCCATTTTTTCCTTGGCAATCTCATTTACCACACATGTCTACATGGCTGCCACACGCAGAAAAGTTGGCACTGATAAAAGTTTACAATACATAAACACCGCTAAAGATGCAACCAGACATTCAAGTAATGCAGATGAATGGAGCAAATGATACAGAACGTAAACATATGACGTCACACATGCTTGATAACGCGCCAACATCATTGTTTTCTAGCACAGCAAACCGGAAGGTGTAATGTTTAATGATGAGGAAATTTAGTGTGAAAATGCCACAACGGGAAGAACGAAGTATCTGAATTTAGAAAACTGACGAAATGCCAAGAATGTACAGGTTTGATCGGCTGATTATCACGTGATCAAATTGTAGCACATAATAATCAGAATAACAGCACGATAATCCATGACGCTGGTTCTAAACATAGTTTGGATGATTACCAAGCAAATTATTAATACAGTGATAGTAACATTTCAGACGTAGGAATACCAGGCAGTATGTGTTTTACTCAAGGAAGAAATTATTATGATTAAGAATTTACTATTTATAGCTTGTATATGCTAAGCCATTGTACAACGTAAGTACGCCATAAGAATGTCAGACTTGCAGAACAAGAGAACAGAATTTATTTGTAAACATGCATTAACATTTTCTCTTGGGGTTACTAGCATTACACATTTTTTAAAGAGGCGAAATTGCCAGTTCCACATATTCTAATCTTAAAGTGAATAATTTAGTGTTTTCATAATGCCCTTATTCTTGAGCTTCAGAAATCGGCCTGCAGCTAAGACGAAATCTCCAAAGGAAATGTTCAATACAAGTATACACGTATATTTTGCAGAAACTTACAGTACAAAAAGAGCATTGCCTTGAAAACGTCTAGACCTTTCGGGTTATCACTTTGCCAATAACTTATTTGGACATGAGATCTAACAGAAATCTTTCTGTGTACTATTACTTAGCAAACTCTGATTTTTTCGAAAGCCGGAGCCAGATTGTCGATTGGTCGTTTCCAATAGAGATATTGTACTTCTCAAAATAATTCACCGATATATAGATTAAATATAATAACTTTCCCTAAAACACAGGACTGCGAGTGATATCATTCGCGTAAAATAAAATAATTGATTAGTCTTAGCTGAACATTCACAACAATTCAGCCCGCTGCAACCAACGCTTAGAAATTATGAAAAAATAAACACACACATTTCGGTCTCACGGAGAAATTCTGCATCAATCTAAATCAAAACGTAAAATATTTGGAACATAGACCTACAAGATGCCAACACTTAATATATACACGGACGATTATCTGAAGTATCTTTCAACAGCGAAACAGCCGCTTGACTTACTACGTGCAATATCTCTACATCATAGTCTTCTGTGCAGACATCAGTCGAAGGTCATATAAATCGCATACAATCGCTTAACACATCTGAAAATTTAAACAAAGAGTCTTCCATTTTTTCCTTGGCATTCTCATTTACCACACATGTCTACATGGCTGCCACACGCAGACACGTTGGCACTGAGAAACGTCTATGATACAAAAACACCGCTAAAGATGCACCCAGACGTTCAAGCAATGCAGATGAATGGAGCCAATGGTACAAAACGTAAACACATGACGTCACACGTGCTTGATAACGCGCCAACATCATTGTTTTCTAGCACAGCAAACCAGAAGGTGAAATGTTTAATGATGAGGTCATTTAGTGTGAAAATGCCACAACGGGAAGAACGAAGTATCTGAATTTAGAAAACTGACGAAATGTCTAGAATGTACAGGTATGATCGGCTGATTATCACGTGATCAAATTGCAGCACGTAATAATCAGAATAACAGCACGAGAATCCATGACGCTGATTCTAAACATAGTTTGGATGATTACCCAGCAAATTATTAAACCAGTGATCATGATAGTAACATTTCAGACGTACAAATACCACGCATTATGTGTTATACTCAAGGAAGAAATTATTATGATTAAGAATTTACTATTTATAGCTTGTATATGCTAAGCATGTGTACAACGTGAGTACGCCATA
Organism: Spisula subtruncata; assembly: GCA_963678985.1. Lineage (NCBI taxonomy): Eukaryota > Metazoa > Mollusca > Bivalvia > Venerida > Mactridae > Spisula > Spisula subtruncata. The sequence goes on from OY787661.1 coordinate 21,715,458, forward strand.
AGATTGTCAGACTTGCAGGACAAGAGAACAAAATATATTTGTAAACCTTCATTAACATTTTCTCTTGTGGTTTCTAGTATCTCACATTTTTTAAAGCGGCGATATTGCCAGTTCTACATATTCTAATGTTAAAATGTATAATTAAGTGTTTTCATAATGCCTTTGTTCTCGAGGCACATAAATCGGCATCCGGCGTATTCAGCCCAGTAACAAGAAATTTAATATACTTAAAATTTACATTAAAATTATAATATTAAGATATAGAATGGCACAATCACTGCTTTAAAAATTGTGACAGAACTCCAAAGGAAATATTTCAATACAAATTAACACATATATTTTGCAGAAACTTAAAGTACAAACGCAGCATTGTCTTAAAACGTATAGACCTTTTTGGGTTATCAGTTTGCCAATAACTTATTTGGACATGTGACCTAACAGAAATCTTACTGGTACCATTCCTTAACAAACTGTTTTTAACGCCGAAGCCAGATTGTCGACTAGTCGCTTCAAATAGGGAAAGTGTACTTCTCAAAATAATTCACCGATATATAGATTAAATATCATTACTTTCCCTAGAACACAGGACTGCGAGTGATATCATTCGCGTAAAATAAAATAATTGATTAGTCTTAGCTGAACATTCACAACAATTCAGCCCTCTTAGAATTCCCAATGCAACGCGTAAGAAATTATAGAAAATAAAACTCTCAAACACACACGTTTCGGTCTCACAGAGAAATTCTACATCAATCTAAAACAGAACGTAAAAAATTTGGAACATAGACTCACAAGATGCCAACACTTAATATACACGGACGATTATCTTAAGTATCTTTCAACAGTGAAACAGCCGCTTGACTTACTACGTGCAAAATCTCTACATCATAGTCTTCTACGCAGACATCAGTCGAAGGCCGTATAAATCGCGTACAATCGCTTAACATATCTGATAATTTAAACAAAGAGTCTTCCATTTTTTTCCTTGGCAATCTCATTTACCACACATGTCTTCATGGCTGCCACACGCAGAAAAGTTGGCACTGTGAAACGTCTATGATACATAAACTCCGCTAAAGATGTACCCAGACGTTCAAATAATGCAGATGAATGGAGCCAATGATACAAAACGTAAACACATGACGTCACACGTGCTTGATTACGCGCCAACATCATTGTTTTCCAGCACAGCAAACTAGAAGGTGTAATAATTAATGATCATTGATGAGGTCATTCAGTGTGCAAATGCCACAGCGGAAAGAACGAAGTATCTGAATTTAGAAAACTGACGAAAAGCCAAGAATGTACAGGTTCGATCGGCTGATTATCACGTGATCAAATTGTAGCACATAATAATCAGTATCACAGCACGAGAATCTATGACGCTGGTTCTAAACATAGTTTGGATAATTACCAAGCAAATTATTAAACCAGTGATCATGATAGTAACATTTCAGACGTAGAAATACCAGGCATCATGTGTTTCCCTCAAGGAAGAAATTATTATGATTTAAATTCACTATTGATAGCGTGTATATTCTAAACCTTGTATAACGTGAGTACGTCATAAGAATGTCAGACTTACAGAACAAGTAAACAAAGTATATTTGTAAACATGCATTAACAGTTTCTCACTAGTACTACATTTTTTTTAAAGAGGCGAAATTGCCAGTTCTGCATATTCTAATTTTAAAGTGAATATTAAAGTTTTTTCAAAATGCCTTTGTTCTTGGGCTTCAGAAATCGGCCTGCGGCTAATATGAAATCTCCAATGGAAATGTTCAATACAAGTTTACACAAATAGTTTTTAGCAAATAGCAGTGCAAAAAAGCATTGTCTTTGAAAAGTCTAGACCATTTTGGTAATCACTTTGCCAATTACATATTTGGACACGTGACCTAACAGAAATCTTATTGTGCACGATTACTTAACGAACCGTTTTTAACGCCGGAACCAGACTGTCGACTAGTCGCTTCAAATAAAGAAATTGTACTTATCAAAATAATTAACCGATATATAGATTAAATATAATTACTTTCCCTAGAACACAGGACTGCTAGTGGTATCATTCGCGTAAAATAAAACAATTGATTAGTCTTTGTGGAACATTCACAACAATTCAGCCCGCTTAGAATTCCCACTGTAACGGGTAAAAATTATAGAAAGCCAAACACACACGTGTCGGTCTCACAGAGAAATTCTACATCAATCTAAAACAAAACGTAAAATATTTGGAACATAGACCTACAAGATGCCAGCACTTAATATACAGGGACGATTATCTGAAGTATCTTTCAACAGCGAAACAGCCGCTTGACTTACTACGTGGAAAATCTCTACATCATAGTCTTCTACGCAGACATCAGTCGAAGGCCGTATAAATCGTTTACAATCGCTTAAAACATCTGAGAATTTAAACAAAGAGTCTTCCAGTTTTTCCTTGGCAATCTCATTTACCACACATGTCTACATGGCTGCCACACGCAGAAAAGTTGGCACTGAGAAACGTCTATGATACATAAACTCCGCTAAAGATGCACCCAGACGTTCAAGCAATGCTGATGAATGGAGCCAATGGTACAAAACGTAAACATATGACGTCACACGTGCTTGATAACGCGCCAACATCATTGTTTTCTAGCATAGCAAACCAGAAGGTGTATTATTTAATGATGAGGCCATTCAGTGTAAAAATGCCAAAACGGGAAGAACGAAGTATCTGAATTTAGAAAACTGACAAAATGCCAAGAATGTACAGGTTTGATGGGCTGATTATCACGTGATCAAATTGTAGCACATAATAATCAGAATAACAACACGAGAATCCATGACGCTTGTTCTAAACATAGTTTGGATGGTTACCAAGCAAATTATTAATCCAGTGATAGTAACATTTCAGACGTAGAAATATCTGGCATCATGTGTTTGCTCAATGAAGAAATTATTATGATTAAAATTTACTATTGATAGCTTGTACATTCTAAGCCTTTGTACAACGTTAGTACGCCATAAGAATATCAGACTTGCAGAACAAGAGAACAAAATATATTTGTAAACATGCATTAAAATTTTCTCTTGTGATTACTGGTATCTCACGTTTTTAAAGCGGCGAAATTGCCAGTTCTACAAATTCTAAGTTTAATGTGAATAATTTAGTGTTTTTATAATGCCTTTGTTGTTGAGCCACAGAAATCGGCATCCGGCGTATTCGACCCAGTAACAAGACATTATGAATACACTTAAACATTTACATTAAAATTATAATATTTAGATATAGAAGTGGCAACATCACTGCTTTAAAAATTGTGACAGAACTCCAAAGGAAATATTTCAATACAAGTTTACACATATATTTTGCAGAAACTTACAGTACAATGTCTAGACCTTTTTGTGTTATCACTTTGCCAATAACTTATTTGGACATGTGACCTAACAGAATGCTTGCTGTGTACTATTACGCAATACACCCTGTTTTTTTCGAACGCCAGAGACAGATTCTCGACTAGTCGTTTCAAATAGATAAATTGTACTTATCAAAATAATTCACCGATATATAGATTAAATATAATTACTTTCTCTAAAAAGACTGCTAGTGATATCATTCGCGTAAAATAAGACAATTGATTAGTCTTAGTTGAACATTCACAATATTCAGCCCGCTTAGCATTCCCACTGCAACGGGTAAAAATTATAGAAAGCAAAACACACACGTTTCGGTCTCACAGATAAATTCTACATCAATCTAAAACAAAACGTAAAATATTTGGAACATAGACTCACAAGATGCCAACACTTAATATACAGGGACGATTATCTGAAGTATCTTTCAACAGCGAAACAGCCGCTTGACTTACTACGTGCAAAATCTCTACATCATAGTCTTCTACGCAGAATTCAGTCGAAGGTCATATAAATCGCTTACATTCGCTTAACACATCTGAGAATTTAAACAAAGAGTCTTCCAGTTTTTCCTTGGCAATCTCATTTACCACACATGTCTACATGGCTGCCACACGCAGAAAATTTGGCACTGAGAAACGTCTATGATACATAAACTCCGCTAAAGATGCACCCAGACGTTCAAGCAATGCTGATGAATGGAGCCAATGGTACAAAACGTAAACATATGACGTCACACGTGCTTGATAACGCGCCAACATCATTGTTTTCTAGCATAGCAAACCAGAAGGTGTATTATTTAATGATGCGGCCATTTAGTATAAAAATGCCACAACGGGAAGAACGAAGTATCTGAATTTAGAAAACTGACAAAATGCCAAGAATGTACAGGTTTGATCGGCTGATTATCACGTGATCAAATTATAGCACATAATAATCAGAAAAACAGCACGAGAATGCATGACGCTGGTTCTAAACATAGTTTGGATGGTTACCAAGCAAATTATTAATCCAGTGATAGTAACATTTCAGACGTAGAAATACCAGGCATCATGTGTTTGCTCAATGAAGAAATAATATGATTAAGAATTACTATATTAATAGCTTGTTTATTCTAAGCCTCTATGATGTAAAACGTTAGTACGCCATAAGAATGTCAAATTCGCAGAACAATGTAACAAATGTATACCGACCTTGTTGTAAATGTCAAATGTTAAATGAGAAAACGTACATGCGAGGAATTCAGAAAGGCAAGTACCACTTACCAATAAGACATCTTTAATAGATTGTTTTATCAAAACAAGACTGCGTTAAGTAAACGCCGATGACCCGTTTATAAATAGCTAAGTCAATCAACTAGAAAGGTTTGTAACGAACAGTCGTGCGAACTGACAGAAAGTGAATCACTCTATGCCTCCGCATTAGTAAATGTAAGTGCATAAAAAGTCCATGGTGACGACTTCTAAAGGTAATAAGTCCTATTGCACATGCCCGCAGCCTTGAAAATACTTTGCTTTTCGCTTACTGTGATTATGTTAATTGTTATTTCATTTTTCACGTGAAATAATTGTATACGTATTATTTGATTCCGCGACCAAGTTCTCCATATAACCAATACTCGAACTTGAACTAGAGTCATCAACACATTTCTGACCAACTTTCATTAAAGAACAATCCAGGATCTATTGCATATAGTTGTATGCACTTAATTATGATTAGTGTCATTAGGGAACTGCATGTGAAGAAATATCGACGTATAACGGGCATGCTTTCGACAGTTACAAGAGTTATCACGCCATTAGAGAACAGTACAGAAATAAGCATCACGAACCAGTATGTGTGTGATAGTACAAAGTAAACATAACATAAAAGCTAGCAAAGAATTTAGAAACCCTGGGGTTTAAGATTTATTCAGTGACAAACATTTTCAGACGATGATGTTCTAAAACTAACACCAGCGAGTCTCAAGGTCCTCAGTACAGGCTCAATCAGGAAACAGAGGAAGATGTAATAGCGCCTCTAAAGAATACGAACAACTGCCAAACATGACGAATAAAACCAAAGACGAAAAGAGAAAAACTGAAAACAACGGAACAGACAAGACTGCAAAATATGCAAAAACACAAATCTAGTAATAAACATTGTTTAATGTGCTTCGTTGATTAAGCATACTTGTAGACATATTAATGACGGAGACACAGCAATGTTATTGTTTGTTAGAAACCGTTGCAGACATGTTTAATTTGTCATTGAATCCGTGATCAATTTTCGTTTGTCACACAGTGCCGGTAGACAAGCATTAATTTCAGTCTTTAGACGGTAATCTCGTGGCACACGCGATCACAGTCATCTGACACATCATTTACGAGATCTCGTCACGCGAGAACACAATATAAGCCATTCATTGAGGCCAGGTACAATTACTGACTACATTACGAACCGACTGCCCGTTAGATAATTGTTTCTTTCTATTGCGTGACAACTTCCATCACGTATAGCGAATATTGCTAAATCACATTTCATTGGCACGGGTCCATTTGTTTTATACACGTCATATGGAAATAATCGACCGATTCTCCTGATAAGAATTCGACTGGAAATTTAGCCGAACGGAGTTTTTAAATACCATGTTGTGCTACATAACATGAAGTATCTGATTTAAAAATGGGCGTATATCGATTTAAACACACCCAATAAAACAATAGAAGCATTGAGATATATACAAATGTATGTAAACAAAGTGAAAAATCCAGCGATCAGATGTATTTACTTACATACTATCTAGAAACTAAAGTAGGCCATCGTACTACCTCTGTACGAGATCACATGCAATACCAGACATTGCAATGCATTAATTAACTAATTGATATTAAATAGGGAACCAGAAGTTTACGTATGATGTTAGTGGGTACGCTTTAATTTAGTGTCCAATTAACCGAAAATACGTACAAAAGTTAGGCAGTTATATATGCGTACAAAAGCACAAAACATCAACACATAAAATAAATAAAACACATGAACTTCGATATTTTCATCCTTGATGTATTAAGTACTGCAATGATTACCCAAACGTGCACTTCGAAAAGTGACTTTATCACCAAACACAACATGATAGACAGTAATTGTAAATTGCGTCATTCGTTAAAACTATCCAAAATTAATTAGCAGGATCACGACAAATCGTCATTTGGCACAGCAATGGTGCAACTCATCATTTAGCATATAGAATACAACCTAGTTGCACCAAAGGGACGAAATACATTTGTACAATAGTATATTGCACAAAACGAAGAAATGAAACTACGAGCACTTTGTATAAAACAATCATAAAAACGTCCCGAGATAAGAACATAGTATATTACCAATTCACCACCTACAAAGGACTCAAGATCAAACATCAATAAATAAATAAATAAAACGAACGCATAAACCTCGACATATTACAAGGATTGTTCAGAAACATGTTAAAAGGACCAACGATAAGGCACGCTTTAGAAACGCACCACAAGGACATCACGGACAAAATGGCACTACAGGGAAATGGTACGCCAATGCAACGAACTGACGAGAGAAAACAGGTTATTTCACTTAATTATGCTCTTGCACACAAGTCACGTTCCCAATTAACTCGAGCAATGGCTCCACACTCATCTGTATTCCCGTAAGTGACGAAGAGAAATGAGGGGATTGTGAGGAGAATCACTTAAAAGTAATTACAAGTATGATAAAACATAATGATGAACACCTCGACGCTATATGTATGGCGATAGCATGTGACAATCGCACAATTAGACTAATCTACCAGTTATTTAAATGCTTTCGTAATTATTTCAACCTATTCATCACCGAGCTTAGAAGTCCCTACACACGTTTTCGTCATTTTGCCGTCACAATTCATTTGTGCATACAAACAGTCGCATTATATATTAATTTTGATAATAACAATAACGTGGGAGCATAAGTAAGGCAAACGAAGTATCAAATTAACCACGTTATGACCAAATGGATCGTTTAAATTAACAATTAGTTGTGTTTTTGTTGGGGCGTATGGGCAAAGCATGCATGAATCAAGGTTCTTTCAACTCTTCATATTATAATGAATCATCACCTAACACTTTTGCATGCATTAATAATGACAAAACTACACACTTAAGATGAAAGTCATGTGATATAATGCGAATACACGATTCGATTCATAAGACTCAAAAAATACAAAAGATGTTCGATTCTACTGTTGCAACAACACAAAACATGCATGGTTTTGATACTACATGTCTATATGACAAACGCTATCACACAAAACAGATAAATGTTTGGTGATTTATGTTGTTTGCTTATATTCAAGTATTGTTTTTAAAATAAACAATAGGAAACAGGACATGTCTGAATTATTCGCGTACAATAATTTGTTAACAAACAAATACGTAACTGGGTGTCAATGGGATATGAATGGTTCGTTTTATGACTGGCTCTTGCGTGGATTGCTAGGGAGCCAGACTACAGTTTCCAAGCCTCGTATGCGAATTGGTCATGTAGAAAAATAATAATAGAGGACATTTTGGTTAAATATTGGGCTGTGGCATATTAATAGAATATTTCATTGCTGGTTTTGGGTTTTCATCCCTGGCAGTGACCATAATATTACTTGTGTTTACATTTTTGATCTCCTACATGATTGGATTTTGAAACCAAGCGTCTACTGACTCACAGAACTGCTTTTTGAGCGAAATTGGATGGTACATTTTCAAAGCTATTTTGTGAAAAAACGGCAGGGATGGCAAGGGTTTCTGATGATATTTTTGAAGAATTCTAATCTTGATCTGTAAATATCAGCAGCTGTTAGACTCCCACCATTGACCGTTAGCGCATAAATGGGGGTCGAACATGGCTTGTTTGGCCTCGGCCGGGCAGTAAAATTGATGGTTTGGCTGATTGTTGAGAACAAAAAAGAGTGAATTACAGTAGGCTGTATATGAAATGATGTTGCATATTGTAATCTGGACTTGTTATCTATGTAACCATGACATGTTTTCTTTTCAGGTTTGTTGTTAAAACCGATTGTGGGTATTTTTTAAGTTGTGGTCAGTTTCAGGACTTTTTGTTGAAAACTGAGGCCGGCAGCCTAGGCGCTGCTGCCGTTTCTCTGTGGATTTGGAAACTTATCAAAGTTTATCGAAATACAATAATAACATGTGGTATATGCAGATAACTATCATTGACCGAATTTGTCGTTTTGTATTCTCTGATGAGTAGTCATTGAGGTGCAGCAACTCTGGACACACCTACCTAGTGTAACTGTTTATTTTAAAGACAGAATAACGATTCCATTACTGCATCATGATCTAATGTATTCCTTCACGAAGAGGTATTTGATACTATTGCTCTCCGGAGGCTTTCCTGGCGCCAAACATAAACAATATGCATTATTTATTCTAAAATGAAACTGAACACAAAAATAAAATCAATCGAACAACTTAACTCTACAATTCACGCGAACGACAAATTTAGTAGGGCATCTCATTTTATTTAAACTTTTAGGAACATGTTCAGAGTTAGCATGACCTGTCTGCTCTTATACTATCTTGCCGATCAACAGTAGTAAACATTTATACTTCCAATCGTTAAAGATAAGTGTGTAATTTATCACAGTCAAGGCGACATACCACTTTCTCCCATTGACAAGTGTAAGAACCTAATCCAAAATCGATCGAGTTATCTAAATGACAAATTCCTTCTCTGAATACTACAGTAACTAGGAAATTATCTTTCTGCAATACTAAACAGAAAATTGCAATATCTAAACATCGCAGACAAGAAAAAAACAGGGGGAGAAGAAAATGAACGAGACTGAAGACAGTATAATCTATAACCGACTTGATTACTTACAAAATGTTTTAAGGACAAAACATACCAGTTAGTTACTGTAGTACACTGAATGACAACAACACTAAAGTGGTAGCACGTGCTTGAATATTAAAGGTTTCATTTTTTGAATTGAGCTTGCTTTATACATATAAACGTACTTTGTAGCTATTTTGCAGTTTCATTTATTCTTGTTCGTTTCATGATTTTTGATTCTTGTGTTGAGTTACTTTTCATGTGTGTGCACCTCTTTTTGTGTCATTCGTTACTTTGATCTGATTTTTCTGTTGAGTACTTCCTTCCCTCTCCTAATTGCCATTATATCTTTGGAATCTCGTACCGTGGAATTGTATCGTTTATAAAACATCTGAATCCCAATGAAAGAAATCCTAACGATGTTAGCCCAAGAGAAATGGATGCGTAAAATGTCATGGTTCACCAAATGTCGTACACAGACAGAATTTAAAATCATGACTTAAATAGCTAGCTTACGTTAAGAGTGTTTAATGGCAGAAAAAGATTGCCTGTCGGGGAGTAGACAAATGAAGAATATGTTTAGGTTTGTTTAATAATAAATGTTTGGTTGGTCTCGCCCATGTGTTTGTGGTTGTTCAAAAACGGTAGGAACAATTCGGCCAGGAAAAGTATCTCACATGAAAGAAACAGCAGAGGATGAAATGCAAAACAGTCGTACAAACTGGTAGCTGTTCATGAAAACTTGGACAAAATGATATATAATGCATGTGTTGGGATGTCTTTTTTGAAAAGGTGCCTGAAATGATTACTTTGGGACTTAAAATCAGAACTAGGGTCGTTTTCAGGTCGATGTTGGAATACGAAACTACAAAGGTGTGCATATATTCAATAAGATAGCAAGCCTTAATTCAGTTTGGGTATGAGTGCGTCGGTGATGGAGGGATTCGTCAATTTACTTAAAACTGGTACTGGTAAGACACACAGGATGTAGCTACTAAGTAATTAATATTGATGACTGTACGTTACAATAGAATAATGTATAACAAATCTTATGTCTTAACTTAATTTTACATGTTGCACTTCGTTCATATATATTTTACATACAGGGCTCATAGCTATCTGAGCAAATGTTTTATTGTCAAAACGTAATACCACTGCAATGAATTTCAGAGACAAAGTTTCACACACACTTTCACTCCAAAAACATTGATATTTCTGGTATTATTTCATCCAAACGCATTCAATACATTTGAGCATTGTTCGTCTACGTTGATTGTTTTCAATTCTTCGCCAAGAGCAATGCTTGTCTTGAGTGTGATTAATTGCTTTGGGCTACGACCTAACGAGCATACTACAGAATTTGACCTAGAGCATGCACACAATAATAAATTTACATTTTTTGCAACGAACGCCTGCTAATAAAATGCAAATGTGTATGCAAACAAATTGTGCATCAAAATTATAAAGGACCTCATCTGTGTGGTAGTCACTGCATGGTTCGGTGTTTGTAGAACATGAGGTAGAACCATCGGTTACCAGTATGTTATACCATTTATCGAAACGGTATAGTGTCAATGAATCGTCGATTGCACTATGGCTTCAATATCTTGTAAATTGTAGAATAACGTATGACGCTGTAAACTAGCAATGTGTGTCGCAGCACTTGTGACAACATCAGCATAAGGGAAATGTTTTATCAAAGCACTTACGGAAAACTTTAACGTACAGCCAAATATTATGACATTACAATGCACACCAAAAAATTGAAGTAAGGTTGTGATGTTACTGTTTTCGGTGCTTGGCTGGTTAGGTTGAGTACTGCCGTCCCTGTCCGATTTCCTTATTTCTTTTCGGGGACACCTATGGTTTGTATTGACTCATTAACTAAAGGATTGTTAATATTGTAATTTTATATACCGCAACTACTGTAGTTGTTTTTTTAGAATTATGAAGAATTTTCATTGGACTAAGTTTTTTAATTACACCATTAGAGCTTTGATCAAACCATTACCAGGTTTAAGCACGAACATGTATGCAGCACTGACAAATTTTCAACAAGCATACGATTGTAATACTTAAACAGTTTAAATTGACTGACGTTTGTTTTGTTTCAACTAATTTTTAACCAGTTCAACAAATTTTTATAAAGTTAGCTTATTCCACAGAATCAAAAGCATTATGTTATTTTGCCTTTCCCATCTGATTGCTTGATAACTTGAAGCTACTTAGTCCATAGAAAGTGTCATTTGTATTATAAGCTGCAGCAAACCAAGCCAAACCTGCCAAAACATTGCTACGTGGTTGAAAAACATTGTTACATGGTTGAGTTTAAACTACTAGCATTCTGTAGTAAACGGCGTCTTTCAGGGAACGGCAATGACAAGCCTGTCGTGATTAAGAAAAATGTTGTTTCAATTCCCTGAAAGTATCCACAGTAAAAGCTATCGCTTTAATCAAATACAGACAAAATGATAATTTGTTTTAATTCCCTGCAGAGGCATATTAATTACGTTTGTAACGATTTATGAACTCAGCAAAGTGCAAGCTTCAATTTCATTTGAGAAGGAATTAAAATGCTTAATCAATAATGCAAAATTCTGATTAAAGGAAGAGCTCACTTCAGGCAAGACAGCTGTTTCAAGACACATCGTGTATACGTTAAATCGGGACTAAGAAGGTAATAACGAATCGGTCAGGAAAGGAAGCACCGAACAAAAACAGCTAAAAATGTGAGGTACAAACAGGAACACATCAAAAGACAAAGCACAGATCACAACAGGACGAATGTACCATGGCAAACACAAACATGAAAAAGAAAACAATGAACAACCAAACACAAGATTGAGCCGTTTGTAGAGCTAGCATTTGCAGTCATCAGGGTTGTCTGGACCCGATCCCCGGCTTAGACATGTTATGTTCTGTCGTGACATTATAATTATACGTCTATGTCTCCAACAAATGGTTGAGAAACAGGCTTAACCGAGGAGTAGATCATTCGGAAATAATCTACATATCAACGCTAAAAAACACAACGAATACGCAAAACTAAAACGGATTGCGTTGTCTCACGGTTGACTACGGGAATTATACAATGATGTCTCATGCACACTCATGACAATAAACAAACATAGAAACACTATGACACAGACCGTGGGTAAGTGCTATTCGTTAAATGCGGATGAGTACACACAGCTTGCCACTTGATGAAACATATTAGCTTCTTTCCATGCCTATTCTTGTTGTATAATATCCAATATATATATAATGAGTATATTTAGACTACAATGCCTTGCATCATGTTGCCAAGTATGTATATTGCTGTCAAGTGTGTTGTAAATTTATTACGAACTGTGGTCATGTTTAACTTACTAGCTGTTCTACGAATATTTGAAATTAAATATCATCTCTTCGTGCAATTAAGAGCTTCTTATCAATACAGGATGATGTAACATATCTCAAAGACAAACGAGCATTTCACGAGCACTGGTTACGAATTGGGTAGCATAAGGTGCTTACTATCGTCTACATAAGAAATGTAAAGAAACGTCGTGTAAAAATGTAAAAACTGGTATCTGATAATGGGCATTTTACGGAAGAAAAGTGTGCGCTTATGCCTGCATGGCTTACGAAAGTAAATTCTGTATCTGCATGGTTCAAAGTATATCACCTAAATATGTTTACCTTCGTTGTATTCTAAAACAGTTGTGTATAATATGAAACTTTAGATGAGTGTTCCAATTGTGTCGGTGTAATCGGATGACATCAGCCAATATTAATCAAAATAATGAGAATAAAAAAACCTCCTTCCTATATACTCTTTATTAGCAATAACAGTATGTGTGTATTGACTTTATTCAATATATAACATTCCGACATGGACGTCGATGTTTCAATCATTCCTTAGCGTGTCATTCCACAAATCATTAATGTCAGCGCCATGTGTATATATAGTACCCTTGTTATTGTTTAGAGACACGCTATATGTATTCTCTGGCATGTCTCATGGTGCTATTCCAATGGCTCAGCGCGTTCAATTTTAGCATGTGGTATCCCATATCATTCTGTCAGTTTATTTCGTTTTATGAACAAGAAATGAGCCTATTTCCTACATTCCTACTACGCAAAATATGTGTTTTGTTGAAGTAAAAGACATAGCTATGTTGCTCCGTTACACATACGTACTCTTATCATAAATGACTAAATATCCGGGTGTTATTTGCTAAAATTCGTTTTTTTCTTCACATGTTATCTTAATGGCGACGGACAAGTAACAAATTTTGCACCGATGACTTAAATAACAACGGTTACCATACAAAGTTGAATAAGTCGAAATTTAGAATATTTTACTTCAGATATCTTACAATATTTTTGTTAAAGTCAAACCATAGCATAGTTAATATTTGCCATTTCGTGAACACCAACCGGTCATAACCTTAAGCCTTAAGGCAATCATTTTATCATGCTAACATAATTATATTACATCTAATACCGTTGTTTTTGGTAACGGCCATTAGGCCGAATTAACTGAATATAATTTGAATCAACTGCATTTTTGTAATGAGGACTGTTAACGTTGCTTGTTTCAACACCTCTCTTTCTACAAATTATGAAAGTTTTCATTTTAAGTAATATTAATAGCGTTGTATCTTATAACAGACAGAGGGCATAGTTCTGTTTGGCCCTTTTGAGTTCAGCATTAGGTCGATCAACTAACTTACAGATTAAGAAAAGCACCTTGTTTTCTCAACAAAATACAGACACTTGTGCAATAATGCTCGGGATGGTGTTTAAAAGATGCAGTGGGAATGCAATAGGATATAGGGAGTATGCGTTCTTTATAACTCGTGCTTGTGTGCCGCTTCTGTGTCGCATGGAATTGACGGTTCAAATAGCAAACACTGTGCTACGACAATCTTTGCATGTTGATACGAAATCACTGTGATTTACCCAATCTACGAGTATAAATGAGCTCAACACAAAAAAGGAACACAGAGCACAATTTAACTTTATACCTTTTTTAAATTGGAACTTGGTGGCATGCGTTGCTACGAAACCATTGCAGAAATGAAAAAAGTAAGCATTCCCGTTATATAAAATGAGTCATATTAAAATAACTTTCACATTCCATTGCTGACAAAGAACAAGTAACTGGTTAAACCATTCCATGTTTAAGTAAAATGGTTGTCATGGTTTGTTGATTATGATATAAAAAATGTTACCTAAATGAAACATGACTGTCAAAAATCAGGATATCGCAAATAGACCAAATGCTTTGATTATATGTCCGTTTTATGTCGACAAATGTTTGTATGTTTGTATTAGTGCTACTGCATTATTTCTTTACAATCACCGAAACCCAACAAACTTAATTGGTAGCTGCCCTTATCTGCTACGTTAGTATCTTCTTGTTGAAAAAACCCTGACAATATTAAAATGCATGTCAGAAGATGCAGCTATACAATTAGTTTTGTAATACTCGAATACACTTTTATCAACAAAATAACAGATGGCTTTTGAAGCTGTTAGATTTCACATTCACTTGTACGTACTGAACCAAATGAAAGAAAGAAGTTGTAGATGTTAGGCTTCATATTTTATTTGCTCATTTTGATGTGTGTCATTCTGATTCGTACTTGTGGTCTTTAAGACCTGTTGTGCTCGGTTATGTTGTTTATTTAATAAGGAGTCACCTTATCGGTTCTTTCACGCGAGTCAAGCACTTCCCCTGTATTGTGATATCTTGTTCGTACCTATCGAGCTCGGTTTTACTGTTTCAGGCGAGTGTTGCACCTTCCCTGTCCGAGTTGACATCATTGTTTTGCATAACATGAGCTAAACTGACAACATGCTTTGGTTAAATTAATGTTCACATGCTTTGTATGAAGGACCAATCAGTGGTACTCACATGTTACGTTTTTTAAAGATGAATAATATATTCAGTTCACATTTGGTTTATAATCAATAACAACTGTTTCCTCTTGTCAGAAATTAACAACAACATGTGTCTGTTACATTTAAAACAACTTTTCTATGATTGATGGGGTTTTAAAAATGTCAAATCACAAGCAGTTGGAAGTCATTACGTTTTCTTTTCAGAAAGGAAAAGATCAAGGTATTTAATGCTTGTAATGATGAAGCTATCGATGAAACAGTAATAATATATGGTGTCAAATCATTAATTGATCACATGAATGTAATTAATATTAATTATGTAACATTGTAATGAAAGTAAATATATGAATGACAAGGTTACAAATGCTGTTAAATGAAGGGTTTACTTTTGTTTCAACTGAACTAGTTATATGCCAATTAAAACAACATAGTAAGACATATATGTAGCAATACAGTATGTCAAGAAGTCTCAGTACCAATGCACTAATGCAGTATCCTATTTACAATGAGGATAAAATGTAAAAAAGTCTGCATTTTCTATTCCAATTCGTTGAGATTTTGCACTTAAGAGATGAAAGGGTTCTTAACAGTATTCCTATTGTACACACATTCAATTCCATGCAACATTTGTTGTGAATTTCAAAGCAGCTTCCGTCTGTTTATATACATAACATACTACACTCAAATAAATGAACTTGTTTTATATTTGAAACTTCCCTCGGCTAGTGATCATAACTACTAATTGGTACTCCACTAACTGGAGTTGAAGCTCACACACGTACACGAATGGAAAAGGTGTTAAGACATCATTTGTACTCTGCCAAATCATCAGATTATTGAAGATCTATTATACTTTAGGATATATCCATCAAGTTATAAAGTTAAGTCAGTACTATCAACAATAGTTGAAGTGAATTTATCAGATTTTATCCTTATTTGGTAAATTTGAAGTGTTGTTGAAATACCACAGCTTACATTCCTGGAGGTTAAATGCTAATGTTGCTAGTTAAATAATCTCAAATGTAGTTTAAAATTAGAAACATCAATTTTATGCTCGTTTAGTGAACGTCACCAATTTTGCATTTTTATCAGGAGTATTAACATTTCTGCGTATCCAACTGGTAAATTCATTTAATTAACCGAGGAGTTTTCATGCTCGAAAGCAAATCCATCAAGAAGTTCAAACCATCTTGGGGATGTTTACTTGCAATTAAAGGGTTTTAAATTAGCTAACTTATACACAATGCCACTCTAATTGAAGTATGTCTCCATCAATTTGTGATATTCTTAATTATCATAAGTGGACACTGAATTACGCTTAGTTACAAGTGAAATTTGAAAATTTGTTAGATCTGAGAGTTAACCAAACTATTTAGGGTGTCTAAATAATGGCAACGGAACGTTTCGTTCACTTGTGCAGTAGTTCAGAGCTTTTAAAAAATAATACATCTGGAAATGTTGCTGGGTAACCGAATAATGAAAATTCTACGGCTAGACAGTCCATATAATGTTCACCAGCATGCATGTTAAACACTTCCATGCAAACCACACCGTAGACAAAGGTATTAACTGTAAAGCCGAAAAAGCAAATAGTTGCATACATTACATTAAAATTTCAATTTAAAATTACATGTTTATTTAGAATGCAATTGGAGAATTAAAAATGCACATCAAAATTAAAGTCTAATTTATCATTAGTCTGACGCACTTTTTTCAACTGTAAAGATAGGTAGGTAAAAAAATTAGCTTTCTTGTTAAGAAAGAGCACTCATTTTGGCTCTTTTGTCTGATACACATGCCTTACTTTTTAGGAAACACATCAGCCGCTAAGAGTCAAGTATTAAAAGCAAATGCTGTTAATGTTTCTGCAACATATTGTAGAAATATTTCTCGTTTGTCTGATATTTATGCTAAGAGAGATATTTAAAAGCGTATTATCTTCTGAAGAAATATGACTGCATTGCCTCCTCAATCTCTTTAATTGTGTTTATTTCTACATAGGCTTTTAAGGTTTACATTTAAAACAAACAAACATTATATGAACAGCATAATTTTATGTTGAATCCAATTAAAAATTGTGTTTCATAAACGTTTTTAATACATTTTGCTTGTCAAGAAAGTGTATTGTTTACAACAATAAACTATTATGCTGTTATTTTTACCAACAGTCATTGTATTAAATAATACACAAAACAACAAAATGAGGTGATTTATCATCCTTTGTAATGACAGGCATTCGTCATAAGGAATAAAAATTCCACTTTTTTGTTGGTCAGGTTTTTCAATTATAAAAGCGTATTTTACGAGGATATTCTTTGCTTCTTGTTATTCTCTTAATTAAAATTGTGATGTATGAAGATAAAGTAGGTAGGTAATATAATAAATCATGGACTTGTCATATTTTGTCATTTTTGCTGTATGTTTTCCGATTTGTAATCTCGGGTAACTTGTTGTTCGTTTTCTTTCTTCTAATCTTGGTTTTTATTTATCATCCATATTAATACCATATTCAGCGTTGTAACACTTTTATGTGGCTAAATTGACACATGCAAATAGGACTTGCTATCTTTCTTGGGATTCAAATCAGGCATAGAGACAGTCGTAGAGTATAGTCATTTGGCTGTATCCTGTCTAATTTGCCAATGACCTCCAGAATTGAGGAAAGTACCAATTAAGATTTATAGTTTTTAGTTGCTTTTTTTGTCATTGTGTCGTGCCTTGTGGTCAGTAATTTTTCTTTTATGCGTGACCCTTTCTGGTTTTTTCGTGCCCTTCTGTTTTTGCTTCATTCCATGCTGCATTTATTATTAATTATTTGGCAAAGAGCATTGAAACCATATCATCCTTGAACTCTAGGCTGCCGATTATTCATTCTGTGGTACATTAATTAATCAAAGTATGAGATTATATTTGGGAGGTTTTGCTATGGTTTGCTGATGACATGGCTATATTTTGCATGAATTCCATTTCATTCTTGTTTGTATATACTATGTTCCCATGCAAAGTTTATGCTGAAATCAATCAATCTATCTACTAAAATTAATTAATCTATCTACATGTATGTTAAAGGCGTTTGATATATATGAACAAAGCATCATATTGAAAAATACTGATTTAACTATAGGTCAACAAGCCCTTTTCCCAGTGATCTGTCATTGAAACTAAGCATTTCATCAAATCTGCATTTTTAATGACAGAGAACTCCTAATTAAGCATTGTGGCCATTGACAATTTTAAATTTACTCTTGTTTATAATATGAAACTCTTGCATTTATACAAAGTTTGAACAAATTTTATCACTTGGAAAATGTTTCTTGATATCTCACAAGAAACAGCGGCAAATGCCCTTAACAACTACAGGGTGTGAACACCCACTACAGGGTGTGAACACCCACTACAGGGTGTGTGTGATGAATATTGAAATCCTACCTTGATGAAGCAGTGATAGGTTGCCTGAGGATATCTCTGGTGGGCGAGTCAACTGCGGCAAGGTCCAGGATTTGATGTAATATTCCACGATCTACAAAATATGCATCATACATTTGAGCATACTACTAAACACAGTGCATGCGTAAAAGTTTGACATTTTGAAATATATTCAAATTTCTAAATAAAAATGTCAATTGTATATACTATAATATAGGAAAATAACGAAATTGTCGAATCTCCATTGAAAATCATGAAGTTCCTGAAAACTTTTACCCATTCACTTTGTGTTCTCATGTTGGTATATCAATAAACAGGACAGAAAATAATAAAAAATTAGCCCAGTCCCACAATGCAGACTTCTGATTGGCCAACTTATAATTTCAGATTCAAAATGTACCAATCAGGTTTGTTTTATGTTGATTCTGGAGTAATGCCAATGCTTCTGTTAACTACAGCGCAAGGTTCATCAGACCAGTTTTCCTTCGCATTGTCATAAGTTTACCAGTACTATCTTACCCTTTCACAAGGAACCAGCAATTTCTCCATATTTGGATTAAAATCGAAATTGTTGTCAAGTTTTCAAGTATTTGAGAATTAGCACACAAAACACATACATACAAATACTACAATGCATGTCATTGAAAGCTGTTGATTTGTGAACATGGCAAAAACGTGAGGAAATCATATCATGCTTTCTGAATAGAAATAAGGCATTAAGATTGATGTACGACATGTGTTTTAGAAACATTTCAACCAAGAAAACTTTACAAAACACATAACAAATAAATGAAGAACTAAACATTTTAATCCAAACCATTTGTGATGTAACCTATTCAATACACATTATTTTATATGTATGTGAAATAAATGCATAACTAACTAATGCTTACTCTAAATGACTTTATGCTCTCTTCCACACATGTCATCAACTAAATTGCATTTGACAAGCAATCTAAACAATGAACTGGGACTTTAAATGATCTCTAGATATGCTTTGACAATGATAAAATAATTTTCTCAAATCTCATTTCCTATAGCTTATATTGTGCTATTCTGATATTACGGAAGCATCATTTTATGTAAGGCATAAAAAATCTTTGTTTTTGGTATCAAAACTACCCTAAAAATAACTTTGTTTATATTTTTTGTAATTTTTTAATACTTTTCCAATGGTTACAGTGTGTTTTTCAAAGTTAAAAAGTCATTGTTTTTGGATTTTCAATGCTTGACCACAAAAAATAGAACAATAGTGAATCAAGAGCGTGGCCAATCACTTGAAGGTTACATTCATGAGAAAATTCACCTTAAAATTTAGTTTAAAAACTGATTAAAAAAAATATGTTACAACATTGTTGTAGTTACAACTACAATTATGTATTGTTGTCAATTGGACATGTAAAAAACACAGGTAAGTGCGGCCAAATCAGCAGCCAAAAAATAGGTTAACCTAGATGCTCGCGGTTAAAAGTATATATTAATATTTTTTTGTTTGTCTGAGAAGTTCTTTGATGTAATAGATAACGCTTACAATAGACAGCATATTCTATTAACAAGCTAGGTGGCTCACCTGTTGAACATTGGTCTAGGTATCAATACAACTTACATTCTGACCATATTTCATTAAGATTGGATCAAACAGCTACCTCTGGAATGTACACAAGGTTTTCTAAGATTTGATCTAGTGACCTAGTTTTTGATCCCACGTGATCCAGTTACGAGCTTGTCCTAGATTTCTTGCAGAGCAACATTCTGACTAAGTTTCAGGAATATTGGATCAAAACAGTGACCTCTGGAGTGTAAACAAGGTTTTACTAAGATTTGACCTAGTTTTTGACCCCACATGACCCAGTTTCGATCTTTGACTTAATTTGACAAAGAACAACATTCTGACCAAGTTTCATGAAGATTGGATCAAAACTGTTGCTCTACAGTGTACACAAGCAAATTGTTGACGAAGAGTGACCAGAAAAGCTCACCTTGTCACTATGTGACAGGTGAGCTAAAAATTATACCTCTATACTATTCATTACATACATGTATACTTTAAAGACATCTAAGGACAAAAGTTCTGACAGAAAAAAGTCAGGTTGACTGGCTCATTACTCATCACTGGTAAAAATTACAGCACCTTTTTGTGTTAACCACATTTTGGTTCTTGACTTCACGACCTATGCCAGGCACACATTCTCTGGCAATAATCTGACTAATTCTGACACTACTTTGTCCTTTCTTTCACATAAGCTTTACACTGTTTCATCAAGAATAATGTAACTATTCAAAGATTTTTGTTAATTTTAATTATTTATTATAAGATTTACTGTATATGTTGTGACTTTTCTATTTCCTCTTTCAGAAATTTCCAAAAAGTTTCCACAAATTTTCAAAACATTTCCATAAACCAAAAAAAACCCAATGACCTTGATATTGTTTGATGATATATTTAACCTTCCCAAGCTATGCAGTTCCATTAACAAAATGAAATCATACACACGGCACTGACTAGCAATCGGTGATGATGTCTTTATTCAAATATGTATAACCCAACACCAAGCAATAAAAAAAAATCTCAGATTATACAAACTATGACCTCCTTTAGCACACAATTTGCAGATACAAGTATCATTAATCAAATTGGCTATTTGAGCCTCTAAAAACACACAAGGAGGAAATGTAGCAAAAAGTATGAAATGTTACAGAAAGTATCAATTGCAGCAAAAAGTATGAAAGTGCATTAATGTGTTAATGTATCAGATAACTTATTCACAGATTTTCCAAGAAGAAGTTATTCAACTGCACAAAATATTTTTTTCCCTTTGACACAACACGGTTGTATCCCACTATATACTATATAGTAAGATATAACCTTGTGGCACCAACGGGACAGACTGCATCAGGTTGGAACCCTCCACTGAAATGCACCGTAACCGCTAAAGTGTTTGGAAGTACAGCAATGGTCAAGTGGTTATATATACACAGTTGTGGCAGGTTATATATTTGCCTGAAAATTTGACAATTTTTTTTTTTTCCTCCACATGTGGAGAGAAGTTGCAAGTTTATAGTACTGATTAGGGCAAAGTCATGGAAAACCAGTATAGTGAATTAACTGTCATATAATATATAGCAGAAAAAATCCTGTGAAACGGTGCTAAACTGCAAAACAAAAACTGAAATGTTTATGATAATAATGTAAAGTATTGTTCATAACCCTGACACATATTCAATGGAATTTCACCAGCAAACCTGCATTCATAAAATTATTATGAAAGTCGGTCATTGCTGCACTCCCCAAAGAATAATATAAACAGTGAACACAGCTTAAATAACTGGTGTGCAATGACTTCTGCTTCAGCTTATTTCAAATAAACAAGTATAAATTATTTTATAATTATTTTAAAATTGTCTAATTTGGTCTCAGCAATGATACCCACTTGCATAGTCAGACAAAATATTATAATTACAGTACTTTTACATTCATAATTTTCTTATCAGACATTAATTTATGGTTGAAGGTTATGTTGGTCATTATCCATGAAAGTTGAAAACTTGAATTTTGTTTACAATCCAGTCAGGACAGATCATTATAGTTTTCATAAAACGGTGTGTACTGCGGCTATGTACAAGACTTTGAGGTGTACAATTAACACTAAATTTTAGTTTTAAAAGGTATTTAAGTGTTTCCCATCCAAGTACAGATGAATAGATTGGAAACCCAGATGAAGTCTTACGTGTATCGATTCTATACACCAGGCTTGTGACAGAACAAAGCAATCTCTTTGAAACGAGCTAAGAGTAAAGCACCAAGGTTCCTTGTGTCTCATCTCTGTCTTTTGATTTTATGTCTGCAATTATCAGAAATCTACCAATAATAATCAGAAAGCGACTGTCGACAGTACACAGTTGAAATCTTGATTTTCAGTTTTTGATGAGTAAAATGCATTTTGACACATTTTTTCAAGTTCAACATAAGGGACGTGTACATACCTGTTTTATCTTTCATAGGTGACCTTGACCTTGATCTAGCTTTCGGAGATTTTCCTTTCGGTGAACTTGTCCTAGCCTTCGGAGACTTGGCCTTTGGTGACCTGCACCTAGCAACTCTATACTCAATGTCTGAAGTATCATACACAGTAGGTTTGGGTGCCCTGGCCCTAGGGGCTGGAGTATCTAGGGGAGAGGTTGACTCGTCAAGGTCAAGGGCACTGTGTTTCATATTAGAGTAGTCCCCCTTGGCAGGTTGCTTAGCAACAGTTGTTTTAGAGAATGCCCTGTTTGAAGCTTTAGAAGAGGTAAGATGGCTGTCTGGACTGTAAGATCTTGGTTGGTACGGCTGAGAATGTCCGGGGCCATCTCTTGTCATGGACAGCAGCTTAGCCTGAAAAATATCACACATACATGTACATAAACAGCAAAGGGCCATAACTCCTATAACAATAAACCAACCACAAAATCCTGATGATATGGGCAATACAAATACCTTCTCTCTACATTAAATACATTGCAAGTCTGTTTCTGTTTGCATGAGCAGACATCTCCAGACCAAAACTCAGTTTCAAACACTGTTATATTGGTAATATTCAGCTAATTAAATTTCTTATATCATACAGAGCGAAACTTAATTGTCAATATTCGGATTTTTTTTAAACATTTTATTTCTTTCTCTTTGATTTGTTTTACCTGCATAGCAATCTGCTGTTCCTGCAATCGTTCCATGTATTCAATGCGTTTCTCAGTCATATCACCAAGCTGTTTCTCAAGTTGTCTAACACGCTCACTATCTGGCTCAGACCGGGAACCATATCCTTCTGTTCTCTGGGAACCAGTACCTTGTAGCTCGCCGATCCTAGCAAGAACTTCAGCCATCTTCAATTCCATCTCTTGTTGAGCCTACAAAGATATATATATATATAAACTGGAACATGAGCAATGGATCTATAAAACATCATATGAAAAAAGAATGAACACAAATTTCAGATGTCGAAACAAATATTTTTTTAACGAGAATATTTTTTAACCAAATTTATGTATTAACAAGAATTTTTCCACAGTCCAATGAATCTGCTGCTGTAAAATCATTTAATTTTGTTGGGATGAAATTTCGTGGTTTTGGTAAAAAGACAATTTTCGTTGGGACTTGAATTTGTGGATTTTGCATTTCAGGTAATAAAACAAGGGTCAAAATTAATTTTCGTTGGGATTAAAGTTTATGGTTGAGGTGAACCACGAATTCCAAATCTATCTAATCCCCCACGAAAATTAATGATTTTACAGTATTTGTATAAACTATACAAATCATACCAAAAAGGTTGCTTAGGCAGAGGATATCTAATTGATTTGGTAGATATTAGGCAATGTCAGGGAATATCACTAACAACATTACAATTCAATGCCTTTTAAAAACATTCCATATACTTACTACTCCTGTTTTTGCAATGACGTTAGATTTGAAAGAAATATAGTACTTTAAGGAGAGCTTTTTAGTCAATTCTACCCAACATTGCTTTTTAAGGAGATCTCCTTGATGAATGAGATTACAGGACAAGTCAACTAATAATCTTTGCTTTAAATACCAGCCCTATTTTCAATAAACCTACAACATTTAACATGTGGCATGTTAATTACATAATACTGGCACCATTTGCTTACAGTAATAATGATTACGAAAGTACAAATTGACAGCATCACAGAAAAGGATAAGCACAACTTTCCAATAACAATGTGTATGCAAAATTGCAATCATTATCTGTTACATCAAAGTCCCAGTTTTTTTACCAATTAACATAATTTGATCTAAAAAAGAATATTACTTAATGGTGGCTCAACAGAGAAATAGAACATTAAACCACATTCCCTGGCTGAGATAATAACACTAATTTAAAACATATACACATGACAGTCACATTACAGTAAGTGTGTATGTACTCTGCACATTATATAACATGATGGTACAATTTTCAGACATAATACTGCAAAATTCACCTTAAACCACAAAATTCAATCCCATCAAACAATACTTTTGTTCCTTGTATTTATTACCTAAACTCAAAACCCACAAACAAACGTCCCATCAAAATGAACTTTTTTACCAAAACCACAAAATTTCGTCTCATCGTAATTAAATGATTTTACATTATTCAAAAAGATAACAGTAATCGATAATCATATACCAGAAAATAAATGCATTTTGATCCTGAGATTGTCATATTCAACAAGAGACAAGCAATACAATATCTCTGTTTAAAGCATCCCTAGTTGAAATACCAGTTTTCTATCTAGGGGAGACAACTTAGACCACAGTTGATCCAATGGCAAATAAAAGTTATTGTTGCTACTTGACTAAAAACTTAGTCATTAAATCAGTCTATCAAAAAGCAGTTCAATTTTAAGATGAAATTATTTCAAATACCAACACAGTACAACCTTTCCAGAGCGGCCCTCAGTAGACCAACGATTCTCTCTGTATCAACACCTTTATAATTTCCCTAAGCTGATATTTACTATAAATTTAACCTCTGTATAGCAAAAACCTCTAAATGATGACCATTATTTGCAGCTCATAAAGGGTGTTGCTCTACATAGGTTGTACTATATTAAATCTTACCTTAAGGAATGGTTGAGTAGCAGCTACAGCAGCACTAGCAGCAGCAGCGGCTGTCAGCACCTGATTGTTAGATTGTCCTAGTGGCGGTTGTTGTTGTGATTTCTCTTCTGTGGTGGTACCCAGCTTCTCATACCCAACAATACGTGCTTGTACTACACGTCGTACTGGCCCACCTTGTCTGTAAAATACAGCAGCCAGGTTAGTGAATATTCCTTGACAGAACAGAACTTTATTAATCCCAGGAAAGTATGTACAAAAGTTACACAGGGTTCTCAATAACAGCAGGCTGCAGGCTAAATTGACTGCTTAAAACCCATTTTAGACCAGCTGAAATTTATACACAATTTGAAGAAAGTAGATGCATTATGGACTTATCAGGCCTATTGGTTAAGCATTTCAGCTTATTGAGAACCCTGGTTGCAAAGTATACAATAAAGTTCTGTTCTAGTTTGTTCTGTTCTTTGACAGAAATCAAAATTACAAGATAGTGTCAGAAGTTAGCATTGCAGTTTTCTTGTATGAGAGATGGGGCAAATATCCTGATGACAGAATCTGCTCAAAGTTTGCATATGAACTCAGCATCAGTTTGAAACAGTTAATCACAACTAATAGGTCCCCTACTTGCTGGTGACTGATATGCACTAGATACTTGTGTTTTTTTTCCAAAATTTGGGAATTAAAAGGCAGACAACTTCTAAACAAGCATAGTGACATATGATTAAAATTACTTGTGTAGTTTTCTGTATCTAATCTGACGCACTGTCCATATGCAAAATTAGAATAAGTTATATTATTGGGAAATATATCAACAAGAAACTGCCATGATTATCCTTGAACTTCAAGACGATCAGACAATGAGATTACAACAATAAGCAGAATATACTCGTTATAAAAAATACTGGTAGATTTTTTAAACAAAAGAATAAAAGAATTATCAAATAAACTTTGATTTAAGAAAATCTAATAAATTAAATAATGGCATATCGAAAATAACATAAAGATGGTAATAATTAACTTACATTCAGAAAACAATATTCAGAAAATATCTAAATATATATATTAACCGCCTATTAGCATTATGTGCCAGTAGGCACAAAGAAAAGTAAGTATAATTAACGGAAAAAGCAGAACAAATTGACATCATACTGACCCTAAAATTATTAACTGAATAATTGCTAATAAGCTGATTGTAAAGTTGACACAGTTTCCCCTATGGCAGCCCAATAGTCAGCAATGTTAAAGGAGATGGCTACTTTAACAGTTGACCTTAAAAGCAATAGTGGTTATCTATTGTTGCTGGTCAACCTCCATGTAAAATTTGAAGATCCTAGGGAAAATTTTTTAGAGCTAATGAATGGAAACTGATTAGTCTTAGACTACCAACTCACAGAGAAACAAGCCAACTAACATGAGCAATATACTAGTACCCCCTCATCAACGATTTGGGGGCTCATGTCATATTCATTTTTATAAAATATCAGCAGAATAAAAACTATATCAAGATGCACTTAATGCACAATGTTATAAGGCACTAGCAAAATAGTGTCAATAAAATAATGTTGCATGTGCATCAAACTGACGACAACATGCAGGTAAACTAAGATATCTATTTCAAGATGCATTACTGCTTGGGAGGATTACTCAAACACACAATGCTGTATGATGTTCGGCAGAGGCAATCAGTCCTCTTTGACTACTTATTCTCCAGGCAGCCAACAAGTGTTCTACTAAGCTCCTAGGACACCAACCAGAGTCCAAGGCCTGTATTTAATGCTCACAGGCTACCAACCAGTGTTCATGGGCTACAAACAAGAGGTCCTTGTCTACCATGCTCATGAGACATCAACTAGTGGTCCAATGAAACAAACCAATGCCCAATGACTAGTGTCCATCCTCCAGACTTCCAACCAAGGCTCCTGGGATATCAGTCAGCACTTAACTCCCTACAACCAGGCCAGATTCTACCTAAAGCTGACAAAATGTCAAATTGTATTCCTTACACATGCAATACATTCAACTGTTCACTATAAACCGTTAACGTATCAACATAATCTGAACCTTATTGAAAGTTTTTGGTTCTCAAAAAAAATCTCTGCACATTCTTCTGAATAAAAGTTGTTTAGTTTCTGTCAAAATCTCTGCTAAATGATGAATTCAGATTTTTTTACATAAAACTAAAGTACAGAGTGATACAATAAAATCTGTAAATAGAAGTTATACCATCTAGCAAAGGTACTAGTAAACAGTCATAGACAGTTTAATCAAAGTCATCTTTCTTGTGTACAATATAGCTAACTTGAACAGAATAACAATAAAGGTCACAGAACAGATAATGTCAATAAGAATAACAGGAGAGTAGAGATATGTACATTAATTAAGTACTAGTATATTTTATATATAGTGTTACTAGTAAGACAATCTAAAAGTATGTAAAGTTCCTCCAAGCCTTAAAGATACAGAAACTAAAATAAACAGAGATATTGTCTCAGTACATGTATACTACACAGCAGTAAGACATACAGGGATACAAAATAAATCTCGACTTTATACTATCAATTTTTTCTGCAAAAATTAGCTCAAAAGTGACGAATACAAAAAAATGTGGGATCAAATACCATCAAAGTTAATTAAAATGCAGCAAAAATGAGGCTTTTAAAAGCTACAAATACACTAATGCTAATCAAAATACTATCAAAATTAATGAATTTCCATCTGCTGAAGCATTTACTAGGCTATCAAAATATAAAAACTAATCACTCAGAACTGTTCTCTACCTAACTGAATCAATCAAATAATGTGCACAATTTTAAGCAATTTGTAATTAAAAAAAAATTAAAATCATCCATGCACAATGCATTTAAAAACAAAAGTATGCCAAATGAATTCAATGCTAGATTATCTAAAATAAAATTCTTATAACGGGGAGGGAACTTTTTCATGTCTACCGTAGTTTCAATTTATATTATTAAGCATCTTTAGAATTAGGGGCTGAGAATAAGGGCTGATAATCTAGCCATTGATTTATTCTGGTCAAACATATAACACTAGGATCATAATGCAGACAGACTAAAACACTATAAAGGTCACAGACAAGAATATGATACGGCACAGAGTATTTGACCTGATCCTGTCCTTTATGCAGGAATATATTACAAGGTTTTTGGGTGGATATCATAAATTTCCTGAAGTAAATTGTGCAATATCAATTATGTAAATTTGCGTTTGTACTACATCTCGAGCGTCTTCATGATACTCGGGCTTATGAAAACATACAACCAATGAATAAATAAAGACAAACTTTCAGCTGTTTAATTATGCTAATTAAAAGTAAAGGATCGTGTCAGATTCTTTGGACTATAACTAATAATATATTCCAGAACCTACAAAGGCATATAGTTTATACCCTAGACGTACAGGTATATATATATATATATCCTAGACCTTCTGTATCGTGAGTAATTGAACCCTAATGCTTATATATCATGATAACTATATCTATTGGTTAGCTTGAAGCAAAATGCAGCATATGATTATGTACAACCAGTAAAGATTCTGCATGAGGCTGAACAATAAAGTGAATTGCGGTCAAATCTTACACCCTGCAAATAAATTCCACTATGACAAAACCAGTCAATAGTGACAATGTCATTAATGATCAGGTCACCAGTCAACAACAATTTCCTTTGCCTGTACCCATAGAATTAAATTACTAAAAAGCAGCTCAGACCCATACAAATGGCAACTTTTCTGCTATTGGTGCCAATTTCAAAGAAACAGCCTGTCCACACCTGGAAAGCTAACTTGATTCAACCCAACAGCTTAGTTCTTCATCCAACAAACAAGCTGGACATGCTTGAATGAATGGTGCACCACACTGAAAAGTCCAGGGTTTGCACTAGGATTTCGTGAAGGAGGATTTTTGTTCATTTGAGGAGGCCAATGTGCCCGAGCACTGAAGATGGAATGCAGCTTTGAGTAAATTTGAGGCGGCCCACATATCATTTGAGGCAGTCAAATTCGCCTCCTAATGACGTCACAACCCTGAAAGTCATGGTAATTAATGTTGTACATTGTAATGCTGAATTTTGCTTCATGTATATAGAAATGTATTACTAGAAGTTATCTGTTAATTATTGGGTAATTATTTAATTAATCTAGTCTTGAGTTAGTTGTTAACTGTGGTCACCTTATTGACTCTGGCCCAAAACTTGGCATACTAAACATAAATTATACATGATAAATAACATAATAAATCAAAACACTAAAATATAAACACAATAATATGATAAAGAGAATTAATAAAACACGGAGAAATTACAACAGTTAAATACTACTTATAAAACAAATAAAATTATTTGTTTATTCAAACAAATTTATTGAATTTACCCATACACAATGCATTATTCTGATACTGATAAGAAATTGAGTTTGCGTCCTGTTTTGTACTCATCACATGAGCAGCTTTTTGTGACAAATATCAGAAGTGATCTCCCTTGATATGATACTTGCTAAGTACATTTTCTGTATTTGGGTAGTCTCCCCTTATTACATGCTCATGAGCATTGGGAAATAATCAAATGTATGGGTTTGATTTGACATATCTATTGAGTAAAGGGTTAGCACGGACAGTCAGAATGACACATAATCCCCCTTGTCTCCATATTTGACCTGGCAGTTATATACAATGTACCTATTCTTTTCAGATTAATAGAACATCAATTCAATCCAAATGAAGAAACGTTTCCAAATATTTTGGCTACAAAAGTGTAGGTACAAAATGTTAACATCTAATAAACATAAATTTAATCAAAATATCTCTTTCCAGTATATATTTAAAATTTCAACAATGAAAAAAATAAATAAAAGCGCCACCCACTACCATAAGGTACTTCTATGAAACTGATGTGATAAATTTGTTCATAATTTTTGTTTAAGGTACAAATTAAGTTTTGTTACTTCAGGATCAACCCATTATCCATTGGGTTTGTCATTGGCAAAGAAATAACCTACAAAAGTACCAGTCTCATAGTAGTCACAGACATTAAGTGCAAGTAAATCCAACATCCCCTTTTAAAATTACACCATTAACTACCATTACAAGAAGTGAAACAAAATCCAGTTTGTCTGCATTATCGGATATAGTGCAAACCTACTCATTTTGTTTTCACTATTCAATATGATTGAAAATGAAACATTCAAAGTGTAAGCTGTTTCACATATTTAAGCTGAAGAAGGAAATTACATCATACATACAAAATGTCATTTCTCAAAAGCAAATTTAGTTTCATTCAATTGAAATAGGTAAATTTTAAGAAAATTGCTGTAATTTAGTCAAATTTCATTGGAGATTCATCGAGGCAATGTTGGAATTGATGCTTGTAAAAGCCCTCATGGAAATTTCGAAATTCCAAAATGAAGTCAAATTTGTTTAAAAGAAAGACAGTCTAAATAAAAGCCAACATGTATTTGACACAAAACAAATGTCTCCCACAAAGGGCCATAACTCTGGCAAAAATAATAAAACCTTAAAATTCCAGACACTAATCACAACTAGGCTTGGTATAAAGCATTTATGTGAAGCTTCATTGAAATCATACCAATGGTTAAGGAGAAGAAGAAGTATGGACTAACTTCGATACCTCCACCCAGACAGACAGATACCCAACACAAAATCAATGTATCCCCCACTACATGCGGAACTGGGAGACATAATTATTAAATCTAACCCTAGCCACTGCAAACATTGTGCAATCAATCAAACACACACCAAAATGTGCAAAACACAAAAACAAACAATATTATAACAGTACATAGTTCTAAAAGTTACCTTCTAGCAAACGTTTCTTTTGCTATTTTCTGTTTGTCTGTGAGTTTATAGTCAGAGATGTGTACATCTTCATTTCGTTGTTTATCAGGGGCCTCGGATCCACTTACTGGAGCACCCTGCTGTAAACCATGACCTGTCGTCTGCTGTCAACATCAGAAATTAAATAAATATATCACTACAGAAAATAATAATTCCAATAAAATATATAGAAGTAAAATCACACCTAGAGAAAGACCACCTGGAAATTAAGGTAATAATATTCATTTCTAGTTTCAATGGATTGTCAGTCACTAAATTGCTTGTAAGCCTTTATCACAGCTTGCCAGCAGACTTGAACCACTGTAAACTCCAGGCTGTATTTTGATAACATTTATCATTTAGGAAAATATTACAGGTGTCTCAAGGCATATTAAGGTATTTAACTAGTCTGGTTCCCTGTCATACTTTTTGATAACATAGTGATAGGGGAGGTAATTAAGACTTATAGGGGTGGTAGTATTTAACAGACTTATACAAACTTTATACAGAATGGAAAAGTCATGTGACAAACCCTACAAAAACAACTTGAATCTTGCATGGTTGAGTCATACTTAAATGTTTTAGTAACATAGTGATAGGAGAAAGTAATCTAGATGAGTATATTAAAAGACTTGTACAAACTCTTCATAGAACAGAAATGTGACAAACACTAGAAATCTTGCAGGTTTGGGTCTAGAGTCCATTTTCTTTCCAATATGTTTCAGTAACAAATTGTTACTTTCAGATAGGAATTATTTAACTGAGTAACTTGTTATAAAACAGAAAGGTGACAAACCCTAGAAAATAGCTGGAATCTTGCAGGGTTGGGTCTAGTATCCATTTTTTTCAAACTATCATCATCATCATCATCCTCTGTGTGTGGACGGGACAGTGCTGGTGGTATACTGCCACTGTCGTCTTCAAACACAAACAATAAATAAATTAGTATAATTATAATTAATAATTTGTTATTGGAGTGACCAGTCTCGTGGGATGATATAAAAGGTTAGTCAGTTGTTACACCAGTTGATTGTTGAACGCAATTTGTTTACATAGCTTGAAATTTATACACTATCAGAAATTTAAGGCGAAGTTAAAATCGCAGGGCTTTTTTGCCAAAATTGTGAAGAAGCCCATGCCTGTTAGATTTGTGAAACGTAAAGCACAATTTTGTTCAAATTGTGAAATTCAAGCGTAGTTTTGCCTTTGAATTGTGAAAGAGGAAGCACAATATTGACTTTAATAATTTTGCAAAAAGCAATTTACCACTAATATTTCCCTTTATTTTATAAAGAAAATCATTATAAAGGCTTGATATATTCATTATTGAATGTTTAAGCTACTCTGGTTTTGTCAATTTTAAATTGTAGAAAATTTTGAGCCTGTGCAAGTGGTTTCATTTGTGAAAGTGGCATTTATGTGGTTTGTGAAACTGGCATTTTTGAATTGTGAAGCACCCTCCTTCAAATTGTGAAGAAGCCTTATTTCGGCCTCTGTTATATAGTGAAAAAAGCCCTGCTGTGTAAAAAAAGCGAATCGACGGATATTTAATCAACTTTTTCACTAACTTCGCCAGGTATTGAGAGCACTAAAATATCATTAAACCAAATACAATTACCATGTACTAACATTAGAAGGGTTCTGGATTAAATCAAAGAGCATGACTTTTTTCTCCTTTCTCTTAACGTTTTTGCATAAAAACTACCATTATGTCAAGAAGCTCAATATTCCTTGAGAACCGCTCATACATCTGCAAAAACTCATAAATCTGCCAAAATCTTCTTATCCAAAATTCCTGGCATTAAATTTTAACTATGCATTGTAGCTACCGTTTGTACCAAGTATTCATTTGATGAAGTAACACCTTTATTTACAAGGCTGACACATTCCGTTTCCCGATCAACCATGTGGGTCTCAACAAAATGTGACTTTGGAAAAGGGATTAAAGGAGCAATTTAGGGGTCAATTTATGAAATAACTACAGTGGAGGATTTTTTCATGACTTGAGTCACTTACCTAATGATTTCTTGCTGTCAGCATCCAGTTGTCCAAAGTCATCTCTCAGTTTGTGTGAAGCACTATGATAGGTCACAGTAGGGGGCGTCGCCTTGGTAACATGGTCGTCCTTGGTAACAAGGTCACCAACGGATGAAGCTGGAGATAGTGAATTCTGAGCTGATATGGTGACAATTCTCTCTGGCACTGTAACAATCTCCGGTTGACTACTGCTACTACTTGTATCCCGACCTAGAAATTGAAAAATATAAATAAAGCAACCATCTCTGGAATAGAATACTTTATCAGCTCAAGATACACAGGTTCCAATCTCTGTCAAACAAAACTTGGATGCCTGTTGCATTAATTGAATGCCTGTTGAGAAAAACGTTTTAATCAACAAATATGGTAGTATAATAATGGAAATATGTCTCGGATATATACGGATATACGGTAGCCATGGTAGAGGTTCACCAAGGCATCAGTGTATATTAGAGAAAATACCAAAAATGTATAAGTTTTGAAGAAAAAACACCTGAAATACACCCGAGTAAATATTTATCATATTTTATCCAGTGCTTTTGTGTCCCTGGATACGACCCTGATCGGTATTCTGTGTATAAGGATAGTCTGTCTTTATGCGGTATGCAGTGATAATTTCAACAGACTGACAATAAAAAAACCACTTACCACGAGCAGTGATAATTTCCACACTGTCTTCAAGATCTTGTAGTAAATTCTTTCGTTCCGGTATATCACTACCTACCCCATTGTTGTTTTTCTGAGGTTGAGACTTTTGTGGTGTATGCCTTTCCACAAAATATTTTGGTGTACTACGGAACTGAAGACTGGGATCAGTTATTTTGTCAGCTAGAGCAGGTTGAGGTTTCTTACTTACACCTGTAGGTCTTGCATCACCACTTTTAAAACCTGCAGCACTAGATTGGGACTTTTTCTCAAATTTATCATTACTTTGCAGTCCTACATTAGTTCTAGGTTTTGTTTTAGGCACCATATTAATGTCTTCATACGCTTTTTCCGCCGATTTCCTCACTTTCTCAACTTTAAATTGTTCGCTCCCCTCTGCACCTCTTGGGAAACTTCTCTGAGGGAATCGGTCACCATTTGAATCATTAGAGCTTGTTACAACTTCCATTTCCTGACCAGTTTTATGGTTGATCAACGTTCCAGCACCATTCAGCAGAGCAGACGGAACTTTTCCGTCACTAGAAGCAGATGACCTCGGACTTTGATCTTCAAACGGAGGTTTGATTTCACGTAAATGCTTCCGTGATATTTTAACTTTTTGAGGTCCTGAGGAATTAAAGTTTTCTACACCGAAAGAAGTTTTTGAGCACTTAGAAGAACCGCTAGAACTGCCATTGTCTCCTTTCTGTGCATCTGCTAGGACACTTCGGTCACTTTTATCTAGTGTGGATCTAATCAGTACATCACTAGCTGTCGTACTCTCATCTAAACTCCTTTCACGAAGAGTATCATCAGCTGGTGATACAAGAGTTTCTCCCCTTGATTTACTCTTCTCACTGGTGGTTTGTGTTTTACTGATCACACCGCTATCACGACTTACATCCAAAGTTGGCTACAAGTACAATGAAATTATATTAATATATATATTTTATCCCAACTAACATTAATTTTGACCCTTGTTTTATTACCTGAAATGCAAAATCCACGATTTCAAGTCCCAATGAAAGTGTTTTTTTTACCAAAATGACGAAATTTCGTCCCAATGAAATTAAATGATTTTACAGTATACCAAGCATTCGGGTCCCGAAATTAGACAGCAAACGCACTAACCACTGACCTATGGAGACACATAATAATACAGTCACTACTAAATTAACTACAAAACTTATCTGCAAAGACCACAAATTTCATATCCAATTAGTTGATATCATAAAACTTATTCCTAGAGACCAAATCTTAAAGTGGATCCCTTAACCCCTTAGGCACTAGGATGGATAAATATACATGTATATTGTAACACAACCTATTAGTATAACTAGCAATAAATCTTTAACCAACCTGAGTGACTTTGACAGCCTGTCCACTGGATTGAGACAGTAAGCTCTGTCCAGATCTCGCTGACATACCACTCTGACCAGACCTAGCCGACGCCCCACTTTGATGTGATGTCACAGAGACTTCTGACACTTTACTGTGAGCAGACTTATCCGACCTGTCACTGATTGGTTGACTGGCCGCCGATATATCTGCCTGTTTGGTAACCAATCTAGCTGACTGCCCAGATCGACCAGATGCTTGACTACCAGTGGAATGTATAGACTGGTTACGATGGTTTCCTGTAGACTGGTTACCGGTCGATTTACCAGAGCCCTGACTACCTGTAGAATGTGTGGATTTATTTAATGCCTTAACCGCAGCATCTGTTATAGTTAACAGTTCTAGCATACTCTTCTGACTTCCACCCGATCCTTTACTATCCATCGAGGTGTCACCTGAGAGAGAAAAAAAGTGAAATAATTCAACTAAATAAAGCAATAACAGTTCAGTGCAACATCTCCACAGCACTGAGCAGACCTATAGTAAGCAGTTGCGTTACATAATCATTTTCTTTCAAAAGTAGCAATTTTAAAACTATAATTTTTACCTCTGTATAACAACAATCTCTGCACAACAACCAAGCTTTGTAATGCATACAGTGTTATATAAATTTAACATCAAAATGTTTTGAATCAAACATTATCATGATGCATCACATTCGCAATATTTTTATTATTATTCTTTTTCAATGAGACAATTAATTATACATGGACCTTCAACAGCAATAATATCAGAGTATATATAATATGATCTTTAAGAAAAATGATAACACCCCTGGGTTCATTATTTGCCTAGTGCATACCTATATTAGCTGACCGGAATTCACTTTGAAATCTGTACTTTGCATATAATCCTTTAGAATAATGTAATGATTTTAAGTAAAGGGGCAAGAGTATGGTACATCTCTTACAACTTACCTGATCGTGGCTTAGTCACCTCAGACTCCATAGTGAACTGTGAACACAGCAAGATCTGTAGAAAAAATATGAATACAATTTCAGATTTATAAAGGGTTAAATAAGAACTTAAAAGATAAAACCAATTTGCAAATATTTCCCAAAGACTTTTGGCCAGTTTTGGGTGGCAACTTAGTTCTGAAGTTTGTGACAAAAAGTAGCCGGCAAGATTCTATAAATAGCCAATGACTTTTTCTGCCTACCAGCTCTTTTCTACACGCCTGTAGTTTAGTATACTAAAACAGTAAGTGTGCTAAAGTGTGATCGAACCCATAATCCCCTAATTCCTTGTAAAGGACACTATATGGACCAAGAAAACCTTTTAATAACCATCAAGTGCTACACTCAAGAAGTCCTCCACTTTAATACAGTTCAACCCGTCGCATTCATCAATTTCATGAGCAATGGGTTGTGAAACGCTGCTGAAACCATGAAAATAAAGAAACAGGAAATGTGAGTCTGATATCCTCTTCAATTTGTTTTAGTGCAGAGCTAAATTAGTAAATTACCTGGCGACCCTATGTTAATTACATGTATTTGTAAAAACTGGTGCACCTGCCAGTTTGAACGTTGACACTCCGGTCCAGGGAATAGCATGGTATTTCAATCAAAGGTATTTGGCACAATGGCTGGGCTCGACACTAACCCTAGTCCATTGGCCTGAGGCCAATGAAAATCTAGAAGAACCAGTGAAAGTCTTGAAGGATCAGTAACTGAACATTTTGTTGACAATTTTTTATGTTTTTTCCTGTCAGACCAATGACCAAAATATTTTACATCTAGTCCTGGATTGTGTTGCGCTGTTGACATACTGACATATAAGCTATGATCTAATGGATTTTATAACCACAGACCAAAATTGCAATTGGCCCTGTCATGTTTAAATTTTAATTTGCTGAACACCCGTGATTCGGCTAATTTAACATATTTTAAACGGTTTAGTCAGGTCTAAGAAAGTGTTATATTTACACAATATCTATAAATTTACACAATATCTGTAAATTTACAGAAAATCCAATCTGTAAATTTACAGAATAGAGGCCTCAAATTTCAAGAAAACATATTTAAGTCAAAAATCGCAGTTTTATTTGGTTTTATATTGAAAGTAAATCATTATTAAAGACAGAAAATGTGCTTCATTTTCCAAAATATTGACTTTGAAATATTGCATATTTTTTATTTTTAAAATTAATAAAAAGCACATTTTTTGACGAAATACATGATAATATGTCTAATAAATAACATCCCGATTGAAATAAACACGAATCAGTGCTTATATGCTAAAATATATAACTTTGATTTTCATAATCTGTAAATTAACAGAATACAAAATCTATGATTTTACAGATATTGTGTAAATTTATAGATAATCTGTAAATATAACACTTTCTTAGACCTGTTAGTAATCAACAAGGATTTACATATTTATATACCTCCGTGTAATCAATGATTTTACATTACACATTGACATTTCTGAGTCATATACTGTATCAAAGGACACCAAAATTACTCAGAATCTCAGATTTATCAATTTTGGAACTGTGTTTGAACATGCTTAATTTCGATGTTCGTGGAAATCTTAATAACTGAAACAAATTCTGTCTTAACAGTTTAGCGACAGCATAGTTAATAAAAAAGACTAACGAATTCGTACTTCTCTAAACAAAATCGTTCACAGACTCAAACAAAAATCGCATTTGTTTCATGTTCCATCTATTTGTTTTCATTCACTGTCCGCCATGTCTAAACAAATTCCTAAATACGAATTTTTGTAACGAGTCTTACGATTGGTCGAAAAGTTGGGATTTCCTTTTCAGGGGAGATAACTTTTGTAACTTCGTAAATTTAGCGGAGTCTTGCCTAAAATTTCGGATAACCTTGGATTTTGACATTTGACGCACGTGAAACTTCATATTTCGTAAGCATTCACAAATTCCATAATAAATATTTGTTTTTCAGGTTTTAAACTTGTTGATTTTCACATAAGCTTGCAGTTTCGTTTTGTTTTGTGGCTATTTTTTTGTAAGTCAGTAGAATACTCCAAATGTTTGAAGAAGTGGAATGGTTGTCGGACACGCACAGTTCGGATAAACATTTTGACCATCATTTATGTACTGTTTTCATGCTCTGTGTTTACTGTCAATTAAATTTGATAATCACGGA
The DNA here is from genome assembly GCA_963678985.1 of Spisula subtruncata. NCBI lineage: Eukaryota > Metazoa > Mollusca > Bivalvia > Venerida > Mactridae > Spisula > Spisula subtruncata. The sequence continues at coordinate 21,753,658 of OY787661.1, forward strand.
GTGATGTCATGTTCCAGATAGTTAAACTGCAACCTTTAGTCTTCTTATCTAAATATTAATAAAGGTAAACGTGGCAGGCAACTGTTGCATCAAACTGTTGACACAAAATGAATTGAGTCAATTTGAGGGATTCAAATTGATCCTCTTGCAAGGTTAATAAAACAAGCACTTCCCTGGTGTTTAAATGGTGTATTAAGTGAGGTCCTACGGTTGGTGTAACAAGTCCTGCACAGTAATTAGCGGAAATATGTAAATATTCAAATAACGTAGATTCTCGGCCAAAAGTCGCCTGAAAACGGTCCTGAAAAAACTTAAAAGTCACCCCCCCCCCCCCCCCCCCGACTTATGAAATAGACCTACAAAAAAATAAAAATCATTTTGAACCAAGGTTAAAACCCCAATGGACATAAGCTCCTACGAAAAATTGAGAAATTTACCTCAACAGCAGCATTCCCACATATGGCAAATGACGAGTGAATAGGTTACAATGGCCGGTAATTTATTAAACTATTTGGCTTTGTTGTTTATAAATTCATGTATAAAACCATGTAAAATTCATAGGAAAACCTAATCATTTAGAAATTGCTATATTACCGGGTATGTGATCAATACAAAATTAAGTGCATAATATTCCTAAAATACAGTAAACCTTGTATGCATCCAGCAGAAGGTATGCCGGCCTGAATCAGCTTAACTTGTCCCAAACAACCAGACAAATGCTAAATTATCACTGCGACAGATTGCCATGTATTGTAGAATTACATTTCCTCATTCATCATGTTGATGTTGTACTTAATTAAACTTCTTAGAACTATGATAATTAAAAATTATTGATGTTTTTCAGAGTCATGGCAGGTTTACAACAAGGTGTGCAGCCAGGAACTCAACAATCTGTAGAAGAGAGTATGAGATCAGTAAGCATCGTTATGTTCTTAGTTGTAGTACCTTGTCTCTGATACTCCCTGATGATTGAAAAGAAGGCTAAATAAAAATCCTCTTGTTCTTCCAATACCGCCCTGGCCAGAATCTGTCTGACTACGTTAAAATGATTGGTTACTATGATGTCTTATAATGTACAACATACAGTAATTAATTAATCCTCGTATATCAGTTGTCCAAATTAAATCAAGTTCACAGACAAGCATACTATTAACTAAGCATTATTATATGCATGTAAAATGTATGTTTCAAATGAATAATATGATGGTTCAACAAGAATGTAATGAATTGGGATAATGCAATTTTGATTAATACATAGCAGTATCATCACTATGAACATAATGATTATACAATTTTTCATGACAAAATATGGCAAAATAATAATTATTTCCTAATTCTTTTGTACTGGCTATACCTTTACTCGATATGTGTCAAGTTTATAGGTTACATTTGATGTATTAATTATTTTGTGAAAATATAATAGATATGATATGTCAGCACTTTAAATAAAATTACCTGTAACATTTACTTCTTTTTTACTTTAATGCAGTTTTGCTTTTGTTTCAGTTCCGTGAGTTTTTGACACAGTATAACAAAATTACAGACAAATGTTTTACAGACTGTGTAACAGACTTCACCACTAGAAATATCATAAGTTCTGAGGTAAATGCAGCCATTTTCCCCCTCTTTGTTTGGTGCCCTTATAGGGTACAAATGCACCTTCTAACAGTCTTCATAAATTTTTATGCCCCCGTATCGATAGATCGGGAGGCATATAGTAATGCACCTGTCCGTCCGTACACACCCACTGGTAGTTGAGGGGTGTGGAACAATAGGCTATATTTAGATTCTATTCATTCCGTTGCTTACGGGGTGCAAAATGTTGCTTATGGGGTTTTACAAACAAAAGGATGAACAAAAGAAAACCCCACAATGTCAAGTCAGTGAGAACGTCCGTCCGTCCGTCCGTCCGCCCTGGTTAACCCAAATTGACCGTTTCTTCTAGCATTAATATGGCTTGCTACAAAGCTTTCAAACTTGCATGGATGTTGTATATGAACACTCTCCACACACCTGTATCACCTGACTCCATTTTGACCTTCACCTTGACCTAATTTTGGACTTAGACTTATCTCCCCTTCAGTATTTTCACAATAAAATTTTGTCTGGAGCGTATCTTCAAAACTATTTAACATATTGACTTGAAATATGATATATAAATAGATGGTAACTTGGAGAAGTGCATTGACAAAGAACCATAACTCTGTCTGTCTTAAATTTTGAATTATCTCCCCTTTTGTTTTTTTAAAGTCAAATTTTGCTCTGAGTATATCTTCAAAACTATTTAACATATTGACTTGAAACTTGGAATATAAAAAGATGGCAACTTTGAGAAGTGCAATGACCAAGCAATATAACTCTGTCTGTCTTAAACTTTTAATTATCTCTCCTTTAGTATTTTCAGAATAAAATTTTGACCGGAGTGTGTCTTCAAAATTGTTTAAGATATTGCCTTAAAACTTGATATACGAATAGATGGTAGCTTGTAGAAGTGCATGGACCAAGAACCATAACTCTGTCTGTCATACATTTTGAATTATCTCCCCTTCAGTATTTTCATGATAATTGTTTGTCTGGAGCGTATCTTCAAAAGTATTTAAAATATTGACTTGAAACTTGGTATATGAATTGGTGGCAACTTGGAGAAGTGCAGTGACAAAGAACTATAACACCTTTATCACCAGATCACACATGAAGTCAATCAAGGCACTGCTTTCAAATGTGGCATATTCGTTTACCATCATAAGTCCCTTATAGTTCAAAGCCATGTAACCCTATCAAACATTTTAACTGAATAATGGCCCCTGATTGACTTACAGCTTTTATGGACCTAGCTTCCACGGGGGCATAAGCGTTTATTGAATGCAGTCTTGTTTTTCAAAGTACTAGCCAGTCGGGCTACCAACAAGGCGGAACTTACTAGCCTGAGAAGAAATTTACTAGTCCGAATATTAATTTATTAAAAGTAGATTTTATTTAACTCAATGTTTTGAGATAATTTTTAAGTCTGTGTGATATTGTTTATTACCTCATTGCTTATAACATTTAAAGCAAATATACAGGCTTTGGGCTAGTGGCCAAATTTTCTAAATCATTTTCCGCAATTTCAAAGGAAAATTATTCCTTAGCTTAAGTTTAAAAAAGTCGAAAGTTTGTGCATTTTGCAATGCATAAATTTTTCAATAATACCTGATACTGGTACCATTCCAAATCATGTAAAAATATCGTTCAAATGTCTATATCACTAATATCATAAAATAAATACAACATTGATTGCTTCTTTGGTTGACTGCTTGTTTTTTATACCCCCGCAAACAAAGTTTGAAGGGGGTATACTGGAGTCACCATGTTGGTCTGTCGGTATGTTAGCATCGTGTCCGCTCTGTAACTTTGTCATTTCTTACTGGATTTTAAAATTGCTGGGTACAAATGTTCACCACATCAAGACGGTGTGTCATGCGCAAGACCCAGGTCCTACCTCAAAGGTCAAGGACACACAGGTCAAAGGTTATACAGTCAGGCAAACCATGGCCGCTCTGTAACTTTGTCATTTCTTACTGGATTTTAAAATTGCTTGGTACAAATGTTCACCACATCAAGACAGTATGTCATGCGCAAGACCCAGGTCCCTACCTCAAAGGTCAAAGTCACACTTACAGGTCAAAGGTTATCTGTCGGTATGTTAGCATCGTGATTGCTCTGTAACTTGGTCATTTCTTACTGGATTTTAAAATTCTTGGTACAAATGTTCACTACATCAAGACGGTGTGTCATGCGCAAGACCCAGGTCCCTATCTCAAAGGTCAAGGTCACACTTACAGGTCAAAGGTTATATAGTCATGCAAATCCTGTCCGCTCTGTAACTTTGTCATTTCTTACTGGATTTTAAAATTGCTTGGTACAAATGTTCACCACATCAAGACGGTGTGTCATGCGCAAGACCCAGGTCCCTACCTCAAAGGTCAAGGTCACACCTACAGATCAAAGGTTATATAGTCATGCAAACCGTGTCTGCTCTGTAACTTTGTCATTTCTTACTGGATTTTAAAATTGCTGGGTACAAATGTTCACCACATCAAGACGTTGTGTCAAGGTGGTGCTGCGGGGGTATGATTCATCACTCCTGTGATAGCTCTAGTTTTAATTTAAAGGTCTGCTTAGTCTGTGATTATCAAGTGTTTTTCTATGGCAATTAAATTGTTTTCTATTTAGTTAATGATAGTGCTATTATTTAATCATCAATTTTAATTAAACATGATTTGAAAACATTTAAAACCCTATATCCATATGTAGTATAGTAAATACTGTAAAGTCATTTAATTTCAATTGGACGAAAATTCGTGGTTTTGGTAAAAAGACCATTTCGATGGGACGTTTATTCGTGGATTTTGCGTTTCAGGTAATAAAAACAAGGGTAAAAATTATTGTTTGAGGGATTAAATTTGGTGGTAGAAGATAAACCACAAAATCCACAAAATTTAATCCCCCACGAAAATTAATGATTTTACAGTACATTTTCTGATTTTCATTACTTTAAGTTGTCTTACGGTACTTCCTTGCTAATTGATTATTTCTTCCTTGTTTCAGAATTCCTGTGCTATAAACTGTTTAGAGAAAACTTTAAAAACTACACAGAGGATATCTGAAAGATTCCAGGAACATCAGTTGTTAAATGTGGACGATCCTGCAGCAATGCAAGCTATGGGAAAATGATCAATATTAGGACTAGTTAAATATGAATTGTGTACTATTTATGTTCTGTGGGTAGTTTCAATCAAAGATGTACATGTATATGGTTGTGTCAGAGGTTTGATGAACTTATGATTAGTGATAAGCGGGAAGTGGGACATGTAGCTGAAAAGTTTGAATTTAATCTATTGTGTAGACTAGATGAACTGTGAATGAGGATTACTGACGTTATTTGTCATTCTATATGACCTGACGTCAATAGTGACATCTTTAATCAGCTGTGCTTTATCGCCTCATAAAATATGTTTAGTTGCGAAAAAGGCCTGTTTCACATGCTATGTTAGTATGCATTATAGATATTTTCCATTGCATTTCCATTATAATGATAGTTAATTTATAATTATGGAAGTATATATTAGTCAATAGGACCACAAGAAAGGATTAGAGAAATTTAAACTAAAAATGTATGGATGGACGAAGTGTATCTTTATGCCAATTGTATATGTTTCACACTAATTCACAAAATGTACACTTACAATAACTGTTTATTTTGTTCATCTTGTCGCAATGATTCACATAATGTCAGAAAAGATAGATAAATTTAATGTTATCGGAACTTTACCATTTAGAAAGTTCTCAGAGGTTTAAAAATCTGTATATTGTTATGTATGAATATATCACTGGCTTAGAATGAGAAGGTCATAAGTAATTCTTACAAGCTGATTCGTAAGGCTCATACATAATTGAAATCTGCATCATAAGGCGCTTATGAGCCTATTTTCATGAAAATCTGAACTTGTCATGTTGACCAAACTGAAGTTAAGAAAGCTTGTTTTACCGTAAGTATAGAGTTACAGTAATTTTCAGACAGTTTTTTCTTGTTTTCTCAAAATATCGGTTTTGTACTTAAGACCTACTCATTCTTAGCCAGTGATATGTGTCCACATGGATCAGCTTCAGACCATCTCACTCTGGGCTGTAAGACAAAATTAGAATACTTTTGTGCACTTTGTTATTGTGTTCATGTTGATATGTGACAATGTGATTATAAAATAAATTCTTAAACTAAATTTATGCCAGAGTTGCTGATTTTAAATTTGTGAATAGTGAGAATTTAACTGAAACAATTGCACTTACTCATCTGTAAAAAATATACTGTAAAATCATTAATTTTCGTGGGGGATTAAATGTCGTGGATTTTGTGGTTCACCTTTATCCAAGAAATCAACTCCCATCGAGCAATAATTTTGATTTATCACAGGTCTGAACTTCAAAATCCACAAATTAAGGTAAAGTATTTTACCAAAACATTGAAATTTTGTCCCATTGAAATTAAATGATTTTACAGTAAACAGTCTGACGGACCGATTTTAATGATTTGTTTGTTATTTACAACATTTTGCTTGGACCTGACCGTTTATGTATATGGATGTAAATAGCAACATTTTCTGCACCTGATAACACCCAAATATACAAAGCATATGTGGCCTTTATGCAGGCTATATCGGAATTGAGCCTGGTTGGTTGGTGCAAACTTTAGTCGACACTGTTTCTTTGTAACCAATGGTCTGATTTCAATGAAACTTTGTTTAAATAAACACATCAGTATCAAGTCTAGATGTCTATACTGGTGCGCATGTTTGACCAATCTTGCTTAATTTTGGCATGAATGTTGAATTATGTTCCCCTCCATGAACAATAATGTCACGCACTGGGTGCACCCTCTATTTTTAGAACTGGAAAAACCGTTACTTGGGACGGGTGACTTACGGTTTGGACGAGGTAAATACCGTATCTGATTTTCTATCAAACAACTTATGATCCATAAACCTTAACTAGCTGCCTAAAGAGTTGTCACGTACAGATTGTCATTATTTTCTTTGAAACGATTCTCCTATTAAACGAAATAGCTGGTACCAAAATTTGTACTGGCTAGTTCATTTAAACCAGGAATCTTGTCATAAAAATTGATGACAACCTGAACGCAGTAACCCTTAACGCATACGGTGCGCTAGTTGAGGTTTATGGATCACAAGTTAGTAAGATAGAAAATCACTTTTTACCTGAAAATCACCCGTCCCAAGTAACAGTTTTTTCTAGTTAGAAAAATAGAGGGTGTACCCAGTGAATGTCACGCACAGTACCCAGGTTCCTATCTCAAAGGTCAATATAACAGGTGGAGATCTAAGTTCAAATTAAAGTTTGTCCAGACTATATAACTTTGTCATGCATTGACAAATCTTGCTTACATGTGCATGACCTCCATAAGCCGGAGTGTCACATACAAATCACAGGTTTCGTTCTCAAAGATCAAGGTCACAGGAGGTGAAAGGTCAATTTAAGTCTGTTCAGATCATTTCTTCTTTTGCTCAACGTAGTTGCTAGGAATATGTAATATTATTTCCAACCCCATTCCTACCTTGCCCATTATTTTAACTAGGTCAAGTCTTAGTTGTGCCTCTTTAGTATAACCTTAGTATTTTAAACAAGGTCACGTCCTTGGGTTGTTGTGCCTCATTTGGTCGCTGTGTAGGCATGGGTTTCTGTGGGCATTGCTCAGGGTAGTTGTGTCGTGGTGTTTCTGATTTCTGTGCTCCGCTGGTTAGGTTGAGTGCTACCTTCCCTGTCGGATTTTCTCATACCTTATTTAGATGACTGCACTTTTAAAGAGGCATTCCCTATAACTTCGACCGTTTCTTATTGATTTAAAACATACTAGACATTATTCAGAAATAGGAATGCTACAAAAACACCAAATTTTACCCAAGAAATCCCAACAGTTATCGTCAAAATTAATAAAATTATATTTCCATAACAAGTGGATTCGGAGGATTGAGTCGCCAAACGCTTAGCCTTTAGTACTGCCTGATTAAAACAAGAAAAGTCATTTTTCTACGAATCGGACGACAGTGACTAAAATGGAAAAGACAAATACACGTTTTGAAATAATTATTTTGATGTAGATCTATCTTTAAGTTGATATTCGAGTTGATTAAGAAGAAAATAGTACATTATATTCATTTCACTGACATTATATGCGTGTAAAACAAAAGAAATCAACGATATCGTATTTTGTCATCTCCGTTCCGTCCGTTTCGTTGAACAATGTCCGTTTCGGATTTTAATCACACCATTCTGTGGTTGTTGTTGTCGAATAAAAGGCTGGAAGCGATTTATTATTTTAGAAATTTAAATATAATTTTGATCATTATGGAGACAAATTTCGGCATATGTTCTTCTTACATGTTAAAACGATTTAGTGTTTTATGTTCATTTATGTCATTAAATGCGATAGGTAGTAATAATATGCAAGAAATAGGGAATGCCTCTTTAACTTTGTACATTTTGTCAATGTGCACATGCTTCACATAATCTGCCCAAGGGTATAAATGGGTGTGTGATTTAGAGTTTGAACATGAAATAGGGCATCATTATTTACATTTAACACATGTCCCACGGGGGTGTAGAAAGCCTTGAAGTTGGTGCTTATAGTTGGGAACTTGGGGTGAAGGAGAATTAAGAGAGTCATCACAGCATATATAATTATACATGTAGGACCTTCATGAGTTTGCTAACAGATATATTGAACATGACTTGTAGAAGCCAACTAAAAAAATTGATCTTAAGGTATGCATAGTTTGAGTCCGCTGATCAGATCAAACATCTAGTCTGAGCCAAGTCGCCTTATTTTAAACTCACTGTATATACCTTCACACTTTACTTTTACAATTGGTTTTGATGTGCCCCATCCACACCCTGGCACTTAATTTCAATCTGATGAAGATGGCCAGTGTATGGAAGAAGAAGAAGAAGAAGAAGAAGAAGAAGAGAGAGAAACACATGTAAATGAGTGACCCTGTAGCTAAAAGTATTTTAGGTCTTTATAATTGCCTGCATAGATCTATAGGCCCCCTGGCCTAGTATATATGGTACTTGAAGTTGAAATTATAAAACTGCTGTGTATATCTGTTAAATCTTGCTAGAGATTAAGACATTTTATGAAAGCTAGAATAATTTCAATACATCGTTACGAATGACAAAAAAAGCAAAAATAAAGTACAGGATTGAGGAATCTTGAAAGAGTGCAATATATGTGACGACAACGATGATAACAAAAACATAGTCGTAATTGTTTGTCAATTCATTTTGTAAATATTGTTAATTTTAACATTTTGCCATATTCCTTGCAATATGAGTGACCAAGTCGATGATGGGACGTACATGTCGTCTGTTCAAACAAGGGTCGGTCACGTGGCTGTTGCTGCTAACGATTTTATGCTTATCTGGGGTGGATACACGGTATGTATGTAACTAGACTAGTACCCGGGCAATCAACTATCCGGATAATGTGTTTTTGTACATGACAACGTTCAACATGATGACTTTAATGTGTATGCAAGTAGGTTTGTGGAATGACAGCTTTGTCCCTTCCTTTTATCCAGCATTGCAAGTATGTATGTCTCATAGATCTATGATCTATAGTGGACATGGTCCTCTCACTGTGTTCAGTTATTGAGTTAAGTAAACACGAGCAGCCAATTACCTGACTTCAGTGGCTGACGTATGTATCTCGACATCTTTCATGGATGACCAGTAATTAAAACTGCATTGCCGGGCTATTAAAGAATTCAACACACTAACGACTGGATGAAATATTAGTCAAACAATCTCGACCTAGTGACTAAGCGTCATAAAGGTCTCCGTGGAAGAAAGCCACCGGAGACCGAAATCTTGCCTAGATGAAATATGTGCTGGTTGGTTCTCGGCCTTCCGTAGCCATAATAACTTCTCACAGGTATTCCATAAGTGCTTAACTACCAATCAAGAGGTCCCTGGTTCGATCATCAGTCAGGACACTTGGTTATTTGCTGAAACAGTCACTATTTACTGTTTCAATTGTGTTTCCCACCCATCTAGAGATGAACTGGTAGGAAATCCAGAGATATTCTCCCTTGTATCTATGCATTATGCACCAGTCATTTGCATCCACGGTCCCCAATGCCCAGGGATCAACAGGATTTAGACTGGGAAACGGCAGTGATTTTACCCCGGCCCTCCTTGTCACAACCGGGGACAGCTGATGGTAAAACCTTAAATATCCACTTGATACTTTCAGGGATTTCCCTGATGCAGGTTTTCTGCGTCCCTGACGCAACTTTGTGGCTTGGGACCCTCATTTCTGAATTACTGTGCATCCTTGGGACCCCCAAATAGGATCCATTGAATAAACATTTTTCTTTCTGCTATTTATTGCACTAAGTCTTGTGGTGCATTGAGCAATCTGAATTTGCTGCTTTATTTATTTATAAATTTGATACTCACTAATAATGAGCTTGAAATGCATTACCTTATAGTGAAGGGACCCCCAAAATTTCTCAGGGACTCCCTAAATATAAACCTTAAGGGTCTTGGGACCCTCGTATGAAAAATCCTAGGGAAACCCTGTACTTTGTATATAGACTAGTAATTCACCATAACAAGAGGAGTCCATACGGACATTTTGAAGGCTGATAACTTTGTGGCCTATATTTATTGAGTTATTTGCTCTTGTTACTATCAAAAACGAGACAGTCCTTTATTATATAAAGCTGTTAATATAATAGGATCATATATGTACAAATGCATAATTATAGTTACTAGTATTCTTTGAGTATACAGTAATACACTGAGAAATGGAAACATTTATTTTGGATTTATAATTAAACATGACATACATACACATGTAACTTAGAGAAAAGATTATAATGTGAAAAGTAGTGCTTAGTATGACAAATAGAAGATAAATGACAATTTCAGGATGACTACACATCATTATCTGAGAGATATATACATACAGACAAGATTGATGTCTTCCATACTGACTTAGATGAGGGCTACTGGTATGCAAACCATCTAAATCATTTTCATAATGTTAAATTGAATACTTGGATTGGGCAATTACAAATCATTTATGTATAATTTTATGATTTCTATGTTTGTGATTTTTAACACAAATTTTCGACGCAAAAAGTCAAGCTGCTGTTGTGATGAGATCATATTCACTGATACTTCAACTTCAATGATGAACTTAGTCTCAGAGCTACAGATAAGCTGCGTATTGGGGTTATGACCCAATTAATTTTCTTAAAACCCCAATAGATATTGAGAGCAGGGCTCGACACTAACACTGGTCCCCTGGTCCGAGGCCAGTGAAAATCAAGAAGGACCAGTGAAAATCTTGAAGGACCAGTAACTGTTTTATTTACAAATTTTACGTTTCTTTGCTAGGGGACCAGTGACCGAAAATAGTTAGTGTCAAGCCCTGGAGAGGAGGGAGTAAGAAAAAGCAATTACAATCTGAAATACCCAAAAAGAAATGGATGATATAGAGAAAAACAGTAAATAAAAGATCATTTACCCTATGAGTTTGATTAAATACCCAAATAAAATTTCGCAGAACCCAATAAGGGGGAAAAATACCCAATGGACTAAAACCTTATCTGTAGCTCTGGTACTTCATGCAAGATGCTGAACTTTAACATCTTGATGGAGGCACTAACCTTATACTGTTGCTGTGACAATTACCTTTCTTGTGAACAAACAGTTGATTTCAATCAGTTGGGCTCGTCCTGCTATGAACTGTCATGGTTATGAAGAGCTTGCATAAGTTGCGTCCAATAACAATCTGCAACACCCACCTCATTTTCAAGTAGAATGTGCATATTATATTATCTTGGGCATATTTTATCTTTCTAGATTCTATGATAGTTGAGCTTGGACACTTGGTTTTGTTTATATTTACAGGACCAGCCATAAGACAAGTGGTAACATCCCAGTAGGGACATCTGGAGCTGTAGCTATTCTAGTCAAACACAATATGTATGTATTTGGTGGTCATGCAGAACACGGATTTCCTAGCAATGACCTGTACTGCTGTGATCTTCGCACAATGACTTGGGATAAAATAAAACCAAATTCAGACAAATTACCAAGCCCAAGAGACAAATTTACTGGTTGTCATTTCAATAACAGGTTTGATTTACCTTTAATCGATATAGTTTGCAAAGCAGTAAAATCATTTAACTACAATTGGACAAAATGTTGTGGTTTTGGTAAAGAATATTTGCTGGGGACTTTATCTTTAATATTTCAGTGCATTGTGGGTATTTCATGCTCACAGAAATTAAGCAGCGGTGCAATCGAGAATCGAACACATGACCTAGAGATATTCAATAGTACATGTGAAGATCTCTGCAACTCAAAGTATATTGATAATTAACATTCACAAATTATTGAAACCAATTTGATTTTGTGTTACTTGTTTCTTTGTGTATTAAAAATTTTACATTTACTCTCCTTAGTCCAAGTTTGCTGAGATTGTGTCACCAAATAATCTTAACTTGTTTTGTTTCAGACTATATTACTACGGTGGATACGGCTATACATGTTCATATGGTGAAGATAGTCATATACTGGCAGATAATGGAAAATTTGTTGTAAATTACCAAGAGAATAATGTGAGTTTTATCGTTAATGGTACTGACTTACTGTAAATAACTTTAAAATTTGTTTCTATTTTTCTTTCACAAATTTTGGTAAGGGACTGCTAATTTCTTGGATTAATGAATTTGTGGTTGATGGTTCCTTGGTAGGTCTTTATGTTATGAAAGTTTATTTATAAACATTGCATGTATTTATAATTTGCAAAGAACCCAATTTGTAAAAATTAGGGAAAAGTAAAAGAGTTGCAAATCAAACCCATAATACAGTATCCAGTAAGTACAGTGGTAGGGCTATAGTCTGTAACCTGTTCAATCTGGGTTTGAATACTGAGGTTCCCAAACTATATTCATGTGTGATATAGGCTACTGTAATTTTCTCCACATGCGGGGATGATTTTACTCGCTGCAGAGGAACTTCTCATATTTCAACGACACTTCTCTTGACCCCTTGTTACTGTGAGTTACTAAGCCTGTTTTGCATATTAGTATTATGCTTGGGGCATATCCTTACCATATTTTGCCTGGAGCATATGATTGATTAACTATGCTTTGAGCATATCATTGGCACATTATGAATAATTATGCACGGAGAATATCTTTGACTAAATATGCTCTGAGTCAGAAAAATCATTGGCTAAGAATGCTCAGAGCATTTGTTAGCACATTATGCTCATTTCATTTGATTATTATTCCTGTATATGATCTGGTGTGATGGGTAGTTATCTCGAGTTACCTGGTGTTATGTTAACTCAGTTTTCAGGGAGAGGTTGGAATGATCAGTTAATAGTATATGATATAGAAGAGAATACATGGAGTAATCCTGCTTGTAAGGTATGGTATACTGGTATTTTATGAAATAAAATATGAAAAAATGTAGTATACACATCAGGCTGTTATACAATGGTTTGGAGTTCTTACGCATAGGAATTAATCATGAAGGTTTTAGACATGAGTGGTTAATACATAGCATCAGATTTACCAACTTTTGTTAAACGAAAGGTATACTAACGGCTTTTGAATATTTTACTAGTATTTAAATATTATCTTGTTTTAAATACCAATTATATCTTAAGCCAATGTTACTATGCGAGAGTATCTTGTTTACGTCAATTGTTGACCTGCATAATGTCATAATTGGAATACTTGAAAGAAGTCAGTTGTGACGTCGCTTTCATCTGTGTATAAAATTCTAAATGATGCATTTCTAGTTCTTTGTCTATATATAGGCAAAATCGTCTGGTTAGGTTAGAATGTACTTAATTTATCAAGCATTCTTTGTATTTCTAGGTCAAATAACATCTGATTCAGATGATTTTCTAAGTATTTATTAACTCTGTGGGCATTTATGCTGTACTGTAACCTCTGATGAAAAAGTACTGACTTCTAAATGTACATTTTATAATGTTTATTTTAGGGTTATGCACCTATTGCACGTGCAGCTCATGCATTAATGGTAATTGGTAACATACTGTATATATTTGGTGGAAGACATCAAGAAAAACGTTTAAATGACCTTCACAGCCTTGATATCGACACACTTACCTGGTCGGGCGAGTATGTAAATTAATTTTACAAACTTTTGCTGCATTTTGAAATGCTTTATGTTGCGTTTTCATAGATTCTTTCTTGCTGAATTTCTAGCTGACAGGGTCAGTTGTGGGTCTATGACCCTCAATACACAAAAATTGTTTGACATGCTATGATATGATTTCAATTTAAAGGGGTGAAAGTTGATGGGAATGGCACACTTGCAGTTGGTTTTATTTCTTGCTTACTTATTTCATAGATAATGAATTCACTGACAAATATATGTTTGCATGTTAATAAAGAATATTAATGCCAATATCTTTTTAATTCACAAGGAGCTCAATTCATGAATAATTAGTAACAATTAAAACATCACAGTGAATGAGCCTCTTCCTTAAATTTGGCAAAAGGGGAAGAAGTTTGATATTAATTGAAATTAAGGTTAAATTGCATTTTGTGGTTGTCAGATATTTACCATTTTCTTTATTTCGTAGGTTACATATGGATGGTCCTATACCATGCGGTAGATCCTGGCATTCCCTTACAGCAATATCTGAATACCAAGGATTTATGTACGGTGGTTATTCTCAAGCAGGAGTTCCTTTAAGTAAGTTAATATTCATATTTCATTCGAAATGTTGTGAAGAAACATAGAGACAAAATCTGAAGTCTGGATAGCCATTCCAGTACGGAGCCATGCCTTTGGTCAATTTTAAGACTGCTTTCAGAACCACCCAATTAGATTGTTTAAATTTTGAGAAATTATACCGGTAGATAACATGTTGGTCAAGTTGAATATTTGTAACTAGCAGCAAATTTGCCATAGATCTGGCAATATATCTATATTATTTACTTAGGTCAATGACACAAGTTTTGAAACTTTATATTAATGACTGTCTACGCCTCAATCTTGACTGTATTAAGACAGGGCTTTTTCTGCAGGATTTTTTTTTTCGCCACTACATTTGCCAAATGAAAAAAGTTGTTACCACTTATGTACCACTTGGAAGCACCAAGAGGATATGAGATATGACATCAAAGAACTCTTTAAATATCCATTGTTGAGTCATCGAAGTCCTTTCAAACAAGGGTTGTTTCATAACTTTGTGGACTTTCCTTATTGGTTCTTCATGATTTATAAAAAGATTATACTGCAAAATCATTAATTTTCATGGGGGATTCAACCACGAAGTCAAATCCCATCGAACAATAATTTTGACCCTTGTATTTATTGCCTCAGGAATGCAAAATCCACAAATTTACGTCCCATCAAAGTGGTATTTTTTACCAAAACCACGAAATTTCGTCCCATCGAAATTAGATGATTTTACATTATCTAATTCTTACATGTGTTTGAACAGGTGATGCTTGGTTGTTGGATGTTTCACAGAATCAGTGGTCCAAGCTTGATGTTCCGGATGATCGAACGAGATTATGGCATACATGTTGTTTTACTGTCAATGGTGATATACTGGTATTTGGTGGGTGTGAAAATGATATACTCAATTGGCAGGAGCAGTCGGTATGTTGAAATAAGGATTTTGTATACTTTATTATGCACCCCCCCATCTTTGACTAGGGTTCATATCGCTTTACATATGTTGGTTGGTTGGTAGACCAAAAATTTTCTTCGTACTTTACTTGGATGTTGGCCAACAACAGAAACTGACCCTTATTGGTCAAAGGCCACTATGATATTTAGCAACAGTACCCATGTTTCTGTGTTGTCTTAACCGCCAATGATGACGAACCCTAGCGAACTAGGTAGTATGTGTCCTTCACCACAATGTCAATCTATATACGCGTATGTACACTGTGCCAGATAATGACACCAACACAATAAAAATTCACTATACAGTTTACCATATTGATTTTGAGTTCAGTTGGTCAAAGGTAAAGGTCGCTGTCACCTTTACCATTTCCAACTATGTGGCTGCCGTACATGTTTTACAAATATCTCTTGTTTATATATGCATAGATTCAGGGCAACCTGTTTCAAGGGACCTTTACTTAGGCAACCCCTCACAACAACAGCCGTAATGCGTATCTCTCAATATTATAAAGAGGGTTTCTGTAGAGAGGTTACATAGTGTCTTTGGGTATGCCACCCTTGTCAGTTTGTCCCTTGATGAATCAAATTATTCCCAAATTATTTTAAATACCAAAACTAGCAGTTTGTGGCTCTAGGTTGCTCACATGAAAGTTGAATGGTACATGGTCCTTTTTATCTTCTTGTTAATTTTTATTCTCTCCTCTGAAGTGCAGTTTTAAAAAATCCATAATAAACCAAAAAATAAAATGTGGTCTAACAGCTTATTGAGAACTTTATTTCATTTCCTGTTTTTCAGATTCATTCCAATGAAGTTTTAAAATTCAGGTTACAACCTTCCAGCTTACAAAGGTAAGTTTTAAACCCATGAAAGTGCAAACACTTACTTTCTATTGCATGGTCCTGTGTTTTACTGACGGGACAGCAAGTGGAAGAGACAGTGCTGTGATACAAGCAATCTGGGTGGAAAATCTTTCCGAAAAGACTGCTTCGTTCTTTAACAGGCCTGATGGATAGCACTAGTGCACAGGAGACTACCTTTGGGTGCGAACATGTCCATCTGTATCTAGTTCAGCAGAAAACACTGAAAAGCATTTCTGAAATATACAGTGCCCCCAGTCGAAATTCGAACCAATGACCTAATTAGTAGTCAAGAGCAATAACCAATCATGCACTATGGCACCTATATTTATAACTTATTCTACTATTCTTTCGTACTGTAAAATCATTTTAATTTAATGGGACAAAATTGTGTGGTTTTGGTCAAAAAGACCATTTCGATAGGACCTTAATACTTGGATTTTGTATTTCAGGTAATAAAAACAAAGTTCAAAATTATTGTTTGATGGGATTTGATTTTGTGGTTAAATGCAAACCACGAAATCCATGAAATTTAATACCCCAGGAAAATTTATGATTTTACAGTACTAGTATTCTAAAACTCTGTCAAACATGTAAAATATTTGTTCTTTCAGGTTGTCTCTACTTGTTACATACCAAAATGTTGCACCAGAATTGTGGACTGTATTACCAAAGATTCTAAGTGACTGGTTACATAAAAAACAAAAGTTGGAGAAAATGAAAGAAAGTGCACCAACGGAGAGATCAAATTTCAGACAAGGATCCACATGTGCTGTTTCATAGTCAGATACCTACCTCTACAGTATTGACGTTAACGTCGTAAACCATACCGGGTCTGTGTTCTCTCCCTTGGTCTATCCAATTGTTGATTGGGTTAAAATTATATTAAACTAGTTTCAGAAATTTCTGAAGCTTTCCAGCGATAATTTTTCCTGAACAAGTTCAATATAAGTTTGCATCAATTGAGAATGAGTGTACAGATTCATAGGAAATATGACGCTAATAATATAAAAGTCACATTTTTCTGTTAAAAAACAGACACTGATCTTTAAACAACTATGTAAATACAAATGCAATATCTTTTATTCGATATAACGATGTCCTACTTGAAGATGAGATGAAGTGACGTCATTTGCGTGTAAGAATATATTTAACATACTTCTTATTCTATCCCAGATACAAGGAAAGTCATGTGATAAATGTATTTATTACAGTATGGGAGACCAAGGGAGGTAATAGAGTGCCTATAGTGTGAACTACATTGTCTTTCAAATTTGCTATTTCCTTATGATGTGCCTAGTGTAATGGTTAAACATACTATGTTTTGAAAGGTTCATACATGTATTCAGGCTTGTTAAGTCCAAATACATCATACATGTATGATATTGCTTTTCAGTGAATGTGGGAATATCTGTACTGAATCCTGCCAATTCACCTAACCAGTTATTCTAATCTGTTTATGAATACTAAATTTCCCTTCCACAAGGTACCAGAAAAAAATGTTCCACCTGTTGTGGAAAATCAGCTTTATTGTAAAATTTCCATAAAAGGGTATGTTACTATGTATGACTTGGTATCCGTTGCCTAAGCAAAGTGCTATCGAGCGCCTTCATTCGGCCACCTCCCATTCAATTAAATATAGAAGGCATGGCTTACCTCCTGTGTTCTATGTAGTTCTTTGCCTTGGCAAGGGACACCTGCTGTGATGGCAATCTAACCCAGATTGCTGATTTACACATCCAATGTACTAACCACTGTACCATGACCACTGAGCTAGCCTAGCATTGCATGTCAAAATTTACTGTATATTTATTGTTAGCATTCTATCAAAGTACAACCTCAGTAGTGCTACACCCTTCGACAGCTGCCAATTTTGACTGTTGTTTAGAGGTTCAATTATACTAATAAATTAATATCAAGTTTCGTCATGTTTTGAAGGTGTTGTTAAGAGAGGTTGTTGCTCTTTAGAGCGCTGCTATGAAGAGGTTGTACTGTTGCCTTTTTTGTTGATGTTTATATTGTCCTTTGTTTATCTCGTTTTGAATTACAATGCAATGTTATTGTATTTTGTTACACATAATGTGCTATTTGTATAGTGCGGCTATATGCCAATATTTTTTGTTGATTTTTTCCTTTGTTTTACTGATGTATGTACACAGGTGCTTGGTTCGACTGAAAGCATGATGATCGATATTACTTTAATTTTTATAATTATGTATTGAAACTTTTATCCGTTTAATTTATCTGTGTTATCCATTTCCCAATTGATTCTTACTGATGAAATCATAAACTTTAGTGCTCTTTATCTGTATTAACTGTAATTTAACGCATTAATTAATAACTTTCTACAATGGAACAACACATTACTATCACTAGTTAACTGTAATTTGGCACACATATTTTATCATAAGTTAATAGTGCAAGACATGGGGAATAACTCTTTTTTACCTCATTATGCCCCCATATTTGACAAGGTAATATTGAAGCTTTGCACATATCGGTCAGTCTGTTGGTTGGTACACCGCATAGTTTACTTGCGATAATACTACACCCTAGAATCTTCTAAATTGATGTGGAGGTTTGCCTGTAACAGTACTTGACCCCTGTTGATTTTGAGGTCAGTTGGTTATGTGACCTTCATCATTTCTGACTATTGGGCTGGTTCGATAACGCAAGAACACTTCACCTGAGGATCTCAAAACTTAAGAGGTTGGCTGATAAATGTACATCAGTTGGTCAGTATGACCTTAACCATTTAGACTAATGGGCTGCCATGGGGACATACATGTTTTTCAAACATATCTTGTGTTTTTGTGAGACTTTATTATTGCCAAAGGTCAAATATTCATCAAGTGCTATGTAACAATGCCAAAAGAATAAGAATATTTATAGTTTTACTTTTGATTGATGAAGAACAGGGATATGAAATAAAGAGTCACTTAACTTGTTGTTATTTGTCATACGTATGCCTATTTCTATGAAATATACCACTTTTACTGATACTACTTTGAACTTGTTTATTCTTACTATAGATAGGTTATAGCTTAAACTACTTTCATCATTGTTGCAGTTGATGCTGTGTCCACTTTGGATGAAACATGGACATACATATCGCTAGCTTAGAAAGAGAAGGTTGTAACTACTACTTAGGACCTTATAAGACTAATGCATATTTAAAATCAGCTCCACAAGGTGCTTCTTAAGAGGATATTTTCATCAAAATCGAAACTCGTCATGTTGACCAAAATGAAGTTTAAACAGCATATTTTACCATAAGTAAAGAGTAATTTTCAAACAGTTTTTTCTTGTTTTCTAAAAATATTGATTTTGTACTTACAACCTTCTCATTCTAAGCCAGCCTTTAATGACATACTGTGTTTATCTAATTTCATAGATGAAAGCAAGATAGTCCTGTGTAGCAGAAAAAACGGTCAATAAGTGCTAGAAAATAAATAATCAAACAGAATTCTAGATTACCTCCCTGTTAGTGTTGATTAGTAAAAACTCGTTGAATTTCAATGAACATATTCAAAAATAAAGAAAAAAGCTTAATCTTATACTTAATACAAAACTATGAAATTTAAAATGTGAGTTGGCATAATGTATGGTGAACTTTCACAAGCCCTGTCTATACTCTTATTTGTAGTTGTGAAATTTAATTATTATATTAGGAATTTTGATTTGAGGATAAGTTTAAGATTTACATAAATATTTTTATCAGTAGCTGATGATTACAGCTTGAAATATTTTTAAATGGGTACAAATTTTGAAGCCTGATCATATCGGTTTTATATAATTCATGGATTGAGGGTAGATTTTTTTTTTCAAAAATATCTCTGCAACTTCAACAGTTTACTAATTTTAATTTTTATTGGATAACAATGTTTAACAGTACTCAAGTATCCTCTGCACTTTGTTTCATAACTAACAATCTGTCCTTGCGGTAGCCTAAAATTATTGACAATGAATCGAGAAAACAAAGATCATCATGCCGAAACAATCCTGTATAAGTTGCAGGCACCAAAATCAAGAAATCCACATCAAATCTGTCATCAATATCATGTCTTTCTCCAAACACATCTTTTATTTTTTTGTCCGTCTTAAAGATATACTTTTCCAGATATTTATGCAAATCTTGGTGAATGCTGACCCTTACGCTATCGAAACATGGGAAGAAAAAACTGTCTAAACAAGTCTGAGCCAAGTAAAGTTTCAAATTGACCAGTTCATATGATTCTGAAAAGTTCTCTTGAAGAATTAGACGGACTTTCTCGCCACGTCTACAAAACAATCTGTCAGTCACTAGATTAGACACCACCTTACAATGAGCTTCATTAACTATACCAAATCGTTTAGGGCGTGATATTTTGACTGTGTGATGTTTACTGCACTCTGGCTGTTTTTCTCTTGTTACACTCTGGACTGTGTCACCAGTGTCACAATTTGCAACTACCTCACCACTGCTTGACTGGGAGCAACCTTCTGTCAAATGATCTAGTTTGTTTAAAGAACATTTATGCGAAATTTTCATCTTACATTGACTGTTGGTGTTGATGTTCTCCTGAACTACATCGCAATCAAATTCATCTTTAGCTTCGTTGTGTAATTCGAGCTCATGTTTGAAAGCTTTGACTCCTGCTGAGTATGTGTTAATGCTTTGCTCAACACAAGGTAAGTTGTGTCCACACCCGTGTCCTGACTTTCCGTCGGCCACATTGCTGCAATTTTCTAAAATTGAAAGCAAAATGAAACTATATAACTATTTGTGTTTTGGAAACATCAACTGGAAAACTGAAAAGCATCATATCATCAGAACTGCATTTGAATTTGTTCAGTAGCAGTTAGGTTACTGTAAGTGTTCAATCTATGAAAGAATAAAAAGAATTCATGAGACATAATTGAACAGAGATAGGAATGGAAATGTATCGTTGTAAACAAGTGGCAGACAAGGGCTAAATTAACTAACTGTCCTTGTGTATTACATGTTGCACCAAAGCTTGTTAAAAAAAACTTGTCCTAATAAAGAGACCAAAGCAATGTGTCAGACCTGTTGCCCAACATGAACACTAGCTCAATGCAATTGCACTTCTGCAAATAGAAAATAATACCTGGATGTGATCCATAAACTTGATTTTCGTTTTCTTCAAATGGTCTTGAACATGATGTGTGCTTTTTTACTTGACCTGCTAACAAATTTGAGGCTGAGCAACGTGACTTTAACTGTTTCCAGGCAAGATGATAAGAATTCTTTCTCTGTTGAGCAACTTCTTTCAAAAGTGCCTTGTGGAATATCTTTGCTTGTTTGTGCATACACTTCGTAAGAGGGTCCATGACTTCACAATGTCGAACATCTTTCAATTTCAGTCGACTTTTGGGTTTCAAAATAAGTTTATTAAGAGTCTGTTTATTCTGAGAACAAAAAGGTCCATTCATAATATAAGCAGACAGTAACCTGACATGGTTTGAACGGTTTTCTTTCGTAATAGCTTCGGTTTTGTTCCAGAGTTGCTTAAAATCACAGCGAGACATTGCTTCCTCAGGCTCATGGAAAGTTTTCGTCGATCTCGGTTCAAACTTGGCATATTTGCAATCGTGCAATGTAAGGCGATATTTTGGTGGAGTTTTATAACACTTTTGCTGTTCTTGTGAATTAAATTCAGTCACAGATGTATCTCTCTCTTTCAAAACACATTTCTTTGAGCGAAATGTAAAGCGCATTATTCAATTCATATCGTTGACAGTTGGAGGGAAAATTAACACGTGCAAACTGTGTTTACAGAGGGCGCTTTCAATAAACAAATGTATTCGGAACACCTCGGCGATTATCATTACCCAATCTTGTGCGAGATGTTGCGGTTCACGTATTGTACTAAATAAGAACTAGTTCCGGTTTAGTGTTCGTGCATGTGGAAAAGTCAAATTTCGGCTTGAAACAAAAAATGTCGTCGCCTACAAATTTAGTGAAGGAAGACGACCATGTAATGCTTAGAAAAGGAGATAACCTGCGTGTATGTCAAGTTCACAGAGGACGGTGAGCACATTTATTTTGATATTAGTGTTCGTACTCAAATAATTTCGACCCAATAGTTAATATTTATTTGTTGTGTAGCTGCTAATGTCATTAAATTGGTCAATATCATCTTACAGTCATGATCTGATATAGATATTTTACTGCTAGTCTTTCGAGTTCGAGGACAACCTGTCAACTAGGAACTTGTAGCCCTCATCCGCCACAAAATGTTGCTGGTCTACTTTAGACTTTACATCTAATTATCTAACAAAAAAAGTTACATCTACGCACACTACCGTCTACCTGCAAGCAGTGCTCACCTATATACCTATACTGTTCTTCACCACTTTGCTTCTCCGTGCTATTGAGAGCTATCTTGTGCAGCGGACAGCTTCCGTTGCACTTGGTTGCACTTTATTGTGCAACATGTTTGCTATTGTTTTGCTTCGTCCGCTATGTAGCACTTGAAACATGCCGTTTCCTAGCGATGCCTTAGTTAGGCTCGGTCTGAGTTAAGCTGTTACAGTGCAGGTTTGATTCCCGGTCACAGCAGGTGTATCACTTGTCAATGCATACGTATCCATGAAAATTTGGCATCCATGTGGATTGAAGATTCATTGTTGACAGTTTTCATTTCAGTGATAACTTCATGACCAGGGCTATTTCTTATCTCAGTGATGGGGACATCGATCTTAATTAATAAGGGCAAAAAGATACTTATCTTTTTTGTGAAAAAAAAATGATCCATTTCATATTAATTATGTCATGGGATTGGGAAGGCTCCTTCTATTATAAACATATGTGGAAAAAGTCTTACTCCAATGTTCTCTATAGCTTAGACATAATATAATAGCTCCTTGCTTATGTATTTCCAGTGAAGTTTACTTGGAGAAGATGAAGTTTCGACTTGATGGTATTATTGGGCAACCATATGGTACTCTGTTTGAAGTGAAAGATGGGGAGATGGTGAAAATTCCTCGTAATGTTGACATTGAACCAGCTCAAAATGACAGAGGTTGGTAATTCATATTAAATTTAAATAGTTTGTTTAGTAATTAGTGAAATTTCAAGTTGTGTCTGACTATGACAACAAGTTTTAATCAGTTTAAATTAAGCTGAATCCAGTGACCCAGATTCAAGTCAAGAAATTGTTTGTCAGATTTTCTCAAGAATGGAATTCTTTTGCAATTATATGTGCATGTGATTGAAGAATAAAGTCAAACTGTATGGTTGTTTGATGAAAAGATATTAGTTCTGACTTTTTAATAAACATGATAAATACATGTAGGCCTAGGCTAACTAACTTTTATCACCACATGCTACATCAGACCACAGGTAACTGTATCGTTGAAAACAAAAAAAAAACTATATAAATTTTACAGTAAATTTTGTTTTCGTTTTCAAATTGTCTTTATCAATGATACAGTTACCTGAGCATCAGACTATCAATTTTGCGAAATCTTGACCTCACTAAAATTTATAAATTCATAATTAAGTTTTTCTTCATTTAGGTATTGATACTGAGAAAGATAACCGCCATTTGCTGGATCAAGATTGTAACCAAAAACTCACACAGGAAAACATTGAACAAATGAAGAAAGATGGAATTTCTGGTGATGTAAGTTTGGTACTTATAAATTTTTGTACCATACGTTATATTAATTTGTCTGATCAGTCATTGGTGAAAGTTTTTTGTCTCAATACTGATCTCAGTATTTGATAAATAACTGTGCTATGAAATCTATAAGCAAATGATCTTGTTCTGTATGTTCATAAGCAGTTTTCAGTATTTTGAATATTTTGAACTTTCACCCATTTCGCACACGAAAGCTACCTTAGGTGGTCGGAGGTGTGGCCTAACACAATAGAAATCTATTCAATTCATTCCGTGACCACTTAATTCTTTTGTCCTTTAAGTGGTCGTTCCTTTGATCTTAAACAATGAAATGACCACCTAAGGTAGCGATCATGGGGGTGTCTGTCCGTCTGTCGTCTGTCAACAATTGGCTTGTGTACACTCTAGAAGCAACAGTTTTGATCCAATCTTCATGAAACTTGATCAGAATGTTGTTCTCTATGAAATCTAGGCCAAATTCGAAACTGGGTCATGTGGGGTCAAAAACTAGGTCACTAGGTCAAATCTTAGAAAAAAATCTTGTGTACACTCCAGATGTTAGCAATTTGTTCCAATCTTCATGAAACTTAATCAGAATGTTGTTCTCCATGAAATCTAGGCCAAGTTCGAAACTGGGTCATGCGGGGTCAAAAACTAGGTCACATCTTATAAAAACATTGTGTACACCCTAGAGGTCACCGTTTTGATCCAATCTTCATGAAACTTGGTCAGAATGTTGTTCTCCATGAAAGCTAGGCCAAGTTCGAAACTGGGTCATGTGGGGTCAAAAACTAGGTCACTAGGTCAAATCTTAGAAAACCTTATGTACACTCTAGATATCATCAATTTGATCCAATATTCATATAACTTGGTCAGAATGTTGTTCTCCATGAAATCTAGGCCAAGTTTGAAAGTGGGTCATGTTTGGGTCAAAAACTAGGTCACTAGGTAAAATCTTAGAAAAAGCTTGTGTACACTCTAGATGTCATCAATTTGATCCAATCTTCATGAAATTTGGTCAGAATGTTGTTCTCCATGAAATCTAGGCCAAGTTCGAAACTTGGTCATGTTGGGTCAAAAACTAGGTCACTAGGTCAAATCTTAGAAAAACCTAATGTTCACACCAGAGGTCACAATTTTGATCGTATCTTCATGAAACTTGGTCAGAATGTTGTTCTCTCTGGACTCTAGGCCAAGTTCAAAACTGGGTTATGTGGGGTCAAAAACTAGGTCACTAGGTCAAATCTTAGAAAAACCTTGTGTTCACTCCAGTGGTCGTGATTTTGATCCAATCATCGTGAAACTTGACCAGAATGTTATTCTCCATGAAATCTAGGCTAAGTTTGAAATTGGGTCTTGTGGGGTAAAAAACTAGGTCACTAGGTCAAATCTTAGAAAAATATTGTGTTTGCTCCAGGGGTCACCGTTTTGATCCAATCTTCATGAAATGTATATGGTCAGAATGTAGGTTGTACTGATACCTAGACCAATGTGCAACAGGTGAGCGACCTAGGGCCTTTTAGGCCCTCTTGTTTTATTAAATATGAGCTTTAAAGCGGCTTTAAGTATATTGAGCATTGTTGAAGGTATATTTATAAAGAATATGTAACTGCACATTTCTATTATAAATATAATCAGGTATAGCCACACGCTTGGATGTGTAGTAATAAATCACGTAGGCATAGCATATGTGATTTTATGTGTTAAAGTATGCACCTGAATGAGTGACTATCTAATTTAAGATAAAGCACAGCAAAAATGTGGTTACATATCTACTATTTCTATTCTAACATGGCCAATACTTTGGAATTCATCTACAGCCCAACAAAATACAATCTGCGTTGAACTTCATTCTCTCCTCAGCACTTTCAGTTATTTGGGTACAAATTGCTGGCTTAGAATGAGAAGGTCATAAGTGCAGCTGCTAATTACGACCTTATAAGACTGATGCATATTTGAAATCTACATCATAAGACGCTTCCTATGAGCCTATTGTCATGAAAATCGTAACTTGTCATGTTGACCAAACTGAAGCGGAATAAACTGTTTTACCATAAGTAATGAGTGATTGTTAGACAGTCTTTGTTGTTGTCTCAAAATATTGATTCTGAGTTACGACCTTCTCATTCTAAGCCAACGAAATGTAGATGGTGTCAAAAAATGCTTCAACTCCATGAAAACTTCATCAATCAAATGTGGTTTGTTTGTATGATGAAGCACTTCTTAGATTACAATACTGTAAAATCATTTAATTGCGATGGTTTTGGTAAAAAATACCATTTCAATGGGACGTTAATTTGTGGATTTTGCATTTCAGGTAATAAATACAAGGGTCAAAATTATTGTTGAATGGGATTTGATTTTGGGGGTGAAGGTGAACCATGAAATCGACGAAATTTAATCTCCCAAGAAATTTATGATTTTACAGGAATATTCTTATTGATTGAACAATACTACTATAAATGATATTTATTTCTTTGTTTCAGAACCTGATCGACCAATTGATAACAAATAGTTCAACTTTCCAGAGTAAGACAGGATTTTCACAAGAGAAATGGGTGAAAAAGAAGAAGAAAAAGTGAGTTACAAAAGCTGTCAAAAAAGATAAAAGAAAATTGGACAGGGAAGGAAGCACTCAACTGAAACAGCCAAGCACAGAGAACATAAAAATAACCCATTTCACCAACACACTGCAGGGTTGTCAATAACATCAGGCTGCAGGTCAAATTGACAGCTAAAAACATTTTGGGCCGGCTGAAAATGTGAAATTTGTGCACAATTTAAAGAAAATAATTGCATGAAGCACCTTATCAGGCCTGTTGGTGAAGTATTTCCGTCTGCTAGGTTAAAACTTATTGAGAAAACTGACACTGCATGATCCCCTATGAGAAAAGCTAAATACCCAATTTATGTCAAAAAGCTAAATGACCTAGTTTAAGCGATCAAAAGCATAGTATCTAGAATTATAATATTTGGTAAATTATAAACTTGAATTCTTAACATTCTCTTCATATGTGTCATATTTGAAACTTTGATTTCTTTCAGACATTTAATGCAGTACACAGTATTGAAACCATCTACAAGACTCATGTGTGAAATGCATTGGTCTAAGGGACCATCAAGGATCTGGTAAGATTATTCACATTATTATTTCAACAGAATGGGAAGGGGCCTTTTCTTAAAATTTGGGAAAAAATAACAGATATTTTTTGCAAGAGGGAAGAAAAAACTTGATGTAAATTGGATTTTAGGGGAAAACTGCATGATTTAAAAGAATTTTCCTGAGGGGAAGGGGCCTGTAAACGGCCTTGCTATAGAAGGAAAAAAAGCCCTGTACATGTTCAAGTATCAGTGAAACATTCAGTATTAAAAATAAGATACTAAATGTACTCTCACTAATGGGTTCCACTAGCTTATAACTCTGAAGGGTGATTTTGATATTTTTAATTAAATTTAATAGACATAATACATGTACACACAAGTTTAAAAGAAATGACTCTTCGACCCAAAATCTTGAGGGTCAAAATATTGCTTTTTCAAAAATTCAAGGGTCAAAACCCCTACTCTCGATTCAAATTGGAACCTCTGCTCACTGCTTAGGCAATAGCTGTACTAGCTGGTAGCTGATGTTGACTGTTAAACATGCAATTAAGCAAAAATATTGTATACTCAATGAGTAAATAAGAAACATGGAAACACAGAATTTACAAAAATACCCTCAGACATCTACAGAAATTTTTGGCTGAAAAAAAACTTGACTATGAAATATAAAAACTCGCTTATAAAAATGTTCCTACACACCAAATGTTTTAAATTAATAATTCCTAATTGCAGTAACCTGCGAATTGACAGCCTTGCTCAGATGTTATCTATGGGGAATGTACGAGCAAACAGTACAGTAATGGTGGTTGAATCCTGTCTCGGTCTGGTGACTGGAGCTGTGTTAGAAAGGCTTGGAGGTAATGTTTGATTTGTTTGGGTTTATCACATAACCTGCAGTCTGGGAGTGCCGGAAATATCGTAATGCACTCCCAGACCATTATATAAATATTTAAATTAGCCTGACGTTGGTTGATTAGTTGGTTGGTTTTGGGTGAGGTAAGGTAATCCAATCCTCGCCTTGAATCGGCCCAGGATAATGTAGATGTCATGAAGTTGTGTGCATTTCCTATGTAGCGTACATTACACATTGAACAATAATGCGCGTTCTCGAACATACTGTAAAATCTTTAATTTTCGTGGGGGATTGAATTTCATGGATTTGTGGTTCACCCTAAACCACGAAATCAAATCCCACCAAACATTGATTTTGTCCCTTGTATTTATTACCTGAAATGCAAAATCCACAAATTAACATCCCATCGAAGTGTTTTTTTTTTACCAAAACCACAAAATTTCATCCCATCGAAATTAAATGATTTTACACTATAGCATATATTACACATGTTGCTTTATTTTCAGGTCATGGTAAAGTTATCAGTTTCTATCATGGAGATTCTCCTATGAAGTAAGTTTGAGTTTAGTTGGTTAATTAACAGTTAATTCGGGTTCATTTGTTATATGACATCTGCATAGTCCTGGGGAAATGTCCCCGGGCCCTATGGGATACCAACTATTCTGAGGGATTATGCAGAAGTTAAAACACACAAATAATATGTGTTAACACTATTCTAGTATAAAAATATCAATAGTTGGGCTTGTAGTTTAGTAAATCAAGCCGAATCAACATTTTGTCATGATACTTTGTGTGACTTCTCATAAATGAATGTTACATCTTTTACGTTTAACTCGGGTGCTTTTGATTCTGGGTCCTGCAAGCATTATTTTAAAAAATGCCAAGAATAGCCTTTATTTGCCAGTCATCTTTATGCTGAAATATGGCAGACATATATATGGGCCTCCATCTGGACTTGAACCCAATATTCTAACAATTTGTTTATGTAGTAAACATGGAAAATTTGTGTTTAAGTCTTTTATAATTACACAATCAATTAGTTCATACTGATAAAATTTGTATTGACACTCCAAAATGTTAGTCGTATACAGTGGTGCTATGTGTACTAACTAATACATGTGACTGTGTACTTTTACAGGTGCAATTTGGACAACTATGATTTCTCGGAGGAGATTATGAACACTATGTATAACTACCCACTTGAACTTGTAAATTCATTGAAACAAAATACTAATCTTTGTGTGAAAGATGACATTGAAACAAACACTCCTGGTAGTGGGGATGCTTGTTCGAAAACTGATAATACTCTACCAACAGCTGAAAATGTCACAGATAATGCTAAAGGTGATACAGTAGGTCATGTGACTACTTGTGTTAAGGACACAGAAAGTGAAAGTAAAACTGTCGCAGATTCAAGTGAACTTGAACAAGCTGATATGGAAGTTACTGAAGTTGGTGAAAGTACGGAAAATGGTGAAGGGGTTGTTAAAGAAAGTCTTGAAAAGGCAGCAGAAAATGGTGAAGGGGTTGTTACAGAAGTTGTTGAGAAGGCAGCAAATGGTTCAGAGGAAGGAAATAAATCAGACAACAAACGCAAATCTAAAAAATGGAATAGAAGGGGAGGAGCTAAAAAGAATGTCAAAGATCGAGCTGAGGCAAAAGTACTGAGGGCGAAGGAAATTGTGGAAGCTCGGAAAATTATCCAAGAAAAGAATGTAGACTGGTAATATTAACATGAATTCATTTGTTCTGTTCTCTGCCAATTTTAATGGGAATTATTATGCCCGCCCCTTCTTAAATGAAGGGGTATATTGCTTTGCACAAGTCAGGTGATCTGTCTGTCAGTTGGGCAGTTTGTCTGACTGTTGGTCGTTCAATAGAATAAAATGGTTTCTGTTCAATAACTCGAGGCGAGCATGGGGGCATATGTGTTTTACAACCATCTTTTGTTTTAATACAACGGAGGTTGACTTTTAGAAATATTCAAACAAACATCTGTAGACCTTAATATTCTCATGACGTGGTCTGTGATTCATTTGGGTTTTGAAAACTACAAGACCTTTCCTATTGTACTTAAAAAAACAATGAGTCCCAATTTGAAAATAATTTAAGTATTTTCAAAATTTAGCTTGTCAATAGCCAATTTTGATGAGTCAAGGACACCTAAATAAAACATTTCGTAGTGATAAAAACTTCAGTTATCAGTTATCAAGTATCAGTTATGATTTTTAAACATGTTTTAAGCTTTTCCTGACTGTGTCTGATTGAATGTATTTATTTCAGTTTGATTGTTGCGACCAAGTTTCATCCTACACCCATTGTGTTAGCCCTGGCTGATTATGTTGCTCCATCTAGACAAGTTGTAGTATTCTCTCAGTTCAAAGAGGTATGTTAAATTAATGTTATACAGTACAACCTCTTCAGAGTGGCCCTTCATTCAAAATTTCCCTAAGCTGATATTAACTATGATTTCAACTTTTGAAAAAAAAAAAAATAATAATAATAATTTCAATTTTTGAGGCCAATATGGAATATTGCATTATTGTATGTTAGCCTCTTAAAATAAAAACTTTTCTTACTTACTTATCTTTAGAGTAACAGCCTCTAAGCAAATGCCAATAATTTCAGCTCCCTTAGGGTTTGCTTTACAGAGGTTTAACTGTTTTTATTATGCACAAGGGGTGTTATGATACGCTCACTTCAGACTGGGATATGTACTATTATGTTTTCTTATGGTTAGGTATATTTGGGTACAATATCATATGATTTTCTTTAACAGAGGCTATAATGAGTTTCAATTTTAAGAGAGAGCTGTAGAGATTCTAGATCTGTTTTGCTATTATTCCATTACGATTATTAATTTATTCATGAAAAGATGGAACATATTGTTCATAGAAAAAATCAAGAAATAAAATTATTATTGCACTTGTCATAAAACTTTTTAAACAACGTTTGTATGCTAATTTTTTTTCCTTTGTATGTTTAGAAATAAAATATAACATTGTTATGTATTTTATTGCCAGGCAATGGAAGATTGTTATGTACATCTCAGAGAATATAAAGGTTTGGTCAGCTATCGTCTTACAGAGACCTGGCTCAGGGAATATCAGGTACATCTACATTAGTTGATACTTGTTTATTTTAGCCGATTGTGAATTATGTTCTGTATATTTCAGTTTCATTTCCCTACTCGTTTCTGATCGAGTGTTTATCCATTGCCATGTGTTTATGGAACCAGAAAGTTGCCTTTGTTATTAACTTAATGCTGAGAGCCAACTTAGGAAAATCCAATTTTGATAAAGGAATAAATCTGCCCCTCTTAAGCTCCTCTTGAATGCTTTATCACTTTTTGCTGCCGTGAATGCCCATAATAGTGGTCATCTAGATGAAGCAATCACCTCCTTAGAGCAGCCAAAAATCTAAAACTCAATTTTAGTGTGAAACTTTATTACGTGATCAACAAGAAAATCATTTATTTATAATATTTACAATAAAACACAAGACATTTTACTGATTGAATCATTCAAGAGTAGGCAAGGAATTTAAGTTGGTTTTACAACTATTGGGCCATTTCCCACTGTGTGATAATACTAAAAGATCTCTGCTATATATCGCTGGCTTAGAATGAAATTGTCCTAAGTACTACTTATGAACTTAAAAGACTGATACATATTTAAAATCAGCACCACAAGGGGCTTCTTATGAGCCTATTTTCATGAAAATCGAAACTTTGCATGTTGACCAAACTGAAGTTGAATTCAGCTAGTTTTACCATAAGATATACTTCGACTTACTGCTTTTAGCAAGATAGGCTGTATGCACATGTATAGGTAAACCACATAAGCGCTGAGTGGTCAGATAATATGTGCAATACTGTAAAATCATTTAAGTTTGATGAGACAAATTTTTTTGTGGTTTTGGTAAAAAAGATCATTTCGATGGGATGTTGTTGGATTTTGCACTTCTGGTAATAAATACAACGGTCAAAATTATTGATAGATGGGATTTAATTTTATGGTAGTTTATGATTTTGCAGTAATAATGTTATTCACACTGTTTTGTATATTTGACAGGTTTTACCAAACAGAACCCATCCTACTATACAGATGAGTGGTACAGGGGGCTACTTACTGACTGCTACCACTGTTGTCAAATCATCTACATAATTCTTGTTGTTTATAGACATCTCATTATTAATTAAAACTGTGAACACTACGTAAGAGTTTCTTATTTCAATATTCCTATATAAAAAAAAATGAGAAAAAGAAAAAAAATGAGGCTGAAGAAGGCCTCGGCCGAAACGTAAATACAATGTTAATTTTACAAAATATGTGTTGTTGTTGAATTCCCAATTATAATATTCCTATATAAAACTGTTTATGTTATCTACTGCAATGGTATAGTACTAAGTAGTGAGTGCACTTGATTTGTAACCTGGTGATTTGGAGCCTGTTACTGAAGTCTGTTGTGCCTGTTGCATAGACAAGGTGCTATCGAGCACTTTTTGGTAGCACTTTACTATGTCTACACAACTACCTGCTAGCAGTGAGCAGTGTTTGCTAATAGCAAACCTGTTAGGCCAACGCTACCGAGCGCTTTCTTATGCAACAAACCATTTTGGTTCCGCTCGATAGCACTTTGCTGCCCAACGGTTTGCTTGCTGTGAGCACTTGCTAGTAGCATATAAATTATTCTTCGCCCGAAGGATGTTTTAGTACTGGTTAGAATACATTGCAGGAAAACTGGTTAGATAAATCAGCTGAGCAGTCAAGAACACCTAAAAAAATGTTGAGAATTGACGCTTTAAACTTCAAAGGGAATTACAAACGGAAAAACACGATGCTATGTGTTTGTTGCACTGTATGTTTTGTATCATAGTCTGGGGTGCAATAACTGCAGTGCATGTTAGCAACAGCTCTTTCTGTTCAGTTTACCTACTGTACATGTAACTGAGTCTCTTTTTCATTGCCATTCAATGTTATTTAGTATACAGAATGCCTAATCATTGCATCTGGTGGTAGAAAGGTGTTGCAGAATTGGTAAAACAGTTGTGGCAGTGGGATGAATATTATGCCCTAACTAGTGTTTTATGGTGTCATAATTACAGCACATGTTTTTGCATTGTATATACTTGATGTGTTTCAATATACCTAAATATTGCCTAAGTATTGCCTTTGTGTTGAATTGGCAGCCATCTAATGCTATTGGAAGGCAATTGATTTGATAGAAAGAATCCGAAAGTGATATTTTAATAACTCAATTTATACAAAGACCACCTAAGAAACGCGACAGCTTTCACAAATACAAGCATATAGATGTACCTACAAAGATGGCTACCAATTTAAAACCAGAGAAGTTTCGCTGAATTGGGAATTATGTCATGTGTCTGATACTATACTGCAACTTGCATACTTAAGCATAGAGAAAATCAAGAAATTCAATAGCTGGCAATAACCATTTCACTCTTACAATCACTCAGTGCTTAAAGTATGTAACCATACTCTAGCAATTGCAACATCAAGCAAAACATCTACAGCAAAATTAAATGTGTTGTCTCAGCAACACCTCGGAGGCAACACCTCAACCATAAACACCGCCCCATTGAACCATAACGTAAAGCAGCAGGTGAAACCACTCGCGGCAGGAAGTTGGAAGGGGCCTACAATTCCGAAAGTTTTGATATACTGCATAAGCAAGAACTGTCTATACTGCGCACAAAATATTCACAGAATTGACAAAGTTATGCTGATTTGAAGTTCTATAAACTGAATTTCAACAATACAACAATGTTTGAAACCTACCCCATGCTTCTCTATTACTAGGCGTGGACAGGCTGTGCTTGCAACGGCATTCATTCAGGTTTTCCAATGCGCACTATTAAGTCATGCACTCTTACTATTCGTCATTTTAACCGGGACCACTTGCATGCAGAGCTATTGTGTACAGCTGTTCTAAGCTGTACATTTTGTTGCATTTTTCTGCTGGATGCTGCATGTGCACACTGTTCAGTAATTTGTTACTGTCAAGTCAACCGAATTGCATTGTCACATGTGGTTCAACGCTCTCACTTGTATGTATGTATGTATGTATGTATGTATGCACATGTTGCAAGTGTCCCGAGTTTTAATAATTGCAGAATAACAAACGATCAAACATACCCGGGCCCTCCTATTATTATGCCCCTCATCAATGATGAGGGGGTTTTGTTGCTTTGTTCATGTCGGTAGGTCTCTGTCGGTAGGTCAGTCCTGTCTTTCTGTCGGTAGACAAAAATGGTTTTCATTCAAAAACTGAAGAATGCTTCAAGCTTTATGTGGAAGTTGACCAGCAACAGTAGATGACCCCTGATGATTTTGAGCTACAAAGGTCAAGTTCACTATGACCTTTACCAGATTCGGTAATTAGACTGCCATGGGGGCATACGTGCTTTACAAACATCTCTTGTTATTGTTCAACTTAGAGCTGAACCGCCTACTACATTGTCAAACCACCCACAATCTCTTAATGCATGAACAATAAATCAAATTAAAGATAAAGCCACCTTAATTGAGTCCTAATAAAATGATATATCGATTAGTGTGTATTTCAGTTAACAAATTTATCAACCAAAATACCTCAATCACGAGCGATAGCCATGCATATATAAGCTATACCAGGCAGTAACGTATACTATTCTCAAGCAATGCCGCATTATGACAATTTGACATAAAAGGATTATTCATCTACCCATTGATATAAACAATACTTAGTAGATTCAATACCCTAGCATGTATTATCGACGGATATCATAAAAACTTTAAAACTGGCGGCATTTAGTTTGTAGTAAATAGTATCAATTAAATTTAAACCCTGTGGCAATATTACCTACTTTTTTAAATACCCAAAGCTGCAACATTAAAGGGATTTAAAAATGGTGAGTAGTTTAACTTATTATTGTTAAAACTTTGTCCCAGTTTATTTTTTTTTGAAAATGATCTGATCCTGCAGTAGACTATAACGGTTAAAATCGAGTCTCCATGGGGAGACAATTTCTCTCGCTGCCAATGTCGATCTGCGACGCACAGGAATAGACACCGTCTTCACTGGTACAAATTGACACCTTAGCGGAGTGGAGCATGACTTTTTTTGTGTGTGTTATTGTTGCTCAGAGAAATTAGCCTGTGGTCCAGACGAGGGCTTGACCCGGGACCTGTCGATCACAGCGCATGCCCTACTTTTAGGCCACCGCTCCCCATTATTCATATTTTCATAGAGATGAATTTATTTATATCTGTGATATTTTCGTTCCATGAACTTTACCTCGTCATGTATACATGTAGTTGGCATTTCTTGTACATCTTGGCATCGATCGACTGTCCGTCTTTATCATAAAATACTCAAACAAATTGAAATGATCAATTGCTTCACAGGAGATAAATTAATATGATTATTATTTTTCTCCAGTC
Source organism: Spisula subtruncata (assembly GCA_963678985.1). Lineage (NCBI taxonomy): Eukaryota > Metazoa > Mollusca > Bivalvia > Venerida > Mactridae > Spisula > Spisula subtruncata. The sequence continues at coordinate 21,788,790 of OY787661.1, forward strand.
CGAGCAAATGACGGAAGAAAACTTGGCAGGTGAGTATTTTTTCCCAGAATTAACCGAGAACACATTGAACTTCATACGCGAGCTTTTATGCCATGAATACACCCTTATGCATACTCCGACATTGGAAGCAGCTGCAGTCATCAATTCTAATGTTTCACTGAGTCTAGTTTTTCCAACAAAAGCAAACTTTGTTCGATTTCTACTGATACTCTTCCATTTTTGCATTATCCTTTTTTGTAAGTAAGTACATCACTAATTTAGTTTTAAGTCGATTGTAAAAGTTTTTTCAACTTATATTAACCACTCTCGACACCTCAAATAGTTTCCGGTCTTATCTAACGCCACGAGGGTATGGGAGTAAAGAAGCCAGTATCCGTTTTATACTATTTGTGCTTGTATTTCAGACTTTAAGGAAGCATTCAGTCTTTTCGACAAAAATGGAGATGGAACAATATCGTCAAATGAGTTAGGGATCGTGATGAGGGCACTTGGTCAGAATCCAACCGAAGCAGAACTTAACGACATGATCAATGATATTGACGCCGATGGTAAGTAGTGTTTCCCGCCAATTTCTATTCAAAGTTTGCATTTACATAAACATACGACCAAGCAAGGATATTAATTTACTAATAGTACATGTATAATAGTGAGAAAACGAGTGTTTATTTCCAAAATGTTAGATGCGTCCAATTTAGGATTTTCTGGATATACAATGAGCTAAGTATTCATACGATGTTATTACAGGATTCAAATCATTTGTATGATTCGTATACATACTTACCATATCGCTGGCTTAGAATGAGAGGATCGTAATTACTACTTATGACCTTATAAGACTTTAACATATTTAAAATCTGCATCATCAGGCCCTTCTTATGAGCCTATTTTCATGAAAATCAGAGCTTGTCATGTCATTCCATAAGTATAGAGTAAACTTCAGACAGTACTGTTGTTTCTTGATTTTCTCAAAGTTACGACCTTCTCATTCTAAGCCAGCGATGTATCCAGTTCTATTGTGACGGAGATGGAACCCTGTAGAAGATAAATGCCAAAAGAGATTGACCCTCTCTTGAGTTACCATGTCCAACTATTTGTTACATCTGATACCCTATTTTTTAATTTAACAAATAAACAAAAGTCACCCTGCTTAATCGGTACTGTACCAGTTTCAAATTGATAATTCACCCATTTTGTTTTGTCCATATACACGTAGTTTGGATGTTTAGGAAACGGTATAATGCACATTGTACATACAAAATCGGCTTGAATTATGTTTAAGGAAAACGGGACCATGTATATATCTTATGTTTAGTAAATGGTACATTGTTTAGGCAATGGTACAATCGATTTTCCCGAATTTCTGACGATGATGACGAAAAAGATGAAAGATACAGACGGAGACGAAGAACTGAGAGAAGCTTTTAAAACATTTGATAAAGATGGTAATGGACAAATCAGCGCAGCGGAATTACGTCATGTGATGACAAATCTCGGAGAAAAACTCACAGACGAGGAAGTGGACGAGATGATACGAGAAGCGGATTTAAATGGCGACGGGCAAGTTAATTATGAAGGTACGTATGTTCTGTTGCCACGACATAGCGCATTATCTCGCGCATTATACGTGCTCGTTCAATGCCGTTTAAATAGTGCCCAGATGTTAATGATGATTGGTGCCTTCCCTGCTCAGTGTGTTAATAACTTTGTTAGTTAATTCAACAGCCAATATACCAACTAAACAATACATCCCTTTTATTGTTGCATTAGAAGTGCATCTGAGCTCCAATCAGCAATGTGATGTTACCTTGTTTCGAAAGAATACTTACGCTATATGACGAGCTCTCTAATCCGATTCTCGATAAATAAATAACGAATTTTCCTTTTAATGGTGATGTGCCATTGGAAGCTGCCCGTTGATATTAATATTGAGGACCTCAAAAGGACAACGAAGTTCATCCTTGACTGGCCATGTACTAACAAACGTGAAAAGAAGTATTTTGAAATCTTGAATCATAACGTAAATGTATAATATGTATTGTTTCAGAATTTGTGGTTATGATGACTGGCAAGTAACTAAAGACCAACATTCAGTGTATGTAAGTATTGTAACAGAACTCAGAATACATAATAATAAACATGTATTACATGTTATTAACTTTAAAAAAAAATAAATAATAATAATTCTACAGAATACGTGTTGTTGTTGAAAAAATTCCCAATTATTATGTTATTAACTTCTAATTTGTTAGTATAAATAAGCGCTTATACAGTTATAAAACCAAACAAACATAAGTTATGCCACAAAACCGACGATTTCAATAAATCCCTATGTAATGAGCACGTATACTTACAATATTACATTTGCCTTCACATAACCTAAGAGGACGTTCTTTATCGTTCAAAATGATGATAACGATGCATTATAATAATTATAATTCGGCATCTGTAACTTTTTAAGAGTTGCTGTATTATCCAACTACTTATGATTAAATCGGTGCACATTACTTTTTTCTCATTTTATACGTAATTCTAAATAGTATTACATAATTACTTTTGTTATGTCAATAAGCCCGGTTTTCCTGGAGAACGGCTCAATTATATATATGTTTCATGCCTTTCTACCAAAATTAAGCGGTAAAATATGTCTTGACGACATTGTTTCACTCTTACCCCAGGGACCGAGCAATTTTCACTTTTCAGCACCGATGGAAAGCTTTTAACTGTTACTGTTGTTTGTAAACCTTTATCAACATCATTATTTCTTAGAAATATAGGGAATTGTTTCATTTCAGATAAGTGATGGTCGGCGTGAGTGTTCAATGAAACGTGACGTCATTTGTGTATATAACGAAAATCAACTTTTCATTGTACCAAAAAACATTACCTGTGCTAATATGGCTAAGACACTTGCGACGATAAGGCTAATTAACGACTAATTAATGACTAATTATTGCTTAATATATACATTTTCGATTATTTCTTTATTTACACAATCATGAACATGAATGGAAGACAACGCCGGCTATGTACCGGAAGTTCGAGACGTCAATTTAAATTGGAATTGAAACACGTGACCGTCACGTGATCTATGTGCCAAATAACTCTTCAGTATGAAGAATTTTGTGTTTATTACATAAACAAACATTTATTTATTTTATGAATTACAATTACTAGTATCATTTATTTGAAACCATTTCACACATTCGTTGTATTTATTCAAAGTGTACATTTTTGAAAATAAACGATGTGTTTTGTTTTTATTTATAACTGTAATGCCAATTTGGGATCCAACCTCCAATTAAAATTGTCCAAAAGACACATGCAAGTATTTAAGATAAGATTTAGCTCAGATTGAGATGTTTTGGTAGATAGGGACCAGACTGGCGCTGTTGCAAATGGGTGGACAAGGCTGGCTCGCTGGCTATTCGTCTGTTTGGTCAATACCATCGAAAGTCCATCTGCAACTTTGTCCTGCTTGTCCTTCTCAATAACTCTGGTTGGGCCACATTTGATGTTATCCTGAGCGGCTAGCAAGGGAGTTTCTGGTACTATTTTTCTTCCGTCTTTGGTTTGACGCGGCCTGTGACAGAGCTCGGAACTTCCCGCATTCGAAGCGAACGCTCACCCAGCTGTGTGCATGGAAGAAGAAGGTTCTCGAGAGTAATATCAGGATGAAGAAGAGCAGTTGCCGATAAATACACCAAGGACTGCAATAGTAAAAGCTCGGCCATTTCCGTTTGTCTCCGGTATAGGATAAAAACCGAGGTGACCAGAATGGGTCTAAGAACTTCAATCTTTTCAGGGATGCTTTACAACAGATATTTCTCGTTTTAAATAAATAGATAAGATCGACAGAGAACGCACTAAGAGGTCGTTCGTGGTGCTTGGGTACCTATTACGCCAGTATACTTACATTCTGGTACCACTAACACATATAGTCACTAATAGCAATTAAAGTAATTATACATGAAATGCAATACATCGGTACATGCAAATTAATCGATTTATGTGCAATAATGATAGCCTTAGTTTTAACACAACCAATTAAAACAAAAAAGTTGACAACAAAACCCCGAGAGCGATAGCTATAGACCATTATTATAACGTATAGCGTGTCTCTGCATTGTCACGTAAGACCAAATCAAGTCAATATTGAGGTTCTTTGTGATAATCAATATTGAACTTATTTTCGTTTTCTGGGCGTTTCTGGGCAACCAATCAGATCACACGATATTAAACTCTTGATCAGTAACAGGCGATATGATTGGCTATCCTTATTTTCAATTTAAGTTTTACTTATTATTAAATGCCACAATCGGTAACATGTCGAAAAGATTGGTAGATAGATAGGGAAAACATTTTATTGGTGTTTAAAATATATTTTATTGGATGTATGTACTAAAATCAACGATGCATGATGACTTCAACTTCTTCAGAATAAAAAACAAATCTACGGTAATTCCTTGAACCCACTGAGCATTTTTTGGCCTCGTCGATGTAGACCTACTACCGATTTAAATCATAGTAAATTACATCGCGAACAGCTCCTGATCGAGAGGTCCCGGGTTCGATTCTCGGCCGGGACACTTGGTCATTTCAGAAACGCTATTTAGTGTTTCCCACCCAACTAGAGATGATCCTGGTTGGTAACCCAGGGGTAGTCTCGCGTGTATCGGTGCTTTACACCGGGCACGTTAAAGAACCAAGGAATCTATTCGAAACGAGCTAGGGTATCGTACCCGGATTCCTTGTATCTCACCTCTGTCTCTAATATTTGCGATAATGCCCCAGAGTGGGCCCTGCAAATTAAATGGAAGAAAGAAGAAAGAAGAAAGGGATATCACAAATACTCTAATGATTACGCCGAAGCTTCCCCTAGACCACGGGTATCCTTTTATCCCAGATGCTTTCCAATGCCATGTTTTAAAGGCGGGAGTAAATTGCCGAGGCAAACATATCTCAGGTGAACCAAGGCATAAGGGGAAACATGGTAAATGTAGAGTACAATAACCACAATACATGTATAATGAGACCAAGGCATAAGGGTAAAAAATGGGAAATGGTACGGTACAAGAACCAAACCATCCTTTAGTATTGGCCTTATGACAATTAGACACAAAGGATTTCATCATAGCGTAGATATAAACAATACAGAATAACATGTACTATCGGGGGATTCTAAAACATACTTCAATGCTGACTAGATTGAGTATAGATTAAATTAACACTGTGACAATATTTTGTCATTTTTTTGAGAAAAAAATATATCGTTGAAAACACTTAAGGAATAAACATGGTGAGTTATTTATTATACATTGTATTTGTTATTTTGTATACATGCATGTACGTAGAAGTTTTCTTCAAATATGTTCATGCCACAGGGACTGTTGGAAGAGACTGTAAAATGTGGTTTAAACAGTTGGTGGGTTTGATTAACATGTGCATGAACATGTCAAGTTTATCATGTATCAATTACGATGGATCGCTAATGTATGTTTATTTTCAGCAGTGATATTGTCGGAAATAGTAATTGTTTCTAATTTTAACATTATGGTATATATAGTATTCAGTTAACTGTTCAAATGTTGAGCTAAATGCACTAAAGCATCTCAATGCTATATAAATATACAGTACAGAAATGTGTTAATAGATGCTAGAGGTTAGATATTCTGCCTCGGTAGCCTAGTTGAAGATTGTGAGAGGAGTCGGGTTCGATCCCTGGCTGTGACAAACCTCCTAAGTCGATAAAATAGTACTGATATATATCCATCAATGGTTGGCATTCAAATTGACCTTTAAGTAGTATATTACCAGAGCAAAACGTAATACCCTAGTCACATTTGCCCTACGAGCTCAGTGCGAGCTCCGTACGAGTTGATTTTTCAGAACTCGCTCGACGTCCGCACGGAGCCCGTACGGAAATCGAGACTCGTACGAGCATCGTACGGATTTTCACAACTCGTAGAGGACTCGGTGATCTGGTAAAATCTATACATTCTGTACAACTCGTTCGAGGTCCGTACGAGCTGTGACCAGATGCTAAGAACGTACAAACACCGCTTGGATTAAAATATTCAGACTCGCACGAGTTGGTAAATCCGTACGTACATCGTACGAGCATTGTGACCGTAGCATAAATGAGAATATGGTTGCTTCAACCAGGTCGTTGTGGACGGACCTCAAGTTTGCCTAGCAAAGTATTCGTTGGAAATTCGTATGAAATGAAACTATTTCTATAATATTATTTTTGCAGGCTGAATTAATGACAGAAGAAAAGATTGCAGGTAAGTGAATAATGGCAAATCGCACATTACATGTATCTTAAAATGTTATTCTTCTAATACAAAAAATGTATACCATGCTGTTATTATTTGTGTGCTCAAATGTTAACTTAACCCCGGTAAATTGCACTAACTTTTCTGTGCAGTGAAAAGGATATTCCCCTGCAACCAAAGTAAAGTGCAATCTATTTGTGAAATCCCTGTTCCCGATGCCTCCCGATGCTCATTTATTCAAATCGGGAGTACATCGGCAAAATGCTCAGTGTGACCAAGGCTTAACTCTCTAGTTTACCCGACTGATACACATACTTATTTCATCAGCGTTCCATTCTTCGTTGGCATTTATATCTTGTATTTGGTCTATGACGAAATGGGATGTGAAGTCCTAAACTTGGTCGAACTCATATGTGATGAGGAACAACAGAAATGACTTGACGCTGAGTTGAATGGACATTCTGGTGAAATCCAATGTCATCATATTAAGGTTGCTGATACTAAGCCTTGACCTCGAAGGATTTGTCTGTGTACTAAATTTTGTTGTGCGGATTTACAATATTAAAAGCGCACTACCTGCATGACTCCCAGCGTTCTCCACGTGTGTAATAGTTGAACACATGTATGTATAAATATCCTGTTTTGTAACTCTTTTATTTTCCGTTATTGTTGCTTGTGTTACAGAATTTAAGGAAGCTTTTAGCCTCTTCGACAAAAATGGAGATGGAACTATATCATCAAAAGAGTTAGGGATTGTAATGAGATCGCTGGGTCAGAATCCTACCGAATCTGAACTTCTTGATATGATAAATGAAGTGGATGCGAACGGTAAGAAGCGTTGTCGGCCTTTGCTTGTGCCTTTCAAATGACTTGGCGTGGACAGTGTAATTAGTTAAGCACATATATATGCACTTTTGTTTGATACAATGTACACATATTATGTTTACCAGGCAACTTCAATGTTATGTCTTTTTCGTACTCAGCTGGTTAGGTTCAGTGCTGCCTTCTCTGTCTGACTTTCTACCATCAATAAATTGACTAAACGTATAAGACAATACATAAATTGTAAAATTTGTAAAAATATCCACAATTACAATATAAATTGCATTCGTAATAGTTCTGGAAATAACTGATATCTTTTCCACATGCATATTCAATTGGCTTAAATAAAATTACCTTTTGAACAAACGACCAAACACATGGGTAGAGAACGCGAGGATGGTTTTGTCGAAGGTTATCAAGCGAATCCAGTTGGAATTGTGTTGGCAGTCTAGAAGCCGAGCAAAATTATGTTATGAAAACATATGCAAATCCGGCTCTTTTATTTTTACCTTTAGGAAATGGTTCAATAGATTTTCCCGAGTTTATAACAATGATGGCACGATCAGGTAAAGATACGGAATCCGAAGAAGAACTCCGAGAAGCTTTTAAAACATTTGATAAAGATGGTAATGGACAAATCAGCGCAGCGGAACTACGTCACGTGATGACAAATCTCGGAGAAAAACTCACAGACGAGGAAGTGGACGAGATGATACGAGAAGCTGATATAGACGGTGATGGGCAAGTAAATTATGAAGGTATGTACTTCTAATGCTCAATCTGGTTCACAAACAAGTCTCAAAAGTGCCAAAATGTTGTCGTTTTTATTCATATTATAGACACATGCCGGTTACACCTATAATCGAGATATGCCACACAGTCCATGTAACAAATATAAATATGGAAACTGTCTTATACATTTTCGTAAATCCTAATATTTTTTTCATTTTATTTTCAGAATTTGTGAAAATGATGACGCAAGGCAACTAAAAGACAAAGGTAAAAGTGCGTAAGTATATTATTTTATACGAGGGGCGTTTTCAGGTATATCTCTAGTTTGATTCTGATCATATTGCAACTTCGCAAGCACTCATATGTAGTGCAATGAGTCTATCTTTGGCCGATCACTAGGTATAGTATTACTTCTTTAAGACGAGCAACGATATTACGAGCAACCGGGCTATGTCGAGCATATATCAAGGTCGCCACGAATTTGCTCTATATGTTACATATTAATTCACACCATTATGTCGAGCATCATTAATACGAACACACGGTTGTCATCCATTCAACGACTTTGAGCATGTAGAAGTATGTGGATTTTTATATGTAACGTTGATCAAAGCTACACCAAATAAACTAAAAATTAACTTATTTTGCATTTCAGATCAGCGGAGTGTTCAAACAAACGTGGTATCATCTATGTACATATCAGAACACCTTATCATTGCATCAAACACATCATGTTTGTCTGCTAAAATTATGTATTGTGCATTATTTGCAGAACACCTCTAAGTGCTAATACCTGTATAATCAAGACACTTACGAAGATTACTTTAATATTGGACTTTTACAAGTGCTACTTCTATGTTCGACCATTTATTTTATAACTGGATTGATGCTAACAAATGTTAGCAATACCAGCGTACCTGCGCGCGGGAAGTTTAGAAACACTATGTTTTCAAAGGAGATTCGAAAATAACGATTGGCTCTCATTATATGTCGGTCATCAAACCATTCCAGGTATCTCTTCATTGGGGCGTGAAGGTCGTATTTAATGCATTGTGTACTTTGTTAGTCATTCATTATCAACTAAAATGTACTCTGTTTATCCAATGTGTAAATAAAAAAAAATAAAACATAATGTTGCATTGTTATAATACTACATACGTTCTTACATTACATACCAGTACCTATTTTCATAGGCATAAGGATTGCAACCATATCGCCTGTTACTGACCAAGAGTTTAATACGGTGTGATTTGATTGGTTGACCATTTCCTTAAGTCATGTAAGATCCATATTGGAGATACCATCCCTGCAAACTGGACAAGGAGAAAAAACTAATATATATTTCCCTACACAGTGAGTAATTTACATTGGCTGACAGCGCATGGTCCAAACGTACGTTTAGTACAAAGTATAATTACATTTCGATGGCTTAGAATTAGAAGATCGTGAGTGCCACTTACGACCTATTAAGATTCATACATGTTTTGTAAATGAAACACCTTACAAATCGATTAATGTGTATTGATAGATCAAACTAAACGCGATCGAGATTAAGTATAATTTATCAACCGAAATACCTCACGACCGATGGCTAAAGACAAAGGCATATAGTGTTCTATGCCATGCCGCATTACGACAAATTCAACACAATGGGTCTCTTATGCGACTATAGATAGAAACAATACACCGTATCATGTATTATCGGCGGAACATCAAATATTTTTTAAAGATACATGTAAATTCTTAAAGTTGACGATATTTAATGTGTATGAAATCATAGCAATTAAACTTAATTGCTGACAAAAGTTGTCTTTTTAAATAAAAAAGCAAGTGTTGAAAAGGAATAACTATGGTGAGTATTTTTAATCCATTTTAATTTATGTCAATTAATATGGTCCATTCCATTTGATGAATTAATGAATACGTTCAATCATCCATCATTACTGTTGATAGGGATGATTACAACTTGTGCTCTTGTTCATTAACATTGGTTTTAAAAACATTAGTGTTTAAGGTTTAATGTTTTTATCGTTCAGTCGATTTGTAGCTCGGGTTATAGTCGACACTTGAAGCTTTGCTGTTTGCACATGATCTGACAAAATTGGACTTCCTATAAAAGGTCCGTCTCGACAGCATGTACCAATTTCGATTGTTAGAGGTCTTGACTTCGATCCCAGACTACTACAAACCATGTTCTTAAATTCTGTAGTTACTAGCCACTCGCTTGATGTTCAGCATAGTAAGTTCCAGGTTATAACTGTTTCTTCTATAGTGCCAGTTAATGACATGTCTACGCATGACTTCAAAATTCGTTCAAATTGGAGCAATGGGATTGAAATATAATATTTGAACAAAATTAAAAAATACCCTTACAATTGGTGAGTACTGATAATTTACCGTGATATTTTCGGGAACAGCTAGGTTATTATATTCTTTATTTCTATGAACCAATTTCTAGATGTCACCACGGCCAATAAGAATCGAAAGGGCCCTTTAGCTGAAATGCATCATAAAATTGTATTCAAACTACTTCTGGACATTGTATTATCTATTTATCATTCTACAGGCAGAGCAAATGACAGAAAACCAAATTGCGGGTAAGCAATTTTACTTTTATTCCTCCATCATTGAAGATATACATAATGTATTTACAAACAAATAATATACATAATTATACACTTTAAACAATCATGCAAAAAAAATCAACCATATATATCATCACATCATGCGCAAGCATGAGTATATCATCACATCATATCCATATATGAACAAATCATCACGTCATATACATACATGAACATATCATCACATCATATACATACTCATACATGACAGAATTTTTAAGAGAATGTTTAACGAAAGGATTTCACTATGAGACTAACTAAGACTCCGAATGTCTTGGTTTACTGTTTCTGTCTTTGCCTAAAACGAAGTCTGACCAACAACCAGAAAGCATGATTGGTTAAATTCATATTTAAAGATATTAACCGATGAAAACCGACCTTTTAAAACAGCTAGGCTTTCACGTGGTCATCCTTAACGAACTAACAGTCAAAGAATGAATTACAGAATGAACCCTTTTCAGTTACATTCCAATGCAGATACATTAGCCATTGTCATCAGAAGCTATTTCACCCTGAGTCACCAACATGAATTCATACCTGAGTTTACACTTTGGGTTATACGAGAGTAGGTAATATGGAATCACCTGAAAATAGAAGTAAACACTTGTTCACACATATCACAAATATTGACTTTATATATAGTCTTTGACAAACTTGATTATAATGTTCCAGGGTTGAAGTTATTTCATGAGCTGTTTAAACTATCAAGTTTTATTAAGAAGCTTATTTCATATCTAATTTCGTCGAACTACACATATTCCAGAATTCAAAGAAGCATTCAGTCTTTTCGACAAAAATGGAGATGGTACTATCTCATCCAAAGAACTAGGTATCGTCATGAGAGCACTTGGTCAGAATCCAACAGAGGCTGAACTAACAGATATGATAAACGAAGTGGACGCTGATGGTAAGCACATGACTAATAAGCTACTCTTAGCAGTTAAAACTAAACTTCACTTCAGAATGTATTCATTTTTAACAGCTTTTAAAACACACGAATGCAAATGCAATGCGAATATTTGGGTCTTTGAGTTTGTCTTTTTCAATTTCTATTTTTGTGTGAGTTTAGAAACAAGTGTCTTGGTGTTGGTGTAGTGCTTTACTTTATTCATAGACTACCACAACTCACAATGCTCCAGTTTGTGTTCTATTCATTTCGTCGTTGAATGGCATACTAATTGTTTGGACAAGTCTTAATATAGACAGTCAGTGACCTAACAAAATATTTGTGAACTTAACTATCAATCAGTACATGCTCTTCTGCACAAACTTATAAAAAGCACTACACGTGTAGGAACTATTCATTGACATGAATAATCTGCCAGATCACGAAATCGGTTACTGAACTGGTTTTATTTTTAGGGAATGGTTCAATTGATTTTCCTGAATTTCTTACAATGATGGCACGAAAACTGAAAGATATAGACCCAGAAGATGAACTTAGAGAAGCATTTCAAACTTTTGATAAAGATGGAAACGGACAAATCAGCGCAGCGGAATTACGTCACGTGATGACAAATCTCGGAGAAAAACTCACAGACGAGGAAATTGACGAGATGATACGAGAAGCGGATTTAAATGGCGATGGACAAGTTAATTATGAAGGTATATCATCGTATCAAGTGTTTCATCGTATTACAAAACTAATTATATTATATTCGCACGGAAGCTAAAGTCCAAAGAGCATCGCCTAAACTTCTTACTGTGCTCATTATGCATGTCAAGTATTATCTGTAGTATTGGGAAATTTTAGTTTCGAATGGGTTGGATACAATATAACATAACATAACATATGATTGTGTCGAACATATTTTTATTTTATTTAGTCATATGCATCATTTTACGACGATATAATGTCAACATGTTGCAATATCGTCATTTCGTCGTAACTATTCGTGGTGGGAATGATTGAGGTGACACAGTAAAAAGACATTGCTATCAAGAACCCTTTTTGTTTTGTTGTAGAATTTGTGGCAATGATGACGTGTAAATAAATATCAAGACGAAGTGCTCAATTATGTGTAAGTATATATACATATAAAAGTTATGCAATAAGTTTGAAAGGCAGAGGTGAAATGAATAATTCCTAGCATTTGACTAAACTAGAAACATTTAAGAATTGGATAGAAATGTGTGTGCATCATGTGATTGGCAGACTGTTTCTATAGAGTTTGGCAAATAATTAACAAAGCATTTACCGTTTATACATGGGTTGGAATTTTAAATTACCTGGAAGTTGGTCTATGTGCTCCAGCGTCTGAAAAATCAGGCGATGAACTAACGATGTCCGTTTGTCGTCGGAAGACTTCCGCTTCAGTCTCGTCACTAGAAGCCGGAGGTCATTGACTAACTAGACAGTGATAAAATAGCACTACGCACTGACCGCACTACGTCTATTTCAGTCGCACCAAACAAATCGCCGGGAAGTCTTCGGAATGCCATGTAACAAACGTCAGGCGTTAATTTGGTGTGACAATAGGTGACCGGTCGATTTCCGTCCAGTCTCCGGTCCGATAGGTAAACAAAACCTACCTATCGCGATTATAATCGGATATGTGACAAAAACAATTTAATGCTTCTTGCTTCCCGGTCAATATAAATTATATACATAATTGCATTTCAGATCAACGGTCGTCTGAATGAGTGTTCAATGGAATGTGACGTCATTGAAGTACACACATTTTCGACGGATGTAACGATTTATTCCCGGTGATAAGCTAGAATTTTGTGTGATGGAACTTTTGTGTTTACGATCATTACACTAAACATGTCTTACGAATATGTAACTATGACTGTGACGGACAGATTTTACGTCAGTGTACAATCATTTACTTTAGAAATAGATTGACGTTAGGAGTGCTGCCATTTTAACTCTTCAAAGGGTTTATGTCTTGTCAAAGGGTATTCGAATGAAACGCTTGAGTCATGTGATATGTGAACCATCATTCTATATATAACTTCATTGATGAAACTATCTTTATTTATTCTGAAATTTTATAAAATGAAAATCATTTTCTCATCTGTAACGTTATTGTATTTTTAATAAAATATGTTGCTATTGTTTATTGTTTTTCATTTCCCGCACACCACTCCCTTTGTTTAATTAAAAAAATATTTCACTTTGTTTCGTGGCGTAACCAAATCTTTTCGACGTAAGGTTTTGCTCGACTTTTACCTCATATGACACAGACATACATATATAAGCACAATAATAATACGTCATAATTTGGACCGGATATAATCATGATTTGACATGAGACAACACGTATAATATTAATTAACGTTACGACTTTTTCTAAATCCATCAATAGAAAGTAATTTCTGGATAAAAAATCGATTAATTTCATAATAGAAAAGACAAGTGTACAAAGCAAACTATTTGATTATAGAAATCGGCGCATCGTTGCGTAGATAATCCATGGCGTATTTGTACAAACTTGTAAAGAAATACGTGTTTTATGCGTCTCTCTGCTGACATAAAAATACAAAAATAAGACAAAATCTTTTAATAACTTCATTGATACCGGTCAAGGAGAAAACAAACAGAAGAAATCAGAAAACATGCCATTCGTCGAGATTGACATTCCAGTACGTAAAGTGTATTACTACTTAATTAAGTTTTACTTATAGTGAGATGGGATAGTTAAAAATTGAAAATAAATATAAATTTTTAACAAAAAAGCAATAGGTATTTTGTTATAGTGATTTAAATTGTAAGGGAAACGCCTACTTTTGTGGATTGTATTTGTAACCTTTGGGGACTTTTTTGACCTCACAGAGATGCCACGAAGATACGAACGCAGGAAGGAATGGAAAAACCCATACAAAATACCGAAATGGGCATTGATGGTAAGCTAGCGACGATATTCTTAAAACACTTTAAACGCAACTGTAGGTTACTCTATATTTTCCCGCTGCGTTGTTAAAAGCGAACGTCAGTGTAGTTATCATTTACAATACCAATCCTTGATGGAAATATGATATGTCGGGAATCAGGGTAGTTATGTTGTGGTGTTTTTGATTTCAGTGCTCGGCTGGTTAGGTTGAGTGCTACCTTCCCTGTCTGATTTTCTCATACCTTTTCGGGTTATGTTTTATGATTGGCGGCTATGTATGACTTGGAGCTTCGGCTTTTCGATACAGCTGAGACTCGGACTTTCTTCCGTTTAGTTTCATTGTCTCCTTCTCTTGGATGTCAGATAGATAGATATTTTATTCATCCTCCAATTTAGGAGAGCATATATAACATAATATATACATCAAACAAAACATGACATACAGTACAATGCAATGCTTAATATGTACACACAATTCATTTTATACACATTCAATAATATCACACATAGACAAGCGTACGCACATCCTCACACATGCACGCACGCGCGCACGTAAGCACGCACGCACGCACACACACACACACGCACACACACATACACCCCTATACACAGACACCCCCACACTTACGCACACAATCACGCACGCATACATTGTCATTGTCATACACAAACACGCACACATACACTCACTGATTCCACCACCGGAAGATCACCTAGACAACGAAACGAAACAGCTAGATGATCTAGGATGGAATTATAGTTTAATGATAGGTGATATATAGATTTAACATAATTAATACTGTTGAAAGACTTAACTTGGTTGCATCTAATTTCGTGGATTACATTTACGAGAAATGAACACCTTGATATCGTTAAGGTTATGGTACATGTATCTTGAATTGCTAAAACAATGGAGATTTAACATTCAACTAATGTAATGGGTTTACATAAATAAGTACTAATTAGTATGAACAAAAATGTACAAAACATAACTGCTTATCCCTGCATAACTTAACTTGGTATGCCTATTAACTTATCGCTGATAGATATAAAACAACATAATCTAACCTTGAGCAAATTGAAGTGCATATACATGTGATTATATTTTCCTGAACAATGATTTAAACATATAACAGACATGTTTTGCCAACTGATAATGACCGTACCTAATGTTACATATAGTCATTTTCAAAACAAAATCAAGTTGTTCACCATGAGATAAGTGTGTCCAGCATATAAATGTATTGACCCCGCATGACTCAATAATATAGTTCCATATCTCTGTTCTCACTGATGTCGATTTAGGACAAAAATTCATACTATGATGGATAATATTTTCACAGTATACGTGACATTTTGGACAGACTTCATTATACCTTCTAGAGTAAAGTTTTCCGATTACAGAAAGTATAACACACAACGTCCACCTGTGTTGAGGGGAACCAATTGAGATAGTCCATAGTTCAGAGGGATATCCGGGATTCGGAAGGAGTTCCAGTTGAGTGCTGTAGTCCATGTCCGATGTTTCATTATCATATTCAGCACAGCTTGTGACAGTCACATTGTGCTACCAACTTCACGCGCATCATACCTGAATGAACACGTTAGATGTTTTATTTTAGTTAAGTAGTGCATTCAGGTTAAAGATTACCATATTTCTTCACTAAACAGTAAACAGACACTTAAAAGATTTTCTGCAACAAAACTTGATCGCCGAAGAATGGTTAATTGAAGTCAGGATAAAACAATACTTACTGTACTTAGGCATACATTGTAACATGAGATAAATTGATTAGACTACAACAGAACGATTTGATTCACAGAGTACAATATCAAAGTAACTTACGAAATACCGATACAAACATGCACTTGGGTACAAAAAGTTCGAAGTGTTTACCGATCACTTTAATGATTAATTGAAGGGCGAAATCATGATGATCAAATGCTAGTATAGGGGAGACAACCATTGGGAAGTCAAATGATAAAGAGAAGTTAAAATGTCAAGGGCTGGTTGAGCGGCTAAACAGCTGAAAACAACCCTCGAAAAGTCGCAACTTAACGTTTTCTAACCATATGCAAAATGCCCACAGACAGTCTTGTTAAATGAATAAACAATTAATAACTGCTATTCACCTATTAAATAGCTAGGCAATGGACACACGAGTATATGAAATCTACTGTCTGCAAACATGATATCTCCTATAGTCAATTCAATGAGGGAACTATCCCATTAGAAAGAATAGCGATGAATAACGTTAACTCAGGTATACCCAGCTTAAACCTATATAAACAAAGTTTGCCCACGGGACGATAGTATATTTACAACGCTTCTCATTTATCTTTGAAAGATCTGTATTTATGAATGGTAATCCCTACCAAAATATATACTGACCGTAGATTGCATCTTAAAATTGATATTTCATTAACCTGCGGCCTTGAGCCGCAGGTTATATTTGTATGCAACAAGAAAAATTTCCATGTAGGGGCACGTGACCTGTTCTGGATGGTTTACCATTTCAAAATTTTTTTTTAAAAAAATCAGCATTTTTTAAGAATGTCGTGAACCAGACTAATAACATTTTTTTTTTATTATTTAGATTCGTATAGATCTATTTTATTTTAAAATAAAGTATTAACCATAATTTACCCCTTTAAGTAATAATTAATAAGAAAAAATATGTTTCGAAATGTATTTTAACGCGCACTTGACTTTTCGTCAGTCTGGTTCACGCGTTCAAAACTATCTCCAAAAAAATGAAGCACTTTGTGTGAATGTCGTAAACCAGACTATTTCACTATTATTTTATTTTATATTTTAAAATAAAGTAATGTAAGTTTATAACTATAATTATTTCTTTTACCCCTTTAAGTAATTAAAAATAAGAAAAAAATGTGTTTCGATATGTGTTTTGGCGTGCACCTGCAGTCTGGATTACCTCTCCCATATCATTACGTTAACTAGGTCATGCAGGCCGACGCGTCGGCATTAAACACCCAATACTTACCCAAATCTTAACCAACTAGTAACGTTTTTACCCAAATACTTGTATTTAACTAACAATATGGGGTTGATTAACTTTATTAAGCATTTTAATGACCAGTGATGACTAAATAAACGTAAATTATTAAGTTTTTCGGCAAGACTCGGCCCAGTATCATTTCGAACCGGCGTTTGCCATAATATTTGCACGTCGTGAGAATCGCTTTATTTTACTTTCGGACTCTTCGTGCGCCGATACCCAAATAAACAAAAGTATGAACGTTTATTTACCCAAATACTTGTATTTAATAAACTATTTGTCGTAAATAAACTATATTACGTATTTGAATAATCAAATAATGAAAATAGTACCATTTTCCGGTAAATTATACTAGGTAAATATACCCAAACACATATGCCTACTAAATCAGAGAGGTTTGTAAAATTCCGCATTTTTCGACGGGGACTTGGACTTTTAATTGTTTCTTTGGCTCACGTGTGGGCATTGCTCATTGTACATGTGTCGTGGTGTTACTGGTGCGAGTCTTTGCTCGGCTGGTAAAGTGTGCTGCCTCCCCTGTCCGATTTCCTCATACCTTTATATTAAGCCTTATTAACACTTTAAAAAGTTCTAGTTTCTAAAATTATAAAAAAATGTCTCTCACAATACTGGTCTGTAAAACAATTGGCCGCAGGAACTATTTAACTTGTTCCGTCTATTTTGTAAAGTATGGATAGGTCAATATTTCCATTGATTTTATAGTTCATGTGATGCCCAAATGGGATTTATTTTGAATAGTGATTGTCAGTTATTGGCAGCAATCACAAGGCTTTATCTTGAAAGTTCCGAAATCTGGAAACTTGAACTTCGTGATGTCCATAAATACAGGGACAGTACGAGACACATAAGAAAACTTCAACGCAGTGATCTCCCTTGAGTCTTGACACTGTCATCTCGACAGAGTTACTTCCCTTAG
Source organism: Spisula subtruncata (assembly GCA_963678985.1). Classification (NCBI taxonomy): domain Eukaryota; kingdom Metazoa; phylum Mollusca; class Bivalvia; order Venerida; family Mactridae; genus Spisula; species Spisula subtruncata. The sequence goes on from OY787661.1 coordinate 21,807,036, forward strand.
AAAACTTGCTTCTAATCATGTAATTCAGTAAATGTCCGTATTCACATTAATCACATGTATACATATAGCTTTGTTAATTTTTTAATCATAGTTGTATGGTCAATTAAAGATAGTGCAGTCCGTTACAAGTTAAATGAGATCGGTTTTAAACATAAGCTCTTCTGTTTGATTAAACTATGCTTATCAAGGTTTAACTGGATGCAACTGAGTTAACTGTAGTCCCATCTATGCTTTCGAATGTGATAGTTCCCTCATTAGTATTTCTTATTGAATAGACAGTACTCACGGTAACAGAGCATGCCAAAATACCTTGGTATACAGTGTACTTCCTAATTAATGCCATCCAATAACTAACACTGACTATTTGTCAACATAATACTGAACATTACAAACAATCCGGCCCTTTTAGAATAGGATAAAGGAACCAATCAAAGTTTGACGGACAAAATGTTAAAAGTCAGTGTGTCCGATTGACGTATCCTATAATTTAATCTACTGGTATATATAATAACAAATTGTCGATTCTTTGTGTGACACCTTAGGCTGTTTTATATACAAATATAACTGGATAAAGTTCATTCAACGATAGCTTAACTAACTGAAATTGTAATAATATTTTTACAAATCATAAAGTTTTCAACATTTATGGTAGCATATTTCTAAATAGATTGACTGATTGATTGATATCAAGTTGGTATAGTTAGTATACCGGGTACCTAGATGTATATTAGTATTCGAATATGGTTGGTAAGAGAATTAGACTTTTCGAAGGTCCTATTCGAATAAAGCTCAATTTAAATTACCCGGCACCCTAGACTTTTTTTTTATTTAAAGCACAGTTCTGTACCATAGCGCAGTTCATATAAACCAACTCCTATAGTTTGAGAATTTTAAATTATTTTAAATCGCGATGAATTATTAATTAAAATCTGATCCCTCCCCAAAGCGACATACTCAAGATATTTTTTCTGTGCATATCACAGCTACTGTTCTATACACGTGCATGTATACCGGACTGCACGTGATAAAAATGCATACATAATAAAAAAATGGGATTTCAATGAACTAGCCATGATAGAATTTCAGAATTATTTAGCTAGCCGCTTAAGTCTACTATTGTTTATTTTTGAATGTAGGATACGATTGAATTGATTTTATTTACACATCAATTTGTTTCAATGTTATCAAATCTACAAACATACACAGTTTGATACACACTATATAAACTTGAATAAACTTCGCCAAATCTTATTTACAAAAGCACTAAATCAAATACGTACCGGTTGAAAAAATGTACAAAAGTTTTGTTGTATAGTTTTGAACGACTTTAAGGGGTTAATTGAATGACAAGCTTAAATTGTGTAGGTGCTAAAATTTACGCCGCATGAAAATATAAACATTTGTGCTTAATCTGTTCTAATAAACTTGACTGAGTGGTTAGTGTATTTTGTACTTATTCTTATTTCATCGAATATAATGGATAATAAACTATAGAACTGCTCTTAAAACAATGGTGAGATAGTTTATTTATGTTGTCAATAATTTTAGTTCGATGGTCTTATTTAAACTGTCTGATTGTGGTGGGTTGTGTTCGGTGTCAGATTTCTCAAGGGTGCTAGAGTAGAATAATCAGGGTACTGAATTATGGTCATGGATGAACATCATCATGAATGAGGTGTCGAGCGTGTTTAATATAAATTCTCTAAACTTTTTACAATGCAACTTAATTAAATTTGAACAAACCATTCTGACTGGTATAATATCATCACAATTATTTTATATAATTTATTTATATTTTCTGGAATGCACAGGAGTTTGAAACAAACTCCAAACATGTCTTAGAACAAGGTAAGAGACTAGGGGAGAATAAGAAAAAAAATTCGTAAGGCATGTGGTTTCTCATATCATATTCATCAGAGTAACAGCATTTGAAGATGCAACTGCTAAGTTTCTACTACTGCTGCTGCTGTTGTTGTTGATATTGTTGTTGTTGTTGTTCTTGTTGTTCCACTTAGTATGAATATTTTTTTCCTAGGTTGGGATTCGAACCCATACCACACGACACCAACGCCCAACAATGCGTAATAAAATTTCTAAATACTGTTACAGGACAAATGTTTTTAATACACTAAGTCGAGAAATATTACGATATCACCTTAGGAATTAGTACCTGCATTAAATCGAGAGCTTTCCCCAAAACCATTAATTTTACCCGATTTTTCTTTCAGGCCGAAACTCTCACAGAAGATCAAATTCATGGTAAGTATTATTCAACATTTTTTATGCAATTTCTTCAAACACCGACTTCTTGAACACATGTATAATGCACATGCTTTCAAAGTATCTGAGAGTACCCTATATCGTATTATTGGTTCGTATTGCAATGAGAAACCATGTGCCTATCCTTGAGCACCCCTATTCGACAACACTGAATATCAAGTAGATCTGGCAGTACTTTCATAGACGCTGGCGGAAGCTGTATGTGCGGGCGGCTTTTCAGACCGCCAGTAATTTCAAGACTGGTTACGCATGCCCATCTGTGCCAGACGCTTGCAAATACTGTGCGCAAGAAATACTAGTATAAGTGTCTCAAAAGTCAAAAATCAATTGGTTGTGTCCTTTCAACAGGGATGACACTTCAAATAGTATAATATACTAAATACGACATTTCGCTGGGTTAGAATTAGAAGGTCGGAAGTCCAAATCCGCTATTATGAGGAAACACGAAATGACTGCCTGAAAACTTGGGTTTTTAATATTAGTTTGTTCAACACAATTTTATTTTTCCGTGCAAATAGACGTTGATGATGATTCTAAATGTGTATCAGTCTTATAAGGACCTTCTCGTTCTACGCCAACGATTTACCTTTGGCTTATTTCTATATTATCCACAGAGTTTCGGGAAGCATTTAGTTTATTTGACAAAGACGGAGATGGAACAATCACTACAAGTGAACTTGGCGTCGTCATGAGATCGCTTGGACAGAAACCTACTGATAATGAACTCAAAGATATGATTAACGAAGTCGATATCGACGGTAAGTTATACACATCTGTGACCTCTATAGAGCAACACAATTTGCAGCTGCAAATATTGGCCGTTGTTTAGAGGTTGGTGCTCTACAGAGGTTACATTTGTAGTAAATATCGATTTAAGGATATGTTTGACGATAAGCCAACACGTACATGCACTGTAAAATACCCCTGTACGACCACATCTATGATATGCCCGCACCTAAACAATATCTTCAAGTCAATTTACTGTTTTGCTCTGTAATGGAACTCTATACATTAAAACCAACTTCCTTGATAGTTGTAATGCGTTTCAATGGTTGTTTTGTTACGAAGGAAAGATCTTTGTGTTTATAGTTTACGCTTTATACATGGTTAGTGTAACCGGCTAAAGGAAAATAATGATAAACATTCTTTGACAAATAGTCGTAATAATTTTATGAATACCACACTCCACTTGTATATACACGTAACTTGTCAAATTATTTCCGTGTTTGGGCCATTTTTTCCACTAAATGAAACTAATCCTTTATTTTTTGTTTTATATCCTGAAAATTCAAAGGGAGCAAACTCGTATGACCGACCCGTGTAAAACTATGTACCATCAGTAGTATAAAACAAGAAAAGTCTAAATGTTTAAATGAAAATATATGCAAATTAGACTGTACGCAGATTTAGAATGGTTTATACCTAGTTTGTAGTTTGTTGATCATGACATTATCTCTTACACAGGAAATGGAACCATAGACTTCCAGGAGTTTTTAACTATGATGGCAAATAAAATCAAGGAGAGTGATCAAGATGAAGAGTTACGGGAAGCATTTAGGGTAAGTACGGTAATTTGGACTGTAGACCCTCTTATTCTCGCTCCTAATCCCCTTCTTCCTTCTGTGGTAAAGGGCCTCTACCACAGCTCACCAACGGCCTCGGTCAGAAACCACAAGTGCGGCTCCTTTCCATGTCATCACTATCATCCATGGCTCTGTCTTCAGGTTCTTGACCATGTGACATTGTTTTCTAATGATTCCAATCAAGTTTATACATAGGGTAGCGATTTTAAAGTATACCAAAGTCATTAATATGGTACAAAATAACATGTTTTTGTTCAACAAACAATGCATTTCAAGGACAGACTTTCCCAGTGTCTGGATCGAAGGTCCATGAAAAGTGTCCAAGAACGCTGTAGATGCCTACTTATCCATGCATGTAAAGGTGACACAGGACCTGTTATCTTGGTATTGTGAGTAATATCTCTACATGACTGTAATGTCTGTAGGCGGTTCAACTCAAGCTGTTATTCAAAACTTACTACTATTTGGCCCCTGACTGCAATAATTAATCTAAACATAATTTGCGAATGCATGTTTGCTAATACCCTAGTCACATTTGCCATACGAGCTCTGTACGAGCTCCGCACGTTTCTGAACTCGTACGACGTCCGTACGGAGCCCGTACGGATATCGAGACTCGTACGAGCATTGTGCGGTAATTCACAACTCGTAGAGGACTCGGTGATTGATCTGGTGAAAACTAAACATTCTGTACAACTCGTGCGAGATGGTACGAGCTGTGACCAGATGCAAATACAGTTAGGATTAAATTTTTCAGACTCGTACGAGTTGGTAAACCGTACGGACATCGTACGAGCATTGTGACCGTAGCATAAGGTAACTGTTAAACTAGTTTGTGCATATTTTTGTACACAGGTGTTCGACAAAGATGGTAACGGTTATATAAGTGCAGCAGAACTACGTCACGTGATGGCTAATCTAGGAGAGAAATTGACGGATGAAGAAGTTGATGAGATGATTAAAGAGGCGGATCTGGACGGTGATGGACAAGTCAACTATGATGGTAAGTAGTTTATACACTACCCAATGAGACTCGAGCTCAAATTTTTGTTTACTTATTTCAAATGCGCAGAGAAGCAAGAAGATCATAGTCATTTTGGATATAGAGGATCTATCACGAGTTGTCTATTGATATAAATTTATACTAAACGAGTTTTGGAAAGTTTATTAAGCGAGCCTCTGATAAATATATCAATTGACAACGAGTGATAGATTCTTCATATCACATGACACTGAAAACGCACAATACGCATTGATTTATTTGAAAATCTCAATATCTTATACTACACGTGGTACGTATAACTTTATACGTACTGGCTATATACTAACCTAGATACAAGGAAAGTCATGTGATATAACACTATACACTATATTGAACGAAAGTAAAGCTGTTCCAAATTACTTTATAACTGGATACTGTTTGGCTTAATTGATTTTGATAACAGTTTTGGCTTTGTAAAAGTTACCGCTCTATATTTCAACCAGCGTAAAGAGGCCGCTTACGGATACGGCTAACCATCGAATGTTTTGATAAGCTGTTAATAAGGGGAGACAATTTCGCAAATTGACTATCTTTAATATTTGCGCATTTGTCACCCTTACAATCTTTTAGAATTCTTGATATGGTGTTATAAAACATTTTTGTATCAGGTAGCTGCCTCAAGGACAGCGGTTCGTGCAATTTTCTTACATTGTTATTACATGCATACACCTAAGTTCTTATACATGTATGTCAAAAGGTGGCAACTCCATCTAAATCACATATAATAATTATAATGTTTTTTTTTCTATTTTCAGAATTTGTATACATGATGCAGTCTAACCATTAATTTGATCATCACATTTGTAAGCACATGCATTTATTATAAATTTTATTAAAAGTTTAGTCTTTGTCCAATTTGCATATAAATAAGTTTGCGCATTTTGCATTGAAAACAAAGAGGATCGATGAAGTAAATGTTATTTTATAAGTTAATTTGGCTGGATAAATTGAATGTTACAAGCATCATCGGTTTTATTCCTTGCTCTTTATGATGCCATTATCTAGCATCGATAGACGATTTACCTTCCTGTTGTTATTTATTAGTTTGTTCATAAAAGTACATACTTACATGAGGGAAGTTGTCCGCGAACTTCACAGACGACCCTTGTACTTACGTTTGACTCAATAAAGAAATGAAAGCTATTTTATCAGTTATAATAATAATAAAATATTAATTATCATTTTAGTATTTATTACCCATAATATTGTACGTTGTTTTACAGAAATTATTCTTAATTGTAGGTCATTCATTCGTTACGAGGATGGAACTCTGGGAACGAGGCTTTGATAAACCATGAATAATCTATCAGTTTTTGCGATGCACGAACTTCAACCATTTACACTTCAAGCCTTGTTCTAACGATGTACTACACTTTAAAGTGTGTCCTTTTCAAAATGTCATTATATCGATCTTGGGACGAAGCGGACCTGTCCAGTGCACAAAATTATAAATCGCCGTGGCCTATAATAATTATCTACAATTATATAGAATATAGAAAAATAGGCCACGACCTTTTAGAAATCGTTTGCCTGGTCGAATATCAGTACTAGTAAAGCCTAAAGTAAAGTTATCTTAAAAAGAGAAAAGATATTGTGGACATTCAGCCAAGATTATACATTTTAGTGATTACGTGATTTGTTTGTGACGTCATGTGATTGTAAATCTGAGGACCTTTTCATATCAAAATACTATTTCAACATTGCCCCATCATTTAAATTGATCCGAGTAAAATTTTGTATATTTGTAAATAAACATAACCTTATCTGGTGTGTTGTTATTTCATTCATGAAGTATGGCTCCCAAATGGAAAACGGTGTCAAATGCTAAAATGGTGACATGACATGAAATACGCATTTTATGACGACCGAAGCATCGTATTTGTACGTTCTTAGCATCTGGTCACAGCTCGTACGGGTCTAGTTTTCACCAGATCACCGAGTCCTCTGCGAGTTGTGAAAATCCGTACGATGTTCGTACGAGTCTCAATATCAGTAAGGGCTCCGTGCGTGCTCCGTACGGACGTCGTGCGAGTTCAGAAAAATCAACTCGTACGGAGCTCGTACGGAGCTCGTACGGAGCTCGTATGGAGCTCGTAGATCAAATGTGACTAGGGTATAACTATGGTTACCATAGTTCAACTAGAGACCACGTTAAACATTGGTCGAACTATCGGTAGTCCGCCTTTGTTCTTGTTTATACTGCACTGTCTTTAAACTATTCAGACTCAAATGTAGGTGTTTGGCTTTTTGTGACTGGAGAAACCAGACATGTGCTGATCATCGAACCGGACCATACTATAGTTGGCGCCAAAAGCCAGGGGCCGTATTCACCAACATTTTAAGTCTAAAACACAGACTTAGACTTAACATTGTCAAATGTTCTATTTGCTCTCGTGTTGCTATAAATGTACCGATTTTGACATATAAATGGGTGTGCATGTTTCGTGGGTAACAACAAATATTCAGATAAAATTTCATACGGTTAAATTTAATAGCAAAGAAATGGGAGTGATTATAAATTTTGTCAATTTTAAGTCTTACAACGTTGGTGAATAAGGCCCCAGGTATTGACGCAAATGCCGTAATATGAACTCATAATAACAGAATAAGTTATCTAGAACAAGGTATGTAACCTATGTTCAAGACAACTTCAATAGCAATTAACCAAGGAGAAAATGTTTCCAGAGTGAACAATTGTACATGTATTGAAAACATATTGTTCAAAGAGTACCAAGATGTAAAAATTCAACAAAGACAAATACGTTCGTGCATGTATTTTATTCATTAAACTAAAAATTACAGCAACAGGTTCACTATTTGATAACTATACATTATCATGCACTTAATACAAAATAAGTATTTGTACCAACGCACGGAGAAAGGGAAGTAATTCATGTATTCTAAGTTGTGTTTCTTTCATCTAATAGTCTCCCTTTATAGAACTTCTACAAGTATATTTGAGCTATGTACCATAGAAGTAATGCTACGGTCACAATGCTCGTACGATTTCCGTACAGATTTACCAACTCGTACGAGTCTGAAATATTTCAATCCTAACGGTATGTGTACGTTCTTAGCATCTGGTCACAGCTCGTACGGATCTCGTACGAGTTGTACAGAATGTGTAGTTTTCGGCAGATCACCGAGTCCTCTACGAGTTGTGCAAATCCGTACGATGCTCGTACGAGTCTCGATATCCGTGCGGGCTCCTTGCGGACTCCACACGCACGTCGTGCGAGTTCAGAAAAATCAACTCGTATGGAGCTCGTAGGGCAAATGTGACTAGGGTATTAGGGATTGTAATTCAAATATCTTCTTCTGTGTTTCTATAATAAATTGTCTCCCTTTACAGTACAGAAAAATCACGATCAGCAAAAAGACATATGTACACGTACACACCTTCTGAACGGGCTGCGTAACATCTGTATGAGCTACGTAACATCTGTCCTTCAACAAATGTTAATGTGATATAATACTAGCATATTGAAGGGAGACATAGATACAAAAGTCATGTTTTTGTTATGTTTTTCATTTGGTAGGAATGGTGTTTATTCATAAAATGTCTAGCTAGATTTGCTTATTCGCTTTAACGCCGTTTCGTGGCAACACCGGGGTAGGGCCGTGGATGCAACTGACGGATGCATAATATCGATTCCAATTATAATGTGTACATGTAATTTACTTTATGGAGATGTGATCCTGGTCATAAACAAATTACAAGACATTAGCACGACCGAGCTTGTACGATTGGAACTTTATACTGATACGTTATACTGACTCGGCGTAGCAAGGGAGATCACCGCGTATAGGAGTTTGGTGAACCGAATTTATTCACTGAAAAAATAATCATTAAGTCAATCTGAGACTGTTCAGTGTATATTTTAAAAATATTTCGTAATTGAAAAAATCCAATGGCTATGTAATGTACATGATAATGATATATATATCATTCCAGCGGTTGAGGAAACTTCGCTTCTGAAATCTCTAGTCTTTTGTAATGTATTCAAATTTTCGCTGATAGAAAGCTACTTAAATGGACATTAATTATGCTTAAAGTCCTTCCTTTTTGTCACTTTTTGTGCATCATGAAAAGCTCCTGTCATAACAAAACAGGCCGCCTGGCATTTATAATTAGGGAGTCAAAGAAAATCTGATGTAAAACGAGTATTTTAATCTGAAAATGCCTCGTAAGAATAGGCGTCTTATAGCAAGCTATCCGTTTCAAAGGAAATCCGAGCCGGCTGACTTTATATTCATTTGAAAATAACCGAAAGATAAAATATTAAGAAAATCATAAGATGTTAATACAAACTGTTTATCGGTTTATCTTTTGTTCGTTTATCTGTATAAAAGGTAAGAGTTGGCAATGAAGGGGGTATAAATCACGTTTACATCCCTTCTCAACGAATTAATAATAAAAGCTATTATATGTACCTAACATTCATCCCTTTAACAATCTAAAAGTAGGTTTTTGTGCAATAATGGTTTAGGGGATAAATTAAGTCAAAGATTGGAATATAAATTACTCAATTATATCAATAACTGCTTGAAAAGTGTTCGGTTCTGATACCTTAATGCACATTTGGATGTTTTCGGTTTTCAAAAGCGTGTATTGAAATAAACGCAATTCACGTCGTCCCGTGTCATTTCGTACCCGAAAACAAGACGTGCGGGTTCATAAGGTAATAAGCTGGCTACAATATTGATTTACACCAAGTCGAGTTCATAGCAAAAACTCCCATTGACATCTGGTGAAAATATACACCGAAACATATGCTTATATTTCATATATTCTTTCGACAAATACAAATCAGAGTATATTTCTATACACGGTCTACGTGCCACCCTACCTACTGTAAAATAATCCGTTTTCGGGGGTGCAATATTTCGTTGATTTTGTTCCGAAGTTCAGAATTGGCCCCGTCTAGTTTCTATCTCCTGCGCTGCAGAAATGGACCAGAGCAAACATGATAGAAAACATATTGTACGCCGAAAAGCGACTGGAGTCAGTCCCAACTAAATTGACAGTGGAACTCAACTCATCACCGAAACCTGACTCAAAAGAGTTCGGGAGTTGAAACAGCTCCCGGATTCACCTGAAATCGGGTCACACTGAATTGAATGTTGGCACGATAGTTACCGTAGTTTTTTCGGATAAAAATCGGTCAAAAATTGAAATATTTACGGGTAATTTCAACCTTTTGTTGTTATATTTTTACTTGCGTTCTTAGTCTCAAATTACGTCACAGAGCACATGGTTTGTCCACGCCGATTGATTCGCTTAAGTGCTATGATGATATGCCATAATGGATTGTTTCATACATTTTTATATCATTTTGGTCACACATGGAATGAGAGACGTCATTTTTTAAATGTTTTATCATTTCGGCGCATGTCATTGCTGGTTATCACATGTCGTAATTAAATTTTAATTATTCTAGCCTATTACATCAAGTTTAAATTACATATTTATCACTCTGGTGCACTTTTAGTCTGAAATAAATATTATTAATATGAGCAGTCACTATGGGGATGTAAAATGGGAATAACTCTAATTATTTAGTTATTAGCGTAATAACATTTATTTACTATAAATAAAAACGTTTTATTAAATAATCTATTAATGTGGTTCTTTCAACTAAGATCAAAGCAAACGTCTCTAGATTGTAGATATAATATAATAAATTTGACTTTACCATTTTACATGCGGACCAATGCAATGGCAACGTATGACATCATAATGTATTTTTGACAATTCATAGATTATTAGTCCTTTTCGACATAATGAATATGCTCATAAATGCATTTCATCAACAGCGCACATGCTCACAAATTGATATTTAAAATAAAAGTTAATGCATATAATATTTTAATCAGTGTGGTAGATTTATTCCATTAAATTAAAACGTTGTCAATATCATACTTTGAAGTGTGTAAAATAATGTATTATTTCTACATGAACAAAGTTAAGATAAATGCATTTTTATTTTGGATTTAGTTCTTTTTGTTTAGATTTTACTTCTAACGCTTTGGTCTTAGCTTATAAAGGCTTTAAGCAACATTCCGATGGCCCTTTGTCAAGATAGTACTAAACGTATGAAACTAATATATACAATGTACATAGTTTTCATTCATTGTTTACTTTAGATCCAGTTTTGTTTCTGCATAAATTTTCATTTTACACAAATGGTATAATTAAACAATAATTTTTTCATTTGAATACTCATTATGTTGCGATTGTGGTAACAACATTTATTTAAATACTTGAACTATTATACCTTATTCTGTTTGATGATGCTAAAAGAAAATCCAAGCACATACGAATCGTATAATTGTGCGGGTGCGATCGGGCATTACAAGTTCCAAGAGTGTGACTGCAAATCAAAACTGAGGTATTGTAAGGCTAGTAGAAAGTGCTTTTAGAAATATAAGAGGTTAGAAATATTGGGCGTGATTTCATCGTTTGGTCTTGATGCTTTGCTACAGTACATGCATATCATTCTTTAAAGCAGTGATATCCCCTTACTCCACCTACACAATTGTTTTCATCAATTCTTTGACGAATGTTCCTGTATAATTTTCGATTCAGAATGTTCCCAATTATATGCTTTGTGTGTATTTCCTACGATGTGCGATTTTAAAAGTAAATGAAATGAATTTACGGTTTAGTTCGCAGTGTATTACCATTCTCTATGACTACGGGACGTAACTTGGTCATATTGGTGCTTTCGGTTTAGTGATTATTAGAACTATTATTTGTTGTTTGCGAAACCTATAGACGAACACTATGCTCTCACACGTTGTTTGATATTCAGGGATTTTCTCCTTCTAAACCATAGTTCCAAATACTCGAACCACATTAAATAACAGAATCATGTTGACCCACTCTTCAAGGAATGTGACGTCACATATGACGAAGGGGGCGTTTAACGATTGGCTAATAATCTAGAGGAAAGCTTCTTACAACCGCTAAAAGTTAAGCAAGGCTTAATGACAAAGTGTTTGGTTATACTAAGAGATATTGTACTTTAAAGAGATACAGAAATGAAACAGGTCCTTAATTCGACATTCTTGCGTAGATTAACGACGTATGTAAATGTTTGTATAGCTTCGTATTATGAATATCATCAAAAGTAGTGCGTAATATTAGTTACAAGTACATGTATTCATACGCAAATTTGAAAAATGTTTCAAGTGAGGTTTGGGATTGTTAAATGCAAAAACATGAATGTTTTAAATGAAACATACCTAAATGGCCCTAGGTTGTAATACAAAATGTCAATAATTAGTCCGCAATACGGGAGATTCGGGAGGCAAAATCTTGATGGTCAAATATTGATACAATTCAAAAGGCTTAAAATCTGAATGGTTCACAAACTTAAATCCATGGATCGGTCATTTATATTGTAAAGTTTGAAAACCAGTCAACACATAATGTTGATTTTTGTCATTAGAGCTACGCTGACCTATCGTTAAGTTTATAAATGAAATAATGTGTTTATTGAGTATTTTTTGTAAACTTTCAATCGCTTTTTATTACAAAGCAGGTGGGATAAAGTTCAAATTTGCTAAATAAATAATTCGATGTAATGCATTTTACGCCAGCTAATCTGCTAATGCCATAGTAAATACAAGGCATTATGCGAGAAAATAAGCAATAGGGATGTGCAAATATCACGATTTAGTAATTATCACGGTTCACTAATGGGGTAGCCAAGGAGAAGCCCTTCAATAGAATGTTACATAATGGTATACTGCGAATGGTGTCAATATGATCAATTACTGTAATACCACCGGAAAACCAAGCACTCAATATTATTGGTTATTAAATGTTATAGCACACGGATTATTCGTGTTTATGGTAACAAAGTTAAACATACTAACTCCTTTGTATGCCAATAAAGTCTATAGTTGCATGCACCTTGTTGACTTGTTCCGTTGTCAACATGTTTTGATAATGTTTGAACTTATTTTCCCATATAATCATTACGATATATGACAATGAATAACTCATGAAAACAGAGTTTCCGCAACCTTGGCCACAGCCATATCACTTCCTACATTCCAAAAGACCAGTGGCTAATTTGCTGCACGTCATGAGGGGTACAAGTCAATAACAAACAAACGAATCTGAAGACAAAGTAAGTCTGATATTCTAGCACATTGGAACGAATTTAATGTGTGTCTCCTCAGGATAGCGATACAACCTATATGTCCGCTGCCTAAGCAAAGCGTTTTCGAGCGCCTTCATTCGGTTATATATAGATAGGGGTATATATGTGAGTTATCTTGGTTTTATGATTAGGCTTTATGTCAAAGCTTTATATGTTTATATGTAAGGATCATATGTGTCTCTGTTATAAATGACCAACTATATATTAAGTGGAATATATATAGAAGGCAGGGTTTACCTCCCATGGAAAGCGCTACGTATCGCTTTGCTTAGGCAACGAAAGCTGATGTGGCCATTAAGGTGGGATGTAATCCAAGGAACAATCAGAACTGTGAATGAGTCAGAGTTCAATACGTCATCAAATCATGCTGCGTAATGTGGGCATACATTTACTAGTATATCATGAATTAAAAAGTAATTATTTAAAGTAGGTAAATTTTATTGCATGAACTATGTAATTAGGGTTATCTACTAATAGATAACCCATGTTATTGGAGGCATGAGGGCTTTTCGTTACTTGTAGGTTCTTTGCGCTATTTGAAAATGATGACGTAGGAGCACGTATGACGATACTTCCTTTTCCGGTTGATTTCTACACCAAGGATGGGTGATCAGTAAATCGTATCACATTTTGTCAAAAATATTCTTTCATCTGTTGATATGGAAGTGCAAATAATGCGAATCTATCGATCAAACATTGTTTAGTTTAATGTTGGGTTGTTTTTCGATAGATTTGTTAAAATAATTTGAGATATTGTTGGATAGATTGTTTGAATTTGGGTCAGCTGATTCGGTAGGTTAGACATGCCGTGACGATGGCACTAATCCATATGAATGAAATTAATCGACGTTAGCGATTGTCAGTCTCAGACCAATAATTGATGTTGTAAAATGATTGTACATTGGTATTTTGTGTCTTGTCCTTGATGTCGTTTGCACTGTTTTGCCATTCAAATGTTTAGAACTAGCATTGAGTTCTCTGCCCATAATTCCTACGTCATCACTGAGCTGTGACGCACATTCTGACAGGACAAGTGCGGATCGTGAGGGGTTACGTCAATCCATATTTTATAGAACTATAATAATTATTTTTCATATTGGTACAGGCGCGGGTCGTGAGAGGAAACGAGATTCCAAATTTTGTAGATGTACGTATATGCATGCAGGTGCAGTTCTTGAGGGGAGACAGAATTCTACAATATGATTGTTTTGTTATTATTAAAAATGACTGATTATTCTTTGAAATTTTGTTGTTTACAGAAGTGGTAAAGTGCTTGGGTTGACAGTGCGGTGCATTGTGCACATAGGCCTGCGTGTTCTGTAATCATTGTAGTATGCATAGTCGTACAGGCGCGGTTCTTACGGATTTTGTAGAACTTTTGCTATAGAATGCATTGTATAATATTTGTATTACAGGTGCGTTTTGTGAGGGCATACGACATTATGGATTGTTTAGTTTATTATAAAAGTATTAGATCTACATGACTTTTGTGAAGTTCGTGGGGAGATTCGAAATTCCATATTTCATAAAGAATAGTTGTACAGGTGCTGTTCATGAAGGGATATTACATTACTGATTTTGTGGAACTATAGTATTACAGGTGCGGTTACAGAGGGTATACGCCATTCCTGATTTGGTTGAACTATAGCATTACAGGTGCGGGTAGAGAGGGGATACGCAATTCCAGATTTGGCTGAACTATAATATTACAGGTGCAGTTAGAGAGGGGATATGCAATTCCAGATTTGGTTGAATTATAGTATTACAGGTGCGGTTACAGAGGGGATACGCAATTCCTGTTTGGTTGAATTATAGCATTACAGGTGCGGTTACAGAGGGGATACGCAATTCCTGATTTGGTTGAATTATAGCATTACAGGTGCAGTTAGAGGGGAATCGAAATTCCAGATTTGGTTGACTTATAGTATTTCAGGTGCGGTTATAGAGGGGATACAAAATTCCAGATTTGGTTGAATTATGGTATTTCAGGTGCGGTTGCACAGGGGAATCGAAATTCCAGATTTGGTTGAATTATAGTATTTCAGGTGCGGTTACAGAGGGGATACGAAATTCCAGATTTGATGGAGCTTTAGTTTTACAGGTGCGGTTTGAGAGGGGATACAAAATACAAGATTTTGTTGAACGATAGTAATAGTATTACAGGTGCGGCTCGATGGGGCATAGGAAATTTCAGATTTGGTTGAATTATAGTATTACAGATGCGGTTCGAGAGGGGTGATGAAATTCCAGATTTGGTTGACCTAGAGTAATATAAGTTCGGTTCGAGAGGGGATACGAAATTCCAGACTTTCTCGAACTATTATACTATTACAGGTGCGGTTCGAGAGGGGATGCGAAATTTCAGATTTTGTCAAACGATAGAATTAATAATTACAGGTGCGTGTCTAGAGGATATTCGACATATTTAGTATCGTAGGTGCAGATCTTTTAGGGGCTATGGTGGTTGCGTTTGTGATATATAGGTGCGGCTAGAGAGGCGATACGAGATTTTTTTTTAGATTTTGTAGAAATGCAGTTATAAGATGTGTTGTGGTGCCATGTCGTTCATAACGTGATACCATATTCCAGATTTGTAAATCTAAAATATTAATAATTTTGCTTAGTAATCAGGTGCGTTACATAATGTTACCAAGAATCTTAGATATTCCTGATATTAAAAATCTATATTATTAATATGCACAGTAGTGATGCACTGCAGATGCTGTTCAAAAGGTGCCATATATGCAATATAGTATATCGTTATTTATGACATGCAGAGTATTACTATAGGTTTGGATCATGAAATAAAATGGTGGGAGTTTGCTTTTGTTAAATTCAGTATGCATACAGTTGTGGTTTGTGAGGGGACACTTTGTTCAATAATTTAAAATATACAGTAATTTGGAGTGTTCACGGTCCTTGTATCTACATGTCAATTGACGATGTGTGTCCATGTTTTTCAAATTAGCATTAACAACTTGCAACGTGTCGACATTTATTTTCAGTGCAGGGGCGGTTTCCAAGGAGATACTGGAGTTAGGATTATTGTTCACTTAGTTGTTTGTTTAATTCACGATGGTTGTTCAATTTTATGATGAAGTTTACATATCAGCATTTTCCAATGTTGGATTGAACGAACTTGAGCACCGTGTTTTAGAATTGTTAATGTTGTTAATTCATGGTTTGTTGAGCGTTGTGATTATCGGTTGATACGTGTGCAGTAAATGGGAAATGAGGAAGAGTGTGTACATTCAAATTAATAATGGGACAATAAATGTTTAAAAGGATATTCAGTATCATTTTGGTAAACGTAAACCGAAGTTAATTAGCTAAACGGTAAATAAAGTCCGCATATGTCTGTGAAAATTTCAATTTTGATGTTTGAATCTAAAATACAAAACCCGTAATGGTAATATGAATTCTACCAGTACATGTAGTTTATCAATGCAGTGTAATGTGCTTCATAGTTCATACAGCGATCGGTTGCTAATTGCATGATCTTTTATATAATAGATGCAATTTATTTTGTGGGGACTTCATTTTTAGAAAACTTTGTAGCTTACTTTCCGAATTTTACATGTCGTGCTAAGCTCGGTGCTCGGATAATTCGGGGTTTAGAAATATTATGTTAATATGAATTGCTTTGCATTCTGTGATGGAGCAAAGACGCGATATTTTAAACGAGAAATTTTCATTAACATAGTTTCAGTCACTGGTTGTCAATCTGGCGAATATTACTTGGACTATCAGACATGAGACATGTATACTTTTGTGCGGCTACTTTTGTTTGGTTCATTTCACGTGTTTTTGTACAAACCTGCTGATGCTTGGTTTGGCAATTATAGCTACGTGTATTTATTCGGTCATGAGGTGGTATATTTTACATGGCCTTAGTGTTGATGGGTCAATTAAGTAACAACACACATAGAGTGATTTAGAGATGGTTCCAGTTGTTATAAATGTTACATAAAGGTCGTGTTGCATATTGATAGTAGGATACTTGTTAGGCGATCGGCGAACCCAAAGTCATGCAGCCTGTTCGACAGTTGTCCTATGAATATTTCCCATTAATCACAAACATTGGAACCGTTTCCGGAATTTCGCACCAAAAGCACTGTTGGATCCTCAGTAGATTCCAAATTTTCCGATTCAGTCAGTCCATGATTTACGATATAAGAGTAATAAGAGTACTTGGGTGTTAAACACACTCTTTTCTGAAGCTAAGTAATTGCATATTCTAACGGAGTCTTTAAACTAGTTAGCGCAGATGATGGAGCTGCATGTCGTTATACGGATTAAGAGTTTGTTTGTTAAGGGAATCCAATCAATTATCCAATTATGAGTGACTTACATGCTATCAGCAGCAATTTAACTTGCTTTCGCCGCATTTAACTTGATGGCGAGTTGGGGTCACGGGCGAAATAATGTTCTTAATGATATTATTCTAAATGCGGATAGTACAATTTTCATAAGGAACTATAGCTGATCACTTTAACAAAATACTTATTACGATAAATCGGACAAGTAGTGCAATGTATAATTGATAACTGTTAAATTTTCAGACAGTGGGAGTTTCCTTGGCTATTTCATTTTCATGTTTCGTGCATACATGTAGTATTTGCTATTATCTATTACTGTTATCTTGTGTAGTATTAATCAAGGGCTGATATATTGTTTAGTCTTTTGGGACTTATATTGTTTAGCCTTATCGGGCTTATACAGTGATATCCTTTTGGAGCTTATTTATATTGCTTGGCCTTGTCTTTTGGGGCTCATGTATTGTGGTTACACTGATAGCCTTGTGGTGCTTATTTAAATTATATTGCTTAGCCTTGCATTTTGGGGTCCATGAATTGTGGTTACACCGATGGACTGTGGTGCTTATTTTAATTATAAATTGCTTAGCCTTGCATTTTGGTGCCAATGTATTGTGGTTGCACTGATGGCCTTGTGGTGCTTATTTAAATTATAAATTGCTTAGCCTTGCCTTTTGGGGCCAATGTATTGTGGTTGCACTGATAGCCTGATGGTGTTTATTTAAATTGCTTAGCCTTGACCTTTGAGGCCAATGTATTGTGGTTGCATTGATAGCCTATTGGGACGTATTTATATTGCTTAGCCTTGCCCTTTGGGCCCATGTATTGTGGCTACACTGGTAGCCTTGTGGTGATTATTATAATTATATTGCTTGGCCTTGCCTGTTGGGGCCCGTGTATTGTGGGTTTTAACAAAAAACTAACGTTATAAATATAATATAGTGTTCATATTTTCAAGGAAACTATTGTGTCAGTGTCTTCTAACAGTAACTGTTGCTTAGAATGAATGTAGTCAAATGTGTGGTACTGTAGCAGTCTGCGAATTTAGAACTTGTCCGAATAATTTGCCCGACGTCTAAGGTTGCTTGTCCGAATACATGTGCATGACACATGTATGCTAACTTCGCCGCCTGCTACAGAACGTGGTTCCCGTGCTCATCCAGCAATCTGTCTCTGGATATTTCGCTGTGCCAAAACTTAATTTTGGCGACTTAATTTTGGCGTTGACGAAATCTTGATCGAGAATCTGCGATGTCGTCATTTGGCCGACAGCGATATCCAAACTCAAATATTGTTTTTCAAAAGTTCAGTAATATAGCGATTCAAATCTCGTTAGTTAGAAAATAATTATATAAATTATATTATTGGTACCGTAGCTTCTGAGGTTGGTGTTTCGTCATGGGCCTTGTGTTTGGTGTCTGATTCCCAGGGCCATTCGCAATTCAGTGTGTGGCGAGATATGGGCTTCAGTAGTTCAGGTATTTAGACATTTTGGACACACTTTAAATTAAGCCCTTTGGGCCACAGTTCAAATTTAGCCTTTAGGCCACAGTTCAAATTTAGCCTTAATTTAGGGCTTATATATTTTGGTAGTCTGTTGGGGCTTATTTATTGTTTAGCCTATTTTGGCAGCCCAGTGGGGCTTATTTATTGTTAAGCCTATTTTGGCAGTCCAGTGGGGCTTATTTATTGTTAAGCCTATTTTGGCAGCCCAGTGGGGCTTATTTATTGTTAAGCCTATTTTGGCAGCCAAGTGGGGCTTATTTATTGTTAAGCCTATTTTGGCAGCCCAGTGGGGCTTATATATTGTTTAGCCTATTTTGGCAGCCTATTGTGGCTTAACGGATTGCTGTCAAAGGTCGCCCTTAACGACGATTTGTCCGGTGTCCTGTTAACCTATTTCGGTTAGCAAGATGAATGCGGGAACCACGCCCATTATTCCAAACTACAAACATTCGACCAACCGATGTGCTCTATCATGATTTGAAATGTTATTGTAAATAATTTATTTGTCTAAATTATATGAGTGGAAATTGACTTCGTATTAATTGTTTATTGGTTCAATTGGATGCGGGGCAGCTGAGTTAATGGATGATAGCTAAACTTTCTTAAGATCGTTATATAAGTAGTATTTACATGTTTACTTCAATTAGAAAATAGTTTTCATCCATGTGCTTGTTGTTAGGCATCCTGTTGTCCTCTGATCTCCCAATAATTAGGGTTATCTACTAATAGATAACCCATGTTATTGGAGGCATGAGGGCTTTTCGTTACTTGTAGGTTCTTTGCGCTATTTGAAAATGATGACGTAGGAGCACGTATGACGATACTTCCTTTTCCGGTTGATTTCTACACCAAGGATGGGTGATCAGTAAATCTTATCACATTTTGTCAAAAATATTCTTTCAACCCACCCACCCACTCCAATAAAAATTTTTTTTTTGTATTTGTGTTAATTTGCATAACACTTTATAGTTTTGTTTCAGAAGGCAAATATTGTGTAGGTCAAGTATTTCTTAAAAAGTAAACAATCTTCTTTTCATTGTTTTCCTGCTTTTGTTTGTTTGTCTTTTGCAGATTATTGGTGAACTTGTGTATGTGAGCTTGTGTGTACAGTATTAACAAGAACAGTAGAACATCAACAACGGCGTGGTTACCTGGATTTGTGTTTATTGTTACAAAAGTGCGACCGGCGACAGCGATATCCAAACTCAAATATTGTTTTTCAAAAGTTCAGTAATATAGCGATTCAAATCTCGTTAGTTAGAAAATAATTATATAAATTATATTATTGGTACCGTAGCTTCTGAGGTTGGTGTTTCGTCATGGGCCTTGTGTTTGGTGTCTGATTCCCAGGGCCATTCGCAATTCAGTGTGTGGCGAGATATGGGCTTCAGTAGTTCAGGTATTTAGACATTTTGGACACACTTTAAATTAAGCCCTTTGGGCCACAGTTCAAATTTAGCCTTTAGGCCACAGTTCAAATTTAGCCTTAATTTAGGGCTTATATATTTTGGTAGTCTGTTGGGGCTTATTTATTGTTTAGCCTATTTTGGCAGCCCAGTGGGGCTTATTTATTGTTAAGCCTATTTTGGCAGTCCAGTGGGGCTTATTTATTGTTAAGCCTATTTTGGCAGCCCAGTGGGGCTTATTTATTGTTAAGCCTATTTTGGCAGCCAAGTGGGGCTTATTTATTGTTAAGCCTATTTTGGCAGCCCAGTGGGGCTTATATATTGTTTAGCCTATTTTGGCAGCCTATTGTGGCTTAACGGATTGCTGTCAAAGGTCGCCCTTAACGACGATTTGTCCGGTGTCCTGTTAACCTATTTCGGTTAGCAAGATGAATGCGGGAACCACGCCCATTATTCCAAACTACAAACATTCGACCAACCGATGTGCTCTATCATGATTTGAAATGTTATTGTAAATAATTTATTTGTCTAAATTATATGAGTGGAAATTGACTTCGTATTAATTGTTTATTGGTTCAATTGGATGCGGGGCAGCTGAGTTAATGGATGATAGCTAAACTTTCTTAAGATCGTTATATAAGTAGTATTTACATGTTTACTTCAATTAGAAAATAGTTTTCATCCATGTGCTTGTTGTTAGGCATCCTGTTGTCCTCTGATCTCCCAATAATATGTTTTACTCTTTATAATACCCAGAACATCACACATTACATCGTATTATAAGTATTATTACAGTAGCTGTTATTATTGATATATGAGTAGAATGTCGATTAAATTCGATTAAAATTCCATTTCCTAAAATTACTCATTGACTCGGCAGCCATGACTAGTACTTAATTTGACATACTGAAAAAAACTTTGCTGGCTTGGTGACAACAGTATTGTCCATAACAAGATTTTTCATATAAATAAAGAAATATTAAAACTTTAAAATACAAAAACATGTATTTGTAGTGTTGAAATGAAATACATTATACGCAACTTTGCGTACAACCCTCGCATGTTTTATACCTACTAATATGCATTGTGTCTCTCTGGTTAAGGAGGAACGACAATGATATTTGGAATTGGTACACGTAAAACTGCAAATATCGGTATGTATGCATAGTGAACACAACTGTTAATAGTAGGACACAAACCAAAGCCACACAGCTACGACGGCAGCGCCTAGCCACACACGCAAGAGTCAGACATAGTACAAGCCATCTACATCCCCAACAAATGGATGCTTCAAGCGAGCCTTATATGCTCACTCCGCAATGAATGACACACTGCGGACTTTGATTTTTTGTGTGCATAATTAGCCATAAAGGGAGGTAATTATAAGTGATAACTACACTGAAGTGAAGTACGGGTCGACTTTTTACAGCCGCCACACAGCACTTAACACCTGCTGTAGTGATAAGTAAATAGTTGGGCACAAATCAAAGCCACAAAAGCCGGCCTTAACGATCATAATTATGTGATGTTCTACCAATTAGTTGTACATTGTACAACAATGTAAACGCTTATTTCACTCATGTACCTACTGTATGCTTCGTCATCATATACATGTACATGTATACTAATTCTGACACTAAACCCAAAGTTAGATATGTCACTACTAAGTTTTCTAAGTAACATACCCGCATATTATTATTATTTGATAATCTTTGATGGTACAAAATTAAAGCATTTTTTTCGTCAGTAAACCGGATTGCTTTTTAGGGGTAAGTTTTATGTTGACAATAAAATATGACTGAATTAAAGTATTATTAACATAAAATGTATAAATATAACTTGTTCAAACACAAGTTTGTTGTCGAACCAGATCACCTCAAATTAACTAAGTTAAGTTTATAGTCCTCAACTAAATAATCTGAAGAAGTTAACATTCTGATGACAATAAAAGTCCAATAATTTCCTCAAATGTTTGTAATTATTAGATGGTAAAACATCAAATTGCATCAATAAGTTCTCATAAGTAAGAACATCAAATTCGCCAAGTTCAAAAACGGCGTGTATGTTTGTTAATGTATGTACTGTATTTATGAATTTTGTTTCTGTATGAGGGTCATATTGCGTCGTTTGGTTTGTAAGTCAATTCGAACCAGGGTTGGCTGTTTTGGTGTGCTAGCCATGATTACTATTTGGTCATAGCGTCAATGCTGGCGTGATGTTTTCTGAATGTTAATATAAATTTTCCAAAAAATATTTTTTTTTCGTTTTCAACGATGTTCTGGTCCAGTGTTTTGAGCATTTTCGTATGCGATGACTGTTTGATCTGGTTTGGAGGTTATTAGTGTTGGATGTTGTTTAGCCTGTGCGTACGTGTTGGCTCTTTTGACTATGTTTCAAATATGTGTCTTTGGTTTGTCAGTCAGTCAGTTTGACAGTTTTGTCTTTGTGTCAGTTATTGCTGACTGTTTTGTAAATGTTGTCAGTTTAGTCAGTGGGTCAGTGGTGGCACTTTGGTATGGGAGCTAGTGCTGAATGTTGCTGTTCGAAGCAATGGTAAATAAATGCGTATATGTCTTGCCCACTGTTTGATAAAATCAATAAAGACAAAGACAACATTTTGCCACTTTACCATTGTGTAAACTGGAAAATTTTGTATGGAGCCATATGCAATTTGGATGCCCAGTAAAGGCTTGCTTTGTTTATTCAAAATGGACATGTGCACTGTTAATGTTGAGTTGTGGGTTGTCCTTGTGATGTTTTTTTTGTCTTTTGTTTCATTTTTGTCTGCTGACCATTGTCCCGGATTTGTACGTTTGACAGAAGCAGCAGGCTTATTTTGAACCTGTTCTGTTGTTTTCTGTTGGGGACTGCCTTCAGTGTCCACTGTGTTTCAGTTATGACTGTTTGGTCTATGAATCAGATTTGTAAGTTTGGTTTTTGAGTCATAATGGGCTGTTTGGTTGATGAGGTAGATCAAAACAGTATTTGGCTGTTTGGTCTATAATGTTATGGTAAGCTCTAACTAGCGTTCCTGTGCTTATATCTGTGTCTGAACATGCTTCACTAAAGAAGCAAATCAACGGTATACAAATGTACACACGCTCGTATACATTGAGAAAAAACATGTTTGAAATTACCGTTGGCCACAATGAACATTGATTAAACAAGGGGAGAACAACTCAACCTTAGAGACCTGCCGTACGATCAGCTTCAATTATTGTCAACACCATCGGTACACGTACTACAAACAGGTGATTTAATAACAGGTAACACGTGATCAGTCCCCAGTGTTCACCTACACTTCGTTTTATTTCGAGGATAACCATCTTAATGGCTTAAATTATTAGTAGAAACTGTGTTTGTAATTATTAAACATTTAAAGCAGATTATTAGCTAATTGAAGTAATTTTTCAATTTACTAAATGACGTAATTACATAGGTTATCAGGTGGTATGAGTTTCATACGTGTGTTATTATTTAGCGTTTATGACGCCTTCTTTCGTCAGATAAATTAAATTGCCTTTTTGGATCACCCGGTGGAAATACAATCGGATGCTTTATGTAATTGCCCAAACGTTTAACACGTACAATAAAAGTGTTCATGTATCAACCTTTTATCTTACTGATTTTGGCGGTGGTAGGTAATTTGATGCAGTTTATTTGTTTTCAGTAAATGTTGGACGACAGCGATATATCTCATTGTATTTTTGTTTTAGACTGTACCTTAGTGTTGGATGTTCATCTTGGTAGAATTGGGGACATCGTGTTGGTCATCCGGGTTGTTCACTCGCCAAAAGGTTGTTATCAATGGCTTTAAATAAATGACTGAGATCAAACGTGTTACACCACTCCAGCAGTAGTTTACATCTTTGACTGCTAAAAGTTCAGTGATAAAATTAGTTTCGATATTTATAACACCATAATGACTGGAATTCTTCGTAGTCTGTGTGACTTAGAGTAGAAAATATTAGTGCCTCAAACATGTCCAACTTTCTCATAGCAAGATTGAAACTCGTGACCATTTGAAAGACTACATTTCTTGGTTGATATAAACAGGAACAAATACATAAACGAGCAGTCGATAGAAAGAGCACTTGTCACCATAACGAATCGTATTGGACTTATGATATCATCTTTTCCGGAATGCTTTATATGTTGTTTTAATGTGTTACATAGTCCTGCTACATGACAAACCAGTCCTAAAACTACATGTACGTTTGTAAGCGGTAAGCACTCTTGGTAGAAAGCAAATTTTACCTGTATCCATATTAACCATTTTGTAATATTGCCTTTTGAGATTTTCTTCTTCTTCTTTTCGTTCACGCCCATTTCATATAATGTCACCGCGGTCACCGCGATAAAAGAAGCTGTATTCTTGAGGTCCTCCTTCTTTTCGTAGAGCTTTGTTCTAATGGTGTTGGTTCGGACTTGATAGTCTTTTCTTGATTTGTACGGCTTGAGATAAAACCCGACAACTTCCCACAATACGCCATCAATCAATCAAATACTTATAATCACAAATAACCTCTATATATTTAGTAAAGTTTACACATGTTAATTTAATGTAATCAGATAATCCATGGTTATATATTTGCGTTTTATTGTATTTATAATTAATTGCAGACGATCCATGGTTTATATATTAGTGTTGTATTGTATTCATAATTAATTGTAGATGAGATTGATGATACCGGTGTAATAGATCCGAGTAACAGAATACAGTGTTGTTGCTATATATACATTATAACGACCCTTTGCTCTACCCCACACACGTGGAGAGAAGCCCCGTGACAATTGCTTAACACTAGACCACCATGTAAGATATTTATTCTGAAGAACAATTAATATATAGGGTTCATATATAAAGCCCATTGTGTCATACAAAGCAATTATTATTACCCTATTGGAAGAGATACGGCCAAAAAAGTTACATTAAACGAAACGGTTTGTATTAAAATTTAAAACTTTATACGAAGAATAAACATTTTATATCGCTGGCTTATCGAAAAGTGGATATTTGAATAATTTCAGATCAGAGTCAAAACAACCATGACAATATATAGTAAATCAAACCAATATAGTTCACAAAACTGACAATAAATCATTAATACATGCGATTATACCACCCTTAAACTGTTGATAACTTTGAAAACGCTTTGAAAATATTTGCAATTTTCGCGCGCATCATTGGAGCGCGAAAAGTTAGCGATATTAGCAACAACAATGATCTCATTTAAAGTAAAAGATAATCGTCCTCATACTTTCAATTAATGTAATATATGGTTCGAGAAAAAGCTGCAAAAGATCTTTATCTTTTTAGATTCTAGCGGAGATAAGTTGTAGCAAACAGCTGTACGTCGGAAATAGAAACTGAAGCGATGAGATGTAACAACGTCTTCGCGCAGTTATACACATAATTACCTCAACTCGTGAGGTGATGTATCGAAAATTGAAAGAAAATTGATTTAAATACCGCCACCTGGGCATATAAAACGCAGTACGAAATATACTAACACTGTGCTCTGCATATCTCATTGCGCCATTTGAACAACATAATTTTATCATACACATTTTTGAATATTTAAGAATTTGCCAAACCTTTTAAGGCAAACTGAAGGGTTGTTTCAAAGCTTGCCTCAGTGTAATAGTTTAAGTACATAATATTTATGTATTAGATTGTCCCTTCATCGAACGCAAATTCAACATCATATTCCATAAATGTATGAACATACAATATATGCATAAGATTATCTTTCATGTTCTTCAATTATACAGTTCTGTTCATTTAATTGTATAATTTATTACAACATTGTCATTCAATGTTATCACACGACATCTTTTCATTTTCAATATTGTTCCTTCGTTGATGGACGTCTATGACAACACACAAATCCATAATGAGAGGGCAATGGACGACAATTCACCTCCGTTGGCTTCTAAACAGACTTACATATGTGCTTACATATGTACTGCGCACGATACGTATCCCATTTAAGGGACCAGTACGCAGCCTCCCAATTAAGATGCCATATTCCTTTATTCTGCGCTGGAGTATAATTATCATGAATGTGTGCTTTTTGAGTGCAATAAAATTGTTTTTGTTTAAAGAGAAGACTGTCCTTTCATTGAACATCATGTAAATTATCATTTAAAATCATCTGATGCATTTACGATTTTTTTATTTTTTTTTGTGTTGCGTTGCTATATTCATTTTACATAGTAGATACAATCTTATCTCTTAGTCGTAACTTTTGGGTAAACACATAAAGTACATACAAGAATGTATCTAAAAGTGCAGTCACGGCTCAATACTCGTTTTCAATATGTTGTTATTTTATCTAGTCTCTTGTTTTAGCCAAGCGTCTTTAAAGACATACCGAGATTCCCTACACGATATATGTGGGGACTCTTGGGATCCCTTCTTAGAAAGAATTAAGATCGGAATATGTTTTGATATTTCCTTG
Organism: Spisula subtruncata; assembly: GCA_963678985.1. Lineage (NCBI taxonomy): Eukaryota > Metazoa > Mollusca > Bivalvia > Venerida > Mactridae > Spisula > Spisula subtruncata. Next base: position 21,833,807 of record OY787661.1, read on the forward strand.
ACACGCATGCGCAATTCGCTTCCGGCTACACAAATCCGAGCAATGCGCTACTCTCACGGAATGTTCCGGTGCATAAGTAAATATTTATGAAGGTATTTCCGATTAAATTTTGCCATAAAATTGGATTAAACATGGCTTCGACATTCAACTATGCACGTGAGGCATTATTTATTGATAATTACAATCAGTCGATATAAAAATCTAGCAGTCCAGAAAACTTATTCTGTTGTTGTAGGACAAAAAATAGCAATTCGTCGGAAATTGATTTGATTATTGGAAATACATTCATTCGTTGACTTCAAATCGCGTGCTGTTCACATCGAATGGGTCGTAATATAAGCTGCATCCAGGAAATTATACAGTTGTTTTGCAGAACATCGATGTTGCTGTCAAAGAGTTTGGTCATGCCAAACATATTACTAAAAGCGACATGTTGATGTCCGTCGCCACGAAGTCCGGTGTGTAAAGAAGGGACGTTAGTCTGTAGTTAGCCATCCGGATGGTTGGAGGACATTTCTTATTTGCTACAGATCATTAACTGACACATAGCTTAAATGACATATTGTATCTCTTTCGGATGATTATAAATTATGGACATGGCAAAACACGGAACAAATCACATACGTACTCTCTTTACCAAATATCGAGCGAGAGCAACGGTAAAGTTTTTAAAACCAGAGGAGGTCCAAATGGAAAGAATCGGAAGACCTCTGTTTGTTATTGAAGTTCTTGCCGTTTCCCAAAAAAACACCAAAATGCCGATGTTGTTACCCTTGTACATGTTTATATGTTGAACTTTGTATTGCCTGTTGCAGATGCAACCTTGACCAATAAAGACAGACTATTGTTACAGTATTGTATCGCATTGTGTTGTCTTGGATGTCATTGTGAGGTACTCCATCCTTGTACACAGTCTCTGTGTCAAACCTACATAAACATACACATGGTCCACTAAACCACTCTTTTCTGCAAGCACTTTAGTTTCTTGAGGAACATAACCCACGATTACGCCAGGGTGAAGATATGCCTACTCAATGAAAACTTTCTATTATGATGATTGTATAAATAAATAAATAAATATAATCATCGGCTCAATTTCTAATCGCTGTTCTGGGGTTTTACATCATTTTACAATATTCATTCATGATTTTAATTATGTATGCCAATTGCACTTCAGCGTTCAATCAATGTTACCGTAAAATGTCATTAAAATACATTAAATTTTGTATTAAAATTAGAAACGGTGACCTAGGATACGTCTTTCATATCACGTGGTTATACAGGATGCCTTTCTTTTGACATTTACTCGTTAGAACACTCCATAATATCAATGCACTTTTGTGAATAGCTTTCATCGGTGTGTTTGCATTTGCATCATAAAATAACATATTTGAATGACCATGTTTCAACTCAAAGTCTTGCGGTCATGTTTTCTCTCACGAAGGTCATATTGTGACAACTTTTTTATATTTTGTGGTAATACTAGCCTATGCAAAAGAGGCAGACTGACTCAAATAAAGACCAAACAGCTAAACTCTCTACCATGCGTCTTAATTTCAAGCCTGTGTTTCCATTATGGCGGTACACGTATATGTGTGTCTATCAGCACACGTTTCTTTAATCGGATAATTAGTTTAGTAAGACCCAAAAAATATGTTCGGCACGCCAAATGCCTTTAAATTATTTTTTTAATTCAGAATTCATTACTTTTTGAATCGCGGAAGTATCCACTTATATATTTGGTCATTTATAGCAGAGATACATATGATCCTAACACTTAAAAATATAAAGCTTTGACATAAAGCCTAATCATAAACGAAGATAACTCATACATACATCCCTATCAGTGTATCGGTGTCTTCGTTGTTATTCATCCCTTACTGTTAGATTCCTATGTACAGTTTGCATAATAGATTTTTCATTTTCATAATAACAACATCAACGTTTAGAGAGCTGTACCGTTCACATCAGCCATTAAACATGCAATATTACACGATACAATCTCTTTGATGTCCGCCATCTTGAATATTGTAGGATTTAATTACGGAAATTATCGTAATACTTTGCGCCAAAACGACCTTAAACTGTGTGATTTATATTACGTAAAGGCCATAAAGGATTTTGTTCTAATGATATTCATTCTTCAGCTCAGTTGATCGCTTGGAAAGTTCGGCTAAAAGACATTCAAACGTCTATCAATCGCGGCCTTTTTTGTCCCCCAACTGCTGTTGCTGCAAAAGCGCCCTCTATCTATCAGCGATTTGTTGATACATTCAAAGCATTCAGTAGTTAAATATTGGCAATTAAATCCTTAATCGAACTCGATCAGCGCGTTGGCAATACGGTTGGGGAAATAATATGCTTCAATTTACATTGATTCCCAAAGAAAAAAATATATTGCACCATTTTTGTTCATTTTGCCTCGCAATATTATTTCTAGAATCAGATATCATTGCGCGAATCGAAATATTTCTCCGCGCTTGGGAAATAAATATCACTTTGTATATTGTACCCAATGCCAGTTTTATTTCTATTTTATTTCTTTTTTATATGCGAATCAAATGGCTGTTTTACACCATGCTTCTGTTTTTCAGCACGGAAGATCGTCAGGATGAAAATCGCCATGTTAGGAACTACTTTTATGAGGTTGTTGATGGAATCTTTACGAGACGGCCAATTATCTCCAAGTTTCACGACTTTTCAATGTCCTTTGGCCTTCGCATACGTGTTTTAAATCTTGTAAAATGGAATCGTAAGAATAATTCCAAACGAGTTTTTCCGTCGTAAATTTGATCGAAGGTGATTAAAATTAATGCGACTGCGCATGCGTCAATGTTTAAACCGTGAAAATGTTCCATCATAATAGCAACAATAGACTTGGAAATACAAAACGTATATTCGATCTTATGTTCACTGTTTCTTTATTGAGTTTAGACATTATAATGCCGGATAGTGTTTTGTTCGAATAAGTTCATCCCGCTTTATTTGTTGGCGGGGCGATACATCATTCGTTTGTTAACACAGAGTGTTTTAAGGTCACGTGGTTATTTAATCATGCCATCATGTTATCTGGTTATCTGTAAGTCGTCAGTACCTGTCAGTTTCTGTCAGACATTGACAAGAAATATAGTAAGCGTTGCTTTGCCACAAGCAGGCTTGTTAGGATATCCATCCATCCGAGCGTGAATATTTAAAAAAGATCTAAAAATCTGTTACAGAAAGCACACGACCAACATAACGTAATTATTGTTTTAATTAGAGAAATAATTTGACGTGTATTCAGAGACGTCTGCCGTCGTCGTTGCCGTGGAAACTGTTGGTTATTTGGCATGGATGATATGCTTTAAATATATAGGTGTCAGAAATTCTATTTATAGACTGACGCTCTCATTAACATCAGATCGAGGCATTTACTATTATTGACCAACCATATTTGTGACACTGGTTTCAAGGACGATTTTTGGCATTAACATTTATAAAAAATAGGGTTGTACGTATATATATATTAAGTCTGTAGAGCACATTATAATAGTTACAACAAAATAGTGTCCTTGTTATACATGTAAGAGAAACAACATTTTAAAAATGAATTATTCCAAGCAATGAAAATAACAAAATGACGCCTACCACAACTTGATTATATTATAAGTTGCTGTCATTCATAAGACACGTTTGGTACAATGGTCTATGGGTGAAAGCAGAGAGTAATATAAACTACAATCGTTTATATTTTATGACTTTCATGAAGTACATTAGTATGCACCAATACCACGTGACATCACTTGCGTCGAAGATGACAAAGTGATTAAGTGAATAATAGACAAATATAATAAAATTAAATACTTGTACAACAAGTGGTTTGCATACTAAATTTCGTCATTTCCTGTACTTATGATACTACATTTCGCTCACCTTAACAACTTAAACAACTAGATCTATTAGACAACATTCAATGTATTAACGCAAATATTAGATGATTGTAAATCATTAATAACTTAAACATTCTTTGATGTTAAAATATAATAAATGAAATGTTTATGAGTCTCGTATATCAAAATAACTTCACTGAATGCTTAGACATAAATGATTTGATAGGCAACTCCTATGCTTAACAAATTTCAATATGTAGTATAAATTATAATCAGTTGTATATTTGAATAAGAATCAGTAGATCTATATTAAATAGGACACAGCCGACTAAATCAGGCTTGCTGAAATATAGACTCATCATTTCACAACAAAATGTCAATGACTAAAGAGGCAGCAAAATACAAAGGACATAAAGAAAAAACTAAAACGCCCAGGACTAAGAAGCAACAAAGTGCTAATAACCTAAGAAACAACAACATATCAATGATTGAAGAAACAGCAAACGTCCAAGGACTTACAAAACATCAAATGGTCAAGGACTGAAGAAACAACAAAATGCAAAGGACTTAAAGAAAAAAACAAAACCCCGAGGACTAAAGCAACAACAAAATACAAAGGCCTTGAAGAAAAAAAACCCCACGAGGACCTAAGAAACAACAAATGGTCAATGACTAAAAAACAACAAAATGACAAAAACTAAAGAAACAACAAAATGTCAAGGACCAAAGAAACAACAAAACGCCAATGACTAAAGAAACAACAAAAGGTCGAGGACAAACGGAACAACAAACGCCAAAGAACAAACAAAATATAATGGCCAATGACTTCAGAAACAACAAAATGGCAAGGACGTAAAGAAAAAGCAAAAGGCCGTGGACTTAAGCAACGGCAACACGACAAGGACTAAAGAAGCAACAAAAACGCCAATTACCTAAGAATCAACAAATGGTCAATGAATAAAGAAACAACAAAAGTTCAAGGACTTAAGAAACAACAAAATGGCAAGGACTAAAGACAGACAAAATGCCCAAAGACTAATTCAAAAGAAACAACAAACTGCAAATGACATAAGAAACAACAAGGTCAAGGTTTGGAGAAACAACACACAACTAAGGGCTAGAGAAACATCAAATGGTCATTGACCAAAGAAACAACAAAATACAAATCGTTTCTTGGTTTTATTTGGGAAGAGATGTTTGAAGCCTGCATTACACTAATCATTGCAATGGCAACAGCTACAGCATCAATAACAACACCAGTAAACCCGTCAGTGTAGGGTGTCTAGTAGTCCAATTTTCATTATTAAGTGTTTTCATGCTCAATTCGATTTAGTGCTGTCACTTTAAATGTTTCAAACAGTAAATTATCTCATATTCAACTGAATAATTAATATTAAACATTGTATGGACAAATTTAAAAAGGCAAGTAAAAATTATTTGAGGAGCTTTTAAAGTTTCATACCAACTCAAAACGAGTTGGACATGAACAATTTTTAAAATCATGGGTGGTTTGATACATATTGAAGTACATAAAACATATATTGGAAGTATAAAAATCGTGTTTGATGACGTTTTTTATCATTGCATATTAAGCGGCATACATTCAAGTTGTGTCGACTTATATACGTGACCACATAAGAAAAGTTTATATAAAGAGCACACCTAGTCCTTTGCCAACAGTAACATAATTACGATAACCTGTGACACACACCACGTTTCAAACACATTTAAGACATAATTTATTACAGTATGACATTAACATGTAACACCTGTTTTCTCCCCATATTGAGACTGAATACATGTAATTTTCTCAAGCACATATAATTGTTCAGCCGATGTTTCTTTTATCACTACGGAGCACAAGCACATACAGTTTTGTAATTGATTTGTCGCTGTTACTTTATCTTTGTGGAGCACAAGCACATACAGCTTCGAAATTGTTCAGTCGCAGTTCGACTATCAATGCAAATCACATAAATAACTTAATATTACCTCATGAGTAATATGTATTGAATTCTGTATGAATTATTGTCTTAATGGTTGTTTTATCGCCGCCATTTTGTTTTTTGATTAGTCTCTTATAGGGTAGTTCTGGTAAATTATTGAAACATTTCAAACAGGGAAATCGGTGAATCTTAGATTAAATTATAATATGCTGGGATAATGTCTCTGTTGCACACTGTTGGTTACAAGAATTGAGATAGGACATATTAACCACGCTAAAATTCACGAAAAATGCCGAAGATTAACGGTTGGTAATTTGAAATATCACACTTAACTAGGTGGACATTATCGAATATGTGGCATTGGAAATATCACATTGAACTGCACGAAAATTGCCAAAGAGGTGCAATTGGCTTTTGGAAATATCTGACTGAAATACACGGAAATTGCCGAAAAAGAGCGATTGGCTTTTGGAAATGTCACACTGAACTGCACGGAAATTGCCAAAAAAGAGCGACTGGCCATTAGCAATATCACATTAAACTGTACGGAAATTGCCGAAGAGATGCGCTTGGTCATTGAAGTGCTCAGAAATATCGCATTGACACTCACATTCCCATCCTAACATTATAGTGTTACAGATAACAAATAACCTTAAGTTTCCAATAATCACCGCGTGATAGAATGTCTGAAACAATTAACTGATAGATAATGGATTAATTGTCGCATGTTTATCAGAATACATAACACTCTATAATGACAATAACATAAATTATATGTTGCTAAAGCAGTATGCGATAAGGTTAGGTTATAACATTAAGCATTGACAACACGGGTCAATATGGCGGTTCTGAATAACATGGCTGCCACAATCGGTAGAGATATACTGATTTAAAAGGAGGCTTATGTCCATAATAGTCCGTCAATATTGGCCGCCTGGGAAAAATATCAGAGAAATGAAGTTGTAATCAGTGATTTGAACTATTACATGTAACCATAAATTATTAGCATGGTTATTGGGTACGTGTACAGTAAATGGTTTGCAAAACACGTTTTTAACTTTTAATTGTCTGATAATTGGCCGATCGTTTGCAATACCCGTTTTCATTGGTTGATCACTTAGCGATCATTTGCAAAACATGTTTTCATTGGTTGATCACTGATCGATCAATTTTATATCATATTTTCATTAGTTGATCACGTCCGATCATTTGCAATACTTGTTTTCATTGGTTGATAATCAAAGATCATTTGCAAAACATGTTTTCATTGGCTTATCACAGGCCGATCAGTAAGAAAACACGTTTTTCATTGGTTAATCACTTGCTGGTCATTTGTAAAACATGTTTGCATTGGCTAATCACTGACCGATAAATAGAAAACATGTTTTCATTGGTTAAACACTTGCTGATCATTTATAAAACATGTTTTCATTGGTTCAACACTGGTCGATCATTTGCAAAAATTGATCACTGACTGATAATTTGGAAAACATGTTTTCATTGGTAGATCACATGCCGTTCATAAGCAAAACATGTTCATTGGTTGGTCTCTGGTCGATCATTTCAGAACAAGTTTTCATTAGTTAAATGCTGGTCGATCATTTGCAAAACTTATTTTTATTGGTTGATCACTGACCGGCCATCTGCAAAACATGTTTTCATTGACAGATCAGTTGGACAACATGCTTGCGCTTCAACTGATCGGATCTGGACAGATATCGAGCAGCAAAGACTATACAGTATACTGACCATTACGTGGAATGCCCAGTGAACTAAACTAAGAAATCTTAATTAAGAGGGCTCATATTGAAGCAAACCAGTTTCATAATGTACATATGACCTCTACATATACATGTACATAATTTTCTAAGTCTTATTTCCCTGTAAATCTTGATGAGAACAGACTAAATTTGTGCAAGTATGTTGCATGTTTGTGCATATAATTTTCAAATACATTGGACGTGTAATATACCCCGGTTAAAAGTCTCTGATATTTCAAATATTAAAGAACATGTTTTGTACATGTATTGAAAATTAGTGTTTTATATCTTTTTGTGTGTACCATTGCTCGATTAAGAGATTGGTACACTGAACGAACCACGCCATACCATTGGTTGTCCCCATGTGCCTAATACCTCATACAAATAGTGTATAGGATACCATATGATACCATTTTGTCCCCCATGAGTCTAATAGCTTATAGTGTTTTGAAGATAAAATCTAGCATTTTATATCTAGTAGAACAGTATGTCGTGGATGATCGATACCAGAGGTGACTGGGTATGCTAACGAGGTCGGGAACTAAACGTGTACTAGATAAAAAAACATTGTCCAGATGTTAGTCGATTCAGCTCATAACGACAACTTAAAACTTTTACAGCGAATAAAAAAACGTATGGTGTTGTGCTCCTGTTGTACAATCGTGTTAAGTGTCCTTAGACCTAACTCTTGTGGCCAATTATCGATATACGGGAAAAGAGTAACGTTGATTGTTTCGTATGGTTCGGTTATGTAACATTAATTTACGGTTTTGTGTCTTTTAGTGAGTAATATGTCCTTATAAATGTAATGTGGTTTCATTTTTGTACTGTTTGCGATAAAATATTATATGTTTTGGTTTCATTAATATACATAAATACGTGAGGTTGGTGAATTATATGGATGTGTGTTGGATGCATTAAATATGACTTGGTTACAAATGTGTACAAAAACATGTGTACGTGTGCGTGTTGGTTGTTTATAAAAAATATGTGAATTGGTTTCATTGTATTTGTGTTGAGTGTATTCGTATTCGTATTCGTGTTACATATGTCTAAGTTTCGTCATGTATATGTTGGATGTGTTGGTTGTTATTTATGTTTGGTTTCATTAAATGTGGGTCGCTTGTGCAATATGTGTCCAATTTTATTATATGCGTGTTGGTTGTGTTATACGTGTCATAGTTTCATTATATCCGTGTTGATTGTGTTATATGTGTCAAAGTTTCATTATGTGTGTGTTGACTGTGTTATATGTGTCATAGTTTCAATATATGTGTGTTTGGTGTGTTATATATGTCATAGTTTCATTTTATGTATGTAAGTTGTGTTATATATGTCATAGTTTCATTATATGTATGTTGGTTGTGTTATATATGTCATAGTTTCATTATATGTATGTTGGTTGTGTTATATGTGTCATAGTTTCATTATATGTATGTTGGTGTGTTATATGTGTCATAGTTTCATTATATGTATGTTGGTTGTGTTATATGTGTCATAGTTTCATTATATGTATGTTGGTTGTATTATATGTGTCATAGTTTCATTATATGTATGTTGGTTGTATTATATGTGTCATAGTTTCATTATGTGTGTGTTTGGTGTGTTATATGTGTCATAGTTTCATTATGTGTGTGTTGGTGTGTTATATGTGTCATAGTTTCATTATGTGTGTGTTGGTGTATTATATGTGTCATAGTTTCATTATATGTATGTTGGTTGTGTTATATGTGTCATAGTTTCATTATATGTATGTTGGTTGTATTATATGTGTCATAGTTTCATTATATGTATGTTGGTGTGTTATATGTGTCATAGTTTCATTATGTGTGTGTTGGTGTATTATATGTGTCATAGTTTCATTATATGTAGGTTGGTTGTGTTATATATGTCATAGTTTCATTATATGTAGGTTGGTTGTGTTATATGTGTCATAGTTTCATTATGTGTGTGTTTGGTGTGTTATATGTGTCATAGTTTCATTATATGTGTGTTTGGTGTGTTATATGTGTCATAGTTTCATTATATGTAGGTTGGTTGTGTTATATGTGTCATAGTTTCATTATATATGTGTTGGTTGTGTTATATGTGTCATAGTTTCATTATATGTAGGTTGGTTGTGTTTTATGTGTCATAGTTTCAATATATGTATGTTGGTTGTGTTATATGTGTCATAGTTACATTATATGTATGTTGGTTGTGTTATATATGTCATAGTTTCATTATATGTATGTTGGTTGTGTTATATGTGTCATAGTTTCATTATATGTATGTTGGTTGTGTTATATGTGTCATAGTTTCATTATATGTATGTTGGTTGTGTTATATATGTCATAGTTTCATTATGTGTGTGTTGGTGTGTTATATGTGTCATAGTTTCATTATATGTATGTTGGTTGTGTTATATGTGTCATAGTTTCATTATATGTATGTTGGTTGTGTTATATGTGTCATAGTTTCATTATATGTATGTTGGTTGTATTATATGTGTCATAGTTTCATTATGTGTGTGTTTGGTGTGTTATATGTGTCATAGTTTCATTATATGTAGGTTGGTTGTGTTATATGTGTCATAGTTTCATTATATGTATGTTGGTTGTATTATATGTGTCATAGTTTCATTATGTGTGTGTTTGGTGTGTTATATGTGTCATAGTTTCATTATATGTAGGTTGGTTGTGTTATACGTGTCATAGTTTCATTATATGTGTGTTGGTTGGTTATATGTGTCATAGTTTCATTATATGTGGTTGGTTGTGTTATATGTGTCATAGTTTCATTATATGTATGCTGGGTGTATTATATGTGTCATAGTTTCATTATATGTATGTTGGTTGTATTATATATGTTATCGTTTCATTATATGTATGCTGGGTGTGTTATATATGTTATAGTTTCATTATATGTGTGTTGGTTGTATTATATGTGTCATAGTTTCATTATATGTAGGTTGGTGTATTATATGTGTCATAGTTTCATTATATGTATGTTGGTTGTATTATATGTGTCATAGTTTCATTATATGTAGGTTGGTGTATTATATGTGTCATAGTTTCATTATATGTATGTTGATTGTGTTATATGTGTCATAGTTTCATTATATGTATGTTGGTTGTGTTATATGTGTCATAGTTTCATTATATGTATGTTGGTGTATTATATGTGTCATAGTTTCATTATATGTGTGTTGGTTGTATTATATGTGTCATAGTTTCATTATATGTATGTTGGTGTATTATATGTGTCATAGTTTCATTATATGTGTGTTGGTTGTATTATATGTGTCATAGTTTCATTATATGTATGTTGGTGTATTATATGTGTCATAGTTTCATTATATGTATGTTGGTTGTGTTATATGTGTCATAGTTTCATTATATGTATGTTGGTGTATTATATGTGTCATAGTTTCATTATATGTATGCTGGTTGTATTATATGTGTCATAGTTTCATTATATGTATGTTGATTGTGTTATATATGTCATAGTTTCATTATATGTATGTTGATTGTGTTATATGTGTAATAGTTTCATTATATGTATGTTGGTTGTGTTATATGTGTCATAGTTTCATTATATGTATGTTGGTTGTGTTATATATGTCATAGTTTCATTATATGTAGGTTGGTTGTGTTATATATGTCATAGTTTCATTATATGTAGGTTGGTTGTGTTATATGTGTAATAAGTTCTGTTTTCTGTTTTCAATTAATTGAATATCCAACCTGATAAGCATCTTTTACGTCAACCAAGTTATAAACTGGTCACGGTATATGAGTTATGGTGTGTTTAAAAAAGGATAAACGAATGCACTATTGATATGTATTTGTCTTTCTGGTTTCGTCCTTGCATGTTGAGTCTGTTGACACTTCGCTGCTCCAGATGCGTTTGACGACAAGAAGCAGCATGTTGTGAGAGGAGGGGTGTAAAGTTTTATAGGTGTTCAGTCTTTCCATGCAGCTCTGTTGATTCTATTAGGATCTTAAGTGATGTTTATCATTATATACCGTTTGGGTCTAGCAGAAAATGTGGCTTTAAAATGAGCTTCTGCTATATCAATGTTTGTGTACCCTTCAAACTGCATGTATTTATTATTACATAAACTATGGATTTTACTATTCTGAATATTTATAGAACAGCAAATGATAAAACCTACCATGGTTATGAAAAGACTATAAACTTGAACTTTTTACTTCTAAAATGTATTAAAATTGCAAAAAACATAATCTTCTGATTGATACATTTGTATTTTATGTCTGAATTGGCTCAGTGTCGCTTCTTATGATGACTGCTGTACTAATATTTTTGGAAAAAAATGTAGATAAATATGTATAATACCGGGTAGTACAAAATTTTACAGTCAAATTTTATTTTGAATTTATAGTGATCACTAGAATTTTATATCTTTGTTCACGTAAATATTTGAGATTTTTTTACGGTTTATCTTATTTTGAACAGCTTTTATTATTTTAATGTATAAAAATAGTCATTTTATCAAATAAATAAACTTAAATATAAATGTAGATCAGCAAGGTCAAAGTTTAGTAAAACTGGTTTGGAATAAAATGTATTTTGAAATTTTGAAGGTTTAATGGCAATATACTGTAATGTACTCGTATTTTGTGCAGTCATCATTCCAATTATATTCACAAAGAATCTTATAAAAGAACTTAAAAATGTATTAAAACATGATCATTTCATAATTTAAAGATTGTGTAAAGAGCTCCAATAATCACAAACAAAACTTAAAAAGTTTGACTTAATTAAGTTTGTGTCGCTCATATTTCCACCAAATTGAAAATTAATCCGTGCTATATTGGTGTCTGTGATTATTGTAGCTTTCTCATTATGCTTGAAAACTGAGTAATCTGGCAGTAAATAGTCATCATTGACTTCTAAACTTCAGTTACTTTTAAGATGCATTGAAAATCTGAAATTTTCTACTAAAACGCTTTGTGTGAATATTGACCATTCACGCGTATTACGACTTAGAGCCAATTATTCGCTTTGTCATCCTATTAAGTCTGTGTCATATTTCATATCAAAGTGTACTTTCACAAAATTCCAGGAACATTCTTAATACGTATTATGCTGCATTCTCATTATTGAGGTTTCAATAATTGCCAGTGGATTTATTTTTTCTAATGGAGTATATTTCGGACACAGAAATTCGGATACAAGAGAATATAATTATAAACATAATATATATGACAAAACCTTGTTGAATATTCAATTTTAATGATAATAATTATTATGCAATTTTCTTGCATGACAATGATAATTTATAACATCTAATGGGAGCATATGATAATACATACATACATGTAAAACAATTTCACATAACGAACCCGCAATAGTTTATAGCATCTGTATATACATATCACTATTCAAAGTCTTCCTTGAACTTAGAATAATTGCGCAGATAAATAATATTCTTTGCCCTCCGAATTATTCTTCGCCGTCCGCCTCATCAGTTTCACACTTAGAATATAGCATTTCCAGTTTTTCTGAGCACTTTCGTGGACCACGTGACTTTCGTTTTAGTGACGTCATGTCATTTTGAAATCTAAAAATAAATTAACCAATTAGATTCTAGCAAATTGTCATGACGAGCCTTCACGTGATCTATCATGCGGAAGTTCTTGTTCATCACCGGAAGCGGTGTTACAGTTAATATTTATGGGACTAGATGGACACGATACGTCACTGTCGCAAAAACTTTCGTTTTTATTGTCTTTTGAAGAATATGAATATTCAGAAGCTGGTCTTTGATCATTATCAGAGTCTTTATCGTCACAAACGTCAACACAAACACGATCTGTAGCGTCTTTACTCGAAGATTCGCCTGTCGTCTGCGAACCTTTTCTTTTTAAATCATCTGTTCGTCTAGCAGCTTCTTCTTCGCGTTTAGTTTTTCGCCATTTTGCTCGTCGGTTCTTGAACCAGACCTGAAAGTGGATGAAAATAATATATGAAAATAATGTACTTGTATAGTAGTAGTATTTATATATACTTGTATAATATAATTTATGTGTTGGTTGTTAATTAGCCAAAGGCATATACTTTTCCGATTTTGCTAATTAAACTTGTAACTTTGAAAGAAAACCTATTATCAAACAAAATAGAACATGATTACATTTTGTAATTACAAATAAAATATATACTTTATATAAAACTGAACTCATGTATGTTTATTGGTTTATCTATGCACTGTTATTTTAGTGGACCAGAGGTCCCGTATATTGAATAAATTCTTTGAATTAAAATGTGTTGCTTAAGAGATAATTAAATCATTTTAAATAGTTCTTACTCTTATTATCATTCTTATTTATTCACTATGATTTTCAAAGCACTGTATATGTTACTTTGAATATGTATACGTGACTGTATATACTCTTTATAATACTTCTAACGTTGGTTGCTTGTAAAAACAGATTTCAGATAATTGGATTCAAATTTTAGTCATTTTAAGCGAATTCATCATAATTTTGATTCCTTTAGTTTTACATCATTTTCAAATATATATTTTTAGTCCATTAATGTAGGATAGTCTTGTATTTGTTTGAAAATATAATCTTTTTCATATTAAAATTTAAATCGTACATAATTAGTGAGATATAGATCTGGAATTATTGCCATTTAATTGCATTTATATTATACCGTATTAAGCTACAAATAATTGCGAAATCATTTTTATTCGTGAATGGTTTTTTTTCGCGAATGTCACTATATGAATGAAACGCTAATTTACGCACGCTAAATTATTTATTTAAGCATTTATATAATATTTATTTCATTGATGATACAATAAAATCCTCACAGAACAGCAAGTTTGGCGTTTCTGGGAATTTAAATTCTAGTAAAATTAGATCCGTTTACAGTTCATAGGCGCTACGGGGATGCATTTAATGGATACAGTCATTAAAATCACAGATAAAAGCCAAAACGTTCATCACCATATTCCCATCGCATATTTTAGTGTCATATAATGTTAAATAATATAAAAAGTAAGCCTATAATGATTGTTCAAATAGGCGATTATATCCGATTTACTATAAAGCTATCACTTTGGCTGTCGATAACATACATTCAGTACAGTAGCCCCTTTTGTAGTGCGTGTACTGATCCATGGAAAAAAATCTCGTATTTTGAGTAATTTTCATCAAACTATCCTGACTCATGTAGAAAACTCGTAAAATAGCAAAAAAATCAGTTTGTTTTGTCACCCAATAAAACATTATTCGCATGATTTGGGACTTTATAAAACGTATGTACGTTAGTAATGTCCATAATTGGCGATATACGTAGATCGATGCTATCTGTAATTGATCGATTAAGATATTAGCATACTAAAACACACCGATGAAACAGCTGGATACAGCGAAGCCACCTAACAACATCTTGCTAAACTGACTGATATTTCGCCATTGATGTCAAATCATTGTGTTTTATGACTTAATAATGCGTTTGAAATAAAATTCACAAATTCTTTTAAACAATTATTTACATGTAAATGTTTTCAACAACCTCAAGTACTTATGCCGATTAGGTATAGTTAAGTACAGCATGTGTATCACTAGTATATATACATTTTATAGTTGCAGTCTTAATATTTTTGGAATGTTCGTAAATTTCTAACAATTTTCAATTCAGTTGTTTTACTAGTTTTCAGTTTTATCCTGAACTAACACACATGGACTTGTACAAGCACCTGTAAACTTCTGCACATGTGGAACAAATGACTGATAAAATATTTTCCTAAATATAGTTATATAAAATAATTTAAAATCATTTTTACTCAAACAGTCAGTCTATTTTTAAACACATACACTAAAGGACAAATTTGATGCCGATATGGTACGCTAACTAGTTATTCAGAGATGTGTAACATATTTAAGTAACTTGTCCAATTTCAAAAGACTTGTCGTTTTATTTTGCAATTATTCCTTATTATAGATATTCTTGTGCCTTTTATTTCGTGAAAATAAGCGAGATATAACTTTTTTTCCTTCAATTCTGAAGAGCATAATATTTATACCAGTATTATTTACGAAATCGCATATATATAAGCATAATTTATGTATGATGGAATAACAATAGAATTAAATCATCATCAGGATGAATAGTTTTCATGTTTTTTTAGTGACCGCTTTTTGAGGTTGCATAGTTAGTATTAACAAGTTAACTTGTTGGATAAATAAAAAACATGCCGTTACTGTGACCATTTTATGGATTTAATTATTACTTTATATTTTGGTTGTATATTGCTAAAAATTGCAAGGGGTCGTGAACCAAGAAAATAAAATAATGAAATAGCATATTTATATTATTAGATTCATCCCTAAAATATCATTCTCGTTAAATCAGCGTATTTTTCGTCACAGAGTCTTGAAACTTGACTAACCAATGATGTATGTTGATGCAAGATAGGAAAGAAACGGTATTCTTTTATAAGAAAATAATTAAATAAAACATGGAAGAATGACCTACCTCAACACGTTCTTCCTTGAGATCAACTTTCATGGCTAGTTCTTCTCTTAATAGAACATCCGGGTAGTGTGTTTTGTTGAAGGTATTTTCCAATTCCTCTAGTTGTTCTTCTGTGAAGATGGTCCTGTGACGACGCTTACGTTTTTGACCGGCCCTCATCAAGTCCATTGGGTTCAGGAAACTTTGTAGTGGATGGTAAGCAGCGGCTGTAAAAGGAAAAATAAAAATAATTATTTTATCAGTCAGAAATATTTCAATATTTCATATCGACTACATTTTTATGAAAATATGATTATATTTTAATTTTAATTTATTGTCAACATCAGTTGCAATGTTTAAACTGATTTCGCCACACAAGAAATAGAACTTTGGACAAACATATTCATTTGAATAAATGAAGTTTTTTTTTAAGTTGATCTCCGGGTGGCATTCAATTTCTTTAACCAATAACATGTAATTAATTAAATTGTAAGATTCTGTTTAATTTCAAGCTCTGTTCTGTTTTGATCGTTGAGATTTCTTGCGTTCCGTTTGTCTTACTTTTTACAATTTTTTTTATATTAGTACTCGACATTAGAAGATATTTAGTCACCATGTCGTACCCTAGGCTATTCGACCCCGCGTGTTTCTGAGCAAACACATTTGAAAGCTTTTTTCATTAACCGCTGTAACTTTATACCCAGTTTTATTTGAACAAGTAACAAGACAAATAGTATTATTAGATAATGACTTCAAACTGTTTGTCTATGAAACTCTGATCTTTATAACCGTTTGTTTAAATGTGTTAGAATTTACTTTTCCGCTTTCACAATCCACCTGGAATTAAAACACCATGTTCTGAGCCTTGACACTCTATCTACGACATCAAAAAGCACACCGCTAGCTAGAGTTTTATTATCTGGATACAATTTCTACTATTGAACAATGGGGAAATAATCGCTACAATTTTAACATTAAACGAAATTTAGTTACACTTTTCCAGTTGTATAATTGTCTGCGTTAATTGCAGGCAACGCGATTATACGTAATTTTAGCATGAATGTAATGGCTCGAAAATAACATTTTTACACCCGATAATGCGATTTCTTCGTAATTCGATTAAATTATTTTGTATTTTAATGGGATCAGTAATAATATGTGTATTTAAACTTGTGGATAAATAGCTTCCGACATGTTAATCTGTTGTTCAAAGCTTTTAAGTGTTAGGTTGGACAAGGAGCTCTTCAATAGAGAAGGTCCTGGTTGGACTATCTCATTAGGACATGGATTGAGACGGGTTTTTTCCCAAATAATTTATATATTTTAAAACTGTCCCAACATGTGACTGTCTCGCTATGTCTTTGATAATTTAATTATCTACCGTTCAAATTCAGTCTGACAACACCATTTTATTCTTCCATACATTTTTCTAGTCGCTATGGAAACGAATTCATGTAAATTTTTATCACAAGTATTTTTTATGCAAATTAAAATCCATATTTTAACAGAAACATTTATATGAAATTTTCCGTTTCTACATTTTAGTGACACGTGGCTTAATTTGGGTTTTCAGCTAAACTGCAAATCACTCGAAATCAGGACTTTGAAAACTGATACCCATGCACGTACGTAGATGCAAATCTAAGGAAAAAACAAACTGGACAATTTACTCAGGCACGCCAAAAAGCCAAGGTTTTTCTATTTGTATAGCCGAGCGTTTTGCAGTTCATTAAGATATTCATTAGATTATCTTTTAATCCTTTTTGTTGTGTTAATACGCCGCCTTGTGAGGACTGAAATTAACCGGTCTGAAATGCGAGACTTATTTCAGTCCTACTCATATCGCTGATTTAAATCTGACAGCCCTCTTAAAATATGAAATTATTACTGAAAACTATAAGCTGTGTATGGCTAGTACTGAAGTTTAATACTAGTATACGTTCTGCATTAATTACACGAACAACCTTTAGAAGAGCCAAGGATAACAACCGTGAAAAATCGACTATTTCCGTAAGTCTCCGGTAAATACATAGCAATCCATAAAGGCCGAGATATTCCGAATGCCAGTATGTGACTTTATGCCAGTACTTATTTTAGCCAAGTTGGCATGATACTTTTCTTGGAGCGCAGTGACAACCACGCCGGCCCCGCAAGGGTCGGGCAATGTAAGCCCTACCACAGCACTGGGCCATATGTTGCGAAAACTTAGACCCATTTCTTACCATGTATGGATGGCTGTGTTATTTAAATATTAACATTTCTTTGCTATTTTGTTCTATATTTTGGCATTTTATTTGCGTACAATCAAACATGATTTGCTGTTGTTATGGGATAAAATTCAAACAGTTTTTGCTTATGCAAAAGCGCTTTGAAGCGTTTCGGATTGTAATAATTCCCATGAAAATCCGTCCTTTTTACGAGGAAACAGTGTCTTATAATATATGGCTTGACTGATGATAGTATGTTTAAATTTTCGCATATTTGTTGCTCGTTGTACACGCATATTTGGTGAACATTAAGACGTCTACATTGTCCCAGAGGGGACGTGTTTTATCTCAACAGAAATTGAAACATCAAAATAACGATGATGCGTATTGTTTTATATGATTTTAATCTGAGTCGATTTGTTGAGGAGGATGCTGGGGGCTTGCGTGCATATTTTGCGTCGATTATCATCGTAAAATCACATGTTTAAAACACTTACCATGTCATCTGTTTACATGCATGGTGAATCTAATCGGTACACTTAAATTGTTCAAAGAATATTTTCAAAAAAATGTTTTTATTTCAAAACGTTTGACTAAGTTTTATCATACACCAAAATCTCATATCTGATTTTAGTAAGACACGTTGTTTGTGATGCGGAGCTTTTGACGGTATAGACTATTAAGTATGATAGAAAAATTAAAATATTGTCCGTATAAAGACATTTAAACTTATGATTAATGAAGTTAAGCCTATCCGTAATGACATATTTGTATGCCTATTGCTCAATTTATGTTCATATCTTTCTATTAATTCAATTACCTCTGCTACCTATTTAGCGTATTCTATAGTGTAAAACCAGCAAGATATATTTTTTTTAAAAACCTCTACAAATACACAAGAAGGATTGTAGAAATCCATCCTGTTAAATACTCGAATCATGCTATCAGAACAAATGAACAAAATGTTGATGAAAAAATATGCTTACGAAAGAACCGTAATAAAAAATCTAATTTTAATAATTAGTCAAATAATTAATAAAAAATCTAGTAGAAATGTGTGCAATATTTTTTTGGAATAATTATAATTAATAAAGAAATCTTACTGCAAATCGGCAAGCACGTTTGCCTTTGGCAACCGTGAAAACAATTACTTTTGTAATTATTACGAAATAAATTCTGTACTTCAAGATTTTATGAGTGCATTATTAAACTGTGTCTTCAATTTCAAATAACTGTAATTGCAACGTATGTTGAGGTTTTATCCTTGACATAAGAAGCATTAACAGGAAATGCTAGGCGACTCTTAGAGATATTTTGTGTAAATTTAATAGCACTAAACTTAATTCTACAAAGACCATTGCAGCATAGAACTTCTTCCTTGGTGCACCTTTCCTTATTCAACATCTTACATACAAAATAAAAACCAGCTTTAAAAACAAATGAACCAATCGTTGCTACATCAAATGCAGGAATTATTATTAATAAGTCTTAGAACCATTGCCGCGTACTCATGAGCCACTGAATAAAACACCCAAAATATTATATTGTTTACGTTGGTAGATAATTAAAGCTAATTTGTACCGAATGTTCAATTATTGCATACACGTAATTCTGTTGACAAAATAAAGATGAGCGCATGATAAGTTTATCATTTCAAGTGTTCCATGAGGATAGACGTTTTAACTGCACAAAATGCACGGTTCATGACAGAAAAGGCTTGTTTCATGACAACCGACACTGGCTATTAATAATATACAAAGTGAAATACTTGTTAAAATGACACTTTCAAATAAATAAATAATAAAGTTCCAAGAAAAAAGCGTTGCATTAAATGTTTCTAATTCGTATTTTTATTTTCACATTTCGGTTACTATCTTCAGTTAATAAGAAGGTAAAACAAAGGAAAAGCATTTTGTTAGCATCGTTCCTAATTCAACTTTAATATCTTAACATACATGTACGCTTGCGATTTCCGTTTAACATTTCAACGTTTCATTTCAATGTTTTATTTTACGAAATAAAAATAAAATTCCATACAGCAGGCATTATGATCTGATAGAAAATGAAGCAAAGATAATTAGTAATTAGCTTGATTGTAATGTAGATAACACAAATGTCGGAAATTAATTTTACATGTACATACATTTTAATTTCATTCATGAAGTACAAAGCAAAACGTATTAATCAAAACTTCAATAGAAAGGACTAGGCAGAAACACGCAAAAACATGTTATATAATTATATAATGTTAAAAGTCCGCGACTCTTTCATTCATACATTTTGATTTTGTTTCATTACAGCGGCTGTCTCTTTTACGGTTTCCCCAAACACATGGCACTTCGGCTCCAATCACGCAATTTGTACCGGTAATTAAATGTTACATCAAAACAGAACAGAACATTAAATATTTCAACAGAATATTATAACAGATAATGTTCCTTTTTAAAAAGTATACGGTACGGTTTTAAACATATAATATACAATCAAATGCATTTGATGAAATACTAATATCCCAATTCTACAAGTATCAGAGGATAGGCTATTTAAGTTTGAAATTGTAAAAGTCATAAATTTGATAAAAGTCATGATTTGATTGAACCGTAAAATCTTGATTTGTAGACGCAAATGACATACTCCAAAAAAGTGATCAATGCACGACACATGAATTTCTTACAGAAATTTATTTTACTGGAAATGTTTTGCGTAATCATACATAATTATTCTATATTTCTTTTACGTCTTAGTCTTGATGCGGTTTGAAACATTCTTGATATTGTCTTGCTAATGCTTTTGAGTTTCTTGAGATGCCATAGAACAGAATGTCCCAAATATTCCAACAAAATTGGTTACCCGTTTGCATAATAATAATATTATAAATATGTGCATGTATTTAATTTTATTTCTTATTCCTAAAACAACCATCAACTTATGGACACGGAAATAGAAACGGTACCGCACATACCATGACGTAGGAAATATATCAAGTACATTCTACTTACCGAACATTTCTGGAGCAATATGTGGCATCGGTGGGTATGGGTAAGGGTACGTCGGTGTCGGTCTGTGAGCTAGCAGAGGTCTATTCTGTGACAATATATTGTCAATAGAAAACACCGACGAGGCAGATGACGATGGTGGTGTTCCGGATAACAACGGAGACGTCGGTACGGTCTTTATACCCTCTGGACTTCCAGGAAGCGATTTTAGCTGTTCTTGTCCGCAGAGACTTTTCAGTTGTTGCTCCGCGTTACATAGAGTCTTTAATTGCTCATGATTGTACAAAGCCTTTAATTGTTCATGTCCATAAGCGGCTTTCAACTGTTCACTTCCATACAGAATTTTCAGTTGCTCGGCATTGTAGAAAGACTTCAACTGCTCCGGTGTGTAATAGAAACTCAAAGGTAGATGGTGCATCATGGTGCCGTTTTTTTTCGTCCACGTCCGATGCAGAGTGATAAATAAATAAATATCCTTTCAAATATAAGTCCGAATCTTTGTCAATACAACCAAACTGAGTCAAATAACTATTTTAATTAAGAGACCCTAACGTCAAATAAAACGCTCTTGAACTCCCGCTGTGAAACACGACTGTGAAGCTCGTGTACGTTCTTTGCTAACTTAATTCGTCTAAATGAAGTTTGTATCCTCCCTAGCTATTATAACCGCATTATGATCTATCCAAATTAGAACGAAAGTGTAAAGAAATCGAAACATTAATCTTCCTTTTGTGCGCAACTGGATGAAATTCTAAATCCGATCGGCCAATCATAAAACGCGTATGCAAATTAGGTGTTAAGCCCCGCCCCCTTTTCTCTGAACCGTGAAATATGGAGACTGGCGAATAAGGCTACCATAGGATCGACGTTTTAAGCAATTTCACAGTAAGGCCGCGAGCAAAAATACCTATATTCTATAAGTTTTTATCAGATTTTATATATTATTCTTATTATTTGATATGGTACTGATAAAGGAATATGTCAAAAGTCAGAATTACATACTAATTCAATATATTTATTGGCATTTTTCGATATGATGAATTATTACAGATGTATATTTCATAAAACTATTGCTAACGTATGGTATTATTTTAACGTAACACGTTAATTGACCTGAGGGCCGTTCATTAAGATACAATATCTAAATAAAATATTTAAAGAATATCAACAATTTGTGTTTTATTGCTTATTCATATAATAATGACCATTTTTATCTGGGCAAATATGCCTTAATGTGTTTCAGTTAGTGTTTCAAAATCAGATAAGATACACTTCACTTTATCGGACTTATCTGTCTTGTTTTAAAAGCATAATTATAATTTTGATACAAACTTGATGTATGTTCTCGCATTCTTTTAATTGCAATTAAAATGTTTAATTACAAATATAGCAAACGTGGTAAAGAACGCAACTAGATTATCTGAAAAATCTAATAAAAATAAACGTTTTCTAATCAGCGGTGTTTGACAACTACTTTTCGAATTTCAATTAATTTGTATGATAATAAATTGTTTTAAAAAGCGGCGATTTACTTTGATGGTGTGTTTCCCTCATATTGTGCCGCACAGAGAAACTGGATACTATATTAAAACTATAATAAAACAGCGCAACGCACGCGCATATTTCGTGCACGAAAAATGTATTATTTTGAACAAAACATGCAAATATTTTGCTCGAAATACACACCGAATTGTTCAGTTATTTTCATTTGTGGAACTTTGCAGAATATAAAAAATACAGCACTATTTTTGCCACACCCTCAGTATTTTTGCCAAATATATTGTTTTGCTCGTCAGATTATTGTGTGTTTTGTTTACAAAAATATGAGTTAAGTAATAATTTATGGTAAATAATATAAAATAGTAAATAAACGCTTCAGATGTAGAACACACCAATATACTAGTTAACAAGTTATTTATTGCAGTGTTATTATATGTACAAATTATACAAGAAACGAATGCGTATTCACCTGCCTGAAAAGGCAAACAAATCAACATTTTTATTTCATTTTTGCAAAATCATATACAGTTAAAAACATAACTCAAAACTGAGAAACAACTTTTCAACTTTATTCCACAGGTGATCTTTTTTGTTAAGACTTCGTTCTGAAGAAAAACAGACATTTCCAAAAAAGAAGGACATTTTTTACTTTTTGAGAGATTATTTTGGTTAAAGATTCCTGTATTTGATTTCTGGTCGTGGGACACCTTAACTAAATGTATTCTCGCGACATGATTTTGTCCTCCAAAACTTTGATGTTCAAAATATAAAGTACATCAAACCATGTCGTGTTTTTATTTTCTTTTTTGATATATAAACATGAAAGGTGTGTTTTTATTGATCTATCTATCTGTGGTCTAGATCTACCTTAAAGTACATTGATAAACATGTAGATTTTGTCAGGGAATAATTAAAATCAGGACAAGGTAAGATTGTCACATGACTCATCCTGAATCACGGCCCCTCCCCGCAAAAATATCTAATGCTACGGTCACAATGCTCGTACGATGTCCGTACGGATTTACCAACTCGTACGAGTCTAAAATATTTTAATCGTAGCGGTATTTGTACGTTCTTAGCATCTGGTCACAGCTCGTACGGGTCTCTTACAAGTTGTACAGAATGTATAGTTTTCACCAGATCACCAAGTCCTCTACGAGTTGTGAAAATCCGTACGATGTTCGTACGAGTCTCGATATCCGTACGGGCTCCATGCGGGCTCCGTACGGGCTGTCGTGCGAGTTAAGAAAAATCAACTCGTACGGAGCTCGTAGGGCAAATGTGACTAGGGTATTAACCAAATATCTAGGCCGATCATATATAATATGGGTTTGATCAAATAATGTTTAACGCCTACAGTCAGCATCTCAAACACACCTGACTGTGACACTGTTCCTCTGTACACTCAGTGATCCACGTGCTCGCCGTCTCATATGCGGCGACCCAGGTTCGAATCAAGACCGAGGCGCCCCTTCACCCACCATGTTTCAGCAGAAAGATAACTGGCAAATAAAAACAATGCTTGGCATGGTTAGTTAAGACCAAATACCAATATATCAGGCAAAATAATAATAAAAATGCACCGATGAACAAGAATGCCACACAGAGACATTCTTGTGTATATAGAAAAAAATCGTACGAAAGTTGTTCCGAAAATTCACACCGGTAAACATTGCATGTTATTAATACGACATGCCTCCTGATACTAGACCATCTATATATCAAAACTACGATACCATCTTTATTACTATTCTGTTGCGCCTCCGTAGCACAGTGATTAGCGTTTTTGCCACCTAAATCGGAGACCCGGGTTAAAATCCGGGTGGGGGCAGACATATGCCAGCCATATTCAGCAAAAAGCTGACTGGCAAATAAAGACTTTGCTTGGCTCTGTTGTTATCGTGCAGATGTTTCAAGGCTACAATATATTTCAGTCCAGTCAGTCCCAGTCAGTCAACGATAAACTCATGTGATTGTATAATAATTATACTATTATAATCATTTATATTAATAATTTGAACGTCATATTCTGTATGCTCATGGGTCGTATTTACGACATGGGTTAATAAACGGCACGTTCTATTCTGTTCTGTTTGAAGCAGGTGGCGCTTGAAAAATATTTACTATAAACATTCAATTAGAATTTAATTGCATTCAAATTTTATTTACAAGATCGATGAAACAATATTTTGACGAATTTGTGGTTGCCTGTGGCCAATAATAAACACACATAACTTTGGCAAAAATAAAATGAACACAGATGGCGATGTAGTTGAAATATAAAAACAGTATTTTTTATGTAAACACATTACAGTACACCAGTCCGTAAGAAAAAAATATTCTTTTCGTTATACTTTAACTGTGACTGCACAAATTTGGTGGTTGCTAGGTTCAGGGGACCCCTAGCACAGGTTGGTCGGTATTTGATGGTATCGTTAAAATTAAAAATCAGACAAGCTTAAAATGTTATTTTAAGTATTTTTAATTAATCAAAATACGAAACTAAGATCTCAGAAAACTCTCACGGCTTTAAAAGTACGGAGCGTTCGGGCATCGTAACTTACACTTAATCCGGGAAGCGCTCTTATCCAATTATTTTAATTCAATACATACATAAATGGATATCCGTTGATTCCATTAAGGGTTTAGGGATTTGTGGCCAGGTTTCTATTGATCTAAGAGGCCGCTAATGTTGGTGTTTAATTTGCGAATGATAGATTCTTTTCTGTCCTGATTGACTAATCAAAACAAAGCGGGTATTAAGCGAATAGTCCCGATTGAGGAAACAATAAAATAATGAGATTTAATAAATCTTAGCGCCGTGTATGATAAAGACATAATAATAATATTGTTACTATTTTGGTTAGATTACGTTTACTGTTTTATAAAATAGGAATGCATTATCATGTTTTTAAATTTGGGTTAATAAAATAATCAGATTTATTTTTTCGGGTCAATCAACGTAACACCGTTTGTGTGTATACAAACGTCATAGAAATATCAAAACATATTAATATAATAAAAATATGGTCAATTTTTTTTAGACAAAATTGTTGTATTTTTGTTGGGTTTTACGATGAAACTCCACCGACTTGTCTCGTCAAAATTCGATGAAAGTTGAAATAATAGTTATGTTGGTATTATTATCCAGTTCAAGTCCCCTCTTTATCATATTATAATTTTTATTGTTAAATTCGTTGACCTGTTAACTTACAAAGTTTTACAGGCACTTCTAGTTCTCACTTTTGCAAGCATCTTTCATTACATACCACAATATCGAGGGACATCTTCCGCATGTGGGCAGGGCTATATCTAAGAGCATATAACATATCCAATACTACTTTGTCTAACATACTCTATGTTTATGAAGACAACTCATCAATCTACTCTTTTCTCATGAAATAATTTCCCTTTGCACCCTCAAACATAACCAAGCCCAGAATAAAATCTAGCTAAATTTAAAAAAAATGCTATCTGATTGATAAATATATTATTTAGTCGGGTAGCCAGACTAATTAAATATAAACTGCTGCCAACTATCTCATTTTCTTGCTGAGCTAACCTTTCTTTGCCAGTCTGCTTTCTGCTGAATTATGACAGGCATACGAGTGTCTCCACTCGTATTTTAACCCGGATCACCTGCTTAGATGGTCAACGAAGCTACTACGGAGGCATTTTCCGATACCGTCTAATATTTTAATAGCATGACAGTGAATGGAACTAGACTTGTCCAATATTCGTCGCTCGAACCCAGAATTGTCAGTCATAGTCCGGGTGACAGCCTAACGTTTCTCTACCATCGCTGTGTTAATATACAGGGCGGTCTCTAATTAACCTAATTTATAACAGCCATTTCCAGGACGACACCGATTTCTAAGAAATTTCCATTTGATATGAATTATGAATAATATATTCTCGTTGTAACGTTAGTAGACCTGACATGAACTTATTGATTCGAAATAATTCACTGTCAGCGTTGGAATTTATTGCATGCTTACGATCCCACTGGGAAATGTATTTTTACAATCAAACGGAATTTCAATTTCGAAAACGTTTTAAATAAAAAAAACTCCTGCTAATAAGTTGTAATAAGATAATAAATATCGGATAATCTGTCACGAGAAATTGATAGACTAGAAATTGAGCAATTTTCGCGGGGTCAAATGTTTGCGTCATTTTTTTCAATCTAAATTATTTAGCAGAGTTAAATGTTAGCGAATATTTAATTGTTTCTAGAAAGAACGGAGTTCTGTTGTTTAACTGCCATTTACTTGTTTGCGTTCACGAATATATTTTTTGCATACTTATCGATTTGGCGAATATAGAGAAAACTATTCCACCGCGAAACTTTTCAGAATTTCCAATTTTAGAGCCCGTTAAGAATCACTTAGTGCGTCGACACGTCAATCTCACAAGACTCAAATGCTTCAAACGTCATTAAGATAGACTGTAAAAACTTACATTTATTTGAATAAAATATGAAGACATGTACACATAAACTCACTTTATTGATAAATGATTGTCATAAGTTATTTGATATATTAGTCTAGGGGATGGGTAAGTGAATGCCTACTTTCATTCAACCCATTTTATAGTTACGTAAATCCCAATGGTATTTTTGAAAAAAAAACCCCACACGATTGAAACTCGCTCAGGCTTTCACAAAAACCGGATAGCAGTTCTGAAAATGATGCAGATGCATTGCACTTTATTTTGCTATTGGTCATACTTTGACCTCAGACCAGCGTGAGTTGTAAGTCTATTATTTGATACTGTACTCAAAATCGTATTTATCAAAGAACGCCTCTAGAGCGCTTTCTTAATCTAGTTTTGAAGCAAGAGTTATTTCCCCTGTTACAAAAATATCAGAAAGTTTCAGATCTTGCACCCAACTGCTTTCAAATCATGAGTTTCTATACTTTTCAAAAATACAAACTGGAATTAATCTACCAGATGGATTGTATATAGGACTCAGTTTTATGCAACTTTTTAGTGTTTGTGGCTCTTTGGATGGTGCTTTGTGTGTGGGGATGTTGGGCGATGCCTCGTGTGTGTAGGTGTGTTAGTGGCGACGAGGCATGATTGAAGGATGAAGAGTGATGTCTGATGATAAACATTATGAAACACCCTGTATATTCCCCCTTTTTGTCGTGTACAGGGTGTTCATAATGTTTGACATACTAGCACTCAATTGTTGAAATATTGAAAACATACTTTAAGCATTAAATTCCTTTCGTATACTTGTGAAATATAACACATGGGAACAAGCATTTTGGCATGGCATTCCGTTGAACTGGGGACATGAAGACAGGTATTATGAAACACAATGTTTGACATTTTGTTTTCCGAGCAGTACATGTGCACTTTTCGGAACCACTACCACGCTGTTATGAGAATGTTTGTCCATGTGTTCAGATCATATGATCAGTTTATCAATGGGGTAGATTTTATTATATTTTGAATAAACTTTGTAGTGTATCGATTATCTACGTACGTCAATATTTTCATGCCAAGTTTTCTGGTCCTACTTTTTTCAGTGTATTTTGTCACCATGCTATACAATATTTTGGTACCTAATCTGTTTTAAAAGCAAAACAGTCCATTCGGCATTATCTAGGTTTCTTGAATAATATACTTGTTCAGTTTACGTATGTTTCTATCGTACAACGTATCTACAAAAATATAGACCGAAGGATAAAACGGTTTAATTTCTTAACCACAATGGATTGATACCACAATCCAAGCGGAAATTCAACTAATAGGTTCAAAATCCGAGAGATTTAACAAATAGCGAATGAATAGGAATCCATTAAATTTTCATTATTTTGCTATTTAGCACAAAACTCTTAAATAAACTAACCGTTGAGTGTATTTATCACGAAAATAAGAGAAAGAGAATAATGGCTGGTACCGTAAACAAAAGGTAACGCCGCACTTTATACTTATTATTCGCTATTGTTATTGATAGGAAAGTTTATTCTTCGGCTAAAGATCATTGCGGAGTGTTTATTCGGCATTAGCGGGGTTAGCTAAAAATCCGAATAGCTCCATAACACATTTTGTTTAGGATAATAGACGACAAATCGGTTCAGTTTTGAACAAATATCTCAAGGGCTTGGTATTCCAAACTAAATAGCCTAGCTGATCTTCGATTATTTAGTTGGTGAACATGTTTACTTTGCGGAACATCGCCCCCGTGTTGTCACACGTCAGCATATATGTGTTGAGTCTTAATTGCCATTTAATTAGTTTAAATGCCTTCAGCACGTTTCATCATGGCAGTGGTAGTACATAATTTAAATAGATACTGATAAGTTTGTTTAATTATTTCTTTATTTCTTTATTTCAGTCTCAGCTAAGAGCACATATTAATTACCTTCAGATACTAGTAGCAAACACAGCTTAGTGAAACCCTTTGTGATGCAGTCGAGTGTCGTAGCATTCTAACATTAGTGTCTAAGTGCTGATACGCCAAGTATTCCAGTTTGAGCCATTACCGAAACTACTGAATTTACAGAATATAGTCCATATTTTAGCAATTCGGGTCTTATACAATATGAGAATGAACCTGTTTTCATGTTGTTCTTATACCACTTGAACTGGTTGGCTTATTTGGTACCTGTAGCTGGAAAACGACGACTTCTAGAGAAATAAGGTCTGTTATAAATTTTATCTGAAAAAAAATTGTGTTAATGCATGTCGAGGGCATCGCATGTACTTTCTGAAAATTAGCAGCAGCATCAGCAGAGCAGCAGCAGCAGCACCAGCAGCAGCAGCACCAGCAGCAGCAGCAGCACCAGCAGCACCAGCAGCACCAGCAGCACCAGCAGCACCAGCAGCACCAGCAGCACCAGCAGCACCAGCAGCACCAGCAGCAGCAGCACCAGCAGCACCAGCAGCACCAGCAGCACCAGCAGCACCAGCAGCACCAACAGCACCAGCAGCACCAGCAGCAGCAGCACCAGCAGCACCAACAACACCAGCAGCACCAGCAGCACCAACAGCACCAGCAGCACCAGCAGCACCAGCAGCACCAGCAGCACCAGCAGCACCAACAGCACCAGCAGCACCAGCAGCACCAGCAGCACCAACAGCACCAGCAGCACCAGCAGCAGCAGCAGCACCAGCAGCACCAGCAGCACCAGCAGCAGCAACATCAACCTTCAATCTAAGAAAACAGCTTTCTGTCATCGGTTAACCATTTCCTAATTGAAATGTATGCCAGACATTAGCGTTGTGTCCCGAGTGACGATCCATTTATTAAGTTTTGAGTAGTAGAATAGTACATAATTATGCATACCGTCACAATATATCGGCCGTGTAATCTGGCCACCCGGGTTCACATCCGGATGGAGGTACATATATATGCCTGCCATATTTCAGTAGAAATGAAGCAAATAAAGGATATGCTTGGAA
Source organism: Spisula subtruncata (assembly GCA_963678985.1). Classification (NCBI taxonomy): domain Eukaryota; kingdom Metazoa; phylum Mollusca; class Bivalvia; order Venerida; family Mactridae; genus Spisula; species Spisula subtruncata. The sequence goes on from OY787661.1 coordinate 21,863,970, forward strand.
TAATTCAATTTTTTTATTTGATATAATGAGAATAAACAAATATATACCGTCACAATGTAGCATTATATATGAAGTCTCTTTGAAACTACCAGACATATTGTGATCAATACATACATTGACAAATTGGATTTTTGTCACGCCACGAGAACAAGTCATTAAGACGTGTGCCCCTAGATTTTAAACACAAATGTACAAGCTGAAATGATAATTATCAACCAATTATCAAAACAGCTTACAGTCTGTCAGCAGTTTTATAAATGATAATCAAATCGTTTAAACATTAATATGTTGATATGCTTCATCCTACCTTGACGCCTGAACGTCCAAATGCAGCAGCTGGGACGAATACTAAATGACTTTTCCTAGAAAATCTACTTAATTAGCGACTATTTTAAAATGCAAAAACATCAAAACTGGTGCGAATATGTAAACTGTAAATTAGTAAAGTAAATGTGAACGTATAAATGACATAAATCATTTGAAATATATATTTTAGGATATATATATATATACGTGTGTGTATATGTTTGTATTTGACAGTTTAGAAAAAGCACCATTAAAACCCACATCAATGGATGGCACTGCACAAGTGATAGTTCAAAGCAAAAGCACTTTGCTCTTATATATTATAGATACTCTAGAACAGATCCCGGCTCACTGGGCACGAGTCAATTGAATATTTAGACGAATTCAGAACCGTCGACGATTGTGACCCCGAGGATTGATTAATTTGGTCGACACAATATATCAAATTTTTATTGCTCAAGCCACATCATCAATTATATCTCCATAGGTCAGTTGTTAGCACGCTTGCCGCCAAATCCACCTATCCGACGATCCTGGTTCAACTCCGGGTGGTGGCAGTCATATGCCTGCCATATTTCAACAGAAAGCTGACTAGCAAATAAAGGCTTTTATCTGCACAATGAGCTATGATCTACTCGGCAAAGTACTTGTAGCCGTTTTGAAAGGTCGACATGCGTACTTGTAAGTGTTGTCGTTATTTGCCAGGTTTGATACAAGCAGCACCAGAACTTGAACAATGACATCTTCACAATAAAGCATATGCATACTAGAATCAAGGTAATAATGGACAAACATGTAAGGAGACCGTATGTAACCAGCTAATACGTAGACATAGTCCAGCAATAATGTCTCCAAAAATCGAGTAATCATTAATTTTTGGAGAAAGTTGCCAAACTTGGTATATACATTGGGCAAACATATTGGAACATTTTTTTCATGAGACCCATCTCGTATCTGCCATTATGGTTGCCATGGCAACCATTTTTAAAGATGGCCGCCAAAAACGAAAAATCGGTGTATATCTTATATAACGCATGATAACAACGTTATTGTGAGTAGTTGTGAAGTATTTTTGTTAGAAATAACTTAACTAACATCTAACTTATACCTTTAACCGAAAAATGTTTTTGAAATATCCAAAATGGCCGACAAAATGGCCGCCAAATTAGAAATGTTCTATATAATAGTCTATAGGTATACTGATACTATATTTTTAACAGTTCTAGAAAAAAATCTGGTTAAATGTATTCCAGTTTAATTATTAATTAGTGGATAAAGCAGGTCTTTTATTCTAGGGACGTAAATTTCAGTATAAATAAGCCACGATCTGAGAAAAGGGCCCCTAATGACATTGACATGAAATTGAAGAAATTGAGTTCTTAAGTTACGTCACCATTTTCTGCGAATTTTTGAACAGGGCACAAAATCCACATAAATATTTTATGTTATATCCTGCCACATAATTGTTGCCTTGTAACATACTTAATGGGGAGTTCTATACTTACACTTGAGACCAATACTTTTGGGGTAAATCATGAGAAACTACAAACAAAAGTGAGGATTTTTGGAATTGGCCGACCACAATGTCAATTATGGTAGTATTTTATTGAAAACCCCTACAATATAAGTGAAGTATCTTATAGTATTATATATCATACGAAGTTATCGGCTATTGATCAAAATACAATATTTTTGGGTAAAATACTACAAAATGAAAACAAAAATGATGATTTTTGGAATCAGTTTGCTGTAATGTCATTTATTATGGTATTTGATTATAAAGCAATAGGATGGACACATATTGTCTTCGTGCTTATGATATTACTAATCTGGTGCCTAAATGTTATGTATTTTAAGACATTTTTGGGGCAAAACATTGGAAATGTAAACAAAAGTGAGGATTTTAGGAATCAATTTGCCACGACGGCATTTATAATCGTATTATTTATAAAACAACTGCAATTAGTTTGTAGTAACTTAAAGTTTAGTATATCAAATAATATATTATCATTTATTATTACTGAATGCTATTATGGGGTAAAATCGTACAAAATATAAACTAAAATGCCGATTTTTGGAAAAGGTTTACTACAATGGCACCAATCACATTATTTAGTTATAAATCACTAAGACAGACATATATGCAGTTTTTCCTCTTAAGATATTAATAATTTAGTTTCAAAATGACTGGCGTCTTGGGATATATTTGGGGTAAAACAGTCCAAAATATGAATAAAAGTGAGGATTTTTGGAATATAATGCTCACAATGTCATAACGCCACAAACTGTGCTATTTTATAATTAATCAATACGATAGGCACATGTTGTCTTTTCGCATAAGAAATAAATAATTTGTTCTTTTTTGGGGTAAAATATTACTAACTATAAAAAGAAATTAAGTATTTTTGGAATCAGAAGACCACACACTTATTAATCATCGTATTCGTCAATAACTCACTGTATTTGGTTGGTAGTTACAATTTGCTTAATACATCAAAACATTTATGTATGAAATAACTTGTGTAAAATGCAATTCTTTGGAATAAAACACAAAAAAATATAAATGAAACAACCTACTCCAAGCAGTTATGTATCAGGTAATGATGTGTACCACAAAGAGCCGTTATCTACCAAAAGCATTGCTAAGACACAACGTGTCGCCAAGAAAGGAATTTCTGACGAGGAATTGCTGTGCCCGACCAAACTAGGTATCTTTAGTGTCAGGATAAAAATGTTCAGTGAGACCTAGGCATAAAGATGAATACCACACAGGCATGGAATCTCTGCATATTGTATTTTGAGTAGATCATATTGTTTGAGATGGCTTTACCTGGTCATATTTTCAAATACTAGTACCTGGTGTGGCCTGGACGTTTTCGAAAATATACAGGGCTTCAAGTCTGCTAATCAAATGAGGTTAACACTACAAGTGGGCCCCATTTCCTTGATTACTGTAACAAACCTTGTTAAGTGTTACACTCTAAGGTCACTATTTCATATATTTTTGTTAACGTTGCATTGTTTAAAATATTCGAAAAAAGAAACACTGAAGTTCCACAACAAGAAACTATGAAATTCCATGAAAAGTTTAAAATCATGCTTTCATGTCGGCCAAATAATCTAGCGCAAATACGCTATATATTCTTTCAGACAAGCTACATTTACAGCAATTGCCATCATAATATCTCATTCAAAGTAATTTGATAGTAAACCGATGCTCTTAAAAAGTAACTATGACGTTGACCCCCTAATGCTCCACTTATATATGAGCCGTAATCCAGGAAAACCTGCTGACTTGACAACATGTAATTACTGTATGTATAAAACAAGGTTTTGAAAAGGCTCTAAAATAAGTGAAAAATGTATATATCTGTTGATTCTACTTTAGGTAATTTATCCATATAGTACTATATCTTACCTTTAATTTCCTCATAAATTAAGTTGAAACTATATACTTGCCATGGTTACCAATTTCGGTTAAGAAAAACTGACACTAAGCTGTTTAAAACAACAGTAGCCTTTCTCTTAATGCAACATGTTTCTTTTATGATTTATATTTTAAAAATCAGAACATAATTCTAAAATGTGACAATATTTTGAACATTTCATGTCAAGAATTAATCATATGGTGTAATTATGAAATACTTTTTACAGTCAAATGACGTTCGAATGGCGTTCGCGACGTCAGACAAAAACCTCGGAATATGGACTTTACGAAAACAGCTGTTACTTTCTCAAAACTCAAAATATTTATACAATTTCTTTTGAATTATGCTTCATTGACATTAGTCTTTATAACTATGAAACATCACAAAAATATGTTTCTTGTCAAAATAGCAGGTTTACCTGGAGACTGGCTTATATAATTAACATATTAAACTCAAGGTTTGTCCGTTTATAAAACTGGATCCGGTCATAGCTTAAAGAGTTTTGAAGCTAGGTTAATGAAACTTAGTATGTGGATACGGATTAATAAGCAGATTATTCATGTCACTTTGTGTTTTATTCAGACAACAATTGTGGTTGCCATGGTAACAAAAATATAGAAAACCAAACAGGGTGCTTATATATTGCTTGTAATTCGTAATAAATTGTTATTATTAAGCAGAAACTGACTGTTTATTTTATCATCGTTGACCTTGACCCCATTTACACCTATTTTGATGGAAAGTATCTTTGCGGAAGCTATATATAGACCACGTTTTATTCATATATGTCATTCCGGACTAAATATAGTCAGCGGAAACCGATTTTCTATTTTTAGTAACAGTGACCTTGACCCCAAATGTCCCATTTTTTATCCCAATGTGTATCATCCTACAAGCAATATATATAGCAAGTTTCATCCAAATATCTCATTCTTAACGAAAGTTATTGAGCAAAAACCGATTTTCTATTTTTAGTAACAGTGACCTAGATATTGACCCCACGAATCAAACTTTTTACTTTTTGAGGCGTATTGAGTCAAGCTACTTATACACCAAGTTTCATGTCGATATGCAATTCTAAACTGAAGTTATTGGGCGAAAACGACCATTTGATCATTTTGGCGGCCATTTTGAAAACCGTTGCTATGGCAACCAAAGAAAATATTTTAAGTGGGTCTCATGAAAAAAATGTTTCAAATGGACCAAGGAACAGTTGTACCAAGTTTGGTAACTTTCTCCAAAAATTAATGTTTATTGGACATTATTGCTGGACTAACAATATACTTAAATAAATAACAATTGATATCTAAATTTACCTTTAATTACATTTATGTCTTTACATAAAACGTTTATTATACCTTCAAGCCAATAATTTCAAATGATATTGCAAAACACTTGTTGAACAAATAACTAAACATACCCGAGACACCATCTTCTATCACAGATTACAGCTTTTAAATTTCGTTCGGCTTCTTGGCGTTCAAGTCTCTACGCGCAGATAAAACACGTAGTCGTCTCCAAGATCAATTTACAAAACAGCATAGCCTTAGAGCTTAGGCGTTAATAGCTCAAGTACTCCGAAATAAGCGATTTTGAGTGTTTATCAACCCCCACTAAGTGGTAAATATCTTGTCAAAAACTTTTAGACAAACCTCAATTAGTAAAACAGATTATTTTATCTAACTGGCTTCGAGCAGTCCAAAATACCTAGTCACTTTTTGTCTCTGATATTTTTGTACCTCGCAAAGTTCGTTTGTTGTTTTGACTATTACAGGGTTGTGAGAATTATTTTTTAAGTATTTACAATTTACAAGTCTTAAGTGACTGTCGGTGACTCATCTCTTAAATTCAAGTATATAACGCATCTTTTAGTTTCAGGGCATATCACAGTATTACTCATCCACATTATTTTCTTTTCATTTCAGTTTAAAGTATTTTATCCTATGAGAAAATCTGCATCGTTTAGTCATCACCATAAACAATTGCACCACCAACAAATACCATTGACATCTTCATTAGCAGTAACGACAAGACAATCAACAAGTTCAACATCATTGACACAAACATCATCACCAACAGCAACGTTATAGACATCAACAACACCATAAACAACAACATCACAATCAACATGACCAACGTCATCACCAACAGCAACGTCAAAAACATCAACAGCACACAAACAGCAACAACACCATCAACATGACTAACTTCATCACCAACAGCAACATTATAGACATCAACAGCACCATAAACATGACCAACGTCATCACCAACATCAACGTTATAGACATCAACAGCATCCAAACAACAACATCACCATCAACATGACCAACGTCATCAACAACAGCAACGTTATAGACACCAACAGCATCCAAACAGCAACAACCTTTACCAACAGCAGAAACAGCACCAATTGTGAACAGATAGACGCCCCCACCATTGACGTTGCATGCTGCATGACTGTCTGTTTAGTGGGATTTGAATCAGCTTAGGCATAGTGCTAGTATATTTCTTTAGGGTTTGTGCCAAAACAGCACCAACACAATAAGCCAGTTATCCTTTAAATCAAATATAAAAATATTGGTGTTAAACCAACTAGATGCACAAGCAGCCAATCTGGTACAACCAACAACGAGGTTTTTGACAACACTCAATCCCCAATGATTGGGTAGTTGTGACCCTGGGATTTTATCCATAAATACAAAAATGAGCAGTATCGATTGTGTAAGGTAATCATTTTATCATTTCGTATCCTTACATTGCAATACCCCAACGTTATACGATTGTTTTATTTAGTAGATGTCATGGAGATACCCACAGTGACATCCACATTTTTGAATAATTCATCAACTGTTTTCCGCCTTTTAATTGCGGATTAATAAATGCAAACACCCATATATTATTATATCTAAAGGGACCCATTGAAACTAATTAAATTAATAAAACAGGAATACTTGAAATTCTACACGTTTGAGTTCATGAGTCCGTGACTTCGAGTCTTTTGCAAGAATTCCGTTTCAGTAAATCATAGTTCCCATTTAGAAATACGTTTTACAAGGATGGGTCGGTGTATTTGTAAAAACAATTACAGCATTTCTGTGCATTGTCTACATGTTCATTCATCCGCTGAACTAGTTAACCCCGTGTAGATGTAGGTGACACTATTTCCATTAAACAAATCTTATTAGGAGTTTGGGACCGTAACCTTTTGCTGAGCATCCCATGTGGCCTATATAAGCGTCAAAGCGGTGTATAAAAATCACAAATATGCGGTACTTAATAAGCGTGACCTAATGTATTTTGAATGAGGTTGAAATATCCGAAACAATACATGAAATCAACCAACAGAACATCAATGTGTGGACATATCGGAAGTACAAAAAGATTTATGGGCTTTGAAGCGATTGGTAACTTAAGGTTTGTTAATATGTTAATAACAAAACATGTTAATACATTTGATTGGGTCCTTTAATTATTGATGAAATTTTCTCTGTGAGCTGTTAAATTTCATTGAATTATAGAACTAATGCCACATGACCACAGCCTGCTTTGGTAGACTCTTCTAGTCAGGTTGTTTTGTTTAAACCATTGTTAAAAACGCTAATAATATATGCTCAGTCTCCGCTGGTGTTCTTTTGTAATACTATCCTCTGCCAATGTGGTATACAATTAACTCTCGTTATCTCGAAGTCGCTTATATCGAATTTTCCGTTTTGTCGATTTTTTCACATGCAGGATGGCTTAAAGAGATGATAGTTTCCATGTAGCTCAAACTTTATATCGAAGGTTGCCTGCAAACTTGTCGTAACTGCTTATAATTAAGAGAAGGACATACGACATTATAGTCAGAATGACCATATTTTCTGAAGTTGTTTTATACTTTTTTATGATGATGTTTGCATAATTGTAAAGGTGGATGAGACAGAAATAAACAATTTATATATACGACAGTCTTGCTTACATGTACATGTTATTGCGGCGCTGTTACATTGACGCCGAATTTTTGTCATTGTCGTCCAATCCATTCACATTCGTACCCCCGACGATATACTTTTCGACTCATTTTGGTAACGGTCGCTCCCGGGAAATTCCGGATTATAAGTTGTAAATCACTACAAATCACGTCGTATTAAATTGATTGACACCTATATTACCTTGAATCTTGTTCGATAAATGTCTTTCCTTTGATATTTAATAATAAAACTTGTCTAGTTCCATATTATACTCGGTTATCTTATATCATCATTTTATCATATCTTATCGTAGCATTTTGAAAAAATAGTTGTGTCTTATCTTAACTTATTTATACATTAATTTTGACAATGAGTATTTCTGATTTCGTTAGATAAAGAGCACAGAACACGGAAGTAAATATGTTCTAACAACACCGGAAATAAGAATCACAGAAATAAAAAGCTTCTAATATACATGTACATGTATATACTCTTGCACTGGACCTTGTTAAACATTGGTCACAATTCCAAACCGATGTTCGGTCGTCTTACCTTTTGATTAATCAGATCCGGTATGACCGACATACATCGACCAGTCATTAAAGTATTGTCGGTCAAAATCAATTGCAGAATTATTTAACATACTGTCATTACAAAGTTCTAGGCAATTGTATTACATAACTTTAAAAATGGACTTTCGAACCATATACTTTCGATACTATTAGAACATTTTTGTTCTTTTCTCTTGACACCGGTCGCCCCAAGGAAATTCCGGATTATAGGTTGTAAATCACTACAAATCACGTTGTATTACATTGATTTTCATCTACATGTATATTGGCTTGAATCTTGTTCGATAAATACCGTTCCTTTGATATTGTTTTAATAAAATCTGTCTAGTTTCACATGATGTGCTCTTTATCTTATATAATCAGGTTATCATAGGTAATCGTAGAATTTTAGAAAAATAGTTGTGACTTATCTTAACTTATGTATACATTAATTTTGACAATGAGCATTTCTGATTCTGTTAGATAAAGCATATTGCACACGGAAGTAACTCTATACGAACAAACGTCGAAACTCAGAAAAGCAGATTTATTTGCCTTTATTATACATTTTATAATCTCGCACTTGGCATTGTTAAACGTTGGCTACGAATGCAATGCCGCGGTCAGGCAATGGTCGGACGGCTTATGCACCCGTACACGGTCACCAGGGCATTGTTGGAGAAAGGCAATTGTAGATTTGTATCATATTGATAAACGTACTATCCTCACAAATTTATAAATAATGTGTACAGCATTTTTATCTAATAAGAAAAACAAAATTGTTTGATGCTGAATTTAGGCATCTCAGTAGACTTTTTCGAATCCGGATACCACTCAACTGATTTTTGCTGTGTTCTCTAGAAACCGATCGCCCCAGGAAATTCCGGATTATAAGTTGTAAATCACTACAAATCACGTCGTATTACATTGAAGTACATCTATATTGGCTTGACTCTTGTTCGATAAATACCTTTCCTTTGATAATTTTGATAAAACATGTCTAGTTTATCATATCATATCCGGTTATCTTATATCATCATTTTATCCTACCTTATCGTAGCATTTAAAAGAAATAAGTATGTCTTATCTTAATTTATTTTTACATTAATTTTGACAATGAGGATTTCTGATTTCTTCAGATAAAGCACACTATACACGGAAGTAAGTTTTCGTTAATCGGACCTGAGACCGGACTGATATCGGCCGGTCATCGGGGCATTCATTGTCGGACAAAAATCAAGGCGAAGCTTAGCGTCAATGGGTTTTGTAGCTTTGACAATCGGGTGGTGAAGTGTGACGTTACATCACAGCCCTCTGGAACACTTTTGGCCTTCTATGTGCTATTAGTGTTTCTAAAAGATGGTACTCATTGCAAACCAACATACGTGTCTAATTTAGCTATACACCAGTATCGATCTAAACTGCTTTTATTTTTTAAATTAAATATGATAAATACGGTATTAAAATACATTTGTTATACAAAATTGTTCCAGGGAGGCAGCACTCATTTGAAACAGTCGAGCACAAAACCAAAAACAACAATGATCACCAGTCGCAATGCCTACCACACAGTAGAACGAGAGACACACTGGTGTAACGCACATCTACGCACATATTCGTCACCTTACACCATTATCTGACGAAACACTCAAGTATACTACCAACGTGGTGTTAAAATTACTGTGAACTAATATGGAATAGAACATAAAAAGTACAAGATGTTAAGACAAACGAAGGAATGTTACCATTTAACTATAATTATGCGAAATCACAATTTACGCCATTAACTTAAATGCTGTGTGCAAAGCCCGTACACCGGGGTATTAAAACAAACAAACAGATTCCTAATAATTACGAACATCATTGTGATTAAGGGACAGGAATAAAAATATTTAGTATTTACACAAAAAGAAAACAAAGTGGATTTGGCTTTCATCTTTTTATACCATTTTGTACAATTGATACATTGATAATTGTTTTACAAGCTACGGTCGATCAAGTCGGATCCGGTTAGAAATTACGGCCTGTGGGGTTTTAAAGCATTTACTTAATGTATTTCAATAACTGTTTTGACTGAGATAACGCAGTTAAAACTCTGTTGTTCAACGAATTTACACGCGATATGGGTATTTATTTCAATTGATTAAAGTCCCCGTACATCGAACATTAATGGTGTTAGTAGAGGCTGGCATGCTAAGGTAGCTTTGTTAAGAAAGATGTATGGACGGTGTAGCAACGTTAAATGTCGCATCGACGCTAAATGTCGCACTTGACGTTAAATGTCGCAAGGCTGACGCTAAATGTCGCAACCGACGCTAAATGTCGCAATTCCCCCTGACGCTAAATGTCGCATCTGTGACGTTAAATGTCGCAACAAACTGGCCTGACGTTAAATGTCGCAACACTAACGCTAAATGTCGCAATCCTTTATATACACTATTTTGTAGTATTACTGTTCTAGTTTTGGTTCAGACGTATCCACAGTTATTAGGGGTTTACTCAAAGGGGTTCGACACTTAAGCCAGCAGTGATTAAAAACTTTAAAAAAAAAATTTATTTTACTTCTACTGTGTATATTGTATGAAATATAGACATTAGAAATCAATAAAAAAATTGAAAACAGTTTTTAATTACTGCAGGTTTATGTGTCGAACCCTTTTAGGTTTACCGGATGAACCATATTTTACTCGTTATACCCGGTTCAGTGAACTCTCGTACAACCGTAACAACACTGGATCGGCAAGACGAACCGTGGTGAACCGTGATACTGTAATGATTTGCAGAACCTTGACGTAGATTCGCCAAACGACGATAGTGATTTGCAGAACCATGACATAGATTCGCCCAACGACGATAGTGCTTTGCAGAAACATGACATAGATTCGCATATTGACGATAGTGATTGGCAGAACCATGACGTAGATTCGCATATTGACAATATAGATTCTAGTAATACGGGTTTATCAGAATTTCAGGTTCGCATAAAGAAATTGCAAGACATTATAAATTTGAAACGGAAACCGAAACAAGTTCACCAAAAACAACATGTAGAACTACCGCCAGAGATTTGGTATATCATTGTTAACTTTGTATTGAAACAGAATCCTTCGTCGCGATACTCCTTACAACGTGTGAATAGATTGTTTAAAGATATTGTGAGCAAGACACCACTTCCGCGGTTGTATCTCAACCCTGACCGGTTCCATCATTCGCCTTTGTCCCTGTCACCTATTAGTGTCAGAAGAATTATGAGAATCGCTGGGCCTGGCAGTGGGTTAGTGCTAGCAATCCGTGACGTGATAACACATTCCTCATGGGCTAATGCCTGGCTCTTCCTGTGGATGGCCACATTTTATGGCTGGTATACAATCAACGGAATATGGTAAAGGCGTCCACGGTATTAGTTATTGTGCTCATGTATCCAATTTATATGTACGTGAAGAAATAACCAAATATGATTTAATTATACTGTGGCAGATACCCTCGTTATTCTAGCACGTTCTACATGCGTAGGTATTTTTCTCACAACTTTTGTGACACACGTGAGAATTGTATACCAGTTATAATATGTGGCTATCCATAGAAAGCATTGCTATTTAGGTATATGCAAGCGAAAGGACATACGTTGTAACACGTACATGTGCATATATTTCTACAGTTTACGGCACTATTGGCTTTCTTCGTGTGTATGTACATGTTAATACTTTTCGTCAACTACCAGAGCAACATCGGGCTATCCACAAAAGCACTGACTAGCCGAATATAGATATATACCCTGTACCATTACTTGGTTTATTACTACGTTCATTATTCTTGTCTTACATTTAACCAGAATGGTTTGGTAATTTTGTATTCTTTTGTGGCAATACACACGGTATTGAAGTTATGTTTACTAAATTTAATTTCCATTCGTGTAGAAACATAGCTTTATGTAAAAATAAAAGTATAATTAGTATAAAAAATTTCGTTCTTTACACGTTGTTTATTGTTACAATTCTTTGTCGTATTATTCAGGATAGCAATACCACGTGTCTTTTGGCTACAGTTTCAAGGCGAAATTTGTCAACAGTGAAAAACAAAATTATACCATACTTATTTTATTCTATTTATCGATTTCAATGAAATATTCACCACGCTAAAGGAAATATTATTTGCTTTCCATGAATATAAAATCTTTTTCAGCGACTGTGCTGTTTTGTCCAGCAACCTGTGAAACCGTGGAAAAATATAGGTTTCACAAGGTGCTGAAAAAACGGTTAAGCCGATGAAAAAGGTTTCATATTAGCCAAAAGTCACGTGGTATTGCTACACTGTTATTTGTCCGTTCAGCTCCTTAACGTGATATTTCTTTAAACTGCCCCTTAACGTGATATTCCTTTAAACGGAGTAAAAGTTAGTCGATCAGTGTTCGTGTTGGTTTACGTTCTTTAAGCTTGGAAATATAGAATATATAAGCTGTTGACACACTTTGTCTTACATATAAGCAGGGAGTTTAGATACGTATATTTATAGAACAGGTCCTGATATAAGATTGTCTGAAAAGATAATAATGGAGTTGCCAACATGACTTACATTTTGATCAAATGATGTGTGTCAATACATCGTTTGGATTCGAACCTAGGGCCTGCCTATCTCTAGGTAAATACTCTACCCAGCTGCTCTACCATTCACATAGCATTCTATCAGCCAGCGATGGCGAAACTATATAGAGTGTTGGTTTATTATTGAATTTCAGGAACCGGTTGAGTTCATCATAAACTATATACATAAGTCAAAAGACATAGGTTAAGACATCCGTAAGGTTATAAACACTATCAAACAGTGCAATAAATACGTACTTTACGTAATCATAATAAACACAGAACGTCAAATGACGCCATTTGCATAGGCCAAACATTAGGACTTCTTTCGTAAGGTTCAGGGAAGTATCGTCATTTCCGTCTATTTTCTGCTACTTTTGAATCGTGTATACTATACAGATTAAGAGGGGGTCTCTAAAAAACATATTTCTCTTACCCACCCATCCACACGCTCATACACACACGAACCAGCCAGCAATAAATTGTTACGGTCCGGACGGACTGGGGTAATTTAACCGTCACGGTGTAGGCCCTGGTAAAGAAAGCAACCAAATCGAAATGATCCGGGCCGTTTTCCCAACGAAAGTAGTTACGTTCTCAATAGCGATGTTCCTCTGGTGTAACCACATGCCGGACGGGACATAAAGATCCGACTAAATGCATGATGTACGTTGTTAGGACATATCTAATGCAATCATTACAGTCGGTTTTGTGTTATGATAAATCAGATACTACATAATATTATGTTAGTTGAGGAGGTGTTTTCCTCTGATTATAACATATATTTAGCCAGGCCGTTATAACGTAACTGGCCCTAACGTGAGGGCCGATTACAGATAACGGCCTAAACAACAGAATTACGTTACGTAAAATGGCGCGTAAGTGACGTCGCTATAATTTGATTCCAAGATGAAGAACGAATAACACGTTTCTAAAGCAAAAGGAAACACGAAAATAGAAACAAAACATACTATGTGTGGTTTGGGAATTTAAAACCTTGACCTAGAAGTAAAATATGTATTATAAACGACATTAATACACTGGTTACTATATATAGTAACAAAAATAAGTCTTTTTGAGGCTGATTATGGCCATCACGTGATTGATTATCACCTATCCGCCCGGTCCGCAATCTCATTATCATAATTGGACCGGTTGAACGAGCGCACGTTACGTTATCCATGTTAACATGAAGTCACGTTGGAGCCAAAATGACGTTACGTTGCTCTTATGCAAGATTTCTTTGCCAATTTTATTCAGACTAAGTGCACTTTATTAGTTACAAGATTATTATATATCTACATCAGTAATATCTACGTTATTTGTTCTTCGTAGATATTCTGAAATCGAACAATTGTATTAAATACTTTAATACACTTCAGAGCCTGGTCGGAAGTTGATAATCCGCCCGGTATGAATAATCACCCTCGGGCTGAAGCCCTCGATGTGATTATTCATTTTCCGGGCGGATTATCGCCTCCCTGCCCGGCTGTGTCGTGTATTAACCTCTAATTAATACACTTGTTATTATATATAGTAACAAAAATGAGCCTATCTGTGGCTGATTATGACCATCACGTGATTGATTATCGGATATCCGTCCGGTCCGCAATCTCATAATCATAATCGGACCGGTTGAACGGGCGCACGTTACGTTATCCATGTTAACATGACGTCACGTTGGAACAAAAAATGACAATACGTTGCTTATTTGCAAGATTTCTTTGCCAATTTTATTTACTCATAGCGCATTTTCAAAAAGGCTTGGTTACAACCTTATTGTTTATCTCAATCAGTAATATTTACGTTAGTTGTTATCCATAGATATTATGAAATCGAACAATTTAATTAAAGTCTTGAATACACTTCAGAGCCTGGCCAGGAGTTGATAGTCCGCCTGGAATGAATAATCGCCCTCGGGCTGAAGCACACGAGGTGATTACTGATTTTCCGGTCGGAGTATCGCCTCCCTGATCAGCTGTTCAGTGTCATGATTAACCTCTAAATACACGGTTTAGAGGGCGGGTCCTGATAATCGGCCCTCGGTTCGCATTATCACCCAATCGGAAAACTTCGGACAATCTTATGAATCATCCCGTAAAATGCCGTACGGACCGTTCCGATTGATAACGACCCTCGGGCTAAAGCCACTCGGGCCATTATGCTTCCTGCGGGCTGATTATCTAGACCCCGCCCTAATCAGCCGTGCATTATCCTCTAAGTAACTCTTCGTGTGGGTTTGATTACTACTTTATGTGAATACAAATAAACTGATTTGAACAGAATTTCAACTACGATTTACATAATTATTTACTGTATTTGGTATTGTTCGACAAATACTCGGTAACTGCAACTTCACACACCTTGGTCGTGATGAAACGAGTATAATTATGTATCATCCGTAACGAAACGGGGTTCTACCGAGCATTACCGTATATAACCATAATTCGGGTATATACTAGGTTCTTCCCTGCCTTTTTACTTAAGGCAATCCAATATACCTGCTCGCTCAAGGCTCACAGGTAATAAATACATAAAATAAAAAATACCAGACTTGGTTTGCACCTGGAGTGGATATCGAACCCATACTGTACGCTGTCATACGGTCGGATCAACACAGTTCGTCAAGGTTAGCCTAAAACGACTAAGAAGTTCACGATGTCTCAAAGGTTCATACAACGGGACAAACCGGGAATGCCAAACCGGCACAGTGATAATAGGTCTCTGCTGTCAGCTCAGAACCGGGATACACCGAGATAATCCGTACTGATACATGTACCGGAATGCAACATCGCGGTACAGCTAAGGTGTAACCCCGACTGTAACCCAGTTTTGACTCCATATTTCGATTCTGTTGAAATATTGACCATTCCTCCCGGTATCTCCTGATGACTCCACAAGGCTTAAAACAGGCCTCTTTTGCCAGTTTGATTACAGTATCACGGTTCACCACGGTTCGTCTTGCCGATCCAGTGTTGTTACGGTTGTACGAGAGTTCACTGAACCGGGTATAACGAGTAAAATATGGTTCATCCGGTAAACCTAAAGGGGTTCGACACATAAACCTGCAGTAATTAAAAACTGTTTTCAATTTTTTTATTGATTTCTAATGTCTATATTTCATACAATATACACAGTAGAAGTAAAAAAAATATTTTTTTTAAAGTTTTTAATCACTGCAGGCTTAAGTGTCGAACCCCTTTGAGTAAACCCCTAATAACTATGGATACGTCTGAACCAAAACTAGAACAGTAATACTACAAAATAGTGTATATAAAGGATTGCGACATTTAGCGTTAGTGTTGCGACATTTAACGTCAGGCCAGTTTGTTGCGACATTTAACGTCACAAATGCGACATTTAGCGTCAGGGGGAATTGCGACATTTAGCGTCGGTTGCGACATTTAGCGTCAGCCTTGCGACATTTAACGTCAAGTGCGACATTTAGCGTCGATGCGACATTTAACGTTGCTACAGACGGTTTATCCCAATCACTCGAGTTAAACAAGTATTATTACCCTTAAATGGCAAAACACTGATTCTTACACCCCTCCCTTTGATTTCAAACAATTAACCACCCCGTATTTCTATTACGACCCTTTGAGCTCCGGGATTCGGTCAATTAAATCTGTATTATTGAACTATTGGAATAGACATTTTCTCGACAAAAACTTTGTCCAATGTAGTTTACCTTATTTGGACCTTTCGCACCGGAAGTACAATGGTTTTAACCATTCCGGTTTACCGGATGGGACGGGTGGGTGTCTTTTATTAGCACCAAGCTTACTTTTTATCAGATTGAACTGAGGAATACTAAATTAAATCGATTCATACTACTCTCCGCTATTGTTGACAAAGTTTCTCAGCAGGAAGTGTAAACGCCCCCTAAACTGTACCAAGCTTTTGTTTATGCGATCGTCGAGGTAATGGAGTATATATGTTTTCTACCCGCTTGAAAACTAATTCCCGTTTGTCCACTCCTTGTAGGTTCCACGTACGGTTATGGTGTTTTAGGGTCTGTTTCCAGTTTGTACCATGTGGCCTCGCAACGTTTCTGTGCATACCGTATTATTTAACCTCTAATAAACATGCTTCTTTACTAAGATAGAACGGCATTAACGTTAAGAGTCTCGCAAAAATAACAAAAATATGATAGATAGGATAGATAAATTCTTTATTTCATTTAGATTTGTGCTTTTTGCACATCATCGCTACATAGTTATACAATTTAAATTTACACATGATACATACATACAAACAAACATCTTAATAATCGCTCGAGTTAACATACATTCATGCATACAAACATACATACATATAAACATACATACATACAGAAACACACACAAAAACATACTTTTAAATTATTCCAATAAACATGCATATACAGTCATACTAAGAAACAAAGAAAATAAGTTCGGTGGATAAATATGTGTGTCAAAATATGGTAGAATAATCTGGTTGTTGCTGTGGTAACTGTGCCTAGCGACAAGGGCGACCACTGCGTAAGAGTTTTGGGGTGACCATTTAGCAATCTATTTGTCTACAACATTTTCTACAACCTGTGCTAAAACCTGCGCAAGGCGTTCGATGCGTAGATTGGCTAGGTCAAACAAAGCATGCAGAATACCATTAGTTAATATCGCGCTAGTGACAAGAAACTGTCTCGAACAATTTCCGATAATTTCACTGTGCACAAACAGCTCATTTGACATACGCATCAAAACAAACACGTTTTTCATAAAAGAATTAGCCCATGTTGATCAGAATATCTAAATGAAAGCAACACTTTGAAGATAAGCTAAATGTTTGCATCTCAGTTAAAACATATTCATCAAAATGTACAATATCGCAATCAGCGCCGAATAATTCAACCGTCTCATTTCCGCTGATCATTTATCAAACCACCGCCACCATTTTCTCCCTAGGACATATACTTCCGGTTTGGCGAGAAAATATACTTCCGGTTTGGCGGGAAAATTACAATATTGCATATTTAGCGCAATCTCTGTAAACGAGAGTCGCAACATCACTAAATAGAGATGATTTCTGTGTTTTTACTGTGTAAATGATCAGATAAGCGCTTTTATCGACACGTTATTTCGTATTTAACTCTACTTTGTCGAATCATTGGCATTAGGCGCTCATTATTTGCAACTGTTTGGTCACGCGAAATCAGCTTTAATCAGAATATCACACCATTTTTTAAGTTCAAATCAGCGAAAATAATATGATATCTATCTACCAATCGCTAGTTATCATTAAAACACACACTCGTCCTAAAGCCGTGTTTAATCCACACCACGTGTGCATGTTTTGTCACAGTGTTATAACACCATGCTTATGTATTTTTGACTTTTTTTGTAGATATTTTTTATCGTTCTATATAAGCCAATCGGTCACTTTGTAATACAGTTTATATGGTGCTTATCATTTTAGTATCAATATTTTAAGTGCAATTTATACTTGGAATGTTAAACAACACCTGCAAAACTACCATTTTTCCAAAACCACTTGCTTATAATGTATGGAAATAAATTATGTTTAAACTAACAATTTAAATATAACTGTAATAGAGGTTAATGACACAAATATGACTTTCAGAATAACACATATAACCGCATGTCATTCGGTTGCAATAGTCAATCTGAATATGAGACACCCTGTACTACATACGTCTTTCAGCTCCAATTTCTTGTAATGAGCGGTTATAAAGAACGCCTACGCAGCTCAGTGGTTAGAGTGCTTGCCCCCTTATCTAGCGACCCGGTTACAAATCTGGCAGGATGCACTCATATGGCTGTCGTATTTAGTTTAAACAAAATTTATTCAACAACTTTTTACAACCTGTCGTATTTCAGCAGAAAGCTGATTGACTAATAAATGCTCAGCTCGGTTGTAACGCTTAACGTCACGTGCATTTACCCGAGCTACTGGCTACACTAAAACACCAAATAAAAACAACACAGATGATAACATTAGATACTACAACAAACTACAATCGGCAATATGTATACAATGACTAGGCTTAAATGTAACAATGAAACCGTCAAAAATAATAGCAAATTGCCCTCTGAATATTTGTATTCAATCTCTGGAAATTGAAACCAACAAACCCTTCAAACACGCTTATTTAAGCGACTTGATTTAGCACCGTGTAAATTATGTCTTAAAAGACTACCATCTATATAGAATCTAGTTAATTTAGTACCAAAACTATAAAAGGTATTTTATAACCCGCCTAACAATACATTGGACTATTATTTAGTGCTCTGGGATATTTTCACAACGAGCCATTAGGTCGTTTCATTTCGAAATAAAATGAGACTAATCGATTTAAATAATCCAAATATGAGAATATAATTCTCACAAATATTGACCAAGTAGTAATTCATCGTCAATACATTTAAAAGATCCTTGTTTTAACACTATAATGCTACTTAGTAATATTGTTTTGTTTTCGAAGCTTATTCTATTAGTACATCGATTTTACGCCAGATCTGTTTATTCAAAAATATAATTTTGCATAATTCGTCGGTAATAAAATAAGCACAATACTATTAGACTGATCAAATATTTGATGTCAATTTTAGGTTTAGTGACTACTGAATCAATTTGGCCGCTAGAAACAAATGACCGTACACAAAAGGATAAAATAAATGTTGTCGTACATAATTTACTATTTTGATATCGGTTAATGATAAAGTCCATTTCACCCGTTCCGGAATATGGGTGCGTTTAAAGCGTTTGATATAACAGAGATTAAATTAACAAGTGCCCGGATTTTGAATCTGATTAAAAACTCCGTGCAAAAAGGCGTCATTATAATAATTATTATTCAGAAAGGCTAAATGAAGGGCACACCTTGTGTGGACACAAATGCAAATCATTGGTTTTAACTTTTAAATTCAATGGGATAGGAGGACGAATTATTAAGACTAAAATGATTTTTTAATGTTAATCATAACATGTTGTTCGATAAAAAAGATTAGGAATAGATAATGACGAAATGCTAATAAAACAAGTCGATAGCACATGACATAAAGAACATAAAATACATAAATTCTTTAGAAAAATGGCACATATGTCCTAAACCCCTTTGAACTGTTTAAATATTGCAAGAAATAAAATTAAAATTCATGTATTATTGGATGTAAATCTTCGCTAATGCGTTGAATTTAACATCCGTAACAGCAATGCTATATTAAATTATTAATATACAAATGTACAAGTAATATTATCTTAATGAATCCCAACATTATGGGGATGGTGATGCTATTTTTCCAATGCCATTATCATTCTATATGCGGAAGAAGGGGGTGATTATTTGTTATAGTATGGTGTCAAAATGTGATATTTCGATTAAATATTTAATTGTTTTAATACATTTGCTACTGTTTTATGTACGAGGTGAATGGGTCAAACGTTTTCCGATTCCTATTCTTTTTAGCATGCTCCCTTGTTTGTTTGACCTCATCGCGTCAATCAGAACTCCATGGCGTTTATCTAACGAAAGTGCGTACATGGCCTCCGTAGCTCAGCTGTTAGTGCGCTTGCCGCCTAATCCGACGACCCGGGTTCAAAGCCGGGTGTTGGCACACACATGCCTGCCATATTCAGCAGAAAGCTGACTGGCAAATAAAAGCTATGCTCGGCATTTTTTTGTAGTTCTCAGTTACGGAAATGTCCGATTAGTTACGATTGTCATCGTGTCAGCCTTTTTCTCTTTAACCCAATAATTAGGAACTCCTCGTTAATGTCAAAAACGACCCGAAAAGAGAAGTGTACGAGGCATTCCGAATACAACACAAAATGTTTCTTGTCACGGATATTTCTGCCCTTCCCTATCTGTATGCCACGTTAAATATGTTTAGTTCCATAATTAGGCGAATCCTTTTAGTAATCGAATCATCTTAAACTGAATCCATATAATCCTCGATTTTATAAATGGCAAAGCCGTATTTAGCTGTGTCAGTAAATGACTTTGAGAACTTTGAGAACTTTCAAGTGCTTTCTACAAGAAATGGCATTTTCTGCTAATGACAACACATCATTACTAAATAAGGCGATTAACTATCCCAGACAAATTTCCGATCTAAAATGCCTAAAGACATATTTGTGTGTTAAAGATTATTTTTTGTCCTTATCGGTGTTCCGTTTTTTATTAGTTGTTACAATTATATTTGTTTCAGCACATAGCCTGATTGCAGTGGTTCAGATATCCACCCAAAGACCCAACTGTGGCACTGGCATGTCTCTATTTTATTACTCAGCGAATACTTAACATGACACTGGTCATATCCCCTTGCAAACGCCGTATTATTCGAGGAGGCGGCATCGAGTATGAAAGGGTGCAACCAGATGTCCCAGGAGGATACAAGATTTGATTGGTTATAACGCTGTTGGACTCGCCCGTCAGGGGTAAAATAGGATGATAAATATTATAGCAAAATTTTATATAAAAATATTTTTAATATTATTATCACAAGATGTATGTAAAAAAATTATACACTCATTTATTTCCGGCTTATAATTTTTTTTATTCGACTTTTATAAAAACAGTTTATCTCATACCTTAAAATTGAATGACTACCAGGGCAATGTTGTTCGGTAGGTACTAAAGTCCAAATCAGTTCGGAACGGGTGTTTATATAACGGCTACATATGTTGCAATTTGCGGGTCTTAGCAGGGGCTATTAAAAAGTAAAAAAAAACTATTTGCGCGGAGCGGCGATTTTCCTTTCGAACTTGAACTATTGTGATCAACTTTTGTCTGTCCTTCATGTCTGTTTGTCTGTAAAAATATCTGCAAACAACATCTACCCATGGTTTCAATAAAATTAAACAGAAATGTTGCTTGCATACAGCTCTGCCAAAATTGATTCATTTCACACAGAATGCATGTTGCGTGGTAACCAAGAAGAAAACAAAGATTTAAAATATTCTCAGAAACCATAATGCCTACATTCCTCGAACTATGGCCTCAAGGTCCTACCTAGGGCCATGATAGTTATATGTAAGGTTATGTACAGACAAAATTTCGGAAATCCTCAAAACCAGTAAGACCTTGAGCTTAGATATTTTTGGCATGTAACATCATCTGGTGAACATCTACCAATATTGTTTAGACTATAGCCCAGGGTTTCAGATTAGCACAAGTCTAGGGATGATTTAGTTTTTCACTGTATTATATATGTCTTCCACAAAGAAAAGTTGAGCATGCCAGAACCATTATAGTTTAGTATTTCTTTACCATATTGTGTTCACTAAACTGTTTTGCTCAGGTAGAAAAATCATTTACTACTTTTTTGCTTAGCCATTGAAATGGTGTAAAATAGCCATTTTTGACTTGTTTCACATGCTACTCAAAAAGTATTTGACCTAGGATCATGAAACCTTTATAGAAATGTTTGACAGCATGTACTCTAGTGCACCTGGGGTTTCACTCCCCTTTCAATTTAGTACAACCAGAGTTATTGCCCTTGAATTAGTGAAAAATACCCATTTTCAGCAATCTTAAGTTTTTGCAGCGTACACTCAACACATGAGAATAACTTCGTTTGTGCATCACACATCACGCCGGAATTTTAGTTTGTTTACAAGTTTCTACCAATACCTTTTACTAAATAAAAAGATTTACTTAAAAAGAACTAGCGGCATCTTTGATGCCCAGCATCAACATTTCACTTGTTAGGTATAATGTATTTGGGAAGAGCCGAGGCGCATCGGTAGCGTATATGTATGCGACAGAAGGCTTTAATGTTTGCATGGCATTACGAAGGTAAAGCACTGAATTAGACGTTCGATAACTCGTGTTTGATCAGGTGAATCTTTCAAGACATGTGTGACAAGCTGCCACATAAATACGTAGTAAGTATCCGGCAAAATATCCTGATCTAACCACAGGTAAACTAATCATAGATAAAAAACTTTTTCCCCAGAAAATCATTTATATTTAAAACATACATGAATTACTAATAATATTTAGATTAAACTTTATCAAAGATACAGTCAACCACTTGACCAACTCTTTGGTCATGTGACAACATTATTGCATGTATAAAATCAATGTCAGAAAATGTTAGAAAAGATATATGTGCAATCGCAATATGTGTACGTATATAGATTTTTTAAAATTAAGGCTCGTTCTCCATCTATCTGAACGCAAATGGTCCACATTCGAAACATCTGTCACACGTTAGTTGTTCAATGCTTGTTTTTATCCAAACTGTGTCACAAAATAATGCAATGAGCACTAGTTATCATGACTTTTTGTAAACCATTCAACAACAAAACAGTTTCATGTTATACAATCATAAGATGATACATAGACTAACAGCATTACATATAATGGCTTATCGTAAACTATTTTACAAAAAAAAATTGTTTCTGTCATAGTACGAGTACTAGTTATTACAGTGAAACTTCGTTATCTCGAGGAGTGATCGGGATAGGCAAAGTGCTCGAGATAAACCGGGTGCTCGAAATAACCAAAGGACATGAATTGATGATAAAAATGGATTTTAGTTTAAAACTTGCTCGAGATAGACGGGGTGCTCGTGATATCGATGCTCGTCGTAACGAAGTTTTACTGTACTTATTATTATTATAATGAATAAATGCATATTCTTGAACCGTTCCTTACGGTTAGGATGGACCTGGTATTCTATTTACCAAACGGTTTATCTGTAACCATCATCTTTTTCAATAGGATAACCATTTTGTTAAAACCGCATCTTTCTGGTGTTAAAACCTGAGTGCAGGTGTTTTAATGATCATAAATATCTTTTGAAATCTAACCTGCTATATTCAGTCATTTATAAAGTATTTTTGTTTAATTGTCCTTAACATCATAATTTAAGCACTAAATAAACCCCCTGTTTGTTTGACGACGAGTGCTCTAAGTATCTATATATGCGGGTTACAACCGAGTTTGTGTTAGGTGGGTGTATCTACTCAACACCTACACCTGTCAGTAATACTCATAAATCGTTCTCTATTGTCATATTTATCCTTGCCACCGGTAGTACCTTTCGGGTGACGGTCTCCAGAAGAAGTTAAGTCATTTGATTTTATGGTAGATGATGCATGATACGGAAGAGTAATATTATCATTCTTGGTTCCATTATTAATGATGCAAAGGCCATTGATATGACAACGTTTTTTGTCTCGTCCGATGGTGAGCCTAAATAACAGTTTAGTTTGAACTGACTGGCTGCGGGATCAAACACACTCCGTTTAATTCGAATCGGCAGCTATTGGACCTGGGCCATCGGACTACTAACAAGTTACAAACAAACTGACACATAGTTGTGAAGTGGCTATAGCGTCCGAAATTCAAACTCCAATGTCAAGCCCATAGGACCTGCTCTCCATAGCAATAATTACCAGAATGTACAATGTCTAACTATTGAACACCGACACTGTCTTTTGTTTATCAGAGAAAGACATGCATTATTCTCTATGAGGTGTGCATTTATAATATGTGCCGGTGTTCCATATCCACTGATTGCTCACAGGTGTACACTAGAATGCGGTGACAACATCACATTACGGTACTATAATTATGATACATATCATTTATTATCGACTCATATTCAATTGAAAATTAATAAAGGGTAAATAGTAAACATTTAATATTAATACTTAAATGTAAAATTGAATACGCTTATCGTGTCATATGTATCGTTTTGTGGGAAATGCACAATTGGACATCAACTATTATTTCGATGCAGAAAAGCGTTGAAATTGCAATATTTCTTAAATGTTCATTAATTTTAATAGTTTATCAGAAAATGCCAACCACGCATGCATTTTTGTCTTGGTAATCACCCAAGCGCTAATTCACAGTGCGGTAGCTACACTTGTTCGCGTACATAAATAAATGTTAATTCAATATCTAAAGATGATTAAACATTAAATATGGAAACCAATAAGAGCTATGATTCACGAATAAAACCCATTACGATTACATCAATCTATAAACTGTTTATTAATATCATTTAAATCTATTTGACGTACATTTTGTATTTAAATGGTGACTACTTTTTCCGGTTTAGTCCTAAATAGGTTTCAAAAGAAATGCTATTATTATTTATAGGAAATTGCAAAAAAGTCATGTACATGTATATATTTTATCAGCGTGTATTGCCAGAAATACTTTGTGTTTAGATATATGCCAATATGACCACTGTTTTGTATATATGTTTTGTCAAAGACCAAAGGCATTGTATAAATGTCGATTTGCTAATTTAACTTGAGCATGTTATATACATTTTGCCCTCGAAGTTGTGGGATCATTGACCAAGCTGACACGGGGAAAACCTAAATACAAGCAAACCAAATTACCTTGTTGTGTCCCCACGCACATTTCTATAAGTAAAGTGAGGATGAGATAGCATGGGCGTTCTTCGTACACCTATAAGTCCGTCTGTATTTTCATGGATTCCTACTGCATGTTGACGTCATTGATCATGATCGAATTACGTAACTTTGACAGCATTCGAAACATTTGGACACCATTGATAGGAGAATCCAAAAGATATGTTGCAATGTATCCATACACAGTGCTTAGAATACTCTTGGAATTCAAAGGAATACCAGTATACCACGGATGTTTATTCCGGTGACAGTGTGGTTTAATCTTTCAATAGTGTGACTGGGCTTCATGCAACATACCACGTGACAGATGACGTCATTTTTGGCTTACACCACGAGAGGTGGCTGACAGCGGTCAAACACTATGACCTTTTGTTCATCGTGCTTATATTCAGTGCCATGGGTATAGTACTAGTGCTGGACCTAACTTTCAATGATGTTTCGTTACAGTCAGTCAAAGAATAAAATGCTTCTGAGCTAACTGATTTCATCTCGTGGTGTTAGCCAAAAAAGACGTCATATATCACATACCCGCATTTTCACACTGTGTAAGACTCTGAACGTGTTTGCACTGAAAGTGTTCTACGGCTTCGGTGACATTGGCATAAGACATATCGGCATTTGAATGTTTGCTAATTCCTTTGCGGACAACCCAGTTATTACCGAATGTATCCAGATATGTTAAATCGGTTTGCAGAAGTGATTGGCGTAAATGGGTGATAAAAACGGTGAAAAAATGCGCAAACCCCATTGTGAGCGACTTCAAAGAACGTGAAGTATACTCAAAGCATGCATTAGCATATAAGAATTACATATGCTATAAGAAAGCACCATATATCGATGGCTTAGAATTAGAAGGTCGTAACTACCAAATCGATATTTTGAGAAAACACGGAAAAACTGTCTGACATTTACTCTTTACTTATGGTAAAACAAACTTTTACAACTTCATTTTGGTCAACATGACAAGTTCAGATTTTTATGAAAATGGACTCATAAGAAGTGCCTTGTGATGCTTATTCTAAATATGAATCGTAAGTGGCACTTACGACCTTCTAATTCTAAACCATCGATATATCCTTGTTTGAACTCGTAGTTGCATTCATAATGGTACGCATAGTATGTCTGCGCGCGCACACTTCAAAGTGACTCAAAATGACGCATGCAACGGAAGTCATTCAAAATAGATCGAGTTTTTACGGTATAAGAGAAAAAACAATTTCCCAAAGATAAAACTGCTATAAAATACTAATCGCAACATAGGATCAAAAATGCCTATAACCGCATTATATTTTAGACATTTAAAGCCCACAATAACATTCATTTACTATTTTTAATATGCAATAAATTCGATAATGAGGTGGCGAGTTTTACATTATCGTCACCGGAATCTATAAAGTATAAACGTTTCTATTCTTTTCCTGAAATCGTTTTATACTCAACCCAACAATGGTGGTACAAAGTGATTTTCTTTGATGTATATATGTATTAACGCGACCAAAGTCAGTCACAAAATGATATAAATGCCTTCATTATCAATATTCAATATTTACGGTCGTCAATTCTCCACGGTATGAGAAATTTAGGACTTTGAAAACACTTTATACGCTACTAATAACAATTACCTTGTAAATATATAATGATTACCTTTTCACGGACTGAACCGCTCAAACGTTTGTACTTTTGATCGTTTATAAAACACATGAGGCTAAACGATTAACGCACGATGTATTATCACGACTAAAAAGGTGATTTCGCGGTTTTTGAAAATAGTCTTATTATTAATAATTAACCAGATACTATCAATTTCATTTTTAGTAAATATTTAAGTTATTTTGTTAGTACATAAATTGTTTTTACCGTGTTACATGTAAAAATAATCAATTGTTCCTTGAAAAATATTCCGCAAAATAATTATTCATGATGTGTTATAAATTGTTATTTAACTGATAAGATACGAGATAACGTGCTAAATTATGAATTAATATTTAATATTCGAGATAAGGAAGAACATATTAAATACGTCATAAATTTATACCATGTTGTATATTATATTATTAGTGTATTTATACAATGTATATATAACGCATGGTTATGGAACGGGGCCACGTCACTGAATCTAGATGGCATGTCGGATAGATTGGCATTAGTGCATTTTTGTAAAATTTTCATGTGTACGGAGAGTGTCATTTTTATGATATATAAGTTTCCACAAATAGTTTTGTAAAGATCAACAAATAAAAAATACAAATCAATCAATCAAAAGCGACGCTCCCAAGCTGTATGCTGTTTTCGACTTGCAAATACCTAGTCATGTGTTTGCCGGAGTTATGCAATTGTGTTAGAAGTCAAGTTAAAGGTACCATGTAAAAGAGGAGTTAGAACATCGACTATTTTAACCGCAACGGATATGACGTCACATAGGACAGGTATCCGTGCTGGCAGTTACAACAGTTACTGTAGAATAAACTGGGTACCAGCTTCCGTAACGTCATATTCGTTGCGGCGTAACATGTCCCACTGCACTGCCTTCTCGTGTATTTGGTACATTAAGGTGTAACCATAAGGACTTGGCAAATACTGAATCCATGTGCCTATGTCCCAACTCCTTACAGTATTAAAGCGCTCACACTTTGCTAGTTGTAAATGCTGCATAACGACAAGGGAGGTCACTGCATAAGAGTTTGGTGCAATCGGAACTCCTCGGCGTTTATCTAACGAAAGTGCGTATTTCTCAGTTACGGAAAAGTAGTTACGGTTGAGTTTGATGTTGTCCCTGGAATATCATGAAGTTCAACTGGTATGATACCAGAAGTTTAAAAAGGTTCTAAAGGAAAACAAAAATATCAAAATATTATTTGATCTCTGTTCGCTATACTCTCGCAAAAGCATATTTGATCACTTAAAATATTAATCTTAACTTCTCGGGCATTTCCGTAACTGAGAAATACGCCTCGTACATAAGTGTAGGGTTACACATTTTGGTTATTCGGTTTCCGGTAACGGCCAATCATCAGTGTTTCATTGCTATCAAGAAGCTCTTAAATTACCGGTCTCTTTTTAGGAGTTGATACATTCCAAGGAGTAAGTAACCTTTTAGTTCTCTTCGATTCCATCGTTTCTTATGAGTAATGTAGTAAAGTAGTCCGTGATAATAGCGGCTTCCATATTATTTTCGAGGCACTTTCATTAGAAAAACACCGAGGAGTTCCGATGGTTAAAATATATCATCATGTAATGTAGCTGTCTGAGCATTTTATGATAGGTGTATCACCCATCTTTGTTCGAGTCAAGAACCATATTTAGCACAAATAAACACGTTATATTCTGTTCTGTTCTGTACCCGTTTGAAAACCATTTACTTCGGTGGTTGACATTATACATACATGGTATCGCGAGATCTCGCGAAAAAGGTGAAAGTGATAGCGTTCTTGGTTCAAACCTTTTGATCATCCGTAGCCCAGACTAAACTTGATTAGCATAACAATACGGAAAAAGTGAAATTAAAAATAACGATTTCATTTAACTAGTAATAAAGAAAGATTAAATAGCGGTACTGATAAGATTTACCAAATTATTAAAGATCTATATTAGAAATTAAAGATAGCATCGGGAAATTTGCATGATATAAACGTTATCTTATTTTTGTTGAAATGAATACCCGACAAGTTTATATTAAACATTAATTCACTTTCTTTTTAGTATAAACATGCTATCTCAATAATATACCTTTGTAGATAGAATATGAGACGATAAAGCTAAATATGACTTAGTGTTAACATATTAGCTGAGACGTGAAGATACTGAATACATGTATCCATTGCTGCAATGTTTAAATGCCGCGACTTTTAGCCTTGTTGTTGCGAGATATTTAACGGTTGCCTTTTTTTTGCAACATTCAGCGTTAAAGATGCCAAACATCTTCCTTGATACTGGTTGTGGCATTTGACGGCGTTGCTAAATTTTAATGTTTCCAATATGGTAGCTGTGGGAATGAATAAATGTACTTTTCACGTATTTTCCAGTATAGGTTTGTTTTGAAACAAAAACCTTTTCAAGCATATTTAATAAAAACTAAGCATGAGGGACACAGTATAAGAAAATGATTATCGTCATATGACATATAAACAGCAAAAACCCCTTTTCAATAAACACGGGTTACAAGCAACGCATTTTTCATCCAAAACATTTTGCAGATTGTATTCAAATATGTCTTAATTAAGGTGGCTCGTTATGTTTAGACAACGTCACTTCATTTTTTGAGTTCTCTTCGTCTATAAAGAGCGATACACCTTAAGCACGCAGCCATGTGACGTTTTGAACTCATTTATTATTTGGTACAGATACATTTAGTATAATGATGACTATCTGGTCCGGTGATTATAAACATTTCCCATTCTCATACTCAAACTCCATACCCCATACTCCAACTTGAAAAAATGCAGCGTTTTTTTTGTTTAGATTTTTCATCAAAACCGACACCAACTTGAGGCAAATGATCTAACTAAGAAAATAAATTCCATTTCATTTGTTTCTATATAGTAATAAAGAAATTACAGCATTTTTTGTAACTAAGCAATGCTCCAATTGGAGTACGTCACTACGGAGTATGAGTTGAAGCATGGAGTACGTTCTCCGATGTTTATAATCAACGGGTCAGAGTTCGTTAATATTGACTTCACCTGTCAGGTGGTTGGTGCATTCAGGTTATCACTGCCAAAGTTTGAAATACAAATCAGATGGTTTGTCTATTTTTCTTTAATACCCATAACCCATTGCAATATCACCCCATTCTTATGACCATGAGTATTTTTCCAACCAAAACTTGTAATCAGTTTGTTTTTTCAACAGATAAAGCTATAATGACGGCGCAATAAGTTTAAGTAAAGGCAAAACAAACAACGATTTCAAAAGCGTCCAAGCAACGACCACCTTAAGTTGAATATCTTATATAATACTTAGCGACTTGTCTCGTAACTTCTGAAAATACAAGCGAAAGAATTATGTAGAAAATAAACATTTAAATCTCTTGGGACTATAACAATATAGGATTAATCTGTTTGTATTTGAATTTCTTCAGATTAGTTTTCTAATGGAACTGTAAGATGTTAAGCGTAGAAGAGTTTGTTTAAACACTTGTCCGTAATCCCGTATAGCTGGTACGGATTTGACGGATTTTAACCTTACGTTTATGATATATTCGGATAAGTTCGGATTTTTCTGTTACAAATATCCCCGGCTTATTCGTTGGTCTTCTGAGGGTGGTATACTAAGTAGTATACGATAACTATCCAATCATAAAGCTTAATCTTTCAGTATACTAAACGTGGCACATATATTTTATACCGGTGCTAAGATCGAACAGAAAACCCTGCTTCTGAGACGGACGCTGTGGGTGCTATAACCTCAGATCCTTGGTATTGGCGAGAAGAAATGTTGTCATGAAACCTTGTATGCATACGAGAACATTTTTGTTCTTAGAAAATTGTAGTGGTGCTTTGGTATAAACTGTTTTTGATGTAACAATAAAGCTGATGCCAGAGCTCCGACCTATAGTTCTGTTTGATGGAACATTGTGTTAATATACTTTAAATTGGGTGTAATGTGTCATCTTTAATGCTTTTTAGTCCCCTACCAATTTTCTACCGACTATTGGTTAGCCCTCTGTGCGTCCGTCAGCCAGCCAGCCCGTCCGTAAAAAAATCTGGATCTTGCCATAACCCAAACAGTGTTCAAGCTAGGTTTATGAAACTTGGTACATGTATGTGGATAGGGACCAATAAGGAGATTTTGCACGTCTAATTATATTTTGATTCGGTAACCATGGCAACAGAAACATTGACATCCTGAAAACCAATTCCCAATTAATTGTTTTATTAATTATTTCGTCGACTCCTAGTAATTTTAGTTGCTGTCTTCTTTGAATTTCAAGGCACGAATAATAAAAGTAATAAGGGTACTTTAATGTATACATATAATAATATGGCTACAAAACAATGATAAAATTACAGCTTCCCACAGGAAAGAGAATGTTAAGTATCACATGATGACCAAGATTTTTAAAGAAATAGCCACAGGACCAACCACTTCTTAAAAAGGGGTATGATGAAATCGAACAGGAAAGACAGCACTCAGCCTAACCAGCCGAGTACAGAAATCAGAACCACCACAACACATCTACACTGAGCAATGCCCACACATAAGCCACACATCTACACTGAGCAATGCCCACACATAAGCCACACATCTACACTGAACAATGCCCACACATAAGCCAAAGAAACAACTGAACGCCGAACAAATCCAGAATGACCCGAAAGACATGGCATGCTATAGCATTTTTATTACATGTATGTGGATATATGTATCAGCCTGACAATTATCTAAAGCAAGACATAAAAACAACAAGTTGTACATAGCACTCGACAACAAAATTCAAAACGCATTTCCACTATTTTGAAAAATAACTCAATAACGATTGAACAACTGTTGAAACAGCCCCGGTATCAAATCAAGAGTCTAGAATACATCTAAGATTCTGTGTAAATATTGAAACTCAGCGATACCAATCCTTACGTCAAATGAATAACGTAAAGCGGTCAAAAGATCGTTGATGGATTAAGTAATGGTCAATGGTTGTATATCACCCACACCGGTTGAATCTTTTCTGTAAACATTCGTTTGTACAACTATTCTACCGAAAGGTACTTGCAACAAAAGTGTTTTTGCAAGACTTATTGACCAAGTAAATAAATACATAGAAGCAATTCAGCTTAAGGAGAGTGTAGGTCCTCGAAAGCATCTTATAAAGTTAGAGAGCCACTTCGGAAATGAAGTCAAATTTTCATGTTGAAACACAACCCGATAGTGTTATTACAAAGAGTAGAAATCCGATACATGTTTGTCATGGTTAAGCAAAATAGGATATAGAAACTTGATTTCAAATAGAATCAACTTTTATTTTAATAAAATATTCAAAAAGTATTACAGTTTATGTAAATAATGCGTGTTAATTTTCACAAGACGTAATACCTTTG
Source organism: Spisula subtruncata (assembly GCA_963678985.1). Lineage (NCBI taxonomy): Eukaryota > Metazoa > Mollusca > Bivalvia > Venerida > Mactridae > Spisula > Spisula subtruncata. The sequence goes on from OY787661.1 coordinate 21,896,203, forward strand.
CCGACGAAACCCTAAAACCTACGTACATTGATGACTTTTAAAATTGGAAATAAATTCGTCTGTCTACCCATTTTTACTCGTTTACACTAGGTATCACCATTCAAAACTTACATTGTTCTGGAGGTGCCGCTTAAAACTGAAACTTTTGATGGAAATACGAGTCTCAAAACAGGGCACAATTCACTCTCCAAAAGTATGTGTGTTGCATAATGTTTTAGTATCAGTAATTATTCAACTAAAAAAAATATCAGCACAAACTGACATTTGTTCATAGCAGATTGACAAGCACTCATAGCCATTTTGAACAATCGAAAAAGAATTGCGACCGCTGCAGAATATTACAGATACAAACCAAAGCACTGTAAGCGCTGAAGGCCTGGGGCTGAACTTTGTATGCTTGGGAAGAAGTTTAGTGACTAAACAGAAGTATATGTAAACGGATCCACGCTCTTTTACTGCCAGCTGCAGTGTACAGTTATGTTGACCGTACAAAGTTGAAGGTTTAATCTATTGGTCATGCTTAACTTGCCTATCTGGTTTAAGTACTAGTAAACAAGAGATGTCAGAATGACATTTATGCCTCCCACTACCCACATACATTCACAGTCACATAGACTGTGACAATTGAACAACATGTAGTATTACCTTACTAATGTTTTGGCAAACAATTTCTCAAAGATTTTGAAACTTATGGCTGAAGTCGACTTTCTAATACTGAAGTATGTTAAATTAAAGAGATCTAAAAAAATTGATGGGTGCGACTTATACAGAGTATCGACTCATGTATGGGCAATCGCAGTATTTTGGTAATTTGTTTCAAGAAGTGCGACTTATGTATGGGGCATTACGGTATCCAAAAAAAAATTCATTTTAATTTTTCTGGAATGTCCTGTTAACGCAAAATGAAATAACAATATTTAAAATATGTTTATATAAATACCAAATATAATGTCTTCAACAAATGTCTCAGAAAAAAGTTTCTTCTTACTGTCTCCGTAAACACTCGTATCTTTTCGGCATAAGGCCGTCAAGTGAGGAACTCATTTTCGCATGAATATGTAAACAATAGAAAATATGTCCTAGTCAATGTTTAGCAATTTTGCTTCAATAATATTTCTTTTACACTTTTTTATGAAACTGCAATGTTAAATAGTGATGATCTGCATTTTTAAAGGCGGGTTTGTGAGATCCGCGAAGAACTACTTTTATATTGCACATACAAGTGGTAATTGGGTGTTTTGGGATTTTGGACGGTCAATTCTAGTAGGCTGAGAAATTGGTATCATAACTTATCTATGTATAATACCTCATGACGATACATTTTCAGATGGGTCAAATATTCCAATTAAGGTCAAGCAATGCAGAAAAAGTTCGTTTTGGTGTAGGAAGCATTAAATGTCAAAACGACCAATAGTTTATATTGAAACACAAAAATATAACGAATAATTGGACAGGAAAAGAAACACCAAACTTAAACAGATAAGCACAAACAACAGAATCAACACCAACCGCAATCACTAATCACACGACGCAACGCCCAAACCATAACTGAACGAGCAAATGAAACAAAATCATCGAAAGTCAAAGTTTCAGAGACCTAAAACATAAAAGCCAAAATTGGTTTGAAGCAACCATACGTTGAACAGTCATTAGAGAAAAAGCAATCGATGTCAGGTAAGTTGGTAGTTTTTAAGTTAAATTGGTACGGTAAGTATAAAACTGAATTATGTTTTGAAAATTGTTTGGTCAATATTAATAACGTAAACTTGACTGACGACAATTTATTAATATTCACGAGAACAATTTTGCATTTTAGAGAGTAAATCATGTAAAATACAATAATGTAATGTAGACAGAGACAACATATTTGCAAGTTACGTAATCAGAATGTAATATAATCGGAATATCATTTTTGCTGCTCGCAATGGAAATCTATAAGGTTAAAATACTTTGGCATTTGGTCTTAAACGAATGTCCAAATTTCAGTAAGGGCAACAAAAAACAACAAATGCATTTTGCCATTTATCAAGGAGGCTCTGAAAATTCTTACAAGTTCTTTGTACTTGCTTGTTTTGTCCATGTCCACTTTTGTGAAAATTTTCATTGTCGAAATGTATCATGTTTTGGTAATGGTCAAAGGCAAACTTTTGTTGGTTGACAATAAACTGTAAAATTATTCTTTTAGCATGCTATAATACATGTATAAAAAACCCAAATGTCATTGTACATGCCAGGAAATCGGCAACGAGTCAATGCCACGACACCCCGTTAGTCGTTAAACTATAGTCAAATGAACAAGAATGCTCAAACGTGCTTTCGAAGTCAAACAGAGCACGAACGATACACTTTCGTAAGACGGTGACTAATAATAAAAAAAAATATAATGCTGTGATACCTGGTCAAAATGACACGTGTTTGTAATTGCATTTATGCACATACGTATTTAACATTCCAAGTATCTGAAGTTTTTGGGAGTTTCACTAAATTAAAACAAAATTACATATTTTTCGTAAAATAATGCAACGGTGTACAACGTAGAATATTTTGATTTATTGAAATGAATCACTCTGCATATCACAATATTAAATTATTCATCTCGATAAATTGATCTAATAGATGATAGAATCTAAATATGGCAAACACTGAGATAGTTGGGTGGGCTTCTTGGCTGCATATTGAGGGAGAGATGCGTCAAACTTGCCTCTAACTAAAAAAACTGAATCAAATTATCTTCGTCTTTATTGCATTAAATTCGATCATTTCTATAAACGTTTCTCATTCTGGCTAGATGTTGCTGCGATAGAAGCAGGCATTCACACAACGACTAGAGCGTCAATTTGTCTTCCCCAAACCGTTTGACAGATGTAGAAAGGAAAGTGATATATTTTCTAATGAGCTTGTTATCTGAAAAGCAGATATTTTGAGACAGATTCATTTTTTTCTCGATTTCATTTTTCCTTCAACTTTACTTGTTTTGCCAATTTTAGATAAGAGTTTTTGATATATGATAAAATAAATTTCACTCTGATATTCATCGTTACCATATCACGTGACAAGCAAATGCAATTTTCAAATCTGGAATCAGTATTTCTTAATTGAATTTTAAAACGTACAAGCATTGGCCCTTTGAAGAGTAATTGCTAAAGACATTCGATAAATTTGTCACATCGCGTAGACAGATATAATTTAGGAAAAACGAACGTTAAGCTTTCTTTGAAATTAAGTGTTTCTGGTTTTAAATTAGAGCGGTGTCAAAAGAAGCTTGCAGATTCTAATCTTCATCTTGGTCCAACAAACGCTCTATGGGATATAAAGACCGATGCATTTTGTTGATTATTTCTCGATAAACATCTCATCGACTAATAATTAACTATAAAATCTACATAAGTTGAGAGGATTGGAGCTCAGAATTAACAATAAAGAAGCGATATGTCGTTCAAATTATTATTTACAATAGTTTTCAGTGTAAAACAAGCGTGAGATTCTCTACAGGGAATACCGGTCGCTAGATACTTTGAAATCCCAGATATGTTACGATAAGGAGAATATGTTTAATGACCTGCAAGACACGGGCGATGATCAAAGACTTTAAGTTTTAAGATGTTCAAGATGGTGATGACACTAAAATCGTTTTTAGTAGTTACGCAATCGTGTTTGAGATTCATGTTGTCACTCATATCTTGTTTATGGTAAGACAATCAGATATTCGCTTGAAGATTGCAAGATTGATAAGAGCTACATACACTAGGAGCGCCGGTGTGTTTAGTTTAAGACTGGCTTGGCCTGCAGTTAGGTACTGTTCCTTTAGAATTAGGCGTACGATGATGTTAAATGGAGTTCAATAAAACATGTGCCATGTTTGACATCATCCAATACATCAACTTCCTATCTCTGGATATCTAGCAAACCTGAAACAATCCCTAGTGTTCCACACGTGGGATTATGCCACAAACTTGCAAAAACGAAATGGAGCAGGGCGAATATCCTCACCACCTTTACTAGGCAATTGCGGCCCACATGGGAGATTGGGAAATAAAAATGTGTAACATCGTTTAAGCTACTGTCTTTACTTACTTAAAATACTTTCTAATTTACTACTGACAGCACATACACATTAACAAACAATACAATACAAGATTATTATAAAAAGTCCAGAATTTCGCGGGGACTTGGCGAACCAGATCAGGTCTTAGCTTTTTGTATGCATGTTTACAACGGAGGCTTGGGCTTTTAATAATTTCGTTTGGTTATGTATGTTCTTTGCTCCGTGTAGTTGTGTTATGTTGCATTGTTTATGTTTTCTGTGCTCATTTGATTAAGTTTAGTGCTGCATTCCCTGTCTGATTTCCTCATATCTTTTTTATCAGTTCGATTTTATTTTTATGTCAGTTCTCTGAATGTTAATACACACTTTGTATTATTGTCACCCTCAAAACAACACACCCTCCGTTTGGTTTTTATCTCTATGCTCCTAGTTTGTTTGGTGTTATAAGTGCTCTTGTTGACTATCTATATATCGTTTTGTAATTGTGAAATGCATCGTTGTACCTGGAATATCCAATAGTTTTTTGTTGTTTTTGAGTTCCCTAACGTAGTTCATCTCTTTGGTCATAAGTTATTGTTGTACTCCTCAATGTATGCACCCTTTGTACGGTATGAAATGGTGTTGTCGTCCCTTATTGTATGTACATTACTGAACAATGTGGCGTTTCGTTGTAGATGTCATTGTCTGCACCTCTTTGTCAATTGTATACATTGTATTAATCTCAACTAACCACCCTAGATGCACATTATTAGGCAGTTTGGTATAGTTTTTCCGCTTAACTGGATGTATCGTTTGAAAGACTTTATGTCCTTCTAACTGTACCACACCCTTTTTTTCTATTCGGATTACTGTGTTCATTTCACATTTTGGTACTGTTCCTTTTTCCATATCTGCACGAATGCCCTGTTTATTTTGCTCCGTCTCTTTCTGAGCGTATCTCTTGGTTCGTTACTATAAGTATTGATTCCCATATCGTCCCTCTACTTACGTATGAGTCCAGCAGATGCTATTTCGCGAACCCAAAATGTGTTTGTGCTTTGTTTGTTTTGTCTCCTCTTGCAGTTATTCCGTTTTCCGTTTGATATGAGTTCGTATATTTTCCATTTACTTTCATATTAGTCCAGTTAATACTGTTTTGAGTATCCATAAACATTTTTTTGTTATTTTGTGTTTGGTTTGTGTTTAGTTTGTTACCTTTTGTATTTATTCCTTTGACATTTCATATTAGTTTGTATAGTTTGCGCTCACTTACCTTTCGGCCCCGTTGTTACTTTTTGTATACTGATCTTAAATGCACTCATCATAAGTCCGTCCGTATCGTTTTCGTACTTGCTTGTTCGCTTGTTCGCTTGTTCTTGTCCTTGCGTTATTTCCCGTCGCCGAGTATGTTTGGAATTGCTGTTGTATCGCATTTCTACTTTGCAATGTTCCTATACATATTGTGGTAAAATAGGTAGTTACTGTAACATTTGTTTCAAAACGTATCGCATGTTCTTCTGTATCACTTTCCAGATTGTATGTCTTTTTCTGTTCCTTTGGAAGTTAAGTACAAGTAGGTAAAAACGTCGGCGTACGAGTATACAAGTATAGCATTTTTTAAAAATGGTTTAAAGTGTTAGTAAGCGGCATTACTCCCAAATAAAAGAACGCACCGAATTTGTGTCGTCCATCTGTTTATTCTTTGTGCGCCATCTAATATAAGTAATGTCCTTGCGCTAACAATTTGCTCCTTGCGTGTTCCTCCTCAGGCTTTAGTTCCTTTGATCATTCCCATTTAAAAAACCTGCTTACCTGGCATAATTCTTAGAGTCTAATTAGCTTGCATAATTTATGTCAAACATATTTTGGCTTAAAAATGACAATGTCTCGCTAACAAAATGCCATAAATAATCACCTAAGGCTTTGAAGAAATCTGGAAAAGCTGGTTTCGAGGTTATTTATATATTATAATTAATAATAATATATTATTTACATCCGAGCATCAAACGATGCTAGCAACGATTAGAGTTATTTAAACTCGACATGCCATTAATATTGCATTAAAAACTCTAAAAAAACTTTACATAAATACAAGAGAACAATATGATCTGATATTGTATGTTAGTATATGTAACCCACACCATATAAACCAAATCATAACTGATTCATTCACAAATCAGGGTCATGGTTTGAATAATTGCTTTGGAAGCAACCTCATGTCAAAACTGTTTAAGGCCATAAACCATGATAATGAATTAGTTCCTTAACGCTTTGTAAAGTGAAAATTGTCAGTCCTTGTCAGTCCAATGTCCTTACTTTTCTATGGTCAGCTGGCAGACATGGGTAATATGACAGAAGTATCTGTGTATGACTGAACATCCCTAGTTTCGAGGATATTGGGAAACTTGTGACGCGTTTTTGTCTATCTGAACAATTGGGGTTTGATCCACACCTTGAGAACGGCTTATTTAAACAGGGCTAAGAAGTCAATATTGCTATGCTATCAAAATATCAATATGATATGTAGTACCCTGTTGAGCCATGTAACGTAATATGTCGGGTATTATACGAGTACACAATTACTGTGTAGTAGGTTTGCATTATGGTTAGAACTGGAATGAACACTTTTGAATAGGTTATGGTTTTTGTCAAACACTCACAGGAGCATCCAAAAGTTGATTGTCAATAATAGATTTACCATTTCAATTAAGACGCGCAATATGTTTTGACGTCACAAAAAGAGTGAAATGGCATACACTATTTTTAAACGCCACAGGAGACTACGATTGCAACACCAAAATGGGACCCGTTAGTTATATGATATATAGGACAATTCAAACGACAAAATGGAAGATTGCTACGAAGGTAGTAGAACCAATCGAACCTGTCAATGTTACCGATGGATGTCGGAAGTTTCCTTGGTATAATATATAACCAAACGCATGTAATTTTTGATGAATAGTGCATGTCTGGTAACCTCTCATTAAGAACAACACCTTTGTTGCGCTTCCAAACTGTCTGATCTGGTAATTTAAGTTAAACAAAGAACGTTTAGTCCTTTTGGCACAATAAGGTTGTAGCTCTCTTTATAATGTATTGTGAGATACAACCTTGTTGGGCCGAACGGAATAATTGTGTTCGTAATTTTGAGCTGTCTTATTATTGAGTCATTACGTTAGATATTTACTAGTTCAATTAAGACAACCATTAGCGGTGTATTTTCTGAGAAAGGATTCTCGGCCGATTTCCCGCTTGGTGTGCGATGTCATCGAACTCAAATACATGTTGTTTAATAAAAACTAATTTATATTCTTTCGACATGGTGGTATAGTATTGATTTGACTGGTAATTATTAAAATTCGTTGAAATATCGGCGATAACTAATTTATCTGCGTTAAATTGGTATATGAATGAAAATAAAACAAATAATCACGATGGAGTGAAAGGGAAAATGTCATGTGTTGTCATACATTAGTGGTGTGTCAAACACATTCTACCTTTTCCCATAAAAGCGGGATATGTTTTTTTAATTAGTGATTGCCTTAATTTAAATTGCCAATTAATTTGGTATGAAAATTGCATTGAAGCAATTGACAGAATATTTTAATTATGGTCTATAAGCCATCCTTAACGTCATTGCACCTTAATAATTCGGTATTTTTTAAGAATATACACGTTTGCTAGTCCGGAAGGTTTCACGCGCTCAAAACACATAATAGAAAGATAATTACAATTTTAATAAATCAACTTGAACACAGAGATCGTCTTTATCAGACATCGAACACGCTGCACCGTTCACATGTGTCCAAACAATAGACATGTTAATTCAAAACTTGTAAATCAAATTGAATAAAAGATAAATATTCACGGACGTATCCCAGCAACCGTGTATTTCCTTGAAATCGGAGTAAGTGCACGGGCTACTAGCTTATCTGTCAACGAATACAAGTTCCCTACATCCTCATTAATACTACATTACAACTATCAATTTCATATTTGCATACAATTAGCTTCATACTAGTGGCTAGATATAATCAAAAACGAGGCTAATATGAGACCACGTGATCAGTTTGATTAATGGCGACAGAAAGTATTAAATTAAACGCATTATGATAATTCTATTATCAGCTTTAGCGCATGTTTTAAACGATGGTCAGTTCGGATTTTTTATATTACATTTAAGTTATCTGATTGAATTATTATTCAGATGCATTAGCACCTTGATCAATTAATCTGATGTATACAATTAGTTTTTAGCATGTTCAAAAATAATCATATTAACATAATTTTATCACCCCCGATGCCTTCTAGTCGCTATAACATGGGTGGAAATTACATGGAAAACGAGCAGAAGGAGAAAAAGAAGTAGAAGAAGATATAGTCGAAACCGAAGAAGACAAAGAAAATGATCTTCAGCTCAAAATGTCACAAAGGCAGGTGAAACTATTTTGTTATCCTCTTCTCCCAGTAAGTCATGTTAACCTCTCCGTACTCATACCCTGCGCAACAGCAGTTTAAGTGTGATAGTTTATTTTAAAATCAAATTGATTGATAATTTAAAATGGCCCCATTTAATTATTTCGTGCCCCACCCAATGGCTCTTAATTCTTGCAGATATCCTGTGTTTTATTGGTCATTGTGTCAGTGACGTCAGGGTCTTCCTTCTTCAATACATAACAATTTTCATTATAGTCTCCTGTATGCAATTAGTCAGGGTCAGTTCCAACATGACTTTCAAGCTCACGAGTACGATAGCATGTGTTATACATTTCGAAAGCGGTTGGGTCATAACCATTTCCATGATATTGTATGGCAATAAAACATTTTCTGTGTCAAGGTTATTCGATGCCGCCAGGAGGCGGCATCGAGTATGAAAGGGTGCAAGCAGATGTCCCAGGAGGATACAAGATTTGATTGGTTATAACGCTGTTGGACTCGCCCGTCAGGGGTAAAATAGGATGATAAATGTTCGGTAGGTACTAAAGTCCAAGTCCCAGGAGGATACAAGATTTGATTGGTTATAACGCTGTTGGACTCGCCCGTCAGGGGTAAAATAGGATGATAAATGTTCGGTAGGTACTAAAGTCCAAATCAGTTCGGAACGGGTGTTTATATAACGGCTACATATGTTGCAATTTGCGGGTCTTAGCAGGGGCTATTAAAAAGTAAAAAAAACTATTTGCGCGGAGCGGCGATTTTCCTTTCGAACTTTTATGGAACATGTTAAATACTTTCATGTCTGTCAGATATTTTTTAGTTATGATTTTCGATTTTTTCCAGTTCTTAGGTTTTGTCTTAATCTAAATTTGATAAATGCAAGTGTTTTTTTAATCTCTATGTTTCTTTATTTATGTATGTCAGAATAGTTTGTTTTGCCAAAATTTAAACGGGTAAATATAGCTTGCCAACATTGAACTGACACTTCTTATTTACAAAATATTCATATGCGCTCCTATACTCCTGCCAAATGGAACTAGTTCTATGCATATTTTAAACTATGTTGAACGTATTAATTCGCAATAAATTTACTTATCAAGCTCACAAACCACGAAATAACAATGTCCTTTAGTGTCAGTTTCACGTTGTCAGGCTATACCACGTTATTGGAATACACTTTGTTATTTTATGAAACATGCTAAATGCCATCTGTGAAGCATTAATCAATATTATAATGGTGCTCATATTTCTAAAACATGTTATGTTCATTTGAATAAATATTTCAATAGAAAATAAATAGAATGTTTTCATGTTTTCTATTCTTTCCTGGTGTTTCACTGCCTTCAAGTTTTTAACCAGGTTTTCCAAAGGAAAACTCTGGTTATTAGATTGCTGAATGTCGGCGGGCCTTAACAATTTCTTCTGTGCACAACTCCTCCTACATTTCTTCATAGATTTCAACCAAACTTTCAGAGAATGATTGTCATCATGTGACCTGGTGCATATTATCAGGGTTTTATGATTCAACCAATTTTGACGGAGTTATGGCCCTTGAAACAGAAAAAATTGGCCGCTTTCCTTATGTCGCACGGTACTCAAAGTACACGACATAGAGTCATGAAACCTTCACAGAAATGGTCAGGATGTTTTCTCTACACCTGGGGTTTCACTCCCTTTTCAGTTTAGTACATCCAGAGTTATTAGCCATTGAAATGGTGTAAAATAGCCATTTTTGACTTGTTTCACATGCTACTCAAAAAGTATTTGACCTAGGATCATGAAACCTTTATAGAAATGTTTGACAGCATGTACTCTAGTGCACCTGGGGTTTCACTCCCCTTTCAATTTAGTACAACCAGAGTTATTGCCCTTGAATTAGTAAAAAATACCCATTTTCAGCAATCTTAAGTTTTTGCAGCGTACACTCAACACATGAGAATAACTTCCCTTGTGCATCACACATCACGCCGGAATTTTAGTTTGTTTACAAGTTTCTACCAATACCTTTTACTAAATAAAAAGATTTACTTAAAAAGAACTAGCGGCATCTTTGATGCCCAGCATCAACATTTCACTTGTGCTTCTTTATATTAAGGATACTTTACAGTACCTGTTTGCTATTATGATTCTGATGTCAATTCTATGAATTCGCCTTTCAGAAATCCTTTCAGGTTGCCAGGACTCTTCTTGGTTTTGATGTGTTTCTGTAACATTTAACACCATGTCGTGCATTTAAATGTTTTGTTGTTGCTTATACCTTTGGTAGCCTAGTTCATTTAGTATTTGTATTACTAGGTGTGATATATCGATATAATCTTTCATGCCTTACATTATTGTATTACGAGTCACTGAAACCTTCGTTTATGTAATATGTTTTGTGCACATTTTAGTCACTGTGCATCATTGTTAAATTAATTGGTAGATTATATGTGTTCGCGGTTTTGGGCATGGTGTAAGGTAACTAGGTCAAGTCGCAACAACGCATCATTTGGTCACTTTGGATCACCATTTTTGAATATCTTTGTGAAACTAGGTTACCCAGCTATTACGGCGAAGACTTGCTATTTTCATTTTTTCGTTAGGTTATTTATGGACATTGTTCCATGTATTTGTGCTTTATGATGTTGTTTATGTGTTCTGTGTTGGCTGGTTAAGTTGCGTGCTGTCTTACCTGTCCGATTTCCTAAATTCTTTAGGCCTTCTCTCGGCTGTTTGCTGTTATTAATTGCATTATCTGTATCTATTTTTGTCAAATATTGTATTGTGACAGTTTTTTTTCAAATATTTGTTCGCGTCTACTTTTATTGCTCATTGTGCACTAAAATCGAAGAACCTAATTTCTAGGGATTCTGCATCATGGCAGGTCTTAACGCTTTTCCAAGTTCTGTAATTGTTGCTGAATTCAATCACGTGGAAACAACATATCGTTACCGCGTTGAATCATACACTTGGTCTTGACTCTGAAAAGGGAAACAACATAACCGTCTTGTCGAAAGATCTTCGTTTTTAGATTATTTCAAAAAGCCTTATGCCCGTATTAAGTGACATTTCGATTATTTTAACTAAATGATCTTGCTTTTACATGATACAATAAACACGTACCAATGAAGGTACATTATAAAACTTTAAAACTACACAATATATTTATCCATACTGCAATTTGTAACATCTTTGAAAATCAGCGCAAAGTTTTATACTTTTTGTATATTTTTGCAGGATTTGTAAGCCGAAGTAGAAACCAAAACAAACAAAACTCACTTTGTATGTGATGAACACGATGCTAACTAGAAAATTGTCAGCAATAACTCCAATGCATTGCATAGTGCAGGAAGGCAACCGGTAACCATTGTTTTACTTAATGGTGGCTCACCTACCGACCACATGACCGTGCCATAAAAAACCGAAACATTATTCCTTATTTATGACCAAGAATCAAATAGTAATGCTTATAGTAGTTCGTATTATAAAACAAAATCACAATGCGAAAAGGTGTCGTAATGTTGCTTTAGGGTTTTCGTAAAGTGGCCATAATTTATCGTTGTAAAATAAATACGGACTTTAATCGGCAGGTAATTTTAAAAAAGTACGTAGTACAAAGCTACCAGTTTTTATTAATCATTTACTAGGGCGTTAAAATGAATATTAAGTGCATGTTTATTGACATCGAAACGCTTTTATTATGTAACTTATTACTAAACCACCTATGGTGTGGCTTGCCACGTGTTGGGTTTTCTCTGAGAATCGAGGACAAAAATGACAAACTTTATGAACCAAGCAGATAATAAAATAATGATTGCACTAAATCAAACAATTTTCTAAATATTAATAAATTAATGTCCGTTATTTTACTGCTACGTAATTTGTGACACTCGTATTAAAGGTTAGCGTACCAAGACATAATTAAAGATACAAAACTACACCGAGTGAGCATCAATATTTTAGTCCCTTAATAAAAGACAGAACAAACCCTTTAACAAACATTCTATAGGTATATGAAAATTGAAACTTATGGTATGAGCTTAAAATATCAAAGAAATACCGAGCCACAAAGATAGGTTTAAAATATGCAAATTGCCCCTGAATGCGTATTTTAACAGATGGTGAAAGTCCTTAAATATCTGTCTAGCTGTTACGCCATCTGAATTATCATTTTTTACTCTTGGTAAAGAATTCATGTTTTTAATTTAGTTCGATAGTAATGTGATATGAAATTGAAAGTACGAACGGGTTACCAATTATATAAAATGATATCATTAAGATAACTATCGCAAACAAGCTTTATGAATTTGATAAAAATGATTTCAATATACGCGAAAATAAACATGGACGAAACTACAATACAGAATTTGGTCTCCTGTTGTACATTTTCTACCCCCTGCCACCTGCGATATTCCGATCGTAACTTTTGTTGATAATGATGCTGTTTTGTTAGGTGTTTAACATATTTCGTATATAACAGATTTTAAAATCATAACTATGCAGTTTTATTGCTTAAATTGGGAATATTTTATGTAGCGTAATGTTTCCAAAGTGCACCTATTTAAATATTTATTGTATTTAATTTACTTCATACTGTAAACTGAATTTTAATTATTCTTTTACGCCTTGGGAATATTTCTATTTTCCATATTTTTGTTGAATGAAAATTAAATAAAACCGTGCTGCGTTCATAATTTACTTGGCCGGGGTAAGTTTTACTTTGTTTTTACTTTTATAGCATCAATTAACCCGCTATTCGATTTTTGGAAAACTATATTTGGAACTATGAATTAAAAATTGGATGCAGATCAAAGATTATATGACATTGAGTGGAAGTAACACGGTTCGCTTTTTGCTTCTAGACCTCTAAATCATTTTCCATGGGTTTAATGAGTTTGTTTAATCAAATGTCCTGGAAATATTTTTAACCAGTACTAACTTATTCTTTTACAAGTAATTGACAACGTCTATATATATATATACATGTAGCGAAACATATTTCAGGATTTTAATATTTATTCAGACCATCATTGACACGATAAAATAGATAAATGATTAGATAAGATCAAAATAACGTTTGATGAAAATATCCATATAAATTCTTAATACATAATTATTTTGTTGTCGGAGCGAAAATACAGACGGAAGAAGCACTGAACTAAATAAAAGTGAAACTAGCCTTAACACAACGTAATATTGTTTACAGCCATTTCAGATTTCTATTAACTAATATATAGAATAAAACATAAAAACACAACTCAAGTTGTGAGATAATTTCGTGATACTGAATGTGACCACCCGCTTGACTAAATAATTTCATAAACTTATATAATATTAAATCGGTAAAATTTCATCATAAATGTTTTCAATGTAATCAATAAATTACCAATCAAGTGCATACAAATAACAATTCGCTGGTTTAGAATGAGAGGGTCGTAACTTCAAAGATACTTTTTTGAGAATACAAGAAACAACTGTCTGAAAATTACTCTTTACCGATGAAAAACAAGCTTTTCAACTAAAGTTTAGTCAACATGACAAGTTCCGATTTTATTAAAATAGGCTCAAAAGAAGTGCCTTGTGGTGCAGATTCTAAATAGGAACTTACGACATTCTCATTCTAAGCCAGCCAATTGTCGTAAAGAGAACATACGTCTTGCAGAAATAAACGAACTCAGTGTTGTTCAATCTACACCTTACTGTGTGGGATTTGATCATCTAGCTATCATTATCAACAAAGTAGACACCGGTACTGGTACATATAACCCTGCTAAAGATACATGTGTATGTGATGTAAATATCAGTGATATTAACTTGATCTATTACCAATGTAAAATAATATAATGAATACACAACGTCGACATAACAATTACACGTATTTTAAAAATAAAATCATATATACAGCCTGAAATTGAAAACACATATTCGACATAACAATTATTTTAGAAATAAAATCATATATACAGCCTGAAGTTGATAGGTTACGCTAATGCTAAACTGATGGTAATAACATTAACTTTATTCATAGATGAAATATCTAATAAGCCAAAAGGTAACCTCTTTAGATATCACCAGATCACAAAACATTTACACAGAAAAAATAAATAATATGTAAGCATACTCGTAAGTTCATAATTAAAAGTAATGAACATGCAAGAATTTTGAAGTGGGAAGCATCAAAGACAAGACCGCTATAAGACTGATGTAGCAGAGTCAAGAAATGTCTGTATATAATGGTATATATAATTTATGTACCAATAGTTTTTCTAAGATTACATATTTATCATTTTCGTTTATTCTAAACTGCTTACAATAAATAATTACATATTTAACATTTTCGTTTATTCTAAATTGCTGACAATAAATAATAAGTTCGTCTGTTTGGTCTGATGTTGAGATTATCAATAAATTGAATTCATGAAATACTTATTTACAAAATTAATATATACTTGATTCTCATCGACTAGATCCTTCTCATCGACTCGAGCCCTAATTGTTTTGGTCAAATATGCACACATGCGGAGATGGTTCTTATCCAAAACATGTTAAAATCTGCTGGAAGGCTTATTTCTGTCACAACAGCAAAACACATGTGAATGAAAACAACTTGTAATCGTTCTGTGATCACTAATAGCAACCAACCATGAAAATCCATTTTGGTAAGCATCAATGCCTAAGCGTTTTACCATGGAGTTCGGTTATTGACGATTTATTTGTCAACAAGCTCGTTCACATTGACTAAAGTCGGTGAATATCATCTAAGATGATTTGACTTTATTTCACAACTGTGTTTTGTGAAGAGTTTTCAGTATTTGGGTTAAATAGAGGCTGACCAATCAGAGGGCTCGAGTCGATGAGAAAGTTTCAGAATGACTTAGGTTCTTGACTGGTACTTGCTTTATGGCAAATATTTTACAACATAACTTTTTAATTGCAAAACTATTTTGATTTCATAAAGTTAAGTAATTTCTCTGTCAGTAAAAATAAAATTGGTTAAAGAATAGACTGTAGGAAGTGTACATGTAAGGCTTTTGGCCTTAAGGGGCTCGACTCCACGAGAAAGCAGTATATTAGGTTTGTCAACATTATAATCTGTATGGTGTTAATTTGTCAGACTAGAATCCTACAATTACTAGAAAATAAGGTTTGATTATGCTGCAAACGCAGTGTTTTGTTTAGTCAGAACTATAATTCCAAGCAAGGAAAAGTGGTCATTTTTTGCAAACACAGTATTTTAGTAGAACCCTATCAGAATTACTAAGATTACATGGAAATGCATTGGTTATTTTCCAAGACAAACAAAAGTCCTTATCTTACAAGACAAAAAATATTGCTTGTTTTGCTGTCTCAGTATTTTACTAGAACCCTAACAAAATTCCTAAAATCACAAGAAAAAATATTGACTGTTTTGCAAACGCAGTTTTTAGTAGAACAAAACTGAGAACATAAATATGTTTAAACTAAACACAAGTTCTAATCTCACAAGAAAAAGTACACACATTGATTGTCTTGCAAACTCAATTTTTTAGTGGATCCCTATAATAATGTAAAAATCACAAATTACAAACGCAGTGTTTAGGAGAATACTTAACAAAGATGACAAAAACACAATAAAACAATAACATGTATTGATTGTTTTGGGAAGGCAGTGTTTTAAAAGAATCCTAAACAAAAAAATGCCATCATCTCAAGAAAAATAACTGTGCTTTTTTCGAAAGCATCTTTAGTAGTACCCAAACAGAATGACAAAATAATTACGAAGTATTTTAGTAATTAATTTTTGCAAAAACAGTATTTAGTAGTACCCTAACAGAATGACAAAATTACAAGAAAAAGTATGGATTGTTTTGCAAAAGAAGTATTTTTGTACAACATAAACAAAACGCAAAAATCACAAGGAATTGTATTGGTTGTTTTGCGAAAGCATTTTTAGGTTATCTCTAATATTATTATATAATTCATATAATATATATTATTTTCGATGTTATACTATCGCAATTAGTACCGTTATCAGTCCCAGGCCATGTTGTTTCAGCACACACAGAATTAGCCATATCAGCACATATGGAATAATATTACAATCGCGAGACCGTTCATCTTTTTAGAATACCCATAAAACCATTGAACGATCTTAATATCTAACAGCGTGTACCCCCAATAGCATCGTAGATAGTATAATAACGTTAGTAATTCTAGTAATGACCAGAGATGAGCAAGGGGATTTGTAACCTTTTAGAAAAATACTATTTATCCCCGGCTTGTCACGCGACAGTCGAATCGCGAACACGCACCCAATGGCAGATTGGCAAGTATTTTATCATATTTATGACTTTTAATATCCAACGAAGCAGTACCGAGTGCTTCCAAAAGAATTCACAATGCTTACTTCTATAAGGCTTGATTGATTTCAAAGGGCATGAAAGACACCCTAGGGACCAGAGCTCAATTCTGATAATAGTGTTAAAGAACAACAAACGAACGCTTGCGAAATTAGATTCAGCAAATTGGTCTCGTTTTTCGTGTTTTAGATTGGTGTAAGAGAATAATCTATGACTATCTGTATACAATATTCTCACAACAATGTTTTCTCTTGCTTAGAAATCACGACTGATTATTAATTAATCGATCACCTCTCTCCGGTAACGATGGATATCCTAGAGCTATCAAGGGACATGACTTTGGACGAACTGTGCGTGACTAGCTGAATATGTACGCAGTTAAACAGTTGTGGATGTTCCGGGTAACATCACTTTAACACGCAATACCTTCTCCCAACAGAGTTAAATACATTTGTTTCACACAAAACAACCAGATAGATAGAATAACATCAAATGTACAATCTAGACGCAATTGATGGATAAACTAATCTAGAATATGATTTTAATTGTACCCTACACAATGTCCCTACAGTAACTGCTATTTTACTAACGCCAATTATCTAATGTTATGATTGAGCTTGCTGATGTTCCAGACTGACTCCTTTACTGTACTGTTTGAGCGATTATGACAAGACTAGGACAGAACAGAACAATAATACAGCCGCTATAGGGTTGTTAATGTGTCAGTTTTGTAGCACATGTCACCAGAATCTATATTTTATCTGACAATCAAGAAATGAAACTGAGTGTATGAGCGTATACCTGGATGCCATTATAGACAATGGAATCGACGGTCATCACTCACTATCAAATCCAACATCAACGTACTAACTTTCTCCGTATCTACTAAGATAGAATGCCGGTTAGAGTTGAACAGAATTAAAGTTGAACATGTGTCAGTTGTTACTTTAATTAATTAAATAATTAATGGAAAAAAACTTGACAGTCTACGGACAGACAATTGTCGACGTATGTAGTTTATTTCTGTTTGTTTATTTGTACTTATTTGGCCAAAGGCACGGATTTGCAAATACATATGAATTTAATTTGAATTGGTATCTTTATATATAATCTTTAAATATGCATCCATACTATCAATTCCAAATAGGAAAATAAAGAAAATACAAACTGTATTTATGAATACAGTAGCCGTTTCTAGAATTCGGAATAATACGATCCTGCTATGTTTCCAAACAAACTGAGTTAGTCCTTCAACATTCTCGTGCATTAAGGTAAATTTATTGATATGAAGACAAAATTAAAACTAAGTTACGTCACATGAAAGTGTCACATACATGTTTTTTTTTCTAATAATTACACCGAAACGTTGAAAAGACAGTTTTTGACTAATTCATGCCACCACGATTTTCCCAAAAAAATCATGTTAACGCTCAGTCGTTGAAATTATTTTTTACTGTTAATCTTAAGATTTGTAGGACTTCCAGCCTTTCTGCATATCGTCATACTAGTAGTTCCTTCAGCTAGATTATTTAGTCTATCGGAATTGGGTCATTCATCTATGGCAATCAGCTTGGTCATTCGTCTTGGGCTTTCAGTCAACTTGTTGTTGCCAAAACCTCCGCTACAATTAGGACATTCAGAGTTTTATTATTCGTTAATTTCTAAGTACTTCGTTAATTTCTAAGTACTTCTGACAGGTCAAAGGTACATTTGTATTTTTGTATTTTTACAATTTCGCTAGGTGATTCAGATAGGGCATAACGCTTTTTGATCGTTGAAACTAGGCAATTCAGCCATTCGACAACACGTACTTGAACAGACTAGATACACGACGAACCGGACACATATACATAACAGGCCTCGAGGTGTTCACATGTATGGGAACACTGTTAGAAATTGTTAAAAAAGAAGAGAAATACACAAACGCACACTGGAAATCTAAACAAAGAAGTGAAATGTGTAAAGATTTGGGTGGGAACAAACCTAAAAGACTAAAAAGTTGAAGGAATAAATGCAAACGGCTCAGCAACCAAATACAAGGAAGTTTGGAAAGACATTGATGTATCTGCATCAGCAACTAAAACTTTTAATATAGGACAACATGGCGCCTTGAATAAAGGTTTAACCCGACGAAATATTCGGAAAACAGAAAATAATCTGACACACGACCAATGTCGTATGAAGCCATAACAAATGTATTGTCTGTAAATCTAAAATCATCTTGATACAAAGCCAACAATCTCTAAGTTAATACAATAACAACTACGGAGATGTTTCTGACGCGCATACAAAGAGTAACAAAAACATAACCAACATTCAACATGCACTTGTCAAAATATGGACGCAATAGACTCGTAACATTTCAATGAACGTAATCTACAGATAATGCATAGAAGCTAATTTGACAGTTCAATCGGTTCTGTTGATTGTTTGACGTTTGCCAGAGCCCGTGATTTTCACGATAACTTGGAGATTGTCTACTTTGTTCAACATAACAAGAATCCCTGATGAATTTAAATTACTCGGCTAGAAGTGGCACTGGTCTGATAAATACCAAGTATCTCGAAGATTAGGCCAGATGATGCGAATTTAGTCAATTATTTTACTTTCCAGTTCTAGATAAACTCTTCAAAAGTCGACACTCGTTCGATTCCAAACTATTGATAACATTTTTATTTACATGTTTGCCATTCAGTCAACTTAGAAAGCGCTGCACTTTTACATGAAAGTGGAAGTGTATTTTATCAACTGCTTTAATAGAGCCATTTCCTGACATGTCCTTTGTCATGAACCTCGTCTCGATGCTCTATAGGGAATATATTAAGATATCTTAGTTGTATATTTCTTTAATTAATTCTTAAGCAATGTATTCAGCTACCACTACAACGAAATACGGATAAGGACTTCAGATAAAACAAGTTAATGTAATTATTCGAAGTGTACATGCAATGAAACTTTTAACACCACAAGCTGAGTGGTAGTATTGCATATATAAATTTTGGTATCATTGGAATAAAGTCAGGACATCTAGGGACAAGAACGTCCGCATCGGGGACAATATGTATCAATAAAATTTCTGATTTGATGTTCAACATGTAAGAGTTGTTCAAAATATGGTTCATAAGTATAAGGATAATGTAGATTGGTGTTATTTTGTATTCATTATGTCGGACATCAAACGCCAAAAACGAATAAACTAAAATGGCATAACTACAAAACAGAACAAAATAATAATAGAATGATAGAAGTATATTACTGATACTAATATTTATAAACTTATGTGTAAAATCTAACAGCTATGTTTAGTGTCCTATCTTGCAAATGGTCATATTGTAACAAATAAATATGTATTTTCAAATAATAAGCCTTGTTTTGTGAATCTTCGTATGTGGCGAACTTAGATACTTGATAATCGATTAATTAAAAATGTAAGAGTTTTTAACAAATGCAATACTTTGCTAGTTAATAATGTGAGTATAGAGAATCATGCTTATTTGCATTTTGATTTAAGTTGTACTTATTATGGATGTTTCAGCCATTGTGATCACCTAAGGTCAAAATAAAGTTTTTAAAGCTTAGTAACATAATTATGACTTTAGATAAAATAATGATGCTTAATTAATTAAATTTTAGTTAAGAGACACTACAACACTATAAAGCTTATAAAGGTTATTTTAAGCTTCACTGTAAATAATTAAGAACAATACATGTGTATAGCATAACTACTTATTGTATTGGAGACGGAAAATAAAACAACTGAATGTATATAAATATTTATATTGAATCCACAGTATATTCTTAATACACTAATATAATTGGGAGGAGTTTCTTTGATTACATTTGAAGACATTTATTATTTATTGTAGTTTCCAAAATATCTTAGTGCACCTTCGTAAACGGTAAACGAGAAATAAACAAAACACACTATTTGTATTATTATATTTATCAACACATTTGTATTAAAGTGTTTTCACTATACATTATAAGTTTATATGATAGCATTGTCTAATGGATAACATACACAGATGGCTTAAATGGACCGGTATTTTTTTCCAAAAACAAAAATAGGAAAATAAAACAAAGAACAAATTTAGTCATCAATGAACATTGTCCTTTAAAGATTAAATGTGTTTTGACAGTACATTCATCAGTACTAGCATGTGCTGATGTGTATTAATTGTTTTACAAGATAAATAAAAATAACAAGTATAATAAAAAAGCCTTTAAACAACATTTATTATTTATTACTTTATTTTTTCTTACCAGATTCACAAAACTCGCAATAAGACCACTTTGATAGTTATGATAATTAAGAAGATAACTGTATGAAGGATAAAGTACCACATCATTGCCTTTCCATTAATTATTATATCTTGTAATATCTGATATTATTTTAATTGTTACTAAATAAATATAATTATAATAAAAGTAATACGAATAATTATGATAATAATTAAAAGATAATAATTATATATACTTTATCTTGATGACCCGTTATTCCATCAATACATTAAAATAAATATCTTAACTATCGGATCAATAAGAATAATGAATACATTATTTATTTATTTATTTATTAAACTACAAAATAAAACTTCATAAAACGTAAGTAATTCAATTATTCAAACAATATTTAGCCCCGATAAACACAAACTTAATGTTAAATTAATGTTTGTAGACACGTTTAAAACAACAAAATTAAATGTTAAAAAGAGTTGTAACCGCTATCTACGTTTAACATAAGGCTACATTTTCTATCATAGCCAGTGGCTATTATATAAGTCATCTTTCAATTCTTGCATCGTTCCCTAACTAATGTGGTGATAATATATCTTTATTTACATCTACTACATGTCCGTATGTGTTGATTCAATGCTTCAACTTTGCTAATTTATTTAATAGTTTAACAAAAGACTTGGGCGTTTTATCTGATTTGCCGATGGTAATATTTCTAACTATCTAAATAAAACTATCATTTTTCCGGACTTGTGGCGAAATATTCGAATTAACAACCAAATTGGTTTTCTCATACAGTAAAGTAAGCTTTAATTAACTTGGTTATTGTTAGTAAATGGACTGAATTAATGCAGTTAATTATTGTGAATGTAAGCTTAAGGGTGTTTTGTTTCCATATCGAATCATCTACACAGTCGAGACAATTGTAACTTCGATCAATTTGTTAAACGCTAAAGCAATGTTAGCACTTAGGTTTGATGTAATTTCGTAATTTGGATAAAAACATTTCCGTGATCATGAAGGATAACCCCATTTATTATCCCTCGTCTACTTGGGTTAAGTCCTCCATAAAGCTTTGTACTGAGTAGGGACACGCCATCAATCTAAAACTGTAGAGAACTTAAAAAAACAACGAATAAATCGAGGACACAATATGCAAAATGTCACAACAAGAACAAAACACAGATTTCAAGCGCAAGTCATAAGGACAATGCATCACATAAACAATAAAAATGAATACACACATATTACTAGTTACAAGTAATTTAGATAAATTAGTTTAACTGGTTAAAAAACGACGTAACTTGAGTTTCTACAAATAAACTGTTACTTTTTGCTGACGTTATTAAAATGTGCATATATTGCAATGGTGTGTACACGAATCGATCATCCTTGTATATCTTCTGTAAATAAATACATCTGCCACAAACATCGTCCAAAAATTGGTTATTGTCACAGCTCAATTTGTTTTGTGAATATTTGGTCCTGCACGTCGACGTGTTTCCTAGCAGAAAACAGGAAATAACATAAATCTACGACAAAGCGACGGCAACTTTCTGTTATAACTGTTGCATGACTTGTCAAATACTGATAAAATGAAGACATGTTGGAAGAAAGCGGCTAATTTTGATAGAATCACGTGCCGCCTATCTAGTTTGTTCGTTCCATTAAAATAAAACCGATCAAAGGAAACAACTGATTAATTATTTTCTCGATTAAATCGGAACAGCTTCCAAGAAAACACATATTGTGAATTATGTCATAGATTTAGTGGTATGCTTCGGATATTGCCCAAAGATCAAAGCGAATATTAATGCAATAAAAAACAATGATGTGTCTTATCTAACTGGAAACAATTAATACTCAGCCTGTGATTATTTATACCCGGTAATCCCAATTAATTTACACTCGATAAAATGTATAAACAAATTATTATGATATAACGGAAGAACACGGGTGCGCACCGCTAAAGGTTTGCAGATCGGTATTATCATACGAGAGGGCAGTTTATTTCCTAATAACGACCTGCTAGACAATAAGAGATTACAACTAATCATTTAAGATGAAGTATAGTTTAATTAGTTCGGTGAAGTTTTTTCTCACTATCAGAACATTGTTTTCAATTTCATTGCATTAATTTCTTAATCAATTTTGTGATAGTATAAGTACTTAAACAGGATTTTTACTCAAATCACAATACAAGGCATATGCAATGTGTTTTCACATTCCTGGCAGCCCTGCGTTGGTGGTCGACGATTACGCGTTTATTATTTCGGCAAGTTTTTTTCTTTGTAATGCATATTTTGTATCTTGTAGCTATAGCAGGTTTTTGTTATGAAGTATGAAGACGATTTGTAATGAACACATAAACGACTGAAGAGACTGAGTTAGGACTCAATATGTAAGTAATCGCGGCAGTGCTTATTTCTTTCAATGTGATCCCCATTTCAAGGACCTACCACTCTGTTGTGTGAGGTATCTACTTGCTGAGCATATTCATCTTCATATCTACCAATTGTCAATTAATGTCAAACTCAGGGTCGTACTCAAATGTTAACCATTACCCTATCAACCATAACTATTTTTTTAATTTCTTGTTGAGGATTACCATTGGGTAGCGGTCGAGTGGCTCTTCATTTTGCCATTTGCGATGTTCCTTAAATTTTTCCATCAAAAAATCATTTGTGCGGATGTAGGGTTTTACTATTTGCAGTCACTGTGATTCTTTCCATATTTCATCAAAGGTGATTACATTTTGTGCGGCTGTAGGGTGTTGCCCTTTGCGCTGGTTCCTTTTCCGTTAAAAATTATTTGCACGGAGAGTAGAATTTTACTATTTAGAATGATTCTAATGCTTCTCCGGCGAAAGCATTCGTTTGGCTGCAGATTTGAACTTTTCCAATGACTCTTAAACGTTTTTAGAAATTTTAACAGCTGAAACTTGGACTTTCATCGATTAAGTTTCATGTTCTCGTTTAGTTGTGTGTTGGACAGCATGTCATGTAATTTCGATCTGTGCTCTTTCCTTTTTCTGTGCTCGGTTGTATCACTTGATCACAGCCTTCAATATCCGATTTTATAGTATTACTTTACTAAGAAAAACGATGTATCGGACTGTATCACAAGAAAATGTGCAAACAAATACGATTTAATTCACACACTCCTAGGTAGCAATTGTTACGTCAAACGTATCATTCAAATGAAAACAGTAGAGTGTCCCCAGGTTATATGCACTGCATCATCAACATCTAGAGTACGTACATCATTAACCAAACTGGTACGATTCTTCTAAATATATAAATCGACGTATCTAACGCACAATCCTAGCAATTTGGCATACCGTCGTGTGTGGGAGTGCAGAGAGATTTTGCCCCAATGTTTCAGCAACCTCCTCACCATCATCAATCAGTATTAGTTCCCTTGCTTGTTTTAACTCACGCAATAACAGAACTTTATCAGTGTTGGCATTAACGGTAACAACGTTAGTAGAGATTTCAATTTCTTTGTCGTTTTCTTTATCGTCCTCGTAAATTGTTCATGACAGTTGTTCCTTTTTCAATAAAACACAATTAATAACTTTATACTGCTACGCTAGAGTATATAATCTCCGTTTTTGTTGATGTTGTTTTAAGATAATCGCAGCTCCGACTCAGATATTGAGAGACGAAATTGAATAAAACGACGGAATGAATAATTCATTGCTTTATTTTATTTCCCATAATTTGTTTATTTTTGACGATAGACGTTTTCCTACGAGGGAAATATATAGCGAGTTACAGCTGATGCGATCTAAGGGCAAACCTATTTCATCTTTTTCCAGACCGAAACTTGGTATAAAATGATCGAAATGTTTGAAAATAATATATTTTATGGGATCACTTATTGACCGAAACATTTTATTAGGCTTTTAGCAAACACCGAAACATTTCATTGGCGAATATAATTTCATATCAACTTTTTCTACACGATTTTATTCTTAAATATGATTAAGATTTGTTTTATCAATAAAATCTCGGTAATTTTCTACCTTGAACATATTGAGTTGATCGCGGTCCTATACTTAATAAAATAAAGGCCACGTGACTTTTTCGCATAAATCAATTAGATTTTACCAAGTACGCCGACTAAGTACCGTTGCTTCAGCTTAGCTATGCATGTACGAGTACTTAGCCTTATTTTCATCATCAAACACATTTTTGATTATTCCACAAGAGACGCTTGTGGCCAAATAACTAAGGTGTTGACCGTTTGGAACCCATTTGGTAGTGTTGAGTTTGCTAGAAGCACTAGCTTGCGCATAGTAGGTGATTCTACCCAGGTACCCATCTATATTTGCCAAAGGTAGCGCTAGAACAGCACCTGACTTTCTACACATGATTACCGACCATGTTTCCCTCATTTAAGATTAAAACTTCTTTGAATACTACTATCTAGCTTTAATTTTATTAGGAGCGTTCTAGAACTATCGTTCAATGCTTTATCAAATGAGTAGGCCTTGTCCTTCTATGGTCAATGACAAAACGGAGAAGATTTGATATTTTGCGGAAAATGATGTTGAGCAAAACTTCTATGGCTATTTTCCCGACTGAAAATATGTTTGAGGAAATGCCGTAGAATCGCTGACAAACTAGAATCATCGGCACAAGGTAGGGCTGCTTGGAAACAAAGAGCCATCATGTTCTCTGGAAAAGGAAGACACATGGCAGGCGCGATTTATGAGACTAAATTAAACAAACATAGTCGCGCTTAATGCAATATGATCATAAATATTTCTCGGGACGTATTTGTATGAGGCTGATAATAAAATACTACAAGTTTGTAGGACTTTGACTAATCAAGTCATTTAATTCAATATTCTTGCGCGGATATGACGTTATTTAACCAATCAGAACAGAGGATAATGATGCTCTCACACGCTAAATGCACTATTTTCTTTCATAGTAAATTACCTGTCTCACCATAAACTCCCGAACACTTTAATAAAAAAAGATGATGTGAATATTAAAGTATGTTCGCCACCTCTATTTATAAGCATATTTCATATGAACGCTAAAATCTATTTTTTAACTTTCATCTTATTGTTTGTGGGGGTAGTTATGATGGTGAAAACAAATTACCGAGACTATCGTGAAATTCGCATCTAAATATTCATGATTCGGTCGGTAGATCAAAGGATCTAACCTGCAGATGAGGGAATAGAAAACATAGTTATCAAGAACATCGAAAAATCAGCGTTTTAAACGCATTACGTTATGTGTAACGTATTTATTCTCTAATTTCAAATTATTATACAAATTCGACTGGTTTACGAAGATACCAAGCAATTATGTACTGAATAAAAAGATGTTTTTATACGAACTGTTTAGAAAATATTTGAATACCACTCGCCCCTATTACAGATCAAATTTAGATAAATTATTAACGTTTCGAGATAAGAGAGGAGTTGAATTTTCCTTTCGCTTTCTACGTAATTTTCGGTAGCGTCAAAAGTGAAAAATATAATTATTTGTTCCCCTTTAACGATAAATTAGAAATCGCCATAGTGAGCGATTTTGATTGAAATTAATAGTGATAAGAACAAATTTGGTGATGAATCAGTTTAATCATTTTACTATTTATCTCAGTCTAATGACGGTTATTAGGCATTAACATATATATTGATACTAGTGAATTATTTTATTATAAATTTTGTCATTTAATGCATTAAATGAAATATGAAATTGGCTTGACTTTTTTTTAGTAAATGACTTCGTATAGCAATCTGATTATATATTATTGAGCGGGGAATGAAAGAAACATACAGTGAATAGTTGTCATAGTTTCTGAATTTGAAAGAAATTATAAACATTTTTTTCACACCTTTTATACAAAGTAACTGCTTTTTAATCATGCTGATTTATTATCGTGACTTTATTAATATTTTAAAACTCAAACTATTTGAAGTGATCAACAGATGTGATATAGTATTTTGAATACACATGGGGTCTAAATAGCTATAATAGTCCCGGTAACTCTATGTTGAAAGTATGCACTACGTTTAGCAATAAGCAACACCATGCAATTTTTCAAGTGTTTCTCAAATTCTTTATTTGTGTGACTAATTTTAATAAAGAAAGATGTAAGTCGGTATACGTTTTATACTACGGTAAGCTATTTTTACCTTTCTACTTAGACATTCTAAGTACGGCAGTGCGTTGTTATTGTATACATGTTTTGTTAATGGCCTAAGGAATTGTATAAATGCCAATTTGCTGATAAACTTGAACTTGTTGTTCGCTTTTATTAATGCCTAAACGGCCAAAGTTCTCCGACCTGAAGGAGTTATTTTGTTGACAATTTGGCACAACACCGAACCTTTTGGCATTCATATTTTTCCCTGACTAAGTGTTAATTTAAATTATAAGGTCCTTATCCAAGGCAACAGCAACAATTTGTGTAGTATGTCAAACACATTCGTCTATCGCTTGCACAAACAGTGTAATGGGATTCGAACCTTACGTGTATGGTTCTATTCCATGCAATGTCATGTAAGAACGTCTGTACAAATCTACCATATCGGACATATGGCATATCATGTGTATAAACGGTTAAACAAGACAATATTCGCGTATTGGTGTTGATGTATTCTTATTTCTGTATTCCAGACTGTTAAGTACATGTATAACCAAAAGGACTGGGTGTTAATATGCATTTTATCAGAGCGTTTTGCAGGTGTTTGGTTTTCACAATGGGCACCATCATAACATAGAGATGGCAGTAACCAGGCGCCATACTTCAGATGGTTTAGTTAGCGCCACTCTGGCCAGTGTGCTTAGTGATTATGTTACGGTTAAGATATGCATCTTTAGCAGAATCAGGGTGATCGACAAATATAGAAGGCTTATCTAGCACGGTGCATCTAACATTTGTTCAACACTTAGTACATCCCATTGAAGTACAATTTTTCTGATAATTTTCAATTGAAAGATAGTTACAGTTATTAATTACATTTGAATGTCACGTCATTAGCACAATGGGTTACATGAAATTTTATCTAATAAGCTAATAATCAATCAATCAGCAAGAACTAAACAACTAATGATATCTCAATATAAAACAGATATAAACAACAAATGAGTGAAGCTATATATCGCACGGTCACCATACGGACATCGCACGTCAGCGTCTTGAGAGTGCAGTGCCAACAAACTCCTTGCGATCGCTGCACAACCTTCTGTGATGTCCGTACAGTGTATAATTGCAACGGATAACAACCGCACGGTGCGCTACGAGTATACAAAAAATAAATAAGGATGTATAAATATAAATACATAGCAAAACAGACATAATAAACTTTAAGGCATTCATTGCAGTTTCAAGAAATATCCACATTATAAGTATTGATGAAATGATACTTATAACGAGAAAATGTTGTGATACATTGACAAGTGATAAATGAAATAAACCGAGATAGGTCACTATCTTACTTGTTTATATTTATTACATAAACATGAAAACATTTCTTGTCATTTTACCAACAAGTACAAATTGCCCAGCGCTCAACAAAACATATCAACAAAATCACAAAATATACCCAATAATAACATAAAACTTACAAAGGAGAAAGTTGTCATCACCAAGTCACTTACTACGAGAGGTGTTCAACTTATTTATGAACAGAAAATGAACATCGATATTTTGTTACGCTAACAATGAAATTGAATAAAAACTTTTATATCGTGTAAAGTAGTGTTTTAAGAAGTATATTTAATAATTGTAAAATGCCAATACGTTACGGTTAAATCATAATCAGCATTATGGTTGAGGGTGTTGTTATTTGCGTTTTGAAGGTCCAAAACTCGTAATAATTACGTTTACATTTTCCTTCTTTAATCGTTTTTTTAGTATCAACCCGATAGAAAATTTAATTGTTAAAGCATGAGAAGACTTCGACATCCACTGTTTGGTAATAATATATATCAAATTTATATTCTTAAGTTTTTTTATTTGGCGTTGTATATGGTGACTTGAAGCTGACTCTGGATGAAACACTATGTTCTTGGAACAGTCACTAGGAACGATATGTAATACTTTTTTGATGAAAACCTAATTTGAAACGGTTTGTACATAGACCACAGCCTTCAATTTCGTCAATTTGATATGGATTTTGATGTGCGTTTTTCCATAATAACAACCCAAATGCCTTTCCATGAAAACGGCCGCGAACACTCAAAGCTGGACAAACATGAACTTCTCCCTATCCTTGTGACCTTTTCTAAAATAGCATACCATAATCTATCATAACATTCTTTAAGATTTCAGAATTGTTTTGCCATAATGAAACAATTTTCCCACATAATGTTGTTTATTTCGCATTTCTAGATTCCAAGACTTTTGACTCCGAGGCATGTTTTTCTTGATTTTCAGCGTAGGAACTTCGCATTTTCCCAGAACTATGCATTCAACTGTTTCGAAATAATGTCACTGATAGTTTATATGGCCACTCCCATCTGTAGTACTATTCCATGTTTTGCTAATGGATCCATCATAGACATCATAAAACCAATTTTAGGTTTAAATGTTGGTTTTGGCAATGTTGGGCAATTTCCAATTTTTGGTGCCATTTTACAATTACTGGAAACAGATCTTTAAAAAGACTTCTTACGACAAATATTACTGATGTTCTCATTAAAAATGCAAAATGAAAATTTACTAACACTTTCTTGATACTTATAAAAGGGCCATTTTGCCTTTAAAACAGGAAAAACAACATCATCTACTAAATTGTTGTTTTAAGCATTAACCAAAGGAAATATACAATGTATGATGATCATATGTTCAACTTAAAACATTTTCTCACATGGTTTAAAAAATATATTTCAATTGTTTTTATTCAATATTGCAAAATCGGTGTTCATGTTTTGTTCATAAATAAGTTGAACACCTCTCGTAGGCCGAGACAAGAGGCAGAAACATAATATCTCATAATCAGGACAAAACAAACGTGTGGTAATGGTCAGACTTAGATACAGGAACAACTGACTTAAAGCATACAGGTACAAGAAATACAGACTGGTCCCGTCCCCGACCTGTCCGTGTAGCACAGGAAAACAAACAAATGAACTACATGATTGTACTAGTAAACCTTCAACAACGCAAACTTTACGATCAAGAATGCGATGGCCAAAAGATATATTTCTCCAATGGAAACTTTACGGACATGCTGAAGACCTGAGACGCAGATGATTGCATGATCGTTGCGAGCACGCCAATAAGTACAGTAAGTAGTAAATAATTACAAGCACTAAAAACGTATATAGCGCTTTACACAATTAAACTTTACAATCGAAAACATAAGTCATTCCAATATGAAATTTTACAATTAAAAATTCGACATTTTGAAAGAATAGTTTGCAATTATCAAAAACAAACAAACTAAGAGCATTTCAATAAGAAACACCATTACCAAAACACAACAACCATAGAAATTCAAGCAATTAAGAAAATACAACTTTTCAATCAATACGGAAAATATAAATTGGAAACAAAAGCAGTGTCAAGACGTATGTACAATTTCAATAAAAAAATTTAAAATTAAAACACAAATAGATAAATTATAGACATTTGATACCAAACATTAACAGTCGCAAAGAAATACCCTATTTTTTTCATCAGACATATTGCAAGTAAAAACAAAATTAATATATATGCAACATTGAAAATCACATTCACTAAATGTAAAAATCAAAAAAACTTTTCATTACAAAACGTTACCTTTAAGTACAGCGTTCAGTTTATTTAGAATAAAAAACAGACTCGAGCATTTTGATACAACATATGGTCCAAAAGTACAATACAAAACAATGACATACAACTTTGCAATACGGAAACATAACAATTTAAAGCAAAGCCATGCTGGTGCATAACGTTTCAAAATTAATCATTTTAATTTGAAACAATTTTAAATACCAAGACTTAACATAATACAGAAACTACTGTATTCATTGTGCAAAGACATTTGACACGTGAAACATTATAGTTAAAAACAAAGACACTTTTCATTTATTCCAATGCGAAATATTACAAACGGAAGCAAAAGATCAAGTCAACATAGCATTTTACAAATAGAAATTACTAGTAAATTTAAACCGTGTAATAAGCCAACCAAACGCCAGCTTCTTTTCGACATTTAATACTTCTTCAATAATAGGAATATACATGTAGTAATTTAATACTGCATGATAATCACAAACTAAGACATAGAACATTTCAATATGATGCAAATAATGTAAACATATTGTAATTTCAATGTAGGTCAAATACTCGATTTTTGTCTTGTCGTTCAAGTAACAGATTGTGATAACGTCAATATTATTCGTTGGTGTAACTATTCGTTACTTTAGAAGATTAACGCATGGTGTTAACAACCTTAACTTTTACAGAGCGCATCTCATGCACAATGACATGCATGTATGTGTGAAGAGAAGTTTCACATGAATTACAGAACATACTTAATGCATTTAAATAAAATCACACGTCTTGTGCACCAGACGTTGCATCACATCGTTAGAAAATGAAACAGTCATACTAGAGGTGCAGACGTTTTTACAAGAGCTTCCACCTTTCGAACGGGAATGGCTATTGTGGATGTACTGACTGCTCATCAACACAAAAAGAATGAGTGGGTGTGGTAACATACAGCAATCTAATGACTATGGTAGAATAAAAATGCCAACAATTTGTTCCTTTCTTTTTAGAGGAAAAAGATGGATGATCAAGTAGATAATGAACAGCCAAAAATATACTACTTAACTTGATTGAAAACAAGATGCGTTCCAGAAACACTTATGCCCCATGGTGACATTGACCTTTGACCTTGTCTTGTTACCTCTGGAGATCAGCTGGAGATGTACGTCAAAATGAAGTTTGAAGAACCTTGACCAAAGAGTTTCCATGTTATGAGCAAGGTTAACGTTTTTTGACAGACCAACAAACAAACAAACAAACAGACGAGCAGACAGGCCAAGAATATACCTCGAATCTTTACGGGGACATAAAAATAGATAAGAGGGATAAACTGAGAAGTGACATACGTTCTCTGTTGAGGATTTCATTTACGTGCTCTTTCCTCCGATTTAGTATTATTTGTTTTGGTGGGGACCACTGTGTTAGCAAATACAAGTCAATTAAAAACTACAAAAAAGGTCAATTATGTGGACTAATTACCAATTTTATATACAAGGGGGGGGGGGGGGGAGAAAAAAGTGGCACTTTTAATGTTTTAAACGTTTTGCTGGACATGAAACTTGCGCTGATAACGTTTTTGTCCGTTAAACGTACTTTGAACATATCATATTTTCCAGCAAAATGAAACGTAATTAATCAAACTAACAATTCTTAATAACTTCCTAGCCATTCCCAATCGCTTTTCCTTAAACGATTTTGCAGAAAAAATTATACAAAATTTCAGATTATTTGCTATTTTATCCTGTTAACTTAACTACATTTTCATGTCTGTGTCAATCATAGGACGACAAGCAGCATTGAGTGTGAGATACTCATGTTGATTTAATCGTGTATCAAGGCAATCATTAGGGCTGATAAGCTGCTGTTGCTTGAATATTACAAACTGGCGTAAAGATTGGGAATTTATAGCTTCAATATTCAAATTGGTGTAAAGAATGGAGAATTTCCGTGGTTAAATACTGAACACACATAGGACAAACAATAGGCTGCACAAATGACTGTTCTCAGTTCTCAGGAAATCTACAGTAAAACAAAGCAGATAAAGGTGAACATGGCAAAACAGACTAGAGTTTCACAACAAACTTTTGTAATTATATGATATGTCTTGCAAAGAAAAAGTTGATTAAAACATTAAAACATTTTGTCCAACATTGCTTTTGGCTACTCCAAGTGAAATAGGTAACGTTTGTCAGTGCAGATGTGAACAGGATTCCAATTCTATTCGAAAACCCTATCATGTAGTTCACTTCAGACGGGAAATACACAGGGGAAGGCCAAAAGAAACCTACCAGTACGACTATGGGAAAGTCACTATGACAAAAAGAGAAGTTTGCGGATGACAAATAGCAATGGAGCTACCAGTGATCGCAGCCTGATGTTCCAGCGGACATGATAATGATGGGTAGGCGGTGGCTTAGGAAGCAATCACCAGAGTTCATTGGGATACATGATATTGTGAACGTCTTGGTACTAAGGTTTAATTAAAGATTATTGTACGAGTGGTTTATACGTATACGTTTAAATGATGCCTTTGAATTAAATGTAGTCAATATCGTTCTCATGGAATCGCAGCCTGTTACTATTTGAATTGCGTGAGGGGATGCGGTATGCTCTGTGTTTGTTTCTTGCGTGGGCTCCTATGTATTGCCACCGTTTCTATATGTATTTTCATTGTCTGTACATGGACAGTACGCATGCATGGACTGATAAAAATGCAAAAAGAATAAACACGCTTGAGTTAATGTAATTTTCAGTTCATTTACCTTGCCACGGGCTGGTCTTAATTACGACAACGACACATAACCTATTAAATAACATTCATTTACGTGTCCAAAAGTTCGATTATGGCTGTAATACGAATTCATTTATAGTGAATTAACGTGTGGGCGCATTGCAATGGTACATTGTGATGATATGACATCCCCTGACAGGGCTTCGGTGACAGTCTGCATTCATGTCAAATACCAAGGCTACATTCCGATCCCTAAATCTAATTTATAGGCTTAAACAACCTTCATCCCATTAAATAGATATCATTTTCCTTACTGACCGGTCAATAATTTAATGTAAATAAGTGGCAGTACTTTGAAAAAATAGCAATAATCTACTTTGACAATAAGATTGACCATGCTTAACTCATTATCCAATAGATAAACTCCAATCTTCATTGTGTACGGGGGATAGTGTTATTGTCCAGTGTTTGGCACGGTTACCGGGTACTTATTACACCAATCAACTCTCACGCGTATCTGATTTAATGTCACCGTGTCTTTACCGGTGTCACCGTACGAATAACACAATGTAAATAATTTGAGTAAGATTTGGAGTCAACCCGTGACAGCCACGCGCTTCTAACTGACCAAAAAGTCATGATAGAATATGATAACACGGAAAACAGATAATGTATTGAACAATAAGAAGATGGTAATTCATGTTTGATTCTCTTATTTTACTATCTTGTGCTTTAACTTCTAACATTTGGTACATGACGACAACAAAAAGAGACATTGGTACAAATCAGATTGAATATTATGAATCAGTGTCTAAAGATGTTGGGGATTTCATTTTGGAAAACTCATGCTTGACCAAATACCCGACTATCAATCTGATCCATCTTTGGTAGCGTATCTTCTTTCGTTTTACTGACTATGGTCATGTTCTTCTCAATACCTCTAAAGACGTTTGTAGTCGACATTTTGAACAAAAGCACCAATACATTTACTAGCTCTGTTACTAGCGCTGGTACCATGGGACCATATTAAGTTCCTTTCTGTCATCTTTGCTTGATTGGCTATGGTCATGCTCTTCACATTTGAAGACGTTTCTTGTTGCCTGGTAACTCGCAGAATAGCAATGGAGACGTCTATTGACCATCGTTGAAGAAATATGTTCATAATTAGTTTAAAACCTGGTGACACGCTACGTAAGGTAAGTGCTTATAGTTACTATGCTTCTTTGACGAGAAATGTATTTTTGGCAAAACAAAATTAATGCTGAATCAGTTAATAACTATGATCACGTGCACAATGTTATATATAATAACATAATAACAAAAAGATAAGAGACACTCGCACTGAGAAGGCAGCAGTAAGCTTAAACAGTCGAGCACAGAAATCATTAAAACATTACACAGCAACATGCCCAACACTTTATTAAACGAGAACATGTTCTTAACCATTGATCGTCCAAGCTTTCGCTGTCAAACAGTCGAAAGCCCAAGACCAGTCGTCCAAATGCTGAAAGCCACATATTCACGTATAAAAGCAGAATTACCAATTTTCAGCCACAAAAAAGCTGATCTGACCTAGTTACAACCATAACAAATACATGTGTCAGTCTTATGTTGGGGACATAAAAAGCGAAATAACCTAGTTTCGGATGAACGTATCGATTTACACATGGAAGGCCCTGATCATGGCGGACTACCTAAATTATCATAACATTAGTAATAAAATGTTTGATCATTTTAAAGAACAATGGTGAATATTTTAAGATAAATAATGAAAATAATTATATATTTCTGTTGCACATAATCTGTCAATTTCCCATAGGAAGGAAAGTTATTTAAATATCGACAAACATCATCCTTGTACAAGCAAAGAAAATACCGAATATGAAGGCATGAATCCAACTGTTAGGTAATGCCAATAGACGGTCACATAAACAACAAAAGATACGATAGAATTAGTACACGTGTACCGGTATATTAATCTAATTAAGAAATATCATTTTTGCACGGGAGCAAACGGATCGATTTAAGTACCCATGACGAGATGCTTTCCTTAAATTATTTAAATACATATTTGCAAGAACAAGTAATCTGCTACATGCTTGGCGGCGTGAAATTAAAACATGAAAACATATAAAATTCAAATTATTGATGCTAATAACTGATTGTCTATACGGTGTTTTTCCAATTTTGATGTTCCTTTTTTATATGCTCGCCATAACCTTTAAAGCTTTGGTGTCCATCTGTTGTATAAAATGTTCGTCACATGCCGCAGTGTGCCGACATTTGGTGGACTACAGTCCATGCTTAGATTAATATCTATACACAAGCAGCTCATTAAGTTGTAATACACTGAATTAATAGGGATGTAACACATTAAGCTATTGACAAAATGGTTAAGCCCTGAACGAAGGAATAATGGCACCAAATGTATGACAAGTGTAGGAAGAATGCCACACACTTCAAGAAGCTGCTGAAACTACTACAAGATACGGGTGATTATTACAGCCATTGAAACAAGGTCTTGAAATGTTCTTGATATCGTTCGGCGTTGGACACTATAAGCGCAACTACCGCATAGTCACATCTTGGAGGCAAATGTGGGTCCTTTAAAAGGAGAGAAGGGAAAACTTGGCAATTACACACGTGTCCCTATTGGTGCAGCATTTATGATCACCAATTTGCAACAAAAATATTATTCAGCGGTTCTGAACTGCATGTTGAAAAAAGACAATTACAAATCGGAAAAGAAAGAAGCATTTAACAGAAGTAACAGAACCAAGATGGGTAGGCACAACCTAGTATACAAATAGCTAGCCAAATTGACGAATACTGAAATTAAATTAGTGTTGATTGCTTCTTTATGTTTTATTATGTATTATGGGAATTTGGACGGCAGTAGATTTCATCACAACGCAGACTGGATAAACGGAGAAGAAATAGTGACGTCGGTAAAGCACATTAGTGAAAGTAGTATTAATGACTATGCATACATCAGCCAATATGTTAGCGTCTCTTTTAACCCCCTCTGCAACGTTAGTGAGTTTTAACAATAGTGTGAGGGTTGCAATCTTCACCTGTTCTGTTCTGGGTTTAATTCTTCAATTACACGCTAATTTGTTGTAACTTTACAGATACTATTTGAAAACAAATTTGTGCGAAAATGAGGAAAAAAGCTGTTGTGATAATAGTATTTTGTTGATATCGGGTATGATAACACAAATTGTTCATTATCTTTATGTCTCTATCTATACCAGATCATTTGGACATCGGTTTGAACTGGTGCCTGATATGCTGTTATAATGAGCTAATTTATTTTAACCTCATCAAATTGAATTTAAAGCTAACGTGTCACAGATTCCATTTAATTCAATTAAAATTGAAAGTCTACGATATAGGTTATTACATCCTTGTAACCCCCCCCACCCGAAATATATTGTTTTTATAGAAAAATAGGAATTAAAAAACAACAAAAAAGTTTGCGTTTTACTCCTCATCGATGATACAGTTATAGGTGGTAGAAATAATGATAATATTTATAGAGGCAACACTGTTGAATTGACTTGTCCAGCCTTCACCGTGAGTGTTTTGAGAACTTGGACTTCCGAATACTAAAATATATAATCATTAATTCTTCACATTTTTGAACATTTTTTGTGAGAATAATGTATGGTATTGTATGACTTTCAAAATTCGTTAAGTACTACAGTTTAACATACAGGATCTTTTTGTTATGCAAATAATAATATTGTTTTGCAATATTTCTTAGGATATGATCAATAATGTGGTTGAACAAATAGTACACATTTTGTATGAAGATTGTTTTGGACGTATATACCGAATTCAACATCAATTAACCTTCAAATAATTACAGTATAAGCATGCAATGAGCTAAACATTGGTATTGTGATATGTATAGTACTTTTACAAAATTAATGTCTGATATAGTTTATAATTGAAACGGCCATATTACATGTAATAAATATGTATTTTATTTACACAATGTATATAATGTTTGTTGTTATTGGATAAGACAATAAACTAGTGGCTACTGGTTATTTGTGAAACAACCCGGTTGTTGAGATAGCCGAAC
The DNA here is from genome assembly GCA_963678985.1 of Spisula subtruncata. Classification (NCBI taxonomy): domain Eukaryota; kingdom Metazoa; phylum Mollusca; class Bivalvia; order Venerida; family Mactridae; genus Spisula; species Spisula subtruncata. The sequence continues at coordinate 21,933,765 of OY787661.1, forward strand.
GGTCTAATGTTTTCATCCTCAGCTTTGGAATTAGTATTAGCTCGAATGTCATTACATAAAATGTTAGAGAAATTAGTCTTTACACTTAAAATGAAACTGACATATTCAAATAAGGTATTCAAGTGGCCTCCGTAACTTAGTGGCCAGCGCGATTGTCGCCAGGTCAAGCGACCCAGGTTCAAATCCGAGTGGAGGCACACACATACCTGCCATATTCAGCAAAAGTTAACTTGCAAATAAAGGCTATGCTTGGCACTAAAACTGAAACAGAAATAAAATATCGGCTAAATATTGGACTGAGACTAATCGAACGTGGATACAAGCGCTGAATTTTTTTTTTAAAATTGCTGAAACAGTCGCTTTATTTTGTAATAAATGAGTGAGCCGCGTAAAAATACACTGATAATTGCATTCACGAAACAAATGCACTACTAATTCTAGTCTCCCAATTATACACACGTAATTACCGGTTAATTTGATTACATCGTAAGAGATAGTTGCATGTTAGACGTGATATCACCATCAAAATCTGCTTGCAATCTTTTGAAAGGAGCATTCACTTTCCGATTTAACTAATTTTATAATTTCCTTTACAGTATTGGGTCATTTACAGCCCCGGTGATACAAGCGATAATTATAACGATGGAGAAAAATACGGTGAGCTTTTCCGACGTGCGGAATTGTTTGGTTGATATCTTTTGATTTGTTTTTTTTTTCAACCAAACTAAACGCATTTGTTCCTCTGCTAAGATTTGTCGACGAGGACATGATCATGGCATATTCTCTTTTTTTTTTACAAAAAATAGCTTTTATCTTGATCGGTCAATACCGAAAAGCGGAACCCCTCTGGCATGTCATTGATGACTGGATCTCCAGGACCAGTTCTTCTGAAAATGCGGCTATTCTGCTTATTTGGCACTCATAAGAAGCGACGTTCAAGCACAATCTTAAAAAGTTGTTCGGGAATACACACGATTCGATGGCTTAGAACATGAAGGTCGTAACTACCAAATCGATATATTGAGAAAACAAGAGAAAACTGTCTGTAATTTACTCTTTACCTATTGGAAAACACGTGTTTATGAAAATGGGCTCATAAGAAGCGCCTTGTGATGCTTATTCTAAATATGTATGAATCTTAAAAGGTCGTAAGTGACTTACGACCTCCTAATTCTAAGCCATCGAATTGTCCTCACATATTTTTTCTGAATGCGCTACTCAGCCCAGTCTTATTTTGTACGTGTTTTTATTTTAAAAAATACATTTGGGAGTCGTACATTTTAAATTTAAATACAAAGTAGTATTCACATTTAACGCCGTCGAGTATCGATGTTTTATAACGTTTATGTCATTTTGTTCGAACTGATAGGACAACTCTAAACATGTCACACACTGTTTGGCCTGATTAGCATGTAAATCATTGTTGTTTGTATTAATTTAAACGGTTATTGTGATGGCTATACGCCAGATTCCACATTTAAAATTCTAATCCATCAACGACACAATATCAGATAGTATTACATCAAGTAAATAGTTTTCATTCACGTTCGTTTCCTGATTTCTAATTCGATTTATGGCCTGTTTGACAGTGGAGCGAACGTCGCTTGCCCCAATGCGTATTTTCGATGGCGTTGCGCAACGAGACTAAACAATATTCAGACACCACGAGTTGTGGCTCTTTGTTTACTTTTTGAAATTCGAACCTCAGCCACTTCATCTCGTGTCTGCCTCATTGTGATGTTTATTCGAGTCTAAATTGATATGAATCTGGTGAAAACAAAATAAATAAAATTAGATACCTGTTGCCTATTTAAAGAGTTAATCAGGGACTAAACAAGCATAAAGCCATTTAAGTCTGGCGTTCGACCAGGGTCCGTAGGCTATGTTTTTGTCATTTCACTAGCCGCATTTAATGGTTATTTGAATAAAATAGACTGAATTGAGGAGGCTTGATTGACTTGGAGATGGTCTCGACTGTCACCTAAGAAGTTAAAATGTGGACCTAAGATGACCATCGCTTTGGTTCGCTAGCCCTGTCGGTTTTAACTCCGATTAGGCAGTGTTGGCACTTAATGTAAATGCCAAAGGGCAACGCGACCCGTCAGTAAATGAGTATATTATCTCTCGCATCAAGATTAATATACGAATACTGGACAGTGGTCATCAGCAAATGAAAACATTGTGTCGCCTTCAGGGTATACTAGATATAAATTAACTGTATTAATTCAACAAGTCTATGAAAGGAAAAGTGTTTAAAACCTCTTGAGCATCGGACGTTTTTCATTTAAAGGTCACGATGTTTTCCTATCGTAATTTAATGAGTTTATACACTGTTGTTAATGTTGTACGTATATGGCAAATTTGACAAGTCTCTTGGGAATTTCGTTGGACAGTCCTAGCTTAACGTTAGATTCCCATAAGGTCTCAAGGCCAGCAACGGCAGAAACTAAATGAAATTTGTCCGATTTTGGCACCGAGGTAGTGCCTAAAGCCTGATGGTTTATAGTTTGTGATGAGTATAATAATAATAAATAAAACTGGGGAGGCAGAAATATACCAAATGAACAATATATGTGCAAATGTACATGTATATATACAACAGCGACTGTGGGCGTCCGCCTTGGAAGCGGGAGGTCGAATGTTTCTATCATGGTGGAAGATGTTTCAGTTTGGTTTATTAGCATAAGAACATTATTTATGTTTGTCGCCTTAAATAATAGGCGGCAGGGAATCAACTTAAGAAGAGCACGTACAAAACACAATGTACAATAAACAATGTGATCCACATTAACATTACAACAGCCCCAATATGTACACATAATATAACTATACAAGTTTATGTAGCAATTGTTACGGGTTAGAACTGATGCGATAGGTTGGTGAGCCGTCAGATTGTTAAATGAAGGTTATGGTAGGCCCATTTCTTCAAGGCGCCCGGCAATTCGAGAATGAATTTGGGAGGCACTGTACGCATGAAAGATAAGCGTTTCAATAGCACTGTATACTATTGTCTATATTTAGGGTTCATATCCTCTTTCAAGATTTGGGCTTCTATTCGTATACTAATCTCCATTAGCAGTACACATGGACATAATTGGTCGACTTATACAGGTATACACAGGTATAAATGACAATAAGCAAATTAAAATTTACCGAGTACCGAGGTTTTGACAAAACTAAAGCAAGTGTCCAATACACGAACACTAAATTAATTATCTAGTAATATCAAATGTTTTCTTTGACCGGCCATTTTCATAATTACTAAAATCGATGTGTGTTGCTAACTTGTTATTATTTATTAATAGCAGTTAAAAAAGAACAGACAAAATAATTGTTTAATATTCGACTTCTTGAAAACGCAACTTTAAAGGATCGAGAGTTGTAAACAGAATTATGTCTTTAATATTGTGGAAATTAGAGTAGTAATATTATAATGACAACATAAGTGGACATGATCACACGATTGGTTCAATATTCAAAGGCGATTTTTCAATTTATTGGTGTGAGTCATTGTGACGCATTTTTATGAACTTGGGCGATATAAGTACAATTTACCAAGTATCCCTACCATTGATTCATGTCGCTTCCCTACCATTGATTCATGTCGCTTCCCTACCATTGATTCATGTCGCTTCCCTACCATTGATTCATGTCGCTAATACGAAAATTCTGTATTCGAGGAGTCCATCAAGATAGGGAATGGGCATTTCGTTAATTTATTATGCATACTTAATTAACTGTTATCGGTGTTGTTATATTTTGCTCTTTGTTGTGTTGTAGTTTATATAATAATTTAATAACTATTTATAATTTTTATCAACTTTGAAACCAGAGACAGTATTTTTTGTATCAGGAATGAGAACCGAGAGCTAGGGAGGTGCCATCGAAATCCTTATATCTCACGAACTTTCAGACTTTTTCCTCGAAGCTGTGGCCACAGGCCAAATACCCGCTCATCAGTTATAACCAATTCATTCATGAAATGTTAAGTATTAAAGATGCAATAGTTGCACATGTTTACATGTAAAGTCGTGCTCGAGTCTATAGTTGGGTGGTGCAATCGCTAGACAACTCGAAGATTGAACGCATTAGACCCATCGGTTATAGTAACAGAATTAAAAAGTTTCGTATAATGTATGAACAGTATCAGTATTATGATATATTTGACCCACGCCGAAAATCCGTTCACGTTAATAACAAATAATCATCGAGCGCAAAGACAATACAAAGCCACACTGAGACGGCAGCTTCGTCTTGAACTGGCTTTTTGTACCGGCGACGCTTAATGGCCAACACATAGTCCGGCAGATAAACAGCATATTTTGGGGTAACCGTGCAAAGTCTTCTATACAAAATGTTTTTGCATTTTCTTGTTCTCTGAACCATGCCATAACAGAATCCGAGTGATGCCACCTTGTCATCATTGAGCAATTCTCAGAATGAGGCCCCAAAGGTGGTATATGAATTTTCAAGAATTCATCAGTATAAATACATTATATTTTATCAAATACACAGTAAAACTCATTAAATGTTTTGTTTTATTTTGCCAAATTATGTGTTTATTGAATTAATAAACATATGAATAGTAAATTGTGAAAAAGAGGCCCCACTCGTGGATTACACCAAAAACGAGGCCCGTTATTAGACAAACAAATACATTACATTAGTAAATGATGCATGTTAAACAAATGTTTCATTATATCTATCATTCGAATTGAATTCAGTGACATTGGCAAGTTCGAACATAGCTTAATACTTTAATTGAGGCCAGATCATCACTTAGCGAATGAGGCCCCATAGGGGTACATTAGCTTTTTATCAAATAATTTATTATATTCAGTCAAATATAACACAAAAAACTTGAAATGTAGTTCATGGTGTATTAAGTAATGCGTTACAAAACATGCTAAATGTTATATATACTTTGCAAATAATGTGTTTATCAATTTATAAACATTTGTAATAGTAAATTGTGAAAATGAGGCCCACTCGTGGTTTACACCTAAAACGAGGCCCGTTATTAGATAAACAAATGCATTACATTAGTAAATGATGCATGTTTAACAAATGTTTTATTATATCTTTTATTCGAATTGAATTCAGTGACATTGGTCAGAACAAATATAACTAATTTTTAATTAATTCACTTGAGGCCCTGTCATCATTCAGCAAACGAGGCCCCATAGGGGTACATTTTTTATCAAAAATATTATCTTAAACACATATAATTTATTATATTCAATCAAATGTAACGCAAAACACATGGAATGTATTTCTTGTTATGTTAAGTATTGCGTTGCAAAATAAACCTTAATTATAGTAAATTATTGTATTGAGGCCCCGCTTGTGGTCGACACCTAATATGTGTCCCGACAGAAGGCCTACACAGAATATTAATTAAATAAGTAAACGAATACGTGTAAAACACATATTTCATTTGCGAATTACACAAACTTACGAAACATAGTTTAATGCAAATACACAAACAGCTTTGATTAATATGCGGTGTAATGCTTTAGTTAATGGCGTTAAGGCCCGAACAAGGGTAAATGAAAATTTGAAAATATTTATTATCGTTTAAAAATCAATTGTTAATGAAACAATATAGTAAGTATAGGAGAGAACCTAGCAATAGGTCGAAGTTATGAAAGTGTGAATGCAATATACAGGTATCAAATTTTGAAATACCCGTAATAAATTGAGGAAATGAGGCCCTGCTTGAGTAAAAACTATTAATAAAAGCTGTACTGGGAACATAGCGATTATTCATTACTCACGTATGGCATAAGCTATTAAGATGAATTCAGTAGCGTCGATAAGTATAAATAGCCTCGATTACACTGATAAATATGGTATTCCATACATTTGAGGCCTTTGTAAGGGTAAATTCACCTGTGAATAACGTATAAACAATTTTAGATAAGTTAAAACACCACATTTGGAAATAGAAAAACGGGGATCTTGGTCTCTGTTAGTGATACTACATATGTAATATTCGATCAGATGGTTATATAAATCAGACAGGGAAAGCAACCCTCAACTGAAACAGCAAAACACAATATGCAAAAAAGAACGATAAAAAACTGCTAGTTGGAAGTGGAAAACTGGTGATGTTTGACCAATTAGCAACCCATTTCATTTTATGAAACATAATATTAGACACAATTTATGTATATACTATTACTAACAGCGTTTTGTATGCATATTAGCTAACACAATAAGTACCTTATTGTTTTATTAGGAATAATTTATTCAGACATGTGTTATCTAACTGCATAGGAAGTATCACTGTGTATGAACTGCCGGTGGTTTTTATCTTTCTATTTCTATCCAACATACAGCCCTTCCATTCTGAATGTGATATTCATATAATCACTGGCTACGGGAATTTGTGTCACTTTGCGGGTATTAACCCCTACCAAACAAATCATTTCTGACCGTACATGTATTGATGCATGACCACTGGCTTATGTGATTCCGATCGCTTTGGGTTTCTCACAGCCTCGCAGAGCCTTATAAGGAAAGCAGCAACAGACTCTAATAGGCACACACTACCACCAACCATTCCATGTCATAAAATTAAATCTTACTCTTTATCCCCGATATATAAACCTCACCATGTATGTATTGCAAGTAGCCTTATGGGTATTCAATAATTGCAATACTATGTGGTGGTGAGCACTATATGGGGATGGTGTATATTTATTTAGTTTCTAGAAATATGAGTACATAATAATCATTGTTGATATGGCATAACTCGTTGATGGAGGATCTGAAGGACCAAGTACCTTGTTCAGCCTATAATTACAGTAAATGATGGTAGTGAGTACACGTTTGTGCATTTGATAGTTTTACTCTTTAATGAAGATTTTCCCATGTCTTCGAGTGTCGCATGTACTCATAAGGGACCGGAATGGTCACAGTCGCTCCTGAATCTAACCAATAGAGCTTGACAATTCCATATTATAATTTATATTGAGTTGAAATGTCCAAACTCGATGGCAGCGAATAGGGATGTTCTACATTTTGGTGAGAGTTCAATCGCTTTGAAATGTCTGTTTTTGATAGTAATGAGTACCATTATGTATAGAATGACTGTGCTCTATTGTTATAGGGATAATACCGGGTATGTGGTCATTGGCGCTGATACACCTTTTAATATTTAGCCCAAGACAAAGGGGTACTAGTATTATACATCGTGTTTTTTTAAAAATCTGTTTGGATGTCTAATTCCACACCCTAGGGTCAAAATGTGGTCTGACTCCACACATAGGAGATGCTCTTGTTTTGAAATGGTCTGAGTGCATGTCGGTCATCGTTATTGGTTTAAATCGAAAACCAGGCAAAGGTCCATTTTCCGGGGAATCATTCCGCACCATTCCCTGTTCGGAGATCCTCTTAATCATATTGATAGGTACGATAACGATTAATGGTAATATCAAGGTATAACATCTTATGTATATGAAAATATAAGAGTGTAACGACCCATTACGGGCCTCAACTCATCATATAATTTAGTTGTTTAATCGAATATAAATAATTTACTGAAATTTGATTAGTAATTTTAAGACTCATAATTTATATAATAAAATGTTTAATTGAATATTGCATATTTCTCATTTCCTCTTTTTTAACAGACGCACATTCGCCCTCATTGCCTCGTTTATCTTTTTCAAAATGTAGAGCATGAACATTTAAATAACACTTTTCTAACAATAATAGTACAATTACCAGTAGTTTGGACGAATTTGATAAATGATTTTTATTTAAACTTACCCCTAGCAGGGCCTCATAACCATTAATTAAATTGTTGATTCATGTTTACACTTGTCAATGCCACACAATTCAGAAATTAAAAATGTGTTGACCATGCATCATTTACTGATTTACCTTAATAGTTTGTCTAATAACAGGCCTGGTTTCAGGTGTAAACCACGAGTGGGCCTCATTTTCACAATTCACTATTACAAATGTTTATAAATTGAATAAACACATTATTTGCAAAATAAAAACAACATTTAGTATGTTTTGTAATGCAATACTTAATACAACATGAGCTACATTTCAAGTGTTTTGCGTTATATTTGACTGAACATAATACATTATTTTGATGAAAAAAGCTAATGTACCCCTATGGGGCCTCATTCGCTAAATGACGACATGGCCTCAATTTAAGTATTAAGCTATGTTCATACTTACCAATGTCACTGAATTCAATTCGAATAATAAATATAAGGAAACACGCATCATTTTCTAATGTAAGGAATTTGTTTGTCTAATAACGGGCCTCATTTTAGGTGTAAAACACGAGTGTGGCCTCATTTCCCAATTTAATATTAAAAATGTTTATAAATTGAATAAACCCATAATTTGGCATAATATGAACGGCATTAATTGTGTTTTTCTGTGTATTTGTTGAAATAATAATGTATTTATACTAACTAATTCATGAAAATTCATATACCCCTTTAGGGCCTCATTCTGAGAATTGCTCAATGATGACAAGGTGGCATCACTCGGATTCTGTTATTGTATGGTCCAGAGAATAAGAAAATGCAAAAACATTTTGTATAGAAGATATTGCACGGTCCCATGCAAGTTCTGCCGGACTAACACGGCGACAACAGAATACAGTATTGCAAGATAGTACCATGGGATTGGCAGGCATTTTAGCTTCAAGGGAGAGAAGCAGTGGTGACGTATTGTTCACAATTCATACAAATCGCTTTTCAAAAGGTAGCTTGTTGGAAATTTGAAGTGAAAAGCGCTTAAATATACTAATATTTAAATATCTAAAGAAAGCGCCATCTTAGTCTGTATTATTTATACAGGTTAGTTACTGCATGCATACAAATCGACTTTGTTTGACTTATTTATTGGCAATTTGGGTCCCTACCGCGAATTTATAACAAAAAATATATTGCTTTTTATAAAAAGTGAAAACATCTTTAGTATATGGATAATTGAATCAAATTTCTTAGGGAGAATAATACACTTAGCAAATTTACTGATTTTCCGAGTACTAATATTGATTTATACCCGGCTAGATTCAATTAGACCATAACCGCGCACAGTAAATTGACAATAAATATGATGGGTCTCTCACATTTATTTTGATCACACAACTTCACGGGGCGATAACGCGATATTGTATAAAGAAAAAGCGATTTATCGAGGTGTTTTAAGTAAAGAACCTATTTAATACACTTGTAATAATCTATTCGGGTCTTTAAAAGGAAATATTTTCTTATCATGTGACAAAAATCTCAAATGTTTTCAATTTTCGCGATTTGCGAGTTACTTTTGTGTTTAAAGTATTTACTATCTTGCATTCGGGGTAAATTGTGCGAGACCAAATAATTCAACACTATCTTGGCTCGATTAATCAAGTTTCCACGGTCAACGATCAAAGTAAATACATTTCAATGATTTGATTCAATTATACTCTAATAATGAGTGTAAAACTTGTTTATATCAAAAACAGTTCGCTATGGTCTTTAATCTAACATCAGTCCATAAACATATTGGCTGGCCATAATGTATGCTTTCTTTTTAAGGATAATTTGTCATTTGTTGAAGATGAACTACGCATGTTTGTTGCAAAGTAATTGAAAGTTGCGCTTACACAAAAACAAGGTATGACACGGTACTTTTACTGGCTTGAGCATTTGTATGAAAAAAAACAACTTTTTTGTTAAGTGTAAGTAAGTGTAAGTTGTATTGTGGCCTTTTCGTTGACTAGGGTCACTGGGAAAGCACTAAGGCTGCAAAACTTCCAGGCCCTTGATGCCAGGCTACCAACTTGGCAATGTGGTCCATGGTAGTCATATTGAGCCTTAAACGGTCACTTTGCTCAATAATCTATCTTCTGAATTATGCGTTGTTTTAGCACTTAAAATAAATGAGACAATTGGACAGGGAAAGCAGCACTCAACTTAACCAGCCGAGCACTGAAAACAGTAACTTGATACAACCACACGAAGCAATGCCCACACACAACCCAAAGAAATCATTAAAACCCCAAGTCCCAGCCGCAAAAATGCAGGATGACCCAATTAAGTTGAGTCATAAAAGTGGGTAACACTAAGAGAAGGAAGACAATCAAATAAAACATCCAGGCCGTTTGTTGAAAAAATAACAAATTGTAAATAATAAATACATTATTTAAAGTCTAAGGGAAGCAACTGTTACATAAATAGTGTTTTGTCTTCTATATATTTTACTAAATATGATGCTTGGCGTAATACAAGTATTTCGACAGATATAGTTAACATTTTTGTCGTCGATTATTGGCCATTTCTGAAAAAACAGTCTAGTGATTTCATAATTTCTAATATTTGCTGAAAGATCGGGAAAGGTTTTGGGAGCTAAAATGTGGCTTTAAAGTCACATGATTATTGTTCCCATAACTTTTCCCGATCATCAACTAAATCTAATGAATTAGGAAACTATTAGGTTGTTTCTTAAAAAATTACAAATACTCGACGATAAAATGTTAACTATTTCTGAAAGTACACCAAAAATCGTATTTAGCGCAAAGTTTATGGTGAACAAAATACTGGTTTGGCATGAGTTGCTCCCCTTAGACATTAAATAATGCATTTATTGTTTACAAATTGTCATTTTGTCAACAAACTATCTGCGTGAATGTTTTATTACATGTTCTTCCATTTTATGGTGTGTCCCGCATTTGGGGATCAACTAAAGTGCTCAAATTGCATCATTCTGCAAAGAGGTTGCCAAATTATTCTTAATTAATCCATTTAAACAATTTTATTCAAGAATATTATTTTTTAGTCTTACATTCAGTGAAATTAAAGTATTTTACAGTTCAACTGATTGATTCACCACACGATGCATTTCATTTATGACGTTTGTTTTAAATTGGAAATATGATTAGTCAGAGAATATCACAAGAAGTGGTATCTAAATTAGAAAATGCCGCAAAGTTCCAAAAGTTAAATACAACGTCAGATTGGACAATACAGCTGAACGACAATGCCAGTTCGGACAAAGCATACCACCAGATTGCTCGACACTCACAGAATGGTCGTATCATATCAGAGTTTTCTTGGCTAGAAACAATAATATTAAAATGACACTTAGATATCTCTTCAATGTGTCACAGTGTGTCTAGATAATTCAGTTGTAAGACAGACTTTGCCGTCAGTTGATTTTGGAATACCCCTTACTGGTGTCCGAGACTGCCTATAACTGTATATATTGAAGATAGGAACATCGAATCGCTTATCGAAGGCTTCAGTTCCGGAGGACAGAATATACACTATGTGGCAACAACTAACAGGGAGACAAGTTTATTGAAGCAAGCTTGTGATGTGCAAGGAAAGGCATGGGATATTTTAATTCATCATCTACATCTTACTATGACTCGTGTAGTCAACAAAGCAGGTCAGGCCCGATGATTATAAACATTTCTCATTCTAATACTCAAACTCCATTCTCCATGCTCAAACTTGAAAAACAGCTTTTTGTAGAATTTTCCATTAAAACTAACACCAGCTTGTAGCAAATGATCTAATTAAGAAAATGAACCCCTATTTCATATGTTTCTATCCAGTAATAAAAAAGTTACAGCATTTTTTGTAACATAGAAATGCTCCCATTGGAGTACGGAGTATGAGTTGGAGCATGGAGTACTTATTCCACTGTTTATAATCACCGGGCCAGAGACTTTGTACATGAAAGTACGTGAATAATCTATTAAAATTATACACATGTAATAAAAATACAGCATTTTTATAATCAAATAAACATACAAAACTTGTCACATGATTATATGTAAAATCAGCACCACAAAGCGCTTCTTATGAGACTATTTTCATCAAATCAGAACTTGTCATGTTCACCAAACTGATGATGAAACCGATTGTTTTACCATTAGTAAAGAGAAATGTTTCAAGCGGTGAATATATCGAGAAGGTCGTAACTACAAAATCAATTACTCTTGACTAATGGTTAAACAAGATTTTTTCAACATCAGTTTGGTCAACATTTACTAGTTACATTTTCATGAAAATAGGCTAATAAGAAGCACCCTGTGGTTAAAAGCCCCATAGGATAAAAGCAGCATAAGATGGGACAAAACAAAATAAAGCTACAAGACGGTTTGTTGTCACAATATCAACTTGTAATAAAAATGCACTATTTCAAGTCTAAGGGAGACAACTCTTGCAAAATAAGTATTTTGTCATTTTTTTATTTAACATACTATTTCGACAGATAAAGTCAAAATTCTGTCGTTATAACCATTGATCATTTATTGGAAACAACTTACTGATTCCATAATTGCTTGTATTTATCGGATGCAATAATTTGTATTCAAATGTAAGTACTTATTATGAATGAGACGATCCACGATAAAACACAATCACTGAGTACAAGTTATAAGCACAAACACGAAACACGTTCAAGCTGTCGGTAAATAATCCACTTCTCACACACTGACCGTTAATACTTTGTCTGTTCACCACAAACCGGTCATCTGCTGTATCCTTCAAACACGAGCATCGACCGTGCTACAAATGATTTGTATTGTGGGTCACATGACGGTTGCTGGAATTAGTCTAGTGATCAATACTAGTACATACGTTTATAATTATGACCTACTTGACAGGATTATCGTCTGTCAGTTTGCTCCCGTCGTACACCAACTCATCTACAACATAGTTATGTTTAAGAGACATATAAGCAAAGTATATATAAGTGATATGCTTGACAAGATATAACTCACGCTCAATTTGAGTAGGCAGTAACTGTTATTCGTGCCTTTTACATGATTTTACCAAATCGAGAAAGAGTTGTTTAACTGCTTGTCTAAAGTATCGTCCACTCAGGAAGTAAACGTAAAAATTGGATGCACAATTCGACGTAGATAAAGCAAACACAACTGTATGAATGTACTTCATCTGCTGCAGAGTAAACGGAAGTGATAAAAGCGTAGTTTCAGGCAAGCTCAACCAAATGGTTGCTGGAAGTTGTGTTACGAAAAATACGATGTTTGTATTAATCAGAATAATTGTAGTGCCGACACTCTGTCTATTTGAGGACTGCATTCGTTTCTTCAATCTTAATAAAATTATAATTGTCCCGACGAAAATGATAGCGAAAGGAATCACAAACGTTAGCGCAATATGGATTACCGTATAACCATAACCTATTGGGTCAAGTTGATCTGGTAAAATCAAGACGCATATACGTTGCTGCTTGTCGAGGTGAAATGTTGTGCTATAAACGGTGTTGAAAGAAATGAAACAGGCGAAGAATAGCCACAGGACTAACAATTGGGCTAATTTGGCTTTTTTGCTGCAAATCAACTTAACTTGATGTGGAAGTGTGACGCACAGAACACGCTCAATTGTGATCATAGCTAGTGTGTTAGAAGACAGTATACTGAAGCAGGTGGAAACAGCAGACAATTTACAGGTTAGTCCATGGTCATATTTCCTCATGAAATATGTCACCACCTCTACACCCGAACCGGTTGGTACCACTATCAAATCCGATACTGCCAACGATATGAAATACCAATGCGTGGAGGTGAATTGTATCTTGTTACTAAGAAGAGTAACAATGATTAATATATTTCCCATTAAAGCCAACACGAGTGTGACTATATCTAAAACAAATGTCAAATGATCAGTAGGGCCATTGTGTTCATCATATGTATAATATTCGTGGTAGAAGTGGTAATAGTAGTAGTAATAGTAAGTCTCGTTGTTGAAGTTTTCGGAGGAGTAATCCATGATTAGTGTGTTGTCCGACTTGTTTTCGAGTAATAAGATCATAAAACGCCCCTGCAATATATAGGTTTAATTTGTTAGTAGCATTATTATAGCATTTATTATATAACAATGTATGTATTGTCTAAAATACGGAATAAATCCCAAGGTGGAATACAGCGCGACGGTCACATTTTCCGTAGCACACATGTTTGGTTTACCCAATCCGTATCATGCATATCTGACGTGTAAGGTTTTTTTATATGCCGAAAATATGACAACGTCGATGACGTCATGGCGTAAACATTTACTTTTTTATGAATGGATGTTGCGTTATATGCCAAAATATGTCGACGTTCGTGACGTCAATCTTTACACATTGAACGCATTTTCGCGCGTAAAAGCGCCCTTTTCGTGTTTGTTGATTGCATTACTCCCGTTGGTTTCAAAATCCCACTTGTCGAGCTATTTAGATACGAGTGATAATTACATAAAAATTTATAAATACAAATCTTCCTTACCTTTCTTTACACACTAAAACTTTCTTCTATAAACTTGACTCCATGAGTAATGTTAACTTGCGAAAGATGGTACTCGTTACTTCCAGATATATTTGTTGTTAACACCTAGTGTAATCTTGTCCTCAGTAACTGAAGCCTTCGATAAGCGATGCGAAGTTCACCTTCTATATATACCGTTATATACAGACGCAGACACCAGTGAGGGGCATTGCAAAATTAGCTGTAGGTAAAGTCTTACAACTGAATGGTCTTGACACACTGTGACACAATGACGAGTTTTTAAACCGAAAAGAGTCTTTATATGTCAGGTAGCTTTCTGCTAAAATAAAGCAGGCATTTATGAGCATCCACCCGAGTTTGAACCATGGTGGTCAGATTAGGCTACAAGCGCACTAACAACTTATCTAAGCAAAGTCCGTCTTACAATTGTATGCCACTGTGGTATATGTGTGAGTTATGTTAGTCTCATTATATTGTTTGGAGTCAACGGAATCTTGTATATAATACAACCATTCTGTGGGTGTCGAGCAATCTAGTGGTGTTGTCAAATCTGGCAGTTTCGTATAATTGTATTGTCTAATCTGATGTTGCCTTTAACTTTTGTAAAACAAATTGCATACTTTGTAATTTTGATACAATTTATTGTGATAATTATTTCTTATGATTCATATTTCAAAGTTTTACCATATGTCATAAATGAAAAAGTCGCGAGGTAAATCAATCATTTTCTCTATAAAATACTCTGATTTCATTATCTATAAGAATACAAAACATTTTCTTGAATATAATTGTTTGGCTGACAGCAGAAAAATTTACCAGAATATTGCAAATGAAATTGATGCAGCATACGAATCGACCAATAAAAACGTTAATAATATCGTTAGTAACGTTTTTATGGCATGGTTATATTTTATATTAGCCTACATTATATAGAATTACGTATTCATATTGTATTTCATGGCGTACACGATGTTGGTGCTAGCAATAAAATACCGTCTTGGGGAAGTCAATGGAAAAGCCAACTAATGTCTTACAGCAACTTTTAATATAAGGGAGACCATCTGATTACAAATCTGACATTTTTATTTTCATATTTAATTTCATGGCGTACACGATATTGTTGCTTGCAATACAGTCTAGGGGCATTAAATCGTACAGCTTACTAATGTCATTCAGCAAATTTAATGTAAGAGACCATTCGATTACAAGTCAAGTTTTTTGATATTCCTGTTTTATTTCATATTATACGTGGGACGTTCCAGAAGTACTAGGATTATTGTCATAAAACCCGCATTGTTTAATACAAAAGTCTAATTTTATATCATTTAACAGTTCAAACCTTATTCTACAAACAGTGCAGTTAAATGAATACGCGGTTCGATAGTTGCAGATGTTTAAACTAAGACACGTACTCCTACCCGGCGCATAAAATGACGTCGCGCTATTTTATGCGTCGTTAGTGTTACTAAAAGGGCTATGCAATACGCTGTTTTTAATGATAATGGTGATGAATACATGCTTGTAACGCACAGAGCTACATGTATATAGACCCTTTCAATTAAGCGATAATCGTATGTACAGAGTTACCTCCCGTAAACCGGATGTGACTTTAAACGAGGGCTCTACAAATTAATGACACTATAAACGCAGTAGCGAAGAGATTATTTAATCGCTTTTTTCGTTAATTGCATGTTTCGTAGCTGTTGTTTTTTTCAATTAAGATGTTTATAATGTTCTAACAATGTATGTATAATATGTTACATGTTATGGATGTGGAGGAAACATGTGATTTCTCGGATTTTTTTCTATCAACAATGGTCAATTATCGGGCGTTAATTTCCAAAAAGATCTGTAGTTGTATTAATTTTGTTTTGTAATTCGGTTGTTTGTCATGCACATTTCGTACATTAAATTGAGCGTTTGTGCTAAGATACAGTGTATATTTGTACTTTGATAAATGTACATTTTGCCGGGAATATAAAGCGCAAGTATTTTCACCTGGTTCTTTCAATACTACATCATTACCGCCATTAGACCTAGTTAACTCTGGATCATTGCAATGTCTCATTTCTTTTTACCAATACAATTCACAAGTTATGTGTTGTTTATTATGGATTGTAATAAAACAAAGACATAATTATTTAGGCCTTTGAATACACGTATATTAGAGCCACAACGATTTATTGGAATGTCCTATCTGGTTACATACGTGCCATTTCGGGAAAATTCGGCTTAAAAAGCTGTATAAATGACGATTATGATATTAGTTGAGTGTTATAAATTAATTTAAAAAATACATTATTTATATACAACTGCTCTTCAAACTAACATCACAATTAACAATATTTTGTTTTTAATATAAGAATTGTAAATCTTAATTCACAAAAAGTGACCTGAACTGCAAGTCGAGTGATGGGAAAAACATAACAAATTAAAGTGAGACAGGTGTTAAGGTGCTAAAACCCTAATGCATAAATAAAATCTTGTCGGATGATGAGGTGCTAAAACCCTAACGCATAAATAAATTCTAGGTGCTGTATAATTATATAATGATTTACAATAAACAGCATAGATCCCCTAATATCAAGATAAGCCACCAAGACCATACACTAAATTAGTTTCACAGCAGGGTACTACTATACAACCAATCAGTACTATGTTGTCACCATCTGTCATCTTAATATACATGTACAGTATATTGATCAGTGTTTTACCTTAAATGATTGACATTGATTGACACTTTAAATCAACGTTTGGGTTACTTTTATAAAAAAGTATAAATTATGTCTATCCAAACCACGGAGGTCTCTCTAATTCCGTGTCCGAACAAAAAGTGTAAATTAATGGACATGCACCTGTATGACTTGTGCTACAATGCTCATTTTGATGTTTCAAATATAATTTATTGCAATATTTTTACACGTAGACACCATTTAAGATAAATAAAGTACTTTTTTCATTTACTTGTATATGAATTTCAAATGAACAAAGGTTTCATGATGGAAGAGTAAGATTTGAAACAGACTACATTGTATTGCCAAACAATTTAGTTTTACCTACATACAACAAAATTTTACATAGAATTGATTCTGATTTTAAGTTATTCGTCGTGTGAACTTTTCCGGTGATTCCTTACTTTCTTTGATTGTAGTAAACAACACATCAATGTACTCGTGTTAACACTAAACAAGTAAGCACATGCGGACATGTAAAATCATGCCGCCCGGATTTTAGTACAAACTATATCTAGAAAGAAATTTCCTCCTGTGTAAATTAACGTTTTAATTTCTGGCTGGATAGTCGTATATACTTTTGAAATGATATAGCTAATATTATATACTTTTATGGTGTGTGATGAATTATTAAAATACACAATTTCTTTATGCTAGTATAAAATGTAAGTCAGGTTTCAATGAGTGGATTGTGCGCGCGTGATGCATGATATTTAGGTTCGAAAGGCATGGCTCTCCTTTTAAAACTTTAATAATATCTTTTAATAATATAATTGTTGGAAAGCTTAGTCTACACAGTTCTTAAAACTGCAAATAATAAACATTTTGAGCAAGTTAAATGCCAATTGTTGAGTATTGAATTCAGTTCTTTATTTTTACATTTTCTTGCCCTTGAAATTTTTGTTCCGAAAACATGGCACTTTATGTTTTATTATTGAAAATACATTAACAAAAGTTACATTATTAAAAGGTCTATACGATCTTGTTTTCATAAGTGTTCATCTTTTAAAAATCGACAGAGTAAAACGTGATTTACAGCGGTTTAAAGTTGACACATTTTTTATTTCCTTTACACCCTGACGGTAATCGGCTCGTGTATTCGCTTTGAGCCCTCGTTTGACGTCATCAAAGGGAGACAATTTAATTACGGTCTTAATTGAAAGGGTGTATACACGCATATCGTTTGTAAGAATCGCATGTACTTTTCCAAACTTTATATCGAATATCGGGGCGAGAATCCGCTCAATAAAAAGTTGATATATTGAAAATGACGCGGTAACTGACGTTACCATTTTTTTTATTTCCTATTACTTACATGTCTTTCACACTAGAACAGGCATCCATAATACCTATGTGACTTTCTTAAACCGTAGAAATAACTGCAGAAATATTTCCTATTGTAGTTACGATACTTTGCATACTATTTCGAGCTCATACAATTTTACTGTTGACGGAACCAATTATTTATCAGTTTTTCGTTACGTTCCGATGACGCCACTTTTGCGTTCCGTAGTTGTCCCTCATAGAGTTCAACCTCTTTTTATTTCAGCATCTTAAGTTCAAATATCGTCATGTTTGCAGAAAATGTCCAACACGCAACAAGTTATTTTTTGGTGATGTTTCACATGTAACGATAGGATAGTAGTGAAGATGTAGCTCATTACGGATTCCACATCAGTGGTTATTGATGGGCTGCGCTGGGTGCACGTTACTGTGGTTTCAAAATGGACGATTCCGGACGGACATGACATAATTACGCGATTTTTTCGCAACTGAATTCCGATTTTATATGTTGTATTAATATTTGTATAATTTTAAAAAACTGTATCAATGAGGGCTCCAGTACTAGTACTTTTTGAACGTCCCTCGTACAGTATATTGATGCTTGTAATACACTTTAGGGGAAGTAAATCGAACATTCAACTAATGTCTCTACATCAAATTCCATATTAGTGTTACCTGACCCGTCAGTAGTATAAGTCTATGTTGATGAAGTGTAAAAAGGGCGACCATAACACAAAAAGACATTTTAAAGCTATTATAATAGTATTGCATTCTTGTGTATGTAATTTCTTTCAATGATCATTTGTGATTTAGTTTTGGATTAAGATGATAACATAAATAGATGATGAAAACAGTTTATGACGTCACAATTGGTCCTCTGGTTGTTTGTTGTACCTTTTCAGATCAAACGATTTGATTCTAACAGTGTATGCTCATCACTTCTTTGCCAGTAAACATGCCATTAACGGAACTTTCTTCTGTAGAAATTCATTAATGAAAGACTTTGTCACGGTTAATTCTTAAATCATATCTACCCGTCTCCAACAGACCATAGCTTATACAATGAGTATTTCATTACCAGTTGTCTACACAGATTACGATTTGTCTTATCATCTGTATCTCTTTGTCTCAAAGATTTAGGCTTAATATAATCATAGTTTTTATAGATCAAATCGTATGCCGCATTAGTTACATTTGCTATAATATGCTGCCTATTCTGCTGCCAGCACATCAGTTATAACATTTAAATTCAGGATTTGTTTTAATTCTTATAGTCAATGAATTTAAAGTATTATACAGTTCAAATGTTTGATTATCCTCACGAGCATTTCATTTACGACGTATGATAACTTTTTAATTGGAAATATGATTCCTCATAAAATATCAGAAATTAGAAAATTACGCCATCATGGTAGTCGTTAGAAAAGTTAAAGACAACATTAGATTTGAAATTACAATTGACCGAAATCGCCAGATTGTACAAAGTCAACCACTAGATTGCTCGACACACACAAAATGGTCGTATCATATCCAAGTTCTTCTTGACTCCAAATAAAGCAATAATATTATAATGACGCTTACACAATTCGTCCATGTGTCACAGTGTGTCTAGATCATACAGGTGTAAGACAGATTTTTCCTTCAGTTGATTTTGGAATTCCCCTAACTGGTGTCTGCATATGTTTATGACTGTTTATATTGAAGATAGGAACATCGAATCGCTGATCGAAGGTATCAGTTACGGAGGACAGGGTGTACACTATGTGGGTGGCAAATTTATAGATGCAAGCTTGTGATGTGCAAGGAAAGTTAAGGAAGATAATTTATCATCTACATACTATCACTCGTGTAATGAACATAACAGATCAGATACTTTGTACATGGTAGTATATGATTCAAATATTTAAAATAAATAATTATATACATGTGATAAGAATACAGCATTTGTACAATCAAATACAAAAACACAAAGGTTCTCAGGATTATATCTAATATCAGCACCACAAGACGCTTCTTATGAGACTATTTTCATCAAATCAGAACTTGTCATATTGACCAAAACCGATTGTTTTACCATTAGTAGTAAAGAGTAATGTTTCAAGCGGTGAATATATCGCTGGCTTAGATGAGAAGGTCGTGCTTCAAAATCAATATTTTGAGAAAACAAGAAAAAATTCTGACAATCACTCTTTACTTACGGTAAAACAATACATTTTATCACAACATGTTTCATTGCGCATAAGGAGCAATTAATTGTAAATACCAAAGTAACCGTTATTTATAATTTGGTAAATAGTCGATACAATTTCATAATTCATCAACAGAATGATATGTTACATAGGTTAAAAGCACCATATGATGGGACAAAACTAAATAAAGCTACCAGTTGGTTTAATACACAAATTAAGTCTAAGGGAGGCAACTCTTGCAAAATTATTATTTTATCATCTTTTAATTTTACATAGTATTTCAACAGATAAAGTCAACATTCTGTCGTTGGCCATTGATCAATTGTTGGGAACAACCTACTGATTCCATAAGTATTTGTATTTATCGGATGCGATAATTTGTAATCAAACGTAAGTAATTATTATGCATGAGACGATCCACGATAAAAACACAATCACTTAGTACAAGTTATAAGCACAAACACGAAACACGTTCAAGTTTTTGGTAAATAATCCACTTCTCACACACTGACCATTAATACTTTGCCTGTTCGCCACAAACCGGTCATCTGCTGTACCTTACAAATCTTCAAACACGAGCATCGACCGTGCTACAAGTAACTTGTATTGTGGATCACATGACGGTTGCTGGAATTAGAGTTTAGTGATGAAAACTAGTACATACTTTTATAATTATGACCTACTTGACAGGATTATCGTCTGTCAGTTTGTCCCCATCGTACACCAACACATCTACAACATAGTTATGTTTAAGAGACATATAAGCGAAGTATATATAAGTGATATGCTTGACAAGATATAACTCACGCTCAACTTGAGTAGGCAGTAACTGTTATTCGTGCCTTTTACATGATTTTAACAAATCAATATAGAGTTGTTTAACTGCTTGTCTAAAGTATCGTCCACTCAGGAAGTAAACGTAAAAATTCGATGCACAATTCGACCTATATAAAGCGAACACAACTATATGAATGTAATGCATCTGCTGCTGAGTTAACTGAAGTGATAAAAGCGTATTTTCAGGCAAGCTCAACCAAACGGTTGCTGGAAGTTGTGTTACGAAAAATACGATGTTTGTATTAATCAGAATAATTGTAGTACCGACACTCTGTCTATTTGAGGAATGTATTCGCTTCTTTAATCTTAATAAAATTATAATTGTCCCGACGAAAATGATAGCGAAAGGAATCACAAACGTAAGCGCAATATGGATTACCGTATAACCATAACCTATTGGGTCAAGTTGATCTGGCAAAATCAAGACGCATATAAGTTGCTGCTTTTGGAGGTGAAAAGCTGTGCTATAAACGGTGTTGAAAGAAATGAAACAGGCAAAGAATAGCCACAGGACTAAAAATTGGGCTAATTTGGCTTTTTTGCTGCAAATCAATTTAACTTTATGTGGAAGTGTGACGCACAGAACACGCTCAATTGTGATCATAGCTAGTGTGTTAGAAGACAGTATACTGAAGCATGTGGAAACAGCAGACAATATACAGGTTGATATATAGTCATATTTCTTCATGAAATATGTCACCACCTCTACACACGGACCGGTTGGTACCACTATCAAATCCGATACTGCCAACGATACGAAATACCAATGCGTGGAGGTGAATTGTATCTTGTTACTAAGAAGAGTAACAATGATTAATATATTTCCCACTAAAGCCAACACGAGTGTGACTATATCTAAAACAAATGTCAAATGATCAGTAGAGCCCTTGTGTTCATCATATGTATAATATTCGTGGTAGAAGTGGTAATAGTAGTAGTAATAGTAAGTCTCGTTGTTGAAGTTTTCGGAGGAGTAATCCATGATTAGTGTGTTGTCCGACTTGTTTTCGAGTAATAAGATCATAAAACGCCCCTGCAATATATAGGTTTAATTTGTTAGTAGCATTATTATAGCATTTATTATATAATAATGTTTGTATTGTCTAAAATACGGAATAAATCCCAAGGTGGAATACAGCGCGACGGTCACATTTTCCGTAGCACACATGTTTCGTTTACCCAATCCGTATCATGCATATCTGACGTGTAAGGTTTTTCTATATGCCGAAAATATGACAACGTCGATTACGTCATGGCGTAAACATTTACTTTTTTATGAATGGATGTTGCGTATATGCCAAAATATGCCGACGTTCGTGACGTCAATCTTTACACATTGAACGCATTTTCGCGCGTAAAAGCGCCCTTTTCGTGTTTGTCGATTGCATTACTCCCGTTGGTCTCAAAATCCCACTTGTCGAGCTATTTAGATACGAGTGATAATTACATAAATAATTATAAATACAAATCTTCCTTAATTTTCTTTACATACTAAAACTTTCTTCTATTAACTTGACTCCATGAGTAATGTTAACTTGCGAAAGATGGTACTCGTTACTTCCAGATATATTTGTTGTTAACACCTAGTGTAATCTTGTCCTCAGTAACTGAAGCATTCAATAAGCGATGCAAAGTTCACCTTCTATATATACCGTTATATACAGACGCAGACACCAGTGAAGGGCATTGCAAAATTAGCTGTAGGTAAAGTCTTACAACTGAATGATCTAGACACAAGGTGACACATGGGCGTGTTGTTTAAATCGAAAAGAGCCTTTGTATGCCAGTTAGCTTTCTGCTGAAATAAAGCAGGCATTTATGAGCACCCACCCGAGTTTGAACCATGGTGGTCAGATAAGGCTACAAGCGCACTTACAACTTATCTAAGCAAAGTCCGTCTTACAATTGTATGCCACTGTGGAATATGTGTGAGTTATGTTAGTCTCATTATATTGTTTGGAGTCAACGGGATCTTGTATATAATACAACCATTCTGTGGGTGTCGAGCAATCTAGTGATGTTGTCAAATCTGGCAGTTTCGCATAATTGTATTGTCTAATCTGATGTTGTCTTTAACTTTTGTAAAACAAATTGCATAATTTGTAATTTTGATACAATTTATTGTGATAATTATTTCTTATGATTCATATTTCAAAGTTTTACCATATGTCATAAATGAAAAAGTCGCGAGGTAAATCAATCATTTTCTCTATAAAATACTCTAATTTCATTATCTATAGAAATACAAAACATTTTCTTGAATATAATTGTTATAATTGTTTGGCTGACAGCAGAAAATTTAGCAGAATATTGCAAATGAAATTGATGCAGCATACGAGTCGACCAATTAAAACGTTAATAATATCGTTAATAACGTTTTTATGGCATGGTTATATTTTATATTAGTCTACATTATATAGAATTACGTATTCATATTGTATTTCATGGCGTACACGATGTTGGTGCTAGCAATACAATACAGTCATGGGGAAGTCAATGGAACAGCCAACTAATGTCTTACAGCAACTTTCAATATAAGGGAGACCATCTTATTACAACTCTGACATTTTTATATGATCCTCCGCCGAAGGCGAAGGGGATAAGGTAATGGTAGGCGTCATTTCGTCCGTCAGTCCGTCCGTCCGAACTTCTGTGTGCAACTCCTCCTACATTTCTTAAGGTTATTCGACGAAACTTTCACAGAATGACTGCTATGATGTCCCCCAGCGCATATTGTCAGGATTTTTTTATTCGACCATTTTTGACAGAGTTATTGCCCTTTGTTGTTTTTTACATATAAATTCTTCTGTGTGCAACTCCTCCTACATTTCTTAAAGGAATTCGACGAAACTTTCAAAGAATGACTGCTGTGATGTCCCCAGCGCATATTGTCAGGATTTTTTTTTTCGACCATTTTTTATAGAGTTATTGCCCTTTGTTGTTTTTTTACATATAAATTCTTCTGTGTGCAACTCCTCCTACATTTCTTAATGGAAATTTGACAAAACTTTCACAGAATGACTGTTATGATGTCCCCCAGCGCATATTGTCAGGATATTTTTATTCGACCATTTTTGATAAAGTTATTGCCCTTTGTTGTTTTTACATATAAATTCTTCTGTGTGCAACTCCTCCTACATTTCTTAAGGGAATTTGACAAAACTTTCACAGAATAACTGATATGATGTCCCCCAGCGCATACTGTCAGGATTTTTTATTCGACCATTTTTGACAGATTCAATGCCCTTTGTTAATTTTTTACATATTTCTCATGGAATTTGTCAAACTTTTACAAGTACAGTTATGAGGTGCACTAGCGGATATTGTCAGGGTTTTTCATTTCGGCCATTTTTGAAAGAATTATAGCCCTTTGTTGATTTTTTACATTTTAATTAACTTCTGTGTGCAACTGCTAATACATTTCTTAAGGAATTTTGATGAAACTTTGATTCATTCATTTTTGTCGTTTACCTCAATTTTTCCTTCGGCGGGGGATATGGCTGTCAGTGACTGCTTCTTGTTCATATTTTATTTCATGGCGTACACGATAGTGTTGCTTGCAATACAGACTAGGGGAATCAAATCGTACAGCTAACTTATGTCATTCCAGCAAATTTAATGTAAGATATCATTCGATTACAAGTCAAGTATTTTGATATTCCTGTTTTATTTCATATTACACGTGGGACGTTCCAAAAGTACTAGGATTATTGTCATAAACCCGCATTGTTTAATACAAAAATCTAATTTTATATCATTTAACAATTTCAAACCTTATTCTACAAACAGTGCAGTTAAATAAATACGCGGTTCGATAGTTGCAGATGTTTAAACTTAGACACGTACTCCTACCCGGCGCACAAAATGACGTCGCGCTATTTTATACGTCGTAAGTGTTACTAAAAGGGCTATGAAATACGCTGTTTTTAATGAAATAGGTGATGAATACATGCTTGTAACGCACAGAGCTACATGTATAAACACGCATATCGTTTGTAAGAATCGCATGTACTTTTCCAAGTTTTATATTGAATATCGGGACGAGAATCCGCACAATAAAAAGTTGATATATTGAACTGACGTTACCATTTTTTTTATTTCCTATTACTTACATGTCTTTCACGCTAGAACAACCATCCATAATACCTATGTGACTTTCTAAAACCGTAGAAATAACTGCAGAAATATTTCCTATTGTAGTTACGATACTTTGCATACTATTTCGAGCGCATATACTTTTACTGTTGCCGGGACCTGTTATTTATCAGTTTTTCGTTACGTTCCGATGACGCCACTTTTGCGTTCCGAAGTTGTCCCTCATAGAGTTCAACCTCTTTTTATTTCAGCATCTTAAGGTCAAATATCGTCATTTTTCTGCAGAAAATGTCCAACTCGCAACAAGTTATGTTTTAGTGATGTTTCACATGTAACGATAGGATAGTAGTGAAGATGTAGCTCATTACGGATTCCACATCAGTGGTTATTGATGGGCTGCGCCGTGTGCCCGTTACTGTGGTTTCAAAATGGACGATTCCGGACGGACATGACAGAATTACGCGATTTTTTCGCAACTGAATTCCGATTTAGTATTATGTTTTAATATTTGTATAATTTTAAAAACTGTATCAATGAGGGCTCCAGTACTAGTACTTTTTGAACGTCCCTCGTACACTATATTGATACTTGTAATATAGTTTAGAAGAAGTAAATCGAACATTCAACTAATTGCTCTACATCAAATTCCATCTTAGTGTTACCTGACCCGTCAGTAGTATAAGTCAATGTTGATGAAGTGTAAAAAGGGTGACCATAACACAAAATACATTTTATAGCTATTATATTAGTATTGCATTCTTGTGTATGTGATTTCTTTCAATGATCATTTGTGATTTAGTTTTGGATTAAGGGGATAACATATATAAATGATGAAAACAGTTTATGACGTCACAATTGGTCCTCTGGTTGTTTGTTGTACCTGTTTAGATCAAACGGCTTGATTCTAACAGTGTATGCTCATCACTTCTTTGCCAGTAAACATGCCATAAACGGAACCTTCTTCTTTAGAAATTCATTAATCAAAGACTTTGTCACGGTTAATTCTTAAACCACATCTACCTGTCTCCATCAGACCATAGCTTATACAATAAGTATTTCATTACTAGTTGTCTACACAGATTACGATTTATATTTTCTACTGTATATCTTTGTCTCAAAGATTTAGGCTTAATATTATCATAGTCTTTATTGATCAAATCGTATGCTGCATTAGTTACATTAGGGTGTTTCATTTTTTGAACATTTTCTCCGATAAAAAAACAACCTTTTTTGCCCAACTGTGACCGTCCTCAAACAATGCATATATACCAAAGTTCAGCTAAATTGGTCAATGGGAACACCTTGCCCTTCCGACTCGAACTTTTCACCCAAGAGGGTCTTAGATACACTTTCGGATTATTTCATATTTTTTCAAAATTGTACAAACTATGTGATGTTGCATATCATTTTGAAGTGAATGATCAGAGGAACAATGCTGTAAAAGAATTCATAAGATTAAATACTTTTAGAAAAAGTTATGGCTCTTTGAAATTTGCCGAAAAATGGCTTTTTTACCAATTTTCCTTAAATATAATTGTAACAGGGGAACAAAAATGCGCAACCAGACCGGGGCTCGAACCCGGGACCCTTCGCTTACAGAGTGAATGCTCTACCGACTCAGCTAGCCGGATGCTTACACAAGTTTCTCCCCTTTTGTAAATATGTTCAGACAGTGACATACTCCCCTGTCAGAATGAAATTCGTCCTCGAATTTCTGACATGTTTAGAGAAGACAGTGATATGTTCTCGGAGCAAATACAGTCACGGTCCCACGTTGGGCGCCAAATGTAACAGGGGAAGAAAAATGTGCAACCAGACCGGGGCTCATACCCGGGACCCTTCGCTTACAGGGCGAATGCTCTACCGACTGAGCTAGCCGGCTGCTTACACAAGTTTCTCCCCTTTGGTAAATATGTTCAGACCGTGACATAATTATATTTGAAGTAAATTGAAATAAGGTAGATAAGCATATAATTGGAAAGGTCGCAAGACGGCACTTTCAATGGGACTAACAATACAACACATATGTGACGTGGACTGCAGAAATCAGACCAGATGCGGTAACGTCTATTTTTAGAAAAATGACGTCAAACACTTGCGCTGTTTTTTTCGCGGATTTTTTAATTTATTAACTTATATTTCAAGTGTAATTGTATAACAAAAGTTCTGCTTTAGACAATAAACAATTAAGATATATTTGCAACATTTCACAACCACTTCACGAATATTTTAGTGTAGTCTAGCCATTTTAGCGATAGTTATTTCCCTTTTACTCTGTAAAGGTCAACATACCAAAATGACGGACAGTTGATTGTTTGTCTTATGTTGAGTTCAGTTTGTAAGGTATAATGATGAGAAATGACGCTGATGTTGGTTTGATATGGTTGATATCGAATTATAAAGCTCGTATTTGGAGGTAAGCATATCTTTTATTGTCTGTGATTGCTTTACTGTTGTGAATTATGGATTTAAATTCGTTGATAACATTGACTTTGAAAGCGAAATTTGACTTTAAAATGCTACAAAACAGTCTGTTTTTATGTGGATAAGTCCATTGTATACTCGATTCTTCATAACATAGTGCAAATTTTATGCCTGGAGATAATGAGTTAACATGAGGATTGTTCATGGCTGATTTTATGGATGCATTCATGTTTGTTGACATATTCCCCACCCACCTTACTTTGCTGAAGTTTGCACACATCAAGTAAAATGACTGTCATTTGTCTTCATTTTTTCAAACTCTTTGAATGCATATATCCAACTCACCAGTACATCCTGAAATTCAGTAATGTTCAAACACTACTGTTTACTAGTAAAATAGGTCTGGTTTAGACTGTCTGAAC
The DNA here is from genome assembly GCA_963678985.1 of Spisula subtruncata. NCBI lineage: Eukaryota > Metazoa > Mollusca > Bivalvia > Venerida > Mactridae > Spisula > Spisula subtruncata. The sequence continues at coordinate 21,962,008 of OY787661.1, forward strand.
TGACAAGTAAATTCATTTGACACTTCAGCTACTGTACTGTAGGCTTCCATCCCTACAAAAATGTATGCGGCTCTAATTCACTAGGCCAATTTCCTGTCGGCTTACTTAAACGGGTTTAATTCAAGTGCGTACGGCTCATCCGGACTTAACCGCACACCCAAATAACTGCACATCTCTACAACAATGTAACAATTTGGTATACACAAGCCTCTAGTAGCTGTTCTACTTATAACTACAATGTAGTAGGCCTACTGAGTTAAGTCTGAGAACTGGGAAATCCTTGATGCATCTAACAGTAAGATATGCCTGTTCTGTGGTTAGTATTTACAGTTTGACTGCATGTAATAAAAGGCAAATTATACTTAGTTATATTCTATATGAATAATGCTCTTCATAAAATTAATTCTCATTTTTAGGAGGTTCAATAATTGATCTTGAACAACATGTGTGGACAAACCATGAACATGTCAGTTATGTGGAGTTTACTGTGGGGAGCCTGAGTTTGGACAGAGACCTCTATCTCAGGTATACAACTGATCCAATTATTAAACTTTCATTTGTAAATCCTTCATATTACTTATTCCACTAATTATCTGTAGTGGTTGCTGGACCAAGGATATGTATACCAGTTGTTATACTGTAGACCTGACTGCTGATCATGAAGTGGTTGATCCACAGAACTATTTCAACGTAATATATCATGATTATGACAGTAGCTGATATTATGCCAGTAATTTCAGTATCTGTTATCAATAGTGAACATATCAATAATAGTTTTCAAAGGTCATTTCCTTTTTTAAATAGAATATAGGCTACTATGATACATATCTTCTACTATTCATAAATAAAAAAATGCTTGCAAGACTCTATTTGAGCAGTGTCCATTAATTTGTAAAAGGCTGATGCTGCACAAATATATTAATTGATTGGTTTAATTATGAGTTCTTTCAATAGTATTGGCCTAAATTTGATTGCAAAATGCCCAATATTTGAGTTGCTTTCATTTTATCAGAACTATTAATTAATGGATGTGATACCCAGCATAAACTATGTACCAGTACTTTGCACTTTAATGCATAATATTAGGACATTAAATAAAAAAATCTTATAATTTCTTTTCAGAAAAGTTAATACAGAGACCATATGGCAAAGAAGTGAAGATAAGAAACATTCCAGATGATTATTATAACTCAATTAGTCAGTTTTGGAAATCAACAAGTCATGAATGGAAGTTAATTCTACCTGAATTGTCATACATGATGAAAATCATGTACATAACTAACATCTGAATAACTGTAATTGTTAAAGAAACTACATGTATTTTAACAATTGTAACAATATAACTTATTTTCTGAAAGTTTAATTATATTCTGTCAAGTGAAGCATGTTCCAGTTATGAGTTTAGATTTGTATATCATACATGTATATGATGTAATAGCCTTGCATTGGTATCTTATCTGTCTATGCAAATGTTGATGTTATTTCATGTATTGTCTATTGATTATATGAATTAAGGCATTTTATATTTGTTTCTGCTGCTACTACTGGTTAAAAATGAATTGTTTATCAAGCCTCGTACTATTCTGATGTTACTGAACTGTAGTTTTGTTGCTATACAATAGTTTGTCATTGAAATGGGATAAGAAAACAATTGAGAGAGCATTTCAGTACAAAAACCACATGAAAGGGTCTGTTATACTTTTGCGGTTGCTATGCAAAATGTTCTATTCCACCAGTTGTCAAGGACATTTGCATGATTGGAAATGCATGATAATTTTATACAGTACTGTTATGAAAAGATTATGTGTAGTTCAGCTTAAATATCACTTGTATATAGTGTATACCATGTTTGAATGTTGTTCTCTAAAACATTTATATATAGAAGGTAATTTGTGATCCAGCTTTCTTTGAAAATGCATCAAAAGCTTCATAATTAAACATGTAAATCTACAATTCAAATGCATTATACTGTCAAAAGTGTTAATTTTAATATTGTACTAACTTGACCTTACAATTTTTTAACTTAATACCTGTAGATTCAATGTATTTTGATATTTTTTATCAAAATTGAGTTTCTATCCGTTGCTAGGCAACCAAAATGTCAATATTTACAAGCAGATGTTAAATATTCCAACTTGTTGTTAAAATAATAAAATAAGATGATAACATGTCTTGTGTGTTTATTGTTGTACTATAGCTACACTGTTTTAATGTCTTCTTATTGTATTTGGCATGGAAAAGTCATAATTTTGCACTAAGGCAGTGTTACTTAGTTACAGCATTTTATTTCATTATAATGTAAATAATTCAAGATAACAATGTGAGCTTATCAGAATCTTCATACTTTATAATTCACTACAAAGAAATGAATGTATTTGATCTGAAAATCTAATTCACAGCCACATGTATAGTTATTGGAGTACTGTTGCCATGGTAACTATTATAATATGCAAAATATTTCCATAGTAACCATGTTTTAAAAAGAATGTTGTTGTTCAAGCAATATGTGAACTTGTTGATGTTGTATGGCATACATTTAACAAAGAAAAAGCAGTCAATCTTGGATTTTCCTTTTGAAGGATTTATAGGTTTTGTACAGCCGTTTCACCTTTTTATTGTGTTTTCGGCATCAAGTGCACGTGAAGAAAATGCTGTAAAACCGAAAATAATCACCGGAATCATCTGAAATTTTGAGAATTTATTCTTAAAAGGCTATTCTTCAAGATTATGAAGAAAACTCAAAATGTGAAATTTTAGCATCTGGCCTGATTTCTGCAGTCCCTGACACATATTGTTCTGTGAAAAGTTATGATCACTTTTAATAATGACATAGTATTTGTAGATTTTCCTACATTTTGATCAGTGACTGTCACTCTATGGTAGCTCGCAATAATAATGATATGTTTCCGCTCTATAGTATTTGCATAGTTGTTTATGTCCCCCGTTCATCATAGGCAGGAACCAACAGACAGAGCGAATGTGAAACGAACAGAAAGAGCGAAGGCGAGGAGCCATTGCTATTTGAAAACCAAAAGTTTTGCATCGGGAAAGAGCAATTTCCCTGATGATAGATGGTCTTGCAATGGATTAGTTAGGACCAAGCTCATGGCTAACTCTTTCACCTGTTACAAAAATGAAGTGACTGACTAACAATGCCTTCTCAGCAATGAGATTTGGATCAGGTGTAACTTAAAACCCTTCTTCGTCTTCTAGAATAAGAGAGTCCTCAGAATTAAATGGACTGTGTAAAGCTCAGTGAAACAGGTACACAAATTTCAGACAGAAATCAGTTTCAGATTTGCTCCTTGAAAACTGATTGAAATCATATTCAGTAGATGATGTTGCAAAACGAACCAGGCTTTAAGTAGTGTGTTCAATATAGCAACCTTTGTTACAATCTTGTTCCAGCCTACAGCTGGTCTAGGAAATAATGAGGTTCCTACTCCTATGATCATGTTATGAGGGCGCTCCCAAAAACATTTCTTGTGTCTTCAGGTTTCAGTAGCTAGCTTGACTGAATGTCAACAAGTCTTTAATTAATATTAAAAAGGATATGTTACATGGCTTGTCTTCGACGACTCTAGTGTGTCCTCTAGTATCGTCGTGGTGCATACAGGGGTTTTCGTCGAATAGTCGTTAGTGATAAAAGTTGCTGCGTGCGTTTGCATTTCACCAAGGTCTCGGATGTTGTTCTGGGTAGCAGTTGAATCCTCTGTTGTGGGCATGGCTATTGTTTTGTAAACAACTGTCTAGAATTCTGATGTTAAATTTGGCACGATCCGACCAGGGAATCATATCCCGCAATTTAGTTGCCATTGTTAGCAATGTCGCAAACATAGGTGCCCAAGCTCCATTTATTCGAATGCTAGTGTCATTCCTAGACACTTGATGGCCTCACATTTAGTAACAATCTGGTTTCATCAAGCTTGGCTCTCGTAGATGTAATTATACACATTTGTTGGATAGAAACTCATTTTCCATCTACTGTATCAGGATCGCCAAGAGTGTAACTTTGTAGGGTCTCCCTTATGGATGTATATTATACTGTCATCGGCAACAGTTTGGAAGATATCGTTTATGTAGACCAGAAATAGTCCCATGTGACACTCAGACATTTGAGATTTGCATTGTTCGACTATGCGTCATACGTTGACCAGTAGTCATGACTTGATCCTGATAAGAGTCTTGTTTCTAATATCATAGTGCTTCATCTTTAGAAGCAGACTATTATGTAGAATATTGTCAAACGCTACGACAGATTCTAGCAGAGTCGAAAAGATACTGTTTATAGTGGACTTGAATTGTTTGTAAATGTCAATGCTGAAAGGAGATAGGTGTGAGTGGGTGGGGGTAAAGAACATTCAGAATTATGCAAATACTGCAACAAATGGGACCCACATTGCACGCATTTATCATAGTTTGTAACTGCTGTAGAGTGAAAATAACTGAATTTAGCAAGAATATACAGTTTGTTTTATATCATTTTGCCCCATTGAATGTGGTTTCTTGCTCAATAGATATGCTAAAGTACATGTACTATATTTAAATGTACTTCAAATCTAAATATATGTCGTGGAAATTGGTTAAAAAGCCGATAATTTTTAATTTGCAATCGGCCATAACTCTTTATAAACGTATTAAATCTTATGAATTCTTTTACAGCATTGTTCCTCTGATCATTTCCTTCAAAATGGTATGCAACATCAAATAGTTTGTACAAGTTTGAAAAAATATGAAATAGTCCCAAAATGGATCTAAGACCCTCTTGGGTCAAAAGTTCGAGTCAGAAGGGCAAGGTGTCCTATTGACCAATTTCGCTGAAAATTGTATAATATATGCATTGTTTGAGGAGGGTCACACTTGGGCAATTTTCAAAAAAATGAAACACCCTAAGTTACATGTGCTATAATATGCTGCCTATTCTGCTGCCAGCACATCAGTTTTAACATTAAAATTCAGGATTTGTTTTAATTCTTATAGTCATCGAATTTAAAGTATTGTACAGTTCAAATGTTTGATTATCCTCACGAGCATTTCATTTACGATGTATGTTAACTTTTAAATTGGAAATATGATTCCTCATACAATATCAGAAATTAGAAAATTACGCCATCATGTTAGTCGTTAGAAAAGTTAAAGACAACCTGAGTTTTGACAATACAATTGAACGAAATCGCCAGATTGTACAAAGTCAACCACTAGATTGCTCGACAAACACAAAATGGTCGTATCATATCCAACTTTTTGACTCTAAATAAAACAATAATATCATAATGACGCTTGTAAACATAACTCGTCCATGTGTCACAGTGTGTCTAGATCATACTGGTGTAAGACAGATTTTGCCTTCAGTTGAGTTTGGAATTCCCCTCACTGGTGTCTGCATATGTTTATAACTGTTTATATTGAAGATAGGAACATCGAATCGCTGATCGAAGGTATTACAGTTACGGAGGACAGGGTGTACACTATGTGGCAACAATGAACAGGGTGGCAAATGTATAGATGCAAGCTTGTGATGTGCAAGGAAAGTTAAGGAAGATAATTTATCATCTACATACTATCACTCGTGTAATGAACATAACAGATCAGATACTTTGTACATGGTAGTATATGATTCAAATATTTAAAATAAATAATTATATACATGTGATAAGAATACAGCATTTGTACAATCAAATACAAAACACAAAGGTTCTCAGGATTATATCTAATATCAGCACCACAAGACGCTTCTTATGAGACTATTTTCATCAAATCAGAACTTGTCATATTGACCAAAACCGATTGTTTTACCATTAGTAGTAAAGAGTAATGTTTCAAGCGGTGAATATATCGCTGGCTTAGATGAGAAGGTAGTGCTTCAAAATCAATATTTTGAGAAAACAAGAAAAAATTCTGACAATCACTCTTTACTTACGGTAAAACAATAATTTTCAGATTTAGTTTGGTGAATACGACAAGTTCAGATTTTCATGAAAATATACTCATAAGAAGCGCCTTTCAAATATACATAAGTCCTTATAACGTCGTAAGTGACACTCATGCTAAGTCAGTGATATCTGCATGGGACTCGTGATGACATTCGCTTTGTTTCGTAAATTTAGGACTCCAAGTTGTGAAGAATTCAACATTGCGTGATTGGCTTACAGTGTTAGATAGTGTTTCATGGCTTTGGCAAAATAAATTGTATTTGATGGTAAATAGGTATTTCAAGCTTAAAGAATTGCCCCATTGAACATCATTTCTGTTTCAACATCATTTTTGAACGGACAGACGACCGGAAAAAACGAACGGACGGGCGGACGGACGGATGTACAGGGAAATTGCTATTTTGCCTTCGACATACAAATATCACGGGGCATAAAACAATACATTTTATCACAACATGTTTCATTGCGCATAAGGAGCAATTAATTATAAATACCAAAGTAACCGTTATTTTTAATGTGGTAAATAGTCGATACAATTTCATAATTCATCAACAGAATGATATGTTACATAGGTTAATAGCACCATATGATGGGACAAAACTAAATAAAGCTACCAGTTGGTTTAATACACAAATTAAGTCTAAGGGAGGCAACTCTTGCAAAATTATTATTTTATCATCTTTTAATTTTACATAGTATTTCAACAGATAAAGTCAACATTCTGTCGTTGGCCATTGATCAATTGTTGGGAACAACCTACTGATTCCATAAGTATTTGTATTAATCGGATGCGATAATTTGTAATAAAACGTAAGTAATTATTATGCATGAGACGATCCACGATAAAAACACAATCACTGAGTACAAGTTATAAGCACAAACACGAAACACGTTCAAGTTTTTGGTAAATAATCCACTTCTCACACACTGAACATTAATACTTTGCCTGTTCGCCACAAACCGGTCATCTGCTGTACCTTACAAATCTTCAAACACTAGCATCGACCGTGCTACAAGTAACTTGTATTGTGGATCACATGACGGTTGCTGGAATTAGAGTTTAGTGATGAAAACTAGTACATACTTTTATAATTATGACCTACTTGACAGGATTATCGTCTGTCAGTTTGTCCCCATCGTACACCAACTCATCTACAACATAGTTATGTTTAAGAGACATATAAGCGAAGTATATATAAGTGATATGCTTGACAAGATATAACTCACGCTCAACTTGAGTAGGCAGTAACTGTTATTCGTGCCTTTTACATGATTTTAACAAATCAATATAGAGTTGTTTAACTGCTTGTCTAAAGTATCGTCCACTCAGGAAGTAAACGTAAAAATTGGATGCACAATTCGACCTATATAAAGCGAACACAACTATATGAATGTAATGCATCTGCTGCTGAGTTAACTGAAGTGATAAAAGCGAACCAAACGGTTGCTGGAAGTTGTGTTACGAAAAATACGATGTTTGTATTAATCAGAATAATTGTAGTACCGACACTCTGTCTATTTGAGGAATGCATTCGTTTCTTTAATCTTAATAAAATTATAATTGTCCCGACGAAAGGAATCACAAACGTTAGCGCAATATGGAGTACCGTATAACCATAACCAATTGGGTATAGCTGATCTGGCAAAATCAAGACGCATATAAGTTGCTGCTTTTGGAGGTGAAAAGCTGTGCTATAAACGGTGTTGAAAGAAATGAAAAGGCAAAGAATAGCCACAGGACTACAAATTTGGCTAATTTGGCTTTTTTTGCTGCAAATCAACTTAACTTTATGTGGAAGTGTGACGCACAGAACACGCTCAATTGTGATCAGTGCTAGTGTGTTAGAAGACAGTGCACTGAAGCATGTGGAAACAGCAGACAATTTTCAGGTTAATCCATAGTCATATTTCTTCATGAAATATGTCACCACCTCGACACACGGACCGGTTGGTACCACTATCAAATCCGATACTGCCAACGATAAGAAATACAAATGGGTGAAGGCGAATGTTAGTTTGTTACTAAGAAGAGTAACAATGATTAATATATTTCCCACAAAAGCCAACCCGATTGTGGCTATATCTAAAACAAGTGCCAAATGATCAGTAGAACCCTTGTGTTCATCATATGTATAATATTCGTGGTAGAATTGTTGGTAATAGTAGTAGTAATAGTAAGTCTCGTTGTTGAAGTTTTCGGAGGAGTAATCCATGTTTAGTGTGTTGTCCGACTTTTTTCGGTTAATAAGATCATGAAACGCACCTAAAATATATAGATTTAATTTGTTAGTAGCATTATAATAGCATTTATTATATAACACAATATGTATTGTCTAAAATACGGAATAAATCTCAAAGTGGAATACAGCGCGACGGATCACATTTTCCGTATAATACATGTCTGGTTTATCGAATCCGTAACATACATGTCTGACGTGTAAGGTTTTTCTACATGCCAAAAATATGACAATGTCGATGACGTCATGACGTAAACATTTACTTTTTTATGAATGGATGTTGCGTTATATGCCGAAAATATGCCGACGTTCGTGACGTCAATCTTTACACAATGAACGCATTTTCGCGTAAAAGCGCCTTTTTCGTGTTTGTGGATTGCATTGACGTAACGCACGCAACTGAGTACGTCCGTAATTTCGTACACTCGCTGTAAAACAGTAGTTGATACTACTTTCTATTTCACTCGATACATTACATATCATATACCAAAATATTAGTTATAAAATTGTTTACATTGTTATTTTAATTTGAATTAATGTAGAATAACATGTAGCCGTAGCATTCGAGACAATGTCCGACTGATATACAACAAGAGGGCCATGATGGCCCTATATCGCTCACCTGATTATAAATGAAGCCCTGCACAATTTAGACTAACAAAGATAGAGCGTAAATATAGAAACTGGTGACCCCCGGGGCGGGGTCAATTTTGACCCCAGGGGCATGATTTGAACAATCCTGATAGGGGACCACTTGATGATGCTACATACCAAATATCAAAGCTCTAGGCATTGTAGTTTTAGAGAAGAAGATTTTTATATGTCTTCCCTATATAAGTCTATGTAAAACTGGTGACCCCCGGGGCGGGGCCAAGTTTGACCCCAGGGGCATAATTTGAACAATCTTGGTAGGGGACCACTAGATGATGCTACATACCAAATATCAAAGCTCTAGGCATTGAAGTTTTAGAGAAGAAGATTTTTATATGTTTTCCCTATATAAGTCTATGTAAAACGGTGACCCCCAGGGCGGGGCCAATTTTGACTCCAGGAGCATAATTTGTACAATCTTGGTACGTGACCACTAGATGATGCTACATACCAAATATCAAAGCTCTAGGCATTGTAGTTTTAGAGAAGAAGATTTTTATATGTCTTCCCTATATAAGTCTATGTAAAACTGGTGACCCCCGGAGCGGGGCCAAGTTTGATCCAAGGGGCATAATTTGAACAATCTTGGTAGGGGACCACTAGATGATGCTACACACTAAATATCAAAGCTCTAGGCATTAAAGTTTTAGAGAAGAAGATTTTTATATGTTTTGACCCTATATAAGTCTATGTAAAACTGGTGACCCCCGGGGCGGGGCCAAGTTTGACCCCAGGGGCATTATTTGAACAATCTTGGTAGGGGACCACTAGATGATGCTACATACCAACTATCAAAGCTCTAGGCATTGTAGTTTTAGAGAAGAAGATTTTTATATGTCTTCCCTATATAAGTCTATGTAAAACTGGTGACCCCCGGGGCGGGGCCAATTTTGACCCCAGGGCCATAATTTGAACAATCTTGGTAGGGGACCACTAGATGATGCTACATACCAAATATCAAAGCTCTAGGCATTGAAGTTTTAGAGAAGATTTTTATATGTTTTCCCTATATAAGTCTATGTAAAACGGTGACCCCGGGGGCGGGGCCAATTTTGACCCCAGGGCCATAATTTGAACAATTACTAAATCCCCCAATGCCACGTACATCCTAGCAAAATTTCATCAAAATTGGCCAAATGGTTTCAGAGGAGATGTCGTTTGAAAGTGTGGACGGACGGACGGACGTTCTCACTGACTTGACATTGTGGAGTTTTCTTTTGTTCATCCTTTTGTTTGTAAAACCCCATAAGCAACATTTTGCACCCCGTAAGCAACGGAATGAATAGAATCTAAATATAGCCTATTGTTCCACACCTCACAACTACAAGTGGGTGAGTACGGACGTACAGACGGACGGACGACGGACGGTGATTGATCACAATAACTCACCTTGAGCACTATGTGCTCAGGTGAGCTAAAAATCCGTGTGCAATTTGTAACACAAAATATTGCTCGTCAGCTTAAAATAACAGCTGTTTTATTCAAAATGGCATTAATTTTGTGGGATATTTCACCGAGTGGCGGCAGAAGTTACGTTTTTTAACATATCATCGTGAAAAATCACGGGTGCATAAAAAAAAAAGTTAAATTATAAACAGGTTACACGAAAAAAGTGCAAATTTGCAAAAGATTGCCGAAAATTTTCCGAAGATGCATGATTATTTCGCAATTAGTTTTTAATTTTTATAAATAAAATAATTATGATTTCGTTTTTAAAATATTATTTTTGTTTTATCATCCATAATAAAATCCCAATGCATTCCAACCAATAATTATCGAGATTATTAGAATGAAATGTGTGGAGGAAAATTGTCCTACTCGCGCGTTTTTGCGATGCGTTGTGGCATAGACCATTTACGAAACTAAATAATTTAATCATAAGTCATAGCACGTACAATTAAAATAAAATTTAAAATATTACCAGAGTGAAAATTTTACTTTTAAAAATTGTTGAGAATTGCTCTTAAAATAAGCCCGACACCCTTAAATCAATATGTGGAGGAAGATTGTCCTACGGCGCAATTTTGCGACGTTTCAGACGTTTTATGCGTAACGCAAGTTTTTATAGTGGACGAACTACATAACCAAAATAATTATTTTGAGCGATATTATGCATAGACGAGCAATGCATTTTGTATCCGTATATTATAGAACAATGTGGTGTTTTGTTTTTCATAAAACAGTACATAGATAAGTGTGTTAGGGGTTGAATACGTAAGTGAGTAAGAAACTTGTCAGTTAGACAACGAGTGATACGAGTGAATAAGCGTTAAATTGAATAAGCGGGAGAAATTGCTAACGAAAGACGCCAAATTTTCTTAATTAAAGAACGATGATATTGACAAATAAATGTATTGTAGTTCTCGACATTGTAAACATTTGCAGAATTAAACATTAATGATTAGATCATAAGATTAGTATTACGCAGAATAAGTTATGCTGACGTAACATGACGTAACACAAACGTACTCAATACCGTGCGTTACGTCATTACTCCCGTTGGTCTCAAAATCCCACTTGTCGAGCTATTTAGATACGAGTGATAATTACATAAAATTTTATGAATACAAATCTTCCTTACCTTTCTTTGCACATTTAAACTTTCTTCTATAAACTTCACTCCATGAGTAATGTTAACTTAACTTAAGATGGTACTCGTTACCTTTAGATATATTTGTTGTTAACACCTAGTGTAATTTTGTCCTCAGTAACTGAAGCCTTCGATAAGCGATGCGAAATACACCTTCTATATATACCGTTATATGCAGAAGCATTTACCAGTGAGGGGCATTGCAAAATTAGCTGTAGGTAAAGTCTTACAACTGAATGATCTAGACACAAGGTGACGCATGGACGTGTTGTTTAAATCGAAAAGAGCCTTTTTATGCCAGTTAGCTTTCTGCTAAAATAAATCAGGCATTTATGAGCATCCATCCGAGTTTGAACCATGGTGGTCAGATTAGGCTACAAGCGCACTAACAACTTATCTGAGCAAAGTCCGTCTTACAATTGTATGCCACTGTGATACATGTGTGAGTTATGTTAGTCTCATTATATTGTTTGGAGTCAACGGGATCTTGTATATAATACAACCATTCTGTGGGTGTCGAGCAATCTAGTGATGTTGTCAAATCTGGCAGTTTCGTATAATTGTATTGTCTAATCTGATGTAGTCTTTAACTTTTGTAAAACAAATTGCATAATTTGTAATTTTGATACAATTTATTGTGATAATTATTTCTTATGATTCATATTTCAAAGTTTTACGATATGTCATAAATGAAAAAGTCGTTATGGCATGGTTATATTTTATATTAGTGTTCATTATATAGAATTACGTATTCATATTGTATTTCATGGCGTACACGATGTTGGTGCTAGTTTTACAATACAGTCTTGGGGAAGTAAATGGAAAAGCCAACTAATGTCTTACAGCAACTTTCAATATAAGGGAGACCATCTGATTACAACTCTGACATTTTTATATTCATATTTAATTTCATGGCGTACACGATATTGTTGCTTGCAATACAGTCTAGGGGAATTAAATCGTACAGCTGACTAATGTCATTCCAGCAAATTTAATGTAAGAGACCATTCGATTACAAGTCAAGTATTTTGATATTCCTGTTTGATTTCATAGTATACGTGGGACGTTCCAAAAGTACTAGGATTATTGTCATAAAACCCGCATTGTTTAGTACAATTTAGTAATTTTATATCATTTAATAGTCTAAACCTTATTCTACAAACAATGCAGTTAAATGAATACTTGGTTCGATAGTTGCAGATGTTTAAACTTAGACACGTACTCCTACCCGGCGCACAAAATGACGCCGCTCTATTTTATACGTCGTAAGTGTTACTAAAAGGGCTATGAAATACCCTGTTTTAATGATAATGGTGATGAATACATGCTTGTAACGCACAGAGCTACATGTATATACACGCATATCGTTTGTAAGAATCGCATGTACTTTTCCAAATTTTATATCGAATATCGGGGCGAGAATCCGCACAATAAAAAGTTGATATATTGAAAATGTCGCGGTAACTGACGTTACCATTTTTTTATTTCCTATTACTTACATGTCTTTCACGCTAGAACAACCATCCATAATACCTATGTGACTTTGTAAACCGTAGAAATAACTGGAGAAATATTTCCTATTGTAGGTACGATACTTTGCATACTATTTCGAGCGCATATAATTTTACTGTTGACGGAACCTGTTATTTATCAGTTTTTCGTTACGTTCCGATGACGCCACTTTTGCGTTTCGAAGTTGTCCCTCATAGAGTTCAACCTCTTTTTATATTTCAGCATCTTAAGTTCAAATATCGTCATGTTTGCAGAAAATGTCCAACACGCAACAAGTTATGTTTTGGTGATGTTTCACATGTAACGATAGGATAGTAGTGAAGATGTAGCTCATTACGGATTCCACATCAGTGGTTATTGATGGGCTGCGCCGGGTGCACGTTACTGTGGTTTCAAAATGGACGATTCCGGACGGACATGACAGAATTACGCGATTTTTTTGCAACTGAATTCCGATTTAGTATTATGTATTAATATTTGTATAATTTTAAAAACTGTATCAATGAGGGCTCCAGTACTAGTACTTTTTGAACGTCCCTCGTACACTATATTGATGCTTGTAATACAGTTTAGGGGAAGTAAATCGAACATTTAACTAATGTCTCTACATCAAATTCCATCTTAGTGTTACCTGACCCGTCAGTAGTATAAGTCTAATATGTTGATGAAGTGTAAAAAGGGCGACCATAACACAAAAAGACATTTTAAAGCTATTATATTAGTATTGCATTCTTGTGTATGTGATTTCTTTCAATGATCATTTGTGATTTAGTTTTGGATTAAGATGATAACATAAATAGATGATAAAAACAGTTTATGACGTCACAATTGGTCCTCTGGTTGTTTGTTGTACCTGTTCAGATCAAACGACTTGATTCTAACAGTGTATGCTCATCACTTCTTTGCCAGTAAACATGTCATAAACGGAACTTTCTTCTATAGAAATTCATTAATCAAAGACTTTGTCCCGGTTAATTCTTAAATCATATCTTACCGTCTCCATCAGACCATAGCTTATGCAATAAGTTTTTCATTACTAGTTGTCTACACAGATTACGATTTATATTTTCAACTGTATCTCTTTGTCTCAAAGCTTTAGGCTTAATATTATCATAGTCTTTATTGATCAAATCGTATAGTGCATTAGTTACATGTGCTATAATATGCTGCCTATTCTGCTGCCAGCACATCAGTTTTAACATTTAAATTCAGGATTTTTTTTTATTCTTATAGTCAACGAATTTAAAGTATTATACAGTTCAAATGTTTGGTTATCCTCACGAGCATTTCATTTACGACGTATGTTAACTTTTAAATTGGAAATATGATTCCTCATACAATATCAGAAATTAGAAAATTACGCCATCATGGTAGTCGTTAGAAAAGTTAAATACAGCATTAGATTTGACAATACAATTAAACGAAATTGCCAGATTGTACAAAGTCAACCACTAGATTGCTCGACACACATAAAATGGTCGTTTCATATCCAAGTTCTTCTTGACTCCAAATAAAACAATAATATTATAATGACGCTTAAATAACTCGTCCATATGTCACAGTGTGTCAAGATCATACAGGTGTAAGACAGATTTTACCTTCAGTTGATTTTGGAATTCCCCTAACTGGTGTCTGCATATGTTTATAACTGTTTATATTGAAGATAGGAACATCGAATCGCTGATCGAAGGTATCAGTTACGGAGGACAGGATGTACACTATGTGGCAACAACTAACAGGGAGACAAGTTTATAGAAGCAAGCTTGTGATGAGCAAGGAAATGCATGGAATATTTTAATTCAACATCTACATCTTAGTATCACTGGTGTAGTCAACAAAGCAGGTCAGAGACTTTGTACATGAAAGTACGTGAATAATCTATTTAAAATTATACACATGTAATAAAAATACAGCATTTTTATAATAAAATAAACATACAAAAATTGTCACATGATTATATGTAAAATCAGCACCACAAAGCGCTTCTTATGAGACTATTTTCATCAAATCGGAACTTGTCATGTTCACCAAACTGACGATGAAACCGATTGTTTTACCATTAGTAAAAGTAATGTTTCAAGCGGTGAATATATCGCTGGCTTAGAATGAGAGGGTCGTAACTACAAAATCAATTTCTCTTGACTAATGGTTAAACAAGATTTTTCAACATCAGTTTGGTCAACATTTACTAGTTACATTTTCATGAAAATAGGCTAATAAGAAGCACCCTGTGGTTAAAAGCCCCATAGGTTAAAAGCAGCATAAGATGGGACAAAACAAAATAAAGCTACAAGACGGTTTGTTGTCACAATATCAACTTGTAATAAAAATGCACTATTTCAAGTCTAAGGGAGGCAACTCTTGCAAAATAAGTATTTTGTCATTTTTTTATTTAACATACTATTTCGACAGATAAAGTCAACATTCTGTCGTTATAACCATTGATCATTTATTGGAAACAACCTACTGATTCCATAAGTGCTTGTATTTATCGGATGCAATAATTTGTATTCAAATGTAAGTACTTATTATGAATGAGACGATCCACGATAAAACACAATCACTGAGTACAAGTTATAAGCACAAACACGAAACACGTTCAAGCTGTCTGTAAATAATCCACTTCTCACACAACGATCGTTAATACTTTGCCTGTTCGCCACAAACCGGTCATCTGCTGTACCCAACAAATCTTCAAACACGTAACTTGTATTGTGGGTCACATGACGGTTGCTGGAATTAAAGTCTAGTGATGAATACTAGTACATACATTTATAATTATGACCTACTAGACAGGATTATCGTCTGTCAGTTTGTCCCAATCGTACACCAACTTATCTACAACATATTTATGTTTAAGAGACATATAAGCAAAGTATATATAAGTGATATGCTTGACAAGATATAACTCACGCTCAACTTGAGTAGGCAGTAACTGTTATTCGTGCCTTTTACATGATTTTAACAAATCAATATATAGTAGTTTAACTGCTTGTCTAAAGTATCGTCCACTCAGGAAGTAAACGTAAAAATTGGATGCACAATTCGACCTATATAAAGCGAACACAACTATATGAATGTACTGCATCTGCTGCTGAGTTAACTGAAGTGATAAAAGCGTACTTTCAGGCAAGCTAAACCAAATGGTTGCTGGAAGTTGTGTTACGAAAAATACGATGTTTGTATTAATCAGAATAATTGTAGTACCGGCACTCTGTCTATTTGAGGACTGCATTCGTTTCTTCAATCTTAATAAAATTATAATTGTCCCGATGAAAATGATAGCGAAAGGAATCACAAACGTTAGCGCAATATTGAGTACCGTATAACCATAACCAATTGGGTCTAGTTGATCTGGCAAAATCAAGACGCATATAAGTTGCTGCTTTTGGAGGTGAAATGCTGTGCTATAAACGGTGTTGAAAGAAATGAAACAGGCGAAAAATAGCCACAGGACTAAAAATTGGGCTAATTTGGCTTTTTTGCTGCAAATCAACTTAACTTTATGTGGAAGTGTGACGCACAGAACCCGCTCCATTGTAATAAGTGCTAGTGTGTTAGAAGACAGTATGCTGAAGCATGTGGAAACAGCAGACAATTTACAGGTTAATCCATAGTCATATTTCTTTATGAAATATGTCACCACCTCGACACACGGACCGGTTGGTACCACTATCAAATCCGATACTGCCAACGATATGAAATACCAATGCGTGGAGGTGAATTTTATCTTGTTACTTAGAATAGTAACTATGATTAATATATTTCCCACTAAAGCCAGCATGAGTGTGACTAATTCTAAAGTAAATGACAAATGATCAGTAGAACCCTTGTGTTCATCAAATGTATAATATCCTTGGTAGAAGTGTTCGTAATAGTAGTAGTAATAGTAAGTCTCGTTGTTGAAGTTTACGGAGGGGTAATCCATGATAAGTGTGTTGTCCGACTTTTTTTCAGTTAATGAGATCATGAAACGCCCCTGAAATATATAGGTTTAATTTGTTAGTACACTCAGGGTTGTAAGAACCAAAAAATTGTCATTTTGTTCGCAAGGTGTATAAAGCACCAAACCTTCATTAAATAACAATTAATATATTGGCTTCCAGAAAAGTGAACGAGACAACCTGTTCAGCCCCTTTTTCTAATATATGAGGCCCAAAATAGGGTCCATCACGTTAAATTAATGTGCACACTAAAAATATGAAAACGCTCAAATGTTTTAAACATTATTGAAATTCACCAAAATTTGAATTGGAATGACGAAATGAAGTACATATCTGATATATCATATTATTAATTCCACTATTATACATAATTTGTTTTTCAAATATGAGGCCCGAAAGGAGTATTTGTGAAAAGTTTCATAGAATAAAAACATATTTGTATACTAGTACTTATTTTCAGTATTCTGGATATTTGAACAAGACAACGATCAATGCAGCCCAGTTGACCAAGTGATGATTATAATATAATTTAATTCATTAAAGATACAATTGATCATGATTAAGGCCCTTAAAAGGTCATTTTCAATCATGAAAAAGTGGATGAATCGAATATATTCACGATTCAATCTGTAAGACACATAATTGTCTCTAAAATGTGTAACAAGTGATTTGTAAAAGTGATTTATATTTTGTTGTATGTGAAAATTTACCATATTGATACTTTAATAATAGTTCTAATCCACTTAGGGGTACAAACTAAATATAAGACTTGATATTCGACACAATAGAAAACAAATCAGTACATTAATTTAATACTCACACACAAGGCATATTTTGTACCCATAATAAAGTATAATAAAATAACATAAATAGTTAATATGTGACGACATTTTGTGAATTGAGGCCATATAAAGGGTAAAATCTATGCTGAAAAAATGGATTACATTCATATGTTGAGAAACGATATCAAAATATTTATATTTACTCATAGATTTAATCATACTATTTGTAACAGAAATATATAGTGGGTTAAATGTTGGTATTTGAGCTATACCACATTTTAAATAGTAAATGTGTATATGAGGCCCCGCATGTGGTTCAACTTCACTTGGTGCCCATTGTTGGGTAAATAGCAAATAGTTCTTCAAAGTCATTTGTTTTCATTATTGCATACACTATACATACATGTAATATTCGATTCTTCAACATGTCGCATGTATGTTAACACCAAATATTCATTGCACAAATTGATGAGATAAAACATGATATTGTGTTGTACGACGAATGTGAATTTTCATCAATATTTTATTGTTTTCTATTTCAATATTTATCGTTATGTAGTAACGTTTTGTAATAGATGTTCAAAACATTATTCTTCCTATGATTATAGTTTTGTATGAATGTACATGTATATGAAGCATGGTACAGTTTTTATCCCATGGATATTACTGAATATGTGTCATGTACTCCCGTACCACAAACTACAAATTAACTTCTACATTAGCAGTGCATCCATTAATGTATGCATTTGATCGTATTTGTCATACCATGGACCCAGAATAGCTGTACCTGAGGCTCTAACAGATACTCATAGAGCTAGGACTGGTTTAGCAAGGCAGGTTTGGAGACCCCATGGAGCCAGATGTAGATGTATCAACGGGAAGTATGTAGCTAATAAAGCTTGAAGTCTGTGCCAAAGAGTGATAGGTCCCCATTTAACCAAGAGTTACTGTGACAATTGAAGTCTCAAGAAGCCCGCGTGTGCCTAGTACAGTTAAAAGCTAAGATATCAGCGTTCGAGGGTCGCTTTCAGCAGTTCAGCCATAGAGCCACGCTTTAATGGACGTTTTAACTTCCCCTGATCATTAGCCTTTGGAATCATGCGCCCGAGTCTCCATGAAGAATTCAAGTCACTGCTGATTGTATGTATCCATCATTGAGACCCACTCTCGTCACAAGTATCAATTAACACAGTGGTATCCATAAGAAATGGTTGAATAAGGTGGTGGTGAGTACTTCAAGGGACTAAGTATTCTAGAAGCTTCTACTGTCAGCATTGCTCTCTAGCAGTTCAGAGGTGGTCGAAGATGATAGAAGTAAGTGACCCTATAATAATCGCATTAGGTCATAGACTACCCATATGGTCTTGAATAGTTGTACCAATGTACATACTAGTAATTGGTGACGGTAAGTATTTTATTGTGCCTGTAACATTAAATTACGCCATAGGACTGACCTCAGTTTACCACATCAGGTCTAAACTGCCTGCCATGAGTAACCTATAACTTCTGGAATATACGTAATGTGTGTTACCGGTACACACTACGTCTTGGTATGACTGTACTTTTGCTGATGACATTGCTCTTCTAGCACAGCTCTACCATGACATTCAAGCCAAGTCGGAGAAAATCGCATCACAAGGTCTGAAGATTGGGCTCACCATCAATACACGTAGACCAAAGTTACGAAAAGCAATGCACGAACGGAACACCAAGTCATCGTCACAGACAACAGTGCAATTGAAAAGGTAACGAAGTTTGTGTACCTGGGCAGCAAAGTGACAGATGATGGCAACTCTGAAAAAGATGTCAACAGGCGGATATCATAAGCCAGAGGTGCAGTTGCTGTACATCAACAAAGTTGAGAATCTTCAAGACCAATGTTTTGGCTAATCTGTTGTATGGCTTAGAGTCATGGAAGGTCAAGCAGTCCACCAGCAGTAAGCTTGATGTCTTCCAAAAAGACAAATAATGTCCTAGACGTATTATAGGGATAGTCTGGCAAAACAGCATCTCCAATGCAAATCTTCACCATATCACCGCCACCAAACCACTTTCAGCAGAGATCCAGCGTAGAAGATTGCATTGGATTGGACATGTCCTCAGGATGGAAGACGCAGCCATCCCAAAAGTGGCCATGAGGTGGACACCAGTTCGAAGAAGGAAATGGGAGACCAAAATAAACAAGGAGAATATTTGTAGATAAAGAGTTGGAGTCTGAAGGTGGAGCTGGAGCCGTTCAACCACCCTTTGACATTTTCAAACTTTCCCTGGTCTTTGGGTTACCTAATGATACCTGTATTCGAGTCTCCCTGTGACTATTTCTCTCCTGTGGGTGTGGCAGCCAACATCGATTTGCAATGCCCAGGAATAGACACTACTAAGCTAAGACTGGATAAGTACAGGGTGTTCCATAATATCTGTCCCCATTACAAACAAATGCCATGCGCACATGCCTGATCTCATCTGATATCTTCATATACCAATGGAAAGCTAACATTTCAAAGTTTTATTCAGTATATAATATGACAATTTTATTATCAAAGCAACATTGGAATTAAGATTTCTGTAAAATGGCAATTTTTCGATAAATGTCAAAATGTCGTCCATGTTGAATTTGCTTTCCAAGTTGAATTACATAGCTTGTAAAGTTTTGCATGATATAACCAGTTTTAAAGTTTTTAAAAACAAAAATATTGTATTGATATGAAAGTTGAATCCATTTGTGATAATCTAAAAACTTATGTGTGATACAGTTGCTTTGGTTACCAGTTGCTAGGCAATGAAAGAAGCTAACACAAAAACATTACTTTCTCGCTTTCATACAAGTAAAGAAGTGCATGATCTTTGGTTGTTTTCTTTCTAAATTATTATTTTAAAGTCATAAATTGCTTTGGTGGTTGTATTAAAAACTACAAACGTCTATTTGTGAATTTATAACATTCATTTGGAAAAAATGTTATTTAAAAACCTGTCACCTGGTTGCTTGACTATAAGAAAGTATGTATCTGCATGG
Organism: Spisula subtruncata; assembly: GCA_963678985.1. Taxonomy (NCBI): domain Eukaryota; kingdom Metazoa; phylum Mollusca; class Bivalvia; order Venerida; family Mactridae; genus Spisula; species Spisula subtruncata. The sequence goes on from OY787661.1 coordinate 21,982,670, forward strand.
TTATGTCCTTCCGTTGCCTAGCAACTAGAAAACAAAATAACTGCTACCTCAAAATACTTTCATCTTGTTGTATAGAACATAAACTTTCAAATCAACGATTATTTTGTTAATAAACAAAACCAATCTTGTTTTATCATTCAATACTTTACAAACTATGATATCAATTTGGGTTAAAAATAACTTTGAACGGCATTTTGACAATTATCGAAAAATGACATTTTGCAAGAATCTTTGTTACTGGGTTGTTTTGAAAGAAACATTGTCATGTTATATACTGAATAAAACTTTGAAATGTTAGCTTTCTATTGATGTATGAATATATCAGTTGAGATCATGCATGTACTCCTGACATTTATTTATAATGGGGACAGATATTATGAAACACCCTGTACACGAATAAAAAAGAAATGAATCCCTTATTACGGGCCTCAAGAAATTATTAAAACACCCGGTTTCCATATTCCATGTGTCTAAAATTAATGTTCTGACGTTATTGATGTTGATTAATTTGTAAAAAAATAAATATAAGGAAATCATTACAATATTTTAGGTCATGAAAACATTTGTACTCAATAACAAAACATTCAAACGCTAGTAATGAGTACCATTTTCACATGTGAATTCAACTGATAATGACTCCAAGTTCTGTTCGGATTACGATACCAGCGGGGACTCACCGTTATGTTTAATTATTACTTAAGATCGTAAATTATGATAACAACTACTTCAACATTATGTACAACACAGTTATAGATTATTTGCGTAACAATTGAGAAACTATTAATGTGTATATTATATACAGAAGAATTTGTGAAATTAAGTACACTTTTGGGGCCTCATTTGCGCAAAACACGGGCCTCACAGACATGTTTTATTAGTATTGATATTGGTGGTGGTCTTTAAGTACAACTATACTATGTTTGGTGATTTATATACATCATGTGAACATCCATGCTCTTATTTTATTATTTACCCAATTTCGGGCCTCATTTTTTGTTAGAATCACCAATGGGGCCTCTATTCCAATTTTTTATTATTACAAAAAAACAGCAAATTTCAAACATTCACATTTATCACAAAATATACTAGGGCTAAATGTGTTTTGATCCACAATCAGGCAACTAATAATGTATTTATATTGACAGGTAAGCGATAATTCATATACCCCTTCGGGGCCTCATTTGTGCAGGAGAAAGGGCCTCTCATGCTTTTCTCTTTGGATTTTTTTCATCAGACTGACTTATAGAGCAACTGTGCCAAGTTTGGTGCTTTATACACCATGTGAACATTCATGGCTCTTACAACCCTGAGTAGTAGCATTATAAATAGAGGATCTTGCATGAGTGCTCATTACATACGAGTTTTATTAAACGAGTTGACAAAACAATATGACACGAGGCTTTGCCGAGCGTCATATTGTTTTTGTCGACGAGTTTAATAAACCTCGTATGTAATTAGCACGAATGTAAGATTCTATTTATCACATAACCTTAGAGAACACTCATTAATGATCAAAACGCTGATGTACGCTACATAGGATCCATTTAATATTTAGCGTTACAATGCGCGCGACGTCATGGCGACGTTTGTATTATACTGACGTCACGGGGCGACTCAAGGCACGGATAGGCTTACATCACGTCACCCTGAACCAACCCACCAATCAAAGTTGAGCTAATTTAAATGTTAAATGAATGGGCTGGGAGTGCAAAACGATATTTCCGGCACGGCATTAATGCACTCCCAGACCACAGGTTATGTGATAAAAGCAATTATTATATACAATGTTTGTACTGTCTAAAATACGGGATCAATCGCAAAGTGGAATACAGCGCGACGGATCACATTTTCCGTATCATACATGTCTGGTTTACCGAATCCGTACCACGAATGTCTGACGTGTAAGGATTTTCTATATCCCGAAACTATGACAACGGCGATGACGTCATGACGTAAACATTTACTTTTTTATGAATGGATGTTGTGTTATATGCCGAAATATGCCGACGTTCGTGACGTCAATCTTTACACAGTGAACGCATTTTCGCGCGTAAAAGCATTTTTTCCGTGTTTGTAGATTGCATTACTCCCGTTGGTCTCAAAATCCCACTTGTCGAGCTATTTAGATATGAGTGATAATTACTTATAATTTTATAAATACAAATCTTCCTTACCTTTCTTTGCACATTAAAACTTCCTTCTATAAACTTCACTCCATGAGTAATGTTAACTTGCGAAAGATGGTACTCGTTACTTCCAGATATATTTGTTGTTAATCTTGTCCTCAGTAACTGAAGCCTTCGATAAGAGATGCGAAGTTCACCTTCTATATATACCGTTATATACAGAAGCATACACCAGTGAGGGGCATTGCAAAATTAGCTGTAGGTAAAGTCTTACAACTGAATGATCTAGACACAAGATGACACATGGACGTGTTGTTTAAATCGAAAAGAGCCTTTTTATGCCAGTTAGCTTTCTGCTGAAATAAAGCAGGCATTTATGAGCATCCACCCGAGTTTGAACCATGGTGGTCAGATTAGGCTACAAGCACAGTAACAACTTATCTAAGCAAAGTCCGTCTTACAATTGTATGCCACTGTGGTATATGTGTGAGTTATTCTAGTCTCATTATATTGTTTGGAGTCAACGGGATCTTGTATATAATACAACCATTCTGTGGGTTTCGAGCAATCTAGTGATGTTGTCAAATCTGGCAGTTTCGTATAATTGTATTGTCTAATCTGATGTTGTCTTTAACTTTTGTAAAACAAAATTGCATAATTTGTAATTTTGATACAATTTATTGTGATAATTATTTCTTATGATTCATATTTCAAAGTTCTACCATATGTCATAAATGAAAAAGTCGCGAGGTAAATCAATCATTTTCTCAATAAAATACTCTAATTTCATTATCTATAAGAATACAAAACATTTTCTTGAATATAATTGTTATAATTGTTTGGCTGACAGCAGAAAATTTACCAGAATATTGCAAATGAAATGGATGCAGCATACGAGTCGACCAATAAAAACGTTAATAATATCGTTAATAACGTTTTTATGGCATGGTTATATTTTATATTAGCCTACATTATATAGAATTACGTATTCATATTTTATTTCATGGCGTACACGATAGTGTTGCTTGCAATACAGTTTTGGGGAAGTAAATTGTACAGCCAACCAATGTCATTCCAGCAAATTTAATGTAAGAGACCATTCGATAACAAGTCAAATATTTTGATATTCATATTTTATTTCATGTTATACACTATATTAATGCTTGCAATACAGTCTAGGGAAAGTAAATCAAAAGTGTGTTTACATCAAATTCCATCCAATGTTATCTGACCCGTCCGCAGTATGTTGATGTAGTGAATAAAGAGTGTACATAACACAATAATACATTTTAGATCCACTACATTAGTATTGCATTTTTGTGTATGTGATTTCTTTAATACTTATATGTGATTTAGTGTAGGATTAAGATGATATTAACCTATATTGATGATAAAAACAGTTGATGACGTCACAACTGGTCCTCTGGTTGTTTGTTGTACCAGTTCAGATCGAGGGACTTGATTCTAGCAGTGTATGCAGGAGGGTCGAATATATTATTTCGCTTCCTCTTTTTCTGAAAAACAAATCGTTATTCATAAAGTGGACCATCAAAAATATGAGTATAAAAGTCACAGCTTTAGAAACACCACTTTAAGGTCATTCCAATGATATGAGTATAAAAGGCTGCAACTAAAAACCAAGAAATAAATTACTAATGCTCGCCCAAATGGGTTATCTAAATAAATACAATTTCCCACAGAAATAATACAAGAAAACATCAACTGATGCATATTAGAAGTTCAAAACTAATAAGTACCGTTTTACCTAATGGTTGAGCGTTCGCTTCGAGTGCGGGAGGTCCCGGGTTCGATCCCAGGCCGCGTCATACCAAAGACGAAATAAAAATGGTACCAGAAATTCCCTTGCTTGACGCTCAGCATATCAGGAAAACTGGCTTCTCTTCTCTCATACCCTCGAGGCGATGGATAACATCAGGAATGAGATGTCGAGAGTAATTAATATAAGTTGGAAAAACTTGTTTCACAATCGACCTTAAATAAATTAGTATAAACTAACATTGCTCAAAAAGACATGTAATTCTGAATGCGACCTTATGACAGTAAACACTTTGGTTTTCGTATAAGGCCATAACAAATAGAGAACCTCTCAATAAAATGCCATTGAAATTATAATGCATGATAAGTAAAGAAAAAGCTTTGGTAAACTGCAATTGTTGATGGTAAGAATAACCCAATTAAATGAAAAATTATTTTCAAGAATATCAATGTGTTAGTTATTTAGGATTTTTAAGATATAAAACATAACATACAACTTTTAATGCTGTATATATTTGAGGAGTGACTACTGCATTTTGTCCAAGGCGCCAAAATTTCCTCATGCATGGAAATAAATACCGAGGCTCCGTGGGTTCTCCGCGGTCCATCCCTACAATAGAATCATATACTAGTACCATTCTAAAATTGTAGAAATACACTTCTAATAAACTGATTTATTATAAACCTGAACAACATTTGACAATTCCCTAATGGTTGTATTATTGTGGATGGACAGTTTAAACATAATCGTTTCATACCATTATGTTTCCACAAACACGCATGTCATTATAGCAGTTAAATAAGTCACAAAACATGCTATGTTACCGTAATACGTAAATAGTATGTTTATCAATATTATAATTCTTCGTAAAATGACAGTGCTCATCGTGTAGTGGGTAACATTATCTTATATAGTCTATGCATTTGGTAAGTAAGTAAGTAAGTAGGCATTCCCTGTCCGATTTCCTCATACCTGTTTTGATACTTATAATGACTGAGACTTGCTCTTTTTGTCTGTTTAAACACCAACTCACCATAATAATACATTAGTGGACTATTATACAAAGGATTGGAGTGATTTCGTCATTCTGAGCATCTGCCTTATAAGTTAGCCTATTGGCGTCGTTACGCAGGCATTACGTGCTTCCGAAATGGGATGCTTTGAATATTCAATATATACATTAATCTAAAATTCTAGATAGAGGACAATAAAGTACTTGACATTTTATAAGGACAAACTACTAGCTGAAGTGTCCAGGTGCCTGCTTGGGAGTGGCGTTTTTTATAAGAACAGAACATATCGTGAATTTAGTGTATCAATGTAACCAAAGTACCTGTTAATAAGCTGATTATAAGGCCAATGATGAATGTCAACAAGAAGCCAATCAAACCAAAGTAAATATAAGATATATCATATATTGCTGAATGACCATCGTCCACCACTCTGCAACAGAAGGCACAACATTATTATACCATACGCAAATGCTTATACAGTTTTACAATTTAGTTCAAGCAATAAAAATATAAATACACCTTAACCCCTAAACACATAAATTAGGACGAATATAGATAGGGCAAATTAAGTCTCATAGAGAAGTTAGGTCACTAATGTATTTGGTTTCTTATACAACAAGCTATTTCATTTTCATTGGCTAAGCCAAAGCGTTGCTACAAGAATACATTTTCAGTATATACAGAAAAGGCTTCCATTGTCCTAAAGATGATTGAAATTTTAGCTGTTTGGGGAAATCGGGCCAGGAGTCAATTCGGACGTTGACCATTGGAGTGTCACCGTAGCGAGTTTTCTGGTTATGATTTCAAAGCAATTTGATTTTTGAAACAATGCTGTTTAGAAATCGAAGTTAATAACTCAAAACAATTTTAACTGATATAGATTCTATGTAGATGTAAAATACACAACGTGTCAATGGTGATAGTCAGATTGCAAGTATTGGTGTTCTTTTTTAAGCATTGATTTTATAAACAGATTTTGATATTTTACCCAGTTTACTGACTCCCCAAGTTTTTGGCGACTTCGTAAGGGGACATACCTATGGTAACATTTCCCAGCGACTTAACATACCTCAGTATTGCTGTCGTATTTTCAGGAACCATAGAATATGTCGTCTCTGTGACGTCATAAGATGTACCCAGTGTTTGATTGTATGACCACGTGGTCGTTGTAAGTTGACATCCGTCGATAGGAACCCTCTCTGACTGTATTGCTTTATTTCCGTATAAAATAGATGCCATTGCTAACAAACAATTCATGACAGTTCCAATAACTCCTCCACTCAATGCTCCCTGTAATTGATTTTAGAAGTTTGTGTTACCCTTACTAATATTATTGTGTAGCGCAGCTTAAATACGCAGTGCTATCCTTGCCAATGTTCTCCCTTTGAGTATGTACATGTATTTGTATGTAGAGGAGATCACTGTGTAAGACTTCGGGAAAGCGCATCACCGTTTGGACACGGAAAATACAAAACAAACAGAGCATACTAAAAATTAACAGTAATGCCAGCACGTTGCTTTCATACCTCCTTCAATAAAGATATGAGGACATCAGACCGGGAAGGTATCAATCTACCTAACCAGCAGAGCTCAGAAATCAGACAGGGAAGGTAGTACTCCACCTAACCAGCCTAGCACAGAAATCAGAAACACCACAACACAACTACCCCGAGTAATTCCTACACATAAGCAAAAGATACAATCGAAAATCCAAGTCTCTGCCGAAATAATGCAGGATGACCCAATTTCACAAAGAAATTATAGGATAACGGTTGACCTAGTTAACAATAATAGACAAGTAGGAATTGGGTGGGAATTTACATACTAGTAACATATTTCTAGCAACTTCACTGAGCAATGCCCGTACATAAGCCAACGAAACAATTAGAAATCCAAGTCCCCACCGAAAAATTGCATGATGATCCAACTTCACAAAGAAATTATAGAATAGCGGTTATTGCATGAGACCGAATGAAACGCATCCACGACTCGACCAAGTTCCCCAACAACTCAAACCGATGTCAATACGGCGACAACACGAGCGACGACCACCCTGTGATCTAGTTTAAAACACCAAGGACAATCACTTAACATTAATGCGACCTAATGAGGCACAACTACGACTTGACCTAGTTTGAAATAAAGAGTAAGGTAGGAATGGGGTCGGAAATAACATTAAATATTTCTAGATGCATATTGCTCCAGAATAAGCCAACAAGGTGACCCCAGCGACCCAACAAGGCATAACCACATAGCGGCCTAATTCAAAAAGTTTTCCAGCAGAAGGGGCAAATCGCAAAAATAAATGAGGGGAATATTATAGCCTAATAGTATATCTAGCTACATGCAGTTCGAAAAAAGCCATATTCTACATACATATTACACTGAATATCAAATGTAGGGCAATACTTTAATCTTACATGTAAGGAATATACGTTTGGGGTGTTACAATACTTACTATCCAGTTAGCTTGTGGAAATATCGCTCCCAGGAACATCATACCTACCATAGGGCCACCGGTGGCACCCATAGCCGTCAGTGCAATCTGAAGTTAAATTGAAGTCTTACACTAGTGTGGGTGATTTATGTACCAGTCAGTTGCATCCACGGACCCCACCTTCAGGGATGGTCGGGTATTTTTACTTTCGATTGTAAAAACCTGCCATTCCTCGGCCTGCGGGGGACAGCTGATTGTAAAATCACCGGTATTTACCCGGCCCCTGACAACTAAATATTTCCTCGGGGTATTGGTTCGGAGTAAACCCCCAACATTTCCCCGGCAGTGCGAGGGAAGCTAGTGTAAAAAAAACCGGTCGTTTTCCCCGGCAATTCATCAGGGGGTGTATGTAAACAACTGATTGGTGCATTAGATATGGAAAGTTGCGTGTTACTTGGAAGTTTAGGGAGAGTTGGATACATTTGAAAATAAAAATATCGTACGATGATTTATTGTATTTCTGCCATCAAGGATAACGATTGCTGGCAATCAGTGCAAAGATTATTGTGCCATTGTTCAGGTGTTTTTATACTGCCATCTAAAAGGACGTAGATTCTATGACACTAACTGTTCATGCACTTTGTGATGTCTAGATATATGGATAGCGGTCTAAATATTATCCAAGCTGAGGCACCGACCGTGGGTATCCGACGATGGCCAAGAACAGGACACACACCGCTCGGCTTCTAAAGATGTAATCATTTGAAAGAAAGACAATAATTTAATCCTAAGAGTATGGTTTGTCAAATGATCTGAATGAGTTGCCATTCTTTTTTACTTTTTCTTATTCCTAATATTTATTACGCACACAGGCACACACATGTGTTTTGAGAAGGTAATCGAAAACAAGTTGATAAAATCGACAGAACCATGTACCTGTGATTACGCAAAGAGATGTGTCCTGAATGACATTTTTGTGTAGTCTTACAAGAATCGAGAAGTTTATTACCTGAGTGACGGTACCAGACAATGATCGTCCTAAATATGCAAGACAAACAGCTAGACAACCATATAATATAACTGGAACATGAAATAACAAACATAAATGAGCTCTATATTTAAACTTCAACCAAATCTGGTAGTATCTGATATACCAAGTATATAAAGGTAAAATCTAAACTTAATACTTATTGACAAATTCTAAATGATATATCTAACTATATGCCATGTCAACATTAATTTTGTCGAAACAACACTTTAGAGTAATCAATATGCCAAGTTGACACGGCGACGTTATTTGTCTTTTTTACGACGTTGTAAACCATTTGACGCATTTGGATACAAAGCCTCATGGCGCGTCATGTTTAGTGAATTCCTAAAACGATACGGTCTCCCTGAGGCGACCCAGCATTAAATATATTCCTTTAATGTGTTCGAACTGTTCTGAAACATTTCTGAAACACAATAGTTACGGGCGGAACGAAGAGAAAATAATATGAAAAATGACTGTAGGAAAGAACATACCAACTAGTTTAGCTACCATAGTTTTCCGGAGTTCAGTAGAATATCTCAATACGTTGACGAGAATATCCTGTATGGTGTTTGCAGACATAGAGTTAATACCAGAAGATAAAGAACTACAAACAAAAAAGGCAACGAGAGAATTAAAAAATTTATATTCTAACATTAGCTTGAAGTAGTTCCATGTATAATACCAATTGTAAGTACCCGGGCATTTCCGTAACTGAGAAGCACTTTCGTTAGATAAACGCCGAGGAGTTCCGATTGGTATAATACACTGTAAAACTTTAATGGACGAAATTAGACTAAGAAATCCAAAATGACAAACGTTCGATTGTAATAGTAATAATTCGGTTTATGTACAAATGTATATACTCGTACACAGAAGGGTGCTCGTAGAACAGAGTCTCAACGACGAAGCACTATCCATCCAAGATGGCAAGAGACGGACGCCCGGTCGGCACAGTTTCTGCTTTTATATTTATTGACCATGCTTTATGTTAGATAATTACATACATGTGCATGTATCTTATAGCAAACATGGTTGCGATTGGTTGTTGTAGCTTTGAAATATACTTCAGTGATGGCGCCTTATTCACCAACGTTTTAAGTCTAAAACTCAGACTTAGACTTTATATTGCCAAATGTTCTATTCGCTCTCATATTGATATAAATGGACTGATTTTGATATAAATGGGTACACATGTTCAGTGGATAACAACAAATATTCAGATAAAATTTCACATGGTAAATCGAATTATAAGGAAATGACAGTGATACTAAATTTTGTTAATTTTAAGTCTAAGTCTGAATCTCAGTCTTACAACGTTGGTGAATAAGGCACCTGGTCAGAAGCCCACAGGACACATCAAGTAAACCCATATGCATGTCAAGAAAAAACATGTTTCATAATCCACGATAGTAGTTCTTTAAATAATGAAGAGGGTATACCTTAAAGCACCGCTGAACAAGGCCGCGATAAATACCCCGGGAAGTCCAGGTACATTGCTGAATACATGCATGACAAAGTATGGTACCAACTGAAAAAAACGAATAGACACAAGTCATAATGAAGTAAAACAAAATATTTCCATAATAAATGCCCTTATGTATAACACCGTACAACCTGCTGCGTCGATGGTTGCTCCATTTATATGGCACTTCTGGGAACAAAAATTGTATGTACTATACTAATTGTTTATTGATCATTTTAACGACACATATGAGTGATCACTCTCAAAGGCAAAGCATCACACACATATTATAACAAATAAGTACCCTGGTAGAAAAGCACAAAATTGGACCTGCCTTACACAACGGACCTGCCTTACAGGCAGCGGGTATTACGATATGTGTATCTCCCTCCGTTGGGCCTACGAGTGGTGCATTATTATACACCTGCAGATTAACAACTCTTCAACTACATGTATGTACATGTGTTACCAAAAGTAAAATAAAATAATTATGTTTTGAGTAATTTTTATTCTAAACGAACGCTGTTTGTTTAAATACATACCATATTACCAACAATTGGTATAACTACATTTGCAGACTGGGTGCGTGGTTGCCAATGTACTGAAACGAAGTATTCCGAATACTACAAGATGACCATATATTCCATATAAACAAAACCTGCCTTCAGCCAATAGCTAGTCTCCAAATATGGCAGATTATATGACAAGGCAAATTGGTAACTCTTAAAAGCGTAACATATTTTACTTCTCACTCAATACACTTATTTTTGGTATCAAGCTCCATGCTCAGTAATATCGTATATCTATGTACCTGGTTGGCATTTTCAACATAGCCTGCAGTCCATGGGTCACAACGATCTATCGAAAAGTATGAATACAGCAACAACCCTGTCATTACTAACAGTGTACCAAAAACTAACACCAGCGGAACATTCAATAATGTGGCTCTGAAAACAAAACACAATCATTATTACACAAATGCACTTATTCATTGATAATAACGTCAAAAGGTATGAGGAAATCGGACAGGGAAGGCAGCATTCAACTTAGCCAGTCGAATAGAGAAAAAGATAACAGCACAACATAACACGACTACTCGGAAAAATGTCCACACATAACCCAAAAGAAATGTTTAAAATATTTGAAAACCCAAGTTACCGTTGTGGAAATGCAGGATGACCTAGTTGCACAAAGAAATGACATCACAAACGGTGACCGAATGAAACGCAGCTAAAACCCGACCCGATAAAACAAAGGTCCAAACATTGTTCCTATGCAATTGTCTTTACGAAATAAAATTTACAAAAAAAATCCACAAATAAATTAAACGATTTCTCATAGCATAGCATTGTGCCGCGATCGATGAGCTTGCTGAATCTTATATGACATGAAAACTATGTATGCTTGTGTGCATTTGGACAAACCTACTGTAAAGATAAGGTCTGTGAATTTGGCAGTTAATTACTAGTTGTTGATTCGAAAGTGAAGTCAAAACAATGGTCAGCTGACGGAAGTTAACTCAGAAGTGAAGTCAAACTTATATGTTGGAGTTCACAGCTGACAGTCCTACGTATATTCAGAAGTGAAATCAAAATAGAGCTGCTGACACAAATGAATATCGGAGTTTCCGAATTGAAGTCAAATATTTTTTAATTTTGACTTCAATCCTGGCTCCTGAGTTCACTACTGTGAGCTGTTCATATATTTGACTCTATGCACTTCTCTATGAATGAACAACTAGCAACCAACTGGCACCAACTTCACCGACTTGCAAAATTAGGGACGTTAAGACACAAAACAACAAAACAAAAACACTAATATCTGCAATAGATTGAAATCTTGAAATCATAAAATCTCACATTTTAGAATCTCTTACAGATTTCATTGAACACATTCTCTGAACTGCTGACTGATTGCAACAGTTAGGTAACCAATTAAAGAATCCACCAATCACTAGACCCCACACTGTATGACGTACCCGGGGATCGGCACTCGTCCTGAAAGTAGAAGTAGGCATACACATCGCTGGCTTTAGAATGAAAAGGCCGTAAGGTTATAAGACTAATGTATATTTGAAATCGACACCATAAGGCACTTCTTATGAGCCTATTTCAATAAAAATCGGAACTTGTCAAGTTCACCAAACTGGAATTGAAACAGCGTGTTTTACCATAATATGTAAAGATTGGTTGTCAGTTTATCTTGCTGTCTCAATGTATTGATTTTGTAAATACGACCTTCTCATTCTAAGACATGTACAATAATATGTTTAAGAATTTGTAATATAAATTTTCAGTTTCATTTCTTAAAAACGAGTTCAAAGACATACATGTAGTAACAAACACCATTTGAAAGATTCATCAAAATGTACGAAACAATTGGGTTATTATGACCAAACCATTAGTATTTTCACAAAACATGATAAATTGCATGTAGACGATCCTGGGGGGATGCAGTTGAAACATTATAACGTTCGGGACATGTTAAGTGATGGTTATTTTTCAATCAGCCTATACACAGTTTATATGACTTATGCCATGTGAATAAGAACGAAGTCGGATCCTGTGGTGACAATACAAAACATATATGTGAGAAAGCAGTATAATTCAGACCTGACTTAGCGTTTAGTATCAAATTGCAGGAAAATGGCGGCCATCTTGGACGCCATCTTGGATTCTGAAGCGTTGTGAAAGCAGAATTTGTAAGAAATGGGTTGTGTTAAAGTTCGGTCATATAGCTGACTTTGATGAAAGCTTTAGATTTGAAAAAACGTTTTGAATAAATCCCCCACAGCTCTTAGGCTAGAACAGTGAGTATGTCATGTCAAAAGTATTTGTTAACACCACACATACGTGAGAAACTACACGTACCTATATTTAAGAATGAATACAAGACTACTCACTCGCCGAAGTTTATTCTGTTTCCTGTTTTAGCTACTTCTATAATTCTATCGACACCTCCTGCTTTTATACAACCCTATTATAAAGAGACTAAGAATAAATATACATTTATATGTCTGTACATATTATGACACTCACATACGAACACGAACAGACACACCAAAACGAAACATATCTTAGTATGAATATCAGAACGGTAATTCTAAAACACCCGATGTGAATTCCATCATTTTGTATATTATCCCCCGTGGCGGAACATCATTTTCCATCCGAGTTAAAAATGGTCTTCTTCCACTTCAGTATAAACATCATTTGCGACGTGCTTATATGTTGTTTGTAAGTGCGCCTCATAAAACTTAACATGTGTGTATATATAATGAATGCATGCTTATGCACAAGCATAACGCCTGTCATGGCAATTTGGGGCTAATGTCACCAAACAAAACCATGACGTATTGATCTTGAGTCTCCTATAGATATAATGCCGTCATGTTGTTCGAACTCTGTGGTGCCATTGAAACTTTAGAACAAATTTTTTCTTGTTATACAATCTACCTACAGAAAAACAGTAGATAACAAGGGAGGTTATTCAGTGTCAAAAATTGTTAGATGGTGTTTAACTATGGTGTTTCCTTACCAATATCAAGATGACAAATATGCCGACAAACAAGATGATAAACTGGAAGACATCGGTCCAGATCACAGTACGAAATCCACCCTGTAAGAATTTTAAACATTATTATTTTTTCATCCATTGGGTAAGGTTAATGTGTTCCAAGGTTTATTTAGATATTGACGCTTTTGATAAACAAATATTGATTATGGTGAACAAGAAAGTAGTAAAGAATATTTCATACTCGAGTGTTTTAGTTTTCTTAAAGTGTTTCGGACGGATAACTTTATAATGTTATGGCCTGATGTACACTTTTTATAAATGCATATACAGCATGAGGACCGGGTGACCTAACAATTTATTTATAATGAATTTGAACATGAATTATCAATAACTTTACTTTCGAAATGTAGTATCATCTTGGATAGGACACTTTATTCTTGTGTTGCATGTTTTAGAAGCTGATGAAATAAACCGTATATTTGTGGAGGTAGAATGACTTACAATCGAGGTATAAATAGTTCCGGGGTAGAATGACTTACAATTGAGGTATAAATAGTTCCGAGAATACCAACAACAACCACAGACAACCATAACGGAATACCAGCAACTGTGATAAACGAAAAACCAATAAAATACCAAGTGTAGAAAACACCATAAAATGGAAGAAATTTAATCAAACATCCAAATGGTTTGCTGTCTACGTGATAATATGCAAATAATAAACGCATGATTTAAAGTCTACGGGGTGTAACTCTTGCAAAATGAGTATTTTGTATTTTTGTTCACCATACAATTTGCTAAATACGATATTTGGTCTAATATTTCGACAGATATATTTAAAATTATATCGTCTAGTACTGGTCATTTGTTAAGAAACAGCCGAATGGTTCCATAATTCATTTTATGTAATGGATGATCGGAAGCAAGTTATTGGAGCAATAATGTGATTTTAAAAGAACAGAATAATAGAGACAATTAGCATTTTAAATAATTAGTGCTGATATAAAGATCTTACAGAATTACAAGAAATGCAAAGTTCTCATCCACAGGAAACCAATCAGAATTGGCCAATGGACCGAAACTGTCTCAGACAGTTGAAAACAACGTGACTTTAATGCGCACGAAAGGTTCATAATTATGAAAAATGTTTGAGACAGTTTAGATATCGTACATCATAGAAATACGGCGAATACGAACATGTGTACTTATGAAGTTGACCTGCATGCGATATATTTCAGAAGTTATTTACATTTGAAAACAAAATAGTTAATCTGGTTGATCAAACGATGGGCTGTCTGATCGATGTATAGAATACTATTATGGTCATGTGTATATTATTGTTTGTCTTTCATTATGCTTGCATTTGCTTTCAAACGACGGAACCTTACTTCACCAGTTTTCCTGGATTGATTCAAATGTGCTACCAGGAAATAACATATCGTGAGTGCAGCATAATTACATGATAATTCATAATAAGTATGTGTTTGTTAGTCGCATTTTACCATTAGATATACGAGGGGCGTTTCAAGAGTTACAGGAAAATGTCTCGATAATGATTATCATATGCATGTTTATCATGTGCATATTTTGCATTTGCATTTCAATAGAACAATGCATACTACATATTGCACCATTACTCGAGCGCATGAGGGTGTGTCGTACAAAATGATACAATATGTATCATGGATTGTTCTATTGAAATGCAAAGTTTGAAGTACTAGTAATTTAAATATATGATATGCATTGTAGAGCACTTTTCCTGGAACTTTTGAAACGTCCCTCGTGTAATGGTACGTACCTGCTTCTAATGCTAGGGATGGAGCGAGTAGTACCACACCCATGTATAAAAGCTGAAGTATATTTAAACATTTAAACTACAAAAATATCAGTTACACTGAGTTCGCCTCATTCATTGATATATGTAATGCAAAAGAAATGCAAATGGAAAGTATAAACAATGATAGATAGGTAAAAATCGCTACAATAATCGAATGCGTACAGAAAAAGATTGCACAAAGTGTGTACATGAGAGTAAGGAAATCATAACGCCTGTAATGGACCAACCTATATAATAATGTGTCAATTATATACTACAAAAATGTACTTATATCAACATTATTAATGGCATATCACAAATTATTTCTAAATTAAGATTCGTTTTCGTTTCGAAATACATTGTAATTGTTTCCGCACATGATGAGTAATGATAATAATTTAGTGAGTAAAAAATACATGCTGGATACCTAAGGTCCACAGTGAGCGCTATATACACTTCCCCAATGTGCTAACCCGTCAATTACATATTCAGTCATGTCGTGTTAAAAATTGATATGCATATAAAAATTTCACATACCGATACATGTTAAGTAGATGCAGCTGATCATTAAAAAAAGTTATGACGAAACATGTAAGGTGGCGGGTAAGGAATTGTGAGTAGTGTATAGTAATCTACATGATAAAACAGTTTCACATCATTGTTACATATTTGAATAAATACGTCCTGCATGTATCACTTTTAGTATAATTTAGGATCTATCAAAAATATTATATGTACACGTACCGTCTGAAGCATGCCCATGACTGTTCCAAACAGTTGAACCGATCTAGAATTAAAACGTTGTCCGAGGTACTGAAATAGACCGAATGATTTCCAGTATACTTTTTCAAATTTTAGTAATCCTATAACATTTATATCAAATAAGTCTTCACAGCATATTATATTCGAGTTTGTGAAACAATTGATCCAATGACTTTTAACCAAAAGAACCGAAGAAGTTGTAATCATATTTACTGAGACGTGAAGGGGCAAGTTTGATATTAGGTGAGTAATTCCCCAATAATGTTGAAAAAAGTTAAACAATGTTTGCACTGCCCTGTCAATATATAATTTTAACACAGAAATGATTATGTCACAAATGAATCCTTAAAACCCCGAAAAGGGCCTTTGTCAGAAATCATTGTCTAGTCATTTAAAAAGAGATGATGCTAAATATCTGATATACATATTTTAACATAATAATGTATAGCTTGTCCAAAATTGAAATGAGCCTGACCTTTTGATTAGCATAATTTAACAGTCAATATTTTGCCTACGTTTACAACACCGATTGTATGTTTTCATAATTGAGGAGCATTACGAAGACGCTCGATGTGTAATACAAAAAAATTTAAAATACCGATATCGTACGATTTGCTTGTGGAAATTGATATATTCAAAGCAAGAACCTTGTAATATATTCTTGCATAAAGGTCAGGCTCAGGTCAAAATAGCCAAGCTATAATACATTTTTTTGTACGAGACAATGAATAGATAATCGACTCTCTCTAATGCCCGGTTTACTAAATGGGCAATCGGATGTTACAGGTAAATGTAACATTGATACAAACTTGCTTTACTGAAATAAAACATTAATCAGATATATAAATGATTTTTTTTCAACGAGGGAGTAACATTATTATGCTTGATGTAGTTGAAAAAGAAATATATTTAATATTATTTTTGACGAGTACCTCGTACGTGCTTGTCAGTTTGAGTGGATGGACGAGTGGTACGATCACCAACGCTTGAAATAAGTTAGCCAGCATAATAGCTACATACATGTACAGGAACATCGAATCATAAATATAGACTTCCACCGGAGCTCCCAGAATGGCGATAGCTGATTGGTAGGTCACCAATAGCGACAGCGAGACCGGAAGTAGATGCAACTGACGTCCTCCGACAAGGTAATCGTCTGTTGTCTTTTGAACTTTGAAAAATCCGTAATATATTCCTATAGCAGATGATATAAGAAGAAAAACCCCCATCACTATGTAATCCACAACGTGAAACCTTAGATCGGCCGCCATTTTCGACGGTTTTTTTCTTCTTCAGAAAATCTTCAAATTAAATACTAGAAAAATTGAAATCCTATCAAGTAAGTTGATATCCAAACTCCGTGACTTTTCTAACCATCGGCTGAACGGTCATTTGTGTATGCGTGCGTCCAAGATACAATATTGATTGTACTTTTACAATTATTCATGATATGACTTATATAAATCCCGAATACGTGCGTGCTTCGGCATAATTTTAATTAATGAATTGTACATGTGCTGAAACTTTCGTCTAATATTAAGGGCAATACTATATTTACTAGTTATTTATCTAACGGGGATACGCCACTGTTGTGTATACAACCTGATGCACATAGTTTACTTTTTATCATATAGACAATGCAAATGCAAGATATGCACTGGCACAATTATTGCCTTTTACAAATAAACTCTAGGCAATGTTTCCGCGCAAAGCATTTGCAAAACGATGTGCATTTATTAGTATTACTATGTGTATTGCAATGCATGTTCTTATTTACATTTCTTACCTAATGTACAGTTAAACTTCAATAAGACGAGCATCGATATTACGAGCACTCGGCATATGTCGAGGAAATTGCAAAGTCTCTGCGAATTTGCTCTATGTTGTATATCAATTCACACCTTTATGTCGAGCATCATTATTACGAGCATAATTATGATACGTCCTCGGGATAACGAAGTTTAACTGAAGTTACATTATGAGATGAATAATTATTTATAATGTCAATGAGTAGTTGAACGACTGAACTGCTGAAAACATCCCTCGAAAATTGGTAACTGTTTTAGAACGCAAACTGCATGAACTAGTATTTATGATAACTGATGTTTCAAAGTCTGTTTGGACTAATCATGTTTTAAAAGTCGTTATACTAAGTTCATGAAAACTAGTTCGTTCAATTATCCGATATATATATATATAGGTGGTAATAATGCAGACATGGAGAAAGATCCTCGACCAGACGTGTAATTAATTGCGAACCTTGTAGTTTTCCGAATAAAAGATGCAGAGCAATTGTCTATAAGTGTTGTTTTACGGATCTTTGGCAGCCTCGGTACTATAAAACATCTGTGATGCGTTGCCATCATGCCGTAAACAATGTACTAAATACTCACTGAACACAAGTTGATGTATTTCTTTATTAATCCATAACTTTCAATAGTTTTAGAGCCTTTTGAGTCAGTAATACTTTGGTTGAGATCAGAAAAAGGATTCTTTAATTTATTACGTGTTTTATTCAAAACGAAGTACATTATGAGGCATAACTCCCAAGTATAGGGCACTGAAATGGGTTGAATTATTATGAGTCTGCAAGGTACTGACTTATTGGAGGGGTTGACCATACAAGGTGTTGTTGACCATTAGAATATTAAGAAGTTCGCTAGGGATTAGACACGAAATGAGTTGGCCATAAACATGGTTATTATAGTCAATTATGTTATACTTATGAATCTAATGTCGATTGTAAACAAGTTTTTCTAACTGATATTAATCACTCTCGACACCTCAATTCCTGGTGGGTGTTATCCATCGCCATGAGGGAATGAGAGATGAGAGAAGTATGGTTATTGAAAGTGCTGATCAGGTATTATATTATTGAAGTAGTCAGTCAGATACTAGATTTTGAAAGTGATGTCCATGCATTGAAATATTTGACCATGTACAGAGTTGAAATTGGTGAACAGACACTGGGTTATTGAAAGGGACTTGTACTTTTAATTCTTTCTTTGGATTTTCACACACGTTTTTGTCAGTTTGTCCAGTGACTGCAACACTCCAATCACACATCCACTGTGTCCACTCTATTCAAGTTTAACTGTACAATGTAAAAGACAAGCAAGACAATTGTTAACCCGTACACTTTTCATGCATGTTATATTCTGTTATTAACTAGTTCATGTAACTAAAAACACGTGTTTGGGTTCTTAAAACTGCCTATTCATGCTTTCCGCACAGGTGGTCGGTTCATTTTGTACAGCTTAAGCAATAAGTATAACATTATACATACATAACACTTTCCACTCAACTTGTACCAAACGATTCACATAATGCGACCACCTGTTGTAATGGGTGCTTCAGGATACCAATATGTTAAGTAATGTTCCTCATTTATTGCCTTTGAAAGTGGTTTTTGTTGATTAGACTCTCGGAAAGTCTTGGTGGTAAAGAGCGCATACATAATGAATAATTTCTAGTCGCGTTCAACAAGCTATGCGAGCAATTCAACTTACTGTCTTACTGACTTCGGAGGGAGAAATTAAGCTAGACATAGATACCAGTGATCTGTGAAAAGTGTGCATTATATAATCAAAGTACTGAAAGTACTGACAGGCTGGCGAACTGCTAAGGAACAATAGCTTTTCAAGTAATATAACATCAAGTGGTTTTCTAAGTCGAAAGAGAGGTAAGTGCTGGACTTAACAAAAAAATAAAATAAATTTTTAAAAATATAAAAAAATTGGAGCGGCCGTGATTCGATCGCTGGACCTTAGCATCAGAAAATTACTAAGCGAGTTGCTCAACCACTCGACCACGATCTCGTTGAAGAATGTCGACCTAAATAATTTACCATAATAAAATCATTGTTGCGCGCGCTTTATCGCGTTAGAATATAACGCGTAGTAATAATTATCAACGCATTTAAACACCTATTCTTTTATTTCAAACAATTTCCTTCCATTACAAGAAGAAACTAATATATTACAATCGAACAGAATAAATGAAACAAGGAAAGTTGAATGTTCTTATCTTGCAAAACTGACTAACGAGGAGGAACTATTTGCATCGAGTGTATAGATTCTGTGTTGTCAGTTTTGCGAGTAAATTCATCTTAGTTGATTTCATTTTTTAGGATTGTAATAGTCTGGCGCGAAATCGCCAGCCTAAAAATAGTGTATCTGATTATACATGGACATGTCTCAGGCGTTATCAAATTGTTCCCAAATCTTGTATTTACGATTATATTTAGGGTAACCAGTTCATTGGTTAAAATCATTTTGAAAGTCATGCTTCTCGTACCATTTGGTTAAAATGTCATTTAAGAAATCAAATTTGTATGGTCCTCATTCGGTTGTTATGATTTATGTATAGTACCGACAGAATGTGCATGGTCTTTCATGATGTTTTAAACACCTTACACTCTTGCTGTGTTGACTTATGACATGTCTATACGTATAAGGCTTTTCGACTGGTCTGTTTCATGTAGCGGATTATTAAAATGGGGTATCGGATTCAGTTTTGTTCATTATGACGTTTGTCATTGACTTATTCTTGTAACATATACACGTTGTTTATGCCTTGTTTGGTCTTCTGTGTCTGAGAGTGATGTTGTCCCTGTCCAATTAGTTATCATTTTGTAGAAATTTACATCAGGATTATACAGTCAACGGCGATGTAGTGTTTTATATTTAAGATTCTTGCAATTTTAGGTTCTGCTGAGTCTTTACTAAATAAATCATTATCTTGTGGTACATGCACAATAAAATCGCAAGTTCAAGACAATTACAACCAGTGCCGCTAGTGGTATTTTAAAGCTATTTGTACTCAATGATGCGTATTTGATTTTATATAATTAATTTTATCAAATCTACTTTTATCTGTTTCAGTTCAACCACTGCCAATAAAGTCTCTTTATACTAAGTTAAATGCAGAAACGATTAAACATACAGTGGGTTTACAGAATGGTTTTAATTAATTCCCAATTCAATAACATGGCATACGAGCATTTTATTCTCTTACACAGGTCTTAAAAGATCCGCCTATATAACAGCATCTGTTTCCAGCGTGTTCTGCTAATTTATTATGGAGCACTTAAGCTCTAGCACTTGAGTACAGAAACATGTATTAACCACTTACCCCAGCTATTAAGAATGTTGCGAAAGTAATAATTATTCTTTTGAGGGAGAAAATAAGAATATAGTTTTCTCAGACAGGTGTGTCCCGTAAAAAGAATATTACGAACATGGACAATATGATGCTTTACTTGTGCACATTTTGTGTTTGATCTGTTAATTGTTACTTTCGCCGGAAATTCTTCTGGGTATTTGTTTCAACACACTCTCGCGATGTGTGTGTTGAATCCACATTATATGGAAATACTAAATACATTGCAAACATTTCGTAATAGTAAGATATAGTCGTGAAAAATGGCACATACCAATCTCACCTAAAATGATATATTTTTATAGTAATTATCTAATGCAAGACTAACCTCATCAGCATTCCATAGTTCATCAACAAACACTTTCAAGAGGACTTACTCAGAATCATAATTATTTGCTAATCTTTATGCATGGTTAAGCGCCAAATGAAACCTTTCTATGTGTGTCATATCCGACACTGAATTAAATGCAAAGAGCAACAATCAATGGTTGTATCCCGTTTGTGCTTTTCTTGCGTCGATGTTTCTGTCGAGTCTTCGCTGTCCTTTTTTCACTTTGAACCGCACAAGTTTGACTGATTTGTTTTTAATTTATGCAGGGTATAACTTGTAAAAAGCATGAAATAACAAGAACACAACATAAATAAGATACATTTAGTCAGAAAAGGTGTTCTTTTTATTCCATATTACATACACTAATATAGTGTTGCAAGTTCTGAAAATCATAACCGAATGTGTATGTACAATAAAAAATTGATAGTTTCTAAGAAAGACAATAGAATACAGAAAAGTATTTACAAAGTGAGTGCATTGCATTGCTTCATGTCATCCTCGATTGGAATGTTGGTTACAAAACATGACACCATCTGATAGTGTTTTCAACAATACTGTAGGAAATGAAAATATATACTTGAAACATTTGAGACATTCAAACCAAGCATACACAGTAATTGTGTACATTTGGGGACGGAAGTATTCGTTGATTTCGTGGATGGAATCATATTACAGTCGAGGTAGTAATCAACAATATTTTGTTCTGTTCATGTGAAGAGGTTAAAGTCAAACTAAAATACGCTTTTCCCGAATCCATCAAATAATTATGTCCAAGAGTACGTTTTGGTCACACTTACTACTGTCATTAAAATTACTAGTAATCAGTATTCAGGTAGAAGTATCTATTGAGCATCAGTATGTAGCTATCACACCATCACACTAGTTCAAATTTAAGCGTTCTGATAATTCCCCGATATTTCAACGTCCTGAATCCTGAATGATGAATAAACGAGAGGAGCTCGAGTCGTATTTGCTAGAGCTTCGTGTCACCGTGAAATTCGTCATCTTTGTCCGATACACAGGTGGCTTTATATTCAACCTTCCAGAATCGTCTCAAACATGGTAAGATATATTCCGCTTCCGCAGTATGGTCACACCATCTGGCTATTGAACAGAATTATATTTTATAACATTTATCAACAAAAAAACAACAATATTTAAAATATCATGTTGTAACAAATCATTAATACCACTTGATATATACTTGTATGATCGCCTCATCTTTATCAAAGGTATGTATGAAATCGGTCAAAAACTAAACAAATGGCAGGCCCAGTCCATGAAACTTTTTATACCCCCTCGTATCTGAATTTGTGTCAGTGTAGATTACACATTCGTGATAATTCTATATTTTGTGAACAGAACAAACAAGAAGATTACATAAACACCAATTGGACAATGAAGGAAGTACTCAACATAAACACCAATTGGACAATGAAGGAAGTACTCAATAGGCACATCAAAGCACAAATGGAACATAGCAAGAAGACAAATCACGGAGCAGAAGCGCACTTATCACCCACACACTGAACTGGAAGAAGATAAACTTTCCATGTGTCAATTTGGTCCCAGAAAACAGTTGTGAGTATTACATGTTGTACGAGACTGTAAGTTGCATGAAAACCACATTATTATTTTTTTTTGTAAAATATATTTTTGTTGTACACCTGGCTTCCTCATTGACGACACTGTAGACAGTAAACGATACAGCAACTTACCTGTTATTACACTGACGACAAGACCTAGCACAAAGGTCGCCATAAATCCAATTAGGCCCAGGTAGAGATAGGAAATATCATATATAGGTAGATGGTAGCTGGATACTTCTATTGCCCTGGAAAATACAGCACAATTGGTTTTGATTTTTTACGAAACTATTATCAACTATTTGGTGAGCAAACATATTACCTACGTTACCATCCTACCCAAAATACATACTCGTAATTGTTTCCGTACGCCCGTGCGCATATAATACATTTGTCCGCAATCTAACTAAAAGCATAGCTTCACGCACTAACACATATTTCATAATTCAATTATAATAAAACCATCTTGCAAAGATACAACCAGTTATTTCTATTAATTGGAACATGATTTGGTTGCTATAGGATACTTTAGTTTTGCATTCAATTGACAAGAATCAACTGTCTTTTAAAGACACAACTAGCTCTTTCTATTAGTAGATAATGGATTTGGTTACAACAGAGATGTACACACCAGACCTATATTGACATATGTAAAGTTTAAGCGTTAAAAACCGAGGGATTGTGTCAAATTAACTTGGATATAACATAAAGCAGACGAACTTAATCAAGTGTATTGATGGTAAATCAATCCATTGTATTAGTAGCAATCATATATACATTTGAGAAAACCCCTAGTACATTTACCGTTAAAAGACATATAACCTCTCATCCGTCGACGTATGCACATCTCTAATAGGCGGACAACGTAAATATGTATGCATATAGAACACTTTGCATAGGTGTATGCCTTTATTCAATACTTACACTGAATGTGCTGCAGTTGTTTGAACTATTGAATGGACACCGCCTGGTGTGGATAATGTACCGGTACCATTGATATATACCTCGGTTATAATATCACACCCGGTGGTCGGTACCGGACTGGAAAGTGGAGCCTTCTTACCATACATGAGGGAACCCACTGCTACCCATGTGTTGATTATAAATCCAAACATACCACCAGAAAACGCTCCCTGAATAGAAACATGCACACGCGTATAGTTATTAATTATTACTAGTACCTTACCGCCCTATCCTTAAGGTCAATCACTGCAGTGGGAGGCTCATTTGTAAACATGACAAAAGCCCATTCAGTTACACTTATACAGTTATTATAGCTTAGTGATGACTTAGATTAGGTACTTGCGGTCTGGACCAATTATCCCAAAACGTTTGAAGTAAACAACTTAGTGCAAAGCTCTATGGCAAACTGAACAAAATGCATCTATATTTTGATCGCATTTGCCTTTGACAAGGAGCCTCGATCAAATCCATGTTGATATTCGCAGTTGCTATGACTCATATTCCTACATTCTATTCCAGTTTTACCACAAGAAACAATTAATTTTACAATAACGAATAGTGCTAATTTATATACAGCTGTTTAACTTACTATCCAATTGGCATGTGGAAATATTGCTCCCAGAAACAAGATGCCAACCAATGGTCCTCCAACTCCACCGAATATTACCCAGGCGGCCTAAAATACCAATAATGAAATTCTTTAAGTAATAAATGGTACATACCAACAAACATGCAATATTGCGCTGTCAAAGTCGGAAATTACGAACAAAGTAAAATGGTATATTCCTTCGTATTGTACATTAGTTTCATTTCTATTACCAACATGTCGACTGGATTTGGAACCATTTATTTTAATTAGTCAAGTTATGCCGTCCAGTGTGATAATTTCAAAGCAAATTGTGATAATGTAATCCAATACTGTGTTTACCAGAACAGCAATTATTAAGCGACGTTATATGACAATAAAACACGCCTGACAGAGATAATATATATCATCCCAAAACAGCCATTTGCGAGAGGAAAATAAAGAACAAACAAAACAGAAACATGATCAAAAATACAAAAACTTGTAAATCATTATGACGAAAATTAGAATTCACAAGAAAATAAAACCCTTGTTGTACCTGTGTAACTGGCCCAGATATGCTTTTCGCCACATATGCGCCAGCTATAGCGAACACTCCATAAACCAGCACTGAAAATACACATGCTATTGTTAACAGCGGATGTAATTAAGTAATACGATATCAAAACGTCTTTCTAATTGACATGCTTTATTTGTTTTGTTGTCAGTACTAATGCAGAATTTCTCCAAGTGAAGAATGAATGAGCCTACCTGGTATGCCATTTACTGCAGACCTTAACGTCTTGGGTGGAAATTATGATGAGAAACGTGTTCTACTGAGACAATGCAACGCCCTGATAGTGTACAATGTATTTTGAATTGTGCTTTACCTATGAAGTCAAGATTTGCAAATACGATGTATGTCCCGGGTCACCAACTGAAATATCATATTAACAAACATGTAGTATGGAAAAATGACTCTAATAGATCACTTCAAAATTACAAACCGAATGATTTCGCCACTAGTGTTTTTCTTGTCTCTGTTGAATGTTTTAACACATTGACCAATACATCTTGTATCGTGTTAGCCGACAAAGAGTTGATACCCGAAGATAAAGTGCTGAAATATACACACAATATATTATATATCGCAATTACGTAGGCGTAAATGTACATTTCAACATGAAAAAAATACAAGAAAAAGAAAAGTATTTGAAGATATTAACATAGAAAAAAACATATTAAACAATGAGACTACCATCGGTCCATATAGCCTAATCGGCTAAGTTTCTGCTTGGTTAATTATAACGATGCTTTCGTATAAGTTAAAATCATACACCCATTTTTGAAAACTGTTTTAGAGAGAAATGTGCAGGAATGTCTAATTAAATAATTATATGGAATAAAGTTCAATTTGTGTATAATTTGAGAACCTCTGCAAACCTCTCACATGAAGTTGTTGAACACAACAACCTGCCACGAACTGCCCTACCTGAGATACCAGAGTGAAAAATCGCTCTGATGTTGCTACAGTGATACTTGAGCTTTCAGCAAACACTTTATAATTCAATCTTAACAATATGTGGTAGTGATCAGACTAGAAACATGTCATTCAGGGCAGAATAAAACGTATTTATTAATGAAAAAACAACAACATACAATTTAGAAAAAAACATGTTTACCAATAACCATTATTATATACCCTTTATCAAGTAGACCAGTAGGATCGAACTCGCAACCCATAAAGGTATGCTTCTATGTATAGCATACCCTGATCACACTTGACCACACTGATATCAACAAGAAAGTCCTATGTATTGTTAATTTATAGCAATACTCAATCAGAAAATATATGTGAAGGTATGCCAATACAGTTTCAACCTTAGCAAATGGACTCGTCCGAGGGTCATTTTTCCAAGGTCGTTGTACATCTATAATAATAGAAATGATTACAACAATAGTAATACATTACATGTAATATTACAAGTAAAACCAATAAAAATGATGACCTAATAATAAAATATATTAATGTTCATAACAATATACTTAACGGCTCTTCTAACCCAAAACGTCCCTTTTTATATCTCCGTAAAGCATTTACACGTTATGAAAACATTTAGCTATAGCATATCTACCAAATTAAAAAAGCGCGTGCATTTCAATAAATTAGGGCCCAATGTTGGAATGGAAAAGACCATTTTATCATATTTGGAAGTTCCATCCTTGTGATAACAATTTAGTAGTATGCCAATTATTGATACCCATATACGATTAGTATACATACAAACGTGTTTACAGGGCTTTCTTAGAGTTCTTATTGCTATATAAACAATATTAGTCACATGTAAGACAAATTTGTAGAATACCATATACATGTTAATCCTAACCGTTATACATACGTCTATGTGGACACGGAATGCAATTAAGAAAGTAGTGAATGTTTCGGTTGAAGCTCATCGAGACAATTACCGCAGCGAAAATATGAGATTTGACCAAGATAAGCATGTTTTCGGAAGTAGAATAATAAAAAAACATTTTTGCATTGATACGAGTTTGCACCCTGATTCCAATATGTGATTTTAAGGTGTTAGGGTTGTCTAGTTGTTAATTGTACGGAACATTGCAATGATGTTGCTCACGATTGTATAAATTGTCACGCTTACTTGAATGCAAATGATCATTTAACATAACTTTGAAACAACAGTCAGACATTTTATTGAATAAGCGAAATCCCAAGAGTAAAGTTAGAAATGCCGTTATGTATATAAATAACGATACTATAGTAATGTTTTGCTAATAAGACCGTTTTACTTACTAGTATTTTGAAATAATATGGATATTTTCAATTGCAAAGAACCAAAGTCTTATCTTAAAAAACATATATGGCACACAGTTAAAACGGATTTGCATGTCTTATTAGTCGAACATTACTGTAGCAACAAAACAATATTATGTTTCTGATTATAAGTGGGACACGCACTTACTATGTGAATATACTCCGTAAAAGAAAGCTTTGACACTGAACTTAGTATTGTTTATATATTTGAATGAAACAGGAACTACAACATCTGTATTTGTTTAATTTGTTACCCATATAATGCCTATTAATTCATAGAAATGTTAAAGAATATTGTTGAAAAATCAGTAAGAGCTAGATACTCCTAATTCTAATGTCTTGTTATTAAAATGATCGAGTCATGATGTTTGCATTTAAATTATCCTAGCAACTATAAGTATGCCATAGATGCGGACATTATTCCATATACTGCAAATGAGAAAGCATATCCAAATTTGTCCAAAGGGCATGCCATTCGAGACAAGGCCGTTGGGAAATATCAACAACCAAAAGAAGATGTTGTAGCTTATCACCACATTCAAATTGAAGATAGTTAAAAACGGTCAAAGACAATGCCATACAGAAGAAACAAATGAGATTTTAGCGCTGTCAATGGTGGACTTGCCTTTATAAAGGTATTAGAAATATCAGACATATCACTGTCAAATACGATATCATTCGTCCATGAATGTTCTGCAAACACGAAAGCCATCAGAAAATAAAACTACATACACAATGTGTGTTGCCAATTTTTATGCATAAAATCATCTAGAAACATCATGTGAGATGAACTATTTCAACGGTGAAAACGGTATAAATGATTGGTTATGTTGGTTATATACAATGAAAAAACTGAAGAACAAACATACTTTCGATGTCGTAGCCTATAAAGATACTTTAGAAATGTACCTAGCTCTTACTAATATTTATCGACAGATTGAAATGTCCAAATCTTAATTGGTTTAAATTGTGTTTTTTTTGTCATTAGTTTCTGATAAACCACCAATAGACAAACAGTGTAGCAATACTTTTTACCAAGTATATTAGCAAGTGCATAATATTTTGACCGGACTGATAAAATGGGATTTAAACTCAAAATAGAAATATCGATACTTTGTTACTGACCTTAATGCGCCACTAAACAATGCAGCAATGAATAGCCCGGACAGACCCGGCACGTGGTTAAAAACACGCATTACCAAATATGGAACATACTGCAAGTATAAAAGAAATCATGCATTTACTGTATCTTAATGGTTCCAACATAAATTACTTACTCAATAAAAGAACTAGTTTTTCAATGACACAATGCAGGTTCATCCGCAACATTAACATTTCTAAGTTTGAAGTAAGCAGCTGATTACGTGAGTAAAATATCTGTAATTGATTTCAGACAATCAGAGATCAACCTGTTTTTGTTTATCAGCATACTATTGAAAACTTGCCACCTTTGACCGAAATATGCTTATAAATATCAAATTAAGTCCCGTCCATTTATCAAACTATTTATAGTCCCGCTGACTAGCCGCTAAGGTAAAACCAGTTTGGGCATATTCTAAATTAAAATACAAAAATACAGCGAGTGTAAGAAGTCATTTTTATTTACGATTTTTTATTTAAGAAGTAATTACCTGATTTGGGTTGTCAATATTACCATTAGCCAATGGATCACATTGCTCTATTTTAAAGTATGCATACAATAACACTCCGAACACTGATAGGATGAGACCATAGAAAAGTACCATAGGTGCGTTTATCAGTGACGATCTGAAACATAAAAAGTAGGTAGAACTATTCAGCTTCTTGTAATAGCCGATAGGCCAAATATGTCTATATATTTTCAATTCAACATAGTATCGTAAAATCAATTTTTAAATTGTTTTGCAACACGTTATATCATGTATCAGGCATTTGAACACATAATTTTCTGTTAAATCAACATACATTTACCTCATTATATCAAGCACATAATGATGGTACCACTTCAAAACCCCGAAGCTACAATTTCGATTATTTTTTATTTGATACAAAGCCATTGTTTAATCAGAAAAGCATAAAATATCATTTTATATGGTAACAAAGTACCGAAACTATCGGAGCTTCGGCAAATTGCAATTGTAGGTGCAAGTTCGTCTTTTTGGCACATTATTTGACCAGCTTCATGTGAAAAAGCTCGCAGCAGCACATATTCGAGTTCTTTTTTTTCAAAATAGGATAAAACACCTTTCGATGCAGTATCGTACGATATGAATTTACAAAGAAATAAAGAAAAATGTTGCTTCTGTAAACATAAGTTTTTGTAGCTTTGGCATTTTAAAAAAAGTGGTGTCATCGTTAATGTAATTAAGCTAGTTTTGTATTCACTTATTCCTCTTATTCGGTACTTCGACCTAATGTCAATGGAACTTATTATTTCCGTAACTATCAGGCTAAGATCTGCCAATATACTAGGACTTGCCAGTAGGCATGGACTTGGTGTCCTGCCGATCTGGAGACTACTCTGCCAATATGCAAGGACTTGCTGACCCGCCCATCTCGTAAGAAGGCTTGGACTTGCTGTCCCGCCCATCTCGTGAAACACATTACCCTGCCAGAAGGCATGGACTTGTTGTCCTGCCGAGCTGGTGAAATATGATTTCATCCCGTGCTGGAATGAAATATCATTAGGTGAAGACATGTAATATACAAGCATAATGTATCAGGTGTTTGTGTCGATAAATCAATAATTCTAAGGATGTGGTATCTATTTCGATAGTGTGTATGGGCAACATTTTAATTTATTTTGACTAATTATAGCAATGGTATGAATACAAAATATGTGATGTACTGATTCCACTATTTTTCAAATAACACTACACTCATTAAATGTTATAAGTACACCAACACAGTACATAGCGTTACAGTGCAAATAGTCGGTCGGTCGACATGCCGAATGGTTTTTCAACAATAACTCCAAAACGATTCGACCTAGGATTATAACATTTTAATTGGAGATTAATCATCCTCCACAGACGGCCCGAACAAATTTCAAGGTAATTTGGATCAAAGGTCAAACTCACCATGACCTTTGAACACACAACAATCACTGGTCCACACCATAAGAAATATAGGACCTTAGATCGTAAAACTTTACAGAGAGGTTGCTGATCATCAGGTGTAGGCTCCTACTAATTTTGAGGTCGATAGATCAAAGGTCAAGGTCGTGGTGACCTTAGCTACACTAGGCTAATTACTGCCATGAGACGTGTATGTTTCAATAACCTCTCTTGTACGGTCTGTTATCGTAATTCTACCGGTTTTCTGTTTTCCTGGTGTGGGTATTGACGGACAATGTGTACGTAACATTTTTAGAGTTCTTGCGAAAATCATTTGTTTTGCACGTGCATTTTGCATAATTTGAAAATTCACGGTTCATTGCTCACAGCGTGCAAATTATAATCATCGAATTATCGGATATTGCTGCTATACTACTCGCATGAAGACATGCAAAAAATGAACTTGATATCATGCATAATAAAAAAGATATACGCATTACATGTTGGTGTACTTATAACATTTAACAAGTGTATATCATGTGTTTGGTTTACTAGTCTAAATATCTGATACGTACGCTCTAAAATATGTCTAAATCATTGTAAAAACTGTGCTTTTTGTCTCATGTGCATTTTTATACTTTAAAGTATTGCGTAATATATCTACTGAAGTTACCACAACTTTATTAATCTGTAATATGCACGTACGGTGTAATATTCTAGCGTATTATAACCGTCAAATCCCCAGATCTTGTATTATATAATATTAATTAAAAATGAGTTTGTTTTATGTATTTTTCATGAACCAATTTTAATACGATACAATGTAGGTTAGGAAATAAGTTACTGTTAGTTATATATGTATTGATCAATTCCACAAAAATGTAATATTTAATATCTAAAACGTTTAGTTAATTTTGATTGTACCAACTCAAAAAATCTGAAATCGTACGTATGTTATTCGTTTAGTGTGAAATGTTTGTACCGATTCCCTATTATTTGTAGAACATTATCTGTGATATGTTTGCTAGGTTTATATACGTACCGACTATATAAAAAATGTAATACATGAGTATACATGTGGTCTGTGAAGTGTAGTATATACTCATATGTACCGTTCCATTGTAAAATGTATGTACCAACTTCATAAGATTTGTAAGATTTCCTATTTGATTATGTTTATCATTCCTTAATGTTTTATAGCATGTGATTGGTATGTTTGTATAAGGCTCGAGGCCTAACACAATTAGAATGAAATGATCAAATAATGGCAGGCACTAAATTTGACAAACGCTATGCGAATATACTGTTTTTTTATTAATTCCAGTAACTCAATCATTCGATAGCGTTAACAAACAAAACAAACTAACACCCAATCACCTAACATATCGACCACACAAGAAACTGAATTGCAATGATCAATTAAACATCAGAAGTAGTAGTTTTGTTATAAATTCATGTCTAAGATTGAGTGACTAAGGTATGTACCTACATTTTAGCATCTCTGGCGGATCTCATGGAACAGATACGCTGTACACACGCCTGATTACAACAGTTTGGCAACCAGTTGAAGAATCCACCAATTACTAGACTCCATACTGTGTGTCGTACCCTTGGATCGATGCTTACTCTGTGGAAAACAATAACAACAACATTCAGGGAAACCAATGGGATATTTTTCATTTAATTTCCTCTGATGTGAAGCTCTTTTAAAATGGCCGACACTCTCAGTCTTTGTGTCTAGTTTAATTTTTTTCAATTGACATAAACAAAGGGCTATATAAATATGGAATAATGATAACATAAACATGTAATATTTTCATGCCTTAACTAATTTGTATTCTATTACAAACTTTATTGTTTTTTTGTATGTGTTTATTATCCAATTAACCATTGCCAATCTTGCGAATAAACACTGTCAAACTCAAAACAACACTGCAAAAGAGGCAGGCTGAATAAAATATCAAATAAAGTTCCGTTTATAATTAGTATCAGTTTATGGAGAATTCTTACTCATTAAACTTAAGTCTGCCACCTTCTTTCGCCACTTGGTATATATTACTAACACCACCAGCTTTTATTGTTCCCTGTTATAAAAAATGTAAAAGTTCATTTAATGTATGCACCATGTTTCAAATATATAAATATTCACCTTAAGAGCTTAAGATACCATATTTAGATTATCACACATGGAATATGTTTCTAGCGTAGGACCATGTTAAAAGTATTTTACTTACAGGTATGCATGTACTTATAGATAATATCGGTTTACAATTACTGAGTAAACTGTATACATTTTCGATCAAATTGACCAATCGTTTGGAACACATCAGTGCAATAATAATTCTAATCGTAACAGCAAAATATACAATTCAATTAGAAATAAATATAATTATCGAAAAGAGATGTAATATTAATAATACCACATTTCTTATCAATTGTGATACATCTGAGAAATATAAAAAAGTTTACACAGTCAAAGTCTAACATACTTACAAGAACTAAGATAACGACCAATCCAAAGAAGAGAATAACACACTGGAAAACATCGGTCCATACCACTGTCCTGATTCCGCCCTGTCAATATAAACACTCAGCTATAACTAATTTATGAATACATTTTTGATAAGAAATACCTGCTTAATGCTATATCAGAATGTCAAAAAGATATGTAGGAAATAAGACAGGGCAAAAAGCATCCAAATTAAACATCCGAACACAGAAAACATGAACACATCACTTATTATTATTACATGACACAATGCCCAGCACACAAAACCAAACTGCAATAAAACATTACTCATCAGATATTTCCAATGAGGCCTGTATAATTTCGAAATCGGCCACTCGTATATACGTTTGCAGGGTTTGTTTAAGTCAAGTTATTCAGTTCTTATTCTGAACCTAATCTTAATCCATGCCAATGACTTTTCTGTCTGTCCTATCACTGAAAACATTTTCTTACACCATGCATAGTGATTTTCATTTCATTTTTCATTTGTTCAGGTTTGTGTTTGGCATTATGGTCCATGTTGGGTTTGTGTTTCTTTCCCGTTGTTTCTTTAACTTGAAATCGTGATTCAGTCAAGAGTGGTGGGACACAAGAATCATTTCTACTTTTCTCAAAGGTTTATAGCACTGGCCGAGAATGAGACTGACGTAATTACTAGTTCTGACTTTATGAGGATGATACATATTTGAAATCTGCATTATGAGGCGTCTTATGAGCAAATGTCATGAAAATCGGAATTTGTCATGTCGTTCACATGTAAACGTTTTTTTTTTTCATACAATGTAATTCAAGAGTAACTGTCAGACAGTTTTTTTCTTGTTTGTTTTCTCAAAATATCGATACTGTACTTACGTCATTCTCATTCTAAGCCAGCGATAAACTGCCTTTCACCGATGACACCATAAATTCAATCAGAGAACCAAAGGCCCTATAGTATTCTCTATAGATCAATAGATAGTAATACATAGATCAAGGTGATCTTTATCATACACTTGGGATTCATAAATACACGATGATAGTACAAAACATATAAAACAAACCAAAACAAAAGCCACATAGATGAACCCAAATGCTATAAGTTGTAGTATAGACGTGTTGTTGTTACAATTGCATTATTTATCAGATGGAAGCATAAACTTGTTTTTATGTTATCCCGCGGGGAGATGTGGAATCGATATCAGCTTACTAGAAAGTGCATGCAAACATATCTAAAGGAATAGTCGAAGTCCATTTTCTAATTCAGTTATGTGTGTGCATAGTGCCGTGTATTTGTATTATCTTATGTTTTGATATATGTTCGTACCCTACTGGTTAAGAAGAGTGCTGCCTTCCTTGTTCAATTTTCTCAGTTGTTTTTTAACAATGAAACTTGAGTTACTGAATTCGTTTTCTCGTTTCGTCATTTGTTAGACAGATATTACACCACTCACATGCAAAATCTTTGCAAAATGTGTTCATTATAATTGAATTTCAAAATAATTTATTCAATATTCATTTGTAAATATAAGTTGAAACTCTTACGTAACGTTTTAGTGAATAGTAAGTGTCATTAAATTAAAGAGCAGCACAAAAACATTTTTCATTAATTAACATTAATCACATTTTCAAATGAAATAAATATGTAACGAAGTATACATAAAATTGTAGCTAAGTTTCATATAACGAAAGCAACTATAACTTTTGTACAAGAAGGTGCGCCTGAAATTTGCAAGAAGTATTAAACGTCTTCACAGGTTGGTTTATATGGTTTTTGTCTGTACTGATCCTCTGTTCCATTTTATGCGTGCAAAAAACGAAAAAGTGCCAACATAATTATGAAAATTTTGCATTATCATTATGATTTATACCTTTCATTTGCATTCATATGCTGCTATTGATTTTTAACTGTATTTTGCTCATTTTTATCAGCTAGGAATCAAATTTTGAATTTTCACGAATGCTTTCTAGATTGCTCAAGCGTTCGTGAACAAAATGGATTTTATTCATGTGAATATGACACCAACTATATTGACAATGTCTGAAACCAGCAATAGACATTTATTTATGACTTATGTATGGCTCACCTCTCCTTTTCACTACGTTATAGGGTCAGTGATTATTTTGATATGCTCATCGCAAAATCGTATATCGTATGTGTCCT
The DNA here is from genome assembly GCA_963678985.1 of Spisula subtruncata. Taxonomy (NCBI): domain Eukaryota; kingdom Metazoa; phylum Mollusca; class Bivalvia; order Venerida; family Mactridae; genus Spisula; species Spisula subtruncata. The sequence continues at coordinate 22,017,737 of OY787661.1, forward strand.
ACTACGTTGTATGTTTTTGTTGATCAGTTTTCATAAATGATTTATTTCAAACAAGCAAAATGTCAGAAACGCGTTTATACAAGCATGCGTATGTGACGACTATTGAATGAAATTGTTTTAAGGGTACCTCTACATTCACACAAACTAACAGACCAACGGACGGTTATTACTTATATTTTGATCACATTTCCCGAAGCCGTCGGCCTTGAATAATAAGCGTTCACTGTCACTCGAGCATAATACCAAACAACACTCTATTTACCTATTGGCACTAAATTTTCTATGAACATATTCGTAAAATCACAAATGTTTTTTATCATTATTATACGTAATTCAAACACCATTACAAGTATGGACAACTTCAATTGAGGCAATTTTGTAATATGAACTATACTGCTATTATATAATTATACCTATCTTTTAACGCTTTGGAAAAGAACATATTTATTTCATAGTATACTAAATTAGTTTAAATAGAAATATACAATATTTTAGGTTTTGGTAAAAATATAAATTAAAGTATCAGGGAAGCAATTTTTTATCCACATGTTTTGTTATATGAATAATTTCTTTGAATTGGTTGAAAAGAGTTCTGCCGAGATTCCAAGATTCTGTTTTGACACAAGAACAATTTCTTTGAAAAATTGTGAAAAGAGAGTACTGCCAAATTCTAAGATTTCAGTTAAAAAACGCGAATTAAATATGAAATAAACAATATATGTATCTTTACGCATACATATATTCTACAATGAGTATCACCTCACCACCCGCTTTAATGTTCAATTCATGTTATACTAAACTCTACAGTTTAAACGAGAATATATTATTCTTTTCAATTCCGACTTCGAACACGCGATGGTTTCAGGCTTAATTATTCTTTTGATTGAAAGTTAAATGATCGTGTTATAAAAGCACACGTTAAGTGTGAGGAGAAGGTCGTCACAATATTCGATCATACCCTTTCAAAATTTGAAAAATTGATGGATAAGTGGACCATGCATACACAGTCATTTAAATAAAATATCAATGAACTATAATATTTGGCAGTTAAATGAGCTAGCCTAAGATATGGTGTACCCAAAAGCATAATACTTAATATGAAAATTCGTAATTTGTAAATATGAACACCCTCCTAAACATCAAAGATATTTTAAAGATAAATTATACTCATTTGAACATTAAAAGTTGAACAATGTGTATTAGAGGACAAATTACCCATTCGAACACGTTTTTAATTCATTATGTGCATTTTTGTGATTGACAAAACATCCATAATTAGATTCATTGTGTGTTCAATGCAGCTAAAGATGAATTTCTAGGTATAAGTATTGTATTTATTTTAAAATAAAAATAGGATTTTTTTTATTTATTGATATCTTGGCATTAAGTGATGTGAAATGGAGGAATAATTTCAATATCATGAATCAAATTACGGAAGTTTTGTGATCACTAAATAGAGTCTAAGAAATAAAAAAGTGGATATTGATTAGAGAAACGTGCAATTAATTGAAGTTTGTAATTTTTGACATTCGAATAATGATGTTAAACATTTAAACATAGGACAAAACCTACACTAATCATTTTGTATCTCCGGAATATGGCTATGGCATTATAATTATATTGATTATGTAATTAGAATTTGGAAAAGGCGTCGATATAAGAACAAATGGCATGTCCTTTGATTTATTATTCGGTGATTTTCATAATGTCATTGTACTATCTCTTCATTTCTCCATGAAGTATGTCAAAATAGTTTCCGCAGTTGCAGTGAGGACCAATTGCTAAGGTGATAAATTTCATGATTATATTCTCATTTTGAAACAAATCGAAGTCTTGAATGTTTACTTAGAGATAGAGAGTAAAGACGCTACAGTTCCTATCATCTTTTTGTCAAGTACTATTTATAAGTTGGTCACCAAAGCATCGACAAAGGAAGGTGTAATGCATGAGAAAAATGTATTTTTTTCTAAACTTTATTACTATGATTATTATGATTGACAAAAATTCCGATTGTCCTGTAGAACGGCTCATATAAGTTCAGTAACGGGTGTTTAGCCAAATGTGTCACAAAACGGGATAAACATGTATATTATATAGTGTACACAATGAATAAAATATGGTTGGAATATCATAGTGTTCGAGGGCCCATCACTCATTCCGGGAACATAATTTCACTGTATCATAACGCTTTGACATAGATTATCGAAATTGTGTATGTTCAAATATAAGTTATTCTCCAATTTATTCAGCATTAAAAGTATTTATACTCGAACCATACAATTTGTTTACGAATTTATTGATGGGCACTCGTATCTTCAATATTATTATACGTAAAGAAACTTACGATAGAGGTGTAAATTGTTCCAATAATACCGACAACTACCACAGACAACCATAACGGAATGTTCGCAACTGAAATATGATACAAAAGGTTTCACTGGAATAAATGCAAAAACATCATATTACTTTAAAGAACGGTGCCATGAATGAAGTTGATGGTACGTAAATAAAAGACAGACAAGGAGCTTTACTTCATCAGTGGACACGTGTTGATTCACCAGAAAGTCATTTGTTCTGCAACTATGCCATTAGCGATAAAATACTTCTCGTGGTCACGTATTTGAAGTGTGTTATCATATTTAAAGATGAAAGATTGAAGTCATCAAGAGTACTTAAACATTATGAACAAACTTAGAATATGTTATAATTATTAATCTATATGATCAGCATATCGGACACATTTGTTTATCAAGTTTTGTTTACAATACACGTGGGGACTTTACTCAGTCTGGTGAATATTAAAAGAAATGTTATATTTACCTGATTCCAAAGCCAAAGCTGGTGCCAACAGGACGACACACATGTATAACAGCTGTAATATAAATACAAAAGTGAACAAATATTGTAAACATCGGACATGGAAGGCAGTGCTGAAATAGCCGAGTACAGGCAACAGAAATAATATTGATCATAAGAAATTTACGCGATATGCACCTGTGTAAATTTCACATGGTTAAGTAAGGTTATGTTAAGAGGCTCTAAAATGAGTTAGAAGGCTAGTTATAAGACTAGTCCGAAGCCACGAAATACAAATGTAGCTACAACGATACTGACATTATTTCCCATTCAGAATGAAAAATATATATTCAAAGTGCTTAAAAGTGAATCCCCAGTGTACAATGTACCCCGGGTGTTAATCCACGTTTTACTGAAATCCTCTCCGTAGTGCTGTAAGCTCAACATAATAACAAAACAGTCCAGTAGAACACCGTTTTGGAATTGCAAAATTATAATATTCGAATCGGCCATGGACATCGTCATTCAATAGAAACAGCAGAAAAGAATGAAACAAAATCATCACAGAGATAAAAACACTGACAAGGAAAAGGCACATTCTAGGCAGTTATTATGAACAGAACAGTAAAGACACAACATACAATGACTAAAACACCTGACGCCAGGGCCACCTCATGCAGCTAAACATAACTGGGGTCAAAACCCAATCATTATCCAATCTCAGCCAATCATCATAAGGAAACACTGAATAGGAACAAAAAGGCATGGTTACAAAATATATTGTCTGTAATTTTCTCCGGTTTTGTTTGACTGACTTGGATGGCTGGTTGTTTGGAGTTCGCTGTTTAGTTTCATTTTATCATGTTCAAACTTGTGATTGCCCTTCTGACTCGCCTAAAGTCTTGTAATATGTAAATTTTGTTTTCTACGATTTAATGTTAGACATTTCTTGTTGTTTCTTTTAAAAGATTGCCTTCCCTGACCGATTGGTAATGATCATTTCAAACATACTTCAGCATTATATCTGGCACTTGGGTTTTAATGAAGTACAAAAAAGTCAAAATCTACATACCGTTTGTAACATGCCCATAGTGGTACCTAACAGCTGGACGGATCTTGAATCAAACCGACGTCCCAGATACTGAAATAAAGAGACAATACCTATGCTGTCGCAAATGACAAATCAAAGCAAATGTTTATTGTTCAAATGGCCTCTAAAATAAGTACAAAATATATTCACAAAACTATCCGGTGGTCATTTACAAAATAACAAACATATTTACAACAAGTATATTGCGTTGAGGATAATGTGAAAGACGTTATAAATTGGAATGGTCCATAAAGGTGGATTTCACGATTTGTCAGTGTTACTTTAGTACGAAATTGACCGTATGTGTTTCAACGAAAGAGACGAGTAGAATGGATTTATGTCATAGTATTTAATCATAAGTAATTATACCCAAATAGTGTGTCCAGTTGTTAAATATTGAACCATAGCTTTGCTGCTTTATATATATTTTTTCGCTTATTAAATTTTAGAATTAAATTAAAGCAACTCTTACCTCGTAAGTACTGGTCAATTTCAGTGGATATAGCAGCGGTACTATCACATATGCTTGGAATATGTTCGTCATTACAATCGCCAAAAACATGTATAAGTTCATCGTGTTATACAGATACACTTCTGCCGGGGCACCCAATACAGAAACAGCCGACTGATATGTTACCAACAGGGAAAGGGACACCGGAAGTAGATGCAGCTGGCGTCCTCCCACGAGATATTCTTCCGTTGTCGTCTGCTTTTTGAAGAACCCGTAGTAAATTCCAATCGCAGACGAAATTAAAAGGAATAACGCCATGACAATATAGTCAAGGACGTGAAAACTTAGATCGTCTGCCATTTTTCTGTTTCAATCTGTGAAAAGACAAATAAATGCGTATCAACAATGAGTAAATCGACACTAACTCTCTGGAATTGTTGTTTTTAATTTCAGGATACAGCCGTGTTATGAATCACATTATTTCATAGAAGAGTCTGTCGTTTTAGCTTTGAAACCTTGTCTTCGTATAAAGTATGAAATATAGAAATATACAATGACTGCAATAGCTTCTCTTAAATATAACATCTTGCACCTCTGATATTTGAAGAAAAATTAATTGCGTTTTTTGTAGACACCTTGGCGAATTATAAAATCCGTGATTAGAACAACTTTAATGAAATTGCAACCGAAAAAAGCTTATAGCATAGTATAAATACATGACGCAATAGAAAAATACTGATTTTTAAAACAATCATATTCCACATCTATTGAAATAAATATTGTTGATGATGGATAGATTTTTGAACCATTGAAAATGCATTATAAAATGTTTTAATGTCGTGAACAAGGATAAGTGTTATCAGAACAGTTCTCCTGTAATTCACTGCCCCATCCAAAATACCGAATGCCGATCACATAGTACGGTACTTGTTTATTGTAGATAGGTTAATGACCCAGTAGCATACATAATTTAGTGTTACAAGATGGTATTGTATTCGTTATTTATTCATTAATGTGCTTCGTAACCCTGACAGAAATCTTACATTTAACTGTATTACCCACAATAAAACTAATGTTGAGAGGCTCTTAATATTATGTGGATCAAAATAGAACAACCGTGAAAGAAATGTGTTCTTACTAAATGTTAAGTGTTCGTACAATTTATGGGGTCTTTAAATGATGAAGATACTGTATAAAATTCATACATTATATGCAATTTCTTTATCTTTACTGCAAGTTCATATGTATGTTGTGGCACAGTTACTATTGTTTAGGGGCAGTGCTCTACATTTCTGATCCAGAAGCCCGTGGTTCAAATGTCATTCTGTTTTAAGTGCTTTCTGTCATGTATGAAAATGATATACGATAATGAAACTGTCCGATTCCTCTTTTATTATTTTTCTTTCTGTTGCCAATGTATCTTTTTACTTCTGCGTTATATTGAAAAAAAAGTGACCCAATTTCAAATTTTCGTGGTCTTGCCCTTCTTCAGGATTTATATTTCCTTTTACATTAATTCAAGTAGCATCCATTTTGTTTTTCATAATGTTTAGATGGATGCTAAAATAAATCCTGAAGAAGGGCAAGAGTACGTAAATTTGAAATTGAGTCACTTATTTTTCAAAATATCAAATACTATTTTCCTATGAAAGACAAACACTATTGTATGAACTGCGTTATAGTTAGTTTGGTCTGAGTATGAATGTACAAGTATTGTATCTAATAATTGGAATTTAAAAGAATGATATACTTAACATATGTAATTTGGTCATCAAGATGCGTCGACACGTAGCAAAATATAATTGTCTTCTCCATGTTTAGGTCATTGGGAATTAGCAATACCAGATCTTGTGAAAAGAATTTAATTGAACAGCCACGTTACGATGTATATTTAATTTGGTCTAGTATAATTTTCCATTTAACCCGTCCAATTCATATTAAATGCAGCAAAATAGCACACAGGTAAAATATATTTGCTCCAAATCTATATGTTTAAAATATTTTTTAGCAATTCGAGTTATATAAATCTTTAAAATTGTGCACTAAAAAGTAAGTTAATTAGATCTGATTTTAATAATTTTGTGATATGTTTACGTTTATGTATATGACTCATTGTTTACTATAACGCATGCAGAGTGAGCCGATTTTCATCATTTAGTTTTGGTATGCATGTAAACATGCATAAAATGTGTTCCCATTGAAATAGATCGCCAGCTTACTGTTTGAAATTTACTCTATACTTATGGGAAAAAAAGCTTCGAGAATTTCATTTTCATCAACATGGTAATCTCCGATTGTCCTTAGAAGCGCCTTATTTCTAATTGTATCCGTCTTTTAAGGTCGTAAGCATTAGTTACGAACTCCTCACTCTAAGTCAGCGAAATAGGTTATATTATTGCAATTATCTAAGTAATATGATAAGAATGAATTGACAAGTGCAGTCAAACAAATTGTGCGATAGTTCATGGCCATCACTATTATAGCCTCGAACAATTATTTCTAGTTCATATAGAACTCATAAAAGTTCTGTTCTCACTGATATCGAGCAGAATCTGATGTCTGATCAACTCAATTTTAATTGATACTTATTTGTTAATAATTTGTATACGTTCAATAAATGTCAAAATAATTACTTGCATCGTTTTTAGTATGATAATAGACCACCTTAATTTCAAATTAAAACTTTGGATGGGTTCCGTGAACTTTGATTCAATCGTTGAATCTTAAAATAGATGATTCTTATAATTTAATAGGGTGTTCTAGAACACTTTCGTATGAAAACGTACAATTCACACGAGTAATAAATCACAGAAAGAGTTTCTGTTAAAGCTGAAGCGAAAAATGATCTAATTGATATGAAAGCATAATTGTTTTTCAGTTGTTAAATTTTAAAAGAAATATCGTCAGATATAGCACTATACACTTTAAAATGCAAATTAATTAAACATCAACACTTTCTTGAAGCTTATAAAAGGTCCATTTTACCAATAAAACATCATCTACTGTTGTGTTAAGCTTTAACCTAATTGAATATATCATAATTATGTTGAACCTAAAACATGTTCTCATATGGTTCTAAAGAGAATTATCAATTGTTTTTATCCAGTATTGCACAATCGGCGTTCATTCTTTGTTTATATATATATCTTTCTACATACGAAGGGTTTCAAACACTATCCGGAATAACTTATTTATAAACAAAAAACTATACTCTTATTCAGATACAAAAAATGATCTAGAATTCACTAAGAGAATTTCGTGTAACGTGCAACATGGCAATGTTGAAGTACATATGATACTCTTTATGAAGTGTATCACTGACTCATTGTGCACCTAATTAGCTTCCCTCTGGCAAGTTTAGTGGAGGCAATAAAGTCTGCTGTGAGATAATTAATTATGGTTTAATAACTGTTCCAGATCTTTCTCAGTAAACCACTTTAAGCAGCATGAAAGCTATTCGTAGTATTACATACGATCAACTTGTGTGTTTTGATGGGTGTAATGCATGATTCAGTTCTCTTATGATAGAAGCAAACGTTATACATTTTTCTGCTATTTTGCATTTCTAAATTTATTTGTGTCAATGTTGCTATAATCTAACGAATAATACGATTAGGAAGTGAAACAAAATACTGTTAGTTTTTTGGGTTGTTTGTGTGTTTAAACCAGCGATATGTAGCGGACCGTCTGGTTGCTGCTACCGTTTGACGAGCATTCCTTTAAGATTTTGTCATATATTTTTGGTCAAAGTCCATTCTGTGATTAAGTAGGGGATGACATGTATCGTTTATATATAGTTAACACTCGTTTTGACCCCGTGACCCACGTAAGCAGAGGACCGAAACTGTTAATAGTATCGTTTGAAGAGCACAGATAGGAGACCCATACATGTGCTTGCATTACACATTGTACTTAGTACTTCAAGAAGACACGACCTTTGAACGCAAAATATCTAGTGTCTAGTGTCAGGCCAAACGTAAATAATTAATCAATTTCGCGGCACTTAGGATTTATCACCATACGTGTTAAGAAATTAATCGCTTCGGTACATGACTCATAATGCAATAGCACGATGGTTCTTCCGAAAGTAGCCTCAGTGTACTGGTCATCAAAGCATGTTTAAAAAGTTAAAAATAACATTAACAAACCAGTCAATACTAGTATGTATTTTTAATATATTTTAAGTTCAGCCATATGTTTTCTCAGACGGACTGTTTATTTCATGGTTTAAAACACATGTAGAACATGTATTTTCCATAAAGAACATTTGTATAATTTTTATTATCCAATATTTTACTTTCCTAAAAATAACTGACAAAATATATTTTTTTATCTTCTATAACAAGCCTAAATAATATACGGTTTAATATATCAAGTATTTCATTGTTTGGGGTTTTCCTATAGAAATGCATTGAATGATAAAATGACTCTACACAATGCGTCTGTGACTCTATTGTCAACGCCAGTAAGGCGCATATTTCATTGTCTATAGTTTATCAGTGCATAAAACTAGTGTTAGAGAGGTCACCAGCGAGGGTACCAAACAATCAATTGCCTACATGTACGCTATTGTTTCTATTTCAAGTAATAATTAAATTTGTATATGGACAAATTTATACCCATACTTATTTACATTATAAAGCAATAAAAATAAACGCATGTGTAGTCGGATGGTCTAGTCCGAAGAGGTTAATAATTACTAAATCGAAAAGTCCGTAGAATGTTTTATCCGAGTGTTTTAATTACTGTAAACCTAGAAATTATTTCGCGCGATTTAAGTTCGCGGTTTTCGCGGATTATAAAAATCCGCGAAAGTTAATAGCCGCGAACAGGTCCAGTACAAGAAAAACGCGAAAGTTTCTCGTTTTTGAAGGAAATTTATCATTTTTGGGTACGATGTTTACAAGACCGTATTTAGTTCATTACACATTTTTAGGAATCGAAATTCGCCTATCAAGTAGAAAATTGTTTTATTCAAATGGATAATAACTTGTAATTACGCAAAGTCCAGCGGTTACAGTTCTCCAGTACAACCACCGGGAACGAAGACAACTTTGTAGTTTAATTGTTCGAGTTTATTCAAGAAAGAATCAACACAATGAGCAGCAAAACAGTCAAATATCAGTAAAGCCGGGTGTCTCAATGGTAACTGTAGGTAATCACGTATGTCATTTTTATACGGTGAAAGTATGTTTTCGACAAAAAGCAACATTATTGACTCGTTTGACCAGTGATTCCGAATGGTGTACATCCCAATTCTTAGGAAAGCAGTACTAGGATGACATTGTTCAGTTTTGCCTTGATAGAGAATTTGGGGCGGTAAAAACGACCCACTCATTGTACAGGAAAATAACGCTGTTATCTGTCGTTTATCTTCCAGACCAATATTCGACACCTGCTTAGCTCCTGCAAAATAAAGAAATGTATAACTAAACGATTTATATATTTTTTAATTGCCCGGCGACCATGGGATTAAAGCGATTTTTGCTTAGGGTACAATAATGAAAACACACTAGCTTAAATTAGATTGAAAAATCACTTACAATACTAGTACACGGAGTGTGTGTATAAAAAGTTATGATTGTCACTTCATGTCAATAAAACTGTGAAAACATGACCAGCGTAGTTTATAAGCAATTGGTAAATAAAATCAATAATAATATTACCTTGTAAGAGGATTACCATATCCTAAGGTGAGAAGTATTATCATGAAGCAATTATATACACAGGAAAAAGTGCCCCGTATGAAATTCATACGTTTGGATTTTCATGAGAATTTCATACGTAAAACGTATGAAATTCATACGTGAGAGTCAACGTACGTTTAACGTACGTGAACTTTTCATACGTATTTCATATGAATCTTCACGTATGAAATTCTTTAACGTATGAAATTCATACGTGAAAAATATTTTTAATTATTTATTGATAAAATAGGGCAATTTACATCTTTTTAACAAGGTTATATATTTTAGCGTATGAAATTTATATGTTAAACATCAAAATATCTTGCGGTTAAAACATTTGATTTTCATTTTCATAAAATTTTGAGTATGAAATTCTTTAACGTATGAAATTCATACGTGAAAAATATTTTTAATTATTTATTGAAAAATAGGTCAATTAACAACTTTTAACAAGGTTATTTATTTTAGCGTATGAAATTCATATGTTAAACATCAAAATTTTGCGGTTAAAACATATGATTTTCATTTTGAGAAAAAATTATCAATTAAAAAAATTCTTTTTCATGCAATATTTTTTTTCTCTTAATTTTGCTCATAATGCATTAAAGATGGGAAAAATCCCATTAGTAATATTTAGACCCATATACCTACACTGTATATAGGGCCTATATAGATGTAGCCTACATACTAATTAAATGACTCTTACTTTAAGATCCGTAGAATCTAGGTCCACTAGATCTATATATAACCAATGGAGAATTAAATTACTTCAATAAGAAATTTATTTCATTTTATCTAGTTAACGCCAAGGCTTTAAAAAAATTAATTGTCATGAAAAAAAATCTACATCGATTTTACGGGCGGGACGAACTTTCGATTGTCCGGAAAGGACGGTTTTTTGCCACACCGCACGTGGAAGTATTCCGAAACTAGCGTTTCCTTCCTGTTTAGAACGAAGTTGATGAAAATGCGATTTTATCGATTATATCAACGTTTTCGTCGAATGCAAATGATGGACAATGCTTTTGAAGAAGCCGTTAACCCAGCTGGTAACTATTTCCGAGGTTAAAATAGAATTTGCCCGCAAAAAAGCGCCTGCTTTCGACTCGCGTAGACATGTCTAGGTTCCACGGTATTTTCCCAGGTATATGTGGTTTGTAACCTGGTTACAAGTTCCAACTGGCCTCTTATTATACTCCCTGTATGCTGAAAAGTCTAACATAGACCAATGTTTTCAGTTTACAGGTTACAAGGGATACACAAGGTTAAATGGGGTTACAAGAGGAATACATACAGTATACCATAGTACAATTCAGAATCTGTACCAATGTTTTCAGTTTACAGGTTACAAGGGATACACAAGGTTAAATGGGGTTACAAGAGGAATACATACAGTATACCATAGTACAATTCAGAATCTGTACCAATGTTTTCAGTTTACAGGTTACAAGGGATACACAAGGTTAAATGGGGTTACAAGAGGAATACATACAGTATACCATAGTACAATTCAGAATCTGTACCAATGTTTTCAGTTTACAGGTTACAAGGGATACACAAGGTTAAATGGGGTTACAAGAGGAATACATACAGTATACCATAGTACAATTCAGAATCTGTACCAATGTTTTCAGTTTACAGGTTACAAGGGATACACAAGGTTAAACGGGGTTACAAGAGGAATACATACAGTATACCATAGTACAATTCAGAATCTGTACTAATGTTTTCAGTTTACAGGTTACAAGGGATACACAAGGTTAAATGGGGTTACAAGAGGAATACATAGTATACTATAGTACAATTCAGAATCTGTACCAATGTTTTCAGTTTACAGGTTACAAGGGATACAAAAGGTTAAATGGGGTTACAAGAGGAATACATAGTATAATATAGTACATATCAGAATCTGTACTAATGTTTTCAGTTTACAGGTTACAAGGGATACAAAAGGTTAAATGGGGTTACAAGAGGAATACATAGTATACTATAGTACAATTCAGAATCTGTACCAATGTTTTCAGTTTACAGGTTACAAGGGATACACAAGGTTAAATGGGGTTACAAGAGGAATACATAGTGTAATATAGTACATATCAGAATCTGTACTAATGTTTTCAGTTAACAGGTTACAAGGGATACATAAGGTTAAATGGGGTTACAAGAGGAATACATAGTATACTATAGTACATATCAGAAACTGTACCAATGTTTTCAGTTTACAGGTTACAAGGGATACACAAGGTTAAATGGGGTTACAAGAAGAATACATACAGTATACCATAGTACAATTCAGAATCTGTACCAATGTTTTCAGTTTACAGGTTACAAGGGATACACAAGGTTAAATGGGGTTACAAGAGGAATACATACAGTATACCATAGTACAATTCAGAATCTGTACTAATGTTTTCAGTTTACAGGTTACATGGGATACATAAGGTTAAATGGGGTTACAAGAGGAATACATAGTATACTATAGTACATATCAGAATCTGTACCAATGTTTTCAGTTTACAGGTTACAAGGGATACATAAGGTTAAATGGGGTTACAAGAGGAATACATAGTATAATATAGTACATATCAGAATCTGTACTAATGTTTTCAGTTAACAGGTTACAAGGGATACACAAGGTTAAATTGGGTTACAAGAGGAATACATAGTATACTATAGTACAATTCAGAATCTGTACCAATGTTTTCAGTTAACAGGTTACAAGGGATACACAAGGTTAAATGGGGTTACAAGAGGAATACATAGTATACTATAGTACAATTCAGAATCTGTACCAATGTTTTCAGTTTACAGGTTACAAGGGATACACAAGGTTAAATGGGGTTACAAGAGGAATACATACAGTATACTATAGTACAATTCAGAATCTGTACCAATGTTTTCAGTTTACAGGTTACAAGGGATACATAAGGTTAAATGGGGTTACAAGAGGAATACATAGTATAATATAGTACATATCAGAATCTGTACTAATGTTTTCAGTTAACAGGTTACAAGGGATACACAAGGTTAAATTGGGTTACAAGAGGAATACATAGTATACTATAGTACAATTCAGAATCTGTACCAATGTTTTCAGTTAACAGGTTACAAGGGATACACAAGGTTAAATGGGGTTACAAGAGGAATACATAGTATAATATAGTACAAATCAGAATGTGCACCAATGTTTTCAGTTTAAAGGTTACGATATTAATATTTTTAATGTTATAAATTTATCAAAATGCGGAACAAAAGTATTGAGAGAACATATAATAGCAGTGTGAACAAACATACTTCAACCATTAATTACTGTGCCAGTACCGCGAATGTCGTTCGTGTGATGAGTGCATTATAAAAACTTGCGTATATAGATCTACCTGATATCGTGACATTTGAACTGTTTATCATAAACTCACACTGGATCGATTTTTACCTTACAAGTTACATATATTATTCTAATCTTAAAAGAGTCCTAATGACATGAAAGTTTTAATCTGTTACAAATTAAAACGAATTATAAGGAAACTAAATATGACCATATTTGGAATTTGTATCACTACACGCTGTCACAACGTAGATCTAATTGTAGACTATGTTGGTAAATCGTGAATTAACGAACGATTTAGCTACTTAATATCACAGGTACTTGGCATGTGGATATGACCAAAGGAACAACAAATAAACATTTTTATTAAATATCATTTATTTGTTTGTTTTTGGTCGCGGCCACGTGCCAAGCGAACCTGTGCTTAATATTTATTTCGAGGGCGTAGAAACTTATCTAATCTACCTACCAAAATTAGTAACAAAATAGTACAGCTTTACTGTACTGTATCCGGGGTGTTATCCTCTACTTACACTGAATGTAGTCCGTAGCCTACATGAGTTTCGCTTTGGCTTTTATGCCGAAATCTCAACATATTTAAGATGAAACATTCACTGTCACATTTCACTGCATGTCAGCGAGTGTACACATTTCTGGACACTCAGTTCTACTTTCTATGAGTTTCTGTTACTTAGTACTGATACACAACTATTTAGTGGTTTATAGGGGATTAAATAGCCAGCGAAGCTGGCTATTGTAAATACCCATACCAATAATGTCCACGTGCGTATCTTCGTCGAGTCTCTGCAGGTACTAATGCTTTCAGAAAAAGTTATTTCCGGTCAAAAATTTCAGGCAGTTTTCCGAGGTGAATGGTCCTTTGAATTAAAAAAAATAGTAATCTGTAAACGGTTGCCTCCTATCATTTTCTTTCGAATTATAACCATCTTTAAAAATATTTAATAAATAAAATGAACTATTTAAAAAAAACAAAGGGAAGTAAGAAATACGCTACTGTACTGGATACACGGCGATGTCATGACGTTACAAATAACAGGAAATGACGTCATACCAAAAGTACGCCAAATAGACTCATGACGTTACGTTGCAATGTATAACAATCCAGTATAATATAGGTAAAACTTCAGGTTAGGGGTGCCTACACTTATTCCAAACATAAACCACAGATACATAGCCAATCTAAAAGTTTGAATAATTATTATTTCTGGTCTTCAATTCAAAGAGGAAAAGTGATCAGTTGCTGATCAATAACTATCTTTGTATATTTTATAACATCTAAATTCAACTCGTATTTAGTTACTAGATTCTAGATTCTATCTGAAACATAGCTTAGCAGATATCCAATGTGAATTTAATCCCTCATATAGGCGATGCCTTAGTTCATATTAACCTTAATTAAATGCTGGATAACAACATGGCGGACGCTAACGTTACCATGCAGTAGGCTTTTCCCATGATAGTTATTACAGCCTATTTCAGTAGATGGTTAAAATGACAAATTATTGTTGAGGTAAACAATTTAATATAATTATTGTCTATCATTTACGGTATTTTGATATCATGACATGGTAGCAAACAGTATTTATGAATAATGAGAATGACCTTTATAAATCAAAGCACTGAAGGCAATGAATTTGTTTGGGTTTAAAATATTGTACATTAAACAAACTGCAATTCCCAATCATGCTCTTTTACTATGATACCAAATCAAGTAAAATAAAATACTTGGACATGGTTCCAAACATCACACAGTTATGTAACGGTTTGCTTTTTGTGGTGTGCACAAGTTGTGTTAGACGAGGGGCTGTTTCTGACTGTTAGCTCCATAGAAGACCTCTAGTCGTCAAGCAGTTTCCGACATTTTTTGCATGTCTTATCGCATATTCTCGAAAACTAGACGGTATAAAACAAAATAACTTACATTTTAGTGGTTCTAAGCTCAAGACCAAAATTATTCTATAGCAGTAGTCTCAATTTGCGATTCGTGACGTCATACAGTGTGTAGAAAATTGGGCGCAAAAGGGGTCACTAATTTAGGTTGTAAATTAGATGCAATGGCCGGCAAGTATTGATTTCGCTGCATCTTTAGCTGTTTTTAATTGATGCTCGACCAAATGCAGATTTCAACCGAGCGTAAAAATTTGGTTGAGCATCAGTTAACAACAGCTAAATACAGAACAAAGTTGGTAATTGTCTCGAGTCCTACATAAATGAGATGTTCTTTAATAGGCTGTATAATATATTCACATAAAGTGCACCATGGCTATAATAAAAAAAGGCTCACAGTTATCGGAAGAAATCGCAAATGCTTTGAGTGCAAACTTTATTCATTTCAAATCATTTGATCACATGATTCTACACACAGACTATGAAAAGAATAATTTGCATATATAGTTTAAATGACAGCTCTGGTGTAATTGTCCCAATGTTTTAATGTGTTGCTGTATTACTGTTAACAAAATGTGTTACAGTCACATCTATGGATGAATAGCTGTAACATTAACACTTTCTGAGTGGCCTGGCTTGTCTTCAGTATGTAAGTTGTCAACACTGGTGGTGATTGTTCTTTTTCTGGCATTAGGTTTCAATTTCTTGTGAATTTAATTTAAGCATCTTTGTTTTATTATATAGATGGCTATTCAGGTTGGCTCACATTGCTTGGTGGTGGTATATAGTGTGTGTTTCTAGTAATATCATAAAGAAAGCTATTCCTGTATTTAGGCAAAAAACTGCTTGTTTCCTGTATGTAGGAAGGGAATATTTTTTTGGGGAAAAATATTCAGTTGACCATAGATCAACCTCTTTTACGTTAAGATAACTCACAGACAGCTTCCATGATAAAGAACCCAAATGCCCGATAAGCATACATTTTTTATGTCAAATTCAAAGATTTTGAATTTTTCTCAATTTTGTCAAAAAAACCTAGGGTATGGGGGCAAAAAGATTGGTAGGGTAGTGGAAACAAGCAATTTTATATTGCCTAATATTGTATTTCCATTTAATCAGAAGAAGCAATGTTAATTATAATCCAATAGGATGCACAACTCATGTTGCTTGAGCATGATATTGGGACTGGAGACAGTCAGCTACAAATAACTGATTTAAAACAAAGCAATAATATTATTATAGATAATGGAGACAGTCAGCTATCATACTTGCATGGATGTTGTATATGACCACTCTCCACAAGCCTGTTTCACCTGACTCCATTTTTACCTTCACCTTGACCTAATTTTGGACTCAGACTTATCTCCCCTTTAGTATTTTTACAGTAAAATTTTGTCCGGAGCGTATCTTCAACTATTTAACATATGGACTTGAAACTTGCAATATAAATATATGGCAACTTGGAGAAGTGTATTGACAAAGAACCATAACTCTGACTTAAATTTTTAATTATTTCCCCTTTAGTATTTTCTGAATCAAATTTTGTCTGGAGTGTGTCTTCGAAAGTGTTTAAGATATTGCCTTAAAACTTGATATATAAATACATGGCAGCTTGTAGAAGTGCAGAGACCAAGAAACATAACTTTGTCTGTCATACATTTTGAATTAACTCCCCTTTAGAATTTCATAATAATTGTTTGTCCGGAGCGTATCTTGAAAACTATTTATAATATTGACTAATGAGCCTCGGTATATAAATAGATGGCAACTTAGAGAAGTGCAATGACAAAGAACCATAACACCTGTATCACCAGATCACACATGAAGTCCATGAAGGCATTTCTTTCAGATCACAAACCACTAAAGAAATTTGTTCTTTAACTCAATGTAAAGTTACAATAATCAGTCCCAGGTTGATACATGTTAAAGTCTATGGCCAGGTGGCAGACATATCGCTGGCTTAGAACCAGAAGGTCGTAACTACAAAATAGATATATAGAGAAAACAAGAGAAAACTGTCTGTAATTTACTCTTTACCTATGGGAAAACACATTTAAAGTGGCACTTACAACCTTCTAATTCTAAGCCATCGATATATCAATGAAAGGAAG
Source organism: Spisula subtruncata (assembly GCA_963678985.1). Taxonomy (NCBI): domain Eukaryota; kingdom Metazoa; phylum Mollusca; class Bivalvia; order Venerida; family Mactridae; genus Spisula; species Spisula subtruncata. The sequence goes on from OY787661.1 coordinate 22,035,105, forward strand.
GGGCTACCAGCTTTAAGAAAATACAAAAAGAACAGGGGGTCACATATCATAAAAGAAATTTACCATAATAAGCCCCTTATTGAACGCAGTCTTGTTTTACCATGTGTTTGAGCCGTGACTAATTTATGCAGACACGTTGATTTGCTCTCAAAGGGTAAATATAGGGTACGTATTAAGACTTAATCAGAATCTGCAATGATTTCACCAATATTGCCACTAGACAAAGTTTCAAATCTAATCAAAACCGTACTTATAGTTCACCCTACTTCTTTGTCCGATCAAAAGCCAGGGATTTTCAAAATTTTGTACCACTTATTCATTTCTTTGTGCAATGGACATAATAAGTATTAGTAAATCCATTTATTAGGACAATTTGGCTGTTTCCTAATATGAAAAACTAGACCCGCCTACTCTCATAATTTTACTGTTATTCTATTAGCAATTTATAATCTGCTTAAGGTGATTCACCGGTGTTGGATTTTTCTGTAAAATGTATATAAAACCTGTTATATTTATGAAGAACACATTTACGACAACCATTCTGGAAAATCCCAACAGTTTTGCTTGGCTAGTTTTTTTAAGATATTCTTGGATTTTGGGGACAACCCCTAAAAACTGATAATTGTAATTTACCGAAAAAGTTTTGCTTTAATCCTCATCAATTTGGTATACATAAAATTTCGTATATAAGGAACCAAACAGTAATTTTTATGTTATACTGTGTAAGGTATTTGATTTTTTAAATACTATTTTAAAATATGTTAATTTTCGTTTTTGAGTTTAATATGAAAAATCGTTGAACGGCATTATAACTGATTTCATGCATACAACAAGTAGAGTGACAAATATTGAAGTATCATGCAAGATTTCATGACAATTGCTCGGTTAGTTTATTTTTATTACACTTTAAATGATTTCAGAAATGCTGAAAACAGGGGAGGTAACAAAAATTATCAACGTTTTGCATCCGTTGTATTCAGATTTCGCGATCATTCTATTTTTAAGAAATAGTGCATACTTCAAGGCGCTTACAGTTTAATTTGGGTACTTCTGCATGTATTAGTTTATATTCTGCAGGAATGAATGCAAAAAAACCCTCCTCTAAAATTCTTGGAATACTGTTTAAAACTATTGAATAAGTTTGATATGGGCGCATAGAACTAATTCGCTAGATTATGTGTTTAATTTCATTTGGAATAAATCATCCACAGGAATTGAGCTAAGAGTGTTTCCGTATTTTCATTAAAAGTATATAATCCTAATAACTAGTCAGTACACTCGCGATTTTAAGACATGGGAAGATGCTGAAAAATCAAATTTAAGCATTTTGTATTATTTGATCTCGGTTGTCAGACGCGCTTACAGCACATCCAAGTGACTGCAATTTTTAAACTTCCACCCAACTCAAAAGTGGTGAAACACCTTAATATTTACCTTTTCACTCGCGCTCCCTTGCTCTAATTTGTTTATAAATCTAATAAATGATCTATAACCTAAACATAAAAAACACAGTTATCTGTTTACTTGACTATAAGCAATAAAGTAACTAACAGGCTGTGCAATATTACACAATAGTGTGAAAAACTGTTAAATATACTGTACTGACATCAAGCTGAAACAACAGCAATCCTTTATTGCCTAGATAGAGCCAATATTTAATACACAGATCAATAATCTAAATATTATGTTACAAACTAAAAAAGACACTAAATGTACAAATTAAAACAAACGCATAATATAACTGATACTTTCTATTGTTTATATATAAAATATAAAATATTATACAGTAGAACATTACTGGAATTCAGTAGATTAATGATCCCTAACCAGTAACTGTTGTCCAGTTTTATGACTCTAGATATATATACAATGATAGTGATATCTTATTAATTACATTGACCTATGATAGTGATCAGTTGCAGTGTTTTATGGCCTTAGATAAACATTCATATTCACCTCATGCTGATATCTTGCTGTGGCTTACATTAAAGGTGTACATTTTTCCTTCTTTGCTTTTATAGAGGGATCAGCATGATGCCAGCATTGTGCCAGCATGAGATCACTATCAGTGATTATCTGGGGTCATAAAACACTGTAACTGGTCAGTGTAAGGGATTAGAGGCCCATATAGCTACTGATAATCAATAATGTGCTACTGTAATATGTACCCTTGAAAATATGTGTTTCATTGTGTGTTTGTTTAATTTGTATAATTAGATATATTCATTGATTTTTATTTCCATCTGGCTTGAGTGTGTAAAAACTATTTGCCGAAATATTTACTATTTTAGTTATTAACATTACCTATTTAAATAAATACACACCCTAACCAGATACAAATAAAACTAAGCAAATATACCAAAAAGGTACACAATATCAATTCTGATTGTATGTCTGTGAATATACCTTTTTATAAATATAAGATAACATTATACTCATAGATCTAGTTAATAATTTTTTTTTAATTCAAAGCATTTTAACCAACATCAAAATTAACATTTTTATACCTTAGGAATAATAGCAATGCACTCATTTCATTGAATACATTATTTAGAAATGTTAATCATGAGGCATAGCTATATACTATACATGTTCAGATTTTTAGCACTTTTATAATTTTGCATTAATTGCATGCATTTGTGTCTAATCACACGACAGAGAAAAAGGTTGCATCAAAGATTTTGGGCAATGATGGCCAACAACGGTCCTTGGACTGACATTAGATACATACAAGAATAATTTATAAAATCAGGTCTAACCTGGTTAGAGAAGCCCTAAATTCAGCCCTAACTTAGTTAGACCTGCCCTAACTTCTGGTCAAAGGAATAATAAAAGCATGTATATTCATGACTAATTTGTAATAAAGTCGCTGATTGGTTAAATATTCAGCAAGCAAAATCCAAAACCTAAGGTTAGACCAGCCCTAACTTCAGCCCTAACCTGGTTAGGGCCGCCCTAACTTCAGCCATAACTTTTGGGCAAACTTTGGATTGAAGTGTACAGGAGGGTCATAAATAAGTAAGATCTGCCCTAACTTCGAGTTAGGCCTGGTCGAAAAGTTAGGGCTGGTCTAACCAGGTTAGGGCTGCCCTAACCTGGTTAGGACTGAAGTTAGGGCGACCTAAGTTAGGGCAGGTCTAATTAAATTGACACCATATTAAGTGGCTAAAACACTTGCTATTTTTCCCTGTAAGAAAACTCTCACAAATAGGACACCTTTTATTGAAAAAAAAATATGATTCTAAAATGTGCCAAAGTTTACGTAAATTTTTTATCAGATACTGGATCTTTGAGATGCCAGTTGACGTTATGTCATAAACATAGAGAATGACGTTCGCGATGTCACTTAATAAGTAGGTGGTAGTGGTTGGTTTAAAAAGTCTGTAACTATGGAATAATTTGTTAAAATGTTCAGAAACAGTTCTTACGAGTCTCCCCTTTTTAATCATATATTATCAACATTTTCGCAATTTTGTCACTAAGCCTGGTTTTCCTGGAGAACGGCTCATATTTAGTTATCGACTTGATATGTTTTATGATATTTCATATCTTCATGAAAAACAGAGATATTTTTACTTATTATTATTTGTCTCTTGTTTTCCAGTATGTTCAAGTGTGATACATGTAAATTTTAATGCGAACTGTCACACATTCAAACCAGACCGAAACAAAAATTTATCAAGGTACAAATCAAAACAAAAAATCTGACACATATTTTCAATCCAAGTGTATGAAAGAGTAGCACCTTACTGAAGTTCAGTAGCTATAGGGATGGTGCATAGCGACCTCTTGTTAATTATGTTACTGTGTTTTATGATCCTAGATAAACACCGAATAGTGATCTCCAGCTGGCACCATGCTGTTCCCTCTGTATTAAAAGTTCTGGTCCAAAAATAAAGTAGGGATAAAAATTAGGCTTTTAAGTCAGATAAATTTCTGTTCTAAACTCTTTTGGAAGTTTAATCATTAATTACACCAGCACTATATTGGTAGATTCAAAGTGCTGAAAAATAATATTGACTTCAGAAATGTGTTAATTGATTGAAGTTATCATTATGATTAATAATCAATCCAAAATAAAAAATTCTCAGAGTATAAAAATCAATTATTAATGATAAAAAATAATTATTCAGTCTATATCATTAATTTAATTTTTAAGTATGCGTCTAGCTGACAGAAATGTACTTATAAGATGCAAACGAAAATGAAATTTATATTGACTGCTGCAACATTGCACTGTTGAATTATGTGTCATAAATTATGATTGTTTTGTACTAAAAATATTTTATATGGCTTTACGAGTTACTTGTATTAAAACAAGTCCCAAAACTTTCAGCATCTTTGTTTTATTTACAAGTAACACAAATTATAACCCATTACCAGTGTGTAACAAATTGTCACAATTTACCAGTACTAAACTATACCACCTTTAATAATATATTACCTTAATATAGTGTTCCCAGACATTTTTTGAGAATTTTTAATGTGTTTTAAAATGATGTAACTATTTTATTTGAAAAACAAACATTATTTCATTTGTATTCATGATTTAGATATGCAATGTTCATTTTTTGAATTTTCAATGGTTTTAGTTCAGATAATACAATAGTTATCATGGGAGTTCAAACCCACAAGTCATTAAATTTGCAAGTTTTGCATTAAATGCATACTTTAGACACTTTATTTAACTTGAAATAAGTAAGAGACAGTTCATAATTTACGTTTGAACTATTTTATTGAAACAATGCAAACTGAACAAGAATGTGTATGTTCCAAACTTAAACTGGTGCTGCATATTTTATGTGGGATGCCACAAAATACTGCCACCAAATATGGGGGTTGTGTTTGAAATTTCACTAAGGAAATTGATAAAAAGCATTGTTGAGCACTGTTTTGAAGCTCTTTTATTATTTTTAAACAAATGATTGAATTATAAGGAATTTCATAGTTTGACTGTTAACAGTGTTTTGCATTTTTCTTTATACAATATGACCCCCAAAATAAATAGGTGTTTGGTAATTTAGACTCACAAAATGTTGATTTTCTTCAAAAATAAAGAGTTTTCCAAGTATTAAGGATATCTTTAATCATTAATAAAAAGTGTTTGAATCTAAATGCAAAGTTTGATTCTCAATCATTTCCGGGAATACTGTTTATATTATCATCCTGTTTGAATGCAGAAATTAATCAGTTCATGCAATCAATTTATTATTCATTTGTTACAAATGTTATCTTATTTATCCCACTACAATTCTTAAAGACCCATAAATGTTATGATTAAAAATCAAGATGAGATATTTTTTCACAAAATGTTATTTGATTTATCAATTAATACATTGTATGAGTTTCAATCAGTATGACAAAATTCTTCAATTTAAAGAGATTTGAAATGATGATAAGAAATGTTAATTGGTGGTTTATGGCTGTGTGATGGTCTCAACCCTAAAGTTTTGATGATTGGGGATATATTGCTAGACAGTTGCTGCACCATCAAAGGATGTCTTATCTATAGATCTTATCTTAATTACAGTACCATAAAGTTCTGAATCAAAGTGTGAGAATTATACACCATAGATATTTTTAAAATACTTCTGATTTATTTCTGAACAGTCAAAGGCTGAAAAATCATCCAGTACATTTATACTGAGCAGAATACCATTATACTACAGTGCAATTTTAGGTTAGATGTTTTATGTAGGTGCATATTTGAGACTGCACTACTGGCACTGATCTAGAGGTTTTTTTATGGGGGGTGGGGGTTTCTAGGGCTGATGATTATTTTGGGTGTGATGGGTGCTGAATGTCCATGAAGGCATTGTTTAGTACTTGTTAACCATTATAAATGTGTGACCAACGTAGCTCAGTTGTTAGTCTGCAGGGAGGCTAATTCCTGAGTTGCAAACACTGCAAATAATCATGGAAAATAACATTTAAAGGTATTAATGTATCTCACCACTTTTGAGATGGGCGGAAGTTTAAATCACAGTCACTTTGGTGCATTGAGAACGCCACTCAACTGAGAGCAAATTATAGAGTAAAAGAAGCTTAAAATTGTTTTTTTTTCAGCATATTCCAATGTCTTAAAAACGCCATTTTACTGCATAGTTAACCGACTAGATACAATCAAAGTACTGAAAGTACTTACAGGCTGGCGAACTGCTAAGGAACAATAGCTTTTCAAGTAAAATAACATCAAGTGGTTTTCTAAGTCGAAAGAGAGCTAAGTGCTTGACTTAACAAAAAATAAAAAATAAAAATTTAAAAATATATAAAATTTGGAGCCGCCGTGATTCGATCGCTGGACCTTAGCATCAGAAAATTACTAAGCGAGTTGCTCATCCACTCGACCACGATCTTGTTGGAGAATGTTGACCTAAATAATTTATCATAATAAAATCATTGATGCGCGCTATATCGCGTTCGTAACACGTAGTAATAATTATCAACGCCTTTAAACACCTTTTCTTTAAATTTCATACAATTTCCTTTTATTTCAAAAAGAACCTAATATATTACAACCAAACAGAATAAATGAAACAAGGAAAGTTGAATGTTCTTATCTTGCAAAACTGATTAACGAGGAGGAACTATTTGCATTGAGTGTATAGATTCTGTGTTGTCAGTTTCGGGAGTAAATTCATCTTAGTGGATTTCATTTTTTAGGATTGTAATAGTCTGGCGTGAAATCGCCAGCCTAAAAGTACAGAAAAAGCCTTTGCTCAATCCATAAAGGTGAATTATTCCAAACAATATTAAACTACACACCTTATGTAACCTGTAAACTGAAAACATTGGTGCATATTTTGATTTATACTATATTATTATACTGTACTATGTATTCCTCTTGTAACCCCATTTAACCTTGTGTATCCCTTGTAACCTGTAAACTGAAAACATTGGTACAGATTCTGATATGTACCATAGTATACTATGTATTCCTCTTGTAACCCCATTTAACCTTGTGTATCCCTTGTAACCTGTAAACTGAAAACATTGGTACAGATTCTGAATTGTACTATAGTATACTATGTATTCCTCTTGTAACCCCATTTAACCTTGTGTATCCCTTGTAACCTGTAAACTGAAAACATTGGTACAGATTCTGATATGTACTATAGTATACTATGTATTCCTCTTGTAACCCCATTTAACCTTGAGTATCCCTTGTAACCTGTTAACTGAAAACATTGGTACAGATTCTGATATGTACTATATTATACTATGTATTCCTCTTGTAACCCCATTTAACCTTATGTATCCCTTGTAACCTGTAAACTGAAAACATTGGTTCAGATTCTGAATTGTACTATAGTATACTGTATGTATTTGTCTTGTAACCCCATTTAACCTTGTGTATCCCTTGTAACCTGTTAACTGAAAACATTGGTACAGATTCTCATTAAAATTTTGTGAAGGTGGACATTTTCTTGTGTTGAGAAGATCGCAAATTTGTAATTCCATGTATTTACCTTACATTAAAGTTTAGCAGAAAATTGTGTGAGAAAATAAACATTTAGAGCAGAATCTAACAATTTATATGTTACCATTGATAAACAAAGATGTTATTATTATTGTTGAATAATATAAATATCTGTTCAGTTTCATAAATGAAATCAAAAAAAAATTCTGTTCTGTTCTTTAATATTTATATTTTCATTTTGACAGAGATTTTATTTAAAATCAGTTCAACTAAATAGGCATTTACTCACAAGTGCGGTCTATATATCTTTTACTGATATAAAGTCGCCTCTGGTATTTGCATCAAAACACAATTAAGCTACTAGTAATTAATCGAAACACTTCTAGTAAATATCTACATGCTTCTTGTACTATCTCAAATTGAGTCAATTAACATAAAACTATTATTCAATTGTAGAAATGGCTTAAATTAAATAACAGGTAAAAAGATGATTAAAATATGTATGCTCATCCTGAACAAATTATTATTTAAAGTATAATGTAATTAAATCAGTAACCATTATTTACAAATGAATTATAATGCAAGCACATGTCCCACACAAACACTTTTGGAAGTTAAAATAAAGGAAAAATACTTACATTTCACCAATCAATTGACTTATATTATAAATCCAGATATCAAAAACACAAAAAAACAATAGTATTAATTAATCACTTCGGTATATAGTCTGAACACATTAAAGCAGTCCAGATATGGAAAGCACACAAAACACAAAAAAAACAATAGATGTGGAAAAAGCACAAATAATATGATAAAATTTCAGTCTAGATATCGGGAAAACAGTTCAAAACACACTTAGTAAATACTAAGATAAAATTGAATTAACATTCATGAACTAATTGCATTACATCTGTGCTATTCAAGACTTTAAATCAGTATGACAAAATTCTTCAATTTAAAGAGATTTGAAATGATGATAAGAAATGTTAATTGGTGGTTTATGGCTGTGTGATGGTCTCAACCCTAAAGTTTTGGTGATTGGGGATATATTGGTAGACAGTTGCTGCACCATCAAAGGATGTCTTATCTATAGATCTTATCTTAATTACAGTGCCATAAAGTTCAGAATGAAAGTGTGAGAATAATCCATCCCTAGATATTTAAAATAATAAGTTGTTTGTTTTTAATCTAGCTCAAATTCACAATAGTGTATTTCCGAAACTGATTAAAGTAAATTTTCTTATTGTAAAATGACTTTTTTTGACATTGTGCTGTTTCTTCTGGCTAATAAATTTCACCCATGTGGATTTAAATTACCAGTTGCAGTTGTGACTGAGAATTGAGAGGACACTTAGGGACTCACCTGTTGATTCCAATGAAATAAACATAGTGCTAATAAGTGTTACCAGCTTGCCAAAGTCTAACATTAAAAACCAGTCACTTTCAATAACTTCACTGTCGGGGTCAAATATTCAAAACACAATGTCACTGCTTAAAGTTAATAAATTACTAAATGAAATTATTTCTATTATTTTTTTAGCTTAGATCTTATTATTGGTGCTGCTATATTATAGTGATGTTTCATTATGATTATACTTGAAAGCCAGATGAAAATAAGATGTATCTTGTTTAATAACTCTGTTAAATTTATAAGAAACCTTCAATAAATAAAGATGTTATCATTGGATAAATATCTAATCTATATTGTAAATGATATAAAATCAAACTTCTGTTCTGTAATGTAATATATATGTTTTCATAGAATTGATAGTGATTTTGTTTAATAGAAATAACTGTTTTTAACTTTTACTGAATATGCATTTTAAATGCAAATACTCACTAGTATGGTTTTTAAGTTTACTCATATGGTGTGACCTCTATATAGAAGGTACTAGTAGTTAATCAAATCCTTCTATTAAGTATCAGCATACTCATTGTCAATAGTTTTTTTTGTTATTGTACCAAAGATAAAGTATGTTTCAACCATCTAGCTTTACCTAACAAAACTATTAAAATGCATGATATTGACCTCAAATTGAATAAAATTAAATAAAACTCTCTTTCATTCAATTGAAGAAATGGCTTGAATTAACAGAACATGACTTTATTTTGCTCTTGTTGCTTTAGCACCACAAGATAATACTGTACATAATGCAATTATAAATACAAAACATACGGCATGGTATGTTAATTTTTATTTTCAAGATTTATTTTTCCATTGATGGGAGGGAAAAGGGGAGATGAATACCCATTGTTTTAAATGGTATGTTAATTTTATTCTGAGACAAGTTATGTTTTAATGACTGTGCATTATAGTTGCTAACTAGGTTAAGGTAAATCACATGCTATTAAAAATCGACTATATTTAATGAATAAGGTAGTATAAACATATCACAATTTGGATTTATTGTCCATTCAATAAGTAATGTTAATGAGGGAAGTATCCAATTGGAAAGAATAGCATTGTGCATACTGTTAAAGTTATAATACTTTTACACTTGATAAAAAAAATTAAAGTCAAGAAGTCATTTCACAAGAAAAATGTTTAGAAAATTAACAAGTAATATTGTACAAATACTTTCCTTAAGGTATACAAGACAATATCATACACAAATTATTGGAAATTTTACATAAAATTAATTTATGACCCGGTGGTCAAAAAATATTTTATTATGACCTGGGGTCAAAAAAGATTTTATTGTTTTGCAACTAAGTTCAATACGAATAGAACTGTTATATACAATTGTTTAATTTAGTTATTACTGGAAGAATAGAAGAATGAATTACTTTTTCAATGATTCGAAATCATCGATTATTGTGTTTTACAAAACAATGATGGACACTATGAACAATTATATCACTTGAACTCAGGTATACTCTGTTAAACCTCGATAAACATAGTTTACGGGCCGGAGGATTATATTATATTTACAACAGTTCTCATTTAAATTTGAAAGGACTGTAGATGATAGTGTTTTAAACTTGTTAAATTATTGAAACAAAATTGAAATAAAGAACGAATACAAATGTACTTACATTAAAATAAAAGTATAATATGATTTTTTACTATGATCTCAATTTATTCATATTATTATATATGAGACATACTTTTAAAAGACAAACAACAAAAGAATAGTAATATACTTATTATTCCAGATATCAATATCAAACATTCATGACATCCTAAAACAGAAACACAAATGCTTTTTGAAGTTGTAAGACAACATACTTTTCAAGGATAAAATAAAGAAAAAATACTTACATTTCACCAATCAATTGACTTATATTATGAATCCAGATATCAAAAATACAAAAAAACAATAGTATTAATTAATCACTTCTGCATATAGTCAGAACACTTTAAAGCAGTCCAGATATGGAAAGCACACAAAACACAAAACAAACAAGAGATATGAAAATAAACACAATTAATATGATAAAATTTCAGTCCAGATATGGAAAACAGTTCAAAACACACTAATATTAAGATAAAATTGAATTAACATTCATGAACTAATTGAATACATCTGTGCTATTCAAGACTTTAAATCAGTATGACATAATTCTTCAATTTAAAGAGATTTGATATGATGATAAGAAATGTTAATTGGTGGTTTATGGCTGTGTGATGGTCTCAACCCTACAGTTTTGATGATTGGGGATATATTGCTAGACAGTAGCTGCACCATCAAAGGGGTCTTATCTATAGATCTTATCTTAATTACAGTGCCATAAAGCTCTGAATAAAAGTGTGAGAATAGTAATAACTTTCATTTTATATTACAAATTGTGCTTTTATTAAACAAAATTTTAAAAAATCTGGAAAACTTATCTGAAAGATATAGTGTAACCTTGTAACCAGGTTACAAACCAAATATACCTGGGAAAATACCGTGGAACAAAGACATATATGCGCCATTATGGCGTTCTTTTCACTTTTTGGAATGTTGACGAATTTTCGTCTTTTTCGTTCATAAATTGATGTTATTTTATATTCGACCATTGAATTGTTATAGTTGTAAAGTCACACACAAGGTAATGCAGTCAGTTGAATCCACGGCCGCCTCCCGGGGATAGGCGGTGATTTTTACATTTCATGTTTTGGTTGTAAAATCCCCAAACGTTACCCCACCCTGCAGGGGACAGCTGAATGCTGCTGATGGTATAGCATCCGGTATTTCCCCAGCGCCGACTACTAAATATTTTCCCCGGGTTATTGGTTCAGAGAAAAAATATCCAACGGCAACACTTCCCTGGCAGTGCAGAGACGGAAGGTGAAAACACGGTCATTTCCCTGGCTATCCACCGCCCGGGTTATACACTGATACAAATGATAAGTTAACCCCCCAAAAAACAAACAATTGAACAGAATTAAAATCATAGCTATATTTCCCTGCTACTCAACTGTTGCCTGAACTAAAAGGCTTGCGGACAATGGAAAGGTTGTGATAGTACATTATACGGGCCAGTATCTTTAGCCTCCAATTCTGAAGATACAGAAAGAAACGGCTCTGACGTCAAAATAAAATCACCTTTGATACTCATTTTGTTAATTTTTTTTATAGAAAAATTTCAAATACTTTTCCAATTTTATTTTGATTATAAAACTTCACATATACAGTAGAACCCCACCTTACGACCACCCCGCTAATACGGGCATTTTTTGAAAGAACGGATTTTTTCCTTCTTTGTCTAATGGTCGTTAGTCCCGAAATTACGACCACCCCGCTATTCCGTAATGCGACCACTTTTTTGCAAACCAAATGGTCAATTTGTGCAGATTTGAACCCCGAAATTACGACCAGTTGTAATCACACCTCTGAAAACACCTGCCATTGTTTACATTATCGCCGCCGAGACAAACTGTCAACACCTCTGTATATTACCCAAAAATGACATCATTGTATTATCACCACCTTTGTCAGTACATTAGGGCAATGCTTATCCAATAAGGGGATAATTAAAGTCTATAAGATGTTGTGATAATCTTTTAATTGCCGTAATGCAGAACTTTTAATTGTTTATATGTACATGTCGGCCATTGGCAAGGGCTAATTATTTACGACTCCTCCGAGATTAAAATGAAACAAAATGATGGGTGAAGAAAATGAATGAAACTTTTAATTCAGCGTGCTTGAGGGTTAATTCTAGGTGATTTGATCAATAAATTGTTTAATATGTTCACCTGAAGTAAGCTACGAGTATAAAAGTCATTTTGCCATTGTAGAAGAAGTGTGCATCAAATCAAGTTGAGTAGTAATCGGATAGCACTAATTTCAAATATTATTCATATTGACTCTTTTTGTCTCTTTTAGTATAACATGTTGATTTCAATTAGCATCCATCCAAGTGGTATTAGTGAAATTATTTATTCACACATGTCATGGTTTATCATATAGTTTATATCTTTAATATTTTAAGTTTTAAACATCAAAATATTAAGAAAACAAAAGACTTAAAACAACACACTTATACTTTATTACAAAGATGAATATTATGATTTACAGACAGAAATATCCAACTGATGAATACTCTGAGTGGTCTATCCCGCTAATGAGACCACCATGCTATTGAGACCACTTTTAAAAAGAACGGACAGTGGTCTTATTAGCGGGGTTCTACTGTATGAGTAACAAACATCTACAAAAACACTTGAAGGCCAAATGAAATTGACCCAGCAAACTAAGCAAAGTGTGTATGAATTAGAAAATTATGGTGCTCAGAATTACCCGATGCGCAGAATTACACGAAACACCTACAGGTACATGTATGCATGTATGATGTATCAGTTTATTGGTGGTGCTACTTTGAAAAATTTAAATAATTTGCTTTCTTTGCAGGGATCTTGTGGAAAAGACGGTGGACACACCAGAATCAATACTCTGGCTCTACCAGCACATATAGTCAGAGAAATATATAATTGGTCAACATGTATGTCTATTAATGACTATGTTTGATGGCAAGGGACATGATGAATGGTTCAAATGCTGGTAAAGTACTTCTTGCTTGAATTTGTGTGAACATAAAAATAAGAAATAGAGTGAAATTGTTGGAGATAATCTGTGATAAAAATCATATGCATTTATAAGCTCGACTTTTCAAAGAAAAACAAGAGCTATTGTCATTGCCTTGTCGTGAGCATCGGTGTCTGTGTTGGAAACTACTAGAGGACTAGTAACGGTATCAACTTGAAACTCCACATGTGCATACATGTACCTCTGCTCAATGCTATCTGCAACCTCAAGTCCACCTACTTTCAGGTCAAAAGTCAAGGTCACCATGACCTTTAGTTAAGTTTATTGTTGCAATCACTAAGTCCCTGTTTGCTTTCAAGAAGGGACTCATCGATAGAATAACTGGTGATTATGTCTCAATGAATAATGAAATAAGTGATACTTAAGCTTCATAATGTATTCATTAATATGAACGCACTCAAAGTAAAGTTTATTTACATAATTTTATAAACATTTACAGACCCTGATGATACCCAACCTGATGGCTCTGCCACTGTTAGTGCCCACTGAGATGTTCAACACCTACATTTGTACAAATCCGGAAAAACTTACGCTTGCCAAAGAGGAGCCTGTCTGCTCATGGTAAGAATATTTAACCAGATTGTCTGTGATGACAAGATATTCAAGCCATTCTGAAGGAAAAGGGGTCCTTTTTAATTGGGAATAAGATAAGGCTGTCCTTCAGCCCCCTGTTCGCTTGAAGGCATAGGCATAAGCCACTCAAATAAAAAATAGGTTCAAGTAATCCATATGTTTGAATTTAGACCAGTCTACAATATAAAGAGCAGTCTGATTAGGATCCAAACTGTTTGCTACAAAACAGATACAAATTTGTTTAGTGTACAGTTTAGATATTGATCACAGGGAAAGACACTAGGGGTGTAACGGTACGCTTACCTCACGATATGATACGTACCATCAATTTTTCTAGCGGTTCGGTATCTTTCGGTTCGATACAATATTCTCTAACAGCAGCTTAAATACTTCAATTTTTAAGTGATAATGAATTTGATGCTTCTATAACAGCAGTTATCATGTGCCTATCAACAATTTTAAGTGAATTTAGACAATATGAAGCATATCTCAATACAATTAAAATGAGTGATACATGGTAATTATACATAATCAGAAGGCTGTCAGGCGCTGTCATTGTCTAAATATTATTTTGCTCATAAAAAAGCTTATACCGAACCGTACCGAAATTTAGAAGTCTTGTATCATGAACCGTGTTGGACTGCAGTCCGCGGTATTTGGTATTCCACGGACTACCGTTACAGCCCTTATAGACACTAATAATTATATTGGGCATTGATCCGACAAAATATATTATAAGAATAAAATTTGATAAGAAAACAGCTACTGGTCCTTCTTGATTTTCACTGGTCGGACATGCGGCCAGTGTTAGGGTCGAGCCCTGGATTAGACTATGCTTTTAGCCTTGATCAAAGCTGAGAACATTTGAAGTGATTAAACTATTTTTGGTAACTTCCAGATCAATATTAAAAGTTGATAAACTTTTATCGTTGGAGCCGCTCATTATTTATAATAAATTTTGTCTTAAAAGATAGTCAGAACTATAATCTACTTATAAAAAAGGAACATCCATTATAAGATTCAAGGCAATGATATTTAATACAATTAATAATAATTCTTAAATGACCTAGATTAGTTATAAAGTTTGTAATATATTTGTGGATTATTTGTTACAGAACAGACAGTAAGGGGAGGGCTGCCGATGATCTGAATGTGTTCTGGTTAATAATAAGGAAAATGTTTGAAAAGGTAAGCTTTTTGTCATTAGCTCAACTTAACGAAGAAAAAGTAATCTTCATCTATTGTCATTGCCTTGTTTTTGGCGTTGGTTAAGTTTATTGTCAAGGTCAATTTCTTGAAAACTACAAGAGGTATGAACTTGAAACTTCACAAGTGTATATGTACCTCAATACCATCTACAACATTCACCTTATTTGAGGTCACTAGGTCAAAAGTCAAGATTGACCTTTAAAGTCCCCTACTGGTTTCCAGCTAGAGGGGATTGGGTTTGTCTTCAGTGTGTCAGACTGTATGTCAGTCTGTCTGTCAAGAAAATCTTGTTCCTGCCATAACTCAAACAGTTTTCAAGCTAGGTTTATGAAACTTGGTACTGTAAATCCTGTATTATTCGCGGTGGTTTAATTTTTGCTAATTTTCGCGATTGGCCCCCATCGCGAATTCATCATTTCGCGTAAATAACATTTCCCGACATAAGATGTATCCGAAAGAAATTTCAAATGTTTAATTTAATCGCATGTAATTAATTATGTGGACGAAGCTATTGTGTTGGCATAGTATACTTTATAGCCATTTTGCATGCATTGGTTTTAGATTCTACAATTTCATGTCAACATTTAATTTCGTCCGGTGGTTGTAGTTTGTAAATTATGTTTTTAATTGTTCGATATACGGGATACTTCCCAACAAACCTGAAATTGTTAATAATGATAAACCAATTAATCGATTATAATCGATAGTCAGTCGAAAGTGCCCCGAAACCAAGCAATCGATTTGTGTTTTGGAATTCCGATTAATCGACCTTTTCGGGATTTTTTAGGAATTTCCGGTTATTTCCGTAGTTGTTAGTTTCGTATTTTGAAAAATCACATAAATACTAGAAAATATTAATTCTTACATCTTTAAAAATTGAAATAAGATATAAAAACAATTTTATGTTACCTATAACATACTCGGGTAAAGCCCTTATCTTCTGTTTGCTAGTTTTTAATGTACGTAGCTGTGTCTGCAAAATTCAAGGTCAAACCAAAATTTATTTAGTCCAAGGGTTCTCTGTAGGATTTTAAAGTTGGAGTCCCAGGACTCCTTTTTGCATCAGGGTTCTCGGTTATCATGTTATGGTGTTATTATAAAATTTATTTTATACACAGTACCGTGAAATGAAATTATATATTTTGGATGGTCTGTGTGACATGTCATGTCAAGTACAGTTAAGTCATTCCATGCGTCAAGCTTGAAAGTTCAACTTCACAGTTTACATTTTCCTTGGCATTGACAGATAAAATAAATAAAAACAAGTAATTAACAACAATCTTTGTTTTAATTTTATGTATCTCTTTCTAGCTGCATGTATAGATGACTGTAAAAGAATCATATATCCTTCTGTATTTAACAAAGCTAAAAACTGATTATATAATCGATAATCAGTTGGTTTTATAAAACCGATAATCGATTATGAAATTCTAGCCGATTCCTAACACTAATTGTTAAACAGCTTGTTTACGGAGTATATAACAATACACCCTATTGACAAACACACATACCTGTAAAAAAACAATTAATTGATACAAGGTGTGATGCATTTATCAAACTACACTGATATCACTGTATAAAACGTGTGATATATTTGTTAATTATCGGTATAAAAGTCGAATTAAGCACCATTGTTGCATGTTTTACGGTTTTTAAGATTTTTATACATTCGCGAATTTAAGATAATGGGACCCTCGATCGCGAATTCATCAATTCGCGAAATAAGTTCAAAACTGAAAATCGCGAAATAAAGCTCACGCGAATATAAAGTGATTTACAGTACGTGGATTAGGAACAATGAGGAGATTATGCATGTCTTATTATTCTTTGATTCTGACAACTTTTGTGGTTACCATGGTAACTGAAAATTTACTACCTGGAAACCAGGTAGGGGACTTCTGCATTGCTTGCAATTCCTTATTACTTGTTTTCCGAAACTTCACTTTCCTCATAAAATGCAAACACTTCGGCCTGTATTATTGTGAATTTAAATATACATGCATCTCTATGAGATGTACAACATCCACAGACCTTGAGATTTGTTTGTTTTCATTAATTGAAGATAACACTAATATAACTGTTGATAAATAATTTCTTAATTCTTAAATTTACTATCAAATTGGAATAAAGTTGAGTGTCCAGCACCTGTTGGCGGTGCTTTTGTTTATAAGGTATAATAGCTGTATATCGATTTAAGCTCATCTTCAGAAATTTACATGACAAATCAGAATTAATTCAACAAAATTTGTTTTTATAAGATGCAGCAAAATTCTGCCCATCAGTGGTGTCTAATGCAGAGTTGGTGATGTCAAACAGTGGGTTTCTGGTCAATAATTTTTTAAAGCTCGATTTGACATATCTTCATGAAACTTTGAATATAGCAAGCATGCAATCAGACCTAGCTTAGGGCTGTATTTGGGGGTCAGTGGGGTCAAGGTCACCATTACTAAAAATAGAAAAACTTTTCCAGTCAATAACTTGAGTTTGCTTCGACAAATCTTCATGAAACTTTCTTTAGCAAACTGACAGGAGACATATTTAGGGTAACTGGGGTCAAGGTCTCTGATACTAAAAATAGAAAGAAAAAATCCTATCATAACTTAAGTTTGCATCATTCCATCTTCATGACAATTTGTATATATAGCTACTAGCTTACAGGAGACCTAGCTTGGAATAATATTTGGAATTAGTGGGTCAAGGTCACCGTTAATACAAATAGAAAAAAGGTTTGCGCAGAGATATACCAAACATTGAAATTTGACTTTCTCATAAGGTGGACACTGTCACAGCTGACAGCACAGAAAACCTGGTTTATCTTTTTATAAAATCATATCTTATAAGTAACGCCGAAGAAGGCTCAAAGTAGGGCCTAAACTTCTATGGCTTATTAAGTTAAAAAAGAAGGTAGAGCACTTCTCCTTCACAGCATAACTTTGTTGTGTGATTTTTTAAATTATTTCCCTTTGCTTGGTTTCCCTGTCCACAGGTCAGCATAACTTTGTCATTTTAAGTTCAAATGAATTACTTCAAATTTGGTATGCACATTTCTTGGAATGATTCGAAGTTCAGTGCACAAGAACTGTAATTCTACTTTGCGTGGCAGGCAACTTATCTGACTCAGAGCTTTTATTTCGATCTACCATTAAAAAGAAGTAAATGGTTCAATTTTGCATTCAAAATCAATGCATTTCTTCTGTCATTTCATCAAGCAACAAAAGGTTGTTGATTTTAAGTAACTATATGCTGATTTCTTGTGTATTTCCAGTTTGTGGTTGGTCCAGAGACTGAGGCGAAGAGAAAAAGGAGTGTGTTTTAATGTGAAGTTTCTTGTACACTGAAAATAAAATTAAGACAAATACTTGGTTTGTATATATTGTATGTCTCAAATTCAACTGTGGTATACAGCATCATAAGAATCTAGGTATTGAGATCACCGTCTGCCAGTGTCTTAAGAAGCATTGTATATCAGTAAAAGACCATTCAAAAGTAAGTGTATGTTGATCACTGGAATGTTTTTTAACCAGATTTTCCTACGAAAAAAAGTTGATAAGAAGTGCGATTTCAGATTCAGAAGGCAGATTGGGGGCATCCACTCTTCGTTTACACTGGATAACTTGTAAAAGGGCCACTTGGTATTGAACTCGGGGCCAGTGAGGTCAATGTCACTGTTATTTGAAATAGAGTAACTAATTCCACTCAAGTGTGCTGCTTTGCATTGAGATATCATGATGAATCCTGCTATGTTGGTAGCTTGACTGCTATAAAATCTGGTTTATGTGGCATTCCCATGTATTTTCCATTTATCATGTGTTAGATGGTCTTATGATCTTACGGAAATAATTGAACCTGGATGTAGGAATGAAGTATGAATTTTTCTACGTTTAGGACCTAACGTATGAAAAACGTACGTTTGGGACCTAAACGTATGAAAAACGTACGTTTAAGCCGCAAAATTTCAGTAGTAAATGCATTAAAGTCATTCATACGTTACACGTACGTGGGCAATTTCATACGTTAAACGTACGTTACACGTATGAATTTCATATGAAAGCAAACGTACGTTTTTCATACGTTGGGCCATTTCATACGTTAAACGTACGTTACACGTATGAATTTCATATGAAAGCTAACGTACGTTTTTCATACGGGGGCTTCATCTCATGAATTTCATACGTTAACTCACGTATGAAATTCATACGTGTAACGTATGAATTTCATACGGGGCACTTTTTGCTGTGTACGTTACGAGCAATGTACTTAGTATGTGAAAGGTTGTAATATCAATAATTTTCTCACTATGCGACTTAGTTTTCGCGGTGTTCGCGGGAGACTTAAAAACGCGAAAGTTTGTCGCCGCGAATATGCCGACGATCGGCAAAACGCGAAAATTTCTCGCCGCGAAAGTTTCTAGGTTTACAGTATTCAAAAATCGTACTAGGGAACTAACACATTTACACAAGGCGCCGTCCCATATATTATTGTTATGGGTAATTCATTCACAAATCGATGATACCAAACGGGGCACGAGTCTGATTATTACACTGCACTTTCACGATAATAAAACAGCTTGTTCTTATTCTTAAGTGATGTTACAGCTGACATGGTCTAAGTGCTTTCTAAATGTGAAGAAATCATACATATTTGCATTTCGATATTTTGTATCGTATAATTATGTAAGTGTGAAACTACGAAGAAGCAACACTTTAACACTATTATTAGTGTTAGAATATAAGCATTATTAAATGCAATTGACACTGATGCTCACCGAGGTCATGTCTTGGTGAACATCTCAAGAATTAACTGAATAAACACTTTTTTAAAGAAATAACTGATCAAATATTACAAAAAAAATATTTAGATTTTTTGTCTCTAGACACGGCACTGATATAATAATGGTAGTCAAAACTAAGTTTTAGAACATCGGTAAATGAATTTCATAATTTAGTGTTTTAAAACAATGCATGACTTATTCTAGTAGACAGACAGCGTAGGTTGTGTATTCACATTATATATGCAGTACTATGAACAACATTAATGAATTAGATTACGATCGTATTTTATTGATGAGCAGATAAACTCGTCAGTATAGCCAAATGTGGAAATGTGCCAAATCATCAAACATTCAAATACAATGTCCATTTTTCTAACTGAAATAATTAGAAATATATAATTATAAATTAAGTGCGAAATGTACTTACATTTTACAGACTCCTCAAAAATCCAATTTCCAATATCCACAAAGATGTCCAAATGAACTGCATGCACAACGCCGCTATCTCCGAATGATTTTATCCTATTGATTACTTTCGAAATTTTAATTATTCATGACCTGAACATGTGAACGATAAAAATGCGGTTAAATGCAAATTAAATAGTTCAAAGATACGCGCTGTTGGGTTTCGTTTAACAAGTAGAGATACTAGCTATGGCTTACATGCTAATCAAGCATGTATACAAGTGGCAGAAAAAGTTGTCGGTGGTAATAGATACGTACTCGAATATTCATACTTCCATTGATATTAAGTATCAAGATCGGTCGTGTGACGTCTTAACAATCAGTTAATGATTTAATGATTAGATTGATATAACGGTTAAAGAACATGTTCAATTGACCAAAATAAATGCACAAACTAACTAGAATAAAATTTAGAAAAAAAAATTGGACGGTGTAAACAAGACTTTATTATAGTGTATAGCGTTGCATATGTTACAACAATTATTGTAAAAAATAGGTATATTTTTTCGCTTGTCCTTGTGCACGATGGCTCTCCTAGTAACATGAGTCTAATTTACTATGTTTTAAGATTTGGAAGTAATTCGTTAGTTGAGAGAAGTCAGGAAAAAGAGTGCGACAATTTGGTGCAACAAGGTTGCTTGTCACTATATATGATTTGTGAGATACATTGTTGTCGTGCAAAAGGAACGATTCGGTAGATCTATGTTAGAGGCCGGAATATATCGGCTTATTTTGTTTGTGGCGTAGGTCGCAGTCGTTTACTTTAGTAGACTACTACCACCACCGTGGCCTAGTGGTTAGGGCGTCCGCCTCCGGAGCGGAAGGTCGAAGGTTCGAATCCCGGTGGAAGCTTGGTTAGATTTGATGCGACCGGTTGGTGAGCCGCCAGCTAGTTAAAGAATGGTTACCGTAGGCCCATCTCGGCCAGGCGCCCGGCAATGTGAGAAGGGATATTCGGGAGGTTCTGTGCGCATGAAAGATAGGTGTCTCATAAGTCAAATTGGCTGGCACTTTCAATAGGGATGACACTATAATAAACAAACACTTTACTGTAGTAGACTACAGGTGGAGAAGTCACCAGCTGCTGCAGGTGACAGTTTGTTAATTTCGGGAAAACTAGTTAAAGTGTGCCCAAGTATGTATAAAATTACACATTTTGCTAATAAGCATTTCAACTTGCGGTAAATGCTAAAATATTACACAATATCCCAAACCCAAAAATAACACAGACTTCCGCAATTTTACCATCATACTTTAAAAGACATAAAAGATAATAAGTTATTATGTCATTAACCATCATTAAACATTATTAACACTTCATGTCCGAATATAAATTATATTCAAATCCTCCCGAGATATTCATTTACAGTATATATCATACGGATACATGTAGTAATCGGAAATGGTACAGTTGTAAGATTGCATAAACACCCTGTAGCATAACATTAACCGATATACGCGATATGTTTAACTTATATTTGAACAAAAAATGAGCGCCGATTTTCCCATGCTGACTTAAACCAATCGATAAATCTCTTTTAAACCAGGCATGAAAATGTTGCAGGTTCAACATATGATGAATACATAATGTACATGTAATTTGGTTAAAGTTAAAACAACAATAGTGAAATGGCACCCAACCAACATTGTAGAAACCTACAATATTCAGTTGGAATGGTTTCATGGTGTCTATGATGAATACATTAGAAGAAACTGAAATGGTAACAAAATGGAAGTGTCCATAGGAGTTATTTGGAAAACATGCATGCATACTTCCGGGAAAATCATGCATCGTTGACAAAAGTTATGGAGTCTGTAAATGAAACATAAAGAACATTAATAGGGAAATGTCTCGTTTCCGACGAGGCGATCTTGTATCTGAGAGCATTTTTATGATAGGTTAGGGTTTGCTATTTTAGAAAATGCCATTATGATAGGCAGAAGTTGGTGTTGGTTCAGCTTTGTGAGTTCGGGGTGGTTTTTATGGTAAGGCATTGTGTCTGAGCTACCGATCGCCTTTATTCAGTTACCTCCCGTTCAAGTAAATATAGAAGGCATGGGTTACCTCCCGTGGAAAATGTTATGAAGCGATTTGCTTAGGCAACGAACGCCATATCTATGTTGTCTACCATTTAACAACACAATACGTAATTTGTAAATACATACTATTTTATATTATTATGTTTTATCTATCCTCGCCACCCGGCAATCCATACAGTCGAGGCTCCAAGGAGAGGTTAGTAATCTTATTTTTAGGGGATAGTTTATGGTACAGAAGATGCCCCAACTCCAGAAGCATTATATTAAAGTCTAACCCGTAAGACACAATGTTAATGCTTGGTGGGAAGATGTCGGATACATGTATGTGCTTTGTATTTATAACCTGGATTATTCGTTTGCGTTACGTTACATACAGACATAAAACTGCACCAAACATTACCGAGATTCGAGATGAATACTGCACTAAGATCTACCATGACCTACCTCTCTGTAAAGACCCTTTAGAGATAGAATTCTAAATACTTACTAGCCACACCTCGTAGATCTATACACGAACACCAACGAACAAAATAAAGTTCACCAATGGGTAGAGTCACACATTTGCTTCATAATTAATTGTATCAACGAATATTAGCATACGGCTAAACGAATATACATTTATGTATGATTTATGTATAAAGTCTTCACTGGTGGCTTTGACTGGTTTCATGCGACGACAAAATTCATTGATAAAAACACCGTAGGGTGTCGTTGATGAATTCACGATTAACGAACATATACAGTTTTATATATGATTAGAAATCTGAAAAGTATGATACTACTTGATTTATTATGCCTCACTTGACCATTCAATGCCCTTTCCGATAGGTCCACGGATTGATTTATCTATTCATGATCATTCAAAATTTAAACCACACTGTGATTTTTATTAAAACTTTCATTGCGGCAATATAAGGCGTACGGAAAGACTGTGAGGGTCAAAAGTTTGGCAGTTATCTTGAGTCGTGAGATTTTAGTCGAGCGTTTCAACTTTTTCATAAGACTATAACAAATATTCAGATAAGGCCAAGTAATGACACTGGAGTTAGACTGAACACTTTCATTCATTTACCAGATGTTTAAGGTTTTTTGGTACTCCAGTGTCAAATAAATTGATTGTCTTCGGTTAGGCAAACATACATCATGTACCAGGCGTACAAAATTATCATGCCGACTTTAGTCCGAGGCAAACCAGTTTGATGCTAAGTGAAATAATGTTAACACATATTGTGGATGTGTTGTTTTAATTTAATGTTCCTCCTTATCATAGTGGTTAGCGCGTTTGACGTCTAAGCTAGTGACCCGGTTTCAAACCCGGATGTAGGTACTCACATGCATTATTTGTTCAGCAAAAGGAGCTGATTGGTAAATAAAAGCTGCGCTCGGCATAAAAAGAAATAAAAGCATTCGTTGACAATTGTAAGCACCGTTCTGTGATTACTTTCTCCGTTGAAGTACCATTTCTGTTGCCGGCGAAATGCATGATTGATCAGTCCTATTTTAAAGATAAAACTATAATACACGATTCAAGCGTTTGTAGCCTGGCATCAAAACTAAGTGTCTATTTAGAAATATTCCTGTGTGTAGGACATCCTCATTTTAGTTGCATTGGTCGACTATATTTAATAACATGTTACAATAGAGATAGAAGTTGCCATCCTTTTCGTGGTTTTGTTAAAAGGTGCCATGTAAGTGATGAAAATGCTTGTTTAATTAGGGGTCATGCAATATCCTCTATTCTATTATTTCTTAGTGAAATTGGGTCATCCTGATTTTTTTCGACAAGGAATTGGATTTTGAATTGTTTCTTTGGCTTGTGTGTGTGCACTGCTAAGTGTAGTTGTGTTGTGGTGTTTCTGATTTCTGTGCTCGGCTGGTTGGGCCGAGTGCTGCCTTTCCTGTCTGATCTCCTCATACCTTTTTGTAGACACTCATTTAAAGACTCAACTTCAGTCACATACGTTGTAACTTAAAAATGCCACTGTCGGTGCAAATGCAGAAGCTCTAATGAAAACCTTCTTTAAAGCATCTAGTGTCAATTTGTGAGTAAGATTACAAACGAAAAAAGATAATTTGACAACTCGTTTATATACTTTTGATACATAGCATTTGTCAGTATCCTTAAATATATACAATCTCAAAATAAAACTTCGTTGCCTTATAATCGTTAGTTACGTCGTAGTAACTTAATAATCGATAGTGATTCGCCTTTGAACACAATGGACACTTACTTCTCATGTCCTACTACCGAAGTATCAATTCTAGTCTGTACTTTACTAGACCAGGCAGACCCGTGAAACAGATAATAGAAAAAACAAGTGCTTTATATTAATTGTATCAGTCAATTATTTGACCATACTTCAAAGAAATGTTGATGGCCTACTTCCGCCAGAGGAGTTACTTAGTTTCAAGCTAAATACAGACTTGGATGGATGCATTTGGAGGAAGTCACAGGATGATGAGTACTTTCGAATCCTTTGATCTCCGACTCTTGAATGAGAGTATTTCCTGGCTTTCTGAATTTCTGCGGTATACTCAATGTTGTCTGTCTGTTTGTTTGCAACACACTTAGTTTTTTTGTATACTTAGCATTGGAAACAAGTTCATTACACAATGAAAGGCCGTTATTTATGATTGTAAACTGTAACAATGTATAGAAGTGGAATTCCACTTGTGTCACCTTGTCGATCGATATGGATTCTACCAATGTTTATTGATCTTATGCTTAATGTGTCGTCCTGCAGCGTGGCTTTGAGGAACTTGGTCGGGTCTTAGTTGCGTTTCATTGGAATCACAAGGACTTGGACTTTTAATTGTTTCTTTGGCTTATGTGAGGGCATGGCTCAGTGTAGCTGTGGTGTGGTGTTACTGATTTCTTTGCTCGGCTGGTTAGGTGGAGTACGCCTTCCTTGTCCGATTTCCTCATACCTTTTTTTAGTTTGTAGCTCGTCATTATATTTCTCCTCACTATCTTTGCTACATTTGATTCATTGTATTAATTAATGATTTAATCGGGTGTAAGGTTTCCCTTACAGGTACTTGATGTAATCTCATTTTTTTCGGGAAGATAGCTGCGCAATAGATTCACTGTAAATGCAATAAAATGGTTCTATATTCTGAACCACCAACTGAACCCGTATATTTTCAATTTCAGGACAATGTAGGGAAGAAAACTAGACAAATCGAATAGCGCCTATATGCAAAGGGGACTAAGAATTTGTTAAGGATGTTGAATTGATTTCAAAACAATTATGAAATCAGTTCCTGTGTCATGTAACGTTGTTAGAGGTTTTATATTCGCCCGACTATGTTAAGTGGGCATGCGCGTGAGGCCGAAAAAATACAACACTTCCAGCATGATGCGTGTATAAATATAGAAATAATCTTATTGAAATGGAAATTAATGGAAAATAGTTAAGTAGATCTAGTAAAGAAATGGTGTAGTGAATAAAAACAACACAGGATGGCTTTTTGCAATAATTATCTATATTATCAACACTTAATTCAAACTTATTTCAAATTACGAACAATACAAAACAGGTGTAAAAGACAATGTCTGGAAATACATTTACACCAAGCAGCTCGAATCCAAAGATAAAACACTTGTATCCTCCACGTTAGCCCAAAATTCGATTGGAACACTGTATAATTTAAGACGACCGCGCAGTAAAATCTTAAGATAATAAAGATGGTAGGATTCGAAGAAATGTACAGAAGTCACTGGCGATCATACGTGTAACATAGATCAAGTAATGAAATACCAACCGTGTCAATCAGGCGATGGGAAAAAAAGACACACGCTAAAAGTTCGAATTGCCTCAATCACAGTGTCGACACGGGTCCGTCTTGTTGTGGATGTGGTGGGTGTTTAATGCTAGAATGCGATTGGTCTGACCTCTCCGTACATTCAACAGCTAATCATAGAAATGCACTACCCAAATGTGTCTAACTAGTCGTTACGTCAGCCCGTACGATGTTCTTTGTTTTTGTCAGAACACGATTCGATGCATACATAGCTTTGTATGTTAGTCTTAATATTCTTGCATTGTCATTGCATTAGAGGGACTATTATTTAGGCGCATTCTATATTCTTGTACCCTTAACGAGTATTTTCGATTCCAACCGAGAAATGTTTCGTAGAAATGAAGTCGACACTCTTTGAATACGTACACATACTGGCGTGTTGTTAACACGGCGCTGATCTGAATACAAATACATGAAATACCCTGTGCTAAGCAATCCAGCCACCTTGGCAGTGCAGTACCTTCAAAAGCGACATCAATCATTGTATATATGACCAATGGTAAATGAAATAAACAGAATAATGACGTAAGATTTCTCAAAGATGACAAGGACTTTGACATCAGAGGCTGACCTCCATTATTAGAAGCTCTCAGAGTTTTGATTTCATGTCTATGCGCTCGTAAACTTCTCCATGAAATCAGGTAGGTCACCTGATAAACAGACAGTTGAATCACTTGTATCAGGAGCAACGTTCGGCGAGACATCCATGCATAATGGCTATACCGAATCGAACCTACCAATGCATTGGACTGATAATCAATGCGCAATGATATCAAAAACGCTACCATTGGAAGAAGCCAATTTAAAATCAAAGCGACTACTATTCTGTTTTTAGTTATTATTGTTTTATACCGGAATGGTCTAGTAATGGCGACTGTTCGGTCTACCAAGATTATAATGATAGTTGTCCACGAGACGGCCTTTAGGTAACCTGTTAACAGAATCCGAGTCGCCAGTTGGGTGTTGGCGATCAAAAATGTTAGCTGGTGAACTATTAAAGATAAAGCTGACATTATTTCACTACAAAGGCAACTCATACCCGTGTATTTAATCTGAAACGGGAGTTGACTACATTTGTACGTTGATATAATGGCAAATGTTTGGGTGACTACAAGGAAGAAACTGATGGAAATTATACAGGTGGAGAATATCTTCGACAGTGTTTCTGATCTGCTATCGACATACTCGTTCGTCACATTTGTTACTATGTTCTCTAGTGTATAATTTGTACCGCTCAGTGGTTCGTCATGTGACATCTTGTTCATACTCTTCAATGTTCGGCTACGTCTTCAGTGTTCTGAAATATGATAGATTTGATATAAATATAGTATGCGTAATATTTATACTATTTACTTGGTCCTCATTTGGCATCTTGCTCATACTCTTCAATGATCTGGTTTCGTCTTCGATGTTCTGAAATATGATCAATTTGATGTAGATATATTATTTTCATCAATAGTGTTTGATTTCGTTTTGTATCAGCATTGTTATCACTCACACACATACATTACATTGTATTTCTACGATGGGATACGTGTTCTTGATAACAAGAAATGTGCCCTGTGTTCTTACCAAGACCAAGCTCCTTTTTTGGAATTTCCGACCCAGCATAGATCTATGCTGCTGACGACAGTTCTGATTTAAAGACTAAAAGTGGTGCCATTAGATAATTAACTAGTTCATTAAAGCGTTAAATCATTTGACCAAACTCTTTGTGTATTATGGCGTCATCATCTATATGTTCTCGTACATCAGCTTATATTGTTATTTTTCTAGAGTCATTATCCCAAATGTTTTCGAATATATGATTTACACATTGATAGAACAAGCTGCTGTATGAAAGGGAAGACGCTGCTTAGACCAGAGTTTTACTCTCCGTAATGTCATTGAACAATGCATCGAATTGAACAGCTCTATTTTCCGTAACTTTATCGATTTCAGAAAAGTATTTGACAGTATACACCGTGAAACATTATGGGAAATTATTTACATAATATCAACATCAAGAGAGCCCATGACAAGTTCAATTGCAGCATCTTGCTAGAGAACAACACCACATTCGACTACATTTAAATGTAATCTGCAGACATATAGGGCGGTATAATATCGCCCATCCTCTTTCCAGGCACGGTGGACTGGATAATAAGCAATCAGCTGACGAACCCATGGCTTACAATTATTATTCCCTTCTTATCACACCTGGACTACATGAGTTTTTTAATGACCTAGCATAGGTTTGCATTCACGTCATAACTGAGGGACAAAGTAAAGATAGACAACATCGTGAATATGTTGACGAAAGACTTATTGGCTGCTTAATAAAGATATCAAGGCGGGAATGGAAAACAACTCGACGCTCCTTTGCCACCTTAAGACCATGTCGGGTATGAAATCAACCAAATACACACTGAACACAAAAACCAAACTATTCAACAGCAATGTATGAATGTGTTATTGTATGGTTTCGCATGCTTGTTTGTGATACAAAGTGGTATGAAAACAACACAAGCCTTCTATAATGGGTGTCTGCACAAGATATGCAGAATACTTAAGTAAAGTAGAGAAGGTTCAGCGTTTATGTTATTCGTTCAGTACGAACCTATTTCGACTATCAACGGGTGATCTACGGCGGACACCATCTTGAAAAAGAAAAAACATGGCAAAGAAAATGTAAAAGAACTAGCCGATATGTGTGAGGCACATACACTAATCAACAAAGACAAGTAAATCATTACAGCTGTATGCTCGCCCGTGGTCGAAGAGAACTACGTAATGCGAAAATAGGTTTAGTAACATTGCTCGTACTAGTTATTGGTGATTTAATTTCGACGCACCCATCCTTTTATGGTATGCAAACGTGTAATAAACAATGTAACTTACATTTTGAAAAGTAAAATCAGCAATCCATGTCTCCATTTAACCGTTCATCCATTTCACTGCCGCGCAAAATAAATAACCTATAACACGAGTAACCGTTAACTAGGTCTATAAAAATGATTTACTTAATGCGCTTAAACAGTCGATACCAGTGGCCATCGGTACGTTTATATATTTTGTTAATGATCAACGCCAACGACAGTTTAATTGTAAACTGAATGAAAAGAACCTGACAATGCATTGTTTTCAAACCTAAAAAGTACGTAATTGACGTGTACAATTATCCCCAGAACGAATAAGTACATCATCTACAATAATTGCGTTCCACACATATCCGTCATAGAAATATTCCTAACGTCACTGGCTAATTTGATAGTTCTTTGTAAGTGTGTGAATATCAGACGTTAGCTTTCGCAATTATTTCTTGACTTAATCACCTTGAATAGGTTGCCTGGATTACCTGTCCCTTATACATAAAATGTACTACATGTACATTGTACTACTTTACGAATATTCGAATGTTCGACCAATTTAAATTCATATCGGGAACGTATAGTTGTGAAGACTTCTATCGATGGTCGCCATGAAAGTAAATGTTAGGCTTGGTGTACTACGTGATGTTAAGTAACGACTTGCTTGCTTTCAAATGTATCATTTTTAATTTGCAACGAACAACAACACCATTTTACAAGAAAGGGTGTTGTTGTTCGTTGCAAATTAAAAATGATACATTTGAAAGCAAACAAGTCGTCACAAGAAATGGTGAAGATATTGATTCATCACATCCACGGAGGACAAATCGGTCATAGACTTTGCACTATCAGAGGAATATGTCGCAAATTAACTGCCAAAACTCTGCCGTGGTCCAGGATCCATGGCAGACAAAGTGGTCACAGACATTGTACTTTCAGAGGGATATGTCGCAAATTTACAGCAAAAACTCGTGGTCGTGGTCCATGTTAGGCATCTTGGAAAAATATCAAAATATTATTTGAGGTATCAATAAAATAATTTCATATTTTCATATCGTAGAATGCTTTAAGTAAACACATATTAATAGAAGTTAGATGTAGTTCAATATATATATATATATATATGATCTATCTCGTATCTCATAATACATGTTTTCGAGTCCAATGGATTTTAAACGTTGTGGCGTTCAAATCTTAGGTGAACTGTGCGTCGACCATGTGGACCTGAAATATTCATCCAAGTAAAACTATTTGTATTTAGGGCTTCGTACTTAATTTGCATTATTTGAATGCCGTAAGTAAAGCATTATGTATTATATACGTACATTTAAAAGTGGATTTATAAATATAAAGTATTACTTATACAATGGACAAGCAGCTAATAACAAAATACTGTCGGGATTACAAAATCACTTTATAAAGAATAACTTTAGCACATCATAAATGTATACATACTGTTTCTTACAAATTGAAATTTGAAGGTGAAAAAAGGAAGAAAAAATACACTTATCTACTAAAGATTAAATTTTATATCCCTAAGGATTGAAGTGATGATATGTCATGACCGTTAGCTACATACTGCTACATTGAATGTGACAAAAAAAACCAAATACATCACGACCAGTTATCTGACATGGGGTAATTTAATTTCCTTTTTATAGTCGCATCCATGAATACGTAAACACGAGTGGTAAGATTGGATTTGACTTCGAGCAGAACTTGAACGTCCCATACATAAAAACGTATGTCTCGCTCAAGAAATCACCATTCGAGCAAGAAATCATACCACCTAACATTCCTTACAAATTGTTATTATCATATGATTATTATTTGGTACCTAAACTTCATTTGAAGTTAAATTGATAGTAGCCCAATGGTAAGGGAGAACAAGCACAGACTAACTTTGTCACGTCAACCCAGACCTACACCCAATACACACAATAAATATGCCCCTCTCCAATAATATTGAGCCATAAATAGTATACGTACTGATTGTCTTGTGCAGTTAATATATTGACAAGAGGACGAGAGGGGTACTTACTATAGTTTCGTGTCTGTTCCATGAAATTCATCATCGTTTTCAGATACACAATTGACTTTATATTCCACCTTCCAGAATCGTCTCAGACATGGTATTATATACACTGCCTCCGTTGCACGAGAACACCATCGGCCCATTGATAAAAAGTCAAAGAGATTTAAAACAATACACATACACAAAGTTGATCGTTAGCAATTGCATTGGGTTTGTACCTACACTGTATGGCTACATAGCCTAGAATTAAGTACGATTTATTACATATATACCACTTGGCAATCGTAACAATGCGCAATGTGATATCTAGTAAATTTATGGTTGCACCGATAAGCGCTCAAGCAGCAAAAAACCCAGTCATAGGTGATCTAAGTGTTATTTAGATATTCTGTATGTGCTTAACGTTAAAGAAAGCTCACGACATACCACTTACCTGTTATTACACTAACCACTAGACCAAACCCAATGGTCACCAGGAATCCAAGTAAGCCAAAGTAGAGGTAATTGGGAATTTTTTCTTGTCTGTGTCTCTAGGAGCTGCGGCTGCTTCTATATAGTGGCCTAGAAATTTTTGTGCATTTTAATTTGCAACTAATATGGTGAGCGAGGTGCATATCTTTAGGTCAAGCGTGGCAAGAAATTGATTGTTGATGACAGTCACCATTTGGCGTCATAAATGGCTACATTATCATAGTAATTTGTGAATGAATTACACGATGAATAATAATACCAGGATATGAGAAAACGAGACGTATAATAATACCAAACTATGAGGAAATTAATTATTCTGATTAAAATTACTTACAAGTTTAAAGTCCAGTTTGATGTCAATAATTAAGACACTTACTATCCAATTAGCATGTCGAAATATTGCTCCCAGAAACAAAATGCCAACCAATGGTCCCCCAACACCACCGGAAATGGCCCAGGTGGCCTAAAATATTCACAGTTCAATAAATGTTTAATTCATACACATAAACATGAAATCCAAAAATTATTTTGGTAAAATGTTGATACTTAGAGACAATGAAGAAATGTTTATTCATGAAAACGTACATTATTTGAACACAGAAGGTACAAGGTTTTTAGATATTGCTAAATTCGTGTATCAGAATTAAACAAGATATGACTCACGAAAATGTCAATTATGATATGAAGCTAATTTATAAATAAAAGTGAATATGAAAATGACGCATATACGGCGAAAGAACAATGTCGCATTTGCAACCTGTCGTACATGAGTGTACCAAGATGTCAGAAAGAGACGATCAGGAAAAACAATGCAGCTCCGTACCTGTGTTACTGGTCCTGAAATGCTTTTCGCCATATATGCACCTGCTACAGCGATAGCACCATACACCAGCATTGGAAGAATAATTTAATAATTATAGTTTAAAGCTATGCAGAATATCAGTTGATAAAAAGTATATTATGACATTAAAATGAAAGATCTATGTTTGGGACGAAACCAGACATCTTTGAATCGTAGTCCTCCGCGTAAAGGGTGCGGGGCTTTGCGTAGATAAATCCCTAAATGACATTAAGTCTCATAAATTGAATTGTCATTCCAATTAATAAATTACTTTATCGTACCAACTGTTTTAGCCACTAGCGTTTTTCTCACTTCTGATGACTGTTTTAATACATTAACCAATACATCTTGTATCGTATTCGCAGACAATGAGTTGATACCAGAGGATAGTGAACTGAAATACGAATCGTGATAATAAAATAAGTTTTCAACAATCATAATAATGATGCATGCGCAAATAAAACCTCAAATACTGTTTTAAAAGATAGTAATACTGAACACAGAATACAGAAAAGTTTATTCGGCTTAAGCATAATACATCTTATCACCGTGAAACAACATACAATAAATATTTACATACATGCATGCATACACACATCACTTTACAAATATCAAGTATACATGTTAAATCAATAAATTAATCAATTTGTCTAGGGACAACACATATTTTTAATTGACATTAAATATGCAAGTATCATAGTATCATGAGTATTATATGAACACAACATTGAATCAATATAAAATCGAGCGTCGTATATATATAATGTTCATGATAATGATAATAATGATAATAAAATAAAAGTGATTATGATAAGATGCCGCTTCTTATCTGTGATTAGATTGGTCATCTTTGGAATGATCGGTTGCGTTTCGATCACTGAGCCATAATATAAAAGTATGTAGCTTGAATTATTTGATATAGCTCTATAGCTTGGCTCATTGACTTATTGGAACATATCAAGAACTATTTGGTTAATATTTACATATTTACATAATTAAATCAACTTAACTGACCTTAATGCGCCACTGAACAACGCAGCAATAAACAGTCCAGACAAACCTGGCACGTGGTTAAATACACGCATCACCAAATATGGAACATACTGAAAGTATGACACAAAGCTACTATAACGCCGAGCAGACAACATAAAAAGATATAAGGAAATCGGACAGGCAAGGCAGCCCTCAAATTAACCAGCCGATCACAGAAAAACAGCAACAACACAGCACAACACAGTTACACGGAACAAGGCCCACACATAACCTAACACAAAATAATGAAAAGTTGTTGCGAAGAATGATAAGAATAATTACTGGTTGATATTGACTACAAGGAAAAGTACTGGTTTTCTTCTCTGCTTTTAACTTTTATTTCATGCAACAAACCGGTACATAAAAAATAAAACTTTCCTGCACATAATGGTTATACCTGGTTGGCATTGTCGATATTACCATTAGCCAACGGGTCACATTGCTCTAAGCTGAAATATGCGTATAATAATATTCCAACTATTGTCAAGATGATTCCATACAGGAGTACCAATGGTGCGTTTATCAGCGATGATCTATAATATAAACATAGACTTAGAATTTTTACCTCCCAGATAAGACAAAACATATAATTATGGATACTCTATGAGTAGCAGTTTTGTTTAGATACTCTGTATTTGTTACTTTCTCATCTATAAATGTGTTGTTTATACTAGACAATGGTTACAATGTGTTATTATCAATTTTATATTGTGTTATTATGTTATGACTTTATTAAAAGCTCTTTAACGACGTTGATTGCTTAGTTATTTATTTTGTCTTACAATCTGCACAAACTCTCATTTTCTTTTAAAGATCACTTGATGGCCATACTAGTTCATTAGCATACTGAGAATTAAACATTTCGTACTTTTTCCGGATATCTGAGTACCGAAACGGTTTATATGAAATAGAACAATTCATTAATATGCACGTATTTATACAATGTAGTACAATTAGAAGTGCAGAAAAGAATAAAAAAATAAATGTACAAACAAATGAAGTTTTACGTTTGATAACAGTGTAATATTATTATCATGCTATCTGAATTAATCCGTAAATTAATGTGTTATCTATATCACTAAATTAATATATATATCCATGAAAAATATTTCAACCAGGAAAACAAACTCAAAAATGAAACACTGAATGTGTGAGCCCCTAACTGGCATTCATTTATTAATAATTATTATCAAACATTTGACCTACATTTTGGCATCTCTGGCTGATCTCATGGAACAGATACGTTGTACACTTGACTGATTACAACAGTTAGGTAACCAATTGAAGAATCCACCAATTATCAATCCCCAAACTGTATGTCGTACCCTAGGATCGAAACTTACTCTGGAATAAATAACAGCAACGTTAATTGAAATTGTTCATGTGTAGCAGTCTAAAGTATATAAAGTGCAGTGCCCGGTAGAAGTGACTTCGTTGATTGGCTAGATGTGTAACAAACCAACATTCTTTCATTTCAGATATAATGCCACAGGAATGTCAACGGATATCCTTCAATGTCGATTGAACACCACAGCCATGTCTCAGAATTATAAGACTTATGATATATTATAACAAAGGATATTCTAAATGAAGCAGGATTCGTAGCTCTTTATAATGCAGTTCCATCGAACTTCCAAATAGAGATTTTGATTAAACAGAAAAAAATATTGGATACAAAACGACAAATAAAGTACAATACCGTTCAGTCCCATATAGTTTTGTATCTTACTCATTGAATTTAATCCTGTCTCCATCTTTTGCCGCTTGGAATATATTCCCCACACCACCGGCTTTAATTGTTCCCTGTAGACAAGGGGTTGAAGCAAGTTTATACCAGCTAAACGAATAACGAAATATCGTAACAAGCTCAGGAAGAACGCAGTATGTTGATAAGAAGATCATAGTATGCTACTTTTTGTATTAGCTTGGCACATATATTTGACAATTGGACTTTCGGCTTTGTGGTGGCCGTTAAACTTTCGGCGGATAAATTCCATTTTCCGTTCTGTTGTTTGTTGAGCTTTCTGTCCTGTGGTTGTGGTCTGCTTTATTTATGTTTCCTTTGTCCTGTGCACAGATGGTTTCTGTTTTTACTGAGGGATACCTTCACTATCCGATCTCTCATTATTTGTTTGTATAACTGTTAATACAATATATTACATATCTCTTAACCTCAATTTATCATTGTAAACGAATAAGAAATAATGCAAATATGGATGTCAGCTAAAGATATTCATGAATGATTTTGCAAAACAGTACACATGTCTATACTTACAAGAACTAAGATAACGATCAATCCAAAGAAGAGAATAACACACTGGAAAACATCGGTCCATACCACAGTCCTGATTCCGCCCTGTCAGTATAAAAATGTTTTAGAACATCCATACATACACATGTATGTATGTAAAATGGCTTACTATTTCGTTTGCCGTAACCCAACGAAAATTCATAATGAAACGCAACGTAAATCATAAAGTTATCGCCAGAAACTGATACAGATGAAAGAAGAGATGCCGGGAGTTAGTCTTTCACCAAAGAAGTATTACAGAAAGGAAGCATGTAAATTTAAACCATCTAAGATGTAGCTCTGAGCTGCATCATGTTTAAAATCAATAGAACTCAATAAACCATTTGGTGTACATTGCCAAAATAACTTACATACATCACTGATATACATTTAGATAAAAACGAAACGATTGTGGGTACTAGTATATAAAATCATAATAAGTGAGGGAACTTACAATAGAAGTGTAAAATGTTCCAATGATACCGACAACCACCACAGACAACCATAAAGGTAGATTGGCCACTGAAATATCATACAAATGTATTCTACAAAAACTTTTTAATCATTTAAGTTTGAAACGTTTACGGTGTTGTTGGAGTCTAAAAAGGTATTTGAAGTTCTAAAAAACGTTAACAACATTTAGTTGATATTCTGAGAAACAGAATAGTTACATAATTTGTGAGTTATTGAAATGTAGGATTCTATTTGATAAAGCGTATTTTGCATTTCGATGAATCTACAGGACAACTCTATATTTATTTATTAGAACACATCATGGTCAGGTACCAATCCAGGTTTTCTAGGCAATATGTTTATATGAATACCAACATGAACTATAATGTATGTAGAAGTGACCAACATAATAGCTCATATTTACCAGATTCCAGTGCCAAAGCGGGAGCTAACAAGACTACGCACATATATAAGAGCTGCAATACAAAATACGACATGTTTTTACCTAAATACATAAACTTAAAAAATATCCGTTTAAAGCTAGATGCAAGACATGCAAGAGTGGGTTGGATAAGGTCGTTTGAAACAAACTAGAAAGACAATGTCCCTATGAATCTTATCTGTATATTACGACTTAGTAGATTCAATGTGTGTCTCAGTATGATTTTGGTGTTTGCTTCATATCCGTTGTTTTGGTGTTGCTATTTCAGGTGCAACCATTATCTTTTTTCAGTTAGGCTTCATGTTGCTTTTCCTGTATTGGTCCGCCTTATAAATGATTCGTGATGAACACTGTGGCGTGTGCTACTAATGTTTGTTGTGTGTAATCCATTTTGGATATTCCTTTGTGTGTCACCAACTTTTTATGTGTGTACGTGAATAATTCAAATCTGAGCTATAACCAGTTTGTTAACTTACCGTCTGTAACATACCCATGGTGGTACCTAATAGCTGAACGGATCTTGAATCAAACCGACGTCCCAGGTACTGGAACGAAGAGTATTTAACAGTTATACACCATTACTAATAGTATGAGATAAGAAAGCATGTATTAGTTCGTGTCTGTCTGGAAATTAATTTTGCCCTACGCAGTCAATCAATCTCACCCTATAATCGAATCCTAACCTTTGCTCCATTCCTCTACGCTGTCCCGTGATTATAAACATTGGAGAACGTACATAATGATCCAGCTCATACTCCGTACTCCAAATGTAGCATGTTGTTGGTTACAAAACTGCTGCGATTTCTTTATCACTGAATGGAAACATGTCAAATGGGGGATTCATTTTCTTAGTTGGTGTTGGTGTTGATACAAAATTCTAAAGAAAGCTGTTTGAGCATGTAGTATGGAGTTTGATTCTAAGAACATGTTTTTAATCACCGGGTCTGACTAAACTCCATAAGAGGTCAGGTTTAAATGACCTTTCATGTGTGCCATGGCGTCACGAGCTTTTACGGCTCTCATCGTATTTTCAGATTGAAAAGCGATTGGATGACGTACAGTTCATATCCACATAAGCCCATACAGAGTGTTGTTATATCCAATATCAGCGTAAATTAATAGACCGTAATGTGATCATGTACACAGTTATCAATCATACTCAATCATGATCAACGATGGGTTCAATGAATGCCTGCTTCCGACATACTTATAGAATGAGATTAACAACTTCACAAAACCATCTATTCAAATACATCATTTATACTCTATTTAGCAACAGCTTGGTTTTTTGTATATTCACAGGACGACCGTACTCAATAATGTATACACTGAACAGAAATAACTGTTTTAAAACTTTTCCTAATATTATAAGCACGGATTTCATTACACTCGAACATTCATTTTGCATTGTTTCAATATCAATGGTCTTTCATTATCGAAAGTTGTCTTTAATGTATTGGTTTCTTAAATTTGTATCATAACAGGTAACGACTCTGATCTATTGTTTTACACCAAACAATGATCCAATCGCGGTCATAAGTTTGCAGGAGTATGAAAATTAAGTGAAAAGATCATAGAAAATTGGACAGGTAAAACAACACTAAACAGCCAGACACAGGATGGATAAAAACACATCGCATATCAGGTCACAGGACACAACTTTCAATAAAGACAAAGTTTAAGCAATCAAACAATAGAAAGCCGAAGTCCAAAGTATCCAGAGACTGAATAACTTAGTTTCCGCTACAAAAACAGCATCATCGGATACCCACGGTCGGTGCCTCCGCTCCGCTACGCACCGATCGTGAGTACCCGACGATGCAAAAACATTGAATAAAATAAATGCAGCCATAAAAAGCTAAATAACTTAGTTTCAGATGTAACTAGTCATAAAATGGAATCCTTACCTCATACGTACTGGTCAGTTTGAGTGGGTACAACAGTGGAACGATCACATAGGCTTGGAACACGTTGGTTAACACAATCGCCACAAACATGTATAAAGTCATCGTGTTATATAGATAAACTTCTGCCGGGGTCCCCAAAACGGATACAGCCGACTGATATGTTACCAACAGTGACAGCGAAACAGGAAGTAGATGCAGCTGGCGTCCTCCCACGAGATATTCCTCCGTTGTCGTCTGCTTTTTAAAGAACCCGTAGTAAATTCCAATCGCAGAGGAAATTATAAGAAATACCGCCATGACAATATAGTCAAGTACGTGAAAACGGAGATCGTCTGCCATTTCTCTGATTCAATCTGTAAAATATTCAAACACATTGGTAAAACGACAGTACCTCTCAGAAAGATTTTCATGTTTGTGAGATTTGAAACTATCGAATATACGCAATACAAAGCCCCTCATAACTGAACGAGAAAATGAAATGCCCAAATCCATCCCAACCATCAAAAGTGTATTTATCCTGAAGTTTCATAAAAATATGCCAACATGGTTACCTCAAGTGATTGCAAAATGTATGACTATGATTTGACCTAGTGATCCTGTTTCTGACCCTCGATATTCTCAAAGCCACTTTACCTTTGTTTAAAGTTGATAAAGTCCAAGAAACATAAACACATTTGACGTCACTGTAAAGTTATCTGACACTGACTGAGCAAATGTTGTGTTTTGGTTTGCTTGCTTTTTTCACTTTTTTGCATGCGTTGTATAAATCTTATTTTGTTTTTGTCATGATGTATCATTTTTTGCTGTTAAAAAATCCCAAAGGCAAATTTATTTGTGATTGTCTACAAAGGGAAGTTGTTAAATGTAGTTCATACATCAACCACCGAGGAGCAGCGGGGACCAACATTAACAAGCTGTTACACTTTTTCTACCCTTTCGATGTCTGCTCACACCATCCCATTAGGTGTAGATGCACTCTGAGACCTGAGACCGACACTAGTTGTAATAACATTGGACTTCTTATTATCAATCAAAAGATTCGTTAGAAAATGAAACATGTGATTGAAATAATTAAGTGATCCAATGATATTGCTTGTTTCGGCTTGAAAAGTTCCGCGCCAAAATTGCAGGAAAATATAGCCGTGATAATTTTCTGTTTTAGGGCCGGGTCAATGGGACTTGACCCTGTGCATCGTCCTTGGATTAGAAAAAGCAAACGTCAAAATCCCCGCCCTTCACCGGGGTTGGGGTAAATTGACTGGTGAATAAGGTGTTGTTTTCGTCATACTGTTGTCTAGTATACAAGTGGCATGCACTTCAGTAGGATTATGCTTCGTGAAAGTTTTCTTTAAAATACGTAAAATAATACAAATGCAGTTACCGGGTGCAATTCTCATAAGTCATTAACAGGACCCCAATCAATATGTTTTTGGTTTTTGTTGTCTCGCATATATTACATTAAAAAGCCGAACTTTCAAAAGGTCGTATAAAAACAACAAGACACAGATAGATTATTGTCAGACTTACTTGACAGAAAAAAGTCACAAATCCAAACATCCATATAGGCTTATTCCGTAGATGTAAGTAACAACTCCAATGGTCCAGCTGATCTTATATTCGATGTTTTTTCTATACTGAGCAAAACTACTAACCGAACGCTTTATAAACTTGAATATTTCTATAAAAATGGATTTGGTGGTATAAGCACACATGTAAAAAAGCGCGTTTTTTGTCTATCATTGCATTAAACACGCATTGATATTCAATTTAATTTCCAGTCACACGTAAAGGTTAATTCAATGTTCTTTGGTCAAATAAATTACATTATCAATTTTAAAAGAAGAACATGATTTAAGAACCGTTATCTTTGAATCAACGAGAGAAATAAATCGCTAGTTTCTTAACAACTCAATGTATTACTCATGAATTACCTCCCCTTCATTCATTAAAAAGGTAGTCGCCTTAAAGTGTTCATAGCGTCTTATTATTATCAATGATTTAATTGTGTTTATGTTGTGTTATTTGATTGTGTCGATTTATCTAAAATTCAAGGTAACCAAATATGAAAATAATTTGTCTCAATCAATCAATTCGTCGTTTAGTTATCGTTTATTGCCGTTTCATGATTCAACGCACCACTGTACAATATTTTCATGAAATAACGTTTTTTTCAACGCTGAGTGGTGAATATTCATAAATAAAAAAGGGTTATCCAAATTTCAATAGGGTTGTTTTTTGTGAATTTTATCTTGGTGTGTTGTGTTGATAACTTAATGTTTTAGCCATATTGGAACTTAAATAATTGGTGACAATGTGATCGAGGGGATAACCTGCTTGATTACTGATCGAGAAGTCCCGGGTTCGATCCTCGGCCGTGACACTTGTTCATTTCTGAAACTCTTTTAAGTATTCCACCAAGCTAAATATAAGCTGGTTGGCAACCCAGAAGCAGTCGCGTGTGTATCTATGTTGTACACCGAACACGTTAAAGAATAAAGATGTCTCTTTGGAAAGAGCTAGGGCAGCGCGCCCGGATACATTGTACATATCACCCCGCTGTCTCTTCTTCTTACTGTCCCTTGATTAAAGCACATGGCCCAGTTACTTTTATGGGCTACATTGAACGAAAGGTTTAAATACTCACACATATACATATACACAAATTTAGCAAAATGCGTTATGACATAGTGTTTATACAGTCCAATTTGTAGAAAATTCATATTGCTAATGTATAATCAAAAGCGTTCGGTTAAAGGTTTTGCTTAGTACATGTGTACACATGTATTTATGAATAGCACAGGTGAACTGTCAAAAATATTAAATTCGAATTACATTTACATATTCTGTTTATGATGGACAGATGGAAATGAATTCGAAATAGTATCTAGCTTTCCGCATCTTTGAATAATCTTCACTTTAAATAGATGGTTCTTTCGTCAAACACATAAAACATTAGCAAATCAGTCTGAAATGGCAATTTTTAATTGAAAAAATACTATTGAGCAATCTCTTTAGTTATTCAACTAACTAGTTCAACACTTTCTATTTTACGGGACAGAAGTGATTCAACTACGTTTTTGCACTTTGTATAGAAATAATTCATTATATGTACTGTAAGTCCTGCGGGTTCAAAGCAATACACAAAATCTTTTTATTACTTGGATCGTAAATAGTTTTATTCGCTTAGACTTTTTTGTTGATTAAAATGTAAGTTTTTCGGCATAAAATATATATAATGATTTATTGACTTTTGTTAGATGGTATTGAAACTAGATTATCTCGTCAGGGATTCTCTAAACCCGTTTAAACAAAACACAATAGCTTCAATTAGGGCGTTCTCGTTCAACCAGCGTATTTTCATCTGAAATATAGTAGTCTTGGAACTTGACTAACCACTGATTTATGAGGATGATTTATGCTACGGTCACAAAGCTCATGCGATATCCGTTCGGATTTACCAACTCGTACTAAAATATTTGAATCTTAACGGTATGTGTACTTTCTTATGATCTGCCTATTGCGCCAAACTAAGTGCTGGACGAAAAAAAATGTTGGCCGCTTGAAGATTCGCTTGTCGTCAGAAATTATTAACCGAACTCGTTAACCCCTCGGCCGCGATCTCGTCAGGGAATGATGGACTAAATAATTTGACATTATATAATCATTGATGCACGCGCTATATAACGCACATGCACACCAAATCGCCGCTGAAGCAAAATCAAAGCGCCGATGGCACTGGAAGAACAGGGATTGTTCCTATCGTCAGAAAAATATTTTTCCAGTCACAAAGCATATGAGGGCATATGCCACTCCAACACCATATGTATGTTCCAGCATCTAGTTAATACATTATTACCTCTTCTGCCTATACTACTCGCAGTATTTAAACGTTGAGCGTTTATCACTGACCGGATGGTAACCTTGCTAACATAACATAATACAATCGCTGTCTCGATATATTAACCAAGCTTCCTGCAATAAAGTGCTAAGTCATCATGCAACATAATAAACACTGTCTCGGCTAAAGATTAGGTGATAAAGTCCGAAGTAATCCCGCGGAATGCGCAATTGGATCTATTTTTAGCTCGCAATCTTCTTCAGTATATTTTTAACGCTTACACTGACCAGTTCGCAAAGCTCCCTGTTCAAAAACCAGCAGCAGACGAGTTCGGTGTATCAGTAATTCTTTGTAAAATTGTTGGTCTTGAAATAAATTTATGAAATCAATAAAGCGTTTAGAACGTTTGTCCGGAAGTCTCTACTGTCCGGTAATATCTCGCTTACCAGTAGATTATTTTTTCAAGTTTTAATTACAGTTCATATTAAGAAATACCCAATCGTT
Source organism: Spisula subtruncata (assembly GCA_963678985.1). Lineage (NCBI taxonomy): Eukaryota > Metazoa > Mollusca > Bivalvia > Venerida > Mactridae > Spisula > Spisula subtruncata. The sequence continues at coordinate 22,078,084 of OY787661.1, forward strand.
CTGACTAGGTCAATATTAACAAAATGCAACATTTAGCACATGTTAATGCCACAGTGATAGTGGGTCAAAACCACTTTTATATTCCTAGTATCATTATGACCAGTTTCGCGTTAGATTTCATATCATGAAAAGTTGATCTTAAATAATCACCGAAGTTATGACAATGTTGTTATTAATATTTTATCTGTTTTACTCTAACACTAACTATTTCAAAATCATCTCTGATTAAATTCCATAGTGTAATTTATACTCTTTATACGTTTCGGAAAACTGTAAATGGGTTTTTCGTTCTCTCCCACCCGCTAAATATCTTCTGTGAGAAGATGTCGTTAAATAAACAATCATTTCTTTTTGCTTGCCTTGATGGCCCAACTTTACTGTAAGTGAAAAGATGGGACTATTACAAAATTACGCCCCAATACAAAATCGACTTCAAATTAGTGCGTTTGAACTTTGAACTAAACTAATTTCGTCTATGGAGTGCAAGCCTCCAAATGTGTCCGGACTAATGTTCGATGCAATAGAAACTCATGACTCTCTGGTGCAATGTTCTTCTTGTTACCACGTAATAATGGCACATGTCATACAAGTAATAGAGATATCTAGTCATTCTTCCTGTTATGCAATATTTGTAACATTTGAAATTCCGACATATGGGACTAGTCTTTATAATATTATTATATTCAGTCGATTCAAACATCGTTTTAACCTGTCTAATGGATCATTCTAGTGTTTTGAGTACAGTGAGTTTTGGGCTTATATTTGTTGCCACTGTATGCACATGGATTGTCTATACGTGCAGGGGATGGGGTAAAGCCTACGTTGTGAATGGGCCTGTGGTGTCGTATAGTGTTAGTATTGGGCTGTGGTATGTATGCGCTGACATGGACTTGGTCGGCATTGAGGCGTGTAAGAAACTGGTCGGAAGCGATATTGGTAAGCATATTTTAAATACACGTGTTGATATTATTTGATGTGCACATTTAGAACGTTACCCATATGCTGTCATCAACAACATAATACAGATCAGTAATTACACGATATGATATCGCTATTGTTAGCAACTCGTACGAAGTAACGTTCATGCTGGCGAACATCAAAATAAAAAGTTCATTTATTTAATATGTCTAGCAATTTATTAAAGGTCCCATCACTTGGGTATTTTTTTTCTCGTTTGCTAATGTGTGTGAGTCGTGTCGGGTATTTGTGGCGTTGTGTTATGTTTTTGTTGTGCTTGCCTGGTTACATTGAGTGCGCATGCCTTCCCTGTCCAATTGTCACATATACGAAAAATATAGGAATAATCTAATTTTGTAAAGCCAACAACCCTTTTCCGAGTTTTGTTCCAATAATGCATCGATACTCTTTTTATTCCAACACACTTTCGAGGAATGGCTATTAACTACAGTTACTTATTTCAGTAGTAAAAGAAAACCAGTCTCATAACACGGGACTGGGTATCTGTCCAGAAAGGAGTCATTTGCTGCTGCTACGGTGACGCTTCGAATGACGTCGCGTGACGTCCAACGTAACGCGTCACTTGTATGAATAAAACAATGTTATTAGTTCATTCGTTCGGAGACATCTTACTCCGAATGATGTTAAATGGCTTTGAGCCTTGCTGCCAATTTGTAATTGCTAGATGAAAGTCCTCGAATATATTGATCACGCCTCGTATGTTTGTATATGTCATGAAGATGGCTGACGATTAGTAGCGATGATAGGTTTTGCTAAAGGTATCTTTAAGAACATCATGATATGCGACCAGATGTCATGTAAGTCCATTATTGCCTAACAATTTAAAATCTTGAATATCTACTTGAAAATACACTCAACCGCTTTAAAAACGCACCACATATGATATATCGGTTTTAGTGATGAAAACGTCAATTTATGGTTATTTATTTTCGGATTAATAATCTTCAGTCTATATTCAACGAGGTGTGTGATTTTCATGACATTATTACGAGTTTGAAATGAATTATGATATAGATAACACTGAGACCCATGAAAGTGAAAGTTACAATTTCAAAAGCAAGTATAAGAGCCCGTTACTTGATGCATGCACGTGGTATCTCCTCCTAAAGCATAACATTAATTACGTAATAGGATAGATTTATGTTCGACGTGATGTTTCCCACTATTCAAGCAAAGCTTAACTTGAATTATAAATGTTATATGGATATGGCTATCTGGCTACTACCATACGACCGAGTGCGGTGCAGATATGCGCATTATGTGAACCTAAGGTGGATTCAAGCTTTATTTAAACTTGAAGTCTTGGTTATGAGCATCAGACTGTCAGGATATATTCCGTGGTGCATCTATGGTACCTCACATCAACACTATGAAAGAGCTTGAAGACAAAAAGTTGGGACTTAAGGCTCTAAACCGGAGAAAACTCATTAACAAATGTACTAAAATAATTTTCCTTATTATTGACAATTATGAAAGAAATAATTATGAAAATGCAATAATGTACTTCTGGCTTGTTGAATGACACCCAGCATTATTTTGACACTGTGTGCAGCCATGCGGAACGAATTACAGTGACACAACCTGTGTCACGTTTCCTCCTTGCTCGGGCTCAATACGTTTAGGTGGTTTCATCCAGATCGGTCTTTGACTGTGCCATTTGCTAGGAATCAATGTTTTAAGACCACAATCATTGTATGTTGGCAGTTGAACCGTCATAATAAGGCACCAAGACTTTTTCAGTTGGAAACGAAGGCACAATCATCGAGAACAAATATTCGAGATATTCGCAGCATAAAAATACCATTAGCAAATATTGTTTATGTTGTTTTTTCAATGTGTAAACCAACAGCGTACAGTTTAAAGATAATATTGATCACACAGGTCGACGCGATCGAGCTGCACGTGCAAAACATGCAAAATCAAAAAAGTTCTTTGGGCGGGGTATTCCGAATGAAAAAAAAATCGTTTTCTTTAATTAGGTCAAGCTTATGAACTGAACAAACCCTGTAAACTATCAATTTTAGCAAAAAATTTATTTCGACAAAATTTGATTATTTTCAATAGTGGTGCGTTTTTAAAGCGGTTTAGTGTACATTTAAAGCAAAGTTCGTTATTCTACACCCTTTGGCCAATATCGAACTGGTGTCCAATCTGCTGCTAGCACCAAGTTCGTTATTCCACTTTAAAAGAAGGCGAAAACCAAACTGGCAGAAAATTCAACCCCAGTTCGGTATTCGCCGTCTTTTTGGGTTGAATATCAAACCCGCTGCTGGCAGGAGATTCGAACCCAGTTCGGTATTAGCAATATTATCAAGTTGAATATCGAACCCGCTGCTCGCAGAAAATTCGACCCCATTTCGGTATTCGCCTTCTTTTCGGGTTGAATATCGAACCTGCTGCTGGCATCAGATTCGAACCCAGTTCGGTATTCGTAATATTATCAAGTTGAATATCGAACCCGCTGCTGGCAGGATATTCGAACCCAGTACGGTATTTGCAATATTATCTAGTTGAATATCGAACCCGCTGCTGGCAGAAAATTCGACCCCAGTTCGGTATTTGCCTTCTTTTCGGGTTGAATATCGAACCCGCTGCCGGCAGCAGATTCGAACCCAGTTAGGTATTCGCAATATTATCAAGTTGAATATCGAACCCGCTGCTGGCAGGAGATTCGAACCCAGTTCGGCATTCGCAATATTATCAAGTTGAATATCGAACCCGCTGCTGGCAGAAAATTCGACCCCCAGTTCGGTATTCGCCTTTTTTTAAAGTTGAATAACGAACTTGGTGCTAACAGCAGATTGGACACCAGTTCGATATTGGCCAAAGGGTGTCGAATAACGAACTTTGTGCTAGTTCGGTATTGGCTATCAGTTAGAAATTGAATATCGAACTACTAACTTGTAACCCGCTGCCAACTTCACGGAGCTAAGCATTTTCTCGTATTTCCGGTCTTTTTCGTATTTTTCATTGACTGGTATTCTAACAAACTTCACATGGGGCCAATTAGTGGTTTTATTCTTCCGTCACATGTTGAAATCCTAATTAATGGTTGCTAAACACTCTAAGTTGGAGTTTGAACAAGGAGAGGAGGAGTTGTTTCCCTTTTCTAAAATTGTTTTCGAAAATTTTCGTTTTTTGTCCAAATCTGGTGCAAATTTTGGTGGAAATCAACTAATATTGGTTAAATCCATCACATTACTCCAAAACAATAATTTATTAATAAAGCTTTGATGTGTGCCGGAAATATGAAAAAGTCCGGAAATATGAGAAACAAGGATATGTATATTTTCCTAACGACAAAACGTTTGGTCTTGTAAAATGCAAATTTCAGTACTTCGTGTCTTGTCCCTCCGTGTTGTTTGGCATTAAGGGTTATGAATCCGGATCGAGGAACTGCGATTAGAAAAATGTTTCACTTCTAAAACCGAAAATAGCTCACCTGTCAGGGTTGACACTACTTCATGCATCATATACATTTCGGGAGGAAATGTACGCATGAAAGATATCTGTCTCAAAAGTCAGAAATGACTGGCCCTTTCAATAGGGGTGGCACTATAATAAACATTATCTAGTTTCAGAATGGGGTATTGGCGTACAAGTGTGTATTACACTGGCGTGTGTTTGTGTCACCGTTACATGTATCCTATGCCTCGTACAGATGTTCACAACGAAATACAACAACGCATGTGTCAATACATGTTTATGCAGTGCTTGTGCTAGCTTCAGTGTTCTATCAGGTTGGTCATTCTATATCTAGCATATTACCAATGTGTATGATATGTGATGTGAAAACTAATCTAAATCCCAAGACACGAATTTCTGTCAGTCATTGATATACAATGTATATTCTGTGCATGAACTTTGTAATACGTATTTATATAAAGGTCGATGTTCAAATTATTACGTTCTCACTTTTTATCACATTTAATAAATATTTATAAAATTAATAAACGTTAATAAACCATGACGTCATCGTATGATGCATAATCTGCGTCTCTTGACAAAGTCCCTCAAATATTTTATGGAATTAAGTGGCTTTTCCGTTCGCAGTACTTTTGATCACCTCATAACTTTTAGAATACCATGATAATATCGACGGTGCCAAAAAAAAACGTAACTCAATTTTGGCACGAAAACTTTTTTTTGCAGCATTCGCATCTGCTAGGTTTCCCGCGCACTTCTGTCCAGTCGCCATCTAAATAGCCAATCGCGTTACTTCAATACAGTCAGGTGACAAAGTACCGTATTTCTATTGGATTCTAAAAGGTAAGTCGAAAATCCCGTATATGACCGTGCAAACTTCGATTTAGTACAAGTCAACATATTCTTGTACATGTCGTAGTTGATTTTGGTTCCAAATAGGATCAGGTAGGGTGTCATCGTCGGTATTATTTCAACGGAGAAAATACTTTTTTTCGTCTCCTGAAAAGTTGTCTTTTTGCAGTTACAGGGTTTTGGGTTGGCACCGTCGACATGTAGATACATATGTCCCATCTTGTGTTGTAAATATCCCTTCTTTTGGTATATTCGTATCATAATCATCAAATTATTTGTAGTTTGTATTTTTGAAACCATTTTATTGTATCAAATTATGTATAAATGTTACAATCTTTATGTAAAAAGCATGTATTGATTATTAGCTCGACCTTTCGTAGAAAAAGAGCTATTACCTCGAGCAGGAAATTGTCAGTTTATCAGGTCTCCTTAGATCATCTTCAGCCAACAAGGTCATTACATGAAACACTTTTATTAGCATTATAGTGATAGTAGCCCTGCGCGAGGCATGCAAAAAGTCCACAACAGGTTTGAAGGGCGAATTTGTTACTAGATCTATATTGTAACATAAGTATTATTGAATTGATGATTTGGTCAGGAAAAAATAGTTAAATGCAGTCCAGTTTATTATTATGCCCAATGAATGACATAAATCAAATGATCAAAAGAGAAAAACATGCATGATTTTCACATATTCGTATGTTCGTGTAAAATACAGCAGATTCTGTAAATGTGTTACCAGTAAAGCTTTTTAAAATAAAAAGTATATAATATGTCACGTCGTCTTGTTGCTATTGCTACAAAGTTATCTGACAATTTATTTGAGATGAATGTGGTCTGTAGGTAGGAAGTTCGAAATACACTGCTCACAATGTTCAAGTTAGATGTTGTGCAAAATGAATAACACAAAATTACATAGATAGGCATATGCAACATTAACATCTAATAAAGAATGTTTCAAATAGCGTTGTTTACTTTCTGAAAAGCCCAACATCATTAAAACATTTGCGTTGCATTCAAGCAAAGGCTGTCCGTTGGTTTGCACATTTTGTCATAAACAATTATGATTATATACGAGGAACGAAACTATGCATACCATCATTGCATTGTCCCCCATTATCAGGGAAAAGAGAGGACATTATGCCAATGCACGCCAAAAAGCAACACATGATTTTCGAAACTAAGCTGTATGTTTCAGCACGAATATTTGTATACTTGCTCAATCTTTTTTTAATCGGGGTTAGTACGATTAACGTAAGACAGACATGTATTTTGATTCATTGACCCTGTTAATACCAAAGTGTGGGCAATGTGTATTAATTCACATACCATAGATGTCGTTCTCAAACCTCCATGACCTCGTAGCTCCAAACTTTTCAGGAGAGAAAAAATAAATGTTTTAGAAATTGAAATTTTATAAAGAAAAATACCAAACAAACAGTGAAGCTGCAAAATACGATATAGGCAATAGACGCGCTAGTCATACCGATATTCAGAAAATTGCAGCTACGATATTTCGCCACCATTGTTTTTTTTTTCATTTTATGAGATACAGTAATTTGTCCTTTCACGTTTTAGGACACTTATATAGTTATTATGATATTTAAGGACAATATTACAAGTTGTTAGGATGGTCATGCATGTGATGCCTTGGAATATAATCAACAGAGTGTAATATTGTAGAAATGTACTATTATAAAGTAACGTGACGAAATATCGTAGCTTGATTTGTCGGACGAAAAGTCGTAGCGATTGAAAATTGTCGGACGAAAAGAAGTAGCGATTGAAATATTGTAGTCGTCAGGTGGCTTTTTAATGGGTTCTGATTGGTGCAGGAGCTACAAGATATAGCTCAAAATACGCACCAGACTTCATACTTTCGGAAAAGACGAAAGCAATGAGAAGGTTTGTGAACTACAGCGACGATAAGAAGGATAACTCCATCCTGATGTTTAATATCAATGACATGTTATTACCTCCCCTGTGTGAGAAAGGACGTTAATTGGATGTCACAAGTTTACGGACGTAACCAGCCTAATTATATCATAGCAATCGTGAAAAATCGATCATTTCCGTCTTTCTCCGTTAAATATACAAACAGCGAAGCCTCGATATCACGAGGACTAATCGGGACAAGCCAAATGTTCGAAATAAACCCGGGGCTCGACATAGCGGTGTGAAATAAGTATACAACATATAGCAAATTCGCCGGGACTTTGAAATTTGCTCGAAATAAACCGGGTGCTCGTAATATCGAGGCTCGTATTGAAGCATCCATTTTTGGGGATGTGGATGGCTTGTACTATGTCTGACTCTTGCTAGTGTGGCTAGGTGCTGCCGTCGTAGCTGTGTAGCTTTGATTTGTGCCCGACTATTAACAAAGTTTTACTGTACTTTATAAAATGGTCGCTTGCAATGTACGTATAAATGACGGATTCAGAGTTTCAATAGTTAAGTGAAGTATAAAAGTCCCACACAAGCAGGTGCTGGTTGGATTTCTCGATATGGTAGGTTTGTGGTGAAAACCATTGCCGATATCAGTACCTCTTGTCAGTTACATGCGTAATGTCTGATAGTAGGTAATGATTGCGCTCATTGTAAATAAGTTGAGCTTCCAATTTTCTAGGGCTCGTTTCAGCTGTTAGGCCGCTCAAGCACCCTGTAACATTTCAACTTCCCCCGGTCATTGGGCTACATATGGGAACCTACACTCGTGTCTCCCTGGGGACACCATTTCACTCCTGTGGTGTGGCAGCCAACATCGATCTTCGGCACCCAGGAATAGACACTGCCCTCACAGATACCATTTTACACCATGGTGGAGTGGAGCTGTGGGTCTTGCTCAGAGAAATTAACCAGTGGTCCAGAGGGGGTCGAACCCAGGACCTCTCGGTCCCGAAGCGGTGCACGTCCTACCTCTAGGCCACCGCTCCCCACAAATATTAAATGTCTTATAAAAGGTAAACATCTTCAACCCTCAGAGTGCATGTTTAATTATTAAGACCTTTTGGACACGGATAACTGAAAACATACAAGCAGTTCAAAATGGGTCCTGAATTTTTCTCAAAGGACAGCATGCAGAAAAACCATAGCAGTGGTTTTATATACTGAGCAGACTTCTTGGTTACTCCCCAGTCTACAGCACCGATACACACGAAACCATCTCTGGGTTTCAAGAAGTTCATCTCTAGTTGGGTGGCAAAAAATGAAAATGCGTTTCTGAAACTTCCGGTGCCCCGGCCGAAATTCTAACACGTGATCTCACCGTGCCTCCCTGGTGAAGAACAGGTCTGTACATACATAACATGACTATAGTATATATTATATGAAAGTAAAAATTGTTTAAATGATTTCAAATAGAGGTGAAATGTTTGAATGATTTTATTTTGTGTCAAAGATATGCTATTGGTATAACAGTATTATAGTATTGTAAACACTGAACTTAACAAAAGTGTAAATGCTTAAATTGCACAGGTTTAAGTACTGTCAACATTTATGAATTGCTGCATAGCGGTATTATAAATATTTTTGTTTGTTTTGGCAACCGTGGGTTATAGTCGATGTAAGGTAAAAAAAATTGAAATGCTTTTTTCTTGAAACAAACCCACGTCACACTCAGCCCTGCAGAAGCCGTACACAATGCCCTTTTAACAATCCCTTTTTGAAAGGCACACTTTGGGGAAAATCGCTGCTGGTTTCAAGTGTGACAACCAAAAGACCACATTAAGCCTTTCTTAACTGAAACAATGTTCGCAATAGTTCGCAATTCAAACGTGTATGCCCCCATCTTTGATGAGGGGGTAAACTGCTTTGCATATGATGGTCAGTCAGTTTGCCTATTGGTAGACCAAATGGTTTCCGTTAATACCCTAGTCATATTTGCCCTAGGAGCTCCGTACGAGCTCCGTACGAGTTGATTTTTATGAGCTCGCACGACGTCCGTACGGAGCCCGCACGGAGCCCGTACGGATATTTAGGCTCGTACGAGCATCGTACAGATTTTCACAACTCGTAGAAGACTCGGCGATCTGGTGAAAACGGATAGTGTAATATAAATTCTGTACAACTCGTACGAGGTCCGTAAGGGATGTGACCAGATGCTAGGAACGTACAAATACCGTTAGGATTCAAATATTTTAGACTCGTACGAGTTGGTAAATCCGTACGGACATCGTACGAGCTTTGTGACCGTAGCATTAGTAACTCAAAAACCATTTGCCCTATGATCTTCAAACTTCACGTGTAGGTGGGCAGCAACAGTAAATGGACCATATTGAGTTTTGGGTCAGTATTCAAAGGCCAAGATTAATATGACCTTTAACACTTATTTAAACCTAATGGTTTCCGTTCAATAACTCAACAACGTCTAACCCTAGGATCTTCAAACTTTACATGGGCATTGGACAGCAACAGTAGACGTCCCTTATTGTTGTTGAGGTCAGTAGGCCAAAGGTCAAGATCACTCTGTGACCTTTACCTTATCTGATATATACAGGGTGTCCCAAAAAAACGGGGACCTACCTCAAACTCTTATTACTCATTCATAGTTTGATGAATAAAGCTGATATTTTGTGAAAGTGTATGTAAGGGATCCCCACTTCTAAAAAGGGTACTTGTTTAAATATGGGGCTTCAAAACAGGAAGTGACGTCATCATTTTCACTATGGCAACAATTCACGTTATTATTGCTTAATCACCTGAAAAGGGACATTATAAGGAAATGCCATTTGTGTCAGAGCATTTATTGTTTGAAAACGACATTCAAAGTCAAAGGGGTGATCAAAATCTTGTAAATATATAACAAATATGACAAGAAATAGCAAAACAGAGGAAAACGTGGCGAGTTGACTGACCAAAGGGGAAGTGGAAAACCTTCCTAAATAACACCAACAATCATTCAATGATTAAAAACATAAATATTGTCAAGGACTATTACCAAAAAAGCTTAGACTATAGAAAGGGGCAAAAAGTAATGTTTTATCCAATCGAACAGTTCATAGATATATTTTGGAGTAATTGTGAATGTCAGAAATTATAAAATAGTACCATTTGCTAGCAGAAAACTCTTCTTGTAATAAATCAGCAGCAAAATCAGGATATTTTTGCTAAAAAGTACTGACACCTTACCTCATATCACAGGCCATATGCCTTTAAATTACTCAAACTTGATCCCAAAAGTGAACTTGATTGCTATACATAATGAACTAATGTATAACGAGCCATAAACAATGATTTGGAGCACACGAGGAGATGTTTGAGGTCAGCATAGAAATATATCTTATTGAATTATGAAATCCCTGCTTCAGTTAATGGTATTTTACTGAAACATGCGATTGTACACATGGGAGGTAACTCTAACTATTGAACTAAATAATCACGACATTGATGCTAGTATTCTGAACAGTGTTCTTTCCTTATTGTTTTGACATATTAATAAGTGTGATATCTATAATTGAGAAAAAGTTACAAATGTTTATCCTAGGTCCCCGTTTTTTTGGGACACCCTGTATATACTCTTTATTTCCACTGTTAGGTGATTTACAAACAACATTGAACATATTCATATATACAGTACATGCACATTTACAACATATAATTACAATATAGAATACAAGACATATCGCTATTTACATGTATATATAATATACAGACGTAGAAATAGTTGTCTGGGCAGTCTACAGTTGATTGCGTCAAATAGGTCATATTGTAGTACAACACTTGTCGAAACGAAATACAAGTAATTGATTACAATTTTTGACCGCTGGAATCATAACTTGCCATAGCAATTCATAGTGTCATGTATGTATTTCATACACACATGTATGTATTTCATTTGCTCAGTTTGGTCTATTGAGAAGGCGGGCAGTACATTCAGAGAGAACATACAGCGAAAGAAATATTCAGCGTCAGATGATTCAAGGAATAATGTTAACTGATTGCTGATTTCTTGGCGGATTTTCGATAAGAACACTTGTCGTTGTGGTTGAGTAAAATTGCACTCTGCAATAACATGTTTGTTAATATCACTTGTTCGTTCGTAGCAGCGTTTGCATTGTAGTTGTCTGTGCAAGTCACGCTGCAGTAGTATTCTCACAGACGATATTGCATGTATTATTTGCTCGCGAGTTTTGGAATATGTCCATAGTATCGATGGAGCAATTGCATTATGCACAGACATGAATCTTAGGAACTCATTATCCGTATGCGTGCGCTCCTGCCATAGACCCGTTTGAGTTTGTTGGACACTTTTATCAATGATGGTTTTCCATTTTCCTTTTGGTGGGAATATAGAATTCCGTAAGTAGTCTATGATATATAGGAAAAGATTATATTTTGATAAGATTCGACAAGCATCGGGTATGAACCCGCACTGATTCCTGAAACCCTTTAAAGCGTATAGGTTCAATCGATAATTAAATAATTGTTTGCTTATTGTCTCATTTGGCAAAGAACAAAGTTTTTGAAGAAAGCTTAGTTTTCTTTTATCAATTTCCGCCTCCAATGGGTACCAGCCTAGCATACTGAGTGACATGTCCGTTCTTGTGAAAGAAGGTAAGTGTTGTATAGTCTTTGCACAAAATCGATAATGTTTTTCAATTGTCTTAGTGTCTGTATTACTCATGTTGTTCCATAGCTCTGATCCGTATAGAAGTGATGGAATAGTTATTTTCTTAGTGAGGGAAGCAAGCACTAACGGATTAATATCACCTGCAGTTTGTTCCATGCTGTTCAATGCAAAGAATGATGCTCTACTCTTTCGGATTCTGTTGTCAATGGTATCTGTACAATTAAACTGTCTATTCAATACTATCCCAACGTGAGTTACATTTTCACTTGATTGAATAGTTGAATCGCCGAATTTTACTTCAAACTGCACTGGTTGTTTACTACCGAATTTCAACACTTTGCTTTTTTCATTGTTGAAGTCATAACCCCATTTATTAGCGTATTTGGACACGACTTTTAGTTGTTGCTCTAGCGAGGTTAAGTTCGGACTAAGGAGGGTTAGGTCGTCTGCCAGAGTTGGGTTGCTACATTGAATGCTACCAACTGTTGTGCCATGATTGGTGGATTGTAATTGGTCTAATAGCTCATCGATAAAGAGTAAATAACACCAAGTAGAAAGTACACCACCTTGTCGTACACTTTGTTGAATCGGGAATGATTTTGATTTCACACCATTTGCTATAACGAAGCTATGTATATTGTCATACGAATTTATCATAAGTCGCAAAAATTTGCCCTTGAGACCCATTTGTTTCATTTTAACGAATATAGCACTGTGTCTGACGTTATCAAATGCTCCAGCCGTGTCGAGAAATGCTGCATACGTGGGCGATTGTTGATCAAGATTACTGGAGACTGTTTCTTGTAGATTGAATGACGTAGTTGTTGGTCCGAGCAATTTTTGGTAAGCATTTTGTTGTACATGGGGAAATATTTTATTTTCGTACTTGCACCATTCATCTAACCTTTTATGGATGATTTTCTCGAACAGTTTATAACAAACAGGTAGTAGTGTAACTGGGCGATAGCTTTTTGGTTCTGTTTTAGCTTTGCCATCCTTATATATTGGTATCACTATTCCAGTCTTGCAATTTTTCGGTACATATGAACTATTTATCATACAATTAAATAAAGTCACTATGTATTTGATAAGAGTATCACCTCCATACCTCAGGTGTTCTGTTGTCACCTTGTCAGTACCAGGGGCTTTCCTATTGTTCATTTCTCTCAGACAAACATTTAATTCTGTAGCGGTTACTTCCCTTGTTAGGATAACATCGTCCGAATAATCGTCAGAGTTAATGAAATTTCGAACAATGTTTTCAGTGCTCTTGAGAAAGTTCATATCATAGTTTTGTTTTGATTTAGGCGAAAACACATCCTCGTAATACTTGCGAAAGACATTTGGAATGTTGTTCGGGTCACGTTCAACAGTATCGCCATTCCTAATTTCATTTATAACATTGCTTTTACGAGTCCGCTTATTGTACAGATTTTCACAACTCGTAGAAGACTCGGCGATCTGGTGAAAACGGATAGTGTAATATAAATTCTGTACAACTCGTACGAGGTCCGTAAGGGATGTGACCAGATGCTAGGAACGTACAAATACCGTTAGGATTCAAATATTTTAGACTCGTACGAGTTGGTAAATCCGTACGGACATCGTACGAGCTTTGTGACCGTAGCATTAGTAACTCAAAAACCATTTGCCCTATGATCTTCAAACTTCACGTGTAGGTGGGCAGCAACAGTAAATGGACCATATTGAGTTTTGGGTCAGTATTCAAAGGCCAAGATTAATATGACCTTTAACACTTATTTAAACCTAATGGTTTCCGTTCAATAACTCAACAACGTCTAACCCTAGGATCTTCAAACTTTACATGGGCATTGGACAGCAACAGTAGACGTCCCTTATTGTTGTTGAGGTCAGTAGGCCAAAGGTCAAGATCACTCTGTGACCTTTACCTTATCTGATAGTTATGCTGTCATGTGTTATATTGGCAAAAGCGCGATGGCTCTGGTTTAGCGATGCCGGTCCGGCTAACGTAGCAGTAATGTTCGGGTGGATGCTGTGCGAAATTCATACAGCTACCTTTCATGTGGAATTCATTATTATAGTAGAAATATTGCAATATTAGAAACGCTGAAAAGGTCAACAACTCGTCCTGTCGAGAATTTGGTTTGCGACAATGTATTCATCTTGTGGTGCTAACATTTCGTACAGTGGTCGTCGGATCGTCCAACGGCCGTCGCACGAAAGACCAGCTACTACAACTTACAAGCATCTTTCTTTCCCTAACAGATTTCTAAAAAAAGTGAACGTAAATAGGTGTACGGTTAAAGCAAATTTGTGATGTGGCGTAGACTCACCACAGGTAACTCTGCCATTGATAGCAAAAAACGAAAAAAAATATCAATTTTACAAAAATAATGATTTTCATTTTCAAAAAGTCTTTATCAATGATATAGTAACCTTTCAGTTTAAAACTCTTCGTCGAATCCATTTGAAATTTAAAAAAAGTGAATTATGTGGTTTAAGACATTCAACTTTAGATAGGGTTCGGCATATATTTACTTTAGACATATCAAGGACTTTAGTTGTCGGTTAAGTGTTTATTTTATTGTAAGGGGTATTCAACTATTCATTTCGTTTTTGTATACAGCTTATTAAGCAGGTAATCTAATACTACCAGAACTAAACTTTCTGACAAACTGGCATTGATTTACACTAATTGATTTGCAATCTATTGGGTAACATGCCATTCGCACTAAAGACTCTAGACACCTCATTCATGATGGTCCAATTGTTACAAATGTACGAGCATGTCAAGTAAAGCCTAAGTCACACTGAGGAAATCATTATCGAAGAACTGGAATTAAAATTAAGGATATCCGGGTGTAATCAAGAATCTCCTCTTGAAGAGTTCTCAAGTTCAGTAATTGTATGGCAAAGAGACTGATTTCCTGTAGGTCGTTGGTTCAAACCCCACTAGAGCCAAAATATTTGTATTTTTTTTCTTTAATTTTTAGTTATAAGACAATGTTTTGGCTTCATAACATGACTTTAAAGTGTAATTTGGAGAAAAACTTTTTTTCTTTTTTCTTTAATTTTATAGGAATTATTATGTGGTAAATAGATGAAAATTGGGTTATTATGGATTTCTGAAATGTATATTTTCAAAACCGCTCGGTAAAACCTTTCAATTAATGTCTCTTGACTTGGAAAAAACGACGAAGCTTTCCCTACACCAGATATTCTTGTTCCCTAAGTTCATTGTTTTCCATCGGGAGTATTACAATTACAGCACCGAGGCAAAACTGTTCAGTGTGACCTAAGCGTTACTCTTACGTTTACTTACTCTTATGACATTCTAGTGTCAAGCATATAATACGATAACATACTAACCTGAAATATGATTTTAATATAACAAAACGGTGTTAAATACATAAGCTAGCATACACACCTACCAACCTAAACAATGACAAAGTACCATATATCATGTTCCAATTATCGCAGACATGATAAGTATTGGTTTACATGAGTCTTACAAATAGGCCATAAACAGGTTTTAATATTATGGAAACAAACTTTGGTATGTACTAGGCAGGTTTGTAATTGAAGTTGTCGTTAACAACTCGTACAAAAACGTCAGACATAACCTTGGTGTTACAGTACACACTCAAGATGAAAAGACTCACTATTCACTCGCACATAACTTATTCTTTTGTCCAAAATGTATCGCCGTTTAACACTCACTGACCCAATCAGCCTATCAGTCAATCACTTCCCCAAACCACTCACTGACTCAATCAGCCTATCAGCCAATCACTTCCCTAAACCACTCACTGACTCAATCAGCCTATCAGCCAATCACTTCCCCAAACCACTCATTGACTCAATCAGCCTATCAGCCAATCACTTCCCCAAACCACTCATTGACTCCATCAGCCTATCAGCCAATCACTTCCCCAAACCACTCATTGACTCAATCAGCCTATCAGCCAATCACTTCCCCAGACCACTCATTGACTCAATCAGCCTATCAGCCAATCACTTCCCCAAACCACTCATTGACTCAATCAGCCTATCAGCCAATCACTTCCCCAAACCACTCATTGACTCAATCAGCCTATCAGCCAATCACTTCCCCAGACCACTCATTGACTCAATCAGCCTATCAGCCAATCATTTCCCCACACCACTCATTGACTCAATCAGCCTATCAGCCAATCACTTCCCCAGACCACTCATTGACTCAATCAGCCTATCAGCCAATCACTTCCCCAAACCACTCATTGACTCAATCAGCCTATCAGCCAATCACTTCCCCAAACCACTCATTGACTCAATCAGCCTATCAGCCAATCACTTCCCCAGACCACTCATTGACTCAATCAGCCTATCAGCCAATCACTTCCCCAGACCACTCATTGACTCAATCAGCCTATCAGCCAATCACTACCCTAGACCACTCATTGACTCAATCAGCCTATCAGCCAATCACTTCCCCAAACCACTCATTGACTCAATCAGCCTATCAGCCAATCACTTCCCCAAACCACTCATTGACTCAATCAGCCTATCAGCCAATCACTTCCCCAAACCACTCATTGACTCAATCAGCCTATCAGCCAATCACTTCGCAACATCACTCATTGACTCAATCAGCCTATCAGCCAATCACTTCCCCAGACCACTCACTGACTCAATCAGCCTATCAGCCAATCACTTCCCCAGACCACTCATTGACTCAATCAGCCTATCAGCGAAACACTTCCCCAGACCACTCATTGACTCAATCAGCCTATCAGCCAATCACTTCCCCAGACCACTCACTGACTCAATCAGCCTATCAGCCAATCACTTCCCCAAACCACTCATTGACTCAATCAGCCTATCAGCCAATCACTTCCCCAAACCACTCATTGACTCAATCAGCCTATCAGCCAATCACTTCCCCAGACCACTCACTCAATCAGCCTATCAGCCAATCACTTCCCCAGACCACTCACTGACTCAATCAGCCTATCAGCCAATCACTTCCCCAAACCACTCATTGACTCAATCAGCCTATCAGCCAATCACTTCCCCAAACCACTCATTGACTCAATCAGCCTATCAGCTAATCACTTCCCCAAACCACTCATTGACTCAATCAGCCTATCAGCCAATCACTTCCCCAGACCACTCACTCAATCAGCCGATCAATCACTTACTCCCTCCCTCCCTCCCTCAATATGATTGACTCACTCACTCACTCACTCAATCAATCAATCAATCAATCAATCAATCAATCAATCAATTAATTAATTAATTAGTTAATGTGCATCTAACCATTCATTCATTGAATGGTGGCCAATCACCATTTCTGTCACACACCCGTGCAGCCACTCGTCCAAACAAACCACACATGCATTCACTAGTAATGTACCTGTCAGTTGCATCAACACACCTACCTAAGGGGATGGACCGGGGTTTTTACGTTTTGTTGTAAAAACCCTCGCCCTCCACGGCCCTGTCGGGGACAACTAATGGTAAAGTATCCGGTATTTCCCTAAATATTATCCCGTGGTATTGTTTCTGAGAACAAAATCCAACATTTACCCGGCAGTGCGGGGAAACTGGAAGGTAAAAACGTCAAGCTCTACCAACCATGAAAGGTATTCTATCAAAATCACACCGTGGACAACTCATAATGAATTGCGAGACTCCGCCATTAGAACTTTGAAACATGATACTTATATATATGTGTAATATAAAACTCACATATTAAGTGCATTTGTATAATTACATTGAATGTCATTTGTTTTACCGATGCAAAATACTTTAGATGTAACATGCGCACAGAGCGTGTCAAAAGTATAATCACGATCAGCTGATGCGTGATTATGTTCGTTTATTGGCATTAGAACATTCTCTGTTTTTGTTGCCTTAAATACTGTATATGAATAGTGTAAAACAGGCATATGTAGTAAGGCTGGTTAAAACGTGACTAAGATTCCACCGGCTTTCATTAGCAGTCAATCGTTAAGAAATGTTTGTACCTGTATATATGCATTTGGTCCTTGAAGTAGAGTGCATTCAATTAGGAAATGAATCAATAATGCATTGACAGATAAATCAAAATGTTTGAATGACAAATATTAAACACCTTAATATAATAAACTCGTAAATGACGAATACTTTTTTCTCAAACTCACTGTTTTTATTGCTTGAATAACGTTATTTGTAATAAGCAAATATAATCTTCATTTTTATTATTGAAATGCAGTTACTGTAACAGTGCTTCTTTCCGCGAGTAATCATTTTAGCCATTTGACGTGTGAAAATATTTGATTTTTAAAAAAAATCTTAGTAGAGGTCTACATTGGTAAACAGAAAAGAAAAAGAGGAAAAAAGATAGTATAGCAGAAGGCATCACGCATGCCGATTACACGAAGTATAAACTGTAAACAGTGAAAAAAAATGGGATATGAGCGGTATTATTTAATTCGCGAAAGCCGCGCATTTACTTTTCTAACTTACTGTAAAATCATTTTATTGCCATGTGACAAACATTTGTGGTGCTGGTGAAAAAGACCACTTCGTGTCGACGCAATTTCAAAGATTTTAAATTTTAGTCTAACAAGTTATCATTCATTCCAAAATACACATATAAACGTATGATAATTGTTTTGATATAGTCAAGTCAATTTCACCAACAACCTAGTCGTATACCTGACTGAACTTGCAACCATTGTCAATTTGGCACATTTATTGATAAACTTATTCATAGGGGATTTAATTTCGTTGTTGAGGTCTTCCACGGAAACAAATCCAACACGAATATTTATGATTTGCAGTGGTAGGTGATTTCGTTATTACACGAGTGGTTACTAGTCACTGTGTTTCGCGTTAATTTTCAATTTGTAACTTACTATATTTATTTAAACGCTACATTGTTGTGAATGATTTGTAAAAAATGTGCTTACTCATTTTAGAACCATTGATGAATCCAAAGAAATTTGTCGATAAAATCGCACGTCAACTTTCAATAAAAAATCTGACATTGGGAACAACATTTAATGAATTTAATTGGCATCGTCATTATCGTTCCCGTCTATAGCAAATGATCGTCTTTACTACGATGTAAGATAATACATATCTACGAGTACTACATTTACAATATAACGAAAGTTTCCCTTCAAGTTCGTTACGTACACCTAGGACATTTTTGTAGGAGGAGGGGGGGGGGGGGGGGTTAAGTCAGTTTTTTCCCAACCATTTTTACCAAGCACTGACCCACGCTCGGTAGATATTACTTACTCTGGGTACTTTTATTCATCTGGCAACAAACTTTTGGAGGGCATGACCGTAGCCTATGTCAATAATATAACCTGTGGCATCGGATTGAACGAATAAAGAAGTAATATGCATCAGTCAATTATGTACTCTTTGCAATCGTAATGAAACAATACTCCCGCATTTTAGGTCTATGTCAATATTGATTCTACGCAAGAAATAACTTGTTCTTGTCGTATTAGATTTTTTTGCATTTACGTCATTTGGTACCCAGATCGCATTGCTAATTCAACAACCTTATCGTTCAGGGCAAGTATTAACTGGTTTGTAACTCAGAAGTGCTGGCCGGTCGACTGACTGACCATTGCTAAGCTGTGCAAATATAGATATGTTTACCTGTCGACTAGTATATTTAAATATGCAAATTATAGTAAATGTATATTTACATTATATCAAATTGGTGACCGAGATTCAACGACTTCACACCCAAACTGGCCCAGTTAGCGGACATAATGGTAAAAGGTAAAGGTAAAGTTTGTTTATTATAGTGTCACCCCTA
The DNA here is from genome assembly GCA_963678985.1 of Spisula subtruncata. Taxonomy (NCBI): domain Eukaryota; kingdom Metazoa; phylum Mollusca; class Bivalvia; order Venerida; family Mactridae; genus Spisula; species Spisula subtruncata. The sequence continues at coordinate 22,097,694 of OY787661.1, forward strand.
TTGAAACGTCAGTCAATTCTGACTTATGAGACACTTACGTATATTTCATGCTTACAGTACCTTCCCGAATCCCTTCTCGTAATGCCGGGCGCCTGGCAGAGATGGGCCTACGGTAACCATTAATTTAACTAGCTGGCGGCTGACCAACCGGTCTCATCAGTTCCAAGCCGGCTTCCGTCGAGATTCGAACCTTCGACCTTCGATGGTATGTCACAAAACGAACATAATTTATTAGTTTGTAAAAAGTTACTTCTTGAAATTCATAGCCTACAAAATCTGAATGGCGCGCGTCTGTTATATTCATTATACCACGACGAATCTCAGCTTTCCCTGTGCACTGCCCAGCTCTGCCGATGGAAAGATCAATGCGTAATTCCACTCTCTTAAATAAGAACTTTTCAATGATTTGTTTTAAAATATCGATTCTTATTGAACTCAAAGATATAATGTATTTTCAGTCGGAGAGTACATGATTACGGTCGTACGATTGTTTCCATTCCATTGTACGATTTGTGCGTGCCTTTTCATAATAAATGGACTTTATTGTCTAACTTATTGATATAAAATAAAATAAACAAGCTGAATTGTTAACTGAATTGTTCTTCATACAGACGATAAAAGGGGCTGTACAAATTATTTCAATTACCGATATGAATGTTATGTATTCACACATTTGTCCCTATAGTCACCGTTCATAACTACTATACTTAAGAAATTTAAAACCGCATATATTATTTTGGCACTGAATTGACTTTACGCCAGAGCAGAAATATCTCCGCCTAATTGTTTGTCGAAGGTTGCTTGGTGAAGGGTTTCAAACAGTCTATCACGAATGTGATAATATTTCTTCTGTGTGAGTGTGGTGGGATTTCAATGTTAAGGGATTACATCCTCAATCAGTGTTACCAAAACCAACTATATCAACTTCATGAAGCTCGATACTGTAATACCCATGTTATTTATACAGTACATCCCCTAAAACCATCTCAATAATGAGACTGACTCAAAATCAAGACCAACATTTCATAATGCATATTTACTATTTCTCATTTTATTGACCTGAGTATACCATGACCAGCATGTTTTCAAGGGTCCACCAGGGTGGTCTTGTTATTAATGCTTTACTATATGTTTGGAAGGTACGAAAGAAGACAACTTTTTAGGTAATATTTTGATTTTTACCATTGATTAATTTACAACATCTTAGTGAAGAATCCAGAATTCATGCGGTTGTGATGTATGTTGCTAAGTTTCGTTATCATGTTAACTACATGGCAACTACAATTGTGAGTTCCGCGACGCTCAGCAAATAAAACTGGACACTTGCGTTCCATTGTCTTTGTTTAAAGCAAGGACTGGTCCTTAAACTGTGTACCCAGAATATGAAGTCCAGATGTCAATTGAAGTACCAGTTGTTGATTCTCCATGCTATTAGAATTTTGAGAAATCGAAATTCGGGAACTAGGTTACATAAAACGAGCGTTTTTAAATGTGTGAGGTATAGCTGGTTTACTACGTAGACAGCCTTATAAAGGTACATTTATTCCATAAATATGGAACTAGTTTAAGTAAATATGTTTTATTTATTATGAAGTTTGAAAAGTGTTTATAGATTGCTATAGCGGCATCAAACAAGCGATGTTGTGGACGTCTCGTTACGATAGTTGAGAAGCGTGTAGAGTATGGGGCGTGGAGAATAGACGCATTGTCAGCGTAATTACCGCAGTAGAGTCCAGAGAAATTGACCCGATCCTGATATTTAATTAGCATAATTTAGCAGTTGATATTTTGTTTATATATATAACCCCGGCTGTATGTGTTCATGTGCGTGAAATATAACGAAGATGCATGTACTCGAGATGTAAAACAAACACAAAAAGGACCGACATAAAACAATTTTCTTTTAGCCTATTTCGGAAAAGGCTATATTCAAGAACCTAAAAATATATTCATGCATAAAGGTTGGGATCAAGTCAAGTTCTCCAAGCTATAAGTGCCGTGTTTGTGAAGTTTGTTGCTAGGTGTATGTTAGAGTTTGCTACTTACCGGGGACGCTTAAACTACGCCCATTATGTGTAGTATGAAAAAAGGTTGTATAATTATACCTTCTAACTATGCTTTATGTTGTACAAATTTTATGTAATTCGGAGTGTAAGGGATGTTACGGAGTTGGTTGGTCAATCGCTCTAGCGAGGTTGTACGGGCAGCAATATAACAAGTCCATCGGCAAGCATGACTACAAAGCCGTCCATTTGCCCGGTACTGCTAGCTCAGTTGTTTCAGGGTTATATTGTCGACCGTTAGGACAGATTATGGTTTTATGTTTGATTAGCTGCGGAATAGCAGTCAATGGCAATTTGACAATGATAACTATTAAATCAAGTCATATTGATTATAATACTGACTTAATGCTGCTGCTGCTACTGCTGCTGCTGCTGCTGCTGCTGTTGTTGTTGTTGGTGGTGGTGGTGGTGTTTGTGCTGCTGCTGCTGCTGCTGCTGTTTCTGTTGTTGTTGTTGTTGCTGCTGTTGTTGTTGTTTTTGTTGTTGTTGCTGTTGTTGTTGTTGATGATGATGATGATGTTGCTGTTGCTGCTGTGGCTGCTACTGCTGCTGCTGCTGCTGCTGATCATGATGGTGATGATGATGATGCTGCTGTTGTTGTTGATGATAATGTTGTTGATGATGTTGCAAAACGGTGTAAACCCCCGATGGAAAGAAAGAAAGGATGGGTGGACGTACCCTTTCCTTGTATTTTACATTGGATCACATGTTATCTAAACTGACAATACAAAATTCCATTGCCGCCATCCAAATCAATGATTCCATAAATCAAGCTTTAAATAGCATAACAAGTTACAAAAAAGTATCGATGTGCTAAAATGCCAACTGAAATCGAATAGGAGAAAAAAAATAGAATAAAAGCGTAAAGTTCCATTTCCGCGACATGAAATTTTCATAAAACAATTTTAAATAAAACAAATTTCAATTGTCTATACGATGCGCTTTAACTGTCGACTGAAATGGAATATTAAAACAAAATGAGAAACAAAAACCCGTAATTTAAACTAACTGTACAAAGTTCCATTCACGCGACAAGAAATTTTCATAAAACAATTTATAAATAAACCCAAGTTACAATTGCCTATCGATGCGCAAAACTACCGACTAAAATGGAATATTAAAAAAACATAATTTAAACTGGCTGTACAAAGATACATTCCCGCAGCATGAACTTTTCTACCGACTTTCATAAAACAAATTTAAAATAAAAACAAATAATAAGTAATTGTATTATCGATGTGCTAAAATTCGATTGAAATCAAATATGAAAAGTCCTAATTTACAATACAGAAAAACCGCTCTTAAAGATTTTATGGGATTTGATTAAAGGCATATTAGCTACAACCCTGTTCTTTGAAAAAGGTGGTTGTGTTGTACATGTATATGGTTACCCATGTGTACGAGACTGAGTGTTGGTGTTTATCTTAGTTACAGTTACCCCGAGCAATCCACCGAAGCCTCATATATTTAAATAGAGCGATCGCAAAACTCGCTTAATTGCAAATTTGCTGTGTTATGTTTCACAGCAAAAGCCATAAATTCATACCTGGGTGACTGTATTCAGAAGTACATTTAACTGAGACCAATCACTATTATTTAATCATTGGTGTTTAATTGGTGAATTAAGGAAATTTATTATTTTTACTAAAAAAAACTTTGGATATTTTGCACACAGTTAAAATAATTTAAAATTAATTATGGGTGTCGTCGACGGATTCAAAGGAGCGGGCTTATTTACGAAAATAGCTTTCGTTCTTTTATTAGTTGCCACATTATTTGCATGGATTGCATACACGTGCACCGGATGGGGTGAAGCAACATCAGGGCCTCCAAAGGGTACTCATATCGGTTTATGGAGAGCATGTTCAGATAACGAGTATACTCCAGGCTGCAGTCAGCTCGATGGATGGGCAAACGGTAGGTCTTGTTATTGCAACGTAATTATCTTTCTTCTACTTTTACATGCTGAGTTTTGTATTTGATCTATCTGCATATTTCATATACCTTTGTCATATTTTATTTAACCATTACGTTTTCGTTGATGAAATACATGTATGTATAAGGTCTCTGGGCTGTGTTTCATAATCATTCCTAGGATATATTTCGATCCTAAGTCCATTTTTTCCTCCTAAGTGCGTTTCATCAAAATTCCCAAAATCGCTCCTAAAACAATTTTTGCACCTATCTCTAGGAGTGGTCTAGAGCTGTCCAAGGATGAAATTTTGTCCTAAGTGCATTGCATTGTGGGATAGAACGCTAAGGTAGCTGCTTTAATGGCCGCCTTACACTTGTTCTCTTCTAACGCTACATGTACGTATACAATTAAACGCAAAGTTGTGCACAAATGATACAAAGACCTAACGTCAGAAGCATTTTCTTTAAAGCATGAACTTGACACAGTCTAATTGTAGAATGTGTACTACGGCTGCGGGAGGTAAAAATACAGAAAATAAAAATGGTACCAGTAATTCTCTTGCTTTGCACTCGGGATAAAAGTGTCAGCTCTCATGCACTATTGGCGATGTATAGAAGATACCATAAGGAATGAGGTGCCGAGAGTTTTGATTTAACTTGTAAGAAAGTGTTTCAAAATCGATGTTGAGAAAATTAGAATAAATTTATAAAGCAGACTGCATTACTCTGTACAGTCGTAAACCAATGTGCAAAAAAGTTCATTAATAAACCTGAATGAAAGAGTCGATGCGTTTTGTCGAATGTAGTTAAGTTTTCGTACAATTTGCGTGCGAAAATTTTAAATATGGTATATAATTTGAGCTGCAATCAATGTACTTTTACTCGTTATTGTAGCAAAGTAAATACTGTTTGAAAATAAACCTCGTCGGCCGCTATTTGATCTCACGAACCTTTTCCATTTGAACAATTATTTAACACTTCTAAATGTATGAATAGCGTAATGTATGAATAACTTTATTGTTATAAAGTCGACAAGGTAGCGGACGTACGTTAGGACTCGATTATGTAGCTTTTAATTTGAAAACTTGACAACGGCAAATACATAATATTAAATCAAGTCATCTTATTTGGGCTTGACTGACCTAGGAGAATAAAATCATATAATAATCAATCAATAACTATAAAAAAATATAACAAAAATGTAATTTAAGGGTAAAAAATTGTCTAGATGCGTAAGAATATTTGACAGACCTGATTTGTTATCTTAACGCTCGTAGATTTTATCTGCCTTTTGAATCTTTAAAAAAATGTTTGCCGAAGGCCGTGTGGAGAGACGCGCTATTTTTGTGTGGATGTGATACCGTGATAGAAATTAATATGATTTATTGATATATGGAAAATCTCAAATTCGTTATTTTTGTCAAAATAAAAAAGTTTCCTTGAGCCTTGCTTAAATTATCTTTCTGTCCATATACAAAGTATGCATCCCTCTAGGACAGCTAGTCATAGCCTAAACAAGATGCATTTTCCAAAACTACTTCTGTGTTGAAATCGTAATGTATAAATAACACGTGATGGGACTGGCGCATCAATCTCGACCCCTTGCTTATTCAAAGTCACATTAATTAATATTATGCCAGCATCAGAAGTATCATTCAAGAAATCATTTTAAATTATATCAACAGCATGCATGTCTTTTCTATTTCAGACTGGTTTGCTGCAACTCAAGCTTTGGTAACATTTGGATTTTTCGGCATCAATGTTGCCCTGTTCCTGGTCGTACTTTACATGTTTGTACCCGACTGTACGAAGAACGGAGAAGTAGGCATGGCAGCTGCTATCGTCGCCATAGCAACAGGTATTCTTTGAATTTCTATTGGTATTTGAAGTGTTTCACCGGGGAGGGGGTTCAGTCAACTATTCTATCTACGCAGCCAAGTAAAAACGTCAGACTGTAAGTTTTTTGGAGTGGATAGTCGAAAAGAAGAGCATGTGTATTATAAGTGGAATTATTGTCATTTTCCTCCACATGTGGAGAAGTTGCTGGTTTGTGTCCGATGTACGTTTGTACTGGTTAGGATATGGTAACAGTCCAAGGAAGACTTAAAGGTCAATTGACCGCATTAAAAATGAGAATTTTATTTTGATGACAATCGGTGTTATACCCGAATAAAGATGTTGTGTAAAGCAAACAGACAATAAAATGTACAATAGTACCATATAAATGTAATTATACTTGACATATTAACTTAAATATAATTATGTTTACAATTTATGGGCTCAATTCCTATTTTACGTGGTTTATTCATTTTAAGTATGTTTACATGATTAAGTGAAGTGGTGGTCAAGCTTAGAGCCGTTTCTCAAACGAAGTGGGTATCTGTTGAACTGAAAATCCTTATAGTATAGTGCGGAGAACTTAACATGATCCTCGGTCTTCTATTAGCATACTTTTGCAGCGGATATCATGTATGATACTATACACCACCGCGATAAACCGGGGAACGTATTCATAAAGCTTCTAAGGGGAAATATTCCTTAGGTTGATAAATTTATCTACGGTGTTATAGGAATTCCCTTAGTTTTATATGATTTCACCTTAGATACCTGAAACATGCTTAAGTATTATTCAGATATCTAAGGTGAAATCATATAAAACTAAGGGAATTCCTATAAACCTTAGGTAAATTTATCAACCTATGGAATATTTTCCCCTTATGAGCTATATGAATACGGGCCCGGGTTGTTTGGTTATATCAAACAAACGAAGGCGGGGACTTGGACTTTTTATTGTTTCTTTGGCTTATGTGTGGGCATTGCTCAGTGTAGTTGTGTTGTGGTGTTTCTAATTTCTGTGCTCGGTTGGTTATGTTGAATGCTACCTTCCCTGTCTGATTTCCTCATACCTTTTTGTAGTTTATTTTAAAGTTATATAATATCACTAAATGCTTCCTCCATATTTGCAGGTGTACTGTACTTGATCGGCGTGATCGTATTCGGGGCCAAATTCAAGGAAGACTACCAAGACCCTTATGATGAAAATACCAACCCTAACTTTGGAGAATACAGATTAAGCTACTGTTTCGGCCTGTCTATAGTCGCCTTGTTGTGTGAGATTGTTGCCGGTGTTTTGTTGATTCTAGAAGCAAAGAAGGGAGGAACCAGTCCATCTGGTTAATTAGGAAAACAAATTAGTGATTAGAATAATAAATTAATAAAACAATTATTTATTTACTGTAAAGTATTTATAGAAACGTTGGTCAAGGAAATGGCATTCGTGTTATCACCAAATTAATATATTTCAGTCGCCATTATATACAGCTCAGTATTCGGTTGTTTACAATATACATACATGTATACAATGTACTTTAATATATTTACATACGTACAATCCAATTAGGGTAAGAATAGAGTGATGCAGTGTCTGGTCCTTATGACAGTACCAAACCAATTATAAGGGCAAAGTCATCAGCATATGAAATGTGTTCTATATATGGATGCTGTAAAACATTGGTCTAAGGCTGACCAAATGTAGAAGTCTATTGCCTTAGCACAGCACTACGTAGCGCTTTCCGCGGGGAGGGGAAATAATACATGGCATCTGTGTTTAATTGAAGGGAGGTAACTGAATGAAGGCATTATGTAGCGCTTTGCTTAAGCATCGGACCTCTGTTCTAGCTTTTGAAATAGACTCACTGTCCGATATTAGTCCTGTTTTATGTATATGTAACGTATTCAAAAACGCGACAATGGGGGTATGTTGGTAATACGATATAGAGCAAATTTCGACCAGACTTTGAAACTTGCTCGAGATAGGTCGGGTGCTCGTTACATCGATGGTCGTGAAACATTCAACTTTACATATTATGGAAAGTATATCAATGTCGTCATTTTGGTACCAAGATGGTGTAACTTTCGGGGTTATATTGCCTATTTCTTGTCCGGCTTGATATATTTTGGTATCACAATGATGACATCAAGTTAACCTACAAGACTATGATTGTATAATAATGAAGTATGTCTTTTCGTATCACTGACAGAAGTTAATTAACCACAGTGTCGCGTTTTCGAATCCGGTAACCATATACTAGTACTAGTACACTTGCACCAGAACACCAAACTGTGGTTCAAATTAGATGTCAAAATAAGTTTAAAGCCAACAAAATCCAAACAGATAAATGATTTATCTTCAAGATGCAGCCCTGAAGATAAATCATTTATCTATCGAACAGTATAAAAACTTTGACGAATTATCGGCGCATGTGGAAAATTCGCCTTTGAAAACGAGTGGTACCGCGAATCGGCTTCATTGCCATGTGTAATATATAGACAATTACGAACGGGGCCTTGTCAATAAATTTGCGTTTTTGAGTTTGTGTTTGGATTTTGTTGGCTTAAAACTTATTTTGACATATAATTTGAACCACAGTTTGGTGTTCTGGTGCAAGTGTACTAGTAAATGTCATAACAAGAATTCTACATTTGGTGTCGTTATATTAACGATATACTCGATGTGATTGAAAATGGTATGGTTATACTCAATTTTAAGAAAGCGAGGATGAGGCACATGACTTTGAGATAGTCACCAAATAGCACTATATTCTTGAACATGTACGTATTGATAAATATCTATAAATAAATTAACATTCCTATATTTTTAATAGTTGTTGTTATGTGTACATTATCAAATACTATTGAAAACAAGACTGTGTTTGTTAAACGTTTATAAATGCCAGTTGAAGCCTTGTCCGTACAAACAAACAATCAGGGGACATACTGCTGTTGATCTGTTTGATAGGGTTACGCGGTTTTGAAAGTGTCCCAGGTGTTATGATCAGTGTGTAGAATCACGTGATTAAATGAATGCGGTTTTACGCTCAAAACTATTGCGATTTCGTCTGCTAACGGTGAGTTTATTCTTGATTATAACGATCGTGCATTTAATATGGTTATATTATATAGCCTAAAGTACTTTCCGTATATGTAAGAATACCCGCCAAGTACCGACTTCGCTCTATCTTTAGCTGTTTTTAATTGATGCTCGACCAAATTATTACACTGTGTTGGAAACTGCATTTGGTCGAGCATCAATTAAAAACAGCTAAAGACAGAGCGAACTCGGTACTTGACGGGTATTCTAACATTTACGGAAAGTACTTTAGGCTATATAATATAACCATATCAAATGCACGATCGTTATAATCAAGAAAAAGCTCACCGTTAACAGCCGAAATCGCAATAGCGTTGAGCGTAAAATCGCATTCATTTCAATCGATTTGATCACGTGATTCTACACAATGATGATGGTAAACATGTATGCCAAGTTTGAAAGCAATGCCTTGATGAACTTCACAAATATTTGAGCTTCAACAACTAGAAAGTTTAAACGTGTAACGCGTTTAACCGAGATAAAAATAATCAAGAATTGCGCATTGACTTTTTAAAAAATAAAACTGCTTATAAGTTAACAAGATAAAACGCATCAATAAACAGAAATACTTAAATTAAGAAAAAATAGAGTTAACCAGACTCAGTAAATACAATCCAAAACAATTCTGGAAAAGAGTAAAACAGCAATACTCAAAACCACTGAAACATGCAGAAAATTTGAAAATTGATGATCTTATGACCAATTTCCAAAATTTGTATAGCACTCATAAACCATGAAAATGATAATGACGAAATTATCATTTTCGGAAGAAGGGAGGCCACTCACTATAATTATGCCCCCTGTGCCAATAGGGACGAGGCATAAAGTCGTGTACTTTAGAAAAAAACGCCAATCAGACTCAAATATCTGAAGGTGTTATTTAATTGCTGTGTTTAATACTACTCAATAGTACTCGCACTGGAACTATGACATTGTATTTGTTTGTCCGTTCGCCTGTGTGCTTGAAAAAATTTGACTTGAAAGTAATGCCCGTCAGTCCGTACGATATACATAAGGCCATACCATATCGTATTTTCGTTTAGCGTCCGCCCTAAGTTTGAAAACCTATCTAGCTATCCTGAGACAAAAAACAAAACACTCGAAAAACACAAGGCATAATGACTTCTATCCTCATCGTTACACATGTAGGCCATACGGTTAACAAATAAAGCTATCAAGCATTGCCAATCTTAAAACTTACTGAAATAACTCTAAACTTGTTTGTGTGAAAGCTACTGCTGTGTAAAGGTTGGTGACATGGTGGGGAATAAGTATGAAAATTATGAAAGCAATATCTCAATGGATTTTGAAGATATAAAAGGTTACACATTTTGTTGTTTTTTCTTTCCAAAGATGCCCAAACCCATCTGTCCTCGGACGCTAAACGAAGAAACGATTTGGTATGGCCTCACCTATAATACATGTATACTATTAGTTGTTCTCTCCGATAGAAAGGACAATTCTGTGTGGTATGACAATACATCTACCAATTATGTTTAACTTTTATTACATGTTGACAATTTATTCACAATACAACTTCATACAAAATACATACATATAAACAAACATAGAAAACATAGTAATGATCCATTTATAATACCGTACATTTGTATAAAACACGTCGCAAAACATCTCTAGCTAGGTATCCTTGTTTCTGTGCCCAGTGGTTACTATAATGTATATTCATACTTACTAAACGCATACACTCATGCATTAAATGGACTCAACTCCAGTTGGTAAATTGCAAAATTTATCAAAAAGCTCTGTTGAAATCGCATTTTTTGCCTTGACCTAATTTACTACTAGTAATACATTTATATACGAATCTGGACTTATTAATCAAGAAGAAAAATAATCGCATATCGTCGATTTATTAAATTTAAAACCACAAATATCTATTGTGTGAATAACACATTAAAATACATATTCAAAGTTGTGTAATATAAATGGTGTTCAAATGCCAAGAAAAGCCGTTACCTAATTAATGGACGGTAAAACATGTTCGGTAGTTTTCACCTTTGGTCGTAATGTAAACTGTAAGAATATTTGATAGATTTGTTAAACATGGTTTTGTGATTAAAGCGTCTGCAAAAACGTGTTTTAATCATCGAAATGGTGTTTAATAGTCCCTTTAAAAATCCTATATTATATTCGAGGTACAACCACACCAAGACAAGCTCGCGACGATACAAAGCACTTATTCACGTTATTCAGTTTTCATGAAAAAATGTTCACAAACTCTTTAAACAATAGAGTCGAATGCTTAAAGTTTACGCTAAGAATGAGCAAATCGGGCATACAATTACAAACAAGAATACCACTATTATAACCAACTTTACCGAAATTAGAACAAATGCACGATTGCCGTTAGCGAAAACATTTTAGAATACACCATCCATTGGGGAATAATGACGGGCATTCCCTTACCATAATCATTTAAATGCGACAGATCGCTACAGTTCCTATACGTATGCTGACAATCCAGTAAAGCAGTAAAAGCACCCGTGGATCACCAACCTCTACCAATACAATTGGCCAAGAGCAGACCTAAGCAAGTCTTTCACACATGGTGTTCATGTTAGTTACGTGTGGAAGAGCAAATGTTTGCGGGGTGGTAATACAATAATTGATGCAATGCTCAAAGCAGGGTGGACATACCAAGTTACCTTTTGGCTAAGACAACCGTATTGTATTCTGTGACCGATTTTGCAGGCTTAGCCAAAACGTCAAGTGACATGTCCACTCTAAAAAAGCAATAAAATAATCATGTCACACCCGTACCTCAATTCTCTGGTTTACAGTTTTGGCAAATTTAGGTAGTTAGAACATGTATATACTAGTAACGCTTGTTCAAATTTAGTATATGAATACAACACCGAGTTTAAAACCGCATTTTGCCAAGGGAATCCTAATGGCCTTTCTACACGATACATCTTGGTGTATAAGTTTCGACTTATGGGGTCAAAATGTATCGTGTAGATGTGAATAGTACATCCTTACCACACAATTTTTGGAGATGTACAGGATAGAACATGTTCTATATTCGTAAGTCTTGTGGTACAGACCGACCGTGAAGAAGTAATTTATTTCCCTGATAACAGCAGATTAGAATAAAATTCAAGACAATTAGTGGATGTTCACACAATATTTACTCATTTTCCCCTGTGTCTTAAACACAGTGGCTTGAAATAATAATAATACCGCACATTTGGTCGAATTATTTGTTGCAGTATATATATATACTATATTGTAAAGTATGATTTTTTCATGAATTGTTATTGAAACAATACAATGCTATTGAAAATCGATTTAGACAAAGTTATGTATAATTTTATTGACTGCATTTATTTCAAATTATTCTATTTTGTTCAAAATCAACACAAATTATCATTTTAACACAGCCCTATCAATAAGACGTCTTCAAATGTCGCCATTGTTTACAACTTTTGGAGAGAAATTGTGTTTATCTCATAGGTCATGACTTACCGTGTAGTTACGCAAGATGTACCAAGTGTATAATGTACATCTTAAGGTGTATACGCCAAGATGTATCGTGTAGAATGGCCATAATAAGCCAAATTAAGACTTGCCAAGTGATATTTGTCCTTGACAAACAGGTACGCTGACATTTTGTGATTCTGACAAGATTCATATAAAAAATTTACAAAATTTTCAAACATTGTTTTACTGTTATCGGGGAAAGTTTGACATTACGAGTTTCTTTAATCATAAGACAAGTTACCAAACCTAAAAAGGCAAGAAAAGCCGTCATCCTGTCAGCACGGTTTACGTATAATTTGTAGATCTTGGACGCCATCTTGGATTTCTCAATACGCTTTATCGTCAGATGAATGACTCCCACCTACTTTTGAGAAGCAGACCTTCCTGAACATTTGGTACATATCATATCTTCTTCTTTTTCATGGCAGACCGCCGAGCAATGAAATCCAAATTGTCACAATACCATAACCATAGATACACATGCAACTCGAGTTTGTCCGATTATGTTGTTCCACATATAGTAAACTTTCAACAGGCGCACCAAGTCGAAACAATTTTAAGACTTTCAGCAACATACATTTAACTGCTTCAAATCAGTTTAACACATACTAATAATTAGTAACTGAGTGCATGAAGTACTAAAACACGATAACAACATTATGACGTCACCACTTTCATATGTTACATCACGCACGTGACTTCACCATACAACCACAATTAAAACATATACTGTGCGAATTCTGCAAAGGCTCTCCCGTGACTTGTGACTTTAGGACGTGCGTGTTACTCTGTGAAAACAAAAACATAAAGCAAATTGTCAAATAAAATTCACAATTCATTCACATTTTACTATAATGTTTATACCTAGATTAAAATATAGAAAATGCTGTTTACTAGGTGCTGTACCATATCTATCTATCACATAAATAGGATTACCAGTACCGTTGCAGGGATCTAGATGACATGTGTGTGCACTGCTATAATATTTGAGAGAACGTGCATTGTTCAATGGAGTGGTTCATGCAAAATTGTGTCCCTTTGCGCGCTCAATTAAATCCATTCCAGTTTGTGGATTTACGCAAAGTTGTTCCATTTTGCATACGTGTAACAATTTATGCAACATACCTACGAATGCCCTCTTTTGCACAAGCGCCCACTTTTTGTCTAGCGGTTAGTTAAAAGCATTAACTGTTCTACAAAATAGATCAAGTCATTTCATATTTGTAAACAGGTAAAGGCAAAACCTAACCTGTTTGTAAACAGGTTTATACGTAGCATCTCCCATCCATGTGTGCTTACGCAAAGCACTCATGTTTGCATAAATTTACATAGAGGTAGACTTTCCAGTAGTATGCTTATGCAAAGCCGTTCTTGATTTTTTTGTGTTCAAGATTACGCAAATCTTTTCCTACTAAAGTGCATACGCAAAGCCGTTCATGTTTGTGTTCTCATGCAAAACATTTCCAGTTTGAGCGCTTACACAAATCCATTCTTGTTTATGAGCTTCTTCAAAACCTTTCCTGATTGAGTTCTTACGCAAAGCCGTTCTTGTTTATAGGCTTAAGCAGTCCTCATTATGATTGGTGCAATATGTTTCCTACTTGAGTGCATACACAAAGCCATTCTTGTTTGTGTTCTTATGCAAAGCCATTCGTGTTTGTGTTCTTATGCAAAGTCGTTCTTGTTTATACTCTTATGCAAAACCGTTCTTGTTTGTATTTTTATGCAAAGATATTCTTGCTTGTGTTCTTGTGCAAAGCCATTCTTGTTTGTGTTCTTATGCAAAGCCATTCTTGTCTGTTTTCTTATGCAATGTCATTCTTGTTTGTGTTCTTATGCAAAGCCATTCTTGTTTATTTTCTTATGCAATGCCATTCTTGTTTGTGTTCTGATGCAAAGCCATTCTTGTTTATTTTCTGATACAAAGCCGATCTTGTTTGTGTTCTTATGCAAAGCCTTTCTTGTTTATTTTCTGATGCAAAGCCATTCTTGTTTGTGTTCTTATGGAAAGCCATTCTTGTTTGTGTTCTTAAGCAAAGCCATTCTTGTTTATTTTCTGATGCAAAGCCGTTCTTGTTTGTGTTCTTATGCAAAGCCGTTCTTGTTTGTGTTCTAATGCAAAGCGATTCTTGTTTTGTTCTTATGCAAGGTTGTTCTTGTTTATATTCTTATGCAAAGCCATTTTTATTTGTGTTCTTATGCAAGTCCATTCATGCTTGTGTTTTTATGCAAATCCATTCTTGTTTATATTATTATACAAAGCCATTCTTGTTTGTGTTCTTATGCAAAGCCATTCTTATTTATTTTCTGATGAAAAGCTATTCTTGTTTGTGTTCTTATGCAAAACCATTCTTGTTTGTGTTCTTATGCAAAGCCATTATGGTTTATTTTCTGATGCAAAGCCATTCTTGTTTATGTTCTTGGATGTTCACTTTGTATGCAATGTGATTTGTTGGCATCTGATGATGTAATAGGTGACTAGTAGCAGTTTCCGTTGTTTTAGTCAGTGACTGTAGTGCAACTGGTTGCTAATTTTTCGTTGCAATAGGAATATGTCCCATTGGTGCAAAAAAGCTGTAAACTTACTATATGCTACATTAAAAGATACAACATTGTTACTCCAAAGGGATGCATAGTTGCTGCCATGTTTGTAACGTGATTTTTATCATTTAAGTTCTACTTGCTGCCCTGACAGGTAGGCACATGAGGCTAATTTGAGCAAAAGTGAATTATCAGAATCAAATACCATATTACACATAATGTTGTTTTCTTGTGCTATCTGATGCACCTTGTTATCTGACACATCAAAGAAATACTTTAGAAGTGATACAAGAGCCAAGCTACTGCAGCATTGTTTATTGTTTCCAGGCCATACCAAATCGTATTTAGGTTGAGTGTCCATCCAAAGTTCGTAAACTGTCTAGCTATCTCGAGACAAAAAACAAAGACATTGAAAAAAGTCATAACATTGTCTATCCTCTTCATTATATGGCTAACAAATATAGCTTTCAAGCATTGTCAATGACTTAATGTAATAACTGAAAACTTGTTTGTGTGAAACCTACTGCTATGTAGGCATTGGTTACATGATGGTGAACAAGTATGAATTTCAAAGCAATATCTCGATGGATCTTTAAGATATAAGATTTAACTGTTTACAAATGTGTTGTTTTTTCTATTCAAAGATGCCAAAACCTATCCATCCATGGTCGCTAAACGAAGAAACAATTTGGTATGGCCTTATTATGGTAACACAAGAGCCAGGAGCCATGTGCTCCAGTGTTATCACAATAAGGCAATAATTTACAGTAGTAGAAATCACTTTGTTATCTGATACTTATCATAAAGTAAGACATTAATATTGATATTGGACCGAACAGCCATGTGCAAGGTAGATTCACTTTCAATTCCGACATGTTCTTCAATGGAAAATTTTATAAACAGGAACCTTGAGAAGTTTTCATTTGCTAGGGAAACAGCACTCAGGTAGCACATGTACATATAGTTGGTCATCAATTCAAGACCAGTAAACACAAAAATTCTTAGTTATTTTTTGTCTAGGAAAAAAATCGCAAAGATTCGCAAAGATTTTTTATCTTTGAAGTAAGATGGATATTTGTTAACATATTTTTCACTATAAAAGCAGTTCAAATTGTCCAATCAGGATAAAATTTGAAATATTTCTTGTCTCAAAAACAATGACTATAGAAAAATTCTAAGATGCTTTGCGACTCATGAACTGGACAGGTCAACTATGTAAGTACTGAAAAATAGTGTAAAACTGATAATGATTAGAAGGTAGCAGGTTATGATGATGCACAGGACTATTATGCCACAAAGACTTTTGCACTGTGCAGACTTTGAATATTGATAAACTTCTTAGGACAAACTTTCCATTGGACCAGCTTGTTACTCCATCCCAGGGACTGGTCTACTGGTCAGGTGGATACATTAAGGTTAGTTATAACATAAAAGGAATCACAAAACAACATATGGAGACATATGGATTCCACAAAACTACCAAGTTTTGGCACTTTTTTTTCATTTCAAATGTCTGAAAATGAGACAAATTGAAATCAACGTTTTATGAAATCATAGCCTAGTAAGAGAATAATTGGAGTAGGTTTATTCATGAACATTATAAGACTGAAACTCAAACCTTTATACTTATTTGTATGATTTACGGCCATTTCACTAGTGCTTTTAATAACCAAAGTACTAAGCTCAGTCATATGAGTCACAAAATAGATCGAGTAAAATCTGAATTTCAGAAAGAAAATAGTTACAGCTAAGTCTGAATATGTTCATGAACAATACCCTGTAAAAGACCTGCAACAACACTTTCAATACACCATTTTCAGACTACACATTTGCTCAGATAAGCTATTTATATGTACAGGGTAGTAGAAATGGGAGTATAAAATGGTGGGTTTGAATGATATCATTACATAAGCTGGGGGAAAGGGGAGGGAACAAATATCACAACAACAACTTTTATTTTATCTTCTATTTTTTTGAGTATTCCTCTAGTACTTGATATTTTTCTTCATATTTTTTGTGAAAAAAATAACATACATGAAGTATGCAGACATCTGTCACCAGTAAACATATGAATTACAAATTTCTGTATGTATACAAAAATATACATTAATCATAATAAGCAGCAAAGAACGATAGCATTAATTCTATAATAATGAGAAGTGTTATCATAAAATACAACAGAATTATAATAACTGTTTAAAACTTAAAAACACATATTATTCATAAAGATAACAAAAATATTTTACAAAGGTCATAATATTATACTATTAATGAGTGGCCCCTCTTTCATATGTACCATTTTAGACCAGAATAAATTAATTCCAATAAAATCATTCATAAATAACACCCATAAGTTTTTGACTCATAGACCCCCCTGTTATGCTACTTCATCACCTTTTCATCTTTAATCAAAAATATTTTATATTTATATGTTATTAATTATGGACGAAATTTTGTCAAAGACCAAAGAAAATTTTGAAAAAGTGGTCATTATCCCCCTTTTTTAATTACCTGGCTCCTAATTCAAAATTGTGACCCCTTTTCACAAAGATGATAATATTGGGATAAATTCATTCCAGTCGTCTGAAATATTCTATACATCGATCAGGTGCCATATATCAAGAGTTTTAAAGGGAGACAACAAGTTTTGTGTTCGACGGGACCGATCGGGAAAGGGACATAATTATATAATATCAAAGGGAGACAATTTTACTACACATAAAAGGGAATAATCAATCTTTGTAACACCATAGTTACTTCCCTTTATCAGTAAAAGTAGTCCACCGACTAATAAGGCCAAAACAAATTTATACTGTGGTTCGGGTAGCATGCTGAAATAAATAGGGACGGTAGGTAGGTGGGTAGGAAAAACATGGCATATTTCTTAAGTATTATAAAGTTCAGTGGTTTTTTTTGACTGGTACATCAATGACTTAATACATTGAAAGTAAATTCCAGCAAAATGCCAATAAAATTTTTTGGGTAGGGGCGAAATACTAGGGTTGGATGAGATTCTAGAACCACATTTATTGATTTGTTTTGGCCTTGGGAGGGAGTAATGTCCGCCCAACATATTGACATGATTTTGTATACCTAATTTACTTCGGAAAGTTATCAAAAACCCAAAATCACTGTACGACATATTAGTTTGAATTGGCCTCATGCATTTATTTTAGTAAATTGTAAAACCTCTTTTATGACAGTTGATTTTCCTGATTTTATTTGAAAATGTCACATAATTCTAGGCAGACAACGGAACTGCTTTTGAGTTTGTATCATATTATGTACCAAATCGTCACATAAGCAACATACCAGAACCTGTATTCACAAAGCATCTTAAGTGAAAACTTAGAATTTCACCAAATCTTTCCTTAATAGTATCAGTTAAACAGGAAACATAAGGTTATTAATGTTTTACTTTGTTTTGATGGGTTATGTAAAGCGCTACAATAATAACCAAGAAACTATGAGTTATTTTTAGTTTGTTGCAAAATATGCGCAGTTCAATCTTTTACCTTAAGTCAAAATATTTAAGTTTTACCTTAAGATGCTTTGTGAATACCGGCCCAGGAAAGCTCATGTTCTATGGCTGTTATTAATTTTTGACAAATATAGCACCAACATACATTTAAATACAATTTATTTCAATTTGTCAAGATTCTAAATTTTAAACTTTTCCCCTATATTATTTTGATAAAAATGTATAATTATCATAAAATTGCACAATAAAGCATACATGCAATGCTTCAATTCACATGTTAGGTGAAACAAATAGATACAAAATATACTGAGAAAAAAACTTTGGTATATAAACAACTAACAGTCAATTTTTGCACATTTGCTTTTCATTCGAACTTAAAATTAAGTCCAGTTTATATGGGAATCCAACACAGCTATTGAGAGTGCATTATTAAAGATACACGCAGTACCCTATCCAACATTTTGTAACTCTCACACCAGTTTTGCAATTATATTATTTTAACTCTCGTTACCTTTGCAATATCTGAGTTTATCGCCATGGTAAAAATAATTGTTTTTGATTAAATTATTTTATTTTAAGTTATGAAAACCATAAACAAAAACACCTCAAAACTTAATTACGGAATCGTAGAAAAATACCGGGTTTATTTGTAAGCGCAAAGTTAATCATATTAATAATTATATGGTTTGCAAATCAAATATAAACATTGAGCAAATTCATCAACAATGTGTAATTAAGTAGCCAACATCTGCACAGCAAGCCATAATACAATACTCCAATCTAAGGGGCCTACGTCAACATCCTAAATGGGGTACCATTAGAAACAGCATCGCCGTGGTGATATTCAAAATGTAACATTTAAACTCACAGATAAAATGATTTTGGGAAACAATTACCCCGAACTCAAAAACTTAGGTCTCCCACAAAGGACTGCAATTCTAGCATTTAAAGCAAAAGATATCTAACAGAAGATCTTGAAAACATGCCCAACTAGACTTGGTACATAGTACTTGTGTGAAGTTTCATTGAAATCCAACAAGTGGTTAAGAAGAACCTAGCATAGAAAAACTTATCAACATCCTTCATCCAGGAAAAATTTAATATTTCTCTCCCCAATATTTGTAGGAGACATAACTTACTACAAAATAAAACATTAATTAATGACTGGAGAATTTGCATTTTAACAACTATATATTTCATTTCTTCTCAATATTGCACAAATGTCATCAACTTTTAAAGACATGATTACAGCTAATGTGAAATGGCATCAAAATATAATTGATTTAAAGAGTAGCTTATTTAAAATCAATGGTTGAATAACTGGTTTAGTTTATGATGAGAAAATACTCAAATATTACTGATTCCATCTGTAGCTTACATCATTTAAAACTGAAGATCAAAGTATGCGTGTAGTATGAAATCAAAAATATAAATCTTCTTCAAAAGTTTCTAAAAAATTTCGTCTCTTTCAAACAATTAAACCAAAAAGTACCCTACAAATTTGAAGCTCTAGAATGATTGCCATCATTTTAAAAATGTATTTGGGTTTAACAATATTTCTCAACAATTTGCAGTTATATAGGGTTGCTGATTCACCTAACCATTTTCCTAGTCTGTATTCAAGCCAGATTAATAATGCACACCATTGACATACTGCCTGGTAGATATAAAATGCTATCTATAACCTTAGACTAATAAGGCAAAAAGGTGAAAGGATAAAGACACAAATTCCATCTGATATTTTTAAAAAAAAATTGAACTAAATGATGAATACAATTTATACAAATAACTGACAGTGAAAAACAACGAAATCAAAGTATTTCACTGCATTATAGTCCTATTTACCATTTATTACCATTAAATGAAATATCGGTGGGTTACTGTTTCATACCTTGAGAAATAAACCAAGGTTCCCCACCCCAACACAGGTGGAAACAAAAACTTGAACAAAACATTAAAATGTTTTAAGACTGCAATGTGATATAACAATACAAAATTGCAAAGTCGATAAGAAGAACATCAACTCAATAAGACAGGAATTGAGGAAAGTTGACGAAAAACAGCTTTTATATTCAAGTTCATTCATTTTAACTTACTTGAGAGGAACATAAAATTAAATATTTTATATGTAGTTGTTTCCAATAAGTTGATAAAATGAAATCTCCATGGAGTTGTCTTTTTACAAAAATCCCTATTTTTTATAGTAGTTTCAGTTTCTATGTACATTTATTTAATTATATCAATTATGGTCCCTAATAATTTCTCGTTTTATAATAGTTAACACAAAATATTGAAACAAAAGTTACAGATATAATATTGTAGTCGGGTGACGTTTTTCACTAAAGGAATGTGATGTCACGTAGCTAGCATGCAAAATGTCTGATTTGAATCATTTCTGGTATTTTCATTTCAGCAAAATGCACCAAAATTACTTTTCAGTTATTTTAAAGCACTACAGGTATACAATTATCTGGTTACCTAACAAGTTTCATTGAATAACAAACTAGAAATAATTAGATTTTTGGAAGCAAATACCTTCCCATGTGTGTGAGAAATTATTCTGACACTGGCACTCCACCAGATTTTTTTCATAAATTATTGCGGGGTAAACCGTATAACCTCGTATTATCGCCCCCAGGGAGATGCATTTTCTGAAAAAATAATTCCATACACAGTCGGACCTCGTATAATCGCCCCCCCCCACGGAACGGTACCGTATACGTACGGCACTAAGCCGTTGCCTTAACCAGTATGAATTACTTCCCCTTCATAAAAATACTGGACTTTGTTTTTTTTGCCTATCGTACGCAAAAATCGCTAATAAACATGTAGTCTACGCTATAAATACAGGTAAATAATTACTAGTGGTAATTAATTGTTTGTTTTAATGGATAAATAGAGGGGGAGCGCTAATAGGAGGTAATAAGGTAGTCTTAATTATATATTATTGTCTAAATTTAAATCATATGCCAAGGCTATTCATGAAAAAAAATTCTGGTCAAGTGCCATTGAACTCTGAATTATAGTGTGTATTCATGTAGCATTACCTACCACTAGGAGATAAATAACAAGATAATTATAATGATAAAACTTGCTCATGTACAATTTCCTATATACACATATATTAAATAGTATTTCTCATAATACCAACAGGCAATAGAATATAAAATATCAACAATTTTGATAAACTTTAGAAACACTCCTTGTAGTCAATGTAGCACTTTAACACTTCGATAACACCATATCATTGTTTCAGGACAAACAGGTTGTATCACACTATTTAGCAAGATACACTCTTGTAGTGCCAAAGGGATGATATGCTAGTAGTTTAATCTAGCATAGTAATAACTATGTCAAAAATACCCCACCCACTAAGAATTGAAAGCAGGATACTTTAACATACCCAACACACTAATTATTAACAAAGGGCAGTAAATGCTGTCAAATAATGCAATATTCAAACATTAAATAAGTCGCTGTTTTCTTGGGTAAAATGTTGCTGTTTTCATTATAATGATGTTAAACAGTTGCTGTTTCAGATAAAAGTATGACCAAGTTATTTTCAGTATTGAAGTTGTTTTTAGTAAAAAATTGACTCTTTTGGGTGTCGTAAGGTTTTTTTGTTGTTTTTATATTGATCAATTTCACCCATTTTTAGTTGATTTAAAATCGAAACCAACACCTTGATAAAAGCATTGAGGTGAATATTAGATTATTTTCACAGACTAAGAAAGCCAAAGCTAGCTTAACATCAATGATATGGGGCTAGTAAAAGAAGTCATAAACTGTTTTAAAGTCTTCATGTATTTGAATCAACTAAATGAGCATATTTCAGTCAGAGTATAATTTATTCTAATAATAATGCCGTATGTTCAAATAATAAAACCTGAATCCAACAAAAACATCCTTAATTTAAGATTTCCCTACCTTATGTAGCCTACATAATTTAGATTTTACTCTTATTAATGATTAACACAAAAAGCCTTAATTTATAAATACCATTGCCATGTGGTCAACATAAATGAAACTATTTATGATTCCTATTTCATCAAAACTATTAACCGAATGTCCAGAATTACGACTATGGTATTTGAGACCAGGCCCCAATCTACCGAAACATCTCAATCTGAGCAGGATCTCATCTCAAATATTTGATTGTGTCTTAATATTAATTTCCATGTGAGAATGTACTCAAAATTAGCATCTCTTAACAATAAAGGTGTTCTGAGTTCATTTAAGCAAAATTTGAAGAGTTGAAACTTCAGATTTATCTCTAATTGTGACTCTGATTTTAGCAAATCTCAATTTGAGTAGAGATTTCTACTTGAGATTTGAGTTGTGATAAACTTCGGGATATCGGCCAGTATATATAAAACTTTTATAACAATAAGGATACAAACTAAAGATAAATATTAACAATATGTGGAAGACGTTTTGGAAGACTAACAGTCAGAATGAGTGATGAGACATGCAGAATAGATCTCTAGTCATAATGATTCAGAATATATTTCAATCCTAGAAAACTTTCAAATTCAACTTTCAAGCAATACCAATCCAAACTGGCCTTACACCAGAAGTTTTGCACCAACATTCTAGACAAGAAATGCATTATAACATGGCCAAATTATTCTGTAAATATAGGCCGTTAAGGTGAGTTATGTATTAACATATTCTTTCAGGTAGAGTATGGGGGGAGAATTAGACTACCATAGGTTCATGTATAAAACAGGCCTCGATCTCCTGCAAAATCTCAATTTGGAGATAAATCTCATCTCAAATATTGCCATGTGTTGTTTGGATAATTTCCAATGGAGGGTGGACTCAAAATTAGCATCAAAACAGCATATTCTATTCTTTGTTTATTTCAGTCATTTTTAATGAGTTCTAACTTGTGATTAATTAAAAATTCAGACTCCGGTTTTGTAAAAATCTCAATTTGAGATGAGATTTCCGCTTGAGAAGCTTCAGGAGATCGGGGCCACGTGGACTGATAGAGTAAAATGTTTCTTGCATAAGTACAAAAATTGTATCTTTTGAGTCCATAGTTACTATGTCACAATTATTCTATGCAATGATTTTAGTAGATCCGCACATGCAGTTCGACACACTGAATGAGCTTTTAACCTGCATTTGTATGTACCTCAGTAACGATGCGTTTATATAATAAACAATCTATGATTAATGCTTTCAAGGCAAACATATTAAAGTTATTAATCATTCACACTAGAATGTGTTTGTTTCCTACAAAGGGCCGCAACTCTAGTAATATTTAACCAATCTATAAAAACCAGTACTGAAAATATGCACAATGATCGAGGCTAGGTACCAGGTATGCATGTGAAGTTTCATTGACATCTGATAAGAGGTTATGGGCAACAAGTGCTAACAAACTTGGTGACATCCATCTAGACAGACAGGCAGGCAGACACCAGGCACAAAATCAATATGTCACCACTACTAAGTGGGAGATATAACAAGTTCACACAAGGACATACAGTATATGAATATAGTTAATGATATCAATGTTTATATAATGATATGAAGTTAAACGAGATTCCCAAACAGTGACATGCAACAAAAAGCTACAAAATCAAGGACTGAGGCAAGAAAAGGATATGTATACCAAACTTTCCCTAAATGTTCCAAACTTGGCCTAAGCCAAATCAGTAACTGATGATCTAAGACTCCCAAAGGTTGGCTGAATAACTTGTATACTCTAGACTCATTTCTATGACTCTCTATATACATTTTACTTATATTTTGCCTATTTATATAGATCTAATCTAATGTATTGCAGGTCTATATATTTTCATAATACCATGTTTGTTTTCTTCATTGTTTGTTCGTAATATACTTTGCATATATCATAACTCATATACATGCATTTACATTAATTTGTATTTTGGGCCGGTGGCCTCGTTACAAATAAAACATATCTTATCTTATCTTATCTTATTTAACAAATGGTGATCTCCAAAGCCAACTCAAGACAAATCATATACTGTAAAATCATTAATTTTCGTGGGGGTTTAACTTTTGTGGATTTTGAGGTTCAAATCAACCATGAAATTTAATCCCATTGAACAATAATTTTGAACCTTTGTATTTATTCTCTGAAATGCAAAATCCACAAATTAATGTCCCATCGAAATGATCTTTATAACCAAAACCACATGATTTTCGTCCCATCGCAATTAAATTCTTTTACAGTATATAATCTTAGAACTCATTAAATGTAAAAAGTTAAGCTCTTCAAAGAGTTGATAGCATATGAGCCCACCCACTAATTCGTTAACAAAGGGCAGTCATTCTTCTCAAATAATGCATAATTAAGACCTTAAGTCGATGGTTTTTTGGGTAAAAATTGTTGAAAAAACCCACATTGTTGCCAAATCAAATTCCTAACAACAATCAATGACATTGTAGCTTATTTAACAACAAGACATAAGAAAAATCAATTTTCAAAATAATCAACAACAAAAAATCAATAAAATTCATCAGTCTTTACAATTAAGTGCTTTTAAGTTTTAACAAATATACAATGTATCTTAAACACAGAGATTAACAATGAAAAACATCTAGCTAAATTGTTGGTAAAAAATTTAACAAATTTTATATAATGAACGAATATTTATGGTATAAAAACTCTAAATTACTTATAAACAGCATAACAACATTTACTAGAAAAATGCATCTACAATTCTTGCAGTGAATATTTTTGCATCATGAAGGATGCATAGTTTAACCCTTTAACTAATAGAAACTACATACAAGAAAACCAGTACCTAAATACACCACATTATTCGTTATTTGATAACCTTACATAATCATGTACAAGAATTGTCTATACTCAGAAGTATCACTCTAACACTATTTATCTTAATATTGCAAACACCTGGTTTAAAAGGCCACTTTGAACCTTTTCACATGCTTAATGAACTACGACTGACTTGTGTGTAATATGTCTTGAGTTTTATACACATATGTTTATGCCATATTCCGAGGCTTTTTACAAACTAGAATCTGAAAAAAACATTCAAGTATCTTAAGGATGTACCACCAGCCAGACTCAGTTTAAAGTAACACAATACATTTGAAGACAAACTTTACGAGATTACGATAAAATTCATGCCTGGTCTAAAACCATCACACCCCTGTATCGTAAACTAGCTAGGTATCATGATAAAAACTTGTTTTTTGGGCCCAAAGATGATAAAAGGCATTCTAGAGAAAATACAGCCTTGTCATTGGTCCATTTTTAAACTGTGTTACAAAGTACCCAATTAGAAGCTCAGAATTTATCCCTGACCACAGATATTCTTCTCTGATATCAGTATTAGTTTCTGGCCTACAAATTAGTTTCTGACCCCAGAATAAGTAGGCCTGCCCTGCCCTGCCCCAGAATTAGCATCTGCCCTCATTGACCCTCAGAACTCTTCTCTGACTTCAGAACAAGTATCTGACCCCAGAATTAGACTCTGCCCTTAGAACTCTTCTCTGACTTCAGAACAAGCATCTGACCCCAGAATTATACTCTGCCCTTAGAACTCTTCTCTGATTATAGAACAAGCATCTGACCCCAGAATTAAACTCTGACCCCAGATTAATAAGTTCTGGCCCTCAAGGATTGTAAAAAAGATATATTAAACAATCACATGGTCTGATACAGATAATAGAAGACATCTTTTAACATATCTAGTAAATAAATAGTATCATCCAAGGCGGGGGAACATTGACCAACTTTCAGGTTCACATACACCAGCATTTAGGTACACAAACACCATACACTGTTCACAGGTTACACGACGTACACCGTTCACTATTCACACAGTATAACAGGTTATACACGTACACCATACACATACAGGATACAATATAGAACTGAGAGAGCTCAAGGAGATTGCCGTCATTACATAAAGAACACATGGAACACATTCACTATACGTCAAACATACACTCGGTAGATAGAACAACAACAACATCATGGTCATGAGACCAGTCATGAGACCGGTCATGAGACCGTCGTCCCTGAGCTTGGAGTGTTACGATCTCGAGACTTGCTCAAGTTGTATTTTTCATTCACACCTTTTTGTCCAACGTCTTGCCACACTTTTAAGTTCTTTTCACGTCTAAATGTTTCCCATCTTTCATCGTCAGATTCGTGTGTAAGGTAACGTTGACCCACTAACTGTTCCAACTTACGTAGATCACACCACGTTTGATAATCCTGCAGGAACAAAAAGTCATCATACAAATAACACAGGGGACAAATTTCAATTATCTGTAAAAGTAGAAATTTTCTCCAGGGTAAAATTTTCACAATAATTTATTTATCATTTTGTGGATGTTATTTAACATACAAATAATAACACATGGGACAAAGTGCATTTAACTGTAAAGTAGAACTTTTCTCCAGGGTAAAATTTTCACGATAATTTATTTATCATTTAACATACAAATAACGCATGGGAAAAGTACATCGTACAACAAAAGTAGAAAAGCTCTTGTCATAATTATGGCAAAATTAAGCCTCGGATAAATATACACCATTAAATATTACTTCATCAGAATTTATTCAAATCAATACAATTTTGCAAATATTCCACCTTTGAACATGCTCAAATTTCAAAATTAGTACCCAGCAAAAATATACACTTTTAACAGTATTCTGAGTAATATGAGAAAAATAATCCAATCTCATTTATTTTGCAGACAGACACATAATTTTATTATTTATTTTATCATTATACATGTACTCGTAATATTATAATCAGTTTATTCAGTATATTTTGTTTGACTATGCAACTTGTTTGTAAAGCCTAGTGTAATTGCAAAGCCGGGAGGCAGTTGCATTAGCAAGGCCCTATCAAACGCTTCATAGGGCTGTGCTTAGAAACAGCTTGCTTTGAAAAAGTGTTTTATATTGGACGAAGCGAAAAATTTATATGCTACGGGCGAGCATCCGTTCAAAGCAGTCTGTTGCATAAGAAAGTGCTTGGAAGTGCTCGCCGAGTAAAGTGTTAGGAAACGGTATGCTTCACGGGTAGCATGTCTTTGCTCGATAGTGCCTTGGTAATACAACGGGCTCCTGACCAGGTTCATCCCAAATGACTCTTAACTTCATCATTGAAAGAAAAGATTTCCTGACCTTAGTTACATAGCTACCCTTTTTTAAGGTGGAAAGGTGATAAAAGATATAGATAGAGTAACAACAAGAAGGTAGCGTACCTGTAGCCAGACGTGAGACAGAGATTTATCCACCGAGAATCTCTTCCGGATTTTCACTTGTAATAAATTACTAATCAGATCAATGGCTGAAAATAAAGAAATATTAAGATTATTATCAAACTGAATATAATAATAATAACATCTTTATTTTCGGTGGATAACATAATTGGTGAACCAATTTTCATTATGGTCCACAACAATAATACAAATGAACAAGTATATACAAAGAAAATATTTACAACAATACATATTTCAAATTACACTATTGCTAGTGTACATATTGACAACTAAATCAGATGTTTAGGTGTATGCATGAATACTTTGTACTCAGTCAAGTAGGTACATGTGCACAGCTGTCTGATTATAAGTCAAGTCTGAAAATGCTAAAAA
This sequence comes from Spisula subtruncata, assembly GCA_963678985.1. Classification (NCBI taxonomy): domain Eukaryota; kingdom Metazoa; phylum Mollusca; class Bivalvia; order Venerida; family Mactridae; genus Spisula; species Spisula subtruncata. The sequence goes on from OY787661.1 coordinate 22,125,742, forward strand.
TAAGATTTTAATAGTAAAGCGTAGAAAGGGTTTTTGACACAAAACTAACAGTTTGATGGGATGACCTTTTTATGTAAATCATATATTTCTGTCTCAATAGCTTAACTTTAGCAAACACATTTATTGTCAGAAACACACATATGCATTACTGTAGAATCAATAATTTTCATGGAGGATTAAATATTGTGGATTTCGTGGTTCATCTTCTACCACAAAATTTAATCCCATCGAACAGTAATTTTGACCCTTGTATTTATTACCTGAAATGCAAAATCCACGAATTAACGTCCCATCAAAATGGTCTTTTTTACCAAAACCACAAAATTTTGACCCATTGAAATTAAATGATTAACAGTATTTCCTTATTGGCTACTACCCACATATCAATTTTCATCAATGCAATCAGAGTACTGCAGGTCTTTGGAGTAAAGGTTTAATACAGATATATAAGATAGGACGTACCTTCTTGAGAGATTTCCTTCCATGGTGTAGGTGGGTACATAAACGTAGCATTCTGTATCTGGTCATTGATCTCTTCATCTTCATTAAATGGGAATGTTCCACTTAGACTGTAGGGAAAATCATAAAATTAAATGGGAATGCTCCACCTACAATGTAGGGGAAATAGGATTGTTCCATTTAAAACTGAAGGGGGAATCAAACAATAGTAAGATTGGCAGGTTCCGCTTAGACGGTACCGGTAGGGGATATTTAAGACCACCTAGATAACGTTCAGAGCAACCTTAAGTAAGTCACATTTCAATGTTCTTTTTTTCATTCAATAGCAATAATTAAAAGCTTAATTCATTATATTTCTACCTACTTCTCAATATTACAAAGAACAATTGAAATACACTATACAACAAATTTTCATGTCCACTAAATTAATGACTATATTTCACAAGTGGAGTGAACTGGAAACCATGGGATTTCTGGTACCATTCTAAAAAGGAGTTCTTAATAATTTCACTTTTCAGTGTTTCTCATCTTACTACATAATTATGAACTCGCTGGTAACACAGGTGTCGGTTGCCTAAGGAAAGCACTACATAGCACTTTCTATGGGAGGTAATCAATGCCTTCTAAGTGTAACAGGGCTTATGGTGAATGGTGGGGTTTATTATTGAGGTTTTACTGTATATTGATTATACTATACCTGACATAAACAACGACCCCTACAGACCACATATCTAGGGATCTGTTATAACCCTTACTCTTCAATACCTCAGGAGCTGAAAACATAAAACGTGTCTCATGAATAACTTCGTCTTTTTTAATGACTGGGTATGTTGTGGTCTGGGATTGATCTCACACTCTACTATTCCTGATGCAGATACATCATCAGATCTGGTTGATTATTTTTTAACTTAATTGGCAAGTCATTTAAGGCAAAGAAAGTAAATGTTAATTTTAGTAGTACAGGGGAATTATGCAGAAATCATATTGGGTACAATGCTGTTATGAGCCTCATAATAACAGCCTATTGACATTTAACATCAGAATTTCAGAATACAAGACTGAATTTAAACTTGCAAAAAAACAAATGCATTTGCACGGAATAAACATACATGTAAACATCAATTACCTAAATATGCAGGAGTGCCAACAACAGATCGTCGAAAAGACTTCTCGCCTATAATTCTTGCAAAACCAAAATCGCATAGTTTTACCTAAATGCAGAGAAAAAAACATACACAATTTAGTACAAAATTACATAACGATGTACAGTTTATCATGGCCAAAAACTTCAAAATTGACAATAAATTTAAACCGAAGACCCACTTTCACAAAAATCGCACCCTCTAATCATGTTGCTGTCGCTTGGTACACTTGCCTTATATGTGATATGTTTGTTTCAAAATGTCGCAAAACAATCCCAGTTAGTTTGAATTCAGGGTTTTCAAGGTCACTTGTCTAATACTTGACCAGCTGGGATTGTTTTGCAACATTTTGAAACAAAAACACAACCTGCAGCTACCTAACACTGTGATATGTTTTCTTCAACATGTGTTGCAAAACAATACCAGTTAGTCAAGTACTAGACAAGGGATCTGGAAAAACCTGAGTCCAACCACAGGGTTGGGCAGCCGCAGGTTGTGATTTAGTGTAATATGAGATCTATGTGACTGTGGGAAGTTGATAGCTGCTATCTTAAGGTAAAAAAACACAGTTCAACAAGGACAACAAGTCTTTGAAAGTTATCAAACTAGCAAAATAACAAAATGTCTTTTTCCAAGCATAAAACATTTAATTTTAGGATGGTGGCAATTTTTTAAGGTCACTAATCGCACAAACCATGTTTTTTAATTATGTAGGGATGGGGACTAATACTAGTATATGCCTAAAAGAAAGTTAGTATTACCTTGTAATAAATTCCAGTAAAACTTGGTCAGTCAACTGTTACAGTCATAAGACAGAAAAATGGTTGAAATATAGCGTCAATAGGGACTTTTAATTGTTGATGTCCAACATCCATGCACATTTGAAGACTCACCTAGGGCACAACCATATGATTTGTAAGTCAGTGATCAGACACAATTTAGTCCATTCATTTCAAAGGTCACAGCATCATTTGTTCTACAGCCCAACAGACCTATTTTAGCAAAACAATATATACCCTCTTCTTGATGACTTCAAAAGGTGGGAAAGGGCATAATAAACTGCCATTGTAGAATTACTCCCCAAACCCCAGGATAAACTATTGTCTTACCTGTGGAAATGCTGTCTCTGATGAAAGAAGTACATTTTCTGGTTTTAGATCACAGTGCACAATATGTTTTGAGTGCAGATGCTTTAAGGCAACCAGTATCTGTGAAACAAGAAAATGAAATATATAATAGAGAAGATAATTTTAGTGAAACAACACAGTTCTAGTTCAACAAATCAAGTGTTAAAACTTGACTCAATAAATTACTTAATACAGAAGTGGTATTAAGTGTAAAGCGCTGTATTAAAATGAGTATATTAATTTGTTAAGGCAACAATAGAGGCAATTTATCCAATCCATAGCCTTGTGTATGAATAGACACTCTTCCTTTATTAAGTACACAATACAAGAGCACCACCTACTAGTGCAAGACGCTAGACTTTTTTATACTTGATATCGGTAGTACTCTTGCTTTTTAATGAGTGAAAATTCAAAGAGAAACCAGGGCAGATTAATATTATCCATAACTCCATAATATAGGTCACATGGTTACCAGCCTTGTCAGTACAGACTCCACTTTTGTTGAGTTTCTAGTGGGTACCTTTGATGGTCTTTGAGAAAAGGACTCTTACAAAAACTTAACCAACACACACACACACACACACTCTGACGATTCTGACACACCTATAGCTCTACCTTTTTTTCTCGAAAAGTCGAGTTAATAAAATATCATTGCAATGAAGCCGACAGATAAATGGAAAACTTTCTGGTGAAATTTCAGCACAGATCAACACAAGATTTCATTGATTTACCTGAGAAACAAGGAACTTGGTTACGCGTTCGCTAAGTCGACCACGAGGACTAGATAGGATCATCTCCAACATATCACCTTTCAATTTCTCCATAACAACAAATATCTAGAGAAGAAAACAGAAGAAAAACACACATTTTATTCTGAATTCAAATTAGGCAGGGTTTCTGAGCTAAATTTCATCTCAAATAATATCATGCAAATCTATATTGATTTCCATGGGAAGCTTGACTTACCATTGGCATCACAATAAAAACTTCATTCTAAGTTCATTACAGTAAAATATAATGAGTTTCATCTTCATACTTATCTCTTATTTAGACTCTGATTCTAGAAAAATCTCAATTTGGGCTGAGATTTCTTCTAGAGTTGCTTCTTGGGGCCAGCTGAAGGGACTGTATTCATTGGTCAGGTAATATAGCAATACAGAAGACATGCATATCTTAGGATACTTGAATTTGTTATTGTTTCTTTGGCTTATGTGTGGGGATTGCTCAGTATAGTTGTGTTGTGGTGTGTCTGTGCTCGGCTAGTTAGGTTGGGTGCTAACAAAAGACATATGTCACCACAGCAGCCAAATAATCATAGATACTAAAGTAGAAGTGGCCTTAACTACAATTCAATTGGATTCATCTTCCAAAGCTGACCAACCTCCCTTTATAAAGTTTGGAGATCTTAAGCACTTCTCTAGAGCAACCCTTTGTTGAGCAACAAGCGCTCAGACACACCAGTTTCAAAATTTCCCTGAGCTCATAGTTAATATAAATTCACATCCACAGAGCAACAACCTTTAAACAATGGCCAATATTTGCAGCTCAAACAGATTGTTGGTATACAGAGGTTGTATTAAATATCTATACATTATATGATTGTAAAATACTTACTCTTTCGGGTGTTTCAAACATTTTTTCGAGATTCACAACACCCGGATGGTGGAGATTCTGTAACAGAGAAATAAGAACATGTAGATATTCATGAAAACAAGGGACATAACACTGATAAAACAATGCACAATTCAGCTAAACCCTGAAAATAAGACGCCTGTCGTTTTGGGTGGCATTCTCAAACAGAAATATCAATACATGTGTAAAATATCAACAAATTGTCAAAATATCATAGAAAAATATGACCAGCAGTGACCAGGAATGAAATGAGAATCCACTGTGTTACAAATTCAGTGTACTATGGCAGCATCACAGGAAAACGTCTGATATACCATCCTTTACAACTTTAAGTTCTCTAGAATCTAAGATAAAGTACCTGTAATATTGAGACTTCATTTTTCAGCTGTGCTTCTTGTTTCGTCGGGAATCTCATCTTGTCAATGACCTTAATAGCCACTTCACAGTTTGTCTTACGATGTTTACCTGGAGAAACCACAAACATTGAATACATTACAAACAAAATCTATACATTATTTCATAGGCAAACACAATACTGTATATAATATATTTATAATACTGGTAAAGTAATTTTAGAGTAAAACTTTTGTTTTAAATTGTATGTGAATATGGCCATGAGAGTTTTTTTTCTCATTTTCAATGAGGCACAGTCTGAAAATCACACTTTAACCCTTCACTCCACAATTAATTTATCTACAGCACCCTGATATTGTGTAAATCCTTATCCATACATGTTATTTCAAAATAATGTCATAAATTGTATTAAACATTCAAAGAAATCCTTTAATGCATGGAAATGTATCAGCAAGTAAATAACGAAGATGTATAGCCATGGAGTAATTTAGGCTTAATTTTGCTTAATGCTGGCAGTATCTTCTAAGCCCTTCATGTCTTTCTAGGCCAGACCAGCTGATAGAGTATACAAACTTGCCACCATACATAAATGAAAATTTCAAAAGTTCGAAGATCTGAGAACACAGAGCTCATGTTGCAAATATAGTACAAACTTACCCCCGTACACAATACCAAATTGTCCAGATCCGAGCACATCATCAGGAAAGATTTGGTATAACTGACTAATATCGTGTGGTTCTTCCTGTACGCCCGAACTGTTGGCCTGACCATCTGTAACATACACAAAACAGTTACTATAATAGTACAATTCAATATTCTCTTGTTGCCACAAATCAGAAGAATAAAACTTCCCTGACTTACCCAGACCAACTTCTAAATTTCCCTGACCAATAATTATTGTATGAGTGTTGGTTTAGAACTACATCTTCTCTACAGACTTCAATTTATACAGGAAATTAATGTAACAAGATGCTCTTGGATTATATGATGAATAAAAAGACAACCCCCAAACAAGAGCTGTCTCCATAGGACGACACATGCCCCCGTGCATGCTTTGATAGTAACGTAACGTTAAGATATCAGCACCGTCACAGATGTGTCATAATATATTGGGCAAATGTGATATTGACATATTTTTCTTTGTGTAAAGGGCCATAACTCTTAAGCGTGTAGGTCAATTTGAAATCTTGTTATCTAACATGACCTAGATCTTATGGCCGTACACCTTTTCATGTTTCAAAAGGTTTGACGAAGATCCGATGACAAATGCTTGAGTTATTGAGCGGAAACGGGAAGAAACACCATTTTTCTATGTGTGAAGGCCCGCAACTCTGAAGTGTCTTGGTAAATTTGAACGGTTACCGAACCTGACCGAGATCTTATGGCCTTACACCTTTTCATGAAGTTTGGCGAAGATCCGATGACAAATGCCTGAGTTATTGAGCGGAAACCAAAAAAAAACGCCATTTTCCTACGTGTCAAGGGCCGTAACTCTAAAGTGGCTACGTCAATTTGACTGGTTATCAAACCTGACCTAGATCTCATAGCCTTTCACATTTTCATGAGGTTTGGTGAAGATCCAATGACAAATGCTTAAGTTATTGAGCGGAAACCAAAAAAAACGCCATTTTTCTATGTGTCAAGGGCCGTAACTCTAAAACGGCTAGGTCAATTTGACTGGTTATCGAACTTGACCCAGATCTCGTAGCCTTACACATTTTCATGAGGTTTGGTGAAGATCCGATGACAAATGCTTGAGTTATTGAGCGGAAACCAAAAAAAACGCCATTTTTCTATGTGTCAAGGGCCGTAACTCTAAAGTGGCTACGTCAATTTGACTGGTTATCAAACCTGACCTAGATCTCGTAGCCTTTCACATTTTCATGAGGTTTGGTGAAGATCCAATGACAAATGCTTGAGTTATTGAGCGGAAACCAAAAAAACCGCCATTTTTCTATGTGTCAAGGGCCGTAACTCTGAAGCGGCTAGGTCAATTTGACTGTTTATCAAACTTGACCTAGATCTCATGGCCTTACACATTTTCATGAAGTTTGGTGAAGATCGGATAAACACTGCTTGAATTATTGAGCGGAAACGAATCCGGACGGACGGACGGACGGACTGACGGACGGTGCGATTTTAATATGCCCCCGAACCATCGGTTCCGGGGGCATAAAAACAAAATGTCAAATGTACCTGAACTAGTTCAATCATTAATATTTGAGGGGGATTTGATTTTGTAGATTTCAAGGATTATCTCAACCACAAAATTAAATTCCAACAAATATTAATAACTCCTATAGAAATGACTTAGTGGATAAGATATCCTTGAAATTACGTCGCCAGGAAATGGTCTTTTTAACCCAAACCATGATTTTTTGAAGTACATGCCAATTAATAACCAATCTACTCTAATCTCACAGATTACACATTTTTACCAAAATACAAGATATTAAGGTTTATAAATCCTTGTATAATAAATACCAAGGGGAATATAATGAAGACATCTAATCTAAAAACAAATGTAACAATTTTTTCTTCTACAAAACTACTTCACATTCCCGTACAAAAAAATCAACTGTAGTCATTACTTTTAATTCACAAGCCTCTTTCAATTTGTCATGATCTTCGAGACCTAATCAAATTGGACAACCTCCGACACAGCAAATTAATGCAAAAAGCACCAATCTAACACAGGTTAATGAGTAATGCCATTTTTGGTTCTGCTGACATGGTAACGGAATAATTTTTGCTCATGTTTTCTAAGAAAGGAAAAGTAAGCCATGATCATTTCAACAAGCTAACAAGTTCTTTATAGTTTTCAAGACAAAATGCAGTCAACTCTCATTTCAATGACTTCCTTTGTTCCTACAATTTTAATCAGTGTATTAAATAGAAAATAATTTTGATAAAAAACTATGACTTTTCTTCCACAACAGGCCATTACTCAGGCAAAAATAATCCAGCCTAAAATTTCATGAACAACTAAGGTTTGGTATCATCTATTCATGTGAAGCTTCATTGAAATCAGACCATTTGTTATAAGAAGGACACAGGCAGACAAACTTTGTGACATTCATGATCTATCCAGACATAGATCCTTCATGAAAATTTGACAACAACCTTGATGTTCATCTACATGTGGAGAAGATGACAGTCTCTTGTGGAAGGGCAAGTTAGTATTGGTAAGGTATACAGTCCAGGGGGTTGGCATTCAATATTGATCTTATTTAATTTGAGAATAAGGATAGTCAATCACATCGCTGGTTACTGATCAAGAGTTTAATATGGTGAGATCTGATTGGTTGTCCTTATCAGTAAATCAAGTAAGATCAAGATTGAATACCACCGCAGGAAAAAACTGACTACTGTAAAATCATTTAGTTTCGATGAGACAAAATTTTGTGGTTTTGGTAAAAATTTTTCGATGGGATGTTAACTTGTGGATTTTGCATTTCAGGTAATAAATATAGGGTCAAATTACAGTTTGATAGGATTTAATTTCGTGGTTGAAGGTGAATTACAAAATCCACTAAATTTAATCACCCACGAAAATTAATATTTCACAGTAAGTATCTGTGAAATGCTACTGGCAAATGTCATGATTGTAAAAGGAGAGTTGACTGTAAAACAGTATATTGAGAAATTTCCATGTAACGTAAACACACAACAAGTTTAAATCAAATCAAACCACAGACATTATACAAGACAGACAAGCCATACAATTTAAATGTCAAGAATGATTGAATGAACCAGCATATTCTACATAATATTTTTTGTCAAATTACAACTTGTAGCAGCATTATATCACGACAGAATATCATCTTTAGGATAACACATGCCAAATATTTGATGAATTTGGCTTGTTTTAGAATATTTCTCAGAAAGATGTAAACAAGGCATTTAAAGTAACGGAATAAGCCAAGGTTAGGTTTAACAGAAATATTCTACAATTCTGTTCAGTCAAATTTAAAGAAGATATTTGAAATGAAAATACACGAAAATATGAAGATACGAACAATCTAAGGCACTCTTTTGCATTAAATTTCTGCAAACAGTTTAAAAATCTAAAAGTATAATGTCATCAAGCAAAACAAAACTTTTTCGTATTCAAAATCCTTGCAATTAGACTAATCATTTTAAATATGTGTCGTCTGACCAATCAAACTTTAAAGCAGAATTTTCAGATTTTTTGTTTGATATACTTTTTACCACGATTGTCCGTACCCCAAACTATTATATTCACTGACATTACTGACAACATGAAACCAACAACTAAAACAACAACAAATATAACCAACAGTGTCTAATGACATACATTTAGGGTATATTTATTTAGACCTGCCGGAGCTAGGCCTAACTATTATACCTGAGGTCTAATCATTGTCAGGTCTAACCAATGACAAACTTAGTTAGACTCTAACCAGGTCTAACTGTTAGTTTAGGCATATCAGACCTATTTAGGCCTGGTTTGGGGAGGTCTAATTAAATAGATCCTAAATGACCGCCATAGCATCTGTCTAATTTTGAGTGAAAATTTTTCATCATAACTAAGTTTCACAATAAGTAGGAAGTTCATATAGTAGGAAATATTAACATGCCCCCATAAATGCAGTTAACATAACTTAACAGTAGATTTCTTAATTGAATTAACAGTTGAATTCTAAATTAAATCAGCCATGATTATATTCTTTCTATTATTCACATGTAAGTGAATATCCATCAATTTATGAAACAAAATCTGAAGAATCTTATTTCTGATAAATAACAGTACTGTACTTCAACAACAAATACTGCCGGTCATAAAATACACCCAGAATACGCCCCTATCAAAAATGTTAAAAGAAATACTAAATTTTTCCAATAATTGGTCCCTATGGGCATGGACATTTAAATGGACTCTTGATCCACAGACTTAATGTTAACACGAATACACTAACATTTCTCCATTAGGATAATGGAAAAGGAAACACAAATTGTGACCGTGCAATTTTTATTGCCTCAATCCATTTCATTCTCAGATTAAACAAGACAAAACATTAGATTTTTTGGTCTCTAGCAGGATCAATCTTAAGGATAAAATTAATGTAAAGAAGGAACATTTTCGATACAAGATCATGATTGACTGATCAAATTTCTGGAATCATTGCCTCAGATTAGATTCTAGTTTGACAAGATTTTGTTTCCTTGATAATCAATAATTTTGACCACAAGTAAAATCAGACCGAAATGAATCCTGAATACTTTTTTTGAAACTGAAGATAAGAACAAATATTTTTCCTGCATACTCAAATGATTGAATATCTTATTTGTAAGAGACTTTTCTGCAGATTTCAGACATTTAAAATGCAGATATATCATCATTTGTTTGTAGCGTTCTTCGTAGGTGTTTTAATTTAAGCTAGAGGAATTTTCTGAATTCATATTTTTTTGTAATATTTTGATGTTACTAACTTTACCACTTCAACAGTAATTTAAATGACTGTCAAGAGCTTGATTTTCCTTGAACTCATTTGAAATTATAATCAGGGAGCTGTTTTATCAAAGTACTTAAAAACGCCAAGACCCAAGGTTCAAATTTAAAATTCTTTAAAGGCTGCAAATTAGGGGCAGATACGGTTGTAGTTCATCCACTGAATCATTATAAGTATTCCAAGCCCATTCACCGCACTTTGTAATAGTAAAGTAAATATAAAGAATTTAAATTTCAGCGTTTTATATTTCCGTAATAGCTTTGATAGAACAATGCCCTGGTATGGTATTCAATATTGATCTTACTTGAATTTAAGGTTTTTAAGGACAACCAACCAGATCACACAATATTAAACTGTAGGTTTGTAACTCGGATATGATTGGCTATGTTTATTCTCTAATTAAACAAGTAATTAGGAATTGCAAGCAATACAGAAGTGCCCTAACTGGTTTCAAGGTTGCCTATGTTTCGGTTGCCATGGTAACCACAATTTTTGTCTGAATAAAAAGATGATTAGACATGCATAATCTCCTTATTAGCCCCTATCTACATACCAAGTTTCATAAACCTAACTTGAAAACTGTTTGAGTTATGGCAGGATCCAGATTGTCTTGACAGACAGACTGACTGACAGACTGATGGTGGGCAAACCTATAGTCCCCTAAAGTTTGAAAACCTATAGGGGCCTAATAAGATCAATATTGAACACCACACCAAAATAAAATATTACATAACAAGAAGACAATATGAAAGGGTGGTAAGGCCCATGCATACATTTTTGTTGTGTACCCTGGTTTATGCTGGATGTTGGTGTTACTGGCATGAGTGCCTGTCTAATGGCGTGTTCCCAATGTCTTGCTTGTTCTAATCCCTTCCCGCTTTCTGTAGAAACGACCAGACTTCCCTCCTCCGAACCGAAGAACGGGTCCTCACCGACGTAGTATATCATATTCTGTGCGCGAATCTCAAACACATGTGGTGCTCGAGGGAATTCTGCACTAGGGTCCATTTTAAATGTGTCTATGCCAAGAATGTTGTTTAAGGCAATTTCCTGAAATGACAGACTCAATGTAAAAATTGAAAGGATGTCTGCAAGACTGTAGTATTTACTTGTTTAGTTATAAGAAATTATTACAGTCTAGTGGGGAACCTCCAATATAAGGCATCAATTTTCACAAGGGGATAGCTTCTGAATAGTATATAAATTTGAGAAATAGCAATCTTCAAGAAAGGGCGAGTTTAAGTCCAATGTTATTTTGCTTATCTGCTCAGTAATAGTGCACATACATGCAATCAATATGGTTAAATTTTGTACAGAGCAATTTGACACAAAACATTCTATGTTTTTGCTTATTTAGGTTCAAATGCCATTTTTCAATTTTCTGTTGTAAATGGCCATTGATTCACATAATCTGTTTTCCTGGACTGTATTCCAACCAGTATTTCCAAACATTTCCACAAAAAACCGGCAATGTCTCAACATGTGGAGGAAAATCAACCTGATGTCAAATTTTGTCCTCCTACAACTGGGATTCAAACCAAGATTACTTGGTTCCAAAGCCAGTGCACTTACTACAGCCCCAGGTCAAAAGACCATAACTAGTCCATCAATGGATCTGATATATATCATATGCAACAATTATTATAACTCTATACCAACTATGCCAACTAGGTGGGCTTGGTAGACTAATGGGTAAAATATGTCTAACAAACTTTACCTTGTAATATCTAGATGAGTTTTCATTCTGGAACATAGTGATACATTTGCTGTCCAACTTCCAATAATGTCTTCTCCGCTACAATATAAATGAGGGGGTCAACATATCATTCCCAATGCATATATTGCATGTACATCATAACTTGCACATTACAGGCCAGACAAACATGTTTGTAACCAACAAAACATGACAATAGCTCATTTTCTATTTTCATCAAGTCTTAATGGTAAAACACAAAAGGCAATTCCTAGGTTTTTGACACAAAAAATAATCCCCTGCAAAGGATCGGTTCCCTTGAAAATCACCAAACTTCAAATACCTGATTGCCCAAATAAACTTGGTATCGGGTATTTATGTGATTTCAGAAGTATCAATGAAATCTGGCCTGTAGCATTGACCTACCCTGTGACATACATCCATTCTGCACAAAATATGTGTCTCCACCATAACATGTGTATATGTGAGACGAAACAAGGTCCACATTTCCCTTCCAGAAAAAAAACACCTTATGTGTGTGACGAAAACTTTTCTGTGCCCGAAAAAAACAAAAACAAGAGGGCCATGACGGCCCTATATCGCTCACCTGATTATAAACCCTGCACAATTTTCACCCAAAGGAATAATTTGAACATCTTGGTAGAAAACCACAAGATCATGCTACATACCAATAATCAAAATTCTAGGCAGTGTAGTTTTAGGCAAGAAGATATTAATATGTTTTCCCTATATATAAGTCTATGTAAAACGGTGACCCCCGAGTAGGGCCAATTTTGACCCCAGGGGCATAATTTGAAAAATATTGGTAGAGGACCACTAGATGATGCTACATACCAAATATCAAAGCTCTATGCAGTGTAGTTTTAGACAAGAAGATTTTTATATGTTTTCCCTATATAAGTCTATGTCAAACGGTGACCCCCGGGGTTGGGCCAATTTTGACCCCAGGGGCATAATTTGCACAATCTTGGTAGGGGACCACTAGATGATGCTACATACCAAATATCAAAGCTCTTAGGCATTTTAGTTATAGACAAGAAGATTTTTATATGTTTTCCCTATATAAGTCTAGGTAAAATGGTGACCCCCAGGGTGGGGCCAATTTTGACCCGAGGGGAATAATTTGAACAATCTTTGTAGAAGACCTCTAGCTGAGTCTATATACCAAATATGAAAGCCCTGGGCCAAGCAATTTCGGAGAAGAAGATTTTTTAAGGTTTTCTCTATATAACTCTATGTAAAACTAAGGGCCCCCGGGGCGGGCCAATTTTGACCCTGGGGGCATAATTTTAACAATCTTTGTAGAGGACCTTTAGCTAAGTCTACGTACCAAATATGAAAGCCCTGGGCCAAGCGGTTTCGGAGAAGAAGATTTTTAAGGTTTCCCCTATATAACTCTATTTAAAACTAAGGGACCCCGGGACAGGGCCAATTTTGACCCCAGGGACATAATTTGAACAATCTTTGTAGAGGACCTCTAGCTGAGTCTACATACCAAATATGAAAGCCCTGGGCCAAGCGGTTTTGGAGAAGAAGATTTTTTAAGGTTTCCCCAATATAACTCTATGTAAAACTAAGGGCCCCTGGGGCGGGGCCAATTTTGACCCCAGGGACATAATTTGAACAATCTTTGCAGAGGACCCCGAGGTGGTGCTACATACCAAATATGAAAGCTCTAGGCCTTACGGTTTCAGAGAAGAAGATTTTTAAAGTTTCCTTTGTGAAAATCTATTTTTAGCCTGTGTGACCTAGTTATGCGACAGACCGGAAATTTTTTAACAACTTTGAAAAAGGACCACCCAAGGATCATTTCTGTGAAATTTGGTTAAATTCCATCAATTGGTTTAGGAGAAGAAGTCATTTAAAGGAATTGTTGACGGACGACGACGGACAACGACGGACGACGCCGGACGCCGGACAGCCACCTATCCTCAAAGCTCACCAGTGAGCACTTCGTGCTCAGGTGAGCTAAAAACCAACTTTTCTGTGCATAACTAACCAGGGCTCGACACTAACACTGGTCCCCTGGCCCAGGCCAAGTGAGAATCTTGAAGGATCTGTGAAAATCTTGAAGGACCAGTGAAAATCTTGAAGGACCAGAAGCTGTTTTCTTTGACCAAAAATAGTTAGTGTCAACCCTTGCTAACCCAATGTATAATATTTGATAGATTATGATGCAAGTACTAACCTGTGTATCTTTATCTGTACAATGAACCATCCAGCCCTCTTTAAGGACCTTAGAGCCGGTACGTTTGGTATGTTTCACAGATTGTACGATTCTCATCAATGGTATGTTACTGCTTTGCGTTGGACTGGATATCAAAATAAGAAATATCATACAGTTATTGGCACTACAAGTTTTTAACACAAAATTGACCATTCACCATGCACGTTACTGCTTTGTGTTGGACTGGAAAATCAAAATAAGCACTGTACAGTTAGTGGCATTACCAAGATAAACAATCTCATTAAAATCAGATCCTAACATTTGCTCCATTCCTTTAGCTGTTTCAGTGCAAAGTAGTGGAGCTTACATGAGTCTGATTTAAATAAGATTGCAGGATACAAGATTTATTTTACGTCTGATATATACAAACATTTAACATTCAATTTAGCGAATAGCTATTTTCTGACACAGAATACCAGTTATAGAATAGATTTTACCATTCATCATGGTACTGTCAAAGGGGCCTTTCTATAAGTGGGATTAAAACAGCACAACACGACTTCTTCCAAAACCTCTAGCATTCCAAGTGAGCACTCTACAACCAGACTTTCATGACTCTATCATCATAATCACTAGGGGTCAGGACAACCACAGGAGATGTTTTACGGTTTGGTGAGTCAAAGTTTGGGATAATCACCACACCTATCAGGCTCTCATACTCAATAAGGTAGCAATGCAAGTAGGTGTACACAAGCATAATATGATTTTTTTAAATGCCTAGAATTGCCTCCATTTGCCCTATCAGCTTTCTGCCCAACATGGCAGGCATATAAGTGCCTCCAACTAAATTTGAACCTGGTACATCAGATTACACGGCAAGTGTGGTAACAATTGAGCTATGGAGGATCACTCAATACAACTTCTTACCTTAATGGTGGTTTTCTATCATTATCATCGGTGTCTATATCATTATCCAGTAACATATCATCTTCAGGTATATCCGACACTTCAGTACCGTTATTACTCTCTACTTCAGACATATCATTCGACTCAAAATACACTGAAAACATATCAATATAATATTTATGTGCCAATTGACAATAGGCAAGTTGTAAATCAATTAATTTTAAATCATGGAAATTTTCTATTCATTGTGGCTCACAAAACTTTTTAAATATAATCTTGATAATTTAACAGGAGGTATTCCACTCTCAGCAGCCCATTAGCCAGTTATTTTACAGGTCATGGTGACCTTGACCTTTGTCATCCATTAAAGTAGAGGTCAACTGTCAACTACTGATGGTGACCAACCTCCCTGTAAAGTCTGCAGATCCTAATTAAGCTCAACCACTCTTGAGTTACTGAGCAATAACAATTAAGCCTGCAAACCAACCAAGACACAGATCGACCTGCATGTTCAAATAAGCAATGTATCCCCTCATCTAAAATGGTAGGGGCGCATAAATATTGATAAAACATAGATATTTCTGCTTTCTTACTGTATAAACCCCAAAAACTATTAAAGCACTCTTTCAAATGAAGTTAAATATGTCTGGTATATAAAGTTAACTGCTTTACCGTACAGACTGCAATTTAAAAGATATAATGTGCTTCCAAATTAAGATTCATAATAGATAGGCCTACATATTCTTCAATTTTATTGGAACAATTTTACCAAATTCAGAATAGATTTATATTGTCTTCAATTTTATTGATATAATTTTATTATACTGTACTCGGAATAGACACATATTTTAGCTGAATGAGCCAAGATGATGCGATTTATTTAATGCTAAGACAATCCAACAATGGAATGCTATATTCTCCCTCATTCCTTCACATACAAATGGTTTCAAATCTAGGTTACAGCGAAAGCTTGGTGAATTTGACATGAACCTGACCTTTATGCACTAATATATTACAAGGTTCTTGCTTTGAATATATCAATTTCCGCAAGCAATTTGTGCAATATGGGTATTTCAAATTTGTGTTACATCTCGAGCGTCTTCGTGATACTCACCGGCTTCGAAAACATACTCAGAGGTTATAATTACAGACAAGATATCGACTGTTAAATTATGCTAATCAAAAGGTCAGGTTCAATTTCTACCCAAAAGTACCATAAAACTATCTGTTACTAATTATTGTATATGTACCTCTTATCTTGGAAAATCTGTCTATGTAACACATAAAAATGCATAATTATGGAAATAAATATTGTTTAAACTAAAAGGTCAGGTTTGTGTCAAATTCGCCAAGCTATACCTTACCATATCTGTCAATAGATACATCATAGAGTATTATGTTGTATTAAGCAAGAGATATCAGTGAATATGATGAATACCAGACAATCTGCTTTGACACAGTTATAGATAAGGTCAATGTGAAGGTCACACTAAGGTCAGGTGATAATTAGGCATGTGGAGAGTGTTCCTATACAACTTTGTACAAAGTTTTATTGATACAAGACCTTGAAACAGTAAATTTGGTTTAACCTCACATACGGACAGGCCAATCACTTAATGCAGGGGTTCTACTGAGGCATTATGCTCAATCCCGAAAACAAGTCACAAAACTGTTCTGCCATAAGAACACAGCCCTACACCTAAAAAAGGCTTCAAACATTGTTTTATTGTTAGCATTCAGATTATGGAACTTCTAATGGCCATAACTTTGTCAATTCTTTGAAATTTTGCATCAAATAACTTTAAATGCAGCCAATCAAGATTTCTGGATTAATCCGGAATTGTAGAACCCCTTTGATATGGAGCATAAACAAACTTTTTTTAACTGACATAATTATCTAGATCAACTTACTTTCACCACTGGGAAGATCACCAGCACAATCTTTTGGTACTTGTGGTGCACATTTCTTGTGACAGTTAAATTTACAGTCTGAAATATTAGAGTGCAAACATATAGAGTAAAACATACAGATGTGGAAAAAACAGAAATAATCTGAGAAACTGAAAAATCTGCGTTTCCCCTGCTAAAGGAGCAACAAACATACTTAAGTCAAACAAATAATTGACATTAGGCCAGTTGTCAATCAAGTGTCTGTAAATTAATTTGACAGTTTTAAAATCACATAGTCCAATGGGTTAGCTTGACAACCTTTGTCAAAAACCTTTGTCAAACAATGAGAGGGAGCGATCTCTTCTCTGGCATAATGTCAATTTGGTGGGGAGTGTTTTACCAGATATTTTCTTCAGCGGGAACAAGCCTCTTAGCCCGGAGATTTCTCTCCTCTTAATAAACACACGGTTCGTACATGTATAACAGGTTATTTTTGCGGGCAAATCATTCTGCAAATGGGGCCTAAAATGGGAAGGTTTTATTTATACGTTTAAATTTTGCAACCTACAAGAAAACCTGAAATTATTGTCTGCGATTATAGTTATTAAACTGGAAGTAAATTCTGCACATGGGAAATAACTAGCATATATATTCATTCCCCTACCTTTACATTGCACTCCTTGTCTAAACAAGCCCTTCAGTAGCTTCCTACACCACTGACACATAGTGGGTCGTGTATAATTGTGTACGATAAATGTATGAGGCACCTTAATACGACTAGCAACCTCTCTCTCTAACCATATTGGTCGACCACTCCATGATTTAGATCGGCTGTTACGTCCTTCCAAAATAGGCTGACCAGGAACAGTCAGAGTCTGTAATATGATAATTGAATACAAGGTTAAATAATTGTCAAAGGAAGCATAACAGGGAAAAGAGTCAAGACTAACAGCCAAATTAAAAATCCAGAAAGTGATAATAATGTGACCAGCCTTTTTTGCCAGAAAAGGGCCTTTGTCAAAAAGGGGTCATAAATGTTTCCATAATGATTATCATGAATTTTATTCAGTTTGTATCAAAGAACCGTTCCTTTAGAGCTGCTTGGTGCCCTGTCTATAATAAATAGTGTACATGCTCACTCTCAATAATTACCCCTGCAAAACGAACCACGGCTGACCATGGTTAAACCAAGTCCACCAACCAGGGTCTAACCATGTTTGACCATGCTGTCCATGTTCGACAATTTGTTATTTTGTAAAACCATGGTCAACCTTAGGTCATACAAACATAGGTTGACATTGGTTTGACTATAGTCAGCCATGCATGGTCCGGTTTGAAGGAGTAGACTGCAAAAGTGACACATATAGCTTCTGGTAGGCAGGTTAATGGATTGTGAGAAACTTGCACACAGTTTCATGATAACAGCATAATATTCATGCATAAACACTTACAAATATTTCATTATCAGTTGAGAAATTGCAATGAATACCATCACATAGATTATTACAGCCTTTTATGTAGTAAAGAATTGGGCCAAAGGAATTACTTAAATCTTTTCAAAACACAAACAAGCGCTAACGAGCATTTTCCATTAACATGAGCATAGTCAATTAAGGGTTTTAATAATGGAAAGAAAATCAAGTTACGTAATCGTATTTTCATTATAAGGAATATAAGGAATGACATTTTGATTAAATAAGAATCTTTTTACTTGAATGAAAAAGAGATTAAATCTATTCTTTAAAAAATTTAAAGTTATATAATTGAAAATATACATCCTTATTTAACTCAGGTTTCCAAATGAGAGTATGAAATAAACATTTTAACCCATAGGGGGTGTTAATCAAACTAAAATTTCATCTAAAATGAACCCAAAGTATAGCAAAAAGCACAAAAGCATCTAAAATCGACCAAAAGAATAATAAATGCACACATTCCAAATAAAGTAAACCCAAAGTATCATTAAAAAACCCAGCCACCATCAATTTCTATCAGCATATATTTACAGACTCAAACTGCAAAGTCAAAATTGTGTTTGTTTTTAATTGTACTTCATGAATTCTTAATTTTCTTTAACACTTCAATTTATGCATTGTCAGAACTAGACTATAAAATAACAAAATATTGCGTTGGTGTGATCGTTTTTGAGTGAGCTGCATAACTGGAACATTTTTTATAAAATGGATGCCACTTTAAGGAAGATTTCATGCAGCTTACACCCACGTTGGTTTTCAGCCTTTAAAATGAAACCAAACACTATTGAAATATATTACACAGCACTGTCCTGAATATGATAGGGGAAAAGTAGATGAAAATTTCCCCCAAGGTTTAGGAAACAGGATGTAATATCCAGTGAAAGCGAAACAATTTTACATATAATCTTTTTTACTTGTAGTTCATATATTTATGTATTACCCTGATGAAGATTTTAGTGAAAACCTGAAATGTTTGTGAAATAAATGGAGAACCACATCCGTTATTATAGTTGTTAGTTCCACAAATTTATTTATTGTAGTTCATATGTTAAATATGTACACATTGCAGTCTTTTTTCACAAAGAGCACACCTGATATTAGATAACCCATCAAAATGAATGTGACTATTGTTGAAACATTTGGATCAATCACAAGCATTAAATCACTGCAAAGTGTCCAAGATAGGACAATATGTAACTAGAACTGCCACAGAGTGACTAAGAATACCCCAACATAGCACTGTGTCACAGATTTAGGGCAAACCATGTCCATATGAAAAGAATGTCACATAGTGGACAGTTTACAGTTATTTTTAAATTCATCAAAAAATAAAAATGTATATTAACAAAGTTATGTGACAACATAAGTTATGGTTATTTCTGACCTTTGAACTCCAAGTGTGACATTGATCCCTGAGGGTGGTCAAGGCACTCCAACTATGGAGGTGAATATTCAAACAAAATATCAGAAAAATTTGTCAATGCATGAAAAAGTTCAATTTGTCCTTTGACCTTCAACGGTGACCTTGACCTTTGAGCTAGGAACCTGTGGGCTGGGCATTACACTCTGTCTTATGGAGGTGAACATTCATGCAAAATATCTGAAAAGTTATGGTCCAGACAAGCAATAATTTGACCTTTATCCTTCAAGTGTGACCTTTACCTTTGAGCTAGAAACCAGAGGGTTGGGCATGACAGTCGACCTCTGCCAAATATAATGAAAGTTATGGTCTGGACTAGCATCTATCTGACCACTAACCTTCAACCGTGACCTTGACCTTTGAGCTAGGAACCTGAGGGTTGGGCATGACACTCTGCCTCATGGAGGTGAAGATTCATGCCAAATACAAGAAAGATAGGTCAATGCATGACAAAGTTATGGTCCAGACAAGTGTTTTGGGACAGATCGATTGACATTCCCACCAAAATAGTGACTCCTATATAGCCCCCCCCATACAAATGGTAGTGGGGGTATAATTTATCAACCAATCAGAAGAAGGCAAATATAAAGCAACAAAAATTCATGCACAATACATACACTGTACTTATATTCTGTCTTCCTTGGGTTGCAGCTGTCAGATAGACCGAAGCTGATTGGGCGTGAGCTGACATGCCTCGGGCTTCTCGGCCCTGGGGAGGGAGGTAGAGAGATTGTGGAACAGCTCTACAACAAATCATCAAACACACAATATAATATATATATAAACTGTAAAGTCAGAAATTTTTGTGAGAGATTTAAATTTTCGCAATAGTCTCGAAATCAATAAATATACAAAATTTTAAGTTCTTTAACATTATTCCGTGGAAGCATCATGCAGTGAAGCAGAGACAGTTGTTCTTTTAAAAGATAAAAAACAGAAAATATTGACTTTAAGCTAATCACTTCCAAATATTAAATTCTCGTAATTTAAAACTTGCGAAAACTTCTGACTTGACAGTATACAGTAGAATGAATTGTATACAGACTTGGAGGTATGAAATATTCAGCTATATATTACCAAATACACCATCCCTGCTATCCCCACAAGAGTTGATTTCAGAAAATCTCTCAAAATGATGTTTATTGTTAATTCAGGTTTAACACCGTTTCTCAACCATTTCTCATTTTTCTGCAGCAGCCAATACAGAATGCGATACTAAGGTGTCAGAAAATTCAAATTCAATGCAAGCAAATATTCATACTATTTATATAGTCTCCAGTTCCATGCTAGTAAATATTATCTTAGTCTAAATGTTTTGACACTAACTGTGCTAGACAGAATATTAGCTGTTCATACCTCCGAGTCTATATGACTTATCAATATTTTATCTATATACAATAAATAATATCAGAATCAGCAGGACATGCATACAGAAGATACATGTACATGAATTCGTTTTTTTTAGACAAACAGACACATACACAGACAAACACACGAACAGACAAACACACGAACAGACAAACACACAAACAGACAAACATACAAACAAACAAACACACGAACAGACAAACACACAGACGGCGAAGTAAACAATTTTGCACTGTAAAACCATTGATTTTCATGGGGGGTTAAATTTCATGGATTTCGTGGAACACCTTAATCCACAAAATCAAATACTATCGAACAATAATTTTGAACCTTGTAATCATTACCTGAAATGCAAAATACACAAATTAATGCCCATCAAAATGGCCTATTTTACCAAAACCACGAAATTAAATAATTTTACAGTGTATAAAGCATTATGAATCTTATTATTATACATAGTCATAATATAATACTGTAAAGTCATTTAATTCTGATTGGACGAAATATCGTGGTTGTGGTAAAAAAGACCATTTCAATGGGACGTTAATTTGTGGATTTTGCATTTCAGGTGATAAATACAAGGGTAAAAATGATTGTTCGATGGGAATTGATTTTGTTGTTAAAGGTGACCCACAAAATCTATGAAACTTATTCCCCACAAAAATTAATGATTTTACAGTACATCATAAAGGCAAAATACATTATGGCACGAATGACTGCGATAAATACTGTATAACCTCTGTAGAACAACATCCTTTGTGAGCTGCAAATATTGGCTGTTGTACAGAGGTTGTTGCTCCAAAGAGGTTTAACAAAAATTTCTGCTCAAAGTCCCAGGAAACTGTCCCTTATATTGAGCTGGCTTTTTTTAAGTGAAATTTTCATAGAGGCTCAGAGAGCAAACTATTGAAAATTTGGACCCAAACATTAAATAATTAATTTAAAAGTATTTTCATTTTGATGTGGTCTCATTCATTGTGATTTTAAAGCAACGTTATAGACAGTAGAGCACGACTACAGTAAACATTATTGTTTGATGATTTGCACTGCTAAATAATATAATATTGTTGGCCATTCCAGACAGGAAGTAGAATGAATAATAACACCACCTATAATCAGTTACAATTATTAAATGTCTGAATGTTACTGTTAAGACAATTGAATATAGCACCATGCTATGCGTGATATAAATTAATTTTCTCTGATACATATTCATAAAATCTACCATTAATAAATAATTATCAAACTGCTGTCTGGAAACAGCAGCTCAATTGGTTTGTTTTGAACAAATCTCGAAACAAATTGAGCAAAAGCAACCATAATGCATACTATTAAATCCATGTCTTACAAATTATGTCTGTTTATATCCACTATGACGTATGAATATAGGCAGAATAACTTCAATTACAATATTTCAATAATAATAACACATGCAATTAGATAAACAAAAAATTTCATTTCAGCTTCCACATAACAACAAAAAAATACTTGGAAATTGAATTTGAAATTCAATTCAAGAACTTTGTCTCCCACCTGCATACGTCGTAATAATTAAGTTGTCTCTATTCAACATATTTGTAAACAGTTTTCTTGCACATAAATATTAATCAAACATCGGGTTCTAACGTCAAGAACAACAAAAACACAAAACCAAGACCTTGAACCTTTCAAAATTGTATTAGATTTAAAATACCAATTTATAACTGTTTAAGGCCCTGCTGTAAAACAAGAAGTTCAAGGTGCCACCAGTAGGGAGTTTATGAATATTTAAGCCAAGAAACCTGTCCAACTAATATTTAAGTCCTACAGCGCAATTTCCACTACAACCATTAGGGCAATAACTGACCATGGTACAACTACAAACAATAATAACAAACAACAATGACCTGAACTATAACCATACGTTGCTGGAAACAGACTTGATAAACAGTGATAAACAGAAACTAACAATGAAGATCAGGGACAACTAATTAATATGAAACATAAATGATGGTTGGCAAACAAAGATGATGATGGTTAATTTCAGGCTTAAACTCCTTGCATCGTATACTCTTAACATTCAAGCCCTGAATTATTCGCCAAGACCTTCTTGATGTTATAATCTATACCATCACTACGCTCCTGCATTGACTAACATTCAAGCCCTACAACAATTCACCACAACAACCTATACCATTCCTCGCACAATCTAAACATGAAGCAACCTACACTGTAACACATAGAAAGCAAAGGATGTCATTTCATGTATACAAGCATCAGTAACATCTTAACACCTTCATACAGTTGATGTGAAAGTCTATCTACAATGTACATTGTACTAACTACTGTAAAATCATTAATTTTCGTGGGGGATTAAATTTCGTGAATTTCGTGGTTCACTTCAACCACAAACTTTAACTCCAACGAACATTAATTTTGACCATTGTTTTGTTACCTGAAATGCAAAATCCACGAATTCAAGTGCCAACGAAATTGACTCTTTTACCAAAACCACGAAATTTCGTCCCAAAGAAATTAAATGATTTTACAGTACTTAACACCAAAATAGCTTGTCCTATTTGACATCCATTTTTAACATCAAAATAGCTTGTCCTTTTTGACATCATTCTTAACATCAAAATAACTTGTCCAATTCGACATCCATTTTTAACATAACAATTTGGACATGTGTGTTCATCTAAGGCAAGTTATGAGACCTACTACAAACAATATGGAAACTGTACATTGATATTCACTTGTCTAAAAAATTGTTTGACACCTGCAGGAAAGAACCATCTTTCTGCTTATCTCTCAAGGGCCATATTTTTTGCAAACATAGCCTGATCTAAAATTCCTGACAATATGTACAAGACAGACAGGTCACAGGTTACCAAATCATCCTGTGAAGTTGAAAATTGAAATCCAGCCAGTGGTTAAAGAGGGGAATAGCGGACAATTTGTGACATTTAGACAGACATCCAGCACAAAATCTTCGTGGGAGACAAAATAAAATCTAATAGCCAGTGCTACTAATAAAGTCAATTTAAGTCATACCAAATTTAACCTTTACTAAATCAATACAAACTTTTATTCTCAATAGGATTGGCAAGGCACAAAATATTGTGGTTACGTATCCACAGGAATTCTGTCAGTTAATGCGGCTTACAAGGAAACAGTATAACATATATAGACATATAAGCAAACAAGACAAATACATTACAGGGTTCAAACACAGACACAGGTGGACATATCGTTTTTATTAGCATCATTATCATCAATAATTCCAGGGGTCCTACTCAGACAAAAATAAGTACTCATTACCCAAATTCTCAAAATAAAAGTAAGTTGCTGGGCAATTTCTGGTGCCTTTTAAGCACGCATCCAGCACTATAACTCTTTTCACAGTATCAGACATTGTTGAATCATAACAATTCAGCATATGAAACAAATCATAATAACTTAAACACCCTAAAATTTACTTTTAATTTCTGGAAAAATACAGAACTGATCACCAGTTCACCCTTTCTAGTACCAGAGCACTGCAAAATATTAGCTCATATATTATTTTTTAAAATTGTCAATTTAATACTTTGATTTTTTCCGTGAGTATTTAAATTTCTGCTGAAATGTTTTTTCTTTCAAGTGAACAAAATCTAGATTTCTGGATCATTCCAAAGTAGTAGGACCCCTATTACAAGAATTTACCCATGGGTGAAAGTCCAAAATTTTCAAAATACTGAAAACTGCTTGTCAATATACTTATAACTAGATGACTTTCATACAGTTTAAAATTACATAGTGCATGTTTTTCTCAAAATACTGAAATCAGTATTAAAACTTAAAACTTTCACCCATGTTTCCTCTCGGTTTTTTCACGATAAATCTCACCTCGGTAGGAGTGGTTGGTTCAACTTTATCCTTCATAGAATAAGAAATGCTGCTAATACTGCTGGTTGACGTTCTTCTCTGACGATCATATGAACAATTGTTGGGTATCTTAAAGGCACATCGCTTGTGGAAATTCAAACCACACCCTGAAGTGTACAGAGCAAATACAAGTTTATATATATATATATGTAACAGGGGAAGAATAATGTGCAACCAGACAGGTCCTCTCGAACCGGGGCCTTCACTTACAGGGCAAATGCTCTACAGACTGTCAGCTAGCCGGCAGCTGACAGAAATTTCTCCCCTTTAGTAAATAGGTACAGGCCGTGACATATATATACACACAATTATTTGACTAAATTTTAATGCTTAGAAAAGCATTTTAACGCATAGGAAGAACACATGAATATAACCAAAAGAAACATCATACCAAATATTTGACGGATTTTGACCACTCCATTGATTGAAAATAACATTTAAAGGAATAACAAATCAAACAATAAAACAAATTCTAATCAATACTCCTTAAATTTGAAACAATAATGAACACATGTTTAAAATCACCAAAACATGGTAATTCTACTGTAACAGTACAGCTAGGCTTCCTCAGAAATTAGGAAATTCTGGCACTTAAGCATAGCAGTGAAAGCAACATGTGTGCAGGACACATACCAAAATTAAACAGCAATTTGTTGGTTTTCAAAATATTTCAAAACTGCAAGCTCATTATATAAGCATCAAATTTATGAGATAATTGACTTCTTGACTTTCGTATTACTATGTTAGACCGGTTAACTGGTAATACAAAAACTTTCCATACAATAGTGTGTCCAGTGACATTTACTCTACTTCGTGATGGACACACTTAATACCGGTAAGTAATATTGATTTTAGCCTTAAGTTAAAGACGAGTAGACAATCAATAGGTAGAATTGACGAGTTAATATCACTGCCTGGAAGTGCGGAAGTGAAATGTAACGGTTTGGTTCACGACAGATATTAGTCAAAGCAACTAGACGCATACAGTATCACGTATTCACACCTATTAGCACAGATCTATACACAGTCAGAAATTATAAAGCAGCCACTAGGGGCCTTTAATTCAACAACATTGTAAGACTGAAACTCAGACTTAATAGACTTAAAATTGTCAACATTTACATGTATAATCACTGCTATTTCTTGGCAAGTAGATTTGAACATGTAAACTTTTATCTGATCATTTGTTGTTTCCCACTGAACATGCATCCCATTGTTTATTAAATTAATCGGTACATTTATAACAATGTGAACAATTATTTATAAATAAGCAAAAACATCATAATCCATTATTTTAATTATTCTGTCTTTTCTATGTAACTGGATATTTCCCTTAATTTGAGTTTAGCTCAGTTTCTCAAAAACCTTTCAGTTATAAAATTGCATCTGCTGATTCATCATAGATCGTTTATTTCAGGATTTTTCCTAGGCAGAGCCGATTCACCCTTACTAAAGAAATTCAATGGCGGAAAATCAACTTTTTCAAATTTTCAAGAAGGTTTCAAATTTTAACCACAGAGCAAGTCATAAATTATCACATTGGAAGATGGACTGTGGTAAGATTATAATGCTGTCTTTAAAAAGCATCAGGGGCATGATAAAAAATGTTTATTGGTGGTCAAGGGCTCTATCCATTTGGAAAAATTTGTCAGTAATTTAAGAAACAGCAACGACTTCATCTTGCAAATTGTGAGAGAGACAATCAAATTATGTCATGTGAAGAAGCCATTAAACATTTCATTAATTACTTAATTTAAATTTCCCCTAGGAATGTTCTCTAAAACGGTGATCAAATTCTTCATAGAAATGGCAACTTTAGAAATTTTCATCACCTAGGAAGTTTCTTGGGCAAATGCATTTTAATACTCGCTGCACTAGTCCAATAATTCTTCCATGAAAATATTTTATAATCACTGACTCAATTTCTTACAAAGGAAAAATGCATTTATTTTATACATTTATCAATAGAAATGTTTAATTCACATAATTTGGAGTCGGACTGTGGCTTTTATAACTTACTAGGGTGATTCAAGTTTGATACCCATATTTGCAGGTTCTTTGTAAAAGGGCAAGTTAGTGTTGGTTACCCAGGAAAACTGCTTAAAGCCGAGTAGGCCACTGTAAACATTTTGTTGGTTACTCAGTCAATCATAGCCTATATTTGCCAATTAGCTCTCTGCTGAAACATGACAGGTATATGAGTGCCTCCAACCTGATTTGAACCAAGTTTGCCAGGTGTCTGTCGCCTAAGCAAAGCACTACACAGCAATTTCCACAGGAGGTATTCGGATGCCTTCTATATTTAATTGAATTGGAGGTTACTGAATGAAGGTGCTGGGAAGTGCTTTGCTCAGGCAACGGACACCAGATTATATGTAGATGTAGCAATTCCACTATATAACAAATTTGCAACAAGGTTGAGAAACGGCGATCATTAAACAATTGTTTAAACCCTAATAACCATAAAAATAGTTCTTGTGAAATCATTTATCA
This sequence comes from Spisula subtruncata, assembly GCA_963678985.1. Taxonomy (NCBI): domain Eukaryota; kingdom Metazoa; phylum Mollusca; class Bivalvia; order Venerida; family Mactridae; genus Spisula; species Spisula subtruncata. The sequence goes on from OY787661.1 coordinate 22,153,269, forward strand.
GTGTCTAACTCAGGGCTTTCATTTGACACTTGAAACTGCATTTTGACTCTTGGATTTGACAAAAGTGCATATTTTGACTCTTGAAAATTTAAGCACAAGAATCAAATTTACTATGCTCATAATACAAATTTTCTTGCAATATTTTTACGACTCTTGAAAATTGAAAGTCAGAAGTCATTTTGACTCTTCACTTTTGGAACCTACTGAAAGCCCTGGTCTTAAATTCTCACCTTCACATTTGATGCCTTGTTTGACGAGGCCAAACAGCATCTCACCACAGAAGTCACAGAAGTGTGGAGACTTGTAGGAATGAACAAACAACAAATGTGGTCGAATCTGTAACTCTTCCATCGTCGCTTTCGCTGAAAATACATAAAAGAAATATATAGTAACAAACATAAAAGACCTATATACATTAGCCAGGTTTTCACAAAGATCAAATTTGTAGCACTACATGCAACTGTCAGGCTTCAGCTAGAAATAAATAAAATCTAAATTTCAAAGGAAAATGACAGAAATTAAGCCAAAACCGGGTTTTACAAACTACAACTTTGATCAAAACTTGCTCTGTAAATGGTTACATCATTTCCTCTGAGGCTTTGGCGAGAAATAAGTAAAATATATATATTTACAAGGAACATGACAAGCCAATACAAAAGGCAGATAACATTTCACACATTGGAGCATGCTAATACCAGTAATTCAAACCATTCAATACTGATGCACTTATAACGGATTCAACTGTTATTCAGCCATTTCTCTAAGGGTCTAAGTGATAGGTATTATTTTACAATTGATTATATAACTCTATAAGGATTTATATATTGCAACACAAGCAGGCCTTAAGCAGAGCTTGGTATTTTTCTGTAAAATTTATGGCCAAAATTGCAAATCTTTCGCAAATTTTGGCAATGATAAAAATAAACCACCAAACACTGATAAAACTTAAATATTGTTAATTTAATTGCCTGTAATATTTTATTTTGGCGAAATTTGCACATGACACAAAAAAATTATTCAGAGCAATTAATATGGTGTTAGCGTTTTACTGAGCTTGCATACAGAAATGTGGTTTTATATCATATAAACAGATTGTTATGAATATATTTAGATACAATTCCAAGTAGTTATAATGTCAAAGACTCTTGAAGAGGCTGAAAAAACAGCATGAATCCGGCAAAAAAGGGATTTATCTCAGTGTGACCTGAGACATGCCTTAGATTTATCATGGTAACATTGGACACAGCTGGGTATAGTGGTCACAGCTGTCGGAACTATCCTTTTCAGGGATGAATGTTTATCGACCTGAATTAACCCATTGTATGCTAATGATCATAACATGTTTTGCATCAAATTGTCTATATTTAGGTTTCAAGATTTTTTCGAATCAGATTACAAAGCAAAGGAGGAAAGTGACATAGAAATTTGCATGTCGTTCTTTTTTCATCATTCTGTAATAATAGAAATTTTTACAATTTATCGAGCAAGATTTCCAGCATCACAATAATAGTTTTTTTATTAATTCATCTATGATAATAGAAATTCTCTTAGCAATTAAAACTTCCAGCAGCATATAAGAGACAAACAAGGTAGGGTAATGGCAATGTTATACAAGGCAGATTATAAATGGACAGATTTTTATCAAGACGTTAAGTAATTGGACGATATAACATTCGGATTATCTAGATTTATATTCAGAGCAGAGAGTGAATTTTATGAAGACTGTGTCTCCTATATTAAAAGTAAATTATAGTTCTATAAATACAGTCTCCTTTATTGAAAGGAATATATAGTTCTAAATGAATACATGACTCAGTTCAGGTTTCCAGACTTTTTCATGTCAATAACAAAGTAACAGAGAAAAGTGACATAGATATGTGTATGTTGTTCTTTTTTCATCAGATTCTATGATAATAGAAATTCCTACATTGGGTAAGCAAGATTTCCTGCATCTGATAATAATAGTTCTTTATTAATTCATCTTTGATAATAGAAAATTCTCTGAGAATGCTAGCTAAGATTTCCAGCAGCATATAAGAGGCAAACAGTGAATGATTATATAATTGCCATGTTATACAAGGCAGATAATGGACAAAATTGTATTAGATTTTTATCAAAATGTTAAGTAATTGGATGACAATAACATTTGGATAATCTAGATCTTTATTCAGACAAGAGAGTTAATTCTATGTATACTGAGTCTCCTATATTGAAAGGCATTATAAGTTTCATACGATTTGAATACATCATTCATGGCATAGCAAATTACATTGTCCTTAGCAAGTCACATGGTCCTTTTGCAATTGGCATACTCACTCACTCACCACTGCAAATCACATGGTCATGTTGCAATTGGCACAGCAAGTCACATGGTCCTTTGCAATTGGCATAGCAAAACACATGGTCCTGTTGCAATTGACATAGCAAATCACAAGGTCCTGTTGCAATTGACATAGCAAATCACATGGCCCTTTTGCAATTGCTATAGCAAATCACATGGTCCTGTGCAATTGCTATAGCAAATCACATGGTCCTGTTGCAATAAGCATAGCAAATCACATGGTCCAGTGCAATTGACATAGCAAATCACATGGTCCTGTTGCAATAAGCATAGCAAATCACATGGTCCTTTTGCAAGTGGCAGAGCAAATTACATGGTCCTGTTGCAATTGACATAGCAAATCATGTGGTCCTGTTGCAATTGACATAGCCAATCACATGGTCCTGTTACAATTGACATAGCCAATCACATGGTCCATTTGCAATTGGCATAGCAAATCACATGGTCCTTTTGCAATTGGCATAGCAAATTACATGGTCCTTTTGCAATTGGCATAGCAAATTACAAGGTCTTTTTGCAATCGGCATAGCAAATTACATGGTCCTGTTGCAATTGACATAGCAAATCATGTGGTCCTGTTGCAATTGACATGGCCAATCACATGGTCCTGTTGCAATTGACATAGCCAATCACATGGTCCTTTTGCAATTGGCATAGCAAATTACATGGTCCTTTTGCAATTGGCATAGCAAATTACAAGGTCTCAAACACCTATAGGAATCAATATTGCATTCACATACTAATTAACCTAGTGTAAAAACTTAATATATCTTAATTATATTGGTATTGAGCTGATCATCTGTGACGTTAACAAACGGATATTAATTCTACAAAATAAATACTTCAGAGCTAGAAGCCAGTAGACAATAATTTCCTATTCAGTAATTATATATGCTTGTCACGTTTCGAAACAACTCTTTGGTCTGCAGAAATGCCTTATAATATTTATTGTTCATACACCATTAATTTTGTCATATTCTCCAATTTCCAGAAATCAAATTAGTTCGCCAGACAATTTCGGAAATGCCTAAAGTTATCTACAAACATTATTACATTAGAGTCACAACAATGTGCTCACATTCCGTCAAATTCAAAATTAAATATCAGAATGTGTCGAAAAATCTTGATCATCTTCTACGACAAGCATATAGTCTTACATTGATCAAAACGTCAAATGAGAAAGGATGGTGGCTTTGGGGTATTAATTATCTCATTTGCATCTGTTTAGTTGTTTACGCTCTGAAAACATCTTTGTAGCCAATGTCAATAGTACGAAAGCTTTTGGCACATCATTTTTGAATAATTTCGAAACTTGCCTTTGTAAGTAACAGCTTGGCAATCAAAAATCGCATTACGCCTCCATATTGTCGTGAATTGAAGAAAATTAAACTGTTTTTTACCTGCCTTTTACCAGTAAAGTGAACAGAGTTACTTGCCTTAGCAATAAAGTTGAACAAGACTTGTATGCCTTTGCAAAATAAGGTAAACATGACTTACATGCCTTTGCAAAAGAAGGTAAATATGACTAAAAGACACCCCTTTGCAAAATAATATAAACATGACTTACATGTATAGCTTGACCAGATTAAACTGTCACTTATAAAACGCCGTCAAATTAGTCCGGCTGTGCTCGGTTGTATTCAATCTATCTGTATGCTGACTTATTATCTCCAGACTTTTAGGAGTTATGCAAGGAGTCTCAGTTTAATCCGGTAGGACTATATATGCCTTTGCAAAATAATGTTAACATGACTTACATGCCTTTCCAGGTTTTTAAGGCAAAACATTTTGTTGTTTAGTTGCTTTTGCAAGTATCATAAACGAAAAAGTGTTACTTACCTCTTGAAAGTCAAGAGAGCAAATCTTAAAAAGTTACTTGCTTTTTGAAATATAGTGAACTAGAGTTCTTTAAAGTAAAGTGGACAAACTTGCTTGCGTGCTATTGGCCTTTTGCAAGCTAAGGAAAAGTACAGTTACTATCAGATATGTTAAGAAAGAACTACTTGCCCTTGACCAGTAAAGTAAGCAAGAGTTACTTGCTTTTGACCAGCAAAGTAAACAAGAGTTACTTGCCATTCACCAGTAAAGTAAGCAAGAGTTACTTGCTCTTAGCCAGTAAAGCAAGCAAGAGTTACTTGCCCTTAGCCAGTAAAGCAAGCAAGAGTTACTTGCCCTTAGCCAGTAAAGCAAGCAAGAGTTACTTGCCCTTAGCCAGTAAAGCAAGCAAGAGTTACTTGCCCTTAGCCAGTAAAGCAAGCAAGAGTTACTTGCCCTAAGCCAGTAAAGCAAGCAAGAGTTACTTGCCCTTAGCCAGTAAAACAAGCAAGAGTAACTTGCCCTTAGCCAGTGAAGCTAGCAAGAGTAACTTGTCCTTAGCCAGTAAAGCAAGCAAGAGTTACTTGTCCTTAGCCAGTAAAGCAAGCAAGAGTTACTTGCCTTAGCCAGTAAAGCAAGCAAGAGTTACTTGCCTTTAGCCAGTAAAGCAAGCAAGAGTTACTTGCCTTTAGCCAGTAAAGCAAGCAAGAGTTACTTGCCTTTAGCCAGTAAAGTAAGCAAAAGTTACTTGCCTTTAGCCAGTAAAGTAAGCAAGAGTTACTTGCCTTTAGCCAGTAAAGTAAACACGAGTTACTTGCCTTTTGCAAATAAAGCAAACAAAAGAAATTTGCCTGATTGTCATGAAAGTAAGCTGATGCTTCAAATTATAGTATATAATATCTAATAATAATGCAAAGGTCCTATAATTACATATTAAGCAGCCTGCAAGACCAAGTACATGCCATTACACCAATGTTTCAAACATGGACATTTTCATTATATCTATAAGCAGATAACGGAATTAGCGAAAGCAATACATTCTTAGTCTTATATAGACATCTACATACACCATTGTAAATGTCACTCTAGATCAGTAACTAACAGAAGCAGCAAACCCAATTAGCCAACAATGATTAAACAGACTTACTATAATTAAGTTAATAGTCTTCATGTTGTACACTGGTCTTCACAAGAAAATTACATACACAAGATGGCTAAATACAGACTTGATCATTATCTTTAATTTGTATTTAGGGTTCGACTAGTAAGTATTATTGAACATAGTAGTTACAGTACAACCAAAATTCATGGTTTAGTTCAATTTTACTTCATTTCGAAGTTGATTTGACCACGAAATCTAACTAACCCAACGTATAATCAACCTGCCAAATAGTGAACAAGCCTCTCGGGTTTCCTCTTCCATGTTTTGTAAGCGACAAATTTAGGAGCCCACAAAACTGTATTTTAAAAACCAGAGCCCCGCCTACGAGTGCAGGACCCTCGACTTTCTCGTTTTTGATGGTAACAATGGCAGATAACTCAATAAATATAGGTCACAGGATTATCAGCTTTATCAGTATAAGGCAGACTGGTGAAGAACTATGATAAGTTTCAAGTGGATTCCTATGATGGATCATCTTTGAGAAAATTACTCTGACAATAAACTTATCCAAAGCACATGCCAACACACATGTGACAACAATAGCTCAAAATTTTTTTTCCAAAAAGTCGAGTTAAAAATAATGTGCCATAATTCACAAAATTAAACGCCCGACGATAATAAGCAATTTTATAGTAAAAGATAAATCATATAATATATATACTGACCTGATAATACTACTTCAACGAGGCACGCTTCTTTCACTTCAGATGCATTGTTTATAATGTGTAGTACATTGGTGGACGCCGAATCGTGACGAAACAGTAGAATTTTGTCAGCGATTCCATAAAATCCATGTTCAGGGTACTGAAAATAGAGAAATTACTTTATTGAACAATGGACTGAATTGAATCTGAAACCCATTAGGATCACATGATACAATGCATACAGACATATCCATTAGATAACACATAGGACAGTCTATATAAGCTTTACAATCAAACCTGTGTACTGTAGTAACCTGAATTATCTAACCACCTGTGTATTACTATTGACTTCGACAGCCATTAATCCCAATTGACCATATTTTTTATCACAGTGTACCTTCATCAAAATGCTTTCAACTCAATGCAGTCAATTTTTGTTTGATTATCCTCGATTTGTTCTAGGGGCTCCCAACAAGATTTTTATCTGCCATGGAGAAGAATTTTATATATGACCTACAGTGTCTTTCATAGACACATGATTCTCCTTTTGAACATTTATGTATTTAAATATTCATAACTTTGATTTCCACTGGAAATTCCAATAAAGCATATTTTTATGGTATGAATGTTATGTTTTCCTTTTTAAGGACTTTATTCCTGGAAAAACTTCATGGAGCTGGGGTGAAAGACCAAATAAATAACTTAAACTTCTAAGAGCTGTGTAGCTTAAAGCTGATTTTCGATACTGATATACATAATTATAGACAGATTTGACAAGAGTTAACTATCATTGATTAAAATTATGGGTTAAACCATTGTCAGTTGTTACAATGTATTGGAATGAAAAATTTATTGAAAATAATTAAACCAGTGATATTAATGAAGATCTTGAAGTCAATGGAATATGATTATAAATTGGTTTCTGGCCAATAATGACAAACTATATTGAGCTTTCGATTTCATGTAGTTGATGTATTAACTGACATGTACATGTATACAAGATATGCACAATGACATTCCTAGTTAACTTAAGACACCAATTACTCCCGGATTATGCAGCCACTTGAGTAGATGAAGACATCACACAGAACAGGGACAATAACCTGAGTGGCCGTCCTTGTACCAGAGGATAAATATACCAGATTGAGAGGCCGTCCTTGTATGGGAGGATAATACAAGATTGTTATCTGGCTAATCTTAATAGATATCATAACTCACAGTGATAATACCTCACTTTAAAATCAATACAAATTAAAGATACTGTAAAGTCATATAACTTCGATGGGACGAAATTACACGGTTTTTGCAACAAAAAACGTTTCGATGGGACTGTGTCACATTAATTCGTGGATTTTGCATTTCAGGTAATAAATATAAGGGTCAAAATTATTTTTCGATGGGATTTAATTTCATAGTAGAAGGGGAACCACGAAATCCATGACATTTAATCAACCATGAAAATGAATGATTTTACAGTAACCATATGAATAATTGCATTGACACTGGAAGCAGATAGCAACATATAGAAACTGATCCAACCTGATCCTATTAAGATGATGCAAGTCATTCTAGCTGACATTTCTGACGTTGTGTAAGATCTTTAGGCATTATGTATTCATGCTGATCTCTATCCATCTGATAGTTCTGTCATTATTTGATTATTTTCACCCCATTGTTCAGTTATACATACAGTATAGCTTGGCCACATTGATACGAGCTTGACCTATTGATTAGCATAATTTAACAGTGGATATATTGTCAACGTTTAATTTACACCGATTGTATGTTTTCATAATCGGGGAGTATCACGAAGACGCTCGAGATGTAATACAGACACAAATATGAAATACCGATAGTGCAGGATTTGCTTGCCGAAACTGATCTATTCAAAGCAAGAACCCTGTAATATATTCTTGCATAAAGGTCAGGGTCAGGTCAAAAAAGCCAAGCTATACTACAGTACATGTATTATTATGCTTAAGACACCACTGTGTGAAAGGCCAGGAATTAAACAACTTGCCTAAGGTCTGTATCCAGAAAGCTCCTTAGATTTAGAAACTTGGAATTGGTGGCCAATTTGGGTTAATAGCTGCTCAAAAGCTGAATCAAAGCTGGAGCTTATTCTCAATTTGTCCTTTGTCTTATATATTTAACATCATGATTCACAGTGGCTTTGATAATGAACTTTCTATATAAAACTGACTTTCTTCTGGAATGCATTACATTGGTCACTATATAACCAACTCAGCTCTTACATTAGTCTTTCCAAGTAGATATAGCTTGATCACATTGTCATGAGCCTGACCTATTGATTAGCATAATTTAACAGTCGATTTATTATCAACGTTTATAACATCGATTGTATGTTTTCATAATCGGGGAGTATCACGAAGACGCTCGAGATGTAATACAAACACAAATATGAAATACCGCTAGTGCACGATTTGCTTGCAGAAATTGATATATTCAAAGCAAGAACCTTGTAATATATTCTTGCATAAAGGTCAGGCTCAAGTCAAAATAGCCAAGCTATATAACAGCTACAGTGAAAGAAGGAACCCTTAGATCGAATATCCCTAGATGTCTGAAACATTATTCTACTGCATTAGCTAATTTCACATAGAAATTGCATTTGATACCTTTTTATAGCAGTTATTAGACTAATTACCAGTATAAATGAATTAATAAATGATAGTTAGTCCTAATTTATCAAATTATACCATAATTCACTGGTGAATTCCCAAACACAATGTAGGAGTTCCAAATCACTCCCACGCACCAATCAAGTAATATTTGCTGGAAAATGTATTATGAGGGCAATTAAGTCAGTGATTTTTTTACAAATTTCCATGAACAAGTCCTAGGACTCAATAACTTGTAAATCTAAGAGTCCAAATATTTTATTAAAACAAACATTAAAAGTAACCCTCAGTTAAAGATTCATGTGTAAAACTGTCTTTTTTACACTATTAGCTGTGAGAAACCAAGGTACTGATTGTAATTAAGGTTATATTTAGCAATCTTCAAAATTAATGCTTTTAGAAATCTCAATGCATGATTTGGACTCACATAATTTGAAACAGTCATTGCATCCTCACTGATTTTTGTGAGTCCAGGACTCGGGACTCACAGGTAAAAAACCACTGTATAATAGAATATGCGTATTATTTGGATATTAATATCTGCAATGCAAAGATTATCCTGACAGCCATACAGATTGTAGCGGCAGCTGTAGTGGCTAAAAGATGCACATTTAACCACCAACACAAGAGATATGTCATGCAAGCACATTAGGTAATCCTCCATAATCCCAACAATTAGGGGCACTTCAAGCAAACTATACATGTAGGTAAAGAACCACTAAATGCCTCCGCGGACCAAGTGGTGATACACTCAAGTAGTCCTTAAAAAAACTTTGGTTTGCCTGTAAATGGAGATATTTCTTGACAAATGTGGAGTTGAATGATGAAATTGAGTTTAAATGGTTGGTAAATATGCATGTGGTGTAGTAAAATTGTAATATTTGTATTATTCCACTATTTTGTTCTTGATACCAAAGTGAAAGTAGACTAGGGTAAAACCCAGAACTCATAAATCCGGACATGCGTAAAAACGGATAGACCGTGTTTGAAGGACAAAAACTTTCTTAGAAGATACATGACCCCCCTTTTTTATTGCATTATTTTGAAGCTTAAATGCCCCTCTTTACAATGATATATGTGGTCCAGGTGGCCATAGACTAAAAAAAGTTGAAAATTGGGGCCTACTATGGCCAATTTACATTGAGCTATAGAGCAAATCTATTTGGTGGTTTCTAACCTGTAACAGCACCCACACAATTGACATTACGCCAGAGCAGAGATTGCTCCTCTTTGTTGTTTGTCAAAGGATGCTTGGCGAAGGTTTTGAAGTTAATCCATTGGACCATGTGATTATAATTTACCATTAAAATTGATTTAAATGGTACTGATTGACAACTGGTGTAATGTCAATGACGGCTTTGGTATTAGCACATTGCCATTAAATAAAAGGGTCAATTAAGGTAGTTGCAGACGAAAGTAATACACTGTAACATTTAAAGGTTTAATTAATTCACATCATTTTAACATTTCAATTTTATCAGTTACAAACAATTACATATTGAATCATGCAGGCTTTTGAAATTAGCACATTTCCATAAGGGGTTTACTTGCAAATGAAAGTTAATTCGCACAATTTTCGAAAATTTTGTCTTAACAATTGCATCGTCATGCTGGCTGACCTATTAAACCAGTTTTTCTCCTGACAGTCAGTTGCTCTTCTGTGAGCAAGCGCTTGAGAAATTCTCCACCAATCATGACATGTTATGACCATTGGCATGTTCCCTTTACATTGGCATAAAGCGGCCAACAGAAAATTGTGCCAAGCAATATACCCCACCAATAATAATGGCGGATTCAACATGGATATTTTTTTGGCATGGCAAAATTACATAGATACGGAATCCGGTTAGTGCCATATGAATTATCGTGCCTTGCATCAAGAAGCGAGGGGCAATAATTGCACGAAACACGTAGCAACACGCGACAATCGGGCGATACACAAAGCGAGACGCGAATTTTAAACACAAGATCTAGCTCTGTCTCAGTATCTAAAACCACGAGATTTCGCGGTCGATTATATTGTAAATTCTAAGGAATGATGAGTATAATCACTATTGTGATGAAATCATGACAAAATGTCATGAAAATATGTCATGAAAATTCTTATACCATCAGCCATAAATACTAAATCATGCAACTGTATCATCAGCAAAAACACAACATAGTAATCCCTGGGTTAAGTAGCTTAACTATAAATCAAGAGGACACATTATGATAACGCCTGGTTGCATCTAATTAGCCACCATACATCCATACATACAGCTATCACAAACAGGAACTGTTAACTAAGTGCTCCTCTTGTAACAAGTGCTTAACAAAAGTACTTGACGTGATGGTTTATCTTATCTCGTGATGGTTTATCTTATCTCGCTTCATACAAAGACAATGATGGACAACATTTTTTCATGTTGACCAAGCTGACTGTATATCAATTGCTAAGAATGAGAAGGTCGTAACTACAAAATCGATATTTTGAGAAAACAAGAAATAACTGTCCAATAATTACTCTTTACATATGGTAAAACTAGCTGTTTAAACCTTATTTTGGTCAACATGACAAGTTCCGATTTTTATGAAAGCGGGCTCATAAGAAGCGCCTTGTGGTGTAGATTTCAAATATGCATTAGTTTTAGAAGATCGTAAGTGGCACTTACGACCTTAGTCTCATTCTAAGCCAGCGATATATTAACAATGTACTGTAGGGAGTGATGTGATGTCTACAAAATTATAGACAAAATAACTGTATTCATACAGTTGATTCAAGTAATACTAATGATGGAACTATCCAATTTGAAAGAATGGGGTGTGGGGGCTACAGTTAACATGGTTACATCCAGTTAAACCTAAGATAAACATCATAAGTTTACCTGACAGACAAGCTTATGTTTGTGACTGTTCTCATTTAACTTCAACTGACTGTAAATCTTGAAATCTGAATTACCATTAATCTTTTTTATCCATATAAACAAGACGCTCAGATCATTGGCAGTGTTTTAAAGCACTACAGCTCTTCTGGGGAACTTGCCTACAATTTAAGTCAAAATGACTGAGTTGCAAACTTGACCTAGATTTTACAGAGACATATTTATATGCAGTCACATTGTTACCTGAACCTCAAGTTTCTCAAGGTTTTCTTTTGATAGAGCCTGCAAAGTACAAAGAAAGGAAATACATGCATCTGAAAATGATATCGGATCTTTTCTCATTTTGTATACAGAATGTTTTCTTGTACATTAATAATTAAAGCATTTGTCAGTTATGTAATGTAATATTATAGTTTACATAATGCAGAGGATTTGAAAACTGGTTTGTATCTTAAAAATTTATGATTCTTGGAAAATCTTGTTTCGTGAAATTTTACCAGCAACAAAATTTATTTGTAAGATTAAACTTTATCCATAATTATTGCTTATATTTTAACCATTCATGGTTCAGACAGACTTTGTCCCCAAAAACTGTTTTGATTGCTCAATAAAATATTAGGGAACAGTAATGGCTGAATAATTGACAGCAAGGCAGACCATTGCAGGTGTCAGGGAAACAAACATTTTTCTTAGGCCTTACGTACCATCAACCTTTGATTTTATTCATTTTTCTTAGGCCTTACGTACCATCAACCTTTGATTTTATTAACTATTTATGAGCATAGAGTTGTGGTTGATCCTCTTAAATTCACATTTCCTGTTCATAATCATGACAATTATCACCATTTTTAGAATCCGTTTCCAGGGTAGTTAATATGTAACCATGCCATCATCAGCAATGTAATTCTAGGAAGCTTGAGAATAAAATACATGTACTCAGGTTTAACTGTGATTACATAATGCCATGCAGAGATTTTGTTAAATATACCTAAGTTGAATATTTAAAGAGAGCCCATGAAATACCATAAAAAATTGCTTGTTGTCAATTTACCTTAATGTATTCAGGAAGATTTAAATCGCTAAAAAATTAAAACTAAAATCACGAAAACTATATAACTTCAGTCTCTTAAATGCCGTGCCTAGCCCTTATTTGCAACCTGAAGTCAAGAGCTTTCTGCTGAAATATGGCAACCATAATGTGAGTGCCTCCACTCGTGTTTGAACCCCGATTGCAAGATAAGACAGTAAACATGCAATAACAACTAAGCTCAAGTCAGACAAAATGCCATAGGCTCTTTCTCTCTTTATATATTTTTTACATTCATCAGATCCTCTTAACAAGCCAATGTCTTCCCACTTCAACGTTATAAATCAGACCAACAGACAACCAATTCATTGAATTGATCAGACAACATTTGCTAAAGCTTTCCCATCTCTCAGACATCAGGATGGATGGACCTCAGACATGATGAACTCAAAAGGATGGACATTGGACATGATGAACTTACAAGAATGGACATTGGACATGATGAACGCAAAAGGATGGACATTGGACATGATAAACTCACAAGAATGGACATTGGACATAATGAAATCACAAGAATGGACATTGGACATGATGAACTCAAAAGTATGGACATTGGACATGATGAACTCACAAGAACGGACATTGGACATGATGAACTCACAAGGATGGACATCGGACATGATGAACTCACAAAAATGGACATTGGACATGATGAACTCACAAGGATGGACATAAGACACGATGAACTCACAATGATGGACATTGGACATGATGAAATCACAAGAATGGACATTGGACATGATAAACTCACAAGGATGGACATTGGACATGTTGAGGACAGATTATAATGACATCTAGAGGATGTTAACTGCCCTTCAAACAACTACTCCACACCACAGAAAGAATGGCTTAGCATTCTACTGGATTTAATTAGTAACAAGGGCTGTTATCACCCATTAGAAACAATCCATTGCAAGGTCACAAAGCATTATGACAACGTAAAGTCAAGGCAACACTGTATACTAGTGTTTTTTATTGAGACATGAACTACCTTCAAGGTCAATATTATTTCCACAAGAGTTTGAACTTAATGGCACCATGTCATGTCAAGGTCAGACAATATTGATTGGGACTGTAAGCTTATTGTATAGACTCTTTTCACATGGTTTTAAATGGCACAAGAGTCAAAAACATAATGTCATCATAATGCTGCAAGCAAAGTTGGTACGTTACATTTTAGCGAGTCTACAATGCAATATAATTTGTATAGTAATGAAATAAGGTCAGTCAGGTGTCTAACATGTATAATGTCAATTATCTTAGAATGCAAGACTCAATGCAAGGGTTAGTGTGTGCATTGCTCAGTGAAGGTGTGTCATGGTGTTTCTGATTTCTGTGCTCGGCTGGTAAGTTGAGTGCTCTTCTCTGCCGGGTTTTTTCATACCTTTTTTTCACAGGTTTCCATAGCTACCTGCACATGTCAATCGGTACCAAAGGTAGGACACATTGTCATATAGGTTAATTTGCTGGCTTTGGATTTGGACTTAGAGTGATCTTTTAAGGTGGCTATTTGAAATTGACTAAATGGTCTTCTGAAACATTTACAATGTGGGCTTAGATTCAAAGCTGCTTAATCTAAGCTATAACAGATGGACAAGTAAAGAATATCTGAATTACTGCTAGTAATGTCTACATTTACTGACTTGGGTTTCATGCCCTTGCCATGCTGAGGTAACTAGTAGAAAGCCATTGGATTAAATGGGTTTTTTTATTTGAATTTAGTGCCACTTGGTAATTAATTCTAGCAAATTGTCAAGAAACTATTTTTTGTTATTTCCGGAAAAATACTCAGTCTTTGAACATTTCTTTTTTTCTGTGCTTGGCAGCGAGTGTTTGTTGAGTGTTAAATTGCCTTTCCTGTCCTAATGTCCATTATCTTTTTGTGGTTGCATAATGAGAAGAAAAAACAAGTAGAGTACAGCAATCAAAATAATCAAATGAAAGGTTTCACAGTTTAGTGAAACCTTGAGTGTTAATTGACAGCCTAGTTAATATTACCGTATCTAAGATTCTAACTTTCTAATCAATAGTTAATTTCCATTTATAATTAACATACTTGATGAAATTCAGACATTTAGATTTACTAGAAATTAAACCTTTTTTACTATTGAAATGTCATTATGAATTAAGAGGTTTGTAGGGTTAATTTATGCCAGACAGTTCAGTCATTGAAGACAGTGCTATTAATTACACCTGTCAGAGAGTGATCAGACTAAAGAATAATTAAACCACAAAGTTATGTGTACATCAAGGATGGTAACAGATCAAGGCTGATGGAACTCTAGTGTGATGGTGGGTTCACAATGGCTACATGTCTGTTGAAGAAAAAGCTCCACCTGACTTGCTGGCAGGGCCAATATTTGACCATTTAAATATTTGGGGCAGCAATTCGGCTCCATTCCCCTCCAAAATGAATATACATTAACCCCTATTTTTCTGAAAAAAGGCAAATTATCCCCCTTTTCGTCAAAACGGCGCAAAATTCCCCAACCTGAGAGCCTATGGCCCAAGACCCCAAAGTCTAGAGAGGGCCCTGGCTGTAGATGAATATATAAACAACATCTGACATTATTATCAACATACTGTAAAATCATTAATTTTCGTGGGGGATTAAATTTCGTGGATTTCGTGGTTCACCTCAACCACGAACTTTAATCCTAAAGGACATCAATTTTGACCCTTGTTTTATTACCTGAAATGCAAAATCCACAAATTCATGTCCCAACGAAATTGTCTTTTTTACAAAATCACGAAACGAAATTAAATGATTTTACAGTAACCTTTGACCTGAGGCTTGAGTAATGACTTTTATCAATTTTTAATACATATTTAAGAGCTTTAACATAGTGTGAGAAAATAGTCATTTAATCATTTGGAAACGTAATATTATAGCAATACCTTTAATATTCATATATATATTTGAGTATATATAAATAAATTAACACACTAAATTATACTTATTTATCATAAAGCTGGGGAATAATTTTATGCCTAAATATTAAATATTAAGCACTGCATGATCTCAAATTCTACTGTGCATTAGTATGTACACATATTGAGTTGCAGACTTGTCACAACTTGCATCAATGCACATGACTTGTATGCAAAAGTAAAGCTAAAGTTGTCCATTCAGAATCCACTATATTAACAGGTGCAGCAAGTACAAATAGGTCACTGAAAAAAATACATCAAAGTGCCTCCTACTACCTTTAAAGTTACAATTAGGGAGAAAAAAGTATTTCATGGACTAGACGAAACAGGTATGGCAAGTACTGATTACCCATTGTTTTGACAACAGAAACAGCAGTTTCCTGTGATAAAATTCACCCAGCCACCCACCCAATGATGCAATCATGTGATCATCACTTCAGCTAGGGTACAGTTTTATCAAAGCACTTGACATTCGTTTTTTTGTAATTCTTTAACAGCTACAAATTTTGGTAAAAGGCGACCTAAGCATTAATTAAGTAAAGTATTCAGTCAATCATCTTCTACATGTCGCAAACTTGTATGTCATCCCCCATTTTTAGTGCCCAGGTTTTATATAATTTATCTAAGAAATAAAGTAAGAAGGTAATTTAAACTTTCTCTATAAACGTAATAGTCAGCACAAAAAGTCATATAAGGTAAATTTGTAATTATTAAAAATGGCAGAGCGAGTATGAGGAATCATCAAAAAAATATTCTCGATCCAGCACCGATCAGCATTTTCCTTGGTTTGATCAGAATGTAGGTTATGTTCCAAGTACTCTGATGAAACACTACCCTGTATTATATAGTGGCATTTTAAGTATGAACAACAAGCATATAATAATACTGAGTCTGGCAGGCTGAAATTGGCCTATATTTGAGTCATCTGGTTAGTTTATCTTTGCATGTGGCATTGCAAGACTAATTAAAGTGCTGACCAACATAATTAAAGTGCTGACCAATATTTTTCTGTCATATGAACTGCATGTGTGCCTTCATAAAAGTACAAAAAAATTAACCATGTATTCATTGTGATGTGGAATTTCAGTGTCTGACTTGCCTGAGTTGGGCTTTTTGGCCTGCGGGGAAAGTGGATTTTTCCATCCAGCTTAATTGCCCATTGGCTAGTGCACAATTATCACAAGTAAGTAAAAGTAAGTGTCCTACTTTATCTTATTCAGGCTAAATGCAAAAGTGAATGCCTTAATTCCCTAAAACAAGTATCAGTTTTCTCAAGCTTGACAAGATAAATAAACTTATGAAACTAAAAAAATTTGCTTTTTAAATTTTGTGTTTTCCTGGGCAAGTAGATTAATCCTTCAGGCAAGTGGATTTTTCAGTCCAACTTGCCCATGGGCAAGTGAAAAATTTGATGATTTCCACACCCCTGCAAACCAATTAACCTGTTCAACTTGACCTTAAAATAGGAATGATAAAATACAAGCTTCTTGTATTAAATGGAAAGTATATTGATTTTATGCTTTTGTAACAAACTGTGGCACACTAATCAGTGAAGCATTTTGAACACGAACAAAACTACCTGCTCTCTTGATTTTAAAATCTAACAAGAGCGACAAGAGTTATTAAATTGACAGGATTATACAAGTTGCTTCCCTTGATCAAATTTAGGAAGTTACCCTGCCGTTTAAACTAAATGGCCCCCAGATAAACTTTTGCTGATTTAAAACATTGTTTAAGTGAAAATGAACTGAATAATAAATTCTTGTAAAAAAGATTAATTTTTAACATTTTATTGTTTGAAATATTTTTTTTGATGTATGACAATATGCAGCAGGCGGCAGTACTAATATGAGCTGTGCTATTAATAGAACAAGGAATACGTTTAGTTTTCTCCGTGAAAAGGCAATTCTCAGGACTATATCACATGTTGAGCTGTTAAATTATTCTAATTGAAGGTCAGGACCGTGTCAAATTATCCGGACTATAATACATGCTGAGCTGTTAAATTATTCTAATTGAAGGTCAGGACCGTGTCAAATTATGTGGACTATAATACATGCTGAACAGATAAATTATGCTAATTAAAGATCAGGACTGAGTCAAATTCTCCGGACGATAATACATGCTATATATCAGCTGTTAAATTATGCTATAATAAAAGGTCAGGATCGTGTCAAATTATCCGGACTTTATCACACCCTGAGCTGTTTAATTATGCTGATTTAAGGTCAGGATCGTGTCAAATTCTCCGGGCGATTAAACATGCTGAGTCATTGAAGATGTCTTTGACTTTTAGTACCAATAATCTTCTATAGAAGCTACACATACTAGCTACTCCTAAGGGATCTTTCAGATGTCATCAGATTTTTCTACAGCAAAGATCTACAGATTTACAAATACTCTTAGGAGACATATTTCGAATGACATTACGATTTCTTATACCATAGTATTTCTAGCGGCATCTGAAAATAATTTTATTTTGAAAGATAAAATGTTTTTTATATGGTAGTATGTCCTCGGGGCATGAGAAAAATAATTTTCTGTTTAGTCAGCAATATCGATAATATCAAGCAAAATGCTGACAGAATGTGACAGTACAAAAGCTTTGCTCCTTATTACAAAGAAGGCAATTAACTTCATTGGCAACAGAATGAGATAGAAGTCAAGTATATATATATATAATTGTAGCGGCTACTTTTTTCGCAGGGGTTATACTCCACCCACCTCCGGACACCAAGATTGTCAAACAGTTCATGTAAACCCAATAAAAAAAGAAAACTGTGGCCTTAATTTATTCTGTAACAGAGACTGAGTGCTTAATGTAAGAAAAGATTTGAAACACAATTACATTAACTTTCTCAGCAGTGAAAGTTGGGCGAGTGTCAGTAAAAATAAAATGCTATTGAATTAATAATATGGAGATATCAATTATTCACACTCCATATTTTTGGGAGTTTTTCTATTAGCTGAACATACAACTTTAATTGTCTTCGACACTCTGATAGATGGATTTCTAATAATTGAAGACAGAAAATTTGCTGGGAAATCAATTTTTTTTCGAATTTTATATATAATCACAAAAAAATAAATATTGAACCTGATCAATCAATATAGTACAATCATCATTGGTACCGAGAATCCAGTCTAGGAAATTCAGACCAAGCAATTGTCTGGTTGTCCCTGATAAGTAATTGGTGATTTTGGGCAAGTAATTTTTGTTGTCGGGCAAGTCACTTTTGCAGTAATTTAATGCATTATAGAGTCAATAGGAAAAGTTCAATTTAGCTGATTTAAGGGCAAGAACTTTATAATCCTAATTTTGCAGACTGATCCTAAACTTTTGATTATCAAGATATAGAGTTTATTTAAAGTATATTTTCAAATGAAATAGATATATACAATCCATGAGTGTAGAAAATATATTGTAGCAGTTAAATGTCTTTTTATATTTAAAGCTCATTTAAGATAATCCCAGTAAGGATTTTACTGCAGTAATTTTAAATAATAAATTATCGCTGTTCAAAAATGATCATCAATTGGTTGAAATTAATTTAATGTTTCATACATTGTTTTAACATGAAAATTAAGAAATAGGATTTTTAGGAATTTCAAATTACCATTATATACTTTGTCAAGTCTTTGTCAGTAACTTTTATTTTGTGCAGAAATGATTGCCCTAATTCTAATGCAGCAAATCCAGAATTCTGGAGTACTGTAAAATCATTAATTTTCGTGGGAGATTAAATTTCGTGGATTTCGTGTTTCACCTCAACCACAAACTTTAATCCCAACAATCATTAATTTTGACCATTGTTTTATTACCTGAAAGGCAAAATATCCACAAATTCAAGTCCCAACGAAATTGTCTTTTTTAACAAAACCACGAAATTTCGTCCCAACGAAATTAAATGATTTTACAGTATTCCGGAGAATTGTAGAACCCCTGGTACATTATTATTGTAGCCTTGAACCTCATGCAGCCGGTGTATCAAACGAAATTGACAAGATAAATATAAATCACTAACTCCTCGACACATATTTTGTTGGAAACTGCTAAAATGACCTTTAATCTTTAATAAAACTGCAAAATCACATCAAATGACCTTTGAAATCGGAAAAAATACATGTAAACAAACACCATGTAAATTTTCAGGAAAGGGAAGTAACCCCATCTATCCGGTGCAACAATAACTTTTTCCAAGTAAATTTGGTCCAGTTTGTTGACAAGCTGATTTTTTCCCCGCCAAAAGTTGCACACGACCCTTTTTATCAATGGATGACGTCATAGCTGTCAAAATTATGTTTGATAAATAAACAAGCGAGCATTGAATACATGCATGTCAAACATTGCCGATTAAATAAGGATTTACTCGTAGTGAAGGCATGGTGCAAGTTTTTGTTGTGATTTCATTCAGAAATTGTTCCATTTCGTATTTATTTATTTAATTTACTCGTCAGTTATTGTAAACAATCCTGCAGGCAATGTCACGAGAAAAAGAATCTACAATTTCATGAGAAATTACATACACCGGTACCGTGGATACACCGGCTTCATGGGGTTTCACTATACTTTGAAGTTGACAGCTAGTAAGTTTATTAAGAAGTTTAATTATTTATTTTTTAGCCAATTACCATTTGTGAGCAAATTAAGTCTATAGTGTCTTAGATGTTTAGTATCACATTCCGTTAATTACAGCTAGTTAATGCTTATATTTGGCAGTAAATGTGTTCGTTTTCTAATTGTCTCAGTTACTGTGTTGGTTACCATGGCAACGGAAAATCTATATACTCAGATGACAAAATAACACTGAACCTAACAAGACACCTGAGAGGACCCAGCAAGTGATGTGCTATATCGTACAAACAATACCATAGAAATAATGGTTATAAGCTCAATGTTTTACGCCTATCGTTGATGCCTCATGGGAGAAAATTGAGAAATGTATGGAGATATACTGGTAGATTCGGTTTTCCACACATACATTTGTATTTACACAATGTACTGTCTAGCACTAACGTCACAAAATATAAAGCTATATAAAACGACAGATTTGCATCTACGTCAAAAGGTAATCAAAGGAATATTATATTCAAATGTAATATTAAACAAATACCAGCTTATTTGCTTAAAACACAGAAATATCTATTCTAGTCCTCAGAGTCAGACCATGAACATAATAATAATTTTCTGGGGTGTCAACAGAGCCAAATTCAAAATTAGGAAAATCATACGCTGTCAACATGATTTTTGCCAAATAAGAGTCAGTCAACCACACTGTTTCCACTTTCAACTCAGTTTTTATAAACAAATTCCTTGAAAAAAGACTAAATTGGCCATAGCTTTGACATTTCTAAAGATATTTTCTTCAATAACTTTTATTTTGGTCAGGAAACATGGCTCTTTCGGGATGTCTAAATCCGGAATTCCGGATTAATCAGGTCAAGATTGACACCCCTGAATTATTTTAAAACATTAGCAGTCAGTACAAGGATCTGAACAAGACTAGCTTAAAAACAGGTTCATTCAAGTTTACCATACAAGCAGTTCATGAGGAAAAAGTGATGATTCCACAGCCCTAACAAAGAAGAGCTTGGCCTACGAGTGCTCGACACTTTACTTTTTCATTTTCGATAGTAACAAGGGCAGATAACTCAATCAATACTACTAAGGTCACAGGGTTATGATGACAGCTTGTCAGTACAGACGTTTCTTGTAATTGTGAATAACTATGATACTTTTCAAGTGGATACCTTTGATAGTCTTTGAGACAATGACTCTGACACGACCCCACAATATGACAACTAAGCTCAGCTTTTTTCCTCGAAAACTTCTAGCTAAAAATAGCATGTTTTGTAATTAAACATGTCTTATATATAAGTTAACAATAACATCCTCAAATTGTTCAAGAAAATAAGACTCAAGTTTTCTCATTGCAAAAACAATAGTACAACAAAACAAATGACCACCATGTTTAGTCAATGAACAGAAAACAATTCACCTTGACAGTTCACTTAATTGTACTAACACAATCAAACGGCCTAACGCTATATTATAATTATACCATTGGACAATGTTATATACCAAAACTGAAAGGTCGCCCATCTTTGGTTTAACATCTACGGATAGGGAGACGACAATGTAATAATTATCACTTAATATAGCATTAACGAGGTCTGTCATGTATGAAATGGTATATCATTCACATACTAATGAGCGTAACATTCATAACGCCCCAGTGTCTATACTGTACATCGTAATATCAACATAAATTATCAGGGAAACAGTAATGGATCTTATGTTGGCTATTTATGCACAAATTTACTATTCATTTCACAGCTGGTGAATTATGAATGAATGCAAGTAGACCAATGTCTTAATAAATGAGGGCTGATCCGAAAAACAATGCAACAAAATACAGTAACAATTTAGCTTTCATGAAGCAAAAATATTTTCGAAGAACTTGAATTTACATAATTCTTCAAGAGCTGATGCAAAAACTATGCAACAAAGTACAGTCTTCATGTAGAGCAACAGTTTAATTAAGCTTTCAGTTCACAAAATTTAGGTTTAAAAAAATCATTTATATAAGGGTTGGTCCAAAAATATCATGTAACGAAAAACAGAAACGAAACTTTCAATGATTCATTATACAAACTATTGGTTTCGAAGTTATATCCTAGTAATTGAGAAGTACTGATGAACAAAGTATTTGGGTACAATTACTGTTAAGCCTAAAGGTCAGTCAGTAAGTTAAACATTAAGTCACACTTGGAAGTTATTACAGTTAAGAACATTTCCACATGTCATGGGGTTAAATTTCAGGCTTTAATCTTTTTTAGACACTGTGATACACGTATAATCATTATGATTAACACAATCGTGAATGATTTAAATAAAATGGCCCCACCCACAGTTTGATTTGTCTCTATATATAGATAAACTATTTATATAAAATGTTTAGTATGTCACACCATGCTAAAAATAAACCACCTCCCACGTATAAATTTGCACTTAAAAAACGTTATGTGCACAAACTGTGACATAATAAACAAATTTTAACAATGACATTCCCTATTTATACACATCTGACTGGATAATATAGACACGTTTATTTAATTTGGAAAAAATAGGGCATAGTTTAAAATCATTAATTTTCATGGGGGATTACTTTTGTTTGTATTTTGCGGGTCACTTTCAACTACGAAATCAAATCACATCAAACAATAATTTTGACCCTAAGTGTCTTTATGACTTGAAATGCAAAATCCATGAATTTACGTCCCATCGAAATGTTGTTTTTTACCAAAACCACGAAATTTTGTCCCATCGAAATTAAATGATTTTACAGTAGTATATATGTCAGTCTTCGACCTTAACGGGTCACCCGAAGTCCGGGACAAGTAAATTGCCGTTCGGACAAGTCAAATTGAAAAGATCGACGCCCGAACAGACAAGTGAAAATTTCGACGAGTAACGGACGAAACGGCAGTTAGCTATTCCAATTATCCAGAATGGTCCGCCGTAATACGATCAGGATCTCAACAGACGCTTATGATTATATAGAGCGCTCCATTGACACAAGCGTTTACCGATCGGACACCAGTCTATTACCTATTTCCGCGACCAAAAACAAAAATATTCTAAAATACGATATCATCGTTTTTCAACTATGACAGACAATAGTCCTTTGATGAAGCATGAAAACTTTTCTATCTGCAGTCCTGGCACACCATTACCGCGTTTTCATGCTTCAATCAAGGACGATCGACTCTCTGTTTACACAAAATTGTTCGTTCAACTGTCTTTTCTGGTGCAAAACTTTGGAAACAACATTGTATTTTCGAGTATTTACATAGGCAGTCACTGTAACTGCAGTATCGTAGGTTAGAGTCAAATTTCACTGAATTATTTACACTTATAAACTTAAAATGTTGTTTTGATATTATTAATTTTGAACTATGGGTTTTATGTCTTTCAAAACCCACTGCTCATGTTGTTTTTTAATATTCATGTATCTTATTCTACATTGAACATTTGACCCCATTTTATTCGGGCAAGTGAAATGAATTTCGGACAAGTGCTTTTTAGATGTTGACTGCCCGAATGGGCAAGTGATTTTGAAAGCTTAGCGTGAAGACTGATATGTGCTGTCAAGTCAGGGATGTCCAGGAGAAAAATTATCGTCAAATCATTTGTACTACAGTGTATTTTTATTATACTGAATTTATGGTAAGCAAATTAGAAATTCATCTGATTTATTCAGCTGTTACTGTAAAATCATTAATTTTTGTGAGGAATTAAAGTTTGTGGATTTCATGGTTCAGCTTTAATTACGAAATTAAATCCCATTGAACAATAATTAAGACACTTGTATTTATTACCTGAAATTCAAAATCCGCAAATTAACATCCCATTGAAATGAGTTTTTTTACAAACACTATGAACTATTGTCTCATCGAAATTAAATGATTTTACAGTATATCACGTTTATTAAAGTAGTTTCTGAACAGTTTTTTTGGTTAAAAATAATGGTGGATTTTTCACACAATATTATACATTAAATGATTTATCAGCTAAATTTTTCCTTGACTGTATTCTAATCAATAACTTGCCATTACATTTCCCTAAAAATTGCTACATAATCTTTTAATAGTTATTGTTATGGTGTAGGCAAATAAGTTTCACTTCATTTTTAAGGGATTTTTTTAGCTGCTTCCTCAATGAAAAAAATCAAACCATTACCCAGCAACCTTGTTACCTGAGAAAGAAATATTCTTATTTATACCATTATGATGAAGACTGTAAAGTCGATCACTGCTTCAGAGACAGTCTGAGGTTTGACTGTATCATATATCATATTCATGCACGAAATATATGAAAGTAATACAATTTGATTTATTGACTGCCTTCAGCAAAGATTATTATCAGCTCTTCTATAATATCAGAAGCTGTTCAATCAAAACCCATCACCACAGCGAAACACTGGGGAAATCTCACTAAATGAAGCTTTGTATAAAACCAATATAATTTACATCATTTTCAAATTTGATTTCCATACCTCAAAGTGTATGTCTACTATACATGAGCGATTAAAGCAGGAACATGTATCTACCGGTATTTCCAAGAACAAAATAAATTATTCATATGATTCAGAGTATTCTGATAGCAAGGGTAAGTAAAAATGTCAAAAATTATTATTTCGCATAGCTAGATTCATGCACAGATCTAAAGGGGGACCTGCAGAGGTCAGAATTCCCCCTCAAATTTGGGCAAAAGTGTGGGTATATCTCATATATTTCGCCCTGTATATTTCCACCAAGGCTCGGCAAGATTCTGACCAGAACATTCAAGTCTAATAGAAATTCAAATGGCTTGTTGAATCCCCATTGAGAAAACAGCCAGTCAGATCTTGACATAGAACCTTCTGAAGAAAAAAAAGCTGGTTTGACCATCTCTGAAGTTTTTTGATAGATCTGTCCCTGAGATTATAACCCTAAAATCATTTTTAATACAAGTTTTAATAACACGAACTGTACTACAAATTTACAGTACTTAATAATAACCTCTATATTTTTAGTCGATAACATAGTTGGTAAACTAATTTTCATTATGGTCCACAATATTGTCAAAGAAGAGAAAAATATGCCCTACATCTTCCCTGTATCAAGAGCATTACGTAAGTAATTAAAGCCTTTTAAGGAAGGAATGCAATAATAGTATTTCTTGGTAAAGACTAAAGTGTGGTTTTTTGTGCTTTTTGCTGTTTTGGTAGCAAATTGATCCCTAATTAATTTATACAATACTAAACTTGACAACTTCTGCAGCTTAACGATCCAGTAATTGGCACAATCACCTTCTTCAGGGACTTCAAAATAATCTTACTAAGCCAATAGGTGGCTGTACTCAATAATTGTAACATTGAGAGAATAATTGTTTGTTCAGTTCACTGTTGAGTTCCAAAACAATACATGCTGATGGGTAGAAATGAGGCGGTTACTTGATGGTTACTAGAACATGGTCGCCGGCTTTTTGTCATTTACTTCTTTGTTACTTTAGTTAGATATAAAATCAACCGCCTACATTTGAAAATAAACAGGCTACATAAAAACATTTTTACCCCCTTCCGACATGGAAACCTAAATTTAAAGGAGCTAGCAGAGTGCTACAATTACATTTCTGTATACATATTAAATGCACTTGTCATTACTATGTAATCTGTGCTGAAAATAAAGGATATGTTCTGTTCTGTTCTGTACAATGCATTTAGTGCCATTTCTAACTTTTGGGATCGGGCCTCTGTAGCTCAGAGATAGGTTTGCTTGTCAGCTAATCTCTGGCAACCAGGAGGGAAATAGTACCAAATATTGCCGTACCTGAGTTTGCATGTTTATATAATAAATATGATTATGAGCAGTTTCTTAGTACTATTCAAAGTTAATTTTAATGTTAAAAGAATAAAACATAATATACATTTATTCCGACAATAGCACCATACAGAGGATTCAGCTTTCTCATAAATTGAAAAGTTCAGAGAAGCAACTAATTATAATATATCATACATCAATATTCAACATGCATGTACTGATCTAGTCTTGAGAGTTTAGGCAAACTAGTTACTACCAAATTCACCCAAAGACTTTTAGGAATGTTTGACTTAATGGCCAATTAATTGAATTATATTATCTATGGTAACGCCAATATAAAATATGATATATTGATAAGTTCTATAGACAATTGAATATTTCCAGGTATCACACGTATGTCTGACTGAACAATATTCAGTTAGGAATGCCCCCTAGAGTATGGTTAACCATTTTAAACTGTCTATGATCATTTATAAGACAAGCAAATATAATAAACTTGGAGACAAACGCCTATAGAAGTGTCTTAATAGCAGAATCAATAGAGATATTATCTGGAGATGAGAGTCACCAGACAATAACAGTGTTGTTTTACACAGTAACACCACAAAGGAGTGGAAGACGTCGTTTTCTGGTCACAGAAACCTAGAAGTGAAGAACAATATTCTTTTATTATAAGCCAAAACAAAATGATAAAAAATATTGTGGTTCTAGTAACCCTGGCTACATGCCCTGTTGTTTGCTGGGCTACGAGTAATGACCGTTACTTGAAACATTTTATTGAAATTTTTCTACTGTAAAATCATAAATTTTCATGGGGAATTAAATTTTGTGGATTTGTGATTCAACTTTTACCACGAAAGCAAATTCCAGCGATCAATAATATTGACTTTTGTAATTGTAAAAAACCATGAAATTCTATCAAAATTAAGGTAGAAGTAATTAGTTAATGAACCTTTATTTCATTGATAAAATTGACTTATTGAGCTCATGAAGTTTAAAATGGCAATTAACTTTGTTAACATACATGTATCAGGGTCGATTCATAATGGGGACCGGCGAGGGCCATTGTTTGTCCAACGAATTAATAGACATTAGGTCTAAAAAATATATATTTATTTCCTGTAACACATATAAGGCACAATAAGTAAAATTGCGCAAGGTAGCATGCAACTTACCTACTCTTTGAAGATGGGTTGGTAGGTAGAGAACCAAATTTTTGTGTCAGAATTTTTATTAATAATTTTTATGTCATTAATAATTAAATTTATGGCAATACGCAGCTGAAAGTTTCAGTCCTTATCATATACAAAAAAGCAATCATCAATAGTATATTATGTAATTGATAATTGCCGTCCATAAAAATGTAAGCTAAAATATCTTTCATAAGTGGATACATAAATCATAATTGGTAAAAATTTAATACAAGTTTACATACCAGACTTTGAATGCAAATTATATTTTCAGAGGGTCAAAAAGATATTTTAGGGAGGGGAGTAATTTGCTTGGACCGGTAGGTAGGTAGGAAGGGGGAAAAAAATGCTTCAACTTTGCACTTAAACAATTATGCAAATATTTATTGTTTAAGAAAATGCCTTGAGTCATTTTTAAAAGATCCTATTATGGCCCAAGTATGTACACATATGAATTTATTTGCTTGATAAAAAAAAACATCACTCAGCTGAAATTGATTGCTTCTTGAAATGGCTATGATCTGTATCTATAGATTTAAATATTTTATAAGGGTGACACTTGGGATTAATCATTAATTGCCATTTACTACTCATTTACAAGACAAGGGTTTTTGGTACCCTAGCTGACACAGGATGTCAGTGTCAAAGGAACTCACCAGGCAGAACTTAGCAGAAGCATTTATCTTTGATAATGCTACCAATTAGACTATGAGTATATAGTAAGAGCATATACATACACAGATTTTTAAAACACCAGATTGTACAAATTTAACTCTTAACCTTGGTGATCATTGTTTTTTAATGGAATTATTGTTCGCAGCAATAAAATCAAACTATTTACTTGTAATGGTTGACATCACAGGACTTGCCAATGAGTGCAATGTTTACGATATATACATATTATGAATGACAATGACAGGCGACAAATTTTGACAGTTATAAACCTGTTCATGTAACATGTGTATAATAATGGCGATAAAATAAGTATAGCAATAAAAAACTGTGTTTAGTTTGATGACCTGGTAGTAGCCCCAAAAGGAGGTCTCGGTTCAAAAGCTGTCATAAAATATAAATTCAAACACAAAGTTATATGAGCATTTGTACATAAATAAACTTTAAGATGTTCATGAATGCAAACTCAAAGCAATTTACAATAAAGTTGTACCTTTCTGTCGACAAATGCACATGCGATTTCTTTTAAACTTAAAAGAGTCAGCTCTCCCTCAACATTAACCTGCTCTCTTGTTAATCCTATTTGCATCTGGAAGGAAAAGTTCCTTCGCATTAAATCTGGGTCCGACATTTTCAAAACAATTCACAGTTGTAAAATCCCCTTGCAAAATTGTCCCGACTGTTAATCGTTTCCGGGTACTACATTCAGTCGTCAGGACTCAAAGAAAAATTCGGAATACTTTCATTATACAAAATAAAATTGATCCATGTCAATTTCTATCCATCTTACGACAAATAACTGCATTTATCACAACATAAACTCATTTTTTTCTAAAAATGTCCAATCTGGGTGAAGTCGCAGTCACAAACCGCAGTCATGTGACGTTGATGTCGCAAAATATTTTGTTGTCATTTAATTCTTTAAATATCTTAATAAAATAAAATTATCCCACTAAAATGAATATTTATGTATATTAGAGTCATTATCAACAATTAAATCTTGAAATAATTACAAAAAGTGACTGTTATTCCGCCTACACATTTTTACGACAAACAAAAGACCACTTTGCGGCAAAACAAAAAGGATATCCTCTGTGAAAAACCCAAATTGATACGTTTTCATCCTGGTGTAGCGAGTCATGGCCTCATCTGAGGCGTCTGACAGTCGTACAAATAGTCTCACCAACCGTTCATCTTCAACGGGGCACAATGAGGAAGAGACGCAACCTAACGAATTCAAGGGATGGCTGATGAAAAGAACGAAAATCTCAAGAAAATGGAAGAAGCAATGGTTCCTATTGCAAAATACTGATCTACATTATGGGGATTCTCCTGAGGTTTCATATTTATTTGTTTAAAATCTAAATGTATATATTGATTCAATGAGTTGTCAAATGTGACAGTAATATAACGTCCAATGTAATATTGTGTGTTTACGTTGGACTCTCTTCTTCTTCCTTGTTATGTGGAGGGCCCACTCTGGGGCATTATCGCAAATGTTAGAGACAGAGGTGAGATATATGAGGAATCTGGATGCTATACCCTAGCTCGTTCCAAAAAGATTCCTTGGTTCTTTAACATGCCCAGTGTAAAGCACCGATACACGCGAGACTATCCCTGGGTTACCAACCAGGATCATCTCTAGTTGGGTGGGAAACACTAAATAGCGTTTCTGAATTGACCAAGTGTATCGGCTGAGAATCAAACCAGGGACCTCTCGATCAGGAGTCAAACGTCTTACCACTCGACCACCGTGCCACCCTCTTACCACTGTGCCATCTCTTCTTTCTCTTCCTGATAATGCACCAGTCAGTTGCATCCACGGCCGCTCCAATCCCCAGGGAACCACAGGGCCATGTTTTTACTTTCTAGTTTCCCCCGCACTACCTGGCGACTGCAGGGGTTTGTATTCCCAAAACTCCTAGGACGTATAACCATGGATTTTACTAGGCGAAACGTTCAAATTAGTACCGAATTTTCCTATATAACTTTGTGGTGACAGCTAATGCAACAAATTCCCAAATGAAAATTTTTCAGTGTTTACTAGATATGAAACACTGCAGTAAGTAGTATTAAGCCAAAAATATGCATATCCTGTTATGTTTTGACACATGAGAAAAGTATATTCTAGGGTGTTTATTTTTTAGCCCCGCAGGATGGGGTTGATTACCATCAGAATGCCCCTCAGGTTTGGGGAATGGCGGGGGTTTTGACAACTGATAAGTAAACACATCCCCGGGAGTTGGAGGTTGTGGTGCATAATAAAGTTGGCTACAACTTACAAGGCCAACTCTGGGATACCACACACTTATGAATACACAAAGGTTGTTGTGAAGTGTTCATGCATTTAGTACAGACATAAACAATAAAATGAGGTGCTACACATTCCAGTTAGCCATCTGTAATTTAACGCCCCTTCATCCAAAGGAACCCTCGAAAGATAACCCTGGAAATCACAACCCCATGTTAATTGTACATTTTCCCTTTGAATGTTCAGTCGCAATATCCATCATGTTAACACTACAGTAAGGTGTACACTCTATAACATCACAATATTGTTGTCCCAAACTTAGTTAAGTCCATGTCATGAGAAAAGAAGAAATCTACAAAAAATTGAGTACTTTCGTAACTGTTAATACTTTTTAACACTCTTTCTAAATTTGTCTGCTGTCTACAAAACAGTAAAGTAAGTTTCGTGCAAAGTTTTGTGAAATGCCAATCTGGGGTCAATTGCATATAAGTAAAGTGCTACAGAGCTCTGGAATTCTGAGTTACACCTCAGTTGGTTAAATAGAATGAGTGTGAAAGTACTGCAAGACATTTTTCTGAGTTAAACCAATTTCAGATTCTTGTATTTACATGTATTTAATAATGCATCTTATATAAATCATTAACATATGATTTCATATATTTCAGGAGGCTGAGAAGAAGATACCATTGACCAATGCGGAGATATCAGAGAGTACGGTAGATAAAAAGAGTCACGCTTTTTCAATAAAATCTAAGGAAAATGGTCGAACTTATTATATGCAGGCTGACACAAAGTCTTCGCAAAATGACTGGATGCAGGCAATATGTTTCGCTAAGGCAGCAGGACAGAGGGGAGATAATTCACAAGCATGTGTCGTGCAGTGAAAGAAGGTTTTGTTTTCATAAAACCATGTTGTTAAAATCTGCAACATTCAGTCTTGTACAGTACTCTGATTAAAGAAATGTGCTGAGGTGCAGAGGTTTAAATTTTAGTGATAGAAAATTAAACAACATAGAGTTAAGCCATGCTGTAGTATTAAATCTGCAACATTAAGGGTATATACATGTAGTATGCCGATTGAAGAAAATTTGTTGATGTGCAGAGGTTGCAGACTTATGTAGTGACAAAGATTATTTAAATACAGACTACAGTATGGCCATTTATATTGGTGGAAGGTCATACAATATGGTATAAGGGCCATTCGTTCGCTCATAATTTTTAGATTTCAATATATTTTATTTAAAAGTAAAAGAAGAGACATGGAAGATTTGATTTTTTAGTCAAGTTAACTTTTGAAATCTGCAATAATTCCTACCTACAAATAAAGCTGATATAGAGGGTTTGACACTAACATTTAGTCTTGTCAGAGGTCTGTGAAATCAAGAAGGACCAGTAAAAGTCTTGAAGGACTTCTTTTCTGTCGGACCAGTGACCAAAATAGTTAGAGTCTAGCCCTGTGCAGTATCAATGGTTTAAAGTCAAAGTCTACAACAGGACAAGAAGTGGAACACAAATTATAATGTCAAGTCACCCATACTAGATTTAATATATTTATAAGTGCTAATGTCAAGAATGTACTGTATATTGTTTGTCAATTTCACGTATAATCACGATATGAAGTTAATATCTTACTCGTACATGTATACATAATAATTTTATGAAAGGCCTTTCATTGAACTGATCCCGATCTCTCGAAGCATCTCAATTAGAAATCTCATCTCAAATTGATGTTTTGCTAAAATCAGTCTCAAAGTCTGAATTTGAGATAAATCTGAAGTTCAAGCTATGTAAATTTCACTGCAATAAACTAAGAAAGATGCTTTCTGCTTAGTGATGCCAATTTTTAGTGCTGCCTCCCAAGAAAAGTATCTAAATGACACATGGCAATATTTTAGATGAGATTTAGCACAGCTTGATGTGTTTAGGGAGATTGGGGCCTTATGTATTCCAATTATGTCTACCACATAGGGAAGACATTTAGATTTTGTGTCTGTGACTGTCTGGATGCCTGCGCCTTTTCTATTTTAACACTGATAAATTCTTGATACCTATAGTCTCTATGTGCATGTTTTTGCGTGAGTTGAGGCCCTTTCTAGGAGGCATAAGGTAGTGTCACAAACCTGTATAGTTTATTTAGTAAATAACTGTGAACTTGTTGATCATGATATGTGTACAATACATTCCATTTCCATTCATTTCATTGGTCGAAAGTGAAACTGGTTATTTTTCATTTGTTTAAAGTGAAACTGGTTATTTTTCATTGCTTGAAAGTGAAACTGGTTCTTTTTCATTGGTTGAATCGAAAATAATCTCTTAGTGTGAGGAGCTTACTTCACAGGATGTACGGGTACCGATAGTGTTTGTCTTCTCTGGTTCCTGGTCTAGAAGCATGTTACTATAATAATTATGTAGATTTTAAATTCCCGACTTGTAAAGTTTTGTGGGGTTTTTTCTTGGAATTTTAAGCAATTCAGACTATTTCCAAGGAGTAGATTTGTACTTTCTAACTTGTGATTTATAAATGTGCTTTTTATCCCTAGCTGGCACTATGTGATTATTTTATGGTCACGAACCACATATGTTTCTTTGTATGATTGCTGATAACTTTTGTTAATATCACCTAATTTGTCACATTGTATTGCTGATAACTTTTATTAATATCACCTAATTTGTCACAAATGTGTATTTATATAACATGCATATTAATATGCCAATGGCTCAGTGCATAACTATTGTAACTACATCAATTTGTAGAGGCATGTGTCATAGTTTTGCACTAAGCCCTCAATATAGTATCATTTTACAAAGTGTTTTTTATGATACATACATCATGTTTTCAAATAGTAGATAATGGTACTACCATGCAGTTGAACAAATGGTCAGCAACCACAGATGCCACAATGAGGTTTTGGTTTTTTGCGACTCTTAGTAAAAAAGACTATAACATCAAATCATACCGTGCTTGGGAAAACTTCAAAAGAAATATAAAAAGCTTGTTATCAATTGGAAGGAATCTAAATTGAGGATTTTAATTGTAGTCGTGTTCATCCTTGAAACAATTTATTTTCTCTAATAATTTTAACTACTTATTGTTGATTCGTTGTTTGTTTTGTTTATATGACTAAAATGGCATATTACTAGTACTCGGTGATCCTTTTCTTATCAATGCTTTGGGTATTAATCAGTTACTATCAATTC
This sequence comes from Spisula subtruncata, assembly GCA_963678985.1. Lineage (NCBI taxonomy): Eukaryota > Metazoa > Mollusca > Bivalvia > Venerida > Mactridae > Spisula > Spisula subtruncata. The sequence goes on from OY787661.1 coordinate 22,186,431, forward strand.
TACCTCTTGAAGTCTCCAGAGCATGTCATCTGTATAAAACACACACTTTGTGTTTCTCAAAGGCTGTTTCTCTCGAGTGGTCATGCTTTAAGTTTATTGTTCCTCAGCCAGCCTGCTAGTCCAGACCTCACCCATAGAACATACATGCCAGATCCCCTGCATCATGCTGGAGTCTCCTGCATTTGAGACTCTACTCCTGCATTTCGGAAAATTGATCTGTTCAAATCTCCTGCATTTCTTGGAATACTGAAACCTTGACATTTTTTGTTTGCATGATGAAAATAAAAACAAATATTAATTTATATAGCTTTATGAAGCATGCTTGGTAATGCCCTTCAAGTAAAATAGGTGAAAACTGCATATTAACTTCATTAACTAAGTTAGAAAAATCTCCTGCATTTCTTTGAAATCTCCTACATTTCTTTGAAATCTCCAGCATTTCCATCACCAGTCTCCTGCGTAGTCTTCAGGAAAATATGGCATATATGATAGAACAGCATAAATGATCTGCTGCTTCCCCTATCCTCATATTTATAAAAGCATATTTATATATTATGGGATTCTGAGAATCTTTTGTGCTAACCTTAGTTACAATAGAAGCTAAATGTTGATATGTACTTTAGTGTATGTTTAATCAAGTATTTACAATTTGGCTTTATGGTATATATGGATCTCTGTGATGTGTGTTTGTGCTTCGATGTTAGGGTTGTTGTACTGTTTAGACCTTATATTAGGCTACTTTTAGCATACCATTAGGCTATTATTAGCATAGGGTATTATTAGCATAAGCTTTTATTAGCATAATTTAACTGATGATTACTGGCTTATATCTTCATCAGAAGCTGGATCATAATAACAAGTATGTGCAATGTTTACTCCATGCACTCATTGACCAATAAGGTACCACAGGTAACTGTGTCATTGAAAACGAATACAAGTTTTTTTAACTTTTTCATGAATATTTTTCTAGGGAAAAAAATAAAAAAATTCAATTTATTTTTTTCATTTTCAATGATACAGTTACCTGTGTAAGGTACAACTTCTCGCAGAAATTTATACAGTGAAGTTCGGCTAATAAGACCAGTAAAAAATGTAGTCTTAATAGCGAATCGGTCTTATTAGCGGACCTTTTTTGTTCTAAACTTAATACTTTGGGACCTTAAACTGGAAAAACAATAAAAACAAAATAATCAAAGTGGTCTTATTAGCGGAACTTTACTGTATATTCTTTTTTCTATGAAATAGCTTGCAATAGAATCATGTATTAAGGGTTAAGGACTTAGTTAACTTGTTCAAACTAAATGTACACTGAAAACAGGCAATGTAATGCAGAATATGCTAGCTGTTCAAAGAATTCTTTAAACGTTTAATATAAAAATTTTGTTCAGAATTTAAAATATTATGTTTGAAGAGTGAATTGTTGAAAATTAAAGGTCCAAGTGACTTAGTTTAAACTATTATACACTCTATATACTGAAAATAGGCATTGTATTACAGAATATGTTAGCAAGGTTTAAGTTCTTTGAAATGTTCAGATGTTTCATGTTATTTTTTGTTCAGGATTAAAGTATGATTTATCAAGAGTCAGAAGAGTGAATTCTTGAAAATTTCTAGCATTGTCATTTTCAAAAAAAAATAAGTTCAGTCAGTTCTGAGCTTGTGAACTTTTTACCTCTGATAACGTTCAACGTTCTGATAAGATCAACAGAGTAACATTAATTTTCTTTATTAGGTATCAAATTCCATAATTTGCCTCAGACATTAAAGGTTTATTTCTTGTAATGATCCGAAAATATTTAATAACACTAGGATATGTTGGTCAGAAAAGCAGTTTTTTTGCAAAGAATATGAGTAACTTCTCTTTGAAAAGGACACTGATTGTAAAAACCGTAGCCATTGGATATCAACTCCATTTCCAAACGCCTTAACACCATTAAAGGTTGCTGCAAATATGTAAAGTATGATATTCTACCAGAAACAAACATTTTCTGTTAGGCCATGATACTGTAAAATCATTTAATTTTGCTGGGATGAAGTTTTGTGGTTTTGTTAAAAAAGACAATTTCGATGCGATGCTAATTTGTGGATTTTGCATTTCAGTTAATAAATACATGGGTCAAAATTATTGTTTGATGGGATTTGATTTTGTGGTGGAAGCTGAACCACGAAATCCACGAAATTTAGTCACCCACGAAAATTAATGATTTTACAGTATGGTATCAAATTCTATATTATTGAAGGCATAAATCTTTCCCAGATGATAATATCCATTATGATGACTGTGTTCAATATTTTAACCACAAAGGGAATATCAGTATCAGAATTTGCTAAATAAGACTATTAGATAGCATTTGTGTTTTCAGACAAACTAATCCTTTTTAATTTATAATGACATTTGGCTACAACATCTTGAGTGTTTAAAGATAGTATCATGTTAACTTTCAAACTTCATAAATAATATTCCTGGAATAAACTTTTGCCCGCTGTCAGTACAGTACTATGCTTAGAAAGAAATTTCATTTAGTGACAGGTAACTGTATCCTTGAAAAAAGATTAAGATGAAACAAAATGTCAGGTTGGTGAATACAGATTTAGGGAGAACAGTTTCTTGTATCATTATCAAATGCATACCTGCCAGATCTCCTGCATCAGCAGGAGTCTCCTGCATTTGAGACTCTACTCCTGCATGATTTTAGGAAAATTTATCTCCTGCATTTCTTGGAATACTGGAACCTTGACATTTTTGCTTGCATGAGACAAAAATGATAACAAATATAAATTTAAATAGCTTTATGAAGCATGAATGGTTGTGTCCTTCAAGTAAAATAGATGAAAACTGCATATTAACTTCATTTATTTAAGTTAAAAGTTTGAGCAAGAAAAATCTCCTGCATTTCATTGAAATCTCCTGCATTTCCATCACCAATCTCCTGCATAGGCTTCATGAAAATATGGCATGTATGCAAATGTCTTTTATAGGTGGTAACCAAATCAAGAAAACCAAATATTTAAATGACATAATTTTGTGATATGTTGTTAATTTTTTGCTTATATAGTTGTTATTGATGATCTTATGTTGTACACATTTTATATCAAGTAATGAATTTTGCATTAAAAAAAATCTGTTCTTATGTATTCTACAAAGAAAACCAAAAAGAAATGGGAGACGGTAAAAAGTATATTGTTAAACTGTTTTGTGTTGTGCTAGTTCTGTTACATATTAAATCCTCTAGTCAAACTAACAAAATTCAGCATACCGTTCCTAGAATAAGGCTCATGGGGTATAAATGCAAATTAATGCCCATTGCCTTAGCAAAGCACTACATAGCACTTTCCACGGGATATAGTCCATTCCAACTATATTTGATGGAACAGGATGTAACTGAATGAATGAGCTTGATAGCACTTTGCTTAGGCAACGGACACCTGTCCTGTTGGTGGGAACCTTATATTGTGTGGCGGTATTGGAAATATGCGAATTCATCTGTTGGGTTGGGGGTCACAGGTCAGTGAAAAGTGTCCTTAGGGTCACCTTTATAATACATATTTAACTATGTATATATAGGTGACACAGGACACTCTTCAGAGACCTATGGTGGGGTGTACATTGGACTATTGTCTACCCCTACCTTACCTGATGTTTTGCTGGAACCCTCTCTTTACTCATTCAGTAATTCATTGTTTACATTCTTGTGTGTTTACTGCGTAGCCTAGAATGTCCTTGTGTGTGTAATTACATAATATTAACTGTATAGAAGTGTCCAGTTGTATAGATTGGAGAATTTGACATGACTCTCAACCTTTTATTAGCATAATTAAACAGCTGATAAATTGTTTAGACATTCAGTTATAATTTGGGTTGTAAATTTTCATCAGCAGGAAGTACCAAAAGACTTCAATGTGTGATACCAACATAAATCTAAATACCTGATATTGCATGATTTGCTTCGGAAATTGATATATTCAGCACATGACATAGCCTCGTAATATTGCTGGCTTAGAATGAGAAGGTCGTAACTACTACTTACAACATTGTTAGACTGATAAATATTTGAAATCTGTGTCAAAAGATGTTTCTAATGAGCCTATTTTTCTTGAAAATCAGAACTTGTCATGTTGACCAAAATAAAGTTGTAAAGGCTTAAATGTTTTCCCATAAGTAAAGAATAAATTTTAGTTTTTTTCTTGTTTTCTCAAAATATTGATTGTGTACTTAGGGCCTTCTCATTCTAAACCAGCAATTTTATTCATGATTGAAATTCTCAGAATATCTGAGAGTCTATTTGTGCTGATCATTTAGCACAATGTCATAGAAATTGTCATCTGACCATGTGACATTGTTGTTGTTGTTGTTGTTGAATGATTATCTCTATTAATTTTATCCTTTTTAAATATTTCTGTCATATTTCTGTCTATCAGATCTTGATCTGTACATTCCATATTTATTGTTCCATTACCCACAATACAAACCTTTGCTCAAACTTCTCTTGGTAACTATGTTTTATGTTCCTAAATCTATCTTTATGACCTCTGAAATGATGGTCGACTTATGGCTGCAGTCGATTTATGGCTGCAAATATACAGTACTTATTGGTGGCAAACAGTTATTGTCCTGCCTGTCTGTTCTTTGTCCATCCCATTGAAAATGTTAACACATACATAACCAAAAGTTTTGAAACTCAAATCCATTAAGGCATAATTGTTTGTATACTTGGCATACTTGTTAACCATCATAAAGATGTACCTTACATTGTAAATGTTATGTAACACTAACCGACATTTTAACTGAGTTATGGTACCTGCTTTTGCTTAGCAAGTAATAATGTATGATACAGGCTTCTGTCAAGTCAAAAGTGTCTACTGAATGGATCTTGTTATGATTCTGTAGAAAAGATAAAATTGTGCATAATTTAAGTCCATCTGCATTTGCTTCTTTTAGGACACACAGCATAACACTGCATTATTTTGTATTTTTCAAAATTGCTGTTAAGTAAGCCATATTCTTTGACATATTTTTGGTAAAATTTCATTATTATTTTAAGGATTTTTGTGAGGTTTTAATTATAAAATATGGATGATTTAATTTCATAGTTTAAAATATGAAAACATGTACTGGTATATTTGGCAGTACTTACCAGTATTTATTTCACATTATGATAATTATAAAACTTTTCATCACCACATAGTTACCAATTCATCATAATTTATATTTTCTTATTACCTTAGCTTGACTGGTTTTATTAGCTTTAATTAGTTAGTCTTCAAAATGTGTATTATGGTATATTGATGCTTTCCTTGTTATTTACATTTTTGCTGTTATTAGCTCGTGATATTGTAATTTTTACCTTGATATCAGTACATGTACTATAACCTGCGTAAGGGAACCATACCTTATGAAAGGAATATGGATATCAGGTACCTTACTATTTTGTCATGTTGTAACCTATAGGAAATAGCCATGTGTTCAGTGAAGGCTGCAACACTTAAAAGTATTAAACAAACATGAATTTTTTTGCTAACGTACTTTGATAAATACTGAGATTGCCAGGAACAATTTTAACTTGTAATCATGTGCTCTGTTTGTTGTCTGACCAAAAATAAAATGATGCACTTGTTGGACTATTTACAAACCATAGACCTAGCAGGAAGCCATCTTTGTTTTCCACCAAGAACAAAGCCTGAATTAAGTTGGCCAGTAGCTGCCCAGTGACATATGCTGCAATGGTGGCTTTGCAAACATATAATTGACAGTGAATTACTGGTAGCCTTCCTTGAATACATGACATGCATGGTTACTTTAGTTTAACCCTAATTGAATAAGTATGAGGGCTGGGTACCATTTTTGTTGACAAGTAGGAACTGGGAACCAGGCTTTAGATACATGAGGTTATACATGTATGTTCAAGAGCGAAATACTAATCCAGATTTCTACAAAATGTCCATACATATCATAGATAGACTTGAATATGTTCTATATAATTATTGTATGTTATTTATGTAATTATGAATATTTATGTATGGATTATGTATATTGTATTTCATTAATATTAATGTATGAATAATGTACATGTTTATTGTATTTTATGAATATTTATGCACGACTCATGTATATTTTATTTCATGAATATTTACATATGAATCATGTTTATTGAATTTCATGAATATTTATGTATGAATCATAAATATTGAATTTCATGAATATTTATGAATGAATCATGCTTATAGAATTTCATGAATATTTATGTGTGGATTACATAATGTATTTTCAATCTTGTTTATTCGTGGAATTCTATTTATATGTTTACAACATGATAATAATCTCTTCCTAGAAAATTCATAGAGCAAGAAAAGATATTTACGGGAAATTCATACTGTTGCATCAGTTTATAAGTGCTTATATTCACAGTAATCGTAGGCTAAATGATGTCAATATACTAATATATGATTAGTATTAAAATGAAAAAACATGTTTTAAAACATTATTTTGTAATGTACCGGTATGCAAATTGTTTATTTCAAGAGTTTAAGACAAGCCCAATAATTGGTCAAGTGCTACAAGTATTCATACCTTGAACAAAGTATTGGTAGTAGTTGTCCCCCTTCATGTGCTTTCTTGAATGGTTTCAAAGCTGGAAGAACACTGGGGCCTTATTTACCAACGTTGTAAGACTGAAATTCAGACTTAGAATTAAGATTGACAAACTTTATAATCACTGTCATTTCTTTGTGATTAGATTTAGCCATGTGAATTTTTATCTGAATATTTGTTGTTATCCACTAAACATGTATATCAATTTATATCAAAATCGTTGCATTTATATGAGCATGAGAGCTAATAGAACATTTGGCAAAATAAAGACTAAGTCTGAGTTGAATTTCAGACTTATAATGTTGATGAATAAGGCCCCTGTTCTGTTATTTACTCAGTTGATTTAGCAATATTTTACTGAAGCTTTGCTGATATTATCCTTATTGTTCAGTAGGTCAAACGGGTATAATGGACATTTCACCAAAAAGCAATTCCTCAACATTTGAATACATGTACATCTATATTAAAGCGCACAATTTACATACAATATAATTATGTGTGTTTGCACTGGGTATATTTTCACATTTTCAATCAGTTGTTTGAATAACTGTGACAGTCATAGAATGGAAGGTTTTTCATGGAAAACCAATTCTTGACCATTATGAAACACGGTATGAATAGTGTTACACAACTTCTCAGTTCCGTTAGAGAATTGCTCTGTTTTCATATGGCTCTGACGGAACTCAAAACCGACGTAACGCTCCGACGGAACTCAGGATACATGACATTTGAGTTCTGTCCGAGCGTCACATCAGTTTCGAGTTCCGTCAGAGCTATATGAAAACAGAACAATTCTCTGCCGGAACTGATAAGTTGTGTAACACGATTCATACCGTGTGGAATAGGTTTGCCAATGAAGCTTTCCACAGACATTATTATAATTATTGTTTTTATTTTTAGTTCGACTTTTTGAAGAAAAAAGTTGAGTCATTGTCTTGATGGGACTGCGTGTGTTGGTTAAGTTTATTGTCAGATTCATTTTCTCAAAGATGATCAAAGGTGTCCACTTGAAACTTAGCATAAATATTCATCATCACTAGAGTAGCCCATACTGGCAAAACTGATAACCCTGTGACCCTTATTTTATTCGGTATCTGCCATTGTTACTATAATAAAAAAAATAGAAAGTTGAGCCTCCAGCTTTCATAGGCGGTGCTTTTGTTATTATTAGAAGTTACCACGAAATCTTGATCTAAGAAGCCTCTCAAGGCTGCATGTATTATCTTTTTGCTTTATTTAAACTTTATATTCTCAAGTCAAGGTTATATTATAATATTTGTTATGCACATTTAGTCATATTTTGCATTGAGTGTATTTTTTTCAGATATGCTCTGCACATTGGAACATTGTTTTTTCAATTTACTTAATCCTTTCTGTGATCAGATTATGATTGACTGTAACATCCATAATTATTTAATCATAGTGATCTTATTGCACCTAGCTGAAAATTTCTGCTTATATTACATTAATATGCGACAAAATACTGCATTAAAATTTTGTTAAAGAACTTATGTGTGGGCATTTCTCAGTGTAGTTGTGTTGTGGTGTTTCTGACTTCTGTGCTCGGCTGGTTTGGTTGAGTACTGCCTTCCCGGTCTGGTTTCCTTTTTTGATTTTTTTTTTAATTTATTGATAATTTGTCATGTAAAATGTAACATTGACAGATATTTTAGCAGCATTGTAATCATGTCATGTTTTAGTCAACTCCTAAATGGACTTGTGGTAGAGTTTCCGCTTGGATTACAGGATGTGTTGAGCTCAATCCTAGACTGCTTCATACCAAAGATGAAATAAAAATGGTGCGAGAAATTCCCTTGCTTGACTCTCACAAAAAACGGCTCGCCATAAACAGGAAAATGGCCTAGCTCTCTTATCACATACCTTTGAAGCATTATGGTTAAAATCAAGAGTGATTTATTTAATTTGAAAAACTCATTACATAAATTAAAAATATTTAATAAATAGAGCAAATAATTCGTGTTTTTCATCACTAATGGATCTAATTTAAGATTCCAAAGTTTGATCGAATGTGATCATAGAAATGGATTACTACATGATTTTTAAAAAAAATGTTCACATGTCCCTTGTATATCTATCTATAGATTATTATGTATGCGAGGGATGATCCAACATAACTTGGACTTTTGCTTCCAACAGCATTGCTTTTTTTCTAAATACGTACATGGTATATTTTTGGAACATTTATTGCAACCATGAAAATGTTCAGGAGTATGCCGGACATATTCCGATTAATGATGGCATAAGTTGTTAAATGATGAATTTACTCATACGTAAATTATAGCAAAAGTCCACATTATTTTGGATCATCACTTGTACATTTAGATGCTTTGGGTTGTCGTTGTATTGTTATTATATGTTAAAGGAGAAGAGTAAGAATTATAAAACTTATTGTATGTATTTATTTGGATTCCATATTTGTTGTACTGAATAATCGTTGTCAGAAAATTAAATTTAGTTATATATTTAACATGTCTTGTTTTGTTCTTACTCCTTTACTTTTGAATCTTCTTCTTCTTCTTCTTCTTCTTCTTCTTCGTCTTCTTCTTCTTCTTCGTCTTCTTCTTCGTCGTCTTCTTCTTCTTATTATTCTTCTTCCATGTACTGTCCATCTTCATCAAATTGAAGTTAACTGCCAATTGCATATTACTGAATCCCAGTTGGCATTTTAAAAATAAACTTAGCAAAATTATATTCTAGCTTTATATCTACCTGACTGTATTTGAGCCAGGTCGAGGTCTAGTAGTTAAAGTGCTGTATAAACTGGGAGATGCAGGTTTTTGGTCCAAATCGCACAGGTTAATCATACCCTGCCATGAAAATTTGAAAATATGGTTGAATTTCCTCAACATGTGGAGAAGTTGCTTGTTCCTTGTTGAAGGGTAAGTTAGTACTGGTTGTCATAAAGAGTGCAGTCCTGGAAAACTGGTTTGGTGAATTGGACGTCCTATGCATGATACAAATTGTTGGGAAACAGCTGGGCATCATTAGCTGGCATCATTCTGAGTCTTCAATTACAACATACGAGGGGATATCAAAAAGTTCGTGGACTGACCCGTTCATTTCGATATGCGTAATGCGATTAAATTATTTATTTTATCATCTTAAACTACATTCAATTCTGTACTAAAAACAAATAAAAAGTTGATTAAATGATAATATCAATATAATATTCTAACGATTTAAAAGATGACCAACAGCCACCCGGCGCACTTTTATGACGTTACGACGTCCTGAAACGTCAAAACTTTTGCCACTTTTTGATCGTCTAAAGAATCCAAAACTCACAAACCTGAATTGAACTGTTCTATTGCCTACTAGAATACTTAGTTTTTACTAAATAGCATTTTATTCATAAAAAAGTTCGGTCAGTTAATGAAAGATTTGACAAATTAATTTATTCCAGCGCCGATAATCACACAGTACATGGAGTCTACCCTACCGATATTAGCATCATTCAACTCTCATCGCCACATATTTTATACCATTTAAACAGATTAATTTTCGCAAGACAATCTTACTTTTATATACTTGGTAGACATGCTCTAATCTGAGATCAGTATTGGTGTTTCATTGAGTAAACGGGCAAAATGCAACGGAAGATCGATATTCCGAGTGTAACGTCATGTCGAAAGTGCGCCGACGTCATGAAATGCGTCGAAAATCAGACTACACAAAACGACATGTTTATAACGTCACATCAGTATCCGTGACAACATCGCTATAATATATACACCAATATGATGCTACGGTCTTAACGTTTATGACGAAGGTTTTATATTTCAAATCGGATAACGATTCACAGAATTATAGGGATATTTCGGAAGTCAAGTGCATGATATTTTGAAAGTGCGCCGCGGAGCATAATTTAAGTTACAATAGTAACCACCACATACTCGGATAAAAGTTATATTAGCTGGAAATTGGCAAATCAATTCAAAATACGTAGTTTTAAAGAATGTGTGATTTTTACTGAATTCGGCCAAAAACTAAACGAATGGCAGAGACAGTCCACGAACTTTTTGATACCCCCTCGTATTCCCTAAATAACGAATAATTGATTAAAGATGGAGGCTAAAACGTCATTTGGGAAAATGACACGCAAGTCCACCAACTGATTTCGGACTGCTTAGATATCAAGCTAACTGAAAATCATTGTTGGATCTATTCACCAATTTGGTAATGGAATTCGGTCTGGAACATGGACTATTAGTGATATATGTGTTTACAGCCAATTGATAACTGTTCAATTCCAGGAATGGTCTAAGTAAAATACCAGGGATGTTGCTCTGGACTTGGGTATTTGAAATAAATAAGACAAACAAATTAGCGTATGTGTTGCAACATGTATGAATCATTTATTATCACTTCTTTGTCACTTTCCATAAACATTCAAACAATTTCAATAGCATGTACACCAAACATCTTTTAAACACCACAATAATAAGCCCACCTCAAAATTATGCTTCCCCCATACATTCCAAATCAACCAGAGATCAACTAGACTTGTACACGTACAACTCATATGTAGATAGTTGGACAGATATTAAGAGTTGTTTCCCTTGATAAGGTGCTTTATTAAGCTTGTTTTCACTTAATAGGGTTGTCCCCTTCCATAATCATTTTCAGCAAAGAATTGGTTATAAAGGTGACATGTGTGCTCCGCAATCTAACGGAGGAAGATACCAGAATACAGAATACAGAATACATGGCAATCGCGAAAGCTCGGTCATTTTCGTTTGTCTCTGGTAAATACACTTATTTTCCATTGGATAAAACCATGGTGATCACAAAAGGGACATGGGTGGACAAATCGGGTTGAATAGAGCATGCCTTTGGTTTTCAAGTCCTCTTCACTCAGTTGCTCTCTAATTCATTCACAACGTTTTGACCATGTTGACAATGATACAAAAAGTTGAAAGCAATGGTGGTCTTTAATGGGGTACAAATGTTCCCATTCAAGGGCTGGTTTTTAATTAAATGGCTTTACATAATATACAACATATAAAATTCTTGTACCAACATATAAAATTGTAACAATTATTTCAAGCATGTTAATTTGAATAAGATCAAAGCACACTAGCTATAGATAGCACTATAATGCCAATAACATTTGCCCACAAATCTTTGTTTCCGGTAGCAATCCCTTCACATTAAATAGAGTAGAGTAGCTAGGTAATTAAAGTCTGAAAAGTAGAGAAGAATAACTTAAATAGCGCCTAAACGTTAACATGTTCTTGACGTCAGCCTTTTTCACTCTGCAGGCAATTGACATTATTACGCCAGTTGTCGAATAATACCCTTTAAATCAATTTTAACGGTACATTATATAGTAATCACATGTTGCATGGTTTAACTTGAAAACCTTCGTCAAGGAGCTTTCGACAAATAATCAAGCGGAGCCATCTCTTCTCTGGCATAATGGCGAGTCCTCTCCAAAGCACTCATTTGTTCATTTCAATATGTTACCATGGTTTCAGCGGGGTATATAGTCCTTGTTAGCCATTTCCTTTTGGAATGCTCTCCGCCAAAACATAAAGTGTTTTAGGATTTTAGTATTCCATCTGCTGTGCACAATGTGTTGCAGTTGTAGTCAGTGTTTGCCATTTTCTTTTCTTATGCTCTCCTTCGAGTTAAAGCAAAGTTTAAGATTAGGACCAACTATCGGAAACAAAGGTTTTTAGGCTGAATAATATAGATATTTTAAGAGATTTACATTTTTAATTATACATGCATGGTTGTGCAATATAGAGAAAATCGTGTTTCAGGGACGTTGAGCAATCAGTCTATATCAGCAAAGATGATATGGTGGCTTGAAGCAGACGACATCAGACGACAGGTACGTTTTCTAACGAAAATGATGGAGACGAAGTAAGATGTGGATCAAAAGGACCAAGACGCATTCTCCACGGTTTGATGAAATTGAAAATATCGTTAAATCAAATTAGGGTTTCAAATTATTTCATTAACTTCAAGAAATTGTCATTATGTGTACAGTGAGAATCAGCAAGCCTACTTACATGTATGTATACAGTATGGAATGTACGTCTATGGAATGTCATGTTTGCTATCACGGACATAGTTGCGAAAAGGAATTGCAACTTGCAACACGTCATATGAGCAAGTAAGAAATTTGTAATTTCCATGCCGTATGTAGCAGTTAAGCACACTGTCTGCAAAGGCTGCCTCGTTACTTTTCAATATAGCTATGACTTCAAAGTTTACAGATATATTATGAATACAGCATGTGTTTGCAATATGTTTTACAAGAATAAACAGGAACACTGTACATGTATAATAACTATTTGATATTTGTGAAACTTTTGTGGACAAACATACCGTCATCAGTTTTTTCTCAAATGCCGAATATTCATAGAACTTATACAAATAACATTCATATAAAATGCACAAACAATCATTTTTATCATGAAATACCCGGCCTAGATGCAACACTGCTCCAAATTGTGATTGTGTTTTCTTTGAATTTGGGAAAATGCGTCATTTTTTCAAATTGAAAAGGTACCTTAAACTTAATTAAACCAAAACAAAGAAGGAACATTCACCGGAAAGTGTATTCTTACTTTAAATTTCTATGAGTTACCTCCCTTCCATTAAATTCCATATACAGAAAATACAAGAATGTTTAAATCGCATCTTAACACCTGACATTGTTGCATATCAAGGGCAACATGTTATTTACAGTCATGTTTGTGAAAATACGACAACAACAAAAGTCAGCTCACTTCATGTACATTAAATTGACATTTACTTTGTGTTTTGTTTCCATAGTAATTTTGTTTCAAAAGTATGAGCGGAAAAGTCATACTGTAAAACCATTTAATTTCAATGGGCCAAAATTCATGGTTTTGGTAAAAAACATAATTTCGATGGGACCTTGATTCGAGGATTCTGCATTTTAGGAAATGAATATAAGGGCAAAAATTAGTGTTCAATGGGATTTGATTTCGTGGTTAAAGGTGAACCACGAAATTCACGAAATTGAATCCCCTTCGAAAATTAATGATTTTACAGTACTTGCTGAGGCGTCCATGAAACTTTTATATTAAATTGTGCCAATAACACAATTTCACATGCTTATCAGTATTCAATTTGTTAATTAAAAGACAAGCACTTATTGATAGTACTTTCAAATGACAATTTTTATGCACAAATTGCAAACATAGGATACCCACAGGTAACTGTATCGTTGAAAACGGAACATTTTTTTTTTGAAAATTTATACTTGAAAAAAATATACACTTTCAAAAAAAAATTTCGTTTTCAACGATACAGTTACCTGTGAGGATACCAATATGTATATGTTTTAAATGAAACATGTACTAGTAATTTTGAGTAAATGTATGTGTATATTTATTCATAGCTTATGAAACACTTAAAATACACATGTATACTACTGAATGCAGATAAAACAGTTATACATTTATGTTACATGTATAGCTTGGCTATTTTGACATGAGCCTGACTTTTATGCAAGAATATATTACAAGGTTTTTGCTTTGAATATATAAATTTCTGCAAGCAAATCATGCAATATTGGCATTAAAGATTTGTGTTTGTAATTACATCTCGAGCGTCTTCGTGATACTCCCGATTATGAAAACACACGGTGATATAAACGTTGGCAATATATCAACTGTTATACATAATGGTAATCAAAAGGTCAGGCTCGCGTGAAATTGGCCAAGATATACTTGGCCTCTACTATGCTTCTACTATACAATGAAAAATTTGAAAAAACCCTAAGACCTATGATTATCATTCTATACACATTGGTGGATTCACAAAGCCGAACACATTGCACTCTATCATGGCGGATATAGTCACATAAATCGCGTATACAGATAAACAAACAATTCCTACGATCTTGTTCAACAGCCAGCCAGTAAAATGAACAACACCAACCTGGAAATAAAAAAAGAGTATATGTAGAGGGTGTTAGAATTTTTGTTCTCAAACTTTAAATAACGTTACATACTATTTAAAAAGCTAATCTGAGCTATGTACAAATCATACAGAGTGTACAATTATTATTTATTATTCTTCATATATATTCCGTAGGGAAATAAGAATTCAAACACTTCGGATTTCTCACATTGTTTATAAATTTCGGCCTGTGGCCTTCTTCAGAACAACTGAAACATGTAGAAACAAACTATTAAAAAGCATACATGGCAATATATAGATCATGCACATGTTTTTTAATAGTTTGTTTCTACATGTTTGTTTCTACATGTTTTCAGTTGTTATGAAAAAGGCCATAGGCCGAAATTTATAAACAATGTGAGAAAGCCGAAGTATTATTTGTAGTCCCAAAGTAATTATGGTTTGCACTCCGTCCGTCAGTCAGTCCGTCAGTTAGCCCGTCAGTCCGTCCGTCACACTTTTCTGGACTATGCGATAACTTGTGTGTCAAAAGTACTTAATAATTTTTCATGAAACTTTAGATATAAGTAATACATGGTAATATGTACATCATGCACATGTTTCCATTTTGTTTCTACGTCAACGACAGTCTGATTGCTATGGCAACAAATAAAGAAGACATCATGTTAATATAGTCAATTTTCTGGATTAGGCGATAACTAAAAAAAAAATTAATATTTTATCATGACACTTAAAAATGATTACATTGTAATGTGGCGATGTTGCACATGTTTGGGGTTTGTTCCTACGTCATCGATTCTGGTTGGTATGGCAACAAAGAGACAAACATTCATGTTAAAACTTCACATTTCTTGATCCTGCCATTACGATGAACGCACTTAATATTTTTTCATGAAACTTAAAACATGACTACATGGCAATTATGGAGAGCATACACGTGTTTTGATTTTGTTCCTACGTCATCGATTCTGGTTGCTATGACAACAAATAGCCAAAAATCATGCCAAAGTGTCACTTTTCTGGATCTTGCAATTACTATAAAAGCACTTCATATTTTTTTATGAAAGTTAAAACTTGAATTGATAACTATATGGAGATCATGCACGTGTTTTTAATTTTTTATCCATGACAACAATTCTTTGGTTGCTATGGCAACAAATAGACGAGCGATTATGCTAACATTCTCATTTTTCTAGAACCTGCGATAACTTTAAAACAACTATTTATTTCATGAAATTTTAAACATGGTTAAATGTAATAAGGACACCTGATGCATGTCATTTTGTTCTGTTCCTGTGGCAACAGTTCAGGTTGGTTTGACAACGGTTCTGGTTGCTACTACCGATAGGGAACTTTTATTGCTTTGCAATAGTCTTGTGTCTTGTTTTACTCTCATATAGAATCTACATTTTGTAGTTCCATTAATCAAAGTTCAAAACAATAGTAGAAACGTCTTGGATTTAGTTGGCAATAGTTACATTTTCTGGCATCAGAATGAAAATAAGCAAGTGAAATTATGACGTAAGGAATGAACTATTTTAAAATCCTTCAAATGTAAGATTTTTTCACAACAAATTTCTAAAAGAAGGTATGCCCTTTATGATGCGTACTGCGCTCTGATACGTAAAATAACTTATGACCTTGTCCGAAAAGCATAATCCCATCATTATTTTATCTCCACATAACGACATTACTCCAAATTACTAATAGCGTTCTAGTAACGTACAGTTGTGTAATCTTCGTCTTAAGAACTTTTAGTTGCAGTAACGATTTTGCAATCAATTTTGTACTAATTTATACTCTTGAAAGAAAAGTGGTTAGTTGAATATACGACAAAATATTGTAAAGATTTCTAAGTTCACTGTTAATTGTGATTTGGTATGCCATGATTTCAATAGAATCAAAACCAACTTACTGTAATGATAACGGTCATAAAAAGCAGGACAATACTATATACCATTCCACTACTGTTGATTGTAGCCTGAAATCAGAAACCATGGTAACATAAAATAATATTTAATTTATTTCTTATATTTTGATTAAATAATGGCAGAGAAAACCAATACATGTACCTATTCACTTTAAACCTACATACATGTAATGATGCATACAATGTTTGTGAAATGAGCGTTTTAATAAGATCACTGGGTGCAAAACAATAACAGGAAAAACTTTTAGCAATGACCAAGTGCTCAGGCTTAGAATCGAACTAGGTACCACTCAGCCAATAGACACGAGCGTTAGTCAATCGACCACTGTGTCACCGACATTTTCAAAAAGTAAATACCATTAGAATCAGTTATCAAGTATTTTTTGTTAAATTATTCCTGTTTAAACGTATTCATTTCCCCAAATATATTACAGTATGCATACAATTTACAGTACAAAAATGTTCCTGGTAGTTTATGGTAAATACAAATCAAATTGCTGAAAAGGGATTTTAAATTGGTTTAAGATGTATACGTACTAGTACAATTACTGTGGTCTTACGGTCTACAGTATTTCTATAGGTTTAGGAGCGCACCATGTGTTATTGTAATACCCTAAAGGTTTAAACATAAGTAATATTCGAAAAATAGCACTTGTCAAAATTTAATATTACATACGTTAAATGAACTTCCAAAGGAATTCCTTTTTAGATATGAATGTCATTGGGCATTGCGTACACACATATCTTGACTTAGACCCCATGTGTATATTGTTATTGGTTATAACTTGTTTAGGCATAGTAATGAACATCTACGATTTCATAAAGGGACATGCAATTCTATTCTAAGATTCCAAACTTCAATATCGATTCCTTATAATGTACGAGTTTGTAATGAATTTGTGAAACATGATATTGACACAGCACATGAATAGCCTCGAAGTCTCGGCAAAACATGCAACAATTTAGAAACCAATCTTACAAAACTCAACGCATATCTTCAAAATAAAGAGTGAAAAGACTACTACAAAGTGTCGTAGGTTTCTCTTCGTTTGCTCGACACTATTAAATTTGGAGAACCCCTAGAGCCTTCACTCTGTATTCAGTGACTGTAAACATTGGATGATCTAATTGCTATGATCCAATAACGGACTCAATCCTTCATAGTTCACCTCTAAGCTAAATTCAAAAATTCAAACAAGGAAGTATCTGTCGACGTAAATACATCGACAGGTTGGAGAAGGAAAGGCTTAAAGGGACTGCTTAACGTTTAGGTGTATTGCGGTATAGAATTTAAGTAGTCTCATTGATGATTCAAAGTGCCTTAAATTTATTCGCGTGTGCTTAAAAAAGAACCGAATATGCCATAGATGTTTAGGATGACGTTTGTTTATTTTACAGTTCGATCCAATGAAAAACATATCTAAAAAATCATGCTGAAAGGAAAATCTGCATTGTTATTAAAAGGAAAAAAGACACTCGGTGCGCGATATTGAGTGGTTTAAATTGATTATTTGCAACAAATCTTTCTTAAAGCAACAACCAGCAACTTTCTTTAACATAAATACTTAATTTGGTTACAAAATGTTACTTTTTAAAAAAGTTTCGCTCCACCTGTGAGGCAGTCCCTTTAAAGGAAAGATTAAACGAACCAATGATGATAGTGACTCGATCCTCTGACAGTGATATGTAACAAGAGATATTCACCAATCATTGTTTTGACGATGGATTCATCATGATTGTGTTATCTACCCCGATACGATTTTCATTGGAACCTATATATTTAGTCATTATCTACAAAAAATATACTATATACCGTATATACTTATTTATTATCTACAAACGACATACCATATACCAACAGCAGTTAAACAAATGTCCCGAAACATTGTGCTTGAGTGGTGAGTTTGTCCTATTGTACGGCCATGCTCCAGAGGAGCGAAGAAGAAGAAGAAAAGAAGAATGGGTCCTATACTTACAACTGTTCCAGGACTAATAATGGCCGTCTTTAAAAACCATGGAAACGATAAGCCTAGCAGTATGTCGAAAATGTTGCTCCCAATACAGTTAGACACCGCCATGTCCGCCATTCCTGCAATATCAGAATTCGTTGGGAAATGTTTGATAAATAGTTCTATCCATTGTCGTTTTAATTGAAATTATTAACGTTAGGTCGCTGTGCATGATGTTCGAAATTATTAACGTAAGGTCACTGTCTGTCTATGGTGATTGAAACTATGTCAGGTTGTAGTTATGCCTCATTTTGTCGCTTGTGTCACCATTTTGACATATTTTTGTGAATCTAGGTCGGCCTGCCGCGGGGACTCGGGGAACTTGGTCGGGTCTTAGCTGTGTTTCAATCGGTCTCTTGGGATCACCGCCATTTTGTAATTTCTTTGTAAAATTGGTTTATCCTGCATGTTTGCGACGGGGCTTGGACTTTTAATCATTAAGTTGGCTTATGTGTGGGCATTGCTCAGTGTAGCTGTGGTGTGGGTTACTGATTTCTAAACTCGGATGGTTAACTTGAGTGTTACCTTCCCCGATCCATTTCCTCATACCCTTTAAATGGTACTGAAATGTACATAATTCGATGCCCCAAATTACACACTAGACAAATCAAACTGGCTATTCGGTAACCAACCAAATTATGTTCGATGCATAAATGTTCTAATGTATAACATAAAAGAACATCGAAAATGTCCCGAACTATTTTATTGGTCCGAAGCCAGTTCCGGGGTATAGTGGTATAACTGTATGCTTATCATTACTAATTGATGCCCATCGTACAAGGGTGAACCAAGGACATATACAGGGCATACATTGTAGTGAATCACTTTCATGATGATTTTCTCAAAGGTGACTGAACTAATATCATGCAACTCACATACCTGACCTATTTACAAACAATGACCAACAAGTATATGGTAATCCAATTATTGTTCCCATGTTTATAGAGAGCTGTCCAAAGAATCCACAAGAAACACTTATAAACACTTGATAATGCTGTACTCTATTTGATTCGTTTTGGTGTCACTAAACATGCTAATTAAGTTTACATTTTGTATGTGAAACTAAAAGCCTCCCAAACCTATCAAGTTTACACGCAACATTTCTCCTCTGTCACCCTTTTCCCGTCTCATGTCGCGAATTATATATCTGTTACCAAGAGGAAAGTGTGATACGTTTCCAAGGTTAGGGAGAATGACATTTAAATGGAAGGAATGGTTTCTTGCAACATCTGATACGCAAAATATACCCCGAGGAAGTATAGTTTCTTACGTTGACATTTTAAAAGGAACAAGAGACAGTCACAGATAGACGGCATATCCTCACAGAAAGGAAAGTGTTTCTGCCAAAATACAAATGTATTATAGAATCCGACAGTTGGGAATGGGAAGATTTGGCTGGCGTTCCCATTGGTTCCATACCGTTAGAATTGTAAAAGTTTTAAAGTTGCACGCTTGTTTTTATATTACCGGTATATGGTATACACAAATGAACTGAGCTCTATTATTCTGTCGAAAATAGTTGGAATGAATGGGAAAATAGCCTAATCTCCTACATGCACAACCGCCTCTGACGGATGGACGGAATGGCGCAAAGTTTAATTTTTCCAGTAGAATCTATAAGAATATTTTTTGATATCGACGTACTGTACCACACTTGACATACCTTGTTTTGCAACGAATACACTCGCCATAGCGTCTGGAATACTAGTACCTGCTGCCAGAAACGTTATACCCATAACACTGTCCGGTATACCGAAAGCATATCCAATATATGTCACCTAAAATGCAAGAAAATCATAATATCAATTGATTGTCTTTTTTTCCTATTTTTTACTGTTTGACTTGAGCTACGTCCATTTTACTTGTGTGTATCATAGCAACAGGTACTCAGGATATGGACTTACTCCCCCATTAAGCATTAAACTTGTTTTTTACATTATTACAAAAACATGTATGTAGAAAATGCAAAAACTAGTAATGTTTGTAAGGATACACGAGTACATGTATGCTCATACTTACCATCCATATTGTGACATAGGAGAAGAGAAATATCCACACAATTGACATCGCGAATGTTCCCATAAAGTATTTCTCCCATCTGAAATAAAGGATTAATTAGTGTTCATAGATAACTCTATAATCCACTAATAACTATAAAATAAAATGTGATACCTCTCTTCCACCAAAGCAACCACAAATTGTACTTTCTGTGTCACATACGCAGCGTATAAACGTGAAATTATATTTTCAGGAACCGTGATGAAAACATTTATCACGTAACACAGAAAATGTTGTTAATTTAATTTTAAGAATTTCCTTTGTTATTTTGGTGTACTTATGTATGCCTTAATATGGAATTTGGTGACCGACGTGTGGCTCCACTATTGATTAGGAGGGACATACGTATTGAAAGCACTGTTATGTTGGACTGTGTTTTGTCGGCTGCTTCTCTGGTTTCGTGTTGCCATTGGGGTTCATTTAGATCTTGTTATAACGGCGACAAGCTATCTGGGTTTAGTTGATTTGCAATTTGTCCTTTTGGCGTGTGTTTGTGGTATGCGTGTTTTGATCATGAAATATTTCTTTTATGCCTTTGCACATACATAGCATTAGATTATTAAATTGAATCGCGTTTAATGTCCAGGTAATTACCCCTCAAATGTTTATCTGAAGCACATACACGTAACTATATCTATAACAGACAGAGAACGACAGAACTACGTATTTTCCAAGTCGACGCACTTACTTTATACATGCAGCTTTTTGTTCGTTCATTATCTCTATACGTATAATACTGACTGTTCATATCTTTTTACATGTACGTTATAATTATGCAGAACGAAATATACAATATAGGCATGCGATGAATGTCAAAAGTTCATTTATATACATATAGCTTGACAATTCACCAATATCAGCATCTCTCTTATTTGCCTTTTTTCTCCACAGAATATCAAATGTCATTGACAAACACAACCTCAGAGTAAATTAAACATTGACGTTTGATTAATACTGCAATGTTTCCATTGGTATTAATGTGATTAAATCTGTGATGTTGGCATGACAACCACGGAAATGATATCAGTAAAAGAACAATAGTCAACAAAAAGGCTTGACAGAGCGAACAGAACATGAATGATTTCTAAGTCTTCATTGAAATCCTATATTAATTATTTGGCTCTTTTCCATTACGCTAAACTGGATATATATGTACGAGTATATACGTATTTATTGTGAAGCGCTGCCGAATTGTAGAAGTTTGATTGTCACATTGGTTTCTGTTCTATGTCAGAATTATGTCAGAATTACATATTTTCCCCAATCAAGCAAAATGCAATATTGTCTAAGATACAGATCATGTACTTTTTGGATACGCAATTTTGTTCCCTCATATGTATATGGTGTGTCTAGAACTAGGTTTTCCATTTGATTTAATCATTAATGTTCTATATTGGGCTATTCGTGTTTACTTAATTTATTATATAACTAAACACAAGACAAAAGGGTGCCTCTGGTTAAAGACTGTAGCTGATAGGTGTCATTATTGGGAGGCCCCAACTGATGATTGGCCCGAAGTCTGGCTCCCATCATGAGGACGGAAACCAGACCAGGTGGTCAATAGCGTGATGCCTTAGTTGATGACGGTCACTGGCTTTATACTATAGTTGATGGTAACCACTGAATGAATGCCATGGCTCATTTGCCGATGGAAGCCAAAGCTGATGGTGATCACTTTGTGCTTTTCGTGACTGATGGAATAAAGATGTGACCGTATTATACAACACACACTTGGCAAGCAAAATGACGACGTACAGGTGTGTGTTTGGACATTGTGACCCGTGATCATGGTCTGTCTTATTGTCATTTTCTGTACTACCAGTACATAATACTATCATGTGTTACCTGCCCTTGTATAAAACAATAAACGTATATGTTAACTTCTTTAGTAGCGCTAAAAGTGCTATTTAGACAACAAACACCAGTTGTCGTACCAGTCCAATTTTTAGGAAGCCTTTGCAGCCAAGCGTTTGTAATTAAACCAAGCATTTGAATGGCTAGATTCCATACCAAGAACACTCAGAAACTTGCTTCATAAAATGTTACATCGAGGTTTATTTACTCAATGCCATACTTATCGATTTGTGTTATATCAATTAACACATATTAGATACGAAGTATTAATGTGTCTGTTTGCCAGAACCATTATGTGTCTGGTACAAGAAGTTGTGAATTATCATATTCCTGTTTGGTATCTGATTGCAATCTAATTTCATGGTTAGACAAATCTAATATACTTTTTTATCGTTTCTCAGACTGGTTATCGCAGGACATTGATTTCAACAATCGTGACTACTCGGGAAATTCCGTAACTTGGAAATACTTCAGTTTTTCAATGCTACCAAGGCGCCCTTTAATTACCGGTCTACTTTAAATAGCTGGTACCTTCCCTGGAGTAAGTAGCATTTAAGTTTTCTTCGATTGCATCGTTTGATTCTCATGGGTTATGTTGTGAAGTAGTCCGAGATAATGGCGGCTTCCCTATTATGTCTGAGCCACTTACTTTCGATATATAAACACCGATCAGTTCCGATTGTGATTTCAAATCATAGGCGCATATCGGATAACCCGTCAACGGAAGTAGCGTCAACCTCGACAAACAAAAAGTAAAAGTCAAGCTCGTTATTATTGGATTGAATGGCAGCTAAATTCGTGGAAATAAGATATCAATCACATGTTAATCGTAACGTATAATTGTAAATATCTATAACAGACAATAATGACGTAGAGAGACATACCAAATAACTGTTTTCCAAGTCGAAGCACTTTAAAATAGCACGTGTTTGTTTTCTCGTTATCTGTATACGTATAATACTGACTGTTCATATTGTATAACATGTACGTTGTAATAACATTTGTATACCGAACGAATGGTACAATATAGTCATGCGATGGATGTCAAAAGTTCGTTTATATAGCTTACTCATTTATCAATATCAGCATCTCTCTTATTTGCCTTTTTTCTCCACAGAACATCAAATGTCATTGACAAACACAACGTCAGAGTAAATTAAACATTGACGTTTGATTAATACTGCAGTGTTTCCATTGATATTAATGTGATTAAATCTGTGATGTTGCCATGGCAACCACGGAAATGATATTATTCAAGAATATAACCACAATAGTCAACAAGGAAGGTTTGACAGTGCGAACAGAACATGAATGATTTCTAAGTCTACATTGAAGTCCTATATTAATTATGTGGCTCTTTTCCGTTACGCTAACTGGATATATGTACACACTTATTGTGAAGCACCGACGAATTGTAGAAGTTTGATTGTCACATTGGTTTCTGTTCTTTGTCAGAACTAGATTCATTTATTTGACTGATTCATGTTTATTGGGTAAAGTATCGGAAATGGTTATAGATTAACGTTAATACAGATTTTTCATAATAGCAATTTCAGATTCGGGAATTACGTATTTTTCCCAATCCAACAAAATGCTATATTGTCTTAGATACAGATCATGTACTTTTCGAATACACAATTTGTTCCCTCTTGAGTATACGATGTGTCTAGAACCACGAATACCCTTGTGATAAAAAGCCATGTTTCGAAAAGTATGATTTTGTTTATTTGTTTTATAAAACAACGGAGACGCCAAAGGTGAGATCTAATTACACAACTGCCCCTGACTGTAGACAGTAGCTGATGGAGGCCGTTAGCTGGTGAGCTGTTGGTAACCAATACCCGTTACAAAGCTAGGAGAAACTACAACACTGATTTATGCCATGCTGGTGAGCTGTTGGTAACCAATACCAGTTACAAAGCTAGGAGAAACTCCAACACTGATTTGATGCCATGCTGGTGAGCTGTTGGTAACCAATACCAGTTACAAAGCTAGGAGAAACTACAACACTGATTTGATGCCATAGTTAATTGTTGCTGCTGGTTTGATACAAGTGTTGATGATAACCATTGAATAATTATTAGAAACCAAAGCTGACGATGATCACATGTGTGGGTCATAAACACATGAAGGTGTGGCGGTAGTATGACACAAGCATTGGTAAACAGCCTGACGACGTACAAGTGTGTGTTTTGACATTGTGCCCTGAGATTATGGTCTGCGTTATTTTTTGTTTTCAGTGCTTCATAGCGCTATCATGTGTTATCCCCCCTTATATTAACCCAATGAATGTATGTATATACTTCTTTAGTAGTATTTTAGACACCGAACATCAGTTGTCGCATCAGTCCAACTTTTAGGAAACCATTCCAGCCAAGCGTTTGTCATAAAACAATGCATTTGAATAGCTAGATTCCATGTAAAGAACACTCATAAACTTTTCTTTATAAAATGACACATCGAGGTATATTTACTCAATGTCATACTTATCGATTTGTGTTATATCAATAAACACATATTACATGCAAAGTATTACTGTTCCTGTTTGCCAGAACCATTATATGTCTGGTACAAGAAATTGTTAATTATTAGATTCCTGTTTGGTATCTGATTGCAATGTAATTTCGTGGTTAGACAAATCCAATATACTTTTTATCGTGTCTCAGACTGGTTATCGTCGTTCATTGATTTCAAATTATAGGCGAATATCGGATAACCCGTCACCAGAAGTAGCGACAATCTTGACAAACAAAAAGTAAAGGTCAAGGTCGTTACCCCGTATTTTAATTTATGCGTAGACTTTTATGTACTTGTATTGTCTAGGAGTGTATCGTTCAACGTACACATATTAGATTAATTCATCTCAAGAAAACTAGACCCTCTCGCTAAAAGTAGTGGTCTTATTATTTTAGGGTGAGGTGTGTGGTGATAGACAGACGTAATGCTACATATATTTAACTACTCATATCTGTGGACAGAAGGCTTAAGGTGGAACCAGTGTTTCTGTCGGGTTATACTTTGTCGGTTGTTTTTCCTGTCTTGTCTGGTTGTCATTATGGTTTGAAGTTTGATTTTGCTCCGAGCTTAGTAGACTCACCATGACGACAAGCTATCTTGCTGCAGTGTGTCGGTTTGGTTCCTTTGTAGTTTGTCATTGTGGTATGAGCTAGTGGTCTGTTTTTTTGCTCGTGTTTGTTTTTTGCGGTTCGTGTTGTTTTTGTCTTTTATGTTTGCCTTTATGCTCTGTTTTTTTCTGCTTAACGTCGTTTTGTCTGTTCGATTAATTCTACATTTTGTTACAGTCTGAAGTATAAACATTTAATAAGCTACTTTGCTTATAAAATTTGGTTTTCACACGGTCTATCATACGTGCAAATTTCCTTTATTAGCTAAAGGCTTGCTTTGGCAAATTCATTTAATTTACACACATTAGATTATTTGATTGAATTGCGGTTAAATTCGAGGAAATAAGATATCAATCACATGTTAATCGTAACGTATAATTGTAATTATCTATAATAGACAATAATCACGTAGAGAGACAGACCAAATAACCGTTTTCCAAGCCGAAGCACTTTAAAATAGCACGTGTTTGTTCGCTTGTTATCTCTATACGTATATTACTGACTGTTCATATCTTGTAACAGGTGCGTTACAATTACATGTGTATAAAGAAAGAATTGATTGTACAATATAAGCTTTGTCAAAATTCATTTATAGCTTGACAATTTATCAATATCAGCATCCCTCTTATTTGCCCTTTTCTCCACAGAATATCAAATGTCATTGACAAACGCAACGTCAGAGTAAATTTAACATTGACGTTTGATTAATACTGCAATGTTTCCATTGTTATTAATGTGATTAAATCTGTGATATTGCCATGGCAACGACCAGAATGTTATTATTCAACAGTGTAACAACAATAGTCAACAAGGAAGGTTTGACAGAGCGAACGGTACATAAATGATTTCTAAGTCTTCATTGAAATCCTATATTAATTATTTTGGCACTTTTCCATTACGCTTACTGGATATATATACGTACTTATTGTGAAGCGCCGCCGAATTGTAGAAGTTTGATTGTCACATTGGTTTCTGTTCTATGTCAGAACTAGCTTCGTTTATTTGACTGATTCGTGTTAATTGGGTGAAGAATCGGAAATGGTTATAGATTAACGATAGTACAGATTTTTCATAGTAGCAATTTCAGATACGGGAATTACATATTTTCCCCCAATCCAGCAAAATGCAATATTGCCTAAGATACAGATCATGTACTTTTCGGATACGCAATATTTTCCCTCATAGGTATATGGTGTGTCTAGAACTAAGTTTTCCATTTGATTTAATCATTAATGTTCTATATTGGGTTATTCGTGTTTACTTAATTTGTTCTATAACTGAACACGTGACACAATGGTGCCTCTGGTTAAATACCGTGGCTGATAGGTGTCATTATCGGGAGGCCCCAACTGATGGTTGGCCCGAAGTCTGGCTCCCATCATAAGGACGAAAACCAGACCAGGTGGTCAATAGCGTGATGCCTTAATTGATGACGGTCACTGGCTTTATACTATAGTTGATGGTAACCACTGAATGAATGCCGATGGAAGTAAAGCCTAAGCTGATGGTGATCACTATGTGTTGGTCGTGACTGGTGGAATAAAGATGTGACCGTATTATACAACACACACTTGGTAAGCAACATGACGACGTACAGATGTGTGTTTGGACATTGTGACCCGTGATCATGGTCTGTCTTATTTCCATTTTCTGTGCTTCCAGCGCATAACGCTATCCTGTGTTACCTCCCCTTGTATAAAACAATAAACGTATGAATTAATTTCTATAGTAGCGATGAAAGTGATATTTTAGACAACGAACACCAGATGTCGCTCCAGTCCAACTTTTAGAAACCCATTGCAACCAAGCGTTTGTAATAAAACCAAGCAATTGAATGACTAGATTCCATGCCAAGAATCTTCAGAAACTTGTTTCATAAAATGAAACATCGAGGTTTATTTACTCATGCTTATCGATTGGTGCTTTATCAATAAACACATATTAGATACAAAGTATTAATGTTTCTGTTTGTCAGAACCATTATATGTCTGGTACAAGAAATTGTGAATTATTAGATTTCTGTTTGCTATCTGATCGCAATGTAATTTTGTGGTTAGACAAATCCAATATACTTGTTATCGTTTCTCAGACTGGTTATCGCAGTTCATTGATTTCAAATCATAGGCGAATATCGGATAACCTGTCACCGGAAGTAGCGTCAATCTTGACAAACAAAAAGTGAAAGTCAAGGTCGTTACCCCGTATTTTCAACTTATGCGTATATGTACTAGTATTGTCTAGGGGTGTATCGTTCAACGTAGACAGATCAGATGAATTCATCTCAAGAAAACCTCTAGATTCTCTCTATATAAGAAGTGGTCTTATTATTTTAGGACGAGGTGTGTGGTGATAGACAGACGTTATGCTACATATATTTAACTACTCATATACATGAGCAGACGGCTTAGGATGGAACCAGTGGAATATCATTGTTTCTGTCGGGTTACGCTCTGCCAGTTGTCTCGTCTGGTTGTTATTGAGGTTTGAAGTTTGGCTTTTGCTCCAGGTTTGTTTGACTCACCAGGGCTATCTTGGTACAAAGTGTTGGTTTTCTCGGTCAGCAGTTTGTCCTTGTGGCTTGCGCTTGTGACCAGTGTTATATTGCTTGTGTTGGGCTTGTGTTATTCGTGCTACTTTTCTGTTTTGTGTGACTTTATGCTTTATCATTTCTGCTTAGCGCTGTTTTGACTATGCGATTTATTATGTGTTTTGCCCACTCTGATATATGAACATTTAACAAACTACTTTTTTATAACTTGTAGTTTTCACAGGGCTAACGTACGTGTAAAGTTCATTCATTAGCTAAGATCTGGCTTAGGCAAATTGATCTAATTTACATACACACACATTAGATTATTGGATTCAATGCGGCTAAATTCAAGAAAATAAGATATCATTCACGTGTTAATCTTAACGTATAATTGTAATTACCTATAACATACAATGTTCATGTAGAGAGACAGAGCAAATAACTGTTTCCAAGCCGAAGCAGTTTAAAATAGCACGTGTTTGTTCGCTCGTTATTTCTATACGTGTATTACTGTTCATATCTTGTAACAGGTGCGTTACAATTACATGTGTATTAAGAAAGAATTGATTGTACAATATAAGCTTTGTCAAAATTCATTTATAGCTTGACAATTTATCAATATCAGCATCTCTCTTATTTGCCCTTTTCTCCACAGAATATCAAATGTCATTGACAAACACAACGTCAGAGTAAATTATACATTGACGTTTGATTAATACTGCAATGTTTCCATTGTTATTAATGTGATTAAATCTGTGATATTGCCATGGCAACGACCAAAATGTTATTATTCAACAGTATAACAACAATAGTCAACAAGGAAGGTTTGACAGAAATGATTTCTAAGTATTCATTGAAATCCTATATTAATTATTTTGGCACTTTTCCATTACGCTTACTGGATATATATACGTACTTATTGTGAAGCGCCGCCGAATTGTAGAAGTTTGATTGTCACATTGGTTTCTGTTCTATGTCAGAACTAGCTTCGTTTATTTGACTGATTCGTGTTAATTGGGTGGAGAATCGGAAATGGTTATAGATTAACGATAGTACAGATTTTTCATAGTAGCAATTTCAGATACGGGAATTACATATTTTCCACCAATCCAGCAAAATGCAATATTGCCTAAGATACAGATCATGTACTTTTCGGATACGCAATATTTTCCCTCATAGGTATATGGTGTGTCTAGAACTAGGTTTTCATTTGATTTAATCATTAATGTTCTATATTGGGCTATTCGTGTTTACTTAATTTGTTATATAACTAAACACGAGACACAAGGGTGCCTCTGGTTAAATACCGCAGCTGATAGGTGTCATTATCGGGAGGCCCCAACTGATGGTTGGCCCGAAGTCTGGCTCAAATCATGATGACGGAAACCAGACCAGTCGGTCGATAGCGTATGGCCTTAGTTGATGACGGTCACTGGCTTTATACTATAGTTGATGGTAACCACTGAATGAATGCAATGGCTCATTTGCCGATGGAAGTAAAGCCTAAGCTGATGGTGATCACTATGTGTTGGTCGTGACTGGTGGAATAAAGATGTGACCGTATTATACAACACACACTTGGTAAGCAAAACGAAGACGTACAGGTGTGTGTTTGGACATAGTGACCCGTGATCATGGTCTGTCTTATTTCCATTTTCTGGGCTACCAGTACATAACGCTTTCCTGTGTTACCTCTCCTTGTATAGAACAATTAACGTATGTATTAACTTCTTTAGTAGCGCTGAAAGTGGTATTTTAGGCAACAAACACCAGTTGTCGTACCAGTCCAACTTTTAGGAACCCATTGCAACCAAGCGTTTGTAATAAAACCAAGCAATTGAATTACTAGATTCCATGCCAAGAATCTTCAGAAACTTGTTTTATAAAATGAAACATCGAGGTTTATTTACTCATGCTTATCGATTGGTGCTTTATCAATAAACACATATTAGATACAAAGTATTAATGTTTCTGTTTGTCAGAACCATTATATGTCTGGTACAAGAAATTGTGAATTATTAGATTTCTGTTTGCTATCTGATCGCAATGTAATTTTGTGGTAAGACAAATCCAATATACTTTTTATCGTTTCTCAGACTGGTTATCGCAGTTCATTGATTTCAAATCATAGGCGAATATCGGATAACCTGTCACCGGAAGTAGCGTCAATCTTGACAAGCAAAAAGTAAAAGTCAAGGTCGTTACCCCGTATTTTCAATTTATGCGTATATGTACTAGTATTGTCTAGGGGTGTATCGTTCAACGTAGACAGATCAGATGAATTCATCTCAAGAAAACCTCTAGATTCTCTCTATATAAGAAGTGGTCTTATTATTTTAGGACGAGGTGTGTGGTGATAGACAGACGTTATGCTACATATATTTAACTACTCATATACATGAGCAGACGGCTTAGGATGGAACCAGTGGAATATCATTGTTTCTGTCGGGTTACGCTCTGCCAGTTGTCTCGTCTGGTTGTAATTGAGGTTTGAAGTTTGGCTTTTGCTCCAGGTTTGTTTGACTCACCAGGGCTATCTTGGTACAAAGTGTTGGTTTTCTCGGTCAGCAGTTTGTCCTTGTGGCTTGCGCTTGTGACCATTGTTATATTGCTTGTGTTGGGCTTGTGTTATTCGTGCTACTTTTCTGTTTTGTGTGACTTTATGCTTTATCATTTCTGCTTAGCGCTGCTTTGACTATGCGATTTATTATGTGTTTTGCCCACTCTGATATATGAACATTTAACAAACTACTTTTTTATAACTTGTAGTTTTCACAGGGCTAACGTACGTGTAAAGTTCATTCATTAGCTAAGATCTGGCTTAGGCAAATTGATCTAATTTACATACACACACATTAGATTATTGGATTCAATGCGGCTAAATTCAAGAAAATAAGATAGCATTCACGTGTTAATCTTAACGTATAATTGTAATTACCTATAACATACAATGTTCATGTAGAGAGACAGAGCAAATAACTGTTTCCAAGCCGAAGCAGTTTAAAATAGCACGTGTTTGTTCGCTCGTTATTTCTATACGTATATTACTGACTGTTCATATCTTGTAACAGGTGCGTTACAATTACATGTGTATAAAGAAAGAATTGATTGTACAATATAAGCTTTGTCAAAATTCATTTATAGCTTGACAATTTATCAATATCAGCATCTCTCTTATTTGCCCTTTTCTCCACAGAATATCAAATGTCATTGACAAACACAACGTCAGAGTAAATTAAACATTGACGTTTGATTAATACTGCAATGTTTCCATTGTTATTAATGTGATTAAATCTGTGATATTGCCATGGCAACGACCAGAATGTTATTATTCAACAGTATAACAACAATAGTCAACAAGGAAGGTTTGACAGAGCGAACGGTACATAAATGATTTCTAAGTCTTCATTGAAATCCTATATTAATTATTTTGGCACTTTTCCATTACGCTTACTGGATATATATACGTACATATTGTGAAGCGCCGCCGAATTGTAGAAGTTTGATTGTCACATTGGTTTCTGTTCTATGTCAGAATTAGCTTCGTTTATTTGACTGATTCATGTTTATAGGGGGGAGTATCGGAAATGGTTATAGACAGATTTACGTTAATACAGATATTTCATAGTAGCAATTTCAGAATTGGGAATTGCATACTTCCCCCGATCCAGCAAAATGTAATATTGCCTAAGATACAGATCATGTACTTTGGATACGCAATATTGTTCCCTCATAGGTATATGGTGTGTCTAGAACTAGGTTTACCATTTGATTTTATCATTAGTGTTCTATATGGAGCTATTTGGGTTTACCTAATTTGTTATATAACTAAACACGAGACACATGGGTTCCTCTGGTTAAATACCGCAGCTGATAGGTGTCATTATCGGGAGGCCCCAACTGATGGTTGGCCCGAAGTCTGGCTCAAATCATGAGGACGGAAACCAGACCAGGTGGTCAATAGCGTGATGCCTTAGTTGATGACGGTCACTGGCTTTATTCTATAGTTGATGGTAACCACTGAATGAATGCAAAGGCTCATTTGCCGATGGAAGCCAAAGCTGATGGTGATCACTATGTGTTTGGTCGTGACTGATGGCATAAAGATGTGACCGTATTATACAACACACACTTGGTAAACAAAATGACGACGTACATTGGACATTATGCCCCGTGATCATGGTCTGTCTTATTTCCATTGTCTGTGCTACCAGTACATAACGCTATCCTGTGTTACCTCCCCTTGTATAAAACAATAAACGTATATGTTAACTTCTTTAGTAGCGCTGACAAGTTGTCGCACCAGTCCAACTTTTAGGAAGCAATTACAGCCAAGTGTTTGTAATAAAACCACGCATTTGAATGGCTATATTCCATGCAAAGAATATTCATTGCAACGAACACTCAGAAACTTGTTTCGTAAAATGACACATCGAGGTTTATTTACTCATGCCTATAGATTTGTGTTATATCAATAAACACATATTAGATACAAAGTATTAATGTTTCTGTTTGCCAGAACCATTATATGTCTGGTACAAGAAATTGTGAATTATTAGATTCCTGTTTGGTATCTGATTGCAATGTAATTTCGTGGTTAGACAAATCCGATATACTTTTTTATCGTTTCTCAGACTGGTTATCGCAGGTCATTGATTTCAACAATCGTGACTACTCGGGCAATTCTGTAACTTAATCAAAGTACTGAAAGTACTGACAGGCTGGCGAACTGCTAAGGAACAATAGCTTTTCAAGTAATATAACATCAAGTGGTTTTCTAAGTCGAACGAGAGGTAAGTGCTGGACTCAACAAAAAAAAAAAAAAAAAAAAAAAAAGCCGCCGTGATTCGATCGCTGGACCTTAGCATCAGAAAATTACTAAGCGAGTTGCTCATCCACTCGACCACGATCTCGTTGGAGAATAATGACCTAAATAATTTAACATAATACAATCATTTATGCGCGCGCTATATCGCGTTCGTAACGCGTAGTATACGAACGCGTAGTAATAATTATCAACGCCTTTAAACACCTTTTCTTTTAATTTCATACAATTTCCTTCCATTTCAAGAAGAAACTTATATATTACAATCGAACAGAATAAATGAAACAAGGAAAGTTGAATGTTCTTATCTTGCAAAACGAATTAACGAGGAGAAACTATTTGCATTGAGTGTATAGATACTGTGTTGTCAGTTTCGGGAGTAAATTCATCTTAGTGGATTTCATTTTTTAGGATTGTAATAGTCTGGCGCAAATCGCCAGCCTAAAAATACGTCAGTTTTTCAATGCTACTAAGGCGCCCTTCAATTACCGGTCTCCTTTAAATAGCTCGTACCTTCCCTGGAGTAAGTAACATTTAAGTTTTCTTCGATTGCATCGTTTGATTCTCATGGGTCATGTTGTAAAGTAGTCCCATTTATGTCTGAGTCACTTACTTTCGTTATATAAACACCGATCAGTTCCGATTGTAATTTCAAATCATAGGCGATTATCGGATAACCCGTCACCGGAAGTAGCGTCGATCTCGACAAAAAAAGTAAAAGTCAAGATCGTTATTATTGGATTGAATGGCAGCTTAATTCGTGGAAATAAGATATTAATCACATGTTAATCTTAACGTATAATTGTAATTATCTATACAGATAAGTAGCAGACAATAATGACGTAGAGAGACATACCAAATAACTGTTTTCCAAGTCGAAGCACTTTAAAATAGCACGTGTTTGTTTGCTCGTTATCTGTATACGTATATAACTGACTGTCCATATTTTATAACATGTACGTTATAATAACATTTGTATACCGAACGAATTGTACAATATAGTCATGCGATGAATGTCAAAAGTTCATTTATATACAACGTAGCTTGACAATTTATCAATTTCAGCACCTCTCTTGTTTGCCTTTTTTTCTCCACAGAATATCAAATGTAATTGACAAACACAACGTCAGAGTAAATTAAACATTGACGTTTGATTAATACTGCAGTGTTTTCATTGATATTAATGTGATTAAATCTGTGATGTTGCCATAGGAACCACGCGAATGGTATTATTCAACAATATAACAACAATAGTCAACAAGAAAGGTTTGACAAAGGGAACGGTACATGAATGATTTCTAAGACTTCATTGAAATCCTATATTAATTATATGGCACTTTTCCATTACGCTTACTGGATTTACACACTGTATATACGTATTAATGTGAAGCGCCGCCGAATTGTAGAAGTTTGATTGTCACATTGGTTTCTGTTCTATGGTAGAACTAGCCTTATTTATTTGACTGATTCATGTTTATTAGGGGAAGTATCGGAAATAGCTATAGATTGACGTTAATACTGATATTTCATAGTAGCAATTTCAGATTCGGGAATTACGTATTTTCCTCCAATCCAGCAAAATGCAATATTGCCTAAGATACAGATCATGTACTTTTGGAATACGCAAAAGCGTTTCCTCATAGGTATACGGTATGTCTAGAACTAGGTTTTCCATTTGATTTAATAATTAATGCTCTATTTTGGAGTTAATTGTGTTTACTTAATTTGCTTTATAACTAAACCTGCAACATCAAAGGCGTGATTGACCTGAGTAGACAGCTGCCTCTTACTGCAGTATGTAGTTGATGATGTCACTTAAAATGGGGGTGACCATAATAAATGGTTGCCATGAGCCTGACGCCTGTGTCAAAACTTTGAGAAACTACGACAAGCTTGAGGACGGAAACCAATCCAGGTGATTTGAGACCATTAAGTGAATGTCATGGCTCATTTACCAATGGAAGTCAAAGCTGATGGTGATCACTATGCCATTGCATGTGTCTAAAGATGAGACAGTGTTATACACTAAACACTTGGTAAGTAACCTGGCGACTTACAAGTTTGTGTTTGGACATTGTTCCGCGTGATCATGGTATGTGCTATTTTTCTTTTCTGTGCTTCGTAGCGCTTTCATGTGCTACCCCCTGTATGAACCAATGAATGTATGTATTAACTTATTTAATAGTATTTTAGACGACGGACATCAGTTGTCGTACCAGTCCAACTTTTAGGAAGCAATTGCCTCCAAGCGTTTAGAATGAAAAAACATGCACTTGAATGGCTAGATTCCATGCAAAGAACTATCAGAAACTTGTTTCATAAAATGACACATCGAGGTTTATTTACTCAATGCCATACTTATCGATTTGTGTTATATCAATAAACACATATTAGATACAAAGTATTAATGTTTCTGTTTGCCAGAACCATTATATGTCTGGTACAAGAAATTGTGAATTATTAGATTCCTGTTTGGTATCTGATTGCAATGTAATTTCGTGGTTAGACAAATCTAATATACTTTTTTATCGTGTCTCAGACTGGTTATCGCAGTTCATTGATTTCAAATTATAGGCGAATATCGGATAACCCGTCACCGGATGTAGCGACAGTCTTGACAAACAAAAAGTAAAGGTCAAGTTCGTTACCCCGTATTTTCAATTTATGCGTACATGTACTAGTATTGTCAAGGGGTGTATCGTTCAACGTAGACATATCAGATTAATTCATCTCAAGAAAACTAGATTCTTTCTCTATTAGTAGAGGTCTTATTATTTTAGGATAAGGTGTATGATGATAGACAAACGTAATACAACATGTGTATAACTATTTCTCTTTTTTGACAGAACGCTTAAAGGGACTCAACTCCATTTCGATGATAAAAATACGTTTTGTAAACGTTTTAATCGCAAAAATAAGTTTAGGGAATTATTAAGTATTCTTACAAATTACATTGCGATCAAAGGCGCTATTAATGAAAACCCCAGAATATGTTTTACCGTCCTTTAATTCGGTAACGAGAAGTTTTTTTTTATTATAAAATTTTGCAATTAACAAACAAGAGCTGAGTCCCTTTAAGGTGGAGCAAGTACACTCTTTTTTTAAAGTAGTCTTAGAAGCATTGCAACTTGAAGTTAAAACCGATAACTTCAATTTAATGAAACACTGTATGGTGATTACTAATGGAATTCTGTAGTCGGCTCATACAAAGGGGACGTTATTAAGATTATCTATTGGACCCCTTATCGCCCCCAAAAAGACAAAATACAAATTTTGCGAGAGTCGCTTCCCTTAGACAATAAACCAAACCTTTATTGTTGACAATTCTTTATTTGTCAACAAATCAACATTGAGCTGTATTTCGTTTTCAAAATTTGGGACTCAACTAAAGGACTCAAAATGCACCATTCTGCAGATAGGTTTCAACAGTATTGCATTTTGAATATACATATTATAGCAATGTAAGGTTTAATGGGGCTTTAATATATTTGGATCACCGACACTTTTCTAAACATTTCAAATGAAAGTGTATGAGATTTTGTCTTTCGTCGTAGACTGATCTTAACCGTATATGTCTCTAACGACTAATACCTATATGTCAAGTTTCTCTCTCATTTCTCCACAATGAATTAGAATAATTTGTGAATGTCAACTGTATTCATTAGACTGCCAATATTGTTCGTATGACAGACATAAGAATTGCTGGTTGTCTGTATATGTATAGTTTTAGACTGACAGGAAGTCTCCAATATCTGTAGATCTCGATTAAAAGTACCAATCGTTCAAGAAGATGTGTCAGTTGTTTGAATATTCAATATTTTTGAATATTCAATATTTTAATTAAAACTTGGCGTTTTCCTGTAATGCAAATCAGTTGTTAGACAGTCTATTTTAATTAGTTGAGATTTGCTGGCTTTCATCATTAAGCGCTTAAGCCACAACTTTGCTTCTAGTCTACACATGAGAAGAAATACACATACTAGTATTATTGCAATTCATAAAAGCCGAGATGATCAGAATGACGATTTTACTTACTTTGGTTTTCTGCTGTCTGGAATGGTGTAGTAAAGTAAAAACTTGATTGGGTAGACTATCATCCATTTAACAAATGCTAAATATCCTTCTTGTGCTGAAAGATAATATCAATACAGACAACTTATTAGTGTAATAAAGTAAAAAGTACTCATATACTGTTATTACAATTATTTACAAGTTTAAGGACATGTTGAATTCATGTCACTCCATTTGCTTGCGCTATTATTGGTTTTTGGTTTTCTCATTTAAATCAACTAGTACTTCCATTCGAAAATGGGTTTACTTCGTTTATAATAATAGAGTTTGGTAGAGTTTGATTTCAAATACAATAGATATATACATGTATGTACAATCAAAGCGTATGCAAATATTAAAATATACAACATCATCTAGTACTGTAAAATCATTTAATTTTGATGGGATGGAACTTCGTGGATTTTGGTAAAAAGACCATTTCGATAGGACTGATCGTTGGATGTTGCATTTCAGGTCATAAATACAAGGGTCAAAATAATTGTTCGATGGGATTTGACATCATGGAATAAGTGGACCAGAAAATCTACGAAATCTAACCGCCACCGAAAAATGTTGATTTGCGGTATATTAGATTAGTTTTGTTAAAATAATTTAGGTTTGTTAATTATCCGTGCAATCTATGTATAGCATCTGAATTGTATTTAAACTCGCAATTTTAAGGATTCTAATTTGAATAATTAGATTTCTAAGACATAAGCAGCTTTGTTAGTTCATTTTACTTCTAGGCCAACCCAACTCTAGGGAATACATAAATGCCTTAGTTAGAAATAATTTGAAAATCAGACAAACTAATTGAATCACTAAAATGTCAATGAACTGGTAAATGCACGAAAACAACTACAAGGTTGGTGTTTTCATTAGATTACCAATCTTAGGCGGTGTTTTCCAAGAGTCAAAATCCTCATCATATGCCATGCTCATCCTGCAAAACAAACACAACTAAGAAATCATCAAATTTTGTACCATTTCGTACCATTATATTTTTATATAAAAGCTATCATCAATCCCCTTAAGGTTTGCATTTTCTTTAAAACTTAAAACTTAGAAAAATGGTATAAATCTTGATTTGTTTTAAAAAATGTTATTATATATCATTCTAATAATTTTCTTTAAAATTGGTATAGGATTAAAAACTTGCTCGAGTTGAGACGCTTTACAGACGGATTGGAGTGTTCGTCCGTTGGAAGCCAGAACGGTTCACTAATCTTCTTAATTATTACATGTTCCTGATTTAAACAAAATTTATTTCATAACATGATATACAATGTATATACATTTGTTGATACAAATCAAGGATTGGGTAGAAAGCTAAGCTTATTTAGAAACTCGCTCATGTTCTTATTGGCCCTCAATTTTGTTTTTCAAGGGACATCGTGCTCAAGTAGCTTACCAGTTCCTGACAGATTTGGCGTATGACCGCATCGTGGATGCCCGACTTCCTTTCTGATACATTTGACGTCTCAAAAATGCTGAATCTCGCATCATTCTTTTTCTCTACAAATAAAAAATATAATATAAAATAACAGTTTAAAAAATTATGGGACTTTAATGTATAATATTGAAGAACTGGTTTGTTTAATTTCAAGATAATGTGATTGAGTACTGTAATCTAAATAACACTCACTGGGGATAGGATGAATTGAAATTCAAAATTATAATAAAACAGTTTCTATACATGTATAATAGACAAACATTTTTTTGTACTTACATAACATACGATAAGCCTAGATGCAGCTATAAATCTGGTCCTCCCTCCAAAGTTATGTCCCATCATTATACGGAACGCTGCCTCCTCAAATGATAATCTACAAAACAGCATAGGAATAAATAGAATAATTGTTTTTTTTACTTAAAATGTCGGTCCCTTTTTGCATATTCTTTTGATGTATACTGTACACGAAGTTTCATAATGAGTTGCATGTCATAGTATTGAGGCTGATAATTGTGTGCATGGTATCCTTTAAAACATACGTTTTCTTTTATTTTAAATCGTTTATTAATATTTTCAAGGTTGCTATGACACGAACAGTTTATATGCGTTTTATTACGATGACTAAAATTAATATACCTCAAATAACATGGCATGTTACCGTAAAACAATAGATGCGGATACAGGGCGTCAAAATTCGAGTTTTGATATCACAAATAGGAGACTGACAGGTGATCACTGACTTGATTTCGATACTCGTATCGATTTGTGATGGCGTTTGGTATAGCATTTACTTGTCTTGGTCGAATAATTTATTATAGGTGCAGTGTAATTTTTCCCAGGGCAACCGCTCATTGGTGCTTTGTTACTCTGGAAGAGGTTCTCAAAGGGGGGACACAGAACTAACTTCACGACACTTTTTTTATATTTGTTGTTTCAAACCGTGGGAAAGTCTGGTCTTTGATTTATGCTCCCAAAGCATAACAATGACTAATATAAAAGTACAGGGTATCCAAAAAGAAATTAAACGTCGTAATTTTCTATAAAATGACGTAACCGACAAAAAATTGTCATTTTAGAAAATTGACATATTTCTAAAAAATTCCGAGCTATACTTCAGACAAACAAAGCTTACATTTTCCGTCTATACATGTGTAAGATTTCTGTGTAATAGCAGAACGTTGAGATTTGATAAAAATACGCTGAAACTGTATACTTTTTGGACACCCTGCACAGTACTTACTTGACAGTGGAATTCATTGCATACTCGTCAGCCGTTTGTATGTTTGGTTTATATTCCTGTAGTTCTGTACTGTCTGAATTATTCACTTCTACATCTACTGACGTGTGGAAAACATCATCGTCGTCCCCAAATTGTTCTACAATAGGTTCCATACAATCATTAATATTTTGAAAAGTACACTTTATCAATACTAGCAATATGTGCCTTACCATATATTCGTGACGTGTTTTGTATTTTCTGTGCTCGGCTGATTAAGTTGAGTGCTGTCTTCCCTGTTTAATTTTCTCAAAATCTTAAATCGTTTTGTATAATGGCACCAGAATAACTGATTGCTATGCTCCTTTGCATCGTACAGATTGCCCCCATCGGGTAAATTGGGCTTCAATTTCAGATAGAACACTTGTTACATGGTTTGTCTTTCCTAATGCCTAACATTTATTTAGTTTTGAAAACGCTTAAATCCAAAGATAATGTAAACATTATTTTAGTAACCAACGTGTCTGAAACGACCTCGAAGACATTTTCATGACCTCTTGCCGAATGAATGCCTGCACATGTGGTTTGCGTGGGTCTGTTTTGATCTGCATATGAAACATTGGCACGAAAAAAAGATTACGTTCTAAAAAGGATTTACTGTACATTAACCAATCATATAACACTACTGAATTATAACACGGAAGATGTGCTAGCTACTGTCTCAAGAGAAATGGCAATTATTTCTTTCGCGACTTTATGTATCATTGGAACCTATAACCTTTTCCGCTATCTACAAATCCTATACAGCAGGGAATTGGGACGATATTTTTCTCCTCGGTCAGAAATTACGAAATCACATGTAAAGAGGTATTGACGTGGTATAACAATTATGTCCTTGGCATCTTGGGAATATGGTTAGGAAGATATTTATCATTTATTTGTGTGGCATGAATCTGGAAAAATCTTCACCCGTAAAATGGACACTACCAGGAGACTGACTTTGTCATACTATGTTTTATTCAATATAAACGGGCCACATGTGTTCGCTGCCCAATGAAATTATTATTTTATTCCTTTCCATCCACGCGCTTCCTCGAATAAATCTCTAGTTGGAACGAACATGCATTAAAATGTTCTAACTAAATGGTCATTAAATCATTAATAGAGTCATGTAGCCGTGTTCTTTCTGGGCCTAGAATCTATGATATTGTAGTGTGGTGGGTACGGTGGTCAAATTGTAGTTATTGCACGTGCAGTATTCCAGTTTGTTGCACTATTTCCACCGCAACGATGATGTAATCACTATAAGATATACCAACATAAAAGCATTACAAATACTCGAGAAAGCAATCGTCAATGTAACATATCGAATAAAAGTCGTCGGAGAATATATTTTTAGAACAAATTACAAAAAGGGAGGCGTGTCTTTGAAACCAAACAAAACAACACAAACGCTGAAGTGTTCGTAACGGAAATAGAAAGAAGACACATTCTTTCAAATGGTTTGAAATTCCCGTATGAAGTTTCCACAAAAACGCTGTCTGCTAACGTGTATCTAATTCCTCCATTAGGAAATTAATGCGCCGAGAAAATAGGACCAGTTCGGTTTATTGTAAAGCGGACTGATACAGTGTAATTTCTTCTGCTGATCAGTGAAGAGCGCACGTCCAAGAACTAGAATGACTGAAAACGCCTTGATCTAAATCTAGGATTCCTTGCCTTATGAAGATTTAAACAGGTTTCGAAGATTGTATTCCTTGGAGAATTTGCATGACGTAACAAATTCTTCATGAAGATAAAAGCTCTATAAACGTAAAATCTAGGCGAATACATGCAGAAAATAAGACTTTTAATTTCCCTTGAGTATACAATATTTGAAAGTATTTTAAACTAATGCTGATAATGTGCTTTTATATAAATGCCTAACTGATTACACCCGTGTCTGTTCCAACATTGATGGACTGATGAATACTGTAAACTTACCGTTTATCTTTGATGGAATATATATTAAAGTTCATTTTCCATTTTGAGAAGCATTGATTACATCAAATGGAACTACACGATTTAGTTTGAAATTCTCTTACTTATATAATCAGTAAGGATCAATATAACTGCCAAACAATGCATTCGGTTGTAAAAGTATAAAGATATAATCGACACTTTCTTTGAAATTCGTTGATATATATAATTATATTATTTAATATTTGTTGATTTAGCAAAACTTATTTAGCAACAAATGGGAGGGTGTGCGTGTATACCAGTATTTGGATATGAAACTTCAAACTAAAAATTAATTTCATGAAAGAGTTCTATAATGCATGGTCGGACATTA
This sequence comes from Spisula subtruncata, assembly GCA_963678985.1. Taxonomy (NCBI): domain Eukaryota; kingdom Metazoa; phylum Mollusca; class Bivalvia; order Venerida; family Mactridae; genus Spisula; species Spisula subtruncata. The sequence continues at coordinate 22,228,325 of OY787661.1, forward strand.
CATCTATTGACGTGTCATCAAAACCAAGATAACTAGAATGGACTGGGATTTACTATGATTCTCGCATTGGCCGAAATATTGCCTGATTTAACCTTTTACTAGTAATAGTTTGCTGAAACTTGATTCCAGCAGAAAGATAACCGTGTATTCCAACTTTATGACCTGATAAACATGTTATGAAGTGTCATATCCTCCAATAACTGGATTAAAAACGTAGAACAGACAACAATAATAATTCCCGACCAATTCGGTTGCCGAACTAAAATAACCTTTACATGTTACAAAAAATGGTTCAAGCACGTTCAAGTATTGTCTTTTCTACAATGCTAATCCGTCCATGAACTAATGTTCACGTTAATTCCGTATTCAGTAGAGGTCTAATCCTATTCCCTGAGCCACACCGTCTTTGTTTTCATTCACCGAGATTGTAGCTATGAAATGGATCTATTATATTAACAAATCCACAGAGACCCATGACAATACATGCAAGATAAGAAAAGGTAATTACTACGGCGGGTTTACGATGCCATTATAAAATCCGAGTTTTTCCTGAGATCAACATTTCACTTTTCTTGGACTCAGAAGTATTGCATGTTGTTAAGTATTTGCAAGGAAACTTTGGTTTTTTACTCTGTTTATTTCTGTTTACGAAAACTTTTCTCTAATTTATGGATTTGGTGAACACAGCAATAAGTGATCCCTCGCGAAAAATGCGTTTCTTTTTCAAAACATTTAGAGGTTTTATTATCTCACCATAGTCTCCTTGTATTTTATTCAGCTGCTTCCCAATGACACCATTAGATGATAGCTTTTCTGTAGTCAACCATTTCAACTTGTCTGACACGATATTTTGAAGAGTACGATTATACCTGTAACGATAAGTTAATAATTGTATGAAGTTTTAGAAAGATCTTCTAGGACATTTTAATAGACCTACGTACGAACATAAGTAACTAATTTAATCAATTATATAAGTATGCGAAAGTTGATATCAATGTTACTGTTCTTTAATGATTTAATTTTGCAAACTTGTGGTGATTTGTCTAAAAAGCTCCATGGTGCTTTTATTATGATATGTTGTTATTCAGCCATAATTTAAATTGGATTCTGCTAAATATCAACTACAACATTTATGCATTTCTATTTCTCAAATTCAAGAGTTTTATGAATTCACGATGAACTAAAGGTGTAATTATGACATCACACGCAATGCGTATATTTCTGAGAATAATGTAGATAATCGTAGATAATGATCTTCCTTTAATGGAGACATATTGTTACACAAACCAGAAATATGTTAATATGTAATGCATATGAGAATAGAAGAACGACACATTGATACACGCATAAATTCATTCCACAATCATAGAAGCATTGAAACCACGACGTCAAATCAATCACTGATAAGTCTGATATGATTTGCATAAATATCTCCAAGTAAGCAATTAAATATGATTGATTGATCAGAATGTTAGCAGTGTAATTCTTATAGCATCGACTGGATTCTGACATACAACTATTTTTCATGCACAGGATTCCGCCTGCATTGAAACTTGAAAGCTAAAAAATGTTCTTAAGATTCTGTAGTGACAAATACTCATAGAAATACCCCGTTATGCATAATTTTATGTTGACGTCGAGTGTTGCCTTTTATAGTCGTGACGGATGGCTATTGAAGAAACATACATAAGTTAGTATATAATTTCTCAAAATTGTCTGTTATATGTTAAAGTGTTTCGCTATTGAACTTGACATCAAGGGGAGTACTTTTGACAAGGTACAGCCCTTCTATCGTGTCGAGATTTTTAGGAACACGTATAATCCTCTATCAGAAACTTGTTTCTGTTCGATCATATTACGAACAAATGCAGCTCAATAGAAATTTCATTTGGAACTGAGCATATGTCTGATAATACGAAGATAATCCTAAGCTAATGGAGACGTACAGTAGCATAAAACACCAGAAAACATGTTAATATATGATGCATATGACAAAAGATGAACGACACATTGTTATACATATAAAATCATTCAGCAATCATAGAAAAATAATTGCAGCCACGGCGTCAAATCAATCAAAGATTAGTCTGACGCGATTTGCATAAATATCTCCAAGTAAGCAATTAAATATGATTGATTGACCGGAATGTTAGCAGTGTCATTCTTAAAGCATCGACTGGATTCTGACCTACAACTATCAATTCTCTATATTCCGCCTACATTGAAAGTAAAAACATATCTTTAAGACTTTATAGTGACAAATTCACACAGAAATACCATGTTTTGCCACAGATATATATTAGAACGTCATGTTCTCAAATTGTAGCTCTTTATGGTCTTGACGGGTGACTTTATGAGAAATATACATACGTTTGTAAGTTTTTAAAACGTTTCTGTTGTTAAATGTTAAGGTTCCTGTGTGAATGGAATATAAAACTGGCATTAAGGTACGTAAATCTTGCCATAATCAGGCTTTACGTCATGTCGATATATTTGCGGAACACGTAAAACGATTTGTCAAACTCTGTTGTTCTTCGATCGCTTGTGACCAGTCCTCACTTATTTCGATTAAACGTTGCCCAATAGAAAGGTCAATTCGAATATTGTATACCAATTAAGAAATTTGACAGAAACTGTTTAAAACCCAATCTGTTATCACCGGCAAACATCAATAGAAACATTACAGATGAGTTTGAAACAATACGCTTGATGAAACAAATGGTATGGTGTTTTATTTGACAATAATGCACTATCGGGTATTTGATATGCCTTCTGCGTTAATTTATGTATACATTCCGTGACAGAATGTAATACCTTACGATGTTTATGCAAATTATACGTGATCTCGCAGACAGTTCATTCACCGATAAATGCAGAAAATGTATTTTTGGTTCTTAATTATGCAACAAAGTTTGCATAGGAAACGACCGAAAGAGAAGAGACCCAAACAGCGAAATATTACACTAGTTTCATGGTTGGTTAACTTTAGTGTCAGGATAAAATATCTACTCTGTACGTATCAGCTATAGTCTCCATGTTCAATTTGTTCATGCGATCAAAGATAATGTAAAGTAAAGTTAAGGGTATTCTTTGATAATGCTGTAATATCGACAATTGGGGAAACGGAAACTTTACACAAATGTAACACTTTAACGTACATACCTCATGATAAGTATATATAATCCATACATCAACAACATGATCAGAGATTCATACCATGTGACTACACTATCTGCAACAACCTGAAATACATGGATACAACTAGTTCTAAATAGTTAGTCTAAAAGTCCAAGGACTTTTGTTGCAACACGAGAGGCCAAACAAAGTCCGCATATTTGAGTTAAACTCACAATTCTTAGGATACTAGTATTGCTACCAAGGAACGAATTTGTCGACTAGTGCGTACATTCTGTTTAGAAGAGTAATGTTGCACATCAAAATTTAGAGACAATTTGTTTGAAAAAAGCAACCAATCGAAATAAACAATCGAAATAAACACATGTGACTGTTTTAAATTTAAAAAGCGCAACGACTTTTAAATTTGCCATGTCTTTAATGGCATGAGTTATTTGGAAGGCCTGTGTTCGAAATGCAATTAAATGCGACGTCATCCATTATTACCACTGTCTAATTGACCAATGCCTTTAGACTTCGAGGAATCGACTTTAGTGTTATTTTATCTTACACTTTTCCCTGCATTATTTTCATTCGTATGTTATCCAGCCATATTATCTGCTGTATCAGCAACCTTGCATAGCTAATCTGCTAGACAGCATTTTTCTCTTCAAAAGGATGTAACCAACTAGCATGCCATTTTGAAAATCGGGAAATCTATCGGCTACAGTCAGTGCTAAGAGTATAACATGCAATTAGCGATCTGTAATCAGTTAAAAGTTACATTAAAATATTTTAGTACTGAGTGCGTTGAAGTTCAACCTTCATTACCAAGTTCTCAGAAATTCTGAAATTCTAATCATACGGTTTATACGATAAATACGGGTTTTAAGCTTGACAAATGTCACATGATTAGGCACTTGATGGAATTCTGATACCAATCCATCATAGATAAAGAGGCAATCATCCCGGCAACACATTAAGGTATTTATCATCTAAATCTAGCTGGTATGGCATTAAATATAGACAGGTATTTCAGTCCGGTGCTTGGAATATATGTTATTGTATCGCATATGTATCTGCAAATTTGCACAAAGGTGGAAATATTGTTTTACAAGCGATGATAACGATGCTAATGCAGTCCCAGCTCTAGAAAGAAATGAATAAGGTCATTATACACATCACACTGCACCAATTCAACTTAAGCCGAGCATCGTGTCCATTGCTCAACCACAGTACCCTCGTTTAACAAATCATGTCAATATAGTCCTTTTTGGTCTAACAGGCTATGGGATCTTTCTACGACTTGTGTAATTTTTGCATGCATGCGTAATACTCATACCGCGGTAATTTCTGAGCGATGTTAACAATAACTATCAACGATAAAATAGCATTTTCTGTGTTATTGCTAATCGATGGTAGTCGCAGATATTTTTTTATACAAACGATGTCGAAGGAATGTTCTGACGATGTAGCGCACCAAACTGCAACCACTAAAGGTTACAATAAATGACGTTTAGTGGCTTTACATACCTTAATCGTGACAAAGGGTTAACTAGCATGACACTACGCGTTACGAAAGTTAACAAAACTGTATACGAAAAATTGCTTCATAAGTACGTTAGAAGACGATTATTGTCTTGAGGTCCATTATTATTCCGAAATCTGTTATCTGTAATTACCCAGAGTTCTAAGATGCTAAGTACGAGGAATTGTTGGCTAAAGAGATAACTAATGTTGTTATGCAAATAGATAAACAGACCGATGGCTATATTAAAGTCTGATTAATGGTTTCCTTAATGTCTCAAGATACAAATCGGGCTAATGAGATCATGAGGTTGTCTATGTCTAGTTTTGGAGAGCTAAATGGCTTGGCTTCATTTGTTGAATTCAAGGCACAGACACATAGTCTTCACAAGAGCAGAAGCTTTAGAATGAGATATATTCATTTTAGAAATGTGTTTGTTCATGTAAGGAGTGTTTCTTTTATACCAGTTAATGATTTTATGTCCGGAAGAGGAATATCTAAAATAGTAATGATCCCGAGGTCGTCTATGTCTGGGTTTGGAGAGCCAGACGGTTTGGTTTCATTTGTTTATTGCACAGCCACCTAGTCTTCACAAGAGCAGAGGCTTGGAATGAGATTTCGTATGTTCATTTTAGAAATTCGTTTTGCTCTGGGTCAATCTTTGTTCGTGTAAGGAGTGGTTCTTTTTATATCAGTTAATGCTTTTGACCAGTTAATGTTTTCGTGTCTGAAAAAATACCTGGTCATAGGAATATCTCAAATAGTTATGGTATGCCAAGAAATTTAAACATGGTACCCCACAGTCATAGATTGGTATTTGCTTATCAGTCTTTATTCATTTTTAACAATGACAATTCATATAACAAAGGTCATACCAAAGGTCCAACCAAAATCATGTTGAACAACTAATGACACGAGTAAGCAAACATATTGGAAATGCTGATTACTTGGACATGTATGAGCTGAACGACTGAACCGTATGATGATCTAAGTGTATGTGATCCGGAGCGTGGGTTCGATGTTAAAATTTCATGACATACTATTACTATTTTAGATAGACACAAAGTAATGAACTGGTATAAAATAATGTCCGCGCATTGCATTCACTTTGATTGTCGGGTTTGTTAAGATTGTGGATTCATCAACAACCACTGGAAAGTCAGTCCAATAATCACTTTCACACCTACAGTCAGTTACCTTTTTGTAATCTGTATATTAATTAAGAATAGTTGCACATGTTCGTCGACTATATTATTGGTGCCAAAAGGAAACGTATATATGTATCGAGCTTTTTGATTCGTATATGAATGTGGAATACCTCGACAATCTATGAGCGATGCTTTTGCGAACTATTCATTAATACTAGTACATGCTTATAAATAGTATTGTAGTATTCTCTGTTAATGGTCACATATCTCTGTAAAATAAATTGGTAAGATTGATTACGTATAAAACTGGAACCACTAAACGTTACATGTTAAACGACGTCTGGATTGTGTCATTTTAACTGGTAATTACGTGACTTGATTTTACTGACATGAATGTCTAAAGCTATTTATGGATCATTGTTTTTCAATATTCAACAAGTGTGTTGCAAGAAGATTGCTGTCTAATGGCCCATTACTATTCCTAAATCAATTACCGGTATCTGTGAATAATCGAAGTTCTAAGATGTTTAATATGGTAGAATTATTAGAGATAACTGGTGCGGTTACAGAAATAGCAAAAAGAGACCCTGTTCGATCTTAAAGCCTGATTGATAGTTTTCTTGACGTCTCAAGTTACGATTAGGAATAATGAGATCCAGAGGGCTTGGCTTTATTTGTTGTATTTAATACAAAGACGCTTCACAAGAGCAAAAGCTAATTAATTACATGCACCTTAGAAATGTGTTTGTATTTGCCTTTAGTCAAACCTCTTTCGATTGCATGTACAATAATTGTTTGTTTCATTTTAGTAAATATGTTTGTGTTTGGGTAAGGACCTGGTTATTAACCAATTGCACTAAGATCATCGTAGGCTTGAAAAAGCTTTGTCTTAGCAACGTTTCTGAGTCCTCACTTATATTTTCGTAGATCTTTTTGTTAACCATGTTTATATCTCAATGCAATTTGGCTATAATATGCCTCAATTATCGGTTTGTAAAATTGTACAACAAGACGTTGATATACTTTTATTAATTTTAATGAGTGTATGGCGAACGTTCGTCTATAGCCTGATTCAGACCAAGTGCATACCGTGTGTCTGTCTAGACGGGTTCACTTAACCATCGCATATTGGTAGTGTAAATACAATATATTAAACCCAATAACCAGCTGCTACATTCTCCTTGATATATACAAGTTATCAATTTGTTAAAACAATTATGACAGTTTCTCATTAACAATGTAACCAGTTATATAATGAGAATAACGACGACACAATAACACTTGCAATAAATTGTATAACATCTTCCTGAAAATGTCACAGGGTGAGAGTGGAAACTACGATAACACTGACAGTAAACATTGTAAACATTGTAAACATTTGAATAATGAGAATAACAACGACACAATAATACTTGTAATGAATTGTATACTATCTTCCTGAAAATATCATAGGGTAAGAGTGGAAATTACGATATCAATACTTGCCATATTTACGTGTATGTTTATTGTTTATGTTTTATTGCAACGTTCGTTCCTTGTGGAATACAATAATTATTGTGATCAATTAAATATAACTTAGCGTACACTTGTGGCCAGGAATGATTGGCATATCTATAAACTCGATAAATACTGTCATGGCTATGAAAGGAAACACCACATGCAAGCAGCAATTGATAAAGTGTCAGTTATTAATCATTTTTAAGTACCAAGTGAAGGTATGCGTCCATTCAGCCAATTGTAAATTGACCATCGGATCATTAAGTCACATGTCATCTGTTAGTCTTGGCATTGTTGATATAAACTAATATTACATGAATATAAAAGCAGTTTCTGTGTCATTGGTAATTGATGATTTTCTCAGATATATTTTATAGAAGCAGTTTGTAAACAAATAGTTAGACGCAGTTGTACATGTGTACCAGACTGTACCGCTAAATGCTGAGTAAAATGACATCTTTAGTCGATTAAACAAACAAGAAATGCGTGCCTGAAAATTGACCTGACATGACGTGTCAAGTGAAAAAAAAGTATCTGTGATATATCGTTTCTGGGTACAAGAGAATTGTTTTCTGATGACCCATTATTGTTCTGAAATGAATTATCTGTGATTACGCGGTTTTCTAAGATGCTAAGTTCGAAGAATTATTTGCCAAAGAGATAACTAATGTTGTTACACAAATAGATACACAGACACAGGGCGATATTAGAGTCTGATAAATAGTTTTCTTGACGTCTTCAAGATAACACTCGGAGTAATGAGATCCTGAGGTTGTCTATGTCTGGTTTTGGAGGACCAGAGGGTTTGGCTTTATTTGTTGAATTCAAGGCACAGACACATAGTTTTCACAAGAGCAGACGCTAAAGAATAAGATATATTCATTTTAGAAATGTGTTTGGCTTTTAGTCAAGCTATTTTAGATTACGGGGCGTTTCTTTTATAGCAGTTAATGAGTTTATGACCGAAAGCGGACCGGTGGTTAGGGAATATCTAAAATAGTAATGGTATGGCATGAAATTTAAACATGTACCACACGCTCCGGGTCACATACACTTAGATCATCATACGGTTCAGACAATCAGCTTAAACAAGTTATAGACATTTTCAATATGTTTGCTTTCTCGTGTCTTTTGTTCAACATGGTTTGGGTTGGTTCATGCAGTCGATGACCTTTTTTAGTTTGTAAATATTTATGAATGAAAACCGATCAGCAAATACCTAACATAATATTTCATCATCTTCTGCGTTTTGAATTTACTTCGATTGGCTGGCAGGTTGGTAAATATCGAGGAATCACCAACGACAACTCGACAGTGCATCTAGTAACGACTTTCAGACCGACACTCAGTCATTTAGCAGGTATCGATATAAGAACGAGTGGTTGCATATAGTTGCAGACTACATTAAGAGTGCCAAACTAAACATCTTAATGCACTGTTTACATGAATACAGAATGCCTCCACAATTTATGAGCAATGCAACAGGTTTGTATTATGTAGTATGATTATATAAGATATACCGTTTATCAATATTCCGCAAGTCGGTAATAATGATATTGCTGTGGCCCATTATAATTCCTAAATATGTTATTTGTGATTACCCAGTGTTCTAAGATGTTAAGTACGAAGAATTGTTGGATAAAGAGATCACTATTGTTGCTACACATATAGATAAATAAACCATGTGCTTTATTAAATTCTGGTTACTGGTCGTCTATGTCTGGTTTAAGAATACCAGAGGGTTATCGTACTACTGAACCTGCCTTAGAAGCAGCAAACAAATCATTAAGCTAAGGGGACCACCAGTACATTCTAAAATATTTATGACCAGTTGAAGTTGTTACCTTTTTTGCATACCAAAGCATCTATCTTACTCGACTACCGACGACAATAAACACAAACTAAAACTGACAAATTGACTGATTGTCATGATCTGGGTCTGAACGTGACTCTGAACACCATTTCGGTATTTCTCAAATTGTATACCAAGACATATTTTTCTTAATTGAATACCGACGAATATAAAGTGTCGCTAATTTTCCTTGATCTCTTTCTTTTGATGTGTCGTCTTTACACGAATTGTGTATTCCAATATCTCGGGTTAGGGGTTTGTATGTTTCATAAAATGGATTTACCTTAAAATGTCTTCAAAGCCAATGTTTGAAAGTATTTCAGTGTATGACGAACGTTTGAGTACAGACTAATTCAAACCTAGTGTTTCCGTCTGGACATTATCAACTTAATTAAACAAGGCAAAATGTAAGTGTAAATACAATAAATGAAACCCAATAACCAGCTGTTATATTCTCATTGAGAGACACAAGTAATCAATTTGTTGAACAACAGTGACTGTTCCAACCTAGTATTTAAAGTGTATATAGAGCTATATCTGAAGATATATTTTTAAAAAGTTTCAAAAACTGAAAAACAATTATACTTTCACATCTATTAGATAATTTTTCGCTTCAGTTTTAACAGAAACTCTCTCTGTAATTAATTGGACATGCGAATTGTCCATTTTCATATGAAAGTGTTCTAGAAACCCTATGAAAAACCCTAAGAAACTTTATATTCATTTAAAAGAAAGTCTTTTCTGTGTTTTTGGTAACTGGTTGTAGTTACTTTATGCGAGCAGTTTGATAATGAATTGTTATATGTAGTTGTTCGGCAAGCCGGAACCACCAAACGTAACGACACATAACGTCGTGTTTTGTCTTTTTGCTAACTAAGTATGGCTGAAGATAAACATGAGCTGACGTTTTTTATGTACAAACTTGTTAATGATAAGTATATATCGTTTTACAATGTTCCACAAGTTTGTTACAAGGGGATTGTTGTCTGATAACGCATTATTATTATTCCGAGATAAGTTATCTGTGGCTACAGCCAAATATGTTGTTATACAAATAGCAAAACTGTCCCAGGGCGATATTAAAATCTGATTTATGTGTTTATTGACGACGAACTAATAAGACCTCGAGGTCGTCTATGTCTGGTTAAGGAGAGTCAGAGGTCTTTAATTCACAAGCACCAAATATCCATTTTCCGAAATGTGTTTTAAGGGGCTTTTAGTAATACTACTTACGATTGCTCGCACAAAAGGTGTTTTGTTTTAGTTAATGTTTTGTCTCAGGAAAAGGACAATCTCAGATACATTCTGAGTAACAGGTCACTTTATAGTACACGGTGTATTTATCTACAAAACTGGGTTTGGCTTGGTTTCTCCATTCGATGATCTGCGTTAGTCGGCAAATAACTATACACGAAAACCATCAGCAAATACCACTGGACGACTGAGAGAACAAAATTGTATTGGCTTTTGATTGAGCATCTTTGTTTTTTAGGTTGACAACCGTGCTTATCATCAACAGCCACTCGGCAGTGCAATTATCACTTTTCAGACTGTCATTCAGTTTCATAGCATAACATAAGTCAGAGTGGTTGCGAATGTTCACCGGCCATATAATTAGTGCCAGCCGAATTGTGTACGTCTAATGAACCTTGTACATGAATGCAAAACACCTCTTTAATAAGCGATGTTGCATTTTTGTATTATTTATGTTGTGAGCCTTAGATTATTTTCCCTGAGTAACCACTCGATGATAATCGTTGTTAATACGAGTATAAAGGTAGTTGGCTATGTTTTCTTTTAAATAATGGAATTACCGCACAAACTGAATACACTAAAGTTTCCGTCAAATGGCGTCATTTTACCTATTATGAAGGATGAACCTGACATTACGTGCTACGTGTAAAAACGTATTTATGATACACTGTTTTACAATATTCAACAAGTGTATTACAAGAAGATTGTTGTCTTATGACACATAGTTATTTTGAAATCAGTTATCTGTGATTACTCGGTTTTCTAGGATATTAAGTACGGGGAATTATCAGCCAAAGAGATATAATGGTGTTACATAAAAAGAAAATCAAAGACTGGGACATATTAAATTCTGATAAATGGATTTCTTGATGTCTCGAGATGCAAATCGGATAAATTAGTTCCTGAGGTCATCTATGTCTGGTTTAGGAGAGCCAGAGGGTTTTGTTTTATTTGTAGAGTTCAATACATAGGCACTTCGCAAGAGCAAAAACTACGAAAAATAATTACATACTAGTACACAATGTACAATTGTAGAAAATTGTAGTTGTTTTGGTCTTTAGTCACACTAATTCCGACTGTACATGAAAGGGACATGGATAATTGAGGACTGATATCTCAACTTTTTTTGCAATGTAAACATGATGCCATATGATCGAACCAAGAGCAACATAGATCGTCGTACCTTTCAGTTTCTCAACTTTGTTATTACCGGGTATACGTTTGATTATGTTAGCGTTTTGTTATCAATACTACTTAATCTATGTTATAAGCAACCGGGCATTAGTTTGATTGTGTGGGCATATTACTTAATCTTTCTTTAACCAGGAAAGTAATTTATGAAAACTGGTCTCTAAAAAGCAGATGGTGGCCGTGTTGGCTATGGTTTCGTGTATAAATTGTATGTGGTATTGGTATGTTTTCATATGTATGTGCTCGACTGTTGAAATTAAGTGCTTCCATCCCTGTCGTGTTATATTTAGATATAAAACATGGGCTTCAGTAAAAATGTGACTGTTAAACTCAAGTTGTTTCCTTTTGTGCTACCAAAAACATTTATTTTAATTAAATACTAGTATCAACTAGCATAAACAATAACATAAGTTGCCATTTTGACTAATATTGTTATATCCCAATATTTGACGCCCACCTTTACAATATTTGTGCATTTCCAAAATTGCATAGCAAGGAGCATTTATCTTCATTGAATAATGACGAATGTAAGAGCATTAAAGGTGGCTGATTTTTCTTGATCTCTTTCTTTTGATGTGTCACCCAAAGCTTGAGTAATGCGTCTGTATGTTTCATCACGTGGGTTTACTTTACAATGCATTTAGCTAATTATTGAAAACATTTGAGTTAGTGTACGACAAACGTTTGAGATAGCCTGACCCTGACCAAGTGAATGATTAGTATCTGTCTAGACACTTCCCACTTAAGCAATACACCATATTAATGTAAATACAATAAATGAAAACCCAATGACCAGCTGCTATATTCTCATCGATAGACACAAGTAATCAATTTGTTGAAACAACTGCGACGTTTCTTTCTTAATAATATGTAAACATTAAATAAAGAGAATATCTCATACATAATATTGTTCGTCATGAATTATATTATATTGTTCATCTCCTCGTGAATGTCACAGAAGGAGCGCGTGGGAAATAATATAACAAAACTTGTCATCATTAATGTGCAAGAACGTGTATGTCTTATTTTATTTCATGCTTATCGATGGTTTACGGCGGAATAACGGGGAATTATTCTTCGATAATTTCACCGTCAATAAGTTCACTCAAATGACGTTTGATGACATTGAAACACACGACATGTCGCTAAAATCCAATTACTTGCTAATTTGGTTCACACATATCGAGAAAAACATGACATAAATAGAATATTTGTATTTTCAGTGTAAGATCGGTTGTTATTTCATCTCGTGAGCAGCTGACTTATAATTTCAATCGTCGCTTTGCCACTCGTGAAACTACTACTTCAGCTGCTCACTCGGTGAAATTACAACCGATCATACACCGGAAAATACCAACATCCTCTATGTAATGTTTTATTTTCACGTGTTTACCTTTCGGAATTTTATTGCGATGCATTAAATATAATTCAGTCAACACTTGTGATGAGTGCACGAATTAATATCAGGAAATACGATGTAAACACATTCGATATTGTCATGCCTTTGGCTATGAACATAAAATATCACATACAGAGACATAACACAATCAGTTGGCAATTAGATTCTAAATATGTCTTTAATACATTAACGCTAACAAATATGGTATGGAAAATTTAAGATAATGGTTGTGATTCTTAGGACTTGAAACAGTTGAATATAAGTTTATTAGCAAACAGACACAGCACACATAATTCGAACAAAAATTCAAAATATACGGGAAAATCGGACAGAGGTGGTAGCACTCAGCCTACACAGCCACGCGTGGTATACATAAAATGTCACATAACAAAAATACAAGGCACATTAAATAAAGTTAAGTATCCAAGTCACAGCTGTGAAAAATGTACATGGTGTGAAGATTGTGACTTCTAGTAACTAAACAAGGTTTATGGGAGAGATATTACACCTTTTCACGAATTCTGAGACAAAGTTCAATTAAGTTAATTCAATTTTGGCAGGTTTAAATTATTTACATGACGACAACGAACAAACTGCAAGGGACCGTTGCCAGACGTTGTTACTATTTTCATCCATTATTCTAGCTTTCGGTTAGCCTTTAACGTTTCATTGTATTTTATGTGATTACTTAAATGGATGGTATTACATGTGCTTTGTATTTAATGTTTTCTTAGGGGCGTTAAACACTTCAGTAGTTATTACGAATTAAAAAATATTACAAAGTAGCATTTATTGTTGCCAGTTGATGAAACACCGCTTTACACAAAACCGGTATTTCCTCATCTTCCAAGTTACTTCAATTGCGGAGCCGGTAAATGTTTTGTTCATATTCGATTGACTATTTATTTGAATGAAAGTAGACAGAAGGAAAACGAAGGATAATTGGAACCTTCCTCCAATTATAAGATGTACGAGAACAAGTATTCCATTTTCAATGTTATATTATTTAAAACCAAAACGTTTGCATATGACCAATTTCAACTTACAAAAGTAACACAAATTATATACACTCAAAAACATACTATACAAACATTGGTTACACTACATGAAATGCACACTTAAACATTGCACAAATCAAATATAAAATATGCATGTGAAAAGTGTGTAAATGTTTAAGGTGTGGCTAAGAATTGAACAAATCTAAAGTGTATCGATGGGCATGCGTATATTGTCTTGTTTTATCCTCATGAGCATAGGAAGTCTGGATTTGATGGCAAGATAAATCAAATGTATGGTCGATTAAAGTTAGAAATGGATAATGTTCTTCCATTTGCAAACAACGATTAAAAGATAGACATAAACTTTATCTTTAAATGAAATACAGACATATAATATGTCTATTCACCAAGCCTCCAGGGAGATATAAGAAATGAAACACAATCAGTTTTATCTACATTATATGCACCAGGCGCACCAAAACCGTCGGCTGAAACTATTAAAGGTATCTAAAGCATCATGTGCCGTACCTTTGGGCATATTGGTGATTTTATTGGAGTTCGATGGTCATATCGAAATACTTTCTGTAGGCAATGGAAACTCCGACACATATCACATGAAGTATGAAGATGTGCAATTTCAGGGGAAAACACGTCACTATGTAAGCCTTGTGGCCAAATGCTCGAATATGGATTTGATAAGCGTGATTAATGTTATAATACAGCATAATTTAGAACGAATAGCGTATTAATTGACGATGATGACGTTAAATTTAAAGTTACTTGCAAAGTGGTAGTTGCATTAATGACTACCTGTACAAATAACTGGCATGATTTATATTTTGCATTGATGTATAAACAGTATATAGACTTACCAAGATAAGAATTATAACAGCAATGGCATAGCATACGGCGTCCCTACACAATGGCCACCAAGATAAATGCATTGCCTGAAATAAAAGCAAAAAGGTTCATTCGAATGTTATATGTTTTTGGACTTAATATTGATGAGTATGCATTGTTTGTAATGTGATAGTTGGTAGTTCTAATGAACTAACTGTCAGTAGTATGTTAGCTTAAAAAATATAACGGAACCATATAATGGACACATAATTATTTATTATCGATTTATTACTCAAAATTCAAATGGCAACTTTGTGCGTCACTAACCATACCAAACATATAACAGAACCATATAATGAACACATAATTATTTATTATCAATTTATTACTCCAAATGGCAACTTTGTGCGTCGCTAACCATACCAAAAATATAACGGAACCATTTAATGAACACATAATTATTTATTATCCATTTATTACTCCAAATGGCAACTTTGTGCGTCGCTAACCATACCACCAGATTAAGAATGATATAATTCGTGCTCATGCTCAAGCTCATGGATGTTGCATCAGTGATTTACCAATTAGCCACATGCCCGTCCAAAAACAAATATTAGTGTTAATTTTTGTGTTTATCCTCTCCATCTGGAAATCTTATAGTGGAAAGCTATGGTTGTTTCAGTTAAGTGCCACCTTCCCTGTCAAATTGTTCATTATCTTTTCACAGAGTTAAATGAAATAATTATGAGACAAGATCGATCGAACTGTATACGAAAGTTAAGAGATATGAGTAAATCGGACAGGGAAGACAGCACTCAATTTAATAAGCCGAGCACATAACACAGCAACAACACAAGCACACGGAGCAATGACCACAAGAGAGACTTTGATATATTTATAACACAGATTATGCTATTTATAAATACCTCTTTGACAAGCACTCCACATATACCTATAACAAAAAGTATGTTAAATACGGCAGACCCGACAATGGTTCCAATACCAACATCTCCTTTGGTGATAAATACACCTGAAATAGAATAATGGCGTCATCATTTCACTTTAATACACCAACAGAGCATCTAGTGACGTCATTTGTAATACGACCACTGTGCATTACTGTCATTGTCATAGTTATGACAGATAGCATAGCAGTCCTTCGTCATTAACGGTCGTCATTTTTTTCTGCAATTTGTTCATCCTAGAGGACACTAGTCATTACTCATACTATACTATCTCGTAATTCTCAGTAATGCTACATTCCCTTTAAGGCATGTTAGACAGTGTACAGTAAATTAGAAAGCGTGTCAAGACCGTCATATACCAGGATTGCCAGAGGTCGTTGTTAAATGCTTGTTTATGAGCCTAGGGCTGGGTATTGGTTATCGCCTAATTGTCTCTGATACGGAGTTCCGAAAAGCAATCTCAAACTACTGATTAAGTTAGCACTAGTCGATAACATGTCGGCACTCGAATTGCACAATCATAAATGATATATTTGCTAAGATTGCAAGCACCGTGCTTCAAACGCAATTACCAAAATCGATGGTTTTTATCCCATGATTTATCCGTGCAACCATTGCATTATCTGAAGTTCTAGACTTTTCCAAGGCCACCAGAAGCTGTTAATATCTTAGCGCTAATAGTTTCTTAAACCATTGAGTAATTTCCAAAATTGTAATAACACATTAAGAAACGAAATGATGGAGACATACTTTCGAAGAAAATTTTCCAGATAGTGAGCGACAATGGTCTCCAAACCTGCCTAGATTTGAACAAGATCACACTTTTTGTGGATACTTTGATTTGACCAGCTTCGGAAAAATGGAAGCTTCGACCTTATTATCAGGCGGTATTCTTTGGAGAAATATATTGTTAGAATGAATATTGTGTTGAAATAAAATAATCAATAGTTCTAATTCATTTTTTGAAAAAAGCTACAAGTGTATTTCTGGACAAAAAGCTAACTGATCATCATTTCACACTTATATCTTACCAATGATAGCTGTAAACAATTCCGGGGCTGAACTTCCGGCGGCCATAAACGTTGCACCAGCCACATCCTCACTGAAGCCAAGATGCTGTAATAGAGAAAGGAGCAAAACGATTATAAGAAGACGGTACTAGGCAAAAATAGCAATGAACTAAAGACAGAAACAAGAAACCATACAACAGAAAACGTAGATATTTCACACTTGCACATATTATATATGCAAAATGAGATAACAAAAATGATCAGGTGAAATCAGCCAAATCACATAACACTAAATTGCAAGATCGAACATACATCATAAAGACATCACGCAAAGCAACACCCAACAGCAACAGTGCACATAAACATGCACCATTTTGAAATAAACCAAACAGCTTAATGGTGGACTTAAACTTTTCAAAAGGGCATGCGCAACAGTGTAGGAATGAGGGCAACCATTACAACGAATAATAAACTAAAAATGCACCTTAATTTTCCTTCTATTTAGAGACATAACAGACGTTGTGTTAACTGGAGAAAAGGGAGTATGTATGTTTCCTAATATGTTTTCTAATATAATTTACTTTCTTGAAAGAATTCGAGTAATAGCTCTGCTTTAATCAAAAGACAATGCCAGATCTTCAAACCTAGCCTAATGAAAGAGAGATAGAAACTTCAATACAAATCAAATCACGTCAATACAAAGAAGGAACAGTGCTCAGAGGAAACTAAACAATTCGTAAAATTAGATAATCAATTAGAAGTGTTTGCTCTGGAGATCATCTCGGAAGTTCGCCTAAATGACTAAAAGCTCAGCAAACATTCGTAATGAATCAGCAGCCATGGCATAACACGTCACTCAAGCTTTTATCAATATTTATAACAAAGGGCATGTTTGCATATCAGCTGGATGCGCAGATCAAGAGACGCGAGAGAAAATTAGAAAATAGCAACAGCGGAAATGTTTGCGTCAATCATTTGCGTTTATCGGACTTAAGTAGCGTCAATATATGCAAGAGAGAACTCTTACTGTAAAAAGGTCAACGTAAAGAATGTTATTCGAATCAGAGCTGAACCAGTTTTATGTCAAACATGAAGTTGCAGTGATATATTAGAAACATCGTACAATCCCGAGTAGACTGGACATTATTTTAAATGCATAGTGCAATGCTAGTTTTAGACATATCCTACATTTTTCTTCATTCCGACTAGACTTATTATATAGAGAGTTTGAATGGATTGTTCGGACTGCACTTTGAGTGTGGCCACAGAAATATTTAACTAGTAACTAGCACTATAACTACTGTCATTGCAGATCAGGGTAAACGTGTGTACCAGGCAACTGCTGGTTCACGAGATGTCAGGGCAATCTGACTGGGCAGTCTCTATATGAATGATCAACTGTAGACCAATAAGACTAAAATATTTAGTTTAATTAGAGTCCGTGTGAAGATTGTTGGTCCATACTAAAAGGGAGTTGTATTATTTATTACAAACGGACGAATCCAATCCATTGTATTGATTGACTTGTACCCAAAGACACAGATGATTTCTTCTAACTATATTTATTATTCAATAGGCTCTTTCTTCTTCTCCACGAAGAGTGACACATTTATACTTAAAGTCCTAGTAAAGATACAATTCACAGACAACTGGTCAGAAAAAACGTTATTAATCTTTTAGAAATTGCTCCCATGGTTCTACTGGACTATTTTGTCTGATAGCCTAGATATTTACATGCAAATAGTGTCATGTCGTATAGCTCGCCGTAAGGCTTATGAAGTTGTCACAAAGATGATCGTTACATATTATGCAATTCCTCATGTGTCTCTCTGACACTCTATATACACTCGTCAGACGGAATGTTATATTGAATCTGTTAATAATAATATTTATTCTCGTGAAATAATTTGAGTCAAAGTTCTGTCTTAATCAAAATAGAATGGCAAAACATCAAGCAAAACTTAGAAAACATCGAAATAAATACTACTTTAATACAAATCAGATCACGTCGATACTGAGAAGGAACAGTGCTTAGAGGAAACTAAACAATTCGTAAAATTAGATGATCAATTAGAAGTGTTTGCTCTGGAGATCATCTTGGAAGTTCGCTTAAATGACTAAAAGCTCAGCAAACATACGTAATGAATGAACAGCCATGGCTTAACATGTCACTCAAACTTTTATCAATATCTATAACAAAGGGTATGTTTGCATAGTTGTTGGATGTGCAGATCAAGAGGTGCGAGAGAAAATTAGAAAATAGCAACAGCGGAAATGTTTGCGTCAATCATTATCATCCTAGTTTATTAGACTAAAATAGCGTCAATATATGCAAGAGACAACTCTTACTGTAAAAGGCTCAACTAGTTATATGTCATGCATGAAATTGCAGTGATAGATTAGAAACATCTTACAAGTCCGAGTAAACTGGACAATATTTTAAAAGCAAAGTGCAATGCTAGTTGTAAACATATCCTATTATAAAGAGAGCATTTGTTTGGATTGTTCGGACTGTAGTTTGGGTGTGGCAAAAAATATAATACAAGTAACTTGCACTATAAATACTGTCTTTGCGGATCAGGGTAAACGTGTGTTCCAGGCTACAGCTGGTTCACGAGATGTCAGGGCAATGTGACTGGGCAGTCTCTATATGAATGATCAACTGTAGACCAATAAGACTAAAATATTTAGTTTAATTAGGCTCTGTGTGAAGATCGTTGGTCCATACTTAAAGGGGTTGTAATATTTATTACAAACGGACGACTCCAATCCCTTGTATTTATTGAATCGTACCCAAAGACAGAGTTGATTTCTTCTTACTATATTTATTATTCAATAGGCTCTTTCTCCTTCTCCACGAAGAGTGACACAGTTATACTCAAAGTCCTAGAAAAGATACAATTCACAGACAACTGGTCAGAAAAAAGTTATAAATCTTGTAGAAATTGCTCCCAAGGTTCTACTGGATTATATTGGCTGATAGCCTAGATATTTATATGCAAATAGTGTCATGTCGTGTAGCTCTCCGTTAGGTATATGAAGTTTTCACAAAAAATGATCATTAAATATTATACAATTCCTCATGTGACCCCAGACATTATATACATGTATACACTCGTCAGACGTATAATTCTCGTATTACATAGATGGGACCCTGTGAGTTAGGTATAAATAAAGTGTTCCGAAGTTTTGTATGACTTTGGTAATGCTATGATTTACAATTATAAGGATTTCGTCTTGCCAATGATGTTTAATTGGTGATGTATACTTTTCAGCTTTTTTGCCTTTTAAAACTTCATAAAGCTCTACTCTAAATTTATTTCCAACGCCCTCCTTTTAACGTCCATCGTCCTCTATTTAAAGTTGTAGATTACCGATGCTGCTGGAGGAGTTACCGTTTTAGTAGGTCACTGTTCTGTTTTGTCGCTATGGTAAGCGTTTTGACATATTTATTTTCGAACTACATGTAGCTAGACATACCAGTAGGCTATGCTGTTCCCCTTTTTACTGTTGTAATGGGGGGGACTATTTTAAATTACATTGTGCGGTGTTGTGCCTTGTTTGGTTGGTGGGGTCACCTCGTTGACATATTTTTGGAGCTACATGCATCTAGAAATATGTATTGTTGTTGCCCATCCCTACTTCCTTTGCCCACTATTTCAAACTATGTCACGGAGTAGTTATGCCTAATTTGATCGCAGTTTTGGCATGTGTTTGTGAAACTGGGTCGTCCTACAGCTGGCCCTTTTGGGAACTTGGTCAGGCCTTTGCTGCGTTTTATTTGGTCTCATGAAATCATCGCTATTCTATAATTTATTTGTAAAATTAGGACATTCTGTATTTTTTCGGCGTAGACTTGACTTTAATTGTTTCTTCGGCTTATGTGTAGGCATTGCTCAGGGCAGTTGTGTTATGGTGTTACTGATTACTGTGCTCAGCAAGTAATGTTGCGTGGTGCTTTCCCGGTCCGCTTTCCTCATAACTTTTTTACCCAGTAAAATATCTTAGTCCTCACTTTTCACACAAATTAAAAAGGATAACGTAGATGCAACAAAGCAATCCGCCTGTTTTAACTACGTTATCTATGACCAAACTTGAGGTAACAATAACTAGTAGAACTTACCGACCGTATACCAAATTACTTATACCAAATCATATTCCATACACAGACAGACAATTAGAGCAAAGTATTAAATATAACAAATATGTCATAAAATACAAGTTGTTTATAGAAAGAATAACTATGTCTGTTGATATTCTGGAGACTCTACTATAGTAATTATGTATTAATAATTCAAATGTCATTTATGTCGCGAATACTGTGAACATAAACAGATATACTATCCAAAGCAATGTCAGTGTAATTGCTATGGAAACCCACACATACAAAAAGTTTACAGTCTACAGAGTGTTCCCAACACGTCACTGTTGTTGTATGACAGAAGTGGTAGTCTATTTCTCTTGTTTTGAAAGTTTCATTATGTTAAGTGAGTGAGCATACCTTGTGCTATTACAGAAGAGAATATTATTACCAAATTGTTTATTTATCGCCATACAACGAGAATGATGGAACCAGATTATGACAATGACATGAAGTTTTGTACAGAATTTGTTAATATTCTTAA
Source organism: Spisula subtruncata (assembly GCA_963678985.1). Lineage (NCBI taxonomy): Eukaryota > Metazoa > Mollusca > Bivalvia > Venerida > Mactridae > Spisula > Spisula subtruncata. Next base: position 22,249,746 of record OY787661.1, read on the forward strand.
TCGACATGGAAAATTCGGCATACCTCTGTCTTTTTCGAGCTATGCTTCAGTTTGTCTTTTGCAAACCAAGACTGCGGATAAAATGGCTGAGTTCCAAAAACTGGCAAATATTGTATTATTAATGACTGATTGTGTACATACATTGTCTAGCTATGATGTATCGAATATGTTTTATGTTACTAACATTGAACCATTTTATCAATAGTATGACATGCCTGAACGATTGGTTAATTCCATTCCTAGCTGTGCCCAGACAATTTTACGGCGTTTTGCAATCAAGTTACGATTGTGTAATTTGTACAAATATATCAGACTTATTCAGACAAGGAAACTTGATTGAGACGTATAAGAACTGTTAGAACTGTTTACTCAGCAAAAAATGCACACGTCGATATTAAAGCACATCAGTGTTTAGACACAAAACATATCAATACAATATGAACTCAATGTTTGTTTCCTATATCATGCATAAAACAGCATGAGTAGTTCTAAAATGTAACCCTTTTTGCGTTGGGCAAGTGGCCGTCGAGACACCGGAAAATAAACAAATAATCTACGGGTGTATGTTCCTGAATAAAATTATCTTGTTTTACTTGAAGAAGTCAGTTTATTTGTATCCATGCTTTTAAGTTTTTTTTAGGGTACTCATGTTTGGTCATCCCTGACCATTAATAAAATGTAGATGGTACACGTAATGGGTTGAAAAATCGTTATATAAGGACATGCATATGGCTGCTATCTTAAACAAAAGGATATGATGCACATGTACATGATGACACAATGAAAATTCAGAATTACAAAAATGAAGTTAAACAGCAGACATCCTAACACAATGGCAACTTTAAATCACAAGGTCAACAACACAAATCAGTACACAATAGAGACAGTATCCATATCATGATCAAATAAATGAACTAGATTTGTGCCTAGACTTCACAATTGCAATGGAGGTACACGTGAATAAGGACAACCGATGAAATGAACAAAAATGCGAATTGAATTTTGTTTATTAATTTTCTTTTCATTTTTAGACACTTTGGTGTACTGGAGAAAAGGGATTATGTGCGTATGTTGTATTGATTCGTTTTATAATAATATTTGTTTTCTTGAAATAATGTGAGTCATAGTTCTGTCTAAATCAAAAGACAATAGCAAAACATCAAGCAAACTTAGAAAACCTACAAATAAATTCTACTTTAATGCAAATCAAATCACGTCAATACATAGAAGGAACATTGCTCGGAGGAAACTGAACAAATCGTAAAATTAGATAATCAATTAGAAGTGTTTGCTCTGGAGATCATCTCGGAAGTTCGCCTAAATGAATAAAAGCTCAGCAAACATTCGTAATGAATGAACAGCCATGGCTTAACACGTCACTCAAGCTTTTATCAATATCTATAACAAAGGGCATGTTTGCATATCGGCTGGACGTGCAGATCAACAGACGCGAGAGAAAATTAGAAAATAGCAACAGCGGAAATATTTGCGTCAAGCCTTCTCACTCTTTTGTATCATACTTAATGGATTCAAGATATGCAAGAGACAATTGTTACCTAAAAAGGCCAATGAAATGAAACAGTTTTATTCGAATTGAGCTCAACCAGGTTTATGTTTAGCAGAAAAATGACATTGTGGTCAGGGATGAGAAACATTGACTAAGCATAAGTACGCTGGGAAAAAACTAAACGTTACTTATCATACAACAAAATGAGCAGGGAAGGTAGTATTGTAACTTTTACATTGATTTTTTAATTTCCAAGGATATCTAATTTCAAGTTTATTAACAACAACATCGCATAGACAGAAGCAATATGTACAAGATTCTGGTATAACGTAGACCAGTACTCTCTTTTGATTTACGAACAATGTATTTGACGAAATTCAACCAAGATGAAATTCAAACAAGACAAATAACGCTACTTTTAGAAACATTTGGCTAAACAGGGATTCAAAATTCGCATGACTCACAAAGACACTCGTCATACACCACCTTTTCGTGAGAAATAGATTGAAACCTGTGAATCAGTATCGAAAATTGTTATTGATCTTGAGTATGGCCTTACTGCTTCCCTAGTATAATTTTTGGAGTAATACTGTCTTGTCAATGTTGGCTCACTCTGTAACTTCTTAAAAAAGATATGACAAAATCCGATTTTAACCCTTATTTTATACAGCATTCAAAACTGATGACAAAAGGTCATAATGATATAATAATCATTGTAAACGACAACATTATAATCTTTGTAACGACAACATTATTTGTGTATGTTTATGTTTCGTTATTTGTTACTTAGCCTGTGGTAACATAACTTGCAGCACTTTCAGACCGTATATCGAATTGCTTACACCAAATTGTACTACAAACAGACAGACATGGATAATTCGAGCAATCATTGCCAATCATTAATGTACTAAATATCACAAATGTTTAATCGAATACGAGTGATATACAGGAAGAACAACTGATCAATTCTACGATGGTAGGGTTTCTTAAGACTCTGTCATATAAATTATATTTTAATCATTCACATGGCACATGTCGCGAATACTGTGAACATGAAAAGAAACACTATCCAAAGCAACTGTTTCTTTCTTCAAGCAAGTAGACCAGGTATACAATATGAGTGTTGTTTTGCTACGACACCCATACTGTATGTACTGAACTACAGCTCACTTTTGATTATATTCATTGCCAATATGGTAAAACAGTTCTACATGGTAGTCTATCCAACCATTTGTGCAGTATTTTCCTTCAATGAGCATAAATAGGTTATATCTATTTTTAAAACCTTTTTGATGTATTTGAAAATGTTAAATACATTAATTGAGTGAGCATTTTTTTCCTGGTGCTAATATACAAGAGAAGTTATTGTTCAAATGTTATACTGATCGCCATACCATGGGACTTTAGGAACCAGTTTATCACTTCTGGTTGAAAAAGATATGAAGCCAGAGGTTCTCTACGAAATGTGCTAATAATTTTGGTCGACATGGAGCATTGGACATACCTCTGTCTTTTACGAGCTATGCTTCAATTCGTCTTTCTAAGACACGGTTGAGGATGAAATGGCTGAGTTCCAAAAACTTGATAATGATGTGTATGTAATGACTGATTGTGTACATACAGTGTCTAGCTATGATGCTTCGAATATGTTTGTTGTTGCTTACATTGTGCAATTTTATCAATAATATGACATGCCTGAACGATTGGCTAACTCCATTGTTATATCTAAGCTGTGACTAGACAAGTTTATAGCGTTATTGGATCAAACTAAGATTGTGTTACTTGAACCCGTTTAGCAGACTTATTCAGACAATGCTACTTGATTGAGGCGCATTAAAACTGTTTACTCAGCATGAAATGCACACGTCGATATAGCTTAGACGCATCAGTGTTTTAGACTATCACAAAACATATCAATAAAGTGTGGCCGTACAAAACTAATGGTTGTTTCCTGCAAAGTAAGCAGATAGGTAGACTGGAAAATGGTTATTTTCTGTCCAAATGTTACATTTTGGAGGAACAGCTTAGACACTAAACATCAGGATAATCTACGGAGTTTTCTCTGAATATTGGTCTGAATAAGATATTCTTGTCTTGTTTTTACTTCATTCTCCTAGTCATTTGTATTCATGGCACCGAATTATGTGATAATAAAAAAACATACAAGTGGGTGAATAAATCTATATATAAAGACATATGTATGGTTTCTTTCTAAGATAACAACCTTGGAACCGACAGACGGATAATTGATAGTGCAGTGAAGTCATAAATTGCGGTAGGGTTTTGTTTTTACGATCCTTAGGATCAACAATTCTGCCCGTTCAACTTTGTGAGTTTTGAGTTTCGAAGCAAGAAACCAAAGAACTTCCTAACAAGGGAGCCATTATCAAAAAGAAAATACTTATGGCACTGCAACACATAATCGCCGAATAACGGAACATTAGGTTTCACTCAAAGTATGTGGCATAAGACTTAGCCCATTGGCGAGCTGAGGTAGAAGCCATTGTGAATATAAGTTTTAAAGTACTTAAGAAAGTATGGCAGAATACTCACCTCGCAGACTTTGTCCAAGGAAGCTACAAAGTAGTCATCACATACAATGGAGAGAGCAATAAACATGTACGTCACCAGGAGAAGATGTAAAACAATGGCACCATGAGCACGTTGAGATACCGTGAATAAATCTGGCGGGAATTCGTGAAATGCTGAAAATAGAGGAAGGAAACGATAAACTTTGTTTCATATCAAACTGGTCAACAGTATTTCAGTCATTATTTCAGACTACATGCCTTCACCTGAAACGAACGATTACCTTGTTATTACTATTGCTTTGTGAAATAATATACTAAAATAGAAACAACATTCAAACCTTGATTTTCCATAAAAATCGAGTACAGCCGAACACTTACAGCAACGCTAAATTTAGAAGGATGTTACCATAAAATACATCTTATTCACATAGTAATGGTACGTGTCAGAATTAATGATTAATTACAAGCTTGTAAAAGACACAGCTAAATGCGCGAATGGAACCTATTACATTCACCAATCCTCTTAAGCATTGATCACACAGAGAAATCGATACGTATTAGTCTGTTTTCACGGTGCTTTGACCTTCTTATACCATCGACGCTTGTGCAGTTCGTATTTTTTATTATTTGTAATCGAGTTAATTTTAAATATTACGACATTGCACTGTAGGAATAAACGAACGCTTGTTGAAGTTCACTGAAGTGAAAACACCCCATCCGAAGAACGCATTGCGTAAAGACCCGAAAATCGTTTATAATGCGTAACGCCCGAGCCGATGAACATTACTTTACCGTTACAATACTAAATGTAATAAATGGCAATAACCCACGTCATGCAGATGTTTTTTATATCGTCGAACTCTCTAATTGGTCGATCTATAACAGCAGGACAAAGCTTTATAACAACATTAATTATTGTCGTACAAAAATACAATTTGTTGACCATGTCCGATTATATTCAATGAATAGATCAACAGTAACTGACGAGAATACCCTTAACAAAGAATATCAAAACTAACAGACACCTAAGAACATTATAGCACATAATGTCTTAGGATAGTTTGACACACCATACTGTTTCGAAGCTATTTTCCTAACAGTAATTAACATATCGTTATCACGAAATCCAATTAAGCTAAATATGCAGATTAGAACCACCCATAATGAAAATCGCTAATGATTGCAAAAACGTGTACGTGAAAGTTCGATAGGTGATAGTATTGGAAACAAATTCCGTTGTCATTGATGATCCTATAATTTGTCGCTGCGCCGTTGGATGCATGTGTTGAACAAGTGCATACTTCCGTGAAAGCTGTAATAAAATAAAACAACACTGTCATGTGACCTTGTAAGCCTGATGGCAGATATACAGATAACGGAATTAAGGAGACGATTCTGACAAAGTTTTAATGAATCTTTCAGACGGAATTGAGTAGTCTATTTAATTCTCTGTTTCTGACGAAGTTTGTAATGAAACTTGCAGACCGAATATTTGATCAGCTTGCTGATTGAAGACACTAATGTAATTATTTGATTCACTCTGAAAAGGAATCAACAGTAGGATAAAAGCCCGGTGATTATAGACATTGGATAACGTACCCCATGCCCAAACACATACTCCATACTCAAATTTGAGCATTTCTTAGTTACAAAAACTGTCGTAATCCCTTTATGTATAAAACTTATGCTTCAAGTTGGTTTTGAGGCAACATTCTTAAAAAAGCTGTTGTGTTTTTCAGGTTTGAGCATGGAGTATGGAGTTCGAGAAATGTTTATAATCACCGGACCAGGCGTCCTGATTCCCAGCTTACATGTACATAATGTTTCTTTTTCTTTTGTACATTTGCATTGGTTTGATAGCACTATTGGTCTGTTTAGGTCATCACTCTACGAAAAACAGCTGGTTGGATCTCCTATGAGAAAAATATCTCGTCGAACCTTTGCTAGAGAAAAGTTTCTAAATCAGTAAATGAAAAGTATTTTTGAAATACTAGAATCCGCATACATAACGCAAGCAGAGACTTACAAACTTAAGCTAGATTATTTACACTCTTAGACGCTTGCAAAATACCCATTAGTGATCTGTGTAAGACGAAGCTTGAATAGAAAGCAATTTTCGCATGATTGGGATAGATCATCAAAGCAAATCAATACGTCTTTAATAAGTCTCATTTAGGTATAATATGTCGTCTTGAACGAGACGAATTCTGTCATAAATGAGGAATCGAGTGCGGATAATGATGGATTCATGGAGAAAATGTATAATTTTAAAGACAAATGAATCAGCTGTCTTCTGAACATCGCATCAAGACAGACGTGAATTAGAGATATTTAAGCTACTTTGGAGACGACGTCAAATATTTTTCAAGATTTAATGACACTTTAGGAACCTGTTGCATTCTCGTATTATTGTTTTCTGATATAATACTAGTACCAACCTTCGTCGATATTGTAGACGATATATGTACACCGTCTCAGACAAGAACCAATTACATTAAGCCCTCCCTTCGAATCCACAGAGTTAATCAAATTAGCCGGTTTAGTATATCGTGTATTCCCATGTCACCACTGGTTGCTCAGTAGTGTACCTTTGATGTGTTAGTAATCTAATCTAGTGTCATTGACCGTTATCCTCAAAGATATGACAAAGCGCAACAACATTTATACGAGCCGTAAATAGAAAAAGCTAAAGTCAAGAAATTGAATTATTAGTACAGTTTGATTCGGCGAGGTTGTTTCCAAGCTTTAATGGCTGATTTACGACCCGTCGTATTTTCGCTTTTTCACATTGCATAAATCCGCTACCATATCCAAACTCTATCGGTGATTCAGCAGCTTAAAGCATTGTAACTTTTGAAAAGGTTGTTGCTTAAAGCCTATTATGTATTGTTGTGGTTAATATCAAATCATGACGACGGTGAATGTGATTTGAACCCTGATAATCATAAATAGGATGGTACATGCATGATGGTATCGTCTCTACTAAGCAAGCATAGGCTGCTTATCGCTTATACATGTAGTACTCGAGAGTGTGTTTAGTTTGATTGCAGTGAGGTTTCCAAGGTTAATGAGATTGAGACTGCTCTGGAAAAAATAAATTGTCAAAACACATGGCACTTTTGAGCAATGTTTTGTTCAAACCTTATCAATCTTGAGACCTTCTGAATTTTATTGCGTGGTACATTGTATACATTTAGTGCTTTATTGGTATATTATTGTTTATTTCTGCAGACTGCAGTGAAGCGACAATAAACGGTGTATACAGTACTGCAAATACCCGTTATTAAATATAGCTTTGTCTATCTATTTTTATAGTTCACACGTCATTTTATGTTCGTCTTCACGCCGGTGTATAATTTATTATTTCATCCTCTATACCACACCTTATCCGAGTACTATCGTGTCTATCGGTTTCTTATTCCAGCTCTTTTCCCACCTTTCTCCCTTTTCCATCATATTACAGCGACTGCATCCCTGTGACACTGACATGTTTACCAGTTTTGTGTCATTATATTCGTCTTCTTTTCATCATTTATATCTTCTCGGCACATTGAACATCGTAAAATATTATCCCTCATAATTGCAAGTGTCAATTTCGTGTCGAATTCCCCACGAGGGGTCCGTCTCAGCAAAAACTTTTATGTCACCACACATTGTCTTAGTCCATTTCAAACCATATCACCTACATCCCAATGAGTATAACCTCCCAAAAAACTAGAACAGTTTTATGAATATAATGTGCACGAAGTGCTATAAGTATAACCATACCATAATGCTTGTTCTGCTTCGTTTATGGAATCATTGTATTCGTATCATCTTCTTATGTTGGACATACAAACTAGACATTTGGCCAAGATCACGTGTTATATTGCCTTATTTCAATTCATGTCTTTGCTATTTTGCCAGGTATGTGAATTTAAATTACAATTGATTAGCTACACACATACCATAATAATTCGATCAAAGACAGCAAGCCGAACAAGCTAAATGGACCAAAACGTATTATCATACACTGGTGACAGACAGAACATCGTAAAACAAGAATCTGGTGTCATAAACTCCCTTGTGATTCATGTGGTATCAGACAGAGCATTCATGCTCTACCAACTTTGACTCCATCCGAAGTAACGAAGGTTTCACCGGAAAATATTGCTGATACAAACAAGAAATATTCAGCTTTTGTCGAACAGACTTCGAAGAGAGACTAAGAAATTCAGCTTAGATAGGAGCAACACTCATCGGTTCAATATTGAATAATTCGACTTAAAAAGACGAACTATACCACTCGGTTGTTATAATCTAGCGTAGTGAAGTCACAGTCACATCCTGAACAACTAGAAAAGACGCAATGTACATAATTACATGTCATTCAGTCACTCACGCACATGTAACTGGTACGTAAATAGCACCAGGAATAGTAACCAGGAGTAGAACACGCAACCGTGGTCAAACAAAACTGTATACCTTGTGTTTACAACAATGACAAATATATTGATGATTGATTATTGTATTGATGTCTATTAAGATTGCAACCGCCTACGTAGCATTGAACGAATATCAGCCACATCCCATGCAGCATTGAACATGATTGATAACTTATTGAATATGCATTACTGACAAAGGTCTAAAAATAATTATATTAATTTAGTACTTTGCAAATACCGATTTTTAAATTGATTTAATTTGTAAATAGCAACGTGTTCATTATTGTGTATGGTTGAAGAAATTCAATACGCTGTAAAATGAAATATGTTTTGAACTATGCGGTAACATTTTTACACTGAATATATGAATATACTTCTAATGTATTATTGAGCTGGTTCCATAACGATGCATTTGCTTTTATCTTGGGATAATTATTTCTTCGGCGTTGCTAATTTAAGATAAGCGCGTTGCTAATGGAAGAAAATCTTAGCAACATCTTTCTCACATGAGCAACGGCACGTGAATTTATTCCGACCTTTATGTGTCTACTTTTACTTCTACTACTACTGCATAGTAAATAAACTTGATATTTAGCAAACGAGAAGAACAAAAATAGGTTCTATACTATTTAAGGGGCATTTTATTAGACAGAGCATAACATTGTATGCATATGCTTTATTTACGACGTTATGTTGTCGATTGTTTTGAATGCGAACGTAAGACAAATGCCACGTTATGATGACGTCACGTTGACGCCACGAACGCTAAATAACGAAAAAAAAAATCAATTTTTCCCAAATTACGTTGAAGAAAAATGATCCACCATGAGACAGTCTACGAAGGATAAGGAAATCTCACCCTCGGGTCGGAATTTTAACCAGGTGACTCGGCAAGCCGCGTCCCTGGTTAAAATCCGACCCCTCGGGTGAGATATCCTAATCCTACAAAGAAGCTCATGCGGGATCCTTATAATTCATCGACGTCAATGACGTAACAATTTACGAAATATTGGACTAGCTCTATAACTTTATTTTTAGACCATAGACTAAAAACATTCACAAATCTATACGAACTAATGCATTTATAACAGCACTTTATCATGAAGTAATATATAGGCACTGGATCGGACTTCCCTCATCGATGGATCAACAAGATCTCTCGATCCAAAAACAACAATGATTAATGATGTACATTGCAAACTTGTTGGGCCCGCACACGGAAGGAAGTCGATTATCAAACTCTGTGCAAATAACCAGTAATAAAAACGTGCATAGTGATTCTGTTACAAATTGATCGGAGATATTTTGAAATATTGACAAAACAACACTCAATGATGTCTATTGGTAACGGAAATTTCTTCCAGCAAATTGAGAAATGTAAAAATACTAGGGAAATGAATATTATTCTATCATGATTTTGCATCCCACGATATTCAACAAATATCGATGCTGTGAACAAATGTTCCTGGTCGCTTTAAATGATTATTAACACATGTTAGGCCCGCACACGGAAGGAAGTCGATTATCAAACTCTGTGCAAATAACCCGTAATAAAAACTTGCATAGTGATTCTGCTACAAATTGACCAGAGAGATTTAAAATTATTGACAAAAGCATCCAATGCTGTTTGGTAACGGAAATTTCTTCCAACAAATTGAGAAATGTCAAAATACCAGGAAAATGAATATTATTCTATCATGACTTTGTAACCCACCACATAAGACCAATATCAACGCAGTGAATATTCAACAATTTCAACCATGCCTGTTTTATTTAGCGGCCGCCTAATTCAAACAAAGTTCGTACATTTAGTTCATTATCGTTCGGTATCGATCAATCTGGCAAAGGAGAATTCGAATGACCGAACAGTTACAACATTCTCAGTCGATAACAAGCAACAACACTGCATCGATTGTCTGTGTGCTTGAGACAAGTGCGGTAATATTCCTCAACAAATAAACGTCGATGCAATACCATGTAAGCGACAAAAAACACAGATTTAAAGTAGTTTTATTATTTTATTACTTTTAATTAAATATCAATTATTATCAAATACTTCAGACCAATCGAGTCATCTATTATCTAACATCTTGATAGGTAGCTTTTCTCATGGTTTAACCATGTAGATTGATCTCCAGAATATTATATATGCACGTAAAATACGAATGACATTTATAGAAATGACTATACAGACGTTTTGAATTTGTGGTGTTCGCTGTCACGAACTGTTACAATGGAGTGAGACAAATCCTCGTAATGTTACGTTACATACGAGCATTGTGAACAATGTTTATTCTGGCTGGTCGCCAAGTTCGCCTTAATTTTTGTCAACTTTTCGATTGTCGTCATTGTTGCTCGTTGCATGGGTGGCTGGAACAAAATAAAAGGCGATGTTGGAAGAAAATGGTCACCATACTACATTGCTTTCAATGCCAGTTGTGCTCAGTAGATATGTATGTCTGAATTCAGTAGTGTGATAGTTGCTTTTGTACATTTTATGTGGCTATGATATCTAAATCAGACTGGTCAAGTTCATACTCTTGTAGCGATCATTTAGACGCTCTATACATCAAGTAAGTCTGCGACATACTAATATCCCTCATTTATTTATATACCTAGACTAGGAGACCAGTGTCGTTTTACTCTCTAAATGCGCTGACAAATTAATATATATACATACATATAATATAATTAAATTTTGTAGCACTTGATTTTTTGAAAGCGATATTTGTACCTTTTGTTTGTCGTTAAAAGGCTCCTCTTATATATAATTAGTGCTGTTATCTATCCGTCAACATTATGTTGTTTGTTTGTTTTTTCTGGGGGGGGGTTATATCGAAAGCTGAGTAGGATGATGAATTTGTATACCTATACATGTATTGGTTTAAAACCCCACTATAGGTGCAAGCAAAGTAGTTCATTGCCACATGGAAACAATTTGCCTATTTCCGGTGTTAGTTTATCATCAACATTTTAAAGCTCTAGGGAACCGACTAATTTGTCAAATAAATCACATTACGATAACCAGCTCATAGCGTATACTGTACCTCTATATCTTGTACACAACACTAAGCTAGTGATTATTTAACAATGAATATAATTGCCTAAAGCAAGAAACAAGAAACTAATCATTTTCAGAAAGTTCTGAGACAAAGATTAGATATTGCGTTTGTGATAGTTTTAACGTATTCTCATCGCGTATAAATCCATCAAATTGAGTTTCAAAACAAAACAAACAATCACTGAAATTAAAACTCTTACTAATTGTTTTAAATGAAGTTTTGTAATATAGAAGTTCGTTTCCAATCTATTATCAAACATTGGTGTCTAACACAACATCATAAAACAAGAGCCTGGTGTCATAACCTCCCCGGTGGACATTATGGTGACAGCATTCATGCTCTACCAACTTTGACTCCATCCGAAGTAACGAAGGTTTCACCGGGAAATATTGCTGATACAAACAAAATATATTCAGCTTATGTTGAACAGACTTCTAAGAAATTCAGCTTAGATATGAGCAACACTCCTCGGTTCAATATTGAATAATTCGAAATTAAAATCTGATGCAATTACATTCCACCAACTTATTAGCTATGGATAGAATAGTCCATAAGCATTAATGTAAAACGCACAAAAGTAATAGAATCGATATTATTACATATACAGCAAGGACTTAAATACATGCGCCATGGTTAGTGGGTTACGTCAAGGAAATAATAAACTGCCAAGTAATCAGAAAAATATAATAAGTTAGAAAAAAAACATTATTCTCAATAAAACCAGCTAAATATTACTCGCTAAATTGGAATGATATTGAGAATTATTTGAAATGTGGAGACTAATATTGTTTACGATTTAAATGCTTCTATTTTTCTATAAGAATTCAAGAGACGATAAATCTCTAAGCAGATCAAATCTAGAAATGAAATGGAACTTAGAATAAAATAAGGACGACGTGTTCGTCATTTCGGTGGAATTGAATCTTGGAAAATACAATACATCATTCTCGAGCGCGTTTGATATTATATATACTAGGGAGATTGAAACTAGCACGGTTGCAGTTATTGATTCTGCAGATCTGTTACTACAAAGACGAACTATACCACTCGGTTTTTATAATCCAAGAGCGTAGTGAAGTCACAGTCACATCCTGAACAACTAGAAAAGACGCTATATGCATAATTACATGTCATTCAGTCACTCACCCACATGTGACTGGTACGTAAATAGCACCAGGAATAGTAGCCAGGAGAAGAACACGCAACCTTGGTAAAAAAAACCTGTATACCTTGTGTTTACAACAGTGACAAATATATTGATGATTGATTATTGAATTTATTGTATTAATGTCCATTTTTTCTATGACAAGAAGATTGCAACCTCCTACGTAGCATAAAACGAATATTTGCCACATCATACGCAGCATTGAACATGATTGGTAACTTCTTAAATATGCATTACTGACAAAGGTCTAAAAACAATTATTTTAATTTAATACTTTGCAAAAACCGAAATTGATTTAATTTGTAAAGAGCAACGTGTTCATTATTGTGTATGGTCTACGAAATTCAATACGCTGTATAATGAAATATGTTTTGAACTTGTACTATGCAGTAACATTTTTACACTGGTTATATGAATATACTTTTAATGTATTATTTGACTGGTTCTATAACTTTGCGTTTGCTTTTTCTTCGGATAATTCTATGCGTTGACGACAATGACGTAACAATTTAATTTATATTGGACTAGCTCTATACCGTTACTTTTAGACTGAAGACTATAAAACGTTCATAAATCAAATCAAACTAATGGATTTATAACAGCATTTTATCATGAAGTAGTATATAAGCACTGGTTAGGACTTCCCTCATCGATGCATCAACATGATATCTCGATCCAAAAACAACAATGATTAATGATGGGCATTTCAAACTTGTTGGGCCCGCACACGGAAGGAAGTCGATTATCAAACTATGTGCAAATAACCAGTAATAAATTCATGCTTATTGATTCTGTTACAAATTGATCGGAGATATTTTAAATCAAGGACACCACACCCCATGGTGTTTGGTAACAGAAATTTCTTCCAAGACATTGAGAAATGTCAAAATACCAGGGAAATGAATATTATTTTATCATGACTTCGTAAATCACGATATTAGAAAGACATCGACTCAGTGATTATGCCTCGATAGTTTCTTGTTTCAGGTCATATTCTTCAACATTAATGTTAGTTTATTTTAAATTCTTTACTATTGCACAATGTTATTAATTCAAAAACGAATACCGGAAATAACCTTTAAAAAGGAGCATGTTTATACATTTTTGGTGAATAGGTATTCGTCCAAGTTTACTATAGAATTAATTACTAGTGTTTTTTTATCATTGAACAAACTATTGTCGACCATGGTATGTATGATAAATGCAAAAGTTCATGTCGATTTCTATCTTGTCTGATCAAGAATTAACATATTTGTATAACTCATCCAGTTTTTTCCCCTCATCCTCAAATGAGCGCATGCTTTCGCCTGTCTAAGTCGATCAGAAACACCAACAATGCATCGATTGTTTGGGTGATTGAGACACGTTCGTTAATATTCCCCGACAATTGCAAGTCTACATAAGAATGTGTAGTGACAAAAATAGACAGGTTTAAAGTGGTTTTATTATTGAATTACTTTAATTAAATATCAGTTGTCACTAAATATTTGAGACACGATTGAGTGCTTCTATTCTAACATCTTGATAGGTAGCTTTTCTCTTGGTATAACCATGTAGTGTGGTCTCCAGAATATTATATATGTACGTAAAATACGTATTCATAGAAATGACTATACAGACGTTTTGAATTTTGTGATGTTCCCTGTCACGAACTGTTCAATAGAGTGAGACAAATCCTCGTAATGTTACGTTACATACAAGCATTGTGAACAATTTTTATTCTGGCTGGTCGCCAAATTCGCCTTAATGTTTATCTACATTTCGATTGTCGCCCTTGTTGCTTGTTGTAATGGTGGCTGGAACCAAATAAAAGGCGATGTTGGAAGAAAATTGTCCCCATACTACAATGCTTTCAATACCAGTTGTGCTCAGTAGATATGTATGTCTGAATTCAGTAATGTGATGGTCGATTTTGTACATTTAATTCGGCCATGATATCTTAATCAAACTGTTGAAGCTCATACTCTTGTATCGATCATTTAGACGCCCATATACATCAAGTAAGTCTGCAGCATACTAATATATATATACAAATAATATAATTAAATTTTGTAGCACTTGATTTTTTGAAAAGCGATATTTGTACCGTTTGTTTGTCGTTAAAAGGCTCCTCTTATATATAATTAGTGCCATTATCTATCCGTCAACATTATGTTGTTTGTTGTTTTTTTCTGGGGGGGGGGGTTATATCGAAAACTGAGTAAATACCTATACATGTATTGGTTTAAAACCCCACTATAGGTGCAAGCAAAGTAGTTCATTGCCACATGGAAACAATTTGCCTATTATCGATGTTAGTTAATCATCAACATTTTAAAGCTCTAGGGAACCGATTAATTTGTCAAATAAATCACATTACGATAACCAGCTCATAGCGTATACTGTACCTCTATATATTGTATACAACACTAAGCTAGTGATTATTTAACAATGAATATAATTGCCTAAAGCAAGAAACAAGAAACTAATCATTTTCAGAAAGTTCTGAGACAAAGATTAGATATTGCGTTTGTGATAGTTTTAACGTTTTCTCATCGCGTATAAATCCATCAAATTGAGTTTCAAAACAAAACAAACAATCACTGAAATTAAAACTCTTACTAATTGTTTTAAATGAAGTTTTGTAATATGGAAGTTCGTTCCAATCAATCGGGAACGTGCTGTTGTTGGTATTGACGTCATGTGAACCAACGGAATACTAGGGTGTTAAGAAGTTTAGACTATCAAGATATTTTTACATAAGCATGAAATTTGATAGTAGAAGTTTGGAAACAATGGTGAGATTTTCCGGTCAATGTCCACATGGTAACGAGTGCATACACAAACTAAGACACGGAACACCTTAGTGGGTTGTTCGTACGTGTGTACTTATTCCATGCCAAACAACCAGTTGCATTATTGATGACTGTTGTGATTCGTCAATGACGATTGTGAAATCTTGATGCAAGACAAACGTAGGATATTCATTGATTCAAAAGACCATTAAACAGTTTTGACTGATTAACTCAACTCCAATTTCCTAATTTGACAGTAAATTCCAATCAGAATTGGGTTCTAAAAGAATAAGAGAAACGTTTTCGATCAAAACATCAAGACACCTGACGACCATGAGCAGTAAAACATTGGTAAATTATTAATTAGTCACGAAACATACTCATTTTATGGGATTCATGAAGCAGAGTTATTCCTGGATAACGTGTTAATGTGAAAACTAATTGGTTTTCAGACCCGTCAAAACCATGCGTTTGCTGAACGTTATACGTCGTATATCGGTATTATTGCAATAATCTTTATTTCAATACGTGATCATGAATCGAACAAAGAAGTAACCATTCAATAGAAACAACATATCTTGAAATACTGAACATCTTCAACACACGACACCCCACTCCAATATCCTGGTGTTTCAGACAGTCAAACACGCCCATAGCAATAGCCAGCAGACAAGAACAAATCGCATTGACGACCCACACCACATTGTCAAATCAGCCTAGTAACAATAAGCAAGCAAACTTTCGAGAACAGTAACTTGACGCTCTTTAATCCTGCTGATATTTTTTAGAAATGCATCATACACGGAATGGAATCGAAATGTTTTATACATATGTACAATAAATATTTAACAAAATATGACTTTGAGGTCAATATGGAAGTCTGAGCTAGAATGGTATGTGGCCCGAAGCGAAGCTGAGTGACATATACCATTCCTGCTCAGACGGACCAATCCGTAAACTTCTTTACGTCAGGTGCGACACAGAAATACGATATTTTCTCTGTGATCTAATGATACAAAGATATATTTTCTTGTGATAATGGGTGTCTCCATATATAACATATTCCTTCGCTGTAAACATTGACGTGCACTACTTTTCAAAATACAATGTAGTAATCCTTAACTAACGTGTATTGTGAATATTGTTTGTGAGGTATTGCCAGATTATTTCTACAACCTTTCGAAACACAAAAGGTACCAATAAACTCTGAAATAAACTTTGTACGCTGTAAACTTTTTAATATATATTTCAGACGGAATTGACTGTCTATTTAATAACCTGTTTCTGACGAAGTTTTTAATGAAACTTTCAGACCGAATATTTGATCAGCTTGTGATTGAAGACACTAATGTAATTATTTGATTCACTCGGAAATAGAATTAATAGTAGGTGCGGACCAAAAACAGGATCAATGCAAACATATGAAACGGGGGCTCATTTGCTATAAGTAAGTGGTGTTTTTGAGGCAAAATTCTAAAAGGCTGTTTTTGAAGTTGGAGCATGGAATATGGTGTTCGAGTATGAGAATTGTTTATAATCACCGGGTCAGGAGTCCTGACGCCCAGCTTACATAAAGTCAACATGTATGTTTCTTTGTCTTTTGTACATTGACATTGGTTTGGCAGCACTATGGGTCTGTCTAGGTCATTACGCTACGAAAAATAGCTGGTTGGATCTCCTATGAGAAAAATCTCGTCGAACCTTTCCTAGAGAAAAGTTTCTGGTAGGACCCCTTCCTGAGAACAATATGCTGGTTGTCCCAACCCCACCCTTCGTAAAATATTTTTCTGAATCAGTAAATGAACACCGTTCTAGAATTACGAGAATCCGTATACCTTACGCAAGTAAGACCATTTACACTCTTAGACGCTTAAAAAATACCAATTAGTGATCTGTGTAAGACGAAGCTTAAATAGAAGGCAATTTTCGCATGATTGGTAAAGGTAGACCATCTAAGCAAATCAATACGTCTTTAATAAGTCTCATTTAGGTGTAATATGTCGTCTTGAGCGAGACGAATTCTGTCATAAACGAGGAATCAAGTGCGGATAATGATGGATCTATAGAGAAAATGTATAATTTTAAAGATAAATGAATCAGCTGTCTACCGAACATCGCATCAAGACCGAAGTGTATTAGAGATACTTTAGCTACTTTGGAGACGTCAAATATGTTTCAAGCTTAAAATGACAATTCAGAAATCTGATACATGCTCGTTATATTGTATTCTGATATAATACTAGTACAAACCTTTGTCGATATTGTAGACGATATATGTACTACGTCTCAGACTAGAACCAATTACATTAAGCCCTCCCCTCGAATCCACAGAGTTAATCAAATATACCGGTTTAGTAGAACGTGTATTCCCATGCCAACACTGGTTGCTCAGTATTATACATATGATGTTTTAGTAATCTAATCTAGTGTCACTGACCGTCATCCTCTAACATATCTTCAAGCGCAACAACATTTTACAAGCCGTGAATAGGAAAAACTTATGTCGAGAAATCGAATAAGTAGTAGAATTGATTTTGCGAGGTTGTTTCCAAGCTTTAATGGCTGATTTATGACCCGCCGTATTTTCGCTTTTTCCCATTGCATAAATCTACCATAATACCCAAACGCTGTCGAAGATTCAGTTGCTTAAAGCATTGTAACTTTTGAAAAGGTTGTTGCTTAAAGCCTAGTATGTATTGTTGCGGTTATACCAAATCAGGACGACAGTGAATGTGATTTGAACCCTAATAGTCATGAATATGGTGGTACATGTAGTATTGTATCGTCTCTACGAGGCAAGCATAGACTTCCTATCGCTGTCACATGTAGTACTCGAGAGTGTGTTTATCTGAATGATTGCAGTGGGTTTGCAAGGTTAAAGATATCGAGACTGCTCTCGAAAAGCATAAATGTCAAAATACATGGCACTTTTGAGCAATGTTTTATTCAAACCTGGTCAATCCTGAAACCTTGTGAATTTTTAGTGGTTCATTGTATACGTTTAGCGCTTCATTTGTTTATTATTGGTTATTTCTCCAGACTTCAGTTAAGCCGCAATAGACGGTGTATACTTTACATAACCGTTATTAAATATGGCTTTGTCTATCTATTTTAAAAGTTCGCATGTCGTTTCATGTTCTTCTTCACGTCAGTGTATAATTTATTATTTCATCCTCTTAACCACACCTTATCAGAGACATATGTTTTCTATCGGTGTCTTACTTTGGTGTCTCTATTCCCACTTTTCTCACCTTTCCATCATATTATAGACACGTTTAACAGTTGTGTGTCATTACTTATCATCTTCTTCTCCACATTAATATCTACTCGGCACATTGAACATCGTAAAGTATAAAATTACATGCTCGCAAGTGCTACTTTTATGTCTAATATCCTAAGATGTGCTTGTCTCGCCAAAACCTTTTATCGCACCTAGCATTGTCTTAGTCTATTACAAACCATATCGTCAACATCCCAATGCGTGCACCCCCCCATCAAATAAACATCTGGAAAAGTATTATGAAAATAATGTGAACGAATGGCTTTAGCGTCTAAGATTACTGTTAAGTATAACCATACCATAATGCTCGTTGCGTCTCGTTTTATGGAATCATTGTATTCGTGTCATCATCTAATGTTGGACATACATACTCGAAATTTGGTCATTTGGTAAGATCACGTGTTATTGTGCCTTATTTTAATTCATCTCTTTGCTATTTTGCCAGGTATGTGAATTCATATTACAATTGATAAGCTACCCGCATACCATAATAATTCGATCAAAGGCAGTAAGTCGAGCAGGCTAAATAAACCAAAACGTATTATAAAACATTGGTGTCAGACAGAACCTCGTAAAACAAAAACCTGGTGTCATAACCTCTCTCGTGATTCATGTGGTGTCAGACAGAGCATTCATGCGCTACCAACTTTCACTCCATCCGAAGAAACGAAGGTTTCACCGGGAAATATTGCTGATACGAAAAAGAAATATTCAGCTTTTGTAGAACAGACATACAGCTTAAAATGTAGATAGGAGCAACACTCCTCGGTTCAATATTTAATAATTCGACATTAAAGTCTGATCAAGGATTCACCATTTGCATGTTAATTAAGTTGTCTTAGTTACTCAGTAAACATTCCTTTTGGCAACTATTTCTTTCCAGAAAACAAGGTATGTGTCTGGATTTCATTTCTCATAATTAGATATAATTGAATTTGCGTTTTAAATCTAATCTGAAATACATAGATTTAATATGCTGGTGCAATTATATTCCACCAAATGATTAGCTATGGACGAAATAGTCCATAAACATTAATGTAAAAATACATAAGTAACAGCATCGATTTTATAACAGAAACTACAAGGATATAAATACGTTCACAATGACAGAGTTATTTGGTAATGTCAAGAAAATAACTTCCAAGAAATCATGAAATTTAATAAATTACAGGAAAACCATTATTCTCAATAAAACCAGAAAAATATTACTCGCTAAATGAGAATTATATTGGAAATTGTTTGACATGTGGCGACTGATATTTTTTCTACGATTTATAAGCTTCCATTTTTCTTTAATAATTCAGAGACGATAATCTCATGGCAGATCAAATCTAGAAATGAAATGGAACTTAGAATAACATAAAGACGACTTGTTTATCATTTCGGTGGAATTGAATTTAAGGAAAATACCATACATCATTCACAAGCGTGTTTGATAATATATATACTAGGGATATTGAAACTAGCATGTTTGCAATTATTGATGCTACAGATCTTTCACTACAAAGACAAACTATACCACTCGGTTTTTATAATCCAAGAGCGAGAGCGTAGTGAAATCACAGTCAAATCCTGCAAAGACGCTATGTGCATAATAACATGTCATTCAGTCACTAATCCACATATGACTAGTACATGAATAGCACTTCAAGAAACCAGGAGAAGAACACACAACCTTGGTCAAACAAAACAATATATCTTGTGTTTACCACAATGACTAATATATTCAAAGGTGATTATTGATAGCTGAATTATCTATGACAAGACGATTGCCTCCTACGTAGCATTGAACGAATATTTTCAACCTCCTACGCAGCATTTAACATGAATGATAACTTATTGAATATGCTACTGTAAAAATATTAACTTTAAAGCATGGCATTATTGACAAAGGTCTCAATTTGTAAATAGCAACATGTTCATTATTTTGTATGGTTGAAGAAATTCTATACGCTGTAAAATGAAATATGTTTTGAAATTGTTCCATGCAGTAACCTTTTAACACTGGTTAGATGAACATACTTTAAATGTCGTGTTTGGCTCGTTCTATAACGTTGTGTTTGCTTTTTCTTCGGATAATTCAATGACGTAACATTTTCGTAATATTGAACTTGCTCTATAACGTTACTTTTAGACTGAAGACTAAAAACGTTAATAAATCAATACGAAATAATCAATTGATATCAGCGTTTTATCATGAAGAAGTATACAGGCACTGGTTCGGACTTTTCTCATCGATGGATAAACAAGATCTCTCGATCCAAAAACAACAATGATTATTGGTGTACATTTTAAACTTGTTGGTCCGCACACGGAAGGAAGTCGATTATCAAATTATGTGCAAATAACCAGAAATAAAAACTTGCATAGTGATTCTGTTACAAATTGATCGAAGCGATTTTGAATTATTGACAAAACAACACCCAATGGTGTTTGGTAACGGAAAATTCTTCCAACAAATTGAGAAATGTCAAAATACTAGGGAAATGAATATTAATCTATCATGACTTTGTAACTCATGATATTAGAGAGACATCGACTCAGTGATTATTCCTCGACAGTTTCTTGTTTCTGGTCATATACTTCAACATTAAAGTTATTTTATTTTAAATTTGTGCACAATGTTTTTTATTAAAAAACGAATACCAAAAATAACCTTATGGACATAAGTTCCTTTTCGAAGAAACTACTGATGAGGCCTTACGAACGATTTATCCCAAATGGTTTTTAACACCAAATCTCACAAAGTGGTTACAACGTTTGTAAAACGTACTTACTATGGACTCGATCATATCAAGACTAGTTGATATTTTAAAACCGCATCCCGAACTATCCAGAGGAATGTTCTTTTGCGTTTATTTCTTTTGTGGGTATTGACTAGCAGGAGAAACAACCCTCAAACTGTTAACATATTTGATTATAAACATTTATTAAACACGTATTATCGCGAAAACCATAGACAACGGATGCAAAACGTTGATTCGTTTTGTAACTGCCCCTGATTTCAGCATTTCTGAAAACACTATAAGTTCAATAAAAAATATCTAGCCGAGCAATCGTCATGAAATTTGCTATGAAACTTCTATAATTGTTATTGTACTTGTTGCATATAAGAAAACCTTATGTTGTTCAACGATTTTTCACGTTAAACATATTTCTAAAAAAATATATATTTTAAAATATTATTTAAAAATACAAATAACTTACAAAATATATAATAAACTTTACTGTTTAATTCCTTACATGCGTAATTTAATGTATGCCAAGTTTCATGCTTTTTGAACCAAAACTTTTTCGGTAAAATACATTTTTTAGATTTTAGGGGTTTTCCCCTAAATCTAATTTTTTTAAACTAACCGAGCAAAACTTTTGGAAATTTTCTAAATGATTGACATAAATCTGATCTTCATAAAAATAACAGGTTTTATATATCTTGTACAGAAAAATTCAAAAGGAACGAATGTCCTTAAAAGGAACATGTTTATAAATTTAAGGTGAATAAGATATACGTCCAAAATAACGGTACAATTAATTATTAGTGATTTTTATCATTAAAAAACTATTGTCGACCGTTGTATGTATAATAAATGCAAAAGTTTATGTCGATTTCTATCTTGTTTGACCAAGAATTAACTTATTTGTATAACTCATCCAGTTTTTTCCCCGATCTTGTAGGGGCACTCTTAAATGAGCGCATGCTTTCGCCTGTCTAAGTCGATCAGAAACAACAACAATGCATCGGTTGTCTGTATGATTGAGACAATTTCGTTAATATTCCTCGACAATTGCAAGTTTACAGTCTACTTAAGAATGTGTAGTGACAAAAACACAGATTTAAAGTAGTTTTATTATTGTATTACTTTAATTAAATATCAATTATTATCAAATACTTCAGACTAATCGAGTCATCTATTATCTAACATCTTGATAGGTAGCTTTTCTCATGGTTTAACCATGTAGATTGATCTCCAGAATATTACTATATATAGAAATTACTATACAGACGTTTTGCATTTTGTGGTGTTCCCTGTCACGAACTGTTACAATGGAGTGAGACAAATCCTCGTTATGTTACGTTACATACGAGCATTTTGAATAATGTTTATTCTGGTTGGTCGCCAAGTTCGCCTTAATTTTTGTCTACTTTTCGATTGTCGTCCTTGTTGCTTGTTGCAAGGGTGGCTGGAACCAAACAAAAGGCGATGTTGGAAGAAAATGGTCATCATACTACAATGCTTTCAATACCAGTTGTGCACAGTAGATATGTATGTCTGAATTTAGTAATGCGATGGTCGATTTTGTACACTTAATGGACTATGATATCTCAATGAGGCTGTTGAAGTTCATACTCATGTATCGATCATTTAGACGCCCACATCCATCAAGTAAGTCTACAACATACTTATACTCCTCATTTATTTATATGCCTAGACTACGAGACCAGTGTCGTTTTACTCTCTAAATGCGCTGACAAATTAATATATACATATAATATAATTAAATTTTGTAGCACTGTAGATTTTTTGAAAAGCGATATTTGTACCGTTTGTTGGTCGTTAAAAGGCTCCTCTTATATATAATTAGTGCTGTATTCTATCCGTCAACAAAGCTGAGTAGGCTGATGAATTTGTATACCTATACATGTATTGGTTTGAAACCCCACTATAGGTGCAAGCAAAGTAGTTCATTGCCACATGGAAAAAAATGCCTATTTCCGGTGTTAGTTAATCATCATTATTTTAAAGCTCTAGAGAACCGATTAATTTGTCAGCAAAGTCACATTAAGACAACCAGCTTTAAACCCCATATCATAGCGCATACCGTACATCTATATCTTGTACACAACACTAAACTAGTGACTAGTGAACAATAAATATAATTGCCTAAAGCAAGAAACCAGAAACCAATGGTTTTCAGTTCTGTGAGAAAAATGGTGCGTTTGTTACCGTTTTAACGTATTCTTATCGCGTATTATTCCATCAAATTGAGTTTTAAAACAAAACAAACAATCAGTAAAATTAAAACTATTACTAATTGTTTGAAATGAAGTTTGTAACACGGAAGTTCGTTCCAATCAATCGGGATCGTGCTGTAGTTGTCAATGACGTCATGTGAACCAACGGAATACTAGGGTGTTAAGATGTTTAGACTTTCAAGATATTTTTTACATAAGTAGAAGTTCGACCGTAGAAGTTTGGAAACACTGGTGAGAATTTCCGATCAATGTTCACAGGGTAATGAGAACATACACAAACTAAGACACGGAACACCTTAATGGGTTGTTCGGACGCGGGTACTTATTCCCTGCCAAACAACCAGTTGCATTATTGATGACTGTTTTGGTTCGTCAATGACGATTATGCAATCTTGATGCAAGACACACGTAGGGCATTCATTGATTCAAAAGACCATTAAACAGTTTTGACTGATAAACACAACTCCAATTTCCTAATTTGGCAGTAAATTCAAATCAGAATTGGGTCCTAAAAGAATAAGAGAAACGTTTACGATCAAAACATCAAGACATCTAACGACCATCAGCCGGCAATCAGAACAGTAAAAAAACTCAATTATTAATTAGTCACGAACATCCTTATTTGGTTGGATTATTCCTTGATAACGTGTTAATGTGAAAACTAATAGGTTTTCAGACCCGTCGAAACCATACGTTTGCTGCACGTAATGCGTCGTATACCGGAACATGTTGTATTATCGCAATAATCTTTATTTCAAAACGTGATGATGAATCGGACAAGGAAGTAAATATTCAACAGAAACAATGTATTATGAAATACTGTACATCTACCAAACACGACACCCACTCCGACTTCCTTGTGTTTCAGGCAGTCAAACAATCCCGAAGCAAGAGCCAGTAGACAAGAACAAATCGCAGGAGAAGCAGAAGGAGAAATCATCATGGGAACAGTAATCCAGCAAACTTTAAGAGAAGAGGATTGATATGAAGATGTCGTTCTAATACCGCTAATTTATCAAAAATGAATCATTCACGGATATGCATGTTATAAAATAATGTAAAATCAATGATGTTTGATAGTTTTAGACAGAAAAGCCGGTGAATAGAGGAGCAATTTTGTTAAGTTAGAGCTCTTGGTTGGGTTTGTTACGAATGCAGAAAACACACACCGGGTGCGACACCGAAATACGATATTTCCATGTGATCTATTGATACCTGTGCAAAGAGATAGTTTCTGGTGATAATGGGTATCTCCTAAAATCGCATAATCCTATGCTGTAAACATTGTCGTGCACTACATTTCAAAGTGCAGTGTAGTAATCATTAACTAATGTATACTGTAAACAATTTTTGTGAAGTATTTGCCGTTAAGCTTTTTTTCTGCAACCCTTAAAACACTATGTAATAAACTCTGAAATATACTTTAAACTGCGATATAAACTATTTTGATTCTCAATAATTACGTTGAAAAAAGAATTTGCCACGTACTATTTTTTCTAGAAGCCTTCAAAACACAATGTGACATTCCTTAATAAATGTATGTTGTGAACTCTTTTATTTTCGTATATAATGTTGAAAAATGTTTTGTGAGATAAACTATAACAGATTAGACTGGGTCAAAATTTAAACCAATCAGCATTGCTTGATTTTATATGGATAATATGTTGATTAACTATGTGGGATCCTAACCGAATTTATCTTGACATCAATTCATTTTTTATGCATTAGATTGATAGATTCCACAGCAAATAATTAATGGATCTGATATTGTAGTACCGGTAATTGCATTGATATTTCATCTACTTTTTAAAGATTCGCTAATGACTTAAATACCTCCGGTTAATACTGTTGGCCGCTGTTATCATGTTATTATTTATCATGTATATCATGACAAGTCACTCAAAATAATCAAAGTAAAAAATAGTTTATAGGTTTAAGTTTTTCCAATTCATATTATTAATCTTTCTCGACACCATATTATATACCACGATTGGTTGAGAGAAGAAAATATATTGTCCTTATATGTTGAGCGTCTAGCAAGAAACTGATGTTCGATTAAAGGTAACATGGTGTGGTATATGTCAATCAAAACGTTTAGATTACTAATTTGATGAATTACATGTTAAATGATACACAATGTGGAAGGAAGTCCACATTCCAATCTTGAATAACTTTTCAATCTAAAGTATTGCCAAATACAGAGAGCAAATGTATTTGATTATTATGATTATTCATTTGTGAACATTTACTAACCACCGCGCATCCGGTGTAGCATATTTGATAAAGCCTATTGCCTGCACCGAAACCAGACTGAACAATATTTCAAAATAATTTCATTTTTCTCAATTCTCATCCAACAAGGAATATCTTAATGCCGTGCCATCAAACACATATTACTTCTGTAATTGAATTCCAACTTTCTTCTGGCAACCTTAATCAACTATATTTGTAATCAACACATTCTATATCTCCATTAACGGAAGCAATTAAAATTGAAGCTGAATTATTGCTTTGTGTAGTATGTAAACAAGTTTAACGATGACGTTTAAGTGTAATATAGCAGAAACGTTGGAAGATAATTCCTAAGATAAAATATTTGTTGAAAATTTGACGAGACATCTCAATTATGTATGGAAGAATGGAAGCAGTCGCAACCGGGAACAAACACGTTCCGCTTTAGTCGGGAAAACCAAATTTACGTGAAACTGAACCAAAATGTTTTGAATCTAACGAAACGTAAAATCTTACCAGGTTGTATGTGGCTAGCTACCAAATTTGAATAAATCAAACGTTAAATAATTAATTCCAATCCAATATCGGGGTTTAAATATTCTCCTAAGATACATTTAATGTTTGTGTCATTTCCAAGTTTTAAATAAATTGATTTCAGAACGTTCCACCGAAAAACGAAAATGATTTGTCACAACCATGACATCCAAGGCAAAAAAAAACAGTAATCTCAAGACGATGTAAACGAGATAAAAGTTAAAGATTTTGTTTGTCTCCATTTTCAGAGGAACATTTTTTTGATCCGTTGGGTGATTATAATTATAAGCAATTAGAAGGATCTGAGACCTATAATTAATAATAGTACATGTATTTAGTTTCTGGTTGCTCTTAACAGTTTGGTCGAGAACTAGGGTGTGCTTTGTGCTCTAGAATGATTCGATCCGCGTATACTTCACTACGTAATTTCTCTCAACAAGTATTGCCCGTAGTAAGAAAGGATACAAGAGATAGTCAAATGCCAAATAAATTTGCTTATGTGGTCATTGGCGCCAATTGTCACAGACGACATGCGACTCAATGTTCCGGGAGGGGGATATATATCCCTTAGATAAATACATTGCATTACCATCGGTTTAAAGATACGTGTTTATTTAGCATACATAATTACATGTCATTTAGTCTCTCACCCACATAAATAGCACTTCAAGTAACCAGGAGAGAAACACGCAACATGGATCAAACAAAACCTAATACATTTTATTGCTATTGCAATTATAATAACATTTATAGATAATAATTGATGGCTGTTGTTATATATGACAAGAAGATTGCAACCTCCTATGTCGCATTGACCAAATTTTCCGCCTCCTACGCAGCATCGAACATGATTGATAACTCATTAAATATGCTACTGAAACTACTAGTATATTAACTTTAATTAATGGCATTATTGACAAATGTCTAAAAATAATTCTTGTAATTATGTTGTGCTTTACAAGTACCGATTTTTAAAATAGATTTAATTTGAAAACAGCAACGTGTTCATTATTGTGTATGGCTAAGAACAATTTCAATACGCTGATAAAATGAAATATTTTTTGAACATGTTCCACTGGTTTCATAAATAAACTCTAAATGTCTTTCGCTAAGTTTTTAACGTTATTTGTTCTGTCATCGTGGGATATTATATGTGTCAACATTATTGACATTGCATTCGATTTAATATTGGACTGGTACTATAACGTTTTATTTATAATACACTATAAGAAATGGTCAATTTATAAATGAGTTGCAATATGTAATACCATACAGGCACTGGTTTGGACTTCCCTCATCGATGGATCAACAATATCTCTCGATGCAAAAACAACAATGATTAATGATAAACATTTCAAATCATATTTTTACCTCACACGAAAGTCGTGCAAATCACTAGAAATAAAAACTTGTTTAGTGATTCTGCTGCATATTGATCGGAAAGATTTTATATCATTGACAAAACATGCAATGGTGTTTGGTAACGGAAATTTTTTCCAACAAATTGAGAAATGTGATAATGCCAGGGAAATGAATATTTTTTTATCATGATATTGCATCCCACGATATTAAACATATATCGATGGTGTTAACGCGTGTTCCTGGTCGCTTTAAATGATTATTAAACATTTCGGAACAGGAACATCAACGCAAATTTCAAGTTGTGATGGATAATTTAAATTAATTCTAACGAAAGCCTTCTGCAATGATGGATTTTGTGAATGTAATTGTGAACAAAAATATCATTTTGCAAGAATGTAATACTATTGAACAGTTAATGTATGGCATTCAAACTTGTACAATAAAAGAATACATATGCGAATATTCGAATTATTCAACCATAATCAGTCATTGTTAAGATCAAATAACAACATACATATTAAACTCGCTCGTTATAAAATATGCATGTTAAATGCATGCATTGACTTTTTGGCCAATCTGGCAAAAACCCGAATGACCATGCCCTTAGGACTGTTTCAGTCAGTCATAAACAAAATCAACAACAACAACACATCGTTTTCTAGCTGTTTGAGACAAAGTCGGCGATATTTCTTGACAATTGGTGACCTTGTAGCGACAAAAATAGACAGCTTTAAAGTGGTTTCATTGTGGTATTATTTTAATAATATGTCAAGTGCTATCGGGTATTTCAGACACGATTGAAGGCATCTATTATCTAACGTCGTGCTACAGAGCTTTTGTCTCACTATTGTCGTGAAGATTGGACAGTGCTATCTATTTACGTAAAACACAATTGACATTCATCGACATTTCACAAAGACGTTTTGCATGTTTTGTGGTTTTAATCTGAAACAAGGAAGTGAAACAAAATCTCATAATGTATCAAAACATGCGACAACACTACAGTGTGAATACTGTATTATGGCGAATGGTTTTTGCAAACTTTTCTTTGTCACCATGAATAGACGAAATATAGAAATGTAGAGTGAAAATCTGGGAAACGACAATGTGACATTTTTAATCGTTGCATGTCGAAAGAGTCGGGACTACGCAACAAAAAGCAAATTTAGCAGAAATTAGCCACCGAACCGTATTGACTATGCTTTTGGCAACGGTCGTTCTCAGTATGTCAGATTTCAGTAATGCGATGGTTTTATTTGCTCATTTAATGTGACATTGATATCTAAATTACATGGTTCAAGGACTTGCTCTTATATCGATAGCTAAGACGTCCACATCTTTGCAGCAAACGTTATTCTCATTTATTTATATGCAAAGATGTGTAC
This sequence comes from Spisula subtruncata, assembly GCA_963678985.1. Classification (NCBI taxonomy): domain Eukaryota; kingdom Metazoa; phylum Mollusca; class Bivalvia; order Venerida; family Mactridae; genus Spisula; species Spisula subtruncata. Next base: position 22,278,977 of record OY787661.1, read on the forward strand.
AAATTCCGCAGATTAGTCTCTCCTTCATCTCTGCATACGCTGCTGTTCTTAAAGTGTATAGAGCTATATCGGAAGATGTTTTTTAAAAAAGTTTCAAAAACTGTAAAACAATTATGCTTTCATATCCATTAGATCATTTTCGCTTCAGTTTGAATGAAAACTCTCACTGTGATTTATTGGACATGCAAACTGTCCATTTTCATGAGAAAGTGTTCTAGAACACCCTATGAAACTATGTGAATCGTCTATTATTCGACGATTGAATCAAAGTACACGGAACCCATCCAAAGTTTTAATTTACAATTAAGGTAGTCTAGTATCCTACTAAATACGATGCAAGTAATTATTTTGACATTGAATGACTGTAAGAATATAGCTCTATACACTTTAAACCAATCGTCACAACGAGAAAAAATACACTTATGTTAAAACACTTAAATGTCGCTTTGCTTCAAAAACGCTATTTAAAATAGGAGTGGGAAAATCAGACAGGGAAGTTAGCACTCAACCCAACCAGTCGAGCACAGAAATCAGAAACACCACAACACCACTACCCTGAGTTATGCCCAGGTTGATTTAAACCTTGAAACAAACATTTTGTCGTATTGTTATTTACTTTGTTTTTATTTCAGAAGTACGTGATATACAGTAATTTGGCAATAAAATGTTTTTCGGCAACTATTAATCACTAGAATCTAGGTACTAATTTGTTCTTCAGCAGATAACTGGCGTTTTCTTCACATGTGGAGGAGATAATGCCATAACTAAACATAACGTGTTCAAGCCAGTATCAAACTCGGCGGCTCGGTTGACAATCACGTGAACTTCAAATTGCTCTTAATTTAAGGATTGTTTTTTTCCTGCAACTTGAATAGTTTCATTAAGAATATGATGACGGGAATAATGAAAACAAATATTGAAAAATGGCCAGGGTAGGATCACTCAACTTTCGCAGCCGGGAACGAAAAACATAAAACATTACAAACCACAATGCCTAACACTTAAACTAAACGGAAAATGCACTTACTTTTAACCGCCGATAGACTGGCACAAACGTAGTATTTGTATTAATACAAGAAGGCCAACGGCAAAGAAGACAACACGTTTCTCAACACATCTTAGCAGTGTTGTTTCAGTTACAGGACAAGTACATGTATCACAGAACTAAATTCAGAAACAATACAATTCTAATTAATTTTCATTGTCACTTGGGAAAATGTTTCCTGATTCTAGTGTTAGTTAATCACCAGCGCTTTTAAAGGCCGTTAAAGTCTATTAAATTAATTGCTAAAGAACATTAGGGAAAACCAGCTTTAGAACCCATATACTTGCGTTTAGTCTGTACCCCTATACCATGTACATGCACTAACTTAGTGATAAGTGAACAATAAAAATAATTGCCTAAAGCAAGAAACGAGAATCTAATTATATTCAGTTATTTCTGAGACAAAGATGATGCGTTTGTTTACGTTTCAACACACTTCTCATCGCGTATAAATCCACCAAATTGAGTTTCAAAATCAAAATACAAATAATGTACTCAAGGCTCTTAATAATTGTTTAAAAAAAGTTTGTAAAATGAAAGTTCGTTTCAATCAATCGGGAACGTTCTGTAGTTGTCATTGACGTCATGTGAACCATCGAAATATTAGGGTGTTAAAGAGTTTAGAATTCCAAGCTACATTTTCATAAGCATGTAGCATGACACTTAAAGTTAGGAAACCAAGGTGAGGATGTTCCTGCCTGTCAATGTGCACAGGGTAATGAGTAAGTACACACATTAAGCCGCGGCACAACTTAGTAATCAAGATAAGCGCATGTATCGGGTAACTTAAAGGGCAACATGCTGTGGAATATGTCAAGCAAAACGTTTAGATTACTCATTTGATGAATTACTTGTTTAATTATTCACAATTTGGAAGGAAGTCCGAATTCCAATCATGAACAAATTTCCAATCTAAACTATTGCCAAACACAGGGAGTAAACATATATGAATACCCTATTGGATTATTATATTGATTCATTTGTGAATATTTACTAACCGCCACGAATCCAGTGTAGCATATTTGATCAGACTATTGCCTGCACCGAAACCAGTCTTAACCATATTTCAAAATAATTTCATTTTTCTCAGTTCTCAACCAACAAGGAATATCTTAATGCCGTGTCATCAAACGAATATTACTTCTGTAATTGAATTCCAACTGTCGTCTGGCAACCTTTACCAATTATATTTGTAATAAATACATTTTATATCTCCAATAAAGGAAGCAATTAAAATTGAAACATAATTATTGCTTTGTGTAATATGAAAAAATTCGGTAAACAACTTTAGAGAGAAGTTTGAGTGCATTATGGAAGAAACTTTGGAAGATAATTCCTTAGATGAAGTATTTGTTGATCATTTGACATGACATGTCAATTAAGTATGGTAGAGTGGAACCAGTCGCGACCGAGAAAACAAACACGTTTCACATAAGCCGGGATTAAAACCCGGACCAAAGTTCACAAAGAAATGGCTTTCAGGACCAGGATCAAGATCATATATATATCCCTTGAAATTAAGTAGATATGTTAAGTTTAAGCTTGGTATTTTTATACATGTGTGTATATAAAAACATATCCTTCAACTTCAAAGACATTCAAATAATTTCTTATGGTTAGTTATAGTTGGTTACTTTATCCTCGTTTTAAAACTTGATCCTTGTTTTTCCGGATCATTTTCAGTCTCAACTACGATAATTCACTTTGCAACAGAAATATGATGGTCTGAGTATTTTTAACATGTCAATTTGAAGTATATTAGATATTATGCCAATGACTATAAGTTGTCAAAAGTTACTAAAAATGGAAAACTATTTTCAGGATCAAATTTGATCCATATAAGTTGATCCTTTGTGAACACGGGGCCAGAAGGTTAATCCCTTCCATGAATATTTGACATTAATTCCTCTTCATATACAGACTTGGCAGTTTCTAAATTGAACAGACAATTACTGCTTGCAAGGATATGGCCCTGGTGAATCGGTCGCATGTTACTGAAAGGTTATTGATAAAAGGCGTAATTAAACGCGTGTAAACAAAACTATTACTAAGCCAAACTGAGTTTTAGATGGACGAACTTTCTAATAAACTACATGCATTGTTACTCTTAATATGCTCGGACTGTCGTAGATTACTAGTATGCTTAACGAAATCATTCAAATCTGTATACCTTTCCCAGGAGTATTTTGATAGTACTCCTATCAACACACCTTAATGGAACTATGTCGTGTTGTCTAGCCATTCATAAAATAAATTACATCATTGACTGAATATTCTCACTTAATTAGCCATTAATTAATAGCTGAATCATTTCGTCTGTCTCGTTTTTTCATCCATTCTATATTTGGCACAATAGATAACGGAAACCGATGGCACTTACTTCAGACATATTGTTACAGTTTTCTGTGTTCGGCAGGTTAAGTTGAGTGCTGCTTTCCCCGTCCGATTTCCTCATATCTTTTTTAAAAGCTCTTCAATGCCAATATGGTTTATGCTACACGTTCAGTATGTTCAATAAAATATTGATTTGGACAAAACAAGATTACCCAACGTAAATCGTTGGTCGGACGATGGTACATTTAATTCCCAACAAACTTGTCATGGATTTTGATAGGTCGATAGTGTGTGGGAGAATTGTCGTATTGTTTAACAGTAAACGGCCATACTGTGGTAAATGTCCGAAGTTGCTCCTAGTTGTCTGTCAAAGAGTTTCTGTACAATCAATTTTAGCAACATTGATGTCTGAAGTATTGTCCCAAACTACCATCAATAAGAGATGGAAGCACTGTTACAGCATTGACTATGTAGTTTATACATATCGACGGGTATACATGTTTATTAGACTGAAACCCAGAACATCATTCCACAACAACACTATTAATACATATATATACCTTACTTGTCAACAATAAAACCGTTATTAAATAACATAACGATGTGTTTAAGGGCGCCAAACAATTAGGATTCAATCGGGAAAACCAAATATACCTGAAACTGAACCAAAACGTTTTGAATGTAAGAAAAGTAAAATGTAAGCATCTTGTCTGTGGTTTGTTATCAAATTTGAATAAATAAAACATTAAATAATTAACTCAATTCCAAAATCGGAGTTTAAATATTCTCCTAAGATGTATTTGATGTTTGTGTCATTTCCAAGTATTAAAGAAATTGATTTCAGAACGTTCGACCAAAAAACGAAAATGATTTGTCACAACCATGATATCCAAGGCAAAAACAGTATTCTCAAGACGATGTAAATGAGATAAAATTTTAGGAATTTACTTGTCTTCATTTTCTGAGGAAGGTTTCCTTGATCCTTTGGGTGGATATATAAACAATTAGCAGGATTTGATACCTATTTTAATACTAGTACTTAGTTTCTGGTTGCTCTAAACAATTTGATATAGAACTAGGGTGTACTTTATGATCGAGAATGTTTCGATCCCTGTGTACCTCACTACTTATTTTTTCTTGACAAGTATAGCATACATGTGTCATAAATGGTACAAGAGATAGTCAAAGGTCCTATAGATGTACTGCGATTGTTATTTGATCTGAGTGTAACAGACGACAGACGACATGCGACTCAATGATCCGGGAGTGGAGGGGGTAGTTTTGGTCAATGGTTTTAAGGACTAAACTATCGATTTTTAAGATGGATATAACGTACATGAAATAATTACGGTACTTATGTGTAAAATTTGCTATGTTTTGAAACAAAAATTTACTTTATATGAACCGCAGACAAACACATAACACAATCATCGATTTATATACTAGTATACGTGTATTTTTAGCGTACTTAATTACATGTCATTCAGTAACTCACTCACATGGCACAGGTATATAGATAGCACTTCAAGTTATCAGGAGAGAAACACACAACACGAATCAAACAAAACCTTATACATTTTATTTCTACTGCAATTATAATTACATTCATAGATAATAATTGATGGCTGTTGTTATAAATGACAAGAAGACTGCAACGTCCTACGTTACATTGAACGAAGTGTTCAACCTCCTACGCGTCATAGAACATGATTGATAACTTATTGAATATGCTACTGAAACAATATTAAATTTAATAAATGACATTATTGACAAAGGTCTGACAATGATCATTGTAATTTAATTCTTTAAAAATACCGATTTTTAAATTGATTTAATTTGTAAATATAGCAACGTGTTCACTATTGTGCAATGGCTTAAGCATTTCAATACACTGATAAAGATATATGCTTAGAACTTGTTCCATACAGTAACATTATTTAACTGGTTTCATGAGTAGTCATGCGTTGGGTTTGCTTTGCATTTCATGTTATCTTGGGATGGTTCTATGTGTTGACGTCAATGACGTAAAATTTAATGTAACATTGGACTACAAATGTAGTTGTTTTTTAAAGTAATATTTAGAATAAAACATGTAATAAATTTATATAAAATAGGACATTAAAATTGTATAGCGGTGTTTGTAATGTAGTAATATATAGGAACTGATTAAGGTTTCCCTAACTGACGACTGAACAAGAAAGCTAGATGCAAAAACAACAATTGATGTCATTTCAAACATATTGTTCCCTCACACAGAGGTCGGTTGCCAAATTCTGTGCAAATCAGTAGAAATAAAAAATTGTTTAGTGATTCTGTTACTAATTGTGCGGAGAGATTTTTAATCAAGGACAAAAACATCCAATGGTGTTTGGTAACGGACATTTCTTCCAACAAATTGAGAAATGTCAAAATACCAGGGAAATAAATATCATTCTATCATGATTTTGCATCCAACGATATTAAACAAATATCGATGGTGTTAACGCGTGTTCCTGGTCGAATTTCAAGTTGTGATGGATAATTTAAATCAATTCTAACGAAAGTCTACCACAATGTTGGATTTCGTGAACATAGTTGTGAACAAAAATATAATTTTGCAAGAATGTAATACTATTGAACATTTAATGTATGGCATTCAAACTTGTACAATAATAGAATACATATGCGTAAATTAGAATTATTCAACCAGAATAGGTCATTGTTCAGATTTGATAAAATAAATACATAATAAACTCGTTCGTTATAAAATGCGTGTTAAATGCATCGATTTGTGGTCAAATTGGCAGGGAAAGCCGAATGACCATGTCATTAGGACTGTCTCGGTCAGTCATATACAAGATCAAACAACAACAACAAATCGTTTTCTAGCTGCTTGAGACAGAGTCAACGATATTTCTCGACAATTGGTTACCTTGTAGCGACAAAAATAGACAGCTTTAAAGTGGTTTCATTGTCGTATTATTTTAATTATGTATCAAGTGATATCGGGTATTTCAGACACTATCGAAGGCATCTATTATCTAACGCCGTGCTACAGAGATTTTGTCTCAGAATAATCGTGTATATTGGTCTCAAGAATATTAGACAGTGCTATCTATTTTCGTTAAACACGGCTGACATTCATAGACATTTCACAAAGACGTTTTGCATGTTTTGTGGTTTTAATCTGTAACAAGGAAGTGAAACAAAGCCTCTTAATGTAACAAAACATACGACAACTACTTTAGTATATAGTGTGAATACTGTATTATGGCTGATAGTTTTTGCGAACTTCTCGTTGTCACCGGAAATAGACGAGATATAGAAAATGTAGAATGAAAATCTTGGAATTGACAATGCGACATTTTTAATGACTTGCCTTTTCGCCTTGTTTCCTTTTTCCTGGTCAGGAAACAAAGCGAAAACGGGTAATCGTCATGCTTGCCAAATCTGCCTTAGTCACCAAATTGTTGCATGTCGCGAGAGTCGGGACTACGCATCAGAGTTCAGTAACGCGATGGTGTAACTGGGTCATTTAATGTGACATTGATATCTTAATTACACTGTTTAATGACTTGCTCTTATATCGATCGCTAAGACGTCTGCATCGTGGCAGCAAACGTTATTCTCATTTATTTATATGCAAAGATGTGTACATTAGTCTCTTCTATATCTCAGCATACACTGCTGTTCTTTAAAATTGCACTTATGTTAAATTTCTAATTTCCCATTGTCTCAAAAGCGCTATTTAAAAATTGAGGCAACCCTGTTGTCTTATTGTTATTTTCTTTGTTTTATTTCTGAAGTATGTGATAAAATCAGTAATTTTGAAATAACCTTGTTTTTCGGCGATTATTAAGCTTCATGTACTTATTTGTTCTTCATCAAGTGACGGGCATTTTCTTCACAAGTGGAGGGCATACTGTCATAAATAAATAAGCATAACCTGTTCAAGCCAGTATCAAACTCGGACAGCGCGAGTGACAATCGCGTGAACTTTCAATTGACCTTTATTCCTTAACTGGAATAGTTTCATTAAGAATATGAAGACGGGAATAATAAAAACAAATCTTGAATCTTGAACAAACCTTCCCTGTCGGATTTTCTCATACCTTTTTTGAAAAATGATCAGTGAAGGAGACACCCAACTTTCGCAGCCGGGTACAGAAATCACAAAGCATTACATACCACAATGCCTATCACTTAACTAAACGAGAATTGCAGTTATTTTTAACCACCGAAAGACGGACACAAATGTAGTATTAGTATTAATACAAGAAGGTCAACGCAAAAGAAGACACATTTCATGATCGCTGTGTTGGTTCCTTTACAGGACAAGTACTACAGAAGTACATTCAGCATTCAGAAACAATACAATTCTAATTAAGTTTCATTGTCACATGGTAATATGTTTCCTGGTTCTAGTGTAAGTTTATCATCAGCGCTTATAGCCAATTTAATTAATCTCTAAATAACATAAGGGAAAACCAGCTTTAGAACCCATATACTAGCGTTTACTGTGTATCTCTATACCTTGTACATGACACTAACTTTATGTTAATTGAACAATAAAAATAATTGCCTAAAGCTAGAAACAAGAAACTAATTATATTCAGATAGTTCTGTGACAAAGATGTTGCGTTTGTTTCCGTCTTAACACCATTCTCATCGCGTATAAATCCATCAAATTGAGTTACAAAACCAAAATGCAAACACTGTACTGAAAGCTCTAACTAATTCTTTTAAATGTTTTTGCTAAAATAAAAGTTTGTTCCAATCGATCGGGAACGTGTTATAGATCTCACTGACGTCATTCGTGCAACCTAGGAATACTATGTATAGGGGTGCAGATTCTGAACATACCTTTACATAAGTATTAACATTGTAAATGTCGTTCACAAAGAAATAATCTAAGGACACACCATGGTACATGTAATTTGAGTGAACGAATTTCTTCCATGACTAACAACCGGTTGCAAATATTTGCACATGCGGCTAATTGGTTCTTTGATGGCTGTTGTATGACCTTTGTGCGCAACTCACATACGGCTAAGATTGATTCAGACGACCATTTGAAATTACTGCGTATTACTTAACTCGTATGTCGTATGAATGAGCAGTAAACCACAATAAAAAGGTTTTATAAAAAATTTAATGTAAAAAGAAACGTTTACGCTCATTTCCTCCAGACACCTGACCACCATGAGGCGTCAATTAGAACAAAACGAAAAACACTTAATTAGCCACGAAACATTTTATGGGAAACCAGTATCATGAGGCGTCAATTAGAAGAAAACGAAAATAAAACACTTAATTAGCAACGAAACCTTTTATGGGAAACCAGTATATACGAGAGGTGCCACACTTATATTTGAACAGTGTTGAACATGACATATTTTCATGAAAGTATGGTATAAATCAAATATTTCTGTTGTACTGTGTAAACATATGTGTAAGGTAACATTTACACTAACTGGTTGGTTTGTTTGATAAATAGAATGAACCAAAAACAACACTTTTGTAGAGGGTATAGGGTTTTGCGTTTTGAAGGACAGCCACTGCCATAAAGCCCTTAAAAGTTGTTGGTTGAGCATAGATATTCCATTTTTGTGAAGAAAATATGCAATTTTTGTCACAGGAAGGATGTTTTGCGCTTTGTTGTTGTTTTTTACGAAATTACGCAAAATATTAAAAACTGACAAAAAGTGATGATACCTACCAAAATCTTAAACTTTGGTTATGGCTTTTGGTTATTTGATAAGTAAGGCATATCCAAAAACCAAAATAGGTACTTCAGCGACATTAAGAGTACCCATTGGAACTTTCGATTTGTTCATTTAGAGAATTATACACACAGACTCGGGATAAAGTCGGTGTTTACATGCTCAATACCACAAAAACAACATAAGGGAGACAAATGTCTTTAACGCTGTGTATACTTCAACGGCACATAAATGCGACAACTTTGTCACCTCTGTTGAGGCAATGCTTTATCGTTGAGAAATATACCATGAACGGACAGCCTACTTTATGATAAATGTTGATAACGCTACCCATAAGTTGACATATGTTAAGCTTCACATGTTTCCGAACGTTTGCATAACGTATGCTGTTGTTTGCTATACTGGCTTAATGGAACACATATGTTTTACTAAAAAGTCAAAGGTGAATGCACATTGCTGTGTACATTAGGTTCCAAACCATATTTGGTCAAAATGTTTGCAAAACAACTTTCCTGGAGACCATATGGGGAGCATGGTGTTTTGTCAACACGGAGCTACAACTCCCTCCACAAAAACACCATTCTGTACCTTAAGAACACACATTTGAAGTATATTACGCAATATTAGTAAAGGCCAAAGTCTAATAAACATATACCAACAAACCCTTTAGTCTATGGAATATTGCTGCGTTTATTACAGGCGGGAAATGCAAACAGCATCGATCAGATTATTCGGTCTTCAAAACGCCAAACACCATACCCCCTACACAATTGTAGATTTGAGTGCAAACTAATAAATAAAGTAATAATCAATAGTTGTATGTGTTTCATAACACGTTATTTTGCTCGATGATATAGTAATATTTCGTATATATATAATAAGCATCGAACTATTTGATATTCAATACTGTTCAAATATACGAGGGGTGTTCCAGAAATATTAGGCCTTTTCTCATAACTTCTTACTCAACACTTACATTTTAATGAAAGTTGTCTCATATGCTTAGCAATGTGTGCTCTATGTACTGGTAGCATCAGAATTTCGTTGTTGCTGATGATGCTAATACAAAGCGTTGTCATAGAAACCATGAAACGCAAAGGCGGGTCACACTATTATTTGTCATTAATACACTTGTTACTATATATAGTAACAAAAATGAGCCTATTTTAGGCTGATTATGACCATCACGTGATTGATTATCGCCTATCCGCCCGGTCCGCAATCTCATAATCGTAATCGGCCCGCTGAACGGGCGCACGTTACGTTATCCAAGTTAACATGACGTCACGTTTGATCTAAAATGACGTCACGTTAGAGCTAAAATATGACGTTACGTTACACAGAGTTATAATTCCTTTAACAATTGTGAGAATTATAAGATTTTCAGCATACTGCAAATGTACTTTAGATATCTACGAACTGAACTAAGCGTGAGTAACTGTTACTTTCATAGAGTTTTGGAATCGAACAATTGTATTAAAGACTTTAATACACTTCAGAGCCTGACCGGAAGTTGATAATCGGCCCGGCATGAATAATCACCCTCGGGCTAAAGCCCTCGCGGTGATTATTAATTTTCCGGGCCGATTATCGCCTTCCTGCCCGGCTCTGTCGTGTATTAACCTCTTATTATCATCCTTATTGAAAATGTAAATATCTCAATTACCACTTGATAAATATCAAAGCCTAATTTTAAGGCATTGCGTGCATGACTTTGACATGGGAATGCAAACTTTGGAAGAAATCGGTCCGTGTTTGTTATCATAAGTCAGTATTCATTGGTATATATCTAAGCGCATCATGGAAGAAAATGACGTCAATGCCCATAAACAGAAGCCACGTGATTGTCAAAATAATGGTATACATTTGGAAAACCATCAGTGCTAACGAATAAAATGATAAAATGCATAAAATGTAGTGGCATCATGCGGTCACTTGTATTCTGTTGGCTTGAATTGTTTACAGATCGCGGATTTATAAACTTACAAATAAGCACATGTGTGGTCATAGAAAATAAGGTTGTCGTTAATATACACTGTTTATACCCTGGCAGACGCTCCAAGGTTTGTGCAATTTCTAACATCATTGCAAGATATTTTTGTGAACATGGACACGGAAACACATTTAAACAATCGGAACAGTGTTATAAGATCAGTTTAGAAAATTCAGGATGACTATAAACAAAAATATGAAATGTTTCTTTATGGTAAAATATTGTGCCTGCAATGCGACGTCATAATAACGTCACGGTGCGACCCGCCTCCTTGATACATAGCGTATATAATGTTTAATAAATTTCTTATTTTTCATCCAATGACTCTGATATTTCGCATATTTGTCAGTGAAAGATCAAATTTTAATTATATGCAATTAGTTTTCTTAATTTCTGATTTGCCGTTCTGCTATGAAAAAAGTCCTATTAATTGTGGAACACCCCACGTAAGTGGGGCACCTCTCGTATTAACGTATCAGGATAACGTGTTAATGTAAATACTATGTGTACTAGAAATAATAAATACGCCGTATACCTATATTATCGCGTATGATAAAACATAGGACTTGATACAGAAGGCTATACTCAAATATCAAAAGAAACAACAGATTACGAAACACTGATGAGTTACAAAACACACCATCCAACGTCGGCAACCTATTGCTTCTGATAAGTCAAAACCAGAGACATACGGCCAACCCACCATCACAAGTATAGCCTTGAAAACCATACTGAATACAAACTATAAAAGGCATCATGAAACTTTAATTATAACCCAACAATTTTCGTGAGATAGGAATCGGTATTTAAAAAAGTAATTCTTACTTAGATGATGATAAACAGAATTGTCGATATTAGATACAAAAAGATGAGTAGTAATTTTGTTAAACTATAGTGCTTTTTTGTTTGATTACTAAAACAGAAAACATTCGTCATATGTGATACGATACTGGCAAACGATATTTACCTGTGATCTATTGATTTAAAGATTTTTTCTGGAGATAAGGGGAGCTCCCTAATATACCAAAGTCCTTTGCTTAAAACATTTTATGAATAACATTATAAAAGCGCAATGCAATGCTCCTTATGAATGTGAATAATAAGAAAATATTTTGATTCTTTTTCATGTCGTTGACAAAAAAAAATGTTTCCATTAACTTGTCTTACAAGCAACCTTTCAAACCAAATGTAATAATCCTTAATGAATGGGCGTTATAAACTCTTTAGATTCTCATTTATGACGATGCAAAAAGGATTTGTGAAGTAAACTAAAACAGATTGGACTGTTTAACGACTTAATCCAATCAGCGTTGCCTTGATGTAGGATTGATTATACGCGAGTGATCCTTGTGAGGATTCTAACCGAATTTATCTTGACATCAGTTCCTTTTTTATGCATTAGATAGATAGCTTTTACTGTAAATAATGTATGGATGTGCTACTACAGTAATTGCGTTGCGTTTCATCCACTTTTCAAATATTTGCTAATGGCCCAAATACCACTGGTAATTACTGTCAGCTTTTTATTGTCTCTTTTTATATCATAATATTTAATCAAATTCGTTTTTAATGCTTAAACTAGGTAATTCAGCTTGTATTTTCTTGTTCGGTTATGTCCTTGACAGTTTGCAGTGTTTTTGTTGTACGGGATGTGTTATTGTAGTATGTGCTCTGCTGTTTAACCGAGAACTACACCCTCTGCCGAATTCCTCATATCTTGTTACTCTAAAAGAAGTTTGGAAAGGTGCATACAGCTTGATTAACATTAAATTGACAATGTATATTCTCTAGAGGTAACTTTGAGAGCACGTTCAGCATATCACATAGCACATGGTTTGCCGATCTTCCATATGGGTCTCACCGTCAAGTTTGCTCAATAATAATAGTACGGTTTTAATAATGATAAAATTGGGGAATGAAGTGCGAATACCAAGTATGCCGAACTTAGCCTTTATTTATATATGAATAACTGTAACCCGTGTGTACAATGCTATTTCGGAAGCAGTTCATGTCTCATTGACTACATGGCGCCCATCCTCTTTCTTTTATTTCCGTGTCACCAAACAAATTTCACTTCTGCTATTGAATTACAACTGTCATCTTACAACCTTCGCCAACAATATTTGTAATCAATGTCTCCAATAACGGAAGCAATGGAATATTGAACCTGGCTTATCGCATAAAATTCGAACAGTGGGCAGAAACTTTGGTTATCACTTTCATAAAATCATATTCAAACTGGATTATGGCATAAACAGCGAAGTGTGCAGAAACAACTTCAGTAAACATTTCCAACGATGAATTGTTGCTTGGTAATTCGACAAAAAATCTCATGGTAGTTATATGTTGTCATGTCTGAGACAATAAAACAAACATTATACTAAGCTGCTAAACAGCATCGATAGTTAATCTAATGATATGATGTGGTATAATGGTATTGCTTCACTTTATATTAATTTTGTTTTATCGTCTTTTCTTAAATACTGTTACGTGCATTCTTATCCAAAGTAACCTATCATTCGACAAGGAACCAGCAACCTCACCGACAAGTAGCGACCTTGTACCAAACACGTTTACCAAACACGTTTCGCTTGAATCCGCGTTACAAATCCAGAATACCAACCCTTCCAGAAATGTTTGATAACAATATCATATTCATGCTCATATCGAGACATAGAACTGTCCTTCATGAATGGTGAATCACAGATGGTAAAGATACTGTCCAGGGTAATACTCTGGGTTGTAAGAGCCATGAATGTTCACATAGTGTATAAAGCACCAAATTTGGCACAGTTGCTCTATAAGTCAGTGTGATGAAAAACATCGAAAGAGACAATCATGAGTGGCCCTGTCTCCTGCACAAATGAGGCCCTGAAGGGGTAGGTGAATTTCCACTTACCCGTCAGTATAAATACCTGATTATTTGCGTGATTGTGAAGCAAAACACATTTAGCCATAGCATATACTGTGTTGAATGTTAGTGTTTGAAATCTGCTGCGTTTTGTAGCAATAACACTTGGAATAGAGGCCCCATTGGTGGTTTTAACAAAAAATGAGGCCCGAATTCGTGAAAAATAAAGTAAGATGCATGAATGTTCACATTATGTATATAAATCACTAAACATAGCATAGTTGCACTTCAAGTCGACCATCTATATAAATACTAATAAATAATGTACGTGAGGCCCCATGTTTTGAACAAATGAGGCCCTAAACGGGTACTTGATTTCACAAATTCATTTGGATATTATATACAAATTATTATTTTTCAATTGTTGGGCAAATAATATATAACTGTGTTGTACATCATGCTGTCTTAGTTATTACCATAAATTACAATCTTAATTAATAATAAAATATGACAGTGAGGCCCCGCTTGTGGTGTTAACCATATATTAGAATCACCATCACAATACACAGTCATATATATGGATTTTGATTTTTTTATAAATAAATCCGCATCAATACTCAGAATATTAATTTTAGAAACATCGAATGAGGAAAACTGCTATTTTTAAGAATTTATTGAGGCCCGTAATAAGGGATTCATATATTTTTATGCATGTACTTATCATGTATTAGCTCGGTTTTGGCCCTCACCCTGGCCATGATAAGTCAGCGAGAGACTGCACTGTGGTCGATGGGGGAACGGTGGCATAGAGATAGGACGCGCGCTTCAGGGTCGAGAGGTCCCGGGTTAAACCCTCATCTGGACCACTGGTTAATTTCTATGAGCAAGAAGTACCCACATGCTCTACTCAACCAATGTATAAATTGGTACCTGTGACAGTGAGGGTAGTGTCTATTCCAGGGAACCGCATATCAATGCTGGCTGTCCACAGGAGAGAAATAACTCACAGGGAGACTCGAATGTAGGTTCCATTAGGTACCCCAATGACCAGGGAAAGTTTAAAAATATCAAAGGGTGGTTAAACGGCTGAACTATGGTTTGTTATAGCATTAAACCAAGACATTATAATAGACTGATCAAAACAATTAATCTGATACATTGTTTCACATTCAATTTGGTCTTTGATTTAATTACTGCTAAAGTGTTGTATTCACTTAAGCTGGTGTCGATCCTGGTTATTTGAGGTCCTAAATACTGCCGAGTGTACTTAGATACAGTTAACACCATCATGTACAGCCATACCAAGACATGATGTTTACCCGTTATACCCATTTTGTCAATTCCAGACCTTATAGGTAACCCATGGCAGACAGTTCAGACCTGATGTGGTAAACTGAAGTCAGTCCTCAGACGTGATTTAATGTAACAAGCTACAGCTTTGCCTGACCCAATAAATACTCCGTCACCAATAACATTGGTACAAGTATTCCGGACCATATGGGTATTCCATTACCTGATGCAGCCATTTAAGGGCCTATGTGTTACTTCTATAAAGTTCGACCGTCTCTGACGTGCTACAGAGCAAAGCTGACAATAGAAGCTTCTAGTGTACTTGATCCTTTACAGTACTCAACACCACCTTATTCGACCATTTCTAAAGGACCCCAGTGTGTGGATTGATATCTGTGAAGGTAGTGGGCATCAATGATGGATACACACCAGCCGGTAGATAATTAACATGGAGACTCGAACGCATGTTTCCTAAGGCTAATGCTCAAGGTGTTAAAACGTCCGTTAAAGCGTGGCCACATGGATGAACTGCTGAAAGTTGCCCTCGATACCTGATATCTTAACTTATAACTGTACTAGGCACACCAATGCCTCTTGAGGTACCTCAAATGTTGGCACATCTATTTCATACACTAGGTCTTTGAGACACCATTTACTCATCGACACATGTATTTCAGTTTCTATTGGTTTTATACAACTTATTGTCACATATTATCTTATCTACGCAGGAAACCTAACATCAATTGTCACAGTAAGGACATACCAAATCGTTTCTCTTCGTTTAGCGTCAGAGGACGGATAGGTTTGAGCATCTTGGGAAAGAAAAAAACAACAAAGATTGTAACCTCTTATATATTCAAAATCCATTGAGATATGGCTTTCATAATTATCATTCTTGTTCACCAACATGTCGTCAACCCCTACACAGCAGAACAGCAGAAGGTTTAACACAAACACTTTTTCGGATATTTCTTTAAGGTATTATGATTGACAAAACCTGGACGTTATATTTGTTAGCCATATAATAGTGAACAAAGAAGTCTTCATGACTTTTTTCGGTTTTTTTTTATTTTCTCGGAATAGCTAAATCGGTTTTCGAACTTATAAACGGCCTAACTCTTGGTTCAATGGGGAGACCTGTCACTCTTAGGCACAGCGTTCAAGCTTTATTAGCTACCTACTTCCCATTCAAATTGTCACATCTACATCTTGCTCAATGGGATCGATAAACATGCCTTGTTAAATCAGTCCTAGCTCTATAAGTAACTGTTAGGGCCGCCGGTGCAGCTTTTTCTTGGTCAATGGTATGACAAACACATACAATTACGTGTATCCATTAATGGGTGCACTGCCAATGTAGAAGTTAATGTGTAGTTGACGGTACTTGGGGTACATGGCACCACTTTTGTAATTTATGGCCATGGGGTATATGTTATCTCATTAATACTTTACCATGTACTGCGAATCCATGAGTATCTGTCAAGTAGGGTCATTCTGATCCCTGATAATACAACAAATCCTTGTGGTGTATCGATCTCCAGTAAACAACTTCATCTACATATACTTTCAAACACAAAAAAATCATTAGGAAGAGCAATGCTAGCGATTAATGATGTTTTAAGTTATGCGCGATACAAACATCTATTACAAAAATAACTACATTACGGCAAATTATGAAATAATATTGATAAACATTTACATTCTTTGTACAACACAATATAATGTTTCATCGCATCGATTTGTGCATATTCGGTGTTAACAAACATGCGATATGTTGAAAAATCGAATACCATGTATATCATCAGCAATGATGCTAAATAATATTGACTTTGCTGAATTATTTGCTAATTCCTGATAATGTGCTTAAGTGAAGTTTAAACCACATACAGGGCCTCATATCCACATTACTATTTAAAAGGTGATATAGCTCATGTGCCAACATTCAACACAGTATATATTTCTGTTACAGATACTTTGATTAAATCAATTAGTAAATATAAATATTTTAATATCGTTTCTCTATACTAGTATTTAATCCATTTAAAAAAAAAATAGATTGTACCCTTAATTTGGCCTCAATTATTCACTAAATGTTATCAAGTATTAGTTATTTACTGTATATTTATATTACTTTTTTCTTTTTTATTATTGGTATAAATTATTTGAGTAATAAATTAATGTACTGATTTATTTTCTATTGTGTCTAATATTAAGTATTATGGTTAGTTTGTACCCCTAATGGAGCCTAATTTTCACATAGGAACTATTATTAAAGTATCAATATGGTAAATTTTAACAAACAACACAATACAAATCGCTTTTACAAATCATTTGTTACACATATTAGAGACATGTATGGGTCTTGCAGATTGAATCGTGAACATCTTGAATTCATCCTCTTTTTCATGATTGAATATGTCCTTTTAAGGGCCTCAATCAATAGATAAATTGTATTTGCAATGAATTAAATTATATTATAAGCATCACTGGGCTAAATGGGCTGCATTTTATTGTTGTCTTGTTCAACTGTTTATAATACTGAAATTATGTATACAAACATGTTTTTATTGTATGAAAATGTTCACAAATACCCCTTTCGGACCTCATATTTGCTATAATACATGTATCATAGTGTAATTTGTAATATAATATATCAGATATATACTTGAATTGGACATTCCAATTCAATTTTTGGTGAATTTCTATAATGTTAAAAAAATTTGAGCGTTTTAATATTTTTGGTGTGTAAATCAATTTGTTTTGATGGACCCTATTTAGGGCCTCATATATGCGAAATAAGGGGCAGAACAGGTTGTCTCTTTCACTTTTCTGAAAGCCAATATATTAATTGTTATTTTGTGAAAGTTTGGTGCTTTATACACCTTGTGAACAAAATGGCCATTTTTTGGTTCTTACAACCCTGAGTATAAGTGGATTAGGTGAAATAGTCGCCGTACGTATACACACACGGTTAATGGAAACGTTGTTGGGAAAAGAAACAATGACAAAACCTTAACTGAACCAAAAAAGAGTTTAGGATGGACAATCTTTCTCATTAACAAAATAATTATAATAAATATGAGTTCATATTAAAAAATGCCAAGAATACCGTAGTGTTCATTTTGCTTAACGATGATATTCAACTATATTATACCAATCTCAGAAACCTGAATTGCAGTATTTCGTGCCGTCTAGTCATTCATTAATAAATAATAGCATTGACTGAGGACTCGCACTAAATTCATCATTAATTAACCACTGAACAATTTCATCCGCCTGTTTTTTTTTCATCCGTTCTATATTTGGTTCAATAGATATCGGAAACCGATGGTACGTATAATAGATGCAATGTGTGTAAGGCGTCCAATTATACGCTGCCTCTTATTTCGCTGTAACACGCAAACAGCTTGCTATCTACTTACAAATCTGAGTAAGTAGTCTCCTGAATTACGAAGAAACTGGTCAGACAATTTTTTTGCATTGATATTAACATTTCGTTAGTTTTCAATTTATAATATTATTTCAAATAATATAGTTCCTTTAAATGTAGTGAAAGCCTATGTTCGACAAAAAGGCAAACCAATTTTTGCTCTGTCAGAACGTCGAATGTTATTTTCAACTTTTTCAACAAGATAAAATTGGCGGAGGTCAATAAGTTTTAGACCAACTATATTTTGCATGTATTGCGTCACATCAGCATTGATATAGTTCTATTTCACACCGTCAATAATTGTAATTAACGATTTGTCGAATTTAAGATAACGAGATGTATTCAAAGTGGGTGAAAAATATTAAAATGTCTCGTTAATTAACAAGATATGATGATTAAATTTTATAATTGACAAGGTTCTCCACCGTGTCTTCAACCATTGCATGTGAAATCTCGTATAGAAAGAAGCTCACCGACATTTCAGTAATAAAATCCATAACATGAATATATTATTCTGACACAAACATTTCACAAATATGTGATCACCATATGACTATATGATACAAAAAATCTGAGAGCTTTAAATCAGGAACCAAGGTCCATGGTCAAACCGGACTAAACTTAAATCACTCATCAATTTCATTACGTTTTTTGCTACAAATCCAGTATGTTTAAACAAAATACGTAATAATTGATTGGGATCAAGACGAATTGCCCAGAGTAAATATTTGGTTGGACAATGGTAAGCTTGGCATAATAATTAGTTCAAAGCAAACTATTCCAGGATTTTGAATAGTCGATAGTGTGTGTGGGAGGATCGTCGTATTGGGTAACAGTAAACAACATTACTTGAGTAAATGCCCGAAGTTGCTCATAGGCTGCCTATAAAACATTTTCTGTACGATCAATCGTAAGCGGTATGAATGTCTGGCGTATTGTCCCGAACTATCATCAATTGGAAATGGTATTGATAGAGCATAGGTTTATGGTGGATTATAACGATGGGTACTGTGAGTACTATGGGTAAATGTTTATATCAATCATATTTGCACCATTGATCAGTGACGATTTGGCATAAAACTGATCATATCTTTTTTCAGTATTTTGAAAGCCATTCAGTCCAAGTTTGCAACAGTAGACCAAACTGATTCATGTTTGGTCAATTATACGAAACCGCGGCGTAGAGTACGGTGTAATATATTCATTGTTGTGTAAATGCTGACAGAAAAAAATATTCAAATCAGACCAAAGTCCAAGTAAATTCATTGATTTAGCGTTAATGATAATAACGCCCATTGAAATACTGTCAAAGATGGAATAACTAATGTTACGTTATCTTGTAATTATGTAGATTCTTGCATAGTTCTGCACCAATACATTTGCTACTCTTAAACCATGGTGGAAACATT
The DNA here is from genome assembly GCA_963678985.1 of Spisula subtruncata. Taxonomy (NCBI): domain Eukaryota; kingdom Metazoa; phylum Mollusca; class Bivalvia; order Venerida; family Mactridae; genus Spisula; species Spisula subtruncata. The sequence continues at coordinate 22,299,031 of OY787661.1, forward strand.
TCTACTAAATACAATGCCCCAGGTAAAACAAAAGAACCATGCAATACAATAAAAAGCGTGATAACTCTTCAATCAAGACAACTAAAATTATTTCATTCTGTACAAAAATGTTTTGTGTCTGATCAAAACTACAGTTCCAGGAAGACATCTAAACAGTTTCTCTGTAGCTAGTTATTAACTTTGAATAAATAAAACATTAAACAGTGCATTCCAACCCAATACCAGAATTTAAATATTCTCCTGATGTATTTGATGTTTGTGTCATTTCCAAGTTGTTGAGAAATTGATATCAGAATTTTCTATCAAAAGCCAAAAAAGGATTTGTCACAACCATGGCATTCATGGCAAAAAGCATGAAGCTCAAGACGATGTAATCTTGCTGTATAATTCAGGGTTAAAATTCAGACTTTGTTTTATCTGTTGAATCCTAATAATTTCTGAGGGATTATGTTCTTCATCCTTTGGATGATTATGCAAGCGATAAGAAGGATTGAATGACTAGACAGTTTGAATACGTTTTTTTACATAGCTAATTATAACTTATTTTCTTCGCACCGATTCTGAAAATCATCAACAAATTGTAGAGGAGTAAGTCTGTACTTAGTTAATGTTGGAACTGTGGCCATGGGAAGGTGACTGGATTTCGGGGGGAATCGAGTCATAGTGACGTTTTATAACAATTAAAACGCAATGTTGTGACAATTCTAATTTTTGCTTTTTATATTTTATCAATTAAAAAATATTTCATTCGGAACAGTTTTATCATTCCCATATTCTCATGAACGCGGAAATTGGACAGGGGCGAAAATAAAAAAATCGGCATTTCTTGAAACATATTCTGTACCAATCGAAATATCAATATCTAAAAAAGCAACACGGAGAAGTTGTCACCAGATATCCTCTAACTGACATAGTAGGGTATCTTAACACGCCAGAGACTTCACATCATAAAAACCTTCTGTCATTTGAACTTCTGGTTTAGTCAATTTTAACTTGACAATGGGAGGGGGACAATTTAATATATGATGTAACGATTACAAGAGAAAATACTTCGAGATTATTAGTTAACGATCTTATTGATAGCACGTTTACAAAAGTATTTTTGTGTGCTTATTGCAATTTCTTTCTTTTTTCGATAGCTCACCAAAGCATGTATTCTGTCGTTACACTTCATAAACCTCCTCATCCTAATATACTTCATAGGCTAACTACAATAAAACCTTACAAATAATTATAGTACATGTAATGGCTTTCTTCTTTGTGGATTATCACTAATGTATAAATGTGTATTCTAGTAGTTACTTATCATTGATAAACTACTTTAACCTAGGTTAGGTGGCACCATCGTCGGACACCCACGGTCTGTGCCTCCGCGCCGATACGAGAAGTACGTAGTGGAGCGGAGGCACCGACCGTGGGTATCCGACAAATGAGGTGACACACACATTGCAAGAACGAAAGTGCATTTTATCCCTAATTGATGTCTTTTCATCAACGGTTTTACATACAGAAGAAAACTCAACATTTTCTCCTGTTTGATCTTGTTCCGGATTTAAATAATTGATCGCATAGAATGAGAGAAAAGCATGTCTTTTAAATAACACATGTTTCTTTGTCGGCAATAATGTAGGATTAATGCACCAATGACGTGTGTTGCTGAGGAAACTGTTGTACATGTGTTAGGTAATTACTCGCAAATTTGTAAGCCAGAAATAGAACGTGCAAATTACGGTAAAGCATGACAATTATATGTTTTGAAACGCATGGTGAATTCTTAGTGCAGACAACTACGTATTATAACAGAGTAACATTGTACTTCATCAAAAATTATCGTTCAGAAGAAGATTACAAACATTATGAACGGAAATTGAATTAAAGCACAATGTTTAGCAACAGGTAAATCTCAAAGACTACAACAACGAAACCACATAGGTGGCCTCGATTCAGGTTTGTTAACAAATAAGTCCACATGGAAATAGAACACACTTTCTTAAACTTGGAAATATCTTTTGATGATCGCTACGTTATGAAGTTAACCGAGGAGTAGCACCTGTTTGTTATCTAAAATTAAAAATAATTCGGAATGTCATTTATAATCTATATAGGACTTACCTGGATGAGTGCAAATTTCCTCAGCCGCTGTAGTTGAGTTCATAAGTAATACTGTAACGTTCTCTATAATAGAGACAATCGTGGACGGAGCGTTACCAGCGGTGATGACGTCACGAACAGTCGCCATTTTGGTTGTTAGTAAAGGATTAAATGGTTGCATGGTATTGGTAACCACTGCGATGTCATCCACGATGGCCTGTCCAGATTGGTTTGACAGAATGTTGTAAGCCATGATTCTTGATTGAACCTGAAAATATAATAGTAAACATGTACTTGTTTTTATCCACATCATTGTAAAAACATGCTTCCAAAATAAAAATATAATACACAGCAAACTGTTAGAACTCACCCCAGAGCGAATGTCCACAGAGAAACGAACTGTGTTTCCCAATGGGTAAAGCTCTAATAAAATTGTACTGTATACATGTATTATGTACATTTTGTACTATCTTAGTAACATTCTTAGATTGACGTTCGTGTAGTTTGGGTATTCTTGCTACACGTATTCAATTTAAACATTTCTTGCCTCGTATAGCAAAACGTACATAGCATACTTCCAAATCTATTTCAAACCAACGAACACCCATACATGATTAATGTTCATGATGACACATTTCGAGTTTCGTTTCCTAAAATCTCTGGCGGAATGGACAGAAATTGTTCACAAATGCCCCAAAGCTATTATTGATAATGACTGTGAACGCTTTCACATGTACGTATACAGGCTATTTCCCTGATATCTAACACAGCAGAAAAATGTAATTGCTAGACATTAGTTCTCGTTCCAGACAGACAGTGTCTGAAGTCACGCAACCAAATATCTCGTTCAGGAGATATTTTCCAATGATGGTAACGTTATAAGGTATAGGCTGAAATCACTTAGATGTATTCCTTAGACCCGGTCTATAAAATGGATTGTCATAAAAAAAATAAAAAAAATATATCCGACTTACGTTTGGCTAAAGATTTTTCTCCGATTGCTTAATGAATACAGGTGATGTGTATTAATCGTGTTTTTTTATCTCTTATGATTTTCCTCAGAGCATCAGAGAACACCAAAAAATAAAATCTTTTTAGGAAAGTTTGGCTTCTCTTGGAATTTAGAGAAGTTGACGAACCATGTTTCCGGTGACGATAATTATGAAACGCAATCAAGCGTTTGAGGACACAACATTTCACGTCTGCAAACACTTTTGTGGGTTCTTATTTTGACTGGTGACCTGTCGTTTCGTTAGCATAATACCTTCCCTGTCAGTTTATTATATCATCTTACTTAAATATTGTAGTTACATATAGGTGCACAATTTGTAATTGTGATGAACTGTAATTTGAGATCGTGAGATCTTAGATTGTTGTCCTTTGCATATCTTCATATTCAGGTTTATTAAAAGTGTGTATGGTCCGGTTGAATTGTTGGCCTTTATCCATTTTGTGTTGATGTTTTGTATGCTATATCAGGTTTTGGTTACATTCGAACATGACTAATGCCTCCACTCCAGGCTCTAATATAATCAAATAAGGTTAAATTGGTTATTCCAAGATCAAATGTATGTTCGTGATGTCCATAGACATATAATTATGTGAATCGACAAGAGAACGACGGTCTATCTAATTAGACATTATACGAATCATTCATATGCAATTAGGCTGTCACGTAGTCTCTTATAATTACAGGTCACGACATTACTACGTCAGTATGATCCTAACAAGCTTGTAGAGGCAACCTTCGTGCATTAAACTTTTATATAATCGAAGCTGGATATCAAATACTGTGGCGCACAAACAATGCAAATCCACATAGCACCATAATAGGGTGTTTCATTTTTTGAAAATTTTCTCCGATCAAAAACCTTTTTTGCCCAACTGTGACCCTCCTCAAACAATGCATATATACAAAATTTCAGCTAAATTGGTCAATGGGAACACCTTACCCTTCCGACTCGAACTTTTGACACAAGAGGGTCTTAGATCCACTTTACGATTATTACATAATTTTCCAAACTTGTACAAACTATGTGATGTTACATACCATTTTGAAGGGAATGATCAGAGAAACAATGCTGTAAAAGAATTCATAAGATTGAATACGTTTGAAAAGAGTTATGGCCCTTTGAAATTTGCCAAAAAATGGCCTTTAAACCAATTTTCCTTAAATATAATAATAGTTGAAGTAAATTGAAATATGGTAGATAAGCATGTTATTAGAAAGGTCTCAAGAAGGCACTTTCAATGGGACTAACAATACAACACATACATATTGTTCTGTGAAAAGTTATGATCACTTTTAATAATGATATAGTAATTTGTAGATTTTCCTCCATTTTGATCAGTGACTGTCACTCTATGGTAGCTCGCAATAATAATGATACACTTCCTCTTTGCAGTATTTGCATAGTTGTTTATGTCCCCAGTTCCGCATAGGCATGAACCAACAGGCAGAGCGAATGTGAAACCAACAGAAAGAGCGAAGGTGAGGAGCAACTGCTATTCAAAAACCAAAGATTTTGCATCGGGAAAGAGCACTTTCCCCTGATGATAGATGGTCTTGCAATGGATTAGTTAGGACCAAGCTCATGGCTAACTTTTTCACCTGTTACAAAAACGAAGCGACTGTACAACAATGCCTTCTCAGCAATGGGATTTGGATCGGGTGTAACTTAAAACCCTTCTTTATCTTCTAGATAAAGATCAGAATAAGAGAGTCCTCAGAATCAAATGGACTGTGTAAAGCTCAGTGAAACATGTACACAAATGTCAGACAGAAATCAGTTTCAGATTTGCATTAAGATCAAATTTAGTAGATGATGTTGCAAAATGAATCAGGCTTTGAGAAGTGTGTTCAATATAGCAACCTTTGTTACAATCTTGTTCCAGCCTTCAGCTGGTCTAGGGATGAATGAGGTTCCTACTCCTATGATCATGTTATGGAGGCGCTACCGGAAACATTTCTTGTGTGTGAATCTTCAAATTTCAGTAGCTAGCTTGACTGAATGTCAACAAGTCTTTAGTTAATATTAAAAATGATATGTTACCTGGCTTGTCTTCGACGACTCTCCAGAAATGCCCATCTGAGTGTCTTCTAGTATCGTCGTGGCGCATACAGGGGTTTTCGTTGAATAGTCAATCGTGAAAAAAGTTGCTGTGTGCGTTTGCATTTGTTCAAGGTCTCGGGTGTTGTTTTAGGTAGCAGCTTAATGCTCTATTGTTGGCATGGCTATTGTTTTGTAAACAACTGTCTAGAATTTTTATATTCACTTTGGCACGTTCCGACCAGGGAATCATATCCCGTAATTTGGTTGCCGTTGTCATAGGTGCCCAAGCTGCATTTATTTGAATGCTAGTGTCATTCCTAGACACTTGAAGGCCTCACATTTAGTAACAATCTGGTTTCATCAAGATTGGCTCTCGTAGATGTAATTATACCCATTTTGTTGGATGGAAGCTCATTTTCCATCCTCTGTATCAGGATCGCCAAGAGTGTAACTTTGTAATGTCTCCTGGAGGAGATTGGTGTCGTCGTGTCTATGGATGTATATTATACTGTCATTGGCAACAGTTTGGAAGATATCGTTTATAATGTAGACCAGAAATAGTTGTGTGCGTAAACAGACCCATGTGACACTCAGACATTTCAGATTTGCATTGTTGGACTTTGCTCCATACGTTGACCAGTAGTCATGACTTGATCTTGATCAGATTCTTGTTTCTGATATCATATTGCGTCATCTGTAGAAGCAGACTATTATGTGGAACAATGTCAAACGCTAGGACAGGTTTTAGCAGAATCAAAAAGATACTGTTTATAGTCGACATGAATTGTTTGTAAATGTCAATGCTGAAAGGGGATGGGTGTGAGTGGGTGGGGGTAAAGAACATTCAGAACTATGCAAGTACTACAACAAATGGGACCCACATTGGACGCATTTATCATAGTTTGTAACTGCTGTAAAGTGAAAATCACTGAATTTAGCAAGAACATAATGGAAGATATATGTACCCTAATATGATAAATAATTATACAAGTACTAGAGTGATTAAACAGTGGATACAACTTATAACTAAACAGTTTGTTTTATATCGGTATATCCCATTGAATGTGCTTTCTTGCTCAATGGATATGCTTAAGAACATGTACTATATTTTAGTGTACTTCAAATCTAATTATATGTCGTGAAAATTGGTTAAAAAGCCGATTTATTTTTAATTTTCAAATCGGAAAATAATTCTTAACAATCTTTTCAAGATTTTGAAATTTGGATATGCTCACATGAGAACATCCAGTGAAATAAAGTTTTTGAGAAGGAGTTACTTAAAAAGGTTTCTAGTATAGCCATACATATATTAAATGAATGCCCATTCCCTTTTGGAAATGTTTTGACGAACCAAAATGTTTTGAGGTAACTTAAAAGAGGACCATCCTATGATCAGAATTTTAATAGTTGGAAGGTTATAAAAAAAATAGCTTCGTTGTTTGGAAGAACTGGGTACAAAAAATGTATTTGAAACGAAGATACGGGGAATAAATACGAGAAATGAATGGCGCAGAAATATTATTATTGTCAAAATGCTACCAAGAACATTGTAAACTAATAATCTCAGAGTAGTTTCTCTTGTAATTGTTTCAACTTAGATTATGTTTTCTCCCCATGTCAAGTTAAACTTGATTAAACCCGAAGGTTAAATGACAGAAGGTTTAAATGACGTGAAGTCTCTCGTGTGTTAAGCTCCTCTAGTGTGTCAGTTATTGTATCTCTGGTGACAGGTTATCTGTGTTGCTTACTTTTTATATTGATATTTCGAATGGTTCAGAATATGTCACCAGAAATACCGAACTCTTTTATTCGCGCATGTTTAATTACCACGTTCATGTGAAATTTTGAATGGTATCAACTGACCCGATTTTATTATGTGTTTATAGATAATAATAGAAAACATTGATACATGGTGTTGTACATGATCTAATCAGATAAGAGACTTGTTTACGGTTTGTACAACATCTCCATATATAGTGCTATATATGAGCCGCGTCAAGCATAAAAGTGTCTTATCGTAAATTACGTCATAATCCACAAATGACGTCAGAAGAAATCGTGACGTTTCAAGATGGCTGCGCCAATTGTAAACACGTAGTGTAAATATTGAGGAATAAACCATGGAAAGTTCAAGTCTTGTACAACCATAATATCACATTTACTTAAAGCGTATGCTGTACACAACATTATAGTTCACCATCTAACCTAGGCTATAGCAAGACAATTTCCAATTGATGGTGGTTTAGGACAATTCGCCAGACATTCATGTCGCTTAGAATTGATCGTACAGACAATTGTGATAGACAACTATGAGCAACTTCGAGCATTAACCCCAGTAAGGTTGCTTACAGATACACAATACGACTATCCTCCCACACATAATATCGACTCTTCAAAATCCTGGAACAGTTTGCTTTGAACCAGTAGTTATTGTAAGTTCACCATTGTCCGACCAACGACTTACTTCTTCACATTCTGTCAGGATCAAAATAAATTTTCGTTTAAACAAACTAACGTGCAGCATAAAACATAATGACGTTGATGAGTGTTTTAAGTTTAGTCCTGTTTGACCATGTACATCGGTTCCTGATTTAAAGCCATCAGACTGTTTTGTATCAGATCGTTATGGTGTTCACATATATGAGCGATGCTCGTATAAGAATAATCTATGTTATGGATTTTATTCATAAAATGACAGTGAACTTTTTTCCATATGATATTTCAAATGCGTTAATTGATGTCATAGTACCAGGGGAACCTTGTCAATTACACACCGTCATATATAGTTAATTAACGAGACGTGGTTCACTATTTGCTCAATTTGAAACCTCTCGTTACCTCAAAATCGGCCAATCATGAATTGAAATTATTGACCTAGTGAAATAGAAATACATGTATATCAATTCCAATATGTCGTTATACATGCAATACGTATATATTTGGTCTAAAGCTTATTGAGCGGTGGCCTAGAGGTAGGACCCGCGCTTCGGAATCGAGAGGTCCCGGGTTCCACCCCCCCCCTCCCCCTCTGGACCACTGGTTAATTTCTCTGAGCAAGACCAACAGCTCCACTCCACCATGGTGTAAAATGGTACCTGTGAGGGCAGTGTCTTTTCCTGGGCACCGCAGATCGATGTTGGCTGCCACACCACAGGAGAGAAATAGTCTTCCCAGGGAAACACGAGTGTAGGTTTCCATATGTAGCCCAATGACCAGGGGGAGTTTGAAATGTCAAAGGGTGCTTGAGCGGCATAACAGCTAAAAAGAGCCCGATAAAATTGGTAACTTTTTTTGAACTCTGTTAGTAGTACTAGTATATTGTTGAAGAAATTGAAAAAAAAATCGACAAAAAATTTATACTTATCCACGAATGCCCCGCCTTGTATTTGTCGAACAAAGGCTTGAATGCAAATTCATCGAATGTGCTTATAATTACAGATGGAAAGCATTTAGAGGTACTATATCATATAGAATATTAAATTATTAGTAGCACACTGACGTAATAATTATAGTGTTGTCATGAAATTGACTGGCAGGTTACTTCTTATTTTAGGAGTCTACTAACTCAGACCTGTAAGTAAATATCAAGATGTGTGCGTGTTAGGGCGACATATAATATAAGGTATACATGTATAATGGTGCGCCTCAAACACTGTTAGAACTATCGGTTTCGTTATTCAATGAGCCAAATACAATGTATAGAACGGATGAAAAAACTAGGCAGCGGCAATTATTTAGCAGTTAATTAATGATTGATTAAGTTTTAATTGAGTTTTCAGTCAATGGTATTATTTATTTAATTAATGGCTAGATGGCACGACATCATGCAGGTTCATTAATAGGAATTCTACCAAGCTGTTGTTCCTTATATTGGTTAAAGAAGAATATTGTATTTGTAAACCATAAAGTAATCTACTACAGTCTACTAACCGGTCGCGACTCGTTCTACCCTTCCATACTTAATCAAGATGTCCTGTCGAATTATCTCCAAACACTTCATTTAAGGAATTATTTTCCAAAATTACAGCCTACTGTAAGTTATTTCTGCCATAATCTAGTCCCAATAATCATCTCTGAAAGTGTTTACCGAAGTTCCTGCATAATCCACAAAGCAATAATTCAGATTCCATGTTAATTGCCTCCGTTATTGGAGATATTTATTACAAGTTTTATCGTTTAAGGTTGTCGGACGACAGTTGGAACTCAATTACAGAAGTATTATGTGTTTGATGGCGCGGAATGAAGATCTCCTTGTTGGTCGAAATATGAGAAAAATGAAATTCTTTTGTTCCAATTTGTATCAGCGCATAATCACAATACTAGTATAAAATGTTACTAAGATACGTTTGCAATTTTTGTTAGATTGATCGCTCATTTCCATGAAACGTATAAGTATGTATGTTATTAATCAAAGAAGTTATCTAGACGGTTTAATAGGCGTAAAGTTCACAACTTGTGATAGGAGACACATTGATTTTTGCCCTTAAAATTACCCCTACATGAATTTTTGTTGGATAGTAATTCCCTTGCTAGACGCTCAACATTAAAGGCAAATGATTTCTCTTCCTCAAACCATCGTGGCGATGGATAATCTCTGAAATGTGGTTTCGAGAGAGATTAATATAAGTTTAAAACACTTGCATTACATTTGACATGAAATGAATAAGTATGTACTTTGTTTTACTTAATCAAATTAATTTATGAAATTTTTGTTTATGATAAAGTTGAGAAATAACGAGAACAAAACAATTGATAGTGTAAGCCGGTGGTATTTCGAATTGTAAGCGAATATTTTAAATGTATGTGAACCATCAACGCAATTACTGTAGTAGCACATTCATAAATTATTTACAGTAAAATCTATCAATCTAACGCATAGAAAATGAATTGATGTCAAGATAACCTCGGCTAGAATCCTCACCCTGATCACACGCGTATTATTAAACCAACATCAAGGCAACACTGATTGGATTAAGTCGTTAAACAGTCCAATCTATTTTAGTTTACTTCACAAATCCTTGTACAACTTCATAAACGAGAATCAAAAGAGTGTATAACACAGCATCCAGGATTAGGTCCTTGCATTTTGACAGGTTGTTAGGAAAACGTTGGTTGCGACAATGTTTTATGCGAATGAATAAGCTTTGGATTAATGAACAATGTTACATCGTGTGTATATAATGATCGTTCAGCAAACGTTTGATTTAGACGTTCCGTGACTTTTCTTTGTGTGTACGCATTACCCTGTGAATACTGACAGAAACAATCTCACCTTTGTTTTCAAACTTCTATCATCATGCTACACACTCACGTAAAAGTATCTTGAAATTTTAAAATTCTTAACGTCATAGTAAACCGATGGTTCGTATGACGTCATTGAAATCTACAAACCGTTCCCGATCGATTGGAATGAACTTCCATCTTCAATTAAGACAATTAGTAAGAGTTCTCATTTCAGTGATTGTATTTTTGTTTTAAAACCCAATTTGATGGATTCATACGCGATGAGAATGATGTTATTTAATACGGTAATAAACGCAACATATTTGTCACAGAACTATCTGAATATAATTAGTTTCTTGTTTTAGCTTTAGGCATTTTTTTAATTGTTCAGTTATCACTAGTTTAGTGTCGTGTATAGGATGCTTGCATATGGACTATAAATCTTGCTTTCCCAATATGATGTAAAAGACAAATAAGTCGGTTCTAACCAGCTAACCAGTGTTGATGATAAACTGACACATAATCAGACTAATTGTTTCCATGTGGCAATTAATTACTTGCTTGCACATATAGTGGGTTTTCGGACTTGTTCATGAATGAGTACAAATTCATTAGATCACTTGGCTATCGCAATAAACCCAAAACATGTTGATGGATAGATAAAGGCACTGGAGCATATAAGGAGCCTGTTACACCTGTCACACAGTACAAATATCGATTTCCAAATAATTAAGTGCTAAATAGTTTAATTATATTATTTGTAGGTATAGAAACTGTTATCGTATTAAACGGAAGGAATTCGTATAAGCATATAAATACATAAGACGTCATTTGTTGCCTAGATTTGATGGATGTGGACGTCTTAACAATCGATACAAGATAATTAGAATAGTCTGGTTTAAGCATCACATTACAGAATTCAGAGATACATATGTTCTGAGGACGTACTATTGACTACCAAATGTTACCGATGTCAATATTATTATGGTGACTATTTTCTGCCAACATTGCCTTTTCGTTTGTTTCTAGCTTCCTTTGGGTGAAAATGGCGAAGAGGCAAACTCAATGCGAACTGGGCGACACAGCAACATGAAGCATTTAAAAGCTAACCATTTCTCAATGTCGCGTTGTGGGTTTCGTGTTCTAGATCTAAGACTTAAAAGTTTGCACTAACCTGCCACTGTGACATTACGAGTAGGTTTTGTCTCATTTTGTTCGTGACAGGGAAGACCACAAAATGCAAAACGTCTTTGTCTTACTTATATAGTATTTTGGAGACCAATCTAAATGGATATACCAAGAGCAAAGCTTTGTATCAAGACGTCAGAATAAAAGCCTTCGATCGTGTCTCAAATATGTGATAAGGCTTGATATATAATTAAAATCATACAATAAAAAAAAACACTTAAACATGTCTATTTCTATCAATACACGGTCATACAATTGTCGTGGAACATAGCAGAACTTGTTTTGAGCAACCAGACAATCGATGCATCGATGTTGTTGTTTGAGATATACTGAGCTTGTTATGTGCGGTCATTCGGAATCTTCTTTGTCAGATTGGCCAAACGCATCTACGGGCATACTCCCAACTATCAATTACTGATAATGACTGGGAGGTCGGGGAAGTGGTTAATAATATAAGACCTAAGTACAAAAGATGCTTTAACCAGGTGGCTCCTTAAATAAATACGCTTATGCTCGACTGGTTGGGTGTTACCGTCCCTGTCGGATTTTCTCATACCTTTCTTATTAAACTTACAATGGTCGATTATGATATAGTGAAATCAAATGCATGCTTATATTCGGGTACTGTATGCTGCATTTCAAATATGTGAATACGTATCTTACGTTATATATTTCGTTTATAATAAAGCTCCAAATCTCCATCGCAGATACAGAGATTTACTAGCAGTTTCTTAAAATGAATCTTACTCAGCAATGTTTTGATGCATGTTTAAGTTCATGTTAAAATTCTTCATAATTGCGAAAAGGAAGAATCGTGGAATATTATGAGTCGATATTGGTCTTATATGGTGGGTTACAATGTCATGATAGATTAATAATCATTTCCCTGGTTTTTGGCGTTTCTCAAAATTGTTCGGAGAAAGTTGCGTTACCAAACACCATTAGGTGTTGTTTTGTCAATAATTTAAACTCTCTTCGATCAATATGTAATACAATCAGTAACAGTTTTGTCTTGTGATTTGCATGGAATATGGAAATCGACTTTGTTGAAATAAACTGCATTAATCATTTATTTTTGCAATACTATTAAGCGATATTTAGCATGTCGATGTTTCGATGAAAAATTTTCCAAACTACTGCCTATTTATTTAGTTTCATTTGAAAAGACACAGTAGTAAGATATGTGTTAGTTCGTATCGCTTTTTTAAATATTTATAGATTATATTGATTTCTTTAGTTCTGAAACTATGCCAATATTACATCAAACGTAACGTCACTGACGCCGACACGTCCTCCAAACGACTCCAAAAATAACAGCGTTGTAAAACCAGTCCACGATTTCATTAAATGTTACCCCATGGAACCAGTCAAAATATGTTGCAGCCTGGAAAAACCCCACACATATTTCATATTATCAGTGTATTTAATATTTCAATCAGTATAAAATTCGGTAAATGTTTGTATTTGTAAAGCATTAAATAACAAGAATTATTTTTAGACCTTTGTCAATAATGACATTACTTAAAGTTAATATTGTTTCAAAAGCATACTCATTAAGTTATCAATCATGTTCAGTGCTGCGTAGGAGGTTGAAAACTTCGTTCAATGCGACGTAGAAAATTGCAATCTTCTTGTCATAGATAAAACAGTCATCCATCATTATCTATAAATGTAATTGTAGTAGTAATACAATTTATAAGTTTTTGTTTGACACGTGTTGTGTTTTTCTTGAAGTGCTATTCATGTACCAGTGTTGTGTGTGAGTGACTGAATGATATGCAATTACTAGTATATAGCCATATAGTACACAAACATAATTTCTATAAACCGGTGCTTTAGTAGTGCGTTTGTCTGTGGCTTATATCTAAGATTTTTTTTGTGTTGAAACGTCTCGCCAATCGGTATTTTAGTCCTTTAAAGTATGAGTGCCTATACTGATATTCGCATGCAATTTAATTAAACCAAAATAACCCCCCTCTCCTTTTCTGATTACTGAGTCTCTTGTGGGCGGTGATACTCTGCTCAATAACCATAGCAGCTCATTTATTGGACCTTTGACCATCCCGGGTACCATCAGAAAATTTAGTAGTGGTGCATACATAGATCGAATAACTTTCGATCACAAAGTTCACAAATGGTGACAAATGGTGAGAAACTCTAAATTATAAAATCAATTTATATAAAAATTGAAATGACACAACAATCAAATTCATCTAAAACCCTTTCATTGGATTGGAATTCAATATATTTTTTGTTCATTGATTCAAACTAGTCACAGAGAAACTGTTGAGCTGTTTTATGTTACTTTCCACCAGATTAAAAAAAAACATTTCGGTTATGTAATAGTTATTTTGCATTTCTCGATTGAAGAGCAATGTGCTTCAATCAGCTTCAATCGGGGTTTGTTGTTTCCTTTGCTAAGATATAACCGCTTTATGACTATATATTGATCATGTATAGATGTACTGAATTCCCATAGAGGCTTTCATTTATTGCATTTCTTGTTAATGAATATCTAATCTTCAATTGGGAGTTAGAAAATTGCATTGCCATCTCGTTTGGAAACAAATTTATTTGGAGGAGCGAATTGCTTGTATGCTAAATCAACATGATCAAGCAAATGAGAAAATCAGAGTATTAGAATGGGAGAAAGTTAATAGAGAATTGGTTGAAATCAAGAATGGTTGTTGTATAAGTTGATTTGTTATTCTAACCAACTCTAGGCTTTCGAAAATCTAAATTGCATTTCGGTTAATCGGACAGAATGCTTATGTGCCACAACCCTCATCCGATTAGACAGCTTAAAAGTACCTGTTACGCCTTTGGTTATTGCCATTGTCCTAATTCATTATTGAATACGGCCGTGTGCAAATTTATACCAATTTTAATAGCCATTATCACTTTCCATTTACCTCCGGACCTATGTCACACAATTCCTGAAATTGTACAGATGTTTTAGCCTTGCAATCAAATTAAACATATGTGTGTTTTTGTATGGAAACCTTATAAGTTTAAACCTCATAAAATTGCGCAAGGTTGTATGTTAGAGATTCGTAGTTTTCTTCAAATAGGACGAATCCATTCATCCAAATCAATTATTACGTTGTACTTCTATAATGAAATACAAGCAAGAAGATCAATTCGGTTATTAAATTAAATAATTAATCCATAAGTACCTGCATGACCTCGATGATAAAATCATTTACTGACATTCAAAGTGGGACTATTTTTATCTAGTAACATTTATCGTATATCCTGCCTATAATTAACTCATAATATATAAATAAAAACGGATATGTTCAAAGACGAATTACAACAGTCCAATATAACTTGCAAGTTCTCCTTAAATATTCGACCCAGCCGTACAGGAAGCTTTTCGGGTCCCTCGAGTACCATTTCATCGACCTTGCCTTCTATCAAAGAGATTCCGGTTTACGTTACTTTCATTCCGATTTTTTCCGGCTGTGGTTGTGTTTTAATTAATGATCAATAGACCGTACTCGACCAATGACGCATTTTGTTTAATTGTAATTAATAGTTACTGAATCTCACTAAAGGAAAATAGTTTTGATGAGGTTAGCCATTTTCTTTATTCACTGATAGAACTTTAATGACTCATGATTTTATGATATCTAATCTTTTAGTAATTTATATATTGCAAATGTATTGATATAAGTATTGTGATACAATGATGTCATCTAAAGGTACGTACTATTAAGTAAACTGACAATTTTGACATGAGGTAGATGACATCAAACGGTGCTTGCATCATCTCAATAATTAAAAAGTCAATATACATTGTCAAGGTAGAACATTTAATTTAACCCATCAGACAAAAATTTGACGTTTTATTTACCGAGCAATGTTCCAGGCAACACTTCCCTTGCATGTAGGGCCTTTGCCCGGGAACTGGAAGGGGTGTTACCGCTGTAACGAGTTTGCTACAGAGCAACATTAAATAGAAGACATAGTGGTATGTTATGCGTAGTTATTGCGTACGTTACTATACGATTATCTTAAAGGATTAAGAAATTGAATTGGTGAGTATTGCTTACATGGAGACTCTTTTGTTGCACTTGTGTTCAGTACAATCTCTGCATATCGGCCCTCAATAGAATAACAATCTAACAATAACAATAACGTGTAAATATGTTGTTTTTCTTAATAAAGAAGAGTACAAACTATACTAGTGTGTTTGGAATTTTATCAGAAATAACATTTTGTTAAAAATTGAGCATCTCGTGTCCCTCGACAGAGGTTGTTCTGTGTCATACATTTGTAGTTTATAAAACACTTATAGAAACCAAACACAATACAAAACATATTTCATATCAACCTACACACTTGTACGATGACTCTGGATAATAAAACATTTCGCTTCCCGCTTCATAAAAGCAGAAAATGTTGACAAATACATGCTAGCAATTATTGATAATGACTGTGAATGCTTTAACATGTACGTAAACACTCATTTACCTGATGTCTTACACAGCAGAACGTGTAATAGCTAGACATACTAGTAAGTCTTTTTTCCAGAAAGTCAGTGTCTAAAGTAACGCAATCTATTTTAGGAGATAGTTCCTAGCGATGGTGACACAATAATGAATTTGCCAAAACCATTTAGATGTAACACCTACGACCGGTCTATAAATTGGATTGCCATAAAAAATCTAAAAGTATACGACTTCTGTTTGTTCAAGGAATTTTCTCCGTGTGCAAAATAAATACTTCATTATAGCAACAGACAAGTGAAATGTTGATGCTGGGCATCAAAGATGCCGCTAGTTCTTTTTAAGTAAATCTTTTTATTTAGTAAAAGGTATTGGTAGAAACTTGTAAACAAACTAAAATTCCGGCGTGATGTGTGATGCACAAGGGAAGTTATTCTCATGTGTTGAGTGTACGCTGCAAAAACTTAAGATTGCTGAAAATGGGTATTTTTCACTAATTCAAGGGCAATAACTCTGGTTGTACTAAATTGAAAGGGGAGTGAAACCCCCAGGTGCACTAGAGTACATGCTGTCAAACATTTCTATAAAGGTTTCATGATCCTAGGTCAAATACTTTTTGAGTAGCATGTGAAACAAGTCAAAAATGGCTATTTTACACCATTTCAATGGCTAATAACTCTGGATGTACTAAACTGAAAGGGGAGTGAAACCCCAGGTGTAGAGAAAACATCCTGACCATTTCTGTGAAGGTTTCATGACTCTATGTCGTGTACTTTGAGTACCGTGCGACATAAGGAAAGCGGCCAATTTTTTCTGTTTCAATGGCCATAACTCCGTCAAAATTGGTTGAATCATAAAACCCTGATAATATGCACCAGGTCACATGATGACAATCATTCTCTGAAAGTTTGGTTGAAATCTATGTAGAAATGTAGGAGGAGTTGTGCACAGAAGAAATTGTTAAGGCCCGCCGACATTCAGCAATCTAATAACCAGAGTTTTCCTTTGGAAAACCTGGTTAAAAACTTGAAGGCAGTGAAACACCAGGAAAGAATAGAAAACATGAAAACATTCTATTTTCTATTGAAATATTTATTCAAATGAACATAACATGTTTTAGAAATATGAGCACCATTATAATATTGATTAATGCTTCACAGATGGCATTTAGCATGTTTCATAAAATAACAAAGTGTATTCCAATAACGTGGTATAGCCTGACAACGTGAAACTGACACTAAAGGACATTGTTATTTCGTGGTTTGTGAGCTTGATAAGTAAATTTATTGCGAATTAATACGTTCAACATAGTTTAAAATATGCATAGAACTAGTTCCATTTGGCAGGAGTATAGGAGCGCATATGAATATTTTGTAAATAAGAAGTGTCAGTTCAATGTTGGCAAGCTATATTTACCCGTTTAAATTTTGGCAAAACAAACTATTCTGACATACATAAATAAAGAAACATAGAGATTAAAAAAACACTTGCATTTATCAAATTTAGATTAAGACAAAACCTAAGAACTGGAAAAAATCGAAAATCATAACTAAAAAATATCTGACAGACATGAAAGTATTTAACATGTTCCATAAAAGTTCGAAAGGAAAATCGCCGCTCCGCGCAAATAGTTTTTTTCACTTTTTAATAGCCCCTGCTAAGACCCGCAAATTGCAACATATGTAGCCGTTATATAAACACCCGTTCCGAACTGATTTGGACTTTAGTACCTACCGAACATTTATCATCCTATTTTACCCCTGACGGGCGAGTCCAACAGCGTTATAACCAATCAAATCTTGTATCCTCCTGGGACATCTGCTTGCACCCTTTCATACTCGATGCCGGCGGCATCGAATAAATACCAATCATATTTCCTTATAGAAACTTTTGTTTCTCCCGAGTATCTAGGGAAATTGTCAAAATCTTTCTCGGTGTCCATGATAAAAACGTGTAAAACAGCGGTTGAGCTACATACGAACTCGTTTCATGTCTGCAAACGATTCCATTTATTTAAGTTGTATTACTTGTAGTAATCGTTGGAAGATAACCATAGTAAACTATGCAATTTGTCTTTTCTTTTTGTGAGCCTTTATCTAGTGATCTTTTGTTTCTATGACACGTTGCCTCCCCTGTCCGTCTCATCATGATATGATATTACTCAAATAGTGTGGTAAGATAAAGGAAAACAGGTGTAAATGTTAAGAAAGTTTGCAAATTGTAATTAACATGATCTTAATATTGAGATTGAAAATAGCAAAGTAACGACAATCTACATGAAAAGTGTGGTATTGATTTTGAGTAAGTCTGGTTGCTGTAGTGGCTGGTGGCCTTTATACAATTTGTGTTGATGTTTTTGAACAACATCAAGCGTTCGATGGGTACAATGTAAATCCAACTTTATCAACTAAATGTATCTCCTTTCCTAGAACTAATCTAATCATTGGATGCTAGATTGGTTATTACCGGGCCACAATTATGTTCGAGAAGTCCATAGACATATAATTACGTGGAAAGACGAGATAGCGACGGTATATATTTAATTAGCCATTATACGAATCATCCATATGCAATCAGGAGTCACATATCAGTCTTATAATTACAGGTCACGACATCGCGCCGTCAGTATGCTTCTAGCTAGATTACGATGTCAAAAAGACAGAAAACGTTTGATATAATACGAGCTGGATATCAAAACCTGCGACGCACAGACATTCCAAAGCCCCCGAGTCTAGCCACCCACACAATAGTCATACATGGATGCAAAAGACTGTACTGTGACAAATTATGGGAGATGATCAGGGATTTGACTAGCACAGTGTCTAATGAAGGTGAATTTTACCAATCGAATCACTGGCGCCCTTGTTATGAATTGGTGGTCAAATGGTCGAACACCTGTGCAGTATGGGAAGTTGGCGGTCCCCCATGACTGCTTCGTATTACCAGGAATGATGTGTCGGGAGTGACTAATTTAATAACTCTTTTCACATACCAAGCGCACCAATGTGATTATCCATAAATAATGGACAAACGTAAAGAACGGAAAGAAATACATCCTATTCCGAGTGTTTTTTTTCAATTCTCAATATTTTATCAGTAAGAGATAAAATTGATACAGTTTTCATAATTTTTATTATATATCCCTTTCACGCAAAGCATTGATTTCATTACAAATAACTACAGAATACAGTTGGGCGTTTTTACAACTGTTCAATTCCCCGAACAGTCATTTACATCAGACATTTCTGTGTATTGTAAAATTACAGATTAAATGTTACTGATTTTATGACTCGGAGTACTTTTGCCTCACAATATTCCATTTTCTGCTATACACACTCGCATGATCGAAACATTCGGCTAATATGTTAACATAAAACAAACTTGGTAATTTTATTAACTGACTTGCAATCGGAGGTCATAGAGGAACCCCGATGCAAAATCCACATGTTATATACCTGTTAACAAGACAACAAAGTTATATAAATTGAGACAATTACTACAGGCAGAGTAATTATTTCTTTTTCATTTGATTAGTTTAGTATTCCAGCGTAGTAATATTGACACTTCTGACAATTGTGTTTGTTCGTGAATTGTCTATGTTAGCAGTTTCATCGTCCTTTCCTAATTTAGTATACTACATTAGTCGGTCTGTCTTAATCTAATTGGCAACGATCTTACGTCAATCGGTATCATAATAGTGGAAGAGGACACTCGTTTTGACGTCTCTAATTAGGGGATGCGTTCCCTATCAGTGTGGATATACCTCGTGGCATATGACTTTTTACGACGAATATAAGAAAAATATGTCAAAACAAAGTTTAAAACATTGGATAGTCTATGCTATTTGACCGATTAGAACCAGACATTATAAATATTAAAGCCAAGAGTGAGTTACACGCGTCTTAATATTTCAACAAATTTAATACTTTTTCAACTGTCTCGGCAAAAACTGTTCTTTTTGTACAATCATATCACATGGCATGAATAATACTCATTCTCTGCTTGAGCGTAATGTTCTGCACATGGTCGTTGCATTTTTATTTTTGTATAAATATTTTATGTGTAAGAATGTGGATTAGTGAATAAGGTATTGATATTCACTGCGTGTTGCTCAAATGAATATATTTCATACAAAAAATTATTATATTATTGTTGTGACGGACGTAAATAACTAGCAGTATGTACTGATTGTCCGTAGAGCTATATTAGGAAACACAGACCAGGTCTGTGAAAATCCGATATAGAAGGTGTGGTAATGATTAAAAAATGACTGATAAATCAATTGCAAAATGTTTTATATATACGAGTTGCGTATCGACTTCTCAATTTATGCACGCAAACTAATTAATTCTGATGCGGGTTAGTACTACTTAGTTTTATCTGATTACTAGGTCAAATGATGTTTGGGAGGTCCAATACACTTTTGATACGAAATAAATTGTTGCGCCAGATTTATGATTATATCAGGGTTTCATGATTAAATATAACCTGTATAGCCATCAAGGAAGGTGACACATGTTTTTGCCAAGAGCACTAGAAAACATACGCCAACACATAGGTTCACATCATCCCATCCTCATAAAAACTAGATAGCGTAATGTGATATTAGACAAAACTGTTAGAACTAGATTAACTACACAAGTTATTTGTTTTGGATTCGCAGCTTCATTAGCTACGATCTAACCGAGTTCTGACAAAATATTGACTGTGAATGGATATACTGAATTCCCCTAGAGTATTTCAATCATTGCATTTCTTGTTAATGAATAACTAATCTTCAATTGGGAGTTAGAAAATGGCATTATCATCTCGTTCGGAAACAAACCTATTTAGAGGAGCAAATTGCTTGAATGCTAAATCAACACCTAACGGAAAGTGACTATTTATGCTTTATCTAGTTCCTTTAATCGAACTGCCTGTCCATTATCAACTCATAAACCTACATCAATAGAAACGGATGAATTCAGAGACACGTTGCCGCTGGAAAAATAACCAGAAATATCTCTAAAAATAGTCGACTCAGCCGAGCAGGAAGCGTTTCCATCCCCGGAGTACCATTACGTCGATCATGCCTGATATCAAAGAGTTTCAGGTTTACACTTACTGTCAAATATTCGGGCCTTTCCTAGTTGTATCTGTTTGTGTTTTAATTAATGACCAATAGACCGTATTAGACTTATGACGTATTTGTGAATCACACCATAAATACTTTAGTTATATTAGCCATTTTCCCTATTCACTATTGAAATTTTATGATACATGTGTTGAATCAATCTAATACTTTTTATCAAACATTGTGTAGTAAAATGTATGCAAGTATGGGTACGCCATATATGGTGATACTGGGATGGCAAAGAGCCTTGACAGTGTACCCTTCTAGCACAGCCGTCATATATTTAAATTATTAGTATAAAGTATGTTCACAAATGGATTGGTGCATGCAGGTATGAGCAAGTAGTTGCCTTAAAAAGTCCATCAGGATAAGATTATGCTAGTTACGATCTTCGTCCATTAAGGTTGGTTCAGATGTTTCCCAGTTAGCTCTGGTTAATAAATTCATACTTTACAGTCACACGTATAATTCAATGGAATTAATCCAATTTAAACGAATTTAGTATCAGGCAACATATGTTGACTATGCACAACGAAACCTGTCGGGCTTCCTTTCATATAATCTATGAAGAGATGAAAACAACATAGTTTGACAATTACCCATAAAAGCCATTATTGATAATGGTTGTAAACGCTTTCATGTGTACGTAAACACGGCTATTTCCCTGATATCTTACATAGCAGAAAAAGGAAATTGCTAGACATTAGTTCTTGCTCCAGACAACCAGTGTCTGAAGTCACGCAACACAATCTCTCGTTCCGAAGATATTTAAGATATTTTCTAGTAATGGTATTGCAATAAAGTGTGTTCGCCAAAACATTTAGATGTAAACCGTAGGTCCTGACTATAAAATGGATTGTCATATAAATAACAATCGATCTCGAAACTGCGATTTCTCTATGATATTAGGGATTTTGTTAAATACGTTATCGGTGACCATGAGTAACAATATAAATGTAATTCAAAGCTATCAAGCGGTCAAGCTACGTATTTGTTTCATGTCTTCATACACTTCAAATTATTATTCGATGCATTCATTTTACTTACTATTTAACCCTTTGCATGGACAGGTTTGGAATACCTATGGGAAGGGAAGGTAACTAAAGCATGTTATTTGTCCTTCCATCTGTTCTTTGTATGCCTTTCGTTTTCCGCTGTTCCGTTAGAATGCTATTTTCCCTTCCATTTCTTTATTCCTTATTTTACTTGCATATTGAGGCTAGATAAGGCAAAACAGTTCTTTAGTTTGAGTTTTTGTAGTTTGTAATTGATATAGATAGTGTGAGATTTTAGGTTGTTTTTTTTGCTTCCTGACAATTTCTGTGGTCTTAAATTTGAGATGAAATGTTTTCTGTGTTGGCCCTTAATCGTGTTGTGTTGTTGATGTTTATGTGTAGCATGTAGAGTGTTGCATGGTTAAAGCCATAATGTTCAAATGCTACAACTCTCTGATCTGCTCTGATCTAATCAAAGATGGTTATATTGGTTATTTGTCTTCAACTTATACCCGGACCAAAAGTATGTTCGTGATGTCCATAGACATATGATTACCTGGAAGAACGAGAGAGCAACGGTCTATCTAATTACGAATCATTCACAAGCAATCAGGCTGTCACGGAGTCACATATTTGCCTTATAATTACAAGTCACGACATCGCGCCGTCAGAATGATCTTAGCAAGATTGCATAGGCAACCTTCGTGCAGAAACCATTTATATATTTTATGTAAGACTAGCATGGCATAAATACTGTAGTGCACAGACAATCAATGCCATCCCAACGGCGAAAGTACCTAGCCAACCACTTAAGATTCAGACATAGAAACATAAAACGAACTCTCAATATTCTCACAAAAAGAATATTTCAAGCAATCAAATATAGCATATCTATATGAAAAGCTAGACGAATGAAAACGACTGCTGTGTTATAAATTATGGAAGATTGACAGGCAATTCACAGTGAATAATGAAAGTTCAAATTACCAACGTATAATATACTGGGTAATCTCCATTTTGGTAGGACCTAGTCATTACTGGATGTCAAATGACCGCTGCCAAGAGATTAAGCATAGGTCCAGATACCATCTTAAAACGTTCCCGATAGAAACTGACTGTTTCAACTATGTACATTGGTTGACTGATCTAACATAAAACAGTCTTCTTTAGCATAGTGCATGTATATATTTCATCACCCCTCCCTCACCCTTTCCCCTTCATCGCAATCTAATACAGGAAACATTAGAACTCTATCACCCATGTATACACATGAATAAACTCCTATCAACAATGTCATTTCTCATTAACCAACGGAAAAACATAAGGAATTGAGAAATTTTTTTTATCATACTACATGTATTCCATGTTTCTATTCTCAATGTTTTCATCAGTAAGAGAAAACATCGAAAATGCGATACTTACAATATACAAATAATTCATTCCTCCCACGTACATAATTGATATCATTATAAACAAACTACAAAATACAGATTAACATATTTAGAACTGTATAATTCCCCGAGCAGACATTAACCGCAGACATTTCTGGTTATTGTAAAATAACAGAAATATAACTGAGTTTATGTGTCTCAACACCTTTGCTTCACAATACTCCATTTTTGTCATACATCTTGACAGGGATTGTAATATTTTGCTCGGAACGCATAAACATAAACCTACTATGTTACAACCAAACAACATTCAAGTTCATTATTTTATTATCGGACGAAAGACCCGTACGTACACACGAGATTTGTCTTGTGATAGTTAACAAGAAAACGAAGTCATATGAATTCAGACAATTACTAAAGCAAGCGTTACCGAGTAATTGTGTATTCCTCATTTGATTAGTTTTAGTATTCCAGCGTAGTAATATCGACACTTCTGAAAATCATAAAGTTCATCATTTGGCTGTGTTAGTATTTTCATCGTCCGTTCCTAATTAAGTGTAAATTACGTTAGTCGGTCTGTCTTAATCTAATTGGCGACGATCATACGCCAATTTTACGAAGAACGTAAGAAAAATATGTCAATACAGGGTTTAAAATTTGATATGTTTTATTATTTGACCGATTATAACCAGACACCATACATATGCAGGCCAAGAAGGAGTTTCACGCGTCTTAACAAACTTTTCAACTGCCTCGGCAAGAATCTGTTTTTTCTGTACAAACATACCACATGGCATGGGTAATACTTATTCTCGATTTGAGCGTAACGTTGTGTTCATAATCATTGCCATTTTTTATTTTTATGCGAGATATTGTATGTGTGAGAATATGGATTAGTAAGTAAAGTATTGGTTTTCACTGCGTTTTGCTCGAATCAATATATTTTATACAATAGAATACAATTGTTATATTATTGTTGTGACAGACGTAAATAACTAACAGTATGTACTGATTGTCCGTAGAGCTATATTAGGAAACACAGACCAAGTCTGTGAAAATCCGATATAGAAGGCGTGGTGATGATTCAAGAATGACTGATAAATCAATTGCAAAATGTTTTATATATACGAGTTGCGTATCGACTTGTCAATGAATGTACGTAAACTAATTAATTCCGATGCGGGTAAGTAGTACTTACTTACTCTGAATGTTTTATCTCATTGAAAAATGTGATATAGATAAAGGAGTATATGGTACGAATGTTTTACCTAGGTCAAAGGTTGTTTGGGAGATCAAGTGCACTTTTTATACGAAAAGTATTGTTAAACCAGATTGAAGATTGTATCAGCAAGTTAACATAATTGAATAGTAATGCGGTTAACTTGTATAACCATCATGGTTTGTGACATACCTTTGGCCAAGAATACCAGCAAACATATGTCAACACGTAGGTTCACATCCCTTTAAAAAATCTAGACGTGAGAGTAGGTACATATGTATGTATAATTATATCAATATGTGATATTAAACCAAATTATTTATAGATTAAATAAACGAGCAATTTGTTTTCCATTTGCAGCTTCATTTGCTATAATCTAATCGCATTCTGACTATATATTAACCGTGAATGGATAAACTGAATTTCCATAGAGACTTTCAATCATTGCATTTCTTGTTAATGAATATCTAATCTTCAATTTGGAGTTGAAAAATGGCATTAGCATCTCAATCGTAAACAACCCTATTTGGAGGCGCGAATAGCTTGAATGCTAAATCAACACCTAGCGGTCCAGAAAAGGAGAAAATTAAAGTAGGCCAATCAAAAGGAGAGACAGTTTATTTTGAAATGGTATCAGGGTAATTGGTAGTCCTTACGGTAATTGCATTTTCAGCTAATATGAATACAATGCTTACGGGGCGTAGCTCACATCCATCTCGCACCCAACACTTGGTTTAAAAGTGAACATGTTTCATTTTATGTCTGTGGTTAATATCATTGCCTTGCGATGATAACTTTATAAGGATTCATTATTGGATACAAAAATGAACCAACATTTCTATCAACTGGCACTTAACAACTCAAAATATAAGTCGATATTATTCATATACATTCATATTCAACCTACAGTGCTACCTTATACTTTGGACTCAAGTCGAACATGAACGAATCATTAGCCGATATTTCTGTTGACTAATCGTGTCGGAGACTGGGAGGACAGCGACCGGTCATCCGGATGTTTAGGGGCTCCAGGATGCGACAGGAAAAGTTGTTAAATGTATCTATTTTAATGTCACTCGTTGAACGGCATATATATTCAGTATTTACGGGCACGAAAAAGCTTGCGTTAACTCTACAATACTTCCGAAATGCCACTTACTCACAAAGTAACTAGTTATGCTTTATCTAGTTCCTTTAATCAAACTTCCTGCCCATAATCAACTCATAACCCTACATCAATAGAAACGGATGAATTCAGAGACACATCACCGCTGTAAAAATAACCTGCAATATCTCTTTAAATATCGATTCGGCCGCGCAGGAAGTGTTTCGGGTCCCCGGAGTATCATTTCATCAATAATGCCTGCTATCAAAGAGTTTAGGTTTACACTTACTGTCAAATATTCAGACCAATCTGTGTTTTTCATCTGTTTGTGTTTCAATTAATGACCAATATACCGTATCCTACCGATGACGTATTTGTAAATCACACCATTATTATTTTAGTTATATTAGCCATTTTCCCTTTCTACTATTGAATATTTAATGTGAATATTGATATTCAATCAATTTGACATTTTTTATCGAAACATTGAGTTGTTAAATGTATACAAGTATAGTTACATGGCATGTATTGACACTGGGATGGCACAAGAGCCTTGACAGTGTACCCTTCTAGCACAGCCGTCATATATTTAAAATATTAGTATGAAAGTATGTTCACAAATGGAATGGTGCATGCAGCTATGAGAAGTCCATCAGGGTTAGATTATGCTAGTTACGATCTTCAGTCATTAAAGTTGGTTCAGATGTTTCCCAGTTAGCTCTGGTTAATAAATTCATACTTTACAGTCACACGTATAATTCAATGGAATTAATCCAATTTAAACGAATTTAGTATCAAGCAACATACGTTGACTATGCACAACGAAACCTGTCGGGCTTCCTTCCATATAATATTTGAAGAGATGAACAGAAATCTTCCACAATAGCCCATCAAAGCAATTATTGATAATGGTTGTAAACGCTTTCATGTGTACGTAAACACGACTGTTTCCCTGATATCGAACATATAATAGCAGATAAATGAAATTGTTAGACATCAGTTCTGGCTCCAGACAGCCAGTGTCTGAAGTCACGCAACACAATATCTCGTTCCGAAGATATTTAAGATATTTCCTAGTGATGGTATAGCAATTAAGTATATTCGCCAAAACATTTTGATGTAAACCGTAGCTACAACTCTCTGATCTGCTCTGATCTAATCAAAGATGGTTATATTGGTTATTTGTCTTCAACTTATTCCCGGACCAAAAGTATGTTCGTGATATCCATAGACATATGATTACCTGGAAGAACGTCGGAGCAACGGTCTATCTAATTACGAATCATTCACAAGCAATCAGGCTCTCACGGAGTCACATATTAGCCTTATAATTACACGTCACGGCATTGCGCCGTCTGAATGATCTTAGTAAGATTGCATAGGCAACCTTCGTGCAGAAACCGTTTATATACTTTTATGTAAGTCTGGCATGGTATAAATACCGTAGCGCACAGACAAACAATGCAATCCCAACGGCGACAGTACCTAGCCAACCACTTAAGATTCAGACATAGAAACATAGAACGAACTCTCAATATTCTCACAAAAAGAATATTTCAAGCAATCAAATATAGCATATCTATATATAAAAAGCTTGACGAATGGAACAGACTGCTGTGTCATAAATTATTGAAGATTGACAGGCATGTCACAGTGAATAATGAAAGTACAAATTAGCAACCGAAGTATAGGCTCCTGTGTTATAAGTTTGTGGTCTAAAGATAGAAGATCCGTTTATATAGAATATACAGGGTAATCTCCATTTCGGTAGGACCTAGGCATTACTGGATGTCAAATGACCGCAGCCAAGACATTCATCATAGGTCCGGATGCCATGTTAAAATGTTCTCGATAGAAACTGACTAGTTTAAACTATGTACACTGGTTGACTGATACAACATAAAACAATCTTCGTTACAGAAAGGTAGCATAGTGCATGTATATATTTCATCACCCACCCCTCCCCCTTCCTCGCAATCTCATACAGGAAACATAAGAACTCTATCACACATGCATACACATGTATTTACTCCTATCACAATGTCATTCTTCATTAACCAACGGACAAACATAAGGAATTGAGAAAAAAAAATATTATAATACTATATACTATTCCATGTTTCTATTCTCAAAGTTTTTTATCAGTAAGCGAAAGCATCGAAAATGCGATACTTACACATAATTCATTCCTCCCACGTACATAATTTATATCATTATAAACAAACTATAAAGTACAGATTAACATATTTACAACTGTTCAATTCCCCGAGCAGACATTTACCGCAGACATTTCTGGTTATTATAAAATAACAGAAATATTACTGAGTCCATGTATCTCAACACTTTTGATTCACAATACTCCATTTCTTGTCACACATCTTGACAGGGAGTGTAATATTTTGCTCGGAACGCATAAACATGAACATATGTTAAAACCAAACAACATTCAAGTTCGTTATTTAGTTATCGGACGAAAACCCCGTACGTACACACGAGATTTGTCCTGTAATAGTTAACAAGAAGACGAAGTTAAATGAATTCAGACAATTACTTAAGCAAACGTTACCGAGTAATTATTTGTTCCTCATTTGATTAGTTTTAGTATTCCAGCGAAGTAATATCGACACTTCTGAAAATCATGTTGGTTCGTGATTTGTTTGTGTTAGTATTTTTATCGTCAGTTCCTAATTAAGCGTAAATTACTTTAGGCGGTCTGTCTTAATCTAATTGTCCACCATCATACGTCAATGTTTATCATAACAATGGTATAATACACTGTCTTGTTGACGTCTCCTCTTAGAAGGGTGGTAATACAAAGTGGTAAGTGACGTAGTGGTTGAATCAGAGTGCAATACACATTTGTCATCACATGCACACAAGCAAAAACAACCAGAAGTATTTAATCCAATTAAACAGCAACATTTGGTTTGTAAAATATAGACTGGAAATGTTAAAGAACTCGACATATGCAGAATCTAATTATTAACATTCATATCAAGCTATCCATGGTGTCCTCATCACCGTAAGACAATCGTTTATTCGTGTGTATTGATAAAAACCGTGTGGAATATTCAACAATCACATTTGAAAGAAATGTACAAAACTAAAGTTAGCTTAATTGAATACTAGTACATGTAACTAGATCAAGATGTTACGCGTATATTGGCGTAACAATGTCCTACCCAGTCATCACTTTTAACGCTTTATTTGACGTTAAAGGGATAATTGGAATTGTAGCAAACTTAAAAAAATATAAAGGGATTTTCTTAACTTGAACGTTCTCCTTGGTGTAAGTAATAGTAATGAGGTATTAGTCTGCAGGTCGTCACCAACATCACTATCAAGATTGATAAGAAGTATGCTCAATTTCGGAAATTTAGGCCACCAGTTATTATTCATTTTCTCAACCATTGTATATATGTATTTGTCAATGTGAATGTTATAACTATTGGACAGGCTGCAACCAAAAGTAAATTATATTGAAATGATCATAGATATATCAGTGAAGCAACATCATGTGTACGTGTAAAGAAACGTGTACAAAGTCCGTACAACCCAATACAGAAGGTGCGGCGATGATTCAAGAATGACTGATTAATCATTTGCAAAATATCTTATACAATAAAATGAACAAGTATTATGATATTGCTGTGATAGATGTAAATAAACAGCAGTATGTACTGACTGTCCGTGAAGCTGTATTAGGAAGCAGATACAAAGTATGTGAAATCCAATAGTGCTAGAATACTAGTATGTGGTGATGATTCAAGAATAACTGATCAATCAATGGCAAAAGGTTTTATATAATAGATGCGTCATATCGATCTATCAATGACTGTACGCAAGTTAAGGTACTGGTATTTTAATGTCTCTCACACTTTTGGCAAGTGTTTTTGCTCAGTGAGAATGTACATTGGTTCAGGTTAAGCCATTGAAATGTGGTTACTTTTTAGACTGTTTAACCTAGTCAAAACCGAGTCATCGGTGAAAAGAGAGAAACACAGAATATATTTGAGCCGTTCACCAGGAAAACCGGGTTTAATGACAAAATTGTGAAAATTTTGGAAATGTATGGCTCGAAAGAAGAGACTCTTCATGGGCGTAGGAGAAGGGGGGGCCAGGCCCCCCCAATGTCTCCAACATATCTTTTGGCCCCCCCAATAATTCAGACGAAAAGTATAATTTTCCACCTACTATATTTCGTTATAGGCAATTTGCCTCTAGTTCTTGGTGAAAACGTATAAAAAAAATTTTGCTCGCTTCGCTCGCTCACTAAGTAAATTCCTTATATCAAAATAAGTCAACACCTATTGTTTGCAAAAATACACTCGTGACACAAATTGTACTCTAAACGTCACCCAACCTCTTATACGACTTTGGGAGGTTGTCAATTATATATATTTTAGCCTTTCAAACAAACGTTTTCACATTAAGCTTCAATCTCAAAATCGAACAATTTAAAAAATTTGCAGGCACTTTAATGTAAGAACTTAAATTCCCTGTATTTAGGTCCTTTTTTAATACCAAATAAGGTATCTCGGAACGCCTAGAATGCACCAGATTGACCCATTGCTCAGAAAAATTTCCCAGGGGAATGCCCCCGGACCCCCTTATACTTGAACTTATTTACTTCCAGTTACCTCGTAATTACTAAACCAAATTACGACAGAACCATAAAAAGACAGTTATTACCTTGTATATAGATATAGGAGGATCGTGGACATTTAAGACTACAATTTATGTGTGAGTGTATTTGTGTACAAACAATGGGTATTGACATATTGTGACATAATGCATTTACTTTGCGAGCGAAGCGAGCAAAAAAATTTTTTTACCCTAAGTTGCCAAATGTTTGGCCCCCCCAATGTCGAAGAAGCTCCTACGCCCATGCTCTTATGAACAGTTTCTGAAAGTTTGAACAAATTAATTAATATACTTTAAAAGTTATAGCATTTTTAAACCAACCACTACC
Source organism: Spisula subtruncata (assembly GCA_963678985.1). NCBI lineage: Eukaryota > Metazoa > Mollusca > Bivalvia > Venerida > Mactridae > Spisula > Spisula subtruncata. The sequence continues at coordinate 22,329,832 of OY787661.1, forward strand.
GCCTACTTTTTGAGTAACGTCTCAAGCGTCATTTTTTTACGTTTTTGACGTGACGTAAACTGGCATTACAAAGATCCAGTATCTGAGTATCTGATAAATTTTCGACGTAAACTTTTGAAAATGTGGCACATTTTAGAATCATAGTCTTATTTTGATAAAAACGTGTCCAATTTGTGAGTGTTTGCCTACAGGAAAACATAGCAAGTGTTTTTAGCTGCCTTACCCATGTTTTCATTGATATGAGTACTTTTTGAAAACCGATCACCATAGCAACGACAGAAGTTTTTTGACACAATTTTAAAGAAAATTTGATGGTAGTGGATAGTACTACACTATCCAATTACTTTAATATGAAATCAAAGGACTCGAGTTTTTTCTAATTTTAGGCATTGTTCTAACTCTTATTGAATAATTACAAATTAATGTCATTAAACCCGGTTTTCCTTGAGAACGGCTCATTTACAGACGATAACAGTGTGTACACTTAACGTGCTATGTGACAAAATCGTTTGGCTACGAAAATTAGAAAAATATCAGCACAAAGATACAAAACCCTTACGTTCTATAACAAATATTCAAGTCACAATTAATATAATACGAAACAAGTCATTCAGCGTGCTTGATGTCTCATCTTGCGACCTGGGGGAATCCGGATGGAAGCACTCATGAATATGCTCATCATAATTCATAATAATGCTGTTTGGTAATTAAAAATTTGTCTCTTCCTAAATCGCTAGGTTAATCACCTCCGTGATTTAAAATCGTAATTAAAACCAAGACGTAATGGGAAGATATATATCAATGTAATGTAATGTCAGACAAAAAAAATTGTTGATTAAATCTTGGTTACACATTCTATCTTGTAGCTCAGATTAAAAACAAGAGTAATTTGTTTTGCATTTGCTGTTCCATTTCTTTCGATCTTACAGCTTTTCTGACATTATATTGACCATGAATAAATAGACTGAATTCCCCTAGAGCATTTCAATCATTGCATTTCTTGTTAATGAATATCTAATCCTCAATTTTGGGTTAGAAAATAGTTTAAGCATCTCGTTCGGAAACAAATCTATTTAGAGGCGCAAATTGCTTGTATGCTAAATCAACACCTAACGATCCAGAAAATTAAGAAATTGTAGTCGGCCTATTATATATAACGAGAGATAGTTTATGTCAGAAAGATATCATGGAGCGGTTAGATATGTAAGTTAATTTTATTTTCATAGCCCAATCGAGAAATACATGCGTTTGCATGTTTAAATTTTCTTTTTTAGCCAATCTGACTAAATGCACATTGTTCCCAATCCCTCATCCATCTTGATCCACTATATTTGGCATAAATGCAAAATACTGCCTGTTAGGCATGTAGTTATTCTCACTATCATTAGATGCTTACTTTATCAATGATTCATTATTTGAAAATTTCATGTACCAATAGGTAACAAATGGGATTTTGTAATTACAACATCTTGATTACTCATAACAAAACAAATATCAATCGATGTTAATAATATGTATTTATATTCGCCCTTTAGTACTGCCTTATATCTGGGACTCACATCCAACCTTAACAAATGATCGGCCGATGTATGTGTTGATAAATCGTGAAGGAGGACGATTGAACATCGACCGGTCATCCGGGCATTTTTGAGCGCCTGGATTCGGTCAGAGGATAATATCAAGTAACTTACTTCATGTCACTCATCGAACCGTTCGTCAGTTCATATGTGTGTACATGTTTCTCTCATGTATAGACCTGTGAGAAGTTACGCACTTTAGGGGGATAATTTATTCGGTCCATTATACAAGGTTCATGCATCGGGATATATCCATTTCAAGACGAGCGTTGCACCTCAAGAATGAAATATCAGCAATAAGACGAGTTCATTCATCAAAATTAAGTAATTATCAACAAATGCTACCTAACACTAACTCGAGAAGCTATTTACTCACATATTTGTAACAACGTTATATCCTTTATCTAGTCATTTTAATCATATATCCCCTGCCAATAATCAAATCTTAATACACCTGTTATATATGTAATAGTAACATATTTGCGTTGACAAAATCCGTATTATCGGTCCGCCGGGGATATTATCAACAAACGCCGAGGATATTATCGATCACGTGACCGATAATCGCCCTGCGATCTAGCGCACGCGCGACGTGACGTTATTTACGCGGTTTTTTCGTTAGAAATACGTAGACGCTCCAACTTGAAAAACAGTTTTTTTAGAAATGTGCATCAAAACCAACACCAATTTGTAGCAAATGATCTAACTAAGAAAATGAACCCCCATTTCATACGTTTCCATTCAGTAATAAAGAAGTTACAGCAGTTTTTGTAACTAAAAAATGCTCCAATTGGAGTACGGAGTATAAGTTGTAGAATGGAGTATGTACTCTAATATCTATAATCACTGGGTCAGTTGACATTAAGTGCTTTCATAGCTTTCCTTCCACGGAACAAGTGTATTAAAAAGTTCAATACCTGGGCGCGCTGTGTCATTGAGTGATAATATCCCCGGCTCTTGATAATGGCATTCGGGCTAAAGCCCTCGAGCCATTATCGACGCGCCGGGGATATTATCACTCAATGCCACAGCGCGCCCAGTTATTAATCTTTAATTCTAACACAGTCTATATTTAGCACCGTGTAAACGTATAGGGCTGTACCGTGGTTAAATTTCCGGTATATCACAGTTTTTGCCGTGCTTCTTTTTGGCTGTTGAATTACCTCCCACGTATAAATAACGCTTTTTATGAATGGAATTTACGTCTTCGACGCTCTAGTGCTATAAGGGCGTAAGTGGTACTTACGCCCTTTTTTATGTTTTTACGCCATTCGATGCAGAACGTCATCGCGCACCTGTGGACCAAATATTATAGTCATAGCATTAAAATTGACTTCAATATTGTGGAATTATCGGTAGGGCGTAAGTGCATTGAGTTCGAAATGAAAATTTTATAAGGGCGTAACTACACAGTCGACAAATTTAAAAAGGGTGTAACTACTAGTTACTCCCTTATATAATTTTAGTTTACTAACACACTTCAAAATCCTATAAGGGTCTAAGTCATAGATAGGCCCTTTTAAGATTTTGATAAGTGAGTTGAAATAGACAATCTTAAAAGGACCTAAGTCATACTTACGCCCTTTTAGGATTTTATTGATTATCTATCTTTAACCCAAAGCAGACGACGTATGTACTACTTACGCCCCTTTAGTATTTTCTGATGAATACAAAAGTTTGAAGGAGGGAAACATCAAAACATCATTGTATCGTGATTACTCCACAGAGGGCCATTTTCACAGGTATGTATATATGCATTTTGACTTAATTAACATTTACGCATATTTACAATAGTGTTCTCCGTTATAAAATTTGACTGAGTCGAGAATAACACATGTTGTAAAGTTACATAGTATTCGGATAAACATGCACGTTTGATATATTCAGTGAAATTCCTGCTATTATATTTGATATATCAATCCATTAAATCATATTACATCATGCAATTTTAATAGAGAGTGTTGGCGAGTCATTTTCTTATTGAAATATAATATAAATACCAATCCTAAATAAAAGTATTGAATTATTTTTAGGATATTGGAATTTAGTCAGACATGCATGATGACCATGGAGCCAAAGAATACAGTTACATATAGATTCACAGGTATTTCTATCTATATGTGTATTATCCCTCGCAGTAATTTCATTCAACTGCTTCTTTGTTATTCCAAGCAGTCATATATCCAGCGATAGACTGACTGTGTTGCATGTTTCAAATACAGCAGTATGGACCGGCAAAAATATATGGACCGACAGGTAACTTTAGTCGTGGCATAGAATGCTCTACTACCATAGGCCTATTCCCAAGTACAAACACTGCTGTAACTTTGTTATTGTTGAACCGAAACATGGCGTGTGTGTATTCGTTTTCTTGGGTAGATCACTTGCTACCAATTTTATGTACGATTTAAAAATAATTCCCATTTTTTGTCACATTTCTGGGTTATTTTAGTGAATACACAGGAAGTACACATAGATCTTGGGTCTCCTCATAATGATCCGAAGTTCACGAATTAAAACCAAATGTATTTAAAATTGTCTGCCTAAGATTTGAAATTTTATATCTAATTCAAATACATTTATTATGTTTCAGGACGAGACTACAGTACTGTAAGCAATGTACTCTGAATCAGAATATTCTGGTGCAAGCGACACTGAGAGCGACCTTGAAACACATATCATCAGCTACAAGTGCCACATATGTAACTTTAGGCCATCATTTCAAGTATTTTACCAAATATTAGAAAGAATAATCATCGAAGGACCATATTTGATACAATTACCTAATGGTGAATACTATGTAAGGTGTTTATTTGAAGACTGCGAACGGTATTATCACTTAAAATGTATACACCCAAACTTTCCAGATGAACATCTAAATCCAACACATCTGAATGACATTAGACAACACGGTATTCATTGTCCTAAGTGTGAACCCGGAAATAAAATTATTAATTACTAAGAAATATGGCTTGCAGAAATAAGTTAAAGCGAAATTTAGAGATCGTGTCGATTGATTCAGGAAAATATTCAAAGAACCAGAAAAGACACCGTCGAATTTTAGAAGTTTTAACATCATTAAATCAATTGAATAACAAGCATAGTGGAATTAAGTTAAAACATGTTGATGGTGAATTACGTATGATAGATAGTGAGGGAGTGAAACATGCTGACTATGAGATTAACAGGATAGATAGTGAGGGAGTGAAACATGCTGACTATGAGATTAACAGGATAGATAGTGAGGGAGTGAAGCATGTTGACTATGAGATTAACAGGATAGATAGTGAGGGAGTGAAGCATGTTGACTATGAGATGAACAGGATAGATAGTGAGGGAGTGAAGCATGTTGACTATGAGATGAACAGGATAGATAGTGAGGGAGTGAAACATGCTGACTATGAGATGAACAGGATAGATAGTGAGGGAGTGAAACATGCTGACTATGAGATGAACAGGATAGATAGTGAGGGAGTGAAGCATGTTGACTATGAGATTAACAGGATAGATAGTGAGGGAGTGAAACATGCTGACTATGAGATGAACAGGATAGATAGTGAGGGAGTGAAACATGCTGACTATGAGATGAACAGGATAGATAGTGAGGGAGTGAAACATGCTGACTATGAGATTAACAGGATAGATAGTGAGGGAGTGAAACATGCTGACTATGAGATGAACAGGATAGATAGTGAGGGAGTGAAACATGCTGACTATGAGATGAACAGGATAGATAGTGAGGGAGTGAAACATGCTGACTATGAGATTAACAGGATAGATAGTGAGGGAGTGAAACATGCTGACTATGAGATGAACAGGATAGATAGTGAGGGAGTGAAACATGCTGACTATGAGATGAACAGGATAGATAGTGAGGGAGTGAAACATGCTGACTATGAGATTAACAGGATAGATAGTGAGGGAGTGAAACATGCTGACTATGAGATGAACAGGATAGATAGTGAGGGAGTGAAACATGCTGACTATGAGATTAACAGGATAGATAGTGAGGGAGTGAAACATGCTGACTATGAGATGAACAGGATAGATAGTGAGGGAGTGAAACATGCTGACTATGAGATTAACAGGATAGATAGTGAGGGAGTGAAACATGCTGACTATGAGATTAACAGGATAGATAGTGAGGGAGTGAAGCATGTTGACTATGAGATTAACAGGATAGATAGTGAGGGAGTGAAACATGCTGACTATGAGATTTACAGGATAGATAGTGAGGGAGTGAAACATGCTGACTATGAGATTAACAGGATAGATAGTGAGGGAGTGAAACATGCTGACTATGAGATTAACAGGATAGATAGTGAGGGAGTGAAACATGCTGACTATGAGATTAACAGGATAGATACTGAGGGAGTAAAATGTGTTGAAAATGAAATTAATGGAGCAGCAGATAGGTCGTCTGATGAAGTGCAATATTTTGCAAGAAAATTTAATAGTACAGATGCAGATGCATTGAACTATATTGAAAGTGAAATATATAGTGCAGATATTGGTGAATATGGTCAGACTGAGTATGGTTCAGGTGATTTTGTCAGTTTAAGTATTTTATGCAAGAAAACCAAGAAGATTTTTTAATATACGACACAGATGGAAACTTGGTTGCAAATTCGGTAGAAAACCGAGATGACGCACTGAATATTTCAAATATAGATGAAATAGACTTAGATGACTCAATAGGGAGTGAAGTAGAAATAGGAAACAATGACATGAATGATAATGTGATATATGAAAACTTGAAGCCTGTAGAGAATTCAGCCGATGATACTGATACAGAGTCCTATATTTATCTTTCCGACGAAGCATTGGTAGCAAGTGAATCAGGAGTACATGCATATGCTAAGGAAACTTCTAAAAGGCTATCACGGAAGAAAAGACGAGATACAGACAGCTGGATGCGATCAAGAAACAAGAGAAGGCGAATACACGGACAGGAATATGAATCATGCACAGGCAAAAGGGTACCTAGTAAACATCCAAAAGAAATAAAGTGTAAGTGTAAGTGGGGGTGTAAAGAAATAAACAGCCAAACACAACAACAGATATTTGATGAGTACTGGAACTATGAGTTTGAAAATCAAAGACAGTTTTTAATCCACCATGTGCAGGAGGTTGAGAAGAAAATTCAAACAACAGGAAACAAACCATCTAGACGTACTAAGACACTGATGTATTATTTACCAGTTGGTGACAAGTCACTTAGGGTTTGTAGTAAAGGATTTTATAATACTTTGGATATAAGTGTAAAAACAATCCGTTACAGATTAGACAAAGGTCTGTATTCAACCAAGGATAAGAGAGGACAACATGTTAAAAAACAAATCCCTGAGAAGGAAAGAAATCACGTCCGAGACCATATTAAGCAATTTCCCAAAGTGCCTTCTCATTTTTGTCGCAAAGATGTACAGCGACAGTACTTAGATCCCAATTTAACTTTGAAAAAGATGTTTAGACTGTATGAAGACGAGTGCGTAAGTAAAGGAAGAAAAACTCAAAAGTTTTGGTTGTATGAACAAATCTTTAAGACAGAATTTAATTTGGGATTCCATATGCCGAAAAAGGATTTGTGTCTTTTTTGTGAGACATACAGGACCTCAGAGGAGAAAGAAAAAAAGAAAAAAGAACACGAATATAACTTACATGTAGAAAGAAAAGAAGATGTACGAAAGCAAAAGGAACAAGACAAAGAAAGAGCAAAGAAAGAAAAGACTACCAGAGTCATTAACTTTGACTTACAGAAAGTATTGATTTCCCCCAAAACTGAGGTAGGAAGCGCATACTACAGTAGAAAATTGTCAACATACAATTTCACTGTGTTCGATGTTGACTCTACTAAGGCAATGTGTTATATGTGGTACGAGAGCATAGCACAAAGAGGAAGTAACGAAATTGCATCCTGTCTTTACAAATATTTAGAAAGACTTGATAACGTCAAAGAATGCGTATTCTACTCAGATAGCTGCACAGGGCAACAAAGAAACCTGCCATTTCAACGATTTGCCTGTACGCGGTGGAAACTTTAGAAATTGACAAAATTACGCATAACTACTTCGAAAGAGGTCATTCACAGATGGAAGGAGACTCCGTCCATGCTAGGATTGAAAAAGAAACAAAACGACAGGAGATAATGAGTCCTTTTGAATGGATGATGGCTGTTAGAAATGCCAAAGTCAATGAACCAAAGTATTCTGTTTGTGAAATTGAAACTAATGACATCAAAGACTTCAAGGCCATGTCAAATGCAACAGTTGGAAATCGTAGCAAAGCTGTAGATGGCAGCAAATTAGAATGAATAAAGGTACATTCCTTTCAATACAGGAAAAATGAACCAGACAGAATTTATTTCAGATATGATTTCCGATCTGAATTTAATTATATCGAAATATGTAGAGCAAATCTTAGAAGAAAGGTGAAACTATCGTCAATTAAAGGATTTGAACTTAAACAGGCGTACACTGACAAGATATCAATATCAGAAAAGAAATACAAAGATCTGATGAAATTATGTAAAGAAAATGTTATCCCATCAAGATTACATACATTCTACCAAGATTTACCCCATGGCAAAACTGTTAGTTCTGATGAATCAGATAATGAATGAAATTAAACATTGATGAGCAAGGTAGTGATAGAACAACTGTCTAATGTGAAGGTACTACAGTATGGTAACATTTACAACATGAAGTTCAATTACGTTGATGTATTGTCAGACACTGTCAAATAGTATTGTTTGTCCAAATGTTGATTAAATACAACATTGTAAAAATGTTCTCATATTACTAGTTAATATATGTTAAAAGTTGAGATTAACTTTATCTGTTAATGTTCACCGTTTTGAAATTGTTATTTACGCAAATAAAAAGTTATCGTTCATAATGTTGTCTTACTAGTTTGGAACATAATGTTAATACCACATTAGACTACACTGAGAAATGTTTAATGTTTAAATCGATTATTCAGGTCAGACACTTGTTTACATAACATTGGGTACATAAACATTGCAATTTCTATTATTAATATCTTATTTTTATATATTTTAAGTGTATTTATATGTTCCTTAGTGATAAAGGTATTGGTTTTCACTGCCTTTATCTCAAATTGTAATGTTTAAAACAATAAAAATACAATGTTATGATATTGCAATGTTTGCATACAAGTGACAGTTCTGATTAAATGGACTTATACTGCAGATCGATTGACAAACCACAGTGTGATGACGTGCTATGGCCTATTTCCTAAGCAACAGTGTTATGCTTTCGAAAAGAGGGATTCGAACCTATATTAAACGGCACCAATGCCTAACAATGTAAAGTACGAATGAATTACTTCACTCGGCTATCGCAACAAACCAAGCACTACCAGTACCAGTATTATTGTGACTGCGCCATACCTAACCAGTAATCGGTTGATACGGATATAAAATGACTATATGAACGGTGTGACTTTTTACAGCATCCACATAGAACATAATACTGTTGCGAAATACATAGTTTGCACCTACAGTGGGATTCGTACTGAAAGGCAACTTCACCTATCAATGTGAAGTATTAAGTCATTAGACCAGACGGCTATCGCAACAACCTTATGATTGAGGAAGTTAACTGTACGCTACTTTGTCACTTATCATAATTTTTAATTGATATAGATCAATTTTAAACTAACATCTTATTGATAACCCATTGAGTAAACCGAATTCTAAAAGGTCGTATGTGGTAGTTACGCCCTTTTTGCAAAATCCGAGTTATAAGTTTAAAAGGACGTAACTGTTAGTTACGACCTTTTAAAGTTATCGACCGATGCATACCAATGATCATATAAAAAGGGCATAAAACTAATTTCGTATTTTTTAAAGAAACGATGTATTATTGTTCAGTGAAAATGTTTTACATAAGTCAATAATATGTGTTCTAACAATGTTGCAAATTTCGTCATGATTGAAAAAGTATTAAAGCCGGCAGACAGTTTTTTTCAATTTCCCAAAAGTTGTCAAAATGCACTTACGCCCTTATAGCACTAGATTAATTACAATTACGCAGGTCCATGGATATTACATTGCACATTATATGTACACAAAGGAATAATTGTGTATATCACCATGACACGGTAACTCCATAAAATAGTTAACAGGAAATGCATTGTGCAGAGAATAGTATAATTGTACAAAATATCCACATAACACAAATTATAGGGCATGGTCTTAAGTATTGCATGTAACTTTCATACAGTTGAAAATATGCTGCTAATAAACATAACGTATATTTAGCATATAAACCTCAATTGAAATATAGGAAAAAAGATAAACAATCATCATACATATTTTGCTAGCATTAATAGAAACATAGTCAAATGCTCAAAAACAGCCTGGTAACGTAAATTACAAGCCTGTATTTCATATCATGTATGTTTGATATACATTTCTGCTACGGTTTCTTAAACTTCGATATATATTTGATAATACTGCATATGTATATGTTTGATTTTTAATGATTATCCATTCCAAAAACGACGATTTATTAGTAAGGTTGGGTCTCCATTTTTGACAAAAACACCAGAAACAACAGTAAATATAAAAAAACGCGAAGTTGCCAACAATCAAGAAATGGTTTTATGAAATCCCCAGACTCTCTTCTTTCCAAATATATAAGTCTTGAGCTTGAAAAAAAATTTTAAGATAAAACGTTACGGCATCTCGGTCCATTATAATGTATAGGCTGAAATCACTTAGATGTTTTCCGTAGACCCGGTCTATAAAATGGATTGTCATAAAAAAGCTAAAAAATAAATATACCTGACTTACGTTCGGACAAGGAATTTTCTCCGAGTGCTTAATGAATGTGTATTAATCGTGGGTTTTTTTTATCTCAGAGCATCAGAGAACACCAAAAATAAATATTTTTAGGAAAGTTTGGCTTCTCTTGGAATCTAAACCAGTTGACGAAGCATGTTTCCGATGACGATAATTAAGAAATGCAATCAAGCGTTTGAGGACACAACATTTCACGTCTTCAAACATTTTTGTGGGTTCTTATTTTGACTGGTGACCTGTCGTTTCTGTAGCATGATACCTTCCCTGTCAGTTTATTATATCATCTTACTTAACTATGTACTTACATACAGGTAAACAGTCTTTTATTTTGAGGATTTTCAATTCGAGATCGTGAGATCTTAGATTATTGTGCTTTCCATCTCTTAATATTTAGGTTTAATAAAAGCGATTCAAAAAAGTGTGTATGGTCAGGTTGATTTGATGGCCTTTATCAATTGTGTAATGAAGTTTTTGTATACTATATCTGACTTATTGTGGTTGAGTACAAACATATCAAATGCTAAACTCCCTGCTCTAATATAATCGAATAAGGTTACATTGGTTGTTCCTAGATCAAATGTATGTTCGTGATGTCCATGGACATATAATTATTGAAATCGACAAGAGAACGACGGTCTATCTAATTAGACATTATACGAATCATTCATATGCAATCAGGCTGTCACGTAGTCTCTTATAATTACAGGTCACGACATTACGACGTCAGTATGATCAGAGGCAACCTGCGTGCATTAAACTTTTATATAATCGAAGCTGGATATCAAATACTGTGGCGCACAAACAATGCAAAGCCACATAGCACCATAACCACCCACGCAAACCAGACATGGTCATTTAGAACGGACCACCCATGTCACCAAAAACGATGTTTCAGGTAATCAAAGATAGCATGTCAGTATAACAAGCAAGACGGGTGAAAGTGAATGTTCTGTCATAAATTAAAAATACGGACAGACTTACCATAGTTCTTGTGAAATTGCACTTTACTTGGCGAGTGAACGGTTTTATTTGCAATGAATTTGTGGTCTATTTATATATAATGGCTGGTTGGCGTTCCCTCTATAACTTGTTTATACACAGACTGTCTTATACATGTTTAAATAAACAAACTATCTACGCTACAGAAAGGTGTCATTATATTGCTATTCACCCAAGCTCTCCTATTCTCTCCCTTGAAATCTTTAATAGCAAACACGAGGACTCATTCATACACATACTCACTGAGCTACTCCGAATATCAGTGGGATTACTTACGAATCAATGGACAAATTTAACGAAGTGGGAAAAAATAATTAAATCCAATTTCCTGTTTCTATTCTCGATGTTTTATCTATAAGCGAAAAAATCGAAAATGAGTTTTTACACATAAAACACCACTCACACGTACTGAATTGATTGAAGGTTTTATAAAAAAATAGCTTCGTTGTTTGGAAGAACTGGGTATTTGAAACGAAGATACGGGGAATAAATACGAGAAATGAATGCCGCAAAAATATTATTATTGTCAAAATGCTACCAAGAACATTGTAAACTAATAATCTCAGAGTAGTTTCTCTTGTAATTGTTTCAACCTAGATTATGTTTTCTCCCCATGTCAAGTTAAACTTGATTAAACCAGAAGGTTAAATGACAGAAGGTTTTAATGACGTGAAGTCTCTGGTGTGTTAAGCTCCTCTAGTGTGTCAGTTATTGTATCTCTGGTGACAGGTTATCTGTGTTGCTTACTTTTTATATTGATATTTCGAATGGTTCAGAATATGTCATTAGAAATACCGAACTCTTTTATTCGCGCATTACCACGTTCATGTGAAATTTTGAATGGTATCAACTGACCCGAGTTTATTATGTGTTTATAGATAATAATAGAAAACATTGATACATGGTGTTGTTCATGATCTAATCATACAAGAGACTTATTTACGGTTTGTACAACATCTCCATATATAGTGCTATATATGAGCCGCGTCAAGCATAAAAGTTCCTTATCGTAAATTACGTCATAAGCCACAAATGACGTCAGAAGAAATCGTGACGTTTCAAGATGGCTGCGCCCATTGTAAACACGTAGTGTAAATATTGAGGAATAAACCCTGGAAAGTTCGAGTCTTGTACAACCATAATATCACATTTACTTAAAGCGTATGCTGTACACAACATTATAGTTCACCATCTAACCTAGGCTATAGCAAGACAATTTCCAATTGATGGTGGTTTAGGACATTCGCCAGACATTCATGTCGCTTAGAATTGATCGTACAGACAATTTTGATAGACAACTATGAGGAACTTCGATCATTAACCCCAGTAAGGTTGCTTACAGATACACAATACGACTATCCTCCCACACATAATATCGACTCTTCAAAATCCTGGAACAGTTTGCTTTGAACCAGTAGTTATTGTAAGTTTACCATTGTCCGACCAACGACTTACTTCTTTACATTCTGTCAGGATCAAAATCAATTTTCGTTTAAACAAACTAAACGTGTAGCATAAAACATAATGACGTTGATGAGTGATTTAAGTTTAGTCTTGTTTGACCATGTGCATCGGTTCCTGATTTAAAGCCATCAGGTTGTTTTGTATCAGATCGTTATGGTGTTCACATATATGAGCGATGCTCGTATTAGAATAATCTATGTTATGGATTTTATTCTTAAAATGACGGTGAACTTGTTTCTATATGATATTTCAAATGTGTTGATTGATGTCATAGTACCAGGGGAACCTTGTCAATTATACACCGTCATATCTAGTTAATTAACGAGACGTGGTTCACTATTTGCTCAATTTGAAACCCCCTCGTTACCTCAAAATCGGCCAATCATGAATTGAAATTATTGACCTAGTGAAATAGAAATACGTGTATATCAATTCCAATATGTCGTTATACATGCAATACGTATATATTTGGTCTAAAACTTATTGAGCGGTGGCCTAGAGGTAGGGCGCGCGCTTCGGGATCGAGAGGTCCCGGGTTCGACCCCCCTCTGGACCACTGGTTAATTTCTCTGAGCAAGACCCACAGCTCCACTCCACGATGGTGTAAAATGGTACCTGTGAGGGCAGTGTCTTTTCCTGGGCGCCGCAGATCGATGTTGGCTGCCACACCACAGGAGAGAAATAGTCTCCCCAGGGAAACACGAGTGTAGGTTTCCAAATGTAACCCAATGACCAGGGGAAGTTTGAAATGTCAAAGGGTGCTTGAGCGGCATAACAGCTAAAAAGAGCCCGATAAAATTGGTAACTTTTTTTTAACTCTGTTAGTAGTACTAGTATATTGTTGAAGAAATTGAAAAAAAATCGACATTTATACTTATCCACGATTGCTTCGCCTTGTATTTGTCGAACAAAGGCTTGAATGCAAATTCATCAAATGTGCTTATAATTACAGATGGAAAGCTATGAGAGGTACTATATTATATAAAACTTTAAATTATTAGTTGCACACTGACGTAATAATTATAGTGTTGTCATGAAATTGACTGGCAGGTTACTTCTTATTTTAGGAGTCTACTAACTCAGACCTGTAAGTAAATATCAAGATGTGTGCGTGTTAGGGCGACATATAATATACGATATACATGTATACACCCTTTCAATTAAGACCGTTATTAAATTGTCTCCCTTTAATGACGTCATACGAGGGCTCAAAGCGAATACACGAGCCGATTACCGTTAGCGTGTAAAGGAAATAAAAAATGTGTCAACTTTAAACCGCTGTAGATCACGTTTTACTCTGTCGATTTTTAAAAGATGAACACTTACGAAAACAAGACTGTATAGACTTTTTAATAATGTAACTTTTGTTAATGTATTTTCAATAATAAAACATAAAAAGCCATGTTTTCGGAACAAAAATTTCAAGGGCGAGAAAATGTAAAAATAAAGAAATGAATTCAATACTTAACAATTGGCATTTAACTTGCTCAAAATGTTTATTATTTGCAGTTTTAGGAACTGTGTAGACTAAGCTTTCCAACAATTATATTATTAAAAGATATTATTAAAGTTTTAAAAGGAGAGCCATGCTTTTCGAACCTAAATACCATGCATCACGCGCGCACAATCCACTCATTGAAACCTGACTTACATTTATACTAGCATAAAGAAATTGTGTATTTTAATAATTCATCACACATCATAAAAGTATAGAATATTAGCTTTATCATTTCAAAAGTACGACTATCCAGCCAGAAATTAAAACGTTAATTTACACAGGAGGTAATTTCTTTCTAGATATAGTTTGTACTAAAATCCGGGCGGCATGATTTTACATGTCCGCATGTGCTTACTTGGTTAGTGTTATACCGAGTACATTGATGTGTTGTTTACTGCAATCAAAGAAAGTAAGGAATCATCGGAAAAGTTCACACGACGAATAACTTAAAATCATAATCAATTCTATGTAAAATTTTGTTGTATGTAGGTAAAACTAAATTGTTTGGCAATACAATGTAGTCTGTTTCAAATCTTACTCTTCCATCATGAAACCTTTGTTTATTTGAAATTCATATACAAGTAAATGAGAAAAGTGCTTTATTTATTTTAAATGGTGTCTACGTGTAATAAAATTGCAATAAAATATATTTGAAACATCAAAATGAGCATTGTAGCACAAGTCATACAGGTGCATGTCCATTGATTTACACTTTTTGTTCGGACACGGAATTAGAGAGACCTCCGTGGTTTGGATAAACATAATTTATACTTTTTTATAAAAGTAACCAAAACGTTGATTTAAAAGTGTCAATCAATGTCAATCATTTAAATAAAGTAAAACACTGATCAATATACTGTACATGTATATTAAGATGACAGATGGTGACAACATAGTACTGATTGGTTGTATATTAGTACCCTGCTGTGAAACTAATTTAGAGTATGGTCTTGGTGGCTTATCTTGATATAAGGGGATCTTATGCATTAGGGTTTTAGCACCTAAATTATCTGTCTCACTTTAATTTGTTATGTTTTTCCCATCACTCGAATTGCAGTTCAGGTCACTTTTTGTGAATTAAGATTTACAATTCTTATATTAAAAACAAATAGAGGATATTTGTATTTTTCCGTGTATGATCGGCTGATAATTCACCGAGTGAGCAGCTGATGTAATATTTTCACGAGTGGCGTAGCCACGAGTAAAAATTTAAGTCAGCTGCTCACGAGGTGAATTATCAAACGATCATACACGGTAAAATACTAATATTCTATTTATTTCATGCTTCAAATAGCTTAAATGATGGAAATACTCCACTAATTACCTGAAATGTTTTGCGTGACGTCGTTTTCCCGCCATGCACGCGTCGAGTTGCAATCAAATAGTTCTTATGCAACGGCTTCAATTGCGTCCATTTGTTTTACATTTATGTATAGATAATGTTGTGTTATTTGTTAAAGATTAAGAGAGCAAGTGAAAGTGCTTATTATTTTATTTTTGACGGCGAGGAAATATGATTTTTAAAAACTAGTCCATTGGCCGTGAAATTATGAACTGTGAAATTATGAACAGTGAAATTATCGGGGAATAATCTACCGTTATTCCGCCGTAAACCACCGGTAAGCATGAAATAAAATATTGTTAATTGTGATGTTAGTTTGAGGAGCAGTTGTATATAAATAATGTATTTTTTAAATTAATTTATAACAATCAACTGATATCATAATCGTCATTTATACAGCTTTTTAAGCCGAATTTGCCCGAAATGACACGTATGTAACCAGATAGGACATTCCAATAAATAGTGGTTGGCTCTAATATACGTGTAGTTTTATTCAAAGGCCTAAATAATTATGTCTTTGTTTTATTACAATCCATAATAAACAACACATAACTTGTGAATTGTATTGATAAAAAGAAATGAGACATAGCAATGATCCAGAGTTAACAAGGTCTAATGGCGGTAATGATGTAGTAGTACTTATTGAAAGAACCAGGTGAAAATACTTGCGCTTTATATTCCCGGCAAAATATACATTTATCAAAGTACAAATATACACTGTATCTTAGCACTAACGCTCAATTTAATGTACGAAATGTGCATGACAATCAACCGAATTACAAAACAACATTAATACAACTACAGATCTTTTTGGAAATTAACGCCCGATAATTGACCATTGTTGATAGAAAAAAATCCGAGAAATCACACGTTTCCTCCACATCCATAACATGAAACATATTATACATACATTGTTAGTACATTATAAACATCTTTATTGAAAAAAACAACAGCTACAAAACATGCAATTAACGAAAAAAGCGATTAAATAATCTCTTCGCTACTGCGTTTATAGTGTCGTTAATTTGTAGAGCCCTCGTTTGACGTCACATCCGGTTACGGGAGGTAACTCTGTACATACGATTATCGCTTAATTGAAAGGGTCTATACTGGTGCCCCTCAAACACGGAAGAACTATCGGTTTCGTTATCAAATGAGCCAAATACAATGTATAGAATGGATGAAAAAACTAGGCAGTGGCAATTATTTAGCAGTTAATTAATGATTAATTAAGTTTTAATTGAGTTTCAGTCAATGGTATTATTTATTTAATTAATGGCTAGATGGCACGACATCATGCAGGTTCATTAATAGGAATTCTACAAAGCTGTTGTTCCATATATGTATATTGGTTAAAGAAGAATATTGTATTTGTAAACCATAAAGTAATCTACTACAGTCTACTAACCGGTCGCGACTCGTTCTACCCTTCCATACTTAATCAAGATGTCCTGTCGAATTATCACCGAACACTTCATCTAAGGAATTATTTTCCAAAATAACAGCCTACTGTTAGTTATTTCTGCCATAATCTAGTCCAAATAATCATCTCTGAAAGTGTTTACCGAAGTTCCTGCATAATCCACAAAGCAATAATTCAGATTCCATGTTAATTGCCTCCGTTATTGGAGACATTTATTACAAGTTTTATCGTTGAAGGTTGACGGACGACAGTTGGAATTCAATGACCGAAGTAATATTTGTTTGATGGCAAGGAATGAAGATCTCCTTGTTGGTCGAAATATGAGAAAAACGAAATTCTTTTGTTCCAACATGTATCAGCGCATAATCAAAATACTAGTATAAAATGTTACTAAGATACGTTTGCAATTTTTTATAGATTGATCGCTCATTTCCATGAAACGTATCAGTATGTATGTTATTAATCAAATAAGCTATATAGACGGTTTAATAGGCGTAAAGTTCACAACTTGTGATAGGAGACACATTGTTTTTTGCCCTTAAAATTACCCCTACATGAACTTTTGTTGGATGGTAATTCCCTTGCTTGACGCTCAACGTTAAAGGCAAATGATTTCTCTTCCTCAAACCATCGTGGCGATGGATAATCTCTGAAATGTGGTTTCGAGAGAGATTAATATAAGTTTGAAACACTTGCATTACATTTGACATGAAATAAATAAGTATGTACTTTGTTTTACTTAATCAAATTAATTTATGAAGTTTTTGTCTAACGATTATGATAAATTTGAGAAATAACGAGAACAAAACAACTGATAGTGTTAGCCGGTGGTATTTCGACTCGTAAGCGAATATTTTAAATGTATGTGAACCATCAACGCAATTACTGTAGTAGCACATTCATAAAATATTTACAGTAAAATCTATCAATCTAATGCATAGAAAATGAATTGATGTCAAGATAACCTCGGCTAGAATCCTCACCCTGATCGCACGCGTATTATTAAACCAACATCAAGGCAACACTGATTGGATTAAGTCGTTAAACAGTCCAATCTATTTTAGTTTACTTCACAAATCCTTGTACAACTTCATAAACGAGAATTAGGTCCTTGCATTTTGATAGGTTGTTAGGAAAACGTTGGTTGCGACAATGTTTTATGCGAATGAATAAGCTTTGTATTAATGAACAATGTTACAATGTGTGTATATAATGATCGTTCAGCAAACGTTTGCTTTAGACGTTCCGTGACTTTTTCTCTGTGTGTACACATTACCCTGTGAATACTGACAGAAACAATCTCACCTTTGTTTTCAAACTTCTATCATCATGCTACACACTGACGTAAAAGTATCTTGAAATTTTAAAATTCTTAACGTCATAGTAATCCGATGGTTCGTATGACGTCATTGAAATCTACAAACCGTTCCCGATCGATTGGATATCTGAATATAACTAGTTTCTTGTTTTAGCTTTAGGCATTTTTTTAATTGTTCAGTTATCACAAGTTTAGTGTCGTGTATAGGATGCTTGCATATGGACTATAAATCTTGCTTTCCCAATATGATGTAAAAGACAAATAAGTCGGTTCTAACCAGCTAACCAGTGTTGATGATAAACTGACACATAATCAGACTAATTGTTTCCATGTGGCAATTAATTACTTGCTTGCACATATAGTGGGTTTTCGGACCTGTTCATGAATGAGTACAAATTCATTAGATCACTTGGCTATTGCAATAAACCCAAAACATGTTGATGGACAGATAAAGGCACTGGAGCATATAAGGAGCCTGTTACACCTGTCACACAGTACAAATATCGATTTCCAAATAATTAAGTGCTAAATAGTTTAATTATATTATTTGTAGGTATAGAAACTGTTATCGTATTAAATGGAAGGAATTCGTATAAGCATATAAATACATAAGACGTCATTTGTTGCCTAGATTTGATGGATGTGGACGTCTTAACAATCGATACAAGATAATTAGAATAATCTGATTTAGATATCAAGTTTAAGCATCACATTACAGAATTCAGAGATACAGATGTTCTGAGGACGTACTATTGACTACCAAATGTTACCGATGTCAATATAATTATGGTGACTATTTTCTGCCAACATTGCCTTTTCGTTTGGTTCCAGCTTCCTATGGGTGAAAATGACGAAGAGGCAAACTCAATGCGAACTGTGCGACACAGCAACATGAAGCATTAAAAAGCTAACCATTTCTCAATGTCGCGTTGTGGGTTTCGTGTTGTAGATCTAAGACTTAAAAGTTTGCACTAACCTGCCACTGTGACATTACGAGTAGGTTTTGTCTCATTTTGTTCGTGACAGGGAAGACCACAAAATGCAAAACGTCTTTGTCTTACTTATATAGTATTTTGGAGACCAATCTAAATGGATATACCAAGAGCAAAGCTTTGTATCAAGACGTCAGAATTAAAGCCTTCGATCGTGTCTCAAATATGTGATAAGGCTTGATATATAATTAAAATCATACAATAAAAAAACACTTAAACATGTCTATTTCTATCAATACCCGGTCATACAATTGTCGTGGAACATAGCAGAACTTGTTTTAAGCAACCAGACAATCGATGCATCGATGTTGTTGTTTGAGATATACTGAGCTTGTTATGTGCGGTCATCCGGAATCTTCTTTGTCAGACTGGCCAAACGCATCGACGGGGATACTCCCAACAATTAATTACTTATAATGACTGGGAGGTCGGGGAAGTGGTTAATAATATAAGACCTAAGTACCAAAGATGCTTTAACCAGGTGGCTGCTTAAATAAATACGCTTATGATCGACTGGTTGGGTGTTACCTTCCCTGTTGGATTTTCTCATACCTTTTTTATTAAACTTACAATGGTCGATTATGATATAGTGAAATCAAATGCATGCTTATATTCGGGTACTGTATGTCGCACAGCAAATGTGTAAATACGTGTCCTACGTTATATATTTCGTTTATAATAAAGCTCCAAATCTCCATCGCAGATACAGAGATTTACTAGCAGTTTCTTAAAATGAATCTTACTCAGCAATATTTTGATGCATGTTTAAGTTCATGTTAAAATTCTGCATAATTGCAAAAGGGAAGAATCGTGGAATATTATGAGTCGATATTGGTCTTATATGGTGGGTTACAATGTCATGATAGATTAATAATCATTTCCCTGGTTTTTGACGTTTCTCAAAATTGTTCGGAGAAAGTTGCGTTACCAAACACCATTAGGTGTTGTTTTGTCAATAATTTAAACTCTCTTCGATCAATATGTAATACAATCAGCAACAGTTTTGTCTTGTGATTTGCATGGAATATGGAAATCGACTTTGTTGAATAAACTGCATTAATCATTTATTTTTGCAATACTATTAAGCGATATTTAGCATGTCGATGAAATTTTTTCCAAACTACTGCCTATTTATTAAGTTTCATTTGAAAAGACACAGTAGTAAGATATGTGTTAGTTCGTATCGCTTTTTTAAATATTTATAGATTATATTGATTTCTTTAGTTCTGGAACTATGCCAATATTACATCAAACGTTACGTCACTGACGCCGACACGTCCTCCAAACGACTCCAAAAATAACAGCGTTGTAAAACCAGTCCACGATTTCATTAAATGTTACCCCATGGAACCAGTCAAAATATGGAAAAATTCCACGCATATTTCATATTATCAGTGTATTGAATATTTCAATCAGTATAAAATTCGGTAAATATTTGTATTTGTAAAGCATTAAATTACAAGAATTATTTTTAGACCTTTGTCAATAATGACATTACTTAAAGTTAATATTGTTTCAAAAGCATACTCATTAAGTTGTCAATCATGTTTAGTGCTGCGTAGGAGGTTGAAAACTTCGTTCAATGCGACGAAGGAGGTTGCAATCTTCTTGTCATAGATAAAACAGTCATCCATCATTATCTATAAATGTAATTGTAGTAGTAATACAATTTATAAGTTTTTGTTTGACACGTGTTGTGTGTTTCTCTCCTGTTAACTTGAAGTGCTATTTATGTACCAGTGTTGTGTGTGAGTGACTAAATGATATGCAATTACTTGTATATAGCCATACAGTACACAAACATAATTTCCTTAAGCCGGTGCTTTAGTAGTTCGTTTGTCTGTGGCCTATATCTAAGATTGTTTTTTATTTTTGTGTTGAAACATCTCGCCAATCGGTATTTTAGTCCTTTAAAGTATGAGTACCTATACTGATATTCGCATGCAATTTTATTTAACCAAAATAACTCCCCCTCTCCCTTTCTGGTTACTGAGTCTCTTGTGGGCGGTGATACTCTGCTCAATAACCATAGCAGCTCATTTATTGGACCTTTGACCATCCCGGGTACCATCAGAAAATTAAGAAGTGGTGCATACATAGATCGAATAATTTTCGATCACAAAGTGCGCAAATGGTGACAAATGGTGAGAAACTCTAAAGTCTAAAATCGATTTCTATAATATTTGAAATGACACAACCATAAAATGCATCTTAGGAGAATATTTAAACCCTTTAATTGGATTCGAATTCATTATATTTTTTGGTCATTGATTCAAGCTGGTAATAAGCCACAGAGAAACTGTTGAAATGTTTATGTGTTACTTTCTGCTAGATTAAAAACTTTCTGTTAAGTTTCAGGTACTAGTAATTTTGCATTTCTGGATTGAAGAAAATGTGCTTCAATCAGCTTCAATCAGGGATTGCTATTTCATTTGCTACGATTTAACCACTTTCTGACTATATATTGACCATGAATGGATGTACTGAATTTCCATAGAGCATTTCATTCATTGCATTTCTTGTTAATGAATATCTAATCTTAAATCGGGAGTTAGAAAATAGCATTATTATCTCGTTTGGAAACAAATTTATTTGAAGGCGCAAATAGCTTGTATGCTAAATCAACACCTAATGATAAAGCAAATGAGAAAATCGGAGTATTAGAATGGGAGAAAGTTAATAGAGAATTGGTACCGAGAATGGTTGTTGTATAAGCTGATTTGTTTTACTAACCAGCATTTCAGCTAATCGGACAGAATGCTTAAGTGCCACAACCCTCATCCAATTGGCCCCGTAATTGGCTTAATTTTAAATAACAGCTTAAAAGTGCCTGTTACGCCTTTGGATATTCCAATTGTCCTGATTCATTATTGAATACAGCCGTGTGCCAATTTATCCCAATTTTAACAGCCATTATCACTATCCATTTACCTCCGGACCCATGTCACACAATTCCTGAAATTGTACAAATTAAACGCATGTGTCTTTTTGTATAGAAACCTTACAAGTTTAAACCTCATAAAATGGCGTAAGGTTGTATGTTAGAGATTCGTCGTTTTTTTCAAATAGGCCGAATCCATTCATCCAAATCAATTAGTACGTTGTACTTCTATAATGAAATACAAGCAATAAGATCAGTTCATTTATTAAATTAAATATTTAATCCATAAGTACCTGCCTGACCTCGCTCATGAAATCATTTACTGACATTCAAAGTGTAACTTATTTTATCTTGTAACTTTTAATCATATATCCTGCCCATAATCAACTCATAAAATATCAATAAAAACGGATATGTCCAGAGTTGCATTACAATAGTCCAATATAACTTGCAACTTCTCCTTTAATATTCTACCCAGCCGTACAGGAAGCTTTTCGGGTGCCTCGAGTACCATTTCATCGACCTTGCCTTCTATCAAAGAGATTCCGGTTTACGTTACCTATATTCCGATTTTTTCCGGCTGTGCTTGTGTTTTAATTAATGATCAATAGACCGTACTCGACCAATGACGCATTTTGTTTAATTGTAATTATTAGTTACTGAATCTCACTTAAGGAAAATGTTTTTGATGAGGTTAGCCATTTTCTTTATTCACTGATAGAACTTTTTTGATATCTTATGATTTTATGATATCAAATCTTTTAGTAATTTATATATTGCAAATATATTGATATAAGTATTGTGATAGAATGATGCCATCTAAAGGTACGTACTATTAAGTAAACTGACAATTTCGACACATAAACTAAAGACATGAGGTAGATGACATCAAACGGTGGTTCATCATTTCAATAATAAAAAAGTCAATATGCATTGTCACGGAAGAACATTTAATTTAACCCATCAGACAAAAATTCGACGTTTTATTTACCGAGAAATGTTCCAGGCAACACTTCCCTTGCATGTAGGCCCTTTGCTCGGGAACTGGGATGTTATCGCTGTAATGTGTTTGCTACAGAGCAACATCCAATAGAAGACATAGTGGTATGATATGCGTAGTTATTGCGTACGTTACTTTACGATTATCTTAAAGGATTAAGAAATTGAATTGGTGAGTATTGCCTACATCAAGACTCTTTTGTTGCACTTGTGTTCAGTACAATCTCTGCATATCGGCCCTCAATAGAATAACAATCTTACAATAATAATAACTTGTAAATATGTTTTTCGAGAAAGGCTTATGCCGAAACGTTAAATAAAGAAGAGTATAAACCATACTAGTGTGTTTGGAATTTTATCAGAAATAACATTTTGTTAAAAATTGAGCATCTCGTGTCCCTCTACAGAGGTTGTTCTGTGTCATACATTTGTAGTTTATAGAACACTTATAGAAACCAAACACAATACAAGACATATTTCATATCAACCAACACACTTGTACGATGACACTGGATAATAAAACATTTCGCTTTCCGCTTCATAAAAGCAGAAAATGTTCACAAATGCATGCTAGCAATTATTGATAAGGACTGTGAATGCTTTAACATGTACGTAAACACTCTTTTACCTGATGTCTTACACAGCAGAACGTGTAATAGCTAGACATACTAGTAAGTCTTTTTCCAGAAAGTCAGTGTCTAAAGTCACGCAATCTATTTCAGGAGATAGTTCCTAGCGATGGTGACACAATAATGAATATGCCAAAACCATTTAGATGTAACACCTACGACCGGTCTATAAATTGGATTGCCATAAAAAATCTAAAAGTATACGACTTTTGTTTGTTCAAGGATTTTTCTCCGAGTGCAAAATAAATACTTCATTATAGCAACAGATAAATACCAATCATATTTCCTTATAGAAACTTTTGTTTCTCACGAGTATCTAGGGAAGTTGTCGAAACCTTTCTCGGTGTCCATGATTAAACTTGCAAACCAATGGTTGAGCTACATACGGTCTACTTTGACGTCTGCGAACGATTCCATTAATTTAAGTTGTATTACTTGTAGTAATCGTTGGAAGATAACTATAGTATGCAATTTGTCTTTTTATGAGCCTTTATTTAGTAATCTTTGCTTCTAAGACACGTTGCCTCCCCTGTCATTCCCATCATTATATTATATAACTTATATAGTGTGATAAAATAGGGAAAACAGGTTTAATGTTAAGAATGTTTGCAAATTGTAATCGAGATGATCTTAATATTGAGATTGAATATAGCAAAGTAACGACAATCTACATGAAAAGTGTGGTCTTGATTTTGAGTAAGTCTCGTTGCTGTAGTGGCTGGTGGACTTTATACAATTTGTGTTTATGTTTTTGAACAGCATCAATCGTTCGATGGTTACAATGTAAAACCAACTTTATCAACTAAATGTATCCTCTTTCATAGAACTTATCTAAACATTGGATGTTAGATTGGTTGATCCCGGACCACAAGTATGTTCGCGAAGTCCACAGACATATAATTACGTGGAAAGACGAGATAGCGACGGTATATATTTAATTAGCCATTATACGAATCATCCATATGCAATCAGGAGTCACATATCAGTCTTATAATTACAGGTCACGACATCGCGCCGTCAGTATGCTTCTAGCTAGATTACGATGTCTAGAAGGCAGAAAACGTTTGATATAATACAAGCTGGATATCAAAAACTGCGACGCACAGACATTCCAAAGCCCCCGAGTCTAGCCACCCACACAATAGACATACATGGATGCAAAAGACTGTACTGTGACAAATTATGGGAGATGATCAGGGATTCGACTAGCACTGTGACTAATGAAGGTGAATTTTACCAATCGAATCACTGGCGCCCTTGTTATGAATTGGTGGTCAAAATGGTCGAAAACCTGGGCAGTATGGGAAGTTGGCGGTCCCCCATGACTGCTTCGTATTACCAGGAATGATGTGTCGGGAGTGACTAATTTATTAACTCTTTTCACATACCAAGCGCACCAATGTAATTATCCATGAATAATGGACAAACGTAAAGAACGGAAAGAAATACATCCTATTCCGATTTTTTTTTCAATTCTCAATATTGTATCAGTAAGAGATAAAATTGATACAGTTTTCATAATTTTTATTATATATCCCTTTCACGCACAGAATTGATTTCATTACAAATAACTACACAATACAGTTGGGCGTTTTTACAACTGTTCAATTCCCCGAACAGTCATTTACATCAGACATTTCTGTGTATTGTAAAATTACAGATTAAATGTTACTGATTTTATGAGTCGGAGCACTTTTGCCTCACAATATTCCATTTTTTGCTATACACACTCGCATGATCGAAATATTCGGCTAGTATGTAAACATAAAACAAACTTGGTAATTTTATTAACTGACTTGCTGTCGGAGGTCATAGAGGAACCCCGATGAAAAATCCATATTTCATATACCAGTTAACAAGAAAACGAAGTTATATCAATTGATACAATTACTACAGGCAGCGTAATTATTTCTTTTTCATTTGATTAGTTTTAGTATTCCAGCGTAGAAATATCGACACTTCTGAAAATTGTGTTTGTTCATGATTTGTCTATGTTAGCAGTTTCATCGTCCGTACCTAATTAAGTGTTTATTACATTAGTCGGTCTGTCTTAATCTAATTGGCAATGATCATACGTCAATGCTTATCGCAACAGTGGTAGATGACACTCTTTTTGACGTCTCTAATTAGGGGATGCGTTCTCTATCAGCGTGGACATACCTCGTGGCATATGACTTTTTTAACAAAAATGTAAGAAAAATATGTCAATAAAAAGTTTAAATATTTGTTATTCTATATCATTTGACCGATTACATTTAGAACAGGCATCATAAATGTTCCAGCCAAGAATGAGCTACACGCGTGTTAATATATTTTAACAAATTAATTTCATTTCAAACTCTTCCTTTTGTACAAACATATCACATGGTATGGATAATAATCATTCTCGGCTTGAGCGTATTGTTGTGTACATTATCATTGCATTTTCTTTTTTTATAGTAAGTGTTTGTGTAAGAATACGGAGTAGTGAATAAGGTATTTGTTTTCACTGCAGTTTGCCCAAATCAATATATTTCATACAATAAAATACAAGTATTATTATATTGTAATGACAGACGTAAATAACCAGCAGTATGTACTGATTGTCCGTAGAGCTATATTAGGAAGCACCTACCAAGTCTGTTAAAATTCGATATAGAAGGTGTAGTGATGATTCAAGAATTACCGATAAATCAATTGCAAAATGTTTTACGAGGAGTGTTTCATAAATAATGCAACTGCCCCGCGCACGCGCGCTGGGTGCTGAATAATGTAGAACTGTTAATTGTTTTCAAAAAAGCTATCCTTCGTTGAAAAAGATTTCCAAAATCTGTCGGTATATAAAGCCAGGTATTACTTTATTTAAGGTCCACTCACACCCACTGTGGTAAATTCAGTTAAGAAGAGACAGACAAATCATGACGTTGTCCAGTTTTGAATGACCTTTAAATGGTGTTTGCATCGTACGATTTTATTGAAACTAGCCATCTGTCTTGAGTAGTGTCTGATCCATACTATGCGCTGTTTGAGCATGCAAAATCGAACGAGATATCCAAAATAAACTGCATTTTCTGAGAAAAAACAAAATTAACCAAAAAACAAACCATTTTTGAAAAAAATTCTTTTCAAGAAGACTAAATAAATATTGAGTTCATAGGATTATTTCGTTATTTTATACATATTTATAAAGCTGAAAATATTTTCAGCAACATTCTTAATTGCTACATGCATTATTTGCACATGCGACCACAAAATGTCAACTATGAAAAGCTACTCGATAATTTTCATAGCTTAATTTTAACCATTATTTGCCCCACTGAGAATCTTTAATAAAGCAAATAAGCTTTCCTCGACTACATCAATAGTTTAAAATTCCTCGACTACATCAATAGTTTAAAATTGTTCATGCTGATAAAGCATATGTTGTATTAGATATTTCAAGTTTAACATATCACATGAAGCCCAAAAATGTAGTTTTATGCTACACTTAATGATAAGTCTATTTAGACATGTACAGTGGCCTTAACTGGTGTCTATAAAACGCATAACTACCTTAATATTTGATCGAAAATCCTGAACATTTGCCAACTAGCACGATACAGTTTGCTTAACATATGTCAATTTACAAAACTACAATAATAGACCGCAAATAAATTTTACAACTAAAGTTGCATTGTTTATGAAACACCCCTCGTATATATACGACTAACTAGTACGTATCGACTTGTCAATTTATGTACGTAAACTAATTAATTCCGATGCGGGTAAGTAGTACTTACTAACTCTGAATGTTTAATCTCATTGAAGAATGTAATATAGATAAAGGAGTATATGGTACGAATGTTTTACCTAGGTCAAAGGTTGTTTGGGAGTAGAGTGCACTTTTGACACAAAGGGTATTGCTGCAGGTTTTCATGATTGAATAGTAATGCGGTTAACTTGTATAGCCATTCTGGTATGTGACATATGATTTGGACAAGAGCACCAGAAAATATATGCCCACATGTGGCATTGAATTACTTGCTTTCGCCTGTAGTGGAGTTTCGAACTTGTTCATGTAAGAGTACAAATTCATTTGATCACTTGGCTATCGCAATTAACCCAAAACATGCAGAAGATTAGATAATAGCACAGGTTATATAAATAAGGAGCCTTTTAACGCCTACCACACATTACATATATCGATTTCCAAAGATTTAAGTGCTAAATGGTTTAATTTTATTGTATGTAGGCATAGAATCAGTTAGTTAAATGGAAGTAATTCGTATAAGCATATAAATAAATAAGACTAATCGCATAACGTTAGGTCACTGTCCTTAGTGTTTTAACCTAGGTCACGCCCCGGGGTTGTTGCGCCTCGTTTGGTCGCCGTTTTGGCAGGGGTTTCTGTGGGCACTACTCAGGGTAGTTCTGTCGTGGTGTTTCTGATTTCTGTGCTCGGCTAGTTGGGTTGAGTGCTACCTTCCCTGTCGGATTTTCTCATAACTTTTTTATCATATATAAATTGCTGTCAAGATTTGATGAATGTGGACGTCTTAACAATCGATACAAGAGAATTAGAACTGTCTGATTTAGATATCAAGTTTAAACATCGCATTACTGAATTCAGAGATACAGATGTTCTGAGAACGTACTAATAACTACCATTACAGTACCGAAATCATTGTCAATATACACTGAGCGGAAATGTAAACGCAACACTTTTTAAACTTGAATATTTCTGTTATTAGTCAACTTATAAACTTGAAATTTTGTATGCTCACATAAATATTATCTACAGAATTCAGCTCTTTCCGTGAAAATACTTTAAGAATCACTCGTCCATAGCGGAATACCCTTAAACCGCATTTTACCGCGTGCTGATAGGTGGCTACAGATTTCCTCGCATATTGTGCAAGTATTTTGAAGAATATGGATGGATTAGTCGGAAAAACAAAATAACTAGTAGAAAACATGGTGCATATGTCAAAGGCAGTCTCCGAAAGATCGGTCGTTATGCTCAATTGTGGGGTACCGGTACTAAAAATCAAAGTTTCGTTGATTGAAATTACCGAGGTCATTATTTCATTCAATTAACACAAGTTTGAATACATATACACCTGTTAAGAAAGCTAAAAATGCATTGAAAATCATAGGATGTAAGAAAAATGTTCAAGTCAAGTGCGATAACTCTTGGATAATTATCCTCACTTTTTTAGATTAATCACCAAACTTTTACCCTAAATTGTATTACTGGATATTACTGAACTAGTCTACATGCCCAAGTTATGGTGTTCATTAATATTTAGACGTAAATTGTGTTTTGAAAAGTAAGCACGCAATTCCAAAGCGCCTTTTTTCTCCATTGAGTGCAATAATCAGTCTTAAAAGAACAGCTATATCGTTCATGCAATTTGTTTCCAGTTACAAATGGTGATACTTTCCCCATCCGTGGGACAAATTTAATACAATTTTATTAATCGAAAAACGAGCAGTTTCGAACATGCGTTTAGAGGCGCAAGATTCGAAGCAGTGTTATAAAGAAACTGGCAAGTTAATTATTTAATCATTGTATTACTCCAAGATTATCTCCCTTTGGCCATAGAAAATACACCATGGCTATAATAAACGATGTTG
Source organism: Spisula subtruncata (assembly GCA_963678985.1). Taxonomy (NCBI): domain Eukaryota; kingdom Metazoa; phylum Mollusca; class Bivalvia; order Venerida; family Mactridae; genus Spisula; species Spisula subtruncata. The sequence goes on from OY787661.1 coordinate 22,359,373, forward strand.
CTTAATTTTAGTGGTTGTGCGCGAAATTGTGTACAGGCCCCTTGAAAGTACCTGAACTTCACATAGCCATTCAATGAACGTTTCATAAGATTGATACGTCATAGATGCACACGATGGATCGCTCCTAGCGGTTGTTTCAAAAGATTAAAAAATGCGACTTTCTGTTTTATACTGACCTCAAAACAACTGGTAAAAAACTATGTTGAAAAACAAATGTATCTGATTCGAAGTGAAATTCATGTGTCACTTGCATATATCTATTTCATGACAAACTTTCGCGATGCTCACATACTTATCAAATGTGTTATGCTGTACTATGTAAGTGTTGCGTTTTCACTGCCGCTCAGAGTATTATGGTGATTTTTTCCTTCCAACATCGCCTTTCGTTTGGTTCCTGCCACCCTTGAAACAAGATTGAAAATGGCGAAGTAGCAAACTCAATGCGAACTGGGCGACACAGCAACATGAAGCATTAAAAAGCTAACCATTTCGCAATGTCGCGTTGTGGGTTTCGTGTTGTAGATCGTAGATTTTCAAGTTCACACTAACCAGCCACTGTAACATTACGAGTAGGTTTTGTCTAATTTTGTTCGTGACAGGGAAGACCACAAAATGCAAAACGTCTTCGTAGAAATGTCTATCAATGCCAATCGTGTCTAACTTATATAGTATTCTGGAGACCAATCTAAATTGAAAAAAACAAGAGAAGAGCTCCTTATCAAGACGTTAGAATACAAGCCTTAGATCGTGTCTGAAATACTTGATAACATTTAAAGTATAATTATAACCAAAAATAATATAACCACTTAAACATGTCCATGCGCGGTCATACAATTGTCGTGATACATAGCAGAACTTGTCTCAAGTAACCAGACAATCGATGCATCGATGTTGTTGTTTGAGATATACTGAGATATATGCGGTCATTCGCGATCTTCTTTGTAAAATTGATCAGGATCGAACGATGCATTAAACGTACCTAACATGCTAAATAACCAGGGGGCTGCTTAAATAATTACACTTATGCTGGGCTGGTTGGGTGGAGTGCTACCTTCTCTGTCGGATTTTCTCATACCTTTTTTATTAAACTTACAAAGTTCGATTATGATATAGTGAAGTCAAATGCATGCTTATATTCGGGTACTGTATGCCGCACATCAAATGTGGAAATACGTATCCTACGGTATATATTTTGTTTATAATAACGCTCCAAAACTCAATCGCAGAAACAGAGTTTTAGTAGAACTTATTTAAAATGAATCTTACTCAGCACCATTTTAATTCATGTTTAAGTTCATGTTAAAATTCTTCATAATTGCGAAAAGGAAGAATCGTGGAATATTATGAGTCGATATTGGTCTTATATGGTGGGTTACATGTCATGATAGATTAATAAACATTTCCCTGGTTTTTGACGTTTCTCAAAATTGTTCGGAGAAATTTGCGTTACCAAACACCATTAGGTGTTGTTTTGTCAATAATTTAAATTCCTTCGATCAATATGTAATACAATCAGCAACAGTTTTGTCTAGTGATTTGCATGGAATATGGAAATCGACTTTGTTGAAATAAACTGCATTAATCATTCATTTTTTCAATACTAGTAAGCGATATTTAGCATGTCGATGTTCCGATGAAAATTTTTTCCAAACTACTGCCTATTTAATTAGTTTCATTTGAAAAGACACAGTAGTAAGATATGTGTTAGTTCGTATCGTTTTTTTTAAATATTTATTAGATTAGATTGATTTCTTTAGTTCAAATGTTAAGTTCTGGAACTATGCCAATATTGCATCAAACGTAAAGTCACTAACGCCGACACGTCCTCCAAACGACTCCAAAAATAACAGCGTTGTAAAACCAGTCCACGATTTTATTAAATGTTACCCCATGGAACCAGTTAAAATATGTTGCAGCCATGAAAAATCCCACACATATCTCATATTATCAGTTTATTGAATATTTCAAACAATTTAAAAATCGGTAAATGTTTGTATTTGTAAAGCATTAAATTACAAGAATTATTTTTAGACCTTTTTCAATAATGACATTACTTAAAGTTAATATTGTTTCAAAAGCATACTCATTAAGTTATCAATCATGTTCAGTGCTGCGTAGGAGGTTAAAAACTTAGTTCAATGCGACGTAGAAAATTGCAATCTTCTTGTCATAGCCATACAGTGCACAAACATAATTTCTATAAACCGGTGCTTTAGAAGTGCGTTTGTCTGTGGCTTATATCTAAGATTTTTTTTATTTTTGTGTTAAAACATCTCGCCAATCGGTATTTTGGTCCTTCAAAGTATGAGTACCTATACTGATATTCGCATGCAATTTTATTTCACCGAAATAACCCCCCCTCTCCCTTTCTGGTTACTGAGTCTCTTGTGGGCGGTGATACTCTTCTCAATAACCATAGCAGCTCATTTATTGGACCTTTGACCATCCCGGGTACCATCAGAAAATTTAGTAGTGGTGCATACATAGATCGAATAACTTTCGATCACAAAGTGCACAAATGGTGACAAATGGTGAGAAACTCTAAATTATAAAATCAATTTATATAAAACTTGAAATGACACAACCATCAAATGCATTTAAACCCTTTCATTGGATTGGAATTCAATATTTTTTTTTGTTCATTGATTCAAACTGGTAACTAGTCACAGAGAAATTGTTGAGATGTTGTATGTTACTTTCCGCTAGATAAAAACAACATTTCGGTTATGTTTCAGGTACTAGTCATTTTGCATTTCTGGATTGAAGGAAATATGCTTCAATCAGCTTCAATCAGGTATTGCTGTTTCATTTGCTAAGATATAACCACTTTCTGACTATATATTGCCCTTGAAAGAATGTACTGAATTCCCATAGAGGCTTTCATACATCGCATTTCTTGTTAATGAATAACTAATCTTCAATTGGGAATAAGAAAATGGCATTATCATCTCGTTTGGAAACAAATTTATTTGGAGGCGCGAATAGCTTGAATGCTACATCAACACCTAACGATGAAGCAAATGAGAAAATCGGAGTATTAGAATTGGAGAAAGTTAATAGAGAATTGGTATCAAGAATGGTTGTTGTATAAGTTGATTTGTTTAACTAACCAGCATTCTAGGTTTTCGAAAATCTAAATTGCATTTCAGCTAATCGGACAGAATGCTTATGTGCCACTACCCTCATCCAATGGACCCGTAATTGGCTTAATTTTAAATAACACATTAAAAGTGCCCCTTGCGCCTTTGGTTCTTCCCATTGTCCTGATTCATTATTGAATACGGTCGTGTCACTTTCCATTTACCTCCGGACTCATGTCACACACTTCCTGAAATTGTGCAGATGTTTAAGCCTCGCAATTAAATTAAACACATGTGTGTTTTTGTATAGAAACCTTACAAGTTTAAACCTCATAAAATGGCACAAGGGTTGTATGTTAGAGATTCGTTGTTTTTTTCAAATAGGACGAATCCATTCATCCAAATCAATTAGTACGTTGTACTTCTATAATGAAATACAAGCAATAAGATCAGTTCATTTATTAAATTAAATATTTAATCCATAAGTACCTGCCTGACCTCGCTCATGAAATAATTTACTGACATTCAAAGTGTAACTTATTTTATCTTGTAACTTTTAATCATATATCCTGCCCATAATCAACTCATAAAATATCAATAAAAACGGATATGTCCAGAGTAGCATTACAATAGTCCAATATAACTTGCAACTTGTCCTTAAATATTCGACCCAGCCGTACAGGAAGCTTTTTTCGGGTCCCTCGAGTACCATTTCATCGACCTTGCCTTCTATCAAAGAGATTCCGGTTTACGTTACTTTCATTCCGATTTTTTTCCGGCTGTGCTTGTGTTTTAATTAATGATCAATAGACCGTACTCGACCAATGACGCATTTTGTTGAACTGTAATTATTAGTTACTGAATCTCACTTAAGGAAAACGATTTTGATGAGGTTAGCCATTTTCTTTATTCACTGATAGAACTTTTTTGATATCTTATGATTTTATGATATCAACTCTTTTAGTAATTTATATATTGCAAATATATTGATATAAGTATTGTGATACAATGATGCCATCTAAAGGTACGTACTATTAAGTAAACTGACAATTTCGACACATAAACTAAAGACATGAGGTAGATGACATCAAACGGTGGTTCATCATTTCAATAATAAAAAAGTCAATATGCATTGTCACGGAAGAACATTTAATTTAACCCATCAGACAAAAATTCGACGTTTTGTTTACCGAGAAATGTTCCAGGCAACACTTCCCTTGCATGTAGGCCCTTTGCTCGGGAACTGGGATGTTATCGCTGTAACGAGTTTGCTACAGAGCAACATCCAATAGAAGACATAGTGGTATGATATGCGTAGTTATTGCGTACGTTACTATACGATTATCTTAAAGGATTAAGAAATTGAATTGGTGGGTATTGCACTTGTGTTCAGTACAATCTCTGCATATCGGCCCTCAATAGAATAACAATCTTACAATAACAATAACGTGTAAATATGTTTTTCGAGAAAGGCTTATGCCGAAACGTTAAATAAAGAAGAGTATAAACCATACTAGTGTGTTTGGAATTTTATCAGAAATAACATTTTGTTAAAAATTGAGCATCTCGTGCCCCTCTACAGAGGTTGTTCTGTGTCATACATTTGTAGTTTATAGAACACTTATAGAAACCAAACACAATACAAGACATATTTCATATCAACCAACACACTTGTACGATGACACTGGATAATAAAACATTTCGCTTCCCGCTTCATAAAAGCAGAAAATGTTGACAAATGCATGCTAGCAATTATTGATAATGACTGTGAATGCTTTAACATGTACGTAAACACTCTTTTACCTGATCTCTTACACAGCAGAACGTGTAATAGCTAGACATACTAGTAAGTCTTTTTCCAGAAAGTCAGTGTCTAAAGTCACGCAATCTATTTCAGGAGATAGTTCCTAGCGATGGTGACACAATAATGAATATGCCAAAACCATTTAGATGTAACACCTACGACCGGTCTATAAATTGGATTGCCATAAAAAATCTAAAAGTATACGACTTCTGTTTGTTCAAGGATTTTTCTCCGAGTGCAAAATAAATACTTCATTATAGCAACAGATAAATACCAATCATATTTCCTTATAGAAACTTTTGTTTCTCACGAGTATCTAGGGAAGTTGTCGAAACCTTTCTCGGTGTCCATGATTAAACTTGCAAACCAATGGTTGAGCTACATACGATCTACTTTGACGTCTGCGAACGATTCCATTTATTTAAGTTGTATTACTTGTAGTAATCGTTGGAAGATAACCATAGTATGCAATTTGTCTAATATGAGCCTTTATCTAGTAATCTTTTGCTTCTAAGACACGTTGCCTCCCCTGTCATTCTCATCATTATATTATATTACTTAAATAGTGTGATAAAATAGGGAAAACAGGTTTAATGTTAAGAATGTTTGCAAATTGTAATCGAGATGATCTTAATATTGAGATTGAAAATAGCAAAGTAACGACAATCTACATGAAAAGTGTGGTCTTGATTTTTAGTAAGTCTCGTTGCAGTAGTGGCTGGTGGACTTTATACAATTTGTGTTTATGTTTTTGAACAGCATCAAGCGTTCGATGGTTACAATGTAAAACCAACTTTATCAACTAAATGTATCCTCTTTCCTAGAACTAATCTAATCATTGGATGTTAGATTGGTTGATCCCGGACCACATGTATGTTCGCGAAGTCCACAGACATATAATTACGTGGAAAGACGAGATAGCGACGGTATATATTTAATAAGCCATTATACGAATCATCCATATGCAATCAGGAGTCACATATCAGTCTTATAATTACAGGTCACGACATTGCGCCGTCAGTATGCTTCTAGCTAGATTACGATGTCAAGAAGACAGAAAACGTTTGATATAATACGAGCTGGATATCAAAAACTGCGACGCACATACATTCCAAAGTCCCCGAGTCTAGCCACCCACGCAATAGTCATACATGGATGCAAAAGACTGTACTGTGACAAATTATGGGAGATGATCAGGGATTTGACTAGCACAGTGTCTAATGAAGGTCAATTTTACCAATCGAATCACTGACACCCTTGTTATGAATTGGTGGTCAAATGGTCGAACATCTGTGCAGTATGGGAAGTTGGCGGTCCCCCATGACTGCTTCGTATTACCAGGAATAATGTGTCGGGAGTGACTAATTTAATAACTCTTTTCACATACCAAGCGCACCAATGTGATTATCCATGAATAATGGACAAACGTAAAGAACGGAAAAAAATACATCCTATTCCGAGTTTTTTTTCAATTCTCAAAATTTTATCAGTAAGAGATAAAAATTGATACAGTTTTCATAATTTTTTATTATGTATCCCTTTCACGCACAGAATTGATTTCATTATAAATAACTACAGAATACAGTTGGGTGTTTTTACAACTGTTCAATTCCCCGAACAGTCATTTACATCAGACATTTCTGTGTACAATACACCAACTCATGTTCCACGTGCTCAGTACCTGACTAAACTATTTCATTCATATATTTGTAAAAACACTGAAGTCGTATTTAACTTATACAGTACAACCTTGCATAGAAAGGCCAGTCAAGCAACTGCTAAAATGTAAATACTTGGTTCTATATAGTGGTTCCTTTTTTGTCCTTATTTGTTGCCTTATGTTACTTTTGTATTCTTGAGTTGTATATTTACACGTGTTTTGTTACTTTGTTACTTTTTAGAATCTCTCCTATTGATGTTGTTTGCTAAACTGAATCCCGTTTATACACCGATTAAGTATTATTCTGACTAAACTTTAATAGACCCAGTACATATTATGACTTTGAAACGAATATTTTAAGATGTTATTACAACAACTTTTAGTACTATAGTACTATACATATATCAATGTTTTGTTATCATTATCATATAAATACATTCCCCATAAATCACCATAATGTATGATATTACCATCTTAATTCCACCATAACCGATACCATTGTAAAACTATTATTCACATGTCATTACTTTGTAATCTGTTAAATGCAAATAAAGTTATTGTTCTGTTCTGTTCTGTTCTGTAAAATTACAGATTAAATGTTACTGATTTTATGACTCGGAGCACTTTTGCCTCACAATATTCCATTCTCTGCTATACACACTCGCATGATCGAAATATTCGGCTAATATGTTAACATAAAACAAACTTGGTAATTTTATTAACTGACTTGCAATCGGAGGTCATAGAGGAACCCCGATGCAAAATCCACATGTTATATACCTGTTAACAAGACAACAAAGTTATGAAAATTGAGACAATTACTACAGTCAGAGTAATTATTTCTTTTTTATTTGATTAGTTTAGTATTCCAGCGTAGTAATATCGACACTTCTGAAAATTGTGTTTGTTCGTGAATTGTCTATGTGAGAAGTTTCATCGTCCGTACCTAATTTAGTATATATTACATTAGTCGGTCTGTCTTAATCTAATTGGCAACGATCTTACGTCAATCGGTATCATAACAGTGATAGAGGACACTCGTTTTGACGTCTCTAATTAGGGGATGCGTTCTCTATCAGTGTGGATATACCTCGTGGCATATAACTTTTTTACGACGAATGTAAGAAAAATATGTCAAAACAAAGTTTAAAACATTGGATATTCTATATTATTTGACCTATTAGAACCAGACATTATAAATATTCAAGCCAAGAAGGAGTTACACGCGTCTTAATGCTTCAACAAATTTAATACTTTTTCAATTGTCACGGCAAAAACTGTTCTTTTTGTACAATCATATCACATGGCATGGATAATACTCATTCTCTGCTTGAGCGTAATGTTCTGCACATGGTCGTTGCATTTTTTATTTTTGTATAAATATTTTATGTGTAAGAATGTGGATTAGTGAATAAGGTATTGATATTCACTGCGTGTTGCTCAAATGAATATATTTCATACAACAAAATTATTATATTATTGTTGTGACAGACGTAAATAACTAGCAGTATGTACTGATTGTCCGTAGAGCTATATTAGGAAACACAGACCAGGTCTTTGAAAATCCGATATAGAAGGTGTGGCAATGATTAAAAAATGACTGATAAATCAATTGCAAAATGTTTCATATATACGAGTTGCGTATCGACTTCTCAATTTATGCACGCAAACTGATTAATTCTGATGCGGGTTAGTACTACTTAGTTTTATCTGATTACTAGGTCAAATGATGTTTGGGAGGTCCAATACACTTTTGATACGAAAAACATTGTTGCGCCAGATTTAAGATTATATCAGGTTTTCATGATTGAATATAACTTGTATAGCCATCATGGTATGTAACGTATGTTTTGGCCAATAGCACCAGAAAATATATGCCAACAGGTTCACATCCTCATAAAAAAACTAGATAGTGTAATGCGATACTAGTCAAAATTGTTTGTTGATTGAATACAAGAGTTATTTGTTTTGCATTCACAGCTTCGTTTGCTACAATATAACCACTTTCCGAATAATAAAATTGACCGTGAATGGATATACTGAATTCCCCTATAGTGTTTCAATCATTGCATTTCTTGTTAATGAATATCTAATCTTTAATTGGAAGTAAGAAAATTGCATTAGCATCTCAATCGGAAACAAACTTATTTGGAGGAGCGAATTGCTTGAATGCTAAATCAACACCTAACGGAAAGTGACTATTTATGCTTTATCTAGTTCCTTTAATCGAACTTCCTGTCCATAATCAACTCATAAACCTACATCAATAGAAACGGATGAATTCAGAGACACATCGTAGCTGTAAAAATAACCAGAAATATCTCTTTAAATAGTGGACTCAGCCGTATAGGAAGCGTTTCGGGTCCCCGGAGTACCATTACGTGATCATGCCTGATATCAAAGAGTTTCAGGTTTACACTTACTGTCAAATATTCGGGCCTTTCCGAGTTGTATCTGTTTGTGTTTTAATTAATGACCAATAGACCGTATTAGACTTATGACGTATTTGTGAATCACACCATGAATACTTTAGTTATATTAGCCATTTTCCCTATTCACTATAAAAATTTTATGATACATGTGTTGAATCAATCTAATATTTTTATCAAAACATTGTATAGTAAAATGTATGCAAGTATGGTTACGCCATATACTGGTCGGCGATCAGTTCCCGATGGCTACCAGTATCCGACATTTGATATTTTTTCGTATTTAGCGTAGCTCTAAAATTAAGATATTTGGTATAATTAAAGAACTTGACCAAAGCAACATTTGTGTGTCAGAAAATTTACAATTCACGGAAATAAGATGAAAATATCAAGAAATACATGCAATTAAATGATGGTCGTCACCTCTTTCCCTTGTGGGGTCATCTGTTTACGAAAAATGTACATGTGCGATGAAACAAACGAGTTCATCTATAAATAGCCACGGGTTTACCAGAGTCTTTGTCAAAGCAAGGTTTAGCTCAACAACAGGTATGAGTAGTATCGGCGATCCATACAAAACTCGATGTTAGATAAATATTGACAAAAACGTCATCATTTACGTCATTATAAATGACGTCAGCAGTTTTTACTAATTGGAAAAAGCACTGCCCATTAGGCCTCAATTCCATTACCGGTGTGTAAACAAACAAAGAGAGACAACTCTAATAAGCTATGTTCAGTCAACGGGAGATAATTTACTTTTAGTTGAGAGGGTCAAAACGGGGAAAAGGGGAAATTAAACCTAATTAAATGTTAAATGTCGGATACTGATACTCTACATCTAATTTACGGCCTGAAATAGTGATCCCTTCTTCGTCCCGAATTCTACGCACTGTACGTCGTCACAAATGTCAAATTGCGATTATAATATCGGTCTTGAGCTCAGGATAACATAAATGTAAGTTATTTTGTTTTAACCCGTTTAGTTTTCGATATTTTGCCGAAAAACATGCAAAAAATGTCGGAAACTGGTCGCCGACCAGTATGGTGACACTGGGATGGCACAAGAGCATTGACAGTGTACCCTTCTAGCACAGCCGTCATATATTAAAAATATTAGTATGGAAGTATGTTCACAAATGGAATGGTGCATGCAGGTATGAGCAAGTAGTTGCCTTAACAAGTCCATCAGGCTTAGATTGTGCTAGTTATGATCTTCGTCCATTAAAGTTGGTTCAGATGTTTCCTAGTTAGCTCTTGTTAATAAGTTCATACTTTACAGTCACACGTATAATTCAATGGAATTAATCCAATTTAAACGAATTTAGTATCAAGCAACATACGTTGACTATGCACAACGAAACCTGTCGGGCTTCCTTCCATAATTATAATATCTGAAGAGATGAACAGAAATCTTCCACAATAGCCCATCAAAGCAATTATTGAAAATGGTTGTAAACGCTTTCATGAGTACGTAAACACGACTGTTTCCCTGATATCGAACATATAATAGCAGATAAATGAAATTGCTAGACATCAGTTCTGGTTCCAGACAGCCAGTGTCTGAAGTCACGCAACACAATATCTCGTTCCGAAGATATTTAAGATATTTCCTAGTGATGGTATAGCAATAAAGTATATTCGCCAAAACATTTTGATGTAAACCGTAGGTCCTGACTATGACATTGATTGTCTTATAAATAACAATCGATCTCGAATCTGCGATTTTTCTGGGATTTTAAGGATTTTGTTCATTACGTTATCGGTGGCTATGATTAACAATATAAATGTAATTTAATGCAATCAAGCTACGTATTTGTTTTACGTCTTCATACAATTCAAATTATTATTCGTTACATTCATATTACTTACTATTTAACCCCTTGTATGAACAGGTTTGGAATGTCCATGGGAAGGGTACTATGGCAGGTTATTTGTCTTTCATCTGTTTGTGTATGCCTTTTGTTTTGCGATGTTTCGTTAGAATACTATTTCCCGGACCGATTATTTCTTCCTTATTTTACTTGCATATGGTGGTTAGATAAGGCAAAACAGTTCTTAAGTGTGAGATGTAATTTGTGATTGATATAGATATTGAGAGTTCTTAGATTGAGGTTTTTGCTTCCTGAAAGTCTCTGAGATGAAACGTTTTCTGTGTTGGCTCTTAATCGTTTTGTGTTGTTGATGTTTATGTGTAGCATGTAGAGTGTTGCATGGTTAAAGCCATAACGTTCAAATGCTACAATTCTCTGCTCTGTAGATGGTTATATTGGTTATTTGTCTTCAACTTATTCCCTGACCAAAAGTATGTTCGTGATGTCCATAGACATATGATTACCTGGAAGAACAAGGGAGCAACGGTCTATCTAATAACGAATCATTCATAGCAATCAGGCTGTCACGGAGTTACACATTTGGCTTATAATTACACGTCACGACATCGCGCTGTCTGAATTATCTTAGTAAGATTGCATAGGCAACCTTCGTGCAGAAACCGTTTATATACTTTTATGTAAGACTAGCATGGTATAAATACTGTAGTGCACAGACAATCAATGCCATCACAACGGCGAAAGTACCTAGCCAACCACTTAAGATTCAGACATAGAAACATAGAACGAACTCTCAATATTCTCACAAAAAGAATATTTCAAGCAATCAAATATAGCATATCTATATGAAAAGCTAGACGAATGAAAACGACTGCTGTGTTATAAATTATGGAAGATTGACAGGCAATTCGCAGTGAATAATGAAAGTGCAAATTACCAACGTATAATATACTGGGTAATCTCCATTTTGGTAGGACCTAGGCATTACTGGATGTCAAATGACCGCTGCCAAGAGATTAATCATAGGTCCAGATGCCTTGTTAAAACGTTTTCGATAGAAACTGACTATTTAAACTATGTATATTGGTTGACTGGTCCAACATAAAACAGTCTTCTTTAGCATAGTACATGTATATATTTCATCACCCCTCCCCCACCCTTTCCTGTTCATTGCATTCTCATACAGGACACATAAGAACTTTATCACCCATGTATACACATGAATATACCACTATCAACAATGTCATATCTCATTAACCAACGGACAAACATAAGGAATTAAGAAAAAATTTTTTATCATACTACATGTACTCCATGTTTCTATTCTCAATGGTTTCATCAATAAGAGAAAACATCGAAAATGCGATACTTACCATATACACATAATTCATTCCTCCCACGTACATAATTGATATCATTATAAACAAACTACACAATACAGATTAACATATTTACAACTGTTCAATTCCCCGAGCAGACATTTACCGCAGACATTTCTGGTTATTGTAAAATAACAGAAATATAACTGAGTTTATGTGTCTCAACACCTTTGCTTCACAATACTCCATTTTTGTCATACATCTTGACAGGGATTGTAATATTTTGCTCGGAACGCATAAACATGAACCTAATATGTTACAACCAAACAACATTCAAGTTCATTATTTTATTGTCGGACGAAAGACCCGTACGTACACACGAGATTTGTCTTGTAATAGTTAACAAGAAAACGAAATATTATGAATTCAGACAATTACTAAAGCAAGCGTTACCGAGTAATTATTTGTTCCTCATTTGATTAGTTTTAGTATTCCAGCGTAGTAATATCGACACTTCTGAAAATCATTAAGTTCGTTATTTGGCTGTGTTAGTATTTTCATCGTCCGTTCCTAATTAAGTGTTAATTACATTAGTCGGTCTGTCTTAATCTAATTGGCGACGATCATACGCCAATTTTACGAAGAACGTAAGACAAATATGTCAATACAGGGTTTAAAACATTTGATATGTTTTATTATTTGACCGATTATAACCAGACACCATACATATTCAGGCCAAGAAGGAGTTTTACGCGTCTTAACAAATTTTTCAACTGCCTCGGCAAGAATCTGTTTTGTCTGTACAAACATACCACATGGCATGGGTAATACTTATTCTCGGTTTGAGCGTAACGTTGTGTTCATAATCATTGCCATTTTTTATTTTTATGCGAGATATTGTATGTGTGAGAATATGGATTAGTAAGTAAAGTATTGGTTTTCACTGCGTTTTGCTCGAATCAATATATTTCATACAATAGACTACAATTGTTATATTATTGTTGTGACAGACGTAAATAACTAGCAGCATGTACTGATTGTCCAAAGAGCTATATTAGGAAGCGCAGACCAAGTCTGTGAAAATCCGATATAGAAGGTGTGGTGATGATTCAAGACTGAATGATAAATCAATTTCAAAATGTTTTATATATACGACTTACTAGTACGTATCGACTTGTCAATGAATGTACGTAAACTAATTAATTCCGATGCGGGTAAGTAGAACTTACTTACTCTGAATGTTTTATCTCATTGAAGAATGTGATATAGATAAAGTAGTATATGGTACGAATGTTTTACCTAGGTCAAAGGTTGTTTGGGAGATCAAGTGCACTTTTGATACGAAAAGTATTGTTAAACCCGATTGAAGACTGTATCAGCAGGTTAACATAATTGAATAGTAATACGGTCAACTTGTATAGCCATCATGGTATGTGACGTTTGTTTTGGCCAAGAGCACCAGAAAACACTTGCCAACACGTAGGCTCACATCATTATAAAATATCTAGACGTAGTAGTAGGTATATGTATAATTATATCAATACAATGTAATGTGATATTAAACCAAATTATCTGTAGATTAAACACACGAGTAATTTGTTTTGCATTTGGTTTGCATTTGCAGCTTCATTTGCTATGCTAAAACCGCTTTTTGATCATATATTGACCGTGAATGGATATACTGTTTTCCCCTAGAGACTTTCATTCATTGCATTTCTTGTTAATGAATATCTAATCTTCAATTTGGAGTTAGAAAATGGCATTAGCACATCGTTTGGAAACACTTTCATTTGAAGGCGCGAATTGCTTGAATGCTAAATCAACATCTAACGGTCCAGAAAGTGAGAAAATTAAAGTAGGCCTATACAAACGAGAGACAGTTTATGTTGAAATGGTACCAGGATAATTCGATAACAACTCAAAATATAAGTCGATATTATTCATATATTCATATTCACATAAAAGTGCTACCTTATACTAGGGATTCAAGTCCAATATGAACGAATCATTACCCGATATTTCGGTTAACTAATCGGGTCGGAGACTGGGAGGACATCGACTGGTCATCCGGGTGTTTAGAGGCTCCATGACGCGGCAGGAGAAGTTGTTAAATGTTTTTCTTTAAATGCCACTCACCGTATTTACGGGCTTGGGTACCTACCGTCCTTCTGGACTCTGCAGATATAATAGCACGGAAAAACTTTTGTTAACCCTACAATACTACCTGACCTCACTCGAAAAGCAACATACTCAGAAAGTAACTATTTATACTTTATCTAGTTCCTTTAATCCAATTTTCTGTCCATAATCAACTCATAAACCTACATCAATAGAAACGGATGAATTCAGAGACACGTTGCCGCTGTAAAAATAACCAGAAATATCTCTTTAAATAGTCGCCTCAGCCGAGCAGGAAGCGTTTCGGGTCCCCGGAGTATCATTTCATCGATAATGCCTGCTATCAAAGAGTTTCAGGTTTACACTTACTGTCAAATATTCAGACGAATCCGTGTTTTTCATCTGTTTGTGTTTTAATTAATGACCAATAGACCGTATCCGACCAATGACGTATTTGTGAATCATACCATAAATATTTTAGTCATATTAGCCATTTTTCCTATTCCCTATTGAATTTTATGATATGTCATCAATTTGATATTTTTTATCAAAACATAGTACATGTATTGTAAAAAGTATGCGCGTTTTGTTACGCGGCATATGGTGAAACTGGGATGCCACAAGAGCATTGACAGTGTACCCTTCTAGCCTTGCCGTCATATATTTGAAATATTAGTAAGAAAGTATGTTTTCAAATGGAATGGTGCATGCAGGTATGAGAAAGTAGTTGCCTTAAAAAGTCCATCAGGCTTAGATTCTGCTAGTTACGATCTTCGTCCATTAAGGTTGGTTCAGTCGTTACCAGTTAGCTCTGGTTGATAAGTTCATACCTTACAGTCACACGTATAATTCAATGGAATTATTCCAATTTAATTGGAGCTTCGCATCAAGCAAGATATATGTAAGTTGACTATGCACAACGAAACATGTCGGGCTTCCTTTCATATAATCTCTGAAGAGATGAACAGACATCTTTGACAATAACGCATAAAAGCCATTATTGATAACGGTTGTAAACACTTTCATGTGTACGTAAACACGGCTATTTCCATGATATCTTAGTAAGTAAGTAAGTAAGTAAGTAAGTAAGTAAAGACTTTATTTAACGAGGCTACAAATGTTGTTACCCAATCTTTCATGTGGGCCTCAAACATAGCAGAAAAATGTAATTGCTAGACATTAGTTCTTGTCCCAGACAGACAGTGTTTGAAGTCACGCAACACAATCTCTCGTTCTAATAGATATTTCCTAGTGATGGTAACGCAATAAAGTATATATGCCAAAACATTTAGATGTAAACCGTAGGTCCTGACTATAAAATGGATTGTCAAACAATCGATCTCGAAACTGCAATTTCTCTGGGAGTTTATGGATTTTGTTCATTACGTTATCGGTGACCATGATTAACAATATAAATGTAATTTAATGCTATCAAGCGGTCAATCTACGTATTTGTTTCAAGTCTTAATTCACTTCTAATTATTATTCGTTACATTCATAATACTTACTATTTAACCTCTTGTATAAACAGGTTTGGAATGTCCACGGGAAGGGTACTATGGAAGGTTATTTCTCTTTAGTGTGTGACGTTGTAGTTTTTTTCTAATTGATATAGATATTGTGAGTTGTTTAATGGATTGTTTTTTTTTCTTCCTGAACGTTCCTGTGGTTTTAAATTAAAGATGAAATGTTTTCTGGTTTGGCCCTTAAACGTTTTGTGTTGTTGGTTAATGTGTACACTTAAACGAATTTCTAATTGGCCACCCTAAAACATATTATATCATCTGATAATTGTATCAATAAATCTTTGGCTGTGTTATTTGTTTATTCCACGCACTTACTTATCTATTTCTGGAAAGAAATGGCGTATTTATATACAAAATCATCCATGCGTAACGGTTGGTGCGAAATTGCTTTTTGCACGTTGGCCTCGTGCACAGCTTGGAACAGTATCGTATTTGGTATAAATTTGTTCCCTGTAGATCGAATTTTCTTTTAACACTATAATTTATGAAAATGAGCCACGTGGACCGCGCTCATGACGTCAGATGCATGCATACGTACATTGAACGAATTTCTGAATGGCCACGTGTTTTTATAAATTAGTTTAAAAAATGTTTTTTAGAATAATATAAATAATCGAAACCCCGATACTGTCCAATTTTATTGATGGAAAATAAGTTTCTCGCAGTAATTCGAACTAAGCCCCCCCCACGTTATTATAAATATCGCTTTTTAGAAAAAGACGTTTTGACGTACATGTCTGGATTTTGGTGCTAGTACTCGTCATTCAAACGCCCTCAGCGCGCCCCGTATTACTTATTCTCGTCAACCTTTCATTAAGCCAATCGACAGAGAATAAATGTTGACTGATTTCAAAAATCAAACATGTCGGGCACGTGAGCCACGTGCACGCAAGCCATTTTGCACTAACTGTTTCGCATGGATAGTTTTATACATGCATGCGTAATTTATTTCTTGAAATCGATAGATAAGTGCATGTAATGTAAATAACCACAATTTTAGAAATATTGATTGAATATATCGCATAATATAATATTTCATTGGTTGGCCAATTAGAAATTCGTTTAAGTGTATGTGTAGTATGTAGAGTGTTGCGTGGTTAAAACCATAATGTTCAAATGCTGCAATTATCTGCTCAGCTCTGATCTAATCAAAGATGGTTATATTGGTTATTTGTCTTCAACTTATTCCCGGACCAAAAGTATGTTCGTGATGTCCATAGACATATGATTACCTGGAAAAACGAGGGAGCAACGGTCTATCTAATTACGAATCATTCATAAGCAATCAGGCTGTCACGGAGTCACATATTACCCTTATAATTACAAGTCACGACATCGCGATGTCAGTATGATCTTCGCAAGATTGCATAGACAACCTTCGTGCAGAAACCGTTTATATACTTTTATGTAAGACTAGCATGGTATAAATACTGTAGCGCACAGACAATCAATGCCATCCCAACAGCGACAGTACCTAGCCACCCACTTAAGATTCAGACATAAAAACATAGAACGGTCTATCCATATTCTCACAAAAAGAATATTTCAAGCAATCAAATACAGCATATCTATATGAAAAGCTAGACGAATGAATACGACTGCTGTGTTATAAATTATGGAAGATTGACAGGCATGCCACAGTGAATAATGAAAGTGCAAATTACCAACCAAAGTAAAGGCTCCCGTGTTATGAGTTCGTGGTCTTAAGATAGAAGATCCGTTTATATAGAATATACAGGGTAATCTCCATTTCGGTAGGACCTAGGCATTACTGTATGTCAAATGACCGCAGCCAAGAGATTTATCATAGGTCCAAATGTTAAAACGTTCCCGATAGAAACTGACTGTTTAAACTATGTACATTGGTTGACTGATCCAACATAAAACAGTCTTCTTTAGCATAGTGCATGTATATATTTCATCACCCCTCCCTCACCATTTCCCCTTCATCGCAATCTCATACAGGAAACATTAGAACTCTATCACCCATGTATACACATGAATATACTCCTATCAACAATGTCATTTCTCATTAACCAACGGACAAACATAAGGAATTGAGAAAAAACATTTATCATACTACATGTATTCCATGTTTCTATTCTCAATGTTTTCATCAGTAAGAGAAAACATCGAAAATGTGATACTTACAATATACACATAATTCATTCCTCCCACGTACATAATCGATATCATTATAAACAAACTACAAAATACAGATTAACATATTTACAACTGTTCAATTCCCCGAGCAGACATTAACCGCAGACATTTCTGGTTATTGTAAAGTAACAGAAATACTGAGTTAATGTATCTCAACACCTTTGCTTCACAATACTCCATTTTTGTCATACATCTTGACAGGGATTGTAATATTTTGCTCGGAACGCATAAACATAAACCTAATATGTTACAACCAAACAACATTCAAGTTCATTATTTTATTATCGGACGAAAGACCCGTACGTACACACGAGATTTGTCTTGTAATAGTTAACAAGAAAACGAAGTCATATGTATTCAGACAATTACTAAAGCAAGCGTTACCGAGTAATTATTTGTTCCTCATTTGATTAGTTTTAGTATTCCAGCGTAGTAATATCGACACTTCTGAAAATCATTAAGTTCGTGATTTGGCTGTGTTAGTATTTTCATCGTCCGTTCCTAATTAAGTGTAAATTACAGTAGTCGGTCTGTCTTAATCTAATTGGCAACGATCATACGCCAATTTTACGAAGAACGTAAGAAAAATGTGTCAATATAAGGTTTAAAACATTTGATATGTTTTATTATTTGACCGATTAGAACCAGACACCATACATATTCAGGCCAAGAAGGAGTTTCACGCGTCTTAACAATCTTTTCAACTGCCTCGGCAAAAATCTGTTTTTTCTGTACAAACATACCACATGGCATGGGTAATACTTATTCTCGGTTTGAGCGTAACGTTGTGTTCATAACCATTGCCATTTTTCATTTTTATGCGAGATATTGTATGTGTGAGAATATGGATTAGTAAGTAAAGTATTGGTTTTCACTGCGTTTTGTTCGAATCAATATATTTTATACAATAGAATACAATTGTTATATTATTGTTGTGACCGACGTAAATAACTAGCAGTATGTACTGATTGTCCGAAGAGCTATATTACGAAGCGCAGACCAAGTCTGTGAAAATCCGATATAGAAGGTGTGGTGATGATTCAAGAATGACTAATAAATCAATTACAAAATGTTTTATATATACGAGTTGCGTAACGACTTGTCAATAAATGTACGTAAACTAATTAATTCCGATGCGGGTAAGTAGTACTTATTATTTCATGCTTATGAGTGGTTTACGGTGGAATAACGGTGGAGTATTCCCCGATAATTTCACTGTTCATAATTTCACAGTTCATAATTTCACGGAAACGAACTATTTTTTTTAAAACAAATTTCCCCGCCGCCAAAAATAAAATAATAAGCATTTTCACTTGCTCTCTTAATCTTTAACAAATAACAGAACATTATATGTACATAAATGTAAAACAAATGGACGAAATTGAAGCCATTGCAGAAGAACTATTTGATTGCAACTCGACGCTCGCATGGCGGGAAAACGACGTCACGCAAAACATTCCAGGCATATAGTGGATTGTTTCCATCATTTAAGCTATTTGAAGCATGAAATAAATAGAATATTTGTATTTTTCCGTGTATGATCGTTTGATAATTCACCTCGTGAGCAGCTGACTTATATTTTCACTCGTGGCTACGCCACTCGTGAAAATATTACATCAGCTGCTCACTCGGTGAATTATCAGCCCATCATACACGAAAAAATACAAATATCCTCTATCTAACTCTGAATGTTTTATCTCATTGAAAAATGTGATATAGATAAAGGAGTATATGGTACGAATGTTTTACCTATGTCAAAGGTTGTTTGGAAAATCCAGCGCACTTTTGATACGAAAAGTATTGTTAAACCAGATTGAAGATTGTATCAGCAGGTTAACATAATTGAAAAGTAATGCGGTTAACTTGTATAGCCGTCATGGTATGTGACGTTTGTTTTGGCCAAGAGCACCAGAAAACATTTGCCAACACGTAGGATCACATCATTATAAAAATCTAGACGTGGGAGTAGGTACATATATTTATATTTATGTATAATTATATCAATATAATGTAATGTGATATTAAAACAAATTATTTGTAGATTAAACACAAGAGTAATTTGTTTTGCATTTGTTTTGCATTTGCAGCTTCATTTGCTATGCTATAACCGCATTTTGACTCTATATTGACCGTGAATGGATACACTGAATTCCCCTAGAGACTTTCAATCATTGCATTTCTTGTTAATGAATATCTAATCTTCAATTTGGAGTTAGAAAATGGCATTAGCACATCGTTTGGAAACACTTTCATTTGGAGACGCGAATTGCTTGAAACTAACGGTCCAGAAAGTGAGAAAATTAAAGTAGGCCTATACAAACGAGAGACGGTTTATGTTGAAATGGTACCAGGGTAATTGGTAATCCTAACCTTAATTGCATTTTCAGATAATCTGACTACAATGCTTACGGGGCGTAACTCACATCCATCTCGCACCCAACACTTGGTTTAAAAGTGAACATGTTTCATGTTATACCTGGGGTGAATATCATTGCCTAGCGATGATAACTTTATAAAGATTCATTATTGAATACAAAAATGAGCCAACATTTTTACCAACTGGCACTTGTAATAACAACTAAAAATATAAGTTTATATTATTCATATATTCATATTCAACCTACAGTGTTACCTTATACTTTGGACTCAAATCCAATATGAGCGAATCATTAGCCGATATTTCTGTTAACTAATCGGGTCGGAGACTGGGAGGACATCGACTGGCCATCCGGGTGTTTAGAGGCTCTATGACGCGGCAGGAGAAGTTGTTAAATGAATCTCTTTTAATGTCACTCATCGTATTTACGGGCTTGGGTACCTACCGTCCTTCGGGACTTTGCAGATATAATAGCACTAAAAAGCTTTCGTTAACCCTACATTACTACCTGACCTCACTCGAAAAGCAACTTACTCAGAAAGTAACTATTTATGCTTTATCTAGTTCCTTTAATCCAATTTCCTGTCTATAATCAACTCAAAAACCTACATCAATAGAAACGGATGAATTCAGAGACACGTTACCCCTGTAAAAATAACCAGAAATAAATAGTCGCCTCAGCCGAGCAGGAAGCGTTTCGGGTCCCCGGAGTATCATTTCATCGATTATGCCTGCTACCAAAGAGTTTCAGGTTTACACTTACTGTCAAATATTCAGACGAATCCGTGTTTTTCATCTGTTTGTGTTTTAATTAATGACCAATAAACCGTATCCGACCAATGACGTATTTGTAAATCATACCATAAATATATTAGTCATAGTAGCCATTAACCAAGTTACAGCATAATCCTTAACCCAGAGTACGAAAATATCATACGAACTTCTATTCAGGAAACAGTCCAATATAATAATGCGGCAAATCCTAATACTCTATGGGAAGTAATAAAAGGCACTGTACGAAATGAATCCATAAAATTTTCAGCAAAAAGGAAAAATGATAATAAAAAAGAACAATTGCAACTAGAACAAAATATTTAAAAAATTGAAAGCGAAATAAATGTATCACATCATAATAATGAACTCCTGAATAAACTTTATACAGAAAAAGAAAAGCTAGACCACTTGCTAGATGAAAATATAAAAGATATCTTACTAAGAACAAAAGCTGAATGGATTGAAGGAGCTGAGAAAAATACAAAATATTTTTCAAGCTTTAAGAAAAAACAAACGAAAGAAAAAACAATAAATAAAATTGAAAATAATGGGTCAATAAAAACCAAAACAAAAGACATCCTAATAGAAATCCAATCATTTTATAGCAAATTATACCGCAAAAACGAACAAATTGAACATGATACGGATTTCTTTCCGGACGCCCATAAACAACTAAATAATGAACAGAAGCTAACATGTGAAGGCCTTTTATCAGAATACGAGTGTGGCAAGGCTCTTAAAGATATGCAAAATAGGAAAAGTGCTGGTTCTGATGGCCTAACAACAGAATTCTACAATATTTTCTGGAATGATATAAAACCATATTTAATAAAATCTTTGAATTACTCATTTCAAAATAATAAACTCACTGAACTCCAAACACAAAGTGTAATTTCTCTCCTGCCAAAAAAGAACAAAATTTTAACTTACATAAATAATTGGCGACCAATATCACTTTTAAATGTAGATTATAAAATAGCTTCAAAATCAATTGCTAATAGAATGAAAAAAGTACTTGATGATATAATTAATAAGGACCAAACTGGATTCATTAAAGGAAGATACATTGGTCACTGCGGTATAACGTACACCGGATATTGCTAGCAATATGAGTAAAATTATCAATTTTCGCGACATTCTAGTGTTGACAAGGGTAAGTTCAGAGACGATTTTTAGTCTTTCTGAGTGTATTTCATATATATTTGATACAAACGTATTTCTTCCATAAATTTTCCTAGTCCATGTAACCGGTAAATTGCAAGGAATTTCTTAAAAGGGTGATTAAAAGACCAAACTCGTATCGTTACTCACGCAAACAGTAAGTTCGATCTGTCGAAATAAGATGTTTTTGTTTATATTCTTCATTAAAATACACAACTTGAATCGAGCGAATTGTCATTCCTGTTACAAAGATTGTATTGTAAATGTAGTATTCGAAACTATTCACAAATAGCGGTGCATTGTGAGAATAAATACAGGTGTTAGTGTACAGAGTATTGCTATAAAATTGCTCACTGGTGTACGGAGTATTGCTGTATCGTGTACGGAGTATTGCTTTAAACAGCAGTGACTATTTGTCACACAACTTGAATAAATGCAAGGTATAATCAGTGTTTGTTTGGTAAAAATAACTTGTTATTGTATAGATCTGTACCTATTAAGTTTGGATTGTATGTAATACATGAAACAACTAATATAACAAGCTAATCCTATCCCCCTGAATTTTACATGTTGTGATATTAGAAATGTACACCAATTCAACAGGGTTTAGAATGTGGTCTGTACACTTTCATAAGAACAATGTCTTCTTTGACCGACTGATCAAAATTAGTTGTCTAACCTCTGCTGGGAAGAAATCCAAGATCCCCTTGAGAAAATGTCTGTAGTCAGGCAAACATGTCTGATAGAAATGCTATGTCACCCACATATCCATATTTTCTGTTATTGCGTTTGTGACAACATAATACAGATACCACACAAACCTTAAACGTTCTTTTCTATTTACTTGTTAAGTTAGTGTTTAGATTTTAACCAATATATTAAGATAACTCGCGTTAAAGTAGATGTATTATTGGAATTGTTTTAGGAGCACCCCTTGTCTTCAGGAAATGGTAGACTTTCCATTTGTAATTAAATATACCCGATACAACACATTGTCACATTAAACTATCCAAAACCTAGATTGCATTGTCATTATCTGGCCCATGAGTATACAACCATTTCATGCTTAAGTTAAGTCCAAGTACTTGCTTCAAATGATTAGAATGTTGTGTTTTACTGAACATTTTATATCAAATTGATAAGCCTTAAAGATAGTAGAAAAATATTTTCTTAAATAGTATTAGTGATGTCCGTATTTGCCAGTTGATCGTAAGCATGATTCTCAACGAATTATATAAATCCAAGATAAATATCACTTTGTTCTGGTCATAAGAACACTTAATGTATGAAAAGCAGCATTCTATTTTGTTCATTGCATTCATCTGCCTGACGGATTGAAATATGTTAATATTATCATATAACACTATTCTTATTATATCATACAGTTAATAAGACATGGCCTTATTGACGAAGAGACGTAATAATGCGATAAAACTGTCCATTTACATTCTTTATTTGCTCATGTTAATAAGCAATACTCTGTACACTAAACAGCAATATTCCGTACACATACGTGAATCTTTTTTGATGTGTATCTTCGTTGTTTTTCGATCAATGTTTATGAAATTTGGTCACAACACTTTTGGGTTCAATATAAACAAAATGGCCAGTTCAAAAAATCAAGATTTTGGTAATAAAGTTATTCCAGAAGCGTGTACAGTACTGCTGTCATTATTTGCTAGTGAGTATCGGCATAATACTGGATCATTTGAACCTTCCTATGAATATCTGATATACTATAGTTGCTATAAAGTCTCAAAAATGCCCGAAGAAGTTTAAACTCACTTCAGATACCCATAAGTAGTCAGTAATTTGGAAAAAATCGTATTTAAACTCACCCTAGTCTCCTCAAAATTAATAATATTACTCATTTTACTAGCAATATCCGGTGTACGTTATACCGCAGTGTTGGTGAAAATGTAAGAATACTTTATGATGTAATCGAACAAATAAACAAAGATAATGAAGAAGGGTTAATATTTTTCTCGGATTTTCATAAAGCTTTCGATAGTGTAGATCACGATTATATATTCAAATGTTTAGAATACTTTAACTTCGGTAACACATTAATTAATTGGATTAAACTTTTCTATAGAGATGCCAAAAGCTGTATTACAGTAAATGGCAACTTGTCAAACTTTTTTAAGATAGACAAGGGTGTGAGGCAAGGCTGTCCTTTATCCCCATATCTTTTCATTATAGGCATTGAAATATTATCACAATCTATTGACAAAAACGAAAATATAAAAGGTCTCACGATAAAAAATATCGAAATTAAACAAACCTTGTTTGCTGATGACGCCAGCTTCTTTTTAGATGGAACAGAAAAATCTTTCAAAAATCTTATTAGAACATTTGAAAATTTCAATCTGGTGTCTGGCCTATCATTGAATGTGTCTAAATGTACTGTACTTAGAGTAGGATCATTACGAAATACAAATATAATATACTGCAAATCAAAACAATTCACATGGACATCAGATGAAGCTTCAACGCTAGGAATCGTTTTTACAAATAATCCCAATAAAATATTACAATTGAACTTAGACCCAAAAATAGATGCGTTTCAACATACTCTTTATAAATGGAGGAGATGGAAATTGTCCCTAGTAGGTAAAATCACCGTCCTTAAATCTTTTGCATTCCCAAAACTAGTATATCCATTAACTGTTTTAAATAGCCCAGATGAGGAAAGAATTAAAAAAATAAAAAATATCATGTTTGACTTCTTGTGGGATTCTAGACCAGACAAAATATCTCGAAATACTATTATTCAGGGATACGAAAATGGGGGACTAAAAATGATAAATATTGATGCATTTTTAAATTCAGTGAAGGCAAGCTGGGTTAAAAGAATCGGCACAAAAACTGAAGCTAAATGGAATGTACTTTATAATAAGGAGCTCTTAAAACATGGATATGATATATTTAAATGTAACATTAGTAAAACAGATGCAAATAAACTTAACTTTAACCATACATTTCTGAAAAACATTATCTCATCATGGTGTTCAATTAACTATACTACAGAGTCTATGAATAACCTAACAAAAGAAATTATATGGAATAACTCGAATATTAAACATACAAATGGTAATATGTTTTATATAAAAAATGGTTGGAGAAAGACATCATATTCATAGATTAAATTTATGACTTCCAAGTAAAAGACTTTCTTACCTTCGAACAAATGCAAAATGAATATGGTATCGAAAATGGAGAATTTCTCAACTACTTATCACTAATAAAGTCTATAAATAAAACACTGGGAAAGCAATTAATGGACGAAGACAATCTACCATCATTAGAACCTGAATACCTGTTTGACAAGCTCAAATCTAGTAATATGGGAAATAAAATGTTGTATGAAACACAAATCAAAACAAAAAAGTTTAATGCAAAAGCAATCATTAAATGGGAAAATGAATTTCAAGAAAGAACAATCACATGGAAAAATATATTAACTATACCATTACATTGCATTATAGACACCAAATTAAGAGAGTATCAATATAAATTCTTAATGAAAGTAACACCTAATAATGACTATCTTTATAAATGCAAATTAACAACTTCTAGATTGTGTGACTTCTGTTTAATGAACACGGAAACACAAAAACGCCTCTTTTGGGAATGTCAAACAATCCAACATTTTTGGCTTAACATACAAGAATACTTGAACAGTAACAACATCTTTGTAAATATACTAAACTACAGAACCATAACACTAGGGCTGGAAAACAAAAAAGATAGCAGAACCGAAAACATAACCAATTTTATATTAATATTGGCAAAATACTTCATAAACTATTGTAAATACGACAAATCAACTCCTTCAATAGAACATTTCAAACATTATCTTACACGACGCATATACATCGAAAGAATCATTGCAACGAAAAAAGACAAACTAGAATTGTTTGAAACTAAATGGAATGGATTTAATATCTAATACCATATCACTAGCACATCACTATAGAAAAATACATTGAAAGGCTCACACCCTTCTTACACCCTCTTTCCTTCTCACCTCTTTTCGCCTTTTTCTCTTCACTTCTCTAAAACAAGTCAATACACAAACTAATAACCACAAGCATAGAATTTGAACTTTATATTATATTATGTTAATATGTATTGCTGTTGTTTCTGTGTGTATTGCACTGGTTTTTATTTTTGAAGTGTATGTATATATCTGAAAAAGTGAATAATATATATATATATATATAGTAGCCATTTTTCCTATTCCCTATTGAATTTTATGATATGTCATCAATTTGATATTTTTTATCAAAACATAGTACATGTATTGTAAAATGTATGCACGTTTGGTTACGCGGCATATGGTGAAACTGGGATGCCACAAGAGCATTGACAGTGTACCCTTCTAGCCCAGTCGTCATATATTTGAAATATTAGTAAGGCAGTATGTTTTCAAATGGAATGGTGCATGCAGGTATGAGTAAGTATGTGCCTTAAAAAGTCCAACAGGCTTAGATTCTGCTAGTTACGATCTTCGTCCATTAAGGTTGGTTCAGATGTTTACCAGTTAGCTCTGGTTGATAAGTTCATAATTTACAGTCACAAGTATATTTCAATGGAATTATTCCAATTTAATTTGAGCTTTGCATCAAGCAAGATGTATGTACGTTGACTATGCACAACGAAACATGTCGGGCTTCCTTTCATATAATCTCTGAAGAAATGAACAGACATCTTTGACAATTACCCATAAAAGCCATTATTGATAATGGTTGTAAACACTTTCATGTGTACGTAAACACGGCTATTTCGATAATATCTTAGTAAGTAAGTAAGTAAGTAAGTAAGTAAGTAAGTAAAGACTTTATTTAACGAGGCTACAAATGTTGTTACCCAATCTTTCATGTGGGGCTCAAACATAGCAGAAAAATGTAATTGCTAGACATTAGATCTTGTCCCAGACAGACAGTGTTTGAAGTCACGCAACACAATCTCTCGTTCTAATAGATATTTTCTAGTGATGGTAACGCAATAAAGTATATATGCTAAAACATTTATATGTAAACCGTAGGTCATGACTATAAAATGGATTGTTAAACAATCGATCTCGAAACTGCAATTTCTCTGGGAGTTTATGGAGTTTGTTCATTACGTTATCGGTGACCATGATTAACAATATAAATGTAATTTAATGCTATCAAGCAATCAATCTACGTATTTGTTTCACGTCTTAATTCACTTCTAATTAGTATTCGTTACATTCATAATACTTACTATTAAACCCCTTGTATGAACAGGTTTGGAATGTCCACGGGAAGGGTACTGTGGAAGGTTGTTTGTCCTTTCATC
This sequence comes from Spisula subtruncata, assembly GCA_963678985.1. Lineage (NCBI taxonomy): Eukaryota > Metazoa > Mollusca > Bivalvia > Venerida > Mactridae > Spisula > Spisula subtruncata. Next base: position 22,386,944 of record OY787661.1, read on the forward strand.
TGTTTGTGTATATCTTTTGTTTTGCGATGTTTCGTTAGAATACTATTTCCCGGACCGTTTATTTCTTCCTTATTTTACTTGCGTATGGTGATCAGATAAGGCAAAACAATTCTTTAGTGTGTAACGTTGTAGTTTTTTTGTAATTGATATAGATATTGTGAGTTGTTTAATAGATTGTTTTTTTTTCTTCCTGAACGTTCCTGAGGTCTTAAATTAAAGATGAAATGTTTTCTGGTTTGGCCCTTAAACGTTTTGTGTTGTTGATGTGTATTTGTAGTATGTAGAGTGTTGCATGGTTAAAACCATAATATTCAAAAGCTACAACTCTCTGATCTGCTCCGATCTAATCAAAGATGGTTATATTGGTTATTTGTCTTCAACTTATTCCCGGACCAAAAGTATGTTCGTAATGTCCATAGACATATGATTACCTGGAAGAACGAGGGAGCAACGGTCTATCTAATTACGAATCATTCACAAGCAATCAGGCTGTCACGGACTCACATATTAGCCTTATAATTACAAGTCACGACATCGCGCCGTCAGAATGATCTTAGCAAGATTGCATAGGCAACCTTCGTGCAGAAACCGTTTATATACTAAAGTACTTTTATGTAAGACTAGCATGGTATAAATACTGTAGCGCACAGACAATCAGTGCCGTCCCAACGGCGACAGTACCTAGCCACCCATTTAAGATTCAGACATAGAAACATAGAACGAACTCTCAATATTCACACAAAAAGAATATTTCAAGCAATCAAATATAGCATATCTATATGAAAAGCTAGACGAATGAAAACGACTGCTGTGTTATAAATTATGGAAGATTGACAGGCAATTCACAGTGAATAATGAAAGTGCAAATTACCAACGTATAATATACTGGGTAATCTCCATTTTGGTAGGACCTAGGCATTACTGTATGTCAAATAACCGCTGCCAAGAGATAAATCACAGGTCCAGATGCCATGTTAAAACGTTCCCGATAGAAACTGACTGCTTAAACTAAGTACATTGGTTGACTGATCCAACATAAAACAGTCTTCTTTAGCATAGTGCATGTATATATTTCATCACTCCTCCCTCACCCTTTCCCCTTCATCGCAATCTCATACAGGAAACATTAGAACTCTATCACCCATGCATACACATGTATATACTCCTATCAACAATGTCATTTCTCATTAACCAACGGACAAACATAAGGAATTGAGAAAAAATTTTTTATCATACTACATGTATTCCATGTTTCTATTCTCAATGTTTTCATCAGTAAGAGAAAACATCGAAAATGCGATACTTACAATATACACATAATTCATTCCTCCCACGTACATAATTGATATCATTATAAACAAACTACAAAATACAGATTAACATATTTACAACTGTTCAATTCCCCGAGCAGACATTTACCGTAGACATTTCTGGTTAATGTAAAATAACAGAAACATTACTGAGTTTATGTATCTCAACACCTTTGCTTCACAATACTCCATTTTTGTCATACATCTTAACAGGGATTGTAATATTTTGCTCGGAACGCATAAATATAAACCTAATATGTTACAACCAAACAACATTCAAGTTCAATATTTTATTATCGGACAAAAGACCCGTACGTACACACGAGATTTGTCCTGTAATAGTTAACAAGAAAACGAAGTCATATGAATTCAGACAATTACTAAAGCAAGCGTTATCGAGTAATTGTTTATTCCTCATTTGATTAGTTTTAGTATTCCATCGTAGTAATATCGACACTTCTGAAAAATTAAGTTCGTGATTTGGCTGTGTTAGTATTTTTCTCGTCCGTTCCTAATTAAGTGTAAATTACATCAGTCGGTCTGTCTTAATCATATTGGCAACGATCATACGCCAATTTTACGAAGAACGTAAGAAAAATATGTCAATACAAGGTTTAAAACATTTGATATGTTTTATTATTTGACCGATTAGAACCAGACACCATACATATTCAGGCCAAGAAGGAGTTTCACGCGTCTTAACAAACTTTTCAACTGCCTCGGCAAGAATCTGTTTTTTCTGTACAAACATACCACATGGCATGGGTAATACTCGGTTTGAGCGTAACGTTTTGTTCATAATCATTGCCATTTTTCATTTTTATGCGAGATATTGTATGTGTGGGAATATGGATTAGTAAGTAAAGTATTGGTTTTCACTGCATTTTGCTCGAATCAATATATTTCATACAATAGACTACAATTATTATATTATTGTTGTGACAGACGTAAATAACTAGCAGTGTGTACTGATTGTCCGTAGAGCTATATTAGGAAACACAGACCAAGTCTGTGAATATCCGATATAGAAGGCGTGGTGATGATTCAAGATTGACTGATAAATTAATTGCAAAATGTTTTATATATACGAGTTGCGTATCGACTTGTCAATGAATGTACGTAAACTAATTAATTCCGATGCGGGTAAGCAGTACTTAATAACTCTGAATGTTTTTATCTCCTTGAAACTTGAAAATGTGATATAGATAAAGTTAGGAGAACAACGTACGACTGTTTTACCTAGGTCAATGTGCAATTTTGATACGAAATGTATTGTTGCGCCACATTGAAAATTTATCAGGTTGTCATGATTGAATAGTAATACGGTTAACTTGCATAACCATCATGGTATGTAACGTAGGTTTTGGCCAAGAGTACCAGAAAACATATACCAACACGTAGGTTCACATCCTCATAAAAAACTAGATAGTGTAATGCGATATTAGTCAAAATTGTTTGTAGATTAAATACACGAGTAATTTGTTTTCCATTTGCAGCTTCATTTGCTATTATCTATCAGCATTCTGACTATATATTGACCGTGAATGGATATACTGAATTCTCCTAGAGACTTTCAATCATTGCATTTCTTGTTAATGAATATCTAATCTTCAATTTGGAGTTTGAAAATGGCATTAGCACATCGTTTGGAAACACTTTCATTTGGAGGCACGAATTGCTTGAATGCTAAATCAACATCTAACGGTCCAGAAATTGAGAAAATTAAAGTAGGCCTATACAAACGAGAGACAGTTTATGTTGAAATGGTACCAGGGTAATTGGTAATCCTAACCTTAATTGCATTTTCAGCTAATCTGACTACAATGCTTACGGGGCGTAACTCACATCCATCTCGCACCCAACACTTGGTTTAAAAGTAAATATTTCATTTTATGCCTGTGGTTAATATCATTGCCTAGCGATGATAACTTTATAATGATTCATTATTGAATACAAAAATGAGCCAACATTTTTACCAACTGGCACTTGTAATAACAACTCAAAATATAAGTCGATATTATTCATATATTCAACCTACAGTGTTACCTCATATTTTGGACTCAAATCCAATATGAACGAATCATTAGCCGATATCTCTGTTAACTAATCGGGTCGGAGACTGGGAGGACATCGACTGGTCATCCGGGTGTTTAGAAGCTCCATGACGCGGCAGGAAAAGTTGTTAAATGTATCTCTTTAAATGCCACTCATCGTATTTACGGGCTTGTGTACCTACCGTCCTTTGGGACTTTGCAGATATAATAGCACAAAAAAGCTTTCGTTAACCCTACAATACTTCCTGACCTCACTCGAAAAGCAACTTACTCAGAAAGTAACTATTTATGCTTTATCTAGTTCCTTTAATCCAATTTCCTGTCCATAATCAACTCAAAAACCTACATCAATAGAAACGGATGAATTCAGAGACACGTTACCGCTGTAAAAATAACTAGAAATATCTCTTTAAATAGTCGACTCAGCCGAGCAGGAAGCGTTTCGGGTCCCCGGAGTATCATTTCATCGATAATGCCTGCTACCAAAGAGTTTCAGGTTTACACTAACTGTCAAATATTCAGACGAATCCGTGTTTTTCATCTGTTTGTGTTTGAATTAATGACCAATAGACCGTATCCGACCAATGACGTATTTTTGAATCATACCATAAATATTTTAGTCATATTAGCCATTTTGCCTATTCCCTATTGAATTTTATGATATGTCATCAATTTGATATTTTTTATCAAAACATAGTACATGTATTGTAAAATGTATGCACGTTTGGTTACGCGGCATATGGTGAAACTGGGACGCCACAAGAGAATTGACAGTGTACCCTTCTAGCCCAGTCGTCATATATTTGAAATATTAGTAAGGCAGTATGTTTTCAAATGGAATGGTGCATGCAGGTATGAGTAAGTAGTTGCCTTAAAAAGTCCACCAGGCTTAGATTCTGCTAGTTACGATCTTCGTCCATTAAGGTTGGTTCAGATGTTTACCAGTTAGCTCTGGTTGATAAGTTCATACTTGACAGTCACACGTATAATTCAATGGAATTATTCCAATTCAATTTGAGCTTCGCATCAAGCAAGATATATGTACGTTGACTATGCACAACGAAACATGTCGGGCTTCCTTTCATATAATCTCTGAAGAGATGAACAGACATCTTTGACAATAACCCATACAGCCATTATTGATAATGGTTGTAAACACTTTCATGTGTACGTAAACACGGCTATTTCCATGATATCTTAGTAAGTAAGTAAGTAAGTTAGTAAAGACTTTATTTAACGGGGCTACAAATGTTGTTACCCAATCTTTCATGTGGGCCTCAAACATAGCTGAAAAATGTAATTGCTAGACATTAGTTCTTGTCCCAGACAGACAGTGTTTGAACTCACGCAACACAATCTCTCGTTCTAATAGATATTTCCTAGTGATGGTAACGCAATAAAGTATATATGCCAAAACATTAAGATGTATTGTCAAACAATCGATCTCGAAACTGCAATTTCTCTGGGAGTTTATGGATTTTGTTCATTACTTTATCGGTGACCATGATTAACAATATAAATGAGCCGTTCTCCAGGAAAACCGGGCTTAGTGACAAAATTGTGAAAATGTTGATAATATACGGTTAGAAAGCCGAGACTTTTATGAACAGTTTCTGAAAATTTGAACAAATTATTCCATTTCCATACAAAGTTATAGCCTTTTTAAACCAACCACTACCGCCTACTTTTTGAGGGACGTCGCGAACGTCATTCTCTACGTTTTTGACGTAACGTCAACTGGCTTCTTCTGATAAATTTTTTACGTAAACTTTTAAAATTGTGGCATATTTTAGTATCATATTCTACTAGTACTTTAAATAAAACGTGTCCAAATTGTGAGTGTTTGCTTACAGGGAAAAATAGCAAGTGTTTTAGCCACTTAACGCTTGTTTTCAGTGATATGAGTACTTTTTAGAAAACGATCACCATAGCAACGATAGAAGTTATTTTAACACAATTTGAAAGAAAACTTGAAGCTAATGGATAGTACTTTACTATCCAATTACTCAACTATGTAATCAAAAGACTCAAGTTTTCTCTCATTTTAGACATTTTTCTACAGCTTATTGCGTAATTACAATACAATGTCATTAAGCCCAGTTGTCCTGGAGAACGGCTCAAATGTAATTTAATGCTATCAAGCGGTCAATCTACGTATTTGTTTCACGTCTTAATTCACTTCTAATTAGTATTCGTTACATAAATAATACTTACTATTTAACCCCTTGTATGGACAGGTTTGGAATGTCCACGGGAAGGGTACTATGGAAGGTTATTTGTCCTTTCATCTGTTTGTGTATGCCTTTTGTTTTGCGATGTTTCGTCAGAATATTATTTCCCGGACCGATTATTCCTTCCTTATTTTACTTGCGTATGGTGATTGGATAAGGCAAAACAGTTCTATAGTGTGTGACGTTGTAGTATTTTGTAATTGGTATAGATATTGTGAGTTGTTTAATAGATTGTTTTTTCTTCTTGCTGAACGTTCCTGTGGTCTTAAATTAAAGATGAAATGTTTTCTGGTTTGGCCCTTAAACGTTTTGTGTTGTTGATGTTTATGTGTAGTACGTAGTGTGTTGCATGGTTAAAACCATAATGTTCAAAAGCTACAACACTCTGATCTGCTCTGATCTAATCAAAGATGGTTATATTGGTTATTTGTCTTCAACTTATTCCCGGACCAAAAGTATGTTCGTGATGTCCATAGACTTATGATTACCTGGTAGAACGAGGGAGCAACGGTCTATCTAATTACGAATCATTCACAAGCAATCAGGCTGTCACGTAGTCACATATCAGCCTTATTACCTAGTCACCCACTTAAGATTCAGACATAGAAACATAGAACGAACTCTCAATATTCTCACAAAAAGAATATTTCAAGCAATCAAATATAGCATATCTATATAAAAAGCTTGACGAATGAAAAAGACTGCTGTGTTATAAATTATGGAAGATTGACAGGCAGGTCACAGTGAATAATCAAAGTGCAAATTACCAACCAAAGTAAAGGCTCTCGTGTTATGAGTCCGTGGTCTTAAGATAGAAGATCCGTTTATATAGAATATACAGGGTAATCTTCATTTCGGTAGGACCTAGGCATTACTGTATGTCAAATGACCGCTGCCAAGAGATTTATCATAGGTCCGGATGTTAAAACGTTCCCGATTTAAACGGACAGTTTAAACTATGTACACTGGTTGACTGATACAACATAAAATAATCTTCGTTACAGAAAGGTAGCATAGTACATGTATATATTTCATCACCCCTCCCTCACCATTTTCCCTTCATCGCAATCTCATACAGGAATCATTAGAACTCTATCACACATGCATACACATGTACGAGGGGTGTTCCAGAAATAATAGGATTTTTCTCATAATATCTCACTTAACTATGACAATTTAATGAAAATTGTCTCATATGCATAGCAATGTATGTAGCAACAGAATTTCGTTGTTGTTGATGATGCCCAGACAAAGCGTTGTCATAGAAACCATGTACAGTAACACTAAGGCGGGTCACACTATTATTTGTCATTACTATCCTTATGAAAAATGTGAATATCTCAATATCCACTTGATAAATATTAACGTCTACTTGTATGGCATAACGTGGATGATTTTGACATGAGAATACAAACTTTCGAATAAATCGCTTTGTGTTTGTTATCGTAAGTCAGTAATCCAGTGTTTGTATTCAAGCGCGTCATGGATGAAAATGAGGTTAACGCCAATAAACAGAAACCACGGGATTGCCAAACAATGGTGAACATAGGGAAAACCAACAGTGCTATCTAACGAAATGATGAAATACGTATAATGCAGTGGCATTAAGCAGCTACGTGTGTTCTGTTGGCTCAATTTGATTACAAATCGCTGATTTATTAACTTACTAATAAGCACAGGGGTGGGTTATAGAAAATTAATTTGAAGATAATAAACATTTTTCGTACACTGGTAGGCGCTCCAATGTTTCAGCAATTTCTAAGATCATTGCAACACATTCTTTGTTAACTTGGGTACGTTAACACACTTAAACAATAGGAACAGTGATATCGGATTAAGATGACTATGAACAAAAATATTTAATGTTTCTGTATATTGAAATACTGAGCTTGAAATGCGACGTCATAATAACGTCACGATGCGACCCGTCTCCTTGGTACACAGTATATTTAATGTTTAATAAATTTATTATTTTTCAACCAATTTCTTAGACAATTCGCATATTTGTCAGTGAAAGATTAAAATTTAATTATAGACAACTACTTGAATTAATTTCTGATTTGCCGTGCTGCTAAGAAAAAAGTCCTATTAATTGTGGAACACCCCACGTATATACTCCTATCAACAATGTCATTCCTTATTAACCTACGGACAAACATAAGGAATTGAGAAAAAAATATCGTACCATCCCATGTTTCTATTCTCAATGTTTTTCATCAGTAAGAGAAAACATCGAACATGCGATACTTACACATATTACATTCCTTCCACGTTCATAATTGATATCATTATAAACAAACTACACAATACAGATTAGCATATTTACAACTGTTCAATTCCCCGAGCAGTAAATACCGCAGACTTTTCTGGATTTTTTATAATTACAGACATATTACCGAGTTTATGTATCTCAACACTTTTGCTTCACAATACTCACTTTTTTCGTACATCTTGATAGTGATTGTGATATTTTGCTCGGAACGCATAAACATAAACATACAGTGCCCACCAAAAATATGGATACACTTTTTGACAGATGCAGGATTATAATTCGTTTAATTATTTCATATCTCTTGGTCAGACGGTAACAATGTTTGCAATTTCTGAAAAAACTGTTCATGAAAAAGTAAAACATGTAACAGATAGAAAGATGAACATTTTCCGATTTTAAAAATAAACTATGGGGTTCAAGGGGCTGAACTTAAACAATGGGGTTCAAGGGGCTGAACTTGCCATGTTATATGATCATGTTGTCGTTCAAAGCTGGCAAAGAAATAATATTTTCCATCTAGGGTACCAATCAATGTATTGTCTTTACACTAATAAAAAATATTCCTGGTCTTCAAAAATAGTGTTGCTTCTCTGTTCTGCAAGTATTGTTATACAGGCAAGTAAATGGGGGAAAACTCTCTCTATTCATATTTTTGGTGGGCACTGTATGTTAAAACCAAACAACATTCAAGTTCGTTATTTTATTATCGGACGAAAGACCCGTACGTACACACGAGATTTGTCCTGTAATAGTTAACTAGAAAGCGAAGTTATATGAATTCAGACAATTACTTAAGCAAGCGTAACCGAGTAATTATTTGTTCCTCATTTGATTAGTTTTAGTATTCCAGCGTAGTAATATCGACACTTCTGAAAATTGTGTTGGTTCGTGATATGGCTGTGTTAGTATTTTTATCGTCCTTTCCTAATTAAAGTCCCATAAAGTCTCAGAAATAGCAATATTTTACTAACAAAAAATCCGTGAAACATTGGCAGGTTATAGAGCTCCCCAAATGAGATAGAATCAGCATATATTTGATCTATGTTGACTTTTATCCTAAGAATAATAATCTCCGCAAATCGTCAATTTGTAAACAAAGGAGTATTTTGTCCACCACACAAAATACTCCTTTGTTTACACTCTGAAATCGACGGGTCGTTCCGAAGACAGTACGTAAAGTTCCGTAATATATCGAGGACACATATATTGATGACCAATTTATGCGAGTACATGTATATGCATTTAAATAAAAGTCAAATACCGACCGGTATCCTCCGGTACTGGAATTTGCCGGTATCCTATTGCACTATATTATATAGGGTAATCGAGTGTAATATATCACGGGTGAATTAAAGGGAATAGATAGTTTTCATTAGGTTATGATATAACATATTGAAAAGTAAAGTGTCTATTTAATAATGTTTTAGACCTTACGTCAACTAGACCCCAGTACTATGCGGAAGGGATGCTGATTACAACATGCTCGTTTCGGGAACCCTTCAAGTTCATTTAATGAAAAGCATGGATACTGGCGGGAATAAGTAACTTGGGGCGCGCTGAGGGTGTCAGAATGACAATAATCCAGACATGTATGCAAAAACGTCATTTTGAAAAATGCGATATTTATAATAACATGGGGTTTAGCTGAATTAGTGCGAGGAACTTATTTTCTATCAATAAAATTGGACAGTATCGAGGTTTCGATTATTTGTATTCTTCTAAAAGCAATTTGTTAAAAACTTATTTATAAAGACACGTGGCCAATCAGAAATTCGTTCAATGTATGTATGAATCTGACGTCATGAGCGCGTTCCACATGGCTCATTCTCACAAATTGTAGTGTTTTAAAGAAAAGTCAATCAACAGGGAACAAATTCATATACCAAGTACGATAATATTCCAAGCTGTTTACGAGATCAACGTGCAAAAAGTATCTGCCGTTACGCATGGATGATTTTTTACATCAATAAGCCATTTTATTCCGGAAATCGATAAATTAATGCGTGGAATGAACAAATTATACAGCCTGAGATTTATTGATATAATATATCAGATGACATAATGTTGTTTTAGGGTGGCCAATTAGAAATTTGGTTAAGTGTATAGACGATGCCGAACTACTATCTGAACCTCTTGGTAAATTGACGGCATCGCACCCGCTGCCATTCGAGATATACGCTGATGACCCGGCATCACTTCTTTAACGATCAACTGGTGCCTTTGGTAACTTTTCGCTTTTCGGCTTGTGATCTTAACATAATCGGCATAGCTTCCGTGTGTAGAACTCATCCCTTCGGTGTTTTCGGGGAGCTTTTGGCATCGATTCGACTTTGGAAACCTTTCGGGATGTCTACATGATTATGAAGCCTCCAAAAGCGTCCCGAAGATGTGGATTGAATGTGGAATGATGCGCAAGGGTTCCATAACATCGCGAGGACATGCCGAACCATCTCGATCTGGCGAATTTCTGCTTCGGGAACCCTTCCGGTCCTAGTGGACGACAGGTCTTAGACATTTTAGTTTAATATATAAGTAAAAATATTTTTTGAATATTTTAATTTCTGTCAATCCTGTTAAAAAATGCCGCAAAGAAGCGTTGGCTTTAACAGATGAAAAAGTGTAATATACAAGTAGCACATAGTTAAATAGAAAACTATCACAATGTTTGTGAATAAGTTATACAAACCAACCCACCAAAGCTTAGTTATAACAACATCTACTCTATCCACGGCAATATACAGTATGTTTAACCAGCGATACCGACAGTTTCTATAGTTTCGAAAAGATACCGGCGGACACCGAGATTTAGTACTCGCCCGCGTATGTGAATAACTCGGTTCTCGGTACTTGACGAAAATAAGTTCGGCGTGTATAACAGTAAACAAAACATCAGAATGAAAGGCCAGAATTATCCATATTGTGTTAGTCAACTTATTGTTGCACAGTAATCAATATTTATAAAAACATAATACATTCTCGATAAGTAACTCATTTTGGGCACAAAATATGACTTGCTTTGAGCGTTAATGGGACTTTATGCGTATATTACATTAGCGGTTTGTCTATATCTAATTGGCAACGAACATATGTCAATGTTTATCATAACAGTGGTAGTGGACACATTTGTTGTCGTCTCTAATTAGGGGATGCGATTTTTATCAGTGTGGACATACCTCGTGGCATGTGACTTTTACGAAGAACGTAAGAAAAATATGTCAATACAAGGTTTAAAACATTTGATATTCTTTATTATTGGACCGATTATAACCAGAAACCATACATATTCAGGCCAAGAATGAGTTTCACGCGTCTTAACAAACGTTTCAACTGTCTCGGCAAGAATCTGTTCTTTTTGTACAAAAATATCACTCGGCATGGGTAATACTCATTCTAGATTGTGTACATAATCATTGCCTTTTTTATTTTTTATACGAGACATTGTATGTGTGAGAATATGGATAAGTGAATAAAGTATTGGTTTTCACTGCATTTTCCTTAAATCAATATATTTCATACAATAAAATACAATTGTTATATTATTGTTGTGACAGACGTTAATAACTAGCAGCATGTACTGATTGTCCGAAGAGCTATATTAGGAAGCGCAGACCAAGTCTGTGAAATTCCGATATAGAAGGTGCGGTGATGATTCAAGATTGACTGATAAATCAATTGCAAAATGTTTTATATATACGACTAACGTATCGACTTGTTAATAAATGTACGTAAACTAATTAATTCCGATGCGGGTAAGTAGTACTTACTTACTCTGAATGTTTTATCTCATTGAAAAATGTGATATAGATAAAGGAGTATATGGTACAACTAATTTACCTAGGTCAAAGGATGTTTGGGAGATCAAGTGCACTTTTGATACGAAAAGTATTGTTAAACCAGATTGAAGATTGTATCAGCAGGTTAACATAATTGAATAGTAATGCGGTTAACTTGTATAGCCATCATTGTATGTGACGTTTGTTTCGGCCAAGAGCACCAGAAAACATTTGCCAAACGTAGGATCACATCATTTTAAAAATCTAGACGTGGGAGTAGGTACATATGTTCATATGTATGTATAATTATATCAATATAATGTAATGTGATATTAAAACAAATTATTTGTAGATTAAACACACAAGAGTAATTTGTTTTGAATTTGTTTTGCATTGCAGCTTCATTTGCTATGCTATAACCGCATTGTGACTCTATATTGACCGTGAATGGATAAACTGAATTCCCATAGAGACTTTCAATCATTGCATTTCTTGTTAATGAATATCTAATCTTCAATTTGGAGTTAGAAAATGGCATTAGCACATCGTTTAGAAACACTTTCATTTGGAGGCGCGAATTGCTTAATGCTAAATCAACATCTAACGGTCCAGAAAGTGAGAAAATTAAAGTAGGCCTATACAAACGAGAGACAGTTTATGTTGAAATGGTACCAGGGTAATTGGTAATCCTAACCTTAATTGCATTTTCAGCTAATCTGACTACAATACTTACGGGGCGTAACTAACATCCATCTCGCACCCAACACTTGGTTTAAAAGTTAACATGTTTCATTTTATACCTGTGGTTAATATCATTGCCTAGCGATGATAACTTTATAATGATTCATTATTGAATACAAAAATGAGCCAACATTTTTACTAACTGACACTTGTAATAACAACTCAAAATATAAGTCGATATTATTCATATATTCATATTCTACCTACAGTGTTACCTTATACTTTGGACTGAAATCCAATATCAAAGAATCATTAGACGATATTTCTGTTAACTAATCGGGTCGGAGACTGGGAGGACATCGACTGGTCATCCGGGTGTTTAGGGGCTCTTTGTAACTCTTTAAATGCCACGCATCGTATTTACGGGCTTGGGTACCTACCGTCCTTCGGGACTTTGCAGATATAATAGCACGAAAAAGCTTTTGTTAACCCTACAATACTACCTGACCTCACTCGAAAAGCAACTTACTCAGAAAGTTACTATTTATGCTTTATCTAGTTCCTTTAATCCAATTTCCTATCCATAATCAACTCATAAACCTTCATCAATAGAAACGGATGAATTCAGAGACACGTTACCGCTGTAAAAATAACCAGAAATATCTCTTTAAATAGTCGACTCAGCGTTTCGGGTCCCCGGAGTATCATTTCATCGATAATGCCTGCTATCAAAGAGTTTCAGGTTTACACTTACTGTCAAATATTCAGACGAATCCGTGTTTTTCATCTGTTTGTGTTTAAATTAATGACCAATAGACCGTATCCGACCAATGACGTACATGTATTTGTGAATCATACCATAAATATTTTAGTCATATTAGCCATTTTTCCTATTCCCTATTGAATTTTATGATATGTCATCAATTTTATATTTTTTATCAAAACATAGTACATGTATTGTAAAATGTATGCACGTTTGGTTACGCGGCATATGATGAAACTGGGATGCCACAAGAGCATTGACAGTGTACCCTTCTAGCCCAGTCGTTTTCAAATGGAATGGTGCATGCAGGTATGAGTAAGTAGTTGCCTTAAAAAGTCCACCAGGCTTAGATTCTGCTAGTTACGATCTTCGTCCATTAAGGTTGGTTCAGATGATTACCATGCAGTTAGCTCTGGTTGATAAGTTCATACTTTACAGTCACACGTATAATTAAATGGAATTATTCCAATTTAATTTGAGCTTCGCATCAAGCAAGATATATGTACGTTGACTATGCACAACGAAACATGTCGGGCTTCCTTTCATATAATCTCCTAAGAGATGAACAGACATCTTTGACAATGACCCATAAAAGCCATTATTGATAATGGTTGTAAACACTTTCATGTGTACGGAAACACGGCTATTACCATGTTATCTTAGTAATTAAGTAAGTAAGTAAGTAAAGACTTTATTTAACGAGGCTACAAATGTTGTTACCCAATCTTTCATGTGGGCCTCAAACATAGCAGAAAAATATAATCGCTAGACATTAGTTCTTGTCCCAGACAGACAGTGTCTGAAGTCACGCAACACAATCTCTCGTTCTAATAGATATTTCCTAGTGATGGTAACGCAAAAAAGTATATATGCTAAAACATTTAGATGTAAACCGTAGGTCCTGGCTATAAAATGGATTGTCAAACAATCGATCTCGAAACTGCAATTTCTCTGGGATTTTATGGATTTTGTTCATTACGTTATCGGTGACCATGTAGTGTGATTAGACGTTGTAGTTTTTTGTAATTGATATAGATATTGCAAGTTGTTTAATAGATTTTTTTCTTCCTGAACGTTACCGTGGTCTTAAATTTAAGATGAAATGTTTTCTGGTTTGGCCCTTAAACGTTTGGTGTTGTTGATGTTTATGTGTAGTATGTACAGTATAGTTCGATTTCGAGCATTGAGCCGTGACTGCACTTTTAAAATGTAATCCATTCGCCGATAAAGATTGGCATGGGATTGACTAGTATTCAGATATGTATAACACACATTAGTAAGAAACATATCTTTAAATCATGACTATTGAAATCAATAAATCAAAATTTACCCGCACAAATAGACTCGTCTAAAAGGTCATGGCTCAGGGTTCAAAATTGAACTATAGAGTGTTGCATGGTTAAAACCATAATGTTCAAAAGCTACAACTCTCTGATCTGCTCTGATCTAATCAAAGATGGTTATATTGGTTATTTATCTTCAACTTATTCCAGGACCAAAAGTATGTTCGTGATGGCCTTAGACATATGATTACCTGGAAGAACGAGGGAGCAGCGGTCTATCTAATTACGAATCATTCACAAGCAATCAGGCTGTCACGGAGTTACATATTAGTCTTATAATTACAGGTCACGACACCGCGCCGTCAGAATGATCTTAGCAAGATTGCAAAGGCAACCTTCGTGCAGAAACCGTTTATATACTTTTATGTAAGATTTGCATGGTATAAATACTGTAGCGCACAGACAATCAATGCCATCCCACCGGCGACATTACCTAGTCACCCATTTAAGATTCAGACATAGAAACATTGAACGAACTCTCAATATTCCCACAAAAAGAATATTTCCAGCAATCAAATATAGCATATCTATATGAAAAGCTTGACCAATGAAAAAGACTGTTGTGTCATAAATTATTGAAGATTGACAGGCATGTCACAGTGAATAATGAAAGTGCAAATTACCAACCGAAGTATAGGCTCCTGTGTTATGAGTTTGTGGTCTAAAGATAGAAGATCAGTTTATATAGAATATACAGGGTAATCTCCATTTCGGTAGGACCTAGGCATTACTGTATGTCAAATGACCGCTGCCAAGAGATTTATCATAGGTCCGGATGTTAAAACGTTCCCGATATAAACTGACAGTTTAAAAATATGTACACTGGTTGACTGGTACAACATAAAATAATCTTCGTTACAGAAAGGTAGCATAGTACATGTTTATATTTCATCACTCCTCCCTCACCCTTTTCCCTTCATCGCAATCTCATACAGGAAACATTAGAACTCTATCACCCATGTATACACATGAATATACTCCTATCAACAATGTCATTTCTCATTAACCAACGGACAAACATAAGGAATTGAGAATATTTTTTTTTATCATACTACATGTATTCCATGTTTCTATAGTCAATGTTTTCATCAGTAAGAGAAAACATCGAAATGCGATACTTACACATAATACATTCCTCCCACGTACATAATTGATATCATTATAAACAAACTACAAAATACAGATTAACATATTTACAACTGTTCAATTCCCCGAGCAGACATTTACCGCAGACATTTCTGGTTATTGTAAAATAACAGAAATATTACTGAGTTTATGTGTCTCAACACCTTTGCTTCACAATACTCTATTTTTGTCATACATCTTGACAGGGATTGTAATATTTTCCTCGGAACGCATATACATAAACCCAATATGTTACAACCAAACAACATTCAAGTTTATTATTTTATTATCGGACGAAAGACCCGTACGAACACACGAGATTTGTCTTGTAATAGTTAACAAGAAAACGAAGTCATATGAATTCAGACAATTACTAAAGCAAGCGTTACCGAGTAATTGTGTATTCCTCATTTGATTAGTTTTAGTATTCCAGCGTAGTAATATCGACACTTCTGAAAATCATTAAGTTCGTCATTTGGCTGTGTAAGTATTTTCATTGTCCGTTCCTAATTAAGGGTAAATTACATTAGTCGGTCTGTCTTAATCTAATTGGCGACGATCATACGCCAATTTTACGAAGAACGTAAGAAAAATATGTCAATACAGGGTTTAAAACATTTGATATGTTTTATTATTTGACCGATTATAACCAGACACCATACATATTCAGGCCAAGAAGGAGTTTCACGCGTCTTAACAAACTTTTCAACTGCCTCGGCAAGAATCTGTTTTTTCTGTACAAACATACCGCATGGCATGGGTAATACTTATTCTCGGTTTAAGCGTAACGTTGTGTTCATAATCATAGCCATTTTGTATTTTTATGCGAGATATTGTATGTGTGAGAATATGGATTAGTAAGTAAAGTATTGGTTTTCACTGCGTTTTGCTCGAATCAATATATTTTATACAATAGAAAACAATTGTTATATTATTGTTGTGACAGACGTAAATAACTAGTAGTATGTACTGATTGTCCGAAGAGCTATATTAGGAAGCGCAGACCAAGTCTGTGAAAATCCGATATAGAAGGTGCGGTGATGATTCAAGACTGACTGATAAATCAATTACAAAAGGTTTTATATATACGAGTTGCGTAACGACTTGTCAATAAATGTACGTAAACTAATTAATTCCGATGCGGGTAAGTAGTACTTATTATTTCATGCTTATGAGTGGTTTACGGCGGAATAACGGTGGAGTATTCCCCGATAATTTCACTGTTCATAATTTCACAGTTCATAATTTCACGGAAACGGACTATTTTTTTTAAAACAAATTTCCCGCCGCCAAAAATAAAATAATAAGCATTTTCACTTGCTCTCTTAATCATTAACAAATAACAGAACATTATATGTACAAAAATGTAAAACAAATGGACGAAATTGAAGCCATTGCAGAAGAACTATTTGATTGCAACTCGACGCGCGCATGGCGGGAAAACGACGTCACGCAAAACATTGCAGGCATATAGTGGATTGTTTTCATCATTTAAGCTATTTGAAGCATGAAATAAATAGAATATTTGTATTTTTCCGTGTATGATCGTTTGATAATTCACCTCGTGAGCAGCTGACTTATATTTTCACTCATGGCTACGCCACTCGTGAAAATATTACATCAGCTGCTCACTCGGTGAATTATCAGCCGATCATACACGAAAAAATACAAATATCCTCTATCTAACTCTGAATGTTTTATCTCATTGAAAAATGTGATATAGATAAAGGAGTATATGGTACGAATGTTTTACCTAGGTCAAAGGTTGTTTGGAAAATCCAGCGCACTTTTGATACGAAAAGTATTGTTAAACCAGATTGAAGATTGTATCAGCAGGTTAACATAATTGAAAAGTAATGCGGTTAACTTGTATAGCCGTCATGGTATGTGACGTTTGTTTCGGCCAAGAGCACCAGAAAACATTTGCCAACACGTAGGATTACATCATTATAAAAATCTAGACGTGGGAGTAGGTACATATATTCATATGTATGTATAATTATATCAATATAATGTAATGTGATATTAAAACAAATTATTTGTAGATTAAACACAAGAGTAATTTGTTTTGCATTTGTTTTGCATTTGCAGCTTCATTTGCTATGCTATAACCGCATTTTGACTCTATATTGACCGTGAATGGATACACTGAATTCCCCTAGAGACTTTCAATCATTGCATTTCTTGTTAATGAATATCTAGTCTTCAATTTGGAGTTAGAAAATGGCATTAGCACATCGTTTGGAAACACTTTCATTTGGAGACGCGAATTGCTTGAAACTAACGGTCCAGAAAGTGAGAAAATTAAAGTAGGCCTATACAAACGAGAGACAGTTTATGTTGAAATGGTACCAGGGTAATTGGTAATCCTAACCTGAATTGCATTTTCAGCTAATCTGACTACAATGCTTACGGGGCGTAACTCACATCCATCTCGCACCCAACACTTGGTTTAAAAGTGAACATGTTTCATGTTATACCTGGGGTGAATATCATT
This sequence comes from Spisula subtruncata, assembly GCA_963678985.1. NCBI lineage: Eukaryota > Metazoa > Mollusca > Bivalvia > Venerida > Mactridae > Spisula > Spisula subtruncata. Next base: position 22,404,993 of record OY787661.1, read on the forward strand.
GCCTAGCGATGATAACTTTATAAAGATTCATTATTGAATACAAAAATGAGCCAACATTTTTACCAACTGGCACTTGTAATAACAACTAAAAATATAAGTTTATATTATTCATATATTCATATTCAACCTACAGTGTTACCTTATACTTTGGACTCAAATCCAATATGAGCGAATCATTAGCCGATATTTCTGTTAACTAATCGGGTCGGAGACTGGGAGGACATCGACTGGCCATCCGGGTGTTTAGAGGCTCTATGACGCGGCAGGAGAAGTTGTTAAATGAATCTCTTTTAATGTCACTCATCGTATTTACATTTACGGGCTTGGGTACCTACCGTCCTTCGGGACTTTGCAGATATAATAGCACTAAAAAGCTTTTGTTAACCCTACATTACTACCTGACCTCACTCGAAAAGCAACTTACTCAGAAAGTAACTATTTATGCTTTATCTAGTTCCTTTAATGCAATTTCCTGTCTATAATCAACTCAAAAACCTACATCAATAGAAACGGATGAATTCAGAGACACGTTACCCCTGTAAAAATAACCAGAAATAAATAGTCAACTCAGCCGAGCAGGAAGCGTTTCGGGTCCCCGGAGTATCATTTCATCGATTATGCCTGCTACCAAAGAGTTTCAGGTTTACACTTACTGTCAAATATTCAGACGAATCCGTGTTTTTCATCTGTTTGTGTTTTAATTAATGACCAATAAACCGTATCCGACCAATGACGTATTTGTAAATCATACCATAAATATATTAGTCATAGTAGCCATTAACCAAGTAACAGCATAATCCTTAACCCAGAGTACCAAAATATCATACGAACTTCTATTCAGGAAACAGTCCAATATAATAATGCGGCAAATCCTAATACTCTATGGGAAGTAATAAAAGGCACTGTACGAAATGAATCCATAAAATTTTCAGCAAAAAGGAAAAATGATAATAAAAAAGAACAATTGCAACTAGAACAAAATATTTAAAAAATTGAAAGCGAAATAAATGAATCACATCATAATAATGAACTCCTGAATAAACTTAATACAGAAAAAGAAAAGCTAGACCACTTGCTAGATGAAAATATAAAAGATATCTTACTAAGAACAAAAGCTGAATGGATTGAAGGAGCTGAGAAAAATACAAAATATTTTTCAAGCTTTGAGAAAAAACAAATGAAAGAAAAAACAATAAATAAAATTGAAAATAATGGGTCAATAAAAACCAAAACAAAAGACATCCTAATAGAAATCCAATCATTTTATAGCAAATAATACCGCAGAAACGAACAAATTGAACATGATACGGATTTCTTTCCGGACGCCCATAAACAACTAAATAATGAACAGAAGCTAACATGTGAAGGCCTTTTATCAGAATACGAGTGTGGCAAGGCTCTTAAAGATATGCAAAATAGGAAAAGTCCTGATTCTGATGGCCTAACAACAGAATTCTACAAAATTTTCTGGAATGATATAAAACCATATTTAATAAAATCTTTGAATTACTCATTTCAAAATAATAAACTCACTGAACTCCAAACACAAAGTGTAATTTCTCTCCTGCCAAAAAAGAACAAAATTTTAACTGACATAAATAATTGGCGACCAATATCACTTTTAAATGTAGATTATAAAATAGCTTCAAAATCAATTGCTAATAGAATGAAAAAAGTACTTGATGATATAATTAATAAGGACCAAACTGGATTTATTAAAGGAAGATACATTGGTGAAAATGTAAGAATACTTTATGATGTAATCGAACAAAGAAACAAAGATAATGAAGAAGGGTTAATATTTTTCTCGGATTTTCATAAAACTTTCGATAGTGTAGATCACGATTATATATTCAAATATTTAGAATACTTTAACTTCGGTAACACATTAATTAATTGGATTAAACTTTTCTATAGAGATGCCAAAAGCTGTATTACAGTAAATGGCAACTTGTCAAACTTTTTTAAGATAGACAAGGGTGTGAGGCAAGGCTGTCCTTTATCCCCATATCTTTTCATTATAGGCATTGAAATATTATCACAATCTATTGACAAAAACGACAATATAAAAGGTCTCACGATAAAAAATATCGAAATTAAACAAACCTTATTTGCTGATGACGCCAGCTTCTTTTTAGATGGAACAGAAAAATCTTTCAAAAATCTTATTAGAACATTTGAAAAGTTCAATCTGGTGTCTGGCCTATCATTGAATGTGTCTAAATGTACTGTACTTAGAGTAGGATCATTACAAAATACAAATATAATATACTGCAAATCAAAACAATTCACATGGACATCAGATGAAGCTTCAATGCTAGGAATCGTTTTTACAAATAATCCCAATAAAATATTACAATTGAACTTAGACCCAAAAATAGATGCGTTTCAACATACTCTTTATAAATGGAGGAGATGGAAATTGTCCCTAGTAGGTAAAATCACCGTCCTTAAATCTTTTGCATTCCCAAAACTAGTATATCCATTAACTGTTTTAAATAGCCCAGATGAAGAAAGAATTAAAAAAATAAAAAATATCATGTTTGACTTCTTGTGGGATTCTAAACCAGACAAAATATCTCGAAATACTATTATTCAGGGATACGAAAATTTGGGGACTAAAAATGATAGATATTGATGCATTTTTAAATTCAGTGAAGGCAAGCTGGGTAAAAAGAATCGGCACAAAAACTGAAGCTAAATGGAATATACTTTATAATAAGGAGCTCTCAAAACATGGATATGATATATTTAAATGTAACATTAGTAAAACAGATGCAAATAAACTTAACTTTAACCATACATTTCTGAAAAACATTATCTCATCATGGTGTTCAATAAACTATACTACAGAGTCTATGAATAACCTAACAAAAGAAATTATATGGAATAACTCGAATATTAAACATACAAATGGTAATATGTTTTTATATAAAAAATGGTTGGAGAAAGACATCATATTCATAGATCAAATTTATGACTTCCAAGTAAAAGACTTTCTTACCTTCGAACAAATGCAAAATGAATATGGTATCGAAAATGGAGAATTTCTCAACTACTTATCACTAATAAAGTCTATAAATAAAACACTGGGAAAGCAATTAATGGACGAAGACAATCTACCATCATAAGAACCTGAATACCTGTTTGACAAGCTCAAATCTAGTAATATGGGAAATAAAATGTTGTATGAAACACAAATCAAAACAAAAAAGGTTAATGCAAAAGCAATCATTAAATGGGAAAATGAATTTCAAGAAAGAACAATCACATGGAAAAATATATTTACTATACCATTACATTGCAACATAGACTCCAAATTAAGAGAGTATCAATATAAATTCTTAATGAAAGTAACACCTAATAATGACTATCTTTATAAATGCAAATTAACAACTTCTAGATTGTGTGACTTCTGTTTAATGAACACGGAAACACAAAAACACCTCTTTTGGGAATGTCAAACAATCCAACATTTTTGGCTTAACATACAAGAATACTTGGACAGTAACAACATCTTTGTAAATATACTAAACTACAGAACCATAACACTAGGGCTGGAAAACAAAAAAGATAGCAGAACCGAAAACATAACCAATTTTATATTAATATTGGCAAAATACTTCATAAGCTATTGTAAATACGACAAATCAACTCCTTCAATAGAACATTTCAAACATTATCTTACACGACGCATATACATCGAAAGAATCATTGCAACGAAAAAAGACAAACTAGAATTGTTTGAAACAAACTGGAATGGATTTAATATCTAATACCATATCACTAGCACATCACTATAGAAAAATACATTGAAAGGCTCACACCCTTCTTACACCCTCTTTCCTTCTCACCTCTTTTCGCCTTTTTCTCTTCACTTCTCTAAAACAAGTCAATACACAAACTAATAACCACAAGCATAGAATTTGAACTTTATATTATATTATGTTAATATGTATTGCTGTTGTTTCTGTGTGTATTGCACTGGTTTTTATTTTTGAAGTGTATGTATATATCTGAAAAAGTGAATAAAATATATATATATATAGTAGCCATTTTTCCTATTCCCTATTGAATTTTATGATATGTCATCAATTTTATATTTTTTATCAAAACATAGTACATGTATTGTAAAATGTATGCACGTTTGGTTACGCGGCATATGGTGAAACAGGGATGCCACAAGAGCATTGACAGTGTACCCTTCTAGCCCAGTCGTCATATATTTGAAATATTAGTAAGACAGTATGTTTTCAAATGGAATGGTGCATGCAGGTATGAGTAAGTAGTTGCCTTAAAAAGTCCAACAGGCTTAGATTCTGCTAGTTACGATCTTCGTCCATTAAGGTTGGTTCAGATGTTTACCAGTTAGCTCTGGTTGATAAGTTTATACTTTACAGTCACACGTTTAATTCAATGGAATTATTCCAATTTAATTTGAGCTTCGCATCAAGCAAGATATATGTACGTTGACTATGCACAACGAAACATGTCGGGCTTCCTTTCATATAATCTCTGAAGAGATGAACAGACATCTTTGACAATAACCCATAAAAGCCATTATTGATTATGGTTGTAAACACTTTCATGTGTACGTAAACGCGGCTATTTCCCTGGTATCTTAGTAAGTAAGTAAAGACTTTATTTAACGAGGCTACACATTTTGTTACCCAATCTTTCATGTGGGCCTCAAACATAGCAGAAAAATGTTATTGCTAGACATTAGTTCTTGTTCCAGACAGACAGTGTCTGAAGTCACGCATCTCTCGTTCTAATAGATATTTCCTAGTGATGGTAACGCAATAAAGTATATATGCCAAAACATTTAGATGTAAACCGTAGGTCCTGACTATAAAATGGATTGTCAAACAATCGATCTCGAAACTGCAATTTCTCTGGGAGTTTATGGATTTTGTTCATTACGTTATCGGTGACCATGATTAACAATATAAATGTAATGTAATGCTATCAAGCGGTCAATCTACGTATCTGTTATACGTCTTCCTACACTTCAAATTATTATTCGTTACAATCATATTACTTACTATGTAACCCCTTGCATGAACAGGTTTGGAATGTCCACGGGAAGAGTCTATGGCAGGTTATTTGTCCTTTCATCTGTATGTGTATGCCTTTCGTTTTCCGATGTTTCGTTAGAATACTATTTCCCGGACCGTTTATTTCTTCCTTATTTTACTTGCGTATGGTGGTTAGATAAGGCAAAACAGTTCTTTAGTGTGTAACGTTGTAGTTTTTTGTAATTGATATAGATATTGTGAGTTGTTTAATAGATTGTTGTTTTTTTCTTCCTGAACGTTCCTGTGGTCTTAAATTAAAGATAAAATGTTTTCTGGTTTGGCCCTTAAAAACGTTTTGTGTTGTTGATGTTTATGTGTAGTATGTAGAGTGTTGCATGGTTAAAACCATAATGTTCAAAAGCTACAACTCTCTGCTCTGCTCTGATCTAATCATTGATGGTTATATTGGTTATTTGTCTTCAACTTATTCCCGGACAAAAAGTGTGTTCGTGATGTCCATAGACATATGATTACCTGGAAGAACGTGGGAGCAACGGTCTATCTAATTACGAATCATTCACAAGCAATCAGGCTGTCACGGAGTCAGATATTAGCCTGATAATTACAAGTCACGACATCGCGCCGTTAGAATGATCTTAGTAAGATTGCAAAGGCAACCTTCGTGCAGAAACCGTCTATATACTTTTATGTAAGACTGGCATGGTATAAATACCGTAGCGCACATACAATCAATGCAATTCCAACGGCGACAGTACCTAGCCACCCATTTAAGATTCAGACATAGAAACATAGAACGAACTCTCAATATTCTCACAAAAAGAATATTTCAAGCAATCAAATATAGCATATCTATATAAAAAGCTTGACGAATGAAACAGACTGCTGTGTCATAAATTATTGAAGATTGACAGGCATGTCACAGTGAATAATGAAAGTGCAAATTACCAACCGAAGTATAGGCTCCTGTGTTATGAGTCTGTGGTCTAAAGATAGAAGATCCGTTTATATAGAATATACTGGGTAAACTCCATTTCGGTAGGACCTAGGCATTACTGGATGTCAAATGACCGCAGCCAAGACATTCATCATAGGTCCGGATGCCATGTTAAAATGTTACCGATAGAAACTGACAGTTTAAACTATGTACACTGGTTGACTGATACAACACAAAACAATCTTCGTTACAGAAAGGTAGCATTGTACATGTATATATTTCATCACCCCTCCCTCACCCTTTCCCCTTCATCGCAATCTCATACAGGAAACATTAGAACTCTATCAACCATGTATACACATGTATATACTTCTATCAACAATGTCATTCCTTATTAACCAACGGACAAACATAAGGAATTTAGAAAAAAAATATCATACTATCCCATGTTTCTATTCTCAATGTTTTTCATCAGTTAGAGACAACATCGAAAATGCGATACTTACACATATTTCATTCCTCCCACGTACATAATTGATATCATTATAAACAAACTACAGAATACAGATTAACATATTTACAACTGTTCAATTCCTCGAGCAGTCATTTACCGCAGACACTTCTGGTTATTGTAAAATAACAGAAATATTACTGAGTTCATGTATCTCAACACTTTTGATTTACAATACTCCATTTTTTGTCATACATCTTGACAGGGATTGTAATATTTTGCTCTGATCACATAAACATGAACATGATGTAAAAACCAAACAAATTCAATTTGGTTATTTAGTTATCGGACGAAAAACCTGTACGTACACACGAGATTTGTCCTTAAATAGTTTACAAGAAAACGAAATATTATGAATTCAGACAATTACTAAAGCCAGCGTTACCGAGTAATTATTTGTTTCTCATTTGATTAGTTTTAGTATTCTAGCGTAGTTATATCGACACTTCTGAAAATCATTAAGTTCGTGATTTGTCTGTGTTAGTATTATTTATCGTCCGTTCCTAATAAAGCGTAAATTGCCTTAGTCGCTCTGTCTTAATCTTATTTGCAGCGATCATACGTCAATGTTTATCATAACAATGGTACAAATGTAACACACTCTCTTGTTGACGTCTCCTATTAGCACGGTGGAAATAAAAAGTGGTAAGTGACGTACTTGTTGAATTAGAGTGCAATACATATTTGTCAAAACATCGATGGCTTAGAATGAGAAGGTCGTAACTACTACATACGACCTTTTAAGATTCATACATATTAAAAATAAGTATCACAATGCGCTTCTTACGAGCTCCTTTTCATAAAAATCGGAACTTGTCATGTTGACCAAAACGAAGTTTAAACCGCTTGTTTTACCATGTGGAAAGAGTGATTATCGGACTGTATTTTCTCGTTTGCTCAAGCTATTGATTTTGTATTAACGAACGGAAATGTTAAAGCACTCGACATATGCAGAATCGTATTAATTACATTGATATCAAGCACTCCATGGTGTCCATATCACCATAAGACAAGCGTTTATTTATGAATGTTAATATTCAACAATCGCATTTGAAAAAAAATGTACAAAACTAAATTTACCTTTATTGAATACCTGTGCATGTAACTAGATTAAGATGTTACGCGTATATCCCTATCATGATTGATAATCATTTTTCTCAATTGGCCACCAGTTTTCTCTACCATTGTCTATATGTATTTGCCACTGTGAGGCAATTTTATAACGTTTAAAAGTTTACTGTAACTAAAAGTAAATTATATTGAAATGATCAGAGGTAGCTCTGTGAAGCAGCATCATGTGTAAGTATAAGGAAACGCGTACACAGTCTGTACAATCCGATAAGGAATGTGCGGCGATGATTCAACAAAGACTGATTATTCAATTGCAAAATGTCTTATACAATAAAATGAACAAGTATTATGCTATTGTTGTGATAGACATAAATAACCAGCAGTATGAACTGACTGTCCGTGAAGCTGTATTAGGAAGCAGATACAAAGTATGTGAAATCCGATATAGAATATGTGGTGATGATTCAAGAATAACTGATTAATCAATGACAAGAGGTTTTATATACTAGATGCGTCATATCGATCTATCAATGACTGTACGCAAGTTAAGGTACTAGTATTGTCATGTCTCTCACACTTTTGGCAAGTGTTTTTGCTCAGTGAGAATGTACATTGGTTCAGGTTAAGCCATTGAAATGTGGTTACTTTTTAGACTGTGTAAACTAGTCATAACCTAGTCATAACCGAGTCTTCGGTGAAAAGAGAGAAACACAGAATATATTTGAGCCGTTCACCAGGAAAACCGGGTTTAGTAACACAATTGTGACAATTTTGGAAATATATGGTTCGAAAAAGGAGTCTCTTATGAACAGTGTCTGAAAATTTGAACAAATTAATTAATATACTTTAAAAGTTATAGCATTTTTAAACCAACCACTACCGCCTACTTTTTGAGTAACGTCTCAAGCGTCATTTTTTACGTTTTTGACGTGACGTAAACTGGCATTAAAAAGATCCAGTATCTGAGTATCAGATAAATTTTCGACGTAAACTTTTTAAAATGTGGCACATTTTAGAATCATAGTCTAATTTTGATAAAACGTGTCCAATTTGTGAGTGTTGGCCTACAAGAAAACATAGCAAGTGTTTTTAGCTGCCTTACCCATGTTTTCATTGATATGAGTACTTTTTGGAAAATTTGTCTCTTCCTAAATCGCTAGGTTAATCGCCTCCGTGATTTAAAATCGTAATTAAAACCAAGACGTAATGGGAAGATATATATCAATGTAATGTAATGTCAGACAAAAACAATTGTTGATTAAATCTTGGTTACACATTCTATCTTGTAGCTCAGATTAAAAACAAGAGTAATTTGTTTTGAATTTGCTGTTCCATTTCTTTCGATCTTACAGCTTTTCTGGCATTATATTGACAATGAATTGATAGACTGAATTCCCCTAGAGCATTTCAATCATTGCATTTCTTGTTAATGAATCTCTAATCCTCAATTTGGGGTTAGAAAATAGTTTAAGCATCTCGTTCGGAAACAAATCTATTTAGAGGCGCGAATTGCTTGAATGCTAAATCAACACCTATCGATCCAGAAAATTGGGAAATTGTAGTAGGCCTATCATATATAACGAGAGATAGTTTATGTCAGTATGGTATCATGGAGCGGTTAGTTATGTAAGTTAATTTATTTTCATAACCCAATCGAGAAATACATGCGTTCGCATGTTTAAATTTTCTTTTTTAGCCAATCTGACTTAATGCACATTTTTCCCAATCCCTCATCCATCTTGGTCCACTATATTTGGCATAAATGTAAAATACTTTAGAGCCTGTTAGACCTGTAGTTATTCTCACTATCATTAGATGCTAACTTTATCAATGATTCATTATTTGAAAATTTCATGTACCAATAGGTAACAAATGGGATTTTGTAATTACGGCATCTTGATTACTCATAACAAAACAAATATAAATCGATGTTAATAATATGTATTTATATTCACTCTTTAGTACTGCCTTATATCTGGGACTCAAATCCAAACTTAACAAATGATCGGCCGATGTATATGTGTTGATAAATCGTGAAGGAAGACGAATGAACATCGACCGGTCATCCGGGCATTTTTGAGCGCCTGGATTCGGTCAGAGGATAATATCAAGTAACTTACTTCATGTCACTCATCGAACCGTCCGTCAGTTCATATGTGTGTACATGTTTCTCTCATGTATAGACCTGTGAGAAGTTACGCACTTTAGGGGGATAATTTATTCGGTCCATTATACAAGGTTCATGCATCGGGATATATCAATTTCAAGACAAGCGTTGCACCTCAAGAATGAAATATCAGCAATAAGACGAGTTCATTCATCAAAATTAATTAATTATCAACAAATGCTACCTAACACTAACTCGAGAAGCTATTTACTCACATATTTGTAACACCTATATATCCTTTATCTAGTCATTTTAATCATATATCCCCTGCCAATAATCAAATCTTAATACACCTGTTACTATATATAGTAACATATTTGCGTTGACAAAATCCGTATTATCGGTCCGCCGGGGATATTATCAACAAACGCCGAGGATATTATCGATCACGTGACCGATAATCGCCCTGCGATTGAGCGCACGCGCGACGTGACGTTATTTACGCGTGTTTTGCGTTAGAAATACGTAGACGCTCCAACTTGAAAAACAGTTTTTTTGAAATGTGCATCAAAACCAACACCAATTTGTAGCAAATGATCTAACTAAGAAAATGAACCCCCATTTCATACGTTTCCATTCAGTAATAAAAAGGTTACAGCAGTTTTTGTAACTAAGAAATGCTCCAATAGGAGTACGGAGTATAAGTTGGAGAATGGAGTATGTACTCCAATATCTATAATCACTGGGCCAGTTGACCTTAAGTGCTTTCATAGCTTTCCTTCCACGGAACAAGTGTATTAAAAGGTTCAATACCTTGGCGCGCTGTGTCATTGAGTGATGATATCCCCGGCTCTTGATAATGGCACTCGGGCTAAAGCCCTCTAGCCATTATCGACGCGCCGGGGATATTATCACTCAATGCCACAGCGCGCCCAGTTATTAATCTCTAAATAAAATATCAATAGAAAACGGATATATTCAGAGATGCGTTCGTTGTATAACATAACCTGCAAGGTCTCCTTAAATATTCTACACAGTCGTACAGGAAGCGTTTCGCGTCCCTCGAGTACTATTTTATCGATCATGCTTGCTTATCAAAGAGATTCAGGCTTACGCTTACTGTCAATTGTGCAGACCAATCCGATTTTTCTGGATTTATTTGTGTTTTAATTACAGATCAATTGACCGTACCAGACCATGACGTATTTTGTTGGATTGTAATTAACAGTTTGTGAATCATGTAAAGGTAAATAAATGGTGTTAGCCTTTGTCTATATTCACTGATAGAAATGGTTTATGATAAGTCATCAATTCATTATCTTTATCGATTTTACAAATGTATTTTTTGATTATTGTGACATAGTGGTGTCTTATAAAGATAGTTACTATCACGTAGTTGCCTTAGAAGTCCACCCTATTAGCACAGTCAGAAGATTTCGGATCAATTAGTATGTAAGTGTGATGGCACAAGGGTGAAATGAGGGTAGGTGAATCACATAGTGGCATTGATTGTCCGTCACAATAACGCTGTTGGCATAAAATCAAAATTTCTTGGCTCGATCCTGGGTTTGGTATGGCCGACATGTATGCCGGTTTGTACTGACCGATCTCCGTGATGGGTGTTCTTCCTAAACAGTAGACTAGCATTTCTCGTATGCATTTAATCGATTACCAAATAACATAAATAATACTGAAGTGGAATGTAGCTATTTCTGAGACATGAGGAATAGTCTGACATATGTAGTAATGAACACATGTACCTACGTCGACATCGTAGACACGCACCTAATATCTAAATGTATTATCCCTGCCGTAGAGCACAGCTGTTGTTCGCGAGATATGTGAGACTAGTCCTTAATTCATAGGTGGTTTCGTTATAGTGACCACAATAGTTAGTCTGGAAAGAAACACATATACATATACGAGTACATTTGTCTAGTTGAAGAGAAAGAATAATGGTGAGACAATGCTCGTAAAAATCAATGTCTTATTCCGTATTGTAGGCCTAGTGGGAAAGTTGCCTTATGTTGAACAATTCATTAAAACCCGAAATTAGCGAAATCAATGTTTTGTCATACAAAAACTTTTTATTTTTAAACAAATGAAATTTCATTTTGAGCCCCTCTGGTGAAATGCGTATTCAGGCAACAATATTATAGCGGACATTTTTATTTAAATGTAAATATTTGTGTTGTTTTTGAGGTCAGTTTAAATCTTTATATCCAAATTCGAAAGCCTGGTAAAAGCGTATTTTTCAAACAATGGGCAAAAATTAATATTTATTTCATCCGGTGGCAATATAAAAAGCTAGTGTTCATGTGAAGTTTCATTTAAATCAGACCGAAGGCGGTTAAAGTAGAACGACCGCGGACAATGTTTGTGACATTATATCTTACATATGGGTTACACTGCTCACTTGATACAGGGTTTCCAGTTAACCCACATCTACAAAGATCAACTACTGAAACGAAGTACCGACATATATATTCATTTTCTAGAATTAATTCCCCCAAACGTCACCTTCAATTCCTCCAAATATTATCGCATTATACATGTAACACAAATATTGTCTGACAGGTGTATTTTTGTGAACTGAGGAATATCTCAGTTTCAGATGGGAAAATGGACCGTTACTCTACTACAACACTAATTGTATCATCTAGTTTCAATATGAACTCAATTACCAATAACAGTATATTTCAAAAGAGACAGAAAACGAAAGTTCACAGATGTTTTGTTTTCTCGTGTTTTATCGGGTTTTCTCACACTCTCTCTATCACGAAAATTTTGAAAGAAAAATTACAGAATGTTAATTGTTTTTAAATTGCCACTCTATCTATTGATGATGGATTTTATTCAAATTGTTCCATTTTATTAAAATAAATGCAGTCATAATAATTAAATTAGAATTCACCCATGTTGGTGAAATTGTTACTGTTTGAATGAATATAATGCATGTTCAACACTGTAAGTCTATGGGTAAGTCTATGGGTTTTCAACACTGTAAGTCTATGGGTGTTCAACACTGTAAGTCTATGGGTGTTCAACACTGTAAGTCTATGGGTGTTCAACACTGTAAGTCTATGGGTGTTCAACACTGTAAGTCTATGGGTGTTCAACACTGTAAGTCTATGGGTGTTCAACACTGTAAGCCTATGGGTGTTCAACACTGTAAGTCTATGGGTGTTCAACACTGTAAGTCTATGGGTGTTCAACACTGTAAGTCTATGGGTGTTCAACACTGTAAGCCTATGGGTTTTTCAACACTGTAAGTCTGTTGGTGTTTAACGCTGTAAGTTTATTGTCCAAGTAATTGATCGTATCAGCAAATATTTGGAGGTATCAATGTCGAACGTAGGACAAACTGATCAGATACACACACTGTCTGAGTACATATTAAGAAACTTCCTTGGTTAATACTTAGCATGAACGTCAAGCTGAAGATGTGACAAATGTACGTCATATGACAGATTCGGGCTTGCAGTGGGTATTTTGGGGTATGAGCAATCAATCAAAAGGTAGGACATTATAACAATTGGGCCAATCAGAGAACGGCTTGTTCTGTATATTTGATCAAGCATGAAGCCAGTTCAGCACAGACCAGGACTTAATGACATGTTGCAAGTCATCGTTCCAACCAAGGTAGCACGTGTTGGTAGACAACGCTAAGTTGGTCATGTGATTTCGAGTAAAAGGTGTTTCGAAATATACAGAGTGTATCGTTGATTATTACAGAATAATTAGTATTACAAATAAGGCCGACCCAGCTGAAGCTAAAAACGTTGACAATAATAACCAGTAGGCTATATAGCGAACACCTGTAAAACTTAGGACTACCTTAAAGAAAAACTCTTAAGACAGTTATCGTAAATGCGGACTGTTGTATAAATATGAAATAAGCCGTTCAACGATGACATAGCACCACCATGTGATGATCAAAGGCCGGGCAAACCTACAGTCATCAACAGAAAATATCGTAGATTCAATGCCTGTTTGGCGGTAGACACTAATAGAATAACAAGTGCTGTATAAATTGCAGCTACATGTGATTTTATCGTAGTTACAGCATATTATATCACTACTGAACAGCTTAACATGGCGAATATATGTGTCCGGGCAACTACTTAACCCTTAAATAATGATCAAATGATGCAAAAAGTAGCGTTTTAGATAAGAAAACGTCGTAACGTCGCAATTTTTGACGTCGACTTGGGACGACTAACGTTACACGCGCTTACTAAAAGGTTAATATTATGCAATCCCTTCATTGTTCCAAGTTGAAATTTTGTCTGTGAATCAAGGAATGATGTGCTTGTGCTAGTGTGCGTTTTCATTAATATCCGTCCAATGGTTTTTCAGCAATATCGATCGTCCGGGAATGAAATGAACAACCCTCGTACGTGTGCAAGTTGTAGCCCTCGCTACAGCTTTTTGTTTTGTTATTTGTCATGCACGAATATGACAGTAAGATTCATACAATGTCTACCATTGTGCATTGCTCTGACTGGCGTTTTCTGGATATTGATGGATAAAAGTCCTGTACATAATCAACGACCAGCCACATTTACAACAGCTGTCCAACTAGTTTATATATGTATGCACCAGTAATACAACCGGCATGAAACCTGATTGTTACCACAACCCAGCTCCCAACCAAACTATATTGGAACATCTATTTGCCTATACACACACACATGTATATAGTCAGAATTTACCCCAATAAGAAATAGATAAATACCATTTGATTTGTTTAAACGTGATTACAGTTAAAGACGCGCGGACGCCTGCGGAAATGAAACTAGGAAATGAAACTAATGTGTTACCAAACCATTGATGGGAGTTCGATTTCCGATTTCCAGTTGCCTTTCATGTGCTGAATGTGGGCTATAAATTAAATACATACGCAATCGAAACGTGGATACTTAACTTTGTACAATGTATGTTACAACATTGTTTGAAAAAATATGTAAGCACAAAGTTACAAAACCATTACGCTCTCTAACAGTTATCCAAGTCATGATTAATTAAGAAAATTCCGACTTCCCAAACAAGTCAATGGTTGGTGTACTTGCTGTCTAATCTGGCAATCCGGATTCAAGTCCGGATGGAAGCATTCATAATTCAATTGAGTTGTTTGGCTAATAAAGATTAAGCTCTTCCTAAAACGCTACGTTTGGTACATCTGTAGTTGTAAATCCTAATTGAAATCAATGTATTATAATGTCAGACAAAATTTGTTGATTTAATTTGGGCTACAAGTTCTATCTTGTGACTCAGATTAAATACACGAGTAATTTGTTTTGCATTTGCTGTTTTCATTTGCAACGTTCTTACAGTGTTTCTGGCAGTACGAAGGGCATTCAATATTGACTTTGAATTGATAGACTGAATTGCCCTATAGCATTTCAATCATTGCATATCTTGTTAATGAATATCAAATCTTCAATTTGGATTTAGAAAATGATTTGAGCATCTCGTTCGGAAACAAATCTATTTAGAGGCGCAAATTGCTTGTATGCTAAATCAACACCTTACGATTCAGAAAATTGGAAATAGTAACAGGCCTATATTAGGAGAGGCAGTTTAAGTTCGAATGGTATCAAGGATAGTTAGTCCTGTAAGTTAACTTGTTATCCTAACCCAATTGAGAAGTAAATGCGTTCGCTAGTTTAAATTTCATTTCCAGCTAATCTGACTAAATGCACATGAGCCCAATCCCTCGTCGATCTTCAACTACCATATTTGGCTTAAAAGTAACGTGACTTTAGAGCCTGTTAGACCTGTGATAATTCTCATAATCATAAGATATTAACAGTCTTATGACTCATTATTGGACATTTGATGTTCCAATTTGTACAAAATGGGTTTTTATAATTACAAGAACTTGCTTACTCCTAACAAAACAAACGTAAATCGATGTTATAAATATATGACCTGTGCTGTGGGATTTCCAACCTGATGTCAAAATTTTACATCTGCACATTTTGGTAGGATTGTGTAGAGTAATGTTTAGGGATTCGAAAAAGTTATACCTTCTCAAAATCGTCCAATTTAGTGACATGCTATGACAAAATGAAAACTAGAGGCATGAAATTACAACTGACGTTCAAAATGACGTCATTGACGTCACAAAAAATGTTCAAATATTGTGACGTCATATAATTAATACAGACCCTATTATAAGCGTCCTATAAGAAAAAGGAATTAAACTATATATATTTAATTTGTTGGATCATGACGCATAAAGGATGCATTTTAATCTAATTTGATATTTTGAGTAAACGCGTAAAAATAATTTACCAATTCTCAAAATTCTCACTTTTCGTTTATGTTTTACTCCATTTTACCCCAAAAATACTATCATTTAGCAAAATATTCTGGCACTTTAGTTTTGATATCTTAAACTGCACGGCACTATGTACCTACCACAATAAAAAATCAAATATATATATTTTTATGACATTGTTATCAACCGATTCCCAAAATTCTCGCTTTTGTTTAGATTTTGACACGTTTTGCCCAAAAATATAGGATTTTAGGCAACGATCTGGAAAATGATTTTTAATATCGTACACTACAAGTAACAACATACTTATCAGAATCTATTTTTATCCCATAAAACTGCAATTAGTGATGTGGGTTACTGATTACAAAAAAACACGCTTAGCTTTTATATTTTGTAAGGTTTTACCCCAAAATTACTTACTTTCACAAACATGTAAGGACCTAGATTTTTAGTATGTTACAAGACACACATAGTGTGACATCTTCAAACAAAAAACATTTTCGCAATTTTTCTTAAAAAAAAATGTGCTCTGAACTAAATATGGGTTTCCCAAAAACCAATATTTTATCAATCGGTTAGAAACCGCACAGCTATTTATATTCACTCTTTAGTACTGGCTTTTATCTGGGACTCACAGTTAACCTTTACAAATGATCGGCCGATGTATGTGATGATAAATCGTGAAGGAGGACGAATGAACATCGACCGGTCATCCGGGCATTTTTGAGCGCTTGGTTGCGGCCAGAGCAGAATGTCAAGTAACTTATTTTTATGGCACTCGTCGGACGGCTTTCAGCTCCTGCGTGTTCACACTTCTCTCAACTATAGGCGTATATGGAGTTAAACGTTGTGTTTAATTTAGGAGGAGAACTTAGTCGGTCCATTACACAGGGTTCATGCACCGGGACATATATCTATTTCAAGACGTGCGTTGTACCTCAGGAATGAAATGCCAGCAATAAGAGGGTCCATTCGTCAAAATCAATTAATAATCTACAAATGATATCTGGCCTAACTCACGAAGACATCTACTCACCTACTTTATTTATTCATATATCTTGCCAATAATCAACTAATAAAATATCAATAGAAAACGGATACATTCATAGACACGTTACCGATGTAAATCATAACTTGAACATTCTCTTTAAATATTCGACCAGCCGTACATGAAGCATGTCAGCTCCCACGAGTACCATTTCATCGACCATGCTTGCTATGAAAGAGAAAGAGAATCCGATTTACATTTACTGTCAATTGTACAGACCAATCCGATTTTTCTGGATTTATGTGTGTTTTAAATGAAAGATCAATAGACCGTACCAGACCATGAAGTATTTTGTTGGACTGTAATTAACAGTTAGTGAATCATGTAAAAGAAAATAAATGGTATTAGCCTTTCTCTATATTTACTGATAAAAATATTTTATTATAATGAATCAATTCATTATCTTTATCGATTTTTTCAAAGTTATTTTTAATTATTGTGACACAATGGTGTCTATTAAAGATAGTTACTATCAAGTAGTGGCCTTGTAAGTCCACCCTACTTGCACAGTCAGCAGATTTCGGATCAATTAGTATAGGATAGGTGAATCACATAGTGGCATTGACAGTCCATCACACTAGCTCAGTTGAAAGAAAATTAGAACGTATTGGCTCGACTCCTGGGTTTGGTATGCATGTTACGCCGTCCTACATTTGTTCGGATTGGACACATATTGCCAAATATGTATGCCCGTTTGTACTGACCAATCTCCGTAATGGATGTATGTGTTCTTCCTAAACCGTAGACAATAATTGACTGTTCTCGTATGCGTTAGGTCAATTACCAAATATCATAGGTGTACTAGTAATACTGAAGTGTGATGTAGCTATTACTGTGACATGAGGAATTGTCTGACACATGTATAGAGTAATGAAAGCCTAAGTCTACACCATAGACACACATCTAATATCTAAATTTATTATCCCTGTCGTAGAGCAAAGCTGATGTTAGCGACGTATGTTTCCCTGCGACCAGTCCTTAATTAATAGGTGGTTTCGTTAAAGTAGCCACAATAGTAAGTCTGGAATAGAAACACATATACACGTGGAACTATGTCTAGTTGGAGAGAATGAATAGTAGAGAGACAACGCTCGTAAAAATCAATGTCTTATTCCGTATAGTTGTGAGAAAGTGGGTAAATATTGGGCAATTCATTAAAACCCGAAATAAGGGAAATCAATGTTCCGTTATATAAAATGTGTTTATTTTTAAACAAAAACAATTTCATTTTGGGGCAGTCAGGTGAAATGCATATACAGATAACAAGTTGGTAATAAACACTGTAATTGAGAGGCAAACATTGTCTTTTGGGTCAATTTACTTTTATAATTCCAAATTCGAAAGCCTGGTAAAAACGTATATTTCAAACAAAGGGCCACAACTATGATACACTTTATCCCATAACAATATAGTTACAGATTAAGTAGTCATGTGAAATTCCTTTGAAATCTGATCAAATATGGTTAAAGAAGAACACGCGCTGACAATGTTTGTGACGTGCAATCTCACATATACGTTAGACTGTTCTCTTAATATATTGTTTCCAGTTAGCCCACACCTACAAAGATCTACTACTAAAACGAAGTACCGACATATATATTCATTTTCGAGAATTAATTCCCCAAACGTCACCTTCAATTACTCCAATGATTATCTCATTATACATGTTACACAAATATTGTCTGACAGGTGAATTGTTGTGAGCTCAAGAATATCTCAGTTTCAGATGCGAAAATAGAACGCCACTCTACTACAACACTACTTTTGTCATCTTATTTCAACATAAACTCAATTACTAATAAGAGTACATTCAAAAAAGAGACGGAAAGCGAAAGTTCACAGAAGCTTTTTTTTAGTTTTATCGGTTTTCTCACATTCTCTTTCACGAACAATTTTGTAAGATAAATTTCAGAATGTTAATTGTTTTAAATTGCCACTCAATCTCTTGATTATGGCTTTTATTCAAATTAAGTAACACTTATTCAATTTTATAAAACTAAATGCAATGAAATAATTAAGTTAGAATTCGTCATTTTGTTTTCTCGTGTTTTCTCGGGTTTACTCACACTCTCGCATCGAAAGAGACATTCGTGAATGTAAATTGTTTTTAAATTATCATATAATCTACAGGTATAAGTTTATGACTTTTATTCAAATTACGCAACAATTATTCCATTTTATTAAACTAAATGCAGTCATAATAATTCAATAAGAATTCACCCAAGTTGGCGAATTATTTACTGTTTGAATGAATATTATGCATTTTCAACACTGTACGTCTGTGTGTGTACAACGCTGTAAGTTTATTGTCCAAGTAATTGATCGTATCAGCAAATATTTGGAGGTATCAATGTCGAACGTAGGACAAACTGATCAGATACACACACTGTCTGAGTACATTTAAAGAAACTTCCTTGGTTCATACTTAACATGAACGTCAAGCTGAAGATATGACAATGTACGTCATATAACTGATTCGGGCTTGCAGTGGGTATTTTGGGTTGTGAGCAACCAATAAAAAAATACGACATTATAACAATTGGGTCAATCAGAGAACGGCTTATTCTGTCTTTTAAGAAATATATTGAGTGTATCGTTGATTATTACAGAATAAATAATGTTACAAATAAGGCCGACCCAACTGAAGCTGAAAATGTTGACACTAATAACCAGTAGGCTGTATAGCGTATGCACGTACAAGTTGTAGCCCTCGCTACAGATTTTTGTTTTGTTATTTGTCATCCACGAATCGGACAGTAAGATTCATACAATGTCTACCATTGTGCATTGCTATGACTGGCCTTTTCTGTAAATGATGGATTAAAGTTTTAGGGTATGATTTAACATGTCCGAAACAACGTCCTGTACATAATCAACGACCAGCCACATTCACAACAGCTGTGCAACTAGTTTATACATGTATATACCAGTAATACAACCGGAATGAAACCCGACTGTAACCACAAGCCAGCTCCAAACCAAAACATATTGTATACATGTATATTGGCAGTATATTCCCCATTAAGAAATAGATAAATACCATTTGATTTTATAAATCGTGATTACAGTTAAAGTCGCGCCTGCGGAAATGGAATTAAGAAATGAAACTAATGTGTTACCAAACCATTTGATGGAGTTCGATTTCCGATGTCCAGTTTTCTTCCATGTGCTGAATGTGGGCTGATAAATCAAATATATACGCAATGTACACGTGGATACACAACTTTTTACAATGTATGTTACAACAGTGTATGGAAAAAAAATATGTCAGCACCAAGTTACAAAATCATTACGTTTTATAACAATTATCCCAGTCATGATTAATTAAAAAAATAATAATTAAATTAATAAAATTCCGATTTCCTAAACAAGTCATTCAGTGGTTGGCACGCTTGCTGTCTAATCTGGCAACCTAGGTTCAAGTTTCGAGTGGAAACACTAAATGATCATCATGATTCACAAGAAGTCTGTTTGACAAACACATATTAAGCTCTTCCTAAAAACGCTATGTTTGGTACATCTGTTATTCCAAATTCTTATTAAAATCTAGACGTAGTGTAGTGGGAAGCAATATACCAATGTAATGTCATGTCAGAGAAAAACGATTCTTGATTAAAGCTAGGGTACAAGTTCTATATTATAACCCAGATTAAATACACGAGTAATTTGTTTTGCATTTGCTGTTTTCATTTGCTACGTTCTTACAGTGTTTCTGGTAGTACGAGTGGCATTCAATAATGACCATAAATTGATTAACTGAATTCCCTAGAGATTTTCAATCATTGTATTTCTTGTTAATGAATATCTAATCTTCAATTGGGGGTTAGGAAATGGTTTAGCAAATTGGCATGTCGTTCGGAAACAAATCTATTTAGAGGCGCGAATTGCCTGAATGCTAAATCAACAACTAACGATCAAGAACATAAGAAAATTATAATAGGCTTATATTAGGAGAGGCAGTTCACGTTCGAACGGTATCAATGATGATTAGTCCAGTAAGTTAAATTATTATCCTAACCCAATTGAGAAGTAAATGCGTTCGACCCAATTGAGAAGTAAATGCGTTCGCAAGTTTAAATTTCATTTTTATCTAATCTGACTAAATGCTTACTAGTATTTGCCCAATCCCTTATTCAGTTTGGAGCAACATATGTGGCATACATGAAAACAAGACAATAAAGCCTGTTAGATCTGTGGTTATTCTCATAATCAAAAGATGTAAACTTTCTAATGATTTAATATTGGAAAGTCCATGTTCCAATTTGTACCAAATGGGATTATATAGTAACAACATCTTGCTTACTCATGACAAAACAAAATTAATGTAAATCGATGTTATTAATATATATTATATTCACTCTTTAGTACTGGCTTATATCTGGAACTCAAATCCAACCTCAACGAATGCTCGACCGGTGTATGTGCTTACTGATTAGGATGGACGACGGATGGACAGCGACCGGAAATCCGGGCATTTTTGAGCGCGCCTTTTTGCGGCCAGAGGAGAATGTCAAGTTACTTATTTTCATGTCACTAATCAATTGGATGGCTGCCAGCTCCCGAGTGTACACACTTCTCTCATGTAGAGGCATGTGTGAAGTTAAACGTTGTGTTCATTTTAGGAAGAGAAATATACAGGGTTCATGCACAGGGATATCTATTTCACGACGTGCGTTGTACCTCAATGAAATACAAGCAATAAGACGAGTACATTCATCAAAATTAATTAATTATCCACAAATGATAACTGGCCTAACTCAAGACGCTATTTATTGACGTATTTGTGCGACAATATATGAGCCGTTCTCCAGGAAAACCGGGCTTAATGACAAAAATACGAAAATCATGATAATATATTGTTAGAAAGACGAGACTCTTGTGAACAGTTTCTGAAAATGTGAAGGAATTATTGCGTACATTTACAAAGTTACAGACCTTTAAAATTTGGCGTAGCGTTAACAATCATTTCATGAATCTAGTATTTGATAAATTATTGACGTAAATATATCAATATTTTGTCACATTTTAGAATAATATTCTTATTTTACTATAACATGACGAAATTGCTTAAAGAGAAAAGCAGCTGCCAAATTAAACCACCTATTTTTCTAAATACGGGTAGCTTTCGGAATTTGGTCTCCATAGCAACGACGGAAGTTATTTTGACATAATTTGTGAGAACTTTTAATCTTAAAGATAGAACCATATAATCAAACTATTCACAATTAAATCGGTGTTATGATGTTTTTCTCATTTTAGACAAATTTATAATAAGTATTACATAATTACTAGTATAATGTCATTAAGCCCGGGTTTCCTGGAGAACGGCGCATATACTTTCTCAAGTTAGTTCAACGATATATCCTTCCAATAATCAACTAATACATTATCAATAGAAAACGGATACTTTAAGAGACGCCTAACGCTATAAAACATAACCTGCAAGTTCTCCTTAAAGATTCGGCCCAGCCGTACAGGAAGCGTTTTGGATCCCTCGAGTACCATTTCATCGTTCATGTCTGCTATCAAAGAGATTCCGATTTACGCTTACTGTCAAATGTTCCGACCAATCCGATTTTTTCAGGATTTGGATGTGTTTTAATTAAAGATCAATAGACCGTCCAGTGGCCGTCCAGTGACCGTCCAGTGACGTATTTCGTTTGAATGTAACTCATGTAAAAAGGAAATAAATTGTTTTAGTCTTTGTCTATATTCACTGATAGAAAAATGATGATAATTAATCAAATCATTATCTTTATCGATTTTACAAATGTATATTTTTGTTATTGTGACACAATGGTGTCGTATAAAGGCAGTTACTATCACGTATTAGCCTTGGAAGTCTACCCTACTAGCATATTCAGCAGATTTCTGATCAGTTAGTATGTAAGTTTGATGGCACAAGGGTGAATCACATAGTCACATTAGCAGTCCATCATGCTAGCGCAGTTGGCAGAAAATCAGACTTTCTTGGCTCGATTTATGGGTTTGGTAGAGTACGCATGTTACGGACGTCCTACATTTGTTCGGGTTCGACACGTATCGACAAACATGTATGCCTGTTTGTACGGACCAATGTCCGTGATGGCTTCATTAACCGTAGACTAGCATTGATTGTCTCTCATATGCGTTTGGCCGATTACCAAATAGCATAGGCGTTCTGATAATACTGAAGTGGAACGTAGCTATTTCTGAAACATAAGGAATTGTCTGACACATGTAGTAATGAACACATGTACCTACGTCGACATCGTAGACACGCACCTAATATCTAAATGTATTATCCCTGTCGTAGAGCACAGCTGTTGTTCGCGAGATATGCGAGACTAGGGCTTAATTAATTGGTGGGTTTGTTTTAGTGACCACAATAGTTAGACTGGAACAGAAACACGTAAATTATACATATAGTGCAATTGTCTACACTTAAACGAATTTCTCATTGGCCGCCCTAAAAAATATTATATCAACTGATAAATTATATGAATAAATCTTAAGCTGTGTTATTTGTTCTTTACACGCACTTACTTATCTATTTCTGGAAAGAAATGGCGTATTCATATACAAAATCATCCATGCGTAACGGTTGGTGCAAAATTGCTTTTTTGCACGTTGGCCTCGTGCGCAGCTTGGAATAGTATCGTATTTGGTATACATTTGCTCCCTGTAGATCGACTTTTCTTTAAACATTATAATTTGTGAAAATGAGCCATGTGGAACGCGCTTATGACGTCAGATGCATGCATGCATTGAACGAATTTCTGATTTGCCACGTGTTTTTATGAATTTGTTTTAAAAAAATGCTTTTAGAAGAATATAAATAATCAAACTCCGATATTGTCCAATTGTATTGATAGAAAATATGTTTCTCGCAGTATTTCGAGCTAAACCTCACGTTATTATAAATAACGCTTTTTACAAAAAGACGTTTTCACGTACATGTCTGGATTTTGGTGCTGGTAATCGTCATTGTAACGGCCTCAGCAGGCTCCGTATTACTTATTCTCGCCAGTATTAACACCTTTCATTAAGTCAATCCACAGAGAATACAATTGGCTGATTTCAAAAATCAAACATGTCGGGCACGTGAACCACGTGCACGTAAGCAATTTTGCACTAACTGTTCCGTATGGATGATTTCATACATGCATGCGTAATTTATTTCTTGAAATCGATAGATAAGTGCATGGAATGAAAATAACCAGAATTTTAGAAATATTGACTGAATATATCACATAATATAATATTTCATTGGGTGGCCAATTCGAAATTCGTTTAAGTGTAGTTGGAGAAAAAGAACAATAATGAGACAATGTTCGTAAAAATCAATGTCTCATTCCATATAGTAGGTCTAGTGGGAAAGTTGCCTAATGTTGAACAATTCATTAAAACCCGAAATCAGGGAAATCAATGTTTTGTCATACAAAACCTTTTTATTTTTAAACAAATAAAATTTCATTTTGAGCCCCTCTGGTAAAATGCGTATTCAAGCAACAATATTATAGCGGACATGTTTTAAATGTAAATATTGGTGTTGTTTTGGAGGTCAGTTTACTTTTTTATATCCCAATTCGAAAGCCTGGTAAAAACGTATATTTCAAACAAAGGACAAGAACGAATATATATTACATCCGGTGGCAATATAAAAAGCTAGTGTTCATGTGAAGTTTCATTTAAATCAGACCGAATGTGGTTAAAGTAGAACGAGCGCGGACAATATTTGAGACATTATATCTTACATATGGGCTACACTACTCACTTGATACAAGGGTTCCCAGTAAACCCACATCTACAAAGACATACTATTGAAACGAAGTACAGATATATATATATATTCATTTTCTAGAATTAATTCCCCAAACGTCACCTTCGATTCCCCCAATTATTATCTCAATATACATGTAACACAAATATTGTCTGACAGGTGAATTGTTGTGCACTCACGAATATCTCAGTTACAGATGCGAAAATAGAACGCCACACAACTACAACACTAATTTTGTCTTCTAATTTCAACATGAACTCAATTACCAATAACAGTACATTCCAAAAGGGACAGAAAACGAAAGTTCAAAGAAATTATGTGTATCTATGTTTATTATAGAACTTTTAATTATTGTTGAAAATAATTTCGACCCATTTGAAGCTGAAACAATTAACAACAATAACCAGTAGACTGTATAGTTCATAATAAGTGTAACCCTTGTCAACAACTTGTTTTATATTTTTTATCCACGAATATGACAGTGAGGTGCATACAATGGCGGCTACAATTGGACATTGGTCTGACTGGCATTTTTCTCAATGACCAATTTCATATTTCCGTAACCAAGCCATGTTCATAATCGACGATCAGCCACAGTTCAGTAACTGTCTAACTGGTTTATATATGTTATACAACCTGAACAAACCCTGATTAAAACCACAGCCCAACCAACTCCAAACATAACTTTTGTCTATATTGCAACATCTATCCACCACCCTTACATGTATGTACAAAAATGTACGAACGAGTTTTTCCCAATAAGAAATAGATGAATACCATTTGATTTGAGTAAACGTGATTACGTTTAAAGACGAGCTTGCGGAAATGAATCTAGGAAATGAATCTAATGTGTTACCAAACCATTTAATGGAGTTCGATTTCCGATTTCCTGTTGTCTTACATGTGCTGGATGTGGGCTGGTAAGTAAGGGATATACGCAATGTAAACATGGATATTATAGCGGGTAAAAATGAATTTCAGACATTAGTCTTTTCGATTATATGTATTTCAAACCTTTGTGGATATTGTTAATGCAAATATATCCACGATGCTATGCTCGTAAATTTCTAATATTTCAAAAAGTTTCTTTTAGAAAAAAGTAATAATAAGATACCGAAACCAAAAAATCTTGAGTGGTGAACAATGAGTGTTATATTTCCGTAAGGATGGTGAAGTAACCAGAGCAACAAGTGTCTTGTTTATAGTAGAAGATTTATGTTTCTTGGTAAACTATACTGATATTCAGAAAAGAAATTAAACACAAAATGTTAATGTTTGTTTTTGTTATTTGTAATACAAATCAAACCGAGAACATTGGCGAGCTGTGGTATAAAGATATTATGTTCCAGAAAGGTCGAATATGACGTTGGTGCTTTGTAATGAAATATAAGATATTCATAATGAATGACTGAATTTCCTCGAAATCGAAGCTATATAACTAGTCAATAATACAAGGATAAAACTAAATTACCACTTTTAACTACATAATTTATTCTCCAACTTTTTAATTAATGGAGCAAACTGTTAACATTAACCTATACAAGTATTTTTATAACAAAAACAGATTCATCTTAGTCGGAACAGTTGACAAATGAAAAAGATTCTAAGTAAATTAGCTTTTGTAAAATAAACAATCAATGGAAATACATTATTTTTATTGAATATGTACATATAATGCCTTACGACCTTCGAAACAAAGAGTCGACATGTAAAATGGACGGCTGATTCTCTTCACTGGTGTTTGTTCAATTGACCAGTTCGATGGTTAGAACAAGAAGGTCGTAACTACCAAATCAATATATTGAGAAAACAAGAGAAAACTGTCTGTAATTTACTCTTTACCTATGGGAAAACACGTTTTTAAAACTTCATTTTGGTCAACATGACAATTTCAGATTTTTATGAAAATGGGCTCATAAGAAGCGCCTTGTGATGCTTATTCTAAATAAAAAAGAAATTATGTATGAATCTTAAAAGGTCGTAAGTGGCACTTACGACTTTCTCATTCTAAGCCATCGAGTTCAACATGAAATAATAATTACGTATATGGCCTAATGGATTAAATTGAAAACCTTCGTCACGCATCCTCCGACAAACAGTCAGGTGGAGCAATCTCTGCTCTGGTGTAATGTCAATTGGCATCACGTCAAAGCAGAGATCACGCGACCTTGCTCTTTCGCGAAGGTGTTTGGCGAATGCTTTCAAATTATTAATAATGGTGAGAATAATTATTACTTTATTTTACTAAGGAAATACATAATATACACATAATCCGTTGCATTTCGAGAGTATAATATACTATTAAACCTGATTTATTATAACTGGTGTAACGTGAATTGGTAGAGGCACATGCAAGCACGGACTCTGATACAAGGTTTTTGACATGTTGTTCAACTATGACATTTGCTTCAAATCTTCGACATGTGAAGAAGTTGTAAGATACTGCGAAAGAGCGTATTGGTACTGACTGGTTATTACTGCCTTGAAAACTAGTTATACCAACTGTCCACATATTTGATAAAATGTTAAAACGATGACAGAAACCCTCAGAAGAACCAAACATCTAACAAGTCTAATGTTAGCATGGGTATGCTTGGAGTTTCATGATAGTGGGTATCTAGCAACCCTTCCATATTCCATATACTAGTACTCGTATATATGTATATAGCACATCTAAATTCACTTGAAATAAACATAGTATTAAATAAACATTTAATAAACACAAGGAAACATTTCCACTTTCAATAAACTCCACTTAAAAGCCACATACAGGTAGTATTAAGAACATTACATACACTATACAAAATTCATAGTGCCTTACTTAGAAAATTATGCGTAAAATAGCCAAGTATTACAGTACATTCCTTATCATACTTGAAACTGTTATAAGTACACCCTCCCTCCCTACGTACTTGAAACCGTACATGTATGATAAAAAAATGAAAACTTAAAGTTGTATTTTAGGTAAACTTATTTACGAATGTGTAAGAAAATACAGAGTGTGTTAACTACTCATACTCTATTCCAACACATAGTTTACCCTTTTTTCATAATTATGCTGGTATGTCCTTTTGGCTGTCATGCAATGGACAATATATGCTTTGTAAAAACTTCCAATAAAGAATAAATATCTAACCTTTGTTTAGATGCAGAACGTTATGATCGTCTAATATCCATATTCTGTAAACATTCTAAAGGAATCACTACTTAGTTCGCGTTTTGAAATCATGAGATAAAGAATGACCACACGTGTTTTAAATCACTCCGCGCAACAAAAGTTTCTGCTGCGCGATTCTGAAGCCCGCAACAAGTTTTTCAAATAACCACGACTGAGAGTCTCTCCAATAGGAGAAATGAACAAATCAATACCAAGAATCGATGTCTCAAAGTTTCAGGTTAAAACAGAGCTTTTTCCAATATGCACACTACTCGTAAACACTGCACATCTCTCGTTCCTCTCTGGTTGTTGCTCTTTGCTCCTTCGACTCTCGTCATCGACACTTTTTTGTCTCCTTCAATTACTTCCGGTTAATTTACCATTTTCGTTGTTCTTTTTATTTCCCTAGTCAACTCATTCCGTTCTATTTACTGAACAATGTCGTTGCATGAGGGATAACACCGTGGCAAATACAGTCATGCATGAAAGTACACTTCCCATGGGTATAAAGATCATTCACATATTTTTCCGAGCTATGTGAATGTTTTTAGATACGAGCGAATTTCGCCGCTGGGAAATCTAGAAGCTATCTAACGAGTTTGGTTATTTTTGGAGATTTCTGGATCACCAATAAGTCTTGTTTGACCCAATGGGATTCACAAGGCTCATATAAAGCATTCATGAAAAGCTTTGTGGAAAGCATGTCGTACTGTTTGAGGGATGTTGAAAAAAAGTAGCTTACATTCCAACATTTTATTAACATAACCATTTACAATGAAACTAGATTTGTGGTACTGTTAGGGCTGACCAAATAGGTTTCGTTATTTGAAAAAAATGTAGTGTTCCAATCAAGTAAAATTTTATATTTTTAATATACTAGTATTTTAATAAAACTAAATAAGTTGACGGCAAGTTATCTTCTAAATCACATTTTTATTTTCTCAACTGGTTTTTGAATTTACTAGTCCTTTAACATGAAAATGATTTTGGCTTGGGGGTTTTTATTGGAACACTAGATTTTTAAAACAAAAACTTAACAAGTGATTACTACGTACGGAGAAACGTTACTTTTCTGATGGTTAACTGCTTCAACAGTTTAGCAACTTGCCGGATTTTATTAGATTATTGAGGTTGTACACACTTTAACAAAAACCCTTCGTGTTCAAATCTTAGATGATTAGAGTCCGTTTGGATTGGAACAATTCAATCAGTGATTGATCCTGTCGGAAATAGTTAGGGTGTAAAAATGAAATAGAAAAATCACAAGAGGTCGATATCGATTTCTAAATTGCTATTACAACCGTACAAATTCGTCTAATGTTACTGTATTACGAAGTTTTCTAACATCGATTCGGGGAATTGTGTTATTTACGATGGTGAGGTCACAGATTCTTTTCCAATGTGTTTTACTTGTGTACAGATTATCAAACGTGCTGGTGATGTTTCTCATCAATAAGAAGAACGTCACTCCACTTGTAAAATGACGGCCATACTAAGGGCCATACATCTTCAATTCTTGAGCGATGTGAAAGAGAGCAGTTGTAAAACATTGATTTTCTAAATGTTTTGTGCAAGCTTAAGAGATGGACTCCAAGTTTGAAAAAATCGGCCTCAGCTCGCTGGGCCTCATTTTCACGGGAGTGATTGATAATAGCAAAACCAAAAACAATTATTTTATAATGTATAATTTTTTTTATTAAAGATCAGTTACCTGTGGCCATTTATGGTTCAAGAATAGTTGAATGATTCTTGTATTTATTAGTACTTTATATTTATTTGGTTGTGACGTTAGAATGAATATTTGTTCAGCTTCATACATGTATGTGTTAGTCAGTCTATATGTACGTGTTGTATAATCAAATAATCAAACTGGTGAAATATGGAAGGAATAATATAAGCATGTACATTGTATACTCATGGCTTATTTGTAACGAAGTCGCTGATTGGTCAGCAAACAAAATCCAAAAACCTTAGGTCAGACTAGCCCTAACTTCAGCCGTAACTTTTGGTCAAACTTTGGATTTAAGCGTACAGGAGGGTCGTAAATAAGGTCTAATTAAATTGACCCTAAATGTACGCCATTTTAATTAAATATTGATTATACTTGTATTAGGGAACATATTCTTAATACTCGAGGAAAGACAGGCTAATGTATTGATAACTCAAGACTTACAAAATGACCTTACCTTAACTTATCCTATCCTATGGGTTCTCCATTCCCCCTGTTCTTTGCTTTGGTTTCTGCAACTCCCCAGGATAACTCCAAATATCTCTATCGTTGTTCGTCCGATAGTCTATGTTCTTCCAATTTGTTTCGTGCCAAAGATATTTATGTGGACCTGACATTCTGAGGACATGCCGTAACCACCGAACGCGTCTCTGCTATATTTCTACCGTGATGCAGGCAGGATTTTTAGGATCAAGTCAACTGGAGTTGTAAGCATGGACCCTGCAATGGTATTCCAAACTTTATTGTTATTCCAGACTGATATCGTTTTGTATCATGCAGAAATGTCATTGGTTAAACGTCTTAGACAAGTATGCTATAAATAGTACATTTACCTCCAAGAGTACTTCTAAATGTGCCTTAACGAAATGTAAAAGAGAGACAACCGTTATTATTTGTTTGCCAGGAAAACCGTCAGTTATCTTTTTCTGGTAAACATATTAAAACTATAATTTGTTAAAACTTAAGGGTACTGTTTAAATACTCAACGCATTTACATTAATATTGCGTACGTCGATCATATTAGCGCAAATGCGTTTGACTAGCATAGTTTTCCGCATGTTCTGTACTAAGGTTTTGGTCTGTTTCATATTTGGTTTTTTCTACGCACGGACGGGCCAAAAGTAAGTATCAATGACGACCAGCATGTGGTTGTGGTGGAAACATCAAGAGTTTGGGTAGCCTGTTTGACAAAATGGACTAAAACAAGTGTTGTTAATACAGAATACAGAAAAGTTTATTAAGCGTAATACATCTAATCACCATACAACATCATACAATAAATGTTTACATACATTTAAAAACAAAGTTGTTTCGTTTTTTATATTAATGATATAGTTACCTGTGAATTCTAGCTCCAAATTATCCATGTCCTTGATTGATTTTGCAACTTTCATTGAAGTAATTTGATTACTGTTCTGATTTTGCATCTTTCGTGATATGTTGTTCTATTGTGTATTGTCGTCCCCTCCTGTTTTCGTTCAACTGGCAAATATCAACGCTCATTGCTCATTACATGTACTTAACTTTTTACAAGTCTCTACATTGATTAGAATGACGGAGTGAGTCTTATACAGATTATCACATAAATGGCAAGGATCTGGAAATAGAAATGTACTAAATTAATGAAAACACGTACATTCGATGATGTAGTGGTATTAAGAATAAAATATTTCGTATGTTGTTCCAAGTAAGTGATACATTACCAACCTTTCTGAATAAATGTTTTCCTAGGGGTGGTAACTGATGAGGCAAACAACAATTTTGCAAAATGTATTCTTTACTTATTATAATGTAACAGTATTTATTTCTGTTCTAATGGTCACCGACCTAACGCCATGATCTTACTTGAAGCCTCGATAAATGGATGTGATGGTTGTCTTTTGTTATTAGTCTATGTGTTCCTATATTAGGATGTTTTGTATGCATTGAGAAAGAACAAAATAAATTTGCTGTACTGTTCTAAACATATCATTAACCTGACACAAAGATTAAGCGCAAAAATATCAATGTGCTATCTCAAACAATTTCATTTTCCTTTACAATACACGTTCCGATAACAAAAAGAAAAGATGAATATTTCGAGTCAGGGTAGTTATTGAACCAAACGCCTACTGTTTCGTAAGCCATTACAATGTTCGTGATTTTTGTAACAATGGGTCCATTCCTGAATATCAAATCAGCCTGAAATTGGAACGGCGTCTTTTGAGACTCGTATATCCCTAAAAGCAAAAAAGAAACAAAATGTTTCAATACAATATAATTGTTTTTAGGTTTTGATCTGAGCCGAAAATTTTGAATATTATCTTTCTTTTATTAGAAAATGTAACGTTATAATTGTAATACTAGTATGGCATTTACGTTGAGTGTTACAGGTGGCAAATATACGGTTAACATAATGGTAACATACAATACATATAGAAGGACACAGATGATAGAATTATATTACTTCAACATCTTTAATTCAATATAATCATTGCCGTGTTTAACATGAGTATGCTAGTTCTACGGATGATTTCATCTTATCAAAGTGTACGTGTCATAAAAACTAAATGTACAAAAACAATATTCACAAACACTATACTTTTATATCAAAGACACACATACACGCTCATATACAATAGGTGTTCAAGATAGTTATAATAATAACGGGCGTTTTAGGAGCTTCAATACCAAGTACCTAGATTACCAACTGAACCGCACTAATTAAGTTAGCTATGTTATAGTTGAAAAATAATTGTTTACTTGTTCTAGTGATTCAATTGCTAAAGTGTAATAGAGATCATTTCCAATATTCTTGTTATAGCCAATTGTATAGTGTAGACATGATATCTGTAAATGACAAAACTGGTTCGAAATATTTTCTTGGATTAGAGTACATTGTACTAATGAAGAGACATATACTTTTTTGGTGAACAAGTTTAGTTTACAGCCCTGATGAGAAGAAATATGATAGGTCGCATGTATCCCGGATGACGTTGTACATGTGAAGGGTTTATTACAGATTAAATAATAACCAATTGCATCATATCGAAATGTGACTATGACTTAATTGATCGTCTATAGACTTACATTTATTCATTAATAAGTAATTTAACGATATATTTTTCACCATTTTATATAAATTAATTTATAGTTCAGAAAATTTGATAACTAGTGGAAACTTTTGATGCTGAAACTAATATAACAAATACATAAGATACAAGTATGTCCCGACGACAAACCAGAAATGTATATTTGAATTACAGATCTTTGGTTTGCATTTGTACATGTATGTCAAGCAGGGCAAAAAAATGTTTTGTCCGCAAACTGAGCATTTGTTACTTAGAACACATTCCATAATCATGGACAAATGTACTAAACTCTGATTCGAGTTAAATATCCGTTCAATCTCAGTTTACTTATATTCAAACTTATTTATATGGATTGTGAATCAAGACTACAACCTTTTATGGTATTATAAGCTTTGACCTCATGATGTTCGTGGGACATTAAAAATGAATAGGATTATTGTCATAAAACCCGCATTGCTTTTCAACACTAACAATCGAACTGTACATCATATAAACTTTGAATTCTTTTTCTACAAAGAGTGCACCTATGATGGACAATAAATGCGCGATTTCAGAGTTACATGTGTTTTTTTTATTAAAGTCACATACGTGGGCCCATCAATAATTTCGTGAACTAAATCCACTGTTTCATAACGCTTTGACATAGCTTATTGAAAGTTTGCATGGTCAAAGATAATTTATTCTCCAATTTATTCAGCATGCAAAATGATTTCTGACGTCACGATTTAAGACGTCATAGCAACATTCGAACGTCATGTCATGGGCGATCGTAATAAGAAATGGCGTCGCCCAGTATGGCCGAGTAACGTTTTGTGTCAAAGATTAATACATTACTCAGAAAATATGTCTTCTACATTCAGGAAACTTGCATGTAGTTTTTAGGGACTCTTGGCAATCGAATAGTGCATTTTCATTGTTGACTAATTGCATTAAGGACAATAAAGGAGCAAACAAAGATGATAAGCGTATTCGCCGGTCATTTGCCGTTAACATTAGCGGTCGGTAAAGTGCATTGATCATAATATTTTGCGACATACCAAGAATAACTTGTCATTACTGTGTTGCTTCGAAAGCTACTGTTATTAGAAACTTTTGCAACAATAATTAATTTTCAGTTGCTATCGGCTATGAAAAGAAAACACATACAACTTCAAATGTATGATATTCTGTTAAACCGTTATAATTCGCCAATCCATAGCAGCAGCTCTGTTCCGAACACAATCTAGGACCTGGATATATAATTGTTACCGCACCTATCATATAACATAGAACGGGCCATTAGCTATGTTTGGCCATTTCCAAAACTCAAAATTAAGCAGCATGGTTAGAAATACAAGCCCCGAATGGAGTTTTGTGCGTCGTAAACGAAAATTTGCGGGAGATGTCACGAGACAGCCTGTAGCACGTGATACGGTTATGGGTCGAGCAATGGAATAAATTCAAACTGTACACGGGATGTTTCTTTAAAAAGGACTAGAGGCTAATAGTGTGTTAGGCTACCTATATTCGCCACATAAAATTAGTTCATGAAATTATTGATGGGTCCTCGTACACCGGCCCGGTGCAAGAAATAACGTCGCGCTCTTTTACACGCCGTTAATGTCGCGTATTATAATACTTACGCACACTCCCAAGGCAACACCTATATTTTTACGCTCTCTCGACTATGGGTAAAAGAATCTGGTTCAAAATATGTCTGTGAATATACTCATACTCGTTGAAAGACTTCCAGATATTTTTTTTGTTAATAAGTTTATTTAAAGACAAAAATAAAACGAAATAATGAGCGTCACTGTAAAATGAAGAGTCACAAAAATGGCGTTATGTGAAAATACTGCATGACGGTGCTTTGTGTCACATAGCAAGTAAATAACAAGCAATACTGTAGAATAACAACAGACAAAAGATGACACTATCACCAAAGTCTTCGAATTTCCAGATTATTTTTAATTATTTGAAATGAGATGTGTATGCTACCAATGAGACGACAACCCACCTTACAAAACCAGCACAACATGTCATATTTTATTAATTTATTTTTGAACGCAACCCAAATATTGATCCGGAAATATGATTTATCGATGATTCAGATGTATACCTACATCACAAACGACACGGATAGACATTCAATATGCTAAGAAACATTAACTGTAATAGGGGATTAAAAATAGCCCGCGCAGCGGGCTATTGAAAATACCCACACCAATAACAGGTGCCACGTGCGAATTTTCGTTGAGTCTCTGCCGGTACTAATGCTTTCAAAAAAAGTTATTTCCGGTCAAAAATTTCAGGCAGTTTTCCGAGGTGAATAGTCCTTGGAATATAAAAAAAATAGTAAGCTGTAAACGGTTTAGCCTATCGTTCTCTTGCGATTAATTATCATTTTTAAAAAAATTGTAATAAATAAAACAAACTATTTTTAAAAAACAAAGGGATGTAAGAAGTACTTAAAACACCGTATTAAAGATTAAAGCGCCGTATTCTAAACATCGACAACCAAGGGAAGTCATTCTAGATAGTGATTTACAATAATTGTAAACATTCAGTTCAAGGTCGTTCATACAAGAAGCATTGTGAACTAAAGTTTACTTAAGCCTACTTCAGACGTTAATTATCCAAAACAAATAATTATCGCATATCTATCTAAATGGATTGATTCCGGATTGATCACCATCGGTAGCTGGAGTTCGGTTCGTGGGAGTATGAAACTGCGGAGCACAATTGTGTGATGTTTTTTGTGGTCTTGAATGATGGACTAGGCCCCCAATTAACGTCATACGGTGTCGCTTTTGCAATATCTTCAATTTTCCAAGGCTTGAAGCTGATCTGATACTATGGACTGGACGAAATATGGTTACAGTAGGCTTAGAAATTATCCCTTGACTAATTGAAACTGCTCTCAAGAATACAGTTAGGCCTACAATAAAGGTATGCCATAGATTTTACTCATTTTTAATCAAATTATGACAATTTCATTTTGAATGTGTTGTGTACAAAAAGATATTTACATTGTACTGCTAGGTAAGCGCTACCAAGTGCTTTCGTTAGAAACGGGGTGATTTGGTTGCACTTTTCAGCGCTATGTAATAGTCAGCTAGCCACAAGCGCTTGCTGCTTGCCGAAATAATAATATATTTTTCACTTTTTCCGATATACAGTAGCGCTTATTTTAAGAAGCTGTTTCTAAGCATAGCGCTCGATAGCGTGAGTACTGTACATCTCACGCAATGTTTGCCTAAAATCGTGCATTTCTGCGGTCAGGGTCAAACAAAAATTTTACTTGCATCTCTGCAGCCGCAAAGCCTAAAGTAAAATAATTTCACTCACAGTCGCATTAGCAGGCTTACTTGCAAAAAAGAGTGACCATAAATCGCCGCAATTACAACGTCACATCTAAACATGTCGATTATTTACTCTATCCGCTTGGGTAAATAGGTCAAATGCCTTATGTAGTCACTATGTCACAAATTTGGCCTTATATTCCAAAGCCTTTAATCAGAAGGATATTCTTTTAAAAATCAAGTTCAATATTGTGACATCCGGGGTCATAAGTGTGTCACTAGGTCAAGTCCTAGAAATTTCTTGTCACGGTAGACAATAGAGATAAAAATGTTGGTCTTTTCTTGATGAAATTTCTCCAGAATAAATTATTTCATTATAATCTAGGTCAAGTTCAATTATAGGTCTTCTGGACCGGGGTCCCTGATTTTTGGGCTACCCGACTTCCCGATAATTGCTGATAACCCGTGGGACTGACGATCTGACAGACTAAAAAAAGTCGGTCTGACTGTCAGACTTTTTTCTGCTAAAATCAACAAATGCAGTTATTCCCTTTTAATGCGGCGTTTACACATTAAAAGAAGGTTTTCCTTGTTTCCAAGTACTTTTATCATGATCTCGGTGTAAGACTTTGTTTTCCGGTTGTCATTTACCAATAATTCAATCGTTTTAATGCACAAAGTTTTCCCTCGCGAAATCATCGAGACTTCAGAAAAAGAGTACAAAAACACCAAGTTAGAAAAATGTTTCAGCTTTGCGATTGGCCTAAGAATTTATTAGCAACCTATCAAAATATGTCTTACACAAGACACCGCATTGTCGCAAAACCAGGCTTTCTATACGGGTGTCCGCCTAATGATGGTTGAAAATTCTTGAGAAACATAGGAGTTGAGCACAGAATTAATTGCTTACGCTGCCTGCCCACACATTTGTGGCTATACCCAAATCTAATAACCAAGGATTCTGAAGCCTGGTTAATAAGTGTAGAAAGCATGAATATGCCAGCACAAAAAATAGCATTTCATGGAAAATGCCCAATGCAAACTGAACTTATTGACCGGAAACCTTTTTTATATATTTTTAGTAACGGTGACCATGACCCTTTTTGACCCCAAATACAATCCCAAGCTAGGTATCCATGCAAGCTTGCTATATACAAAGTATCATTAAGATCAGCCTATCCAAGCTTCAAGTTATTGACTGGAAACCCCTAGTTAAAAATTGTTTGACTTAGCTGCCTGCCCGTCATCTAGTCCGGGACCCATTGTCCCAATCTAATAAGGAGGATTTTTCGTTGGAAAACCTTGAAAAAAATACACACGATAATGTACCCAGGAAAAACGTACCCAGGACAGAAACTGAAATTGTTCAATTCATCGGACGGCTAATTGAACAGTCTGGGTACGGTACCCTTACAGAAAATATGCTCTCTGACAAATGTGTAACATGTGTGCAGTTAACATGTATCAAATATGAAATGAATATACTGCGAATGCAGTCTTAAAGGGACTGTGTCATGTTTTAGCGTATAGCAAAAATCAAATAAAATTGTTAAATATTTACTATATTTGGCATAGATGCCTTTATATCCCATAAATAAGCACACTGGTATAAATATAACTTGTGAAACATTTTTTAAGTATTTTACCTAAAAAAATTCTTTACCATATATCTGAAATATAGCTTAGCAGTTATCCAACATCTACTATTTAATCCCTGTTTAGGCGGTGCCTTAGTTCATATTATCATTATTCGATCATTTTACTGTGATGAACCTTTTAGTAAAAAAACTTCACTCAGTTTTTCAGCATTTTTCATGTCTTATTTCACAATAACATCTATAAGATATGTATGTATACAAATGCCAAATTTGAATCAAATTCCTTCCTCAACAACTGAGCATTTTTGAAAAATATAGGTGTTGTGTTAGGAGTGAGCGCAAGCGTAGGGCTATACATTACGCTATTAAAAGGAAATGGTAATGAACATATGCTTGTACAACACAGAGCGACAAACGTAGATCTTTTGTGAGAATCGCAAAGGTTTTCCTGACATTATATCAAATATCTGGTCGAGAATCCGTTCCATGAAAAGTTGATATTTCGAAAATATCGCGGTAACTGACGTTACACTTTTTTGTGATTTCCTATTACTAACAAGTACGTAGGGCGTTCCAAAAGTTCCAGGAAATGTGCTCTATTGTATTTATCTTATGGGCAATATACTTCAAACTTTGCATTAACATATAACAATTCATGATACATAGTGTGCTATGAATTGAACGTATGAGGGTGTGCCGTACAAAATGACACGGCTGTCATAGTTACGTCAGTTATGGATACCCGGGGCAATGTTTTATTTGACCGTACGTTATTAACATGTTCTGACTAAATCTAACTCAGTCAGTCGAAGGACACACAAAATACACCTGCTACAATAACAACAATGCTTTATATTCTAAAAGAAAGCCTCGTTTGAAGGTATGCACTTCTAGGGTCCGTTTGCACAAGTATTCGAAAGTGCCACAAAATCAAACAGAAACGTCCAGCGTAACGTCTAATGTCTGATTCACAACAGGTCTTACCTTCCTATTATCATCTGCAGCAGTACCACAGGCAGTCTGGAAACGTTCATATTATGCATACATCCTACCCAATGGCAAACAACGTTCTTAACATGCAGTGATTATAAGTTCCATTGGTTCAAGTCTTAATTTTCCTGACAAAGGACAAAAACTGGTCAAATTTCAATGATTTACTGACATTTGACGGGTGATTCTATTTTGGCGACAAATAAACCTGAACACAACAGTGGGATTATTTAAACTATGGCATAAATTGACCAAAATGATCTTATACCACCCTCCGCAAATGTTCCATGCAGTAATTTTAGGTCATTGATAATTGGTAGCTGTTTGGTTGGGAGAAATGCGTAGGTTATTTTGGCGATTTCTACGACGTGTCGTCAAAATTGCCCCGGGTAGCCATTACTGACGTTACTTTGGCAGCAGTGCCATATAGTACAACACACCCTCATGAGTTTGATTCATGATATAATATGTA
Organism: Spisula subtruncata; assembly: GCA_963678985.1. NCBI lineage: Eukaryota > Metazoa > Mollusca > Bivalvia > Venerida > Mactridae > Spisula > Spisula subtruncata. Next base: position 22,444,049 of record OY787661.1, read on the forward strand.
TCATGAATTGTTCTATTTAAATGCAAAGTTTGAAGTAATTTGTACATATGATAAACATTATAGAGCACTTTTCCTGGAACTTTTGAAACGCCCCTCGTATTTCACGTCAGAACATCCCGCGCTAACATATTTGTGGCATTCAAACGTTGTCAGTTTTTCATTTGGTTCCGGTGATGTCAGTTTTCCGTTCCGAAATTGTATCTCATGGAGTTCAAATTCTGTTTATTTCAGCACCAAACGTTCAAATATCGTATTTTTTGCAGACAAGGTCTAGCAGGTAATAGTTTGGCTAAGTTTGACAACTAACGATATGATTACAGTGAATATATCGCTGGCTTAGAATGAGAAGGTCGTAACTACAAAATCAATATTTTGAGAAAACAATAAAAACTGTCTGATGATTACTCTTAAAGCCACAATAAGGTTCCGGAACGACATATTTTCTATAGATAGAAAACACAAATCTTTGTTACTGATTTGAAGACTGATAAATAATTAACACATCAAGCTATTAAAATACGCTCTTACTGTCATATATGTGAAATAATCTTCCCTTGAAGATTTGCATAACGAGCCCGGTTTGTTTACAAATACGGCGTTTAACAGCATCTCCGTCACTTTCCGGAGACTACCGAGAACTTTTCGCCAGTTTCTGATAACCAATGGATGGATAGCAGACCTATTGATAACGTAGGGTGCACACTATAACCCGGTTTTTACCAGTACCTTCCGGTATCGTATATAGTAGCCCGGTATTGACACCTAATCACGCTGTATACTGCCTTGTATATTGCCTTGTATATTGACATTAATCAATTGAAACATGCCAGAGGCGGGGGATTAACTATGCGTATGCAATATAGATAGTGCGAAATTACTGTAAGATATATCGGCAAGTTAAATAGAAGACCTCTCATAAGATTATTGTCTATATGACAAATGCTCGTTCCATAACCAGACATGAAATCGTTAAGCTTAGAAGTAGAAGTCGCGTAGACAATACTGATTACTACAAAGCATGCCGGTAAAGCATAAATGTAAGCAAAGGAAACTAAAAGAGTCCTCCTGGAATTATCCGAACTGCGAAGGGTTTGTATACTTTTCATAACTATTATACAATAAGCGATCATTGCAAACACTGCCGAAAGCCAGACATAATGTACAGCGATCCTCATTACTTCACAAATACGTTTATATTCAGACCAACCACTTCCAAACTGAAAAACACCCTGTGTAGAATTCCTTTGATTGATTTGCTTCCGGTTAGTATCTTTTCTTTAATAAGTAATTCCTTAAATGTGTCAACACAAACATAGAAGTGAGGGAACAAGACAGCACCAAAAAGTATAGGGCATGTTGTGTTTTCGACAGACGTGATAGTGTGTGCTTCCGTGTATATGTATACAAGCTTACAAAATTCAACATAGTCTAGCTCTACATAAGGACAGACAAGTAGACTCAGTGCAATACTTCGTCCAAAAAATCCCCTACTGACCAATCCATCCTGGTGTGGAAGGTAAAGATGTAGGGGAGTAAAGTTGTTTTGGGTTGATCTCGTACGTTCCATAATCACTTCAAAAGATGCGTTATTCACGTACAGTGAAATGATTGTTTTCTCTTTCACTACTGAATATACTGCGTTGAATATTTGTTCGTAAGAACAATCCGGTAATATTGTGATAAAAGGTCGTGGGACGATGTATTCGATGTATTGTATTGTTTTGTCATAAAATATTCTCATCAACCGCTGGTAGATCAGCATCCTGCAGTGGGGATATTCAATTTGGACTTAATTTGTGGCAGAAGATGTATATTTCTGTCCAATTTCAAAGTGTTTTCCATGAGAATTCGATTCGAAATTGTGTAAAATCCAAAGTCAATGAATATGCTTGTGTACCCGATAACATATCATAGGGGACTCGTTATACATTGTCATTCCGATAGCATTTTTTCTTCATAACAACGAATACATCTGCAAACATTCTGAAAATGAATATAAAACACATTAAACATACAATCTAAAGTTGCACCACAATATCCAACATAAACAACGGACAAATTGTACCAATAACGTCACTGCCATTATGTGATATAGCTACACCGTTTTTCCGGTTCGCATTGAAAATACTAGTACTAAGTAAGTTTAAATAACTTCTAAGAGTTGGGTCATTTTATCGTTCGCAATTATGATTTCTTCCTTTTGCATTGTGCAATGAAAGAAACCACAGGGTGTCCCTATCTTTTTGATTCCATGGCCCGATCAATATTAAAGAAAGCTAATGCCAGGTTAAAATATATATACCGTTAAAAGGTTACCTCGCCCAACACACCAAGAAACTCCTTGTTATGGCCCTTATTCAATGCCATCTTGGTTATGCCTGTTCTATATGGTACCACGGGCTCATCCAGTCACTTAAATCCAAGCTTCAAGTCACCCAAAATAAATTAATAAGATTTTTGGTTGATCTTAATGTAAGGTCGCACATAGGAAGTCAGCATTTTAAACTACTTAATTGGTTACCGTTCAATAAGCGTGTAGACCAGATCATTCTGTGTATGGCTTTCAAAATTAAAAATAATACAGCCCCAGACTACATGGGAGATAATTACATTTCACAGGATTATGTTCATTCATACGGATTAAGTGGTCCGGGAGGACTATCTGTTTAACTTTCTTATTAAGCCTGGCTACATCAGAAGTATGTTGAAAGTATACACTCCACAAAGACAGCTAAGGTCTCAAAATGATTCTGTTCTTCTAGTTGTGCCATAGACGAGGACTGTGACTTACGGTGACCGATGTTTCATAGCTGCTGCACCGAAACTCTGGAATGCTCTGCCAACAGCGCTCAGAGACAGTAAAACACTACCGTCCTTCAAGAAAGCGCTGAAAACGCACTATTTTACTATAGCTTATTCATGCTGACTGTGTGTATGTTCCCATTAACTTGGCGCCCTATCATTGGGCACAACGATCCACATGTTCCCATGACTATAAGCCCCATCCAGTTATTGGTAGATCCCTACTATTAAGTTTAGTAGGGCCCCGTCTACTGGGTTAAGTAGAGCCCCGCCTACTGGGTTAAGTAGAGTCTAGTATACTGTCTTCGATAGATCCCTACTACAAGGCGTAGTAGGGCCCGTCTACTGGGTTAAGTAGAGGCCCGTCTATTGGGTTAAGTAGAGGCCCGTCTACTGGGTTTAGTAGAGCCCCGTCTACTGGGTTAAGTAGAGCCCCGCCTACTGGGTTTAGTAGGTCCTTCTTCTATATTTTATGTACATTATATACTGTTTTAACCATGTATTAGTCATGATTGTACAGCACTTTTGAACGCGTGTATACATGAAAAAAAGGGCTATATAAATATGATATAATAATAATAATAATAAAATAAAAGGTGTGTGTTGTCCCTTGTTCTAGTCTTGTCGCTTGGTTCTTGTCCAGCGTAGTGTGACTGACTGAGGCGGCATACGTTCGGTGTGGGATTTCGGGTTTGTGTAATTTGTATACCTGTTGTCTTCAAGTTGTACTCTGTTAAAGCAGTATCCATCCCTCCTCCTTTTTACAGCACTGTGCAGTGTCGGTGTATTTTTGTTTCCACTTGTCCTTGGAAGTTTATTTCCTCTGCCCTCCTTTTAAAGTCCACCGCCCAACCACCCCTCCTTTCATTAGTTTTGTCTTGCGGAGATGCTGGATGAGATACGTTTTTGGCATATATATTTTCGCCCTCTTTTTCCCATTATTGTAAACTAGGTCAAGTCGCAAAAAAGCCTCTTTTGGGCGTAATAACGTTAGGTCACTGTCCTTGGTGTTTCAAACTAGGTCAGTGGGTGGTTGTGCCCCATTTGGTCGCCGTTTTCGTACGGGTTTGTGCGGTCGGGTCGCCGTGCAATGAGGCCTTGGTGAACTTTGTCGAGTATATTGGCTGCGTTTCATTCAGTCTCATGCTATAACCGCTATTAAATAATTTCTTTGTGAAACTAGGTCATCCTGTATTTTTTCGGCGAGGACTTGGATTTTAAATTTTTCTTCGCATTGCTCAGTGTAGTTGCTAGGAATATATAATTTTATTTCCCACCCCATTTCTACCTTGCCCATTATTTTAAACAAGGTCAAGTCGTAGTTGTGTCTCTTTAGGTCGCATAATGTTAGGTCACTGTCTTAAGTGTTTTAAACTAGGCCACGTTCGGAATTGTTGTGCCTCATTTGGTCGCCGTTTTGGCATGGGTTTGTGTGGGCATTGCTCTGGGTAGGAGTTATGAGGTGTTTCTAATTTCTGTGCTCGGCTGGTTAGGTTGGGTGCTACCTTCCCTGTCGGATTTTCTCACACTATTTTTGTTTGGATACCATAACTAAATTATATTTTATACAACCCTACAATTAAACAAAGTCATCTGTGTTACTAAGTTCCTTTAATATATACGTGAACATGCTATTTCAATCTCGAGTGTAAAATGTGTTTACAGGCAAAATCTGGTACGGCAGGCCTACAGCAATTAGACACCGCTTAACATCCGAGTGATCCGAATGTACGGATAACATGGCGGTGCTTAAAAATAGCTGAATGTTTTGAAAAAGTGGCACAACGGCGCGATACAAGGTTAACTTTCTTCGTCCACGCCTGAGAAACTATCAAACAACGGATAGAAACGGTTGCCACATTTGGATCGTCTTCTTATTGTCAGAAAGGACCGTTTGGTTTATTCGCAATGTCTGTATTCAAGATACAATAAAACTTAAAGTGACCACCGTTTACTAAACTTAAGCTCTTCAATAGTTTTATTTCTTGAAACTAATCTTCAGATGCATTCCATTTTTTCATGCCCATGTATAATCTTAAGATGTCGAGGTAAATATCTTTGTATGCAACGCATTACCTTGTTCATATTAATTCATCTTAACTCTTAAACACTCTCTAACCAGTTCACATCCGGTTGCTAACGTATCTCGTTTAAAATCGTTTCAGTATTGCCTTTCGACAAAAGTTGTGTACGTTTTAACCTAATTAAGTTTTTAACATGCATATACAAGGTGATTCATAATATATGTTACACTTTCAACAGAATGCTATTGTAACATAGCTATGTTATGTACTTTAAAATAAAATTTTGAAATGTTAGCTTTCCATTGGTATATGAAAATTACATCATGCGTTTTCTTATAACATTCTGTTAAAAGTGTAACAGATATAATGAGTCACCCTGTACATGTCCAGGGTGTATTGTTCAGAGAGTTTTACGTGTTCTTCAACTTGCCATTACTATAATAATTGGCGTCCCTCGAACCCAATTTATTTACGCATAAATGGCTGTTTTTGCAGTGTTTAACGTATATTTGGCCAAGATAATGCGAAATTGAAATTGTTTTATCCGTACATTTTAATAAGTAGATATTTTAATTAGCCTATGTAGATAAAGAAACATTACCAAAAGGGCCGAACAGTGCTTTTTGTAAATTCCTTTGTGCTTTTTCGGACTCAATACCCGTGTTTGGCAGCAGTATTGTATTAGTTAAAACATACACATTCTCGTTGAGTTTACAATTAGTGCCAATAGAGTTGTAAATCAGGAACTATCTTCAAATAATTTTAAGGTAAATAAAGTGTCTTAAATACGCTTTTACTGGTCCGTTCCAAGTATGACAACCACTACATCATTTGAATTAAAATCATTGGCTATTCATGCAATAAACATTGTATACTTAACTTATACAGTTTGTCTTTTAAGTAAACAATTACACCGAACACGATTTTGAAAATCTCTTAAAGGTCTAAATAATTTCTGTGAACACTATTAAGTTATAACTATTAGCCTATATGTGTTTTACAGAGTTAAACTAGGTCACGTCCCAGGGTTGTTGTGCCTCATTTGGTCGCCGTTTTTGGCATGGGTTAGTGCTGTTGTGTCGCCGTGCTGCGGGGCCTTGGGGAACTTGGTTGAGTCTTGGCTGCGTTTCATTCGCTCTCATGCAATAACCGCTATTGTATAATTTCTTTGTGAAATTGAGTCATCCTGCATTTTTTCGGCTGGGACTTGGATCTTTTATTGTTTCTTTGGCTTATGTTTGGGCATTGCTAAGGGCAGTCGTGTTGTGGTGTTTCTGATTTCTGAGCTCGGCTGATTAGTTTGAGTGCTACATTCCCTTTCTGGTTTTCTCATACCTTTTTAACAGGATTTTTTAAGGTTAAAAACCACCAAATACATTTTGTTCTTTAGTTCAATGTACAGTGACAATGGCCGACCAAAATTTCAACAAATCTTAGTCTAAGGCCAGCTGGTACACACATATCATCTTAAAGAATGATATTTTGGCTATAAAATTATATAATAATAAAGGGGGACATGTATCTTCTAAGAAAATGTTGCTCCCAGACCGGTTAACCCCCACTCTACTTTCACTTATATTTTCAGGTCAAAATGTCAAAAAAAAGAGTACCTTCACTACATTACATACATGTACACAATGACTTTAAATCCAATTTCAACATTTCAAAGCAGGCATATCAATGCATACCACCATTTCCAGCCAATCCAATTTTTTATCACCGTGTGTGCCGTATTTAGTGGTTTCTTACCTTAAAGGTCCATTAACAACACAGTTTTTGTTTGTTTTTATTTTGTATTGGTCGTAAATTTTATTTAAAAGCTACTCAAATTTCAAAGTAACCACCATGTGCGTAGGAGCCGGGGGCCAGATAATTCAGTCGAAAAGTATAATTTACAGTCTCGTTATAGGCAATTTGGCTTCAGCTCTTGGTAAAAACGTATACAATGAAAATATGTAATCACCCATTGTTTGCAAAAAATACGCTCGTGACATTGTTCTCTAAACGTCCCCCAGCCCCCCTACATGACTTTGAGAGGTTGTCAATTATATATCAAGCCTTTAAAACAAACTTTTTTACTTTAAGCTTCAATCTCAAAATCAGGCGACTTTTAAATAGTTTGTACAAGCACTTCAGGACACGGAGTATAACTTCGAGTGAGATTGTGCATGTTTTTCAAAAGCTTTTATTCATCAAGTCGAACTTTGTTGGATACAGTAAGAATACTTTTATATTGTACTATATTTAACCTTGAAGTTAAAAAAATATATCGATAATGTGAATTTATTGAAGCATGACGGCAATTTCATTGCAAATCTTGCTCGTTCACAAACATAAAAACTATCTAATGATACTTGCTTAAGTTTATGTCATTCTTACAATATAGTTCCAGAGAACAAACTCTTATTTAGTTTTAGACTGAAACAATATACATAAAAAGATATTCAAGAAACATTAAACTTTTTATTAATAATAATAAAATCTTTATTTTGTGAAGGTGACAAGTTAAGACATACTAATTATCCCAGTAAATCGTGTACTTTGCTCATTGCACAAAAAGTACCCACAGTATTCGTTTCAAATTTCCTGAGATGATTAACAAACATGTTCTGAGCAGTTATCCGGAAATTCTAAAAAATATGCCAAGTAATACAATTTCAGTTTACAATACTAGTACGCATGGTATACATACAAGTGCGGGGCACAGTGACGTCAAAGTGATAACGTCATATCGCGGAACTTTTTTCTCTATCTTTAATTATTGTTCATTTTATTCAATATGCGTACGATATCATTAAACTTTTTTTCTGATACAGAATTGCGAACTAATTTCAGTCCAATGCACCATAAAAAACCTTCTGGTCTAAACAACCAACCCACATGGTGGGAAACACCAAGGAGGAGCATAATTATGCCTTCTATTGCCAGAAGAATAAAACCTCTGTAATGCATGGTACTGTTAATAAGGTGGATGTAACACCCACTGATGTCCAATACAGCATTGTATATTCCCTGGCACTCATCCATGCGTGTTCAAAACACAAAACGTTATATCCGTCGGTGTAGTTTAGAGTCTTAAACTATATTTCGACAACAAACAAGTCCAAACTATAACGTTCACGGATATTTTACTGGTGTTTCCTCGCCTGACGTCGCTATTATCGCACGTTTATATTTTAGTGTGGCTATTCAAACACGCGTATTTTTCGCACACATAATCATTTTCAATTGAAATTTACTATGATGACACTTAACAGACACACGTAAATGCCGACAAGAAACTTTTGCGTAATAACTAATTAAAAAGATGAAAGTGACAAGTTTATTGAAAATCAAATGAATTAATCACGGCGCGTTTTATGGGTTTCGCCGCATTTGCGTACATGGGGATGGTTAATCACGGATGATGTGCATTATACATATATGCGTATACTTTTCACACGGAATTTCGATAAACAATGGATTCATGAAAAAAACTGCAAAAAATCATAATCGTGTGACGTCAAATAAGAAAATATTTAGCAAAGTACACGATTTACTGGGACAACCATACATAGACGAATAAATATATATCTTATTTTCAACAAGGCCTTCAATACTTCTAAAGATTTAAAAAGAATGTAAAAAAAAGAAAAAAAAGTAACATAGCAAAACAATGATTACCAACATTTACAACGTAATTACTACTTTCTGTTTGCAAGGTCAGTTAAGTTTTGCATGATACAAGTTCATCAATATGTTTTATAACCATTTCTTTGCAAGAGTTTGTTCCTTATATAATTGACTAAGTCCCCGACAACAAACTTGGACTTTTAATGTCATGTTGACTTTGATTGTGAACGAGCAGAATTTGCAATGAAATGGCTGTCATGCTTCAACAAATGTGCTTTTTGAAATTTATTTGTGTTTTACCTCAAGTGCAAATGTAATATGGGCATAATGCAATTACTATTTTATCCGACAAAATAAATATTAAAAATAAAAAAATGAAAAAAATGCACTGTTTCTCTAAATATTACACTCCGTTACCTTAATTGGGTTTTATCTAAGAACTTATTAAAAAATCCTAGGTCCTTTTAAAATAAAAAAATCTCAGAAGGCCATGAACGCACCAGATTGATTCATTGTGTAGAAAAGTTTCCGGGGCAGCATTTCCCGGACACCCTATACTCACAGATAGTATATAGATATAGTAAGAATTGGGAACGTTAAGAGTACAATTCTTGTAACAAGTGTATTTTTGTGCAAACAACGGGTTTGACTTATGTTGATAATTTTATATAATGACGTTACAAATTTACCCCCCGTTGCCAAATGTTTGGCCCTCCCAATGTTGAAAACGCTCCTACGCCCACGACATTGGTGCTCTGATAGTCATAGACAATTCAACAAATGGTATCTTGTCTACATTCTGTGAACAGAGTACACGCGTTAGTTGTAGGATCATGTAATCTATTAACAGGAGACAATTTAAAAACTTATCGATTTTGTCTTATATGAACGAATCACATCTTGTAGTGATACTTGTGGATGCCAATCGCTATATAAGACGCGCCTATCATTGGGGATTACTATCAGTTACATTGCTATGTGATTTTAGATGCGGCTTCAATTCTCCAATACTGTTTAATTCTCTAATACTTATTTTTATGAACTCACAGTTATTAAACGTTTAATGATTTCAAAATGATCAGGATTTTTATTTTTGTTTATCTTTTATTTCCTCTAAATAAAACTCTCATAATATATGGCGGGTCAAACAGCGGTATTTTGCAGCTCGGAAAGGATTACTGTCCTACGAAGGACTTTTGTACAATGAATAAAACGGTTTATTTAGGTTTAATGCCCTCTTGTTGTACAGACTGTAGCTGTAATGAACGATGCGTGGACAGCAAGACATGCTGTCCCGACGCCATCGATATGCGGGCTACAGTTAATTACACGTGGACAGGACCAGCATGTTCTACCGGGTTCTATGAAAACGAGTTTTATTTAAGCGAGTCCTCTCACTCCCCTAAAGTCAACTATTACATGGAAATAAACTGCTCTGATGGCCGACCTTGTGTAATTCCTGACAGGAACTCGATAGAATCATTTGATGATATTGTGTTAGTGTTTGACGAAAACACCCAAACACTGTACCGTAATAAAATGTGTGCAGAATGTAATGGGATATATGATTATGTCAGGTATGTTAATCATATTTACCATCTAACTTCGTGATGTTTTATTCCATGGGAACACTCCCACCACACATACCATTTATTTAGTGGCTTTTTTTAAATGAATTATATTCTTGTTTATATTGCCAATTGTGTTCGGTCTTTTAAGTTTCACTATAATGTAACCTTGGTATGATTACTCAAACCATTCATTACTCTATCTTTGTTTGACTTTAAGCATTTGACTATTTGACTAATGTAACATCGGCATGTTTTTTCCAACTATTCCTAACTGCACTCTATCTTTGTTTGACTACGATTATTTGACGTTTCGATTAATGTATTGGCATGTTTATTTAAACCATTCATTGGTTTATCTTTGCTTGACTATGGTCATTTGACTAATGTAACCTTGGCATGTTTATTCCAACCATTTATCACTCTATCTTTGCTTGACTATGATCATTTGACTAATGTAACCTTGGCATGTTTATTCAAACCATTTATTACTCTATCTTTGCTTGATTATGATCATTTGACTAATGTAACCTTGGCATGTTTATTCCAACCATTTATTACTCTATCTTTGCTTGATTATGATCATTTGGCTAATGTAACCTTGGCATGTTTATTCCAACCATTTATTACTCTATCTTTGCTTGATTATGATTATTTGACTAATGTGACCTTCACATGTTTATTCCAACCATTTATTACTCTATCTTTGCTTGACTATGATCATTTGACTAATGTAACCTTGGCATCTGTATTCCAACCATTTATTACTCTATCTTTGTTTGACTATGATCATTTGACTATTTGCCAAATGTAACATCGGCATGTCTATTCTAACTATACCGAACTGTATTCTATGTTTGACTACGATTAAACGACGATGTTTTTGTCAGGATCTTTACCCGAGTTGATAACCTTCAGGTATAATTCAGTACCAGAAGTAATGTCGGGTTTAATGTATACCAAGGCTGAATGCCATTCGGCTCTGTTAATTCAAATTCCACAACTTACAGTCTGCCGCAATAATCCTATGGTTGCCAGAATTAGTCGGACACTGTGTGGGTCATGGTTGTGTTGGGTATGAATAGCTAACTGGTCTGCTATGTTGATTGTTAGTTTGCTGTAACTACTTCAGTAAACTGCAAAGATATCCCAAGCAGCATGTCCTACCTTAACCGATTTATGGTAGTATGGCACGGATGGATATGTGACAGTCAAAAGGGTTCGACACAACTAAACACCTATCACTTTGCAGTATACAGATTATAAGGGAAACAATTCAAAATACACACAGTGTCATATCGGTATTTCTATGGGCCTGGGTGCATTTGAGTTTCGGTTTCATTTAAGTTCCTGGAAACATTCAATTATTTAGCAAACGTGAAAACTTTGGGATGTTTACTTCTAAATTACATATAGAATGTTAGTTATTTTCAGATGGATACTCGTTGTCGACAGATGTGGATACGACACTGAAATTGATAGCCGTATGCGTACACAGGGTATTGGCGAAGGTTTAGCAGACATATTGGATTTATGTAGTCTGTATTCTGCACCACCTGATCTCGACATACAACTTCGGATCTGTCATCCGTATGATACAAATACTATCAGTACGTGCAACATAACGAAACAATGGGATCACTTTGACGCTGACTTACAGGAGGAATGCCTTAATCCATTCTCAGGTAATACGTTTTAAAATGTTCTTTACAAAATACTGTTTTGTAACTGGGTGCTTTTATAAGAATCCTGTTTTTTGCATTTTGTGTACTTCTTTTGCAGTATATATCCATTCTCTGTTACTCGACCTAGCCATACATCCAATTCTTCGCCTCCACCGGTCGAAACCCGTTTTATTTAGCTACTGTAATACTAATATGGCGATTTGTCGTCCGCATGTGATCATATTTATAGATATACGTGGCTGATAAGAGCCTAAGAAGACATTTTTTAGATCAAATGTATTTAGTATTCGATAAATCCAAATAATATAAAGATACGTCAACATTTGATATATACGCATAATGAAAGTCTACATACTATAAACAAATCACTTGACCTTTTTTATCACGTGGTTATTTATTTTTGGGAAGGAGATACAAATCTTAATCTCGTTTTGGAAACGTCTTGTTGACCACAAGTTAAATAATGGATATATCAAATCTAGGATTGACGCTTGTTTCCAATGTGCTATCCTGCTTATCCAAATCAATCACACTAAAAACAGGCCTTCGTTCGATGTCAGCCCGCATAGCGCAATCGGTAGAGCACGTTACGTCTGAACTCGGAGTTGTGTATTCGAGTCCCAGGGCTGACCCACAGGTAACTGTATTGTTGAAAACGAAACAAACAAAAACCGAAAAAAAAATTTGAAAATTTATATTTTTCTATCAAGGTCCACTTGTACATAAATCCACGAGCCGGTTCAAGAGGTGCACTTTGTTTTTAATAAAAAAACTGCTTTATGCATACCAATTATCTATAAAAGGATGTGTGTTCACACAAACAATGTTATGGGATGAATGTAAGCCTAAAATTAACTTCATATTTTAAAATTCAGTGCTTAAACCTTTACTTTAACTGTCGCTGGTGTAACACGCTATGGGAGACGGCCATGTAGATTTGTGTTGATTGTACCATTAGAATCGGCTGTGACACAGTATCTAAATTTTATAGTTTAACTTTTTAATTATTGGATCAATTTTTGTTAAGATCTGGCATGAAAGTACTTTAAGCATTGCTATATATGAATATAATTAGTTTATGGAGATATTGAAAGTCAATGTTTGTTTTTGATAGGTTGAAATTCTGGTTACTTTAGAAAAAAAACCAATAAACCTTTATAGAAAAATATAAATTTTCAAAAAAAAATATTTTCGTTTTTTTTTGCATTTTCAACGATACAGTTACCTGAGGGCTGACCAACTAAATATACTAATAGTCGTTCGGATAAGACTTTAACCCTATGTGCTGTGCATGATGCTATTACATGAGGCATGTAAAAGAACTAGAGATGCTTCATGAATTGGGAGCATTTTCTTAATCATGCACTAACCCACAAAAAACAAAAAAATGTAACCTCTTTTGTGGGCCTCGTCCATATGGATTATCAAGTGGCGAGGATGAATAAGCGCAATAAATGCATATGCTGTAATCAGTGATATAAGCACTGCGCGAAGCATGCCAAAAAGCTGACTAACCTTTTGAAGGGTACATAAAACAGTTTACCAATGAAGGGTTGTTACTACTTTAAATGATATATTATTTATTTAACTTACGACTTTTTTTATTTTTGACACGACTTATTGTCATGTGGTTATACTAATTTATTTAATGTCGACTGGGAAACAAGTTTTTCCAACTTATATCAATCACTCTCGCACCTCATTCCTGATGTTATTCATCGCCACTAGGGTATGAGAGAAGAAAAGCCAGTTTCCCTCAGATGCTGAGCGTTTAGAAAGGGAATTTCTTGTACCATTTTATTTCGTCTTTGGTATGACGCGGTGTGGGATCGGACCCGGTGCCCTCGCACTCGAAGCGAGCGCTCAACCACTAGGCTATCGCGGAAAGAAGTATTGTCATGTAAGAGCGTTCGTCTCGTTTCTTTTTTACGTAAAAATAGTATTTTATTATAAGTATTGTACTCGAATATGTAATCATTCTCCGCTAAACGACTGCACGTTAGATGCATTCACGCACAATGCACATGCCTACAGATTGGGTTTTTTTCTTTCTTTTTTTTGTCTCTCACTTATTTTGCTGTCATCATATTTTCGTATGCACATCAATTATTGCCGTTGTCATGTTTGCTGTATATGTTTTACCATGTTGGCATATCTTTTAACCTATCAGCTTTTGACAGCTTGGGCTCGGGCATTTCATTTCCTCTTTCGGTTATATGGGGGCTTTGTGGTAGTATGACCTACTATATAGGACAGACATTCCCATTGCAAACATGATAAATGACCTTTGACACCATATTGCTATTGATGGTGTTCGGAATAGAGTCCCTATTGGAAAATGAAGAGGATCGACTTGAAACAGTCATACTTCGTATGTGGCTTTTTCGTGTAGGATTTAAACTATCTAGTGATGTTAATAATTCCTGTCAAAGTATTTACTGTATTTCAGTGGTCCCGTATACTACACTACAGTCATACTTCTTATGTGGCTTTTTTCGTGTAGGATTTAAACTCTCTAGTGATGTTAATAATTCCTGTCAAAGTATTTACTGTATTTCAGTGGTCCCGTATACTACACCAAATGATTCAGTTTTGCAGACTGGTGAGATAGTTTACAAGATAGTTTACAAGAACGTATTCTGTTACCTTTGTAACAAACCAGCAAATGCGACGATATATTTCTATGAATGCGGGCGTATCATGAGAGAAATTTCACTTGATTTTTCTGGGTTAATGAGAGTTGATCTTTTTGCCAAACTACAAACAGAATCCAATGACGAAGAAGAAGTTGTAACAGCCTGTAGAAAATATGAAATACTTGATGTGTTTCACGTAAGGATTGTTTGATTGCAATAACATTTTATTAAATTGATCAAAATATGTAAAACTACCACAATTACTTCGGTTAACATTAGTAAATTAGTAGATAAAAAGACAATTGCAAACGAAACGACAAGGACCGCCTACAAAACACGATCAAACAAATGAGACCAATAACATACAGATATAGTGCGCCCAGGCTCACAGGAAAGGCGTGAACATTTGGAATAAGAAGATGAAGAAGAGAAGAAGAAGAGTTTATTTCGTTGATATATACAATACACATTTGAATTAGACCATTATGGTCCTTGTTCAAAACAAAACAGCATACACTAACGCTTTCACACACGTACTCATACACGCACCTATACTCAAAACCCACTCACACACACACTCGCGCGCGTGCGCACTCACACACGCCCACACATGCACGTTCTCACGCATAAATAATCTGTTCATACGCACATGCAGTTATAAATCTCACAATGCATAACTAGAACATAATTTCAGTAAGTATAAGCATGTTATTATGGTCACATTATCAAGAAGATCTAAGACAATACAATTTCTTAGATTGATATTAGAATATAAAGTAAAATATATTGATTATATCAAAATAGACATTTTCATAATTACAAAACCCTTTTCAACAAAAATTATTTGAATATATTATCAATATTACATAATGCAATACAATTTCTTAGACTGGTGTCAATATTTAAAAACAATTATATTGATTAAATCAAAACAGACATTTTCTTTGTTTCGAACCCCCTTTCGACAAAAATTGCTAGATTACGAAGAATTTTGCTATCAGAAGTAGTTATAAGTGATATGATCTTATACATATTTGGTCTCATTCTGTAGTAAGGTGTAAGATATTCAGGTCTGATGAAGTCATATAGTTTACACTCGAATAGAAAATGGAATTCGTCCTCTAATTTGTTACATTCGGAGCAGAGTCTAATTTCACGCGGTGTATTATTCCATCGGCCAGTTTCTATGTGTAATCTATGCGAAGACAATCTCAATTTGGTAAAGGCAGTCCTGTAGGACTTTACGAATGCATTAATATTTCCTACACCCTGCGCTAACCATGCTGTATAAAAACCTAATCTACTTAATAAATCTTTAACAAGAGATTAGTTTTACCCGGCATTCGTTCAATATCATTCAACATTGTCTTATACATACACTGCACATACTTTCGTTTACAGGTGTTTACAATTTTCAACCAAAATTTGATAATATAAATTTTGAGTGCTTGCTTTAACGCCTAAAACATATTTACAAAATAGCGTATGAATTCTTTCAATTGGGTTTGCTTGCGTAAAACCCCATACTTCAGAACCATAAAATAAAATAGGTTTAACTAATTTGTAAAATACATTCATGGTGTGTTCAACAGATATACGAGAGGTGTTCAACTTATTTATGAACAGAATATGAACATCGATATTTTGTAACTCTTACCCATGAAATTGAATAAAAACTTTTATATTGTGTATAGTAGTGTATCAAGAAGTATATATAATAATTGCAAATTGCCAATTCGTTACGGTTAAATCATAATCAGCATGTTGCTTTTTGCGTTTGAATGTCCAAAACTCGAAATAATTACGTTTTCATTTTCTTTCATTAATCGTTGATTTAGTGTCAACCAGATAGAAAATTATATTGTTAAAGCATGAAAAGACTTTGACATCCACTGTTTGGTTATAATATATATATCAATTTTATATTCTTAAGATTTTTATTTGGCGGAGTCTGGATGAAACTGACTATGTTCTTGGAACAGTCACTAGGAACGAAACGTAACATTTTTTGTTGAAAACCTGATTTAAAACGGTTTGTACATAGACCACAGCCTTCTATTTCGTCAATTTGATATTGATTTTGATGTGTGTATTTCCATAATAACAAACCCAATGCCTTTCCATGAAAACGGCCGCGAACACACACAGCTGGACAAACATGCACTTCTCCCTTTCCTTGTCACTTTTTCTAAAATAGCATACCACAATCTATCATAACATTCTTTAAGATTCAGCATTACTTCGCCACAATGAAACAATATTTTTCCACATACTGTTGTTTATTTCGCATTTCTAGATTCCAAGACTTTTGGCTGCGAGGCATGTTTTTCTTAATTTTCAGCATAGAAACTTCGCATTTTCACAGAACTATGCATTCAACTGTTTCGAAATAATGTCACTGATAGTTTCTATGAACACTCCCATCTATGATACTATTCCACGTTTTGCTAATGGATTCAACATAGATATCAAAAACAATTTAACTTTAAAGTGTAGGTTTTGGCAATGTTGGGCAATTTTCAATTTTTGGTGCCATTTCACAATTGCTGGAAACAGAACTTTAATAACACTTCTTACGACAAATATTACTGATGTTCTCATTAAAAATGCAAAATAAAAATTTATTAACACATAATTGATGCTAATAAAAGGGCAATTTTGCCTTAAAAACAGGAAGAACAACATCATCTACTAAATTTTTGTTGTAAGCTTTAACCAAATGAAATATACAATGTATGATGATCATATGTTCAACTTAAAACATTTTCTCGCATGGTTTAAAAAAGATGTTTCAATTGTTTTTATTCAGTATTGCACAATCGGTGTTCATGTTTTGTTCATAAATAAGTTGAACACCTCTCGTATGGGTAAAACTATATAAAAAACGCCTCAACCTGAAAATCGGTTTTTGCGCTTGACCGGACAAGGTCTTGTGAGTTTCATTAAACGAACCACCTGACGTAAAAATAATTCCGAGGTAGGTATACCGACTACCTATTTCTATTGGATGACCATCGTAGTAAAATGTAAGATTATTTGGTAAACGCCCCTCCTTTTCTAAAAACAACAACTTTGGTTTTATCCTTGTTTACACTTAACTTCCATCTATCGCAATAGTTTTGTAGAATATCCAAATTCGTCTGTAATTCAACAGCAGTATTAGCAAAAATGACAATATCATCTGCATACATTAATAAGAATATTTTTAGAGTTTCAATATCAATGCCTTTCGCACCGTTTAGGAAAAATTCATCCTCTAAGTCGTTAAGTACATAGCAAAATTAAAGAGACTCAAGCTTTTCCCTTTTCGTACCCCAAGAAAGCTTTCAAACATATCTCCCGCGCATCCATTTAGCTTTACTCTCGAGCGCACCTCATTGTACATTGATTTTATTACATTGAATATATTCCCACGTAAACCGAGTTTGTATAATTTATACCAAATATTTGGTCTGACTAAATAATCAAATGCTTTTGAATAATCTACAAACACACAAACTAATTGCTTTGTTTTGACTAAGTACGTGATTTATTAAACCATGAAGGACGAAAATATTATCAGAGGTGCCCATTTTGGACCTGAAGCCAGCTTGAGCCTCTTTAAAAATGTGATAATTTTCTGCCCAAGTCGTTAGCCTAGTGTTAACAATACTAGTGAATAACTTGCCAATAACCTGAAAAGTGTGATGCCGCGAAAGTTTTTAACATCAGATAAGCTCCCTTTTTTGTGAACTGGTACTATGAAACCCTCCCCCCAATTGTTAGGGAAGTAGCCTAGCCGCATGATTTTATTTAATATATTGACAAAAAATGGTGCAAATACGTCTTTTCCGTGTAATAAAAATTCATTCAATAAACAGGATCTAAGATCAAATCTAAGGAAGCCAGATAAATTAAATGCTTAGACGTCGCGCACGATGTTCCGTCTTTTTACGTTTTTAGGGTATGCGCACTGGAACAAAATTGGTAAAGAGCTTAATTTTTATCGTATTTCTTTCAAATTTTAACTAGGAGTAGCTTTTCGGCCATTATTTCAAAATAGATGAACGCCTTCCTATATATTTAAAATAGGCATTTTTCTTGAGATTTTTGTTGAAAAACGTCGTGTAACTGCGTCACATTCGTCTTGATGCAGTGTGCGATATTTCACCTTAAAGAAGTCGATTTAAGGTCAAATTTTACGGGAAGATATCATATGTGTTCGCAAATGAATATCTAACAAGATGGCATATTACATTTGAACGTGAGACGTCAAACATAGCTGTTGGTAATTGTTAAATAGTTTATAAAATTCTGTAACTTTGCTATTTTTTTGCGTAAAATATATAAAACTTCTATATAAAAATTCCTTTAGTTATTTTCATTTTCCCTCCAAAATATTGATATTTTGTACACTTTAAAGGAAATAATATGACATCAAACTAGTAGTGAAAAAAAGGTTGAGAAAACGCAATGTGAGAAAATACAGCAATTTTATAAAAATACAAAAAAGTGTCTCAAATTTCTTTGGCGCGACAGTAAATCCGAAAAAATATTTCATACACAAATATTTCTTAACGATCGTCACTTTTCTTTTACCCCGTATCCACATGTTATAATTATGATCATCATGCAAAGTGTACGATAACTAAAAAATAACTGAACTATAATTTTTTATGATTTTATAAGCATTCTTCGTTTGCCACCCGGCGTGTCATAAAATAGAAAATGCCGTATTTTTCATAGTTAGCGTCCCAGTAGCTTATATTATGTCATTGACGTTATTGGTACAATTTGTCCGTTGTTTATGTTGGATATTGTGGTGCAACTTTAGATTGTATGTTTAATGCGTTTTATATTCATTTTCAGAATGTTTGCAGAAGCATTCGTTGTTATGAGGAAAAAATGCTATCGGAAGGACAATGTATAACGAGTCCCCTACAATTTGTTATCGGGTACAGAAGCATATTCATTGACTTCGGATTTGACACAATTTCAAATCGAATTCCCATGGAAAACACTTTGGAATTGGACAGAAATATACATCTATTGCGACAGTTTAAGTCCAAATTGAATCTACCCCACTGCGGGATGTGGATCACATATATGAGAATTTATGACAAGACGAAACAATACATGGAGTACATCTTCACACGACTTTTTATCGCAATATCACCGGATTGTTCTTACAAACAAATATTCGACGCAGTATATGTAGCAGTGAAAGAGAAAACAATCATTTCACTGTACGTGAATAACGCATCTTTTGACGTGATTATGGAACGTGCGAGATCATTCAAAAATAACTTTAGTGGACGTGAACATAAACTTCCACCTCAGGATGGATTTATCGGTCGGGAGATTCATCCTCTTGAACGAAGTATTGCACTGAGTCCACTTGTCTGTCCTTATGTAGAGCTAAACAATGTTGAATTTTGTAAACTCGTATACATATACATGGAAGCACACACTATCACGTCCGTCGAAAACACAACATGCCCTATACTTTTTGGTGCTGTCTTGTTCCCTCACTTCTATGTTTGTGTTGACACGTTTAAAAAATTACTTATTGCAGAAAAGATACTTACCGGAAGTAAATCAATCAAAGGAATTCTATCTCTTGTTACTACATGTTTGTCGATGTTTTGCATCATTATGTCTATCTGTATTTACATATACTTGAACAGGTTTAAGAGTGCACCCATGTATGTCTTTATCAGCGCGTTAGTCAATCTTTTGATTGCACAGGGTGTTTTCCAGTTTGGAAGTGGTTGGTCTGAATATAAACATATTTGTGAAGTAATGGGGATCGCTGTACATTATGTCTGGCTTTCGGCAGTGTTTGCAATGAACGCTTATTGTATAATAGTTATGAGAAGTATACAAACCCTTCGCAGTTCGGATAATTCCAGGAGGACTCTTTTAGTTTCCTTTGCTTACATTTATGCTTTACCAGCATGCTTTGTAGTAATCAGTATTGTCTACGCGACTTCTACTTCTAAGCATAACGATTTCATGTCTGGTTATGGAACGAGCATTTGTCATATCGACAATAATCTTATGAGAGGTCTTCTATTTAACTTGCCGATATATCTTACAGTAATTTCTAACTGCATTATATACGTGGTAACTGTAAGCAGAATACGGACAGTAGAATCTGCTGTCGCTAAGAACCGTAAAGCGACTACATATGGAATTGTTTACTTTCGCTTGTTACTAACATCTGGTGTTGCCTGGCTAATTGGTCTCGTGAATCAGTTCCTTAACAACAGCGTGCTGGAGTATTTGTTCATCATATGCGTCGCTGGTCAAGGTTTATTTCTTCTGATTTCAATCGTATCCAGTAAAACTATCCGTCGAGATATAAGACAGTCCATCAGTACCGCCTTTTCGGAACGCAAAACTGACATAACCGGAGGCAAATGAAAAACAGACAAACGTTTGAATGCCACAAATATACTAGCGAGGGATGTTCTGACGTGAAATAGATGTTAGTCATTGGAAATCACAAAACAAATTGTAACGTCAGTTACGGCGACATTTTCGAAATATCAACTTTTCATGGAACGGATTCTCGCCCATATATTTGATATAATGTCAGGAAAAGTTTTGCGATTCTCACAAAAGATGTACGCGTGTGGCTCTGTGTGGTACAAGCATATGTTCATTACCATTTCCTTTTTAACAGCAGAATGTATAGCCCTATGAGTGACATGAACGGTGTGTTAAATATCACGACGTCATTTTGTGCACCGGGCCGGTGTTTGTGACTATAATTAAACACATGTTACTCTTAAACCGCGCATTTATTGTCCTTCATAAATGAACTCTTTGTAGAAAAAGAATTCAAATTTTATATGATGTACAGTTCGATTGTTAGTATTGTTTTAAAAACAATGCGGGTATAATGACAATAATCCTATTCATTTGTTAACGTCCCACGTACATAATGAGTTCAAAGTTGATCTTGATTCACAATCTATATCAATAAGTAAGAATAAACTGAGATTTAACTGATATTTAACTCGAGTTTAAAACATTTTCCCATAATTATTGAATGTCTTCTACAACAAATGCTCAATTTGTGTGCAAAACATTTTTTCTTTGTCGTGCTTGACATACAAATGCAAACCAAAGATCTGTAAATCAAATATACATTTCTTGGCTTGTCGTCGAGAACCTTTTATTTTTATCTCTGATAATTATAACTACGTTTTGTCTCGCAGACAGACACCGCATTTCGCGTTTGAGAATACGGGTGGGATTCGCACCCACGACCCCAACGGCGACAGCGTCTAGCACTAAAGTGACCACGACCATACCGATTGCGCCACCGAAACAACTCCAATAAAAGTTGCTCAAATAACGCTGACATGGTCGTTGTCACTACAATAAATGATGTATAAGGCGGGAAATGTCGCCGTTGGGGTCGTGGGTTTGAATCCCACCCAACCGGGTGTGGTTTAAAATGCGATTTTTATTTTTATGTTGCGTTGTATAATTATTGTTCATGTAGTATTATAACTGCTATTATACATACTTGTATCTTAAGTATTAACACGTTCAAAAGTGCTTTGTTATTTTAGTTTCAGCATCAAAGTTTACCAATAGTTATCAAATTTTCTGAACTATAAATTAATTTATATATAATAGTGAAAAATATATGGTCAAATTACTTATTAATGAATAAATGTAAGTCCATAGAAGATCAATTAAGTAATAGCCATATTTTATTTTTTATATGATGCACTCGGTTATTATTTAATCTGTAATAAATCCCCAACATATGCAACGTCCTCCGGGATACATGTAAACTATAAGTTTTGTTTTCATCAGGGCTGTAAACTAAAATTGTTCACCTTAAAAGATAATGTCTCTTCAATAATACGACAATCCAAGAAAATATCTGCCATTAACAGAACATGTCTATGTGATGGAAAATGACCTGTCTTACATTTTGGCATTTGAAACACTAGAACAAGTAAACGATTCTTCTTTAACCAGCACAACTAGTCTAATTAGTGTGGTTCAGTTGGTAATCGCGGTGCTTGATATTGAAGCTCCTAAAACGTTCGTTACTATTATAACTATACTCTGCATGTCAACAAAATATTGAATACCCGTTTTGTATGTACGCGCGTGTTTGTGTGTCTCTTTGATATTGTTATTTGTTAAGTATCTTGTTTGTGAATATTGTTTTTGTACATTCAGTTTTTATGACACGTACACTTTGGTAAGATGAAATTATCCGTAGAACTATCATACTCATGTTAAACACGGCAATGATTATATTGAATTAAAGATGTTGAAGTAATATAATTCTATCATCTGTGTCCTTCTATATGTATTGTATGTTACCATTATGTTAACCGTATATTTATCAGCTGTAACACTCAACATGAATACCATACTAGTATTACAGGTTAGAAACCACCAAATAGATTTGCTCTATAGCTCAATGTAAATTGGCCATAGTAGGCCCCAATTTTCAACTTTTTTTAGTCTATGGCCACCTGGACCACATATATCATTGTAAAGAGGGGCATTTAAGCTTCAAAATAATAAAATAAAACGGGGGGTCATGTATCTTCTAAGAAAGTTTTTGTCCTTCAAACACGGTCTATCCGTTTTTACGCATGTCCGGATTTATGAGTTCTGGGTTTTACCCTAGTCTACTTTCACTTTGGTATCAAGAACAAAATAGTGGAATAATACAATTATTACAGTTTTACTACACCACATGCATATTTACCAACCATTTAAACTCAATTTCATCATTCAACTCCACATTTGTCAAGAAATATCTCCATTTACAGCCAAAGTTTTTTTAAGGACTACTTGAGTGTATCACCACGTGGTCCTCGGAGGCATTTAGTGGTTCTTTACCTTAAGACAGCCTAGTTTTACTTATTAAAGTGATTTTTGCACTTTTTTCAATACTACTATGTATATGCAGCACACAACAATCAATTCTAGACAAATTGTGCATGAATTCTAGAAAAAATGACAAACACGCATATGCGCCTTTAAGGAGAAATTTGGCCAGCACCTGCAAAATATTATGAATAGTGATTTTAAATTGGGTTGTATTTGTGAAAAACTGTTTCACTGAACACTAATTATGCTTTAGATGCCTAATAATGTGTCTATTCTTCATATTTAATCACAATTACCCCTGTCTGACACTAAAATAAGGTAAATTTTGGCATAAGAATGTCAATTTTAGAAGAAAAGAATCTGAAATTTTCTAGATTTTCATGATAAAAATCCAAATTTTCACTTTTTTAGACAATTTAAACAGATGAAAGTGGTCAAAACCCTATCTGGAATGCATTTCCATACATTTGAATGCAAAAAAATGAAAACATGAATTTAATAGAATTTTGCCCTTCTTTAGGTTAGAAACCACCAAATAGATTTGCTCTATAGCTCAATGTAAATTGGCCATAGTAGGCCCCAATTTTCAACTTTTTTAGTCTATGGCCACCTGGACCACATATATAATTGTAAAGAGGGGCATTTAAGCTTCAAAATAATGAAATAAAAAGGGGGGGGTCATGTATCTTCTAAGAAAGTTTTTGTCCTTCAAACACGGTCTATCCGTTTTTACGCATGTCCGGATTTATGAGTTCTGGGTTTTACCCTAGTCTACTTTCACTTTGGTATCAAGAACAAAATAGTGGAATAATACAATTATTACAGTTTTACTACACCACATGCATATTTACCAACAATTTAAACTCAATTTCATCATTCAACTCCACATTTGTCAAGAAATATCTCCATTTACAGGCAAACCAAAGTTTTTTTAAGGACTACTTGAGTGTATCACCACTTGGTCCGCGGAGGCATTTAGTGGTTCTTTACCTACAATTATAACGTTACATTTTCTAATAAAAGAAAGATAATATTCAAAATTTTCGGCTCAGATCAAAACCTTAAAACAATTATATTGTATCGAAACATTTTTTTTCTTTTTTGCTTTTAGGAATATACGAGTCTCATAAGACTCCGTTCTAATTTCAGGCTGATTTGATATTCGGGAATGGAACCATTGTTACAAAAATCACGAACATTGTAATGGCTTACGTAGGCGTTTGGTTCAATAACTAACCTGACTCGAAATATTCATCTTTTTTTGTTATCGGAACGTGTATTGTAAAGGAACAATGAAATTGTTTGATATAGTACATTGATATTTTCGCGCTTAATCTTTGTCTCAGGTTAGTGACATGTTTGAAACAGAACATCACAGTCCTTTTGTTCTTTATCAATGCATACAAAACATACAAATATCAGGAACACATAGAATAATAACAAAAGGCTACCATTACACCCATTTATCAAGGCTTCAAGTAAGATCATGGGCTTTTATTCTTAATACAAATACATCATCGAATGTCCGTGTTTTCATTAGTTCATTTATATTTCTATTTGACTCATATATAATGTTATATGCAATACATGTTTATACTCACATTCCATTAGTTTTGCCTTGTGTTTCGTTTTGACAAGGTAAACTTCACAATGGAAACATTATTCATTATACATGTACAATTTGAATTAATTAACAATAATTTGAATTTACATTTTAAGTTGATAGATTTTGGTAGAAAAAACGTATATGTATGTATTTTTCATTTGTTTAATGTACAATTTTTGTCCCGTCGTAGAAATAGTGATTCGCCGATTGTTTTCAACTATATGTGTCTATTTCAGGTACTAACCTATGTATGTTCTGTAAATATGTTTATATTATTGTTATGGGCTGGTGGCCGATATCAAATAAAAGAATTGTCATTGTCATTGATTCACTCCGTCATTCGAATCTATGTAGAGACGTTAAGTAATGAGCAATGACCGTTGATATTTGACGAAAACAAAAAGTGGAAGGGACGACAATACACAATAGAAACAACATATCACGAACGACCCAAAACTGAACAGTAATACTTTACATGAAAGTTGCAAAAGCGATTAAGGACGTGGATAATTTGGAGCTTAAAATAAATGTAACTATATCATTGATAAAAAACGAAACTATCTCGTTTTGTGTTAAATTTAAATTTCTTTATCGAAAAATAGAAAACATACTTTCGTTTTGCTCTTAATCATTGACACAGTAACCTATGCTGAAAATAAGATTTACAACCATTTTGTGTTAATTTTCATAAATGCTGATATACCAAGTTACGGGATTACAAATGGAAACAACACCAAACATCAATAAGATGATACAAACGACTACAGATACAACGCAAGAAAATGAAAAAGCACAGTATTATTTATACTGGTCGCATTGTTTTTTCATGGAAATCCAATTGTACTGCAGAAAACGATTAAAAGAATGTACAAAAATCTCCGAACATGGACTTTACAAAAAAAATCTTAAAATTCGGAATAGAAACGGTGAAGCGCAACGTTTTCTTTGGTATTCTTATACCTTTAAAAAATATTCTATGAAATGAAACAAAAAATTGAATCAACAAAGGGAAGTAAAAACTGCAAGGAGCGTAACAACGAGTTTTAGACCGTTCCGTTTTATAAAACAAAACAAAACAAAACATGTGCTGCAGTTTAATTTAGCCAACTTTAGACGTTAAGTAACCAAAACGAAGAAATGCTATCACATATTTATTTATATGAATTGATTCCGCATTAATCGTCATCCAAGTTGAGCACTTCAATGTTGTTGTAAATTAACATAGGCATTATATACACAAGACCCACAACAAATATCACACAATTGTGCTTCGCAGCTTTCATACTCTGTAGACTCTCGGACTCCCAGCTCATCAGGAACATGATTTGACATAAAGCTTTTACGTGGTGATTTAAACCGAATCTAGATCAGTATATTCATTGAACGTCTATGATGACAGTAATTTTAACGCATCCCGTATAATACATACTAATGTTCAAATACGCACGTCCTGTGGCTTCCACAATTATATCATTGCAAAGCATTCTGCCTCAAAAGTAGCACATATGAATTCATTGAAATTCACATTTTACGAGGTATGTTATACAAAATGGTTAATGACAATTTCGACTTTGGTCTTTAGTCCAAACTCACGTGTAACAACACTGGTTTACATACCCGAGTTAAATATTCACCCATGTTATGTTTTGTATCACAGACACATTCTGTGAACAAAGTACATGCGTAAGTTGTTGAACCATGTAATCGAAAAGCAAGTTACAATTTAAACCTTACGTTTGAATTTATCGATATTGTCGTGTATGATTAAAATCACACCTTGTAGTGATAATTGTGGATGTCAACAGCTATATAAGACGCACATATCATCGGATTATAATCAGTTACAGTAGAACTTCGATGTCTCAAACAGTACTTACCTCGAACACCCCAGATGCCTCGAACCCATTCTCTGGTCCCGGTAAAATCTCTTCTTTATTCATATTGAAAAACCATAGATGACTCGAACAGTACCAGGGTCGAACACTCTAACCGGTTTTCTGGTTCATTGCCATGACTTAACAGTAGATTAGCCGAACAATGCAAGTTTTCGCACCTTTCATTGATTGTTGAAATCCATTGTTCGTCAACAAGTAGTCAACATAAAGTGTTATTAATACCCAGTGACAATAACTATACCTAATAAAGTGTTTACATCTGTATTATACATGTATCACGTGTAAACTTGTGGAAAAATTAACACTAATAGGTCCGTTAAAAATTATTAATTAATGCACAGAGGTCCGAAGTTAGTTCGAGGCATCGAAGTGCTACAGTATGTCGCATGTATCCCGTTGGACGTTGTACATGGGAAGGGTTTATTACATATTCATACGACCCGAGTGCATCACATCAACAAATATGACTATGACTTTATTGATCTTCTATAGACCTCCATTTATCTTATTTTCTCCGGGTTCTTTTATAGTAAGATTTATAGAAACTATTACAACAAAGCACTTTTGAAGTTTAGGAATTTAGACTAATTGCTGTCCATACAGTTAGTCAATTTGTATAGGCTGGTGAATTGCTATCATAGCTATGGCATTATGTCTCCATCCCAGACCAAAATCACATACACGACTATTCACGATTAACGATTTCAGTTCTGCATTGACTATGGCCTATTTTTTGTTGACAGGAAGTGATCTCATGGTGCTTTTAGACTTTCAAGTCCTACTTCCAGTAGCTAGAATTTGGTACTGAAATCCGATATCCAGTCGTGGTTCTATGTTTTACCGCACAGAATCGGAAAGGGTTCAGAGTTCATAATTACTAACCAGCGACAGCCTTTTTTGTCGCATTAAATTGTTTTCTCTTATCAGTTTTGGCTACGTATTAATATTAACGACGTGTGTAAAGACACAAACTATGCTAATAACGAATTTTAATCTATAAAATAAAGTCTGATAATTTATAAGGGTTGTTAATTATATCTCAAGCAACTAACGAAAACAATTTAACATGATCCGTGGCGCTAGATTTTTCGTTTCACTGGCCCATACTAATGCCATGCGTCTGCGAGCTTTCTATTCGCCTGTTGACATGAAAGATGTTTTTATTACGAATCGTCATTTAAATATTATTTAAAAACCTATTCATGATAAAAGTACTCGTTCTCCGAGGAAACTCGTATTTAATTACGTAGTTTTGCGATGATATCAACACTCAGATCATACTGGATGTTTGAACTTTAACGTAAGTCGTTCCAATTTGTACTGAAATGAAATCATAGCAATGCAAATCAACAATTCCACGTATGTCTCAATGTAGCTTGATAAGGCAATGTTAATGAGCTCATAGTGTTACTGGTGTACAAGACGTAATTATTTGTGGTGGAGAAACTTGTGTAAGGCACAAGGGTCCACTGAAGTGGAACTGAAAGATAATAAAGCTAGCGTTTTCGTGATGCGAGGGTCTACTTTGTAGTAAAAATAGAAAAATCCAAAAACATCATTTGGCTTAGGGCCCTCATTTCTGTAACTGTATCATTATTGTACATGTTCTGCTGAAATTTTGCTGTACAGCATAAGGTTGACTCGTATCTTTCAATAGAACATGTATATATTGTCATTTAGATGTGTGTTGTCCCTTGTGTTAGACTTGTCGCTTGGTTCTTGCCCCGCGTAGTTTAACTGACTGAGGCGCGACATACGCTCGGGTGGGATTTCGGGTTTGTGTAATTTGTAAACCCGTTGTCTTCAAGTTGTACTTTGTTATAGTGTAGGTGTATTTTTGTTTCCACTTGTCCTTGGAAGTTAATTTCTTTTACCTTCCTTATAAAGTCCACCGCCCACCCCCTATCCCCCCCTTCATCAATTGTATCTTGCGGAGATGCTGGATGAGATACTTTTTAATTAGGTCACTGTGCTGTTTGGTCACTATTTTAAACGTTTTTGTCTTATATATTTTCGTCCTCTCTTTGCCCATTATTGTTAAATAGGTCAAGTCGAAAAAAGCCTCTTTTATGCGTATTTACGTTAGGTCACTGTCCTTGGTGTTTTAAACTAGGTCAGGGGGTGGTTGTGTCTCCTTTGGTCACCGTTTTCGTACGGGTTTGAGCGGTTGGTCGTCGTGCAATGGGGCCTTTGGGAACTTGGTCGAGTATTGGCTGCGTTTCATTCGGTCTCATGCAACAACCGCTTTTAAATAATTTCTTTGTGAAACTGGGTAATCCAGCATTGTTTCGGTGAGGACTTGAATTTTTTATTGTTTTTCGGCTTATGTGTGGCAGTTGCTAGGAATATGCAATATTATTTCCCACCCGATTCCGACCTTGCCCATTATTTAAAACAAGGTCAAGTCGTTGTTGTGCATTTTTAGGTCGCATAATAATAGGTCACTGTCCTTAGTGTTTTAAACTAGGCCACGTCCGGAGTTGTTGTGCCTCATTTGGTCGCCGTTTTGGCATGGGTTTGTATGGGCATTGCTCTGGGTAGTTGTTATGTGGTGTTTCTGATTTCTGTGCTCGGCTGGTTAGGTTGAGAGCTACCTTCCCTGTCGGATTTTCTCATACCTTTTATGTTTGGATACCATAACTAAATTTTATTTTAAATTACCATTCAATTAAACGAGGTTATCTGTGTTACTAAGTTCCTTCAATATTTCAATATCGAGTGTAAAATGTGTTTACGGGCAAAGTCGGGTACGGCAGGCCTACAGCAATTAGACGCCGCTTAACATCCGAGTGATCCGAATGTACGGATAACATGGCGGTGCTTAAAAATAGCTGAATGTTTTGTAAAAGTGGCACAACGGCGTGATACAAGGTTAACTTCCTTCGTCCACGCCTGAGAAACTATCAAACAACGGAGAAAAACGGTTGCCACATTTGGATCGTCTTCTTATTGTCAGAAAGGACCGTTTGGTTTATTCGCAATGTCTGTATTCAAGTTACAATAAAACGTAAAGTGACCACCGTTTACTAAACTTAAGCTCTTCAATAGTTTGATTTCTGGGAGCAAACTAATCTTCAGTTGCATTTCATTTTTTCCTGCCCATGTATAATCTTAAGATGTCGAGGTAAATATCTTTGTATGCAACGCATTACCTTGTTCATATTTATTCATCTTAACTCTTTAACACTCTCTAACCAGTTCACATCCGGTTGCTAACGTATCTCGTTTAAAATCGTTTCAGTATTGCCTTTCGACAAAAGTTGGGTACGTTTTAACCTAATTAATTTCTTAACATGCATATACAAGGTGATTCATAATATGTGTTACACTTTCAACAGAATGCTATTGTAACATACATGTAGCTATGTTATGTACTTTAAAATACAATTTTGAAATGTTAGCTTTCCATTGGTATATAAAAATGACATCAAGCGTTTTCTTATAGCATTCTGTTGAAAGTGAAACAGATATCATGAATCACCCTTTACATGTCCAGGATGTATTGTGCAGAGAGTTTTACCTGTTCTTCAACTTGCCGTTACTATAATAATTGGCGGCCCCTGAACCCAAACTAATTACGCATAAATGGCTGTGTCTTTGCAGTGTTTGGCGTATATTTGGCCAGGATACTACGATATCCGTACAATTTAATCAGTAGATATTTTAGATAAAGAAACACTACAAAAAGGGCCGAACAATGCTTTTTGTAAAATTCGTTTGTACTTTTTCGGACTCAATACACGTGTTTGGCAGCAGTATTGTGTTAGTTAAAACATACACATTCTCGTTGAGTTTACAATTAGTGCCAATAGGGTTGTAAATCAGGAACTATCTTCAAATAATTTTAAGGTAAATAAAGTGTCTTAAATACGCTTTTACTGGTCCGTTCCAAGTATGACAACCACTGCATCATTTGAATTAAAATCATTGGCTATTCATGCAATAAACATTGTATACTTAACTTATACAGTTTGTCTTTCAAGTACACAATTACACCGAACACGATTTTGAAAATCTCTTAAAGGTCTAAATAATTTCTGTGAACACTATTTAGTTATAACTATTAGCCTATATGTGTTTTACAGAGTTAAACTAGGTCACGCCCCAGGGTTGTTGTGCCTCATTTGGTCGCCGTTTTTGGCATGGGTTAGTGCTGTTGTGTCGCCGTGCAGCGGGGCCTTGGGGAACTTGGTTGAGTCTTGGCTGCGTTTCATTCGGTCTCATGCAATAACCGCTATTGTATAATTTCTTTGTGAAATTGGGTCATCCTGCATTTTTTCGACTGGGACTTGGATATTTTATAGTTTCTTTGGCTTATGTGTGGGCATTGCTAAGGGTAGTCGAGTTGTGGTGTTTCTGATTTCTGTGCTCGGCTGATTAGTTTGTATGCTACCTTCCCTTTCTGATTTTCTCATACCTTTTTTTAAGGATTTTTTAAGGTTAAAACCCACCAAATATATTTTGTTCTTTAGTTCAATGTACAGTGACAATGGCCGACCCAAAATTTCAACAAGTCTTAGTCTATGGCCAGCTGGTAAACACATATCATCTTAAAGAATGATATTTTGGCTTTTAAATTATATTATATAATAATAAAGGGGGACATGTATCTTCTAAGGAAATTGTGCTCCCAGACCGGTTAACCCCCACTGTACTTTCACTTATATTTTCAGGTCAAAA
Source organism: Spisula subtruncata (assembly GCA_963678985.1). Lineage (NCBI taxonomy): Eukaryota > Metazoa > Mollusca > Bivalvia > Venerida > Mactridae > Spisula > Spisula subtruncata. The sequence goes on from OY787661.1 coordinate 22,475,413, forward strand.
TGTCAAAAAAATTAAGAGTAAATACCTTCACTACATTACATACATGTACACAATGACTTTAAATCCAATTTTACCATTTCAAAGCAGGCATGTCAACGCATACCACCATTTCCAGCCAATCCAATTTTTTATCACCGTGTGAGACGTATTTAGTGGTTACATACCTCAAAGGTCCATTAACAACATAGTTTTTGTTTGTTTTTATTTTGTATTGGTCGTAAATTTTATTTAAAAGCTACACAAATTTCAAAGTAACAATCATGGGCGTAGGAACCGGGGGCCAGACCCCCTCCAATGTCTGGACAGGGGGGGGCAACATATCTTTCCCCTCCCCCCAATAATTCAGACGAAAAGTATAATTTGCGGCCTCGTTATAGGCAATTTGGCTTCAGTTCTTGGTGAAAACGTATAATAAAATATTTGCTCGCTTTGCTCGTAAAGTAACTTCATTATATGAAAATATGTAAACACCCATTGCAAAAATACGCTCGTGACATTGTTCTCTAAACGTCCCCCAGCCTCCCTACATGACTTTGAGAGGTTTTCAATTATATATCAAGCCTTTGAAACAAACGTTTTCACATTAAGCTTCAATCTCAAAATCAGGCGACTTTTAAATATTTTGTGCAAGCACTTAAGGACACGGAGTATAACTTTGAGTGAGATTGTGCATGTTTTTCAAAAGCTTTTATTCATCAAGTGGAACTTTGTTGGATACAGTAAGAATACTTTTATTTTGTACTATATTTAACCTTGAAGTTAAAAAAATATCGATAATGTGAATTTATTGAAGCATAACGGCAATTTAAATGCAAATCTTGCTCGTTCACAAACATAAAAACTATCTAATGATACTTGCTAAAGTTTATGTCGTTTTTACAATATAGTTCCAGAGAACAAACTCTTATTTAGTTTGAGACTGAAACAATAGACTTATAAAGATATTCAAGAAATATTAAACTTCTTATTAATAATAATAAAATCTTTATTTTTTGAAGGTGACAAGTTAAGACATACTTATTGTCCCAGTAAAGCGTGTACTTTGCTCATCGCACAAAAAGTACCCACATTGTTCGTTTCAAATTTCCTGAGATGATTAATAAACATGTTCTGAGCAGTTATCCGGAAATTCATAAACATATGCCAAGAAATACAATTTCAGTTTACAATACTAGTACGCAAGGTATACAAGTGCGGCGCACAGTGACGTCAAAGTGATAACGTCATATCGTGGAACTTTTTTCTCTATCTTTAATTATTGTTCATTGTATTCAATATGCGTACGATATCATTAAACTTTTTTTCTGATACAGAATTGCGAACCAATTTCAGTCCAATGCACCATAAAAAACCTTCTGGTCTAAACAACCAACCCACATGGTGGAAAACACATAGGAGTAGCGTATGCCTTCTATTGCCAGAAGAATAAAACCCCTGTAATGCATGGTACTGTTAATAAGGTGGATGTTACACCCACTGATGTCCAATACAGCATTGTATATTCCCTGGCACTCATCCATGCGTGTTCAAAACACAAAACGTTATATCCGTCGGTGTAGTTTAGAGTCTTAAACTATATTTCGACAACAAACAAGTCCAAACTATAACGTTCACGGATATTTCACTGGTGTTTCCTCGCCTGACGTCGCTATTAACGCACGTTTATATGTTAGTGTGGCTATTCAAACACGCGTATTTTTCGCACAGATAATCATTTTCAATTGAAATTTACTATGATGACACTTATGATCCGAGATGCCGTAAAGTTTTATCTTAAAATTTTTTTTCAAGCACAAGACTTATATATATGGATAGAAGAGAGTCTAGGACTTTCATAAAACCATTTCTTGATTGTTGGCAACTTAGCGTTTTTTTTATTATTTACTGTTGTTTCTGGTGTTTTTGTCACAAATCGCGACCAACGTTATTGATAAATCGTCATTTTTGGAATGGATACTCATTAGAAATCAAACATATACCTATGTCCTTATATAGTAAGTTATTTATAATGCACGAAAAAGTTAAAGAGGTAACTGTGATTCTTTTCTATAATTCAATACAGGCCTGTATTTTACGTTACCAGCCATTTTCTACGCATTTGACCATCAATCAGTTAGTGCTAACAAAACATGCATTATGAATTCCGATCAATTTTCATATATTTTGATAAATTATTATATTTTAAACATATAAAACGTTTTTTGGGTGGATATATTCATGTAAATGGTATTGATAGGGTACTTTAATACTGCATACAAAATGCTAAAATTGGTTGTAAACGGACAGAACACACACCTCAACTATACATGTATACTGTCTGAAAAGATTTGCAAGACACCTGTACTCTTTTATTTAGTTGCTATTTGTTTTGTGTAAAAACTTTTGTCTTTTGCAGTAAAATTCATTCCATATGTCTCCATTATGTTGTAATTTACGTTACACAAGCGTATACATACATGACAACTGTATTGTGTTGCATGATCATTTGATTGTACACACTTTTATTTAAAAAAAGATATGTGTGTGATAGTTCATCAAACTACAATGGATATGTTCTCACTTTTCTTAATTTAATTCTTGTAGATTGTCTCAGAGCCGCCTTCCATAATAAGAGAATGTCACACATTCTCAAAATTTGAGTCAATATGGAAAAATAGAAAATAGTTGACATTTAAATTCTTTATAAACGTCCATACTTTCGTAGGGCATGAAAGTCGATCCCCTATGTGAACATGTTTCAATTATTGGCACATCATAAATCCTACGCATTTCCTATGTCGTTTTTAATCACTGTTTTCACCAGAGTAATTTACGTTACAATAGTATATGTACCATATTTATTAATTAACATGAAGGACAAAGGAAGAAGTTCAATACTTCTTTTTATTAAAAATACTACATATTTTCTTACACCAACTCTGTGAAAACATTAAATTGTCAATATACATATGAAACCGGTATGTTAATCATTAAATGCACTTTTGTTAACACTCTCTTTTACATACATATATCTTACATCATATTTGAATTAGTAGTGCAAAAGCGTGCGGATATTCAATGTTTTATTCACCAATCAAAGTCAGCATAAATGGCATTACTAGACGATATGACAGATTTTTAAAACGCCGTAGATCGATAATCACTGCCTCATCCTCAGGAGAGATAAAAGTGTCACCAGGGAGACTCGAACGTATGTTTCCTTAGGTAGCCTAATGTCCAGAGGTTATTAAAATGGCAACAGTTGAACTGCTGAAAATAACCATCGTCTTACTGCTTAAAATGGTAAGCATTGTCTAGAGCTTTAAAATAGAATATGTTTTTACGGTAATGTAAAATACAAGTCCTTAAACGTTTTAACAACAATTAGCAAACGTTAAACCTTTATCAAACAAACTCCTGTGCTTAGTCATATCATAATATTATATTATTTCTGAAATATCTCCAGTAACATGTCATGTTGTTTTATTTTCTTTACTGCTTCGATGTGAGTCCTGTTCAGTCAAATGGAAGTTTTGAAAGCATGCATCTGTTTCAAAATACATATTGGGTCTTTAAACGTGTGAAGTTTTTGTTTCTTTCTTATATCAAATGAAAGGAAATATTGTATAATAACAATTAAATGAGCATGTACGACAATAACCATTGCACACATGACAATAAATAATTGTTATATTGCTGCAAACAACTCTGGTATGATTTTAATGAAAATTATACGGTCATTATGCACGGAATTGCTGTCATGATGTACATTAATTTTCCAAGTAATGAAAGGTCATCAAGTAGTATATATAAAAAATGATACAGGTAGCATTACCTCTCACTAAAATCGCTAAATGCAGTAATTTGTTACGGTTTATGTAACTGCACGGACCGATAAGTTTATACTTTATTACTCTCTCAACATCAAATGTTTTAATATTGCTTGTTTAACATGTCAACTATACACATACTAATTATTGAAACGTATTATATTCTAAAATTGTGATGTAAATCCCCAATAAAAAAGCAAAAATAGGTCGATAGAGAAATTCAAATACAATTAAGTATTTCACTTAAAATTTACGTGACAATAAATTGTATTTTACGTGACGAATGAAATCGTACTGACAAAGCCGTAGAAATCCATTATCTGCATAAAAATCGAATCATAATTGATTAAAACCAATGTCTTTCAGGAATAAATATAAGGTATGCCACATAATAATTATCTCAATGATTGACAATTTACCAATTTATGTCAAGAATAAAAATAAAGCATGCTCCACATGTCAACGATTGATCATGCCTGTTGACGAGCAAATAATAAAATATGCATGGTGTAACGCTTTTGTTCTTTGGACAAGACTGAAGACACAGGTAAAACAACTCCAAGCACTATTTATCAACTGTATTTTCCTAATACGATAACAACATGACACAATAATCCAATAATAGTATCCAAATGCTAGATCCATAAAATATTACTAAACACGTGTCCTGATGGTTAAACGGACTGACGTTAACACTGTCCTGATGGTAAACTTACTGACCGACTGACTGACAAATAATCAAGTCAATCCTTTATATACAGCCAACTGATCCGATAGATCCGACAAGTCCGACAAGTCCGGCAAGTCCGACAAGTCCGACAAGTCCGACAAATCCGACAAGTCCGGTAAGTCCGATAAGTCCGACAAGTCCGACAAGTCCGGTAAGTTCCGATTCGTTACACTGCCCCCTACTTGGTAGACTAGAACTTCCACTGTTCTCAAAATTTGTTACTTAACACAGAAATTGAACGTAGATCGCACTTGCTCTAAAAGCTTTTTAAAAACAAAATCAATGATAAGCACAACTGAAAATTACAAACAATGTAGTACAAAACTAATTCCTTAAAATGTCATGGTAACTGGATGCATACTGTCTAATCGTTCTTGTATGTCCTTAAATATGTCCAAATGGGAGATGTTCACGATATCGACATTCTCTAAGTAACCGATTGACGCAGCACGTTGACTTCCTTGCGTTCACCGTTATTAAATCTTGTGGTCCTTTGGAGTGTCACATTGATTGCTGAGATAACATATTTTTGACTGTTATTTTCATCGTCGTCACTAACCTGAATAGCGTCAACAACATTATCAGCAGTTTTATGTTTACGTTTATCTTCACACCATCAACTACACGTTTACCTTCACCATGCACTACACGTTCATCTTCGCCACTCACTACATGTTCATCTTCGTAATTCACTACACGTTCATCTTCACCATTCACTACACGTTCATCTTCACCATGCACTACACGTTCATCTTCGCCATTTACTACACGTTTATTTTCACCATGCACTACACGTTCATCTTCGCCATTATCTACACGTTCATCTTCGCCATTCACTACACGTTCATCTTCGCCATTCACTACACGTTCATCTTCACCATTCACTACACGTTCACCTTCGCCATTCACTACACGTTCATCTTCGCCATTCACTACACGTTCATCTTCGCCATTCACTACACGTTCATCTTCGCCATTCACTATACTTTTATCTACACCAGTCTCTACACATTCATATCCACCATGCACTACACGTTTATCTTTACCATTCACTACATGTTTATCTTCACCATCCACTACACCTTTATCTTCACCATGCACTACACGTTCATCTTCACCGTTCACTACACGTTTATCTTCACCATGCACTACACGTTCATCTTCACCATTCACTACACGTTCATCTTCACCATTCACTACACGTTTATCTTCACCATGCACTACACGTACATCTCCACCATTCACTACACTGGCCGACTGATCCGATAGATCCACACTGTCCATTTCTCCATATATGCCTAATACACAAAGTTGACTATCGTCAAGTTGGTTGTTTTTGACCGTGCCCCGACCTCGCGATCCGATTGATCCTCGTTTTTCGAACAATCCTTTAGATCCCTGTCCGATCACAAATCCATTTCGGGCCCTCGAATTCCTGTTGTTCCAATACTTCCTTCTACCTCTAGAATTACTTCTCGAACTAACTGTTAATACACGACCGTCCCTGTAACCATTTGTATAATTTTCGCGTTCACTTTGTCTTAAGCACTCTTCTTGAATTGCAGCAGTAATCGCAGCTTGCAATGTCTTTGGTCTGGTTCTTTTCACCGCAAGTCTACAATCAGGGGAATCATGACAGTTTTCGAGGAAAGTAGTCAGTGATAATTCTCTTACTATTTCTGTACACTTTGGATAAGCTTTCCTGAAAAGGTCTTCAATCGTTTGGCCAAATCCTCTGTATGTCTCAGTTTTCTGCTTTCTTCTCAATCTGGCATCGGCTACGTAGCTCTCCTTCATATTCAATATGCCATATCTCTGCTCCATTCTGGAAAACAGCATGTCACAATCATTCTGTACATATGACGGTAATCCATATGCAAAGGCTTCTGCCTGACCACGTAAACAACACAGAAACAATCTTCTCGATTTTTCTTTGGACCAACTATTCAAAGCTGTCAGGTTGTCAAAGTACCTCCTAAACTCGTGCCACACATCTTCTCCGGTTCCACTGAACGTTATACGGCACGGAAAATCCCGGGGTGTCGACCTTGCAGTATACTGACTTACTCCCTCAACATGAGGCGATAAAAAGGTCCGACAAGTCCGACAAATCCGACAAGTCCGGTAAGTCCGATAAGTCCGACAAGTCCGACAAGTCCGGTAAGTTCCGATTCGTTACACATGGTATATGAACCATAAAATTTCAATCTCATGCCTATTATGCGGTATTTTTGTATACATATTAATTGTAGAATCCAAATCCGTCAAAATGGCACAGCATTAGATGTATTTCTTTTTATATCGTTGTCAACACTATTTTAACAAAAATAAAAAAAGTCATTTAACTGTATATATATAGAGAGAGTCACGTGAAATGTTTTGAAGTCTTTGTAGCATGTTTTTTTATCTATTGTCGCTATCAGAAGATGTAATTTTTCATACAGTACATTGTATAATTCAGATGATGTCATGAATGAAATCAGGAATAAACAATAATCATTCCGTACTACTAGAATGGTTCATACTCTATTTATTAACGTTTATATTTCGTAATAGATAAGCGATTTGTGGGCGCCACATAAGAAAAAATACAACATGAATTACTCGGTATAGTTCAGAAATGAAATAGACGAAATTATAAATGACTTGTGAATGTTTTGTTGTACAATATGTGCAATTATCATTAGGAAATATTTGTAAACGACCTAGTTTAGTTAATTGAAGTAATATGTGGACATAGCTATCACATCCACAAAACAGTGTCACGTAAAATAGACCTTACATGTTACAGAACGGCTGCATTCGCGTCTCCCTGTGGAGACTTTTGTCTCTTATGGGGGATGAAGCCAACTCCGATTTGCGACGGCCAGGAACATACATTGTCGTAGCAGGTAGCAATATACACTTTGGTGGAGTATATCATGTGAAACATCTTGATACCGAAGCATGTATCCAACTATCCACCGCTCTCAAAGATGTATTAAAGAGAAATCGTGTTTAGACATTCCATAGATATTTAATGTGTACCTGTTTGGTACCAGTTTAGTGTTTATGCAAGTTTTTCCATATAGTAAATTAGTATTCCACATGACCACATTTCATACTACTCCTAAATATGTCGCTAGAAACAATATAAACCTTGATTGTATTTTTTTAGTTCGTTTTTACCCAAAAGTTGGCTCAGGTAAGCCTTGCTCATTAACACAACTTGTAGCATTGTACTATTGTATCGATACATATATATTAGTTTATTTTGTAGTTTAGGTGATGAAAACTTCAGTACAAATCATGTACTGACATATTTATTTTTAGCCAGGTTATGTTTACATAATTTTTCTATATTTATTATCAAGTAGTGCATTTGGTTCCAGGTCAGATTAGTGAATATAACATTGAAAAGTCACATTCGTACTTTTGTACTTCAAATTCACATACATGTATAATATGAGATATAGGTTTGTAAAATAGAGGGTAAACAAACGTGCATGTAATAATAAACATACTATAGTATCATGAGTACTAGCATATTGACAAGTTAATCTTTTTGCAGAGTTAATATGAGAAGATATGTATTTTTATGTAAAAAACCCAATTATTGAACTTCTATCTTGTGTCCTTTATGTTAAGAAGTATGATACACATACTATCGTAACGTAAATTACACTGGTGAAAACAGAGCTTAAAAACGGCATAAAAATGGTAGGCTTTATGATGTGCCAATAATTGAAACATGTTCACATAGGGGATCGACTTTCGTGCCCTATGGACGTTTATGATGAATCCGAATGTCAGTTTTTTTTTCGATTATACCATTTCGACTCAAATTGTGAGAATGTGTGACGTTTTCTTATTATGAATGGTGTTTCTTATACGCTCTACAAGAATGTAACTTTAGAAAATTGAATAAATATTAATTGTAGTTTGTTGAAATATCAAACGCATATCCCTTTTTAAATAAATGTGTGTATATTAAAATGAGCATGCAACACAATATAGTTGTCATGTATGGATACGCTTATGTAACGTAAATTACAACATAATGAAGACATTCGGAATGAATTTTACTGCAAAAGACAAAAGTTTTTACACAAAACAAATAGCAACTAAATAAAAGAGTACAGGTGTCTTGCAAATCTTTTCAGACAGTATACATGTATATTCGATGTGTGTGTTTTGTCCGATTATAACTAATTTTACCATTATGTATGTAGTATTAAAGTACCCTATCAATACCATCACATGAATATATCCACCCAAAAAACGTTTTATATGTTTAAAATATAATAATTTATCAAAATATATGAAAATTGATCGGAATTCATAATGCATGTTTTGTTAGCACTAACTGATTGATGGTCAAATGCGTAGAAAATGGCTGGTAACGTAAAATACAGGCCTGTATTGAATAATAGAAAGCAATCACAGATACCTCTTTAACTTTTTCGTGCAGTTTAAGTAACTGACTATATAAGTACATAGGTATATGTTTGATTTCTAATGATTATCCATTCAAAAAATGACGATATATCAAAAACGTTGGATCGCGAATTTTGACAAAAAAACACCAGAAACAACAGTATATATTAATCAAAGCGCTGAAGGCACTGAATTTGTTCGGGTCTGAGAATCAGCTGTCCCTCCATTTCACAGATTAATTTTATCTATCTAAAAACGTAGTGTGAATTTTTAGTATGATACCTCCAAAACCTTTTGAGATAAACAAAGGACAAACAAAAAGAACGCTCATGAGGGCCATAATTCCATGGAAAATCATTCGATAGGAACAAAATGATAATATGCACATGTAGACTTCACACTGCTCATTCTTGCAAACTTTCATTAAAATTGGACCACGGGTATATAAGATTTGGAGCGGACAAGATTTTGTGGACAAAAGGGCCATAACTCCGTAAAAAATTATCAAAGAGGAACAAAAAGACGATATGCACAACTGGACCTCATACTGATCAGGAGATATGCAGACAAACTTTCTCTAAAATAACCATTAAAGGGCCATAACTCCGTCAACAATCATCCGAGCAAACCAAAATAATAATATACACATTTAAACATCATACTAATTATTCCTGGAAAGTTTCATTAAAATTGGACCAGGCGTATATAAGATTTGGAACTGACAAGATTTTATTAACGGACAGACATCATGGGCAAAACCAATATTTCGGGAGACATAATTATGAAAAATTGCCAAAAGAAAGTTAAAGTACTTGGACACTGCACTGTCTTCATTACAATACTATGAAAATTACAATCTTTAAAATATATGGAAAGGAATGCATTTTTCAATAAGATATATCCATCTGTAGATATTTCTGTATAATTGTCTACCCCAAGTATAATGTTTGTTTGTTTTGTTGGGTTTTAAGTAACATCGACACAGTGTAGGTCATAAGGCGACTTTCCAGCTCTAGTGGTGGAGGAAGAACCCAGGTGCCCCTTCAGACATAATTCAGGCCCGAGCGGGCACCTGGGTAGTACCACCGACCAGTTGGATGGCTACATCACATAAAGATTTTATGTCACCGACGGGGATTAGAACTCACAGCGGTGAAGGGCAAGTGATCTCAAGTCAGCGATTCTAACCACTTAGCCATGGAGAGATAACGCAGCTACCACAGCCAAACAAATCAGAACGAGGCTTATCAGCAGCTACAACAAACGGTTATTTGGGAATTCTTATAAATAATTTTAAAATTTCGATTTATCTGACGCTAATTATGGTAAGATTTGATAATTTTATTATAATTTATTTTTCAGATTTATATAAGTTTGATTCGATGGAAAATTTAATCGTATGAATCCTAAATCGGGATTTCTATTCGGATCTTTGTTCCGAGAAACGATGGTCAGTATACGCCATTACGGCATTAGTATACAAGCCTGAATGGCAAAACAAGTCTGAATGACAAACCAAGCCTGAATGGCAATATGCATGGATGAACTCCGACACGATGAGTGTCAAATATGTTATTTAAAACACTGTCTGAATGACACATGTAGGGTTGAAAACCCAATCCATGTATTATGATGTAAGATAAAATTGTACCACGTTAATAACCGGTACATGTACATTGAACTTATTGAGGGATTAATTATCCGATTGATTTGGATATATGTACTTTAACCTGGATAGAACAATTGGTAGCACGCTAAAAGTGCGAAATTTAGTTCGGTTTACGCTTGAAGGCTTACATGTTTGCTTGAATGGCATTTTGTAGTACACGTTTTTTAATCCACATGTTTGTTTACAAACAAAGAGTCTGTTATCAGGCTTCTAGCCACGCGTGCGGGGTTTACACTAAAAATAACAAAGCGCCCCGAGGTTTTACTTATCCATTTCGGGGCCCAACTGAGCTTTTTAGTTACAGCGACGGCGCATAACTATAAATAATTTACACAGCTATTTATAACTCGTCAAAACCTATAATAAAAATACGGAGGGGCGCACTAAGGTAGAGTGTTTATGAAACAAATTTAAGATATTGTATATATAAAATGATTAACTGCCCCAATAAACGGCTGTACATTACAGACGGAAAATTCATATAGTTTACTATATTTTGCTTGAATCGCATTACTTTTAAAGTATTCTTGACTTGCAGGCAGAAAAAGGCGTAACGGAATGCCCTACGCGCGCCCCGACACAGTTAGACTCGACACATTAGAGAAAAGTTTGCAGGAGTTTTCCTCGGTTGCAAGAAAGTCAGCGAGATCGGGAGGACGGTAGAGTGCCTTTCTATGGACGTTTCCTCGCCTGAAAATTATTGCGCCTGCCAAATGACGGTTTACATCCGAAGAGGCAATTTGAGAATTATTTTTCTGCTGTTGAAAATTATTGCGCCTGGCAAATGACGGACTACTTCTGGAGACTGTAGTTAGAGGGCATAGACGTGAGAATCATGCTAACAGTATTTATTTGGGACTGAAGTCCCAAACAAATAAAAAATCGCGAAGTTGCCAACAATCAAGAAATGGTTTTATGAAATCCCCAGACTCCCTTCTATCCAAATGAATAAGTCTTGATCTTGAAAAAAATATTTAAGATAAAGCGTTACGACATACGGGACTATTAACAGACACACGTAAAGCCGACAAGAAACTTTTGCGTAATAACTAATAAAAAAGATGAAAGTGACAAGTTTATTGAAAATCAAATGAATCAATCACGGCGCGTTTTATGAGTTGCGCCGTATTTGCGTACATGGGGATGGTTAATCACAGATGATGTGCATTATACATATATGCGTATACTTTTCACACGGGATTTCGATAAACAATTGATTCATAAAAATAACTGCAAAAAATCATAATCGTGTGACGTCAAATAAGAAAATAATTAGCAAAGTACACGATTTTCTGGGACAACCATACATAGACGAATAAATATATAGCTTATTTTCAACAAGGCCTTCAATACTTCTAAAGATTTAAAAAGAATGTAAAAAAAAGAAAAAAAGGAACATAGCAAAACAATGATTAACAATATTTACAACGTAATTACTACTTTCTGTTTGCTAGGTCAGTTAAGTTTTGCATGATACAAGTTCATCAATATGTTTTATAACCATTTCTTTGTAAGAGTTTGTTCCTTATATTATTGACTAAGTCCCCGACAACAAACTTGGACTTTTAATGTCATGTTGACTTTGATTGTGAACGAGCAGGATTTGCAATGAAATTGCTGTCATGCTTCAACAAATGTGCTTTTTGAAATTTATTTGTGTTTTACCTCAAGTGCAAATGTAATATGGGCATAATGCAATTCCTATTTTATCCGACAAAATAAATTTTAAAAATACAATTGAAAAAAAAATGCACTGTTTCTCAAAATATTACACTCCGTTACCTTAATTGGGTTTAATCTAAGAACTTTTAAAAAAAATCCTAGGTCCTTTTGAAATAAGAAAATCTCAGAAGGCCATGAATGCACCAGATTGATTCATTGTGTAGAAAATTTTCCGGGGCAGCATTTCCCGGACACCCTATACTTGAACTGGTTAACTACCAGTTACAACGTAATTACTAAACCAAATTGCCAGAGAACCATAAACTCACAGATAGTATATAGATATAGTAAGAATTGGGAACGTTAAGAGTACAATTCTTGTAACAAGTGTATTTTTGTGCAAACAACGGGTTTGATTTATGTTGATAATTTTATATAATGGAGTTACAAATTTACCCCCGTTGCCAAATGTTTGGCCCTCCCAATGTTGAAAACGCTCCTACGCCCACGACATTGGTGCACTGATAGTCATCTTGTCTACATTCTGTGAACAGAGTACACGCGTAAGTTGTTGGATCATGTAATTTATTAACAGGAAACAATTTAAAAACTTTACGTTTTAGTTTATCGATAATGTCTTATATGAACGAATCACATCTTGTAGTGATACTTGTGGATGCCAATCGCTATATAAGACGCGCCTATCATTGGGGATTACCATCAGTTACATTGCTATGTGAGTTTAGATGCAGCTTCAATTCTCCAATACTGTTTAATTCTCTAATACTTATTTTTATGAACTCACAGTTATTAAAAGTTTAATGATTTCAAAATGATCAGGATTTTTATTTTTGTTTATCTTTTATTTCCTCTAAATAAAACGCTCATAATAAATGGCGGGAATAACAGCGGTATTTTGCAGCTCGGAAAAGATTACTGTCGTACGAAGGACTTTTGTACAATTGATGCAAGTCCCTCTTGTTGTTCAGAATGTAGCTGTAATGAACGATGCGTGCAGGGCAAATTATGCTGTCCCGACGCCATCGATATGCGGGCTACGGTTAATTACACGTGGACAGGACCAGCATGTTCTACCGGGTTCTATGAAAACGAGTTTTATTTAAACGAAGCCAAGTACTCCCCTAAAGTCAACTATTACATGGAAATAAACTGCTCTGATGGCCGACCTTGTGTAATTCCTGACAGGAACTCGATAGAATCATTTGATGATATTGTGTTAGTGTTTGACGAAAACACCCAAACACTGTACCGTAATAAAATGTGTGCTGAATGTAATGGGATATATGATTATGTCAGGTATGTTAATGATATTGACCATCGAACTTCGTGATGTTTTATTCCATGGGAACACTCCCACCACACATACCATTTAATTAGCGGCTTTTTTAAATGAATTATATTCTTGTTTATATTGCCAATTGTGTTCGGCCTTTTAAGTTTCACTATAATGTAACCTTGGTATGATTACTCAAACCATTCATTACTCTATCTTTGTTTGACTATAAGCCTTTGACTATTTGACTAATGTAACATCGGCATGTTTTTTCAACTATTCCTAACTGCACTCTATCTTTGTTTGACTACAATTATTTGAGGTTTCGATTAATGTATTGGCATGTTTATTTAAACCATTCATTGGTCTATCCTTGCTTGACTATGATCATTTGACTAATGTAACCTTGGCATGTTATTCCAACCATTTATTACTCTATCTTTGTTTGACTATGATCATTTGACTATTTGCCAAATGTAACATCGGCATCTCTATTCTAACTATACCGAATTGTATTCTTTGTTTGGCTACGATTATACGCCGATGTATTTTGTCAGGATCTTTACTGGAGTCGATATACCCTTCAGGCATGATTCAGTACCAGAAGTAATTTACCAAGGCTGAATGACATTCGGCTCTGTTAATTCAAATTCCACAACTTACAGTCTGTCGCTAGAAGCCTAAGGTTGTCGGAATAGGCTGGACACTGTTTGGGCAATGGTTGTGTTGGGATTAAAAGCTAACTGGTCTGCTATGTCGATTGTTAGTTTGCAGTAACTACTGCAGTAGCTGTAAAATATTCCATAGAGCATGTCCTACCTTAACCGATTTATGGTAGTATGGCACGGATGGATATTTGACAGTCAAAAGGGTTCGACACAACTAAACACCTATCACTTTGCAGTATACAGATTATTAGGGAAACAATTCAATGGCAACACCAGAAATACACACAGTGTCATGTCGGTATTTCTATGGGCCTGTGTGCATTTAATTTTCGGTTTCATTTAACTTCCCAGATCAGAAGAAGAAGTTACATTCAAATATCTATAATGTGAAAACTTTGTGATGTTAACTTCTAAATTACATATAGAATGTTAGTTATTTTCAGATGGATACTCGTTGTCGACAGATGTGAAAACGGCATGGACATTAATAGGCATATGCGCACACAGGGTATTGGCGAGGGTTTAGCAGACATATTGGATTTATGTAGTCTATATTCTGCACCACCTGATCTCGACATACAACTTCGGATCTGCCATCCGTATGATACAAATACTATCAGTACGTGCAACATAACGAAACAATGGGATCACTTTGACGCTGACTTACAGGCGGAATGCCTTAATCCATTCTCAGGTAATACGTTTTAAAATGTTCTTTACAAAATACTGTTTTGTAACTGGGTGCTTTTATAAGAATCCAGTTTTTTGCATTACACGACCTAGCCATATATCCATGTCTTCGCCTCCACCGGTCGGAACACGTTTTATTTAGCTACTGTAATACTAATATTGCGATTTGTCGTCCGCATGTGATCATATTAATAGGTAAACGTGGCTGATAAGAGCCTAAGAAGACATTATTTAGATCAAATGTATTTAGTATTCGATAGATCCAAATAATATAAAGATACGTCAACATTTGATATATACGCATAATGAAAGTCTACATACTATAAACAAATCGCTTGTTTTCAATGTGCTATCCTGCTTATCCAAATCAATCACACTAAAACAGGCCTTCGTTCGATGACATATGCAATATCTCATCCCGCATTGTGCAATCGGTAGAGCACTCGGAGTTGTGTATTCGAGTCCCAGGGCTGACCCACAGGTAACTGTATTGTTGAAAACGAAACGAACAAAACAAATTTTTCTATCAAGGTCCATTTGTACAGAAATCCACGAGCCGGTTCAAGAGGTGCACTTTGTTTGTAATAAAAAAACTGCTTTATGCATACCAATTATCTATAAAAGGATGTGTGTTTACACAAATAATGTTATGGGATGAATGTAAGCCTAAAATTAACTTCATATTTTAAAATTTATTGCTTACACCTTCACTTTAACTGTCGCTGGTGTAACACGATGTGGGAGACGGCCATGTAGATTTCTGTTGATTGTACCATTAGAATCGGCTGTGACACAGTATCTACATTTTATAGTATAACTTTTTGATTATTGGATCAATTTTGATAAGATCTGACATGAAAGTACTTTAAGCATTGCTATATATGAATATAATTAGTTTATGGAGATATTGAAAGTCAATGTTTGTTTTTGATACGTTGAAATTCTGGTTACTTTAGAACAAATAAACCTTTATAGAAAAATATAAATTTTCAACAAAAAAAATATTTTCGTTTTTTTGCATTTTCAACGATAAATTTACCTGTGGGCTGTTCGGATAAGACTTTAACCCTATGTGCTGTGCATGATGCTATTACATCAGGCATGTGAAAGAACTAGAGATGCTTCATGAATTGGGGACATTTTCATAATCATGCACTAATATTATTTATTTAACTTACGACTTCTTTTATTTTTGACACGACTTATTGTCATGTGGTTATACTAATTTATTTTATGTCGATTGGGAAACAAGTTTTTTCAACTTATATTAATCACTTTCGCACCTCATTCCTGATGTTATTCATCGCCACTAGGGTATGAGAGAAGAAAAGCCAGTTTCCCTCATATGCTGAGCGTTAAGAAAGGGAATTTCTTGTACCATTTTATTTCGTCTTTGGTATGAGGCGGTGTGGGATCGAACCCGGTGCCCTCGCACTCGAAGCGAGCGCTCAACCACTAGGCTATCGCGGAAAGAAGTATTGACATGTAAGAGCGTTCGTCTCATTTCTTTTTTACGTAAAAATAGTATTTTATCATAAGTATAGATCATTACACGTTAGATGCATTCACGCACAATGCACATGCCTACAGATTGGGGTTTTTTTCTTTCTTTTTTTGTCTCTCACTCATTTTGTTGGCATCATATTTTCGTATGCACATCAATTCTTGCCGTTGTCATGTTTGCTGTATATGTTTTACCATGTTGGCATATCTTTTAACCTATCAGCTTTTGACAGCTTGGGCTCGGGCATTTCATTTCCTCTTTCGGTTATATAGGCGCATTGTTGTAGTATGACCTACTATACAGGACAGACATTCCCATTGAAAACATGATAAATGACCTAGGACAACATATTGCTATTGATGGTGTTCGGAATAGAGTGGATCGAAGAGGATTGACTTGAAACAGTCATACTTCTTATGTGGCTTTTTTCGTGTAGGATTTAAACTCTCTAGTGATGTTAATAATTCCTGTCAAAGTATTTACTGTATTTCAGTGGTCCCGTATACTACACCAAATGATTCAGTTTTGCAGACTGGTGAGATAGTTTACAAGATAGTTTACAAGAACGTATTCTGTTACCTTTGTAACAAACCAGCAAATGCGACGATATGGCAATGCAGGCCAGAATTAAGACATGTTTCACTTGATTTTTCTCGGGTAATGAGAGTTGATCTTTTTGCCAAACTACAAACAGAATCCAATGACGAAGAAGAAGTTGTAACAGTTTGTAGAAAATATGAAATACTTGATGAGTTTCACGTAAGGATTGTTGAATTGCAATAACATTTTATTAAATTGATCAAAATATGTAAAACTACCACAATTACTTCGGGTAACATTAGTAAATTAGTAGATAAAAAGACAATTGCACACGAAACGACAAGGACCGCCTACAAAACACGATCAAACAAATGAGACCAATAACATACAGATATAGTGCGCCCAGGCTCACAGGAAAGGCGTAAACATTTGGAATAAGAAGAAGAAGAAGAAGAAGAAGAAGAAGAGAATATATACAATACACATTTGAATTAGACCATTATGGTCCTTGTTCAAAACAGAACAGCATGCTCTCACGCACTCACACGTACTCATACACGCACCTATATTCAACACCCACACACACACACTCGCGCGCGAGCGCACTCACAAACGCCCAAACATGATATTAGAATATGAAGTAAAATATATTGATTATATCAAAATAGACATTTTCATAATTACAAAAATTCTTTGAATATATTATCAATATTATATAATGCAATACAATTTCTAAGACTGGTGTCAATATTTAAAAACAATTATATTGATTAAATCAAAACATACATTTTCTTTATTTCGAACCCCTTTTCGACAAAAATTGCTAGATTACGAAGAATTTTGCTATCAGAAGTAGTTATAAGTGATATGGTCTTGTACATATTTGGTCTCATTCTGTAGTAAGGTGTAAGATATTTAGGTCTGATGAAGTCATATAGTTTACACTCGAATAGAAAATGGAATTCGTCCTCTAATTTGTTACATTCGGAGCAGAGTCTAATTTCACGCGGTGTATTATTCCATCGGCCAGTTTCTATGTGTAATCTATGCGAAGATAACCTCAATTTGGTAAAGGCAGTCCTGTAAGACTTTAAATTTAATAGGTTTAAATACGGTTGAAATTGGAAATTACAAAAAGTTCTATAAAAAGTTGCCCTTGTAGAGTCATTTATCCTCGTATTCCATTCTTGAACAAATATATCGTTAATTCTTTGCTTAAATGAACTTACTTATGCATTAATATTTCCTACATCCTGCGCTAACCATGCTGTATAAAAACCTAATCTACTTAATAAATCTTTAACAAGAGATGCCCAATTAGTTTTACCCGGCATTCGTTCAATATCATTCAACATTGTCTTATGCATACACTGCACATACTTTCGTTCACAGGTGTTTACAATTTTCAACCAAAATTTGATAATATAAATAAAACGTTGTGTTTGACAGTTAGTACGTCCCAATTCTCCGTAAATAAAATCATTTTGAGTGCTTGCTGTATCGCCTAAAACATATTTACAAAATAGCGTATGAATTCTTTCAATTGGGTTTGCTTGCGCAAAAACCCATACTTCAGAACCATAAAATAAAATAGGTTTAACTAATTTATCAAATACATTCATGGTGTGTTCAACAGATATATTAGTAAAACTATATGAATAACGCCTCAACCTGAAAATCGCTTTTTGCGCTTGACCGGACAAGGTCTTGTGAGTTTCATTAAATGAACCACCTGACGTAAAAATAATTCCGAGGTAGGTATACCGACTAACTATTTCTATTGGATGACCATCGTAGTAAAATGTAAGATTATTTGGTAAACGCCCCTCCTTTTCTAAACACAACAATTTTGGTTTTATCCTTGTTTACACTTAACTTCCATCTATCGCAATAGTTTTGTAGAATATCCAAATTCGTCTGTAATTCATCAGCAGTATTAGCAAGAATGACAATATCATCTGCATACATTAATAAGAATATTTTCAGAGTTACAATATCAATGCCTTTAGCGCCGTTTAGGAAAAGTTCATCCTCTAAGTCGTTTGTGAATTGGTACTATGAAACCTTCCCCCCAATTGTTAGGGAAGTAGCCTAGCCGCATGATTTTATTAAATATATTGACAAGAAATGGTGGAAATACGTCTTTTCAGTGTAATAAAAATTCATAATAAACAGTCTGGTCCCGCACTTCGTCCTAAATTTAGAGCCGATATACCTTTAATAATAAGCCACACAAGTTAAAAAAATCAAACGGGCACGATTTATCAGACTAAGTGTTGTTTCAGTATATAATTGACCGTATATGTGTATTTAAGTAACCAATTCTGCACCAATAGACCAATCCAGTTAATGTTTGTAAACATCGCGTTATCTAGGAAGCACAATTCGTATGTGTTCGTATATATTCGGACTAACATTTGCTTTCAAGTTTCAATATTCAGGGAGTGTGATATTCATAAATGTATGCACATCACTTGTTTCTTTTTCAATAGTCATGAAAGCTGACAAGTTGAGAACCCAATTTTATAAACGACGTCTTATCCGAACGTAACGCTTGAAATGGTCTCGTTGTTAGTATTTCACTGTATCGTTTTGTTGAATTTAAAATAATTGGAATTTTTATGTTAACCTTTTTTATCGTTTCAAATTTATTTCTTTATGAAGTCATTCATGCTGCTCAACAAAAGTACATTATCAAAGGTTATAAACAAATGCATTTAGATGCATGCATCAACGGAATCCACATCAAGATAAATTAAATGCTTAATACATACAAGAGCTTTTACTTCATAATGATGATATGGCTACCCCATAACGAAGCACGCGTTATCTTTGTTTAAGCAGACCTTAATTTTGAAAGCAATGTTATTATATTTGATTCAAATCCCTCAATGAATGGCCACCTCTAAATTTCTTCAATTTTTATTCCCATAAACATTGTATTGGTATATTATATTGTGGGACACCACGTGGTTTCTGCCATTGCTCAATGCAAGATGAAGAAATCATAATGGCGAACGATAAAATGACCCAACTCTTAGAAGTTAATTAAACTTACTTAGTACTAGTATTTTCAATGCGAACCGAAAAACGGTGTAGCTATATCTCATAATGGCAGTGACGTTATTGGTACAATTTGTCTGTTGTTTATGTTGGATATTGTGGTGCAACTTTAGATTGTATGTTTAATGAGTTTTATATTCATTTTCAGAATGTTTGCAGAAGCATTCGTTGTTATGAGGAACAAATGCTATCGGAAGGACAATGTATAACGAGTCCGCTACCATTTGTTATCGGGTACAGAAGCATATTCATTTACTTCGGATTTGACACAATTTCAAATCGAATTCTCATGGAAAACACTTTGGAATTGGACAGAAATATACATCTTTTGCGACAGTTTAAGTCAAAATTGAATCTACCACACTGCGGGATGTGGATCACAAACATGAGAATTTATGACAAGACGAAACAATACATGGAGTACATCGTCACACGACTTTTTATCGCAATATCACCGGATTGTTCTTACAAACAAATATTCAACGCAGTATATGTAGCAGTGAAGGAGAAAACAATCATTTCACTGTACGTGAATAACGCATCTTTTGACGTGATTATGGAACGTTCGAGTTCATTCGAAAATTACAAAAATGGACTTCTACGTTTCCTTCCACCTCAGGATGGATTTTTCGGTCAGGAGATTCATCCTCCTGAACGAAGTATTGCACTAAGTCCACTTGTCTGTCCTTATGTAGAGCTAAACAATGTTGAATTTTGTAAACTCGTATACATATACATGGAAGCACACACTATCACGTCTGTCGAAAACACAACATGCCCTATACTTTTTGGTGCTGTCATGTTCCCTCACTTCTATGTTTGTGTTGACACGTTTAAGGAATTACTTATTGCAGAAAAGATACTAACCGGAAGTAAATCAATCAAAGGAATTCTATCTCTTGTTACTACATGTTTGTCGATGTTTTGCATCATTATGTCTATCTGTATTTACATATACTTGAACAGGTTTAAGAGTGCACCCATGTATGTCTTTATCAGCGCGTTAGTCAATCTTTTGATTGCACAGGGTGTTTTCCAGTTTGGAAGTGGTTGGTCTGAATATAAACGTATTTGTGAAGTAATGGGGATCGCTGTACATTATGTTTGGCTTTCGGCAGTGTTTGCAATGAACGCTTATTGTATAATAGTTATGAGAAGTATACAAACCCTTCGCAGTTCGGATAATTCCAGGAGGATTCTGTTAGTTTCCTTTGCTTACATTTATGCTTTACCAGCATGCTTTGTAGTAATCAGTATTGTCTACGCGACTTCTACTTCTAAGCATAACGATTTCATGTCTGGTTATGGAACAAGCATTTGTCATATCGACAATAATCTTATGAGAGGTCTTCTATTTAACTTGCCGATATATCTAACAGTAATTTCCAACTGCATAATATGCGTGGTAACTGTAAGCAGAATACGGACAGTAGAATCTGCTGTAGCTAAGAACCGTAAAGCGACTACATATGGAATTGTTTACTTTCGCTTGTTACTAACATCTGGTGTTGCCTGGCTAATTGGTCTCGTGAATCAGTTCCTTAACAACAGCGTGCTGGAGTATTTGTTCATCATATGCGTCGCTGGTCAAGGTTTATTTCTTCTGATTTCAATCTTATCCAGTGAAACTATCCGTCGAGATATAAGACAGTCCATCAGTACCGCCTTTTCGAAGGCAAAACTGACATTACCTGAACCAAATGAAAAACTGACAAACGTTTCAATGCCACAAATATGCTAGCGAGGGATATTCTGACGTGAAATACATGTTAGTAATAGGAAATCACACAAAAATTGTAACGTCAGTTACGGCGACATTTTCGAAATATCAACTTTTCATGGAACAGATTCTCGCCCATATACGAGGGTCATTCAATATATTCGTAGACAAGCGTTGTCATTTACTCACATTTATGATTAAAAAATAATTTATTGTATCATTATATATATCTATCTATTACCTACCGTAGGTAAAATTTTATCTTTGATTATGCAACACAGTAGCATGGCATCAGCTGTTATATTGCCATAGCAACGCGCTACCACCCCGACCGACGTAATGTACTCTTTTCACTAGGGTAACTAGTTATCAATTCCGAACTAATTAATTTACATTCCCATTAGTTTGCCAGATTATTGCAAGATAGTATCTAAAGATTTCGTGAACTTATTAAAATATTTGGACGTTTCAGTTTGAATTGGGAAGTATTTGACCTATGCCTGTCACGTTTTCATTTACGTCAAAATGCCGATGAATTTACGCGAGGAAATTCGTGCAACTATTAAATTGTGTACTAGTCTTGGAAATACACACCAAACACACTAGATGTTCTAATGAGAGCAAACAGAGAACATGCAGTATTCAGTTTGCCTGTGTTTTAATAAATTTCTGAAGAGCAGCATGGTCTTTAAAACGATATATGGGGGTCGGGCGAATTTTGCAAACGCCGGGACGTCAGTCAAAATATATGAAGCGTTTCAATTTAACATACAACCATAAGTCTAGTTTAATCCATAACTTTGAATAAATAAAAATGTTGTGGTAGATATATTTAATAATATACAACTGAAATAATTACGTTTAATTCCATATGAATGACATAATTTAATTTCGGGTTTACCATTTGAGAAATAGCAAAACGTCAATAACGTGGCTGACGTCAGAATATAATTGCGGTGTGTGGTGGTTGTGGTAGTGTGATAGGTTTGGTTTAGCGATATTTTCGTTAAAAATGCCCCGTGTCCAGCGAAATTTTCTGCACTTGTGTCAATGTGTATAAAAATTATGAGTCCAGTCCACGAATTAATTGAATGACCCTCGTGTTTAATAGAATGTCAGGAAAAGTTTTGCGATTCTCACAAAAGATGTACGCGCGTGGCTCTGTGTGGTACAAGCATATGTTCATTACCATTTCCTTTTTAACAGCGGAATGTATAGCCCTATGCGTGACATGAACGGTGTGTAAAAGAGCACGACGTCATTTTGTGCACCGGGCCGGTGTATGTGACTATAATTAAACACATGTTACTCTTAAACCGCGCATTTATTGTCCTTCATGATTGCACTCTTTGTAGAAAAAGAATTCAAGCTTTATATGATGTACAGTTCGATTGTTAGTATTATTTTAAAAACAATGCGGGTATAATGACAATAATCCTATTCATTTGTTAACGTCCCACGTACATAATGAGTTCAAAGTTTATCTTGATTCACAAAAATCCATATAAATAAGTAAGAATAAACTGAGATTTAACTGATATTAAACTCGAGTATAAAACATTTTCCCATGGTTATTGAATGTCTTCTACAACAAATGCTCAATTTGTGTGCAAAAACATTTTTTCTTTGCCGTGCGCGACATACAAATGCAAACCAAAGATCTGTAAATCAAATATACATTTCTTGGCTTGTCGTCGACAACCTTTAATTTTTATCTCTGATAATTATAACTACGTTTTGTCTCCCAGACAGACACCGCATTTCGGGTTTGAGAATGCGGGTGGGATTCGAACCCACGACCCCAACGGCGACAGCGCCTAGCACTGAAGTGACCGCGACCATACCGATTGCGCCACCGAAACAACTCCAATAAAAGTTGCTCAAATAACGCTGACATGGTCGTTGTCACTACAGTAAATGATGTATAAGGCGGGAAATGTCGCCGTTGGGGTCGTGGGTTTGAATCCCACCCAACCGGGTGTGGGTTAAAATGCGATTTTTATTTTTCTGTTGGGTTGTATAATTATTGTTCATGTAGTATTATAACTGCTATTATACATACTTGTATCTTAAGTATTAACACGTTCAAAAGTTCTTTGTTATTTTAGTTTCAGCATCAAAGTTTACCAAAAGTTATCAAATTTATGAACTATAAATTAATTTATATAAAATGGTGAAAAATATATGGTCAAATTACTTATTAATGAATAAATGTAAGTCTTTAGAAGACCAATTAAGTAATAGCCATATTTTATTTTTTTTATATGAAGCACTCGGTTATTATTTAATCTGTAATAAATCCCCAACATATGCAACGTCCTCTGGGATACATGTAAACTATTAGTTTTGTTTTCATCATGGCTGTAAACTGAAATTGTTCACCTTAAAAGATAATGTCTCTTCAATTATATGACAATCCAAGAAAATATCTGCCATTAACAGAACATGCCTATTTGATGGTAAATGACCTGTCTTACATTTTGGCATTTGAAACACTAGAACAAGTAAACGATTCTTCTTCAAACAGCACAACTAGATTAATTAGTGTGGTTCAGTTGGTAATCGCGGTGCTTCACATTGAAGCTCCTAAAACGTTCGTTACTATTATAACTATACTCTGCATGTCAACAAAATATTGAATACCCGTTTTGTATGTACGCGTGTGTGTGTGTCTTTGATATTGTTATTTGTTAATTATCTTGTTTGTATATATTGTTTTTGTACATTTAGTTTTTATGACACGTACACTTTGGTAAGATGAAATCATCCGTAGAACTTGAATACTCATGTTAAACACGGCAATGATTATATTGAATTCAAGCTTTGAAGTAATATAATTCTATCATCTGTGTCCTTCTATATGTATTGTATGTTACCATTATGTTTACCGAATATTTATCACCTGTAACACTCAACATGAATACCATACTAGTATTACAATTATAACGTTACATTTTCTAATAAAAGAAAGATAATATTCAAAATTTTAAAACTTTAAAACAATTATATTGTATCGAAACATTTTTTTTCTTTTTTGCTTTTAGGGATATACGAGTCTCATAAGACTCCGTTCTAATTTCAGGCTGATTTGATATTCGGGAATTGACCCATTGTTACAAAAATCACGAACGTTGTAATGGCTTACGAAACAGTAGGCGTTTGGTTCAATAACCAACCTGACTCGAGATATTCATCTTTTTTTGTTATCGGAACGTGTATTGTGAAGACACAATGAAATTGTTTGATATAGCACATTGATATTTTCCATGAGTATCAAATGTACTGTGAGTATTCGGATGTTTCCTCTTCTGACGTCACAATTCTTGCACGTTTTAATTTTTAGTGTGGCTATTCAAACATGCGTATTTCTCGCACAAATAGTTAAATTGATTTGAAATTTACTGTGATAACATTAAACAGACAGTACTTCATGCTGACTTGAAAATGATGCGCAATAACTTATATATAAATATGAGAATTACAACATTATTGAACATACATTTAATGAACCACGGCGCGTTTTACGGGTTGCGCCGCATTTGCGTACATGGGGTTGGTTAATCACCGATAAAATGCACCATACTCATAAACGTTCATGTTTTTCACATTTTTTAATTCAACAATGAAATCATAAAGGTAACTACAAAATATGATAATCATGTGACGTCAAATAAAAAATTATTAGCGAAGTGCACGGTTTACTGGGACAACCCTCGTATATGTATGTATTTGTCATTTGTTTAATGTACAATTTTTGTCCCGACGTAGAAATAGTGATTTGCCGATTGTTTTCAACTATATGTGTCTATTTCAGGTACTAACCTATGTATGTTCTGTAAATATGTTTATATTATTGTTATGGGCTGGTGGCCGATATCAAATAAAAGAATTGTCATTGTCATTGATTCACTCCGTCATTCGAATCTATGTAGAGACGTTAAGTAATAAGCAATGACCGTTGATATTTGACAGTTGAACAAAAAGTGGAAGGGACGACAATACACAATAGAAACAACATATCACGAACGACCCAAAACTTTACATGAAAGTTGCAAAAGCGATCAAGGACATGGATAATTTGGAGCTTAAAATAAATGTAACTATATCATTGATAAAAAACGAAACTATCTCATTTTGTGTTAAATTTAAATTTCTTTATCGAAAAATAGAAAACATACTTTCGTTTTGCTCTTAATCATTGACACAGTAACCTATGCTGAAAATAAGATTTACAACCATTTTGTGTTGATTTTAATTAATGCTTATACACCAAGTTACGGGATTACAAATGGAAACAACACCAAACATAAATAAGATGATACAAACGACTACATATCGTCTATTGAAAACCAGAACCTTGTATCTACAGGATTTTGTGAAAATAAGATTTTTACATATTTCTGATTTTTGGGTAAAGTTGCATAACGTGTCAAAATTTCATTTCTATATCTGCATTAGTTTTAAAGATATTGATCAGAGATCAATCATTGTATCTGTAATAAGTTCAATTCTGTTGAGCCAGAATATTGTATGTAAAGATGCAAGGGGATTTCCAAAATTGTGAAGCAGATATTTATGCCAGAATGTATCATATAAACATACTACATTTTGGTTTTCTTCAAACATGAATAATTTTACATCATTTTTCAAACCAGAATATTGTATCTGAACATACTTGAATTTGGCTTTGAGGTAATCATCAGTTTCTATATTTATGAACAATGCCAGAATGTGTTATCTGCAGATACATACAGCAGTAGCAGGATTAAATACTGAATTGCTGTAACCATACTCTTGTATGTGGTGATGGTTTATTTTAGCTGTCTGTGATTTAAAGTGTGTATCTGCTCCGTCTTCAGACCAGAACCACTGAGGGGACTGCTAGAGCAGATATTGTTACTGGTTATGACATCACTGAGGGGACTGCTAGTGCTGATATTGTTACTGGTTATGACACCACTGAGGGGACTGCTAGAGCTGATATTGATACTGGTTATGACACCACTGAATGGACTGCTAGTGTTGAAAATTTGATTGGTTATGACACCACTGAGGGGACTGCTAGAGCTGATATTGTTACTGGTTATTACACCACTGAGGGGACTGCTAGTGCTGCTATTGTTACTGGTTATAACACCACTGAGGGGACTGCTGATAATTTGACTGGTTATGACAAAACTAAGGGGACTGCTAGTTCTGATAATGTTACTGGTTATGACACCACTTAGGTGACTGCTAGTGCTGATAATGTCACTGGTTATGACACCACTGAGGGTACTGCTAGTGCTTATAATGTTACTGGTTATGACACCACTAAGGGACTACTAGTGCTGATAATGTTACTGGTTATAACACCACTGAGGGGACTGCTAGTGCTGATAATGTCACTGGTTATAACACCACTGAGGGACTATTAGTGCTGATAATGTTACTAGTAATGACACCACTGAGGGGACTACTAGTGCTGATATTGTTACTGGTTATGGCACCACTGAGGGGACTGCTAGTGCTGATAATGCTACTGGTTGTGACACCAAATTCACAGAGGGGACAGCTAGTGCTCTTAATGTTACTGGTTGTGATACCAAATTCACGGGGGACACTGCTAGGGCTGAATTGATGATTGCCGACACCTTTACTGTTAATGATACCATAATCTCTGAGGGAACTGTTAGTGCTTTCAATGTTACTGGTTATGACACCACAATCACAGGGGGAACTTTTTGTGCTGATTTGACAGTGAGTACCGTCAAGACAATGTAATTCTTCATGACTCCAATACAAAGACACTTATAAAACACAAATGTCTTTCAACAAGGAAGAAATTGAAATATATTTCAAGCCCCGATAAGGACATTCCCTTTTAAGCGAGTTTGTAAATAAAAGAGCTGATTCAACAAAGGAGACCGCTAGTGCTGATAATGTTACTGGTTATGACACCACTGAGGGGACTGCTAGAGCAGATAATGTTAGTGGTTATAATACCACTAAGGGGACTGCTAGAGCTGATATTGTCACTAGTTATGACGCCACTGAGGGGACTGTTAGTGCTGATATTGTTACTGGTTATGACACCACTGAGGGGACTGCTAGTGCTGATAATGTCACATGTTATGACATCACTAAGGGGACTGCTAGTGCTGATATTGTTACTGCTTATGACACCACTGAGGGACTATTAGTGCTGATAATGTTACTGGTTATGACACCACTGAGGGGACTGCTAGTGCTGATATTGTTACTGGTTATGACACCACTGAGGGGACTGTTAGTGCTGATATTGTTACTGGTTATGACACCACTTAGGAGACTGCTAGTGCTGATATTGTTACTGGTTATGACACCACTGAGGGGACTGTTAGTGCTGATAATGTTACATGTTATGACACCACTGAGGGGACTGCTAGTGCTGATAATGTTACTGGTTATGACACCACTGAGGGGACTGCTAGTGCTGATAATGTTACTGGTTATGACACCACTGAGGGGACTGCTAGTGCTGATAATGTTACATGTTATGACACCACTGAGGGGACTGCTAGTGCTGATAATGTTACTGGTTATGACACCACTGAGGGGACTGCTAGTGCTGATAATGTTACTGGTTATGACACCACTGAGGGGACTGCTAGTGCTGATAATGTTACCGGTTATGACACCACTGAGGGGACTGCTAGTGCTGATAATGTTACATGTTATGACACCACTGAGGGGACTGCTAGTGCTGATATTGTTACTGGTTATGACGCCACTGAGGGGACTGTTAGTGCTGATATTGTTACTGCTTATGACACCACTGAGGGGACTGCTAGTACTGATATTGTTTATGGATATGACACCACAGAGGGGACTGCAAGTGCTGATAATGTCACTGATTATGACACCGTACTCATAGAAGGGATTTCCAGTGCTGATTTGCCGACATTGGTACTGTTTATGATATCACATTAACAGAGGGAACCGCGATTGTTGATAATTCTTCTGGTTGTGACACAAAATTTACAGGGGACACTGCAAGTGCTGAATTGATGATTGCCAACACCCGTACTGTTAATGATATCATAATCTCAGAGGGGACTGTTAGTGATCTTAATGTTACTGGTTATGACACCACAATCACAGAGGGAATTTTTTTTTGCTCATTTGACAGTGAGTACCGACAATGTAATTGTTTAGGACTCCGATACAAAGACACTTATCAATATCATGGGATTATTATCATAAATTATCTGTAGATATTATAAACAGAACCGAAAAAGCAAATCTCAATTCAATTATGTATTATTCTGGCTAATAAAATATGGAGATATATACTGCTTATGTTGAACGCCATAATACTGTATTATTTTATACTATAGTCATCATCTCAATTTAACATCTATATTATGTTTATTTTGAATGCCACAATATTGTATTGTTATATACCACAGTCTTCATATCAATGTAATCATGGTTTATTTACTTGCATAAACAGCCAGTGTGTATTATCGTCAGATACAAGGTTCTGGCAGTAATTATGACAACCACCGTCCAATAATGAGATACGCCAAAGTGACGCATCGTAAGATAGCAGGTTATGGCTGATAAGTATTACAATTATGTCTGTTAATGGTTTAAAGCCAGAATATATTATCACCAGATACTATGTTCTACCTGCATGTTTTAATTGCAAAACAGACGATTTTATAGAGCCAAACTAAAATAGGCTACTACAGTCACCATTTTTAGGCTAATTGATTCAAAACATTTAAATAAGTTTAAATAATGTTATAATGCATAACATAGTCGAAAATTAACAAGAAAAAATAATTCAATAAACAATGAGAACATTTTATTTTGTTCCTGAAAAATTCCACAATATGCAGATACGAGGTTCTGGTTTTGAACAGACGATATACAACGCAAGAAAAGGAAAACGTACAGTATTATTTATGCTGGTCTCATTGTTTTTTCATGGAAATCCAATTGTACTGCTGAAATCAATTAAAAGAATGTACAAAAATCTCCGAATATGGACTATACAAAAAAAATCTTAAAATTCGGAATAGAAACGATTAAGCGCAACGTTTTCTTTTGTATTCTTATACCTTTAAAAAATATTCTATGAAATGAAACAAAAAATTGAATCAACAAAGGGTAGTTAGAACTGCGAGGAGCGGAGCAACGAGTTTTGACCGTTCCATTTTATAAAACAAATAAAACATCGTGTGCTGCAGTTCACTTTAGCCAACTTTAGACGTTAAGTAACCGAAACGAAGAAATTCTTTCACATATTTATTTATATGGATTGATTCCGCATTAATCGTCTTCCAAGTTGAGCACTTCAATGTTGTTGTAAATTAGCATAGGTATTATATTCACAAGACCCACAAGACATATCACACAATTGTGCTTCGCAGCTTGCATACTGTGTAGACTCTCGGACTCCCAGCTCATCAGGAACATGATTTGACAAAAAGCTTTTACGTGGTGATTTAAACCGAATCTAGACAAGTATATTCATTGAACATCTATGATGACATTACTTTTAACGCATCCCGTATTGCATAATATATACTAATGTTCAAATACGCACGTCCTATGGCTTCCACAATTATATCATTTCATAGCATTCTGCCTCAAAAGAAGCACATATAAATTTATTGAAATTCACATTTTACGAGGTATGTTATACAAAATGGTTAATGACAATTTCGACTTTGGTCTTTAGGCCAAACTCATGTGTAACAACACTGGTGGTTTACATACCCGAGTTAAATATTCACTCATGTTATGTTTTGTATCACAGACACATTCTGTGAACAAAGTACATGCGTAAGTTGTTGAATCATGTGATCAAAAAGCAGGTTACAATTTAAACCTTACGTTTGAATTTATCGACAATGTCGTGTATGATTAAAATCACACCTTGTAGTGATAATTGTGGATGTCGACAGCTATATAAGACGCAAATATCATCAGATTATTATCAGTTACAGTAGAACTTCGATGTCTTCGGGTAGTCCACATAAAGTGTTATTAACACCCAGTGACAATAACTATACCTAATAATGTGTTTACGACTGTATTATAAGATACGTATAGGTTATAGATCACATATTAGATTTATAAACAAATTAGAGCAAGGGAGCGCCAGCGACCCGCAGCTCTAATTTGTTTATAATTCTAATATGTGATCTATAACTGGCTAATAGTTTACCCGCCCACTTTTGGTGAACTTTCCAATGCTTTTGTATGCAAACAATAGCATGTCCATTTATTGAGAATTGAGAGTGAAAAACTGTTAAGGTGTTTCACCGCTACTAGGTGGAAGATTAAAAATCGCAGTCACTTGGGTGTATTGTGAGCGTCTGACAACGAGATCAAATAATAATGAAAATACAGAAACACCCTTAGCTCAATCCCTACGGATGATTTAATCCAAATGATATTAAACATATAATCTAGCGAATTGGTTACGACGTATTTAAAACGTAGTTCTGTGCGCCCATATCAAACTTATTTAATAGTTTTAAACAGTATCCCGAGCATTTTAGAGGACGGTTCTTTTGTATTTATTCCTGCATTTATTCCTGCAGAATATAAACTTATACATGCAGAAGTATCCAAATTAAAACTGTAAGCACGTTGATGTATGAACTAGTTTCTAAAAATAGAATGGTCGCGAAATCTGAATACAACGAATGCAAAACGTTGATTATTTTTGCTACCTCCCCTGTTTTCAGTATTTCTGAAATCACAAATAGTGTAATAAAAATAAACTAACCGAGCAATTGTCATGAAATCTTGCATGAAACCTCAATATTTGTCACTCTACTTGACGACTTGTTGCATGCATGGAAAGTTGGAAATAGTATGTCGTTCAACGATTTTTCACGTTAAACTCCAAAACGAAAATTAACATATTTTAAAAAAGTATTTAAAAAATCAAATAACTTGCACAGTATAACATAAAAAAACTGTTTTCTTCCTTATATACGAAATTTTATGTATACCAAATTTTATGATAGATAGATAGATATATATATTTTATTCCTCCAATAAGGAGAGCAGAACATTTGTACAGATCATGACATATTTACAGGCAATGACATTACAGCAGTAAATGTTTTACATGTATATACAATTGATACGAATAATTGTTATAACAATACAGTTACATATATAGCAAAGAAATACAGAATTATATATAACAGTACAATAATCAATGACCTGGACATTAACGATGTTTATACAGTTAGTGGTATAACATATATAACTTTCGATGTGTCATACTTAATAGCTTAATACTAAGTTGCCTTAAACGAAAGTCGAAAAATAAGACTGTTAAGTACAAGTTACAGTCGCCCAGACTACAGACACACCCTTAATATAAAAGTGTGCACACTGATTTAGCAAGGTTCACATGCTTGAGACTCCTACCATTGTTTTGAGTAGAAATGCTCAATATGAGCCTACATTGATCAATGCTGTTAGAGTTCATGACTCTAAGATACACATTTAGTTGTATATTTAATAAGGCTTTCCATACTGTCAGTCTCTCGGGCTCTTTAGAGGAGCAATAACATACTATATGTTCCGTTATGTTTTTCACTAAATAATCACAGAATTTACAGCTCTGAACAAACTAATAAATATCTTAAAAACTAGCCGAGCAAAACTGTTGGGATTTTCCAGAATGATTGTCGTAAATGTGTTCTTTATAAATATAACAGGTTTTATATACATTGTACAGAAAAATCCAACAGCGGTGAATCACCTTAAGCAGATTATAAATTGCCGATAGAATAACAGTAAATTATGAGAGTAGGCGGGTCTAGTTTTCCATATAAGGAAACAGCCAAATTGTCCTGATAAATGGATTTACTAAATGAGTCAATATATATTTTTGCAACATTTGAGGTCGAAGATTTTTCCTTTAAAAAAGTATTAGATTTAATATTTTGTTCTTGTTTAAATTATGTATTGATGTAAACCCTATGCTATAGCACACAAATTCCGCATCAAATAATCATTATTTCATAAGGATGTTGTAATTTGTTTGACTTGGTTTGTTGAAATGTCCTTCCTGTAACGCCTTTGTATGATGATACATATTGAACACTTATATACAAAGGTAGAAATGTTCTTGTTATTTGAAAAGAACTCGACTCATATAACATAAAAGTGCATTTGTATTTAATAAACATGAAACGGTTAAAAACATATGGCATTTTTGGAGAAAGTTTTTGAAAATATGCAATTTGATCGTAATTAAGTTATCGTGGTCTTTTTAATTCTAACCCGTTCGTTAAAAACACTTTTGTGTTGTATCTGTTAAGATCTTTTGGTATAAAATACAGCTTTTGTTTATCAAAATCACTGGTATAGCAACATATAATAAACTTAATACATGGTGTTACAGTAGGGACATGTATGTTACAGGAAGGACATACTATGTGATGGGCAATGAGTATATTATTTTTTTGTAACTTTTCATTGAATATGAAGCAAAACTATAAAGTGTAAAGCATACACAGTTGTGCTTACAAACAATGGCTATAATAGCCACGTGTATCACCACTAGAAAATAGACAATTCATGACATGCAACAATATATTGTGCATCATTGACATAAACCACTAACCCTGGAAGGGTTCTATTTGGTATTTTTTATTTATTTAAATGAAGTGAGAATGTATCTTCAAAATACATTTAATATTTTCACGCGAAAACCACATCAGTTTTTTTCGCAGCTATGTGTGTGTCTGGTTATATATGAAAGACACAGTAAAACTGCAATACGCAACAATGAATGCAGTTTTAAACAATTTTACTTTTAACAGAATTACACTATTGTCATGTGTTTAAGTTTTAATAGTTTAATGAAGCATTTGAAAGATTAATCAAGGTGTTTACAATCAATTACAACGAAATCCGATGTATAACTATTAGCAAAGGAACTCGTTTCATCATAAATGTTGTGATTTGTTAGAAAAATGAATATTTATGGTATGACAACAGTGACATTTGCATCCACATTGTCTTGAAAACTAACCGCAATCAGTGGATAAGTACATATCCGCATATCAGTCAGTGTGTTAGTCAGTACCTGTATCTTAATCAGTGGGTTCCTAGCAAACAGGAAATATGTCAGTAGATGTACATTTAGTATGTCAGTTAATAGATCGTCTGAGTGTCAATCAGTGTATTCTCAGTATGCCAGATTGGGACAGCAGCATGTACGTCTGTGTTTAAACAGTTTGTTGACATCAGTCATTTTAGTGGCTGCATGTCTGCCAGTTGGGTTGATATTATACTGACGGAATCTTAGTAGTGGGTCATTGGCGGACCAGCACTATGTCAGTCGATATGTTGGCAATTGGTCAGACAGTGTGCCAAACATACAATAAGTCATCCCGACATTAGACAAGTACAGCTGTCTTGTCAGTTGGACCAGTCAATATCTAAGTAAGTGTATTGAAAATTTACTAGGAGTTGGTCAGCAGCAGATCACTTGTTATGCAATCAGTAAAATTGTTAAAATTGCCGGTTTAGTATTCTCATTAACAGTAATAGCAGTTATTACCGTTTATGTTGAAATACGTAGAACCGTATGTAGGCAATTTCATCAAACAAGTTGCATAGCAAATTAGTTATGTATAATCTACAAGAAAGGTTAGGTTACATTGATACTTTTGAAAATCGTAAAGGTCTTAGTGGACACTTGTGCATTCTGCTATATAACATAATAATTCTATATAATGTAAAAGAAAGGTTAGAGTATATAAAAAATCGAAATCGCAAAGGTCTAAATGCAAAATTGTGAATTCTGCTCCATATTTGTCGGAGCACATTGACAATTACTCTGACAATGTAGCCTTAGTCTCTGGTTTCACTGGGAGAACCTGTGGTATTCATAGAATTGTCTAGGATAAAATGCCACTTGTGGCAACAGAAAAGTAAAACAAATCATCACAGTCTTACCAGTAACATAACATCAAACGAATTAATTGAACGTTCTTATGTGTACGTGATGCATTCTAAATTGCGTTAAGCTTTGACTAATGAGGACGATTCTAACCAATTAACTTAAATATATTATTATATACCGTACCACATATAGTATGAGTCTATTTTAAACAAGTAATATTATTTCCTGTAACAAATATGGTCTATCATGTAACAGGCAAAAAAAGTCATCACTAATAGCTTGATGTTGACATTTGTTGATATCTTATTTTAAAACTAACATAGACATTTTGCAATATCTGATCGTAACAATACATTTGTCATTAGCATACTATAATATTGGGTAGTTCAATACAAAAATGTCTATCCTGTAACAATTGCTGTCCTTCCTGTAACAAAATAACCCGTTACAGGAAGGACCGTTACATGAAGGAATTATTCCGACTAAATTTGTTGGTAATAAATAACCTGTGGACCTATGAGGTTGAAATTTATGGCTTGTGCACAATACAACAGTATGTGTCCAACGTATACCAAACATTGTATCTAATAATATTTTAAGAAATGAAACAATCCCGTTACAGTAAAGACATATTCAAATATACGCCTCTACTAGCCAACATTCAAATTCAGTTTTATCCAATTTTTAAAAATATTTTCTTAATAACTCACACGAATGCTTATTCTGGAAGGTTTGCTCTTCACAAAGACGGTAAAAGAATTTTCCCAAACCACAGGGAAATGTTATTAATATATATGTGTGTACAAATGTTACATGAAAGACGTAAACGCTGGGTATAATATTTCAATACAATTATTTTGAAGAAAACTATCGTTAAATTGCGCTTTGGATGTATTATCAGGCAGACGAAATGTGTATTTGATGTATGTATGGTTTTGTTAACATAGTTTGATCCATATCGTTAGTTACTAGCATATATACACAAGAGTTCTGGTCTGGAGACAGCCCAAAACAGCACAATTTACTACTTCAATGATGTAGACATGTTGTTTTTGATTGGAATAATGCATAAAAATCTATCTGACATTGATAAACAAGTTATGTGCAACCAACCTTAATTGCTTGTTATGACAGTTTTGTTACGGTTTAACCAATAATGCAAAAAGACAAGCAATGTTGCAAAAAAAAATAATGACTCAAATAGTTATTATGTTCATTGCAAAAATAAATGAATAAGTGGTCCCAAATTTTGAAAATCCCTGGCTTTTGATTGGACAAAGAAGTAGGGTAAACTATAAGTACATGTATAACGTGTAAACTTGTGGAAAAATTAACACTAATAGGTCCGTTAAAAATTATTAATAAATTCACAGAGGTCCGAAGTTAGTTCGAGGCATCGAAGTGCTACAGTATGTCGCATGTATCCCGTTGGACGTTGTACATGGGAAAGGTATATTACATATTCATACGGCCCGAGTGCATCACATCAACAAATATGACTATGATTTTATTGATCTTCTATAGACCTACATTTATTCAATAAATAGTTGATTAGTAATTGTAAGATATATTTTTTCTCCGAGTTCTTTTATAGTAAGATTTATAGAAACTATTACAACAAAGCACTTTTGAAGTTTTGGAATTTAGACTAATTGCTGTCCTTGCAGTTAGTCAATTTGTATAGGCTGGTGAATTGCTATCATAGCTATGGCATTATGTCTCCATCCCAGACCAAAATCACATACACGAAAGAGTTACCTAGTTTGTATTAGGGGTTATGGGAAATCCCATTTTAACGATTACATGCGACTATTCACGATTAACAATTTCAGTTCTGCATTGATTGTTGACAGGAAGTGATCTCATGGTGCTTTTAGACTTTCAAGTCCTACTTCCAGTAGCTAGAATTTGGTACTGAAAATCCGATAACCAGTCGTGGTTCTATGTTTTACCGCACAGAATCGGAAAGGGTTCAGATTTCATAATTACTAACCAGCGACAGCCTTTTTTGTCGCATTAAATTGTTTTCTTTTAGCAGTTTTGGCTACGTATAAATATTAACGACATGTGTTAAGACACAAACTATGCTAACAACGAATTTTAATCTTTAAAATAAAGTCTGATAATTTATAAGGGTTGTTCATTGTATCTCAACCAACTAACGAAAACAATTTTACATGATCCGTGGCGCTAGATTTTTCGTTTCACTAGCCCATACTAATGCCGTGCGTCTGCGAGCTTTCTATTCGCCTGTTGACATGAAAGATGTTTTTATTACGAATCGTCATTTAAATATTATTTAAAAACCGATTCATCATAAAAGTCCTCGTTCTCCGAGGAAACTCGTATTTAATTACGTAGTTTTGCAATGATATCAGCACTCAGATCATACTGGATGTTTGAACTTTAATGTAATTCCTTCCAATTCGTACTGGAATGAAATCTCAGCAATGCAAATCAACAATCTCACGTATGTCTCAATGTACCTTGATTAGGCAATGTTAATGAGCTCATAGTGTTACTGGTGTATAAGACGTAATTATTTGTGGTGGAGAAACTTGTGTAAGGCACAAGGGCCCACTGAAGTGATAAAAAAGCTAGCGTTTTCGTGATGCGAGGGTCTACTTTGTATTAAAAATAGAAAAATCCAAAAACAAAATTTGGCTTAGGGCCCTCATGTATATATTGTCATTTAGATGTGTGTTGTCCCTAGTGTTAGTCTTGTCGCTTGGTTCTTGCCCCGCGTAGTTTAACTGACTGAGACGCGACGTACGCTCGGGTGGGATTTCGGGTTTATGTAATTTGTAAACCTGTTGTCTTCAAGT
The DNA here is from genome assembly GCA_963678985.1 of Spisula subtruncata. Lineage (NCBI taxonomy): Eukaryota > Metazoa > Mollusca > Bivalvia > Venerida > Mactridae > Spisula > Spisula subtruncata. Next base: position 22,512,916 of record OY787661.1, read on the forward strand.
TGTACTCTGTTATAGTGTCGGTGTATTTTTGTTTCCACTTGTCCTTGGAAGATAATTTCTTTTACCTTCCTTATAAAGTCCAACGACCAACCCCCCCCCCCCCTTCATCAATTGTATCTTGCGGAGATACTGGATGAGATACTTTAATTAGGTCACTGTGATATTTGGTCACTATTTTAAACGTTTTTGGCATATATATTTTCGTCCTCTTTTTGCCCATTATTGTTAACTAGGTCAAGTCGAAAAAAACTCTTTTAGACGTATTTACGTTAGGTCACTGCCCTTGGTGTTTTAAACTAGGTCAGGGGTGGTTGTGTCTCCTTTGATCGCCGTTTTCGTACGGGTTTGTGCGGTTGGGTCGTCGTGCAATGGGGCCTTTGGGAACTTGGTCGAGTATTGGCTGCGTTTTATTCGGTCTCTTGCAACAACCGCTTTTAAATAATATCTTTGTGAAACTGGGTAATCCAGCATTGTTTCAGCGAGGACTTGGTTTTTTAATTGTTTTTCGGCTTATGTGTGGCAGTTGCTAGGAATATGCCATATTATTTCCCACCCGATTCCTACCTTGCCCATTATTTAAAACAAGGTCAAGTCGTTGTTGTGCCTTTTTAGGTCGCATAATGTTAGGTCACTGTCCTTAGTGTTTTAAACTAGGCCACGTCCGGAGTTGTTGTGCCTCATTTGGTCGCCGTTTTGGCATGGGTTTGTATGGACATTGCTCTGGGTAGTTGTGTTGTGGTGTTTCTGATTTCTGTGCTCGGCTGGTTAGGTTGAGAGCTACCTTCCCTGTCGGATTTTCTCATACATTTTATGTTTGGATACCATAACTAAATTCTATTTTAAATTACCATTCAATTAAACGAGGTTATCTGTGTTACTAAGTTCCTTCAATATATAAACATGCTATTTCAATCTCGAGTGTAAAATGTGTTTACGGGCAAAGTCTGGTACGGCAGGCCTACAACAAATAGACACCGCTTAACATCCGAGTGATCCGAATGTACGGATAACATGGCGGTGCTTAAAAATAGCTGAATGTTTTGAAAAAGTGGCACAACGGCGTGATACAAGGTAAAATTCCTGCGTCCACGCCTGAGAAACTATCAAACAACGGATAGAAACGGTTGCCACATTTGGATCGTCTTCTTATTGTCAGAAAGGACCGTTTGGTTTATTCGCAATGTCTGTATTCAAGTTACAATAAAACTTAAAGTGACCGACCACCGTTTACTAAAGTTAAGCTCTTCAATAGTTTGATTTCTGGGAGCAAACTAATCTTCAGTTGCATTTCATTTTTTCCTGTCCATGTATAATCTTAAGATGTCGAGGTAAATATCTTTGTATGCAACGCATTACCTTGTTCATATTAATTCATCTTAACTCTTTAACACTCTATAACCAGTTCACATCCGGTTGCTAACGTATCTCGTTTAAAATCGTTTCAGTATTGCCTTTCGACAAAAGTTGTGTACGTTTTGACCTAATTAATTGTGTTTGTATCTGAGAAATATGGCCCAAATGAGTATCTGGGCGAAAATGAGTTATTCACAGTTTCTGATACCTGGATATGTGTAGAGTACACAAAAATAGACATTTTTTAAAAATTCCCAATTTCAAGTGAAAAACGGCCAGATTCGTGATGTCACCCTCACAACCAAAATGTTCTCTTTTTTTAAAAAAACATGAAATATGGGGAAGTTGGGCAAGTCTCTTGTACATAACACACACATATTTTACATGTTTTATTATGGCTGATCCAAATAAACATATATCAGGTTAAATTTGTATCAAATTAAATCCGGCTATTTTGGTTGCCATGGTAACATACATCAAGACAATTCTAAAATATTCAATTTTGTTCAGTGTTGTTGGCTATCAGCATAAATAAAACTATAGTTATTAACATTTGTTCGATTTAATCGTGTATACAACTGTGTCTTTGAGTGAAAACAAAACAAACAGGAATGATAAATTGCAAACGTTGCAAGCAAAACTGTACTTAAAACATTGGTGATACATGTATCTACATTCGTATTGCCATTAATTAATATGTTTTAAGTAAAACAGACTACTCTTAATTTCCACATTTCAAGACTTGAAATTGTTCTTAACCAGAAATTGATTACTCAAAATGTGTAAGGCAATATTCAAACGATTCTTTAAAACATTCAATTACACTTTTTTGAATGAAAAAATGGTATCCATGGCAACAAATAAAAAAACACACAATTGTTCTAATAACCATAACAACGGTTGTTTCAAATACTGATTTAGTTAATAAAAACATTGCAAAAGATAGACACATGTTTCTTGAGGGCAACAAGAAAAAATGGAATAGATATTCCAAAATTTAAAAAAGTTATTAGAAGTATTGTTTGGTAGCAACTTTATCATTTTCACCATTAATTTGCACAACACACAACTATAGGACTTCACATAATAACACCAGAAAGTGTGGGTAAGCAATATCAAACCAGCAGTTGACTACTTTAAACATGTAAGGCATTAGTTAAACATATATTTGAAATATTCAGAGACACAACTTTGTGATTGAAACAATGGTTACCATAGCAACATACACCATTTTTTCACAATTATGTCTGGTAACCATAGCAACGGTTGTTTTTGACACCAATCATGTTGTTAAAATTATTGTAAATTGTAGAAGAATGTTTCTTGAGGATAATATTATCATTTGGAATTGAAATTTCTATGGTTGGAAAAGAATATTGCTTGGTGGTAACTACATTATTTTCGCCATTAATTCATTCACATCGAAAAATATATGACCTCACTCGATAGCATCAGAAATTGAGAGTGAACATGACTAAACAGACACTTGAATACATCAAAAATGTCAGGCAATATTTAAACAAATATTTGACAAAATCAGTGACACATTTTTTGAGAATTAAAAAATGGTAACCATGGCAACAAACAACAATTTTACAAAATTTTGTCTAGTAACCATAGCGACGGTTGTTTGACACCAAACTAGTAGGTTTAATAATTGCACAATATAGACCAATGGTTTGTCAAGATGGTTGTCATGCGACATAGATGTAAATATAATACAAAGGATCGTTGATTCAAACATGTAGGCCTCTGGCTTGCTTGCAATTTTTAGTGGCGTATTTATGTTAAACTTCATGTGCTTCATTGTCTGGTTTTCTCAAATATTTTTACTTATATAAACCAATTTCGGCATGGAATAACGGTTAATGGCTAATTGATTACGAAATTATTGATATTTATTTTATAACATCATTAATGGCAGCACAGTTAAAAAAATATATTATGTTAGGATGTACTTCCTAATATTGACTTTTCAATACAACATTTCTACGACATGAAGATATTTGATATTTTGATATGTTATTCAAAAGTGTACTATAAGAGACTACTAACCCATTACATTGCTATTAATCAGCCATAATAATTAATGATTTGGTGGTCTGTCGATTCCAAAATTCCTCATTTTTTGTTTTTATCTGACTTAGTTTAACACAAAAAAGTCGTATTGTTTTGATTGTCTGTCACTTAAGTTCTAACGCTGTAAATGCCAATCAGTATGTAGATATTACAGGCCTTATATCGAAATTAAATTATTAACACCATTGTAGATAGCAGATTCCAATAAACAGGTTTTTCGTTTACATTTTTCCAGGTTTATCCCAAAATATCGCATTTCACCGAGTTACTCACTTAATACAGAAATCTTTTGATGCATTAAGCAAATTGTTACCACCAACCTAACACAGTAAGTTATTATTAAATGCTATGATTAATAATGATGTGGTCTTCTGATTCAAAATTACTTAACCTATGTTTATATTTTGTAATGTTTTACCCCAAAATATCACACAATGATAAACCTTTTAGAATAGATTATTACTGTTTGTGCGGAATGACAACATGTGCCTATTCGTCTTGTTTAATTATCAAATAGCTCAGTTTATGGTCATCAAGTTTAATCATCAAGTAAGTTTATATTTTGTAACAGTTTACCCCCAAAACATGGTATCTTCAACAAAAGCTTTAAGTTATCCATTTCTTACTATATATAATACTACAAGTTATTACAAACCAATTGCAGTTATGTTGGATAAAATATGATTATGAATAACATTGTGATAAATTGATTCCAAAAATCCTCACTTTTGTTAATATTTTGGACTGTTTTACACCAAAAGTAGCTCAGGACGCGTATCACTTTGAAACTAGATTATAAATATCTTAAGCGGAAATACATCATATGCCTGTCTTAGTGCTTTATTACTAAATAATGGGATTAATGACATTGTAATAAACCGATTCCAAAAATCACCATTTTAGTTTATAATTTGTACGATTTCACCCCAAAATATCATATAGTGATCCAAATGGATAATGTATTATTTGATATATTAAACTTAAAATAACTAGAAATCAATTACAGTTGCTTTAGATATAATACGATTATAAATGTCAAATTGATCAATCGAATCCAAAAATCCTCATTTTTGTTTAATTTTACAATGTTTTTGCCCCAAAAATGTCTGAATATGGACAACATTTTAGACATCAAATTTTCCATATCTTATGCAGGCAGACTACATGTATCCATCATACTGATTTATAATCAAATAACATAATAAATGGCATTACAGTAAACCGATTCCAAAAATCACCATTTGTGTTTATATTTTAAAGGATTTTACCCCAAAATAGTGTATCTTGATCAATAATTTGTAATTACATATGCTATATAACACTACAAGATACTACATTCATATTGCAGTGGTTTTCAATAAAATAGGACTGTTAATGACCATGTGGTCTGCCGATTCCAAAAATCCTCACTTTTGTATGTAATTTGCCAAGTTTTAACCAAAAAATATAGGCTTCATGTGTTAGTATAGAACTCCATATTAAGTATGCTACAAGGCAACAATTTTGTGGCAGGATAAAACATAAAACATTTTTGTGCATTTTTTGCCTCATTCTGAAATTCACAAAAAATGATGTCGTAACTTTGAACGTCATTTTCTAGACAACGTCATTTACCTCATTTGGGCACAAAGTCCCAGATAATGACACAATTTCTTAACATGCATATACAAACTGATTCATAATATGTGTTACACTTTCAACAGAATGCTATTGTAACATAGCTATGTTATGTACTTTAAAATACAATTTTGAAATGTAAGCTTTCCATTGGTATATAAAAAATGACATCAAGCGTTTTCTTATAGCATTCTGTTGAAAGTGAAACAGATATCATGAATCACCCTTTACATGTCCAGGATATATTGTGCAGAGAGTTTTACCTGTTCTTCAACTTGCCATTACTATAATAATTGGCGGCCCCTGAACCCAAACTATTTACGCATAAATGGCTGTGTCTTTGCAGTGCTTGACGTATATTTGGCCAGGATAATGCGATATCCGTACAATTTAATCAGTAGATATTTTAATTAGCCTATGTAGATAAAGAAGCACTACAAAAAAGGGCCGAACAATGCTTTTTGTAAAATTCGTTTGTGCTTTTTCGGACTTAATATCCGTGTTTGGCAGGAGTATGTTGTTAGTTAAAAACATACACATTCTCGTTGAGTTTACAATTAGTGCCAATAAATGTGTTACATTGTAAACCAGGAACTATCTTCAAATAATTTAAAGGTAAATAAGATGTCTTAAAAACGCTTTAACTGGTCCGTTCCAAGTATGACAACCACTGCATCATTTGAATTAAAACCATTGGCTATTCATGCAATAAACATTGTATACCTAACTTATACAGTTTGTCTTTCAAGTACACAATTACACCGAACACGATTTTGACAATCTCTTAAAGGTCTAAATAATTTCTGTGAACACTATTTAGTTATAACTATTAGCCTATATATGTGTTTTACAGGTTTAAACTAGGTCACGCCCCAGGGTTGTTGTGCCTCGTTTGGTCGCCGTTTTTGGCATGGGTTGGTGCTGTTGTGTCGCCGTGCAGCGGGGCCTTGGGGAACTTGGTTGAGTCTTGGCTGCGTTTCATTCGGGCTCATGCAATAACCGCTGTTGTATAATTTCTTTGTGAAATTGGGTCATCCTGCATTTTTTCAGCAGGGACTTGGATCTTTTATTGTTTCTTTGGCTTATGTGTGGGCATTGCTAAGGGTAGTCGTGTTGTGGTGTTTCTGATTTCTGTGCTCGGCTGATAAGTTAGAGTGCACACCGTTCAACCCGATACATAGAAAACAGTTGGCACATAGAAGACAGTTGTCAGTGTTTATGTACGCAAAACTCGCGGAAGTATGTATTGCTTGTTTTTATATTCCTTTTGCAGGGTCTGAACAAAACAAAGTGTGTACATTTATTCGCAGTTAAAAGAGGTATCAGTACACAAAATTCTGAGCAAAACCGTGAATCATTTAGGGAGAAATCATGAAAAATGTATGCGATTTTTAACAAAAAACGCGTTATTTGAAACTTTGATCCCCAAAAAGGTATTTTTTGACAAATTCTTACCCTTTGACTTATACCATGACGAAATTACATCCATCCCCCGTCTATATGCAGATTTACACACTTTTATTCGTCCTTTTCGCCGAGATATAACAGTTTAAACATGACATGGTGCCATATTTTTGAGAACAATGGAGACAGTTGATGATTAAAAAAGATCACATAGAAATCAGTCGCAAGGGTATAGATGATAACAATGAAGACAGTCTGAACGCAACGTTTTTGGAGCGCAATAACATTGAAATAATTACGGTTTACTTAAGTGCCAATGTGTATAACTGGGTTTTTATAATGCGCTACCAAACTACCAATGATTTTTTTTGATAAATCCCTTTCACACTCTTTGCGCATTTTCAAAATTTGAGCCAACGGCCTGTCACCACTATAATAATGTTTATAAAAACGAATTCTCGAGTATGAGTAGTCGTAAATCAATTTCTATCACTAATACTATATTGTTCCTCAAAAATAAATACAAATAATATTAGAAATAATGAACTTAATAACTTAACTTAATAATGAAAAAATATACAAACCACCAAGTTATGACACCCTACTCAAAATCGGCTGTCACCCACACAAAATATATAATTTAAATGCTTCTCATAATTAGTAACTAGTCAAAACATCTTAAATGTGTTGTTTATATGTAAGCAAATAAGTTGGAAAATGAACCCATAAATGCGCGAGATAGCTATGAACTTGTTGCTTTGATTTTTTTTTCGACAGAGTTTGTGTCGCTCGCAAGAGGTATTTTACGTGACACTGTTTTGTGGATGCGATAGCAACGCTTACGCTTGTGATAATATATAAATTATTTGAACCAGTTTGTTTATTGATATAAGCACTATCGATAAATACACAATAATTCACATATTTTTGACCAAAATACACGAACAAAAACTATACGTCAGTCTATTTCAAGCATGTACCTTACCAGGACATTTATGTTGTATTCTTACGTGACAGCCACAACTCGCTTATTTATTAAGGAATGGTCATTTATTCCTTGTAATATGTCTGACACATGTCGGATTTAACTATATAGAAAAGTTCATCATCTGTAATAGACAATCAATGAAGAAAAATGCATCTTAGTGCGAAAAAAGTTTTACGTGACTGTATACTTACGTGACGGGTTTTTAAAAAAAAAGTGATTACAACGATAAAAATGATAAGGAATATACCTTATTCTGAGTCATTGTGACACAATTGATGTTTACAGTCAATATATGCATGGAAATTCCACATAATAAGAATGACATTGAATTTTTACGGTACATATACCACGAATGGTCTATTATTTGCTCATCAACAGAAATGGTCAACCATTGACATATGGGGCATAATAAATATTTACTCTTGAAAGACATTGGTGTACCTCAATTTATATTCTACAATTATTCCGATAGTGTATTCTATTGCTTGGTCAGCATGATCTTGTTAGTCACGTAAAACACAATTTAGTGTCACGTAAAATTTAATTTCAATTTTTTGATTTCTTTATGAACCTACGTTTGCTTTTTTACATTTGATGACTTATAACATGGTTTTAGAGTGTATTACTTTTAAACAAATAGTATTTGTGCAATCTACATGTAAATCAAGCTAACTATTTGGCATTTGATATTAGAAGAGTAAAAAAAAAATTTAAATGTGTATGATTTTTAGTCTGTGCAGTTACATAAAGTGTACTAAATTTCTGCAATTATTGATTTTGATGAGAAGCAATGCTATCTGTTACATTTATAAAATATAAATTAAGTTATTAGCTTTCACAACTTGGCAAAAAAGCGTAAATTATGACAGCAATCATGTGTTTGATAACCGTATAACTTTCGTCACGTAAAATACAAATAAAAATCCAGAGTTATTTGAGACAATTGATTATTGGCATGCTGGCAATGCTTTGCTCAAAAATATTTGCTCAAGTTTTTATCACTATATGATATTTTCTTTCATTGGATTTGAATAAAAACAAAATATTCACTGTACAATTTGGAAGAGCTCGTGTCTCGTTGGAAGCAAATGAATTTTTTCAACTTTCCAGACGACTGCACATGACTTGTATGGAGGCACAACAGAAAAATAATTAATTACTGGATATATTTTAGAAATAATGTGTGATAAAACTGAGTTATGTGTACACAAGTTTTGCTTCCAGAATAAAGGCTTGACATTTGTTAATTGTTGTTGAAAAATATGTTTCAAGACTGGTATTTTACATGACAGTATATAGATGTTCAATGGTGAAGCTATAGGCCATGCTAAGCATTTTAAGCTGTAATTTTTACAGATAAATCGTTCTTAGATGCTTAAACAACCTTTAGTTAACATTAGTTTTGTTCCAAATTAGTCTTTAATGCTATTTCACCCCTACAATAGTACTTTACGTGACAATATTTTATTCCACACGTAATCTTATCCCTATAATCACTATATGCATTGATTTTTTTTCGTAAATTGTTTACCAAAAACTGTAATAACATGAGGTCAGAATTGTCTCTACTGCACAACTTGTAGCATTTTATTATTGTATTTATGGATAAGTTGCTTTCGTATTTCACGCGACGAACACGTCAGTACAAAGCATGTACCAACACATGTATACTTAGCCGGGTTTTATTTAGATGCATATGTTAAATTTTAAAGTAGTGTCATAGGTTCCAAGTCAGATTGGTGACAGTAACAATAATACCCACACACTTTTCTACTTCTAATTCAAAAATGATTTAAGATACATAAAAGTAAAATATAGTATAAACGAAATAGCATGTTATGATGTATATACCGGTTTCATAAATGTATTGATAGTATATTGTTTTTGGAGAGTTGGTATGTGTAAATATGTAGTACTGGAGTAAAAAAAATAACACAACCATTAATTAACTTCTTTGTTGTGTTCTCTAGGGTAATACGTATGCTGTACATGTTATCATAATACACAGGCGAAAACACAGGCTTCTTTCCAACAGCGACTAGAAAAACACGCAATCTTGTTCATGGTGCCATGTATGAAAAATGTTCCTAAAGGGGTTCGACTTTCATGTCCGATAGACGTTTTTGATATATTTAAAGGTCAAATTTACATACGCTTCTACATAGATAAAAAATGTCCAAATCATGACAAATCGTTGCCAACCGGAGAGGATATTTGTGAACGTGGAAAAAATGTGACGGAATTGCGTTGTTCAGGAAGCTCTCCGACCTTACCACATTTATTTTAAACATGTTCAAAACAAGCATATATATTGCGTCCCGATTCATACTTTGAGTCAGGTCTATGATGATGAACTTTGTCAGTAAGAGTGTGAATGGGATTTATCCAAAAAAATCATTGGTAGTTTGGTAGCGCATTATAAAAATCCAGTTATACACATTGGCACTTAAGTAAACCGTAATTATTTCAATGTTATTGCGCTCCAAAAACGTTGCGTTCAGACTGTCATCATTGTTATCATCTATACCCTTGCGACTGATTTCTATGTGATCTTTTTTAATCATCAACTGTCTCCATTGTTCTCAAAAATATGGCACCATGTCATGTTTAAACTGTTATATCTCGGCGAAAAGGACGAATAAAAGTGTGTAAATCTGCATATAGACGGGGGATGGATGTTATTTCGTCATGGTATAAGTCAAAGGGTAAGGATTTGTCAAAAAATACCTTTTTGGGGATCAAAGTTTCAAATAACGCGTTTTTTGTTAAAAATCGCATACATTTTTCATGATTTCTCCCTAAATAATTCACAGTTTTGCTCAGAATTCTGTGTACTGATACCTCTTTTAACTGCAAATAAATGTACACACTTTGTTTTGTTCAGACCCTGCAAAAGGAATATAAAAACAAGCAATACTTACTTCCGCGAGTTTTGCGTACATAAACACTGACAACTGTCTTCTATGTGCCAACTGTTTTCTATGTATCGGGTTGAACGGTGTGGAGAGCTACCTTCCCTTTCTGATTTTCTCATACCTTTTTTACAGGATTTTTTAAGGTTAAAAAACACCAAATAAATTGTGTTCTTTAGTTCAATGTACGGTGACAATGGCCGACCCAAAATTTCAACAAGTTTTAGTCTATGGCTAGCTGGTAAACACATATCATCTTGAAGAATGATATTTTGGCTTTAAAATTATATAATAACAAGGGGGGACATGTATCATCTAAGAAAATTTTGCTCCTAGACCGGTTAACCCCCACTCTACTTTCACTTATATTTTCAGGTCAAAATGTCAAAATAATTATTATATAAGAGTAAATACCTTAACTACATTACATACATGTACACAATGACTTTAAATCAAATGTCACCATTTCAAAGCAGGCATGTCAATGCATACCACCATTTCCAGCCAATCCAATTTTTTATCACCGTGTGTGCCGTATTAAGTGGTTACTTACCTTAAAGGTCCATTAACAACACAGTTTTTGTTTGTTTTTATTTTGTATTGGTCGTAAATTTTATTTAAAAGCTACACAAATTTCAAAGTAACCATCATAGGCCAGACCCCCCCCAATGTCTGGACAGGGGGGGGGGGGGCAACATATCTCCCCCCCCCCCAATAATTCAGCCGAAAAGTATAATTTACGGCCTCGTTATAGGCAATTTGGCTTCAGCTCTTAGTGTAAACGGATAAAAAAATATCTGCTCGCTTTGCTCGTAAAGTAACTTCATTAAATGAAAATATGTAATCACCCATTGTTTGCAAAAGATACGCTCGTGACATTGTTCTCTAAACGTCCCCCATCCCCCTACATGACCTTGAGAGGTTGTCAATTATATATCAAGTCTTTGAAACAAACGTTTTCACATTAAGCTTCAATCTCAAAATCAGGCGACTTTTAAATATTTTATCGAAGCATGACGGCAATTTCATTGCAAATCTTGCTCGTTAACAAACATAAAAAGCTAGCAAAAACATTTTTACCCCCCCTTCCCCCCCCCCCCGTTGCCAAATGTTTGGCCCTCCCAATGTTGAAAACGCTCCTACGCCCACGACATTGGTGCTCTGATAGTCATAGACAATTCAACAAATGGTATCTTGTCTACATTCTGTGAACAGAGTACACGCGTTAGTTGTTGGATCATGTAGTCTATTAACAGGAAACAATTTAAAAACGTTACGTTTGAATGTATCGATAATGTCGTACATGACCGAATCACATCTTGTAGTGATAATTGTGGATGCCAATCGCTATATAAGACGGGCATATCATCAGGGATTACCATCAGTTACATTGCTATGTGATTTTAGATGTGGCTTCAATTCTCCAATACTGTTTAATTTTCTAATACTTATTTTTACGAACTCACAGTCATTAAAAGTTTAATGATTTCAAAATGTTCAGGATTTTTATTTTTGTTTGTCTTTTATTTCCTCTAAATAAAACGCTCATAATAAATGGCGGGTCAAACAGCGGTATTTTGCAGCTCGGAAAGGATTACTGTCCTTCGAGGGACTTTTGTACAATGAGTAAAACGTTTTATTCAAGATCCTCTTGTTGTTCAGACTGTTACTGTAATGAACGATGCGTGGACAGCAAAACATGCTGCCCCGACGCCATCGATATGCGGGCTACGGTTAATTACACGTGGACAGGACCAGCATGTTCTACCGGGTTCTATGAAAACGAGTTTTATTTAAGCAAACCCTCTTACTCCCCTAAAGTCAACTATTACATGGAAATAAACTGCTCTGATGGCCGACCTTGTTTAATTCCTGACAGGAGCTCGATAGAATCATTTGATGATATTGTTTTAGTGTTTGACGAAAACACCCAAACACTGTACCGTAATAAAATGTGTGCAGAATGTAATGGGATATATGATTATGTCAGGTATGTTAATCATATTTACCATCTAACTTCGTGATGTTTTATTCCATGGGAACACTCCCACCACACATACCATTTATTTAGTGGCTTTTTTAAATGAATTATATTCTTGTTTATATTGCCAATTGTGTTCGGCCTTTTAAGTTTCACTATAATGTAACCTTGGTATGATTACTCAAACCATTCATTACTCTGTCTTTGTTTGACTTTAAGCATTTGACTATTTGACTAATGTAACATCGGCATGCCTTTTCCAACTATTCCTAACTGCACTCTATCTTTGTTTGACTACGGTTATTTGACGTTTCGCTTAATGTATTGGCATGTTTATTTAAACCATTCATTGGTCTATCTTTGCTTGACTATGATCATTTGACTAATGTAACCTTGAAATGTTTATTCCAACCATTTATTACTCTATCTTTGCTTGACTATGGTCATTTGACTAATGTAACATTGGCATGTTTATTCCAACCATTTATTACTCTATCTTTGCTTGACTATGATCATTTGATTAATGTAACCTTGGCATGTTTATTCCAACCATTTATTACTCTATCTTTGCTCGACTTTGATCATTTAACTATTGTAACCTTGGCATGTTTATTCCAACCATTTATTACTCTATCTTTGCTTGATTATGATCATTTGACTAATGTAACCTTGGCATGTTTATTCCAATCATTTATTACTCTATCTTTGTTTGACTATGACCATTTGACTATTTGCCAAATGTAACATCGGCATGTCTATTCTAACTTTACCGAACTGTATTCTATGTTTGACTACGATTATACGACGATGTATTTTGTCAGGATCTTTACTGGAGTTGATACCCTTCAGGCATGATTCAGTACTAGAAGTTATGTCGGGTTTTATGTTCACCAAGGCTGAATGACATTCGGCTCTGTTAATTCAAATTCAACAACTTACAGTCTGCCGCAATAATCCTACGGTTGCCTGAATTAGCTGGACACTGTGTGGGTCATGGTTGTGTTGGGTATGAATAACTAACTGGTCTGCTATGTCGATTGTTAGTTTGCTGTAACTACTACAATAGCTGTAATATATTCCATAGAGCATGTCCTACATTAACCGATTTTATGGTAGTATGGCACGGATGGATATGTGACAGTCAAAAGGGTTCGACACAACTAAACACCTATCACTTTGCAGTATACAGATTATAAGGGAAACAATTCAATGGCAACACCAGAAATACCCAGAGGGAAATATCGGTATTTCTATGGGTCTGGGTGCATTTGATTTTCGGTTTCATTTAACTTCCTAGATCAGAATAAGAAGTAACATTCAAATATTTAGCAAATGTGAAAACTTTGGGATGTTACTTCTAAATTACACATAGAATGTTATTTATTTTCAGATGGATACTCGTTGTCGACAGATGTGGAGACGACATTGATAGCCGTATGCGTACACAGGGTATTGGCGAGGGTTTAGCAGACATATTGGATTTATGTAGTGTGTATTCTGCACCACCTGATCTCGACATACAACTTCGGATCTGTCATCCGTATGATACAAATACTATCAGTACGTGCAACATAACGAAACAATGGGATCACTTTGACGCTGACTTACAGGAGGAATGCCTTAATCCATTCTCAGGTAATACGTTTTAAAATGTTCATTACAAAATACTGTTTTGCAACTGGGTGCTTTTAAAAGAATACAGTTTTTTGCATTTGTGTACTTCTTTTGCAATATATATCCATTCTCTGTTATACGACCTAGCCATATATTCATGTCTTCGCCTCCACCGGTCGGAAACCGTTTGATTCAGCTACTGTAATACATGTACTAATATGGCGATTTGTCGTCCGCAAGTGATCCTATTAATAGAATAATACATGACTGATAAGAGCCTAAGAAGACATTTCTTAGAACAAATGTATTCAGTATTCGATAGCTCCAAATCTAGAGGAGATATAAAGATCCGTCAACGTTTTGATCTATACGCATAATGAAAGTCTACAGACTATAGACAAATCACTTTTTTATCATGTGGATATTCATTTTTGGGAAGAAAATACAAATCTTAATAGTCTAGGAAACGCCTTGTTGACCACAAGTAAAATGGTGGATATATCTCATCTAGGATTGACGCTTGTTTTCAATGTGCTATCCTGCTTATCCAAATCAATCACACTAAAAATAGGCCATCGCTTGATGACATATACTATATGTCAGTCCGCATAGCTCATTCGACAGAGCACGTTACTTCTTATCTCGGAGGTTTTTTTTTGTGGATTCGAGTCTCAGGGCTGACCAACTAAATATACTAATAGTCGTTCGGATGAGACTTTAAACCTAGGTGCTGTGAATGATGCTATTACATGAGGCACATAAAAAACCAGAGATGCTTCATGAATTGGGGGGGGGGCATTTTCTTAATCATTTCCTCAAAAAACAAAATTTCTTAACCTCTTTTGTGGGCCTCGTCCATATGGATTATCCAGTGGCGAAGATGAATAAAAGCAATAAATGCATATGCTTTTATCAGTGATATTAGCACTGTGAGAAGCATGTCAAAAAGTTGACTAAGCTTTTGAAGGGTGCATAAAACTGTTTACCAATGCAAAGTTTTTACTACAGTAAAACTTCGTTATCTCGAGGACTTATCGGGACAAGCACGGTGCTCGACATATACGAATATCATGATACTTTTTTTAATTTTGACTAAGTGTGTAAGTACTTTAAAACTCTGCAGACGGAAAAAGGATATATTATTTATTTGACATACGACTTATTTTATTTTCGACACGACTTATTGTCATTTAAAGTTGACTGTGAAACAAGTTTTTTCAACTTATATTAATCACTCTCGACACCTCATTCCTGATGTTATCCATCGCCACGTGGGTATGAGAGAAATGGAGCCGGTTTCCCTTATATGCTGTCCGTCTAGAAAGGGACTTTCTGGTACCATTTTATTTCGTCTTTGGTATGACGCGGTCTGGGATCGAACCCGGGACCCCTGCATACGAAGCGTACGCTCAACCACTATGCTATCGCGGAAAGAAGTATTATCATGTAAGAGCGTTCGTCTCATTTCTTTTTTACGTAAAAATAGTATTTTATCATAAGTATTGTACACGAATATGTAATCATCCTCCGCTAAACGACAGCACGTTAGATGCATTCACGCACAATGCACATGCCTACACATTGGTTTTTTCTTTCTTTTTTTGTCTCTCACTCATTTTGTTGTCATCATATTTTCGTATGCACATCAATTCTTGCCGTATTCATGTTTGCTGCATATGTTTTACCATGTTGGCATATCTTTTAGCCTATCAGCTTTTGACAGCTCTAACTCGGACATTTCATTTCCTCTTTCGGTTATATGGGGGCATTGTGTCGTGTAGTTGTGTTAGGTGATGTTTTCTTTGTTCGGCTGGTTAGATTGAGTGCTGCCTTCCCTGTCATCACAGTTGCTCATATATTTTGGCAATAAATAGTAAATACCTATAGATACTTTGATATAAAGTTACTCAAATAAAACAGAAAATAGAAAAAGTAATTTTTAAGTATATAATTACTTTTGTTAGAGTAAATAGTAGACATTTCCAAATCCAAAACCTATCTCATTCCAAAATCACTCAAAACACCAGGGCCGAACATGCGTCTTTGAAAATAAGTACCTTCAATCATACAATTCCCACAATCAACCTACTGTAATTGTTGTAGTATGACCTACTATACGAGATATTCCTATTGAAAACATGGTAAATGACCTTTGTTGACGGTGTTCGGAATAGAGTCCCTATTGGAAAATGAAGAGGATCGACTTGAAACAGTCATACTTCTTATGTGGCTTTTTTCGTGTAGGATTTAAACTCTCTAGTGATGTTAATAATTCCTGTCAAAGTATGTTCTGTATTTCAGTGGTTCCGTATACTACACCAAATGATTCAGTTATAAAGACTGGTGAGATAGTTTACAAGAACGTATTCTGTTACCTTTGTAACAATCCAGCAAATGCGACGATATATACCAGGCAATGTGGGTATACTTCTGAAAGAGATATGTCACTTGATTTTTCTGGGTTAATGAGAGTTGATCTTTTTGCCAAACTACAAACAGAATCCAATGACGAAGAAGAAGTTGTAACAGCTTGTAGAAAATATGAAATGCTTGATGTGTTTCACGTAAGGATTGTTTGATTGCAATAACATTTTATTAAATTGATCAAAATATGTAAAACTACCACAATTACTTCGGGTAACATTAGTAAATTAGTAGATAAAAAGACAATTGCACACGAAACGACAAGGACCGCCTACAAAACACGATCAAACAAATGAGACCAATAACATACAGATATTGTGCGCCCAGGCTCACAGGAAAGGCGTGAACATTTGGAATGAGAAGAAGAAGAAGAGAAGAAGAAGAGTTTATTTCGTTGATATATACAATACACATTTGAATTAGACCATTATGGTCCTTGTTCAAAACAAAACAGCATGCACTCACGCACTCACACACGTACTCATACACGCACCTATACTCAACACCCACACACACACACACTCGCGCGCGTGCGCACTCACACACGCCCACACATGCACGTTCTCACGCATAAATAATCTGTTCATACGCACATGCAGTTATAAATCTCACAATGCATAACTAGAACATAATTTCAGTAAGTTTAAGCATGTTATTATGGTCACATTTTCAAGAAGATCTAAGACAATACAATTTTTTAGATTGATATTAGAATATAAAGTAAAATATATTGATTATATCAAAAAAGACATTTTCATAATTACAAAACCCGTTTCAACAAAAATTCTTTGAACATATTATCAATATTATATAATGCAATACAATTTCTTAGACTGGTGTCAATATTTAAAAACAATTATATTGATTAAATCAAAACAGACATTTTCTTGATTTCGAACCCCTTTTCGACAAAAATTGCTAGATTACGAAGAATTTTGCTATCAGAAGTAGTTATAAGTGATATGGTCTTATACATATTTGGTCTCATTCTGTAGTTAGGTGTAAGATATTTAGGTCTGATGAAGTCATATAGTTTACACTCGAATAGAAAATGGAATTCGTCCTCTAATTTGTTACATTCGGAGCAGAGTCTAATTTCACGCGGTGTATTATTCCATCGGCCAGTTTCTATGTGTAATCTATGCGAAGACAATCTCAATTTGGTAAAGGCAGTCCTGTAGGACTTTAAATGTAATATGTTTAAATACGGTTGAAATTTGAAATTACAAAAAGTTCTATAAAAAGTTGCCCTAGTAGAGTCATTTATCCTCGTATTCCATTCTTGAACAAATATATCGTTAATTCTTTGCTTAAATGAACTTGCGAATGCATTAATATTTCCTACATCCTGCGCTAACCATGCTGTATAAAAACCTAATCTACTTAATAAATCTTTAACAAGAGATTCCCTATTAGTTTTACCCGGCATTCGTTCAATATCATCCAACATTGTCTTATACATACACTGCACATACTTTCGTTCACAGGTGTTTACATTTTTCAACCAAAATTTTATAATATAAATAAAACGTTGTGTTTGACAGTTAGTACGTCCCAATTCTCCGTAAATAAAATCATTTTGAGTGCTTGCTTTAACGCCTAAAACATATTTACAAAATAGCGTACGAATTCTTTCAATTGGGTTTGCTTGCGCAAAACCCCATACTTCAGAACCATAAAATAAAATAGGTTTAACTAATTTTTCAAATACATTCATGGTGTGTTCAACAGATATATTGGTAAAACTATATAAATAACGCCTCAGCTTGTTGCGCTTGACCGGACAAGGTCTTGTGAGTTTCATTAAACGAACCACCTGACGTAAAAATAATTCCGAGGTAGGTTTACCGACTAACTATTTCTATTGGATGACCATCGTAGTAAAATGTAAGATTATTTGGTAAACGCCCCTCCTTTTCTAAAAACAACAACTTTGGTTTTATCATTGTTTACACTTAACTTTCATCTATCGCAATAGTTTTGTAGGATATCCAAATTCGTCTGTAATTCATCAGCAGTATTAGCAAAAATGACAATATCGTCTGCATACATTAATAAGAATATTTTCAGAGTTTCAATATCAATGCCTTTAGCACCGTTTAGGAAAAATTCATCCTCTAAGTCGTTTAAGTACATAGCAAAAATAAAGGGACTCAAGCTTTCCCCTTGTCGTACCCCAAGAAAGCTTTCAAGCATATCTCCCGCGCATCCATTTAGCTTTACTCTTGAGCGCACCTGATTGTACATTGATTTTATTACATTGAATATATATTCCCACGTATACCGAGTTTGTATAATTTATACCAAATATTTGGTCTGACTAAATAATCAAATGCTTTTGAATAATCTACAAACACACAAAATAATTGCTTGTTTTGACTAAGTACGTGATTTATTAATCCATGAAGGACGAAAATATTATCAGAGGTGTCCATTTTGGACCTGAAGCCAGCTTGAGCCTATATATAAATGTAATAATTTTCTGCCCAAGTCGTTAGCCTAGTGTTAACAATACTAGTGAATAACTTGCCAATAACACTGAGAAGTGTGATGCCGCGAAAGTTTTTAACATCAGATAAGCTTCCTTTTTTTGTGAATTTGTGCTATTAAACCCTCCCCCCCTAATTGTTAGGGAAGTAGCCTAGCCGCATGATTTTATTAAATATATTGACAAGAAATGGTGCAAATACGTCTTTTCCTTGTAATAAAAATTCATTCAATAAACAGTCTGGTCCCGCACTTCGTCCTAAATTTAGAGCCGATATACCATTAATAATAAGCCACACTAGTTAAAAAATCAAACGGGCACGATTTATCAGACTAAGTGTTGTTTCAGTATATAATTGACCGTATATGTGTATTTAAGTAACCATTCAAATCCCTCAATGAATGGCCACCTCTAAATTTCTTCAATTTGTATTCCCATAAACATTGTATTGGTACATTATATTCTGGGATACCCTGTGGTTTCTGCCATTGCTAAATGCAAGATGAAGAAATCATAATGGCGAACGATAAAATGACCCAACTCTTAGAAGTTATTTAAACTTACTTAGTACTAGTATTTTCAATGCGAACCGAAAAACGGTGTAGCTATATCTCATAATGGCAGTGACGTTATTGGTACAATTTGTCCGTTGTTTATGTTGCATATTGAGGTGCAACTTTAGATTGTATGTTTAATGTGTTTTATATTCATTTTCAGAATGTTTGCAGAAGCATTCGTTGTTATGAGGAAAAAATGCTATCGGAAGGACAATGTATAACGAGTCCCCTACGGTTGGTTATCGAATACAGAAGCATATCCATTGACTTCGGATTTGACACAACTTCAAATCGAATTCTCATGGAAAACACTTTGGAAGTGGACAGAAATATACATCTTCTGGGACAGTTTAAGTCAAAATTGAATCTACCGCACTGCGGGATGTGGACCACATATATGAAAATGTATGACAAGAGGAAGCAATACATGGAGTACATCTTCACACGACTTTTTATCGCAATATCACCGGATTGTTCTTACAAACAAATATTCGACGCAGTATATGTAGCAGTGAAAGAGAAAACAATTATTTCACTGTACGTGAATAACGCATCTTTTGACGTGATTATGGAACGTTCGAAATCACTCAAAAATAACTTTAATGGACGTCTACATTACCTTCCACCTCAGGATGGATTTTTCGGTCGGGAGATTCATGCTCCTAAACCAAGTATTGCACTGAGTCCACTTGTCTGTCCTTATGTAGAGCTAAACAATGTTGAATTTTGTAAACTCGTATACATATACATGGAAGCACACACTATCACGTCTGTCGAAAACACAACATGCCCTATACTTTTTGGTGCTGTCTTGTTCCCTCACTTCTATGTTTGTGTTGACACGTTTAAGGAATTACTTATTGCAGAAAAGATACCTACCGGAAGCAAATCAATTAAAGGAATTCTATCTCTCGTTACTACATGTTTGTCGATGTTTTGCATCATTATGTCTATCTGTATTTACATATACTTGAACAGGTTTAAGAGTGCACCCATGTATGTCTTTATCAGCGCGTTAGTCAATCTTTTGATTGCACAGGGTGTTTTCCAGTTTGGAAGCGGTTGGTCTGAATATAAACGTATTTGTGAAGTCATGGGGATCGCTGTACATTATGTCTGGCTTTCGGCAGTGTTTGCAATGAACGCTTATTGTATAATAGTTATGAGAAGTATACAAACCCTTCGCAGTTCGGATAATTCCAAGAGGACTCTTTTAGTTTCCTTTGCTTACATTTATGCTTTACCGGCATGCTTTGTAGTAATCAGTATTGTCTACGCGACTTCTACTTCTGAGCATAACGATTTCATGTCTGGTTATGGAACGAGCATTTGTCATATCGACAATAATCTTATGAGAGGTCTTCTGTTTAACTTGCCGATATATCTTACAGTAATTTCTAACTGCATTATATACGTGGTAACTGTAAGCAGAATACGGACAGTAGAATCTGCTGTCGCTAAGAACCGTAAAGCGACGACATATGGCATAGTTTACTTTCGGTTGTTACTAACATCAGGTGTTGCCTGGCTAATTGGTCTCGTGAATCAGTTCCTTAACAACAGCGTGCTGGAGTATTTGTTCATCATTTGCGTCGCTGGTCAAGGTTTATTTATTCTCATTTCAATCTTATCCAGTGAAACTATCCGTCGAGATCTAAGAAAGTCCATCAGTACCACCTTTTCGGAGCGCAAAACTGACATCACCGGAACTACATGAAAAAATTACAAAC
Source organism: Spisula subtruncata (assembly GCA_963678985.1). Taxonomy (NCBI): domain Eukaryota; kingdom Metazoa; phylum Mollusca; class Bivalvia; order Venerida; family Mactridae; genus Spisula; species Spisula subtruncata. The sequence goes on from OY787661.1 coordinate 22,534,063, forward strand.
AATGGAATGCCACACATATGTTAGCGAGGGTTGTTTTGACGTGAAATATACCTAGCAAGTCCTCACTTATATATTCGTCGATAATTTTGTCAACCATGTTTATATCACAATGAAATTTGGCTATAATACGCGTCAAGTATCAGTTTGCAAAATTGTGCAACAGATAGTTGAGTTTGATACGTTTTTATTAAATTGAAACAACGTTATCATATCAACCAGGGGAGGTAAACTCACAAATACATATTTTGATATCTTTGATGACCATCAGGTTGTCTGGTTTTTCCATTTGCAGCCATTGGCATGAGTTGTTAGCATTGTGGAATGTATCAACTCGATGATTATTACTATCTGACCGTAAATTACAGTCACGTCTCCGAAAAACGCGATATTACGTCATAACGTCACTTCAATATCAAACGCTCTCGCAACCAGCATTGTAAATCTGACAAACAATAAGTTTACCTTTCATTATATACTGATAAACAAGCTTACGTTCAAAATCAATCATTCAGTAATGAATTTGGTAATTATTTTTTTTCTCGGCAGAAAATATAATTATATAAATTGGACTAACGTCACGTCATAATTGTTCTAACATCACCTGACGCATAACTTGGACACACTAAATAATTTCCGAATGTTTTTCAAACGTGGTGATTCTTTGGACATAATTCGGAGGTAATTGGAAAACTTCCGTGTATGTGTAACTGCGTGAAGACGCATACACATAAAACGCACGTGCATCTTGGACCGAACAAATCACGTGACATTTGGCAAGTTTCTGACTGGGGTTATTTTGTCTGTCTTGTATAAAAGTCACTTGAGAAATTTTAGCACCTTACAATTTATAACAAAAAAGTTATTAATCAATATAAATGAGGACTTAGAAAAGTTGTTAAGTATACATGTATTAGGAAATCACAAAAATTTTGCAACGTGAGTTACCGCGACATTTTGGAAATATCAACTTTTCATGGAACGGATTCTCGCCCAGATATTTGATATAATGTCAGGAAAAGTTTTGCGATGCTCACAAAAGATGTACGCGTGTGGCTCTGTGTGGTACAAGCATATGTCCATCACCATTTCCTTTTTAACATCGTAAAGTAGAGCCCTATGCGTGACATGAACGGTGTGTAAAATAGCGCAACGTCATTCCGTGCACCGGGTCGGTGTATGTGACTATAATTAAAACACATGTGACTCTTAAACCGCGCATTTATTTTCCTTCATAATTGCACTCTTTGTAGAAAAAGAAAAAGAATTGAAGTTTTATATGATGTACAGTTCGATTGTTAGTATTTTTTTAAAAAACAATGCGGATATTATGACAATAATCCTATTCATTTGTTAACGGCCCACGTACATAATGAGTTCAAAGTTTATCTTGATTCACAATCCATATAAATAAGTAAGAATAACTGAAATTTAACTGATATTTAACTCGAATTAGAGTTTAAAACATTTTTCCACGATTTATTATAGAATGTCTTCTACTACAAACGCTCAATTTGTGTGCAAAACATTTTTTCTTCGCCGTGCTTGACATATAAATGCAAAACAAAGATCGGTAACTCAAATATACATTTCTTGGCTTGTCGTCGAGAACTTGTTATTATGCCCCCGTATCGATAGATCGAGAGGCATATAGTTATTCACGTGTCCGTCCGTTTGTTCGTCCGTTCGTCCGTCCAGCCTGGTTAACCCAAATTGACCGTTTCACCTAGCATTAATATCGCTTGCTACACAGCTTTCAAACTCGCATGGATGTTGTATATGACCACTCTCCACACGCCTGTATCACGTGACTCAATTTTGACCTTCGCCTTGACCTAATTTTGGACTTAAACTTATTGAAATGGCTTCCACGGGGACATAAGCGTTTAGTGAACGCAGTCTTGTTTTTATATTGGGTTGTATAATTATTGTTCATGTATTAGTATCACTGTTATTATACATATTTCTATCTTACGTATTAACACGTTCATAAGTGCATTGTTATCTTAGTTTCAGAATCAAAAGTTACCATTAGTTATCATGTTTTCTGAACTTTAAATTAATATATATAAAATGGTGAAAATCTATCGTCAAATTACTTATTAATGAATAAATGTATGTCTATAGAAGATCAATTAAGTGATAGTCATATTTGTGATATGATGCACTCGGTTATTATTTAATATGTAATAAGCCCTTAACCTGTACAACGTCATCCGGGATACATGAGACCTATTAGTTTTGTCTTTGATATTGATATTTGTTAAGTATTGTGTTCATGAATATTGTTTGTGTTTATAGAGGATCTTACATGAGTGTCTTCTCGTATTGAATTTATTGAACGAGTTGGATAAAAGTGATTAAATAACAGGCTCTGTCGAGTATTTTATTACTTTTATCCAACGAGTTTTATAAATTTAATATGGACAGACACGATATAAGATTCTTTTTATCACACAAACAAAATAAGCCATTTAAATGTAGAAACTAAAAATAGTAGACCCGCTTCCCCTTTAGAGAGAAGAAATATTGTGATGAGTAATGCGGTAAGGAATAAATGAGCATCTAAACATAGTGCAACACAGTGACTGTATTTTAATTACATTTAATTCAATGTTGAAAACGAAAGTGAGCCGAGACGGGTATATTTGAACGGTAATAACTCACGGAACCTTTATTAGGCCCTATCCAGTCTTGAAATTAGTTTGGTAAGGGGAACATACTCGTGCTAAAAACGGAAAAGTCATGTACATTGTGAAGTTATGTTGGTGTTTTGACGTCATCACTTCTTCGAATTTCCGGGATGAGATGGATGAATTTTAAAGAGATGCGACTTTGAAACTCAAAATGCATTAAAATTGTGCTGGAAGTGTTAGCCTATGCTATGTTCAATAAATAAATAGAAGTTTGTGTATATTTATTATATTTGAATTAAAAGGCCTTTGTAAATTCTCGTTGAGATTATCAGATTCGCCTTGTCCATCGATCTAAACTCTACCGTTGACGAAAAAATTGCGGTCGGTCATGTTTTTTTGACAGCGCGTATGAATACAAAAAGTAGTGATTAGCCACCTTATTTGCATAGTTATTATATTGCTGAGTAGTGTAATATCGTTTTTATGTAAAGGGCTTTATTACACTCCCACACCGTGATTTATGTGATATGGTTTTTTTTACACGTACACTTTGATAAGATGAAATCATCCGTAGAACTAGCATACTCATGTTTAAACACGGCAATGATTATATTGAATTAAAGATGTTGAAGTAATATAATTCTATCATCTGTGTCCTTCTATATGTATTGTATGTTACCAATATGTTAACCGTATATTTATCAGCTGTAACACTCAACATGAATACCATACTAGTATTACAATTATAACGTTACATTTTCTAATAAAAGAAAGATAATATTCAAAATTTGCGACTCAGATAAAAACACGAAAACAATTATAATGCTGCAATGATTTTGTTTGTTTCTATACGTTTTTAAGGATACACGATTCTCAAATGACTATGTTACAATTTGAGGCGGATTTAATAAACGAGAATGGACCAATTGTTACCATTGTTACAAAACTCACGTGTACACATTGTAATGGCTTACAAAACAGTAGGCGTTTAGTTCAATGGCTAACTATACTAGAAAAGTAGAAATATTCATCTTTGTTTTTTAACGAATAGTGTATTGTAAGAAACCATGCATATGTTTGAGACCGCACATTAACTTCGTACTCTTAGTGTAAGGTAAAAATGATCTTTAATACCATCACCTATTGACTTTCTTATATATATACAAGGCTTCATGTAAGACCATGGGTTTAGGCCGGTGTCCTCTAAACATAAATGAATACCGTCATATTTAAATTAGTACAGTATATATAAGCCAAAATTGCTCTTTGCCTCATTAGTTACCATCCCTATGAAACATTCACCATACGAAATATTTTATGCTTAATTAATACCGATATATCATCCTGTGGGGAGTGGTGGACTAGACGTAGGGCATGAGCTTCGGGATCCGGTCCGCGGTTCAACCCCCGTCTGAACTACTGGTTAAATTTTCTGAGCAAGAATAATCCACAATCAGTCATAAATTGGTACCTGTGATGACAGTGTCTATTCCTTGGCGCCGCAGATTAATGTTGGCTACCACACCCACAGGAGAGAAATAGTCTCCACATGGAGACACGGACACGTAGATTTCTTAGTTACCCAATGATCAGGGGAAGTTAAAATGTCAAAGTGTGCTGAAAAAAAGCTCTAGAAAATTGGTAACTTAACTTTTTTATCTAATGTACGTTGGTCGTTTCAAAAGTTCCAGGAAAAGTACTCTTTAATATTTATCTTATAGTCAATATACTTCAAACTTTGCATTTATATAGAACAATTCATAATACATATTGTAATATGAATTGAACGCATGAGGGTGTGTCGTACAAAATGACGCGGCTGTCATAGTAACGTCAGTTATGGCTACCCGGGGCAACGATACTTCTTAACATAGTTTGACTAAATCTCACTCTGTCAATCAAAGGGGACAATAAATAAGACCTGCTTCAATAACAACAATGCTTTATATCCTAAATAATGTCTTGCTTCGAGGTATGAACTTCCACGGTCCGTTTGCAAAGCATTCGAAAGTGTCACAAAATCAAGCAAAAACGTCCAACGCAACGTCTAGCGTCTGATTGAAAATATGCCGTACCTCCCTATGATCATCTGCAGCAGTACCATTGACAGTCTGGGCCGTTTATACTAGTCTTACATTCTACCCAGTGACAAACAACGTTGTTAACAGACAGTGGTTAAACATTTTAATGATTTAAGTTTTAATTTTCCTGCCAAAAGACAAAAACTGGTCAAATTTTAATGATTTACTGACATTTGACGGACGATTCTAATACGGCGAAAAAATAAACCCGAACACAACAGGGGAATAATTAGATTACGGCATAAATTGGCCATAATGATGTTATACCTCCGTTCGAAAATGTTGCATGCAGTAAAGGAGCAGGTACTATAAGGGGTGGTTTTGGCCCAAATATTTTGGAAAAAATAAAATCTATGTTAAGAAAGTTTTCTTTACAGAAAACGATAACCCCTTATCTTGACTGTCAGTTTATCATGTTTACACAAATTTATATGAGCTGGATGATGTCATAAGGGGTCTCATTTGACCCCTAAAATGGCCAAAATATGCAATTTTTGTCTAAATATGGTCATAAAATGACAAATTGCAATACGAGCACAGGCGTGTACCAAGACCAAATTTTGTACAATTGTTGAAAATCATATTATTTATGAATACACAAAATATAAAGTTGGTACACGCCTGTGCTGATATCTAATTTTTAAAAATTAGTAAAAATAAGAAAATATTAAATGAGAGTGTGAATTTTTGGAATCGGTATACTACAAAGTCATTAGTTAAGTTATTTGAAAATAAATCACTATGGTATATGCAAATAAGCGTCTAGTTTTATATATTACAGCATTGTGTACGGGGCGTTAGCAAAAGAAACGCTATTTTGGGATAAAAGTGACAAAATATTAAATAAAAGTGTGAATTTTTGGAATCGGTATACTACAAAGTCATTAGTTAAGTTATTTGAAAATAAATCACTATGGTATATGCATATAAACGTCTAGTTTTATATATCACAGCATTGTGTACGGGGCTTTAGCAAAAGAAACGCTATTTTTAGATAAAAGTGACAAAATATTAAATAAAAGTGTGAATTTTTGGAATCTGTTCACTGCAATGTCATAAATCCCTTTATTTGAAAATTAATTGCTTTGGTTGTCGCATAGTAACCCTAAGTCTAAGTTATACAAATTCCAGATTCAAATCTTTCTGCAAACAAGGTATATTTTGGGGTAAAATTAACAAAATATGAAATAAAAGTGTGAATTTTCGGAATCGGTAGACTACAATGTCATAAATCATTATTTTTGAAAATTAAGTGCTGTGTTGGGTGCATAGTAACCCAAAGCCTAAGTTATACAAATTCTAGTGTCAGATTTGTATGCAAATGAGTTTTATTTTGGGGTAAAAACCACAAAATAAGAAATAAAGTGTGATTTTTTGGAAACGGTACCCTGCAATATCATTCGATATTTTATGTGATAATGAATACCCGTTGTGGATGCATAGTAACCCAAAGTCTAAGTTAGATAAATTCCTGATTCAGATCTTTCTTCAAACAAGGTGTATTTTGGGGTAAAATTAACAAAATATTAAATAAAAGTGTGATTTTTTGGAATCGACACACTGTAATGTTCATAATAATGTTTTTTGAAGATTAATCAATGAAAAAGATGCATGGTATGAATAATAAATGAAATTTCAATGTAAATCGTATATTTTCGCATATTTATTAATTTGTGTTAATGGTTGCTATGGCAACAGAAGCACAGAAAATTGTAATAACAGTTCAAATATATTTAACACAATTGGTATATGTCATATATTGAATAATACTTCAGAAAAAATAGATGGAAACACAAATTATTGCATATTTAGCAAAAGTAAAAAATGGTTGCCATGGAAACAAAAACTAACTTTTTTAAAATTAAAATGTAGAAATCGTGATATTCAAGTACATGACTTCCAATGATCACTTTTTCGTTCAAATTAGAAGAAAAACACAGATTATTGCATATATGAGAAATTAGAAAAAACGGTTGCTATGGCAACATACAGTGAACAGAAAATATTTAAAAACCAAAATCGTTTTCAGGAGGGTTTATATCTTTCATTTACAGAAATTTCATTAAAATCGGGCATTGGGCCAAAAACACCCCTTATAGTACCTGCTCCTTTAGGTCGTAGTTAATTGGTAGCTGTTTGGTTGGGAGCAATGATTTCAACGACTTGACGTCAAATTTGCCCCGGGTAGCCATAACTGACGTTACTATGGCAGCAGTGCCATGTTGTACGACACACCTTCATGGGTTCGATTCATGGTACAATATGTATCAGGAATTGTTCTATTTAAATGCAAAGTTTGAAGTAATTTGAACATACGATAAACATTATAGAGCACTGTTCCTTTTTTGAAACGCCCCTCGTACGACATAGTGTCCACATATTCATGTTGTAACTAAGTTTATTATTCATTGTTTATTACTGTGATTTCCATGTTATGTACGAGTATATGACCCTGTTTAGTTTAATAAAAAAATATTCAATTCTATTCTTTTTTTGTATTTTTGCCATTTATGCGATAAGCTCTTTTAGATTCTGTCGGCATTCTCATCACCTCGACCATAATGCATTGCAATATACCTCTGTCATATTTAGGCGCCATATTAAACAATATGTTTATAAATGATTTGAAAATAACAGCCTCGGTCATCATTACAACATATGTAAACATATTACATAAGATAACACATGTCATGGTCCAATGTATATTAGTACTTTAATAAGAGATCGGCGACTGCAAAACACTCCTAGCGTTGAAATAATCACCGTACAAAATCACTGCATAATTTCTCGCCCTGTCATATGCTGAACAAAAGAAGAATATTTGCAATTATGATCGATTGCGTATGACTGAATGGTGATTTATATCTTTTTATTGATAATAAACAAACACAGTAGCATTTCAAGTCTTTAGATAGTAAATGCATGCATCGCAAAATACACAAACGCTTATCTGGAAACGATATTTAAACTCGCTACAATACGAACGCCCACCAGTGTATTTTCTATACAAATAACAATTTCTGAAATTCAAATATATGTTATGCGTTTTTCAACACGCGCATGGAAAATATTAATAATGATATTTCCCTAACGATATGTTATATATACAGCTTCGCCTCGGACAATTTCTTGTTTTTCTCACAAAACTATACTATAACCCTGGTAAGAAAAAAAATTGAAAACAAAGCTAGCCCTGTATCTGACTTATACTCCGACAAAAAGTAAAATTAATACCAAACAGATAATGATTATCACAATCTGTTCTGGCATAATTCTTGAGCACAATATGTTTTAAATTTTAGAAAATATGACGAAGGAAAATAATAACATTGGCCTAACATACCTAAGGGATTATCTGTCGTCATATAGATTGAGTAGAAATCAAGAAACTATTTATACAACATATAAAAGCTATGATTACACAATTCGCAAACCCATTAAATAACGTACTAGTATTGTTTCAGACATGGGTATCTAACTGCAATGGAAGAATAATTCTGTATGGCATATACAGGGTGTCTCAAAATACATGTCCGCTTGTTGAAGGGTCATAACTTTGCCAAATGAGTTAGTAAATTGATAATCATAGTCTCTTCTGAAAGCTAAATTTAAACATTGTGGGGTGAATTATATCAAGTGTCAATACTCGAAAAGTTGTTGACGTCATATACGTTATACTGACGTCATTAGCAACGGACGTTCTAAAATATCCGAAGAGGAAGATAACATAGTTTGTACGGTAACATGGGTAAATTTTACATCATATGTGGGCATAGTACTAGCCAGTCGTACTCTACTATGCACACACTGGCAGAAAAACTGACCAGGGGTCATTAAAAAGTGAAATCTGACATATTTAAGGGAGGAACACGTTTTAAAAACAATTAGGACTGAAAATTTGATATTCACACATTTCTAGGCATATCATATTCATAAAAGATGCACAAATCGCGTCGAATGAACATACTGGATTGAATGTATAGCGGTATGTCTAGTTTATATCCAACAGTCCATACATAGTCATATAATGTAACTTGAAAGCATAAAATAGTAATAAATGAAGTATCAATCACCAAAAACTGCCATGGTAGGTGAATGAATTTGGTTATGCTACTTTCATGGAAATCAGGAAATTGTAACCAAAACATCCTAAATATTTATTTCTTCTAATATTATTTCAAAGTTAGATTATACAGTTCAAGATATGTAACTACTTCGAAACTCAAAATATCGATTTGTGGAGAATATGGAAACATCATATCCAACTCAAAGGTGTGTGAACGTCATTAAAATCGTCAAACGACGTCAATACAGGTTTTTACCGAATTTGGGTTAGCTACTCAAATTGCATTCTATAAATTTTGTATGCATTGTTTTGGATAATTGTTTCGTAATTTCTACATTGATTTGAATGCCCTTTGATCAAACATATAAATCAGATATGTAAAGCAATACATTACGGAGTTATATGTCCTCAACAAGCGGACATGTATTTTGAGACACCCTGTAGTAGAACCGCTTCATAAAAATAGTACTCATCAATGCCAATGGTGAGTATCTTCTAATGAGTATTTCTATTACCACCTCGTACAAACCTTCTTTCTATTCTGAAAGTAATACTTATATAATTACTGAATTCAATCAATTGTGTCATTTTGTGGGTATAAATCAATTCATGAATTGATGATGCAGAGTCTGGGTGTTCAACTTGGTACTATCAGAGGCTGGAAGAACACTGTAGCGATTGGAATGACAGCATGCAGTGTCAGTCAACAAAAATGAAAAAAGGTAAATGATCGAAGTGAGAACAATATTGGGCATGAGCTAATTCCACTGGCATATGAAGAGTTCCCGTGTTTTGAGTGGTTGTACTTTGTGGTCGCATGTACCCACCAGGAACCGGAACGAATGCAGTAGCTCCTGATAAGTATCCAAAAGAGCTTAGAATGAATATACCATAATACAACTCATATTGAGTTGAAATGGATGAACGTGATGGTGGTGAATACTTAATAGGGGCATTATACAATTCGATGAGAACCCAATCGGTCTGGGTATGTATGTTCTTGATAACGATGAGTGCCTTTATGTACATATTTGCTATAGTCTATATTTATAACGATAACATACCTGGTGGGGCATAGAATCACTGACACTGGTGGTAATGTACCTTTTAATATTTCCATATTCATATTTTTATTTTTGGGAGGTCTAATTCCACACCCTAGAGCCAAACTTTTGGTCTAAATTCCCACATGGGAGCATAGGATTATTGGGTACTTCAAGGTTTATTTAGAATAATACTGAAACCATGCACCTGTGCATGAGAGAAGTTTGGTGTATCAAATGGTCTTGGGTTTCGACCATCTTTAATCACAAGTAACAGTATCGTTGAAAAAGAAATTGAAAAAAAAAATTGAAAAAAAATTTTTTTCTCGAAATTTAGGTATTATATACAAGGTATATTTGCCCTAAAACACAGATTTTCAAAGTATCAAAAAACAAAAATTAGCTTTCGATACATTCAATAACTAATTATATTCTTACGCAACATTGTTAAAACTACTTGCATGCAAAATTCCATCGAAATTGATCAACTTATTAAAAAGTTATGCCATAAAGTTTAGATCCCTGTGTCCAGCCGGTTCGAAAGGTGCATTCCGATAAAACCAAAAATACAAATTTCGAGGATAAAAACCTTCATATTTTGTATTTATCGTCATGAATAAGCATAATAATGCGGTAGAATTGAAGGACGCAACAGTTTGAACAAATTTACCGTGGTGAAATATGCGAGCTTCCGTATTAGCCGCGAAACAAATCGTCTGCACATTTTATTTAGTCAAAATGTTTTTATTTTCACCATGTTTGTCCGAAAGTTGCGAATGATTTCCATTTTGTGACAACGACTTTCATTGGTTATAAAAATACATTCGGAATATCTCTAGTCGTCGGACACTCTAAAAACCACACCGACCGTCCTTGCAGCGTAATTCGAATTACGCCGTCGAGAGTTAAAATAAAAGTTTAAACGATGCATTTGATCGTTTTGAGGTAAATGTAAAGCATGATTTCAAATGTTTGCAAGGCATTATGCTGTATTTGTCCCCCACACAGCCTTTTTGTACATGATCAACTCACGTAAATGCCGTAGTCTATGAAAACAAATTGCACCCTTTCGATTTTGCTCTCAATTTCCTTGCAAATATACCTTGTATATAATACCTAAATTTCGAGAAAAAAAAATTTTAAATTTTTTTTTTTTAATTTCTTTTTCAACGATACTGTTACCTGTGTCTTTAATGATTTAAATCGAAAATCTGGCTAAAGTCAATTTCCGGGAACCTGAATATTCCCCTTTAAAAATCGTCTAACATTGGATAGATGCATTACGAAAATAACATAGTGTCTTGTTCTAAATGATACTACCACGGCAACATATTATATAGAAGATAATAAATAAGAGTCTAACTACCCATTCCGGGTCTCAATGTATCATTTCATTTCCAATATTTATCAATTTAGTTGTTTATATGAATAATAAGTAATACTGAAATATCTGATTAATAAGAAAGTACAAATTTGATATACATGAAAAACAACGTTCAATTGAACATTACCTATTTACCATGTACTCTTATTCATTGTTTACAATGTAAGAACAATGCGTGATCTCATTGCCTCATTTGTTTCACATTTGATAATAGATCATGTAGTAAGACTTATCAATTCATACACATTACATACCCCTTTAGGGGTCATTCTGAGAATTATCCAATGTGGCATCATCCATTTTAAGAAATTTCAAAGAAAATTCAAGATGCTTTGTCTGCACCAGCTTCGACCTCCCATTCGGGTGGTATCGGTTCTCTGCGAATGCTTGTTTCTGATACCCGGGGTTTTTTTTGCTTATTGGTTAAAAAAGTTTCAAAGTGACCTTGTATGAGTACAGATCAACAAAAAGCTTCGAGACAAGACTGGTAAGTATTTTGTATTCTATTTCTTAATGGGGCGATTCCTAGAGGTCTCGGTAGATCTGGGCCCGTATTCATAAAGCTCCTAAGGGGAAATATTCCTTAGGTTGATATATTTACCTAAGGTTTTATAGGAATTCCCTTAGTTTTATATGATTTCACCTTTGATATTTGAAACCTTCTTAATGATGTTCTTTCAGATGTCTAAGGTGAAATCATATAAATTATCAACCTAAGGAATATTTCCCCTTAGTACATGTAGCTTTATTAATACGGGCCCTATACTCTATTGGTCCTTTTTCTATTTTTGTTCGATCTAAATGTTTCTTTTTTCTAAATACCGTCGCAAATCAGCGGTTGTCAAGTCCATACTATATTTCACATGAAGTATAATCTAGTTGAACGAGAATGATGAATACTAAAATGTTTTGGGTATTTTTGTTGTTTTTTTCTTCAAATTTTGAATTATGCCGAACATAGCCTTTATTTGCTTTATTTCTACTGAAACATGGCATGCATATATATGTACCTCCACCTGGATTTGAACCCAGGTCGCCAGATAAGACGGCAAGCACACTAACCACTTAGCTACGGAGGCAAATACTAAAATGTTCTATCTGCATTTGTACCAATGGATTGATCCTATCAAATTATGTAGGGAAAATGCAATCCAAAGTCACACAGAAACGGCAGCAGCATCTAGTCATCCATACAAGAATCGGGCATAGAACGAACCATGCATACGTGTTCAACTTATTTATGAACAGAAAATGAACATCGATATTTTGTTACTGTAACAATGAAATTGAATAAAAACTTTTATATTGTGTAAAGTAGTGTATCAAGAAGTAAATTGACAATACGTTACGGTTAAATCATAATCAGCATTAGCGTAGACGGTGTTGTTATTTGCGTTTTGAAGGTCCAAAACACGTAGTAATTACGTTTACATTTTCCTTCCTTAATCGTTGTTTTAGTATCAACCAGATGTAAAATTATATTGTTAAAGCGTGAGAAGACTTTGACATCCACTGTTTGGTTATAATAAATATCAAAGTTATATTCTTAAGTTGTTTTTATTTGACGTTGTATATGGTGACTTGAAGCTGAATCCGGACGAAACACTATGTTCTTGGAACAGTCACTAGGAACGATACGTAACACTTTTTTGTTGAAAACCTGATTTGAAACGGTTCGTACATAGACCACAGCTTTCAATTTCGTCCATTTGATATTGATTTTGATGTGCGTATTTCCATAACAACAAACCCAATGCCTTTCCACGAAAACGGCCGCGAACACACAATGCTGGACAAACATGAAATTCTCCCTATCCCTGTGACTTTTTCTAAAATAGCATACCATAATCTATCATAACATTCTTTAAGATTTAGCATTGCTTCCCCATAATGAAACAATTTTTCCACATATTGTTGTTTATTTCTCATTTCAAGATTCCAAGACTTTTGACTGCGAGACATGTTTTTCTTGATTTTCAGCGTAGGAACTTCGCATTTTCCCAGAACTATGCATTAAACTGTTTCGAAATAATGTCACTGATAGTTTCTATGGACACTTCCATCTGTGGTACTATTCCACGTTTTGCTAATGGATTCATCATAGATATCATAAAACCAATTTAACTTTATAGTGTAGGTTTTGGCAATGTTGGGCAATTTTCAATTTTTGGTGCCATTTCACAATTTCTGGAAACAGAACTTAAATAACGCGTCTTACCACAAATATTACTGATGTTCTCATTAAAAATGCAAAATAAAAAATTACCAACACTTTCTTGATGCTAATAAAAGGGTCATTTTGCCTTAAAAACAGGAAAAACAACATCATCTACTTAAGTGTTGTTTTTAGCTTTAACCAAATGAAATATACAATGTATTATGATCATATGTTCAACTTAAAACATTTTCTCGCATGGTCTAAAAAAGATATTTCAATTATTTTCATTCAATATTGCACAATCGGTGTTCATGTTTTGTTCATAATTAAGTTGAACACCTCTCGTATCCCAAATTCACGTGGGTCAGTAAAGAAAGCCTGAATAAGGAATATAATAATAAACACTTTCTGAAATTCACAGAAGACAGTTAAATTGATGTGAGTGACAATTTTATTTTAATGTTCAAAAAAATAAAAATACATGCAGTCACTTATATTCTGTTTAAACAACTTCTTATTGTTACATCTATTTTTAGTGATTTTTATGTCACCTGACAGAATCATGTATAACACTGGCATGCCATTCTGAAACATACGCACAATTCTATGAAATCTAAGGTAATTCAATTTGATGTTCACGTTCATCGTAATGTCATCTCTCACTTCTGGCATCGTATTTTTTTAGAAACCTTTTGATATAATTTTGTCACTACCCTTTTGCAGTTGTATGTTTAACGTGCATGTGTTATACTGTAACGTGAAGTTAAGAGTTCGATTATTTCTAAGATTTGTCAAGACGTTTGACTGGTTATTTCAATTTCACTTTTTTTTTGCGAGTCCCATTCACCAGATATGTCCCTAGAATGACAATACCCAGATATCGTCACTATCGTCCACGCAAACAATAAGTTGTAGCTTTCCCCTGACATAACACAATTCTGTAGGAAATGACTGACCAGGCATTTTAAAGATATTTTTAATGTATTCACCATTCTTCTGATTTACCAAGATGAGATTTCTTGACACAAATCCAGACACGAACATATGACCTTTCCCATCACAAGCAAATGCAGTTGATCCCTTGATGTAGATGTCATCCGTATTTGTATGTTCCCAGATTACATTTCCTTTCAAATCTAAAGCAGATATACCTGTTGGCGCACGAGTGAATAAAATAGTTTCGTCACTATTTATTGCAATGTTATTATGCACATAGTTAAAGTTAGACAACGTGGGAGAAGACAACCGCATTGTCTTCATAAATGTTTCGTTCATCGTGTAAACATGAATGGAAGCATTGCCGTCACTTACGTATATAGCGTTCTCTACTATAACCAAACCATAACACTTACAGTTGGGGATGTTTATTTGACGAACCGTTGAAAGTTTGTCTCCTGTAGCAATAAACAGTATATTAGTAACATAGCCATTCAAACTTACTGCTACTTCATCATCATCAACTTTGAATATTCTATACGGTTCGGTTGATAGTTTAAGTGCGTCAATGACTTTATCTGTGGTCAGGTCAAACAATTTAACAACTCGATTTGGTGGATCAACCAATACTAGATATCGACCGTCGATCAAGCAAACCGAGCTAATGCAACACGTTTGGCTGTCAGTCGGCATTCGTACACTACGTTTTTGCATGTTCTTCATCTCATATAGGTTTGCATCAGATGCAATTTGTACTGCTGCATCTCTCGATTTATCTGCGAGTGTAGGTTGTTTCTTTTTTCCCCGTTTTGGAGCAACCTCTGCTCTGTCAAAACCTATGCCTTTATTTGTTTGAGTTGGCATTTGCAACCTCGTAAGCTCCAAATTATCTTACAATAATTTCTAACCTCATTATATACGTGGTAACTGTAAGCAGAATACGGAAAGTAGAATCTGCTGTAGCTAAGAACCGTAAAGCGACTACATATGGCATAGTTTACTTTCGCTTGTTACTAACATCTGGTGTTGCCTGGCTAATTGGTCTCGTGAATCAGTTCCTTAACAACAGCGTGCTGGAGTATTTGTTCATCATATGTGTCGCTGGTCAAGGTTTATTTCTTCTGATTTCAATCTTATCCAGTGAAACTATCCGTCGAGATATAAGACAGTCCATCAGTACCACCTTTTCGGAGCGCAAAACTCACATCACCGGAACTAAAAAAATTGACAAACATTAGAATGCCACGAATATGTTAGCGATGGTTGTTCTGACGTGAAATACATGTTAGTAATAGGAAATCACAAAAACATTGTAACGTCAGTTACCTCGATATTTTCGATATATCAACGTTTTATGGAACGGATTCTCGCCCAGATATTTGATATTATGTCAGGAAAAGTTTTGCGATTCTCACGAAAGATCTACGCGTGTGGCTCTGTGTTGTACAAGCATATGTCCATCACCATTTTCTTTTTGACATCGTAATGTAGAGCCCTATGCGTGACATGAACGGTGTGTAAAATAGCACGACGTCATTTTGTGCACCGGTGTATGTGACTTTAATAAAGCAAACACATGTAACTATCAAACCGCGCGTTAATTGTCCTTCATAATTGCACTCTTTGTAGAAAAAGTTTTGCGATTCTCACAAAAGATGTACGCGTGTGGCTCTGTGTGGTACAAGCACATGTTCATTACCATTTCCTTTTTAACAGTGGAATGTATAGCCCTATGCGTGACATGAACGGTGTGTAAAAGACCACGACGTCATTTTGTGCACCGGGCCGGTGTATGTGACTATAATTAAACACATGTTACTCTTAAACCGCGCATTTATTGTCCTTCATAAATGCACTCTTTGTAGAAAAAGAATTCAAGCTTTATATGATGTACAGTTCGATTGTTAGTATTGTTTTAAAAACAATGCCGGTATTATGACAATAATCCTATTCATTTGTTAACGTCCCGCGTACATAATGAGTTCAAAGTTTATCTTGATTCACAATCCATATAAATAAGTAAAAATAAACTGAGATTTAACTGAAATTTAACTCGAGTTTAAAACATTTTCCCATGATTATTGAATGTCTTCTACAACAATTCCTCAATTTGTGTGCAAAACATTTTTTTCTTTGCCATGCTTGACATACAAATGCAAACCAAAGATCTGTAAATCAAATATACATTTCTTGGCTTGTCGTCGACAACCTTTTTTTATCTCTGATAATTATAACTACGTTTTGTCTCGCAGACAGACACCGCATTTCGCGTTTGAGAATGCGGGTGGGATTTGAACCCACGACCCCAACGGCGACAGCGCCTAGCACTGAAGTGACCGCGACCATACCGATTGCGCCACCGAAACAACTCCAATAAAAGTTGCTCAAATAACGCTGACATTGTCGTTGTCACTACAGTAAATGATGTATAGGGCGGGAAATGTTGCCGTTGGGTCGTGGGTTTGAATCCCACCCAACCGGGTGTGGGTTAAAATGCGATTTTTATTTTTATGTTGCGCTGTATAATTATTGTTCATGTAGTATTATAACTGCTATTATACATACTTGTATCTTAAGTATTAACACGTTCAAAAGTGCTTTGTTATTTTAGTTTCAGCATCAAAGTTTACCAATAGTTATCAAATTTTCTGAACTATAAATTAATTTATATATAATGTTGAAAAATATATGGTCAAATTACTTATTAATGAATAAATGTAAGTCCATAGAAAATCAATTAAGTAATAGCCATATTTTATTTTTTTATATGATGCACTCGGTTATTTTTTAATCTGTAATAAATCCCCAACATATGCAACGTCCTCCGGGATAATGTAAACTATTAGTTTTGTTTTCATCAGGGCATATTGTATCTAAAGTTGTTCACCTTAAAAGATAATGTCTCTTCAATAATATGACAATCCAAGAAAATATCTGCCATTAACAGAACATGTCTATGTGATGGAAAATGACCTGTCTTACATTTTGGCATTTGAAACACTAGAACAAGTAAACGATTCTTCTTTAACCAGCACAACTAGATTAATTAGTGTGGTTCAGTTGGTAATCGCGGTGCTTGATATTGAAGCCCCTAAAACGTTCGTTACTATTATAACTATACTCTGCATGTCAACAAAATATTGAATACCCGTTTTGTATGTACGCGTGTGTGTGTGTGTCTTTGATATTGTTATTTGTTAAGTATCTTGTTTGTGAATATTGTTTTTGTACATTTAGTTTTTATGACACGTACACTTTGGTAAGATGAAATTATCCGTAGAACTATCATACTCATGTTAAACACGGCAATGATTATATTGAATTCAAGATGTTGAAGTAATATAATTCTATCATCTGTGTCCTTCTATATGTATTGTATGTTACCATTATGTTAACCGTATATTTATCAGCTGTAACACTCAACATGAATACCATACTAGTATTACAATTATAACGTTACATTTTCTAATGAAAGAAAGATAATATTCAAAATTTTCGGCTCAGATAAAAACACGAAAACAATTATAACACTGCAATGATTTTGTTTGTTTCTATTAGTTTTTAAGGATACACGATTCTCAAATGACTCTGTTACAATTTGAGGCGGATTTAATAAACGAGAATGGACCAATTGTTACCATTGTAACAAAACTCACGTGTACACATTGTAATGGCTTACAAAACGGTAGGCGTTTAGTTCAATGACTAACTATACTAGAATAGTAGAAATACTCATCTTTGTTTTTTAACGAATAGTGTATTGTAAGAAACCATACATATGTTTGAGACCGCACATTAACTTCGTACTCTTAGTGTAAGGTAAAAGTCATCTTTAATACCATCACCTATTGACTTTCTTATATCTATACAAGGCTTCATGTAAGACCATGGGTTTAGACCGGTGTCCTCTGAACAGAAATGAATACTGTCATATTTAAATTAGTAAAGCATATAAGATGCAAAATTGCTCTTTGTCTTATTAGTTACTATCCATAGATAGTAGATACATTAAAAACATTCACCATACGAAAGATTTTATTCTTAATTAAAACCGATATATCATCCTGCGGGGAGTAGTGGCCTAGAGGTACGGCATAAGCTTCGTGATCCGGTCCGGGGTCAACCCCCGTCTGAACCACTGGTTGTGGGGAGTGGTGGTCTAGAGGTAGGGCATAAGCTTTGGGATCCGGTCCGGGGTCAACCCCCGTCTGAACCACTGGTTGTGGGGAGTGGTGGTCTAGAGGTAGGGCATAAGCTTTGGGATCCGGTCCGGGGTCAACCCCCGTCTGAACCACTGGTTGTTGGGAGTGGTGGTCTAGAGGTAGGGCATAAGCTTTGGGATCCGGACCGGGGTCAACCCCCGTCTGAACCACTGGTTAAATTCTCTGAGCAAGAATAAACCACAAGCTCCACTCCACAAGGTGTAAACTGGTATAGCTAGTTTGCGATAGAAAAAAATCGTGCGTTTCTAACATTTCTGAAAAACTTTTTATCAGATTTTGGTTAAAAAAATTCACAGAATTACAATAACTTCCTACCTACTCCCATTCTGAATTATCATAATTTTTAGTCACCGATTAAAGGACATTTATTCTTTGTTATATATTGAAATTTCATACGTATGGACAGTTTAACGCAGGGAGGTAATCTGGTATTCCATTGATGACTTACTATCAATTATTTATTAACAGTTACAATCCGTGATCAACGGGTTTGACATTGCTGTTATACAGACGAGACTTAGAAGGCCCGTATGATTCGGTTTATTTAGGTTTGTCGCTTGCAAAAAATGTACAACAATAACCTGCTTTTCGTCAGATTCACAGACGGGCCACGCGTGTGTTATATTAAGTAGGTTGCAAATACGTAAATATACCGTTAGGCGTATCACGTGACTTTAAAATAGGCTGTTGCAAGTATCAAGTCTTCTAACTTCATATTTCATACAAAACAACAAATATGTTGCATAGAACTTATGGATAAAACATTTTTAACTAATTTCTAATGTTGCTGAAATTTCAGTGAAAGATATCCGGCATTTCATGGAAATATATCAAGAAAGTGTCAGTTTACATTACTAGTGCGGCGCACAGTGACGTCAAAGCAAGAACGTCATACCGCGGAACAATTTTTCTCTATATCTTAAATTATTGTTCCTTGTATTCAATATGCTTACGGTGGCATTAAACTTTTTTTCTGATACGCATTTGCGAACCAATCACAATGGTCACTGTAACTTTTATTTATATTGTAAAATGATTTCAAATAGCAAACGGATCTTATCAAAAATAACATAAATATATCATTTGTAAGCATGCGTGGTAAGCATACCCGGCGCACGCTCAGAAATGACGTACGACGTCACCCTCTCGACTAAATTATTTCAAAAAGCTTTTAAACTCTGTTAATCGGTTATTTTTCGTTTCCCGTAATCAGCTGTATACTTATATTATGCAAAGACCATCGTTCTGTCGATGTGACCTGATTGTCTCGTTTCTATCTCTACAAGTGAGTTCTTTTCTCTACATATCCAACTATTTGTCCCATTTGTATTCGCACATGTGACAATTTTTTTACCATTGGAAGGCATGGGGACTCCACGTAAAATTGTCCATATGATAAAAACTGTTTGATAGATTTCTTATGTGCAAACATATTTTGTAGTTTGATATGTCTACAAAATAATGCACTAAATTTCATAGTTGTATCTTTATGGGATCAGCCCCCTTTTTAAAGGTTTTTAACATGACTATCACTCACATTGAACAAAGAAGGAAATGAACGGATTTTAAATCAAACTTGGTTACTTTCTTGTCCGTAGTTCTTTTGTTTCTCGGGGAATATATTTTGTGCAAACTTGATTAATAGTTTAATTTCTTCCCGTCAGAATGGTGTTTTTATATAAGAAATGCGATAATTAGATCTGCCCCCTTTTTACGGTTTTTTAAAACAGGTATCATTTTTTTAGTAAAAAAATAATACACATATTGAATTGTTAATTGTTTTATGACGCGCCCCGCTGCGATTGTCACAGCATGTGGGGTAATAAAAGTGGTACATTCGCTTGAAGGGTAATAACCGTTATTTTCCTGTATACATACTTTATTGTATTTTTAGAGATTTGAGACTTTGACTTTATTGCCGATTTGGAAACTAATACATGCATTAAAATAAAGTGAAATGTCATAAGCTCACGCATTATTTAAAATTATAATAATCGTACAGTTGCGACATAAAAATGAAGAATCATATCATTCCTATGACACTTGTTAAATAAACTGGTTAAATGACACGACGACCACCTAATTGAATATATACGAATTGTAAAAATGACAATTAAACGTCAAAAAAGGTGAGGAAAGGGGAGCTATTGACTGAATAATAAGAAAAACAAGAAGACATCTGATGTTGTAAGTATACATTTTCTTTATTTTCATAATATAATAGAAAAATAAAAAAGGGAAATTTTGCTTTTGTTTGGTAAATGTAAAGTAAGAATCACTGACCAGAACGTTAAATAAAAGTTCTACATTTGTTTCGAAAATTCAAAGAAAGTAACGATGGTAGAATAATATTATCATCTATCACTTGCTAATGATTCGCGCACTCAAGTTCACAAATGTTTTGTTTTAAAGGTCGCTAAAACTACATGCTTCTGTAACTGAATCCAAAGTCCTCTTTGTATGTGATATATGATTGATGTTATGATTTGTTTAAAACAATGAAAACTGATTTAGTATTTGTTTAACATTTCAACTCTTCATAACTTTGAAAGCACTTGTCCAACATAAATATAAGTTGAACAAATGTTTCATCCCGATATCTTGAAAAAAAATTTTTGTGACAATTAGAGGGAAAATTGGAGTTTTGTCGGGTCCACGAGCGCGCGAATATTCTCCTATTTAATTCAAGAAAAATACGCTCTATTTCACGAACTTAAAATTGTCATAACTATTTTATTTTTTCAAGATATTAAAAAACCAGTTCCATAATTGTGTGGTCTATGGCTTGAAGATGCAACTGAACAAACCGTACAAAATCAGCAGTGGTTGCTAAATTTCATTTAAACTGTACTTTGTGAAATTGCACACATACTCAATCATTGTACAGTTACTAGTAACCGTTTCTTTTTTATCATCCATCGAATATGCATGATAATAAGTATACATATCGTGACATGTATTGCGATTACTAGTATAACAAATGCATAATTGTTAGCTTCCTCACACATGATCAACAAATTCTGAATGATACCATGGAAGCATTTAAATGTTCCTGATGATACCTACCTTATAAACAAAATTTCATAATGACAGAGCTATGCCCATAAAAAAGATCCTGGTATGCATCATATACAAAATGTCAAAACTACCAAAAGTGTAACTGAACGCACAAAACCCCTCCAGCAAAGGATATACATTCATTTATACACTCCGACAACCCGCTGAGTTAGCATGGCGCGATTAAGCAATATCGAGATAAGATCGATCAGATTAAAACCGTATAACACCAGTCAAGGAAAGGTAACTGTGGTCGACTTGAAACACATTCAATACAAATGGGACAAATAGTTGGATATGATACATAGGACGGTCGATTCGTCCGGTTGACGTAAACAACTTTTACAGCGCGCAGCTTTAAAAATAACGTTTTTATTATTTGCGACGTGAAAAGTGGTAAAAATGCATGATTGTATAACTAATCGATAGAACTTTTAAAAAGAATAATTTTAATCTGAATTTCAAATAGAAACGATAACAAATAAGTGCAGAATGTCAATAAATAAAAATGTGAAAAACAACGACGGAAGAAGAAGATTTTCAGAGACAAGAGACTTAACACTAAATACAAAAAGTCGATGGACAAGAAACTTGATTACACCCAGAGAAATGAGATCAAAATAGAAGAGACTGGAGGAGGCATGAATATTAAATTTAACACCGGTATGTATGAACTGATTAAAAGTAACATAGAATCCTATTACAATTCGGACTGTCAGCGATATAGCTATTCTCATATCCCCGTTTTGGACCCGGTTGGAAATGAAGTTGAAACAAGATATACTGTAAGAAAGGGAAAATCCAATTTGTATACACTCAATATATAACACACAAAGTGTGCGTATCTAGTCAATGGAAGAGATCCGCTGCATTTTATTTCTGTGGACTTGATGAATATTCTAAATTCTGTAGAGGATAATCTGCGACAAAGCGGTAGTTCCGTTTTTTGTGCAAATGAATTCATAAAGAGCACATTACTACAGGCGAAAAATCGGAGGTTCGATGATACAGATGTTGTTACTGGTGATAATGTGCCCGAAAATCAGAAGAAGTGTGAGTCAACGCTGATTATTCAGTTAGATTCTAATGAGAGCGATTTGTGTGATGATAAAACATCTTCCTGTAGTACGCAGGAAATAACATTCAAACAAGAGGTTACGCAAGCTATCGGAAAATGCATACGGAGCTGACAGAAAGGAAAATATCTATGAATGCATACATGAAAATATCGACAGAACAGATGTCTCAACTCAAGCATAAATTGTTAAGCTTTAAGAAACATGTGTCACTAACTGCTGATCGATCAAATGAAGCAGTAAGCGAACTATCGGACCAAACAAAATACCTTAGCACTAGCATTTCTAGTCAAAATGAAGTCTATAATCGACGCTTGCAGTCTGTTTCAGACACATTACGATTAATTCAACAACATGTACAAACTGAGCGCGAACATGCACCGTTGTCTGATGAGCATACACGGGAGGTTACACGGGAAACGACACGGGTTTCAGCTACCAAGGAACAGCCAGCTCAAACAAAAACCTTACTTGTCGGTGATTCGTTGTTCAAGGGAATCAACTGGAAGGGGCTTTCAGACGATGTCGATGTAAGAACAAACGAGGTGCACAAGTGAGTAATATTTCCTCTTTTCCCTACAACTGTGATCTCAGTGTGTATATGACAATCGTAGTTTATGTAGGTGGAAATGATGCTTCATCTCATACACCACAAGAAGTATATTCGAGTTTAAAAGAGGTGATTAACATGTTGTAGCGTCAGAAGATAATCGTTTACTAGTATTTATGTACGCTCTGTCCGAGGATCGATGTAGATATTGTACCTATAAACGATGCCGTTCTACAGGTAGCACGGGACTTACAAGTAGGTACTATTGATATATACAGTTCGTTCATTTTTAATAATGGATCACGG
Organism: Spisula subtruncata; assembly: GCA_963678985.1. NCBI lineage: Eukaryota > Metazoa > Mollusca > Bivalvia > Venerida > Mactridae > Spisula > Spisula subtruncata. The sequence continues at coordinate 22,557,576 of OY787661.1, forward strand.
CAACAAACTTTTACATCCGAGATGGTATTTATTTGAATGAGCACGGAAGCCGTATATCAGAACGATGTATAAACCATTCTGCGCCAATAATCCGGAAGAACGTGTTCTCGGGTACTAGGAAATCTCCGGATCGGATGACTGATAGATACCGCACCAGTAGTGGAGTCAGTCGGTCAGGAAAATACTGCAAAGTGTGTAAAATGAACAACCACAGCACAGAAAATTGTGATGGTGCCAGTCATTTGTATTGTACTTACTGTTCCAAACAAGGCCATTCCACTGAGGACTGTTCTAACTCATTTCGTCGTGGATTCACCGAATACCAACAGTCGGAAATGAGATACTCGCAAGGACCTGCCAGAAAAGACTCTTATAGACATTAGGATTTTTCCGGCAAACACTATTGTGCCATCAAGACTAATATATATGTTTACTTAGAAAAAAATATGTACATACTGTAATGGTATAACATGTGTATGCTATGATAATTCATCAGTGTGTAAATTTATAAGTCATTCGGAATCACCGGAAACTTCTCATACAGCAAATTCTGATATGATTACTTCCAAATGTACTCCAATAATGCGCTATGATAAGTTAACGTATTAGAATGTTAGTCTTCCTATCAGTTATGAGCAGCTTAATGTTCTGTTTTCAAAGGAAATAAATATGATACATTACGGCTTCTTAAATATAATTAACATCACTGTTAATGGTAAACATGAGGACAGCGAATGTCACAATGGTACTAATAGATATATTTGCGATGTTTCTCATACTATGTTAAATGAACTTTCGAAAACTGATACTAGCGTTAAATGTAATGAGAAACACTTCATATTCAATTCTTCCCCAAAGGGGATACACATAGCAAGTTTAAATATACAGCACCTCTTACCAAAACTTGACGAAATATCAACTGACCCATGCAAATACTAAGAAAATTCTAGGACTATTTGAGCTGTTTCTTAGCAATAGTCATAACGACAATATTCTTCGTATTGAGGGTTTTAATTTCAAAAGGCGCGATCGAGGCAGAAAAGGCGGTGGTTTGCTCTTGTATATTTCAAACGAAATAGATTATATACGGTTATACGATATTGAAATAAATGATATCGAATCGATTTGGATCCAAGTGAACATGTGTAACAGCAAACCGTATTTAGTAAATTTTATTTATAGGCCACCCCAGGCAAATCAAGCTTAGGTTGATTTATATGACAAACAATTAGAAAAAGCAAACACGTTCTATTTTGAGACACACATACTCAGCGATTTTTATATACATTACAATCACGGAAATCGATTTAATTATTTTAAAAATAAGAAATGGGAATCGGTAGTTCAGAAGTACGATTTAAACCAAATGATCACTGTGCCTACAAGAGTAACTAAGTCTAGCTCTTCTACAATTGATCATTTATAAACAACAAAATCGGACTGTATTGCAGAGATTACCGTTCCTTTTTATAGCGTAAGCGATCACTATTCTGTTTGTTTCCTTAGGGTATCAAAACAGACAATTAATAAGACTAATAAACACAAATCAATAAGATATAGATCTTTTAAGAATTTTGTCAAAACTTTATATGCATCCGACCTAGCAAATGCTCCTTTTCAAATGACTGAGTTATATAGTGAACCCAATGAGGCCCTTACATTCTTTTATCGTGTTCTTAACATTATTTTACAAAAACATGCACCCCTTAAAGAAAAAAGAATTAAAAGCCAAACTCAGTTTGCATGGTTCAATGAAGATATAAAAAACGCTATAGTTGAACGTGACAAAAATCATAAACAAAAAGACTTTGGAAAGTATAAAATAATGCGAAATAAGGTAACATCTATGACAAAGAAAGCAAGAAAAACTTTTATAATGAAGCTATCAAGAAAAAAAAGACTTCGGGCTTTATTTGGAAAACAATTCGGGCTTTAAAAGATTCCAATCAATATAATACTACTAACACTGTTATACCGAACAGTTTATATGTGAACAATACCTTGATAAGAGGACACTCTAGCATTCTTGATGCATTAAATGAACACTTTGTAAATATATCAAACATTATAAATAAAACAACATTTATCAAGGAAAATTATGCTTACGTTGAATCGTATCTACATGAGAAATTAAAGCATAATATGTTCGAAATAGAATTCATTACACCATGCGAAGTGAATACAATTATCGACAAACTCGATGTTACAAAATCAACAGACGTGGACGGCATTGGTCCAAGGATTTTAAAGTATTGTGGTGGTTTTATCACGCCAGCAATTTCTCACATTATCAACTCCAGTTTTCCCCAGGGTATATTTCCTGCTGCTTTTAAGGAAGCAATTGTAATCCCAATCCATAAGGGTGGTAAAAAAACCGACCCTAACAATTATCGTCCTATTTCAATTTTGCCAACACTTTCAAAAATTATTGAACGGCACATAGCAAACCAACTACAAGCATACTTTAAAAGAACTCATATATTGTACGTTACACAATCTGGGTTTAGGAAACAACACTCTTGCCAAACTGCATTAACACGATTAATTGATATGTGGTTAAAGGATATAGATTCAGGAAAGTATGTTGGAGCTGTGTTTTTAGACTTAAGAAAAGCATTCGATCTCGTTCGTCATCAAATACTATTGCATAAACTTAAGTTGTATCATTTTTCTGATACATGTGTTAAATTCTTTGAATCTTATTTCAGTAATCGTAAACAAAAGATTAAAGTTAACAACAACGATTCGAAACTATTAACTATAAAATCCGGTGTACCTCAAGCAGCGCCGTAACTACACTGAGGCCAGGCGAGGCAGTTGCCTCGCCTAAAATTTGCGGACCAAATATTTTTTTGTTATTAATATAACATGTAATGAAATATCCCTGAGTATATTTAAAATAAAATGTCTCAAATTGTCGCATGTAATAAACAATGAGGCAATTTATTCTGAGGCACTAGGTTAGCAGCTGTCTCGCCTAAAATTTGCACACCTAACCTTTTGGTGTAAATTCGTCTTCAACTTATATGTAAAATAAAATGCCTGAATAATAAAAAATATTACGAGCTGTCGCAAGTTATAAACAAAGAGTGCAACTTGAGGCACTAGATTTGCACCTTAATGGTAGTATACATTGTGCAACTTGAGGCACTAGATTTGCACCTTAATGGTAGTATACATAGTGCAACTTGAGGCACTAGATTTGCACCTTAATGGTAGTATCCGAGGGTCATTCAATATAGTCGTAGACAATCGTTCTAATTTTATTATATTCATGTTTAAATAATAATTTCTTATATCATTATAAACATTTATCTTTTACCTACTGTAGATACAAATTTATCTCTGATTATGCAACACAGTAGCATGTGACCAGCCGTTGTATTACCATAGTAACGCGCAACCACCCCCGACCGACGTAACGTATCCTTTTCACTCGTTCAAAAAATTATAAATTCCAAATTATTTAATTTATATTCCCATATGTTTGCGAGATTATTGCGAGATATTATCATAATAATTTGTGAAATTATTAAGTTGTTTGGACGTTTGAGTTTGAATTGAAAAGTATTTGATCTATGCCTATCACGTTTTCAGTTATGTCAAAATACCGATGAATTTACGTCAGGAAATTCGTGCAACTATTAAATCGTGCACTTGTCTTGGAAATACACAACAAACACACATAAGCTGCTAATGAGAGCAAACGGAAAGGATGCAGTATTCAGTGTCCCTGTGTTTTAGTGACGAAATCAAATTTCTTAAGAGCAGCATGGTATTAAAATTGATACAGTGATCGAACTAAATTTATAAACATAAGGACGTTTGAGGGAACACTAGTCAAAATGTGCAATGCGTTTCAATTTATCATACAACCATTAAGTCCAGCTTAATCCTTAACTTTGAATACATAAAATGTTGTGCTAGATCTATTTAATAATATACAACTTAAATATTTGTGTTTAATTAGATATTAATGACATACTTCAATTTCGGGTTTACCATTTGAGAAATAGCAAAACGCCAATAACGTCGCTGACGTCAGAATATATTTACGTTGTGTGGTGGTTGCGGTAAGGTGATAGTTTTATTTTAGCCATATTTTCTTTAAAAATGCGTATTTTCGTGCATAATTTTCTGCACTTGTGTCAGAAAGGCTGTAGTTTAGTGTGATGTAATTAGTTACTCTCTGTGCCAATGTGTATTAAAATGACGAGTCCAGTCCAATGAATGACCCTCGTACATTGTGCAACTTGAGGTACTAGATTTACACCTTAATGGTAGTATACATTGTGCAACTTGGGGCACTAGATTTGCACCTTAATGGTAGTATACCGGACACTTTCCCTTTATTATATATAGAAAGCAAGTGGCACCGGCACACCATCCCCTTAATATCGCCGCAATCCAGGTCAATGTTTTGTGAGTAAAAATAGTTAATATGCCAATTTTCGCTCGCTACGCTCGCATGGTACTGTTTACAATCAATTTAATATTGAGGTGGGCTACACATTTAAGAGTATAAGCATGTGCATATAAGTATTTTCTCCTTTGAGCTTTTGTTTAAAAATTGCTATGAATTTTCTTGATGTTCCGTTTCAATACCAAAACAAGGGACCAAAGAATGTAGCAGATGAATTTGTTTTAAAATTCCCATGGAGCATGACATTGATCCCTTAATTTACTTGCAATCAAATCGCTCAAGCTTCCCCTTAACACAAATGTGCAGCCTTCGAGTTCGTAGGATATGCTGATGAAAGGTGTCTCGAATAGAAAAACGATTCTGTCGCCAATGGCGCTCTTCAGAAAATAATGCTTTTTCTAGCTGGCTTCGCCTTCACAACAGCTGTATCAGTGACTATTATCAATTAAAAGGCTTCATAGATAAATCTAAGTGAATACTATCAGATACAGAATATGTTTTGGCATGGTGTTCAAATAATATAAATAATGTTTATCTAGCTCGCTTTGCCATTCTACTTTTCTGATTTTGTTAATGTTGAAAGTGTATTCGGTGGTTTAATTGCGTGCTTTCAGAAACGTTCTAGGTTAACAAATACACCGGACCACTACATGGTCATAACTAAGGATTGCATCGGGCGCAAACGTACCTCTTTTACACCAATTTAAGTGTTCCTGGTTAGAAGTGCAATGTTTTACATTTGAAAATAAATTCGGCTCGCTTCGCTCGCCAAATGAATTGAACACATATTTAAGAATGTCATGTAGAGAGTAGTTTGTGCTACCTGAACCTCAGAGAAATCATGATCTTTTCGCTTGCCAAATAACTACTCGTTTAAAATATCATGTAGATAACTGGTTTGCATGACATGCAACTTGGAGAAACAGTGTATTTTCTTTGGCTCGCATTGCTTGTCACATAACATCAATGCTTCATAAGTTCGTGTAGAGAACGAATTCATGTGTCATGCAGCTCGGGTAAATAATATGAGGATTTATCATACCATTTAGAGAACGAGTTTGTGTGAGCTAGGGCAAATCATGCATCTTTAAGGATTAATCACACCACGCGAGTTTGTGCTGACAAATATTGCATTTTTTCTGCCTCGCTTCGCTCGCCAAATAACTAATACCAATTAATAATATCATGTAGACAACGAATTTCGTGGTGGCTCGTACAAATAGTTTTTTTCTGGCTCGCTTCGCTTGCCAAATAATTTATCACCATTCAAGTTCATGTAGAGATCGAAATGTGTGGGCTGATACAAGTAGTGCATTTTTGTGGCTCGCTTCGCTCGCCAAGTAATGTATGAGTATTAATAATATCATGTGGAAAAAATGTGTGTGGGCTCGGACAAATAGTGCATATTTGCCATAAATTAAATTTGTGTCAGCTTCAACAAATAGTCCCTTTTTCTGGCTCGCTTCGCTCGCAAAATACATTGTAAATATTCAAAATAGCATGTACAGAACGAATTTGGACGACCCCTCCTGTAAATACCCCGTCATCCAATCAAGACCCGATTTTGCACCACTTTGGAAAATTCCTAGTTACGGTCATGTCCAGCCCCAAGGCTGCCTCGGCTAAAATTCGTGTCTGGGTACGGCACTGTCAAGGGTCTATTCTGGGCCCACTCCTGTTTCTTCTATACATTAATGATTTAGCTACTACTAGTATATCGAATTCCGTAAATGTTGACTTATATGCAGATGATGCAACCCTATTTGATTCAAATACCTGTTTAAAGACTGTTGAAAGCAATCTACAAAATGGACTTACCAACATCTGTAACTGGTGTACAGTTAACAATGTGGCATTGCATCCAACCAAAACCAAATGTATGGTTATAGCTACAAAGCATAAGGTAAAAACGGCACATTTATACCTATATGTTAAAGGGGTTTTAATCGAAAATGTTTCAATTCAAAAAATGCTTGGCGTATACATTGACAACAATTTGTCTTGGAGTTATCAAATTACCAAAGTATGTTGTAACCTTAATTCTAAATTGTCTCTCTTGAGACATATTATATATTATTTGAACAGTGACATGAAGAAGCTGTTTTACAATGCATACATGCTAGCACACAAATATGGAATACGATTCCAATGGATATTAGAAATGTGGCTCGTTTAAAGGTATTCGAAAATAAATTTAAAAGACACTTGTTGTTTATACAGATGCAAACTTAACCTTATTCAATGAAAAGTACTCTTTAAATGCCACATTTTTATGCCATACTATTGTAAATACTATTGTAAATTTAGAATGTTAAAATGATCACTATGTTCCTATCAAATTGAAAGAGATATTATTAGTTGTATGTATGCTTTTCATAGTGTCTGTCGGGTGTACATGTAATTTTTTTTTTGTTGTTATTAATTTGTATATGTGTCTTTAATTTGTACTGATATGTGTTTATATATGAGCCGTTCTCCAGGAAAACCGGGCTTATTGACATAACAATAGTATTTATGTAATGATATTTAGAAATAGGTCTAGAATGAGAAAAAAGTCATGTACACCGATTTAATCGTACGTAGTTGGATAACATAGTACTATCTTAACGATTTAAATTTTCTAAGAAATTATGATCAAATTACTTCCGTCGTTGCTATGGTGACCAATTTCCGAAAACTACCCGAATTGAAAAAAACAAGGGGTTAGTGGTTAAAAATAGCAGCTTCTTTTACTTTTAAGAAAACACTTGCAATTTTTTCCTGCTTTATTCAAATCAGAATTTTATTCTTAAATGTGGCAAAAATTTGAAATATTTACGTCGATAATTCATCAGATACTGGGTTTATGAAATGATAACTAACGTTACGTCAAATAACGTTCGAATGACGTTTGCGACGTCACTAATAAACTTGGCGGGAGTGGTTAGTTTCAAAAATCTATAACTTCGTTAATTTATGGAATAATTCGTTCAAATTTTCAGAAAGTGTTCATAAGAGTCTCGTCCTTCTAACGAGTTATTATCATGATTTTCGTATTTTTGTCAATAAGCCCGGTTTTCCTGGAGAACGGCTCATATGTAAATTAGAAGGCCATGTTGTAAATAAGTTTATACATAAAATGTATTAACTTAATGTGTATAACCTTCGTTAAATAAAGTTATTATTATTATTATTATTATTATTATTATTATTATTATTGTTATTATTACCAACGTAACGCTCATTCATTGAACGTCGGTTTTGTACCTATTAACGTGCATCGTCTGCCACATCACCCTGACTTTCTGTTAACAATTTATGCCATTCAATAACAATAAAATACAATGCAGGAGGGTTCATACTAGAGGTACTAAACAATTCTTGTCTTCCTCGCGGGTTCCCCTAGCTGTATATATAATTGAATTATGTTGCGACTTCAAATGAAATCTTGTGACGTCATATTTTACGTTGAATTCTATATGACAACATTAACACTCATATTCATAAAATGACGAATATAATATAAGATATAACCATTAAATTATACCAAAACATCGGTATGACATTATTCAAATTGAGGACGCATTTCTAAATGAAGAAACTCATTCAAAATTAACGTAACGCATTTTACTGGAAAAATCTGCAGTGCACCGCTCACGCATTTTTGTGTTACTATGGTAACGTGTTGTTCTTGATACACAGGGTACTTTATAAAAATAGTTTGAGGTTATTGTTTTTAATATATTAATGTCACTGTATGGTAATTTTCATACTGATCTGACTTAAAATAACATTTTAAGAGCATTAGTCCACGAACTTTTGGATATCCCCACGTGTATACATATTATCAAGCCTATATCAACGAGAAAACATCAACAATCTAACATATTAAATAGAGGATCTTGAACGCGTGCCAATTCCTTACTATTTATATTAAACGAGTTGACAAAACAATATGGCACGATGCTTTGCCGAGTGTCATATTGTTTTGACAACGAGTTTAATATAAAAAGGTTAGGAATTAGCACGAATGTAAGATTCTTTTTATCATATAACCTTTGTAAACGCTAAATATCTTAGAAAATGATGATGTAGTCTGCATATGTTCAGGAGGCCTCAAACAAACTGTACGACGCCCGGGTTTCGTGGGTGGCTATCGAGTCGATTAAAGGCACGGATTGGTTTACGTTATATCACCCTGAACCAACCCACCAACCACCGTCCAATTTGTATATTTCTGTAACGTCTGGTAATGCATTACGATATTTCCGGCTGCAATTCTACACCGCAGGTTAATTAATTATTATCCATTCATCAATAGTTGTTTTATTAGTTCAAATGCATAATATAGTACGAAGCAGTCTTTTTTTAATCACCTTTCTGTTAGTAATTGCCATTATAAATTTATTGAAAGTAGCAGGCGTATAAAAATTTGCAGTGATATATTGTTTTCTGATATCTACGTGGGTGAATCAAAAAGTTCGTAGAAAAATATCATAACTCACAAACCACAGCTTCAAATGCTTTCAAATTTTAATATAACGTGACCATACGTATAATAAAACAATTTGTAAAATTTCAATGAATTAGTTAAACTACATGATTTTTACATTGAAACGCACACATGCTGTGACAGCATACCGGAGCACGTCAGCGACATTTGATGGACGACGTCAAAATTACGCCATGTTTGTCAATACTTACGTTAACGTTTTGACTCATTTTCGCTTCTCGAGTGACTAATATGTAGGTATTTTTGGATAACCATCGTGATAGTAGTTTCTGCATTTTCAATTGTCTGTTTAATATCGTGTATGCTGTCCCATAAGATTAATCTAAGTGTTTTGCTATATCCGCTATTATATAGCACAGGCCATCTTTGGCGACGATGCAACCAACGTCACCAATATCGGGTATATTTTATTTGGTTGTCAAAATCCGTCGGCCTGCACTAAATCACTAATACCATTTATAAATCGATGTCTATTAATTTCAGGACATATTCCTGCACGTTTCAAACCATGAATTGTCTCTGATGCCGTACGTATATTCCAGTTTCACGCAGATTTTGATAGCCGACCGTGGTTCCGTAAATTCCGGTAGACCCGTTCTACGCAGGTATTTCTATAAAGTGCGATTATGTTAATGTTAATTAAAACATTATTTATCGGGGATGACGTCTGAAATTTTAACAGACTTTATAAATGACATCATGCAATCAGACATAACATTTTGACGTTTTTTGGAGGTCCTACAATTGAGATATTTTAGAAAAATTAATAAAATGTGTTTCAAATTATCCGTGTGCTCCGGTATACGTAATCGCCCTCATTAAAGATATAAATATTTTTAAAACGATTATCATCAGGTCTCTACTAATCTAAATATGACGACAATAACTCTGAAAATAAAAAAGTTATGGCAAAACTGTACGAACTTTTTTATTCACCTCATCCTCTACCTCATTCCCGTTACAAAGTTTACACAGTCTGTGTTCCCTTTCAACATTATTGTGTCTGCCTCGTTCAATTTCTAGACAATGTGCACTGCTTCAAAAGTTCGCCATAATATGGCTTAACTTTCTGCATATGTTTAAAACATCAATATATATTGCATATTCATACGTATCCTTATAGACCTTTTATTGAATAAACTTATTACTACAATTAATAGTTTGTTACCAGATTTGTACATATTGATTCAGCAGACGTCCAACAAATGTTATTATATACATGTTTACAGTAATTATCTTTTGCGACTGCCACACGTACCAAAACCCATTAATTTGAAAGCAAGTTTCCAATGCTGTTACCCAGGTGTTATGCCAAATCTCATCTTCATAGACTAGCATCTTATAGCACATCATTGGGTATTGACTGTCTGGCATTTGCAGTAACTAAACCAATATTTCACACCACGTTTCAGTGTCTCTATATACAATGCGTGTCGTTTATAATTCCCTAGAACAACAGCATTGCATCTTGTTTTACTAGCACAAATGAACCGTTTACATGCATAGTTCTGCATTCTTTCGAGTCACTCGTTCCGTTCCATACCTCAAACACATCAGTCAAGTGATTGTGCACATATGTTTATATCAAAATATAAAATGCGCGTGGTATGGGATGAATACATGAATATAATCCGGACAGTAATGAAATAAGAACGCGTTTACCTTTACATGTCAAAGCATTTACCAGTGTATTTAGATATAATTGCTGTGTAAATTTTAGACTAACAAAGTAACATGAATTCGTAATTCAATGTTAACTCCCTTATAAGTCCATTTTGCCTCTCGACAGTTTACCACCGTTTTTAAAAACAACATTTTTTTATTTATTTTCATTGACATTTGTTTACGTCTTAACGATATTGAATTGTCTTTGTACACCACACGCAGTGTCTGACATGAGTGCAATGTCATCTGCGAACATTAGCAGAAATAGTTAACTGTCATCTGGTCCGTGATATAACTCTTTAAGACAAATGCACTTTCCAAGCAGATGGTATACTAGTGTCATAGACATACAACTGTTCATAAACATCATGACTGACACGAACATTAACAATATTATATCGATTGCTAAATACCTAAATGATGCATACAAACTCAAAAGTCAATATGGCAACATATTAATTCTTTTTCCGCGTGAACCTTTCGTTACGAACCGATTATAAATACTTCAGATAGTTAGAAACGGTGTTATCTCGCTTTAAAATATTATGAACAATCTAATTTCCAGACGTTGTAATTAAGTGTCTACAACATATTACGTTATAAAATGCATTGCGCTAGCATGAATAAGTTCATTTATATATGCTGCTTACATATGTTGAAATGTGTATTGTAAACATTATTTGTACCCAATTATGATTGTATTGTATTTTGGGCCGGAGGCCTTTCATAATATTGAATAAATCTTGAATCTTGAATCTTGGTAGTATTTGGATCCCATTGATTCCACCATAAAGTTCACTATCCTTTTGCAGTTTTATGTTTATCGGTCATGTTTTTAATTTAACATCAAGTTTGGAGTGTGATTATTTTTATGCAATGTGTGCTATGTTTTATCATTCGTTATTTCACTTTTCATGAGTTTCTGAGTGAGTCACATGCACTAGACTTGTCTCTTTAATGGTAATACCCAGATCTCGTCACAACTGTACATGCATACAATAAGTTCTTGCTTTCCCTTGACATAACACACTTCGGTAGGATATGTTGCACCATAACGCCATTTACCAATCTGTTCAATGTACGCCCCATTCTTCTGATTCACCAAAACCACACTTCTTGACACATATCCAGACACGAACAAATGACCTTCCCCGTCACAACAAACTGCAGTTGGTCCCTTTATGTGTGCATCATCCTCATTCTTATGTTGCCAGATGACATTTCCTTCTAAATCTAAAGCAGATACACCGATTGAATCACAAGTAAACAAAGTTTTTTTGTCACTGCTTAATGTCATGTCATTATACGCACAATTCAAATGGGAACCTTTGGTAGAACGATAACGCATTGTCTTCAAGAACTCTCCGTTAATTTTGTAAACATGGACTGAATAATCGGCGTCACAAATATATAAAGTATCTTCTATTACAACAAGTCCATAGCAGCTGCAGTTTGTAGTGATTTTACGTATTGGTGAAAGTTTGTCTTTAGTAGAAACAAGCAGTATAGCATTGCCCAATAGACTAACTGCTACTTTTTCATTATTGGCATTGTAAACCCTACTTGGTTTGTTTGATAGTGTAATGGAGTCGGTCACCTCGTAAGTATTCATATCAAACAATTTCAAAGCATTATTTGATGAATCCACCATTATAAGATTACCGTCATCGAGTAAGCATATCGAGTCAATCTTGCAAGTTTCATGGTCATTCGGTATTCTTACACAACATTTATACACACTTGCCAAGGTATATATGTTTGTATCTGACGAACATTGTGCTGTTGTATCTATCGGCCAATTTGTATCTGTGATGGTAGTTGGGGTTCTTATTCCCCGTTTTGCAGGAACTTCTCTTTTCACGGGACCTTTATTTGTTTTGTTGGGCGTTTGCAAACTCGAAGGCTTCAATTTATCTGGATGTTGCAAAGTGGTAGATTTCTGTATAGTTGCACTTTGTGATGTCGGTGACAAATTCAATGGCTTTTTCGATGATGAAAATATCGATTGAGTTACTTTTGGTAAAGACGACGAAGTCGCATTGCCAGGTGTATGGGGTATACTACCTTCTTTAAGTAATTCTTTCTGCAAGGAATCATATTGCTGTAACTGCTGCAATATAGTGATATTCTCGTCAAAATGGACAGTTATTGCTTCGGCCGTGTTCAGCGCAGATGACAACTTTACTGATTCGGTTATCATTTCTTGTGCCACCTTGGTAATGGCAAACTTCTGGGAATCGTTGTCATGAGTGATTTCTATTTCTCTCTTCAACCTTGCAAGTTCCGTTTCCATATCTTCTATATTCTTTATTCGTTTTTTAATTTCCGCATCAACGGTTCGGTAAGCCTCGTCAAGCTCTTTCAGAGATGCCTGCTCTAACTGATCTACCACTTTCTTTATTTCCGTGCTGTAGCCCTTTATCTTCTGTTTGCATTCAGCCTTGTCGCTGTCCAAGTTTTTCTTCAGATCATTTTGAAGTGTTTTCAATGCAGACACGCTGTTGATACAGGCATGTAGATCAGTAGCTGTCTGGTTATTTAGAGCGTCAAGCGCCACCGACTTCACATATTCTGGTATATAGTGGATGCCCGAACAGGATCTGAAACAAGCAAGCAAAACACTTGTAAACAAACATTGAAATATGTAATACCATTGTATTTTTATTGTATTAAACATTTTTAATGAAGGAAAGTGCAGTGAAAACACAAATTGTCTATTAAATGAGCATTAATAAGAAAAGAAAAAATGGGTATGTAGTTACAATATTATGAAACAGTTGACTGAGCTGAATAATTGAGTTATACACAAATACCGCTTATACTCATGGGTGTAGGAGCAGGGGCCAGGGGACAGGCCCCCTCGATGTCTGGATGGGGGGGGCATATCTCATGCCCCCCCCCCCCCCAATAATTCAGACAAAAAGTATAATTTACGGCCTAATGAATCTCGTAACAGGCAAATTGTCTTAAGTTCTTGGTGAAAACGTATGAAATTTGTTTGCTCACTTCGCTCGCAAAGTACCAATCTTCAATCTTAAAAATCGGGTAATTTAATTTTTTTGCAAGCACTTAATTGAGTTTAATGTAAAAACTTTTAAATTTTCTATATTTAGCAATAAAACAGGACCTTTTTTAATACCAAATATCGTTTCTCATAACGCACATAATGCACCAGATGAATTCATTCTTTAGAAAATTTCTGGCGGGGGAGGATGTCCCGACTCCCCTATATAGTGAAACCCCATGAAGCCGGTGTATCCACGGTACCGGTGTATGAATTTTCTCATGATATTGTAGATTCTTTTTCTCGTGACCAGGGGCGTAGCTAGGACCTTAGCAATGTGTAGGACCGTAGGTAAAGATGAACGAAGTAGGGGGGGGTCCGGGGGCATGCTCTCCCGGGTTTTTTTGATTCCTTGTAAGGTAATGGTGCGTTTTGACGTGTATTCAGGAGATCAAATTTCAAGTTAAACTTAAAAAAATATATTATTTTTTCTCGAAATGATGTGTAGGCCCGAGCCTAATGGTCTAGCGGCAGCTACGCTACTGGTGACATTGCCTGCATGATTGTTTACAATAACTGACGAGTAAATTAAATAAATAAATACGAAATGGACCAATTTCTGAATGAAATCACAACAAAAACTTACACCATGCCTTCACTACGAACAAATCCTTATCTAATCGGCAATGTTTGACATGCGTGTATTCAATGCTCGCTTGTTTATTTATCAAACATAATTTTGACAGCTATGACGTCATCCATTGATAAAAAGGGTCGTGTGCAACTTTTGGCGGGAAAAAATCAACTTGTCAACAAACTGGACCAAATTTACTTGGAAAAAGTTATTGTTGCACCGGATAGATGGGGTTATTTCCCTTTCCTGAAATTTTACATGGTGTTTGTTTACATTTGTTTTTTCCGATTCCAAAGGTCATTTGTTGTGATTTTGCAGTTTTATTAAAGATTAAAGGTCATTTTAGCAGTTCTCAACCAAATATGTGTCGAGGAGTTAGTGATTTATATTTATTTTGTCAATTTCGTTTGATACACCGGCTGCCTGAGGTTCAAGGCTACTGGTGTTTAACGTCCAGCTACCACGGGTGGGTGGTGACATTATTGCAAAAGATGAAGTTACTTTGCGAGAGAATCGAGCGAAAAAAATTGTAGCGCATTGTAATGCATTTCAAATAATTACCATACTATGTATGAGAATTATAAGGTCGTAAGTAGTACTTACAACATTCTCATTCTAAGCCAGCGATATGTACAGTGATATTATGTTTTACTTCACTACCTTAAGTTTACGAAATGATGATGAGAGAGGATCGCAGTAATGCATGCAATGATAGTCATATGTGGACGCAGTAATGCATGCAATGATAGTCATATTTGCAACAAGTCTTCCTTACATGCATGTAATATGTACGTTGAATTTCTCGAATACAATGTACCTAATTCAAGTGATTTATTCACGGATGGTTTACCATAGTACGGGTAAAATGATATCATTTTACAGGGTGTACCTTTAAAGTATGCAAATATTTATATTCAAGTTGTGTTATCTTCAAACAAAATATAGGTCATTGTCGGTTATAATTCAGTTTAATTTGATATTTACCCACTATACTATGGATAGAGCCTTATACTATTTCATCAGTACAAATTGTTTATGGACTAATAATGACACGAAACATACATGACATTAAGCTTCAATATCGATAACATTCAGTGAACAATTATTATAACAGAAACATTAAGCTATTCAAAGGATTAAAGAGTCAATATCAATTTAAACTTTTAGCTCTGTTAAGAAATGCATTCCAACTTCTCCACATCGGCTCTACATTCAGCAAAGACCTCTCTGTAAGCAAGTTATGATATTTTGTTTCAGAAGTAAGTAAAACTAGCATTTACTATAATTTTAAGCTTGCCCAGGGTCAGTATTTATAAAGCATCTTAAGTGAAAACTTAGAATTTTCATAAAATCTCAAACTTTACTTAAGTGTATCAGCTAAACAGGAAAACAAATATTAACTATTATTTACATTGTTTAGAAGCATTATATAAAAGGCTACAATAAGCATAAAGAAAACAAATGCTATGTTTCATTTCTTGTGAATTATTGGCAGCTCAATAGTTTAACTTAAGTCAAAATATTTAAGTTTTTACTTAAGATGCTTTATAAATACCAGCCCAGATCAATAACCTCTGTAGATCTGTAAAAACCAATGTTCGTGTTTCCCACAAGGTGTTGCTGTAGCAGTGGCCATTGTCGTTAAAATGTATGCGTTCTTTCATACAGATTCTTTTTTTTCAATCATGGATGCCTACTATATAAAAAAAATCAATAAGTCCCAGCCAATTTGGCTGATTCAGGAATTCGGGATTCGCACCAAACACTTCCCTAGAGAGGTTGTAGGCAAACTGGATTAACAATTTTGTAAACAGAAATGAAATCTGACCGTCTGACGTTAATGTTGTTTTATTGACCAGACAACACTTACTTGTAATGTGGAGCTATACAGACAGAACATCCAACACAATCGTCGTCCTCACAATACATGTCCATCACTTTCATCGGATGATTCTTGCACATTTCTGTTGGCACACTCAGCAACTGATCACGTGTTCTAGCATTTCCTGATAAAACTTGAACTCGAGTCACGTCCACTAAAGTATGAATTGACAACGCCTGAAAACTGTTATGGTTGTCCACACATTCAGTACACATGTACTCCAAACATACAGGACAGTATTTCAATGCCGCTCGGTTCTTGTTCCTTTTCTGACACGGCGTACAGCAACGACTGAACAGTTCATCCCCAGCATTTAGCTGAGAATGACTTAAATCATCTCCACCTCCTACCCCAGTCGCCATTTTATCTCGTTCTTAACTTCCTCATTCGTGTATGATAGGAGACAAGCTGTGACGTGTTATAGTTATTGAAATTAGCCAACTGTAGTTACCTCCCTTATTACCGTTCTACTTTAAACTCATCTACTTCTACTTCTACTTCAATACTCGTCATAATCCGCTTGGCAGACATAATAATGAGAAAAAAAGGTTGGACTTTCTACCTCACGTACAATGTTTAAAATGTTTTGAACTGTGTTTGTTCAATTTAATTGATCTAGCTATGTTACTTGTTGAAGATTCCATATTGCAGAACTGTAAAACTTATTTGGTATGCTCGTTCCTTGACAACTTTAGGGCAATGTTTGAGGTTACGTGTGATGAATCCCAGGACAATGGAGGCTCTACTAGATATACTACCAATGTGAATGTTGTATTTCATATTATCAGTGAGTTTGACTCCAAGGTACGGACGTCCCCACGATCGCTACCTTAGGTGGTCATTCCATTGTTTAAGATCAAAGGAACGACCACTTAAAGGACAAAAGAATTAAGTGGTCACGGAATGAATTGAATAGATTTCTATTGTGTTAGGCCACACCTCCGACCACCTAAGGTAGCTTTCGTGTGTGCGGATAGTGTTTAACAACTTGGACAATTTAATTGGTCTTTCGTCTTGTGTTCAAGGCCTGATTACTCCAGATCAGACACCTGATTCCTCAGAAGATTCACTATTTATCACATGACGTTCCTTGCATCTAGGTTAGTATAGTCAGTACGTATAAAGTTATACGTACCACGTGTGGTATAAGGAATTGAGTTTTTTCCAATTAATCAATGCGTATTTTGCCTTTTTAGTTTCATATGATAAAAAGAATCTATCACTCGTTGTCGATTGATATATTTATATTAAACTCGTTCAGGAAGTATTATTAAGCTCGACAGAGGCTCGCTTAATAAAATTTCCAAAACTCGTTTAATATTTATTTATATCAATTGACAACGAGTGATAGATTCTCTATCTGCAATGATCTGCTGTAAACGACCGCTAAGGCATGTGTTGATCAAATTATTGGTGTATCCTCTTCTTTCATAGTAGGACATCTTTTTCGACAGACGTTGATGTGAAACTTTATCAAAAGCCTTTGAAAAGTCAAGAATTGCCATGTCGGCCTGATGACCTTGGTTCATACTCGTAGTGATGTCGTCGGTTATGAGTGGTAAAATTTTTTTGATTAACAAGAGCGGTACGCTCTGAGGCCATGTTGGTTTTCGTGGAGGATGGAGTTGCTACCTAGATAATTGTATAAAGCGAAAACTAACTTCGGGGGAAATTAAAAATAATTTAATATATACGTAGATCTATATAGATCTATTTATAAAAAATCAGACATAAATAAAAAAAATAGACTAGAATCTATATTTTATATAACTTGACTCATATCTTCCGTATTTTTTCAGTTTCACATTTTGTCAAAAAAAGTGCACGGTCGAATACGAGTAAAAACTAAACGTTTTGACAGTTATCTTTGTCATTTAGCTATATAATATTATATGGAATTTGAATACAAAATTAGTCCGAATTTTGTTTATTCACACTAAATTCACAAGGTACTGACGCATTGCAATTTATTCGTCAACGATACTGGTCTAAAGGCCTACTGTTTTTAAAATATACAGGTACGACGGCATTTTCATGACGCTGATAACCCGATGACGTCATGACGTTCTATCTAATTGGCACGTGAGGTTTCCAATTACAAATAGTCCTTTTAATTACAACATTTCTCAACGGGGGTGCAGTTTAACTGAATCTAAAATCTAAAATACATAGGCCTACTGGAGGTCGTTGACTTATATAGATCTAACACATTTTACTCGTGATCAAAGACATGTTTTTTACCAATTATTTTGATTCTATCACATTTCATTGTTTGCCCTTTTTGATATTGATTTTCTTCTGTAGTTTTAAATTTATTGAGCTATACCAACACGGCTTGTAGCAGGGCTTTATCGTGTCCAAAACGAAAGTGAAAGTGAACTGGTCCCACAGCCTCATTTTCGATTCAAGATCTGCAATTAGAGACAGGTATGGGGTAATTTACATCCGGAGTTCTGGTACCCTGACTTACTGTTTGGAGAGCGCCGAAGCCAGACGCTAGACGAAAAATGGCGTCGATCGACAATTACGGAGCGGGAAGCGTTTAAAATCTCCTGTTTATTCATATCGATGCAGAAATCATCACTGATGAAACAGCAGAAACGATTGTCAGGTAACTTTCTAAGGTGAGTTGCGAAGAAAACATCAAATACAGCTAAGAATTAAGTGTTTTCTGACCGATTTACTTTCGTTTTAGTTGATTTTATATCGCCTTTTTTCCCTCACCCAAGGACCTTTACCAAAGTTTTTCGTTATGACCAAGACAACGGAAACGGTGCTCCTCTTCGGGCTTTTGTGAATCAGGGATTCCTCTTTCGATCCCATGTTTCAACATGGATGTATGTCCAGTAACAAAAAAGGAGCACCACTTTTTATGAAAAATTATGTTTTCGACAAAATCGACGGAATATTTAAATCATCTATATTGGCAATCTTGCAATACGAAGCAAAATATATTGATATTATTGTCGAATTGTAACCCCTTGCGAGTATTGTGAGGTTGTTTTGTCTGAAATTTATTCACCAGTCAGTAGTTTGCCCTCTCATGGGGGGTCTAAATCCCCACCCTGTAGACAATGCTTACTGCCTAAATCCCAAGAACAAATAGTTATTCCTTAAGTCTATTCACTGGGACTTTTGATAAAGTTGTTAAATTGCCCCATGTCGTGAAAAATCGTCATTGTATCCCGGATAACTTCTGCATGTCCCTTGCTGCTGGGATTTTTCCAGGGGCTTAAAAAAGCAAAAATCCCTGCCGCAAGGGACATGCAGAAGTAAACCCACCTAAACCAGTAAAACAATGTCCCAGCTATAATCCCCACACTCACATGGTAATACATGGAAATCAGAAAGATACTGGTAATTGGCAGTTTTCCCTAAGTCATCAGTACGCCTACTTTAAAACCATATCCGATCTATCTATACAAAATCATTTAAGACCACCTGAAAAATTCCATGAATTGACCTAAATCTCTCAACAGCAGACATGGGTTCGATTACTTTGAAAAGTAATCGATTATTAATTGATTATTTTGACATTTTTGGATAATCGATTATTAATCGATTAACAAGCAAATTACTGTTAATCGATTAAATTATTAATCATCAAGTTAAGTAATCGATTGATTAACGATTACTTTTGATTTTTTTTAACAGATTCAAATGATAATTATAATAACATTGATAAAGGGGGATAATTTTTATTTGAATATGCTTATTAAACTCATACAATGTAACTTTAATTACTATTAAAACTGGAGTTATGAAACAAGATTTTAAATTCACAAACTTATTAATATCTGTATGCTGCAGAATCAATATTGCATAATTCAGAACCAGCGTACTCTGGATTCCTGGAATAAATAGCGTGTCTTGCAAACTGATTAAAAACAACACGCCCCTTGAATTTGGCAAATTAATATTTAATCTGAGAAACAGAACATTTGTACTTCAAGGTAAAAACATACATGTCAAATTTCCTGAAGCCTATGAAGGAGATTGGTGATAGAAATGCAGGAGATTTCAATGAACTGCAGGAGATTTTTCTTGCTCAAACTGTGAACTTTAATTAATGAAGTTAATATGCAGTTTTCACCTCTTTTACTTGTAGGACATAACCATGCATGCTTCATAAAGCTATTTAAATTAATATTTGTTATCATTTTCATCATGTGAAGGTTCCATTATTCCAAGAAATGCAGGAGATTTGATCAATTTGCCTAAAATCATGTGGGAGAAGAGTCTCGAATGCAGGAGACTCTTGTGTGATACAGGAGATCTGGCATGTATGTAAAACTGCTTACTAGTTTGCAAACAAGAAACTAGTCTTGATAGTTCTACTCAGTGTACAATTAAATAACTTAAACTGGTACAAATATAATTTTGAAGGCTAAACAATACCAAAAATATATGCATTTCTTGAACAATAGGATTATAGGATGTCATATTTCCCTACTAGTGACTTTGCCCCCAGGGCAATGTACAGGTATATTGAGCATGACATTGCATTGGTTACACCAAAATTAGGTGATAATTGCCAAGTGTAATTTTAACATGTTATAGACAAACACCTACTAAAAGGGATTTAAGTGTAAATTTTGAAATTTTTTAGACATAGATTATTGCTAGTATAGTCAAATTATTTTATTTAAAATGCGGATCTATAAAGCTTTTGATATTTGTTACCTGCAAATAACTTTAAATATGTACTTTAAATCAATTCAGCCAAAAACTTAATTCATTTACAACTTATAATTTCCAGTAGATTCACTTAATATATTACATTTTAATTTGTACCTGTTCATTTATTTCTGTCGGTCAGTTTTCACATATACAGTTCAATAATAAACCTAAAGTAATCAAAAAGTAATCGTAAAATAATCATGATTACAGCCTTTTTTCTTCATTAATCGATTAAATTATTAATCATTAATCAGAAAAATCCACAATTACTGATTAATGATGATTAATTCAAAAAAGTAATCGATTATTAATCATGATGATTACTTTAATCGATTAACCCATGTCTGCTCAACAGACTCTTGTATAAATTTGTAGTTATACTCTAAGCACTTCATAACAAGGACCTCCTATTAACATCAAAGAGTACTAAACAAAGTTGGTCTTTATAGACAAGTTTCACTGAAGAGAATTATTATGTTTATATTTTATAGGTCGCAGCATTCAGTTATGGAAGATGTAGATGCTTAAGTATGTAGGACGCCATCATGGAAGTTTTACCCCCAGAAAATCCAGGTAGTGACATTTAACTTTCCA
This sequence comes from Spisula subtruncata, assembly GCA_963678985.1. Lineage (NCBI taxonomy): Eukaryota > Metazoa > Mollusca > Bivalvia > Venerida > Mactridae > Spisula > Spisula subtruncata. The sequence continues at coordinate 22,578,950 of OY787661.1, forward strand.
AGTTTTGATAATTTGTTGTGAAATTACCTTTCTTTACCCTCATGTGATAAATTTATTATAATTTTCAATAAAGGGGAATGACAATATAACTGTCACATCAAGAGGATTCATTTAGCTGACCATGTTGTTCTTAATTAAGCCAATCACTATGGCTACTACTCAAAGTTGAGTACCGGTACCCTTCTTTATATGATCAGATATTTCAATACTTGTGGAAATATTGATCACAATACTATGTATGATTTCTGTGATCATTCTGTCAAATAAATGTCAATCTTACACTGAAATCAAAAGATATCCTCCAGGCTCCACAAGAGATTTTAAATTTAATTGTTTTCTAATGTAGATCCATTTCAACTGTAATTTTCAGGAAGTACGTCTTTAATAACAACATTAGTTTGAAGCATTTTCACAATTGTTTAACTGTTTGTAATAAGTATAGTCATTTGACTGTATGATTTAAGTTAAGCTCAGTTACCAGTTTCCTTGGGCCACTTTCAGCAGTTTAGCTTCCCTTGAAATTTTAACTTCCCCTAGTTATTGTGCTACCGAGGAAACCAGCACTTGAGTCCTAGTGGAGACTTTCTCTCTCCTGGTTTGTGTGCAACCAGCATCGAGATATGATGCACAGGAATATCAAACATGTACAGACACTGTCCTCATTGAGTGAGGTAATAATTTGTACCTTGGCAGAGTAGAGCATGTGGGTAACTATTGCTCATTGAAATGCAGCAGTGGTGCCAATGGGGATTGAACCCAGGACCTCGAAGTCCCGAAGCATACGTCTTACCTCTAGCCTATTTGTGTTAGATTTCTGGTCTCTTTCTGTACAAATAATAATAATCATCATTACTTAATAATAATAATATTAATAATAACGACTTTATTTATTGTGGATTACATATTTGACAGTTAATATCAATTTTCAATAAGGTCCACTCAGGTTACTTGCAGCATAGTATAAACATGTGTTTTAATTTTTTTTCAGGGAATTATGAATTGAGAGTTGATGTTGGCTGAGATCAGATCTATAACTTCAGCAGGGATATCTGGCTTCATTACATGATATCTTCTGAGTTATTCAAGCCCGCATTTCTTTACAAGGTTTGTGCTTTTTCTCATGGATACTGTAAAATCATTTAATTTCGTTGGGATGAAATTTTGTGGTTTTGATAAAAAGGTCAATTTCGTTGGCACTTGAATTCGTGGATTTTGCATTTCAGGTAACAACACAAGGCTCAAAATCAATGTTCGTTGGGATTAAAGTTCGTGGTTGAAGTGAACCACGAAATCCACGAAATTTAATCCCCCACAAAAATTAATGATTTTACAGTATTTTGTCAGTTGTGCATTTGAGTGTAAATTAAGTGCTTATCTTTTCATAAATTAGGCCAAACGTAATATATTCTTTGTTTTCCCTTCTCGACACACGCAGATTTGGAATGGGTAGGTTAATAGGTTAATGTTTAAAATGGTAAATATATAGAGGAAATATATATAGAGGAAAGGGGTGAATGGAGATGGGTTCTGTTCTTTTTATCCCAAATATGCTAGATAGATTAATTTCAATCTTTTGCTATCCAAATTTTTAGGTGCTGTCTGACCTTTTAAAAATGATTGCTTTGTATTGATATATCAATAAAATTTCCACTTGCTTTTATACTTAGGTAAAACGGTAGATGCATGTGGCCAAAGATACAGAGATGCAGACTTGAGATTTATTCCTGCACATTAAAACAGAAACACTATTTAGGCTACAGATCTGGAGTGTTTTGAACAGGACCATCCATCTCTCCTGTGGATACCAGCACAATCTACCTATGACAGAAGATGTGGGAAAATGTGAACCACTAACTACTCAACGAGATGTCCTAAACATTATACTTCAAAACTATAAACTGTAGTCCAGTATTCTTATTAAGTGTTTGGTCAATAGGTTGATTATTTCCTTTTACATGCTGTGAACATGACAGAAGAACAAGTACTTGTTGTTAGCTCAGTGTTTATGTATATGATTTGAAAGGACAGACTGTCTTATCCATGTTGCATTCACAGGGGTGATGTAATTATACCCCAAGATACAAAGTATATCTGGGTTATATTGGAGTCATGCTTGAGGTCTGTCGGTCGGTTGGTCCTTGCAAATTGTGTCCACGCTATTTCTCAGTAACCATTGGTCTGATTTCAATGAAACTTGGTATGACTGACCAGTACCAAGTCTAGCTGTGCATATTGTCAGTGCGATAAATTTTAACAGAATTATGGCCCTTTGTATTTTACACCTATAAATTTTGTCAGCGATATTTCTCAGTAACCATTTGTCGGATTTCAATGAAACTTCAACAATTCTTGTTGTGCATATCGTTGGTTGGCTAAATTTTAAGGGAGTTGTGGCCCTTTGATTTGTAAACTTATAAATGTTTTCTGCACTTTCTGAGCTACGTCACTGTGTCAAGCAGTATCTGGGGGTATTAAAACAATTTACAGATATTATTGTTTAATTAAAGAAATTAACAGTTCATGGTTAGAATATACCTGCAATTTGAATATATGCAATTGCTATCAGCTTTACTTCAACATGTTTTTATATATTTTTATGAAAGTTTATCAGTCATAAGCATGAAATTAGGTATACATTAAAGACAATATGTGTGTTTTTAGCTCACCTGTCATCAGTCAGTCGTCAACAATTTGTTTTTGTGGGCTCTAGGTGCAACAGTTTTAATACAATCTTTATGAAACTTAATCAGAATGATGTTCTTCATAAAATCGAGGCCATGTTCAAAACTGGGTTATGTGGGGTATAAATCTTAGAAAAACCTTATGTTCACTCCTGAGTTCACAATTTTGATTCAATCTTCATGAAACTGGGTCAAAATGTTGTTCTATTAAAATTAGGTAGAGTTCAAAATTGGGTCATAAGGGGTCAAATACTCAGTCACTAGGTCAAATCTTGTGTTCACTCCTGAGGTCACGGTTTTAAGGAGCATGTATTTTAGCTGTTTCCTTGAAACCCTGACTTATTACATTAGGTAACTAAATGTTGAAATAATGTTCTTTGTTACTATAGTGTTAGATGACTCATTTCTGGAAAGAAACAATTTGGAGAAAATTGTCAGGATCAAAATCGCAGTACCCCTTCTCTAAAAGTGAACATAATTAATACATGTATGATGTATCTTTTAAAGATAAAGTATAATTATAAATTTTGACACTTTATTGAAATTTATGTCAATGATTTATCAGACAATTGGTTCATGAAACTGTTGCTATGTACAATTACATTTGTATGTCCAATAATGTTTGAAATTGGTTAGTTTTTAAGGTCTGAGAATTTATGCTTGTAAAAATGCATTTATACAATCCCGATTTTCAAAATGTTGTTATTGAAGCCATCTAAAATAGTCTAAAAGTTCAACAGTCAAAAATGTCGTTCAGCTTGACAGTTGAATTATTAAGGCAAATCCTGTTTATTAGACTGGGGTATGGCTGGTGGGCGGGCAAGCAGCAACACCAAACGGGAGATTTCCGGTCATTAACTTAGTTTGAACTAACCATCTTTATGAAACTTTGTATATACCGGTAGCTAGCTTACATGGAGAGCTAGCTTGGGGTTGTAAGTAGGTCAAGGTCACTGTTACTAAGAATTTAAAAAAGGTTTCCCGTCAATAGCTTCAGTTTGAATTACCCATCTATATGAAACTGTGTAGATAGCTAGATTACATGGAGACCTAGCTTTGGGTTGTAAGTAGGTCAAGGTCACTGTTACTAAGAATTTAAAAAAGGTTTCCCGTCAATAGCTTGAGTTTGAATCACCCATCTGTATGAAACTTTGTATATAGCTAGCTTACATGGAGACCTAGCTTGGGGTTGTAAGTGAGGTCAAGGTCACTGTTACTAAGAATTGAAAAAAGGTTTCCGGTCATTAACTTGAGTCTGGATTGATCCATATATAAACTTTCTAGGAATATGTCATTGAGTTGTATAATTAAACAATTATTTTATTTTGATTTTACCTGTATAAGCACAGTTATGGCTCTTGAAGTGATAAATATTTAATAGTATAATCTTCCAATAAGTCATACAGTGATCGGAAGTTACCGGTACCTTTGATCCCAATAAATCATACAAGTAAGATTGTACTGTCTTCCAATTAGACATACATTGATCAGAGTTACAGGTTCTTTTGCTCTCAATAAATCATACAAGTTGGATTGATTAGTCTTCCAATAAGTCTTACAGTAATTGGAAGCTAAAGTTACTTTTGCTCGCAATAAGTCATACTAGTTGATTTATATATTGGTGCAAGAAATGATACAGTAATTTGGTTTATATGAGTGCATTTGAGCTACAGTCTTCATATTAACGTTGTAAAAATATTAATCAGTAGGTATAGTTATGTACCATGACATGATTTAAGGGCTTGTAGGAGCATCCTTGTCCTAAGGTTACCGGTAACACATTGTTCTCTATTTTCATAGAAACTTGTAGATTTGTTTCGTACCAGAAGATGTGATAACCAGTTCATTCATCAACTTTAGAACTTTCGACATCCTAGTATATACATTTATATGGTATAAAATGACATTAAAACGTTTGTTTTTGACTTGAAATATTCATTTTTACATGTTTTCTGTGAAATATATTATTGTTATCTCTACAGATGTATTTTATTATAACATAGATTAAATATTAGAGTTTTAAATAGACATAAATGTTGTTATGACTGTTTCCATCTAGAAAGATTCATTACTATGATGTATATAGAGGATTATGAATGAGTGATCATTCCTGAACACTTTTATTAAACTCATCGGCAGCCTCGTGTCATATTGTTTTTGTCAACGAGTTCAATAAAAGAGCATGAATGTAAGATTCTATTTATCATATAACCTTAGTAGACGCTAAATACCTTTGAAAATGATGATGTATGCTGCATAGGTTCATGAGGTTTCAAACAAAATTTAGCTGTACTTGGAGCAAGACGCAAAGACTTTGTGGACACAAATAACGCAAAATACACATCATTCTATTGGAAAAACGTACCCATGTAGTATAACATTATATCACACATGTGTAGTATAAGAATATGTGTTGTATGTTCTCGCTATACTAAACTGGATACAAGAAGTCATGTGATATAATGCATTACCCCACCTCTGACAATGAGTAGCTAAATCAATGAATTTGATTGGTCTATATCACAATCAAATGATTACTAAGTATTCTATCATTCCAAACAACTTGTTGGCCTATTGGTTCAGCGTCTGCTTTTAATATGAGAGGTTTGAGGTTATATTCCAGGCAGTGCCATACCAAAGACCAAATAAAAATGGTTTCAGTATTATTCCCATGCTAGACGCTCGGCATAAAAAGAAAACTGGCTTCTCGTCTCTCATACTCTGTGTGGATAACATCAGTAATGAGGCGTCAAGTGATTTGAAAGATAAAGTAATCAAGGGATGTTAGTGAAACATGTATGTCCCATAGCAGCCCAGTAGTTGGAAATGGTAAAGGTCACATTCACTTTGACCTACTGACCTCAAAATCAATAGGGTCATATAGTGTTAATGGCCAACATCCATGTAAAGTTTGATGATCATAGGGCAAGCGTTTTTTAATTATTTTAAGGAAACCATCTGGTCTAGAAAAAGTGGTAAAGATCACAGTGGCATTGACCTAGACTTAAAAAGCAATAGGAGATATATATCTACTGTTGCTGACCAACCTGCATGCAAAGTTTAAAAATACTAAAAGCATCCTCCTTATTGAATGGAAACCAATTGGTATACCAACGGAGATTAGCAAAGCAAAATACCCTCTCATTAAAGTTCAGGGGCATAATTAATATCAGCTAAAATAACTCAATACACTGAAGCAGTAAATGTGCTTTTTTGCGTGTGCAGACATGACTAGGATAAGCATGTGATTTGTTATTACAGAGTTACTGCCCTTTTTCAACTTATGAGCAATTGAATGGAATCATTACTAATATTGGATATTGATTTATAACATGCTAAGAACATTGATGCAAAGCCAATATTGATGGCTTGAAAGGGGCATCAACTGTGTAAAAACAAATCACATGCTCATCTACTTGTCAAGGTCAATCCACATGTGAGGTGTGGTGAAAGCTATATTTCAAGAGTCATTGGTCGGAAATTATTTTTCATGTCATTGACCTCCAAATCAGTAGGGTTATCAGCATGTCAAGACAAATCTGCAAATAACAATTAGCAATATGTGTGAATTTTGATAAAACAACCAATCCAAATAAGCAAAACAATATGCTCACTCTTCTATGCAAAGGAGTGTAAAAGGGCTATAACTCCCAACAAAATCCTTAATAGAGTAACTGTCTCTATATAATGTGGTCATAGTTACAGTGATCAAATTAGTTAATTTTAAAGTCAATACTTTTGATAGGCAATTAGAATTTATTTCTTCGACATAACTTAAGATATACACTGATAAATACATGTAAAGTTGTATTGTGAATGAGTACATACATGATTACCATTCTGAAAGTGAACAAGTTTTCCAAGCTTCAAATAGATATCATTATGTGAGATACTTGTCTTACAAAACCTTAACCAAAAACAACCTTAACCAAAAAACAATCAAAATCAACATGTATTATTTGTAGTAATTTATCTACAAAAGGCATCTTACAAGAATATTAAACTCAAAACCTGTGATAATGACCACCTGCATACAAAGACCTTTCTGTCCAGATCCCATCCTTTTCAAATTTCTGTGCTTTTATTTACTGTAAACCACGAAATTATTTTTCCCTATTTAAAGTGCTAAAAACATTGACATCAAGGGAGAGTTAAAAGCGAAAAGTTAGTATTCATGATAGTAAATTGGTTTACAGTGTAGACGCGTGTGTATCATAAAAAAGAACATGAACACCACTGATTCAATATATTGTCTGAAATGTTCTTTTGTATTTGGAAAGTTCTTTTTTTGGCCAATAGAGCCTGGGCTAAAACTTTCAGCTGCACTTGTAGTCTGATGTAGACAGGTCAGAACTCAACTTCAGCTTGTATAAAATTTAAAAACGATGAAGATTCCCAACATTTGCAGTATTTCGTCGTATGTGCAGCGCTAATACATCCAAAGAACTTCATTGGCACAAATAGTGATCTCCAAAATTGTGTGGATCAATCAACTGGTTTTAGCTTTTTTCTGGACCTGGAATTCCTAAAACATTTGTCAGCTACAGTTGGTGTTGATCTGTAAAATAAAGAGAGTGCAGATATAATACAACATTTCAAACAAGTATTATTGTAATTAGGATGATTTTTCTTAATTGAACGAATTGAATGATTACATAGAGATAGTTATTTTTTCCATGGACACACATAAATTGTGACTTGCATATAATTGCAAATTCAATACCAGTATATATTATATACATGTATGTATTCACCAATACTGTTAAAGAAATGAGTCATTAATGATAATTACTCAGTGAGTGTACTATGTCTGGGTTTGGAACCAGTTCATTTTATTGAATACTTCTTTGAACTTGTACTGTATGGTCAGTGGTTTTTTTCCGCGAAAATATATGGAGATATTAGGCCCCTTTCCCTTCTCCGTAGAGTATATATTTCCCCTAAAATTTCTAAATTTCCCCCCTTGAGTCGATCTTGCTCAATATTTTTCCACATAAATAGACCAATTGATTTGATAAATAAATGCAGAATGGATTGAAGTAAGTTTGTTTGACCTCCCAGGCTTAAAATACCACCAATAATCAATTTAACTAGCATTTAAGGGGAATTCAACAATAATTCAAAATTCCTCTTTTGGATTTTCCGCACACTGATGTCCCCTTCCTATGGGACCAAACCCCTTTCCCCCAAGAGTGAAAAGAAACACTGATGACACATACCTGAGAGATACAGTCAGTAAATCTACACCTATATACATGTATATATCAACTTGACCTTTTCTGCAAAGAGAGGTCTCTTCTTGGATTTAACTGAAAAATAAAGAATGCTGAATATTAACCATAATTGATTTACTAACATACTCACCCAGACAGTAACTCACTAAATGGTCATTAATCATAATCAATAATTCCCCTAATTTGGATTCAAACGGTGAAACCTATGACCTTCTGTTAAAAAAACAGACATTTTAATCACTAGGCCACAGGTAGCTATAAACACACTGGATTGCAAACATTGTAGAGTAAATGTTGTAGAGCAATCAGTGATTAGTTAATGCTTGTTTCATTTCAAAGGTTGACCAATATTTGCAAAAAGTGAAGTGATTGCAAACTAATTTTTAGAACAATAGATCTGTATTGTTAGCATTATATGCAGTATGTATAAAATAGAAATATAAAACTATTACTTGATAAATAAACTTCGAAAATAAATTTTTTACTTACTTCATTTAGTATGGAAAGGGTTGTTTCAACTCATTGTCAGTTTTACTCTGTTTCTGGCATGTGTCCAGCATTAAAAGGATGTCATATACGCCATCGCATTAGTGCATCCAGTAAGTCTATCATAGAGATCTGTAAACAATAAAATATTTTATAGGTAATTTATAAAATAAGTACATTCAACACAGAACCTACAAACTGGAAAATAGTTTTAGTCTAAAATGTTGGTATGATGAATACAATAGGATCTGCATTTGTTAACCATTAAAGGTGTAGAACCCGGATGTAGCACTTAGCTGGCTAAGCACTGACAATGTACAGTGTTCTATTCTAGTCCCTTTCTCTATCTTAGGCCCTACCTGAGCTCACTGTGCGAAAACTTGGCTTCTTCTAAGATGTAAAATAGATAAGCTTGCTGCAGTGCTTTATAATTTTTGACTGGGCAGACAGGGAAGCTCGATTTATACCATGTAGGCCAGGCAAAATGGTTCAACTAAGTTTGACAATATGTAACTATTCATTAATGGATGAGAGAGTGTGCAGGCACTTTTTTCCGATGGGGTCCTGGCTTTAACTGAAGGGACAGCAAGTAGAAGAGACTGTGGTGTGATACGAGGTATCCGGGAGCACTGCCCTAGCTTTTTCCAAAGAGGCACCTCGGTTCTTTAACATGATCGGTGTATAGCACCAATACACGTGATACTATATTTGTACCTCTGGGTTGCCAACCAGTTCATCTCTAGTTGGGTGGGAATCACTGAAAGGGTGGCACGATGGTCGAGTGGTAAGATGCTTGACTCCTGATCGAGAGGTCCCAGGTTCGATTCTCGGCCCAAGTACTTGGTCATTAAAGACTCATTTCGGAAACACTATTTAGTGTTTCCCACCAAACTAGAGATGATGCTGATAGGAAACCCAGGGGTAATCTCGCGTGTATTGGTGCTTTACACCTGGCACCTTAAAGAACCAAGGAATCTATTCGCAACAAGCTAGGGTATTGCACCCAGATTCTTTGTATCTCACCTCTGTCTCTAAAATTTGCGATAATGTCCCAGAGTGGGCCCTGCAAATAACATGGAAGAAAGAAAGCGTTTCAGAAATGACCCTAGGTCGAGGATCGAACCCGGGACCGCTTGATCAGTAGTCAAGCAAGCTACGGTGCCACCCAAGAGAGCATTCACCCTGCAAGCAAGTCATCCCATACATTTGTCAATGGGTGACATAAGCTGATGAATAGATAGATAGGCCTACCCGTAGTCAAACAATCTCGACTTAGAGTATCCACTTCTAATGCGATGGAGATAAAGGTCAGAAATTAAAAAATCTCCTGGCAGATTGCCCCACATCTAGGCCTACCCGGTATTGACAGTCTAAAGCAAGAGTGTTCCTTTCAAGGATAAAATGTCTCAAATTCGACCAAATGCAGGTATGACCGTATCAGGTGAGATCCCTGGCAGCAATATGCTATAATTGTAAAAATGGCTGGTAGTCTGGTACAGTATGCCTTTGATTTGGCTCAGCACTGTGCTGGCTATCCCATTGTCAGCATCAAATATGCTTGGGAAGTTGGGTTACAAGTCTTCATCAACAGCGTTTATCCAGGAATCTCCACCAGTCGTACTGTACTGTGGCAATTGCACGAACAATTACCTGATTAATGATCTTTATAAATCATGACATGACTGGAGCTTTATGCACTTGCCTATATCGATTTGAAGGGCTAACGAACTAAAAAAATGAGAAATTAGCAGATGACACTTGAAAAAATGCAAAACCCGCGCATTTTTAAATAAATCTACTGCTCTAATAGGCATTCATTCTTCGTAATATTAAATATCAACTTACCGTCAACTATTCTTTATCATTCTGGTTCAGCTGAATCAATCAGATACATGATAAATCGCCTCTCAACCAAGTGTAGCGGCATATTTCTTGTCGTTTGAGAGCTGCCATTTGTAAATACTGAAGAGCACTTCCGCTCAGTGAGGTCAAGGTCAAATTACCCCATACCGGTCCTAATCTTTTGGAGTAGGACATGTGGTACCAGTCTAGTGAAAGGGGGACAACCAATGCGTGACTGTGCGATAAGATCCAAGTTTTCCGATGAGTTAAATGTTGTTAGTGTTAGCAACGAAACAAGCATCAAAATGGTGAGTTGTGTGCATGATGATATTTTGATATGCTGATTGCTTTAAATTCATTTTATTTCATGAAAACACATTGTATTTTACTATCTTTTTTGCTCTTATTTTGTGGGTTTTTTTTATTTTCAGTCGAAAGGAACTTCAATCAAGGACGCTATCGCGAAATTCGTAAGTAAACAAAAGTGAAAGTGGGTGGGGTAATGAGTAATTTCAGTAAATAAAAATATTTGGCTATGGAAAGTTAGGTGACATTTACTTTATTAATATTGAAGATGTCTTTACAAAAATGTTTGTTAGTCTGAAACCATAAAGAACACATTTGAAGGTTATAGATCTAGTTGATTAATATTCCTATATTGCTGTATTGGTCAATTTATTGCACAAAATGTAGGGATCTGCCAGAAGAAATTGTGATAGCAGGCTCCTAATATTCGTCACCCATCTAGAGATGAACAAGTTGGATATCCAGAGTTATATAGTCTTGTGTGTAGCCAGTATAGCCTCGCCTCGTATTTCAGTGGTACCCCTAATTCCGTGGTATTGGATATAAACAGTTGTGTGTGTTATGCATACAAAGTATACCTGTAAATAAGTGCACTATCACTTAAATCTCACAAATTAATAAAAAATAGACAAAAAAGTAAATAAACAATCTTTTTGGGCTGAATTAACTATTCCTCCTAGTAAAGAGTAAATTTTCTGTTGTTTTTAGAGTAGGTCACTTGCTAAACCGCCAGCAACAAAAGTATACATAACATCTTATGTTAACTTGTCTATTACAGTTAGCAACATCTGTCTTAAGATTTTTACTTGGTTTCGGACCGGTGCATGTCTTGTAGGCGACACTAAGAACTGTTTTCATTGGATACCGTGGAAATTTAATAGGGGTATCCGCTCTCCAAGTGTAGAAAGGAGTAGGTTATTGAAAAACTTAATTTTGATTATGTTTTGCCTGATAAAAACATTTAATTAGAATAAATAATAAACCAAAGGTACATTTTATTATTCAGTGGCAGGCTGTAACTAGTATTGCTGTTTTAAACATTTTATTTAAGTTAATAATTAAGTGCCACGGAAATACGAGGCACCAGTATACTACACACAACTTCTGTCTCCGGTGGTTTTCTTCCACGGTAGTCACTAAGTCGAGATTGTTTGACTAGTCTTGTCTGTATCAATGCTAGGTTAGACCAGGCAGGCTACAGAACCAAGGAATCTATTTGAAACAAGCCTTGGTCCAACTGCATCGGCAAGGTAGTTCAGATTTAATAAATGTGCATCACAATTAAGGCATCGGGAAAAGGGTCATTTGGGTCTAGGGGAAGCCTCAGAGTAGTCATTAGAGAATTTGCGATATCCACGTTCCCAATGACTCTCCAAGCTTATTCATTTGTTGAACTGGGAGTACATCACCAAGGCAAAAAATGCTCAGTAGGACCAAGGCATTAATTGTTTATATTCAGGAGGAGAAAGAAGGATGTAAAGGGTCTGAAGCAGAACATGTCATGTTGATTGCCCAGCTGCCACCTGTTGAAAAAATGGACGCATCATTATCTACACTTTCGAAATGCACGTAAGAACATGGGCAAGGGTTAATGAAAAAGAAATGAGACACAAACTAAAATTCAGAGAAAATGCTGAATTTTAGCAAGACTCTTAAGAAAAAAGTCAAGCTATTGTCCGGATCATGTATATCCATGGCATTATATAGTGTGTGTACGTTGGTTAAGTTTATTGTCAGAGTCATTTTCTCAAATACTATCAAAGTTATCCACTTGAAACACTTATTCAGAATCACAAGGGGAGTCCATCTATTGACAAGGCTGATAACCCTGTAACCTATATAAAATTGTTTATTAAGTTTTCTGCCCTTGTTACTCTTAGCATTTTCACTCACAGATAAGTAAGGGTACAATGTAACAACCCGAAAGACTGTGCTCTTGTTAAATCTTATCTTGTAGCTGCTAGCGATAAAATTATAATATTTATTTTTGTGGTAAGCACATGGTTAAACATGTTGAGCTTTGATCATGTCATAGAAATCTTTCTAAGATAATGGTACATATTGTCTTTTTCAGAAAACTCTCTCTGTCCACAAACTGTATTGAGAAGATTGCAAATTTGAATGGTTTAAGTAAGTAAAAATAATGTAAATTTGGTTAAGGAGGGGGGGGGGGAGACAATCCATTCCATGACCAACTAATAACAAAGATGAAGAAATAGTAATATTACATGTGCATATTTCCCTTGTTAATTGCACACAGAAGGGATAAGGGATGACATATACTTTGCGTGTTTTCTTTGTGTGAACTATTACAACGACTACTTGCTTTCTCACATATTTTAATTTTTGGCCAACGACCGTCGCCATAATTGAAAATAATTATTGTATGTGGTATGGAGAATTTATACTGATCCACAACTTTCTAATAGCATTTATTGTCTTCATTTTCAACCCAGGTTATATGTCAGCCGCATTACTACAACATAATATAAACATAAATCTAAAGAAAAAATATTGCACAATTTGCTTAAATTATAAATTCAACACAAGAAAGTTGTCTTGTATATAGTTGTAACTTGTTATAATTATCAATTTATTATTATGATGTAACACTCAGAAGCAACCGTTGACCTCAGCATCTTGATAAGTATCCGGATTGCTGTTTACTGTCGAAGCATTACATATGAGTTTTCAGTTCTGTGTAATTAAAAAACAGGGCATGTACTTAGAGAAGTGTTATATCGGTTAACTACTGTGGAGGATTCTGTTTTGAAAACCAGTATTATTTTTTCATTTCAGAGAATTTGAAAATTTTATCATTGGGAAGAAATAACATCAAATCCCTCACAGGTCTTGTAAGTATTTTTATACATGTGTCCTAAAATTGCAGAAAATTCCGAAAGTCCTGATTTGCTGCATTAGAAAAAGTAATCTTTTCTGCACAAAATATTCAAGAAATTATCAAAGTTATGGTCAATTGAAGGTCCATAAATGAAATTTTATCAATAAAACAATGTTTGAAGCCTTGTTAAGGTGTTGGGATGTGTTCTTGTGGCACCAAAAACTGATTTGCGACTTGTTTTCAGGATTGGGAATTATGGCATAGAAGATTTACTGATTTACAGTACATGATCTATTACAATTTTTCACCTACAAATCTTCAGTGATACCATTATATCATTATATGATACAGACAATGTTGGTTTTCCTTTTGCTCCACATGTGGAGAAGTTATTGGTTTCTTGTGGAAGGGTAAGTGAGTACTGGTTAGTATTCAGTCCAGGAAAACTGGTTAAGTGAATCTGCTGCCATATATAACAGCCACTAAAACATTATACAAGAAATGTTGTTATTGCTAAAACAAATATACACTGAAAATGATTTACCTTAAAATAGAATCGGTTCATGATGTCATCCTTTGTTTGATTTATCCTTGACACTTGGGCAACACGCTTGGTCCCACCAAGCATTTTTTGGTGTCGGCGATGTACTCCTGATTTAAATAAATTAGCTTCGGGAGGCATATGGAACAGGGGTATCACAAACTTTCTAATAATTACCCTGAAGCTGCCCGATACCAGGAAGACCCTTTGCTCAATGCCTTCCCATGTCATTTATTAAATCGGGAGAGGAGAAAAATCTCAGTGTGACCAAGGCAGTACCTAAGTTGCCTTCAATGTAAAAACTTCTAAAAGTATTTTGGTATTCCAGGAAGCAGTAGGAGACACACTTGAAGAACTTTGGATATCTTACAACAAAATAGAAAAACTGAAGGGTATCAATGTTTTGAAGAAATTAAAGGTAAGAACTTGATATTATGGTTGTTTCTGTATCGTTCACTATTTTGAATCACGGTACCTCTTTATAGCCTAGTGGTTTAGTGTTTGCTTTCTTCTAGTGGGGAAGGTCCCAGGTTCAATCCCAGGCAGTGTCATACCAAAGACAAAATGAGAATGGTATAGCTTGCCCACATTGACACGAGTCTGACCTATTGATTACCATAATTTAACGGTTGATATATTGCCAACGTTTACAACACCGATTGTATGTTTTCATAATCGGGAAGTATCACGAAGACGCTCGTGATGTAATACAAACACAAATCTTAAATACCGATATTGCACGATTTGCTAGCGAAAATTGATATATTCAAAGCAAGAACCTTGTAATATATTCTTGCATAAAGGTCAGGATCAGGTCAAAATAGCCAAGCTAAACCAGTAATTCCCTTGCTTGATGTTCGCCACATAAGGGAAAATGGCTCTCTTCTCTCAGACCCTCGTTGCGATGGATAACATCAGGAATGAGGTGTCGAGAGTGATTAATATAAGTTGGAAAAACTTTCACAGTCAACCTTAAATAAATAAGCATTAACTTATATACATTGCAGCATGCATAGGAAGCTAGAAACCACAAAATATTTAAGAATTAAACTATGAAAAGCTGAAGTATCATAAGGCGCTGTCATACAGGGGTTTGGAGTTATGACACGTAGGAATCAACCACAAAGGCCATCATTAATAACAATGCCTGGGATAGACTAACTATTGTGTAACAAAAGGTATATTATGGGATTTGAACCCATGACCCACAAAGGCGACAGCGCCTAGCACTGAAGTGATCACAATCATACTGACTGGGTCACCGAAACAACTAAAAAAGAGGCTCTAATGAGGCTGATAATATTTGCCTCACAGACATACATCGCATTATGAATGCCTGGGACAGTAGCTATCCATGAAATATTTATAAATCGTATATAAAGTTATAAACCCTCACCCGATTGGGTGGCATTCAAACCCACAACCACAACGGGGAATGTGTGCTGAATCATATATTAGTCTGCTGTGTAGCAACAGCCTGTACTTGATTATTTTTCCTGTATTTCAGGTTTTGTTTATGTCATGGAATGAAGTCAAAGATTTGGGTGAATTTACCAAACTTGTAAGTTGTCATTAATTTAATCTAATCAGTATGTTTTAAAACGAATATTGTCATTATAATTCCGACCTTTGGGATAACAAATTTGTGTCATCACAGCAATGATGTTCTCCTCCCCCCCCCCCATAAATTTTAAAGGCCTCTTACTATTAAATTTGAATCATTTTTAAATTGATGTATACACCTGCTCAACAGAAGTTGTAAGGGCGTATCCTTTTTTCAGCTTGTCTGTCCGGCCGTCTGTTCATAGACGGATTCTGTGAACGCAACTCCTCCTACAGTTTTTTACTGAATTTCCTTCGAACATTCACACATTAACAACCTAACAACCTAACCATGTAGACAGGTTTCTCAATAACAGCAGGCCATATCGATATTGACTGTTTGAAAACCATTTTAGGCCGGCTAAAAAAGTGAAATTTATACACAATTTGAAGTAAAAAGTTGCATTAAGGACCTTATTAGGCCTGTTGATAAAGCATTTCGGTTAGAACTTATTGAGAACTCTGCAATATGTCCTTTGCGGACATGGGGTATATAATTCGGCCGAATGGTGACAGTTCTATTTATTATTTTAATTTAACTTAGATAAATACAAATTTAAATGTGAACAAATTCTATTTCCAGAATGACCTCCCATGTCTGGAACAGCTGTTGTTTGTGGGAAACCCATTGGCTGAGGCTTTGGCTGAGACTTACCAAACTGTAGCCATGCAAAAACTACCAAGACTAAAAAAATTGGATGGTAACTTTTATTTTGTTATCTTATATCATTTAAGACACATTTTTCAACAAATTAGATCATTCTCTTGTTGATTTTGTGCTTGACATCTCTGCCATTAGTGTACTTAGTGTGAGGAATCACGTGATCAAATTATTTGAAATGAATAACATTTGCACTCAAAATATAGGCGATTTCGTCCGCTAACGGTGAATTTTTTCTTGATTATAGCGATCGTGCGTTTTATTTGACTACCGGTATATTATACAGTCTAAAGTATCTCCCGTATATGTAGGAACACTAGACAATTCCCAATTTTGCTCTATATTTAGCGATTGGTAAATGATGCTCGACCAAATTATTACACTCAGTTGAAAACTGCATTTGATCGAGCATCAATCAAAAATAGCTTAAGATAGGGCGAAATTAGTACTCATCGGGTATTTTAACATATACGGGAGATACTTTAGGCTATATAATATAACCATAGTAAATGCAGCACGATCGTTATGATCAAGAAAAAAATCACCCTTAGCAGACGAAATCGTTTTGAATGCGAACGTTATCCATTTGATGACGTGATTCACCACACTGGTATTTCTTGTTGGCTTAATGTCAGAATAATACAACTGGTTACTCTGTTCATAACTAACAAAGAGTGTTCACAAGAACCAGTAATATAAGGGTTAAGGTCACATGTGGAGGAAATTCCACTGAAGTTGTCAATTCCTTATAAACAGGGTATGTTTGTACTGGTTATCTGTAAATACAAAAACAAGTGATTCATCTATTTTATTAATAGTAAGTAAGTTAGTTAGTACTGGTTAATAAAAAAACATTTGGATGTATCTTTGCAATAGACCTACTCCGAATCTCCACTAATCTGTAGGTACAAACCAGTCTTTATACGCCCGTTTTGAAAAACGGGACGTATTATGTGAACACCCTTGGCGGGCGGGCGGGCGGGCGTGCGGGCGGCGGCGGCCAATATTTGTCTGTACTCTAACTCAAACAGTTTTTGTCCGATCGTCTTCAAACTTGCTGACAATGCTTATGGGTGTAATATCTAGGCCAAGTTCGATTATAGGCCAAATCGGTGCAGGCCTTCTTGGGTTATGGTCCTTCTTTTACCAAAAAAATGTGCAATTGGCCTTGTCTGTACTCTAGCTTAAACAGTTTTCATCCTATCATCTTCAAACTTGCTGACAATGCTTATGGGTGTAATATCTAGGCCAAGTTCGATTATAGGCCAAGTTGGTGCAGGCCTTCTTGGGTTATGGTCCTTCTTTTACCAAAAAAATGTGAAATTGGCCTTGTCTGTACTCTAGCTTAAACAGTTTTCATCCGATCATCTTCAAACTTGCTGACAATGCTTATGGGTGTAATATCTAGGCCAAGTTCGATTATAGGCCAAATTGGTGCAGGCCTTCTTGGGTTATGGTCCTTCTTTTACCAAAAAAATGTGAAATTCGCCTTGTCTGTACTCTAGCTTAAACAGTTTTCATCCGATCATCTTCAAACTTACTGACAATGCTACTGGGTGTAATTTCTAGGCCAAGTTCGATTATAGGCCAAATCGGTGCAGACCTTCTTGGGTTATGGTCCTTCTTTTACCAAAAAAATGTGAAAATGGCCTTGTCTGTACTCTAGCTTAAACAGTTTTCATTCGATCATCTTCAAACTTGCTGACAATGCTTATGGGTGTAATATCTAGGCCAAGTTCGATTATAGGCCAAATCGGTGCAGGCCTTCTTGGGTTATGGTCCTTCTTTTACCAAAAAAATGTGAAATTCTCCTTGTATGTACTCTAGCTCAAACAATTTTCATCCGATCGTCTTCAAACTTGCTGACGATACTCATGGGTGTAATATCTAGGCCAAGATAAGTTTAAAGATGATTGTTCAAAAATGTTTTGACATAATATGGGCTTTTATTTCATAATCAATATTTTTTTCACTAACACAACCAAGACGGGCGTATTTTGTGACATTTTGGCATCTTGTTACCGTATATAATCTTTGTCACTTGAATATTCATATCTGGACAATAGAGTTGGGGTCAGTTGTGATTGCATATGAATACAAAGTCTAACTAGGCCAGATTTGTTTGTACCTACATATGAATTAAGCGAAAACCACCTTGTACAAAGTTTCGTATATCATCAATTTCAGGTGATGTTTTGACTGGTGATACCCAACAACAAGAGGAAGACTAAATCGAGTGGATCTGTGAATCTATCCCTCATTTCATCAGTTTCTTGTTTTCATGTTGAACCTCATGCCCTCTTGGTTAATCTAGAAATGACCCTCATTCCATTTCAGTGGGTTAATCTCAAATCGACCCTTATTTCTTTGTTTAATTGTTGAACCTGCCCTCATGGTAATCTAGAACTTTACCCTCATTACATTTTCTTGGGTGAATCATAATTCAACCCTCATTGCATTGCTTGGGTTAATATTTAAGCACCCCTCTATCCATTGCCTAGGTTAAATCTCGAATCAAGGCTCATTCCATCACTTGGGTTAACCTTGAATCAACCCTAATTCTATTTCCTTGGGTTTAAATCTTGTCTTGTATATTTTTGGATCCAATGGAATGGATAGAAACCAACAATATTAATGACTTTATGATACCGTATTTTCAATTTAAATATAATGGCCAGTTGGTATAAAATATCAAATTTAAGCAAGCCAGATAATGGCACTAAAAATTTATGAAAGTTAAAAAGTTTGAAAAACCTGAAAATCTCAAAACTTGACAAAATTATAATGGGAAAATAAAGGAAAACATATCTGTATTTTCTTGTACTTTTCAAAGGGTTTTTGCTATTTCTCTATGTTCAAAAAATTTTTTTTTCAAACTTACTACATTTTGGGGGTATCTTACTGGAAACAAACAGTTCTTTTATTAAGTTTGAAGAGATTCTGACATTATAATTATTTAGTTAGAAAATTATATACAGTATTTTGTGTCTCTTATATTCAATCGATTCTTAAGCATTATGTTTGTTTTGTAATTTTGTAAATATATAATACTCATAATCTTATCTCGTCCATATAGCATGTACATTATTAGATCAAATGTCAATTGCCTAAGCAAAGTGCAACCAAGCCCCTTCATTGAGTTATCACCTGTTCAATTAAATATAGAAGGCATGGAATACCTCCTCTGGAAAACACTATGTAGCGCTTTGCTTAGGCAATGGACAGCAGATTATGCAATGTTCTGTTTTCTGCCAAACCTGTGACTGTTATCTAGGAATAATTGTCTAGAATCAAACAGGTTGACCAAGTGCATTTAAGCAAAATTTATTTGATTTTTTTAGTTTTATAGGAATTTGATTTATAAATGAAATTTACTATCCTTTAGTACTGTAACTTATTATTCTGTAGTAATGTATATGTGTATATTGTTTTTTAGAAGGTGCTTTATATGTGTGCTATTTTCTTCTTTCCCCTCCCCTTTGAAGAAGCTGGGAATATACTAGTATAAGCATAATTAAAGCATTATGTTGTGTTGGCATGTCCATCCATCTGTAGGGAGACCAAATGGTTTGTAAACAATACCATAGACCTTTGTATCCACCGGCATAATATTGATTGCAAAGTGACTGGGTATGAAGGGCTTTATATCCAAGTCCCATTGTCCTTCTATAAAGATGATTTCTCATTGATAACCAGGTTAGACTATGATTATTGGACCCAATGAACAAACTTGTGACAAATACTTGATCATTAATGATTTGATGTGAGTAGGTCAAAGATTAAGGTCAATGTGACCACCAGTGCCAAAACAATCTCGGACTTATAACTAGTAACTAATAACTTTAACTAATGAACTTTGAATAAATAAATGAAAGAGGATGGATCGCAACATATAGGTTGAACCTTATTGATTTTTCGATAAGGTAACAAGGTCAAAGGTCAAGTTTGGCATATACGCTTGATCCTCATAACCTCTCAGTTCTTCTTACATTATTTCTTGAGTTCTTATAATAGTTTGGTGCCATATTTTTCATTACCACGATTTTGTTCCTATTGTGATAATGAATGGCTCTTTGTTGATCTTTATTGTTGTTCAAACAAATTACCCAGTAACCCTTAACATAATTCAACTGTTGTCTATTATTTAGTTCTGGTGCTTTAATGTTTTCATAAGCGGAGAGTATTATGCAAGTATAGTCCAGTTAGGATATTTTGACAGTGATGTCATCGTTTATGTGTACCCAAAAGATTAAGACCATTGCTTAAACAGATAAGAGTTCAGTTTGGTATTGAACTGTTGGTAAAATCATTTATACTTGTTTTTACACTGTAATAGTCGATTGTTCCACTGCATCACTGTATTCTTACCCTAACTGGACTGTATACGTATGTGATTTACTAATTAGAAACAAATATAACTTTTCAGGAAGGCACAATATTTAATTACATATTCTCATCGAAACAAGTTTCACATGGTCTTGATTCGGATCACATATTTTAGTGTGCAATGTTTATTGATTAACTCAACAGAAATTTTATTTTGTGATATATTTGAATTTGCTGTTACTGTTCATTATATACCATGTGCTTTTTATTTGACTAAGCTGTTATACATACTTTTAATAACTTTTACATATGTTACCAAATTATATATATTTTTATTTTACAACAACTACTGCAATGATTCTGTGTTTGATACTTTGTCTCTTTTTAATGCCCACCATCTTTGATGAGGGGGTATATGGCTTTGCATATGTCTGTCGGTTGGTCTGTCGGTAGACCAAATGGTTTAATAACTCAAGAGCATGTTGCCCTAAAATCTTCAAACTTTACATGGTGGTTGTCCAGCAGCAGTAGATGACCCCTATTGATTTTGAGGTCAGTAGGTCAAAGTCAAAGTGACTTTATGGGGCATATTTTTGTGTTTTACAAACATCTTTTTTATTATTAGTATTATATGCCATATAGCTATTATACGCACTCTTTACTTGTAGCATTATTTATAGATAAATATAAAACTATATATTTGTGTTGTCGTCAATTTATGATGTGCTGTATCATTTATTAAAGAATAACAATGGATGTATCCCTCGTACACAAACTGGTACCCTTTTGCAATTGACCATGGCAATTGCCTAAGCTCTACTAGACATTCTGACTTACAAAAATGTATATGCCTAGAAAGTTTGATGATAATTTTAGAGGTAAGGTCAACACAAGCAAAATTGCACGATTTCAAGGGACACAACTCTGATAAAACTGCTCAAATCCAAATGTGTAGGACTGTGTACAACTACTGCAAAATCATTTAATTTTGATGGGATAAAATTTTGTGGTTTAGGAAAAAAATACACCTCGATGGGACGTAAATTTGTGGGTTTTGCATTTCAGGTAATAAATAAAAGGGTCAAAATTATTTTTTGTTGGGATTTAATTTTGTGGTTGGTAGTGAACCACGAAAGTTACCGTAATCTCCCACAAAAATTCATGGTTTTACAGTATGCATGATTACAAATATCCTACATAACTTTGAAGACTTAAGTATAATTGGGATTTTTTTCAACAACAACACGTATTCTGTAGAATTATTATTATTATAGTAACGTTTCGGCCGAGGCCTTCTTCAGAATAACAATACAACGGATGTGACGTCATGACGTTAACGTAACATGACGTCGCACAATTGCGGGAAAAACAAACAATGTAACAAATCAATAAAGTTCGAGTTCAATAATATACGGATCAGAATACATGAATTCCTATAGAAGTATATATATAAAAAAACATTAATAGGAATAAACGTATAGTATTGAACATAAAATTCACTGATTATACATTAAACAATAATTTTTTTTTTTTTTTTTTTAAGACTTAAGTATGAAATACATATTACTAGGTATAGTTAAGAGTGACATAAAAATTTAGTTATTTCAAGGGCCACAACTGATCAAATCTGCATAAAAAAATATGTAGGTACACTACACCCCCTGGACTGGAATCCTATGAAGTTCACTGAAGAGCATATTTATACTTTACTACTTACAGACGACACAGCATTCCTTTGAAAGGGCATAAAAAATGAACAAAAAAATTATAAATCCAATAAAGTATCCAGTACATGAATAAATATTACAAAACAAATGTTATCAAATCAATTATGACACAGTTCCTGTGCAATGTATGTATGATGAAACTGGATCGGAAATACATATGTAGAGTATAATCGGGTACAAATGTGAAAAGCTAGTGCAATGTAAAACAGACTGTAGTATAAGCCAAACATAAATATAGCTGAATGTTGAAGATAAGTTTATCACGTTGAAATAGACGAAGGTGTAACATCTCTTGATTTGAACCGTCAAACTTCAAATGAGGATAATGGATGGAGATGTATGTAATGCAGCAATGAATCTATGATAATGCATGGTATTGACCAAACATCTTATAGTAGAATTTAAAACAATCTAGATGATTATGCCCCCGCACAACGTAAGGTGTGTATACTGTTTTCAGCTTGTCTGTCTGTAGGCGCATTCTTGTGGATGCAACTCCTCCTACAGCTTTTGCAGGGTTTCCTTTTTTCAACCTTTCATACAAGATCAACCTTAACACGTAGATGTGCATGAAGGAAAAAATTTGCGCTGAAATTGTTTTTCCATAATTATGGCCCTTTGTTCTTTTTTTTTCATTATGTAATATATATATAGTGGAAAATTCTTGCTGTTGGTTTTATCTATATAATAACTGTCGCAATTAGTTTATTACGTGGTAACTAGAAGTTAATCAGTTAAATTAGGGGGCCGGGGCATGCATCTACTTATAGACCCAAGCTCATATGTATACATAATCAGGACTTTTTGGAATTACAATTTTGATGAATAAAGATTTATGTTATAATATCATTATAATAAAATTATTATGTTTTCAAACAAAACTATAACCTAGTTAGTAGTAGGAAGTAGGCCTACCTTCTTGGTTGTTTGATTAATTCTGAAGGCCTATATTACAAATTAAAAAAGAACACAGTAAAACATAATTGGCATTGTCAAATGATAACTTGAAGAAAACTGTGTATAGTGTATAACAATTAAATTAATGAATTAAATAGAAAGTAAAATGAAAATAGTCACCTGATTCCTGAACAATTATTTTACATGGATATTTTGCGTAGTACGGAACTGAGTTGGACTTTAATGTTAACTTGAAAGTGAAAGGGGGACAACTCATGCGTGACTGTCAGATAAAATCCGAGTTTTTCGATTGGTAACTGTTAGCAACGAGACAAGCATCAAAATGGTGAGTTGTGTGGATTTTGATTTTATTTTACGCGCCTATTGTTACTAATTGATTTTATCTCGTGTAAACCCCTTTTACATGTTCTAATAATGAAACTGTTTATTTTCAGTCGAAAGGAACTTCAATCAAGGACGCAATCGCGAGATTTGTAAGTAAACAAAACACATTTTCATTAGTGAAAGTGGGTGGGGTATGGACCATATTTTTGTAGTTTTATGCTGTTATTTCTCATATAGCATATTCTTTGTGATGTATGTGGCAATATTTCAATGAAAAGTTCAATGTCATATCTGATAAACCAGGAAAGGGAAATAGTAGCATGTTTGACATTTTAATGGTTTCACTAAATCTGACACTAGTGACAGTGAACTGGTGATTCGAATGCCAATGGTCAAATTGTCTTACAAGTGTCAAATTCATAAATAAAAATTCTATTGTAACTGTTTGAGTTGTGTAATAGGATATTGCAGATAAAGCGCTTTTACTCTTTCAGACTGCATCCTAAATATAAGCCCTGATTATAAGCAGTCTTAATTATTGCCTGCCAGTGCCAGTCACATTCAGTGTGAAGGAGGCATATGCCGCATAACGTTGCATTATGTTACAATTTCAGTAATATGTCTTCACCCTTCTAGAATCAAGATATCTGCCAGTTATCGTTAAAACTTGAAAAGAGGTGTTAGATAGTATAAATCGATAGATGGATAGATATACATTTTTGTAAAAAATTTCAATAGCGTTGGTCATAGATCAAGTGCTATTGTCACTAATTTGTATAATCTAATCATATTATCATATTCAAGAGCATTCATTCATGAACATCATTTTAAAATTAAAATGGGAATCACTGAGCACCTAATGTGCATAACAAGGGTGTCTGATTTATTATGTATACAATTGTATGCCTTAATTTAAAAAGACACACAGCATTGTTTGTTATCCGTAACAATCTATGAATTAGTATTTTATCATCTATTTACCATGTTCCACAGCACCAACAACTGACCATGCTTTTTGTTACAGCTGGAATAGAATAATTAACAAGTATTTAGTTACAATAAGTATTATTCTCTGAATTCAGGAAGAAAAAGAAGGATGTAAAGGGGCTGAAGCAGAAAATGTCATGTTGATTGCCCAGCTGCCACCGGTTGAAAAAATGGACGCATCATTATCAACACTCGCAAAATGTGTGTAAGTACTATATAACATTATATATTATCTTCAGTATTATACTCCTAAATTCTACGTTCTGTGGGGGGGGTGTATTCATTGGTTGATTTGTTTGTCCCTTTCACATTTGTCCTGACTATTTCTCCATACTTTGCAAAATTCATCTGTACTAAATCTAGTTGTGCATGTCATCATTATTTGGAACACTTAGTCTAATGCTAAGATGTGTCAAGCAGTGTTTAGTGTATGTGATAAAACCACTCAGTATAACACAATTTATTAACTTTTTCAGAAAACTTTCTTTGTCCACAAATTGTATTGAGAAGATTGCCAATCTTAACGGTTTAAGTAAGTATGAGACATGTTTTGTTTATATTAAGTTCTTCAAGGTTGATTGTTAAGCAAGTTCTTACAACTTATGCTAATCATACTCACATGGTTTGCAAGTATTGACCGCCCAGTTTTACCCACCCGGAATATAATCATTATTATATCACCTTCGGTATGATAGTAGTTGCAGTTGTAGTGGTATTTACCTTCTGGAAACTTAATTGATATTGACATCCAATGGACTAACATTTGATAATTAAAAATAAATTCATAATAATAATAAAAACACTTTATTTAAAGAGGCAACACAGTTGGGCAACAGTCTTCCCTGTGAGCCTCTATAATTCATGATTCTTTGTGAAATGAAGGATATCTAGCATTTTTGAGAATTCCATTTTTAATATGATGTTTTTATTTTTCAGAGAATTTGAAAATATTATCGTTGGGAAGAAATAACATCAAATCTCTCACAGGCCTTGTAAGTATACAAGTATTTACACACTTTATTTTGACAATAGTTTGCCTATAAAATTTAGTGATACAGTCATATTCTACATCGCAGATTAAGGTGTTACCGGTAAAGTGTCCTTCTTGTTGTCCAGCACTGTTTCCTAAGTCTATCTCATACCTAAATCTAACGTATAGCTTGAAGACAAAGGTATTGCATAGCTTGCTTGAAACTTAAATTATGAATGATAAGTGGCAACTTTGTGAATTGCAGTGACTAAATACCATATCTCTATATATCCTGCAATTACATGTAATTCTAGAAAGCAGTAACTAAAAACAATAACTCTGTCTAGATTCATTTATTGAATTGTCTTCCTTATTTAGTTTCCTATTTAAAATGTCTTTTTCTGTCCTGAGCCGAGAGCATATAACTAAAAAAAAAACATTGATTAAGAACCATATTTTTATGAGTAAGCATTGTTTACACATAGGTTGGAGATGGTTATGTGAGCATGGCGCTGGTTTGATCAAGATTCATGTGATTTATGCCTGGTACTACTCACTGTAACATGCTGTTTCTGGTTTTCATTTCAAAACTTTGGTTACAATGTTCACTGTAATCTTAAATCAATGTGTAGTCTTTCACAAAAATATTGTATAAAACGTTTTGTTATTCCAGGAAGCAGTTGGAGACACACTTGAAGAACTTTGGATATCTTACAACAGAATTGAAAAACTCAAGGGTATCAATGTATTAAAGAAATTAAAGGTAAGAAACTTGATTATAACTGCATATCAACATTTAGAGTTGTTGTGAACTCTACATTTTATAAGAAAATATGAGTTAACTGGATATAATGAAGTAACGTTTTGACCCTAAAATAACCATCTTATTCAACCTTCAAAAGTAGAAACAAGATGCAAATTGGTTAAAAACTTGACATTGTGTACATTGGCATGTAACATTTTGTGCAGACAAGATGTAGCATATTTATATATGCAACATGATATTTGTAACATAAATGATCACATACAATGTATGCACAACATGAATTCAGAAAATTATGTAAAAGACTCACCAAAAGTTTGATATCTAAATTTCTGTTTTCCACAGTGCAATCATGTTTGTACTTGGGATAATACATTGATTGATATATAATGGGTATATATAATATTGTGTTAATTTTTCTTTCAGACTTTGTACATGTCCAACAATGAAGTGAAAGATTTGGGAGAATTTGGCAAACTTGTGAGTTTAATATTCTTCATTTTCGTATACGCACTCCTGAGCACCTAAATTTAAGAACTTCAATGCTCACTATAGGTGTACTGTGTTACTGGTTTTCATGGTATCCCTTTTCTGAGGTACAATAAAAATGGTGCACTATCGGAAATACTGATATTTTATTGATTTTACTGATAAGCCAATGACCTTTGGCTTTGAGTGAAGAGAAAGTGAAAATATAGTGGAAGGAATCTGGACACCCTGCGCTAGATCTTACATAATAGATTCCTTGGCTCTTTAATCTGCTTGTGGTGTATAGCACCAATTTATGTGAGACTCCCGCTCAGTTTCCAACCAGCTCATCTCTAGTTAGAAGGGAAACACTGAACAGCATTCCTGAAATTTTAAGTGCCCCTGCATAGATTCGAACCAGGGACCTGCCTAGATTCAAACCAGGGACCTCCACATTTTGTATTTAAGAGTGCTAACCACTCTACCACCATTACACCCTGATTGGTAAATAATTCATCACATTGTCAAGTGTTATTATACCCCCTGCACACCGTTACTCCTCCTACAGTTTTTGCAGGATTTCCTTCAAACTTTCACACATGAACAACCTTAATATATGTAGATGTGCATGAAGGGAGGAATTTGAACTGCGATGAATTTTGTCTGAGTTATTGCCCTTTTTCGGCAGGGGGTACTAGTATATCAGTCTACCAGATGGCAGCGTACAGCTCTTGTTTTGACTAACATCAAGTTGATTAGTCAATCAGACATTATATTTATCTTTCAGGCTGATCTCCCTTGTCTGATAGAATTAGTGTTTACTGGAAACCCACTGGAAGATTCATTATCAAATACAGAAAAAGGCTACAGAACAGTAGTACAAGAAAAACTGATCAAGCTAAAAAAATTGGATGGTAAGTTTTGTGCTTCTTTTAAATATTTCCTTGGTTCATTTTTCTTACCTCTGAATGTTGAGCATTATTTGATGTATTTCAATGAAAGAGTCAAAAACTGGTATTTCATAGTAAACTTCTAAGCATTCATGTTAATTTTATAAAATATAGAAAGAATTCTTCATTATGTTGTTTATTAACAGACTTGACACTTCATAACTCTCAGGGCCTTTAAACTTGTCTATCAGATAATTAAAAGTAAACTGTTTTTTTCTTGTTTTATTATAACTACTCACAAGTAGTCCAAACAATATAATTCTGACTTAGTTCCAAGTAAATAAGTATCAATCTTTATTGAGACCTGACTCTGGGTGAACATGTATTGTTACATAAAACATATATTGCTTATTTCAGGTGTTCCAGTGATCAGAGAAAATGATGATGAGGATTAAATGTGTTATATTTATAGACTTTTATGTTTGTCACCTTGCCTCATGTTCATGCCTTTGTCAAGTGCATAATCACGTGCATCTACAGACTTTTGCCTAGAACTAAACACACTAACCAGTATTCTAAAGTTAAAAAGATTTATTGCCAAAATCTTTTTGCTGCATCTTTTTGCCGCATTCCTTGTCTTGATAATCCAGTGTTGTTATATTGTATTTCATAGTGACATACTTCACAATTGCCTCCTGTACGTGTATATGAGAAATTTCAATTCTCTGAATTTTCCTGACCCGGTACAAAATTCTTTGATAAAATTTTACCAGGAATGTTACCGGTTCATCTCTTCATTCAGGTTGTAATGCTGTCATCTCTGGAGTTTACGTGTATATGATACTTTGTGATGACAATCATTGTTATCATAGCCATGATTCATTAGTCAAAATAAATTTGAAATACTAGTAGCTAAAAGTGTATTTTCTATCCCTAAACATTTTATAGATCTAGGTCATGTATCAATGATATTTATATATTTAAAACTCTGCTTGATAGATTTATCATTATTGCCAAAACTTTCCAATCAAAATAGCTTTAAAAGTTAATCAATTTATTTTTGTGTAGCTTATGTATTGTGTAAACTATTGAAAGGAGTCACTAGTCAATTAAGAGGGTATATTTTTAATTATATGACAATGAATTGTTGTTACTAGTCAACTGATTTATTGTATAATTAGGGTATGTGTACCAATTCAGTAATGTTATATTGGAATCCAGTGATGTTATATTGGAATTCTGTTGGGTTAAACCTGAATTATGTTAGGTTAAACCAGATATTTTTGTGTAATTTATTGTTACAGTAGTGTACATGTTTATTTATTATTTGGAACATTTTGTGAAAACACAATCAAAACAGTTTTGTAATGTCGCTTGTTTAAGGAGCAATGTAGTCAAACACTATTTAATATGTTTTCCCATTAATCAAATTATTTTCCAAAATACTTTTGATCAGTATTAAATATTTATATAATCTACTCTACTTACCTGTTACTAAAGATTCTACCTTTTCTTGACATTGTGTTCTTGGGCAGTTTTTATTTACCATTAATGTTCAAGGTTCTTCTTTATTATTCTTTCTTTGTGTTCTTGGGAAAGGTTTATACCATGTATGTTCAATGGCTTACACTTTTTTCTTTCTCTGTGTTCTAGGGCATATTGAATACCATATTTGTTCAATGACCTACCTTTTTCTTTCTCTGTTCAATGGCTGATTTAATACCATTTATGTTCAATGGGCTATGATACTTGTTCTCTTTCTTGTCTCTTTGTATTTATTTTTGATCGATATTAAAACATTAATTTGATTATTTGCTTCAATTTCACAAAGTCTGTAGGCCTTATGGAATCACATGTTGGTAACCTAATTCTTACAAATGTAATTTCTTTTCATTAAGAACATGACATCCAACCCATCTTCAGGTCATATATCACACCTTCATTTATTTCTAGAGCATTTAAAATGTGAAACGTATAGAAAGTTTGCTCACAATAACTTGCTGGAAGTTGCTGCATAGTGCATAGTAAAAGCGCCACATTTTGAAGAATAACACAGTCAAGCATAACTGCGTAAGAATATTTAGTGATGAAATGTACATGCTTTTGTGTTAATATTGTGTGAACAGAAATGTTGTTATCAGAAGATATATTTTTACAAATAAATTTATTAATTTATGCAAATTACTTGCCTTGCTTTGTTATTGTTTCATAGAACATACAAATGTACAGAAGACACTGTTTACTACTGGTATTGCTACAACTTGTCATGTCTTGTAACTTAAACACAACAAGACTGTGTTCAGTAAACGCTCATGCCCGGTGTAAGCCTTGTCCATAACCAATAGCTAAGTCATTCAGGGGCCATAATTCTGTTGAAATATTTGATAGTGTTACATGGCTGTGATAATGTAATGTGTTTGTAATATTAAGGCAAACAAGTATGCCAAATTTGAAAGCAATGCATTGTGGACTTCAACATTTGTAACGGGCGGACAGTATATATATAACCACTCTATGCCTCCTGCATCAGTAGATGCCGGGGTAAAAACACTGCCTCTTGTGAATGGAAGTCATAAATTTTGTCCCTGTTTGTTCTATTAAACCCATGGCCACAATTCAATGAAACTTGAAAAAAAATACTTGGATCTATTCTTCTTTGTGTTACAACTATTGGGAACAGTGCTTGGTAGAACAATCTGAATTGTTTATGCATTTGTACTTGATCTATGTTGTGATACAGGAGTCGATCATATTAACATTTATTAGTGGAGCGGTAACTGTGGTTTAAGCTAGTGTTTTGGTGGATATGTATATTGTGGACAATTGTCATGAAATAACAACCAGTGCTAACTAATATGCCCCTGACACGACACCTCTCTGCAAGAGGACATCACTGCAGCCAATGCCATTGGAGAACAAATCGCTGTCCATTAGAACACCATTGATTCACCACTGAAGAATAACAAACCTGCCAAGTTCTCATATTAAAGTGGAGTTACTCCTATTTTTGTTGATAAAGTTCTAGTTTCAAAGTTCAGCTACCTTGCACAAAAGTACATTTGGTTCATTTTATTATCTTCTGTCCAATATTTATAACCACTAGAATTAATACATTGCTTGTTTATGCATCTAAATCCCTTTTAAATCACATTGAAGTGCATCTTGTGACATGTTTCGCTGCAACACTCCTATTTTGGATTTAACTATCCTGGCAGGTTTGAGTAAAAGAATGTAGAATCAGGATGGTATTCAGTTTTTATCTTACTTAATTTGAGAATAAGGATACCCAATCATATATAGCCTGTTACTGACCTAAAGTTGAATATGGTGCGATCTGATTGGTTGTCCTTATCCTTGAATCAAGTAAGATCAATATTGAATACGGTTATCACTCCTGGTCCACTTGTTGAGCATAGGACCAAAATTAATGATCTGTGATACAGTCAAGAGCTCGACCAACTGAGCAACCTGTGCACACTTCAGCAAGAACATTATATTCAAAGGAAGAACAACACAATGATCAAATTCAAAGATAGTTTTTATTTTCTTAGACAGCACCTTATCAATGACTAGACAATATATAAATATCTATCAAAACATGGTATGTTTTCTTAAAATTCCACAAATCAACAACAATTGGTATAACTTGATTATTCAGTTCAGTCATTTATTAACATAACATTGTGTGCACAAACATAGTAATTTCTCTAATCAATTTCTTATTTTTATTGATCATTTGGGGTGGTATCCAATATTGATCTTACTTGACTTCTGGATAAGGACAACCAATCAGATTCAACTCTTTGTCAGTACCAGGTGATATGATTGGCTATCTTTATCCTCAAATTGAATAAAATCAATATTGAATACCACCCATGATGTAGTAAAGTTTGTTTAGTATAGGGTCACCCCTATTTAAAGGGCCAGTCAATTTTGACTTATAAGACAGTACCTCCGGAAACCCTTCTCATAATGTATGTGGGCATGGGGCTGGAAGTGAATACAGTATTGGTTTTCACACTGCTTTTTCCTCCAATTAAAATGAGGCTCATTTTAAATAGGAAAACCTCATCCTCAGGTACAGAGTTTAAACCGGCGCCTCCACTTTAAGAAGAATTCCATCTGATCACATGGTCATTTGACCGGATATTGCAAGTCACATGACCACTTGGCGGAATATTACAAATATTATCTGGCACCCCGTTATTGGGCCGATTTTGCCGGAAGTGACTGGATAAAATGTTTGTAACTAACAATGAAAATACAATATAACGACAATGCAATGTATGTTTACAATTGACTGACCTGAATAAAGTTACTGTATAGACTAAACACAAGCATCATGAAAGAGTGTTTAATAATTTACACTGTACATAATACAAATATGTGAGGTATTCATCAACATTGCTTGACAATTGGGATGAAAGGAATTACACAGATTTGGGCAAAAATACAGAACACCACAAAGTTACATGTATGTTTAAATGAAATAAATGAAGTATGAATCGGTATTCCATAGCTGCATAGCACCACCCATTTAAATTATCATTCACTTACAGTCTGTTAAAAGATACTTGAGAACGGTTATAAAAATAAGCTTGTCTGTCAGGTTAACAATGTTTATCTTGGTTTAATTGGGTGTAACTAGTAACTTGAGTAAGTAATTAAGTAACATCTTCATCTAACGAGGCTGACACAATCAGTCTCCCGATCTTCCATGTGGGCCTCAACTGAGTGAACGGTATTCCCCACTATTCTTTCGAATGGGATAGTTCCCTAATTAGTATTACTTATTGAATCGACAGTACACCAGGGCAATGTTGATATACAGGCTGGTTTATTATGCCAACAGTGTCAGCTGCAAAATAGCAGGACGTCATTTAGTGCTTTGCTTAAGGTGCATGGTATAGGCCAGGGCTTTCTTGTACTACAGACCACCGGTCACCAGACTCACCACCCTGTAAGGCTACTCACCACCCCGTAAGGCTATCAGTAGTCCACTAACGCTACCCATGACCCAATGAATGTTTTCTTTACTTTACATAGCACATTTGGGTAGAAAATCATTTCCGAGCTAATCACTAATGAGCTGGGTCACTTATATATGCACTATTCTCAAGCAATGTATTTCTGATTTCGACCAATTTGCTACAAGAAGTTCAGGCTCTTGTGTATAGATCAATGTTGCTTTATAAGTGCTATTGTGTTAATCACACACATATACCGGTACCAACTACAAGTAGCACATATTATAACTTTTGCCAAAACTAAATCAATTGCTACCTTATTA
This sequence comes from Spisula subtruncata, assembly GCA_963678985.1. Lineage (NCBI taxonomy): Eukaryota > Metazoa > Mollusca > Bivalvia > Venerida > Mactridae > Spisula > Spisula subtruncata. The sequence goes on from OY787661.1 coordinate 22,611,808, forward strand.
TTAATATTTTCCTAGAAGCTTGGTGGGGATGACTTTCAAACAAAGATGATATGGTATGATTTCATTTTGAAAGATTTCAGCCCTTTAATATCAGACAATAAGTAAAGACTGTCATTGGCCCTAAAGCAGTCACCGGAGAGTGTGCAATTCAGGAAAATTCGGTCAATTTTTATAATTTAATATAATCTATTATTTTGGCCAAATATGACTCTATCTATCTATCTTTACTGCCTAACAGCTTGCCAAAGTATTATTGGCAGGCAGAAAGAAAAAAGTAAATAATTTTTAATTTACTCTGATACCAAAATTTCCAAGATTTACCAGGGAAACACATTATGGTTTTTAGATTTTTATTAATACTCAGTAAAAAAAAGTGAGGTTTTCCTTTGATAAAGCCAGGTGACCCAGCTCAGAACTTCATCTAGATTTTACAGTCATACATTGTGGCCAACATTCATAAAGATTATGTTTGTGAACTAACTTTCTATAGAGACAAACATTAATACAAAGTTTCATGAAGATTATGAGAAAACTGTGACCCTTGGAGTGTAGAAATGTTGATGAAGGAAAACAGACATAGGGGCTGTGATCCAACTGAGCTTAAATTAATGTAATACATGAGGTCAGTAGGAAATGATATTGTAATCAAAGAATTTATTAATTCTGCATCATTAGCTGTAGTATACCATATCTTTAATATTATACAAAGCAGAGAAACACAGAATCAGTCAGTCATAAAGTAGTTACAAATATAGTAGAAAAATATAAGTTATAGGCACTGACGATGACTGAATTTCAAATTAAAATAATTGATACACATGTTGCCATGTCATGATAGTAACCAAACAGATAAGTTACCCAAATTAGTCTTTACAGTACAGTGTAGCAATACCATGTGATTCTGATATCACTAAATGCTACAAATCCAAGATCAAATTTGTCGACATTGGACAAAAAAGCTATTTTTATGACACTGATTTCTATGAAACATACACTGTCTAAGGGGGGAAACAAGTCATTCCCCTTGAAGAGATCCTATATTTCCCATAAAATGGCATATGTTTCATACAAATGGTTGAAGAAAGTACAGCTATTTTCGTTTTCTAAGCAAAGAAAGTGAGGACCAATTTTGTCTTAGATTTGTAGTCATGACAAAGAAACATGGCATTGCTACACTTCACTAGTGATGAGCAATTCTCAGTAAACACTTCAGTAGATAGACAGATATAATTATTTAGTGATATAACAAGACTTCTTTCAGTAAACATGGTGGTAGCCTTGATATTGCCATAATAACAAGCTAAGCCAATCAAGTTTTGTAACAAATGGAACAGACAGGAGCACCACTATATGCCTCTGCATCTACTCCACTTAAGTTTTGCCCCTGAATTTATTTACTGAAATGCAAAATCCACGAATTAAGTTCCCATCGAAATGGTCTTTTATACTAAAACCACGAAATTTCGTCCCATCCAAATTAAATGATTTTACAGTAGCCTAATCCTTTACTGCCTAGCACCCTCATATATGATGTTAAACCCAGATTGTGCTAAGTAATGTCTTCTGTAACATGACATGTATAGCACTATGAAATATTCATGTCTATTAAATCAGAATAAACTATTGGCAATTCAATACAGAGATGCAGTTAGTATACTGACTTCTCGCTGTCAACTCTAATATAGAGGAAAATTGGAAAGGCAAAAAGGCATATACAGATACTGAAGAGTCAACTTAAAACTACTTCTGATATTACAGTTTCAACACAAAAAGTCATAATCTACTGGAAAACTGTAAAATCATATATTTTCCTGGGGGATAGAATTTCGTGGAATTCATGGTTCACCTTAAAGCACCAAATCAAACCCCATCGAAAAATAATTTGATCCTTGTATTTATTACCTGAAATGCAAAATCCACGAATTAACGTCCCATAGAAATGGTATTTTTTATCAAAACCAAGAAATTTTGACCAATCGAAATTAAATGATTTTACAGTAATATATTGTTCAAATCTATTTACCTGACCCCCATGAATATGCGTGCTTATCTGGTGTTAGATCAGCTTTGTTATTTTAACAATCAAATTATTTTTTAAGGGACTCACTTCCAGTTGGTTAATTGTAAAATTTATCAAAAAGTTCTCTTAAACTCGCATTTTTTTGGCTTGACCGACTTTATATAAGAATCTGGACTTATTCATCTAGAAGAAAAATAATCGCATAAAGTCAGTTTATTACACTTAAAACCCTTAAAATCTATTGCATGACTAACACAATAATATATATAGCCTGCTTTCCTGTGATTTCGTGAACATAAGACTTGTTTTTGGAGAAGGCTCAATTGTTTGTTGATTTATAAACATTTTCTACGATGAAACTAATGCCTGAACCCCTCTCTACAAGTTAAATACAAAACATGATGAGAAATCATCGTATTTTCCAAGTAGCAGCCATCTTACTGAGTGGACTCCTACTCTTCAATCAGAAGACAAGTTTCCTAAAGATTCGTGAATTCTGATTGGCTGGTCAGTAAAAATCATTCAGGAACTCTGTTTTTATTGGTTCACAGCGGCATTCCATTGGGGGTTCTTCTAGCATGTGTATTCACAACATGGTGGTTGTGTGATGATTCTGACGAACATAAATGATGAAATTATAGATATGGGGTCATCTGCTTCTCTGTCTAACTGAATTTTAGGGGTATTTTATATTTTTCCCATTAAAATTTGTTTTAAAGAGACGTATGCTCAAAATATTTAGGGAAAATAATTTTTTAACTTCTTCAATCATTTGTCAATAATTTTGGACCTGCATGTTTAGCAGAAATATGTCAAACAGGGTTCACGAAACCATAGGAATTCACGAAATTATAGGAAAGAAGGATATTCAATGTTCTGTAGCTTAGGAGTGTATAAATGCCGAGAAAACTTCTACAAAACATGTTTTATCATGAGAATGGAATTTAGTCCCTTTAAGGTACAATAAGGACAGGGCATGAAGATTTTCATTTAAATAGTTTTGTACAACAATACACAAACATCACATAAGGAGGTAAACAAATGATGACAAACAATGATTATTGCACAATCAATGAAAGTATGATTCAAGAAGGGCAACATTGAACTGGATCTCAAAAAAATATTTCCATGTTTATCAACCATCTACCGTATTCCCCCGAATAATAGCCCCCCCCCTTTTTGGAAAAATCATAGACTTATTGATGTTTTATATGATGGTTATTTTGTTGTTGCTTCATCAATAACTGAAAACAGACATTAATTATGATTTTTTTCACCATTTTCTTTGAGAATGTTTTTTCATATTGAGACTCAAACTAAAAGCTACCATTTTGCAAAAATGCAAGGCCCCCGGGGTGTTTATTCGGGGGGTATACAGTAGTCAGGATTGTCATTTAAAACACTTGCAAGAACTAAAACACTCCAAGAGTACAGAATACCAGTTCAATATTGTTGCACAATACATAAATGAATGATTGATAAATAACTACATGATAAGGATAAAGTAATGAAAGTGGTATAGGGAAGGCAAACATGATTCAATTATGGTACCTTTCAATGAAGAAAAACATTTTCTGATTGAATGTACATGATACACAAACTACCATACAAACTTAAATGAGCATTAAAAACTCACTTTTCACTTTGGCATTTTATTAGAGTCAACTAAAGAAAAACATGTTGTAAAATGCCTCCGGAGACATTATAGCAGTCAATGAGTATAGGCTTTGAGTGATTACCATTTACCCATGATTGCTACATGGTACATTTCATAAAGGTTAGGACCAAGTCAATATCACCACACTAAACCAGGCTCAGATAAATATCTCTGCACTAAACCAGGATCGGATCAATATCTCTGCACTAGGCCAGGATCGGGTCAATATCTCTGTACTATACCAGGATCTGATCAATATCTCTGCACTATGCCAGGATCGGGTCAATATCTCTGTACTATACCAGGATCGGGTCAATATCTCCGCACTAAACCATGATCAGGTCAATATCTCTTTTAACATTTACCTCTGATAACATAGCATGATCAAATCTCATTTCCTCACATTATATGAATCAGGAATCTTATTACTGTAATGTTTTCAGTAATTACAAAGTAATTAATGTTTTCAGTAATTGCGAAGTAATCATCTTAAAATTCAAACGCTATTTTACAAACACACTATGCTTGATCATTGATTAATTGCAAACCAAACGAAGGAATTACTTGTATATAGACAATGTTTCAATTCTATGATGTCAAGAATGATTGATAAGAAATTAAAGAGAGACTGAAGTGTAATGGCAACCAAATGGTCATTTAATGTCAAAGTCATTATGACCTTTGACCTACTGACCTAAAAACCGATATGGGTAATCTACTGTTGATGACGCACCTCCCTTTAAAGGTTGAAGGTGCAAAGCCTAAACAATTTTTCAGTTTAGATAATGGTCTATTCATTCATGTTAATTTTTTTAGGTTTCAGCAACCTTGACCTTATATCAACTGACCCCAAAATCATCAAGGGACATCAAATGTTGCTATCAAACCAACATGTTAAGTATGTGAATCCAAGGTCATTGCCATTCAGTAAACCAGGATAAGTAAATACAATCATTATAAGGCACACACACTATGTTTTTGTGGTAGAAAATGTCACACAAAGATAGACAAGGCTTAAACTATGAGTGAATATTTTTGGCTTTGTGAAAAATAATATGGTTGATTCTCATTTTTTCATGCTTTAAACGGAACTGTGAACATGAAAATTCTGTCAACATAACAAAAAATTTCTGAATTGGTTTGCTCTGAATGTAATGTAATGGAATTGGACTTTCAATTTTTTTTTTATTTGAGAAAAATGTGATATACGCAAGAGATGCATGCGCCAATTGCCACCAACTTGTCATTAATGTTAAAGGTCACAGCGACCTCAAAATGGGTCATCTACTGTTGCTGGCAACCTTGCAAGTAAAGTTTGATGATCCTAGGGCTAAGCGTTCTTGACACCAAAATTCTGCTAGAAACTTTAACAAATGGTAGCAAGACATAAGATAAAGTTATTTTGATGTTTGAACATCTAACAAACTTAACCTCACAAATAAAATCAGAAGAACATATTCGTGAAATTTGGATCTTGCAAACATTTCTAGTTTTACAGTACACAATAACCTGACAACTAGCAATGAAGAAAACGGAAGTTTTTTTTAAAAAAAAATACCGCAAATGTTCTCATGTCATGCATGTTTAAAGACAAAAATCATTAAGAACAATTCCGGCTGAAGACTAACAAACACAGCAAGGAATTTGTTTAATTATACCCTCATGTATTGATTCTGTAAAACAAAAGACTCAATCAGCACAGATACATATCGGGGCTGGTATTTATAATGCCATCTTAGTCGAAAAAATTAAACATTTTAACTTGAGTTAAAAATTTGTGATGCACATAATATTTTCCACAAACTGAAACAAGAGGCCCCAGAGAGGCCAGTTACACTCACCTGAGTCATGTAATGAAATTTCAGTTTTTTGTATAGTTCTTTATATGAACAGAAGTCATTTAAATGACTTTTCTATTTTTAGCTCTAGCGGCCATCTTGTTCAGCTTATCATTCATTTTAAGTCATTTAAAGGATAGTTCTATATTTAGCTCTGGCAGCCATCTTAAAGCTGAAAGATTTTAGCTATTTTGGTAAAAGGTCACCCAAAGATCATTCCTGTACAGTTTTATCAAAATTGGCAAAATGGTTAAAGAAGTCATTTAAAGATTTTTCTATTTTTAGCTGGTGGCCATCTTGTTTATCTGAGCTGAAATTGTTTTAGCTATTTTGGATAAGGGTCACCCAAGGATCATAACTGTGAAGTATGGTTGAAATTGGCCAAGTGGTTTTGGAGGAGATGTCGTTTGAAGTAATTGGTTAATGAGAAGAAGCTTAAAGGATATTTCTAGTTTTAGCTCTGACGGCCATCTTGAGCAGCAGACGGGAACGATTTTAGCTATTTTGGTTATGTGTCAACAAAAGATCATTCCTGTAAAGCTTTATCAAAATCCGTCAAACGGTTAAGGTGAAGATAACGTTTAAAGGATATTTCTATTATTAGCTCTGGTGGCCATCTTGTTTAGCAAGCTGAACAATTTTAGCTATGATGGTTTGTGACCCAAAGATCATTCCAGTAAAGTTTTATCGAAATAGGCCAAGTGGTTAAGGAAAAGAAGTCGTTTAAAGATTTTCTTTTTTTCTCCATCTTGTTTATCGGAGCGGAATAATTTTAGCTATTTTTAATGAGGTTCACCCATTAGTAACCTTACTCTGAATTTTGGTTGAAATTGGCCAAGCGGTTTAGGAGATTTCCTTTGAAGAAATTGTTGACAACGGACAATAACGACGGACAACTCGGTATGAGAAAAGCTCACCTTGAGCACTTTGTGGGAAATACGTAAAGAGGATAATGCTGATATTAGAGAAATTCGATTAATTAAAAAGATATTTTTTGTGAATATAACCCGTATCAGAGTAGATGTATGTATTTCATTTTTATATTTATGAAAGCAAATAAATAATATAGATCCATTACAATTAAAGTAAATCTTACCAATATATACTAACAGATGACACAATTAAGGCTTGAAGTTCACCACATTATTATCTAGAACAACTTTTAGTTCTGCATTAATTATATTTAATTATTTAATGAAGAGCTAGTGGATAAAAAGAAATGTATTAATTAGGTTTGATTTTAAAATAACTAATAGTGGTACCCCTATGTACCAGTAATTCCCACACAAAATATTTTTCTGAAAAGCCCTGAGGAATTTTTTTGTAATTGCTTAAATATTACATAAAGGCAATAAAACATATGTGGCATACTGACTGTCACCCACGTTCTATGGCATACTAACCATCACCTACATTCTATTGACATACTTCTAGAAATAAATGACAATACTGTAAAATCATTTAATTTCAGTGGAACAAAATTTTATTGTTTTGGTGAAAAAGACCATTTTGTTGCGACATTATTTCAAGGATATATGCTACAGAAATAATTATTACTCGTGAGGATTAAATTTTTTGGTTTACATTCATCCACAATTCCAGCAAAAAAGGTATGTGGAAGTCGGACAGGGAAGGCTTATTTCTAACCTAATTTAAATGAACACATTTGTTCTCTTGGTTGTACATGAACCATGGCCGTTATGAACCATGGCCGTTATGAACCATGGCCGTTATGAACCATGGCTGTTTTGAACCATGGTCATTATTAACCATGGTCGTTATTAACCATGGCCGTTATGAACCATGGCCATTATGAACCATGGCCTTTATACCATAAGTTCTGAAATAAACTGTATTATAAACTACATAACAAAAAGTAATACAACAACAACAATGTCGTAAGGATACATAGAAAAATTGTAGCACATTACAAGTACAAATACATCATTACAATAATTCAGTTTTTCTTTGATGTTAACAATGTGATGCTTATTTACAATGGGAACAAAGTGACTGAATGAATGCTGAATGTTGAATGTATGTATGCATGGTAAAATATGAGCACACAGAAACATGGATATTGCACATGGAATTTATACATCATGGAAAAATTGGAGAAATATGTATGGGCACAATGGTGTGTTATGGAAATCATTGAGACAAACAATTTATAGCATTCGGATAAAATGATAGGAATAGTGAAAATAACCACCAAACATGTATTAAACTAAGATATATTGTTAACTTTATTACTTCATAACGTTTCGCCTATATGATAAAATGATAGGACATTTATTATTTTATACCTCTATAACTGAAAGCAATGGTAGATGAACTCCATAGATTGATTTTGACGGATACAATTTCATCCTCTTGTTATTGCTATATTAATTGTAGATCAGGCAAAAAAAGAGAAACATCTACAGTGACTGTAATTTTTTAGTACAGAGTTTATTTTGCCCCGGCTAAAACTCAGTTACTACACGTGTCTCAAAATGATTTTTTGGCTGGTAAATAGAAACACCCTTCATTACTAAGCATAACTTAACATTAATGGTATCATGAACAAATGAAGCCTACAATTGCCATCAACCAGGGGCATGTAATAAGTGATTTGTTCTGGTGGTTTTTTTTTAAATGCCTTTATTTGCCAGTCAGCTTTCTGCTGAAAAATAGCAGGCATAGTATGTGTCTCCACTAAGCTATTAGAGGTGTACTGGTTTTTGGCTGATTTGGGATAAAATACAAGAAACATGCATGCATGCGCTTAATGACAATTGTGAGATTAAATTAACAATACAGCCATTATTTGTGAAAACACTCCCATTACAAACGGCGTTTCTGTTTGTCATAAAATTAAATAAATTTCAAAAGCTTACTAACTAAGTTTTGGTAGACTGTAAATAAAGGTCTGTTTATATTATGTCTTAATGTATACTTGATTCTCATCGACTCGATCCTTCTCATCGACTCAAGCCCTAATTGTTTGGGTCAAATATGCACACATGCGGAGATGGTTCTAATTAAAAAAATGTTAAAATCTGCTGGAAGTCTTATTTCTGTCACAACGGCAAAACAAATGTGAATGAAAACAACTTGTAATCGTTCTGTGATCACTAATAGCAACCAACCATGAAAATCCATTTTGGTAAGCATTAATGCCTAAGCTTTTAACCATGGGGTTATGTTATTGACGATTTATTTGTCAACAGGCTCGTTCACATTGATTAAAGTCGGTGAATATCATCTAAGATAAATTAACTTTATTCCACAACTGTGTTTTGTGAAGAGTTTTCAGTCTTTGGGTTAAATAGAGGCTGACCAATCAGAGGGCTCGAGTCGATGAGAAAGTTTCAGAATGACGTAGGCTCTTGACTGGTACTTGCTTTATAGCAAATATTTTACAACGAAAACTTTTCAATGGCAAAACTATTTTGATTTCATAAAGTTAAGTAATTTCTCTGTCAGTAAAAATAAAATTGGTTAAAGAATAGACTGTAGGAAGTGTACATGTAAGGCTTTTAGCCCTAAGGGGCTCGACTCCACGAGAAAGCAGTATAGATGTTTCTTTTCATGCCTGGTATCTTATTGCAAACTTAACCCTGCAAGAAAATAAATAAATTATTGCACAAAAAATTACATTCATTTGATATTTTACAAAAATAGAAAGTTGTACATGAAATACTAGGAAAGGATGAATGGGCACTACTAGACAAAATATACTAAAATCAATAATTTCCGTAGTGATTTAATTTCTTTGATTATGTGGTCAATTTGACTACAGAATCAAATCCCCAGGAAAATTGAAACATTCAATATGGTATAAAACCCCTTCACTGTTCAATCATTTAAATTTATGCCAGTGGATGACCTAAAAAATTGATATTTTACTAAATTTCTCTAATCTTCAACCCGACAAAATTGGCATATTGCCACAGTTGACAAATCTACACCTGGACTAAATTGCTATTTTACCAAAATTCAAAAAATCTACAAACTTACAAAATTGCCTTTTTACCATAAAACATGAACTTTAAAATCCATAAAAATTATTTATTCTCCTTTACAGTATGAATATTAATTGTTTAAGGCAGTACACTGACTAGAACCATCCACCTACATTTGGACTCAATTATAATGACAGTACTGTAGATACCACTTATTGCAACAAAATAGGATTTATTGGCTTGCATTGGTATAACTAAATATATTATTATCTATCATAAGAGTGTCTATCAACAACCCTATTAAATTTCTATATCATAGTTAATGCACTTTTAATGAAATATAAACCAACAAAAAAGAATAAACAATAAAAATAGTCCCAACATCCACAAAAATTGGGAAAAAACACAAAACTTGGTCCCTATAAATATCCCTTGTGCCACAAACTATGCTCCTAATGTATAACATCACAACATACTGTACTTGGAAAGACAATTTTAAGTGTTTTAGAACCACGAAAATCATCGCAGCCGCTCTAACTATCAAATAGTCACTGCGGGTAGATCCTGGAACTCGTGTAAGATTTCCGGTTCCCCGCTCGCTTCATCTTGTTCCACTGAATTCTGTTCTGTAAGCTCACTGCTGGTACCCGGCAAGTCAGAACACACAATATCAGTGTCATTATCTACCAGTATATCCACCTTGCTATGATAGTCAGTTTTACTTTCCGACATGGCCTGATCATACGTCGGCGGGCCATACGGGGGAGGTGGATCGCCACCAACTGAGTCCACCACTATTTCACTCGTAGATTCTGGGTAAAAATCACTGGTTGCTTCCTCATAATCTGGAGGTCTGTTACTATCATTTGACCTTGAAAACAGAGTCAAAGTCATGATATACATTTTTGTATACACATCTCATTATATTGATGCTTCCAAAAATCAAGAGTTATGTATGACAACTGTAAATAATAAATTGATATTCCCATGAACTTATTTTGCAAATTTCCTTTATTTATAAAACTTATTTCATAAATTTATACAAAGGACCCATGGTCTTCCCATGTTATAGAATGCACCTGTGGTGACACATCCAAGAAGAGTGAAGAGTGCACACATGGTATTAACATGTGATCTAGTGACCTAGTTTTAAATTTGACATGATCCAGTTTCAAACTGGGCATAGATCTCTTGAATAGTAAAATTCTGACCAAAATTGAAATGAAACTGTGACCTCTAGGTGAACACTAGTTTTTTCTAAGATTTGGCCTATTGGCCTAGTTTGATTCGACATGACCCAGATTCACTTAATTTCATAGAGAACAACAAGTTTCATGAAGATAGGATCAAAACTGTGACTTCTGGAGTGAACACAAGCAATTTTGTGATGGACCAAACAAGCTCACTTTGCCAGTATGTATCTTGACTGTAGGAGCAAACTATTCTAACATGTATTATCTCTGATAATCCCACCCAATCGAATCCCACCCAACTGGTTGAGGGTTAATATGCGTATTCTAACATGGCAACAGATAATATCTGACTAAAATCATAGCAACACATTTTCTAAGTAACAAATGTTATGTATCTTAAAAATCAATTTTTACTTTAAACTATATTGAATCACTGGATGACACCTTCGCGTCTTACCTTCTCCGACATCGTGTTTCAATATTGACAGCATCCATGACAACAGTAAGTGTACCTCTCTCATCTTCACGTTCTATAACCATAGAAGCTACAGTACCACGTGATATCTGGCAAAAAAACACCAGAAAAATGTAACTTTTTAAAAAATATAGTACAAAAATATCTGAAAACCTTTAAACATTGCAGTCAAAACGTATACTAGCAATATCAGAGTTATAACTGTGTCACAAATCACCACTTTGAGATGAAACAGACAATGCGTACCTGATGTCTAAGCCAGGCATTGTGCAGTCACGAGCTGATGAGCAGCCTAAACTTGTATTGAAAAAACTTGAATTTACTCACACCTCTGCCAGATGACTGTTAGATGCCTGTCTTACATACTGCAGAGTTTAACCAAATTATACAGCCTAATATTGGGATGGGGAACAGGTTGGACATGTGATCCAAGTATTCTCAATGCTTTTCTAATATTAATCATTAAAAAATTTTATACACACCCACACATTTTGCGCCTCAATACTGTATACTCAATGCAGATTGATCTACTGACATTTTGTAAAACAATTATTAAGCTCATGAAAGAAATAGTTTCAACACCAAAAAAGGAAATATATCAGAAAATAATTTCACTACAAACAGTATATAATTCCAATACAAATAAGGATGTAGGTCCAAACGAATCAAGAAATATTTCAACAACAAACCAGAAAACATTTCCAACACAAAATCAGGAAATATTTTAGAAAATGTTTCAGGAAATAATTTCAATACAACTCAGAAAATAATTCCAATACAAATAGGGAAATAAATCCAACACAAAATCAGGAAATATTTTAAAAAATGTTTCAGGAAATAATTCCAATACAAATCAGGAAATAATTCCAATACAAATCGGGAAATACTTCATATACAAATCAGGAAATACTTCAAATACAAATCAGGAAATACTTCATATACAAATCAGGAAATACTTCAAATACAAATCAGGAAATACTTCATATACAAATCAGGAAATACTTCAAATACAAATCAGGAAATACTTCAAATACAAATCAGGAAATAATTCCAAAACAAATCAGGAAATAATTCCAAAATACAAATCAGGAAATACTTCAAATACAAATCAGGAAATAATTCCTTTCAATTGAGCATACAGTTGACAATTCTTCTCCTACAATTTGTTCTAGTAATCAATTACAAATCAAGTTGGCTGCAAGCTGGCTTATAGGATGACACAATTCCCATTTGGAACATTATTTTGAGATTAAAATTGGATATTAGTTTCATAAATGATCAGAAATGTGTAAAGAAAAGCGTTATATAATTTGTCACAGAACCAAGTCAATATTTTCTAATTCTCCACCAGAATGTGTCAATAGAACAGTGATATTATAATTGCATGAACACATTAATATTTAAAATTAAACAAAACATCCATAATGTGTCATGGGAACAGAAAGTTATATGCTTACATCATAAAAACGTTATTCATTTGTAGCTATTTTCAGATGAGAATCACAACATCATATTTCCCATACTGGTAATGTAATTGCATACTATGTACAATGCATATTAAGAAAGATACATGTATAAGAAGAATGTAGAAGACAGAATGATATTACATGCCGAGCATAGCCTTAATTTGCCAGTCAGCTTTCTGCTGAACATGGTAGGAGTATGTGTGCCTCAACCCGGATTTGAACCCGAGTCACCGGATTAGGTGGCAAGCACGTTAACCACTGAGCATCAGAGAACACATACAGTGAACCAGTAAATAAAAACCACGGGTTAGGTATCAAGTGCTTTCATACACTTAAACAATAACAAGTTACCAGCGAACACTTTTGATTTGCTGTAGGTGAGTGGTTCTCAAGGCTTTGCTAGAAGAGCGCCCAGGAAATTCTTGTGTGACACTGTTAGGTTATCTCTCGCGATAGCTGACTAACAGACTGCTATCAACAACCACTACAACCACCGACCATTTTGACAGTTTCCAAGCAAAGTTCCATTGAGTGTTCAGCATTTCATAGGCAACATACCCACATCTTCTCATAACTCTGGTAAAGCTAACATGTTTGTAGACTTTTTTGCTCATCTGATGGTTAAGACCTGATGGTTCTTCTTACAAAGTTTCAGGCCAGGGTAATGAAGCAATCTTGTGGCCAATCCGAAGCAAGAGATCACCATACAAAGTTTCAGGCCAGGGTAATGAAGCAATCTTGTGGCCAATCCGAAGCAAGAGATCTCCATACAAAGTTTCAGGCCAGGGTAATGAAGCAATTTTGTGGCCAATCCGAAGCAAGAGATCTCCATACAAAGTTTCAGGCCAGGGTAATGAAGCAATTTTGTGGCCTATCCGAAGCAAGAGATCTCCATACAAAGTTTCAGGCCAGGGTAATGAAGCAATCTTGTGGCCAATCCTAAGCAATAGTTTGAAACAGAGTGTTGCCCACAACAAACAAGACTGCATTCAGTAAACCCTTATGCCTTGGTGGAAGCCATGGCCGTAACAAATAGTCATTCAATGGCCATAATGCTGTTGAAATGTTTGATTGTGTTACATAGCTTTGGTAGTGTAATAGGTTTATGATGATAAACAAGTACGCCAAGTTGAAAAGCAATGCATTGATGGATTTTAAATATATAGGAGTTTCAACATTTATTAATGGATGAACAGACAAGCGAACAGACAGGCTCATTGCTATATGGATAAAAAATAGTTCCAAAGTTTTCTAACCTGTAATGTTCTTTCAGCTTTACGAAGTTTGGCTGAGATGAGAAACATACGTATAGCTGCCATGAATAGAAGTATAGACATAGCGGTCATCAACATCCCCATCATAGTAACACCAGCACCAAGGACATCTGTGAAACCTGAAATATATATACATCAGCAATAAGCAAACATTTATTTGGAAAGTAAAAAATAAATAAGGCCAAACTAGTATATCGATGACTTAGAATTAGAAGGTCGTAAGTGCCACTTGCGTCCTTTAAATATTCATACATACGACCTTTTAAGATTCATACATATTTAGAATAAGCATCACAAGGCACTTCTAATAAGCCAATTTTCATAAAAATCTAAACTTGTCATGTTGACCAAATTGAAGTTGAAAAAGTTTGTTTTACCATAAGTAAAGAGTAAATGTCAGACGGTTTTTCCGTGTTTTCTCGAAATATGGATTTGGTAGTTACGACCTTCTAATTCTAAGCCATCGATATATATACCCAATTTTTCCACTAGCATGAGGATCCCTAACCATTATAAACTACCCATTTCTAGGATTGTGTGCATAAAAGGTAGGGAAGGTAGCACTGAACCCAACCAGCCGAGCACAACTACCCTGAGCAATGCCCACAGAAACCCATTCCAAAACAGCGACCAAATGAGGCACAACAACCCCGGGGCGTGACCTAGTTTAAAACACTAAGGACAGTGACCTAATGTTATGCGACCTAAAGAGGCACAACTACAACTTCACAAAGTTAAAATAATGGGAAAGGTAGGAATGGGGTGGGAAATAATATTACATAACTTATTCATGGAAAATTCTGGTCTATAATATATTGACCATTCATTGACCATTCAATGACATACTGATCTCAAGTGTTGTTGAGATACTGAATCTCACAGACTTTCTTGCAGATCCCTTTTGTTTTTCCAGCATGTACAAATAAATATACCCCCCCCCCTCAAGCACTCCCTAATCAAATCTAGTGAGCATTATAGTCAGTGTGTAGAATCACGTGATCAAATGAATGCGGTTTTACTCTCAAATCTGCTTAATTGATGTGTAATAATTTGGTCGAGCATCAATTAAAAACAGCTAAAGATAGAGCGAACTCGATACTTGCCGGGTATTCTTACATACCGAATGTACTTTAGGCTATATAGTATAACCATATTAAATGCACCATCGTTATAATCAAGAAAAACTCACCGTTAGCAGACAAAATTGCAATAGATTTGAGCATAAAACCGCATTCATTTCAATCGATTTGATCACGTGATTCTACACACTGATAGTGACAAAAGAAGAAAGAATAAGATTGAAAAGTATAACCAAATACCCTTCACATACTGTACAAATCTTAGCTGTAAATAAACTTCAATTTCTAGAATATTTATCTCATTCAACTCCCTTGAGACACAGTGAAGATTTGTGCTTCAAAGACAGTAAGAGAATGGTGTAATGCTGTATAGCCTGACTATATCAATTAAATACAAGACTCTTGTAGGATCAATTATATCTGCTGAGGGATTACATACATTTAACCATGAATCAATGTGATCCGATTTAAGATTGATACAAGGCTATGAATGAGAAATGAGGTGTGATATGTCGCAGTTTATCATATACATAGTAGTAATCCAGATACATCACTGATCCTCAGTTCTGTTCAAGGCTCAGGCTTGATTCTCAGTTCTGTCCAAGATTCAGACTTGCTTCTCAGTTCTGGTGAAGACTCAGACTCAATTCTCAGTTCTGGTCAAGGCTCAGGCTCAATTGTCAGTTCTGGTCAAGGCTCAGACTCGATTCTCAGTTCTGGTCAAGGCTCAGGCTCAATTCTCAGTTCTGGTCAAGGCTCAGACTCAATTCTCAGTTCTGGTCAAGACTCAGACTCGATTCTCAGTTCTGGTCAAGGCTCAGGCTTGATTCTCAGTTCTGGTCAAGGCTCAGGCTTGATTCTCAGTTCTGGTCAAGGCTCAGACTCAATTCTCAGTTCTGGTCGAGGCTCAGACTCGATTCTCCTTAAAGCGGAGTCGCCGGCTGAAACTCCCATTTAAAATACAGTGGGCTTAGGCTCGAGTCTCAGTTCTGTTCTAGGAAACTACAGTCATGGGTGTGTGGTAAGAACAATCATTCACCAGAACAAGAAAGGCAGGCAAATTTAGAATAAGCCACATTGTTCGAAAAAACAAGCTTGCACGATTTATCAGTGTTATTTTAGCACATAATTGACCATTTGTGTTTATTCAAGTAACCAATTTTGCAATAGTAGACCAATACCGGCAATGTTTGTAAACATCACATTATCCATGAGCGCACTATAGAATTGACTTTTGTACAAAAACAATAAAGGATACATGAGGAAATGTTTAATTAAGCTATCACATTATTTGCGCTATTTTAATAACTATTTCTAAGTTACAGTGATTTTCAGGAAAGGCACATAATTGTATGGAGAGTGATTACATTGAGAATCAAATTAAGCTACATTGATTAGTCGTTTAATTAATACAAATATCCATCAATTTCTTTATACACAGAGAAACCACACCAAATACACATTAAATACACTATTGTTTAAGTCAATGTAAACAATTCCAGCTCTTTTATTATACTAGATGTGATTTATATGCACAGTGTTTACAATTACATATATATAGTTTTAATGCAGCAGGTGTTTGTTTTCTAGGCAAAGCCCTGTATTCGAAGCTGTATGTTGGCATCTAAGCCTTATGTCCCACAGGGGACAAAGACCAAACACTGATACTGCCACCTGTGATACTAATGAGGGAACTGATTCCCAATCGAAAGAATAGTGGGGGTTACTGTAATTACTCAGGTATAACCTAGATAAACATAGTTTACCTGATGGATGAGGTTATGCTTACAACCGTTATCATTCAACTTTGAACAGACTGTAGCATAATGACCTTGAGGACAGATATTTATCTGTTCAGTATATCGGGCATAGACGTAATACAGACATATACATTAGACAGTATAAAGACAGGAACGATTTATGTGAAAAATACAGGTCTGTGAATCATGCCTGTATTGTCATTAGCTGAGATATGGATGTTTTATGCTTTTGGTCAATTTCAAAGATAAGGTAGGAAACTTGCCATCTGGTTATCGATATTTGCCAATATTTCCTGGTGATAGAGTGCCACCGAGTACTGATAACACCCTGCTTTCAAATTGCATGAGGCAATTAAGGATGTCACAGTTAAATTATAAATGTTGGTTTCATCTGTATTGAGCTGGCAAAATAACTGTATTTAGGCTCTCCCAATGATTTTAGGGTTTGGCAAAAAATTATACTCAAAACTGCTTAGTTTTTTGGTATCATACTCAGGGAGCCTGTTGGCAAGATATTTAACTTTATAAATACGAAGAGGATTTCATAGATAATGTGCGAGAGCTGAAGCAGCCTGAATCACCTGAGTAACACTGTCACTGTGCTAGCTCATGTGGTATGTTACTGTTAAAATCAGACAACAGCTGTGACACCTGGTATCCGCTGCCCAAACAAAGCACTAAATAGTGCTTTCCCACAGGAGATATAAATCCATGCCTGAACCATATATAGGTAACTGAAAGAAGGTGTTCAGTAGTGCTTTGATTCAAGGCAATGGACACCTGAATCATATAACTCACAGAGAAACTTCCCTGATTTTGACAAGAGAACTGCTTCCTTTATTACTATAATGTGCTGATCAAGCCGTGAAGACAATGAAAGAGGATAATTATGGCCCCACATGTATAAAGGGTTTTCTAAACAATTGTGAAGAAGAACAAATCATGCAGTCAGCGGTGGTATTCAATATTCATCATACAATTCATAAATGGAGAGTAACGACACAGGTAACTCATTGTTAAAAACTAAAACGAAAAACATAGTTTTCATTATCACTGATACAGTTGCCTGTGAGTAAGAATAGCCAATAATAACGCCTCTTACTGATCAAGACGTTATAGGGTTTGATCTGATTCGTTGTCCTTATTCTGAAGAAAAGTAAGATTAATATTGTCTTACCATCCCTGAATATCGCTCATTTTTATAAGATTATACAAGCACAGGCAAAATGTCATCATGTTTAAGTGACAGAAGCAAACTTTCATAAGAAACAGCCCTATTTTTTCATTTCTATAGAAATTGTACTACCTATAATTTAAAGTACATATTTAATCCAGTTTCTTCCAATAGATTTACAAAATATTGTCTTCCAATAGTTTCTGAGTATTGCTGAAGACAAAAACTTTGGTGATATTAAGGTTATGCCTACCATTACCCTAATAGTAAACCCCTTTGACTTTTGGCAAGGGTAATAAAAAGATCTAAGCGCAGCTGAAAATTATTTTGTTAATTAACATGCAAAGAGCATTTCTGGAAAAACTAAACCCTAAAGAGGCAGTTCCAGTTATTAAAATAACAAATTCTGGTAATACGATAATGATTTTAGTGGCCAAAGTTTGCCTCAAGCTTTGAGAGGTGTGTTATACCGGAGTACTGTAAAATCATTTAATTTCAATGGGACGAAATTTCGTGGTTTTGGTAAAAAGACTATTTCGATGGGACTTAATTTGTGGATTTTGCATTTCAGTTAATAAATACAATGGTCAAAATTAATGTTCATAAGGGTTCAATTTCGTGGTTCAGAGGTGAAACACGAAATCCACGAAATTTAACCCCCATGAAATTAATGATTTTACAGTAATTGTTTTTTCTTATACAGACAGGCATGATTTATATACATACATGGATTGGTACTAATTGGTTTGTATAGCTGGGCCAATTTGACATGAGCCTGACCTATTGATAAGCATAATTTAACAGTCGATATATCATCTACGTTTACAATACCGAGTGTATGTTTTCATAATTGGGGAGTATCACGAAGACGCTCGAGATGTAATATACAAAAACAAATTTGAAATATTGCACAAGTTGCTTGCAGAAATTGATATATTCATAACAGGAACCTTGTAATATATTCTTGCATAAAGGTCAGGCTCAAGTCAAAATAGGCAAGCTATATACAGTTACAACTTATTGCAACCAATGAAGCAAAGTGCAGAAACCATATTTCAACCTAACTGGCTGACATACCATGAAGTTCACTGCGACAAGAAATTTATAGCCGTCTTTTAGTCTGCTTTGTTGAATTTAAATTCCCTTTCTTGCCATCTAGATAGACCATAAATTGCTCAATGCCTACATAAAGCTCAGAGTGTTGAATTGTTTAATGTTTATCAGTATCGGGTGTGCTCCAATGATAGCAGCGGAAGCAAGGCTTTGAATATTTATAAAGTGGGCACAAAAATTTTGTGACAAAAATGTCTTAAACATTTGACCTTGAATGATGAACACATGATCTTGAACAGGGACAGTTTGAACATGGGTGCACGTCAACTTCAACAGTTATACATTGGCTTTATAATAACTTTCATGCAATTCAGTCATTTTTGCTAAGAAGTTTGGAGCAAACACTTACTAATTTTGTAACCACCAGATAGACATGACAATTCCTATAATCCACTCCCACTTAGTACTTAGTGTTGGAGGTCAAATATTAGTATATTGTTCCTACTTATAAATACAAATTGCAACAACAGCACAACTATAATGTTTAAGTCTTCAAGAATATTATTTTTTCCCATTTAAGAGACACTTTTTTTGGAAATACAATATTTTAGCCCTCCCACCCCAAAAAATACAATACTGCATTCAATAAACACTTATGCCCCCGTGGAAGCCATTTCAATAAGTTTAAGTCCAAAATAAGGTCAAGGTGAAGGTCAAAATGGAGGCAGGTGATACAGGCGTGTGGAGAGTGGTCATATACAACATCCATGCAAGTTTGCAAGCTTTGTAGCAAGCCATATTAATGCTAGAAGAAACGGTCAATTTTGGTTAACCAGGCTGGATGGACGAACGGACAGACTAAGGGATGGACAGGTGAATTGCTATATGCCTCCCGATCTATCAAAACGGGGGCATAAAAAAACGACCCACTGACTTACTCCCACTCTTTTGTTTGAAGCCAAGTTGACAAGCTACTCAAAAAGTATCTCAATGAAAGTCAGTCTGTGAAGTAACCTCACATACTAGGAAGTACTAACCAAGTCTATAATCAGTATACCTATATATAGATGTATCAGTAATGACTTTGACCTATTCCTGATTAATCAGTCTCAAAGATATAGACTAAGCCATTCCAAAGAACAAAAAAAATCATAATTTCAGCTCAGGGCAGACTGGGGTAATGTAAAGAAGAGTAAATCAGTGAGTGAAATACAATGATACAGATTAGAATTCTCAAATTATTATCCATAGTCTGTAATTGATCAGCCTGTATAATGGTAACATTTAGTGTGCCCAGGATAACGTGAAAAGCAGGAAAATTTGGAAAAACCCATAAAGGTGGTTCAATGAAGTGTGCACAGTTTATCTGTGTTATTTTGATATAGAAATGACTGTACAAGTTTACTTAAGAAACCGATTTTTCAACAGTAGCGTCAATGTTTGTAAATAAAATTGATCAATTTAAATAGGGAGAGGGTGGAACGGAAGCCAGTGGTTGGCACTCTCGACTACCAATCCTGGCCTCACTGGTTCAAATCTCATCTAGGGCTTATTTCAGCTTTGACCTTGAGTGCCAATCTGTTTGTATCATGATTTCTGCACACTATAATTCTTTTCAAATTAATATGCAGGGCCCATTCTGGGGCATTTAGGCAAATGAAGTAACATTTTGTAAATCTTTGTTTCATGGCGAATATAGCACAGTAATATTTGGTCATCGTAAGAGATTATACAGATCAAACACAAATACAAACAAGTTTGGTCACTGTATGCAATATATAGACCAGACATGAATCCAGACAGACTGGCAAATATACAAATGTAGTTTAATCATCCTTGGACAGGAATTATATCATTATGAGTGATGCAAAAAGCTTGTAATAGTGTAACATTAGCTGTAATAGTGCACTGCTAGGAAATTACCTTTTCACATGATGCCTAGATATGTACAGCATAATCTTAGTACCAAAATCCAGTGAAATAAGCACAAGATTATGTTTGGTAGTTTAAGGGGGGGGAGGGGGGGGGTCGATGTACTGTAAAATCATTACTTTTCGAGGGGGATTAAATTTCGTGGATTTCGTGGTTCACTTCAACCATGAACTTTAATCCCAACGAACATTGATTTTGACCCTTGTTTTGTTACCTGAAATACAAAATCCACGAATTCAAGTGCCAACGAAATTGTCTTTTTTACCAAAACCACGAAATTTCGTCCCAACGAAATTAAATGATTTTACAGTATTACAATTATAGCAAAATTATGTGCAAAAACTAAAGTGTAATTGATCCAATCAACATTATTTTGTTTCAGGAAATTTTCTGATAAATGACCGAAAATTATTATGTCCTTGAATTGATAATTATGTACATTTTTTCAAAATTCAAGCAAGATGCAGGTCTAACTCACAGTGCAGGAGTGTTAAATTGGATATACAACATATGGTAATAACTAATAGACAAAGCCATACTATATAAGTCCCATGCGAAATCAATAATCACAAAAACAGTTTTGTTTACTGCTTTAATTTTCTTGTCTAGGCATCTGAGCTTCAAATTAGAAATGAATAACTCCCAAGTTAAATAATGTACATTTTTAGAAACAATTATACCATTCCAACTAGTGAGAATCTTACCCATATAAGGTAATAACAGTCTGGCATTCATTACACTAGACAGAGTTGTAAACTAATGTTCTACCAGAACAAACAATAAGCACGCAACGGTGTGCAAATAGAATGGTGTACGTTAATATGGTTGAGAGTATTACAGATGTTGTGAAACATGACGTGTCACTTATATGAGTGTCGTACGACCCACTTTAGAGGAAGTGAAACACAAAGTTTAATGCATATAATTTGACCAGATTAAGTAGGCACTCCGGACATATTCTGTGCATATTTCGGACAAAGTCGGTGCAAAAATAAACAAATATTTCCAATAAGTACCGACTACGCTTACGGAAAATAATACACGCTTCCGAAGTTTAATGAGTGCCTACTAAATCTGGTCAAGCTATACCATCCACTTTTCAGCACATTAATTGTTTTTCTGTGTATTTTTAATTTCTACAAGTTGGGACATTTGTGACAAACAAAATTTCTTTGTGTACTATATGTCGTAGACAATGGGTATGCATATGAAACTACATATTTTCTTCTTCTTTTTTAGATAATTCATGAAGAAATCACATGATTCTTTGTGACCCAGGGTCAAATTTTTCAGAGACAAACACAGAGACAAGGTTTCATATAAATTATTAAAAGCAAAACAGTGACAATTGTACATAATAACGAACACACTTTTTTCTTTGATTTGCCTATTGAAACAATTTGGTCAGAGTGCAGAAAATAAGTCAAACTTCATATAAATCACAGACTGGCTGCAATCAAGAATAATAATACAAACTATGACATCATGTAGAGCTTTCTATGATATATGTGCCTCATTATCGACACACAGGGAGAGATATAATATTGTACAACAGTTCTGCACCATATACTGTAAAATCATTAATTTTCGTTGGGGATTAAATTTCGTGGATCTCGTGGTTCACCTCAACCACAAACTTTAACCCCAACAAACATTAATTTTGACCCATGTTTTATTACCTGAAACACAAATTCTACGAAGTCAAGTCCCAACAAAATTGTCTTTTTTACCAAAACCACGAAATTCGTCCCCACGATATTAAAGGATTTTACAGTTCAACAATATTCCAGCATAATATTAATACCTGTCTATAGCATCCGAACAAATTATACCCCATTGATTTGAAGACCATGCTGTATAATGCTGATTCATACTTGAGGACTAATTATGACCTTTTGTCAACATACTGTGGCATAATGCAAGCTGACAGTGGCATTATACAAGCTGACACACTGACCTTTATATCAATATGTTTTTCTGACACAGACTAGAGCTGAATCTGATTGCAACTACTGATGCTGAGCTGTCACTAAATGATATAGACGCCAAGCTCTTGAAAACAGGCCTTGTATGGGTCATTCAACTAAACCGCTCACTAAATGGACTAGCAGTTTGGATATATATAGCTTGGCTATTTTGACCTGAGCATGACCTGCATGCAAGAATGTATAACAAGGTTTATGCTTTGAATATATCAATTTCCGCAAGCAAATCGTGCAATATCGGTATTTGTTTTGTATTACATCTAAAGCTTCTTCGTAAGACTCCCCGATTATGAAAACATACAATCGGTGTTGTAAACGTAGACAATATATTGACTGTTAAATTATGGTAATCAATAAGTCAGGCTCATGTCAATGTTGCCAAACTATACCACAATATTCCAGCATAATATTATACCTGACCATATAACATCAGAACAAATTACAACCCATTGATTTCAAGACCATGCTGTTTAATGCTAATTCATACTTGAGGACTAATTATGACCTTTTGTCAACATACTGTGACATTATACAAGCTGACACAGTGACCTTTATATCAATATGTTTTTCTGACACAGACTAGAGCTGAATCTGATTGTAATTACTGATACTGTGCTGTAACTAAATGATATAGACGCCAATCTCTTGAAATAGACCTAGCATGGTTCATTGACAACAGAACAATGCTTTCAATAGTACCACGATCTTGAACATCGAGCAATCTTAAAAGAGAGCACAAGAGTGACATTGGTACTTTGAAATTTGAGGACTAACAATTAAGGATAGATTTTTTTGATATTTTTTATGATATGACTTTAGTATTTGTTTGGCCTGATGACAAGTTTTGGCACCTCATGTCCCAGTTATGATCTCCACAATTAATTTTTACAGAGACACACATTATAGAGACCAAGTTTCAAAAATGATCATGCAAAATAATGATCTCTATACAGTTTTTCTCTGATTTAGTCAGTAAATTTTGCCATAAGATGACCCACTTTGAAGATTGACCTAGATTTTACAGAATGGTTGTTGGTGTGATTGACCTAGATTTTACTTGATGGTTGTAGATGTGATTGACCTAGATTTTACATGATGGTTGTTGATGTGATTGACCTAGATTTTACATGATGGTTGTTGGTGTGATTGACCTAGATTTGACATGATGGTTGTTGATGTGATTGACCTAGATTTGACATGATGGTTGTTGATGTGATTGACCTAGATTTGACATGATGGTTGTTGGTGTGATTGACCTAGATTTTACATGATGGTTGTTGATGTGATTGACCTAGATTTAACATGATGGTTGTTGGTGTGATTGACCTAGATTTGACATGATGGTTGTTGATGTGATTGACCTAGATTTGACATGATGGTTGTTGGTGTGATTGACCTAGATTTTACATGATGGTTGTTGGTGTGATAAACCTAGATTTGACATGATGGTTGTTGGTGTGATAAACATGTATACAATTGAAAGTTATTACCACACAAGAACATTTATTGGTACATACGAGCATAATACGTTTACAAAACAAAAGCTAATACAAACCTAATGCAGAAAGACAACCGGCAAATTTCTACAGACAAATGTAGGTTTATTAAGTTAATTTCTAGACGGTAAATATGCTAGAAGACGAACACCCTTATATTGGTAAACTAGAATTCTTAAGAAACGCTGAATGCCTGAATAGGTGGAACATCTCATACCAACATGGACATACCATGTGAAAAGTGTCAGCCGAGAACATGCATGTCATTTAATAGTTTTGTTCAAAACGTCACAGTTTTTTCTGAAACTACGATCCAGGCGGTGGAGTTGCGGCTGTGGAGTTGCCGGCCCATTGTTTCAGGCAAATACAGAGGCCTTTTTGAAGAAAACTACTATGCTTCATGGATAGAATATTTTCTCGGCTGTAGAGTTGAGGAGAACAAAGTGCTATTACAAAACTCACCTTGTCAGTTTGCGGCAGGTGTGCTAAAAAAGCTATTATGAGAGATGGAATTTTTGTATCTTTATATTTAAGAGAATTCTTTTTGGGAGGGTCCTTAGTCTTAATCCAAAGAAAGGTATCTATATTTTTTCTCCACCATACTGAACAAAGTAAATTGGTAATCTAGTATTTCTACAGATTTCATTACCAGCTAATATGATAGCATTATATGTTTAATCACGATTTAATTACTGAATCATTCGGCCTTCTAACCACACTATTGATGGTAATCAACCATCTCAGTGCGGTAACTATAATAGATAACAAGATTAAGCTGTATATAATAAACAATAAATTGGGAAACTCCTGTTTCAATTAAACATATCCCCCACAACTATAAGCACTTTTTACAAATAAGTAAGACGTTCATCATATAGTATCTATGGACATATTCAGAGCTCATGTGTGCCAAAGATATACATAATTAATATGAAATTACTTTTTAACAATATTTAATAAACAAAAAGCTTATTTTTTACAGAACTTAATATAATTCGAGGGCATAGTGCAAAACTATGGTATGTGCCTCTATAAATTGATGTAGTTACCATAGTTTTGCACTGAGCCCTCGTTATGGAGTGATGGTTCTTACTAATTTAGTTTCCTACAATAAAACTGATCTCACTCTACATTTTACCAATTACATTAGTATCAGGACTTTCATTAACTTTTAACAAAACACCAACAGAAACTTGTAATCTTCAAGCTAAAGTGACATAAAAATACACTTATAACTGTTACACTTACAAAAGTCACCCATTGTTCAAACTGTGGGAATCAAATTTACCAATGTACCTCAGAGATCACCTAAGATCGCTAATTGAAACAAATGATTTTTGTCGAGATAAGACAACATTATAAACTAATCACAAGGTTCCACTGATTACAAACATTACTACAGTACTAAGTTTAAACTAAATGAACATGCTTTCAGTATCGATCTTATCTTATCTTCTACGAAAAAACCCAGGTTTATTCTAAAACAAAAGAATTCAGCTTTGATTCACTTCCATCAAGGATTAATACTTTGTTTAAATTCAACAAGTTTGAGCCAGGTTAATTAGCCAAGGAGTATGGATTTTTTGTTCCATTGTTTCACATAATTACCGCATTCCCATAAATAATAGCCCCCCCCCCCCCTCTAATAGTAGCCCCCCCCCCCCTCTTTTTGGAAAAAAATGTTTTTGTTTTTTGAAAAATCATATACTTATTGATGTTTTATTTGATTGTTATCGATATTTTGTTGTTGCTTCATCCATAAAATAGACATTTATTATGATTATTTCATCATTTTCTTAGAAAATATAATCTTTTTTTTTTTAAATTGAGACTCCAAATAAAAGCCCCCCGTTTTGCAAAATGTATGGCACCGTAGGCGTTTATTCAGAGTATACAGTATGTCAGTTGCCACTCAAACAATAGTACTGATTAGGTATCATGTTCAGTTGGGTAAGACAACTGTAGTTAAACAACATTTTCCCAACTACAAGTAAAACACCTCTTCATTACTCAATTCCAGTGGTTTAGGTCATTAGAAGATACAGATACCGGTAGTATATATTAATACATTATACATGTACTATTATTCCCTAAACCCTAGGTCCCACTGACCATTTTTTGCCTCGGCCATGTACTCCCGATTTAAATAAATTCGCTTTGGGAGGCATCGAGAACAGAGATTTCACAAATTTCATTTCTGTGAAGCTTTCTCTAGACCACGAGGACTATTTCCCTGTGCCTTATGATGCCCATTCTTTAAATCAGGAGTACATAGCCAAGGCAAAAATACTAAGTAGGACCTAGGCATAAATGGTGAGGAAAATTGAAGAAATGAACCTAACATTATGTCAATCCAAACTACCACAACAAGTCATTATTCTCACTGACTAAATCACACAATGTCTCTTTAGGGAGACATTACTATATAGATGAGATATGTCCTTCTACAGGAGCTGTAGAAACATGACAGATGACCAAATATTCGTATAGCTTGGCTATTTTGACCTGACCCTGACCTTTATGCAAGAATATATTACAAGGTTCTTGCTTTGAGTATATCAATTTCCGCGAGCAAATCGTGCAATATCGGTATTTCAAATTTGTGTTAGTATCACATCTTGAGCGTCTTCGTGATACTCACAGACTATGAAAACATATGACCAAGGTTATAAATACAGACAAGATATCAACTGTTAAAATATGCTTATCAAAAGGTCAGGTTTGTGTCAAATTCGCCAAGCTGTACGAACATGACAGATGACCATAAAATTATACTTGTAACACTTACAAATACTGTATGAATGGACAAATCGTAACATCAGAACTCGCATGTAGGAACTGGTAAGAGATTTTTTCGCATCAATCATGGCCACGCGGTTACTGGATAAATACACCCTGGGGTCCAGCCTTACAGAGGTTGTCACTCTGTCTGATCGCCTCATATTGTAAAATCATTTGATTTCCATGGAACAAAAGTTTGTCGATTTGTTAAAAGAGAGCATTTCAATGGAACCTTATTTCATGCATTTTGCATTTCAGGTAATAAATAGAAGGTCAAAATTAGGTTCAAGAGAATTTGATTTTGTGGTATGATGAAATCCACGAATTTAATCCCCCAAGAAAATTTATGATTTTACAGTATATTTTTGATACAGGACCCATAGAGCACAATCACATGCAACCCATTACATGGACTACATCACATTATATTGATGCAAAATGGAATATAAAAATTGCTATTCACATAAACTGGAGATGTATGATAATTGTAGAAGGACGCCACAGACAGTGTCAGTCTCTATTATGTCATTCTCATTCTTATAATGATAATCACTGTAATTATATCACAGATTACAGGAATTCAGATATTTTATATGTTGAAAAAACAGCAATATAATAATGTGACAATCCCATAGCAATGTGTCCATTCAATACTGCAACCAGGACAGTGTGGAGATATCACTGCCTTAGAATGAGAAATGACCTTATATAAGACTTATACATACTGTATTTCCTCGTATTAGCGCTCCCCCTCTAATTAACGCCCCCCCCCTCCCCTCCCCCTGTCGATTTTGGGAAAAAAATCTCGCCTTCTATAATTGGTCCTATAGTAATCCAATTAAGTTTATACGAGGTCTGATTGTGTATGGAATTATTTTTTCATAAAATGCTCACCCCCAGGGGCGATAATACGAGGTAATACGGTATGTAAAATCTGCAGCATCACAAGATGCTTCTAACAATGAGCCTATTTTCATTGAAATCCAAACTTGTCATGTTGACCAAACCAATGTTGGAACTGCTTGGTTGTACAGAATTTAAGTAAAGAGTAATTTTCGGACAGCTTTTTTTCTTTACTAAAAAAACACCCCTATCTTCTTATTTTGGAGAAAATTTGTCTTTTGTTTTTCAAAAATGGTATACTTTTTTTGACGTTTTATAAATCTAAGATGTTTATCAATATTTTGTTAATGGCTATAACAATTTCATTGAAATTTGTTATGATTTTTCACCATTTTTTTTGACAATATATTTTTTTAAACCTTAAATAAAAGCCCCCTTTTGCAAAATGCATGGGCCGGTGCGTTCATTCAAGGGATACCTGTATTTGGACACAACTACTTTCACAATGTTGCATTAGTAAAAGTATATATAATGCCACCAAATTATATGAAACAAACTTAAAATCTATGTGTAGAAAATCAGAGAGTAAAATAATTATCCGTAGACAAAAAATAGAGAAATGATAAATTAATGAGAAAATACAATTCCCCAAAGTGAAGCAGAGAGATTTCTGTAATTACTTTATACACAGAAGTTAATACCAGATTCCTGCTATGAAAATACTATAATTGCTAAACACAATTCTATCAATATTTTATAATATGTACAGTTATTTTACTGACAAAAGTGAAAATAGCTAATAAACTGTTTAACACGGAGTCCTGGGTGGTATTTAATATTAATCTGACTTGACTTAAGGATAAGAACAACCAATTAGATCACACCATACAAAACTATTGGTAAGTAACAGGTGGTATGAGTGGCTATTCTTATTTTCCAATTAAATAAGATCAATATTGAATAAAAAAAAACACCCTTGGGTCACTATTTTTATAAATTTATAAATGTGTCATACAGAAAGTACGAACAGTTTCTGTTTTAATGTCAATTCTGATTGGACAATCGGTGAGCAATGTAAAACACCTGTGACAAAATTTGGTCATTGACTTTTATGGAAATGAAGGAAATGGATTTGATTGGTTAATTTTTTTGGACATTTTGATCAGATTTGGCCGTTCTGAACCAGAGTATGTTTTAGATGAGAAAGGGGGTAAATGTATTCTGCAATTTGTTCTAAACATTCTACTGATAACCAAAGCAGCTTTAATGTGTTTAAAATCAAAACACACCAAACTCATTGCTCTATAACGTCTTCAAGGAAAGCCATAGGCTAACATGTACCTTAAAGAAGACATGCAATATGTGTGTACCCAATGTTTTGTCTTTAAGGTAGCAGTTTTAGGACTCTTGACAATTATATGAAAATGAACAAAGTGGATTTGATTGGTTGATTTTTTGGACATTTTGATCAGATCTGGCCATTCTGAACCAGAGTATGTTTCTGACCGTTGTTACCCTTGGATCTTAAAACAATGCAAAGAAAACTAATTTATTGCACTTACCTAGAACTGTAAAGATGATTCCAGACGTGACTACTAGTCCCGATACTGTAGTGAAAACAACACCCTTTCTGTATGGCTTTTTACTTGAAGTAGCTAGTGTTGAGGTAAAGTGATGTATGCCACCATGTAAGCGTCGAGATGGACCGCCGCCATGCCTGCCTAAACGCACACCGGCAGCAGAAAACATCACTTAATCTCCAAGTACTGGATCAAACTTGTCTGTAACATATTCTATTGATTGTATGTCATCCTGAAACAAAAGAAAAAAAAACACATCTTTTTTAGCTATTTTTCGAAAAGATGGCCAAGATTTTCCTTTATAAATCTTGGCCCTGCTAATAAGCCTTAACCTTGATCAACATTGATCAAGTAGAACAATACTATATATAGAATTTAAACTGAATTTCCGTTGCCATTGTTATTTTATCCCTGGCTTAGAATTAGAAGGTCGTAACTACAAAATCAATGTTTTGAGAAAACAAGAAAGACTGTTTGACAATCACTTATCACTTTAATTATGGTAAAACAAGCTGTTTCAACTTCAGTTTTGTCAATTTGACAAGTTCCAATTTTCATGAAAATAGGCACATAAGAAGCACTTTGTGATGCTGATTTTTAATATGAATCAGTCTTTAAAGTGTTCTCGTTGAGGCAATAATAGGCCAGCGATTGTAGCAGTATTACGGAGTGTCAATGGAGCCAAATTTAAAATCAGGAAAATCATATGCTGTCAACCGTTTATGACATACAAGAGGCAATCAACCACATTGTTTCCATATTCAAGTCAATTTTTATAAAGAAATTGCTTAAAAACAGATTAAAATGACCATAACTTTGCCATTTCTCAAAACAGTTTTGTCAAATAACTTTTTCTGCTCTTGCAAAATCTGTAAATCCAATATTCCAGATTAAAGCGGAAAATTGACATCCTGAGTATTACAGCATCTCCCTGTGCTACATAAAGTAGGTCTAGGTCTAACCTTAACGAGATAATCATTATATCAGACATCTTAATTAAATCTGACCTCCCTAAATAAATCATCCATGGCAAAAACATATCACTGTCATTGTAAAACAAAACGAAACACAATTAATCCTTGTAACAGAAAAATATACCTCACATTTATCATTAATTTCATACCTCGTTTGCATAATGGAAGTCAGAAATTGATAAAAATCTGTCCAATACTCATCAACTAATACATTATCCGGGGTGAGATGAATTTCAATGATTACAGTACTTTCTGACAGTGACAGCAATCTCGGAATACTTTATTAAATGAAACATTAATCAAAATTAATGGCAGTGAGAGTGATTTTATACGGCACTCCTGACAAGAGTTAGGGCACCTGATCGATTGTTCTAAAGGTTTGACATCTAAAAGTAATGACAAAGTCTGCAAGCTGTGGTCGGTACCCTTCTGTAGATCTGCCATCAAATTACATGAATTACCCTCATTTTACATGGATATCCGTGGAAAACCATGGAAATTGATGTAAAACACAGTGGAAAAGAGTGGAAAATTATTTTTACGCTGTTTTCCCTTATTTCTTCCATCAAATACCATCAAAATCCATGGAAAATGATGGAAAGTTGAACTTAATCATTTTTCAGGAGTGGAAATCGATGGAAAACACTTAGACATTTTTATCAGACTTGAACTTAGAAGAGTTCTTATAAATGCAGTGTTGGGAGTGAATGAAAAATTCTAAGTCCAGAAACATGAAAAATGTTTTAAAAAATCATAAAGCCATAATCTAACCTATTTTCCCCTGCACAATGGGATTCAAAACAAAGAACTTAAAATGAAGAATCTGAAAATTATAGTAATTTGATTTAATGTTTTTCAGACGAAATAAGGCATTTATAAAAATTCTGTAAAAACTGGTACATGCGTACATATATAATTTATACATTTTTAATAATTGATAAATAGTGCTTATTTATACAATAGTTAAATCATTAGTAAATTGAATTTCTTTAGAAATTAAATTAAAAGGATATCGAAGTATGAAACAGCATTAATTATGCTAATTTAAAAAGAATTATGTACTGGTCATAAAGAAAAAGATTCACTGAAATGCTTAGATCAGAATTGCTGATAATTGTTTTAATACCTATTTCATAAAACTGATTTTTTTCAATCACATTCTATGGAGCAACTGATTCCTAGGATTGATATCATAGTAACCTTTATAGACCCTGCACCCTGCTGGTCAATGTGAGAAAGTTCTAAAATTAGATCTGCTGATAAGCCAGTTTCTTTAGTATTGTATCATGAGTACAGGGGCACCAATAGGTAGAATAACACATGTGCTGGTATGCATACAATTACAAACTGACCATGTCACCCCCAAGTGTGCCTCACAGCTGTGACTGAATCTGATTAGCCATTGGCTGGAGACTGGTCCATATACATGTTACCAGATTTGAATGTTGGAGGCTATAGTGTGATGGTTAACAAACTAAAACAAATATGTGTGTACAGTGCTTTATAAATTAACATTCTTGATCACAGGAAAACTATTTGTATTAGGATGCTAAATTATATCAGTTAATAGTAGACTTAACAACATTTTGGGAGACATTACATGGTTTATTCCAATCAGTGATTGAAAACCTGGAGAACAGAATGAAAAGGATTGCAGCCAAATTGAACACCAGGTAAGATGTGTTGATATTTAATAATTAATTCAGACATTGATATTATATTTGTATGTGTTGCCTTCTTATATTATTTAATAACAAACCTAAAGCTTAATCAACCATGCACTTAGACTTAGGGAAATGAAAGCCACATGTTGCTTCAGTGTGCAATTTACCATATTGGAAAAATTATGCTGGCTTTTAATCACAGTGTCCTTCAATATAGTTGCAATGTACATTTTTTGTAAATACAGCATTGCACCTTCAGAATGAAACAATTTGCATTAGTACAACAGTATGAAGAAATGAAACTAATGTGCCAGGTTGAAAAATGTGTCATATTTATAACGTATGGTTTATTTTCTATAATACATTTCAGGTCAAAACTCAGATGGTACCACTGACAGAAGTGTGGTATGACTGCATGCTTGACCAGGAATTTAGCTTCTTCAGTATTGCAGCCAGTTCTAACAAAAGTTTACAGTAGACATTGCAGAGATTTATACTGTTCCTTAAAAGGTAAAATAAATTGAGTTTAAGAAGAGTTGGTCAAATAAACACTGAGTTTCATGATATTATATTACACCTTACTTCTTTTGTTTAATTACACAATCAAATCCTCTAATAAAATATAGCATGTGTATTGATAAAAATTAACATAAACATTAAAATGAGCATTCTTTTAAACATCTTTCAGTTTGGTTCTAATTAAGATACAATGTATATGTAACTGTTAAATTTGATTTTCAGTCATGGTGCAAGACAAATGAGAGGACAATTCAAAATGACAAACTGAAAAATGGCATGGATACAGAACATGAAGAGTATGTGCCAGAGAATTTGTGATAAGATCATATACAAAACGGAACAAAACATTGAAGCAGTTGTTTATTTTATTTTCAATGAATGGGACATTACTAATAGCCTTGTCTTGCTTTGGAAAACATTTTATTTTGATTCAAATGACATAAGTAAAATATTGACAATATGTAATTGTTCTTTAAATTCTTTCTATATAGGTTTAAGGTGACTCAAGCGTGCAGTGTGAATCTTGAATATTTGCTGGAATCATTCCAATACTCTGTTGTTTCCCATCAAATTCCATGGTTTACCATCATCATTGCATTTGGCGTAAATCCATGTAAAACAGCGGAATATCGTTCCAATATTCCGTCGTTTCCCACCAAATTCCGTGGTTTACCATCAAATTCCATGGTTTACCATCATCATGGCATTTGGCGTAAATCCACGTAAAACAGCGGAATATCGTTCCAATACTCCGTCGTTTCCCACCAATTTCCGTGGTTTACCATCAAATTCCATGGTTTACCATCATCATGGCATTTGGCGTAAATCCATGTAAAACAGCGGAATATCGTTCCAATACTCCGTCGTTTCCCACCAAATTCCGTGGTTTACCATCATCATGGCATTTGGTGTAAATCCACGTAAAAGAGCGGAATATCGTTCCAATACTCCGTCGTTTCCCATCAAATTCCGTGGTTTACCATCATCGATGGCATTTGGTGTAAATTTACGTAAAAGAGCGGAAATATCTGAAATAAATCCCTCATTTTCCCATTTTTCAGTTGTTTTACATCAATTTCCACAAAATCCCTCGTTCCAATACTCCGTCGATTTCCGCTCTTTTTCCCATGGAATTCCATGGCAGATTTACAGAAGGGTACACTTAAAGAATTAGAAACTGTACCACTGATTTACACTACTCAAACATAAAAACTTATACTAAACAAGATATCTTTGCAACAAAATTTGGTAAATAAAAAGCTTGTTATATTTATAAATAAGCCGCGAAACCAGGTTTTCTGTGCTCTTTCCATCATTACCTTTTTGTCTATTTTAAGTAACAATGACATTGACCTTACTTACTTGCCACAAATACAATCCCAAGCTAGGGCTTCATGCAAGCATGCTGGACACCAAGTTTCATGAAGATATGTTAATCCAAACTTAACTTATTGACACACCTTGTTTGACGTCACTAAACGCACGTGTGCCAACATACCCCAATCTTAGATGAAAAATTCTATAACAAAAGTGAAACAGATTGCAGTCAGGTGACTTCAATGTGTTCAAGCCTCAAATGACAAATTTGCAATTAGTAAATTTGGGTATGTAAATTTGGGTATAACATTTTGCTTTTGGTGCATTAAAAGTTTGCAACAATAGTTACTCATAAACTATACTAACCAATGGGCATTATAAACTTTGTAGGGACATGACACATTTTTAATAAAGTAGAATCCAAAATACATTTGTAGACATCATGCAGAAATATTGCATTATGCAGGTACATACTCAAATACAACAAAATCATTAACTCTCATGGGGGATTTAATTTTGTGGTTCACCTTCAACCACAAATTCAAATCCCATCCAACATTTATTCTGTCCCTTGTATTTGTTACCTGAAATGCAAAATTCACGAAAAAAGGTTCCATCAAAATGGCTTTAAATTTTTTACCAAATTTCGTCCCATTGAAATGAAATGATTTTACAGTAGTCCAAAGGTCTGATGTTTGTTAGTTTAGCGAGACATTGTAACTTACATTAAATACTAAATATGATATATTTTATGTTAAATGTTAAATGTATAAATGTACTTACCAAGCAACTAACAGTTATTTCAAAAAATAATACTTAAGCATGACACAAAAAGCATTAATATTCCTTGAGGTAGCACAATAATTTCACACCATAATTACACTATGGCAAATAAACTTTAATGAGAAATTTTATCCTTGAAGCTCTCGCAAAAACATGTCCAATTTAGCACAGTATTATAGTGAATCCAATGAATGGCATCCGTCAGCCAATACTTGTGAATGCTATATTAACATTAATTGCCTATTGCCTTAAAAAGGCGTACAATGACTTGTCTAACAGAATAATTCCAGGCATGGAATAACTACCAGTATCTAAAATCCTTAAACTGACTCGGAGTATAGCGAATGTATCAGTACATGGGCTTATATCAGCTTGACATGAATACCACAGTGTCCACAAGAATGAGAGGAAACTATTGAATACCCATCTGTAATGAACAATGTCGTATTAAAGCGCAGTGTGTGAGCAGGAGTGTGTAAGTGTGTGTGTGTATGGAGCCGGTTTCTTCATTATATCATGTTCTAGGTTCAGGATTCTACAATTTGACATCAATACCAGCTGAGTCTTCTAATTGGGAAATGTTGGTAGCTATTTTTGGACTTGAAATGAAGTAAACAAGACTTCACCTGTCTAACAAAGATGAAAACATCCCAACTAAAAACTGCAAGGGGGGTGAATAATGGGCCCCTTGAGACAGCAAGAGAGGTGAATAAGCCCCTAGACACATCATTATTGCCAATGTGTATGATATGCACTGCCAAATACTGATTCAAAGACCTAAAATACTATGTAAGGTTGTCAAATATTGATAAGTCTATCTTCATAGATTTTCAAAAGGGGGTGCGAAATCAACTGACCAGGGTGTTTAGAAAACGGGATGTAAGATTGCTATATCAATAGAAGATAGCAGGACACAGTCTATATCAATAGAAGATAGCAGGATACAGTCTATATCAATAGAAGATAGCAGGACACAGTCTATATCAATACACAGTCTATATCAATAGAAGATAGCAGGACACAGTCTATACCTATAGAAGATAGCTGAACACAGTCTATATCAATACACAGTCTATATCAATACAAGATAGCAGGACACAGTCTATACCTATAGAAGATAGCAGGACACAGTCTATATCAATACACAGTCTATATCAATAGAACATAGCAGGACACAGTCTATACCTACAGAAGATAGCTGGACACAGTCTATATCAATACACAGTCTATATCAATAGAAGATAGCAGGACACAGTATATACCTATAGAAGATAGCAGGACACAGTCTATATCAATACACAGTCTATATCAATAGAACATAGCAGGACACAGTCTATATCAATAGAACATAGCAGGACACAGTCTATACCTACAGAAGATAGCTGGACACAGTCTATATCAATACACAGTCTATATCAATAGAAGATAGCAGGACACAGTCTACATCAATAGAAGATAGTGGGACAGTCTATATCAATAGAAGAGAGTAGAAGGACACAGTCAATATCAATAGAAGATTGCAGGACACAGTCTATATCAATAGAAGAGAGTAGAAGGACACAGTCTATATCAATAGAAGATAGCAGGACACAGTCTATATCAATAGAAGATAGTGGGACACAGTCTATATCAATAGAAGATAGCAGGACA
The DNA here is from genome assembly GCA_963678985.1 of Spisula subtruncata. Classification (NCBI taxonomy): domain Eukaryota; kingdom Metazoa; phylum Mollusca; class Bivalvia; order Venerida; family Mactridae; genus Spisula; species Spisula subtruncata. The sequence goes on from OY787661.1 coordinate 22,648,268, forward strand.
CAGTCTATATCAATAGAAGATAGCAGGACACAGTCTATATCAATAGAAGATAGCAGGACACAGTCTGTATCAATAGAAGATAGCAGGACACAGTCTGTATCAATAGAAGATAGCAGGACACAGTCTATATCAATAGAAGATAGTGGGACACAGTCTATATCAATAGAAGATAGCAGGACACAGTCTATATCAATAGAAGATAGCAGGACACAGTCTATATCAATAGAAGATAGCAGGACACAGTCTGTATCAATAGAAGATAGCAGGACACAGTCTGTGTCAATAGAAGATAGCAGGACACAGTCTATATCAATAGAAGAGAGCAAGACACAGTCTGTGTCAAGAGAAGAGAACAAGACACAGTCTGTATCAATAGAAGATAGCAGGACACAGTCTGTATCAATAGAAGATAGCAGGACACAGTCTGCACCAATAGAAGAGAGCATGACACTGTCTGTATCAATAGAAGAGAGCAAGACACAGTCTATATCAATAGAAGATAGCAGGACACAGTCTATACCTATAGAAGATAGCTGGACACAGTCTATATCAATACACAGTCTATATCAATACAAGATAGCAGGACACAGTCTATACCTATAGAAGATAGCAGGACACAGTCTATATCAATACACAGTCTATATCAATACAACATAGCAGGACACAGTCTATACCTATAGAAGATAGCTGGACACAGTCTATATCAATACACAGTCTATATCAATATAAGATAGCAGGACACAGTCTACATCAATAGAAGATAGTGGGACACAGTCTATATCAATAGAAGAGAGTAGAAGGACACAGTCTATATCAATAGAAGATTGCAGGACACAGTATACATCAATAGAAGAGAGTAGAAGGACACAGTCTATATCAATAGAAGATAGCAGGACACAGTCTGTATCAATAGAAGATAGCAGGACACAGTCTATATCAATAGAAGAGAGCAAGACACAGTCTGTGTCAAGAGAAGAGAACAAGACACAGTCTGTATCAATAGAAGATAGCAGGACACAGTCTGTATCAATAGAAGATAGCAGGACACAGTCTGTATCAATAGAAGAGAGCATGACACTGTCTGTATCAATAGAAGAGAGCAAGACACTGTCTATATCAATAGAAGAGAGCAAGACACGGTCTACATCAAGAGAAGAGAGCAAGGCACAGTCTATATCAATAGAAGAGAGAAAGACACAGTCTGTTTCAAACAGTCTGTATCAATAGAAGAGAGCAAGACACAGTCTGTATCAAGAGAAGAGAGAAAGACACAGTCTGTATCAAGAGAGCTAGCAAAAGACGAGAGCAAGACACATTCTATATCAATAGAAGAGAGCAAGGCACTGTCTATATCAATAGAAGAGAGCAGGTCACAGTCTTTATTAATTAAGAATTAAGAGAAGAGAGCAAGACACAGTCTGTATCAAGAGAAGAGAGCAAGACACAGTATATATCAATAGAAGAGAGCAAGACACAGTCTATACAAGAGAAGGTAGTGGGACAAAATCTATAACCAGTAACCACAGAATGCCCTAAAAAAGAGAAGGACACAGCCTTTTCCTTCATAAATATCTGAACATTACAGTACAACATGCCTTCTGGTGTTGTACCAGGGTACACATATCAAAATGTAATAACATTATTTGCAATTGAGAGAGCTTTTACCATGGAACTATATTAAACAAATATTTAAACCAGTCTAGCCTGCAGGCAACCAGCAATAATTGTCTTACGTACAGTACCTTGAAGTACATATTAGTCTACACGGAAGGAAAATAGACAAGTTAACTGAAAGTTTCTCCGAAACACAATGTGTCTCAGAAAGTCGACATTATTTCCATTTATCCGAAAATTGAAAACATCACTATTGATAATTTAGTCAAGAAGGTGACATAGTTACACAGTATGGTGAGACAATGTTACTGGGATTGAAGCTAATAGGTGAGTCATAGATTACTGTATAGGTGGCTAAGTTAGTGACTTGGAAAGGAAATATTGGGGAGTCTTAGCAAATTTATAACATTTTCAACATTTGGTATTAAAATGATTTTACCACAAAGACTTTTTAGAGACGTTTGTACAAATGTAAAACATGTATGCCTCAGTGACCCCATGGCAGCGCAAAAGTCAGAAATGGTAAAGGTTACAGTGGCCTTGACCTTTGACAAACTGATCTCAAAATCAATAGGGGTCATAAACTGGTGATGACCAACCACTGTGAAGTCAAATTGAAGATCCTAGGGAACAGCATGTTTTACCTATTGAACGGTCACTATTTGGTCTACCGACAAAATGACCAACATGTAATATACACACCCTTATCAAAGATAAGCTTAATAACCTGATAATAATCCCCCACACAAAATGCCTGAAATTCAAAATTTAGGCACATTAATGATCCGCGGAAATGTTCACTTATCATACAGTAGTTAGGCACATTGTGTTATGTCCTGAACCCACGCCAATGTTCTACCCACATAGTGACAGGCTGTTCAGAAATATGTTGGTAGAAATTACATAAAAAGTCTAAGTGACAGGCCATTTCGAAATTACACTAAGTTGCTTTGACAGGCTGATATGAAATCTGTGGGTAGAAATTACACAAAATCGTATCATTATACAAGAATGACTTTCATAGTTACATTGTTATGAATAATACAGGAAGCAATTAGTTTGTCATTTCTGGATACTGGTAATATTGAAGTCATAAACTTAGCAAAAACCCCTCGCTCTTATAATGAACTAAATCTATCCTTCAATGTCTTACCCAGTCTAACGAGGGGGCAATACGTCCTAACCCAAAAACCATTAATATTTTTAATGTATCAAAACAATATGATTGGTTCTACTAGAGTTTAGGGACCTACATGTATATCAGGGTGGAATACCATTACTGTGATGTTTTGGCATAATATTTCAAGCCGAGAATGAGTCTAAAACATGTCTCGTTAAAATTGGACAAAGAATTATTATTATTGTATTGAGGTTATATTGTATGATCACCTGAATGGACAAAAGACAGAAAGAAGACTTTAAATTGGTACATTTTTTAAATTATACATGTGTACTAAGTATTATTTACCCGAGTCAGAGACCAAAGTTAACACTGTATTATATTTATTTCACAGTGCCCATTAACATCATTATGTACAGAAACTTAAAAATGTCTTGTAATTTCTTTGTGACAAACTGATGATAATTGACACTGATGTGACCCCCTTATATTCCTGATAATAAACCTAGTAATGACAGTAGATGACATGGGGTACTTTATTACTGCTCTAAAATCAGTACAACATCTTCACTATATTATTTTTCTCCGGTTCCCGGTAGTAAACACAGTAATGGAACCAGAGACCCCCTATATCTGTATAAGGAATCATTTCTTGTTTATTTCTCTATAAAACACCCGAGTTTGAGTACATATCACCGGGGAAGCCATATTATGTAACACTAGCTGTCTCATTTTATTTGTCTGCATGACATTATAGATAATTCATAACATGAGGAAACATTCTAGAAATTGTTTCAAGGAAATATGTAAATAAATGAGCCAAAACATATAATTAAAACTAAAATAATCAGCGATAATTTGTCCAAAAGTTCGGTGTTTTAGACTTAAGCAAACTGTGAGTAGAATATCACAACCTTTACTAAAGCATTTTTAAAAAATTCACATTTGTCATTCTTCAAGTCTCAACACAAAACTATTGGTAATAAAATTTAGCAAAAAAAGAAACATTTGTAATTCATGAACCTAAAATAAATAAAAATTGAAGTTGAAGAACACCCAATCATGAATTATATTACTTTAAATGTTCATGCATCTCTTGTTGTGTTCCATTTCATGAACTTATTTGTTCCAAGCTTAAGATCAAGAGCATGCTACTTAAGATCCTGAAATAAATTCCCTGCAGTATAAATTAGTATAGAATGAATAAGGGTGCACCAGTATTATTGTGTTTTACTGACTTCAGACTCATGAAGATTTTCATTAAAATTTCTAGTGCAAGAAAAACAGCAGGAACATTTCCATAAAGGGCTTGTTGTCTCTGTAAGGCAATTTCAAAGACAATTAACTAAACATTACATTTGTTTTGAAAAAGTAATTTTCAAACTTAGCCTTTACCATTTCAAAGTAAATGAGCTTAACAACCTTATAAGAACATTTTTGTTTTTGCAGTTTTCCTTTTTCCCCGCTGAAAGAGAAGACGAAATAATGTAAAGACGAAATTGTGTGGAAATTAAAACCATGACTAGTACCATATGGCCCAGATTACATGGAGATGAGTGCTTTTACGGCAGCTTTAATCAGAAAGCAATATACTGCCTGGGACTACGCCCACATTAGGACAATTAACCCACAATATTCCACACAGCTTCAGTATCCTGCTTATACAACTAGATTGTTCACTTAGAGATCTTCATTACCTCACATAGTTGACACAGAAACATAGAAAAAGTCACAGCAGTTTTCACTTTGATCGTTGATATGCAAAGCAGTTGTTATCTCAATGCATAGAAAAATCATAGGTTTCCACTTTGATCAACAATATGTGAAGCACTTATTACCTCACCGAAGGCTTTTTTTTTAAATGCCGGAACATGGCAGGCATATATGTATGTGCCTCCACCCGGATTTGAACCCAGGTCGCCAGATAAGACAGCAAGCGCACTAACCACTGAGCTACAGAGGCACCTCACCTAATGTTACCTTACCACAGAAATACAGAAAAGTCACAGCAGTTTCAACTTTGATCGTGGATATGCAAATCACTCTATATTACCTTTATGTTGGCATAGAAATGTAGAAAAGTCACAGCATTTTTCTTTGATTTTCATTAAGCAAAAGCACTTATTATTTAATGTTGGCATATATATGTTTGGAAAGAACACAGCAATTATTTTGTTTATCTTCTATATCATACCTGCAAAGCTAGTTAAATACAAAATAGGAGTGATCAAGTGAAACATGTCACAATTTAAAACGCACTTAAATGTGTTTTAAAAGGGATTTAGATGCATAAACGTACAACGAAGGTATTTATTCTATTGGTAATTATTATGGGACAGACAATCATGAACTGAATCAAACGTACCTTTCTGCAAAGGAAGGTGAACTGAGTTAACCAGAATTTATCAATGAAAATAGGAGTAACTCCACTTTAATAGGAGTATTTGGCAGAAATGGTCAATATGCAATGCATTTTTTGCGTATTTTAACTAGTTTGATACAATTCTTACAATTATTATAAAGATCGTGCATTTATTATGGTCATATTATATAGCTTTAAGTATGTCCCGTATATGAAACAATACCCACCAAGTACATATTTTCATTCTATCTTTAGCTGTGCCTAATTGATGCTCGACCAAATGCAGTTTCCAACCGAGTGCGATACATTGGTTGAGCATCAGTTAACAACAGCTAAATATAGAGCAAAATTGGTAATTGTCTAGTGTTCCTACATCTACGGGAGATACTTTAGGCTGTATTATATAGTCATATAAAGTGCACGATCGCTAATCAAGAAAAAAAAATCACCGTTAGCGGATGAAATCGCCAATGTTTTGAGTGCGAAAGTTATTCATTTCAAATCATTTGATCACGTGATTCCCCAAACTGATTATGTCAGCAGAATTGGAACTGACGCATCAGTATCATGTTATCTGACTGATAGTCCATCGAGATGTCATACATGACTGTTGTGGACTAAAACCTTAAAGAGACGTCATGGTACCACATATACCACAGAAATATCTGTTACACGTGGCTGGAGAGATTATGCATGTCAAAAACACGGACCAACGACATGATTGGTCATTATGTATCACATATATCTACTAGATGTCACAAACATGTCACATCTAAGAAATTGCTGGTTTAGAATGAGAAGGTAGTTAAGATACTACGGTACTTACAACCTTATTAGACTCATACATATTTCAAGGCAATTCTTATGAGCCTATTTACATGAAAAATGGAACTTGTCATGTTGACCAAACTGAAGTCTAAAAAGTTGGTTTTTACATAGGCAGTTTTTTCTTAATTTCTCAAAATATTGATTTTGAACTACATTGAAACATTAAATATTTAAACATCAGTTTTATTACCATGCTACATTATTTTTCTATAAATGTGTTTGTATTACAAATTTAGTTACAATGCTTTTTCTAATTACTTGAGATAGTCAAACTATATTGTAAAATTTTCCAATGCAATTGCCATATTATGTTGTAAATAATTAAGCAAAGTATAACTCATGTGCATGTGTGTGATTGAACATAACTATTTTTTTGCAATTAATATAACCGGTATTCATACTTTTCTTTTTTCAAATAAATGTATTTCTCAGTAATGTATATATCAAACGCCAACTAATTGTGGCGACAAACATGCATACAGTCCAACCTGCCTTAACGGTCACCTTTAATGGGCGGTCACCTGGTGTAAACGGTCAGTTTCTGACGCCCCCAACGAAATTTGTTCTATTTTACACGTTGATTTAGCGGTCACCTGCTGTCCGCGGTCACCAAAAGTGCTTCCCAAATACTCAATATGGCCCCTATTAGGCGGGCAGGCGCCGGTCCGGCGGCCAGGCGCCGATCCGGCGGCCATCTATATAGCTTGAATCATCCGCGGTAATTTCAAACCCGTGTCAAAGAAAACAATCATCAGTTTACACGTGACCGCGAACGAGAATGGCTTCGATACACGCTGTAGCCAATCAGAGTTGTTTATTCAAAGTGCGATGATGCGCACAAGCTTTATTTTACCTTTATTAGAAGAAGTGGGCGGGGATATTTAAATTAGTCGGTGCTCTTTAATTGATATTTTATACTGATCTTTAATTGCCTAATTAACTAATTTAGTTAAGTGGTCACCAGGCTTAAGCAGCCAAATTGGCTGCATCCCTTGGCTGGCTGCTTAAGGCAGGTTGGACTGTATATATGTTTATGCCAATAAAATTTCGTGAACTTAAACTAATGACCTCCTCATTCTAAGGCAGCCAAATGTCTGTTGTAACTAGAAAAGTCATGGTGTCCAACTTATCTATCCAGATCTTACACACGTGTCTGTTCTGGACTAAAGAGAGGTCATAATGTCACGTCATAATCTAGGACATGTCTGTTACATGAGGCTGGAGCAATCATGGATGTCACAAACACAAAGTATCTAAGAAGTATTTCTCATACCCAGAAAAATCATGGTGACCTATGTATCTATGTATTTTAATAACCTAGGTTTAGGGCTGTTTGCAAGTAAACCAGATACTTGGATATCTATAAGTTAGACTAAAATCAGGCACATATCGATGGCTTAGAATGAGAAGGTTGTAACTACAAAATCGATATTTTGAGAAAACGAGAAAATACTGTCCGGTAATTAGTCGTTTTGGTCAACATGACAAGTTCCGATTTTTATGAAATTGGGCTCATTAAGAAGCGCCTTGTGATGCTTATTTTAAATATGTATAAATCTTAAAAGGTCGTAAGTAGGAGTTACGACCTTCTCATTCTAAACCAGCGGTACATTTATCACCTCCTATCGCATAATATCATTTTGTTAAGTTTCATTACTAGCCAATCAGTGTGATTGTCAAAGCTAATTGTTTTTGTAGCTCTAATCAATATTAACTAGCTCATATTGGAAAAATATAAATCAAAATAGCTGATTATAATCAGGCTATTTCACACAATCACATAAAAACTGTCAAATAGGTTTCCCTACAATGGTTCACTAATTCCATGTTCATTAAATGTTGGCTAATTAACGAAGTATCGCTCGGCCAATTTGACACTACTCTGACCTTGTGAGTAGCATAATTTAACAGTCAATATATTGCCTAAGTTTGTAACACCGATTGAATGTTTTCATAATCGGGGAGTATCACGAAGTCACTCGAGATGTAATACATACACAAACTCAAAAAATACTGATATTGCAAGATTTGCTTGCGGAAATTGATATATTCAAAGCAAGAACCTTGTACTATATTCTTGCATAAAGGTCAGGCTCAGGTCAAAATAGCCAAGCTACTTATACTGTACATGATGCCATGATACATGATTGTACTTAAACAGCTCTCATTATCATGACAAGATATTTCAAAGATGAAACTTTCTAAACATATATCGGTAATAATTACTGGGAAATCTAAGTAAAATGTTCATGCATGATACTAGTAATCAAATAGGCTTGAAATGGCACTGACATTATCATGAAATTAGTACAGAGACTTTGGCCTGATTTTAGACCTTCTGTTAGCATACATTTTAACAGCCGATATATCTCTGGCTTAGAATGAGAAGGTCGTAAATACTACTGATATAGTGCATCCAAGAAATGACCGCACAATAACTCTGACAATTTGTCACCGGTTGGATCTGTCCATATTAAAACGTAGGTATGTTCATAAATTTTATCTTAATCATCGGTTATCGAAAATATTAATTCCATATCTGTAAACACTAAAAACGCTAACACAAATCTAGTTATAACTTCAGGGATAGCAGGCCCAGATCCAGGATTTTCTGGGGGGGGGGGGGGGGGGCGAATCGCACATATACTGTTGTTTTGGGATCCTGGAGACTGAAAATTTGATTAATTTATCTTGAACTGCTAACGAGAGATGGAGAAAAAACAAGTGTCAGCGTTAGAAGTGCCACTTAGTGTATACGTACACTTACGCACACTCCTAACGCAACACTTTTATAATTCTAATTTCTCAGACACTATTGAAGATATCAAGTTGCACTTATAAACCATGTTGTTTTAAGTCATTAGCAATACAGGAATGTTGAAATCATTCATCCATGATGCTCTGTCAGTTCTGGACGTAGCGCGGTGGTGATTTCTTCGTGCTGCACGTGAAAATGGTAGTCAGTGGCAAAAATCGATATTTTTAGTCATTGAGTGTCTCTCTATAGCGACAGTCCGACTGAAAAAACAGATTTGTATAAATAAATGGCCCGGATGACTAATGAAGAGCGTGGTCGCGCAGTAGGAATGTTACAGAGTGGCCAATACATTAGACAGGTATGCGCTGTAATTTACTACACATTTTTATAAAAGTTTTAAAAACCATCTTCACGACCCTTTAAAAACAGCAAGGTAGACTGCGAGAACTACACATGGACATCATGGTGGACCAGTCGGTCGCATTGTGCCGTTTTGTGACTTTTGATTTTACAGTGATACTAAATATTTGAACTTATTTTCACCTTGCTGTTTGTCAACTAGAATAAAAAATATATGAGGCATTTGTAAAGGGTTGGTTTATTTGTACTACAAATTTTAATCAAATCCCTTCATGAATATTTGAGAAATCATAAAAAATACAGGTGTTGCGTTAGGAGTGTGCGTAAGTGTACAATGTATATTAAAATATACTACGAGGGAAGCGAGCACAAAAATTCTCATCTTATACTTTTTCCTCCAGAAGATAAGGCAAATAATCAATATTAGGTCGAACATTATACATCTGATTTGAATTATTGAGGAGGCAAAACTATGTATGGCTCCTTGTTCTGACACCGAGGACCTGACCCCTGCACCCATGACTCCTACACCCATGAATTGAGGCCTTCAGAAACATACTTATATTTTAAGTGCTCATTTGCCTAGTCAAAATAATCAATAAGTTCATTGCTATTTTTGGTGGAATCTTTTACAAGATCTGTATTAACAGAGTTTATATGTATATGTTTGGAGACACAGTTATCCATATAATAAGATAGAACAAGGACACCTAGGTACATATTTGATTTTCCAGACAGAATTATATGAGTCTAGTTTTTAGAAACACTATTTTTATCGCCAGAGTGCTCACATTCTTCAAAGGGCATAGAATATAAACACATTTGAAAGGATAGTAAATGATGTATGTTGCACACCTATAAAAAGGCTGTGACAGTTACTTTAAACATATTCTTCTTTGGTTATTTTGGGCCCCCTGAATCCTTGTAACGGCCACCTGGTGCAGTGGTTACGTTGTCGTTGTTGCCTCAAGTAACCACAAATGTGATTTATAAGAATGTTTGGCGATAATGAAGGATATGGACTCGTCGTAATAAGCACCTTTCGCAAACTTTGATTACAGAGAGAAATTGGGAGTTTACTTCATTTTCTGTAGGATAGTCAAACGAAGTGAACGTAATATTTCTTTAAATATTTTCTTTCATTTCATTCAGGAGTGAAATAAAATGTGCCTGATCAATAACTGTTTTATTCTTAATTCAAGGTTGTTGTTTTTTAAATCTCAGCTAACTGGAGGGGGGGCACAGACCTTCGTGGTTCGAAACTACGAAATAAATTTACTCTTTAGCTCAATGTAAATTGTCCGTAGCAAGTCCAAATTTTCAATATTATTTAGTCTATGGCCACCTGCACCACATATATCTTTGTAAAGAGGGGCCTTTGTCCGGACAGATCAGTTCTAGGTTTTACCGTAGTCTACTTTCACTTTAATATCAAAAACAAAATAGCGGAATAATACAAATATTACAGTTTTACTACATCACATGCATATTTACCAACCATTTAAACTCAATTTCATCATTCAACTCCACATTTGTCAAGAAATATCTCCATTTACAGGCAAACCAAAGTCTTTTTAACGACTACTTAAGTGTATCACCACTTGGCCCACGGAGGCATTTAGTGGCTCTTTAATTACCTCGTGCCAAGTGCCTGGAGCTGTGCCTGGAGCTGTGCCTGGAGCTGTGCCTGGGTAACATATCCTTTGCCAGTTATTCAGGTTGGGACGCAAAATGTGAGGACAAATATGAACCCGCTCTATGGACAGATCAAGCAATCGAGTTATTTACACTGTAATCAATATTGTGACTAGATGTTTATAGACAAACAAAGTCGTATCCAATCCCCTTAAATGCAGCCGCCCCAGATCATTGCGCAATCTAGGCAGGGCAATACAGAAATGATAAGCAAAATTGGATAAATGTTGCTACGAATTAACGTTAATTATCAGTTTTTCATTACATCGAAACTAAATTTGGTAAATCATCACCTGTGAATGCACGAATAAAATTATAACACCAAAATTCTTACCCCTCCCCCCCCCCCCTCCTGTAAACTAAATTTGAGTGCACGAAATGGATGAAAGAATATTACTTATTACTTGATAATTAAGTAACATATAAAATATACTATTTACTGATTTCTTGGATACTTACCTCCGATGTTAACAACCAATGAAAACGGATATAACGTTGGATTTTCACTAATTGCCAATTTAGCTTGCTGGGACAACGGCTGCTGAAGCTGAATTTCAATGCACGTTAAATTAACAAAGTGGATATTTTTATTCTTATTTTAGAAAAATAAGTCAACGCACTTCTTCGTAAAAATATTTTTAGAATTTCTGTATCAGTAATCGATTTTTAAAAGCAATATTGTGTTTTCAATTTTTAACAAATTTTGTGCACCAATTTCAGTAGCCGGCGAAAATAACCGAGGTAATCCGCAAGATGGCCGCGCTCATAGTCAGTCGCGTGAGTGGCAACACATACAGACATTTAGCTAAATTAGTCGCGTGTCAGTCGCCACAGTTAACTTATTGTAGAAGAAGGCACGGTTATACTATTCAGCAATGCAGTTTCCGGAATGATATTGCAGTCAGTGATTCCCTTCTATCAAATCTAAGGTGCTACACTACGGCCACCAAAACAGCTGATGACATCAAACAGGAAAATGAGAGTGAAGAGAAAAAAACTGAATCTGACTCTAAAAGCAATGCAAAAAAGTGGCAATTCAGAGCATTATTATTCTTTGGTGGTACCTCCCTTCTGTCGTGTATTTTAATGGTATATGACTGGGGTACGTAAATTTCTTTCTTCGTTTGACCTTCATTTTTGAATTCATATTGTCAGGTGTCACTCATCGTAAAGCATGACATGACGTAAAGACTGACTCACATCAGGTTTTCTGCTAGCTCAGTAGGTATAGCTGTGGACTAGTAATTCTAGACATCGCTGGTTTTGAGTTGTATGTTAGGTAATCCTTTGCACTTTTACCTCCTGAGTTATTATAAATGCACCTGCTATAGTCAATTGAAACCCTTGGATGGGTGGGGATTTTGACTTGTTTTTTCAAACCATGGATAAAATCCCTGCCCAAGGCCAAGCAGAAGGAAAAATCGCCACCCCTGCAGCAGTTTCCTTAGTCAAACAATCTCGACTTAGAGTTGCCACATCTAAGTCAAGACCCATTATGCGCTTTACTGATCAGTTTTTGAGTTTCATGAATTCTGTCTTTTACGCCAAATTAGAGCCATTTTCTGCATTGAACATGTAAAATATAATAAAAATAAACGAATGGCACAGAATACCTGTTAATAGTGGTCCTTATAATCAATAAATCGATAAATAAATCAGCACGTGTAATTTCCGAAAATCCAATGTAAACATAACTGTGAGTATCCGGTACGCGTATACCGCCTGTACAGATGAGCGCAACACGTGTGTAATTCATATGCTAACGTCGTGCGAATCGCTAAGCGAGCAGTAAAATTCATTTAACTTATCGTATTCTGTTCATAAGTCATTAACTATCAGTTTACAAGAAAAAACAGCTCGATTTGTCAACAAATCTTCGTTAATTTTTCGTTTTTAGTGTCACCCGAGCGAGCTCAGTGTAATTGGTTTAACGCGTCCAGTGTACATCACAGTGAAAACCAAATAGTGCCGAAGATCTCCCAGCATCCTCCATTGTTCTAGAAACTCATTCCATCGAGTATTCTGATTGGTAGATAGGGGAATGCGATTTGCATATCAACAACAAATAGCTGTGTAGTGGAATTTAAAAGTGCAACATCATCGTGTTAAAATTGTCGGACAAACGAAGCGCTGAGTGTTTTATGGATGTTTTTGGTGCAGATAACGAGAAAAAGGGTTGATCTTCGTGGACATGCTATATATTTCATGGTATTTACTACTTTTCATTCACCTTTTCAAGTTGCGCCAAAAATTTGATCGCAAAGCCCCCCATAAATATGACACTTTAGTGCACATCTGCGGTGGAGATAAAGGTCAGAAATTAAAAAATCTCCTAGCAGATTGCCCCACATCTACAGTTTCCTTAGACCTGCCGTCCACTAGACCCCGACTCTATGCAGAAGGGATGCTGTTTACAATCTGCTCGTTTTGGGAACCCTCCTGGATCATTTATCAATAAAAATGGGAGGCGCTTTGTCATGGTGCATGTTCCGGAATTATTCGCCATTCGGTATACGAATGGTTGCGGTACACACGTGGTAAACATGCTGAAGTAGCCAAATATATTGCGAGTAAATGCAGACAGTTAAAGAGTTAGTCCCTTATGATTCCTGATTGTGCCGAAAGGATGTTGTAACATTGCGGAATATACAAATTGATGCCGATAGATTGCCGAAAGGTTACAGATGTATTATAGACGATGCCAAACTACTATCTCAACCTATCGGCAAACTAAAAGCATAGCTTCCGTTATCATTCCGGTCATCCATGCCGCGATCAACTGGTGCCTTCGGTAAGTATTTGGCATACATGTTCTTAACATCATCGACAAAGCATCTGTGTGAAGAACTCATCCCTTCAGTGTTTTCGGGGAGCTTTTTGCATCGATTCAGCTTTCCTTCAGGAACCATTCCAGACTCCCCGATTGTCACCGACAATGTGTCGGACCAACGGTCCGATGGACTTGTAAAAACTGCCTGACCAGAAGGAAATCTGTCAGACTAATATTTGTTCCCTAAAATCAACAAAAAAAAAACACAAATATTTAAAAGGTCCCCTTTAAGGCGACGTACACACTGTAAGAGGTTTTCCTCGTTTCCGCTACTGTCATCGAGAAATTATCATTAAACTTGTTGGTTGGCGACCAATTATCAATAATTCATTCGATTCTATCAATATTTTTCCATAAAACACACAGCGATTTGTTTATCCGACAATTTTAACACGACTTTGTTGCAGTTTTGAATTTGACTTTTCTTGTTATGTCCAATTTGTTGTTGTTGTCTAAATCAGCATTCCCCTATCGTCCAATCAGAATACTAGGCGCCTGGCGGGAAGTAGATTACAGACCATAGCAACTCTTATTTTACCCTAGTACTGTGCTATTTTCAAAATGAAAAAAATACCAAGTGAGCAGTATTGGGAGTGGTTTAAATTGATTATTTGCAATATATCTTTCTGAAAAAAACTGCAAATAAATGTTTAGTATGAGATACTTGGTCAGGTTGAATCCCTGACCAAGAGCCATGCAGAAGGTAAATCCCCCATTATTCCTTGCCTTAACCAGTGAAATATAGTCGGGTTATATTTATATAAAAAGGCCAGCATTCACATACTTTTCCCTGCACTTACTCAGGGTTGGTGTGGATTTCAAAGGACTCGTGCACTAACATTTTAATTTTTCATTTTTTGCTCCGTAACCAATTTTATTTTTACTTTAACAGAGAAATTATTCAACTTTATTAAAATAAAATAGTTTTGCCATTTAAATCATTAATTAATGCTTTCTATTAATGTTCAATATTTGCTATAAAGCAATTCATTCAAGTCTGTCAGCTTGTCTTTCAGACACGTTCTAATAGCCCTGATTCCTCTGATTGGTCAACTGGTCTGTATTTATCTCAAAGACAGAAACCCGTTATTAAACAAGTTGTGACATGAAGTTAGTTCATCATAGATGCTATTCACGACTACTAAATATTAACAAGTCTATTGACAAAAACTTATTGACAAGAACAAAAGCCAATGTTAACAAGTTTAGGTGTGGTTGCATACCAAAATGGAACTTTCAGGATTGGTTGTTATTAGTGAACACTGAACAGGAAATGATTGCATGTGCTTTTTGTTGGCATTTTTTGCTGCTGCGACAGAAAAAAGAGAGTAGATGCTGTGATACCCAAACACCTTAATACCAGAATACTATTAAGGCTTAAGCTTTATCCCCCAGCAGATTAAATCGTTGCAGTGTTTTTTTTTCACTTAATATATTGAAGTATTAAGCCCCTTTCCCCTCTCTGCATGGCATTTGGGGTATATACTTATCCCCAAATATTTCTTAATTTTCCCCTTTGATACTTGCGCAATTTTTTTCCAAATAGATAAAAAAATTGTGGTGATATAGCTTAACCAGATTTAGTAGGCACTCCGGACATATTCTGTGCATATTTCGGACAAAGTCGGTGCAAAAATAAACAAATATTTTCGATAAGTACCGACTACGCTTACGGAAAATAATACACGCTTCCGAAGTTTAATGAGTGCCTACTAAATCTGGTCAAGCTATAAATGAATAGGTTGAAATAGTGTTTGTAAATTGAATTAATAGCTTGTGCTTTGCTTTGGTATCACCTCCTGATCTGTCATGTCATAGTCATCGCACAAATTTTTTCATGGATTTAAAGATCTTCTTTTCTTTCTTTTACCGTATATAGTCACCACAGATTTTGTTTCAATTTTCTAAACTTCGGTTTCTGAGTTCCTTGAATCCACATGAGAGCACTCAAAGCAGGGATCAATACTCTACGTGACTGCAGGGCCTTATTATATAACAATGCAATTACTTACCCAATGCAAATTTTAACCCATTGCCGCATATATACGACATTCTACGCCTTTATCTATTGCCGTATATATACGACTTTCTACGCGTCTGCTTATCGCCGTATATATACGACTTTTAACGCCTTTATCTATTGCCGTATAGATACGCGTTTATACGCCTTTTTAGACACTAATTTTCAATCCTATATTTATCAATTTAAACCAAAAATCGGGGCAAAATATATGTGCATACGCAAATTTAAAACAATAATGAAGCATTTCAACAATAAAATAATAATATTGCTACTTCAGAAAACATCATAAACTGCATTTAAACCTCACCGATTTTGGTCAGTTTCATACATATTTACATCCAAAAAGTAGGTCACACACCCATTCCTAGATAATCAATAACTCTCTATACTACTCTAAGATGCTGAATGAACTAGTTTGAACTGGTAATTATGGTTCAAGGTCGAATTATGTATGTATACAACAACCAATGAAATTCCTTGCATGCATCGATCACGCAGGGTTTCCCCATAAATCACATGTTTGTCTGTAGAGGAAATCCTCGAGTGCAGTCAAAACAAACATCTTTAGAAAAGGACGTATCCAGCTGTGAAAGGGTGCCATAAAGTAATTGATTGGGGGTAATAAAATCTAACTGACCCAGACAATGATGACATGTTAGTAAGTTTATGTAAGTGTTAGCTGAAATTGAAGCTGTTTATTGCAAATCAAAACAATAGCGTATCTCAACGGACGCGAGATCCACCGTACATGTGTGAAAATTGTTAGATTTCAATCAGTTTGTATGTGAATGTCGGCAGCTACAGAATTCACAATTTTAATTGTATCTATAAATTTCAATACTGTATGATGTTTACCTGGTTAATTGATAGGAAATGATTTATGGACACAGACTTTTAGAGCATACATTAGTCCATTAAGCAGTGATTCACTACAAAAAAAAAAAAAATTCCACTGAAATATACGTTGATGAGTTTTAAACTCTTAATTTTTTTATTTAAATCATAAATATGCATAAATTGGGTATCATTAGAAAGACAATTTAATTTTCTACAATTTTTACACAGATGAAAAAGTGATTAATGAATTATCTCTTATTGTAAATCTACTTTACACCATGTATGTATAGATTTTATACAGTTTCCAATAAACCCATATTAGGACAGTGTAGTAAACTGATGGTTTATCTATAGGTTACTGATAAGCCATCTACTGATAACACTATATGAATGAACTACCTTATATGGCTATATGCCTATGTGGGAATGGGTTAAGACAAAAGATTAATCTACCATATAAAAAATTTGTGATTACGTTTTCTTTTTTGCTCACCAGTGCAAAGATGTGAAATTAAACACATTGCCTGTGGTCATGCTGTACCAATACAATTCAGTTTAAGTGGAGAAAAGGGAAAATATTTATTTATTTAGAGAAAATAATTAAATATGTTGGTTCTTGAGAAAAGCAAAAAACTAACACTTTCTTCCTGATAGATCTTATGGCATGAATGCTTTTGTATGGGGAATCGAGCGGAAAGAATTGTTTTGCAATTTTTAAAGCCACCCGAGCCTGGGAAAGATAAGTCCCATTATTCAATTTGAAATAGTCGTACAATCACTGAAATGTCAGGAAATAACTTATGTATGAAATATGTGGATTATCTAGGGTATGAATAAAATGTTATCTATTTCCCCTCACCTATACCTATGCAAGCAAAAAGTTCCTTACACATAATTTTTGAACTTCTCTAAAAAAATTATAAAAAAGGTTTGGTACCTGCTTGAGTACTAAAATAAGAATTATTGAAAATAAAAAGTTTCGTGAAATACCATGAAATTTTGCAGTTTGGGTGAAAAAGACATGATAAATACTATGAAAATTGATATACAGTAACACATAATATTGAATAAAATGAAAAATTCTAAATTTGCCATGTGAATGATGTTTGTTTCTTTCTTTGCAGGGAAACCGTTAAGAGATTTTGAAGGCAATGTGGTATGTGTTTAATCATATATATTATTACAGTAAATACATAATAATATTCTATAATATTTCCTGACGTACGAAATATCGTCCGTCTGGAGTGGTTGGCGCTCTTGATTACCAATCTGGAGGTCCCTGGTTCAAATCTCCGCCAGAGCACATGACATTTCAGAAACTCTTTTCAGGGTTTCCCACCCAACTCGAGATGAATAGGTTTGAAACTCAGAGGCACTTTAATGAACTAAGCAGTATGACTTAGTCCATGTAGAGTGTTGTGAAGATGCCACTCTGGGTTGAATGTGGGGCTGATGCACAAGTTAATTGTTACTACTAAAAGTACAACATCAGTTTCTGTTTGCAGACTACCAACTAACCTAACTTTCATGGTCAAATAAATTGGATAGTGTTAATTTTGGCATATAATTTGGCTTAATCTTTCACATAAATATCATTTTTGATGAATAGTTATTTCCCCTTAATTTACTTTAAATGATTTGTGATTTTATCTTATATATGTTCATTGTGAAACTGATGACTGGATATATTTGTATATTTTCAGATACAAGATGAATACAGTAACAGTATGTATCATTAATTACTAGTATACAATCTCCGTACAATTATAAAATATCTCAAATTGAAATAATTTCTGTACCTTATAGTTCAAGCAGTTCAATCGTCTATGTCAGTGTATAGATCCAGACTTGATTCATGGCTTTGATTTACTTCTTCTGTAGTAACATCATTTACATGACTAAAAAGTGTTTGTTTTATTACCACAATAGCAAGTCTGATTATATTAATAACTTCTTCCAGGCAACTGTATTCATGACTGGTCTTGCATAACACAAAGCTGTGGTAGTCTTGTATGAATTATTGTACTGGTGTGACACTAGCCTATGGTCATTTATCTTTCTACTGTACGGTAATCTCAAGATAAAATGATTCTGAAATGCTTTTGAGAGAGTAAAATGGCAACCTGGTGTCCATTGCTGTGTAGCACTTTCCGCGGGAGGTAATCATAATAATTAATTAATCCTGGAAAATTGTGAGGCAACCTGCTGAGTGCCCGTTATGTAGAATTGAAAAAAATTTTTATATGCTGATGATTTGTTAAACCAGGCAACAAAGGCCAGTTTTACCTTCATGTGTAAGGTAAAAAGATGGCATAACCTTAAAATGTTGGTGTACATCATAATGTTATACTTACTTTTCATTACTTTCAGGTAATCCTATATATGCATACATAATGAGGACATATAGGGAAGTCTTCGTTCAAGTTAAGGTGAGTAGAATTATACTGTGAAATAATTTAATTTCCTTGGGAAGAAAATTTTTGTGGTTTTGGTAAAAAACAACCATTTCGATGAAACATTAATTCGTGGAATTTGCATTTCAAGTAATAAATAAGGAGTCAAAATTATTGTTTGACGGGATTAAATTTTGTGGTTGAAGATGTTCCACAAAATTTAATCCCCCACAAAAATGAAATATTTTACAGTATATCACTTTCATTGTATCCGGGTTAGTATAACATGTACCATTATTCTTATGATACACCAGTGCATGGGCGTAGGAGCCAGGGGGACCAGGAGCAGCCCCCCCCCCTCAATGTCAGGACAGAAAGGGGCCAACATATATTTGGCCTCCAATAATTCAGACGAAAATTATAATTTATTACCTAATATATCTCGTAATAGGTAATTTGCCTTCAGTTCTTGGTGAAAACGTATCAAAATAATTTGATCTACTGACTTATCCCTACATTTATATTACAGCTAGTACAAGAACCATCTAGGGACAAGTTATTACCTGATCCACTGACTTATCCCTACATTCAACCACCATACACGCTAGTTCTAGAAATGACTGATGTAATGGTTCATCCAGAATGGACAGTAAGTTCCATACAATAACTTTGTCGTGGATATAATATCTTTTCATCTAAATTTCTTTCAATCATCTAGTGCACTGTTGGTGAGAAGGTACTTGGGTATAAGAAAGTATGATATTAAATAATGAATGTTGAAATGACAGTTCTGAATGTTATGATTACAGTTATATGAGTATTAAATATTTAAAAACAGTACCAAGTACATGTCGATGGCTTAGAACAAGAAGGTCGTAACTACCAAATCGATATATTGAGAAAACAAGAGTCATGAAAATTGGCTCATAAGAAGCGCCTTGTGAAGCAGATTTCAAATATGTATGAGGCTTATAAGGTCGTAAGTAGGAGTTACGACCTTCTGGTTCTAAGCCATCGATGTATTGAATGTTGAAACAAAGGGTTCTGAACATTACCTAATCTTATGTCAAAGATACGGAAGGAAAGTATAATGGAATGATTGTGTGAATTAAGGCTGGAGATATATTGAGTACTTTTTTAATTTGACTGTTTGTCTTATTCTTGCAGTACAAGACAGGTTGGAGATTCAAGAAGCGACCTGGTGTTGATTATTTCCTTAAATCAGTTGGTCCACCTACTTTCGAGGTGGTAGTATATACAAAAGAATCTGGAATGGTGAGAATAATTAACTTTATGATCAATGATGTCCGTAAAGTAGTTAAGGCAATAGCAGAGTCTCTGCCACTCTTTGTATCAGTTTGACCATTTAGGCATCCAGGGATGGGGTACTTGTACTCGAATATTATGAGTATAAGTACAGAATTTCCAGTACTCGCTTGTACTCAGTACTCAGCTGAAAAAATGAGTACTTGTACTCGTACTTACTAGAGTACTATACCTAAAATACTCAGGCATCACATTTACCTACAATAACTTATGCATACAGATTTCAATACATTAATCTTCTTTCAATGCTAAAATGTATTAAGTTATATTTATAGAGTTATATGTGCCATAGATATACTCCCACATAGAGGCATTTGGCTCGTGCAAATTTGAGGAAATTACCATAATATGCATGCATGTTTTCAGAGGCAATACACCAATAAAATATGGTAGAAAAAAGATTTGAATTCAACTCTGATCCTTGAAGATATTTCTTTTTCTTTTTTTTGAACTAGGTAGATTTGTATCTATTTTACTTAAGTTAATTGATTATCATATTTTCAGACTGCAGATCCTATAGTTACCAAGATTGATCCAGAAAATTATATAATGTATAGATTATACAGAGATGCTACACGTTATCAAGATGGTGTACATATTAAGGTAATCAGTTCATTTATTAAACTTACCAGTCACAGTTATTGGCCAACCAAATTTACCTCAAATGACCTCCCTTTAAATGTTAGGGAAAGGCTGTTCGTTTCGAGAAAGGTAACTCCCATTTGTACACAAACATGACTGGTAAATTTAACTCTTTCACAAATTTATAATTTGATTGATTACAAATTTAAATTTGGTTACAAGTTTTATGAAAATATTTGTATTGTTTAGGAAATGGATTTCAATATATTTTGTTCCGAGCGTCGTTTGTTCACAACCGATCTGTCTGAAGTGCAGTCTGAAGTCCTTTTGTAGTTAAAGAGTATTATTCACTGACAATTGTGCCTGTTTGTCTGAAACCTGTTTCCCATCAATATTCATGCACTTTTTTGAGTTTGATTAAATTGCACAGGAAAGATCCTTCGCTGGTCCTCTTACAAATGATGGTGTCATTCATTCCAATAAGCTGCATTTAAGTACAAAATGTAGGTTACAGGTCAATCGTAGACTTGTTCAAGTAAAAATTTGTAAATGATGTCAGTTTCTTACATAATGTGCAGATAATTCACTTCTGGAATGGTATAGCTTGGCCAATTTGACTAAAGCCTGACCTATTGATACTTTAAAAGTCGATATATTGTCTACGTTTACAACACCGATGGTATGATGGGGGGATCACAAAGTCGCCCGAGATGTATTACAAACACAAATCTGAAATACTGATTTTGCGTGATTTGTTGTAAAAGTTTTTTAAAACAGTTCAGGTCTGTAGACTGAAGAGTCAGAAGTATTTTGATTTATACCAAATGTTGAATGGCTCAGATAAGTGATGTACGGCCCTGTTGTAAAATATGTTCAGCGAGATAAATCCCTCTAGATTTTTGTAAAGACTGTGCTGAACAAAATTTGGTACAAAGGGAAGCAACTGTTACAGTAAACTTCAAATATACCAGTCAGAACTAATTTTGATTTTGCTGTGTTTAATTTCAGGACTTGAATTGTCTCAATAGAGATCTGTCTAGGGTAATATTGATAGATTGGAATTCTGATGCCTATAAACTGAATCCAGACAATGGTCTCAAAATGAAGAAATGGACTGGTGATATGAACGATACAGCTCTTGGGGAACTTGCTGAATTTCTAAAAGGTTGTTAAACTCAACTTTGCTATTATTGGTTTAATTTGTCGAGGCCCACATGGAAGAATTGGAAACCAAATGTGTCAGCCTTGTTAAATAAAGGCATTGCTTACTTTCATTGCACTAATGTTTTCCACTGGTAAGATCAGACAAAACTGTAGTCTTAATAACATACCTGTTTCAATAGCAGACGATTCTTCAGGTTTGCATCTCCCACATGTGTACAGAGGGGGAGACATATTGGTTTTGTGCAGGGTGTCTGTCTGGATGAATGCATGTCAAATAATTTGTCCATGCTTGTCCTCCATAACAATTCCGCAGATTCTAGTAAAACTTCACATGGATACTTGTTACCTTGCCTAGTTGTGCATGTTGTCAGGAATTTATTGCGTTTTGTGTCGAAACAATGTTACTAGTTAACAGTAGGATTGATTATAATTGCAAACATCAAAATATTGTTCATTTTCATTGAGAAAAAGAGTATTTCATAGATCATCTAGTAGGTTTGCAGACAAAACACAGTCCCGATTTATCTGTCACAGGTCATTTACTTGACCTTCACTATGTGAGTGCAACTTTAAGCTATATTCTAGTATTTTACCATTTACAATTGTAAAATAGAACAAAACACTTTATCACTCTTAATTTAACAATTATGATATGAGTTTTATCTCTTGGACCAATCCAATGAATACTAAATAAACAAAATACCTGTGACAGGTTGAAGAAATAGATGTGTTCTCCATTATTATGCCTTCATATAATTGTGATGATTTCTATCTTAACAGCAATAGCAGCAAGCAAGGTGGATGATGTACGTCCAGTGTTGAAATATTACAGTGAGTTTGACGATCCAATGGCAAAATTCCATGAAAATCAAAGATTGCTAAGGGTATGGCGTTATGTTTGAACCTTAGTTATGTATGATTATACGATAAATAAGTTTGACTCGTTTCGAATTTTCGGGCTCTTGCCCTTCTTCAGGATTTATTTTCCTTTTACATCAATTTAAGTACCATCCATTGTGTTATTTTTTATCCCCCGCCGAAGGCGATGGGGATATGGTAATGGTAGGCGTCATTCCGTCCATCAGTCCGTCCGTCCGAACTTCTGTGTGCAACTTCTCCTACATTTCTGAAGGGAATTTAACAAAACTTTCACAGAATAACTGCTATGATGTCCCCCAGCGCATATTGTCAGGATTTTTTTATTCGACCATTTTTGTCAGAGTTATTGCCCTTTGTTGTTTTTTACATAAAAATTCTTCTGTGTGCAACTCATCCTACATTTCTTAAGAGAATTCGACGAAACTTTCACAGAATAACTGTTATGATGTCCCCCAGCGCATATTGTCAGGATTTTTTTATTCGACCATTTTTGTCAGAGTTATTGCCCTTTGTTGTTTTTTGCATATAAATTCTTCTGTGTGCAACTCCTCCTACATTTCTTAAGGGAATTCAACGAAGCGTTCACAGAATAACTGCTATGATGTCCCCCAGCGCATATTGTCAGGAATTTTTTATTCGACCATTTTTGACAGAGTTATTGCCCTTTGTTGTTTTTTTACATATAAATTCTTCTGTGTGCAACTCCTCCTACATTTCTTAAGGGAATTCGACGAAACTTTTACAGAATAACTGCTATGATGTCCCCCAGGGCATATTGTCAGGATTTTTTTATTCGACCAATTTTGACAGAGTTATTGCCCTTTGCATATAAATTCTTCTGTGTGCAACTCCTCCTACATTTTTAAGGGAATTCGACGAAACTTTCACAGAATAACTGCTATGATGTCCGCCAGCGCATATTGTCAGGGTTTTTATATTCGACCATTTTTGACAGAGTTATTGCCCTTTGTTGTTTTTTACATATAAATTCTTCTGTGTGCAACTCCTCCTACATTTCTTAAGAGAATTTGATGAAACCTTCACAGAATAACTTCTCTATGATGTCCGCCCGGGCCTATTGTCAGGATTTTTTTAAACGACCATTTTTGACAGAGTTATTGCCCTTTGTTGTTTTTTACATAAAAAGTCTTGTGTGCAACTCCTCCTACATTTCTTAAGGGAATTCGACAAAACTTTCACAGAATAACTGCTATGATGTCCCCAGCACATATTGTCAGGATTTTTTTATTCGACCATTTTTGACAGAGTTAATGCCCTTTATTAATTTTTTACATATTTCTCATGGAATTTTGTCAAAACGTTTACAGAAGTACAGTTATGAGGTGCACTAGCGGATACCTCAGGGTTTTTCATTTCGGCCATTTTTGACAGAATAATGGCCCTTTGTTGATTTTTATGCCCCCGTATCGATAGATCGGGAGGCATATAGTAATTCACCTGTCCGTCCGTCCGTCCGTTCGTCCGTCCAGGTTAACCCAAATTGACCGTTTCTTCTAGCATTAAAATGGCTTGCTTCAAAGTTTTCAAACTTGCATGGATGTTGTATATGACCACTCTCCACGCGCCTGTATCACCTGACTCCATTTTGACCTTCACCTTGACCTAATTTTGGACTTAGACTTATTGAAAGGTAAAATTCTTGGTTAACCCAAATTGACCGTTTCTTCTAGCATTAAAATGGCTTGCTACAAAGCTTTCATACTTGCATGGATGTTGTATATGACCACTCTCCACATGCCTGTATCACCTGACTCCATTTTGACCTTCACCTTGACCTAATTTTGGACTTAGACTTATCTCCCCTTTAGTATTTTTACAATAAAATTTTGTCTGCAGCGTATCTTCAAAACTATTTAACATATTGACTTGAAACTTGAAATATAAATAGATGGCAACATTGACAAAGAACCATAACTCTGTCTGTCTTAAATTTTGAATTATCTCCCCTTTAGTGTTTTATTTATTGTCAAATTTTGCTCTGAGTATATCTTCAAAACTATTTAACATATTGACTTGAAACTTGGAATATAAATAGATGGCAACTTGGAGAAGTGCAATGACCAAGAACCATAACTCTGTCTGTCTTAAATTTTGAATTATCTCCCCTTTAGTATTTTCAGAATCAAATTTTGACAGGAGTGTATCTTTAAAAGTGTTTAAGATATTGACTTGAAACTTGGTATATGAATAGATGGCAACTTGGAGAAGTGCAATGACAAAGAACCATAACTCTGTCTGTCTTAAATTTTGAATTATCTCCCCTTTAGTATTTTTAGAATCAAATTTTGACAGGAGTGTATCTTCAAAAGTGTTTAAGATATTGACTTGAAACTTGGTATATGAATAGATGGCAACTTGGAGAAGTGCAATGACAAAGAACCATAACATCTGTATCACCAGATCACACATGAAGTCAATCAAGGCACTGCTTTCAAATGTGGCATATTCGTTTACCATCATAAGCCCCTTATAGTTCAAAGCCATGTAACACTATCAAACATTTTAACTGAATAATGACCCCTGATTGACTTAGCTTTTTATGGAGATGGCTTCCACGGGGGCATAAGCGTTTATTGAACGCAGTCTTGTTTACATATTAATTAACTTCTGTGTGCAACTGCTCCTACATTTCTTAAGGAATTTTGATTCATTCATTTTTTATGTGTTATGATATTCGGTTGTTTTGACATTATTCCTGTTGGCAACAACAACAATTCAACTGTAGTGATCATCTTTATGAAGTTTTCGTGATAATATTTGTCGTTTACCTCAATTTTTCCTTGGCGGGGAATATGGCTGTCTGTGACTGCTTCTTGTTCATTTTGTTCATAATTCATAATTGTGTAATGTCTTACATGTTTTGGGGTTGTTTGTGATCCTAAAATGAAGTATCCAATGTAGTTAAGTTTCTGGTTTTTATGCCCGGCATCTGTTGATGCAGATATAGTGTCTGTCCGTCTGTTCCTAAATGTTGAAACTCAAATATTTTTTAGTCCACCAAGGCATTGCTTTCACTTGACATACTAGTTTACTATCATCAACATATTAAATTATCAAAGCCATGTAATACTCAACCATTTCAACAGAATTGTGGCCCCTGAATGACTTAGCTATTTGTTATGGACAAGGCGTCCACCAGGGCATACCGTGAGCTTTTACCGAATGCAGTCTTTTTTTGTGATCCGAAGTTTTCAGTTATCTCACACAACGGGTTTTTGGTGTATAAATTGCCCTAATATTGCATGAAAATGTTGTATTCAAAGAAAAGTCCAACGCAAAAGATTAGGAAAATATGACGAACGAAAATGGCCATTCCCAATTTGCTCATTGGTGTTTTGGACAATCTCTAAAGCTGTGTAAAAGATGTTTGCTATGAAACCAACTGAAGTATGTACAACACACTGGCAGAAAAAGGGCCAATTGAATTTAATTGTTTGTTCTAACACACTGGCAGAAAAAGGGCCAATTGAATTTAATTGTTTGTTCTATTTATTTGACTTGAAAAGTCACTATCTAATTATATGCACACATAGTAAAAATCCAACTAAGGAAATGTTCTATGATTTTAGGAGGAACAAGACCGACAAGCAGCGATGCAGCAACAAAGACAAAGCAGTAGTTTAAGTGGAGTATGGAACAAATTTAAACGATAAAATAATAGGGAGGATGATACCCTACATGAACAATGTTACTAACTTATAGGATATATCCTACAACACACGAACAATAGATCACTACAGTTATCCATTGCCTAGGAATAGCAGCGCGTTTCCTAAGAAAAGTATTATATGTGTTTACTTAGAAAAGCAGTGTGTTTCCTAACAAGAGGGCCATGATGGCCCTATATCGCTCACCTGATTATAAATGAAGCCCTGCACAATTTAGACTAACAAAGGTAGAGCGTAAATATAGAAACTGGTGACCCCCGGGGCGGGGTCAATTTTGACCTCAGGGGCATAATTTGAACAATCTTGGTAGGGGACCACTAGATGGTGCTACATACCATATATCAAAGCTCTAGGCATTGTAGTTATAGAGAAGAAGATTTTTATATGTTTTCCCTATATAAGTCTATGTAAAACGGTGACCCCCGGGGCGGGGCCATTTTGACCTCAGGGGCATAATATGAACAATCTTTGTAGGGGACCACTAGATGATGCTACATACCAAATATCAAAGCTCTAGGCATTGTAGTTTTAGAGAAGAAGATTTTTATATGTTTTCCCTATATAAGTCTATGTAAAACGGTAACCCCCGGGGCGGGGCCAATTTTGACTTCAGGGGCATAATATGAACAATCTTTGTAGGGGACCACTAGATGATGCTACATACCAAATATCAAAGCTCTAGGCATTGTAGTTTTAGAGTAGAAGATTTTTATATGTTTTCCCTATATAAGTCTATGTAAAACGGTGACCCCCGGGGCGGGGCCAATTTTGACCCCAGGGGCATAATATGAACAATCTTGGTAGGGGACCACTAGATGATGCTACATACCAAATATCAAAGCTGTAGGCATTGTAGTTTTAGAGAAGAAGATTTTTATATGTTTTCCCTATATAAGTCTATGTAAAACGGTGACCCCCGGGCCGGGGCCAATTTTGACCCCAGGGCCATAATTTGAGCAATCTTGGTAGGGGACCACTAGATGATGCTACATACCAAATATCAAAGCTGTAGGCATTGTAGTTTTAGAGGAGAAGATTTTTATATGTTTTCCCTATATAAGTCTATGTAAAACGGTGACCCCCGGGGCGGGGCCAATTTTGACCCCAGAGCCATAATTTGAACAATCTTGGTAGGGGACCACTAGATGATGCTACATACCAAATATCAAAGCTCTAGGCATTGTAGTTTTAGAGAAGAAGATTTTTATATGTTTTCCCTATATAAGTCTATGTAAAACGATTAGTAAGGTTGCATAAGACTATAATTACAGCTTAATAATTGTTTAATAGTTTGTAAACATACAATCACTGTAAACGATGATAACCCTAATATCCACATTCTGCATTTAATTTAAATTAAAGCCTCAAAGCTGCTAACAAGTACACATTTCGTAGTTCTACAACTAAAATATAGTAAGAGAGACAACTCTTACATGATCACAACCAGTATAATTACAGAGTACACTCCCTTTGATAGAATGAAAAACAAGGTTTTTCTATTACTTGACCTAGTAGCCTAATTTTTGACCTCAGATGACCCAATATCGAACTTGACCTAGATTTTGTTAAGATGATCATTGTGACCAAGTTTCATAAAGATTAGGCCAAAATTGTGACCGCTAGAGAGGACACAACCCAATTGTTGACAGACGGACGGACGGACGGACGACGGACGAAGAGTGATCACAAAAGCTCACTCTGTCACTTTGTGACAGGTGAGCTAATAAAAGCAGTGTGTTTTCAAAGAAAAGCAGTGTTTCCTAAGAAAAGCAGTGTGTTTTCAAAGAGCAGCATGTTTCCAAAAGAAAAGAACTTTGTATAAATATCAAAGGGAGATAATCCAAGCACACAATATAAATTATATTTTATAGCGCTTGTATAGTTTTAGGCAACTTGACTTAAAGCTCTAGTTGTGAGGTGACTTTGTACTGTAAAATCATTAATTTTTGAGGGGGATTAAATTTCATGGTTCATCTTCTAACACAAAATTAAATTGATGCCAGTAATTTTGACTCTTAAATTTGTCTTTATAACCCGAAATGCAAAATCCACAAATAAACGTCCCATCGAAATGTTTTTGCTCACCTGTCACAAAGTGACAAGGTGAGCTTTTGTGATCGCTCTTCGTCCGTCCGTCCGTCCTTCGTCCGTCCGTCCGTTCACAATTGCTTGTGAACACACTAGAGGTCACAAATTTAGCCTGATCATTATGAAACTTGATCACAATGATCATCTCCATAAAATCTAGGTCAAGTTCGATATTGGGTCATCTGGGGTCAAAAACTAGGTCACTAGGTCAAATCAAAGGAAAACCTTGTGAACACATTAGAGGTCACAATTTGAGCCTAATCTTTATGAAACTTGATCACAATGATCATCTCTGTAAAATCTAGGTCAAGTTTGATATTGGGTCATCTGGGGTCAAAAACTAGGTCACTAGGCCAAATCATTGAAAAACCTTGTGAACACATTAGAGGTCACAATTTGTGACTAATCTTTATGAAAATTGATCACAATGATCATCTCTATAAAATCTAGGTCAAGTTCGATATTGGGTCATCTGGGGTCAAAAACTAGGTCACAAGGCCAAATCATTGAAAAAGCTTGTGAACACACCAGAGGTCACAATTTGAGACTAATCTTTATGAAAATTGATCACAATGATCATCTCTATAAAATCTACGTCAAGTACGATATTGGGTCATCCGGGGTCAAAAACTAGGTCACAAGCCTTTGAAGGCCAAATCATTGAAAAAGCTTGTGAACACACTAGAGGTCATCATTTGAGCCTAATCTTTATGAAACTTGATCACACTGATCATCACTATAAAATTTTGGTCAAGTTCGATATTGGGTCATCGGGAGTCAAAAACTAGGTCACGAGGCCAAATCATTGAAAAAGCTTGTGAACACACTAGAGGTCACAATTTTGACCTTATCTTTATGAAACTTGATCACAATGATCATCATTATAAAATTTAGGTCAAGTTCGATATTGGGTCATCTGGGGTCAAAAACTAGGTCACGAGGCCAAATCATTGAAAAATCTTGTGAACACACTAGAGGTCACAATTTTGACTCTATCTTTATGAAACTTGGTCACAATGTTTATCTCTATAAAATCTAGGTCAAGTTAGATACTGTGTCATTTGGGCCAAAATCTAGGTCACTAGGCCAAACAGGTGAGCGACCCAGGGCCCTTTGGACCCTCTTGTTTACCAATACCACGAAATTTCATCCCATCAAAATTAAATGATTTTACAGTAGTATGCGATGTCCCCATCATGTGATCTTGTATAATATTTAACCTTAACATGTAACACACCATGTTCAGCTTTCTGGAGCTGGTAGACTTATAGTATTATATGAAGTCTGCTGTCTACAATTCATTCAACATAACGGTACATGGCTTTTCATAGCGAAATAATTTTCTCGTAAGATCCATTATTGAAAATTGGGTCTGTATGTAGCTTGCAAATCATTACCTGACCCCTGATTTAAGTGACTGCAGCCTAGGATACTACCTATGCTTTTGTTTAAAGCATAAGTAACCTTGGGTTAAACCATACAGTGGTTTCCAGCATGTGTAACCGCCGGTTAAGCCATATACAGGGGTTTCCAGCATGTGTAATGACAGGTAAAGTGTACATGGTTGCGATTTTTTTAAATAGTGTACATATTGTCTGGTAGACTGTTGTTAAATGATTATTTTATAGTACTGCTAGATTAACTGTTATTGTGCGCATGAACTTCTTTAACTGATACATGTGTATTTAACTTTAATAGGTTTATTAAAAAAAAAAGCCATTTTGTGAATTTTAAATTAGACTATTCATGTGATAACTGTAGCCTTGTATACCAACAAAAAGTTGTAATAACAACACTGCAAGGTCGACTTTATGGTTGCTTGTTTTCGGAGTAGATTGAGAGTACATGTATAAGTATTAGACGTAATTATGCACAAGATTGTACAATAATGGTCAGCAAAATTGCATTTTAGTTTTATTGTAAACATATGCTAGCGTTATCACTGGCAGACTCTATAACAACAGTTTTATTCCTGTCATGTTCTTGTATGTTTGTCATAGCAACTGTACCATTATACTTGTCAGGCTGACCTGAAATAAAATCTTTGTTTAGTTTTACTGGTACCCAGCCCCAGAATTTTTAAGAGAGTAGGTTGGAATTTTCTTCTACTCCAGGGTACTGTTTTATCAAGGCATTTACGGAAATCAAACTTTCGGTCAAATTTATATTCTTTATAATACTATTACGTCTATAAAGTGCGGTAAATGGAACTTCAGTACTTATCAAGATTCAGGTAATGAACTTCTACAAATAATAATCTGTCCCCAGTTTGCAATTGTTACAACATTATAAAGAATTCAAACTTGAACGTAAGTTTACAATTTCCAGAAGATGTTTGATAACTCTGAACAAAGAATTGATAATGGTCAGTCATAATGAAAGAATGTTTTATACTATAATTGTGCTGTATATTGTTTTGTGTATGTTTGCTAAGAATTCATGATAAATAAATGTACATTGTAAATTTAGTTCATGTCTTGCTCATATTTCAAGTGACAAGTTTTTGTGATTGCTCTTCATATGTCGCCCACTATAGGTCACTGCCTTGGCATAATCTCCATGAAAAAAAGGTTTGAACATTTATGCTGAGTAATTTTAAAATCCATCAACAAATGGCCAAGTTATCTGACAAATCATAATGTCAATTCATAGTTAAAAAGCCAATGTGTTTACTATGGTAAAATCATTTAATTTCGATGGGATAAAATTTCGTGGTTTCTTTTTGTAGAAAATACAATTTTGATGGGACATTAATTCTTGGATTTTACAGTTTGATAATAAAGGAGAACCACAAAATTTAATAATTTTACAGTATTTACCATGCTTGTGAATATCATGAAATTCATTTAAACATCTGTTTGGTGGCCTTAGGCCTGTGTACCGTAACAGTTTGAACAGTAAACCATTTAGCATATTAATCACATGATTAGTTCTGTTTATTGATAATCTACAGCTTTCACATCAGTTTAAAATAGTCAAATACAAATGCACAGTTTTAAGCCTGAAGAAATCCTCAACAGCCACTTGAATGAAAATTTGATACATACTGTAAAATCATTAATTTTCGTGGGGGATTAAATTTCATGGTTCACCTCAACCACAAACTTTAATCCCAAACAAGACTGCGTTCAATAAACGCTTATGCCCCCGTGGAAGCCATGTCCATAAAAACCTAAGTCAATCAGGGGCCATTATTCAGTTAAAATGTTTGATAGTGTAACATGGCTTTGAACTATAAGGGACTTATGATGGTAAACGTATATGCCACATTTGAAAGCAGTGCCTTGATTGACTTCATGTGTGATCTGGTGATACAGGTGTTATGGTTCTTTGTCACTGCACTTCTCCAAGTTGCCACCAATTCATATACCAAGTTTGAAGTCAATATTTTAAATTCTTTTGGAGATACGCTCCGGACAAACAATTGTCATGAAAATACTGAAGGGGAGATAATTCAAAATGTAAGACAGACAGAGTTATGGTTCTTGGTCCATGTACTTCTACAAGCTACCATCTATTTATATATCAAGTTTTAAGGCAATATCTTAAACAATTTTGAAGATACACTCCGGTCAAAATTTTATTCTAAAAATACTAAAAGGGAGATAATTAAAAGTTTAAGACAGACAGAGTTATATTGCTTGGTCATTGCACTTCTCCAAATTGCCATCTTTTTATATTCCAAGTTTCAAGTCAATATGTTAAATAGTTTTGAAGATATACTCCGAGCAAAATTTGACTATAAAAACAAGAGGGCCTAAAAGGCCCAAGGGCGCTCACCTGTTGCACATTGGTCTAGGTATCAGTACAACCTACATTCTGACGATATTTCATGAAGATTGGATCAAAACAGTGACCCCTGGAGTGAACACGATGTTTTTCTAAGATTTGACCTAGTGACCTAGTGTTTAACCCCACATGACCCAGTTTCGTACTTGGCCTAGATTTCATAAAGAACAACATTCTGACCAAGTTTCATGATGATTGGATCAAAACCACGACCTTTGAAGTGAACACAAGGTTTTTCTAAGATTTGGTCTAGTGACCTAGTTTTTGACCCCACATGACCCAGTTTCAAACTTGGTCTAGATTCCATAGAGAACAACATTCTGACCAAGTTTCATGAAGATTGGATCAAAATTGTGACATCTAGTGTGAACATAAGGTTTTTCTAAGATTTGACCTAGTTACCTAGTTTTTGACCCCACATGACCCAGTTTCAAACTTGGCCTAGATTTTATAGAGAACAACATTCTGGTCAAGTGTCATGATGATTTGATCAAAACCACGACCTCTGGAATGAACACAAGGTTTTTCTAAGATTTGACCTAGTGACCTAGTTTTTGATCCGGCATGACCCAGTTTCGAACTTGGCCTAGATTTCAGGCAGAACAACATTCTGACCAAGTTTCATGAAGATTGGATGAAATTGGTTACCTCTAGAGTGTACACAAGGTTCTTATAAGATTTGACCTAGTGACCTAGTTTTTGACCCTGCATGACCCAGTTCCAAACTTGTCCTAGATTTCATGGAGAACAACATTCTGACCAAGTTTAATGAAGATTGGAACAATTTGGTGACATCTAGAGTGTACACAAGATTTGTCTAAGATTTGACCTAGTGACCTAGATTTTGACCCCACATGACCCAGTTTCGAACTTAGTCTAGATTTCATAGAGTACAACATTCTCATCAAGTTTCATGAGGATTGGATCAAAACTGTTGCCTCTAGAGTGTACACAAGCCAATTGTTGACGGACGACGACGGAGGGACGGACGAAGAGTGATCACAAAAGCTCACCTTGTCACTATGTGACAGGTGAGCTAAAAACGAAAGGGGAGATAATTCAAAATTTAAGACAAACAGAGTTATGGTTCTTTATCAATGCACTTCTCCAAGTTGCCATCTATTCATATTTCAAGTCAATATGTTAAATAGTTTTGAAGATACGCTCCAGACAAAATTTTATTGTGAAAATACTAAAAGGGAGATAAGTCTAAGTCCAAAATTAGGTCAAGGTGAAGGTCAAAATGGAGTCAGGTGATACAGGTGTGTGGAGAGTGGCCATATACAATATCCATGCAAGTATGAAAGCTTTGTAGCAAGCCATATTAATGCTAGAAGAAACGGTCAATTTGGGTTAACCAGGGCGGACGGACGAACGGACGGAAGGACGGACGGACAGGATCATTACTATATGCCTCCCGATCCATCAATACGGGGGCATAAAAACATTAATTTGACGCTAGTTTTGTTACCTGAAATACAAAATCTACAAATTCAAGTTCCAACGAAATTGTCTTTTTTACCAAAACCACGAAATTTCGTCCCAACAATATTAAATGATTTTACAGGACAATGCAACTTCCCGATATCAATAAATGTCTCCAGACTTCCACAGCGCTTCCCCTAGATGAGTTCCCGAAGCCAATTTTGCTTCCCCTAGAATAGTTCTTGAAGCCAATTTGCTTCCCCTAGACAAGTTTTGAAGCCAATTTGCTTCCCCTAGACTAGTTCTTGAAGCCAATTTGCTTCCCCTAGACAAGTTTTGAAGCCAATTTGCTTCCCCTAGACAAGTTTTGAAGCCAATTGGCTTCCCCTAGACTGGAACTCGAAGCCAATTTTGCTTCCCCTTGAATAGTTCTTGAAGCCAATTTGCTTCCCCTAGACAAGTTATGAAGCCAATTTGCTTCCCCTAAACTAGTTCTTGAAGCCAATTTGCTTCCCCTAGACAAGCTATGAAGCCAATTTGCTTCCCCTTAACCAGTTCTTGAAGCCACTTTTGCTTCCCCTAGACTAGTTCTTGAAGCCAATTTGCTTCCCCTAGACAAGTTTTGAAGCCAATTTGCTTCCCCTAGACTAGTTCTTGAAGCCAATTTGCTTCCCCTAGACTAGTTTTTGAAGCCAATTTGCTTTCCCCAGACTAGTTTTTGAAGCCAATTTGCTTTCCCTAGACTAGTTCTTTAAGCCAATTTGCTTCCCCTAGACTAGTTCTTGAAGCCAATTTGCTTCCCCTAGACAAGTTTTGAAGCCAATTTATGTTCCCTAGACTAGTTCTTGAACCCCTAGACAAGTTTTGAAGCCAATTTGCTTCCCCTAGACAAGTTTTGAAGCCAATTTTATTTCCATCAGGAATTCATCACTCACTTAGACAAAAGATACTCACTGGGGTCTAGGATTTAGGTAACAGTACAATTTGTAGTGGTTTGGGGACATATATATTTTTCCCCTCAATATAAAATGCGTTTGATACAGTTGACTTGTTAGAGAACAATCACAAATTACAAGCTATCATTATGCAGACAACATCTAGAAACAATTTAAAATCTAACTCAATGATTAGTGTAGTATGAAATATCAGACTTTCTAGATACGACGCCGCCATTTTGAAGGTCTTTGGTATGTTGGGGCTTTGGATTGAACTGGACATTACACGCACTGGAAGCAGACACAACCACTAGGCTATAAAGACAGATTCTGTAAGCCGAGAAATTTTGCGCAATTTGTATTGCGGTGTTCCCATATTGTAGAATTTCATGAGTGTTCAAAACATTGCAGGAGACTTAAGAAGCAAATATTTGTAGTCGCAAGTATGCTGAAGATTGTCAAAATGGGGAAGTAAGTATTCCAGAAAATAAATTGGTTTACAGTATATGGATATCTTAGACAGGGTGAACAAGTGCAATGAAGTGTAAGCTTGGATGTCCATCTGTTGTACAATAAGCTGCCACCATTGTTTGTTAGATGCACAATTGGATCAATATTTCACTGTACTGATGATAAGTGTAAATAAGTGCAAATGTTCATAACATAAAAGCTGTGAGAGTCGGATGTGTAGCCTGTCGTGCATGGTTATAGAGTTACAGTTCTTGCACACTACACTTTCAAGTCATTGCAAAAAACATGCATAACAAATTTAAAGTAATTTGAAGTAATTTCAACTTATAATAACAAAGTTATGCTCCCGAAGCTGAGGAAAGCAACGCCTATATGCCGCCTAATCAGGCAACACAATAGATTACACTCTTAGACACTGCTTTTGAATGATCAAAGCTATTGGTATAGCTTGGCTAATTTGACACAAGTCTGACCTTTTAATTACCATAATTTAACAGTCAATATATTACCTACGATAAAACACTGATTGTATATTTTCATAATCGGGCAGTATCACAAAGACGCTGTAGATGTAATAGAAACACAAATCCTAATATAGCAGGATTTGCTAGCGGAAATTGTTATACGGTATTCAAAGCAAGAACACTGTAATATATTCTTGCAAAAAGGTCAGATTCAGGTCAAAATAGCCAAGCTATACTGTTTTACAGAAATTGTAAATTTGGGGTAAAATTCAAAATCTTTTTCAACCCAAAACTATGCCAACATTATCTGCAATGTTTATAATGATTCAGTTAATGAACACCTTCAAACTATACCTGTCTTTAATTTGCATTTAGTAAGTAAGTAAGTAAAGTCTTTATTTTACGAGACTAAAATATTTACAATAATGCTATCTTCCATATGGGCTTCAATGGGCATTTGTTGACGATTTGTAATGAAATTCAGTTTGAATGCACATTTATCATTTCTGCTTTAAAACAGTATCAGATATACCAGATTATTTACTGTATTATTTTCGTTTTAGCATTTGTCACACAAAGTAAAAATATCATCCAGCAGAGATGTCAAAAGTCATGCAATTCATAAATGATCTTGAATTTACTACTAAAACTAGTATAATGCCATTTAATACTGGTAATTATTACTTGGTTACAAGTAGAACATGCCTGATCTCTCAATCTGAGCAATATTTTAGGAAATCTTAGGGTTACGCTAGCGTAAATGCTATGATAAAACAGTGCCCAGAAGTCTTCAAAAATGAGTCAAGGCCAGCAGCTGAAATAATGTCGATTTAGCTGAAGCAAAATTCGTTCAACAATAATCATTGAGTACACTCTGGAGACAACAAAAACAACTTGTTTGTTTAATTGCTTACAAAATACATTGAGATCAATTAGATTATGTTTACATTGATAAATAATCATAGACGGAAAGCCTGGAACCAAACGTTTGAAAAAATATAAGTGAAAGCTGGTTCTCATGAATTGAAGCCTGGAACCAAACGTTTGCAAAACTAAGAGACAGACGGTTCCCATACTTGAAAGCCAGGAACCAAATGTTTGAAAAAACAAGAGACGGACGGTTCCCATGAATAAAAGCCTGGAACCAAACAATATTCAAAATAAGAGGTGGCCGGTTCCCATGAATGAAAGGCTACATTATCATACTCTAAATCACGGAAACAATTCAACTTATACAATTACCAGCCTCTTTAATTGGCCTATACTTGACTACTGATGATGCTTATCCTTAAGAAAGTATAATTGATCGTTAAGTGGGCACACTTATGTAATTTTTTTCGTATCTTTCTGATGTTAAAAATAACAAAAAGTAAGCATTGCTTGAAATTCAATCTATTTTATATAAACTTATGATGGAGTTATTCACTGTTTGGAATTATGTAACTGTTTAAAGGTAATTGTTTTTTTTATTTATTTAAAAACTATATTATTAAGTAATTGATCAGTGGTAACTGTTGTATACAGTAAGAATGTTTGAGCTGGTTTACTGTTAGTAAACTGGAAATGCACAGAATACTCATGAGAGGCTTGCTATAAGTAAATAAGTTTGCATAAAATATTTTATTCAGGAATTCTATAATTCCGAAAGACCTTTTCTTAACAAAATAAAAGTTAGTTGGTGCAAATATTCAAAGAATTGACAAAGTTATGAT
Source organism: Spisula subtruncata (assembly GCA_963678985.1). Taxonomy (NCBI): domain Eukaryota; kingdom Metazoa; phylum Mollusca; class Bivalvia; order Venerida; family Mactridae; genus Spisula; species Spisula subtruncata. The sequence goes on from OY787661.1 coordinate 22,685,612, forward strand.
CGTTTGAAGTTCCCTTAGTCTAAATTTCAACAATAAAAACAATGTTTGAAACCTAGTTAAATGTGTGCCAATGGCCCCAGAACGGACTTGCAACTTGTTTTCAGGATTGGGCATCGATCATGCTTCAGTAGTACCCGTTATTTACAATGAATACAGTTTTATAGTAACCACTAATTTGACATATGAATGAATACTTACTTAGTTGGAGTGTCCATATCTTAACCAATATAAAATACAGCAATATAATTCTATTAATTTAGCTTTATTACAAATAAACATAACCATTTATGATCAAATTTAAATTCTTTATTACAGTACAACCTTTCTTAAACATATACCTTTTAGAAAATACAAAAATTGGTAATTGTACACAGGTTGTTGCCCTTGAGAGGTAAAATTTATAGTAAATGGGTAATCCACAAACAACATGAACAGATGATCATGTTTTTTTTTCAAAAAAAGGTTGTTGCTCTATAGCTGTTTTAAGCCAGGTGGATGTTTGATTAAAATACCAGATGCATTTGTTAGTTGAACTCATTTTAAACACAGGTAACTGTATCGTTGAAAAAAAAAAAATGTTGTTGAAAATTTATATTTTTCTTTATAGAAAAATAAGAATTCTCAAAACTTTTTTTTTTCTTTTTTCGTTTTCAACGATACAGTTACCTGTGATTTTAACAGTCTGAAATCATCATGGAAGAGATCAAAATCAAGAATTTTTAAAATTCTAACCACAACCTTTGGAATCACTTCACATAAATGCAAGGCTAGTTTCAAATTCAAATTTTGAGACGTTGCCAAGTATTCTGTATTGTATTGACTTCTTACAACAAAATACGTTTTTGTAGCAACTTCAAGTTTCTGTAGAAATCTCATACAGCGCTCCTTTTGCTCCTGTTCAAACTTGTTGAAAATGGTGCTTTTATGGTTTATTTTACTTTTTTTTTAATTAATGTTTTTACAGTAGTTCTTCATACTGAATACTGAAGAATCAAATATTTGGGGTTTAGTGAAAAACATCACTCTGCAGGGACAAATTTTCAAGGATTTTGAATCTCATGAAAAATGGCAAGGTCAAAATTAAAAAAAAGTAAACTTCCCGTAATATTCCTAACTTAACTTGAAAGTATGGCAGCCACTGTAAACTTGATATATTTATTGGTTCAATTATTCACAGAGGATTTAATTTTGTGGATGATCTCAACCCCACCAATATTAATGATTATATAGTACAACATTGTGACATTCTCATGGAACAATAAAATACAATGCTGGATTTAGACGATTTCAACTTCTTCAGAACGACCCTCTTAAGAGCATCAGCCTCTATAACAACAACATCAACATTTTCTAGATGATAATTATTAAACTATTAATCTAACCTCTATAGAGCAAAACCTCTAAACAACAGTCAAAACTTTTAAATTTCCCTCAGCCAGTATTTACTATACATTTCCCCTTTGTAGAGCAACAACCTCTCAACAACAGTAAACACCTTTAAAATTTCCTCAGTCAATATATTATTGACTATACATTTCCCCTCTGTACAGCAACAACCTCTCAACAACAGTCAACACCTTTAAAATTTCCTCAGTCAATATGTTATTGACTATACATTTCCCCTCTGTACAGCAACAACCTCTCAACAACAGTCAACACCTTTAAAATTTCCTCAGTCAATATATTATTGACTATACATTCCCCCTCTGTACAGCAACAACCTCTAAACAACAGCCAAAACTTTTAAAATTTCCCTCAGCCAATATTTACTATAAATTTCACCTTTGTAGAGCAACAACCCCTCAACAACAGTCAACACCTTTAAAATTTCCTCAGCTGATATTGACTATCAATCCCCCTGTGTAGAGCAACAACCTCTAAATCACGGTCAACGCCTTTAAAATGTCCTCAGCCGATATTTACTATACATTTCCCCTGTAGAGCAAAAACCTCTCAACAACGGTAAACACCTTTAAAAATTTCTCAGCCGATATTGACTATACATTACCCCTCTGTAGAGCAACAACCTCTAAACAACGGTAAACACCTTTAAAATTTCCTAAGCCGATATTGACTATACATTCCCCCTCTGTAGAGCAACAACCTCTAAACAACGGTAAACACCTTTAAAATTTCCTCAGCCGATATTGACTATACATTTCCCCTCTGTAGAGCAACAACCTCTAAACAACGGTAAACACCTTTAAAATTTCCTCAGCCAATATTGACTATACATTCCTCCTCTATAGAGCAACAAACTCTCAACAACAGTCAACACCTTTAAAATTTCCTCAGCTGTTATTTACTATACATTCCTCCTCTGTAGAGCAACAACCTCTAGATAACAGTCAATACCTTTAAAATGTCCTCAGCCGATATTGACTATACATTCCCCCTCTATAGAGCAACAACCACTTAACAACAGTCAACACCTTTAAAATTTCCTAAGCTGATATTTACTATACATTCCCCCTCTGTAGAGCGAAAACCTCGCAATAACAGCCAATACCTTTAAAATTTGCTCAGTCGATATTGACTATATATTCCACCTCTGTAGAGCAACAACCTCTACTGTAAACAAGGGTCAATATCTGAAGGGTGTTGCTCTACAGAGGTTGTACTGTACTTTCCTCAGAGCTCTATGAAGTGTCATTGTCCATTGATAAATAGATAATCATTAGAAAATTACAAACTTTTCCCACACCTGATAAAATACCCAATATGTTTTACATTCAATCGGCTATTGGTTATTAAATCTACTTAACTGACAAATGAATAAAGATCAGATGCCCCCCTTGAGCAGTATGGAAATTCCTCTAACATTATAAAATATTACATGTTGTTTATGATCAATGAACTTATTTGACAGTTTTTCTATACAATGTTTCTCTATGTCTGTGTTTATTAAGGTGACACCGATGTTTATCCTGTCATAATTAATCCACTGTATCAAATATATCTTAACTTATCAGGGTGAAGCTATACGGTAGTTTAACAAGAGATTAACATAGTTTGACCAAAAACAAGGGAAGTAAATCTGGTACATAAGAGAGACTGAGCAGTAAATAACAGAGTTGTTTCCCTTTGTCCAAAAAGCTTTATTTGTTCTGTCATTCATTTTCAAAGGGAAGTCGAGTAGCGTCCACTGCCCCATGTCCAAGCATTAACTGATTCAATGTCTTTCCAATGCTAAGCACAGACATAACTAATACCCAAGCATTGAATGACCAATATCCAAGCATTGCAAGACCATTATTTTTTATTGGTGCCGTGTGATGTAGTCAAGTCATTGATACGGATTATTTGAGCAACTTCTTTTTAAATTTTGCTTTTGTGAAAAGTATTTAGTGAAATAATAAAAAAGATATTTCATTGAATTTTACAAAATGCAATTTTTTTATTTGTTTTATTTCACTATTTGGGATCTCTCTTGTAGCCTGCAGAATTTATACATGGTAAACAAACTTCCACTAGTGGGAGGCCCCAGCATAATTACGTTCACATTGAAACTCTTCAAAACATATAAATTCTCTAAGTGAGTCTTGATCTAAATCATTATAAACTTCATCATAAGAGTGTTAATACCCTACAGTTGCCCTGAATAATACCGTTATTTACTGTTATATGCCTATTGCAAACATATTTTAATGCTTTTCCCATCCATATGATAGAAATAACAATATATGTCACGTTCGTGTTCTCAGTGGAAAAAAATGGCCATTAAAAGTTTTATTGAAATTGCCACCTCTTATACTCACTACTTAGTACCTAGTGCAACGAAACCCAACATTGTCCCTTTAGCACAAAAAGGTTGTATCTCTCCATAAGATTTATATACCAAGCTACAACCTTAATGTGCCAAAGGGATAATTTCAAGAACTAGCACACGATAACAGATTTAAAGTAGATTTTTAACAAATGTACCCATTAGCTGCAGCTATTTTTAAACATCACTGACTTCAATGCACTTGGTTAGAACGTTGCAAATGTATAAGGTAAAATGTTTTTGATAAAAATACCACATGGCTTATGAAACAATCTGAAATACTAGATTAAAAGATGAGCATCGTGGTGGGGGTTTAGACCCACCACCACCAATATACATTTCGCACCTTCTCTTTGTATTTCACATTACTAGGGGATGCCACCATACAATATTATGGTTCAAGTCCCACTATTGGTGCAAACTGCTTGATATGTTGAATACTACATAGTGTGTCTTGTCTGATAGTCTGTCTGGCCATCTTGTCTGTCTAGCTGTCTATGCACACCTTCATACATCAGTGCTTAGAGTAGACAAGTTTCCTGAAAAATAAAATCCGATAAAAAATACACTGGTATATAAAAACATACTAACTAATAAAATATTACAGATACACCCGGCTCACCTATGCAAGAATTTTTTTAAAAATTAATTTAGTCCTATTTAATAATTTAATTGACTATAGAACGATTGTAAAAGACATTCCAAGTAAATCTTCTACAGTACCGCATTAGTATGTTCCAAAACTATTGAGTACCCAATATATGTTACAAAGTGCCTTTTTTAAGTTTTTGATAATATACGTATAATTTTTTGAGGCAGATACAAAATATTTATCACTTTTATTATAACTGTATGCAGTGTATATTTTTTATTATTTTATTATATTTCATCATAATGTTCAAAAACCTTTATCCATATTTATACTCACTTTATTTCATGCTTACTGGTGGTTTACGGCGGAATAACGGTGAATTATTCCCCGATAATTTCACTGTTCATAATTTCACTGTTCATAATTTCACGGCAAACAGACTATTTTTTAAAATCAAATTTCCTCGCCGTCAAAAATAAATACAAGCATTTTCACTTGCTCTCTTAATCTTTAACAAATAACACAACATTATATATACATAAATGTAAAACAAATGGACGAAATTGAAGCCATTGCAGAAGAACTATTTGATTGCACTCGACGCGTGCATGGCGGGAAAACGACGTCACGCAAAACATTTGAGTTATATAGTGGAGTATTTCCATCATTTAAGCTATTTGAAGCATGTAATAAATAGAATATTAGTATTTTACCGTGTATGATCATTTGATAATTCACCTCGTGAGCAGCTGACTTATATTTTCACTCGTGGCTACGCCACTCGTGAAAATATTACATCAGCTGCTCACTCGGTGAATTATCAGTCGATCATACACGGAAAAATACAAATATCCTCTATATTATCAAACATAGCACTCGAATTAGTAATTACAACAGTAGTTTATAAAAAGAATAGTTTCTACTTAAGTTTTTTTTTTGCATAAATTGCCTTTTAACTGCCAAAAACAGAAGTCCCATTTTTTTTTAAAAATGCACTTTTTGTATTAAAAACAGAAATTAGATAGGTGTTATCGTTTTTGAGTTAACATCCCAACAAAAATATGTTGGATGGACTGAGGGGCTGACAGACAAGGCAGCAATTATCAAACTTTAAAAAACATTTGGTGAGCATAAAAATTGTGCTAACTTTGCACTTTTTCTATAAAGATCTCTGCACTGAGGGTATATACACCACCATATACAAACTTCAAAACTTTCCTTAAATGATTTTTGTCAAAATAACTGAAGTGATGTATTTTAAAATTTTAAAATTTTAAAATTTTGAAGTATCAATTTTCAAAAACTTCTGAACATAGGGAATTTAAACAAAGAGATTATAAAAAAATGATTTTAAAGTTTAGTGTATAACATAAACAATGAACTTGAAAAATGTAAAAACCTCAACTTTTAAGCAGATAACATTATTCATATGAGAACTTAGAAGTCAATTTATAAAATTTAATATAAAAGTTACTGTTCATAATCACTTCACCTGCTGAATGGACAGGATTGTGTTCTCGGCTAAATTGACACCATCTCTCATCAAAGTAAGGTGTAACTCTTAACTGGCCCTTAATTGGAAAATAATGAGTTTATTTTGACCACTCACTTTGTGATAATGGTTTTATAATCTGCATGTTAGAATTTGAATATCATACACATATACCAGCGAGTCAAAACATGGGATTAGATCATTTAATATGGACCGTAAGAATGTCACAAAATCCTCCCGCTAACTCAGGTCATCATAACGCATAACTGGAATCTCCGCAACTTGTACTTTGTGTTTAAACATGTTTAATAGACACCTTTATCTACCAATGAAAATGACAGTTCCCTTATCTAAGCTTTAATGAAGGATGACGAGCATTATTGGAATAAAGCTGGAGGCTGAATATGCTTACATTAAATTTGAGTAAATTCAACTCTTTATAAAAGGCTATATGACATACTGCAAAATCATTCCCCCCAGATATTAATGATTTTACAGTATGTCACATAGCCTTTTTAAGGAGTTGAATTTGACTTAGTGGATAATGTATCCTTGATATTATCTCCCCATTAAATAGTCTTTTTCACAAAAACAACAACTTTTTCGTCCCATTGAAATTAGATGATTTTGTAACTGTAGATCATGAGGTCCCAGGTTCTATTCTCGGTCTTGGCACTTGGGTCATTTCTGTAACACCCTAACAAGAGAGGAACTGGTTGGCAGTCCTGAGTTAGTCTCACCTGTTTCTGAGTTGTAAACTGGACACATTCAAGAACCAATTAGAATCTGTTTGGAAACAGCTAGGGTATCGCACCCAGATGCCTAAAATGTCACACAACTGTCTCTTCCTTCGAAGTCAGGATATATATTGGAATCAGCAACATTGTCCAAATAAACAGATTTACTAAAAATTTGAAAATCCCTTGCTTTTGATTGGACAAAGAAGTAGGGTAAACTATAATACATATTATGAAAATCTAGGACACTATTCATGGACCTGTGAGGTAAACTAACAAACACATAGATATATGATACAGTCAAGAGAGTTCAAGAACTTAGTTAATCTATTATATTTAGTCTAGCCATAAAATACAGTAATAAAATGTAACAACCTAGTCATACTTATTTCAAATACAGTCAAACAAACTTTGTTTGGAATCCTGGAATCCCTTAAATTACCATTTGATATGCTTCAGCTGTACCCAAGGCACCTTGTACAAAGAGTTAACATGGCACATATTTCCTGTATGCCAGATTATTACAAACATTTGCCTCAGACCCTATAAAATGGAGACCCTAATATTCTAGCGAAACAATCAAATGATATTTGTTCCATACCTCGGATGGTTCCCACCAGATTTCTGACTCGAGGCAGCCAGCCAATCGGACTGGGCACAAGCTTGGCAAGCCAGCATGTCTACGACAATCAGGGGAAACAAACAAGCAATTAAACACATGCTAATTAGCTAGTAGATTTATTGTTTGATTTTCTCATAGACATTTGCCTAATCTAACATCTTATATAAAATAATACCCCTAATCAGCATTAAATAAGAATAGGTTAATAATCTAGAAAATCATTTTTTCATTATGTTTGTTACATTTTGGATAGTATCACAAACTTTAATTAGGTAGACTAACTATTTTGACATGTGATTTAAGTTAAGCAAAACAGGCAATTATATTTTTAGGCCACAATAACAAATTGTTTGGTTACAGTTCCCAGACTATAATGTCGATGGCTTAGAACCAGAAGGTCGTAACTCCTACTCACAACCTTATAAGCTAGACTCATACATATTTGAAATCTGCTTCCCAAGGCGCTTCTTATGAGCCTATTTTCATGAAAATCTGAAATTGTCATGTTGACCATAATGAAGTTTTAACAACGTGTTTTCCAATAGGTAAAGAGTAAATTACAGACAGTTTTCTCAATATATCAATTTGGTAGTTACAACCTTCTTGTTCTAAGCCAGCGATGTATAGCTCGCTGAGGATAACATATACCGTTTGACATGACAGATATGACCAGAGATATAATCATTTTTTGTGACCTTCCTACAATAATCACTGGCTAGTATTTACTATACCGGTAAATCAAATATTTTCCGAAGCCAAAAGTATCAACTAGAATAATTTAATAGTATTTGCATAAGAATCAGAGCTAAGATTTATATAATTACAGAGCTGATGTGCTTAATCCCTGCATCAACTAAGAAACTTTCACAAAATTACCCCAGTTTGCAACACTTAGATTATGATTTGAATTTTGGCATGCATGTGTTTATAAATGTATATCAAGGTTATGCATTTTTATGTACTTTTATCAATAGAGTTTGTTTAGTAAACGGCCACACCCCCATTAGCTCCCTAGTACTCCTAGGTCCTATACCTTGTACTCTCCTTGTACTATTAAAAGTACTAGTAAATTATTATGCATAATACTTGTAGGGGTGGGGACCTGTTATTTTGTCCTACATTATCAAAGGAATGAAACAAATTCTTCAGTATACTTATGTTTATAAAACCCTCTGAATATACAGAACTTCAAATTACCTCAAAACCTACATATGGCAATATCATGTAACTTCATTGAAGTTAAAACTTCAAAAGTAGAAAAATAGCCAATATTTCACCTATTGCCAGACCTTGCAAAAATTCCCTACTTTGAAAAAAACGAAAGTTCTTTTTCCACAAGGCAGTAAAAACCCTTTCCCCATACTTAATTACAAGACTCGTTCCAACAAATTACCAAACACTTTTACACTTCACACATTTTCATGATAACTGCATACTTGTAATACGTAATTCGTATGAAGATACTTTGTAAAACAGGATTTTTCATACATAAAAACTAATGACGTATAATGATTTACATGTGATAAGGATATTATAAAATAAATCATACCCTTCTCAAGATTCTTCAAGTTTCTACAGTTAGCTAGCAGACATTAACTAGGAAAGAGGCAGCAGACATTAAGTAGGAAAGAGCTAGCAGACATTAAGTTGGAACATAGTTGATATCTAGTTAATAGTTGAGCCTGCAGATCTATGGATATTAATTTGTTATAAATTCTAAAGTATCTGGTGCCCATAGCTAAAGAGATGCAACAAACATTATGTAACAAATATTGTCTTGAAGGCATCCATCTTAATGCTATTCATACAACATGAATGAACTGATTTTGTAGTATAATGGCTGTGTAAATGTGCATTTAATTCCATGGAGCAATTCACAATAGAGTGCATTGTTCTTTTCTCTTGTCTGCTCTAGAACCCATTGTAAAGAGAATATGGCGTAAAACATGGATTTTATTGATGAACACGATCTTCCATGTAATACATGATATGCCTCACAACTTGTGCAGGAATTTACAGTTTGGACAAGTATATCGATATATCAGACATACCATTTATGTACAAATACCATATGCATACCAACACCACACATACAAACACCATGCATACAAAAATCAGGAATACAAACACCATGCATACAAAAATCAGGAATACAAACACCATGCATACAAAGATCAGGAATACAAACACCATGCATACAAAGATCAGGAATACAAACACCATGCATACAAAGATCAGGAATACAAACACCATGCATACAAAGATCAGGAATACAAAGACCATTTGCATATACAGAGACTATGTGTATAAATAAACATGCATTCAGGTCACACATATAAAAACCACTCATAAAGAAGACTAAATGCATACAAAGACTGTTAGCTTATTAAAAGCATGCATACAAAGACATAAGCAAATAAAGAGCATGCATACAAATAGTGTGCATACCAAGACCAGCATACAAAGATAATTCATTGAGAGACAATGCATACAAGGAATGTGCATACAAAGACCATTCATTCAAAGCCCCCATGCATACAAAAAACATGCATACAAAAAACATGCAAACAAAGAGAGCCCCCATGCATACAAAAACCATGCATACAAAACCATGCATACAAAACCATGCATACAAAAACCATGCATACAAAGAGAGCCCCCATGCATACAAAAACCATGCATACAAAAACCATGCATACAAAGAGAGCCCCCATGCATACAAAAAACAAGCATACAATGAGTGTGCATAGAGAGACCATGCATACACAGACCATGCATACACAGACCATGCATACACAGACCATGCATACACAGACCATGCATACACAGAGCATGCATACACAGACCATGCAAACACAGACCATGCATACACAGACCATGCATACACAGACCATGCATACACAGACCATGCATACACAGACCATGCATACACACACCGTGCATACAAATACTGTGCATACACAGACCATGCATACAAATACTGTGCATACAAAGACAATGCATACAAAGACAATGCATACAAAGAATATGCATGCAAAGACCATGCATACCAAGAGTAAACATACAAAGACAATGCATACAAAGAGTATGCATACAAAGACCATGTATACAAAGACCATGCATACAAAGACAATGTATACAAATAACACGCATACAAATACCATGACTACAGAGACTTTTAACATACAAAGACCATGCATACAGAGACTGTTAGCATACAAAGACCATGCATACAAAGACCAAGCATACAAAGACCATGCATACAAAGACCAAGCATACAAAGACCAAGCATACAAAGACCATGCATTCAAAGACCATGTATACAAAGACCATGCATACAAAGACAATGCATACCAAGAGTACACATACAAAGACCATGCATACAAAGAGTATGCATACAAAGACCATGTATACAAAGACCATGCATACAACGACAATGCATTCAAAGACCAAGCATACAAAGACCATGCATACCAAGAGTACACATACAAAGACCATGCATACAAAGACTGTGCATACAAAGAGTGTGTATACAAATACTATGCATACAAAGAATGTGCACAGACAGACATGCATGCAAAGAAAAAGCATCTAATAGTGGCACCATAGAATATTCAATTGTCCATTCATATATTCAGTCCATGGCATCTCTATTAGTATATTAGGCTGCCATCATCAGCACATACTAACAACTGTGACATTCTCACACACACATTTTATACAGCAACCTTACATCAGATAATCCCACTAAACAAAGACCAATATGTACCAGTAGATATATCAAAGTGATTTAAAGTTTATGTTGTTATTGAAAGTCTAGACTTAAGAGTCATAGTTTCAAGTTCTGTTAAACAGATTATTAAACCATAGACATTTTAAATCAACGACACTTGCCGTGGTCCAAGAGTATCATAAACAACACTTCCATGTATTCAATATACATGTGTATGGTGTTAGATTTCTGTTTATACCAATAATTAAACAAGTATGCATAAAAACTTAACATCCAGTATTCAGACATAACATTGAAAACCTAACAAAGAAAACTACAAAGCCGCCTTACTATAATATTTGAATTGTGGCGCCACTGAGAGACAATGGGCAACAACGCCTAGTACTCGATGCAGCCCAGTAGCAGAGTGCCAATAACATCACAGTCAGCTTTGATGGTGTTCACATATGGGCTCTACATGCCAAACTTACAGTTTTGTCTGCTCTGTTCTGTTAATAATAAATGCATGAATATTTAATTTTCGAACACAGTGATATGCATTTGTATTTTATATTTTTACTGTAGCTTCTGGACATTGTATGTTACTCAGAACTGCAGAGAGGTTGGAAGATTAGATAAGGAATATTAGGATAAAATTGACATTGTGGGGAAGGCATGCCTTTAAAGGCCAATAACATCTTCCTTCAATATCAAGGAGATAATGTAGAAAGCAAACCATACAGTTGTTAAGGTTTTTGTTTCATAAACAGAAAAGTGTTAAGGATCATGTGGGGTGGGCCAAATGCTTGTAAAACACAAACTTGGAAAAAGCTGTTTAAAGCGGTTTATGCCATCTGATTTTATCAATTATTAAAGAAAACAATCATAGCATGTAAGCATGGTGCTAATTTTGGCATATGTTCGCCTATTTTAAATGTTAACACAAAAATAAATGCGATTTTCACCTGAAAAACAACACAATTTTTTCAAAATGTAGAACGTTATTATTGTTGCATTCTATAAAACGAAACGCTGTATATGCTTTAAAATCGATCGTCGCAAGGGCATGCCAGGCTTGAAAATAAGTGTTGGCGTTTCGTTTACGAGAGAAGCAGCGTCATGTCCACTGATTTCTTCAACAAGGAGGTCCCCATATTTGAACCCCCTTGTCACCGAAGAAAACGTACTGATACATGTATTTGAAACATATTAATCAACAAAGTCGATTACCAAATGTAATGATGAATTTTATTAGGTTCGTATTATATCAACATCACAAACGATCTTATGATAGTAATAGAGAAATATATGCATTTTCTGCAGCTGCAATCTAGTTTGTTTACAAATTTCGCGCTGTGTAGCAAATATGTATTCATGCGCCAAAGGTGGTTTAAAATAGTGCGACAGTTTATCTGCGAAAACGTTATGAAGCATTGTTCACAACGCGTTGTTCTTCATGATTGATGATATAGATAAATATAAAAATCCTTACCAGTTAATTTAAGTCCAATATGAAAGTCAATATCCGCATTTTCGTATATCGGCAAATTTAGCACATGTTAGCCAATGGATAACCGGAACTGTGTTATGCGGTTCCTGTCAAAGTTTATTTTATCTAAATTTCGAACGAAATATGTCTTTTAAAGCAATCCTAAGTGTTTATTATGTACGTATAATAATTGCATCCATTGTTTCGTAATCCGATTGTATATATCGTTGTGTGATCGTGTTTAATTAGTAAAAATCGATTCAGTACACTCCTGTCAAATCCCCACGAAATTCACGTGCTAAAGTTTCAACACACCAGTAAGTTTACGTATGGTGTAAGTTTACTGCCATATTTGGTTATCGTCTGCTAGTAGTGTTTTGCGTTATTTATTAACTTTTTAATTAACTCATACAAAGATCAACTATAGTAAAGTACCATTCTTAAAAGAAAAAAGGCTAACTGACACACAAAAATATGTTATAGACCATTACGACGAAAGATAAAAACTCCTTTTCTTTTGTATGAACAATGTTGGTCTGATTAAAATATGTTTATTGAAGTCAGAAACACTAATGTTTGAAATAATGTTTCCAAAATACGTTTGTAAGTTGTATTCTTCAATTATTAACTTAAAAATATTTAATTAATTGAGTTTTAAGTCAATATTACCCGATTTAATCAGATATGTGGCGTATTTATTACAAACCAATAACTATCTGGTTCATCAGGCCCACCATACCCTAAAATATTTAAGATTTATCAAAAGTAGTTCTACACACATACATGTATCATTGATTGCAAGTCATGTTGATGTATTTATTTGTTCAAAATAAATGCATTTAAACCATTAAAATTTTTAAAAAAGGGCTGGCATGACCTTGATCAAATCTCTGACAAATGATTTGTCTATTTTTTCTAATATTTTATCAACAAATAACAGTGACTGACATTTTGAAAAGTGTATACCAATTATATTATTATCTTTTACAAATATATTTTGATAACAATGAGGTACAGGAAAAATATTCAGACAGATAGATAGTGTGAACTTTAAGCAACAAAACAGTGTATGATACTTCAGGGTTATTCTGTAAAAAAGGTATGTAATTCATTGAAGAAAAATACACACTTTTTTCTGTTCAAATGAACCTTAAACAAGTAATTGGGAATTGCAAACAATACAGAAGTCCCCTAACTGGTTTGTTTGACTGACTGACCAAACGCCTGACCGACCGACCACCCGACCGACCGACAAACTTATAGTCTCCTCCAGTTTGTAAGGGACTGAAATGTGAATTATTTAATGAAACCATTTGCATTGCACTGTCTCATATGAAGGTCACATTCCCCCATCATAACATTGGGAAAGCAAACGTCTAAGCATACAGCAGGAGCTGGTCTCCAGGCAATAAAATATCATTTATAACCTATCATTCCAATTGCTTTCACATAAAATGTGACAAATTATTCTTCATAATATTATACAAATGAGTTAAATATTAAACTGAAGTGGCACCACATATGTTTCTCATTAGCATTGTTTTGTAACAGGAGCGATAACAACTTAAGTATTGATGTTTTCTTGGTCATAAATGAGGAAATAAAAAACATGTCTCCATTTAATGTATCATTTAAGTTCATAATGGATGCTTGGTAAAAATGTCCTCTGCTTGTGTCTTCTAAACACAGTTCTATGGCCATGTCTCTATTTCTTGGTATAGAAATACATGTGATTAAAGATTTAGGGCTCATGTCATTTTTCTTGTGCTGAGGGTCAAGCATAACCATTTTTTAGGGAATGGTATATCATAGCCTTAGTGATTGAAACTACCGCCTCTTACAGACCCGATGCTCTACCACTAGGCTATCAAGGCGGATTTTGAGCATTAAGCAAGGGAGATAATTTATGCCAGTACCATTTTTAACAACTTAAGGATGTTCGTATGCCTTTTCAATGCACTTTGTTGACCACAGTTCACACAGATTATGACTTTTGTATCGTCAGTGTCAGTCATGCTTCATGCACATTCAATGCATTCTTTATCAAGTTATAAAGCCAATTCATGCAAAGTGACATAAGACAAAAACTTAAATTTAATCATATACAGACGGAGTGAAGCTTATTATCAAAACACCACATAACCTAGACAAACTTTCTACAACAAATCAGCACAACTCTTCTCCATTTTTTGCTTCACGATTGATATTTTTTATCTGCAAGTAAAAATTCTTTTCATGCATATCATAGGCATTTACATTCTCGAAATCTTTACTGACTGCTAATCAAAGGCATGTATGAAATTTTCATTACCCGTGCAGTAGTTATAGTGTATAAACATGGGTTCGCAACAAGCATTAGACTTATCCTGGCATACCGACATGTCAAATGCAATGTCTTAACAAAAGTTGATTTTTACTCTGCAATCCTCGGGTGTACGTCTTCGGTAGTAGTTATCCTTCCGTCCAATTAACAGAAAATGTGCAAAACCTCACATAACAATGATAGAAAAATGTTGCTGTTAATTACATAATATGGTAAATCAGAACTGAGCGAAGATTTTCCCACGGTCTACGCACGGCGAAGGCTGATGAGCAACCTATATTGTATAAGATGCACATAAACAATGACAATATGTTTTAAACACAAACTTACGCCAGCTGGGCTGTTACCTTGAGTTACCATGGCAACCCCAGGGTTCTGTTAGCAGGATGGTGCCATCATATCATTAACAAAGTAAAACTCTCAGTAAACACAGTTATTGCTGAATTTATTTTTTGAAATATGGTGATAATCAACAATTTTATAAGGAAGGGCATTATCATATAAAATTATACAATGCATATCATGCAAATTCAGTAAATGGCTAAATTTATTTTTTGAAATATGGTAGTTATCAACAATTTAATAATGAAGGGTTTTATCATAAATACAATGCATATCATGTGAAATTCAGAAAATTACTAAATTTATTTTTTGAAATATGGTAATAATCAACAATTTAATAACGAAGAGCATTATCATATATACAATGCATATCATGCAAATTCAGTAAATTGCTAAATTTAGTTTTTGAAATCTGGCAATAATCAGTGAATTAATAATTAGGGGTATTAATTATTATATACAATGCATGCATGCAGAATATGCAAATTCAGTAAATTGGTGAATTAAGTTTTTGAAATCTTGCAATATTGAGTGATTTAATAATTAAAGTTATTAATTATGAATTTATCATATACAATGCATGCATGCAGAACATGCAAATTGGTAAAATTGGTGAAATTCAGTTTTTGAAAACTTGTAATAATCAGTGTTTCAATATCACGGGGAATTAATTATACTAAATTCAGTGAATGGGTGATTTTTTTTAAGCAGGGTAAATAATCAACCATTTAATAATGTGGATGATTATCATATACACCGGTATACAATGCATATCATGCAAATTATTAGATTTTAACATAAACGAAAGGAAATGTTGTAGATTCCAGACATGCATGAAGGATATTACAACATTGAGTGTATTTCCGTAATCCAAAAAACATACAAAGATTAATGGTTTTATAATACCGTAATTAATCTTAATTGTAAAATTAATCATATAATAAGTAAAGATCAATTCATATGAATTTTCTGTCTGATTACTAACAAACTGCGAGTAATGACATTCATTGCCACAAATTGAAACAGTCTGTTACTGTTTCAGGAATAAATCTGCCAACATTTAAAGAGGATGTAACAGTATTTTTTCAAAACTTTTTTTAAATTTAGATTAAATGGTACAGTTCAACCGCTATACAGCAACAACCTTAGGGTAGGTACCACAGCAAATATTGGCCATTGTTAAGAGGTTGATGCTCTACAGAAGTTAAATTATAGAAAATATTGGTTAAGGGAAACTTTGAAAGTGTTGGAGAAATGTTTGTTGATCTACAAAACCTGGCCACTCTGGAGAGGTTTTACAGTATAAATACACTACCAGCATACATTGTATATTGTTAAATGTGTATGCAATAAATGTAGAAGATATTGCAGAAAATGTATACATCTTTACAATTAATAAAGTTAAACTAATTCTGGTGTCAGCTAATACAATTGACATTGTTTTACATACTTTGTAACCCGTAATGATCACTATTTGATTTTCAAAATTAGTTGTAATTAAGGATCTGTGATGTTTTCATTATAGGTGCAATTTAGGAGAATCATTCTCATGAATCAGTGTATAGTCAAGTCCCTAGACTATACTCTGATACAAGACCCTTATATATATCGTTCGCAAATCTAAAAATAGCTCTATTTCGTCACTAGCGCGATTCCCGCTATTGTCCAATCAGAACGCGCGTTACGACAGCCGCGGGAATATTTCTATAAGCAAACACAATTGTGAACACGGATTATTTAATTAGCGAACGGTGATTGAAATTAAATGCCGAGTTGTTTGTTGAAACATATTGAATCGAATTCGGCGTATAAAAAGTATGAAGAATAAGAGAATAACCTGATATCGGTTCTCAAATGGAAATGTAGATCTACCAGTGATTCGAAAAATATTTATCGGAAATAATTTTTAAAAAAAAACGGCGAGTCTAGTGGAGTGCTGACGTTAAAGGTAAATTCTGTTTTTGTATGACAAACTACTGCTAGTTTCAATCCAAATAACCAGTTATATTGTGCAATGATAGTAAAATCTTCTTTTGATCATCAATGCAAAAATATCACAATATTTTTTTTCATACGTCAATTTAATAGTTGGAAATAAAATTCAAACACTGTCGGTTTATATTCTGTTTGTAACATTGATTTTGATTGGACGATTGAGGAGGAATCTTTGGAAAACACCCGTGACGGAATTTAATCAATTGCCTTGTAAGGAAATGAACGAAATGGATTTGATTGGTTGAGACTTCGTTCACCACGCTGGGATCGGTTAGTTTTATACCAGAGTGTATTACGGAGGAAAAACACGCTGGTTGAACGAGAATGAGTGGAATACACTACTTAAAAAATGCCAAGCATAGCCTTTATTTGCCAGTCAGCTTTCTGCTAAAATATGGCAGGCATATGTATGTGTCTCCACTCAGATTTGAACACGGATGACAAGATTAGATGCCAAGGACACTAACCACTATGCTACAGAGACACAAATAATGCTGAATACCTATCATACAGCATGAAAAGATTCGGCAACATCCCCTTTAATAAACTGAGCAAAAACCACACCTCTGGTAGGATTATACACACAATCCCAGCTGATTCATGATTAAACACATTTTTTCCTTAATTAAAAAGTACTAAACAAAACATTCTTGACACATATTCAGCATTTTCTTCAGGTTATAGTCTGATATTTAATTGTATAAATACAAGTTTGGCGTAAATTCTGCCAACTCTATGTTACAATAATTGAATGAGGGATTAATTACATTTATGAAAGATGAAATGAGTGTAAATTAGTTTTTCAAGCACATTAAAACATAAAACATTTTTTTTCATGTTTATGAGATCATTTTATAGATTTAACATTTTAGGCCAATTACTCACTGATTACAAGACAGTGTAACTTTGGTAATTTGGAGTAATGGCAGCACAGTGTAATTCTGGTAATTTGGAGTAATGGCGGAACAGTGTAATTCTGGTAATTTAGAGCAATGACGGCACAGTGTAATTCTGGTAATTTAGAGTAATGGCGGCACAGTGTAATTCTGGTAATTTTGAGTAATGGAGGCACAGTGTAATGCTGGTAATTTAGAGTAATGACAGAACAGTGTAATTCTGGTAATTAAGAGTAATGACAGAACAGTGTAATTCTGGTAATTAAGAGTAATGACGGCACCGTGTAATTCTGGTAATTTAGAGCAATGACAGCACAGTGTAATTCTGGTAATTTAGAGTAATGGCGGAACAGTGTAATTCTGGTAATTTAAAGAAATGACGGCACAGTGTAATTCTGGTAATTTAGACTAATGGCGGAACAGTGTAATTATGGTAGTGTTTGCAGTAGAACAGTGTAAGACAATTCTGGTAGTGTTTACAGTTGGACAGTATAGGACACCACATGATTAAGGATTGTACAACAGGAAAGCAAAGGACATCACATGATTATTAAATGTGCAATAGTACAGCATTGGACACCAAATGACTATGGATTGTGCAACACGACAGCAAAGGACACCACATGGTTATTGAATGTGCAATAGGACAGTAAATGACACCAAATGATTATTGAATGTGCAAAAGGACAGTAAATGACACCACATGACAGTAAATGACACCACATGGTTATTGAATGTGCAATAGGACAGTAAATGACACCATATAATTATAGAGGGTCCAATAGGACAGTAAATGACACCACATGATTATTGAATGTGCAATAGGACAGTAAATGACACCATATGGTTATAGAGGGTGCAATAGGACAGTAAATGACACCATATAATTATAGAGGGTCCACTAGGACAGTAAATGACACCATATGATTATTGAATGTGCAATAGGACAGTAAATGACACCATCTGATTATGGAGGGTGCAATAGGACAGTAAATGACACCATATGATTATTGAATGTGCAATAGGACAGTAAATGACACCATATGATTATAGAGGGTGCAATAGGACAGTAAATGACACCATATGATTATAGAGGGTGCAATAGGACAGTAAATGACACCATATGATTATAGAGGGTCCAATAGGACAGTAAATGACACCATATGATTATAGAGGGTGCAATAGGACAGTAAATGACACCATATGATTATTGAATGTGCAATAGGACAGTAAATGACACCATATGATTATAGAGGGTGCAATAGGACAGTAAATGACACCATATGATTATAGAGGGTACAATAGGACAGTAAATGACACCATATGATTATAGAGGGTGCAATAGGACAGTAAATGACACCATATGATTGAAGAGGGTACAATAGGACAGTAAATGACACCATATGATTATAGAGGGTGCAATAGGACAGTAAATGACACCATATGATTATAGAGGGTGCAATAGGACAGTAAATGACACCATATGATTATAGAGGGTCAAATAGGACAGTAAATGACACCATATGATTAAAGAGGGTCCAATAGGACAGTAAATGACACCATATGATTATTAACTGTGCAATAGGACAGTAAATGACACCATATGATTATAGAGGGTCCAATAGGACAGTAAATGACACCATATGATTATTGAATGTGCAATAGGACAGTAAATGACACCATATGATTATTGAATGTGCAATAGGACAGTAAATGACACCATATGATTATTGAATGTGCAATAGGACAGTAAATGACACCATATGATTATTGAATGTGCAATAGGACAGTAAATGACACCATATGATTATTGAATGTGCAATAGGACAGTAAATGACACCATATGATTATTGAATGTGCAATAGGACAGTAAATGACACCATATGATTATAGGGGGTCCAATAGGACAGTAAATGACACCATATGATTATTGAATGTGCAAAAGGACAGTAAATGACACCATATGGTTATAGAGGGTGCAATAGGACAGTAAATGACACCATATGATTATAGAGGGTGCAATAGGACAGTAAATGACACCATATGATTATAGAGGGTGCAATAGGACAGTAAATGACACCATATGATTATTGAATGTGCAATAGGACAGTAAATGACACCATATGATTATAGAGGGTCCAATAGGACAGTAAATGACACCATATGATTATTGAATGTGCAATAGGACAATAAATGACACCATATGATTATAGAGGGTCCAATAGGACAGTAAATGACACCATATGATTATTGAATGTGCAATAGGACTGTAAATGACACCACATGATTATAGAGGGTGCAATAGGACAGTAAATGACATCATATGATTATAGAGGGTCCAATAGGACAGTAAATGACACCATATGATTATTAAATGTGCAATAGGACAGTAAATGACACCACATGATTATAGAGGGTGCAATAGGACAGTTAATGACACCACATGGTTATTGAATGTGCAATAGGACAGTTAATGACACCATATGATTATAGAGGGTACAATAGGACAGTAAATGACACCACATGGTTATTGAATGTGCAATAGGACAGTAAATGACACCATATGATTAATGAGGGTGCAATAGGACAGTAAATGACACCACATGGTTATAGAGGGTCCAATAGGACAGTAAATGACACCATATGATTATAGAGGGTGCAATAGGACAGTAAATGACACCATATGATTATAGAGGGTGCAATAGGACAGTAAATGACACCATATGATTATTGAATGTGCAATAGGACAGTAAATGACACCATATGATTATAGAGGGTCCAATAGGACAGTAAATGACACCATATGATTATTGAATGTGCAATAGGACAGTAAATGACACCATATGATTATAGAGGGTCCAATAGGACAGTAAATGACACCATATGATTATTGAATGTGCAATAGGACTGTAAATGACACCACATGATTATAGAGGGTGCAATAGGACAGTAATTGACATCATATGATTATAGAGGGTCCAATAGGACAGTAAATGACACCATATGATTATTGAATGTGCAATAGGACAGTAAATGACACCACATGATTATAGAGGGTGCAATAGGACAGTTAATGACACCACATGGTTATTGAATGTGCAATAGGACAGTTAATGACACCATATGATTATAGAGGGTACAATAGGACAGTAAATGACACCACATGGTTATTGAATGTGCAATAGGACAGTAAATGACACCATATGATTATAGAGGGTGCAATAGGACAGTAAATGACACCACATGGTTATAGAGGGTCCAATAGGACAGTAAATGACACCATATGATTATAGAGGGTGCAATAGGACAGTAAATGACACCATATGATTATAGAGGGTGCAATAGGACAGTACATGACACCATATGCTTACAGAAGGTGCAATAGGACAGTAAATGACACCATATGATTATAGAAGGTGCAATATGACAGTTAATGACACCATATGATTATAGAAGGTGCAATAGGACAGTAAATGACACCATATGATTATAGAGGGTGCAATAGGACAGTAAATGACACCATATGATTATTAAATGTGCAATAGGACAGTAAATGACACCATATGATAATTGAATGTGCAATAGGACAGTAAATGACACCATATGATAATTGAATGTGCAATAGGACAGTAAATGACACCATATGATTATTGAATGTGCAATAGGACAGTAAATGACACCATGTGATTATTGAATGTGCAATAGGACAGTCAATGACACCATGTGATTATTGAATGTGCAATAGGACAGTTAATGACACCATATGATTATTGAATGTGCAATAGGACAGTTAATGACACCATATGATTATAGAGGGTCCAATAGGACAGTAAATGACACCATATGATTATTGAATGTGCAATAGGACAGTAAATGACACCATATGGTTATAGAGGGTGCAATAGGACAGTAAATGACACCATATGGTTATAGAGGGTGCAATAGGACAGTAAATGACACCATATGATTATAGAGGGTGCAATAGGACAGTAAATGACACCATATGATTATAGAGGGTCCAATATGACAGTAAATGACACCATATGATTATTGAATGTGCAATAGGACAGTAAATGACACCATATGATTATAGAGGGTCCAATAGGACAGAAAATGACACCATATGATTATTGAATGTGCAATAGGACAGTAAATGACACCACCTGATTATAGAGGGTGCAATAGGACAGTAAATGACACCATATGATTATTGAATGTGCAATAGGACAGTAAATGACACCATATGATTATTGAATGTGCAATAGGACAGTAAATGACACCACATGATTATAGAGGGTGCAATAGGACAGTAAATGACACCACATGGTTATTGAATGTGCAATAGGACAGTAAATGACACCATATGATTATAGAGGGTACAATAGGACAGTAAATGACACCACATGGTTATTGAATGTGCAATAGGACAGTAAATGACACCATATGATTATAGAGGGTCCAATAGGACAGTAAATGACTCCACATGGTTATAGAGGGTCCAATAGGACAGTTAATGACACCATATGATTATAGAGGGTGCAATAGGACAGTAAATGACACCATATGATTATAGAGGGTGCAATAGGACAGTAAATGACACCATATGATTATAGAGGGTGCAATAGGACAGTTAATGACACCATATGATTATAGAAGGTGCAATAGGACAGTAAATGACACCATATGATTATAGAAGGTGCAATAGGACAGTAAATGGCACCATATGATTATAGAAGGTGCAATAGGACAGTAAAGGACACCACATTATTAAAGAGGGTGCAAAAGGACACCACATGTTTATGGATGGTGCAAAAGCACAGTAAAGGACACCACATAATTTAATATGTTAGGTGCAATAGGACAGTAAAGGACACCAAATGACTGTGGATGGTGCAAAAGGATAGCAACAGGACACCACATCATTATGGGGGTTGCATCAGAATAGCAAAGGACATAACATAATTATGGAGGGAGCAACAGGAAAGCAAAGGACACTACATAATTATGGAGGGAGCAACAGGATCGCAAAGAATACTACATGGTTATGGAGGGAGCAACAGGATGGCAAAGGACACCACATGTTTATGGAAGATTAACAGGATAACAAAATAGGATAACAAAGGATGTAATAAGATAACAAGCGATACAACTGTATAACATGATTCATTCAAAATAATTATCTGAAATAGATAGAAAAGAAGCTGATAATACAGAACATGAGATACACCTAGAAACTTTATCACTAGTGTTGACATGAGAACATCACCTCCAACTCCTGCATATCAAGCTGCCCCCCCCCCCCCCCCCCCCTGCAGGATTGATAAACTATGCACATGGTTACTGCATAAAAATCAAATATAATCAACTGACAACATTTACAGAGCCATGCTAAGAATAAGAAAATAAAACATGAATCAGACTGCGAGACCTGAACCTGGTTTTCTGTAATTCGATGGCTTAGAACAAGAAGGTCGTAACTACCAAATCGATATATTGAAAAAACAAGAGAAAACTGTCTTAATTTAATCTTTACCTATGGGAAAACTGTTTTTAAAACTTCATTTTGGTCAACATGACAATTTCAGATTTTCATGAAAATAGGCTCATAAGAAGCGCCTTGTGAAGCAGATTTCAAATATGTATGAGTCTTATTAGGTCGTAAGTAGGAGTTACGACCTTCTGGTTCTAAGCCATCGACTTGTAAGGTGATGATATCATACAGGAAGCGTGCATTGTACGCGAAATAATCAAACACAATAATGAGTAACAGTCTACATGCATTCGATAAACAGATGTGCTGCACAAATGGGATTTTTTCTATTAAACTTGCAGACAGTGATATTGGGAGAATTAAATTTTAATATACAACAGAAGTTTATCGGGATCCTGTATAATTAAAAGCCAACATTTCAGCAGCTTTATAAATAACTGACGATATCTCAGTAATTTCTAATTAGTTGAAAATTGAGTTGCATAATTCAGGTAGATACAGTCCATGGTATGCGAAACAAATTTCAGATATGTTTTTGGGAATCTGGTGAACAGCAGCTTGAGATATGTCCGTAGATTTAGCTGCATATTAACAGTAACTGCTGCATCAATTTCTCAACTGGTAGCATGTTGGCATGTTGGGTAGGAGGTGTTGGGCTTAATCTCTGGCTGTGTCATACCAATGATGTTGAGCTATCTCACTCAGTCTTATTCTGGTATGGTGTGTAGTATAAATTGGTAGCATGTTAGCTTTGGAGGTTAGGAGGTGTTGGGCTTGATCTCTGGCTATGTTATACCAATGATGTTGAGTTATCTCACTCAGTCTTACTCTGGTATGGTGTGTAGTATAAATTGGTAGCATGTTAGCTTTGGAGGTTAGGAGGTGTTGGGCTTGATCTCTGGCTATGTTATACCAATGATGTTGAGTTATCTCACTCAGTCTTACTCTGGTATGGTGTGTAGTATAAATTGGTAGCATGTTAGCTTTGGAGGTTAGGAGGTGTTGGGCTTGATCTCTGGCTATGTTATACCAATGATGTTGAGTTATCTCACTCAGTCTTACTCTGGTATGGTGTGTAGTATAAATTGGTAGCATGTTAGCTTTGGAGGTTAGGAGGTGTTGGGCTTGATCTCTGGCTATGTTATACCAATGATGTTGAGTTATCTCACTCAGTCTTACTCTGGTATGGTGTGTAGTATAAATTGGTAGCATGTTAGCTTTGGAGGTTAGGAGGTGTTGGGCTTGGTCTCTGGCTAGGCGTTACCAATAATATTGTACTGGTAGCTCCCTTGCCTTAGGGGCCAACCAGCCTTAGGCCTAAAAAAAAATAGATGTGGTTAGGGAAACCCGACCCTACCTATAAAATCGGCCCGACCCTAACGTTTTTATTGCTTCCAAAAAAAAATAATTAAAAATCGGCCATTAAATCGTTCTTTTTTTTCCGTTCCGTTTATTTATCTCCAATTGGTATTGGAAACTCGATAACCAGTGCCCCTTCATCAATAAAAGAAAGTGTGTCCTGTATTGACCCCCAAATTACGTAATCAAGGTCTGAATAAAGATCAGACGTGTCATAAACTTACAACTAACAGTCAAACTGGAGTAGATCCAGTTAACTTCTTACACACCAGCGGTCATAAAATCATTAATTGTCCCGAGCTTTACAAACCTATAGCAGACCTTTAATCCAATTAAATCCAAACTAATTATGTAAAAGTGTGAAAAACATCTTAATTGACCCATTTATCATCGTGGTTTTAAACTTTAGAAGGTAAACAAAAGAGCAGACGAGTCTGGAGAGTTGGTCACGGTCGTTCGTGATTACACACATTTCTATGGAATGAGTTAAAATATGTTTAATAGCTATCAATAGACATATTTTAAATGGTAATAACCTTTTAAACAATAATTAGGGGTGAATTTATGGCTAAAAATAAACCAGTTTATGTCCAAAGCAATTTATTATTTTAGGAACTTGAGTAGTATCCGGATAAAATCAGATTTGGACAATAAATCAACAAGTTTTTTTTCTTTCAATTATTCTTTTTATTTTTTTTAAAATAACATTATAATAATTATGTTTTAAAACATTGTTTATTATAGTTAGACACCTAGGAAAGTGTAGAATTAAATCTAAAAGTAAACTAGGACTCTGATGAATGCTGGAAATTGCTGTGTTCAACTGCTTATTCAAGTATTTTCAGAATTTTTTGTTAAAGTGTGAGTAGTTGGACATTGTCCCTCCCTGATAAGTTCATTTGTTATTGTTATGATTCTTGTGTCAGTAGCACAGTTAGCTCAGTTTGTAGATTGCCTGACTTACAGACAGGGGATCATGGGTTCTAGTCCAGCATTTGGCTGATACAATATAAGCAACTCACTAGAAGTTATTCAGCATGATTGTTACAAGATGAACTATTGCTGATGTAATGCAAATTTCAATTCGTAGCGCTAGCAGTAGCTGAATGATACAGCAAGTTGTTGAATATAATGTATTATCACTTTAAACATATGCTGTTATGAATTAATACAGCTAAATTAATTAAAAGACGTTGAAAAAACAGAAGACATTGGCTTTATGTCATATCTGTACTCCGTAATATATATACATTAGTCATTTTTAATTCAGTCTGGCTTTTTGGCTATAAGTGGCTAAAGGTTGGCTAAAACTTTAGTCAATTGGCTAAAGTTGTGGCTACAAGAAAAAAATAGCCAGCGGAGGCCCTGAGTAATGAGTCAATATGGATAAAAACACTGACTTTATACTAATTTACTAGCTCTTGACACATACAAAGTACCATTAAAATGATTAGTATCAAGTACCGAGTTGATGCAATTGTTTTTAATGAACAACAACAGGGTTTCTAGGCATTTTAGTGCCACCTGTAACTCCTCCTCCAAAAAAAAAAAAATAAAAAAAAAATCCCTACCTACCCTACCTATTTTTGAGAGGCATGTTACCCTAACCACACCTATTTATTTTTTTTGGCCCTAAGAGGATTAAGTACGTAGTTAGCTCCCTTGCCTTAGGGGCCAACCAGCCTGAAGAGGATTAGGTAGGTAATTAGCTCCATTGCCTTAGGGGCCAACCAGCCTTAAGAGGATTAGGTATGTAGTTAGCTCCCTTGCCTTAGGGGCCAACCAGCCTTAAGAGGATTAGGTATGTAGTTAGCTCCCTTGCCTTAGGGGCCAACCAGCCTTAAGAGGATTAGGTATGTAGTTAGCTCCCTTGCCTCAGGGGCCAACCAGCCTTAAGAGGATTAGGTAGGTAATTAGCTCCCTTGCCTTAGGGGCCAACCAGCCTTAAGAGGATTAGGTAGGTAATTAGCTCCCTTGCCTTAGGGGCCAACCAGCCTTAAGAGGATTAGGTAGGTAATTAGCTCCCTTGCCTTAGGGGCCAACCAGCCTTAAGAGGATTAGGTAGGTAATTAGCTCCCTTGCCTTAGGGGCCAACCAGCCTTAAGAGGATTAGGTAGGTAGTTAGCCACCTTGCCTTGTAAGTAGTGTCTATTCATGTTCACTTAGCCTGTTGGACACTTTTACCAGTTGCTTTCAGTTATTAGTCCATAAATAACAGGATTGGAGCTAGGTTTACCATTATATAGTAAAGATTGAAGGAATTGTTCTGAGACTGATAGAATTTGGCAAGCCCTTCATACTGTTATAAACAATTTTCTGCTATAAAGCATCAATATGTTTATTTTATAGTACAAATAAGTCGCTGACTTAGAATGAGAAGGTCGTAAGTAGCTTATAAGACTGATACATATTCGACATAAGCATCACAAGGCGCTTCTTATATGCCTATTTTCAAGAAAATCTGAGCTTGTCATGTTGACCAAATTGAAGTTATATGTGGACCATAATGAAAATTGGTTTACCAATTATGTTATCCACTGAAAATAAAGACGTTATTATTATTATTATTATTATTATAAGTTGAAACAGATGAGTAATTTTCTGACAGTTTTTTCTTGTTTTCTCAAAATATTGATTTTGTACATTCTAAGCCAGCGTAATGTTTTATGAAGGAAGTTACAGAATATATCTCAAGCAAATTCTTTCAAACTATAACCTCCCTTGGCATATTGGTTATACCATGGTCCAAAGTTTGAGTTATAATTCCATATGGGTCATCAATACAAATAAAATAATTTTGCTATTCAATTTTCTCATCTAAATCTTGATGGAAATAATATGAACTAAACTGTCTGCAGTGTCAATAGGAAGAGAATACTTTAATAGATCACTGTCTTAGAATGAGAAGGTCGTAACTACAAAATAAATATTTTGAGAAAACTGAGAAAAACTGTCTGACAATCACTCTTTACGTATGGCAAAACAAGTTTTTTCAACTTCAGTTTGGTCAATATGATAAGTTCTGATTTTTACGACAATATGCTCATAAGAATAACCTTATGATGTAGATTTCAAACTTGCATTAGTCTTATAAGGTCGTAAGTGGCACTTACGACCTTCTCATTCTAAGCCAGCGAGATATAGTATTTGATTATAGATAATCAATAAAAGTTAAAGACCTGAAAATCTCCCAGGATGTATTGAGATAACCAGTCAATCAGATTACCAAGTACCAGGTCAATGTGTCCTAGGTAGGTTTCAACGTTTACCTAGCTATTAGGATGCATTATCAGAACAAACAAATAAATATCCAAGTGAAAACAATCCACTTTTTGTATCAATACTGATTGATATGAATCAGTGTGGGAACATTTCATTCACATTTATCTGTATTTCATCACAGCTATTTTTTCCTCGCTGGCTATTTTTTTCCCTTCCGTCTTGAGTATACATAGAGGCTGCCAGCAAGCCAAAATATACATAATTACACTTTTTCACTTTTCTAAATATATGCTTGTTTGGCCTCTCTCATAGACAAAGTCAACAATAGACCAAAGTCCTGAAAATAAATCTTGGTCCCAAAAATAAATGTTATGAAACACCTTGGCAAAAATAAACTGGTGGGAAAATTTCAATCTCAAGAAAATGGAATACATCTACACCTTTGCCAAAGATCATATGGTACTCAGCATGCCTTGATAAAAAAAAAACTTTAATCTATACTGTAAATAATTTTATATTTGCAATATTTTATTTTGTAAAATTTCAGCTACTGATCACAACAAACATGGCTCTTATAATAATAATAATAATAATAATGTTGAAGAATGATTACTTTCCAGTTGAAGATCCCATGATACATTTTCATGGTATGAAAGTACATTGTATACTATTGCCAATTGATGAATTTGTGAGGAACAGTAACTCTTTTTGGGGATAATAGCGAAAATAAATACATTGAGATTTATACCCCACATACATCAGACAAGATTAACCTTTCTTTGAGGAAATTCAAATTTCTGGACTCGAAACTCAAAATATTGAAATCCTGATATCAGACGATGTCAACTTTAAGTCCCAGAATGCTGCCGTTGACGTTTCTTACTGAAACATATGAGGATTTGGTGTTAGAAACAAGCAATAAATATTATTGGAAATAAAATGTAAAGTCAATGATAAGTCAATTTACAGAACACGTAAATAAATCTGAATTTGTATTTATTTTAAACGTAAATTGTGTGATGCACTGTCATGCACAACTAAAGGAAACAATCTATAAAGTCAATGATAAGTCAATTTAGTGAGTATGAAATAAATTTTTCAATTTTGATGTAAATTGTTTAATGCAAACTATGACAGAATTTTATAATATGCTAACACTGCGTTTCCTTGGAATCAAATATAGAATTACATCAACATCTTGAAACAATAAGTGCCAGACAACAGCGTATTTCATCATTTCTAAAAATAGAAATAACGCTATGACAACACCGTAATATATACCCTCCTTTAAAACATTCCAAAAATCTTGGGAATTCAACATTTGGTTACATAATCACTATTCAAGTCATACACACCAATCCTTTCAGGTTGTTTTATCTTATTTCAACCAAATATTCTCACAAAGCAAAGTCTGTGGGCCAGTGCCCCTGAAACAGAGGAACGGCAATTCCGGGTCATACCGTAACATGTAGTCTGTCTTACATATATACCCTATGTTTATAAAGGCAATTCCTAAATCAACTCTTTTCTCATGAAATTATTTCCCTTTGCACCCTCAAACATAGATAATCAAGCCCAGAATAAAATCTAGCAGAAATTTGAAACAGTTATGTTATTTGATTGATGAAATATATTATCTAGTTGGGTGGCCAGACTACAACAGGTCATACTCCTCTATGAAGATTGAACAACACTCTTCAGTCTTGTGGCAGATTTTCCTCATAGTTTGGATAACTTACTGATTCCTTGTGGAAGTGAAAGTAAGTATGTTAAATTTGTACTTGTAATAATATGGCATGCATGTATCGGTGCTATATACCACGAGCATTAAAGAACCAAGGAGTCTGTTCGCAAATAGTAAGGGTAGTGCACCATGACCCTTGTATCATACAACTGTCTCTTTGCTCCAAGTCTGTGGTCAATGGCCATTAAATTGTGTAGAGACAAGACTGCATTCAGTCAACACCTATTATGCCCCAGTTGAAGTCTTGTCCATAATAAGTAAGTCTATCAGAGACCATAATTCTGTCTAAATGGATAGTGTTACAAGGCTTTGATAATGTAATGTGTTTATGATGGTTTAAACAAGTATGCCAAATTTGAACTCAATGCATTGATGGACTCCAAAAACATTTTGTAACAGACTAAGGAACAGATGGACAAACAGACAGGGCCATCCCTATATATATGCCTCCTGCATCAGTATGTACCATGTATGACTGTCTCCGTCAATCACAAACAAACATGGCATTTTAGCTAGTCAGGTTTCCCTCACTCTGGATTTTCTGGATCCACCCGTGCCAGCTGTGCACCACTTTTGTACGAAGGTAAATCGTAAGTCATAAGTACAACAGTTGAATGAAATATTTATCATTCTTTATAGTACAATAGACAGAGAGTTTATTATTCGACGGTTCTTAATGTTCTTATTGCAAAACATAATCAACTTAGGATCGGTAAAACATCAATTTAACATTAATCATAAAACTAACGGCATATAAAAACCCGAGTTGAGAGAAATTATGAACAATTTGCTCAATTAATTCAAAAGCTGTTGAGAATGATTTCGACCAATCAGAGGCCTAGTAGAATAATCTGCGAATAACGTTCAATATTAACTGCCTCATAATAAAGACAAGGCATAATTCACTTACATTTTGTAGATATAGTACCATTAATTTCTCTGCAAAAAGATCAAGTATGACATTGAATAATGATATATATGCAAGTAACTAAATACTTACTAACTACTTAGTGAAGTTTTGCTTCAACTGCACCCTTCATATTTCATTCTGGCATGACATAAATTGCCGTAAAAACTGCTTATGTAAGACTGGTACCTCTGCTGAGGCTTGCAAATTTATTTAAATACTGACTGCATATTGGAACAATTCCTATCTAAACAAGTGACCTTCGTGCGAGTATCCGTGCCAATATCTAGCAAACTTGATGTCAATGCTCCCCAAGCTTCATTTACAGAGCAACTGCATACATGCCCCTATTTCTTAATCTTAGGGACTTGACATGTGTGGCTTCTGCAACTGCAATTTTTGCATTGAACTGAAACTATTTTATAAGGTGAGCAACGAATTTCAAATATTTTCTAAGCTAAATATAGCCATTATGGAAAAACCATACTGCCGAAAAGATAAATTTAAAAAGGTTGTCATGAGATGATATGCTTTGGGAGAAGATGGTGTACTTTTACAGTATTCATTATATATTTCATTATGATGTTAGTGAAACCAATGTGAAGTCATTTATTGTAATGTAAACTACTGTAAAATCATTAATTTTCATAGGGGATTAAATTTCATGGATTTCGTGGATCACATAAGCCACAAAATTTAATCCATTCAAACAATCATTTTCACCCTTGTATTTATTACTTGAAATGCAAAATCTGCAAATGAACGTCCCATCGAAAAGGTATTTTGTACAAAAAAAACCCAGAAATTTTCGTCCCATCAAAATTAAATGATTTTACAGTTCTTGAAATACAATGCATTAACAGCTTGCACATCATAAATACATGCATGCATTTTCTTTTAAATGTTTTAGTACGAACAAATCAACCAGATCCTCGAAACATGAATTTTAACTTCTTGTGCAGGATATATCAATTTCAAAGAAAAGGTCCTGCCTTGTCGGGTGTCTGTCTATAAGTAACCTTTTTAAAACTTTGCAATACTCCTCATAAATGATAACAAAAGCCAAGATTAAATTAACCAAAAATCAACTGTTAATAATGCTAATAATGGAAGGTTTTAAGACAAGGTTAATTTATTAGCACTATACATGCGGGATGGCTTCCAATTCAACAATTAAAACTGCAGCGGTGAACCTAGTACATTGAAAACTATACCTCGGCATAATGTTTTATTGCTTTATAATAAACACATCTGAGCTGCAACAGTTAATATTATAATGAGTCGTAATAGCGCCAGGAATAGCTTTTCTAATATTATATGTGTTTATCCTAGAAATACAGAATATGGCTGCATTTTATTTTAAATATAATATTTTATAAAAATAGAAAACAAAACAATGCAGTGATCTTTTCATTTGGAGGTGTACCCCTGAGAGTTAATTAGACATCTGAGTGCTTATTTCTACATCTGATTTGTATCATGCACCAATCACAGTGTCACATATAACCTGGCATACCTATTTATCACATGACTTCACTATTCAAAATGCTGACTGGACAGGTACTTCATTGAAATATAAAATTCTACTGCGAGTGTTACAGTGCTACCAGGTGTCCGAGCACCTTATTCAGTTACCTCCCCTTCAATTAAATATAGAAGGCATGGATTGCCTCCTGAAGAAAGCACCATATAACGCTTTACTTAGGCAATGGAAACCAGTTTTTTTCTCAGCTACGCACTTAGGGACTGTTTTAATTACCATTGAAGCACTTACAGAAATATCAAAATTACACTCAAATTTATATCCTTTTACATTAGCAATTTGTAGAACAACTTTGTTAAAAGGATCTATAATATTTATGTTACAGTTAATGAACTAATGTATATTTTTTAATTGAAATAGAATTGTAATAAAATTCAAATTTGAACCTAAGTTTAAGATTTTCGTAAGTGCTTTGATAAAGTACCATGATTTAAGTACAGTATACATCAAATTAGTCGCCATAAGCATAGCGTGCCTAATGTAAAATATAATATTTATGATCCTGCATTATGACTTAGATCAATATTGTTGCAATAACAAATATAAGGCCTTATAATTATCAACCTTATTCAAAAAATATTTTGTATTCAGTTTTCAGCATTAAGTGATTTGGAGTTAAATACCTCCCTATTAAAGTACAATAAATCGTCAATCTGACGAAAATACAAGATCTTCAAGATCTTCCTATACAATATGTATGGGAAACATTAAAGAGGATTTTAATCGGACCAAATATTAGATTAACAATCTCATATCCAGTCAATGTTTGTCCAATTCTAGTCTGTCTAAAATACCCTATGCTTATAAAGACAGCTCCTCAATCTACTATTCTGTAATGAAATTACCCCCCTTTGCACCCTCAAACATAGGAAATCAAGCCCAGAATAAAATCTTGCTTAGGTTGAAAAAAACTTATGCTATTTGATTGATAAATATATTTAGTCCAAAAGCCAGAATATTTCAATTCATATAACCAGCTTTTGACTTTTTTCAGTGAAATTGCAGGAATGAATGGGGTTCAAACTTGCAACTAAGCTTTCCAATATTATAACTATAATCAATATACTAGACTGGTACCATACCATTTGAGAATACCAACATAAAATGCCGAGCATATCTTTTATTTGCAAGTCAGCTTTCTGCTGAATATGGCAGGCATATGTGCGCCTCCATCCGGATTTGACACTGGTTGCTGGATTAGGTGGCAAGCACGCTAACCACTGAGCTACAGAGGCACATGCCAACATGCTACTGTTCTATGGATACTACTAAGTATTTCTAATCAATTATCTCCCTTACCAAAGCCCCTATTATGTTGACCATTATGTTAAAACAGGTATACACTGTGATGATCTTTAACAACAATTTAACTGCAAGTTGAATGTCAAGAAATGAATACTGCACATTTTTCACTAAACTAAAATGTTTGACATAGCCCAATGTAAAAACAGAAAAAATATAGCGTTATGCATAGGGGAACCTATTCTACCACGCCCCCCCCTTTCCCCTAAAAAACTGTTAAGGCATGATACCCTTAAAACATTAGGCAATACATTGTCTGTCACCTGGGTATTCATAACTTAAGTCCTATTATAGTTTAACAAGATAACATCTACCAGTTAATTTGATAACCTTAAATCAACCGCCAAGACCTAACGAGTGATCTGACCTACGTAAATTAAAAAAAAAAAACGTTAAAAAACCTTCCCATTCTAAATACTTTAGCCTTCAACCGCACAATACATAATAACTGATAACTGCTATTTCATGTTTTATCAGATTCGTATATTCGTCCTCATTATCAATATTTATACTGAAAACTTTCCCACGCTTAAACAATCTGCACGTTCTATTTTTGATTCAGAGTTACGACTTGTACACTTATCTTTTCTCCTCGATGGTTACCTTTACATGGTTACCTTTACATTACGACAGGACACGAGAATATACATATAATACTAGAGACATTAAACATGTACCTGAACAACGTTTAAACTTTTAGAATAATTACTATAGACAAACAAACTGTCCGTATTGAGTGAAATATCACCAGACTGAGCATGCACAAAAAATAAAATGGAAATTAAAAAATTTTTTTTTACTTTTTTTCATAAACACTTGAAAATAATATGAAATATTGCAATATATGATTATATTTACATAAACACGCTTGTTGTATAATAATTTGATATAAACGGGGATTTATAGCTTTATGACGGGATTTTCAATTTTCCCACAGTACTGAATGGCAGGTGTAACTATCAAGGTGAGTGTACATATATCTACCAGCTCGTTAAACAAGCTCATTAAACGTCAATTTTTCTTACGCACAACATCCATAACGAAAGATGCGACAAACTATTATATTTGACCATGTTTTAAGTCATTTTATACCGACTGAAATCCGATCCTTTGAATAGCAATGGTAATGACTTTTTCCCCCTAGTGGTGTAAATACGATTCCTACTGCAAATAATTGTAGCGTTTTTGCAGGTAACTGTACTCCGGGTTTTAATGTGACAAGTTGTTTCTTTAATATTATCTTAACCATTAATATGGTGGAAGCTTTTTTTTTTAGAGGGGGGGGGGGCTTAAAATAATTATTTGAGAATATAAAATGATGAGTAGACTTATTTTCATGATTTTGTTTATAATTTTACTCCTGATTTTTTCGTTATATTTTTTTCATGAATTTTCTTTGGACACTTTGTGTTACAAATAAAAAAGAGTCTGTTGACAAATAAATCCATTGGATTACGGTATATAGACGTTTTTGTACAAAAACTACTTGACATTTTTGCACAACAAAGAACAGAACATAGAAAAGAAATCGAAAAGCTGTCATTATGGAATGTCGAAATACAACAAAATTTATCACCAAAAAATTAATACCATTTTCTCACAGTTGAAGTCTTCAGAAATAAATCAGGAATTCTGCTTGAAGGTGTGAAAACTATGTGCAAAGATTGCACAAATGTCAAGTGCTAATATATATCCCTTTATTGTTTTATATATATGCACTTGAATATCACGATTTATGTTTTCTGGAGCCAAAGGATATGAGGACAGAGTAGATCATCTAAGATTCTGTATTCAGCCCTGGGTTCTAACAAATTACACAATGCATAAACCTCTGGCTCTTATATTGGCTCTTATATTGTTTCTTTAATCTATCTGTTTCATTCCATAGTTTATGTTATAGCTTTAACTTTAAAGTGGATGAGTCTGAATTTTTACAAAGTTAATTCTTTAAAAGTGTAAATTAATCTTAATTTTAGTAATTACTTATTTATTTATATATCTAATACAAAAACACCAAAAATGATCCTTCCACAAAAATGTAGCAATCATTTATTATAGATTATTAAAACTATTGTACTGCTTTGATTTTGTGATGAGCAAAGATTTGATACCAGTTCATCCTCTTTAATCTTTGATTAATCAGGCTAATATCAGATAGATGTATAACTCCAGGGACCTCCTAGACTTGCTGTTCCATCACATGAATAGACTCCAATGTTTTCTAAATAATTTATGATGCTAAATCAAACATTAATTAAGACATTCAATGAAAGCAATAGATATTATATATTGTAAATTCAGCCATCTTTGTGAGCGATTAATTTTCACTACATTGCCAAATTGGTAAGTTTGCAAAATTTATGTTAAATAAACAATGGCAGTAAAACACCAGAAAATAGTTTTTTATTAATTGTACCTCATCAAATCAACCATCTCCTACAGAAGCTGTAATGCAGTATTTCCAAACATCGTGGCTTTGGACAGGTTACAGCACTCTAAATGTTTACCAATATATTCAATTATTTATGGTAGGTCCTGTGACTTTACCAATTATCTTCAAAGTTTTCTGTCTAAAGTTTCTGAAATAAACAAGATAATAATAGGTTTGTTAAACATGTATGCCCATAACAGCAAAATAGTCATGTAAGAGGTAACATGAAGACCTAACAAATCAGCTATTCATTGGAAACCATTTCATATAAAAGTCCTAGAAACCTTGACCTTAAGCCTACTGACCTTTAAATCAATACAGTCTTTAAAACCTTGACCTTAGACCTACTGACCTTTAAACCAATACAGTCTTGGAAACCTTGACCTTAGGCCTACTGACCTTTAAATCAATACAGTCATGGAAACCTTAACCTTAGGCCTACTGACTTTCAAACCAAAACAGTCCTGGAAACCTTGACCTTAAGCCTACTGACCTTTAAACCAATACAGTCTTGGCAACCTTGACCTTAGGCCTACTGACCTTTAACCCAATACAGTCATGGAAACCTTGACCTTAGGCCTACTGACCTTTAAATCAATACAGTCATGGAAACCTTGACCTTAGGCCTACTGACCTTTAAATCAATACAGTCATGGAAACCTTGACCTTAAGCCTACTGACCTGTAAACCAATACAGTCTTGGAAACCTTGACCTTAGGCCTACTGACCTTTAAATCAATAAACGTCAGGTACATGAAGATGATGAGCATTTCTGTTAAATTTGAAGAACATAGGTCTTTCTGTTCAGGAGTAATTGGGTCAAAATTCATTTGGTCCACCAACTGACAAAAACACATACAGACTTTCTGACAGACATTAGCAAAGCAATGTACCCCTTATCCAAAATTACACAATTATATGACAGGGTTTTTCTATGACTTGACCCAGTGACCTAGTGACCCAATATCAAATTTTCTCAGAAATGAATATTGTACCAAACGTTCATGAAGATTAAGCTAAACTTATAACTGTTGTGGACAAAGCTTGTGGACAGCGGACTTATTTCAAACTAAGTGAACAGCACACATCAGCCAATAAGACCATTTTCTCTGGTTGGTGGAAAAAAAATGGTGTTAGTTATTTTTTAATGGTTGAGGCATGAAAAGGCATGACCTACATGGAGTAAATGGTTAATTGGGGGGGGGGGGGTAGACATAAATAACACATATTTCAGAAGATCAAAGTCAACAGACATAGTAAATCAAAAGCAGCCATGTTGTGGGTGTACATCATGTAACCACATTCAATTTATATAGACCCTTTCATTATGAAATATGCACAGTTTTCCAGTTCATTAAAACTACTGCACAAAAGCCATGTTGTAACTATCATGTTGAAGTGTAAGTAACTTGATTATATCCACAATAACGGAACATCGGGGAAAATAAATCTGCCATCATAGGACCACACAGAGTGTACAGCTTTAATTTATTGTCAAATCATTTAATTTCGATTGAGGTAAAATTTTGTGGTTTTGGTAAAAAAGACCGTTTCGATGGGAAGTGAATATGTGGATTTTGCATTTAAGGTAATAAATACAAGGGTAAAAATGTTGTTAGATATGATTTGATTTTGTGGTTGAATGTGAACTACGAAATCCACAAAATTTAAGAATTTTACAGTATGCCAGGGAAGGAATATTTGATTGCTCTTACTTTTGGCCTCTCAAGCAGGGAGGATGTACCATGTAATTGTAGCAGTTGAGTTGGTTTCGAGCAATCATTGTAAACTTCTGTTGAAAGACTTTTACTCGTAGTCTTAGCCAAAATATCACATGGTATGTCCACCCTGCAATAGATCTATATAATACCATTGGTCATCCAATTGGATTCTTATCCAAGTATGGCTCAGCAGACTATATCATAAGTTTAAGCTCACTTGTCACAGAGTGATTATGTAAGGTTTTAAAGTGCTCAATCTCTATCATCCATGTGAGCGTCAATTCATTCATCGTTTATTATGGGGCTCAGGCCAGGGCAAGATCGTAAATATTTAAATTCAACCTTCGTGAAACTCCCATATCCCACAACGAGACAGGCAAGAGACCCAGGGCCTGCTTGTTATTTATAATTGATGTTCCATCATTTTCCTAGAAGTCTATAAATAGATCAAGTTTTTTTACATTGTCCTCCTCTGATTACCGCAACGGTTGTTGAACTTTACACTTCATTTAGTTGGGTTAGTGTTTCAGTGGTTGACATCTTTTGACTGATCTTCATACCAAAAAATAATAATACATGATGGACTACCTAGATTTTCAGATATAATTTTAAGTCATAATTGTACAATGGTATTATGAATAGTGGGAACAGAACTGTGAATATACATAATTATGATCCAGTCAACATTCAGGAAAACAAGCTTTTTTGAAAAAACAAATTCGTTTGGTAAATTTTCATTACATTTTTAAGATGAAGGCTTCGTAAAAGTCAAAATATAGGCCATTAAAAAAAAATGTAACAAAATTTACTTCTCTGATTGTTTATGCATGTAGTAATGTTGCACTGTGGTGTCTAATAAGGTTAGTTTTCAATAATTTGAAAGAGCTTCGAATATTTCAAACATTTTTGTAATATTAACTCATAGTAGACCTTAAATGCCAATGGAGGTCTGGTATCATTTTCGCCTGATGTGTTAACTCAATAAAGAGTCAGAAAATCATTTATAACCTAATACAAATTGACTCCTTTAAATGAACTCCCACCTATATTTAAGCAATCTAATGTATTGCATATCGTTTAAAATGCATAAATTTAATATTTTAACCATAATTACTCAACACCAAAAAACGCTGTGTAAAACCCTGCTGTATTATTGCATAATAAATCTAAATTTTATGTAAAAACTCAGAAATTACAGAAAAAAGACAGATTTCCCAACATTAGCACAAGATATTGGATAATAGAATCTGATGCTCCCCAGACAAAATGAACATCACTGCATATTGCTATCAATTGCTATATTATTTTCTCACCATTCAAAAATACATTTATTATAAAGACATTTAGCATTAAAGGGTATGTAATACAAAATGACTATTCAAAATAAAGTACATAAATTCTGAAGAATTTATGATTTAACAATTATGTTGCAGTTTGACAAAGTTTATAAGCTATTAAACAATAAATTACAAAAAAATCCTATAATTACAGTTACAAAAATCATTAAGTACACAGACGATAAAACAAATTTATTAGTTTTTTATAATTTTATTATATATAATATTGGGCCATTAGCAAAGAATATGTTTGACATAATCCTACTCAACATTTTGATAAGCCAGGGGAGGTATTCAATATTGATCTTATTTATAGGACAGCCAATCATATGGTCTGTTCTCTGAACAAGAGTTTAATATGGTGCCGTCTGATTGGTTGTCCTTTTGCCTTAAATGCACTGGTTTGATCAATGACCCCAATGGGGTCCGACATTTGTGAGATACAAGGATTTCAGGAGCAAAAACCTAGGCGGCCAACTATTTCTGAATATACACAGTTAATAATGATTCATTGGTGTGCCTTAAATGAACTGAACAATGTTACAGAAATGACCAAATGCCATGGTGGAAATTTAACAAGGAACCTCTTTATCTGTAGTCTAAAGTATGTTCTGAATTGTACAAATTTATATTTGTGAAATCTTTAAATTCTAAGTTATAGGCTTGTGGTGTAAATTATTATAAATGTACTTCATTGTATTGTGAGAGAAATTCTGTAAAATAGTGAACTCGACAAATATTTCCATGTTGTTAACTAAACCACTTTAATATACAGTAATAGTTAAAGCGTGATTGATTGATTTTTCCTGAGTAGTCAAAAACAAGTCACAGAAATATAGAAAGGTAACATGATTATCCCAGTAGAAGTCTTCACAATCATGTACTTGTTTAGAAAAGCCTGGGAAAATCTTCCTTCCTTTTGTTGAAGAAATGCTTTATCGCTAACCTATTGGACTCTATGCCAAAATATATGCATAGCTTTTTTATAGCCTTGTCAGAAAATGAGTATCGCCTAAGATTCCTGCCTTAGAAAACCGTTTTATTTTGCTATAAGCGACCTGTAAATTGAGCCGAGCTATCAATCATTCATTGATACTTCATGGCATAAAATAGTTTATGGGATAATAAGTACTATGATATCAATATCGTGTAACATAATATACAAACGAGAAAGACTTCTTACAGTAAAGTTTGTTTTCTAATTTAGTTGGGCGTTGCTTCTTGTATTTGTTGTGTTTTTCTGTTTCAGTCTAGTGCAGGCAGACACTTTGGACATGTTGGACGGTCAAACGCTTTGGACATGTTGGACGGTCAAACGCTTTGGACATGTTGGACGGTCAAACGCTTTGGACATGTTGGACGGTCAAACGCTTTGGACATGTTGGACGGTCAAACGCTTTGGACATGTTGGACGGTCAAACGCTTTGGACATGTTGGACGGTCAAACGCTTTGGACATGTTGGACGGTCAAACGCTTTGGACATGTTGGACGGTCAAACGCTTTGGACATGTTGGACGGTCAAACACATTGGACATGATGGAGGGTCAAACACTTTAGAAATGTTGGACAGTCAAACGCTTTGGACATGTTGGACGGTCAAACATTTGGACAGTCAAACACTTTGGACGGTCAAACACTTTGGACGGTCAAACACTTTGGACGGTCAAACACTTTGGACGGTCAAACACTTTGGACATGTTGGACGGTCAAACACTTTGGACATGTTGGACGGTCAAACACGTTGGACATGTTTGACGGTCAAACACTTTGAACATGTTGGACGGTCAAACACTTTGGACATGTTGGACGGTCAAACACTTTAGACAAACAAATTTATATCAAACATAGCAAGGTCATTCATACTTTTTTATATTTGATACACAGAAATA
Organism: Spisula subtruncata; assembly: GCA_963678985.1. Lineage (NCBI taxonomy): Eukaryota > Metazoa > Mollusca > Bivalvia > Venerida > Mactridae > Spisula > Spisula subtruncata. The sequence continues at coordinate 22,726,525 of OY787661.1, forward strand.
TTATTATTGTAATTCAGCATACCCAAACCTCCACAAAACATTAACAAATGTGAACAGTTGGAAACCTTATATAAATTATATAACCGAACTATTCAAATGAATTTTTATTTTTTTACTGTAACTTTCCCACAGATAGCGATGAAGTGAATCAAACTTATCAATCTGATTACAGCAAATATCATCATTTTTTATCCATAAACCCTTGTATAATACACATAGTACAATATGTGACAGAGCGAGACTACCATAGTCGCCGCGCACCCGGTACAGTAAAGTACAAATTGAATATATACAGTTACATCAAGTCAACAAATTATGTTATTGCAAATTTTATCGTTTTTTTTTTATTCCGTTTTTTTTCACCAAACTTGATTGACTTGTAGTAGATCCTAGGTAAAACTGGAAAGCTGAGGAAAACAGACTAAAGTCTAGAATTGCTCAGTTACTGTTCACACAGCTATTACTTTAAATATTATAATATTTGTGCTGTTTTTTTTTTAAAAAAAAAGTAACAGACTAAATTTGTCAATGTAACAATTCCTGGAGGTTTAACAACTGTGAGCTTTTCATGTTAAGAAAGTATGATCATTTAAACAGATTTATGAATTTGTTGAATTAGTTGCGAATGATCCTGTTTGCCGCCTAATCCGGCGACTGGGTTCAAATCCGGGTGGAGGCACACATATGCCTGCCATATACAGCAAAAAGCTGACTGGCAAATAAAGACTATGCTCGGCAATAAGAAATGGCACAAATAAAACATGATGTACAGTATGATACAAGGGAGAGGTTCACACAACGTAATATATCAATGTAAGGATTGGGGCTTTGACAAATTACTATACTTGACAAGACAAGTTTTTGACATGACTATGATTTAAACAAGGGAAGACAATAATTCAAGCCGGTATTTCCACAGACAAATCCAATAAATCTGTATGGTTTCATACCAGACTAACAAAATGGAATACTCTATTTATGGCTTCAGAATGTTCATTTTGATAAATGTGGAATTTATTATCAATTGACAGATTTCATCCAACAAGATTTCACATTTTTTATGAATATTTGATCAATCAGAAATGCGAATACAGTAACTCTCCCTGGATAATATATTTGTGGCTTTTAGTTTGTATGTTGAGATTATGAAAGCCAAAATAATACAAAGAAGATGAGTTAGACCAAGTAACCATGTAGAGTTTCATTGAAATCAAAAAATGGTTAAGGAGTACTATTTCTTGGTCACAGAAGTCCAGACATCATGTGTTAGACTTCATCACAGCATACATGGCAAATGAAGGTAGAATGCCAAGAAGGGCCGGTGACCAATTTTTATAAAGCTTTGACCGAAGGTGTAACCTCTGATGTGTTTAGAGTTGGTCTAGATTTTTTTTAATACGATCATTGGGACAAAGTTTGATTAGAGTATGCTAAAATTGCACATGTGACATTTGCAGTGTTCACAAGTTTTTATCTATTATTCAACCATCAGATCAGGTTTTCGACCCCAAGATGACCCAATCATACCAAACTTGACCTAGATTTTTCAATGACTAAATGACCTCCTAACCTATAAATCAATCAAGGTCATATACTGTGGATAGCCAACTATTTACTCAACTGACTGACATGTGCAAAGCAATACAGTGACTGTCCCCTAATTAAAGATGGGGGCCTAATTATTAAAGTAGCAAGAAGGAGAAAAAGTTTGCTACTTTCAAGCAATAATCCCCTTTAGCATGACATAATATGAATACATTTCAATTGCATTAAGTCACTTTTTTAAAATGTTCAATGTCTCTGGATCAATTAAGTTTTCAATACAAGAATAACAGTTCATAAACATGATATAACGGAACACAAGTTGAATGACACACGGGTTATGTCTTGGTACGAATTCACATTAACCTGCTGGGGAGCCTGTAGTTTAATACTGTCATAGTCGGTACTGAAAAACTTCAACAAGTGTCATTCATACTGAATTCTTTTCACAGGCCACAAGTTATTGAAAGCCCGAGTTTCCGTGTCATTGTACCGTGTGAGTGAAAGATGAATTCCACATCAATATTCTACAGTACTGAGACGGAAGTGGCAGGACAGGTCTTTGAATAAGCAATTAATAACAGAAGCATGTCACTAAAAGATTGTGAAACAACGCTTACATTTGACATGGGCTCAACTTAAGCAATTACACAAACATCCATGTAAGCCCGAATTGTTGATTCAGTTTTGCCCATAAATCCATTTTATTTCCTATTTATCTAACGATTCCTGTAGTGAAAATAAACTGTTTTTATAAATGAAAATAGTTAATATCTGTAAATAATTTAATCTTATTACAATATTTCTATAGAAGTAGGCATTTATTCTAGAATCAATATTGCCTTAAGTTAAGGGTCACAACCTCAATGTATCAAATTGTGCACAATAGTTAAGGTCAGAGTCTTCAATGACAGTTAATTTATGCAATTCATCGAATGAAATGCAAATTGAGTCTAGAATTTAATACATTGTTCGTTAGCACTTAAAAAAGTTAATTGTTGAAGATTTTAGTGATTGAATAAATTAAGATAGAATGTTTTAATACTGCAAGAAAAAAAACAAAGTGCAGACTTTGTGTTTAGTTCTATGAGCAGTTGAATAATACAGCATATGTGATCTAAAATGGAATGTATAAGTGTATAAGTGGTAGCAAGAAACAGTAAGTTACATTTTAATAATGTTTCATTAAAAGAAATAATTAGTTCCATTTAACTAATATTTGATAGCAAAAAACAGTAAAATACACTTAATGATAATTACACTTGAGTAATTTTTTTTTTTTAGAAGGTCAGATATCTTCTTTATAAAAAATGATTGTGTTTCTGTCAGAAGGTTTGAGTCTCTCCTGGAAGTGTAATACAGTATTGGAGCAAATCCTCGGTTGTTTGATTGTCTACAACATCATAATGGACAGCTGTTGGAACCAGTTTTAGCTCCTTGCGTACATTCAGCTTGTTGTACCTTGTTCTCTGCAGCCTCACCATTATAACTGCGCTTGTGATCTCCCCTTGAGGGAGGTGGTAGGCATCCTTCCCTCTACTTGGCCTCATCAGTGTTTAGAGTGTCCTGAAAAGCCACTATATATTATAAAAGTGGCATATATTATTTGCTGTAGTCAAAACATACAATTCTGCTCAGAGTTCACCGCAAAAATAGGGGCTATAGCATTTGATCACATATTAAAAAACATATATTTTAGGTCCTAGAAGTCATCATTATATACATAGAGTGTCAAACGATGTCATTTGTATTGTATGCACACTATGCATAAGCAATTGATCACTGTGCATTACCCTTTATATGGTACCAGGAACTGTACTGCCGAAAAGTGCAGCAGTGTTATAACAAGAGGGCTCAATTGGCCCTTGGTCGCTCAACTGTTTTAGAATGCACCTTATGTCTTACAACTTCTAAGAGACAAATTTCTTAAATATTGGATAAAAACTGTAGCCTACTTACAGTGTATACACGTTTGTTCTATTTGACCAAGTGACCTAGTTTTTGACATTACATGACCTTGTTTGAAAATTGGCCTAGATACCAGTAAGACTAACATTCAGACAAAGTTTCGTTGAGATTGGATCAAAACTGGAATCATTCTGGTGAACACAAAGTCTTTCTTACATTTGAATGAATTTTTAGCTAGTTTTCTATCCGGCATGATCAAGTTTCACACTTGGCCTAGACTTCATGGAAAGTAACATTCTGACCAAATTTCATGAAGATCTAATAAATGAGAATTTAACAATATCACGTACACATATTGTTTATATTGTATTGACGTTTTGGCCGAAGTCTTCTTCAGAATGAACACAATTAAAGATTTTTTTTTATGAAGATTTAATCAAATCTGTACCTCTGGAGTGACCTTTTGGATTTGACCTTGTGACCTAGCTTTTGACCCAACATGACCCAGTTTGATTATGACCCAGATTGCATTGGCCTCAACATTCTGACCAAGTTTCATGAAAATTGGATAAAAAATGTTGAGTGCACACAAACAAATTGTTGACAGACTATGTGACAGGTTAGCTAAAAAGAGTTTTATAGACCATTGACCGCAGCATTGATTTCCCCGAGTTATGTAACCTATACCTCACAGTATAATGTTTATTCACATTACTCATCATAAAACAGAGACTGATACCTTTCTACCACACACACACTTTCCACACAAATACCAGACAATCCTCTTAAATTGGTTAGAAGAAAAAATAACAATTTCACAAGATTGATGTTTCATGATACAACAGCAGACGTAACTGGCCAAATCTTTTCCAACAGATGATAAATGAAGATTGTGTATCTTCAATCCAGACTGGTTCACTGTCTAGATCATAAGTTCATGATTCTTTAGAGATGAAATCATAAAATGTTTGATACCAGTCTACAATTTATCAAAATAGGAACCAGACAGCTCAATTCCACATTTTGCTGATTCCTATTTGCACGGATATAATAGCAGCAGACAACAGCAAGAAGGTATTCAAAACACAATCTAATATCTAAAGTGTAACTGATATATGTTTCCAAATTCTGGCACTAATATTTGCAATTAGAATCTGATATATAGTAATTTGCTGAGTGAAGGGCCCGGACATTTTAGTGTGTTTGACAACATAGGAAACAAATAAGTTAACTGAAAATTTTAATACTGGCAATTCCATAAGTAATGCTTATGAGGGTGAGGCTGTGAGCTGCCCTAGTTCTTCCCAAATAGACTACTTGGTTCTTTATCATGCCCGGTGTATAGAATTAATACACCAGAAACTACCACTGGGTTTCCAACTAGTTCATCACTACTTTGGGTACAACACTGATAAGAGTCACTGAAATGTCCAGTGCCCTGGCCAGGATTCAAACCAGGGACCTTAGGATTGGTAGTCAAGAACACTAACCACTCAACCACCCTTGCAAAACTTATGAATGTGCTAATTCAAAGATTTCAGTAGTAAAAACAAGACCGTGTTCAGTAAATGCTTGAACCCCCTCTCCCCTTAAGTCACGCCTATAACGAATAGCTTGAATTCAAGGGCCATAATTCTGTTGCAATGTTTGATAATGTAATATGGCTTTGACAATGTTATATGGTTAATAAGTATGTCAAGTTTGAAAGCAATGCCTTGATGGACTTAAAAAATATTTAAATTTCAACATTTTGTAACAGAAGTGAAAGAATGGACAGGTCAATCACTATATGCCTCCCGCATCAGTATAAGCCAGGGCATAAAAATACGGGCAATACAGTAAAATCAAACATACAAACATATACCTTGGTAAGAGTTTCCTAAGTGATCTTTCTAAGCAATGTCATAATCTTCTTATCTATTCCATCTTAACTTTCTCCCCATATGTCAGGAGGTCATATCAGCTAAAGATATATAAATAATCATTTGTAGAAAGAAACAGCAATTATTTAAATGATAGAATAATCACTTATCTAAACACTCCAAAATAAACAAGACTTTTTACTTAGATGCTGATAGCTTAGACTAACTAAATGTCTGAGAAAGTTGTATGTGGCAGGAATTTTTACAATTCTGTGCTAAAATATATCAAGCAAGCAAAGAATCTCTCAGCTTTGTCTAGTTCCGAACCAGATAAATTATAGCCTAGTGGTAGAACATCCACTAAGGGGTCTTGTGTTCCATGACAACTAAGGCAGCTTAGATTCCATGGACCCAAAGCAGTAGTCTGTCTAACATACTCTATTTTTAGAAAGACAACTGCTCAATCAACTCTTTTCTCATGAAATAATTTCACTTTGCACTCTAAAACATAGATAATGAAGCCTAGAATAAAATTTAGCTAAACTTCAAAATAGATAAAATATATTATCTAGTAGGGTTGCCAGACTAGTTCCATGGCATCATACCGAAGTTGTTAAAAGTGACACTGGTGTACCTCCTTTGCTTGACTCTCAGTTTAGTCAGTTCCTGATAATTGCTGGTCTGTTATGTGTTAAAATAATATGACTGCGTAGTCTCCATTTAACTGAAATACTGTTCATCAATGGGACTAAGAACAAATGACAAATTTAATTTTCTGCTTGTCTGTATTGCCAAGTTTGGTATTGTTGAAAATTAAACCCCATAAAAAATGGTACAAATAGCAAAACTGATCTGTATTAACGTTTTGAAAAGTGGCCAGCAATTGCTATGTTGTCCCCATTAATTTGTTACAAATACAAGCATGGCATGCTGTCACATGATCAGATGTCAAGACAACACAGTGATGCTATGTGGGTTTAAATGACATAGAAAGTGAACAGGATATATATATATACAAGCAAATATAGAGCACTATGTTTGCCAAACAGCCATATACGTATCTCATAGATCCAAACAATGACACACATCCTCCACAAACCATGGTCAAACCAACATCCTGGTCACTGAGATAAAACGCATCCAAACATGGCCAGGAATTGCTGTAATGGTAATGTAAGGTATGAAACATCTAACACTTTAAATGCACATATAGACGGAATGAGTTAACACCCTGGTATTAACCAATTCCTGTCTACAATAGAGCTAGGTGCGACTAGACTAAAGTTTGGTGAAAACATCGGAACATCGGATATTGAATGCAGTAAGATGACATGAAACATCTCATTAACCAGCGATAACTTCCTGTCATTATCTCAACACCCACACGACCCCAAGTATGTGACCCCACATACACAAATCGAGGTACACGACCCGAGGTAAACGACCCGAGATACACAACTAGAGGTACACGACCTGAAGTATGTGACCCAAGATCCACACCCTGAGGTACACTGCCTGAGATACGTAAGCCCAAAGGTACAGGACCCAAGATACACTACCTGAGGTAAGCAGCCAGAGGTTTACAACCCCAAAGGTACATGAGTCGAGATACACAACCCAACGTACAGGACCAAAGATACACAACCCACGATACACTACCTGAGGTAAACGGCCAGAGGTTTACAACCCCAAAGGTACATGAGCCGAGATACACAACCCCAAAGGTACAAAAGCTGAGATACACAACCCCAAAGGTACACAAGCCAAGATACACAACCAAAGGTACACAAGCCGAGTTACACAACCCAAAGGTACACAACCCGAGATACACAACCCAAAAGTACTCAACCCGAGATACACGACCCAAAGGTACACAACCCGAGATACACGACCCAAAGGTACACAACCCGAGATACACGACCCAAAGGTACACAACCCTAGATACACGACCCAATGGTACACAAGCCGAGATACACGACCCAAAGGTACACAACCCGAGATACACTACCCAAAGGTACACAACCCTAGATACACGACCCAATGGTACACAAGCCGAGATACACGACCCAAAGGTACACAACCCGAGATACACTACCCAAAGGTACACAACCCGAGATACACGACCCAATGGTACACAACCCGAGATACACGACCTAAAGATACACAACCCGAGATACACGACCCAAAGGTACACAAGCCGAGATACACGACCCAATGGTACACAAGCCGAGATACACGACCCAAAGGTACACAACCCTAGATACACGACCCAATGGTACACAAGCCAAGATCCACGACCCAAAGGTACACAACCCTAGATACACGACCCAATGGTACACAACCCTAGATACACGACCCAAAGGTACACAACCCTAGATACACGGCCCAAAGGTACACAACCCTAGATACACGACCCAAAGGTACACAACCCTAGATACACGACCCAAAGGTACACAACCCTAGATACACGACCCAAAGGCACACAACCCTAGATACACGACCCAAAGGTACACAACCCTAGATACACGACCCAAAGGTACACAAGCCAAGATCCACGACCCAAAGGTACACAACCCTAGATACACGACCCAAAGGTACACAACCCTAGATACACGACCCAAAGGCACACAACCCTAGATACACGACCCAAAGGCACACAACCCTAGATACACGACCCAAAGGTACACAAGCCAAGATCCACGACCCAAAGGTACACAACCCTAGATACACGACCCAAAGGCACACAACCCTAGATACACGACCCAAAGGTACACAAGCCAAGATCCACGACCCAAAGGCACACAACCCTAGATACACGACCCAAAGGTACACAAGCCAAGATCCACGACCCAAAGGTACACAACCCTAGATACACGACCCAAAGGCACACAACCCTAGATACACGACCCAAAGGCACACAACCCTAGATACACGACCCAAAGGTACACAAGCCAAGATCCACGACCCAAAGGTACACAACCCTAGATACACGACCCAAAGGCACACAACCCTAGATACACGACCCAAAGGTACACAACCCTAGATACACGACCCAAAGGTACACAACCCTAGATACACGACCCAAAGGCACACAACCCGAGATACACGACCCAAAGGTACACAACCCTAGATACACGACCCAAAGGTACACAAGCCAAGATCCACGACCCAAAGGTACACAACCCTAGATACACGACCCAAAGGTACACAACCCTAGATACACGACCCAAAGGTACACAACCCTAGATACACGACCCAAAGGTACACAACCCTAGATACACGACCCAAAGGCACACAACCCGAGATACACGACCCAAAGGTACACAACCCTAGATACACGACCCAAAGGTACACAAGCCAAGATCCACGACCCAAAGGTACACAACCCTAGATACACGACCCAAAGGTACACAAGCCAAGATCCACGACCCAAAGGTACACAACCCTAGATACACGACCCAAAGGTACACAAGCCAAGATCCACGACCCAAAGGTACACAACCCTAGATACACGACCCAAAGGCACACAACCCTAGATACACGACCCAAAGGCACACAACCCTAGATACACGACCCAAAGGTACACAACCCTAGATACACGACCCAAAGGTACACAACCCTAGATACACGACCCAAAGGTAAACAACCCGAGATCAGGGTGGCCACAGAAAATGAAGAATAAAATTCCCTGATTATTCCCTGACTTTCCCTGACCAAAAGGTTATTTTCCATGAATTATGCAGCGTTTGCGACCATGGTTTAGTAAAGGCTGTTTTATTATTAACATTAAACCTAAAGGCAATATAGGATATGGTGCAAACTTTATCTTACTATTTCGTTTTGAAACTACATGATAAGGTGTTTATATAGATTAAAGTTATGTTGCGAGCGAAGCGAGCACGAAAATTCATATTTCATACTTTTTCTCCAAAACAAACGGCAAATTAACAATAACAAGACTATTTGATTTCTCAAATATTGTAAAATTCCCTGAGAATTCCCTGATTTTTGTCCAATTTTGAAATTCCCTGATTTTTCCCTGCAGGGAATTTATTTTGTGCATTTTCCCTGTTTTCCCTGTTTTCCAGAGTCTGTGGCCACCCTGGAGATACACGACCAAAAGGTACACAACCCGAGATACACGACCCAAAGGTACACAACCAAAGATACACGACCCAAAGGTACACAACCTGAGATACACGACCAAAAGGTACACAACCCAAGATACAAGATCCAAAGGTACACAACCCCAGATACACAACCCCAAAGGTACACAAACCCAGATACACAACCCAAAGGTACACAACCCTAGATACACGACCCAAAGGTACACAAGCGGCAGATACACAACCCAAAGGTACACAAGCCCAGATACACAACCCAAAGGTACACAAGCCAAGATACACAACCCAAAGGTACACAAGCGGCAGATACACAACCCAAAGGTACACAAGCCCAGATACACAACCCAAAGGTACACAAGCCCAGATACACAACCCAAAGGTATACAAGCCCAGATACACGACCCAAAGGTATACAAGCCCAGATACACAACCCAAAGGTACACAAGCCCAGATACACGACCCAAAGGTACACAAGCCCAGATACACAACCCAAAGGTACACAAGCCCAGATACACAACCCAAAGGTACACAAGCCCAGATACACAACCCAAAGGTACACAAGCCCAGATACACAACCCAAAGGTACACAAGCCCAGATACACAACCCAAAGGTATACAAGCCCAGATACACAACCCAAAGGTACACAAGCCCAGATACACAACCCAAAGGTACACAAGCCCAGATACACAACCCAAAGGTACACAAGCCCAGATACACAACCCAAAGGTACACAAGCCCAGATACACAACCCAAAGGTACACAAGCCCAGATACACAACCCAAAGGTACACAAGCCCAGATACACAACCCAAAGGTACACAACCCGAGATACACGACCAAAAGGTACACAACCCGAGATACACGACCCACAGGTACACAACCCGAGATACACAACCCAAAGGTACACAAACCGAGATACACAACCCAAAGGTACACAAGCCGAGATACACGACCTAAAGATACACAACCCGAGAAACACAACCCAAAGGTACACAACCCAAGATACACAACCCAAAGGTACACAAGCCAAGATACATGACCCAAAGGTACACAAGCCAAGATACACGACCCAAAGGTACACAACCCGAGATACACAACCCAAAGGTACACAACCCTAGATACACGACCCAAAGATACACAACCCGAGAAACACAACCCAAAGGTACACAACCCGAGATACACAACCACAAAGGTACACAACCTGAGATACACGACCTAAAGGTACACAACCCGAGAAACACAACCCAAAGGTACACAACCTGAGATACACAACCCAAAGGTACACAACCCGAGATACACGACCTAAAGATACACAACCCGAGAAACACAACCACAAAGGTACACAACCTGAGATACACAACCACAAAGGTACACAACCCGAGAAACACAACCACAAAGGTACACAACCCGAGATACACAACCACAAAGGTACACAACCTGAGATACACGACCACAAAGGTACACAACCCGAGATACACAACCACAAAGGTACACAACCTGAGATACACGACCTAAAGGTACACAACCCGAGAAACACAACCCAAAGGTACACAACCTGAGATACACAACCCAAAGGTACACAACCCGAGATACACGACCTAAAGATACACAACCCGAGAAACACAACCACAAAGGTACACAACCTGAGATACACAACCACAAAGGTACACAACCCGAGAAACACAACCCAAAGGTACACAACCCGAGATACACAACCACAAAGGTACACGGCCCGAGATACATCACCAATGACATTGTTAAAGACTATTGCTTCGATCCCCCTATCACTATTTAAGTACAACATACAAAAGTGGCATGGCAAGAGCTGTTATATTAAGATATATACTTAACAAATGTTCGGTTCAAAGAACAAGGAAAATTTGGAAAATTACTTCTCTTAATGAACTTACTGAAAATTTTGAAAATAATTAATTTTAATGAACTAAGAAAATTTTGAAAATTATAACCACATTCCCTCAAGACGTATATGAGATGTAAACTTGTGTCAAATAGCAATTGCTGCATCTTTACAAATTGCACACAATCATTTTCAGCACATAAAATATATTAACTTGACATACAGATGATCACATAAACACAAATTAACTTGTCAAATAAGACATCAATGATCGAAGGTATCAGTAAAATGCAGAATCACTGAAAACTAAATTGAAAAATTATTGACATAAATAAATTTTACTCTTTTTTTACGCTTTTTTGAGGATACAGTACTTTACAAGTGCCATTTATGATTATTTTTTTCAATGATACATTTATAGTAACCAGCTATGCCATTGATGTTGCAAAGTACAAAATTAAGGACATGATTGCATGTTAAGTTAAAGTACTGGGTGGAAAGATCTGTAAACCGTCACCCTCATGTTTTAACACAAAGACACTCATAATTCTTCATATCCTATGGAAGAAAAACATCGTACAAACACACACATTTAAAACCATTTTTGTCGTACAACTTTCCGGTTGATGCGATGCTTTGGTGCAGAATCTAGCTCAAACAGAGGTCTGAAATAGAATATTTATTGTTTCTGGTCCCCCACCCAACCAACCCAACACAGTCCCCCATACCCATATTTTTTGTTCATTCATAAAAAAATGCTTTTGGGATTAATGTTTTTGGGACCAAGTCCTTCAATATAACACATCTGTAAAAATGTAACATAAAGATTTATTTTTATCAGCCTATCTAAATGACAGGGGAAGTGAAGTTTTATTTCAGGCCTAAGTGAAGTTTTAAGACTTTACTGTATGTACTTTTAAGTCTATAACAACATTGAGTAATGTACATTCAATTAAAGTCAACTTTGAACTTTTCTTTAATAAATGTAATTATTCCTTAAGGTATTCAAACAAAATTGTATTTAATATAATTATATAAACCATTTAAACTTATATTTCAAAAGAAAAATTAGTTTTTAATTGCATCAATATTTTTTTTATATTTTTTTAAGCGATTTTTTTTCTTTCAGCTTTTAAGTTCCCATGGTAATGACTTGGTGAAGATACATTTGTACTTCAAAAACAGAGTAATTTGACGGTTGGTTCGACTCATTTTAATCACTCATACTTGAAATTATTTAGGATCATTACGCGACAATATAATAATTACCGCTCCTGATTGACGCTTATGATAAACGATTAAAAAGAATTTTTAGCGTAAGTCGTGTAATAGGTATGTAAATGGCTACTGACTCACATTCAGGTATCTCATATACTTTTATAATATACCTTTGTTTGGTTTGATATCATAGCAAGCCTGATAATGTGACACAGTCATACAAGAGACGTAGGGTATTAAAAGCTAGTTTTTAGGTACAGAATGTTCAAGGAATGTAACTCTGGCGGATAATATTCAAGGGCAGTAACTCTGGCAGAAAATGTTCAAGTGCAGTTACTCTAGCAGAATTGTTCAATTGCAGTAACTCTAGCAGAATTGTTTAAGTGCAGTAACTCTAGCAGAATTGTTCAAGGGCAGTAACTCATAGCAGAATTGTTCAAGGGTAGTAACTCTAGCAGAATTGTTTAAGTGCAGTAACTCTAGCAGAATTGTTCAAATGCAGTAACTCTGACAGAAAATGTTCAAGTGCAGTAACTCTAGCAGAATTGTTCAAATGCAGTAACTCTGACAGAAAATGTTCAATTGCAGTAACTCATAGCAGAATTGTTCAAGGGCAGTAACTCTAGCAAAATTGTTCAAGGGCAGTAACTCATAGCAGAATTGTTTAAGTGCAGTAACTCATAGCAGAATTGTTCAAGGGCAGTAACTCTAGCAAAATTGTTCAAGGGCAGTAACTCATAGCAAAATTGTTCAAGGGCAGTAACTCTAGCAGAATTGTTCAAGGGCAGTAACTCATAGCAGAATTGTTCAAGGGCAGTAACTCATAGCAGAATTGTTCAAGGGCAGTAACTCATAGCAAAATTGTTCAAGGGCAGTAACTCATAGCAGAATTGTTCAAGGGCAGTAACTCATAGCAAAATTGTTCAAGGGCAGTAACTCATAGCAGAATTGTTCAAGGGCAGTAACTCATAGCAAAATTGTTCAAGGGCAGTAACTCTAGCAAAATTTTCAAGGGCAGTAACTCATAGCAGAATTGTTCAAGGGCAGTAACTCATAGCAGAATTGTTCAAGGGCAGTAACTCTAGCAGAATTGTTCAAGGGCAGTAACTCTAGCAGAATTGTTCAAGGGCAGTAACTCATAGCAGAATTGTTCAAGGGCAGTAACTCATAGCAGAATTGTTCAAGGGCAGTAACTCTAGCAGAATTGTTCAAGGGCAGTAACTCATAGCAGAATTGTTCAAGGGCAGTAACTCATAGCAAAATTGTTCAAGGGCAGTAACTAATAGCAGAATTGTTCAAGGGCAGTAACTCATAGCAAAATTGTTCAAGGGTAGTAACTCTAGCAGAATTGTTCAAGGGCAGTAACTCATAGCAGAATTGTTCAAGGGTAGTAACTCATAGCAAAATTGTTTAAGTGCAGTAACTCTAGCAGAATTGTTCAAGGGCAGTAACTCTAGCAGAATTGTTCAAGGGCAGTAACTCATAGCAAAATTGTTCAAGGGCAGTAACTCTAGCAGAATTGTTTAAGTGCAGTAACTCATAGCAAAATTGTTCAAGGGTAGTAACTCTAGCAGAATTGTTCAAGGGCAGTAACTCATAGCAGAATTGTTTAAGTGCAGTAACTCATAGCAGAATTGTTCAAGGGCAGTAACTAATAGCAGAATTGTTCAAGGGCAGTAACTCATAGCAAAATTGTTCAAGGGCAGTAACTCATAGCAGAATTGTTTAAGGGCAGTAACTCATAGCAGAATTGTTCAAGGGCAGTAACTAATAGCAGAATTGTTCAAGGGCAGTAACTCATAGCAGAATTGTTCAAGGGCAGTAACTCATAGCAGAATTGTTCAAGGGCAGTAACTCATAGCAGAATTGTTCAAGGGCAGTAACTCATAGCAGAATTGTTCAAGGGCAGTAACTCATAGCAGAATTGTTCAAGGGCAGTAACTCATAGCAGAATTGTTCAAGGGCAGTAACTAATAGCAGAATTGTTCAAGGGCAGTAACTCATAGCAAAATTGTTCAAGGGCAGTAACTCATAGCAGAATTGTTCAAGGGCAGTAACTCATAGCAGAATTGTTCAAGGGCAGTAACTCTAGCAGAATTGTTCAAGGGCAGTAACTCATAGCAAAATTGTTCAAGGGCAGTAACTCATAGCAGAATTGTTTAAGTGCAGTAACTCATAGCAGAATTGTTCAAGGGCAGTAACTAATAGCAGAATTGTTCAAGGGCAGTAACTCATAGCAAAATTGTTCAAGGGTAGTAACTCTAGCAGAATTGTTCAAGGGCAGTAACTCTAGCAGAATTGTTTAAGTGCAGTAACTCATAGCAGAATTGGTCAAGGGCAGTAACTAATAGCAGAATTGTTCAAGGGCAGTAACTCATAGCAAAATTGTTCAAGGGTAGTAACTCTAGCAGAATTGTTCAAGGGCAGTAACTCTAGCAGAATTGTTTAAGTGCAGTAACTCATAGCAGAATTGTTCAAGGGCAGTAACTCATAGCAGAATTGTTCAAGGGCAGTAACTCATAGCAGAATTGTTTAAGTGCAGTAACTCATAGCAGAATTGTTCAAGGGCAGTAACTGATAGCAGAATTGTTTAAGTGCAGTAACTAATAGCAGAATTGTTCAAGGGCAGTAACTCATAGCAGAATTGTTCAAGGGCAGTAACTCATAGCAGAATTGTTCAAGGGCAGTAACTCATAGCAAAATTCTTCAAGGGCAGTAACTCATAGCAGAATTGTTCAAGGGCAGTAACTTATAGCAGAATTGTTCAAGGGCAGTAACTTATAGCCGAATTGTTCAAGGGCAGTAACTCATAGCAGAATTGTTCAAGGGCAGTAACTCATAGCAGAATTGTTCAAGGGCAGTAACTCATAGCAGAATTGTTCAAGGGCAGTAACTCATAGCAGAATTGTTCAAGGGCAGTAACTTATAGCCGAATTGTTCAAGGGCAGTAACTCTAGCAGAATTGTTCAAGGGCAGTAACTCATAGCAGAATTGTTCAAGGGCAGTAACTCATAGCAGAATTGTTCAAGGGCAGTAACTCATAGCAGAATTGTTCAAGGGCAGTAACTCATAGCAGAATTGTTCAAGGGCAGTAACTCATAGCAGAATTGTTCAAGGGCAGTAACTCATAGCAGAATTGTTCAAGGGCAGTAACTCATAGCAGAATTGTTCAAGGGCAGTAACTCATAGCAGAATTGTTCAAGGGCAGTAACTCATAGCAGAATTGTTCAAGGGCAGTAACTCTAGCAAAATTGTTCAAGGGCAGTAACTCATAGCAGAATTGTTCAAGGGCAGTAACTCATAGCAGAATTGTTCAAGGGCAGTAACTCTAGCAAAATTGTTCAAGGGCAGTAACTCATAGCAGAATTGTTCAAGGGCAGTAACTCATAGCAGAATTGTTCAAGGGTAGTAACTCTAGCAAAATTGTTTAAGGGCAGTAACTCTAGCAAAATTGTTCAAGGGCAGTAACTCTAGCAAAATTTTCAAGGGCAGTAACTCATAGCAAAATTGTTCAAGGGCAGTAACTCTAGCAAAATTGTTCAAGGGCAGTAACTCTAGCAAAATTGTTCAAGGGGAGTAACTCTAGCAAAATTGTTCAAGGGCAGTAACTCATAGCAGAATTGTTCAAGGGCAGTAACTCTAGCAAAATTGTTCAAGGGCAGTAACTCATAGCAGAATTGTTCAAGGGCAGTAACTGATAGCAGAATTGTTCAAGGGCAGTAACTTATAGCAGAATTGTTCAAGGGCAGTAACTCTAGCAAAATTGTTCAAGGGCAGTAACTCTAGCAAAATTTTCAAGGGCAGTAACTCATAGCAGAATTGTTCAAGGGCAGTAACTCATAGCAGAATTGTTCAAGGGCAGTAACTCATAGCAGAATTGTTCAAGGGCAGTAACTCATAGCAGAATTGTTCAAGGGCAGTAACTAATAGCAGAATTGTTCAAGGGCAGTAACTAATAGCAGAATTGTTTAAGTGCAGTAACTCATAGCAGAATTGTTCAAGGGTAGTAACTCATAGCAGAATTGTTCAAGGGTAGTAACTGATAGCAGAATTGTTCAAGGGCAGTAACTGATAGCAGAATTGTTTAAGTGCAGTAACTCATAGCAGAATTGTTCAAGGGCAGTAACTTATAGCAGAATTGTTCAAGGGCAGTAACTCATAGCAGAATTGTTCAAGGGTAGTAACTGATAGCAGAATTGTTCAAGGGTAGTAACTCTAGCAAAATTGTTCAAGGGCAGTAACTCATAGCAAAATTGTTCAAGGGCAGTAACTCTAGCAGAATTGTTTAAGGGCAGTAACTCATAGCAGAATTGTTCAAGGGCAGTAACTCTAGCAGAATTGTTCAAGGGCAGTAACTCATAGCAGAATTGTTCAAGGGCAGTAACTCATAGCAGAATTGTTCAAGGGCAGTAACTCATAGCAAAATTGTTCAAGGGCAGTAACTCATAGCAGAATTGTTTAAGTGCAGTAACTCATAGCAGAATTGTTCAAGGGCAGTAACTCATAGCAAAATTGTTCAAGGGCAGTAACTCATAGCAGAATTGTTCAAGGGCAGTAACTCTAGCAGAATTGTTCAAGGGCAGTAACTCATAGCAGAATTGTTTAAGTGCAGTAACTCATAGCAGAATTGTTCAAGGGCAGTAACTCATAGCAAAATTCTTCAAGGGCAGTAACTCATAGCAGAATTGTTCAAGGGCAGTAACTCTAGCAGAATTGTTCAAGGGCAGTAACTCATAGCAGAATTGTTCAAGGGCAGTAACTCATAGCAAAATTGTTCAAGGGCAGTAACTCATAGCAGAATTGTTCAAGGGCAGTAACTCTAGCAAAATTGTTCCAGGGCAGTAACTCATAGCAGAATTGTTCCAGGGCTGTTACTCATAGCAGAATTATTCAAGAGCAGTAATTCGCATAGAGATATTTAATGTGTAATCAGCTTTGAGGCTCCAAATAAAGTTTTTGTATATAATGTCAGCATAGCTCCTCCCCATTTTCTTTCTTAGAATATAGATAAATACTGACTAAGGATTTAAATTTGATCATGCTAGTACCATTTGATTGGAGTGTGACCTTTTCAGACAGACCAATTCAGGTCATAAAAGGAGTTAAAGCACCTCTATAAGTGCCATAGATTCAGCTAAGCCCATCAAGCTTACCAAAGCACAAATAAAGTGAAAATAGGTTGTATCTTAAGGTATCAGAGCTAGTAAACATATCAAAACCTCTTTAGACTAGGACAAGTTAAATAGTACCTAGATTAATAAATAGAAATCCCCTGTACTCATATTTATCCTACAAATATCTAATGACCATCAATTAACAAGCACTAACCCAAGTCCAAGCAAATTCCACTTCAGGAGAATCCTTTGAAGGCATATAAAATTCGCAAAAATACTAGTTTGTCAAACAGTTCCATAATACCAGAGTTTAGCAGAAAATTGAAGGGTATTTACTATTCATGATAACTTCAAACATTAATACTATGTTTCCCTTTCCAATCTTACTAGTGCAAACAAATTTACTTTGGCGAATACTAACTTTCGTGTTTTGCAGATGGTCGGCATATTCCCTACTACAAATTTTTGCGTATTTTAGTCACCCACGATGTCCATGTTAATGTTATGAACATTTTTGCTGCTACTTAATTTCAAGAATTTCTACACATCTCGCAAACTCCATGAAATTCAATAGCGCAAAATATTCTTGGTTAACAGTATTAGAGTGTGTTCTTGAATTTGTTTCCAACTACTGGTTCCCTACAATTACAAGTTATACCATTAATCTTACTGCTATTAACGGCTATAGAGAATAACAAATTTTCTAGGAATCTTGATAATTGGACGGAATCCAGTTGATCCTGGTCTAGCCTTTGAATCTAGATTCATGTTTCAAAACGCAATTACATTTTGTGAAAGTACTGACCTCAACCAACCTTGGATACTGTAAAATATAGGATAAAAAGTAGTATTTCAAGGATATAAAAGATTGATAAAATGTTTTTGAACTTTGGGTCATCCCTCTTTATTGCAATTTACAAAAGAATGAATCTGAATTTTTATGGTCATCCCTCATTATTGGTAATTACTAGAGGAAAAAGGAGCAGAACATTTATGGTCATACCTCTGCATTAAAATGAATGGTCATCCCTCTTAATTGAAATTACAAGATTTCTGGTCCTTTGTGGTCATTATTCTTAATTAAAGGTTCTCAATTGTTAGTGATCAATTCCTCTTTATTTCAGTTTGATGTACAAACTCTAAATTCTGACATAAAATATAACAAGAGATGTTTGTAAAACACATATGCCCCCACGGCAGCACAATAGTCGAAAATGGTAAAGGTCTACAGACCTTAAAACTTATAGGGGCCATGTAAACCTCTATGTAAAGGTTGTAGATCCTAGGGCAAAACATTCTTGAGTTATTGAATGGAAACAATTTGGTCTACCAACCGACAGACAAACCAACTTACAAGAGCAAAGCAATATATCACCTCATCAAAGATGGGGGCATAATATAATTATTACAAAGATTAAAAAGCCTTAGATGCTACAAATTTTTATTGTTTATTACACAGGTTTATGAACCTTGGGATCACCCCTCTTTATTGCAATTTCATAGCTGGCTGAACTTTTGTGACGGCCACTTGTTATTGAAAACTGTTACTAAGCAGCAGTAAATGAGGAAAGTTCACTTGTTTACGAACACCTGATGAAGGGAACTTAAGTTCACATATTCTTCTCAGCAAAAAATGATTTTTTTCGAAGATGAAAGCAAAAGTATCAGGTATGTTTAATAGAGGAACATCAATAAAAAAGATTTGTTTAAAACATTAAATACTCGTTTGTCAAACTAGTTTTCTTTGAAACAACTGTCACAGATCGGTAACTAAGGCAATGTCACTATGCAATGGCGACAATGCTTGATGTCTTTTTGAAATAAATACAAACATGGTATATCAAGGTCAAATGTCATATTGTTTCTCATTCATTTCATCAGTATATTTAGAATCAGGTTTTTTGTAATATAAATAAGTATACATCGTTAAAATGGTGTTTACTTTAATTTAGCACTACAGCTACTGCATAAACTAGAAGCGTTTATTTATCACAAAAACGCATCTCTACTACGGAGGGTCTTTCCTCTTGGAATAATCATCCAGGCCACAATCTCCGAAGCGTCTCAAGCAATAATCTCATCTCAAATTGAGATTTTGTCCAAAATAGAGTCTGAAGTTCACTTAAATCTGAAGTTAAAACTCATTAAAAATTACAGGATTAAACAAAGAATAGTATTTTGCTGTTTTATGCTAATTGTTTAGTCCATCCTCTCTTGGACATTATCCAAACGACACATGGCAATATTTGAGATGAGATTTATCTGAACATTGAGATGCTTCGGGAGATCGGGGCATGGTACCTAAAATGTTGGACAATATGCACAACTAAAGCTTGGTACCAAATATTCATGTGAAGTTTCATTCAAATCATACCCATGATTAATAAGAGAGAAAAAGCACAGCAAACCTCATTTTTACCATTAAAGGGCTATAACTCCGGCAATAATCACCCAATAAAAATCATTCAAATTTGCCTAACAAGGTTTGATAGGAAATATTTATGTGAAATTTTGTTGAATTCCAACAAATTGTTTAGGAGAAAATATGCTGATTAACTTATTCTACCATTGAAGGGCGGTAACTCCAGTGGTTATATAATCTGACAAAAAACAAAAACTAATCTTAACAACATATGCACAATAAAATAAAATGACCATAACTTAAATTGTTTTGAAGATACATGCTATAGTTGATTCAAAGATCTCTGTCACAATCTCGTAAACAAACATTCACCCCTGTCGATTATTAAAGGTGTGTCAGGACTAAATTATACCATCAATAAAACACTTAAATGATTAAAAAGCTAATGGTCCTATAGCATAGTGGTTATTCTTGCTGCAATTAGCTATTCAGAAATGGAACATTATGGCGGGTTTTGACAGACATCTTTGAATCGACAATACTCATAAATGTTGACACCCACCAACCAGCAACCACAAAACTTTAAGTGCTCAATTCCTACTCCTGTGATTTGCTAAATTGAACTACTCATCAATTCCCACACTGGGAAGTCTGGTTCATAGGTTAAGTCTGTAGTATACATTGAGAACAAAAATTTGCCCAGTAATTTTACTCATCTTTAGAAAAAATATAATTGCTCAAAAAAACTTTTTACCAACAATTTTATAAAATATTTAAAGTGAAAATTGAAAATCATGGTTTGGAATCTAATAATTTGTACAACCATATATACAGTATGTAGCAAATTGAGTCATGGTTAATTATTGAAGGGAAGACACTCCCAAACTGGGGCATTAGGCGTCATAATCTGAACCTGAAATGTAAATTTGCCCATTTAAATCAATTATAAATATCTAGTACCCCCACATCATAAATATTGAAGAAATCCAAATATTTTGAATTCCAAGGGTACTTTAAATTGACAGATTACTGATACAAATTTTAGACAAAGAATCAATATGTATAATTTAAGTCATTTAAAATAAAAATTCAGTTAATATAAAGACGGCAACATGGGTTGTTTTAATCCACATAACATGAAAAAGTCTGTCCAGACATCTGTCGGTTAATCCTGTCAGTTTGTGATGTCGATATAGCGCTGTCAACAGTGCCACAGCCTACTAAGTTCCATGCCAGTGGGGGGAAGCGTTTGATCATTTTTTATGATTAATGCGGAAAACATGTCCAAATTACTTTATTGGCACCTTTCTCACAAACTTGAGAACTTCTAACATGTGTCTTATGTAATAAATTTGTTAATTTATTACACTGTGTATGGATTTAAAATAAATAATCATTAAAATATTGACAATCTAAAATTTATCATACAGATCCTTACGTAATAAAGATATCTACTCAGATCAAAAATAGAAATCAAGATTTTTTATCCAAAGTTCCTTTTTTTCTTTTCTATATTACAATAACTAGACCTTCATGTTCATTTCACTTCACAATAAAAACACTTTTATTAGATATTACATATGACAGACTTTATGCCATGGTGCCATATTTCATTAAGATACAGGCATGGTGCCATATTTCATTAAGAGACATTCATAGTGTCATATTTCATTAAGAGACAGCCATGGTGCCATATTTCATCATGATACAAAAATGGTGTCATATTTCATAATGAGACATACATGGTGTCATATTTCATGAGGTAGATCTGGTGCCATATGTCACAAGACATAGAGTGCCATATTTCATTGAGAATAAAAACTATAGACTAATGTTTAACATTTTGAGGTCTGTGTTATACTCAGATATAAATCAAACTGCAGAAGAAGATAAATCTTTTACAGATACACAAACAACAGCAATAAAACATTCAAACAACATTAATATTCTCATTACACAAATCATTTTAAAATAAATGGAAACATATACAAAAGGGGAAATTTTACAGTCAGTTGAGTTTCTAAAGTTTAGAGAGTATTATTATAGTTTAGAGAGTATATTGTAATTATTTTTTAAATATGCATGGCATTGTTACATGCTTGATTTAATCATTTAACACACGCACAAGACACCTTAACCACTGCAGCAAAACATATAAATGGACGAGATAAAGATTAAATTGTTACATCACAAAGATATAGCAACATTAGGTTGTTTAAGATAAAGATACAAAACATAACATTTGTCGTTTTCAACTAGTTTCCCAGGCAATTTTTGAAAAGGAAATCTTAGCTGATAGGCATACAAAGTATACCAGATTTTGCGATACCATTTCTTACAGCAAAATTGTCACAAAACTTGAGAAATTAAGTCTAATTGGATTGCAAAAAGTCGTCTTATCACCCGATACTTAAAAGTTGGTTAAAGCAGCAGTCATATTTCAAACAGACAAATTGTTAAATAATTTCATCACTCCGATTTGGTGACTCAAAGTGATATTAAGTACACAAGTAAATGTTTTCAGTTTGACACTAACCCAGTATTTATAGGCAATCTATTAGATTAATTTGAAGTCTATATAAATCAGACACTCGTTGATAACTTAACCACAAATTTAAATATACTAGCCATTTAATGATAATAAAAAACTTAAAAATTTGCTCTTCAATTGGAAAAACAAAAAGTGTACATGTATCTTCAACTGATTACTATACGGTCACTGTGGTGACCAAATATCCAAGGATATGGCGATGTATGCATTTGATAAATATTGTGTAATGCATTATGTTCCCATGCTCATCATGATTTTTACATCCATGTAATTCTAAAATAATTTCCTTAAAATTATATGAGGTGATAAAAATTATTTCTGGAAATACATTCCGGGCTTTCAGATTCAAATCCAAGCAGAATTTAATAAATATGGGACATTATAGAAAGCAAAAATTTCTAATTTTTTTGTTTGAGCCATGAGCATTATTTGGCAAACCAATGAATCAGGTAAAAATCTGAGGAAAAATTTCCAATTTACAAAATTCAGGAACAATGCTTTTCCGAGCCAATTGCATGTAGTACATGTTTATAAATGATTCAATGAATGCGGAAAATTCAGAAAACCAATTTAAGTCATTTATTTACTGTAAAATCATTTAATTTCAATGGGATGAAATTTCTTGCTTTTGGTAAAAAGACAATTTCAATGGGACGATAATTCGTGGATTTTGCATTTCAGGTAATAAATACTAAGGTCGAAATTATTGTTTGACGTGATTTGATTTCGTGGTTGAAGGTGAACCACGAAATCGATGAAATTTAATCCCCCACAAAAATGAATGATTTTACAGTATTACTCAGACAATAAACTGAAATAATAATTAATGAGACAGGAAAATGTATTGAAAACAAGTGTGAGAGCAATTAGACAGCATGTTTAACATTCCTCGCATGCTGTCACAGCCTGATGTTTTGTCTTATCATTACATAATCCCAACAAAATATCTAACGTCTGCGTACATCGTTTAGCAACCTCAGGCCTCAACACAACGGCTAACCAGCTGACACATTGATAGGTCAAAGTACCGGTTTAACCATTCAATCATATACGTTTTATTGTCACTAATCTAGACATATTTGTTTCGAAAAAGGATTACACGAACATGAAAGAGAAAAACCTACGACAGGAAGTCAGTATCCAGTTGTGAACAATTTGTTCGAACTAAATCAAAATCAAATACTTTGTGGGGTGTACGACGTTTTAATTTTTTTTGGATCATATCAAAATATGAGATTAGGGATTTGCCATTACTGATAGGTTTTTATGTTAAACACTAGCATGGGGTAAATACCAACAACTTAAGTCATTTCATTGATGATGTCAGTCATACATGCCGTACTTTGTCCGATACCCGAGTAAAAAGTGTGCCCCATGTACTTTGACAAATGTCAATTATTTCAATGACCTGAATACCATGATCGGACTAGGGACACAGAATGATGATCTTATCTTTATATAATGACCAATGAATTATATAATTATTATGTATACTTTCAACAAATCCTTATATACTTAAACACTGCTTGCAAATGTGCATGCCCATTAGGTCTTGTTCACAAACACATTGTACATTGCAAATGGAACTTATTTACTTAAATAGAACTTCTAACATTTCACAAAGTAAACCTTAAAATTGTCCTTAACTAGAAACAACCTTGACCTATACTAGAATCGATCTTGACCTATTTTAGAATCGACCTTGACCTATACTAGAATACAGTCTAATACAATGGTACAGATATTTGAGGAACAGCCTCACAGGTGCAACTGTAAATCACTTTATCATTTGCTGGATCTTTTTTCACAATTTTTTTATAACTTAACTTTTTCACAGGATTTATGAATTTGCGGTTAAGTTGCGAACATTCTAGGTTTTTAATCTTATAAAATTATATCTTAACCATATTCATGAATTTGTTAGAAACTCACAAAATGTGAAAAATAGCAAAAACCATATTTATGAATTTGTTAGTAACTCACAAAATGTGAAGAATAGCAAAAAACATATTTATGAATTTGTTAGAAACTCACAAAATGTGAAAAAAAAGCGCAAATAAAACTATCGCAAATAATATCAGGCACCAGATGTCAGTAGCTTTAGTTAAGAAACACTGGTTAAAATAATATTGAAATTAAACACCGTAAATAATACCCAGTGTACAGTAGCACAGGCACACAGGTTATCTAAGTGATAATTAAAACTTGATACCCTATTTTAATTAATACAAACTCCAAGAATAGAGAAATCTTATCACTACATTGTATAACAATCAGCGAACATGAACTGTATAATCACAAAACAAGATTAAATCATTTATACTTAATAGTACTTATCATTCACTTTAATTACCAAGTACGAACATGTAATTAAATGTAATTAAATGAATTTAAAACAAATTGCGAACAATAACAAGCCACTTGAGTTGATGCTCACTTTGGTTTTGATTTTCGGAACCAAAACGATGTAACTGACGCTATGAAAACAGCTTCGTTGCTATAGTAACGAATCTGATGCATATACTGCACATCTGTTCATGAAATGCGATAAGTCATTGTCATGGATAGTGTTTTGATTCAAGACCATTAAAACAGGTTGAAATGAAATAATTCTATCATATTGTCCCATTTAGTTATACAAAGAAAATAATATATTATAGGACAAGAGCACTGCTTTCTCGTTTTTTTGTAGTAACAAGGGCAAATAACTCAATAAATATAGGTCACAGATTTATCAGTATGGTCTCCTCTTGTGATGGTGAATAACTATGCCAAGTTTCAAGTGGATACCTTTGACAGTCTTTGAGAAAATGACTCTGACAATAAACTTAGCCAACACGTACACAGACAATCCCTTCACGACAATAGCTCAACTCTTTTTCTTCGAAAAGTCGAGGTAAAAATAACAAAATATTTGAAATATAAAACCTACTTTAAACTTTTGCACACAATGACAGACGGACCAAAGATAGGGATAAAACAATAAGTCTGTGACCCAGAATTTGGACAGAAACATAATAATACTGCCAACAACTTGATAAATAATTGAATTCAATAAATAGTCCTAGTTAATCAAAGGAAACTTCCAACCAATGCAAATATTGTACTGAAATTAATTTCATACTAAGGCCACAGTTTGGGAACTTTTAGGTTTACATGATTTTTAAGAAGAAACCCAAGTGGAGGAAGGGAATGGAAATGGAATAAAGGGTCCATAAGGGCCCTAGGCTGATAATCTACAATTGTGCGAGTGACCCCCTAGGGCTCCTAAAGGGCTTCTTTTCACGTTTACATTCCTTCCTTCTTACAGCAAAATTTTCACACAAAAAATGTAAACCAAAAAATAATCAAATTGTGACCCAAATGTTCATTGATTTTCATGAATCAGCCTTTTTTCTGCAAATAAAAACTTACGTTTGATATTAAAACTACAATAAACAGTAACAATTTACTTGACAAATTAGACTAATATTTGAGAACATGCGACAGACACAATTTATGTTATCCCAGGCTATACAAAGAAGCCATTGAAATACTTACTTAATGATCTAATAGCTCTGCACAGGATGGGACAAATTTATGTTTTGTGAAGATAGCGTTCTCATACTAGGACATAAATCAAGCAGGAAATAATGAAACCAGAAGAGGTTTTTGACACACAAGCATTGGTCTCCCACAATTAAAGGGTGATAACTCTTGCAATATTAACCTGACCTCAATTTCTGACCTTAAACCAGATCTTCTTGCACTTTTATGCTATTAACTGTCAACTTAGTTACCCCTATTGTATAGCCAACATCAACTAAACAAGAAGAATCTGAGTGCTTATACTGGGTATCAATACTCAATATTTTAATGGTTCGTTTTACGTATCTTACGATACCCTAGGTCTTTCTGAATAGTGTCCTTGGTTCTTTAACATGCCCTTTGCACAGTACCTGGAGTACTTGTGGATATATTGTGGCTACAGAAGGCCGAGAACCAACCAACAGACCAATCACCATTAAGTACAGCACTGACAAGTACTGTAAAGTCATTTAATTTCGATGGGAAGAAATTTCGATGGGACATTTATTCATGGATTTTGCGTTTCAGGTAATAAATACAAGGGCCAAAATTATTGTCCAATGGGATTAAATTTGTGGTTGAGGTGAACCACGAAATCCAAGAAATTTAATCCCCACGAAAATTAATGATTTTACAGCATTAAACTACAAAGGTTTTCTCGACTTGGACAATTTAAGTTCAAACTATAGGGCATTTTAAACATATGAGACAATTCATCTTTAACCCAAACTACCCCAAAACCATCTTTAATATCTTGAAACCCCATTACATAAATAACTCGTAGGTGTCATAAAATTATAAAAAAAAAGACAAACTATTTTCTCACGGCATCATTTCAATCCCCCTCCAAGTTAACTTTACAAACAAAACAGAATGTAACTCTTTTATAATCTGAAATCTTGTTAGCTTAACGCTGCAGCGTATCATTATGTATATTCAATAAACTCAATTTTCTACTTATTAACTGTTTAAATCTATTCACTTCCATATTGCAAACACTCCACTTGTGAGCAGAGATTGAAGAGGTTTCAAACCATTAAAGGGGCTTAACATCAAACTGATTTGCATAATCAGATGAGCCTAAAATCAGACCGTGTAAAAATATTATGTAATACAGAACATAGAGTAGATTAAATTGACAGTACGCTGTTTGCTGGTTATCCCGAACAAGTCAAACAAGCCGAAGCCGCAGCAAGGTCATGAGAATCGTAGAGTGAAGATTGATGCATTTTATTTTCTGGTCTGAGAAAAGCTACCTTCAATAGTAAAAATATTTTTGATTTGAAATTCATGCAGATTGATCATGTATTTGTCATTTTCGGGGTCCATAGTTAATGCATCAAGGGCAGAGTAAAATTTCCCATGTTTTTTGTGGCCTTTTCAAAGTGTTTTTCTCACAAGTTTTGCAAAATACTCGAAAAATGACTCTACTGGCAAAGGAGAAGATTCCGGACAGAAATCGCATAAAAAGCTTCCCCTGGAGTTAAAAATAGATTTTTTCTCAGATTTTTTTGTGTTTAAAAATACCTTGGTTCAGGATCTTTGCTAAAAATAGGTTTCCCGAAAAATGACGTCACGTGAACAGCAAAATATTGGGGCCGGAAAAGGGGCACTTTTGTGCTATTTTCAACGATATTACCGTAGATATACCGGACAGTCTGCTTCGAATATTCCCCGACGAATATTTAGAAACATATTACCAGAAAATATTTAGAACAGGGTTCCTTCTTCACAATCATGCAAAAATATGTCAATATTTACGACATGACAACACGTGACGCACATGTTTTCAACCCAGGGGGCGCTCGTGACAGGTTAAATTCCAATCCATACCGTATCTTGTTTACCGGCCGAAAATCGAAACAAAATGTGGAAAAAGTTTTTCAGATTTATTGACAAGATATCAAAAAATAATTCTCAACAGGTAATGAGGACAAATTTCCGTCTATTGCGCTTAAGTAAATGCTGTAAGAAAAAAAAAAATTAAAAAAAAAAAAAATTTGGCACCGCCGTGATTCGATCGCTGGACCTTAGCATCTGATAATTACTAATCGAGCTGCTTAACCACTCGGCCACGATCTCGTTAGCAAATTCCGACTAAATAATTGAACAGCATAAAATCATTGTCGCTCGCGCTGTGCACGCGCTATACTGCGCATGCGCACTAAATTTGTTTACCCCCCGGCGGTGCTGATGTCAAAATCACAACAGCAGACGATATTTTCGGTATATGAGTAATTATTTGTTGATTTTGATTTTTTTTTCTTCCAGATTTCCTTTAAATACGCACCTGAGTGATTTGATACCAATATCAATGAATTATTTAACTAAATAAACCGTCTACGACCGTTTGTCCGGAACTTCTCCTGTCCGGAATCATCTCCCTTGGCAGTATTGAGAAAAATTATTTGTATGAACATATAAAGACACTCGTATCATGTAAAACCCTTTAACTAAATTAAATTTAATAGCACCTAAGTTCAAACCTTGAATATATTACGTTTGTTATTTGCAATGTCAGTATGAACAACTATGCCTCATTTTTACATGTAACATAATGATAGATAAGTATCAACTGTGCAATTTGTAAGAACTACCATATGAACTAAGGTAAGATTAGAATGGCTCTACCGGTCCATAACTTTATCATTGAGTCTGAAATCTACCTGGTCACTACGTTATCACCACCAACCAGCTGTTTTGCCCGAATGTTTTCAAAGCAACTATTTATCTTTCTTAAAGGGATGTGATGACTCTTGACCTTGACCTTGACCTTGACAAGCCAGAATGTATATGGCACAGCCTCGCCAGCAGCCCTTGGTAGAGCAACAACTTCTCTAAATAATACCTCAAAAATTTCCCTGAGCTCATACATGTATTTACTATAAGTTTAACCTATGAATAGTAACAACCTCCAAACAATGGCCAATATTTGCTGCTCCTAAATTGTGTTGCTCTCTTGAGGTTGTACTGTACATTTAAATAACTGTACATCTGAATTACCACCGTTTGCCAAATTTCCAGGGGAGGGATATAGACCACTTACTGGATAAGCACATGTAACGTGTGTGTCAATGAGTGCTCATATCTCCCATATCGCCAGGTGACAAAAACCTTGTTTAAATCTCTTGTCAACAGCTGCCATTCTTCAATGATGATATTGGATTTTTTTTGTAAAATCAATATGTTCAAACAATTTATCAACATCATTTTATCTGTAAAGCACATAGCATAAATCAGAACATGGCTGATGTGACTGCAAATTTGATCACATGTGGGCAAACTGGAAAATTTGCAAAATGTGAATGGAAAGTTGAGTGTAACAAACTTGGTTTGCAAGAACTGCAAGAACTATTGCAATGGTACACATGTCTAACTGCTGGACAAATTACTTTTAAGTTTACTGGAATATGAGCAATATGTGAATGAAAAGTTATGTGTTAAGCTCTTTGTTTGCATGAACTAGTGCAGTGGCACACTTTAGTGTAACTGCTGAACACATAATTGTGGGCTTACAGGAATAATGTGCAAAATGTGAAAAAAAAGTTTTGTTTTATGCTCTTCAAGACCTGCAAAACTAGTTTAACTGCAATGGTATATGTGTAACTGCAGGACACATAACATATGGAGAAACTGGAATATGTGCAACATATGAATCAAAATGTGCATGTTATGCCCTTTGTTTGAATGTACTATTGCGATGGTTTATATACAATTGTTGCACTAAAACATGTAGAGATCTGCTATTAAACAAGTGGAAACCCTGACAAAGAAAATTGTACTTTCTAGATCAACAAGTGAATTTGAATAGATTATAGGTATGTGGCATGTTGCTATAGGCAAATAATAGATAGGGTTGATGATTGTGTCCTTATTTTTCCAGGATATAGAGTGCTAAGCCTTATAAATGAAGTGGGAATTTATCTATGAAGAAGCAGAAACTATGCATCGTAACACCTGGACAAGCATACAGATTTTATAAGGATATGTTTTGTAAATCAACTAGAACTCAGCCTTTCAAATCAATGTAAGTAACATTATTGTTTTTTAGCTCACCCGTCACTCACAAAGTGACATATGGTGAGCTGTTGCGATCACTCATTGTCCTTTGATGTTCACAATTGCATGCAAAAGATGGTCTGTATAAAATCTAGTTAAAGTTCAAATATTGAAACTCATGAGACAGCATATATACTCAGGTGAGTGAAGGGCCATATTGGCACTCTTGTATGGGGTTTCGTATTATACTGTTTTTCAACATTTCTCAGTGACTGTCGAGGAATGGCACCAGTTACCATAGAATAAACCATCAACCAGTAATAACTTGCTCTTCCACAAACACCTAATCCACATGTGGAGGATATGACCCATAGTATGAATGTCATAAGAAACATTTAACCTATACTGGCAGTGAAAAAAAACTTGATATA
This sequence comes from Spisula subtruncata, assembly GCA_963678985.1. Classification (NCBI taxonomy): domain Eukaryota; kingdom Metazoa; phylum Mollusca; class Bivalvia; order Venerida; family Mactridae; genus Spisula; species Spisula subtruncata. The sequence continues at coordinate 22,757,061 of OY787661.1, forward strand.
GCCGATTTGGATTTTGAGTTCCTTGGAAATTTATTTATCTCCGTGAACATATGTTCCTGTCATCAAGACCAATCCTTAAGCCTCCCACCAGGAAGTTATAAATCTAAAATCTAGGACCTCCTGCATGCCAGCAGTGTCCTCTTGGGTGTGATTTGAACCTTCGATTGTACAGGGCAAGTGACTTAAAGTTGGAAATACTTAACCACTCAGAATGTAAACATGGAACCTAAGGCTGATCATAATAAAATCTTCATCAGGAGTTATCGTACCTACTCACAAAATCCCAGAAACTTGGCTTTCTTGGCTTGAAGCAGGAGATGATTATAATAAATTTTTCACTGAGTTTATGAATTTTTTTTTTTACATTCCTACCATCAACCCACAAAAATATTCTGATTCAGGATTCTGGTATCATCAAGCGAAGCATTTTCACAGGTCAGCCTGAGATAGAAGACTGTTTTGATTGTTGGTAAATAAACGCTTAATATAAACAACCGTAAAATACAAGTGTAAACAATTAAAATCAGCCATTACAGCAAGAATACCAACCATTAAATGCTCAGGTAAACTTCTCAATTACTCTGTTGTTTCAAAATCTAGACAAATGACTCAGAAAATTGAATAAATATCTGGGGTGTGGAAATTTTCTCAATGGAGGAGGTGGGCCCAAATCAACCCGAAAGTCAATAGTTTAAAACCAAAACATCACGACAGCAGTATAAACAATGGGCTCCTTATGTTCAATAACTAACCATTACTTTTCCTGATAACGACCCTAGATTTTGGTCAGATTAAAATTTTCTAATTCATCCAAAGTTTGCAAATTGTTTTAAAAATCAATTTGGCTTACACTTTTTTACTCTAAACCTGTAATTACTGTAACCATTGAAATCAATTAACGCAAAGGATTGCATTCCGTTTTCATTATCATTGAGGTGTTATTTTTCAAAAATTGTGGAACACTGCGTCCAAAGATCGGCTGATGGCCACGTTAATTACCGTTCTTTTGACATGTGCGAGGGATCCCCTTTTGTTGGTTTTAATTATCACTTTGTCCTAAATTCTATTATAAAGAATTACATGGCCACACGTTTAACATCCGATACCATTCATTTTTAAAAGGACTCATGCTCATCCTACTATATACCCAGGCCATTCATACTGTACACTCAAACACAGGCAGACAAATGATATGGCTAATAACTCACATTCCTACATTTAACGTTAGTCAACGTTTTCACATGTTAGTCAATGTTTTCACATAGAAATGAGTACTTAAAAATTAATTTAAGTCCAACTTGGATCAACAGCATTTAAGTCATATGGGGAGATACAATCCACTAACATTTCTTGACACCAGTCCAATTAGCAGTTACATTGAAACTAGCATACTTTAAATTGTCAATTGTTTTTAAACATTGTTTTAAGTCACATCTGGTCAACGGTAGTTCAGTCAAATGGAGACTACCCAAGCACATCATCCTGACAGTTACAGTCCAGTTAGGACAAGTTAAGTAGTTCCTGCGGCCAATTGTGTTACAGACCAGTATTGTGAGAGACATTTTTTTATAATTTTAGAAACTAGAACTTTTTAAAGTGTTAATAAGGCTTGATAAAAAGGTATGAGAAAATCGGACAGGGGAGGCAGCACACTTTACCAGCTGAGCAAAGACTCACATCAGTAACACCACGACAATGAGCAATGCACACACGTGAGCCAAAGAAACAAAAGTCCAAGTCCCCACCGAAAAATGCGGAATTTTACAAACCTCTCTGATTTAGTAGGCTTATGTGTGTTTGGGTATATTTACCTAGTATAATTTACCGAAAAATGGTGCTATTTTCATTATTAGTTATTCAAATGCGTAATATAGTTTATTTACGACAAATAGTTTATTAAATACAAGTATTTGGGTAAAAAAAACGTTCATACTTTTGTATATCGGCGCTCGTAGAGTCAGAAAGTAAAATAAGCGATTCTCACAATGTGCAAATATTATGGACAAACGCCGGTTCGAAATGATACTGGGCCGAGTCTTGCCGAAAAACTTGCTAGTTTATGTTTATTTAGTCATCACTGGTCATTAAAATGCGTAATATAGTTAATCAACCCCATATTGTTAGTTAAATACAAGTATTTGGGTAAAAACGTTACTATTTGGGTAAGATTTGGGAAAGATTTGGGTGTTTAATGCCGACGCCTCGGCCTGACCTAGTTAACGTAGATCTAGGAGAGGTAATCCAGACTGCAGGTGCACGCCAAAACACCTAATATCCAAACACATTTTTTCCTTATTTTTAATTACTTAAAGGGGTAAAAGAAATAATTATAGTTATTAAGTTACATTACTTTATTTTAAATAAAAAAATAAAATAATAGTGAAATAGTCTGGTTTACAAAGTGCTTCATTTTTTTGCATATAGTTTTGAACGCATGAACCAGACTAACGAAAGGTCAAGTGCGCGTTAAAACACATTTCGAAACACATTTTTTTCTTATCAATTATTACTTAAAGGGGTAAATTATGGTTAATACTTTATTTTAAAATAAAATAAAATAGATCTATACGAATCTAAATAAAAAATAAAACAAGAGGGCCATGATGGCCCTATATCGCTCACCTGATTATAAATGAAGCCCTGCACAATTTAGACTAACAAAGGTAGAGCGTAAATATAGAAACTGGTGACCCCCGGGGCGGGGTCAATTTTGACCTCAGGGGCATAATTTGAACAATCTTGGTAGGGGACCACTAGATGATGCTACATACCATATATCAAAGCTCTAGGCATTGTAGTTATAGAGAAGAAGATTTTTATATGTTTTCCCTATATAAGTCTATGTAAAACTGTGACCCCCGGGGCGGGGCCAATTGTGACCCCAGGGGCATAATTTGAACAATCTTGGTAGGGGACCATAGATGATGCTACATACCAAATATCAAAGCTGTAGGCATTGTAGTTTTAGAGAAGAAGATTTTTATATGTTTTCCCTATATAAGTCTATGTAAAACGGTGACCCCCGGGGCGGGGCCAATTGTGACCCCAGGGGCATAATTTGAACAATCTTGGTAGGGGACCACTAGATGATGCTACATACCAAATATCAAAGCTGTAGGCATTGTAGTTTTAGAGAAGAAGATTTTTATATGTTTTCCCTATATAAGTCTATGTAAAACGGTGACCCCCGGGCCGGGGCCAATTTTGACCCCAGGGCCATAATTTGAGCAATCTTGGTAGGGGACCACTAGATGATGCTACATACCAAATATCAAAGCTGTAGGCATTGTAGTTTTAGAGGAGAAGATTTTTATATGTTTTCCCTATATAAGTCTATGTAAAACGGTGACCCCCGGGGCGGGGCCAATTTTGACCCTAGAGCCATAATTTGAACAATCTTGGTAGGGGACCACTAGATGATGCTACATACCAAATATCAAAGCTCTAGGCATTGTAGTTTTAGAGAAGAAGATTTTTATATGTTTTCCCTATATAAGTCTATGTAAAACGATTAGTAAGGTTGCATAAGACTATAATTACAGCTTAATAATTGTTTAATAGTTTGTAAACATACAATCACTGTAAACGATGATAACCCTAATATCCACATTCTGCATTTAATTTAAATTAAAGCCTCAAAGCTGCTAACAAGTACACATTTCGTAGTTCTACAACTAAAATATAGTAAGAGAGACAACTCTTACATGATCACAACCAGTATAATTACAGAGTACACTCCCTTTGATCAAATGAAAAACAAGGTTTTTCTATTACTTGACCTAGTAGCCTAATTTTTGACCTCAGATGACCCAATATCGAACTTGACTTAGATTTTGTTAAGATGATCATTGTGACCAAGTTTCATAAAGATTAGGCCAAAATTGTGACTGCTAGAGAGGACACAACCCAATTGTTGACGGACAGACGGACGGACGGACGGACGGACGGACGACGGACGAAGAGTGATCACAAAAGCTCACTCTGTCACTTTGTGACAGGTGAGCTAATAAAAAATGGTATTAGTCTGGTTCACGACATTCTTAAAAAATGCTGATTTTTTTGGATTTATTTTTGAAATGGTAAACCATCCAGAACAGGTCACGTGCCCCTACATGGAAATTTTTCTTGTTGCATACAAATATAACCTCAAGGCCGCAGGTTAATAAAAATACAGTGACGCAATGGAACGATCCACTAGTATGGTGTAAAAACAAGTATAAAGGCTTATGCCAACAGATCAACACCAAATTAAACTCTACCTATTTAAGCAATGGTTTTAATCTTTTGGGTACACATAAAACGACGACGTCACTGTCAATATATCCTAACTGGACTATACCTGGAACTAACTATACAAAACGGCAAGCAGGGAGATATACAAGTACCACTTCTAATGACTTGTAGTAAAGTCAGAGCCAGGGATTGAACCGGAGAACTGTCACATGCAAACGGACTTACTTGAGAGAATTACTGTAGTTAACTGGTAGGTCAATGTGATTCCCTGGTTTGAAGGGCTTTCATCAACTTCATGAATACTATTTTTTTCAATGTTTTTTCTTTGTTTTTTTTCAATACATTTTCTTCAGTCATGTTCATCAGCTGACTGACCTAAACAATAAGTTTAAATCTTCTCCAATCTGAAAGCAACAAATTACATCCAAGACAAATGGTTCTGCTACGTTCTCTTTACTATAATATAATTAAAAACAACTTACGGTACATAATTAAGAAAGTATCAGAATAACCGGAAACATCATGCTAAGGAATAAATATGACCGTTTGAGAGTTTTAACTTTAATCTTTCACAGAGACAGACCATAAGTCACCCTATGATCATCAGAGACCAACCACTGCTCAGCAATATTCATGTATTAGGCATTATGATTATTACAAACTGGACAAGGGAGGGAGCACTCAATGGAAACAGCACACAGCACTCTACTAAACATCAGAGCACACTCCAGCAAGCCACACCAAGTTCCACTCCGGTCCATATGGCAACACTTAATTCTTTCCAGTAATGAGGCTACTCTACAGTACATTCAAAGTTAAATGATGACAGATATAAAAATCAGCTTGTCCGTCAGATGTTTATTTAGGTTTAACTGGATATACCTGAGTTAACTTTAATCCCTGCTATTCTTTCGAATGGGAAAGTTCCATTACTATTATGTATTGAATGGAAAGTAACGTATCAATGTGTAAATAAGTTAGATAAATCATAACTTTGGGGAGAAATAAAAAAGACCCCAATAAGAAGTTAACGAGTCAGTTGTTAAAAATCAAGTACATGTAAATTTAACTGAAGTACATCCAGTGATGTTACAGTTTGGAGAATTTGACACGGTCCTGACCTTTTGATCAGCATAAGTTAACAGTTGATATTTTGTCTATATTTATAACCCTGGTTGAATGTTTTCATAATTGAGGAGTATCACTCAATCAAGGTGTAATACAAACACAAATCTGAATCCTGCATTATTTCGGCAGGGACTTGGATTTTTTATTGTTTCTTTGGCTTATGAGTGGGCATTTCGCAGTGTAGTTGTGTTGTGGTGTTTCTGATTTCTGTGCTCGGCTAGTTAGGTTGAGTGCTATCTTCCCTGTCGGATATTTTCATACCTTTTTTGCACAATTTGCTAGCGGAAATTTGTATATTCAAAGCAAGAACCTTGTAATGTATTCATACATAAAGGTCAGGTGTGCGTTGCCTAATCAAAGCGCTTTGTAGCATCTTCCATGGGAGATAATCCAAGACTTCTATATTCAGTTGAATGGGAAGTAACTGAATGAAGAGTTCGGTAGAGCTTTGCTTCAAGGCAGCATACACCAGGATCAGGTCAAATTCTCCAAGCTGTATAATATACTCAAGGCCTATAATTCAATCAACTCCAGCGGAATCAGAACACTAACAGTGATATACATTAGAGACTACTTGACCTAATTAGTACTTTCAATTTAACTGTCAAAATTGAGTAATTACCGGTTCCATGTTTTGTTCTGGAATTCCTCACGTTGACAGGAAACAGCCCACTCACAGCTACATGTATGTAACAGGTATTCTATTCTCCAGTTTCCTAGTTCAGCGATTCATTCCAAGTTTCCAACATCAATGGTTGAAATATACATATCCTAGGAAAAATACAAGCTGAACAATAAATGCTTTGAAAACACAATCATGCAAGTTAATTGCAAATCATGACATGGATAGTTACAATTATGAATCAATTTACATTCGTAAATACTAACTTTTGTGTTTTTAATTCTCCTGCAATGTCCATGTTAATGTTTTGAAAACTTTCGGGGCTATTTAATTTTGCAAATTTCTACCACTTGCGAAATCCGCGAAATTAAATTGGGCAAAATAATTTCATGGTTTATAGTTGTAGTTTCGACCAAGGGTACCATTGTGTTTCTAGCATAGGTTGGTATAGGTAACATAGGCCCCAATTGACATTACGCCAGAGCAAGATCACTCCTCCTGGTTGTTTGTCGAAGGCTGCTTGGCTAAGGTTTTCAAGATAATCCATTGGGCCCACAGGTAACTGTATCGTTGAGAAAAAAAAATGTTTTTTGAAAATTCATATTTTTCTTTCTTTTTAGACGATGTGATTATAATTTACCATTAAAATTGATTTAAAGCGTATTGATTGACAACTGGTTTTATGTCAATTTCTTGAAAAATATTAAATCTGATATCAATTGAATAGTACAAAATTAATGTACACTGCATGCAGTATCATTATGACGAAAGATGAAATAGCTAAAACATGAGTGACATATTTCTTCAATGTTCAATCACATTGTCATGTCAAATGCTACAAAAAAGACCAGTTTTTGTACTGTTTTGTACAATGTTGGCCTGTAATTGAATGATAATGATTTGACATTTTATAAACCATCAATTGAATATCTTTTATATTATTTCTCAATTAAACAAATACTGTATACAGGATGCTGGCTATTTTAATCAACTGTGATAATAATTTTGGGAAAGGGAATTCTAGCGGGTATTGGAGGGGTAACAAACACTATTTCATTTTAGGCCATCATATCTAAAATTAATACTCCTTCCTGTTAGCTCATTAAAAATGTTATAATAATAATAATAATAATAATGTCTTTATTTTCGGTGGATAACATAATTGGTGAACCAATTTTTAATTATGGTCCACAAGGTTATCAAGTAATTATGGACTCAAAAGTTTATTATATTAAATATATAAGTATATATAAGTTTAATGACACTAAAATATGTGTTCATAATATTATTGGCATATTTATAATAAAACTAAATTAGAATGAAACTATATTTGAAATGAATTATTATTACAATAGTTTATATAATAGTATTTTTTTTTATAAAACTCAAACATTATTATGAGTATACAAAAATAGCCCCCCCCCCCCTCCCCCCCAATAGCCATTAATTTTTTTTTATACTTTTTCACATCCTGTTTATAATAATAATAATAATAATAACGACTTTATTTAAAGTGGATAACATATTTGGTTCTAGACCAATTTTAAATATGGTCCACATCAACATGAAATATATACACAGATTTACATGAATACAATTATGCACAAATATTTACAATAACAGTATTAACATCAATACAGAATTTAACAACAATATTATTATGTTTTTTTTTTTTTTGTACTATCATAAAACATATCATAATCAATGAATTCATCTTTTTAAAACTTAAGCTAGGAAAATTTGAAGTTATATTTACAGACTAGCAATATATTACTTACCTTAATCATTTAGATGTTATTTATCATAATTTATTCATTTATTATAACTGTTTGAAGAAACGACAAAAAAATAGAAAAAAATATAGCATTTTTTTCATCTTTTGTATTTGCAATTATTCTTTCAACATTAATCATACAATATATTATATGATCTAAGAAGGTAAATCATAATGACATATAATTAACCGAGAGAAAAGTGACATTTAAACCATTGGCAACAATTTTTTGTTGATGCAAAAACCTCTTGGCAAGGCCTGCTGATACTTGACAATAGTAAGACACCCAAAACTGAGTATTTCATTCAAGAGATGTCGGGGGAAAAAACGTTCAAAGAACATACAAAACGACCATTAACATACGATACGACAACTCAAAATGCTGTTATAATAAAAACTAAGATTTAACATGTGAAAGTAACACATATATCATTTCACAGTCCGTGATTAATGATCTTATGCAGTATTGCAGTATCTACCATGCATTATCTTATAATGTAAAATACCGTAAACGGTATATCGTTCGTCAACTCAATAATGCCAACCAGAAAGATCAATATCTTCGAGAAATTAATTTTTTTTAAATTACCGTAAAATTGATACAAGAAGCACAGACATTAACGCCCCTTGACACAACAGTGCAATAAGTTCAGTCATAACTTTACGGTAAAATTAACGACCTGCAATAATTTACAGTTACACATTTTGGGTTAAAACTGTTGTAAAGAGAAAGTTTATCTGCCATTTTCCCACACTCCAAAACGTATATAATGACAGGTACACATCGGGTCATAATCTGTCGGTCGCCAGTCGAGTTCATTATCGCTAACTATTTAAGGTAGCTTTTACACGCATGTAACCTTCAAATTAAAACAACATCATGAGGACAATTCACATCAAATTACAGAAGTAAAACAGCGATTTAAGAGATGACAGGTATTTTCTTACAGCATATTGACAATCAGAAGGGCCCATCGTTACCCTGAATCAACGTGTTCCAGGACTATATTCAGGTATCTGAACCCATCTTGGCACTAAAGCACTGAACCATATTATGGCACTTAATCAGGAATCTGCTATGGATCTATCATGGCACTAACTGAGGGATAATCTATGAACATGGCACTAAATTAGGGGTCAGTATGATCATAGCCCTAAATCAGGAGCCTGTGCAATCATAGTCCTAAATTAGGAACTATCCTAGACCTTAATCAGAACCTTGCATTGTAGCCCAAAGTGAGGATTTATTATAGCCCTTAATGAAGAGCCTGGATGGACATACTCAGGAGCCTGGACATATAGCCCTAAATTAGGAGACTGGACATATCATAGCTTTAAATCAGAACCTATCCTACGCCCTTATTCAGGAATATGAATGAAACTTGAAGCATTTACAATAAACACATAACATACATCAAGTCAACAGTTATATTTATGATATATGACTAATTTCTTTTTAACACAATTTCCTGCAATAAACATTTTGGTCTGCCAACACTTGTTCATTCAAAAAGTGGCTATAATAACTCTGGCACAATGTGGCGTCCAAACTTCTTAACTCAACAATAACATTATAATAAATATGTAAAAAAATTAAAAGTACAATTTAGTATATAAAATTCAATTAAATACAGAGTAGTGTTTAATAGCCCTGTCCTGCCTAGAAATCATTAACATATGAAATGAGATAATATTTTATTTCATGACAAGACTTTGCCGACAAGATACTGTATCAACGCGCCGGATAAATTAAAACGTCCCCGACATTTCGGTATCATAGAAGTGTCAACGAGATCTGCATTACCATAAAGCATTTTCAAAAGAGAACCGTGTGAATTACTGTAATTTTTTAGACACTAACAAGTTTTTTATAGTTGACATTATATCAGAACATGTAAAAAATGTCATAAGTAAGAAATTCAAATCTTGGTGCTTTGTTTGCCTATCAGGCAGAAATGTCACAAACTTGTCAGTTTGTTTTGAAAATTATTTTTTAATTATAATAATCTACCATGTGAATTAAAAGTTTAATGACACTTAATGTAAGATTAATTACCAACCAGGACTCTCATGTTCATCATAAATTACATGGATCTATTTCACACAAATTCCCACAATACGCTACTGACCTTGACCTCAACCTATGACCTCATAATAGTTATCAAACTATCTGTGGACTGGTCTATTAATACATTAGTTGGGCATCAAACTGTCTGTAGACTGGTATAAAGTATTACTTGGTACCAAACTGTCTGTATACTGGTATAAAGTATTACTTGGTACCAAACTGTCTGTAGACTGGTATAAAGTATTACTTGGTACCAAACTGTCTGTATACTGGTATAAAGTATTACTTGGTACCAAACTGTCTGTAGACTGGTATAAACATTATTTGGCACCAAACTGTCTGTAGATTGGTCCAGAACATTACATGGGCATCAAACTTTCTGCAGACTGGTCTAATGCATTACTTGGGCATCAAACTGTCAGTAGATTGTTCTAGAACATTACTTGGGCATCAAACTGTCTGTAGACTAGTCTTAAGCATTACTTGGTACTAAACTGTCTGTAGATTGGTCCAGAACATTACATTGGCATCAAACTTTCTGCTGACTGGTCTAATGCATTACTTGGGCATCAAACTGTCTGTAGACTGGTCTAAAGTATTACTTGGTACTAAATTGTCTGCAGACTGGTCTAATGCATTACTTGGGCATCAAACTGTCAGTAGATTGTTCTAGAACATTACTTGGGCATCAAACTGTCTGTAGACTGGTCTAATGCATTACTTGGTACTAAATTGTCTGTAGACTGGTCTAATGCATTAGTTGGTACTAAACTGTCTGTAGATTGGTCCAGAACATTACTTGGGCATCAAACTGTCTGTAGACTGGTCTTATGCTTTACTAGGGTATCAAACTTTCTGTAAACTTGTCTAAGGTCTTACTTGGACATCCAACTGACTGTAGACTGCCATGGTCTAATGCATTACATCAAACTGACTGTAGACTGGTCTAAAGCATTGCTTGGTACTGAACTGTATGTAGAATGGTCTGAAACATTACTTAGGCATCAAACTGTCTTTGGACTGATTGACACAAAACTGTCTGTAGACTGGTCTCAGGCCTTACTTAGCACCAAATTATCTGCAGACTGGTCTAATGCATTACTTGACACCAAATTATCAATGAACTGGTTTAGGGAAGTTCTTTGGACCACACTGACTGCAAACTGATAGGTTGTACCGCTAGATCAACATTGTGAACTAGTTTAAAGTGTTAAAAGGTTCCAACCAAACTGGTAATAATTCAAAATTGACTTAATCTCACTAATCTACAAGAAACTTTATTGTAACCAAATAAGGAACCACCTCCAAGATGATATGGGCTTAGGTGGACCATGGTTCTTCACACAATGACAGTATAATGACATATAAAGATTACATTGTCTTTCAGCTAACAAATCTCATGATCTCAAATCAGTATGTATGCCTGTATTCCTGTATTCCTGGAGTCCTATGATGATTCAACTGGATGTTTGAATCATAAATCTGATTCATAAATCAAACTGTATCAATGAAGATGACCCCTACCACATATAAAGGGTCACATGACAAATTAAATGTTTATCATTAATATTGATATTTTTTATATTTTTGTTTATAAAACTGTATCACAGATTATATCAATTACCATAAACCAATATTCGCAGCATATAAATCGTATTACTGTATGCCTTATTGGAATAATATATAATTCAACTTGTATGACTTATTGCGAGCAAATTGTCTTTGACTTCCGGTAACTGTATGACTTTTTGAAAGATTGTACAATTCAATGTATATGCCTGATTGTGATAACCGAAAGTTGACTCATGATACTGATCTAGTAGACGTTTAGTTTGATTAATATATGTTTGATAATTTTATATATTAAGTGAAAAAAAAAATTAAGACAAATTCTAGAACATACAAAACAGGGTATATTTTAATGACATTAAATAGAGACTTTGTCATGAGCTATTTTTAATAATTCCGAAAATAGCAATGCAAATAAAATTATATTGATTAAAAAATACTATTTTTATAAGTCAAAACAACATAACACATAAATGTCAAGCAGGAATGCCACAAAAATCAGTTTAAATTTTGCAATGCTTTTCATCTATAGAACTGCCATCCAGAAATTAAATATCATGCCAGGAAACTTTTATATGCCAGGACGAGAAAATGTAAGAAATGTGCGTGATGTCATTGACCGAGCCAAGATGACTGATTCACGTAATTACCTAACACATAAAAATATCACTTCATTACCATAGTACTGTTCTAGTATAGTATAACTAGGAGTACATATTTAACGGTGACCTCAGTTGGCAGCATATTGTATGTGAACAGTCTGCCGCTCAGAGGTTAGCGCATATACTGTGACGGTTTAATTTGGTGACCTTGGTTCAAGACCAGATGGAGGCATCCATATGCCTGCCATGCTTCAGCAGAAAGCTGATTGGCAAACAAGGCTATGATCAGATATACTGTCGCCTTGCGCACCGATGTGTATTTTAGTGTCACAGGACCAATATTTGACTGATACAGATACTATGTGCTGTCGTCAGCCTGGGTAGCTCAGTTGGTAGAGCACCTGAATTTCAAGGGGGGGTTGTGGGTTCCAGCCCCATCCTGGGTATATGATTTTTATGAACCCACAACAATGGCGCCCAATGGGGGACTGGTCTGTGACTGTTACATTGCTATGCATGTTCTTCTTTTAATTTATATCTCTAGTCTGAGAATTCAAGGAAGAATTCTAATGGAGCAGGGGAGAATGTCACCGGACCAGTATTTGACCGACCCAGTTACTATGTACTGTCGTCAGCCCGGATAACTCAGTTGGTAAAGCACCTGACTTGCAAGCGAGAGGTCGCGGGTTAGAGCCCCGTCCTGGGTGTATGATTTTTAAGAACCCACAACATTATTATTTAGGATATAGCGAGATATAACCTTGTTGAGCCAAAGGGGCGGTATTTTAAAGTTCTAACAATGTCATGGGTCATAATATACGTTGAAACTGCATCCAATTTTTTGTAAAAGGCATTGTAGCAGTTAATTTTCTTTTGTCTTATTCAGTTTTGTACAATTACTTTATTAAGTACCAATAACAAAGCACTAACAACAACATAATATGAATAGCAAAAGTAGTAGATTTTGGAGGAGCACATATTTTAGACGTATAGCTTGTGTTGCATGTTTTGTACAGCAAATTTCATGTGTAATATGAAACAATAAAATGTAACGAAATCGTAAAACTACATATCTATAACTAATGGTATGAAGTAATAAGGAATTTCAAGGACATGTCTGCGTGGGAGGATGGACGATAAAACTAATATCAGAAAATTACAAATATTTGACTAGATATTATAATAATAAAATATGTAATAGATCTAATAAGACTAAGTCTTATTTACATTGGAATGGAAACATTTATAAGAGAAATTTATTAATTCAATCATTGCAGATTGCAAAATCAATCTTAGATTTATGTAATAAAATTAATAAAATGATAAAATAAAATTAATATCAAAATATGCCAGTCTTGGTGTAAATGCCGGTCTTGGTGTATCTAATTAAGTTAATAAAACGATAAAATAAGTTAGCATGAAAATATGCCAACAATTTGTTTTACTCAGAAATTTGTTTTACAATTGAAAAAATACACAAGATAACCAACAATAGGAAAAAACAACCAATGCGCCGGATCACGATAACAGAGTGCATCACAGTGGAATGAAATATTACCCGACTTAATTAAAACCCAGACAGAAATGTTAATATGCAGAAAATCAATCATTTAAATGCAGAGACATACACGTCAATTTCATGATAAATTTCCAAATTAAATTATTTAAATGATTTACATGCTGTCAGTGATTGCATTCTTTCCCTTCCTGTGAATTTCATTACTGGTGACTACACATTGCGCAATAAATTATTTCCTTGTTTTTAAATGTAAATGGTAACAGGAAAAAATGCAATTGTTTCATAACTATAATTAATGCAGTGCTCGGTGCAAAAAGGCAACATACCTCAAATCTTCAAAAATCAAGGAAAACTGGATTTTCAAACAGGGGTCATGACACTAGGATTAATGATAGCAAAATTCTGAGTACAAAATTAACATTAACAACCGCCATACAGAAACGGTAGCAATGCTTATCCACCCTCGCAGGAGTCAGACATAAGAACACAATCCACACCCCCAAAAAATGGATATTTCCAGGATGCCACAATATATATATATACATGCAGTCCCGAACAATTGTTTTGTGTGTGTTCTACAATTACCATAAAGGGAGATAATAAAGCATGTTCGGTAGATACATGTGACACAAGAATGCCCATCAAATGGGAAACCTATCTGTAGTTCATTGGTTAGCTTGCTTGCCGTCTAGTCAGGTGATCTAGAATAAAATCAGAAAGCTGACTGTCAATTAAAGGCGATGGTTGACATTGCATGGCATGATCAAATTAGAAGAAGATACTGAAACAATTTTTAACAAATTTTGATATGAGTCTACACCTTATACTATATTGAAGACCTATAGAATTCACACATTGCACTGATCCGTGATTTAAACATTGACTAAATGGCATATTTATAAGTCTTTTTATATTGACAATGCAAATCTCAGGGCTAAAGGTGTACTGGTGTAAGCCCCTACTGGACAGCCCCGTTGATCCCGAGTGGCAATCACAGATTCAGGCCCCTGACAGTATAATGACATTACTGTCACATGACAAAACTAGGATCATATTTTAACGAAAAAAGAATAAAATTAATAGAAAAGATAAGATATGAGATTCAGGATATTTCATGATATTTCAACTCTTTTATCATTGATTGTATAACACAACCAGACAACATATGAACATAGTCTATAACAGAACGAACCAATAATTCTAGATTTGCCGTTTTCAGTCCTGCAGAAGGATTACATAACATTGAATCACAGTGTATCAAACAGAAAAGCACAATGCGCGAGTATTGGAACTGATAGTTTGATCAACATGCAGACGAAATTTTAATTTAAGGCAAACTTTTATTAATGGAATTTGATAAATTAATGAAACTATTTTACAATTTTAAATTGATAGAGGATTAGTCTCAATCAGGTAATATTTTATATTATTTATTTTTTCTGACTGATTTTTTTTAAAAATCCATTTTTCATATTTTTTTCAAATATTGTGAAGTTGGGATTCTACTCAATTATTTGCTGGAATCAATTCTCATTCAGTATTAACTTGCTCTTTTGTAAGTTAATGACAAGAGTTCAGCGTTCTCCACCATGTAGTGGAAGCCGTGGAAGAGCATTACGGTTAGAGCATGGAAATCAAACCAAGCTTGCCTCAGTGAGAATGTAAAGCTGAACTTATGAGTTCTCCACCAGTGGATGCCGTGGAAGAACATAATTAGTGGAACATGGGAATCAAACCAAGCTTGCCTCAGAGAGAATGTAGAGCTGAACTTATGAGTTCTCCAACAATGGATGCCGTTGAAGAAAATAACCAACAAACGGGGAATCAAAACCAAAATGTCTCCGTTCTCCATCAGTGGAAGCTGTGGAAGAACATAAGCTGCGGAGCAGGGGAATCAAACCCAAATTGCATCAGTGACAATATAGCACTGAACTAATTGTGCAAGCCAGACGCGACTGGAAATACAGAGACATTGTAGACATAGTACAGTAATTAATCTTGTAATACTAGTCATAGACCAATTAACAATCATAACTACTCAATGCAATTAAGGGTAAACCAAAATTTAACTATGAGTAAACTTATAATAGTCATAGTCGGCAGCTGACTACCATCTTAATTTGACGAATGATTTTACAATATTATAATTCTCATGCATATGCGTGCCATTTACAGCCTTTTATATTACTGTAAATCACTTATGTTTGTGAGATATTAAATTCACTGAATTTCCTTTGCATTTATACTTATTTGTCAGATTTTTAAAATATCAGATTTTTTAAAAGTAGTTTTAAGATTCCAACTTTCAAGTTAGGAAAGAATATCTATCTGAATTTATGAATTCGCAAGAATTTGACACTCAAATTGTGATTTATGAAAAAAATACCAAAACATTACGAACAATATTTAACATACAGTACATGCACAATTTAAATTTTATTGACATCAGCAGATTCATAAAAGGGTTGTTTAACTCCATGCAATAAAATTTAAACTTTATATTTACAACAAAATTAAACATTAAAATAAGAAATAAAATATATTTCTCACGCAAGAAATATAGTAAACCTGCAATACATGACGACCAATTATTTTTTGCTTAATTGCTTTGACAGTCAGTATAAAAGTGGTATACGATAAGCGAGATATTCTTAAAGGGGGACTTTGCCAGCGGTAGGGGGCACAGCATGGACCTTTTTATCAAGTCATTGGTAATAATCATTTCATGTAATATATTACACAGCAATTATAGGGAAATGATGAGGATGTATTTCTATCTTTGACCATCTGGGTATCTAGCATAGTATACTGAATATTACAATATCACTGTATGGGGCACTGGTTGGTATGTTACCATTCTATATATGAATGGTTTGTAGCTACACTTATCCTTGTAATCTTGTGCATCATATACGATTCTCTGTTTTTATGCCAGACATTTTTTGGTGAGGAGGAGTGTTAGGTTATGCAGGAACTTTCTATTATGTTGAACTTGATATACTTAGATAAAATGTTTCCAATTTAAGTTTTAACGTCCATGCTTTCACATAAATTTTATATCCTATTAAAACATTTACAATTATGTTGTAGTTCTAAAAACAAGTCCTCAATATTGATGTACACATGACAAACTTCAAAAGTAATGCTTATATTATATAGTGCCCATCCCCGAATTACAGAACAGTATCATTTTAAACATATTAAAATGAAATTCATTTTTAACATTTTTCAATCTAATTAAAACACTTACTACAGTTCATTTTCCGGGGTAAATAATTCACGATAATTTAATATTTCAAATGCAATTTACCAATTTGGCAATTAAATTTTTTTCTAGTTTAAAAATTTAACTTAGCATCTGTTTCGATATGTTCCCAGTCATTGTGAAAGACTAATAGCTTGATTTGATTATTTCACATTGGCCAGGTGTAACTTTTATAGTGATGTACAGTATGACCATATGGGTTGGAATCCAACTACATGTATATATACAAACAATTTATGTGGATGTGTGTATAGTTTATCAATATCTAATTGGTGAAAATTCTATGAATTTAAAAGTTTTTTGTCTTCAATGTTATCATATTAATTTAAGATATAAAACAAGCAGTTTCTGCGTGTAAAACGAGATGCTATCATTCGCATATCATTGTCCAAGTTATCCTGACCATATACCACATGCTGGTTGATAATGATAAGGAAAAATACAACACATGTTCTGACTGACCCTTACTGATACCAGTTTTCGCACATTGCCATTAATGAATAGCCTGCTGACCCACTAATTTTTTTCCTGGTAAACCAAAGTCCCCCTTTAACATAGTATGATTAACCTACCCGATAAAATTGCCCCTACACAAAAATTATAAAAAAAGTCAGTGTCAGTATTTTAAAATAAATTCAAGTGTTTATTTCATACATTAGAACATTTTCTATTTATTTTGGTTGATTGTAAATTGAATGTTTCCAAGGATAATTAGTCACTCTAGATACCTCAATTCTGATGGTAGGACTATCCTTTGCAACAAGGGTATGAGCGCTTACATTTTTAAGCAGAGCAGCTATCAAAAAAAAGTGTAACTATCTTTATGTCTTTTTTGGTATTATGCCGTCTAGGACTGAACCCACGACCTCCCACATTCAAAGCGGACATTCTACCTCAAGACTTATTCATCAAGTCCCCAGTGTTAGAATGCTCTATCAAGTTATACAATAACTCCGAACGAATCAATCAGACCAATTTCTTACTAGTTCACGCCAATATATGTCATTCCTAGAGTAACCTAATTTTTCGAACTGTTGACAATATAAACACAACCAGAGTGGTGCCAGCTGTTGCCAGTTTAATGGTGTTCATAGTATCCTATAAGAAATAACATTTCCTGCGTAAATGAATACACAACAATAAAAACCACACACAGCTGCACAGTAATATTGTTATATATATGCACTTCGGATCTTCGAAGCTTCCTACTGTAAAAGATTAAGTCATTTTGTGACCCAAAGTTTTGCATAATCTCAATTTATAATACATAAGGTGGTGTAATATTAACAGAAAGATTACTAGTACATGCTACTTTGGGTGAATTAAGTCAGCCTTTTTCTGATATGGTATCTCCAAAATGACTGAATTATGTCAACTTCCTCAAACTTTGAATAGGTAAGATACATAATTCACTCAATTGATGTCCCAAAAAATACTGTTCTCAACAGTGTTACCGAGTTCCATTTGAATGTACTTGCACAGTTTTACAGCGTCCCAATGTAAACAAAGGCAATGCAAATTTAGTGTCACTAGTTAATGTATAAATACAGTTCTCAGAAACCTTAAATGGTCATTTCTTAACAATTATATGTTTTTTTTATCAATTTTATTATCAAGTTTGAATAAACTATTGAATCTCGTACATTCAGAAAGTATATAGACTTATTGAAGATATCTGGGAGTGAGCATAATTAATGAGCAGTAAGTAATATGAGTATAACAAACAGAAATCATTGATTATACCCATATAAGTATATGATCTACCAATAATATGAAAAAAATATGAAGAATATAAACGAGTTAAATAGCCAGGTACAAAGAAAGCTTGGGTACGTTTCCCACGTTCTGTGGGAATATTTGCATATTATTAACAGAAAGATTACTAGTACATGCTACTTTGGGTGAATTAAGTCAGCCTTTTTCTGATATGGTATCTCCAAAATGACTGAATTATGTCAACTTCCTCAAACTTTGAATAGGTAAGATACATAATTCACTCAATTGATGTCCCAAAAAATACTGTTCTCAACAGTGTTACCGAGTTCCATTTGAATGTACTTGCACAGTTTTACAGCGTCCCAATGTAAACAAAGGCAATGCAAATTTAGTGTCACTAGTTAATGTATAAATACAGTTCTCAGAAACCTTAAATGGTCATTTCTTAACAATTATATGTTTTTTTTATCAATTTTATTATCAAGTTTGAATAAACTATTGAATCTCGTACATTCAGAAAGTATATAGACTTATTGAAGATATCTGGGAGTGAGCATAATTAATGAGCAGTAAGTAATATGAGTATAACAAACAGAAATCATTGATTATACCCATATAAGTATATGATCTACCAATAATATGAAAAAAATATGAAGAATATAAACGAGTTAAATAGCCAGGTACAAAGAAAGCTTGGGTACGTTTCCCACGTTCTGTGGGAATATTTGCATATAGGATCTAAGGTGTAGGTCGAATTATACAATGTAAATTGTGTAATTAAAATACCTTCATGCAGTTTTCTGTGCCCCATTAAACCATTTTTAGAAATAATTTGATATATGGCTCTATTATCAATTACACTGGATTATTCTGCTAAATGCTAACACTTACACCTACTTATTGAATAGAAATTATGAACAAGAGCATGACTTGGTAAACAAATCGGCACAACGGGGGTGACAAAATTGTGTCAAATGACATAATTAGTATCTCCTTTAATGTGCAAACCTGTTGAAATAACTAAGATCCGATTTCACAAACTTTCTCAAAAATGATTTTTTTCTCATACTTAATATTATTTCAAATTATGTAATATTATCAAAGTGACCCTGAGATAAGAAGGTCTAATATGCAACAACTGGTGCTTAATTAAAGTTGACATCTGCACAACTATTCTCCAGATAGTTTCAGGTAAAGGAAAGACCGAGTATTTATAGGGAACACCCAAGCACATTGAGAAGGGCATCTCTAAACTGCATTGGAAAAACATCAAATTGACAAAGCAGGGCCTCTCTCTAAATTGAATTGGCAAATCATCAAATTGACAAAGCAGGGCCTCTCTCTAAATTGCATTGGCAAAACATCAAATTGACAAAGCAGGGCCTCTCTCTAAATTGCATTGGCAAAACATCAAATTGACAAAGCAAGGTCTCTCTCTAAATTGCATTGGCAAATTATCAAATTGACAAAGCAGGGCCTCTCTTAATTGAATTGACAAGAAATTAAATTGACAAAACAGGGCCTCTCTCTAAATTGCATCCGCAAAACATCAAATTGACAAAGCAGGGCCTTTCTAAATTGCATCGACAAAACATTAAATTGACAAAGCAGGGCCTCTCTAAACTGAATTGACAAGACATCACATTGACAAAACAGGGCCTCTCTAAACTGCATTGACTAGACATCAAATTGTCAAAACAAGGCCACACTTCACTGCATTGACAAAGTACCAATTACCAAAGCAGGGCCTTACTGTATTCTTATACAGTCAGACAGAATTGGACAGGTCCTAAGAGCAATAAGACAGGGCCTCGCTTACATGCAATAAATAACGTGAGAACTATAACAGAGTTCAGCAGAAAGGCAGGTTTTATGTAATCATACAGGGTGCGAGATCAAGATGCGAGACCTGACAAATGCTGATGCATAATTTATTATCTAGATCTCTATTGATAAATTTATAAGCCAATTAAATAAGTCAGAAACTAACACCTGGGTGGGTAGCTAATTAATTCAATCTGATTATTGCAGGGTTTCTCACATTATTGCTATAACTTACCTGCATCGTGAATATAAGTTTTGATTTGAACTGCAATGGGTGATCGTACAAAGCGTGTGAGTCCATTTGAAACCTGGTAGGTAACATTACCTGTACCATTATCATCTTTATTGCTATATGTTTTGTAGTTTATTGTCGTGATCTACCCCAGTTTACAAACATCCAAATGGGGTAGCGGTATATATCATACTGGTGCACAACTTTGTAAAATACATTTTATGAACTTCTAACTGACTGATTTAGACCTGTTGAACATATATCATGCCTGTTGTAAAGGTTCCTCACATAAATATAAGCAAGGGTAATATAATAACGAGGTTGCAAGAAGGAACAATGTAGTAAATGCTTGACAGAAAGCAAGGACAATGTGGTAGCAAGGACAATGTAGCAGCAAGGACAATGTATATATAGCAGCAAGGACAATGTAGCAGCAAGGAAAATGTAGCAGCAAGGACAATGAAGTATCAAAATAGAAAGCAATGACAATGTATTAGCAAGGACAATGTAGTAGCAGCAAGGACAATGTAGCAGCAGCAGCAAGGACAATGTAGCAGCAAGGACAATGTAGCAGCAAGGACAATGTGGTAGCAAGGACAATGTAGCAGCAAGGACAATGTAGCAGCAAGGACAATGTAGCAGCAAGGACAATGTAGCAGCAAGGACAATGTGGCAGCAAGGACAATGTATTAGCAAGGACAATGTATTAGCAAGGACAATGTAGCAGCAGCAAGGACAATGTAGCAGCAGCAAGGACAATGTAGTAGCAGCAAGGACAATGTATTAGCAAGGACAATGTAGCAGCAAGGACAATGTAGCAGCAGCAGCAAGGACAATGTATTAGCAGCAAGGACAATGTAGCAGCAAGGACAATGTAGCAGCAAGGACAATGTAGCAGCAGCAGCAAGGACAATGTAGCAGCAAGGACAATGTAGTAGCAGCAAGGACAATGAAGCAGCAAGGACAATGAAGCAGCAAGGACAATGTATTAGCAAGGACAATGTAGCAGCAAGGACAATGTAGCAGCAGCAGCAAGGACAATGTAGCAGCAAGAACAATGTAGCAGCAAGGACAATGTAGCAGCAGCAAGGACAATGTAGCAGCAAGGACAATGTAGCAGCAGCAAGGACAATGTAGCAGCAAGGACAATGTAGCAGCAGCAAGGACAATGTAGCAGCAAGGACAATGTAGCAGCAAGGACAATGTAGCAGCAGCAAGGACAATGTAGCAGCAAGGACAATGTATTAGCAAGGACAATGTATTAGCAAGGACAATGTATTAGCAAGGACAATGTAGCAGCAAGGACAATGTATTAGCAAGGACAATGTATTAGCAAGGACAATGTATTAGCAAGGACAATGTAGCAGCAAGGACAATGTATTAGCAAGGACAATGTAGTATCAAGGACAATGTAGCAGCAAGGACAATGTAGCAGCAAGGACAATGTATTAGCAAGGACAATGTAGCAGCAAGGACAATGTATTAGCAAGGACAATGTATTAGCAAGGACAATGTAGTAGCAAGGACAATGTAGCAGCAAGGACAATGTATTAGCAAGGACAATGTAGCAGCAAGGACAATGTAGCAGCAAGGACAATGTATTAGCGAGGACAATGTAGCAGCAAGGACAATGTAGTAGAAAAGGTTATATAGAAAGTAAGCTTGGACACTGAAGTATTAAGGACGACTAATATGGTTGAAAGGATAACATTTCGTGCACATTGGCTTACTGATTACAGTTGCTTATATTACAGAACTAGCTTTCAAAGTTTGAATCACAAAATTGTTTGTAATAAATAGCTACTTGCACTCACAATTATAACTACAGATATTCTAACATTTATAATATATAGTGTGCCCACGCTTAAAAATGTGGGGGATAATGACGTATTTCTACAAAGGTGGATTAATCATGTGCACCATTTGTCAGTGATGTTTTTATTATGAAATATCTGTTTACTTGCGTAATTTGTAAAAACAATTTTGCAACAGTTGACCAAACCGATTTATGATTATAAACAAAACTTTATCCTGTGTGCACTTAATAATAGCAGGAACACAGTGTGCTACATTGCATCATGATTTGATTGGGTAACAAATTACCACATATAAATCAGTAATAAACAGTTCAAGTACAGTCCATTCAAAGTAAAATGAGCACGGTTATAAACATAAGCTAGTCGGTCAGTAAAACTACTACGTTTATCTAGGTTTAACTGGGTACACCTGAGTAAACAGTAGTTCCCACTATTCCTTTGAATGGGATAGTTCTCTCATTAGTATTACTTATTGAATCGACAGTATAGTAGCCAAATTATTTTATGTTATTATTTTCAAATGATAAAAACAATATTTTATACTTCATTGTCATAAAGATTTATGTCTAAGACCATAACTGTCAAACTTTGTTGTATGAATACATTAGTTCTCAATAAAACTTCAAATATGTTACTAGACATGATTCTTCATAAAAAAGGGGCCAGCCCTTAGTAACCAATGGGAGGGATCCCTTAATTAGCAACATCAGACTGTTACAAAGGGATTTTTTGAGACACACCATAATTTGTTTCATCAGTATTTTTAAAACAATTAATTAAAATGCACTGCTTTAATGTTTCTGTCGGGTCCCTTTTTGTTAATTAATTTGTACCTGTCAAATTTGGTGTGTTGTAACATGGGATCTCATCATTTGTGATACTGCAGATGTTCTATCAAGTCTGTCACAGCAAAAACATCCGTTGTTGTTGTTTTGCTCGTTGTAGCTCATTTGGTGTTGTTGCTGTTTAGCATGGTAGGACTTGGTGATATTGTGTCTTTTACGTTTGTGTTTTTCATATGAAAAGTTCTTTCTCATCCAAAAAGGGTTGTATTAATCAAATTTTAAGTTGCTAAGCCAATGCAAAGCTGTGCTACAAATGATCAGCCAGTGAAATCATGACTTACAATCAACAAATAGCTATTGTGAACACAAAGTATGCTAAAAGTATAATTTTTCTGGATGCTTGCTTCTTGAGCTACGAGCCAAATATTAAATGCTATGAATTTTAATAGATAACATTAAGTTCTCAACTTTAACTTGAACTATACAAAATTAGAAGTCATACCCTATATAAAGATGCAGAACAGAATTCATCATAGTTACATACACTATTTTGGTTCTTGTTGGGCATCTGTTGTTTTCTGTTCAAACTCTGCTACAGTTGTTGTTCTGTGGCTTCTTAAAGTTAAATATCTAGGTTACGCACGTTGATGTACTTTTATCAATAGAGTTTGTATAATAGATCCACCACCCTGTTTAACTACCCGGTTTAAATATTTACCTACAGAAACTGCTTGTTTTTATATTACATAATATGTTGCTCTTATTTTTTGCAGCTGTTGTTAGTCTTGTAATGGCATTACGCTAATACTACAGCGTTGTACTCTCCTCCCGATTGCCCATTTACAATGAAGATGCATCAGATTTTATCCCTCAATGTCCTGAAACAAAGGATTGGACAAAATCATATAAGGGGCTATGAATTTAAAAGGTCACCACAATAAACATGTTCATAATTCATGATAACAAGAAAGGGCTACAAAATACAAAACATCTCAACTTTTGAAAAACTGGAAAGCAAAAACTTATCAATGGCAGCTGGATTTGGACAATGTGCCATAAAACTGCAGTGATGGCAGCCGTGGTACAGCATCTGACCCCCTCATCTGAAGGTTAAAAGTCAAGGGTTTGGCGAGGTTGACATATGACCTTCAAAATCTCTGAAAAAGTTAAGGGACTAGTTAGTAGCACAGGAAGTGACCCTTGACCTTTAGTTTCTGAAAAAGGGTGGGGACCAGTCAATTTTAAAAGCAGGGAGCAGTCATTAAGTGATTTTTTCTACAATCAATGTTAAATACTGTACATTTGGGCATTAATCAAGACATTTAATCATCTGATAGAAATAGCTGGTTAAAAAATGAACCTCATTGAGACAAATGGCTGGCTGGACAACAAACCCACACACCCTGAAAAGGTGTAAAGTTGTCTAACAACTGAGGCTGCCCTGTTTTTCTACAAAAAATGTATGATGAAATCAGGCAGGAAAGGTAGCACTTAACCTAACCAGCCGAGCACAGCAATCAGAAACACCACAACACTACTTCAATATTCGTAGCAACATCAGGTTGTTGTGCATGTACATATTCAGTAATAATAACAATTAATTCTCTACACATCATGCAATGTTATAATTATTAGATGCATCTCATCAGTTTTAATGCCCAACACACAATCAAATAACGAAAACATACATGGCGTTCATAAACAATATAATAAATATTCTGTCTGTTCTTATTTACCAAGTGACTCATTGAAAATACATTAAAATGATTAATTAATTAATTAATATCATGGTATCTTAATTAGATGAATTTCTGTCAATTCTCATAAATAAAATGCAAGATTTTTACATCAGTAATAATGTATGAAAACAACAACAACAAAATATAGTTGTGTTTTATTTGTTGACAAATACATTGTACATGTATTTAATTATGTTCAAATTGATTTTTTTTATTTTACTCTTTTTTGTGTTTTTTTTTTAATATTGGATTTTTTATAATTATACTTTTTTCTTCACTTTATAATACAAAATTAATGTAATGTTTAACAATAGCATCTACATACAGCAGCCATTGTTTGAGTGCCATATACAGCATGTAATTTGCTAGTCTGGCCACCCAACTAGATAATATATTTTATCAATCAAATAGCATAACTTTTTTTAAATTTTGCTAGATTTTATTAGCTAGATTTTATTCTGGCTTGACTATGTTTGAGGGTGCAAAGGGAAATAATTTCATGAAAAAAAGAGTAGATTGAGGAGTTGTATTTCTAAACATAGGGTATGTTAGACAGACTAGTAATTTGCATGCATAAACCCTTTACTCCATTGGCTGACAAATTTGTACGAAGAACCCTTAATAAATCTAGAATGAACCAATGCGTTTTCATCCATCTAAGCTGATACAGTTCGCACAAGGCTCCAAAAACAGTACCCAATGTTGATAAATCCTATCATTTTGATGCAAGCATTGATATTCCATAAAAATCCTAAAAGGATTAACTTGCCTGGTTGTTTTTTCGCTAATAATAGAGGCATTCAGGGCTTTGATTGATATTTTGGTCCTTTGGCGCAACAATGTTGTATTTTATCATGTAGCATAAAGTAAGATGCAACCTTTTTGCACCAAAGGGGCAAATTTAAGTTCAATGTTCTGTTCATTTCAGTAGATTACCATGGTAACCGCGTCTTAACAGACATTGGTGTCAGTAACCTGGTACATAAACATGTACAACCAATACTTTTTCTTTTGACATAGTTACCACAAGCATATTTTTTGTATTGAAGTATCATTACTTGGCTGACATCTTGTTTCTGCTTGGTACCATGTGACAGATTTCTTGTGGACTGGTTCTCACAGTATTAGAGCAAAATGACCTGAAATCAATCAATAACACAGTCTGTTTTTATACAAATACTATTTGATTAGATGTAAACAGTACCCCACCAACATGACAGTATTGTGGCACATGACCAACTTCTACACATGACAATAATGTGACACATGACTTACATCTGTTCGTCATGGTTACAAAGAACAGTTTTGGGTCCATACCCACAAATGGTTACACATGTAAACATGTGGTTGACAAACTAAGTCCCTGCCTCCCTCCCACAACCAAGGTAATCACTTGTTGCCCGCAAAACCTCCATAGCTCAGTGGTTACCATGCTTGTAATCTTTGGACCTGGGTTCAAATCCAGGTAGAAGTACTCATGTGCCTGCCATATTTCAGCAGAAAGCTAACTGGCAAATAAAGGCTTTGCTCAGTATAACATTACCATAGTAATTGTCTTGCACAAACCAAGACATATAGGGCTGCATACAGGTCATAAAGGCTTACAAAAATCAAAATTCAAACAAAGGTGAACTATAAAGGGGCCGCCATGATCCTTTTGTTCATGTTGGCAAATCAGAATTGAATATATAATAGTAGATTATCAAGGTAAGAAATTGTCAGTCATCAAACATATCTAACAGTAGAATTGACAGAGTAAAACTTAAAAAAAAAATTGAAAAAAAAGTATTTAAAAAAAAAAGTTATAAATTGTTTTTTAACTCCTTTATCATTGATACAGTTACCTGTGTCGTCAAAGGCCAAAAAAGTAAGACTATAAAACAATTAGCTTGTATAACACCTGCGTGTTTCTACCCCCCTTCACATGTTTGCGTTGATAATAAAAAATATGACAGAGTTACTGGCCATTTATTTAACATATTTATATGAGTTAATACTACCGTGGGAATATTACATTATACATCAGGTAGTCCTTGGCTTGAGTATAAAAAGAAAATTTATTTACATAATTTTATATTCAATGTACGGGCCAGTTTAACATAAATGAGTAAGCCGAAGATGTGTTAAAAAAAAATTCTAAAACAATTCTAAAAAAATATAATTTATATAAAAAATTTGGGTAGATTAATAGATCTATATATTTTTTATACTTTTATAATAAATTTATAAATTCAGAAATTCATAACCAAAAAACGAAAATTAGGGTTTAAATATGGCAAGATTTAAAAAAAAACTAAAAAAATTAAAAATCTTCTAAAAATATAATTTATATCACAAATTTGGGTAGATTTATCTACATAATTTTTGTAATAAATTTATCACCAAAAAAAGAAAATTAGGGTTTAAATAAGGCTAGTAATAGAATAAGATCCGGCGACATGAATGAGGAAAGCGTCTGCATAATGAGGGATGGACCCATGAGAAAGTTACTATAACCTTGTCACCTATAAGGTACTTAACATAAATTTAAATAATAATCACATCTTTATGTCTGTTAGCGCAATAAGACCTTTTTTAAATAAAGGAAAAAAATCTCAATTTTTTCCGCCAAAATCAATTGTAATGCTTATGTATAATTTTGTTCCGCCAAAATTAATTTTAATGCTTATGTATAAAAGTGTTGCCACGGTGACTCGCATTATGTTTTTAACTAGGGTAATTTATTATCCTGTATTAAGCCCTATCTGAAAAGCAGCCAAATGGACGTATGAAACATCTACTTATATTATGCAAGTAGCATGACTGTGTTCTTGTCAATACCTCGATTCCCTTTGGTGCAACAAGATTGTATCTCATTATATTAGGAAAAGTAAGAAACAACCTTGTTGCACTAAAGGGACTTTTCCTGTCCATACAATATCTTTTTCTAGAACTAGGTGGTTCATAAATCAGTCAAATCATAATGTAAGCATAGATTCAAACCTACAGGCAATCACTCTCAAGTCTAATGCTTAAACTACAGCTCTCCGCCACGGGAGTTGCTTGGTATTAAAGATGTAAATTTGACTGAAAATCGAGACAGCTGATTGGACAGAACATTGTACAATCACAATGAGGCTGATGACATCATAATGACATCACTGCAGTGAATTCAATGCATAAACATACATTCATATGGCATGAAGTCCATAAGGCCAAATTTTTTTAATTATTAGGTTAAGGGAAATGTTTGAAAACTCTATTTTATGGAAAACAAAATAACAATAGGGCCATTGGGAGCTTGAGGGCCATCGTATGATTGACTTAGGGGCCAAAAGGGGCTTCTTTATATATTTCCACTCCCACCTGACCCCATAGCAAAATTTTGAAAGATTCCAGTAAAACCTAAAAATAATACAACTGCAGCCTAAATCCAAGCAAACATTATTATACATTCTAAATAATTTATTAAAAGCATGATATCAGAGGCCAAGAATTCATTTAAAATAACCAAATGGCTTTCATGCTATTGTTGTTGCACAATGGTCATTTTATTTAACAATTACACATTCCGAAACATAATGAAATAAAACAGAAATTGGAATAGATAAGAAAATGCAACACATGGGTAATTTGCATTCCGTTACCCAAGTATGACGCGATCATTATATTTGTAACTCTTCACAGAGAAGTAAGCAATGACATCAGCGTTAATTTCAAAGATCTATATTTGAAACTATTTGGTTATTTTTTATAGGCATTAATCATATTATTAAATATTTAAGTCCATAAATTGATAACAAAACAATGACGCTACAAAAAATTTATATCACACACAAAACCAATCATGACAGTGAAATTGCTATAACTTGGTATGACGAAAGTCTAACGACAGCTTACAGACATTTGCCGAAATTCTTTGAATGTTTATTAAAACTTCTCAATATCTGATAATAAAAATGTATTGAAAACTTGCTTCAGTGTAATGTAAGATTAACCTAAACATACTGAAAAATCCAAGTTCAAACGTTTTTGATGTTAAATCTTCGAGGATGGTGGAAAACTATTTTAAGTGCATTGTTTATACATATGTATCTATCAATTGCGCTGATTTTTATGGAATGTATTGGAATGTATTTTCAATCGCAAAAACTTGTAACTCCGACTTTATCGAAAACAAGGAAACAGTCATAAAAAATAGAAAACAAGAGATAAAAACGGGCAAACATCATAACTTTATCAAATACAATATTCTAGATAAAAACCATGGCATACCGTAAATCACTAGATATTATTATTTTACCAGTGATATTTATTTCGTAAATTTCAATAACATATTTATTACCCCGATTTATGAATTTGTAGTCAAATGTTTCACGATATGTTTTCCTGTCATGTTAGTATATTTACACCGATTTATTAATTTACCGAGAACTAAATTCTGGAATAATAGCAAAATTAAAACATCACAAATAGTACTCGACATTCAGTATTAACTTTTTCTATTACGAAAACCTCTCAACATTTCTCAACCATCTACTAAATCTTTATACTAATTTAAATCAACCATATTTTTTACGAATTTGTTCAAATCTTTTCAGCTCTAATCTTTCATAAATAGTTTTTAGAAAAAAAATCATGAGAAATTAAGACTTTTTTATTGAATAAGATCATTAATAACTTTAGCTTTATAAATTGCAATAGAAAAATAAGCACAAAACTGCTTACATTTTTGTTAGGCCAAAATAAACTAATATCGCGGTTCTATTACCTTCAGTACCTCACCTAATTGTGGCCCCTTCCCTTTTATTATTTTTTGGCATTATGCTTGAAATATCTGCCTATTGTCCATTGGCCAGTACATAAATTAAATCAAAATTCAAGAATTTAAAAAAAAATGTTTTTCCAAAAATACCTACCCTATTTTTTTCAGCACATCATCAGAACTGCAATTTCAATTTATTTCAGCCTCATACGGATCAAAATCAAGGCCCATGAAGATGACCCATGAAAGAGGTTTTCATGCTCCTAAATTTTCAAAAACGATAAATTTGAAGGGTTTAATGTTAGGTTTTGTATTTCAATTTATCGCACAAGAGTTTAATTCAGAGCGATTACACTGTAAATAACGCGAATAAACTTATCACTAACTGTAACTTCATATAGTTCAAAATTTGAGATTATAAAAAAATTGAGTTAGAAAAAATAAGTTACACATTAACAAATTCTTTTTTATAAAAAAATTCTTTAAAATACAAATTCTTTTTTTATAAAAAATTCTTCAAAATTATGTGATTTTTTAAACATTATCTAATAAAATCATATCAATAAATATTTAACTTATTTTACAAGTTAGAAATAGATACACACACACTAAATGGAAAAATTCCGCTTTATGAAGCGCATTTAAAAGCTTTCAGCTGATCTGTGCTGAAGCACGTTGAAGAAAAAATAACACGTAAATTGTTAATGGGCAATGATCGATCTAAAATTTTGCAATGAAAGTCACTTATATTATCATGCATAATAATCAATTTGTATGATGATATGTTGAAATTAAAGCCTATAATTGTTCGAAAGCAGCCATAAAGTGTAGAGAATATATAAACACATAATGTTAATAAATTGTCAACAATTATGACGCATTGATGCACGTAAAAATTCCAAAATATATTAATAACGCTTGTCAACCTATACCGTGGGAACTTTTCGGTAAAGAATAAAAAATGAAATCACGACAAGATGACTTTCTTGGGGGATATTTAACATAGAAGGCAAAACGACGCATTGATAAGTGTACACAAATTTAACTGAAAAAAAATCGGGAGTTGAAATTCAGACAGTGAAAATCGAGAATAGTGAAAAATTGGCAATTTTATTTAATAATCTTTGATTTAATGCACTGTGTATCTAGCAGATATCTTTGTTCGCTTGATTTATAAGAAGTGCTCGTGGATTTATTTGGAGTTTAAACGTAAGACTTTTATATAGCGTGTAAATAAATGGAATATCATCGTGATTTAACATTGGATTTATTTAGAAGTGAAGAATATTCAACTGGATTTATTTAAACTACTATCCTGACATGGTATTAAAGAGGGAATATAAAATAAATTCATGCAGATCAAATATATGCACAAGGTAATTCGATAACAATAAATTATAATCTGTATCAGTATATGTAAAATTGTTTAACTGCTAGAGTCGTTTGTTGTAGGATGATAAAAATGGGCTTAAAGTGAGACAGTTTCCAATCTTTGAGCAATATTACGTATATAGTGGCAATATTTTGGTAATATTTTATATAGGTGAGCTATTATATAGGGGCTTTATATGTGAGCTTTATATGTGAGCTTTGATTCCAAACTATATTACTTGAGCTTTTATATGTGTGAGCTTTGGTATTTGTGAGCTGTCAGCTATATATGTAAACTATGATATGCAAGTTTTGATACATGAGCTTTGATATGTGAGTTTTGATATGTGAGGCTATGATATGTGAGGTTTGATATTGAGCTATGATATGTGAGGTTTGATATGTAAGCTATGATATATGAACTATGATATGTAATCTTTGATAAGTGAGCTATGTCATGTGAGTTTTGATATGTGAGCTATGATAAGTGAGCTATGTCATGATATGTGAGTTTTGATACATGAGCTTTGATATGTGAGCTATGATATGTGAGTTATGATATATGAGCTATGATATGTGAGCTATGATATGTGAGGCTATGATAAGTGAGCTATGATATGTGAGGCTATGATAAGTGAGCTATGATATGTGAGCTATGCTTTGTGAACTATGATATTATGTGAGCTATGAAACATGATCTATGATATGTATGGTCTGGTATTTAAGCAATGATGTGAGCTATGATATGTGAGTTATTATATATAAGCTATGCTATGTGAGCTATATGTAGGATATGATATGTAAGCTATCATATGTGAGCTATCATATGTGAGCTATCATATGTGAGCTTTGATATGAGAGCTATGATATGTTAGATATGATATTTGAGCTATGATATGTGAGCTATGATATGTGAGCTATGCTATGTGAGCTATGCTATGTGAGCTATGCTATGTGAGCTATGATATGTGAGCTATGATATGTGAGCTATGATATGTGAGCTATGATATGTGAGCTATGATATTTGAGCTATGATATGTGAGCTATGATATGTGAGCTATGATATGTGAGCTATGATATGTGAGCTATGATATTTAAACTATGATATTTGAGCTATGATATGTGAGCTATGATATGTGAGCTATGATATTTAAACTATGATATTTGAGCTATGATATGTGAGCTATGATATGTGAGCTATGATATTTAAACTATGATATTTGAGCTATGATATGTGAGCTATGATATGTGAGCTATGATATTTAAACTATGATATTTGAGCTTTGATATTTGAGCTATGATATGTGAGCTATGATATGTGAGCTATGATATTTAAACTATGATATTTGAGCTATGATATTTGAGCTATGATATTGATCTATGATATTGAGCTATGATATGTGGGCTCTGATATTGAGCTATGTATGTATAAACAAGAAGAGATGTTTGTAAAACATGTATGTCCCCATGGCAGCCCAATCGTCGAAAGTTGTCAGGGTCACAGTGACCTTGACCTTTGACCTCAAAATCTATTAAAGTCATCTACTGTTGCTGAACAACCTCCATGTAAAGTTTGAAGACCCTTTGGTAAAGCCTACTTGAGTTATTGAATGAAACATACAGTTGATCGACCAACTAATAGTCCAAAAGACAAGAGCAAAGCAATATATACCCACTCATCAAAGATAGGGGGCATATTAATAAATGTGCAAATCATGACAAAATAGATGTAAGAACTACGTCCAAACATGCCGAACCTATCAAGTCACTACCACTATAATTATACCCTACCCCGACTGTAACAGTAGCCGATGTTATCACAGCCTGTTTTAATATTGAACTTAATATACTATTTAATACACATAAACTCTAGGTATATTAGATTCCATAGATATTATAGAGTTTCGTGGTTTAATTAATTATGAAGTACAAATCAATAGTGTGCCATACATATATTACCATATAAAGTCGTATAACAAAGTCTTTCACACAGTGCGATCTTAATAATTTGAATAGAACTTCAAAATAATAAACACCGACCAATCAAACCCCAACATTGATATTGATGACTTACGAATTTTGTTTGGTAACTTTAGATTTTGCCAAAGTGAGAAATAGTTGAATACTGTAATTCTAGTTGGTTGGAAGGCGATTATTGAATTGTCTTCTTTTGTCATTTTTTTGTGGTTTTAAACATCATTTCCCAACAACTTTTCAGTTATAAATGGCAGTTGATTTACATAGCCAGTTTTCCTGGACTGTATCCTAACCAGTACTTACTTAAACCTTTCCAAAGAAACAGGCACCTTCTCTCCATGTGGATGAAAATTGATACTAACCATGATAACAGGAGGGTGTTGCAGTCAGGACTAAATATGGTCCCATCTAGTAGGCACATAAGGCTGCTACCATGGCTCACCATTACTGTCTGTCTTATGCAATCTTCACTATTGCTCGAAGCCTCTTTCCAATGTGGTCAGTTGAGGTTATATTACTCCCCAAAACAACATCGGGGGTAGACACAAACTATTTTGGTCCCTGGTCCAAGAGAAAAGAAGCATAGAATTTGTAAAGAAAACAGCTACTCGTCCTTCAAGACTTTCACTAGTCCTTCTTGTTTTTCAATGACCCCGGGCCAAGACCAGCTTTCTGTCCTATGCAATATTCTCTATTTCTCCAAGCATCTTTCCAATTTGGTCAGTTGAGGTTATATTACCCCCCCCCCCCTCCCAAATAAAACACACAAAAACATTTTCCCTAGTCACGATTACCCTGATTGTGATAGACGCCCCCACCACCGTGTACCGCCCCCTACCATCATGTATTACACATACAACAATATAGTATAACAATCTTAACAGTATCGCCTGGTATAGCCCACTATCAGCAAACCTATCAAGTGCTTAATGATAAGAATTGACAATGTAATAATGACAGAGAAGTGGTATATAAGATACCTGAACCCAGACATTGAGACACATCCACTGGTTAATAACTATCATTAAACTTATCCAAAGTTCACAAGTTATGTTAAATGTACTGTTAGGTAATGTGGTTTTTCCTCTTTTTTATATTTGGTTTAAGGTCCCACAATTGAAGTGTGCACTGACATATTTGCCTAATCTATTATATGCAGATCACAAATTATGCCAAATCATACCAACAATGTCTGATATTGACCATATAATGTCCATCTTTATGGGGTGAATATATGTAAAATTAACTATGCAAATAAAAGCTGACCACAGTTGTCAAATTGGTCAATAAATGAGCAATTGAAAAATGATTGATTTTTATCATGATCAATTTTCACAGCTGATTACTGTAAGTGTTAATAACATGGGAAAAAGGTGGTAAATCGTTGCAAATTCTCGTGAGAAAATTACTCTTAATCAATGTTTATAAACTACTTTCAATGATAACAAAAATGTAAATGAACTTGAAATAATTCAAGGACTATAAAACAATCAATTGGTTGACATTAAATACTGTTTTATCAATATGATAAAATATCAATAACTCATTTTTTAATGGCCAACCATTTGGAGGGTCTGGAATCTGTATGGCCTCCATCAAGGTACTGTTTGATCAAAGCACTTACGGAAATCTTAAATTTACGGTCAAATTTTTAATAATTTGTTAACGACGAAAATTGTGGACACATATGGTCAGGAGGAGTTCTTTAACTGAATCATTTTTAGCTATATAAATCCATATGACACATGACACACACTGTAGTTGTAAAAAATGCTGAGCAGAGCGTTTATTTGACAATCAACTAAAACATCGCATGCATATGAGTGTCTCCACCCGGATTTGGACCCGGTCACCAGATTAGACGGCAAACAAGTTAACCACATTGCTATGAAGGCACTTAAACAAGTTATGAAGACTTTAAATTTGAGATTATATTTACGAATTTCATAAGTCCTTTGATAAAACAGTACCCTTGTACCTAAAACTTAAAAGTACTTAAATTTAAATGATCCATGAGAAATTAAGTCTGTGACAATTCTAGTACAAAACAATAACCACAGTTTCACTGTGAGAAACAAATCATATATATATATACATATATCATCAGGTATGCATGTTTAAATTAATCCACATCTTACATCCTCAGCAATCATACAACCATTTATCATGAATTTATTAGTTTTATCACCAATACATTAATCTTCATCATGGGTTAAACAATATATTGGCCCACCCCTGATCTAGTGGTCAACGTCCGTTAATGTGGCCGAATCACCAAATCAGTTTTTCTGGACTGTATCCTAACCCATACTATAAGTACCCTTTCATAAGGAAACAGCAACTAATCCACAAATGGAGGAAACTTAAATGGAAAGTGTCACTGTCATTTTCCAATGTAAGGGTATGACTTGCAGAGACCTCGAATCAAATTTGGAAACAAGACTGCATTCAATAAACGCTTATGCTCCCGTCGAAGCCATTTCAATAAGTGTAAGTCCAAAATTAGGTCAAGGTGAAGGTCAAAATTGAGTCAGGTGATACAGGTGTATGGAGAGAGTTCATAAACAACATCCATGCAAGTTTGAAAGCTTTGTAGCAAGCGATATTAATGCTAGAAGAAACGGTCAATTTGGGTTAACCAGGCTGGACAGACGAACGGACGGACAGGTCAATCACTATATGCCTCCTGATCTATCGATACGGGGGAATAAAAATTACTCACTTATCAATTTTTCTGACTCTACAGTAATGCTCCCATTAAAAGATACTGTTCTAATCCAGCATCAGACAGTCTGATAGTTCTGAATTAATAAGAATAAATACAGATCTTGGAGAATCATCGGAATTTTGTGGAACTTTCTACAGATTTCAGGGCGTATGTTCCTGATGAAATATGACTAAATAAATAAACCTATGACAATTATAGCAACAATTATAAATCTCACATCAGAAGAAGGTGAATAAACGACACAGCAAGACATAAACCGTCATTATCTCGGCTTAAATCATAGAATTTCTGTAAAAATGCAGTTTACTGCACTGCAGAGTTGTTGTATACAATGTATGGCATGCACCCAAGCGTATTGTATTGTATCCATATGCCTTTCAGCAAAGCTGTGTTGGATATTTTTTTATAGTTTACTGGATAAAATGACATTAATTGCCTCGATGATATCAATAGGCTGCAAATAAAATAATGAATCTATTAAATTTGAGCAGACAAGCTCCGACTAATCATTTATGAAGAAATAAAATCCCTGAAAAAAACTGAAATGTGACAACGAGTCGACAACATCAGCCTCATCAGTGTGATTGATGGTAGATATGAGTACTTTGGGTAACATTAGAGTCTTAGTCACCAATTATTCAACTTTGGGTTACTTTAAGATCTTAGTCACCTAAATGCTCTATGTTGGGTTACTTTAAGATCTTAGTCACTTACATGTCCTACTTTGGGTTACTTTAAGATCTTAGTCACCAATATGTTCTTCTTTGGGTTACTTTAAGATCTTAGTCACCTAAATGTTCTATGTTGGGTTACTTTAAGATCTTAGTCACTTACATGTCCTACTTTGGGTTACTTTAAGATCTTAGTCACCAATATGTTCTTCTTTGGGTTACTTTAAGATCTTAGTCTCCTATATCGACGGTGCCAAACCAAAACCCTGTAACTGCAAAAAGACAACTTTCCAGGAGACGAAAAAAACGTATTTACTCCGTTGAAATAATACCGACGTCTTGTAACGAAATGATTCTATTTGGAACCAAAATCAACTCCGACATGTACAAGAATATATTGACTTGTACTAAATCGCAGTTTGTACTGTCATATATGGAATTTTAGACTAATCTTTTTGAATCCAATAAAAATACGGTATTTTGTCACCTGACTGTATTGAAGTAATGCGATTGGCTATTTAGATGGCGACTAGATAGAAATTCGCGGGAAATCTAGCAGATGCGGATGCTGCAAAAAAAGTTTTCGCGCCAAAATTGAGTTACGATATGTTCTTCTTTGGGTTACATTAAGACCTTAGTCACTAAATATTCTATACTGGGTTCCTTTAA
This sequence comes from Spisula subtruncata, assembly GCA_963678985.1. Classification (NCBI taxonomy): domain Eukaryota; kingdom Metazoa; phylum Mollusca; class Bivalvia; order Venerida; family Mactridae; genus Spisula; species Spisula subtruncata. The sequence continues at coordinate 22,794,114 of OY787661.1, forward strand.
AATCTTAGTCACCAATATGATCTACTTTGGCTTACTTTAAGATCTTAGGCATCTATATTTATACCTTTGGTTACTCTTAAGATGGTGGGAATATTTTAACCTTTACAATCAAACTTCAAATATGGGAACATTACACCAAACACCAAAAAAATGATTAAAAATTAAGATTATTTTCTCAGCATGAAATACAACAGTGTCACAAAGATGACAGCATCCCGACATCAATGGTAGCAGTGGCGTAACAATGGCAACATCCTCACAAGGTGTGGCGCGGATAATAATTCACATTTTTAAATCCCAAACAATGTCATTTTAAATTTATCATAAGATAACATGTGTTTTACTGCTAAACCTTCAAATAATAAATGACCCCAATACAATTGAGGTTGACCTTTTTATCATTGAAGTAGGTAGAATTTTAATAACCTTATTTTAAGAATATAGGCTCCTTTTTTATGATGTTATTTTATCAAAAGAAGGAAGTGTGATATGACCTTGTATTATTTATTCATGGGTTTTTTACCAAGAAACTTGTTACAAATTGGTAAATTAAAGATACTTTTTTTACTCCTCTACAGAAATGAGAATTTCCATAAACTGTTGTCACAGAAATTGTGTGAGAAAATCCCTATCCCATAACTACAACCTCTTTTAAAAGGAACAATATCACTCGGTTCCAAAAAGTAACAATCTACTTTGCATTGTACATGTAACCTCTGCAGAACAACAACCTCTGTACAACAGCCAAACTTAGTGTTTCCAATAGGGTGTTACTCTACGGAGGTTGTGCTTTACATATCATGGATCATCTTGTTACCTACGCATAAAAGAAAATGCTATTGAAATATTTTCTGATTTTAAACATCAAATAAAATAAACTTTAGTACAACCTCTGTGGAGCAATACCCTTTGCAAATTGGGAGCTGTATATATTAGCTGTTATGTAGAGGTTGATGTAGTTCTACAGAGACTAAGTTAATAGTAAATTTTCAAGAGAAATTTTGGAGGAATTGCTGTAGAGAGGTTATTGTTTTACAGAGGGGGTCGCTCTAGAGATGTGGTACTATATGTCCTTAGAAACAGAGGTTAAACCTGCCATTAACAATAAACTTCCACTCATCTTCATGCAATTTGAAAAATATATAACCAGGTATAATGACCTATATAGAAACCAGGTTGCTACTTTTTTTCTCAAACTCTGGAGATGATAAATATAAGCTACCGGAGTCTGTTAACTATCACTGCTGCATTCGTAAGACTCAATATTACTTTGTACTAGAATCTAGGGATTTTTTTACTTCCATTTTATTCCATGTTTACATTTTCCAGGTAAGAGGAAGGCGCTGATTTCTAATCGCATCGAGGAGTATGTGTGTTTGTATCTGAACCTGGGAAGCTGAGAAAATACGCTAGTGTGGAATACCGGAGACGTACAAAGTGCTCGCAAGAGTTAGCAAACATAGAATTGTATTATTATCAACTTTTGTGCTTTTAATCAACTTTTTTGTGCTTTTAATCAACTTTTTTGTGCTATCTATTCTTCTGACATTTTTTGTATTATGTGGATTTTTAAAACGTACATTAGTGAATGCTGTATCACATTCAAAAGGAATCTTTTTGGATTTAATGTATATGAGCAAAATTCAAGGTAAGTTGTTTTCTTTTTTTTTCTTTGGGTTCAATGTTATAATAATATCAAGTTTGTGGACCAGTCTTAAGAAAGCAGTCATGCCATTGGTCAATATTTTGACTGTCATGGGAAATAACCAATCAGTGCCATTATTCTTGAGAATGGTCTTTAATCCAAGATTATACTAAATTTATGTCTCCTAGTTAGAAATCAAAGGATAATCAAATTTCAGATTTTGTATTTTATGCATTTTTATAAGATTTAAATATTTACTATATGCACATTTATCCAGGGAAAAGAGAATATGTTAGAAAATTATCATTATACCAGTTATCACTAATCTAGACTTTCTAGTCATTCTTGTTCATCAACCTATTCTTCACCAGAATCAGTATGCCTGTCTAGGTCAGGTGTTGAGGTTGGTGGTTATAGGGTCCTCATCATTGTGGAAATTTGGGTCTTATATACCTCATATGTCATTTTGGCCATATTTATATATTATTTTCTAAGTCAGTTTTATACATGTGAGTATGTCTGTATCAGCTTATATTGCCCCTGGTCTGGGTACTTGACTTACCACAGTTGTATGACAGACTATTGTAAGCAAATTGTCTCCAACATTACTACAACATTAAAAGTACCTGCGTGACATTATGAAATAAGAAGGTAACTTACTATTGATAAAGAGACTTGGGCTTTATACTTGTCAACAACCTCATCAACAACACCATTGACGACAACAACAACAGCAGCAGCATCAATAGCAACATCAGATATGTAATTACATTAGTAGCAATATCTGAAAATAGAGAAGTTGTTCAGAATATAGAATGTGTACAAAGTAACTCAGTATTATACATACATTAAAGCCAGATTGTACTTAGAAAGGTTTTGATAAAAGAAAATATATTCCACACAAAGGGCCAGTACTCCATCAAAATCATCCAACCTAAACTTTCTGACAATGTGCACAAATAAGCTTTAATTACAAGGTATTCATTTAAATTTTCATAGAAATTAGATGTGTCTTTAATGAGAACAAATACATACAAACATTGCGACATCCAGACAGACGTCCAGGAAAAATCAATACCTCTCCCCCATTATACATGTGATTCTAGCACCTCACAGACCATATGTACCTCACCCCAGACAGTTCATCATGATACCTGCGTCCAGGTAAATAAACTGTACTCAGTGTTGCTCAGTTGTTTTCCAGAAACAAATGGCAATTCTGTCAAACTCGAAGGAGAAACATTTGATCTTTCAAAGTTTTTCCAAATTTTTAATTCTGTTTTGACTAAACTCTGGTAATATTTTGGTTCTTTCAACAGTTTGCATAAGCCAATAATAGTAATTAGGATTTCAGTCTCCTGAGAGACCATTCTATTACAATACAAGGTAGACCTTATCCTGATGAAATGGTTTCGGAACTTAACTTTAAGGATACCAGTCTCCTGAGAATCTATTCTCTTACAATACAAGGTAGCCATTTCCTGATGAAATTGTTTCTTAACTTAACTTTACTGCACTGATATTCATTGCTTTGTTCATTTCGTTTGACTACCCGTACTTCCAAAACATGAAACTTTGCCAGCTCAATTCCACTCTTGTATGCCATAGTATCCTAGCTGGCTTTTTCAATGCACTTCCCCTTACATATAAAATAGACTTGGTCCCAATTGAGAAATATTAAATTTGGTTACAACATAAACATCACGAATGAAGGGGAAAAATTTAGTTTGATATTACACTAATCAAATACTGTAAAATCATTAATTTTCATGGGAGACTAAATTTTGTGGATTTCGTGTTTCACTTTCAACCACGAAATTAAACCCCATCAAACAATTATTTTGACCCTTGTATTTATTACCTGAAATGCAAAATCCACGAATTAACGTCCAATCAAAATAGTCATTTTTAACAAAACCATGAAATTTCATCCCATCGAAATTAAATGATTTTACAGTAACAAGGCATGTTTATGAGAACTACCATAATCAATAAATTATACATTTCAAATAAAATTAACATGTTCAGGTATTTCCAAGCATATTCTGGTTCTAATTGTTTGAACTTTTACACATCCTAAAGGTAAACACAACTTCATATAGGTTAACCTTCTCATACCTGTTTTTACATGTATTTGAACAATGCCAACATAACATAACATTACTTTTTCCTTGGCACTCTAAATTAGAAAGGGAATAAACTGCTTTCTCTTTTATCATACCCTTGTGGCACTGGATGCCAAACATGAGCTGTTACAAAAGCAATTGAAGCAAGTTCAAGAACTTTACAACAAAAGTACAACATGCAGAGATCCAAATAGCTCTTCAATGTATTAGGAGACCGACGCTGACTTTTAGGGGATGTCTGTATGTGTTTTCTAGGTACAGCCCCTAATTTTAAAGAGGTAACCTATGACTTCTATATAAGGATTGGGGTTTCCAAAGACTTAATTGGATTTCTTGGGATAGCTTTGATTTCTTAAGACTACCTGTTATTTTTAGAAACTGGACTTTCTAAGGGCTGTGATTTCTAGGGATTTGCATTAATTTGTAGGGACTACCTTGGTTAGTATGGGCTACCAGTGATTTCTAAGGACTGTCTGTATTCACCATATATCAACCAAGTTCTGCCATATAACAAATCAGGACAATGAACACACTATCAAACACAGGGCGGATAGAAGAACATGGAATTTTCCACCATTACAAATACAACATATGTTCTAGGTAGCATTAGATATCTGCTAAATCATTCAACAAATGTAGGGAAGCAATATTTTGTACCTGTAACTTGTTGTTTGTTTTTCCTGTTAAGCATTTCACAATAACTGATGTTGAAGTACCAATTCACCTGGTTATACATCTCACCATTCTACCTTACATGTCGGGGATAAAACCACTGCCAAATCTTAGTACATCAAAACATGCGATTCATACACCTCAAAGAATCACAGACCAATAATCATACAAACTTTGATTTTTTGATATTTTTCTGTGTAACAGACACATTATAGACAGGTTTGCACTGTAATGTATGAACGATCAGTGCAGTCATGTTAAACTAACAGTGCACTGCCCTGTGAACGCTAATGAATAAACTTATAACACTTTTATTGAGCAATGGATAGATGCTTTGGTTGATTGATTGTTTGTTTATTTATTATATATTTGATTAACTTATTGTGGTTGATTGATTGATTGATTGATTGATTGATTGATTGATTGATTGATTGAATGATGTGTATTATCCATTATTATTATTAATGGCAGATAAAGTAGGTTAACGAATCACCTTACAACAAGATATCTCTAAGGTGGCCCTTTCCCCAGCGAAAACTTCTCCAAAGTGGCCGAATCCTTGATCAGGAACAACTTCTCCAAAGTGGCACACTTTGCTCAGAAACAACTTTGACCTGCAATCATTTTCCTGAAATAAGAATAACATTATAGGTAATAGATCACTCAGTCTGGAAAACTTAGTGCAAAGACCTGTAGAATCTTCCAAGTCAATGATCTTTAGCAGACAAAATCAACGAAAAACTATAATATAGTATACCATTGAAAAACTCACACAGAAAAAAGCTGCTACAGTACCTTGATTCTAGTACACTTTTTCTGGCAAACTATGGCAGAAAAATGTATAAAAAATACATTAATATTGCTGACATTTCCATCTTCCACCCTGTTGGCAATTAATTGAGCATTGCCAACACCGCCAAACATAAATTGATAGATGACAATAATAAGAATATGTTCCAAAACTATGTTGTCAACCTCTTACATCCGACCCGAGTCATTAATTTATTTTGTACTGTAGCCTACCGGTCAACTAGCCATACCCCATACCAGTCAAGACATTACACCCCAGGATCCCCTACCCGTCAATACATAATACTATTAGACTATTCTAATGTTGCCAAGAACCAAGCTTCTCACTAGCATATCGAAGCAGAACTTCACTTTTACGTACATTAAATACAACTTGGATTATTACAGCATTTTCATTTTTTCTCTGGCACGAATGCCAAGTTTTATCTTCTGTCAAAATTTCTTATCTTTTAAACTGATTTAATGATGAGCGTTTGGTAATTGAAAGCCTTCAACACATAGAGTCTATGTATTTTTGAGCGATGCTGGCACGATACCATCTAACGATACTGCAAATCTGAGCAGCGATGTGTGCAAGGTATTATCAAATAAGAATAGCTATTATACTGCAATTATTACATCTCTCACTTTCCCTTGTATCAATTGTTAAAGTTCTTACAGATAAGATGAAAGAAATTAAGATAATAGCTGCTACACTTATAATATTGAAAAGAGAAGTTTAGAAACAACGAGTGCCTGTCATTGAATTTGAAAAACATGGTCCTTGACAAAGCAATAAGACTTTTTAAAAACTCCTATGGTCATGCATGGTCCTCGGCCTAAACATGGTCCTTGACTTGGCAGTAAGATATTTTTACTCTCCCAAGACAAAGTCCTTGGCTAAGACAATCAGATGTTTTTACTCTCCCAAGACAAAGTCCTTGGCTAAGACAATCAGATGTTTTTACTCTCCCAAGACAAAGTCCTTGGCTAAGACAATCAGATGTTTTTATTCTCCCTAAACATGGTCCTTGACTTGGCAGAAAGATGTTTTATTCTCCCTAAACATGGTCCTTCAGGCTTGACAAATCAGATGTTTTTATTCTCCCTAAACTTGGTCCTTGGCTTGACAATTAGATGTTTTTATTCTCCCTAAACATGGTCCTTGACTTGGCAGAAAGATGTTTTATTCTCCCTAAACATGGTCCTTGACTTGGCAGAAAGATGTTTTTTACTCTCCCAAAACATGGTCCTTGGCTTGACAAATCAGATGTTTTTATTCTCCCTAACCATGGTCCTTGACTTGGCAGAAAGATGTTTTTTACTCTCCCAAAACATGGTCCTTGGCTTGACAAATCAGATGTTTTTTATTCTCCCTAACCATGGTCCTTGACTTGGCAGAAAGATGTTTTATTCTCCCTAAACATGGTCCTTGGCTTGACAGAAAGATGTTTTATTCTCCCTAAACATGGTCCTTGACTTGGCAGAAAGATGTTTTTTACTCTCCCAAAACATGGTCCTTGGCTTGACAAATCAGATGTTTTTATTCTCCCAAAACATGGTCCTTGACTTGGCAGAAAGATGTTTTTTTACTCTCCAAAAACATGGTCCTTGACTTGGCAGAAAGATTTTTTTTACTCTCCAAAAACATGGTCCTTGACTTGGCAGAAAGATGTTTTTACTCTCCCAAAACATGGTCCTTGACTTGGCAATCAGATGTGTTTTATGCTCACAAAACATGGTGCTTAACTTGGAAAATTAATGTTGTATTACTCTCCCAACACATAGTCCTTGACTTGGCATTTTGATGTAATCAGGATTTGAATGTTAAATAAATGACTCTCAATAGCACCAACACAAAATGTACAGTAAAAGAGTAAGGAGCCTCAACAACAACAACTACCTCCACCTGGCATAAAACTGATCGACAAGTAAGTAGTGAAGGTGACATATATCAATTAGCACGAGCTAATGATACCCCTGTTAGATTCAGAAAGTACAATTATGATACCTCACGAAAAAAGCTCAACCTGATTTCCATTCAATTTCGAGTATAGCTTCTAAATAAGACTTAGTAATCCATATTTCCTCATTAAACGCTTATATCATTCATCAAGAACACCATAATTACCTTCATTGAAGAGTAGCAATGAAGAGTACCGGTACAAATGTTTTACACATTTTTTTTAAACTCTTCCAGCAGGTTTTTTTAACCATGCTTCTTTCACAAGAATCAATTCTGGCAAAACTCCCAACATGTAATTGCTAATTATTTCACCCTTTTTCACAAAATCCAAAATTAACTTTTGCTGGGAACATGAACATTTCACAATGTGATGTGATCAATTCTTGGCAAACAGCAACAGGATAAAAACATGTTGGTGTTCACTTGTTTATTAACAAAACGTTTCCATGGTAAAAATTATGTATTTGTTATAGAAGGATAGGTGTGGGAATTTGTTTTTCATTTTGCTGAAAGTGCATAAACCAATTATCGAACAATCCTGTGTAATAAAATACTCGTATAAATGATTTCATGCTTTCTCATACATCTTGAAAGTGCAGCCAAACTTCTTTCTTCAATACCACAAAAACCTACATTTCGTACCTTTATTTATTTATGACGTAATAGATCTGAGTTTTGCTGTAAACCCATGAAATTCTCTAATACCCCAATACAGATAAACTTCACAATGCCCCGTAAGGATCAGAACAATTCCAGAAATTGCTCAATCTATGTTCTGAATCTAATAGCAGCTGCCCTGATCCAATGGTTAGTGTCCTAGATTAGTTAGGTTGGCAATTGCATTTGATCCCTATGTTGCAGCATGTCACACCATTCCATGCTTTGACAACAATGCCAATTTTCCTCCACAAGAGAAGAAACTGGGTTGGTAAATCGGTAAGCTACCCAAAAATCACTGCAAATCTTTTAACAAACAGCATAAAACCCCAATAAATAAACGATCTGAATATATCATAGTTTTATTTATCATTTTAGAACTGAATAATGTCGAGAAACAGTATAAAACCCAAATAAACAAACAATGATCAAACATGTCAAACTCATAGTTTTATTTACCAGTAAATAGGCAAAATGATCAAATACAAACAATAACAAAACCCTGATCATGTGACAATGACAAATAACATACAAAATGTATTTAGAAATGTGTCTGGAAACTATGGTTACCATTTCCCAGGTTTCTACTGTTCTGCTTAGTCTGCTACAACCAGAAGTTCCGGATTTATTTTGATTTAATTTTGATTATCTAATTCTCATTGACCTAGATTCACATCATTGTGTTCACAATGCTACGCAAACATCTGTTTTTCCAGGCAGCTTTGTGCCGCTATCTACCATAGAGACGCTCCACACACAATGAAATCAAGCCTGCCAAATCTACCTGCATGATAATACCATGCAAAAACAACAATGACAACTTATTAAGCCAAAACTTTTTATACTGAGGCCATAAAACTTTATGATGCAGATACTACTCAATATTTGTTGTGAAAAAAGTTGTTTCTAGTAAATTATCAAAATGTACCTACCCTTTCTTAACCCTTTCAAGGCTTCACAGTATGTTTTTATTGTTCGTTTGTTTGATTGTCCTTGTAATTTGAATGTTTTATCTGTGGCTTTTTTGTGTTCTTTGTGTGCCTTTCAGACTCTAAAGTTCTGTTCAGTCTTCCTTTTCCAATAATTGTATTGTATTATCTTTTTAATAATATTAAAATGCTATGGCTTTGCTATGTCCACTGTTTGCATAAAGAATATGAACCTTTTCCTTCATCATAATAAATCTCAACAAAATAATGCAAGCAAATAGACGCAATGGTCAAGATTTTAATACAAAATTTAGATAGTGTAGCAGAAATGCTGTCTATATGCAAGCAGCAAATATATTTTTAAAATAATATTTGTGCTACTTCCCCAAAATGGTGCAATCACTACAGGCAGTAAGTCACATGGCATCACCAATCTGGAAATATTGAATTTCAAAATGCTCTTCACTGATTGGTCAATTAAAATCAAGAGAAACTAGGTCAAACTTAATGCACATTCACAAAACTAAAATAACAGCCTGTAACATGCTTGTGTTTAAATAGCTAAACATTAATTTAATACTGCAATAAGTTTTTATCATTTTGTTCATATTCATAAATATATTGTATAGCTAGAGGAAAGGAGGAAAGCAATATAATCCACTGATTGCAGTCGTGAATCATCAATATACATCAAACAATTTCATGCTTATATTGTGCATTACTTGGCAACCACTTCTGGTACAGAAACATATATTCATGATAATAACAGAAGATAGAGAAGTTTGGTAGAGAATGCCAATACAATAACATGCCATCACTAGCTGCCAACACCAAGCAATGGAGTATCAGTCATACTTAATGCCACTCTAGTATATTTGAACATTTATTTTTCCGATTTTGTTTCAAACTGCAAAAACATACTCTGGTTTTCGCAGGTGCCTTTTGTGTACTGGTATGATATGTTTATGTTTTCTTTATGAGCAACAACGAATTGATAAAGCTAAGAGGTAGTGACATTGTCATGGTGTCTTGAAATAATTCTGATAATGCCATAATGCGTGACATGCCTTGGTGCCTTGTCATTATTTGAATGAAGCCAATTTGGTTTGGTACCAAGTCATCGTTTTGATGATGCCATAAGGCAGTTATGGTACCTGCTCTTGGCGCTCTTAGATATTATGATAGTTCCATTGTCTTGATGTCTTGTTATTATTTTGAGAGAGCCTCTATGCAGTGACATTGCCTATACCACTATTTCAATTGAGCCGCAATAATACAATGACATTACTATCCGACTTTTGACAGTGACGTCATTTTGTAATGATACTGATACTCCACTTTTTGCAGATGCTATATAAAGTAAACATTTGATTATAAACATAACATGACGTCACTGTCAGGTATCCCTGGTCAGACTGTACAATGACATTACCTTGAGAGCATTATTTTGAGATAGCCATAATGTTTTGGTGTTTTGGTATCATTTTCATCGACCAACAGTGCAATGATATTGTCATCATATTCATTGTTTTATACAATTAATAACTTGGTATATAGTGTTTAGAAGAACAGCAAAACCACATTTTCTATATGGACCCCAACATCACAAGACATGTTTACACCAAAACATTCTGGACAGTGTGTAGGTTATCCGGTTACCAGCATTAACTGCAGTAGTGTTGTACTCCATCAGTATCACCACAATACAGTATTGGTGTCTATATACGGCTAACAAGCGCAATGGCATGACTCAGCTTAGCTTTCTACTCAATCCTTGATTTCTATAAAAAAATGCATGTATATCATGTTATGAAATAAAATATTGTTTAAACCAATGGCATGACTCAAAACAGTTAATATGTTCATGACTATAAAATTATACAAGTATGCAATATCTTTTACATTTACCCTTGAAGCAACAGAACAGACCAAAACATTAGCACACTTAATTAATGCCAATGAGATTAACTCACAAACAAATAGCTTCTTCTAAGTTGTGTTGGTTGTTTAGTTCAGCTGAGCGTCTATGATTCAGATGTATGTTTTCATAGAAACAAACAACATCTATACTGACAGTACTTGCTGAACTGTTGTACTTAGGTAGGTGGCTGATTCAGGAATAGTATATTACCAGGGGCATGTATGCTGTTTCTGGTTGACAGTAGGTACCATGGGTTAACCTTGGGGTGTATAGTGGTCCTTGTGATTGTCCACTTGCTCTTACTCTGGTCAGGTTTGACTCACCAATGTTGGAAGCTGATGGGAGTAGCAGGTTGTGCTTTGTAGTGATTTATTTTCATATCTTTCATTTTTATGTTTGTCCTTGGTGACTCGAATTTACAATATGTAGCTTTCTTTTTTATGTGTTACTTTAATGCCAATAATGTGCTCTGCTGTTTATGCCAGTTGTGTGCTCTGCTGTTTATGCCAATGGTGTGCTCTGCTGTTTATGCCAATTGTGTGCTCTGCTGTTTTTGCCAATTGTGTGCTCTGCTGTTTATGCCAATGGTGTGCTCTGCTGTTTATGCCAATTGTGTGCTCTGCTGTTTATGCCAATTGTGTGCTCTGCTGTTTATGCCAATTGTGTGCTCTGTCGTTTCTTTTCAAGCCAATTGTGTGCTCTGCTGTTTATGCCAATTGTGTGCTTTGCTGTTTATGCCAATGGTGTGCTCTGCTGTTTCTTTAATGCCAATTGTGTGCTCTGTCGTTTCTTTTCAAGCCAATTGTGTGCTCTGCTGTTTATGCCAATTGTGTGCTTTGCTGTTTATGCCAATGGTGTGCTCTGCTGTTTCTTTAATGTCAATTGTGTGCTCTGTCGTTTCTTTTCAAGCCAATTGTGTGCTCTGCTGTTTCTTTAATGCCAATTGTGTGCTCTGCTTTTTATGCCAATTGTGTGCTTTGCTGTTTATGCCAATGGTGTGCTCTGCTGTTTCTTTAATGCCAATTGTGTGCTCTGCTGTTTATGCCAATTGTGTGCTTTGCTGTTTATGCCAATGGTGTGCTCTGCTGTTTCTTTAATGCCAATTGTATGCTCTGCTGTTTATGCCAATTGTGTGCTTTGCTGTTTATGCCAATGGTGTGCTCTGCTGTTTCTTTAATGCCAATTGTATGCTCTGCTGTTTTTGCCAATTGTGTGCTCTGCTGTTTATGCCAATGGTGTGCTCTGCTGTTTATGCCAATTGTGTGCTCTGCTGTTTATGCCAATTGTGTGCTCTGCTGTTTATGCCAATTTTGTGCTCTGCTGTTAATGCCAATTGTGTGCTCTGCTGTTTCTTTTTTGCCAATGGTGTGTTCTGCTGTTTCTTTTTATGACAATTTGATGGTTTAGAATTGGAAGGTCATAAGTGCCACTTACGACCTTTTAAGATTCATACATATTTAGAATAAGCATCACAAGGCGCTTCTTATGAGCCCATTTTCATAAAAAATCTGAACTTGTCATGTTGACCAAAATGAAGTTGTAAAAGTGTGTTTTACCATAAGTAAAGAGTAAATGTCAGACAGTTTTTCCGTGTTTTCTCAAAATATCGATTTGGTAGTTACGACCTTCTCATTCTAAGCCATCGAATTGTGTGCTCTGTTGTTACTTTTATGCCAATTATGTTCTCTGTTGTTTCTTTTTATGAAAATTGTGTGCTATGATGTTTCTTTTTATGCCAATGGTGTGCTATGCTGTTTCTTTTTATGAAAATTGTGTGCTATGCTGTTTCTTTTTATGAAAATTGTGTGCTATGCTGTTTCTTTTTATGAAAATTGTGTGCTATGCTGTTTCTTTTTATGAAAATTGTGTGCTATGCTGTTTCTTTTTATGAAAATTGTGTGCTATGCTGTTTCTTTTTATGAAAATTGTGTGCTATGCTGTTTCTTTTTATGAAAATTGTGTGCTATGCTGTTTCTTTTTATGAAAATTGTGTGCTATGCTGTTTCTTTTTATGAAAATTGTGTGCTATGCTGTTTCTTTTTCTACCAATTGTGTACTCTGTTGTTTTTGTTGATGGCTGCCATACCTTTGCTATTATGTTTTTTATCCTGAAACCAGTTCAGCCATTAGCAAATACCTGTACTATTGTATTAACATAATGCATATTCAGAGACTGTATATACCAATGGTTGGTGGGATGCGGGTTACTTCTCAGCATGGTAATTACATGTAGCATTTTAATGCCATTTGTAAAGTACTTTAAGATCTAGTGACTCTGTGTGTAAATGGAGAGTCCTAGATCTAGCACATCTTATATGATGGCAACTCAGCATCTCAGTATTAGTAGACTCAATGTTAAGATACATATTTATCACATAATCAACGTGATATTCCATGTGATAACAAATGAAGGAAAAATGTTCTCCAACATGTGTGATAACAAATTCACAAAAACGTAACTGGAATTTGTTAAAGTACATTATGGCACCCATGCATTCCACTACTGTCATGTCATAAGCAAACTATGACTTGTTCCTACAAGACAGTAACTATCCACCAATGTCAGGTCAATAGTGTACCAGTTCCTTCAACTAATGTGAACAAATCTAATTATATCACAACAAGCATAGAAACATGAACGACATATTCTGTTTGCATGATTTACTATAACAGCAGAAATTTTCGAGAGTGATTAATTTTCACAAATTCACAAAATCAATAATTTCTTGAAAAATTATGTTCATGAACACAAACAACAGCGATAAAACAACAGAAAGCAGTTCTTATTGAATTGTTAAAGTTGCAAAATTTAACCTTGCAAACAATTTCAAAAATAACAAATTTGTGAAAATATTGACCTCGCAACAATATATGAAATATCAGTATATTGCAAAAACAGTTACACATGTATTATCTTCCGAATCTGACACAAAAACAACAGTACAAACAGACAGGAAAGACTCAACTATTGGTACTAACAGCATTTATTATAAGAGAATAAGCACATCTAACTGTCTAAATATGTGATCTTCTCACAGGGCAGTGAACTTGTCTCTGTTTATGTTAGCCAAATACCAGGTTCTATGTTCTAGTTCCTGCTCATACTTCAATGCCAGTAAACATTTCTAGAATTACAAAAATGCTTGATATTGGGCTCTTAAAACTTTACAAGCAGCCTGAACGATATAGTGATGTTCTTTAATACAGGACCAAAAGAACCACCTACCAGTGCTTGATGCTCGACTGTCTCGTATTTTGATAATAACTAGGGCAGATAACTCAATATATATAGGTCACAGGTTTATCAACTTTGACAGTATGGACTCCTCTTGTGCAGGGCTCTCAATAAGTTCTTACCTAGCAGGCCAAAATGCTTAACCAACAGGCCTGATAAGGACCTTAATGCAACCATTTTCTTCAAATTGTGTATAAATTTCACATTTTCAGCCTGTCCAAAATGGTTTTTAAGCAGTCAATTTGTTATTGTTATTGTTGTTATTGAGAACACAGCTTGTGATGGTGAATAACTGTGCTAAGTTTCAAAAGAGACAACAAGGCATGATACAAGATGGTACCGAGTAACTCAATGCCTGACATAACGCCAAAACATACTATGAGCATTGGTGCAATATTATAGCACTATTCAGAAAAATGACATCACAAACAATTCCCTAACACACCCAGATATTATCGCCACAGCTTCCATATACATCAAGTACGGTTCAGCATTATACCTGCATATAATACCTATAACAACACTATACATACAACATACTATAAAGCATTATCCAGTCATAACAAAATACACAGATTTAAAGCATTTATGTTTCCAAGGTATTTATTTTCCCTATAATGGCACATTTGATCATTTCTGTAAATATAATTATGCACATCAATTTTAACAACAGCAGTAAAACAAAGAAAGCAATTCTTCTTTTAATTGTAAACCTCTTACATTGCAAACATTTAATTGCGTGAGTTTTGTCCGAATTACAAATTTGCGAAATTTTGATCTCGTGAAAACATTGAGTTTACAGTAAACGCCCTTTCCTTGAAACACTGCCCGATTAAAGATTCTACAGTACGGTATGACAGCATTACTGAATCTAGGTCAACCATCCGTATAGAGATTGTCACAATTAATAGTTACGTACCTCCGTAACAACTCGGGGAAAATTGCCAAAACTGCAAAAACCTGGATGAAAGTAGTACAGGTATATCGATGGCTTAGAACAAGAAGGTCGTAACTACCAAATTGATATATTGAGAAAACAAGAGAAAACTGTCTGTAATTTACTCTTTACCTATGGGAAAACACGTTTTTAAAACTTCATTAAGGTCAACATGACAATTTCATATTTTTATGAAAATGGGCTGATAACAAGCGCCTTGTGATGCTTATTCTAAATATGTATGAATCTTAAAAGGTTGTAAGTGGCACTTACGACCTTCTAATTCTAAGCCATCGATATATACATTAATACAGCATGTTTGCAGCTGACGTATTATATAAAACAACACATTACTATTCTAGTACGGGTATAAAACGGAAACAACATTTTATCTACAACATATCGACCAGGAAACACTCTGCCAACAGTGAGTGGAAACAACAATAACAAAACACCATGGACTTGTTTTGTTTATTTGTTTGTTAATTCGGGATTGCTGCTTCTCAACAATTTTTCAGTTCAGTTCAGTTTCTATACACAGTACCTGATACACCATTCCAGTTTTCCTGGACTGTATTCTAACCAGTACTATTGAACTCCCACCCACAAAGAACCAGCAAATTCTCCAAATATAGAGGAAAATGTACACTGTTGCCAAATTCATTTGACAACTTTCAATTTGTCAAAAAAGAGTCATTGACAATAATTTTGGATTCTTCATTTGAACAAAGATCATATTGCAGCTTCCAAGATTTAAAGTGACTTAACCCGCGATGATTTTTCTTTTAGATAAATAAGTCCAGATTCTTATATAAGTATATTTAGAGGTCGGTCAAGCCAAACAATTGCAATTTTAAGAGACCTTTTTGATAAATTTTGCAATTTACCAACTGGATGGAGTTGAGTCCCTTTAAATTAAGAACTTGTTTAGATTCACTTTATAACATGAAACACACAGATTTAGGATTATATTAGGCACAAAATTAGAACCAAACCATTAGAACTGAATATCAAGGGTGCGGTGCAAAACTATGGTAACTGCCTAAAAGTAATGTAATTACCATAGTTTTGCACTGGTCCTTTGATACATAATTCAATGCAATATGTGGTCTCCCAAGGTTAAATGATTAGTTTAATGATTTACAACCCTTAATCAGATTATTAACTTTGAAAGGTGGTTAAAATTTCAAGGGCACTGCAGCAATTACGGTACAATTTTTTTTCATTCATGAACATGAGATTAATTACCATTGCCAACACCCTTACACACAAGTCGATACTGGTTTGCTTATATACCGAACTGACACGTACATATACAGGGCCATAAAAAATCCCTTAGCCGGTACCCAGTTTAATGCATTGTTCATATACAATACTAACACATATGCAGGGCTAAAAAATCCCTTTGCCGGTTCCCAGCGGATTCATTCATGCATACTGGTACCCGAGTCATTCAGATTAGTATGGTACTAGGCCCAGTCATTCACATGTACTGGTACCAGGCCCAGTCATTGAGATAAGGGGTACCAGGCCCGAGTCATTCACATAAATTATACATGTATATCACACTGAATCAATTTATTCTTCTTTGTTTTATAAACATTGACTAAGTTAATCAGGAATGTTATCAATTAATGTACAAACTCGTCAAAGGTTCACACAATTTATTTGATATTAAAGTCAGTGAGCATGTATATAAGCCATTGTTTTCATTAAATTTAATGATAATTAACTGATAAAGTGCAGTACCCGGATCGCAACTATCTGGGCATCTCACAATTTTAGGGAGCGATGTATTGTATAGGCTCACAAAGCACAAATATGTCGGATGGCTTGCAAACTGTTGTACATCGATCAGATAGTTGTGTGTCAATTAATAATGTTTAAATCAAACAAAGTTTTATTAAACTAAGATCAATCTGTTAAGATCTATGCATGATAGCAGGACCAGGACGGCTCTGAACAAAAACAGACATAGCAAACGATCATTATACAACGCTCAAGTCACGCAGCTCACGTTACAAATCAATGGAGATTGTTTCAATGAAATCACCCTGTACTAATGATTAACAAGTAAGGGCCAGCTAAACAAGTAAGAGCCTCGACAGTGGATGGAATTTTTATCATTTTATAAAGTGTTAAATAAATTACTGCGATAGTAATTGCACTCTCAATTTTAGTCATATTGGATATAATATTTCTTTTGAAAGGAATTAAACCAGTGAAAATGTTGGAATTCCACATCAAAAGGTAACACTTGAGATTTTTTACATCTTACAACTTGCGTTCATTAACTTGGTTATTTTACCTAATTCAAACATCCATCATTAATTAACAGATCCAAGAGTCATTTAGTAACAGTCATTGTGGTATGCATACACAATTGTAAAAGTTTGATAAAGTTCTCAAAAAGTAAAATTTGAAAAATATGATAAATGTAATGATTTTTATACCGGTGACCATGTTTGATAAGGGGTTATCTACCCCTAAAATTATCATTTTTCTTGGTATTAGCATTCAAGGGTAGGTAACTCTTGAACAAATATGGTGACAAAGGATTTATGGAATTTGCATTATTCTATTTCAAACATGTTACTGTGTCAAGTCCATTATCAGAACAAACTTGATTATTGAGAAATGTCTGCCCCAAAACTACAGCAACTCTCCTTCAACTATAAGTCAAAGAGCATAAACAAGACAGCTAAGTTAAAGCCGGTTGATATTGGTGCACTATATTATACAAATGGCACCTGGGGCCGATGCCGAGCATACCCATTATTTGCCAGACAGCATTCTGCTGAAATATGGCAGGCATATGAGTGCCTCCAGCCGCATTTGAACCAGGGTGCCCAAAATTAGATGGCAAGTGCACAAACCACTGTGCTAGGGGGCAAAGAGAAAGGAAAGAGCAAGCTAGGCACCTTGCATTTTAAAACTGTCTCTTTCCTAAGAAGACGAACGTCTTGGTCAATTTTGCAGGGAATGACCATGCACATGGAACTGTCTCAGTCTAATACTGTAAAATCATATAATTTTGTTGGGACACAAAATTTCGTGGTTTTGGTAAAAAAGACAATTTCTTTGGCACTTGAATTTGTGGATTTTGCTTTTTAGGTAACAAAACAACGGTCAAAATCAATCTTCGTTGGGATTAAAGTTTGTGGTGGAAGTGAACCACGAAATCCATGAAATTCAATCCCCCACAAAAATTAATGATTTTACAGTACTAACTACATACAAATCGAGGGTTGCCCGCAAGACTGTAGTAAGTCATTCTTTAATCATATGTAGTTACTACAGTCTTGCGGGCACCCATGGAAATGGCAGATTAGGATTGACTTAGCCTTCATTGGCAAGTTGAAGTCTTCAAATATTTGTGAATACAAGGGTTTAGTCTTATGTATATAGTAATGCTTGGAACTACCAGAAACCTCTACACATTCCAATTGGGAACCGTAAACTGTAAAGCCAACAACAGCCTTACTGTTCATTTAAACTAGAGATAGGAGAATAATTCAATTACTGTCTATACCTCAACATCGCTCATTAAATTAAGACATAATGAAAACAAGCATCTTTCCAGCTGTCCAAATCAACAGTCAAGTATTTCACCAAATGCATGGCTTGTAGTTCATTACGTAAGAACAAAAAACATTGTGTTGCGTTCATTACAGACCAATTACAGTTTGAACCAGTCCATTCATCTACAGTTATCAGTTAGACTATCTTACCAGTCTTCTGTTAAATTTGATAGCCGTGATAAATTTCCTGAAATTTCGGATAACGGTAAAAAAGTGACTCATACAAATAAAGAAGTTAAAAACCATGTTGTCTCCTAAATGGACAATAACTTGTCCCTTTGGGAAACAGTGCTGTCTCCTTATCGGACAATAATATGTCCCTTTGTGAAACAGTGTTGTCTCCTTAATGGACAATAATTTGTCCTGTGGCGTAAAAAGGTTGTACCTAACTATATAGCACATAATATTATACTAAGCATCACTTCTAACGCTACCTTAGATATATTTAAGTTTTCTTTAAAACTCCTCCATGAATTGTAATGAAATTTGGCACACTCAAACAGCAATATTTGAGTCCAGAGTAGGAGTTTTTAGCTGATGTACTGGCCATATCAGGGGTTGCATTTGACTCAGGAGTAGGGGTTTTTAGCTGATGTACTGGCCATATCAGGGGTTGCATTTGACTCAGGAGCAGGGGTTATTAGCTGATGTACTGGCCATATCAGGGTTTGCATTTGACTCAGGAGCAGGGGTTTTTAGCTGATGTACTGGCCATATCAGGGGTTGCATTTGACTCAGGAGCAGGGGTTATTAGCTGATGTACTGGCCATATCAGGGGTTGCATTTGACTCAGGAGCAGGGGTTTTTAGCTGATATACTGGCCATATCAGGGGTTGCATTTGACTCAGGAGCAGGGTTTTTTAGCTGATATACTGGCCATATCAGGGGTTGCATTTGACTCAGGAGCAGGGGTTATTAGCTGATGTACTGGCCATATCAGGGTTTGCATTTGACTCAGGAGCAGGGGTTTTTAGCTGATGTACTGGCCATATCAGGGGTTGCATTTGACTCAGGAGCAGGGTTTTTTAGCTGATGTACTGGCCATATCAGGGGTTGCATTTGACTCAGGAGCAGGGTTTTTAGCTGATGTACTGGCCATATGAGGGGTTGAATTTGACTCAGGTGTAGGGGTTTTGACCCTAAGAACAGGAGTAGGGGTTTTGACCCTAGAAACAGGAGTAGGGGTTTTGACCCTAGGAACAGGAATAGGGTTTTTGACCCTAGAAATTGGTTTGAAGGGCCAATATAATGGTAAAATTTATTCAAATGCATCAAAATGACCCTTCATATTCTGAAGCTATGGTATAACCACTGCATATCAAAACAGACATCTCAAAGTATTCAAACTTTTGAGCCCTTCAATATTGAGGTGTTTACCATAGGTACCTTCCCAAAGATTGGGGAGGGAAACCTTTCTACATTAAACCAAGTCCGGATGGGTATCTACTAAACAGAAGGTTTGAGATTTTGTACAGTCCTTCACCCTTTTCGATCTTTTATCAACTTTTACGTAATCTAAATATACCTTTGACTAGATACCTACTTCAAATTTATTGTCAAACACTTCAAGATTCAATAGAAACATCCTCTCTGTCTCTATATATACGCCATTTATCCTCATTGCCATACGATGATGTATTGAAATTTCATTACCTAACTCCATTTCGTTTGCAGTTGTATACATACCGTAAAATCGTTTAATTTCAATGGAATAATATTTCGTTGTTTTGGTGGAAAAGACTATTTTATGGAGACAAATTTCAAGGAGATCTTATCCACTTAGTCATATACTATAGAAATTATCAATATTTGTTTAAGATTTAATTTTGTGGTTGAAATCATCCACAAAATATCCATGAAATTAAATACCCTCCAATATTAATGACCTTACAGAAGGACGTTTTAAGAAAACTACTATTAGTATGTATGTCGTTAAATAATGTTTATAAGTTTCCCATGACCTCTGGGAAAGTTTTTATTTATCATCTGCACACTGTAGAAGTAATCGTGTTGATTGCATAAACATCGGTAATTACTTATCATAGTCATTCTCTCGTTCTTTGATCATTTAAGCGACGGTCCTCAACATGCTCGACACTGTCACGTAATTAACAAGTTTTTTCGCCAACTATTCAGCAACAATATACCAACACAAAGGCTCGTCAGTTGCAGGCTTGTCAATGCCAATCTATTGCATGTATATAAGTCTTACAGTACAGTAACCTCTGTACAAAACTATGTCAAGACTCCAAGAGTTGAAATTGCCACATCCAATCGTAGGTTGTAAAGTTACGGCCCAAAGAAAGCAATTTTGGTCATGTGCATATGATATCGGCATTGTCATGTATGATTTGATTTTAAACAAACCTAAACACAACTTACCATAAGATCTTTGATCCTTTTTTTGAACCAGCTAAATCCTGCTACAGGTACCAGGGTTACATCCCCTGCTGAAAATGCAAGAAATTGGCAAAATTTGATCAGCTGGCAACATTCAGAAAACTCCTTTAACCCAGTTTAGTGACCTAGGGCACCATGTCCCAGACACTTCAGAAGGCTATCTACCAATACAAATCTGATAGTATGTACATTATGGCTGCACTGTTACTTTAAAGCTTCCACTTTGTCTCAAATTCTATCTTCAAACACAAAAACTGTCAATATCTGCAATTAAAGAATATGGACAAGCCTACAAAATTCTGGGGAAAAAGGATAAATTTGAAGAAAATTTGTTATTTATTAACAATATCATTGTGAATACATTAATTGCACACATGTATTTTTCTACTTCCTTTAAACCATACAATAAAACATACAGAAGTAAATCATCACATCAGACTAAATCAATCATAACACTCTAATAAATGACAAGTAAGCATATTAAATATGTTTTCATCATCATACAGCCAAAAAACGATATTGAAAAGAGTTCATCTAGAAAAACGCTTCATATCAATTTAAGTGCATAAAATGAACTGAAGTTAAGGCTATTGCCCTCGGATCTCAAAATAACTCAAGTTTGATATCATACTCAAACTCAATTGTCTAATTTGAATTCAATTTCAAAAAATCAATTATCAAACTTAAGCTCAATAACAAACTCAATCATTAAACTTAAGATGAATCCAAAATGCAATTATCGAACTTAAACTTAATTTCCAAACTTAAGTTCAATTTAAACATCAAAAATAAAACTTCAAATTAAGACTTTTTTTCTTGAGTTTGAGCTCCTAGGACTAGATGGGCTACACTTATTAATGTACATAGTTTAATCAGTCCTATCAGGCTTTGAAAGAATTGCCCAGTCATCAACCCTCAATGTTGCTTTATAAATGCCAAGCTGAGCATAGCCTTTATTTTTTATATATTTGATTTAAAAACAATTTCTCTGAATCAAGATACATCACATCAGACTAAATCAATCATAACACTCTTATAAATGACAAGTAAGCATATTAAATATGTTTTCATTAGTTATGAGTTCATGATCAGTATGTTGCTTATAAGCCAAGCCTGCAAGACAATGCCATTATGAATAATGTCAAATACATCAGCGATTAATAGACAACAGACAGGAACCTCAACCAAAACCTTTTCTTAATAGAGCAGACTAAAACCCGTAGACTAAAACCTTCACAACTTTCTCTGTTTCGCTGTACTAAAACAATCATGTTTGAATTATCTGAATGCGGGCCAATTTGCAAGGTAACTTGTGATAATGAGTGACATCAACTAGGCATTCAGCGAGTACAATATATATACTACCTTCGTTAAAACCGTGAGAAAGTTCATCATTTTCGACTAAAAACGACAGTAACGTCTCACATCATAGCTTGTACATGGTTTACAAACACAATATATCCATCATTGTATACTGTCATAGCGACCCTGTCTGAGGAAGAAAATCAACGTTCAACATTTTCATAATTTCAAACAAAACATCTTGCAAACATTTAAATAACCAGATACCTAGAATCACTTCAGTGATTCATCTTAATTATGAAATATTATTAACTGCACAATAAATATAAACTGTATGCCATTATGTACATGTACTTTTAAAAAGTTTTATAAAATATAATTTCAAAGTTTTTTTTATATAATTCGATCAAGATCCTAACTTAATTGAATAGGGTGACTACCCAGTATTTTGTGTTAAGTCTTATATTTAAACTATTATTAGTTTCAAGCTAACT
The DNA here is from genome assembly GCA_963678985.1 of Spisula subtruncata. Taxonomy (NCBI): domain Eukaryota; kingdom Metazoa; phylum Mollusca; class Bivalvia; order Venerida; family Mactridae; genus Spisula; species Spisula subtruncata. The sequence goes on from OY787661.1 coordinate 22,816,768, forward strand.
GACCCAGAAATTTTTAGGTAGATAGGAAGGTAATTTTGTATTTTCAAAAAAAAAATTACATTATTTTACTTGTACAACTTTGACCAATAAATTAAGGATATTTTATGGGTATACACCATACACACACACGGACATATAAATCCTCAATGTGAGTTGGTAACAAATTGTCAATTTTTAAACCAATAAACATGATTTGAATTCCAAATTATGCAGTTAATAGACCAATACACCGAGATGATGTATTTTTAAATAAGTCGTCATCAACAAACAACTTCCGCAATTTTCTCACGGTATAGAAGGAATTTGCGATAACAAATGAAATCAAACGAGCATGATTGATGATATCAACATTATGTAAATAAAACAGGTCATTTAAGGTGGGCCATATACAACATATAGAATACCTAACCCTTGTCAACAATGTATCTTTATTTGCGTTAAGTCCTTTTAAACTTGTCGATATAGAATAGTATTCAAAGATTTATTAATAATGTAAATACAGTCCAACCTGCCTTAACGGTCACCTTTAATCGGCGGTCACCTGGTGTAAACGGTCAGTTTCTGACGCCCCCAACGAAATTTGTTCTATTTTACACGTTGATTTAACGGTCACTTGCTGTCCGCGGTCAGCGGTCACCAAAAGTGCTTCCCAAATACTCAATATGGCCCCTATTAGGCGGCCAGGCGCCGGTCCGGCGGCCAGGCGCCGATCCGGCGGCCATCTATATAGCTTGAATCATCCGCGGTAATTTCAAACCCGTGTCAAAGAAAACAATCATCAGTTTACATGTGACCGCGAACGAGAATGAGAATGGCTTCGATACACGCTGTAGCCAATCAGAGTTGTTTATTCAAAGTGCAATGATGCGATGTTTACATACCGCCGCTAATCCGATAATTGCTCTACTTACTGGTTCCGCGCGTCACATGCTGTGTGTATACAACGATACATCCGGGTTCTTAAAGGGAACCAGTGCGCTGTTACCCAGCTTCTATGTCGATTATGCATTGTTTACCGCACAGCGAAATATACGACTGGGAATCAGTAAACTGTAAACAACTGTGTTGTGAATTTTGTGACCATAACGCTCAAAGAGCAATAAAACAAACGATTAGCACCTCTGATGGGTATATTTCATCAAAGTCGATCGACACAATTAAGGCTATATGTACCAATTAAAAGGTATTTACGTTAAATTGTTGTGTTTATCATCGCTCCTTTCAATTTCGTTTTGACGGTTTGCACGCTTTAGACAATTGTTTTTTATTGCTCAAAGTTTGTCATACGAGCAATTATGCGTTTAGAAGTGTGTTTTATTTTATTTTCTTCAAATATTTCTGACTGTCAACATCTATTAATCATGTCTTCTGCATGACGTCGTTTAGCGTCAATAAAATGTCAAAGACAACCAAGCAGATTTCATCGTTTTTTAGCGGTGTTACTAATCCAAAGAGGTTAGTGTCTGCTTATTCAGGGCAGACAGGGCAGGGCAGATAGGCCAGTGCAACCCTTTACAACAAGAGGCATACTTTAAATTACCATTGATGTATAACAACCCATTATGATACACCAGGTCCTGTCTCATTAAATAAGTACAATGTATGCTCGAAACCGACCCCCCCTCCTTCCCCAGTATTCAGCCCCTCCGTTAAGTGGTCACCTGGCTTAAGCAGCCAAATTGGCTGCATCCCTTGGCTGGCTGCATAAGGCAGGTTGGACTGTATACTAAATATAAGTGGTAGACCTTAGCCAGACAGTTGACATTCTACATTCTACAGACAGGGGCATTCTGTCTGTATATCTAAAGATGTCAATGAGAAAAGGTTCTATAAAGTCTATTGTCAGACATTTTCAATTCAGACCACCTACCTTTACTCAGCTTTGATTGCAGCCACAGAAAATTGATCTTGACCCTCTCAAGTATCAATTCATACACCTTGGAATAGGGGAGCATTGTGAAAAAGTAAAGCAAGAATAACCGATGAGGATCAAACTTGGAACAACTTGTTCCAAAAACACAGTCCCTTACTGTAGACTACCGCAGCCTTATACCTATAGTGAAACCATACACTATATCATTATTCAAGCTACATAAAAGCAACCTCTCCTTAGCCAAACATTTGTGATGGTTGAAATTGTTTTCTATTGAACATGTTTTAAAATGTCTTTATATTCATAGCATAGATGCACTTTAGTAAGTATATATGAGTGTGTTGTTAAAGAATCACTGTGACCCGCATGGCACTGTTTGCATTACTGTGTAAAATAGTTCTTTTTCACATCCTTTCCCTTCCCTAAATGGCCAAGAACCCCCCACTTAATGCCAGTTAATGGACACTTTCTTCTAGCCACAGATCCAACCATGGTTTATCGAGCCTATTGATCGCGACTGACCAAGCCCATGTAATCATACCCACCAAACTAATAACTAGACCATAGCATATGTCAATGATATACATTGTACATGTCATCATTTACTTGTATTATCACATAAATATTACAAATTGCGTTCAATTAATCTTGCATCAACTCCAAGAATATTCTGACATTAGAAACTAGTTAGTGAAGTGATACCAAAATTGACTAATTACAAAATAATTAAAATCCTGGAGAGGTTAGGATAAACTTTGATAAAATTATTTGGAACTGGTAACTGATCAGCCCCTGATGTTGCACCATGTATATAAATAGTAACATCATCACCTAGAAATGGCGAGAGTCCAAGGTGTTCATAATCAAGTTTAGATCAGTGGATAAGCTATGTATGTATGGAGAAGTTAAAACCGTGAGAAAGTGAACATTTCAAGTCCTAAGATGACATAAACTCTATATTAATCCTACTTCACATTTAACAAGGCAAATCATTTGAAATGACACTAGCTTACGTTGAGTAAAATGTAAAATAAGAGGAAAATTTCAGCATTTCTACACAAATAGTGTTCAAGTGGACATCACATAGTATTCATTCTTATAACATAGGGATCATTTACAATAGGTAAGGGTTTCGACAAACACTTCATGACTTGAGTGGCGAGCATTTTATTAGATACCATTGATGTATTTATCATCGAATTAATGCAGATGGCACTATATCAACTGTCTTGTGTTGAAATTAGAAGACTAACAAACATAAATATAACTAACAATATGTTTTACAATGGATTTAACCTTTTTAATCTTTTAAACTGATTCTTTTTCAACCAGGAAGCACCAGAAATGTCAATGTTTACATTCTATCATTAAATATACAGTGATTTAATATGTGAGAAAAACGTCAAAAACGATTAAGCGTACATTTAAAAACTGTAATTACAAATAGAGGGCTTGGGAAAAACATCTGTAAATAATTTTTCTTTTTCATTTTTCCAAACTCAAGTCAAATCTCAATCGCCTTCAGCTTGAACTCAACTTGATGGAACTTAGTAGATAATAATACTCAACCTTTTCTTAGTATAACAAGCTTTAACACCTCTTAACTTCTCCCAAACTTGGGGACGATATTCTGAAATTCAGCTTCAGCAGCGACCCAATTTCGCGGATTTTTAAACGGTGTATTTTATCTACACTATCATGAGATTAGCATCTTCAAACGGACAGAGAACATTCGTTTTGGAGGCCGTTTATCAATTACACGATGTTACATTTTACTTTTTTATTTCATTATCATAGTTGTCTGGTATAAAATAGGTAAATGCGGACAAATGACACGGTTAATGGTGCACGAGACATGATGATTTCATCGCGCAGTTTTACTCCTTTCTGAAGCCTGGGAAAATTTAGCGTGTTTCACTTGACTAGTCAACTTGAAAATTTTATTCGATTTAGTATCATTTCTATCATAGCCGCAAATTACCGTTTTTACATTTCTTTTCACGTAAATGAAAACTTTTACGCATATGTCCATGTGTGATTGGCTTTTAATGTTTTATTACAAAAAGAGGCCGATCACGGGATGGGTATATAGAAGCTTGATTAGAGGCTTGAAATCAGCTCTGATGTAATTCTAGCATATGTAAAAATCTTACAAACGTGTCATTGATAGCTTCATTTAGCAGCAAAATTTGCATTTCTTATATGAATGTGAATCGGAAATGAACGCAATTCAACGCATACCTTCGATTTTCATGAATGGCACCTTGTCACAATCAGGACTTGTTTACGTTCTTTCCATTTTCGTCAGATCGTCGGACTTGGCGTCTAAATGTGAACTTTTATTAAAGCAGTCGATAACCTCTTTAGAGCCTACAAAAATCAAAAGACTGACAGAACATGTAAAATTTGTATATTTCTACACGTTTGGAAAGTAAATTCAATTACCGCATGATTACTAGTATCCTATGTGCGAGTCACTGAAGCGAGACTTCCCGTTTGTCCCCCATTCTAAAACCACGACCATACCTTTGAACTAACGATCTATTTGTCCTGTCAGATATATGATACGTGATGGTATCGTCTGCCTTTTCCCACCATGGGACGCGTGGGTTGTGCAGTTATAGTTTTGAAAATTATGGGTTATGCTGGTGATCAACCTTTATTTACTCAAATACTCGCTTTCAGCCAAACGGTAACGAAATCTGGACATTGTTTATACGTTTGGTGGTTATCTGTTTGTATCGACGCTTTTAAACTTCCAAACAACGATACCTGTAACTATGAGAGAGGCGTTTGAGTTAAGAAAAACAAAGGCGGGCATTCGCAGACGATTATGTATAGCATACGACGTCTGATTATTATCGCGGGCAACGAATAGGAAAGGTGTCCGTTTTAGCGTGATTGTGAGTTCATCATTTCAAGTTCACGACATGGGGAAACATTTTGACGGAAATTATTGCTAACTGATGTATAGTTGATTCAAATGTCGCTAACAACGTCACCTGTGTGAAACTATTCTCCGCTGGATATTAAAACTGATTCATGTGAAAAATTATTAAACTAAACAGCATGGATGATATTCTGCAGGCATCAAAAATGGATTATTAACCTCCAACAAAGACGTTGCGTTCAAACCGGACATTAGTGTGTCCGTCCGCATCATGTGATTAAAAGTGCGATTTTTTTGTTTTTAAAAAAGTAAAAAATAACATGTGGATGTATTAATTGGTGTAAAAATATCTTAATTAGTGTGAAAAGATATCCGAATCAGTGTGAAAGATTTGTGATTTATATATACGTATGATCGTCTGTTTCCTGATAAAGTGTGTAAGTTATTCAATAAAACAGCTTAGTTGTATTTCTTGGTGATCAGCAGATTTTCAATCCATAGTTTTGAGAAAAAATGGACAAACATTACTTTCAAAAATGAAGTATTTTTCGTTTCAACTAATATCCTAGGAAAGCCACGGTACTGTTTTATTGTGTCGTTTGCTATTGTTATTTGGATGAAGTACGACTGTGCCACCAGAAACAGCTTACTAGTGTCGTCAAAAAAAAACACAAATTGCATTTTGATTTCATGATCTGTCAGTTCATGTCACTAAATAAGAAAATTGATTAGAAATAAAACACATCTTAACACCATTTTAACAATATAAATCTGCATCGTAATGCTATAAACAGAATGTCATCGTTTGAAGTGGCATAGGTGTGCTACCTTTACGACCTTATGGATACAAATATTAGAGGAATTGCAAAAATTGGAAAAATCTAAGTTTTCTAAATAGGCCATACCTGTTCCGTATAAGTAGCACGTGTAAAACCACTATTCATGTGTCACTTAAAGAGGATAAAACCCTAAATTGGACATAGAAGGTAGCAACCAATAGAATACAATAGCACACGAAAGACGCATGAAGAGCACAAAAAAACCTCAGACTTTTATTTAAGGTCAAGCTTAAAAATGAACATGAAAATAACAATAGACATATGCACTACTTTAACAATGTGGAAGATATGTGGGGCTATCTAACCACTCAAGAACGTAAATATATTTGTTAAGATATGTCAAAGCTTATTGTGAGTGAGTTTCAAACGTGCTAAGTTTACATCCAAAAGCAAACTATGATGTTGATTAATTTCACCCTAACAGATGATGTTACGGGGTCGTGAGACCGGGTAGATTTCACGAAACGGGTTTTAAACATTCCAGTGTTTCCCGAATAAGAAGCCAAATTATTCGTTTTATATTACTTAATGTTATCTCACAGATAATGATCTATGTTTTACCTATAATGATTAATGGATTTTCATTTTACATTTTCAGGTCGATGATTCAATGAGTGTTGGGCTTAATCTTTGGTCTGCCCTCTACAATAGCTGTAAGTTTTTCTCACCATGATCAGTTTATCTAAAAAAAGTTTACTTAATCGATAATATACTAAAAATATACTAAAATATACTGAAAATTCCAAACATCAAAGTAGGGATAATCTGAACATCAGTCGCCCAGAAATCGCTCCCCGTGTCTGCATAATGTAAACAGGCACCATCAGAAATTGTGGTAGATGGAACTATAAGTTTTCGATGGTAATTCTATTCGTGCTTTTATAGCGTTTGTTGAATAAGAAATAATGTATTTTAGTGCTGTTTGGCGACGAGGAATGTCTTACTCTATCGGTTTTGCCAAAATATTGGAACTGAAATTTTGCTGATGTTCGGTTAAAACTAGGTTGCCTATTTTACTACCTGGGTTAAAATACTGAATTATGTATGTGAACTTTTGCTTTTCTAACATTTCACTGAAGTTCATTAGGTAGTTTCGGTATACGAATTAAAATGATACTTCATATTGTTATAAATGTAATTCTATTAGTTTTATTAGAACATGTTTGTCATAAGTTGCATGCATATTGTATAATAATAACTGTTAGGCTACTGTTAATAAAGTCTTATAATTGCATTATTGCATCGTCATTTGAGAAAGACATTTAAAAACATGTATAAGTGTTAAATGCGTTTAGTTAATTATTTTTATCTTCATGCTATCTTGACAATAAAAGTTGAGTAGCCTTTTAACTGATATGATTTTTATTATCCTAGAAATCGATTAACATTTGTGTATGAAATAGGACGGTAACAGTGACGATATATGTTGGCTCGTATAATGGTAGTTAGGTTTGCTAAGATGCATTTAAAACAACCATTAAAATCCTAATCTGTTCATGATTTACGAAAGTTCAGGAGGCGTAACTCAGTGCACATACACTTAAACGAATTTCTAATTGGCCACCCTAAAAAATATTATATCATCTGATAAATTATATCAATAAATCTTAGGCTGTTTTATTTGTTCATTCCACGCACTTACTTATCTATTTCTGGAAAGAAATGGCGTTTTCATATACAAAATCATCCATGCGTAACGGTTGGTGCGAAATTGCTTTTTGCACGTTGGTCTCGTGCACAGCTTGGAAAAGTATCGTATTTTGTAAAAATTGGTTTCTTGTAGATCGACTTTTCTTTAAACACTATAATTTGTGAAGATGAGCCATGTGGAACGCGCTCATGACGTCAGATGCATGCATGCATTGAACGAATTTCTGATTGGTCACGTGTTTTTATAAATTAGTTTTAAAAAATGGTTTTAGAAGAATATAAATAGTCGAAACCACGATACTGTCCAATCTTGTTGATGGAAAATATATTTCTCGCAGTAATTCGAGCTAAACCCCACGTTATTATACATATCGCTTTTTACCAAAAGATGTTTTGACGTACATGTCTTGATTTAGGTGCTGGTACTCGTCATTCTTACGGCCTCAGCGCGCCCCGTATTACTTATTATTATCAGTATTAATACCTTTCATTAAGTAAATCGACAGAGAATACATTTTGACTGATTTCAAAAATCAAATATGTCGGGCATGTTAGTCACGTGCACGTAAGTCATTTTGCACTAACTGTTCCGCATCGATGATTTTATACATGCATGCGTAATTCATTTCTTGAAATCGATAGATAAGTACATGGAATGATAATAACCACAATTTTAGAAATATTGACTGAATATATCGCATAATATAATATTTCATTGGGTGGCCAATTAGAAATTCGTTTAAGTGTAGATGTGTAGGTACTAGGCCTGGTAGGTACCATTATTTAAACGGTATCCGGGAGCATGCCCAGCGCTAACCCGGCAGATTTAGAATTTATCTGCAGTCACAAACTACATACACTATGAGTACTCTTGCTTTCAACGAATTCAATACACATCATTCTTCATTTACGAAGTCGTAACCACATTTTGTAATCATATTTATTAATTTTTCATTTTTTTAGAAAGACTTAGTAAGTACGTAGACGTGGTGGCTATTCACCGGTTAAATTACAATTTCTAGCTTCTATACTAAACGCTTGTCGAACCTGCATGCGTTTCCGGGTGCCTTGTCTTATCCGGTTATTTGTATTTTGTATTTATTGCGGTTAAATGTATTTCACGCGTAGACTGGTACTGTTTGAAAATTAGAAAAATGTGCTAGTAAAAATCGAACCGAGGTACCAGTCCAATAAAACGCGATCCATACGCGGAAGAAATTTTGTTAACTCATACTCAATTCGTACAAAATGTTGACAAGATACACGTAAACTTTACTTCAAAGGTGTCTCCTTTTATTACCTATCTATTCACGTAACCAGTAAAATGACAACAATACATGAAAAGTGTAAAAATCGACCGATAAAAACAAATGTCGCTACGCTATCGACAAGTAAATTTCTAAATCGTGGGAACTTTTCTCGAGATGAGCAGTTATTCAAACCCGGTATACATCTTAATGATTGTAAACGAGTGTGTATATCAAATAAATGATTGAAGGATGTTTTTTTATAACGACATTCACTCATTTAAACTACCGAAATGAAGGAAAACGACGTCAATCGTGGGACATCTGAATCGCTGAATTTATTAAAACCCCAGTGTGTACAGATTTACTTAATTTTGTTGAATTGTTTTCGAGGTTTTTTTATCCTTTTGATGGAGATTTATCATATCTATAAACTTATGCAACGCAAGACAGGTACACTAATTTCACACTACTTGTAATTGCAATTGGCACCATACTTATGGCAGTCACAGCGTTCCATAGAAAATTTTTTCTCGAATGGGTCTCTTTTTCAGATTTACGTCCCGTTTACACAAAGCCCCAGGTGGTTTAGTGATAGAACACAATGCGGGTTATTGAAAAACTACTACTCAGTATAGCAGTTTGTTGTAGCCCTATGGTTCGAAATGCTACTCAAATTATTTAAGTTGAAATGGTCTAGGATATGAACAGTTCTGTTCTTTGTCGTGGTTATACTTGAGGAGAAAACACTTGTACATACGTCCTCAAAACATTGAATAAGGACTCTCCAGTTGGTCCCTTTATCTGATCAGTTTAGGGGGCATATCTAAAAAATTGTACATTTGTACTTACCTTAAGCCAAAAACTGACAGAAAGAATTAGGCAGTTTACCTCGCCGAGTATACTGACTTCTTTCAATGTCGCCGTTTATCTACAATGTGATATCAATATGAGTCATGATCGGTTTATCCCTTAATACACCGTTTGTCAGTACGACGATGACCTTATCTCATAGATTCGTGGATCTGTTTACAATATAAATCGACTTAATGACTTATACATACGCCTTAAACAGTGAACAAACATATAATGCCTATAATATATAACTGTTAAGTAATTGTTATATATTGTATGCATTATATACCAGTACTATCGGTAATATGTATGTGTGCCTTTGGCTGATTGCAAACACCACAAAGGAACCAATGTCTGGTGTTGTTTATTAAGTTTTTAATGTTTGGTTCATAAAAAAGGTTGTAGTTCAAACAGCTATAACGCTAGACCTGCAGTCATGGGGTACGTGCATCATATTACATACGAACCCACGGCGCTTTGTATTTTCTTTATAATAACTGTTACAAGACAAGCTTTACATTTTAAGTAATGTATTCGCAACAACAAATTACTCTAATGTGGAAAATATGGAAGTTGCATGGGTAAAAATGGTATACTCCCATCAGCGCTTTGATTTCTGTCAATTTACTCAAGTCCTACGTAGTGATCTCCCTTGCCGCTTCTGTACCGAATACACACTTGTACTGGTAAATAATTCAAGTCAAATGTCTTTCTTTGGATACAAATGCTATGTTGTTAGGTGCATGTTTTTCCTATATGGTCATGCAATTCTATCTCAGTGGCTCTATTGGATGTGCGCATCATTGTTTTCTTGTTTCAGTAATGTTTTTGTGTTCTATGACAACCCTACAGTGTTGCCATGTCAATAGGAGACGATCTCCTGATTATTTGGCTACTGTGTTATACATTTTACAAATACCAACACCGTTTGAAACAAGTCGATCTATCAAACATAGATCCAAACACACAACTTAGTGACTAAACTTTCCTTACCTTATAACCTAAGTACTGGACTTCAAAGGCACTCAACACTCTGTTTAAATATTGAAATTAGTATTAAGATGGTTGCTTACATATTTTGAGTTAAACTTTTAAACAAAATCGCCATCATCGTCTGCGTTGTACCCTATCTGGGTGATTCAGAAAAAGGCGAGTGTTAATAGCTTGCTTGGGTTGTGCTTGAAACGAACAAAAACTTGATATAACTAGACTTTAGTACATTTGTATATTGGCGAACTTTTGGGTTAAGTGCTACCTTCCCGTCTGATTTTCTCATTCCTTTTTTCCTCATATTATTGTATACTTAACAAGTTAGAAGTTCTTGTCTTTTTTATCTGCAAGTCATTTTCTTTGAAATTGTATACATGTAAACGATGATCCGCTACTTATAATTTTCTAAAAATAAATCAAAGCAATCATGAAACACACACTTGTCCGCCATGCTAGATACACTAATGTACTATTTTTACTAGCGAATCTTCAGACTTCTTTGAATGTTTCTAAAATACCACTCAGTGATTCATCCTCGCCTTCTGATTGGCTGATGGCTCACTAGACACGCGAACAAGTAGACGGAAACCGAAAAAAATATCAGGATCGATCACTCATCAAAGCATACATGATATTCAATCGCCTTTGATCTTATGGGAAATGAAACATCTTTCAGAGCTCCACACTAATCAAACGCCTGTCTGACCATAGGCCGTATATCTTCATCAGAGTGGTCAATTTGTAAATAATCTGCTTTATGATGAATGAAACATGACGGAGTTTGTATGTCTAAGGAGAAATCTAATTTGTTTTGTAGGAAAACAAAATGTTTTATGATAATAAACACGTGTCCGGCAAGGATTTACTAACGGTATTGATGTATACCAGATTTGAAAAAATAAGATATACGTTTCATTGACCATTAACATAAATGTCTACTGACCACTTCAGTTCTGTTAGATTGGTCAGTTTTAATTAATTTTACGGTGCAGAGTTTAAATGCAGACGCTGCAGGTTAAGTGCAATTTCATTTTGTGGATGTTTTAAAACTCTTTGAACCGATAGGCATCAAAGTGCTGTCTTAAGAATCAGTAAAGATGATATTTATACGATTTGATACGTAATATTTGTGGGCAGTTTTGTGTATCACGCAATTATCTTTTTCCTTGTCCAGCAGACGTCACAAAATCTCCGTAATGAACTACATGGATGTTTTCAGTGAGTGAATTATTCAGTACATCTATTTGCGTACTTATCTCAGGTCTAGACGGCCTAATTAAATAAATTTTGTAAAGAGTAGACAATATTGAATTTACATTCTTTCTCTAAATTTAAGCTGGCTTGGCACATTGCTGAACAAGTAGCCACATTTCTGACAGGTAGCATGAACTCCACGAATAACATACAAGAAATGTTAGAAAACCACTGAGGTACCATGTCGGAATTTTCGCGTCAATTTTTATTGGCCGGTTCATTATAACCACAACAACGATGCGCTGTCACGAAAAGAGATTTGTTATCTTCATGCCAGTGGTAATCTTATCACTACGCCTCATTGTGCGATAATTGACCGCCACTTAGGTTCAACTCCCATCAAAATAGCTCAACAATTCCCTGGTCACTAAACACTGTTTAGCTTGTCCGCGCGTGTTAGGGAGTCATTAGTAAGCAAAATAACGGAGTCAGTTTACTAATCAGCTGCCTATAAATGACCCGCGAAGCTCTGTTGTTCGGAAGCATGTACGTTGGAATTAACATGCGATAAAAATGACAGGATATGTTCTTAACTGTTGTAAAAATATCAAGAAAATGGACATAAATAATGAGTATGTTAGTGTGTTTTCTCTACGGCCAAATGCCAGAAGAGTAAAAACAATAATTTATTTGTATAAGACAAGTTATCATACACTTGTTCGGGAATGTATGTCCAGTGTGTTTAATGAGTTTATTGGTTAAAACGCTGCCTGCCAATATAGGTGGCATCGTATATAAACACAATTATATTGGCAGCTTCCATGCGTAAGTTGCATAGTTTATTCTAGTGTCTGTTAGTAAACTGTTGTCGTCACCGGCTTGGACGGCCATAAACATGGCAACGATAATTCAATGAATGCCATTGTCGATAATAGTGCATTCCCCATATACAAAATGTACTTACAAAATGCCTTGACAAATTAACATTGTAGTGAGCTAAACTGGCACTTGTTACTGTGGCTAGTTTAAGTAAGACCAGAATATGCAAAGAAATGCAATACTTTCAGTCAAGATTTTTAAAGACATAATCACAAAGGAGCACAACTGCAAGTTATGTTTAAGTAGCAGAATACTGCAATTCACAGGACATTGCTAGAGCTATTATTGGCCGTAAAAATACATAAGAACAAACATAAATACAAACATAAAAGCGTATTATCGTGTTATATTAAAGTGTGAACATCGAAATACGAACGGTCGTATTGTGCAATATTCACAACGATGTGCTAAATAATATTTGTAATGCCTAGAGACAGGGTGTCGTAAAAATTTGAAACAGTTTCTTTTGGCCATGTTTAGAATTTCAATTTGACACAAAAGAGCATATTAAAGTGATGCTAACGGATATGGGATTACGTTCACGTTTGAAATATAATAAAGCCGTCATGATTACTCGGGTATAGATAGTCGTAGCCTTTCCCATGGGTATCCAATATCAAGCAGATTGGACAATTAGTCAATTTTTACCCCCATACTTCGAGTTGTGAAATCTTACAAAATGTATAAAGTAAACACGAATAAATGCTTTAAAATATCGATGTCTTCTTTCGGTACATTAAGCAATTATAGTTTAGTGTTGGTCATAATAGCTAAGCTAGCAAAATATTAAAGTAGTTTCACTTTTTTCAAATAACACGGAACCTTAACCTTTATCATAAACAGTCGTATCTCTAAATATTATAATACAAAATGTAGTTTATCTATAATTTGTGACATAGACCAATCCAATTACTATGACATTGCGTGGTTTACTCTAAGAATTAAAACATTCATTTTGACATTTATTTAATACTTATCTTGAAGAGTTGGAAGCGTAATGTTCTCAATTCTGTGTTTGTCCAGAGTCATTCAAATTAATCATGGCATTAATGGTTTTGTAAAGGAGTCTGTGTTGGCTAGGAAAACCCCGGCGGCATACTGGGGTAGTAACAACACCAATGACCATGCAGTGAGGGAGGGAAAATGTACAGCTGCAAACGTTACTCAGTGAATGGAAACAGGTCAGTTCAGTTGCAAAATGCTCGGGACGTTTGCGCATTTGATGGACGGTGTTGTCCTGTCATCTATTCTAACTCGTACATGACACTGTGAATGTGTAGACACGTGATACCCTACAATTATCGTACCCATGTCGATGTCATGTGCTCAACCTTCTCTCACGCCAGCCACACTTGTATACACATGAAATACGATGTATTAAGTTGTGTTATAACGTTGATGGAGTGTTCGTGTGATGTTATGTTTGACACGTATCTGGCTGGCTGACCATTGCTGGCTTTCTACGTCTAGTTGTGCGTCAGTTGTTTGTCATTTCTCGTGTTCGGACGTAACATTTCAAAAGGGACCCTCTCTTTAACAACACTCTCTTTTGCAACGATGTCATTCAGCAAGAACAAACCACGCTTGTACACTGTTCTGTCTTGAACAACATCTTTACTGGCAACAATTTTGGACAACGGCTTTCCTTGAGCAACAACCGTAGACATGTCATTTGAAGCCAAGAACCCTGGATAATGTCTTTTGTTGGCCAACAAATAAGGGCAATGTCCTTTCTATGGCACAACATTGGAAAATGACGTTTCCTGTACATCAACCATGTCTTTTCTTGGGCAGCATCAATGGACAATGTCTTTTCTTGGGCAAAAGCCTTGCACAAGGTCTTTTGAGCAGGGACCTTGGACAATGTCCTTTCCCGAGCAATTACCTCTCTTAAAAGGGTCAGTTTCTTGAGCAACACCAATGTCATGTTTTATAAGAGTATTCTATCAAAGCCTCAACGATGAGGATAGTTTATATGCTACTGAATCCAGAAGTGTTGTATCAAATAATCTTAATGGTCATAAGCAACATCAAGTTAATGTTCAAAGTAAAAAAAGTAAAAATGTACTAATGTGATTTATTCAATCAATCCGTTTCGAATCTGCTAGATTAATTCGATTAGAAAAGGTTAATGTAGTAAAATACATTTACCTACTGCTTTTTATTCCTCGTAATAATGCGTGTCTTTGTGAATTAACTTGGTGTCGCAACAAATCAAACGGAAGCCGGTGTATTAACTTTAGAAACGTTCGCTCTCGTGCGTGAGATTTAACGAGAGTTCGCATGCTACGGCGAACCAGACCACGTATCCCAGTCCAAACTGACGTTTACTTGATGACAGCCAGTTGTCCCAGTTTTTTTTGTTCCAGAATTGCGTGTTTTGTGGTCATTAAGTCAGTTAATCCAGCAAAACCTCAACAATTATCGTGCCTTGCATCAATCACGGTTCAATGGTGCTGAAATCTCGACCTGGAAAGCGTAACATAAAGTCTGGAATTCCCTTATTGTTCTGTTTAAAAGTTCAGGTCTAATTTCTATCGATCATATACTGGTACATTCTTGTTCATAAAAGTGTGCTTCACGTGGTCTTGGAACTTGACCTTGAACTTAAACTGCTGATGCTTGAGGGTGATATGGAATTCGTTGAAATCTGTGTTTTTCATTTATATTAACCAAATCTTAAATTGACATTTGTAACCAGCAATAGCACGTTATTGCGCTTTGTCCGGGAATTCCGTCACTACTGTATAGCTGAACTTGATGACTAAACTTTGTATACGATACTTTTGAAACATGGTCAATATGTGTATCAAAGTCATCATAAAACATATTGCTATTTTATTGGTCTTCACTTTGACCACAAGTCCTTACAGAAGGGACACACGCCGGTTGCCTTTTCATTCAGAAAACTTCATTATTTGCCTAAGTGATTTCTCTTGATATACCCCAAGAAATATACTTATCCCCAAAGCAATATTAAGGGGTCATTTAAGTGATTTATTCCTAATTTATTGTGCCATTCAAGTGTGGCCATGTGCCCGTAGTATCCACAATACTTAATTTGACCAGTTTCTTTTCATATTATAATTAATTCGCCCTTAGCACCACGTGCCGTAACGTTATATCTCCCTAAAATGAGACACCCGACGTACGCGAGGCGATTTTATTCATCCATCACTTTGATGCGAGCTTACGACCACTCGAGACTCTATGGAATAAATTTATCATTTAATTTGTACGTATATTCAAAGACGTTCAAACACATGAACGTCTTTGGTATATTACTCTTTAATGGGTTGGTGACCAGTTTGCTATATGAAAATTTCACTAATACTGTCAAAATTGTCGGGTTTCTGGTCAGTAATTTATATACCATACGTGTTAGCCTTTATCTACCCGACAAAACGGTTTCAGACGTGATCTGATTACCCTAATTTCCAAGTCAATAAGATGATGCATATCATGCGTACCATCTCACACTGTCCTTCACTCGGGTCATGGCTGGATACCTATATTGATATTATATTTCAATACCATATTTAAACTAGGGTATTATCTACGGCCCCGGGAGGTGGAGAGATACGGCCCTTTGATGCGTTTTAGATTAAAATATTTATCAATATTGTGCCCTTTAATGAAATGTATCGTTTCATCCGAGCCTCAAGTGATCATTGAGAACAAACTATATCACAATATAGCCGTTGTAATGAACTTTTCCTGGTGACATTGACTTGGCTTCAATAGCCACACCTGTCTTGTTGACCAGCCGCCGTATAATGTCATAATAAGATTATACTCAGAAACCAAAACCCCTAACTATCAGCGCACTCCTACTCCTTTCCAATGGCCACAGACTGTTTTAGTTATTAAACCGCTCCGATAAAGGTCTTAACCGTTTTAGCAATCATTGAAATATGGAAAATCGTTTAAGACAAATGTCCTCAAGTTTTCCATGCGCCGTGTACAAACTGCATGCCTTATCTCCTGCTTCACGTGATGATTCATGCTTCTCGTGACTCTCGTGCCAGCACGTGCGCTCTAGGCAAGCGTTCTGTGTTATTATGTCTCTATTTCATCTGTCATTCATCACTGCTGGTAATTTTCTGTGAACCTTTTTGAGAGCTTTAAAAACGAGCCCATCGTTCGTTTATACGACAGGATGTGTCTCTGCGTTTAAGATCTGTGTGAAAACAAACCAGAGGAGCGGAATCAAGTTCTGGAATTTCTGTTAAAATCTTCTGAAATCTTGCAACCGGGTTTAAAACAAGTCAATTTACGATACAGCATGATAGTGTGAAATTCCACAGTTTCGGCCTCCTACATGGTGTTGGCGATATCATCATCGTGTTTTTATCGTTGCCTGGTGTACTCAATTTCAGTTCCTTTCCTTTATATTAAATTTCGTCCCCATTCTTTCAATCTTTATCATAAAAATGTGTTACAAAGACAAATCTATAAAAAAACCCCATTAAATTCAAGGAAATATTTGCTCGACAAAATTCTAGAAACCGTAACTTCTTTGTGGCGTCTAGGGCCCAACATCATGATGACGTCATTACATACTTTTTATAAAGCATCATCAGCAAATGACGTCTTATCACGAAGAAGGCGAGCCTTACGACAAGACCAATAACAGTTCGGTGTATACCAATTCTGTTACACAAGACAATGCCAGAGTTTTATCCAGAAAAAGATACCAACATTCTTAGCTTAACTTGTTATTAATTGAGTTGCTTTGGGGACAACGTCCGGTATGTGGAGGTTTCAAATACATGCATCCGGCAACATGAAAGTGAAGCAATTTTATTATATATTACATGTATACAGTTTTATTACATCGCCACCCATGTATGCAGCACGCTTTATTTGTAATAAAACATTAATTATGATTAAAGTCGACTTTTGAGAGCATGGCGTAAAATGTCTGTTGCAGAAAACGATTCCGCCGAGACGCCTGCCAGCGCGTTCCTAACTTTGAGCTCGACCAATCAAAACGCAGTCTGAGAAATTATTTACTCCATATAAATTCGCTGAATGTAAAAACTCCATGGCCTGATAAATAGTTCACGAAAGCTACCTTTGAACTTCATACAATTTACATGCAACATAAATAATCGAGAAAAAACAACATGAGCTTTTGCCTTCTTCGAAACCGTATGTTTAAGTCTATTAATTAAAAAATACTCCCTCATAAAACTAGATGGGCCTATTCTATACAGATGTTTAACCCTCCAGACGAGCATTGTGGTAACATACTGTCGCCATTGGTGGAAAAATGCGCGTGCCTGACTGCCGTCTGGTTTTAATCAGCAGACTCACGCGCCAAATGAACTTTGAAAGTTAACAAAACTTCCTGAAAACCATATTCATTTCATTGGATCTCAACAAGCCGTGAAGAACTGTAAAAAATCGACAGATTCTTTTGAGAAGTTGGAGCTAAATTCTTGAAATAATGAACAACTGGCGATGAATAATGCTGCAAAGTTGTAATAAGCATGAAAAGAAACCTCGCACGTATGGGGAAGGATTGGTTCTTTAACAAAATTTGATTAAGCAGGTCATATCCACATAATTATATTACGTCATTATTAAATGAATAAGTGCATAAATATTTAAAAAAAGAACATTGGAATAATGTATTGAATATCAATGTAGAAGATGCATATAGATCTAGATGTACATTTGTATACGTTTGCAATCTAATATATGATGTATTTTCTTCCGCTTACAACCCTCTCTTAGCATCTACAGTATTATCTTACTCGAATAATGTAAGATAAATTGCTCTAGCAGAGAGCTCGAAAATGGTACTTTTTTCTTTACATCATTGACTGAGATACAGCAAACATAACAGAGATAGTACACCTGTAGTCAAACTGACGTTTTTTTCTAGATTTTTAAACATCTGCAAAACATACGTGGAAGCTCAGACCGTGAGAACGCGTGGTCTGCTCGGGGCGCAACGAGCAAACAAGAGGGATAACAGAATACATATGTTCACTATTTTAAACCGGATTACAAACATAATAATATGTATATAAATCTCAGGTAAATACTGTACTGTAGAAGAGTATACTAGATCTATCATGGATCCATGTTAGAATGCAGACACCGGATAGTGACAATATCACCCCTTGAAACGGTCTGCCACTAAATTACATAGCATGCTATGAGAAGCATGAGAAGCAATTGTGCTTCCGTAAATATTTCCCACCTCTTTGCTTTTACATCGAAACCTGACAGTTCTGCAATGATTGATTGTATACCAGAATTGTGTTATAAATATTTGTTGTTTTTGATAGGCCCATGATTCTGTTACCTCACTTGAAATGACGAAATCACGTGTTGCACGTGGTGTTTTGTGTGCTTGTCAATAGCATGGTCGCTAACTTAACAAGTTTTAGGTTTCTTTCATGTTTCGGCTCCTGTAGCACCGTGCTATCTATATTTGTAATTGTATTTTTATAACAACAAAGTATCTTTTTCAGTAATTGAAGTAATGAGAATAATTGAAGAATGTGTCCTCTTGGTTGATGAAGATATTATCTAGTTGGGTAGCCAGACTAGTCCTCAATATGCACGACCGAGTTCCGTCAGTGACATTTTGGCTGCCTGTGCAAATTTCATGCGTGATTTAAAATCGTCGTTAACATTTAAAATAAATACCTTTGTATTATCATCGGCTGTTGTCCCTTTCTACATGTATGTGATTATAACACAAATGAGTTCGATATGGAGCACCCAGGAACGTAATTCGTGAAAATTTCATTGCCAGAACAAACTAGACCGGAAGTCATTGAAGAGTTTCTCGTTGAGGCGTGATCGGTGACGGGTCGGTTTAAAGTCCATCCTTACGGTCCTAGAGTTCGGAGAAATAAGTTCCGGAATTAAGGGAATAAACGAAATTGTTTTATGAGCCGAATCCTTAATGTTTCCTCTTTTATCAAAGAGTGCACTTAATTCATGCACTGACATGCTCGTGATTTGATACTGGCTTCAAAGTTGGCGGGAATGTTTCAGATTCTTTGCTCGTTTACTTCGTCGTTTCTAATGGAAAACGTGCGAATGTATACATTATTTATATATTACCATTACGATATAACACTTTGGGCTAACAGGTAAAAATGCCAATTATTCTATTATGGAAAATGTCAGAAATATTTCTCAACTTGTTGAAAACGTTTTCGTTTCATTGCTATTTGAGAAAACGAAACACGGCAGGGCGCGTTCGTCTGTTGATGCTTTAATTAGGGATAAATGCTCATATTTTCTTTTTCTTTCCTATTGAAAGAAATGTAGTCAGAGTTTTAGATATATTTGTACTTATTAATTTCCGGAACGCTTCTGACAGGATTCAGGCTTTACCACAATTATTGGCTACATGAGTCTATGTGTACTTTTATAAATATGTTATCTAGCAATTTCAGACCACACGATGGAAAACGTACGTGCTCAATTTTTGATAGAATTACCTTACGAGTGCCGTCTGCTGATGACTTATTCCAACTTTAACTGTGTATCTGCATTGCATTGCTGATCGGCTGCTCTGTTTACTTTCAACTTATTTTTTGGATGGAGAGCGTTGTTCTGCGTTGTGTATGTTTGCCGTGAATTTTCTACTCTATTTAATCAAAGCGGAAGTAGAATCACGTGGATAATGAAATGCACATGTTGCTCGTGAATCTGTTACAAGATGTTTGCTTATTGCTATAGAGAACAAATTACTTGCAACATTTTCCTGTGATCTTAACAACCATTCGTTGGCAAGAAAAATTTCGGAGCAAAAACTATAAATTAATATGCTGCGTATTTCATACCACTATTTCTAATTAAACCAAGTGTTATGGCGGAGTTGCTAATTTTGACGCGTGTTTCTTCAATTACTATCAAGTTTGTTTCATTAACTTGCTGTTGCTGAACGAATTATGATTATTTTGATTGTGTTTGCGTGAAATAAATGTTTTTAAAAATGTACACCCAAAATGAGAAAATTAAGAGCACTTAGCTAATACAGGGAGGTAACGCCGCGTACACCTTACCGACAGTGTCACATGATTTACCTGTATTGTCGTACACGACATTTCATTAACCGCGATCCTTCACGGAATACGTTACCAATTGAATATCGAATTCCTACAAAAAAGGAAAGGTTTCGTCGAGTTCAATTCCCACACGAAAAGAAAGGTTTCATCGAATGCATTATTAAACTTTTAGATTTATATTCGTGTAGACAAAGAAATGTTTGTTTGAACATTGAACATGTGTGCGCTGATAAATTATCAAATATAAACAGGACCAATGGCGACGAGGAGCATCTTTTTTATTTCATTTTTTTTCTTTTTCAAACATTTTCAACACATGGGCCCCTTCGTTTGTTGAACATAGACCCTTACAAAGGCTGAAAATCCTCAAAACTACATTCAATTATCATACACCTGTTGCAAGTGTGGAATAATCTGTTCAAATGATGTACCGTTATGTATCATATAATGAGGACAGATGGCGCTGTCGTGCACCTGTCACCTAGAAATCATGTCTCTATGAACAGACCTCAGGATAACTTTATTGTCAATCAAACAGCGCCAGTTGGTGAATTTCGTGTGCGAATTCATCAGGTGTTGAAGTAAAATAAACTAATAAATTCGAAAACTCGGTTATGAAAATAAAAATCGCACTTACTATGAGATTTTTTGAAGGTGTTATTTTTTAAAACCCAATGATTTATTTCTGGTGAAAGCAATGATCGTATGGCGCGTGTTGTGAACTGAAATGTTAACTTTCTCTCTGCAGATCACAGAGGCAGGCCGGGGGCTGTACTATATGGAAGCCCTGGAGGGCACTTTTGACTTGTGTTCTATAAATTCTAGTCTAATAAAATCCCTGGGTAGGTTACTCAGAATTTTCGCCGCGTTGTACAGCAAATTTCGTATTGACGTATAAGAGGTGTCTATTTTAGAGCAAATATGAACATAACTTTATTGAATATTGCATGTTTTAGTAAATTAAAAGCCGTACAGAAATGGCGACAGGGGAACGCCTAGCAGTAAGGGGCTGACACAAAACTTACCATCCAAATCGATCAAAAGCAGGACAACTTAAAGTTTTATATGACTTTGTCAAAGACCTAAAAATGTATTTTAAGTCTCTAATTTTGCCAAAGCTAATATAAAATGATAATTGTACGTTGCATAATGTACATGAATAATACTAGGAGGTGGAGCTATTCTATACAGAATAATAAAATTCTTGGCAATATATGCGTGACGAGTTAATAATGAAAGCCCAAATATATCGGCCTGTGAAAATAACGATGTAAATTTACGAAAATCAAATCTCTCAGGACATTTGATAACCGAAGATCAAACATTCGTAATCTCATATTGATCTTACTTCAAAAATACTTCGAACATGTCTTTTGATATTATTAATGAATCTTTGGATGCTTTAATTGCAATGTCACTGTGGTCGTTATAACGTTTTTATCTGTCTGACAAAACGGTTCACATGTTCTTATTAAAGATTTTTTATCATCAAAGTAAAAATACCAAAGCCAAAGGTTACAAATTTTTACGCATCAAAACGATAATTGCGACAATATGTCTTGTCAGCGAATACAATGTGTGAACAGCTTGTTAAAGAGTGTCATTTGTCCAATTGATGTTAATTACTCAAACATATGGTTTTGACTTTATGTCATATGTGCTAATTAGGCCCAACGACATGTCGCCGCTTTTGTTCCCATTTTATCTAAATTTGATTTAAAATTATTAGCAATTTCATGTAGTTAATTTTAAATGTTATAAAATTTTCCCAGACTTTATTAAATCTAGTGTCAAAACATTGTACTTAATCGTTGATTAATGCATAAAAGAATGCCTATCAATTCTAGATTAAAATTGTCTCCCTTGATTGGTAGGCGTCAAGTGCCCGTCTTTGATCGGGGTTACTCGACCTTTATTGACCTGTTAGGCGCCCTTTAGGGGTCCAAGTGGATAATAAGGGATTAATTGAACAACACTGTAACGGTCTGATTGGCTAAAGTGATGATCCCTTGAAAAGCGAAACATGTTTGCTAATCTTGTTTGACCGATCGTATACGTTCGGTGGGAACCGCGACGGCTGCCGTCGTCTTATATTATTCGCACCTAGCCTTTTCGTAACTGTGAAAATCCAGCGATATTTATCAAAAAGAAAACACGTTCAAACGTTTTTCAAATGTTTACATATTGATAAAAGGTCGATCTTTTTCGAGAGTATCAGACAATACTGTTTTTCAGTAGTGCACACACAACAATAAAAACGTTACAACACTATCTTTAATGTTGATCAAACAATCGTTTGAAGATTGCATTCCAAAAATCTAGTGATATGTTTAACGCAAACAAACAAATAGTATCGATACTTATAAAAAGTGACGATCTAGATCATCAATGAAAATCAAAAGCTCGCCTGTCATTAATGTATTTGTAAATGGTAATAAAGTTGTAAGAGATATGCTAATTATTAATCATAATCATAATATATTATGCATGATTAACACCGAATCCAATTTCTGCCCTCAATAAATAGATGTCCATAAAGCACTGTCGGTCTGTGTGGGGTAGGTCTCTATATTTTTTAATTCAAAACGTTCAGATTTTTACGGTCAAATATACATTAAATCTATGATAATGAAAAATGCACCTGCTTACTGTTCGCTTGAACAACCAACGTTGATTATAATTTTCATTGATCTAAGCGTCCTCGCGGTGCAGTTAAGTATTTACAAGTTGTTGCTGCGTATAGCTTTATAGTTTAACTACTTAATTCATCGGCACACGGACCGTCGTCTGCCGCGGTACGTTCAACAGACTCCCAACTCATCGCAAATTCACCTGTTTCAATAAGATGGGTTACTTGAGAAGTTAGCGAGAACAAAGCGTTCCTCTTTAAATGCAAATAATGCGTTGGACAATAAGTTACGTCTTTATACTTTTCTATATTAAACTCAGTGTCTATTGAATATCATCTTTTTGTGATTATCAGCTTTCATAATCTAGGTGTTAATTCTTTGTAAACGGTTCGCGCGCGACAGTCGCGTGGAATAAATAATTTTCAAGGACTATGAGTAAATACTTAAATTTACGTCAGGTGAATTTTTGCACCTGTCGCATTCAAAAAGATGAAGTCTATTTTTAAAACTGCATTAAAATTTCGTGATTTCCGCATAATTGCCGCGTTAAAATAAACAGACGAAATATTTGTCAAAGAAAACAATCCTTATAAAATTCACAGCAAATTAATTGTGTATTAATAAAAATCAGGGCATTATTAACTCATAACCAGTTCACCGTTCTTTATTTTCAAATGTTTTAATATTTACACTTAAAATGATTGATGTGTCGTATTTATTACTCAATTTAATGAGCCGAAATAACTGTAATGGCGCGATTTACTCGTATGTACCGGCACGCGAACGGCAAGAATGACACCTGTAAATTAACGATATCGATTGGTCTGTGTACATCATTAAGCCCCGCCCCCAAATAACAGATACCTGTATGTAGCACATGGCGCGTGTACTATCGTTACATGTATATTGGAATACGTTACTATAGATAATACGTGATATGTTTATTAACTTATTAAAGACGACAATTAAAGAAATTAAAATATTTGTTATCACTTGGAATTAATTGGATTAACTATTTTACTTGTGTAAGTTATCGTTATTTTTTTTAAAAATGAACACAAATGATAAAATCGATAAGTTTATTTGATTTTAAATGGATGTATGTTATTACATAAAAGTTGTTCATGTAATTTAAAGTTATATCAACTGATAAATGCTGGCGAATAGTGTATTAAATGATCTGAACACCAACAAGATATTTAATTTCTTGTAGCACAGCTCATTTTGATAATTTATTTGAGTATCCATTTTGATGGTATACCAAATAAGTATAATAAATGTTAACTTATACATAGCATTTGAGTCTTATGTATATAATAAAGTTACGTATTTTCATTGAAATGTACCATGCAATTATTTTATTATTATATTAAATATCTCATACAGTTGGTATACATAAAACAGAAATATATAGGATGTAAAGAAAACTTGTTATATAGGGTCCATATGATAATTCATTATAACTTTATTTAATATCCTGGAGAAAAACAACAACACAATTATGCATTTGGACATTTTCTCTCATTTGTAACTTGTCAATTTCAATAATAAGAACACATCAAAGGATTCTGCAGTATACACTTGTACTCGAATAAAACCATCTACAACTTAGAAGTAGTAACAAAGTATAAACGCACATTACATGTATTGAAATGTCAATCAATTGCTTGCTTTCCTACGATATAATTCCTCAAACGTCATGTTATTCCGCTGCAAGAACCAAAACGTGTATTATTTCTGTACACAGTGTACACTCACAACTCGTGAATACCGTGCACTTGTTACGCCAATAAATTGTAAGAGTTGCTTCCCTTAGACTCTACCGCATGTCGTTAGGTATTAAATTTGGTGAAATTTAAAATGTAGCTAGCGTGTAGTTTCGAATGTTGTTGAACACGACAGGTATCGATATATCAAATTTCACAATCGGACTTCGTTACGTCATACTAACGATATATAACTGGCAAAGATCAACCCATTACCGACGCCAACAGTGGCAATTTTGTTAGGGGTCATTATCATTTGGACCCCTTAGTGACATGGATAAGGGCCATTTACTTACTCCAATAGTCAATAAACGAAGAACTGCCCCAAATTATCACAGTATGTTTACTTAACATCTATAGGTACTGTCATTTAGTGTCAAATATGTCATATAATATATTGTCCACAAAACTCTCTTGCGCCACTTTATGAAATTACTATCACTATCAAATATGGTCGCGTGCTAGTCCGGCCGCCATTTTTATTATGTATCGGTGTTATCCTTAAAACAAACACTTGATGAAGATGGAGTGCATTTAGGGGCCGATTTCGGTCACTTTGCACACCTTATCAAAACAACAGGTGGCCATCCATATGCCGACCCACGTGATACGACAATACACTAACTCCCGCCAATTTCAGTAAAAAAAAACTGCAGACGATGGTATAACGACTTTACGTCGTAAAGAACCTGAAAATAAAAGTAAAGCTATTTAAGGTTTACATAGCAATATATCGCTTGATCATTAAGCATGTAAAAATATTCAAAGGCGCAGACCGCTAAAATTAAATATTTCCTTTTAAATATCTACCTTGATTACATCTTTGCCACACGACCAGGTGAAATTATATGCCTCGTTGCCTAGGAGCCACGCGACTTCATTTGCCATATAAGGAATTGATTTAAATATGAATAAGCATCCACAAAAGAAGCAGGTGTCTGATGAAACGACAGCTGAAGGTACAAAGAGTATTTTATTACCCCAATTCATCATATAATAAAAGGGGCCAGAGAAAAGTTCTTTTACCATGCGCCTTTACACACAGATTCATATAAATATAAACCAGCGTTTTAACTTACGCAATTTTCATTTGTATAAACACTTTCAGTAAGTAAGTTCATCTACTATATCTAACTTCTAGTAGTATTTTCAAGTTTTAGTTTTACAATTCTTAAAAAAGTGTTAAGTTGTGTATCAAAGGGGCTGACTATAAATTCACAAACCCCTAGCCAATATTTGATAGACAGATGTGACAGTGTCGCGACTCATTTCATTTTATCAAAAGGGTAAATTTGACCACTCGTGTGTAGTATTTTTTACCTGCGGAGTGAATGAAATCGCTTTGTTCGCACGAGCCAATCTAAACCATCGTCTCTGCTATGTCGTTGTTTTCTCAAAACCCAAACTCTCTTATAAACGCCAACATTATCTCCTTCAAATCTGGATTTAATAAAAACTCCGCTTCGGTAGAAATTTCCAGTTCAGTTTACAAAATGTCTTCACCGCGCAAGCGCGTGCCGCCTATTGCCTTATCTATATGGACTAGAAATGAAGTCTGATAACTATAACAGCGTCTGTTTTCGCACAAAATAACGGCACATATTGTCAAACAAAGCAGTACGACTTGTTTTGCTTTTCAATTATAACTATTTAATCAACGAAGGACTTATATTATTCAAAAGCATTTGTGAATAGCGGATACTTTCTTGGATCGAACTCTTCCTTAGACAACAGTAGCTCAACGTGCTTTATTTGTTTTAACGTCAGTGTGTAAATGCAAAGACCTTTTGAAATCGGACATACGTTTATCAAATACTATTAAATTTTACGATAAACCATTAATTCTCTCTATTATAGCGTGCCAATCAATGCGGTAGGCGGAGCTAGACACCGAAACGAGGCTGCGGATTAAAGCCAATATCAAGAGTACTGTACCGATGCCAATTGTACGGTGAACAGTCAAAATGAAGTTACGGAAAGCAGCAACATTAATTATACTTGGGAGTTTACACATTCTAATTCTGTTACCAAAGGTAAGAATAACTTTTCATTGTCTTTGTTGATTTCTTCATGACATTTTACAGTTAATTGTTAAACCGTTTTTTGTCTGACTGTAGTATCACAGAGGTATATTACCGTTCAATATTATACAGAACATTTCTTGGAAACGTGACAACTTCTTATATATTTTGTTGTTTTTTCTTGCAGGTGTATTGTTCAGGTGTGTTTGAATTGCGTTTAAAATCTTTCAAAAATGATCGAGGATTGGACGATGATGGCAACTGCTGTAATGGTGTCAAGGATTCGAGTAATCGTACGGCAGGGCCAGTGTGCACAGAGCCCTGCCATACGTTCTTTACAATTTGTATTACAAATTTTATGTTTACCATTCCGCCGGATTTAAGCAAGGATAAGTGTATATTTGGATATGTGATGACCAAAGTACTTGGAGGAAATAATGTGAACTTCGAAAATATTGAAGGATTTAATAACATGACGGTGTTTCACTTCAGCATGTCGTGGCCGGTGAGTATAACTATTTGTACACATTTCAATGTTTTCCCCGAACTCCCGTACCGGTTACACCGGTAAAAAGTTCGTTCCATTTCTTGGAAAAATTCGAACATTTGTCTTGTTAAGATAATGACTGTTGTTTATCTTCATATTGAATGAATTACTCATACAGTTATGTTTATTTGGATGCTATGTTCTTATTGATTTGAACTAAGCACCTCTGTGGTTAAGGAAACAGCTTGCGTTCGGTCGGCTGACGATTTTACCCAAGTGCATGACAGGGAAAATCTGTAAATTATTCAGCAATGTTAATTTTTCTCAGGTCCAAATGTAATTAAAACAATTAACCTATGCATTGTGTAGGCTATGATTAATTCTAAGTGTACTGGTTTAGAGTTTTATTGTGCGCTTTCACGGCTCAATGTTGACATTAATTGAATTCAATTCCCAGAGTTTGGGAATTTCCTTCTGGTAGCCTAGTAACATACCGTTACTGATGAATTGTCTGTCTTGATTTCAGGGTACCTTTTCAATCATTATCGAGGCTTGGCATGATGTTACGTTAACCGACCCTGTCACTGGTAAGTATTTGTATACAAGTATACCAAAAATGTCCAGTTCTAAGGAACTGACGTTGGGAGCAATTCTAAATTCTAATACAATGTACCATGTCCTTGTTTTGAACCCGTTTGCACAACGGTTAGGGTTTTAGGGGGTTAGGGGTCTTTTTGTACATGAACATATGAAATGTTGTATTTGTTCGTTTTGAGGGGTGTATTATACTATACATGCTGAAAGATTATATTTTCATTGCGTCGAAGATGGTTTGTTTATGTGATAACTACGTCTGTAAGTACCTTCATATAGACGAGTTCTTGTGGATTTACAAATTTCTGGATTATAAGTGATGAATAAATTGCTTGTTTGCTCAAAAAGTGAACACGTAGGTCAATGTGGATTGATAACGCTACTGGAAAATTTCATATAATGGTGCCATAAAGTGGAACGAATGCAGACAGCCCCTACTGCCAAACACTGGAATTTTAGGGGCTATCCGAACCCTGGAAATTTAGGGGCCATGAATCACCATGGAGACAGTATACACGTGCGTGTGATGAATTGGAATCCCAACCGAAGCGTACAAAGTAGCCCTTCTATAAACAGACGCCTGGTGTAAAATAAATTCCTGTCGGAGTGAATTACTTTCTTACAGTGTTGAAGATTTTATGATGGGTTCGGAACCAATATTTCGATGAATGGTTCCTGAACTTCATGTAGAAATTCACGATTGAATGTTAAGTGTGGTAGCTGTTCTGTGCATCATCAACAACTGCTGTGAACGCTGAAAACATTCATGGAATGATCCACTGTGAACGGGCCATTGTTTCTGAACAATTCATGGATTTATTATAAAAAATAGTGATCAATCGACCTTTATTAATGATCTGGAACAAATTCTCAAAGTGCTTTCACCGTACGGAAGTGCGCTTCTCAAATTGAAAAAAAGAACTCAAACAAATTATGGAAAGGATAGCTCAAAAATTGAACCGAGCTTTTGGTTCGATATTGTGATGTTTGAATCAATGTAAACAGGTTTTGGATTTATTAACATGGCAGTCACAAGAACTGTGAGAAGTTGAAGACCTAGTGTAATAAATGATGGATTTAAACAGAACACCGAGAACCGTTTGATGATATTCCTTCAGTGTCACGTGGATTATACTAGTTTGACGGAAACGTAATAAAGTATCAGAGAATTCAATGTAGTTTGTGTGTGCAACAGTTTTCCAACCGAATTTTGTGACTAGTCAACGAATGCATTTCTTTTCAATGGGTGAAATAGTAAATTGCCAGCATCCTTTGTGCAAACGGGTGTTTTATACACATCCATAGTACAAAGGGGGAAATTGGGGGTTGAGAGGTATTTCTTCATGTGTAATTATTTTACCAGTAGCTAACTTTTAATACCATCTGCCGTTCGGGAGACGAGAAGTGCGCCAGTGTCGAAATTTCTCAAGCGTTTAACAGATTTTATATTTTAATATTTTACTAACCTACGTTGGTTTAGTAAAACTAGAAACGCCATATGCACTTCGCACCGGAAGGTTCAATTAAGCGGTGAAAACCTCACAAGTTTAAAGGCGAAATTTTACAAAACGGACTCAAAAATATTTTATCGACACTTTAGATTAACTGTTTAATGTGATGAAGCCTCTCCCTTTGTGCCTGCTACTACTCTAAATTTACGATTTTGACAAATTGCATCGCTTATAGCAACTAGTGATTACCTGACTCGAGGTTTTGTTACCCGTCGACGACAAAAATGTGCATTATTGCTTTATCCCCTTAAAACATTTGTTAAGCAACACATAGTTGTAAGGTGTACATTTTCACAAAGTTATCAGGTACTTGATTGCCTTTGTCTGAATCTTGTCGTTACCCTCCTAACGACTTCTGCTTTCTCTAGTTTTTTCCTTATTTACTTTTCATGACAACAGACGACCCCATAAGAGTGACTTTGGCGCCATTATAATGAACACTAAATATTATGATGAAAACTTCGCTCATTGTGACGTGAATAGTTTACGAACGACTAAGACTTTGTCCTTATCATAATTAGGACTTGAAAGTGGTAGTACTCTAGCACATTGCCGTATACATCTGTGTGTATACATTGATAATAGCCCACTTCTTATCTCTAGAAGCATTTCTCAATTCAGGGTCAAAATCTTCCAAAAACGACAGATGCACAAAGTCCCCTGACCTTGTCACGTGCTCTGTAATAAACTGTAAACACTACAACACAGTTAAGGTTTTTTCACATCTCTACAATATTATGTTGAGTATGAAAGCCGAACAGAAGCGTTCAATGCGCCATTATTATACCATAAAAGGTATAAATCATAAACACGAGACCACTGACTAGGCAGCGTATTACTGGTTTGAAATGATTAAAACAGTGAAATATTAGACTATACCATTGTCCTCTTTAATACCAGAGATCGTGAGAAAACACAGATGAGATATTTTATATGACAAGCAAAACGAACGCAGTTTAAAATAGGTCACGTGGTCACACTTATCTGTTGGGCTGCTGAGCGCAACCATGGACCATCGATCGATCCCCAGTTTCGATCGATGTTTAATCAATAGCTCGTCTTTAATTAAATATGCGTTCAGTTAATGTTATTTCTCTTTGGAAAATTGTCTGCATAATATATTATATAGATTCCTTACTTCCCAGACGACTGTTTGGACGTGCTTGTTTGGTTTTCTGTATAAATTCTACTAAACAATGGAGAACATATTCTCCTATTCTTGGACCGAGTGTTCGTGAAGCTGCCAAGATGGTCACGGACGTTCACTCTGATTGTCAGAAGTTCTGTAAACATTTCCAATTAACAATCCCTCTACATAACTTTCCCATACTCCGTTGTTCCTCGTCTCCCGTCTTCTCAATGTTGATATGATCTTAACATGCATGAACATGCTCCAAACATCACCCAGCTCCCCATACATGGCACGTGGGACACGTGGGGCTGCGATATCATGGCATTTTACATCAAATGTTTGGTGTATATCACTCCACACTCTGCAACACAGTATAACATTACAACCAGATTCGACAAGACTTTCTAACAAGAATTGATAGTATTGTTTAGGACATTAATCACCGGGTATTATTACTCACTCAGTAGCTGGTCATGCTATCATACTTACCTCTACTCTAGCTTTGATTTGATTACAATCTGGAGTAGACTACAAGATTTACTCGATAAAATGTCGGGTCAGTCTGCGCTCGCGTGTCACATGATACACTTTCAACGTATTCGAGTTGCTACAAAACATGTTTAACATGGTATGTGGTTTCCTAAAGTAACTTTGTTAATACTTTAAAGTCTGAACCGAACACTATGGCCACCAATGATCCCTTAATTAAGTTTCTAGCAGGTCCGAGCCTGTCACAGCGGGAGTAATACATGTTCACAATGGTCATTCTCGTCTGAAGTTATTGTTAAATTAGTTCATACAAAACTCTGGACAGAATTTGATTTAAACATTTAAAGTTGTTCATGGTATCATTGTGTACCGATATTGGGATACTGTTCAGATACTGTACATGGTCATCATGCCTGCACTGTACCATAGCTTCAGGGTAAATACGTACAGTGGTATGTACCACGCAATTAGTCAATCACTTGTTATAGTGGACAAACAAAAAGCCATTAATGGACATTTCTATGAACTGACCATCAAAGTTAATTGAGAGAAATTAGAGTTGACATTTGTATAATGATGAAAACACGTCAAGTTCACTATAAATCACTTGGTAGGACGGATGGACACCCCTTTGACAGGAGCAATGATCACCTTGACACATTGCAATGTTCAGTTTCAGACTGACACATTGGACATTATATTCAAAATGTACCCATATACGCATATGTTCGTGTTTGTTTGAAAACACGAAAGCAACATGGCCGCGGCTACTCAATATCATTTAATCCAATACACAAATCTGAAGAATGTTTTCTATATTTCATCTTAGCTTTATCCACGGCCTATATTGTTATCAATGAATTAACAGCTTGCGTTTTATGTTCCTATACATAAAGCCTATAACATCAACATATTATTATTCATTATCTGTTCGCTGCCTGACGTGAAGTATCGATTTCAGTTCATTTAGTTCTAACAATATCTGAATCGTTTTCAAAGTATTTACGAATTTTCTTACGTCTTTTATGTAAGTGTTTGGTTATGGTGTATAAATTATGCATTATGCATCTGTTCCATATTGTGTGGCTAGTGTGGCATCTGTTCTCCGTTGTCTCATTATGTCGCTACCATCTTGCTTCCCCTATATAGTTGTGGATCATTTTGTTTCTGAAACAACACTCTCTACCATTTCGTGTAATCTCACCGACCATCAAACCCCCTCTCGTTTTGCTAAAGTTCACCAGATGAACCATTAAGTCTTTCCAAAACTAGTTCAACTACTTAATATATATATGTAACTTGTTATATTTGCGATAAATTTCATGTAATCGTGAACGTAGCGATTCTTTGCTCACCGTGTGATATACGGAACAGTTATGGTGCATGTGCTTGGCAACAGCAACATATTTTCTCCCATATACACCAATGATTCATCTGTTGCTATTGTTTGTAAACGTTTCTCTCTCCCCGTTGTCTGTTTCATTTCAACCTACAAATGTAATTGCAAATAATCTTGAACAACAACATATGACGTGTTTGCAATCTGGGTAAAACTAAACAATGTCTTTTACTCTGAGTAAGTTTTAACATATATATTGGGCATCGTTATAACTGGCCCTGGTTTTGACTGTCCACGAAATGTAGGACACTACACTCTGAACAAGTTGGCAAATATTTCTATTATCTTTTTGAACTTTGCACTCTTTGGAAGACATTTGTGTTTCATGGTTTATCATGCAATATAGAAAAGATTTAAGGAATTTGCAATTTCTGGTCGTTTACTGAACGTCCAGTCTGACATGTTTGGTGCAACATGTCTACAGCCACAGTTTCTCTGCCTGCTTTGCTTAGATGGTTATACAATAAGTCGATGTTTTATTCAAAGGTTAGAGAGAGGAAAATTGGTCTAATTTCTTCCCCTAGTTGGATAATTGAAGTGAATTAGTCCTCAAAATAAACAGATGTCGTCAATGACAACAGTCGAGTCAACGTTCATGAGAAATAAATTGGCTCCTTTCTCCAGCGTAATGACCACTGCATGACTAACTACCGGCCAGTGAATGAGCAACTTACAATTAAGTTGAAGGATATAACTTGTTGCATCTTAATCGAAACTGGCAATCATGACTACTGATTGCAGGAGGCACTAACTGCCATTTACTCGGTCATAAAAGCCGTCCCGTACCGTACACCTGTCGAGCTTTCAGCCTTTCACACTGCAAACAAACGGGTTACTGGACTCGATCAGCCGGCGTCATTTAAGGCACGCTGTGAGGACACTCCTGCTTTGGTTAAATTAGATAATGTTTGTAATTTAAGATTTTAACCTATTAAAGAAACAAGATATGTCGTTGAGCATTCATTTCACTACATTGACTCTAGGGCCCTAACAAAGCCCGTAATGATTTTAATTGGACTTGAACAACTGTAAGAGCAGACAGACTGACCACACGAATGCCTCAATTATGCACTTACGACGTACGTCAATTATGACGCAATGTATGGTGTATTAATACTATCATACAGCTTATAAGCTGCCGAAGCATTCTGATATGCGTGAGAAACAAGCCTGTACAAGGACCATTACATAGTCGGCTGTCATTTCCAAGACATGCTCATGGTTAGATACATTGTTTGAAGTGTTCATGTACATCTGTATATCTGTTTGATCCAGGTCAAGCTCCCCCGAACATTGTTCTTGGACTGGCAATTGTCCATCTGTTGAAACGATACGTGACAACATACATTTCCCGGTATCTGATCGGGCAGACGATATGCGGTCTGCTTTCTATTAAGCGTTTCATACATAGTTTGTTATTTTACGGAATTTCCTCGTATTAATCCCAATCTAACCGTCTCGCTTTATGATCGCGTTAAATGAAGCAATTCCGTGGTATCACATTAATTACTGCTTTCTATTGTCGTCTGCTGAATGGTCGACCATCTCTTCGATCGTCACCTGTTCGTCTCTGAATGCTGGGAGAGTAATACGAGCCCCACCATGAGGACATTGCAATGCATCCCAGTCAAAGAGAACGGGGTAATACATTAGACAATGTAAAATTACTCCCGCGACCTTCGATTATACGAATTGTACAAGCGTCTCGCGCCAAACCTCTTTTCCATTGAACAAAATAACCCCACAAATTGGGACTCTATTTACCCCATCACGAATAGCGTTCTTTCTCACGCTCAAAGTGATTTTCACTATTATTTATGTTTACTTTTAATTGAGCAGAACTTGGAATAGCAATGAATGCTTATGACAGTATTGTTGTTTATGATAGACCAGTTAGAGTTATTTATTGCCTATCTTCTGCTTCATAGACATGGTCAAGGACCGGCAACAATTGAGATAAATGTTGTTGTTGTTGTTATTTTGTATTTGTAGATTTTCATCATCTGTTCAATGACCAGTGTATGATTTCTGTTGACTCAGCGCGCCATATTTTTTAAATGACTTGACTTTGACACTAAGTGTAGTTGAATGGTAATAAATGAGGCACACTCCCACCAGACGACAATTTGTCCATGCCAAACGAGACATAATTATTGAAGAAAAATCTTACATTTAATCTAGCAATCATTAACTTAATGAAGCATATTATGAATGCAATATGGCAGATACAGACTCGGACCGAGACAGTATGAATGTCGACTGCTGCACACTTGGCGCCAACCAGAGCCCCTTAAAGTTAAACATGTTTATATTTTCTGTTTTTCTAGGGAGCCCACGAGAACGGATATCACGTCTAGCTGCAGGGCGCTCACTGACAGTAGGGGCTGAGTGGAAAAACTATATCTACAAGACAAACGACACGGAGCTAGAGTACATGCACAGAGTTCAATGTAACCCGGATTACTATGACAAAGGTTGCTCCACACTCTGTAGACCACGTGACGACCAGTTTGGTCACTATACATGTGACGAGAATGGCCATATCGTCTGTATGGAAGGATGGAAAGGCAATTATTGTGACCAAGGTGAGTTGTTGTTGTTGTTGTTGTACATTTATTATCAAGCGAAGCATACATTGAAATAATTAAAGTATATTTTCAAGATACGAGCCATGAATTGCGTAGATATACTATAACCTAGGTATCTGCGTAATGGTGGTTATACCTAAGGATATAACAAATAAAACTGAGAATGATAAGACGATATTAAGATGATGGTGGTATGGAGTATAGATACATAAGAGTAGTTTGTACGGTCTTGCTCGGGAGTGCACAGACAAGGTGCCAAAAACGCAATTTTCCCAAATTGAAGTTTGCTCTATCGCACGTATGTACCTAAGTTTCTACACAAACACAACATACTGGTTAATTTACCACGATGTGTGCGAAACCTGGAGAAACCACGTATAGGAAATACATTCATCGTCATATAACAGTCGATAATTAAAACGTTTTCTTGCGCGGATGCGATCGTTTCTTGGATGAACACAGAACTTCCCCTCCAAACTAAACAGCTGTGGTATAGGAGATAACAACAAGAACTTTTATCTCTACACAACATTACTACAGACGACAGAACTTCGATGAGCGCCAAAAAAATCGAAGAAATCATAATTGCCGTGTTCCATATTCCTTTGTTAAACATACAGCGGCTGAAAATTTATCTAAAAATTCAATGAAATGCATTGACTATGTACACATGTATTATGACTGAAACATGAATACAGGAATTCTGGTCGCGGGTTGTTCAAATATTGGCCTGGTGTACTGCCAAGACTGGTACGTTAGTAATATTAAATGAAGTTATTTACATGATGTAGCAACTTCGTCAATGGTCACCTGTGGTGTTATAGCTTTAACAAACACGGTCTAAAAGACAACGCCCCTCTTGTACATTCCGGAGTCCGGGCCCGACCGTCGAGCAAATGTGTGGGCTTGTGCTTACTATTGCCCTAGTTCCAAATACAACTCGCATGCACCCCATAAATACGACATATTTCAGCAAGTCTGTGACCAGGTTGAAGTTGAACCCAGTACTGAAAAATTGCAACATTTGGAACATGATTTCGATCTTTGGTTAGCTGCTGTATAATATATAAGCGCGATAGAAAACCGGTTGGTATCGACTCAGGGACAAGTAGCTACTGTTTACTTAAAACGCACAGATCGATCGGGATACGTGGTGCTTCTATTTACAAGATCCCAGGAGTTTGGTTTGAATTTTAATTTGTTTTGACCAAGTAAATATTATTCTAAATATTTGCCCTAATTCGTCAAACGAATTGTGAGTAAGTTACCCGTGGTAGATTGACTAGATTGCACCCGAGGTGCGAATATTCAAATTAGTTTACGGTTACGTTTGGTTGTAAAATTTAAATCCCTCTGAGTTTACTGCCGACTCGCTTCATGACGAAATGGGTTGTATACAAATGTATTCAACGGTGTTGTCACCATGTTAACCGTATTCAAACTGATATAAAAATAATATAAGAGATAGGTAGTTAGACGAGTACAGCTTTACTCTAGCGTAAAACTTACGCATCAATGTTTAACAGATAAATGCACGTAGTTTTTGGCGGGTAAGTGTGTCAGGTGTTGGATTGCGAAATCTGAACAATATCACAATATCAAACCAGGACACACGACGTTTTTTATGAACCGCGCGAAAATAATTTATAATATATAATACGTATACAGGATATGTACAGTCTGTCGACAGCTGGTGATTTAATATTCAAACGTCAATAAAACAGTCACATGGACGCTATCTGGGCTCTTAGCATTGAGGCCCATTTAAATCTCCTGAGGTAGACTGAAAATTGCTTTAAAACGGCGTAAAACCGAATAAAAACAACAACAGTCTCTAGGGGGTAAGATATGTATTAGAGTTCTACTAATATACCAGAAAACAAACGCTATCTCAATGGATATTCATTAACGCTGCGAGTTTTTATCTAACCATACCTTCAGCATTAAAGATTCATTTTACAAAACTAAAGCAGACGATCAGATTTTTAAGGTTTTCTACTCGAAAATTTCTACCAGCAAACTTTGTACTAGTATTGAAATTAACCGTGTGTTATGTACTGTACAGGTTTGTAAATAGAAGCATTTAGTTCTTTATATTGATGCTCATTGAATCCATGGAAACGAACCAGTAATTCGTATTTTTGTTGATAAGTGGAATCTCAGCTGTCACGTGTACGCTCACAAAATGCGGTAACATGCGTAACATGCAATACCTGAGTTTGCTACTAAACCACTGGGGGATAAAATGAGCAGTAGTCACGTGGCGCACAAAAATGACAACAGCAAAAAGAACGCGCAATAAACAGAGAGGCCTGTATTTCTGGAATATAGTAGTACATTTGTACGTGATTTTACAGGCAAACCACGACCTACTGATCCCTTGAAAGAAACTGTAATGGTGAATAGAACAAATTAGTACGTGTAAATTGTCTATGCATTTATATAAAATACAAATTCTGATACGATGTAGTAAAATACAAGTTAATCCAGTCTGCGATCGATGTTGCTTATTTACTTTATTTTGGTAGTGTTTGAGTAGTGAAATCAGACGCACATAGTTGCAAGACATGGGCGCATAAAGTGACGACGTAATGAGTTCAACTTTCAAGGCCATAAATTGTAAAGAAACGCATTTTTACAGGTTATCCACTCAAACACTGGTAAGCAACATGTAACGTGATGCAGGTTGCAGCTGTTGGTAGAGCTACCTGCACATTTAAATGACATAATTGACAGCTTTAACAAAGACTTTAAAAGCGTACAAATGAAACGATGAGTAATTGTTTGCCCGAAGCAGTGACTGTACATGCCGGTGTAGACATTATCGACAACATCAGTGAGCAAATCGGCAGGTTTCCAAACCAGCAATATGTTCTGCTGTGGGCCATTTAATTTGGCGATTTGGGGGTCATTACCAAACATTTAGGCATATTTGAAGTCAATAATGCGTCATGATAAACAAACATTCAAATAACTTTAGAAGCAATTCAAGTATTCATGATTTCAAATTCCGCCTTAAACTTTTTATTGTTCACGTAACACGCTTCAAACGATCGCCCAGGTCATTCCAGAAATCGACCGAACCCTTTTTTAGAACTCGACAAATGCTTGGGTTGACCAAATATTTGACCACTCTTAAATAAATATTGACCGCAATGTTTCGTTCTAGTCTGTGACAATAGTTCTGTTAGCAATCAATTGTATATTACCGTAGAATGAATAGATGAAACTATTTCGCGACCAATTCAGGAAATTCAGAATCGCTAGTGGGTTGTTTACATAGTAATAATTTTATTTTGTACTGGTTAATAAACGCTTATTGTTTCAGTTAATAATGTGTTTGTTTGTTCAATTATTTAACGATTAACTCTCTACTTTTGGTAAATATGCGTGTGTCATTAAATTAATGCCGCAGCATTTTAAAACTTATGTACATACGGGCATCTAAGAGCAGAAGTATCTATCGACTAGTTCGCAAGTATCTACGATACCGTCATTTGGCGTGAGCTGTATCTACCACCGTTGCTACGTAAATTGTTTCGTCATGTTGTAGTTAATTTCTCCCAATACCTGTTTACAATCAACCATTTCTGTATCCCACGTCTTTGACCTTGCTATTTCTTCAGATTTCTAATGTATCTTTTTCTTTCATTTCAGCCATCTGTGCGGAAGGTTGCGAGCCCGATCATGGCTTCTGCAGCAAGCCCTACGAATGCCAGTAAGTATGCCTTTAGAACTATACTAGTATTTGATAAAGTTTGTCTTTTTATAAGGACCATCTGAGATTCTCTGGACTAGATAATATGAACTGGATTGTAGTTTCACCAAAAAAAGTTGATAAATGTCTGGTTGGTTGAACATCGACACATAACATCTGCTTCTTATAATTATATCGTATTAAAAATAAACACCAACCTTCCCGCTTTGAATTTACCGCCAAATTTGTCTAAAGTCTGTACCATCTTATCTCATGCGTATGGTTTTGGTGTAAACGCGATTTCTGGGATAAGGTTATAAAAAACAACATCGGTCAATTTCTAACCCAAAATCAGCGAAGTATATCGCCAAGAGTGTTTGAAATTCACTTTTTCAAAGCTCGATTGTCATCACTATTTGTAATGATAGTATTAAATATACAAATAAGACGTCAAAGTACACATATTTGTAGATAACACTATCTGACAGAATATCTGATAAGTGTGACCACATAATAATATGCCCTCAATACATTTTGGACATGAAGAGGTGTTGAAATAGTTAACTGAATAAACGAATTCTTATTTGTTGTCTATTTAGGAGATTAAATCGCTATTAAAGTTAAACTATTACAGCACAGCTACTGTTTGAGCCACGCGAACACGGATACAGTTTAACACAAAGGCGGCTTTTACCTTCATTTTATCAAAGTCAGAGTCACCTATTAAACCCCATATACCGGTATTCAATGAGAGCCGAATTTGTTGACAATCTCGTTTACACAAAGAAATTTGCCTAGCTGAACTTTTAGGAACAGCTGTGCATGTGAACGTCGCCGACATATCAACAGTTAGCCCCCGACACAATCAAATAACCAAACAAACCCAGTTAACATTTTCTCAACAAATATTCCCAACCAGTCGTCTCCCCAGTGTTTTTGGTTCCCTATACAAGGGCGTGTTCTGAATATAAATTTAATATGGGTACAGAGGTGTTGTACATGCCCTAACAAGGCCCGCAAACTGAGCGCATGTTATGCTAGCTAATTGCTTTTGTCCACGACTCGGGTTGCTTTGTTGTCGAAGTAGTGCTATCAAATGTGACACGGTCTTGGGTTTATATTAAGGTATTTACGCATAGAAACTTCATTTTGAACAAAGAATGGGGTGTAACGTTGCGAACTCCGTACTAGCATAATAGGTTGCTTCTTTAGATTAATTGGTTATGCAAATAAGAGAATAGTTTGGTATTGTATTTGTTTGTTATACTCTTACTTGCCGTTAAAGATATCAAATGAAGAATATATTGTACCGTGAGTCACAAAGGGTAGGCACGGGTGTCCACCTACCGTCATTATGATGTAGAGATAGTTTACCGTACTCACGTGCTTGTTTTGTTTATTTCCAGATGCAGACAGGGCTGGGACGGGCCTCTGTGTCAACAGTGCCTCAAATACCCCGGATGTAAAAATGGCACATGTACCGTGCCGTACGAATGCAAATGCGACGAAGGATGGGGTGGACTATACTGTAATCTAGGTAAATATGAAATACTAGTACACAAATCCAACACATTACAACCAAACATACTCTGAAACCTTTAAAATCGATCCGTACATTCCATGTTTAGAATAAGCGATCAAGAAAACTAGTTATGAATAAAGATAATTATTTGTATATTGCGGTAGTCCCAGGACAGACTGGGAGGATTGTTATGTAGCGATAAATGATGTGTTTCCATACCTGTTATGTATATTTAATAAGGATTGAACACGTATCTACAGTCCCTTATGTGCAGTAAAAGGATAACGTTTTCTACCCTGATCGTTGGCTTGGAGAACAATCGATATACATAGGTTCTTGATAGCCTTCATCCAGTTCCATCAGTTCAATTATTTAACTACTCTAAAACCTGTCATTTTCTTTCTTTTATACATTATACGGCATAGTTACTGACAAAGTTAATAGTCATGCATCATTCAGTAAAGAAATCCATTTATGGCGACTATTTAATGGTTTAATTTATTTTTTTCGTTGCCGTGAAATCCTTATTTGAATAAAGTCAATCCAGAACGAGCGATAGTCCGGAACCAGTTCTGTTTGAATGTGAAGGTCATCTCGGAACTACGGTACTTCATAGGTTGATACAGTGACTGAGCATCCTATATGTTCCATGGTATCAACCAATGCAATCTGTAGGATGAATGACATGGACATGTCTGGCAGTAACTATGCCGTGTTAATAATTAGTACAAAAAGCTTGTTTGGTATCCAATAAACAAACATGTGTCATCACATGCGCCGTCACGATTTGAACCCAACACGGTGCGATCTTGTAGCTTTTCTGTTTCACTTATCGAACCGTTCACCATAATTGATACGTATACATTGTAATTAAGTAACGGCGACATATGTGACCACTTCGTTTCTTCTCACTCGTTTCATATACGAAGCGTGCAAGTCTGGTGATAAAAACAGGGAGGAAAATTGAATAAATCAATTAAACAATCAAATAAATGAATTTACATCAAGATTGCAAAACGTGCGCTCGCATTAAAATTTGAAGTCATATTATTTGATTTTGGATGTCAGACTGCTGCACACGCCTTAGAGCTTATTTCAAACCGTTTCTGCTTATTCATCTACAAAATGAATCATATGAGTTTTACCTCTATTTTCAGATTTGAATTACTGTACGCACTATTCTCCCTGTCAAAATGGCGGCGTTTGTCAAAATACCGGAAGTGGGAGCTACACGTGCTCGTGTCCGGAAGGTTTCTCTGGCACGACATGTGAGCGAGAAATCGACGACTGCCAGAGCCGACCTTGTTTGAACGGGGGTTCATGTGTTGATATCGGACAGGGGTT
Source organism: Spisula subtruncata (assembly GCA_963678985.1). NCBI lineage: Eukaryota > Metazoa > Mollusca > Bivalvia > Venerida > Mactridae > Spisula > Spisula subtruncata. The sequence continues at coordinate 22,858,407 of OY787661.1, forward strand.
TACCTGTAGATGCCCTATAGGGTTTCAGGGCAAGCGCTGTGACGTCATCGCAGAGAGTTGTGAAAAGAACCCTTGCAAAAATGGCGCCACATGCATTGAGGGCTTAGGATCGTACACATGTCAGTGTAAAACTGGTTTCACCGGCAAAAACTGTGACCATGAGATCTACGAATGCGACCCGAACCCTTGTCAGAACAGTAAGTGTCTTCAGTTATTCTTTTATTGCAAACGTACTTCACGATAATCCGGGTCGACAATAAAACTGATGAGCACTGTTTTTAGATATATAAATAACTATTTTGTACTTATGTCGTAGACAGCGAAATGATGAGTTATTGAAAACTATGGGATTAAGCCAGCTTAAGTAATTCCATGGTTTTATTTAAATTATCTGTGTTAATTCCTTATTCATTTAAAACACATGTAGTGTAGACTAGTAGGTTAGCATGGTAGACTTGGGTATGTAGTCAACTTTGGAACACCTTTCAACCAAATGCTTTCTATAACATGGCATGCCATCATGAGAATTTTAGTCAGAACACGATTTGGTATCAAACAGTTTGCTAATTACTTGGTTAATTGCATTTTCCAAAGACTTCCAAAATTAATAAGCATTCGCTTGGTTTTTGCTATATAACTTGCCTGTATTTACTGTTAGTTATGCCGTGTATTTAATTATATAAGGTGATTACAACATGCAAAAACGTTCGCTTATACTTACTCCATGTATATACCCTAGACCTCTAGATAATATTTGTATAATTCTGAACGTTAGTCGTGTTGTTTTGATGGCACATGTATATATAATGTGTTTCCGTTTTAATGACAATATCGTGATAACTACTGTGTTATTAGCCGGTGAAACAGGTGATAACACGCGATTAAATTGCCCGGAAACTGGTCATCATTGTCTCATTGTTGTTACTCCAACAGACTGACAATAGAACTGGTCAATGAGGTTGTTGGTTACTAAGCTTCATTGCCGTCACTGATTTATATTTAGTTATTTACCTTTCATTGGCATCAAACGACAATATTCAACATAACAAAAGCTTGTTTAGTGGCACTCAACGCTGAATCAATATTGCAATTATATGTAAATGGTCAATCGTCAGTTGTTTTGTAATAGATTAGCGCCGGTGTTTCGCGTTTTAATCTATTGATTTTGGCAAATGTTACTAAATGTGATTACGTATCCTATACTCAACGACGTGCTGATCCCAACGATAGAAAATCTTTAATGAAGTGACCGCGCTTGTTGATCCTCCAAAGTTAAATCTTATTCATAATAACATAATCTGATTTGGTCTTGTAATTGTATTCATTAAAGCGACGTATTCCTATGTAAAGTACCTACTAATATAAAATTCATACTCATGTATTATTTACAATGTTTTCGCGAAGCAATTAGATCTATGAAGTAATGGTAGTCATATAATGTTGTTTTTTTGCAAAAGCACAGAAAGATCATTATAGTTTTATCGCGGTTCCATCTTTACAGTTGGCGGGGTTACCTGTTAAAGTGGAATAAATTGAACAAACTCAGCAAACCAGCGGACCGTATTGTCGTCTGCATTTTCAAACGGGAACTCATTTCTATCGATTTTACGTTTTCTTTTATAGGAATATAAAGTTTTGAACAGTAAAACTGAGTGGTTAAGGGTTTAATTCATTTGTTCAATATCAGATATTTTGCAATATACTGAACTGTTTTATGACAGTCACTTCTCTTTTTTCTGTTAAAAGACTTCCACTCTACAGCTATGCCACTCGTTTATTATCAAGATACATGCGATAACATTGCGTCTTCATCTAGATGTCCCACCTCCCTCCCTTTGTTCTTAGAACACTTTACTACTTGACAATTGATCCCATCTCTTGATTTCCGGATTTCACCGATCAAAAACAGTTTGTGCAATTGATGGCGAAATAATTACGTTTAAGTAGGAATTATCCCGATTACAAAATCAATAAAGATCTAAAATGATGGGACAGAAAGCAATAAAACAATCGAACTATTCTGTTCGTTATAGATTCTTCCCAACCACATCAAAGATACAATTGTTTGGTTGGTGAATAAACGCACTAAAACGTGACATAGTTCTGGGAAAAACATGAACTTTTTGTGACCATAGTATGAACTTATGTACGCGTTTACTGGTCTCAGCTGGTTCTGCCCGTGGCTATTGGCTTATTTTCAAATTGAAAACATATTTTAACGCAACAAACACAATGTACAAATGTTTGGTTTTGTTAAATACCTGGCGTAGGAATTATAAATCTGCGTGAACGGTTCATTTGTCGTTTGTATTGAATACTAGCTGCAGGTCTAGGCCGACAACAGCTTATAAATGCTCAAGCTGACACCAAAAACGCTTGCGGATCTGTTCAATATAAACATTGTGGCAGCGAGTGCGAACATTTGGTTTAGTGTATGCTTCGTATTTCTTGAAACTGCCATAGTTTTGTTCTGTACGCAGTTGGCGCAGTAATACTTTAATAACCACAGTGCGCATGCGCGCTTGTGTTACTCCGCCAGTTGAAAATACGGAAAACGATTATTGTGAAACACTTGATGTTATAAGCTCTATTGATTAATTAGAAACTGCAGGTTCATTTAACAACTTATATCCTTCTATTGATAATGAGAAAAAAACGCCAGCTAGTGCACTGTTTTGTTTCTATTTATAGTGTCCACGCGAACCCTAGCCATGATTGATCCTTAGCAAAACCTGCTTCCACCGTATAGGGTCTAATTTCATTACTATTTATGAAACAGTTTACGGCTGCTTGATTTAATACCAGTTTAATATTGCGTTATTGATACTGATGTTATTATTCAACTTTCCAACTACTCTAGCGTAAACAAAGAGTCACATTATGTGTACTATAAGCACGTTTCTAGAGCGTGCGAACCTACATAAAAATCGTTAATAGCTCGAACAAAATATAAAGCACGAAACATTTGGCAGAAAAAAGGTGCTTGTTCTTTGAGACGAATGTTACTACTTTCTGTAAGGCGATTCATGGCAGCGTATTAACTTTGATGGAAATGATTCAGAATCCACCCATCGACACATTGGGGGTGAATGTAGGATTATACTTGAAAAAGAAACGTGGGGGATAATTATAATGTTTTGTAATGTTTGCATTTGCCATTGATGTTTACTAAACACTCGGCTTGAAACAGTTTATGAACTCATGATGTTTCCTAATAGAGTTACATGTAAATAACTACTGTTGTTTTGTTAAAAAATAAGAAAATCATAAACATGCAAATGAGTTCTCCTGGTTTGCACATGTACACCAGCAGCAACATAAACAACAACAACAGAGACCACAGCAAGAACCCGTTAACTTTCTATCTAAACAATGTTGCTACAAAAATGCATAATAACAATTTATCTGGAACTTTGTCTAAAATAATTTATTTATATTTTCAGATGGTCGATGTATTGACAAAGTGAATGGTTTCAAGTGTGTTTGTGAAAACGGTTTCACTGGTCCGTACTGTGAAGTGAACGTCGATGATTGTGACCACAGTCCCTGCAAGAACGACGGTATCTGCATCGACAAAGTCAATGATTTTGAATGTCGATGTATTCCTGGATTTATTGGCGAGCTTTGTGAAACCAACGTTGACGACTGTGAGTTGCGACCATGCGCTAATGGAGCTTCTTGTAAGGACTTAGTGAACGATTTCGAGTGCACATGCCGGCCTGGATTCCAAGGAAAATTCTGCAACATTGATATTAACGAGTGTGAAAGTAGTCCGTGTAGGAATGGTGCGACATGTGTACAAAAAGTGGACGACTACCACTGTGAGTGTCCTCCACGATTCACTGGCAAGAACTGTCAGTATGTTCCTGGACAAGTAGTCACCACAGCGGATCCATTGACTGGTGCACCTGGCATCAGTGAAGCTACAACAGTAAAAGCAGGAGGTGTCAATAATAACAAAAATAATGTGACTATCACTGAACAGCATGGACAAGTTGAAGAGGAATTCACGACAACACAATTACTGTTAATTGTTTGCTTAGGTGTAGGAATTCCTCTTTTAATAATAATTATTGTAGTGACTATTTTGTTGTGCCGAAAGAGACGGTTGCCGCAAACAACTAAGGAAGAGGAAGAAAATGTACAAAATTCCATCAACAATAAATTAAGAGAGTCGAAAATATTTACGACTATCCCACAAAGCAGTTCAACCATTTCCAATTTAACCAGTAAAATATCAAACGAAGATATAGACTTTAATACATTGAAATCATTTAGAAACAGTAGACCTAATTCACAAATTTACATTGGTGATAAACCTATAAATAATAAACAATTATTCTATACAACAGACTTGCAAGTGCATTCAAAACACAGGGACTATGACAAAACTACAAAGTGTTTGGAGAAAGAGAAAGTGTCCATAGATCCTTCAAATTTAGATGTCAGGTAAGGATCAAACCCTTTTTCACTTTTTCTAATTTTATCTTTAAAAAATATAAACATGTGAATGAAATTGGCAATACGACGGATGTTTATATATGTAAATATAGAATTCAGTTGACCATGGAAGTGTATACATGTACCTGCATTTGGTTGTTACCACAGTGTGAAAGCATTGTGAGTATTTGCATAATTCAAGGGATGTTTTTGTAAAAGTATGACAAGCTATGTCCGACAAACAGTAATACGTAGTTATCTCAGTTACGTCATCAGGTCAATTATATCATTAATTACTGACTCTAACACAGCCTCTTTAACTTGTTTAATGCCCCCTTTCTACATTTATGATTTCGTATATTACTAGTTTACTACAGACATAATGGGTGTTTAATTAACAGAATATATCTCAATGAAAGTACATATTTTGTTCAGCGTACGACGGCGGAACCATTGAACTAGATCTGTATCGGGTTTCTAAATGAATCTATTTCGACATACCAACATCAGTATTGCCACTAAAAGCAAATCCTTGTCTCTCCAACTTCCCTGTCAGATTCAGTGTTCATTGCTTCTGCTCGTCTTATTATTAGAAATACTCTCTATATCTCGGCGTGTGATATGTCAAAATGTTGATGGCGAGTGAATTTGACGCAAGAATGTTAACACTTGTAGTAGAGCTAGCTTGGGTGCTATTGTCTGTTCTTGATTCTGACTACGCCATGCCTTGCAATTGTTTCCAAAGCTTCGTGTATTTGATAATTAATATCACAGCATGTTCGGCTTATTCTCTCACAGCCTCGATGCTTTTGTATTGTTTGTTATATGAGGCAAAGAAGCATCACAAAGTATATAGCATGCGTTTGATCTGGGTAGATAAAGTCTCTGGCACGTTTTATTCATTATGGAAGACGAGAGCTAATTTTGCGCTAGATCATGCATTGTTTGTTATTGTGGTATTATTTTATAAAGCATCCTGGGTTAAAGCTAATAGAGCGGCGTACTTCTTGTTAACAGGCTCCACTTCAAATACACTCACATATTACAACTCTCCTTTGGCTCCTGATGGTTGAGTTTGCACTGACATAACACATATATTACCCCCTAATGTTGTACGGAAGGCCGTGCAAAGGAACACGCTCAAGTCTCCAAACGTTCTTTGTTGTTGGGTTTCCATATTGAAGTGTATCAATTAAAAGCATGTATACAAAGTGGATCCACCGTGATTGTACTTAATTTAATTACCGTTTACAAAGACTGTATGGGAAGTTATGACATTGTTCTAAGTATTTGTCCTCTACGGTACTGCTAATTACGCACTTAAAACATGTAGTATTCCGTACATAAATCCTGAGTGTGACTGATTTTCGGGGGCTGATCCATACGCTCTGTTCAGCTCTATGTTTGTACAGATGTGTACGTCCTCTGGATCGCTCGTCTACGACTCCAGGATGACACGATACCCTACATCTACTCCATAACATGTGTCTTATCATTATACAAAGGCAATTAATAACGACAGAAGCCGAGTTCTGCTACAACTCTCGTTTGAAAACAAAAACAAGAATGGGAACAAAGAACTTAAGACGAGCTCTATATTTCTCGACATAAACATGTGACCCACATGTGGAACATACGTTGACATAGTTTACTTACCAACAGTTGCATGCAGATAATCGTTTTTATATCCAATGCGGTACACATGTGACAATACAAAACACGTGTGTTTTTGTGTATTGATTTGCCTTAAGCTCATCCAAGTATATAACCCAGGCTGTTTTATTTGTTACCTTGCATTCATGGATACGAAAAACGATGCGTTTGCTGAATAGCGTCAACTTTGCAAAAAACTGCATAAACCTGCTTTGGGTTGCCCCAGGTCTTTGACATGTGGACACCTATTTGGCATTGTATTTTATGTGTACATTTTGTGACGTCATTTATTTATGTGTACTTTTTGTGTACTTTCAGGGATTACAGAGGTTCACCACATGACATCCATTTCATTGAAAAGCACATTAATAGAGATTCTATAAATAGAAAATCATTATTAATTTTGGAGCCACAGTTACACCAAGAGCCACATCGTCACAGTAGTTACTATGGCGACGACGTCCTCGCAACGGAAGTATAGAGACGTCCTGCTCTTGTTAGACAATCTTGACTTTTTGAAAATTGCAATATATTTAAATTATTTAAAGAAGACAATTGAAAAAGACATGTATTTAAAAGTATATTTATTGTCAATATACCGATCTCGTTAGGTTTCTGTGGAGCTACATATCTGAGGGTCGTGGGATGTCGACTCGCTTCAACGCATGATAGTCATTTTAAAAGGAGCCTGTTAGTGCCTTTGTGTGCTTAACTGGATGTGTGTGACAATTCGAAAACCAGGACTATTCCATAAAATAAAATGGCAACTCATGTTACGCAGGAACCATTATCCTTGCAAGGGTGGATTTACACACTGTCTCTGGGAGATCACATTATGCGCGTGGCGAAAGCGTGCTTCCGTCATCAAATGACGTCATCTATAGACACGTGCACGTGTCAAATAACTTAATTAAAGCCAAATTCGTCCAAATAATTTTACATTCGGTGTCATCAGCTAAATTCAAGTTTCATTTATCCATAGGTTTGTGTTTCTACAACATTTTCGATTGTTGTGTGTGTTTTTGTTTGGTGTGACGTTGCATTGTATGGTTACATCATCATATCGCCAAATCATCATATTTTTGTTAACTAAGCTGATATCATTGAGTGTGAGGTTATATCAAACCAATTGCCATATCATTATGCAATATCGATATGCATAACGCCATCAAATTCCGAAAACATGCCTGCTGAATGGAGTTAGAAATCAACCAATCATCAAGCACCAAACACATTACGTCATTTGCTACGTCATAACTCATTTAGAAATCCACAAGTGCTCAATTTAATGGATGGAACATGGGAAGCACCGAGGACAATATAACAGTCATTGCGTTGACTTGTTAAAGGTGTCGACCTGTGGGTCAAGGCTGCAGCAAGGAAGTGCAGTCTAAGTGAACAGAACTAGTGCTGACTTGGCGCAATTTTTGCCACTGTAGTTAGTACATTATGAACTTAAGGAATTGTTGCTTTGAAAGACATTATAGCTTTATACATATTGTTTGTGTGAAATCTGGTCTTTTTTTTTGAAAACATACATTTTGTACATATACTGAATCATGTGACTATGGTTGCAAATGCCTGACATGTGTTGTATAAGTGATCATATATATACATACGTTACATGCTAAATGTCGTCGTATACATTATATGGCTGTACAGACTGTGTGAGGTGGCCTCTCGTCTGCTTGGTCAGAGGGGGGGGGCGTCGCCTTGAGTGCTTGAATTTGCTTGATAAAAATTTCTCAGTATTCTGTTGCATCTTATATATTTGCATGTTGCCATGGTTATTCTAAATGCTTGTTTTTCTGCTATTGATTGAATTCACTGTTCACAGACAGAAAGGAAATAATTGAAGGAAATTAGGTTCGTTGTATTTATATTCAGTTTGTAAATAATCACAAACAGTGGTGAAATAATATTTAATTATGTTTCCAATTAGAACAATTTAATTAGATTCTGAGTATTGTTTGAAAATAATTTTAAACCACACTGACAGCATGCATAGATATTGGATCAACTTACTTTTATATAGGGCATATGAAATTGTATCAAAACTATGTTTCTCCCATTTTTTACTGGTGTTTCATCTTACCCGACTCTATTGTACCGTTTTTGTTATTTCTGTGGTGAAAAAGTGAATATTCAAGAATACTTACAATTTATTAAGAATATTTTATTAAATTTGGTGCCCCTTGTAGATCTAATGTATTTTTGGTTAACAAATACTTTATTGTATTTTCCTTGTTTGTTTCTGTATATTTTGAAGTTTGTATTTATTTTGCATTTTAACATTTATTTATGAGTAAATAGTTTTTTTGTAATTTTTGAAAGCCTTGTTGGACAAATGAAAGTCATATACGAGGGATGATCATAAATTATGTGGATGTATGCTCAAATTAATAAAAAATAAGGTTTGATTTAATTTTATAAAATAGTATGTTTTGATCCTAGAAGCATTTGGGTGTTGTGTTGGCAGCATTGTAGTTTTTGATGCAATTGGTATTTTTAAAAATCTTTTGAGTTTTTGGCCAAATGATAGATAAAAGTTGCTTTTGAGTAATTTGCATACCAATTTAACCTACAAACCTTTTAGAGCAAAAGTCCGCATCATTGTGTATCATCCCTCGTATTTATTATATTAAGCTCAAAGAAAAATCCTTAACCCATCTTTTTTCCTTTCTATCCCTCTAACCCATTGGCACTCTTAGTCATGAAGCAGACGACATTTTGTTCTTATGTTAGAATGTTTTCCATCATTCCACTGTCATGTGGGCACAGCCCGTTAAAAGTTTCGTCCATAGAATTGCGTTTTGTGTCGCCAAGTTTTTGTAATTTTTGTCACAAAAATAGTCATATTTGTTTATTTCTCATTCTCTCATTCTGTTTTCATTCATCATCTTCATCTGTCATTCTATCTTTCATTCAAATTAATACATAGGCTGAGTTTTGTCAAAGTCTCAGTTTTTTTCAAAATCACGTGCATAATATTGTGCCATTTGCTATATTGTTAACTTGTTTCTTTTATTCTAACACTGTTGCAGTTTGATGTATGTTCTCACACTTAAAATGTTAAGACTATGTTATGTTAAGTATTTTAATCATGTTTTACCAAAAAAGCACAAAAAACTAGTTTTATTCAAAACTGTTGCCAATAACGTATTCTTATATACTTGTTAAGAAGTTCACGGTTTTGATTTTTGATTCAAGAAAAAAAGTTTAAAAAACAAAACAAATTATTGTTTTTATGGAAACAGTCATTCTTATAAATCGCTTTTTTAAAAGAAAAAGTGTAAATAATTGTTAAGAATATTTGTTACTATAGAATCATACACATCTAAAAAAATCAGATTTTTTTCAAGAAAAAAAGTTAAAGATTTTTGTTAAGAATATAGCAAGGTCACTTTTTTGTATGATTTCTCTTGAAAAGCACTGAGTTGAAACAGCTTAGTAATGTTAAATTTTCGCCTGTGATGTCCTTTGTACATAATATGTATATTTATAGAAGTCGTTTCCAGTATACATGTATATATAATGCTGTTATATCTGTTAATATGATTATTACCATTGGTATTTCTTGAGTAATATCATGATTAAATAAAGAAGTCACAAGTGACTATTTTTTCAATATATCCAGTTCAGTGTTTTATGCCCGAAGCATGGCGGTAAATTTGTCGTCATGACTCGATGACGTCACACGTCACGTGGTATTTGAAAGTAAATCCCCTACAATGAGCTTGTAGCCTCACAACAAACACACGTGGTCAGACCATGCACAACCACACCCATATCTTGGTATAGTTCCATTTAGTATGATTGAAACATGTGCTATAATGGCACACGCCACAATGTGGTCCTCGATGGTTGTAAAATGCCACATCGTTGTCCAAAATAGTCGCCACGTGATAGTTGAATTGGACAGTTGAACTACAAGGATAATTTGAGCAGCACTGCATATCACTTGGAATCAAATTGGTGACAAATAGTTTGTACCTACAGCAGGATTCGAACTTTAAGCACATAACGCCATTGGCTTGCTTGTACGTCTTTGTACGAAAGCTGTAGACTGGCACCATAACCCCCAAAATGGTAGCACAAATCCATACCAATATGGCTACATAACACCACACAAATACTCGGGTGATTGGCTAGTCATCCGATGTATTGAAGTATTAGACTATAGTATTTGCACAACAACGAACAATGACCGGTACTAAAATGGCTACACCACACGACATTGGTATTCGGGTGATATGTATAACAACGTGTACCATGTAAACACAGTCATCGTTTCTTGTTGGGCTCATACAGCCATGCAGTGAGTAAAGATCGTTCACTGTACCTCACCTATATACCGTCTTATAGTTGACACTATAAGTTCAACATTGTGACACATTCAGCAATATATGTGCCTTCGGCTTTTCACAAACACAAAATAATGGTCGTTTAATATGACAAACAGGGAAACAGATAATAACAAACTGAACAGAAAAGGCAGTACTCAACAAACAGAAACAGCAGAGATCGTAAGGCACACCAAGACTACATAGGGCTAAAGAAGAAATATGACTCAAGTAAAGACATCAAAATGAACAAGTAAAACAAAATGTGATCGCTACACAAATAATGATGCAAAATCAACAACAACACGCACATATTGTTTTTATTGTATTAATATACTTACGTTTCGGTCGAAGCCTTCTTCAGAATAATTATCTCAATGGTAAACAAAACAACGGATGTGACGTCATTTTTCATAGCTACACAAAGACAGAATTACAAAAGTATATTACAAATACAACTGGAACAAATACAGAGACATAAAATCTACTACAAGAGTAAGAAGGAAACTTTATGACTAAAACTATCCAAAATGATGTTGAGACAGACTCAAAGACACACTGAGACACGCTGGGGCCATTGTATTACCAAAAATGTGAGAATCGACCAGAAATAAGCATAATTTGTAGTGAAACACCAAAAACTAAAATATATATCCTAGAAAATATCATGCTGGTTTGAGCAGTGTCTCAGGAAACGACCATGTAAGTAGGGAATGGTAGTTCCAATTCATACACCACGAGGCACGTGGGGCAAAGGTAGGAATCAAAGATTGTCATGTTATTATATGACAATCAGATGTTAAAACCAAGAAATGACTACATAACAGAGGATTTCCGAATCGTTTTTGCATAGAAATATTACAGTTGCCGAGTCAAGCAACAATTCACATTATGACGACTCTCTCGTGCATCTTACGTAACATATGACGTCATTATGTGTTTTAAAGGAACAATACATTTTATGCGGAACAAAACTTGGCACATTATAAGCTACATGTAGTAGAACAGCACATTATATCTGAATCTTCCAAAACAATGTTTCAAATAATAAGGAAATCAATATATTGAGAATATAAACATGCATACCCAAACACACGCTACCCAACGTCATTGTGGATAGGTTTTTTAATCAAATTTATATTTTGCGGAAACAATAAAATGTCATGATCTTTAATCAACATGACATATCGGTAGGGTTGTCGTGAGGACTCGTTGGTTATATCTGTGTGTTTCCGGGTGATGGTTTCATACCTGATAGCAGACGATCGTTGTATTGATATGTACTAGAAGTGAGAACTCGGATAATTTCTATAAGCACCAAGTGAACATGCTATGGTTATGACTTACATCAGGTTCGTTAGGTGTATAATATGGAAAACAACATTAATTATTCAACTGTAATATTCTATATAACCACAAATATTCTTGTCTTCTGATATCTACATGTGAGTAAAAGTCGTCTGCAATGAATATAGTACGTTAGACAGAGGAGGGTAATTTAAAAGTCATAAATACAGACACGTAACGCCATATTGTTTTTTTCTCGCCAGGATCTTTAATATTAGATTTATATACGATAGAATCTATTCTCTGATAAGCAGACGTCGTGTCAGTCATTATTCGTATTTAAATGTAAGAAAAAATACCTGAACAAAATTTCATGATTCGAGATAACTCCCGACCCGTACTGCAACAAGTGCTGGAAAAGCGGGTAAAGTTCAATGCTTTTTCATGGCGGTTTTGTGCCGCCAGGGGACACTGTAATGTGACGCAGTGTTTGGCACCATACCGGTGAATATTAGGAAATATTAGGAAATATTAGGAAATTTCATAGTATTGTATTAACGAATGCTTATCATTGTGATAGCTTATAACATCTGACTCGACGGGCATTTATATGCCGTATTGTAAACATCTCACTAGAAAAGACGGATTTACAACATGGCCATATGGCGCCCGTTCCAATCTGACCTACTTAGGCTATATTCCGGTTTACTGTCGATAACGTTCGAGATTGTTTTCTTTATCAAATTGCCTTACGAATTATGATGAATATCGTATGCTCACAACTGGAAGTCTACATGTAAAGTGCGATGAAATTTCAACTCTTATTTAGCCTCAGTATTTATGTGTTATACGATAATGTATAAGCAATCGTCTGCCAACAGAACACCGCATGAGTTAAAATAGATCCAAGACTTGAGAAAGATTATAGCCTTTTTATATTTTAAACAACAGTCTCAAACATAAGGGAAGCGATTAGTTATCTGGCTTTCAGCATTATTTGAACTGAACGATGGTAGCCGTGTTATCGGTAAGTAAAGTAATACTAAGTTAGGGTAAGGGATCCGAAACATCATTTTTCTAGCTGCTCTGTATGGGTACTTATATAGACAAGAAAATCCCTGAAGCAAAGCAAACATCAAGGATAACCTTTTAGAAATTATCGTATTTTTATACAGACATATGAAACATGTATACCGATCTTATTGCATCGGTGCAAGAATGTGTGATAAGAGAATTTACCTCCAGAGTTCCTGCATGCCCGTGTCTAAGACTAGCACAGTTCAGTGTTTCAAACTGATTGCATACAATTGTTAGGCAACCCGTTGCAAAATATTCAATACGGACATGTATGTCGGAGTCTATTGCAAGCCTGAGTCTTGAGAATTTAATACTCAGTGTGTTAATCATAGGCTACGTTTTATTTACTCTAATAATTAACTTCGCCGTCGTGTATTTTTATAAAAACAAAATCCTGGAGTTTTATGAACATGCTGATATGGCGCTCTTCATGTAAATCGTAAGCTGATTAAATACTCAGCTTAATTCTAAACAAAACATTAATATTGTGTTAGTATTTGTGAAAAAATAGATCACGTGGTTTGAAAACAGTGAGCAATTTTACAATAATCGCTTTGATACGATCAATTAATCTTTAATCTATTACTTAATCAAATCAAATTAACAATAGACACTTGATGCGGTTTCAGGATAAGGGCGAAAAGTAATGGAGCGTAATGAATTCAGCTGGCAACCCGCACGCCACCTATACCTGGCATTCGTCCACGCTACGTTTCGACCACGATAAGGCGTCCTCGTAGCAGTTCAATTTTTAAACTGATTACAAAATTAATCCGGTGTAGATCTTAAGGATTGTCATGTACTTATCCCACAGATTATTACAGCATTAAAGAAGGCAAATCTGTCCCCTATTGTCGTGTGATTAAACTTATAAAAACAATATAATACGATGTGTCGATATTATAATATGCTTTGAACCTTTAATATCGGTCATGTCCCTTCCATGTATTAAGAGTTCATCACGGACTACATGTGGTATACTAACAAGAGATGATCAAATACATGCATTGGGTAAACTGTCTAGGTAAAGGACTGGACTAACAAACAGATCAACCAAAATACAACTACGAATATTAAGATGGTTAGGACGCTTAACAAGAAAAAAAGATAATTAACTTCACCAAGACATTTGTAAAATGGACCCTCTCAGTCGGAAATGGACACCGAGGAGCCAGGCAAAAGAAACATGGCGATCAAGGACAATCAAAACATAGAAAAGACCCTGAGAGAAATAGAGAAGATTTTCAAAGACAAATTGCAATATAGATAGATAGATAGATAGATAGATAGATAGATAGATAGATAGATAGATAGATAGATAGATAGATAGATAGATAGATAGATAGATAGATAGATAGATAGTTTATTCATTTAAACTGTACAGTTTCTCATGATATACATGTACGTGGGTGAATCAAAAAGTTCGTAGAATTTTCCCATAACTTTTTTATTTTCAGAGTTATTGTCGGCATATTTATACTGAATGAATACATTAATATTTTCTTTATATACAAAGATTTGTAGCGACCTGATGATAACCGTTTTAAAAATATTTATATCTTAAATAGGGGCGATTACGTATACCGGAGCACACGGATAATTTGAAACACATTTTATTAAATTTTCTAAAATATCTCAATTGTAGGACCTCCAAAAACCGTCAAAATGCTATGTCTGATTGCATGATGTCATTTATAAAGTTTGTTAAAATTTCAGACGTCATCTCCGATAAATAATGCTTTAATCAACATTTACATAACCGCACTATATAGAAATACCCGCGTAAAACGGGTCTACCGGAATTTACGGAACCACGGGCGGCAAACAAAATCTGTGTGAAACTGGAATATACGTACGGCATCAGAGACAATACATGGTTAGAAACGTGCAGGTATATATCATGAAATAAATAGACATCGATTTATAAATGGAATTAGTGATTTCATGTAGGCCAACGGATTTTGACAACCAAAGTAAATACACCCGATATTGGTGACGTTGGTTCGCAACGTCGTCGAAGAGGAGCAGCGCTATATAATAGCGGGTATAGCAAAACACTTATAATAATCTTATGGGACAGTGCACACGATATTAAACAAACAATTACAAATGCAGCAAATGTTATCATGATGGTTAACCAAAAATACCTACATATTAGTTACTAGAAAAGCGAAAATGAGTCAAAAAGTTAACGTAAGTATAGACAAACGTGGCGTAAGTTTGACGTCGTTCATCAAATGACGCTGACGTGCTCCGGTATGCTGTCATAGCATGTGTGCGTTTCAATGTAAAAATCATGTAGTTTTGACTAATTCAATGAAATTTGAAAAATTGTTTTGTTATACTTATGCTCACGATATATTAAAATTTGAAAGTATTTGAAGCTGTGGTTTGTGAGTTATGATATTTTTCTACGAACTTTTTGATTCACCCACGTACATGATTGCAGCCTTATTTGTCAGTGGTCACTTAGAGGATAGGTAGGGTAGACGTACAAATGTAACGCAGTGCGTTTATTTATTACACTAGTAGTGCCGCCCAGCCAGCAAAAGTGACTTATGTCACCACCACTGTTATGCCGGAGCATGCTTAAACACAGTGTATAATTTAAACATGAACTGAATATACATTAAATATAACTGGAAAATTACTTTATTTTCAATGTTTAATGTATGGTCATTAAAAGGAATATCAGACATCAAAACGCATCCACATCAGTCTATATGACATTGGTAATGCATTACATTTCTGCAATAATAAACTTAAACATGAATATAATAAATAGTTCTACATTAAACAACTTAATGGCTGCTACATGCATTGAGTATGCATATCAGGGTTGTTCATTCAATACTCGGAAAATCGATATTGCTCCAGTAGAAAACTGATGAAGTAATAGATCTATTAATAAAAACACAAACTCGTACATTCACATCATTCCTTTATTCACATACACAATTTCAACTTGCTATATTTGACACAGGGTTCTCATAATAATAGCATTCTAATAATGGCGTAATCATCGAGTTTAACAACATCATATAACCATATTTGAAAGCATAACTAACACTGTTCAACAATATGTAAGGCTCATCTCTAGTGAATTGGATATATGAAATAATTCTACGTCTTGTAAATTATAAATAAGCATAATATAAATCAACCCACATGGTATTGTATATACCTGGCTGCACACAAGGGATCAAAGTTCTACAATCTCTTTCACATGCACAACTATTTATTATTTGTGTGTCCCACTTGCCTCACATTCACTTTGGAAGTAGTTCATATCAAATGGTTGTGGGTGTTTAAAACATAGTTTTACTTGACACTCGAGTATCCTATGGTGTATGGTACTCAACTACTACAACAATGTGGTTTCTTTGAAAACTCTATACTGTACGGGTAACTCGAGTAGCTCATATTGCATTGTTAACTCGAGTATCTCATATTGCTCGGTTAACTCGAGTATCTGATATAGTACACGGTTAACACGAGTATCTGACATATTGCATGGTTAAAACGAGTATCATCTGATATCGCACGGTTAAGTCGAATATCTGCTATCATACGGTTAACACGTGTTTCCTATATACGGTTAACTCGAGTATCTGATATTGCATGGTCACTCGAATATCCCATATACGGTTAACTCGAGTACCCCATTATTAACGATTCACTATAATACCCCGTGTAAACTCCGAGTATCCTATGCTTTACCCTAAACTAGAATTTCCCATCCATAGTGTACGGTTAACTCGAATATCTTACGCTGTACGGCTAACTCGAGTGTCCCATGATGCAGGTTAACTCGAGTTCATATCATACATTCATAACTGGGACACACGACTATCACAATAAAATTATGCTAATAAACCTGTTACAACTTACAATAAATATTGCAAGGACAAAATCGATGTTCTTAGAAAAATAACAATATTGATAACCTAGAATCAAATATACTTCAAAGTTGCATGGAATATTGCGCAGTCACTAACCCGATCGAATTAATATAAATAATCTTGTACCCTTCATAAATGAATCTTATCGTTGGATCAATTATTTGTAGAATCTGGAATGCCTGAGGGAAATCGCAGGTTGTTGAAATCTTTACAGAGTGTTAATATATTTTTATTATAAAACTAATAATGACTTACGCTACATTATTTCCTTGTAGCAATGTGAAAGTGTTGCCAGGGGGCGTACACCATCAACTAAACTACAAATGTTGCGTAATCGAGTATATAATGGACCATTACCAAGGTCATTTAGGTAAAACGTTCTTCGAATTCTACGAGTATCTCTAATGAAGTTTTAATGATCGCGGGCCTTACATGCTGCAATATTTGACACGTGATAACCTTTGTTGTTTTTGGTGTTGTTTTGTGTTGTTAGGCGACGAGACAGTCAGGTGCACGATGGTTCAATTAAAAAAGTTATCAGTCAGCTGGTACTTCGTTATCTTAAGTATTAGTTAATGAATTCCGACGTCTGTCAGTCACTCAAAGCTAAATGCACTTCTTAAATTGCGTACATACACATTGAAAATAAAATAAAGTTCTGCTGAAAATAGATATGATATTATTTTTATGGTGTTATTTAAGGGCAGCTACCTCTTGAACTTAAAACTTTACTTAAAATATGTAGCATACACTATGCCTGGAAGTGCTTGGAAACATACGTCAAAATGCGCCACATGGAGTAAAGGGTCAATGCTGATGTTTCGACTATTGTGCAACTGTCACAGTCTTTTTAAGTCTATTTTATAGCCGATAGAACCAGCCAATATTGTCAATATTGCGGTATTATAAATCACATTTATTCAACAAGTCGTGATTATTGGCCAGTTATAATAGTCAATGGTCATTACTAGGCGCCAAACCCCCCTCTGGTCAATTGTGACCAGCGACGTGATAGTCTAATACAATATACACCGTACACGATGACCTGCTGTTCTGTATGTCAGATTGCATTTAACAATTCCTGCAAATTGATTAAATCCTACCTAACAGCACCGCAAGGCATATCAACGGGTCGTACCGATTTATTTCAATATTCCAATTTTATCAATATTTGGAAATATTATTGCCGTATCCAATTAACGGAGTAGTGTGAGATAGTACGCGCGCCATGATTTGTTACATCTCGTAGCTTACAGTCTCGAGCGGCGGTTTTTTCTGGAAAATGGATGCGAATTTGATTAAATCATTGCATATTGTTGCTAGGGGCGAATTTAAAATGAATCAGCCGATTAATGAGTTCAGATTCACCATCTGTGATCTGACAACAAGAATCTGTAGATTTATACGACTGAATAATCATGAATACGTTTTCCCCGAATGTAATTGTACGGAGAAAACGCTGGTGCTTCTGACGCTTCTGGTGTTTTTGGTGCTTACAGGGGAATAGCGTATATGTTATACTGTAGATCTTCACACCAAGAGTGTTTCGGTAAATCACATTCTAGATGACTTACTAGATCACATACTGGATTCGGTACTTCCCTCAGGTGTTTTAACCGCTTTGTCATTTATAAGAATCTTATTATTCAATTAAAAACAAATATTGTTTAAACCAATTAAAAACATAAAATATAATCATTTTTTGAAATACAATCGTTGATATAACCTATGATGCACTTGTAGTTATAGTAATCATTTAAAGTTCTTTAATTAGAAATAAATTGTTTTGACTAAGCTGACTTAAAATAATTATGAGGTTTATTTCACCATATCAGCAGCATACATTTATATGTTATGCCTTTCGAATCCAGGTATATAGATACTACTCGGACAATAAAGAACTTTATTATACCAAATAAACTTTAAAAAATCCCAAAACAAATCAAATGACACGTATAGATCTATACAAAAAAACCCGTATGATATGCATGTTATATTATAATGTATGGTTAACGCAAGCAGTTCGAGGTATTACATCTGCAGAGTCCCGAGGGACGGTTGGTGCACAAGCCCGTTAGGACTCTGCAGATGTTATAATGCGAAAAAGCTTGGCGTAAACGCTATTATAGCATAAAAACAACACTTTATGAGTATGTTTTTCAAAATAATGACGTTTTGTCGGACATTTTGTGCGACGTCGAAAATATTGACCAATCATGCCGGTGGAAAGTAACAGCTAATTAACCATTGAATGAATGTCATGCTTAGCTTTACCATAACG
Source organism: Spisula subtruncata (assembly GCA_963678985.1). Lineage (NCBI taxonomy): Eukaryota > Metazoa > Mollusca > Bivalvia > Venerida > Mactridae > Spisula > Spisula subtruncata. The sequence continues at coordinate 22,877,390 of OY787661.1, forward strand.
TTGATAACTAGCAGTTAGCTTTTATTTTCAAGTGGCGTGATTGGTCAATCTCGCAGGGGAAAACCCGAATACTCACACACTAACGACAGCCTCAGACAAAAACACAAAGAAACAATTAACAAAAATCTATCATGCCTTTTAGAGTTTTAGAATCATGACCTTGGCAGATAGTACGGTCCTTTTTGTCAAGTCTTCTATACATCGATACGTTAATTACGTTTCCTTTCTCGATGTACCATTATAACCATAAAAACACCCTTTAAATATTCTTGTTAAATAAATCATTATCAATACCGATTTATTTTTTATTGTTCCACATTTGATTTCTAAATACCTTAACATCATCGTTCTATTGGGTTTAATTTCGTGGTTAAAATCCACGAAATTTAACCCCTACAAAAATTAATGATTTTACTAGTACATGTAGAATCTACAAATATTATTCTTTGTACGTGGTTAATACTTAAAACTATTATATTTAATGCGTGTTACACGACCATTTATTGAATTTATTGTCGATGTACCATAAGCTAACACCAAATCTAGATAGTGTTGTATATTCTGGAATTATTGCCAACATCTGAACGAGCTATTGATAAAGTGCTTTTGAAATATTATGCAAAGACAACATTAAAACATAGCTCTGTTATCGCAGAATATGTGCATATGAAATAAAAGACGTACTTTAATCTCGTTCGGTGAATCTGCAAAATTGTCTACGTATTTACAAGATACACATAGTGCATTGTGATTATAAAAGTGCATCTTTATCAATAATACTGTAAAAGCCGTTGTATTCAACAGTATTGAATATCGCAGTTTGTGATAAAAACGCAACTTCGTGAGTCTCATGAATTCGTGGATTTCAAATATTGGAAGAAACGTACTAGTAAAACAAAACTACTGATTCGTTTGCGATTTCATTTCGTCACTCAGTTTTACAACCAAGCCAACGAAAATTCGGTAAACTTCGTGAGTCTCATGAATTCGTGGATTTCAAATATTGGAAGAAACGTACTTGTAAAACAAAACTACTGATTCGTTTGCGATTTCATTTCGTCACTCAGTTTTACAACCAAGTCAACGAAAATTCTGTAAAAGGTATAAAAAGGATTTCGTAGTACGCAAGCATGTACTTGTACCGTGTGATCTAACATTGATCTAGCATTTAAATGAGAAAAGGTATAAAGTACAAGGCAAATGCACTTCACTTCACTGATATCTTCTCCATTGTTAACCTTTCTGGATAACGGATATAAGGTCCGAAATCAATATATTCTGCATCATTATTTCATCAATCAAGGCTGTGATTGGCTTGTTTACCGCATCTGTTTCAGCAGAAGATGTATGCGTTGTTGTTATGGACTATAAAACATAATCAAGGCCAAGGCGACTTCCTGGAAAAGACGTTATGTCAGTCAGGTGATCGATTTTATATCAACGTCCGCTTTATTATGATACAACAAAATACAATGAGCGATCCAAAATCAATAAGATAAGCATCTTACGAACGTGGAGCTTCTTACTCGATTTAATCGATTAGTTTCGCCCTATTAAAAACAATGTAATTTATGACCATCAGCATATTCTGAGAACTTGCTCACAATATTTGAACTGTCGTTTGTATAGTCTAAAAATGACCGTGACATGACAATGCACTTTTTATAGAACAACGTTTAACACACAGTTTTCGTCTGTACATCAAAACAAACATACCTGTACCTATTATAGCCTGGAACGGTAGACATACATGTATATATCTACACGAGAACCGTTTTGAACAATCTCTGAGCTGATTAGCCAATGAAAACGCGTTTTACAAACGGCTGACCAATAGCCATTGCGTATACGATTCTCAGCAACTGTCCTTGTAATATGCTCAGCATAAAATGGAAGTATGGCTTCTGTCACTCATACCCTTATGACGATAGATGTTATTACCAGCAGAAATGAGGAAGAATGGATTGGGAATCGACATGAAATCAGTTGCTAATATTAACAAAAAGAACAACCTTAAACAAATTAATTACCATAATAGACGATGAAATTCACCTTAGTACTTGCGAAATGTCGTCCTCATGATCTGACCAGGATCGGCGCGTGTGGTATTCACTGTGGTATAACGTACACCGGATATTGCTAGCAAGATGAGTAATATTATCAATTTTCGCGACATTCTAGTGTTGACAAGGGTAAGTTCAGAGATGATTGTTAGTTTTTCTGAGTGTTTTAAAGTACATTTATACAAAGCTATCTTCTCCATAAATTTTCCTAGCCTGTGCATACGGTAAATTGCCAGGAATTTCTTAAAAGGGTGATTAAAAGACCAAACTCATATCGTTACTCACGCAGAAAGTAAGCTCGATCTGTCGAAATAAGATGTTTTTGTTTATATTTTTCGTTAAAATACTCAACTTGAATCGAGCGAATTGTCATTTTTGTTACAAAGATTATACTGCAAATGTAGTATCCGAAACTAATCGAAAATGATGGTGCATTGCGAGAATAAATGCAGGTGTTAGTGTACAGAGTATTGCTATATAGTTGCTCTCCGGTGTACGGAGTATTGCTGTTTGGTGTACAGAGTATTGCTTTTACTTGCAGTGACTATTTGTCACTCAAATCGAATAAATACAAGGTATAAGCAGCGTTATTTTATTAAAAATAACTTATATTATATAGAAATGTACCTATTAGATTGGATTGTATGGATTGCATGAAGCAATTAATGTAACAAGCTAATCCTAGCTCCAAGTCCTCCCTGAATTTTATGGGAAACTTCTATTAGTAACCGTGTACTCACATACAGTACATATTCATCGCTGAGCAATTGCATTTGACAAACACAAAACTACTACAATGTCCAATACTTAGAATTAGCAACGTTGAACGTAAATCATAGCAAAGGAACCTCATTACAGTATCTGAAATAGTTGAGAGATTACAAAATAACCTTGGTGTGTACATTTTGTAAATATGGGTGTGAATGCCCTTATTTGCCAAGTATGACTCTCAAAGAATCGCATATAGCCAAGATAAATATCACATTTGTACTACTCACAAGAACACTTTATGCATAAAATTCAGCATTCTATATTGTTAATCGCATTCATCTGCCTGACGGTTGAAATATTTTAACATAATCATTTAAGAATATTCTGATTTATCGTATAACCCATAAAACATGACCATATTTGTGAGCAGACGTAATAATACGATAAAACTGTCCATTTACATACTTTATTTACTCATTTTATTATGCCATACTCTCCGTATAACGTTGAGCTTATGTGCAATACTCCGTACACTAAACAGCAATACTCCGTACACGCACGCGTATCTGTTTTGAGGTGTATCTTAGTTGTTTTTCGAACAATATTTAAGAAATTTGGTCACAGCATTTTGGAGTTCAATATAAACAAAATGGCCAGTTCAAAAAATCTACAATTTGGTATTATAGCCGTTCCAGAAGCTTGTAAAGTCCTGCTGTCAATATTTGCGAGTGAGTAACGGCATAATGCTTGTTCATTTTAACCTTTTTGTGAATAACTGATATACGATCGTGTGCTATAAAGTTACCAAAATGCCCGAAGAAGTTAAAACTCAAATGGGATATGCATAAGAAGTCAGTAATTTGGAAAATTTCGTCTCTAAACTCACCCTGGTCTCCATTTCATGTCCTAAAAATTGATAATATTACTCACTTTACGAGCAATATCCGGTGTACGTTAAACCGCAGTGGTATTTCTTGTCAAGACGTGATATGCACTTCGCACGTGGAACATATCGTGTTAATTTCATTGTCAATTTCTTTTATCGAATTGCATAATTTCGCTCCCGTACTGACAAAAGGCAGTATTTCATTAATTCCCCACTTACTAAACGTGTGGCGGTGCTAATGTTGTGTATTGATACCATTTAACCAAGTGATAGCCACTTTCACAAGTTTTTTTCAACAACAATGGTAAGTGGCAGAACGATAACGTGGTGTATAATATATCTATATTCGGATTTCCTTGGGCACTATTGTCACATACACACGTTGTCTGATACACATTCACAATGAAACAGGTGTAACCACAGTGACCACACAATGTGTCAGTTAATATTATATTCCAGATGCTGCAACATGATGGATGTTTTATCACATTTGTAACGATATTGTGCAGAATTAAATACATGTACACATAACAGACAGCTATTTTATATACACCATAAAATTATGATGTTTGTTTTCATTCGTCGAATATTAAATATGGCACTACTGATAAAACAAAACTAGAAACTTTAAGGGTCAATACAGTGGTGCTAGCGTTTAACCCAATGCCCACCTGGTCCATGGCTGGTCTGGTTGTATCGAACAATAATAAACGGCTGTTTGCTTAGGCGACACACATGTTTGATGTCATTGGTCGGTAGTCTGTATTTGCTCATAAACCAATGTTCTTGTTGTTCTTGGTTCTAGTATTGAGCTTGTTTCTACCATTGCTGTTTGGCACTGTTGTTGGTGTGCACTGCTGTTGATGCTCTGCTATTTCAGCTAATTTTGTTCTTGCTTCTTCTGTTGTTGTTTTGTCCTGTTGATTTTGGAAGTTGTTCTAACTGACATCGTTGAATATCTTGCTATTTCTAACAATGTTATTCTGGTGTTGCTGCTTCTGTTGCCGCTTCGATGCTACGGTTGTCATTCCCTTATTGTTGCTATTGTTTTGATGTTAACTTTAACTATTGTTGCCATTACTTCTCCTGTTTTATCCTGCTGTCATTGTTGTTATTGTTGCTTCTGTTGTTGCAATTGCTCATAATTATGTTGCTCTTCTTGGTGCTTCTGGTGCTGTTTTACTGCTTCTACTGAACATTGTTGTTGTTGTTGCAGCCAATCTTTGGCAGTGACCTTCCTGTTGGAAATTTATCAATTCTGAAAGTGACAACAACCGTTTAGCGTCACCTGCAACAGCTGATGTAAACCTGACAATTGCTGTATTTCAAAGCAGGAAGAAAAAACAACATTTTTTACCGGTAACTGAAAATTACTGTTCTTGTACGGGAGACAGTTGATTGACATAAAGCAGAAAGATAGAATGCCTGATAACGGGGTTTGGTGATTTTCCCTGTCAAATCAACATATATACTGACAACACTTAACATGAATGTTGTACCATCTTCAGAAACTGTTGTTCTACTTCTGTCTGTAAATTCATTTCATGTTTCCAACTTAGTATAGGTAAATAGGTAAATTGTTACCCAGTTTGACCACCAAACCGTGGGAAACATGAGAAAGCTGACCACTCACATGAAAAATTAATAAGTTTTTCCATATAACTGAGGTCAGTTGTGTAGGAAAAACTGATACGTAACACGAGTAACACAGACAATTACATGAAAATGCTGCGAGTTTTGTCACTTTTCTATTTTGTATGTTAATGAAATTACCTCATTCGGCCTTAAATATTTATGTTCACTCAATACAACGTAAGGTCAAAGCTCGAAGGAAATATTGCTGCTGAGTGCAAGAATGATTGATCCTTAATGCTTGGCCTCAACTAATTTTTCCTAATTCTAAGAACAGGTACTTAATTTTCATTTTTCAAATCCATGATAGTCAATTTAACCAAAATGTGCCAATTAAATTGTTAGGCTTACAGTTATCTTGAATATGAACAGGATGGCGTTCGTATCGAGCTAGGTTTATTATTATGAACATGTCTGTTTCGATATTTGGTCAGTGTGTCGGGAAGCGTAGTTTCGATATTAGCGCAATAGTATGGATTGCTTGTATGATATAATGTCAATCATAGGTACTGTGGCATCGATGTTGAGGCGAAACCCAAGGGCAGAATTGAATCGAGGTCGGGTCCGTGTTGTAGGCAGTGTTGTCGGAATACTAGTATTAAATCAGTGTAATGGAAAATGGTTTAAAGATGGTGTGTTAGTGTTACAGATATTGTTGTATAACTGCTTTGTTCGTCACAATCAGGCTTTAAATAGGTTAGATAAGAGGAGTGGTATTGGTTGTGTCAATGATATGTATCATCTCTCGGGATGACATGAAAAGAATAAACTAGCAATCGAGAACACGCACAAGTGTATATGAGCAAAACGACTTCCAACTCCGAACCATCGAGCAGAGCACGTGATATAACCTTTTATAATGTCACATGATTATAGCTATTGCAATGTAACATGCTTATAGCTCTTGCAAGGTGACATGATAACAGTTCTTGTAAGATCATGTAAATTAATCAAAGCTCTTACAAGGTCACCTGATTACTGCTTTTAGTAAGGTCACGTGATCAAAGCTCTTGCTAAGTCACATCATCAATGCTCTTGCAAGGTCACATGATTAAAGCTTCTCTTGCTAAGTCACATCATCAATGCTCTTGCAAGGTCACATGATTAAAGCTTCTCTTACAAAGTCACATCATCAATGCTCTTTTAAGGTCACGTGATTAAAGCTCTTGTAAAGTCATATGACCATTGTTCTTGCAATGTCACGTGATTAAAGCTCTTGTAAAGTCACATGATGATTGCTCGTGTATGGTCACGTGATTAAAGCTCTTGTAAAGTCACATGATCATTGCTCTTGCAAGGTCACGTGTCTTAAGCTCTTGCATTATGTTACTCATTGGTTGTGTCTCGTTAAAATATAATCTTTTAAATATCAAAATAACAGTTAAATAAGAACGTCTCCAAACAATTAATCGATTATATTTTATTTCTTCGACACTTCGTGACAAGCAATCTTTAAAGTACGGGCGGCATTGGCAACACCATCTTACTACCCGTCTTTTTCTCTTAACACGTTCAGTGTTCACAGATGAACACCCAAACAGGACGAATAACCAAGCGACTGCGTGATTGTATCCATCAATCATGATATCTTCGAACGTAAGTGACATTATCAGGAGATTTTTTCACTGTTTCATCGTCATGACGCAACTGATGTTCCAAAGGAATTATTTAATAGCAATTATCTCTTCATATTTAATGTGTAATTATTACAGATAAGGCCTGGCTCTTATTGAAGACGGATTGATAAACAATCAGAGTCGATCATGCAATAAAGCAATTAATGTGCTAAATAACTGCATTCTCGTGCATTAAAGAACTTAATTAATGTGTACGCGATGTCTTTAATTACTTAAAGAAAGCTACAATGTGCTGCAATTATTCATGCGGTATTGATTCTGCTGTATATAGTTTTATGTATGTAGATAGTGTTTCAATGCATTTTCTATAACAATGAGATCGCCTGTTTTGCTAACTGGTTTCATTAAAAGTACATTATTTTATTGGTTACCATCCATATTTGGTCCTACACCAATCATTGTTGACTAGCATAGTAATAGAACATAACTAAATAGGACTTCAAAATACATCTGCCTACAATACTATGAGAAAATAGTAGTGCAGCATACAACGACGTGATACCTTCAATGAGACAATGACCTATGCCTAGTAAATAGCAGCACTGAGAATGCAAGATTATAGGTTGGCGTTTGTCCTACAGTCAGAGCAATTCCTAAACCAAAAATACCATAAACAACCCTAATAATAAACTAAGTCAAGACAGCAATAAACAAAAGAAACATTAAATCTGCAAGACAATATGTCAACAATGTAGTAGACCTACAAGCCAATAACCTTATTTGAAATACACCACATCAATATTTTTAACAAAAAACTATCACAACACAACAATAAGTCAACAAGACAGCAGTCCTTATGGAATCCCTGGATGACACTTTTCACGCAGCAGTCCTTATGGAATCCCTGGATGGCACTTTTCACGCAGCAGTCCTTATGGAATCCCTGGATGGCACTTTTCACGCAGCAGTCCTCGTGGAAGCCATGGATGGCACTTTTCACAAGTCAAAGGTACCCTTCAGGTCTTCCATATGCTGGACTATGTGATATAATATAATTACGTAAGCGTTATACTATTTCGGCTAGGTCTAGTATTTTATTACCTTTATAACACTTAGATGACAATTTTTGCAGACTTGATCATGTCTTATTCCAGACTTCGACAATGCTTGGCGTGTGATAAACCATATAATGACGCTCGTCTGAAGAGATTGCAGGCAGTGCTCTTTCATATTTAATGTATTATTGTACCCGATAAGATATATCTAAGAAGTATCGATGAGTGATAGAAGTTAGCATGATAAATCAAATATAATGACTAGTGGAGTGAGGAAGAAAAACCTGAGCTAGTGAGAGTGTTCTTGGATTAATCTTGGATTATTCTTGGAGTTTGTTGATTCATGTTTTGTTATTTACAAAACTGAAATGCGATAAGATGCCGTTGGGACCCTGTCTATTTGAATATTGAATAAAGGTATGCGCCTTTTCCAGACTGGATTATACAATGTATGCTATATCAACAGTAACAACATCCTCATTCTCAATTTTCGGGAACAAATCAGTATATTCCAAAGCCTACACCTACTATGAACGTATATAAATGTACCTACAATATTTTATAAAAGCTGCTTGGATACCAAAGCAATAAAGAACAGTACCAACTCCAAAGAGTAAGGACCACAATGTTATCACACAGCTTACAGACCATCTCATCATCTCATCATGCCAAATCTATTTTCATTGTTTCTCAGTGTTCTAACCCAACATTGTAAATAACTATTGAAAACATTGCCCGTTGTAAAAATTCTAAATGATGTATGTTGGTTAGGTTTTTACTCTATAAACATTCAAATTCTTTTCCACTTGCAACATTGTTGCTATCTTTTTATCAAACACAAAAAGGAGAGCGCATTTGATCTTCCGAGGAATTCATGTTTCATAATTTTATATTGATACTGATATTTAAACATACGTATCAGTTATTCAAAACTTTCGCGTTTTTGTGGTATAGTTTTTGTGGTATATTTTCAAAGAATAATTAAGTTTTGATGAGATTTATTCTTTTATATCTTACTTATAACTGGCTATATGACTGAACGCTATGATTGAAACTGGTATAAAAAGTCAACATACTTCACTGCCCAATTTCAATTCAAACTAACTCCCAATACAGCATGAAATGCTTTTCGAAAACAGACTGCACATGGTTCTAATATAAGTATTTGACACCAAAGTAGAACGAAACACGTAACTTAAATGTTTCGTAACGGAAGCTACATGATATTTTACAGTTCATTGAAAGTCTATTTCAGGTTTGATAAAAATCTAGACATACCATCACAGCATGCAGCCCATCATTAATTATCTACCGTGTTATAACAAATTAACAATTGAACACAAGGGTCAAATTAATAACTCATTAATTCTAATATATATATGTTTTATTAACACTATAATTTGTAGAGAGCATGTGAAAATAGATATACTTCCACAATAATTAAATACTAGTTCACTCAGATAATGACATATCCACCTGATGACGTAGATCACGAAACTCACGAGAAACATCCACAAGAGAAAGCATGACGGCAGTATAACTAAATTAAGGTGATACATGTGTAGTTTATTGTGGTTGGTCAGTTTCTTTTATTTAATTGCACTTTCAAATAACCGTTTTCAAATGAATCAATTCGCATATGTGATTTATGGGTATACCAATGGTCCAGTCGTTAGCACCCTCGTCTACCAGCTCGGGGTCCATATAAAATTTAATATAGTTTATTTCAAGATTTTAGGCCATTGGCCCATGAATCACATATAATATAATTACAAGTAATAATTACAAACAATTACAAACATGTTACAAGTAACATAGTATGTCAGAATATAATGTTATGTACATAGTACAAACAGTATCGTATTGCACGGGGTTGCTAAAACGATACCCAACCAACTCTCTGTTGTTGTTTTAGCAATATAAACTATACTTACAATGGGTACAGAGACCCGTACAGACAAAGATTATTGGGTATTAGGTAAGCAATCCCGCACAATACTACATTGTATTGATAAACATGGTTGATATGTTCCGGTCAGTGTAATAATTAATAAGACAATATTAACATAATATAGCAAGGATAGTGACATAAACTGGGTAGTAGATTGCATTTAACAGTATATGTTTGGAGAAAAGTAAGTTAAAAATAATACAATCTGTCTCGCCTTTCAAAACTTTTAAATATATAGATGGATAGTTGCTTTATCGTAGAATGATTTGTGGACGAGATTAGTTCTATAAATTTCGGGATGTTCGGTCTTTGCCAAAAATAGCGTTTTATGAAGTCTTTTCTTATGTCATAAAATAAGGGACATTCCAACAAGAAGTGGAATTCATCCTCTAACGTATTACATAATTGACATTTCCTTTCATTTCTTTGAATTTTTTGGGGTTTATGCCATCTACCTGTTTCAATTTCTAACCTGTGCGATGATACACGTAATCTTGTTAAGGCTGTTCTGAACTTACGGATTGTTACAAAATCTAAGTACTCCTTAAAACTAAATTCTGCAAATAGTATATATGAGCTAGCTCTTGTCGAATTATTTAGTTGTCCATTCCATTCTTGAATAAATACATCATTAAGTCTTCGTTTAAGAATTTGCATGAAATATTTTACATTATTAACCCCTTGGTACAACCAAACGTCGTTAAATCCCAAATTTTCCAATAATTGTTTAACTTTATATGTCCAATTGATTTTGTTAGGTAATAGTTCATTATCATTTAGCATCATTTTATAAATTTGTTTAATATATTTTCTTTCGTCATTGCATACACATGTGATTTTCAACCAAAAACGTACTATATTTACTATTCTCATTACCTTTAAAGGTGTACGACCGAGTTCACCATAAATGAAATTATTTTGGGTAGAAAGCTTCACTCCTAAGATATTTTTTAGGAAGTGTAAATGAGTGCGTTCTAATATTTCCGCCTCGGCAAATCCCCATATTTCAGACCCATAGTTCAATATTGGAAGTATTAACTTGTCAAATAAAGATACAACATGACTTACAGATAATGTTGGAAATTTGGTCAAATACGACTTAAGTTTAAAAATTGCTTTACAGGCTTGACCATTTAATGTTTCGAACGTTTTTGTAAATGCTCCACCGTTAGAGAATGTTATGCCTAGGTATGTAAAACAATTTACGATTTCAATTTCATCATTATCGTAAAGGAATGTCAGATTCTGTCTTAAGCGACCACCTTTCCTAAAGACCATAACTTTAGTTTTTTTAACATTTACCGTTAGTTTCCATTTATTGCAATAATCTTTTAAAATATTAAGTCCATTCTGTAAGCTAAGTTCATCTTCGGCGAATAAAACTATGTCATCTGCGTACAGTAATAAAAATATTTTTAGTGTGTCTAAATCAACCCCTTTAAAACCATTTATTTCTAAGTCTTCTTCAAGATCATTGACGAACAGTGCAAAAATGAAAGGTGAAAGACAATCACCTTGACGGACCCCTAAGTAGCATTCAAAACTCTCAGGGCTTAAACAGTTCTTATTTTTAACGCGCGATTTGACATTTGAATACAAAGATCGGATTACATTCAACATTTTACCCCTGATGCCATATCGTATTAGTTTGTAAAATATATTTTCCCTAACTAGTAGATCGAAAGCTTTCGTATAATCGATAAAACAAACATATAGTTTCTTGTTGTTGTTTAATAGATGATTGATTATACCACTCAGAACAAAAATATTATCAGTGGTTCCCATGTTTTTCCGAAATCCAGCTTGCGCCTCTGTATAAACAAAGTAATTCTCTGCCCATGTAGTCAGTCTATTGTTAATAACTCTAGTAAAAAGTTTTCCAAAAGTACTTAAAAGTGTAATTCCCCTATAATTTTCTGGCAGATCTTTGTCCCCCTTCTTAAAAATTGGAACAACATAACCTTCAGTCCATTGTGATGGAAAACACCCACTGCTCAATATCTTGTTAAACAAAGGTAAAATATAAATCGATAAATCATTAATACCGTATTTAAAGAATTCGTTTATAACAAAATCGCACCCCCCTGATCTCCCTATGTTCAATTCTGCACATGCTTTTAAAATTTCCGCTAGATTAATTTCAACGTCTAGCTCGGTAAACATAATCTGTGGCGAACTGATTCAAACCCAGATGAAGTCTCGCATGTGGCAGTTCTGTAAACTTCGGAATGATTAAGGGCTGTGTACCCGGACTCCTCATACTAGTATTAGACAAACTGCCTGTCTCTTACCTCGGAAGTCATTGGTCAATTAGGCCGGGATAAAACCAAAGGGCAAATGGCTTCGACTAATAGTTGTTGTTTTGCAAAATATTATCGCAGAACTATTGGTTATTTTACTATCGTATTTTATCAGTCGAGAATCTAGATTTGTTCAGATTTAGAGAAAAATATTTTCGTTCAAGATATGTTATGACCTAGATTTCGGTCGCGTGCTGAAACAGGTGAATTCCGTTTTATGTCATAAACAAATCATCAAAGTATAAGTTTATGTGTTGTGAATATTAAAGCTCAATGGTATTATTTGGTACAGTACTTATATTTATATTGGCATCGCGTGACTTGTAGTAGCGAGGTGAATGAGTCCGTAAGAGTCGTTTCGTACTCAGATATAGTCGTACCCAACATATTGTAAATCATCTGCAGGCTTATATTTTATAGCAATAATAAGTGTTAAGGTGTAAAATCGAAACAATCTGAAAGCCCTGCCCGTAAGTATCACCTGTATAATAACATATTATAGCAGAGAACTCCGAAATGTCTATTTTTACTCCATGTTTCAAGGAGGGTATCTGGTTCAATGGCTGATTATGTTTGCTATTATTCAATACATACACCTAGATAATCTTACACCTTTACGAATAAGTGAAATGTCTATATATAATTAGGAACACCAGAATCTCATATTTTATGCCAACCTAATGATAAAATGAGCTATATTCCAGAAAATATTTTCTCTCGTATTTTCTCCCTGATATAATTTAATTTTAAACAAGCAATTTCTGCTTTTCTTTTATTTGCTCGCTGTTTGATGGCACGAGCTTTTGCCAAAATGTTCGGCATATTTCTGTGCATGATAATAGTAAAAGTGTGGAACTTTTGCCAAGTATTTACTTTCAATTTTACGCAGGGTTTCGGTAAGTGCTAGTATTAGTGTACCAGAGCATCTGCAAAATATGTTCATCTTTGTTTACTACCATTGAGGAATCGTCACTGGTTTGTATTTTTATACATAGTTTCTCTATAGATTCTTTTTGATACACTGGCAGCAATGATTATTAGGTATGTACAACAGCAATAATGCGTACTTCTCAATACTACGAGTAATAAAGATCTGCTAATGCCAAATATTATGTAGCGAGCGTATACCTGGTTTTCCCAGGGTCTAAAGACCTTGCTTGCAAACGTAATGTTAGACGTAAAAATACAAACTTTATCTTCCGGCAAAACAAACCATTGATATCAAACAGAAGTTGCAACAACAACAACAACAACAACAACATCGTATGTTGTAAAGATTGCGTCTCGTGGAACTAGGAGAACATAACCACGTGACTTTAAAGCGATAGATGGTTTTTTTAATAAAAAATATAACTTCAGTCCATATAACATCCCAAGAGCGGCCCTCTGGAGAGCAACACTTTCTAAATAGCAACATCACAAATTGTTAGTTTACTTTGAATATAACCTCTTTAAAACAACAACCTCTAAAGAACAACCAATATGTGCAACTCATGTATGGTGTTCCGCAACAAAGGTTTGCTTGAAACACGAATATTTTAACTCAATGACACAACATTAGGTCACTATTTTGAGGTACTTAAATTGTTAATACACCAGAAAATATAGCAATAGAATTATGTCAAACCGCACTGATATGTTCTGATGCAGATGCTTTAATGATGCAATTCGGTCTCCGACAAATATTTGCTCGTTCAAAGACATTCCATTTGATATTTTATTGTATATTGTATTCTACACATGCTAAACTGATGCAAGAAGGAGGTTTCAGTATCATAGAGATAATTGATAAAAATTAACCAGGTCTTCAAAATTCACGTTTTTTGTATTACTTTTCGTGATGTGCAATTACGCAATAATCGTTTACAAACATGCAACGGTTACTGTAGAAAATGCATATTATATTTGTACGTGTATATGATGTAACTGCTTTTTTCATTCTGCCTCAGATGCAAGATATGTCTATTTCATTATGATGTTTGAAATTGCATCGTAGTCATGAATTCGGACCGTTTTCACAAACTTGTATTTTAAACACGCAGCAAAGCATGATGAGCGTACGCATGCGCAGTTGACTTTCGTTTCTTGCCAACAGCATACTGTGCTACTTTGGGTACAATTACACTGGAATAAGTGGATATTACAGAAAGCTACCGCTTCTCTAATTGATAAGTTGTAAAGTAACATTTAGCAACAATAAACAACAATAAACAACAAAAGGGAGTGAAAACAATACGCAGCAAGAGGCAATGACTGTCTCTTCCGTAAGCGTTTCTTCTGTGCTTTCACTACATTTGCTTGCCAATGAGCACCAATTGTTAACCAGGGTAATAGGACAGCAACCATGTCATCGAGAACAAGTTTTGTGTCTGTCGATGAAGTGATAACGGGTGATAAGTATATATGTATGTACCCGATTGTGTTCCAAGTAGGTAAGTGTAGAATATTACCGGAAGGTTTAAAAGAATGCTGCAGCTGATCTTTGCAGAATGCGATCCTTTTTACGATATGCAGTCGTCTTCAAAGCAGCAATCGTTTATCAACAAATGTGTAGTTATATTTTCTTGACCAGCTTAACTGGACATAATATCAATATCAGAACTAACCCTGACAAGGAACTAGCCATGTGTGAAGGGAAGTCCATTGTCTTCAATAAAGTTTTATTTTGGAATGCACCGCCCCTTTCAACTTGTAACGCATCGCTCCTTTCGTTTTGGAACGCATCGCTCCTTTCGTTTTGGAACACATCGCTCCTTTCGACTTGTAACGCATCGCTCCTTTCGTTTTGGAACACATCGCTCCTTTCGTTTTGAAACGCATCGCTCCTTTCGTTGTGGAAATCATCGTTGCTAGTTTGGACACCGGGAATGCAAGCCGCTTCTTTAAGTCTGAACATTTTTTTAAATGCATCGATTCCGAAAAATGCACAAGATCAAATTTGTTAATAACACTTATCAAAACAGTTGTGTAAAGCATTTTGTTCTGTTAAACCCAGTGTGGTACCGTACTGGTGACAATATGTTTCTTCGTATACCATTAAATTACTTTTAAAGACTATCCCGTTTTTTAAAGGAGAATTACTCATTGGTGATGCGGTGTTACACAGTTTCTAGTGTCTCCCGATAGCTCCCGTTACTCGGATACAGTGGGGGAACATCCGACAGAACATCCCCGATGCAGTTGGACCAACTCATTACGGTTCCTTATGACTTCACAAAGTGTCTTATGACTTCCCCGAAGCTTCCTCATAGACCACGATGGCCGTGTTTCCGATGCCCCTCACCGATACTCCGGGAGTACATAGTCGAGGCAAAAATGCGCAATGGGACTTTGACTTCAGAAATTTTTGTTATCAACATCGACCACTTTTTGTAAGAACGGCTAGTACTAGCTAGCAGTCTTATTAACGGTTTCTACTGTACAATATATATACATTAGATGTATGGGAACGCCCTGTGATGCTATGCAAATAACGATACTTACGTAAACACTGTACACAAAGCATGCATCTCCTAAAGCAAATGAACATTAATGAACATTTTCTGCATGTTTGCATTACAATGCACTAAGTACTAATAGGTACGCATATAACACTAAACTATAAAATTACGTCAATATGGAAAGACTTATGTAGAATGAGTGAGACAAGGACAAATTACATTCAAGAACATGAACGCATGGCCATTGAACCTAATCAATACAGTATGTGTGCAAATAGTGCTTGATTCATTTCGATTTTCAAGGTTCTGTTTTTCTTTCTTTTGGAACGGCAGCCGATTACTTTCAGGAACTTACTTAAGGGTCGTCTTTTTTATGTTTGTTCATGGGAATATCAGCTTACTGAAATATTGGAAATACATTTCTAGAATTCATCTACGATAAAAACCTTTCATACGACACGTTTCGGTCTCCTTTAAGTGTTCTGATACAACCGACCTCGTTCCGAATATAACCGATGTGTTCCGATCGTCAGGTTTACATGTTATTCCCGCAGATTCGTATTTTGCAGAAATTATTCTTATCTTTTAATTTTGACGAAAGAAGAAAGTAAACATTTGATCAATCAATGAATCGTTAATATTCTTACTGATGTCTCACTTTCAACACACGTCATAGATAACGCTTCAAGAGAGAAAATACGAGAAAGAACGAGGCAATCAAACCGATTTATTTAAACGTAGCTGCACACGCCGACGATTAGAGATTGCTGTGTTTTACAAACGTCTTATAATTATGTCTTTCAAAGCTCGTTCATTTGGAAGCGAAGTTCTAGGAAAAGATAAACAGAAATAAAATTTTATATCTAACTATGATTCCATGATAGCAATAACGTATCGGGCTGAAATCTGCGAATGCTAGGTATTTTTCACACGCTTCCAAATACATTATCTTGCACGATCTACCAGACGAAGGTGAACAATCCTTTCCATAAAACAATAAATGCTGAAGAAAACGCTCTTGAATGATATAACGGGCCACGGAGTGGGAGATTTTATGTCAAAGGATATTACCCAACCATCTGCGGCAGACCATAAGTTGAGAACGCGGCACGCGCCATATGGAATTAAACATTGACACATTTTGCGATTAAAGCCTCAAAAATTTAAGACGCAATACTTCCAAGTTTAATGAGGAAATATGATATAGGAATAAATGCCTTGCACATATGTTCTGATAAATTGATGTCCATCATATGAAGATTAGAAATAAGCATTAACAGTGTTTTGAGATAGTCCCTCGGCCGAGCTAGACACATGTATGTGTGCAAGTGTGACGTCATAAATGACGCAAAGTGGAGTATTCTTGGAGTTTTCTTGGATTACTCTTAGAATTTGTTGATTCATAATTTGTTATGTACATGCGATGAGATGCCGTTGGGACACTGTGTATTACAATATTAATAAAGGTATGTGCCTATCCGGAATGATATTATACAATGTATGCTATATGAACAATAACAACATCCTCATTCTCAATTTGTATTTTGGGAACAAATCAGTATATTGTAAAGCATACACATACTTTGAATATATATACAGGTTCCAACAATTCTAATAAAGCGAGTGGGATTTTACGTAACCGCTAGAGATCAGTACAACCAGTTAGGACCGTGCAAACGCCAACGATCAAGGCTCACGACGGTAACACATCACTTACAGACTTCCTAAACAAAGATACCCCTTGGAATGTTAAGAATTATAATGTCAAATCTTATTTTTTCTTTTCATTATTTTTCTCAGTGATCCAACCCAACATTGTTACTAACGCCTTAAAAAGGACAATTTTAAGGTTCTAAATGGTGCGGAAATGGTGACGGTTTATTCTATAAACTTTTCAATTACAAATTATTTTCCGTTTGCAACATTGTTGCTATCGATTTATCAAACACAAAAAAGAGAGTGCATTTGATCTTACGATGAATTCATGTTTATATATTTGTATCGATATTAAACGTATCAGTTATTAAATGTTTAAGCATTTTTGTGGTTTATTTTCAATGAATATATCAATTTGATTCTATCTATTAATTTGAATCTTCCGTATAACTAGTTATGACACTCTCATGGCTATGGCTAAACGCTATGATTGAAACTTGTATAAAAACTCAACATACTTCGATGCCCAATTTCATTTCAAACATGCCTCCCAATACAGCATGAAATGGTTTTGGAAAACAGACTGCACATGGTTCTAATATAAGTATTTGACACCAAAGTAGAACGAAACACGTAACGTAAATGTTTCGTAACGGAAGCTACATGATATTTTACAGTTCAGTGGAAGTAGATTTCAGGTTTGATAAAAATCTAGACATACCAACACAACATGCTGCCTATCATTAATACTCTACCGTGTATATATGTATAACACCGGAACACAAGAGTCGAATTAATAACTCATTAATTCTAATATATACATGTATTATTAACACCATAATTTGTAGAGAGCATTTGAAACTCTATAATACTTCCACAATAATTAAAACTAGTTCTCTCAGATAATGAGACATATCAACCTGATGACGTAGATCACGAAACTCACGAGAAACATCCACAAGAAAAAGCATGACGGTGGTGTAACTAAATTTAGGTGATACATGTTAAGTTTATTGTGGTTGGTTAGTTTCTTTTTAGTTGCACTTTCGAATAACCGTTTTTAAATTGTTCAATTCATAACCTTGACTTATAGGTAGACCAATGGCCAATTCGTTAGCACGTTCATCTACCAAATCGGAGGTCCATGGAAATTGAAGAAACGTTTTTCAGTGCTTTCTACATAATAAGAGGCAAACTGGTTGAAACTCGCATGTTCTGTACACTGAGCATTCTAGATATCCAACGAGCCGATTCTGAACGAGATAGGGCTGCACATCAGGACTCCTCATATCAGACAGGCTGCCCGTGTTTTCTCTCTGAAGTCATTGGTCAATTAGGCCGGGATAAAACCAAAAGACCAAGCACTTCGGCTGACGCAAATATGTGTAGTATGTTATCTAATAGTTGTTGTTTCGCAAAGTATTATCGCAGAACTATTGGTGATTTTATTAATCAGTCGAGAACCTAGATTTGTTCAAAATTTAGAAAAAAATATTTTTGTTCAAGATAAGTAACTGTAATTGACCTAGATTTCGGTCGCGTGCTGAAACAGATGAATTCCATTTCATGTCATAAACAAATCATCAAAGTATAAGTGTATGTGTTGTGAATATTAAAGCTCAATGGTATTATTTGGTACAGTACTTATATTTATATTGGCGAGGTGAATGAGTCCATAAGAGTCGTTTCGTACTCAGATATAATCGTACCCAACATATTGTAAATCATCTGAAGGCTTATATTTTATAGCAATAATAAGTGTTAAGGTGTAAAATCGAAACAATCTGAAAGCCCTGTCCGTAAGCATCACCTGTATAATAACATGTTATAACACAGAGCTCCGAAATGTCTATTTTTATTCCATGTTTCAAGGAGGGTTCAATGGCTGATCATTATATTTACTATTATTCAATACATACACCTAGATAATCTTACATCTTTACGAATAAGTGAAATGTCTATGTATAATCAGGCACACCAGAATCTCATATTTTATGCGAACCTAATGATAAAGTGAGCTATATTCCAGAAAAGATTTTCTCTCGTATTTTCTCCCTGATATTATTTAATTTTAAACGAGCAATTTCTGCTTTTCGTTTACTTGTTTGCTGTTTGATGGCACGAGCTTATGCCAAGATGTTCGGCATATTTCTGTGCATGATGATAGTAAAAGTGTTGAACTTTTGCCAAGTATTTACTTTCAATTTTACGCAGGGTTTCGGTAAGTGCTAGTATTAGTGTACCGGAGCATCTGTAAAATATGTTCATCTTTGTTTACTACCATTGAGGAATCGTCACTGGTTTGTATTTTTATACATAGTTTCTCTATAGATTCTTTTTGATACACTGGCAACAGCGATTATTAGGTATGTACAACAGCAATAATGCGTACTTCTCAATACTACGAGTAATAAAGATCTGCTAATGCCAAATATTATGTAGCAAGAATATACCTGGTTTTCCCAGGGTCTAAAGACCTTGGTTGCAAACGTAAAATAAGACGTAAAAACACAAACTGTATCTACCGGCAAAACAAACCATTGATATCAAACAGAAGTTGCAACAACAACAACAACAACATCGTATGTTGTAAAGAGTGCGTCTCGTGGATCTAGGAGAACACAACCACGTGACTTTAAAGCAATTGATGTTTTGTTTAAATAGAACAATATAACTTCAGTATAGCCGCCCAAAGCGGCCCTCTGGAGAGCAACAATCTCTGTATAGCAACACCACAAATTGTTGATTTTCTATGAATTTAACCTCTTTAAAACAACAACCTCCACAGAACAACCAATATATTCAACTCATATAGGGTTTGGCTCTACAAAGGTAGTACTTTGATAAAATTGATCCTAAATAGAAAGGTTTGCTTGAAACACGAACATTTTAACTAAATGACACATCAGTAGGTCACTATTTTGAGGTACTTAGTGTACCAAAGTTAATGCACCAAAAAATAGCAACATAATAATACCAACTTCACTGATGGTTTCTAACGCAGTTGCTTTAATGATGCAATTCGGTCTCCGACAAATATTTGCTCGTTCAAAGACATTCCATTTGATATTTTATTGTATTTTGTATTCTACACATGCTAAACTGATGCAAGACGGAGGTTTCAGTATCATAGAGATAATTGATAAAAATTAACCAGGTCTTCAAAAGTTTTTTTTGTATTACTTTTCGTGATGTGCAATTACGCAAAATCGTTTACAAACATGCAACGGTATCTGTAGAAAATGCACATTATATTTGTACGTGTATATGACGATACTGCTTTTTTCATTCTGCCATAGATGCAAGATATGTCTATTTCATTATGATGTTTGAAATTGTATCGTAGTCATGAATTCGGACCGTTTTCACAAATTGGCATTTCAAACTTGCAGCAAATCATGATGAGCGTATGCATGCGCAGTTGACTTTCGTTTCTTGCCAACAGCGGACTGTGCTACTTTGGGTACAATTACACTGGAATAAGTGGGTATTGGAGAAAACTACCACTTTCCTAATTGATAAGTAATAAAATAACATTTAGCAACAATAAACAACAATAAACAACAAGAGGGGGTGACAACAATACGCAGCGAGAGGCAATGACTGTCTCTTCCGCAAGCTTTTCGTTTGTGTTTTCACTACATCTGCTTGCCAAAGAGCACCATTGTTAACCAGGGTACTAGGACACCAACCATTTCATCGAGAACAAGTTTTGTGTCTGTCGGTGAAGTGATTGTGGATGATAAGTATGTACATTCCCGTTTGTGTTCCAAGTAGGTTAGTGTAGAATATTACCGGAAGATTTAAAAGCATGCTGGTGCTGATCTTTGCAGAATGCTATCCTTTTTACAATGTGCAGTCTTTTTTAATGCTTATTGGAGCTTAAAGCAATCGTTAATCAACAAATGTGTACTTATATTCTCCTGACCAGCTTACATTATATCAGTATCAGAACGAACCCTTTTGACAAGAAACTAGCCATGTGTGAAGGGAAGTCCATTGTCGTCAATAAAGTTTTGTTTTGGAACGCATCGCCCCTTTCGACTTGTAACGCATCGCCCCTTTCGACTTGTAACGCATCGCTCCTTTCGACTTGTAACGCATCGCTCCTTACGTTTTGGAACACATCGCTCCTTTCGACTTGTAACGCATCGCCCCTTTCGACTTGTAACACATCGCCCCTTTCGACTTGTAACACATCGCCCCTTTCGACTTGTAACGCATCGCCCCTTTTGTTTTGGAACACATCGCTCCTTTGTGTGGAACTCATCGCTCCTAGTGTGGACACATGTAATACAAGCCGTTTCTTTAAGTCTGAACATTTGTTTTTAAATGAATCGATTCCGAAAGATGCGCAAGATCAAATTTGTCAATAACACTTATTAAAACAGTTGTGTAAAGCATATTTAGTACATGCATTCATTTTGTTCTGGTACACCCATTGTGGTACCGTACTGGTGACAATATGTGTCTACGTATACCATTAAATTACTTCTAAGACTCTCTAGATTATTAAAGGAGAATTCCTCATTGGTGATGCAGTGTTACACAGTTTCTACTTTCTTCCGATAGCTCCCCATACTCGAAAGCAGAGGGGTAACATCCGACAGAACATCCCCGATGCAGTTGGACCGACTCATTACGGTTCCTTATGACATCACAATGTGTCTTATGACTTTTCCGAAGCTTCCTCATAGACCACGATGGCCGTGTTTCCGATGCCCCTCACCGATACTCATTAACTGGCACCGGGAGTACATAGTCGAGGCAAAAATGCGCAATGTGACTTTGACTTACGACAATTTTGTTATCAACATCGACCACTTATTTGTAAGAACGGCTAGTACTAGCTAGCAGTCTTATTAACGGTTTCTACTGTACAATATATACACATTAGATGTATGGGAACGCCCTGTGATGTTATGCAAATAACGATACTTACGTAAACACTGTACACAAAGCATGCATCTCCTAAAGCAAATGAACATTAATGAACATTTTCTGCATGTTTGCATTACAATGCACTAAGTACTAATAGGTACGCATATAACACTAAACTATAAAATTACGTCAATATGGAAAGACTTATGTAGAATGAGTGAGACAAGGACAAATTACATTCAAGAACATGAACGCATGGCCATTGAACCCAATCAATACAGTAAGTGTGCAAATAATGCTAGATTCATTTCGATTTTCAAGGTTCTGTTTTTCTTTCTTTTGGAACGGCAGCCGATTACTTTCAGGAACTTACTAAAGGGTCGTCTTTTTATGTTTGTTCATGGGAATATCAGCTTACTGAAATATTGGAAATAAATTTCTTTAATTTATCCACCATAAAAACCTTTCAGACGACACGTTTCGGTCTCCTTTAAGTGTTCTGATGCAACCGACCTCGCTCCGAATATAACCGATATGTTCGTCAGGTTTACATGTTATTCCCGCAGATTCGTATTTTGCAGAAATTATTCTTATCTTTTGATTTTGACGAAAGAAGAAAGTAAACATTTAATCAATCAATGAATCGTTAATATTCTTACTGATGTTTCACTTTCAACATACGTCATAGATAACGCTTCAAGAGAGAAAATACGAGAAAGAACGAGACAATCAAACCGATTTATTTAAACGTATCTGCACACGCCGACGATTAGATTGCTGGTTTTACAAACGTCTTATAATTACGTCTTTCAAAGCTCGTTCATTTGGAAGCGAAGTTCTAGGAAAAGATAAGCAGAAATAAAATTTTATATCTAACTATGATTCCATGATAGCAATAACGTATCGGGCTGAAATCTGCGAATGCTAGGTATTTTTCACACGCTTCCAAATACATTATCTTGCACGATCTCCCAGACGAAGGTGAACAAATTCTTTCCATAAAACAATAAATGCTGAAGAAAACGCTCTTGAATGATATAACGGGCCACGGAGTGGGGGATTTTATGTCAAAGGATATTACCCAACCATCTGCGGCAGACGATAAGTTGGGAACGCGGCACGCGCCATATGGAATTAAACATTGACATGTTTTACGATTAAAGACTCAAAGATTTAAGACACAAAACTTGCAAGTTAAATGAGGAAATATGATATAGGAATAAATCCGCTGTACACACCACGAACTTGCTGTCGTATGTCACCTTCCGTTGCCGAATTAGCACTATTTAAACAACCGAAATGCTAGAAGTGCTCCGAAACCTTTCAGTTTGCAACATAATCCGGCTGAATTGAATACAGATACAACTTCACGTATCCGATGGACTATTAAAAACAAATGAATTCTTCACCTTTGATCTCAATTTTTAAGCAGTTGTAATATTATGTGCATTGTATTGTGTTTTGAAAGTGTCGATTATCGAGGATATCAATCAAAAGCTATTAGACCAATAATGTTACCGACAAATATCCTAAAATTTAGCCTGGCGTAACGTATTTACACAGCAGACAAATGTTCCTACAAATTGATGGTCATCATACAAAGATTTGAAATAAGCATTAAACCGTATTTTGAGATGGAACAGGGCTGGACACATGTATGATTGTGTCGTGCGCAAGTGTGACGTCTAATAATTTCCAAGGGTAGAGAACAAAATTGTGGCACCCGTCGGAGATTTTCAAATAAGTTTGTTTCAGGGAAAATTTTATCGTGGAACTATCGGATAATACCCTTATTAACCGTTACTCAGGGATAAATAGTCGAAAAGCGATAATGAACGTTTATTATGTTTCTTTTCATTAATATTTGCTGCAGCCAGATACGGTTTACCACAAAACGCGT
This sequence comes from Spisula subtruncata, assembly GCA_963678985.1. Classification (NCBI taxonomy): domain Eukaryota; kingdom Metazoa; phylum Mollusca; class Bivalvia; order Venerida; family Mactridae; genus Spisula; species Spisula subtruncata. Next base: position 22,901,442 of record OY787661.1, read on the forward strand.
TTGTGGTGACGTTCTTAACAGACAAGCCTTGCAAATAACCCCGAAAACACATCTGCAGAATCTACAAATCTAACAGCATCATAAGCTTGCAACATAGCTAACATTTTTTACATCCAAACCCAATAGTTTTATTCCTATTCATTTATAAATCTTTTTCGAAAATAAAAAAAAACTATTATAGGTTGAAATGAAACATATGTAAGCCTTACATTACGATAGCAGCCATTATCGCTTGATTCTTCCATCAATTTTATTGCAGTTATAAATACAATTTACAAACGTAAAAATGAATTTCGACTGATAGTGAAAATGGCACAAAAACTGGATACGATTTACAAACGTAAAAATGAAACTCTGCTGATAGTTCTCAGCATTCCCCGTATCAGGATTCAGTAGGCACTAATCTCAGCTCAGTAAGAAATTTCAAAGTTGCCAAACTTACGCCGCGCATTATCTCATGAAAAGTGAAAACCTATCTGGAAGTTTTTTTGGCTTTTATAAAAATCCTGGAACTCATAACTTAGAACATCTAAGCGACAAAATAGCCATTATCTTGAACAAAAATGAAGACATATTGCTTACGTTTGTTTTATTTGACCTTAGTACAATAACGCACAATAATATTAACGTACTATGCATTGTTTAAGAACAAAACTTTTCTCAAGCTTTTTTTACAACCCAATGTAACTCACACAAAGCTCCATATCAACGTACAATGCATAATTAAAGCACAAAACTTTGTCTCAAGTTTTTTTACATCCTCATGTAAATGTTCTTTTATTTTCAGCATGTAGTGCCGCTAGGTGTTGCACACGTGTAGCGAATTTTTACCAGGTATGCTTCACAAGGACTATTAATGTTTCAGAATAACGGTTCCCACAGTAAAGTAATTATTTCCTCCAACGATTTTATCTGGAGCAAAATATTTGCTCAGTTTTTGTCATTCCTATCAGCTATGAAAGGTGTTGCGTCAAGGTTGCGCACAGTTTGTGTTGTTGCTATGTTAACCATGTGATGGGTTTGAAACTCGGGGAATTGATTGTAAACAATAATTGGCTCAACAATTTTGTAATCTAATTATTATATCTAATTGTATATATACAGTACGTAACAAAAATAAATTGGGTACCAAGAGGACTGGCTACAACATGGAAATGATATCAGCTTTATTTTCCTTCTTTCAGTTTCCAAAAAATTCTGTTTTGTCGTTTGAACCATTTTAAATTATGCTCTGTTTTATATTGAATAGCTTTTATTCACATAAGTTGTGACCACATCGATAGCTTGAAAATGGTAGAGTGTCCACTTCGAATGTGGACGGACCGGTCTGTGCTCCATAGCAACATTACAACAATAAATGGTAAAATGGAACCAGTGTTTCATCTGTTTGACATTTACTGGTAGCATAAAAAGGGAACATTACTGGTCTTATTATCTCGTGTGCCCATGTATTGATGGCTTCCATCAGGAGTGCAGGTGTAGAAATATGTTCAAATACAGCAACTTTTTCAAATCAACCAACATCAGTGTATTCCTATATTCCGCGATTGGCATAAAGACATTGCAACTGTTTTGATCGCTGTTGTTAGAAGAAATGTTTGAAAACATGGACCATGGACCACCCAATCTCGCTAAATATTTTTTGAAAAACAAAACACTGCCCTATATAACCGTTCTAATGAATAACATGAGAAAGTTACGGCGAAATAATGAAATAATTTAGCACAATATGTTATAATAATTTAAGCAATTTATAAATCATAGTGGGGTGGTATAATAACTTGATATAAGTTTAGATTAGATTCACTCTATCTCTCTTTACTAAAGTTTCATGTACATTTTGATGTTCTATTGAACGTATTCCACTGTATGTATACAGTAATTCACCTATTAAACAGCTGTGAACTATTTTTTCATCTTTTATCTTTCAAGCTGTTTTTATTAAAATTCCACGTGGTCTCAAATAAACGTAATACCCAGTTATTTGCATGATGAAATTCTGAGTAAAATGTTTCCAGTTGACCTTTGAACTGTAAAAGTTCAACCAATCAAAACAAAGATGGGTGACAAAGTACATCACAATTTTGCGAACATGTTATGTCTAATTCCTTAATAAATTTATCTTCATTGCTTCAGAAAAAATGCTTGAATCAAACTGAAATGAAGATAATCGTTTAAATCTCAAAAAGGTTCATATCTTTAACTGGGGATGTTTCGATAAAACATATACATCACTGTCTTGTTTTTACAAGATGATAACGATCTGCACGCAATGCAGTTCCAAGATATTTTAGACCGTGCCCTACATTCTCGACCAATCAAATCGCTTCATTTTACGCCATAATACGAACGCTTTGTTTTAAAAGTCAGATTATGCCAGAGAGATAAATGTATTGTTAGGCATGAATTTGGCTTATCTGAGCATGAAATCTTTGCATACACTTCACACCTTCGTGGATCAGCAACCGGATCACTTACAGACAGAAAACATATCTTATTGACAACATGCGCGCGCAAGGATAAGACGCAAATCTTGCACACTACGAGGACAATGTCGGTCATTGGCATACAAAGGCACTTTATAAATTCTTTTTTCTGATATTAATTAGAAATAATGGATTTTATGTAACCGAAAACACAGAAAGGAACGATAAGTATTCAGCAAGCCTAAAAGACATTTGCGGTGAAATGCCGTGAAATACGATACAAGTTCTTAAATTGTTGCACGCGCATACGAGATTTTATTGCAATAAAGCATATATAAATTCTGTGCGTAATTTGTTTTACAAAGTGCAGTCATAAAGACTTCAAGATGTTGATTGTCAAAATGAATGACTCTTGTAAGCCATGATGCTCAACATGCTTAAACAATTTTCAGAATTTAATTGGTTGCAGCGTAACTCATGCTGCATTAAATTGAGAGTGTATTTGCCTCGAAGCCAGAATGCATATTTTGGCTTAACCGAGTATAATATTCCGTTCAACACGTGCGAGAAAATTAGTCTATCATGAAAAACGCATCCGAAAAAACACTAAACATTTAATTGTAACTTAAAAGATGGGGTTTCAGGGTACAGTTATTATTTTGTTTTTAAAATTAGACGTGGAAGAAACATTTTTTAATACCTTTAAACATCTCGGGGCGACTTAATCACGTGTCATTTACTTTCCAAAGACCTTTATATTTCATTACTATTTGATTACCTTCACTTGAGTCGCTTTGTTACACGATTGCCTGACACCATTAGTTATCTAAATGGAACAATAGAAGACTCCAATAAAACTCGTAAACCTTTAATGGAAAGTTTGCCTCACTTTAGTCACGGTCGTTTTTCTTCCATGACACCATGTTGATGTCAAGACGTATAACTAGCGACGCTGTTTCATTATCTGCGGACCATTCCACTTCAATATTTAACTTTAACTTAATTTCCCCAAGTTTTTTTCTTTCAAAACGTCAATGACTATACGAACACTGTCAGCAAGTGAAGACACCTGAGAGAAATTAGCTTTTTTAGTATTAGATCAATGCTCTGACATGTATAAGTGTGAGAGAGTAGTTTTCCCACACCTTTAGAGGCAGTTACAAACACATGTATAACACTAACACACTAACAAGTCCATGCTGAACTTTCTATACATTATTTTACAATAGCAAGTTACTTAATCTTGACATGGTGATTTTTAATTGAATTTGGCGCTGTTGACATGGAAATAGATACACATAGTTACAACATTGCACAACATCATGCCATAACAATACACGGCGATGTCAACAAAGCCAGGAACCATACATGATATAATTGCGATTTTATGCAACCCAGCAGTGTGACACCAGACCATACTCAGTCATTGATTGTGCTTTTCATGTCTTATATAGTATCAGAAATCGAATCAAAGCATTTACCGAAAGCGACGCTGTAAGATCAGATATGACAATTATAATTCCAACATCGATTGTGGAGATTAAGAAATCCAATGACTGTCGCAATCAAATCTGAACGATATCCGTTGAATACCAATATATACCATATCAACTTAACTTTTTGTAAAATAATTATGAAATAATTCCTATAATTAAGTATTAACGTTTGATTTATAAACCCTAGAATGTCAATAAAACGGGCGACCGTTTCCAATCAATTACCGTGTTTGACACTGAGCTTAATATCATTTAGACCTCCTGCCAGTTGATATGTGGAACAATGGGGGACGAATTTGTCAATAATTCCAGGACAATATGGCCAGGGTAGGGGAATGTCATTTAGAAGCATGTTGATTTATTATGATAATTAAATTCCCCAACATGGTATTGACTCTTGACTTTATTAATTGTATTAGAGGACAGCACTCGCGTCTTAATTGTTCGCCACTTTCACTAATACAATTTAGAGATTTAATTGTGGTCATCGCTGATTGATCGAATTCTAATTTAATTTACCATTTACGAAAACAATTCATGCGTTATTTTAATCCTTAACACACAATGGAGAAAGGGCTGATATTTAATGGAAGAAGACAATTGTATTGTAAGCATTGTAGTAACGTAATAGAATAAAACAATAGCGAACCGGACAGTGGAGATAACGCTCAACAGAAACAGAAGAGCGCAAAACACACAAAAAGAAAACTCACAGACCAAAAGTACAAGGAACAAGAACAAACACGAACAGGAAACAAATGCAACTGAAAAGATACAAAAATTCGGACAACCTACAACATCAGTCAGTCCAACACAACCGTTGCCATAACCAGCAGAAAAGAACGTCTCATATGTTGCCTTTTCAGATAACCCAAACAGTCTCATACTGGACCACCGGAACTGCAAAAGAACACACACTGCTCTTTAAACGAACACATTACAAGAAAAAGACTCGGTGACAATTTCGCTTATTATTTATTACTTTTAAAATGTTGCTTACCGCGTCCAGATGTGTATCATTGTGACATCATTCGCTACTAAATCATGTAAATTGTACACGGGGTGTGTATATCAGAGCAATAACTAGAAACTAGCACGTGCAGAAAGATATGAAAACGAAAACATTAAAAAAGCTTCAAAAGTTAAGAGCATTTAAAATGCCACAAAGTTTTCCTATGTAATAAGAGTGTTTCGTAGAACCTCCCCCACACGCTTCTAGCATGTATACAAATTGCTAAATGCATCTGCTGATTCGGTTAATTTTAATTGACTATATCCCCAATAAAAACCCTGGCGATAATGTATGTGGGATATATTACGGTGCAACATTTTAGGACCACCTTCTCTTGAGCAACATATCCATTGTAGCGACATTGTATAATCAGTTTCTATAATTGAAATACATGCCACAAACTAGAAGAGTATCTTTACAAAATTCTCAGCATGTCTCTAAAACAAATCGATATATATCTTTATTTATGCAGTGGATATTTTGCAAACGTCCGTTCGATCTTCCTGGATGGGATTTATATTTTCCCTTAAGGTCCGGTCACAAACAGACGGATGTGCAAGTACGGTGGGTTGTGACCGCCGCTTTACTCAAATTCAGCCGATGCACGGTTGCACATAGCTAATGAGACTAAATATATCACTACTTATATATCACGCGGTACAATTATTTGCAAAATGGGGGTAATTAGATTATCAGAAATAGAAACAGTCGAGCAATATAAAGCAAATGAAGCAACAGTGGGTAGGAGCATGTAGATTATCATAGTATTGCTGTTATAGCTGTTTACTATTACATAAGATGGTGCTCATGTCTGTTGTTGCTTTAATCCGGACTTGTTGAAAATGTCGCTCGAAAAAAATCAACACTATGTGCATGAATGGATTATTCAGCGGTCTTCACAATCACTAGCATCTCCTATAATCACTTTGATTGTCCCACGAAACACGTGTTAACTTTCAGTTACTTTTCTGGAATACGTATTAGAAAAATACTCTGTCGTCACGTGGTTAGGGCGTGGCTAAACTTAGTTACGTAAACGAATTATCGATAGTAGTAGCACGTACGTACATGTGTAGCATTTTAAAGTACCAGCAATTATCGGTTTGAGGTGGGAAAGTTGTTGGAATAGAGAAACAAGCATATGTAAGGGGCTGTCAATTACAGAAAGTTAATTATTTACAGACAAGGTTTCTCCCGTGAAAAGGAGAGAAACAAACACACAAAGGAAAACTAGAAACTTCAGAAAAACGCGTATTATTGGTAGTAAGACATTCAAAGAGAAATTTTTACAATTGCTTACATTGCCCCAAATGAGACAATGTAAATATTATGTTGCAATTAAGGGACGATTGTATACTTGTTGAAGTTCGTGGGAGAAAAGGTTAACAAAACAACCAACAACCCTGAGTGATGTCACTGAAAATAGTCGGAATAAATCCCACGGTTATCCCCACGGACGATTATTGTACAGCGGGATAATTCTGCGGACAAAATATCTGTGGTTTGGTCATTAAATCGGTCGCATTTAGTTGTGCGTTTGTTTTATTTCTTACTGGAACATCGGGAATAACGTTCAGCGAGACAGTTTCGCCCTGTGAAAAGCTGAGAAAACGCAGAAATAAAAGACCGCAGAAATTACCCACTGTGTGGTAGATATTCGCCGATGTTGTTTGCAGTGTCAACAACGTTGTAACTAATAAACAAAATACATCGATACGAGAACGCATCAACAAGTAAACAACATTAAACCGAACAGACGAACCAATGAACCAATGAAAATCTTTATTAAATGTATTGATTTGGTATCGATTGTTTTTGTACAGCGCGTATTTTATAATCACACCAAGCCCGTAACCATCCCGGATACGCCGTGCATCATGCTTGCACCATAATTGCAACACGCAACATGCAGCGTAAGCATGATTTATAACTTATCACAAAGCGAACCATATAGACAGCAAGCGAAGGAATACATTACAGCTAGATAAATGTCCTACAATACACCAAACTGAACTTTTAAGAATAAAAGCAATTCCTGACAACGTGTTTGTGTAAGTAAACGAAATGTTCACTCGATACTTGTTTGCTGTTTCTTCTCCAAGAATGTAAATTAAAAATGTACCAATTCATAACTATGATGAGTCGATATACAATCTCATTCTTAGATAATGTTTTCAAATCAAAATATCCATCGTAAACTATCATAAAAGCATCATACGTATACAAATGAACCACAAAAGGCGATAAAAGACACAAACAAGACCAAACGACACGACAAATAGGAAGGCCAAAACACACTGCACATAGGAAAGCCAAAGCACACGACACATAGAACACGAAAATAGGGAGGCCAAAATGACACGACTAAGACACACAGAAAAGAACGATCGCGAGTTAAATTAAAAGTTCATTGTTACTAGACAGAGTCCAGTATTCAAGAATCTATAAAACAACAATTCTCCTCTACAACGTAAATCTATTAACTGATACCATTCCCCAGCATCATAAATATCTTGTTTAACTTTCAGCATCATATCTTATTTAAGAAAACGTATAAAATTTCAATATTTCTGCATCGTCATGTGAATCCAGGTTTGTAAATGTTGCAGCAGGGGATGAATTATTATCGTACATTCTGTAATGGGAAAACAAGAGGACCACGATAGTCCCCAATCGCTCACCTGAGTAGGACAGCATTATGAAACCGCGCAAATATTTTTCATTTTCTTCCTTTTTTTCTTGTTTTGTCTTTTTCTTCTGCGTTTCATTTATATGGTCGGTTTACATCTTCAGTTTTGATGTTACGGTGAACTGCCTCGCCCTCTGTATGCTGTATGCAACTTCTCTGCACAGCTTAGTGTGGAAGGACATTGTGTCGTGCTTCTTTCAAATTGTGGCAGATTTGCAGTAATTGTAATTGGTTTTGATAATGTCCCCTATCTTCAAGTCCGATCTAAAACTGTTCTGCTGCAGAGTCTTTGCTTCTATTCCGTTGCGCGAAGGTACAATGTATGTTGGGGAAGTAATTTCCAAGTTCCTCCTTACGCAAGGGTGTCAGCATCATAATTTTCAGTTATACCCACACGTGCAGGATATATTGCTTGCTACTATGGTGTACATTGTAGTCACTTGGAACAAATTGGAAACATTTGAACAAGTTTGAAAGTTTATCAGCTACATAAGGACCATTGTAAATGTTGGTGCAACAATGTTGTACATTTAGTAAAATTCCATCAAACGGTTTTGGAGGTGTTGACGGCGAATGTACGAACGCTGGACACTGAGCTACTACACTTGCTCACTGAGAACTCTTTATGCAGAGGTAAGCTAACAAATCAATGCATATTTATAGGCTAGAACTGCCGAGTGTGCAGTGTTGTGTACCGTTTGTATGATTATCGCATGATAAAAGGTGACCCATCGACATTGCATTGTCATTCTAACGCAGCAGATAAAAGACCATTCTGATTTATTGCAACGAGGTAATTTTGCCTCAGGAACACGAACCCTGCAGACGACACGAAACCCGCAGACGTATTAAATTACTCACGTAGTGTCTTTTTATATTGACGACCAATTTTCTGACTAGACTGCCAAACAATCAACAGGGCGCATGCGCAGTTCGCAGATCACGCCATGTTTTGAATTAATGATGCATTTGCTGCAGCCTGCACTATAAGGAATATGCACCGTACAGAAGTAAACAAAACACTGATTGAATTGTGAATTATATAAATGTTTTATCATTTTATTGATGTAGGTTTTTTTACCGGGTTTGCAAACGACTGTTGGAATGGAATACATTTACCATTCAGAGATGTCGGCCATTTTTCAATCACGTGACTTCATCACATGGAACCTAATTTGCATATTGCGCACATCCCATAAGCGTCAGGCGATCATACGATTCCAAATATATACACCATAATACGAACGTTGCATTAATTTCAGTCTGCTTTTGTAACAGAAACATTCTTACATTGCTGCATAAATGTTTCTGGTATAATCAGCCGTCGATAATATGTTTTATCTGTAGTGGTGATATCAAAATAATTAAAATTACCGACGCGAGCGAAAAAATTCCCGAGAATACTGACACGGACCCGAAAATATACTCGGAATACCCCTGGACTGGGACTTGCTTTGTAGCTTCTGTTAAATATATAGTTCATTCAATGTTCGGTGCTGAAAGTACGCTCGCATGTCTCATATTCAGCTACAATGTTTGCTTATGTTGAATTAGCAAAAGCAGAATTATCTGTATAGATCTGCATGTTGTATTATGGGACCTTGTACCGGTGTGTTAAACGCATCTTTCGTTCACCATCAATCAATGTTTCAAAATCTTCTTTGAACTTCAACAAAACTTGGGTCATTAGAATCTTCGACAATCGCAAGATGCGAACCTGGGTGCTGTTAATTACCGACAAGTATAAGATCGAATGTCAAGAAGCGTTACAAGTTAACTAGAAGGAAACAAAGAAGCAGCATGCAAGATAATGAAATATGTAAAAAGCAGGGTATACTCTCACGATATAAAATACTAACATCACGTCTGTCATTGTGTCGGCTGTAGAAAACAGGTGAAACACATGTAACTTCTGACATAGATTGGATAAATGTAAAAACGAACGTTGTGCGGCTTTGATAGTAACGCAATTTGTTACTATCTCTGTTCACAAGGCGTTGCTGATCTGTGCTCGCAGACTGGTAGAAATTACACCACTCCAGAAAACAAGTTTTTAATACCAAGAGAAATGAAATATTATTAATATACGTATTACAATTTGCGTAGCTCTTGAGCATGATTGGTTAGGTAAATGTGTGAAAGTGCAAAAACCTCGAAGCTTAATTCATTACATAGATTTCATCACCGTTTTTGTAGGAAAGTACTTACCTGTATACCATTAAATAACTACCGAAATGATCCTTAATAGTCCGGAACGGAACCTGTCTTGTGCAAGTAATGCTAGGGGTTATGTTGCAAGTGATTTATGCTCTTTTTACGGCTATCCCGCTGATTGAAGCTTGTTTAATGCATTTTTGTAAGCGTGGAATATGTTAAATCCTTCTGACCTGAACGGAAGGTCAAAGAGTTTGGGTCAATTTAAGGTTATTAAGTACATTCTGGCAGAGTTCCTGCCGAGTACTTCGTCGACGGTATAAAACACACACAAACCGTAAAGATATTTTTAAAAAGTCTTAAACATCATTTCATTCATAATAATTATATGCCAATCGTTACAAGCAAGCGCCAATTTTTGTTTCAACAGGAGCCAAAACATCATGGAGTTCGTTTTTTTTATCACGCAACATGCAATTTTACACGCGCCACATTGATCGGGTTATTGATACGATTGGTGTGAAACGTCATCAATTCATGGCATGAGAGATAGCAAAAACTAATACGTATTTTGCACAAAAAATGCTATTTAGGTGACATTATGAGTTAGTGCATGTCAGAAATAAAGAACGTAGTAATGTTTTTGCAAGCAAATGTATTTTTTATTGTCATTAATAAACATGGCGGACATATATTGATATATACGATGTATATACTTGTCTAGACTTATCCATTTATAGGCATGAAAACAATATTCTATCACGAAGAACGCACATTCTATTGGATGATTTTGTCGTCTGACAATATCGTACGATTATTCGCGGATTTTGTGTTTCCTTAAAAGGTTAAGGAAACTCGTCTGCTTTCAGAATGTTTTATGTCGTCTGCTGAATAATCATATTTGTAATAGACGGAATTCCTTGGAATTTGATATTTTGCATCGCAATACCACAGCGTCAGCAATTTGTTAACAAAACAATATGCTCTCTTCCTGTTTGGTTTTTGTTCTTATACAAGTAATGCCATTTCCTTAATAGTAAATAGATTGAAGTGAGGAGTAGGTCAGGGAAAATGTTTAAAGTAAAAGCATGATAAATACTAACCAGGTTTCCATGGTAAATACTAGTAAACCCTCAAACTATATGACCTATTTTTAATGTTTGTTATGTAGCACAGTTTTTTTATATTGGTAAATTTAATACTAAGGCAACGCGAGAAACAAATGTAGAATGACAAATACAACATAATTATGCTTTGATAATAACAAATGTACAATTAAAGTCATAAGCTAATGTCATACATAGAGTAAATATTACTAAATACATAGTGCAAGTTATGCGTAGACAATGGTGATGTCATATCGAGATATTCTAACGATAATGACGTTAAAGACATACTCATGAGCAACATTAACATCTAACCTTCGAATGGTACAAACACATACAACAACTATACCAGCAATGACAGACATTCACATTTAGGTTGCTATCAATTCAGCTTTCGTGCAGAAAAATGGCACCATTTTTACAGATCCCGCGGTATTTCGCGAGATTTTTACATCAGATAGGCCGCGACAGATTACATTGACGTCAAAAAACATTCGTCCGATACAGTATAAAGTCAGAGGAGCATTAAACCCAAACTGATAGATAAACATGTTTATGGGTACATCTACGAGTTACTAGCAATTATACCAAGCTATTTCGAGTCGTTCTTGGTTATTTTATTCCTCCTGTTGTTTGTGACACGCGACGTTTAATTGGCCATGCTCTCGTTCCATACACAAGTTCACAATTATGTTAATGTGCAATATGAGGCACCTAAACAGTAAAACCACAACCCTTTGGTTGCGCAATGATACAGCATACATTTAAAAAAAAAGTTAGAAGAAGCCTAAGCTCTATCAATTAAATGCTGAATTAATCGTCATAAACGTAACTTGTAAAACTGTACAAACGTCATGTGACGCCACGGAAGACGTCATTGATATAACCAGCCCAAGCGGGGGAGAGGGCTGACTGTGAAAGGCTCTACCATAACTCAATACAAACAGTCTTGACAAGCCTTACAACCGTAATTTTGGCCATTGTCCTTAATAATATTATAGCATTTTCATAGCATAAAATAAGTAAAGTGTGTTGAGTACACGTTACGATAACAGCAAAATTTCTTTGATTTGGTCTGATTATTTCCTTGGTATTGATAGAAACATTAATCTAGGTCTATGATATTGATAACGACTTAGAGGACTATATCGTTTTGGTTTGTCAGCATTTCTTAAAACATTCATTATGACTTTGCTAAATTCATACAATGCCAGACTGCAGCGTTTCATCACGTAATTATCGGGAGTGCAGAGAAACGAACGTCTGCTCAAATCTAGATCTTACAAACGCTTATATTTCTCATGCGTCTTGTGATAAATTTTGAAAATCAAAAGCGCCACCTAGTTCAGGAGAATATGATTGGAATTACTACGAAAGCATGCTTGTGATTACAGGAAATCTAGCAAAAATTGTTTCTGCCTATTTGCCCTCGTACATAGCAGTTGTGGTTCATTTCAAACGAGCAAATGAATGGCTATGTTTCTTACTATAAATGAATTAATGTCTACTGAAAACATTAATTATTCTGGATCAAGTTTTCAGATAAAATGCAGTAATAACAGCAGGGTTTCTAAGGGGAAGGATAGTAAGTAAAAATATAAAATACTGCCATGTTCAATGCTTTATATCATACGTTATTGCGTAAAATGTGTAGCAATAAAAACCACAACGAAATAAACGAAATTCCGGAGTCAGGACGAGAAACTACAGAAGAAAAGGAAAGCACTTAAATTTATCAAATTGCAAACGCGTGTCACACAGCAAAAGAGTCTGCATTTATCGTCTGCTTGAGTAAACAGAAGCAGACGGCAGGCACGTGCCCATGATAGAATCAAACAGACACTTATGAGACTTAACTTTCTCTTGGAGTAGCGCTGGAGTATTTTAGAGGAATATTTGATGTTGTGCAGAGTTTCTGAAATGAGTCGCGCTTTAAACACGCAACTCTAATGATAGTTCGTTCAACTTATCTAAACATGTACCCCGTTATGCATGCAACTAATTAACGTGGGGAAAGAATTTGGATCTTCATTCTGCACATAATTGAATTTTGAGTAAAATTCCAATACACGTGTACGTGCATAATTGTGGTGAACTCCTCTTATAAAGAGAAAACATCATGTGTACCACAGTACTCGTATGCCATACTTAAAACAATATTACATTGTACTAGTAATCAATTGGTTATAAGAAAGTTCTGACCTGCCTGTTCAAACTTATCCGACGACCGAAGGTTTTACAAAGAGAAAATAAAACTGCCCCGTTGGGAATTGTACCTGGACCTCCGGATCCACAATCATGTCTTTTTATAAACCATTATAAGTGGTCATTTCCAATGTTTTATAAAACGCCACAAGGGATCGGTAAATGTTTTGCCTAGGGTGGCCGGTTCAATTAGGCAAACAGAAGAGCCTTAACAACAAAGAGATGTATCCCGATTTGTTTGGTTTGACCTCTTCTATTTTTAGAAGCTTTACCGACTCTTCTGTTCGATATTTAGAAGGGACTGGACGAGCCAAACATATTGAAAACACATTGCAAAACAAAATGGCGACGAGAGACAAGAAGCGTTCGATTGACTACCTCTTCGGGTCATTAATGAAAATGCTCTTCTTTACTCGGTATCCCGGTATCCCGGTAGAGACCCAAAACGAACCAACCAAGGATGTTTAGACTCATCCAAAAGTCCCAACGGTGTACCAATGTTACGAGTGGCTTGGTTTGCGAGGATTAATAACATGTGAATTGGATGCGTGTCTAAATCTTATCTTTATATATACCTTAATTATGGTATAACCTTGAAGGATGTCTGAGCTATGAATTATGTATTACAAAATGTATACTAGTAAACAACTTAACATACTTTGTCATTCAAGCATTTAGATCACTAGTTCAGACAGTTAACTATTAGTACTATATGTTTGAAATATGCAATGATGTGCTCGACTGGATATTATAATAGAGAGGTTGCGAAAGCAACGTGTACGGGTACGTGTACGTGTAGATACCCGTACACGTACTCGAACACGTTGTAATTTAAATTTGCTTGCGAAAGATAACGTGTACGTATAAAATCGCGTGACAGTTATAGCACGATTTCCCCATGCATCGAAATGAGTGTTTGTATAGCTTGATTAGTCCATGTTTCTTTTGATAAAACGAATTATCCGTGCCTAAGCATACATGTGTGATGTGGTACACATACCTCTACAAGTCCCACTACACGGTTTTAACGTGTAAGCCCTACACATATCTGGATGACGATTTGCTCAAAAAGTAGTTCACTCGTACACGTACACGTTGACGTTCGATTTCGCAACCTCTCTATTGTTTCATACAAACGCCGTGAAATATTTTTTTAATTTTTATACGAAGAAAGCCAATTGTTATATATTGGTGTCAACAATATTTTGGACATTGCGATGTTCTTGTGAGCTATGATTGTATTCCCTTTTCTGTGCGTTTTGCTTGTGCCCTTCGTATTTGGCTGTTTCTGTGAAGTGCTGCCTCCCCCTTATCTGATGCTTCATTATCTGTTTTCAAGATGAAAATCAAAGCGCAGTTGTGTGTAGCTCAACTAGTATCTTATTTGAATCATTATTCAGTTGATATTGCATGATGCCATATTTGCAATGGCTGAACTGCAATAAGGGTAGAGGTCTACCATCTCATCTCTGAAGTTGAAAATTTTAATCCGGTATTACTATTCTAAAAAGAATGAGTGACTATTGGTTAACAACCTCTGGAAAGTAAATATAGAGTGAACCAATAGTTTGAAAAGAAAACATAATATACAAATGTAATTATTGATAACTCTTTGAAGCACACGACAACGTTTCTCGAAGTTAAGATGAACTAAGCAAAACTGTTTTTTTTCTTTCAAAAACTTTCTGTACGTGTTGAAATTATGGGGCTGTTGTAACGGATTAAAACGGGTTTTAAACGAAGCGCTTAACAGAGTTTGCGAATATCAGCACGCGCAAATGGCATCGCGGAAATGTGTCTAGATATTACAGTCGGTGTTATCAGTAAGTTTGCGGTTACGGAGAATTGTGTGAACTAACAATATGCTTGACGTAATCAGGAAAAGATAACTTGTTCTATGAAAAGCCTATCACATTCACACATTAAAATGTACAATCTGGCAAGCACTCCGAAGATTAAGGCTCAAACTGCAAGCGCTTTATTTATTGGTTTCAACCTGAGAATTCGCGCGATACAAAAAGTACTCCAAACCTCGTTTCCAACAGTTTTGAGCAAGATTTTTCCAACTTTTATAGAATAAATGAAAAACAAAATCCCCAAAGGTTTTGATAGCGTTCTAGTCTGTTGTAATCCGCAACATATTTCATGAAGAGTTTGTAATGAAACAGGATCTGTGGTTTTACGTATAAACGCCAGAATTCTTGGTAGATTTTGGAACAGTAAATTCCATTTGATTGAAACGATTTGTGTAGAAATTAAGTGTTACATAACACAGGTATCTAAGAAAACATAATGCCATATACTCCATTCCATCAATTAACAAACAATATATTTCCTATTTTAATTTCCCATATTGCAAAGTATGCATGATCGTAAAATTCTGGCAGCTATACCCCGAAATAAGATGCTTTTCATGAACACTTAAACACACTGTTCTCAAATGCAGTTATAACTCCAATTCTGTTCTGCTGACTCTATGAAGACTGGGCATATTTCGAAATAATGTGCAAATCAAACAGTTATTTTTACTCAATGCAAGTTCAGTTATGATTTGAGTTCAAACGACATAAACGGTGTTCTTAAGTATCCAATGATAATAAAATAACATTCTTTCCCATAAGGAATAGCTGCCCTACGTGCAGGAGGACAACCGAATTCATTCAGTAAATGTTGGCATAGAGATCGAGCTACCAAGTCTCTACTTCCGCCAAATTTGAACGGGCTCCCTGTTCTATTAATCGAGTAACGTATATTACGATATTGTACCAGTGCGGTTACGTCATACCAAGCTTGCTGTAGGTCTGTGAAGTTGGTAGTTAATTGTAAGTTGATCGCTCAGAAGTGAAGTCAAAAATATGAACTGCTGGTAAATGTTAACTGAAAAGTGAACTCGGAAGTGACGTTAAAGCTGAATGTTTGAGTTTATTTCTGAGCTCATTTCTGTCAGCTGTGCATATTTTTGACCTCACTTCAGAATGAGCAACCTGCAATTGACTGCTTTCGTCTCAGACATGTTTTCTGTGCCTTTAGCAGGCCGAGTATAGACAAAAAATATCAAGGGAAATCACTCTTGCTATTTGATTAAAAAAGCCGCAGTATAACCTCATTTCAAATTGCTCGTTTTCGAAATCAAGCACGTTCCATCTAACAGTTAAACTCAAAGTTTGAACAAAATGCACTAGACAAGCTCTAAAACGTAATTTACTTACTTTCCATAATGACTTAAACATAAACGAAACAAATTTAAAAGCAGAAACGGAGTGTTATGCTCACAAGTTATTACCGAACTTAACAGCATGTTTGTTCCTTACAACTTTACATATGTTTTCTTCACGGTCTGTGAAAATAAAAATTGAAAAGTTAAAGACCTTAAAAATTAATTACAAACAAAATGGTTATTCAATGATGTAAGAGAGACGCTACCGGAAGTGGTAATTATTCATTCAGTAATTGATAGACTCTCTGTTCAGACTAATTTCAACACCACCAGTTAAATAGATTCCATACACAACTTTGTGAATGTCTGTATATTTCACCAATTTTCATCACGGACATTACCGATTGCTGACGTAACATCACGTGGAACTTCGGCATGATGACGGAAATACCCGAGTAATAAAGATTTATTGTAAAACGTCTGCTCATTTGACATAAGAATCACCTTAATAAACCATGACGTACGAATGCGAGTGAATAATGTTTTGCAACCAGGACATTAACCTCAACTCAATACATAAAACAGCGAAAATAATATAGTGTTTCTTGTGTTACATAATGTTTGTTTCCAAAGTTAGTGTTGGATAGGTAGGTAGGAAAACATACTTCCGGTGTTTTCACAATGCATTTGTCACAGAAGTAATATTGGAAAACTTTTGTTAAGTTAGTACCCATATTTTCTTATTCCTAAAATATTGTTTTGGGTATGTGGGGATTTTTGGGCGAAGGGTAGTTCGAAGAAAACTCACGATGTTTTATTTTAGGCAATATGTATTTCATGACTATTTAATCAAACGTCAGCTCAACATTCGAACTAGGTAACATCTATATAATTATTTTTATGAGTGCTATTTAAGTTACTGGGCACTTAATTGGACACTGCCATCGTAATGGTCAATGCTACTCTATGGCTTAAAACGACAGACGTTCTACATCTTAATGAATTTCAGATAACATAATTATGAAGAGGATCAGTTCTAAATATGTTCCAATATGACGTCACACGGTCTTAAAATCAAGGGAGACAACCAGGTTGGATTTTGTTATCATCAACATAATCGTATCAAACCATTTTATATACTGCAATTATGTGGATTACAAGTACGCCATGTTTTATTCGACACATATCTATGGAAATGTGTTACTATAGTTAAATTAAGAAATTCGGTCGAAGTTGACCTTTAATGAGAAATCTATTACGGTATCAGTATTCAGTCACGTGATAACGGCAGTTGTTGCATTTAGTATTATACCAAAATTAATACACGCGTTTCCCAGTTCTCACGATTAATACGTTATTAGTTAAACATTGTCTTAATTTAACCCTTTTCCTACAATGAAACAAACCTTTATGATGGACATATGAGCATAGTGTCATAATTTGGGGATTATCGTAGCATTTTATGGCCATAAAATTACCCAGCGATGGTACAAAACGGCGCCAAAAATGTCCGAAACGCACAGTAACCCCGAACACGTGGTATTAAATATAACAATTATTGACATGACAATCATAGTTTCATCCTCCTATAAGATATGGAATGAGCCGAAAAGAAAGCAGAGTTGATCTACCAAATGCTTATATTGAGTCGTTTGATGATCGTCTGGCACATGAAACACGGACTTCTGGTGAATCCATCAACGCAAATCATGAACTGACGTATGTATTTCCCATCATGCAGTGGGTTGACTATTTCAACAGTCTTTGAAGTCATTGCATGTGTACTATATTATTTGGAGGGAATTCAGGTCAGAAAGTTTGGCATGCTACGCTAGCAGTGATGTTTGATAATTACTGCATGTTTCGGGTAGAACGCCAACTAGGGCGGATATCTACTAGAGACGAATTAGCAAATACTATCCTGGCTAGTAAATAAACAAGATGAGTTGTAAAAACTAGAACGAATTTTTACAATCATTCCAGGTTACCGACGCCTCTCATCGAGAATGCGTTCTTTGCGGTACACGTTTAGAGTATGGTCATGGCTAGACATTAGGAATACCATTCGTCTGTCTACTTGGACTAATTGTAAAGTTAGTTATACGGAGAGGGGGTGATATGCCACTTAGTCGGTAATCCTGCAACCAGGCCAAACAAACACTAGAAATACACCAATAACCACATGTTTGTATATTAGGAACAATTAAGTAAGTATTCTAAATGTCTGATTGTTAATATAGAGGCCACGTTAATTCCGCCCAATCCATTTGTAAACACCAAGAGGAGCAGAAAGGTTACATGCTGATTTATTAGTGGTTTGGAGTAGAAGTCAAGTGTAAAACATGGTATACATGTTAAAACATGTATTTTAATGTTATTCTAGTAAAATTTATGATGTTCAGACAATGCAAAGTGACAGTTTAACATTGTCCGACATTTTTCTAGAAACTAAATGGGAGATTAAATTACTAAGACCTCCTACTATTATTTCATTAAGAAAATAGTTCAGTTCTTGTAAAATTGCGGAGGGTAAATGTTTAACTATGCTGAGACATGAAAATATGAATTCCAAGCCAACCTTTCACAGCCAGGGATGTGTGTGTGTTCTCCTTCAACACACGCGTAATGGACAGTAATCAAGTGCTACTTAAACTTGTCAGAGACAATAAGAAACAATGACACATTACTGACCACATTCATGAAATATGTCTGTCCACAAAATCCAACGAATACGATACGCCACCAACTATTCGGCTTCCAACGGGCACTGACCATAGCAAGGGACAACGTTAATAGTCTGGTGTCACATAAGCTGGACGTTTTCTTGTTATCCTTGGTGGTATTTTACTACAAACACTGTAGTAAGAAAAACTACTGGTCACTTCCTAGTATATACGACGAAGGTACATATAAATTTCTAGACAAATAAGATGTTCTATAATATTTCCCAAAGACATTTAACGGAAATAACAAATACAAAGGTATAAAAGACGTCGATTGGTGGAAGAACATACATCCATGGTGACATTGGAGATACGATATCATGTAATCACGCAAGGTGGGAAAGAAAATATCTGCGGTTGGCTTGCATTGTACTATTTCGGTGATTATCTAACTTTGTCGGACTTTTTGATACCTGAAATAAGGACTTGAACATAGTGGTTTAGTTACATTTTCTTGTTTAGTTTTGTGTTTTGTATTGTGGCGTACGCTTGAAGTGTTTTTCACTTTTTGTATCTGACTTTATTTCCCTTTCGCGCTTGGCTGTCTCTGCCAAGGGCTGGCATCCCTGTCCAATTTTTCATTATCCATTCGTAGATTGATATCTTTTCAATTGCAAGCGTGGTTTGCTCAACACACTTTGCACAATTATTTGAACTTTCCTTACTTGATTTGTAATGCTATGTAGATTTTAACTGCCTACGCCATTTGGTGCAAACAGGTGAAACATAGGAAGTGTTTGTTTCTGAACCAAACAGTATTGATGCGTAGTAGGTGACTAGATTTCACACGATCTTAGAATAATACAACATAAAAAGCATAGATCTCGTAATCAATCTAATAAAAGCATATCATTATCTGAAGATGCAAAGTTTGGATGCCGATCAACCAGCGTATATAGTAGATCTATGTAATCTTGACAACAACTCGTTTACACCGCATTCATAGAGAGTGAGAACTTAAAGGATTGTTGAATTATCAGTAAAACCTACTCTCTTGACATCTCTGTTTTTTACGTTTCTTCATTACAATCTAGAGGAAAAACATATACCAAACTACAGCAGTGATAGTAAACTTAGACAATATATTATGTATCTGTCGGAGTGAATCCAATATCCAATCTTGTACATGATAAATGCAAGTCGAAAAAATAGGCGGCATGCGTTTCGACCATCAATTATATAAGATACGTACGAACGGTATTAAGTACGAATGTTTACAAATCTGATGACTTTGTTCGTGAAAAGGCTTGCACCGCGCTACCTTGATGTTTAGAACAAACTCCTACGTCATACGATGTTGATTTGACAAAACAAAACGCTGGTATTTTGATGATAATATCAGTGAGTGTGCAAAATGAATAGAAATAAAAAAAATATAACTTCACTCAGTTCAGTTCATTGACTTATGGGAAGTACTAGGAACACACATGGTAGCCACTTCTTTCTACGAGACTTTGAGCTGCTCTCGTCCGTCTGTATAAAATAGTGCAAAAAGACCAATGTCAGAACGTTATAGACAACGCTATCAGATCAAACAGTACAAAGGTCAAAAGGTGCATTATTGTGAATACTTCCAACAGAGTAAATACATAAACACACAGGTATGTTTCCAAACATGAAAGGCGCGCATAAAATGTAGTTCCTTTTCATAAAAGTAGACCAAACAAAAGGATGTATCGATCCGCTGTACAGGAACTGTACCACAGTGACCTAGTTCAAACACACAAAATATGTTACATTGGATTTAATTACCGAGCTTTAATTATTTCCTATTGTGAACAAATGAAGCAACACCTGCTCAGCAACCGAGGCAGACGACAGCTATACTGGTGTAGGGAGTTTTTTCTTTTTTAGTTCATGCGGGGAATCATTATTGTTTCAACAATATACAGTCATATGCAATCTGATAGCTATACATTTATTTATAAATACAATGTGAACTGTAAGCATGAGTTTGCTATTTCATGTATTGATATACTATATTGTACTGCATGCTCATGGTCTCACTGTGTTTGCTTTGTCAATAAATTTTATGCGTAATATTTATTGGTCATAGTAGACTAAAAAAATGCAAATGAACAAATATTGTTTGAAGTGAAGCAATCAATTCCCCGCAAACAAAAGCTCAATCAATGTCGTCTGAGAGACATAAAGTAGAGCAGCGTTCGTTTCCAGCGCGGGAGCTCCAACGTTCGTTCCGTTGCCTTGGACGTAACGCAACGAGGAAACAAAAAAAGTAATGCCAATGATTTCATTGCCTTTCTTCAAGCATTAAAAACTCGGTAAACTGTCGGACGGAATTATTTGTATTTATTGTGTCTGTAATAATATTATATTCGTGGCTATGGAGACCATGGATTGATAGAAAGATTAATGCAAGTTTTATTGATTCATTAATTCATTGTTTATACGATGTTTACATCTAGTCATGATGAATAAAATAATCATATTCATAGTCGTGTCATAACATAAGCGTATGCAATGTTTAACATTTGAATTAAAAATATATAAGTAGTATACTTCAATAACTGCAAAAAAGAATGTTCTTTTCTGATAATCACAAACTTTTGTTTCTGTTTTCATGGACCAAGAAGGTTTTGACATCCTTGAAACCTTTGTACGTAGTATGTTTTTATTGGAATACGCCAACAGATGGTAAAGCCATACATGTATACACAAAAGAATGTCCAATGTAAATCCATGGAAATGGATACATCATAATGTCCTAGAACCAAACAATCAGACATTGCTTGTGTTTTCTTACGGGAATAGTTTCAGCATAACTGTCATATATCACATGCTAGTTCCTTGAAACGTCCATTATAGACCGCTACTTCACGGACAGCCCTTCCGTATGGAAGCCATTGCCGAGACGCTGACACATTTATGAGCAAAATTCACACTTTGCAATAACATCATTTTTATCGTCCGGATAATAAGAACCGCCCAAAATTTAATTTCTCGGACAAAAACTAAACCGCCCAGAATTTAATTTCTCGGACAAGAACTTTTCTCGAACGTTCATATTGACGTATCAGGTTTAGACATGAGCTAATATACGTCATCACGCGGTGTCGTCTGCAGTAATGAATTTCACACTTTTATGATCTAGTCCAACCTCCGAAGATTTGAAACATATTTCAATTTTGGTCCATCGGGATTAAAATAACAACTGACAGATTTGTAGTTTTTTTTCAGCATATGGTTAATTTACACTAATGCGATGGGTGGGGTTAGGTTATTATATACATTGAGCTAATGGTACTGTGAAACATTTTCACTTATCTAGGAAAGCTATTATTCCCTCGTATGACACACATTATGTCTCTGCTTTGATTCGAATGCAGCATTTATGGTGATTGCGTTTGTAATTACACAATGCACAGGTGAAATATGTAGAATTACGGTCCAATACTTACGCGGCTTCTACACAGTCCCCGTAGCTGCACCACGTGCCAAAACGCGTCAAAGTTAATTGGCTTTCACCATACAACTTACAATCCTAGCTTCTATTTAGTGATAAGCCAAACTAACGTGCATTGTTAAGTACCAATGTAGCATATTATGCACATTTTATCGCGTAATTAAATGCAATTGTGCTAATTAGTTTTATCAAACGATAATAACATCAGAATAATAGGTTTTTGTATAAATGTTGTCTTTGAATGTCTTCCAGAAACAATGTTACTCTTTCTTCAGTATCTGTCAAACAGCTGCTCGCCTTATCTCGAACTTTGCATTTCTCGAATTTATCTTGAATCCACTGTCGTGTTTTTAATCAAAGTTAATAAATTTCAAAGACGTCAACGAAGCTGAACTAAAGTCACGTGATTATTTGCCCGAAACTGTTTAATAACGTGCTATCACTACAGCGAATTTATAAGACATCATGACATGATCTTTTAACCTTCATTAACGCCTCAAATTCCATAAAAGTATAAAACTCTAGGCTACTTTATGACGTCATATTCAATAAAATATGTCTCATATTATATAATACAGCTAAATTATATGACATTGTGACTTGTTCAATACGACGAAGGTTGCTCACCTAATAATGTTTATGATCTACTTTATGACGTCATTTTCGCTCACATTTTCTTGAACTGTTCAACCATTACAAAATCGATTTAAATTTTTTATAAACCACTAAGGCACTTACCCGGTCGTCGTGATTTATGTCCACATGAATATAATATCCAGTACGAATTATAATTCCAATTAACACAACATTACTAAATATTACAACACATCTACTAGCAGACGTACATGTATAATATGATAACTTATGGTTATGATAAGTTAAATATAGAGCTGATGTAATTCTCGTGATTGCAGGACTGATTGGAGATATGACAGGTGGAATCCCGTGAAGTGACGTCATCATGGACAATCCCAACAATCACACTTATAGTAAATTGCAGTAACATTTATCAACAATGGTCATATCTTGAGCAAAAACTTTCTCTTAGACAAAATTATAGAACTATCTTTCTTATAACTTTTTTATGAATATGAAGGTGTTTATTTTGTTGCCAATGTAAGCATGTCACGTGTCAATGGTGACGTCACGTTACAAGGCAATGGGAAGCAGACAGACTGCCGTACAGTGCATAATAACATGACGTCACATTCTACGTCACCAGATTTTGGATAGTCTGGTTGAAGCTCATACGTCAGCTACTGAAGAGATTATTGTATTCTGAGTTTGGTTTTGCAGTTATCTTTATTACTAGTATTCAGTTCCTCGTCTGGTTTGTCAAGAACCTCAATGATTCATTTTTACACTGGAATACCTTGCACATCTTTTTTATTTCAATGGTAGTCTTAAATAATAAAACGTGAAACCCCCGGATGACATAGCAGCAATTTGTCTTATTACTCGCAATCAAAGCAATATATTAGTCGTAATTGTACAATATATCTTACCGACTGGAAATGGCTAGGGTATTTATTTTGTAATTTAGTTTTCTAAGCTATCTCTCTCAGACAATTTATTCCGGAATAAACTATTCTATAAATTGAAGGCATTGACTGAAAGCCCTGAGACGCAAACATTCTGCAGACGATTGTCTATTGATCTAGCGTCATTCCCAACAAACTTATTTATATGCAATTTGAAGATATTTGGTTTCTTTTACGTACTCAATGGTGTTGATAGTAAAGCAAAATTATACTTCGGGAGCAATTTGGTGGCGGCTGTTTGAAGGCAACTAACTTAGTGTAGCATATCAAAACTAATAGTATAAGTTTTGATGTTTTATTTTTGCTGACTTGACAAAATTTTAAGCAAATAAACTTGTGCACTGGATTCTGGACAATGGAATCATCGGACATCAATACCGGTACCTTGTTGGAAATTTCATGTTTACAATCTGAGTGATTTGTCTATTTTTGATAGAAAGTCTTGGGCTTGTGTAATGTTTCTTTGACATGTCCGATAGACAATCAGGTGGTTGTCTATGGCTACAGACAAGCACGTTTCTCCTCCTCTTCGTCCTTCTTCTTCTACTTCTTCTTTCCTTCTTCTTCTTCTTCTTCTTCTTCTTCTTCTTCTTCTTCTACTTCTTCTTCTTCTTCTTCTTCTTCTTCTTCTTCTTCTTCTTCTTCTACTACTACTTCTTCTTCTTTCTTCATCTGTCACTGCATTCTATATTTTACGGCCTTCAGTTTGGATGTGATGGTTAACTGCACCGTCATCTGTAGGTTATTGCCATCTCCCAACAGCTTGGTGTCGATGAAAATATGAACAAGGTCAAACGTTCCAGACGAGATTGGGACATATTTGCAACGTACGTACGTGTATTGAATGGTTACTGTTACAGCTATCCCCACAAAATCCAGTCTATTCATAGGTATCCACAGACCAAGGTGATCAGTTCGTAGAACGACGATAATTGTTAAGCTATACCTGTTGTATATGTAAGCTGTCTTCACTGGACGTATAGCCTTAGTTCATGGTCTTCAAATATAACCTGCAAGTGTTTTTCAGCAATGTCAACGTCGTGCTTCTATATGGGACAGACCTACAGCGTTCCGTCCATGTCGGGCATCCAATCACGTGGCATTGTACCCAAGATGAAGACTCGAGCAATCCCCCGTTGTCTATTCCCTACATACTTGACGCTCATATTTTTTCTAATTTCTTTCTTTCATTTAATGCATCTCCCACAAGTTGAAGCAAAGTTCCTCTTTATTATTTAATCAAGTTTAAGTGTCTCTCTCCATAGATTTCCTATATTATCATCGCTTTTAAATTCATCTTTAATCAAGAAGTTATTTTTATTTCTTTGCACTATCATACTCCAATTTATCATAATATTCTGTCATGTTTCAATTTATCATTTTCAGCGGCAGTAATTCGACTGTTACTATTACCATTCCGACCGAGTGAGTAGCGTTTTTATTGTGTCTGAATTTTTCGCTTGGCATTCCTTGGTACATAGGGATAATGTTTTGCTATATTTCTTTTACGAATCGCAAACGCACCTTAACAAATTCAGCAACGATATTTTCATATTTGTACTAGTAATCACTTTTCCAAATTATTCTAAATAATAATTCAATTAAATTAAATTATTCATTTGATAGATTTTGACATTATTCTTGCTTTGACTCGGCCAACAGAGCCTAAGAGAGGTCGTATTGAGTACCAAGACCACACAGAAAATCTCTAGTTGATTCAAATGTTTGAACACGCGTATATTACACTGTCTGTCTGCAATGATGTTTTGTGAATAGTCATACTTATCTGTACAGACTAGACTATGTATTGGCCCACATACGGAGCAGAAAAAATATTTGAAAATGTTTGACTTCGCAAATTAAATACTCGTATCAACAATTGATTAAAATACAGAACTTGTAATATTGTCACGTATCAATTTATCGATAGAAATAATCGCCAATGTTTTAAAGCGGCCTTCAACTACGTCATTGAAAATGGTAATTCCAAATTATATAATCATTTTAGGTGCGCATTCAATTGGTTTATCAACTAGTTATATGCAGCTTCCAATTTCCTGGCAAATAAAGGGAACTAAAATTCACTTAATGTTTTAAACAGTGAAATTCAGTTATAGCATGCATCTGGTACTTGTTAAAGGATTAATTCACCACGGGGGCCCTTAATTACTTGAAAGAAATGTCATCCAGACTTCCTGAAATTAGGTATATTACTCCCTTGCAAAAGCGCACGTGCCAAATGGGTTAGCTTTGAAAAAAAGTAACTTCTACACTTTTGACGTTTTTTAAGAATTTCTAGCCATACTGCAAAGAGGAATATTTAATTAAGTGCAATGTTTCCTAACCTCATGCAACATTTATACAATTGGTTCCTGGCGGATATTAAATATTTTTAGTATTTTAGCAATTATTTTATCATACAGCAATAACGTTGGTGCTGGTGTATTCTATGAACATGGTGATTATTTCAATAAGCTTCGTCGACAAGATTAGGAATAAATTAATTTCTTAATCATTATGGTAGATTGTTTGTCATTGTGTAAAACGTACAGCAACAGTTTTAATAGAAAATATTTTTGTTTCGACTTGTATACAGTATAGTGTACATAGCAAAATTCGTATGTCAGCTCATGCATCATAGCTTATTTTGCAACACATAAGGCATTGAAGACGAATTCCATTTTATCTGTATTTGTAAGTTGGAGTTTCCGTTAATAGATCGGAACATACTAAGTTAAGTATAAAGAAATATTTCACAGAACAAAATTTTGAATTACAATACCGAAGAATGACTTGTTATTTTATCTTAATTTGTGTAATAAGCTCTTGTTAACAGTCTATAATTTCGTAGGTTTTTGGAACAATTACAATTTTAATTTGTGAATTCAAAACAACTAAATCGTTGTTTGCATAGTTTAGCTCACCCGCTAACACAATGAGAACTATTCCTTTACGAGTCGTATTGTGGCTGTTGTATTACTCCAAATGAAATATTTCTAAAGAAATAATTACCAAACAATTTTTTGGAATCAGAAAGAAAATAAACTAACCGCAGAGAAAGAGAAGCTCACTATTGTCAGAGTTGCATCTCTTTTCGAATTCACTTTTGATAAAGGTTGGTAATACATCATCAAAAGTATTTTTATGTTTATTTAGAAATTACCTTTCCGAATGTGTTTTAGGATATAGAAAATATAATTCAAGATGGTCAATGTACCATGTTTTGGTAAAATGTATACTTGTCCAGAAATACGAAATACTAGTACATATCACAGATTGACATATTCATATCCAGTTTGGCTGGAATACTGGCCAAACTGGACAATACCGACAGCGGTTTGATCAGTTTGACCAGTATTTATGTCAAACTAAAGCAGTCGGGTACATGTTCTTGATTGTCGTGGTATATATTGATATAAGGAATTGCAATATACAAAAGATATTTCACAAATATACATAACAAAATGCTTACGATGATCTTTCTCGTTTCAAATAATCGAAGTAATTTTACTGCGCACAAAACCCAAATGTGACGTCATAGACGACGTGATTGTGCACACGAAATATAAACTGCGCGTCGCCAACTGACTTTTATAATGCATAAAAGCAAAATGTGTGTCACCGGATGACTTGACTACGTCACAGGCTATGAATTATAAATGGAAGGTAGCTATGGTATGCCACATTAACGTCTCGTATGTTTCTTAACTTGCATACCATGCACAACGTTTGGTCTGGGGTATATATTTTATTGTCTTTTTAAAACCATAAATAATATCGGTTGTATTGTATGAAAATAATCTTGTTTATTTTGGATCATTTCTCGTATGACGGCAATGCCAAAATTGTCAGAAAGACGTTCGCACAACCATTTGATGCAACTGTAGCACATATGTACCTGAACTTTGATGGTAATTTTTGATAGTTCAGGTTTATACTTTATCGGGGATTGATAAATGACACGTCTTATTCTGTACATTGTGGTATGGGCTAGCTAAACAACAATATGATGAATGTATGTTCGTTATTTACGTAGTGATACTAATGATATATTCAGAAAGGAACTAACAAGAAGTAGGCTAAATTCACTATCTTATCAGAAGTTATTCATTGAACCCGTGCTATTTGCAATGCAATCGAATCCGAATATCATTTTTAAATTCAACGTACATGTAAACGCATAAAATAAGCTATATTGTTAAAGTTTGTTTGCCTACTTAACAGAATGCATTAAGGCTGATCGTAAAAAATGATATTCAGCTGATAGAAATCACTCTCGACATCTAACTTCCAGTGATCCCCTATCCATCGCAACCATTTGTTGGAAATCTGTTAGTCTCACTTAAAGGAAATAGCTTAAGTTTTTTATTCAATATGTTTCAGTGTTAAAAACGCAAACACCATTAGTCTAATTAACAACCACACCCCGAATTATACCAACACGTAAAGTGCATCAAATGACCATTGCATTGTGGTCTGTTAATTACAAAACTGGACCAAATAAATATATTTGACAACGATTTTTATTCAAGTGAAAATAAAATGTCCTCTTCAGCAAACAGAAGCCATATCAAGGTTTAGTCATCATGACATTGTAGTCTATGATAGACATCTCCTATTACATGAGTTAAACATATTGGTTTGTTAGATTATCACTTAGCAAAAGAAAGTTGGTCGAGCACTTTTATACACATTCATACTCCGGTGAATACACAAATTAACCTACTAACACCTTAACGTATCTTATTTGATCAGATCGAGGCAATGACACGTTTTAACAGAGATGGTATATGTACGCCTGGAAGCTATTGGATTATAATTGACTAAATCAAAAGAGAAAAATGGCTTTGTAATCAAATTATGCAGATGCGCGGGTGATATGTAAATATAAGGCGGCAAGGAAGTCAGACCAATCAGTGACAATCAGCCGGTCGCTTTACTCTTTGATATGTGTCTTCTTAACCTTTGCTCATAGGGTCAATATGAAGGTAAGCCCTAACAAGATGAAAGATATAGGACCATCGGGCATGGACACCTGTCTCAGCCGAATGGTCAGCAAACCTGCAAAATATCAAATATTCATTAATATGTTTTCTGTTGTTTTTTGTTTGAAATAAAAAGGTCAGTCAATGGTCAACATGACCCTGCTGTTTTCACCTGCCGAAATGTGGTCCTTGTTTGGTAGGCAACTTTTTTCATCAACTCTTTACCATAATTTGAATTCTCATCCCTTATAAGAACGAGAAGACATAGTTTCCCACAAAATTGCGCGTACACATATTAAACGATTTTTCGAACATGTATGATTGAAGAATTAATTGCTTGGTTCAGAATCAGTGACAAATGTGTATAATCATATTGGGACTAAATGACAGAAATATAGAGTATTTAGAAAACATGCCAACATTTTGATACCTGTGCATTTGCATATTTCTCAATTGCTCGAGAGAAGCTTCATTGAAACGTACGCGACCTTGTCAATCAATATCGACGTGCATCGTTGTGCGCATGGCAGGAATAAGTAACTGAAGATTCAGCTTCCGGTTAGAAAACAATGGTTTGGATTTCTATATTTTTGTAAGTCCACGTGACTAATACCCAATCATAACAAAAATGGTTGGAAAGTAAACAAAATTTGACACTGGAATGCATGCCAGCCACCCAGTACAGGATGTAATGAATAATTGACATGCATTTTGACCAGTTCGTATCAGAGGACCGCATACAGTATCATATGATCCGGTCACGTGACCAAAGAATCTCCAATCCTCACGTGACGAAACCACGTTAGTCATCACGTGATGTCTTTGTGGCTCATCTTTTTTTACCTTTGTTTTGGAGAGTCTGTCAGTATTGAAGATACGTCGAGATTAAAACACTGAAAAAAGATATGAGTAAATCGAACAAGGAAGTTATTAATAGGTCAATAAATCAAATGTTGAAGGCTAAATCTCAAATAACGCAACTAAAGTAGCCAAGACTATAAATAAAATAGGTTTTCATGTGTATCAATGAACGTACTGAGAAGTACCAGCTTTGATAAAATAAATTATTATACAAAACTGATAAAGAACAGACACTAAATGTTATATGAAGACACATCGCCTAAAACCTATGTCCCATAAGCATTTTTGCGATACACTCAGTCCCGATTAATAAATGAGCATTGGAATTCATCGGGAAAAGGGTCGTGTTGGTCTAGGGGGGCTTCGGGTCAGTCATTAGAAAATTGTGTGATATCCTTGTTACCGATGCCTCCTAAAGCTCATTTATTTACATCCGGGTGAGTACATTGCCTATGCAAAATCTGTCCAGTGGGACCTAGGCTTAAAGCAGATAATCTCCTATAATTTCAATGACTTATATGTACAAGATGCCAAAATGTCACAAAATACGCCCGTCATGGTATTGCTAGTGAAAAAAATATTGATTATGAAATAAAGCCCATATTATGTCAAAACATTTTTGAACAATCATCTTGAAACTTATCTTGGCCTAGATATTACACCCATGAGCATCGTCAGCAAGTTTGAAGATGATCGGATGAAAACTGTTTGAGCTAGAGTACAGACAAGGCCAATTTCACATTTTTTCGGTAAAAGAAGGACCTAATCCAAGAAGGCCTGCAGTGATTTGGCCTATAATCGAACTTGGCCTAGATATTACACCCATAAGCATTGTCAGCAAGTTTGAAGATGATCGGATGAAAACTGTTTGAGCTAGAGTACAGACAAGGCCAATTTGACATTTTTTTGGTAAAAGAAGGACCATAACCCAAGAAGGCCTGCACTGATTTGGCCTATAATCGAACTTGGCCTAGATATTACACCCATTAGCATTGTCAGCAAGTTTGAAGACGATCGGATGAAAACTGTTTGAGCTAGAGTACAGACAAGGCCAATTTCACATTTTTTTGGTAAAAGAAGGACCATAACCCAAGAAGGCCTGCACATATTTGGCCTATAATCGAACTTGGTCTAGATATTACACCCATAAGCATTGTCAGCAAGTTTGAAGATGATCGGATGAAAACTGTTTGAGCTAGAGTACAGACAAGGCCAATTTCACATTTTTTTGGTAAAAGAAGGACCATAACCCAAGAAGGCCTGCACCGATTTGGCCTATAATCGAACTTGGCCTAGATATTACACCCATAAGCATTGTCAGCAAGTTTGAAGACGATCAGATGAAAACTGTTTGAGCTAGAGTACAGACAAGGCCAATTTCACATTTTTTTGGTAAAAGAAGGACCATAACCCAAGAAGGCCTGCACCAATTTGGCCTATAATCGAACTTGGCCTAGATATTACACCCATTAGCATTGTCAGCAAGTTTGAAGACGATCAGATGAAAACTGTTTGAGCTAGAGTACAGACAAGGCCAATTTCACATTTTTTTTTGGTAAAAGAAGGACCATAACCCAAGAAGGCCTGCACCGATTTGGCCTATAATCGAACTTGGCCTAGATATTACACCCATAAGCATTGTCAGCAAGTTTGAAGATGATCGGATGAAAACTGTTTGAGCTAGAGTACAGACAAATATTGGACGCCGCCGCCCGCCCGCCCGCACGCCCGCCCGCCAAGGGTGTTCACATAATACGTCCCGTTTTTCAACGGGCGTATAAAAACTAAATTACCATACATGTAACATTTACTTGGAAGGTCTACTTTTTTTTGAAAATAAATATGTGTTATTTAGTAAGAAGGTGTGAACGAATAATTTCCGTCTTTTTCCAGTCTCTATCTATATGTTTCTGTGAGCTCGCGTTTCTCTCTCTCTCTCTATTCCAGCAGCTAATATCTCCCAACTTCGGTCGAACTTTTTTGTATTTGTGGTGAGTAACCTGCCGATCAAACACATTGATTTTCTCTGTGTTTAATTATCTTAAAGAGATGGTTAGTAAATAAACAGAAGCCGGGACTCGCCATGTTAGCAAACAAACCAGTCTGATTAGTTTGGTCTCCGTGTCCATATTTACCTCATTGGAGAAGAGCTCATTTACATGATTTGATGAAGAATAATTTGAGAGAACTCTCCATCCAGACGCATATATCTAAAATAATTAATTGAACTAATTGGTGAAATTGGCCGATGTAATGGAGACCAATACTTGGAGAATAAGTTTTACATAATATCTTGACTTTTGGTCCTCCCGGAGCCCGTTGTAGCGACAAGATTAATGTGATTATTTAAACCATGTATTAGGATGCAGACAGTGGCATGAATTACCAATTTAGTCCGATAGATGTTTTCTAAAAGGTTGCAGCATCGACGGGAATGACAACTAAACTATCAGCTACTTACTTGGTACCGTACCACACAGAAAGCCAAACTGTGGTAGGTGAGCCTGGTACTGATCTGAGATCTCCACAAATTAGGACCCGCCCAGTGCACAGTAGGAAGAGGTGCCCCGCCACCCTGAACCATGGTACTGTATGGTTGAATGGGAAATTTAGAAGCTTACGTGTCCAGAAAAACAGTGATGAAAATACTTTCAGAAAGGATGGTAAACAAGGAACGTCCCTTATCGTTTGCTGTCGATATTTGAGACACTTGAGAAGCGACTTTACAGTGAGTACCGTACCATGTTACCATGTTACCCTGCAACAGTTAGCAACCGAAACAGATACCTTACTCCAATATAGTATTGTATAATGTCGCATAATCCCCTATTCTACCAGATAATTACATGTTTGCTTAACTCCCTATTGTCCCCCCATGTGCCGGGGACTACATCAATAAAAGTTAACAAAACATTTAAAGCCAAAATTTCAATTGGGAAATGGTACCTTAAACTTTCCAGGTGTTGTTTTCTTTACAAATATTCGGAAGTCATTTTCATCAGGTCACCTGATCATGTAATTTCTCAATTAAACCATGAATTTCAAATCAACCCCAACCTATTATTTTAGTAAATTGATCTACTACAATTTTAACTCTTGCCTTTGAATTGAAATGGTGTTATTGACAATGTTTTCAACACATTAACTTGGATCAATGCGCACAGTTTTAAACTTTTAATGGCCATGAATGAATGACAAATTGAACGACTTCATAAATGATAATAAACGAGAATATTTTTAATGACAAATTATAAATTCTGACACATCCAATCAAGCATTGGAAGAACATCACCTGTCCGCGGAAATGTTGCTTTTGACACGAATCTTCAAAACCTGTAGAACTTGAATACCAAATACATCAACATTCAATGTTTATTCTGAATCACTGTGGTGGAGCCTTGGGGTTTCATTTAGGGGCGTATTTAAATGGAATAAGTTATGTTTTCTTGAGTGGTTGCAAGTGGTTGTTTCGTTTTAAAGGGTTTCCTGTAAATATATTTGACGAATCTAAAATCGCGCTGTTTCCTGAACGGTTTGTGAGTCTAATATTGATGTAATTTTGTGTCATCGCTGTTTAAGAGCCAGCCAATTAGTTTTATGTGACATCTTATTTCATAGCACAGTAGTTCCCTGTTTTTACTTCCTTTCTCTTAAATGTCAAACCAACACGGACCAGTAAGACACACAGGAACTATTACATGTACACTTTGTGTAAACAAAGCTTAAGCCTCACCCACCAACCATATCAGAATGGTAACCTTCCGGGTGTTCCAACAGTTTCCTGTAAATATGATAGATATATTGAAGTATGATATGTGACTAATATCTCAATATGCAGTCCATATAACATCGTAAAATATAATCAAAGGCCAACTCTTGAACTAATTATGGAGCTGTGTTTGAAGGGCGAGGACTTACACATTACAAGATAAAAAGCCACCAGACATTTGGACAGAACCTACGCTTCTATTTTTCCAGGACAGGATTTTTTTCGTTTTAGGCGGCTGAAACCATTTACATTTGTATGTGTCTTAATATCGTCGCTTCTCAACTTGTAATTCGTACTGTATTTCTATATACAGGTACCCGTATAGTTCAATGGTTTGTCACATTAAATTTGGTATAATACTACATGTTTAACAGTGGGATGTACTGTTGAGCTATTAGCGGGGGATTTAGGACCCGGGATGTGATCTTTGGTTAACAATTAGAACTTACTAACCTTTTCTCCGTACTCCTCAGTGAATCATACGAGTCATACTTAGAGGACAAGATACTCTTGACGAATTCTCTTCTATCAAATTGTCAGAGAGTAGATATACAGCGTGCCTCGGATTCCAGATACTGATTGGTACCTTATAGTGATTGGAGTCTTCGCACACACATATACTTTACAATCGGACGCATTGCGTATACAAAGGTAACTGTACAGTATCAGTGAAAAGAATAAAAAAATGAATAAAAAAATGGAAATATAAATATATTTTATTGACTTTTTATAAACTAAAAAACTTTTCATCAGTCATACATTTGCCTGCGATCAAGTACTGTTTGTTTATTCTGGTTGTATGTCGTTTCTCGACATTTTACAGTTATATACGGTGACATATTCACCTAATGAGTATTTCCAGGATCTATATCCGGGTACTTAATTACTCCTCTGCAAGAAGCCAGCAAAAAAATCTTCACATTTTCAGCACAATCGATGTATTGTTATAAAACGTTCAACTACCTCAACCTGGGATCGCACTCGGATTGACCAATTACAAACCCATTGCACAAACCACTGATGACGCCATGATCAGCCGATAAAAACACATTTTTTTCAATGTTGCGCTACTTAGATTTTTCTAGACTTTTGATATGTTTTATTATGGTCCATACGCTATCAATCACAGTCAAAACATTTTCTGTTGCAATTTGTTTGAGATCAAATTACTGAATGACTGGACTTTCATCAATTTCTGCGAAATAGCACCAACTTGTGACGCAATGTGTAAGCGATGTTTATATCTACATGTATTTAGTATGTCATAAAACAGTCATACAGCGAATATATCACATATTCAATTTCAAGCACAGGGGTGGTCAAACTGATAGAAAATACTGTATCATAATTAAATAACATAATTCAATGTAATAAAAATACTTTTCATTAATATCCAATATTTTATCGCTACATTGTATTTACCAAGCGTTTAAAACGTTCATTTTAAATTCCGCGGATCCGCATGAGACCAGATAGCGTTAGAAAAATCTTCAATAAAGGTAGTCAATAAAGATTGTCCTCCGATCAATACCGGAGAAACAACAACAACAACTTGTTTTTCTTCACGCATTTGAACTCGAACTTTTTTACAATGCACGGAAAACACCCGTTACAGAATTTCAAATTGTAGCAATTTGTGAGAACATTACATTGATAATTGTATTCAAGTATAATGAAAAACACAGATAATTGCATGACAGAACACATGCACTGTTGATCATTACAGACATACACGGTATTTTTGTGAACATGTACTGCTTCGAACCGATTTGACCACTTAGACATCAAAGTACATACAGCCATGTACGAACGTGAATGAACAAAATAAGAATTGTATGAATTTGAGAAAAAATAGAAGCTCAAAACACATACCGAAATAAAAGTCTAGTAATACAGGCAAAGCGAGAGGGGATTCGGGAGACACTGTGTGTACGAAACATATGTGTCGCATAAGGCAAATTGGCTTGAACGTTCAATATGGGTTTCACAATAATGGACAAAGCTTTTACCATTTTACAGTACACATACATAAAAATCAATCTATACAAAATTGGTCTCAAGGACCATTTTGAAAAGCAGGCACTCGGTAAGAGATGTTAAACAAATTGCCTAAAAAGAATTGTGTGTGTATATGTTGCTGTATGCCGGAAAGTCGTGATCAAAACGTTACGTTTCTTCAATCTTTATTGTCACAAAGCTATGAAGAACGAATCATGGGTTAACAATGC
This sequence comes from Spisula subtruncata, assembly GCA_963678985.1. Lineage (NCBI taxonomy): Eukaryota > Metazoa > Mollusca > Bivalvia > Venerida > Mactridae > Spisula > Spisula subtruncata. The sequence continues at coordinate 22,937,218 of OY787661.1, forward strand.
TAATCGAAATGTTTATTTTCGTATGCACAATTACACTCACTGTTGTCGTGTTTGTAGTATTTGGTTTATATCTGACATGCCTCATGCATATAAGTACATGGAAATAAGTTCACCTACTGATATAAAAAATCGTATACATGTTGTTATTATCAGTCGAACTCTAAAATGGCATTTTAAGTTCGTTTTTTTTTCTCTGTAAGTAAGCAAAGAGTTCATTTAATTTACGAGGCTAAAGACTTTACTTACTTAAAGAGAAAAAAAACGAACTTAAAACGTCATTTTAGAGTTTTTTGTCTGTAAGAGTATGATTCCAATACATGTTTATCATCACAAAACCCAATACAAAAATCGTTCTAATGCATTATTATATTTGAAACACCACTTGTACCTCGTGTAAGTATTTCTGCCAGCACCTCCTTCTTCATCAAGTGCCTTGCTATTGTTTGTGACCTTTTATGATCTCTTTTTGTGAAGGAACAGACAATACATTTTCCCATGCATTGTTCTACGGTTGGAATGTCTTCATCGCGCTATTCTAACATTCTAATGTCCAGGAGAAGCAAACGTTAATTAATTAAATGCAATGAAATGCAGTAACATTCTCCGCGAGCAATGACAATTTAAAGGCAACTTGTACGAGAAGTTATCAAATGAAGTTTCCATTCCAGCAGAAAGATGGTACCATCTGTTAATCATATTTCACCGATGGTACCATTATAAGGGTGCCTTCCTACATCATATCCAGTCAAATGCTTTGTTTTAAACGTCTTAAATGCAACATCAATTTGCACAATGCATGAGCCCTGTCAGAGAGCTGTTTAATAAACGCAGTGTTGTGTGAAGCCTTAATCTAATAAACCATCGTCTTGATTATTTTCCCACAGTCTTAAGAAACCTTTAAAAATAAAACATAACTACTTTTCCCGGAATTTCTAAAATTTGCGTAATTAAAATTTTTAATTGTTGTTTGACCCTAATGGACGGAATTGCGATTTATTTCTAATCCAATTAGTGAAATTTCTTCAAATAAACATCACTTGTATGGAGTACATGTCTATACGCCAACACTATCACATTTGTCACAATAAGCCTCGTGTTAAAATGTTCATTACGTTACCATGGTAATGCTACCAATGTAAATGTTAATGTGTTTTGTTGTTTCACGTCTTGAAAAAAAGCACTATTGTTTGTGGACTCAAAGAGATGTTAGTTTGTTATAAAAAATCATTGAATATCAAAATTTCAAAAACCAAAACAGAAACATATTACATTTGTATTATATTTTGCATAAGAAAACATTATAAATTGGATTATGTGTCTAAGCTGTTATCAACTTACTCATAGACTTTAGGTTTAAGCTACAGTTTATTCGGCAAATCCACATACTAATTCAATGCTGTTGGCCATGTTCGATGATTCACCTTAGTGGTCAACCGACGTTTAAAATATAAACTTGAAATGGGTTCATAATAGTTTGAATCAAATGATATATACGAAACTCATTCAAAACCAATGATATATAAAACAAGTCATGTCAAAACAGCGCGGTTATTTATTGATTTCGGCCAACAAATGAACACTGTGCGAGAACTTAGCCAACGTTTCATTTATGTCCGCACCTTTTTAAAACAAGTGTTTCATTATATTACAATAAATGCTAAATAGAAACGTGGTCATTGAAATATCTTTATCATGGTATCCTAGTAGCATACTACCCGGAAGCGCATGTACAGACCAGCAAAACATTCAGGAGCAATGTTTAAGTCAGTTATGCATTAATTCCTTAAGGAGCAACCACTTGCAATACACCAACGCGTTTAGGAGCAACAATACGTTTAGGAGCAACAAAACTTGCAACACAACAATACGTTTAGGAGCAACAATACGTTTAGGAGCAACAATACGTTTAGGAGCAACAAAACTGGCAACACAACAATACGTTTAGGAGCAACAAAACCTGACACATAACACTACGTTAAGAAGAAACATGTTGCCCTTACATAAACTATTTAAGGAGAATCAAAGAAGGGTACAGAACGATTTGTTTAAAAGCAACACATTTGGTAATGCAAGCACACGTTTAGGAGCAACAAATTTGGTGGTAACAGAACGATCCGTTTAAAAGCAACAACGCAACAAAAGGGGAAGAGCTAATACAGCTTCACGTTTTGGAGCAGCACATTTGGTTACAAGGGTTGAACATGCTTCATGTTTTCTGGCAACAAATGTTTCATAGGCGGGAACAGCTTCTTCCGAACAATTTGGAGGCAATTGTCATTTTATTGTCATACGGCAGCGTTTCTGAATGTAACTTGCCCTGGGCCACGTGACTTGATAGTTGGGATATTTGCATCATGTGCACAACAAACATTTGAACGGCTCCCATTTCCACCCATCACGTGACCATTAACCGCCGAATGTTAAATCATTATCAACGGATCCTTTTTTTGCAAAAAGACAATTGAACGTCGCTTGATTACCCCAGGGGCTCACGCTTAGTTAAATTATAAAATTAGATGATAAAGTGACGATTGTTCCTTCAGGGTAATTAAAAAACCAAAAGGGAAATCTTCATTAAGTTCAGTTGCTTGTTTTAACTCATTTGATGTTTTCCGAAATTGCTCTGCTCCACTGCAGCACGCGACCAATCAGCATCGAGTATCTGCGTTACTAATGGCAACGGTGGGTGTTAACGATTTGCGCGAGATCTGCCGAGAAAAAAATCGGTCGCTATAATTGTAAATTACTACAAGTAGTAATAGTAAATTTAAGAACGGGTTTTAATTATTTCGAAATTTAGAAACCTGTACTAAATTAGAAACGTAACTATTTGGAGAAGTTGGTTACTAGGGAGGCCAATTAAAGATGTAGGGGGAATACTATAGATATTCTAATGAACTACATACATGACTTCATCCAATCGTCAAGAACAAAGTCAACGGAATAAAAATGAGTCATTATTCAGGAAAGCATGTTATTTTGACATTATGTACTTTTATACTATTGATTCAACTTGATACAATTTAAATTCAAAGTGTCCATGAATTGCGTTTGAATAGCTAGCTTTGTTACTATTGTAACCAATTTCTGAAAAGTACCCAAATTAAAAAAAAACGAGGATTAAGTTGCTTGAAACTGCACATTTTTTCATTTTGATAAAATTGTAATTTTCTAAGACTAAAACATAAGTTTATATCGCGATACCGCAATAATCCTTAATGTGAAGAATATAAAAAGTCATGTAATATTATAATTACCATGTTACAATTACATCGAAAATGGTCAGCATGGCGATTGCGACGCCACGCAAAAGGATTCAAACATGGGATTTGCAACGCACCTGTAACTTCCTAAAAGTTCGATATAAACTCCTTCGTTTGCTTTTTGCTTCATTGAGTTTTGAAATACAGATATTCCCAAAATACACAAAATCAAAAGTTTTGTCAAAAAAGAAGATTTTCCTATGTACCTGCTCAAACGCATAATCAAAATGTAATTATTCTAAATAATGTATTATTCATTACCGAGGCTACAAAATATCTTATCAAAAGTTTTATCATATTTTCTACGAACTATCGTGACATCTTCGACCTAATGCATCCCACCACTCCCAGATTTTATTGGGTATGAAGATGCCACTGTAATGGCCAAGACTTTTATCGTATCTATATGTTTTTTTCATTTATTCATGTGAATGCACTCAGATTAAAATGCTTGCATATAATAGTGACAATGTACCGAATGCCCGTATGTATGGTTCGAAAGGTCAATGAAGCCAAACTACTAACTGCCTAATAATGAATATTTTATCATCATAAAACTGTTTTCCTGCTATTATTTTAATAACAATCCCCATGCTTGTGTTAATGCTTATTTAAGCGGTGTTATTTCGAGACGGCTTTAAACTTAGTTCAATGAATTATTCACTTATAGTTCAAATTAGTACCTATGCCTGAACCGGTCCCACAGTCAGTCTTTTGGAGTAGGACATGTGGTACCAGTCTACATAGGCCCGTGGCCTAATGAATTTGGAACAAATCGGTTCTTCTTTTTATCGTTTAGTACCATCAAATACCGGGTATAACAGGTGTTTATTTTCTAATTTGATGGACATTTCAATTTCGATTAAATACAGTTACAGGTAAAGAATGGCATTTGTTCATGTATGAGTAACATAAAAGAAATCAGCATTAGTACGATATGTATTATAAATGATTATGTTCAGTAAGCGTTTTATAACGACATGTAGTCGTGCATACAGACAATAGCATCATCTTTGTATTTACAGCTAATGGCGCGGAACTGATCCTTAAATATTTTATTTGCTGGTGATGCGACAATGTTCACATAAATATATAGTTGGACGCCTTCCTTTTGATGGAGGAAATAGATTATTATGCTATTATATACGGAATATGGCGGCGTCGATGATTGGTGATAAAGAGACGGCAAGCTGTAATATCAACCATTGCTAAAATGAATTAACTGAGACGATCAACGCCTTCGAACTGGGGCTGAAGTTTTTTTGTTGATTATTCAAAATTGATCGCTTCATAAACGCCCGCACGTGGCGTACCTTAAGGAATGATGACACGAGCGCCGTTCATTAAACATGGAAGCTCTTCACAGATGAAGTCAGGAAACAAACTGTTTCCGGTAGCTTTCTTGTTTGTTGAATTCTGACTTGATGTTACCAATTAACCAGATGCACCGGTTGATTTCTTTGATTTGGTACTTCCGTCGTACGATATTTCTAGAAGGGTTGTCTGCGCTCGGGTAAAAAACATTTGAGTTCGATACGTTAGGTAAGTTGGTCAATTCGAACTTGGAAAGATCATCTTAATTGTGTTAGTCAATGTTATCTATAAAAACGTGGCATTTATCTGAGTAATCGTTGTTTAAATGCATGTACAAGACTTAGTGTCCACTTATTTACACTTACTTCCACTGCCAAAGTAAAAGCCACCATCTTTAATTCTGGTACGTACAAATGTGTTTAGGTGGGATCAAACAGAAGTCTTGAATCCGGTCCAGGTTCTTTTTTGATATGGCCAGTTTGGGATTTCCCAGCTGGTTAGATATTAGGAACATTGTGCGTTCCTGCATGTCTGGTTTCTGGCATTAAACATGTTTAGATTTAAAATTTAAAATGTCCCATGAGTCAAATAGACTGAACCTTGAAATAAAAGTTAAACGGTAGGTAAACAGATAAGTTTAGTTTTTTTTATTGTAGATCAAAGCTGTTCTGTATCTTATTAATTCATAACAGTTTTGACTGATGAAATGACGTCACACACACGTCACATGTTTGTTATTGTGTTGCAATAACAACATCACTATGCCTGGCTCTTTCACAAGGAATGGTGGCATGAAATATCGTCATCTTACAACTATGTGGACATTGACAACAAAGCGATATAAAATTTACTAGTATTTCGCAACAGTTTTCTTTTAGAGATGCAGCCAATATGTTACAGAAACTTGTTTTGTTACAATGTAAAAACGTTCAGTTTCCCGGGCGTCATATTTCGTGGATTTTTGTAAAATGGTAATATCATAGTTTCTACAATTCGTGGAACTAAAGTATTGTATTGCAAGAACAATCCATTGTCACGTATTGGTGTGGTTAATTAACTAACAATTCGAGCGGATATAAATACGCGTTCTGGTTCAACCATGAAGTTCTACGATAATATATCCGCCGAATATTAACAATTTTACAGTACAACAATTATTTGGCTAAGCATGTTCTACTGTACAGGTAATGTTGCTGTTGTTTTTATTGAAGTCGTTTGGTGCTTGTGTTACAATATGTCGTAGTAACTTGTTCCCGGAATGCTGGAAGGAATTCGTTGTGATGATTTATCCTGTGTACTAACTTACATCCAATCCAATGACTAGAACGATCCAGCACCTAGAGAAGTAGGACAAGTGCATGATGACACTAACTTACACTACAGTAGAACAACAACACTGTGGTCCCTCTCTCGAACAAAAATGTTTGTTCGACAAACATCAAATACGGTATACAACGACTATTCTGTGCTCTCCTTCTATTCAACAAAACTGAACACACATATCTGTTTGACAAACATAAAATACAACTCCCAATCTTGTACGAAACTGTCTGTTCGACAAGTAATAAGTATAACATTCACAATTAATACTAGTAGCACAATCATATATGTGGTATAGCGGCCGCTTCAAGTGTAGGAAGTCTGGGGTTCGCTTCCTAATATCTACCATTAGTTTAAAATGATTATCAGAGTAACGAACGACAACTCTGTCATAATATTTGGACATCTGCTTGGCCGTGGTATACGGTCCCACAGACGAGAACAAGTATTTCAATGGCTTGAAAGTCGATAACTTGAGATAAAACTTGCATAGTTTCTTAAAAATACCCTGTGGATTATGGTTGGTTCACAATGACAATGGCTAAAAATAAAGATCATTTGGAAAGCGACATATTCGTTATTCTTTCACTCCTACGATAAATGTTTTAACTTTCAAAGGAAAAAGGAAAATCAACCAAATGGGTTAATTGTACGTGTGTTAATTGTATGATAAACAATCGTTTCATATCATTATGAGTCGGTTAGCTAAGATTTGCATTTTTCAGTGAGCGCAGGAATTATTATGCCCTAGATATTCAATAGTCTTCTGGGTTTAGAATTGATTTGATAATTGTCTCGGGCTATAGAGTTTTACAACGGCATCGAAGGTGTGTCTAATACTTTTTTCAACGAATCTTATAAATATTTAAAACCCACGCGCGTCAAAATAATGATGGATTGTGTTGTGTGTTAATATAACGGGACAATCGTGCGTTCAGGATGAGTCACATTGTTGTCTGTGACTCTAGCAGTGACAATGGATACTCTGTGTATTGTATTAATAACAAACATTGGTCAAATACGTAGAGTATCCCTTGTAAAACACTCGATGTACGCCATGTTACTTCAGTACAATGTTTGTTTAAACCGTGTAATGGATATGACATTTCAAGCGCCTAGTGTCACTGAATACTGTCCCCTTTATTGGCCCTTTATTATAATGTTTACCTTATCACCTGACCAGATGGGGACAATACGATGATGAGGGATTTAGTGTCCGAGAGGGAACGACTATGTTACAGTTTTCTGGCTGATTAATTGACCAGTGAAGGTTTACGTTGGATGGCCCTGTCACCCTGCTGGCACAAGTGACACACCATTGGTCAACAAGTTTTGAAAAACAGATTTCAGCGAACGAAGCCAATGTGTCATTGATTGTGATTAATGAAGTTTGTATGGGGTGCACTTGTTGTGTCATTGTTACCTCGTGCACGAAGCGATGACATGCTGGGAAAAGTCAAGTCCTCGTTATGTCACACCTGTATACAATTTCATAGGAAATTAACTGGTTTAGTTTGACGAAAATTAGCCCCAATGTTTCATACTCCGTTCAATTCATCTAGAAAATTAGTTCATTTTCTCTTTATTATTTAGACAGGTGTAAAGTACTGGCGTAAAATATGACCTTCACTACAGTACTTCAGTACAAGGTCACTCAATTATGAAAATAATGTTTCCAAAATATACCCGGTGTGTCTCATTAAATGTTTACGCTGACTGCGTTCAGCATCTATTAGATGTGCGCAATTCGTGTGACAAAAGCTTATTCAGTGTTGCATGGGACGTTTGCAATCCGTTCACCGGAACCAGACGACATTTTGCCGATGATTTTGTTGGAAAATTCGTCTAGGGTGATAAAACATTGGACCGATACACGCAAACGTAATGTAAATAAGAAAGATTTCGGATGTGGCATCACACGACTCCTTTCGATCTACTTCCGGTTATTAGTCTGGAAAATGGCGTCGAACGTCAGAATTCGATGGTCATTTTAGCAAATAGCGCGAAGCGTTCGTTCATTGACAGGTAATTGTATGTCTGTCCCTAAAAACTGAAATATAACACTTTATAAAAACAATCTCATACGCGACAAAAACATTTGCGTTGTCCTTTATACGTGCGATCTTTTTTATATAAATGTCGTCTGCATAAAAGAGTCATTAATCCCGCCATATGCAATACACGTCAGAAATTTGGCATAGTATTGAACTCAATTTATTGTTTATTGTGCTGTTGGCATATTACATAATACATTTACATGTAGTATAAACTCTGAAATGAAACTGTGTTACATTTCTATGGTTACATAGCTCTATATCTAAATCAGACATCTCTGTTATTTTGATAATAACGTAATATTATAATCACTTTAACCGTTAACTGATGAACAATGCTTCCTTATTCAATGCGGTTTTATAGAATTCCGTCAATTGTTCGCTGAAGGCTGTGTAACAGAGACTGTTGATAGTTTAGATTTGGTAATGTACTATAATTACTTACAATTCAAGGCAAAGATTTTTATCATACGGGCAATCGTGGAATCTCCTCGCAATAAAAGAGATTTCATTAAATAAACAATGAAAATGCTTCCAAAGAAACTACAAACGATACAACATACTCTGTTTCCGTACTCGTTTACTAAACAAACAACCCTTAATCGAAAGTTTTTTTCGTTACATTGAAAGTGGATAAAATGGTAGAATTTATCTATTTAATGGGGCATAAAACTACCACAGAAAAGAAATCAAACTTGAACGAAATTGAGAAAAGTGATATTGACACGTCAGACCGCAGTGAGGCTGATGGGAATCTGGATATAAACGATGGTTATAAGCGAGTTTCATGATTGTTTTGTGTAGAAAGGGAAAGTATAACTTAAAATTACATCACATTACACGCGATGCGGTATGAATAAAATCCACGTCACAAACGTATGTTAATCATTGACGTGAGCGAACTGCACATTAAAACAAATATGATGCACATTTTATGGCAGATCATACAAATTATGATAACATTATAAAAACTATAGGCATCGGTTAATGTGCTTGTCTTGTGTTGTAATGTACATAAACGGGTGACAAATTCGCTGACAATGAGGTAAATATTATGGATAATTATCGCAGCATGTCCTCGCATCTAGTAATTAACCAACTGATAAGTTGCAATTGACAAATATTGTTGACTTATTGAACAGTTTTGCATTGTGTATAGTATCACAGTTTGGTTCCAGTCCTGGTAAGTGAAAAATAACAGTACAAATGTACTACTACAAGGACGGAAAATTATCAGGCTAATAGTGCCAGTGTACTCTTAGAAGATTCGAGGAAACAAACGTCTATGATAGAGCAAGCTATGCCTTTTATGTACTATCCAAATCCAAGATGTGCTTTATTTAGTAACAGTGCACAATTTAGTTTTAAGGAAACACAAATGATAGGCTGTCACTCTGAGTGTTGCCATTTGTTATTTTTAATGGGAGGCTAACTTTCATGGTAAACAGTCGACTTGCAACTCAATGACCGGATATAGGTGCACAGTCGGTTGAACGGGTGCATTTCTGAAAATCAACTGATAACTTTTTCTACTTCTAGTATTTGGTTTCACCAGGAAGCTATAAAACAATATTTGCTGATGGGGTTGATGTGCTATTTTGAGCAGCAACCTACTTAATTAATGTTATTATGTGTAGTAATGTCCTGAATTGGTGGAACTATGTACATAACGTGCACTTCGTGTGTGTATATTTTGAATATCGAACTTGAAATTTAAATGAATTTCATCGAAAAACTTCTCACTACTGACATCACATTATCTGGGCTAGAGCTTATTACCAAGTCTTACACTGAATCATTCAAACCATACTTTACTATTTTGAGGTTCATAATGAGACCAAGCATATAATGTTAAATTAGAAATAAAATATTGTTTGTGGCTTATTTTAGTGTAATTTAGCGTATTTGTATGCCATAATTGTAATATCTTAGTCTGAGTGTAGAGTTTTACAGATCGAGGAAAGACGGTTAACAGTGAAATGTTCGTTGAAATGCGATGGACGATAATTTGTGATATTCACTATTCAGACTACTCATCCTAGAGCTGATGAACCATTTTACGCATTTGCACCAAATATTGGACGTGTTCCATAATATGATGATCGTACATATTGTATACTTACTCATATAATCATTAACCTGTAGTAATTACGAAAAGCATATAAATATTATACTAATTAAATCAAGTGTAAATGGCGATGTATTAATACACTATAATTTTACGTGCAGTACTTTAGGAACTACTTTCGATGTAGTAATACACTATAATTTTACATAAAGTACTTTAGGATCTACTTTCGATGTAGTAATATGTTATAATTTAGGTGATGTACAGTTGGATCTTATATAGGTGTAGTAATGCGTTATACTTCTTCTTCTTCTTCCGTTTTCGATGCAGGGCCGCTCTACGCAGCATACTCGCTTTGGTGCAGTACTACTTTTGATCTACTTTTAATGTATTAATATGCTATATTTTTGGTGCAGTACATTTGGATCTACTTTTGATGTAGTAATACGCTATAATTATACGTGCAGTACTTTAGGATCTACTTTTAATGTAGTAATGCACTATATTATATAATAATACATGTAGTACATTTGGATATACTTTTGATGTAGTATTACACTATAATTTTACATGCAGAACTTTAGGATCTACTTTCGATGTAGTAATAAGCTATAATTTAACATGCAGAACATTAGGATCTACTTTCGATGTAGTAATACAATCTTATTTTACGTGCAGTACATTTGGATCTATTTTTGATGTAGTAATAGGCTATAATTTTACATGCAGAACTTTAGGATCTTCTTTCGATGTAGTAATACAATTCTAATTTTACGTGCTGCACATTTGGATCTACTTTTGATGTAGTAGTACGCTGTAATTATATGCGCAGTACTTTAGGATCTACTTTCGGTAGTGTGTTTTGTGATATTAATGTTTTATTTCAATGCCGGAAATAATAAGGAAAACAATGATAAATAATGTGTGATCAAAATGTGGTGGGGTTTTTTTTGCAGAATTTGTACACAATAGTAGTTTATAGTTAAAACGTAACTAAGGTGTTAAAGCTATTGTAATTCATTTTCTCTGAACAGTATTATACGGAATTTTACGACAACAAATGCTATTATGATGAAGCGGTGGGTTTTATCCTAGATAATGCCACCTCCCTTGTGTAACTAAAGAATTTATTAGCACGCTATTCATCAATAAAACTAATGTTATATTTTCATCAATTTGTCGTCATTATCCGCTTTAAAGACCTGATCAAAATTTAATGACGTATTTTCAAGAATACAGCGAGAAGAGTTACCATGAAGCCGCATTGTCATGGAGACAAGGGGCGTGGCTATACTGCCTAAGTGTTGTTTATGCAATTAGAGGACATATTTGAAGAGGTTTTCCTTTTCAATACATGGAAAATAGAGTTTGGTGTTTGTTGCATTGACAAGTTTCGGCGGGAAAGTCCGTACAAGATCATACCGAATAAAATGTGGCTCGAATTATAATGGAATTTAGTGATAATTCGTCTGTATGCTCGTAAATAGATAGACAACCTTCCAAAGATCGAAACGTCGATTAAAACGTGGAACAAAAAACTCATAAAATAAAAAAGATTTATTATACAACAAAAGCAAACGATCGCTCAATGTAGAATGTGATTTATTAGTCGTCATAAAATGTGACGCAATTTGACGCAAGTCTCGCGATATTACCGACGATGAAACACCAGCTCGTGAGCAAACATCATCGTGTCGTCTTCCTATAGTTTAAATGGTCCGTTTGATTGCATCTAATGAAAAACTCGCTCAGTTTAATGGCAGAAAACTATGAGATCAATGTTCATGTAAAACATTACGTAAATATCTTTTGTCTCTAAACGGCAATAGCAGGAGAAACATGACATTTTCATTATATCGAAAGTACCAATGTCACGTGGTACAATCACATGTTCCGATCTATCCGCGTTATCGAGAAGCAATATCAAGCGTCTATGAATCCATTTTGTTCTACATTTTCTATTTGTTATGTAAACTCACCTTGATTGCATCGATTGCTATAATTGTCAGGCATGTCAACGTTACATGTCTAAATGTAGGTTTATCAATTCATTGATTCATGAACTTGCTTTTATCTCCAGGTCCATTTGGTACATACGTGGTTCAACATACTGACATAATGGAATTAAAAGTCAACAAGACAGCTGTGCACGGTAAAGCCAAAAATATTAAGAAGAATTCCGTGTTTTGTTTAACGAAGTGCCCCTGCTCAGCACTGCACACATATATAGGTACAAATGATACATTATATACAATAAGCATGATTGTCGATGTGCACAATTTGTGTAATGCCATGAAAAGAATATGCAAAAAAGCAATACACTGACTGGAATCAGTTTGGGTAAGTTGTAGTTTAAAGTTCTTTTTTCCAGAATTCGAATAACTCTTACAACTTCAAGTGACACTTACACTGATTCACTGACATTTTATAAGAGTAAAATGTTTTGATTTCAAAAAAATATCGATAACGATTCTATGTCGAACTTTGCAAAACAAAAAGCATCGGTTCAACAATGCGTAATATTCTGATTGACATAAGCGGCAATTTATCAATCACTCAATGTTCACGCGATACACCTCGGCTTTCTTCGCGTAAGCTTTATCAACGATCTTCCTAAACGCTGTGGATGACGTCGGAAACAATATTCATGTACTTCCGGGCAATTATAATCACACACCAACACGAACAGCATCGAGCTATCAGGGTTCAATATTTCCCGGCTGTTTCTTAGAAACGTGACGTTTCTTTACAAATGTCTATAAAATTCGTAGTAGCGTTGTAAGACATATTTATTGGTGTATTTACGATGGTCGTATCTTACAATCTGTTTATTTGTAAAGCACTCATGTTTGGTCGATCATATAACTATATATGGCAGTACTCTGTTGTTTTTTCTCTTTGTACAATGATAGTAAAAACAATCAGTTCAGTAAAAAGGACATCGTTGACACGACCGTTGCAATCGGGTTGCTGTCGCTATTTATATCTACGTCATCACTTCTTGTGCTACTCAAGTAAGGTCCACATGTAAAGGCCACTTTTAATCAACTAATTAAATTAATTATCAATTCGTGCTCGGAGAAGGTCAAGTTTACACAATAAACAGACAATTTTATCGCATTATATCAGTCAATTGTTCATGCCTGCAGTATGACTTGTAAGGGATCAAACCCACTGTCCCACGCTCACATACTACTTGTTTAGCTGTTGGGGCGGTTCTGCCATTTGCGGCAATCAATTGTTGCTGATTAGCCATTTAAACAACAAAGTAAACATTTATATTACGGGCGATTTGATTGGTTGAGCATAATCTACGTCATATTGAACAAGCGTTCCGCTGCCAGAGTTTCTTCCAAGCTTTAATCACGTGACCAGAGCATCTTAAAATTTATATGATGTGCATTTTAAATGTCTATTTGCGATAATTGTATAAGATATGAGAAGCGTTCATCTACAAGGCAGTAACGATCCGAGGTTTCAAATTAACACGCAAGGTACGATCGCAATCGGATAACCTCAGATTTTTTTAGACTGAAAACTAATTACAAGACGCTGAATAATTTAAGAAATCGATTCAAGATATTTACGATACTTGAAAAAATACGACCATGCATGTCATGCCTCGTAGTACGTATGTGTTAATGTTGTTTGCTAAATGTCTATGTGAATTTTGTCGTTTATTCAAAATACTGCGTAGCAGAGGGTATCACATGGTGTCAGCCTTGAAGATTTCAGACGACGATATGTATTTTTAAAATGGAAAGTGGAAAGTTACAGATCGTTCTCAGCTCAAAATAAGATCGAATAAGGTTTGTTGGTATTTCAATTTTGATGCAATGCCTTATGTAACACATATTGTTATCAAGTGTAAAAGACATTTTAAAATGTTGAAAAAGAAGATTTAGGGTACTCATGCAGTTAGCTACTTTGAATTATATCACCCTTGTTGACAATTAACAGAGTTAGTTCCAACTTCCAAGTAACAACTCGATCGGTAGGTTCGGGTTGTCTCCATACGACTGAAATTTATGTATTGTTGAATAGTGGGACAAGGCTAAAACATAAATTTTAAATTTTATTTGCAGTACATTGAGTGTTCGTATTTAATGTTCAAGTGTTATTTGGTGTGATCAGTAAAAATGTCACATTTTTATAATTACGGTTTCGTGTATTATATTAATGTTTTAGGTACAGTAAGCCTCGATGGATCAAAATATTGATTTCGTCTAGTTTTCATTTCCGCGCCATTTTCTTTACCAAATACAAGTAATTCGATGAATAGTGCGTCCTTGAAACACAGCCCGCAGCAAATTAAGTGAGTCGCATCTTTCAAATTACTCCTGTTTCGTTTTGTCAATTGTTGGATTAATATAAACAGAGAGAGCTTAAACAATTGGTTGTGGTGGTTTTTTTTGCCTTGTTTACATTAGTTGTCCAATCTCCAACCAACGGTTCATTATTTTCAAAATGGCGGTGAGTCAGAGGAGTTTTTAACAATGCAAACAAATTACTGAACACTTAATTCCTTTTGTTTCTTTTATTTGAACTTGTGTCTCTTATGTTGCATTTTTATTTTTTCTAAAGATTTTCTCTGTCTTAAAAACCATTCTGTTTTAATACAAACCACTTCAATTCGCCTTTCATGTTATGTTTTACTCTCCCGCCATTTTTTCAAGCGTCTCTATGATTCCAGATGGTTCACTCACAGACGACAAAAATCAAAGTATCAGCCGACAATTCATCAAGTGTTCTTGAAAGTCCTGACGTTAAGGACTCAGCTCTACACGGATAATTATCCTCTGTCTTTGTTCTCTTTCTCAAGTTAACTTAATAACAACAATAGTCGGTTATTAAATCCCCGTGTTATCAGACAATCCATCATTGTGGTCATCGCACGAGACTTTAACTGTCGTCTGCAACGGGTCATGGAAGTAAAACAGCCATAAAATATACATCATATAATTATTTTAGGGTTGAAACGACCCGCCTGTTTCTGACAAGCATCAGAGGGCGCAATCACATTAGGACCCTATTAAAGATATATTGGAACCGGGCTACTGTTCCTTTAATACGTTCTTTTCATTTTACTCCATTGTGAAAAAGTTCTTACAGCTGTTGTCAATGTCTTGGTGAGTTACATACTAGCATTTGCGCCTAGTATTGACAAATACGTCAGATATTCGGATAATCACAATTGACAAAAATGAATAAATATTGACTTTGATTTTGAATAACATTGGAAATAATGTATGTTTGTCAGTTTGATTATTGTTCAAACGTGTGTGAGACGAGCTTAGACCCCTTCTTTGGGTCTGGACTGTGGCTTTATATCCCCTTTGTCACGGTGGCCCGATTTGGGATGTCTTCCCCTGTTTGAAAATAATTTTCGTTGCGTAAATCATAATGCAGGTAATCCAGGCGTTATTACGCGCAAAGTTTCGTATTTCTAATTTGTTACTATAATTAGAATATTATGACAAAAAGTGCAATTTTATACAATTCAGACAAACGAGTGATCAATAACGAACTGAATGTTTCAAACAACTTAAAACGGACGGACACGTGTCATCCATTCAGGACATCCCATCGGCACGCGACCTTCAAATTTAATAATCAATCCATTGCGTTTGAGTGACAAAAAAACCCGAACTACATTAAACTGTGCCTGAGCGAACTCGCGTTTAATTAAATACAGGAGCCGTCGTTCGATCTAATTATAGCGCAGTGTGAAAGGTTAATTCTAATTTAAAAATCATAATTGAAAAATATTTGACTCGTTTTGTTGATTATTGAGCCTTGCGCAAGATGGTTACCGCTTCGCAGACATTTTTGTTGATGAGATGCGACGAAGCATAGAGTTTTTCGTATTACGTTACCATAGCGCCATAGAATACGAAGATGACTATTTTCCGCAATTTACTCGCATTGGTGACCATATTCAATACGCGGACACCGAAGTGGAAATAATAGTGTTTGGCGAGATAGGTAAATTCTATCGCCAATATCTCTCTATTGTCAGAGATACTCGGAGTGTAAAATTAGAACCCACAGACTCTAAAAATAAAAATCATTAAGTCAGTTTAAAAAGATCGGTTTACTGGCAAGCTTGTTGTGAGTAACCGCAAGGTAACTGTAAAATAGGAAAACTGGCATTAAATAGTAATGAGAATACTACGTTCAAAGACTGCGTGATCTCTAGCGTGAGATACGATAGAACATCGAGTGGAAATGCAAAATGCAGGAATCCAGAAACCGCAATATCCAAACATAAGTCCCTTGATATCAAGCTGAAAGAAATATAAACATGTAAGATACTGCGGTTTTGTTGTTTTGTGAGAACGGCGCTGTTTCTTCTACTTCGGGGTTTTTTTTTGTTTGAATTGCACACAGTTCAGTTACCTTGTCGCTTGCGTGTGCAGCCTTTTTGTGTAAGTTCACTTATATGTGCAAACGTTTTAATGTTATAAGTATGCCCAATTCGATGCCCCCTGAAAGCAGTGTGCCATGTTTCCGTGCATGTGATGCGCATGCGCGTTTCGATTCCGACGAAAAGCGAATTTACTATTTCGGGTAGGCATGGAACAGGGGCAGTGCTTGTTCAAATTTTGCACATACACAGAAAGGATGTGAAACATGCATGTTAAAGATGAACAGTACCGGTTTGAACCAATATACTTTCTATAAAATGCTCGTCTTATAATTCTGTGAAAGTAGTTCATTTGTGTACAAGTATACGATCATTCTGATCACCTCGGTTTTTATCCAATGGAAAATACCGGAGACAAACGGAAATGGCCGAGCTTTTACGATTGGTATACGATAGCAATGGGTCCACAAAGAGTACATGTGGAAGCCGTAACATTACCGCAAAGACATTTATTCGTACGTAGGGAGTCGTATTTGTCAGTATAATAATTAACGTCAATGCCCAGCAGGTGGAAAACGTCAAGTTTGGTAATTGTATACTCGTAAGTCGATACGATAAACGTATTGTAGAGACTCTAAGTACTATCTCAGACCCGTAAACAAGCTTCATAGTCAAAAGTTCCATGACCCAAGAAACATATGTTAAATGTTTGTGGATTATCCGACACATAATCACGACCTTGTTTAATAGACGATGTCCAATTATGTGTCTGTACGCGGATGATATAGTATTATCTACATTCAATTTGTCTATTTTTATTGAATATCTTAAACAATCAAGATTTAAAGACAACCGATAAATGTCCATATCGCCCTTAAGATCATGTGATAGTGATCTTAAGGGCACACGATAGCGTGGGATATATTATATATCGGACTGTGAGCATAAGATATGTATTATCAGGTATATGACTTGAACATATACACACGTCAGCGGACATACTAAACCATGCCTATTCATCAGATGGCTTTGGAGAGGCAACAATCGCTATTTAATGCCTGCTTGATTAGCATTTTTGTCTCTCCATTTAATCTGATTTTTCCGGGGCTGATTGACACATCACATGAATATTTTATTGCAAATATGAAGATTGAGTGCCAGGCAAAAACGAAGCAAAATGATTATCATTAGTATTTCAATGATTCTAGTGAATTCCGTTTGATTTTCCCACGAGCCCTGGAGGCATATTGTAAAGCATTGGTCTTGCAAACAATACCGGAATGAGATATAAAAAAAATACCAGCGTACGTGACAATCATACTAATCCCCTTGATCTTAATAAAATTATGGATCGAAAAACTTATATGGTTGCACATTAAACGAAGTTTGAATAAATAAGCGTACGTGTTTGTTAAGAACATTATGGCTTGGAGTTTGGAGTTTTTAACCATCGACCATTTGATTGAATAAGATAGTCGGACACCCAAAATAAAACAAATAGTTTAAATGCTAAAAGAGAATTTTTATATTACGTTGAAAGCTATACTCCCATTCGTAGTCTTCCACTACTTTACATTTTGTTATTTTGATACCATGATACAGGGTATGTAAGACCAGTAAACAATTCAGGTCAGATTGGAAAATGAAAGTGACGTGATTGTATTCTCATTTGGACTCGGTCGTTCGGTCCCTAGGTCTGTATGGTATGTGATCACTTATTGGTCACCCGGGAAAACAGATTATGTCACGTGACTACATTGTATTACTGAATACTGCTGATACCCAAATACCTAAAATACATTGTTTAGGGCTTTGTCCTCGAATTTATCTGCAAAGATCTGCATATTTATCATGACGTCACGATTGGGATTCGAACATACTACCTCTGGAGTGTTCTTCTGGACATTTCCGTCATACCAAGGAATGTGATGCTGCGCTCTTGAACTGGACCACATTTACACAATTATTAATTGGTTCTGTTTTATTTAAATAATGCATTCTTAATATGCTTGCACTAACTGCTAGTATTATAGCTCAATTGTTGATATTTTTGTTTTCTTATTAAACTGGAAGTAAATCCAGGGAGAAGAATTTAATCAGACCAAGTGTCTTTCATTCTAATCCCCTTTTCCTTATGTTTATGTTATTTTGTACTGTAAATTGTATGCATATGTAATATATTTGGGAAAATAAATATGTTTAAACTATTAAACTAACTGCTAGTATTCAATTTATTAATTATCATCAATTACTAGTTCATATTGAAGCCCATAAGTTCACCGAAATTGTTTAATGAAGCAAATTGCAAAGCTGTTGTTAGGCTGTTAGATCTAGTTTAAATAATGGAGTTTGTTCCAGTAAGAACCTGAAGATGTACCGTAAATGAAATAATATACTGCTCCACTTATTCCAACAGCAGCATTAAAATCTACTTATCTCTTTGAGTGTGATAATGTCTAGCAATGATATTCTTCCCATACCCCTTGCTAGTCCTCCCGGAGATATTTCACGGTATGGCAAAATTACATGTTTTTAAGATTGTTGAGCATGTAAGAAAATACAAGAGGTAGACAATCATGTCAAACATGCATTCAAGACATGGTTCAACAGTTCAAACTGTACAAGAGGGTCCGGGTATAAAGACATTCCATTAACTACAAAGAGATAGTTTATGATGCCGCTAGATCAGTTTTCCGTCGTGTCACTGTCACACGGTCTGGGGGCAGAGAGCAGACATTTTAGCATCGTATGTGTATCAATGTGTGTGCCTCCGTAATTAGCGCACTTGATGCCAAATCCGGTGATTCGGGTTCAAATCCGCAAAACAGTACTATCTAGGGAAATATTTATATACTAAAGCACAAGAATATTACAGAAGTTCGTAATATTGACCTACTTTCGCTAATCTCGCCCACAGACATTTTCTTTCCTGATTTCTCAATTATTGTTTTGGGTATGAGCGATTTGTATTTAGTGGGAGAGGAACAAATAATGCTGTGTTTTAGAGCCTTAGTCATTTAGTAAGCATGTGTCAAATGGCTGCGCGTATGTATCTAGTGGGTAAGGGGAGGGGCGAGTTGTGCCTGGCCACTCTTACCATCACCTTGCTCACAAACAGTGTTACTTGCTGGGTTGTCCTTATATAAGTCCTTCTCCTGTCAGTATAACAGCCTCTCCGCAGCAAGATATACCAAAGTGCCTCCTCTAAGATGGCGACACGGATCAAATTGCCACCTCATAGCCCCAAACTATTCTATGGTAGACTAGGAGGATGGACATTGCCCCAAAAGGTGCAATAACTGGCCCGCTGGTATGCGATTACGTCTTGTGTTGCCCATCAACAGGATACCCCAGTCATGGATTTAAATGACCCTTGTGTTCTCAGAGATATAAGGTTTCCCGCCTACTAGGTTATGTAGGAAACCATTGCCTTGTGGTTAGTCGTTTGATCGGCAAATGCTAAGGGTGAGGTAACCCCGACAGAAAACCGAAGAAGTTTAAGTCAGGGATGTTAGGCCATTGACACTCCCTTAACAAACCAGACCATTGGCACTCCTTTAACAAGTCAGGCCATTGTCTCTCCCTTAACTAACCATGACGTTATTAAGTAAAGTAAGTATTTATTAAATGAAGTAGTCTTTCTATGGTGTACACGATTATTTTGATAGTCTCATCACGAGTATCAGTCAGATTTTAATCTGACTGTTGACATAGCATGCGATGTACATAAACACTCCTCATTATAATCTGAGATCCCGTCTGACCTTGCAGTTCTTATGTCGTCTGCCCATGTGGTAGGACAAATATAGACATCAGCAGACGAGACTTCAGATTTGTTCTTAATAAATACGATAAAAGCGTTGGTATTGACATCTTCTCCAATAAACAAATACTTAAAACATGAATAAGATACGAACCAGGAACGAACACAGGACATCAACAAGTATCACGTGTTTATATGAGTAGCTATGCTAGGCTGGTACCAATTGTCTCATCTTCCGACACCTTCTACGTACAATATTTGATAGAAGGACATTGGTACCAGTCTACAAATACTAGTAAAGTTGTGGGAATATTCGCCGTTTCGAGTTTCGAGTGCCGTGTAGACTGGTATCACTTATCTCAATTTCTGACACCGTGTACAATGTATGATAATAGGACCTTGGAACCAGTATGAGACAAGTAATGCCAAAGGGACACGGGCTACTACCATAAGGTCTGCAGTTTCGGAAGACTTTGGAAACTTTCTTCTTCTTTTCGTTCACGTCTATATTGTCATACCTGTTACAGCGATACAGCAAGCAAACTTCTTGTGGTCCTCTGTCCTCCTAACGCTCTCTATTGTTGATGGTTCTGGCCTGACTCTGTTGTTTGTATCACAGTTTAACGGACGTAGTCAAGCTGTATGGGGTCTTTTGTTGTTTGGTCAGACTTTCCGCATGAGTATTTTGGCAATGCAGACAGCTTCAAATATTCATGTATGTTAGCATTGCCCTTTTCGGAAGACCATATTAATTGTTTTTTTTAATATTTCCAATCCTTAACAATGACAAAACTTTTAGAGAAGTTGTAATATATGATGCAACATTTGGGTTGATTAAGTAAGTTATTTACCCATTTTATTCTAGATTAATGTACGGATGCCAAATAAGTTATAATTAAAATATGTCATAGAAAGGTCACTGCTGAAATCACACACCCAGCGCTAATCAGCGATCTAGTGTCGCACGTGACAGACTGTGTGGCCACGCCCATGGATACCTCGTTCTAATTATATAAATGATGAGCATGTTTCAGTCATTGTTATATACATTATCAGTGCATTTATCTACAAAACGCACGGGAGATTACCACGTGGGGTGCGGTAACTGAATAGACAACATTAAGGTGACTGGCGGAGACTCCAACATATTTGTTAAATGACCGGCAGATGGCGTGTGGCGACAGTCCAGTGTCTCTGGGCGTGACGATTTTAAATGTTTGCGTGTGTAAATCAAACCATTGCGTGAGAATTCCATATCGAATAGCTTTGATCTTTTTTTGACAAATACAGGTTGCTACAATAAGCCTTCCTAACACAAACACAATATTAAATATCTGATGGAATATGAATGAAAAAATAAAAAATCTTCGTTTAGTCAAGCATATTAATTATTTATTTTATTTGATGGACATGTATCTAACAGATACGGTTTTTTAATTTAAATTTAGACATGTATACCATATATGAAGAAAATTATCCACGCAAAACATGTGATCGTTATTAAGAATTAAATGGTAATTTACGACAGTTTAAAGAGTGCTAGTACAATATGTTTAAACGGTATTTCAGTGATATGGTAATACTAAGTCACATTATCCGAGGCTGACAGTCTGACTCTTGGAAGAAAGACAATCTATGGGTGAATATCCAATTAAAAAGATAAATATCAGTACCATTTTTAACTAGGGGAGTCTCATGGGACCACTTGAAGCCTTTTGCCGTCGAAGCCAATGTTCTACCATTAGGCGCTGTCGAAGCGGATAAAAAAACATATGACCATATGTTCTTTCATTCACAAACACGTCAGTTATTATGTCCCCATTTTGAGTTAAATGGACCTTTTTCATTAACAAATACACATGAACTAAAAAAAGAAGGATGATCCATCCGCACAGTTTGGTATTCAGGCAAATATTTTTTTCAGTGATGTGCAATTGATTCGTTTGATGGTCACCAAGGCGGTTAAATCGTTCCTATTCTGTTAAGTGTGGCGTTAAAGCATTTTTGTTATCGAATCAAAAACATATTAGGCATGAAAATGCTCAAGAATGTTATCAGGCGGATTAAAACAATGGAACAACGGGTAGGGCTTGATGGGTATCAAAGATGTTACAGCCAGATACGAAATTTTTTAAAATACGTCAAAATGGTATTAGAAAAATGGTCTTAGTCCGTGTGAATTCCTCGCTAAAATGGGAAGAGTCGAACTGTTTTATTCAAGAAAGGTTAAAACCATTTACCCCCTTAATCGTATCGCTGCGTATTCCAGTTGTGTTTATTGTAAACAAAGGCATTAATGAAGTTAAAACAAAGACCGTATCAAGCGACCGAAATTGGATAGTTTATTTTTAAATCAAGATTAAGGCGTTCTGATTATTCGATATGAGATTATATTTTTTAATTGATATCAGATGATTATCGCTCTATACCCCCTGATAGTTCAATGTCTTGGTTGAGATATAAAGGGAGATAATCGTGAGATAAGAGATCATTCTCACCAAGTAATCTGCTCAAATTTAAAAAATAAAAAATAAATGAATAAAAGTTCAGCATATACGACGTTACGTATATAATTATAGTACTTCATACGCAATCATTGTACAACTCGTAAAACTGCATAATCTAACCCCAGCTTGTTTTATTTCCACCTAATCAGAATTAAAATCGCGATAGAGTCAACGGTTTCTCGCATAGTTAGTGATTTAAGCCCGGAAAATAGGCAAAGGTTGTCTAATATTCGATAAGAAGACTGATAATTATGCTATAATGAATGTATGTACGTATGATTAAATCAAACAATTCGGGTTTATGTTCATAGTTTTGATCATTCATCCACATACGAGGTGCGTCTATGGTGTCTGTAAGTTCCTTTGCGCGCCTGTTCCGTACTTTTAAAACTATACATATTTTGGCAGAATTGTTGTAGTTAACGGCCTCAGAATTCGGAAATGTCACTTTCCACAATAAACCCACCCTCAATGGTATCACGCGATCGAAGTCTTGCAGAGTATTTGAACTCTTGTACCTTTTAGAAAGGCTTAAGACCAGTAACGCCAAAAAACCCGGAAGCACTGTTACACCACCCAAATGTGTTTAAATTTGTCAAAACATATTTACTTATTCGAAGTAGGATTATAAAGCTAAAACAATTTGGACAAATGGACTGTAAACTCCGGAAGTCAGAAAGAAAGTAATATTCTGGGCAAAATGCATTTATAAAACGCTACGGTAAGTGGAAAGGACAAAGTATGTATGACCATGACTAATTAATAATTCAAATCACAATTCCAATGCTCGAAACAACCACGTCGGTGGTCGGGTATCAGACAGCAAACAGACTTCATGCCGCCCTATGAGGATACTGGCAAAAAATGCTCACACCACGATTTATAAAATACGCCATGTTTAATAAAAGTGACATTGAATGAATGGTACTTTTTGGGATGCCAATAATTTTAAAACACAACCAAATTATCCTCAGCAGAACGTGACCAGGACTCATGGTGCCAACGACGGGCGGAAAAGTACATAGGGACACTACTGTGGAATTTCTCTTAATTTTCATCAACATTACATGTACATGTACTTACAGAACGGACACTTCTTACCAAAGAAACAACACCATTGACTATTCGGTATCGACATTTGTGGCGCCATCGACTGAGAAGAAAACTAAAACATGTACATATGGACATTGCTGTGAATTTCTGTTAATGTGTATTAACATTACTCATAAAACGGACAGTTCTTGCCACTTATCTACTAATGTTTCACACAGTAGGATGCAGAGCAGATTAATTAGTGATTTCAATTAGCAAACGGCCAGGATACATGAAGTCTTCAGATCCAGGTTTATAAAATACAAAAATATATGTACAAATTTACATGTTATGTTAATGTTTTACTCACAAATGAGTGTGCTTATCAGTAAATCAGTACTTGTGATTACTTTTGTTATAATCCATATGTTTAATCCGTTACTAATTATGTCCATTCGTACTGTAATTAATCCCATTGAGCCGACCCATACCGGGTACTAGCAAATCTGACGCCAATCTCGTTGAAAAAGAAAAGTTTGATAAAACGTTAAACGGTAAACCACAAAATTCTAAAGTTACATGTATATCAATGAATCTTGGAATTTGAGTATATTTTTATCGTCTTAGTTACGTACATAAACAAATGGACCCCCAGGAATAGTGCAGCACTGTATATGTAGGCCTGTTATAGTTTTAAGCCTTATATTAGTATTTCACAACCCAGAGAGGCCCCTACTTAGCAACCTTCGTATTCCTCTTCGTGCTGTATAAGACAATCACCAAAGAGCACCATAATTTCTATCTCAGGTAGAACATTCCACCTTGCCCCAAGTGCTACCTTTCTTTGTCATCTCGTCGGTAGTTGGTCTTCTCCATAGATGGTGGATTTCCCTTCAAAATGTATTTACATACACTATTCCAAGACCATACTCATAGTTACATTCATTCACTCATTACTGGTTTTACTCCAGACTTTGTCAGTGTAATTCATTACAAGAATTTATATCATTCATTTTGTACATAGTCCCTCCCTAGGGCAATATTTGAGGAAACAAACATATTGTTTGTATAAATTGGTTGTTTTAGAAAGTAGACAAAAGGGAGTCCTTGCAGAAAGGATGAACAATGTAATGGATCTGTAACTGACCGTTGCCAAATATGTTTCCGTAATATAGCTCACAGGAGTAAGGAAACTGTATGAATTGTCACGAGTCCCTGTAGCGCTGATGTTGTTCGTTGCTGTTGAATGTAGCATTTAAATACATATCGATAACTAAGAATGAGAAGGTCGTAACAACAAATCAATATTTTGAGAAAACATGAAATACTGTTTTCCAATCACTCTCTGCTTGTGGTAAAACAAGCTTTTTTCAACTTCAGTTTGGTCAACATGACACATCCTGATTTGATGAACTTGACTATGCTCATAAGACGCACCATATGATGTAGATTTTAAATGTACGTCGTAAGTTCTCATTCTAAGCCAACGATATAAGTATACAGCTCCGTGAAGTTGGCAGCGGGTTACAAGTTCGTAGTTAGATATTCAATTTCTAACTGATAGCCAATACCGAACTAGCACAAAGTTCGTTATTCGACACCCTTTGGCCAATACCGAACTGGTGTCCAATCTGCTGCCAGCACCAAGTTCGATATTCAACCCAAACAAAAGGCGAATACCGAACTGGGGTCGAATCTGCTGCCAGCACCAAGTTCGATATTCAACCCAAAAAAAGCCGAATACCGAACTGGGGTCGAATCTGCTGCCAGCACCAAGTTCGATATTCAACCAAAAACAGCCGAATACCGAACTGGGGTCGAATCTCCTGCCAGCACCAAGTTCGATATTCAACCCAAAAAAAAGACGAATACCAAACTGGGGTCGAATCTGCTGCCAGCACCAAGTTCGATATTCAACCCCAAAACAGCCGAATACCGAACTGTGGTCGAATCTGCTGCCAGCACCAAGTTCGATATTCAACCCAAAAAAAGCCGAATACCGAACTGGGGTCGAATCTGCTGCCAGCACCAAGTTCGATATTCAACCAAAAAAAGGCGAATATCGAACTGGGGTCGAATCTGCTGCCAGCACCAAGTTCGATATTCAACCCCAAAAAAGGCGAATACCGAACTGGGGTCGAATCTACTTCCAGCATCAAGTTCGATATTCAACCAAAAAATGGCGAATACCGAACTGGGGTCGAATCTGCTGCCAGCACCAAGTTCGATATTCAACCGAAAAAGAAGGCGAATACCGAATTGGGGTCGAATCTGCTGCCAGCACCAAGTTCGATATTCAACCCAAAAAAAAGCCGAATACAGAACTGGGGTCGAATCTTCTGCCAGCACCAAGTTCGATATTCAACCAAAAAAAGGCGAATACCGAACTGGGGTCGAATCTGCTGCCAGCACCAAGTTCGATATTCAACCCCAAAAAAGGCGAATACCGAACTGGGGTCGAATCTGCTGCCAGCACCAAGTTCGATATTCAACCCAAAAAAAAGCCGAATACCGAACTGGGGTCGAATCTGCAGCCAGCACCAAGTTCGATATTCAACCCAAACAAAAGCCGAATACAGAACTGGGGTCGAATCTGCTGCCAGCACCAAGTTCGATATTCAACCCAAAAAAAAGGCGAACACGAACTGGGGTCGAATCTGCTGCCAGCACCAAGTTCGATATTCAACCAAAAAAAGCCGAATACCAAACTGGGGTCGAATCTCCTGCCAGCACCAAGTTCGATATTCAACCCCAAAAAAGAGGAAATACCGAACTGGGGTCGAATCTGCTGCCAGCACCAAGTCCGATATTCAACCAAAAAATGGCGAATACCGAACTTGGGTCGAATCTGCTGCCAGCACCAAGTTCGATATTCAACCAAAAAAAAGCGAATATCGAACTTGGGTCGAATCTGCTGCCAGCACCAAGTTCGATATTCAACCCCAAAAAAGGCGAATACCGAACTGGGGTCGAATCTACTTCCAGCATCAAGTTCGATTTTCAACCAAAAAAAGGCGAATACCGAACTGGGGTCGAATCTGCTGCCAGCACCAAGTTCGATATTCAACCGAAAAAGAAGGCGAATACCGAATTGGGGTCGAATCTGCTGCCAGCACCAAGTTCGATATTCAACCCAAAAAAAGCCGAATACAGAACTGGGGTCGAATCTGCTGCCAGCACCAAGTTCGATATTCAACCAAAGAAAAAGGCGAATACCGAACTGGGGTCGAATCTGCTGCCAGCACCAAGTTCGATATTCAACCCAAAAAAAGGCGAATACCGAACTGGGGTCGAATCTGCTGCCAGCACCAAGTTCGATATTCAACCTAAAAAAAAGCCGAATACCGAACTGGGGTCGAATCTGCTGCCAGCACCAAGTTCGATATTCAACCCAAACAAAAGCCAAAAACAGAACTGTGGTCGAATCTGCTGCCAGCACCAAGTTCGATATTCAACCCAAAAAAAGGCGAAAACGAACTGGGGTCGAATCTGCTGCCAGCACCAAGTTCGATATTCAACCCAAAAAAAGGCGAATACCGAACTGGGGTCGAATCTGCTGCCAGCACCAAGTTCGATATTCAACCCAAAAAAAAGACGAATACCGAACTGGAGTCGAATCTGCTGCCAGCACCAAGTTCGATATTCAACCCCAAAACAGCCGAATACCGAACTGTGGTCGAATCTGCTGCCAGCACCAAGTTCGATATTCAACCCAAAAAAAGCCGAATACCGAACTGGGGTCGAATCTGCTGCCAGCACCAAGTTCGATATTCAACCAAAAAAAAGGCGAATACCGAACTGGGGTCGAATCTGCTGCCAGCACCAAGTTCGATTTTCAACCAAAAAAAGGGGCGAATACCGAACTGGGGTCGAATCTGCTGCCAGCACCAAGTTCGATATTCAACCAAAAAAAGGCGAATACCGAACTGGGGTCGAATCTGCTGCTAGCACCAAGTTCGATATTCCACCAAAAAAAGGCGAATACCGAACTGGGGTTGAATCTGCTGCCATCACCAAGTTCGATATTCAACCAAAAAAAGGCGAACACGAACTGGGGTCGAATCTGCTGCCAGCACCAAGTTCGATATTCAACCAAAAAAAAGCCGAATACCGAACTGGGGTCCAATCTGCTGCCAGCACCAAGTTCGATATTCAACCCCAAAAAAGCCGAATACCGAACTGGGGTCGAATCTGCTGCCAGCACCAAGTTCGATATTCAACCCAAACAAAAGGCGAATACCGAACTGGGGTCGAATCTGCTGCCAGCACCAAGTTCGATATTCAACCCAAAAAAAGCCGAATACCGAACTGGGGTCGAATCTGCTGCCAGCACCAAGTTCGATATTCAACCAAAAAAAGTCGAATACCGAACTGGGGTCGAATCTCCTGCCAGCACCAAGTTCGATATTCAACCCCCAAAAAGGCGAATACCGAACTGGGGTCGAATCTACTTCCAGCATCAAGTTCGATATTCAACCAAAAAATGGCGAATACCGAACTGGGGTCGAATCTGCTGCCAGCACCAAGTTCGATATTCAACCAAAAAAAGGCGAATATCGAACTGGGGTCAAATCTGCTGCCAGCACCAAGTTCGATATTCAACCCCACAAAAGGCGAATACCGAACTGGGGTCGAATCTACTTCCAGCATCAAGTTCGATATTCAACCAAAAAATGGCGAATACCGAACTGGGGTCGAATCTGCTGCCAGCACGAAGTTCGATATTCAACCGAAAAAGAAGGCGAATACCGAATTGGGGTCGAATCTGCTGCCAGCACCAAGTTCGATATTCAACCCAAAAAAAGCCGAATACAGAACTGGGGTCGAATCTGCTGCCAGCACCAAGTTCGATATTCAACCCAAACAAAAGGCGAATACCGAACTGGGGTCGAATCTGCTGCCAGAACCAAGTTCGATATTCAACCCAAAAAAAGACGAATACCGAACTGGGGTCGAATCTGCTGCCAGCACCAAGTTCGATATTCAACCCAAAAAAAAAGCCGAATACCGAACTGGGGTCGAATCTGCTGCCAGCACCAAGTTCGATATTCAACCCAAACAAAAGCCGAATACAGAACTGGGGTCGAATCTGCTGCCAGCACCAAGTTCGATATTCAACCCAAAAAAAAGGCGAACACGAACTGGGGTCGAATCTGCTGCCAGCACCAAGTTCGATATTCAACCCAAAAAAAGGCGAATACCGAACTGGGGTCGAATCTGCTGCCAGCACCAAGTTCGATATTCAACCCAAAAAAAAGCCGAATACCGAACTGGGGTCGAATCTGCTGCCAGCACCAAGTTCGATATTCAACCCCAAAACAGCCGAATACCGAACTGTGGTCGAATCTGCTGCCAGCACCAAGTTCGATATTCAACCAAAAAAAAGCCGAATACCGAACTAGGGTCGAATCTGCTGCCAGCACCAAGTTCGATATTCAACCCAAAAAAAGGCGAATACCGAACTGGGGTCGAATCTGCTGCCAGCACCAAGTTCGATATTCAACCCAAACAAAAGCCGAATACAGAACTGGGGTCGAATCTGCTGCCAGCACCAAGTTCGATATTCAACCCAAAAAAAAGGCGAACACGAACTGGGGTCGAATCTGCTGCCAGCACCAAGTTCGATATTCAACCCAAAAAAAGGCGAATACCGAACTGGGGTCGAATCTGCTGCCAGCACCAAGTTCGATATTCAACCCAAAAAAAAGCCGAATACCGAACTGGGGTCGAATCTGCTGCCAGCACCAAGTTCGATATTCAACCCCAAAACAGCCGAATACCGAACTGTGGTCGAATCTGCTGCCAGCACCAAGTTCGATATTCAACCAAAAAAAAGCCGAATACCGAACTAGGGTCGAATCTGCTGCCAGCACCAAGTTCGATATTCAACCCAAAAAAAGGCGAATACCGAACTGGGGTCGAATCTGCTGCCAGCACCAAGTTCGATATTCAACCAAAAAAAGGCAAATACCGAACTGGGGTCGAATGTGCTGCCAGCACCAAGTTCGATATTCCACCAAAAAAAGGCGAATACCGAACTGGGGTTGAATCTGCTGCCATCACCAAGTTCGATTTTCAACCAAAAAAAGGCGAACACGAACTGGGGTCGAATCTGCTGCCAGCACCAAGTTCGATATTCAACCCAAAAAAGGCGAATACCGAACTGGGGTCGAATCTGCTGCCAGCACCAAGTTCGATATTCAACCCCAAAAAAGCCGAATACCGAACTGGGGTCGAATCTGCTGCCAGCACCAAGTTCAATATTCAACCAAAAAAAGCCGAATACCGAACTGTGGTCGAATCTGCTGCCAGCACCAAGTTCGATATTCAACCCAAAAAAAAGCCGAATACCGAACTGGGGTCGAATCTGCTGCCAGCTCCAAGTTCGATATTCAACCAAAAAAAAGGCGAATACCGAACTGGGGTCGAATCTGCTGCCAGCACCAAGTTCGATATTCAACCAAAAAAAGGCGAATACAGAACTGGGGTCGAATCTGCTGTCAGCACCAAGTTCGATATTCAACCCAAAAAAAAGGCGAATACCGAACTGGGGTCGAATCTGCTGCCAGCACCAAGTTCGATATTCAACCAAAAAAAGGCGAATACCGAACTGGAGTTGAATCTACTGCCAGCACCAAGTTCGATATTCAACAAAAAAAAGGCGAATACCGAACTGGGGTCGAATCTGCTGCCGGCACCAAGTTCGATATTCAACCCAAAAAATGCGAATATCGTACTGAGGTCAATCTCCTGCCAGCAGCGGGTTTGGTATTCAACTTGATAATATTGCGAATACCGACCTGGGTTCGAATCTGCTGCCAGCTGTGGGTTCGAAATTCAACTAAAAAAGGCGAATATCGAACTGGGTTGGATTCGTCCGCCAGTAGCGGGATCGATATTCAACTTGAAAAGATGACGAATACCGAATAAGGGTCGAATCTCTTCTGCCAGTGCAATTTGATGTTTCAGTCTTACTGGTTATGTGTAATTGATCTACTTCTTCAGTTATGTTACTGATCTGATCTACGAGTCGAACTGGTCAAGGACTACCTGTTTGATTCACCAATCGTACTGTTTACTGGGTAGATAATAGTCCAGGTTCAATTGAATTTACTGACCCAATGGATATAACAAGTAAATGAAAAAAATATGGATAACAGTAAATTGGTTTATTACTTGAGAATCTTACAATAAATGATTGAAAGCAATACATGAAATATAAGTCAAGAATGGAATATAAAGACGAAAGCATTCTTATGTCATGCTTTATACAAATGAGAATACATTGCTTTATCCAATACTGGAACTCCGACATACAGTGCCCCAGACGTTTTCGAGAATAAACTTGGCAATCTTGTATAAATCTGACTGCGGGAAATATGTTTTTTATTTGCACATTATTTAATAAATATAACCTTAGCCTACACGTAAAATATAAAATTAGTGCGACAAAGTTTAAATAGTCTTGTTTTATTGAATGTCCCCGATGCGTATCAATACTGAAAGGGGATATGGTTGTAAAATATGTTATAGCTAGTTTGCGATAGAAAAAAATCGTTTTTTTTTTAAAAAATATTTCTCTGTAATTACTACACTCTCAAGTATGAAATTTTGCACGAATAAATGAAATATTTCTACCTAATATACACTGAAATTTCAGCAACATCAGAAATGAGTTCTATGTAACATATTTGTAGTTTTGTATGAAAAATCAAGTTAGAAGACTTGATACTTGCAACAGCCAATTTTACGGTCACGTGATACGCATAACGGTATATTTACGTATTTGCAACCTACTTAATTTAACACATGCGAGGCCCGTCTGTGAATTTGACGAAGTACATGTTATTTTTTGCTGTACATTGTTTACAGGCGACATACCTAAATAAAGTGAATCACAAGGGCCTCCTTAGTCTTGTCTTTATAACAGCAATCACAATCCCGCCGATCACGGGTTGCAACGGTTAAATAATTGATAGTAAATCATTAATGGAATACCAGATTACCTCCCTGCGTTAAACAATAAATAGGCATGTAATTTCAATATGTAATAAAGAATAAATGTCTTTTAATTGATGACTAAAAATTATGAAATTCAGAATGGGAGTAGGTAGGAAGTTATTGTAGTTCCGTGTAATTTTTTACCAAAATCTGTTGAATAGATTTTCAGAAATCGCAATAGCTATACTATTTGCGCAAATTTAAGGGTTGTTTAATACGAATTACTTCTATACATATCTGGACATGTACTGTATAATGTTTTGGCAGTTTTCACTTGATCAAATGACTTAAAATTTGGAAAATCTTATTTTTGCCAAATCCTTTATAAGACTATATTTTGTGAGTAAAAAAAAAATTAAATATTTTGGGGTGATATCGACAATATTACCAGACTAGGGCCAAGATATGAAGTTCCTTAGAATTGAATCATTTATTCATTTTGAATAAACATATGGAGAATAAAAAGAAATACAAAACAGTGTCCAGTGTGGCTTTTTTATAAATTTACTTATTTATTTTTCCAAAGCCACCCCCATGTTTGGTGCCAGTAATTTTCGACACCCCAGTTACCATTTGTGTCTCTATTTAGTTTAAATTAGAACATACACATTCTCGCTGATGTTGCAATTTTGTCAATAATTTGGTTCAAATGGCTTTTTACGGACAGTGTTTATTGTGTTGCGATATTACTTAAGATTAAAATGCTACGCCGGACCATGTTATAAAGATGTTCTTCAGTCGAAAAAATGTAGGATCAATCGACGTTGCTAGGCTCTGAACACAGTAGGTAAAATATTTGAAAATGTAGAAAATATTCAAGGCGCATGTTTCTAGTTATGTACTAATGAAACCTAGAAGGGTTGTATTTAAACAGGAAAAGTAAGTACCTAGCAACGAAGTGGATGTGTAGTGATTCGATATAAACATGCACGGATATATATAGGCCCACATGCACAACAATAACTATGGACACAAATCCTTGCGAAATACTCCAATGTGAATATCACAAGGCCCTACAGGGCATTTAAAGATATATGCACTGGAAAGGACGTATGCAATAACAATAATTTAACGTTAACAAGCGAATGATATACATATTTACAAGTAAAAGTTACAGTAATGTCAGTCGTATGGAGTACGTTGCGACAATACGGCGTGTGCATTGTCTAAAGTGTAGAATATAATAAGAAGTTTATTTGTCATAGGTGGTCGATGTGACGTCAAATAACCCATCAACCGGTAGTGACGCAATAAAGCTCATGCCAAGGAACGTAACGACTGACCTATACACTGTCTGTGTTTAGCCGTGAATTAAGAACATGCATTTACGGCACGAACAACAATTAATGGATTATGCAGAGTTCAAAATACAACTAATACAAAATAGGCACATAATGAGTAATG
Source organism: Spisula subtruncata (assembly GCA_963678985.1). NCBI lineage: Eukaryota > Metazoa > Mollusca > Bivalvia > Venerida > Mactridae > Spisula > Spisula subtruncata. Next base: position 22,970,311 of record OY787661.1, read on the forward strand.
TCTGGAAAAGGTATTAGGCAAAGGACTTTCACATGTATCATATATTTTGCCATATTTGGTAAAATAATGAATTATAATCGGTAATAGATCGGTTGAACACAACCAATTAACTGATTGGCAGAAGATCGCGACATAAAGTAACAAAAAACACTATTCTATAAAAAATTTGTCACGAACTGAGCAATTGTACAATTACTAAGAGAAACATTGCCTGCCTTTTCAACTTGATAATGTCGTGATGCAACGCTTAGACATTCAAACCAAAGGTTGTCTGACCTTGTTATGATCTAGGGTTGCACAAGATGCACATACGTACTACATTTCTAATTCAAGCAAATATAATAATTATGGCGAATGTGTGTCACAAAATTAAATATCAAATACCAAAACAAATCATAACTGAAAACGTTAGGTTCACATAAGAAACTTGACCAAACATAACATATCATGTATAGGATGTAAACAAAGTTCGATTCGGTAGTATTTGTACCAAGCGAAATAAAATGAATTTTCAAACGAAAGTATTTTACCACATTACACACGGATACAGTTGCTATTGATTTATACAATGCAGTATTAAGGTAACATCAAGCGTGAATTGAGAGCAAGCATTATAAAAGGACCGACGGTTATACACAGTCACCGAAGACCGAAAATGGCAGAAAAACTTTTTACACACACGATAAATAAATAACTAGCAAGTAAGTATAGTTTGAATTGACAAACAGTGCCACCTAGAAACAAATCTGGTATATAGGGAAACAAAAAACATTCTTATGGCTTCAAAGTTAGGATGTTTTTTATTGTTAGACAAGGTTAAACATTAGTTAGGTACATAACACGTTTACAATATCCTAAAGCAAGACAGAAATATTTAATCAAAGTCAATCGTTGAACAACATCATGACGTTTATTCATACCGTTTGGAGAAAACAATTTAGACAGTCAATTTAACTTTAACACCTAGAACCGATTCAAACTTTTTGTCCAAATATATCGATGTTTTGTTTGGACATCAGCTTTTCAAAAACCGGAACGTACTTTCTTTACACCTTTTATATGACTAAAACTTCCAACTAGTAATAAAAGTACAGGTACAATTTTATATTTATATATATTTACATTTGACAAGGCGTGCATGTATCCTCGTTTGCTGTCATTAAGAGATGTTTCGTCAGGAAAAATATCACATCTGCCATGCAAAACACAAATAACTTACACATAAGACGTGGACAAAAATCTATGTACACGTTTAATTGCACCCCAGTTCGGTATTCGCCTTTTTTTGGGGTTGAATATCGAACTTGGTGCTGGCAACAGATTCGACCCCAGTTCGGTATTCGCCCTTTTTCGCGTTGAATATCGAACTTGGTGCTGGCAGCAGATTCGACCCCAGTTCGGTATTCGCCTTTTTTGGGGGTTGAATATCGAACTTGGTGTTGGCAGCAGATTCGAACCCAGTTCGGTATTCGCCTTTTTTGGGGTTGAATATCGAACTTGGTGCTGGCAGCAGATTCGACCCCAGTTCGGTATTCGCCTTTTATTTGGTTGAATATAGAACTTGGTGCTGGCAGCAGATTCGACCCCAGTTCGGTATTCGGCTTTTTTTGGTTGAATATCGAACTTGGTGCTGGCAGCAGATTCGACCCAAGTTCGGTATTCGCCTTTTTTGAGTTGAATATCGAACTTGGTGCTGGCAGCAGATTCGACCCCAGTTCGGTATTCGGCTTTTTTTGGGTTGAATATCGAACTTGGTGCTGGCAGCAGATTCGACCCCAGTTCGGTATTCGCCTTTTTTGGGTTGAATATCGAACTTGGTGCTGGCAGCAGATTCGACCCCAGTTCGGTATTCGCCTTTTTTTGGGTTGAATATCGAACTTGGTGCTGGCAGCAGATTCGACCCCAGTTCGGTATTCGGCTTTTTTTGGGTTGAATATCGAACTTGGTGCTGGCAGCAGATTCGACCCCAGTTCGGTATTCGCCTTTTTTTGGGTTAAATTTCGAACTTGGTGCTGGCAGCAGATTCGACCCCAGTTCGGTATTCGCCTTTTTTGGGGTGAATATCGAACTTGGTGCTGGCAGCAGATTCGACCCCAGTTCGGTATTCGCCTTTTTTGGGCTGAATATCGAACTTGGTGCTGGCAGCAGATTCGACCCCAGTTCGGTATTCGCCTTTTTTTGGTTGAATATCGAACTTGGTGCTGGCAGCAGATTCGACCCCAGTTCGGTATTTGCCTTTAATTGGGGTTGAATATCGAACTTGGTGCTGGCAGCAGATTTGACCCCAGTTCGGTATTCGCCCTTTTTTGGGGTTGAATATCGAACTTGGTGCTGGCAGTAGATTCGACCCCAGTTCGGTATTCGCCTTTTTTGGGGTTGAATATCGAACTTGGTGCTGGCAGCAGATTTGACCCAAGTTCGGTATTCGCCCTTTTTTGGGGTTGAATATCGAGCTTGGTACTGGCAGCAGATTCGACCCCAGTTCGGTATTCGCCTTTTTTGGGGGTTGAATATCGAACTTGGTGCTTGCAGCAGATTTGACCCGAGTTCGGTTATTTGCCTTTTTTGGGGTTAAATATCGAACTTGGTGCTGGCAGCAGATTTGACCCCAGTTCGGTATTCGCCCTTTTTTGGGGTTGAATATCGAACTTGGTACTGGCAGCAGATTCGACCCCAGTTCGGTATTCGCCTTTTTTGGGGGTTGAATATCGAACTTGGTGCTGGCAGCAGATTCGACCCCAGTTCGGTATTCGCCTTTTTTTGGGTTGAATATCGAACTTGGTGCTGGCAGCAGATTCGACCCCAGTTCGGTATTCGCCTTTTTTTGGTTGAATATCGAACTTGGTGCTGGCAGCAGATTCGACCCCAGTTCGGTATTTGCCTTTTTTTGGGTTGAATATCGAACTTGGTGCTGGCAGCAGATTTGACCCCAGTTCGGTATTCGCCCTTTTTTGGGGTTGAATATCGAACTTGGTACTGGCAGCAGATTCGCCCCAGTTCGGTATTCGCCTTTTTTGGGGGTTGAATATCGAACTTGGTGCTGGCAGCAGATTCGACCCCAGTTCGGTATTCGGCTTTTTTTTTGGGTTGAATATCGAACTTGGTGCTGGCAGCAGATTCGACCCCAGTTCGGTATTCGCCTTTTTTTGGAGTTGAATATCGAACTTGGTGCTGGCAGCAGATTCGACCCCAGTTCTGTATTCGGCTTTTTTTCGGTTGAATATCGAACTTGGTGCTGGCAGCAGATTCGACCCCAGTTCGGTATTCGCCCTTTTTTGGGGTTGAATATCGAACTTGGCGCTGGCAGCAGATTCGACCCCAGTTCGGTATTTGCCTTTTTTGGGGTTGAATATCGAACTTGGTGCTGGCAGCAGATTTGACCCCAGTTCGGTATTTGCCTTTCTTGGGGTTGAATATCGAACTTGGTGCTGGCAGCAGATTTGACCCCAGTTCGGTATTCGCCCTTTTTTGGGGTTGAATATCGAACTTGGTACTGGCAGCAGATTCGACCTCAGTTCGGTATTCGCCTTTTTTGGGGGTTGAATATCGAACTTGGTGCTGGCAGCAGATTCGACCCCAGTTCGGTATTCGGCTTTTTTTTGGGTTGAATATCGAACTTGGTGCTGGCAGCAGATTCGACCCCAGTTCGGTATTCGCCTTTTTTTGGGTTGAATATCGAACTTGGTGCTGGCAGCAGATTCGACCCCAGTTCTGTATTCGGCTTTTTTTGGGTTGAATATCGAACTTGGTGTTGGCAGCAGATTCGACCCCGGTTCTGTATTCGCCTTCTTTTTGGGTTGAGTATCGAACCCGCTGCTGGTAGAAGATTTGAACCCAGTTCGGTATTCGCCTTTTTTTTTGGTTGAATATCGAACTTGGTGCTGGCAGTAGATTCGACCCCAGTTCGGTATTCGATTTTTTTGGAGTTGAATATCGAACTTGGTGCTGGCAGCAGATTTGACCCCAGTTCGGTATTCGCCCTTTTTTGGGGTTGAATATCGAACTTGGTACTGGCAGCAAATTCGACCCCAGTTCGGAATTCGCCTTTTTTGGGGTTGAATATCGAACTTGGTGCTGGCAGCAGATTTAACCCCAGTTCGGTATTTGCCTTTTTTGGGGTTAAATATCGAACTTGGTGCTGGCAGCAGATTTGACTTCAGTTCGGTATTCGCCCTTTTTTGGGGTTGAATATCGAACTTGGTTCTGGCAGCAGATTCGACCCCAGTTCGGTATTCGCCTTTTTTGGGGGTTGAATATCGAACTTGGTGCTGGCAGCAGATTCGACCCCATTTCGGTATTCGGCTTTTTTTTTGGGTTGAATATCGAACTTTGTGCTGGCAGCAGATTCGACCCCAGTTCGGTATTCGCCTTTTTTTTGGGTTGAATATCGAACTTGGTGCTGGCAGCAGATTCGACCCCAGTTCTGTATTCGGCTTTTTTGGGTTGAATATCGAACTTGGTGTTGGCAGCAGATTCGACCCCGGTTGTGTATTCGCCTTCTTTTTGGGTTGAATATCGAACCCGCTGCTGGTAGAAGATTTGAACCCAGTTCGGTATTCGCCTTTTTTTTGGGTTGAATATCGAACTTGGTGCTGGCAGCAGATTTGACCCCAGTTCGGTATTCGCCCTTTTTTGGGGTTGAATATCGAACTTGGTGCTGGCAGTAGATTCGACCCCAGTTCGGTATTCGCCTTTTTTGGGGTTGAATATCGAACTTGGTGCTGGCAGCAGATTTGACCCAAGTTCGGTATTCGCCCTTTTTTGGGGTTGAATATCGAGCTTGGTACTGGCAGCAGATTCGACCCCAGTTCGGTATTCGCCTTTTTTGGGGGTTGAATATCGAACTTGGTGCTTGCAGCAGATTTGACCCGAGTTCGGTTATTTGCCTTTTTTGGGGTTAAATATCGAACTTGGTGCTGGCAGCAGATTTGACCCCAGTTCGGTATTCGCCCTTTTTTGGGGTTGAATATCGAACTTGGTACTGGCAGCAGATTCGACCCCAGTTCGGTATTCGCCTTTTTTGGGGGTTGAATATCGAACTTGGTGCTGGCAGCAGATTCGACCCCAGTTCGGTATTCGCCTTTTTTTGGGTTGAATATCGAACTTGGTGCTGGCAGCAGATTCGACCCCAGTTCGGTATTCGCCTTTTTTTGGTTGAATATCGAACTTGGTGCTGGCAGCAGATTCGACCCCAGTTCGGTATTTGCCTTTTTTTGGGTTGAATATCGAACTTGGTGCTGGCAGCAGATTTGACCCCGGTTCGGTATTCGCCCTTTTTTGGGGTTGAATATCGAACTTGGTACTGGCAGCAGATTCGCCCCAGTTCGGTATTCGCCTTTTTTGGGGGTTGAATATCGAACTTGGTGCTGGCAGCAGATTCGACCCCAGTTCGGTATTCGGCTTTTTTTTTGGGTTGAATATCGAACTTGGTGCTGGCAGCAGATTCGACCCCAGTTCGGTATTCGCCTTTTTTTGGAGTTGAATATCGAACTTGGTGCTGGCAGCAGATTCGACCCCAGTTCTGTATTCGCCTTTTTTTCGGTTGAATATCGAACTTGGTGCTGGCAGCAGATTCGACCCCAGTTCGGTATTCGCCTTTTTTTGGTTGAATATCGAACTTGGCGCTGGCAGCAGATTCGACCCCAGTTCGGTATTTGCCTTTTTTGGGGTTGAATATCGAACTTGGTGCTGGCAGCAGATTTGACCCCAGTTCGGTATTTGCCTTTCTTGGGGTTGAATATCGAACTTGGTGCTGGCAGCAGATTTGACCCCAGTTCGGTATTCGCCCTTTTTTGGGGTTGAATATCGAACTTGGTACTGGCAGCAGATTCGACCTCAGTTCGGTATTCGCCTTTTTGGGGGTTGAATATCGAACTTGGTGCTGGCAGCAGATTCGACCCCAGTTCGGTATTCGGCTTTTTTTTGGGTTGAATATCGAACTTGGTGCTGGCAGCAGATTCGACCCCAGTTCGGTATTCGGCTTTTTTTGGGTTGAATATCGAACTTGGTGTTGGCAGCAGATTCGACCCCGGTTCTGTATTCGCCTTCTTTTTGGGTTGAGTATCGAACCCGCTGCTGGTAGAAGATTTGAACCCAGTTCGGTATTCGCCTTTTTTTTTGGTTGAATATCGAACTTGGTGCTGGCAGTAGATTCGACCCCAGTTCGGTATTCGATTTTTTTGGAGTTGAATATCGAACTTGGTGCTGGCAGCAGATTTGACCCCAGTTCGGTATTCGCCCTTTTTTGGGGTTGAATATCGAACTTGGTACTGGCAGCAGATTCGACCCCAGTTCGGAATTCGCCTTTTTTGGGGGTTGAATATCGAACTTGGTGCTGGCAGCAGATTTGACCCCAGTTCGGTATTTGCCTTTTTTGGGGTTAAATATCGAACTTGGTGCTGGCAGCAGATTTGACTTCAGTTCGGTATTCGCCCTTTTTTGGGGTTGAATATCGAACTTGGTTCTGGCAGCAGATTCGACCCCAGTTCGGTATTCGCCTTTTTTGGGGGTTGAATATCGAACTTGGTGCTGGCAGCAGATTCGACCCCATTTCGGTATTCGGCTTTTTTTTGGGGTTGAATATCGAACTTTGTGCTGGCAGCAGATTCGACCCCAGTTCGGTATTCGCCTTTTTTTTGGGTTGAATATCGAACTTGGTGCTGGCAGCAGATTCGACCCCAGTTCTGTATTCGGCTTTTTTGGGTTGAATATCGAACTTGGTGTTGGCAGCAGATTCGACCCCGGTTGTGTATTCGCCTTCTTTTTGGGTTGAATATCGAACCCGCTGCTGGTAGAAGATTTGAACCCAGTTCGGTATTCGCCTTTTTTTTTGTTGAATATCGAACTTGGTGCTGGCAGTAGATTCGACCCCAGTTCGGTATTCGCCTTTTTTTGGGTTGAATATCGAACTTGGTGCTGGCAGCAGATTTGACCCCAGTTCGGTATTCGCCCTTTTTTGGGGTTGAATATCGAACTTGGTACTGGCAGCAGATTCGACCCCAGTTCGGTATTCGCCTTTTTTGGGGGTTGAATATCGAACTTGGTGCTGGCAGCAGATTCGACCCCAGTTCGGTATTCGGCTTTTTTTTGGGTTGAATATCGATCTTGGTGCTGGCAGCAGATTCGACCCCAGTTCGGTATTCGCCTTTTTTTGGGTTGAATATCGAACTTGGTGCTGGCAGCAGATTTGACCCCAGTTCGGTATTCGCCCTTTTTTGGGGTTGAATATCGAACTTGGTACTGGCAGCAGATTCGACCCCAGTTCTGTATTCGGCTTTTTTTGGGTTGAATATCGAACTTGGTGTTGGCAGCAGATTCGACCCCGGTTCTGTATTCGCCTTCTTTTTGGGTTGAATATCGAACCCGCTGCTTTGGTGCTGGCAGTAGATTCGACCCCAGTTCGGTATTCGCCTTTTTTGGGGTTGAATATCGAACTTGGTGCTGGCAGCAGATTCGACCCCAGTTCGGTATTCGGCTTTTTTTGGGTTGAATATCGAACTTGGTGCTGGCAGCAGATTCGACCCCAGTTCGGTATTCGCCTTTTTTTGGGGTTGAATATCGAACTTGGTGCTGGCAGCAGATTCGACCCCAGTTCGGTATTCGGCTTTTTTTGGGTTGAATATCGAACTTGGTGCTGGCAGCAGATTCGACCCCAGTTCGGTATTCGCCTTTTGTTTGGGTTGAATATCGAACTTGGTGCTGGCAGCAGATTGGACACCAGTTCGGTATTGGCCAAAGGGTGTCGAATAACGAACTTTGTGCTAGTTCGGTATTGGCTATCAGTTAGAAATTGAATATCGAACTACGAACTTGTAACCCGCTGCCAACTTCACGGATCTTAAGTATACATAGTTCTGGTTATCGCAATTAGTCATGAGCGTTGAATTGTAAACGTCTCTGTGGAAGGAAGAGTATATTTATACTTTTGCTCGCAATAAGTGATACAAGTCTAATTGTATATTTGTCAATTAAGTAATGCAGTGATTATGTTTATAATGTTGTTTGTGTATTACAAACAACATTCCACATAGTCCGAAAGACTTCAGCAAATAGAAAACAACAAACTTCAACAATATGCAGGCAAGAAAAGATCAGAGAAAATTTACTGAGGCAATGACAACATGTTTTCATGCGGGGGTAAACAATTTACAGAACACCCAAGTGATATGTTAACGTGTTGCATGCGCCATGTTCGGGGTCAACAATGAGCCATCAACATTCGAAGTTTTAGGTTCGTTTTAATCATATCATTTTAGATGCGTATCCGCGTCATTTTTATCTAAACTCGTGTATAAATATAACAGTATATTTTTCTACTGTATAAAATACTCCAGCTGAGTTTGATAAAGGCAGTGGTCAATCATACACATGTATGTTTAGTTAAAACTGGTTATATATACATGAAGTTCATGTATAAAACATCTGTTTTGTAAGCCCCTGATGGGGTACATAACCTTGTATACAAACATGACGGAAACGCCATAATGTTTTGTAATTTTGAACCGAAGAACAATAAATATTTATTCAAAGTTGAATTATATTCCTACCGCTATGTAGATATCATTCCCTATCATTTCATATCCATCAACGTCTGTTGGTAGTCAATGGTATCCCATACGCCATCTACCGGTGAAAGACGGAACATGGCTTGCTACAGACATTTACACACGACTCAAATGAAATGAAACATTACATACGGTCATTCTAGGAATGTAAATAAGTCATAGAAATGAAGAATGCTTTTACATACAAAATTTAGTAGCATTCTTGATAATTGCTTAATTGGTTCATTTTTATGAGACATAAATAAAGAAACTAGTTGAAACCAGCAAAGGCTACAGTTACCAGGCGGCTTCAGAAACAGAACGATGCTGCGACGTTCATTGTGATCGTGTTTTCGTTTCAATTTAACCCCAAAACTTGCTCCTAACTTCCACATGCAACATATTGCAGATACAAACCGTTACTGATAAAATGCACACGAAAACCATTGCACAAAAAAGACATTACAGATGGAAGACATTGCACAAAAAATACATTACAGATGGAAGACATTGCATATGAAAGACATTGCACATGAAAGTCATTACAGATGGAAGACATTGCATGTGAAATTAATTGCACATGAAAGACATTACAGATGGAAGACATTGCATATGAAATACATTACAGATGGAAGACATTGCATATGAAAGACATTACACATGAAAGTCATTGCACATGAAAGTCATTACAGATGGAAGACATTGCATATGAAAGACATTCCACATGAAAGTCATTGCATGTGAAATTAATTGCACATGAAAGACATTACAGATGGAAGACATTGCACGTGAAAGACATTGCACATGAAAGACATTACAGATGGAAGACATTGCACATGAAAGACACAGCACATAAAACACGGAGTGTCCGGTTTTGACCAAGTCTCGCATTTCTGCACGAGCAGCATGCGTTATCCTCTCAAAACGGACATAATCTCGTCTTCTGATCCAATCGTCTGCTACAATATTCGAAATGGCAAAACCGTTTTATAGAGACACAGCTCTGCATTGTTTTCAAAACATGCTAAATCGCGAACATACTTTACCTGCCTGGCATCGTCAGGCTCACATGTATACAATTAGTTTTCTTATGTTTCCCACGATTCGCGAAGATCCTTCAATAATTGAATCATGAAAGCAGAGCATGGCTATATCTCTTTTTAGTATATTCCTACCCAATATAACAGCTTAGAGCATGCATTACCGACACATTAAACGTTTGATAGCATGAATATAATGGACAAACGCAGAGAAAAACAGGGCATGTATTCGAGCTGTTCACAGGGAAAACCAGGCTTAGTGACAAAATTATGATCATGTAGCGTTAGAAATACAAGGTTCTTGTGAATAGAATTTGACATTAATTTACAAAGATAATTTACAATCTCTTATTTGTTTCATTCTTACTAAATTTTACATAACTTATTTTTTTTACCATCCACTTGGAAATAGCAACTTATCCACTGGTGGAAGAAAATCGACATTGACGTCATATTTTCAAGGAAAGGGGTATGACCTATCGCCATAGGGACTCGAACAAGGATCGCCAGGTAACAAATCCAGCTCACTAACCACGTGACCACGACCGCAGAACTTTACTCTTCCGTCTTACATATCTTATGACGTAATGCTACTAGTAGAGAGATGTGCCATACAGAAAGCAGTATAATCTGTCCTGATTATAACCTGCTCTTTTATTTATAGAATATTGTGCTAGTTTGCTGAACACACCACTATTTACAAATGTGTACAAATAGAAAGCATTTCTGTACACGTGCCAAACGTGCGAGGGAAGTGTGTGGGAAAATGAAAACTGGAATAAACAATGGGTTATAAAAGGTGGGTGTTATGTCAAGGGGTGTGTGCAAACAGACTCAGCAAGGACGAGGAAGTTATGCTTACAGAAAGGGCAATAGCCGCAATACACATGTTAGTAGTCATTTATTACAACTCACTATGATTATAAAACAATGGGGTTAATTGTTCACATTGTTATTCGTGCGAACCACGTTACGTTTATGGCCGGTTAGTTTGTTGGGCAAACGGAATAGCTTCCATAATCTATAGAGCTCCTGGTTCGTTCCATAGGCCCTCTTTGAAGGTTTCAAGTTTAGTCAAAGCCATGTGACAAACCTAACATGTACTCATGTACATGTGACAAAAAGTAACATTTTCAGAAGTATGATATTTGGAAAATGCTGGATGAACAAGGCAGGCATTGCAAAACAAAATGGCGACGTCCAGCGAAGCTATGTTGTGTTCGATTGTTGCCCTGGTCTGGTCGCTTCTGTAAATACTCTTCTCTGTTCGACTGGAACCAAAGGAACACACTTAATAGCTTTCCTCGATAACAAGGTAGATAGGTAAAAAATGTTATTCAAGACTTGATGTTAATTTAACCCTTTCAGCAATCCGGAACCCCTCTTCTCCGAAAACCGGAAAAAGAGTTCAGCTTTATATCATGTTCACACCTCCATATTGAAGATATAAGAGAGTTGAGGATAACAAGAGTTCGTCTTTCCAAGTTCATGTACTAGTATTAGTAGTAAAGTGTCGGTTTTTAAAATTACGTCTCCGAAACATCTCATTTTAGAAGAATATTTCATTCAATCATCACAAATTTAAAGAGTTGTGTAAAATTGATAAACACCTGATTTGTGACTATCATCATTGCGCATGCGCATCTATTATTAAACAAGTTCCTCTTCCTGCATACTTTCTTCCGTTCCGTACCGTGAGGTTTTTTCTTAGTGGGGGCAAATCAGCAATATGATTATAGGAAGGGATCCGATCAGTCATTGTTCATAGAGGGTTGACTTGACAAGACTGTAAGCCCTGACAAACCAGTATACTTATAGCATACAAATATCTAAATTAGTTTTACAGGTAATTTAGTTCTTTGTTTGATATAACCACAATAATGCCAAACCTCGGCGTGCCATATTCTACATTAAATTTTGATAAATTTACAAACGTGTTGATATCAAACGAATAAATCTCAGCGAGAGACAGAATGACAATGTCTGTGGTTTGTCGCAAATGTTTGGAGAAATTACGCCACAAAATTACGCCAAATATTTTTTCTATCCATCAAGTTTTCATCCCTGTGTGACCATCGTTCTATAAATAATTAAATCAGTCTGAAATTTGTCAGGGGATTTTCCAACAAACGATTCAATATATTTTATGGTGATGATAGTTGCGCGTAGCGTTTCATTAGATGACATTGCCGTCCTTCGTTTATGAAAATTAGCCACGCCCCCTAATTAACTTAACAAAGAAAATAACGGTACGTCGGCTGATGTGGGCCACCTGTCGGTCTAGGCGCGAAAACCAGCAAAAAATAGAGTATGGCATTTTCGATCGAGAAGTATAAAACTTGGATCCCAGAAAGAGTAACAATTGTTTATTTAGTTTCAGTTTTGCAAGGCTTGTTATATCATATGATGTAAGGGAAGTAACTGTAGTATTCACGTTTTCTGTATAAATTAAGATTATATAAGATGTTATGTAACCTTACTGTGGTTCTTGAAAATGTATTTGTAGTGTGTATTTGTTGACGTTTGCATTAGTCAGTTGCATCCACGGCCCTCACCCCGGGGATGGGCGGATATTTTTACTTTTGGACGGTCGAATTCCCCGCCATTCCCCCGCACTCCGGGGAACAGCTGATGGTAAAATATCCGGTATTTCCCCGGCCCATACCCCCGTGGTATATTGGTTCGAATAAAAATCCGCCACATTTCTCCGGGGAAGCTGGGAGGTAAAAACACTACCGTTTCCCCGAATACCCACCGCCATTCCCCGGTTGGGGCGTGGATGTGACTGAATGATTCATTAGAGAGCGACTGTTTGAATGTTTGAAAAATGTATTTTGTCCAATGCAATTTATAAATTTTGTTGAACCCAAGACAAATGTGTTCTGGTGGTTTTGTGGCATACGTACATCAGAGGCTCGCTAAATAAAAATTCCAAAACGCGTTTAATATAAATTTATATCACTTGACAACTCGTGATAGATTCTGTATATATAAAACGTTTCAATTCACTTTGTGCAAAGGCCCATTTTCTTAGTATAAACTTCAGAAAGAAACCCTAAGAACGCACTTACTTTAAGTGCGCAATATGCATACACGTACATGTAGGTCTATATGTAATGAGTAAATGCTCACTTTTAAACCTGACAAGATGATAGCAAACAATACACGGTTTAATATTTTTATAAACAATTTTATTTATTCGATTTTTTTAATTTTTTAACAACATTTTAGATGATGAAATGTGAATTTCATTCACAAGAAAGACAGCATTCAATGGAATGAAATATTTGTATACGAATATATTGAATGAACATCGTACAGGCAACTGACACCTCATTAATTTCTCTGCTACATTCCTTCATAGAATGAAACCAAACATAAAATGAGTAATGAATATGACAAATTATGAAATGAATGATGAGTGATGTATGGGATAAAAGCAGTAACGCATGGATCATGTACAGACAAGGTACAAGCAACATACGCGCAAATTCGGACACACAGTTGGCCGACAGCGAAAGCGCTGTCCTAGTGCTTATCAGTGGAAGAAACGTTTGTACTGATATTAAATTGGTAATGCTTGTACTTGGAGCCGCATAGTAACTGTTACTACAGGACCGTACAAACTAAAACAACACTTCAAGAGAAGAAAATGATATTAACTGGCCGATAAAACAGTTAAACCAATGTAGGTTTATAATGTCTAAATGTGAAAGTTTGCATATTCCATTCACAGGTAACAGTATCATTGAAAAAGAAATTTAAAAAATGAAATTGAAAAAAAGAAATAAAAAATCTCAAAATTTAGGTTCTCTTTAAAATATTAGACAAATATAAATTTTACATTTTTGTTGTTGTTTTACTCTTTCAATGATACAGTTACCTGTGATTCCATCATTAATAAATAAAAACAACACATTCAAAGGCCGGTATACGAGCGCACACCGCACAGAAAAAGCCTACTATCACTAAATACTTGAGCTTTAATCACTGTTCAGGAGTTGGGCATTTCACTCGAAATCTTTCTTCAACACCTTTAAGTTTTTCGTCTAAAGCTCTAACCTTTTCATCTAAAGAGAACAAATGCTGGTCGTTTTGTTCTGGTATGTGTGTCCTTATAAAGTCAGCCATTTTTGTGACGTATTCGATATTTGGTCCAGCGAATCCTTCAGCGCTAACGATTTGTTCCGCCATTTTGTCGATGTCATCTTCCCTCCAAAACAGACCGTTATCTTCCCGCGCTATATAAACTACAACTTTAACCGGACTCCTCACATCCGTGTCGACTGGGTAAAAGTTCACCTGGTCGGCTTCATATCCGCCTATATTTATCTCACGTGTATCCAGTCTTTTGCGTCCTTGTTCTATTGCCTTCTGGTCCATGACAACATACATAGCACCCCATACTCTATCCTGAAATAAGCCAACAAGTTTTGTTGTTGAATTGACCTCTAGACCCAAGTGTTACATTCTGCCATTTAAAATTTTATATTTTAAGATAATTAAGTGACCGGTCCGGGTAACACAATTGGTTAAGTTCTAGGCTATAGATCAGCTCATACGGAAACGCATATAATGGGAAATATATTATATGGAAAGGTGGTGTGTAAGGCATATATAAAATAAATAATATATTAAAAAGATATTTAAAATTACTCACAAGAGAAAAATGTATTATAATTCAACAAGGACATACCTCCGGATTGCCTGTTGGAATAATCGTGGCCACTCGACCCCACTGCAATATAAAGGTTAAACATTATCTTAGACAAATAAATTACGTATCGCTGGTTTGAAATACCTAATGTTCGATGTTACGCAGGACTCATTGTTCGATCCTATTTGTACTAATTAATAAATTGCCGTTCGCAGACTGGCATTCACATCGTCCGTTAGTTGTTTGACATAATTTGAATCTTTATTAATTTCATAAGTTTTAAACTCAACCCGCAGAAATTCAATTAGAAAAGCGAAACGCCAACGACAGACTGTTGGTCAATTTAATACCTTCTCGTAAGTGCCTCTGTGTGTGACTGAAGCCTGCCAGAAACGTCTCTGATATCCTTCTATGTACCCAATCTTACATTCTGAATATTCCACATCAGGTTTCCATAGTATGGCACCATACCCAAACACTTGTAGCTGCTCCTTCATTTTGTATATTACCCCTAAACAAACTTTCAGGTGCTGTTTGTAGTTTCGACGATAACGATATGACCAAAATATATTCGTTATAACTTATACATCTTATGTATTTATAAGACTTCAGTGCCCATTGCATCATTCGTTTTAGCCTTGTGATTGGTCTGTATTTATAAGTCCACGAGGAACTTATGGTTGAACTTTTCGACGAAAATGTTAGCAGCAAAAAATGTTAGTCAGAAAAGCACTTGTTTGGCATTATGCAGTGCAAATTACATAATTATTCTCTTTTTTTTGACACAGTGACTTATGTATACTTACTACGGAGACACGGAAGTGTAAATACGAAGAACGGAAGGCCTACAGTTTGCCAATGTGCCACGGAACTTACAAACGTCACAAAAGCTTATAACACATTAATTATAAGATAAGATTACGCGAGATAGGAAGTTTTCAATATATAACATACAAATCTCTTTTGTTTGTTTGAGTTGTAATTGCCATTTTGCTAAACTTTCAAAAGGTTGGGTTTTAAAGTTCAAATAGATCTATACATTTTTATAACAATACACCTTTGATGCAAAACAAAACATTTAACGATAAAAATCATTTCTGAATGGTATATCTCAGACATATAAAAAATACACTGCGTAATTTATACGTCATTTTCGGAAACTATTCATGTTCATGTTGAAAACGAGGAAATCCCAAGAAACAGTTTCAGTTTCATTCTATGTTATATTTACAAGTAACTCACGATAACAATTTCCCTGCCAATTATCGGTGAAGGTAATTCAGAAAAACAACCAGTGCAACTTGTAATACATTAGCGGTTATAACTGTTGGAATAATAGCAACAAGACGATGGATATTTATGCATGATACTGAACTTATATGCCTTGTCATTCCACAGGCCTAAGTAATTATATCACACAAAAAAAACGAGTTTAACATCCTCAAATTTTCACTTATTCATTAGATAAAAGAACAGACTTGAAACGCCTTTGTCCGCCCTAACTAAACATGAATATACCATATAACGCATAAACTGGCCAGAAAATGGTTTTGGTCGGATCTAATTATGCCTCTACCACACAAAACAATCAAAAAATAATAATTATATATTATATCAGGTACTTTCGACGATGTGTCGTTCCGGTTTGGAAGCCGTTGTTTTGATATTGACCATGGAAACCAACCCGAAACGTTGCAAACCTGTCAAATATATACTATATTGAATGGATGAAAGATGGGGAAGTAAAAACTGTCGTTTGTGACACAATTTCTTAGGCATGTGGTAATTCTTTATTAAATGTTTGTATACCAAATTGAACCATACTGCGTTCAGTACATGCTTATGTCCCGGTGGAAGCCTTGTCCATAACAACTAGCAAAGTCAGTCAACTTGAAAGTTTTTTTGCGGACGGACGAATGGCAGGTACATCAGTATATGTTGGTGCATAAAAAGCTCGTCATGTGACAAAGTAGCAACATCAACAGGAAAAAATCTTGTTCGAGTGTGCAAACCCAGTTTCATACTGTTAGAACTTCAGTCTTGTGGTGACATGTGCTCTCGTAGTTGATTTCTCGTCGCATGTACCTTTAATAAATACTTTACTTAAGTAAACCTACTTACTTACTTACTTACTCTTTTTTTTACTTACTTACTTACTAACTTACTCACTTACTTGTACCTGGTACTGGGTACAAACTGGAACTAGGACTTGGATATAAATCATTTTTGTCGTACAAAAAACTACATGAACAATGCCATTTTAACTAGAAAGTTCCCAATGCCAAACATCGCAATGCTTATTTCGGCAGTATCGGAACACTAAGGGCTATATTCGTATTGTGCACCAAACGTACATGTTTTGATAATAAGGAAGCTAACTTCTTCTACTTCTTAAATCAGAACATTTTGTTGGAAACTGTAGGTTAAATGCAATGTAATAAGTATGTTTAGTACTAGGAGTAGCAGTGACGTCACTTCATATGTCGGGAGCGGATCACTTTGGTCTGTTAAGGATAGGCAGTGACTAGAGGTCCGGCAACACGCTCTGAAGAGCGCTTGTGAAATAAGCATTGTGTTTTTTTATCTGAACTAGTCACTTTAAATTGACAATTTAAAAAAAATGAAAATGTGTTCTTAATGAAAAATTTACCCTGGATTTTGTTTAGTGTAAAAATACGAATTTTCACTACAATCGTGTGACCGGCGGGTGGTTTATTTTGGTATGCCATTCCCCTTATTGAAGTACTCGTTAATAGCTATGTCAAAACAAATGAATTATGTCTAAGACGTTATATATATTCCGGTATATCATATGATCTGCTATTGGATAGACAACTATAATTAAAAAAAACCTAAGTCTATAATTATACGGCACCTGAATTACTTCCTGCATATGTTTCAGTGGAATTACATGTATTAATAATGATCATCCATTGAACTTTACCTGAAATTGTATTGAAATCTATCCAGGTAGTAAACATAATTGTCGGAAGCACATTTATTCCATTCCTTTACAGGCATTTGAAAGGATCTAGGTCCATGTAAAGATTATAGCTTTAGCAGAAATTATTGGGCCAAAAATATTGATAATAAACGTTCCTGGCCAATTAAGGCTGGGCATGTATTTTTTGTTTGTTAAGAATATTCTGTCAGTATTTTTCATGTTTGGTCTTTTGTTATAAGTATTTGCACTTAGTACTTTCATACAATATAAATATTTTTTTGGGGATAAGGTAGGTAGGGTAAAACAATTATGTCTATCTTACATTATTTAGTGCTCTAAAGTTGTCATATACTCGTATATATACGAGTAATATACATTTTGTACTAACAATCAGTTTATATTAATCATATAAAGTCAATTTAGCAAAAAAAAAAATACTTACACCTTCTTTCAAGCACACAAACCACTTCATTCCTGATAAATCCATCACCATGACCGGAGGGCATCAGAGAAGCTAGCTCATTTCAATTTCTCAAGGCTACGCGGTTACTAATACCAGGTAAGTTTGTTCAATTAGTAATGGGAGGAAGATCTCATATGAATTGATTTTTGAATTGAAAGATGAGCACATCCATTTTGAATTGATAGAGGAGCAAATCCATTTTGAATTGATAGAGGAGCAGTCAATTTGAATTGATAGAGGAGCACAGTCAATTTGAATTGATAGAGGAACACAGTCAATTTCAATTGATAGAGGAGCACAACCCTATTGAATTGAAAGATGAGCACATCCATTTTGAATTGATAGAGGAGCACATCCATTTTGAATTGATAGAGGAGCAAATCCATTTTGAATTGATAGAGGAGCACAGTCAATTTGAATTGATAGAGGAGCACAGCCCTTTTAATTTGATAGAGGAACATAGCCCTTTTAAAATGATAGAGGAGCAAAACCCTTCTGAATTGATAGAGGAGCACAACCCTTTTGAATTGATAGAAGAGCACAACCCTTTTGAATTGATAGAAGAGCATAGCCCTTTTGAATTGATAGAGGAACATAGCCCTTTTAAAATGAAAGAGGAGCAAAACCCTTCTGAATTGATAGAGGAGCAAAACCCTTTTTAATTGATAAAAGAGCACAACCCTTTTGAATTGATAGAAGAGCACAACCCTTTTGAATTGATAGAAGAGCACAACCCTTTTGAATTGATAGAAGAGCACAACCCTTTTGAATTGATAGAAGAGCACAGCCCTTTTGAATTGATAGAAGATCACAACCCTTTTGAATTGATAGAAGAGCACAACCCTTTTGAATTGATAGAAGAGCACAACCCTTTTGAATTGATAGAAGATCACAACCCTTTTGAATTGATAGAAGAGCATAGCCCTTTTGAATTGATAGAAGATCACAACCCTTTTGAATTGATAGAAGAGCATAGCCCTTTTGAATTGATAGAAGAGCACAACCCTTTTGAATTGATAGAAGAGCATAGCCCTTTTGAATTGATAGAAGAGCACAACCCTTTTGAATTGATAGAAGAGCACAACCCTTTTGAATTGATAGAAGAGCACAACCCTTTTGAATTGATAGAAGAGCACAACCCTTTTGAATTGATAGAAGATCACAACCCTTTTGAATTGATAGAAGAGCATAGCCCTTTTGAATTGATAGAGGAACATAGCCCTTTTAAAATGATAGAGGAGCAAAACCCTTCTGAATTGATAGAGGAGCAAAACCCTTCTGAATTGATAGAGGAGCACAACCCTTTTGAATTGATAGAAGATCACAACCCTTTTGAATTGATAGAAGAGCACAACCCTTTTGAATTGATAGAAGAGCATTGTACTTTTGAATTGATAGAAGAGCATATCCCTTTAGAATTGATAGACGAGCATTGTACTTTTGAATTGGGAGGAGCACAGCCCTTTGTCATTGATTCAAAATGGGTGCACAGTCATTTTGAATCAATGGTGAAAGCTAAGCTCCTTTGAATTGATGGGGGGAGAGCACAACCCTTTTGAATAAGACGACAAACAAGAAAATAGAGTCAAGAACATGTTTAATTACTTTCCAAATCTGAAATAGGACAAATGCAAAACTTCATTGATAAAATCTTGTGTATGTGTTAGATGAACGAAAATCTACAAATGACGAAAGTCGGTTTCTGTCTAACACACCTCAATAAATAAAGTCAGTAATACTGTACCTAGGGCAGGTAGTCTATAAGAAAAACTAGAAGAATTTTTCCACCAAAACATGTCTTCAACTATGGACCAGAATTCCAGCCAAAAAACCCCTACCTATAATTCTGTCAATGTGAACAACTAAGCTTGGTACCAATTCGAGGACTCGGTGCAAAACAATGGTGCATGCCTATATAAATAATGCAGTTACCATAGTTTTGCACTGAGCACATTATTCATTTCAAGTTTCATTGAAAGGGGGCCAATGGTTTATGCCTAACTTATGGGCTCAGACAGACATCCGGCACATAATCAATGTCAACCCCACCATAAGTGGGAGACACAATAATTCACAATTTCTTGTAGCTGAGAACTTTTCTTTTGCAAGAAATCTTTGTCAACGCCCCTTCTGATTTGCTGAGCAACTAGACACTCAGGTTTAGCTACAACATGCTTTGGTTTTTCTGCTTTCAAGTTCAACTCTGCTTAAAATAATATTTATCAATTTCCTTGTGTAGACATAGTTCCACCTTATGTATATGGTTCCCAGCTTGTTACAAAACACCATTACTAGGTTTGTTTGCAGAATGATAGGTACAGCATTACTAACGATTACAGACTAACAACTCATAACAAGAATGTGGTCAACCACCTAAGAAAAATGTAGATCATGGGAGAGACCGAATTAGCACATAAATGGTAGCATACACACTAGCATGATCTATCTATACAATAATAAATATATGAGCAAATAGTTACCTAAATTAGTGAGCAGAATTTCTAAATTCTGCAAAAAAGTAAATACGATGAACATAACATGACACCTACAATACTTGTCCAAGTATTGGACACAGGAAAAAATGGGAGAAGAAGATTCAAAGAAAGTTCAAGTGAAAAATGGGAAAGTATGATGTAACAATATGGCTGTATTCAATTTTCCATCAGATACTTGGAAAATGTCTAAAGTATAGGATGGATGAATTGTTTGCTATGATTCTGACATTGGAAATCTGATAATTAAAACATGGATATATAAAATAACTAGCACATATATATATAATATATATGTATAAATTTTTATGTACACACTTCATGCATAGAAAAATTACAAATACTGACTCCAGTAATAACACATATTCATAACACAGGACCTCTGTACAATGGCCAGTAAGTGGCAAGCATTAGACTGACTGTTGTCTTCAGGTGATCATAGAAGACAGGTTGACCATCACAGAGGTTCCAGTGTGAAGAAATAACACATGCACACATTAATACATAGTACTATATACAATAAGTATCAACATGTAATATAAGAGATGTTGGTAAAACATGTATGTCCCCATGGTGGATTAATTATTGAAAATTGTAAAGGACACAGTGACCTTGACCTTTGATCTACTAACCTCAAAAGTTTTCAGGGTCAGAGGCTGTTGCTGGCGCACTTCCATGAAAAGTTTGAAGATCCTAGGACAAACCTTTCTGGAGTTATAGAAATTAAGAATTAATACCTTTTGGTCTACTAACGACCAACAGTCTGACATGTGCAAACCAATACACCCCCGTCATCAAATATGGGGCAAAATAAGGCAGAAATCACAATAACATTACTCTCCATCTTTATATAATATGTACAAAAATATAATCCATTATATTCCTACCACAATGTGGGTAACAAACTAAGAAGAAACGAAAATGAACACAGGTTCTGCTGATAGCATTAACGGCACAAAAAACAGGATTTCATAAAGATTGAATCCTTTAATAATGTTTTACAGTTTGTTACAATAAAACGGTAAAGGATAAAATCTTCTAGAATGAAACAAGGAAATATCTCAAGGCCATTTTGAAATAAAATATCCAAATATAAAGAACCAATCTCCACACTTAAGACAAAAGAACTGGCATGAACTTGTTTCATGCGTTACCGATTTTCCTACAAACATAAACACTTTTAACACTTCATATTGGTATAGAAACCTTTATAGCTCATTGTTATTAATAATGTTAATTGTAACAATATAATTTAGCTGTTTAAGTACATAACCAATCAATAAACAATTAGCAATGTATAAAACTAAGAGTCTATCTGTAGCAATGTATAACAACACAGTATTATATTGGTAGCAATGTATCACAATCAACAGTCTATCTGCAGTAATGTATAAGTACATCTGCAGTAATGTATAAGTACATCTGCAGTAATGTGTAAGTACATCTGCAGTAATGTATAAGTACATCTGCTGTAATGTATAAGTACATCTGCAGTAATGTGTAAGTACATCTGCAGTAATGTATAAGTACATCTGCAGTAATGTATAAGTACATCTGCAGTAATGTATAAGTACATCTGCAGTAATGTATAAGTACATCTGCAGTAATGTATAAGTACATCTGCTGTAATGTATAAGTACATCTGCAGTAATGCATAAGTACATCTGCTGTAATGTATAAGTACATCTGCAGTAATGTATAAGTACATCTGCAGTAATGTTTAAGTACATCTGCAGTAATGTATAAGTACATCTGCTGTAATGTATAAGTACATCTGCAGTAATGTATAAGTACATCTGTAGTAATGTATAAGTACTAACTGTTTATCTGAATAGGTTCACATCTATTTGTTCACACTACTAGTTTCTACCTTCAAAAATGCCATTACACATGTGCTATGTATAACTGACCCCCTGCTTCTTTATAATAGTTGCTTTCAGTTACTACATATGTAACGTAAATGCAAACATTCAGTTGACACCACATTCAGTTGACACATGCATTCAGTTGACACATGCATTCAGTTGACACATGCATTCAGTTGACACCATGTTCAGTTAACACACACATTCAGGTGACACCACGTTTAGTTGACACATGCATTATGTTGACACACATGTTCAGTGAACACCCATGTTCAGTCACCATAAATGTGCAGTTAGCACACATGCTCAGTTGACATACTATGGGGCACTTCATACAGGTTGCATATAGTCTGACAGTACCACCATACGTTCACGACCAGTGACCACATCCTATCATCTACTGTGGTAGAAACTTGGAATTGTTGAGATCAGCAGCTCATGTAGAACGCTCCATTAACGGCTTGTTTATACATGAACACGCATACACACAGGTATAAGCTACTAGCTGGGATAATGCATCCACTCTATCTAGCACCATTCAATGTCCGTATTCACATCATGTGCTAGGTCTTGTCAGATGTTGAAGGACTCTGCTGTTTGTTAGCATCAGACAGTGTGTTATAGGATGCAGATTTTCCGATAGGAGTCGGCCCTGAAACATAGTGGAATAACACAGATTAGCATGAAAACTGAAAGTAAATATGTGGCCAGATTAGCCAGTCATTAACCCACATACTGAGAACAATTTGCAAATTAAAAGGGTTATTGACAAAAAGTGTATGTTTTCCATAAAGGGCCTCCACTCAGGCAAAATGTAACTTATTAGAAAGAGCTAGAATTCCTGAAAATAAGCACAACTATCTGTGGTAAAGGACCTATGCTTCAACCAGAGTGAAGAGGACTTAGAAGTAGTCAGTAGGCTTAGTACCACATATCCTTAGGTGGTTTTATTGAAATTACCCGATGGTTAAGACAAACAAATCTTTCGGCGTTAAGACAGATATATGGACACCCAGCACTAATCAATGTCTCCTCCACTAAGTGTGGAATATATAATTACACCTGGCTCCCAAAAACTGTTCAGTAACCTGGCCAATCTGCCTACTAATTATATGTCAAATGATTTTAAGTGAATTATAGGTATTGTGTAGTTTGTACAAGTAATTAACCAGAAACAGATAATTCTATTATTGGTCAGTTCTTGATTGACAGCTACTGACTGGTCAATTAGTAAACAGCTGTTTGTTTAATTATAGATAGTTCTGTATGGCTGACGACGTTACATACAAGTGATGTTTGTAAAACATGTATGACCCTATGACAGCCATCATTTATGATTAAAGTCACGATGACCTTAACCTTTGACCTCCAAATTTGACCTTGACCGTTGTGAAGATTCTATACATAACAATTATGAGATGATGATAAAGAACCATTAGGTCTATTTATTTAAATAAAGGTTGTGGCAACTTTGACCTTTGACCTCAAAATCAATTTGGGTCATCAACTGTTGCTAACCACCTAATTATAAGCTTAATTATCTATAGAGCAAACATTCTGAAACCACCTGGTCTATCAACAAACTGGAATATTTGCAGACCATTGAACCAACCAACATGTGTATATAGTAATATATCCCCTTCTCAAAGATGCAACATCAAATGAAACAGAAAGTGGAAGGTTTCATGAAGGTGAAACAAGTCAAACAGAAGCAAATTAGTTTGTTATACCTGTATAACTATAGCCATAAGCTTTGTACGCTGCTGTCATTCCTGCTTGAGCACCAGCAATCTCTGCGGCTGACAGTGCCCTCTTAGTTCCACCACGACCCCTAGGACGTCCCCGACCCACACCAGATCCCTTAGGTCGTCCTCTACCTCGAGATTTCTTTGGAGTTGGTGTAGATATTGATGTATCATCTACTATGACTAGAGCATCATTACTACTGTCATCTATACCAAACAACGACTGTTGTGGAGTCTCACTGCCCACTGACAACTGTGATAGGTAAGAGATTTAAGTTAATCACTATCTTACAGAAATATTGTAACAACGTCTAGATTTCAAATGAAGTGATAAATGACCGAAAAGAAAACTTTAAGTGGTGACCAGCTTATTAAATTTGAGCAAATAAGAGCAGAAATCTGTCAAAACCTCATGTAAATTTCACTGGACAAAATTCTTACAGTCTATTAGGTTTTTTGCATTCCAATATGACAGTCAAAATCAGTTTTGTGCCTGCCAGATTGGCAAATTACCTTCGACTTTGAGGCAAGACAAAAAGTTTGTATTTTAAAAGTAATGTGGTCACTACACCCTAGCTCTTTCCAAACTATATAAGACACATTGGTTCTTTAACATGCCTGGTGTACAGCACGGATACATGCTAGACTACCGCTGGGTTTGCTACCAGTTCATCTCTAGTTGGGTGGGAAACACTAAAGTTGTTCAGAAATGTCACAGAACTGTGATAGAGAATGAAAACTAGAAACCTCTCTATCCGTAGGAGAGTATATTCACTTAACCACCATGCCACAGGTAAACATGGAGTTAAGGACTTCAGTTATAGCATGTGTCAGTATGAGCATAATGGTTATATTCATACTGTTATCACATGTATCAAGTTTTACCATACCTCACTTTGCGGACTGACCGGTCGGGAAGAATCGAAGCTAGCCAGTGAATCTGTATCTATGGCAGGGATTGTCACATTCTGTTCTTCTATTTTCGCTTTCTTTGATTCTTTTTTCTGTTAAAACAACAACAGGAATTATGGAAGTTGTATAAAAACAAAAAATATGCCTGTAACACTGCATTTAAACTTTGTTTTACCAAACTAAAGTCACATATTGGTAAACATTGGTACAAAATTCAGATAGCAAAAATGTATTTTTTGAGAGATTAACTGTTGATAACAGATAATCAGTTATTTTTAAAATGTTGTTTTAAAGTTCTTCTTTAGGACTATGGTATGTCTCAGCCTGGGATTGAATCTGAGACCTCCTTACACAAGTTGAATAAACTTTAACATGAATTGTATGAATAGTTTTGCTTCTTTACCTTAACATATTGTTCTCTCTTCCTTTTTCTGTCTTTCTCTTTATACTGTTCTTCTTTATCCTTCTTTTCTCTCGATCGCACAGTAACTGTGGAAATAAAACATTTATTGTTCAATACTGTATTTAAGGTCCCACCGGTCGACAGTATTACAGTCATAGGAGACTACCTAGTCACATTATCCTGGCAGTGGGAAAACCAACAATGAGTTCGAACTATGCTGAGCATCAAGCAAGGGAGATATACCAGTACCATTCATATAGAATTAGCCACACCAGGGCCTGGGCTTTAAAGTGTATAGAGCTATATTCTAGCAGTCATTCAATGTCAAAATAATCACTTGCATCGTGTTAAGTATGATACCAGACTACCTTAATTGCAAATTAAAACTTTGGATGGGTTCAGTATACTTTGATTCAATCATCGAAAAATAGACGATTCTTATAGTTTCATAGGGTGTACTAGAACACTTTCGTATGAAAATGGACAGTTTGCATGTCCAATAAATCACAGAGAGAGTTTCTGTTAAAACTGAAGCAAAAAATGATCTAATGGATATGAAAGCATAATTGTTTTTCTGTTTTTGAATATTTTAAAAAAAATATCTTCCGATATAGCTCTATACACTTTAACCCATGACCTCTTGCACTCAATGTGGATGCTCTATAATAAGGCTATTTAGGTAGATTATCACAATCAATTCATACTTAAACATTTATAAATAGATACAACATCGCCTACGTATTGAGAACTACAAACTGAAAGCTATTAGAAATTATTTATATTTACACATCATTTACACATATACATCTAAGTATAACTGTATATAATATTTAGAATTTTAGAATTTCAGAAAATCAATGAACACACTTGACCAAGATTTATCAATTTCTGAAATTATTGACTGTATAATAAAAATAGCTTACTTTTGGTATTGAGTTCATCATCATCTATAAGCAATGACACGACCTCCTTCGGTTTCAGTGTGTCTGGTTTAAAACTTCCTCCACTTATAACCATGCGTTGGATCTAAAATAAAAACAAACAATAGAAGCTTAACATACATAATATATCATTGATGCTTGTCACACTAAGAAAAATATGAACAATTTAGTTTAGTAGTGCTTCATAAGCCAAAATTTTATGCTCGAAGAATTTGTTAATTTTGCCAATATTTTCCATGTCGCTAACTTAAACACTTTATTAGTGTGGACACATGATATAACTCCTGTATTAATAACTTAATTTTAATAAATCATTGAGAAATAGTTGACATAACTAATGATGTGACATCAAAATATTTGTCTGTCTAACATTGTGGCGGGTAATCTGCTCTAATGATGTATATTTTTAATCAGAAACATCATTAGCTCAAGTCACAAATCATAGTAGAAACTCAAAATACCGACATGATTAAACAACATTGGTCGGTTCAGAGAGTTAGAGTAGAATATGAGGAAAGTATTCAGCAAGAAAATTCATCTCCTCTACCCAACTTAAGGTTGAAATTTCTATACTAGTCAGTATAATTTAATGTCAGAATAATAATTTTAGAGACAAATTGACTGAGACTCTGAATTGTCCAGTAGTTAATGTGCAGGATTTGCAGCGGGCTCTCAGGTTTTGATTCCCAATCACTAAAGGTAATACTCTCCAATGAAAATTTGACATGAGAAGTTATGGGATCCTTGTGGAAGAGATAGTAAGTGATGGTTAGGATACTGTCCAGGAACACTAGTCAGGGGAATCAGCTGTCATATTAAGTTAACTGACTAACTGTTAAGAGATGGTGTTAAACCTTAATAAGCTAACAACAAATATTTTTTACATACTTCACTTTTTTCTTTAGCTCTCTGTAAGATACGTTCCTCTATGGTACCCTTACATATAAGACGATAGACTGTGACCTGTTTAGTTTGACCCAGTCTATGTGCACGATCCATAGCTTGTTGATCTACTGTAGGGTTCCAATCACTGTCGTAGAATATCACCTATAATATAATATTCACATACTACATGAAATATAGTGAATCTACTCGTAGAGAGCACCATGTTTTTTTCAAGTCTTTTTGCACATCAAGACTCTCAATAATAAGAGATGTTTGTAAAACATGTATGCCCAAGAGGCAGTCCAATAGTCGAAAATGGTTAACGTCACAAGGGTCCTGATTTTTTACCTATTGACCCCCAAATCATCTTCTGTTGCTGACCAATCTCCATGTAGTTTGAAGATCATAGGGTAAGGCAATCTTGAGTTATTGAACAGAAACCATTGGGTCTACTGACCAACCAACAGACCGACATACATGAGCAAAACTATATACCCCTCATCAAAGATGGCGAGTGCATAATAATGATAACACTGGTTAACATTATTTAAGCTACATGAAGACTACCTGGCCACATTAGTTCCTGACACCTGGCAAAACAACAGTAACCTGGAATTACCCTCATATGCTGAACGTTATGCAAGGGAATACGTCAGACATATTACCAACCATTTTAAATGTCCATGGAATGAAACACCCTAAGACCTCTCATACTCGAAAGAGGTTACTCTACCACTACAGTGTCCTGTAGCCTTCAAGGATATCCCAATTTTCAAATTTATTTGCATGAAGTCTTTAAATGTCATGAAATATATGTTGAAATAATACTTCAAAGCAAGACATACATGTAATCTACTTCAGTAAAATAATATGTAGTAAGCATGAAAATTTAACAACAATGAGCCAAGGGCATTCATTATTCACAAATAGTTTAAGAAAGAAACTCAAAATTGTAAGTTCACAAAAACTAGCATTTAAAAAAAAAATTGAATGTTGGAATTATTGTGGTTAACCTAAACATATTTCATATTTAATGATAGTAGGACCATGGCTAGACAGACACAAAAGACAAACAGGGTCTTCCTTTATAGACAGTGTTTTATAGTATCAATAGAAGCGCATACTCTCCTCATCAGGTGATTTATGATCATGCACCTTCCTTTATCAAGCTGACAATCCCAGAAATAGTTTCCTAAACCACAAACTCATTATATACATCCAGTTGCAATGGAACACAAATAATGCATTATTACGCATCGTTGAATTTAGTAAACTGGAGTTAAAATCAAATCATACTGTAAAATCATTTAATTCAATGGGACAAAATTTTGTGGTTTTGGTAAAAATACCTTTTTGATAGGACGTTATTTCGTGGATTTTGCATTTCAGGAAATAAATACAAAAAATCAAAATCATTGTTCGATGGGATTTGATTTCATGGTTGAAGGTGAACCACGAAATTTAACCCCCCTACAAAAACAAGAGGGCCTGAAAGGCCCTAGGGCGCTCACCTGTTGCTCATTGGTCTAGGTATCAGTACAACCTATATTCTGACCATATAAATTTCATGAAGATAGGATCAAAACGGTCACCCCTGGAGTGAACACAATATTTTTCTAAGATTTGACCTAGTTTTTTAACCTTTAGCATGCTGCCTAACTAATAGGCCTACTACTGCAGTATACTACCAACGTAACGTCATGACGTCACTGCTGCAACTGAATTAATTTTTGTGAACTAACTGGGTAATGTGAGCAGTAGATCTACTTCAAATATTGGCTTGTTGATTTAATAACAACATTTGGCTTATACTAACCTTTCTCACATGTAGATATATAATTATCAAAACATAATGGAATTCTATTATTTATTTATTTTATTATTTTTAACATATAATTTCACAATTTCTGTCGTACTCCACCATCTGTGCCATTGTCTACTGCTGAAACATTGAACTGTTTGGAACTGGTATTGAATCCATCTTGTACGTGTAGGAGTGTGTTCATTAGCCTAACCATCCACAGTTTAATGGTACATTCTCATCCAGTTAGCAGCATTAGTATTGGTATCATGAACTGATCAGTCGACCGGCAGTTCTGAAAATACAAACAAAACTTTCTGAGATTCAGAGAATATTCAATAATTTGCCATGAAATAGAAACGTGTTAATTATATTGTAGATCTATTTAAAATTAAACACACGGAAAAAGATTGAGTATAGGCAGTAAAAATATGAGCCTAATGTGAAAGCCTGGACCTATCGCAGATTATGCATATAAATTGCAGTCAAGGAGAAAATTGCGTTAATTTTCACATTTTGAATCATTACAAATTGTTGCACTTATTAGTAACTTCAATTTCCAATATCAATTTCGTTTCTAAATAAGTTCAATTTGGAACAAGAAAGATAATATTTTCATTTCGTAAGTTTCACATTCCTCGCGAAAACACATAACAAATCATTTACCTGGACCCGAAAATGCATGATCGCTTTCGTCATTAGCAAATATTTCCACTTGCGTATAGCAGGCATTCATCCGCTTTATATCGCTGTTAATTTATCTGTAAAAACAGCTAAACTTGTAAATTTTATGCCATAATCGTAGTTTACAATCCTCTTTCGTACTTGACCTTAAAAAGTATTGGGTTAGGTAAAAATATTGACGACTACGCGCAAGAACGGAGAGAAGGTCGGCTTGTCGCATAAATGCGACCCGAGCGGCACGGAATAGAATTATCGTGTCGCTTCAAAGCGACGACAGCGGTAAGACGTAACGTCGTCTTGGTGCATATATGCGACGGCAGCATGCTAAAGGTTAAACTTGGCCTAGATTTCATAGAGAACAACATTCTGATCCAGTTTCATGATTGGATCAAAACCACGACCTCTGGAGTGAACACAATATTTTTCTAAAATTTGACCTAGTGACCTAGTTTTTGACCCCACATGACCCAGTTTCAAACTTTGCCTATATTTCATAGAGAACAACATTCTGACCAAGTTTCATGAAGATTGGATCAAATTGGTGAAATCTAGAGTGTACACAAGGTTTTTCTAAGATTTGACCTAGTGACCTAGTTTTTGACCCCACATAACCCAGTTTTGAACTTGGCCTAGAGTCCATAGAGAACAACATTCTGATCAAGTATCATGAAGATAGGATCAAAATTGTGACCTCTAATGTGAAAACTAGGTTTTCTAAGATTTGACCTAGTGACATAGTTTTTGACCCCACATGACCCAGTTTCGAACGTGGCCTAGATTTTATGATGAACAACATTCTGACTAAGTTTCATGAAGATAGGATCAAATTGATGACACATAGAGTGTACACAAGGTTTTTCTAAAATTTGACCTAGTGACCTAGTTTTTTACCCAACATGACCCAGTTTCAAACTTGGCCTAGATTTCATGGAGAACAACATTCTGATCAAGTTTCATGAAGATTGGAGCAAATTGATGACATCTAGAGTGTACATAAGGTTTTTCTAAGATTTGACCTAGTGACCTAGTTTTTGACCCCATATGACCCAGTTTCAGACATTGTCTAGATTTCCTGGAGAACAACACTCTGACCAAGTTTCATGAAGATTGGATCAAAACGGTGACCTCTAGGGTGTACACAAGCTTTTTATAAGATTTGACCTAGTGACCTAGTTTTTGACCCTACATGACCCAGTTTCGAACTCGGCCTATATTTCATTGAGAACAACATTCTAACCAAGTTTCATGAAGATTGGAACAAATTGGTGACATCTGGAGTGTACACAAGATTTTTCTAAGATTTAACCTAGTGACCTAGTTTTTGACCCCACATGACCCAGTTTCGAACTTGGCCTAGATTTTATAGAGAACAACATTCTGATTAAGTTTCATGAAGATTGGAACAAATTGGTGACATCTGGCGTGTACACAAGATTTTTTTAAGATTTGACCTAGTGACCTAGTTTTTGACCCCACATGACCCAGTTTCGAACTTGGCCTAGATTTCATAGAGAACAACATTCTGATCAAGTTTCATTAAGATTGGATCAAAACTGTTGCCTCTAGAGTGTACACAAGCCAATTGTTGACGGACGACGACGGACGGACGACGGACGAAGAGTGATCACAAAAGCTCACCTTGTCACTATGTGACAGGTGACCTAATTAATTATTAATTAATACAATCGAGGTATGTCAAGTGAGATTTTACATACCAGGGTACAAGCCTTAACATACCGTATTACCTCGTATTATTGCCCCCGGGGGCGATACATTTTATGAAAAAATTGACGGGGTGGGTGCTAATACAAGGATATACGGTCATAATAACTATTTGCAGACCAATGAACCATGTAATAATTAAAGGCGTTTCTGACAAAAAATGTATGTCTATCACAAAGGGCCATAACTCGGGCAATAATAATCCAACCTAGAATTCCAGACACCATCCACAACTAGGTTAGGTGCATAGTACTTGTGAAAGTTTTAATTGAAATCTGACAAATGGTTAAGAAGAACAGACATTCATCCATCCAACACAAAATCAACATTTCTCCCCCACTGCAGTTGAATACATATCATAAGTTTGCAGAAAACTACTTAAATTGTTTCGCTAAATTTAATTTTGGTGAGTTCTTGAGCGGTTAAAATAGGCGATATTAAGTAGCTGCGATAGTGTTCAAAACATTCATATGGACATTGCAGGAGATATCAAAAACGTGAAAACTTGTAGCCACCAATATGCTGACGATCGACAAAACGCAAAAGTTAGTGTATTCACGAAAGTAAATTGGTTTACAGTAATTCAACTCCAAAGTCCATAAGAGTAATATACTATAGCCAGGGGTTCTACTGAAGCATAATGCTCAATCCTGAAAACATGTCTCAAGTCTGTTCTAAATACCATTAGCACACATCACTACACCTTATCTATGCTTCAAACATAGTTTTGTTGTGAAAATTCAGATTATGGAACTTCAAATGACCATAACTTTGTCAATTCTTTGATTGTTTTCACCAAATAACTTTTATTGTGTTCAGAAAAGATAGCTCTATCTAATACAGTCAATCAGGATTATTTGGGCATTATTGAACCCCTGTATAGCTTTCTGTCAAACCATCAAATTATAGAAAACAATAAATAACTTACGGTATCAGCAGCAGTCAGGTTTATACCTAAACCACCGGCCCTTGTACTCAGTAGAAACACAAATATGTCAGATCTAGCTTGAAAGTCGGCAACCATGTCACGACGCTCCGATATCTTCGATGAACCGTCCAATCGTTTGTAAGTATGCTTTCGATGCCACATATACTCCTGAAAGTAAACAATAGTCACAGATAAATAAATGTTAACATCAAAATCATACTAATAATGCTATATGAGCTAGATGACCAATACAGGTTTCATAGAATCAAGTTTCCTAAGTTATGTGTCATACCTTACACTATAATTGCAAGGCATAATAGTATGTACTAGCAAAACTTTGTAATATCTTCCCAAATTGGTGTTTTTGTACAACTTGGACCTACGACAGATTTTAAAGATCTTTTATTATATAATGTCATGTATTCAACAATTTTTTTTTTCAATTATGCATGGAGATAGAATAAACACATCAAAGTGCCTTGCACAGAAGGAAAGGGTTAACATACGCAACAGTTACAGTCAGACAGAGGCATTATCAAAGATAAAGTGGTATTAAAACAGATTTGTAAATCTTCAAAAAATGTCCAAGGCGCAATAAAATTGAAGCGTATAAAATAGAATGATATTATAATGACAGAGAACATGAGCGAGTGTAATGTTACCGTGGTAACAATGTCAACACTATCATGACGAGGGTCATGCAGAATACACCCTGATTATCATACATCAATAACTAACACCCTCATCGTAAAAAACAACAATAGAAGGAAATTCATTAATTTACGAGAGTTTCAAATAGCAGTTACACAAGTCACGGCAACAATAGCAGCCGGAAACACGAAATCTTCAACCTGTGACAAGCTTCGAGCAATGAAGAAATTAATGATGTAAACTCATTGAATAATAATCATTTTTCTTCAGGTTACAAGTCCAAGTTAAAGCACGGAATCTTGAATATCAAAGACAAGGTCGCTGGAAGACACGATTGAGCAATGTTATACCCATTACTATAACAAGGTTAAAACACTTGTCAGAATTATCATTACCATGAGAAATGTCGGGGAAAGAGTGAATGTGATATCGCCAGATCGCCGAGACTCAATACATCTCGATACATCCAATGTGAAATATGATAACCTTTGACTCGGCTTCATTTAACGAATGATTTGTATAACCGGAATAAATTTGAACAGGTCGTAATAGTTTTCATCATTAAAATCATTACTATGATAGAATTCAACAGTTGATAATGGAGAACTGGGTATTATTGAACAGGTGGGGTATATGATGCTCACATGTTCATACTAATCAAGCAACAACTACATGAAATATCAGTCCCGTTTGATCCATGAAAATTGCCAATATTCTGTATTTTAATTAATGTGAGAATGCATCGAGATAAATTTAGTGTAATATTAGTAAAATCATTGTAACAGAATCACTGTAAATATGCAACAGGAAGAGAGTCATTAATAGGCAGTTTGATGGAGAACCCATTCATACGTGCCTCAGTTTGAGGGAGATGACATTCCTACGTGCTTCAGTTTGAGGGAGATCTAATTCCTACGTGCCTCAGTTTGAGGGAAATTCCATTCCTATGTGCCTCAGTTGAGGGAGATCTCAATCCTATGCACCTTAGTTTGAGGCAGATCCCATTCCTATGTGACTCAGTTTGAAGGAGATCCCATTCCCACGTGCCTCAGTTTGAGGGAGATTCCATTCCAAAATGCCTCAGTTTGAAGGAGATCCCAATTTCTTAGGTGCCTCAGTTTGAGTGAGTTCCCATTACTACATGCCTATTACCCTTTAAAACCACTGGGGTGATTAGTTTTGAGGAGCTATCATCACTACCCAGCCTCTGATAATAGTAGAATAAAATTAAATTTAAGGGAATTATGAATGTAAGGTTAAGTCAAACCTGTGTTAGGTTACCTCTACTAAACAACCATGTGCAACAATTTGAAACTTTGGATGATCTACCCCGAGACCTCTACCACTTGGCTTGCTAGAGAGAGCATTTTGTACAAATACTCAGCTTCAAGGAGTTATTTCAAGCATCCCAAAAGTAGCAAGAAGCTGAACATGTGTTTTAAGGGGGTTTAAGCATCTCACTGGATTACTGTGTGTTACATGATGACTCATTATTTAATGATTTTCACGAGTCATGAGACCCTCCAGAACCCTCGTGATTGTCATTATAATAAATTCAGACATCGCAGACAATTAATAATGCATGTGCTGAGAAATAAATCAATTATATTACAATACTATCTCCAGTTTTAACCAAGACTACATGTAATTAGTAAATATGGCAACTACTTCAATATTTATACAAACAAGATGCTGCAGAGTTGATTGTTGCTGCGCACAAGTTGCATCGATAACACACAACACAGAATAGTTTATACTGCAGTCAATAACCTCTGTCTGTTATAGACCTGCACACATTAGGTGTAACCATACATGTGCTTCTGTTTTCCCATGCAGTCCTGCAGACATTAGGTGTAACCATGTGCTTCTGTTTTCCCATGCAGTCCTGCAGACATTAGGTGTAACCATGTGCTTCTGTTTTCATATTCAGTCCTGCAGACATTAGGTGTAACCATGTGCTTCTGTTTTCATATTCAGTCCTGCAGACATTAGGTGTAACCATATGCTTCTGTTTTCATATTCAGTCCTGCAGACATTAGGTGTAACCATGTGCTTTTGTTTTCATATTCAGTCCTGCAGACATTAGGTGTAACCATGTGCTTCTGTTTTCATATTCAGTCCTGCAGACATTAGGTGTAACCATGTGCTTCTGTTTTCATATTCAGTCCTGCAGACATTAGGTGTAACCATGTGCTTCTGTTTTCATATTCAGTCCTGCAGACATTAGGTGTAACCATGTGCTTTTGTTTTCATATTCAGTCCTGCAGACATTAGGTGTAACCATGTGCTTTTGTTTTCATATTCAGTCCTGCAGACATTAGGTGTAACCATATGCTTCTGTTTTCATATTCAGTCCTGCAGACATTAGGTGTAACCATGTGCTTCTGTTTTCCCATGCAGTCCTGCAGACATTAGGTGTAACCATGTGCTTCTGTTTTCATATTCAGTCCTGCAGACATAAGGTGTAACCATGTGCTGTTGTCTGTCATAGACCTGCAGACATTATGTGTAACCATGTGCTTCTGTTTTCATACTCAGTCCTGCAGACATAAGGTGTAACCATGTGCTGTTGTCTGTCATAGACCTGTAGACATTAGGTGTAACCATGTGCTGTTGTCTGTCATAGACCTGTAGACATTAGGTGTAACCATGTGCTGTTGTCTGTCATAGACCTGTAGACATTAGGTGTAACCATGTGCTGTTGTCTGTCATAGACCTGTAGACATTAGGTGTAACCATGTGCTGTTGTCTGTCATAGACCTGTAGACATTAGGTGTAACCATGTGCTGCTATCTGTTATAGACCTGCAGACAGTAGGTGTAACCATGCCCTTCTGTTCTCATCTGCAGTCACAGCTGTATCCGTTGTCCAGTGGCTAGTGCTTGGATATGTAGGTCGTCCAGTGGCGAGTGCTTGGATATGTAACCAGGCTATAAGGGTTCAATTCATGTTCAGTGACCGGTCAAGAGTGTCACTGGCAACATATTTAGGCTGGTTATATGAAGTCCATGCAAACAATAAGCTCAACTAAACAATTAAGTGAACATTTAGAATCCTTCATAAGACAGGCAGAATCACCTGTGTGTAAAATGACTGCAATAGAATCATTATGCCAAACAAAGCACAGTCGTATATCTGTTGCACAATCAGATACTATGACAGTAGTTTTGTCCATTTATAGTAAAATCTGTAGCAATTTGTCATTGCTGCATCTGTAGCAATTTGTCATTGCTGCATGTATTTTGAGGCAAACAAGCTGACAACCAACAGACATAACTGCACAGGTAGCAGACATTAACTGCAGACAAGCAGACGGCATTCTTAATCTGTAGACAGGTCAATAACTAAACAAGCCAGAAAGAAAATAACATCAAAGACGAGCAGAAAAACAAACAGAATTTGAATAAAATAAATTTCACGGTCTGATCTGCAGATATAACAAAGTTGACAGGATTTTTTGGTACAAGGCATTTCCAGTAACTCCCGAAACCCTTCACAGACAGGCCTAATTACAATTTCTAATGAGAGACCCCTAAAAGGGGATTTATTACTAAATCATTTCTAATCTTCAAAGAAATCAACATCATTTCAACAAAATGCTACAACAATAACAAAAGGGGACAAATCCGGGGTCCTTTAATGAGACCCCAGTTATTATTTACCCCACCCACATGCTGTAAACAGGCATTTATCGAGTGTATCAACGGATCTCCCTGATAATCAACTTGTTGATTTAAAGGGTTCATAGGATAAAGTACAGGTGTCCCCTTACAAAGTACAGACACAAATGGTCCCTATCTGTCTATCATATTTCTAAAGACAGTAGCTTCCCAATGGGGTCTCCACCTTGTAATTTATGCAAGATGACCCCTAGTCACCTGACTGATATTTCCTGACCTGACAAGATTATTTATTGTAGCACATCAGCACAAGTAAGGGCTTAATACACTACTCCAATATCAATGTCATCAAATATGCTTCAACTTTGTTAACAAGCATATTTAATATAACAGTACTGACCCTCAATATCCCACCATACAGGTAATTGAAAAACATACCAGGGCTGGTATTTATAAAGCATCTTAAGTGCAAACTTAAATATTTTGAATTAAGTTAAAATATTGAGCTGCCAATATTTCACAACAAACGAAACAAAGCCCATGTTTTCTATATGATTACTGTAGCTCTTTACATAATGCTTCTAAACAATGTAAATAATTGTTAATTTTAGTTTTCCTGTTTAGCTGAAACACTTAAAAAAAGTTTTTACTTATGATGCTTTAAAAATACCGGTCCAGATCTCAAATTATTTTTTATCATAGTTGAAGTCCAACCAGTCAACAGTATTTCAGCGATATGGACACTGACACTAAACAAACTAGCTGTTGCCTAGAACAAACTTTGCTGAGGGGACAAGCAAGGGAGATATACCAGTACCATTTTAAGGACGTTTATTCATAAGTCACAACTTATTTTTTAACACAAGACCTTGTGCACTCAAAAGTGGACACTCTAGTACTAGGCTATCAATGTCAACCTCAAATAAGACCGGGAACTTCATGTACTGAGCAACAAGCAAGGGAGATATAACAGTACAGTTGTCATTTTTGTGCATCCATCTGTTTTCAAACCCAAGAATTTTTGCGTTTCAAGTCAATGTTCTACCACTAGGCTATCAAGACCTATAGCTTGGCAAATTTGACACAAACCTTACCTTTTGATAAGCATAATTTAACAGTTAATATCTTGCCAGCTTTTATTACCTCGGTTGAATGTTTTCATATTCCAGGAGTATCACCAAGACACTCGAGATGTAATACAAACACAAATTTGAAATACCAATATTTATGATTTGCTAGTGGTATATATTCTAAGCAAGAGCCTTAAAATAGATTCTGACAAGCATCAAGGTCAGGTTCATGTCAAATTTGCCGAGCTATACCTCAAATGTTTAAATGATCAGACTCAGGCTGTAATAAGAAACCAAAACAAACTCATGCCAACTATACATACATGTATAATTTACAGTATAGCATGATTCAATGATTTGTGTTTGATTTCTAATGTATAAATATGATGAGGAGCCAAGTTTCTTATAATAACACGTAATCAAATTTATCACCAAAAACACGTTTTAAGTCTTCTGAAATAATTTATAATAGATCAATTTCATATAGAGGATTGATTCTGAATCTCCCAATTCCACAAATTTATTTCATCTTCCAACCAGCAAACCTGTAATCACACTTTACCTACCGGTAGAAGGCTAAAATCATTTCATCAAAATTTCGCAAAATTTCGCAATCTAAATAATGGTAGGGGAACAATTCCAGGTAAAAATGGTTGAACCCTACCATTCATTTTAACAAGCTGAGTCATACCTTAAAATGTTCCTAAATGATTGTGCGTTACAATCCATGACATTTTTTACCATACTCATGGTGGCATTTTGAGAAATCCAAGATGGCGTCCAAGATGGCCGCCAAAAAAGTAAACATCACATTTTATCAAATTGCAGCCTCTGGGACATTGGATATGATATTTATTATGGGAATAAGTCGTTTTTACAATAGAATGTATGTTGTTCTTGTCATATTAGGTGATTTTGGTGGAACATTGGGTTGATTTAATATTTTTCATCATATTTATATCCAAATAAAGGCAAAAAATAGGGGGTAGGGGTAAGATTTTTAACAACCCAGGAAAATTTTGACCGCATATATAGCATTTCTGTTGTTAAGTATATGCTATATAATTGGGGGAAATGAAAATGTTTACAAATATACAATATAAAAGTACTTAAATGATGACAATTGACAATCAAAGTGGGTGGGGTACGATTTTATTTAAATCTGAAAAATGGTAATAGTTTACCTTTGATACATATTTGAGACACTATAACATAAATTGTTTACGTTTTCTCACTCCTTCATTTAGGACAGTTGATATATGTTTCATTTATGCATCTTTCAATCAATATTTCAAGCATTTTCTCAATTTTTGTCTTGATTTGGCCCAAAAAATGACATTTTTTTAGGGTAGGGGTAATTTTGTTAATAATGAAACCCTTTCAGCGATGGCATAGACTGGACTTGTCAATGATGAAGAAGAATTTTAGCATTAGTGCACTTGTAACAAAATTTGAAACAATACAAGGTTTGTCAACATTGATGTCAAGGTCATATTAGAGGTCAAATGTCAAATTCTGAAGGCATTTTTGCAATATGTATGCATGCACACAAACAGGTAAAATTAACAGGAATAAATGTCTTATGTTCATATCACTTTCTTTCACAATGTACAAGTACAGCTTATTTCTTTGATAAAAGAAAATATTTCTTAGCCATGGCAACCGGAAATATGGTTTCCAATATGGCGGCAATCATCACCATGTATACATTATATCATTATTCATAATCCAGCCAAATGAGCATTAATATGAAGGTAATTGTTCATGTTTTTATTGCCCCCTCTCTGTATGTGCAAGATTATGACACTGGTTGACTTCTTACCACACTTGCCAGTCGTCCTTTTGGTTATGGATGACAGATCCCAACAATGGTGAATCCCAGTATGGCTTAAAATGGCTGTTGCCAACATTGAAAAATTCCAATAATAGACAGGGAGACAGTTTTTTACACTTGTGAGTCCGTCGTATTACACAGACTGACAGTTGGTACATTGGTGAATCCCCCATCATACAAAGGAAGATAGTTCCCTACACTGGTGAGTCCCCCATAATACATAGGAAGACAGTTCCCTACACTGGTCTGTATCCCATAGGACATATGATGATAGTTCCCTACACTGGAGAGTCCCTCATGATACACAGAATAGCAGTTCCCTACACTGATGTGTCTCCCATAGGACATATGATGATAGTTCCCTACACTGGAGAGTCCCTAATAATACATAGGAAGACAGTTCCCTACACTGGTGTGTCTTCCATAGGACATAGGATGGTAGTTCCCTACACTGATGTGTCTCCCATAGGACATAGGATGGTAGTTCCCTACACTGATGTGTCTCCCATAGGATATAGGATGGTAGTTCCCTACACTGGAGAGTCCCTCATATTACATAGAATGACAGTTTCCTACACTGGAGGGTCCCTCATAATACATAGAATGACAGTTTCCTACACTGATGTGTCTCCCATAGGACATAGAATGATAGTTCCCTACACTGGAGGGTCCTTCATGATACATAGAATGACAGTTTCCTACACTGGAGGGTCCCTCATAATACACAGAATGGCTGTTCCCAACACTGATGTGTCTCCCATAGGACATAGGATGGTAGTTACCTACACTGGTGATTCCCCATTGACCTTATAATGATGGTTCCCGACACTGGAGGGTCATCCATTGTGCATAT
This sequence comes from Spisula subtruncata, assembly GCA_963678985.1. Lineage (NCBI taxonomy): Eukaryota > Metazoa > Mollusca > Bivalvia > Venerida > Mactridae > Spisula > Spisula subtruncata. The sequence continues at coordinate 23,010,364 of OY787661.1, forward strand.
TGCAAGGCAGTTCCCTACACAGGAGAGTTCTTTATATGGCCTAGAATTACAGTTGTGAACGCTGTGGAGACCTCCATTTAGCATAAAATAACAGTTTTCAACGCTGTCGAGACCTCCATTAGGCCTAGAATGACAGTTCCTAACGCTTAAGAGTCCTCTATAGGGCTTTGGAAGATAGTTCCATGCACCGGAATGTCCTCAATAGGGCCTATAATGACAGTTTCCAACACCGATAGGTCCAATATATTGCCCAGAAGGACAGTTTTCAACGCTGTTGAGACCTCCATTGAGCCTAGAATGAAGTTCCTAACACTAAAGAGTCCACCATAGGGCCTTGGAAGACAGTTCCCAGCACTGGAGAATCCTCCACAGGGCCTAGAATGACAGTTGCCAACACTGATGGGTTCTCCATATAGACCCGAATGACAGTTTTTAACGCTGTTGAGACTTTCATTAGACCTAAGATGACAATAGCCTACACTGGCGAGTCCCCACAGGGCCTGGAATGACAAGTGCCAACACTTGCGAGTTGCCAATATGGCATACGATAACTTGTTCTGTAACTTCTGAGTCCCCCATAGAACCAAGGATGACGACTTTCAATACTAGCGAGTCCCTCATAGGAGCTTGGAATACTGTTTGCTACACTGGTGAGTCCCCATAGTGACAGTTTTCAACATTGGCAAGTCCCTCATAAGATATACCATGACTCTTTGGTACTTTGAGTCCCCGTATATGGGATTGTATGATTATTTCCAACACGCATGAGTCCCAAATAACCTAATATAAGTCTATAGTTCCAACAAGTTTGAAGGTGTCTAGAATTTGAACCTTGAAATGGTCATTAATTGATATTGGTTTGAGTAACTTTAAATTAAAACTAAATTCAGTACATACTTTGTAGCATTTAATGGTAATACTGCCACAACTAATGTAATAATAACATATATTGATGGTATGAACCATCAATTTAAGATTCCTTGAATATCATTTATTTCATTCAAATGGCTTTTATCACTAAGCTGTAATGTTCTAAATAAAACATACAATGTCTACTGAAGAAATACATTCTAAACAACTTAGTTTATACCATATTGCAAAGGCAGGAATGTATATTATGTCAACACAAATACATGTATAGAAGAAATATGTATACTTAATTTTTTCCCATTTTGACCTTGAAAAGTCCTTGACCTTGCACTTACTGTAGTTACTGTTGAAATTCAATATGATGACCACTAGTTAATAAACATTTTCAATCCAAGTATGTGGTCATTATATCTACGAAATATATCGTATTTATGAAAATATCACTTTGGCATTTACTATTTAGAGTTTATGCATTTCACCATTCCTGGCAACCATATTGGACACCATCTTGGACTTTTCACCTTTCCCAATTGCATTTTTAAGGACTTTTTTCTGTTGATCAGCTTATGAATAAATTTCTTTTAAAACGCAAACATGTTTCTGTTGCAATTAGTTTCACTTTCAGTGCGAATTTGACTGGATTATAAATTATGTCTTATGTACATTATATTTGTTTGTATGCGAAGATGATGGCGGCCATATTGGAAACCATATTTCCAGGTGCAAAGGTTACACAATGTAACAATGTTTTCCTATATCAAAGAACCAAGATGTGTTTGTATTTTGTTATTTTGTTATTTTTGTTAAATATATACTTTAGTCCTGCCAGTACATTTTACATGTACCTTTTGTGGTAATATATACATATTGCAAGTTCTGAAAATCCTTCAGAATTTGACATTTGACCTTGACATTAATGTTGACGAAGGCCATATTGTTACAAATATTGTAACAAGTTCACTAATGCTAAAATTCATCTTTATAATTTCATAAAGTTAGTTAACAAGTTTAGTTCGTGCCATCGCTGGAAGGGTTTTCATTATTACCAAAATTACCCCTACGCCTTGTCATTTTTTGGAACCAAATCAAGAAAATTATTGAGTAAATGCATCAAATATTAGTTAACAATACATAAATAACACATAATGCCAACTTTCTTAACTGTAGGAGTGTGAACACAAAACAAATTCATGGTATAGTGGCTCAAATATGTATCAAAGGTAAACTATTACCACTTTTCAGATTTTAAGAAAATCGTACCCCACCCACTTTGATTGTCAATTGTCATCATTAAAGTATCTTTATTTAACATTATTTGTAAATATTGACATTCCTCCAACTTTATAGCATAAACTTAACAACAGAAATGCTATATGTATCGTAAAAATATTCCTGGGTAGTTAAAAATCTTACCCCTAACCCCTATTTTTTGCCTTTATTTGGCGATAAATATGATGAAAAAAATTAAGTCACACCAATGTTCCACCAAAATCACCTAATATGACAAGAGCAACATACATTCTTTTGTAAAAACAACTTATTCCCATAATAAATGACATACAAATGTCCAAGAGGCTGTAATTTGACAAAAGGTGATGTTTACTTTTCTGGCGGCCATCTTGGACGCCATCTTGGATTTCTCAAAATGCCACCATGAGTATGGTAAAAAATTACCCTCGTCATAAAGTACAAACATTTAGGAACATTTTAAGGTATGACTCAGCTTGTTAAAATGAATGGTAGGGTAACTCCAAAAATAGAGGCCTAAACTGGCATTTGTTCCTCTACCAAAAATCTAAGAGTTGCGTAAGAACTCGGGAGAATGAAAATACATTAACATATAAACTGATGTCGAAATTCAATTCAGATATTTAAATATTAATTTAATTTCCATTTATCTGAATTTTTAAATATTTTTTTTTTAAAAGTTCATATATTATTGACGCAGGTGAGTTTAAATCTTAGATCACATGACATTGAGACAAGCAGCTGCAAAGAGGGAGCATCGTTATAAAAAACATGTCATAAACCGTGACCCTGGGCAGACAACCATGACAGAGTCACCACAAAAAACTTGTAATTAAAGTCATAATAAATCATACTATCAGACTTAATCTTGTTTAAGGGAAAGTTTTACGAGACTAAAACTTCCAAAAGAAAGTGTTAACAAATGGTTATTAATTTATCCACCAACTATGCTGATACACCTGATTAAAACGACAAGGTAATATTTTCATTCTCCGCAAGACTACATAATGACTTAACAATAAAGCCGATATTAACTTTCGCCCCATATGGTAATTTTTCTTAAGGTCGTCTATAAATAGCTCCACAGATAACAATAACAGATGTGCAAGCTTTTTACAGCATGTTCGAAAAAAACTGAAAATTTTCACTTTTCTGACACAAAAAAATCATCGATCCAGTCTGGCGATCACCAATATCACAGATGGGGTAAAACGTTAACGGTTCAACATGACTTTAATTGTGTGTGGCGTTATTTTTTCAATCACAAAATCCACTTTCATCATTTTGATATCTTTATGCAAATTGTGTTATATTTTGGAGGGAAGTTTCAAATATAAAATTTGACGTCTGCTGTCATTGCTTGAGTTATCTTTTTATGCATTCATGTTCATAATTCCTCTTGAATACAATAACATCATAGCCCTGGACTTGACACATTGAAAGACTTACAAAAGATATGATTTTCACCCCTTAAATAATATCAGAAAAAAAATGCAAATTTTGTTATATGATTTTAACCCCGTCAAAAAAATGCAAACAAATTATGAATAAAAAGACGCTCTGAAGTAAAAACATTCAAACAGTGAAAGTAGCATCATATTATCGGGATGAAAAATTTATAAAACATTTAGTGAGAGTAATTACAAAGCGAAGTTCAAGGAATACTGTGATGTCATTATTTACGCATCTCATAAACTTAATTAAATATTCAAGATGTCATAAATGTCAATCAATTAGTTTTTTTATGAAATATAGCTAGAATAGGAGCACATGTCTATCAGTCATCCATTGTGCTACACGTTTTTTTATACAAGATTCTTTATTTCCGTCCATTATTACCATCACACATGCTGACAGCTTCCAACAGGTTACAAACTTGTCCTTGAAAAAATCTTTCAATGTACATGAAATCTGCATCAAGGCCTACTTAAAACTCATGATGCTTTGTAATCAAGGTCGGCTTTGACTTTAAGACATTTTTTAATCAAGGCACTCTCGGTACATCTTTGGAATCAAGTCTGCCTTAGGTCCTATCTGATCTTTGTAACTCAAGATCTTAGGAATAAAGGCCTACTTGAACCATATATGGGCCTTGTATTCTTAGCAGACTTTGTACTCATGATATTTGGAATCAAGACCTACATGGAACACAAGATCTTTGGAATCAAGGTTAGCTTGGTACTTAACCAAAACATAAATGCCAGCACTCTCCTTGATTGGTCAATTGAGAATTTGTTTGACTAGGCTCCTTAGGACAGATGGTTGGTTAATTAGTTGACCACTAGTAGAGGCTCAACAGCAATGAGCATAAGATTCATTTTAACCAAAATTGAACACTTTCTATTATTACCAAACAATTTAATTAAATCTTAAATATTTAATGACACGATGCCAGTATAACTATTCAATCAATCCAGAGTGTCTGATGCTCGTGAGCTTGTGTACGAATATTCCCAAGATGCCAAAACTTTAATTCTAATGCATAAATTGTGAGAAATTTGCATGAATTTAAATTTGTCCAATTTCATCCGATGAACATGTAATTTTGAATTGAATGGTGTTATCAAGAAACGGTTCAAACTACAGTTAAATGAAACAAAACTTGCAACAGATCGTGCAGGGGTCAGTGTAGTTTACGAGTCAGGCAATTAAGTGACCACTAACTGACTTGACCAGTGAACCATGAAACTCGGACAAAGTCAGTCAGCAATATGATCATACTGGATGTGTAATTGAGTTGGAACATTCGACAAAACATGGGGCCGGCGTAATGAAAAAACACCCAGCGGGATCAATTGTATAGCAATGCAACTTGTTGAATAGACCCCTAAAAGCTCAGCTTGAGAGCCCCACAATCGCTAAACTATATCCTAGGGGGTTGTTACCAAATGAAAAGAGATTAAGGCAAGCTTAAACAGTTCAATGTAGAATTATCAAAACAGAACAGATTCTACAATGATGAAATCTCGGCATGATATTTGTTGGCCAACATGAGATAAAGGGCCTACAGTGCATTTTGCATCTGTCAACTCCATACAAACAGGTGTCAGAGGTCGATTTCAAAGTAGTTTTCTAAAGCGATAAAATAATAGTAAAATCTGTCAGGGGTTTGAATAACTGATAATTGCATGGATAAAACAAGTCAGATAGAATACAGAAACAAGACATACAGGGCTTTCATCATCAGAATGTTTGTACAATATTTTTTAGATTTTTTTTAAGCTCCTTCAGTCAAAAGTATTTTAGTCACACGTAGACTACCCTGTCATATCATTCTGACACTAGGCCAACCAGCATTTACCTGGAACAAACTTTGCCGAGCATCAAGCAAGGGAGATATACCAGTACTAACACAAGTACTCTTTTTAACGACTTTGGTATGTTGCAGCCTGGGATTGAACCTCAGACCTCTCAAACTTAAAGCATAGGCTCTACCACTAGGCTATAGAGGCCGATGTCAAACATCACATATTGTCATTATACAACACAGTGTATCCTAGCCAAAATTAATGTGCAACTTTTATTAATATAATTTAAGATACAGCAAAATCTTCATAATAAGATCAAAGTGGTCTTCTAATTGCGGAGTTGGTCTTAATACAGAGGCAGAATAAAAAGCAAAACAATAAAATTCATTTTAAAATATTTCTCAATTTTAGAGGAAATTTATTATAAATTAGTACTGAGGTGGTCCTCTTCTTTAAAACTTAATGTTTCCAATGGCATTTGGCTAAGCAGGGTAGCAGTAAATTAATTAAATAAACATGAGCTTCCAAAATTATTCAAAATCAGACTTTCCCATTCAATACATTGTATGTACTGAGCATTGTACTCATATCTATCTGATTAAAGAAATACATCCATGTATTTTTATTGCATTAACTTTTCTTTAAAAACCCAAATAAATATTTAATTTAAATACGGTTCAAAGCATTAAGAATTTACTGAATGATAACAAAAAGCAACCCACATCTTCTAAAGTCAGATCAGTATCATTATCACTATCTGAGCTGGACATAAAGTCTGATGTATTGACCAAGTTGTGATATATTGACCACCGGACTGGTCACCTGTAGCTGGGAGTAATCTACAGACTGGACAGAAAGGAACCTGTCAAACAATCGGGACAATTCTACCAAGCGGTCAGAACTGACCCTGTCAAATGATCTGACACATATATCAGAATTTAAACAGATACCCGTATCTGGTGAATTTGTAAATTTACATAAAAACAATGTGATATACAGGAAGCTATCCTCGTGCAACTAGTCAAGGTAATAGCCTCAGGTACCCATACAGGGTAATCATGTCCCCCACCCACCGCTCCCAATCTGCATCACAATACACTTCAACTACTGAGATAAGTGCTTTAATAGGACACAAGGTGAAATAAACTACACACTGGACAGTACCATTAACTTAAATGATAATCTATTTTAAGGACATTCGGTTTGGGGCAATTTTTGTCACATTTCGGACAAATAAGCTCACAACAAACAATAGTGTGCATTACTCCGGACAGGATACATATATCACACTAAATCTGGCAGACTGAAAACACTAGCGGGTAGTCGTGAATAGATATTGAATGAATACAAACAAAACATTGAATTTATCCCGAGAGTCTTAATATGGCACTTAAGCTTTACAAGGAACCTGCATTTTTATCAGACACATTGTATTTAAGGGTTATTCCCGAACATTTCTAGGAGCATACTTCTTCAACAAGCTGCAATTTTCTCAATGAACCGCCACAATGGTATAATACCTAGAGGGTATGGTAGTGGCATGACATGTATATAACTGGACGGTATGGTGGAGGGTGGGTGCATTATGTAGATTGTATGAACTGCCATGATAATTGGGTTAATATACCTGGAGGGTATGGTAGTACTATATGGCAATATGGTGGGTGTGGCTGCATCATGTAAAGTGTATGTCACATGTAGGTGGCAGTAGTGTTCAAATGAGTTTTTAGGTAAGAGTTCAAAGTTTCAACAGCTTTGAAACAACCTTGTTTTTTAGAATCTCAAAAGGTGAAAGAGTCTATGATTTCAACTATGAAACAACATTGCAAGCTGACGATAACTTCACTTTCTAAACAATACTATCAATCTCAATATAAAAGCTTAATATAAATATAATTTCTGTAAACACTGAGCAAACCTGTCAAAACCATTGGGACATCCAATCAAATGGAAACTAGCTGTATATGAACATAAAGGCCAAAATAGCAACTTTGTAGGCAAGTGCTCAATAGACTCAGTGATTTCCCTGATGTAGGTTTTCTGCATCAGGGACGCAATTTTGTGGCTTGGGACCCTCATTTCTGTATTACTGTGCATCCTTGGGACCCCCAATAGGATCGCTCAAATAGACATTTTCATTTCAGCTGGAATATTTTCTGCTATTCATTGCACTTAGTCTTGTGGAGCATTGAGCAATCTGAATTTGCTGTTTTATTTATTTACATGTTTGATACTTACCGCAGGGTTCTCGGCAACGCGTAATTACGCGTATTTGGACGCATACTTTTGAAATCAGACGCGTAAAATCGGCGATCAACACGTTTTCGGGACGCAAGCTTTTTCCGACGCACGCGTTTGACCTTGGGTCATAAATTCGTCGTAACAATAAACAATTGCAGCGTCCCTTGTATCGAGTAATTGACAGGCGAGAGGCGGGGTTAAATACCCAAGATATGCATCGTGAACCAATCAGCGTTCGCGAGTCCTCAGATAATCATTGACGCGTCCCCCGAAAAATAAACTTTATTAGATCGATGCATATGTGTAAATCACAAACTGCTACGTAAACACGTACGCTTTAATTGATTGGTGATAATTGATATCTCCACTAAATTACTGACCGTGTCGTTTATTAAATTGCCGACAGATTTATACGACGATTTTAATTTTTGTCGTAACGTTGTAACATCGGAAAAGCAATTCGTTAATCCAAACTTATTATTTACGATTAACGCGTGTGTTATAAATTAAATCCAAACAATAATTTCGAATTATACAAATGCCGAGTTAAAGAACATACCTATAAAATTCATATTCCGCGCTCATAATTCCTTGATAAAACATTCACAATCCCAACACAAGCAATATTTCCGACTCGAGGTCATTTTGACCTAATTACGGAAGACGAAAGTTTCAACTGTACTCAGTAAAGGTCGTCAGTTTCAATTATCAAACGCACGTGCGGCGACAATTTCTACATCAAGGTCGTTTGATGGAACTGACGCGGGTAACTTCAAAGGAGCGGTCTAGCGATTCGGAGAACTTTGATCGTGCGACATGTGAACCTAATGCCGTAAATTGCATTCGATATACGTGCATTTTTTTTTAAATTTGAAAATATGACTGATGCAGCTGTCTTTTTCTGGGTTTTCCAACTTTGCTGATTTAGTTCACTCGCGAACATTCATGATTCAACGCATGTCAATTGACGAGATGTTTAAAGCATTGAACGATGCTGGTATGATTCGAGTTTTAACACAATTTATTATATTCAAACATAATCAATCATTTTACGAGCTTTTGGCTGCAATTGACCGTGAATAGGATAAAGTACGACATGCAAGTTACAAATTTCGGACGCGTACATATTTTCGGATGAGATCGATTTTTTTTGTCTTTTCAATTTTCGATCGATCTTTTATCAATTATTAACACCAAAGACTAAACTAATTTAGGTCTTTGTTAATACGTAGCAAGAATGTTATGAGTATGTAAATTGTAATTTAGCTCTTTTTTCTGGGTATGAATGCTGATTCTACCATTCAGTAATAGGTTAAGGAGGATCAACCACAAAATAATTAAGCTGCTTAAAAATGTCACATATTGATATAAAAAATAAACATTAATTGGTAACAAACAACTGGAAAAATAGCTCCATAATTCACCAGAATGCAGGATTAAAGGCTTTAGAAATCAAAATTTTCTTGGGGGAGATCCCCAAACCCCCCTTGCGGGAGGGGGTCACCCCCTCCCTCACCCTCCCCCACTCGTCGCTACGCGACTCGGTAACAGTCCTCAGGACTCCTACTTTTGTGCAAAAAGGAGTCCTGGGACTCCTACTTCAAAATCCTACAGAGAACCCTGACTTACCAATAATGAACTTGAAATGCATTACCGTATAATGAAGGGACCCCCAAAATTTCTCAGGGACTCCTAAATATAAACCTTAAGGGTCCTGGGACCCTCGTATGAAAATTCCTAGGGAAAACCCTGTGGACTGAGTACTAACTCATCAAATGATCATATAGGCTACAATATAACACAGGGCCATTATTTGACCAGTATTTTTGGGCCTAAATTGGACCCTATTTCCCTCCTAAATGAATATACATTTACCGCCAATTTTCTGAAAACAAATCCCCTCCAAAGGGGTCCCAGTCCCCCAAAATCTAGTTAGGGTCCTGTAACATGTGAGTAAACTATCACTACTTGTACATACCTCTAGAAGGTCTATCATCTTGGTCATCTGTGAATATATCAGTACTCTATGTCCCTCATTCTTGAGTCGTTTGAGTAAAATATCCAGTACATACAACTTGCCAGCGTCTGTGATGATCTTCTCCTTGGCTGAAATATAAACAACCACAATTTAAACATTGTCATAGACTCTCCAATTAACAGTTTTTCTGCCCTATAGGGACTACCAAGCCAACTATACATTGCAACATACATGTATCTTTACAATGCTGAATGCATGCATCTTTACAATGTTGAATGATTGCATCTTGACAATGCTGAATACATGCATCTTGACAATGCTGAATGAATGTAACTTTACAATGCTGAATGAATGTATCTTTACAATGCTGAATGATTGCATCTTTACAATGCTGAATACATGCATCTTGACAATGCTGAATGAATGTATCTTTACAATGTTGAATGATTGCATCTTGACAATGCTGAATACATGCATCTTGACAATGCTGAATACATGCATCTTGACAATGCTGAATGAATGTATCTTTACAATGCTGAATGAATGTATCTTTACAATGCTGAATGATTGCATCTTTACAATGCTGAATACATGCATCTTTACAATGCTGAATGATTGCATCTTTACAATGCTGAATACATGCATCTTTACAATGCTGAATACATGCATCTTTACAATGCTGAATGAATGCATCTTTACAATGCTGAATACATGCATCTTTACAATGCTGAATACATGCATCTTTACAATGATGAATACATGCATCTTGACATGCATCTTTACAATGATGAATGTATACATCTTTTTACAATGGTGAATACATGCATCTTTACAATGATGAATACATGCACCTTTACTATAATGGATGAATGCATCTTGACATGCATTTTTACAATGTAGGGTGCATGCATTATTCACAATGACAATTGTGTGCATCTTTACAATAATAGATGAATGCAAAAATCTTTACAATGATGAATAATGAATCTCCACTTCCTTGATAGATGACATGATTTTGGTAACTCTAGACATCTCCACCTTTTTAACAATTAATTCCATGGAGTGTGTCAACAAGAAAGGAAAGCATGGATTCTCATATTGGCTTTTAATTAACCATAAACAGGCATTAACTTTGAGTGTGAATATAATTATGACATGTAAAATTCATATCTTATCTCTGGTATCTAACTCACATTACCTAAACATCAATACCTGCTGAATTTACGAGCTACCCTTAATGTGAAAATGACTATCTATTATAAAATATCAGTGATGAAGAATCACATTGTCTAAGTGACAGTATATTAAACTTTGATTATATTTCATTGATTGTTTTCTCCACGTATAGTCTTTCAGACAGGTGAAGAGGTCAAGGATAACTCGTCATCGGATACTCTCCGCTAGTGGAGTCATGAAAAGTCAAGAGCTCTTCAAACATAGAAGTACAAATAGTGAGACCAGATGGCATCTTGTCGCTATGGTAACTGCATGTCTAGAGCCCCCTCAGAGAATAAAATGACCAAGAAACTGAAGGATTGATAAACAAGTAAATGATTAATAAATATTATTAAACATCATTAAACTACACACAGAGAGATAAGGCAAGCACTTATAATACTGAACTCACAGTGGGAGTACCAAATGTTCAAAGACCAAAACCATTTAGTCATCACCTTTATCCCGTATGTACCTCATCAACACAGCTCTTTCAGCCTAACAGTCTCCAACAGTACAGGGGCCTTATTCACAGGGACCTTATTCACAAACATTGTAAGACTGAAACTCACACTTAAATTGACAATATTTATAATCAATGCCGTTTCTTTGTAATAAGGTTTAATCATGTGAAATTTTGTCGGATTGTTTGTTGTTACCCATCATTTTTATCAAAATCGTTACATTTAAAACAACATAGAAAATTTGACAATGTTAAGTCTAAGGCTGAGTTTTAGATTTATGATGTTTTTGAAGAATGTCCCAGGGAACACTATCAGTCAAAATTGGATCCCCCCAAACTAATAAACAAATCAAATGAAATCGGCACGGAAGAGGACATTATAACCCCATCCCACCTGTAGAAAGAATCTGATATGCAAATGAACATTTTTTTCTGAAATGCCTCGACATAACGTATTTCTATAGACCCAAGACTCGCAGGTCAACAAACACTATGACATAATTTATACAGGTGGAGATAATTATTCAGTGTAATCAGCAAGCTCCATCTTATTTCCAATATGCTTTCATTCATGTAGAATATGCTCAATTTAAATATTTATTCATACAAGCCAGGTAAACGATATGGAAATACGTTTCTCAATACGGAGATAAATGATGTGCCTTTTCCGAACAATTTAGTAATCATATAAATAAACATAAGGCTTCCCCAGGGGACTGTGACAATGAAACATTCAACACTTTAACAATTAGAACATTACTGCTTGGTTATTATAGAAACAGGTATTTGCATAATATGATACCATGTTTATGCTTAATTATTCATTGATTTCATTCTAAATATAGTAACATATCTTTCAGCATCAGTTATATCACATAACAAAATATCACATGACTTCACATATTTCATGCGGTTGGTTGAATGGAGCGAGCGGACAATAGTAATAAATAGTATTCATTTTTTTAATCGTACTGATGATCATTGGTTCATATCTGTGTCTCAGAGTCTGACAAGACTTGGCAAGATGACAAGAACAACTAGAGGTAGTATGTCAGTGAAATGATAGCTCGATCACCATAAATGGTACACACACCACTTTGTTGTGTAAACACTGACAAATGGGTTCTGTCATAAACGAATGATTGGTGAGACGCAGATTATTGGTGACGAGGATTATGGGTAATTGTTCGAGGCTGAGTTTATTGATTGGTTACGGCAGTCATCAGGTGCATTATAGTAAACAGGGTAATGTTACGTTGGACTGGTTTCTCGTTTAGTTTCTGTTTGACTGGTTCAATTTTCAAACAATATTCAGGGTGTTGGTTCATTATTTATATTGATCACAGATTGGCAGGAAAAAACGACCACTTTGGTCCGGACCATTTCTATCGTAATTTTTAATAAATACAACTGTTAATTTTTTCGAAAACAAAAACTTATCCAAACACAATTTTAAATCAGTGTTCAATCATCAATAGGTTAATAATGAAAACCCTCAATACTTTCATAGCTTCATGGACAATCGATGCAATTTAGGCAAATACATGTGTGATACCAATTATAAGGCAAATTTAGCACAAAGCATGAGTTACTGCATAATGTTAAATGTTATAGACACCAAGTTGTAACTTGCATGTTACAAAGATTACAGGAACCAGGTTTTGTGTCCTAGAAATTGACATAAACTGACACAGATTCAGATGTTGACAAAGCTCTTCATTGTAAGATTGCAGGAGGTACAAAAGCTATATAATCTATCTACTTCCTGTGTTAAATAATCAGATAGAGCTTTGTTGCTGTTAGTGTGACAGGTAGAGCACTGTTGCTTGAATCAGATAGAGCATTGTTGCTGTTAGTGTGACAGATAGAGCACTGTTGCTTGAATCAGATAGAGCACTGTTGCTTGAATCAGATAGAGCACCGATACTTTAATCAGATTGAGCACTATTCCTTTATTCAGATAGAGCACTGTTACTATCAGTGTGACAGATAGAGCACTGTTGCTGCTAGTGTGACAGATACAGCACTGTTGCTGCTAGTGTGACAGATACAGCACTGTTGCTGCTAGTGTGACAGATAAAGCACTATTGCTGCTAGTGTGACAGATACAGCACTGTTGCTGCTAGTGTGACAGATACAGCACTGTTGCTGCTAGTGTGACAGATACAGCACTGTTGCTGCTAGTGTGACAGATACAGCACTGTTGCTGCTAGTGTGACAGATAAAGCACTGTTGCTGCTAGTGTGACAGATACAGCACTGTTGCTGCTAGTGTGACAGATACAGCACTGTTGCTGCTAGTGTGACAGATACAGCACTGTTGCTGCTAGTGTGACAGATACAGCACTGTTGCTGCTAGTGTGACAGATACAGCACTGTTGCTGCTAGTGTGACAGATAAAGCACTATTGCTGCTAGTGTGACAGATACAGCACTATTGCTCTAATCAGATAGAGCACTATTGCTACCAGTCAATGTAAGGCTTGCAGTCTTATCAACCTGTACAATCAATACCTAATGTCAATATAAAACAACATTATAAATATCTGCCTCTCATTAAATAACCATTAACAGACAAAATCTCCCCGACCAGATGCTTCTTTTTACACAGTTTCCAGGTAACCAATACAATGTAGTCAAATAACACAATAAAAATTTCATCACAAAAAATACATATTTTTCATTAAAGGACATTGAATGTCTCATTCAAGGAATGACATGGATCTAATTAATTGAGACAGTAGGTTTAAATGCAGTATGACATGAAATGGTTGTAACGGAAAGAAACCTTCCTGAGACCTTAGTTACGCATGGCTTGTTGTCAACAAATAATGCACGTTGGTGCAAGAAGCTTGCATCTTACTATATACTGTACGGAGAGATACTAGTGTGGTGCAACAAAATGACTAGAAGGTGTAGTCATTTCAATAAGTAATACTAAAGAGGGAACTATCCCATTTGAGAGAATAGCGGTGAACACCATTAACCCAGGTATACCTTGTTAAACCTAGATCAGCATATTTACAAATGATTCTCTTTTGATTTTGTAAGTACTGTATATTCCAACATAACACTATGGAGCAAAGCAATCTCTTGCAGGAAATAATTGTTCTGTATCAGTGTGGAATTGATTAATAAATCACAGTTCATTGCTTTGGAAAATTTGTCCCAGTGACTGCTGGCCTCTGGTCAGTTCACCTTGACCACTTAAAGCTGAACTTAAATTGTCTAAAATTGTAATATTGATACTCAATTGAAAAGATGAAAGTAGAATGTGAATGATTCTGCTTGTGTGATAGAGTTGTCAAGTGAGCGATATAGTGGTCAGTTAGTGATATAGTGGTCACTCAGTAATAGATTGGTCAGTTTAGTTTACTCCACACCGCCCAGAGACAATGGATACTTTAATTAACACAGTTTTATCATTATATCCACGATGCTATCAATCCATTAAGATAAGTACCCTTGAAGCGATGCTACTGGACACTTGTTGGTCTCCACTGACCACAGACTGACCAGTAAGCTCAAACTGACCACAGACAATGACATGACTTTGACCATATCCTTTGGCTGAAATATTAGCATAATTGGATGACCACTAAAGACAACATTATTTTTACATGTTAAAGTTGTTTGATAAATGGTACAAATCAATAAACCAACTCCCCCGGGAGACTGCAGCAAAGTGAATAACAAAACTTAACAGTAAAAGGGAGGCAACCCAGTAACGGCCCAGAGTGCATCACTGCATGTTGGATTAAGGTGACATATGGCAATGGTCATGAACAAATTGACCACAAGATTTAAGTGGTCAAGTGAAAAGATGGACAAATACTGGCAAACATCACACTTCAGTATCAATAAACAACTACATAATCACATGTACAACAGGAAATGGCCGTAAAAAGGGTATAATCAGTACCGAAGCATACGCTGATTGACCCCTTATCTGGGACCCTTGTGAGCCAATATGTCTGACCCCTAATATACACCTTTCGCCCCATCTGTGCAAACTTAATTATAAATTCATGACATGACCAGTAACTTTATTACACCATTCTAAGTCTTAAATCTGTCAAGACCAACCTACGGACTGATTAAATTAATACATAAAATCAACAGGCATGGTGATTATCAATAATACCTCTATCATACATTACAATGAGAAAGCATTTTCATATTAGTATTTTTGCAGTCATTGTTTTCTATCTATTTGTCTTTGCAAGTACCTTTTTTGTTTTAAAATCAAAATTACAAAGGTACTTAAATTCTGAAATCTTGTTTTAGGTAGTCACTAGCAAATTTTGGTATTCAAGGAAATAAAACCTTTATGGTAAATTATAGATTTTAAATACATTTATAAGCCTACACTGTCCTAACGGCTTCTCCCATTCTACTTGATCTAAGACTGCTTCTTTAATTCTACTTAAAGTTAACAGTATTAAATGATTCAATATGCCTGCCTACCCTGTTACTTCACTTGACACTGCAAAAACCAGCAGTAACCTGTATCAACAAACTATGCTAAGCATCAAGCAAGAGAGGTAAAATTACCAGTACTGTTTTCAATGGCCAGGGATTGAACCAAAGACCCTTCGCACTCTAAGCGAGCAATGGCAGACTTTATATGCACTCAAGAGTTGTAACTCTATCTACCTGTTTTATTAATCTACTGGTGTCAATGAAGCAATAAATGGGCCCTTAAAAAGGGAATAATTGTCCCTTAAAAATCATGAAACTGTTGACACATGGACGTTAAAACGCCAATTACCTCACCAGACCATAACTTATGGACCTTAATTTCAAATAATTAGCCCCTACAGCTGCAGAAAATACCCATCAGGGAAGTCAGAGCGAAACATGTCCTCACACTTCTTGGCCCCTTTCAGCCCCTTTTGACAAAAATATTGTATTCTAAAATCATAATATTCATAATTATATTTTTTATAAAAGATATTTATAGTTAAATCTAATCTTTATTCACATTTCAACCTGTTTTAAGTCTTTTCAAATTACAAAAATCTAATAATATGAAATTTGTTCTGGGAAAAGACTTATAAAAAATGTTAATAAAAAGTTGAATATAACTTTTAATGATAATAATATTTTATATGTACTGGATTTTACCCATGGAGAGAAAATTATGTGGATCATGTCAAATAGGATGGACGGACTATAAAAATTCATGTGAAAATGAACATTATAAATATTAACAAGTTGTTGAACAAGTGCAAGCAATACAATAGTCACCTATCGGAGACATGCCTCTTATTTACCTATTTGCACTATTTCTGTCTCCACCGCAACCACAATTCACCCCGTGTACCCCGATAATATGTATTAGACAGAGTACTGCTGTTTAGACAGAGCGGAAAATGTCGACGCTTGAGAGGTAATGTATTTTGTGCCTGTTACAATTATTTCGTGTCCATACCAGCAAATCGAGGAACATGTATGTATGCAGTGGTTCTTCCTCGACATGTAGGTGTATTTTTTTCCGACCAGAAACGTAAGATTCGATTTTAAACGTTATAAATGCGTCCAAAAGTCCAAAGTTTAGTCTATAAAAAATAATTAAAAATACTTCTAGACGGCGGAGAATACACAAATTTCGTGAATATGTAGCGAAATAATAGTACCATATTCTTTCACAATGATATATTCACTGACGTAAGTATCTTTCTAAAAATAACAGTTTTTCTACACTTAGTGTCGCCAAAATGGTACTGCTTATGTTATATGGCTGATACTGCTTATGTTCAGTGTAAATTTAATAAGATACTGCTTGTGTTGTTTTTATTTCATGGGTAAATGCTGGCACACTATTGATAATCAAATACTTTTTGGGATTAAATATACTCTA
Organism: Spisula subtruncata; assembly: GCA_963678985.1. Classification (NCBI taxonomy): domain Eukaryota; kingdom Metazoa; phylum Mollusca; class Bivalvia; order Venerida; family Mactridae; genus Spisula; species Spisula subtruncata. The sequence continues at coordinate 23,027,488 of OY787661.1, forward strand.
GAGTCCTTACTAGAAATAGGTATATATATGAAATATTGTGAATTTGCCTTATTTTTACCGAATATTCAAGTACAGATCGACGCCGTCCTTCTGGACTACAGCAAAGCCTTCGACAAGGTTCCCTACGAGAGACTAGCACTCAAGCTACAGTACTACGGCATAAGAGGAAACCTGCTGCTTTGGATAAGTAGCTTCCTGGAACACAGAACCCAGCAAGTACTGGTCGAAGGGCAGTCATCCAACACAGCACCAGTCACCTCCGGCGTACCCCAGGGATCAGTCATTGGAACCCTCCTCTTTCTGCTGTATATTAATGACCTCCCACTTCGGGCAACATCTACATCCCGCTTGTTTGCTGACGAAAGTCTATTGTACAGGATAATTTGCTCTACAGAAGATGCCAAAGCCCTACAAGAGGACCTGGACAGGTTACAGCAGTGGGAGTGTGACTGGTTGATGTCATTCAACCTATCCAAATGTGAGGTTATCCGTATTACCAGGAAGAGAATCCCCATCAAGGCGACATACTTCATCCACGGCAGCGAACTGCAAGTTGTGGCAGGGGGCAAGTACTTGGGGGTTTACATAGACGAAAAGCTCTCCTTCAACACCCATGTTGCTACCACAGCGAAGAAAGCAAACAACAGTCTCGCTTTCCTGAGAAGAAACCTGACAAGCTGTCCCCAACAGATCAAGGCACAATGCTATCAGACGCCGAACGCCGTTCCAACACCAAGCTAGTGATGGTCTACAGAATCACCACGGACTCGTCGACATCCCAGCCAAGGCATTTTTCCACCCAACATCAATCAACACCAGGGGCCACTCCACCAGGTACTTGCCTCCCTTCTGTCGTACAGATGTGTTCCTGTACTCCTTCTTCCCCTCCACCATCCGACTCTGGAACCAGCTCCCTGAGCACGCCACTATCGTCGACGGTGTTGAGGCCTTCAAGAGGGGTCTGACCAGCGAATAAAGAATATGCTGTTTTTAAACGTTTTTTTAAACTATCACTCTGTAAATACTGCTGCACCGCTCACACGATTTTAGTAGTACGACATCGCCCAAGAGTGGGATCTGTACTAAACAGGAAGAAGAAGAAGAAGAAGAAGAAGGGTAGAGCACGCGATTTCTGACTTCGGGGTTGTTGGTTCGCATCTCCGACTGGCCAACTAAATTTAATTATAGTAAGTATGGGTGCTTTACACCTGGATACTCTTTTATCAAGGAACTTACGAAAATCTTTAAATTTACGCTGAAACTTAAATTCCTTAGTGAGTCTATTACGTTTTCTTCTATAAAAGAGGTGAAAATATTGTTTAAAATTATAAAGGATAATTTTATATTGGTATGTAAGTTTACGATTATCATAAATGATTTGAGAAGTCAGTACCCTGGCATGTAAAAAACACAAAGGATGCATCTGGAATTAGGGCATCTTCTGTATTATGCACTATCCCCAAAACGTGTCCGTTGGCGACAGGTAAATAAAAGAAAAACGCATTCGTGCTTAGAAACGATATGCTATCGACTAGCACTGTTCGCCGGTAGCGTGTCGTTACGTAGGCATACTACAGATCGGTTGATATACTACATAAACGCGAAAAGTGCTAATAACGCTACTGAAACAACCTTTTTCAATATGGCCAAGGACTTTTAGAAAACTGCAGAAAGTTTAGTTGTACATATATATACTTAACAACTTTTCTAAGTCCTCATTTTCAATGATTAGTAACTTTTTTGTTATCAATAGTAAAGTGACAAAATTTCTCAAGTGAAGTTTATACATGACAGTCAAAATAATCCGTGTCAAAAACTGGCCATATGTCACATGGTTTGTTCGATCCGTGATGCGCGTGCGTTTTTCGTTTTTCTGTCTCTAAGCATTTACACATGCATGAAATTTGTTCCAAACACTTCGAATTTATGTCCAAAGACTCGTCACTTTTGAAAAACATTCGAAAATCAATCATGCTGTCACAATTATGATGTCAGAACCAAGACGTCACGTGACGTTTGTATGATGCAAAGTTTTATTTTCTGCCGACGTGTAAGAAAAAATACCCAATATATCACTGGTTGATTGATTTTTAACGTAAACTTATTCATGAGTATACAATGAAAGATTAAATTATATTGTTTGTCAGATTTATAATGGTGGTTGTGAGAGATTTTGGTATTGAAGTGACGTTTTGACGTAAAATCGCGCTATTCGGAGACGTGACTGTAATTAGCGTTCAGACGCTAACATCACTGAGACGATACATTCAACAATGTTCATGACTCGTGTCGATGACTGCAAGTGGAAAAATCAGATAACATGGAGGTCATCACATATACAAAAATACGAATATGTGACTTTTACCTCCCTTGGTTGATATGTTAAACTTGTTTTAATTTTATATATGCATTTCAAAGTCAAATGTTTGTTATACAATTTTGCAAACATATAATTGACGCGTATCATAGCCAAATTGCGTGGAGATATAAACATGGTTGACAAAGCTATCTATGAAAATATAAGCGAGGACTTAGAAAAGTTGCTAAGTATATAAGGATTACTGAGAACATGATAGGCGGTATTAAGAGATATATTAGTGTATGCTACTTTAATTCAAGAGATCAACCCAGTAAGAGCTAAATACATAATCAACATTGACAGAAAATAGTTGCTGAGGCTAAAATGTGTCATGACAAGGTTGCTTTCGGGTTTAAATCATTGAAACTATAATAAACATAAGCAGTATCTGTTTACAACATAAGCAGTATCGTGACAATTTCACCATATAACATAAGCAGTACCATTTTGGCGACACTGAGTGTAGAAAAACTGTTATTTTTAGAAAGATACTTACGTCAGTGAATATATCATTGTGAAAGAATATGGTACTATTATTTCGCTACATATTCACGAAATTTGTGTATTCTCCGCCGTCTAGAAGTATTTTTAATTATTTTTTATAGACTAAACTTTGGACTTTTGGACGCATTTATAACGTTTAAAATCGAATCTTACGTTTCTGGTCGGAAAAAATACATCTACATGTCGAGGAAGAACCACTGCATACATACATGTTCATCGATTTGCTGGTATGGACACGAAATAATTGTAACAGGCACAAAATACATTACCTCTCAAGCGTCGACATTTTCCGCTCTGTCTAAACAGCAGTACTCTGTCTAATACATATTATCGGGGTACACGGGGTGCAATTTGTCGGGATCAAAAGTAAAACATTTTTAAATGTAAATAACCTACTTTTTTGGGCCATAACCCATCTACAAAATATCATAAACCTGGCTTGTAAATTGAGTTATGGCAGAATCAAGATTTGCAGATGGACTGGCAGAAAGATGAGCTAACATTTTGATACTAACTTATGTGGCAACTTTAGATTACCTAACAGCAAGATATATGAAGGGCAACCCTGCAGTCCCCTCCAGGTAAAACCAGTAGGTGAATAGCAATTCTTTATTCAAAAATTCTTTATTAATAGAAAGATGCAATCATATTTAAATAACTTCATTGAAATATTGTTTCAAGTCCCACAAGGTCAACAGCAGTAATTCAGTAATACATAAATCATAACAGAGAGATGTCCGTATCTTGGATCAATGACAATTAATTTAATCAAACAGCATGTACACTAATATTTGATGTACATAATTGATGAGAGATATCTCTACTGAGATCTATGGGTCAGTCTGACTGGACCAATGCTGACCACTGTGACCAGTAGCTGAAATGACCTATAACAAGCCGATAATGGTCACTAAATCATCAGGCAATGACCAGACAATTGATTCCACCATTAACTAATCAATATTTGAGATATCAAGGTCAACCTATAAAATATTTGTTTGGAGTTTCATAGAAATATTTTCATTGCAAATTAATATATTTCTAGAAGGGAAATATATAGGGCATCAGCGACCCAGTGGAAATGCATGTTATTGGTAAACCGAAGGTCGTTATCTCCATTCAGTGTTCCATCACAATTTGAGAAATAAGTATAATTATAATACTTAGTAAAAAAACCTTCCTCGTGTCTAGATTTCATACAAGTACAAAGGCAAGATTTTTATAAAGTTTAAGGAATCAAAAAAGAAATTTATTGACTATGATATTAAACCACCGCCAACAATAGAACACTTGGTTTCCATGAAATCTATTCCTCAATGATGACACAAAACATAGATTATAACAACTTCAGTAAATAACAGTAAGGTATTTTACTTCAAGCATTACAGTTAAGAAATACAAGGCAATTATGTAATACAAGGTACAGTAAAAGTGACAACTGGGATTTTTCGTAGTATATAATATAAAGAACAAGAAGCAAATGGAATTTTTACTTGGATTGTTCTACAATTCAACAACAAACAGGTAAAACACCAAAATGTTTATTCTCAACTCTTCAAGTTGTTTTCAAAGAATTTCCACACAATACAAAGTCATGTAGAATGCTCAGCTGGTTACCCTACAACAGTTAACATCACAACACCAATGCTTTGTTCGTCCCTAGCTCCCCCTCATTGTCAATTTCATGCTAATAAAAGTCACTGATTAAAATGTATGGCACAATTTTTACCAGCAACAAAAATGAAGTTAATTAAAAGCTAAACTCCTCAGTAATGTAATTACATGCTTGCCAATTAGTGATTGCCTTTCAGTTGTGGAATGACGCATTCCAGCTTCGAAAACTTCAAAATGCCAAAATGATAACAGTCTGAACCGAATCATATGAATACTAATAGAACATCTCTATAAGCCAAATTTTAACTATCAATAATCGTTTAAAGTTTTTTGTTGGATCAACTTGTTTATGCTGTTGTTGTTACATATTAGTGATGTTCTTTTTAGTTTTTATTCTGTATAACCCCTATTATGCTAATCTAGTCATGATTTTTAAATTTTTTTAGATCAATTTTAATCACAAGAATATGATAGCAGTGTTTCTTGGGAAAGGGGTCCGGTCCCATAGGAAGGGGAAATCAGTGCGCAGAAAAGCTAAAAGGGGAATTTTGATTTATTGTTAACTTCCCCTTAAATGCTAGTTAAATTGATTATTGGTGGTATTTTAAGCCTGTGAGGTCAAACTAACTTACTTCGATCCATTCTACATTCATTTATAAAATCAATTTACTCTTTTTAAGTGGAAAAAATATTGAGCAAGACTCAAAGGGGAAAATTTAGAAATTTTAGGGGAAAAATATATACTCTAAGGGGAGGGGAAAGGGGTCTAATATCTCCATGTATTTTAGCGGGGGGGGGGGGAAACACTGTGATAGTGAATACTTTATGTAGTCTGTTCAGGTTGTCCCATAAATGATTTATTTTTATCTTTTATCTTATCTTTACATGCCATTTAGTAACATCATTACTTGGAACTGTATGAAACTGAGGCAATTGTAAGATTTATCATTCAAGTGACAAAAGAACAATTTCTGAGTTCTAAACACGAGTTCTGTGCAAACAATAAAGTGACATGACACCAATATACAATTCATACAATAATCCAGCTCATATATGAAAGTAGCAACAAAGTTTTAAGAATTTTTACTCTTTCACGACTTTGTAAAAGTATTCAAAACCTGTTACTACAAAGACATGTGATACATATCTATATTGACAACCCAGTAATCGTTTAAACCGGAACATATATTATTTACCAACACAGAGGGTGGAAGTCTTTACAAAATATCTGTATGAATAATTTATTTTATTTGAACATTCATTTGTAACTCTATCTCGACTGACAAACGACAAAATCCGTATAATAGCCATGATCGTTCTGTGATCCTTCTGTTACTGATTAGGGAAGCCAATTAAACATTTCAACGGAAAAAGTTAATTAACAAAACTCAAAAGTAAAAGGAAAAAATCAATTAGGATTTTAGAATGCAATCTCTCCCCAGGGAGCCCTGTGTCAACCATAAAGTAAAACAAATTCATTATCAGCAATTAAAATTGTAAGAGGAATGCTGGTTTTATTAAAGTGTTACTACATTTCTACGCAAATACACCAGATGAACCACTACATGATGGCAACGTGCCCGATCTCCATCCTCCAGACTCAATCTTATACACTCTTGTTACACAGATGAACTAAGGGAAACAACTCTTACATTACAAGAAAATTTGTAAATATTTCAAATTATCTCCCTTTTTGTAAAATGATCAATTGGCAAAAATAGTGTCAACACAGTGTTCAGATGCTTTATAGTATTTCATTTTTCTGCAAATTTATGCAGGTACAATGTAAAAAACAACCATCACAGTTGGTTCAAATGAAAACATTGAAAAGTTGTGTACACTGTATGACATCTGGAGAATATAATATAACAGAACAAGAAACATGTAGCTCTGTAGAGACTGTTTGGTGGAGGCAAGGTATACATTAGATGGCTAAACATACAGACAATCACAGAGGTGTCACTAGCTTCAGAATCTGAAGAATCAATTTGATACTTATGACAAAAAATTTACCATTTTATAGGAAAAACACCCAACATTTTAAGTGAAAATGACTGTTAAAACCTAAATCTTGAGGGTCAAAGGGTGGCCTTTCAGAAATTTCAAGGATGAAAATCCATGTTCCCATGTCAGGTGAACCCCTGCCAATTAGTTGTTGTATGAGTATAAATAATGTAGTGTTAATTAACCAGATTAAATGATCTCATTAAGTGTACTACATAGTACTGTCCCAGCAGTTGTATACAGGTAACACATGGTTATGACATGTACAGCTTGTCAATTAAAATACTGTAGAATGTTACAAATTACAATAAAACACTAACTACAAGGTTTCAATATTAACTCTACACAGGGAGATTCAGGGTTTTAATACAAATACAAAATATACACTAACCAATGTTGTCATTAAGAGGTAGCTCTAGACCAAAATAGCAGTCTCAAATGCAACATTGGCTGCCATAAAGCTTAGACAATCAAAATTTTTAAACTGATAATGTAACTGTTTGGCTGCCTCAAATATCAAACGAGCTAGCCAAGTGAAAACATGACAACCAAGCTAACAACAGAGTAACAATATAACGATAAAACAGGAGAAGAAAATCTACCAAAACTTGAAAAGCACCATATTAATTTTGACATGTTCACCATTTGCACAGGAATGTCTACATCAACGCACATTTCTGCTGACAACAATTTTAGAACCGTTTCACTTCCCATGTTACATTAATGTGGTACAAAATCAAAGTTGATCAGATTGACAACATTTATAAAGTTGACATGCAATATTATTACAATGCTATGATACAGATATGACATGTGAAGCATGCTGGAGTTATAAGGGCTGGTTTGTAGTTCAGACCCGATCTCCCTAAATATCTCAATTTGTGCTAAATCTCATCTAAAATGTTGCCTTCTATCATTTAGATAATTTCCTTTAAGGCTTGAGAAACTGGACACAAAATTTGCATTACAAAAAAGAAAGCACTATTTTTAGTTTATTACAGTAACATTTAAAAAGTTTAAACTCAAAAACTAAAGTTTATCTCTGATTTGAGATATCAATTTATGCTTCAGCAGATGGGGGTGGCAGGTCTGCACTAGAATTCAAGCAATTCTCAAATATACTAGACATATCTTGTCATATGTAGGGTAGGAGGAACCCACCAGCTCTGCATCTCCTAGATTTGAGGTGGGAGGGGCATATCAGCTCAGTAGCTTTCAGATATAGGGGTTAATGTCGGACAATAGCTAATGTTATATTGTTGTAAATGAAATCCAACTTAAAATTAAAGATTGTATTGTATTGTATTGAAAGGGCTGGGCAGGGGTATACCAGCTCAGTAGCTCTCAGATTTAGGAGTGAAAGGCCTGGCAGGGGCATCTCAGCACTACAGCTCCCTGTTCAACCCACCATGATACACAGAATAATTAAGATGGTTCACCTACCTGGAACATACACCCCAGAATAGCCATGTTTAGGTTGTACTCCCAGCAGACCCTCAGGTTTCGTCGGGAAGAATCGCCATCTTGTCCACCATCGTACCTCATCGTAGATTTCCTGTGTACCATATTTGAGTGATTGCATTGCATGTTGGGTACCACAGAGTTTAGATGCTATATGATCCCATTCTGCACTTCTGTCAGCACAATATGACGATCTTGTCTTCACAAGTACCTGATATATAACACGAGGGATGTTAGTAAGTTTGTTTATTTCATGTTCGTTTATTTGGGTTTGACACAGTTTTTATATATTTTTTTCAGGTTATACATGGTGGAAGATTCAAACATAAACCAATTTGTATCCTAACCAGTACTGATTTACCCTTCAACAAGAAACCAGTCATTTCTCCACATAAAGGAGAAAAACCAGGAAACAAACCACTGAAACATGGGTGAATAATTTCAAATATCATAAAAATCATAACAAGTGTAAGATGTAACATTTTGACCTTCCTAATTCAAAATGAAATACATTCACTTTAAAGAAATTTTCCCAATAACATAAGTTCCCAGTATAGCACCAGTAAACATTTTAAACATACAGTACATGTTTTGTTGTAGAGCAACAGCCTTGGGTAGCTGCATATACTGAAAGTGTTGTTATAGAGAGATTGTTACTCTACAGAGTGCCATTGTAGAGACGTTGTACTGTACAAATAAATCTGCAAGTTTTTCATTATAATTTAGCGTCCCTATAGTGTTCAAAGCTTGTATTGTTACTATTTTGTGTCGTAGAGATATATAAGAAGTAGTTTACCTTTGGTATAGTGTAGTATAAGAACGCTGGCATTTGTGTGGGCTGACATTCTAACGTCTGTGAAGGTCGTTTACGGTGAGCCAAGGGAGCTAATCCTGGCAGTTCTGGAGATTTCGGCGACTAAAATTAAGAAGAAAATAATCCATCACATTCTGTATATGAATACATGGGTCATTCACAAGAATGCACATTCAATATACACTTACAGACTTTGAAAACGCATCACTTTTCAGGGGTCAGTATTTTTTGCATGAACTATTTTTTACCAATAGAATAATGTTCCTATGTTAGAACGGTGTCAGTAAAGTATATTTTAATCCATTTTTACCAACCGCAAAGAGTAAAAGATGTTGAACGTATGTGTGATCTTCTATGACATTTAAAAGGTGGAGAATAAGAAATCAACTCATATGTGAAATTAAAACCAGTAGACTGTTGTCAAACAACAATTCAGTACACCAGTGATATTTTAGTCGTAACTGAGTAATCCAATAAATTCAACTGCTTCAACAAACAACTATTGACAAATAAGCTTAGTGATACGTTTAGTCAGGAATAACATCATTTCTCAAACATTATGGATCACAAACACAGTGCATGAACTATAGCCAAGGCTACAACAGGGGGCAGAATAGTTATAAGTATGTAATTACCTTAGTTGGAGAATGCGGCGGTGTTCTCATCGGATGTTTTTTCATGAGTAAATTTCTTTGTAACATATTTTTTCGTCGGACATTTAAATGCCACTCAGTTTCTCTGAGATAATGTATGACATGATGAGTATGTGTGTAGAGCGTAGAATTAGATCCAGTGAACACGAGGGAAGACAGGGTAGGACTCGAGTGAATGTTCGTGAAGTAAGTTGTCTGTACAGGTTCTAACAGAAAACTATCCCTGTGCAGACAATGGCTTCTGAAAAGAACAAAATATCCAAATAATGTAAAATCATTAATTTTCGTGGGGGATTTAATTTCGTGGATTTCGTGGTTGGCCACATAATCAATTCCCAACGAACAATTATACCATTCAACAGATAAACCGACTGCCATTTTGTTTTTCGTTTGGTCATTTCTAAAACAACTAGAACCATCACTGTCGTGATCAGGGCCCTGTCGTTATCATTGTCAATAAGTATTGCAAGTTTCATTTGAATATCTTGAAAAGTTTTTGAATTATGGCCAATGTTAAAGTTTTGAAGTCGAAAAAGGGACACAAGCCAAAATTTATTAAAGCCAGAGTTGTTGCCCTTGTTACACATGTGCGTATTATCACTGTCAATATGCATAGCAAGTTTCATTTGAATATCTGTAACGGTTTTGAAGTAATGTAGAAAAAAAGATGAAAAATGAGGAAAATTGTAATTTTACAAAGGGCCATAATTCTTACAATATTGTAGCTGGAGTTACATAACTTGGCATACAATAGTGTATTGTTGCTGTGACCTTATGTTTAAAGTTTGAAGTCGATACCTTTAACGGTTTGCAAGTTATTAAGAAAAAAACATGAAAAATGTGGACAGACAGACGGTTTTGAAGTCGAAAAAGGGGCACAAGCCAAAATTTATTAAAGCTAGAGTTGTTGCCCTTTGCTACACATGTGCGTATTGTCACCGTCAATATGTATAGCAAGTTTCATTTGAATATCTGTAACGGTTTTGAAGTAATGTAGAAAAAAAGATGAAAAATGAGGAAAATTGAAATTTTACAAAGGGCCATAATTCTTACAATATTGTAGCTGGAGTAACATAACTTGGCATACAATAGTGTATTGTTGCTGTGACCTTATGTTTAAAGCTTGAAGTCGATACCTTTAACGGTTTGCAAGTTATTAAGAAAAAAACATGAAAAATGTGGACAGACGGACGGTTTTGAAGTCGAAAAAGGGGCACAAGCCAAAATTTATTAAAGCTAGAGTTGTTGCCCTTTGCTACACATGTGCTTATTGTCACCGTCAATATGTATAGCAAGTTTCATTTGAATATCTGTAACGGTTTTGAAGTAATGTAGAAAAAAAGATGAAAAATGAGGAAAATTGAAATTTTACAAAGGGCCATAATTCTTACAATATTGTAGCTGGAGTAACATAACTTGGCATACAATAGTGTATTGTTGCTGTGACCTTATGTTTAAAGTTTGAAGTTGATACCTCTAACAGTTTGCAAGTTATTAAGAAAAAACATGAAAAATGTGGACGGACAGACGGACAGACGGACAGGGTGATTACTATAGGGCACCTGCAAAAATTTTGCAGGGCCCTAATAATGAAATATTCCATCTGGTAAATTAATGTAATTTGATTCCTAAACTGTTATTTGAACATGTGTTTTATTGTTTCCATAAATTATGCTAACTAATCAGGTGTGCAAACATGTTTCGGTCATTAGAGCCAACTTTCTTTCCAATTTTAAATGCAAAATCCACGAATGCTGTCATAGTGACAAACCCTCTAGAAACACTGATTGGCGAGTTTTTTTAAACAACTTGTAGGAGCTGCTTAAAACAAGTACCATGTAAGGAGAAACACTAACAATCAGGCATGAGAATTGATTTTATTGAAAAAAGAGGAAAATTTACCAGGGGTCCAGGGTGCTGCATTATGCCCCCTTGATGGGTCCAGGGCAAAGCCCTGGTGGGGGACAAGGGGGGCAAAGCCCCCAAAGCTCCTGGATTCTGAGCTTTTGAAGTACCTTTTGACAGTCCAAAAAATGGCTTTCTTCTCACCTTTATTTAGCTTGCTAACTGTACCTTTATGCTTATAATCATGTACTATTGTATGTATTGTGACATGTTATTCTTCATTGCATTAGTAATTCCACTGTCATGTCAGTTGATAAATATGTATGCTGCCATATAATTTGTGTATACTTTCAACTCAATCTTGAAGCAAATTTTACAACTCAATAAACAACATGATGAACAAAGATCACGGTTTTTATTCATTCAGTCTTGTGCAGTAACACTCCTCACATTTGTAACATAGTATAGGGATCAGTATTTGGCTTACAGGTTCCGTCTGATATTATTTTATAATCATACTTTTTTTATATGATTATAATAAAATAGCAGACTGAACCTATAAGCCAAATACTGATCCCTATACTAAGTTACACAATACTGAGGTTCATCAAAACACTGAACAAAGGTATTCGGTGATATTTCTAATATCCTCACTGAAGTAATAACTAATATTGTAATAAGAAGTCTTTGAAATAAAGCAAGTACTCAATTCATGTATGTATTTCATTTTATTGAATAAACATTAAACTGATAAATCATATGACCAACAAAAATAGTGTGACTTCCAGCTAAACTACACTTTCCAACCATTTAAAAGAAAACCTATTTTTCACTCCAGAATCGACCTCTTTCACTCTAGCGGCGTTATTCTGAGTTATTTGCTCCATTATTGTTGATTTTAGTAATTTTTACGCCATTTTTTTAATGACAAACAAGCAACTGTCAAACAGTGCGCGAGTGGATAATACGACATCTATCACGCGTTTTCATTGGCTTATTGATCGATGCAGCGTACCTCGGTTTTCTACCTAGTATGGTGTAAAGTACAGCGCACACGGTACATTCCGGATCGCCATACGATCGATTCGACGAGTTCTCGATTGGGGAACCCTACCCCCCCCCCCCCCAATTTTCTCCTCGAATTTATGTCTGTCTCAAAAATGACCCTCGTGACGTCTAAAAACGAGGATTTCCGCGGATCCGAGGAAAATTCTCATGCCTGAACAATTGTTTTCCGGCTGATCTATGTGTAAAATTTGAAGATCCAAGGACAAAGCATCCTAGGAGTTATTGAACTGAAGCTGTTTGGTCTACAGACTGACCAACCTACCAACTAACAGACTGACGGAAAGGTGGTGAGTGGAATCATACCCACAATCTTACACTCAGTAGCAAACATACTCATCTACTGCCTACTGGGCCACAAGATCACCAAAAACACAAAAAATGATTACCTTTTATATTGTGTAGGATGCCAGATATTTCTGTGAGATATTGAGTATGCAGATTTGTACCAGAGAAATATGGCTAACCACCTGTAATATACAAACATTGCACACATTAGCAACACACTCATAAACATGTACAAGGACTGTTCAACAAGTTTATAGACAACTCACAAATCAGACATAGCACCAGCACCAAAGATTTGCAATTTATCAAGACAGTTTGATAATCTTGTGACTGTCCCAAACATTTTAAATATTTCTGTAACATTGATAGAAATGTCATAAAATTCCAATGCACACACTAAGTTAACATTGCAGAGGAAATTAAACAAATCATTGAAACTAATAGCCTAAATGGCTATGTGACTAACACCACATTAAAGAAACCTAAACCAGCAACTGACATATGCCTTATGTGTCATAACACAACTTTGAATTCTATTTTTAGTAAAACAAACATATTTTCAACTAATGTGTCCCAGTAAGGGGGTTCAAGCTCCAAGTCCCTGAATGGGTTTGTTTCAACCCATCTGTCCAAGCAACAGGATGTTTCAAGCCAGGTGTCCCAACAACAAGAAGGTTTCAACCAATGCGGGTCAACATCGGAGGTTTCAACCAAGGATTTTAATCTTTAACAATCTCTGTCCTAACCAGCTAGGCTATATAAAGAATATAATCATGTATTACTTACCGTACAAGAAGCCCATGTAACATATGAGCATTTAATTCACTCGGTGACATATTCATGAAGCGAAGGAATGAAAAACAACTATTCACAGATGAACCTAAAGTAAAACACATAATACTGTCAATAAATGTTTGCAGAAGTTTAAAGAATTCAGTAGTAGTAAGTACAAATACAACGTTACACCATTCATGACCAATTGACAGAATTTCAATTATCAGGGTTTGTTTATTCTAGTTCAACCATGCTGTGTTTTTCATCTATTTTGCTAATTTACCTTACAAGTTTTCCTGGGCCATATTTCAACCAGTATCAACTTATCCTTCGACAAGGAACCAGTAACTTCTCAACATGTAGTTCCAACTACGAAGGTAAGAGGAAAATGGACGATATAGTAAAATTTTCACGGACAAGCATGACCTCAAGGAACTGAGAAATAAAACCTGGATATGGTAATATAAATCCAGTAGACTAATCCCAGTCATGAGGTTATAATCAAATTAGTAGACTACTACTAGTATATGTGATTAATTTTTGTTATATAAAACAATGTTGCATTATTCAATGATCCAACATTAAAACCTGTTTCAACCAGTATGGGACTTATAAATCTGGGCACTAGATTATGAAAGGTCATTTTCATAGTTGTTACTAAATTTTGCCATTTTATAGACGAATGCCCATGAATTGAGGAGAAAATGACCCTTCAAATGAAACTTGTGAGGGTCAAAATAAGGCTTGGAAATTTCAAGGGTCAAAACCCCTACTCCCAAGCCAAATGAAACCCCTGATAATGTGCTATAATGGTATCCTTACCTGATGGGGTATTTGTATGAAATAATGATGTATGTACATGATGAGTGTTGTGTATATACAATGTATTGTATAAAATTCTCTCTCGACTAGGTATACTCTTCAATAAAAATGCTGAAATATAACAATATACTAGTGTAAAGTCAAAAGAATATGCCATGCTGTGATAATAACAAGGCTGAATAATTCTCATACAATTCCTAAAACATTTTTGCCTCAATGACCTTAGAAGCCTTTAACATGATCCAGCAAAATGATTTTTGTCAATGAAATTGTAAAATAAAGACAACACAAACCTCCAGTTCAGAGGTCATAGGCCAATCCAGCAGTGAAACGACAAAATGAACATGTACACACAACAATTTCTATCAAACACAAACATGTGACCTATACAGTCTTAAACTTTTGAGCTGTTGCCATTCGTCAGACTATCATACCCCATGCTGGTAAAGGGTCATAATTCCGGACAAAAATAATTTAAGCCCAAATTCCAGCCTTCATGCACATCTACATGTTAATGTTGTTCATGTGTGCATGTTTGAAAACAAATCCTGAAAAACTGTAGGAGGAGTGGCGCTCACAAGAATGCGTCTACAGACAGATAAACATGTTAACGGACAAGCTGAAAACAGTATACCCCGTTACAGCTTACATTATGTAGGGGGTATAATAAGACTGAGTCATTGCAAAGTGGAAATCTGATATATCTACTAACTGTACTTACCATCTCTGTATACTAATTTAGGTGTGAGATAATTCTCCTGTTGATGGAAGAAACCAGATCTGATTTCCTGTCTTTCAAACAGTTCCGGGTGATTACACACTTTACGGAACTGCATCACAAGATTCATTAGAGAGTTAGCCGAGGACTGAGCTTGTGACGTGTTTGACATGGCCGTGTTCAACAAATCCTCGATAGATATCTTGTTCTTGATGCCTTGGTACAACAACCTCTGTCTTGTCGTCAGAGGACAGTATACCAATACCTCAATCTGAAATAATAGTGCATCATATTTACACTTAAAATTATCTTAAAATCTTAAGATCATTTTTACATGGTTTTGAAGCATGGTGTAAATGGCTACGATAATTACTAAGACAAATGATTCTGTTCCAGTAGGTCCTTGCTTGCTAACCCAAGACCCATGACACCGAGTCTTGTAAAACCTAGTTTTTGATTCCTTGACCTAAATATGCTGCAGATTGAATCGTTTGACAATATTGTTTCGAAGGCAACTCCCTTAGACTTTTCCAGTGCGATTTGGTCAAAATTCATTTAGTTGTTTACTAGAACTTAGAAGATGGCATTTAAAGAATAATGGATACCACACATTCAAGCACCCTAAAAGCTGACTTTGACCGCAAGGTTATGTAAAATCATTGGATATTCTTCAATTCACAGAAAATGACAGCTGAACAAATTATTGACTTAAATAAAAATATTAAAAAGTTTTCCACAAAGATGGTTTGCGAATGCAATCCCTGGTGAGAGAATCTCTGTACTATATACAGGGGTGCTACTGATATGCAATGGCCAATCCTGAAAACCAGTCGCAAGTCTGTTTCAGGTGCCCTTCATCTTATTATGACTCCAACATTGTTTTTTAGTTGAATTACAGCCTATTGGAACTTCAAATGACCATAATTTTGTCAATTCTTTGAATATTTTGATCAAATAAGTTTCATTTTTAACAAAAAAGATAATTCTTTCTCTTGCTTATCCGGAAATCAAGAATATCATGGAATTTTAAAACCCAGTATATAAGATCATACCTTATCACCGAGCTCATTCTCCACGTCTTTCTTCACCCGTCTCAACATGAAGGGTTTCAATATCATATGTAGTCGTGATAACTGATCTACAAATTCATATAACAAATATATCATAATCAACTAACAAAATATATAAGATTAAGTCCTTTTATCTATAGAGATATAATATACATTACAAATGTCTCACAATTATATATAAAATGGTTTTCAGAATTCCATAAATTACCCATTTTAGACTGGTATCAATTTGCATACCTTCCAAGCTAGATAAATCCAAAATAAGAGTGACAAAGCGAAATATGTCTCAAGATGCAATTAAATGTGATTTAAAAGGGATTTAGATGCATTAACAAGGAATGTATTAATCTTAGTGGTTATAAATAGGGGACAGAAGATCATAAAATGAATCAAATGTACCTTTGTTCAAAGTTAGGTGAACTTGGAAACTTGAAATTAACCACGAAAATAGGAGTAACTCCACTTTAATAGGAGTACTTTGCAGGTATGTCAATATGTCCGCTCATATTTCTCACTCAAAATTTCATAAAGGATAACTTTTAGGCTAGTACCAATATTACACATTACTCATAGTTCACAAAGCATAGACTGATTCCACTACTTATACTTACTTTCATCAATTCCAGACTGCTTCTCCACATGACTTTCTATATCTTTAGAGAACCATTCATTAAACTCGTCATGTGAATCAAACAATGTTGGCATGATAAAATGTAGTAGAGCCCACAACTGTAAATATAACAATATGTAAAGCGTTGTCATCAAATGTTCAGATTCTACTCAATTTCTCTACCTTTTTTCTGTTACAAACAGGTATTAGTACTACCGAATTATAGCTTCATTGCAGCAAGTCATACAAGTTCACTTTTACATTTAATTTTTTATTTGATGAATTAATGATTTGGAAATTACTGAATTGTGAATAGCAAAAAATAAGTTAAGCTTTAACTTTCATGTATGTTACCATCAATTACCAGTTTAAATCTCAATAGAAAAACATTGGCTAGATGTATAAACATCAGACAGACCCTTGAACAGGTGTCAGTTGCCTAAGCAAGGCGCTACCTAGCGCTTCCCATGGGAGGTAATCCATGCCTTAAACGATAGGTTACTGAATGAAGGCACTCGGTAGCACTTTGCTTAGGTAACAGACACCAGATGTATTGGTTACAAGATGAAATCTCTTACCTCAGCCATACTGTTCTGTATAGGTGTACCAGTCAGTAATAATCTGTTTCTACAGTTAAATCCCAGTAATATCTTCCATCGAACACTACAAAATTAAAACAGTTTAATAAATAACAGATATGTTACTATTGTAATAGTTAGGAACATGGTTTAACGTTTTATCAGAGACTTGAAAAACACTTGTATCGAAGGCAGTGTAAGGATACATTAAATTTTTGGATGAATAATAGTGTGGAAAATACTTGGAAAAATATGTGACACAGTGTAACCTCCCCAGAGTGGCCCTCCACAGGACAACAACCTCGCTTAAGCAAAACAGTAAAGTTTTCCACAACTAACAAACTAAAATTTTATCTCTCTATAGCAACAACAAATTACTGTGTTTCCTAAAAAGAGTAACTTTACAGAGATTGTACTGTATAAAGCATACCTTGAGCTGCTCTTCAAAGCTTGAGCCTCATCTAGCACCATATATTGCCACTTGATTCTCTGGAAGTATTTCACATCTTGTATCACTAACTGATAACTTGTGATCACAACATGAAATGATGCTTCCTCTGTGTGCATACATTTCTGATCCCAGAACTTACGTAGAACTCGTCGGTCTTGTGTGTTACCCCAGTATGGTACTACCTATAGGAATACAAATATACAAAATCTTATATCATAGTTTGCACACAATTCTCACATCTAAATTCTAGAACTTTTCAAAAAAAAATCAAGGTAGAATTTGGATTTTAAGGCTTTTCCCCAAATATTTACCAAGGTAAAATAGTACAATTGTACAATTTCAACTCTTTGAGTTGGATATGACCACTGCTACTATTAGCACTGACTTTGTATTAATGAAATACATGTGTGTACAGCTGTTAACAGGAAATAAAGTTGTTGGATTCTTTAACTACCGCAACAACAACCAAGGAACAAAACACACACTCCCTAAAATTGATTGTAAATGTCAATCAAAGTATTTCTTCACATGTCTCACTAGACCTTTATTTGCCATCATACCATCCAGCCTAAATTCCTGACAATATGCACAAGTAGGCTAGGTAACAGCAATTCATGTGAAGTTTTCATGGAAATCCAACCAGGGATACAGAACAAGCATGGAAACTTTAAGACATCAATCCGTTCGTCCAGACAGGATGTCCAGTACAAAATCAATGCCTCTCCACTATGTACGGGAGCCATCATTGCCTTAAAACTATAAGGGTATAGAATTACCTTAAATTTTGGTATAAACCTGGAGCATTCTTGTTGCCAGTTATGTAGAGTAGATGCTGGGGCTACAACAAGAAACGGACCCCAGACACCACTAGCCTCAGCAAGGTGGGCTAGACAAGCCAGACTCTGTACTGTCTTTCCTAGACCCATCTCATCCGCTAATATACCATTAATACCTTGATCATATAAACTTGCCAACCAGTTCATACCCTATAAAATAAAAACATTCATAAACAACATATAACAGTATCAACTTTAACATACTGGAACCATGCATTTGTTGATCAATGATTATATTATGAAAAAGATTCGAACAAATAGGTTGATATATTATATTGAATAATTGACTGCCATTAAATATGCTGAATATGCCAGACTTCCCGATAGTCGCCGACTATCTGTCGGACCAACGGTCTGACAGACTTGGAGAAACTGTCAGACCAGAAGGAAATCTGTCGGACCGATTTTTGTTCGTTTAAATCAACAAAACAGCAAATATTTTCAATTTTCCTTTTAAGACGACGTACACACAGTAAGAGATGGCTTTCCTTGTTTCCGAGTACTGTCATCGATAAATCAGCATTAAATTTGTTGTCCGATGGCAAATTACCGATAATTCTTTGGATTTTATCCATATTTTTCCATGTTTCCCACGCGAAATTGGAAGAGACTCTTCAAAATAGGAGTACAAGAAAGCAGAGTTAGAATAATGGTTGGCGCTTTGCGATTGGCTTACGAATTTATTATCGAACAATCAAAATAAGTTTACAAAGTACATGCGGAAACGTACCCAATACAAAACGTACCAATGCAAACATACCGCGACGATTACGAACCATCGGACATGCGGCACGACGGAAAGGTCTAACGCACCAGACCGAGAGCTAAACTGTCGGACTGGTCCGACGGCTATTGGGAAGTCTGATATGCGCCTCTGTAGCTCAGTGGTTAGTGCCCTTGTTGTCTAAACTGGCGACCCAGGTTCAAATCCTGGTGGAGGTCAATATATATACCTGCTATGTTTCAGTAGAAATAAGAGCAAATAAAGGCTATGCTAGGCAAGCTCGAATCATACATTGTTTTCACCCTCTTAGTATAATAATAATTAAATGGAAAGCAACTAGAAACGTGTCTAAAGATGCGTTTTGACGATCCTTTCACGTTACCACTCTTCTTTTTGATTTTGAAACATGACAAGTATGCATGAGGTATATACCTTGAGTTGGTAGCCCTTCAGTTTCCCTTCAAACATACTTGGTTGGGGTCGTTCATCCCCTACTGTGGCAGGATTTGCAAAGGAGTTAATGTCTGAAATAGATAAATGTAAATATTCAAAACACATGTGATAAGAAACCTTAACTGTACACATTTATAGTAATGTCATAGTGTGAAACAATGAATTTAAGCTGTTTGACAAACCTTACATTAGCATAATTACAATTATTTTGATAGCTAATACTGTCCATGGCATTTTAATAGCCAAGTGCAATGTCTGTCTGCGAGGCAAATAAGAAGTTAAAATTATCTTAGATAATACAATATTTCACGCCTTATACCCCATGTACTGTAGTGAAAACTACCAATATATCAGCGTCATTTGAGCAACTCGGTTTTGTCACAGTCACTTCAGTGCTGGTCACTGTCGACGTAGGGATCATTGGTTCGAATCCCACCCAACCGAGTGAGGGTTAATAAATGATTTTTAATGTAGAATGGTTTAAGAATCTGAGAAAAGAATTATCACATGGTTTTTTTAAATAGAGGAATTCTTACTTGAGACAACATCAAACTGACTTCTCTGAAATAGAAAATGAGAATGATAAAATATTCCATTAACTAGGAAGGATTTCAACAACATAGATCACTCACAAGTTTTATTTGAAACCCAATTAATGCTAATTGAGAACTAAAGCAGCAACAATTAGTCTACAGAAAACTGACTTGATAAGACAGAATCCCATTTACATTATAGCCACCATATACTTCATATCAGGGGGTATAACAAGAGCACCGCCTACAAATGCTGGACACTCATCTGTCTCATTTAGGTCACAAGGTTATTGACCTTGGCAGTATGGACAACTCTTGTGTTGGTGAATAACTATGCTAAGTTTCAAGTGGATACCTTTGAAATTTTTTGAGAAAATGACAATAAACTTAACCATCGAAAACGCTGGAGTAAACGATCCCCTACGACAATAGCTTATTTTCTTAGAAGTTTAGCTAAAAATTGCAACTTTAAGATATAATACAACACAAGGGATATATTTACCTTAGCTTGATGAGCTTCGTATGCACTGTTTGCATTCCTTATTGCTTCCTGTTTTGCAGATTCTGGATCTACAAATATACAAGATACAAATATTAAAGTGATTCACATTAAGGCAGTTCTAGCATGCCCCACTTATCTTTTGGCCATAACTCAACTTATATCTAATATTTGATAATCTGTATCAAAATACTCAGGTGCACAACTAACATGTGTCTTCTTACACTCTTATAAAATTTGTAGCTCAAATACAAAACCAAATTTCATATTTTTTTCAAGGGCCATAACTCTTCTAATGCTAGATAAACATGAATACACAACTTTACATAGTGAATGATATTTGTACAAAGTTTAAAGATGACAACTTGTAAAAGCTTGGAATTATGAGTGACACAAGCATAATGTATTCATGTCAAGGGCAGTAACTGCTAATACTGGATCAATCTCAATCATGATATTAAATCATACATACTGTAATCATCATTCACGGTATCTATAAGGAATTCTGATGATTGTTTTTCTGCTTTTGGTTCATCTAGCTTTCTCAAGATTTTATCTCGAGCTGTTTCATTCTCGCCGGTGATCTTGCGTGCCATGAAATGAGCATATAACTCTGTCTGTGTGATGAGAAAGTTGAGTTTTCTCTGCTGCCTTTTTGCCTGAAAATATCACAGATTTGAGTCTAAGTTAATAATGCAACCAACCAATTGAAACAGATATATATATAGCTTCCCACCCCACAAGAGAATAGAGACCAACTGGTAGCCAATCCAGAATAATCACCAGTGAATCCAATATTCAAATAAAATCTCAGTTTCAAAAATTATCTGAAGCAATTTCTTAGATTAAGGCTTAGTTTCTATTTATTCATCATTGTTTAAAGACACAAACTTTCATGCGAGAAAGTCCTAGTCTTAATTGTTTGTAGGTTTAACTTCTTTTTCATTATTTCGAGACAATCTATCAACCTCGGAGAGCATTAAATGTTTTCACGACTTCTGCAAGTCGTGACTGAGACAGAACCTACTTTAAACCCAATTCCAGTAAATGATTAATAGTCAAACCTACCTCACTCATTTCTAGGTCCATTTTACGTTTCTCCAGAGCTTCCTTCTCCACACGTTTTCTGTGATCTTTCTCTACTTTCTCAAAGCGTTTCCAATACACCATCATTTCACGTGTCAATCTACGAGCTTTAGATGGTGTATCTTTGGTCTGTTTTTGTGATTGTATAGCTGCTCGACGTACTTCACGCATCGACTGCATCGCAATCTGTACAATAGTTCATTAGTAATTATAATTGTAAATGTAGTCCTTTTAGCAGTTAAAAAGTTTAGTGATGGTGAACAAGTGTTGCAAGTTTCAAAGCAATAGCCCACAAAGTGTATGAGAAAAGTGGACCTAAACACGAAACTTAACCAAGAAATGTTCCAAGTCCAAAAAGGGGCAATAACTCTTGCAAAATACAGATTAGAGTTATGGTTCTTGCTTGAAATGGTCAGGTGTTGATGGTGAACAAGTGCAATAGCCCTCATAGTGTATGAGAAAAGTGTCACTAAACACAAAACTTAACCAAATAATTTTCAAAGTCCAATAAGGGGCAATTACTCATGAAAATGCAGATCAGAGTTATGAGTCTTGCTTGACATGGTCAGGTATTGACGGTGAGCAAGTATTGCAAGTTTCAAAGCAATAGCATACATAGTGTATGAGAAAAGTGGACCGTAACACAAAACTTAACCAAGGAATTTTTTAGTCCAAAAAGGGGCAATAACTCATGCAAAATGAAGATCAGAGTTATGGGTCTTGCTTGACATGGTCAGGTATTAATGGTGAACAAGTGTTGAAAATTTCAAAGTGATAACTCGCATAGTTTAGAAGAAAAGTGGACCTAAACACAAAACTTAACGAAGGCATTTTATTTTCTAAGTCCAAAAAGGGGCAATAATTCTTACAAACTGCAGATCAGAGTTATGGGTCTTGCTTCAGAGGCTAAGGTATTGATGGTGAACAAGTGTTGAAAGTTTCAAGCAATAGCTTTGATAGTTTATGAAAAAAGTTTACCTAAACACAAAACTTAACCATGCAAGGCCGACGCAGACGACGTTCAAGTTATAACAATAACTCATCTTTTTTTTTTAAAAATCAGATGAGCTAAAAATGTCATTGGCTATAATAAATGTTAAATAAGTTGTAAATTTGAAATTTTTGCCAATAATTTAACAACACTAACTTAGTAGAGAAATATCAATAACTTTCCCTGAGGTTAGAAAAAACTCAAGGTAATCATTGGAAAGTGTTTTTGAAGCATTCAATCAATACAGTAAAATCCATAAAACATGTGTGTACCTTTTTTAGTGTTTGTAACATCTCTTTTCTTGCAGAAAGCTTCTGTTTCTGAGCCTATAAAACAAGTGAATCAAAATAAGTAAGACAAGATCAGTAAAGAATGATCACCAAAGAAATATTCTTGTGATGTATGATAAAAATTCTACTCAATAGTTTTAAACAATGTAACTATTTAAACCTTTCGGTCATGGAAATGACCAAGTGCCCTGGTCGAGGATAGAACCACAGACTTCTAGATCAGCAGTTAAGCGGGATATCTGCTTGATCACCGTGTCACCCCAAGTAGTGTTAAAAGACGTTTCATTGAAATCAGACCATCGGATAAGGAAAACAATATAATGACATCCATCCAGATAGACAGCGCAAAATGAATATGTGCCTCTATGTTTACAAGACATAAATATGAAAGATATTCAAGCAATTAAGTAAATTAGTTATAACGACCAGGGGTTAGAAATGTTTTCATGTAGCCAGTTCATCTTCAAAAGTAGGTGGTTGATTTGATATCTCACTTAAGTAACAAAGAAGAAAATGACAAAAAAGTAGTCAGCAATCATGTTCAAATAGCTAGTGAATTTTTCCTCATTAAGCCTTATTTCTACCCCTCTGATGACTTCTGAAAATGTCATACCTTAGGGATTTCCTTCTTGGCGATGGCCACCCAGATACGTCTCCTCTTGGCTTCAGCTTGTTCCGGTGTTAACTTCTTCTCCTTACCAGCATACTTCTCTTTCTTATGTTGTTTATGTGCCAGAATGGCCTGCAGTAATACAGGGTCCATATCTTCTGGCATCTGAAAATATACGGTAGGTACAATATCAGTCAAATAATCACCCAATGTAGCATCTTAACATTTTTATCACACTACTTTTTATAAGGGGTCAACACTTTTTGGGAGGCATGGTTTTCACTAGGATTTCAAGTAGGAGGTTTTTTGTACATTTGAGGAGGCCAATGTGCCTGAGCACTGTATTTTGAGGCAGCCCAAATATCATTTGAGGCAGTCTAATTGGCCTCCTGCCCCCTCCTAATGACAACCCTGTGACAGACGGAGGTAACTGCAGCACTTGGTAGGGGTATCCAAGAAAGCAACAATGTTTCCTTCAACACACTGTCACTTATTTGAAATGATATAGGATTCAGAAATTCACCATTCTGTTTCTTTTCTATGCTTTTTGAAACTGAAAATTTCTATATTTATGAAGGATAACACATTTTTTATAAGGGGGGGGGGGTATCAATCAAACAGACTTACAAAATATGAGTACGAAAGTAGAAGGTAAAATATTTAAACAGTTGGTCATAGCTAGATAACAAAGTATTAAGAACATATCTAGATACCCAAGTATTTAGAATATACCTAGATACCCAAGCATTTAGAACATATATAGACATCCACCAAGTATTTAGAACATATCTAGATACGCAAGTATTAAGAACATGGCTAGAAAACAAAGTATCTAGATACCAAAGTATTTAGAACATAGATAACTTACAATCTCATCATCACCATTCTCAATAATCTTCTCTTTCTTTAACTTCTTTAACTTGGCTGAAAATAACATAACAAAACAATGGTTACAAGTGCAACAGTATCATACTTTCCATATTTAGGTCATGTTTGTAGAATTTGTTAATTTCAAAATCAGTCTACAAGGTGGAACCTTCTGTTATTCTGCCGTCAAGACTCAAAACAAGGAAATAAATTCAGCAGAATTGAACTGTTTTACGTATTTTTGCAAGCAGTTTAGAAACTCTTTTAAAGCATCATATTTGCACCATCTATAAATCAATGGCACACACTTCTGTCATACAAGAGTATGGATTCCATTTACAACACATGTATAACAAAACTTTGTTGTATAACAAAACTTTGTTATTCAGGCCAGCAGACAAGTGATAGTGACAAACAAACCCTGAACTTATTTATGTCAAACCTTTAATTTTTCGCTCCATCTTTTTCTGATCCTTTGAGATTTTCTTCCTTGGACCAAGGATGGCTTTCTGTTGATCGGGGAAATGATCATAGTTGGATAACATTCCAGTGGAGTAATACTCGTACTGTCGTAACTGCAAGTATAAACATGCATCATATCTCTGGCTTAGAACAAGAAGGTCGTAACTAACAAATCGATATATTGAGAAAACAAGAGGAAACTGTCTGTAATTTACTCTTTACCTATGGGAAAACACGTTTTTGAAACTTCAATTTGGTCAACATGACAATTTCAGATTTTCATGAAAATATGCTCATAAGAACTACCACAGAGTGACTAAGGATATCACCCAGTAGCGCCTTGTAACATATGTATGGCAAACCGCATTCACAATGGGGGGATAAGGTTCATGATAATTTAAACAAAATACAATGCATGAAGTAGTCACAGCAAGGGCAAGTTACGGGACAGATCAACCGACCAACCTACAGACAGACCAGCAAAGTGACTCTGTATATAATCATTATATAAAGTGATTAACAGGTTTGTACACTGCAATCATATTACAGCAATCTAGGCTAGAACCGAAATTAGAGTAAATGTTGATAGAACTGCAATAACTCAGTAACTTAAAACTCATAAAAGAGTAAATTTTAAAAGAAAGTGACAGTGTATCCGTATAATAACTGTCTCATACCTCAGGGTCTTGGTAGAAGAGCATCTGATGTTTACGTTGATATTTATGTAGTTTGAGCATGTTATGTAGCTCTGCTTCCGTAATTTCAACTTCATCTTCATCTTCTGATGAACTGTCACTCAATAATATAGCCTGAAAAACATCACTCAATAATATAGCCTGTAAAACATCACTCAATAATATAGCCTGAAAAACATCACTCAATAATATAGCCTGAAAAATGTCACTCAACAATATAGCCTGAAAAACATGTACAATCCTTGAGTCAAATAAAGCAACAGTTTAATGTAGTGACAGCCGACCGGATCTCAGGGCTGATACAGATGTCCTTCAGGACATATTATGTTGCACATATAACTCAATAGGGGAAAGGCAATAACTGAACAACTAACAATCTCACAATTTGGTTTTTCTTACATTTTCAGTTGCATTTTTACCCTGAAATGCAACATGATTGCCCGTAGTTGGATATTGAACTTTAACAGCAAGACAAAGGTAGTATGTTCAAACCAAAAATTCTTTGTTAAACAAATTTTAATATTCATACCTTTAGCCACTTTCTGTTTTTCTTCACTTTACCAAAATTGTACAATCTGTTCTTGTCGGCTTTTCTCTCTGTACATGAGAATATGTAATAGATTAAGAGTGCCAACAATAGATGTATGCAAATGTATGGTAAGGTGTTTTTGTTATTTATTATTTATTTTTAAGTCTTTATAATGTCAACGATTTTTCTGTAGTTATATACAATTTTCCAGGACTAGCTAACCAGTATTAGTTGGTATCAACCCGCCACAAGGAGCTGTCAACTTCTCCACATGGGATGAAAATCAACATCGTTATCACCGGTAAATATGCATGGATCATTTGGAAGGCATGCCACACGAGGATTGGAATGTTACAAATCTAGTGCAATTCAACCACTGTGCTACAGCTGGGCTCTCTCACAGCACATGTGGGATTGACAAAACATTAACTTCCTGAATTAAGTAAACTTTCACACCCTGAATACAATTGAAATATACCTCAAAGATATTTACTACACAATACACATACCAGAGCAAGAATGCAGTAAAACAATATTTCGTTGGGACGAAATTTCGTGGTTTTAGTAAAAAAAGACAATTTTGTTGGGACTTAAAGTCGTGGATTTTGCATTTCAGGTAATAAAACATGGGTCAAAATTAATGTTCGTTGGGATTAAAGTTTGTGGTTGAAGTGAACCACAAAATCCTTGAAATTTAATCCCCAACGAAAATTAATGATTTTACAGTATTTAGATTACAATATGGCATGTTTAGACTATTTATAAATGGACAGACAATTTACCATCTATGAAAAGACCAAATTGGGTAGGTTACTAAATAGGGCCAGGTTTTATGTGTACAGTGTTTGAAAGTAGAATATTACATACCAGCTTTGGTGATGGTGATACCATTATATAGTTTATTCCCTTCAGCATCTTTCTTCAAACAAGGTCTGAGAATCTCTTTCTCAATGTCAATATCTTCCTCTGTCGGTGCCACTAAATCTTCCACATAAGTCAGGAATGGCTCTAGTCTCAAAGCATTCTCAACTTTCTGTATATACGGAGGGTTAGCAAGCTGCTGACCATAGTCATGGTCCAAGTGGAATTCTGATGCCATTGGCTAAAGTAACTTCTAATGCATCTTTCTGTAAAAAAAATACATTTATTTTATATTTTAAAAGTTTACAAATTAGTTTACCGGTACCTCAATCATCTATAACCAAGAAAATTCTTTGCTAAAACTGAGTTATTGTCCCTGACCGGGCAAATAAGCATTGATTATTTTATTAAATAGCAAGTAAAGTTCACTACCCAAAGCATGGATACTATGTGCAATACTGAACACGAGCAAGCATTTAACTTTCCAAATTGATGGCATTAAGTATAACTAGGCTAGGCTACTTAGGATTCTTTCTTTAGTGTGGAGTCTTTAAAACTAGATAATTGTAACTGACAAAAAGTATAAATAAAATTTCCAAGGGCAATAACTCAATCAATAAAAAATTATTAGAACAACAACAACAAACATTCTTGGTAACAATTTTTCATTAACATGCTGCCGATATCAGTAATAACATAATAAACTTAGTTCTATAAAATCTGAGTGATGGTTAAGCTCAGACAAAAAATATACCGTATCTAGGGTAAATTTTCAAAGGGCAATAAAAATCTGATTGTAATGTTGCCAGAGTAACCACAACTAGGCTCTATCCTTTCTGAGCCCAATGAAGTATCTCTTAAATACAACCAACATACCAATGGTACAGTAAAAAATAAGCTTGTAAACTGACAAGACTGATAAATGAAATAACGTTATAAGCATGACACAATATTCCAATCAGAAATAAGCAGCTAGCTAGCATTACTGAACTTATGCACCTGTCAATTAAAACCCCATTATCCAACCCGGTTTTCATCTTTCAATGTCCCTTTAATATTATGAGTCATTGGTTTAGGGCGAAGGAATGGGCAGGTATTTTTACGTTCTACATGGCCTAGTGGAGCTGGGATTATACCTGGGCCCCAGGGGTTTGAAAAAGCGAACACCAAAAAACCCTGCCATTCCACAGGATTGGGGGACAGGGTTTCAATTGACTGGATCATTACATGTCAAAAAGACAACCTGTCCCAGTCAATGCAGTGTAAAGAACACTACTTGTTACAAAAATGAGGGGTCCTGATTTGAAACTATAGAGATCTAGGTTGGGCAAGTTATGTGTCAATATTCCACAAGTGAAGAAGTTGTCAGTTGTATGTGGAAGAACAAGATAGCCAGTGTTAGTACTGAGTAAAGTAACTTACTGACATAACTTCAACGTTTGGAAAGTCAAAATAAAGTGTCAAATAAGTAGGCTTACTATGTCAAATCATGTGCGTAAGGTAAACCGAAAGTAGAAATCGTCTTGCAGACGGACTTATCGCAGAGGTTGAAGGAAAAGTGAGTAAAACAGGTGAAACAGGCAATAAATGAGATCCAAGGACGTTTCAAGTGTAACGAATAACTCAAACGCATCACCGACTCGAGTTGGCAAACCACTGCAGCGATTATTTATTCATCGTATTTAGGACAACATCGACAAATGCAACAAAATCTTCAGTCAACGTCTCAATCTCGATAAATTACCTCTAGAATATGTTTTGCAAGAAGAACATAGGTTTCTTTCGTTCCCTGAGCAACGATATCATAGCTAACAAAATGGCGGATAAAGAAATGCGGTCGCTTGATATGGCAGTCGCTTGCGGAAAACATAACCCCAGTCATGACTTTCCTCTTAGTATGCTGGGGGTCCCCCGCCATTATACACAGTGCTTCTCGAACCCAAAAATACTCAAAAGTATCGTTTATTTGGATATTTTTACGAGATCTAAATTATTGTTTCGAAGAAAGCTACAAATAGAATTGTTATAAATATCTTTAATTGAAATAAATATTGGCTGAATTGTAAAAACAAATTATATATTTTGTTTTGTCAGAGATTAAATCTGTTCAAGGTTGTTTCTAAAATTAGATCAGGAAATCGTACTAATGACGTCACAGTTATTGTCTGGAGATTTTTTTTCAAAATACGTTTTTATAATGTTTGATATAATTCTAGAATGTGATTCAAATATAAGATATTAAATATGAAACAATATCAAAAATAAACAAAACAATACAAAAAATAATATTTTGGAAAATGGTTTGTAGGACCCGCAAAATTTTGCATACACAATTCTAAACGCAGTCTGTTGGAAATTACAAAGGCCCTCCAAATAGCCTCATTCAAATCATCCTTTTTTCAACACACATTTCGGGCTATTAAATATTAAATATGCAGTTTTCGATATTTGTGAAGAAGTGTTATAATTCATATTCTAAGACATTTTTGTGTATATTTTACTAAAGAGGAAATATCTCTTGTATTGCTAAGGTAAAATAACTAGGGACCAGTGATAAAGAGCTATTTTATTTATACTATCATTGTATTTATGGACAGCGCAATATGTTTAACATAAGTAGACAGTATTACATTTATTTCTACCACAATGTATTGCCGTACGCTTAAAGGCATTGCATTCTTGTAGTTTTTACTTTTGATAGATCATAAATAAGTGCGCTGCTCAATGTGCTCTCATACATATAATGTTTTTTTTATTTTAATGGTCTTATTTATCCTCGCCACCGGAAATCCATATGGGCAAAGCCCCAAGAAGAGTTTTAGTACTTTTAGTTTTTGGGGGATAGTGCATGATACAGAAGATGCCCCAATTCCAGAAGCATCCCTGGTTCTTTTACATGCCAGTGTTTAGCACCATACATGGGACCTCGGTTTTAAGTCTCATCCGAAAGACTATTAGTAATTTTAGTTGGCCAGCCCGGGATTCAAACCCACAACCCCGAAATAAGTAGTGACTACAAGTCTCGCGTTCTACCGACTGAGCTAAGCGGGCTGGCTTATATAAAATATTGAATGTTTTACATCGTTTTATAACGTGGCGGGTTTTTTTGTTGGCTGGGTCAAGGCGGGAAACGTTTGTTCGCGCCCTATGTTTCTTAAGCTTTCAGTAGAAAAGTGGGATTTGGTGCACCTTAAAAGTTTAAACCACTAGATAGGGTATCACATTTTATCACTGTCAGTACCAAGAAGAAAGTACTGTGGTTAACCTTCTTTAATATATCCCGTACTAAAATGACACAATGTCCTTTTCATAGACAGTTCATTTTTACACTTTGTATTGGCCCTTTTGTAGCTTCAGTGTCAGACTCAGGACTGGGTAGTTTCTTTCACGTTTCCCTAACCGACTTTAAACGTTGGACCAACATCATGGTGCGAAGTTTAACCCATCTTTGATAATTATCAGTTATTGAGGAATCCCCGGACTAAAATATGTAAAACTAATTTTATTTTGAGGTGATCGAAATCAACTCAGTTAAGGAGTGTTGAAAAAACCCAGCACATGGTAGTTAAAATTAAAGGCTGATTCTCTTTTTGAACAAATAATTATAAGTACTTTTTTCATTATCATTTCAGTATTTATAAAGCTAACTGTGCCCTTTGGATACAATCAAAGGATGTAACTACATGTACAGCTGATGTTTCACCATGTGTACTACATGCACAGTAAATTACAATTGGCAGGGTCAGTTAGTTATTCAGCTAACGAGTGTCAAGTGTCAATTTGATAATATATGACATATTTTCACACTTCACGACTTGACATATATAACTTTAACAAGGTGATATCATTCGGCGTTTTATGCCTCCCCAATGTGTAGCTGTTAACTGAAATACTCGCAAATATTCATCTAGAAAATTATTTTGTTACCTATTTTCAAAAAATCTTTTGTTCGCCAAAATATTGGGGCGGCGACCGACGCTCCTGGGTCACTGTCACTGACTCAGCCCCCCCCCCCACTCGCGACGCGGTCTCATGCAATAACCGCTATTATATAATTTCTTGGTGAAACTGGGTCATCCTGCATTTTTTCGGCGGGGATTTTGATTTTTAATTGTTTCTTCGGCTTATGTGTGGGCATTGCTCAGTGTAGTTGCTAGGAATATGTAATATTATTTCCCACCCTATTCCTAGCTTGTCCATTATTTTAAACTTGATCAAGTCGTAGCTGTGCCTCTTAAGGTCGCATAACGTTAGGTCACTGTCCTTAGTGTTTTAAACTAGGTCACGCCCCGGGGTTGTTGTGCCTCATTTGGTCACCGTTTGGCATGGGTTTGTGTGGGCATTGCTTATGGTAGTTGTGTTGTGGTGTCTCTGATTTCTGTGCTCGGCTGGTTAGGTTGAGTGCTTCCTTCCCTGTCTGATTTGCTCATACCTTTTTTGCAGCTAACCGTCGTTACACTAAGAAATACAAGCAGTAAAATTATCTGAGACACAAATGGAAATAATAAGTACACAATATGTGATAGTATCGAAACGGGTGTTAGTAAAAGGAACAACTGATGCATTTGTATGCCATACACTGGTTTATAACGTGTCAATTCGTAGAATAGAAATAAATCAATATAGTTAACACATTTTTCGTGTTTTACAGTTCCCACTGAAGATGTAGTTATTCAGTTTAAAATACTGTTCTAGGATTAGCTCTTACATATGATATTTAGGCCAATTTAATATTTTCATACATTCATATTTAATCAGGTTCACGCTTATATACGTGATAGCAATAGTTTCACATGATACATTTGATAATTGAGAAGCCCCCTTTCTCCTTCACTTCTATCTGTACCCATCTTTCTATTGACTTACATGATTACACCAATCCTTTATTCGAATATGCTACTGTGTAAGGCTTTCTTTAGCTTTTTAATTTTTCTGTACGTTTTTGGTCTTGTTTACCTTTTTTCCTCTCTATTTTATTTACACCCAAATTAATAAAACGTATACTTATAGCTCAATTGTTGATATTTTTGTTTTTTATTAAACTGGAAGTCAATCCAGGGAGAAGAATTTAATAAGACCAAGTGAATTTCGTTCTAATCCCCTTTTCCTTTTCCTTATGTTTATGTTATTTTGTACTGTAAATTGTATGCATACTGTAATATATTTGGTAAAATAAATATGTTTAAACCAAGCCAATTTCTACTCCCAAAGAAATTTTAAAAAATAGCTCAAACCAGGATCTTCTCCATAGAATCCCTGCTCAAACCAAAGAGGGTTTTAAATAGCCATGCTTCTAGCTGGCAACTGAGTATATACTTTTGGACACTTTAGAGTACATAAATTAAGTGACAAATGACACGAACTTACAATTAATAATCAGCAAGTTTGCTACACAGACAGCTTAAATTTTAAAGGTGTTATAAACTTTTACATGTAGACTTGCTGACCACTTTCATGACTATATGGTTTTGAATATATTTTCACGGAAGGTACCGTTTTGATGCGTGTAAAAATAAATTGGATGCGTGCAGAGAGGTCAGATACGCACGCGCTGGATCACAGAACAAGATTTTTTTATTTATCAGACGATTGAAGGTATAAAAACACGGTTATTTACTTATTCAATAATGCACAAAGGTATAAATATGTACATGGTTTAATAGCATTAGGGAATACTTAATGTTTAATCGCTCATTTACCTAATGTTCAACGATTTATGACTTTTTGCCATACCCCACCCACTTGTATGGCCTTGTGACAACGATTTTCGCATCGAAACATTGATTTTCTAAATAAGACCAAGATTGTGTGCGAGCTTACATTTTTCTGTATTCTTATTGATGTTGTGACCTCTTTCTAGTTTGTCATATTGATCTCTCACGGTCCGAGGACGTTCTGACTTCCAGCCAGAGGACCACGATGCACACAGCTGCGATGGTCAGCGCTTTTTGGTAGTGCTTTACTACCGTTTACGTCTATGCAACAACATACTACCAGCGAACATTCATTCCATACTGTTTCTTAACACTTTGTTAGATGAGCTCTTTCTCATGCAACGGACCGCTTCGGTTTGCTGGGTAGCACTTAGATGTGGGGCAATCTGCTAGGAGATTTTTTAATTTCTGACCTCTATCTCCACCGCAGATGTGGATGAAAGTGTCATATTTATGGGGGGGCTTTGCGATCAAATTTTTGGCGCAACTTGAAAAGGTGAATGAAAAGTTGTAAATACCATGAAATATATAGCATGTCCACGAAGATCAACCCTTTTTCTCGTTATCTGCACCAAAAACATCCATAAAACACTCAGTGGTTCGTTTGTCCGACAATTTTAACACGACGAGGTCGCACTTTTAAATTCCACTACACAGCTATTTGTTGTTGATATGCAGATCGCATTCCCATATCGACCAATCAGAATACTCGATGGAATGAGTTTCTAGAACAATGGAGGATGCTGGGAGATCTTCGGCACTATTTGGTTTTCACAGTGATGTACACTGGTACGCGTGAAACCAATTACACTGAGCTCGCTCGGGTGAAACTAAAAACGAAAAATTAACGAAGAATTGTTGACAAATCGAGCTGATTTTTCTTGTAAACTGATAGTTAATGACTTATGAACAGAATACGATAAGTTAAATGAATTTTACTGCTCGCTTAGCGATTCGCACAACGTTAGCATATGAATCACACACGTGTTGCGCTCATCTGTACGGGCTGTACGGGCGGTATACGCGTACCGGATACTCACAGTTATGTTTACATTTGGATTTTCGGAAATTACACGTGCTGATTTAATTATCGATTAAACGATAATAACGACCAATTTTACCAGGTATTCTGTGTCATTCGTCTAGTTTTATTACATTTTACATGTTAATAGCCGAAAACTGCCCAAATTTGGCGTAAACAGCAAAATTTATGTAACTCAAAAACTGATCAGTTAAGCGCATAATGGGTCTTGACTTAGATGTGGCAACTCTAAGTCGAGATTGTTTGACTAGGTAGCACTTTGCTGTGCAACGGTCTGCTAGCTGAGAACGCTCACCTGTAGCATATAAATTTTTCGCTACATAGCGCTTTTTTGCAGCAAGCTGTTACTTACTGAGCGCTACTGAGTGCTGGATAGCAAAGCTTGTTAGCGCCTTGCTCAGACTGCCATTAGCTGTCGGGTGAGTCCGACAGTTTCTCTTTCGGTCTGGTGCATCAGCCCTATCAGTCGTCCGTGCGTGTCCGATGATTCATAACCTTCCTGGTATGTTTGCATTGGGTACGTTTTGGCCTAGGTACGTTAACGCATGTATTTTGCATCTTTCTTCAAACAAGGTCTGAGAATCTCTTTCTCAATGTCAATATCTTCCTCTGTCGGTGCCACTAAATCTTCCACATAAGTCAGGAATGGCTCTAGTCTCAAAGCATTCGTCCGCAGCTTCTTGACGTAATATTTACTATTGTGACTCATAATACGATCGTTATACTTTACAACATGCGGCACGCTTGATTAAAAATATTGCGTTCTAGAATAATCGAGTAACACCAGCACGCGTGGTATGCCTGTTCGGTTAAAATAACGATAAACGAACGAGTGTCATAAATCAAGCGTAGATTCAATCGGAATACCTCGTACAAGTAAGTATCGTGTGAAAACGGGTCCGAAAACAACAAATAAATTGAATACGATGTTCATTTGTATATATTTATAATATCATGATCAGACAACTGTCTATTTTCAAATTGGGATTTTTTCATTGAAAATTGGGAAAAATGGTCGTTATTTTCGATTGGGAACGGGTCCGTTTACCGGTACCAATCAAAGAAGGAAAAAAATCGCTGTCTGCGTTCTTGTACTCCTCTTTTGAAGAGCCTCTTTAAATTTCGCGTGGGAAACATGGAAAAATATGGATAAAATACGAGGGTTGTCCCAGTAAATCGTGTACTTTTCGCATTGCACAAAAAGCATTCAAAACATTCCTTTCAAATTTTTACTGATGATTATTCAATATATTCTTTGTAGGTCTCCAGAATTTCATGAAAATGTATCAAGAACTAAAAATTCAATTAACATTATTAATACATATGGTATGCAAGTGCGGCGCACAGTGACGTCAAAGTTAGAACGTCATAACGCAAAACATTTTTCTTCATGTTAAATTATTGTTCATTGTATGAAATATGCTTACGATGTCATTAAACATTGTTCTGATATACAATTGCGAAACCATCACAGTCCAATGCACCATATAACAGCTTTCAGATCTTAATAACCAACCCACTTAGTGGGAATCACAAAGCCCGAGCATGTGCCTTCTATTGCGAGAAGAATAAAACCCATGAAAGGCATGGCGCAGTAGATAAGATGGATGTTAAACCCGCTGATGTCCAAAACATCATTAAATATTCCTCGACATTAATCCATTTGTGTTTTAGACACAATACGTTATACGCGCCAGTGCATTTTAGAGTCTTAAACTATATTTCGACGACATACCAACCCAAAACTATAATGTGCACGGCTATTCTACGGGTGTTTCTTCTCCTGACGTCGCAATTATCGCACGTTTATATTTTCAGTGTGGTTATTCAAACAAGCTTATTTCTCGCAAAAATAATAATTTTCATTTGAAATTTACTGTGATGACACTAAACAGAGACACGTAAATGCCCACGTGAAAATTATGTACAATAACTAATTTAAAAGATGAAAATTAAAAGATTATTGAAAATCAAATGAATGAATGACGGCGCGTTTTATGGGTTGCGCCGCATTTGCGTACATGGGGTTGGTTAATCACTGACGATGTGCATTTTAAACATATTCGTACACTTTTCACAATCTATTTCGATACGTAATGAATTCATGAAGGTAACTGCAAAAAATCTTAATCGTGTGACGTCAATTAAGAAAATAATTAGCAAAGTACACGATTTACTGGGACAACCCTCGTAGAATGAATTATCAATAATTGGTCACCGGACAACATGTTTAATGCCGATTTCTCGATGTTGATGACCGTTTGTCTGACATATTGTCGGTGACTAATGGGAAGTCTGCTCCAGGATAGCATTCTTGTATCTTTTAATCTCCACTATTTTTGCTATATATTAATCTAACAACAATTTGTTTTATATTTCAGTTGCAAGTCTTCAAAATGAGCACTAGAGTATATCTTGGAAGACTACCTTACCATGCTAGAGAAAAAGATGTTGAACGATTTTTCAAAGGCTTTGGAAAAGTAAAAGACATTATGCTGAAAAATGGATATGGATTTGTGGTAAATAATATTTCACTGTTTCTGCATGTTATCTCTATCAGGGTTGTGAGACTACCTGATCAGACAAAAAAAGCTAAATTGGACATAAATATTGCTCCATTAATTTAGGCTTAAATGATTTGCAGAATGTTGAAATTTAACACAATTTTTTGCTGTCAGTAACATATATTCTAAAACATTCATTAATTTTTTTGTTCCAATGGTAAATCTCTCCAATCTGTCTTGATAAAAAGATTACAAAAATATGAGGCTCATATTTATTCAATAGTTAGAACATTGTGTTGTGAATGTATATTTAACTGTTGGCCAATGTGTAGAGTTTAAACGTTGTTGGCCAATGTGTAGAGTTGAAACGTTGAGTTTAATACTATGAAAATACAATTTATTCCTCATAGTCATTAACCATGTTTACTTTTCAGGAATTTGAAGATTATAGAGATGCTGATGATGCAGTTTATGAATTAAATGGAAAAGATATGTGTGGCGAGAGGTATGTAAACAATATAAATGTACTTTGATTTATCTAGTTGTAGCACTTTTTTCTATTATCTCATTTTTAAAAATGAACCGATGAACTTGAGCATTAAAATAAACATGTTAACAGTTTGTGAATGTAAGATTGGTGATGTTGATAATCATTATTTGATATTTTGATGTTTCCTCTTTTCAGAGTGAGTGTTGAGCATGCTCGAGGTACGCCTAGGGGTTCAGACAGATACTATGACGGTGGTTCTGATAGAGATAGATACCCACCATCCAGACGAGGTGGTGGTGGCGGATATGGTGGCGGTGGTGGGTATGGAGGCGGCGGTGGTGGTGGTTATCACGGAGGTGGCGGGTATGGTGGTGGAGGTAGGAGAAGTAGCGCCAGAGATAAGTAAGTGATATTCTCATGTTTTCAGGGCTCTATATTTTTGGGACCATGCTGATCTCTTCTCTGACTCAAGTGTTGTCCAGGGCTCTATCTTTTTGGGGCCAGGGCGGATCTCTGACTATTGGTCTTTCTCTTGGGTATATTTTCCAACCTGTCCGAAAGATAACATTGTTAAATGTGACTATTGTTTTATTTGAGGGTTTTCAATGCTCAATTGAACATTCAGTATTGTAGAATGGTAAATTCACTGTCTGCATTGGTCCCTCTATCCGCCAAAATTATTTTGTGGAATAAAGCAATTAACTGATTCAGTGTTATTTTCACCTAAAAGTTAGATTTCCCTTAATTAGCCTGACATAAGTTACCATGATATAGTCCATTGTGCTTCTGTAAAAATTACACAGTACTGTAAAATCATTTAATTTTGTTGGGACGAAATTTCGTGGTTTTGGTAAAAAAGACAATTTGTTGGGACTTCAATTTGTGGATTTTGCATTTCAGGTAATAAAACAAGGGTCAAAATTAATGTTCTTTAATCCCCCATGAAAATTAATGATTTTACAGTATATTTATAATTGAATTACATGATACTTGTTTCAAATTACAGGTATGGTCCTCCAACCAGAACTGATAACAGATTGATTGTTGAAAATTTATCTTCTAGAGTGAGCTGGCAGGTATGTAGTATACATAGCTTGTTCTATTCATCTGAATTAAGCTGAACAATTATATCTATTATCTTACTTATAAATTGACTGAAAGTCTTGTTTTAGCCCAACTTCAATTTTAATCTTTAAAAAAAGAGTTTGGTCTTCGAAATGACTGATTTTTGTTTCTGTCTGTGTGCATCTGTTCATTACATTTTTTTCAAACAAGTTTTATTCCATGATTCAGGTTTGCTGAGTATTTTCAAGTTTGTTACTTTTTGCTTTAGATATTCAACAAATAAATGAATTGTGTTTCTTAACATATATTTTAATGTGTAGTATCGCTCTCTTACATCATAAGGACCCATGATCAATTGGAGCAAGCCAGAATCACTGTCAATAGAGGCAAATAAATAGAGGTGCCACATCAGTCAGTAGGCTCAAGGCTCAAAGCAATCCATGTTGGCACACACAAGGGGCTAGCCTAGCAGTATGCGCCACCCACCCACGACCTGTTCATGATACCATCTCCCACAGGGGCAACCATTTTGGTCATTGTCAGAAGATCAGATGATTCTCCAGAAGAAATCAAAACTTGCCCAGATAAACAGAGCGTGGTTATATTCGATCAAGTATAACCTAGCTCTGTAGGGTTAGAATTTAACAATATGTCCATTTGGACATTAAACACACATATTTGGCATAAGTTCAGTAATTTATTAAGAACATACTGTCATAGTATGTTCTTAGACTGACGATTTTGACTTTGGCAAGAAATTGCTATGACTGACGTAACGACTTTCAAAGATGGGTGTTCCATGGTTTAC
Source organism: Spisula subtruncata (assembly GCA_963678985.1). Taxonomy (NCBI): domain Eukaryota; kingdom Metazoa; phylum Mollusca; class Bivalvia; order Venerida; family Mactridae; genus Spisula; species Spisula subtruncata. The sequence continues at coordinate 23,066,177 of OY787661.1, forward strand.
TGGCTGGTTTAAAGTGTCAGGGATGCGAGGCATTTTCTGGCTGATTCATTAAGGCACATAAAGACGACGAGGACCATTTTGAGGTCAATAGCACACTTTGGCAAACATCCCCCACACAACTCACTGTTTCATGTGAACACTTGACGTGGAGGTAATTTGTTACGAAATGGGAGATTTTGTCTGCGATACCGATTGTTGTTTTGATATTAGTTTTAGTGATCAGTGCAATGCATCAAGAACTAATTTTCTATATAAAAAGGTTCTAAAATGTTTTATGCAATAAGTTAAATCATCCAGGTCACTATTTCATACATTTGCTTTGGTTTTGAATGTAATATCATTTAGAAGTTATGACCTTGCCAATTTCTTAATGCATAAGTTCTTAATGCATTGCATTGTAGATCTGTATATTTATTATTATTACTAGAACTTGTAGGACATGCTCTTTTATTGAATAGCAATTTAGAATTTTAAATATGGTTTTTTCAAAGCTTTATAGGCATCGTAAGATTTTATCAAAACAACAAATTTGGGAAATATGTAATTGGTGGTTAGTGGGGGTCTTTTTTCCCATTCCATGAAATTTTCTTGATGTTAAAATGTTTGGGAAGCAAAATTTTGATGATTTTAGAAACCATTGTCTCAATGCGAATATAGATTTTATTATTTGTTATTTGCAAATGAAAAAGTTTGCTGAAAAAAAGAATTACAAAAAGTGTTTTGCTTTCTGAACAAGAATTAAACATCAAAAATTGTTATTGACCAGAATGTAAGAAAAGGGCAAGTGAAAAAGGGCAATCACTTGCCAGGTTACAAGTTCTCCCAGGGTGCTGGCTGTGTAATGAAAGGTAAGCTCTCCCATGCTTTGGTAGTGGTTCAACTTTTTAATTTCTTGTTCGAATCAATGGTGCTGTTCTATTTCCCTGTATGTCCTCGATAATGTTTCATGTTTGCTTACGGGTGAAATAAATGAATGTCTTTCCAATTCAGGATCTAAAGGATTACATGAGACAAGCTGGAGAAGTTACATATGCTGATGCCCATAGAGACAGGAAAAATGAGGGGTCAGTATTAACATTCAAATATTTGAACAGTCCTTGCAATAGTAGTTCAGTACATTCTAGGTCATGACAGCTCCTCTTCATGAAAATTTGTCTACAATTTCAAATTTCCTTCGCTTGTGTATAAGATCGTATGTTAGATCTTTGTATAAAGGCAAGTTAGTTCTGGTACAGATTAGATGAAATGACAGTCATATATAATTGAAAAAAAGTTTAAAACTCTAGAAAAACATTTAAACTAGCATTGGTATTCCTATATTGAACTTGATTCATTGACTCCATTGAGACATGCATCTTAAGGTGTTGGTGTAATGATGTCCATCTTTCGGGTCAGAATTCACATGTTGACAAACCTCACTGAGCACCAACACCCTCATTAATATTTTAGGTTTTTTTTCATGGCTCAACAAAGCTGTCTCATCTGATGATGCAATTCAATTATTCAATATATTACAATTTTGATTTATTAATCAATTCATTGCTTGTGCAGAGTATGAAGTGACTGATATAGTTCCATTCTTTGAACTAAATTGTCCTGCCAATGTATTCTGGTGTTATGATGTCCATCTTTCGGGTCAGACATTTACTGATGACAAACCTCACTGAACACCTTATTGTCCTTTCACCAATACCTCCAACTGACCACACATTACATTTTTAAAATTCAGCTAAAAATACCAAAGTTACATTCAGCAATTTTCAGAAATTTAAGTTTTGGCATTCTGTAGATCGACTTTTTTGTCTACAACCCTTGTTACTGTGTTCTTTTGAGGATGGTTTCTTAAAATGAACCATGATAGCAATGATGTTTGTTTCAAGACGGGACTGAATATGATGACATATTGAAGCCTGAGCTATCTATAACTGCAAGGGAACTTGTTTATCATGAAATTTCCTTGATGTAAATGTTGAAATTTTTCCAAACTATTTTGAATGATTATTGAAGGTGTAATGATGTCCATCTTTCGGGTCAGAACATTATGTTGACAAACCTCACTGAACACCTAGATATAGATTCTAATAGAATTTGTATGTTTATAAATTTCCCTGTGTTACTTCTGTTTTTAGCTCACCTGAGCACGAACCTGAGCACGAAGTGCTCACTGGTGAGCTTTTAGGATAGGTGGCTGTCCGGCGTCCGTCGTTGTCCGTCGTCCGTCAACAATTCCTTTAAATGACTTCTTCTCCTAAACCAATTGATGGAATGTAACCAAATTTCACAGGAATGATCCTTGGGTGGTCCTCTTTCAAATTTGTCAAAAAAATTCCGGTCTGTCGCATAACTAGGTCACACAGGCTAAAAATAGATTTTCACAAAGGAAACTTTAAAAATCTTCTTCTCTGAAACCGTAAGGCCTAGAGCTTTCATATTTGGTATGTAGCACCACCTTGGGGTCCTCTGCAAAGATTGTTCAAATTATGTCCCTGGGGTCAAAATTGGCCCCGCCCCAGGGGCCCTTAGTTTTACATAGAGTTATATAGGGGAAACCTTAAAAAATCTTCTTCTCCAAAACCACTTGGCCCAGGGCTTTCATATTTGGTATGTAGACTCAGCTAGAGGTCCTCTACAAAGATTGTTCAAATTATGTCCCTGGGGTCAAAATTGGCCCCGTCCCGGGGGCCCTTAGTTTTAAATAGAGTTATATAGGGGAAACCTTTAAAAATCTTCTTCTCCGAAACTGCTTGGCCCAGGGCTTTCATATTTGGTATGTAGACTCAGCTAGAGGTCCTCTACAGAGATTGTTCAAATTATGCCCCTGGGGTCAAAATTGGCCCCGCCCCGGGGGCCCTTAGTTTTACATAGAGTTATATAGGGGAAACCTTAAAAAATCTTCTTCTCCGAAACCGCTTGGCCCAGGGCTTTCATATTTGGTACGTAGACTCAGCTAAAGGTCCTCTACAAAGATTGTTCAAATTATGCCCCCAGGGTCAAAATTGGCCCCGCCCCGGGTCCCTTAGTTTTACATAGAGTTATATAGAGAAAACCTTAAAAATCTTCTTCTCCAAAATTGCTTGAACCAGGGCTTTCATATTTGGTATATAGACTCAGCTAGAGGTCCTCTACAAAGATTGTTCAAATTATTCCCCTCGGGTCAAAATTGGCCCCACCCTGGGGGTCACCATTTTACCTATACTTATATAGGGAAAACATATAAAAATCTTCTTGTCTATAACTAAAATGCCTTAGAGCTTTGATATTTGGTATGTAGCATCATCTAGTGGTCCCCTACCAAGATTGTGCAAATTATGCCCCTGGGGTCAAAATTGGCCCAACCCCGGGGGTCACCGTTTTACATAGACTTATATAGGGAAAATATATAAAAATCTTCTTGTCTAAAACTACACTGCATAGAGCTTTGATATTTGGTATGTAGCATCATCTAGTGGTCCTCTACCAAGATTTTTCAAATTATGCCCCTGGGGTCAAAATTGGCCCTACTCGGGGGTCACCGTTTTACATAGACTTATATATAGGGAAAACATATTAATATCTTCTTGCCTAAAACTACACTGCCTAGAATTTTGATTACTGGTATGTAGCATCATCTTGTGGTTTTCTACCAAGATGTTCAAATTATTCCTTTGGGTGAAAATTGTGCAGGGTTTATAATCAGGTGAGCGATATAGGGCCATCATGGCCCTCTTGTTGTAATGTGTAATTCATTCAAGTTGAATTTTCCACAATTTTTGCTCCATTTGTAATTTGCACTTTGACTATCCATTGTATGTTATCAACCAAAATTAACAATGACCTTGTGAAAACTGCTGATAGCAATGATGTGTTTCAAGACGGGACTGATTATGATGAGCCCATTTCATACCCTGAGCATTTCAGCAATTTTATGTCATGCATTCTTATTTTGTCAGTATGTGAGAGAATTTTTGCTGTCTAAATGGGTCACAATTTTTACTCTTTGTTTCCTTGGCCATTGGTGTGATTTCAATGAAGCTTAAAAAGCCTTGTTCCGTATGTTTTAAGGAATTTGGTCAGATGAATATTGCCTAAGTTATGGCCCTTTTTGTGTTTCATCACAAATGCCTTCTATCAATTTACCGTAACTTCAACCCATGTGACAACTGCTGGTAGCAATGATGTGTTTCAAGACGGGACTGATTATGATGAGCCCATTTCAAATCCTGAGCAATCAAGCATTTTACTCTCAGATGTTTTTCTGTCTTTCTAGATGGATGTCAGTTTCCATCCATTGTTTTCCTTAAGCACTGGTTTGATTTCAATGACAACTTTACAAGCCTAGTTGCACTTGAGGCATTGGGTCTGATGAATTTTACCCAAGTTATTGCCCTTTTGTGAGGACGTAGATATTTGTGTCCTAAATCATCCTAGTTCGTATATTCACGTTTTTTCACAAATCAATTTACAATTTCCTCGGGAAAACCGCTGGTAGCAATGATGTGTTTCAAGACGGGACTGATTATGATGAGCCCATTTCATTCCTGAGCCATCCAGCATTTTCATGTCGTACATTCTCATTTTATCAGTATTTACTCCACATGTATGTAATGTGGGAGACTTTCTGACTTTGTGCTGTCTGTCTAAATGGGTCACAATTTTAACTCTTTTGTTTCCTTAGCCACTGGTCTGATTTCAATGAAGCTTAACAAGTCTAGTTGAGCTAGTCCAGTCATTGAAGCTAAAAAATATGGTCAACCTCAAACAAATTGCAAAACAGAGTTTCTTTGCATTTTCATCATCTACAGACTATTATCAACTACAGACAAAACGTCAAATATGCGAGTTCAATGGGGAAAATCTCAAAAAATCGACATGTTTAAGGTCACTTTTGGTAGCAATTTCAGCATTTTCCTTATTTCATACTACATGGGGAATTTTAAGCTCTAATAATTCCCGTGTAAGTCGTTAAATATTTACTAATTGCACCTTAAAGCTTATATTTTCTGAAAGATGCAACCTTCTTCTATCGAATACAAATATTGATTTTATCATCAGACAATTTACTTTTCATATATATGCCAGTCTACGTGTTGGTATACTACCCATTCAAATGTCGACAAAATGACTCAAAATAGCACTTGGAAGGGGAAACAAAAGTTTTATTCATTTCTTTAATATTAATCCAATTTGTTTAAAATTTACACATATCATGCGTTGTACACATGTGTGTCAAATAGAAAAAGGATATTTGTGTTTGGACAGTATACAATAATGACAATATACAAAATGTACACGAATCTATCGATTCGGGAGAAATAGGGATTGTTCCCTTTGTCTGTTCGTCCGCAATTGCATTTGTATTCACAATTTTGACCTTATGATTATGAAACTTGGTCAGAGTGATCATCTGAACAAAATTTAGGCCAAGGTAGAAAATGGATGATCAAGGGTAAACAACTAGGTCACTAGGTCAAATTGTAGCAAAACCTTGTGTAGTCGCTAGAGGTCATACTGTTGACCTTATATTTATGAAACTTGGTCACAATAATAATATCAACAAAATCTATGTCAAAGTTATAAATTTGGTCATCCGGGGTCAAAAAGTCGGTCGCTAGTTACAATCAAAGGAAAACGTTGTGTAGGTACAAAATTCACAATTTTGGTCTAATATTTATGCAACTTGGTCACAATGTTCATTTCAAAACATCTATGACAAGTATGTTATTGAATAATTTGGGTCAATATTAGGTCAATAGGTGAAAATAATTGATGCGACTTTTTGGCCCTTGAAGGTTTGTCTATTATTTGACCTAGTGACCTAGTTTTAACTCATGATAAGTAAATATTTAATTTGACCTACATTTTGTCTTCATGATCCATGTGACATGGTCTCATAAAGATTAGGTAAAAAGGGCCCCTTCTAAAGATTTGTTCTATAATTTGGCCTAGTGACCTAGTTTTTAACTCAGATTTATCCAATTTCATACATGACCTTGACTTTTGTAAGGTGATCATTGTGACTAAACTTCACAAGTGTAAGGTCGAAATTGCGACCCCTGGTGACTATATCTTGTGTTTTCTGTGTTTTGACCTAGTGACCTAGATTTTGGCTTCGGTTAACTCAAAATTTTATTTTACCTAGATTAGCTTCCGATGATCATTGTTGCCAAGTTTCATAAAAATCAGACCAAAATTCCGACCTCTAAGCTCGATGTAAAAAAACGTTACTGGTACAAATCAAGATTTATTTACATCAAAAGTGACAAATATCGCGAAACCATGTGACAATTCAATATATTTGTAAATATCTCAAAAAGTCCCACGAATATTCAATTAGGACATTTTGTACGTTGCTAAGGATAGCTTTACGCACCATATAAACACAAAACTGTTTGTTTTGCAATTAGTTTGAGGTTAAAAGTTAAAATGACTGGACTAAGCATGTTTTAAGGAATTTGGTCAGATGAATATCGCCAAAGTTATGGCCATTTTTGGGGGCATAGATTTTTGTGTTCAAAATTATCAAAGTTATTGCCCTTCAAAGGTGGCATCGATTTTTGCGTCCGAATCTTCCTAGATTGGTGTTTCATCACAATTACCGATCAATTTACAATGACCTTCAACCTATGTGAAAACTGCTGGTAGCAATGATGTGTTTCAAGACGGGACTGATTATGATGAGCCCATTTCATTCCTGAGCCATCCAGCATTTTCATGTCGTACATTCTTATTTTGTCAGTATGTTACCCCACATGTAATGTGGGAGACTTTCTGACTTTGTGCTGTCTGGCTAAATGAGTGTCACAGTTATAACTCTTGTTTCTTATCCTCTGATCTAATTTCAATGAAGCTTTACTGTCACAAGCCTAGTTATGCATGTTTTAAGGGAATTTAGTCAGATGAATATTGCCGAAGTTATGGCCGTTTTTGGCGACTAAGCTTTTTGTATCCAAAATTTCCGAAGTTATTGCCCATTAAAGGGGGCATAGATTTTTTGGTACAAATCTTCCAAGATTGGCGTTTCATCACAAATGCCTCCTTTAAATTTACAATGGCCTTCAACCCTTGTGAAAACTGCTGGTAGCAATGATGTGTTTCAAGACGGGACTGATTATGATGAGCCCATTACATACCCTGAGCTTTCCAGCAATTTACTCTCAATTTTTTTCTGTCTTTTTTGATGGATGTCAGTTTCCATCCATTCTTTACCTTGACCACTGGTTTGATTTCAATAACAACTTTAAAAGCCTAGTTGTGCACTTGGGGCATTAGGTCAGGTGAATGTTCCCGAAGTTATTGCCCTTTTGTGGGGATTTAGATGTTTATGTCCTAAATCATCCTAGTTCCTAGATTCACATTTTATCACAAATCAATTTGCAATTGCCTTGTGAAAACTGCTGGTAGCGATGATGTGTTTCAAGACGGGACTGATTATGATGAGCCCATATAATTCCTGAGCAATCCAGCATTAAAATCCATATTTTGTCATTGTTTATAATCAACCACTTTGCAATTATTTTACTATCACGTATGAGCTTTTTATAGCAGGAACTGTTTTTGTTTACAGGGTAGTTGAGTTCCAGTCATACAGTGATATGAAGAGAGCCGTGGATAAACTTGATGGGTCAGAAATAAATGGCAGGAAAATCAAATTGATTGAAGATAAACCAAGAAAGCGCAGGAGGTAAGACTAACATCTATGTAGCTTGTTTGATGAAATTATTGCCTAAAGTACATGTTAGGTACTGATGTACTCTAGTAACTCTACTGAACCAATGTCACTGAACCATGCTCAAATGTGAATGGAGCATACTCACGTCTACCTGTCCCGCAGATGAGTTCATTTGACCTTGCAACAGATGTTTACATAGTATTGTGTAAATCAAGAATCCAATTGACTTGTTTTGATCTATATTTGGTTGTAAAAAAAAGAAGAAAAAATTGCATGTTTGCTTGCATTATCCAATGGATTAAAAAGCATTAAGCCGTGATTATCTGCTCTATGGTAAAATCAATTGCCTTTTGACTTAAAGAAAACATTAGTTTGAATGATTACTGTAAAATCATTAATTTTCGTGGGGGATTAAATTTCGTGGTTCACTTCAACCACGAAATTTAATCCCAACAAACATTGATTTTGACCCTTGTTTGTCTGAAATGCAAAATCCACAAATTCAAGTGCCAACGAAATTGTCTTTTTTACCAAAACCACAAAATTTCCCAACGAAATTAAATGATTTTACAGTATGTGTTAGCAATAGAGTAAGTTGTTACACTGATAATAGATGTCAATTTACTTGCTGAATAAACAAGACCTTTAAATTGTTTCAGATCCACCAGATCAAGGTCTGACAGTCGAAGTAGGAGTCGTTCACGTTCCAGACGTAGGAGGTCATCTCGTTCACGATCCAGGTCTAGAGGAAAATCTGGTTCCCGTTCAAAGTCAAGATCTAGGAGTAAAAGTCGGGATGACAAGAGCAGGTCCAAGAGTCGCTCTAAAAGCAGATCTAAGAGTCGTTCTAAGAGCAAGTCAAAGTCCAGATCTCGCTCCAGATCCAAAAGTGTAGAAAAAGCACCATCACGCTCCAGATCTCGTTCGAAATCACGGTCCAAGTCACGTTCTAAGTCACCGCAAAATGAGATGGTTGAAGATGACAAAAATGACGAATAAATTATGTGAATAAAAATCTCAATATTTTAACCATTCTGTCACTTAAATGTTACAGGGATTGTTCATAATTTATGAGCTTGAATAATTGTTATAAAATGAAAAATTGTACCTTGCTTTAGATTTGTAGACTGATTGTGCGAATCATCAATGCTTCTTGTTATTTCAGGGTTAGGTTAATTGCTGTTGTTTTTTAAGAATGTACATAACACAATGATGATAAATAATGTCAACATTTTTTCCAATGTGCATGATAATTTCTGTTGTCATATATACCATATAATTCATTTTTCTGGTCAGTTCATCTGTACATAATGTATAATACTTGTGATAATCATTGTAAGTTATAATGCCAGGAGCCAGTCTTCTGTTGTTGTAAATGTTGATTGTATGTACGTGTATATTTTTAGTTTGTAAATAATTCAGTTGTCTTATAGGAAGATGGTAGTGCTGTTTACATCACTGATAAAATAAAACACTCACTGCCCTTGTAATACTTTGTTATTTTGATTTTAATGCCATTGTTATTTGAATTTATTTTGTCGCCCACTAATAGTGGGAGAGGTACTGATTTTTTGCCTGACATGTATGCCACAGTCAATGTTTGTTCTTCTTCCTATCTTCGTTTGGATTTCAATGAAACTTCCCATGAATGATGATTATGGATAAATATGTTGCTTAGCACATGTTGGTCAGTATGATGGCAAAATCGTTTCCATTCAAGAACACTAACCTAGGATCTTCAAACTTTACATAGAGGTTAGCCAGCAACAATTAAGCAAATTCATTTTAATTGAAATGACGCCTAATGCTACTGATTTTTCAGGTCAGCTCGACTGTTGATATGCCTGCTGGAATACATGTTTTAAACTGTAACAAACTTCTTTGCTTTGGATACTGATAGGTGATCTAGCAATCTGTTATATCTGGTCTTGCCAAACAATACATTGTGTGGACAACCTAGCGATTTTTGTCGATCACACTGGATGAGCTTTTGGTCAGTAAATGACTTGTGGATCAAATTACCATGCCAGTGATGTGTGTATATGGAAGTGGTGATTGAACCGACAAAAATCTGTTGAGCTTTCACATGGTTGAAAGTAGAAACACAACCATGATGCATCATGGCAAACACATAATGAATTATGATACTGGATTAAGGAAACTTGTCTATATAGCTTTTGTCCTTAAAGTATTCTTCCTCTAGCTTTGGTAGAAACATGATGCTGGCTGATCCGTGTCTTTTGCAGAAAACCTCCGTGGTACGTTTCAGCCTAGTGAACTGTACATTTTAAAGGGAGTACGGAATTCCAGACAAAAAGGAACGTCTACAGCATTGAGCTTTCAATCTATTTCATCTACAGTGTTGGTGTAATACTAATTAGTGTAATGTCCACCTGTGTGTGTGTTGGAGTTAGATGATGAGCAAAATGGGGAAGGACATCAATGATATAAGTTGTTCACTGCTGTACAAACTTTGCAACATTCATCCAGACACGTAGTACTAAGTAATATGTATGGTAAAATGCCTCTAATCACTCGAGTTGCCTACTACAGTGTGTAGTGATTGTGGTTATGAAATGTTTGCAAAGTATCAGAGCATATTTTACTGTAAAACAGATGTCTTAGTCGAAAAGGGGCATACTTTCAAAAAAAAAATGTATTAGTGACTATAACTTGTCAATGGGCCACTTCTTCTGACAGTGATGTGTTCATACCAATAGTTCACCTTGAATAGTTACTAAGAATGATCATATGATTATTGTAATGTCATATGGTTGCTTGGTTCAGGTCTTGTTTAGAATGTTTCTGCAGCAGACCACACACTTATACAGAGAATTTGACTTGATCCTAACCCTGTTATAAAGCATATGTCTCGTCTGTATTAAAACACTGATTATGTGTTTTCATTAGTTGGCAGTACCATATAGACACTTTGTGTAATACAAACTCAGATCTAACGGACCGATATTGCACTATTTGCTCATCGAAATAGATACCAGTATATTCAATGCGAGAACCTTGTAATATATTCATGCAATAATTGCACCAAGGTTAGGTTCATGTCAAAATCTCTTCTACATCAAATACTGTAAAATCATTTAATTTCAATGGGACAAAACTTTGTGGTTTTGGGGAAAAAATATCATTTCGATGGCAGGGCTCGACACTAACACTGGTTGCCTGGCCGAGGCCAGTGAAAATCTTGGAAAAACTACTCGACAGTGCCGAACCAAAACCCTGTAACTCAATTTTGGCGCGAAAACTTTTTTTGCAGCATCCGCATCTACAAGACGTCCCACGCATTTCTGTCTAGTCGCCATCTAAGTAACCCAATTGGCTATTTAAATGGCAACAAGACAAAAATGTGCGGGATGTCTAGCAGACGAGGATGCTGCAAAAAAATTCACGCCAAAATTGAGTTACGGGGTTTGGTTCGGCACCGTCAAACCGTTTTATTTATAAATTTTACGTTTCTTTGCTGGGAGACCAGTGACCAAAAATAGTTAGTGTCAAGCCCTGGATGGAGACTTAATTTGTGGATTTTGCATTTCAGGTAATGAAAACACGGGCCAAATATGTTTTCTACTGGATTTAATTTCGTGGTTTAAAGGTGAACCACGAAATTTAATGATTTTACAGTATTCATTATTTTATTATGTAGACTCTGGCTCTGCATCACTGGAACTTCAGATAGCAATAAATACTAACAGTGCTGTGTTCTAGTCCATTAGAAACTGTATCGTCCAATATATTGATGGTTTTTGGTGCCAGACTGCTTAGTCCAGTCATTTTAACTTTTAACCTCAAACTAATTGCAAAACAAACAGTTTTGTGCTTATATGGTGCGTAAAGCTATCCTAAGCAATGTACAAAATGTCCTAATTGAATATTTGTGGGACTTTTTCAGATATTTACAAATATATTGAATTGTCACATGTTTTCGCGATATTTGTCACTTTTGATGTAAATGAATCTTGACTTGTACCATTAACTTATTTTTACATCGAGCTTAGAGGTCGGAATTTTGATCTGATTTTTATGAAACTTGGCAGCAATGATCATCGTAAGCTAATCTAGGTAAAATAAAAATTTTAGTTAACCGGAGCCAAAATCTAGGTCACTAGGTCAAAACATAGAAAAAACAAGATAGTCACCAGGGGTCGCAATTTCGACCTTACACTTGTGAAGTTTAGTCACAATGATCACCTTACAAAAATCAAGGTCATGTATGAAATTGAATTAACCCGAGTTAAAAACTAGGTCACAAGGCCAAATTATAGAACAAATCTTGAGAATGCACCCTTTTTACCTTATCTTTATGAAACCATGTCACATGGATCATGAAGACAAAATGTAGGTCAAATTCAATATTTACTTATCATGAGTTAAAACTAGGTCACTAGGTCAAATAATAGACAAACCTTCTTGCGCCAAAAAATCGCATCAGTTATTTTAACCTATTGACCTAATTTTGACCCAAATAACTCAATAACATACTTGTCTTAGATGTTTTGATATGAGCATTGTGACCAAGTTGCATAAATATTGGACCAAAATTGTGAATTTTGTACCTACACAACGTTTACCTTTGATTTTAACTAGCGACCTACTTTTTGACCCCGGATGACCAAATTTATAACTTTGACCTAGATTTTGTTGATATTATTATAGTGACCAAGTTTCATAAAAATGAGGTCAACATTATGACCTCTAGCGACCACACAAGGTTTTGCAACAATTTGACCTAGTGACCTAGTTTTTTAACCTTGATCATCCATTTTCTACCTTGGCCTAAATTTTGTTCAGATGATCACCCTGACCAAGTTTCATAATCATAAAGTCAAAATTGTGAATACAAATGCAATTGTGGACGAACAGACAAAGAGAACAATCACTATTTCTCCAGAATCGATAGATTCGTGTACATTTTGTATATTGTCTGTATTGTCCAAACACAAGTATCCCTTTTCGATAAGACACACATGTATACAACACATGATATGTGTAAATATTAAACGAATTGGATTAATATTAAAGAAATGAATAAAACTTTTGTTTCCCCTTCCAAGTGCTATTTTGAGTCATTTTGTCGACATTTGAATGGGTAGTATACCAACACGTAGACTGGCATATATATGAAAAGTAAATTGTCTGATGATAAAATCAATATTTGTATTCGATAGAAAAAGGTTGTATCTTTCAGAAAATATAAGCTTTAGGGTGCAATTAGTAAATATTTTACGACTTACGCGGGAATTATTAGAACTTAAAATTCCCCATGTAGTATGAAATAAGGAAAATGCTGAAATTGCTACCAAAAGTGACCTTAAACATGTCGATTTTTTTGTATTTTCCCCACTGAACTCGCATATTTGGCGTTTTGTCTGTAGTCGATAATAGTCCGTGGATGATGAAAATGCAAAGAAACTCTGTATTGCAATTTGTTTGAGGTCGACCATATTTTTTAGCTTCAATGACTGGACTAGCTCATTGATCTACACATGCTAGTTTTACTACAGTGAAGTTCCACTAATAAGACCAGTCAAAAAGGTGGTCTTAGTAGCGAATTGGTCTTATAAGCAGACCTATTTTGTTCTAAATTTAATACTTTGGGACCTTAAACTGGCAAAAATCTTCAAAATAACCAAGTGGTCTTATTAGCGGAACTTAACTGTAGTATCTCCGAAAATTGGTTTCAATGAGAAACACTGGTTTTACAGCCAGGTGTCGATAAAACAATGCTGTTTGTTTCTCAGCAAAAAAAGTAGTTTGTATATTAAATTGATATGAATACTATTGCAACATTTGTTCCACGACAATGACATCAGTATACCGAATACTTAAGTGCATGTTGTTGTATCGACACCGGATTATTGTCAAAATAATTGTAAGGAGAACACTAGTGACAAAATAGGAAGAACTTTGCAATGAAGGCCGATTCAAACAGTTTTTAAAACACTGAATAATAAATCCAAGAAAATGTGGGACTTTACATATACCTTTATTTCACAAAATCACAATGAATATTTATCCATCACAGATACAAAATGGACAAATTATCTAAACATTAAAAATACATGCACTATGTATCAGCACGTTGCCTTATCAAGATAACATTTAGCCAAGGTTCCTTAAATGAGAGAATGAAATAATGAGAATAATACACAAGAGTTACAACAAACCAATGGCTACTGAACAATTAACACCCAGTTCAGTTACGGTTTAAACTACGACTTGACCAGAAGTTCGCTTTAGGTTCATGACTGTGGTAGGATCACAAACTTGTTTAAAAATAGAAAAATTAAGATGAAAATACAAAACCATGTATTTTGAATGAGTTTAATGTATGATGACAACAATGATAACCACACATGTGGTTTTATTTCTACAAAATATGACACACAAACGTTATTTATACATGTACAAAACAAACTTGCATCAAATGCAAAAAAATCAGTAATTGTAAGTAATAATAAATGTAGAAAATAATAGAATATGAAATGAGATTTCATTTTATGTGACCTGACGCTTGTTCATTTATTCTTTATAGTTGGGATGCGTAAATAAATTACTTGCTATTTGAAAATTTGTAATGTTCTTCAAATATGAAATGTATGGCAAAAAAAAGAAAATGTGAAAATGTTTCCAAAAGGGCGATTGAGAAAAAATGAAGTGAAAAATCACGTAAGCACAAAAAAGATGCATTTACAAGGGAGACAAGTGAAATGCTCTGAATTATTTATGATGTTTGAATGAAAGGAAATAAATCCAAATGTCTATCTTTCGATAAATGTACTCACTTTCTCCCTTACAACAAAAACCTCTACAACTCCATGTTACTATTCAATGTACTTGATATCATAATATCATTTACATTGTACTTTGTTCAAGCTTAATCTCACTTGTTCAAGATGTAGTGAGCATTTTGAATGAATGTCTAAGTTAGCATCGACATTGCTTGAATGATATCAGAAATTTATGAAAATAAGACAAAGTATCAGCTGCCTAATCAATGATTCAATCGTCTTCTGGATCGTCACCAGACTTTGTACGTGAGCGCTTCTTTGGTGGAGAACTCGATCGTGAACGGCTACTTCTGGATCGAGAACGACTTCTGCTCTCTGACCTGGATCTGCTGCGTGAAAAACTGAAGGTAAGATGAAACAAAAACATGGAATGATGATGAATAATGACGGAAGCATAGAAAAGGTATATAATGATAAGACAGGGTGCTGCATTCTCAAGACTTATTGGATTTTTGTGAATGAAAATTAAATAATTTCAGAAAGTTGAACATGTGCAAGTTATACACATAGTTTAATTATACACAAAGAGATAAAAGACTTTGTTTGTTTTATCTAAAATCTAAAAATACTATTAAATGCTTCATAACTTTTGTGAAATTTGTATACGATTATAGTAAAAAGGTTTCAGTTATTCTATCAATGTTTTGGTACAAATTATCTTGAGTATACAAATATCTAGATAGCATCATAGGAGGAATGCACTATGCACATCACAAAACTGTAAGCACTAATCACTGAAAGGGTTCAATAGATGGTTCATGAATATGACAGATGAACATCAAGTATTGACAGTACATATGTATCGCTGGCTTAGAATGAGAATGTTGTAACTGCCACTTACAAACTTATACAATAATTCTCTCACAGATCTTTTAGAAAGGTATAAAATGATTCCAAATCAAGATCAAATCTGCAGAATAATAACTATCAGCTTGAATTGTTGGGAGAATGTAAAAGATATGCAATGAAAATATGTAAGACTATTAATTTCAAACTGCAAATGATAAAACTAAGAGATATGATGCAACTGTTAAACTGCATCAATTTTGCAAAATTTCATAACTTGTAAATGATAAAGATTTTACAAAGAACCAAGTCAACCTGGGGGTACCCAGTAACAGTACATACCTTCTTCTTCCCCGGCCACCACCACCGCCGCCGCCACCACCACCACGTCTTTCCTCAACTAATCTGATCTTCTTACCATTGATATCTGTACCATCTAATTTCTCACAAGCTCGGTTCATATCTGATTCACTGGTGAACTCACAAACTCTGTAAAATTATATCAGAGATATAAGAAAACAAGCATAAATTTAAAGGTATTGTAACGCCCAAGAACACTGGCGGCACCTTGGACATGTGGAAAGGTTTCTAAGATTATGAATCGATAGGTCACTGAATAATTCTCGGTTAAGACTAATGCTCATTTCTGAAACACTTTTTTGGGTTTAGAGCCAACTAGAGATAAACTGGATGGTAACATAAAGGTAGTCTCGTTATTTAGAACAATGTATACAACAGGCTTGTTAATGAACAACAGAGTCTTTTCAGACAAAGCAAGGGTATCCAACCAGATTCCTTGTAGCACAGAACAACCTCTTCTCTACCATTAAAGACGGAGATCATTTAGCACGGGAAATACTGAATGACCAAGCTCAGACAAATGCATACAAACACCAATAATGCTTCAAAATCACACTGTTTTTTTATTGTGGGATTAAATCCTGAAAGAATTTACCCGCAACAGTCAAGTTTAATTTACATAATTTACTTACCCTTCACCCGTTCTTTGTTTGTGGGCATCTGCAAATGATACTTCAACTCCGGCTGACCTCATATGGTCTTTCAAATCCTGGAAAATGTACAGAAAATGACAAGGTGAGACAGGTATTACTAACAGTAGTACAATGTTTTGGTTGTCATTGGTGGTCTCTTCCGTCTTGTATGTTTCATCCAGGAAATCTAAAACTATCAAGCAGTATGTTTACACTTGAAGCAGGAGATAAAATATAAAAGAATAAAACTACAAATTACCAGTCTGCCTCAAAAAGAAACATTTTGCTTAACATATCACAATATTTCTCACAATAGGATTATCATCTCTTTTATTATATATTACGACAATTAAATAAGGTATCGCTGATATTAGGGGAAACATGCTCTTGTTATACAATGAAAATGTACAAAGAACCGAAAAATTATGAGGAAATCATAAGTTTTTACAAGTGGGCATGAAAATCCTTATGTAATTACCTCACTCTTGTAATCGTTCAAGGTTAAAATGCCCTGTGGATATTCTCCTAACCTGCTGACAGGGGCTTTATGCGTAACTCGACCAATATCAATACCAAACTAAAGGTGCATGACCCCGAGCCCTTTTATATGCGACCAAGCGATCCTGACAAGACAACGGCTGACTTTGCCCGTCATTGAGTATGGAAGCCTTCATAGTGTGAGGCACAGATGGATCGCCCTGAGCCTGTTCTCCTATCTGACATTCGCGCTAAGACAACTTCAAGGGGTGAACCAAGATGGCTGCCTGCTCTTGTATCGGCCAGAGGGATGAGCCAAACCCGCCTTGTGCAGCTAAAACTTAATGGTACACTCGCTCAAAACCCTGCTTGTTATTTTAGGGACCAAACCTTAAGTGATTCTCATATTACGAAACCTATTCTCTGAAAGTAAAAGAAACATCAAGTAGAAATTTACAGAAATTTAAATACGAAAGAAAACATTACTCATTAAATGAAGATAAAATTATGTGTTTAAATACTGATTACTCAAAACATTACTATTAAATAGAAAACTTCAGTGATAAAAATTAGATTCCATATTGAATGAGAACACAGGTTATAGCAAGGTTTTGATCCATCCCAAAAAGCAGTGTCCAATAACAGGTGTGGCGCCCTCAACCCACAACGTATCACATGTATGGTTCTACACAGAGGTAATCCAGGAATTCATGCTGCAACCCACATTGATTATAATAAATATAGCATCATGTACATAATATCCACATCTATTCAACATGACAGTAATAATGATTCAAGATAGAATAATACAATCTAAATTTTTGTTTAAAACTCATTTGCGTCAATGCTTAGCAGCTATTAAACAAGACTGCGTTCAATAAACGCTTATGCCCCCGTGGAAGCCATGTCCATAAAAAGCTAAGACAATCAGGGGCCATTATTCAGTTAAAATGTTTGATAGTGTTACATGGCTTTGAACTATAAGGGGCTTATGATGGTAAACGAGTAATGCCACATTTGAAAGCAGTGCCTTGATCGACTTCATGTGTGATCTGGTGATACAGATGTTATGGTTCTTTGTCACTGCACTTCTCCAAGTTGCCATCTATTCATATACCAAGTTTCAAGTCAATATCTTAAACACTTTTGAAGATACACTCCTGTCAAAATTTGATTCTGAAAATACTAAAGGGGAGATATTTCAAAATTTAAGACAGACAGAGTTATGGTTCTTGGTCATTGCACTTCTCCAAGTTGCCATCTATTTATATTCCAAGTTTCAAGTCAATATGTTAAATAGTTTTGAAGATATACTCAGAGCAAAATTTGACTATAAAAAAACACTAAAGGGGAGATAATTCAAAATTTAAGACAGACAGAGTTATGGTTCTTTGTCAATGCACTTCTCCAAGTTGCCATCTATTTATATTTCAAGTTTCAAGTCAATACGTTAAATAGTTTTGAAGATACGCTCCAGACAATATTTGATTGTAAAAATACTAAGTCCAAAATTAGGTCAAGGTGAATGTCAAAATGGAGTCAGGTGATACAGGCGTGTGGAGAGTGGTCATATACAACATCCATGCAAGTATGAAAGCTTTGTAGCAAGCCATTTTAATGCTAGAAGAAACGGTCAATTTGGGTTAACCAAGAATTTTACCTTTCAATAAGTCTAAGTCCAAAATTAGGTCAAGGTGAAGGTCAAAATGGAGTCAGGTGATACAGGCGCGTGGAGAGTGGTCATATACAACATCCATGCAAGTTTGAAAACTTTGTAGCAAGCCATTTTAATGCTAGAAGAAACGGTCAATTTGGGTTAACCTGGCCGGACGGACGAACGGACGGAAGGACGGACGGACAGGTGAATTACTATATGCCTCCCGATCTATCGATACGGGGGCATAAAAACAACAATCTGCTTGGTATAAAATTTAAATATGTCCACAACTAATATATTCCAAAGTCGGTTAAAGTAGTTAACCAAGAAACATGTAAATTCCACGGAAACCAGATTTTCAAGCTGCAACTGTGATAAATTAGTTGGAGCACAAATATAAACCCACGTGCATGACATCACATACTGATTGACAATCCTATACATCTCCAAGATGGAAGAAGTGTGAAAGTGATACATGGACTAGAAGTCTAGGATCAACTGCCAACCTACCAAATCCACCAATCTGACAAACATGTTTCAACCATTTGGAAATTCTGGTAAAGCATTTAAACTGCAAATCAGTTTTAAACATGATGAATGTATCCCAAGTCTTATGATGGTTGAATGATTGGGATGGATGACATAATAGTACTGACATTAAACAAAATGAAGGAAAATGAGATGAAATCTTTTTCAGGATGGAAATACATGCAGAGCTGAAAGGCTTCGGATGATTGAAGATTTAGGTAACTAACAACACATAAAGCAGAATGCATGGAGATCAAGATTTCCTGCTAACCTTCAGACATTGCCAGGTGATTTAACTTCAAGACCTACACTATTTCAGTAAAATGTTAGTATACAAATGATAAACAATTGTATGACTAAACTAAACTTCAATGAAACTACACTTTTTCTCTTTTAAATTCAACAAAACGATGCATATGCAAATTGATGTGTCCTTTCAGTAACATTCTTACCTGCCAACTGGCTCTAGATGACAAATTCTCAACCCTCACTCTATAATCAGTTCTTTGAGGTGGTCCAAACCTGTTGAATTATATAAATCTCAGGTTTACATTATATATAATATATATAATTAATTAGTTCCAGGTACCAGTATTTAAAGCAGAATTTGAAATAGTAAATAGAAATACTAGAAAAAGGTTTAAGGAAGTAATAAAAGTATGTTTCCACTCAGGCCTCTCAATCCTTTGAAATTAATCAGTATTATACAAAACACAACTGAGCAATTCTGAACAAATAATGCAGCTAAATATTTTACAGTCAAACTAAGAAGAGTATGTAAATAAATCAAATGAAGCCAGTTTGTACCTGCCACCACCACCTTGGCTGCCACCCGGACGACGACCACCACCGCCGCCTCCATATCCACCACCACCACCTCCGTATCTGTTATCTCTGCCACCAAATCTTCCACCACCGCCACCACCATATCCACCGCCGCCGCCACCACCACCGTAACCACGGCCGCCACCTCGACCACCTGCTCCACCACCTCGACCTCGTGATGCACGTGCATGTTCAATTATCAACCTGAAATATTACACGGTCACAAAAATGCCTCAATTACTGTCTTCAAATAAACTGCAACAACATGATGTTTAAGGAAAAATCCTATACTGTCAAGTAAACGATAATAGACAACTTCTTCAGTCATTTATATGGCCATTTATGAGTCTGAAAATAAAAAGTCAGTTGTAGGCACCGTCAAGCAGGGCCTCCACTGGGTCTCAGAAGGTTGTAGCCCATTTTTGCAGAAAATTGTCAAATTGGAGCCAAATGGTCAAAATTAAGCCTGATTTGAACAAAATTCTTGTAGCCACTTTGAAAAAATCTGTAGCCAGTTTTCTAAATTTGTAGCATTTGGCTACAATGGCGAATGGCAGAGGAGGTTACTTGTAGACTTGTCATATGCAATCATTCATGTACCGGTTGCAAAACTCTGTCAGCGTATTTATTGTTATCATAGATATTTAACAAATGGCATTGATAAATTTGATTTTTAGCCTCAAATCAGGAAGTTAAGATAATTTCACAGTGTGTTACCTTTCACCAAGAAGTTCTTTTCCATTTAACTCATAAACAGCATCATCAGCATCTCTGGGATCATCAAATTCCTAAAAGTAAAACAAGTATCAAAACCATATATGAAAGCAGATAAACAGAGAGGATCAATAATTTTAAAGTAAAACAATAATATAAATTTTATTTCATACCATACTTACCTGACATTACATTCTGGATTTATCCTTCGTCCTACATAATAACCGCTGTTTTGGAGTGACGTAGTGTTTATCTACCCATAAACCTTTGCGCACTCCAAAAACAACCAATCAAAACACCTTCCGGTGTCACCACATGTTATTCACTTTCGTTCTTCGGCGCCTACAAATCGGTTGTGTTTTTTATCGCTGTGAATTTATTCAGTTTTATTTTACTGAAGTGTGTGTATTTTTTACGCGAGTGGAACTTTATAGTTGGTGACATTATGTCGCAAGAAGCTGTCAGACGCTCTAACGAGCGAGAAGACGGGGAAATTAGCGAGTGTTTATCGCCGGGGAGCGTGTCCCAAAATGGCGAATCTGGTTCTTCGTTAACTACGAAGTCGTTTCAGGCGAAAACGCCTCATAAGAAACGCAAGTCAAAATATAACGAACTTGAAGAAAGCTTCAATAAAAAGTTTGTAATGTTTGACAATAAATTTGATCGTTTGTTGGAGTTAGTCAGTAGAAATACAAACTTGTCAAATTCAAAATCCCAGGACGGAATGAACGAAATTTCTGGGGATGAATCGGACCAGCACGATCCGGATACTGTATCTTTACACCCGTCAGAAGGGAGTAAGATTGGCTCTGACACTGACCACGCTGACTCAGATTTGGAGGAAAATATTAGTGAGAAAACTAAGCGTTGTCTGTTTGATTTGTTTGGGGATGATGCCAAGATAAAAAGTGAACAAAAAAGTGATGGCATTTCTCTTGACAGTTCACAAAAGGAGGTTCTTTTAAATAGTTATCGTTCGTCGTCTCCATCGTTTTTGACTTCTTATAACGAAAACAATTCAGAACTTTTTCCAGTTGATGAAGAAGCTGAGAAGTTTTTGCACGTACCACAAATTGACCCATTGATTGAAAAATGTTTGATAAAGCGTCACGGTTCGAAGGCAGCTTTCAACATGGGTAAGTCTAAAGGGAAGTCACTATATACTCAACCTTGTAAAATGACTGAGAAAATTGCTTACAAAGGTTCGCATGCAGCCAGACTTGGTATTGTCATTCAGTTGTATATTCAACAGAGTCTAGGCAGCTTACTTGCGAGTTAACAGTCTGATAATTTTCAGAAAGACACTGCAGTTAAACAGGTGAAAGACATATTTGCTATGGCGACAAAAGGTCTTGATCAAATTGGTCGTGCTGGTGCATTCCACCATATTATAAGACGAACATTGTGTATGTCTGATACTGCTCTTTATGAGCTTAACGATTATAACAAATTCAGTAGTTTACCCCTGTCTGGGGATGGTGTTTTTGGTTCAGAGCTAGAGACTCTTTTGAAAACTAGGAAGGAACAGAACAAACAAATAGATGATTTGGTTCCGGAAATTCAAAAGAAAAGTGCTGTTAAACGCAAATTTACTTCAGTGTCTAGTTCTCAGGACTCTGCAAATAAAAGGTTTAGTTATGATAAACAATCTGTAGCAGGTGATAATTTTCGTATCCCAAAGTTGCCAGGTTCAGATGGGAGGTACTCATCCAACTTCAAGTCTTCGTACCAGACAGACAAGAAGTCAGGTTACAACAGACCAGGCCGCTCAGAAACTTTTGTGCCAAGGTCAACAGGTCGAGGACGTGGAAAAACAGAGAAAAAATGACAAGGTAGGAATTATTGCAAAATTTACTCAGATACCTGTAGGAGGGAGACTGAAACATTTTTTGAGAAAATGGCAGCAAATTACAACAGACAAATGGGTTTTAGATATAATAAAGAGGGGTTACCAATTAGAATTTATTCAGAAACCACCTTTTCGGGGAATAAAAGAGACGTTTGTAAAGAACTCACAGAAAGTTTTAATTGGAAAAGAAATTCAAGGACTTTTACAAAAAAATGTAGTGGAGATAGTACCAGTATCTCAGACAAAAACAGGTTTTTACAGCACATTGTTTCTGGTGCCAAAGAAAAATGGGGAAATGCGCCCTGTCATAAATCTCAAACCCTTAAACAGGTATCTGAGGAAGACACATTTCAAAATGGACAATATGAAAAAAGTTATAAACCTAGTTCGCAAAGGAGATTGGGGCATAACCGTAGATTTAAAAGATGCTTACTTTCACATAGAGATTTTCGAGGGACACCGTCAGTACCTACGGTTTTGTTTCCAATCGGTAGTGTATCAGTTTCGGGCCCTTTGTTTCGGTCCAACAGTAGCTCCAAGGGTGTTTACCAAATTGACTGCGGTAGTGACATCTTATCTACGCAAACAGGGCATTCGTTTGGCCACATATCTGGACGACTGGCTAACTCTAGGGTATTGCAGGGCTCAGATTTTGGCACACAGGGAAATTCTTCTAAACCTTCTTTACGAACTGGGCTTTATAATAAACAAAACCAAGTCGTGTCTAGTACCAAAACAGGAAATATCGTACATAGGCGGTCTCTTTTTTCTAGTCGAGGGGTTTGTACGCCCTACTCCAGAGAGGGTGCAGGGTCTGATAAAGGCAGTAGAAAGCATTGTCAATGGTCAGAACACGGCAAAAGACTATCTTATTCTCCTAGGAAGAATAGCGTCATGCATAGATTTAGTCCCAAATGCACGGATATTCATGAGGCCAATTCAGCTCCATTTACTAGAGAATTGGAGTCCGAGAAAAATGTCTATGTCCCATCAAATTCTGCTTACTCCTACTCTAAGGGTACATCTTCATTGGTGGTCACAGGAAGCGAACATTCAAAAGGGTCATTATTTTCAGTATCCACAGTCCAATGTTATAGTGACCACAGATGCAAGCAGTTCTTGGGGCTGGGGTGGCCATATGAAAAACCTTACTGTGCAAGGCCGTTGGTCACAATTGCAACAACTCCAGCACATCAATTGCTTGGAGATGGAAGCAGTGTTATTATCAGTGAAGCATTTTCTTCCACATTTAATGAACCAATGTGGGTTGATAAGGTCCGACAACACTACAGTAGTCCAATATATCAACAAACAGGGGGGGACAAAATCTGTGAGTCTATGCCGTCAAACTTGGGACCTTTGGATGTTAGCCTTAGAGAACAAGATAGTCTTGAGAGCGGCCCACATAGCGGGGTCAAAGAATTGTCTAGCGGATGTATTGAGCAGGCAGTCAATCAGGGATACGGAGTGGTCACTGAACAAAACAGTTGTTTACAAAATATTCACCCTATGGGGGAGACCGATAATGGATTTGTTTGCGACACAGGAAAACAAGAAAACCCAACTGTTTTGTTCATGGATTCCACATCCACAAGCCTATGCATTGGATGCCCTGTCAATTGCATGGCAGAACATGTTTGCTTATGCATTTCCGCCGATCAAGCTAATTCCGAGAGTTCTGAATCACATGCAAAACTTCCATTGTACGTTAGTTCTCATAGCACCGAACTGGCCCAGACAACATTGGTTTCCACTGTTACTGAGTATGTTGATAGCCACGCCATTGAAACTTCCATTGCAATCAGACCTAGTGTCACAAGCCAGGGGCAGAGTCCTACACCAGGACCCTCAAACACTAAGCCTGACTGCATGGCTCATATCGACAAATGTCTCAAAGCAGATGGATTTTCAGAGAAATCTAGAAAATTGTTTGCCGCTTCCTGGCGTTCAGGGACACAGAAGGATTATAGATCGAAATTCAGAATATTCTGTGATTGGTGCAATACACAACAAATTGATCCATTTTCAGCATCTTTAAAAGATTGTGTAAATTTTTTGACTTATAAATTTGATCAGGGAAATGCTTACAGAACAATTGCTGGTTATAGATCTATGATGTCTTCTGTGTTACCTAGAATAGATAATTATCTTGTTGGGCAACACCCATATGTAATACGGCTTCTTAGGGGTGTTTTTAATAAAAGACCGCCTTCTAAGAAGCTATTGCCTGAATGGGATCTTCCTCTCGTTTTAGATTGCCTTAAGAAAGCACCGTTTGAGCCGTTACGTGAAGTTCCTTTGAAGTATTTAACGTGGAAGACTTGTTTCCTGATAGCCATTACATCATTTAGAAGATGCAGTGATCTCCATTCTTTGAAACTAGGAGAAGGTTGTGTAAATGTTCAACAGAAAGGTATTACATTCATACGACAGGGACTATCTAAGCAAGATAGACCGGGACATGCTCCCTCTCCAGTTTTTATTCCAAGTTTTCCCAATAACAAGAAATTGGATCCTAAGAGATGTTTAGCTATTTACTTGATACGTACAGAAAAATTTAGGAGGAAGGATGACAAAGATACTCCTCAGTTGTTTTTGTCTATCAAGAAACCGCATCAACCGGTTTCATCACAAACTATATCCAAATGGATTGTTAATACTGTAATGTGTGCTTATAAGGAAGATAAGACTATGAAAGTAAGAGGTCACTCAACGAGAAGTATAGGTCCTTCATGGGCACTATTTAAAGGGGTTTCAATGAGAAATATTATGGAATCTGCTGATTGGTCAGGAGAAAATACATTTATCAAACATTATTTGAAAAATGTTAATATTGATTTCTTAAGTTAAGAACTCATTTGCCAAACTGAAATTTAGTGAATATATATGTGAATTTTGTGTGGTTAATGCAAGTAATGCATATGTAATATAGATGGGACATGGAACAGTTTGTGTTTTTGAAGTTACTATATTATGTATTGCTCAAGACTTTGCCTTAAGTGAATTAGGAGCAAGATCTTTGTGTTATGAACATGTGTGTGTATTGAAATATTGAACAACAGACAGTTGTATATTGGTGTATTATTACATTGTACATAGAGGGAGGATCACAATCATGGAGACAATGCAAACACTTGCTTGAGGTAAGTGTATTTTTGATTTATTTGCTTGCATTGTTTTTTCTTTTTGTGATACTGTTAAGTTTATTTTGTGGAAACTTACCCACCTCCTTGTGACATTGCTTGGAAATCTGTATTAATCCAGAATGTAATGTCAGGTAAGTATGGTATGAAATAAAATTTATAAATTTGCATACAAATTGTAATTTTATGAATTATATATACTTACCTGACATTACATGGGCCCTCCCATCCTTCCCCACTGTTTTAAGTTTCCATGGCGATTTGTAGTCGCCGAAGAAATGGAAAGTGAATAACATGTGGTGACACCGGAAGGTGTTTTGATTGGTTGTTTTTGGAGTGCGCAAAGGTTTATGGGTAGATAAACACTACGTCACTCCAAAACAGCGGTTATTATGTAGGACGAAGGATAAATCCAGAATGTAATGTCAGGTAAGTATATATAATTCATAAAATTACAATTTGTATGCAAATTTATAAATTTTCTATAGTTTTTACTCCTCAAAGTTGCTTCTTGCTATTTGCAAAAATTTATGTAGATTTATTTCAATTTATTTGGTTTGCATTATGTAATTTACAATCTTTTTTAATGAAACCGATGTAGTTTGCTTGAAATGTTGTAGTTGGTGCTTGGCAGTCGACTGGGAAAGTGCATAGTCTAACTCTTTTTGACTTACTTCACTAAGCCTGGGGTTTTAAATAATATTGTATCTGCCAATATCGCTCAACTGTGACACAACATTGGGCAATATGACTATATATGCTTACCACAAAACTGTATCCATTTTTCAGCAATACTTCTCTTAGCTTGCCATATCCTTTAAAGAAACGTTCAATATCTTTCTCTCTGGTATCACTAGGAATTCTTCCAACATACACCCGGGTTGACGATGACATGGTTCAACTGAAACAAATACTGTCACCTATATATAAATAGTACTAGGTCAAATGGCATGTGATTACAGTGCTGTCGGGTAATTCTGCTCACCTAACGGGTATTGGCTTTCTACATTTGAGATTATTTTATTTTTAGAATAAATTATGGTGCTGTTTGGATAGAAACCACCTTCATTGACAAATGTAAACAATTCAAAACATCATACCTTCGCTAAACTAGGTCAAATTGCGTCACAAAACAAGATAGCTTCCGGTTTTCATGACGTAATTTTTTTCGGCTAATTCTGCGCAGGTGTAGTTGTTTTTGTATAGTCTGTTTCAAAGATTTGTTTCACAAGAAATGTATCACAGTATCGAAAGAATAAATCATTAAGACATTGTTGACAAAAAAGGAAAATTCATCCTCCATTATAAAAGTGCTTTTATTCAATTTATGTGTCACGTGGTATGTCAAATTAACGAAAATCGCCGTTGACACTCATTTAGGTCAAATTTTCGTAGAAATACTTTTCCGATTTTGTTGAATTGATTAAAAAACTTTACAAATATATATAAGTAACACACATCTACAAAAACACTGGAGGACCGAAGAAAAACGACCCAGCAAAGTCTGTAAGAAATAGAAAGCTAAGGTGCGCGGAATTACCCGAAACGACTGTATTTATTTATTGATTATTGTCAAACAAAGAAAATGTCAAAATACTGACTTTACTTTTAGCGCAATCTTACTCCCTGAAAAATATTTTCATAATTTCATAATTTTTGCACTGATCATCAAAATATCTAAAAAAAAAAGGTTATAAATATTTAACGCAATGCTTTATCAATTGCTTGTCCCATGGGCATGGCTAGTGCTAATGATAGACCCTGCGATTGCTTCACGGTATGCTACACTATGTTTCACAAACTTGGGTGCTAAATAGCGGCTCTTAGATGTGCATAGCTTTTTGCGACACGATTCTTTGTCGCTGTTTGGTGACCGATTTAGAGCATTTAAATTCAATATACAGTTAAAGCACACCACACATGCCTTCATAAATACCTTTCCTATCGTTCAATACCAATATTTACAAGAACACTAACCTCACTGATGCACAAATTAATCCAGTTTCACTTCCACTGCCAAATTACTACAATTTCCAGAATGTTGACAAACAACAATATGGCGAATTTTTATTAGACGAAAAAAGTGGCTAAAACCCGGTATCCGGAACATAAAATCCGGAATGATAATCAAGAACGACTACTCTGTACAGATTAATTATTTCGTCTAAGACACGTGCGTCTACATTAGATAACCAAAATGGGGTCAACTGAAATTGATTCACGGCGGCTGTCAGAAAAACGTTTTATCTAATATTGGTTGTGTAAAGGTATATTTAATGATGTTTTTGTAGTTTATGAATGAAATAAGCGTTACTATGACCATTTTAGCTGTTAAATACAGAATAGGTGGTTTAGTTTGCAAATTACACTTTGCTATAGAGAGCTCAGGGATTTCCCCAGCCCAAATTAGTGTCCGGCACCCGTGCGCTTAGATTTCAAAATCAAGCCCCCCGTAGCGCTTAAAATATAAATTGCGCTTAAAAATCGTACCCGTGCGTTTAAATTTCTGCCAAACAATTCATCAATTTCGTTGTTTTCTAATAATTTCTGACCTTCGAACACGTTGTTTAGTCCTATTTATCACACCCTAAGGCGTCCGGTTATCAATATGCAACCGACGTTGTTTGTTCACACCTGCAGACGTGTTAGGGGTAAGCTGATTACCGATGTGCAGTGCTAAAAATAGATTTTCTCCACTGGGATTTTTCCACTTTGTCACGTGATTTTATAACACGCGACTACGATTGGTGCGCAGTATTTGGCATTTCGGCAATTGGTTTCGTGTTGTATGATCGTAACGATTCGTATCACACATTTCAGTAATATTGCACTGATATCCATTGATTCCCACTCGATGTTTGTCTTAAAAACAAGTAATTTTACGCGTTTTATGAGTGAACATTCGTCCTCGGCCGTTTTCGACCCCCGATAAAAATACGTAATTTTTTGATAAATTTCATTTCTTTTTTTTATTTTAGTTACCTACCATCTGAAATAATATTGATGCATTTGGTTTACGCTAAAATAATATTAAAAGTAAACGCAACGCATATTTGACGTGTTGGTAGATTACAGGCGAAAATATGCCGACATGTATACACGTCACGTGACGAGCCCGAGTTCTGCAAATATGCCGTGTAGTGTTATAACGAATGTAAACAATTCTTCCGATGACAACACTGGTATTCTATGAACTTTTAAGAAATGCTAAAGGTATTTAACGAATCTTCAACGGTTTTTACGCATTAATAACGACAACAAGTCGTATTTACGAAGGCAGTTATACCGTGAGTGGTGCAATTTCGGATGTCACGTAATTTCGGATACGACTGTTTAGAATCAATATTGGTTACCCACTTGCAAGTAAGCACAACACAAGTTCCTGAGATTATTAAACCAGACCATTTGATTTGTATTAAATGAGTAATAATAGCATATCTGAGTAGCCCCCCCCCCCCCCTCTATATGACATAGACTGTGTGATTCAAATGAGTGCACTGCCTGTTGAGAATAATAATTTGTTGACAATATAAAAGAAACTTAATTAATTATGTTACATCTTAGCATGTCTTCTTTTATGATGCATGTTTGAAATACAATAGGGCTAGTGCAGGCCTCCATGAAGTATGCACCTTTTTAACATAAAAAATAATAAATTAGAAGCGCCAATTTGCACCATTTCATCCGGAGTTAGATTTTTTTTCCCCGAAACACAGAAGGGGACACCCCTCCCGTACCCACCCCTGTTGCGCTTACAAAATTTTCTGGGGAAATCCCTGGAGCTATTAATAGAGCTATAAAACTCAGTATAGGAGCATATTCATACCGCGAGTATCTGAGTTTTACTAGTAGAACTAGGGCATGGCATGAATTTTGCAGATACAAAACAGCCGATGAAATCCTTCTAATATTTCGAAAGAGCATTGACGTAAAATGACATGGTAATAATTTAAATAATCAAAACAACAATACAGAGTCGTTTTAAACGTACAAACACACGAATGTACGTTTCGATTTTCGCATAGCACAGCTTGCAAAAAATTCTCGATTTATGAACGCCATTTTGTATCGGCCATGACGCGACACGAGAAATGCGGAGAAACAATCGAAGAAAACTGGCTAAATCTAGCTGTGATCAAATTTACTTTTACGCATTAATCTACTGTGAGGTAAATACAATAATAAGATTACAGTAATAGTGGTGAATACCTACCGGTTAAAGAAATGTTTGATGTTTTGACATAAATTTTCTGCTGGATGCTTACGTGTTTGTGCTTGTGTCACGTGATCAGCTCGTGTTCCATCAACCGAAACCGTTCGGATATTTCCGGTGATTTACGCTCGCTGATTACAGCGGCAGCACAAGCTACTCACTTGAGGGGACGGTGTAAAGATAAGATAAGTTTATTTTCAAATTCTGATTTCAGGTCCCTTGTGGACATATAAAAACACAATTTAGGTCTTTATCTATTATACTGTCAAAAATGCAAACTATGAAAGTGTTTTTTAGGCTGGCGATTTGCGCCAGACTATTACAATCCTAAATCAAAGCATTGAAAGTACTGATGTGTGGCGAACTGATGTCATTTTGACCATTCAAATAAAGACTGCACCAACATGCTGTGTCAGAGTTCTGATAAGCCCAGACTCACTCGAATGTTTGTGCTGCTCTCAAGACACCAAGCGTCAGTGTCAAGATGAGTGACTGGGTAGTCTCCATACAACTGATGAACTGGGAATTAAAACACAACAAACGAGATGCCCCCCCCCCCCGCTATGGAAACATGACTAGGTAGAAATATGTTGGGAAAATTAAATAAAGGGAGGTAATTAATAAGATAGAACCAGATTTCAATAGAAGGAAAATATAAGAAAATGATATCAATGGTAATATCATGACTTTTTTTTTGGTTGAATGAAATAATTCAAGAACGGAACCAGATAGAATTATGGTTTCATGTCACATCACTTCTCTTAGATGCCATATACATATATATTTAAAGTCGATCAATTGAATTTAGGTGGACAAGTGGTCCAGTGGTAAGGGCTATTGACTACTGATATGATTATAATGAAGGTTGTCCGTACTCCTGCCGGATCAAGAGCAGAAATGTTTTTCGGAGTAACATAACTAAACTTACGAACAGACTTTCGGACCATACTCAGCGTAAATTCTATAGCATTCTGTCCGATATGTTAATAAAATCGTATTTAAAACAGGTCAATTATATATTTTGGAATATACTACAAGTTATTTTTTGAAAATCTGACGATTATTTATGTATTGGTTATTATTTAAATATTGCGTATTCTGTTCCGAAATATGAACTCGCGCTAATCAGCGGGTGATATTTATTATAGCTATTATGTTGTATTTAGCATATTTTTATGCACCAGTCAGTGTGCGACCATGGTCCCATCCCAGGTGATGGGCAGTGGATAGCTGATAGTTTTCAAATATAGTATTTCTTATTAAATCCATATCAAGAAGAATGTATTTAACTTCTAAATTCTGAGTATCAAAGTTGTAAACCCTTTTTTATACCAGTAAAATTTATTACCCTAAATTCCTAACTTCTGCAGCTGTCTCCAAATCAACTAACAAGAACCCGATATAAAACCCATTCAATTAAAAATAGTTTTAACGGTCTATTTCCTGTCTCATGGTGTGTTCAATCCCTTGTAAAAACATAGATCCCTGTGTTACATGACCCCCAACTGTCCCAAAACAAGTTACTAACGACCTACCAATATACAACCCCTTCAAGTTTACCAGATTGTATGGTCAATTTTCTGCCTCATGCAGCTTCAATAATTGATTACAAATTTCTTGTCAAAATATAGATCTAGCTAGGATTATGTAATGTTACATAATAAGGAGGGGCTAATTAAAAAATGCATAGATAATATTGCACAACGTGGCTTGTGGGAGGAGCTAATTAGATATGCATTAATGGGCTTTATAACTGCACATTAAAGCCCTACATTCTTCCTTCTTTGCTTCTGGTCCAGAACTTTATAGAGGGATCAGCATGATGCCAGCATTGTGCCAGCATGAGATCACTATCAGTGATTATCTGGGGTCATAAAACACTGTAACTGGTCAGTGTAAGGGATCAGAGGCCCATATAGCTACTGATAATCAATAATGTGCTACTGTAATATGTACCCTTGAAAATATGTGTTACCATTGTGTGTTTGTTTAATTTGTATAATTAGATATATTTCTTTGATTTTTGTTTCCATCTGGTTTAAGTGTGTAAAAATTATTTGTCAAAATATTTACTATTTTAGTTATTACTATTCCCTAAGAGTTATTTAAATCAATACCCACCCAAACCAGATACAAATAAAACTAAGCAACTATACCAAAGAGGTACACAATATCAATTCTGATTGTATGTCTGTGAATATACATTTTTTTATAAATATAGTTAACATAATACTCATAGATCTAGTTTATAATTTTTTTTTTTTATTCAAAACATCAAAACAAAACCAACATCAAAAATAACATTTTTATATCTTATGAATAATATCAATTCACTCATTTCATTGAATACATTATTAAGAAATGTTAATCATGAGGCATACAGCTACCAGTATATAAGTTATATATGTTCAGATTTTTTAAACACTTTTATAATTGTGCATTAATTTGCATGCATTTGTATCTAATCTCACGACAGTCGTTTTCAAGCAACACAAACAAAATTATGTCAATCTTGATAGTTTAGGTTTTTTTCACAATAAAATATTACATAATCTTATATATCAATTTAATTTTACCAAAGACGTTGAACGTCTTTGATTTTACTATAGGCCTACAGATATTTTATAACTTCCTGTCATAAAGGGAACTCTTGTTGTCTCTTATCTAATACTAGGGCCTCTTGTAAACTAATTAACATGCTGTGCAATGTTGCATTATATTATGTAATAGGGTACAATATGGTCAGATATCTTAAAAATCAGTAACCACATGCTGAGAAAACTATGACCAAATTTGGTTGGCCCAGTGCCAAAATCCAGGTCTTTAAGTGGGAGGAGCTTATTAATTATTTATAATTATTGAAGTATGTTTGCCCAAAGACCTGTAATTTAGGTCTTTGGTTAAGAATTTGGTTTGCCCAACGTGTATATACTAATTAACGGCCTTTTAATCCAATTACCGTTAACTTTTCAATTCGAAACCTTGTGAAAATATATTACCACTTTAAAAGGCATATTAGTTCGCATGTTGCGCGTTTAAACTCGCCGTAGAGTGTTTATTAAATGAGATCTATCTTAATGAAACTGAACGTATCGTCTTTAAAATAGCTTTTAGTTGTTAATGTTACTTGGAAAGTAAAAATATAATTGGTGATTTACACCAGGTTGTTGCTAAAAATCGCGCAATTCATGAATAGAAAATGTAAGTGCTCGCTGTTTAACTCGTCAGCATTAGTTCATTTATTTTATAACCGCAAATTAAATTGGTTTAAGTGATATTTAATATGTCATAGTATTGACAATTTCTTTTAATCCGAAAATACTTTACTGAATTCTCGTTTATTGCTTAATTATTCTTTCTCAATTCAAATCCTAAATAGCGTTACGTGTTGAAAATAGCCGCTATGAATAGCACAATTAGTTCGCACGATGCGCGTTTAACTCGCTGTCATGTGCTTATTAATTGAGACCGATATAAATGTTGCACATTTTCTTGAAGTTGAAAGTTTCCTCTTTTTAGTGAGGTATTATTTGTTTATGTAAATTAGAAAACAAAATTGTTACTGACGATTTAAAACCTCAGGTAGTTCCGAAAATTTGCGCAATTCGCGAATAGAAAATCTAGGGACTCGCTTTTTAACTCGCCAATGTGAATTCATATTATTTTATGATTTAAATTGAATTTGATATTAATTGAAATATCTCATGGTATTGACAAAATTTATTTTGTCAAAATCCGATAGTAATTGACGGAACTGCAATTAATTGAATATTGCGTGACAGTACTGCTAAACCAGAGATCTATTAATATAGTAGATCATGTCTAAGCTAATCAAGTTAGTGTATCGATCGTCTGCTAGCGGTTAGATAGACTGTATATACCGTCCTTGAACTAATTCAGCTTCCCGCCACCAGTGAAAACATGTTGTTTCTATTTATAGCATCAATGTTTGTAAACAACATAATTAGGTCATCGTCTACAAATGTTCAGCGGCGGAGTGATTTTAATAGACACATTTCAGTTCACCCGTGTTCCACCAGAAATCTATTGGCTGAATAAACAAAACAAACTAGTCACTGACCAATAGCTCGTTGTATATCAATTTGCATATGAATGCCCCGATATGTAAACATAAAACCGTGGGATTACTTTCTCAACCTTCTTGACGGTCCTTGGCGGTTCGCAGGCCTTTGATAGTAGGAATATAGTCCATGCGGAATGATTTGCTATAAAATTAAAATATCCTCAAAAAATAAAAGTCTGATGTAATTGTTGGTCTTAATATTAATAAATGTTGGTAATGTAAACAAATCGGGTTCAATGATACGTGTAACCTGTGTAGCATGCTTGTAATATTGTTCAAATCATAGACCTATTTATTGTTGTAGGCATAAAGGCGTTAACTTCATAGTATATATAAAGCTGAAAAAGGCTGAAAGATAGTTATTACATTGTGTGGCTTATCGCCACACAAAAATGAAATCCACTAAGATGAATTTACTCCCGAAACTGACAACACAGAATCTATACACCCGATGCAAATAGTTCCTCCTCGTTAATCAGTTTTGCAAGATAATAACATTCAACTTTCCTTGTTTCATTTATTCTGTTCGATTGTAATATTGAAATGGAAGGAAATTGTATGAAATTAAAAGAAAAGGTGTTTAAAGGCGTTGATAATTATTACTACGCGTTCGTATACTACGCGTTACGAACGCGATATAGCGCGCGCATAAATGATTTTATTATGTTAAATTATTTAGGTCAGTATTCTCCAACGAGATCGTGGTCGAGTGGATGAGCAACTCGCTTAGTAATTTTCTGATGCTAAGGTCCAGCGATCGAATCACGGCGGCTCCAAAAAAAAATTTTTTTTTTTTTTTGTTGAGTCCAGCACTTACCTCTCTTTCGACTTAGAAAACCACTTGATGTTATATTACTTGAAAAGCTATTGTTCCTTAGCAGTTCGCCAGCCTGTCAGTACTTTGAGTACTTTGCTTTTCTATTCTTACTCCCAACAAGCAATACCGATTATTACAACAGGGAGGCGCAAGTCAGGGTAGCAGACTAGTTTGTTAAAAGTATAAAAGGTGTGCAAAAGTTATATAGTACAGAGTGAAGGTGATAAAGAGCATTTACGGTGCAAATGTAAAAACAGTAAGATATTGTATGCGATCTAGAATTTTTGTGTCTGACAGCCTCTCACTGTATCATTGTATGTAAGCCGGCAGAGAGTTCCAGATTCTGATAGTTCTTGGAAAGAACGAGTTTTGATGATATTGGGTACGAGACTGAGGTGCCAGATAGTTCAAATTCCACGAACGTTTTGATCTGAAGCCGTGTTGTTTATTGGTGAGTATATGTTTTTGTTTTCGAAATAGTCCATTAGATTTGATACTACATGCAATAAAAATCTTGCAAATTGTTGCACCCTTAGCCTACGTTTTAGAAAATTTAATTTATTTGAACTTGCAAAAATAGACAAATTTAAATGTGCCCCTTGTCACAGATATGTATTTAGATACATATCTGTGCCCTTGTGAAGATTTTTTTCAATAAAATCCCTTTCTAACGTTTTTCTTTAAAATCCGACAGGCTTGCTATTATCAAAATTGTAGTGTTACATATTATTAATTAGTTATAACAAATAAACATATCAGTAAGAAAATTTACTTTCATCAAAAATGTTAATCTGTTAATTCAAACGCTGCAGTGACATTGATTGATCAAGGGGCACAGACACCTTGATCCGCACCATTCAGACGCTGTAACACATACTTTGGGGGGGGGGGGGTGTTCGGACCGCTGTTCTCTATGTTTCAGAACACCCTTACGAGCAGCCCGGAACAGTGTTATGGACATGTTCTATCTGTTCCCGCTGAACAGGTATTGCAACGAGAACAGGTCACGTGATTGTAACAACAACAAGACAACCGGAAACTTCACGAAATGCGTTATTCTGATCACCTTGGCAATAGTATTGCAACGAGGAAAACGGAAACTTTTACAATGGGCAATTTTTCTTCCACCAATATAACGGCTGCAACTAACAATATCGGCCACCTTAAAAGTTTTATTTTTGTTAATATTATTTACTTAACATTGTTTTTTATTGTTGTTACTTCCTGTTCTGTTCGTGTTCCATTTTGTTCGTAAGGCGTTTGGAGTGGAACATTCAGTACGCTGGTCGGAACAGTTTTATTTTGTTCGCAAGTAGTTGGAACAGACCCTAGATGATTAGATCAAGTGTAATCTGGACCTGGAGATTACACAAAAGGGGGCACACTTTATTGCCCTCGCTTCCGAAATATGTAACATACAGGGTTATTTTTACAAAATACCGATCCATAGCCATATCGATCGGTAATATTTTAAGGATTTTGTAAAAAATGTCACTCCGAAGCCAACTGGGGGGGGGGGGGGGCACGGGCCTGTGTCCGAAGGTATTACATAAAGATCATATTGGTCTTAAAAATGGTATGTTGTAAGCTGCGATTCAAGCGTGCATGTTTTATAATGATATTCATTTACTGATCATGTGTCTTATCTCTGTCATACTAGAGTGAACGTGTTGTTAGTATATTGGAGTCGCACCCATAGTAGTATTGTCTTCAAAGAAAAGTAAGTAGATTAAGCTAAACGGCACCGTGCAACTTCCGTAGAGACTAAACATACACAATCTCATTCATACGGTGTTTCCATAGTCACCAAGTTCCTTTCAATTAGTATCAAAGTAAAGAGCATAATTATAATTTGAGAATATACTGCGACAATGTCCGGGGAATGAAGGTTCGTATCTCGGCGGAATCCTGGGTTGAACTGAAGTAATCGGTTGGCGATTGAGAACCTTTTGCAGTTCATGGACATTTTTAAAATTTCAAACCCAAACCAATTCAGTGCCTTCAGCGCTTTGATTTCTTATGTTCTCAAAATATCGATTTTGTACTTACGACCTTCTCAATCTCAAAAGCCATCGGTATGTCGATGACCGTAGGGCGAGTGGACAGGCACCGATAATAATGTTTAGGGATCATGTGATATTCCCGAAAACCCCGAAACCGTGAAAGGTGGTCCTAGCTTAGGATACTAGTATATAACATGAATTCTGTCAAATAGTTTTCTTCTGATTCATGAATTTTATTTTGAGTTTTTTTGTCATATGCATACAAAGTGGACAACGTGTTCCTGAGTGCAACATTAAATATTCATGTATGCATAATGTACATTTACAATATTTATACGTGGTACCCTATGTAAAAATAATTGTTCATACAAAACGAATTCAATTTTTGTACATGTATATATTTGGAGGAAGAATACTATAATTCGCTGGCTAAGAACCAGAAGGTCGTAACTACAAAATCGATATATTGAGAAAACAAGAGAAAACTGTCTGTAATTTAGTCTTTACCTATGGGAAAACACGTTTTTAAAACTTCATTTTGGTCAACATGTCTATTTCAGATTTTCATGAAAATATGCTCATAAGAAGCGCCTTGTGAAGCAGATTTCAAATATGTATGAGTCTTATAAGGTCGTAAGAGGTAGTTACGACCTTCTGGTTCTAAGCCATCGATTTATCTGTATACTGTACGAATATATTTACAAAATTAAAAAAAAAAACTATAGGTAAAAAAGTATTTATTTGGATCACATAATATATACAAAAAGTGTTCATTTATATATAATGTGTAATATAATATTATGTAAATAATATGATATTAAATCGATTGTCATGTTTTTGAATGAACACTTTTTATTACATTTATATTTTCAAACAACAATTATCCACTCAATTTAGGAAACAAATCGCCTTTCCAACAGTATATTGTTATCATTCCACAACAATGAACAATGTTCATTCTAGAAAAAGCATGAAAGATATTTTCTAGTTTAAAAAAACATATTGCACATCCTTTCATTACAGAACAAACTGCACATATTTTATCCCCATGTTCAGACACGATGTCCAAAAGCGCATTCACATTATTATCTACTCTTGGTTAATGTTTACATTTATATATCAAGATCACCAAATTAATTGATGCTTTAATTGCAATACCTATTGCTTCGATTAGATCAAGAGTACTAGATCCCCTTTTTCATCTCATAACTTATGAGTTGGGTTCATCCTCAAGTGTTCTTCAAGATATTTAGGACTCATAAACGTGACCATACAAAATCCACACGTGGCTGTTTCATCATCTATGTCATCACTTTTATATTCAAC
Source organism: Spisula subtruncata (assembly GCA_963678985.1). NCBI lineage: Eukaryota > Metazoa > Mollusca > Bivalvia > Venerida > Mactridae > Spisula > Spisula subtruncata. Next base: position 23,104,045 of record OY787661.1, read on the forward strand.
GATGTTAACGTCATTGTCAAGTTGAGACATTATACTACCCGTCTGACTCGGATGATACTGTTTTTGTACCTTCATTTCAGGTCCAGGAACTTGTTTCAAGCTATTAGAAATACTTCCTGTGTTAGATACACCTCGGCTTAGTGTTTCTTCGTTATATACGGGATGTATTGCTTTACCTTTCAAATTTCCATTTGTACGTGAAGGCGTTGATCCATTTCTAAATCCTTGCTGTAGAGTATTTGAACTGTCTATAGTCGTTTCATTGTATGGACGTTTTATTCCTGATTGACTTATTAGTGTCTGTTCGTTATATACGGGATGTATTGCTTTACCTTTCAAATTTTCATTTGTACCTGAAGGCGTTGATCCATTTCTAAATCCTTGCTGTAGAGTATTTGAACCGTCTATAGTCGTTTCATTGTATGGACGTTTTGTTCCTGATTGACTTATTAGTGTGTCTTCGTTATATACTGGATGGATTTTATTTTTGAAGCCTATCTTGGAGCTAGGGGAATTATTTTGTTTCGTTGGTTTGTTGACTCCTTGTTGACGAGTATTTGTGTTTGAAGTAGACAAAGTTGGTTCCTCGTAGCAGGTTGATGGTCCTCGTTGGCTGATACTAGAAGAACTGTTATCTTTTCCACTGATTTTCCCCGAGCGTGCTGCTGGTACTTTGATACTTGATGATGCCACAGCTACATCGTTATTCTGTGTACCTTGAGATGTGGCGCTTTGTTGTGATGATGATTGCATATGCGTACGTTGATGAATACTGAATTTAGTGTATGTTGACGATAAGCATTCACAGAAGAAACACTTAAATGACATCGATTTTTTTCCGTTGTGTTTCATCATATGAAGTTTGTACTTCATTGGATGATCAAAGATTGTATCGCAACATTTTTTTCTTATTCCCTTCTTGGCTGCACGGTTCATAAACGCAATTTCAGAGACAGTAAATTTACATGACTTCCTTTTACTTTTATTCTTAGCAGCTTTAAATGTAGATGTAAGCTTCCTCTTATTTATTATGCTAGTACCAGATGAAGGCTTTGGAATTGGTTTTTTCTTTGCATGCGTTACCAAATGTGTTTGAAGGTAACTTTTCCGGTGGAATTTCTTCTGGCATATCTGACATTCTAAACGTGGTTCCAGGTGCAATTCAATGTGCCTTTTCAGATTCTTCTTGTTTTTAACTGCCTTTGTGCATACAAAACAAGTCACTAACTGATGAAAAATGTTGTTGTGTATTTCTAAAACACTGATGTTTTCGCAAACACATTTGCACTTTTTACACACAATATTAAGTTCTTCGTGAATTTTAAGACCCTTTTCTTGATAGTATTCTACCCCAACGCTCGGTAGCAACAACGTGCCCGTATCTTCTGGTCTAGAACACGTAGCAGATGATTCCTGCGATTTATTTCCATTTTGACTCTGGATACCTAACGCATTTAATATTTCTGGAGAAACTTCATTAGGTTTGGTTGTCACTTCTTTTCTCTGGCTGGTACCAGCAACGTCTGGAAGATTGGCATTATTGGCTCCAATAATAGAGGTCGCGCCGTGATAACTGGCATCATTCGCCCCATTGCTTGTTGGCGTGGTCGCTTTACTGGTGTTATTTGTTGATGTCACCCATTGGTTGATTGTATTGTTTGCTCCAAGTACGGCTGTCACGCGTTGATTAATGGTATTTTTTGCTGACGGCACGGATTGATTACTTGTTGCAGTATTATTTGCTGGTGTCATGCGTTGATTACTGACATTATTAGCGGACGTCTGACATTGTTTATTTGTATTCTTTGCTTTAAGTATTGATAGCATACGTTGGTTGCTGAACTTCGTGGTTCCTTTTACTGGTGTCACATCTTGATTGCTGACATTGTTGACTCCTTTAACTGGTGTCACGCCTTGGTACCTGACTCCTACTTGCGTTACTCCTTGGCTGTTGACATTGGTGATTCCTATGACAGGCGCCACACCTTGATTGCTGACATTGTTTTCACCTTTAACTGGTGTCATGCCTTGGTTGCTGACATTGTTTTCACGTTTTATAGGCACCACACCTTGATTGCTGACATTGTTTTCACCTTTAACTGGTGTCATGCCTTGGTTGCTGACATTGTTGTCACATTTTACTGGTGTCATGCTTTGGTTGCTGACATTGTTTTCACGTTTTATTGGCGCCACAACTTGATTGCTGACATTGTTTTCACCTTTAACTGGTGTCATGCCTTGATTGCTGACATTGTTTTCACCTTTAACTGGTGTCATGCCTTGGTTGCTGACATTGTTTTCACGTTTTATTGGCGCCACAACTTGATTGCTGACATTGTTTTCACCTTTAACTGGTGTCATGCCTTGATTGCTGACATTGTTTTCACCTTTAACTGGTGTGATGCCTTGATTGCTGACATTGTTTTCACCTTTAACTGGTGTCATGCCTTGGTTACTGACATTGTTTTCACCTTTAACTGGTGTCATGCCTTGATTGCTGACATTGTTTTCACCTTTAACTGGTGGCATGCCTTGATTGCTGACATTGTTTTCACCTTTAACTGGTGTCATGCCTTGATTGCTGACATTGTTTTCACCTTTAACTGGTGTCATGCCTTGATTGCTGACATTGTTTTCACCTTTTATTGGCACCACACCTTGATTAATGACATTGTTTTCACCTTTAACTGGTGTCATGCCCTGGTTGCTGACATTGTTTTCACCTTTTACTGGTGTCATGCCTTGGTTGATGACATTGTTGACTCCCTTTACTGGCGCCATATCTTTGTTGCTGACATTTCTGATACTTCCTACTGATGTCATAACTTGGTTGCTGGTACCTTTTATTGACACCACACCTTGGTAGCTAGCGTTGTGGGTACCTTGAATTTGTTTCAAGCCGCCTTCATTGCTGGGACCCTTTTCTTCTTTTATTGGCGTCACACCTTGGACGCTGAAACTATTTGCTTCACTAACTGGTACAGAGGATTCCACACTTTCCTTCTGTGTAAGTACAGTTCGTTTACTCTCAGAGATGTGTGTATTGTGAAGTCCTTTTAGTTCTCCAGTTACATGATCTTGCATGTGTGCATTGCGTTCCGTATTAGCTGGACACTTCGCGTGTGTATCCAACATTTTTCGAGAGTTCGACGTTCTAGGCTCACCAGTAGAACATGATCCATTCTGTGTACCGGTATGGCAAAGTTTGACAACAACATGTTTGATATCATCAATATGAAAAACAATAAGCCCTTCTATTTTTATCGAGCGATGGACCTTGAGCGTCTCTAAAGACAACGTTGCAATGTTTTTCTCTAGCAATCTTTTTAGCAGATCTCGGTTGAGGTCGACCGGACACTGGTCAAAACTGGAATCTGCATGATCCACTTCCTGTACATCGGAGATATTTATTACAATTCGTGTGCTTGTATCTTCATCAACTGTCAGAACAATCAGTCCTTCGGTAGACAGTTGTTTTTTAAATGGAAGTGTTGCTTGACCATTAGAGAGCACCGAATTTCTTATGAGACGTTCAACCAAATCTTCGTCTGACGCCATGTTGAAATGTTTACTCTGAAAATAAAAAATAAAAAACAAACTCAGCAAAGGTCATCAATTAAAAGTATCGATATAACAATATGCTTCTCTTTCGCATCGTGTATATTTCGTTGGCTTAGACCGAAAAGGTAAGAAAAACTGTCCGAAAATGTCTCTTTACTTGTGTATTTAAGAACCCCACTCTGTGTGTATAACAACCAATCATTGCATTGGTCCAGTAGCAAATACTAAAATAAATAAACAAATACTATTGTCAAATGCGATATGTAAAATAATATATTGATTATAATATTGTATATTATATACACGATACACGTAATGTCACAATTGTTATGTCAGGGATTATACCTCGACGACGCTAAATTTTGACCATTGTTGGTACATGTACAAATAGAATTAAAGTTATAGGCCTATTCATGCTAAGGGGAAACAGAAAGCCAAAGCCTGTCGCATGGACACATCATAAAAACACTATAATTAAGTAAAACTGAAGTTTCCAGAATATATTTTTATGAGAAATCAACAATTAGTTATAGTAATCTAAGCTAACCATCCTTTATTTTTATTAACATTAGTGATTAAACTATCTTTCTGTCATATCTTTAAATTTATATTTTCGGTGATCAAAGCTTAGGTTATTGAGCGAAATAATATTTCCATCCTAAAGTCAGGGGTTTCAGGTGAATTAACGTATGCGAATGCCTATATCCGCCCATGTGTGTACGGTACCAATGTAAAATCATGATTATTTACATCACCAGGCCCGTAGCCATGCAGAGGCTCTGTGAACCTTTTAGAAATTCCAGAAGAAAAAAAACCTTCACAAATAACCCCTAGAAAACATGTGCATCGGTTTTATTTTGTCTCCTAATACGGCCCTGATCATGAAAATGAGCTGATGTAACGAAATATATATAGCAAACATATTTAAAGCTACTAAACTAGGCATAAGAGGAACCCGTTTACGATCGAGTGGAAGAACTGCAATCTAATGATATAATTTTATGGGACAATCCATAGGTGGCAGTATCAGTGTTTGGGAAAAAAATGAAAAAAATCCGTCACTGAGCTAATACACTACATGGACCGTATATAATATCGATTGTCTCTCTAACACCATGTACATTATGAAGGTATAAAGCGTAGTATATGTATATATGTCCAAAGATTGTGGAACATCGCATAGGCTTGGTTCTCAACAATAATTAGTATACTATAAGCTCAGTGACGGAATTGTTTTTATATTTTTTTAATTTTTTTTTTTAATCGTTTGCGGACCAAACACTGATACTGCCACCTGTGGGACAATCTATTGTTATGTGTATTGGTCCAATTCATGCATAAAATTATCGTTTGTCAAATATGTAGCCTCGGGTCAAGCAGATACATACGTCGTACATGAAATAACACGTCTGCGTGGATCATACATATGATACACACTTTCTGTTTTAAGCAGTTTAATAGATCTACATTAAATTTTTATTTGTATAATACTAAGTACTGTTATACGTACATACCATCAACTTGGCGGTAGATCAAAATCGTTTAAAATACGTATTTATTATACAAAAATTCATACCTTACCTAAATCAAATGTTTGCCAAAGTCCATTTGCAAGAAATACATCTAACACTGTCTAACTAAACATTCTTACACGTAGGGTATGTGTACATACGAGTTCTGACACTGTACCAATAATAAGGGCGTACTATATACAAGTTGAGGCCAAGATAAAATTGTGCATTTCTGCAGTAACGTGGATTCCGACTCGAGGACCATTGAAGAAATGTGCGAGCGCAAATTTTATGCCTAGTTAATAACCAGTTTTAAGACGTTTCTTCGATAGTACATAGATTTTTAACCTGTGAAGTGCATTTGTAGAGCTAAATGTGTTATGAAATAACAGTCAAGTTTCGTATGTATCATGAGAACCAGATATTGGGAAAAGTTCGGCCTAATGTATGGAAACGAGGCTAATCGGTGTTTTCCGAAAATGTATACATATCCAGGTCAGATGACGTAAAGTCGTGGTCTATTTATAGATTTACCGAAACTGAGCCACAATCGCGGAAACTCGGTCATTTCCGTTTGTCTCCGGTATTATACGGCCGATCTGGATCGTTTATTTGAGGAAATTAGTAATTTAGTTTCATGAGTTTTGTTCTTAGGCATACACAACGGGTTTACGCAGTGATTTGCTAGTGTTCTAAATTTCTAGATTATGTGTTGTACAAAACAATTCGTTCTGAATGAAATTTGCACATTTACTTGACTCCTATGCTCTAGCTAAACTTATTTCCACTCTTCAGTGATTTTAGCAAATAACGAAAGTACACGTCAGATTTAGTTCACTGTTGACTAATCTGGGATTTTCCTGCTTTCGGTTTTATAATACGCTAGTGATATAAACCTACCTTAAAGGAGAAAGAAGAAAAAACTTATCATAATGTACAAGGTAAGCTCTTTTAAGGACTTTATATTACATTTTGTATATCGAACCTTTTTATAATGCATAAGTCAGTTAAACCAACGACCCACCATGGTAACCGGGGGGAAACGGTCGTGTTTTACCTTCCAGCTTCCCCCGCAGCCGGGGAAATGTTCTGAAAATTTTCTCTGAACCAATACCCCGGGGACAATATTTAGTTGTCAGGGACTGGAAATATGGGAGATTTTACCCTCAGCCCCCACCCTTTAGCATCATGGACGGGCGAGGCTTTAATTGACAACCCAAAAGTAAAATATCCCGGCCCATCCATGGGGTGGATGCAACTGGCTGGTGCAAATGTAAATCAAAAGATTGTGTTGTGATAAACATTGATAATGACAAATTTGTCTGCCAACAGTCCCTACCTTCTGACCATTAGGCATAACCTCAAATTTGGTAATGATATGAAAATGATTAATACAATTTTCTCACACAAGTGTGTTTGGGCATTGTGCCGTGTATTTGTGGTATGAGCTTCATTTTTTTGTGCTCGGCTGTTTTTAAATGTCTTGCGTTCCATACCCGACCCCTTTGACATGTATAAAGGGTATGGTCCTCCAAGTTATTAAAATAATTTCATTTAAGAGCATCATACATACATGTAGTTTACTGTATTTTGTTTTATGGCATTTTACTAATAAATTCCCATTCGTAATTCAACACCTTTCTTGTTCCTCATTCCATACAAGTTCGACCCAGACTGGGTCCGCACTTCACAGTCCTTGAACAATACATATAAACAATACATAATGCGAAACAAGTACAAAATTAACTTACACAAATACTATTTAATTGTAGAAGTATCAAGCCGATCAAGACGAGACGCGCGTTGATGAAGAGCGGGATTCTGACGCAGACGACAGAGACCCGGATGACGACGAAGACCGTACTGATCGCTTTGTGGAAACGGGCAACAACCCGGAAGTGTTTAAAAGCAAATCATTGAACAACTTGAAACCCTTTTACAACGGATCTGTCCTGGATGACAGAATGTCTGAAATCCGGAAGTCTATTTATCACATTCGTCAGAATTGGGGCGACTTTGAAACTTTCATGGAATCGTTAAGACAACTTCTTCTAGAAGGGGGTTCGGTTGAGTTCAAAGATCCAGTGACGAAAGAACATGCGGAAACTTTATTGGCGTCCAAGCGTGATTGGTTAAAAGCAGCAAACGAACAAGACGATGTATCTTATGAAGCAATTAAACTGTACACATCTAAGGAAGGTCACTCTAGAATATATCGAGTCGGGAACGACATTTTCCGCCACGAGGAATCGGTAGTTTCCGTAGAAGTGATAAGAAGTATGGTGTTTCTGGTAGAACTGATTAACATAGATTTGTACAACTATTGTCTGAAGGTTCCAGAACAAAATAACTTCGAGGGCGTGGTTTATCGTGGTATTTGCCTGACAGACGAAGATTTTGCCGCCTTTGAGAAACTTCGAGCTGAACCCATCAGCAGACGAAACATTGCCGTACCACTTGGTAAGATTGAATTCTCAAACAAATTATCAACATTTACATAAGGCTTTTCAATAAGAAACTAATTTTTATTTATACATGTATGTGTTTTTATCCGATGTTTTATTAAAACTTTTGTTTCACTGATTAACTGTATTCCAGTTACTAGTATAATGATCAGTAGTACCATTCAAACGACTTTTAGACGACTTGTACGTGGAGGCCCACTGTTGTCGGCTAGATAAAGCACCTGCCAGTCATATTGAGTATTGTTTTATGGGAGTACCAAAGACGTCCAAAAGACTTGGACTTCTTTGCGAGTACTAAGTTAGAGTTGATATGCCACGACCAGGAATCGAATTTGTGAAATAAAAATAGGCATGTATAACATTTGGTTAATTTTCTGCAGGTTTATTCTCCGCAAGCTCGAGTCGACAAGTTGCTCGGAAGTTTATTAAACATCAGTTAAGGAAACAGAAGGAGAAAACACTGAGACCGCTCATCATCAAAATCCACGTGATCGGCTTGAAGCCGGAATATGTCGAACATTACACCCGAAGATTTCCGAGTACTGTTCTTACTACAATATGTGCGGTGGATATCCACAAACTTTCCCGCCATCCACGTGAACGTGAAGTGTTGCTAAGGGGACCGTTTATGTTGATACTGGATATGTACGAGGATGAGGGTGAATCGTTCGGTCAACCATGTAGCGTTCTAGAAGCTGTTATGCTGAACGCCAACCGGGATCATATTTCGACATCATTTTTAGGCGACCTTGACAGCTTGGCACGTGACCTGTTCGGAACCATGGTTACCGTCACCAGGAGTGAGTTTGCTATGAAATATTGCCAGGAAAAAGGTCTGGTCGAGGATGGAAGTGAATACAAGAACATACTGGAGGATAGCACCAATAAACTACAAGGTTTACTGAAACAGTGATCTACCACAAAGGCCATAAAATATCCACTTGGTACTACACAACTGGTTATTGCTGCAAGTAGATAATTTCTGCGATAATTGTAGGTCTTTTCAGGCCCTAAACACAAACATTTACACCCACAGAAATAACTAGCTACATGATATACGATGTAGCACATGTATTTTATTATACAACTTATTCATGTACATGTATATCTATCAAGAAATTGTCAATAAAAACAAGCAGAAAATTATAAGATTTGAAAAAACATATTTGTATTGCATATTAGGGAAGATTTCATAAATAAAACAACTTAATAATGTACATGTATCGCGGTTACATGCGTCTACGCGCATTTGCTGAATGCTTTCCTTTTGCTACCAATACAATCACTACATATTGAAGTACAAAAATGTATTTACATTTTGTGATCAGAAACAATATCGAACTATAATCCACTTTTTTTAATTAAAAGAATTTTGGCAATAAAAATGCACTCCCAATGAGGTACTGGCAAATGGTCGATGCTTGGTTTTCGATGGAGAGCAAATTTTGTGTGCTACTGATTTAAAGAATACATATTCCATTATCGCAGGAGAAAGCCTTTCCCAATTACATCATCTTCTTCCATCGTGTACAAGTTTTTGCCAACATAATGTCCCTTGCCCGATACTTCAACAACAACAGCATCGTGCGCACCACATTTCGTCTGCTCAACTACCTTAGCAACGAACTTTGAACCCACTGGACCGCGGATTGTTCTAGATTGATTCAGTGTGACACAACCATAACTGAACAATTGTGCCATACGTGCAGTGACACCGGAGCCGCACGGAGATCTGTCAACCTGTAATATAGACACTTGTGAATCATCGGCTGTTTCCGTTTACTTCCTTAAATGATACATGTATATTAAAGACACTCGTGAATCATCGGTTATTTCCGTCTACTTCGGTAAATAATATAAATTGCAATAGACAACTTGTGAAGAGCGTATGTAGCCATTAATCCAACTTTTGCCACGAACTCATGAAACGTTGCAAAATTCCAGGGATCAACTTTCGAAATAAATGTACTTTATACGTATTTTATCACATCTGCGGTGACTTACGGCAAGATTCCAATAAATGTATACAAAAGGGGCCAAACAACAGGGATGGTATGGCTGCCACTTACCAGAACCACCACACTATCATCTTGTTTTTGTCATACCTGTTTATCAGCGAACACACACATAGTGGCCATCTCTTCCGCGTCTCGATTGTTCACTATTATAGTCCCATACAAGAACGCTAGGTCTGAACTGTCCGGATGGCTCAGTTTAAGTGACTTCTTCAATGATTCTATGTAATAAAACATGATATAACATAATTATAATACATCTATACATGTACGTTTGATCGAAGGAATTGCATTCAAACCATGCCAATTGTAGTAATCTTCTGATTCAAGACCGACACACTGTCTGGCGATAGTTCTTGGATCACGACTCGTTACATGCAAGCCTGTATTGGGCCGGGGGGGGGGGGGTACGAATGCCAACATAGCTAGGAAATTGCCTCGGCAACAGCAGCATCGATTTGTGACAATTAACAACGTGTGATTCGCACGCATTAGTCTGGAGTATTCTGCAAAAACCTTTCTAACAGTGAATTTATCACTGTATGTTGCTCTTGAGAATTTGCACTGTACTATCAAACCCACGGAGAATACAGTATTCCTAAAACCATATACTAACTACATGATTCGTTTGTCTTATTCGTGAGCATACGTATATACAGGTATAATAGTGATATTGTTAACATCCGATCGATCAATAAGGTACTTGTATCGATGAAGCTTACCAGTTATCAAGCCTGCAGTATTTGTCAGTTCTTGTGTTTTCGTGTCTCTCAAACTCATTCCTAGTTTTGTATCTTCGACAAAAGCATAAAATGCACCACCGTAACATATATCAACTGTCACTTCACCAATATTCGGCACTTCAACCTTAACATCTGAAAAACAACAACATAGTTTTACTTGTGCTGTATATAATTTCATGTACATGCATTATGTGTCGCCTTCTTAGTTTTTACATATTATTCGGCAAGTTTTCAAAACAATTATCAAAATATAATTGGCAATCTTTACCAAGTAAAGACATCAAATATTCCATGGTTACTGTTTCCCAATATAGGAGTTGGCAGTCGCATTTCGTGTATCGATCATTTAAGGGGACTAAAAGGGTCGGGAAAACCCACCTTGGGTGCACAGTGCATACTACATGTGAAATGTGATTATTAACTAGTATAACTAATCAATTAATGCAGAAAAAGTTGTGACAGCTGGAATATAAGATTATACAATATGTACTTGCCTTTTTGATAGAGAAAAGAAGGCACGCTGTTAAATCGCACATTTCCTGTTTTGCCATCTTTGTATTCCACAAAAGCTTCCACCGGACCACATGGACACTGCATCAAGACACGTGTCTCCGGAGATGTAGGCTGTTTTATTATACCATGATCGATGGCGTATCTACCAAGGGAGATAACTGCGTGTCCACACATGGTACTATATCCTTCATTATGTATGAACACACATCCAAGGTCCGCTCCAGGAACATTGGGCTCCACTAAATATACACCATACATGTCATAATGCCCTCGCGGTTCAAAAATGAGCAATTTTCGTATATAATCCAAATTGTCGCGAAGGTATTTGCGCTTTTCCAGAATAGTGGCCCCTTCCACATTTGGTAATCCAGAAGTTACGACACGCAAGGGTTCTCCTCCCGTATGCATTTCAATCGTTGATATTTCTAAACGATCCATGTTCGTCAACTGTTATTTTATAAATGTATATCGGTATGATATCAACTACAGTTTACTAGCATTACAATCGCTATCGTAGGTACAGACTACTGCTAGAGCGTGTACATTAAATATAGTAAATGTCAAGTTATATGTCGTCTATTTACACACGGATTAAGGCAACAAATGTGTTATCACGTATATATAGCAGTATTGTTATACATTTACATTTAGATAGGACTAAAATTTATGCAGGAGTCAGCGTTTGATTGACAATTACGAAGTCTGTGAAAGAATTAGCAAAATACTCAACACATGTACACATGTAGCATTCACACAATGTAATACAGTTGTTTAGGGTATAGCGGATCGTTGTCAATAACGGATCAGTCTCAGAAACGCGAAGAAATTTAATAACTTCCGGGAAGAATCATAAATATTTTATGATTGATCTTAATAATTGTACCCTTTCGACGCTTTGTCGTGATATTTGTTTACAGTTTACATATTCAGTAACGTGTTAATTTCAAGTTTAGCCATTGACACGCACGATGAAGCGTAAAACCCGTGCTTCAGGAAAACGGTAAACAGAGAATTGGCCTAATTATCTTAGATCATTTACAACTGTATAAGGAAAAAATATGTAAACATGTTGATTGTAATATCCACAATCTGTCTATAACCATCAAATTATATTTATATTGATACACATATTGGTAAATAAGGTTCAAAGGTATATCGCGTCGATTTGTGTATAGCGGATCACTCAATGGAAAAGTGCATTTAGTTACGTAGATATTATTGTTCTGTGTTTAGTCTATTTTTGTCACACAATGGCCGGTATTACCAATGCCAAATAAACATTTGATACTTTTATCTAGTTATACTTTCACAGCGCTCGTGTATATTAATGCTGTACTAATCCATTGGAGTTTTCGTTAATTTGCTCAGTTTCGTATTCCGTATGTCTTGTTAATGGAGCTATTAAATGTTGACTCATTTAAGGCGACTTTGATCAATGAAATCCACTTGCCTCAACACTAACAGGAACATATCTGGTGGTGTTTTGTCTTATTTGACAGGTAACATAGCTTTCGAGACGATTCCCATGAAAGGCATGTATAGTGATCCGCTATAGACCAAAGTGATCCGCTATTGACATATCGACTGTGTAGCTCTCTCATCAGATTACTCGTGTATAAATCAAGAGTTTATTCCGAAAATGTTTGTAAGTCATGACCGAGTAATGTGTTCAACAGTTGCAACAGTTTTTATTTTTAAAAATTAAAGCAAAATTCATTATAAGCCCTTATGTCGTTATTGATCCGTTACACCATAAACAACTATATAGACATTGCTTTAACACAACAGAAAAGAAAACTACACAGCTTACAAAACAACTTTCCGTTTATGTCCATTTTCTATTTAGACAGCATCATCAATAATGGAATCTGAAAATACTCTGGCCAGAAGAGGACGCTTAGTAAAAAAGGATGGGACCAGTGGCCAGTGGCCGGCATGTCCCTGAGTGGTATAATGTTCGGGATCTTACAGGTCCTTTCTGGTGTCACTTATTATGTCAGGTTCCAAGCAGTGCCACATACATATTTTCATAGATATAATTCTTTTGCGAGCGGAGCGAGCACGAACATTTCACCTTATTTCTTTTTTTACCAAGATCTAAAGGCAAATTGCATATAATGAGACTATTTCAGACACAAAGCACCCTTACTTTGACGAGTTTGGATCCGCCTATGGTAATGGGTAATTAATTATATTGATTTTTAGTTTGGTTGGCGGTGGTGTTCCTAAAGTGGGGGGACTTCCCCCCTCAACTCCAAAGAAGAGCGACCACACCTACAACCCCTGGTCAGCAGCGCAGGAACAGTACCTAGTCAGTTATGGTTACCGTACCTACCACCCGTAAAATAATGTGCTGCTCCTTTGTGCAGATACATCTCTACAGCAATGTCTGCGGCACGATTAGACCTTTAACTCGACTTTTCGAAAAAAAACTATTGTGAGGGGTAAAGTCAAAGTAGTCACAAGTTCTCATGGAGGTATATATGTAACTCCTTGCAAGTTCTTCACAAAGTTTGTTGTATGCGCTAATGCCATTAATTCATTCGTGTGGACGTGTTCACTAAGTATCCAACCGAATGTTTGCCCCTCCCAAATATTTTACCCTTCGCCCCCAAATGTTTAAGTTAGACTACGCCCATGCACACATCCTCTGAAAAAAATGGACGGGCTCCCGGATGCAAGTTTCGAATAAACCCTAAATAATAATATGAGTAATTTATATAAATAATTGATTAACAAAACTATAATAATATTATTTTATTTCACGCAACGTAGTCAAAATAACAAAAACTATAAAATTTTAGTACGAACATGTGGTTGGTGGAGCTAGCATAAAAACAATGGCCGGGTACGGACAAGCTTCCACATCACCAGGGAGTTTTACGCTGGATATCGGCGACACAGGAGAGAATCAACCACCGCCATACAGTCAAACTTATAAACACCCGTCCAATCAAACTGTCAGTCAGGATGAATTTCAGTTTGTGCGTGGAACATCGCAACAAGGTTAAGAAAATCTTCATATTTTTGTTTGAAATTGGATCCATTCTGGCTACATTAGCTTTGTGTAAACTTGATTGTACTCGTCTTCTAGGATCCAATGTATTGATTTGAATTACCTGTGTGTTTAATTTAGCTGAGTAGGTGTGCACGCATCAACATGGTACCACCAGCCAGACTGAGTCACTGAATGTAAACGTTGCTCAACTGACTGAAGTTACTCAGTTACTGGCTGACGAGTAATGTCCGACAGCGAATTGTCGGGATTCAGTGTGAATGTGAAATAGACTGACAAATCTCCCGATAGGCGGGAAATTGACAATTTTATCCAGTCCAAAGGAATAGACTTTGGTCAGGTTCCCAGACTCGGAATGACCAAGGTGATTTTGACAGATATATTGTCTCCAGTCCAAAATGGGGATTTAGACATAAGAAAATTTAAGATGTGTAAAGCCGGGTTTCCATGGAGCGTATTTTTTCGCCGAATATTTACGTGCTGTAGTGATTGTAGGTATATGGCCACTTCCAACAGCCTTGCTGTTGAGTTAACTCTTTAGTGATGAGGTTGAGTGTCCGCCTACAACGCTAGAGGTCGTGGGTTCGATCCTTGGTGGAGACCCGATTTTTATAGCTCCCCTAAATTACTTTAATGGTGTCAGAAGTGTTTGACGGACTCATGCGAGGCATGGAGTAGCAAACAGGAGCTGGTTAGTTCTTATAAGTAAAAGGGGAGGAGTGTAGTGATTGTAGGTATATGGCCACTTCCAACAGCCTTGCTGTTGAGTTAACTCTTTAGTGATGAGGTTGAGTGTCCGCCTACAACGCTAGAGGTCGTGGGTTCGATCCGCATAGTTTTTATTGATATTTTACAGCGAAATGCTACTTCTAGGTCGTAAAAAAGACGATATAGGTAAATAACCACTAAATGCCTACGCAGACCAAATTCAGATACAGTCAAATAGTCCGTTAAAAAACTTTAAAGCGGCTGGAAATGGGGGTATGTCTTGACAAATCAGCATCAGAATCATGAAATTGGTGTTAAATGCTTTGTATGCATGTATGTGATGTAGTGAAATGGTTTTATTCAGAAATATTTTGTATTCTGGCTTAAATATGAAAGTGAAAGTAAGGTTGGGGCTAACGGACAGTGAGTAAATCCGTACATGTGAGAAAATCTGTTCACCGCGTTTGACGAACCAAAATTTTCTTATATGATACATGACCCCCTGCTTTTTTTTCATTTTCTTCAAGCTGGATGCTATTTCTATTGATTAAAAGATTTTGAGAGGGCCCCATGGACAAAAAGTTGACATTTTTTTTGGCTGACCTAGGTCACTTTACATTGAGTTAAAGAACAACTCTATTTGGTGGTTTGTGACCTATAACATTTATAGCTAACACATTGAAAAGATCAGGTGGTGTCCCTAAAAAGACAGGGATTCTTCTAACAGCTTCTCCTAATACTGTAAACCTAAATTCAGGTAATTAAATATGAGTGTCATCGATAAAATCGAGGAGATCATGCAATGTATACCTAAAATATCATTTTACGCGCGTCCTTGCGTAAAAAATTCGCTACCCGAAGCGAATTTTTTACGCACGGTCATGCGTAAAATATTTTACACGCCAAAAAACACGTCAATGGAAACGACAACATACAATATAGACTGTAGCGAATTGTATTTTTCGGCGCGTATTACGTGCCGAATAAATACGCGCCGAAAACGCGTTAGTTTTACACTCCATGGAAACGGGGCTTAATTCCAGTTGGGTCACCTGCCGCTTCCAGGTATGTTTGACAACCAAGGAATCTATACAAAACAAGCTAGCGTAACACATCTTCGTTCCTTGTATCTCAGTTCGAAAAGCGGCGTAAGGCAGTATTTATTGAAAAGATAGATTAATAAGTTCCAAAATTCCATCTTCATAATCTTTGTGTTCCAGATGTTACAGGTTCTATCCCGGAGGCAGAGACAAAGTCTATGCAAGGTACTGGATATGGTGTGAAGAATCGTGGTAAGACGTCACAGTTTCTGGATAGTAAAGGATTTGGTTGGTTACTGGAAGAGGAAGACATGGATGAGGAAGACTTAGAACCATTGTTGTATGTTATGATTTTCCTTGTTATTATTAGCGAGACTCATACTCATAGGCTGTGCTCTTCTTTAAAAATATAGTAGTTAGTTGACTGATGGCCAACATGACTATTGTATTCAGGTTGCAGAAAATCTGTTGGAAGTGGAATATCAATATGTAAACGATTCCTTTATAAATTGTATATTGTTACTATAGGAGTGTTATGATTTGAAGTGATATACAAAGTCTTAACCTCTCTAGAGCAGTCAGAGAAACAATACTACATTTATATGTCAGTCTACAGCCGCATATAGTTTTAGTAGGAAAATGGCAGATTTGAAATTCAGAACTTTAAAGATTTGAAAATTCAGTTAAAATATTAAAATGGTCTTTAAATTGGTACATGGTTGTATCAAAAGTAAAAATTTTGCGTTTTGAAACACCAAGGTATCAGTTGGGCATAAATGGCGATGACATTTATTCTTTTTTTAATTCAAATTATTGATAATTTATGTAATATTCTTTCAAAATCTGTGCATCCTATTTTCTATATTTCAGAGAGGAACTTGACATTGATTTGAAGGATATTTACTACAAGTTGAGATGTGTATTATTTCCCCTGCCACAGCTTGGTTTTAACCGACATGTAGTTCGAGAAAACCCTGACTTTTGGGGACCACTTGTTGTCATTTTGTTGTATTCATTGGTGTCATTGTATGGACAGTTCAGGGTAAGTCTATTAGCTTCAATGTTAATAAGTAACATCGTAAAAATAAGGATGATATGATATCATTATGGGTTTCTTGATTATGAATCCATCAGGCATATTAAAGAACCCAGGGGCCTATTTGAAAAGTGTTTGTGTAGAATACCTCCTTGTATTCTTGTATTACAGGTGGACACAACTTTCTCATCCCACAAAGTCAGGGCCTCAGGGGGCATTGGCCAGTCAGAGAGGGAAAAAACAAATGACCAGGCACCACTTTCTCAGTCGAATGCAGATAAACAACATATTAACTTACTTAATTGTTGAATATCATGTTATAAATTTCTACAGTGGTGGTCAGTGTGCTTGACTTGAAACCTGGGTTCATTTTTCAGTGGCAGATAGTCATTTCCCTTCCATGAAAACTTGACCATAATGTTGATGTTCCTCCACGTGTGAAGACATCCAGTTATAGTCATGGATGACAAACCTGCTTTTGTTTCTATGTTTCTGAAAGAACTTGTCTCCCAGGGAGAAGAATTTAATAAGACCAAGTGTCTTTCGTTCTATCCCCTTTTCCTTATGTTTAAGTTGTTTTGTTCTGTAAATTGTATGTATACTGTAATATATTTGGGGAAATAAATATGTTTAATCTAAAGAACTTGTTCAATTTTCAGGTAGTATCATGGATTATCACTATATGGGTGTTTGGTTCACTTATCATATTTATGTTAGCTAGAGTTCTTGGTGGGGAGGTAAGTTATCTATACTGTTCATACTTATGTTTAAATGATCCTATAATATTGTGAGAAGAACTAGCAAATATGGAATTAGACTGCACTCATTTTGTATGATTCATTCGCCAGTGGATTTGTAACCTGACGATCTGGGTTCGATTTTCAGTTATGTCTTTCCATGAAAATTCAGCAACTTAGTAATTCTACTCCACATGTGGAGAAGTTGCTGATGTTTTGAAATTGTGTAAGGATTAATTAGTACTGGTTAGAATGCCGCCCATGAAAACTGGTTAGATGAATATCATTTGGCTGATGTATGTATAACTGCAAAATAGTTGATAATATAATCGCAATATAATGGCATTACACCAAAAAACACTAGCAGCATTTCACAAAAAGTAGCTGAATTAAAGTGACATGACAATTATTGATTAAGACCAACATTCTTGATATCATGTTTCCTTTAGTGTATTGCACTAAAAACCTGTCTATTACTCTATTAGTATTCAAGTTTTATTTCCCCGATAATGACTCAGCAAATGATTGAAAAGATTAACTTCTATGATCAAATTGACTAAAGTACTTGATCATCCTTACAGCAAGCATAGTGGGTTTGAGGATATCTTTTTAATCAGATTGCTTCTATGATTGTACTACATGTATAATATTCATTATTGTTTCAGGTATCTTATTCACAGTGTTTGGGTGTGGTCGGATATTCAGTGTTACCGTTGGTTCTTACTGCTCTCATTTTACCACTGTTTAAAGCGTTTCATTATGTTGGTATCTTGATAAAAGTAAGTATGTGTTGTAAACTTATGTACTTAGTATAGCTGTCTTTCTTTAATGTTGAACCCCTCACGAGGATGTAGACATAGCACACGTCAAACTGCTAAAAGTGATAAAAGAGTAAAAAAACAGTACATAAGTATAGAACAATATAATACAGGGTTATAAGTAAAATGATAGGTTAATGGTGAAGCTGCAGTTGTGGTCTTGTGCCAGCACTAATGGTTAGTTTACTGGATTTGTAGCCTAACAATCCCTTTTTGATTCAGATTCATGGTTCATAGCAGGCAGATCATACCCTTCTCTAAAATTCACAACAATATGATGTCTATTTTCATCTAGAATTATAGAAGTTGTTCTTTTCTTATTATAATAAATATGAGAGCGTAATTTGGTACTGATTAGAATTCTGAACAGCAAAAACTGGTTAGTTTTGCTGCTTTGTAGAAAAAAACATTTCGTACAGATCTTGAATTATTGCAAAAGTATGAATTATTTCACATTATTTCACAGATTTTGGTAAACTTTCTTAGGTTTTGAAGTCACAGCATGGCAGATGCCCATTAAAAAAATAATGATAGGAATTATATCATTTGAATGTGATCAAGTTCTTTCTCAAAATAGAATACTAAATGTACAAACTGTGCTGAGCTTAACAAAACGAAAGTGATAAATATATGTTCTACTTTCAGTTTCTGGGTGTATTATGGGCAGCATTTAGTGCTGGATCCTTGCTTTGTGTGGAAGAACTTCAACAAAAGAGAGCGCTTCTGTTATATCCAATATTTTTACTCTACATATACTTTTTCTCACTGTACACTGGAGCATAGGTGAATCTCAATAACCTTGAAAAATCAAGGATTAAACACAATATTACAGACTGTGGCATAACTGGGTTTTTAAATTCAGTGAGTTATAATTGTGTCACATTCAGTCTTCAATTGATGAAAGTGTGAATTGTATTTATTTTATCAACATACCGATCAGTTTCATGCTGACCTTGAGATCAATGCTGACCTTGAGATCAGTAAGGTCAAGGTCACCATGACTGAAAAAAATGACTATAAGGCCACCAGAGGGAAGTACTACAGTCATGTTTTATTACTATATCTTGTTTTTCTTGGATCAGTTTCAAGTATGAAACAATGCAGTATTATTGTAACTGTTGTTTTACTTTAATATAAAGTTGATATACTGATACAATAGTATGCTATCATGTTATATTCAAGGCTGTAATAATTGATTGGAATTTGTTGCATGCCATACAAACATTTACCTACCGATAACTCACTGCTGGTTTGAGGTAGTAACCTGCATTTGTGTTTAAGTTGTTATCAATACTGTTGCTTGGATATATGCATACGTTTGGGAGAAAAAGCAGTTACATGCTTAAACATGTATACTATTTGGAGGGAAGGTTGATCATGTTTTGATTTATTTAATTCCAACCATCATATTTGGTTGTTAGCGATGTGGTATTGTGATTGGTCCTTTGTATACTTGCATATAGTCTGGTTCCCGGATGTGCTCTACCATCCGATAACATAGTGTAAGGGGAAGGAACTCTGGACTAACTTGCATACTGTAAAATCATTTAATTTTGTTGGGACGAAATTTCGTGGTTTTGGTAAAAAAGGCAATTTCGTTGGCACTTGAATTCGTGGATTTTGCATTTTAGGTAACAAAACAATGGTCAAACTCCATGTCCGTTGGGATTAAAATTCGTGGTTGAAGGTAACCACGAAATCCACGAAATTTAATCCCCCACGAAAATTAATGATTTTACAGTATTGAATCATGGTTTAAAATTTAAGGAATAATGAAAACTTACTGTGTATTATGTGTGGTCACAAGCTTGGATGCTTGGGAATTCAATCCTGATTGTGTAGTATATTACAGTGATTTTATGTACCCAGACACAGTGACCATACTCTATTCCAGATAAAGCATGGTTTATATTCATTTCTTATTTTGTGTCTAATGTTACAAATACTCCAATGCTGTTTCAATCAGATACTGATTTGTTAACTATGTCCAGGGTTTTCACTAGGATTTCATGTAGGAGGCTTTTTGTACATTTGAGGAGGCCAAGGTGTTTGAGCACTGAAGGTAAAAGGCAGCTAAATATCATTTGAGGCAGTCAAATTGGCCTCCTGCCGCCTCCTAATGACAACACTGATGTCCCTCCTGAAAACTTTGTTTTCGTCCCATTATAGTAGTACGTCAAAATGTGACGTCATTTTCAATTGTACATTGTTGAAATTCTCGATAGGTATGTGTAAAAACATGTTGATCGTATACTATACTTTAAGAATAAAATGTTGATAATTCACTCTATGATACTGTTAGTGTCAAAGAACATTAACATTAATCCACCAGATTTTTAGTGGAAAAATTGTATAGAGTGTTGAGTATTGTTTTCACTGTCATCATGTATATGTAATATATGGGTACTGTCATAAAAGGTTAAAACTTAGTTTACATGTTTACCAAATTATATTGGTATTATCATTATTTTACAAATTTCAGCGTCAGGCTTATTTATAGATTAAAGAAACTGCGGTTGAAAGTTTTGTGATAGGTTACAATGAACATATTATTATGCTGATTTTTGAATTGAAGACAAACTCAAATAATGAATCATATGGAAAATAAAAGCATTGCAAATAATGACCAGTGTTTGGTATATGAATGTACTTAGTCCTTTACGTTGTGATCCTGTTACATTTGTATTTATTGGGTGCTGTGGATTATGTATCCGGGGTCTATGAAGTAAAGGGTTAATTATTATCTGGATACTGCACATGTATGCATGTAATGCCATTATGGTATCTTATAGTGCGACTGTTTACTTGTAACGCATGTGTTTGGTAGTGTTCTCATGACGTGTTCGCACACTGCATAGACTTGTACACATGCAAACTGTGCTGTATTATAATTGATGTGGAATGGCCATAAAAAGTTTTGCTGATATTTGCTGGGTTTGTTTCATAAATTGTATATAGTGTATTTTTGATAGCTGTGATATTGAATTGACATGAACATGTCATTGCTTGGAGTATAATTGATAATATGAAATAAAAAAACATATTATAATTAGTGTGCCTTTTTGTTAATTTTTGCATGCCTTCTGTTACTTCCACCCCCACCCCCGCCCCAGCCCCCACTTAGTACAGTGTAAGTGAAGAGCTGTCTGATTTTGCAGCATGTAAGTATTCCGAAGTAGTAAAGCTATTTACGTGTAAATTTTTGCTTCTGACTAAAGCACTTTTAGCTCGACTCTCAAAAAAGTTTAGAGTCATTGTCGAGACCGGACTGTTTGCTTTGGTTAAATTTATTGTATAGAGTCATTTTCTCAAAGACTATCAAAGGCATCCCCTTGAAACTTGGTATAGTTATTCTCCTTCACTAAAGGAGTTCATACTGACAGGACTGATAACCCTGGGACCTACATTCATAGAGCTATCTGCCATTGTTACTATCAAAACGAGAAAGTTGAGCATCCAGCACTCATAGGCGGTGCTCTTGTTTTAATTGGGCAATGTACCAGTCTATTTCAACTTATAGATGAGAAATCAGTCAAATTGTATGAATAATGGTTAAACATTTACCATAAATTGGCACTGAAAGAAGCCAAATGTATAGTCTAGACAGTTTGACATGATTCATGACCTTTAATTAGCATACCGGTAATTTAACAGATGAAAACTTGTCTATATTTGTTTGCCCGATTGTATGTTTTTATAAGCGAGGAAGAATTATCACAAAGACGCTTGAGAGAACCTTATGATATATGCATCTATAAAGGTCAGGACCATGTCAAATTCTCTGAGCTTTACAATATGCTTGCTTTGTTCTCATTTTTGAGGAAGTCTTTCGAGTGGATTCAGAAGCTGCTGTTCAGATTACAATCATCAAGTTTTAACAGAAACTATACACAAATGTTGCTTCTACATCATATTTTATTCATATTTTATTCATAAAATTCAACAAAATAATTAACACACAATTTTATCTTGAAAATAATTTCATGACTCATAATTTTATTATTTATTTACGAAAAATCTAATTAAATACATATCTAACAAAATAAATTATCGTTACTTTAAATTTGTCAAACAAATAAAATTGTATGTCACATTAGACAGTGTGTAGAATCACGTGATCAAATAATTTGAAATGAATAACGTTATTATCGTTATAATCAAGAAAAAACTCGGCGTTAGCAGACAAAATCGCAATAGTTTTGAGTGTAAACGTTATTCATTTGATCTGCATACTGTTAGATCCTATACACTTATTATACAAAATCATTGAAAGTACATACAATAGTCATATTCATTGTATTTGGAAGTAATACTCTTGCATTGTCATAGTATCTTCTTCTCCCATTCTTGCCCAAGTATTTACATTGAGTTGTCTTATATGCAAATAAGACACTATGTGGACTGTAATAAGTGGAAATGTCGGAGTAAATAAGTTTACAGTCACCCTTGATGGGCGAGCATGTTTTTCCATTGATCGGGTTTATTGACCATGAGTCTCGGTGAACGTTACAGTATTGGACACAGGAAATACAAAAAAATAATGTGACTGTTCCGAATTTATCCTTTGGAGACTTGGGAAAAATGTGCCAAACTCAGTAAATGAGACATTCAATGTTTGGTTATGATTCTGGGTTGATAAAGTATGGGCAATACTTAGGAGTAATTTGGTAACTATCATTGTACAAGTAATACTTGTGACAAATATCCATTTACTTCAATAGTGCCCTTTAAGGTAAGCAAACAATTAAACTTTCTGAACAGTGTGAGTATATGGCTGTAGACATTGTCATGGAAGAACATAACCTGCCAAATCCAGGTATCAAACCTACATCCTTATGGTGACTGCCAAGCTAGAAAGTCCTAAAGCACTATCCAGTGAATAAAGAAAGTTACATTTACCCTGTTTGGTACCTTATCAAGCAATTATGGTGTTTTAGTGGAACTAAAAGTCACTTTTTACACAACACCGTATACCGTACTAACAGTCTGCTACCAGTGCAAACACTTGTATTATAAACATATAGTCTCTATATAAACCATACCATGTAAAACAAACAACAATTCACCAATAACATTAGTATATACTACCAACATTCAAGCTACTCAATACCTACAGTGAAGATACATGAACAAGACCCCAAAAAGCAACATTTAACAGCTTCATTATCAGACAGTCATCGTTTTAACAACAAAACAAGAAACACGGAAAAATATCACAAATACACATATTCTACACAAGGGAGAGAACTCTAGGTTCAGACAAGCACACTTAGCGCGCTAATAAACATGCCTGCTTAGATCCATTCATCACAGTTAATATCAAATAGTTGTGGTGATATCGCTATCTTAGAATGAGGTCGTAAGAACAAAATCGATCTTTTGAGAAAACAAGAAAAATGGTCTGAAAATTACTCTTAACTTATGGAAAAACAAGCTTTTACAACTTCACTTTCATCAACATGACAAGTTTCATGAAAATAGGGTCATAAGAAGCACCTTATAATGCAGATTTCAAATACATATCGGTCTAAGCCAGTATTTAAGTTGCTACCTTATGAAATGGAGTTCTCATGCTCTTATTTAGCCACATTAAACAAATATCTATCTTAGTTTTAAGACTTAGTGTTGCAATACGAATTAAGTTTTTGATCAGAATGACACAACATTGTGTTTCGTTAGACGACGGTCACAGACCAATCTCACAAAAATCAATGGTACATTAGACAAAAATCGTAATTGTTTTCCATTTATTTGAAAAAATCACTCCAGGAATAATTCAAATACATTTCCTTTCATAATATGACACTATGGTGACATTAAATGCTGAAATGTTGCCTGTTCACCTACCATTCAAAAGTGCATGCATGTTAACTGCCATTTAACATACTTCAGAATTGTTTCCACATTCTACGAGTCGACTATCGTCTTGAGTAAAACAATAACAAGTTAATGACTCCCTCGGGACGTGTAAAACTTATCTATTGAAGTGGTTTTAACATTTTCCAGAAAACCGGCATGTAGCCGTTTTATCTGAGGAAATATCAATATTTCACGACTAGCATTGGTATTTCTTAGCTGCCTTGACATGGAAAGATTTTTTATCAAATGTTAGTGAAAATTTAATTTCAACACAATTACATGTTATCTTGCTACTGTATGCAGTAATCATCTATAGTAAGAAGATAGTAGACATTTTCCCTTTTTTTACATCTAAATCCCCACCTTTGAGACAATGCTTACTGTCTAAATCCCCAGGGTCAGGACACATAATCACATAGTAATTCCCGAGTCTTAGAACTGACCAGCGTCTATTCTTCGGGACTAGGAGTCAATAAGGTTCCCGTAAATTCCCGCCGGTTAGGAAGATTTGTCATTCTAATTGCCACTGTATCCCTGCTACAGTTGAATTTTTGTCTACTATTTTATAATCTATAATTTCAGCCTGATCTTCCCTTAGCGAGAGTACGATCATGTATTACAAATTTGTACAAGTAGTACTTTACACATTGATTTAAAATTCAACCAAAGAATGTATACTGATGGCACCGTTTAAAAATGCCGAACCTACAATTTTGTACTTTTTCATGAAACACAAAAAACATATCGATGGCAACATTTAAAAATGCTGAACCTACCATTTTTGCTACTTCGGGGTTTTCGTCCTATAATAAACATTTTTCAGTTTGCCGCCTTTCCTGCTATACCGGACTTACTAGCCAATAGGAAATTGCCAAAACAGTCACATGAAAAAATACCGAACATTCATTGGTTAACTGTAAAAATCCCACTGCTCAAGAGCGAAATGAAAATGCCGGAGCTGCAAAAGCTCGTAGGTTCGGGTATTTCGATTTTTTACAGTTAACCAATTGATTGAATGTTCGGTACTTTTTCATGTGACTATTTTGGCAATTTCCTATTGGCTAGTAAGTCCGGTATTAGCAGGAAAGGCGGCAAACTGAATTATGTTTATAATAGGACGAAAACCCCGAAATAGCAAAAATGGTAGGTTCGGCATTTTTAAACGGTGCCATCGATATTATGCATTACATGGCACATAAATAGATGATACAATAAATAATCACAACAACATATATACATTAACACAATAGGTGAACATCAATAACACTATCACAGCACTCAATGTAATTCTAACAGGCAACTAACTCCCGAAACATCACCAAAATATATAATCAATAATAATAATAAAGACTTTATTAATAGAGACAACACAGTTGGGCATGACTGGTCTTCCCTGTGAGCCTTAGTGAGCTAAGTGTTAAGACTATTTTTATTTTTTTACAAAGCGACCACCATGCACACCATACACTTACATCAGTATCGCCGCATAGCACTCTAAATTATCAGCTCAAAATTTTGAGTTTGAGACAAATATCTATTTGAACCGTTTTTGAATTTGGCGAGACATTTTTGGGTGATTGGGCACTGTACAACTACAGTTATAACAATACAGTAAAACCTTAATAACAATACCTGACTTGATAACTAAGTCTACAATAGTCTAGCACACATATACCACTCGATAGATACAATCCGGAATCTACAAAATTACGGGTTTTCCGCAAATTTGCATGCGGTACAAATAATGTTGACCTTAATCCTTTGCTAATGCTTTTGTGATTTGAATAAGCGTCGCTCATTTCAAAGGTTCATACATGAATATGTATCGAACGAAAACATGGATAACGGTCAAAGTTGTTTGTACCGCGGGATTAGTGTGGAAAACCCAGATTGCATTGAATTCCGGAGTATATCTATTAAGCCTTTGTTTACAATAAATATCTGTACTAAATGCCATCATTTGCCTTTGGCAGTGACATAAAACACTTTACTATTGTGTGAGCTAATTTTTAAGATCAGTCTACTGAGCATTAATACCTAGATCACTAATCACTTGCACATTATATGGGAGACACGACCTGGTCATCGGATTATCACCAACAAATATTTATCTGTTGCTAAGCCAAACCTTGATTTGGACCAAATAGTATGCTGTCTGATGAGTGGATTTGATGTGTGTTTTTTTTAAAGTTCTAAAGTCAGAGAACTATGGTCAAAGGTGAGTTTGTAGGATAAAAAAGGGGGCTTTTGAATATTAGAAGTTTCTCTTTAAATTACTAAGATATATTTTTGAGTGAACCTTCACCATGGAACTACCTCACTTTTGGTAATAAACTCCAAGGATTTCAAAATATTGAATAATTATGTTGTTTTTGCAATTCTTTTGGAATTTTAATTCATGATTAAGTTTATCCACAAATTAATAAAAAATTCACAACAAATAACTCTCACCTGTTGCAGATTGGTCTAGGTATCAATACAACTTACATTCTGGCCACATTTCATTAAGATTTGATTAAAACGGCGACCTCTGGAGTCTACACAAGGTTTATCTAAGATTTGACCTGGTGACCTAGTTGTTGACCCCCCATAACCCAGTTTTGGTCTTGGTAAGAATTTCATGGAGAACAACATTCTGACCAAGTTTCATGAAGATGGATAAAAACTGTGACCTCTGGAGAAAACACAAGGTTTTTCTAAGATTTGACCTAATGATCTAGTTTTTGACCCCACATGACCCAGTTTCAAAATTTGCCTAGTTTTCATGAAGTAAAACATTCTGACCAAGTTTCATGACTATTGGAACAAAACGGTGACCTCTAGAGAGTACACAAGGTTTTTCTAAGATTTGACCTAGTGACCTAGTTTTTTACCCCAATGACCCAGTTATAAACTTGGCCTAGATGTCATGGAGAACAACATTCTGACCAAGTTTCATTAATATTGGATCAAATTGGTGACATCTAAATGTACACAAGGTTTTTCTAAGATTTTGACCTAGTGACCTAGTTTTTGACCCCACATGACCCAGTTTCGAACTTGGCCTAGTATTCATGAAGAACAACATTCTGACCAAGTTTCATTAATATGGGATCAAAACGGTAACCTCTAGAGTGTACACAAGGTTTTTCTAAGATTTGACCTAGTGACCTAGTTTTTTGCCCTTCATGACCCAGTTTCGAACTTGACCTAGATTTCATAGAGAACAAGTTTCTTGCAGATTGGATCAAAACTGTTGCCTCTAGAGTGTACACAAGCAATTGTTGACGGACGGACGAAGAGTGATCACAAAAGCTGACCTTGTCACTATGTGACAGGTGAGCTAAAATGCTTACAGTATTAGTAAATCTACAATGTATATTAAAACTAAAGCTAAAACACTAAACGCCAAGCGAGGAGAACACTTTATGTAATTTTCGTGTATGCATTTTCCCCACAACACAAGCAAAGTTTCTAACATTGCACAAACTGTCTTCCAGTATTTCCCACTGGTGTGTACCAAGGTCAAGTCTACATACGACATTATACCTCTGTGTCGTCATATCCTCTTTATAATCAGGAATGCCACATGCGTACATAGCACCATTGATCACAGATATACACACATTGTAAAGTTCTACAGGTAATTCAGGTCCCAGACGCCATTGGTTGGCTTCAATGTTATATATCTCGACAGTACGTAACACCTCACGGTTGATGGTGTACGAGCCGTGAGAGTAAATCTGTCCGCCAGCAGCATAGATCTCACCATCATAAATACAAGCACCAAAGTTAAACCGAGGTGTCAGCATTCCAGCTAGAGACGTCCATTCCTCTGTCTCTGGATTGTACCTATAAATGAAACACAAAAATATGAGACGTCATGAAAACATGTGACATCATCAAAACGTGTGACATCATCGAAAGATGTGACATCATCCAAACAATATGACATCATCAAAAGGTGTGACATCATGAAAGCAATGTGACATCATCAAAATATGTGACATCATCAAAACGTGTGGCATCATCAAAACGTGTGAAATCATCAAAACAATGTGACATCATCAAAACATGTGACATCATCAAATGCTTTATCACCAATTACAGTGAAACTTTGCCATTACCTTCCTTGCAGGATTAATCTTGAAATTCACTGACATGAACATAAATCCATACAGTGTACTGAATACTATTAAAATGTTCCCTACAAGCGTGAGTGTGAAGTGTTCTCACTCCTGGAATTTATCATGACCAGTTCTTACTTTAATACTCTTCTAGAAGGAACCTGCAATCTCTGAATATCCACATGTGAAGAAAAATCAATAAAGTAGCCCAATTACAGAGTTAAAGTACATGTTTACATTTTGAATCAAGGTACCATGAAGCCATACAAACCTTATCAAGCTATTATGTGCACCGACTCCAGTTCTCCCTCCGAGTAAGTAGATATCATCCTTGTATACAACAGAAGCTAAATCTACCAGTGTAGTAGGTAACATTCCCTGGTAGTTCCATCTGTTTCTCTCTATATCGTACACCTCAATGATCTCTGTCGGATGCTTATTCTCAGTTAGCCCTCCGAAACAGTAGATTCTACCGTTCAGCCCGACCAGAGTGAAGTTAGATTTGGGGAAGAGCATGGGTGCCTTGTTCACCCATTCATTATGATCCAGGTCATACTGGTAGAAGTCTTTCTGTACAACAAACTCCTTGTACTCTAACTCTTCAAATGAATCATCTTCCGAGTCCTCAAACAAATGATGATAGATGTAGTTTCCACCACCTGTTATAACAAGAGAAGTTTATCAAACATGTGTGTAGTAAAATATCGCCCAATGGCTACCTCAATAATAAGACCACCACAAAATTCAGATGGGACACAAATGGAACAAATATCCCAGGATAGAGCGCTCTTGAGACCACTATTGGCAGGCCATAACCCCTGAAGGGGTGGGACAGACTAAATGAGTTATGATAAAAGTTAAAACCACTATGATTTGAGGCCCATTTGAACCACTGTGCTCATTCATCCATTTATTAAATTTCCAACCCAATATTAAGACCAACTCCTTAACAAGGCCAATTCTAAGGGTTCCAAATGTGGTCTTATAGTTGAGGTCTTACTGGAAGGTTAAATTTGATTATTATAGTGTCACCCCTATTGAAATGGCCAGCCAATTCTGACTTATGAGACACTTATCTATCATACTTACAGAACAGAACCTTCAAGAATCCCTTCTTGTAATGCCGGGCGCCTGGCAGAGATGGGCCTACAGTAACCATTAATTTAACTGTCTGGCCGCTGACCAAACAGTCTCATCAGTTCCAATAATATATACTACGGTCATCTACTGGTCATGACAAACCAAAACCAATAAGTTCAAGGACCATTGGTGAGTGTGACAAACCATTTTTTAATTTTATTATTGATCAGAAAATATAAAATGCTAGGACTTCTCAATGATTTTACAAACCCTAAGGAAAATCCCAGTTATTGAAATAAAACTGAATGAATAAATGCAAAAGCTGATTTCAATTTTTTTTTTAATTTCATACTTACCAGCAAAGATGAGATTATTTTCGGTGACTACACAAGCAATGTCTTCACAGTCATATGTATCTTGTTTCCTCGGCTCTGGGAACTCTTCAATGTAGAAACATTCTTGTGTGACAGGATTGTAACAGTTGATACATGGGCGTATGTTACTCTGTTCAACCCCGCCCATAATTAGTAAGCAGCTCTCTGGTTGATACATGCCCGACCTTAGGCTCAAACTGAAGTCAGATCCACCAGTGTATGTACCCGGACTACTCTCATAATCTCTCAAATCCTTTAAGTATTCTTTACACTTACTACATTGTCTTATTAGCCGACTTTTTCTCAGTCTTTCATCAATGTATTTCCTGTCAACTAAACCTAATCGAATCATAGAGAGCATCTCACAGAAATACTTCTTCCTGCTTTCATACTCATGCATCACCCATGCAATTCCTGCATCAAGGACTATTTCCTCTTTTTCAACGTTGAGTTCATCAGAAAGAACTAACTCAGACAGTTTATTAAAAGTCAAAGAGAGGAATTCCTCACACTGGCACACTTCAACAAAGTTCTTTTCAATGAATTCCCGTGCTTTAATTTTTAAAGCGACACAGTTATGGATTTCAGCAAAGTAATTTATACCGATACAGTTATGTATATCTAACTGGGTTTCCATAAATTTAGCACACGCTCGCTGAACTGGCATGATCTGGAACAAGGAGGCGGCACCAAGTAAATTCTGAGCATTTCTCCGCGTAATCTTCATCTTTCCTGTATAAGCATACTCAAGGATCTCTTTCATTGATGTTGCATCAACTTCAAACAGTTCAATTCTATCTTTCTTGCTTTCTGCCATTTCGAGTGTGAACATCAGCTTAAAGTACTGACTGGTAGCAGCCAGAACATTCTTGTGACAAGTAAATTCTAAATTTCCTACACAGAGAGTGACGTCTTTCAGAAGGTCATCATCATACAGTTTCTTCATTTCTTTCAGTAATGACGACTCATGTGCATCGTTTCTAAAGTTGATATAACTTGCATTCACACCAATCATGTTAGATAACTCAGGTATGACCTCACTTGTATCTTCTGTATTATAAGCCATTTTGTCTGAAAATAATTTGCTTAATGTAAAATATACACAATCAAGACTAACTGTGAAATGTTTCTCTTGCTGCATATATCTGGTAATTGTGCACAAGTTATATAGGGGTCCAACTGTGAGACCTGATTGCTGGCTTAGAATGAGAAAGTCGTAACTACTACATACAACCTTATAAGACTGTTACTATTACATACAACCTTATAAGACTGATACTTTTACATTTTTAGAGTCATCATCACAAGGCGCTTTTTATGGGCTTATTCTCATGAAAACTTGTCATGTTGACCAAAATGAAGCTGCAAAAGCTTGTTTTTCCATACGTAAACAGTAAATTTCAGACATTTTTTTCTGGTACTTACGACCTTCTCATTTCTAAGCCAGTACCGGTTACTTTTTTTTTTCAGCAGAGTACTGAGTACAAGCGAATACTGGAATATCGGTAATTGTACTCATAATACTTGAGTTAGAGTTTAGCATCCCTTGCCAGCATAATGCTTAATTCTGAAAAACAAGCGGCAAGCCTGCTTTTATTTATCCTTGTCACCAGGTTACATATGAGTGAGGCACCAAAAATAGGTTTCTCATTTTATTTTTATTGGGGATAGTGCATGATGCAGAAGATGCCCTGGTTCCTAGAGAAGCATTCCTGTTTCTTTTACTTTCAGATGTATAGCATCCAGGATCCTATACGCAGGGATTTCCCTGATGCAGGTTTTCTGCGTCCCTGACGCAACTTTGTGGCTTGGGACCCTCATTTCTGCATTGGTGTGCATCCTTTGGACCCCCGATAGGATCCTTCAAACAGACCTTTTTGTTTCTGCTTGAACTTTTTCTTTCTGCTATTTATTGCACTTGTTGTTCATTGAGTAATCTATATCATGACTCTAAATATTATAATTTTCTATTTATAAACAATGAACTTGAAATGCATACCCGTATATGATGGGACCCCCAAAATTTCTCAGGGACTCCCTGAATATAAACCTTAAGGGTCCTAGGACCCTTGTATGAAAATTCCTAGGGAAAACCCTGCTATACGAGACTTGGACTTTTCAAGTCTCATCCGAAAAACTATTGGGAAACTCTTTAGTACATAGAAACTATGCATTAATTCGCACAACTTAAATTTTAACCGCCAAGCTTCTCAATCTATAGATAACAGGTTGGCATTGCAAGAAATTGTGAGGTTATACTAGTCAAACAATCTTGACTGAGAGAGTATTGCATAAAAGTCCATGTATCGAAACTGGAAGAAGATACAACAACAAGTGCTTTTTACATATAATTCATGATGCCTAACCGTTCCAGTTCCATAATGAATATAAACATTACCTGCTCCTTCAAGATTATTATTAGAAATTAGAAAACAAAAAAGAATGAGTATTAGTGATTTTTGTCCGAAATATCCTGCCATGTCCGAAATAGAGTCTACTTAATAAGATGGAAATGCACATATTCGGAGACAATGAACAACAAATAACACGGTGAATTCGAAACACATACTAACCTTGATAATAAATACCCTGTCAATAGTGAACAACACGTCCAATTATCGCAAAAACCTAAAATTTTGTTTGTTTGGTTGGTTGGTTGGTTCTCGGCCTTCTATAGCCGTAATATCGTCACAGGTACTTGTCTCATCGCAGGTAGTTGACAAATAACGTCTCGCAGGTAGTTTACATAAAAAGTACTTATTGTAAGCGGAGGTGAAGTATGATGATTGGATTTGTTTGGGTATGCCTTGATAGTTATTTTTGAGTCTTGATGTACTAATGTTTACATTAGACTGGCTGTAGTTACGGTGTTCATTTTTTTAACTGATCGTGACGACTAGTATTTTGTATACCAATTTGCATAAATAATTCCAAAAAATTAGGTCTTTGATAATTCTTTGATAACGACATGATCTCGAGTCTTAAGTTAAATGATAGATCTGATTATAGAATTAAACCAATGAAGTAAAACAGTCCCACACCAACTGGCCAAAGGAAGAATATCCGATCACATGTACAGTAATTGGCTACCAATAATAGGCCAATACCTGTTCAATAGGCCTACATAATTAAAATACACTTGTTAAATGTTATAAGTACACCAACACGTGAGGCCTATATCTTTTTTATTATGCATGATATCATGTTCATTTTTGGCATGTCTTCATGTGAGTAGTATAGCAGCAATATCCGATAATTGGATGATTATAATTCGCACGCTGCGAGCAGTGAACCGTGAGTTTTCAAATTATGCAAAATGCACGTGCAAAGCAAATTATTTTCGTAAGAACTCTAAAAATGTTGCATACCCATTGCCCATTAATACCCACACCAGAAAAACACAAAACCGGAAGAATAACGATAACAGACCGTTCAAGAGAGGTTTGTGAAACTTATACGTCTCATGACAGTAATTAGCCTAGTGTAGCTAAGGTCACCACGACCTTGACCTTTGACATATTGACCTCAAAATTAGTAGGAGCCTACATCTGATGATTAGCAACCTCTCTGTAAAGTTTGACGATCTGAGGTCCTATATTTCTCATGGTGTGGACCAGCGATTGTTGTGTGTTCAAAGGTCATGGGGAGTTTGACCTTTGATTCAAATGACCTTGACATTGAGTAGGCCTGTCTGTGGAGGATGAATAATCTCTACTTAGAATTTTAGAATCTTAGGTCAAATCGTTTTGGAGTTATTGTTGAGAAACCATTCGGCATGTCGACCGACCAACTATTTGCACTGTAACGCTATGTACTGTGTTGGTGTACTTATAACATTTAATGAGTGTAGTGGATTTTCCAAGGTCTTTGATTCTATATAGGATCCATGCATCGGCAAAACATAACTCAGGTCTTTGCATTGGCTCATCATCGAAAAATAATGAAAAGAAGAAATTCATAATGTTTAAGAGTAATTCGATATTTAATTATTTATTAATGATACGATTAACCTTTTTACCTACTGTATCTGAATTGACTTACCAGTCACATACAAGTATGTGTATACTACTAGTATGTCGTCTTGTCAGCCCGATACTTACAATCTTGAAGTCATATTTGCCACCGCCATTGGGTAAAGCCGATTAAAATTATGCATTGTATCTTGCAATACAAAATGCATGTTATATATATATCACTTGGTTCCTAGACTCGTGCATTGAATACATAAAATGCTCATCATATAGCCATACATTGTCTTAATTGCTCAAAATGCGCACAACCGAGACATTCCTTGTTAGAAACCACTTGGTACAGCCATGATTGGCTCCGCATTCTCAAAGAAAAATATCAGACACGAAATATTAAGCTCTATTTTTAGTCTCAGAATCAAAGAGGTCCTCTTTGTCAGAATCAGTATCAAGCACGGGCCTGCTCTCATAGGCCACCATTACCACCACGCACATCAGTGTATTATTGTGCAAGTGTTGTTGGATATCTTTATATTATAACCACTTCGTGTGTGCAATGATGAGACGGGACGTAAATAACTGAAAAGTTAAGACGTTCCTGGCATGTCGATTTATGGATATATATTCGGTACATTTTGTGTATCATATTGCTTTATCACCATATACAAACATTCTTGGTCTGACTTGGTTGGCACAATTACCCTCCAGTTACGACCATCTATGGTCCTTTTGAATCATGTGAATTTACTTACTATTTAACAACGTGTACATGCATTGCCGTCGTTTTCAAAACTTTTGGGTATGTCCTATCGCCACATGAAGGTCATCTATATAATTGCTTATTGGGATACTAAATAGTTAATACCACCATGAGCATAATTATATATTTATAGTCTTATTGTCGACCCATAATAATCAGCATATAGCCTTTATGTCTTACATTTTGCAAACAATACTTCATATACGAGTACATTAAGATCAACCACAAATAGAGATATTTCACATGTAAAGATAAACACCTTACATGTAGCAATGGAATTATGGAACAGCATACCTCTTTCCATTCGAAATTTGATTTCATTATCAGCCTTGATACAGAAGTTTAAGAAGCATCTTATGACGAATGTATAATGCGTTTTATTTTATTTGCCTTTACAATTTTCTTTTATTACTGTTGATATGAGTGTGTCTGTCTACTATGTGTAATGTATTAGCTAATTGCAGGAATGGATGTTAGTTGTATGTACGTATCGATGGCTTAGAATTACATAGTCATACATATTTAGAATAAGCACCACAAGGCGCTTCTTATGAGCCCATTTTTATAAAAATCTGAACTTGTCATGTTGACCAAAATGAAGTTATAAAAGTTTGTATTACCAAAAGTAAAGAGTAAATGTCAGAAAGTTTTTCCGTGTTTACTCAAAATATCGATTTGGTAGTTACGACCTTCTAATTCTAAGCCATCGGTATGTATGATTGAATCGTTCGGTATGTTTTCTTACAGGAGACCACATTGTAAAAAAAGATAACAATTTTGTATAATTTGTATATTCTCAATGTGTCATCTTCTTAAAATAAAGATATTATTATAATCATTATTTGCCAGCCAACCTTGTGGTGAAATATGGCAGGCATATGTGTTCGACGATCCGTATTTGAACCCGTATCACCAAATTAAAAAACAAGCGCTCTCACCACTGAACTACAGAGGCACTCCGTGTGTCCAACTGGATTTTCATTACCGACGATTCGTGCAACTATTTCTGGTCCTATACATAATTACTACAATTAATCAACGTTCATACATAGACACCCCTGTTCTGTTGAGTACTGACCGGACAAAGGTACAACATTTATTATATAATTTTATTGTTACTCACTGCGGCCATCACTTACACACATTCCTCATGGTATGGGTACTTAAACACGAGTACTGGATTTCGGCAACATCTGAAGTTTGATCCCTTAAATTCTTATTGTAATTAACTCAGATTAATGATTCTGTTTTGTAACAAACATTTGAGTTAATATCGGTTCCCGTGTCTTGTTGTGTTGTCAAATGCCGAAGAATGGCATACTCGAAATAATGAATACGTACCTTTCTTTTATCTGTAATAAAGCACGATCGCTGGTCAGAGGTCTCCGTACATTAAATCACTCGAACTCTGCACTTATCGTTTAACTACTAAACATTCTTAAGTCGTGTCCGTGCTTTATTTTACAATAAAACACATATGAGCCGTTCTCCAGGAAAACCGGGCTTATTGACAAAATTACGAAAATCATGATAATAAATCGTTAGAAGGACGAAACTCTTATGAACAATTCCTGAAAATTTGAACGCATTATTACATATTTTATTTTCAAAGGACCATTCACCTCGGAAAACTGCCTGAAATTTTTGACCGGAAATAACTTTTTCTGAAAGCATTAGTACCGGCAGAGACTCGACGAAGATACGCACGTGGACATTATTGGTATGGGTATTTACGATAGCCAGCTTCGCTGGCTATTTAATCTCCTATTAACGAAGTTTTTGAGTGACGTCGCAAACGTCATTCGAACGTTGTTTGACGTAACTTTTTAAACAATCATTTCATAAACACAGTATTGATTGAATTATTGGCGTACACTTTTCAAATTTTTGTCACATTTTAGAATAATATTCTGATAATAATAAAACACGATAAAATTGCGAGTGTAGCTGCTAATTTTAATCAATAATCAACTTGTTTTTCTCAATTCGGGTAATTTACGGAAATTGATCACCATAGCAACGACGGAAGTAATTTTATCATAATTTATCAGAAAATTTAAATATTTAAGATAGTACTATGTTATCCAACTTCTTACGATTAAATCGGTGAACATGACTTTTTTTCTCATTTTAGACCTATTTATTAATGTTATTATATAATTACTATTGTAATGCCAATAAGCCCGGTTTTCCTGGAGAACGGCTCATATATATATATATATATATATCGCTGGCTTAGAATGAGAAGGTCGTAACTACAAAATCAATATTTTGAGAAAACAAGAAAAACTGTCTGACAATTAGTCTTTACTTATGGTAAAATAAGTCTTTTCAACTCCAGTTTGGTCAACATGACAAGTTCCTGTAATCCAATTTTTTAGGATTATAGACTCATATGAAGCGCCTTATGATGTAGATTTATTTCAAACATGCATTAGTCTTAAAAGGTCACTTACGACCTTTTCATTCTAAGCCAGCAGTATAGTATAAGCGTTCATAATTTCTTAAGTACAACGTACACGTGTTGTTTTGAACCTTTTAATTGCCTGGTACTAGTATGTTAAATCGTGTTTGCAAAACAATGTTACAATCCCGGAAATGGCTAGAAAGTTTTATCTCAAGTATATTGAACAAACTAATCAAAACTCTGATTAGCACCAAGACTGCGCATTCACAGCGGCCATTTTGACAATGACGACATAGTCGCTGCTTATGTTACGCATTACGTTTAATTGATGTACATTTATGTAAATTTATCATCTGTATATTATACCCTATTATTGTTCAACGATATAATCTATCTGACGAATGAATCCTGCTTTGTAAACAGGTTGCGAGGCACTATTATCATTGAAACGTTTTTATCGCAAGACTAAATTTCGTGCGTCCATCGTACATGTGGAGGAACTCATCATCATTTATCACTTTATTTACATTTTTTAGGTGATGTTCGAGCAGTCTATGGTGGAGTCACACATGGTCCGTTTGTGGCGCTGAATATCTTATTCCCTGGACATGTCATTTCGTGTTGATAAGTATTCATACAGTGGACGTATTTGCTGGGTTGATTTGGGACCGGATGGTAATTGTTCGGGTTGGTCACACATGGGTTACCTGAAATTAGTATGTCAATAAAAAATACCAGTACATCAACGATATCACTAGTTGACATTTTTTACAAATACAAATGACACTCTGGTGTTGAATCTCATGCAAATCCATTTAATGCATAATCATATTCTTACTAGCAATCTACTCCGAATGCAAACGACCAGTCGACCGTGTATTGTATTTATATTATCCATTTATGTTTATATACAAGGCTGTAGTTATTTCTGGCGAGCTTTGTTAAATGCATCAATATAAGCTTAAACACGTCTTTTCTTCGTCGTCTTATCTTAACAAGCATGTTAGTTTTCGTTTAAAAATGATGAACAACCCCAACCCCAACAGCCATGTCGGAATCGTTTTGATAGTGCATATTATCGGCTAGTCTAGCCACCCGACTAGATAATATATTTATCAATCAAATAGCATTTTATTTTTTCAATTTCAGCTAGATTTTATTCTGGGCTTGATTATATATTAGCTGGGGATATTGATAAAATCTACCTGCCAGGGACCATAAATATTCTTATAGGCTTATCAACTCACATACTTAGATCGTTGTCGGCTGTAATAACTTAAAGTTCAATCGCCTATATTGTGGCGATACTGAAAACGAAGTTGTACAGACCCTATGTTTTAGGGTACAAAGGGAAATAATTTCATGAAAAAAAGAGTAGATTGAGGAGTTGTCTTTCTTAACATAGGATATGTTTGACCGACTGATTATCGGCAAATAAATTATAGATGGGGATTCTATTCTTAATTCCTTTCATCCTTCTTGGAACATATTGAGCTATCAAAATTGACTTGACCTACTCGTGTGAGCTAACTATTACTTATAACACAAGCGGACGGATGTCTTATTTTTAGCTCTTGTCCTTTTTTGCAGCGTTGGTGGCTTGGTGCCTTTTAATCGTGTTTATTCGTCGACAAAAATAATACAACATTCTAATTTTTACCACAAAGTGATTGGTCGCTGGATTAATCATATCTAATTGGTCGATAACATTGTACTTGCATTGCCCGGGAATGGTTGACGTCTAACCTAGACAGATCGGGTTCGAACCTGGAAGGCGATGTACATCATTTAAAAATGTGTGCAATCAGTACGACTTGTCATCATAATGTGTTTACCAGTTACGTTAATAAATGAGGAAAAGTTGTGGTCAGTGTTTTAAGAAGATTATTTAACTTCTGGATTGTAGCCATGATACACTGGTTAATCTAGTACAGTGTAATCTGAGAAACAGAACATCGTTCGAATGGTTGATTGGTTCGGTATTCGAAAATGACTGTAACTTCTAATTACGAGGTAGTTACATGTATCTTAGTGTACTATGAATTGGTTTATACAAGTAGTATATCCAATTGATATAGTATTTATTGAAATTTAAATTGTATTTTATCAATATGCTTTGTTATTTGTGTTTTACGAATAAGAATTAAGCATCGGTTTCCTCAATATTCTAATTTACATGTTGATACATTCATGCCTGTCTTTCATAAGTCATGTAAATGATCCATTGATTGGAAATAAAATTTATTCTATTCTATTCTGTTCTACAAGTTGTAGAATCACCGCGTATAAACCAAATCACTGTATGACTTTACGGATAAGAAATCTACTATAATATTCAACTTTATCATTTATTGCTACTGAAAGCACATGTAAAATCTGATCACTATATGAAGTATTGCCGAACTATATACTTCAACGTGTATGCCTTATTGCAATTGCCGGAATCGACTCGTTTATACACAGTGAGAATACCGGTACAAGTACCAATTATTGATGACAATATGTGAAGTGTTACGAATAATTTGATAAAACTTAATGGTATCAAACAAAATGAAACTTACTCTGTACAGAGGCTATCCCCAAACACACTACAATGAGTAAGATACAAAGTTTCATGATTCAACAAGTGTACGTCTCCTCTAACGTTTGAAGCTATGGCAATTGTTCACTGATACTCACTCGCAAGTATACACACTCAACATAGTTGATTGATGCTGTCTAATTAAAACATCATATTTGAAAGACGATAATACATCATGAACCACAAAGTGAAACCCGCCTTTGTTTTGTGTAGCGTATTTTGAGCACACGCGCCATGGCTATGGTTAGGTTGTAATTAATTATTTCATGTACAACTACATGTATTGTCAATCTCGCTTATGTCGCCCCGATCTTTGTGCGTTATTGTAGTGTTACATCTCTTGAAAAAAGACCTTGTTGATTATAGTCGATTTATTAAGATATTGAGTAAGTTGCAAATATTTATCATTCGTGTTTGCTCGACAGAGGTCGGATGACGAAGTACCTCCCAAAGTCACCAGTAAACAGCAGACCACAGCAACCTGACCAGACTTTTGACAACGAAACTCTGAGTCATCCGAAGTTTTTGCTAAAAGTCAGCCAACAGTTGTACAATGAATACGTTGAAACATAAGATAGCTATCTACATTTGTTCTTGACACATAGTCTTTTAAAATGTTTTTTGCATTGCATGTTTGAGGCGCCGGTCCTCGGGCTTCCAGAATAACCCTCGTACTTGAACTTTCGGAACAACTGTCAATCTCTTGAGTTATTTAGACATGGCCAATTCCAGGAAAAAACAACATGTGACACGCAATACTCCAACCAAAACTTTCCAGATGACAGCGTGGGACTCATACCTAACGTTACAATCGGCTCACCTCGGATAATTCTAAGGCGTATCACCGCTTCCGGATTCATCACGGATAGACCCGAGTAGTTACGATCGCTAACGTTACTACTTGAACCCGACGGACAATTGTCGCTTATTTCGTCTTGTCTAAGTTTCAACATAAACTAAACAAATAATTAATTATCAAGTTTCTCAATGCAAATGCAAGAAATAAGCACCGATGACAAATTTAATATTTTTATTGCTGATAAATTATAAAGACATGATATGTTCACAAATATTTCAATATCTGCCTCTAGAATTGCACTGCCAGTCTCCTAGTCGTCTTCCTCGCCAGTAGAAATTACCAGTACACGCTCTATCACATGGGTCATCGTTGCTATGTAACGAAAACAATTCAGTGTGTAAAAACATACTCATGTAATATTAATTAAAAAAATGAAATTCATTGTACTGCTTCATAGACATGCATTGTAAATTAGTTAAGAATGTAGTTGCTATAGGATTACAAATTCACTTGATTTTATTATAATTGTGAATTTTATTGAATATTCATTACCACTGTTTACACTCATTCATGAAAAAGTATGCATGTATTGTTAAATGTACGACATAGGACCAAAGTGCGGTTGAAATGGCGGCCGTGGTCTAGTGATTAGCTCGCTGGATTGGTAACCTGACAATCCGGGTTCGATTCCCAGTCGCAGCAGATGTCTATTTCCTCTAAAATGACCGATTCAGTAGTTAGTACTGGTTGCAGTGGTAAGGATATATTCATGTTACCGATACAGTCCATGAAATTGAATTGGTGAATCGGTCGCCGTATAAAATGTTAAATGAAAAATGTTGAATTGCATCTTCGTTAAACAGTTGTTTGTTCCTCTCTTGGTTTTTTCAGTACGACAAAAGCACAGAGACAGGTTTGCCCCGCATTGTTATGATAATGCAAGATGAATGTTTCCATATAACTAAAACTACTTACACACATCTTGCTCCTGGATAGGCTGGGCATGTTTTTACCTGACACGGATTCACGAAACAATTTATTGGAGGTGGGCAAGTTCTTCCTCCGCCTCTTCGACCGTAACCGGCTGAAAAACAACAAAATATACTTTACAATCATTTCATTTATTTTACATTTTGTATGTACATATACTGGAAATTCAACGCCTTCAGCTCCTCTGTCAAATGGCATGACAAGGAGTAAATATTTAAGGGAAGAGCAAAT
This sequence comes from Spisula subtruncata, assembly GCA_963678985.1. Classification (NCBI taxonomy): domain Eukaryota; kingdom Metazoa; phylum Mollusca; class Bivalvia; order Venerida; family Mactridae; genus Spisula; species Spisula subtruncata. Next base: position 23,145,363 of record OY787661.1, read on the forward strand.
ATCTAAACATATAATGATTTTGATGTAATTTGGTAAGGTCATGCCAAGTGCTTCTTCGTTTTACGCCCGTGGGCGGAAAGGTTTGGGCATCTTGGGGACAACGTTCGTTACCATTGAAATATTGCTTTCATACATCAATATTTTGAGAAAACACGAAAAATAATCATTAAAATAGGCTCATAAGAAGTGCCTTGTGCTGCAGATTTCAAATATGTATCAGTCTTATAAGGTCGTAAGTATAAGTTACGACCTTCTCATTCTAAGTCAGCGATGTATGTATACACTATCAAACAAGTGGACTTACTTTGTGCTGAAGCTATCGTCAAAAACGCCAATACCAGTAAGATACAAGTCTTCATATTTGTTTTCTATGTTGTTTATTCACTCACGTTTGAAAGACGATGTCTAACAAGCATCTCTTCATACTCGGCTTATATAGTTCACAAATCGACATGCATCTGTGACGTTAGAAGTAATCGTAAAATTCGCCTAGTTAACGTTACCATGACGTGACGGGATTTGTTAATTATAAACAAGTTTAATCAACAAATGATAGATCGGGGTTTTTGTGGCTTCACTACGTCATTACCGCACGTATACATCCGCGTTCATACTGATGTCGTGAAACTGGACTACATATATAAATAACTTGATTAAAATGTTTGATTGAGCTAGCGCGATGTTTACTACCCTACGGTATATACATGTAATATGTGTTTGCACTGTCTTCATGAGTTGAGAACCACTGTACGGCAACTATATCAATAGACTATGTAACGTTTCGTTGGCTGACTGGATTTTTATCCCCCGCCGAAGGCGAAGGGGATATGGTAATGGTACACGGAATACCGTTAGGGCCATCGCATATGTGTGGGTTGGTTTGAAACGCGATACTCGACAATACGATAATGAAAACACGAAATCACGACAGTACGATAACGATAATACGACAGTACGATAACGATAGTACGACAGTACGATAACGATAATACGACAGTACGACAGTACGATAACGATAATACGATATAGTATCGCGTTTTCACTGTCGTACTGTCGCATTATCGTTATCGTACTGCCGCATTGTCGTATTATCGTTATCGTACTGTCGTAACATCGTTATATCGTACTGTCGCATTATCGTTATCGTACTGTCGCATTGTCGTACTGTCGTATTATCGTTATATCGTACTGTCGTGTTGTCGTATTATCGCGTTATCGTACTGTCGTGTTGTCATACTTCTTTGCTTTGATTGAAATGTTGGACAAGTATTGTTTATAATCAATATTGACAGTTTTGTATTAAATACGGAATACCGTTAGGGCCATCGTGGTTACACATTAAAATCCAGAGGGCGACAATGCGATAGTGCGATAGTACGATGGCGACAATGCGATAATACGATGGCGACAATGCGACAGTACGATGGCGACAATGCGACAACGCGATAGTACGATGGCGACAATGCGATAGTACGATGGCGACAATGCGACAACGCGATAGTACGCCATCGTATTATCGCATTGTCGCCATCGTACTATCGCACTATCGCATTGTCGCCCTCTGGATTTTAAAGTGTAACCACGATGGCCCTAACGGTATTCCGTAATTAAACCCTGTCATTGCAAAATGATTAAGATAAATGCCATTTTCTTGCTTCATGTCACGGTAAATAAATATTTCATCACCCAGTTAGAACAATTCTTTATTTGTATATATAGAAAACTTAATATTAAACATAAATTTTAAAAACCAATGCTCCATCAACCGTACCAATGTTACAAGAATAGACATTTTATTTATTATGTGTGACCTTCCAGTTATCGTCGATAACGCGATAATACGACAACACGACAGTACGATATAACGATAATACGACAGTACGATATAACGATAATACGACAGTACGATAACGATAATGCGACAGCACGACAGTACGATATAACGATATTACGACAGTACGATAATGCGACAGTACGACAGTGAAAACGCGATACTATATCGTATTATCGTTATCGTAATGTCGTACTGTCGTATTTTCGTTATCGTACTGTCGTAATCAATGGGGGAAACGTATTGGGGCGGAAGTGGACACACCGACTATTTCAATGGCCGATTTACGTCGATTCGGTAAGTAAATCTTGACTTTTCGTTGCTTAGTAAGGCGTTTGAAATAAAAACAAGCTGACCAAAGTACCCGGCCAGGTTTCTAGTTTGCAATCCATGGTTGTTTTCCCTCCAAGCACCTATAATTAAGCAGAACACTCGCGCAAAGTGCCGTTTTGGTTACAGATACCCTGATTTGTGAATATTTTTATCTGTAATATTTCCTATTTCTCCCGATTTTCATGGTTTATGGATTGTTTATGGGCCTAGTTTCATTATTTATATGATTATAAGTATGCATGTGCAAAAAAATGCGATGCCATCATATATTGAGGCAAAACACACGAAAGATCCGCTATGATACCCCTGATTTGTGCCGTTTGGGGCAAACACCCCTGACACGTAAGAAATGTGGTATAATAAAAACAACATGTGACTTGATCATTAACTGAATATTACGCGCAAACCATATAAAAACGTACATTGTGAATACTAGAAAAGTTTATATGTTAAAACAGGAATATGTTTTCAAGTTATACACATATCTACTTGCCATGCACATTAAATCTGCCACTGCGTTAAATTTTAAATTATATATTCACAATTTGTATGGTTATTCTAAGAGTGTTTTGTATTTGCAGAACAGCCCATAGACTGATAACGTGATGCTGCCTACTAAGTCCTGACAATGAACACATACCTACAAATGTGGATCCAATAATAGGACCAAGCATTTCAACGATTTAACAGTTGACAATGACATGGATGATGGAGTTTGATAGAAAGTGTGAAATTCTATACTAAAATGAGTAATGTCAAATAAAACCCCTTAAAAATCCACTTTGTTTTGATAAGAACATGTACATGCTTGTGTGTGATAACAGTTCACGGTGTCTATCCGTATTAGCACCCTCTATGTGCAAAACAATAGTTTTGACGACACAAATCGACAGGAGAGGTACGAAAACCAACGATTTTGCCAAAAATACAGAAAGTCCTTGAACCAATCTGGCCTCTAAATGCTTTAAATACTGCAACTTTCATGAAATTACGTTAAAAACAGCCTACTTTCCGTTTCGTTGTAGCACCGGAACCCTCTCTGTTCTGGCACCGGCACCCTCTCTGGGCTATAGTTATTGTGAGCACAGCGAGGATTCCCGTGCCAATCAGCTGAAACACACAGAGAGGATGCCGGTGCCACAACAAAACCGAACGTATGTATTTTACGTAATTTGATACGATACAGCGTTTTGCAGACATGGTGCCAATACGGGTAGGGGACACCGGTGCAAGTCAGAACGGTCATTTGTTTTTAACGAGGGCTTCTCACAAATTCTGCAATTATACAAATTAAATACGTATTTTTTTATCAAGCATAGTATCTACTCACATAATACAGACGCACTTCATAGACTGGACGATTGGTTAACAAAATATGAGCATCCAAATGGACAAGGCAAATTGGAACACGGTCGGTGTTAAATTGGAAAAAATACTTTAATCATACTCTGTCCTATCCTGTATCAACTCCCACCGGACAAGTTCCTATTCACTGTACTGGTAGATACTGTTCAGAACAAAAAAAACAGCAATCCCTGACGTATTCGGATACTCACCACCTCGGAACTCAAGAAAATCCGCCCTATTATTTGACTCAAATATAACTACTCACACAACCACTTAATACACACAGATCATACCCCATTTTGGTACTTAGCACCTCAAACTAAAGTCACAATATGTCCTACGAATCTTTACAACCACTCGATACAGCCGAACAAGGTCGTTTATGGTAGGTAGCCACCATAGAGATCAGTTTTATTGGTCCCTATTTTAGTTGTTGGTTCTTGCCACTGTCACATACACACTCCCATGCTAGCTATAAAAATATACAACTGATGTACTCACCACCAACAATTACAGCCATATCAGGTCCGATGCGGTGCTCAAAACCACATAGAACAGTCACCCCGAGGCTGGGTATTCGCAAACATCAACTACAACCATGCCAGACTCGAAGGGGTCTCACAACAACCATATACTACCTTTTTTAGAATCAGTACAACCATACCTTATGCATACTTACCAACACAAGAACAGCAATACCCGACTATATGGAATAGCTACCAACCATGCGTGCGGTACTTCCTCTTACTACAGACAGGAACGTAACCATGCATACATGGTTTGTAGCTATTCCATATACATGTAGGCGGTGTGATTGTACCTAAAGGAATATGTTGGCTATAGTCGGTGGCTGTTCGAGATTGAGAACCCTTTCTTACCTAGAATGGGTTTAGTGTGTCGAATAATCACCACATAAACCCGGGTATGGTTGTTCCCGGTGGCAAAAATTAAAAAATGGGTATTATATGGTTGTTGTGAGACCCCTTCGAGTCTGGTTTGGTTGTAGTTGATGTTTGCGAGTACCCAGCCTCGGGATGACTGTTCTATTGAGCACCGCACTGGACCTGCTATGGCTGTAATTGTTGGTGGCGAGTACATTGGTTGTATATTTTATAGCTAGCATGTGAGTGAGTATGTGACAGTGGCAAGAACCAACAACTAAAATAGGGACCAATAAAACTGATCTCCAGGGTGGCAACCTACCGTAAACGACCTTGTTCGGCTGTATCCAGTGGTTGTAAATATTCGTAGGACATATTGTGACTTTAGTGTGAGGTGTTAAGTACCAAAATCATGGGGTTTGATATGTATGTATTAAGTGGTTGTGTGAGTTGTTATATTTGAGTCAAATAATAGGGCGGATTTACTTGAGCTCCGCGGTGGTGAGTATCCGAATACGTCAGGGATTGCTGTATTTTGTTCTGTAGAGTATCTACTACTACAGTGAATAGGAACCTGTCCGGTAGGAGTTGATACAGGATAGGATAGGACAGAGTATGATTAACGTATTTTCCATCTTAACCCCGCGACCGTGTTCCGATTTGCCCCGTCCATTTGGATGCTCATATTTTGATAACAATCGTCCAGTCTATGAAGTGCGTCTATACTATGTGATTAGATTCCATGCTTGATAAAAAATACGTATTTAATTTGTACACTTGTAGAATTTGTGAGAAGCCCTCGTTAAAAATAAATGGCCGTTCTGACTTGCCCCGGTGTCCCCTACACGTATTGGCACCATGTCTGCAAAACGATGTATCGTATCAAATTACGTAAAATACATATGTTCGGTTTTGTTGTGGCACCGGCATCCTCTCTGTGTGTTTCAGCTGATTGGCACGGGAATCCTCGCTGTGCTCACAATAACTATAGCCCAGAGAAGGTGCCGGTGCCAGAACAGAGAGGGTTCCGGTGCTACAACGGAACGGAAAGTAGGCTGTTTTTAACGTAATTTCATGAAAGTTGCAATATTTAAAGCATTTAGAGGCCAGATTGGTTCAAGGACTTTCTGTATTTTTGGCAAAATCGTTGGTTTTCGTACCTCTCCTGTCGATTTGTGTCGTCAAAATCTATTGTTTTGCACATAGAGGGTGCTAATACGGATAGACACCGTGAACTGTTATCACACACAAGCATGTACATGTTCTTATCAAAACAAAGTGGATTTTTTAATGGTTTTTATTCGATATTTCTCATTTAGTATAGAATTTCACACTTTCTATCGAACTCCATCCTCATTGTCATTGTCAACTGTTTAATCGTTAAATGCTTGGTCCTATCATTGAATCCACTTTTGTAGGTATGTGTTCATTGTCAGGTCTTAGTAGGCAGCATCAACAACATCACGTTATCAGTCTATGGGCTGTTCTGCAAATACAAAACACTCTTAGAATAACCATCAACATTGTGAATATATAATTTAAAATTTAACACAGTGGCAGATTTAATGTGTATGGCAAGTAGATATATGTGTATAACTTGAAAACATATTCCTGTTTTAACACATAAACTTTTCTTGTATTCACAATGTACGTTTTTTATAATTTGCGCGTAATATTCAGTTAATGATCAAGTCGCATGTTGTTTTTATTATACCACATTTCTTACGTGTCAGGGGTGTTTGCCCCAAACGGCACAAATCAGGGGTATCATAGCGGATCTTTCGTGTGTTTTGCCTCAATATATTATGGCATTGCATTTTTTTGCACATGCATACTTATAATCATATAAATAGTGAAACTAGGCCCATAAACAATCCATAAACCATGAAAATCGGGAGAAATAGGAAATATTACAGATAAAAATATTCACAAATCAGGGTATCTGTAACCAAAACGGCACTTTGCGCGAGTGTTCTGCTTAATTATAGGTGCTTGGAGGGAAAACAACCATGAGTCGCAAACTAGAAACCTGGCCGGGTACTTTGGTCAGCTTGTTTTTATTTCAAACGCCTTACTAAGAAACGAAAAGTCAAGATTTACTTACCGAATCGACGTAAATCGGCCATTGAAATAGTCGGTGTATCCACTTCCGCCCCAATACGTTTCCCCCATTGCTGTCGTAATATCGTTATATCGTACTGTCGTATTATCGTTATCGTACTGTCTTGATTTCGTGTTTTCATTATCGTATTGTCGAGTATCGCGTTTCAAACCAACCCACACATATGCGATGGCCCTAACGGTATTATAATGGTAGGCGTCATTCCGTCCGTCAGTCCGTCCGTCCGTCCGAACTTCTGTGTGCAACTCCTCCTACATTTCTTTAGGGAATTCGACAAAACTTTCACAGAATAACTGCTATGATGTCCCAAAGCGCATATTGTCAGGATTTTTTTCTTCGACCATTTTTAATAGAGTTATTGCCCTTTGTTGTTTTTTACATATAAAGTCTTCTGTGTGCAACTCCTCCTACATTTCTAAAGGAAATTCGACAAAACTTTCACAGAAGAACTGCTATGATGTCCCCCAGCGCATATTGTCAGGATTTTTTTATTCGACCATTTTTGACAGAGTTAATGCCCTTTGTTAATTTTTTACATATTTTTCAATGAATTTTGTCAGTTATGAGGTACACTATATAAACTTGCATCAACAACAACGATTCAACTGTAGTGGTCATCATTATGAAGCTTCCGTGATAATATTTGTCGTTTACCTCACTTTTTCCTTCGGCGGGGGATATGGCTGTCAGCGACTGCTTCTTGTCTAAATTATTTCGCTGGTGTACCGCCACATTTTCATGGTTAAGAAATAAAGTTGAAATAATGAGAACGTTATAACGTTATTTATTTCAATGTAAATATTCCATTTGTAAGAGATGTTCTTATTGGCTAACTAAATGAGCTGAGATGACGAAGAACTGAGTATAGTATACTCATAGTCTATTGGTCAACCATTTATAAGAGATGTTTTCATTGGCTGTCTAAAAGCTATGACAATATAGGCACCGATACTTGAGTAAATTCACTGTTTATTCGTCAACCGGTTATTGGCTGACTAAATGCGCTGACAATATAGGTACGGGTAACCCAGTTACATCACTGTTTATTCGTTAACCGTTTGTAAAACATGTTTTTATTGGCTGACTAAAGGCGCTGATAATATATGTACCGATAATTGAGTAACCTCACTGTTTATTGGTCAACCGTTTGTAAAACATGTTTTCATTGGCTGACTAAAGGCGCTGATAATATATGTACCGATAATTGAGTAACCTCACTGTTTATTCGTTAACCGTTTGTAAAACATGTTTTAATTGGCTGACTAAAGGCGCTGATAATATATGTACCGATAATTGAGTAACCTCACTGTTTATTCGTTAACCGTTTGTAAAACATGTTTTAATTGGCTGACTAAAGGCGCTGATAATATATGTACCGATAATTGAGTAACCTCACTGTTTATTCGTTAACCGTTTGTAAAACATGTTTTTATTGGCTGACTAAAGGCGCTGATAATATATGTACCGATAATTGAGTAACCTCACTGTTTATTAGTTAACCGTTTGTAAAACATGTTTTAATTGGCTGACTAAAGGCGCTGATAATATATGTACCGATAATTGAGTAACCTCACTGTTTATTAGTTAACCGTTTGTAAAACATGTTTTAATTGGCTGACTAAAGGCGCTGATAATATATGTACCGATAATTGAGTAACCTCACTGTTTATTCGTTAACCGTTTGTAAAACATGTTTTCATTGGCTGACTAAAGGCGCTGATAATATATGTACCGATAATTGAGTAACCTCACTGTTTATTCGTTAACCGTTTGTAAAACATGTTTTAATTGGCTGACTAAAGGCGCTGATAATATATGTACCGATAATTGAGTAACCTCACTGTTTATTCGTTAACCGTTTGTAAAACATGTTTTTATTGGCTGACTAAAGGCGCTGATAATATATGTACCGACAATTGAGTAACCTCACTGTTTATTTGTTAACCGTTTGTAAAACATGTTTTTATTGGCTGACTAAAGGCGCTGATAATATATGTACCGACAATTGAGTAACCTCACTGTTTATTCGTTAACCGTTTGTAAAACATGTTTTTATTGGCTGATTAAAGGCGCTGATAATATATGTACCGACAATTGAGTAACCTCACTGTTTATTCGTTAACCGTTTGTAAAACATGTTTTTATTGGCTGACTAAATGCGCTGATAATATATGTACCGACAATTGAGTAACCTCACTGTTTATTAGTTAACCGTTTGTAAAACATGTTTTTATTGGCTGACTAAATGCGCTGATAATATATGTACCGACAATTGAGTAACCTCACTGTTTATTAGTTAACCGTTTGTAAAACATGTTTTAATTGGCTGACTAAAGGCGCTGATAATATATGTACCGATAATTGAGTAACCTCACTGTTTATTCGTTAACCGTTTGTAAAACATGTTTTTATTGGCTGACTAAATGCGCTGATAATATATGTACCGACAATTGAGTAACCTCACTGTTTATTAGTAAACCGTTTGTAAAACATGTTTTTATTGGCTGATAAAAGGCGCTGATAATACATGTACCGATAATTGAGTAACCTCACTGTTTATTGGTCAACCGTTTGAAAAACATGTTTTAATTGGCTGACTAAAGGCGCTGATAATATATGTACCGATAATTGAGTAACCTCACTGTTTATTGGTCAACCGTTTGTAAAACATGTTTTAATTGGCTGACTAAAGGCGCTGATAATATATGTACCGATAATTGAGTAACCTCACTGTTTATTGGTCAACCGTTTGTAAAACATGTTTTAATTGGCTGACTAAAGGCGCTGATAATATATGTACCGATAATTGAGTAACCTCACTGTTTATTAGTTAACCGTTTGTAAAACATGTTTTAATTGGCTGACTAAATGCGCTGATAATATATGTACCGACAATTGAGTAACCTCACTGTTTATTAGTAAACCGTTTGTAAAACATGTTTTTATTGGCTGATAAAAGGCGCTGATAATACATGTACCGATAATTGAGTAACCTCACTGTTTATTGGTCAACCGTTTGAAAAACATGTTTTAATTGGCTGACTAAAGGCGCTGATAATATATGTACCGATAATTGAGTAACCTCACTGTTTATTGGTCAACCGTTTGTAAAACATGTTTTAATTGGCTGACTAAAGGCGCTGATAATATATGTACCGATAATTGAGTAACCTCACTGTTTATTGGTCAACCGTTTGTAAAACATGTTTTAATTGGCTGACTAAAGGCGCTGATAATATAAGTACGGACAACGGAGTAACATCACTAATAATCCTTCGTTTGTAAAATGTATTTCTTTTGGCTGACTAAATGCGCTGACAAGATAGGCTTCCGAGGAGTCAATTCTTTTAAACCAAATGGAGAAATCAGATGTTAATGTACGTTGGTTCGACAGAAAACACTGTGAACCCCCGCCCCATCATTCCCCACATTGCCTTGTTGTCGTTAGCATATCCCCTTGGTATCTTTACATTGTTGTAAAGTTAAAATAGTTATTTTTAATAAGTCTAGTTCAGGTGCAGCTTTTTCTATAGAGAATTGAAAAAGCATGTGCGAGATGATCTGTTATTAAGACAACTATAGTACATACTTAATATAGACTCCCATGTACGCATGCATTGACAGCAAAAGGATAGTTGATAAGGAAGAATTGGCATAATGTTAAATATAATTTCGCCCTCAATTCCAACCTTCCAACCTAACAACGATGCGCTTTTAAATTACAATTATTTTCGCTCTTCAAATGTTCTGCAAATTTCAAAACATTCGAGATTATTTAAAAAAATAATATTATGATGTTATTGTATTAATAACGTTATACATGCATACCGGACATTTATCTTAACATATTTATTTCATGTCGATTTTACTCACTCTCGACAACTCATTCCTGATGTTATCCATCACTACAAGCGTATGAGAAAAGAAACCAGTATCCCTTTTATGCTAGCTATGGACTTTGTGGTACCATTTTTATTTCGTCTATAGTATGGTGCGGTCTGGGATCGAACCCGGGACCTCATGTAATCAAAGCGAACGCTCTGTCACAAGGCTATCGAGGAGGTGGTTATACTAGACATTCTGTGTCATGCGTTTTCTGAATTGGCATGAACAACCCTCCGTTAACATGCAAATCCCTACATACACACGTGCATATTCAACCGAGTGTTGAACTGGTTTCAAGTTTTATAGATGCTGCCTAGTCTGATTCCCGTCATAATGTGCGTCTCAACATTAACCACAGTGATGACGTATGAATCAAGGGCAGGGAACTCCAGGCTTAGACGGTGCCTTATATATGACACATGGCACCACTCAATCGTAACTACTCGGGCATTATCGTAACTGAGAAATACCCCTCGTACATAAGTGTAGGGTTACGAATATTGGTTCGGTGGCTTCCGGAAACGACCAATAAGTTTTTCAAGGCTACCAAGAAGCCCTTTAGTTACCGTTCTCCTTTTAGGAGTTGATACCTTCCCAGGAGTAAGTAAAATACAAACCAAGGAGTTCCGATTGGGAAGCAATCTACGGAGTGCTGGATCATTCTGAACTCGGCTTTTATGCATTGAATTTCTATTTACTAGAAAAAAAACGGAAATTTGATAACACATGTCGGACTAGAATTTTGACCCAGAACCATGCCAGAGTATACATAGACCTACCTTTCGTTCTACTATCTGACCCGCCCCGATGTTACATCATAACGGCTATCTTTATATAGACATTGACTACCTTATACATTTGTATTCAACTAAATCGTACTAAATATAGAAAATATTATCTATGAACGGACTCTACTATATTATATTAAGTACAAGACAGAAGCGTTGAAGAGATAAGTTTGGCTTTTTGGACCGTTGTACGGTCAAGCTATTGTAATATGATCCTCGCCTGTAGCGAGGTCGCACTTTGGCCTTATTGTCCCATATTTAGATACCTGTTTCGAAAATGATATTTATTCTTCGTTGAATTGAACTACACAAGTAAAGTGACCGCTTTCTCTCATCATATCAAAATTATAGCATATATTATTTTTTTAACGAATTTAACAATGTCACAAGAGACAATGCATTAGCGCCGTTTATGTATTTATTTGTTTGCAATTCTACAGAACAATAACACAATTTCCTGAAGCTGTTTTCATTTAAACAAGTTCTGTCATATAACTCAATGTGTCCATAATATTCAGGCGTTCACCTTCATTTTCAACTTAAGCTTTTACGCTTGCCTTGTCTCCATGGTAACAATCCCGATACACACCGCATCTCAATTCGTGTGAGATTTGGTCTTTCATGTTAAATTGAATGCTGCCTTCCCTGTCTGATTTCGTCATATTTGTGTTATTGTTTTTATAGTAACTCTTCAAGGAAAAGTTGCAAATAATTTTCGACGTTTGCTAAAACTCAATGATATTTTGCAGAGAGACAAATACAGATGATACACGAAACAATGTGTATCACGAATTGTTCTACATGTATTCAAATGCAAAAGTTGAAGTAATTTGAATCCATTAAAATATTATAAAGCACTTTTCCTGGAACGTTTGGAACGTCCCTTATAGAATTGAGTACTCCGCCATAGCAAATTATAATCAAAGCACTGAAGGCACTGTATTTGTTTGGGTCAAGAAAAAGTGAACAAAAAAGGTTATTTCATACACTATTTGCAGTTTCTTGAACACACCACTAGTAATAAATTTATATATTAAAGGTAGTTAAACAGTGTAGCTTTTCATTGTGGTTAATCCACGTGCAGGTTTGTGGCGACTTTCCAGTTTTATCACACAGGCACACAGTTTCGTCGATTTGGTAAACTTACATGAAAAAGGATTTTTTTGTCCTTTTAGACCCATCTTTCTTCGCCACGGCTTCGACTGCATTAGACGACATGCAACTGCTTTTAGGAGGTCCGCTGATTACGTGATTAATCAAAACAGAATTATTGCGCGTATGTAGGTCAGTAGTTTTTATGCGCGTACAGACTTGCGAAAATAATCATTGAAATTGCATGTTTCTTTTTATTGGTGTAAACTGTATTATTTGCTTCATTTCTGGTATACGTTTGTATTTAACGAGTCTATAATTATCTCTTAATGGCTGGAACTCAATTTTTATGCGGAAGGATGTTCATATGACGGACTATTTGTCAAAAATGTAACTATTTGTCGCCAGATATTCGTGAAAATTTGTGTATACATGTAATAAGATTGATCATTTTAGATTTTAAAAATGTCATAATTTTGCACACTTTGACTTACGTCGTCATGGTAATGTCTTTCGTTCGCAGCATGTGTAATAAGGTGTGCGACGTGAAAAAAACCCATATAATTGTGCAGATTGATTATATATTGTGTCTCCAAAGTATGTGCGAATAGTTGTGATTGTGTCTTAGCATGTGTTTTATTTTTCATGTTGTTCCTTTACGGTATGAATGGGAGAAAAACGAAGTTACAGAGTACATTGACATTGACGTTTGACGTTAGTCGTTCTCGGCGTCGTTTAGGGCCCGATATCTCGAAAACGAAGTCATTGACTACTGTTTTTTTTATTCCATGCTCTATATATTTAGCAGTACAGCGGTATAAAAAGTCGACATTTGTTCCTTAATGGGCTCTATTATTCGCTGTTTTTTTTTCAGTGAAATTATGATATCTCCTTTGAACTATAGTCGGTTAATAAAAAAATAAATAAGCACTATAAAACAAAATAAGATGCATGTAAGTGTATAGAATAGTATAGCCATGGAAAGGTTCTACTGTACTATTATGTGCAATTATAACAGTTTTATACTAGTTGAACCAGAATTTCTATTATTATTCACCTTACAGTGAATTCGTCTGTTGTCAACAGTGCGATAAGATGTCACCATATATGGGACTATGTGTAGATTATGATTGCTCTCATAATAGTACAGTATCTGCACTGATTATACACTAAGTACAAAAAGAAACGCTCATGACCCAGTTTCTCCACTGAGCTATCATTATTATGTTTATTTGACCAGCTTGACAATTTATTCAATGTCTACTTAGATCTTTCTGATTGGTGTCTATTTATACATACAAACATCTCCGCTTCAGGCATTAAATTTCGTTTTATGCGAGTCTTATACGAAATTTTTTGAATGCCAAATGGTAGAATGGTATTTTTTACAGAATGTCATATTTCCGTTCCAATATGCGTGTGTCATTAAAAAGTTTCAATATTTCAACGCACAATTTTGTAGTACAACTTGTATAATCAATAGTGATTCTAGACTTGATTACATGTACGAACTAACGTTAATACATACACAACTCATTTGCTATGTAGATTTCGAAGAATATATCAGGCTAACGACAATTTTATCGGTTCATCGTTTACTAGTAATCTACGGAAAAATATAAGATGTGCGTTTCTTTTTGCGTTAAGTGTATAAATATACTAGTATATATATAAATGTCATAACATTAAGTCGAAGGAATGGCACTTGAGTTTATCTATTTGAACTGAAACGACAAAATGTGGATGAAATAATAAAAGGTAGGAATAAGTCTGATTTCTATTTTCTTTATTCTTTAGTTATCTTTTTTCAATATGTTCAAATATAAATTTATTTCATTTGTTCAGTCCCAACCTATTTGTTTTTATAAAAGTTTGCTTTTCTCAGGGTTAATATGTCAATTGGTACCAATTCTTCAATAAAAACGAGGGACACTAGTACATGTATTCTATTTGTTCCCGGGTCGTTCTTAAATCTTTATTTAAATTACTTTGACGACTATATGGTAACAATCATAAACGTTTTATACAGAAATTCATGTGACATAACTGTGACATACATGTAACTAGTCTAGTGTAACTGGTGTCAATATAGATTGAAACACATCCCATTGTTATGAAAAATGAATATTTTAATTTCAATCGACCTTTCTGCCCGAGATACCCTGGTTATTTTAAAAACTGACCTGTTCTGATATAGACCACATTTTAATGAATTCTGCATGTGAAAGCACGTCTGTCCTGAGTGATATGTGACAAAGTAATGCAAACACACGCACACATGCTATTTCCAGACAGGACACTATGACTGCATATCTCAAACAATCGATGCGCCCACATGCCTGTTTGTCTGCACTAAGCATCTATATATAGTTGAGGTGAATCTCTAAATTAAGCCAAAATTTGTTTGGAGTCAGTGCTTGTTGAGAACTGGTTTGGTAAAAATATTGTGACTGATAAATGGATATATAAATGCAATGTATACATTATAGTTATATTGTGGTGAGTAACCATAAAACGGTTGAATGTGGTTGTTCATGTTTTTAGCATATTTAAATATAATATTTACACTGCAGTGATTGCACATTGTAAGACACAAAAGAGCTGTATTCCAAATGAAAAACTCTGACGCAGTGATCTCCCTTGCGCTATGCTCAGTTCTTTCATTGCAAATTTACTTTGGAAATTTTCTAACTTCAAAACATATGGAAATACTACATATAAGTGGTCTAGTAAGCACCGTGGAAATATGGCGAATTTACACAATTTCAGATTGGGGGGGGGGGGGGGTAAATAATTCTCTATGAGATTCCATAATTTGAGCTACAGTGTTTTAGTATCTACGACTACAATGAGTATCGTTGTCATCTAGACATGTTTAAAGCCCGGACAAGTGCAGCCACATCTGCGGCTACAAAATAAGTTGACCGCGGTACTGGTGGCAAAAAGTGTACCGGTTATATTGTATTAGTATTTTGGCAATTATTGTAATATTTTGTTGCGTGTCAGAGTAGTTTTTATACGTTTAAGTTACAATTCACAAAATTGACAGCGCCTTTATTAATAGTATTTCCTCTACTATACTGGTTATCTAAAAAGAACTCTACCAAGAAATTGAAAAAAGCGCTACTTTTTCGAAATCATTAAAATTTTGGGTTGCAGAAATACCTACGATTTTTACATTTATATGAATTTGTATTGTTGACCATTACTTGTATATATTTCAGATGACTGTCGTTTCGGACGATCACAACTCAACATATGACGTCAACACACGCCTAACCCCTACATGGATTACAAATGAATACATCTCAATCATTCTCGTCGGTGTCTACGTACCTTTTATTTTCTTCAGCAATATTATGGTGATCGTCGCTGTGGCAAAATACAAGCGTCTACAGATTCCGACAAATTTGTTCTTTACTTCTCTAGCAACAGCAGACATTGTCATTGCGATGGCACTTCCGTTTTACGTGGCGTTAGAATTGACGCCGGTGAAATTAGTGGACGTGACGTCATGTTTATCGACCAATCGGATTCTCATGACAGCTGGAGGTGTGTCTATTCTGACTTTGGCAATTATTGCATACGATCGGTATACCGCAATAACTAACCCGCTGAAATATATCTTACTTATGAGAAGAGGGAAGATATTCGGACTAATTTTGTCCTCATGGTTATACAGTGCTGTCGTCTGCTGGACACCAATAATATTCGGTTGGCATGACAATCTTTCCAATGACTCGCTCTGCACGAACAGGGCGCTAAACCGGAAGTCAAGGATTTTGTTTATTTGTGCAATATTCACACCAGCTTGTGCTTTCATTTTATTTTTCTATTTCAAAATATTGCGTATAGCCCGCCATCACGCGATAGCAATAGCAGCCATAGAGAACTCCATACGCAATACTCTGGAGAGACAGTTTGTTAAAAGTGACACAAAATATGCGAAAACAATAGCTATTGTGATTGGTGTATTTTTATGTTTATGGTTGCCATATCAGATATGCCTTTTGTTGACTTTTATTGGATACAGTGATCAAAATCAATGGGTTAACAATTATTTAATGTTACTAGCATTTTTCAACAGCGGCGTAAACCCTTGGGTGTACGCAAACAGAAATACTGACTTCCGCTCTGCGTATAAGGCATTCTGGGATACTCTAAAATGCAGACGACTTGCTAACTTTGAAGACAGACGAACAAGTATATTATCCACAGTGAGCGACCTACCACCGTCGAGTTCGTCCGCTCGGTTGAATCGTGCCAACAGTCGTGTGGTCGCCAGTGACATACTCTACACCTTATCCCAACAAATGGGTAGGGATAGTATTGAATATGCCTTAAATAGACGATTGTCGGCCAGACATAGTGTCATCACAGCCGTTGACTCGCTCCCAGATCTGTTAAAGTTATATGCTAGCGCTCATACATCCAGTCCTGCAGCAGATACAAATAATCTTGAACGTGTTGAAGAAGAGAACAACTCAAGACATGAGGATAAGTTTGAAGGTGATTTTCAAAGGGAGATAACCAACAAAGACAGTGCATATCCTAGCTCTGTGATAAGTCGTTTTGAAATAAGTGACGAGACTTGAACGAGAAAAACGCGATATACCAGCATGATTCTTGTCCACCTTTATGGCTATCATAGCATGTCAGTGTCTGACGTTGAACCATGCTCTCAGAAAACTGACACGAAACATAGAAACACAGACGTAGTGTGAGTCGGCGTACAGCGTCAAGTAGACGTCTGACCGAGTAGACGAGCACACAGACGTACGGCTAGATTAGGGAGGTTGTGTAGCTATATATATAGTGTGAAATAGTACACTGGACAGTTTATAGTTTTGTTGAACCTATAACACGTACTTTTCTTCCATTTCGCAACCTCCCAATCCCCGATATCGACATCAACACACTTAACAATAATATGAATTAAAACGATGTTAATACTGACGAATTCTAGTTCAGTTCGTTTGTGTCGTAACTATTTTACAGACTAGTCCTCAACAGATCAATCATATATCACATAGTGGAACTGTGTTTTTGCCATTTTTCGAACATTTTGGACATTTGGTTGATACTTAACACAAAAATGCAGTGTCAACATCAAGTCAGACTTTTTCGCCTGTAGGATAGTAACTCCACGGGTCCTGGTGGAACTTTCTTATGTCTGAACGGACTGTTTTGTTCACTGCGGCTTTGTCGAGGTGATGGCTTCGGTATATCCAGGGTATCTATGCTAACCACGTGATTATGATCTAGGTCACGCTCCGTTGATTTCCGGACCCCCTCTATACCAGTCCGAGCTGATTCTGCTACGTTACTGGCGATACTAAATATATTGGACTTTGTTTTAGACAATTCTTTCTGTAGTTGCTTGATCTCAGACTGCAAAATATGAATGGATGTTATTTTATGATGAATAAATAACAAAAAAACCTATACATTGTATAATTATCTACATTAATTTTGTTTGCACATAGACCTACTCAGCTGTCTTGAAAAACCAAGTCAATTATGAAATGACACTGACTAAAGTTTTTTTTATACAAAAGCCAAACTAAGCCTTTATTTGCCAGCTTTCTGCTGAAATATGGCAGGCATATATATTTGCCTCCATCAGGATTTGAACCCGTGTGGCCAGATAAGACGACAAGTGCACTAACCACTGAGCTACGGAGGCACATAGAAGGCTGCTAAATGTTAGTGAATGTTCAATATAGGTGACTTGGTATTAATACTCGTACCACAATGACCGACTGCACTTACTGACAGCTCAAGTTAGATGAAAACTAACACACGTACACATTAACTTTAAATACTAAAAACAATAGTACACCATCTGTCCTCAGTGTAGGGACCAAACATTATACTAAAATAACTGTAGTTAGGATCAGCTATTTTTCCAGCACCAGTTTTTGCACAAATAGATTGATCGAAGGAAGTCCAGAAGACATAATAAGCAGGTATGACGTATAAAATACAACTACATAATTTGCAAACAAATAAAGATTGCTTATAAATAGTACCTCTATTTTTGCTTTACTCATTTGTTGTACCTTTTCTGCTTTTCTGACAAGTATATTTGAGATATAGCTGATTATAAGAGCAACATATGCGAGACCAAATAATATCCATATATATGCGACAATACGATATATTGTTCCTGCTTCACCGCGACCCGTGAACCGATTCTCAGATAAAGCTGTAATAGACAAAAAGACAGAATCACACAATTAACTGATTACATCAAAACCTACATAGCCCCTGAAATGATAAAAAAAGAGACATTTATTATAGCCTGATTGTCTCCGGTCAATATAAACACATAAAGGCCGAGGTGATCAGAATGTGAAGGGTTTGTCTGCTAAGGTAAACTTGAAAGTAAAGTATGACTCCGAGAACGTGTGAAAACTACTAAGTTAAAGGGGGTTACTGCTATAGAGAGATGCGTTCTGGAGATATATAATAATTATTGCATTTGCACTCTAGAAGTACATGTTAGAGTCTTCCAAAATCCAGCAGAGCACGGATTTTTCTTCTCTTCCTTAATGATTCATGCGCAAACATTATTTAATGCCTCTGGTGTTATGCGAGTGATATTCCAAGAAAATAGTTACATTGAAACACAATTGCTTACCAGACAAAAAAGGAACGTGATGTAGATGGACCCATCATTTAGTAAGCTTACCTGGTATAAAATCTCCAAATCCAATAGTGGATAAAGTTACAAAGCAGTAATATATGGCATCCATCATGTACCAATCTTCAACGTTCATAAACAACACAGTAGGTCCAACAAACAACAGTGAAACACCAATTAGTATTATCAACACCATATTTAAATATTTGTTCAAATCTGGTCTTTTAGAGCAAAGTTTTAATCGATTAACTTTATTTGAGAGTAATGTTAAATGTTGACCAAGTCCTTGTAACATGAGGAATGTTAGAGGTATTCCGATTAGAGCGTATCCTATACAAATCATCTTCCCTATATCTGTATGTGGGGCCATATTCCCATAACCTGCAAATATATCAAATGGTTTATAAAAAAATTATATCAAAACATATAGAATCAACTTGTATACAGTTGTCAAACAAACAAAACAAAACAAAACGAACGAACGAACGAACGAACGAACGAACGAACGAACGAACGAACGAACGAACGAACGAACGAACGAACGATAAACAAACGAACGAACGAACGACAAGCACTTTGTCCTATTTGACCGTCATAAAGAGTACGTATTGCAAAAAGTAGAGCACAAATTTGGGCTTGACTGGATAGACCGTGGACTACAAGGTTACTTAGTACATTCGTTTATCCTGAATATACCATGGAGTAGACCATGGACTTCGCGGTTACTAAGTGCCTTCGTTTTGTCTGAAAAGACCATGGATGCAACGGTTACCTAAAGCGAATTCATTTAACCTGGATATACCAATAGGGTTTTCGTATTTAGTGAAAAGTTTTGCCTGAAAAGATCATGGACTCCATGGCTACTTTTAGAGAGATCGTTTAGTCTGGATAGACCATGGGCTCCGTTGTTACCTAGTGGATTCTTTAACATGCATAAATTATGATCTCCACGTTTAATTAAGTGAAATCATTTAATCTGAATAGACCATGGATTGATTAAACATCATAGTAACTTATCAAAATCTGCCTTAAAATGGACAAAACGTTCGTACCAAGGGAGACAACATCTAGTGGTATAAACTTACCAATAGTTGTAGCTACAGTGACGACAAATGAGAATGATCCGGTGAAATCCCAGCGTGTGGATACACTTCTATTTTCCAATGTACCAAGTGTGAATTCTGTTTCGCTACTAATTTGTTCTATAAATGACGTCATCTCATCCGATGAAAGACACGAACGGTTGTCTGAAAAAAAAAACATGAAAAAAGTCATTGTTTTATACCATGTGTAAATCGTTTATGATAATTTCCATAGCTTAATACGGCAAGCGAAAATCACAGGCTTAAGAAATTATATCACAAAGTACAGTTTTTGGACAGCCCCTATTTTTCAGTCTGAACCTTATAGTGAAAATACTATGGGGATGTCAAATCTCACGTAACTAAACGCACAAAACACATGCAAATGGAATTGCATGGCTTGCTTAAATTTAATTATCGACCACAGCGTTATTTAGTGATGCAATTTGCATTTTGTGCAGATAAGCAGTGATGTTAGGGGATTAAGTAACAGCATTTGAATGATTGATAGACCTCTGTTTAATTAAAACAGTTCAATGCCTTTCATTCGAACTAATCTAAACTATTTTGAATCATGAACTCCGGTCATTAAATTGTCACGTGGTGAATTGTCTCGACAACTGATACATTAATAGAGAGATACTCATTATAAGATGTCTTAATGACCTGAGTTATGAACAATTGACAGTAAAGTCATTACTAATCACACAATAAGATGCATGCAGGAAGATATTCTTAGGAGGGCAAGTTAGACTCGACTCTTACAGAATGTTAATGTTCGGTCGTATATAAATTAGACAGTCATTTCATGCCTGGAGCTTATTTAAATGAAATTGAATAACTTCCAATGTAACTTTTTGACCTTGACTAACATTTTCGGTAACTCAAATGTATAATTCGTTGTGTGGTACAGGGATGGACTTCCGAACCGTATGTCATGGTTTCGAATCGTCTTTTGGGCGCAACCTTACCGCGAGTACCAACATTGAGAAAAAAGGAACTCTCCGATACCTGCATATTTTGTTTCCATTGTCCACGTATGAGAAATACTGGGTATTCTGAGTGCTACAAACTCTAGTGCTACAATCCTCTTAAATAGTTGAAGATAGAGAATGGAAAACAAGAGGTGCTTTAATTGGTTTGTGGTGTCCGAGTGTTAGTTCTGTACATGTTTTGTATGATATAGTTGCAGCAACTGAGGGCTTGGTACGTATAATATGTTGATAAAAGGCACATATCCTTGCAGTGCAGTTTTGCAGTTATAGCACTCTTTTGATAGTGCATTATCACAGTTATTGAACTTGTTCCCGACTGTGCATAACTGTGATACAAAATACAAAAAAAAACATTTTTAGGTAGTCGTCCTTTGGGGATGTTACATTACTCTAGTCCATAAATAACACTCCTTAGATTGTGGTTTACACTCATAAACGATTTCCAAGTAAACTTTGATCCATTAATTGCGAGAGATCTAATTATAAACAGGTATAAATTGATATAAAAGTTCACTTTCTCTCTCGTCCAGGCACTTATGGACAGAAAGATGATATTTTAATTGCTTTCCTTGAGTTTGCTATAACCAAATTTGTACATAATAAATTACAAAAGACAAATAATGTGGAAACATCGTCCATCGGATCAATTACAGCAAATATTTGATATTTATCCTCATTGGTGAATCCTTCGATGAAATCAATGGCTACCTAGACATGAGATGACTTTAAACACACGAAGTCTCTGTTTGTTTTATAGACGCTTCCACGCGCTGTACTAGGTATTAACGTTAATTTGGTAATCAGCTGAGTTGGAACAGACTATTTGTTTTATACAGTAAAGTTTCGCAACTTTAATATCGCGTCAATTGTTTTAACATCGAGCAGAAAAATACAATAATTTTGAAGAACCAAAGTCTTAATTATAGAACAAAATTCGATTTGAAGGCCGACACGCTATTAAGATCACATTTTTGTCTTATAGAAGGACCTTTATTTGTTTATATCAAGTAGCGATCTGTGATCTAAAAATTTCCATCATGGTTTAATTTGCGTGCAAATTGCGCACCAAATAGTTTGTGTGTCATATTTAACGACCATATCAGTTTTCAAAGAAATTGTCTGGAGTTGACGACCGACTAATTTGCTCTTCTTCAAACATCACTTTTCTATTTCGTTCGACTGAAACAGTCGAACATTATTGCAATTCGTTTTATCCTTATGATATAGACCAATGACCAGTATATACTTTCATCACGACTGGAGCATGTGGAGGATATATCTGTAAACAAGTTGTGTCCTAGACTTAGCCACGGTCACAATTTTCAACATTCATTCGACCCAGTATCAGTCTACACTTACGGACTTTGAAAACGCACCACTTATTCAAACCACGAAATTTAATAACAAACATTGTTTAATTTCATTGAAATTTTGTCTATAGATTGCTCATTTTATGTTTAAACATCAAGCAAAATTTCAAAACGACAGTTAACAATGTAACTAAGTCACGTGACATACACGTGCTTACGTCTAAAAACCAAATCACAATTAGGGAGAGTGTGAGTAAAGTTATGTTATTGGTGCGTTCACAATAGCGGGTATTTATTACAATTGCAATCCGCTTCTGTGATATGTTTCTCTATTCATCAACAAAGGTTTGGACAACATTGTGGGCAGATCGGGTTATGGAACTCATCCGTGGACTCATGTTGCAAAGAACACGTCATGTGTTTTCGGTGGGATCAAAATCTAGGACATTCCGTCACGCAAATATTGTTTTCTTCAAGAAAAGTGATTCATGCGCAGGATTTTATTCCTGCTGTCTAAAGTTAACACCCACGTACGGAAGCCCTGGAGGGACATTTATAATTTAACAATTATGAAACAATTATTACCTATTACTTGCCCCTTATTACCTAATACTTATAACCTATTATTTATAAGTTATTGACACGCGCCATATTTTGCGGCAAACAGGCACGATGAGCCAAAAGGATATTGAAGACGGACATGAGTTACAGAAGGTATTAAAATCTGGTTATTTGTATCTATATTATATTTAAATCATTATATTGTTGTTAGTAATCGATGTAGAGTCGAATTTATAAATTCTGGCTCGAAATTGGGGAAAACGAAAAATCTTGTTGTGTCCGTTGGCATGTTCCACTGGATTTGTTTTTACTTCTACGACACCGTTAGTGCGTTCTGCAACTATTTCGTACCACCGTTAACACTGCACTGCAAGTCACAGCTTTATGCAAATGTATCCAATGCAGTGCATGGGGTCCAAGGCATGCTCCCAAACTTCATTGATGGGTTCTTGAGCACTCTCAGACTATGTAGGATGCAATAGTTAATTAGCAAAAATGTCTTCTAATCACATGTGCTATTAGTCTGTAAAGTGCATGGGCCTAGATATAGGTTTCTAAACCTGGTTTGCACAACCGGGATGGTCCTTATCAAGCTTCAGACCAAAGAACAATGTGTTAATATTTGGGTTTATCAGTTTAGTTTTGCTTCATTCTTTGTGTAACTCGGTCAGAAGTTGCATCTCAACTAGCAAACCCTTCAAACCATGACTGTTAATGTGAATGATTTGGCAGTTCATGAGGGAGAAAGGGGTCTGGGCCATTGCCATTTAAACCAATCAGCCACAAACAATCAGTTTTAAGTAATAATTTTTAAATAATAAGTTTTAAGTAATACATTTTAAATTATAAGTTTTAAGTAATAACTTTTAAATAATAACTTTTAAGTTATAAATTTTAAATATTAGATAAATAATAATAACAAATAAGTACAGTCTTATATATTTTAAATAAATTATTCTGGTTTTTTTTCAGAGCGTTGTTTCATATGAAAGACGTGGTCGTGGGTGGAGAGGAAATCAGAATACAAGGAGCAAATACGCTAGCGGCTTTTCAGGAGAAGTATTGAGGAATGGAGGAGGAAAAATAATGAAAATTGTTGTGAATGATCGTATTGAAAAAGGACAAACATTATACTTTAAGAAGGTTGTTTAGAGCATTGACCATATGACTTGCGTTTACGACATATTGTGTTTAAAGTGTTTATGTGTCCATGTATGGTGTTTTTGTTTAAAAAATCAAATAAAATAGTTAGCAGTCTATTGCTTTATTGTATTTTGTCTCGAAGATACACCAGTTATACAGGTCAAGAATCTTCAAGTGGCTGTCTCATATTTCACCCTAATGGAGTGGCAGAGGAATGCCTGACTGATAAGAAGTCTTAAGAGTTCGTGCTGTCAAGGATATTCTCCTAAATAGATTGATTTTTATATAACATCATGGGGTATTCTATTATAAAATGCTCACATAATGGCACCATATCATTTTGACACCACCGCAGGGAATTGCAAGTTCCCACAGACTTATATTCGGACTAGTAAGGCGGGTGAATATGATTACGGAGTCATAATTTGGGCAATTCATAAAGAAGTCCATTAAAATTTTGATATATGGATAAAATAAAAGCCTATTATAGAAGTTTTGGCTGGGGGTAGCTCCACCACGCTTGAATTTGTTCACTCGCAGTGGCTTTGTCAAAATAACGGTTGTAAAAAACTTCACACGTGTGCTTTTAGTGCAACAGTCAGTTCAGAAAATATAAGGAACACGCTTCAATGTTTCTATTGATTCAATATGGTTATTAAAAAATAACAATACATTTAGGATTGGTCATTTAACCATTAACAACATGCATCATTATACGACTGTGTCCGGTTTTTTCCAATCTCTATTTCTGCATGAATGCATAAAACAATTTGTTTCTTTCGTCATATCCACCAATGTGCCAAATATCATTTTAACCTTTTATACAGTTTCTTTGTATATCTGGCATTCGAGCCTTTCATTCAGGAACAGCACATACTAAAGTCTTCTAAAACAGAAACATTTTCTAATGAGTTGTATTTTTTTCTCTATCAAGTATCTGATGTTTTCTTGCGACGTTAGAGTAAATATCCACAAAGATGTAAAGTATTTACTTCAATTTCCGCATTCTCAACAACATTATGTTCACAAAACATTAGAAGAACAATTTCACCAAACTTAAAACCAGCGTTAACGTATTCCATCACCAAGTTAAGTCCAGGGTTGTGTATTTAATTCTCTGATGGCAGATGTCGAGGCACCACATCTCCTGTGTGACGTATTCACCACATCAACTCTTTCGAGAAAAGTACAGTTCTTCCACTCCAATACCTTTTCAACTTTCCTATAATTAATAATAATAATTTTACAAAATCACATTTATAAAGCCTGTCATCATCACTCTGGTGTTAATACTTTTGAACAACAGACATCTCACAGAAATATATGAGTTAATCGTTTGGTAATTGGCATTACTATCAGTTTTTAATAGGATACTCATTTTAATCGTCCACTTATTGAGATGGCCCTGTCAAGTATTTAAACATACCATCATAAATTGTTATAATATATTGAAGGTCATGATATCAAGTATTCACCGTGCCGACGTCGGAGCACTTCAACACCGGGATTTCGATGTCGGGTGTCGTACCGTCATTTGGTTTTGGTTGCCGACGTCGCGACATATCATATCCAACGATTGTCACATGTTGGACCAATGCCAAGTTCCCAGTTAGCTAGTTGTCGGTTGCGAACTTACAGCTTCGCCTAACTCGCGAACTTACAGCTCCGCCTAACTCAAACACCTTGGAAATGGACCATGAAATTAAAGCTTAATTAAAGTTGAATGACAAAAAACATAACTTACCCCCAGTGCATTATTTTGCTTTGCAATGGATATGAGTAGAACTCCCTTCACATAATTGTACTTGTGTTACGCTGTGTATATCCCTTTGACTAATCGACACGAGTCGTTTATTTTATTTCCCGCCCAGATACAGTAGTGTTCAGTAATAAATAATAAATTATAGATAATAAGTTTTAAATGATAAATAATAATTGTTTCATAAGTGTTAAATAATAAATGTCCCTCCAGGGCTTCCGTACCCACGTCATCCGGAATTAGTAATACAAGAAGGAAGTTACTGCATGTTGAAGCACGTGTTCAATGTTAGATGAAACACAAATTGGCAGGGTACTAAATGAAAATGTTGTATTTCATAATTATACGAGTTTGATATTTTCATTTGAATAATTAGCATATCTATCGACACCAAGCATTCTTTTGACAGGCACGATTGCTGACCGGACGTCGTTTCTTTGGCGGAGCATGCGTATTAATTTTTAGTTCTTTAATCCCTATTGGGAGTTAAATGGTGGTGTCAGTTTGCATAAAACGATATTGAAGACGAATATGTATTGTATCGTGACAATATAATCGCGCGAAAACCGCGCGATGGCTACTTCCGGTATGTTAAATGTTTTACCTCCAGACACATCAGTTTCGTATAGACGTGAATTGTAAATTTTTGTGTTTGGAAAACTGAAAATGTGTTTTTTGGTATGCTTATGAATCGATTACACAACGCCATTTACACAGTTCGGATATTTTCATTCGCACAAGAACCACGCGCGAAAAATGTAATTTGGCCACGTGGTCACTACTAGCAATTTGGTTGGTAAAAATGGATTAAACTATACTTAACTGACATCGTTCTAACCTATAGTAACATAATTCCATTGGTAAAAAATATTTCTAAAAAGTTCATACAAAAATACCTACCCCTGGAAAGTGGTGCGTTTTCAAAGTCCGTAAGTGTATACGTGTTCGGGAACTAGATTACCAGTGCAACCCAGAAATTGAACCTGTATCTGCCTTAAAAATAAATAAGGCCCATACCATTTTCCTTGTGCTTAATTATTGGCGATTAAATAAGTTTAATAAATGTACATGTATATACGTTGAAGCTCTGTAACAGCACTAATATAAGTTCTGGAACTTAAGGCTCAATCCATCTGCCATTTGCCAAAGTATAGGCGAAACAGTACTAAGTTCTGGAACTTAAGGCTCAATGCATTTGCCATTTGCCAAAGTATAGGCGAAACAGTACTAAGTTCTGAAACTTAAGGTTCAATCCATTTGCCATTTGCCAAAGTATAGGCGAAACTATACTAAGTTCTGGAACTTAAGGCTTAACCCATTTGCCATTTGCCAAAGTATAGGCGAAACAGTACTAAGTTCTGGCTCAACCGATTTACTATTTATGCATATATGTATATATGCTTAAGTATAGGCGTTACAATGAGCTTAAACTATCCTTTGAAGCTCTGTCCGAGAAGCAGTTCTCTTATTTTCCAAGCGTATGAATGCGGTTTCGACAAAACTAATCACAAAACTTAGTGAAACATTTTTCGCTTATGCTAAACATGTATTACATTGATTAGTTATGACTTATACACCAGAAACTGACAAACCATAACGTAGATGGTCATTGTGTACGGCGGTATTATGACTTTGGTTTATCACGTTTTCTTTCTGTATCTTGTATAGATCTTAGAGATACGGGGTTAACACCATGGCTTGTACAAACTATCCGTTGCTTCTACATACCGGAACATGGGATACATGGATCACAAAACATTATCACACGTTTATTTGTTATACTTATAATATTCTTATATTCTATATCTTATCTTTATTGCATGATTAGCGTCAAGCACGAGAACTTGTGCCAGAATATTGCATTGCCAAGCACTGTAACTAGCGTGCGCTTCTCACGAATGTGACGTTACTGTCCACAGCAATTAGTAGAGAGGTGACGATTACTTAATTATCAATGATAGGAAAAGCCAATTGGCTTATCAGTACTAAAGTGCCGTTTGTAGCACTTGTTTGATGAATCTTCACGTCCAAATCACGGCACAAAATGAACATCTGAGGTTGTAAAAAGGAGAACGATGTATTTATGTGTTTTCCATCTAAAATTAAGTTTACAAGTTTATTCAAAATAATTTTTACATGTGTTTCTATATATATACGATTGTTTAGGTCATAAATGACCCATGAACAAATAACATAACTATAAAAAGAAATAATAAAGGATGGTAGGTAGTATGAAGGTAAATAATTGAGTTTCCTTCATTAATCATGAAAACAAAAATGTATAAAACAAGTAGGTTGCATGTGTTTTCTAATTACCTCCCTTTTTATAATTCAAAAAGTTCAAATACTTCAAAGACAACATATCAATCATGTTAGTAAGTAACAATAAATAAATAAAGGTTCATATTGAGTATTATCTTAGTTGATGTGTAACAAGCTGTCTCTTAGTTTAAAAGCATGGTAGACAAACATTGCAAGATTTCTTTGTGAACATACACGTTCAGTGTTAAATAGTTCTATTGTTTTGTAAACACTAGGATTTCTGTGAAAATATGATACAAAATACTTTTTTCTTAAATCTTAATACAAAATACATTCGAAAAGGAAGTGTTGCTCGTCTTCTTGCGTGATACATATTGTACAAATTCTTTCATTTAAAGGTACAGCTGGTTGTTTCCACCTCCCTGTTTCAATATTTAGTCTATGCGATGAAACCCTTAATTGTGTTAAAGCAATTCTGAATTTTTTATATTAATTTTGCTCAAATATGGCTTTAAACCAAAGGTGGTAAAGTTTCTATAAAATCTACTCCTTGTGGAATCCAATATTCTGCTGTTCCAGTTTTGTATAAAATTATCTGTCAGTCTTTGTTTGGCTAAATTTAGGAATATATTAACATTGCCTACACCCTGTGATAGCCATACGTCATGAAAACCAAGTGAATTGAGTAAGTTTCGCAATAACGAAACCCAGTTAACTGTGTTTGGCGCCTGCTCAATATCATTTAATAGAACATTGTATATGACTTTGATTAATTTACGTTCATTTGCTTCTAAGATTTTAAACCAAAACTTTATAATATGAAACATTCTTTTGTTTTGCAAGTTCGTTCTTCCCAATTCACCATATATAAAGTCATTCTGAGTTTTAGACTTGACTCCAAGTAAGGATTTGCAAAATTGTAACTGTATTCTTTCGACATGATTTGCTGCGTGAAAACCCCAAACTGGGCTTCCGTAATTTAAGATGGGTGTGATGAGTTTATCAAATAATTCAAGAGAATGTTTTATACCAAACGTTGTAAAATTTAACATGTAACGTTTTAATTTAAATATTAGAGAGGTTGCGAAATCGAACGTCAACGTGTACATGTACGAGTGAACTACTTTTTGAGCAAATCGTCATCCAGGTACGTGTAGGGCTTACACGTTAAAACCGTGTAGTGGGACTTGTAGAGGTATGTGTACCACATCACACATGTATGCGTAGGCACGGATAAATCGTTTATCAAAAGAAACATGGACCAATCAAGCTATACAAACACTCATTTCGATGCATGTGGAAATCGTGCTATAACTGTCACGCGATTTTATACGTACACGTTATCTTTCGCAAGCAAATTTAAATTACAACGTGTACGATTACGTGTACGGGTATCTACACGTACACGTACCCGTACACGTTGCTTTCGCAACCTCTCTAATGCTTTGTTTGCTTGTCCGGCCAAATTGATCTGTGTATCGTTAAAGCTTCCCCCACTTGTAAATACAATGCCTAGGTAAGTGAACTTACTGACAATATCAAGTTCAATTCCATCATAAAAGAATTTTAAGTTTCTGGGTAACTGACCCGCTCTTCGAAACACCATTATTTTAGTTTTGGCAATGTTAACTTTAAGTTTCCATTTACTGCAGTATTCGTATAGAATATCGAGGCCCTTTTGGAGGTCAGTAGGCGATTGAGCCATGATTACTATGTCGTCTGCATACATTAACAGGTATAACTTTACGAAGTCAAGGTCAACGCCTTTAAATCCATTTTTTAATAACTCGTCTTCAAGGTCATTTATATATAGTGAGAATAAGAACGGACTTAAACATTCTCCTAAGTGTGTACAAATATTATTGGACGTACGTGAATTAACTAGTCACTTGAGTACTATACCTGGTTTCTGCACAGGTTTCAAAGTTACAGGGGGTTTTTTTTCAGACAGCATTAACATTTAGGTAGACATCAAACAGGAATGAACTCAAATCTAAGTTCACTATGAAGTCATATTTTCAATTTTGTATTCCCTTCTGAATTCACTTCTGCCAGCTGTTCATTCAATTTTTCAATTCAAGTTGACTTCAATTTTCTGAGTTCATTTCAGTATGTCAGCTGTGAACTCATTTCAATACTGACTTCACTTCTGAGGTCACTTGTTGCAGATGTAAACTCAAATCAAATTCAATTTTGACTTCACATCTGCCAGCAGTTTTGTGAACGAACAACGTCCAATGTCACAGACCTAAAGCAACCAAAGTAAATTGCCTTGTGTACGCTAGTTGCATGATGTTTTGCGGTATCAAATATGTATACGTTAAAGGTTCGGTCTCGGTAGCATGAAGAATTGACAGTCGATATTTGTACATGAGGTTATCAGCTTGTTTAGTCACTAGACGTCACAATATTGACATATAACATGATGAAACTTTAAGTCATTTAGCTTTTTGACGGCTGGGCTTTGGGCATTTCATTTTCTCGTTTCGTTATGTGTGGGCATTTTATCGCGTGTCCGTGTTATGTAGGGTTGTTATTTTCTGTACTCGGCTGGTTAAGCTAAGTGCTGCCTTCCCTGTCCGATTTCCTCAAATCTTGTTAAGTTACATTTCTAAATGCATTATACTGTGTACGAGCGTACATACCCTGATGATGAAGAATGTTAGATATGATAATGTTCATCAAGTGTTCAAGTACCTGGCATTACAGTAATGGCGCTGACAGGAACTGGTTTGACGCATAAATACATAACTTTAGTATACATATTAATTTACAACAATTTACAGATTTGGCTACTGGCAGTAATGGTGATGTTAACTAGTTTGCATAAGGCGTATGCATTTCTGCTATTCATAACGTTTTAGCAAAGCACTAACAGAAATCTTAACCTTGCCTTTTAATTCAATTTACAAATTATTTTACATTTTACGTTTTTGTTGGGCCCGACATCTATGGTTCGAAGGATCCCATTAAATGAGCCAACTTACCCTACGTCGTTGCTACAAATGAACATGCTCGGGATGAGCTTGGGTGGTGCGTATGTGCCGTACACTACGACGAACTTTTAATTGGACGTTTATTTTACGAATATGTATTTTAGACAAGTAATAAGAACAAAAAGCCTATGGTTTAAACATACATTCACAAACATAAATTGCAACTTCCATAACTATGACGACTAACTTGCTTGGCTACTAATGTGCCGGGACCAATCATCCTTGGGGATTGAGCGCGTTCTACATTACTCGTTCCGGCCATATTTAATAAAAGTCAATTCGCGAGAACACATTCCTTACAAAATCTTTAGCTAACAATACCACGAAACAGCGTACAAGAGCACAGTACTACATGCAAATATGCTTTTTACGTATGGGTGATTTTGAACATGAGCACATAGTTTCTTAGTATTCATCAATGGATTAATGTGTACAATGCAAAATTAATCGTACTTTGTACTCGTCATGTTAAATGAAGAGGTGTAGCTAAATGCAATGATATTAATGGGTTAAGTCTTAAGTTTTGAAGAAATGAGTGAACATGAGAGTGCAATTACTCCAGTGCATGATGAAATGATGTCGGTGATATTCGTTTGGTGTGACGGGGCCATTTCCAACAAAGTGGAATTTATGAGGATCAGAGGGGATGTTTTATCATTAAAAACATTAAAAGAAGTTTTTATGATAACGCACGTATTTCGTCTTTGTCACTGGGTACATGGTCTCAGGCTGATTCTCACATTTTACAACAATTAGTCAGAATATGTTTGATAACTAAATCTTGGAACCAGTCCGGTAAGATTACCAGACAATGCCAGAAAGTCGCCTGGTTACAACTCCGATTATGATCAAAATGAACTTATCAGAAAGCAGACGAGCACACGTGACTTACTGTAGAACATTCATAGTAACAGAACGCTGAACATACATCTTGTAATTGATGTACTGATTAAAAACGATCGTTTCTAAGTCACTTATTTTATTAGCTTGTCTAAATGTATATATTGATTTACTAAGTTCATGAAATATAATTTATTAATCTTGATGCATATTTCGTAATAGATCAACTAGATACAACCATACATTCATAAATTATAGAGTATAAAGTGAGTTTGTGGCGATGAAAAAAGTGTACAAAA
Organism: Spisula subtruncata; assembly: GCA_963678985.1. Lineage (NCBI taxonomy): Eukaryota > Metazoa > Mollusca > Bivalvia > Venerida > Mactridae > Spisula > Spisula subtruncata. The sequence continues at coordinate 23,177,535 of OY787661.1, forward strand.
CTTATTTTACAGGCTAAAAATTGACTAAACTCAAATCGCTATTTCCCGAGACAACCCTCGTAAGTACAATTTGAATTAATGCGACATTGGTTTTGCAATCATTTTTTTTCAAATTCATGTGCGTAACGTATGCACCATTAGTGGCGCGTGAATATATCCTGTTTGAACTCACTTAGTTACGCCTCTTATTTATGTATTGGTTTGATGTGAATTTCACTAAACACATATGACACGTCTACGTGTAGTATGGATAAAATTAATAATAAATAAGATGTATTTTAAACATGTGTACCCCCCATGAATGCAGACAGTTTACAATCATGGCAACCAAGCTCGTGCAAAAGTGTTCAAATTATGTCTTGAAATCAAGAACAAGATCATCTTTAACATGTTGAATACATGTATATTAAATAAGATTGAAATCTTATGGAATGACAGGATACACCAAGACAAGATTTTCTGCAAGAAGTATTTATTGTTGTAGAGGTAGTATTGGTGAAAAAAAAACATTTAATATTTCTAGAGACAAAGTTCAATCAGCTAGGAAGAGATTCGGGTTGACCAAGATAGATTCCCCTCCGTAACAATGGCTACATTCATGCCATTTACAAGTGGAGAATATTGGTCGAATTATCACAGCAAGTTCATCATTAGTAATTCAACCGAGTTGTTTTTATCTCGAATTGTGGTCTTATAAGGTAACTGGTTCGCCCCCACAGCCTAGTAGACTACTAGTTACAGTAGTAGAGGGTCAACTTCGAGTATGATAGGTCTTGGGTTAGATCCCAGGCTGTGATATACCAAATAATGCTGATATGCGTCCCTTGTTTGGCGCTCCGCATTTGTTGATTCCAGGAAACTGCGGGTGTCAAACATGTGTCAAGATCAATTTCATGGACTCTATATATCACTAAATGGGAAGTTAAACAAAACAATATTTATAAATAAAGGCTACATACAAATGATTTTGTTGGTCTTGCAAGACAATGTAAATGAGTTAATGATTACCTACTAAATGTTCTACAAGTTAAGTTAAGTTAAGTTAAGTATACACTCTTCTTAAACACCCACCTATAAATTGTTGAATATATTTCTTCAGATCTTCTCGTCTCTGAGTCTCCGGTCCCCCTTCTAGAAATTGAAAAACCAGCGCTCCCAAACATAAGTATATAGCAACACACGCGGTTAGGGGTAAAAGCCGCTTCCATGGCATCACCGTAGATTCCATACCCATTTTGATATGACGGTTAATTGGGTTTTATACGCTGTTTACCGCGTTATTTTTATTCCAATAAATTCATTTATTTTAAACACAGTCCTCACTTTTCTATAAAATGAATTAACTGGTGCGCGTTTTTATCATGAATAAATCCACACTATGTCCATGTTTCATTTCAGAAATGAGTTCTCAGTAATTAACACTGATGACATATTAATCCAATTAATCCATCCAATAAAAAAATTGTAGAAATGTTCATAACCACATGGTGATCCTAACAAAACAGTTATAAATAGTCCTCGTACTGTAAGAACGAATATTTTCTAACACTAATGCTATTGTAATACTTCTATTTGGCACTGTAACTAACAATGAATGTTTCTTCCCTTGTCTAGCACAGAGTACGTTTACTAACCGGTAAAACATGGTACTAACATTATACCATAGAACATCACCTCTGATACGCTTTTTAATGATAGGTTTATCGGTTTCAGAATTCTGGTAGTTCACCGATCTATTTACCATCGATTCCAACAAGTGCCTGGTAGTCATCCTTAAACAGTTTGTAAAAATCAAATGCTTAATTGCAAATTATTCAATGCCATACTAGTACCATTATATTTGTGATTGAATATCCCACGAGCATCTAAGTAGGTTTGCTACTTTCAAGTATAAATGTGCTAACGTAAGTGGCCTGGAAAACAGTAAAACCTAGCTCATCAGTCACTTTTAACTATGATAAAACCAACACCTTAATGAAGCATATAGTCAAACATCTTTTGAGCAACAGGTTTCATGGGTTTAGAAAATGAAAATCGAGAAAAATACACAAATACACGTTTATCGCTTCTTTTCTAGAGCTCGTTAATTATGAGAAGGTTTTGTGATCAATTGCCTTTATAAACATATTCCCCAAGGAAGTCGCCTTAATGAAGTCAACTTATTTTATAAACAACCGAACAGACAAGTCACACTGAATACGCTCGTGTTAGATAGTCAACTCCTTTAAACAGTTATCTTTGAATTATACCTTGAATAGTAGCTTGATTCGCAATCCACGTCACCGTGTATAAACCAAATCACTGTACTCATTATTGGATTACTACAAAATTCAGCTTGTACCCTTTATTGCTATTGAAAGCACATGTAAAATCTTATCACTGTACTCATTTTTGCCATGCTATAAACTCAACGCGTACTCATTATTGAAATTGCGGGAAATCGACTCGTTTATACACAGTGCACACGTTGTGTTGTAAAATAGCGTACCACGTAATATTTTTAAATTAAAATCGGGATTTTTGTTACTTTTGTTTGGATTTTGATGTGTATTTCATAAAAATTTAACAGAAAAAAAGTTTGGCATTTATTAATTTCTTATTGCACGCTGCGTTTCCCTTCGTTTTAAGAACAAATTGTTAATATCAACTGATAACATCAGCATATTGTGCATGCGTATCTCGTTTACACAATGTAATCCAAGGCAACTCTCAGACGATTTTAGCTTCCATAGCTTAATTTTCTACATTGTTTTGAAACATTGAAATATTCAAAAAAACAATTCTCCTCGCGTAATTTTTTGTTTTGTATTGGTTATTTGGTGTAAATGATTTGAAAGGGCTCTTTATTTTTCCTCGCCACACCATTACTACACATTAATTTTAATTAATCATGTTGATGACAAGTGTCGAAACAATTCTAGATACATGAACATGCACTATACTATCATAATTCTACATTTTCGTTAGCATTAAAGTTTGTCGATTTTTTATAAACGCGATTCCGTAGGATTGAAACTCTGTTGACAGCACAAAGCCATGGAAGGGGAAACCCATTGCTCTGTATTTAGAGGGTCAATTATTCGCGGGGATTTGATTTCGTGGTGGATATTTTAAAACCACGTGTTAGGTAGGTGTAGCAATACAGTACCATGTGACTTTTTGACAACATTGCAAAGACGAAATTTGCTTCACTCCGAAAACAAAATTTCCGAAAGTATTTCATTTCTTTACTATGCTGATGTGTATGAACTATAGGCAACAAAGGGAACATAATTATGTAACCTTTCAACGTGGTATTGCTATATACTGTCAACCACGACATCTACGAAATCTGAAATACGAAAACAAATATTGAGATACATTTTGCATAGAGAAGCGAATAAAACATTTCTGCTTTCAAACCTTGCAATGCATGTAATCATTACTGAACTAATATGATCCGTTTATGCATGAGAAGGTACGTTAGTGTTTGTGATGCGAAACTAATGATAAGCTTTGTTTTCTCATTTAAGCTATACTCACTAATTAATACTCAATTAATGAATGTATTACTAGTATGTTGTTGATGATATTACATGTGCATAAATTCGGTTGATCTATTTTTTATAAGCCGACATTATTCAATGTTATGTTGGAAACTGTTCAATGTGCAACGTCCCTGGAATGTGACCATCTCTTGGGAAACAACTACTCGCATTGTAACGGAAAACTGGAAACTTCCTAACCATGTTAAACACTGCAATAATATACATACGTGTACATGTAATTCCTAGACTATAATTTCGTTCTTTAAAAAAAAATGGTGGTGCGCTTTTTTTGATTCGTGCATAAAAAAATCAGAGATGTAGAATGCATGTACAATTAAACGGCAAGATAAGACCATTATTTGACCATTAAAACTTGTCTCATAATGGAGACCGTGTTTGGAAAGTGGACAGGCCATTAAAAATGGAGATGCTCTCAGATGTTACTGTATCATTCAACCTTTTTCCGTCAGCGCGGTTAGTGTTCAGAGTAGAACAGCTTGTTAAAATATTTCGAAAACTTGACACTTATCGTAAACCGTTCATCCACCATTCCTTTCCCAATTGATCTAGACAGAGTAAATGCTTGTTTGCATTCCGATCAGAGCTTCCTTAGAAACAAACATATGTTTATATTGGCCATGAAGTGCTTTCACGTGCGGGGGTGTTAGATAAGTGTTGTCAGAGGTATACGCACCGAACACATCACGTGCTTATCGTGCTAATTGGCGCGTACATTCATAGTGCATGTGATACTATCAGGAGAGAATACCCATCATCGTACAATAATTTATCCTGATCTATTATGTTTGTAAATCATTCTATTTCCAACATTTTATTACAGAATTATTTGAATCATAACTGGTTGTGATAGATGTACGGTTCGTAATAAATAAACAATTGGCGCTTTGTTCTCGTTATGACGTTTACGCAGGAATGTATCACATAGGATAGTTACCACAAATCATAAGTACTTGTTGCAGCTGTTGCCGTGTGACTATTGAGCCCGATAGTTCCTTACAATGGTTGCTTATAGTTCCTTACAATAGTTGCTTAGTTCCTTACAACTAAGTACTATTTTAAGACGTACTAAACTGATGCTAAACGTACATTCATATTCGTGCGTAAGATCACCGACACAAAAGTCAGGGAACTACTTAAATAATAACATTATATTTCTCACGGTAGACTAAAAAGGGAAAAACTTACTGAACCCTCCTTCTATTACCAATTATTTATATGCCGTTGATAAACAATTCATGTATATCTGATCATCTACATTTTATTTGAACTTAATAGTGTACTTCATATTTTACCCATCGTTCACTCATCTGTTGTCAGTACATAGCATTTTGGGTCCTAAACACTCCCCCTGCAAATATTTTACCGTTGTCTATTGATTCAATCAATGCTCGTTCTCTGTTCGTACGGTACGAGTCCACGTACAGTGCATTTTCGAGTGTCTTGTGTATATATATCGCCTGTGCACAGCTGGATCGTAGCACGTGCACATTTAGAGGAACACCACAGACACGTTCAAAAAAGTTACCAATTTTCTAGGGCTCTTTTCAGCTGTTAGGCCGCTCAAGCACCTTTGACATTTTAACTTTCCCTGGTCATTGATCTACCTAGGGAAACCTACGTTCGTGTCTCCCTGGGGAGACTATTTCACTCCTGTGTATGTGTCAGCCAACATCGATCTGCGGCGCCCAGGAATAGACACTGCCCTCACAGGTAACCTTTTACACCATGATGGAGTGGAGCATGTGGGTCTTGCTCGGAGAAATTGACCAGCTTTCCAGTCCAGACGGGGTTGAACCAGGGACCTCTCGATCCCGAAGCACAGACAATGATTGCAATGTTGTGTGTACACATATCAAACGTCACTCTCACAATATCCGAACTCCATAGTGCAAAAACAAATTATTCACAAATACCGATCAAAAATAAACTTTACGGAAACGTTTCGAGCGTTCATTAACGAAAGCTGATTATTGTTCCAGTTCACATTACGTTTCACAACGGGACACCTTGTCTGGCAATTTGCTAAAATCTCTGGATTTAAAAATACTTCGAAAAGGTCAAATTATACATTCATGGCGAAGGTAATTTTATAGAACGTGGAATACTTTTCAGTTTTCATGAGAAGAAAGGTGGATTGCTCTAATTTGCCATGCATTGTAGTTAGTGCAAATGCCACTGACCATGTCACTTTAAAATATTTTAGAACGGAAAGGGAATTGCTCCGAAATGTTATTTTGCATTCTGGCAAGACTGCTATGTTTCTTATGCTTGGAACAGTAAGCTACAGCGAGTCAAAAACCTCTGACACAGCGAGGTGAATTAGTCTGTCAAATACCTTTGGCACAATGAGGCAAATTGATCTGTCAGATACGTTTGGCACAGCGAGTTAAATTTGTCTGTCGGATACCTTTGGCACAGTAAGGTAAATTGGTCTGTCAAATACCTTTGGCACAGCGAGTTAAATTTGTCTGTCGGATACCTTTTGCACAGTCAGGTAAATTGGTCTGTCAAATACCTTTGGCACAGCGAGGTAAATTGATCTGTCAGATACCTTTGGCACAATGAGGTAAATTGGTCTGTCAAATACCTTTGGCACAGTAAGGTAATTGGTCTGTCAAATACCTTTGTCACAGTGAGGTGAATTGGTGTGTCAAATACGTTTGGCACAGTGAGGTGAATTGGTGTGTCAAATACCTTTGGCAGTGAGGTAAATTGGTGTGTCAAATACCTTTGGCACAGCGAGGTAAATTGGTGTGTCAGATACCTTTGGCGCAGCGAGGTAAATTGATCTGTCAAATACCTTTGGCACAATGAGGTAAATTGGTGTGTCAAATACCTTTTGCACAGTCAGGTAAATTGGTCTGTCAAATACCTTTGGCACAGCGAGGTAAATTGATCTGACAGATACCTTTGGCACAATGAGGTAAATTGGTGCGTCAAATACCTTTGGCAGTGAGGTAAATTGGTGTGTCAAATACCTTTGGCAGTGAGGTAAATTGGTGTGTCAAATACCTTTGACACAGTGAGGTGAATTGGTGTGTCAAATACCTTTGTCACAGTGAGATAAATTGGTGTATCAAATACCTTTGGCAGTGAGATAAATTGACGCGAACTACCTTTGGCACAGTGAGGTGAACTGGTGTGTCAAATACATTTGGCATTGAGGTGACTTGGTGTGTCAAATACCTTTGAAGAAAGGTGGATTGCTCTACATTTGCCATGCGTAGTTAAAATAGTTTTAGAACGAAAAGGGATAACTTCGGCACAGTGATGTGAATTGGTCTGTCAAATACCTTTGGCACAGCGAGGTGAATTGGTGTCTTAGCTTTGAAACAGTAAGGTAAATTGGACTCTTAGCTTTGGAACAATAAGGTAAATTGGTCTCTTAGCTTTGGAACAATAAGGTAAATTGGACTTTTAGCTTTGGAATAGTAAGGTAAATTGGTCTCTTAGCTTTGGAACAATAAGGTAAATTGGTCTCTTAGCTTTGGAACAATAAGGTAAATTGGTCTCTTAGCTTTGGCATAGTAATGTAAATTGGTCTCTTAGCTTTGGAACAATAAGGTAAATTGGACTCTTAGCTTTGGCATAGTAAGGTAAATTGGTCTCTTAGCTTTGGAACAATAAGGTAAATTAGTCTCTTAGCTTTGGCATAGTAAGGTAAATTGGTCTCTTAGCTTTGGAACAATAAGGTAAATTGGTCTCTTAGCTTTGGCATAGTAAGGTAAATTGGTCTTTTAGCTTTGGAACAGTAAGGTAAATTGTTCTTTTAGCTTTGGAACAATAAGGTAAATTGGTCTCATAGCTTTGGAACAATAAGGTAAATTGTTCTTTTAGCTTTGGAACAATAAGGTAAATTGGTCTCATAGCTTTGGAACAATAAGGTAAATTGGTCTTTTAGCTTTGGCATAGTAAGGTAAATTGGTCTTTTAGCTTTGGAACAGTAAGGTAAATTGTTCTTTTAGCTTTGGAACAGTAAGGTAAATTGGTCTTTTAGCTTTGGAACAGTAAGGTAAATTGGTCTCATAGCTTTGGAACAATAAGGTAAATTGGTCTCATAGCTTTGGAACAATAAGGTAAATTGGTCTCATAGCTTTGGAACAGTAAGGTAAATTGTTCTGTGACAATATGGTAGTGTTTTTGTGTGCACCTTTGTGTTACAGTGAATTTCCGCTAATAAGACCAGTCAAAAAGGTGGTCTTTAATAGCGAATCGGTCTATTAGCGGACCTTTTTGTTCTAAATTTAATACTTTGGGACCATAAACTGGCAAAATTCTGCATGATTTCAAAATAACCAAAGTGGTCTTATTAGCGGAACTTTACTGCATTTCGCTCTCTGCTGTTTTACAGTTGAATGCTGCCTTCCCAGTTATTTTCACTTTGTGGGAAGGAAAGTAATTTGGTTTGTTGCAGGTCTTTCGGTACCATGTACATGTATCATAAAACTCTCTCTTGTTTTACTTATCATTTCTGCTCAAAGATCTTGTGTGATTTATTAGGTTTGTCGATTTTTAATATTAAGACTGTAGCCACATCGACAGTATGAAGTTTTAAATAGAAAAAAACACCAAGCGACGAAGTCATGCTAACCCCCTTATATCAATGTTAATCCCTACCTCCCATTGACTTAGAGATAAATATTGACATATATAAATCAATATGAAATGGTAGACATTTGTGTATCAGATGTACTTTGTTGAAAGGTTCTGTTAAATTCTATTAATGATACGAGATACCATGAGTGCTTCCAGCAAAATGTCTAAGATAAAAGGTCTCAAAGTCTACATGGGGTAAATGAGTCATCATATCTAGTATTAAATATTTATGATATTTCAAACATTACTTATTATTTCAGTATAACCGGGTAATTGTGAGGTTTTGTGGATTTATTGAATGATTAGCAGGCCTACGGTGTAATACTTACTAATATTTTGATGCTACATTGTTATTCTTTTATCGACATTTTCTTATTTATACTAAATTTTAATAATGGTTGTGTTGGGTGATCGGATCGAGTATTGCTTGTGCTCACCAAAGAATAATTCTAGACAATAGAAATTAGTGACAATTGCGAAAAGTGAAGAATTCAACGAGGATATTCATCTATTAAGAGTTCTAAACCAAATTGTTTAGGACACACGTCAGACAGGATGACCACACTCCTAGTAGTAAGTAGTTACTAAGTACTAAGGTGAGCTACAAAGCACCCATGATCTTAACCATTTCCAAATCGTTTTTTATGTCGTCACATTTTCAGCCACGTTTGGTAATCGTCCCCTGGTTCTCCAACACCAGTCACAACAAACCACCTCCTAGATAGTCTAGTGGTAGAGTGTCTGCATCGAGTACGGGAGTTCCCGGGTTCGCCTCATTCCAAAGACGAAATAAAAATGGTACCAGAAATTCCCTTGCTGGACGCTCAGCATATAAGGGAAACTGGCTTCTCTTCTCTCATACCCTTGTGGCAATGGAAAACATCAGATATGATGTGTAATATAAGCTGGAAAATATAATTTCACAACCTTAAATAAATAAGCATTAACTAATAATAAGTGTTTCTGTTTTACTAAGTGCAAGTAGCTTTAAAATTTCATTAAGAACATAAATACAAAACAATAACATACATTGACATGAAGACTATCAAGCAGGAAACTTTCATAAACAAAGAAACAGCAATAGTTACAATAATTATGCACATGTATAAACATAGTTCATCAATTATGCATCCTTTGGCATGCTTAACAATATATCATTAAGAATGAATTACTTACCCTCCAAAGATACAAATATGTCCACATCATAAAGTCACTGTTTTCACAATGAATGAAGCATAAACAATATACTGTAAAACCATTTAATTTTGATGAGACAAAATTTTGTGGTTTGGGTAAAAACTCATTTCAATGCAACGTTAATTTGTGGATTTTTGGGATTTAATTTCTTGGTGGAAAGTGAACCACGAAATTCATGAAATTTAATCCCCCACGAAAATTAATGATTTCATGGTAAAGCTTTCAGAACTCACAAAATTATTATATAACATTAACTTTGGTGGGAATTATAACTCATATCCAAGGGAAATAATATTGTAACAGTCTCTCATTTATAATTATGAAGTTCTGCACCTTCAAAAATATGTCCACCAAAAATAGGACCAATATTTCTACAGTAAACACAATAAATGGTTGTAACCTGACGACATACTTCTCGCTTAGAATGAGCAGGTTGTAAGTACTACTTACGACCATTTGGGACTGATACATATTTAAATTCAGCATCATAAGGCGCTTCTAATGAAAGTCAGCCTATTAAGTGTTTTCATGAAAATCAGGACGTGTCATGTTGACCAAACTGAAGTTAAAAAAGCTCGTTTTACCATGAGTAAAGAGTAATTTTCGGACAGACTTTTCTTGTTTTCTTAAAATATTGATTTTGTACATACAACATTCTCAGCCTAAGTCAGCGATACTATCTACAGTGTACATATTTCTGTAACTTTTGTGCCCATAAAAATACTAGTGTGATATATAAAGAGATGGTTACAGGTATTTTATATAATTCTAATCTACTAGTATTTGTGAAGAAAAAGTGAAGCCATGCACAGTGATCATTTACACCAGTGTCACCAATATACATTCTCAGTCACCTGAGTACAATAATCTTCACCCAGAATCATATGTCCATCTGGGAACTTGACTAACCACTGGTATTTGAGGATAACAATATTTAGAGAGTTAGTCAATTTGACTGATGTGGTACCCACTTTCTGAATACATACATTTCCTATAAATGTCAGATACCAAGCCTACATAAACATTATTTATAATGAGCTGGTTGCCCACTGACAGGCAATATCACAAAATACCCCTATTTGGATCGAAAAGTCAACCGCCCACTTCATAGGTGATTACTATGGCCTATTATCCGTGAGAGACAGTATGAATGTACAGAAATGATGTAACAAATGTGATATAGTGCATCCACAATAATGAGAAAGGTTGAAAAATTTGGTATATTTCACAAAGGTGGATTAATATGATGTGCACAATATATCAGTGATATGTTAGGTATGAAACTGACCATATCGGTTTACTTTAGTAATTTGTAAAACAAATATTGCAGCAGTTGACAAAACCAATTCATATTTGTAAACATCACATTATCCAGGGTACACTATACATGCAGATAAATGACTTCGAGAACAACATTAGTCATGGCTACTAAGCAACAATACTAAAACATTAAACAAATGAATTGGTCAAATGAGCTCAGACATAAATATATCACAGTATGCCATAATTCAAACTCACTAATATCAACTAATATTATGGTATAATATAAGTGGCTAAAGATGGTCTCTGGTCTCCTTCATTATAATAAATACATAGTAAACTATTTGGTAGTAGGAAAAAATAAATGTCAAAGATAGAAATATCCATGGATTCATCTTGTGAAATTACACATAGGATATACACAGGTAAATGTATCAATGGTAACAAATGTCATTTTGCCAGAAACTGATTCATAATTTAAAAAGTTTACAGTTTACCAAAAAACATCTACTTTTTTATTGCTTTTCAATGGTGAGATATACAGAATTACAGTAAATCTCATGATTTTAAAATCTCATGAATTAAAACAAGTTGATCAAAATATAAACATAAAGCAAATACAAATGAAAAAAATCTTGCTAAAATAAAACAAGAAGGAAATGCTAAGAATGTAAAAGTCTTTGGTACAGATGGTCAAACTAACAATGTAGTGTTACCTAATACTAGTATTACAGGAATTCTATGAAATAGAAGTGAGCCGAGTTCCCAAGGACAAAATCTTTCTTGCTTAACAAAGAAAGTCTGAAAGTGCTTATGAAATATATGTATTTTGTATGTTCATAGGCACACAGACTCATTATGTTACAAGAATTTGGTCCTGAAATTGTTCCCTATAAATTCAATGTTGTGATAGATTCATACACACAAATGGGGATTCTTTGAAACTTTTTAATTCTAATGAAGGGGTATTTATAAAGTTTCAGAACCATATACAGCACAGTAATATTGTAATTTAAACTATTATGTTTCTGTAAGTGTTTTGGTAAAACAATATACTCCTTAGTTAGTGAACAAAAAGAAGTGAAAATTAATCTTGATAGAAATATCATGAAGTTATCACAAATTGTAAGACTGGCGTTTGATATTAAAGCAATTAGTAAAACATAATCAAATACATACATAAGATACATTACAGTAATAATAATCAAATAATAGTTAACAAGTTAGAAAATATCCTGTAGGATAAGTTCCCAGGAAACAAAATTCCAAGAAAATCATGTTTGAAACAACCAGGTCAGTGAGACAAGGTCATCTTCATCCCACAGAGTACCAGTACATTGACATTTTGAACCAAACAAAATTGAACCTTCATGCTCAACTGACCTAAACTGTTATACACATTTGATAAGGGGCCATCTACAGATCATTCAGTTAACAGCCACACTACGTGGTTTAGGAGGACATGTCATTAAAAGAGTTTCCTTTACACTGAGACCTACACATTGAAGAGCACCATTGATACTATCATTTATGAAAAGGTTTATATTATGATGACAGACAACATACCCTGTACCATCCTATAAAATGTCACCCTGCGCACCTATTGTGTTAAGGTGAACTAATATCAAACAGTAACATGGATAATTATATTGTAAATTACAACATTATTTTCAATAACATTCACAACATATGCATGCAAATAATGTTCAAAGTCTTAAAACAATTGGGTACTGTTTTATCACAGCACTAACAAAAATCTTAAACTTACGTTCAAATCTAAATAATATAATAACAACTGCAAATTTGGAATAGTTATTGTTAACTGGAGTTCATTAAGAGAAACACTGGTAGTATTACAGATCCCATTCCCAATTATGTAGTTCATGAACAATTAATTAGAATTAAAAATTGAATGGAAGTTCATGATTTCCATAATTGCTTTGCTAAAATAGTAACCAGAAGAACATTAATGTCCTAAGTCGTATAAAATGCAGTAAGCCATCTGAACTAACAAAACTGTCTTCAATAAACACTTATGCCCCAAGAAAACTAGCTAAATCAATCAAGGGTCATAATTCTGTTAACATGTTGGATAATGTTACATTGTAATGATAATTGACAATGTAAGTTGTTTATGAATTTAAACAAGTATGCCAAGTTTGAAAGCAATGCCATCAGGCACTTTGAATATATTTGAGTTTTAGCGGACAAACTAACAGCTATAATTCTGTTAAATGTTTGATAGTGTTAACGGGCTTTGACAATGTAATTTATTTATGATGGTTAACAAGTATGCCAAGTTTTGAAGCAATGCCTTGATGCAGTTAGAAATATTAGTGTTTTAACAGATAAACAGATGGACAGACAAATGGACAGGTCAATCACTATATGCTCCCGCATCAGTAGATGTCGTGGCATAATAATATGTGTTTGGTAGAGCTATGGACTATAAGAACGTTTATTAATTTTGGTTCTTCTAACAATGTAAAATAAAACTATTCCAAGAATTATCGATCCAGTTCTGACCGGTCCGAGAACGAGTGCACGTGTCCCATACGCTGACGGAAACTCTGACAGAGCTATATATGTCTGGAATATAATTAAAGCTGTGAACGGGAAGTAAATGTGTCTGACGGTATGACAGAGACTTTTCCTTGTATATCCATGCTGTATGTAGAGTAGTTGATAACCCAGACACATGGTCAGTGGTATGTTAAATGTTATCACCTGAAATAGAAACAACAAAATATTTCTCCGATAGCAATATACACATTTATATTGTACCATCAACCAACCTAACTAAATGCACAAACATAAATCACACTATATTGTCACAAATCATCATACAACAGTGTATATGGATGAGATGATGCTTTTGCATTTAAACAATTAAGATATACAGTAGTGCTTTTCCTGGTACTTGTATCTTTGCTGATTATGTGTGATAAAATCAACCATTTAAAGGCATTTGCTGCTGTGTCTTGAATGAGAGATTGGGCAAAAAACTTTGTTCAAATATTGCATACAGTAACAGCATTGTGGATGAAACAAAAAATACAAAAATGACCATAAGTCACCTAATTTGTTTATTAGTTAACTGCCCTTGAAACTGGTGCTGTTTTCCAAATTTACTTATTTGAGGGCAGAATTGTTTATCAAAGTACTGAAAGCACTTACTTGAAATACACCATATAGATATGTTAAGCACACAGGTAGATATGTACCGTACACATACATTCCCCATACAAACACTACACCGGTATGTCCCTCCAGTATCTCACCCACTAACCATGGTCCTATAACAAATACATACATGCTGTCATACAAGTCAGATAATCCAGATACAAAGGTGCATCCACATCTGGTCACTTGAATTAAGCAGTAAGTACACATATCATGTCAGCTTCTAACCTTACATCAGACACAACAAAAACTGCCAGTCCCTCTATCCTGACTTACAAAATTAATATTGATTCAGACCAACAGAAAATCCTGTAATTTCCAATTTAACAACAAGTTATTTCACTTATTCCATCAGACAAATTTAACAACTTTTTTACACTGAAGCACAATAATAACAAAGGAAGGAATGTCACATCAAAATGGTGTTATTTCGGACATAGTATGAATGTTACCAAATTTACACATTATACCATAATGATATTTCGATGATAAAAAACTTAAGAAGCAGCTAATAGTATAGTCAAACAATAAATTAAAAGTATATGGTGGAGGAGGCAGTTACAACTGTTCATGTCAGTTGATCTGAGTGCTTATCAAACAGGGATGCCATTGTCCATTCTATGAATAAAATATGTGCTTAAGTTTTGATAATCATATTCTTACCAAAAGAGACATACAAAACAGCTCCAAGAAGACTGTAGTATAGTGTTGTCGATTTGGAAACGAGCCATACTCGATACAACCATGTGTTGTAAAACGATAGAATAGGTCCTAAGATAGAACCATATCTTGAAACTGAAAAAGGAAATGAAGAAATGCCCCATAATCAGGTGTTTTTTTTCAAGTACAGCTACAATGTACACATGCGGATAAAACATATTTAAAAAAAATATAAAGAAATATTAAGAAACTTGGTAGCACTACCTAAAATTTGTGAATAGTATCTTTCCTAGGCAAACATGTAACTTCATTGAATAAAAGAGGTTCCATCTTTGGGTTAATTGTCCAGTTACATAGTTCGTAGAAAACATCAGAATCACACAGCCTCTTTACCATTAATAATTACTTCGTAAGGTTAGCACTTGAAAATTGTTTACAAAGAAAATGATATGAATTGAGCAAGAAAATACTAGAGAAAGTAAACTAATTATAGTATCAACTATCAAACAATCACCAAAGTTATTCTAATTTTAAGTAAACCATTTCCAATTTCTCAACATATTATATGTCAACATCACTTACCAGAAAACAAGTGGGGTTCGATACTACTGCAGTGACGAAGTAAGACTAGAACACCTAGGTATATCACAACTATAAACACATAAAAAGCTTGAGCCTGAAAATAAATATATTATAAAAATATTGATGTTTGTTGATACATTTGGAGTAATTCATAAGTGATATAAATTGCTCTTTAAATACTGTTCGCACAAATGTAAGTAAAAAATATGTAAAACAAGACTTGATACTGTGAGTCATGCAAAGTTACATGAAATCTGACCAATTTTTAGCTAGAAATAGCATGGGCAGAATTCAAGTAAATAAGAGGTGTTTGCAAAACATGTATGCCCCCTTGGCAGCCTTATTGTCAAAATTAGATAGAGAATAATGACCTTGACCTTTGAAGATCATAGGGCAAAGCAATCTTGATTTATTGAATGGAAACCTGTTTGGTCTACCAACAGACAGACTGATTGACCTACCAACATGTGCAAAGCAATATACCCCTCATCAAAGATGGGGGTATAAAAAGTAATCACTAATACAATACACATTTTTTTAGCCAGCCCGCTTAGCTCAGTCGGTAGAGCGCGAGACTAGTAGTCACTACTGATCTCAGGGTTGTGGGTTCGAATCCCGGGCTGGCCAACTAAAATTACTAATAGTCTTTCGGATAAGACTTAAAACCGTGGTCCCATGTATGGTGCTATACACTGGCATGTAAAAGAACCAGGGATGCTTCTGGAAGTGAGGCATCTTCTGTATCATGCACTATCCCCCAAAAACTAAAAATACTAAAACTCTTCTGGGGGTCTCGCCCATATGGATTATCTGGTGGTGAGGATAAAGAAACTCATTAAATAAAAAAAAATACACATTTACTGTGTAAATACAAGAAGAGGGAGTTTCATGAAACCAAGATTTTCATGCAAGCCAAGCATAAGTTAAATTGTTTTTTTTTAATTTTCAAAAACGGTGACCTTGATCCCACTTTCAATCCCAATCCATATCAGATACCTACACAGCAATGACATCTCATTCAAAACTCAAGTTAACAATCGTTGAAAACTCTGGTTAAAAATAAACATATGAGGCAAAATGCTGATAATTCCCTCTTAAGTGGAACACACTAAATTGATTTCAAACATTACAAAACATTGAAAAGGAAGAAGTATATAAAGTCACAAGAGGAATTGAGAAGAGAATATTTACCAGTGTAGCTAAATCTAACATGAGTATAAATCTACCACGGAATGGAAGTAACGGACTGGTACCATCTAATGAAAATAGATGTTCTTTCTTGTATTCACCATTGATAGAATCCTGAAACCAACAATTGATCAAATATAAAACACGATGAAAAACTTGGAAAATCCAAGGTCAAAGGGAAAAGTGGCGTTTGGGATATGAAAATATTAGTCAAACAAACCTGGTACTAGCAGTCAATTTGAATGACAAAGAGCTACAATATTTTACTTTATTTTTTAGTTCAATCCAAATCTTAGTATGAATCACAGTCTTATATGTCTTGTAAGACTTAAAAAGAATGGTTAATATTTATGGTCAATTATAAAATACTATTTGCTGTTAAAAGCTCCCTATTTTAAAGTGGTGGTGCTTTATACTAAATATGTTAAAAATCAATAAGTCTGTTCACAAAGAGCTAGGGTGGTACACCCGAATTTCTTGTATGACAAAACTGTCTCATCCCTCAAAGTCCAAGGTCATTCTTCATTTTGGCAAGAAAAAAACAAATGACCACACACCTCTGACACTCTCAGGCTATCGAAAACAATCAGAATCAAAAGTAGAACAAACCTTTACAACAATCTTGATGGTATGTACACCGGGTGATATTTGGTCTGGTTTCCATGGTAACACATATAATGGTCCTGATGAATGTTTAGCTTTACCATAATGTATACTGTCTAGATATACCTCTACATTGTTAATCTCTCCATTAGTAAATATCAACATTCTGCAAGAAGTTCCATACAAAAACTTAACAGAGGTATCTCAATAAAGTTGGCATTAAAAAGAGTTGCTTGAATCAGAACATTTAAGGTTGGTGGGTAGAGTTATCCTACCCTGAATCTTTTCCACAGTTTTATACAAAAAACAGAATGAAATTGATTTACCAATCTACAAAAGTCACTATGTTTAATTCAAGAATTATTCTTTTTTCTATATTTTTAGGCACATGTTTTTCGTTGACTTTTTTGTTTCATTACGCATTTTAAGAAAAATCTTCTACTAAATACATACCTTATATGAGTCGATTTATTCATTCTATTGAGAGGTTCATGGACTGGTGCCATTATTGATGCTTCTTTAGGATTTGTTACCATAACGACCGGCCATTGATCCTTCACAGTATCAACAATAGACAACATGTCATGATCAACAGCTAGAATTCGGTAACTGAAAGTGTATAAATTAACATCTTAAAGAAAATGTTAAGATAAACAGTATGAGAAGTTTTAGGAAAATTATAAAAGACAGAAATCGCACTGATGGTGTAGATATTAAAGTTTTGATTGTAAAAACATTGAAAATACTGCACATGTATGGACAATCAAATTGATTCACTAGCCACCATCTTACAAACAAAATGGCTGGTTAAGTCATTTCTATTGTAAGGCAGATTTTACCTTCAATCTGACTTAGCAGGACAGGTGTTATTATTGCACGATCTTAAGTTCCAGTCATTTAGAAGTAATGAGTGTAATGGTGTTGTACACCAGGCATGTTAAATTTTCAATGAATCTATTTGGAAAGAGCTGTTCCAGAAAGAGCTGGAGCATATACCCAAATTTCTTGTTTCACACAACTGTAGTCGGAGGTTATAGGCCAATCTGGCAGGGAAAATTAAAAGACCAAACAAGCAAAGAAACATAGAAGTAATGCGGCTTTTTCATAATCAGACGGGGTAACACAAGACCAACAGTGTTTTAATTAAAATCTTATAGAAGTAAAACTTTCAAACAGAAGTAAATACTTACAGTCTTTCATCTCTCCAATCTCCTAGCTCAAACTCTAACATACCCGTCTTATGTCGAGCATACATCTGTGGTACAAGTCGTGCTAATGTATGTAGATGACCACATAGGTAAGCTGTAACATTGCTGTAACAGGAAACATACGGTCAAGAGTTGATCAGACTCACCTTCCAGTATAAGAAACTGTGAAACTGAATAAAAATATTTCTTTACTTGTGATGTAAAAATAAGATAGAGACAATACCCAGCCTTACAGAAACAGCAGCAGAGCCGAGCCATTCACCCAAGAGGGTAACATCCATATCCCAAAAAAGATATTTCTAGTATGTAACCTGCTGCTTTTCACAATAAATGACACATTGAAATTTAAGTTAGCATATTACAACAAAGGGAGGTAATTGTAAATGATAGATAAACTGACTTACCTCAAGAGATGTCTGATGTTATTTCCTGATTGTGTTGCAATTATAGAAGTAGGATAATGTCCGAATGCTATTGTCATGTTGCTGTGTCGGGCTTCACTTAGGTAGTTCCTGATAACATTTTCACCATCCTAAAATCCCAAATGATATTTGTAAAACATAGTCATATACATGAAACGTCATGGTGACCTAGACCTCTGGCTAACTAACCTTAAATCAACAGTGGTTATAAATCTCACAGTTCTAATTTCAGAAGTTATTGATCAGAAACCATTTGGTCTTTGTCAACAGGCACATTGGCCTTTTACCATCTGAAACTCAAAACCAATAAGTTCATCTACTGCTGTCAGAACAACTTCCATAAATTACAAAGAGCATTTCTCACCAACGGGATATTTTAGTAAACAGTACTGGTAACTGGAAGGAATTGAGAAGAGTCCAGACAATTAAGAACACATGCACAGTAAAACAAAGAACAAAGCTAAATAAGGAATACTAAAACACAAGACCACATGTTTAAAAAATCTACAGTAACTTACCTTTTGTATGTACCCAAAGAAGTTGAAAGGACGTTTTGGACCTGGATTTGGAGTAGCATCAATTCCAACGATCGAGTATTTGCCAAATGTCTCCTGGTGCTGATATAGATAGGAACTGGCATGCTTATTTCCTTGAGCCGAGTATTGTCTATAAGTAAAACACAAAATGTGAGAAAATGTCTCAAATTTATACAATATATCCTTTTCTGTGGTTTTATAAAATGTCTATGGGTTGCTTGGTGGTAAGGTGAATAATGCTCTACATAACACTACCGATTGGGTTGACAAGTTAATAACTTGATTCTAGGCTAGAGCACTTTGATCATTTCTGAAATGTTTTTGCAAGGTTTCTCACTAAAATAGAGAAGAGCTAGTTACTGTTAGAAACACAGAGATTGGTGATGCACATAAGGAAAGAGCTATCTGCTAGATGCCATTGGCTAATCACACATACATAAGTATCACAGTCTCAGTCAAATGCAACATAAAATGCCTGTCATTTTAGTAATACAAATGTATTGCTTGAATTAATAAATTAAGTAGAGATTGGTAGACATACCTGAATAAATTGTCTTTGTGGTCAAATGATGGTGTATCAAATGCATCTGTAGAACAAAATACTACAGTTAGTTTATGATTTACATCAAACTTACTACTACATATACATGTATATAATTTTCAAATATATTACATCAATATTTGACATGGTTCTTCATTGACAACAATTTTGTTATTAAACATGTTCGCCAAAACTAACAGTTTCATTTATTATTATGTCTAATTCACTACCGATTTATACTACATAGTAAAATATGGTCAACGCTAACAAAGTCTATGAAATTAAAACTCAGCATAAAATCACATCAGTGCATCTTTGTATCGCAAAGGGTTAACATGAGCACCGCCTACGAGTGCTGGACGCAGAATTTTCCTCAGTGAATGAAAACTCTAAGGGTAACAAGGGCAAATAACTCCATATATAGGTCACTGAGTTACCTGTCTTTTCAATAGAGTTATAACCTTTTGATGGTGAGTAAGTCAGAGTAACTATATTGAATTTCAACTTGTTATCTCTTATAAAATGCTGAATAAAATTATTTGCTCCTGTCAGTAGATGACGGTCAATACATTTCACCAGTGTGAACATTGAGTTTCAAGCTGAAAGCCTTAATAGTGTTTCGAAACAAGGGCAGATAACACCAAATATAGTGGACACAGAATTACCAGCCGTTATTAACTCCCATTGTGATGGTGAATGACCATGATGAGTTTCACTTGGATCCCTCAGAAAGTTTTTGAGAATCGACAATATCTCAACTTTTATCTTCGAAGTCTTGATAATAAACAACTCAACTTCTGTTTACAACTAAATAACCAGAACACATATTTACATGTAAAATGTTTAAGTTACCATGGTTTCCTCTCAAATCAAGCCAAGTTTTTACAATTTGTTGACAGTAAGTGATGGTGTCATGGTACAACTGCCATTCATCAAGAAATTGTCTTGAACCTTTCAAATCCAAGAACTTGGCATCTGTCAAGTCACCTACAAATGTGAAATATGTTAAATTGTAACAGTGAATATGGTTGAGATTTTAACTAGGCCTGAATTTAATAAAGAAATTTGACATGCATATTCAATGCCAAGTTATGCACTTTATAATCTTTTTAAATTTTACAACAAATTACATGTAATGTATATTAACTTTGTTCGCCTATGTTAGGTTTAAAAGTTATCAAACAGTGCATGGAAGAACAAGAGCATGAGCATTTATAACATACAGTTAATCATTTCAGTCTTTTAATTAAGAATTAATTTATACTTTTAAGTAAAAATACAATATCCTGAAAGCAATCATTCAATGTTTTGAAATTTTTTCAATATTCTGAATCTGAAATCTCCTAGATTTCTACTCAGTGTGGATATTTTCAAGAAAACCTACCGGTATACAACTGACCTTAAATATTCCTTGTTTGGAGTTACCCAACCTTAAAACTTTTAGGTGGCTAGGTAAATATGTTTTAAGTCATTTTTTATGTGTGTAGTACTATATTCTCAAAGGGTATTGCCGTAAACAATATTGAATCCTGAAAGTTTAAATAAACAAGAGTGTCTCAGATCTTCCTACATGCAAGTAGTTAAGGCAACTCCAAACAAAGAATTTACTAATGTTAGCCTAAATGAATGAAATACAAACCACTGGCTATCACAAATTTTGGTTTGATCACAGATAGATGAGTATCACAGAATGTTTTGAGATCTGGTGCTCTGTCAAAACCACGGTAACGACTCACATGTATATCTGTCACCTGAAATGTCAAGCAGTGAATTAATATAAAATAAGGAGGTACATGTATTCAGGAATAACAAAATTGTACAAGGCTCATGAAGCACAGGACTTTACCTTACTGTTACAGGATGAAATAATGGGCAGCCAGTCCTACGTAACATTTACTCAAACACAGGGCCCTTCACATACAGGGTTAAAGCATACATAGCTGTGACAGTGTCAAGGATCTGGGAAGGTCAAGCATGTGATCAGTGGCCATAGGGTTGGTCACCCCTTGAGGGGATTTTGGAGACAAAGCCCATCAGAGACAGAAGCACGTCCTAAAAAGACTTACCTACCCAAAATATATACTGATTCATAATATATCTTGGACAGACGAATTGGAAGACTCGAGTGTGAGCATGATGTACAAACAGTAGGCATCATTACGTGTGACACAATTAAGTGAGCGGCTTGACAGCCTCCTCAAGAAGTACTTAGTACTTACATATACACTCTCTCACCCAAATTGTGAATAGGTTCAAACTGTGAAATATTCAGGCATCATTTACTGTAGCATGCATGTACATGTTAGGATGCAAGAAAGTCAAAATTCAAATAAGAAGGCCAAAATATAAGTAAACCAATGATGTGCTTCTGCACTAAATCTGAATCATAATGGGACAAACAGCTAATGCCAAAAATAATTTAAAATGTCATCATCTCTGAAATATGTAACAGTGAGTCATACTTAAATTATAGACGCCGCTATAAATAGACATGTCTAAAACACACAGGTATAAAAACTGATGCAAGCCACATAAAATTTACATCATGATGCAAAGTCAATTGAAGATTTTTTACAAAATGTCTTTAATAATCACACTAGCGCATTGGAGTCAAAACAATTTTGTTCAACTCCAAGGGCTAGTCGAACTTTAATGACATTAATGGTAACTAAGAAATAAAAATGTAATAGATTGAGATTTATGCAAAACAGGAAAACTATTATCAGAAACCCTTTTTACCAGACCACTGATTTGACCCTGGTTGTACAAATATAGATATACCAGTGACATAAAACAAGACAAGTTCACGACACAAGTGTATCAATAATTCAACAACATTGAACAGTGTCAGTGAATGATGAATGAAAGATTCAATGAATCATGATTCTACCTGAACAAACCAAAACAAATTTTCAATCCCTCCTCCAACTTGAAGGTCCGAATTGCTTTGACGTAATTTATCCTTTCTGTCAATGTTGTTTTGAACAGACTTTGATATAAACACTAAAACAATCAATAAAACAGACAGGAGAACAATAAATGCAACGACTTTCATTTTGATTTCCTAAATTCGCGTCTGCTTCTTTGCGAGTTACGCCCCTTGAATGATCCACGTCAATAAACGATTGAAATAAACTCCAAATCCAAGCGTTTCGATGACGTTGATGAATATTATTAAAAAGGAAAACCCACATTATTTTTTTAAATAATTACATTTCTGGGTGAAGTAAGAATGGGAAGTATAGATATTTTGAAGCCAATTATTTTGTCCTGTATAACAGGACTAACATTCGCTGAAAATGGTGAGTACAGGTTGCTTTGTATGAGGAAATCGATAATGACTCATATTTCGGATATGAATTTTCGGACAACTTCATTGTGAAACTGGATGATTGATATACTTAATGAAACGGTCATTGTAGTTCCTTAGTTGTTATTGCTTAATGTATTTGCAGGTATTAATAATAACAAATTGGCTCTGTCCTGAATGGGTATTTAACTGGTCGGCCAATTGAAGCCACAGCTCCCTAACATTAGGGAAGGGCAGGGATAGATGTGGGGCAATCTGCTAGGAGATTTTTTAATTTCTGACCTTTATCTCCATCGCAGATGTGGACTAAGTTGTTATATATGTGGAAGTAGCGCCCATCAAATTTTTATCGGCACTTGAAAAGGTGAATGAAAAGTTGTAAATACCATGAAATAGATAGCATGTCCGAGAAGATCAACCCTTTTTCTCGTTATCTGCACCAAAAACATCCATAAAACAATCAGTGGTTCGTTTGTCCGACAATTTTAACACGACGATGTCGCATTTTTAAATTCCACTACACAGCTATTTGTTGTTGATATTCAAATCGCATTCCCCTATCGACCAATCAGAATACTCGATGGAATGAATTTCTAGAACAATGGAGGATGCTGGGAGATCTTCGGCACTATTTGGTTTTCACAGTGATGTACACTGGTACGCGTGAAACCAATTACACTGAGCTCACTCGGGCGAAAAATTAACGAAGATTTGTTGACAAATCGAGCTGATTTTTCTTGTAAACTGATAGTTAATGACTTATGAACAGAATACGATAAGTTATGAATTCTACTGCTCGCTTAGCGATTCGCACAACGTTAGCATATGAATTACACACGTGTTGCGCTCATCTATACGGGCGGTATACGCGTACCGGATACTCACATTGGATTTTCGGAAATTACATGTGCTGATTTATTTATCGATTTATTGATTATAAGGACCAATTTTAACAGGTATTCTGTGCCATTCGTTTATTTTTATTATATTTCACATGTTCAATGCTGAAAATGGCTCTAAATTGGCGTAAAAGACAGAATTAATGAAACTCGAAAACTGATCAGTTTAGCGCACAATGGGTCTTGACTAAGAGGAGATAGCCTCTTAGTCGAGATTGTTTGACTAGGGCAGGGATAGCAGGAATTTGTCAGTGTTGACAATGGGAGAGCCCTGTGTTTAAAGTTTTCAAATATAATTCCCTGTGGTACTGTGTTTGCGTGCTTCGCTTAATATTGAGGCCAAAATAGCCAGATAACTGTGATGTATACCCATGAGTGTTTGCAAATTGCACGATACACATATATCTTAAGATCAAGGAGAAATGCACATATAACTTATATAAGCATAATCTTTGAAACATCATTATTATTTGCGGTCGTGAGCTATTCTAATATTTTCTATTGATGATTTTTCTATAGTAACATAGCATTGTAGTATAATAAATAAATAATTTAAATTAAACAGCAAGTGCTGTACGATTTTTTCATTATTTTGCAGTGCTTACCATCTCATCTTTTTGGTCTTGGGGGTAGGAATTACAGTCATTTTACCAGCTGGGCTTGGGAAAACGAAAGTTAAATCAGCGCCATCACCCGGGGTTGGGGTGTGAAAGGTTTAAAGGCTGGTTTAAAGTTTAATATTGTGTCATGAACCTTTGTTACATTACATAAATACAAACATAGATCATTCAGAAATTAGAAAATAACAAAGCTCAGAAATTATATAAATTTATAAGATTATTAACCATTCTTTAACGTTTAAATTTTTTTTTGACCAACCATTCAAGACAAACCAGTCACCATATTCATAAATTATTATTGCTGAGACAATTTGATAATTCAGTACTTAATTTGTAACTTGTATACAGGTAGGTATCTTGACAATTTTATAAATTCAATTTCAAAGAACTGAAAGAGTTACCGCTAAATTGGCATAGTGGTTGCACTTGAAAATATCATGGCTAGGGGTTCGAATCAAATCATTAAGTACATTGTACTTCATTTCCTGAGATAACTTTGCTTCTAAATTCTATTGAACATTGAAACATAAGTAGAAAAAATCCTTAAAAGTGTATATTTCTCCCCAGTCAAGGTAAGCATATGTTAGGATCTCAACCATGGGGGCCCCAAGCATTTGTAAATATACTTATCATTAAATATGTTGTCATTTTAGTATACCAACCAACAGAATGTCCAGGGTTATACTGTGGGAGAAGAGAACTTGGACCGGGAGAATACTCGGACTGTGGGGTAAATTATGATTTATTATTACTGTGATAGGGATAAGTTTTAAAGAGATTTTTGATGTGTAATTACAATTTACAAGTAGTGAAAATACATTGATAAACAACGGTTATAAAGTAAGTTTAAGTCAAAATTATTAGCAAGTACTTAAATTATTAATTAACTCTTGTAGTTTTCAATAATTTTTCACAATTTGTGTTAGTTAATAGATGAAATAATTGTTTACTTATTTTTGCAGGCATGTCCTAGAGGGTATCAACCTGAAGACACTTCAATCTGTAACGAGTGTACCAGTTCTCCAACTTTGTACGACTGGTTATATCTTGGTTTCATGGCTATATTGTCAGTGCTGATGCATTTATTCTTCATTGATTATACCAACCTAAGAAAACAGTAAGTACCAAACAGTCCTACTCTTAGTACAGAGTTGTCATATATAGTGTGGCTAGTGCCTAGTGTTAAATTTCTTGATAAACTTTTATTATGAATGTAATACCGTGAGCTAAAACAAGTTTATATTTTGGTTTTGGTTAAAATAGTGTAGGTACCGTAGGTTTTATTGGCACTATATAAAAACATGCTTGTGTCAAGATTTGGCATAATGCTATAATAAGCAAATGACATGATTAACTGTGGACTATTTCAGATCTACTGGGGTGCTACACCTGTCAGCGATAGCAGAGAGTGTGATTGCTGGTTTTCTCACCTTGTTATTATCAGATCCGATTGGTTCCCTACATCTAACATCATGCCCCGTGAACAGATTAGAGGACTGGTACTCCATGGTGAAGAACCCATCACCTAATTACACTACAACATATCATTGTACTCAAGAAATTGTGTATCCATTGTAAGTATTGTGATTCTTGTGAGTAATATTCAATTCTTGATTTATATAATTTTCATAACACAAAAACATACATTAATGCTGATTCATACATAGTTCACTGTTTCCCACCCAACTAAAGCTGAACTGGTTAGTAACCCTGAAGTAGCCTTACTTGTATTGAATTTGATACTATACCAGTAGTGACTTGTTTGAAAACCAAGGTGTCTATTCAGAAAGAACAATCCTGATCAAATTCCGCGAAGACGCAGCTGTCACTTTCCTCGAAGTTTGAGGTCATTGGTAAATCTGGCAGGAAATGATACGCAGTGAAATGCTATAAAATAAGATGACTATTACTAGTATTAGTACTTTTACCTCAAGGATAAGACTACAGAAGTAGTACACCAACCAGACCTTGATATTATATCAATACCACTTAAAAGACTACCCACCCACGCCACAAAATGGCACAATATTGTGGTCAACTAAAATACAATATTTAAGACCTTTGTTGTATTTAGCTCTTTATTCCATTTTACCATTACTTGTAGTGTATAAGACTATCAATTGCCCTTCCTCGAAGTCTAATTCAGACATAAGTCATACTTAGTACCGGTATCTCCTTTGCTTTATGCCCAGCACAGTTAGTTCTGGTTTGTTCATTGGCAGAGGATAATGTTACTGCCATGGGTAGTCTTCATATGATTGAATTGCAGTTGACCATAGGGACTTGTATTTAAACATATTTTACAACTGAAATTTTAAGATGCTGTTGACTATAGGGACTTGTATTCAAAAATATTTTACAACTGAAATTTTAAAATGCTGTTGACCATAGATATTTATATATTTGAAAATATTTTACAACTGAAAATAAAAAAACTGTTTACCATAGTGACTTATATTTAAAAATATTTTACAACTGAAATTTTAAAATGCTGTTGGCTATAGGGACTTATATGTAAAAATATTTTACATCTGAATTTTTAAAATGCTGTTGACCATAGGGACTTAATCTTAAAAATATTTTACAACTGAAAATTTAAAATACTGTTTACCATAGTGACTTATATTTAAAAATATTTTACAACTGAAATTTTAAAATGCTGTTGGCTATAGGGACTTATATGTAAAAATATTTTACAACTGAAATTTTAAAATGCTGTTGATCATAGGGACTTAATTTAAAAATATTTTACAACTGAAATTTAACAATACTGTTTACCATAGGGACTTATATTTAAAACTAGTTTACAACTGACATTTTACTGTTACTATATTTCAGGTACACAATAGTGATGGTGTATTATGCTTTCTCATTACTGTTACTGATGTGTTTCCGGCCTTTAATCAGTATCAAGTTTGTAAATTGTCTGGGAACAAAGTCAATATATGCAGCATTATACTTCCTACCTATTCTCATAGTGGTACAAGCTGTATTTGGTGGACTACTGTGTAAGTTACTAAGTGTACTGTATAATATAAATTAATTTTTAAAATATTATTATTAAAATTTCCATGTGCTTAATAATTGTTGGCCACAATCTCCAGAAGCATCTCAATCTGAGCAAGATCTCGTCTCAAATATTGGTACATGACTTAATGCTAATTTCCATGCCAGGCTGTACTCAAAATAAGCATCACTATACAGGAATGGTATTTTGAGTATATTACAGTAAACTTCTAAAAGCTGGAACTTTATATTTATCTCAAATTGTCACTATGATTTTAGCAAAATCTCAATTTGGGTAGAGTTTTCTTTTTAAAATGCTTCGGGAGATCAGGACCTGGTTTTCAAATATAAAACACGACATGCAACCCATAGAGATATTTAGATTGGCACATTCAGCAGGAAGTTGTAAATCCTCGGTTATTAGTCGCGGTCATGTATCCAATACAGGTAGAAAAGATTGAGAAGATTCAATAAAAAAAAGAAGCAATTCCAGTAAAAATTGTGAAAATGCACAATTTTAGCTAGATCTATTTTAATGAGATTTTATAAGAACAGTATGTAAATGAGTGTACCTGGGTGTAGTTTCACTTTTTAGTCTCAGTACAATTGAATTACTTTAAACAAAAATTTTAAAAAATCATATCTTGGGTTTGTGTATGCTATTAGTGTTTCAATTGTTAACTAACACTGCTTAAAATATGTACTGCTGCAATATGTATATTTTGGATTAATGTAATTTTGTAAACCAATTGATTATTCTATTTCAGATTACTCTTTTCCATACATAATGATCATTGGGTCACTGATTACAAGTGCTATACATATGGCTATGGGAATACAACAGGTAAAGTATATCCATAGTAGACTCGTGCATACCATTTATCATTTCATTAGTGGCTGGTTGACCTAACCAGTTCCACAAGATTTTATTTATCACGACTTAACATGCCAAAAAAAACACTAAAATATGGTGAGTAAACTATTCATCAATGTTAAATGCACAATGTGTGTTAATTGTATATGTTCTCTTAAAACACTGCTATATAAACTGCCTCAAATAAAAAGTACTGACAAATGTGTTTCATTGTGTATATCAGTGCTTATTGTGGCACACACGTCTATTACAATACATGTATGGTAGTTGTATGAAATGGAGAATATTTCTGCAGATTGATAATATAGCAGCACTGGTTTATTCAACTGACCATGTACACACAAATGACTTAAGCATTATTAAGAAATATTGCAGTCTAGAAATAGCAAATAAAAATATATCAAATTTTCTTAACTTGTTTAAGAAAAGTTGATCTCCAAAGACCACTCACTATAGACGCTAAATATTCATTATATCTGATTTCAGGGTTTCAAAGATTTACTCATAGACAATGTAAAGAATGGTAGGAATTTCTGTATAATGGTCGGACACTGGTTGTTACATAGCTATGGTATAATCTCCCTCACGGAACTCGAAAAACCAGAACTTCATGCACCATTACTTCTTCTAGTCTTCTTCCCTGTATTATTCTATGTGTGTACAACAAAATTTACAAATCCAGATAATTTGGACAAAACAGAGTAATATCCTCTTTAATCGGATGATTTGGATAAGACAAAGTGATGTCCTTTTTTACCACGATGTCCACTTTAATGGGATAATTTGGACAAGACAAAGTGCTGTCAGCTTAATGGGATAAATTGGACAAAACAGAATGATGTCAAGGGTTATTTTGGATATGATAGAGTGATATCGGATTTATTGGGATAATTTGGACAAGATTGTGTAATGTCCGCTTTAACAGGTTAATTTAGAAAGACGGAGCGATATCCTCTTTTATGGGGTTATTTGGACAAGACAGTGATGTCCACTTTAACCAGATACTTTTTGACAAGACAAAGTGTCCTCTTAAAGCTGAATGAGGAACTGAGTGATGTCCCTCTGATCATATGCTTTGTTTGATTCATCTTCATAATTAGTATCCATTTATTGGATCAAGCTTAGAACATGTTTGGAAATAACATTCCTGATATTATCTCATTTGGCAATGGATCAAACATTTCTTTTTTGAAGAATTTACACTTTGCAATATATACATGTTGTGAATATTTGTTTAAAAAAAATCTTCATGCAGTTGTGTCCCCTTACACTGTATGAAACGTTTGTAAGAACAATTTACACACAATTGTCTCCACTTACATTACACAAAACATTTGCTACAACAATAACCATGGCATGATGCAGTTGCCTCTCTTCATGATGTACGGAACATTTGTTGTAACAACTCATATGCAGTTGTCTCTCTTTATAACATAGAAAACATTTCGCTGGCTTAGAATGAGAAGGTTGTAACTACAAAATCAATATTTTGAGAAAACAAGAAAAGCTGTTGGACAATCACTCTTTACAAGTAAAACAAGCCTTTTCAACTTCTGTTTGGTCAACATGACAAGTTCCGATGTTCATAAAAATGGGCTCATAAGAACTTAAAGAAGGGCCTTATGATGTAGATTTCAAATATGCATATTAGTATTATAAGGTCATAAGTGGCATTTATGACATTCTCATTCTAAGCCAGCGATTTGTTAGAACAATAACCATGCAGTTGTTTCCCTTTACAATGTACAAGATATTGTTAGAACAAGAACCGCATAGTTGTCATCATAAATGTGATTTTTGGCATAAATTTGACTCTTCATGCCCTGATCTTACCTGATTCAAAACACAACTGCATGCATGACTTAGGCAAATACTGTACTTATACTATCAGTATGATTATAACCTCTTGTATGCCAATAGCTTGACTTACTTTTGACATCATGAAAGATGTTCAGTATTACACATGATATTACTCAAGAATAGTTGGCCAATGAAAGGATCTATTTATGCCATTTTTTGGTTATAAAGCATAGTTAATATTACACACCCTTGCACAATCCAATGGTTTCACTTCTAAATGTCCTTGTGTTAAATATAATTGCTACCTAAACTTGATCTATATCTTGCTTAACCTGTTGACCAAGTACATCTGTAAATTAAAGTGCATTGTATTTGGCTATTCATATTTTGAAACTGTTTGTTATCGTTGTTGTATAATGATGTACATGTACGTGAGTTTCAAGAAACAAAAATGAAATAAAGCAAGTATTTATGTTTTCTGTTTCATTTTTTACAAATCCAAACAAGCTATAAAACTTGTGTTTTTGCCTTCTGCATGACTGGAAAGGTTGCCGAGTGGTTAGTGCTCTCGACTACCAACCCGGGTGGGGGCAAATATAGATGAACTGGCTGGAATGCCATATTAATCTTGCATGTCTCTGTGCTATGTGCACTAGGCCCATTAAAACCTCTAGGGAGTCTGGTTTCTTGTATCACAAACACATTCTGCCTCTTCCCGCACCGCAAGAGTACAAAAAAACGAATGCCATACATGACTCTCTCGGGCAAAGTAAATACAATCTTCTGCATCTTGACGAGAAAGGCGGGGTTATTTGGTATATTGACGAATTAATCAGTTGTGCATGATTAATCAGTGATGTTTTTAGGACAATACTGACGTCTGGTTTCGATGCTCTGGTTAGGCAAATCATGTGACACTGGCTACTGTATTATAACGGACGTTGTCAGTTGCTTTTGATGTAGCAGTTATAAGTACTTGTCGCATTGTCATTCCTAGGAAATACACATGTACTACAGAAAACGATTGAAAGAAGATACTTGAGGTTGGATAAGTACCACAATTATTTAGTATACAGACACGTGCATGTTCTATATCTTACAACGCGGACACTAAAGATTACTGTCCGTGTTTATAAGTGTAATTCATTGTTCTGAAAATGGTTTCCACTTTTAATTTTTATAAACAATGTGGACAATGCATCACACTATTTAGTGTATACATGCAGGCTTCCGTATAGTTCGACTGTGTAAATGATACGAAACTAACGACACTAGCCACACTCGGTAACATCACGCATATCATTTGGAGTGTTCAATAAGGGATATACACGTACACTATGTATCTCCGAAGAAGTTACTTTTCTATGTGTCATTTTACCTACATTTAATACTCTATTTTTTATGTTGAACCGGACTTTTGCAACACGTTAAAACATGGCGACAGGGGAAGGTGATGGACATGAGTTGAGTCATTCTCAGCTGAATGCTGGCAATGAACTGTTTAATTATCTCTGCACACCGTGTCAGAAAAGGACCAAACAGAGAGAAGCATTGAAATATTGTGCTGTTTGTATGGAATACATGTGTACCGAATGTGTGGACAGCCATGGTAGTTTTAAGACATTGTCGAAGCATTCTTTGGTAGACGTCTCCATGATCCGAAGAACATCACACTGTCTGAACTGGGGTCATTTGTTATCAGTACCAACAGAAATGTGCAAGAAACATCCGATGAAAGTTGTGGACATGTACTGTGAGAATGATCGTTGTGTAGGCTGTTCTATCTGCATCGCATCACATAAGTAAGTGCAGTTTATTTTTATACTATTACTTGTTCAGTATCGTCTACATCCTCAAACAAGCGAGTTAAGATGTCTACAGTAGGGTGCAGTCACATATTGCTGAAAAATCGACATGTCGAGAATGTTGTCCGCAACTTTGCGTTCATTGAGCGACGCTAATATTTCGCACGGCTGTCGAAAGGTGGTCTCGCGGCATTCCAACAAAACACAAACCTCCAAAGGTCAATACGTGTACACTAGAGGGAGATCAAATGTTGATGAGCCTTTTTCATGTCCATTTTAAAAAATCATATACATGTACATTTTAAAATACCCAAGCGATTTCACATGCGCAAAAACTGCTGTCAACCGTATCCGTTGTGATTGTGTAACCATCGTATTACATGTACATATCAATCAGTGCATTGATTATTCTTTCAGATGTTGTTCTGACGTCCATTATATACCAGAATATGTGCAGTCCCTACCTAACAGCGCTGTAGATAACCAGATTGTATGCGACCTAATGGCGAGGCTTAGAGATGTATCAGCATTGAAGATTTCACAGAATAAACTGAAGAACAATCTTGCCCAAGATAAGGCTGAATGCAAACAAAAGATACAAAACATTAGAACTGAAATCAAGAAAGTGGTAGATAAACTAGAGGAAATGGCGCTTGAAGAACTGGACGAGGCCTACGAAAAATTAAATAGAGAATTTGCAGATCGAATCAAGAAAATAGAAGAGATAGAAAACGAGTTAGCAAGATTGAAAGGAGAGCTTGGATTGACTCATGACAACGCCTCACAACAGTTTGCTGTTGTTATGGTCAGCAAAGAAGTACTAACTGCGTCAGCGGCATTCGTATCATCTCTAAACGCTGTTGAAAACAATACTTTAGGTTTAGATGAAAATATTGATATTTTGAAGCAGCTACAGAAGTTTGAATCACTTGTATCGCCATACATTGTAAAAATGGCTGCAGCTGAAATAAGAAATTCTGACCGAGTAGCGTCTGATACAGCGCAAAACTCAGACCAGCTCTCGTCTCCAGTGACTGAACTGTCTGTTACATCGGCGCCTCTAATAGAACCTGTGCTTGAATGTGACACACAACAAACAAGTGATCCATTGTCAAGCGTCGGTACATCTCCAGCTTCTGGGTTATCGCAGAACTTAAACACTCGAATAACGGAAGGTCCTGATACATGTTTGCCTCTAATGGAAACAGAGGTTGTTCAAATGAGATATGCAGATGAAAGCAAGCTATGTGAATACAAAGAAACTGTATCATCGGAATACATTGCACATCAAACAACAAATGATCTAATGCCAAGCGTAAATACTTCTTCAGTTTCTGACGTATCGCAAACCTCAGACACCCGGGTAATTGAAGGTCCTGTTACATTTGGATCTAACCAAGAAACAGTTTCATGTGAAGACAAAGAAACTGGATCATCAGAAGACCTAGCACATCAAACAACAAGTGATGCAACGTCTAGCGTATACATTCCTCAATATGTGGTTAATAACACGGCTCGACACAATGTAGGCATCCAAGCTGACAAAATGACTTGTAATATTTCATCAGTTTGTATTCTGGATGAGGGCAATTTATTGATGACCGACTTTAACAACAAATCTATCAAGGAAATCGATAAGAACAAATGCAGAGTTATTGATAGTATTTCAGTATCAAGTAGTCCCATATGTATTTCTAGAGTGAACGCTAGAGAATCGGTTGTAAGCCTTCGAAGTAGAACAATACTGTTTATTGCTAGATTTGGCCTACTTTCATCAACGCGCTCGTTTAAGACGGAACATAGATGCTGTGGCCTCGCTGTCATCAAGAACAACCTATATGTCTGCGATGATAACACATCAGTTCATGTTTACACTCTAAACGGTGATCGAATCAAGACAATTCGTTATCGTTCCGAAACATGTAGTTTCCCTTTATCTCACATGTATAATGACATTGTATTTGATGAAAGTAGTGATACTATATTTATTTGTGATTTTGAAGATTTAACTGCAATGGACATAGAAGGAAAACGTCTTTGGCAACGCACGGATATGAAATCACAACCAACGGGACTTTGTTGTGACAACCACGGCAATTTGTTTGCTTGTGGACGTTCGGCAGGAAATGTGGTTTTAGTAAATCGGGATGGTGAAGACATGAATGAAATTGTGGGTAGACGTGATGGTTTACGATATCCCAGTAGTGTATGTTTCAACAAAGAAAGCACAGAACTGATTCTTGGAATGCAAAGTTCGAATGAAATCCTCGTTTTCTCACTTAGTTGTTTTATAAAGACACACCTATAGATGTAACGTAACCAAATCACTAGCGACACTGTGAGACAAGAAGAATATGTATTGTGGAACATTACATTTTCGCACACTAACGTTCTTGTTTAGCTTTTGGCAAGCTAAATAACATGTAGGATACATTGTTTGGTTAATCATTCCGTATTTGTTATACCGGTATGCATACACATGTACGAGGAGTGTCAAATTGGAATGCAATTGGTGTTTCATCTACCTTGTTCATTTTTTTCTTTTTCAAAAGTGACTTGTATGCAAAGGACTTTTGTATACCTCACATTTTAAAATAGGTTCAGTCTAGCTGTAACAATACGTCGATTACCACTACCTACTCTAGTTATACGTTTCATATAGTTTGTTTGTGCGCAAGGATCGTTGTCCCAAAATGAAATGTGTATATAACTTCATAAAAGTGTGTATATTTCCCATAAAAGACATGACGAATGAACCAGAATTATATATAGCCGTGACACTGTTTTGTTAGCTTTGATTTTGCGGAATTCAACCCAATGGTAACAAATAACAGTGCGTAAATATACAAAATGTATAAACACAAGGGTAATGACTTGGTGAGAAGTGATTCAAGCATATCACGTGGTGACAAATAGCACACGTGTGCTTGGTACCTTAGAGTTTTAAACGTTTTTGCTTGAGATATGACGAAAAAATATATAGAAAATGCTCGGTAGCGCTCGCCTAGCAAAGTACTGAGTAAAGATTGATTTGGCAAAGGGCACCAAATTGCGAGCAACCAGTGTCATGAGCAATGGTAGCGGTTAAGGGCCCTTTTTGGTCATTTTTGTGTGACTGGTTGATGGGCCAGATGTATAATTAGGTACTTCCATATACAGATAACAACTTATATTATACAGTACACCACCCTCCAAAAGAGTAACCTCATTTTGAATACACAAAGTTTGGTTTGTACTATAGAGGGACACTCTTGAGGGGTATCTCCGTAGTATCGTTGGACTTTTAAAACAAAATTACAAGTATCAAGACACTTACCCGATGCGGTATTTCTGATCTTAAACTTGCCCACATCTGGTTGCACTCAGGCAGCATTTGACTCGTTAGTTGAGCTTGTTGCACTCACAGGAGAAAATTGCACCGAGCTTTTTCCAGAATCTCGATGGAGCATTTTCTTAATCACTGATCTCTAAAGCGTCGGTGCGTTTGTCATGCACAGCCACAATGTGTGCAAGGTCATTTAGTCGAAGATCATAATGGTCAGCTTCAGTTAAAAAAGACTTGAAGAGGAGAGTAAACCTTGCACGGCAGTTACCTATTCAAAGATACACATGATGTTATAAAGTTCGTTTGCAAGATACAACTTGATTAGGTACACAGCATTCGGTAAAAGTAGTGGTATTTATTGGCACTGTGCACTTTCTTCTTCTTTAGATACTTGTACTGTCTACAATGAAGAGATAGTAAGTACAAATATTAAGGCCCGCAATGGAACTAAGAACTGCGCGTTTTGCGCCATCCTTTACATATATTGTTCATTGCCATGACTTTATTATTGCTTGTATGTAAGTTTAGTGATATAGTATGTTGCGATATATTTTGTCATGTTTAATTATGCATTATGACGTAACGCACGCAACTGAGTACGTTCGTAATTTCGTACACTCGCTGTAAAACAGTAGTTGATACTTCTTTCTATTTCACTCGATACATTACATATCATATACCAAACTATTCATTATAAAACGGTCTACATTGTCATTTTAATTTGCGATCATGTAGAATAGTATGTAGCCGTAGAATTGGAGACAATGCCCGACAGATATACAAAATCCGTGTGCAATTTGTAACACAAAATATTGGTCGTCGGCATAAAATAACAGCCGTTTTATTCAAAATGTCATTAAATGTGTGGGATACTTCACTGAGTGAGACTAGAAGTGACATGCTTTAACATACTATCGTGAAAAATCACGGGTGCAAAAAATAAAAAAAAGTTAAATAATAAACCGGTAACACGAAAATAAGTGCAAATTTGCAAAAAATTGCTGAAAATTTTCCGATGACGCATGATAAGTACGCAACTGTTTTTATAAATAAAATAATTATGATTTCGTTTTTAAAATATTATTTTTGTTTTATGATAAATACTAAAATCCAAATGCATTCTAGCCAATACTTATCGAGATTATTAGAATGAAATACGTGGAGGAAAATTGTCCTACTCGCGCGTTTTAGCGATGCTTGGTGGCACAGACCATTTTCGAAACTTGATTATTTTATTATAAGTCATAGAACGTACAATTAAAGTAAAATTTGACATATAATCAGAGTGAAATTTTTACTTTTAAAATTTCTATACGATTGCTCTTAAAATAAGTCCGACACACTTGATTCTATGTGTGGAGGAAGATTGTCCTACGGCGCAATTTTGCGACGTTTTGGACGTTTTATGCAACGTTTAAAGTTTTTAAAGAGGACGAACTACATGACCAAACTAATTATTTTGAGCGATATTATGTATAGGCATGCAATGTTTTTTGTACCCGTATATTCTAGAACAATGTGGGGTTTTGTTTTTCATAAAACAGTACATGGATAAGTGTATCTGGGGTTTAATGCGTGAGTGAGTAAGGTATTTGTCAGATAGACAACGAGTGATACGAGTGAATAAGACTTAAATTGAACAAGCGGGAGAAATTGCTACCGAAAGACACCCAATATTTTTTAATTTAAAACGATGTTATTGACAGATAAATGTATTGTACAGTAGTTTTCGACACAGTAAACATTTGCAGAATTAAACAGTAATGTTTAGATCATAAGACTATAGTATTACGTAGAGTAAGTTATGCTGACGTAACATGACGTTACACAAACGTACTCAATACCGTGCGTTACGTCTATATGTAGAAATAAATCTATCTATAAATCTATATATTTATAATTATCTGCGTGCAGAAATATGCCACCATATTTAACACTCTGTGTAAGTCACGTGTAATAGATACCGAGATAACCTAAGTGGGCGTACTATGTAATAAATATCCGCCAAGAAGGAAGTGTTATACACCTTCAATGACAAAATGGCGACTAGTACAGGTAGACAGAATTTAAGTAATTCTCAGCTGAATGCCGGAGATGAACTGTTCAATCATTTCTGCACGCCGTGCCAGAAAAAGAACAAGAACCAAGCGGCATTGAAATACTGTCCTGTATGTTTGGAGTATATGTGCACGGAGTGTGTCGACATTCATAATAGTTTTCAATCATTTTCAAAGCATGTATTAATGGACCTTCCTCATGTTCCAGTGCCTAGCACTTCGAGAAAAAGTCACAAATTAATGAGTGTGACAGAAATGTGCAAGAAGCATCCAATGAAAGTGATGGACATGTATTGTGAGGACGACGATTGTGTTGGATGTTCTGTCTGTATAGCTCCACATTACAAGTAAGTGTTGTCTGTACGTCCACATGGTACTGACGCCTATTATTATCCTTATGTTTTTATTGATCGCATAATAATATTTTCTATGTCTAGATGTACCTGTAACATAGTTATTGGTTTGTCCTCAGATGCAGAGGTCAGGGACTTGTGGTTTCCACTCTTCTATGTATTGTGCATTCCCATGCCATACCAATAACATCCATTTACATCCGTGTTGTACGCCTCCAAGTTGGTTTGTGCAACCTCGCTCTCGTGTCCATCGGTGAGCTTTTATTATTAGAGTGTTTTGGTTTTCCGTAAGACATGGTCAATCCATCGCCATTGCTTTTGTTTTAGAATAGCCATCATTTAAAGATTAGTTGTCTTTGTGATTCCATTACCAAATCAGTGGCCAAGTCGTTCCTTTGTTGAAACATGATTGTGTCTTATTATACATGTATAATAAGATACAACCTTGTTTTGCCAAAGGAACGAGTCGGTGATCTTCGTTTCATACAATTCACATTTGGTACAGCAGCTATGCCCGTTGTTTGTGTTTACTTTATGTGCAAATGGAATACGTTAAAAATTCTTACAAAGAAGGCATTACTCATCAGACACATCAGAGCACGAAAGACACAAGAAGAGCATTATATAACAATGATATACATGTATATAGATAACAAATACAGACAAGCATAACAATGAACAAGAAAAAAGAAACGGTAAAGCTACAACCACACAACGTTCGACGTCGACAGTCTTCTGTCTCGGTCAGTCAAACAGAAAAGGAGCCAGAATACACGGACGGTCATACATCACATGGAAACCACACAAAACACTCGACACATCATATAACTCTAACGCGGTATTGGGACCTGTGCCACCTAAAGTAAACAGGCAAATCAGGTATAACAACATGAGGATATTGGAAAAAGGATTATCTATTCAATGTGTATACCTTGGCTATTTTAACCTGAGCCTGACCTTTATGCAAGAATATGTTACAAGGTTTTTGCTTTGACTATATCAATTTCCGCAAGCGAATCGTGCAATATCAATATTTGTGTTTGTATTACATCTCGAGCGCCTTCGTGATACTCCCCGATTATGAAAACATACACTTGGTGTTGTAAACGTAGACAATATTTCGACTGTTAAATTATGCTCTTCAATAGGTCAGGCTCATGTCAATGTGGCCAAGCTATACCGTAATTTTAATTTACTTGGTGAATAGAAGTGAGCAGGTAAAATAAACTTCTGCTCTCCCTTAATTGATGTAATGGTAAGTGATTTCTGTTTATATAGACATTGCAGAATATCGCGTTAGAGTTATACATGCCTTTTTGTAAATAAAAGGAATTATCTTCAGGCGAGGTTTAAGAATACAAAAGATACAAAAACCATCTTAACAAAAAAAATAAACACAGTGGCATTATATTTTGTCTAGTGTCTAGCAATTGTCATCAAGAATTACTTGAATTTTTCA
This sequence comes from Spisula subtruncata, assembly GCA_963678985.1. Classification (NCBI taxonomy): domain Eukaryota; kingdom Metazoa; phylum Mollusca; class Bivalvia; order Venerida; family Mactridae; genus Spisula; species Spisula subtruncata. The sequence goes on from OY787661.1 coordinate 23,216,567, forward strand.
TTTTGATATGAAGTGAGATAACCTTTTAGGGATTTTCCGACTTTGAACTGTTTAAAAATGTCCACCTTGAAATGTTACTATTCAACAATGCTGTAATAACTTTGTCAGAGTACGCAGTAGGTATTCCTGACGATTGTGAAGTGGTAAATAAGGTGAAGACAATCGTTAGATACAGTAAAACTTCGAGCACCCGGTCTATCTCGAGCAAATTTTTAAATAGTATCCGTTTGTATTATCAATACATTTCCTTTAGTTATTTCTAGAACACTGTTTATCTCGAGCATTTTACCTGTCCCGATTACTCCTCGAGATAACGAAGTTATACTGTATTAACTGCACAAGCACGTAAACCTTTATCTTTACATTTGATAACTACGTTAAGTCAACATGGTGCACAACTGTATTGATTGTGTTCTAGTCTAAGTATTTAGTATTAACTTTATAGGATGTAACATAACCGTAATGCGTAACCATTCATAATTTTCATTTTGTAAATCAGGTGGAAATATTGAACCATGGTTCTATTTTAGTATTAAGTACTCGTATTTATGATTTTTGCTATATGTAATATACAGCTGCTCATGTTGGATGCAACAATTTGACGAAAGCTTGTATGCATTGAAATCCCACAATTCCAATTCAAACCAAACACAAAATTAATTATTTGACCATGGCATTGAATAAAATAGCATTTTTAACTTGAAGCATAACATATACATGAATGTGTACATTTTAAATGCTATTTAATATCCACAAACGATCAATATAGTCATCTATCAAGTACGCGTTTGTTTCGTCTTGTAATTGATTGCATTTATGGTTCAGAACCCTTTTGTGGATCTTTTTTATTTTGTTGATCAAATCAGTATGTACTCTGCGTTCTATAGGCATACGCGTTTAAGCAGTTAATTAAAATTTCTATTAGTATCTGATCGACTACACACGTTTAATGTAGAATTTCGTATAACGCTGATCGCGATAACTATCTTGTTACGGTATAACACCTAGGTAATAATAGTGGGGATTTGGTTTACAAGTTAGCAGAAAAAAAACATGTCATAGTGGTGAGAGTATTTGATAACACCATTAGTATTATAAAAACTTTTACATCCCCCGCGAGTATGTACTAAAAAAACATACAGTTCACTCTGATTTTACTGTCGATTCCTGTTACAGATCCTGCCGGGACATCCACTATATACCAGAATATGTAATGTCTGAACCGACGGATGCTCAACATGACCAGAAAGTTATCGATCTGTTTGCGTGTATCAGTGATGTCTCTACATTGAAAAATCTCCAACTTGATCTAAAGCAGAAACTAGACAACGAAAAGGCTGAATGCAAGCAGAAGATACAGAACTACAGAATGGAAATAAAGAAAGTGGTAGATCAGTTAGAGCAGAAATCTCTGAGAGAGCTTGACGAGGCTTACAGAACCGCTGATGAAGAAATTGAAAATCGAATAAGGGATATAGAAAAAATGGAAAAAGAGCTTGCAAGGTTGAAGAGAGAATTAGAAATCTCACATATCAATAAATCCCAGAAGTTTGCCATTGCCAAGGTGGCACAAGAAATGATAACCGAATCAGTAAACTTGGCAGCTGCGCTCAACGTGACTGAAACCACGTCCCTCCAATTCGATGGAAATGTTGCTATATTGCAGCAGTTACATCAGTATGAATCGTTAAAAGAAATCAAAACCTCTCTAACAGCACCTCAAATTCCTGGAGAAATGACATCGCCTTCTTTGCAAGATACGGATGATTCGATATATTCAACTGTTAAGAAGTCAGCAAATGCTTATGAATTAAAAGTTGGATTGATACCGTCTGATAACTGGAAGGGTCCGAGTTTGCAAACGCCCCCAACGAAACCAGTGATTGGTACACCAAACCTTATAGATGATACACAGCCTAACGATCCATCGTCATGTAAAGACGAAGAAACCGGAACAGTGGAAGGTCTATCCAAAAGAAAAGGTGATTCAACACCAAGCATATACACTGATTTAGCTTCAGTTGCAACTCCAACCCAAGAAAGTCCCATAACAGGACAAGGGATTGACGATAAAGCACAACGAACGAGTGACTCAATGGCAAGCATTTATAGTAAGCCACTAGATTCTGAGACATCACGCAGTCAGGACGAGCTTATGTCTACAGCATCAGAAAGTTCTGTGACTTCTGTGCCTCCAATGGAAACAGGGTTTGGTCAATGGGGGCATGAAGATAAAACCAATCGAGAAACAGTTTCACGCGGCGACAAAGAAACTGGATCATCAGAAGACATAACACAGCGCACAAGTGATTTCATGTCAAGCGTTTACATTCCTCAATATGTGGTCAAGAGCAAGGCTCGACACAATGTAGGCATCCAAGCTGACAAAATGACTTGTAATATTTTGTCGCTTTGTATTCTGGATAATGGGAATTTATTGATGACCGACTTTAACAACAAACGTATCAAGGAAATGGACAAGAAAAAAGGCAGAGTTGTTGATAGTATTTCAGTATCAAGTAGTCTCATATGTGTTTCTAGAGTGAACGCTAGAGAATCTGTTGTTAGCCTTCAAAGTAAAACAATACAGTTTATTACTAAAGCTGGTGTACTTTTGTCAACGCGCTCGTTTAAGACGGGACATAGATGCTGTGGCCTCGCTGTCATCAAGAACAACCTATATGTTTGTGATGATAACACATCAGTTCATGTTTACACTCTTAACGGTGATCGAATCAAGACAATTCGTTATCGTTCCGAAACATGTAGTTTCCCTTTATCTCACATGTATAATGACATTGTATTTGATGAAAGTAGTGATACTATATTTATTTGTGATTTTGAAGATTTAACTGCAATGGACATAGAAGGAAAACGTCTTTGGCAACGCACGGATATGAAATCACAACCAACGGGACTTTGTTGTGACAACCACGGCAATTTGTTTGTTTGTGGTCGTTCGGCAGGAAATGTGCTTCTAGTAAATCAGGATGGTAAAAGCATGAATGAAATTGTGGGTAGACGTGATGGTTTAAGCTATCCCAGTAGTGTATGTCTCAACAAAGAAGGCAACAAACTGATACTGGGAATGCAAGGTTCGAATGAAATCCTCGTTTTCTCACTTAGTTGTTTTATAAAGACAAACCTGCCGACGCATATGTAGGTGAAACAAAACATACAGCAACTGATTGACGAAAACAATTAATATAAATGTATATTACTTATTGCAGAACAAAGCCTTTATTAAAAAGTTTATTTACCAGTCATTGACAAATGTGCTTGTTGCTGGTAATTTAGTTTGACAAAGGCTTTGTTAAGGTGGTATTTATGATCGGATGATCGCGCTGCATTTTCCATATTGGTCATAAAACAACGCACAGTCTGTCTTGAAAATGCTCATGTCAATGGCCGTCAATCGAAAACATTTATTGTGTGAATTACGAATTTTTAATTATTCTGTACGTGAAAAGAACCGTACACATTTGAAAACCCATGGATCGTCACGCTGACAATACTAAAGCTGTGTGACATGTGCTTGAAATGGGCTTTGTTATGTTTCGGGAAGTGTTTGCTTTAGTGGGTGTACGATACCCTATCGGTTGAAAGGAAAGTTACAACTTGTTATTACCCTTTTTCTTTTGATCGCTTGTTCGTGGGGTTTCATGTATGCAATTACTTGCATGATATCGGGATTTGAATACTATAAATTACATGTATGGAACTTTGTCTGCAGGTGCATTATACACACGAGAAAGTCCAGGAAAATGGTTGACGGTATGACCTGCGTTATCGTGTAAGACAATCGGGGCACCTCGGACAATTCTTATACGAATCATCACGGAAAGACCCGAGTAGTTACGATCGCGTGTAAGAGTCAGACTTATTCCCCCTAAAACCACATTGATCGAGAACGTTTGGAATCAGTATAAAAATTGCGTAAACAATAAAGAGGGATGTACGCAATATATATAACGTAGTGAGTGCAGTTTAACTGAAAGAAAACAAAATTAGTGGCATTAACACAAAAATGTGTTTTATCAATCTGTGTGCTGTTTTTTTTCAATAAGTATATATTTGTAACAAAATGTTAATGTATGTTCATGAGGTGCATTCATGTATTAACATTTACATATTCTTGTTTATATTTGATTTGCTGCTATTTAGTCATTCTTGACAAATGTTTCTACGAAATTGCTGGTGTTATTCATTCCTGACAGAAGTTTCTATGAAATGTCTGGTGTTATTCATGCCTGACAGAGGTTTTTACGAAATGTCTGGTATTATTCATTTCTACGAAATATCGATCTGGTGTTATTCATTCCTGACAAAGGTTTCCACGAAATATTTGGAGTTATTCATTTATAGTTTTACTAAAAGGGTCCATGATTGGAAAATAAATTATATTCTATAGTTAATATTTAGTATTTTGCAACACTTTATTCAAAATGTAACCCAGATACATATACATAAGTTCATGTTGCATAATTATAAACATGTAGTTTGGTAAAGCATTTCGTATTTGTCCTGAATAATTTATGTATAACTATGACTACAACTAAGTAAGGTATGTGTAGATGTGCCTCCGTAGCTCAGTGGTTAGCTCGCTCGCCGCCTAATCCGGCGACCTGGGTTCAAATCCGGGTGGAGGCACATATATGCCTGCCATATTCAGCAGAAAGTTGACAAGCAAATAAAGGCTATGCTCGGCATTTACGGTTCTCTGACACTGTACTTCCACTAGATGGACTATTTACTTATTCACGTGAAGTTTCAACCAAGTGCCGCCAACACTGTTAAAGTAATGGACCGGACAAGAATAAATTTGTATGAAATGGGAGATAATTAAAAACAAGTATGATATAGTTATAATTCAAAACAAGTATGATAGAGTTATGATTCTTTTAGTATAGTATATAGCTGTTTTCATGCTCAACTTGCCTATGGACTTTGATAAGCTCATAGAAAAATCCAAAATTAAATAAGCTCTGCTATACCGGCACACATCATTTGGCTTTTTTGAAGACTATCTATGCAATACAAAAGTTTCGGTAACTTTACTAATGTATTAGTAATCTCTATACTATTTGTAATCATGTATTGTGCGGTTTATTATTATCAGTATGTATGTACATATTGTTTATATTTATACCGATACATAAGTGCGTGCGAATGTCTGTACGGCGCGCGCGCGTGTGTGTGTGTGTGTGTGCGTGCGTGTGTTGGTGCGTGCAAGCGAGTGAGTGCGTGTATGCAAGAGTTAAGTCTGTGTTATATTGATATTCGTTTTGAACATAATGGTCTACTTCAAATGTGTATTGCATATAGCTATCATTGAAATAAACATCTTCTTTTTTCTTCATCTTCTCTTCTTCTTCTTCTTCTTTGAAACATTTAAAATTTGAGCTCGAAATTGTGTTGAGCATATTCATTTTATAATCAAGGATCGTACATGTGCAAAACACCGACGCTGTAATGGGTAAGAAAAAGTGGAAAACACCTGTCATGCTGTAGTATATACATGTAGTTAAAATCTGGATGGACGTATCACGTGGCTTTCTGGCTAAGACTGCAAGTAACAATATGTCGACAAAAATCAACATAAGCGTACTTTTTGAGCGATTTCAACGAGAACTGTTCGACGCCTTAGCCCAGAATGAGCACCGCCCATGCAGCTTAACATGTTTCAAGTTCTCGCGAAACCGACTCAGTTGCTATCCATGTAGTTGAATCACTTTCGAGCAACATCGATTACATGTTTAACGTTAAAGTTGCACCGGTAGTGCTCATTCGTCGACGAAGATTTGGTTGAAAGATATGTACTTGCAATATTAGCCGAAAAGTCGCGCTATATCTCTGGCTATGAATGAGAAGGTCGCAAGAACAAAATCGATAATTTGAGAAAGCAAGAAGATACTTTTCGAAAATTACTCTTTACGTAATGTAAAACTTTTGTTTGGTCAACATGACAAGTTCCGATTTTCATGAAAATAGGCTCATTAAAAGAGCCAAATGGTGTTGATATTAAATATGTATCATTCTTAAATTCTAAGCCAGTGATATGTTACCCTACAATATACGAGAGGTGTTCAACTTATTTATGAACAAAACATGAACACCGATTGCGCATTATTGAATAAAAACAATTGAAATATCTTTTTTAAACCATGCGAGAAAATGTTTTAAGTTAAACATATGATCATCATACATTGTATATTTCATTTAGTTAAAGCTTAAAACAACAATTTAGTAGATGATGTTGTTTTTCCTGTTTTTAAGGCAAAATGGCCCTTTTACGAGGGGTGTTCCAGAAATAATAGGACTTTTCTCATAACTTATTAATTAACAATTACAATTTAATGAAATTTGTCATATATGCATAGCAATGTATGCTCTATATATTGGTAGCAACATAATTTCGTTTTTGCTGATGATGTTCATACAGAGCGTTGTCATAGAAACCATGTTACACCAAGGCGGGTCACACTATTATTTGTCATTACCAGCCTTATTAAAAATGTGAATATCTCAATAACCCCTTGATGAATATTAACGCCTAATTGTATGGCATTACGTCGATGACTTGGAAATTCGCGTGCAAAGGTTCGAAGAAATCGCTCTGTGTTTGTTATCGTAAGTCAGTTATCAAGTGTATGTAACCAAGCGTGTCATGGATAAAAATGACGTCAACGGCGATAAACAGAAACCGGGCGATTGTCAAATAATGGTATACATTGGGAAAACCAACAGTGTTAACCAATGAAATGATGAAATACGTAGAATATAGTGTCATTAAGCAGCCACTGGTGTTCTGTTGACTCAAATTGTTTACAGATCGCAGATTTATGAACTTACAAATAAGCACTGGTGAGGTCATAGAACATTAAGTAGACGTTAATAAACACTGTTAATAAACTGATGGACGCTCCAAGGTTTGAGCCAGTTCCTATTATCATTGCAACGCAGTTTTGTGAACAGTGGTACGGAAACACATTTAAACAGTCGGAACAGTGGTATTAGATATGTTCAGAAAGTCAAAATGACTATAAACAAAAATATTAAACGTTCCTAAATGCTATAAAATACTGTGGTTGAAATGCGACGTCATAATAACGTCACGGTGCGACCCGCCTCCCTGGTACATAGTATATTTAATCTTTAATAAATTTCTTATTTTTCAACCAATTTCTTTGATATTTCGCATATGTGTCAGTGAAAGATCAAAATTTAATTATAGACAATTAGTGTTCTTAATTTCTGATTTACTGTGCTGCTATGAAAAAAGTCCTATTAATTGTGGAACACCCCACGTATAAGTATCAAGAAAGTGTTAGTTAATTTTAATTATGCATTTTTAATGAGAACATCAGTAATATTTGTCGTAAGACGTGTTATTAAAGTTCTGTTTCCAGTAATTGTGAAATGGCACCAAAAATTGAAAATTGTCCAACATTGCCAAAACCTACACTATAAAGTTAAATTGGTTGTATGATATCTATGATGAATCCATTAGCAAAACGTGGAATAGTACTACAGATGGGAGTGTCCATAGAAACTATCAGTGACATTATTTCGAAACAGTTTAATGCATAGTTCAGGGAAAATGCGAAGTTCCTACGCTGAAAATCAAGAAAAACATACCTCGCAGCCAAAATTCTTGGAATCTAGAAATGCGAAATAAACAATATTATGTGGAAAAATTGTTTCATTATGGCGAAGCAATGCTGAATCTTAAAGAATGTTATGATAGATTATGGTATGCTGTTTTAGAAAAAGCTCACAAGGATAGGGCAAAGTTCATGTTTGTCCAGCTTTGTGTGTTCGCGGCCGTTTTCATTGAAAGGCATTGGGTTTGTTATTATGGAAATACGCACATCAAAATCAATATCAAATTGACGAAATTGAAGGCTGTTGTCTATGTAGGAACCGTTTCAAATCAGGTTTTCAACAAAAAAGTGGTACTTTTTGTTCCTAGTGACTGTTCCAAGAATATAGTGTTTCGACCAGATTCAGCTTCAAGTCACCATATACAACGCCAAATAAAAAAACATAAGAATATAACTTTGGTAAATATTATAACCAAACAGTGGATGTCGAAGTCTTCTCATGCTTTAACAATATAATTTTCTATCTGGTTGATACTAAAACAACGATTAAAGAAGGAAAATGTAAACGTAATTATTACGAGTTTCGGGCCTTCAAAACGCAAATAACAACACCCTCTACCCTAATGCTGATTATGATTTAACCGTAACGTATTGGCTATTTACAATCATTATGTATACTTCTTGATATACTTCTTTACACAATATAAAAGTTTTTATTCAATTTCATTGTTACAGTAACAAAATATTGATGTTCATTTTCTGTTCATAAATAAGTTGAACACCTCTCGTACTACAGCTTTATTTTATCCGACTACTGAAGGGTTTGCATAATTTTCGTAAAGCAGAAATGCAGCGAAAGTGGTGTATATTTCCCCAAAGTACGAGTCACCCGAACCGATATTCTGAATGGAGACATAGGCACCTTTTGGTATGGATACGACAATCGTCTGGGAAACTTGCATGACCTCGTCGCTATCGCCGTATAATCTCGCCACAACGTTTCCATTGACCACAAAGTTTGCTCTTGAGTGTTGGACGGTGTGTAGAGTTGCACTGAATACGTATGTGCCAGCTACTGGTGCCACGAACGTTCCATGGTGAGGAATATAACCATTGCCGATGTTGGTAACATTATGATCAAACACGAGGTCTTGGTTAACGCACATATTGTTTTGAAGACCTTTATGTGAAAAGTACGCATAAAACGCCACCTCATTTTCAACAGCTCTGTGGGCATTTCCTGAAGAGAGAAAAACGTACAACCTATATACCCGGTAGGGCCTACTCGCATCATTTGTATACATGCAACACATATCCTAGAAGATGATGCATAACCCTGAATAATAACCTAGCGCCGCTTTGTTACCTTGAGAATCGTGTGCTTAGGTTTTGTTGAAATCAAACCAATGTAACAAAGAAAAGTGCGGCAACAGCTCGGTTTACACAATTTGTTTCGAGCATCACGTCCTGACGATGTACATAATGTTTACTATGTATGATACTTCAGTGCTACTTGCTGTATTAAAACTGCCACCGATATGCACACACATACTTGGAACTCGTTTCTCTACATAAGTAAATAATTCTTTTTTACTCATGAGTATTTTTAACCGACCGCTACATAGCATTTTGGCTCTATCGAGCGCTACGAAGCCATACGTTGTACAAGAGATCGCCCAGTAGCGCTCGCCTAAGATCATATCGGAAGCATACCAATGTCATGAATAATAATGTCGGATAGGTATCTAATTTGGCCAGTTTTTTTTGGACTGGTTGGTTTAGTGGCTGGTCCGAAAATTAGGCAGTTACATATACAAATAACAGAACCAGTTTGGATGGCCAAAGTTTGTTTGCTCTATACAGGGACATTCTGGTGAGGTTGCCCTGTAATATCGAGAGACTTTTAAAACAAATTGACAAATATTACATGGCTTACCAGTATGGGTATTTCTGATCTTTATCTTGTCCACATTTGGTTGTACTGGTTTAGCATTTGACTCGTTTGGTAAATCGTCCTTCTTGTTGCACTCGCAGGGAGAAATCGCACCGAGCTTGCTTTCCAATATGTCGATGGAGGTCGCCTTTTCTTTATTGCCGACTTCTAGGTCGACGATGTCTTTGCCTTGTTCAGCCACCATGCAAGTAAGGTCATTCAATCGTAGGTCATAATGTTCTGCCTCCGTTTTCAAGACAGCAACTGCTTCTTTAAGGACAGAGTTGTCGTTCTGGAGAGCGTCGATGTGTGCCTGTTGTTGAGCGACAACAGTTTGTATTTCACGGATTGCAGTATCGTATTTGGCGGTAAGTTCATGCACAGTTTTCTCCAATATTACTCTGGCTTCAGGTGACAGGATCTCATCATCAGCCTTAGTGTAATGCCCATAAGCATATTGCCCATTTATAATAGCCAAAATCGCTAACACAAACTTCAACGACTCCATTTTTGTAGGATTCAGTTTGCGATAATAAGAGAGCGAAGTGGCTTTATCATTTTGTTCAATTTCATAATGTACATGCATATTTAGTACATATAGTTTATCTCAAACTCCAAAAAAGTCGTAAACATATAAGGTTAACTTACGGAATACCGTTAGGGCCATCGCGTTTGTGTGGGTTGGTTTGAAACGCGATACTCGACAATACGATAATGAAATCACGAAATCACGACAGTACGATAACGATAATACGACAGTACGATAACGATAGTACGACAGTACGATAACGATAATACGACAGTACGACAGTACGACATTACGATAACGATAATACGATATCGTATCGCGTTTTCACTGTCGTACTGTCGCATTATCGTTATCGTACTGTCGCATTGTCGTATTGTCGTTATCGTACTGTCGTAATATCGTTATATCGTACTGTCGTACTGTCGCAACAATTCTTTATTTGGATATATAGAAAACTTAATATTAAACATAAATTTTAAAAACCAGTGCTCAATCAACCGTACCAATGTTACAAGAATTACCACAATATTATATAAAAGTTATCATGGGCTACTCGTCACACTTGTATAGAGTGTACTTTCTTTGAACTCATGTAGTCAACATGCTGTGCACCATAACTTAAGGTGTTTTACCCGTAAAAGACACACACAAAACTTTAAGTATTATAGTCGTTTCAATATTAGTAAGAGGGGCATTCATAAAACTCCAGGACTTTGCGCTTCTCGTCTGTCATGTTTATGAAAATAATTATTGAAGTTCTATGATATACTGTTATTGTATACATCCAATTTAATGCTGATAAGACGAATATTGTTTATTTCTACGAATAAATACAATTAAAAATCCAGAGCTGCACGAAGCAGTTCACACAACGTCAACATGATGTCACAGAATATTACTGTGTATCCAGAACCCTATTCTATACAAGAATGTTGTATTTCCAGAATTTATATCATGGCTACGTGATGTTAACTGAAGAGGTGGCGCTAAATCCAATGATAATCGAGGGGGTGGGACTTAAATTTCAAAGGAATGAGTGCAATAACTGCAGTGCATGATAATATTATCCGCACTGGAAGTTGTCGCACGCATACTGTAAATCATTAATTTTCGTGGGCGATTAATTTCCTCGGACTTTATGGTTCACCTTCAACCTCGAAATCAAATCCATTCGAACAATAAACTTTACCCTTGTATTTATTACCTGAAATGCAAAATCCACGAATTAAAGTCCCATCGAAATGGTCATATCTACCAAAACCACGAAATTTCATCCCAACGAAATTCAATGATTTTGCAGTGTACCACTGTTTATACGTTAACTGTAAAATAATCCGTGATGTCCGTGCTTGAAAAGTACGTACTGGGGTCTACAACTTTAAGGTAATAGAGTGTAATCTATAGTGAAGTAAGTTTCAAAAATGTTTTTTTTTCTTTCAAATTTATTTTGTCTAATAAAATAGGCATTGTATTATGATCATATTACATTTGCACTTGAGGTTAGACACAAATAAATTTCAAATTTGTTGACGCATATGACAGCAATTGGATTGCAAATCTTGCCCGTTCACAATCAAAGTAAACATGACATTAAAAGTCCAAGTTTGTTGTTGGGGACTTACTCAGTAGTATAAGGAACGAAATCTTACAAAGAAATGATTATAAAATACATTCGTGAGTTTGTATCATGCAAAACTACAATGATCTTGCAAACCGAAAGAAGAAAAGGTGTAATTTTCTTGAAAAACATGCACAATCTCCAAGTTGTACTCCGTGCCCTTAATATCACAACGTACGTGGTATTGGAAATTTTAATCGGTCAACGAGGACAATGTACCGTTATGTGATATTTAGCCACACCCAATACAATTTGACAGCCAATGATATAAGCCAGAAAGAGAAACTTAACACTCGGTTTCCTTATTTAGTCTCGGGCTCCGCCCTCGACGAAATAAGGCAACCTCGCGTTTGCGTTCTCTTTCTATTACATAAAAGACGCACCACCGATTAAGACATTTTATTCATTATGTGTGATCTTCACGTTATCGTCGATAACGCGATAATACGACAACACGACAGTACGATATAACGATAATACGACAGTACGAAATAACGATAATACGACAGTACGATAACGATAATGCGACAGTACGACAGTACGATATAACGATATTACGACAGTACGATAACGATAATACGACAATGCGACAGTACGATAACGATAATGCGACAGTACGACAGTGAAAACGCGATACTATATCGTATTATAGTTATCGTAATGTCGTACTGTCGTATTTTCGTTATCGTACTATCGTTATCGTACTGTCGTATTATCGTTATCGTACTGTCGTGATTTCGTGTTTTCATTATCGTATTGTCGAGTATCGCGTTTCAAACCAACCCACACATATGCGATGGCCCTAACGGTATTCCGTATTAACTGGAGCGGGGGACTAGTGGTTATACGTACGCTTTTGGATTGATGGGACACATGTTAAGAAATCACCGCCTGTGTTATAGCTTTATTTCTGTGAGCCTCTCTGAGTACTCCACTCGACAAAGTTGTGGTTGTGTAGCTGTGAATGCGTTGTCTGTACAGCTTCGGTGTTTCTGAGCTATGTACCACGATGTTGAGTGCACGCCAACAAGAGATTCAAACGCAGGTTTCGTTAAGTAGGCCGATGACAAGAATAATTCGATGGTTTAGAACCAGAAGTTCGTAACTACTACTTACGACCTTATAATACTCATTCATATTTGAAACCTGCTTTACAAGGCGCTTCTTATGAGCCTATTTTCATGAAAATCTGAAATTGTCATGTTGACCAAAATGAAGTTTTAAAAACGTATTTTCCGAGAGGTAAAGAGTAAATTACAGACAGCTTTCTCTTGTTTTCTCAATATATCGATTTGATATTTACGACCTTCTGGTTCTAAGCCAGCGAGTTAAGTTAAAATGTCAAAGGGTGACTTAACTGCTGAATCACTTAAATGGTCCCTCGAAAACTGTTAACTTAACAGTCTGAACTTAACATGAATGTGCATTTAATTAAAAATACCGGTAGGCCCCATTCGGACAGCATCATACAGAACTGACATTTGTACATGATTCTTTACATAATCATACATATCAGAATACCACAAACACTATTATTTAGGCTGCTTACAAACACAGGTCCCATAAAAAATGCTTTGCTTCCTTTACATTGATTTTGTCTGGATATTGTATTTATTGCTCAATTTTCGTCTTCATTCTCTGGTGATATATAATTAGATTCAATTACAAATAACTCGAGTCATTGGCTTCGCTGAAATCACCGTTCTGGAGAAACGTTGTCAGTTGTCTGTGTGGTGCAGTGGTCATAGAACATCGCTTTCAATTGCTTATTTTCTTCTTTCCAGTGTGAGATCAGACCCTAAAACGAACCGTTTTTTATATTTGATAAACTTAGGCTTACATGTAATGCTACATGAATTCATTGTATTACTTATTATGATAACTTATTATGAAGTCCATAGTACATAATTCATTCATAAAACTCACCATTGGATTCTGAAGCATATGGGTCCATTCACTTAAGATTTGTACGATCCACCCGGTCACGTACACTTTGAGGTTACGTAAAAAAAACAGGGTGTGACATTATGGCTAGTTTTCCAGCGTTCTTGGATTTAAGTCAAATTTTGTCGGATGTTAAACTGACTCATATCAGAGAATGGATAAATTCATGTACTTTTGGCTGATATCTTTGTTTTGTGAAAAAATACAAACATACATGTATTTAGATAGTTTGGTACGAATCAACCCCACTTTGTTAATTTCGGCGTTTTAACATTTGTGACATCACGGCTAGCTAAAGTACACATATATCAGAAGCTAAAATAAAAGTCAAACTATACTGAGTTCCAAAAGTTCCGCATCCAATATGTGGTGTGTCTTTTTTACTAGAATCTCCAACTTATTTATGATAATTCAAATGCACTTGATATAAATGTGTACTTGATATAAATCCATGACAGCTATCGATTTGACGATATGTATCGATCCATAATAAAACCACATGTGACAACACCCTACGATTCCAAAGTACACACAACGATAAACTACTATTTTGCAGTGGAAGGGAGGTAATAATCGTACATAAATACCGAAAATTATCTCTCTTTGACCACAGACAATTATTGATGTTGCAATAGAGTCTGTACAATAGGCCATATTTTAAGAAACAACCTCATTGACATAAAAAACGCAACATAAAAGCAAGTTTCCCGTAATTTTAATGTTGAATGGACTACATTCAAGCTACAACAATACCGTTGTTCTTGGTGCAAAAATATAGCAGCATTACCTGTCTAGGTCAGCGGCATTTGTGATGGTGTGATCATTCAATCGTGACGAAAATCCAACGGAAATATGTTCAACATAAACACTAAGGCTACGCAAATGGACAGTGTTCCTAAAAAGTTCTTTTAAGTTAACCATTCCAAAAAGAATTTTTAATTAAGATGCAGAACTTTTGGAACTCAGTATAGTACAAAACATACATCATTCAAAATAAATATTTGATAAAGTTGACTTAAGTTAACGAAAGTACTTAAGTTTTCACAAACCCTGTCGCGAAAAGAAATGAAAGTTTACGTTTTCTTTAGGACCAGTCTTTCGCTTCCAGTTTGTTACCGGAACCATTGAACGGCAAATGATTGAAAGGAGATGAAATATAGTTGCCACTATATCGCTGTAGTTAAATATTGCGCATTGGTCAATTGTGTTACATCTTACATGACGTTACATTGATGTTCTCCGTCATATTGTGTCAAAGTCAAGGTCTACTAAATATCAGACCACATAATCAGCATGCCGAATGTTTCTCTTTCTTGTGCTATAAAAATATTAACAACCGTATTTCTAGAACTAATTTTATGTAACTTTGAAGTATAAAATGTTGTAAAATCACGATGTACGCCAACAACGTACGTAACGTCATTATATTTTTTTTCTATTCATATTTTGTGTTATTCTTTTTTCATATATTAATTATATCAATTATACAATATGTCAGAATCAGTGTGAGTATCAATTGAGTTACATGTTACGACGCTGACACAACCTTATGTGCAGTCTATATGCTAGCTTTTGTCAGTCCGACAACCGTCTCACACTCTGACAAGCAAAAACTTCAGACCTATTTCCTTCTCATCCATAAAAAACCTAGATATATTTCGTGTGGTCGCTACATGTACATCTGTGTACCAGCTATGAAATCTTTCTTATGTGCTTTTACACTCTGAAACTTTAATAATTATGCATCTCTGTGTTATGAGACAAGCACAAAACATGCTTGCAGAGCAAAATTAAAAAATATATATAGCAGAATGTGAGTCGAATTCATTCGTTCAGTTTTGAAGTATTCGTATTCATAGAAGCTTAGCCGACTGTGCTATGCTCACTACTTGATAAGACAATCCTTAATGCATGCTTTATTGGTAAATATACCCCCATAACCTGAATTACTCCAATGTTAAAAGTACATTTACGCCCGACTGATTGTTGTATTTTATAAAAAAAAAAACGGGTCGTCATCTAGTCTCATACATATCAAAGATTAATCCTTTGCGAGTGCGAAGCCTGTAGAGCGTAAAATCCCCTACACGTATTATACGTCGGTATATCCAAAAGTAATGTCACTGATGCTATAAAATCGTATATATAATGTAAGTAACACCACGAAACGTTTCACATCGTAACTTCAGTCTAATTTGAATATGATGACCAAATTTCACAATAATGCACATAATAGTTCTGGGGATATGAACATTTTCATGAGACATACTTACGAACATCGCCGCAAGTCCGACGTCAACGACGTCACAATGACGTTACTCGCTGACACCTTCTCATCCAGCAGAAGTTAAACCCTGGTGATTTCTAACGACTCATAAAGCATGCAGTCATTTCCAAGACCTTTAAAATGTGTAACCCCATCCGACTCTCTGCGAAATCAAATTATTTTTAAGTGTCCTCTAGATAGTTCCACAGCAAAATATTTAACTCACCACATAATGATTGCAGTTGTGAATGTCGAATTGAATTGACGGCTTTTCGCTAAGTAATCAATGCGTTGAAGATATATTCCGAGTTTCAAAGTTGAGTGACATTATTGAATTTTTAGCAGCAGGCACAAAACATTTGTTTCATCACGTCACGAAAGTATTGTCTGTTTCGAGAATTATTTTTTTTATAAAAACGCATAACAGAAAATTGTTATGATAATGAAAAACAATCGTAATTTTCGTGTTTAAATGTTCATATAATCCAGTTATGAAAATCGAATAATGCAGCACGTTTTATATTAATCAGAATTGTATTGCTGAGCATTTTGATATCATATCTATGCATATCGGCCTATATACAATTAAACCACGGGAGGAGTGACATAACTTTTGGATATACCCTCGTATAAATAACTCTTCGTATAAGCCCAATAGGAACTGATGTTATTTTTTTCACTTTAGTTGTTCTCATTTGTATTTTGCCTTAGTGCCGATAAGCTAATAAATTGAATTGGAATTGAATAATGTTTTATTACACGTGGTTATGTAATTGGTATGACTTACTTATTCCACGTCGCCATTGGGTGGAATACAAGTGAACAAAAGATGCTGACCTCGGATTTTGTTGTTATATATCTATAATGAGACAAAAAGGCGTACAGTTAAACCTTTAAGCAGTAAAGACCAACTTTAATTAAACCCTAGTTTCTGAGAAAATCCACATGTAATAATTGTCCCTTTTCGGGGCATACAGTATAACGTTCAATGGGGGCCACTTAAATGGAGGCCACTTAATAAAGGATCATAATTAAGGACGTGTCGCTTAATGTGGGGCTCTACAGATAAGTTAAAATAAACATTGTCCCCTTATCAGATGACCTACAATATCCGTTAAACGGTCCGTCCGACCCCTTTCCCTGAGAAAATACGAATATACATGTACAGTGTACTATGTCCATGTAAAGGCTTGACCTCTGAGTTGGTTGTGACATATTTTATCATTATTAAACTTTAATTTTCCAAAAGTGACAAAATATGTTTCGGATAAATAAATGGTGCACTTTATGTTTTAAAACAAATGAAAAGTCATAATCACTAATGCAATGAGAATGAAGACATTGCGAGTAGATGAACACAATTACTTTTATGGTAGATACATATCATACAGCCAGAGGCTGATATGTTTCAACGCACAGCGTATGTTTCGGTGTGTTTTTATATCATGCAAAAACTTCTTTTTATGTTCTGTTTACACATACTTACATATACAGTGTAACCTTAGTCGTACGACATCCCTTGGCCAATGACTACATCGATAGCCTAGTGGTTGAGCGTTCGCTTCGAGTGATTGAGGTCCCGGATTCGATCCCAGGCCGCGTCATACCAAAGACGACATAAAAATGGTACCGGAAATGCCCTTGCTTGACGCTGAAGCATATAAAGGAAAATGGCTTCTCTTCTCTAATACCCTCGTGACGATGGATAACATCAGCAATGAGGTGTCGAGAGTGATTAATATAAGTTGAACAAACTTGTTTCACAATCGACCTTAAATAAATTAGTATAAACTAATGACTACATAGATTACAGGTTTTCCTGTATACATTATGAACATTGATAACACATAGTGCAGTGCACACATGGATAATTACTATACTTCAGGGCAAAAGTGCTACAGCAGATATCAGAAAGCGACAATGGCTAGACTTTTATTTATTTGTGCACTCAATTGAGACTTACTTTACACTATATAAAACATGATAAGGCGATTAATTACTGTTGAAACATGACGTCTTCTAAAGACGTCCAATAACTTCACAAAACCGACGTTATTTTGAATGGTGCGGGCAACATGTTTGTGCACGCGTGTCTCTGGCAATATGCTGTGTAACTTAAAAAACACCACCATAAAATATAAACAATAATTGGAGATTCCATTACACTAAACTGTGGATTCACATGTACGTCATGTTTTTATGTGTTCGAGGCGGTGTGTATGTTGCACCATAATACCGACTTAAACGTATAACAATTTGTTACCGGGCAATAATCCTACATTAAACCTGAGCCGCGGTGAATCGAACTTGAAGATACATAAAAGTGGAATTTTCTCCTCTTTTGACGTCCAATATTGACGTCAACATCGACTCATAAATATAACAAGTAGGCCTGGTATCGGTGAATGTTGGCACTGACCTAGCAAAATGCTTTTAAGCGCCTGTACAAAGAAACGGTTTAACGTATCTAATTGCTTTTCCATCGTTCTTGTGTGTGAATTTACTGACATCATGGCTAGTCAACCAATATGATGCTAACATGTCCAAAGAGTGTTCAGATTATACTGGCCACATGTTGCATAAGCCCAAATTGACCAAAATATACATATTTTGTGAATACTGATAGAATACTTAAAAAGATATCAATATTCAAAAGTCCGTTCACATGTTTCGTCCTGAAGTGCAGGTAAAGTTAAAGTATACTTAACCAAATTTCTAATTGGCCACCCAATGAAATATTATATAATGCGATATATTCAATCAATATTTCTAAAATTTTGGTTATTTTCATTCCATGCACTTATATATCGATTTCAAGAAATAAATTAGGCATGCATGTATAAAATCATCCATGCGGAACCGTTAGTGCAAAATAACTTACGTGCACGTGGTTCACGTGCCAGACATGTTTGATTTTTGAAATTCGTCAGAATGTATCCTCTGTCGATTGGCTTTTAATTAAAAGTATTGATACTGGCGAGAATAAGTAATACGGGGCGCGCTGGGGCCGATAGAATGTCAAGTACCAGCACCAAAATCCAGACATGTACGTCAAAACGTCATTTTGAAAAAAGCGATATTTATAATAACGTGGGGTTTAGCTCGAATTAAGGCGAGAAACATATTTTCTATCGATAAAATTGGACAGTATCGGGGTTTCGATTATTTGTATTCTTCTAAAAGCATTTTTTTTAAACTAATTTATAAAAACATGTGGCCAATCAGAAATTCGTTCAATGTATGCAAGCATCTGACGCCATGAGCGCGTTCCACGTGGCTCATTCTCACAAATTATAGTGTTTTAAAAAAAGTCAATCGACAGGGAACAAATTTATACCGATAAAGATACTATTCCAAGCTGTGCACGAGGCCAACGTGCAAAAAAGCAATTTCGCACCAACCGTTACGCATGGATGCTTTTGCACATGAATACGCAATTTCTTTCGGGAAGTCGATAAATTAGTGCGTGGAATGAATAAATAACACAGCCTTAGATTTATTGATATAATATATCAGATGATATAATATTTTTTAGGTTGGCCAATTAGTAATTCGTTTAAGTGTATTTGTTTATGGTAGTGTCACCCCTATTAAAAGGCCTTGTCTATTTGACTTATGAGACACATTTATATTTCTTGCACACAATACCTTCCTAATCCCTTCTCGTATTGCCGGTCGTCTGGCAGAGATGGACCTATGGTAATCATTCTTTAACTTCTAGTAGCTGACCGCACCAGTTTAAACACAGCTCCCGTCGCGATCCGAACCTTGGACCTTCCGCTCCGAAGGCGGACACCCTAACAACTCCGTCAGCCACCGTAGACTATGATATATAGACTAACGTTATACTTTAAATCATTGAATAATTACAATAAAAATAACGAATTCATTAATGTATATATTCATACAAATACGTATACTTATCTCGCATGTGATACAAGACAACGCTTATTTCCGACTTCCATGTATTTATACTTCGGGATCATATAGCCCCGGTATCCTTCACTAAAATAAATGGAGATCCGAAATAAATATATCCCACCAACGCGTCCTCGTTACCTTGCCTGACATTACTTACGAAAAAGTTGCCGACCCACACACACACCCACCCACACTCATGATAATGCGTCATTAATGTATACATGTAATATCCATCAACTTATTGACCGGCCCCTCTACATCCCAGCAACCAAACGTTGTTAAGAAGTTAAATGATACATTCATTAGTTGTTACATGTGACTGTAAGGCGGATATAATTGTGAACAAAGTCGGAAACTATGGATATTATTCGTATATCTAAGGACTTTTATGCATATTTATGCAGCGATATTGGTAAGTTTCTTGTGCATTTTATTATACAATGTATGAACGAGGAATGGTATATTGCGCGAGGCATGGTATGTACCGCGCTCTGGGTTTTTTGCTTATACATGCACAACCTACTGTAAAAAACCCTTCCCAATTTCATAAGGAAAATTGTACTGACGTGTATTATCATTTTTATGACTACATCTCTCGATGTATATACAATGTACGTAAGCTTAATTAAAACAATATGACAACATTGTATGAATGCAAATGTTTTGTATATGTCGTACATGTACATGTAGGTACGTACAGTGTATGGTACGGTCACCGTAAACATCTTAATGTAGCGGTCAACCTGGCCAGTGAACCCAGAGTCTGTCAAGCATGCCAAAACGGACTTCATTTACAATTCTTTTGTAATATAAATACTCTATAGAACAAATCGACTTATACTAATTATTTAAACTGTGAGAAAAGGGCTTTAGGCGGTGACAATGGGACGAACCTTAAAGTGATTCGAGATAGTCTAAAGGTCAAGACAAATGAAATGTGGCAAATTGAAATATTGCTCGTATAATAGTGAGTGTATTTATATGTGCACACATACCATAAACACATGTATATGTAGATAACTCATTATATAGTGTTTCTAGGATACGCTGGACTGTATTAACTGTACAGTTCATTGTTATCTTTTAAAGTCTCATGATTATGTTAGGATTTCCATTCGTCTGTCTATTTATCATGTTATACTTCTACATATGTTTGTAATTAGTACAATGTAGCTTATATACAATACTTGTGTGTGGTGTGCAATGGGACTCGTGTCTATGGTTTTTTTTGTATTAATTATTTATAGCATTGATAACATACTACTTAATGGATTGAGAATACCCTCTCAGAGGGGTTCGACTTTTTGTTTCTCAACTAAGGGTCCGACCAGCCAACCTTCGCTCGGCTAGTTTACTTTGAGGGTTGTCTTGGTCCGATAGACCTATATTAGGCTGCCGTCTCCGTGAGTACACATAATTAAGTTCAGGGCGTTAAATGAGCATGTTAGTGAATATGTTCACCACATTATTAACGGTATTAACATTCAGGGGCGTAGTTGTGGCATGTATGAATGCTTTCAATCATAGTTACGGTCGAATCGGTGCAATAACTGTAATACTGCATTGCACAACGTGTGATAACTGTAATACGGCAAAACTGCACTGGGTGTATTTACCACCACACTCATCTAGCTGTTAGTTAATTCAACTATGATATGCGACAAACGGAGACCAAACACGCGACATTACTCGGACACCTTAGTAAATCTTGGATACGCCCGTGACTAAAAACTATCGTACCTCGTGTTCAAGTTCTCTAACTAGTATATCTTGGCTATTTTGACCTGAATCTGACCTTTATGCAAAAAAATATTACAAGGTTCTTGCTTTGAATATATCAATTTCAGCAAGCAAATCGTGCACCGTCGGTATTTAGTATTTGTGTTTGTATTACATCTCGAGCGTCTTCGTGATACTCCCCGATTATGAAGACATACAATCGGTGTTGTTAACGTAGGCAATATATCGACTGCTAAATTATGCTAATCAAAAGGTCAGGCTCGTGTCAAATTGGCCAAGCTATACATGTATTACAAAGTACACCATACTGAGCATTAGGGCAATCTATTTTCAGGATTATGTGCGTCACAATGCCCTATAATGATACATGTATATAGTAACCTATAAAATGGTAAAACGTGATTTTAATCGACATGAAACAATTCCGTATACTTTTTCATACATGTGTTATATCAATTCTATATTGGCACGGAACAAAATCCCAAAACTCACCCGTAGTGCAAGGACTTCGGAACGGTTGAAAACTCGGGACTATTTCCCCACTTTCCCTCGCCCTTTTCCTGAGTTCGGGGCCGCGGTTTCACTTGACTGGTACATAATTTCATATACAAGGGGCGTTAAAAATTTCCAGGAAAAGTGCTGTACAATGTTTATCGTATGTTTAAATTACTTCAAATTTTAAATAGAGCAATTCGTGATACATATTGTACCATGAATCAGACGCATGCGGGTGTTTCGTACAAAATGAGATTGCTGCCATGGTAAAGTCAGTAACTTATGGCTACCCGGGCAAATTTGACGTCTCGTCGATGAAATCGTCAAACTAGCCAACACATTGCCCTCGACCAAATAGCTTCCAATTAACTACGACCTAAATATTGCATGGAACACTTTCGAAGGGCAGTATATTATCATTTTGGTCAATTTATTACATATTTATATTTATTAAATTTTCCCAGACATAATTGTCGCCGTATGGGAATCGCCCGTCAAATGTCCGTACATCATTGGAATTTGACCGGAAAATTAATATATGAAACAGTAGATTTAATAACGACTGCCTGTAAATAATTTTGCATGCCTCTGAATAGGAGGTATGGATAGTATGAACGCTTCCAGACGACCAATGATACTGCTGCAGATGATCATCATAGGAAGGTACGACCTGTTGTCAATCAGACGTTGGACGTTTCTGTTGATTTTGTGACACTTTTGGGTGCATTGCAAAGTAACACTTGAAATGCATACCTCGAAACGAGGACTTGTTTTGAGAATATAAAACATTATTATTATTGTGGCAGGTGCATTTTGTGTATTATTTGACTGACTGAGTGAGATTTAGTTAGAACATGCTGATAACGTACGGTCTGAGGTAAGGCCATACTAAATCGTTTCTTCGTTTATTGTCCGAGGACGAATAGGTTTGAGCGTCTTTGGGAAGAAAAAAACACAATTTTTTTAACCACTTATATCTTCAAAATCCATTGAGATCCATTGAGCTTTCATACTTGTCATACTTGCTTACCATCATGTCCCCAATCCCTATGCAAGAGTAGGTTTCACACAAACAGGTTTTCAGTTAGTTTAGTAATTTATCATTATTAACAATGCCCAAAAGCCTTATTTGTTATCCATATGATGGTGAGGATTCAAGTCGTTATGATTTTTTTTGGAGTGTTTGTTTTTTGTCTCAGGATAGCTAGATAGGTTTTCGAACTAGGGGCGGACGCTAAACGAAGAAACGATTTGGTATGGCCTAACGTTGTTTCGGGTAGCCATTACTGACGTTACTATATGTAACAGCACTGCCATTTTGTACGACACCCTCATGCGTTCGATTCATGGTACAATATGTATCACGAATTGTTCTATTTAAATGCAAAATTTGAAGTAATTTGAATACATGTATACGATAAACATTATAAAGCACTTTTCCTGGAACTTTTGAATCTCCCCTCGTACAGTGTACACTATATATACATTATGAGATGAAAAGGATGTTGAAAGGTCACAGCTGAGTTTTAAGGATACAAAGTCATATACGAGTAGTTTGCATCTACGTTTGTATTTAATATGATTAAGTTGTATGTACATGTGCGTATACTATACATGTATATACAATGTACGCATGTATTCTTTGCGTCTGTATGCTACCCTGCTCGGCTCATTATAACAATCCTTATTTTGATCGACCTTCAAAAATTAATGGATCGAATACTAGATTTCATCAACACTCGAAGCGTCGATCCATGTCGTTGAGAAATAAGTCAACCGCCAAAAATTGTTTCAATATTGCTCGA
The DNA here is from genome assembly GCA_963678985.1 of Spisula subtruncata. Classification (NCBI taxonomy): domain Eukaryota; kingdom Metazoa; phylum Mollusca; class Bivalvia; order Venerida; family Mactridae; genus Spisula; species Spisula subtruncata. The sequence continues at coordinate 23,240,422 of OY787661.1, forward strand.
GTGATTTGTTGTCAATGTTAGAATGAAATTAAACTTTGTCAGGTATAACAAAACATTAAATAATAATAATAATAATAACAAGGGTATAATATATTGTCGATTCAATAAGTAATACTAATGAAGGAAATATTCTGTTTGAAAGAATAGCGGGACACCCAGTTAAACCGAGATAAACAGTTACCTGACGGACGAGCTCATGTTTATAACCATTCTCATTTAACTTTGAACGCAGGTCCTTCCTGATATACGTTAGCTCAAACGGTGTCGCATAACAACACTGGATTTGGACTAAAGCAGCAACTTCAAACGTAGTTAAAGTGTTCAATAGTTTGTATTTCAGTCGAAACAGCCTGATACCCTAGCTTAGACTTTTTGTAATGAATTGTTCCTTTCTATTACAGATCCACGCGTGAAAGACTGGACGTTTATGAGCGACCCCATACAACCTACATTAATTATTATAGCATATTTATTGTTTGTATATTATGGACCGAAATGGATGGCTAATCGGAAACCTCTGAATATACAACCTCTTGTGATCTTCTATAACTTTTCCATGGTGATTTTCTGTGCATACATAGTCCATGAAGTAAGTGCTCATTTTCTAGAAAATATATATCGCTGGCTTAGAACCAGAAGGTCGTAACTACCAAATCGATATGTTGAGAAAACAAGAGAAAACTGTAATTTACTCTTTACCTATGGGAAAACACGTTTTTAAAACTTCATTTTGGTCAACAGGACAATTTCAGATTTTCATGAAAATAGGCTCATAAGAAGTGCCTTGTGAAGCCGATTTCAAATATGTATGAGTCTCATAAGGTCGTAAGTAGGAGTTACGACCCTCTGGTTCTAAGCCATCGATATGTGGTGATGATATATGGATAATAAATAAGCACAATTTAACCTGGAAGTAGCCGAGTCGATGTATTGCGTTAAGGCCCCTTTCACATAAAAATATACCCACTGATAACACTGTGCACATCCTGGTCACATTAACATGGATTGATATAACGTATACTAGTAAGTGAATACTAAGTGTCTAGTCCAGGCCCCGATCTCCCAAAACATCTCAAGTAGAAATCTCATCTCAAATTGAGATTTTGCCTATATCAGAGTCTGAATTTGAGATAAATTTTAAGTTCAAACTCATTATATTTTACTGTAATAAATTCAGAATAATTATGTATATTTCTGTTTTTGGAGGCTTATTTTGAATCCAACCTCGTATGGCTAATAACTAAAAGCCACATGCCAATATTTGAGATGAAATTTAGCTCAGATTGAGGTGTCTCTGGAAATTGGGGCCTGGAGAAAGAACCTCTTACCGTTCATTTGTTTGTAGCCATCTAGTTTGTTATACACATAGGGTCTTCGTAAGGGTAGTTTGACATTGAATGGCATTTGTTTGTTACATTATGTCTTCCGCTATCTTTGAGAATGAAATCTTTGAAAATTTAAGCCATTCTTATCTTGTTTCATCCTATGCATAAAAGTTGTTTTTCAAAGTTATGTCAAGCTAGACCTTTTTGCCATCAAAAGGGAACTTCTCAACACATCTGTGTTGAAGTGTATATAGCTATATTATAACAGTCATTTAATGTCAAAATAATTACTTGCATCGTTTTTAGTAAATATTACACTACCTGAATTGCAAATTAAAACTTTGGATGGGTTCCGTGTACTTTGATTCAATCGTCGAAAAATAGACGATTCCTATAATTTCATCCTGGTGTTCTAGAACACTTTCGTATAAAATGGACGGTTCGCATGTCCAATAAATCACAGACAGAGTTTCTGGTAAAACTGAAGCGAAAAATGATCTAATGGATATGAAAGCATAATTTTTTTCAGTTTTTGAAACTTTTATTAAAAATATCGTCCGATATAGCTCTATACACTTAAAATTCTTATATCATGGCTACGTGATGTTAACTGAAGGGGTGGCGCTAAATCCACTGATAATCGAGGGGGTGGGACTTAAATTTCAAAAGAATGAGTGCAATAACTGCAGTGCATGATAATATTATCCTGCACTGAAAGTTGTCACACGCATACTGTAAATCATTAATTTTCGTGGGCGATTAAATTTCTCTGACTTTATGGTTCACCTTCAACCTCGAAATCAAATCCATTCGAACAATAAACTTTACCCTTGTATTTATTACCTGAAATGCAAAATCCACGAATTAAAGTCCCATCGAAATGGTCATATTTACCAAAACCACGAAATTTCATCCCAACGAAATTCAATGATTTTGCAGTGTACCACTGTTTATACGTTAACTGTAAAATAATCCGTGATGTCCGTGCTTGAAAAGTACGTACTGGAGTCTACAACTTTAAGGTAATAGAGTGTAATCTATAGTGAAGTAAAGTTTCAAAAATGTTTTTTTTCTTTCAAATTTATTTTGTCGGATAAAATAGGCATTGTATTATGATCATATCACATTTGCACTAGAGGTTAGACACAAATTTTCAAATTTGTTGACGCATATGACAGCAATTGGATTGCAAATCTTGCCCGTTCACAATCAAAGTAAACATGACATTAAAAGTGCAAGTTTGTTGTTGGGGACTTAGTCAGTAGTATAAGGACCGACATCTTACAAAGAAATGATTATAAAATACATTCATGAGTTTGTATCATGCAAAACTGCAATGACCTTGCAAACCGAAAAAAGAAAAGGTGTAATTTTCTTGAAAAACATGCACAATCTCCAAGTTGTACTCCGTGCCCTTAATATCACAACGTGGTATTGGAAATTTTAATCGGTCAGCGAGGACAATGTACCGTTATGTGATATTTAGCCACACCCAATACAATTTGACAGCCAATGATATAAGCCATAAAGAGAAACTTAACACTCGGTTTCCTTATTTAGTCTCGGGCTCCGCCCTCGACGAAATAAGGCAACCTCGCGTTTGCGTTCTCTTTCTATTACTAATTGTTTTATTTATTACAGTTATTACTTGGTGGGTGGTTATACGACTACACACTAGGATGTCAGCCGGTGGACTACACTCGGTCTCCAACAGGATTACGGGTATGTCCCTTTCGTGTAGGAAATCCTCAACAATAATTAAATAAGTTAAATAACAAAGAGCGAATTTGTAGTTTTGAGGAGATCGTTTATACACAGGACACTGAAATTGTATATGTATGACAAAACACTGCCCAATACACTGTTACTGACTAGAACTTCGACGGTGCCGGACCAAAACCCCGTAACTCAATTTTGGCGCGAAAACTTTTTTTGCAGCATCCGCATCTGCTAAACGTCCCGTGCATTTCTGTCTTGTCTTGTCGCCATTTAAATAGCCAATTGCGTTACTTAGATGGCGACAAGACAGAAATGCAAGGGACGTCTAGTAGATGCGGATGCTGCAAAAAAAGTTTTCGCGCCAAAATTGAGTTACGGGGTTGTGGTTCGGCACCGTCGACTTTCTATTACTGCTTGCCAGTAACGGGGTACTAGCGAGTATTGGATAGTATTTTTGCCATATACATTTGTACATGAAATATCAGGGTCCTTTGGTTTATGAGGTTTGACAGTACTTGAATATACAGTAAAACTTCGTTACGACAAGCATCGATATGACGAGCACACGGCTTATTTCGAACAAATTTCAAAGTCCGGCGAATTTGCTTAATATTTGTTGTATATACAATGTCACACCGCAATGTCGATCTACCGGTTTATTTCGATCATTTAGCTTGTCCCGATAAGTCCTCGAGATAACGAAGTTTTACTGTATAGTATGACTTTTCTGTCCCTCCTGTTTATCTGCCTATCTATTGCAACCTCCTGCTGATCGTCATGAAATATTAAAATATGAATAACTCGATAATCGCTCTTCATGACCGCCAAATTCGTTCCCTGTAGTAATACGAGGGTTGTTTCAAATTTTACCAGACTGTTTCGATTACTACCATACGACTTGTTGCTAAATTTAATATGTAATCTTTTGAAAAAAATACGCATGTATTATCCATCACATGGACAAATGTCTATCAGTACAGGCTGTCGTTTGAATACAAAATATTATTTAAATGCACAATGGGTTGTGGTCTCTTTTGGTATGCTGTAAAAAGGAACGACCTTTCTTTACAACCTTTGTATAAACGTTTTCCAAGACCGTACAAGTTCGCAAACATTCCACATTTCCAAGTTTTCTCAATGTTCCGGTAGTAAAGGCCACAGATTAGTTTCGTTTCATTAATGCCATATACATGATACAGTACGTTCGGGCCGAAAATAGCATGTTCTCAGCCAATATATTAATACATGTTAACGTAGACGGCGTTATGGTTTCTATATAGGAATACTAGTATTACATATATAATTATTTGACCAAATACTTCTGGCATTTGATTAACCATGTTTATACTTTGTTTGTGTAATACGCTATTTTGTAATATAGAACATATAATCCGACCAAGTTTAAGAAATACTGATTCCATTACAAAGAATTCAAAAATCTTTTCCAGCCAGTTTTTTAGCACCCCGATTCTTTCTTTAAACGTGGTTCAACTGTACTGGAAATGAAATGTTAAATATTGCCCGATCATCCACACCCACAATCTCACTTCGCCATCTTAGACGTTGGATGAATATTTCATTAGTACCTTATCAAAGGCATTTTCAGAATTTCACGCTAATTTTTCGATATATCAATATTTCATTGGTACCTTATCAGAGACGTTTTCAGAATTTCACTCTAATTTTTCGATAAATCGATATTTTATTTCAGATGGCTCGAGCGGTGTGGTTATTCTTTATAGCAAAATATGTCGAATTGCTCGATACGGTGAGTAGTTATACAATCATGTACATGTAATTTTAAGCGAATTCTGATAATAATCTTCGAACATGGTCTATTGTTTAACAATGTGCTGATTTTTAATGACGACCAATGTCTGAAAATATTGGCAGCATTTTACTATAAACTATCCATTACAATTGGGCCGTTATTACTAGTACTACACACAATCCAAAACACAATGAATACACGTACGTAACGTCACACAACGTCAGTATTCTAGTACTACCTAGTTGAACATTACGTTGTTGCAGACGTCATTTGATGGCATTCGGAACACCTGGTACAATTCTCATTCCGTATATAGTCGAGGAGTTCCGAATGATTTGATGGATTGATAATTGATAACGCAACCGATGAACCTGATGTAGTGACATTGTTTCATGTGATTTTTACATCACCTGTACAATGTTTTGTATCTTGTTTTTTCAGGTGTTCTTCATTCTTCGGAAGAAGAATAATCAAGTTACATTTCTCCATGTCTTTCACCATGGGTGCCTACCAATGTTCTGGTGGTGGGGAGTCAAAGCTGTACCAGGTATGTTTGGGTCAATAGCATGGTGTTCTTCAGCTGCTGTTATTATTCAAACATTTCGACCATGGATAACCCATTATATCCAATGCAATGGGCACGGTATGAATCGTGTTACGCTACTTCTCAGTTTCGTCAGAGAATTGTTCTGTTTTCATATGGCTCTGACGGAACTCAAAACGGATGTAACACACGGACGGACTCAAATGTCATGTATCCTGAGTTCCGTCAGAGTGTTACGTCGGTTTTCAGTTCCGTCAGAGCCATATGAAAACAGAACAATTCTCTGACGGAACTGAGAAGTAGTGTAACACGATTCATACCGTGTGGGGTATTATGTTTTTGTTGAATGGATGTAGCGAGTAGAAGAAACATTAGTGTGTTACAAGGAATCCGAATGGTGTGATATCCCCAATGTATCATGTAGCTCTTTTCCTATCATACTGCTTTGGTTCTTTAACGTGTCCTGATTTTCCAGTTGTCTCCCTTTACTTAGCATTACGAATAATACAAATAATAAGTAAGACCTATAGTGCGCACAGGATAACGAGAAAGGCGGGAAAAGTGGTATCGGTCACAAAGGTGGGAAAATCATGCGTGGACAAGTTCGATATTATGCGGTTGGGTGGCCGATAACAATTTGCTAGTTTTATGAACCTTTCTGGATGATTTAACAAATATGGGTTTACTAATAACTAAATTTTCATAGGCTAGTAGGCGTTAGTATAGTTGATTAGTTATAACATTTATAACTATTTGCAGGGGGGTTTGGAACGTTCCATGGTCTAGTGAACTGCTGTGTGCACGTAGTGATGTATTTGTATTATGGTATTGCAGCACTTGGACCGAAATACAGAAAGTTTATATGGTGGAAAAAATATGTCACAATATTCCAACTGGTAATCATTTTGAAAGTGGTATAATAATTTGCGGTATTTTTTTATTGTGTTTAGAAAATATGGCCATGATGCTTATCCAACTAGGCGTGGACGTGATATACACGTAATAGTTTTGGTAAAGTAAAATATCGGAAGTTGAAATGTTTTGAGAACAAAGTCACCGGTACATGGAAATGTTCTAATGTAAACTGACCAGCGCAAGAAAAAATACCTATCTACCTAATATCTTAGTCCCTTATGGGACATTTTACTGTAATGAATAATAGCTACATGAATAAATGATTTCAAATGCTCTAAGTGTATCCTATAAATAATAAGTTTTCATATCATCTGAGTGTGGCCTAGATAAAGAGAATGTAGAACAGCGGCCATATTTGACCGCAACGGAAATGGCGTAGCAGGAAATGGTATCTGTTAAATATAAGCAAAAACTGAAACCATGAGCCTATGGATGCCGCATGATGTCTATCCCCGTACGACTGACTTAAACAAGTTCCTCTTAAGATTGAAGCAAGCTCCTCACATTACGTTGTACGTGTTACTTACTAACTGGTATAGCTTGGCCACATTGACACGAGTCTGACCTATTGATTATCATAATTTTACAGTCGATGTATTGTCTACGTTTACATCACCGATTGTATGTTTTCATAATCGGGAGTATCACGAAGACGCTCGAAATGTAATTTACAATCACAAATCTTATATGCCGATATTGCACGATTTGCTTGCGGAAATTGATACATTCAAAGCAAGCACCTTGTAATATATTATTGTATAAAGGTCAGGCTTAAGTCAAAATAGCCAAGCTATAGCACAACGACAAACGAAAAGGTCACTGTGTAGGCAGTTGGCTAAGAGAAAGTTCGATACCGCTGGTTGATAAAATAAATAGGTCCGGTTGTGTTATTCAAATATTGATCTAACTGGACCAACCAATCAGATAACCACATATGGAACTGTTGGTCAGTTACAGCCAATACGATTCAATGGCTATCCTTATCCTTCAATTAAATAAGGTCAATATTGAATACCACCCAATGAAAAAATGGTCAACTTTGAAGTGGTACTACAAACTGTTGCTTTGTATAATGACAACTATCAATGAAACAAATGAATACAAAGTTAACCAACTCACTATTTTCCCACTGGCTAGGTGTGTGTAAAGTTATCTTTCTTTCAGCTTATACGTCTGCGCAGCACGATTTCGTTTTACAAATATATGGTACAGTTTTCAAAAATAATGTTAGATGCAATTTTGTATGAAAGTGTGTTAAAGTACAAATATAGTGACCTCTTGGGGGCAGCCCATTTTGGTTTATGATACACTGGGTGACCGACGATATGTTCTTAAAATATTTTAATATTACGCAAGTGTATGAACTTATATAATATCTACTTATCTTATCTGTATTTTTCATTTACTTAAGGCTTTTTTTCAATTTCAGGCACAATTTTTCATAGTAACATTACACAATTCCCAGTTCCTGTTCAGAGACTTCAGTAAGTGCGGTTATCCTTGGAAGTACGCGGCCTTTATTCAAGGATTCACGACAATCGTCGCCATTCTCTTCTTCAACTTTTATTTCAAGACCTATAAACAAGGCAATGACGTCACGAAAAGATCACATGACCATAACGGAGCCGTCACTTCTGTGTCTCAAAGCAACGGAAAACTGGTTACTAACGGCTACCAAAACGGACATACATCGAAAGATATACGACAGCGGAACTGATCAGGATTAAGACGTTTAGCAAATTGACGATTACTTTGATTTTTATACTCATTCCAACAAGAGATCTGTAACAAAGTAATTAGAATAGATCTACATTATCGTTTATACTTTAACTAAAAAATTCTGATATTTTGAAGTAATCTTCATTTTTGCCAAGTATAAAACTGTTCTTCTTTTATTTATGCACATAGCTATAGTAGTCGATGCACTCTCGACAGTATATGTGCACATGATAGGCCTACGGTGTTGGACGTATTCGAATATTTAATTTGGAAATCGAATATTCCTTCAATTTCCGAATATTCGAATATCCAGTACCATCCCTAATTTATATTGATAAAATTAGTGTGTCTTCAGTTTTGTATATGTCTTTACATTACATGTATTTTTTTTTTATTTTGTACGAAGATGTATTTATAAATGAATAAAATTGTAGCTTTTGTTTACTTTACGTTTATATGACCAAAATAATTACACCAACATGAAGAGGAATCATCAATGTTTGTTTGTATCAAGTTTCAAGAAAATCGGCTGACATTTATTTTTTTCACGAGGAGCGTGATCAAGTACCTTAAATACTGGTCAGATTTTTACAACCGTGGTTCCAAAATATCGACATTAAGTTCACCTGAACGATGATGCATAGTATATAAGGAAATTTTGTTTTCAATGAAAAATCCACATAACCCCACTGGCGCGTTTTTAAATCCATTAGGTGTATATGAACGATGGTGTTTGCAATGAAACTCGCCAACAGCTGGTCGTAGTGTAGAAAGTGTAAATTAAGTAAAACCAAATTAATGTACGAGACAGATGCAATGTCCGTGGATCGATTTGTGAAATAAATCAAATCGCATGCACGTGGTGACAGACACTTTGTTCAGTGACTTTGAATGAATAACTTTTCGACTGGATATCATTAAAATCGGGTAAGATGAAATATTCCATTTTATATAATAATAAAAACGCATTAAAGAAAAGTTTATTGCACTGATTAAAAACGTTTTGCTAAATACTTTTAGACATGCAACTATCAAAATGCCAATTATAATAATTTTCATCAAATAATTTGAAGAAAACTTCATGTTGACCCATAAAACGAAGTGTATAGATCATGCACTTTTAGTAAGTATTGTAGCAGTCATCAATTAACGTATATTTAAATCAAAGCGCTGATAGCGCTGAAAGAACATGGTTTGATCATGCGGCTAGACAATTATGTTACCAGCTACAAAGTAGTGTAGGAATCATTGCATGAATGCAATGCCATTCTAGTACAAGGTCTGTTATGGTTTCCTAAATACGTTCTGGTACGTTCTTACATACGTTCGGATGTCGGATGCGTCGCCCTAACTCATACAAGTCACGTTATGTGTCGTCGTAGTTTCGCTTTGCGCTACAACAATAAAAAAGCAAGACTGCGTTCAATAAACGCGTATGCCACCGTTGAAGCCATTTCAATAAGTCTAAGTCCAAAATAAGGTCAAGGTGAAGGTCAAAATGGAGTTAGGTGATACAGGCGTGTAGAGAGTGGTCATATACAACATCCATGCATGTTTGAAAGATTTGTAGCAAGCCATATTAATGCTAGAAGAAACGGTCAATTTGGGTTAACCAGGCTGGACGGACGGATGGACGGATGGACGGACGGACTGGTGAGTCACTATATGCCTCCCGATCTATCGATACGGGGGCATAAAAAGCGAAAACATGGAGACACGATAGTCAACATCGTCGCGTAGTTTTCGAATTTCGCTTTTTTGTGGCGAACATTGTTTGACTGAAGCGTGAGAGAGATGGAAAGTTCATTTTCTGTGAAGCATGACATAATATACGAGGGTTGTCCCAGAATAGCGTATAATTCTTGATTAATTTACTCCAACATAACGATATAGTTTTATAATTTTGCATGGACATTTCTTCAACCATTGCACGTGTATTTGCCGAAATTATTTTTTATATCAGTATACGTCGTATTCGATATATGGATGTATTTGTAACCCATGGTAACGTATATATCGTTGTGCTAATTTTCTATACTCCACGCACTCAGAGAAGTTCAGCAGTAGTCGATCAAGTTTCGCTCATGGTTCGCTAAACAATTCAAAACTAAATTTATCCATGTGTGAGTGACTTTTTAGTTTCATCATGTGTTTACCTATTTCACCATGCATGATAAGCATGCACTGATGCAAAACCCAAAGTTTTATTTGATTTTAAAACCGTGCAAAAAATAGGAATATTTTCAACTGGATAACACAATATTAATAAACGCAGGTAAAGTAAAATTTTCCATTTTATGGGAACATGTACAATATAATAATATATCAGATCGCTTGCTATGATAAGGTTGTCCTTATAAAACGGATATACATGTATACATTTATTTATAGTAAGCATCACAAGGAGCTCCTTAATACGAACCGATTTTCATGGAAATTTGAGCTTGTCACGTTTTCCAAAATCAAGTTGAAACAGCTTTCCATAAGTAATGATACACTTACCGGTTTTTAAAAATATTTCATTCTAAGCCAGCGATATGACTTTCCATGTATCCGGGTTAGAATAACTAATATAGTACAGTTATATTTCCTGAACGAGTTTTATATAAATATATGAATTGAGTGGGTGATAGATTATTCATATCATATGACACTAAAAACGCAAAATTCGCACCGTTTCATTGTAAAAACACACCCATGTTGTATAACTTTATATTGAACATGTTACGTAGAAGAATATACGTTCTCGCTGTACTAACCCAGATGCAAGGAAAGTCATGTGATATATGAAGGAAAGCATGTAACCCCCTAAACACTCTGAAGTTTCTGGTTGATGACGCATTTCTTGACGACCATCTGCGTCTGCCTTCAAATTCATCAGGAATATGACCACGAAATGTCCATCAGTGTTTTGCCAATCTTGAATGCGCGTTGCATCGTGTCCGATGGTAAATACAACACTGGAACTTACTTATAACGAACTCGCTTATAACGAAAACTCGGTAATAGCGTAAGGAAAAAAATCCCCGACTGCATTCCTTCTTTATTTCAATGTAAATTGTAATTTACCCGACTCGCTTATAACGTAATCGGATGTTATGAAAAATCGTATATAACGTAATGATTTCTAAGTCCCTACGGAGCATTTTGTGTGCATTTCTGCTCGGTTATAACAAAGGCGATACTTGTGTGAAAAATATGTGTTAAAAGTTGCGCCTCTCACATTTGTCAGTGCAAAATAACTATCTAACCAATAATTATACCCCTATAAACTTCGTTGAGTTTACAATATTATTAACTTTTGTAAATGTAGCTGCAACATTAAAACGGAATATTAGACAGAGGAAGAAATACGTGGGGCCACCATCAACCATGTCACAATCGCCATCGCTACTTACTAAATTGTTTTAATGGTTTAACGGCCCGTGCCAAGAACTTGCTTATTAGTGGACTTATAATTATCATAATATTAGCATACCTTGTCAAACTGCTAAGACAATGCATTATTTCGCATAGAATATGGATTGATATATTCCAAGTAAGATATTGAATAGAACTCGTTAATTACGATTTTTTTATCAGTTTATTAATTTAAAACTATGTTCAGCATCGTGTATGCTTTTTCTTTATACATTTCGAAGCAGGCTGTACATGCTGTACTTATAAATGACATACACGATGGAATTAATAGACAAAATATTACGAAATACGTTACACTCAATCTCATATAACTTTGTACGGATATAGAGAAAATCGGATATAGCAAACGGAATTTCTTGGTCCCCAGGATTTCGTTATAACCGAGTTCCACTGCATATCTTTTCTAGGTATGTGATATCTCAAATCTATAACCGAAAGTCGAATATGTTTCCTAACAAAGTGGCAGGCAGCACACTTAAAACTTAGTTGATGTTTTCAATCGGAGTATCGTAAATTGCCTTAAGTTTGTCGGTCAAATCGTCACGTCCAGTGCATGGTTATGTTCTGGTGCCACATACAAATCATAACACTGGCGCTACATGTTATATGAAGTAATCATAATAGCACTGTGTATAAAGTAAACGAGCTAATCAATTTCCGGCAATTTGCAATAATGAGTACACGTTGAATTATTGAGTACGACAATAATGAGTACCATAATCAGGTTTTGCATGTGCTTTCAATAGTAGTGAATGGTGCAAGTTGAATTTTTTAGGATTTTGATAAGCTATACTGTGATTTGGTTTATACGCTGTAAATGATAAGTTAAATTGAAAAGGTTGTGATTGAAAGATCACACCAGGTGTACGACTACCGTCCCATTTATTGAGTAATACTTCAACAAAATTCTAATTGTACAACTCTATACCAAAATGTTTAAAATGACAACCCTGAAAAGGTGAGTATCTAAATCGGTTAAGGTAAATGCTACCTTTTTCAGTTGAGCGCAAGGTTAAACATCGCAGTCCCTTACACGTATCTCAGGTATCTAGAACTACCATGATCCAAACGCAAAATGCAAAAGCTTAAACTTGAGGTGTCAGTAGCTTTTCATGTATTACAATCGAGATAGTTATGAACAGTAAATACTAATTTACATTTAATTTATTGAAAAGAATATCGAAGAAACTTTAAACACCAACTTTTACTAATTGGTAACAACTAACAACGTTTGTAAAGAGTAGTACTGTACACTAATATCACAACTACAATGTAATTGTAATTTTAAACCGCATCCTGAACTTTTAAGAAGTAGGTTCTTTTGCATTTACTTCTTAAGAGTATTAACTGGCAAATGCAGAAGAAACAACCCTTAAACTGTTAACATGTTTTATTATAAACATTTATTTAACACGTATTATCGCGAAAACTGCAAATAATGGATGAAAAAATACAAATATCTTACAAGGTATATATTAAACTTTACTGTTTGATTCCTTACATGCGAAATTTCATGCATGCCAAGTTTTATGCTTATTTAACCAAAACGTTTTCGGTAAAATATATGGTTCAGTTTTTAGGGGTTGTCTCTTAAATCTAAGAATATCTTAAAAACTAGTCGAGCAAACTGCTGGGAATTTTCCCAAAGTATCAAGGCATTAATCGGATCTTCATAAAAATAACAGGTTTTATATACCTTGTACAGAAAAATCCAAAAGCTAGCAATAACCTTAAATTAAATGTACATGATTGTTACTAGTATATCAAAAACATTAAGCTTATAATAAAGTAAAACACCTTTACGAAAGGATCCTATATGACAAAGATTCTCTTCATTTTGACTTTGAAACTCTGCTGTCCCTAGGTCACGTGATTACCAATTAGTATGGCGGCTCTTTACCTTTCTATTATACCAATTTATATTTAGTTTCTGTTTTGTTGGTATTACTTATCGATATTTATCATTTGCAAGTTTTAAAGTCAAGAAAAGAAAGGAAGTTCAAAAGCAAATCAGTAACATGTTATTCTTTATTGCAGAAATACTCCCCAACAATGGTGCCTTTAAGATGGAAGATGCGTATATTAATAATTGCTTCCATAATGATCGTATATTATTATATCAACACTGTCAAACTACAGAATACGTTGGTGAATAAATCAAATGCCACCTACGACCAGGTGTCTATGAATATCCACACATCCGTAGATCAATGCAGCCATGCTTTCGATTACAACTGGACGATCCTGCTTACAGCCAACGCGGCGTACTATGATTTCTTTTCAAACTGGTTGTCGCATTACCAACTTCTCGGAATCAACGTACCAATCATTATTTTGGCTGAGGATGATGTGTTATACGCTAGACTTCTAGCACAATTCCCACCAAACTGCAATAATTCTTTGAGCGTAGAAAGAAGCACATATAATGCATCAACAGGAGATATCCATCATGGCACTGTCCAGTACAAAAAACTTATGTCTGCTCGACCTACGTCTATATTGAAATATTTACAAGAAGGGCTCAATGTTCTATTCTCTGATTTGGATACAGTATGGCTGAAAAACCCATTTCCATATTTTAAAGGGGCTTACGATATATGGATTGCGCAAGAATTCGGCAGAATTTACTGCGCTGGTTTCATGGCTATTAAGAGCAACAATAAAACAATTAAACTAGTGAAGGATTGGAAAACAGGATTAGCTACTGGACATCTGCAAACAAATCAGCCACTTTTTAATAGGCTTCTTAAAAAATCGGACGTGAAGTTCAAACCACTGAATGAAACTGCGTTTCCTCCTGGACCGTCATATAACAAATTCAATGAACAGAATCGGTCCAAGGTTGTTGTTATGCATAATACGTATGTTCTTGGTCATAGGAAGAAAATGGAACGATTTAAACAGTTAGATTTATGGTTCCAATCAGTTTAGTGACTACATGTTTATGAAAGATCAGCTCAAGCACAATCGTGCGATGTGCGAACGTTTTCTTAAAACATGCGCGTAGAAAAATCTACTACCAAAGTATTGCAGTGTATATAAACATGATTTAGAACGGCGAGCCCTCAACACACGGTTGCTCATGGACACCTCATGTACATTTGTGTTAAGGCTGAGACATGTATTGAAGTCTTAAACCATACGATGCAGGGGTTTTAGCTTATTGTTTATGTTCAATACATGTAATTGCTTTTCCTACTTTTCAACCCCAAAAAATTTTTGTTTACCCCAAGTTGCCAAATGTTTGCAACTACAACTACAACTACTGTAAAATCATTAATTTTCGTGGGGGATTCAATGTCTTGGATTTCGTGGATCACCTTCAACCACAAAATCAAATCCCATCGAACAATAATTTTGACCCTCATATTTATTACCTGAAATGTAAAATTCATGAATAAATGTCCCATTGAAATGGCTTTTTTACAAAAAACATGAAATTTCATCCCATCAAAATTAAATGATTTTACAGTGTAATGTAATAGGTAGTAATGAATTCAGAATGGAAATTACACGGAGTACAAAAATAAAAGAAGAACATAGAGATTCTAGCATAAATAAATATTTATTGAATCTATACATACATCAACATGCATGCATATACTACTTCCATAAATAACAAATTGCAATAGTTAAAATATGAAATAAATGACTTAACAATGTTTACAGTGTTAGAGGAAAATTACCATTGAAGTAATTGTAACAAAACCAGGCACACTTACAGTTGCTAAAACATCAGCAGAATGTACAATACAACTATGATGCCTCAAACATAACAGGAATTAACCTTGGACAGGTAATTATTTGGTCTTAGCAAAGTGTGGTTGTACTAGTTATACAGAAGATATCTTAAACTGGCACAATTGTAGATGGCTCAAACTATTTCCTATCAAAGTCAGCTTAAGTCATCAAAGTTCTACTGTATAAAAGACTAAAAGTCAATGGCATAACACATTAGACCTGTAAATTCAAATCCTACATAATCATGTTAGTCCAAAGGTAGCCAAATGGTAATTTCAGTTATTGGTGCCAAGAAAAAACCGAACATCATCGATATGGGGGCATAGAAAATGTAACCCCCTCGCTCCCCCTTTCAAATAACAAAACCCATGCACGGCAATAAAGCAATTAAATTTGTACCAGCCTTATTTATATGTGCCATTTTGATACATTTGATCTACTTATTTACTCGTTGGCAAACAGACTCGTAGGTGGGCACAAGATTTCCTTCAACCAATCGTTTGGTTTATACAAGAAGTTACAGTATCCCAAAAACATCGGAAGAACTGAGACGGATCCATTGACGAAAGTATCCATCAAAACCATCAATAGAAAAATTGAGAATTTTCTTAAAAACTGGAATTTTCTAAAAAATTGGATTTTTTTCGGATGTATTTAGTACAGATGAGATTGTGCAACAGTTACAATACTAATCTAATATCACAAATACAATATCACAGAATGAAAGCAATAAAAACAGTCTATTTACAACATTAGTAGAATACAATGTACAGTATCACTAAATGAGGTAATATATATGGAAGGTCAGGTCTGATGATCACAAAAAATCCTCAATTTGATACTTATCTCAAAATCAATTAAAAGATTCAAGTTGAGATCCATAGACTCTAAACCCTCACAAATTTAATGAGTACAAATAGTAGGATTACCAAATTTTTTACACCAAAACTGTCAGTGGATCCAAGCTCCCCTCCCTCTTTATCCACACATGAGATCAATAATTGATTCTGAGATTGACAACAAACTGGAGAAGTTAAAGTGATCACCAGAAACCAAGTGTACTAAATTACACTGGCAATGCACTGATAAATTGAGATGCAGATACTGTTGGAGAAATTTTAAAAACTATATTAATATGAACATGATTGTGTATTGTTATACTTAGGTGAAAACATTTATACTCTTTTCTATGTCAAAAGAATTGAACCACAAAAAATAAGTATCACTGTATGCAGCATTTTTTTAAAAATAATTCCAGGTTTGAATATTGTCAGTTAACTATTTATACAAGAACTATTTCATTTAAATATGCATACATTGTATACACCAGAAAATATGGACTAAAACTTGAACTCAAATGGGCACTGAGTTCCCATATTGCATGCAGTAGACTGGAGAAGTATTTTATGTATTGTTACATCATCTACATTTTCAATAAGCAATAATAAATCTTTTAGTCAAAGCACATTTCATTCAATGATTTCACTGAAAACTGTTTTATGATGAAACAACAAATATAGTTAGATAAAAAAGAACAAAAATCTTAACAGATTAGAATGAATACTGTAAACCTAGAAATTATTTCGCGCGATTTAAGTTCGCGGTGTTCGCGGTTTGTAAAAATCCGCGAAAGTAAATAGCCGCGAACAAGTCCAGGACAAGAAAAACGCGAAAGTTTCTCGTTTTTGAAGGAAATTCATAATTTTGGTACGATGTTTATAAGACCGTTTTATAAGTGCTATTTTGTCAAAATATGGAATGTTAAGTGTATGTACTTTTTCTGAATAAAGCCTTTTATGATCACGGTACAATAATGAAAACACTTCTTAAAAACGTGTTTAACAATACACTCAATATAAGTAAGTAAGTAAGTAAAGTAAATATATGAACAGGCGTGTAAAAAGCGCTGTTTATTACCGGGTATGTCATAATACAAAATGACTTATAGCGTCAAAAAACTGTGAAAACATTACCAGCGTTGTTTGCAAGTTTTGTAAACAAAACAATAGATAACTATCTACATCAAAAAGAGCTTGAGAGGGTTTAACAAAGGTGAGAACTATAATTAAGAAACAATTATATACGAACCCATACATGCCATATTTCCCGGATCGTGCGGGAGACTCCCGGATTTAAGGGACTTCTCCTGCCCTCCTGCATCTTTATCAAATCTCCCGCATTTCACGAATTTCAAAATTCTTAAATTTCCGGGGATCAATTAACAGTTAATCAATGAGCCATCATCTAAAAGCCTTTATGACACCCCAGGAGAGTGGTCACTTCAATAAACAATTGATAATTAACCCGATAAGAGTATACATAGGTGTCATAAATTAGATAAACATGCTCCAGGCTCCAGCTGTTGTTTACAATTTGGTTAGAGTTAAAAACCAGCTCAGACCGGACATTCCTGTACATTAACTCGGAGCAGTTACTTCCCTTTGTTAAACAGTAAAATCGATTTCAGTTTGTATTTTTTTTTATTTAACTTAAATGGTATTCAATTAGGCATCACTTATTTCAGATATATTTTGAAGCTTTTTAACAAATTGAATTAATTAATAAGTAAAGATTTTATTTAACAAGGCTGTAAATTTGGTTTCCCAATCATCTATGTGGGCCTAAACTAATTTTATGTCTGAACTACAATTTATTAATGAATTTTTGTGTCTGACTGATTATATGTAAATTGCATGTAAGCAAGTTTTTTTTATCGTAGCAGTTGTTTCCTATAAGAGTAAAGTGTTTTTAATAAGTTATCTGAAATTTCTACAGTAACTTGACATTGTTTTCCTTGATGTGAGTAATGTTCAGGTGTATGATGACTGAACTGGTATATCATAGATGTAACAATGCAATTGGCATATAAAATTCATGCTTTTTAGTTCGCGCAAGAAAATCTCCTGCATTTCATTGAAATCTCCTGCATTTCCATCACCAATCTCCTGCATAGGCTCAAGGAAAATCTGGCATGTATGCGAACCGGTCATTGTATGTGGCAGGTTATAATATCAATAATTCTGTCACTATGCGACTTAGTTTTCGCGGAGTTCGCGGGAGACTAAAAAACGCGAAAGTTTGTAGCCGCGAATATGCCGACAATCGGCAAAACGCGAAAGTTTCTAGCCGCGAAAGTTTCTAGGTTTACAGTAGTTGAATATTAAATGCAACGGCATAGATAGACAAAACATACCATACACACAATGCAAATAACATGGCAACACTTCAGCAATTCAATCCATGATAGATCTATCAGGTATAACATTCAGTCATTCCAGTCGTTGAAACTGTACTCAAATAAGAAAAAAAAATCATTTGCACACCATTCATGAAACATTCTATTTCTACCAAACAAATCAAATATACTGTGTTCCCTTGAGATTAAAGGTCATTCAACAGGGGAAAAACCAAATGACCATGCACTTATGACTGTTGAATACAAGCAAACTAATGTTCTATGGAATATAACGATGCATACATCCAGTGCAAATGGAATACATTCAATTTTGGTCCATACAATAAGCAAATGTTTTATATTTTAGTTTCATTAACTAACACCAATGGAAACTCCCACATTGATGAGTCAATGAATATTCAAATAGCAAAATGTCATATATGTAGTATCAAGTACATACTAGATATTTAAATACACAGTTCTAATAAATAACAAAACATATTGGCACTACTGGACTACTGAAATACATACATATATGTGTAGCATATGTTTTAAAACATGCTAAGTATCATGACAAGTGGATGCATGTCTTTCTCCTGTGCCATTCATAGTTAAAATAACCGGCATCCCAGCAAGTAAATTACTTGTACCATATTTATTTTGACTTGGGTTTGACACGGCCTGGGACCAAATCATGGGCATCAAGCACTCAAAGCAGACATAGGCGGTGACTTGTTTTCTTTCCGTACAGTCTCACAACATTCAACAATAGTTCAAGGTAAGCATTTAGAATATAACGATATTTTAAAAGCATATTTTTATGCATGACACCTTTTTTTAACAAACAGCAATTTGTTACACTCAGTGAACATTTAATAAAACACAGGCAAGATTGTTACATAAAGCCTTATCGTAAGTATGTTAGTAAAATACATCTAATATTTGATGATGTCACGCCAACATATTTTAAAGGTTCAAGTGTGCAGAAACATCACTTAATGACAGTGTACTTTACAAACTACTATGGTAATCAACACACTTAATTTCAGCCATTTAACAAGTTCAACATAATCTCAAAAGAAAATTGTTCAAAATTATAATTATTTATCAACAGTTATTGAAAATCACTATGGCAAAAGACGCTATAAATATCAAGAATTTGATCAAAACAGCAATATCAAGCTAAACTATAATAAAATATTAGTTTCAAAACGTAACTCTTTAATAACATGTCAATATGGTATTTGTATAATCTATGAAGATCGGTCTACTTCCGTTATAGATGTGTAAAATAAAATCTATATATCAGTAATAACTTGTATTAATTCTAAAATCTAATATCGTGTAATAATTGTCTCAGCTCTCAACAGGTGACATTGAGCCATCAGAGTCCCGTCTCTTTGTGTAGGTATCTTCGTGGTTTCTTACCGCAGTGTCTTCAAAATCATCATCATCATAATCATCAGTGTAGTCGTGGACGCTTGCAGACCTAGAACCACGACTGTGTACAAAATCTTCATCCAAACCAACACTCCTCAAAGTGGCATTGAATTTCTTCTCAGCTTTGTTCTTTGCATTAACCTAGAAAAGTAAAAGTAGGTACGTTTTATGCATTATTATCTCTTCCAATTTTAAAGAAGCAAGCTAATTTGACAAATGGGGCACACACTAATTTGACAAATGGGGCACACACTATCAGTAAAAGTATGTACAGTAGATCAACACCCTTGGGGAGCTGCAAAAATGGTCATCATTCTGGGGTTGTTGATCTACAGAGGTTAAATTTGTAATTCATGACATAGAGGCACACATTTTAATAAAAAAAGCCTAAAGGAAATTTTCAAGGTGTTTTTGTAAAGATGTAATTGCTCTATGGATGGCAGCTCAAGAGAGGATGTACTGTACATGTATGTGCACAACTTCATGCAGCTGACAAATGATTACCGATATTTAGTAACAGGAAAAGGTTGTAAGTATAAATCTATGAGACTTCAAGGTTAGAGACATTGAATTATGTAATATACAGTGGAGACACAATGGTTGCAATTTAAAAATAAAGAAGAAACACTTTTTGGTTCATTCAAAATACTTAACGTAACTCGCTACCATTGCGCGACGTCATGATTTTTTTTCGACATCGCTTAGATTTATCTGAAATTTTCAAGGCTAAATCTATAAAATGTCTAGTTTCGGAAGATATTTTTTTTTAAAAAGTAATACACGCAATATTATAATTATTTAACGTCTCACAAGTGCACTGTGACGTAAGCGTGTTTAAACGTTTTGTGAAGTGTCCGATGTATACAGTGTTCGATTATTCTATAAAATAGTCACTTAGAAGCCCCGCTCACGGCCTTTCACATGCATATAAATTAAATAAAATGTATAATTCGAAGCGAGAACGCTGTCCATTTTTGTTGCGGCGGAGCGCCGTATCACGCTACTTTTATAACGACACTGGCATGACGTTAAAACAATGTTATGCAACATTTTCGAGGTAAACCTATAATTGCATTATATTAAAACACTGCTGGAAAATTTCTCTATCGACCGACGTAAAAATATCAAGGGGTTTGACCGCAAAATGTTGACCAAAAAACGATGTGAAATTAGAATTTACGCTATATTTTAGTCCTATTTTGTGCGACGTTAATATGACGTCGTGGTCGTGAAATACGAATGTTTCTCAAAATATTCGGGACCATCGTTTTCATTTTGTTATAATAAATTATTTTATAATACTTATACCATTAAAAACATTGAGATATTACCTACAGTCAATACAAATTTATCTTCATCAATGCAAACCAGTAATACGTTATAAACCATTAAATAGCCATAGTACCGCGATACCACCCTCGACTGACGTAACGTAACCATTTAATTAGTTCCACTAATGATAAATATCGATTGAGTTGATCGATACTACTATATTTCTACCAGATTATTGTAAGATATTATCATAACAGTTCATGAAAGGTTGAAGTAGTTTGAATGCTGGAGTACGAATTGAGAACTGAGAACTGTTTGGTCAAGGCGAGTTGGGTCTTCATCATCAAAATATCTATGACTTTACACAAAGAAATTCATGCTACTTTTGATTTTTTGCGGGCGTTAGAAAACACCCAAAACACCTAAATGTGCTTATGAGAGTGAAGTCTGAACATGCAGTTGCCTTGTTTTTAAATGACTAATAAACTTATGTCTAAAGAGCAGCATGGTATTGAAATTTGAAAACAATACATGCTTTAGCAGATAGGCAAATTTAGTGGCGTTTTACGCAAAACTAGACGAACACTGCGATATGTTTTCATTTCGACATACTGCAATATTAAAGTGTTATATTTATGTTTTAATTCCGCATCGCTGTCATAATTTCATTCCGGGCTATAGTCTGGCTATTCTGACCTGAGCCTGACCTTTATGCAAGCATAATTATATTACAAGGTTCTTACTTTGAATATATCAATTTCCGCAAGCAAATCGTGCAATATCGGTATTTAAGATTTGTGTTTGTATTATATCTCGAGCGTCTTCGTGATAATCCCCGATTATCAAAACATACACTCGGTGTTGTAAAATATATCGACTGTTAAATTATGCTAATCAATAGGTCATGCTCATGTCAATGTGGCCAAGCTATAACCATAAGACAAACGGCAAAACGCCAATAACGTCAGTATATACAATTTTATAAATAGCGCAGTGTGATGGTCGCGGTATTTTTGTTTTATTCTAGCCATATTTTGTTGTAAACTGTGTTGCTTAATGAAATATTTTCTGCTCTTGTGTACGAAGGGATATAGGTCAAATTGATGTAGTCTGTATATCTCATGGCATTAGGTACTAAAATGATGATCCCAGTCTGCGAATTTATTGAATGGTCACCCTCGTATAATAAATGCTGTTTTGAATGAGATGTGTAATCTGCTCTACACGCCAAAATGACTCTAAGTACGCTCAAATTGCCGGTGTGAGCATTCATTCCGATTAATATATTTTGTACAAGCAAGAACAGTAGTTGCACCTCGTATTTTAACGGCCATAAAAATATCCCCGGTCGTATTTGTAGTCAGTGTTGCTATCCACAGTCGATTACGGTTGTTGTGATGTAGTCACACTGGCGGTTTGACGGTAGTTATTTGCGCTACAGTTTTCAGGAGTGTTGCGATCGTCCAGTGTTCGTTCATACACTTTTGTTCGTCACATTTGTAGGCAAAGACCCCGTACATAGTGTGTTTGAATTTCACACACATCCGCCGTGATAACGGTGAGTCCAGTTGGTATTGTTTGAATTAACCGGTGATCCTGAGTTCATTACCTGGCGCTCTGGATTCGATTCCTGGTCGTGACAGGTCATATCCGCAATAAAAGTATACGAGAACATTACTGTGGAGTTATGTGAATTGATATTCGCATGCAACTACAAACAAAAAGTACAACACAATTTTATAATGATTACGTAATATATTGAGCTTATCAATATGGCGGTTTAACAGTCTTTTCGATAGCCTATTGGTTGAGCGTTCGCTTCGAGTGCGGGAAGCCCCGGGTTAGATCCCAGGCCCTTGCTAGCTAGATGTTCGGCATATGAGGAAAACAAGCATTTCTTCTGCCATACACTTTTGGCTATGGATAACATAAGGTATGATGTGTCGAGAGTGAAATAAATTTGTATAAACTAATATGGTGGTTGTAAAAAAATCAAAATACGTACGCCAGTGAACTTCACTCATGTTCCCTATACACTGAACAAGTCTGTCATTGGTAGTTTAGTTATTTTTAAAATACTATTATAGCAACGTGATATCCACCCCCTGTATTGGATCAATGTTGTGATACATATTCCGTTATATACGTGTATTTCTAACAAAGGCCTGCCCAATCCAGGTATACATATACATGTAACCAGTCTTACTTAGACCCCATCTCCAGCCTGCTAAAATACAAGTATATTAAAGTATGTCTCTACTTACAACTGACTTCATAAACAGTCTCAGTAAAACAAATTACTCGCGTTTCTGGCTAAATGCAATAAAAGAACCAGCGGCGCATCTTGAAATCAGTCATTTTCAGTTTCATGTACTATCCCCCAGATCAAACTGTCTAACCCCTTATATATTATGGCCCGTACGGGTGGCTAGTACTAGTCTTTTCATGTCGGTATCTGGCTAACACCCAAAATGAAAACCCCTTTGGAAGCTTCAAAATGCTATCGTTATTTTGAGCTTGTTGCTCAACATAGGTCCGTAGTGTAACGGAATCTTTGAAGATAATATCAAAGAGATGTTGTTGAACTATATAGTTCCGACTTTGAAAAAAATGGTTATTCCTGTCAAGTTGTCTTTTTTTCCAATCTCTCTAGTCTCTATGTAAAACCATGCTTTAAAACAAAACGTCGCGAAAAACGGTTACAAAGGATGCAGATAAATAAATATCATTATAATTATATCAATTGAATCGTCGGGAAAAACTGTCCTAAATTGATGTCTTCAATGTTAATGTAAGTAACGTTCATTGTCCCATTTATTTATTTTTGGAGGCATATAGCATCGGTGGTGTCCGTCCGTCTGTCTGTCCGTTCGTACGTAACGCATAACTTGTGTCATAAACTTCTAGGTGAAATTTCTTCATACGTTAACATACGAACGACCCCATGGCAGTGCATATATGAGCGCAATGAATGTTCATTTTGCTGTGTCTTTTACTCCAGATTTATGCAACTTCGATATAATCAAGATTTAGTTAACACGGCTAAAGAATTTTATTGTAACATTCACCCCATCCGTTCCCACTCAAAATTATATACATGTGGTATAACGGGGGTCCCGTGTCCCATTACAATAATATTGATAACTTGAACTTTAATTCATAAACATATGTATATGTTGTTGTTATTCTCGATGAATGTTGCTTTCTGTAAAATCATTTGACGGCACGAACATGCGGAACTGTGGGCATTTTAAATCTCTATGAGATATAATGTAAAAAGCCAGACTTGTCTGAAACATGAAATTTATTGAATGTAATTGGTGGGTAGCACCACAGGTAACTGAATCATTGATAAAATGGTAAACTACTTTTTTTGTAAAACAATATATTTATCTTTCAAAGTCTATTTGATTTACTCATTATCAATGATACAGTAAGAATTACATTTGCTTGACAAGTTAATTCTCGAATTAAGTAAAAAGGAAAACCAGTTAGAAATGCCCCGACGGGATATTAATAAGAACGTTATTAACGACGTCGCACAAAATAGGACTAAAATATAGGGTAAATTTTAATTTCACACCGATTTTTGGTCAACATTTTGCGGTCAAACCCCTTGAGTTTTTTACGTCGATCGATAGAGAAATTTTTCAGCAGTGTTTTAATATAATGCAATTATAGGTTCACCTCGAAAATGTTGCATAACATTGTTTTAACGTCATGCCAGTGGCGTTATAAAAGTAGCATGATACGGCGCTCCGCTGCAACAAAAATGGAGAGTGTTCTCGCTCCGTGTTATATATTTTATTCAATTTACATTCATTTGAAAGGCCGTGAGCTCGGCTTTCCAGTGATTATTTTTATCCAATAATCAAATAACATTTACACCCGACGCTCCAAAAAACGTTTGAAATGCACTTACGTCACCGTGCACTAGTGGGACGTTAAATAAGTATGATATTGAGTGTATTGATTTTTAAAAAAAAGTTATCTTCAAAAACTTGAGATTTTATAGATTTAGCCATGAAAATTTCATATAAATCGATGCGATGTCGAAAAAATAGTCATGACGTCGCGCAATGGTAGCGAATTACCTTAAATCTGGCATGAAGTATATACCTGAAACTTGCACCCACGACTGCCCACAAACCTAATGATAAATTTATGTTCCTCCTTCAGACTGACAACAGTAGTGAAATAACTAGACTGTGTTAAACAAACGCTTATGCCCCGGTGGAAGCCTTGTCTTTCATATCTAGCTATTAAAGTCAATCAGGGGATATAATTCGGTTGAAATGTTGTTAAGTGTAGCATGACATTGACAATGTAAGGTGGTTAGCAAGTATACAAAGTTTGAAAGCAATGATGGACTTAGAAAATATTTGAATTTTAAAAATTTAAAGTTTAGGTTAACATTTTCACAGGGACAGACAGATGGATGAACAGGACAATCACTACACACTAGGGGTGTAAAGGTACGCTCGCCTCACGATATGATATGTACCGTAAATTTTTCTAACGGTTCGGTATATTTCGGTATGATACAATATTCTCTAACAGCAGCTTAAATACTTCATTTTTTAAGTGATTATGAATTAGATGCTTCTATAACAGCAATTATTATGTGCCTATCAACTATTGTAAGTGAATTTAGACAATATGAAGCATATCTCAATAAAATTTAATTGAGTGATACATGGTAATTATACATAATCAGAAGGTTGTCAGACGTTGTCATTGTCTGAATATTATTTTGCTCATAAAACAGCTAATACCATACCGAAATTTAGAAGTCTTGTATCGTGAACCGTGTGGGACTGAAGTCTGCGGTATTTTGTATACCGCGGTATACTGTTACAGCCCTACTACACACCTCCCACATCAGTAGATAGTGGGATATAAAAAGTACATGACATACCTGTGATTCTTGTTCAAACAGAAGCGGTCTTCTGTTAACTCTATCTTTCATTTCCTGTATTTCTCTCTCATAATCTTCCATTCTGGCACGATCAGCTTCCCTGAAAGTCAGTTTATCATTCAGTATGAGTGTGAAAACAAGCAGCATGTTTCAGTTCTCATTTTCAAGCATATGAATAACAACTTTTCCCCTGAAACTTAATAGTTTCTTAAAAGTACCATATTATTCAATACAAAATCAGCATTTAAACTTTAAACAGAAAGTTACCGCCAAAGCTACTGATATATGGAAAAATATACATATAAACAAAATTGGTATAGATGATGTGGTGTCACACCGGTGGAATGCTTCCGTGTCGTAGTATGCTAAAATAGTCCCTAGTCAAAAATTTGATTATGTCTGTTCAAGTACTGTTTTAAGGTGGAAACTGCTGATTGTTGACCAAATTACATGAATGTAGCTCAAATATGGCCTGCATGCTAGCTTTTAAGAGTCTTTAATTGATATTTTTCAGAATTATCTTTCCCTGGCTGAAGACTGACAATGTCTGTGTGCTTTGGTCAGGTCAGCTTTTGGGGCATGGACAATAGCGTTGTCTTTCCAGAAGCCCTGCAGTAGCTCAAAACGTAAACTATCGACATGCCATTTTCTCTAGCTTATTTTGGATGACAGTGATCAGTATTGACAGTGACTGCTTTTTATGTAAATGGTCACAGAAAACCACCCGGAATGTCAGTGAAACGGAGGGCGAGATGCGAAGTTTAGTCTGTTTGCGTTGATTTGAATGGCAGAAAATTCATTGGTGAGACACCATGATTGTGCAGCCAACAAATAAACATGAGATTTAATTAGCAATTTCCCTACAACGACCCTCATGTCTTTAAGGGTTGGCTAGATAGACCAGAAAATAACTTTTACAATGGTAATACTGAATGGCTTTTGCTTAGAGTAAAGGCATTTTTGGTGGGTATGTACAACTGTAAAATCATTTAATTTTGATGGATCGAAATTTCATGATTTTGGTAAAAAAAACATTTCGTTGGGACGTTAATTTGTGGATTTTGCATTTCAGGTATAAATAAATACAAGGGTAAAATTATTGCTGCATGGGATTTGATTTTGTGGTTGAAGATAAACAACAAATTCCACAAACTTTAATCTCCCGGGTATCATTTTACTTTACAAAAAATATTTTTACAAAATATTTAACTTCTGGAATGGAGAATAACTATATTGTTACCTGTGTTTCTTCTTCCTATCTGATTCACTTTCTCTAGGAGTATCATATGTTTTACTTCTTTCCTGAATTTCTCTACGTAACCTCATTTCTTTCACACGACGATGTCTCTCTTCCTCTATCTCCCTGATTTCACGAGACGACAGATCTTTTAGTTGACCCCTGTAATATCATATATACAGTCAATATTACACATCTATGCATAAACCAATGATTAGATTGATAACCTTTGACAAAAACCTTTGACAAACAAATGGGCGAAGCAGTCTCTACACTGGGGTCTGATCCATTTTGAAACTCAAAATATCAAAGCTCTAGATCATATCATTTGGACAGGAAAACAAGAGTAGACTATTTCTATCAGACATCCATTGATACTAAACATTATATTCTCACTGTTAAAGGGGGGATAGTAGCAGAAGATGCACTGCTCTTGATTTCTTAATAATACTTTTCACTGTAGGAATTAATAAATATTGATTTCCCATCTATAGCACTATTAGATAGTTACCCCTACAAGTACACGTAAAGATACCGAGGCTACATTGTATACCAGATTGAGAACCAATCAACTATCAAAAAGGTCAGCCAAAAAATTAGCAGCAAAGAAATCTACTTTCTAAAACGCATTTGCTCGCATACTTTCATCTTTGGTTAAATATAATGTTGGAACATGTACATGATCGTAACATGTAAACCAATATGTAATGAACTATGCATAGCAGGTCACCAAGGAGTCACATATATATAAATGTAAGAATGAACACTGATTGGTATTCAAATCTTCAACGCCCCACTTGCAATGCCTACTGGTAAATCATTGGGAAAACTAACGTAGAAGACTACTTAGAGGTGAGGTATCAAACATTACAGTATCCTTACCTTGTTTTAGTTGTTCTAGCATCAGCTGACCGTGTTGATTTGATTGGTAAAGAATCTAATGATGAGTACATTTGACCTGAAAAGGAATATGCCATAAATGACAAGTCATAATTCAATGATCTACCATTCATCAAATATCCTTAACCAAGAAAGTAAGAAATATTTCTCAATGTATAACCAGTAATTTCCTGTCAAGCAATGGCATTCATGATAATTATGAACTTCACAATTATCATCTTTGTAAAGATGTTTAAGGCAACTGTGAACAAAGTGCAATAGCTTTAAAATGAACATGAAAGTATTGCCAAGCAGCAAATAATCAATCTATAACTGATAAAGATCAGTCTTATCCATAATAAACTTTAAGCCGACACTTAATTTATACTCCAATCAAACATTTGTTTTGGCATTTGAAACTAGACAAATATTATAACTACAGCCCGTACAATATCACTCACAAGTCAACGGAATAAAATTTGGTTATTTGTTTTGCCAGCACAAGATTTGTGTGGTTAGAAATAGATAATTATTGTGTAAATGAGTAAGAAGCTGTCAAATTGTCAGATGAGTCCATAGTTTACTGCAAAACACCTAAATAGATCTGTTGTTTGGTATTAAATTCTTTTTGAATTCAAAATAAGACAGACTGAACTTAAACTTTACTTACCAAGTTTAACTTTACTTCTAGGAAGTTTATAAGGCCATCTGTTTTCTTTAAGCAGTTCTTCTTCCTTTTCAATTTGCTTGCGAATTCTTTCTTGGGTAGATTTGCTTGTTCTTTCAGTCTCGAGTCTAAATGGTTCGGTCACTGTAGATTCTTTCATGCCTTTCCTTCGGTGTAATTCTTGCTGAAACTGGCGATATAATGCATCATAGTTAGGTACATCATGATTGATTCGTGGACGAGATGCACTCTTTGTTCCTCTACCTTTCCTTCGACTTTTCATTTTTTGTTCCCTTTCTTTCTGTTCTTTCATTTGTTCCCTGGCTTTCATATTAGGTGGCAGAGCTGCTGATCTAAGCAATTCTTCAGATCTCATTTTTATTCTAATTTTTCTGTATTCTTCTTCCTCCATAAGTTTATCATCTACTGACGGATCAAATATTTTCTTAGGCACAGGTTTAGCTTTGAATGTTTCTGGACTCTGTTTAACCTTGATTTCACTCTTTTGATTACAGTCTCTTTCCATAGTTACATGCTTTTTGCGGTCCTCTTCTCGTTTGATAAAAGAGAATGGCTTTTCTTGAGATTTTAACATATCAGCACATGATTGACGAATATGATGCCGTCTTTCTTCACCCTTTTCCTGGATTTCGTCATACAGTGGAAGATAGACGTGAGCGGGAACCGGTCGAGCTTTAAACTTTTTCTTCAATTCTTCTTCCTCTTCAATCTGTTTCTGGTACATTGTTTCTTCGAATTCTTGCTGATTTCTTGATTTCTTCTTTTCCTTTCTTTCTTCTCTCATTGTCATGGTGAAAGGTTCAGGAACAGTCAGTCTATGGCGCCAACTGTCTCTTTTTTCCTTCTTTTCTCTACGGGTGATTGTAGCAGAAGAAGGGCGTTCCAGTAACTGTGTTTTATGCGGGGCATAGTCCCTAATTGAAAAATTGTTCCACATATGTTCAATTCTTGAATATGATCTATCATTGTCTCTATATGGCTCAGAAACAGTATCATCAGGTACATAATCACCATCACTATCATCAAACGATTTCCTTAACCCTAAAGCGGCTTCGCGTAGATCATCCAATGACCGAGCAATCTCCCTATTAACAGGAGCAGATCTAGAAGGTGAAGTTTGTGACTTTGATGTATATCGCAAAGGTGGGCGACCAGTTGGTGGTTTAGTCATAGATTCTGTCAGTGAGTCTCTGAATGGTGATCCATCTCGAGTTAGATGCGCTTCATTTTCAAACATTTCAGGTGAAGCACATTTTTCTGGGAGGAGTGGAGACCTTGACCTTGTGCATGTAAGAATGCCGTCATTATCAACGAATGTTTCGGATCTGTGAGTCTGATCGTATGAATGTGATGTACTGGCCCTGACAAATCGCTTAGTGGACAAGAGATCTTCATCTGGGAATGTTGGTGCAATATCAACATCTTGGTGTTTTTCGATATAAACTTTCTCACATTTCTGCAAAATCTTTCTTTGTTCGTTCTTCAATTCAAGGAGCTTTTGATAGAACTCTTCATCAGAGAGATTACCTAGTTTCATCAAGGATGCAGGATCAGCTGTCTGTGCAAATTTCCTTGAACTCGAGGAAGTGGATTTTGGGTCAAATATTTCCCTCTCTGCTTGGCCTTCATGGTCGTAATCATCATAATACACACCTGAAAATCTTCCAAGCGTTGGACCAGGTCTTTCGTGGAACGTTGTTGATAATCCTGTTTTCGGGTTTAGAGGGGGTTTCACGCTAGAATTGGTTAAAACCGACAAACTATGGGTTGTTGCCATTGTTGCCATGTTTATCCCGAAACTATGCACAGGCCCGCAGTGAAGAAACAGGTGCGTGTCATAAAATAAAAATGAATTATTTATGATTACCGTTTAATAATTTGGTCACCAGACAGCAATAATGAAAAAAGAACATTATGTGACCAATATATGTCAAATAAAATACTTTAAAGATGGTTTTGATACGATAATAGTTTCAAGACGATGACGATGCCTCCATAAAAACATTGGTAAATATTTTTACCAAATCTAATCCAAGGGAAGTTACTCTTAAAGAAAAAATGGCTGTGAATGTCATTAAAAATTGTGCTGCTTGTTCCACTGCTTTGAGGCAACTGAGAAAAGTTCATCCTGTGCTTTCACGTTTGTATCAGACAACAACTAATGATGAACAAACTGCTGACATTGTCATTTCAGGAGGTGGCATGGTTGGGGCTGCAATGGCATGTGCCTTAGGTGAGGTCTCAACTGTCAACAATCTCATGATTACATGTACACGCTACATGAATGATGAAACATGGACATTATTTATGTTTCACTAAATCATTGTTTTTTTAGTAATCCAATATCCGAAGGTTTTCTTCCTAAGTCTGATTGTTTGACTACCCCAGCGGTCATCACCAAATGAATCGCACAACAAAACAATGTGATAATTTGACAATGTCAATGACATGAACTGATGAATAACTTCAATAAGATATTGTCACGCTTGGCAAAATCGGATATTTTGTTAAAATGTTGCAATTTCAATATGACACATATTATAGTTGATCCTTTCAACGGACTGTACATTTATCCTCCGATCATTGGGTCGCCAGTTGGCTGTTTACTTATATCAGCTTCAGTGATTTTTTTACCTGCGTCCTAGATGCAAAAAAAATACTGAGGACACAAAGTTTAAGACTATGTGCATTCCCGGGACGCATGCTTTTTTCAAGTAGCGAGTCCGCTCATAGTCGCATTTTGTTGTCATTGCACTTTTTGTGCGAGGTAAAATTGTACCCCCCACACTGTTTCGTCTATTTGTATTGCACATGATCATTGGATAATCGATGCGATGTAAACCAATGAAATTTGTCGTTAGTAACGGTGTAATAGTAAGTTTCTACTGCTTGTCGTGGAAATAAAAACGTCTTCAATGGGTCCGAAAAAAAGAAAACAGGTGGAAGAAACACAGCAAACATTGTTGGGGTTTGGTTTTTTACATAGTGATACACGGTCAGCGTCCAATAAGGACGATGCATGTCGGAGTCCTAGTCATAGTACCCCACCAACTTCCAATAGTGAGACCGAGTCAGAATCAACAACGCCAACGGTTACCCTTGCTGAAAATCGGCCAAAGAAAACATGAAAGTATAACAAAGATTGGGAGAAACTGTTCAGTTGGTTAAAATTTGATGGGGAGACAAAAATACACTAAAGCTACTTTGTTTGATAGTTATTTTAGAAAACTAGTACTGCTATTTTGTTGAAATATAGTACAAGTACTGTAAACTACTGCTACTTTGCATTGTTTTTTTCTGCTTTTTCATTGAAATACTTTTCTCAATACTTAGGACTCACACTTTTGGTTTGGGACTCATAGATTTTTAGGCCAGCGAGTCCTAGGACTCACACATGTTAAATTGTAAAAAAATCACTGCAGCTTACAGTAGTCTTCTAAAGTTCTATAAGTTCTAGTAGCTTCTTTTTAGTTTCTGACATTTCGCTCTGTCTAAGCAAATTCTACCGTACTGAGTCGAGTTTGTTTGACAAGCTGTTCACTTGGCACCAATGACGGATTCAGCACATTGTCCTTTGACTCTGAGGACCCCATTCATACACCGAGGTAAAATGGAGCAAAAGTATTCTTGCACAGAGAAGTTAAGTAAGGGTGTTGACATGATAGAGCCAGTGACCTCTTGATCCCAAAGTGCACCCTACTCCCACATACTTTGTTATTGTTTTACAAGTGTTCTATCACATTGTTGTATTGCATTGTTGAAATGTTGTATTGTGTCTTGTGTTAGGTCCATTTTAGCAGCATGCAACAATGTGATAAAACATTTGTCAAAATGTTCCTTTGTTGTATCATGTTTTCTCATTCCCATAGCACAATGCAATTGGAACGTGCAATAAGACGCAGTGCCACATCACACCAATATGAACATACTTAAATTGTCAACTAGTAAGTATAAAGTTAATTATTACTACCCTTATATGGAAACATACTTTTTTTTTCCAAACTTTTTTCTGTTATTCCTAAAGTATTGTATATATAGTTTAATTCCATTGAGTATGTTTATTTTCAGGGCATGAGAATGTATTACAAAACAAAAAGATTGTTTTACTTGAAGCAGCACCACAAAAGAGATTTGAACTAACAGAGAAATACAGCAATCGCACATGTACATTAAGTCCAGCATCAATACAACTGTTTGAAAGTAAGTTTATTTAATTCTTAATTATTTAATTACTACAAGCAATGATATTAATTCATCTGTAGATACATTAATTTACCAAGGAAAAAATAAAAAACTGGATCTGCTACCTTTACACTCAACCGCTTTAAAAACGCACCACTATTGAAAATAATCAAAATTTGTCAAAAATCATTTTTTGCTAAAATTAATAGTTTACAGGGTTTGTTCAGTTCATAAGCTTGACCTAATTAATGAAAACAATTTTGTTTTCATTCGGAATACCCCACCCAAAGAACCTTTGTCGATTTTGCATGTTCTGCATGTGCAGCTTGATCGCATTGACCTATGTGGTCAATATGACTTTAAACTGTACGCTGTTGGTTTACACTTTTAAACAAGAGGGCCTGAAAGGCCCTAGGGCGCTCACCTGTTGCACATTGGTCTAGGTATCAGTACAACCTACATTCTGATCATATATATTTCATGAAGATTGGATCAAAACGGTGACCCCTGGAGTGAACACAATATTTTTCTAAGATTTGACCTAGTGACCTAGTTTTTGACCCCACATGACCCAGTTTCAAACTTGGCCTAAATTTTATAGAGAACAACATTCTGATCCAGTTTCATGATGATTGGATCAAAATCACGACATCTAGAGTGTACATAAGGTTTTTCTAAGATTTGACCTAGTGACCTAGTTTTTGACCCCACATGACCCAGTTTCAAACTTGGTCTAGATTTCATGAAGAACAACATTCTGACCAAGTGTCATGAAGATTGGATCAAAACGGTGACCTCTAGGGTGTACACAAGGTTTTTCTAAGATTTGACCTAGTGACCTAGTTTTTGACCCGACATGACCCAGTTTTGAACTTGGCCTAGAGTCTATAGAGAAGAACATTCTGACCAAGTTTTATGAAGATGCAACCAAAATTGTGACCTCTGGTGTGAACACTAGGTTTTCTAAGATTTGACCTAGTGACCTAGTTTTTGACCCCACATGACCCAGTTTCAAACTTGGCCTAGATTTCACGATGAACAACATTCTGACCAAGTTTCATGAAGATTGGATCAAATTGATGACATCTAGAGTGTACACAAGGTTTTTCTAAGATTTGACCTAGTGACCTAGTTTTTGACCCCACATGACCCAGTTTCAAACTTGGCCTAAATTTCATAGAGAACAACATTCTGATCCAGTTTCATGATGATTGGATCAAAATCACGACATCTAGAGTGTACATAAGGTTTTTCTAAGATTTGACCTAGTGACCTAGTTTTTGACCCCACATGACCCAGTTTCAAACTTGGTCTAGATTTCATGAAGAACAACATTCTGACCAAGTGTCATGAAGATTGGATCAAAACGGTGACCTCTAGGGTGTACACAAGGTTTTTCTAAGATTTGACCTAGTGACCTAGTTTTTGACCCCGCATGACCCACTTTCGAACTTGGCCTAGATTTCATGGAGAACAACATTCTGACCAAGTTTCATGAAGATTGGAACAAATTGGTGACATCTGGAGTGTGCACAATATTTTTCTAAGATTTGACCTAGTGACCTAGTTTTTGACCCCACATGATCCAGTTTCGAACTTGGCCTAGATTTCATAGAGAACAACATTCTTATCAAGTTTCATGAAGATTGGATCAAAACTGTTGCCTCTAGAGTGTACACAAGCCAATTGTTGACGGACGACGGACGGACGGACGACGGACGAAGAGTGATCACAAAAGCTCACCTTGTCACTATGTGACAGGTGAGCTAAAAAGAACAGAAACAGTATTTGCTTATTGTATTTTTATGCTGCGAATATCGCGAATATTTGTTTGGATGGTTGTGCCTTCGCTTCCAACTGAAAAGAGCATCGGTGCCTTATCATGGCGGTTCAGCTGCCTCCACACAACGATTGTGGGCTTAGAACATCGATTGCTAGCATATGACACAGTCAAAGACCGACCTGGATGAAACAAGATAAAGGTATTGAGCTCGAGCTATGAGGAAACATGACACAGGCTGTGCCACTGTAATTTGTTCCGCATGGCTGCGCAGTGTCAAAAGAATGCCGGGTGTCAATATACAAGCCAAAAGTACATTATTGCATTTTCATAACAATTCTTTTCATAATTGTCAATGAAAAAGGAAAATCATTTTAGAACACTTTTTTAACGAGTTTTCTCCTGTTTTGAGCCGAATGTCCCAACTTTTTGTCTTCAAGCTACTTCATAGTGTTGATTCGATGTGCCATAAAAGTACCACGGGAAATATCCTGACAGTCTGATGCTCATAATCAAGATTAAAAGTTTAAATAAGGCTTGAATCCATTTAAGGTTCACATACTGCGCATATCTGGACCGCACTCGGTCGTATGGTATTAGCCAGACAGCCAAAGCCACACAACATTTATAATTCAGGTTAAGCTATGCTTAGGGATGGCTAGAAACATTACTTCGAACATAATTCTATCCTATTTCGCAATTAATGTTATTCTTTAGGAGGAGAAACCACATACATGCATCACTGTAGCGGGCTCATATAATTGCTTTTGAAATTGTGACTTTCACTTTCATGGTTCACTGTGTTACTGAAAATCACACAGCTTGTTTTGTATAGACTAAAGATTATTATTCCGAAAATAAATAACCATAGATTGACGTTTTCATCACTAAAACCGATATTTCATATGTGGTGCGTTTCTAAAGCAGTTCAGTGTATTATATCTTTTAATAATCAGTTAAAAAGTAAAGAGAATCCTCTGTAGAGCAGCAACCTGTTTTGTTCCATTTACTGTATGTGTACATTTTACCTCTCAAGACCAACAACCAAGTTATACTACAACCAAAACTTACTTTGCTTTACTTTAGAGAAGTTGTACCTTTATATATTGCATGTGAAATTTTGAATTGAGTGAATTGCACTTCAGGCATTTTGTTTTTATGTACACAGTCATTCTTTATTAAACTGATATTATTTTGTGATGTTCCAACATCTTTATTCTCAAGGTGTTCATAAAATGGATTAAAACTTTAAAAATGATGTTAAACAATCTCTTTATCTGCAAACAGTTAATAATGAAAAAATAACAAATACTGTAAAATCATTTAATTTCGTTGGGACGAAAATAATTATTTTACAGTAAAGGAACTTTGATTCTCTTATTTTCTCTATTCTGAATATAGTTGTCTATTTTATAAAATAATGTTATGTTTGTTGACAGAATGTGGAATATGGTCAGAAATAGAGAACATGCGTTGTCAAGAGGTGTTAAGAATGCAAGTAAGTGGCACGCAAGTTTCTTTATCTGACCTGTGGACTGGGTCTTTAGACTTTCAACCAACACAACACTACTGCTATAAAGTATTGAAATGCTTATTGGCTTTCTTGAAATTTAGCATATAATTTACTGAGTTTTAGCCCTTTGTTTATTTTTGTGAATAGATGAAGAAAATACCAAAATGTGCACATATGAGTCCATACAACTCCCCCTACATTTCTAAATGGATTTTCTCAGAAAGTGCACAGAACCACTGCTATAGAATGTCATGGGTCTTATTGTTTGAATTGCAAAATTTGGCAGAATTATTTTCCCGTGGGCTGTTTGGTTGGGGATGTGTCTGTGACTGTTTTTTTTGTCCTGGTAACCATATTGTATTGAATGCCATGATTGCCATCAATGATAATATTTCAGGTGTGGGAATCCTGTTCCAGCTCTTTGATAACGTTTAACCAAGATGGTATGACTGATGAACTTGCATATGTTGCTGAAAATGATGTTATTTTAGAGTCCATAAATCGTCGACTCGATGCAATAAAAGATAGAGTAGACATTATGTACAGTACAAAAGCTGAAAATATACAAATACCAGGTGTTAATGGTGAAACTGATTCTAATGCTTGGGTGAATATATCTCTGAATAATGGACAGACATTAAAAACTAAATTACTGGTATGTATACATGTTTTAAATCCCTATTTTCTGTAATATGAATATTTTTACCAGATTTCCAATATCTTACCAATGTAAGTTTGGCATATTGAAATACAGTTAATTGGCAAACTTGATAGAAAGACAGCCACTAATCTGTGAATTTAGGATTTGAAATTACTTGCCTGAATCAGCAAAAGTCATTAGTTTCCATGAACATTCCCTAAATACC
Source organism: Spisula subtruncata (assembly GCA_963678985.1). Classification (NCBI taxonomy): domain Eukaryota; kingdom Metazoa; phylum Mollusca; class Bivalvia; order Venerida; family Mactridae; genus Spisula; species Spisula subtruncata. The sequence goes on from OY787661.1 coordinate 23,277,526, forward strand.
GTAACGCCCGTACATGTGTGTGTTTGTGTGTACTGCAGTGGGGTTACATCAGCAATCAAATAATTGATTTGCTTGAAATAAATGACAACCAGTAACTACAGGTAGCGTGTAACTGACTCGGACCAATACTAAAACCCTTGAAGAACTGTTTGAAGCAAGGGCATAGACCTCAGTCTAACAACTTGGACTAATAACACTGGTCGGAAAACTGGTTTGATACACTGGAAACGTGTATCACAGCTTGGAGGAGGCCACCTGATAGCACAGACCAGGTTGCGTCAACCAACTGTACGCGTGACTTTGCCAAACAACAAGATAAAAGCAAAACTGTAAAGAATACTCAGACCTAAGTTCCTTTCGGCTTAACGTAATTTTATTTGGTAAAGGGGCTTAACAGAGTGATAAGAGACAATCAGGCCAAATAATGGGATAAATATATATATATATGCTAAGAGCAATCTTAACTAAATGAATAACAACTGAGATCGAAGTCAGATCAGACGACACGGACGAGCGCGTCGCAAGAAATAGACCAAAAGTTTAAGACCGCCAAATGTCAAAATATCGTTACCAATAATGACCTACGATAAATAAACAATAGTTAAGAACTATTTACTTACAGTCTAAAAGACTTAAAAAGCATAAATTCTATCCAGATAAATATACTAACGTAATTTTCTAAGATGTGAAAAGCAGCCGGTCGACTAAGAGGACAGAGGCAAAGTGCCAGAAAAAGAACGCTCATTAAATTTCTGTTATGCTAATTAGGTTGTGGTATGCAAATGAGCTTTTGGTATGTATATAAACAGACACCAAAGTTACGCTTGGGGTTGGAGCCGCACGAAAGACCGTAACCTAATTAGCAATACCAAAATTCCTAAAATATAAAAACATTAATTTCCATATGGATTATAGCATATATAATTATTGCAAAATTTAATTGTCCAAGTCAATTTTAACTTGTCTTGTACAGGTGCTATTTTTGCAGACTAAGCCAGTTTTGACATGTTTATTATTGTACCATGCGTTGGTGCCTTCACAAATCATCACAATTTTTGTGGTCGGGAAACATGGATGTTGGTTATAGACCTACAAAGAGGGAAACATGTGTAACACTCTCGATCATTCAGAGAGGATAGTCTAAATCTAGCTAGAATTTTGTTCAGTCACAAATTAAGTAATGTTGCCTTATTTGAGATCTGTAGTATTCAGGGCTCAGTTTTAAAAAAATCTTTTGGAAGAATGGATAAGATATTCATTTATAATGCTACTTTTCATTTTATTTATGTTTTAAAATTAGATAAAAAGAAATTATTTTATGTTTCAGATTGGTTCAGATGGTATGAACTCATCTGTGAGAAAAGCTGCAAATTTACACACTGTTTCATTTAATTATGATCAAAAGGCTGTAGTAGCTGTATTAAACATCACAGAGGTACAGTATGTCTTTAATATATGTGTATATATCAGGCAAAAGAAAAGAAACACCTACAGTAAACATATGCTGATATATAACATTAATTTTGCAGCTACGAGAACTATCATTAATTACATGTTATTTTACAATCATTTCGTGCTGACTAAAATTGTGGTTGCCTTGGCAACAGAGACATTGACAACCTGGAAGCCAGTGGGCTTCTGTATTGTTTGCAATTTCTAATGATTAGTTTACTTGTACTTTCAGACTGACAATAGTGTTGCTTGGCAACGGTTTCTACCCACAGGTCCCATCGCCATGCTTCCTGTAAGTATGATATTTTATTAAATCTTCAGTTGTTATGCATGTGTGTGCTTATTTAGACCTTTTGGTCAAAGATAATCCATAAAAGTGTGATCATGTTTTTGCTGAACGGACAACAAGCATCAATATAAGAGACAGTGATGTGATACTAGTGATGGAATACCTTAAGGGTTAAATATTTTTAAGTAAATCCCTTGATTATCTTATGTTCCCATTGTACAGTACCAACACAGGTATGACTTCCGCTGTGTTACCAACCAGTTTATCTGTAGCTGAGTTGGAAAACTAAATAAATGACCAAATGCTTGGTCCAAAAAAGAAAAGAATCTGTATCAGGAAGTCAGGAGGTCTGGTAACATGAGTGAATTGCTGACAGCAACATAAATCAGAAATAGAGGATCTTGCATGCTTGCTCATTACATACAGAATTTATTAAACCAGTGAAAAAATGTACTTTGCCTAGTGTCTTATTATTATTGTTTCTAAGATTTTTTTAATTAAAAGTCATGTGTAAAAAACACAAATGTTATTATGCTGTCATGTGCCAACAGAAATATTATTTGGTTAATCAATGTTACGGCTTATTTGAATATTTATTGAAACCTGAAGTTCTTGTAAAAAGGTATATTATGAAATCCGACTTAAAATAAAGATTGTATTGTATTGTATTGTCAAGTTAAAAGGAAAGCTGTCTATTTCAGTTGTCTGATACAGCAATGAGCATGATATGGACAACATCTCCTGAACATGCGGATCATCTACGATCATTATCTAGTGAAAGCTTTGTGGATGCAGTCAACGATGCCTTTGTGAGTTTTTTTACACTTTATTATTGAACTGTGCTGAATTATTTGTAAGACATGATGCAAGTAGAGCATATACATGGGTTGTCCCAGAATACCGTATAATCCAGTTATATCTTGAAAACTATCAAGTACTGCATGCCCAAATTATAATTAACTTTAAGAGAAATTATTTCTTGACATACTAGCCAAGTTTCATTATATATCTTCCAAAAACATACAAAGTGTGTACTTTTGACAAGCACCAGGGGACGCTATGCGGTCCACAGAACGTCAACACTCTCCAACCATGTCGCGCTACCTAAGTTTTACAAAGAACTTCCATTCATGGGCTTCACTCTTTAAAACTTTTATGTCGAAATTTTTATCAACTATTTGGAAATATATTTCTTTACATACTGTCAAAATTCCATTAAATTTGTTCAAAATGGACAGCTTGAGCTGACATTCTGTGCGGATTCGGTACGTCTGATGGCCTGGATAAAAGGTAGTTTCGGCCCTTTGGTTTTGTATGCACTTATAAGTTTTGTCCGCGCTATTTCTCAGTAACAACTTTTCAGATTTCAATAAAACTTGGTTTGACTGAACCGTACCAAATCTAGTTGTGCATATCATTGGCAGAAGTCGATCAGATAAGTTTTAAGGGAGTTGTGGCCCTTTATAAGTCTTCTTATGTTTTGTGCACTTTTTCTGATGCTTCATCACTGTGTAAAACATTATCTGCTGGGGGTAATCATCACATTCAGTGATATTTCTTGTTCAATCTGAAGTTGTTCAATTCTGTTCATAAAACAAAAACTTATTTTAAATTTCAGTGGCATGATCGAGACATTAATGAGACTGCAGAGAATATTACAAATATTTTTCAAAGAGTCATAGATAATGTTATGCCTGGTAAGTTTTGTGTTTAAAAATGCAGCTTGAAAATGAACTTTATTCAACTTTTTTAAATGAAAACTTTGACCTGTTTGAAGTACCTACCTCCCTTTTCCCTGAAGATAAATCATATTCAAGCTGAAAGGTGTTTGGTGCAGTTTCTAGTACAGTAGATAAGGCAAAAATTACTCCGTATTAGAATTTGTTCAAACTTTGCATTCATATGTCAGAACACCACAGTATATTCAAAACAGAAAATATAATCTCTGGTCACCCTAATTTGATAAAGAGTTATCAGTATTTTGACATAAATTTATTTGGTTATTCAACTTATTCAAGGGCAGATAATGATGAGTATTTTGTTTTCAGGTGAATCATCTGTCAGACAATTACCACCTACCATCACTGATGTACAAGAAGGCAGTATTGGTTCCTTTCCTCTTGGTCTAACACATGCATCAAATTATGTCAGGCATAGAGTCGCCTTGATTGGGTAACATTTTATTTTATTGTTAGTCGTATTAATTGTTAAATAGTCGTTCAGAGACAAATCAAAACTGTACAGAAGTGACGGCAGCTCCTAACCATGAGACAGGTCTACACTGATCATACCATGTGAATTCACAAAAGCCTACATGTATACTTCAAGCGAGCCTATGTACAATCCCTTTTAATGAATGACACACTGTTTGACTTGTGAAATTAGTATATTGCAATCAAGGGCTGTCCAACTGCCCTGAAGGTCTCCTGAACTATTGATTAAATTTAATTAAACTTGAATGCTTGGAACTTAGTCTGGTTGTGCATAATGTCTGGAATTTAAAGGCTGGTGGTTTTTGCCAGTGTTACGTACCTTTGTGGGGGACATAATATTTTATGTCAAAACCCTTCTTGTTTGCCAATATACAAACTTGCAACCGTCCTCTACAATGTATGATACAGATCACATTTAATGACTGGTTCATGGTAATGTTATAATGAAATCAATTGTAAGCCAATTGAATACCAGTTGTTAGAGTGAATATTTCTGATGAAGAACTGAGGAGGTTGATTGGTGCAGGGTATAATATGTATTCATTGTTACAGGGATGCTGCGCATAGAATGCACCCACTTGCTGGTCAAGGGGTCAATCTGGGATTTGGTGATGTCATTAAATTATCAGAGATTATCGCTAAAGCAGCTCGTGATGGCAGTGATCTTGGTATGCATCTTTACGTTATCAAAAATGTCATTTTTGTCAGATAGAAAATCATTTGTCATATGCCAGTTCCAAAGAATGGAAAGCGCATCAAAATCGCTGTTGTTCGTCAGTATGAAAATATGTCACTTGTGACTTGAAAATTGTTTCGGGTGAAGTCATGGAACTTCTCATCTCTCACCTATGTAGGTTTATTCAGCTTCATCTTGTTTTGGCAGAGTTATGATCCTTGAAAACATTAAATAATTTAGATTTTTTAACACATTGTGTTTGAGGCGTGTGTTGCTTACAGTATTGGTAATTTTCATTCCTTTCCTAGCCTGAAAATCCTGGTTTCAGAGTCTGAAATTCTCAATTTCAATACCAGACAAAGAAGGAAATTTGGCTTAAGCCTAAAAAAAACAAGCCTGAGGGATGTAGTATTGCAATTGAGCTACAGTCATCCGAAGCTATATGAATATAAATCAGCGAATATCCTGGTAGTTTTGAGGGACTTTGATGTAAATTCCTCTAATATAAGCAGTCTAGCGTTATATAATAATACGGTTGAAAGATTGAACAATAAGTAATTAATATGAAATATTTCAGGTACCTTAACTTATTTAAAAGAATATGAGACATCTAGACAAAGAAAGGTGTTACCAGTGATGGCTACAATAGATGGTTTACAGAGACTCTATCATACTGACTTCACACCCGTTGTCTTACTCCGATCTCTCGGCTTACAGGCAACTCATGCATTAGGACCTTTAAAGGTACAGTGAAATCTTTAAGTTTGCGGTCTAGTACAGAGAATTTAACATGATCCTAGACCTTTTCTAGTAGCATAATTTAACAGCTAATATCTCTGGGTGTATGTTTCTAGAGATATATGTAATTCAAGCCTTGGAATTCATATGCACTGAAATGCTTTCATGTATGTCAATGAAACTTAAACTAAGGCATTTTGTCGAGCGGCGAGCGTCTGTGCTTCCCAATTTTGTCTGGTCTATAACTTTTTCATGCTTTGACCAATCTTCTTATATTGAATGTTCACTTCCATGAGGAGATGTGTCATTTCCTACCTCAAAGGGCAAGGTCACAGTTGAAGGTCAAATTAAAGTTTGTCCAGACCATAACTTTGTCTTAAAGTTTGTCCAGACCATAACTTTGTCTTAAAGTTTGTCCAGACCATAACTTTGTCTTAAAGTTTGTCCAGACCATAACTTTGTCTTAAAGTTTGTCCAGACCATAACTTTGTCTTAAAGTTTGTCCAGACCATAACTTTGTCCTGCATTGCTCAATCTTTCTTATATTTGGCATTAATATTCACCCTTCCATGAGGCTAATTAAGTGTCATGCTCAACCAGGTTCTTATTTCAAAGGTCAAGGTCACATTTGGAAGTTAAATTGAAGCTTTTCCGGACCATGATATTGTTAATTGACCAATCTTGCTTAAAATTTGAATGAATGCTAGCCTCTATTAATCAGAGTGTCATGATCAATCCCTGGGTCCTTTCTCAAAGGTCACAGTTGAAGATGAAAGGTCGACTTGAAGTTTGTTTGGATCATGTTTTTCTTTAATAAATTATGGTGTGTTTAGATTCAACTTGGCACATTTGTTTGCGATTTTTTTTAATTTTTCAGTGTGTGCCTAGGCTCGGCATAATTTGCAGGATAACTGATGCAGGAGGCATATATCGATTGTCCTTTCATTCATCTGTCCATTACAAAACGTTGCAACTCAAATATTTTTTAAAGTCCATCAATACATTGCTTCCAAACTGGGCATACTTGTTTACCTTTAAAAACATATTATATTATCAAAGTCATGACAAACTATTTAACTGAATGACTTGGCTAAGTATTTTTTATGGACAAAGCTTCCACCAGGCATTGACATTAAATAGTACTTATTAATGTCTATACATTAACTGAACGCAGTCTTGTGTATTACCAAAGAAGTGAAAAACAATGTCCTTGAATTTAAATGCAATCAACTGATTATCTCGAAATTGTAGGATCCTCTGCATTATATCCTTACCTTGCATTATGTATAATTTCAGAACAAAATTATGGAGAGGGCGTCCGATTAAGTTGGTGATGACAGAACTACATCTAGTGCTAGTGTTTGAAACATGGAAATATAAATACGTTATCTTGTGTTCCAAGAAATGGATTGTTTCATGTGTGTATTGTATTGTTAATAGTGGTATTGTTGTAAAATAAATCTTATATATCATAACACTTGGTTCATATGTAAACAGTCAATTCTTGACATCAAGACACATACTGAACGTATGAAATATTAATATGTCTGTGGTATGCTGGGAGTCCAGAGATATCCTGATTCCGACCTTTGTGCATGTATATATTAGCTATTATAACTGTGCATGTATATATTAGCTATTATAACTGTGCATGTATATATTAGCTATTATAACAAGTCTGCTAGTGTACTAAAGCTTCTAGTTTTGTGGATTGGGATTTATCCACAGAAGATTTATCAGCAACGGCTGTAGTATATACCCACCCAGTATCACAATCGTGGGCGCATTACAGTTCGCACACAAGAACAAAATAGCCACCTTCTAGCCTAGTTATCAGGGGCAGCAACTTGTGAGACAACAGGTTCAACCTTATGCATGTTACAATTTAGGCTAAGTATAGCTCGGCGAATTTTACATGAACCTGACCTTTTAATTAGCATGATATAACAGCCGATATGAATTTACACCAACTGTATGTTTTCATAACCTGGGAGTAGCACGAAGACAATCGAGATGTAATGCAAACACAAATCTGAAATACGGATATTGCGCAATTTGCTTGCAGTAATTGTAGTCTGGTTCCCGGTACCTAAATCTTTCATTACATTGCAGTATAGGTCCGGCGTAATGTAACAAATATGGTCGCTTCAATGTGTAAAACAAGATGGCGGTTTAACGTTAACTTATATAGGGAATTTAGAATATCCCCCAAAAAGTGTGTGTTATGTATGTGTCATATCGATGAGATTTTGAATATTAATGGTAAAATGTATGTTCTTTTCAATTAAACATGTTTCATTAAAATGACACAACTGATATGTACAAAAAAACGCAAAGTAAATTAAAAAAAATTCTGTACCAGCGTGTATATAGTGTATATAAAGCGCAACTGATATCAAATGCCCAGTTAGCTCAGTTGGTAAAGCGTCAAACCAGTAACATTGATGTTGGAGGTTCGATACCAGTATTGTCATTAATTTTTTTATTATTATTTTTTATATGTAACGTAATTCGCTATTAGTTTATACTTAAAGTTTAATAAGGAACATGATAAGAATATAAAGTTTTTGTATTGCACAAATTAAGAAATATATTATAAAAGGAAAACAATTACTGGCCTGTACAGGGATCGAACCAGAGATCCCTTGATTACAAGTCAGTGGCTCTACCGATTGTGCTAACTTGGTCAATTGAATTTTTTCATAAAATAATGGACTATTAAAACCCTGCTACAAAAATATTTCAATCATTTTATAAACGTTATTTTGTAGATATTAGTGCTGTTGTAGCGAATAAACTTCTATCATTGCAAAGACCATTATTTTTTCTTTTACTATGCAAAGTCACACCAAAATGACACATACATAACATACACTTTAGGGGGATATTCTAAAATTGCCTATATAAACTAACGTACGTCCGGCATTTTGATTTGACCACCGTAGTTATCGATTATTGGTTGCTGCCTGACCTAAACCACTGTAAGATTTAGGACAGGGAACCAGACTAGCAGTAATTGATGTATTCAAGCAAAGAACCTTGAACTGTATTCATGCATAAAGGTCACGTCAAATTTGCCAAGCTATAACGGACACCTTAAGCACCAATTGTGCAGGAACACAGTTGTTGACACGGACAAACATTGATCGCAAAAGCTCAGCATGTCATTTTTGAGACATTTGTGCTAAAATGAAATTCATTTTATGGTCTGCTTGTATGTTCCATTTGGAATGTGTTGTACCAGATGACAAGTGTGTGCAATTAAGTGCAAAATTGTGTTTCCAGTTAGTCCGAAAACATCACAGGAAATGCTGCCAGTTTCATACATATAGCTGGCTTAGAATGAGGTCGTAATTACAAAATAAATATTTTAAGAAAAGGAAAAACTGTCCGACAATTACTCTTTACAAGCTTTTTCAACATTCAACTATTTCATGAAAATAGACTCACTAAAAGCGCCTCATGATGCAGATTTCAAACATGTCGAGTCTTAAAGGTTGAAATAGCAGTTACGACCTTCTCATTCTAAGCCAACGATATATTGGAATACTGGACAGCGAAATTGTTCAAGCATTCATTCAACATGTTATGTGCAGTGTAATTGTGCAGATCTCTCCGATGAAGAGAACAAAGATTACTCCTGGTGTACAATTCCCTTGTTTTATTTGCAAATCCTCCAAGCATGTTGTGCTATGTGAAGTCCTCCAATATGTGGACTGGGTTCCAGGATAGTTATCCAGGTAATGAAACAGAGCTGGTATTCAAAAAGCATTTGAAGTCAAAACTAAAATATTTTGACTAGGGTTCACAATTGGAAGAATAATCCATGTTTCATGAAGCTGTTTACATAATGCTTCAAAACTATGAAATTTCAATATCGATTTTTCTTGTACGATGCTTTGTAATTACCAGCCCTGAATGTAAGTTTGACAGAAATGACCCGAAACATCAGCATATTTCGTGATTTAGTTTATCTCAAGCCAGAATTTTGAACAAGGCAATTCAGATGCATAAGAAAATTGTTACCCATAAAGTTGTTACCCAAAAATTTCTTCACAAAATAATTGTTAAATTTAATCGAACCAGTCTCTGTTCAAATCTGTCCAACTATACTGGGACGCATGGCAGGAATGAGATCATTCAATAATTAATCGGTTAAATGTGGCATAAAAATACGGCTTAAAGATTGGCTTTAAAAGCTGAATATTCTCATTCCTGCAATTCTTCCCATGACACAAAATAATACAACAGTAATAAACAAAACAAAGTATAACAAACAAGTGGATATATTTAAATGAGCCAAAGTTTATTTGTTTACTCTTAATTTGACAACTTTAATGATATTGACAATATTCCAATTCAATATGGTGATGTTATATTTTAACTGATAAAGAACTTCAAAGTCCTTAAATTATAGTAGTGTCTGTATCTTTTGTTCAACAATATTTTAAGATATCATTCTTTTCAATTTTCATACTCAAATATTTAAGTTTCATAACTTGGATTTTCCGAAATATTGCACTTCATTAATCACACATTAGTCTCCAAATCAAAATCATACATCAAAACTATTTACTTGAAATTTTCAAACAGTTTAAAAATAAAAAAATACACCCTAAATGACGTGTTTTGGAATTTTATGATTTTTAAGTCCAAAAGGTCAGGTCACTGCGAGCGGGCTGCCCAACCCTACTCCACTTTTAGTGGAGGGGGAGGTAGGATTTCCCATGCTCAAGACCAGCAGAGGTGTTGACTCACCCCCCTGACCGTAGTTGTGATTTGAAAGCCAAAAACGAAAGACACCTTAAATGACCATATACTACACTTGCGTCATATCTATCTTATTTTCCTTTGGCTGTGACCAGGTCTTCAACTTCAGCATTTGGCTTCCTTCATTTATCCAGTGCATCAACAAGTGAAATGTTCGACCATAGTCAATACATGATGCTACTGAAAATACACTTTTTATGGCACACAAAAAACTAAGCTATAGCAATATAGAAAATAATAACTTTAACCTTAAAATATCACAGATAAAGTTGCATTAAAGGCAACTGCAGTAAATATATTCTATAAATATTTTTTATGTGAAAATACAACTATAAAGTACTGAACACATACAAGTGATAAAATAGCACTATGACCGGATATGAAATATATTCCTAATTAATCTACAAATTTATTATTATACAAAAATATGTACCATACTTTTCCCTCGCATTTTACATTTCATTGTACTTTCTTTCAAATAATCAGTTTACTTTCAAGTCTTTAGCCCTGTAAAGAAATATAAACAACTCCCGATCCCACACAAGTTAACCTATCAACAGTAATTAGTTTTAATATCTACATTGAGCAATTCAAGAAATTGAATCACTATTTCAACTTTATTTCAGTACCATATTAAACTTATTTTATATTATTTTAAGATTAATATTTGATTAATTCAGCAGTTTTAAAAAAGCTTACCAATGCACAAGAATGAAATATTACTTAAAATCAAATATCAAACCAAAGGCAATCAATACTTTTCTATTCACCTGGCCTTGCAACATGGTCTGGAACTTGATTCAACTCCAATGGTTCTCAAATTTTTACGATCAATATCTGAAACACTGGTCAGGCAATTAAATCCCCCCAACACCCTTTCTAGGCTATGTAATTTCCTTTGAATCATCATTTAATATTTTTCTTGTACAAATTAATAATTTTTCATCATATGCAGACGCTTGATAGCAACTTTAATGTATGTATCATTTATTTTTCTTGAACAATGTTCAACGTGGAATTTAATCTTTTAATTTTCTCTAGAAAACAATAGGCATAATATTATGTTCAAACATTACGAGTTTTCCAATATGAATTATGACTTTCAAATTCTCATAGTAAAATAAAATCAACTTATTTGGTATTCACCATGCCTGCGCTCCCAACCAGACGTGTATCGTTATCTCACACTTTGTTGCTGTACTGGATCTACAGTTGACCTTCGACGTTTCATGAACAGAAATCTGAAATGCTGGTCAGATAAGTTTATGTCCCCCCCACACCCCTTCAGTTACAATTTGCATAGATTTTAACATTTTTATTTGGGGTCTCATCTCACATATAAACATATCCATTTATTGTTATTGTTAACTTCTTTACCAATTAATTTAACTTTGAAGTCATATTTAAAGCATAATTATTCAACAGTAGTGTAGTAAAATACCCTTTGTTTCATCTCTCAAATTTTGTTTCTTCATGTCATAATCTTATTTCTCATTACTAATTTTGATCATGTGATTTCAGGAACAAGCCAACAAAATGGAAATTCTTAATAACATACTGTACCCAAACACTTGACAGAGCCTTACACATCAAAATACTATGTGGCACAACTGATCCTAGACTGGACTCCCATCAGCCTTTCGGACACTTTTCAGCACAATTTCACATGGCATTACCATGATTTCTGAAATAATCTTTAATTTCCCCACATTTTCCCAGCAAAATGTTATGTATGTATTCATAAGAAATATTTTTTTAAAATTTAAACATCAATTAAACTTTTTTAACAGAACTTTGTTTTCAAACTATATTTTTTTTTAAATTTAAACATCAATTAAACTTCTTAACAGAACTTTGTTTTTTAAATTGTATTCACCCATTTCAATGAGATTTTTTCGTCTTGTACTTTTAGTCGATTTGTAATGTATCACTTATTCAGGCGTCCAAATCAGAAATGCTTAGAAAACAAAATATCTTTCGCCCAAACCCACCAGTTTAAAAAAATTCTAGATAATTGGTCTTTTTTGTGACCGAATAAAACACTAAAAGTTTAAACAAGCTATAATGTATTTTCGATTATTTAGAGAGCTTACTTTTAAGAACTATCAAGACAACCTTACAGTTTTTCTTTTATATCAATTCAATATTGTAATCCTTGTTTTGCATTCAACTAATTTCACCAACTTGGCACTTTGTTCTAGAATCTTTTAATGTTTTTGTCGTTCAGTTATCTTCAATTCTATCCCTTGAAAATATTAGTCAAGAATGATGTTGACAACAAGCCTGTATTGAGAGTAATGATGAATAGTAGTCCTCAAAATCTTGCACTCCGCAGCACACTTTAACTGGGATCACCGAAGTCAATCAGGGACGAGAATCTGAAATGCTTGTTAAAACAATTCAAGTACCCCCCATCATGCCCCATGCAATAATTATACAATGTAGTTCTTAAGAAAATAAATATTTTTATTAAAATTAATTAGTTCTTTAATTTACTGATTAAAAGTTCTCTAAAAACATATGACTTCATCACTATAACTTTACCCCTAACAATATCAACTTTTCAAACATCAACAGTACCGCACTGTCTACCACTTGGATCTTCAAGTTTTAAATCCAGGCAGGACAGCAAATGTTTGATGAGAAGAATCGACATCAACCTGCCTATATACTGTATCGGGACGTTTAACATCAGCAGATTTACATTAGTCCTCCGGATTTATCTTATCTTACTCAAGTTCCACAGGCTTCATTCATACACCAAATCAGCAGACTTCTGAAACAATCTGTTACATATTCCCCTAACCCCAGTTCAAACATTTGATTTTTACTGAATTTATATTAGTAATTTGAATGTTCTTAATTTTTTCATTTTGTAACCAAGTTAACATGTTTCTATAACCATTATTATGAAATTGCTTACAGTTAAAAAATAATTATTTGCAGAAGTCATACTAGAATAAACTAATTTAGTAATCACCAGGCAGCATTGCAACCATTGGTTTTTTCGGACCAAGCCCTCAATATCTTGAATTCCAAGCTGTACATACAGGGATCACATTGACTTTCCGTTTAAATCTGAAATGCTGGTAAAACATTGTTTGCTCCCCCCTTTACCCAATCAATGACATTCAATATTATACGATCACTTCATTTACTACAAAAACTGTTGTAGATATTTAAATATTCATCCTTACATTTTGCTAACAATGATGTCCCTTCTGATATTCTCACATCTTCACATCTTCACTACTTTTATAGTAAATCCTCCATTTGTTATTCAAGCATCATTACCGCATTTCAAGATAATCTTCCAATTATGCTGCATTTGCTATTCTCTGAACTTTAAAACCTTCCAAGTAAATTAAGACCCAATTAAGGAAGTAATTAATCACTTAATTTGAATACTGTTGATATAAGACTGAATTATATTATCACACTCATACATTAAGGGCATACCAACATCATGCTTGCTTTTCTTGCATTTTGAATGGTCTTCTAGAAAATATTTTAACATCGCCATGTTTGCAATTCTGGCATCTTTAATTTCTTCAGGTAAATCTTTCAACAACCATATTTGCTTTTCTTGGATCTGAATGCCTTCCTGGTAAATACGCCAACAACGCCCTATTCCTATATTTTAATGCTTTTCTTGCTTATCTTCAATTATGATCCGTCACAAATACTTTATAAGAATTATCCTCACATTCGCTACTTTTTGATCAATGAACCGTTTTGCATTCGTCTTGAACTGGACACATGTTCTTAAATGGGAAAATCACAAGACTTTACCGGCACGAGAATCTGAAATGCTGGATAAACAAAAGTATTGTACCCCTCCCCCAACATCCTATCAATGTAATATACAAGCATTTTCCAAATCGTTATTTTATATTTTCTGTAACTAAAAAATTAAAAGCAACGTTAGGAAAAAATAATTTGAACACTTATAATAAAGTTGAATAATATCATTACTCTCAAATGAAGACGATACCTGCGCAATGTTTTTAACCCTTTCATGTTATTCTAGTTAATCTTCCCAGCAATGGCCATTTATCCGTTGTTCTCAAGCCTTTCTTGATTTTGAAGAAAAGGAATGCCCCATTTGCAATTCTCATCTTTAATGCCTTCAAGTGAATCATCCATCAACGCCCTATTGGCTTTCCGCACATCTTAAATACTTTCGAAGTAAACCAGCTTGCAAAACACAATACTTGTTTCTTTAATGCTTTTCTCGCCTATCTTCAACTTTTATTCTTCGCACATATTTTATAAGAATTTTCCTCACATTCACGACTTTATGATCAATGACTTTTATCTTCCGTCATGTTCTGGACAATCATTCCTAAGCGGACCATCGCATACACCCGGATCTGAAATGCTTGTTAAACTAAAGTATTGTCCCCCCAACATCCTATTAATGCAATATATAAGCATGATCGATTTATTTTATATTTTACCTTTTGCAACTAAAAAATAAGAGCTATGTTAAGAAATAAATTTAATATTTTAATTAGTAGTGAATTAATGCTTTCTCAAATGAAGTTGATACCTGCGCAACGTTTTCAACTCTTGCATCTTTCATGTTATTCTAGTAAATCTTCCAAGCAATGACCATTTATCCGTTATTCGCAAGCTTCGATTTTGAAGTAAATTAACGCCCCATTTGCAATTCTCACATCTTTATTCTTTATTGCCTTCAAGTTAATCTTCCAACAAGGCCCTAGATGTGCAGTCCGCACATGTTTTAACGCTTTCGAAGTAAACCAGCTTGCAAAGCCAAATACTTGTTTCTTTAATGCTTTTCTTGCTTATCTTCAACTTTTATCCTTTGCAAATATTATTTTTTCTCACATTCACTACTGTGTGATCGTCATGAACTGGACACACATTCCTAAGCGGACCATCGCATACACCCGGATCTGAAATACTGGTTACAGATAAAGTATTGTCCCCCCAACATCCCATCAATGCAATCTACAAATATTATCGATTTATTTTATATTTTACCTTTTGCAGCTAAAAAATAAAAGCTATGTTAAGAAATCAATTTAATATTTTCAATTTATAAGTCGAGAATTAATGCTCTCTCAAATTAAGTGGAAACCTGGGCAACTTTCAACTCTTGCATCTTTAACGTTATTCTAGTAAATCTTCTCAGCAATTTATCAGTTATTCTCAAGCCTTTCTTGATTTGGAGTAAATAAACGCCCCATTTGCATTTCTCACATCTTTAATGCCGTCAAGTAAATCTTCAACAACGCCCAATTTGCTTTCCGCACATCTTTAACACTTTCAAGATAAACCAGCTTACATTGCCAAATTCTTGTTTCTTTAATGCTTTGCTTCCTTATCTTCAACTTTTATCCTTCGCAAATATTTTAGAAGAATTTTCCTCACATTCATTACTTTGTGATCACGAGTCGGACAAATGCTGTTAAACGGGACCGTCCGCAGACTTTACCGGCACTAGAATCTGAAATACTGGTTAAACAAAAGTATTGTCCCCCCAACATCCCATCAATGCAATATACAAGCATTATCTGATTAGTCATTTTACTTTTTGAAGCTTAACTAGTACAAGTAATGTTAACACTTATATTTAATAATTAAATAAAGTTGAATAACATAATTGTACTCTCAAATTAAGACGATACCTGCTCAACGTTTTCAATTCTTGAATCTTTCTCATTAATCTAGTATTAAATCTTCCCGACCATGGCCCATTTATCTGTTATCTCAAGCCTTTCTTGATTTTGAAGTAAATTAACACCCCATTTCTTGCATGTTTAATGCCTTCATGTAAATCTTCCAACAACGCCCTATTTGCTTTCCGCACATCTTGAACACTTTCGAAGTAAACCAGCTTACATTGCCAAATTCTTGTTTCTTTAATGCTTTTCTTGCTCATCTTCAACTTTTATTCATCACAAATATTTTATTGAATTTTCTTCAGATTCACTGCTTTGTGATCAGAGTTGAACAAATGCGCTTAAACGCGATCATCGCAGATTTTACCAACACGAGAATCTGAAATACTGGTTAAACAAAAGTTTTGTCCCCCCAACATCCCATCAACGCATCATTAATTTATGTTATATTTTACTATTTGTAACTAAATAATAAAAGAAATGTTAAAAACTTCAATTGAATAATTATGTTTAAATGAAAATGATAAATATTATCACACTCGTAAATTAAGCAGATACCTGCGCTAGTGGTCATGGTTGCTATTCTCAAATTTTTATGCTTTTCTGATAAATACAGTGCCCAATTGGCTCTTGTCTCATCTTCAGATCTTAATAACGCCCTATTCTTGTATCTTTAAAGCTTTTGGAATTCTTCTCTTTCTATCCATCGCAAATATCTTTTAAGAATTATCCTCTCATACGCTATTTCGAGATCAATGAACTTTTATCTTCCACCATGAACAGGACAAGGTTACTCAAGTCGGCTCACCATTTCAGGAAACCAAATCTGAAATACTGGTTAAACACAATTGTCCCCCTACATCCCAAATTCTAGCATCATAAGTTTTGGTAATCTAAATTTAACTTTTTGAAACAATAAAGAAAATAATTTTACAAATAAATATTAACTTGAATACTGTTATTTTTATATACAACTGAATTATGATATCAAACTCTTACATTTCGCAGACACAATTCTAATATCTTTAAAGCTCTTCTAGACTTTCTTTATAAAGAACATCTGCCATCTACGGCTCAATTGCCATTCTTGCATCAATGCCTTCCTAGTACATCAACCAACAACACACCACATACGTGCCTCTCTCGCATCAACGCTTTCAATGTACATCAACCAACATCGACCGACATCAACGCCTTCCCACTCCTAGGGCATCGACCCACATCAGCGCCTTCCTACTCCTAAGGCATTAACTACCATCGACCTACATCAACACCTTCCTACTCCTAGGGCATCGAATCACATCAGCGCCTTCCTACTCCTAGGGCATCGAATCACATCGGCGCCTTCCTACTCCTAGGGCATCGAATCACATCAGCGCCTTCCTACTCCTAAGGCATCGAATCACATCAGCGCCTTCCTACTCTTAGGGCATCGAATCACATCGGCGCCTTCCTACTCCTAGGGCATCGATCAAAATCAACGCCTTCCTACTCCTAGGACATCGACTACCATCGACCCACATAAACGCCTCCTTATGCCATGTGCATCGACCAACATCAACGCCTTTCTATGCCTAGTGCATCGACCAACATCAACGCCTTCCTATGCCTAGTGCATCGAGCAACATCAACACCTTCCTATGCCATGTGCATCGACCAACATCAACGCCTTTCTATGCCTAGTGCATCGACCAACATCACATCTTTCTATGCCTAGTGCATCGACCAATACCAACGCCTTCCTACTCCTAGGGCATCGACTACCATCAACCCACATCAACGTCTTCCTATGCCAAGTGCATCGACCAACATCAATGCCTTTCTATGCCTAGTGCATCTACCAACATCAACGCCTTTCTATGCCTAGTACATCGACCAACATCAACGCCTTCCTACTCCTAGTGCATCGACCAACATCAATGCCTTACTACTGCATCGGCCAACGTTGACCTACATCAACACCTTCCTAGTGCATCAGCCGACATGACAGCTTCGCATAGACCAATTTTCCTCTAATTCTTTCCTAGTGCAACAAACATCAACCCACATCAAAGACCTAGGGGGATCAATCTGAAATGCGGATTCAAAAGTATCGTCCCCCCTCACACCCAGACGAAGCATAATTTTAGCATAACATTAATTTTTCATGTTTCAATTTTTTTAATTAATTACAAAAGAAAGCACTTTTAAAGCTTATAATATATAATTTAATTGAATAATGCTAAGAGGATACTGCCCCATTTTGTACGTGGGTAAAAGAACTTCAAATATTGTTTTAACATTATAAAGGAAGGAATTTTTACTTTTGTTTGCATTTGAATAGAATGATCTCACTCTTACATGTTTAAGCAGATCTATGCCAACAAAACGGTGCTTGCTTTTCTCTTGTCTTCAATTCCTTTTCTTGTGGCCTGGTGCACGGTATTGTGTCCATTTTGAAAAAAATAGACGTACAAGCTTAATTCTCAAAAACTATTTACAGTGTTTTAAAAAATATACATGTATCAATTTGATTACACTACGCTGCAGGTGTGCACAAAATTTCATGAAGAAATCTCTTTCCGTTTGAGATTTATGAAACTTTGAAGACCCCAAAATTGCCCTATTTTAGGTGTAATGTGTTAGCATCAGATTTTTCATGCATTTTCTAAGCAAAACAATGAAAAACCCAACAGTTAATAGTGCTCTAACATGTGTTATTCCATTAAGGAATTTTGTGCTTGTCAATTTGGTATAAGCTATAATGTTCTAGAGTGAGTAGTTTTAGATTTATGTATGAAAAACCAAAATAGGTACCGGTGTAATGGTCCCAATTATTGAATTTTGTAGCCTTCTAATTCTCTTATCAAAAGCATTTTAGAAAGAACAAAAAACAATTTATTTTACATTATTCTAAAGGTAACAAGATAAACATAATGATGATGTAGCAGAATTTCCATAAATCATTACCGTATTTTATGATTTGACAAAAAAGTGAATTTTTTGTGAGTTGTGTCAAAAATGTGTAATGTCCGTCCCCCTGTCAGATTTTTAAGAATTTGAAGGAAAATATTGTAATAAAACATACTTTGCAATGCATTTAATAATGCCATCACCATATAAGTTCATATTTAGACTTAAATCCTAAGTATGATGGAATTATTGAGAAAATAGAAATTTTATGTGTAATGTCCGTCCCTGTAATGTCCGTCCCCCTAATGTATGATGTTGCTTCGATGTGAATAAAAGTTATTTTATGCAACTTATTTCTGAAAAAAATGTTCCTATGATTAAATGAAACTTAATTTAGTTCAGAAATGAATAAATATTTTTTTAATATTTATTTTTTTCCTCATAGGGCCATATTATGTAATATTTCACTAAAAATGAACAAAAATTTGAGTTTCTTTTGGTAATATTTCGGTACAAAATCCATTATTTTCATACAAAATGTTTTATAATCATGGGTCTGTATGCTTCAAAGTCTAAGTGTTAAAATCTAATAATTTGAATGGTACAGGTGTGTATAAAATCTATTAATTTAGCTGCATGGTTATCTGTAATGGTTGTCCCTGTAATGTCCGTCCCCTACCGACATGATGCTGTTTTGATGCAGATAAAAGATATTTTATTTTTTTTTATTTTTAGAAAAATATGTTCCTCTGCATAAAATCAATGAACACAGATTAGAAAACAAACAAATTATGTTTAAAATTTAAATGTAGAGACATATTTAGAGTATTTTTCATTTAAAATTTACAATATTAGTACACTCTTTTTGGTAATATTAGTTTATTAATTCAACTGTTTTCTTCAAATTGATTTATAATGTGTGTCTGTTTGTTAAGAGTCAATGTCACATTATCATTTTATTTAAATGGTGTAAATATGTTTAAAATAGAATAATTTAGAAAGGTGATTTACAGCACAAAAGAGGGACATACTTTTCACTAAGTTCGGTTGGTGTAATAAATAGATCTAATAATTAAACATATATTCAACCAATTCAGAGACTTTAATAAACTTAAAAATTACAGCAACGAACCAAAACACAGAAACATAATCCATGCCAAAATTGTTTTATACAATGAATTAATGACAGACAATAAACAATACAGATCCCCACTGTGCAGTACCAGATAAGAAATCCAGATTAGACCCTAATCAGTGTACACAGTGGGGTTCCAATAAGGTCCAATATACAACCAATCAGTATATGCTCTCACCATCTGTCACACTTTATACAGTAGCTTTGATTGTGATCAGTAGCTTATTGTAATATATGTTTGCTATTTAACATTTAAAATTGATGATTTAGTTGTACATTATAATATGTTTGATATCAAAAGTAAAATACTAAATTATGCACAGTGCCAGTTTTAACA
Organism: Spisula subtruncata; assembly: GCA_963678985.1. NCBI lineage: Eukaryota > Metazoa > Mollusca > Bivalvia > Venerida > Mactridae > Spisula > Spisula subtruncata. The sequence continues at coordinate 23,297,679 of OY787661.1, forward strand.
GTATGTGGTATATTGCTTATTTAACTAGTTATACTTAATTATAAGTTAATATTTTAAGTCAAATTTTAAAATGTGATTATCAATTATACAGAAATAGTGAAGAAATAATAACTTTATTCCTTTATACCAATTCTTATAGACCCATGATTCACAGTGTTACTATTCAAATCTGGTATATCACCCAAATACTTAATTTTCTTGAAATTTCATTCAATAGTGTGCAAATTTTATTTAAGATTATTAAAAGATACTAGTACAATGCTTTAATATCATATTAATTAATATACTATTCACAAGAATTCAATTTATTCATTTTTGATGATATAAAATAAGCATCCATTACAATCTGATTATGGCATGATTTTAACAACGGAATTAAATGCTAAAATACTTCATTAAATAGAAATTAAATTATTTTTTTTTATATTAAAAAATTGATTCTACATGTCTTTAATAAGTATACACATTTAAAATAACATATGTCAATCATATATTATGTTTTACAACTAATTGAAACCAGAAAGTCATAAAGGGATAATTAGGTTAAAAATAATGAGACTAAATTTAAATTATTGCTCATCAATGGCAAAATTCAGAATTACTTCAATAAAAAATTATTTAATTTACTAAAGTATACTATGTTTTTCATAAATATGTAAAATAATTACATTTTGGAGGTATATTTTGCGTTAAATGGTCTTTTAAAGATAGCCTTTCTACTATTTTGTAATGTCCGTCCCCTCTCAGACACAAAATATTCAATTGTAAAAATTACAAAATTTAAGCAAAAACTTATCTTTTTATCAATGACACATGTTTATTTATGTCCCATAGTACCTAAAAAAGTAAATTTTATAAAAATACAAGAAACTTTATTATTTGCATTAGATGCTAACAAAAGTGGGACATTTACTGTGCACCAGGCCATGTGATCTTTTATCTAAAACATTCTTATCTAATTTTGTAGTAACCAAACCAGGGTTGTGGGGAGACCAAGGATGTCTTCTGGAAATTTCAGTCAACATAGCTGTATTTCGGGAAAGCCAAAGGGCATCGGAATCTGAAATGCTGTTTCAACGAGGTTTTATCCCCCCCAAAAACCCAAACAACTAGTAAATTCTTTAACAACTATTTACATAAACATAAAACTGATTGCGAATTAAGAATAGTTATAAAATATTCATCTTTTAAAGTTTTACTGCTTTAATACTGTAGTGTTTTAAAAGTAAATTTAAATTGAATACATATATGATGTAGTCTTACATTGTACCAAAAACATCACCCAGTCCAAATGTCCTTATTCTTTTCCTTTCAGTTTTCTTTATATTTAGCGGAATACTTGTATAACTTAAGGTATTGTCTTTTATTTTGTAGTTGCTTTACTGCAATTAACCAAGAATGGCATTTTCAGCTGCTCCTCTTACAGACTTGGAAGCATCAAAATCTGAAATGCTAGTTAAACAACATTTGTCCCCCCTAAATCCCTTCAATAACATGTTTAAATTATCAACAATGTGACCTAATTGATTGATCATATATTTTCAATTCTAGAATTGTGCTATCTTATTCATAAAATTAGTTGTCAACTCAGATCCACAGTAAATTGCTTACAAGAGAATTTCACAACTTAAGTTGAATTTAATAATAATGAATGCAAGACTAGAATGGCATCAAGCTTCCTAAGTTTGTCCTAAAATTCAATTCAAGTAAATTACAAAATAAATTTAATCGAAAATAACGCAAGTTTATATGATGTAAAAAAAGATTAAGTCTTACATTTAGTCAGTAACTTTTTTTTGATGAAGCCATTCAGGATTGTACACTAGAAATCAGGATTCGTGTAGAGGCCAACCAATGCTCAACATCAAATTCATGAGAGCCAGACATCAGGGCGACACCATCCAATGACTAAGCCGGGCACCAGGATTCCAATGACACCAACCAGACATCAGACTTCATGATGACCCTAACCAATGACTGGAAGCCATACACCAGGACTTGTGATGACCCCAACCAATGACTGTAAACCGTACACCAGGACTTGCGATGACCCCAATCAATGACTGTCAGCCGTACACCAGGACTTGTGATGACCCCAACCAATGACTGTAAACCGTACACCAGGACTTGTGATGACCCCAATCAATGACTGTCAGCCGTACACCAGGACTTGTGATGACCCCAAACAATGACTGTAAACCGTAGATCGGACTTGTGATGACCCCAACCAATGACTGTCAGCCGTACACAAGGACTTGTGATGACCCCAAACAATGACTGTAAACCGTAGATCGGACTTGTGATGACCCCAACCAATGACTGTCAGCCGTACACAAGGACTTGTGATGACCCCAACCAATGACTGTCAGCCGTACACCAGGACTTGTGATGACCCCAAACAATGACTGTAAACCGTACATCGGACTTGTGATGACCCCAATCAATGACTGTCAGCCGTACACAAGGACTTGTGATGGCCCAACCAATGACAGTAAGGCAGACCCCAGGATTCCGGATGACACCAACCAGACATCTAGATTCGTGATGACACCATCCAATGACTAAGCTGGACTTCATGACACCAACCAATGACTGTCAGCTTGACACCAATCAGTGACTGTAATTGGGACGTCCAGATTCGCGATGACCCCAACCACGGACTGTATGCCGGACATTAGATTTGTGATGACCCAAAGCAATTACTGTAAGCCAGACACCAACCATTGACATCAGGATTTGTGATGATGCAAACCAATACTGTAAGCCCCACATCAGGATTCATATTACACAGGACATCTAGATTTCTGAAATAATCTTGTTACGTTCCCCCACAAGGATGATTCAATTTTTAAACAATGAACTTCTTAGTTCTTATTTACCCTTCACATCATTAATGAAATAGTTTATTTGAACATGAAATATGTTTGAACAGTTTTTTTATCTCACAAAGAAAATTACAATTCAATGATTTACTTGAAACGGTTTCAATGTTAGAATACATATTGACACCAAACATGCAACATATTTACTTCATGAACTACAGACTAGCCATACTTCACATGATTTGGATGGTCCACAATGCAGATTTCGATGTAAGAACTTGCAATGGCCGTCATAATTGGACAAATAGCTCTGTCATTCATTGATCTGGAGATTCAAGTCTCTGGACATTCCTTTAGGACGGATCGCAGGTTATATTCTGAAAGAAATCTGAGACAAAAATCCCAGCCCCCACAAAGTTGCAAATACCTGATGGAAATCTGTTGTAAAATAACCTTAAGATTTATTTTAAGTTTCCACAGATCATTATTTTGATGTAGTTATATTTTAATCCAAATGCACAAGATCAATACAGAAGTCGAATATGGTCCAGAGACCAAGAAAGTTTGAAGAAATATTCAAATACAGAAAAACATGGTAAAATCCTATCAATATTCATTATTGCAATAGCAAATACTTCACATATTAAGTAAACTCCAAACCTTCGGAGGATCATCCAACAGGTACACAGAAAACACAAGGTGCATACATTCCATTTTTCAAGAGTTTTATCAGTGTAGTCGAATCAGTTTGATGAGAAGAATAGCTCTATGCTAGGGCAACATAATGTTGACAAGGTTTATCGGGAAGAAATTACATCCATGTTTATCAAACAACTAGGCAAAAATGCTTCAACAGCAAATGATTGACATCAGATCTTCCAATCCCAAAACTTTCTGAAATACTTGTAAATATTGTTGTTCTCCCCAACCACAACCCCTCAATTTAACAAGAAATGTATGTATATCTTTGTACAGAAAATTTAAATAAAGAATTATACTATAATTTTGTTTAGCAAACACTTATTATTTATTGTTTAGAGTTTAATAACTGCAAAATGAAGATTCAATAATAAATGACATACTTTATAACTCATTTCCTTAGCTTCACGAAATAGCCCATGATATGCTCACAAATTACTTCACACCAGCAACATTCTTTCCAGATAGAACTAGGCAACTTTTAACCACAGGAACTTCTTATGCACCTGTTAGAAAACAACTCTTTCAGAGATCAAAACGGTGTCGGAACTTGAATAATGATGCCCTCACAGCAGATGAATCCTACGCCAACAGGATCAACATAACTGACAGGTCTTGATAGGTTAGTCTTGACGGATATGATGGACCAATTTACACAAACTCTGGAATACACTTTTTTGCCCGTCCCAGACACATCAAATAATTATGAATTGAACTAAAGTCTTAAAATGAGTCTCTTGGAAGTCCAGAAATGTTTTAACACTTATTGGTATAAGCTCTTCATTACACATCAATGTCTAAACAAATTGGTATCAGGAACAGCACAAAGCAAAGTTGGAACAAGCTCTTCATTAGGTATTAACATCTGAACATATTGGTATCAGGAACAACATATCCAGTAGAATCTTTAATTACCCAGGTTACTTCATTAAAGGATGGTTGAAAAGGGATGCTTTTGAAACACAGTCCATGTACTTTGTATTCTCTTCCTTTCAAGTGACACGAATGTTTGTACTCAGCGGGTATGAATGTTGGGTCAGAAATAGTAGAACAACAGTAGGCCTAGAGTTTTTGGAGAGCAATCCAAGGGATCAATCCTGAAATAATTTTAGAACAAGACTTCCCCCTCATCCCAATACATACATTTGTTTAGTTAAACAAAATATTTATGTATTTTACCATACAATAATTATACTCAATCTTGAAGACAATTAAGTGATAAAAAGTTTTCTAAACGCTTATACACTACTGCTCAATAACTTAATTCCGATTCTTTATTTCAGCGCAATAACCAAATGTAAATCACATCAAAAACACAATACACACCAATAACCGAACATTTTCCTTCAATAGCCACTAGGTACGAAAACAGGATAATTCGTATTATTACGCCATTTTCAACACAATTTTTCTACAAGTTTCTGTGCAACTTAGTATGATCTTGCTGGACACTTGGTCAAAAATGATTAGAGCTGCTTTATGCTGTTACTTTTGGATGGAGTCCCAGGGCTTCGACATGATATACTCGTCCATTTAAGGAATTTACAAGGTTCTGAAACAATGCAAACATAACGTTCTCCCCCCCACGACCATGTCATAATGCATGTATTGTATATGTATAATGAAACAAGCTTAGCAATAGTAACATAATTTGCTAAGAAATATTAGTAACATAATTTACAAAGTTAACCATGTCTAAAATTACAGTAATTATAGAGATTGAGTAAATGCTGTCTGTAACTATGTTATGCATGATTAAACATAAATAATACCAACACTTCTAAAGCAAATTGGATAAAGCAAATCTTTTCGCTCACAATCAATACATTCCAAAACCTATTGTTTATTAACCAAATCATTCTCAAACCGTATGTATCATTTACCACATCACCGAGACGTCATTCTTTCACCTACTACAATTTAGTATAGTTCTGACACCATAGGCAACTTGAAATCCTTCTGACACCAAAGGCGACTCGAAATCCTATTTCATTCTCAACGAAGTTAACATGGCCTGGATTTATTAAGTGTTTTGTTCACTACAGCATTTCTCACCAATGATGATACCATTCATGAAGGACCAAAGTAACAGAGCAGAGTAGATTCTGAACAGAGAATCTGGAAAGAAAGCATTACCCAACCCATTCTGCCCACAAACAATCATATAAAGTTTTTTACATTTTTTTAGTATGTTGCGCACCAAACACCTTTTTCCTACACTAATGAACATCATGCAGGTTTTAACGCAATCAGTAAAAATAACTCGATCTTTAAAAAGCTGATCTAAATCTTTAAATAGCTATTAATATGATCTTTAAAAAGCTGATCTAAATCTTTAAATAGCTAGTCTAACAGTACCAGAATCTTGAATTTCTGTTCAGGTCACACGAACACACACCTTTTGATGTCAAGTGCAGAAACTGTGTAGTAGCAATACCATTCCATGGCAACAATTATCAACCTTCATCAAGACATCTTAGACTAACCATGGCAATCATAAATATCCATCGAATAACTTCTATGGCAGAGATTACGACTCAAGCTTGGGTGATCTGGGTATTAGGTTTTCAAATTTCTGTAGCATGGTCCTATCCTCAGGTTTGCATATTTCAATCTCAACATGATGGGACTGGCTTGGAATATTCTGATGCTCTAGGGGATTACGTGGGTTTTTTTAAAATTCACTCAACAGCTGAATTCTTACAACCAACAGTATGTCTAGTCTCTGAAAATAATCTACAGAATAATTTCCCCCACCATTACATCCCAATTTATGTTTAGAGAAATTAAAAGTCACACTCATGAGACATCTTTATTTGCTTACAAAGGCTAAAAGATTTAGTCACGGAAAAGTTCACTATTAAAATGATGTAATCAATACTATTAAGGATACTACCAATAAACAATTCCACTGATCTAATATTAGTACGATTTCAATTTTATCACAAGATTCTTAGTGTTTAAACAATAGTGCACGACAAAACTAATTGTACCCACACAATTGGCACACGAATTCACTAAAATTCTTCCACATGATTATGGGATAGGTCCTTCTAACATTATAAATAGTAAGCAACTTCCAACCCAAGGCGTCTTAACGACTTTTTACTCTTTTTTGCAGATTTACTCAGCTCAGCAACGTTAGCTCATTTCACTTAGAAGATCAATATGTAGACTTTCCAAAACAGGAAGAACCAATAGCAGGCCGTCAGATCAGGAGTTTCAAATTCATTCACAACAGAAGAACATCAGGGTGGGCACAAACAATCTGAAACAATTACCCTGCCCAATCCCACAAAAAAACATTTACAAGAAAGCTTAACTTTAATAGATTAACTAAATTTACCTATTTACCAAAAGTTTTGAGCAAAAGTTTTGAGCTATAAACGTACTTAAATCGAAATGTACAGTAGTTTTAAATCAAGCAACGAAATTCTAACCTATAAATTGTTTACTTTCTATTATTTTTAACGAAGGAATATACCTCAAATTTATTACATGGTTATCGCTCACAACACCAGCAAAGAACACATCAGGGCATACTAGTATCCAGGAAATTCTTGTGCAAGGCCAATCACTGAACGCTTTTTTTTCAAGATGACAAGTTAAACCCTTCTTGATTCATGTAGTCAACACTTGGAACAATCAAATCTTTATTCTTCAATGACATTCTATCAGTCAGTCAGCACAAAGAGGATAGGTAGGTAGGTAGATGGTATTCTATCGAACCATTTCATGTTAGTTTTTTTAAATCACAAACTTCTTTATTCTTAATTTTTCCTAGAGTTGATTCAGGAGATGGACAACACCATAGGAAACAAGTCACTTCGAAGTTCTTCAAACTGGTCATCCCTTTAGACAAAGCCAACTACTGCATTCAGTATCATTTGCACAAGATGGATTCAAATTGAACAAACCTGAAATAATCTACCATAACATTTTCTCCCCATCCCTTCATGATATTCATACCCTGGTTTAATGTAATTTGATAAAATATAAGATATTTCATGCTGCAATATATTTTTACAAAAGCTAAATATTTGACAATTTTTTAGTAGACACACGATTATTATTTATAAACCAACCTTAGTACCAACAAATACTAGTATTTATTTTTTCCATTTAATATCTCACTTTATGGTTAAGCAGTAAGTGCACTTACAACTAGAACATTTTTTGTTGAAATATTCACCATCGTTAGTGGGTTAGTTGATGTAGTAAACGTCCCATGTATCGCAATACCTTGATTTAACTTGACAATTCTAAGAACTCTGTCCCAATCTTGAACCTAGAAGTATGGAGTACCTGATTGACGCCCTTAATACTTGTTATTTGCTTGGTTTACTTTGTAAATGTTGCAGTAGAGGTAGCATCATGATTAACCAACAGCACTTCATTTCGGCTTTATAAAAACTTTTCAGTAAAAACACTCTTCGACATGGAGATACACTTCAACCTACGAGCAACTTGAGAGTTCCTTGATGATTTTCATGCTCTACTCCTAGTTTGTACTCTTTTTGTGTATTTAGTTTCTTTAGCAACAACCGATCTCATAATCTGAAAGTAGTCTTGAAGACACCGCCCATACAACAAATGCTTATAACACATTAACAGTTTATAAAAACTGTTTTTTATAAATTTACTGAAAGTCATCTTCAAACACTAACAGGCAACATTATAATGATTGACACCTTACCAAATATAAATGTACAATTTACTGTTTACATTCAAACCTAAATAATATCATACTAAGTACAAATATTACATTAACCTGTGTACCACACTTTTGGTATTTTTTCTTAAGTTGAAGATCGTTCTAGAGCACATGGTTTATTCTATCTGTTCCAAGGAACTACAAGCTAATTAAATATCAATCTTGTGTGAAAAATGTAAAAAGTTAAAGCATCAGGAAATACCAGTACACTATTTCTGTCCTCAAATCATGTTTTGTAGCAACAAAGCAGAAGCAACACTTGCTCGACTAGTGAAGAACCTGTGACTAATATTCACTACATAATCAACATGTCTCATGAACCTGAAAAAGTGAGTCTGAAAAAGCTGTTTGCCCAAATACCCCCGAAGAAAAAATAACTATTTCATTATGATAAAACTTGGCAATGAATTTGCATGAAGTGTTGACATAAAAGATGAGTAATGCATAGAAATAAGAAATTGTAATAAAAATATTCTACAAGTATCACTATAACATTAAGTACTATTAAAAGCTATTGAATCAGTACATATAGTAGAAAACAGTACAAAAAGCATAAGCAAAGTTTAAATGCAAGTACCTATTTTGAGAAACATACTATAGGATTACTGTTTTAGGTTCACAAATGACAGGTAATGTCCAGTCAACTATCGGTGTATGATTGTAGAGTAAGTACAGGTGTAGGATGTGGGAGATATACAAGATTCCAAGCTTGTGCAGGAAAGTGTCTACAAAACCTGAAATAAGCTAATATTAGTACCCCCCTAGACCCCACAACAAACACAGCAAGTTAAGAAATTCAGCTATTAACATACTTAATTAAATTATAATTAGCCAAAATTCTGCAAGTGAATATTTAGAGATATTATTACGGTATGATACAAATAAGCAGGATTGGAAGGAAAAAATATATCAAAGTGAATGCACATAAGTAATTGATTCCTTTTGAACATAAAATACTTTCCCTTGCCATTATTATCTACTGCAGTGAAGTCAGAAAAACATCTTATAGGTCAGGATAAAGACAATTCAAGGACATCTTTCTGTGAAACTAAGAGATAGAAGAAATCCCCTCTCGAGGGTCAGCAGCTAACGACCAAGAAGTTCAATGAAATTCCATTCACCAGATCATGCTTCATTCACAACTTTATGATTTCTGAAATTAACTTAATCAAAACACAACCATCCTAATTGTTCTATCAAACATTTTTTATTTTTTCCCTTGAACTCCAATAGAGAATGTTTCCTGTTATATAATTAAACAAAGCAATTGCGTTACTGATGTGAAGTCTATTTCTATTGATCGACCTTGTAAAATTATATCAAAACAAAATTTGTTACTTGTAAAGTATGTTTCTTCTAAAATAGTAAAAAGTAATTACACACTACAAACTTCAACTTTCTAAGAATTGTGATATTTCTAAGAACTGTGATAATTCAATATAAATCAAATGAAATATGTGTACTGTTCAGTGCATATCTCAATCATATTGCTGTTAATTTACTGCATACGCATCTTATCAACCAAATTACTAGAAGGCTCCACCTGTTACAATGTCTACATAAACATCTAAACTGGGTTTGCAAACATCTGAAACGATTCATATCACAAATCTCCCCACAATACCATGATATTATCTATTTCAATCAACTGAATCAAGTATGTAGTTAAATAAAATGTTGTTTTATAAGGTAACTAACACAAGCAAGTTATAAATATAATTATATATATACTTAGTCCATATATAACAAATTTACACAAGTCTTTTCTAAAAATAAAATCAATTTACATTACAACTCTTATAACCACTGACAATATCAAGATTCTAAATGTAAAATACTTGCAACCACACATGAGAGCCTCATACTAAACCTCAGCAAAGTAAATGTCTGTTATATAGTGACAGTTTCGACATGAGTTTGCCTGAAAATACTCCTTGTTAAGAACATACATGCACACAAATTGATAATAAGTGATACCACAATATATATAAAGGTGAATTTTTATTTGGATATTAAGGGAAAACATTTTCTACAGAATATCTCACAAGACATACATCATTATTACAAATTTAAAATAAATTTCATTACTGACACACACTATGATTAAATGGTACTGTAACCTATGAATATTTGAGATAAGGTAAGTCAAACCTAAGAAATAGAATATGTTATGGTTAGCAACTATTAAAAGTTAGAATTTAATAAACTTGTCAACGAACTTGCCAATACACATATGCTTATCTGAAAGTATTCTTTGAAGAGAGACTCCAATTTATCTGGAATAAAAAAACTGGTTAAATTTAGTTACCCCCCTTCCCATTATAAAAATAACTGAAACAATGCTTTATTATAATAAATAATTGAAACTGGATTTTAATCCTGCATATGAATTTGGTTGTCGAAATCTTTATCTTGAAAATCTGTATAAGCAAAATAGGATGAATAGATACTGATGAACAAATTAAATGCAGAAATTATGTACAATTCCAGAAATACTTCCAATGAAAATCATGCCATATAATTATGCCAAAGCAACTTTATGAATAAATCTTTGTCAAGAAGTTGGTAAATCGGGAAATCTAAAATCAAATATAATTGCACACAATAGTCTTACAGTTGATTTCAATAACAAAATATTCCAAGCATCAAACTTGACAGTTTTTCTACCATTGACGAGTGTCCCAACTTGTTACAGCAACATTATGTCAACGACAAATCGATTTCAACGGTCATCTCTAGAATGCCTGAAAGAACTATAGAACCCAGTCTCTCCACACACATTACATACCAACAAAGCTAACAAAGAGAACAATTAATTGAACAATCACAACAAATATTCAACCTTGTGTTAATTACGGAGCATCTAGAAAAGTGAACGTAAAGTTTATTTATTCTTAAATTACAAAACAATCTTATTGATTTGATTAAAAAGAAGTTAATACCATACAACTGTATAGGAGACAAATCACAAAACTTTCTACAACCATCAGTCTTCATTGTCAGATTCAAAATGTTTATAATCTGAAACTTAAGATACATCCAGACACACACAAAGTTGATTAAAAAAGTTAAGTCAATGACCAATTTGCTGTCATTTGAAACAATATACATTAAAAGCAGACTGATTAAAAGTATAGAAATTAATTAAGCTATGACTCAATATTGTAAAGTGATACGATAAACTAAATTGTTAAAATTTTGATTAAGTATACATCTAGACAACAAAATCAAGAATAGATACTCAGTTAATTCTCCAGATAAAACTCTTGCAAAGCACATGCCAGCCACCAAAGTCAAGGCCCAAGTCGATACTTGTCTATCAAAGCTTCAAAAGACCTAAAATTCTATATATCCAAGCAAGGCACACAATATTAAGGTTTATAGATCTACATAGATATAAAATCTGGTTAGCATGAAATGGTGATAGGAAAATGCTCATATGGGAAGCAACAATTGAAAAGTACTATGAAAGTAGGGAAAGGTACAAATGTATTAATAAATACAACTTTAATATACCAGTATACCAGTGGATGCATTTGACAGTCTATGTGTTGAAATTAATACTTATAGCTAACTCAGGACAGTAAGAATGTGTAATAGCACAACAATAACACACAAAAGTCCTTAAAAACAATCAATATAATGGAACTATTTCACACAAAAAAGATCAACACACAATAAATGTCACTTAACCTGAAACTTCAGCTATGAAAAACCATACTAAACCAGTATCTGCAACAGAAACAAAAAATGTTGCCCCCACACACCCCATCAAACATAAAATTTGATTCCTCACAGTTATACTATTTAAATAATATAAATAAATCATAATTTGATCATACACACACTTGTACAAGTAAACAATACTTGATATAACTTAAAATATAATAGTCATTTAAAAAATATCTTGAAAAATACACTAGAAGAACAAATGTAATTTTTTATTGAAATGATATTACAGTTAAGAGTCTGAAACAGAATGAATCACAAAAATGTTAAATATTCAGAAGAGTATGATTAAAAGAAGTTAAGGATTCTAGCTCGACAAAAATGGATTCATTCTACAATATGTTGAAAATAAACATGCAGGAGTAATTAGTTACCAAGTGGAATATAATATATACTTTATCTAGGCATTAACAAGCACCCTCATCGGCATCATACACCATACATTAAAACAATGCTGGATCCAGCCACCCTGATACAAAGCTTGAGAGAAAACAAGACCTGAAACAAACTTGTCAGCCAAAACAACATCCCTGTGTATACAGAAAGCTATTGCAAGAAAAAATATATCATACTTCCTAACTAGCATTGTGTTAAATTATCTATGATAATGAGTGTGCAGCAGAGTGTACAATACAGTTAAGAACTTATTCTAAGAAGAAAATGACGTGATTCTAGCAATTTGTTTACAGAAAAATACAAACACTGAAACATCTAAACAAGGTAGCATCAGGAAAACTAAAGTTGATGGTAAATAAACATTATTAGTACCCAAAAATTCAAACAAGAACAAAGGTGTGATTAAGTAGCAGCAGCATATCTAGAAATGTGAACAAAATCTGGAACAGCCCAAGTTCAAAGAAAAAACAATACAAACATCACACAAACTTGCTCCCGTTTTGTTACTCAATATTTTCTGTGGATTTTATTTCTTGAAGTATTGTCCCCTTTGTACAGGCTTTCATTCTCGAACTGTTTACCCTAAAATGATAAACACTCTCAACCCCCTAGGTTACATTTCAATTCCCCATAAAATTCTGTATTAAAACAATCATGTGTATGTAAATGTAGTGTATTCAACAAAGTAATTATTAGTACTAATGAATGTTTTAATGTGGTACCTTCCATGTGACGTGTATGCAAAATCCACAACATTAGAATGTGAAATGAACATTCTCTACATATTCAGGACAAAACCACCTTGTTAAGTTCATATGAACATTGTGAGTTGACAGCATCTTGATATGTGTATTACAAGCTGTACTTACATTCGTCTGCAACTGATTTCTATTTTCTACTGTGTTTAGATATGCGACTTTTGATATTCAACGACAGTAAAACTCCAACGCTGGTCTTTTCTTGTTCACCCGAAGTTTTCATTATGTTAGTGTTTCAACAAGTTATGCTGTGCAAGTGTGAAAATATCAACTGAAACTAATGTGAACAAATTTGGTTCTCAACAGAACCTGGTTATTGAACATATTATTTCACCTTTCTGTACTCAACATATTCTGAACTGAAATAGCACCTGAACAATTGTGTATTGTTATCAACATGTGCAAAGTTTAAGTTGTATGCTGTCAAACTTTTAGCATCAGTAGTTATACATGTAGCTACTAATAAAGTATTATGTTACAACTGAACTTGTTTTTAAAGTGTTAAGTTTGAGCAAAGCACAACAATGACATGTAACAAATACCAGTTTACAATGCCTGTTCTGTGTTTCAGTTTCCCCATCAAGATTCATCTCATATCTCGGGTTTCAGCAACAAAGGTTACCAGCAGGAATGTCTCATTTCAGATGCCAATTGGAATGACCCCCACTTTGTCGTCTGTATACGATCTTTACATAACTAACAATAGTGAAGAAAACGCATTCCAACAACATATGAAATTATAAGAAGTAATCTGTCAATTCGAATAAAATATTAAATGCATCGGCTTTTCATTTTTAGAAATCTGCCATTCAATATTCATCTACAACCAAAGATCATGCTAAAATGCTTCTTGAAATAATCTAGAAGACCTAAATAAATCTTGATTCAATCATTTAGTAATATTATTGAAATCAGAATTCAGATTTAACATAATTTGATATCAAACAATACTTTGTGCGACCGACAGAATCTTCAATAGGACAACATCTGCGCTTCAACTTCAAGAATAGATCTACGTCACGAAGACTAGAAAATAAAGCCGACAAACTTCAAGAGTAGCACCATTATTATTTATTTGGCCCATATCACATGTCATTCAAGCATCAAGACAGCAACTGCCAGCAGTAAAACTGTAAATATAATATAAACATACAAAAATACAAAGCTCCAACAGGGAGATCAACACGAAATTATCATCCAAATTCCAATAGAACACAACAATCCTGAGAAATCAAAGCAATAAAGGTTTGATAAATAAAACCACCTCTATGATGCCTTCAATTTGTCAAAAAAATGATCTAAATTTAAAGGATCTTTGTCTCTTTTACAACCATCAGTTTTTACAGTTACGTCTGAAACAGAAATGTCAACAACGTATGGAAAACGTTTCAACGAAACATCATTTGAAGATATCAAGTTCGTCTTAATACATCGTTTGTTACGGTTTGTTAAACTCCTCATTTTCACAACATGATCGTCCAATTTCAACCTATGAATAGTAGATTGTAACAAAGCATAAACATGAAAATTTTCAGCCGCTCGTTTTCGTCTCTCAGCTTTAGAAATTAAATGGCGTAAAACATTCGCCTCCTCACGAGATTTTCCAACCTTTTCTACTTGAAAACGATAACAACCCATAGTTGTACGATTTAAAACTGTAAACGACAAAAAAATCAGCAGAAAACTGCTTAAATTTTGAAAGAAAATAAAATTTATCAAATATTCCAATATGGCGTCCGACACTCGTCTGTTTTTCACCAGGCCGCTCCCCGCTTCCTTCTGAGAAATGACGTATGCGGTCGTTGTGGGCGATATATATATACGCGCGTTCTCATATTCCTACGCATATAATGTAAGCACAAAGTAGTGCGCATATATTTCGCTCATTTGTGAAGTAACTAAACATAGATATAAAAATGTTATGCATTTGCTAAGATTATATGCCTCGTAGTATATTTCACATTCATTTCATACTGTATTTAATTATTTACAATTATGAATCGTTAAACAAACGTCTGCGCTTTAGAGCAGTTAGAAGGTTAACTATGACGTCATCGCTACAGGCTTGGTTGGTTAGTCCGCAGAGGCCCGTACATGGGGTCACTGAATAGTTAAAGGATAAAGTTTTTAAAAAAATATTCTAGTTTTACCAAATTCAACTAGACTATATCTATATCATTACAACCTAGATATATAGTCTATCGTATCAGAACCAGATGCGATAGGCTACTTATCTTTATTTCATAAACAATCCACCAATATATAATTTTTAAGTCTTAGTGAAGAAATTTAATTTATCTAGTTTCCTGATATAATCACGAAGTTCTTGTGTCGTGATATAATAGACTGCTCTAATATAGTCTAAATGATGTTCATGTTTTATTAATTATTAGACCTTTCAGCTAGATTGAATGAGATTTTTTTTTAGAATTGTAACAAAGTAACAAAACGTAGACTTACACGTAAAACATAGATCATCATACGTATACGTTTTGTATGTACCTGTTTTGTATCCCAAGCAGAAAAGTCGGCATGACACAAGTAAGTCACAATTAATATTATATGCCATCCTACATTACAATTATAATATCTACACGTGTACTCTACATTTCCCACTGCTTGCTGAAATGCAAGGAGCCTTGTCTATAAATGTATAATATATTACATTAATAATTAATAGCGTGGCCTACCTTGATTAACGAAAAAATGAAGATCATCAATACTCCTAAATTTGAAATAATGAAAATAAACTATGGTAACTTTTAATGAGAAGTGGATATTTATAACATTTGTAAATGTGTCCTAGAACTTGAGAAAGTTTTAATTTAAGGTGCCCCAAGGATAATTTGATTGTCGGCCGTATTGAACACATTTTTGTCGATTTTAATTTTATGGCAGGTGTCAAGCATATCATGTCGTCTTGAGCGTTTTAATATTACAGGTTAATATAATTAAACTCTTTACTCAATTCGTTTCCGGTCAATAATATGTGTTATCATAACTGTATGTTAGATGATCTTGCGATATGACATCTTAAGATATTTATCGCACCTTCTCCTACTTGTAGATTGTATAGTGAACAGATGGATATGCCTGGGGTGATTACATATCGTCTTAATCTGTCGATACCATGGTAACGCTGATTTTATGAAAACCACACATGCCTCTCAGTAATCTCTTAAGCCGATTGTTGCATAATGTTTTGGTAAAAAAACAAAGATCTACCAAAGACCTAAATTACCTACTCATGACTGTTTACGGGGAAACATGATGTATGCCAATAGCAATAGATATATTATAAGTAAAAAATCATTTTGGTCAAGGCAATATCTAATCAACATTTCTTCCGAAGTTTATATACATATTCTACACGCATGTAGATTTAGATAAATGATATTGTACGATCAGCATATAAGCACTAACCCATTCTCGTTCAACCAGCGGGTCCTATAAAAAATCCAGATTACCGAAAGGTATGGGACGATACGAGGACCTTATAAACCCATATCAAATAAAAAATCGTTCAACCAGCGTGTTTTTCATCCGTGATACAGATTAACCATGCAGAGACTTGACTATACTAGTTTTGTGTCCCATAACTAAATTAGTCTTTTTTAATTCGTCTTGCTGACCATTTAACTGCAATGTAATGCAAGCATCATCGTCAAAGCACCTTCGACTATGACTATACCAAAGATGTCCAAACACATCTTTGACTATACACTGATTCATGAGAATGGCACTAACTGATCACATCATGCTTAAAACATATACCTTTTCCTATCGAAATTATATAGTGGTTACAATTAAGGTGTCGATCAAACAAAAACATAATAATAGAACATTCACGTACTTTAACATATATTACGGAGCAAATATCATATAGGAAATTCTTTGGTATTGAATCTTACTTATCAATAGATACTGCAATCATCTTTTTCGTTTTATTCCACCAAAGTCAGAACTAGGAACCACCGATTACAGGTCTATTGAAACAGGAAACTGGACAAAAATACCGATTATTGAAACCTATGTATGTATTGGGTCTTTTTTGTATAGCTATCCGTACACCGGACACGGATGCATCGGGAGGCCGGGTCGTAACCCCCCCCCAGTTGGCCTAGAAGTGACCATTACCAATCAATGTGGCTATGGATAGATATTTTGTGACAAAAATATTACATACTGCGGAAGCGAGGGTGATGAAATGTTACTACGTTTTCCTAACAGATTAAACATTTTCACAAGAAAATAAATTTAAACTGATTATGTAACAATCCAATTTTAATAATACCAAGTCTATTTTTCAAAATTGAAAACACAAATCTTCGCAAGAGGCACATTTAAATTATCTATTTTGCAAGTTCAAACAGGATTTATAGACAAGATCCTGGTTCAAATGAACTTATCTAGTATTTTCCAGAACAGGTCATGGACCGTATATACTTTGTCTATCTAACTCCATGAACGGGTGCAACAGTCTGCAAGATTAAACCTTTTTTTAAAAGTATAAAAAAATATAGATCGATACATGAACAAACAAAAGCATTATACACGCATGTATCATACACAGGTGTTCGACCCGACTTTTTTTTCACCCTCTACTATAAGTCGGGTCGAACACCTGTGGTATCATAATGATAAATTAGGCAAAAACAACCAGAAAGTGCAAAATGTAAAATTCCTGTATGTTGAGCTATGTACGCTTCCAAATTTGATTCATACCTGGTATGTTCGACAATCTGTATTTACTGGACGGGCCTCCTAAAGATTTTCCACTTATTACGAGTCTTTCTATTTTTAGAAAAAGAAGTAGTTCCCAGACGTACTGAAAACGTAAACATGACATGTTGCACAATATTTCGCAAGGTCAGTAAACAACACGGTCACGTGACCACATTGTTTACCTTACTTGGCTGCAGAATTTGGTACTTTTGAGCCTCAATCGATCACAAATGCAACAGATCTCTCGATTTCAATTTAGCATGCATATAACCGTCTATAAATCTGCAAAGCTCAAACTGTCTATCAAACTGAACAATCGATACAAATGTCCCAAACAAAAACGTCCCCTATTGTTTGTCCGCAACTAAAATTCTTAATAGGCTATACTGGTAAATCAGTACTATTTTGATCGAATTTGAGAGACAATGTCCTTGGGATTGCTTCCTTTATCTTGTTTTATTATATCTTTAAGCGTAATAAAACAAAACAGCGGTGGCTTGCGACCCTGTTTAAAAAACTACAAAGCGTGAAGTACGAACATTTTTGTGTACGAATATGGGATTTTTTGTGATTACCTCCCTTTGTAACTCTCTGATTGTAAACAACATGTCGAAATAATAATGAAATGTGTATATCTACAGTTTTTTTTTTATCTCTTCCATGACAAGGTGAGCTCAAATAAGCATGTCGATTAACCATGACATGATCCATTTTTATACCTGTTGGGACAAAGGATGGGCCATTTTTTCTCAGGAAGAAGTAAATTGCTCACCTGGGGCTGGGGGTCTAATTAGCAGTGTGATTAACAAGCATATTATCTTTGAAAGCTCCACTGTTAGTACCGACTTAGCTAGCGGCTGCTTGACAAGTTTCACCCTAGCTATTAGTGATTACATCTGATACACACCATAGTCCTGCAATTTATATGACTTTCGGTTCAGTATCTTTTTTTGACATTCATACTGCCATTCCAAATGTAATTTGGTATACGTACATTACATCTATATTTCTGGACTATTACACACTGCTACATACACCCCCCTTCTAAGAATTCACCCTCAAACTCTGTGGGACGTTCTTAGGTGAGTCCCATGTTGGGCGCCAAATGTGACAGGGTGATAAAAATGTGCAACCAGACAGGGGCTTGAAGCCAGGACCCTTTGCTAAAGCGTGAATGCTCTACCGACTGAACTATTAGTAATTTAAAGTTATAAATACTTACCACTACATTTATTTCTCTCCATTGCTGAGTGGCTCACATAAGTCACCCGATTCCTTGTCCCACCAAATCTTACTTACCTACTGCCAGTTATGCCCTCTGGCATGTAGGACATCAAAGCAATTATCTCTTAACTTGTTTTAATTCAAATACAACCTTGAATATATTATGCATACTACATATGAGCCGCGATCTGAGAAAAGGGCCCTTAATGAAAAATTTTCGATTTTCATTTTTTTGCATTTTCCGAAGAATCTATCTTTCCTGTGTACAAGAAAGAAAAAAAATTGCAACAATTTCAAATATTAACAATTTTATGACATTTTAAAGGAACCAATGACATGAAAATTTTTGGCAAAAAACAGGTATCGCAACATGGACATATTTGTTACCGTTTGGTGTTTAAGTGGCATTTTTTTCACTGCTGTTAATCTGCTTGGATTGAATTTATCATTTGAATAATGATACGCATTTGTGAGGAGTAACATGTGTGTGTATAAATATGTCTTTATCCTATTTTTTGTTGCCATAGCAACCATTTATTCAATTACTTAACTATGCAAAATTCCCTGGTTTACTACTAATCAGGAAAATATTACAACTGCAATATATGGGTTTTGTATCAAATAAATGCAGTCTATGTTTGGAGCAGAACAGTAATACTGAATACAGAAGTTATTTTATTTCAGGGTATGTATGTTAAATAGGTCTCCAACCGGTTTTCAAACGGGGCCTATCGGTTTGCCCTCCGTCGGTCAGTCAGTTCGTTAGTTAGTTAGTTCGTCAAAAATCTGGATCCTGACATAACTAAAACATCTTTCAAGTTCTGTTTAGCAAATTTGATATGTGGATAAGGGGCAATAAAGAGAATTATGCAAGTCTGTTTTTATTATGTGTGAAATTGTGGTAGCTATGGAGACCGAAATAGTAAAAATATGTAAAAAAAATACTGGACCCTGAAATTACTCCTACAGTTTCCAAGCTCGATTTATGAAACCTGGTATGTACGTAGGTGACAATAAGAAGAGTATGAACATCTGAAAATAAATTTAATTTAACAAAGAATGTGGTTGCTATGGATACGGCAATATTGAAAATACTTCAAAATCTGGAATTCTGTCATAACTCAAAGAATTACCAATGTATGTGTATGAAATTTTGTATATGGAATTTGAAGGGAAAAACATATATTGATAACATTTACGCTTGAATATTGTTATATTCTGACAAATATAGTGGTTGTCATGGCAACATAGATGTAAAATATAATACAAAGCGTCGTAGATTCAAACATGTAGGCCTCTGTCTTGCTTGCAATTTTTAGTGGCGTGTTTTGTTAAACTTCATGTTCTTCATTGTCTGGTTTTCTCAAAAAGTTTTACTTATATAAACCAATTCCGGCATACGATGATTTATGATGGCAGATTGATTCCGGAATTATTGATATTTATTTCATAACATCATTACTGGCCGCACAGTTCCAAAAATATATTACGTTAGGATTAACATAAAAATATTGACTTTTCAATACTACATTACTATGAAATGAAGATATTTGATGTTTTGATATGTTATTCAAAAATGTACTTCAAGAGACTGCTAACGCATTACATTGCTAATAATCACCCATAATAATTAATGGTTTTGTGGTCTGTCGATTCTAAAATTCCTCATTTTTTTTGTTTATATCTGACATAGTTGAACACACAAAAGTCGTATCTGTCACTAAAGTTCGGATGCTGTAAATGCCAATCGGTATGTACATATTGCAGGCTTTATATCGAAATTAACTTATTAACAACATTGTAGTTAGCAGATTCCAATAAACAGGTTTTTCGTTTACAGTTTTAGTGTTTTATCCCAAAATATCGCATTTCACACATGTTACTCACTTTAAACTGAAATGTTTTGATGTATTAAGCAAATTGTTACCACCAACCTAACACAGTAAGTTATTATTAAATGCCATGATTAATAATTATGTGGTCATCCGATTCAAAATTACTTAACTTAATATGTTTATATTTTGTAATGTTTTACCCCAAAAATATCACACAATGAGCAACTTTTTAGAATATATTATTAATGTTTGTGCAGAATGACAACATGTGCCTATTCGTATTGTTTAATTATCAACTAGAACAGTATGTGGTGTTATGTTTGAACCGATTCCAGAAATCATCAATTCAGTTTATAGTTTGTAACAGTTTACCCAAAAACAGGGTATCTTCAACAAAAGCTTTAAGTTATCAATCTCTTTCTATATGTTTTACTACAAGTTATTACAAACCAATTGCAGTTATTATGGATAAAATATGATTATGAATAACATTGTGATCAATTGATTCCAAAAATCCCGAGTTTTGTTAATATATTGGACTGTTTTACCCCAAAAGTAGGTCGAGACACGTATCACTTTGAAACTAGGTTATCAATATCTTCAGCGGAAAGACATCATGTGACTATCTAAGTGCTTTATTACTAAATAATGTGATTAATGGCATTGTACTAAACCGATTCCAAAAATCACCATTTTAGTTTATAATTTGTACGATTTTACCTCAAAATAGCATATACTATAGTGATCCAAATGGATCATGTATTATTTGATATTTTAAACTTTAACTTACTACAAACTAATAGCAGTTGTTTTAGATATAATACGATTATAAATGTCAATGTGGTCAATCGATTCCAAAAATCCTCACTTTTGTTTAATTTTACATTGTTTTTGCCCCAACATTTCTGAGAATGGACAACATTTTAGAAATCAGATTAGCAATATCTTATGCAGACAGACAACATGTGTCCATCATACTGATTTATAATCAAATAACATAACAAATGGCATTACAGTAAACCGATTCCAAAAATCACCATTTGTGTTTATATTTTGAAGGATTTTACCCCAAAATATCGTATCTTGATTAATAACTGATAATTTCAAATGTCATATAACACTACAAGATACTACACTCATATTGCAGTGGTTTTCAATAAAATACGACTATAAATGAACATGTGGTCAATCGATTCCAAAAGTCCTCACTTTTGTTTAATTTTCGATGTTTTTGCCCCAAAAATGTCAGAAAATGGACATTATTTGAGCCATCAGATTAGCAATATCTTATGCAGACAGACAACATGTGTCCACCATACTGATTTATAATCAAATAACATAATAAATGGCATCACAGTAAACCGATTCCAAAAATCACCATTTGTGTTTATTTTTTGAAGGATTTTACCCCAAAATATCGTATCTTTATCAATAACTGTTAATTTCATATACTATATAACACTACAAGATGTTACACTCATATTGCCGTGGTTTCAATAAAATACAACTGTAAATGACCATGTGGTCAAGCGATTCCAAAAATCCCCACTTTTGTTTAATTTTACAATGTTTTTGCCCCAAAAATGTTCAAAACTGGACAACATTTAAGATATCAGATTATCAATATCTTATGCAGGCCGACAACATGTGTCCATCATACTGATTTATAATCAAATAACATAATAAATGGCATTACAGTAAACCGATTCCAAAAATCACCATTTGTGTTTATATTTTGAAGGATTTTACCCCAAAATATTGTATCTTGATCAATAACTGGTAATTTCATATGCTATATAACACTTCAAGATAATACACTCATATTGCAGTGGTTTTCAATAAAATAGGACTGTAAATGACCATGTGGTCTGCCGATTCCAAAAACCCTCACTTTTGTTTGTAATTTGCCATGTTTTAACCCAAAAATATAGGCTTCATGTGTTAGTATAGAACTCCATATTAAGTATGTTAAAAGGCAACAATAATGTTGCAGGATACAACATAAAAGATTTTTGTGAATTTTTTGCCTCATTCTGAAATTCACAAAAAATGATGTCGTAACTTTAAACTCAATTTTCTCAATTTGATGTCAATGTCATTAAGGGCCCTTTTCTCAGATCGCGGGTCATATATATCTTAATTCCAGAATGTTTGTGGACAGAACTATTGAAATACTAGCAAGTGTGTGTAGTACTAGTGATGTGTAATAGTGCTCCTCACAATCCAGTAGGACGGTCCATCTTTAAAAACTGCATAATATAATATATACCGGTAGCACAGTAAACCTACAGACCTAATAAAGATGAGTGCCTTACGGAACCCAAGAGTGGTGAAGATATTTTTCTCCTCACCATTTGGAGGTATGGAGGAAGAAAGGGAGGAGCTTACCAGAAGATATTTCCCATCTATTCAACATTTATGTAATTCATTCGGACTTCAATTTGTAGCTGTTGACATGCGCTGGGGTATTACATCAGAATCATCTGATAAAGCTGAAGTAATCAATATATGCTTGCGTGAGATTGACAGGTCTGATATGTTTGTTGGATTTTTTGGGCAGGTATGTATTACTCAAACACATTTATCTGATCCTCTTTATTTTGAAAGCATACCGGTGCCTCACAGATGGTTTCTTGTCTATCTATAAATTCAGAATTTCAAAGTTTTGTTTTCAAAAGATTAGAGTTTTTTCTGAGTTCAAAGTTTTGTTTTTAAAAGTGGGATTACGAAATTAGATGAGAATGTAATAGAAACACTTATTTAAAGAACTGATAATGAAGACATAATATTCATGTAGAAATTGATATTCTGGGCAAGAACTTACAATAATATTTACGAAATGTGTAAAAGTTGGGACACTACAATGATGCCCTGGTTATAGCTCATAGGCTTTTTAGACATTTTATCCAGTCACTTCCGGCAAAACCAGCCTGATAATGGGGTGCCTGATAAACTTTGTGATATCACATCAAGTGATCATGTTACGTGACTTGCTATATCAGGCACCTCATCACATGATCTGACAGGTTTCTTCTTAAAGCTGAGTTGCCAGTTGAAATTATGTTCCAAAGGGTGAGGTTTTCCTATCTAAAATAAGCCGGGGTTGATTGATAAATCTTCTCTGACTTACCTGCGCAAACATGACGTTATCAAGATGTCCGATGTTGTTGTTTTTGTGACCTCAGTGAACGAACGTGACGTTATGCGCAGATTAATGAAAATAGTCCTGAGTTTTATTCCCTTATTAAAGCAAATGTAGTGACTGGATAATAGAATAAAAGGTCAGTGCCGTGGAGTGAGTAAAAGTTTATCTGGCTCGGCTTAGGAAATTATCGAATTCACATAAGGCTCACCAGATGAATTCCTCTGCCTTGCCAATAAACTTACTCATCCTCGGCACCAGCCTAGCTATTATTCTCTATAATCCTTATCTGATTCTCAGGCTGTGTGTAATATTTGGTTACCATGAATCATGACTGTGTCCATCACCTCAGCATCCTATTCTACATGAAATCAGTCACCATGACAATCACATGATTTCACTTTCAGAGATATGGATGGCATGGTGCTGATGATGCTACCTTACAGAAGAACTTTGACAATGCATTACCAAACTACCCATGGTTAGAGAATGTGAGAGATAAGAGTGTTACTGAGCTAGAATTTCTACATGGCTTCCTCAACAACCCCGGTCATCTACCAGCTACTCTATACTTCAGAAACAAGGTAAACTATTGAAATATGGCAACATTTAGGGATATATGGCAGTGGAGACTTGGTCCATCGAAACAGATTAGGGATTTTTAAATTGTATGTAGCTTTGGGTCAAGTCAGCGTAATAGAAATATAATAATGCAGCTTTAGACTAGGTATATATTTTTAGGTAGGAAGAGTTCCGCCAAACAAACAATCATTTTATAACTCAATGAAAAAAAGTGTTATTGTGACAATGAATACTAATAGAAATATTAATTTTATAGTCATATGATGACAAGATTCGTGAAGAGGGAGTAAGTAAAGGTGACAAGAAGCAGGTATTCAAATATTCCGCTGAGAGTGAACATTCCACACATCTAATGGATGATTTAAAAGAGAGAGTTTGCCAGCTGAAAGATCAGGTACTTAGTTGTGATTAATTGTTGTCAATTTACAGAATTGGCTAACTTATCCACTAGCTTAAACTTTGGCCTAAAACTCTTCTTAGAAATAACAAAAAAATCACTATTTTAGTAAATATTTTCACAAGTCAGAAATTAGAGAATTGAGGTTATAATGAGATCCTTTTACAGTATACTGGTGCCTCGTATTTCCGTGGCAATTAACTATAAACTTAAGTAAAATGTTTAAAACAGCAATACTTGTTACAGCCTGCCACTGAATAATAAAATGTAACTTTGGTTTATGATTCATTCTAATTAAATTTTTTTTACCAGGCAAAACATAACAAAATTAAGTTTTCCATAACCTACTCCTTTCTACACTTGGAGAGCGGATACCCCTATTTCCACAGTAACCAATGAAAACAGTTCTTATAGTGTCGCCTACAAGACCTGCACCGGTCCGAAACCCCGTAAAAATGTTAAGACAGATGTTGCTAACTGTAGCAGACAAGTTAACATAATATGTTATGTATACTTTTGTTGCTAGAGGTTTAGCAAGTGACCTACTCTAAAAACACTAGAAAATTTACTTTTTACTAGGAGGAAAACTTAATTCAGCCCAAAAAGATTGTCTATTTAGTTTTTTGTCTACTTTTTTATTAATTAGTGAGATTTTAGTGATAGTGCACTTATTTACAGGTATATTTAGTATGTATGACACACACAACTGTTAATATCCAATACCACGGTATTAGGGGTACCACGGAAATACGAGGCGAGGATATACTTACTCTTTTCCTTAACTGTATTCCTTAACTGTAAAATAATTATTTTGTTGGGGGATTAAATTTTGTGGTTCATCTTCTACCACGATATTTAAGCCCATTGAACAATAATTTTGACCCTTGTTTTTATTACCTGAAATACAAAATCCACAAATTAACGTCCCATCGAAAAGGTCTTTTTTACCAAAACCACGAAACTTCAGCCAAAATGATTTTACAGTAGTTTTTTAAATAATTTTCCAAGATACTAATTTTGAAAACCTACCAATGTTTTTCATTAGATTGATACAAATATGTTTCTTTCTGATTTTCAATGTTCATCATATAATTATGATGTAACTAATACAGTGAATTGAATAAAATACAATTTTATCTTATGTTACAGAGTCTTGGCGTCCACATGGATTATAACACTCCAGCTGAGGTATTCCATTTAAGCAATAATGAATTTGTACCAGTCCTGTTTTTTATTGCAGAATAAAGCATGGTCACAAGTTAAGAAGGTGAAGTAATTAAATCACAAGTGCCTAGCTCAGGTGATTAAATGTATGCATCTGAACAAGTGGATATGGAATTGAGCAGATAACATGCTTGAATACTGATTGAAAGGTCCCTGGTTTGATCCTTGATTGAGGCACTTGGTCTTTTCTCAAACACTTTTCAGTGTTTCCCACCTGATTTGGGATGAAATGGTTGGAAACCCAGAGGTAGTCTTGCATGTAAAGGTGCTGTGCACGTTAAAGAACCAAGGAGTCTGTTCGGAAATAGCTAGGGCAAGCAGCGCCTAGAAATCTGATGTATCACACCACTGTCTCTGCTAGTTGCTGTCCCTTCAGCAAAAAACAGTTACCCATTGGAAATAAGTGCTTGTACTTCAATCGGTTATCCTTGACCATAAGTATTAAACAAACCCCTTAGGAGCAAAACCTGACATTCACAGCTTATAATTTTATATCAATCTGAGTTCTGTGAACTTAACTTTTTTTAAACCGTGTATATTTTCCAATGCTTCTTATGGTTAATGTTCTGTTTTTCAGGCGGCCAAGATAATGTATGATACGATAATGTCGTATTTGAAGGATATGTTGTTGGCTAACTTGAGTACAGAGAAACAGTCAGCCCGTGCAGAAATGAAATCCCAGCATGAAGCGTTCCTTGCCAGTCGTACTGACATATATGTTGGTGGGGAGGTTTATATACAGCAGCTTGACAAGAAGTTAATGTCAGGTACGTATCTGTACAACTTTTTATTCTATTATTATCAATAAGCTGTTTGGTATATAGATTATGTGTCTATGATGTAAGGGGTTGACATAATTGACTGTTAAAAGTTGTGATATGATCAGTTGTTAAATAGTTCAACAGATAGTTCAACCTGCTCTATGATTTTCTTTTAACATAATTTAACAACTGATATATTGTCTTTCTTTAAACCTCAGTTGTAGGTTTTCTTAAGCAGGGAACATAGACTTTCAAAGTATAATCCACAAACACAAATCAAAAGGATTGAATATTGCACAATATTTTCATGGAATTGAAATAGTCAAGGTAAATATCATTTATACTTCATGTCAAAAACCTAAGATACATTTTAGGTATTTGATCATGAATGTAAATTAGAGGGAAAATCAAATATTATGAATTCAAAATTCTATCTACTGTAAAATCATTAATTTTCAAGGGGGATAAAATTTCATGGTTCACCTTTAACAACGATATCAAATCCCATTGAACACTAATTTTGGCCTTTGTATGACGTGAAATCCAAATATTCACAAATTAAGGTCCCATTGAAATAGTCTTTTTGACAAAACCAGGAAATTTTGTTCCATTGAAATTAAATGATTTTACAATATAGCCTATAATTTCCTAGATATAAAAGCCTTAATGTTGATATTTCAGAGAGTGATCGGCATATTGTAGTGACAGGGGATCCTGGATGTGGAATGTCTGCACTTCTATGTAACTGGATCAACAATCTAAAACAATCACATGATAACTATGTTGTCTTCTATCATTTTATCGGCTTCGCTGAAGACAGCGCAAGTAAGTCAATATAAACTTGATCTTGTGTAGTACCTTAATTGTAACCCGATGATTCGGGTTTGATTCCGTGTTGAAGGGTAAGGTGGTACTTGTAACATTTTGATTCAGGTTTGATTCCTGGTTGCAGCAAGTCCAAGCCTTTCATGGAAATTTGATTAGCTCTATTTTGTGTCCCTTAATTTGAGCTGTGATCATGATTCACTGGTTAGTGCTGGTTCCTTGTTGTAGGGTAAGATTGTACGGGTTTGAATACTGTCCAGGAAAGCTGATTAGATGAATCAACTACTGTATATAACTGAAGAATTGTTGAGAAACAGCTTTAAACCTGCATAAACACAACAGTCCCATATTTTACCTTAGGGGTGTCAATGTTCCAGATTGGAATTCGGGATTTACAGATCCTGAAAGAGCCATGATTTCTGACTAAAATAAAAGTTATTTCATGAAAATATCTAGAGAAATGGCTAAGTTATGGTCATTTTACTCTGTTTTGAAGGAATTTCTTAACAAACAAAAAATAATTCAATATGGAAACAATATTGTTAAAGGCCTCTTGTTTGTCAAAAATAATTGACCGCATATAACTTTCCTGATTTAAAATTTGGCTCTGTTGACGCCATTCGGTTACCAAATCACCTTATTGGCTGCACTGTTTTTCTTAGAATGAAAATGATGAGTATGCTGGAAAGAAACCGACTACGACATGTTCCGACTGCTACATCGGTAATAAAAACTTGTTCCGACTGCTGCATCGGTAATAAAAACTTGTTCCGACTGCTACATGGTAAATAAAAACTTGTTCCAACTGCTACATCGGTAATAAAGACTTGTTCTGACTGCTACATCGGTAATAAAGACTTGTTCCGACTGCTACATCGGTAATAAAGACTTGTTCCGACTGCTACATCGGTAATAAAAACTTTCCGACTGCTACATCGGTAATAAAAAACTTGTTCCGACTGCTACATCGGTAATTAAAACTTTCCGACTGCTGCATCGGTAATAAAAACTTGTTCCAACTGCTACATCGGTAATAAAAACTTGTTCTGTTTCTATTGACAGATATAACGAGAATGTTGATGAGGGTGGTGGAAGAGTTTGCTTTTGTTTTATCTCAACTTGTTGATGGTAAAAGCAAGGAGAAGGTCTGGGAATCATTACCTACTGATGAGAATGAGAAGCTGCGACATGTAACCAATGAAATACTTACACTGGTTGATAAACTTACTGCATACAGCAAAACTCCTGTCTTAGTGTTTGATGGGCTGGAAAAATTACCACAAATCAGCAAAATTAAAAAGGTAAATTAAAAAGACAAAATTTTGTATTCATTTAAGGACATTGCTACCTTTTGGATTTTTCTGTACGATTTATATAAAACCTGTTGTGCCAATCATTTAGAAAATTCCCAACAGTTTTGCTCGGCTAGTTTTTTAAGATATTCTTAGATTTAGGGGACAACCCCTAAAAACTGAAAAATGTATTTTACCGAAAATGTTTTGGTACAAAAAGCATAAAACTTAGTATACAATGTACATGAAATTACAGCCTAGTTTTGCATATTTTTAGGTCAGATGATTTTTGTCAGAGTTATTGCCCTTCATGGGAAACATGTGTTTTTGTGTCCAAATTTCCAAAAAATCTTCTAGTTTATATTGTATTTCTGTTGTAGGTGTTGTATTGGCTACCTGCCAACTTCCCAGCATCCTGTTTCATTGTGGTCACTACAAAACTGACCGACAGCAACAATATTGATGAACTAAAATCCAGAAACTATTCACTGATTGAATTAGAACCGCTCACCCAGGAATACAAAAGAGACCTTTGTATTGTAAGTTGTTTAACAATTTGAATACACTAAAATTTAAGGTCCTATGATTCCAGAATAATTCAGACTGTTGCATAAGAATTAACAAAGTTATGTCATTTTAAGTTCCCTTATCCGAATTTCAACAATAAAACAATATTTGAAACCTAGTTAAGGTATAGGGATGTGTGCCAATGACACCGAACAGACTTAAGACTAGCCTTCAGGATTGGGAATTATGCCGCAGTAGAATTAGTAAATTCTTAAAGGATTTCATAGTCATATCCCCAACTGAACAATTCCCTGTCTAAACAACTGACCTTGTACTTTGGTGCTTGTATATTGTATATCATGGGCGTAGGAGCAGGGGGGGGGGGCCAGGCCCCCCCAATGTCTGAATTTTTTTTTACCCCAAGTTGCCAAATGTTTGGCCCCTTTAATGTTGAAGACGCTCCTACGCCCATGTATATTGACATATTGCAGATTTGTTCATATTAGTTTTGTTACTGTTTTATTGTTTATTATTTACAGAAAGTATTACAGAAGTCTGGTAAGGAATTATCTACAGGACAGTTAGATTGTATAGTGAATGCTTCAATGACGAGGAATCCCTTATTCCTGAGGATCACACTGTCTGTGAGTTGCTGTTGTTCTCATATAGTATTCATCTAGCAATTATGACCTGAACAAATTAACCCAGTCCTCTCACCTTCTATTAGCATAACTTACCAGTTGATCTCTTGTCTTTGGCCATTGCTCTTTGAAGTATAAATAATATTGGGAGTTTTTATTCTATATACAAGGTTTATCATAAACAACTAAAGGACTGGTAAAGTACAACTTTCTCATGATAACTTATTTTAATCTGTGCAAGAAGCTTCATGGATGATGCTGATTTGTTTGGATAATAACTGTGTAAAGGTTTTATTTTAACTGTTTTTGCTGCTTTGATTAAGCTAAGTGAACTTGACATGTATTTATGCAATGACAGTTTGACTGCAACCGACTGGGACTATAAAGTGTCCATGGTTATCTACATGTAGTTTGTCATCTGTTTTATGTATATCCATTGTACGTAGGTCAAAAACCACCAAATAGAATTGTTCTTTAACTGAATGTAAAGTGACCTAGATCAGCCCAAAAAAGTCAACTTTTTGTCCATGGGGCCCTCTCAAAATCTTTTAATCAATAGAAATAGCATTCAGCTTCAAGAAAATGAAAAAAAAGTAGGGGGTCATGTATCATATAAGAAAAATTTGGTTCGTCAAATGCGGTGAACAGATTTTCTCACATGTACATATTTACTCACTGTCCGTTAGCCCCAACCTTACTTTCACTTTCATATTTAAGCCAGAATACAAAATATTTCTGAATAAAACCATTTCACTACATCACATACATGCATACAAAGCATTTAACACCAATTTCATGATTCTGATGCTGATTTGTCAAGACAAAGCCCCATTTCCAGTCGCTATAAAGTTTTTAATTGAACTATTTGACTGTATCTGAATTTGGTCCGCGTAGGCATTTAGTGGTTATTTACCTGTATACACTATAATTATGTAGATATCCTTCCCAACTCCTTTTTAATGGCCAGCACTGGGCAAAGAGGCACAATGATTTAGCTATGATTTAAACAGCTAGTGGCTTACCAACCATCCATATCAGAATGGACCTCTTCTGGGATTTATACCTTCAGCATCCTACCCTCTAGGTTGAACCACTTGGCCCCAGGAAATGTGCCTATCATATTCTCAGGCAAAAAGTAGTGAAAATATGATTACTTTCAATTTTCAGTGTTAAGGACATATCCATTTTTTGCTTATGATTCTGATTTGATAAATGTGTATACAATACTAGAGTGATAATGGCATACATCATATGTATAATCAACAATTACAACTGATACATGGTTGACATTTCTCTTTCTAGGAACTTGTTGCCTTTGGATATTTTAGACTTCTTGATCAGAAAATTCAATCTTTGATTTCATCAGAAAGGTAGGTTTTGCTTAATTGTGTTGTGTTTACAACAAATATAGTTGTTCTATTTCAACCCACCGTTATTAGACCCCAAATTATACATTAATCGATACCTTTTCATGGTTTAAACTCATCAGTGCTGAATTTTGGCAAAAATCTGGTTATCTTATGTACATATTTACACCAGACCTGATTTACACTAGATTGTCATTTCTTAGATTCTGATCAGACGACTCTTCGAAAAACAATCCTTGTTGAACCTCTGGTGAGTAAATAAGCTTTGGGGACTCCCTATTGACAAACACCTAATCAGACAACCTGAGATAAATGGATGGAACTGTTACTGTATGAAAAGTCCCATGTTATAAGTAGCCATATTTCATGTACTGTTTGTGATTATTTACATGAGTCAAACAGTTTGCAAATTCTAAATTTCAAACAATTTGTTTGCAGAAATATTAATGGTTTTGACAATTAATTTCGCAATAGATATCTGTGTTGGCACAATTCACAAAATTGGCCAATATATTCCATGTGGGTGACATAACCATTTACCATATACAGAATTCCTTGACTTTGTGCTTACTGTATGTTCACATTACCTTAATTCAGTACCGAGGCATTATTTCATCAAGTGTTAGTGAGGCTGGAGGAGGATTACAATGTGGCAGATTACCATGGCAACCTTGTAGAACAAGTATGGCTTCCTTTTTTTACTTACCTTACTTTATAATATCTGTCCACGAAACACTTCATTATTTTCTTAAATACATATCCACAAACTGTTTATTTCGTGTAAAAACTGAACATTATAACACATTATACCATTTGGTTATCAGAACAACTTCGAAAAGGTTGAGCAAATTACCAGTATCAATGTGACTGTATCATACCACACCTGGTACAGTAAGATGTCTACACGGCAGCATTTACGGTCACTTGAACAAAGTTTCAAAGCTCTTGTTGTGATTGTTTCACTGTATTTAGTACTGGCACGTTCACTGTATTTTGTACTGACATGTTTTGCAGTATTTACTACTGACATGTTCACTCTATTGAGAAATGACATGTTAACTGTATTTAGTACTGACATGATTTACTGTATTTAGAAATGATGTGTTTCACTTTATTTAGTACTGACATGTTGTACTGTATTTAGTACTGACATGTTTCACTGTATTTAGTACTGACGTGGTCACTGTATTTTGTACTGACAACTGACATGGTCACTATATTTTGTACTGACATGTTTTGCAGTATTCAGTACTGACATATTTTGCAGTATTTAGTACTGACATATTTTACTATATTTAGTACTGACATGTTGCACTATATTTAGTACTGACATGTTGCACTCTATTTAATACTGACATGTTTCACTGTATGTTGTACTGACATGTTTTACTGTATCTAGTACTGACATGTTTCACTGTATTTAGTACTGACATGTTGTACTGTATTTAGTACTGACATGTTGTACTGTATTTAGTACTGAAATGTTTCACTGTATTTAGTACTGACATGCTGCACTGTATTTAATACTGGCATGTTTCACTGTATTGAGTACTGACATGCTTCACTGTATTAAGTACTGACATGCTGCACTATATTTAGTACTGACATGTTTCACTGTATTTTGTACTGACATGTTTCACTGTATTTTGTACTGACATGTTTCACTGTATTTTGTACTGACATGTTTCACTGTATTTTGTACTGACATGTTTCACTGTATTTAGGTGCTGTCTTGTATCCATCTGTCAAGTCAAGGATTATCAGAAGTAGAACTAAAAGAATTGTTCAGTATACCAGATCATGTTTGGTCTCCGCTCTACTTTGCCATTGATAATCTCACCATCAATCCATCTGGAAGAATTCAGTAAGTTTGTTTGGTTTTGTTTGTATAGCTTGGCTATTTTGACCTGAGCCTGACCTTTATGCAAGAATATATTACAAGGTTCTTGCTTTGAATATATTAATTTCCGCAAGCAAATCGTGGGATATCGGTATTTCAAATTTGTGTTTGTATTACATCTCGAGCGTCTTCGTGATACTCCCCAATTAATATCATACAATCGGTGAAGTAAACGTAGGCAATATATCGACTGTTAAATTATGCTGATCAAAAAGTCAAGCTCGTGTCAATGTGGCCAAGCTATAATTACACTTCACACTGCTTGTCATGTTTATGTGATGTTTACATACAGTTTGGATGCCTAAGATGGTTTTACTTATCAATGACCACAGGCCCGTAGCTAGGCAGAGGTACATATATGCCTCAGTGAAACTTGAGAAATTACCAACAAAAGCATGTTTTAATGTTTTTGGAGAGAAACAATGCTCAAAATATTACTTAGAAAATATTTGTCTGGATGTTATTATATCTCTGCCAGGGGCGTAGCTAGTAGTAATTTGAACATACTCGAAATATGAAAGAAGTTGAAGGGGGGTTTGGGGGTCCTCACCAAGAAAAAATTTTGTAATTGCATTATTGATTTAGACGTCTCTTGTGGAGTTTGGACGTCACATCAGTCTAATTATTTCTTTCAAGATTTGATAAAAAAACTGCTATAAAACGTCAGCTCGAATTTATTTTGTAAGTCGTTGATCATCTGAGAAGAATGTGCATGAATTACTTCACGCAATATCCTGGTTGTACATCATGGTGAAGGACGATGTTCATCAAACACTAGAAGATAAGTAGACAGGCTCTAGGTGAAATCTGAATATAATTTCTGTAGTTGGAATCTCAAATTGACGAGTAGTACTTTAATTTTCAAGTACATGTTATGGCCGCATCTAGGATTTATCTTAATAAAACAATGTTGAGATGGAAGTGGGTCATAATAGGGACCTTGCCTACTAATGAAAGTTGGGTCACAGTATCCAAAAGTAGTGTTACTGAATACAAAATATTTTAATAATACTTGCGCAGAAAAACCGAATGTAATTACATTGAGCGACATACCTGAAACAGATCTCGCATTAGAACTAAAATGCATTGTTTATATAAAAAGCATACGATACAAAAATTATTGTGCGAGCGTAGGGAGCACGAAAAATGCATCGTTGCTCATAACAGCATGCCACAGACACGTTCTTCACATCAGGGATAATTGTATCCAGAACCAGCATAGCCAAGGACAAGGTTCATTTTAACACAGGTCTAAGAATTATCATTGGGACCATGGAATCCACACCATTAAAGGAAATAGAAAAGAAAGCATCTTCAGACAAGACATGAGCACAAAGCCCTTGAAATAGGCTTTTTAGCCTACCACCCAACCTACTTCACACAAAACTCCAAAAGCCGATCCAAGAGCAGACTGAAACAGCAATCATGTGTCAACCACATTGTCAAGGACCTACCAATAAAAAGGCCACTCCTGATACAGATACTGAGGGTAAGAGGTGTAGACGTCCAGAAATCTCTGACACTAGTGAGAAATTTTGAATGATAGCCAGCTCCCTCCTGGATAGAAGCCTACACTGATTGGTTAAACATAGGATGAATTACAGGGAGATATGCTGCACTTCAACTGTCTGAGCGAAATTTGGAAATAAAACTAGATACAATATTGTCTTTTTAACAGACTCAATGTGAGCACAACATGCGCTAGAAGCATACATACTGTATATTGTGGTTTTCGTAAACATATGAAAATACTTGGTATTGCGGTTACAACTGAATGCATGTACTGGACACAGAACAGACACCATTCGATATACTGCAAATCTGTCCTAATCTGGAAGAAGAACCAGGCCGCTGTTACCACCGTGACAGAAATATGTTCTTCCGTACCAAACTGTGGAGGAAATTCCAACAACCTGTAACAGACGGTGCGGTTCATCACATCATCCAAGCTGAAGCTATAGACCACAACAAGACAGACGCAGTTCTAAGAAGAAGAACTTAATAATAACAATTACCGAAATGGTTAGTTTGATAGTGAAACAAGTTATAACCGATGCCATTTTTATCCGTGGTACATTCACGACAAACACCAGACAGATGACAATATCATTATGGTCGTGCATTTGGGATTATCATGAAATGATAAGGCTACTTTTAAAATAGTAGGTCGGGGAAAATTTTGAAAACAGTAGATTGAATTGGTGCCTCCTGGTCGTTCTGTGGAATCTAATTTTTGTAGCATTGAAAAGGACAAATCGGAGTTATGATGATTGGTAACGAAATTATCCCCTTACCCCCCTGCACACTGTCAGTCAATATTTTGATACATTTTTCGAATTTTAAACGATTTTATTTTTTGAGTTTTCATTTTCAACTATACTCGATCGAGTATCTGAGTATGCGGTGCTATGCGCCTGTCTGCTTATGGCACTGGACCATTAATCTTTATTCCAATTGTCTGTTTTAATATTGGTATAGCAAGATATACTGGTAAGATTTAGCAGTAAATCAAAGATGTTGTTTCTGTTTTAAATTTATAGGTTTGGATTTAGTGAGCTTGGTGAAGCAGTTGAACAAAAATATTTACAAGATCAAGATAAAAGGTGAGTTATTATATCAACTATTTAATGCATGTATTACAATATATACATTTACCATACTTCACTAGTGTTTTTTCACTAAATTTAAAACAGGTATAGCTAGTTTGCGATAGAAAAAAATCGTGTTTTTTAAACATTTCTCTGGAATTACCTAACCTACAAGTATGAAATTTTGCACGAATAAATGAAATATATCTACCTAATACACACTGAAATTTCAGCAACATCAGACACGAGTTAAAAAAGTTTTGTTCATAAGTTCTATGTAACATATTTGTAGTTTTGTATGAAATATCAAGTTAGAAGACTTGATACTTACAACAGCCAATTTTACGGTCACGTGATACGCATAACGGTATATTTGCGTATTTGCAACCTACTTAATTTAACACATGCGAGGCCCGTCTGAGAATATGACAAAGTACATTTAATTGCTGAACATTGTTTATAGGCGACACACCTAAATAAACCGAATCATACGGGCCTCTTAATTCTTGTCTTTATAACAGCAATCTCAATCCCGCCGATCACGGATTGTAACGGTTAAATAATTGATAGTAAATAATCAATGGAATACCAGATTACCTCCCTGCGTTAAACTGTAAATACGCATGTAATTTCAATATGTAATAAAGAATAAATATCTTTTAATTGGTGACTTAAAATTATCAAATTTAAAATGGGACTAGGTAGGAAGTTTTTGGAGTTCTGTGTTATTTTTTACCAAAATCTGATAAATAGATTTTCAGAAATCTTTAAAAAACACGATTTTTTTCTATCGCAAACTAGCTATACAATGTCCAATAATTACAATGACTACAACTACTGTTATTAGAATAGCGTATTTTAATGCTTCTTAATGCTGTCAGATTTGTAGCCCTTAAAATTGCCCTTAAATTCTAGTTTTGGCCATATAGCTCTGTTACCTAAGGACAGCGTCTCTTTATTTTGTTACATAATGAAGCTGTCTTTTTTGTGCCAAATTGACCTATGACTTACAAGGCAGAGGAATTGGAGTTTGATTCCTTAGGTTAGATCCCTTGGTTTTTTAACATGCATGACGTATAGCACAAACAAGTTGTCCCTTAATTTGGTGCAGTAAGGTTAACAAGGTTGTATCTTACTATATACTATATAGAGAGATACAACCTTGTTGCACCAAAGGTACCTCTCCTCTCTACCCTACCGAACAGCTATATTACTTTGTATTATAAGTATCATTGTTTTCTTATTTCAGGAAGTCTTACATTAACTGTTTGATACAGTATTATGAAGATAGGCTGAAGGAACTGGATCTGGTAATTATTTACATCTCATTTTCTTTTCCTGAAAATGTTAATAACTAGATCGAAGCATTATTTCCTCTCAAATTGAAAATCATTGAAACTATTTGTTGTCTATCTGTTCCTTAATTATATATGTATGATACCCCCTCTCAGTGGGGCTAATATTTTAGTGAGAAAGTTTATATAGAACATGCGTGTATAATTTGGTACCTGTTATTTATTTTGAATCTTTAAACTTTCAAATTCTTTTAGTTGCAAGTAGATGCATTTTTTTCAAACTTTTACTGTTTTTGACTCTTCTACTCATCTGCCACAAGCCAATGCATATCAATACACCTAGTAATTAACATATTTCCATGCAAATTTAGTGTCAATCACCTATTGAGATGAAAAATCACAAAATAGTCAAGACCGTCATTTGTGATCTTCAGTTTGACCTTGAAAAAAGGTCATGTATGATAGTGTGTCTAAGGAATAAATAGTTCCATAATTTTGTTCCTATTTTTCAGTCTAACTATGTAAGTGGTGTGAATCTACCAATGTTCCGACCAGCGTATGAGTTACCTCCCTTATGTTTGAAACTTCAAGATAATGAAAGATTAGCGTCATGCATTTCTAACTACTTTGTATTTTCTCATTTACAAGAGTAAGTTCTCAAAATCATATTTTCTAGTTTGTGTTCAAATTTCACTAGTCTTACATTTATTACACATTACACGACTTTTAAAGAAGTCCTATGTCACAAATAGCCAGTGTTTTAACCGTACATGTGTGCCTTTGCTACTTAACATTAAAACAGTAAAGACTTGCCATAGTGGCCCCATGTAGAGCAACAACCTCTCTAACAGCAACACCTAAAGTAACCAATTAAGCAAAATTTTCCTAAGACTGTCCTAATCCCAGCTTGGTACGTATGAGGTTAGCAACCCTACCATTCGAAACAACCTACGCTACAGAAACGTCCACAAAGAATTCAGATTCTCTTGGATGTGGAAGGATCTTTGCCTTCTCATAGAGGGATTGCACTCCCCCTATTTACTATAAATTTAACCTTTATTAAGCAACAACTCTTAAACAATGGCCATTTTTTGCAGCAGCTTCCAAAGGGTGTTCCTCTACAGAGGTTGAACTGTATATTGTTCTGTTTTCAGACAAACACCGTATCGACTTGTTGAGTTCTGGCGGCATACAATGTGGACTGGTTCACAAATCAGGGATAAGTTATTGGCATCATTTGATAAACGTGTTACAGATCTATATATAAATATGGAGGAGAAAAATACTCTCCAAACTGAAGAACCTCCTGGTTACAAAGTAATTGTTTTAAATCATTGATTTACACACTCTGCACACTATTATAACAGAAGTTTGGGTGCATGTAGATATTTACCTTAGTCTATTTTCTGTCAGTATTTTTGTGCTTGTTAACAAATAAACTCTTATGTGGGTACTTTATATGGAAAAATCAGATAAAAGAGGTTTGATTCTGCTATAGGTGACTAAATTTTAACATTATTTGTCCGTAGGACAATATTAATCCAATTACTAGAAGCTTCAATACTTATTGATGAATTATACAGCTGGGTCTATCTATTAAGAAACTCCCTGTCATATGCAACCTTTTTCTCAAAGCACATATCAGGCTTGACTGGACTGTACAGTATACAGTAAGTGCTGTTGTTTGCCACTTTGAAATATTGGTGAATTTTGCAAATTGATGAATATTTGCTTAACATTTCCTCTAGCATAATTTTTGGCAGACAAAGAACTTCTCAGACTTAATAAAAAAGTTACCAGTAATAATTCTGTGCACCCAATGTGTGAAGTTCAAAATACGCTAACTTTGTGAAGCGTTGAAATGTCCACTTACATATTTGTAGATATGATGTATGGTATGTACATGGACTTGTTGATATCCATGGAGTAAAGGGTTAAATTACCAGTAAATGTCTGTTGTTTTCAGCTGTTGTGCTTCTTAGAAGATATTGAAACATTTTTGAACACCAGTGGATATATAGAGGAAAGAACTCAAGTAGCACAGAGAGCCTTAGCTATTGCTGTAAGTTCAATGTTGGTTTTTATCATGATGATTACTGTTTTGACGAGTGCTGTGTTACATTTATTGGTGTTTGTACAGCTTCGCCCATCCATCCAAGTGTCTGACATAGTATTTTGAGACTGATCACATACATTTTTCATTGACAGAAAGTATATAATGATATACATACATATTAGGGCTGTAACGGTATACCGCGGTACACACCCTAATACATATGTTTTCAATGTTATTTATGTGGATATTTAAACGTGTTCTATGTACTTCTTGTAAATGTTGTAAATGATTTCTAAGGGGCTTGCATGAAGTACTACGACAGATGGGATACCTAGGGGCCCAAGAGGCCCTCTTGTATATTAAGAACACATCTCAATGAGTGGTCAGAGGGGTTGTATACTTGATTTAGTTTGTCTATCTGTGTCCATCTGACTGTATGTAAATACATTCTTGTGGAACATCTCCTCTTAAGTGAAGTGAGGCTGTATTTTCTTCACACTTCACAGATGACAAACAATGATATGCCTATGTGCATAAAAGAAACAATTTGTGCAGCGATGATTTTTGTTAAAATATGTCTCTTTATCTGCCAGCCATTGATTCAGTCAGGGATTTTTTGCAATTCTTAGTGATGTATGAGTCTGCCTTATGGCATCATCTCTAGTATGTTATTGTTTTCAGCAAGATGGCAGCAGACATCAATGTGTGCATGACAAGAAGAGATGTATAGCGTTGATGAACTCATACAAATATAAAGTAGCATGTATCTATTCTGAATCTTACCACACAGCACAGCAAGGCATACTCTTACATCAGCAACTAATACAGAGTGGCCAGAGGTTGGTTGGCTTTCTTATTCGCTCATCTTTAGTGATTGGTCTTTGTCTATTTCCGTCTGCCTACTACAATTTCTTGTGAACACTCTGCAGTCTACATGTCACTTTCATGATCTAACTTATAGGAAATTTGGTAACGGTTTGTTGTTTGTTTACAATTGACTGACACAGTCCTAAGGGCATGGTCATTCTGTATTTCCCTGCCAGAATAGCCAATGACCCCCAATTTTGAGGGAAGAGGCAGCTGTGTGAGCTCTTTCAGAATGTACATGCCCAGTGTACAGCAAGGCCCCTCTGGGTTACTAACAAGTTCATTTCTAGTTGGGTATGAATGTTGATCAGAATGACTATTTTTATTCAACTACGTTATATAAATGTATGAGAATTGGTCAACACTATGAATACTCAGAAGAGCGATATAATGGACCAACTTGGTCATGCTCAACCCTCAGGTTCCTATATCAAAGGTCACAGTTGCCGGTCAAATTTCTTATAGAAGCTTGTTTGGACCATAATTTTGTCATGCATTGACCAATCTTGCTTGAAATTGGCATGAATGTTTACCTCTATCAAGCGGAGCGTCAAGAGCAACCCCTGGTTTCTTTTTCAAAGGGTAAGGTCACAGTTAGAGGTCAAAGGTCGAATTGAAATTTGAAGGAATCATTTTTTCTTTATGCATGATGGTATTAGATGTAACTTGGCACATTTAAGTTAGTGCAGTTTTTTCAATGTGCGCCTAGGCTCGACATAATTTGCCCAAGGGCACAAATTTCTAGTTACCAAAGTTATGGCCCTTTGTTACTTTTACTATACACTCCAAATGGGGGCACCCGTGAAGATGGACACATTTCTTGTAATGTTTATGTGGATGTTATCTGTTGTAGTGATATTGACACTGAGGGATCATCACAACACTCTCTGGTACAAATATCAAACAGTTACCACGGTATTGCTGCTGCTTATATGACATTGAGGGAATTTGATAAGGTACTGTAAAATCTTTAATTTTCGTGGGGGGTTAAATTTCGTGGATTTCGTGGTTCACCTCAACTACCAACTTTAATCCCAATGAACATTGATTTTGACCCTTGTTTTATTACTTGAAATGCAAAATCCACGAATTCAAGTCCCAACAAAATTGTTTTTTATACAAAAACACCAAATTTTGTCCCAATGAAATTAAATGATTTTACAGTAATACATGATTTGGAGATTTAGAGGGATCCAAAATATTTATATCTTGGGAAGTGGTACAACCAGCTTTTTGCTCAGGAAGTGGCTCCAACCATCAAGAGGTGTGAGCGGACTCTTTGACCTTTCAAACTTGTGTAAATACATGAAATAAGCATATTTTCTCCAAAATGCCATGAGTACCCTGGAGACTCAAACTTTGGTGTTTTTGTCCATAGGACAATATTAATCTATCAGATATATTTATACTTATCCATGAATTGTGCACTTTGGGTTTATTTAACTACATGGTGATCACATTATTTTTACAACACTCTTGAGGGTTCTGAATAGTATTTATAGTTGTTTCATTAGCAACATTAGCAACATTGAAATATTGATGAATTTTTAAAAATCAAAAACATTTTCTCAAAAATCCCGGGTGGGGCCGGGACATATTTTGAATAATGCTATGATTAACTCTCTAATATTTTCTTTTTATGATGATAATATTACTGGAAATGTCTTTATTTTCTGTGGATAACATAATAAGATTATTGGCAAACCAAAGCCAATATGTGATAGTGATTAGAGGCATTAATACCAAGAGGAAGCTGGCTGGTATGTCTGTATGCTCTGATGATATTTTTGCAAGATCTGAAAAAGTATTTACACAAGACCCACATTTAAGGAAGAATAACGTGATGGAATTTTCATAACGTTTCGTACCAGTTATTCGTTGAATGATGTTTTAACCAAAAACGTTAGCGAATTTCACTACCCATAGACCGAGGTGGTGCGCCTATATTGGTAAATTGTAGTCAACAATGAAGTGTTTTAATTAAACTTGTGCATCCATACATTTTTCAAACTGATTCTGATGAAAGTGAGATTTTACATGCTCTAAAACGTTTGCTGGGCGCATAGAGTTCGACAAGGGATTATAGTGAGAAAAAAAACGTGATTTTTTAATATGTTTGTTGTGAGATTTTGTTGAATGCGGGGCAGTCCTGTACAAATGGTTGATTAAACAACACTGAAATAACTAGCTAGCTATATTGGCTTGGGTTTTTATTACAAATGTGTTATTTTGCACAAATTTATAGAATCAATAAGTGAGAATATTGTTACAGGTCGAGGAAGTGATATTGAAATCCATACAATACACGGAGGAGTCAGAAGCTAGTGATTGTTTACATCATTTGGCAATATCGTGGAACACTCTCGGAGTCAACCTCTTAAGTTTAAACAAGTTTGAAGAGGCCATGAAATATTTTGATAAAAGTCTTGAGGTAAGGAATTTTATTATTGGAATAATTATTGTAACTTGGTTAATTATGTCCCCTTTGAAGATGTGTGAGGTTAACTTCTTTAACTCCCTGAAAGAAAATGATTAACTCCCTTTCAATTCTAAATGCAAGTATTATTGGCCTTTATATACTTATGTATCAATTTACTGCATGTGTATAATATGTGGGGGTTTTTAATGTGAGTAGAAACTTTAGCTATAAATATAATTTCATGTAATTTTTTATTATTGCTCAAAACATTTGGATTGAATGTCAGTGAAATTTTGCAAGGAATATGAACCATTTTCATAAAATATGAAATATTTACACCCCTCATATGCCTTATGATCTTTATGAATGAAACCTTTGGACGAAACTTCACCATTATCATTGACAGGCTTTAGAGAAATTATATGTTGGTGAAGATCCACCACTTTTGGGAGAGATGCTAACTAATAAGGGACTGTGTCTACGCAAGCTTGGTAACCTAGATGAAGCCGAAGTCTTATACCAGAGGTAGGAAACACAAATGTTATCTTACCCGTATATACAGTTTTTAACCAGATTTTTCAATGACAGGTGTCCAAAATTTGATTTCTGATTGATAACTTGAGTTTGGAATGAGAAAAAATAATGAAACTTGCAGTGTAGGTAGCTTATTATGACAACCTTGCTTGGGGTTGGTGAGTACAAGGTCACTATTACTAAAAATAGAATTTCAAAATATCTCGCCAAATCATACTTCATGGAATTCCCACGTCTTGTATTTTGTATGTAAAGTGGTATATTCAATTTTCTAATAAGAAGAATTTTGAAAGATTAGACTTTGCTTTAAGGGCATTGGAAGTGAAGACCAAGGCTTTGGGAAGAGAACATTATATAGTAGCGTTATCATACCTGAACCTAGGTTCACTGGAAGCTTATAGGAAAGACTACGAGACTTCACTCAAGTACACTTTGGAGGCCAAAAACATTTTTGAGGTATGATTTGCTATAGCTATTGTTTGGTTTCTTAAATGTATTTATTGCAGAAATAATTCTATGCTATGCAATATGCAGTTATTCTTAATTTATTCTTTAATTCTTTAGAAATTAGATTTTGTTATAAGATAATCTGAGAACATTGATCTTAAGGTGGTCCTCTTAGTTTGAATGAGTGTCCATTGTCTCGGATGAGCAATCAAGGGCCCTCTGGGACATCTCACATCACTGATATAAATCCATAAATATAAA
The DNA here is from genome assembly GCA_963678985.1 of Spisula subtruncata. NCBI lineage: Eukaryota > Metazoa > Mollusca > Bivalvia > Venerida > Mactridae > Spisula > Spisula subtruncata. Next base: position 23,341,686 of record OY787661.1, read on the forward strand.
CAATGTCTATCTATTTAGATGTTAGGTCGGACATGGGATAATCTAGTTGTATTTCTATAAATATCATTTAGATGTTAGGTCAGACATGGGATTTCTAGTTTTGTTTCTATATTTTAGATGTTGTGTCAGACATGGGATAATCCAGTTTTGTTTCTATATTTAGATGTTATGTCGGACATGGGATAATCAAGTTTTGTTTCTATGTCGGACATGGGATAATCCAGTTTTGTTTCTATATTTAGATGTTAGGTCAGACATGAGATAATCCAGTTTTGTTTCTATATTTAGATGTTAGGTCAGACATGGGATAATCCAGTTTTGTTTCTATATTAAGATGTTAGGTCAGACATGGGATAATCCAGTTTTGTTTCTATATTTAGATGTTAGGTCAGACATGGGATAATCCAGTTTTGTTTCTATATTTAGATGTTAGGTCAGACATGGGATAATCCAGTATGTTTCTATATTTAGATGTTAGGTCAGACATGGGATAATCCAGTTTTGTTTCTATATTTAGATGTTAGGTCAGACATGGGATAATCCAGTTTTGTTTCTATATTTAGATGTTAGGTCAGACATGAAATAATCCAGTTTTGTTTCTATATTTAGATGTTAGGTCAGACATGGGATAATCCACAATATATTGCAGTGATGGAGAACATAATGATGCAGTATCTACATCTGGACAAGTATGAGGAGGCAGACAAAGATTGTATGACTATAAGTAAGATATCACATAATAACTGTCTTCAACTGTCGGCTAGTAAAATCAATATGGGGCATAGTGGTCGAGCTGATAGCACTTTTAGCTACTGATCAAGAGGTCTTTGGAGGGACACTTTCTGACACACTTTTCAGTGTTTCCCAACCAACTAGAGATGAACTGGTTGGCAACCCAGAGGTAGTCTTGTGTGCGTCAGTGCAGATTCCATTTGTCTGTTTGGAATGCAGTGCATCCGGGTGCAAACATTGTATTTGAGATTTCAACTGCATTATAAGTATCTGCTCATGATCAAATATTGTATTGATTACTCCTAACTTAAACACTATACCTACCTTGTTAGCCCCTCCAACTGATGATCACTTTTCAAGCGCCAAATTTATTCATAAGTGGGAGGCATATAGCATTGGTGCTGTCTGTGCATACGTACACAAACTCCTCACAAAACTTTCATAGATTAACAACCTTAATGTATAGTTGACTGTTAGGGATTGAAATTTTTCTGGGTCAATTTTACCAGAGTTATGGCCCTTTGTTACTTTTACAATACTGTAAACCATGAAAATTTTGCGGTTTGTAACTTTTGCATTTTGTCGATTGTCGGCATATTCACAACTACAAAGTTTTGCTTTTTTAAGTCTCTCTTGAACTCAGCGAAAACTAAGTCATACAGTGTTAAATTCATAACAGTCTGCCACAAACATTGCTGGTTTCGAACATAATTGCCTCTTAATTGTTACTTCTCACTTTACAATTATCTTTTGTCTTTTGAAAATTAGTGAAAATTAATTCACCAGGAATAATACCGGATTTACTTTTGAGTTAATTTCTTCAATCCACGAACATTGTACCAAATAATTTCTTGGTTTACAGTATACCAAAGGGGACACCCATGTCCCGTGGACACATTTCTAGTTTCATTTAGTTTGGTTCATATGTTTATAATCAAGACTTTTACAGAACAGCAGACGATATGATGAATGTGTACAATCCTTGTATTTTCAGTAAATTGGAGACTTAAAGATAAAAGTATGGATCGTTGTGTTCCAACAATTTATGTTTCTATGGCAAAGTACTACATAAGAGAAAAGCAGTTCGAGAAGGCATATACTTTGTGTTATGCTCTGGTCGATTCTATCCATGGAGAAAATGATGGATTCATTGCCTATATCTTGTTAGATTATGCTTGTGGTAGTTTACCCAGTAAATATAGGGACGAGATACCAGAAAAGTTCTCCATTCAGTATGCTGCAGAACGGTACGATGTTTCTCCAATTTTCAAACATTTATTACACCAATCCTCTTGCAGTAGTTTAAGTCTTAATTTCCCAATATAATTAGCATTAAATTGGATGCTTATGGGGACTTGTCATTTTTAAGCTGCCTCCCTCATTATTTTGTTGTTGAACTTGACCATGAAATCTAATCCTTGCAATTTATCGACATTTTAGTTATAGTACATTGATTGACTCACCCAATTTTTGTAATTGATGAATTTACATCCCCACAAGAAAGCATGTTTATCAAAATTCTTGAAATTTGATAGCCTAGGAAATGTGTGATTTTACTGTATATCGCTGGCTTAGAACAAGAAGGTCGTAACTACCGAATCGATATATTGAGAAAACAAGAGAAAACTCTTTACCTATGGCAAAACACGTTTTTAAAACTTCATTTTGGTCAACATGACAATTTCAGATTTTCATGAAAATATGCTCATAAGAAGCGCCTTTTGAAGCAGATTTCAAATATGTATGAGTCTTATAAGGTAGTTACGACCTTCTGGTTCTAAGCCATCAATATGTTGTACAAAATGTCTAATCTATTGTTATTCAGGCATCCAGACAATTCAAGCCTGGTAAATCAACTGATCCAGGGAAATCTGGTGCCTAGCAACAACTTGGATGAGATATCAAGAATGATCAACATCCATGCTGAATACACTGATGCAGGAGCTCAGATGTATAGTGGTATTAGTGAACATTGGTGTGTTAACCCAGACGGTGAAGTGAACATTCAATGCAAGCTACGTGTGTTACAAGATGGTCTAATCAAGTACCCTGATGACTTGGTAATGTATTTATAGCAGGGTCTAAATACCACCTTCATTCTTCTCAAAACAAACGCTGCTAAGGGATATGATCACATTAATTATGCATTATCTCCTACATCACAAGCTATCAGCTGTAGAATTATGTACCTTATGTTTGAATACAAACTCTCAGATGCCCAATTATGTAAAATGTTCCTGTTTCTTGCTATTTTTTGAGGATGCATAGTCTTATTATTGAGGTTGATTATCAGATACAGTACAACCTCTCCATAGCAACCCTTTTTAGAGTAACAACCTCTATAACAACACCTTAAACAATTTCCTTAGGTGATATTTACTTTAAATTAATCCCTGTAGAGCAACAACCTCTAAACAATGACCAATATTTGCAGCTATCAAGGGTGTCGCTCTTCAGAGGTCATACTGTATTGTATAGAATGTCCATCTCTTTGGTGTAGATGATTTTCTCTAGTTCATGATACTATTTCATTCCCTAGAAGATGGAAAACATGTTTGTGCATTTACCTGATAATGATGATGTATGTTCTTATACTCGGCATCTTCTGATTCGGAAGCATATGATGATTGTCCTGTCCGTTCATTACAAACTTTCAAGCTGATCGACTAAGCTAATAATAATAAGGACAAGGCTACCACCGGGGCATAAGCATCAACAGAATGCAGTTTTGTTAATTGTACACTTCGTAGTTGACATACTTCTTCAATATTTGAAGCTGTTATGATGAGTTCCTACTTATCGTCTATTCAGCATAATTTACCCAGTACTACTTGTATGTATTTATAGGAACTCAATCTGGAGATTGGTAAATGTTACCGATCACTTAGAGAGTTTACTGATGCACTGGTTCATTTGAAGAAGATTGTTGACACACAACTGGACAACCCAGCGTTCCTGTTCCTAACTGCCGATACTGCTATATTAGCTGGTGATCTGGATGTCGCTTCAAAATGGTGCTCATACATAGAACAAAACTTCAGCAAGGAACAAGTGAAAACTGGGGTAAGGATTGTGTGTTGCTAGTTGTAGGGAGTGGTAGTCTAGATCACAGGTCTGTGGTCTAGAGGTAAGGTGATGTGTAGAGTTTGAGAAGTCCTGGGCAGGATCCCTGTCTGTGCTTCCTCTTAATTTATGTGGGCAAGATATAGACACAAAATTCCAAGTAACCCAGGTGTATGAATGGGTATATACTTCAGAGTATAACCTACAGATGAGAATACTTTCTTGCATTTGAGTTCAAAGTTCAAGGTCACTGTAAACGTGAAACTTTGCTGACAGGAGATGCAGGGGACAGTATGCAAACTAATTTATATGCAATGTACTTGTATAAAAAAAATGCAAGTATAAGGGGACATTCAAATGCTAGATTTATCAATTTGTACATGTAGTTGATTATGTCTTGTATATTTATTGGAATTGCATTCTCTCTTTTGTAGGTTAATTCATTAAAGGAAAACATTGAAAAAGCAAAAGAAACAAATGAAAATGAACAAGAATGAAATGGTGTTACCAGGGTTATATAGAAGATATGGGATCAGAATATTGGTAAGACTGATCAGAGATTGGTCAGGAATATTGCCAGCGTTTGAGTATTTGGAGTCAGCTATTACGTGAAAAAGGGCTTTTAAGGCTTCAGTGACATTGTTTGCTATTGAGCTAATTATGCCCTTAATCAAAAAAAGTTTCATTTGAAACTTTTCCATTTGATAGTCCTTCTAAGGTTTCATTTGAGACTTTTCCATTAGATATTCCGTCCTATATTAAATTCATGTATTATTTTTATGCCCCTGAAGGGTGAACCCTCCATTCTTACAAACCAATTTGTGTGGCTAAAAACCTGGGTTTATAACATTTATATAACCAACTTTATTACATTGTTGTCTCGTTTGTTAGAATTACCATACTTATTAGTTTGCATACATTTATATTTTAATAGAATTCTACTATTACTGTGATGTTTAAGTAATATACCATATGATTAATAATTTAGTTTATATTAATTTCATAAAAGTTGATTGGGAAACAAGTTTTTCCATCTGATATAAATCTCTCTCAATACCTCATTCCGCATGTTATCCATGGAGCATCCCCACAAAGGTACGAGAGGAGTTAGTTTCCAGCTAGTGTCTAGCAAGAGAATTACTGTTACCATTTTTATTGTACCTTTGGTATGACATTGCTTTAATAATTTATATATTTATTATGATGTATTTATTTTGAGTTGCATTTACATACATGTCTGTGATTTTATATTATATCTTTACATGTTAGACTCAGCAATATTTACATTCCGAGCATTTATTTTACATGATGACTTATTTTTATATTTCTGCACTTTCAAGTAATAAATAGAATAACATTATCTTGTATCTTGTTATTTTTGACTTGTTGTCTCTAGCATGATTGTGTGAACAAGTGCTTTCACATCAGTGATGAATAATGCACAGAGTAGAATGACCTTGACACACATAAAATCTCCATGTTAATGTGATCTGTGTTGTTATCCACCACTGGTGTGGTGTGATGTAGTTATATTGATACTTGTTTTTGAGATAGCCAAAAGGTCTGTATTCACAAAGCATCTTAAGGGAAAACTTAAGATATTTTGACTCAAGTTATAAATTGGACTGCACATATTTTGCGAGAAACTAACAACAGTGCATATTTTTTTGGAGATTCTTGTAGAGCTTTACATAATCTAATGCTTCAAAACAATGTAAAGAATTGTTAATCTGGATTTTCCAGTTGAGCTGATACACTTAAGGAAATTGTAAGATTTTGAGAAAATTATACATTTTCACTTAAGATTCTTTGTGAATACCGCACAAGATGCTTTGAACTTTACATGGCTAGATGATAACACCATGCAGTATGGGTTTGAATCCAAATATGGACATCTGTTATGCAGGCGATTGACCAAATACAGCACACCCTCCAGTCATACAGAAGGAAGACAATCAACATCTTAATTTTAATCTGTTTTAATCGGAATGATTCAAGATTTAATACTGAAACACTGAACTAATCCTTATAACACTTATAACAATGAACACTGAAGGAACTGTATGGCACCTTATAGCAGTCAATCAGCAACATAATATAACAATGATGTCAACCAGAAAATTATCCAATATAAACTAGTACTGATCCAAGTATTCCAAGCAGCTTTGGGATTTTGTATAAGACAGAGGTAAAGCTAGAAATGTGTCCATATGACATGGGGTATATAGTAAAAGTAACAAAGGGCCATAAATCTGGTAAAAATTGACACAGTTAAAATTCCATCCTTGAAAATAATAATAATAAATCATCTATACATTGGGGTTGTTCATCTGTGAAAGTTTGAAGAAATTCCATTCTATGGTTTATGAGGAGCTCAACAGGCAAGATGTGTGTTACATGCAGACGGAGGGATAGCACCATTGCGATATGTCCCCCACTTATAAGCAAGTGTGGGGGGGGGACACAAAAACGGAGAATATTGAAAGAAAATTAAGATGCAAACATCATGAAAAAAAATATTCCTCAATTTCCTCATCTGAGACTTGGAATTTGTCTTAAAAATGTAAAGGATGCACTAGATTTTTGGATCAGATTCTGGCTTGTCAATTGTTTGAATTAGGCCATACCAAATCATATTTTTCGATAGCAACCACCCTAAGTTCAAAAATCTATCTAGCTATCCTGAGGAAAGAACAAAACACTCGAATAAAAGTCATAAAGACTTCAATCCTCATCATTATGTGGCTAACAAATATATCTTTCAAACATTGTTAATCATAATAACTAACAGAATAACTGAAAACTCAATGGATTTGTAAGATATAAAAAGTTACAAACTTGTTTTTTTTCTTTCCAAAGATGCTCAAACTTATCCGTCCTCGGATGCTAAATGAAGAAACGATTTGGTATAACTTTATCTAGTTCTGTAAATGATGAATCCAAATTTTGATTAAGATTCTAGATGGACAAGTGTTTGCAATACATGTGAAGGACGCATTCTAAATTTTGGTTACAAATTATATACTAGGCTGATAAAATAGCTGGCAATATTTGGACTAGTACAGTTACAAAACAGGTAACACAATTGGTAACAAATAACAGTGAGAAAACTATTAAGGACCTTAATAAAAGGCCAGAGACTATATGCTCACCCTTTGGGGAACATAACATAATATTCCTGGATAATCTTTCAACCCCATCAAATTTTATGGTTTTTATTTATTTTTAGAAAATAGTGTGACGGTTACACGGTTGCAAAACCATGCAGAATGCAGGACAATAATAGCTAGTTTCGAAAATAGAACCAATTCTTCCCTATTTACTGACCAGAATTTGATAAATTAAGATTATCAAGGAACAAATTTATAATGACCTAAAAATAACATAGTCATAATACAACAGAATGTGGGACAACATGAATCCCGTTAAACAAGCCGAGATCTGTACTGTAAAATTTTGATGTCTCAAACTCCCTTTGGACCGGGAAATATAGTATGAACAATCTACCCGTTAGTACTATATGAAGTACATCAGAAAGTAAATCGTTTCAGGTTTCCAGGTTGTTATGGGTCAAAACAGTTTGAGGCATCAAAGTTCTACTGCATATATTGCTGGCTTAGAACCAGAAGGTCGTAACTACCAAATCGATATATTGAGAAAACAGGAGAAAACTGTCTGTAATTTACTCTTTACCTATGGGAAAACAAGTTTTTAAAACTTAATTTTGGTCAACATGACAATTTCAGATTTTCATGAAAATAGGCTCATAAGAAGCCCTTTGTGAAGCAGATTTCAAATATGTATGAGTCTTATAAGGTCGTAAGTAGGAGTTACGACCTTCTGGTTGTAAGCCATCGATATAGTTAAAAACCAAGAACACATGGTACAGTACCACAGTTACTGTAATGGTTTACAATATCTTCATGAGCTGGAGGCCTATTCTTTGTTGCTGTATGTCCAACTTATCTATACGTGCCTCAATCTTTTCACCAAGTTTTAACATGTACCTAATACCATTCAATGACATTTTGGAGTTGTGTACTAGTCCTGCCTTTTCCACTCCAATGTCAACAAAGGCCCCAAAATTTGTAACATTTCCAACTTTGCCAGTCACTCCCTGTCCAATAAAGAGGTCTTTTATTGATTTCACTCCACTTTTAAACAATGGTTTATCAAAACCTGGAATAGAATATCTTCAAAATAATAAGTATATCCTGCAGAGAAATAATAAGTATATCCTGCAGAGAAATAATAAGTATATCCTGCAGAGAAATAATACATCAGAGTTACCTTTCAAGTATTACCATTTGATAGAGTACCGATAATAAATACAGCAAATTATTTTTAATGTTATACAGGTCCCAATAGTCATCAGTACTTAATTCAGTAATATGGACTTATGATCATAGTCATATCATCCTCACACTGGGCAAACTAGCCGTTACTAGGAACTAACTATGTAAAGTGTCAAGCAAGGTATATATATCGGTACTATTTTTAACAACTTTGGTGAGACGCAGCCTTGGAATTGACTGAAGACCAAATGCACTCAAAGCAGACACACTAGGATATTGAGGCTGATCTGTTGACTATTTCACCCACATATATTTGGGGAAACATATTGAACATATTTTTACTATCTGTCTAGATGGATGTCTGACATTTTTCCCCACTAGGTCTCATAATCCATGAGGCATACTTTAATGGAAACTTTAAATAAACATGTTGTACCAAGCCTAGTTGTGCATATCAGTCGTTATTTTAGATATTAGGATGAATTTTGAGTTATTGTTATTATAACAATAACATTGTACATAGTGAAATTTACACATCATTTGCCAACCAGCTTCAATGCTTATATTAGCGCATTGATTATAGAATAATGAGTTAATTTAATCCATTTAAAGGTAAAGGTCATGTTAAAGACAAGGCATTTAATTAGAATAATTTCATTTGCCGAAAATTCTAAACTAATATTGCATTCGGTACTTAAATCATATTGAAACCTTTTCAACAGATCCATTAAATTCTATACAAATAGCACCATACCAATAAGAAGGTTAAATGACCAATCAACTCACCATCCCTGAGATCATACGATAGTGGTCGAACTAAAGCATTAGTGATCAATGTAACGGTAGGTTCACCAACATCAAGGTCTTTGGCAATAACACTCACACCTGTAATATGACAACAAATTCGTAAACTGATTCTCAAGAAGACTGCACTCTGTAAATGTTTATGCCCCTGGTGGTAGCCTTGTCTATAATAACTAGCTAGGTCAATCAACTTGAAAGTTTTGAGGCTGACAGACTGACAAACTAACAAACGGATGGACAAGTGCATCACTACAGGCCTCTACATCAGTTGATCCCAAATACAACTGCAAATACAAGGTAAACATTTTAAACATGTATTTAATGTTTGCATTCTGGCAATTGAAGATTATAATTTGTTATAAATGTTAGAAACCCCTTTTCGAACATATTCTCAGTCATAAACATCAACCAGGGGACCTAAATGACTTAATGCAATTATTCTTCAGTCAGTACTCATTATAACTATTAACTCCACAAGACGAAAAAATAAACCTGTTTGACCCACAGATAAAGAGTAAAACGACTATCAATATTCAGGGGATAAAATCGTCTTTTTATCAAGGATACAGTTACCTGTGGTTTTACCTTCTATTTAGAGCACTGACCATTGCTTTTGAGCACTGACCATTGATTTAGAAGACTGATTGTCAGGGTGACAGTCAAACTTTCAACCAAAATGGAATAACAGGGAGGCTTGAGGAAACATAAAATTGAAAATACGAACTGTAAACAATATTTAGCATCGATATGTACAAACACTACTTATACTTACTATTGCATGACATATAACTTTTCACTTTATTTATAAACGTAGGCTGTCCTAGATCTATACCAGAAACACCAATGGTCTGCATCAGTCTAAAATGAAAATATACATCACAATAATTCATCACAAATACAAAACTAGAACTGTTGCCATTGGGTAGACAAATATACCCCCTGCAAGCAAAGAACCATAATTCTAGCCAATATAATCTGACCGTTAATTCTTTCTTTCATGCACATCTATATGCACATGTTAAGGTTGTTCATTTGTGGAAATTTGAAGAAAATCCAGCAAAAAATTTAGGAGGTGCGTTCACAACAATCTGACATGGACAGACAAGCTGAAATCAGTATAACCCCTTACAACTTACGTTGTGCAGGGGTATAATGAAAATGTGAAACAGAAATTAGAAGGCTTTCAAAAACAGAAACATATACCTCCCAAAATGGGCCTGAACTCTGGCAATAATCCATCTGACCTAAAGTTCCTGACTATAAGGACAACTAGTCTTAGTCTCAAGTATTTTTTCAATGGAATTGGACCATGGGTTTAGAAAAACAAGAACAGACAAACTTTGTAACATCCACCCGAATTTCCTGCACAAAATCAATATGTCTTCCCCACTATACATGTATGTTGTAGACATAATTACCATAACAAATCCAATTTTCACAACTGACATATTATTACTAAACAAGTAATTAGGAATGGCAAGCAATACAGAAGTCCCCTACTCGTTTAAACTTATTTTTAATGTTTCTATTACCATGGCATCCACAATTTTAGTCTGAATATGAAATCTTTTAGACACGTATAATCTACTTACTGGCCCTGATCCACATACCATGTTTCATAATCCTAGCTTGAAAACTGTTGCATTAACATTACCTTGTTGCTACATGATATGATTCAGGATGGATCCAGGTCATATCGAGAGGTTCTGGACGGTATTCAGACACAGTAGTTTTCTTTACTTTCCCTTTCTTTCCTTTGTTACTACAAACTTCCTCTTTCACTTCACTTTTTAACCTGGTGATATACATAGCAGATAGATATAAAGTCCAAACACATCACCTGCTCCTTTATCTTTATTCATGAAAATATTACAATTATTTTGCCAGGAATCTATCAATCTCCACGGAGAAAGTCATGCTATGATAGTTGGCGATTTAGATTAGCTTATAAAGTACATGACGTAAATATTGTAATACTCAGCTTATGAAAACCAAGGCTGAAGTTGAGCTTATAGACACAGCAATCAACAGTTAAATTACGCTTATAGAGGAAAGACCATGGTATTTGTTCGTACTATAATTATTATAACCTTTATATTTTTATGAAACTGTTATGGTAGCCTAACATTTTACCAATATGATTTGCAGGATATGACCTACAAATTTACCAATTTGAGAATTGCAGATTCAACCATTCTCAAACTATCAATCGGGCAAGGTTTCTAGATCAACACTGCTCAATGCAGACAGGATGTTACACACTCAGACATACATTTTGCATGAAACAACTGCTCAGTATTAGATATTATCTACAACACACCTGAGATCTTCATCCTTAGAATGGATTCTAACAAACCCTGCAGCTTGCTCGTAAGTTTTCACACCGAGACCTTTCACAGCCAAAAGTTGTTCTCTACAAATGAACGGTCCAAACTTCTCACGAAATTCTAGAATTTTCTTGGCCCTAGCAGCTGATAGTCCCGACACATGACTGAAAATGTACAAAAAAGTAAAATGGGGTTTAATGTAAATGTATAAATTTATCTTAGCTGGTCTGGCTTCTCCATAAGCAAGGTACCCCTCAAACATTAACCCAAGGTTCCGTAAGTTCCTAGGCCTAATAAAGACCGAGCCAAATTCTAAATTTTCTAAATAACCTTAACAATAATTAAAATTTTCTTATAAGTGAAATAACAAAATTAAGATGTAGACACATTCACTGATTGATGTTTAACTATAATGTCTGGACATGGAAGCCTTGATACAATGGTCAGGTGTATGCATGGATGCCCATACTGTACAACAGTCCATTTTCATTCATAGTAAAGAGACATGAAGTCTCATACGCGAATGTGATCTGCTCAACAAGAGACATGAAGTCCCATACATGAACTAGATCTGCTGATCAAGAGACATGAACTCCCATACATGAACGTGATCTGCTCAACAAGAGACATGAACTCCCATACACAAACAAGATCTGCTCAACAAGAGACATGAACTCCCATACACGAACCTGATCTGTTCAACAATAGACATGAACTCCCATACACTTACATAATCTGTTCAACAAGAAACATGAACTCCCATACAGGAACATGATCTGTTCAACAAGAGACATGAACTCCCATACACAAACATGATCTGTTAAACAAGAGACATGAACTCCCATACACGAACATGATCTGCTCAACAAGAGACATGAACTCCCATACACAAACATTATCTATTATATTAATTGTCTCTCATAGGAACTCGCTCATATGAGCAGTCACATAATTTCATGGATGTTAGAAGGATAAAGGAAAAGAGAGCTAGGTATGTTTCACATAATGATTTTTTGAGCATATGCTTAAAATATAACAAAATATTTATACAACAAACATTATCTGATACAGCTAAAAAATCTTTCTTTAACCAGGCTATTAACATTAAAGACAAAAATCCTAAAAAGTTATGGCGTAATTTAAAAAATCTTTCTGGTAAAAATTGCATTATTATAAATGATGACAATGGTAATCCGGTAACTGATTCTGTAAAAATTGCGGAAATGTTTAATACATTCTTTACAAATGTCTTTAAAAAAGCGCCATTAAGCATCACTGAATTAAATCCAGAAAACAAATCCTTACTGAAGGACTTTGTTGACGTCAGGACACATGCCTATACAGAATTTAAAATCCCTGAAGTTACGGAAGAATATGTTAGAAAAGAGCTGCACACGTTAGATTGCAGCAAATCTACAGGTCTTGATGGCTTAGGAGCACACTTTCTAAAAATAAGTCATGATAAAATAGCTAAACCTCTCACAAAAATCTTTAACCTTAGTATTTCCACTGGAAAATTTCCAAAAATGTTCAAAATAGCTAAAGTAACACCTATTTACAAAAAAGGTGAGAAGGCAGACAAGAATAACTATAGACCAATATCTATTTTGCCAGTTCTATCTAAAATATTGGAAAGGCATATATCAAATGATTTAAAGTATTATCTTGAAGAAAATAATTTACTTCATGACCAACAATCCGGCTTCAGGCAGTATCATTCTTGTGAAACCGCACTGACAGATATAGTAGATGATTGGATAACTGCAATAAATGACGATGCTCTTGTTGGAACGATTTTTCTTGATCTTACAAAAGCCTTTGATCTCATAAACCACATGTTACTTATCGAGAAGTTAGAATGTTACAAGTTCAATAATATTGCACTAGAGTGGTTTAATTCATATCTTACGAATAGATCTCAACAAGTCAATGTTTCAGGAAAATTATCTGAAGCCCAAGAGATTGTAGCTGGTGTTCCACAAGGCTCTGTCCTAGGCCCAATACTTTTCATCATTTTTATAAATGATCTACCTTTGAACATTAATAACTCACAACTTAAAATGTTTGCAGATGATACAACCATATCAGCTTCTGGTGCATCCATTGATACTATTAACCTAAGCTTACAAAATGACATTGACCGTATAGAAAACTGGTGCAATAATAATGCTATGGTTCCAAATGCAAATAAGACGAAAGCTATGATTATTTCTGCATCAACAAAACTTTCTCAAGAAATAAAGAACAATAGGAATACCATAGTACTAAAGATGTGTAATCAGCCTCTCGAAATTGTCAAAAATGATAAGCTCCTTGGAGTACAAGTCGATCAAAACCTAACATGGAAAAGTCAAGTTGGAAATACAATAAAAAAATGCAACTCCCTACTCTATCTTCTGGTAAGAATAAAGCCCTTCCTTGACTTGAATGCTCGCAAACTGTTTTATAATGCGTATATTTTACCTCACTTAGATTACTGTAACACAATATGGGGAAACTGTTGCACCAAATTACAAGATGATTTGATAAAATTTCAAAAGAGGGCAGTTAGAATAATTTTAGACAAACCATATGATACACCTTCCTATGATCTCTTCAAGCAACTTAAATGGATGACATTTCCAGAACGTGTTGATTACAAAAAAGTTATGACAATTTACAAATCTCTAGATATTAACTATCCAAAATGTCCCACATATATCTCGAATAAATTTAAATATGTTAAAGATTCAGGCCTTAGGTCTTCCAGTCAAAAATTACTACAAAAACCAAAACCAAAAAAGGAATTCTTTCGAAAGTCATTAAATTATTCTGGACCAAGACTCTGGGAAAATATACCTTTCAATATAAGAACTGCAAACACTCTAGAGCAATTCAAAAGAATGTACATAAGATGGAAGTTTCCAGATTGGAACTACCAATAGAATCTTTTAGAATCATTGTAAATATTATACTTAATATCAAGTTACCTGTACACTGTATATATATAAGTCATGTATTTTGTCTTGTTACCATAGCGTTTATTTAAATAATTAAGCTATGGATTTATACAACATTATCTTTTCTCATCTCTCATGTCTAATAATTATGTTTTATTTACTGCATTTCATTTGTTAAGTAAACTGTGTATGTTTGTTTTATATTTATGTTGAGGTCCGCATGGAAGATTGTGTTTTTATGCAAATGTGTTAACCTCGTAAAATAAAGTCATTATTATTATTATTATTATTATTATTATTATCTGTTCAACAAGAGACATGACATTTCACTGTGAGGCAGTCAATACTGGTAAGTGACAGACATAAATAGTACATACCTCAGAAGACATTCACTACATGTGTTGATATCTACTCCAACAAAGCTCACACATTCTTCTATCACTGAATCTAGTGATGTCTTTAGTTGGTTCTGTGGCATGTCATGCTGCATATACAAGTAATAATTACGTGCTTGAATGATCTGTATGTAAATTAAAACGTTTCGAGGGCCGTTTTGAGCTGTTCAGCAGCTCAACCACTCATTGACATTTTAACTTCCCTGGTCATTGGGCTACCAAATGAAACTTATATTACAGTCTCCCTGGGGAGACTATTAATCTCCAGTGCAGGGAAAATTGATTCTGCGGCACCAGTTTTAGACACTGCCCTTACAGGTACCAATGTACACATTGGTGGAATGGAGCATGTGGGTTATTCTTGGCCAGAGAATTAACCAGTGGTCCTGACGAGAGTTGAACCCGGGACATCTCGATCCCAAAGAGCATGCACTACCTCTTGGCCACCACTCCCCACAGAATGAGATAATTGTCATGATCGGTCCGCAATGATAACCTGATGATGAGAATACACAGTCAGTTTGCTTAGGTTCCTTTGTTTCTCAATAATTTACAGTTAGATCATATATGAGCAGAATCACTTAAGCAGTTTTCCTGTGTTTAATATGTATAATCAGAAACAATTTATTTTAGCCAATTATGCTCAATATTGAATTATTTACATCCATAGTGCACTAATCTTACAATAAGACAATTACAATACTGAACATGTAAATAAGGAAAACTTACAACAGACATGGGAAGGAAGGCAAATCTACAATTGCAAGTTTACATTTCAACAGTATGTGTGAAACATAATTAAACTGTGCACTTACTTGATACTGACCAACACCTAAATGCTTTGGATCAAATTTGACATACTCTGACAATGGATCCAATAAACGTCTCCCAATGGACACTGAATATAGATCATAAGTCAAGGCATATAACAATATTAACATAATACATGCAAGTACAAGCAAATGCCAGGATCTAACTATGTGACAATGATTTAAATAATAAAGCGAGTCTGACCAATAGAAAATTAAAGATTAGCATTCCAAAGCATATAAAAGACAAATGCCTTTTTATCACATAACTTGTGGTCCAGTAGTGCTGGGGACCCATGTTGGGAATATCATTTAGCAAAGGCGAGGTGTGCAATAAATATTTAAATAAGCCAAACAACTGCCTGATATGACATCAGCCATGAAATTCTATTGAGTATACTGGTGCCTCGTATTTCCGTGTCACTTAACTATAAACTTAAATATAATGTTTAAAACAGCAATACTGGTTACAGCCTGCCACTGAATAATACAATTGACCTTTGTTTTATGATTTATTCTAATTAAATGTTTTTATCGGGCAAAACATAAACAAAAGTAAGTTTTTCCTTAACCTACTCCTTTCTACACTTGGAGAGCGGATACCCCTATTTCCACGGTATCCAATGAAAACAGTTCTTAGTGTCGCCAACAAGACATGTACCTGTCTGAAACCTTGTAAAAATGTTAAGACAGATGTTGCTAACTGTAGCAGACAAGTCAACATAAGCTGTTATGTATACTTTTGTTGCTAGAGGTTTAGCAAGTGACCTATTCTTAAAACACTAGAAAATTTACTCTTTACTAGGAGGAAAAGTAAATTCAGCCCAAAAAGATTGTTTATTTACTTTTTTGTCTACTTTTTTATTAATTTGTGAGATTTAAGTGACAGTGCACTTTTTAACAGGTATATTTCGTATGTATGACATACACAACTGTTTATATCCCATACCACGGAATTAGGGGTACCACGGAAATACGAGGCGAGGCTATACTGTATGTATTATCAATGTAAGGTAATATTTGATTAAGGTGAAGTGGATAACTTGATAATATCAGAAATTTGCATACCAGCTCCACGTAAAGATGGATCTAAGTCAGGCATCTCTTTGTTAGCAGCATCAGATACACTGTAGATAGATGCTCCACTCTCACTTACAATGCTGAGGAATACATAACAACTTTATCCTCTAAAGTAAAATATTGTTTGAAATGGGAGAAGTGACACAGAATATTAATTTCATTTTTTAAATTACCAGTTTCAAGTTGACCAAACTATTTAGTCCCAGGTTCAAACAGCATTCTGTGTCATCATCAATAAGATACCTCAATTTCTAAATCAGTATTAAATTGAAAGATTGGCCAGCTCAATAACTTGTTTATAGTCTATTTATTATATTTAAAGCTGTTTTCAGCAATCTTTCAGTTACATACAACGGCAGATTCAAATAACCTATTTTCCATGACTATTCTTACAAGCATAAACTTATCCTTCTACATGAAACAAGCAATAAGAAACCAAGTGGGCGAAGAGTAAACACATATGGAACATATTACATAATATAGGAAATATTACTTACCAGTACTGCAGTTTTGTGTTTACTCTTTTTATTATTTCTGAAACTGCATGTTCAGTCTCTCTGCAGGCAACACCATTACCAATAGCAATAACATCACAGCTAAAAATACACAATATACCGAGTAACAACATGTATTTTTTGCCAGCGAGAAAGTCAGAAAGATAGGTCATTCTACCACAGGAACCTGAAATTTTTATATAAATGGCCCAAAACACTATCCAAGACCTCGTTACTGACAAGCACCCTTATAGAAATTACCAGGAATGCCACTTATCTTTCCTTTACAAGAAAATTCAATTTAGCAAAATTATAACTAAGCTTGTAAGTAACGAGGTCTTCGATAGTGTTTTGGGCCATTTATATAAAAATATCAGGTTCCTGTGATTCTACCAGGTCTAAATGGTTATTCTTTTCTTCACGTACATCTACATGTTACAGTTGTTAAAGTGTGAAAGTTTCAAGAAAATCCTGCAAAAACTGTAGGAGAAGTTGCATTCACAAGAATTTATCACTCTTTATTACATATTGACTAAAAGTACAAAGGGCTGAAATTCCAAAAGCAATTATCTCAGCATAAATTCCTCCCTTCACGCCAATCTACATGTTAGGGTTGTTCATGAGTGAAAGTTTCAAGAAAACTGTTAAGGTTGTTGATGTGAGAAAGTTTAAAGTATAAAGATAGTATACAAGAGTTTTTCATATTCTATTTCATAAATGTATACACCTACTTGTGTCGTAGTATCACATTGTGTAGCTTATTTATTTCATTCATATTCTTCATACTGTGAAGATAAAATTTGGCTGTATCCAAAATCTGACCTGGAAATTCAAAGCATGTATTACATGTATTTCATATATTAATATATCAGACAAATTTTGCAGTACCCAAAATCAGCACATGAGGCACATTATCTACTTTCTTAGAATATTTTACCACTCTTTCCTAAATGGTGAATTTACATTAATGCACATTTTTCAATTGGTATAAAACATTGACAGGCTGCGAATTCAGGATTCAACTACTTGCTCGAATTCACAAAATCGAATAGTTTTCCTATATACTCCATACATAATTACTTCAAAAGTTACTTATACAAATCAAATATAACTTGTCCGGGTAACTGGACTAGCAGAATGAGTTGGTTACCTACACAGCAGCATCAACTGACATTCAATAAAATGCGCTCTACTTGTGACAATTAATTCTTTAAAAAGTTGTCATGACGGTTATGCACCAACAAAATGGAATCCAATGAATTGGACAACAGAGTCATTGAATGCTAACTAGGGATAAGTAACTTGATTTTTTTATATTACTCAAACTCAATCACCTGTTTTTGAGATGACAGCAGCTTTACAGCCATTTGAAAATCCCGGATCAAGTGCCAGTATAGTACAACCTTTCAGTGGCGCAGACAACAATAAGTTCTTCAAGTTTGTAGCAAATACCTCAATAGATGATTTCTCTGCAGCTTTCGTCAGATTGGACCTTAAACAATATTCAGATACACATGCATATTTTACAAACTAGAAGGGGTATGATACAAAAACGAATACATCCATAGAAGGACCATAACGATGGAAATATTCACTCTACCTAAATTTCCTGACAATACGCACAACTAGGCTTGGTAACAAAGAATCATGTACATGTACCGTCATGATAATCTGACCCATTGAGAACAAGGACTGACAAACATGACGTCCATCCAGCACATAATCAAAATGTCTACATCAAAGCAAAAGGTCAAACCAAAGACTTAAATTACATAGATTGGACACTCCACTGAAAATTTAGAGAAAATGTAAAGTAACAGGCAGCAGATTCAGTTATTGTGCATAAAACATTTTTTAGTCATCCAATTTTAATGGACAATGCATCATGTTTAAGAGCGAAGTTTCTTCTACTACCTGCAATAACTAATTTATTTCTCCTTTTAAAATAAAATACAGAAAATCAGGATTTGAATGAGGCAAATCAGGTATTTTTCTGATAAACTTGGAATTAACATTAATTTGATGAAAATGAGAGTAGGTCTGGCTCTTCGGGGTCTACTGTTTTATTCCTTGACTGATTTCAATAAATGAGGTATCATTTTAAAGCTGAATAGTAACTCTATTGCATAGATGCATTAGTTTTTTCGTAAGTACATTAGAACTGGAGATATAAGGAATTAAACAAACGAGATTTCGCGAGATTTCTGAAGAACTGCCACGAGATATTGTGAGATTTGATACATGTTTCCAATCTGTGTAATTTAGGTCTTTGGTCAAACACACAAGGCAAAACTAACTTATAAATAGAATATCAGACTTTCAAAGAACCAATTGTAACACAATACATCAGAAAACATGGTACTGATAATTTACCTGACTAGTCTGGTAACCTGTGGCAGTATAAGTCTGGAATAGGCATCCTTTACACTTTGTTCTATCAGGCTTCTAGAGTCACTGTTCATTTGATGGAGGGGCCATTGGCGACAACAAAAGTCTGTCATAGTCTTTTCAAGAAATGTAGGAATTTCTATTTTTAATTTAAGTATTTTGTAATGTTCTCCTCGATTCATAGCCAAGACCTGAACAAAATAAAACACAAGATGTGTGTAAAATATGTTTGCTCCAATGGCAGCCATATATTCATTTAAGTAAGACGTCATTGCAACCTCTGTAGAGCAATACCCAATATTGGCTATGAACTTTAGAAGGTACTGTTATAGAAGTTGTTGCTCTACAAAAAGGCACTAGAAAGGTAATCATGGCACTTTATATTGACAACTAAGCTTGGTACAAACTATTCATGTGAAGTTTTAATGAAATACAACCTTTGATTAAGGAGGAAAAGCACAGACCAACTAGAATTTGGCCCCATTCAGTACAGGTTTGAATCCAATTAAGGTGCAAATGATTTGTTACATCCATTCAGTCTGCACAAAATCATTGTTTCACCAACTAAAATCATGTTTGTGAGACACTTAAGAAAAAGATGATTGAATTATTTACTTTTAGTGAAATAAATTTCTATCCTTATCAGGCCACGACTAAAGCATAAAGAAAAACGTTTTATTAATCTTGAAATATCTATGTTACATGTACATTGTATATGTGCGTATGTGTACCATTTTTGGGAAGGTTAGTCATGTTTTATGCAAAAGGCAGTTGGAGATACTTTCCCCTCTCGGACCAGGGTTTTCCCTAGGATTTTTCATACGAGGGTCGCAGGAACCTTAAATTTTATATTTAGGGAGTCCCTGAGAAATTTTGGGGGTCCCTTCACTATACAGTAATGCATTTCAAGCTCATTATTAGTGAGTATCAAATTTATAAATAAATAAAACAGCAAATGCAGATTGCTCAATGCACCACAAGACTTAGTGCAATAAATAGCAGAAAGAAAAATGTTCTAGCTGAAATAAAAATGTCTATTCGAGGGATCCTATTGGGGGTTCCAAGGATGCACAGTAATGCAGAAATGAGGGTCCCAAGCCACAAAGTTGCATCAGGGACGCAGAAAACCTGCATCAGGGAAATCCCTGCCCTCTCCACAACGAACACTTTTTCAGTCTCCGACGAATGTTGATCAAGAGAGGGACCACTGTACTCAATGCTTGCTTTATGTACCTGATGATGTTGTATTCGACCAATGCATGTACTAAAGTCAAAGTAATCCTGATATTTATGTGCTGGTTCTACTTTCTCCCCAGGTTTTGGTTGATAAGTTGATTGAGTTATCTGGCTGCTCGATATTGTAATACGATAATTGGTACTCCTAGAATAAAACAAATCCATTGTTCAAATACTAACAACAGTGAAAATGTATCTTGATCACTATACATGTATTGTAAATATTCAAAATTTAATGGAGAAAACTTTATTAATTTTATTTGTAACAAATCAATACAAAATATAATACAAATTCGCATTTATAGATGTCGATAAGTAATTAATGAAGTTTAATTTAGTAACTGTTAATGCATGTGTTCAAATGCACAGGGGAATCTTCCTACAAAGACATCCAGAAATTCACCGGTCAAATGGACAAGTCTGGAAGATTTTGATACTAAGTCACTTTGCTGTTTTTAAACAGTGTTTAAAGTGGTGTTCACAAGTCAACTGTATTTCAGTTATGTTTCAGACAGATGAACCTGTGTAATTTTGTTATTTAGTCCTTACATTTCTCTCACACGTTCCATGACAGCAGTATTCTTGTGAATTGTATCAGCTATTATATGCACTATGCCCTTCATTATCTCATCTGTGTTCTTTAAACCTAAAAAAAATCACATTAAATTTACAACACAGGTTGCCATTGCAACAAATTTTACACTTTTGTTAGAGTCTGACAGCTTATACAGAGTGAATATAATATAATGGTTTTTCTAATCAAACTTACCATTAGTTGTTTTCATTTTAATAAATCCTGTGAAAAAATTAAACATGTTATTTGAACAAGTTCACATTAAATTCAACAAATTCCATAAGCAATGATTTTTGCATGGTTCATTCACTACTATACATACCACATTATACATGAAATATTATATACAAACCTTTATCTTTTTCATTGACAAAGTTGTTGGCTTCGGATTTCATACCATTCCCTTCCATGAATTTCTTAGCTAATGATTCTAAACCTAATGCTTTGGCTCTCTCTGCTAGTGTTCCCTTGTTTCCTGGTTTAAATGGGGCATACTGAAAACAGGCATAACATTACATTACAATTTACTAAAACTAGCAAAACTGAAAATCAAATTGAAAGAAAATCCAATATTTTGTTACAACAACACTCTGTATAGAAAGTTTAGAAACATGAATAGCATGCACCAACAATAACAAGCTATTCTTTGTCCATGACCAACATGACTAGGTTTTTTTAATGTTTTACAATGGAATGCTGTAAAAGCAGAAATTCTTCTTAAGTCATTTGCAATGTTGATTGTTCATGATTTTTAAAATTTGGATCTATTTTCTGATGTTTTACATCCACTTTTCAAGTTCACAAGTGTAATTTTTCCTGTGTAATACAGCGAAATTTAAACCTTAGTGAAAATTTCTGATTGTAATGTACATGAAATAGTGAACAGTTAAGACATAACATACCAGACATTCGACTTCAGTCAGAGAAACTGCATTACTAAGTGCCACATCTAGTTGTTTGGTCAGCTTGCCAAGTTTATGTATAGCTGTCTTGGAGGATTTCACTTTGGTTTCAACAGTTCTGTAATATATAAACAAAAGCAGTACATTGAATGATTACAAACAATCTTGATCAGAATGTAAATGTCAAAAGTGTACATAAATAGATACGATTAGCTATCTACAGTATTACAGCATTTGTTTTCAAGGCTGTTAAAACACTTTAGACTCATAAGGCATAAACAGGAGGAAGAAAATTGTTTAAGGCATCTACCTGTTCGAGGCATATACAGTATACTATATAATTTTGTCAGGACGGAACAACCTTTTTTAAAGTTTCTAGGGTGTTTAACGCAAACTGTTTCAGGTATTAGTCAGTTCTATTAAGCCATAATACTATACTTATATTGTAGGCATTATTGATTCTAGTTCATACCTTAATTCTTCTAATGCTGTACAAGTATCACGTAGTTTCTGCACTTCCATACCTCCAGTTTGTTCCTTTCTGTATCGAGCAATAAATGGAATAGTACAACCTTCATCCAGTAACTTTACAACATTTGTTGTAGCCCATACTGGCACGTCCAAATTTGAGCTAATAACATCCTCCACTTTCCAAGTCACTGAACCCAAGTCAGCTTCTGAACAATTATCTGATTTTAATTTCGCAGTTTTCGCCTTAGGCTTCTTTTCATTACTATCATTGTCAACGGTAGACTCATGTTTGCATGGTTTTACTTTCACAGTTTTCACCTTTGATTTCTTTTCATTACTATCATTATCCAGCATAGGCTCTTTTTTGCACTGTTTTGCTTTCTTTTTCAGAGGCTCATCCGACAAGTTGCCATCAACTTGGTCCTTTTGCTTCACAGCTGCTGATTTTCTCTTCAACATTTTGCCAGTAATTTTGTCACCACAATCCATTGGTGCGACCCGTGACTTGTCTGGGGTTTTCCGAGGAGACAATCTCTCCTTTTTTACTTGCAGAGACATCTTACCTTCAAAACATAAGCAAGACATAAAAATATCGAAGAACAATGACAATAAAATTGATCTGACCGTTGTGTGATCAATTAACACATATAAATTGTAATATTTATGTTTCATTGATTATCTTCACATACATCTCTACCATAGTTTATGTTTATTTACATCTACATCTACGGGGATACTCCCAACTATCCAGCCTAACTTCAGTTAGTTATTGTTGTG
This sequence comes from Spisula subtruncata, assembly GCA_963678985.1. Taxonomy (NCBI): domain Eukaryota; kingdom Metazoa; phylum Mollusca; class Bivalvia; order Venerida; family Mactridae; genus Spisula; species Spisula subtruncata. The sequence continues at coordinate 23,364,972 of OY787661.1, forward strand.
TTAAAGTTAATTATTAGAAGTATTAACATACCGGTATGTATCAATGCAGTATTTACGCATAATATCTGGGTATATTACAGAGTATCTTGGGCTTATTGTCAACTAAATGAGGAGGTGGTTAAACAATGTGATGACTGTAGCATAAGAACTGAGTGCGATACTCTAGTTCCTTGGTTCTTTAACTTGCCCAGTGTAGAGCACTGATACTCATGAGGCTACTTCTGGGTTTCCAAACATTTCATCTGTAGTTTGGTGGGAAACAGTAAATAATGTTTCTGAAATGACCAAGTGCTCCCGCCGAGAATCAAACTGGGGACCTCTCGATTAGAAGTCAAGTGCATCACTGCCATCAGGAGTCAAGTGTGTTATCCACTTGACAACCGGACCACCTGCTCCGGTATTTCCCTGGACCCTGACAACTAGTAAATAATGTCTCCATGGTATTGGTTTGTAGAAAAATTTCTCAACAAAATCTGGAAGGAACACCGCCACTCCCCCCAGCTGGCAGCTATCCTCCGTGATAGTCAAACAATCTCGACTTAGAGTATCCACTTCTAAAAAGGGTTGATCTTCGTGGACATGCTATATATTTCATGGTATTTACAAATTTTCATTCATCTTTTCAAGTTGCGCCAAAAATTTGATCGCAAAGCCCCCCACATATATGACACTTTAGGTCACATCTGCGATGGAGATAAAGGTCAGAAATTAAAAAATCTCCTAGCAGATTGCCCCACATCTATCCTCCGTGACAGATATATATGGTATACTACTTTGTTAGCCATATATCTCAAGTACATATGCTGTAAGCTGATGTGAATGAGATGTAAACTCATTAAAATCACATGTATCAGTAAACTGACATCAAGCTTATCCGAAACATGACATATCCGAAATTGACACAGTATAAACCAAAAGTCCAGACGACATGCGTAACAGGCGATCGATCGGCTGCAATTTTCATATCAAGTGAAACTTTATTGAAAAAATGAATCATGAAATGAATACACACCTTGTGACAACAAACCAATCGAGAGTTTTTTACCAATCAATTCGTTAATTGATGATTATTTTTCCCGGATTTTTAGGTTACACACCACTAAATATATAAATTTTCACCGAGTTACTTCCCCTGACGATACAGTACGTACAGTATGTATTTAAACGTTTTTAATCATTTTTTTATTGCACTTAGTCCAATTTTAATGAGGATTTGTGGCTTCCTTTCATTTCATTTCGCTTTATTTCACTAAAATATGTGTCCTAATTCTTTATCGCCTTTTTTTAATAAACGCAAACAAATCGTACGGTGTCGACATAATTTTCATCTCGTCATTCGTATCCTATTATGTAAATTTTGGCGTGGAAAAACTAAACGATAACTTTGCTTAGCAGACATGGCAACTAAATTCAGAGTAGTGATCTGCATGTTGAGAAATGATCTCAGAATTCACGATAATGAGGTATCATCTCTTACTTTTACATTTTGTGTAATGAGGCTTGAACAGCAGACTACCTTAGAAGTTATATAATAACATTACTTTCCACCATTTATGTATCAGTCAGTTGCATCACCGGGGATGGGCTGTGGATAACATGTTCGCTTCAGCAAACCATTTCTTAACTTTTTGGTTGGCGAACTGTCTATCGCATTCTGATGCTCTGTAGCGGACAAAGTGAAAAAATACACTTGACTTGCTGCGCGCGCTTGCAGCTAGCATACCATTGCCTAGCAAAGCTACAGAGCGGAACCGAAGCAGTCTGTTGACTAGCAAAGTGTTAAGAAACAGTTTGCTATCAGCGAACATGTTCACTGAAAGTGTGTCGTTGCTGACGTAGTAAAGCGCTACCAGAAAGCGCTGGATAGCTTGGCTATTAAAGCAACGGGCTCCTGGTGTCTGTTGCCTATATGCAAAGCGTTACGTGGCGTTTTCCACGGGCGGTAACCTATGTGTTCTATGTTTAATTGAACAGGAGGTAACTCAATGAAGGCGCTGGGTAGTGCTTTGCATATAGGCAACAGACACCTGATAGCAGCTTGCTTATATGTAACAGCCTCTTGTAGACTGCCTGTATATGCAATTGTTTTTTTGGGTTTTTTTTTTCTTTTGCATGCATTATTTATATTATGTATATATTATGTAAGGCTATAAGCTATGTATGCTTTGTCTGAAATAAACTTTCTGTTCTGTTTCCTACGGAATTGTGTTAGTACCATGTGGTAGAAGACATGATACATGTACCAAACTGCTGGTGCCAATTTTGGATGATATGTCGCATTTCCAAACATTATATATTGCTTTGTTGCTTTTTCATGTCTTGTTGTTGAGTGTAGTATCGCAATATTGTACATCGATTAAGTGACACTTGACTAGCTATGCATTATGAAATTGAGTAATTGGAGGACAGTTTTTTCTTGTTTTCTCAAAATAAAGATTTTGTACTTACAAACTTCTCATTCTGTATTGGCATATATACTACATGTGCCCAACAAAAGTCTGGAGACAACCATAAAATTTACCTATATCGTAGTAATCAGGCAAAATACCTGAAGAAAACATTGTGTTTGATTGTTGTCTGCGCTTATTGCCCCCTTTAATGAAAATGGTGCTGTTTCAATGATTTTTTTACAAAACTTTTCATATTTGTTTGTGTGGATAATGAATTACAAGAAGTTTTCCATAAAACACATCAAAGAAATCTTCAAACTTTTGGTGGGCACTGTACACCAGGCAACGTAACAAATCTCAAGTGGTTGACAACATCATAATGATATTACTTTTATGACAGAACATGATCCTGAAATATTGTCTTTTATGTTGTTATAAGTCTTGAGTTTTTAGCAGCCTTACCCTCACATATGACAAAGGCCCAGTGAGAATGGCTTATCACTTACATGTACAGGTGAACATTATTTGAGCCTTGGTTGGCAGAGAGGACACTCTGTAGTCGATCTTCACTGTTCTCCATCATGTCCCTCCAGGGTCTGTCTGCAGCAACATTAGAAACCATTCTTACACCATGATATTGTATTTATAAATATGTTTTTATCATTTCAGGTGTTAGCATGGGCTAACCAAAATGGCAATTATTTGCTACCTGTTTACTGCTTTGATCCACGACATTGTGCTGGAACGTACAACTTTGGATTTCCTAAAACTGCATCTCATAGGCTTAAATTTCTGCTAGAAAGTGTTCAAGACCTTCGAAAAAATCTCAATGCCCGCGGAAGGTAAATCTTTATGTTACTCTATTCTATATACCATAGTAAAAATTATGCTAGGACATGTGTTGTGTTATGTCATTTTGGTATTTTGTTCTTAATTATATGCAACTTTCCTGTAATTTTCTATGTAAGTTTCCATTCAATGGGTCTAACAAACTAATATTGTGGTTCTGGTAACTTATCTTGAAAAATAATGGGTATGTGGGTAGGAATAAAAATAGCCTGCTCAATTATTCTATTTAAATTTTCTATGTGCTGGAAATTCAATAATTTGTGGTTACTTGCAGCAACATGTCAAAATATCATTCAGGGTATGTCGCAAAAATAAGATGGGAATGGTTACCAGAATCGCAGTATCATTTTGCTAGCAAAACAAGATTTGCATGAAAATTACGAAGTGCTCATAGTATCATTTTGATGTCCAATCATTGAATGTCTGGTCTATGTCATATTGTTCTTTATGTTACATTCCCATCCATAAAGATTTAGATCAAATATATGAGGCATCAAGGAAACTAGTTCTAAAATCTTGTTGTACCTAGTTACTTACGACTTTAATAGGTATTAGTGAACAATTTATAGCCATTTTGGACCTCTGGTGACAATATATACTACAACATTCCTAGTCATCACACATACATCCACATGACTGCATAGTTATGGCGTCCTGATTGGAAGCAGAATGGTGAAGGTATCAATCTGTGTTGCTTTTGTGGTAGAGCATCTCAGTCTGTGACATGCCAAAGTCAAAATGGCGCTGGTAGATCTCCCTTTCTTGGTGTTTAATCAATAGTAAGTATAAGATAACTGTGGTTCGTCTGGTGTCTGGATAATACTGGGTAATCTCCATATGACTGAAATACTGTCGGCTTATTACAATACGTTAAGCAATCTCTCTTGAGATTCAATGAAAATTGGATTTGCTAGATTGCAGATGATATGTACAAGTAACAAAACAAATTGGGGTTTAGTGGTTTAGGTAATAAATATTTATTGACAAATATATACAAAATAGCACAGTTGTAGTAGAAGGTAATATGAAGATATTGAAGTTTGTATGATATTAAATGTACACTCATTAAAGGTTGTAAATGCATATATAGCTTGGCTATTTTGACCGGTGCCTGACCTTTATGCAAGAATACATTACAAGGTTCTTACTTTGAATATATCAATTTTCGCAAGCGAATCGTGCGATATCGGTATTTCAAATTTGTGGTTGTATTACATCTCGAGCGTCCTCGTGATACTCCCCGATTATGAAAACATACAGTTGCATCCACTGTTTAATTATACTAATCAAAAGGTCAGGCTCGTGTCAAATTGGCCAAGCTTTACATACAGTACAACCTCTTCAGAGCAGCCCTCAGTAGAGCAGCAACCTCTTTGTATAGCAACACCCAGATAATTTCCCTTAGCTGATATTTACTATAAATTTGAACTATGTTGAGGAACAACCTCTGTACAAAGGTCGATAATCGCAGTTTCCAAAGGGTGTTGCTCTACAGAGGTTGTACTGCAATATAATTTTGAATTTGTGGTAAATACATACATTCAGATGTATAATGATGGATATTATTTTTTAATAAGAAGAATACCATAAGGTAACAGATGAAATGATAGAAATTAAGTATAAACCATGATACTATCTCACACACTCTACATATACACACACACAGACACCATACCTGTCTAACAAACATACGCAAACCACAATCTGTTTCAGTTACAGTAGAAATGAATTAATGGCACGCTATAAAAGGAATCACATGATTTTCATGTCTCGCGAAATCATTTACATTACAGTACATATGATGTAATTGTCATAGATTGGAATGAATAAATGTAATACTGAGTCTGTTAGTTGTGTTGGTTTCATCGAGGGACAATTTTATACTGTAATATCTATGATTTTTACCATCCCACATTGTGGCCAGTTTAGCTGGTTAGTCAGACTGGAATTAAATACAACGTCCAGTAGTACAGACTAGTTCTTTTGCAAGCATTTGACGCCTTTCCCACATGTGGAGGCCTTGACCATAGTCTATGTCACTGTGGGACACACGCAGTGAATCAGACCTAACATGAGTATAGCCTGACAGGTTTGACAATTACTCTACAAAAAATAAGTCATATATTGTATTACAGCCTATGAAAATATCATGTGGTAAAATGAATTCAAAACCTTATTTCATTGAACACAGAAAATATAATATTGCGTATTGAGTAATGAGTTATACAAGATTCAGATTTTGAGCTTATAGACTTATAGTAATGTATACATGTGTTGTATGTTATACATTGATTTCTTAGTGATAATAAAGGGAGACAATGTTCTAATAGTTCATGAAAGTAATAATAACAGATGGCACTGAATTATTAATTATGCATAATTTGCTAAATAATCATCCAAAGGTTGGACCAAAACAGAGAAGGTGGATGACTTTTGCATTATCAAAAACTTAAAATGTGTGTTTGTAGTTTTAGTGTTCTTAAAGATGATTGGATTACCTCCCTCCGACCATTCATATTAGGCTAATAGGGTGTATTCAGTCTGTTGACTGAACTTTAAATTATCTAATCATGTAAACTTGGTATTGTATAATGAATCATAGTTTATAGGACTTCTCCGTCGTCTCTCCACTGTTTGTTTGCATTATGGTCTATTTTTACACCATCCCAATGTATCCCATCGTCCCGCTGTCGAAATATAACAGTCATCGGAAATAAAAAATTTAACGCCCAGAAATCACCAAACACAGACTTCATGTTTCTATTGACAGAGTTTCTATTGACTATTGGCACCTTCTTTGCAACTTCAAACAATGTCTTTCCACTAGCTGTTATAGTCATTTGTGATGAGAAATAGACAAAGCCTATCAGACCGAACAAAGATTCCAAGTATTGATGCACTATAATAAGACACTGTATTCCTTTTACATTACCAAATATTGTCTTCCAAATTACAATAGGAAAGACTACATCAGTCCATGAGTTCAATGCTGGCCAAATTACACCTTGTACATACTTAAAGTTGAAATATCCTCCAATGATGCCGGTAATCATGGCGTAGAAAGCGAGCACTATAAAATATCTCTGATTCTTGAAGCCAATGCAGTTACCCACCATGAAACAGTGATGATCACGCTTCAGTATACAATGCTTACAAAAGTTACAATGATGCGCACGAGGTGGTACGTGCATTTTACATTTATCACAATAATCCCACGGTAACCCTTCCTTCGATGTCATGTCGTAGATACAATGTCCGTTCAGCTCATTCTGATTGCTAGCAGCTTGTTCACACCGAGCCTCAAACCGCTCAGGTATTGCTCCGTTATGGTTGGATATCTGTAAAAATGGGTTGTCCTTGGTTTTAGTAAATGCCGGGCTGTAGAGAATCACGCAGAACCAGTTTGCGAGACCGTTCAGCAAGACAAACCAGCATAAAACTTTCATGTAGTAGTTAACCCATGGATCATAGTCTTGGAATATGTACGGTACAACATAATACATAAACACAAAGATCTGTGTCGTTGACTGGAATACCATCAAGCCTCGCATTAACACCTGAAATACAATGGTGTAAAATAGAATATTAAATAATATATACAGTTTATATTTACTTGCGGTAATTAATGAATAAAACTTGTCATAAATTTCTTTATTTAAATTTTAATCATAATCGCAGACAGCGCTACTCAGTATTCCAATCACTGAAAAAACTATGACAGAATGGTTGCTTAAGAATAGTTGATAAATTGTAAGCAAAAATGATAACAAAACTATTCCCAACTGATTGGCTTGTCAAATGGCAATTCATTTGATCAGACTCATATTAATTTGCATCTGGTTATATAACTTGTAAAGTGTGTATTACAGTATTATAATATAAAAGAATGAAAGTCTGCTTGCATAAATGCAAGTTGTTAATGCATTGAATAGTATGAACTACAAATCTATCTAGTTGTTAGTGCATTGAATAGAATCAACTACAAATCTATCTAATGTGTTAAAATGATAAAACGAAAATCTTTTAAGTATAAAACAAGACTTAGAGTACAATAAAAGCGAGTATTTGTGTTAGATAGTGGCAGACAGTGTTCTGGAAGAGTGACTGATCATGGTTCCAATTGGAAAATGTGGTTCTTTGATGGATTGTCATATATCCGCTTTTATATTGGTATTTAAATTCTGTATCAATTTATATCTCCTGTCAGTATTTGCTATAAGATCATCTTATGGTTAACAAAGAGAAGCTCCACTCATTTACTGAAACAGTGACTTTGATGACGAAATATTAAGGAGTATTTTTTATATATTTATAAAAGAATCAACAAACTACTTGTAAAATGTCTGTTGCCCCACTTTGCTTCTTATTCTCAATGTGTTTCGCAAACTTTTCCCTTAGTGAAAGGTTTTCCCATTCAGGATCTTCAGGTTCTTTGAATGAGATAGAGAACCATGGTGTATTTGTCCCGCCACTTGTTGGTTTCCTCTGTGACATCTTCAAACCAATTACATAGCCAGTCACCCTTTGTTTGAGAGAAAGAATAGATTGTCTGAGAACAGTAGTTGGTTTACATGATGTAAATCATAAGTGCTACAAATGATCTTCATTAACCGCTTGTTTTCTCATCTCTTATTGGGCAGTGCCGGAGGTGCAAGGGATGTCTAGATCCACCTTCCAAGAATTTTGGGGAAAATGTACTTATCTAAAATATTTACACTAGTTTGTCAGGTATGGCAACCCTCTAACAAGAAGAACTGGTTTGATCCTCCTAAGTCGCAATTATCTGGTTGGACCTCTTCCTATGAAAAAATAGCCCTGTGCCCCCCCCCCATATTTATACTTGTGACTTAACAGGATACTGTGGGGAAATAGACTAGAGGCATATTGAGTAAACAAATTGGTACAGCACCTATCTATTGCATGGGGAATACTTTGGGTGATAATAGAGTTCATCTTTATTTTATTACAATTGATTTCTAATAGAGCTGTTTGTTTATACATGTATGAACGTGAAGCATGTAGAGGAGAAAACAAACTGAATGAAGATCACGGAAATATTGATGAACATTCTGTATCTTACATGTTACATTTAATGCATACTGGGTATTAATTGCAATGTGTGAATTTGCCCCTTTTCAAATCCATAGCATTAACAACCAGACCATTGCTGTGGTTTTAGGTATGTAAGAACATAAGAAAATATTGCACATGTTTGTATAATACAAGGGATGCACTTGTTACAGAAAGGATAGATACAATTAAGTGTGCCTGGTTCACACAAGCATTGTCCGTCAAACAATTAAGCATCACTCATATTGTATGAGTATCAATGTTACAGTAAGATTCATAAATGCTCATCAATTGCTGGAAAAATAAAGCAATTATTATATTAATATAGATAATTCTCTGATGTCATGTGATTGTGTTTGCTCTGTTGTGAGATGTTATGCATGTTTTCAATCAATTACTATAGAACCCTTGGCCAAAAAGCAATCCAAATTAATATGATGATTGTCTGTGCTAAAAAGCAGCAGTTGATTAATTCCCTATTACTGGTTTAAATGTCAAGGTTTTTGCATCACACTATCAGGAAGCCAAATGCAAGTCATTGTGTCATAGCATCTGTAGGTCAAAGGTCAATAAATTTGTGTCATAGCATCTGTAGGTCAAAGGTCAATGAATTTGTGTCACATCATCAGTACGTCAAATGTAAAGGCCATAATGCCACACCATCAGTAGGGTAAAAGTTAGTGTAAAATTTACAATCAATGGGTCAAGGTGATTGTGTCACACAATCAGTAGGTCAAAGGCTAAATTCATTATGGCACATAATCAGTAGGTCAAGGTCTTTGTGTCACAAAAGAGTATTTGAAAGGGAAAGGTCTTTGTGTCACACAATCAGTATTTGAAGGGGAAAGGTTTTTGTGTCACACAAGCAGTATTTGAAAGGGAAAGGTCTTTGTGTCACAAATTCAGTATTTGAAAGGGCAAGGCCTTCGTGTTATACCATCCATCAGAAGGTCAAAGGTCATCTTGTCATAACATGTCCAATAAAAAACTGAAGAATATCTTGGCTTATCACACATCTCAATATTGTTTGCTGTAAATAGTAGGGCACAAACCAAAGCCACTCAGCTACGATGGCAGTGCCTAGCCACACACGCAAGAGTCAGACATAGTACAAGCCATCCACATCCCCAAAAATAGATGCTTCAAGCGAGCCTTATATGCTCACTCCGCAATGAATGACACTGCAGACTTTGAATTTTGTACATAATTAGCCCCATTGTGTGGGGTCATGATGGTAGGTTTAGTGATTTTGGGACTATGTATTAATCTCATATGAACCTGATGTATTTTGATATGTATAGTATTGTTATTAGTAGCTTAATTAATAAATCAACACAAAATGTCATGTTTAGACCCCACCTTTTGTTGCCAGTTGATGTAGAATAAAAGGTCTAACTTGCATTATTAGTGTAACACATCTCCATAGAAACAACTGGACTACTAGTACAAGAATGGAACATATACACTGTCCCCTAGTTTTATACCATACTAATACCTTTGCCAGTTTGGCATGGATACCAGCTTTTTTGCAACCATCACAGTATTTCTGCCATTTTTCATTTTCAGATTCCCAAATTTGATTTAACATGTCATTATGGGATGACATAGTGTCAGTATTCTGTTGGTCCGGAACAATAAGACCATCGGCATGCCTTGTAGTTGATACTACATTGTGCCTATACATCATTTTGTTAGCTGTAGAAAAAAACAATCACAGAAAATAAGAATTTTAATTTTGGCTATCGTATGAAACACTGCAAACTGCTCCATTATTAAAATAATTAGACTCCTTTTAAAAGTCTATTGGTTTCATTTACTTATTAAGTTACGGGATGATTTTGATACAATTTCTTTAACTTATATCATCTTATGAGTGTAGGAATGAAATGAAAGAACTCAGTTTTCCAGGTTTTCTTGTGATATCAGAAAATCATCTAACACTGGTAACACTGATTCTCATTTTTATGACATGACCATAAGCTACAACACTGAATTCAGACTCTCTACAACTATGCAGCATGCTATTGAGGTTCCTTTCAATTGTAACACTTGGGCGTCTGTTTGGTGATTAATTATGTGTCCTAGCTGCTTTATGTAGTGTTTTTATTTTGCCTTAATGGAAATACTCAATCCTGGTGTCCCATGTGAATTTACAAGTTTTTCCATGATCAATGCATGCTTGGTCAATTAAACCTTTAACCACAGGATTTAATACTTGACTTCATCATCGTATCATGTGCAAAGTTCATTAGCTAATTAATTTGTTGAATTTTTGTACAATTTTTATTTCATTGACATATAGGAGAGATCATGGTTTCATACAGGGGTGTTCATTTGTGAATTTGCCTACCAGCTAGCCATTGATGAATAACCGTTTTTATTGGTAATTGATCTGATATATTGTTGGTGGGTAAGTGATTTTACCTAGTTATGAACTTGCCTTGTTATGGGGTGTGACACCTGGATCAGTTACTAGTGTTAATAAGAGCACTGCCTTGCGGGTGCAGACGCTCATCTGATATCAGTCACTGTCAAAAGGCAGACAACCTAAGCATCAAGTAGGACAGAGTTATGTGTCCTGCTTTACAGATTAAGGTATTGATGGTGAATAGGTAATAGGTTATCTTGCAAAATGTAGATCAGAGTAATGGGTCTTGCTTGACATGAACAGGTATTGATGGTGAACAAGTGTTGCAAGTTTCAAAGCAATAGCCCACATAGTGAATGAGAAAAGTGGACCTAAACACAAAACTTAACCAAGAAATTTTCTAAAACCAAAAAGGGGCAATAACTCACGCAAAATGCAGATCAGAGTTTTGGTTCTTGCTTGACATGGTCAGGTGTTGATGGTGAACATGTACAATAGCCCACATAGTGTATGAGAAAAGTGGACCTAAACACGAAACTTAACCAAGGAATTTACTAAGTCAAAAAGGGGCAATAACTCACTTAAAATGCAGCTCAGAGTTATAGGTATTGCTTGACATGGCCAGGTATTAATGGTGAACAAGTGTTGAAAGTTTCAAAGCAATAGCCCACATAGTGAGAAAAGTGGACCTAAACACATAGTCTTAAAAATATGACTTTCCGTTTGATATTTGAACATTTTGACATCCTTAGCAAACCCTTGGATACTGCCATTCCCAAAATAAATCATTATAATTACATCTAGATTTATGGACTAACAATAGTCAATGCTAATGTGAAAGGTGTAAATGGTCTGATTATTAGGAACTTTCACATTCTACAGTAAAATACATGCAAAGCGAAAGTAACAAATAATGAATGTGACAGGTAAAGTGAGCATGTTTAATATTATGGAGCAAATGTACATAATGTGCCATATTATTTCATGACAACTTCAACATAAATATCTATTGGTATACATACAGACAGCAGGTGCAGATTGTGAGAATTGTACATGTATATGAATGAACTTACCATATTTTCCTTAGTATAGATTTCAGTAGATTTCTCATTATATGTCTTACTTCTTCAATTACACATTTGGAAACTTCTACCAGCCAACAGTTTAACAGTGTTTAAGTCAATAAAGTTAATCTAAATATCACTGACATTTAATAATCCCCTGTAGTATTGTACATGTGAAAACATGTGAAACATGTGACTACACGAAACATTATAAAATACTTTTACTTTATGCTTCACTTCACCTGTTCAGGGTCACAAAGTTTAACACATATGACTTTTTCTTTCAAACATTAACAATAGTTATCCATTTTCTGTCCCTGTAATTTTACCCTGTGTTAGCCTTTCACAATATTTGTGTAGTGTGGCTATCTACCTATTAATAGTTTATACAAATACTAAGTTCAGCACTTCAGCATACATTGAATAAACACACAGGCATAACTTCAATCAATATCCCTGTACTTGCACTGTAGAATACCTTGGATTGAGGAACCTGATAAAGTTATTAATACAATATATAGTCCGTCACAAAATGAGGAGAGAAATACTGTGATGTTGTATTACATATTGTCACAGCTAGTTGAACACAGTTTGAAAGTATCCATGGAAATGCAAACAAATTTTCTCCCATAAAACTCTGATGTATGCCGAGCCTGGTAGTTAATTAATAATTAATGAAAATTGGTGAGTGTCAGAGAATTTTTGGCCTGGTTGAATTTAATCTCAGTGGTATGGTATAGAAATTATTCACACATGTGTTGCCTGTACAATTATTTCCAAGGGGTTTACAATACAGCTCTACTGCAGGGGCGTAGCCTGATGTATAAGGGTGCATGCAAACCATCTAAAATGGTTCCCTTGGCCTTATTAGAAAAAAAAAGTATTTTCTGACAACATTAAACTGACACTTCAAGCCTAGAATGCTTATTCAAGTCAGATAACGTGGGTGTGGCAGTCAACATTAATCTGGGGCATCGAACAATGCAACCTCTGTAGAGCAGATTTTCACATCCCTAGTATAGGTAACTTGTTTATCAGCATGACTTGGCATATAAATCTAGAAAAATAATTACATATGATATGAAATATCTGCAACTGCCACTTGATTCTAAGCGGTGTTATATTTCCTGGTGTTCCATATTACTGTAAAATCAGCTATTTATGTAAGCATTATATTTTGTTGATTTTTTTAAAAATTTAATTTCATGGAATTTTAATTTCGTGGATAAACAAAGTATGTCAGAGTTACTGTTAGTTTTGTGGTCCATTGAATAAGGGAATTAAATTTCGTGCCACAGTTCAACCACAAAATAAATGAAAATTTACCCCCCTCCCCCACATGTGGAAAGTAATTATTTTACAATACTGTATAGCATTTATGATATTTTCTGGATGTCACCCCTCTAGATTTGCACATTTTATTACATGCTACTTCCTAATCTATGATTATACCAATAAGAAGCTTAATAGTACAATTAAAGTATAATGCAGATAAAAATTGCCACTCTCTTACCTACTAATAATAATAAGTATTTTATTATGATGGAAACCTTTATGCATCTTAACTGAGATTATAAATATATAAACTGTCACTTTTATTCCATTTGAAACAAATAACCAACAGTGTTTTGATACATTAATTATGGATATGCTTAAAATATAATGATTTTTATGTAATTATGTACTGAAGTTTGTCACTGTACTGCTCTTGATATTACCTAGTTCACTTCTATATTCTCATAGTTATAAATAACCACGTGTTCAAGCCAACTTGCAATATTTACTTTTCTCACATAAATCAGTATATAAACTTAAATATTTATTGAGCCACATTATTGATTAATGCATAACATGTAATAAAATGAAATAATAAAAATAAGTACCTTGTAACAAAATTCCCTATAAAATAATTTAGCTTCCCGGCCAAAATGTCTGACTATAGTGTTTTGTATGATTATGGACTAAACATATCTCTACATGTTTGAAGACATAATAGGATTTATTGAATTTGTACTTCAATTTGAGCCTTTTGTTAAACTTTAATGGGACATATCGATTACCTATTGTTTATGATGTTGCTAGTGAGCAAGGGAAGTAACTCAGAAAACTTGAACAAAATTTAGTATCAGGTGAATTACCTCCCTTATATAAAAAATATTAAATATTGTCTTGCTGATGTGACAATTTTTCCGATTTTGGTGGCAGTTTCGTTTCTCATTATATCATGCCATAAGAAACACTATGTTGCAAGATACAACCACATTGTGCCCAAGAGACATATTGCTATAAATTGTTTAAAATTAATTCTTCACATTTTTGTATTCATTTTCAATTCCAACAGTTTTCACTGGTAGGGAACGTACACCGGATATTGCAGCTAAGCGAGCCGCGATTTGCTAAATTGGATGGAAATCGTCGTTGTCAAAGGTTAGTAAAAGCGATATTTCTCTGACATTATTGGGTTTCTGTAAGTGGTAGGTTATTAATATGACTATGTACATAATATATCAATCTAAATATATACATGTTTCGATGTGAAACGTTGTTTTGTGGGGAAATATCGTCATTTGTGACGCGGGCTCGCACAGAAAAATACGACCCTACCGCATATTTTGTGATTTATTTTACTAAAACTGGCAGAAACTAAAAAATGTTAACTGGGCGATCTCTTTGAAAATCATTCATCTAATTATACTGAAAATTTCAGATTCGTAGCATAATTTTTGGCGGAGCTATGACCTACAATCGAGTGCTTGTTTATCAACATTGGTGTACTGGGGATTGAATATTAGTGTACTGAGGATTGCAAATTATAAAAGTTTGGTGTACCGAGTATTGCCTATTGAATTTTGTTTGTTGTTCACTTTTAAAACAGGTTATTAGTAGAATGGATGTATATTTTGAGTATTATTTTGTATTATCTTACCAATAAAAGGTAAATCAGTGTGAAAGATTCAAGTGGTAACTTTAAAATATCGAAGTACTTTTTAATAAACAACGTTGATCACGCATCCATTTGGCTCTTTCAAGAATCAACTAATAATAATGATAAGGATAAATGTATTCTAAATAATAAATATTGATTATAATAACAGTTATAACTTCTATGGTCATTAAGACATGACATTCATATATTTCTGCTTAAGTAAACAATGTCAAATTATACATATCAAAATGTCGCTGTTAAAATTCAATTAACTTTATTATACTATCTCACATTTTGATATTATACTTACTTTCTATATTTCAGATTCACGACGATGTTACAGTGTGTGCACTGCGACTTCACAAATGGAAGATATAAATCTCATAGAGGCTCACTCGAATGACGAATTAAAATGTAAACGTATTGATGGAAAGAAAAGCAAGTGTATAACATATTAATTTTCACCTGAAATATGCAGGAAGGACAATAACTGTTGATGAAATCCATACAAAACTGCATGTATCTAGGAGAGATATTATTCCCAAATAAAGTCCGTTAAAAAAGATTTGTAAGATTATAGATCCAATGAGTACCATCGAAAAGCCTGAATTTTTTGCTGAATTATACATTGAACCAGAGACAGACAGCGAAATAAAGAAGTGCCTTATTTTGAATTCCTATCTATAGTTTCAAGCTTTAGTATATACATTTATTTGTATATGTGCTATATTTACATTTGTGACAAAAATAAGCATTTGTTATAAATATAAGGTATTATTTCAGTCATATGTGTCACTGACTCGGTTAGATGCGTCAATGATGATATTTTTCATTCCTCATCTTACTTTGTACATTAAACATGATTTTTCTCTCGTTTAATCGACCAACATCCTTTAAATATCTGTTATACACCCTGTCTGTAATTAAAAAAAACGTTTTGTAGCAAATGCTACAACGTGGTGTTAAATATAAATATATGTATTGAAGGCGTGCAATAGTTATTTTTATACACTGTAAAATCATTAATTTCGTGGGGGTAATTTCGCGGATTTCGTGGTTCTCCTTCAACCTCGAAATCAAATCCAATTTAACAATAGTGTTGACACTAGTATCCATTACCTGAAATGCAAAATCAACTACCTAACATCCAATCGCAATAGTATTTTTACCAATACCACGAAATTTCATTCCAACGAAATTAAATGATTTTACAGTAACCAGTTGTTGTATTTTAATGACTGAAATTGTCAGTCGGCGGTCTTTATCTGATCGTTCAGATAGTTTTCGACGATACTTGTCATCCATAATAGACACCTTTTAGTGCTTGACAATGTGCAAATTATCCTCCAACTCCAACACTATATAAGGCACCAACAGAATTTCAGCCAGCAGACATCCAGTAACATAGCCCTAGGCTTACTAACCGACCATTTTGAAATTAGAAAATGTTTCTGTCATAAAATGTATTACGAACATAGCAGCCATTGCTTTACTTGTATACTTTGCAATGAAATAATCACTACGATAACGTATCAAAGAAAACACTTTCTTCTACATGTTACTAAAAGCATGACGTAAATCGTACTATTTGTTAAAACTTTATTGAAATAACAATAACATAACAAGTTTAATAACAACGAACAAGAATAACAGAATAAATCACTAGGCACCGCCCATATGTACTAATTATTTCACAAGTGTTCAATATAATACTCGTACATGTAAAGCTGATTTTAAATAACTAATAGTATTTTACCAAAAAGGAGTCTCTATGTTGACTTGTTATCTGACTAGATAAACATTATAATTAAATACTCAGCAGACAAAATATCTTGTTACAAGATACACAAAATATCACAAACTATTTAGCAAATCTATATCAATGTTAACAAGATTATATCTAAATAAAAAAAACAAAGCAATTACAATAAGCAACATATGTACGACAATAACGACATAAGACTATGTCAACAATGAAACACTGCTAGAAAGAAACTCGTATATGAGAAAGTAAACTTGTGAATTCAAAGCATGTTAAAATATGTTATGGTAAAACAAACAAAAGAAAAAACAACGGCACACACACTTTCGCATCATATTAGGTAATAACGATTGTCTACTATGTCCTCCATTAAGCATTTATATAGCTTAAACAGAGCTAACATATGAAGTGTAAAATGACAGCAACATATTCAAACAACAAATCAATAGAAAAATCACCACATCTGGGTAAAAGTTGTCTACTTTTTCAACATATAAATAAGAGTTTACATTTAAAATTGTAAATGTGTCTTCAAAATCGGCTGATATAAATTGTGATAATGACCTAAATTAATAAAGTACTCATTTACAAATCTTCATATGAACCTCCAATGATGATCTCCATGAGTATTTATTCCCGCATTTAGGACAAGAGTACTTCTTTGGCCCATGCTTGCCATTTCTATGGTAATTTAGTCTGTCCTTTGTCTGAAAATCCTTAAAGCATACATCGCATTTGAAGTTATTGTTTTCGTCTGCATTTTTTCTTGCTGGATTAGAAGGAAATATTAACAAGTGACATGATAATGAACTGTGTCCTTTTAATGATTTCTTGCAATGTGAACATTCCAATAGTGTAATGTCAACATGTGAAGCCACATGGAATTTATATTGGATCTTCTGATTGTATCTCTTGCCACACACATCACATACGTGAGCACATTCTGCAAGATGTTTGTTTTTCTTGTGTAGTTTTAGGCCAAACGACGATTTGAACAATTTTCCACACTGGTCACAAACATGCTCTGTCTTGGCTTTAATTGGTGTACTCGCTGAGCTTTCTGTCGTGTCTTCAAGAACGGAGGTTTCCACTTCCTCAATCACATCGAAAGAATGATCCGATCTGCAAAACATGATAAAACATTCACGTTAATTAATAATATACGAGTGCTTTATTTAAATCGCTAGACACTAACTGCATTTTTATTATATTAGGCCTACTGGGGTCTAGATAGCATTGACAATGTACTTTCAGCCCAATTGAAAACTAAAACATATCAAAAGTGAGCCATATACTTTTTACAGTGTGTATTGGTTCGAACCTAATAAACGAGCAGTGCTTATTATTATTAACTTCCAAATTGACATCTATGTTCTTTCTTGGAATAATAAAGGAGCAACGGCATTTATAAGAAAAAGAGGAGCACAGGCGTAACTTAAAACTCATATAAAGACAATGGTATATATTTAATATTATTTATGTAATATAATACTCAGTACACCGCAGTTGCAATACTCCTGTACACAAAAATAATGAGATATCAATCCCCAGTACACCAATGTTGATAAACATGCACTCGATTGTAGGTCATAGCTCCGCCAAAAATTATGCTACGAATATGAAATTTTTAGTATACTTAGATGAATGATTTTCAAAGAGATCGCCCAGTTCACATTTTTTAGTTTCTGCCAGTTTTAGTAATATAAATCACAAAATATGCGGTAGGGTCGTATTTTTCTGTGCGAGCCCGCGTCACAAATGACGATATTTCCCCCACAAAACAACGTTTCACATCGAAACATGTATATATTTAGATTGATATATTATGTACATAGTCATATTAATAACCTACCACTTACAGAAACCCAATAAAGTAAGAGAAATATCACTTTTACTAACCTTTGACAACGACGATTTCCATCCGATTTAGCAAATCGCGGCTCGCTTAGCTGCAATATCCGGTGTACGTTCCCTACCAGTGGTTTTTTAGCTCACCTGAGCACGAAGTGCTCACTGGTGAGCTTTTAGGATAGGTGGCTGTCCGGCGTCCGTCGTCGTCCGTCGTTGTCCGTCGTCGTCCGCTGTCGTCCGTCGTCCGTCAACAATTCCTTTAAATGACTTCTTCTCCTAAACCAATTGATGGAATTTAACCAAATTTCACAGGAATGATCCTTGGGTGGTCCTCTTTCAAAGTTGTTAAAAAATTTCCGGTCTGTCGCATAACTAGGTCACACAGGCTAAAAATAGATTTTCACAAAGGAAACTTTAAAAATCTTCTTCTCTGAAATCGTAAGGCCTAGAGCTTTCATATTTGGTATGTAGCACCACCTTGGGGTCCTCTGCAAAGATTGTTCAAATTATGTCCCTGGGGTCAAAATTGGCCACGCCCCAGGGGCCCTTAGTTTTACATAGAGTTATATAGGGGAAACCTTAAAAAATCTTCTTCTCCAAAACCGCTTGGCCCAGGGCTATCATATTTGGTATGTAGACTCAGCTAGATGTCCTCTACAAAGATTGTTCAAATTATGCCCCTGGGGTCAAAATTGGCCCCGCCCCGGGGGCCCTTAGTTTTACATAGAGTTATATAGGGGAAACCTTAAAAAATCTTCTTCTCGGAAACCGCTTGGCCCAGGGCTTTCATATTTGGTACGTAGACTCAGCTAAAGGTCCTCTACAAAGATTGTTCAAATTATGCCCCCAGGGTCAAAATTGGCCCCGCCCCGGAGGCCCTTAGTTTTACATAGAGTTATATAGAGAAAACCTTAAAAATCTTCTTCTCCGAAATTGTTTGGCCCAGGGCTTTCATATTTGGTATATAGACTCAGCTAGAGGTCCTCTACAAAGATTGTTCAAATTATTCCCCTCGGGTCAAAATTGGCCCCACCCTGGGGGTCACCATTTTACCTAGACTTATATAGGGAAAAGATATAAAAATCTTCTTGTCTATAACTAAAATGCCTAAGAGCTTTGATATTTGGTATGTAGTATCATCTAGTGGTCCCCTACCAAGATTGTGCAAATTATGCCCCTGGGGTCAAAATTGGCCCAACCCCGGGGGTCACCGTTTTACATAGACTTATATAGGGAAAACATATAAAAATCTTCTTGTCTAAAACTACACTGCATAGAGCTTTGATATTTGGTATGTAGCATCATCTAGTGGTCCTCTACCAAGATTTTTCAAATTATGCCCCTGGGGTCAAAATTGGCCCTACTCGGGGGTCACTGTTTTACATAGACTTATATATAGGGAAAACATATTAATATCTTCTTGCCTTAAACTACACTGCCTAGAATTTTGATTATTGGTATGTAGCATCATCTTGTGGTTTTCTACCAAGATGTTCAAATTATTCCTTTGGGTGAAAATTGTGCAGGGTTTATAATCAGGTGAGCGATATAGGGCCATCATGGCCCTCTTGTTTGAGTATTTCATTACTTAAATAATCACATCTATAGAATGTTTGTAATCCTTTGCCATTTGCCATGATCATTGTGTTAGTTTTGTAGTCGCTTTAAGCTAACTTTTGTTTAAATTAGAGATTATTTATAAGTTCTGTATTACTGTAGCAATTATAGTTTATTCTTGGTATATTTTCAGTGGATTACTTGTACGTGTTGGTAAACCAGAAAGTGTGATTCCTGAACTTGTACAGAAACTAGGTGCTGATAATGTTCAAGCTGTGACATTTCATGAAGAGGTAAGTGTTTGCTGTAAGAGTCATAACTTTTTGTACTTCCTGAAAATGAGTTGACTAGAGAATACCAGCCAACCAGGTCTTTAAGATCAGACACTGCTATGCTATTAAACATTCCTAAAGTAAGAACCAAAAACTACGGTGAAAGGCGGTTCGACAAATGTGCTGCCACCTTATGGAACGGTGTTCCTGTGGAAATCAGGCGCATTGACTCTCTGACAGTTTTCAAAAAAACTTTAAAAACACATCTGTTTAAAAGTGCATATCAGTGAATCAAGTGAAATTGTTTTAGACTTTTAATGAACTGTCAACTAGCTGACATTCGCGTGTTAAGCGCTTTAGAGACTTGTTATATAAAGCGCTATATAAATATTAACTATATATATTTCAACTACTTGTAAGTGCATGATTTTTCCATGCCATATTGGCCAATGACTTCTATCTTTGATGTAAGACACACAATCTATGCAATCTGGGAGCTGTACCCTAGGTCTTTCCAAATAGACTCATTGGATGTTTGAGGTGTTTAAAGCGACTTAACTCCATTTCGATGATAACATGTTTTGTAGGCAGTTTAATCACAAAACTATGTTTTACAAATACATAAAGTATTCTTACAACTTCCATTATGATCAAAGGCACTATTGATGAATACTCCTGAGCATGTTTTACTGTCTGTTACTGCTTTTCTCTGTATTTATACACAACTACCCTATAACAATGTTAAATTGCCAGTTTATATTTTACTGCGTTAGTCATGAAATATATTTTAGGGGTTTTAAAGGTAATAAAACGACATTATGCGATTATTTTTACTCTAAAAGAATAAGTCCAGGTTTGTATGTAGGTCAGTTAAGCCTAAAAAATGCGATTTTAAGAGAGCTTTTTGATAAATTTTGCTATTTATGTCCCTCTAACATCTCTTGTTTGTTGCAGGTGACACAGGATGAACTAGATGTAGGGGAAGCTATACAGAAACAATGTGACGTGAAGATACAATCTGTATGGGGGCATACACTCTTTCATAAAGATGATCTGCCATTTCCTGTTTCAAGGTATGGTCTTAAATGAAACTTCAGGTAGATGTAGTGTTTAATTTATACTCAATTTCGTAGTTTGTCCTGTAATCTAATAAAAGCAGTCAGTTTACCTAGAGCCAGTTTTCCTTGGATAAACGGTATAATCTTCGTCTTCTGCACGCAACACACAACTTCTCCACATGAGGAGTCCAAACTGTAGCTAATGTTATAGACGAACATAACCTACAAAACTGAGAAAACAGAAAACCACCAAGCATCTACTTACATTACCATATATTTTGGACATGGTTTAATTTTGGTCTAATTCGCCACCCTGCTAAAGTGGCAAAAATATAACTGCCCAAATTATATCTGGCGAATTATGTTATCTGCCATCCCATTTAAAAAGCTGATTTATAGTTAGCAAGATGTGTAAGTTACATTATTGTAACTGTATAGTATATATGATTCCAAAATTTGGTAAATTTGCGTCATCACCAAGTGGCAACAATTAATCTTACCAAATTAAAGCCACTATGTTTTGGGTGAAAATGGAAAAATATGACCAACTAAAATAACCCTAAGTATTGCTAATGGATGTTTACCATATTTCAGGTTACCTGATGTGTATACACAGTTCAGGAAGAATGTTGAAGGTTCAAGCAGTGTAAGACCATGTATTGACATACCAGATAAATTGAACCCACTACCTGAAGGGGTGGAGGAAGGTGAAATCCCCAGTATGGAACGGCTTGGTGTCCAAGGTATAGAATAACCTTTTGTGTCATGCACCCCTTGACCAATTTATATTTCATGTGGTATCTGCAGTAGTGACTATTAGGGCTGTAACGGTATACCGCGGTATACGAAATACCGCGGACTTCAGTCCCACACGGTTCACGATACAAGACTTCTAAATTTCGGTACGGTTCGGTATAACCTTTTTTTGAGCAAAATAATATTCAGACAACGAAAAAGCCTGCCAGCCTTCTGATTATGTATAATTACCATGTATCACTCATTGTTATAATATTGAGATATGCTTCGTATTGTCTAAATTCACTTAAAATAGTTGATATGCACATAATAATTGCTGTTATAGAAAGCATATTGTGCAGCATTTATCATTCCCCTACCAGTTATTTGTAAACCTGATTTATCAAAGCACTTAAGATCATAGTAAATATTCTAACTGGTCAGAAATAAATGTATAAAATTAAAAAAAAAATTAGTGCAAAATCTCTGAAGTTTTGCCTGCCAAAGTCCGCTTTATGGTATTGTCCATACTGGTAGTTAAAATGTGATTATATTTCTTGGATACAGCACATGAAGTAAAATTAGTCCATAATAAAGTTTGAAGTGATATAACTGTTCAAAGTAACCATCATTGTTTTGTAAAACACAATAACGAATGCTTTCTAATCATTGAAAAAGTATTATTCTTCCAGTTATAACTAAATAAAACAATTGTATATAACAATTCTATTCCTATTGAACACAGTTGCAAAAGAATAAAATATTCCCCCCCCCCCCCCGGGTCATAAATTAATAACACGTTAAATTTTCAATAAATTTTGTATCATATTGTCTTGTATACCCTAAGGAAAACATTTGTACAATAGTAATTGTTAATTTTCTAAACAATTTTTCTTGTTTAAACGACTTTTCTTGTTTAAACGACTTTTCGTGACTGTAAAATTTTTGATCAAGTATAACAGTATCAAAACTTTAATGTGTTTAATGTTTGTAGAGATTGCGGGAGATTCTAGAACAGCGTTCCCATTCAGTGGTGGAGAGACTGCAGGTATGGAACGACTGAAACACTTCCTGTGGGATACAGATGCTGTAGCTACATACAAGGAAACCAGGAATGGAATGATTGGTGCTGACTATTCTACCAAATTCTCTCCATGGTAAACTTCTCTACTCTATGTAACATACTAACATAATTTTTATTGCCCTGAGTCATTAATCATAAAACTTCTAAGTGAAATATTTTGCCTGAATCTTCTTATATAGTTTCAGACGAAAATATTTCACTAAAAAATAAAAGTAAATCTGGATTGCTATCTAACGCAGTTGTTTTCATAGGGAATTACATTGACTAAAATCCATCGTAGATGAAAACCATATATAGTTATATTAATTTTACTTTTAAAAAGAAATAGTACAGAGCCAGGACAGATATTCAGATTATTTTGAACATTGTGCAACCATGATTTACAAGTTGATTTGACTAGGCTGTCTCCATATCACTAAAATACTGTTAAGGGAAATAAACAAAAAGTAAACAATACTTCATACTGTAGTTGCATGTACCTGTGAGTAAATAAATGATATATTAGATGTTAATTAAAGGTTAGCACATTGTTGTATACCAAACTGTATGTTTATATACTGCAGTGTAAAGATATGTTGGGTGTGTATCTGTAGTTCAGTGGCTTACCGCCTAATCCGGTGACCTGGGTTTAATTCCAGGTAGAAGCACTCAAACGCCTGTCATATTTCAGTAGAAAGCTGACTGGCAAGTAAAGGCTATGCTCAGTATTTAAAAAATATGTTCTGTTGTGATTATTGTAGGTTAGCACATGGTTGTATATCACCAAGGAAGATATATTATGAAATGCAGAGATATGAAAAAGAACGTACAGCCAATAAGTCGACATATTGGGTTATATTTGAGTTACTATGGAGGGATTACTTCAGATATGTAGCGTTAAAATATGGAAACAAATTATTCTGCCTGTCTGGAATACAAGGCAAAGATTTACCATGGAAGCAAGATAAACAACTCTTCAACGCTTGGAAAGGTACATTTTTCTGATTCTTACTTATATGCATACTTACACAGTTAACTTGCTATTTTGAAATTTTTCAGATCAATTGAGAAAACTTAAACATCAGTCAGAGTAATAGTCATGAATTGTTCAGACTGTTGTGGTTTGCGATTAAAAATGGGAACTTGATACATTTCACTCATTTAATTTTATAGTATTAGTAACTATTCATTTTTTTACATTATAAACCACTGTCAGAGCGTTGTTTAGTAAAACAAATTTTAGTATGTACAGTTCATGTGTATAGCTTAAAAGGAGGCAAGTCAGTTCATTGTATATGTATGTTTATAACATATATTTGTAGAGGGTAGAACAGGAGTACCATATGTAGACGCCAACATGAGAGAAATGGCTGCAACAGGTTTCATGTCTAACAGGGGAAGACAGGTAATGAATATTTACAATACTTATTTGCAAATTATTGAACACTAATAAATACATTACATAGAGGATCTTGAATGAGTGCTCATTTCTTACAATTTTTATTAAACAAGGTCATATCGTTTTGTCAACAAGTTTGATAAAAATGGTAAGGAATGAACATAAATGTAAGATTCTTTTTATCATATAACCTTAGTAAACTCTAAATGTGTTTGAAAATGATGATGTATGCTGCATATCGACGGTGGCAAACCAAAACCCCGTAACTCAATTTTGGCACGAAAACTTTTTTGCAGCATCCGCATCTGCTAGACGTCCCACGCATTTCTGTCTTGTCGCCATCTAAGTAACGCGATTGGCTATTTAAATGGCGACAAGACAGAAATGTTTTGGTTTGGCACTGTCGATATGTTCATGAGGTTTCAAACAAAATTTAATGGTACCTGGAGCGTGACGCACAGACTGCCTGGGCTTACAGGTTTATTCAAGTTATGGATTGGCTTATGTTACGTCACCCCGAACCAATAAAAAAAACAACCATCATCAAGCTTATTTGCATATTTCTGTACCGAGCTGGGAGTGCATTACAATATTTCCGGCACAGCTTTAAAGTGTATAGAGCTATATCGAAAGATTTTTCAAAACCTGAAAAAAATTATGCTTTCATATCCATTATATCATTTTTCGCTTCAGTTTTAACAGAAACTCTCTCTGTGATTCATTTGACATGCAAACTGTCTGTTTTCATACAAAAGTGTTCTAGAACACTCTATGAAACTATAAGAATCGTTTATTTTTCGATGATTGAATCAAAGTACATGGAACCCATCCAAAGTTTTAATTTGCAATTAAGGTAGTCTAGTATCATACTAAAAACGATGCAAGTAATTATTTGACATTGAATGACTGTTAGAATATAGCTCTATACACTTTAATTCACTCCAACTTAACGGTTATGTGATAAAACAAACTATGTTATCCTGGTATGTCGTATTTCACTTAGGAAAATACAAATTCATTACATGAATACAAGTGTTGCTGTCAATATCTATTCTATAGTATTTAAATTTGTAATGTCAGATTCTTTACACTTCAGAATGTTGCTAGTTTTCTAACGAAAGATTTACAGTTAGACTGGAGACTTGGAGCTGAGTGGTTTGAGTCGTTGTTGGTGAGAAACTTATCTCATATTTCAATAGGATACTTACTGCTCATATTTACACAATCGCTAGTTACAATCACTGAGTGACAATTACATCATGTAATCTTCCATCATACCAATTACACAAATAGTTGTAAGAAAAGTTTTCCTGGCTTTGTAGGTACTGGGAATTTGAAGATCAGAATTTTTTTTAGGAGTTGTTTTATAATAATGGACTTTGTTGGCATGTGGTCTTTCACACAGGCTTGTCTGTATACACCGAACTATACAAGCCATGTGTTGTGTACTGAATGTGTGTGCTATGTGTAAGGAATAACTACAGTAGATTCATGTAATCTTTATTCTGCAAAATTGGTAACATTTTTGTTTGTATACGTTAGAACTTAAGGTCAAAGCATGTACCTCAATTAAAGTACATGGTCAAAGGTTTCAGGTTAGGCCTTCATATTATGAAAGTATATTTACACCACATGAAACATAATCACAATCAATTGATATAGGTCCTTGAAAAGGCTTTATTAATTAGACGGGAGTCAAGTATCCAATATGTTCAATCTATAAAACTTAGACAAATAATTAAAATTAATACCTGATGTCCATTAACACCTAGCTTAATGTTGACTTGTTGTTGTTGTTGTAGATTGATCACGATGTTTGCAGTAACTATGGTAACTGGTTGTATAGTGCTGGTCTGGGAAATGATCCTAGAGAAGACAGGAAGTTTAACATGGTGAAACAAGGCTTGGACTATGATCCAGAGGTGGGTTTGTATATGATCTAATTTATACAATATGAATTTGTATGCCCATCTGTCTGTTTGTTCGTGATAGTAGTTAAGGATATATATTGTGAGAACTTTTTTGCTTATGTAGTATCTTGTGTTACAGCATTAAAAGTTTTTGTTTATTTAAGTATTACCTCTACTTGAGGAGATGTACCATACCCTTAATTTTTGTGTCTTGAGCGAAATTTTCAAAATGTCCTAGCATTGACTTTAAAGAACTACAAATAAGAAATTAAATACTGTAAAATCATTAATTTTCGTGGGGGATTAAATTTTGTGGATTTCATGGTTCATCTTCTGCCACGAAATGTAATCCTGACAAACTATAATTTTGACCCTTGTATTTATTACCTGAAATGCAAAATCCACGAATTAACATCCCATCGAATTGCTTTGTTTTTACCAAAACCACAAAATTTTGTTTTTGCTCAATAAAATGAGTGTATGGCTTCTTGTGTTACAACATTTAAGTTTTTGTTTATTAAAGTATAACCCCCACTTTAGGAGAACTACTGTACCCATATAATTTTGTGTCTGGAGCGATAAGGAAATATTAGCGAAATTTTGCAAATTTTCAAAATGTCCTAGCATTTACTCTTGCATTGTCTATAAAGAACTTCAAATTAAGAAATAAACTAATGCTGATATATTCACACTCCAAATGTCTGTATTTGTTTGCCTACGGAAGTAATTTCTTATACAGAAGTTCTAACTGTGACCCTTATGCTGTTGTCTCTTATCTCCGTGCTCCTTAACAGTTTCAGCGACGCATGCGCACTAGCCCATACAAGTTTTAAAATTGTTTTCACCATTTTGGAAGAAAAAATGTTAACTTAACTTATAAGAAAAAGAAAATTTAAAAATGATCAAGAAAACTTGTAAAATCATAACTTTTAATGTCTAGGTCGATGCTCTGAAACCTGATGACTGTTTCCCATGAAATCCGTGCCTCCGTAAAAATGGGTCTGTATTGGGGACGAAAGTGTTGAAATTTCAAATTTGTAGTTAGATTTGATAACTTTGGAGTAGTGCTTATCAAAATGCGTATTCAGTTTGAGTATTAAATCCTTAGGTAATAAAAATAATGCCTTATGAAAACGAGATGCAAAAAAAATTAACAACAGTTGAAAAATAACAGTTGGAATAATTACTAGGTGTATCGTTCCTGGTCGCCAATGTGACAGCTATGGCGTGTCATCCAAAATAATGGCCTCAATTGATTAAGGATATTTGTTGGATGATTTATTTGGATAATTTTATCAAAATGACTATGTAGAACATATACAAGAGATGAATTCAACTAAGCACGGTTTTCATGAGAAGGCACGAAATTATGAGACAAAGGTATACTGTGCCGAACGCTGTTTGTTATTGCTATACCGGTACTTGTGTTGAATACATTCTACATGTTGGTTCTTTCAGGGTGATTATGTTCGTTTATGGGTTCCTGAGTTAAAGAATATATCTGGTGGTAGTGTTCATACAGTTTGGGCTCTGTCAAAAAATATTCTGTCCAAGGCGGAGGTATCACTGGGAGAGACCTATCCTAATCCAATTGTTATTGCACCAGAGTGGGCGAGACACTTTGGAAAAGCTGTAAGTAGTTTAAAATATGCTTAGCTCTATAATGTATTTCTTTAAATGTAAATGTACAGTAATTTATTGTATTGTACTGGTACAGTCGACACTCGTTATGTCGACATTTTTGGGACCGTCAAAGTTGTGTCGACATATCCGGAGGTCGACACATCCGGATCCAACAATACTGACAAGTTTTCCTACCTTATATACAAGTGTATAAGAATTGTGTGTACGTGTATTATGATTCCACATTAAACTTTTGTTTCGCTGTTATAGCGGTGTTGTAATATTAACTAGTTGTATTTTTTACTTTTTGTGTTTATTGTACACCTTATTCATTCGTGATATTTTATATGTATATTTGAAACGGTTGATTAAATAATTATTTAATTTATGCGCTGAGACAGGTATCAAGTTGTTTTCAAACTTCGATTTAACACCATTCAATTTCAGTGTGAACAATTTAATTGTTTAACAAACAATGGGTCGAGACAGAAATATTTTCACGGTCAATTAACAACTTTTCTATTTCAATCACTTTGACTTGATGTCGACACAAACAATGACAATAAGGTGCGAAAATATCATTTCGGCCAGAAAAGTCATGTCAATATAACCGGAGTGTCAACATAGGCATGTAGAGTCAAACATCAGTTTTTATTAGCTCACCTGTCACAAAGTGACAAGGTGAGCTTTTGTGATCACTCTTCGTCCGTCGTCCGTCCGTCGTCCGTCGTCCGTTCACAATTGCTTGTGAACACACTATAGGTCACAAATTTAGCCTGATCATTATGAAACTTGATCACAATGATCATCTCCATAAAATCTAGGTCAAGTTCGATATTGGGTCATCTGGGGTCAAAAACTAGGTCACTAGGTCAAATCAAAGGAAAACCTTGTGAACACATTAGAGGTCACAATTTCAGCCTAATCTTTATGAAACTTGATCACTATGATCATCTCTGTAAAATCTAGGTCAAGTTCGATATTGGGTCATCTGGGGTCAAAAACTAGGTCACTAGGCCAAAGCATTGAAAAACCTTGTGAACACATTAGAGGTCACAATTTGTGACTAATCTTTATGAAAATTGATCACAATGATCATCTCTATAAAATCTTGGTCAAGTTTGATATTGGGTCATCTGGGGTCAAAAACTAGGTCACTAAGTCAAATCAAAGGAAAACCTTGTGAACACATTAGAGGTCACAATTTGAGCCTAATCTTTATGAAACTTGATCACAATGATCATCTCTGTAAAATCTAGGCCAAGTTCGATATTGGGTCATCTGGGGTCAAAAACTAGGTCACTAGGCCAAATCATTGAAAAACCTTGTGAACACATTAGAGGTCACAATTTGTGACTAATCTTTATGAAAATTGATCACAATGATCATCTCTATAAAATCTAGGTCAAGTTCGATATTGGGTCATCTGGGGTCAAAAACTAGGTCACAAGGCCAAATAATTGAAAAAGCTTGTGAACACACTAGAGGTCACAATTTGAGACTAATCTTTATGAAAATTGATCACAATGATCATCTCTATAAAATCTACGTCAAGTTCGATATTGGGTCATCCGGGGTCAAAAACTAGGTCACAAGCCTTTGAAGGCCAAATCATTGAAAAAGCTTGTGAACACGCTAGAGGTCACAATTTGAGCCTAATCTTTATGAAACTTGATCACACTGATCATCACTATAAAATTTTGGTCAAGTTCGATATTGGGTCATCCGGAGTCAAAAACTAGGTCACGAGGCCAAATCATTGAAAAAGCTTGTGAACACTCTAGAGGTCACAATTTTGACCTTATCTTTATGAAACTTGATCACAATGATCATCATTATAAAATTTAGGTCAAGTTCGATATAGGGTCATCTGGGGTCAAAAACTAGGTCACGAGGCCAAATCATTGAAAAATCTTGTGAACACACTAGAGGTCACAATTTTGACTCTATCTTTATGAAACTTGGTCACAATGTTTATCTCTATAAAATCTAGGCCAAGTTAGATACTGTGTCATTTGGGCCAAAATCTAGGTCACAAGGCCAAACAGGTGAGCGACCCAGGGCCCTTTGGACCCTCTTGTATAGAACATAGAGTGACCAAAATCGGGGATTTTAAAGTATGTCGACTAAACCGGAGTGTCGATACAAGCGATGTCGACATAACGGGTGTCAACTGTATTATGAAACTCTATCTACAGTATGAGGGCTTTTTGAGCCAGTCAAAGATGGCACCATGTTCAATTTGAATTCAATGTACTGTTCCTGTTAAATCTATTTCTTGTCAATATTTAAGATAGGGTGACTATTTTGAAGTATTTTCATCAGCAGCAAATATTATTAGAAAGAACAAAGTGAAGTACAACTCTTATATAATGTGCAACCATGTGCAATGTCCTGATGGGAATTACTATTTTCCGTTTTATGTATTTCAGAGAGGTGGTGGGGCACAGGGTTCGGGTGGTCGTGGAGGTGGACAGAAATCTGCTGGACAAGAACGTGGAATGGACTTCTACTTCAAGAGTTCTAGTACAGAGTGATGTTTCTTAGGAAGTGTGTGGGCTTCATTTAAGCATGAAGGTTTACCAGCAAGGTTTATCAGCGTGTTCAGTTTGGCTTCCTTTTAGTAGACCCAAGTTGTATCAAAGTTATGGGCCTTGTTAGACTACCTGTTGATGTTGAACATGTATCAACTGAATAATAACAGTTTCATGTATAGTAATACATAATCATTTAACTGTGTTGGTGTCAGATAGTCGTTATATATATTGTAATAGTGCACTATTGTGTTTACTTTACAAACACGTAAGTGATATTTAGCAATATTATAATGCCTCTTTTCTCAAAGTTTGTTGAAAAATTTCAGATTTATACTTTCTATATTATACATCTTTACCTGGATCATCGAATGTGCTATATTTCATATATGCATCTATCTCTCTTGTTGCTAAGAATATTATTACATGTATTTGCTGGAGCATACATGTTTTACACATGTTCAAACATTTCTTGTAACTATTTACTTACTGCTTATTTTTTACCATTCTTAATGTAGCAAATCATGATGATTAATAAATGATGTACAAAATATGGTGCAATAAATTTGAAAATATAGTATTTGTTACTTTTTGACTCTGGGTTTTGGAGCATCACAATTCCGACTATCAGACACAATTCGCTGGCTTAGAATGAGAAGGTCGTAAGTAAAAGATCGATATATTGAGAAAACAAGAAAAAACTGTCTGCATTTTACTCTGTACTTATGGTAAAACAAGCTTTTATAGCTTCATTTTGGTCAACATGACAAGTTCCAATTTTCATAAAAATAGGCTCATTAGAAGCCCTGGTACTGGGGATTTCAAATATGTATGAGTCTTATAAGGTCGTATTACAGTAGTAGTTACGACCTTCTCATTCTAAGCCATCGAATTGTAACAGGACTTGTTCTATGATGTTGACAAGTATACTGATTGGAACTACATGTATTTTTCGGGTGGAAAAAAAATTGCTATTTTGATAGCATTGAGATTTAAAATTTAAACTGCATTAAGGAAGAATAACATACTCTCGAGCAGGTGAGTGCCATTAATTACGCCTGGAATGTTTTGTCAAAGTCATCATTACATAGTTTCTAACTATCGTAAACTGCTGATAGATGTTCCACTGTGTATCTAGTAGTAACAAATACTATTCTCATGGGCAACAATCCATTCATGCTTCATGATGTTCAAGGGAGACAGTCAATGAAGTTCTATCAGGAGAGACACTCCATACCTTGTTCATGATGTTATATTTGGCAAGACAATCCATACATGATTCATGATGTTCTATCAGGCGAAACAATCCAGACAATGTTCACGATGTTCTATCAATGGAGACAATGCATGCATAGTTCATGAAGTTCAATCAAGGGAGACAATCCATTCATGATGTTCTTTCAGAGTAGAAAATCAATTATTGGTTAATGATGTTCTTTCGGAGGAGACAATCCATTCATGGCTCATGATATTCTATCAGAGGAGACAATCCATCCATGGTTCATGATGTTATATCAGGGGAGACAATCCATTCATGGTTCATGATGTTCTATCTGGGGGGGGACAATCCATTCATGGTTCATGATGTTCTATCAGGGGAGACAATCCATTCATGGTTCATGATGTTCTATCTGGGGGGGAGACAATCCATTCATGGTTCATGATATTCTATCTAGGGAGACAATCCATTCATGGTTCATGATGTTCTATCTGGGGGGGGAGACAATCCATTCATGGTTCATGATGTTCTATCAGGGGAGACAATCCATTCATGGTTCATGATGTTCTATCAGGGGAGACAATCCATTCATGGTTCATGATATTCTATCTGGGGGGAGACAATCCATTCATGGTTCATGATGTTCTATCTGGGGGGAGGGAGACAATCCATTCATGGTTCATGATGTTCTATCTGGGGGGAGGAAGACAATCCATTCATGGTTCATGATGTTCTATCTGGGGGGAGGGAGACAATCTATTCATGGTTCATGATATTCCATCTGGGGAGACAATCCATTCATGGTTAATGATATTCCATCTGGGGAGACAATCCATTCATGGTTCATGATGTTCTATCTGGGGAGACAATCCATGATCACCTCATCCATTTGACTATTGTGCGCCCAGGAAAATGTGATATTTTCAAATATTGACTGGATTGATTAACTGTTGCAAAATTGTTTACTTAAAGAAACACATATTATTTTATGGTCAATTGTACTGGATACTAAAATTACACTGATAAATCGTGCACACTAGATTGTTTTACCTAGGTGACTTATACCAATTTTTTCCGGTTTTCACGTTATCCTGGGTACCTATAATCTTAAATATACTGTTGCTGTCAATGGTGACAAATTCAATCGATAACGTAATGATATTTTGTCACTGGAGGATCTGTTCATGACCGGACTGACTGGTTATTAAACCTAACTCGCACTGTCACTTACCTCCCTTTAATTATGATGCACCATTTGTAAAAATATCCAATAACCAAACGGTAACTTTTACAGATTTTAATACTCATTTATATTGTAATTTCAAAACGTTATGTATTTTCAAACAGTCCTATTGACGATTTCCTTTGTTTAAGCTGTCATTGAAAGCATTTAATGACAATTAATGAGGAAAAGGTGCACATCTGCACATCTAGTGCTAATGATAGACCCTGCGATTGCTTCACGGTATGCTACACTATGTTTCACAAACTTGGGTGCTAAATAGTGGCTCTTAGATGTGCATAGCTTTTTGCGACACGATTCTTTGTCGCTGTTTGGTGACCGATTTAGAGCATTTAAATTCAATATACAGTTAAAGCACACCACACATGCCTTCATAAATACCTTTCCTATCGTTCAATACCAATATTTGCAAGAACACTAACCTCACTGATGCACAAATTAATCCAGTTTCACTTCCACTGCCAAATTACTGAAATTTCCAGAATGTTGACAAAAAACAATATGGCGAATTTTTATTAGACGAAAAAAGTGGCTAAAACCCGGTATCCGGAACATAAAATCCGGAACGATAATCAAGAACGACTACTCTGTACAGATTAATTATTTCGTCTAAGACACGTGCGTCTACATGAGATAACCAAAATGGAGTCAACTGAAATTGATTCACGGCAGCTGTCAGAAAAACGTTTTATCTAATATTGGTTGTGTAAAGGTATATTTAATGATGTTTTTGTATTTTATGAATGAAATAAGCGTTACTATGACCATGTTAGCTGTTAAATACAGAATAGGTGGTTTAGTTTGCAAATTACACTTTGAGAGCTATTAATAGAGCTATAAAACTCAGTATAGGAGCATATTCATACCGCGAGTATCTGAGTTTTACTAGTAGAACTACTGCACATCATGCACATGTTAGCGTGGCAGTGAGCCCCCCACCCACTGCCAGTGACCAACTCTACAAACCACCAAGGGAACTAAAATATATGTTTAACCATTGTCCAAACAAAGTTATATAACATTCGATATATTATATGTCATGAACGGATGTTTTTCAGGTAATTTATGATTTTTTTTATTCACCAGTCAATTTCTATCTTCCGGTTCGGTCAAACCCCGCAAGGGTTTTCTTCCATGCCCCTACAAACCCTGGGATGGGCTGTGGATAGCCGGGGAAACGACCATGTTTTTACCTTCCAGCTTACGAAACCCTATGAATATACTAGTGTGCGTTTTCGTTCATAGATCTGTCCAATAGTTTTTCAGCAATATTGATCGTCTGGTAATTAAATGAACAACCCTCATATTTTAGCTCTCTGGATGGATTAAGGAAAGGGCCACTGGCAGGGAGGTCACAGCCAACAAGCCAAATACTTGTGATTATGGTACTTGAACCCACAAACCTCTGCCAAGGGAGCTTGCCAGATGCTAATTACCAGGAGGGGTAATGTCGCGAGTGACTTTGATGACAGACTCAACATCATCAAAGTCACTCGCCACATTACCCCTCCTAGTATTAGACATTTTAAATGTAAATCCCAACCACGGAGACAATGCTTAGTGTCCGAATCCCCAGGGTCGGACACATCATGCAGTAAATCCGGGGCCTTTGAACCAGACCTTTTCCCCACTGCATTTTGCAATACTCGGAGGTATATATTATTTCTATGTAAGTATGTTGCTGCATGATAATATGATTTGATATATACTTTTATTTACAGATTTCACAATGGAAACATACCTGTTAGTGATGTATGTTACACAGGAACAGGAGTCAGCTATACACACCATGTTTGTTGAGAAACAATGGCTCTTCTCTAAAGCAGGTATGAATTGAGGCCGATATACTTACTTTCTAAAATCTCATTTTTCTCATCCTTATTATATTTAGGCCAGTTTTTTATTATTAATTGATTTACGGGATTTTTAAAAAAAAAATAGGGTCGGGGGGTCGAAATAAAAATAAAAATAAAGGTACAAAAATCACAGAGTCGACAAAAAAATAAAAATAAAAGCTTAAACGTATCAATTTTTTTTTATTTTATTGTTTAATGCCCTGCTTGAAGGACCTTTACTGAGAAGAAATATATGTTTAATACTAGTCATATTTATCACAAGACTACTTTAAACTGTCAAATTGACTCAAAATGTCATATATAAACGCAACACTAGAAAACCATATAATATATATGTATATTTCTGACTAGACTTAAACTTTTATATCCCGAAGGAACATTGAACAGTCTCTTGCTTTGCTTTTTAAAGGGCCATATATAAACGCAACACTGGAACACCATATGTATGTTTCCTGCAAGGGGGTTTTCGGGGATCTCCCCCAAGAAAATTTTGATTTCTGAAGCCTAATTGAATCCTGCATCCTGGTGAATTATGAAGATATTTTTTCAGATTTGTTGTTACCAATAAAAATATTTATTTTTATATCAATGTGACAATTTTAAGCAGCTTAATTATTTTGTGGTTGATCCTAAAGCTATTACTGAATGATTCAATCAACATTCATGATACCCAGAAAAAATACCAAAATTACAATATACATTAACATACTCGTAACATCCTTGCTACATAGTAATAATTGATAAAAGATCGATCTCATCCTATTCTAGTCAAAAACTGGTAAAATTGTTGAGTATGTTTGAATGAAAAAAAAATAGTTAAAACTCGAATCATACCAGCACCGTTCAATGCTTTAAACATCTCGTCACGAGTTTAATCATGAATGTTCGCGAGTGAAGTAAATCAGCAAAGTTGGTACATCGAAAAAAGTCAGCTGCATCAGTCAAATATAATTTCAAATTTAATGCACGTATATCGAATGCAATTTACGGCATAAATTTCACATGTCGCATGATCAATGTTCACGGAATCGCTAAATCGCTCCTATGAACTTACTCGCATCGGTTCCATCAAACGACTTTGATGTAGAAATTGTCGCCGCACGGCTTTTGATAATTGAAACTGACGACCTTTACTGAGTACAGATGAAACATTCGTCTTCCGTAATTAGGTCAAAATGACCTCGGATCGGAAAAATTGCTCATGTTAGGATTGTTGGGATATGTTTATCAAGGAATTATATCAGCGCGGAATATGAATTTAATAGGTATGTTCTTTGTAATCTCGACATTTGTAGAATTTGAAAGTAAATTGTTTGGATTTAATTTATAACACACGCGTTTGTCGTAAATAACCAGCCGCTTTTCTGATGTACGACGAAAATTAAATCAGTCAGTAATTTAGTGGATGTGTCAATTTTCGCCAATCAATTAAAGCGTACGTGTTTACATATAACAGTTTGTGATTTACACATATGCAAGGATCTACTAAAGTTTATTTTTAGCAGGACGCGTCAATGATTATCTAAGGAATCGCGGACGCTGATTGGTTCATGACGCATATTTTTGGTAATTAACCCCTCCTCTCGCCTGTCAATTACTCGATACAAGGAACGCCGCGATTGTTTATTGCATTATCATGCGTATACGCTTGGTTTATTCCATTTTTTACAGACAATGAAATTCGCCGATAATAAAAATCGGATGCGATAAACACTTGCGAATATAATTTTTTTACCGTCGTCGACAGTTTTATTTTTACGAGCGGGGCATGAAGGTCGTCGGCGGAATTAATGAAAATAAAAATGCAAAGAGACACTTTTATTTTTATTTCATTTGACCAAAAAATACGGTCGGCGGTCCCGTAAATCAATTTATAAAACAATGTTGGCCTTATCTATGGATTGCATGGAGGTCCAGTAAATGATACTCTTGAGTTAACTACGAATTGAAAAGTTATTTCTGAAATAGATACTTTTCAGGCTTACTGATTAACGACACGTTACAGTCCTGTGTGCATCAGTATTTTACACCAGGCGTACGAAAGAGCCAACGAGTCAATGCCAAAAGAGCTAGGGTAGCACAACACACAACTGGCTCTTCCATCAAAGTTGTGGTATATCTGCCTGTGTGATGACCATACACTTATGACTGTGTCAGTTGATTGCAAACATAGTTAGGTTCTTGTGATCTTATTGATCAATGAATTCATTATGGTTGGTAGATTCAGGGTATTATGTAAGTATATCTGTAAAACAATATTATGATATTTCTTCATATAAAAAGTAAAGCTTATATTTCATGAGAGTTAAGAAATGTTGAACTGTTCATGTATTTATTAACATCCATTGTTTCACAGCACATTTATTGCATTTGTAGATGCAGATAAATTGATGAGCTCCAGAAAGGTTGTGTACCAATATGATAACTTAGATCAAGATGTTCCTAAAGTCTTCACTGAATCCAATACCAATCATAAGACTGTCACACTGTTTGGTGACCTCAACGCAGGTATTAAAACTTGTGTGTTATTTTATATTTTTGCATAATGACTGAAAGTACCCTTGTTTCTGTGCAACTTAAGGTATAGTGAAACCCCATGAAGCCGGTGTATCCACGGTACCGGTGTATGTAATTTTCTCATGAAATTGTAGATTTTTTTCTCGTGACATTGCCTGCAGGATTGTTTACAATAACTGACGAGTAAATTAAATAAATAAATACGAAATGGACCAATTTCTGAATGAAATCACAACAAAAACTTACACCATGCCTTCACTACGAGTAAATCCTTATTTAATCGGCAATGTTTGACATGCATGTATTCAATGCTCGCTTGTTTATTTATCAAACATAATTTTGACAGCTATGACGTCATCCATTGATAAAAAGGGTCGTGTGCAACTTTTGGCAGGAAAAAATCAACTTGTCAACAAACTGGACCAAATTTAATTGGAAAAAGTTATTGTTGCACCGGACAGATGGGGTTATTTCCCTTTCCTGAAATTTTACATGGTGTTTGTTTACATGTATTTTTTCTGATTCCAAAGGTCATTTGTTGTGATTTTGCAGTTTTATTAAAGATTAAAGGTCATTTTAGCAGTTTCCAACAAAATATGTGTCGAGGAGTTAGTGATTTATATTTATTTTGTCAATTTCGTTTGATACACCGGCTACATGAGGTTCATGGCTATTTTGCTGATCTTTGTTCTTTTTCCAGACACCTACTTTTAGAAGTACCTTTACTAAATCAATGGAAAAATGTTTACTTTGATTTAGAAATATGACCTTTGACTACATTTGTTAACTGTTCCAGTGAATTTGTGATGAAATTCCTTAACAGTGCTTCCTCTGGCTTATATTTTTCTTGCGCCACCACTTTCGCCAAATGAAAAAAGTTGTTGCCACCTATGCGCCACTTTGTCCAAAATTGAAATTATGTAAATCTTGTATTTGTATATATTTCTGTTTTATGTGTATTTTGATATGTGTCGATGGTAATGCATTAATTGCATGAAGTCATCATTGTTACAAATATATTTACAATTTATTCATATTTTCTATGTTATTGACAATATGCTAAACATTCATCAGAGAATAGCATGCTTCCAGTATGCTAAGCCAATTAAGATGAATATTTTATAACATATTTTCAAGAGCAAGAAAATAGCAATAAATCCTTATAATATTTCAAGAACTGAAAAACTAACAAACAAGAACACTGTTACATAAATTTCAATCTTGCCTTTTGAAATTATATTAATGAACCAAAAAACAATAACACTTAAATAAATACACATGCCACATGTTGCTTCAAGAGTTCAAAGTTCTGATAGTCTGATAGATGGGCCATTTATAGAAATGTGCATCTGATTCTCTAAAAGAAGAGGTTGAGAGAGAGTTCCTAAGACAGGCCCAATTAACCACAAAACAAGGAATTAAAAATACAGTCCTGGCTTTAATTATAACAAACACCGACTCGCCGACAAACAGAACCATGCTAACTGTCATAATCTATTTCTTTCACCAGGTACCAACTGTGGTACAAACTGCTCTAACGTGCGTGTATTTCGTAGTGATCAAATATTTCAATTTCAATAATACAATTATCTAACCCCTTTAATTGACATTAATTGCCCATGAGACCGCTTAATCAGATTATCGTTATACAAACAATACCACACTTCAATCGTAATCTTCCTGATTGCACTCGACAGACCCCAATAAACATGTCAAACTGTGTAAACAAACCTGCTCGCTAATTGCTTCACACATTTCCAGTGTGAGTCCGTTTTATGGTAAATTTACGACATGTGGTCGTAAAACTGACATTTTGCGACCTAGATGTAAACATTATAAAAAAAAATTGCCGATTTTTATATTTGTCGCCAAATTGAATTATCTTGCGCCAAATTTTCATTTCTTGCGCAAATGGCGCCATTGGCGAACGCCAGCGGTAGCACTGCTTAAAAATCTGAGAAAATGTCCTTGAACTTTGTAATTGTAGCTTTGAACTAATGTATGTTCATTATACATTCAGTCTGTCCGAGTGTCTTGAAGCTTAGTGGCACATGTATAAGTCTATTCTAACCACTTTTGTCAGTATTGTAGTGGTCTAGTGTTCACTTGTTGCTTTCTGTCTACATCGTAGAGAGAAAATTATATACATAGGCTTGCTGCTGATTTAAAATTTTGGAATTTACATGTACCCTCTTCCTTTTTATTTGGTTATGAAAAATGGGTCGTTATCATCTGTTCCAGAATATACTATCATCAAAATATCAATATGTGTAAACTTTGCTACCACCACTCAATGATGAGATTATCAAGTCATTTATAGATGTTTCTAATGTTTGTATGTTTCAGATGTTCCTCAGCTGTATGATAACAAGACTGTGGTGTCTGATGTTAGTGTTACAAAAATCACACCTAGTTTTGATAACAATGTTATAAAGAATGAACCTGATATGAAAGTGCCAGATATTGAATTGAAGGACTG
Organism: Spisula subtruncata; assembly: GCA_963678985.1. Classification (NCBI taxonomy): domain Eukaryota; kingdom Metazoa; phylum Mollusca; class Bivalvia; order Venerida; family Mactridae; genus Spisula; species Spisula subtruncata. Next base: position 23,404,717 of record OY787661.1, read on the forward strand.
TTTTATTAACTTGAAGAAAATATCAACTGATGACTTACAAAAGTCTGTACAAGAATCTACAAAACTGACAGTTAAGAAACGAGGACGACCTAGAATATCTACAATAAGTGAACCTGAAGCTTCAACTACTGCAGGCTTAACACATTCTACATCTGAATCACCGACACTGATTAAAAAGAAAAAGGGAAGACCAAGTAAATCTACAGTTAGTGACACTGTACCATTGGCGTGTACAAGTGCCATGTCTGACTCTCCAAGATCTGACTCTCAGAAATCTGAATCTCCAACACTGATTGGTAAGAAAAGAGGAAGAGGTCGACCTTCAATAGATAAAGATACTGTGAAGAAATTAAAGAAAGGTTCGGGGCTAAAAGTGAAGATATCTCTGAATAAGAAAGCCAACAAAGAGGATAAGCATGTAGTTGGTGATGCTGAACAGGCTGGCGAAGGCAAAGGTGATACTGAAAATACCGACATAGATTCTGTCACTGATGATGAGTCTAAAATCACCAAAAATGAAAGTGCTGCAGGGAACATAGACTCTGATACTGACAGTGAACCTGAGTTTGCTGATGACATTGAAGGTGTTGAAGATGACATTGAAGATATGGATGAGACTGTTAATGATGATGATTCTGTTAAAGATTCGGATTATCAAGTTGAAGATTCTCCTAGTGAAGAAAAGGAAATAAAAGATCCTGACTATGGTACTAAACTAAAAAAGAAAATGAAAGTTAAGAAGGAGACGTTCAAATGTGAAAAATGCAATAAGACCTACAAGAATGAGATGGCTTATAACAAGCATGTAGAGACAATTTGTGGTAAACAAGTGGTGAAAATAAAGAAGCGGATAAGGGATGGGAACTCAGGGCATGGTGAATATAAATGTGAAACATGCAAGAAAGTGTATACATATAAACGTAAATATCTCAAACATTATGAGAACGGTGTTTGCAAGTCTCAGTGCAAATATTGCGGCAAAGTTATAATTGACATGCCAAGACATATATTTCATAAACATGAGCTTGAGCAGGAAAAGTTCCGTTGTGAAATTTGTCAGAAGAGAGCGTATGACAAGCATGAATTGAGAGATCACATGTGGGTGCACAGTGATGTTAAAAACTACATTTGTGATCAATGTGGCAAGTCATTCTTCACTCCTGTAGCATTGTATGCGCATAAAAAAACACATCATGAGGAATCGATAACTGTACCACAATGTACGATTTGTGCAAAGACTTTTAAAACAGCATCATCAATATGGTATCATATGAAGGTGTATCATTCAGATGAACGTAATTGTGTCTGTGAGATATGTGGGAAGAGGTTTAAGACGGACCGTTGTGTGAGGACACATATGAGGATGCACTCTGATGTTAGACCATATCGTTGTGATGTATGTGACAAATCTTACAAGTAAGTTACCATGGTTATCTTTCTACAAATCAAGAATGAGTAGGTTGTAACTACAAAATCAATATTTTGATAAACGAGAAAAAAAATGTCAGATATTTACTTTTAACTTATGGTAAACTTCATTTTGGTCAACATGACAAGTTCCGATTATCATAAAAATAGGCTGATATAAGAAGCGCTTTACGTTATGATGCAGATTTCAAATATGTATCAGTCTTATAAAGTCATAAGTAGTAGTTACGACCTTCTCATCATAAGCCAGAAAAATAGTTGTATCAAATGTAACTGTCATTGATAAGAGTAAAACAAAAACAAAAATGTTTGGTAAAGTTTATCAAAAATAGTTTGTTCATCAATGTAATTGTTACAGTTACCAGTGAGCTGTATTTCTACTGCTACTAAGGTCCCTGACCCAGAAGTTCGAGGTGGGAAATATTGATGCTTTAGTATGTTAACATGGGGAATTGATGTTGTATCTTCCAGTTCGGAAAATCTGTGTAATGGGGGACCAATTTTAGCAGAGTTATGGCTATTATCTGAAGTGGAAGTCAGTGTTTCCTGAAATTTGCACATTTCTTGCACACCCTTACTTGACTCTCAGCATAGTTTATTTAAGGTAACTTCTGGTCTGCCTGGTGTCAGCATAATGTGACAGGGTAATCTTTGTATGACTGACATACTGTTGGTCAATATTATATTAAAAAATAAACCAAATGCATCTTGACTAATTGTGAATTCAATATTTCAGATATGTTCACCAAATGTATGCCCATAAGAGGATATACCATAACAAGATTCGACGCTTTTTCTGCTCCGTCTGCAGCAAAGGATTTTACTTTGAAAACTTGTTGAAAGATCATATGAATATTCATACAGGGATTAAAGCACATTCGTGTGACAAATGTAGCTATACATCATATACACGGGAACAGTTGACACAGCATCGACGAAAACACAGAGGAGAGAAAACAGTCATAGTGGAACCCGTTCCAGATGCAAATACGACTTTTGTTTATGCTATTCCAGTTTTGGAATAATGCATAAATTTGGTATGGTAAAACATCTATATTAAGACCACCTGTGAAAACTGGTCTCTCTATATAGTTAGTCTTGATAGATCCCATTTAAACAAAGAAAAAACTTAAAATTTGCATCTGACAGACCCTATCAACTTTCAGGCTTTCAAAATCTAGGAAGATGTCTTTGTAGCATGCACAGTTGCATGTGATAACTTCATATTCTTTGCATTTTAAACAATATATAATAATGCCACATTTTATCATATAACACGATCAGTAACTACTGATTTGAAGGTCTATATCAACCAAAGGAACAACACAAAACTTAACACAACATGAATAAAAAACAAATACTAGTATTTGTTATATTGATGGAGTTTACTTCTCAATGATCACAAGATTCAGGATTGCTCAATACTGGAATATGAGATGAAATGGTATATCTCAGGGTTGATTTTACAGTTCTTTTATAGCAAAACACCAGGAGCTTCCGGGGCCCGCTGGCCCCCTGATCCCCCAGCCAAGGCTTCGCCCTGGACCCACCGGGGGTCCTAGCGGCCCCCTGGCCCCCAGCCGTTAACTCAATTTTTTAATTGGCCCAACACAATTTTGAGCCAGAGCTAGCCCTGTATATAAACAAAAACATATTTACTTAACATTGTACAGACAGTCCCCAATATAACTCACTGTTTGTTCCCATTGAAGAATATCTCAGTATAGTGAATTCCACTAGATTATTGATTGGCAGTGTATTTTTACGGAGGAAAAAGGGTTATGCACATTGAACTAAATAAGTAAATTGTACAACATATTTTTATCAACCGGATTTTCCAAAGGAAAAAAGCTAGTTATTAGATTGGCAATTTCGGTTGGCCAATGGTCAGGCTGGGGTCTACTTTTCCTTTCCGTTGAATAACTTTGGTTAGGAAAGAGATATCATGGTAAAACTTGCTGTGTACGTAGCTTATGAAAAAGGTTGGGAGGGATAGAAATGAGTTGGTAGGGTGAAGGTCACTGTTACTAAAAATAGGAAAACATCTTCGTTCAATATTTTTAGTTTACATTGAGGTATCATAATTGAACATGCAGTGTAGGTAGCTTTTTTGTGATAAAATGCAGTTTTCATGGAATTTCCAAGTCTTGTTTTCAGTAAAATTATAAAGTAAATACACAAATATATTAAATTAAATAAGCATTTCGTCCTAAACTATGTTGCATTTTTTACTGTACATTGGTGAACCACAGATATAATGCAGACTCAAGTTGTTCATGCACTCTGTTTCTATTACATGTACATTTGGACCAAGGGGAGTCTAAATAGTGTTCTCAACTTTCAAAATGCCACTCGGTGTCAAAAGTTCTGCAGGTTTATCCAACAAGTAACTATAATAAACACTTATTTCACACTTGCCCAACTTACTATTCAAAATAGCAGACACACTGCAATTGGTAATGCTTGTGGAAAGACTACGTTGTAAAGGACATCTAAATTCTGTGCAACCTGCGAGTCCATCCCTAAGCACCACCAATTCAACAATTCTTCACCCTTCTCTCTATGATGTTGTACTCCCACTAACAACTTCTTCCTCATCTTGCATCTCATTCACTTCCTCTGTTCCATTAAACGAGTTTTAGAAATTTTATTAAGCTCACCATATTTCCTGGACAAGTTTGATATAAATATGTAACGTAAAACGCAACTCGAGCAAGTTTTACTATGTTTTGTCAAAAGTCCCTAACACAAACTCTGTCTTGCAATGTATGAAATCAAGTTTATATAGGCACATGGTGACAATTTCTGGAGTGCTAAAACTAAACATTCTTATTTAATACAAACTGGTACTCTGTGCTGATAAAGACAAAATGCGGAGCCATAAATCGGCATTAGTCTTATCCCAGGGCTGAAGGTTTATAGCTTGACGCAACCTTAATTGCCCGTCATATGAGCGCCATGCAAAACCAACATGGTGATTTGCTTCCTCTCTGATTATCGACATAATTATAGTTCAGCAACTCAGGAGCTTTATTAAGGAATTTGTTTTATGTAAATACTAAAAAATTTAATAAAAGCATCAGTCCAATTTTCGATGTTCTGAATTTTATCAGTGAAAGGTTTTACCTTTGTCTCCAACACCCCATGCTTGTTTAACATAATTGTCCAACCTTGCTCATACATAAATGCCAATTCCAAACAGCCCTTCAATAGGCAGGCTAAATTTATGTATTAATTTGTTGTGCCAAATCTTTTCGCAGATCTGGTCGGGGATATGGGTAGATATGTCATCCCCATAGCACCTATCACTTCCATCCCACTATCCATGATTAATCATACTAGGATGATTTATGTTGTCTAAGTGTAATGCTATTCATCGTTTGTTCGAAATCAATAATTGAATTAGAATTAGTAGACACCCCGGAGTCGCTCCTTGTGTTGCCTGGGTTGTTGACCTCTTGCCGAGCTTACTTTTTACATCTAAAGCATGTTGTAACACTTTCGATATTTCCTAACCGACACAATTTTAACACATCCACGTTCAGTTTTTCACATTCATTTATTAACTCCTGTTTTTTTAAAGAAGCAATATTTTTATCATCAATGTTACCAATTTTGGGATTTTCCACATCGTGGAATTTTGTAAGCATTTCTAGCTCCATGCTGACAGTGCTCAGTTAACAACTGATAATATAACCCCACTTTCCTGCCTTATCTAATTGGAGCTACTGGAGGGTTTACTTTCAATAGCATTAGTAGCCGAGTTACTCCATAATTCACCTGAGTTGGGTCCGTCACTCAGATGGACCAATTCCACTTCTTCCAAATCTTCTTGTGGGTCAGCCTGTCTATGCTGTTTTGGCACTCTAGATAACACTCTGGATTCGCTTTTTCACTTGAGTAGATCCCGTTATCATCCGTTACGAATGTAACAGATGGTGCTCTCGGCTGTGAAGGGCTAGGTTAGTCAATACAAGCCATTGTTTTACAACTAGTATCAGTCAAGTTTGATGAAATTTCGTGCTTGGGTGGTGAGCGATAATCAACATCAGTTCATCACAATGATAACAACGGTTGAACTTTGTCATTTTCAAATAGTTTTGAAAAAAAGAGTATCCGATTTATTTTAGATTTAAACAAAGTTTACAGTCAAGTATGTGATACTGATTATATCAACAACTCACTCCTTCATATATTTAATCCAATAATCCATTTTCTTAATCAATTAGTATCAAATAAACACATTTAATCACTGTTTTTATCACATCAACTGAAACACTTCCTATTATTCAGACATGCACTATTGTCCGTGGGGCCCTTTTCCACTTTTTTTGCCAGTGAAAACGTAACTTGATATGACTGTGTCTATCCACTTTTTGTTATGCCTGTTTTGTTTGGACTTCATAATTTACAGATTACTAGTGATTTTCTGAATGTTTTTGTGATTTTTCTCTTCTAATATTCTTTTCTCTTGCATCTACTGATTTGGAGGCATATAGTGATTGTCTTGTCCTTGCCTGTCCGTTTCTTCTTCGATCAGTCCGTTCGAAAATGTTCCAATGGTGGTATCGGGGCCGGCTCCCAGCTGATGGTTCATCTATCTTCCCACTCACTAACGCTTCTCGTCTTCCTATCATGCCTGCGCCAGGCCCTTACGGCAGTCTTTAGAACTTTGGCTAGTTCTCCGTTCCCCGGATTTCCCACCAACCAGTGGGTGCACTGCAATGAAGAATCCATTCTTCTCCGTTAGGAATTTTTCCGTTAGGTTGGCCCGGAAGATGTTCCTCAAGGACCTTCCGGGGTTGGTCCTTAAGGTCTACCAATCTCCTGTACGACTTCGTGTTGTTGTCCAGACACCAAGGGCATATCACTCTCAGAAACCCGTGACACATGGCGTTGTTCCTGAAATACTCCCTCTTCGTAAAGGCCAGGCCTCTTCACAATCGTTGCCCCAACAAGTATACATCTGAAATGATGGATATCATTATAACTTATAATGAGTAATCACAGTTACTCTTCTTGGTGTCCTTCTCACATACATCTCCCATCCTTTCTACGAGTAACAAGCAGTCGTTGGCTGACCAGTTAGGATTTTGTTTCTTGTCAGTGGCCATTTTGTTTACGGAAGATGATTTGGCGCGTGGAAATTCCACTTCCGTTACTATTTTAAGAACGGGAAATACCTAGATTGCTTGACAACAAGTTTAAGGAATAACTTATGTGAAAATATTTATTTAGATAAGGATAAGGAAATCCTTTGCTGAGTATTTCCTTAAACGCAGATAAGGAGAAACTTAGGGTTGAAAAATTCCTTATAAATCCTTAACTTTATGGATAAGAAAAATCTTAACATTATCCTTAAGATTCTTTGTGAATTCCGCCCCATATCAGTAGCTATCCAAAGATACAAAAAATGTCCTTACAGCATCACTATTATCACTGTAAATTGCTGAAAACCTTGGAGGAAATTTAATATGGCTTCATTATGAGATGCATAAATGACTGAGGACATACAAACTGTCATTAACAGTAGAACTATAATAATAAATCATAACTTATAGAACTGTTAGAACTTTTTTTCTCTTTCTTTCAAAGTTTCTCCATAAAACTGACTGGTTTCACATTCTTTCTTTCCTGAAATCCAGGGGTCCTATTTTCTGAAAGTTCAGTACCGTAAAGTAAAGTACCATAAAATAAAGTACCGTAAAGTAAAATAAATAAGTTGGTCTCTTCATCAGACTCTTCTAAATACATGCCCCTACAGTACAAGACCTTATCAAGCGTGCACAGTTTATGAGCTCAAGTCACCACAGACTCTGTTCTATCAAAGCCCACTTCTCCAAGTCCAGCCACCCTGGGAGTTCCAATGTTTCCTTTAGCTTATTGAAAGCAATAACGCTCAGAATTTTCTTTGGATGGAACCCAATTACTGGGACAACACCTTGATCCATCCATATGGGAAGAGTTGACTCTGTAGAGTACATATCAGCATCACAAAAGACACCTACTGCACCCACAAGGTCAGTTCATGGATCCCAAGGGGATTCAGATCGCTAATCTCCTTAAGAGATGGATTCCTTATCCCCATTTCCCTCATGAACATATTAAGGTGACAATGGCTATCAAAGGGTTGAGGAAGTTTGGGTAGCTGTTCACGGTCCTCCAGAGAGAGCTCAAACAACTGCTTCAAGTTCTCCTCTTGATGTCTTTCCGATTGACAAACACCCCTAAGCTGCTGCGGGTTGGTTTCAGTTCCATGTCCACTGGGACTGGTTCTCCTACTCTGGTACACAGCTCATGCGCAGCTGTGCATGTTTGGCCATCTAGGGTCTCCCCCGCTACCTGGGAACCTAAGGTCTCCAGGCCTTACCCCAGGATTGTTTTAAGGGGCTGTGGTGATTAAGTGCGGACTAATCAGGGGTGGGGTCGATTTTTCCTACTCTTGACGGATGCGCTCCTGGTTGAGCATGGCTTGAATGACGGTAGTGTTTTAATGTCTCTGAGCGCTGTTGGCAGCTGTGAAACATTGTTCACTGTATATGACAGTCCTCGTCCTCGGCACAACTAGAAGAACAGAATCATTTGGAGATCTTAGCTGTCTCTGTGGAGTATATACTTCGAACCTACTTCTGATGTAGCCAGGAGACTTTCCATGTCTTGCTTTGAAAAAGTGAGTCAAGACCTTGTACTCTACTCTGCAGTATACAGGTAGCCAGTGAAGATTCTTCAGAACAGGAGTAATGTTTTTGTAACGCATGTCCGTGTGATGAGGCGGGCAGCTGTATTTTGAATAATTTGTTGTTAGCAGATGCTGAGCTTAATGTTACTGAATGTTCAAACACAGTTGGATGTTACTGTAGTCTGGAAGTTGTAAAGTTCATCATCATCAATGGTTATGTCCAAGAATAAAATAGAGCTGTGTTATAAACACTAAACTATGTACAACACAGCTATGAAATATATAATTAACACTGGGCCATATCATTGCCCCGCTGTTCTTTATAGCAAAAGCCTATTCTTATATAACACATAAAAAATCCACAGTATGCTTATTGGCACTAATATGACTTGAATTACAGTACACAAAATATCCATTGTTAAAAATTTAAAGTTAAAATCAATCCAAGTACTGGAAATATCCATAATTATCTATTCTAAGAGTTCACGAAATGTCCATAGTTTTAGCAAATCAATTGAAGCTAAAATCCATCCATGTACTGGGAATATCCATAATTATATATATATATATATTATATAATAATTAAAAAAAACACGGTGGGGATGAGCTGTCAAATAAACAGAAGTAAAATTATAAATGCATCGGTCCATCTTTCTATCGTATCTATGGACTTTGACATTGTCCCTTTGGGGGATTAATAACAAAATACTGTACTTTCAAACATACTGCAATATGCACAGTCACTAATATAAAACATATATGAACAACTGATCATATATAGACTAGAAACAAGATATGAAAAACATACAAGAATAAGTATCTTCATGACTAGCACAATAATTTCAAGTATCTTACGTTATTGCCTTAATCAATTCAGCATTTGTTATTGGTACGTCTAATTCTGCGAACATAATTTTTGCTTCTGATGATTGAAAGGTTTCATTGAATTGAATAACATCCTCGTCAGCTTGAAAAAATTTCTGCCAGATTATTTATTGCCTTGAAATATTCTGTAAATGAGTCAATTGATATATTGCAGCCTTAGTTTTACTTCCGTATGCTGGACCGGAACTGTCTCGGAGAAGTTTCCAATAAAGTTTAGCATTTTTTGTTTTTTCTTTTAATAGCTTGTTTGTTCTGGACTGTGCCTCTCGGAAGTTACATTGTCTTATACTATTTTTGTAAGAAGTGCGGGCTGATATCATATTTTCTCTGTTTATATTTTGTTTTTACGATAAATGTTTAAAAGCCTATAATAGTCATGTCGTTGAGATGAGACCTCCTCATTTAACTTCGGTTTATACGTCTCAAATGGTGCATCCGTGTTTGACTTATTTACTAGAGGTTTACAAACTAAATCAAGTTTTTCAACAAATTTGTTGATTGAATAATCAATACATTCACGGCTATTTGCCTCATATAAATGTTCAATTAAAATATGCAAATCTGACAAAAAACTGTCGCTTTTTATAACGGTTATGTAAGAATCTTGTTTATTGTTATTCCACTTATACGAATCTTTGATATTTTTGCCAGTTGTAACATTTGTGATTAAAACATTTTGTTCCACAGCTCTAATTGCTGGGAGGGAAAACTCTACTAAGCAATGGTCAGATAATAAATTGGGTTCATGAACTTTAAAACTACTAAAACTGTCCAATAATTTTGGATCAACAATACAATAATCTATAAGGCTTGAACCTTTTTTACCAATATGTGTGCACGAACCTTTGTCACCGCACGCTCTGCCATTTGCAATGCGCAAGCCAGACTGTTTAAGAAAATCTATTAGCAATTGTCCGTTTGAATTGGTTTTGAGATCTTGTGTTAAACATGACAAACATACATCGGGCATATAATCATCGGGTAATAAAGTTTGATTCAATAAATACATATTATCATGAACAACACAATTGCACAATTTGCCCACACGGGCATTCAGATCACCTAGCAACATATAAAAACAATCACTATCTCGGGTACTCTGTATAACAGCCATATCGTTGACCAGTTCATCAAAAAAGTTATCATCTATCAGACTATTTCTAGTGGAATTAGATGGTATCAAATAGCTAAGACAAATAATCAAATCTGCATTAAAACCAAAGTGACTCTTATCCATGATATACCACACATGTGAGTCATCTTTATATGAAATAATGTTGTTCAGGATATCATTATCAATAAGCAAGCCTTTTCGTAAATACAAAATAATACCCCCAGAATTCCTAGTTGTACCTTTAACTTTAACAGTTCTATTCAATTCAAAATGTTCAAAATTATCTACATGAAAATTGTATTCTACACTTCCCCAAGTTTCTGTTAACATGCAATATCATTATCACTAAACATTTTTTAGTTCACTTGAGTCAAGTTTGTTATGATATTTATTGATTAGACCGTTTATATTCAGCAGGGCAAAACGAACATGTGCGTCGTTACTAGCGGAAACTTCCTGCTTTTCATCCTAACAGTTCATTGGCTGTGTAGCCGTAGCTCCGCCCTGTGACCTGTCCGTCGACTCATTGCGCACACCTGTAGTATTTTCCTATAATCGATTGGCCGGTGTTTTATTGTAATTACCACATGGTTTACTATTACTACGATTTGTTGATACTGAGCTAGCACATGGAGCCTTGCAATGCATCTAGACGTTCTTCGATTTCTACGATTAATCACTGGTTCTGTAGACGTTCCAGCAGAAGCTGGCACTGATTGAGGTAAGATCGATTGTGGTAGTGTTGGATTAGGTTGTGAAGACGTTTCAACAGATACTGGCACTGGTTGCGGTGAATTAGCAGGCTGTGTTGACGCTCTATTAGGGTTCATATTTGACATATTACAATCTGTACTACTTTTCTCACTAACTTTGTAAATTTTGGCCCATTTTAGGCATACCCCCAGTTTCCGTTCTAAACAGCGAATCTACACTTGTACTTTGACCTTTAACATTACCTTCGTTTTGATCATATGTATCAATCTCACCCCTCACAAGCATGCCCATAACTGCTATTTCAGCAGGACATGTATTTATAACTTTTGTACTTATTGTTACTGCTTGTGCTAGGTTGGGTACATTCCATATTCCAATGACCTGGTTTACCACAATTGAAACATAAGCCAGGACGTCTGTTTCCATTTGGCGCACGTTGAGTTGTACCTGACATCGAGGGACTATCTACCACCTGTCGCTGTCTTCTGTATGGTGTTGATCTACCGCACCGACTCTTGACCCTATCAGATTTAGCCTTTCTTACAGCTCTCGCCTCGGCTTTGTATATTCGTTTTTCATCTTCGCTGTCGCTTGCTATAGGGTTACTTTCATATTCAGCTACAAACCGCCACCCCAGTTCAGATTTGTCCGCTAGCTGCACCAGTTTTTGGCGTCTTTTTACGATATCCAAAGTACCATAAAGTAAAGTACCGTAAAGTAAAGTACCATAAAGTAAAGTACCATAAAGTAAAATACCGTCAAGTAAAGTACCGTTAAGTAATGTACCATAAAGTAAAGTACTGTTAAGTAATGTACCGTAAAATAAAGTACCATAAGTAAAGTACAGTTAAAACTCGATATTAAGACCACAAAAGTGGTCTTAATATCGAGTTGGTCTTATTATCGAGTTTGGGTGTATTGAGTTTATCAGTATCACTAAACTTCCAGTTGAAACATGTAATGGGTGTTTCTCAACATGTGTGTGGTGTTTTTAATACTCATTACTGTTGTGTGATTTAAATGAGTGACATAATAAAACATAATTAATATAATAATGGAACAAAACTGATTATTAATTACACAATTTTTCTTTATTTTAATTACATGTATATGTATGCAAAAACATTTTTTGGTAAACCATCTTGTTCATGTAAAGCACAGAATACATATAAACGTAAACAACAATCTATAAGCTTCAGCATAGTGTTCATATGATTATTTCTAAGTTCTCAAAGGGACATAACTCCATGACATTACTGGAAGGCAAAGTAATCTATCTTAGATTTTGACACATTAAGGCATTAACTTCCTCCACTGGGGATTTCTTGGTTAGTCGTTTACGTTTACTGCCATGGTTCTGTTCATAGGCTTCAATATGATCAGCTTTTCTCTTGAGGATTGAGTGAACCTGAAATGTAAAAACATAAAATATTATAGACAAAGTAAAACTTGTGTTAAAAGACCACCTGAAACAAAACCTGTATACAAAGACCTTGCATATTATCTCCTATCAGACCCTTTACAATTTTATCTAACAGACCTGTTACGAGGGGCCACCCATCAACAAATACTTTAGCTGTTCCATTGGTGGTCTTTACAGACAGGTTGTACAAACCAATGAAAGACAGCTGTCAATAAGTAAAGTTATTCTTATAGGAAATGCCACATAATGAATAACATCATTTGCTACAATATGGCAGTATGATTTTTTTTTTAATTTTAATGTCACTTTTGATCTTCCATAGTCAACAGATGTGGTACATTTCAACAATCAGCAGTCCATTCAATTATCCTACTTCACGAAAAGTAGAGGTCAAGTTAAATCACCTGAGTTTTCCCAATCCCATACTGTTCTGCTAATTTCCTCTGACTTTTCCCTGGACTATCTTTAATCAAATTAAATTTCTCTATCACATTAAGCTCTACAGGCTTTCCACTCATCGTGGAGATTTAGCTAATTTATAACTTTGTAGAAAATGCAGATGTTTACCAATTGCAATCAAATTGAATTGTGATTAAATAATTTGGTCTTTAACTTCTACAGTGTACAAATTCAATCCGATAATTACGAATGTTTACACAAACATTTTTGTTTGTCTGTCAATTAACGACTTTAACAATCAAAGAGATACGAAATGTGTGACCCCTCTCTACTCAATTAAAGGTATAACAAAGGACTAAACAATAAAATACCCACCTCATGGTTAGTTTATGACGCCTGTGGCGATTAAATGGCAGTCAATTAGTGCATTGAATTAACAACATGTCACCATTTACGACCTTGACCGGCGGCTCGACTAAAATCAATACTATCCGTACTGAAACGGCACGTGGTCGTTGAATCAAGTTGAAGGTGTGACTTTATGCATTGTTCGGGACCAAATTAGTGGTCGCATTACGCAATATCGAGTTGCCCGCATTATCGAGTTTTGCGACCATTGATTTATATAGAGAAAACATCGGGACTGAGAAAAAGTGGTCGTAATATTTAGTTGGTCGTATTTTCGAGTTGGTCGCATCATGAGGTTTTACTGTACCGTAAAGGAAAGAACCATAAAGTAAAGTACCATAAAATGAAGTACCGTAAAGTAAAGTACCGTATAGTAAAGTTCCTTCAGACGCTTCTAAATACTAGGGCTGTAACGGTACGCTCACCTCACGGTATGATACGTACCGTCAATTTTTCTAACGGTTCGGTATATTTCGGTATGATAAGATATTCTCTAACAGCAGCTAAATAAGTACAAATTTTAAGTGACAATGAATTTGTTGGATCTATAACAGCAATTATAATGTTGCTATCAACTATTTTAAATGAATTTCGACAATATGAGGCATATTTTGATACAATTAAAACGAGTGATGCATGGTAATTTTACATAATCAGAGGACGTTCAGATATTTTTGTCCTCTTAATATTATTTTGCTCATTAAAAAGATTATACCGAACCGTACCGAAATTTGCCATTCTTGTACCGTGAACCGTGTGGGACTGAAGTCCGCGGTCTTTCGTGTACCGCGGTATACCGTTACAGCCCTACTAAATACATGCCCCTGCAGTTGAGCACAAGAACATGTTCTCGCTAGAGAAGCTACAAGACCTTTCATGCGTGGGTAGCTGATGAGCCGAAGTCACCGCAGGCTTTGTTCTATCAAAGCCCACTTCTCCAAGTCCAGCCACCCTGGCAGTTCCAATTTTCCTTAAGCTTATTGAAAGGTTTCTTTGGATGGAACCCAATTACTGGGACAACACCTTGATCCATCCATATGTGAAGAGTTGACCCTGTAGAGTACATCTCAGCACCCGCTACCTGGGAACCTAAGGTCTCCAGGCCTTTCCCCAGGACTTTTTTAAGGTGCTGTGGTAATTAATGGCAGATAAATCACTGGGGTGGATTCAATTCTTTTCTAAAATTGTAATCATAATGATGCCTTTTTAATTATATGATACGCAATACAACAACCATTTTTATTACATATATTTCATTATTTTTCTTCATAATAACAACAACAGTACACATTCTGTTTATATATTTTTTTTTCTTCTGCATTCATAAAACAACATATATATTTACATATTAACATCTTACTTCAGATAACAATTAATAAAGCTTTTTATATCTATAAAAATAAATCTTACTAATCTCCGGCTTGTTTCCACTCATATACATTTGCACCTGTTTGATAGGATGTTCAAGGCATGTAAATTTACTCAAAATCAATGTTCAATGAACCAATGAATTGGGGACACAGGGAGAACAGAACAATAGATAAAGAGATCTAGTCAATGGGTACTTGTAATCTCATCACAACTATTATAGGTTGGATCTCCTGTCCTTTTCGCCGTGCCATTTCTTAACTGCATTATTAAAATCAAATTCACACAACTCTAGCTCTGATCCCTGCATCGAAATAGTCAGCAGAGCGTTCAGAACTTTCTAACTCCATGATGTCCATGTAATGCTTTGAAAACATGAGTCAAGACCTTGTACTCTACCTTGTACTGTACAGGTAGCCAGTGAAGATCCTTCAGAACAGGAGTGATGTGATTGTAACAGGGTGTCCATGTGATGAGGTGGGGGCAAGCTATATTTTGAATAATTTGTAGTTAGCAGATGCTGAGCTTAATGTTACTGAAAGTTCAAACACAGTTGGATGTTACTGTAGTCTGGAAGTTGTATAGTTCATCATCATCAATGGTTATGTCCAGGAATAAAATGGAGCGGTGTAATAAACACTAAACTATGCACAACACAGCTAAGAAATATATAATTAACACTGGGCCATATCATTGCCTTGCTGTTCTTTATACCTTCATAATGGGTTTGTTTACCCTCGCCACCGGGAGATCCCATATGGGCGAGCTTTAAAGCTGAACTCCTATTGTTATATAACACAAAAAAATCACAATGCGCTTATTGGCACTAATTTGACTTGATTTACAGTCTACAAAATTTCCATTGTTAAAATTTTAAAGTTAAAATCCATCTATGTACTGGGAATATCCATAATTTTATATATTATATAATAATTCACAAAATGTCCATGTGAATTACTTTCTCCTTTGTTTAGCAGGGGCCATGTTTTCTTTGTTTGGCTGTCTAGCTCTGTCAAGATTGGTTATTTTTCCTTCGATTGGGGAACTACCATTCCTAAAGTCCTGACACCTAATTACATTTCATGAATTGTGTTATAGTGTCTACTTCCTGAGAACGAAACGCTTTTGACCTCTTTATTGGGATAGGCGATGCCATCTTTGTTGTTAGATATCGTCTGACCGTAATCTGACACTTAGCGGGAGAATGACGTCATGAGCGTGTTGAGTTCTGGGATATGGTTAAAAATCTGATAGGTGACCAAGCTGTTAACCCGGTTTATATAATCCGATTTCCAGGCTGGTACCTAACCAGAATTTTAACCTGTACTTGATTTATTTTGTTGTTGATCTCCTTAAGGAGGGGTCTTCTTGATCCTGGTACAAGATTGCTGTCAAACAATTTTGTTCTCTGGGTCGTAAAACAGGCACTATATTCAGCTGTAGTTGCACGGAAGTTCCTGTTTGAGGCTGTAGAGAAGGTGTATACCAGGGTTCGAATTTAAGCTCGCATACTCGCTAATAGCTTGTAGAAATTCAGAATAGCGTGTGACATTTAAAGTCACTCGCAAAATTTAGCGAGTATGAAAAAGAGGAGCAAACACCAATAAAAGTCCTCCTTAACGAATTGCTTATAAATTTCAACAAAACAACGTGTTTTCTGTCGCTAACTTTCGGTCGAAACTTGCATTGATCTGTCAAACGAGTAAACAGGAAATCCTTTTGCTTGATATACTATGACCGAGATATTGCAATTTTTCATGCCTAAAATTTTCTTTATCGGATCGCAGATATCTGCTAAAATACACCAACAATCATCGAGAACAAGTTTGTTACAGTTAGTAATAAATTCAATGAATCGATTTACGACGAAGAGGAGCATCAAATCATGCAATAATAGCAACAAACTGAAATGTCACCTGTTTCCGCGACGCCGATGGAAAATCGACGTAACAGACTTACAATTTTCGTACCCGACATTCGCACCAAGCATAAATCGATGCATGAATGATGAAGCTTTAAGTTTTAAATGATTTAACACGTATGTGAACTGCAGTTTTCGTTTTAATGTATCTTGATTTTTTGTTTATCTGTTTCATGCTTCAGGCATAGTGATTAAGGCATAGCACTTTATAGCAGTTAATTTTTAATTAAATGGGTTAATAAATTTTAATATTTTTTTTTAGCTAGTAGCTTTTCCTTTTAGCTAGTGAACCCAAATGGCACAAGCTAATTTTAGCTAGTAGAAAATATCGCTAAATTCGACCCCTGTATACAGTCTCTGTTTTTGCATGGAAGTTCATGCTTGAGGCCCTAAAACAGGTGTATTCAGCTGTTGTTGCAAGGATGTTCCTGCTTGAGGCCCTAAAACAGGTGTATTCAGCTGTTGTTGCAAGGATGTTCCGGCTTGAGGCCCTAAAACAGGTGTATTCAGCTGTTGTTGCAAGGATGTTCCTACTTGAGGCCCTAAAACAGGTGTATTCAGCTGTTGTTGCAAGGATGTTCCTGCTTGAGTCTGCAGAGTAGGTGTATACAGTCTCTGTTGTTGCACGGAAGTTCATGCTTGAGGCCCTAAAACAGGTGTATTCAGCTGTTGTTGCAAGGATGTTCCTGCTTGAGTCTGCAGAGTAGGTGTATACAGTCACTGTTGTACTGATGTTCCCATGTCTTGAAGGTGGAGTAATGATCAGGCTGGCCTGATGTGTTATGACCAGTATTTCTGTGTTTCCGGGTGTAAACCTCGTTGACTGTCGAACTAGTTGACTCAGCCTCCATTTCTCCTATATGCTTTTTGGCGTATTCAAAGGATAAAAAAATTTGAATAGCTTTAGTGAGAGTCAATTGTTCTCCCTCATTTATCAGTTTCTCTCTGATTTTCTGGGATGCTACTCCAAACACCAGTCTATCCCGAATCATATCATCTTTGTCTTTGTAGCCACAGTCGTTTGCTAATAACTTAACTTTTGTTAGGAAGCTTTCAAATGTTTGATCGCCTTGTTGTTCGTTGTTGAAGCGATATCGGGCAAATATTGGATTTATCGTCGGCTGTAAGTGTTTCTTCACATGTCCGTATACAGCCTTTGGACTCTTATTTTCATCTTCCCACAGTTCAAGAGTTGAAAAAATATCTCTCCCTTTTTAGCTCACCTGAGCACAAAGTGCTCAAGGTGAGTTATTGTGATCACTCACCGTCCGTCGTCCGTCCGTCTGTATGTCCGTACACACCCACTGGTAGTTGTGGGGTGTGGAACAATAGGCTATATTTAGAGACTATTCATTCCGTTGCTTACGGGGTGCAAAATGTTGCTTATGGGGTTTTACAAACAAAAGGATGAACAAAAGAAAACCCCACAATGTCAAGTCAGTGAGAACGTCCGTCCGTCCACACTTTCAAACGACATCTCCTCTGAAACCATTTGGCCAATTTTGATGAAATTTTGCCAGGATGTACGTGGCATTGGGGGATTTAGTAATTGTTCAAATTATGGCCCTGGGGTCAAAATTGGCCCCGCCCCGGGGGTCACCGTTTTACTTAGACTTATATAGGGAAAACATATTAAAATCTTCTCCTCTAAAACTACAATGCCTAGAGCTTTGATATTTTGTAAGTAGCATCATCTAATGGTCCCCTACCAAGATTGTTCAAATCATGCCCCTGGGGTCAAAATTGGCCCCGCCCCGGGGGTCACCGTTTTACATAGACTTATATAGGGAAAACATATAAAAATCTTCTCCTCTAAAACAACAATGCCTAGAGCTTTGATATTTTGTAAGTAGCATCATCTAGTGGTCCCCTACCAAGATTGTTCAAATCATGCCCCTGGGGTCAAAATTGGCCCCGCCCCGGGGGTCACCGTTTTACATAGACTTATATAGGGAAAACATATAAAAATCTTCTTCTCTAAAACTACAATGCCTAGAGCTTTGATATTTTGTATGTAGCATCATCTAGTAGTCCCCTACCAAGATTGTTCAAATCATGCCCCTGGGGTCAAAATTGGCCCTGCCCCGGGGGTCACAGTTTTACATAGACTTATATAGGGAAAACATATAAAAATCTTCTTCTCTAAAACTACAATGCCTAGAGCTTTGATATTTGGTATGTAGCATCATCTAGTGGTCCCCTACCAAGATTGTTCATATTATGCCCCTGGGGTCAAAATTTGCCCCGCCCCGGGGTCACCGTTTTACATAGACTTATATAGGGAAAACATATAAAAATCTTCTTCTCTAAAACTACAATGCCTAGTGCTTTGATATTTGGTATGTAGCATCATCTAGTGGTCCCCTACCAAGATTGTTCAAATTATGCCCCTGGGGTCAAAATTGACCCTGCCCCGGGGGTCACCAGTTTTACATAGACTTATAAAGGAAGACATATAAAAATCTTCTTCTCTAAAACTACAATGCCTAGAGCTTTGATATTTGGTATGTAGCATCATCTTGTGGTTTTCTACCAAGATTGTGCAAATTATGCCCCTGGGGTCAAAATTGATCCTGTCCCAGGGGTCACCAGTTTCTATATTTACGCTCTACCTTTGTTAGTCTAAATTGTGCAGGGCTTCATTTATAATCAGGTGAGCGATATAGGGCCATCATGGCCCTCTTGTTCTCCAATCCATAACTGGAGATATGTCGCATGGACACTACCTTCCTTCCCTTTCAGTGGTCCAGTGAATATCAATTTGGAATGTTCAGCAAACTTCTCCAAGCCTCTGGGAGATTCATACTTTCCCAATTCATAGATGGCACGGGTACACCACTTAAATCCATATTTGCAAAATTCCAACTTATGTTAATACTTATAATATCTGTATGTAAAAACAAGTCCTCACAGAATGTTTACAAATTACAAATTTAATCCCACTTCTGACACCATGTAATATTATCTGTTCTATCCAGAAGTATATACTGGCAGAAGTACAAGCAATGTATTCTAACTACAAAATGTATATTTATTATAAATAACTATGAACG
This sequence comes from Spisula subtruncata, assembly GCA_963678985.1. NCBI lineage: Eukaryota > Metazoa > Mollusca > Bivalvia > Venerida > Mactridae > Spisula > Spisula subtruncata. Next base: position 23,424,109 of record OY787661.1, read on the forward strand.
AACTAAACATAAAAGAGATAGAGTGCAAGCCAGATAAGCCAGATAGTTCAATCCCACAATACAATCCATCACAAACTCCAACACACTATTTAATTTTTTTTGCGAAATCTCTTGTCTAACTTTATACAAGCTTTCATCTTGACTGCTTTTCTATCTCATTCTGAAACAGAGTCATGTCATGAATTTCGTGTTCATGACGAGTACGTTGTTGCAGAAGTAGAAGTTCTGCTTTTGCCCTTTCCTCTTCCAAGGTATAAAGTTTGTCGTCAAGCCCTCAAACAATTCTTTTGCAATGTCATTGAAAGGATAAAAATTCAAATACTCCCGAAGAACTGACACATTAATTGGTGAATACCCTAGGTCCCACAAACCTCCGTGAGTTGGTTGCACTTGGAGCCCTGGGTCTAAAGTACGGTCTCTGCGTTCCATGAGTGACATAAGTTCAAGCTCGTATTGGTGACTGGGAGCGAATGAATGGTTGTGGATACCAGATTGACCTAAGGGTGTTTAAATTACACGTCATTTGTGGGTGAGAAGCATTACAAGTTAAACAAACATGTACATAACTGCGCAATGGCTTATCGCAACTTCCCTTGAAATTAAAATCAAACCATATCTCATGTGTTACATTATCGAGCGGACCAGCAGACTTATTTGGTTGAACCATATGTAAAAGCCACAATTTGTTATCTATTACTGACCATTTTGTTGATGGATCACAAGCCATGCGCAATCTGAACTGCTGATCGTAAATCTTCCAACCAATCCCACCGTGCCTTGAATAGCACAAACGAATGTTAAGCATTTACTTCAATAGCTCCTGTGCACGGTGGGGATTAGCTGTTAAGTATGTCTCTTCCTTATTTCTCCCATCCATAACTGGAGATATGTCGCATGGACATTACCTTCCTTCTCTTTAAGTGGTCCAGTGAATATTAATTTGCAATGTTGAGCAAACTTTCTCCAAGCCTCTGGGAGATTCGTACTTTCCCCAATTCATAGATGGCACTGGTACACCACTTAAATCCATAATTGCAAAATTCCAACTTATGTTAATACTATATCTGTATGTAAAAACAAGTTCTCACAGAATGTTTACAAATTACAAATTTAATCCCACTTCTGACACCATGTAATGTTATCTGTTCTATCCAGAAGTATATACTGGCAGAAGTACAAGCAATGTGTTCTAACTACAATATGTATATTTATTAAAAATAACTAAGAACGAGCTAAACATAAAAGAGATAGAGTGCAAGCCAGATAAGCCAAATAATTCAATCCCACAATACAATCCATCACAAACTCCAACACACTATTTTTTTTTTTTGCGAAATCTCTTGCCTAACTTTATACAAGCTTTCATCTTGACTACTTTTCTGTCTCATCCTGAAACAGAGTCATGTCATGAATTTCCTGTTCATGACTAGTACGCTGTTGCAAAAGTAGAAGTTCTGCTTTTGCCCTTTCCACTTCCAAGGTATAAAGTTTGTCGTCAAGCCCTCAAACAATTCTTTTGCAATGTCATTGAAAGGATAAAAAGTCAAATACTCCCGAAGAACTGACACATTAATTGGTGAATACCCTAGGTCCCACAAACCTCCGTGAGTTGGTTGCACTTGGAGCCCTGGGTCTAAAGTACGGTCTCTGCGTTCCATGGGTGACATAAGTTCGAGCTCGTATTGGTGACTGGGAGCGAATGAATGGTTGTGGATACCTGGTTGACCTAAGGATGTTTAAATTACACGTCATTTGTGGATGAGAAGCATTACAAGTTAAACAAGCATGTACATAACTGCGCAATGGCTTATCGCAACTTCCCTTGAAATTAAAATCAAACCATATCTTAAGTTACATTATCGAGAGGACCAGCGGACTTATTTGGTTGAACCATATGTAAAAGCCACAATTGGTTATCTATTTCTGACCATTTTGTTGATGGATCACATGCCATGCACAATCTGAACTGCTCCAAGGGGTGCCCGACCTTGGCCTCGATTTTTAGAATGACCACGACCATATGATGAACGACCATTCGAACCACGTCCAGAAGAGTTATGCATTGCATTTACCGACAACGGTTTGGATGACTCCATTTCGGTTGCACGATTTTCGGACAACTCAAACGCACGAGTTTCCTCAATAAGTTTTTCTAGTGAATAGTTATCTCTTAATGCTCGGCGCCTGACTCTAGATGACGTGCATCCTTGTATGATTTGAGCTAGAATCTCATTATCCTTGTTGTGGAAATCACAAGTGCTAGCAAGTGTACGCAAACGAGTATAGTAAGTGTCAATATTCTCACCGGCTTCCTGCTTTGCCTGACGGAACTTGTACACCTCAAAACTTAGATTCTGCTTTGGCGTAAAATACAAACTTGAATGATTCACAAAGTTTCTGAAATTCATTCGGATTATGCATGGTTTCAGTAACCGTTGCACCCTCCGCATCAGTTATCTCCCTTGTGCTAGGAGTTGTGGAGCCTATTCATTTATCTATATCCGAAAACAAATCATAAATGTCATAAGCTTCCTCACCCACATTATGTAACAGGAGCGCTTTCTTCCTCCTGTCTTCACTGATGTCTAAAGCACAAATCATATTTTTAAATTTGTCCAACCATTATTTCCATCGAAGACCAGCACTGTTAGAGTTAGAATTTTGTCCATTCTGTACCTCAAACGGCGGAAAAGTGGGTAATGAAAACGCCATTGGATATCCTCGTCGCCAGATATTATGTCTTGGTGTATAAACAACAACCACAGCTCGTGTGTAATGATGATTGTACTGTTGATTTCTGCATATTACAAATGTCGACTAACACATGTGTGTTCTGCACGGATACCGTAATATTAACATAGTTGTGACAAAACCCAATAGGTATAACAACACTAAATCTATAGGTGTAATTACTCTAAATGCTTAAACACTACACTGCGCACGGTGGCAATGAGCTGTCAAATAAACAGATGTACAAATTATAAATGCATCGGTCCAACTTTCTATCGTATCTATGGACTTTGACACTGTCCCTTTGGGCTTAACATATATTAAACCATCAGGGGCTACGGCCATCTGATTTTAATCTTCCTGGCACTGAGCCGTTGTAACATGCAGGGAGCACAATTCAATGTACAGACCCGATAGTATCTTTGCCCTCACTAAGGGTTGTACCATGACTCCCAACTCCGATCTCACACTAGTTAGCATAACAGGTTGATAAATATAATTTATACCTGTCCAATCCGCTCCTGTGTTGCCAACACTACCACTAGGTTCTACTTGGCCCACACCATAGTTTGAAGTGTCCTCCGTTTGGCAAGCAACCCGCACATGTTGTACTTCATTAGCTTTCACTGTCGAAGACTTAATTCCTCTTGTTGTTTCTAGCGCTCATTTCCAATTGAAAATTATAGCCTTTTGTACAGAAAAACATTTTTAAGAATTAAATGACAAACTACCTCGTTACAGAAAACGAAGATGGCAGTGCGCATGTAATGTACATAGTGTAAAATACACTACAGGCAATAAGCCTATAAAAGTAAATAAATGTTTTAGCCGCCTCAAAATAAAATCACCTATCCTGAAGAGATAGCTGTCATTATTTCTTAATTGAATCCATATCACACTCTTAAACGCTTAAAACGCCATCGACCGCACAGTGTATTAAATGTTGTATAGTAAGACGATTGTATCATCCAAGTGAACGCTCCAATAACCTATAGTTGCATCGAGCATTGAGAAAAACTTTGCACCCAGCAACTGTGCTTTGCACCCAATAACTGTGCGGTTACTTCCTCAAATGTTTTCATGGGGTAATGAAGTCTCCGAATTGCTTTATTTAAAGCCTTTGGATCTATACACACGACTTGGGCTTCTCAATTATAACTAAGTTATTGACCCATTCTGTCGGGGGGGGGGGGTAACTTTGGTTATTATACCATGTTTTTCCATGCGGTCTAGTTCGTCTTTAAGTCCGTTTCTTAAACCTATAGGTACTCGTCTGGGTGGGTTTATAACTGGTACACAGTCTGGCTTCATGTATATTTTAACTTCACCTGGAATTAAACCTACACCATCAAAGATATATTTAGTTTTTAAGAACATCGGTCTGGTAGCTAGTGTCATTAACAGATAGTTCTTGACCATCAACTCAGGAGATTATCTTTATCAAATTCAGATCAATTGATGTATTGAGTGATAACAGCGGAGCTGATGTTGCAACATGATTTGCATAATCTTGTGTTCATGACTAACCTGTAACTTGACTACCTTTTACCTTAAGAGGATTCCCTGTATATTCTGACACCATGATTTGTTACTTTTCTGTCATGCTAATATCAGAAGTATACGGTTCTACCGAATAGGTAACCTTAACCAACCCAAAGTCTAGACACGACTGTAAACCAAAGAGAGGCGGTGATGTGGTATCAACCACATGAAACTCGACCTGCTCAGTACGTTTAAATTTTTAGCTCACCTGTCACTCTTCGTCCGTCGTCCGTCCGTCCGTCGTCCGTCAACAATTGGCTTGTGTACACTCAAGAAGCAACAGTTTTGATCCAATCTTCATGAAACTTGATCAGAATGTTGTACTCTATGAAATCTAGGCCAAGTTCGAAACTGGGTCATGTGGGGTCAAAATCTAGGTCTCTAGGTCAAATTTTAGACAAATCTTGTGTACACTCTAGATGTCACCAATTTGTTCCAATCTTCATGAAACTTGGTCAGAATGTTGTTCTCCATGAAATCTAGGACGAGTTTGAAACTGGGTCATGTGGGGTCAAAAACTAGGTCACTAGGTCAAATCTTCTAAAAACCTTGTGTACACTCTAGAGGTCACCAATTTCATCCTACCTTCATGAAACTTGGTCAGAATGTTGTTCTGCATGAAAGCTAGGCCAAGTTCGAAACTGGGTCATGCCGGGTCCAAAACTAGGTCACGAGGTCAAATCTTAGAAAAGCCTTGTGTTCACTCCAGAGGTCGTGGTTTTGATCCAATCATCATGACACTTGACCTGAATGTTGTTCTCTATGAAATCTAGGCCAAGTTTGAAACTGGGTCATGTGGGGTCAAAAACTAGGTCACTAGGTCAAATCTTAGAAAAACCTAGTGTTCACACTAGAGGTCACAATTTTGATCCAATCTTCATGACACTTGGTCAGATTGCTGTTCTCTGTGGAATCTAGGCCAAGTTGATAACTGGGTCATGAGGGGTCAAAAACTAGGTCACTAGGTCAAATTTTAGAAAAACCTAGTATTCACACCAGAGGTCACAATTTTGATCGTATCTTCATGAAACTTGGTCAGAATGTTGTTCTCTGTGGAATCTAGACCAAGTTTGAAACTGGGTCATGTGGGGTCAAAAACTAGGTCACTAGACAAAATCTTAGAAAAACCTTGTGTTCACTCCAGAGGTCGTGGTTTTGATCCAATCATCATGAAACTTGGTCAGAATATTGTTCTTTATGAAATCTAGGCCAAGTTTGAAACTGGGTCATGTGGGGTCAAACACTAGGTCACTAGGTCAAATCTAAGAAAAACATTGTGTTCACTCCAGGGGTCTCTGTTTTGATCCAATCTTCATGAAATATGGTCAGAATGTAGGTTGTACTGATACTTAGACCAATGTGCAACAGGTGAGCGCCCTAGGGCCTTTCAGGTCCTCTTGTTTATGTTTACAATGCAGTTTAATTAGACCTTTCAAATCTAACTGATTATTGCTATATGCAGACAACTTAGTATTAGAGGGACGAGTGCACAAGATTACAAATACCTGATGAGGCGAAATGTTTACCTGCGATCCCGTATCAATTTTGAACTTAATTTTCTGTTTCCGTGCTCCAACTACCATTTCTGAGAAAACTTGGTCACTAGGAAATTCCGTATTGACACTGTCAATACATACATCAAAATCTGAACTGGATTCTTGGATTTCCACATCATATCTTCACCAATTGTGAGTAATTTCTCACAGTTTTTATAGATTTGATTCGGAAAACAATCCAGTCTCGGTTCATGTCATCCCTGTATGTCTGACCAAATCCACAATCCTGAGCTAGAACCTTCGAATGAGTAATGAACTGCTCTGTCGCTGTGTCACCTTGTAACTCATTGTTGAACTTGAATCTCGCGAACACCAGATTCGATTATGGTTGAACATGATTTTGGAATGTGTCACATGCATTTTTTACAGATTTATTTCCTCTTCCGAAAGTGGCAATGTATTGTAAATGTCCCTTCCTTTAGAACCGATCCACAGGAGCAAATAAGTGTTTTGCACCTCCTGTGTTTTATCCACTAATGCACCGGCAAAAAAATTTCACATATTGTCTAAACTTCTTTAAAAATTCCAACAAATTGACGCTATCCCAGTCCATGACTGGTGTCGGGACACCTGCTTAGTCCATATTGAATGTTCGTAAATTTTATCCTTGGAATCAAATTTCAATAATTGTTCCTTTCAGTTAAATGTCACAAAATTCCTCAAGTTTTACACTAGTACTCCATGTTTTGTTATTGAAGTCGAATCACTTAAATAACAATGTAATACATAGAGTAGGCCATAATAAAACTAGTATTCCAGTAACACTGGACAAACATATCACTATTACAAACTATTAACAATCATAAAATTGACGAAGGCTTATCATAGATATCTCATCAATGAAAATCACCTCGGTTGTTTCAATACGGTTCTTCGCATCACCAAACTTCTTGCCGTGATGTAGTAGTGATCTTTAACTGTCCACAATGATTCTGTCATCACCAAGACCACTCCATTTGTGGATTGTCATCACCTTCAATTCCTTAAAGAATATGTCATGCATTTATGCATTTAATTCTAAATGACACATTCTAACAATTGCATCCAAACACATATTCATCTTGTAATGTGTGCGCTAATCTTCTAAGATAGGCTATAGTATCAGGATTTTAGTGCCTTCCGAAAGTTCCTTTACTACCCTTTAAAGTGTTGACTCTTTCTCTCTCAGAACTTTAGTAAGGTTATACTGGAAAATGGTGAATTGGGAAAAATTTGCTTGAAAAACAAAATTCTCCCATGTCTCCATAGTGTGCGTTTGGAATAAGTGACAGTTGATTGAAGTCACCAATGACAACAAGCTGAATGCCACCAAATATATGTCCTGGTTTTTTCATTTCACAAACTCCTAGAATTGAAACTAAATTCAAATACTAATACACATAAAAGTTCATAACACATTGGATAAACATGGTATTATAGCAAGTCCATCAATTAAATAACAATGTAATAAATATAGTAGACCTATAACCATATTTCCGTAATAAAACAAGTATACCAGTAACACTGAACCAACATATCACTATTACAAAATATTAACAATCATATCTAATAGTCTAAACTTTGTTGAATACCTGCAAGTTTGTCAAATTGATGAAGGATTATCATAGATATCTCATCAATGAAAATCACCTCAGTTGTCTCAATACGGTTCTTTGCATCACCAAACTTCTCGTTGTGATGTAGTAGTGATTTTAATGTGTCCACACTGTGTCTGCTATCACCAAGACCACTCCACTTGTGAATTGTCATCACCTTCAATTCCAAAAATCTTAGATTTTTCCACTTTTTTGTCTCTTTCTGGCTGATGTAGTGGGGCCCGACCTCATCCTGAGGACAGCAAGGTTCTGTACATCTGGCTTTGGTGGATGTTGCCGTCTTTCTGTCCCCCCCCCCCTCATACAAACAATGATCACCATTACAAGTAAAGCAACAAACCCCACCATTGAAGGATATACAATACTTGGAGTATATCATATAACACATGTAAAGTATTGAGCACCTGGTATGGCTTAGGATTTCTCATACAAGATGGTGTCTGTCCCTAGTCAACTCTAATATTAAAATCATTATTTTTCACTGACATATTTTCCCATCCATTGATCTTTGCACAAGTAATAAGAATGATAGATTAGTAGGCAAATAAATTGACAAAAAATAGTTCACAAATAAATTGGCAAAAAATAGTTTAACTCGTTCACCTGTATTACTGTAAGTTTTACCTGTTTTATAAATTTCTATTTAAAAAGAGTAATTAGGATAACTGATATGTGTGTACAAATGTGTTATCTGTTAAATTATGAAATGAACAAAGAAATTACAATGTTTATGTACACCCATGTTGGTATTCAGATGAAACTTGGTCATATCCTGTTGTTTTCTCATATTTTGCCTATGGCTACCATGTACATTTTTGTACATTTATTAGTCTTTAAAATTTGTTGAATTTTTGTTCGTTGTGTTCATTAAATTGTTAATTTCTTGTTCGATAACTTATTAGTAAGCTGAATATATGTATGTATAAATATGCATGTTTATTTAATTAATAATACATACTTACAACATTATAAAACTCATACATATTTGAAATGTACATCACAATGTGCTTCTTATGAGCTTATTTTCATAAAATTGGAAAAGATTAGTTTTCAGACAGTTTTTTCTTGTTTTCTCAAAATTGCAGTTTGGTGCCTACGACCTTCTCATTCTCATTCTGCGATATGGCTGAAATACTGTTAACCAGTGGGACTTTAAACAATATTCACAACAAATTTTTATATGTGTATAAAATATATATGGCCCATTTAGGGTCCAGACCCCTCCTGAATTTTGGTAAAAATGTGGTTATTTATATATTTCAACTGGTCTGTAAGGGTTAATAGACTAAGCAGGACAACCCACTACAGAATATAGCCGATTGGACACCGTCTGTGAAACATAGCTTACAAAAACACCTTCTGAAAAATAATGCTGGTTGTTCCCCTCTCGAAAACTTGGATCCACTCACTTACCTCTTTAATTCAGAATAACTTTGTTATTTCAAATCATTGGGATGAGCCAAATGCTGGAGATATCCAAAGTTCATGATAAATTGTTGTTCTGACTATGTGCAATTATTGATATTGAATTTTTAGAAATGCATGTGTATGTTGTTAATGTTACTGCATGTATATAAAATTTGAAAATGAGTAAATTTGTCTCGTCTTGTTCTTGTAGTTGAAGAAACTGATCATTTTATCGTGAACATTTTTATAGTATTGAAAGTCTTTTTTCAAGGCGCTTGTCTTGGTTCCTGTCTTTTGTGATAACTTTTCGTCCATCCGTCGTCCGTCAACAATTTGTTTGTGTACACTCTAGAGGCAACAGTTTTGATCCAATCAGCATGGAACTTGGTCAGAATGTTGATCTCCATGAAATCTAGGCCAAGTTTGAAACTGGGTCATGTGATGTCTCAAACTAGGTCATATGGTCAAAATTTAGAAATATCTTGTGTTCACTTCAGAGGTCACCGTTTTTTATCCAACTGTCATAAAACTAGGTCAGAATGTTACTCTCAATGAAATCTAAGCCAAGTTTGAAACTTTATCATCTGGGGTAAAAAACTAGGTCACTAGGTCAAATCATAGAAAAACCTTGTTCATTGAGGTCACATTTTTCCCAATATTCGTGATTCTTGGTCAGAATGATATTCTCCATGAAATCTAGGACAAGTTTGAAACTAGGTCATGTAACTAGGTCAAATCTTACAGACGCCTTATGGTTACTATAGAGGTCACAGTTTAAATCCAAACGTAGAGAAACTTAGTCAAGATTGTTACCCACCATAATATCTCGGCCACTTGCGAAACTGAATCATGTCTGGTCAGAACAAGGACACAAGGTCAAATCTTACAAAAACCTTACAAGTGTTCACTCTAGAGGTCACAGTTTTGATCCAATTTTTAAGCAACTTTTAAATCAGATGGCAGTTCTACATAAAATCTAGACCAAGTTCGAATCTTGGTAATGTGGAGTTAAGAACTAGGTCACTAGGTCAAATCTTAGGAAAAACCTTGTGCTCACTCTTGAGACCCCTGCTTTGATCCAATCTTCATCAATTATGGTTGTACTGATACCAAGACAAATATGCAACAGAAAAGCGACCTATGGCCCTTTGGGTCCTCTTGTTAGTTATGTCCCGCTAACAGTTTTAGTGTTAATGTCCCTGAAAAAATGACCATTTGGATTGAAAAACGCAAACAAGGATTAATTAACAGGTGCTTTCCGTTAACGGCATAACTTGTACAACAAGGTATTTGTCCCTTTCTTAAACGGACTAAATTACACCATTAGTTTTGAAGTTGTATTCCTCTGAAAATGGCAATTTTCAAATTGCTTTCACCTCATTGAATAACCAAACATTTCCATTGATTATTCAAACGTTTATGTCACATGCTGTTCTCGACTTCAATAAGCTTGCATGTACCAATATGAGACACATGGGCTCCCCTGGACACATTAAATGTCCTCACAAGTTCTCTGCGACGATCTAATGGAACAACAAGCTATTGAAGCAGAGACAGCAGCAGCAATAGGAGAGATACTGACTGCTGTTTAGAAGCTCACTAAAACGTCACTGTAGCTATCCTGACATTCCACCACCAAATATTTAAGACAATAGAATATTTTACTTCGGGACAAGGGCATGCAAACAAATGTGTAGAATATTTTACTGAATTGGCGACCGTTTCATAGACATATACTACATAGCTATAAGACTCGACTTTTACATACATTTACGTTGAGCGAACTAAGGCACTAGTACATTCAATCTCAGTGATGCCAACTAGATTTACGACAAATAACTTAATTTTACAAAAGTGTATGTCCCCAATATCCCACGGAAAGTTCAAGCTGAGGTAAGATATCACTGGCTTAGAATGAGAAGGTACTTGTTACGACCTTATACGACGGATACATGTATCAAAAGACACTTCCTATTATCATGAAAATCGGAACTTGTCATGTTGACCAAAATCAAGTTGTAAGAGCTCTTTTCAATAAGTAAAGACTTATTTTTTTCTGACAGTTTTTTTTTCTTTTCTCAAAATATATTGTTAGTACGAAAGACCTTCTCATTCTTAGCCAGCGATATGTCTACATGTATGTCCAAATGTAGAACATTCAAATGTATGTCTTGCCACCAGGAAATAGGTACTTCAACTATGATCATTAAGTGACGATGCAGATTGGATGATGAAACAACTGCTGACAAACCACGAGTAGCACAATGGACCCTCATTTTCACTTGTGGAAGACATCGACTTCACAGGCTCTATTGTCTTCCTCAAACCAAATATGCATCCCGACGAAAAACTGCACAGACATGCCTTTATTGTAGCACGGCTAACACATAAGTTGTCTAATCCTAGCAATGAGCACCGGTATTCCCCGTCCGAGTCAGTGCAAAAAATGGTGCTAGAACCAAGTGACAATAATAGAACAATGGAGAACATACATCACAACTTACTACAGATACTGGTAGAGGAACAAATTCCAGTTTAGGCCTCTATTTTTGGAGTTACCCTACCATTCATTTTAACAAGCTGAGTCATACCTTAAAATGTTCCTAAATGTTTGTACTTTATGACAAGGGTAATTTTTTACCATACTCATGGTGGCATTCTGAGAAATCCAAGATGGCGTCCAAGATGGCCGCCCAAAAAGTAAACATCACCTTTTGTCAAATTACAGCCTCTGGGACATTTGATATGGCATTTATTATGGGAATAAGTTGTTTTTACAATAGAATATATGTTGCTCTTGTCATATTAGGTGATTTTGGTGGAACATTGGTGTGATTTAATTTTTTTCATCATATTTATCGCCAAAAAAAAGGCAAAAAATAGGGGGTAGGGGTAAGATTTTTAACTAACCAGGAATTTTTTTACGATACATATAGCATTTCTGTTGTTAAGTTTATGCTATATAGTTGGAGGAATGTCAATATTCACAAATACCGTAAAATAAAGGTACTTTAATGATGACAATTGACAATCAAAGTGGGTGGGGTAAAAAGTGGTAATATTTTACCTTTGATACATATTTGAGACACTATACCATACATTGGTTTAGTGTTCACACTCCTACAGTTAGGAAAGGTGGCATTATGTGTTGTTTATGTATTGTTAACTAATATTTGATGCATTTACTCAATATTTTTCTTGATTTGGTTCCAAAAAATGACAATTTCCTTAGGCGTAGGGGTAATTTTGGTAATAATGAAAACCCTTCCAGCGATGGCACGAACTAAACTTGTTAACTAACTTTATAAAATTATAAAGATGAATTTTAGCATTAGTGAACAATATTTGTAACAATATGGCCTTTGTCAATATTAATGTCAAGGTCAAATGTCAAATTCTGAAGGATTTTCAGAACTTGCAATATGTATATATATATTACCACAAAAAGGTACATGTAAAATGTACTGGCAGGACTAAAGTATATATTTAACAAAAATAAAAAATAACAAAATACGAACACTATCTTGGTTCTTTGATATAAGAAAACATTGTTACATTGTGTAACCATTGCATCCCGGAAATATGGTTTCCAATATGGCCGCCATCATCTTCACATATATACAAACAAATACAATGTACATAAGACATAATTTATAATCAAGCCAAATTCATATTGAAAGTGAAACTAATTGCAACAGAAACATGTTTGCGTTTTAAAAGAAATTTATTCATAAGCTGATCAACAGAAAAAAGTCCTTAAAAATGCAGTTGAGAAAGGTGAAAAGTCCAAGATGGTGTCTAATATGGTTGCCACGAATGGTGAAATGCATAAACTATAAATAATAAATGCCAAAGTGATAATTTCATAAATAGATATAATGACCACATACTTGGATTGAAAATGTTTATTAACTAGTGGTCATCATATTGAATTTCAACAGCAACTACAGTAAGTGCAAGGTCAAGGACTTTTCAAGGTCAAAATGGGAAAAAATTAAGTATACATATTTCTTCTATATTTGTGTTGACATAAAATACACTCCTGTCTTTCAATATGGTATAAACTAAGTTGTTTAGAATGTATTTCTTCAGTAGAAATTGTATGTTTTATTTAGAACATTACAGCTTAGTGATAAAAGCCATTTGAATGAAATAAATGATACCCAAGGAATCTTAAATTGATGGTTCATATCATCAATATATATGTTATTATTACATTAGCTGTGGCAGTATTACCATTAAATGCTACAAAGTATGTACTGAATTTAGTTTTAATTTAAAGTTACTCAAACCAATATCAATTAATGACCATTTCAAGGTTCAAATTCTAGATACCTTCAAATTTGTTGGAACTATAGACTTATATTAGGTTATGTGGGACTCATGCATGCTGGAAATAATCATACAATCCCATATATGGGGACTCAAAGTTCCAAAGAGTCATGGTATATCTTATGAGGGACTTGCCACTTCGAAAACAGTCACTATGGGGACTCACCAGTGTAGCAAACAGTATTCCAATGTCCTATGAGGGACTCGTTAGTATTGAAAGTTGTCATCCTTGGTTCTATGGGGGACTCAGAAGTTACAGAACAAGTTATCGTATGCCATATTGGCAACTCGCAAGTGTTGGCACTTGTCATTCAAGGCCTTGTGGGGACTCGCCAGTGTAGGCTATTGTAATATTAGGTCTAATGAAGGTCTCAACAGCGTTAAAAACTGTCATTCGGGTCTATATGGAGAACCCATCAGTGTTGGCAACTGTCATTCTAGGCCCTGTGGAGGATTCTCCAGTGCTGGGAACTGTCTTCCAAGGCCATATGGTGGACTCTTTAGTGTAAGGAACTTCATTCTAGGTTCAATGGAGGTCTCAACAGCGTTGAAAACTGTCCTTCTGGGCAATAATGGACCCATTGGTGTTGGAAACTGTCATTATAGGCCCTATTGAGGACATTCCAGTGCATGGAACTATCTTCCAAAGCCCTATAGAGGACTCTTAAGTGTTAGGAACTGTCATTCTAGGCATAATGGAGGTCTCGACAGCATTGAAAACTGTTATTTTATGCTTAATGGAGGTCTCCACAGCGTTAACAATTGTAATTCTAGGCCCTATAAAGAACTCTCCTGTGTAGGGAACTGCCTTGCAATATGCACAATGGATGACCCTCCAGTGTCGGGAACCATCATTATAAGCTCAATAGGGAATCACCAGTGTAGGGAACTACCATCTAATGTCCTATGGGAGACACATCAGTGTTGGGAACAGCCATTCTGTGTATTATTAGGGCCCCTCCAGAGTAGGAAACTGTCATTCTATGTATTATGAGGGACCCTCCAGTGTAGGGAACTTCCATCCTATGTCCTATGGGAGACACATCAGTGTAGGAAACTGCCATTATATGTATTATGATAGACCCTCCAGTGTAGGAAACTGTCATTCTATGTAATATGAGGGACTCTCCAGTTTAGGGAACTACCCTCCTATATCCTATGGGAGACACATCAGTGTAGGGAACTACCATCCTATGTCCTATGGGAGACACATCAGTGTTGGGAACAGCCATTCTATGTATTATGAGGGACTCTCCAGTGTAGGAAACTAACATCCTATTCCTATAGGAGACACATCAGTGTAGGGAACTGCTATTCTGCGTATTATGAGGGACTCTCCAGTGTAGGGAACTACCACCCTTTGTCCTATGGGAGACACACCAGTGTAGGGAACTGTCTTCCTATGTATTATGAGGGACTCTCCAGTGTAGGGAACTATCATCATATGTCCTATGGGAGACACATCAGAGTAGGGAACTGCTATTCTGTGTATTATGAGGGACTCTCCAGTGTTTGGAACTACCGCCCTTTGTCCTATGGGAGACAGACCAGTGTAGGGAACTGTCTTCCTATGTATTATGGGGGACTCACCAGTGTAGGAAACTATCATCCTTTGTATAATGGGGGATTCACTAATATACCAACTGTCAGTATGTGTAAAACGACAGACTCACAAGTGTAAAGAACTGTCTCCCTGTCTATTATTGGAATTTATTAATGTTGGCAACAGCCATTTTAAACCATATTAGGATTCACCATTGTTGGGATCTGTCATCCTTAACCATAAGGAAGACTGGTAAGTGTGGTAAGAAATCAACCAGTGTCATAATCTTGCACATACAGAGAGGGGGCAATAAAAACATGAACAATTACCTTCATATTAATGCTAATTTGGCTGGATTATGAATAATATAATATATACATGGAGATGATAGCCGCCATATTGGAAACCATATTTCCGGTTGCCATGGCTAAGAAATGTTTTCTTTTATCAAAGAAATAAGCTGTACTTGTACATTGTTAAAGAAAGTGATATGAACATAAGACATTTATTCCTGTACATTTTACCTGTTTGTGTGCATGCATACATATTGCAAAAATTCCTTCAGAATTTGACATTTGACCTCTAATATGACCTTGACATCAATGTTGACAAACCTTGTATTGTTACAAATTTTGTTACAAGTGCACTAATGCTAAAATTCTTCTTCATCATTAACAAGTTCAGTCTATGCCATTGCTGAAAGGGTTTCATTATTAACAAAATTACCCCTACCCTAAAAAGTTGTCATTTTTTGGGCCAAATAAAGACAAAAATTGAGAAAATGCTTGAAATATTGATTGAAAGATGCATAAATGAAACTTATATCAACTGTTCTAGCTGAAGGAGTGAGAAAACGTAAACAATTTATGTTATAGTGTCTCAAATATGTATCAAAGGTAAAATATTACCACTTTTCAGATTTTAATAAAATCGTACCCCACCCACTTTGATTGTCAATTGTCATCATTTAAGTACTTTTATATTGTATATATGTAAACATTTTCATTTCCCCCAATTATATAGCATAAACTGAACAACAGAAATGCTATATATGCGGTCAAAATTTTCCTGGGTTGTTAAAAATCTTACCCCTACCCCCTATTTTTTGCCTTTATTTGGTGATAAATATGATGAAAAAAATTAAATCACCACAATGTTCCACCAAAATCACCTTATAGGACAAGAACAACATACATTCTATTGTAAAAACGACTTAATCCCATAATAAATATCATATCTAATGTCCCAGAGGCTGTAATTTGATAAAATGTGATGTTTACTTTTTTTGCGGCCATTTTGGACGCCATCTTGGATTTCTCAAAATGCCACCATGAGTATGGTAAAAAATGTCATGGATCATAACGCACAATCATTTAGGAACATTTTAAGGTATGACTAAGCTTGTTAAAATGAATGGTAGGGTTCAACCATTTTTACCTGGAATTGTTCCTCTACCATACAGTATTTATGTGCCTGGGCACCGTTTTATCAACGTACTTACGGAAATCGTAAACTTACGTTCAAATTTAAATTCAGTATAACTATTTAACAGCTGTATATTTGGGACAGGTATTGTTTGTAAGACTTCATTAACTGGATCATGATAAGTATTATAGCTTGAATTTCCACATTTTACAGTTGTAACAGTATTATAAAGAATTTAAATTTGAGCGTAATTTAAAGATTTCCGTAAGTGCTTTGATAAAACAGTGCCCTGATGCCTAGGCACGTATGAAATGCAGTTCAAGGCCCGAGATCCTCTGACAATGCTGCTCATTTTTGCCACAATAACTTAACTAAAATACACAAAATAAAATACAACGAGATTGCACGAGAACATCTACAGCGATTGTAATCTTGCATTTTGTTGTACACTTCACCAACAATGAATGAACAAGATAAAACACAACGACCAGGGAACACTCAAGCCACAGACGAGAAGAAAGTCACAAAAATAATAAAAACAGCAACGAAAACATGTATTACTATAATATGCGTCTGAATGTTGGTGAGTTTTCTAGAACACGATGAAGAAATTAGAAGAATTACAATGGTTTACAAACTTTACACTGGTTGGCTGTGCAAAACCGAGCCTTTTGGTGAACAAGATCACAACAATCACATGCATTTAAGACAACTGTTTTCTGTAGCATCACTGCGGAAATCAAACATAAGTTGCTAAAGTTTCTAGGTCATGCATTGAGAATAGACCAATATCGATGCACAAATGATCTTTGGCAACGGGGGGGGGGGGGTATGAAGGGGAGGCTTAACACGTTTACATTAACAAAACTTCATTCATGGAAGCATGACGCGCAATAACGTCGCGTCTTTTCTTATTTATGGGAGTTGTTTTATTATAAAGATTGTACTAAATGAACGGTTTATCGTATCTTACTGTAGTATGTATCATTTTAACTATCAAATAATGGGCATTATAGCTATTTGCTTTTGAAAAGCCTTGTAAGCATTATTAATGCGAAAATGCGTCAAAATTACGGCAAAAACGTCGTGTCACAAGTAACAACGTCTGCCAATCTAACCTCTATAAAAATGAGTATCTGTTTTGTTTGATATCCAAAACGCGGGAAATTTCACCATATAATGTCGATGACGTAACACAATAACGTGCGAGAAATTTAATGGAAACGGGTGTTTGAAACAAAAATGGCAGCGGATATTGCTAAAGGTCAGATTATGTCACAATTAATAGAAAATAATTTGCGGGTTTTTTTTAGTAGCTATAAAAATTATTATACGTTATTTATAATGTAGATATTTTAAATTTGACATACAGTTTGGATGAATTTTACAATATGCGAAAATGAAATATTTCGGACCAAGCGTTTTGAAAAATCAGACTGTTAAGTAGATGCTGAATAAATGTCACAGATGAAAAAAATGCGTTGTATTTTTATGGTACTTTTTTTCAAATATCGATATTTCATTTATTATTTTTAACGTAAACATTTAATTAAAAATATGAGATACGTCTAGGCTGAAATTTAATTGTTTAAAATTTGATCCAATTCCAATCAGTACTTGCAAAGTTATTAACACCGATGTCAGTACTGACAAAATGTCACAGGGGCATAAAACGTGCGTCTTATCGGTAACATCATTTAAAACGTTAGTTGAATTAACAATAGAAACCGCAAATGTTCACTTAGTTTTAACAATGATCTGTTAACTTTAAAAGTATACATATTTACTTATTAATCAGTAATTAAACTATAAATTCCATTTAATTAACAGTGCATCAAATCATTGGATTAAGCGTGTCCACTTATAAGTAAAATACCGACGTTAAATACATAAAATAACGTCGACGTTGTGTTACACTTTGCGACGTCACCTTATTGCGCGTCATGACAGCGTATTTTGGTTATATCTGTATAATAACTGAGTTAATGGTTCTCTGGTAATTTGGTTATTACCTGGTAGGCCTCACTGGAAGTTAATTAGTTCAAGAAGGGGTCCGGGGGCATGCGCTCCCGTGAAATGTTTCTAAGCTGGTGCGTCCTGAGATACCTTATTGGTATTAAACAGGATACATTTTGTTACTAAATACAAGCCCCATCCCCGGCTCCTTCGCCCATGTTGGAAGAAGCCTCGGGGAATGGCCAAAATCGACACAGAGGAAGATATACCATTGTAGAGTACTATTACCTTCCATTGACCGATGCCGATGGGTGTACCTTTCTAGTAAGTAACCCAAACGGAATGGAAATGTACAGCGAATGTTGAGTGAAGTGTCACGAGGTTGTCCTAGTTGTAAAGTTTTTTCAACTAGCAATAACCATGCATCGGATAAACCTCATTTGCCACTGCCACTGCGCAAAGCATTTGTTTTGCACATGTGCACATTTGTTTTGCATCCATAAGGGACCATGTTTGATATGTCTTTGGAATATTTTACTTAATGCCATTTTCACAACATATCTCGTTCCCACAGCAGGGGGTCTTGATTCAGGACAACAACTTCAAGTTCATAAGTTATCAGATTTATGCTACTTGTACTTTTGTTCGTCAGTACATCTGTACTAAATTTATAAACATGAATAAGTTAGCAACAAATGTCGAAATGGCGACATAAATCTGTATATCAGAGAGATATAATTATCATTTTATTATATATTAGGAGTTTTGGTTGTTTAGTCACAAGCCTCTATCAATAACCCTATATTTCAGATAGGCATAAATTGTGTATAAATTATAGCTGTTTTCTAGTATTTATCGTATTACACTGAATGATGATGCTAAAATGAACACAACTAGATGATGGGTGATTTTATAATAAACAACTTTACGGTATTTACATCAGCTTACATGTTTCATTTCATGTAACAAAATGGTGTTGTAATAATGGTGTTGTAATAATGGTGTTGATCACCGGTATGCATGGTTAAATAGGAGTGTTCGTGCGTCACAACTTCCGCATGTTTGTTCACTCAGTTTTCATTCTGATGCACGTGCGCATGTTGTGCGGTACCAATATCAATATATTGTTGAACTTAAAATTATTAAATGATTTTATATGCAATTTAAATTTAAAATAAATGTACAATTACTATGTCAACCTATATAAAGAGGATTTGCGTGATTGGAGCTGGTCCTTGTGGAATGGCAGCGCTTCACCACATGGCGAACACGTTCAGCAGATATAATGTAGATATCGTCTGTTACGAGAAGCAACGCACGTGGGGAGGACAGTGGAACTTACAAATGGGCACAGGTATTCTCATATTATTTTATTCATGGTTCCATTTCATAGACGTATCTCAGATCAGACTTTTATCACATAAATAACGTGATATTCCATTTGATAACAAATGACGTAGCAATGTGTGATAACAAATCCGCGAAAACATAACGTCGCCGGCTTTTATTCGTTATTTCTGACGTTGTTTGGATTCGGTCACTATGGCAATGTGATAAAAAGAATCCGTCAAGTGTTGTCGTTGAGATCAACATTTCTTAAACTCTTTCTAGGCTCGTTTAAGAAATTTTGATCTGATAAAAACAGATTCTCTAATGACAACTCATGACGGATCCTATATTTCTGAATATTATTCCGAATATTCTTAGTAAACCCCTGCAATTTAGTAAACGTAAAATAGTTATTTTTTAGTATACGCTTTTTCACGTAACTGCTTCTGATTAAATGTGCTTTCTGTCTTAGGTTGCTCAAAATGTCGTACAAAACGCTAGACTCTTAGCTAAGACATGGTACTGATGATGACACATTTAAGTAAATGTTTTCATCTCCACGTTGGCCCGGTATTGCTCAGTGTTGCATCTACAACATTGTCATTTCTCGTAATGCTCCCAATATAGTAAAATGATAATTACATCTCTGATCTACATATTGATGCCGCCATATCGACATTTGTTGCTATATTTTGTTTATATAAAGTACAAGACTTGAAGTAGCATATATCTGATAACTTATGAACTTGATTTTTTTGTCCTGGATCAAGAACTCATGCTGTGGGAGCGAGACGCGTTGTTGTAAGGGCATTAAGAAAACCTATTCCAAACAAATACCAAATATGGTCACTAATGAATGCAAAACACATGACCAACTAGGACAACCTCAATTTCGTGACAAATCGCCCAACATTCGCTGCATGCATGTGCATTCCATTTGGTTTACTTACACTACAGTCACACCCATCGTCACCGGTCAATGTAACATAATGCTACGCTACAATGGTGTGACGTAACGCACGTAACTGAGTACGTTCGTAATTTCGTACACTCGCTGTAAAACAGTAGTTGATACTTCTTTCTATTTCACTCGATACATTACATATCATGTATCTTCCATGAGTCGATTTTTTGGTCATTCTTCCAACATGGGGGAAGGAGCCGGGTGGGGCTTGCATTTAGTAATAAACATGTCCTGTTTAATACCAATAAGGTATCTCAGAACGCCCAGAATGCACCAGATTGATTCTTTGTTTAGAAAAAATAATAATAAAGACTTTATTTAACGAGGAAACTTATTTGACAACAAACTAAATCAATCTTCCATAAGATATTTACAAACATTCCTCGTTGTTTATTCAGGTACAGACAAATACGGGGAGTCATGTCATTCAGGCATGTACAAACATCTGTGGTCAAACGGGCCTAAAGAATGTCTTGAGTTTCCAGACTATACTTTCGAACAGCATTTTGGTAAAGTGCTTCCATCTTTTGTACCCAGAGCTATGTTGAGAGACTACTTGGAAGGTAGGTTAAATACACAGTCGCATCCGCTGATGACCAAGTAACTTTGCATTATATGGTCCACTCGATCGGTGCAACTTGTAGATCACATTTTGTCTGTCTGCCCAATCGGTACAATGGGTTCAACGTGATCTAGTTTAGAGCTTTACAAACGTTCTCATTTTTTAGGATAGATTGTGAAACAATATTCCAACCCGTATATCAATCACCCTCGACACCTCATTTCCGATGTTACTCATAAAACAAAAACATAAGTAATGCGTGTTTAATGCGTTAAATCGATGTGCATGTTGTACTAAATCACATAATTATGTTTTTATTTATCGCATGATTAATTGAGGCGGTGCTGTTCAAAAGGCATATAACATCGATCTTCTTGAATATGATTAAGGCTTTCGTCACATCAATCAGTTCACACTGCCTTTATTTCAATAGACATACATAATTTATGTACAATAATATAAACATGGAAATCAATCTTATGGATCGGAAAACAAAGATTTTAATGCATCTCCAAAAATATCGTTTATACGAAAGTAAAAAGCAAATGATGGTGAGTTGGAATGTATAATTCAGTTTATCTTTGGCTATCACACACAGCACGCCCCTCTCACTCGGTGCACTCTCGTTATATACTTGTATCCGTGTTAGTATATTACGTAACATCAAAACGTAAGGCACACCCGTGTAACGTTTTTGACGTCGAACAGTCTTTTGATCAAAACTCCATTGTCAGTAATAAATAGGATGGATAACAATCCGCACAAAATTAAAATATTAATTTATAAGTTGTGTTCATCTATAAACGACATACAAAATGTCGTATGCATGTGTTTTTAACAGAATCTAATTCTTACTCAAGCAATAATACGAGTAAATGAAAAAGGACTATCTTGTCGGAATACCCGTCGACGTCGTAATTTGGACTAATTTGACATCGTTGAACATTTTGCAGACGCAAGGAAAAATATAATTTTTTTATTTATCATTCAATCGCTGTTTGTTGTACGGAAAATGTATTTTTTTGTCATTGAAATAAGTTTGCATGAAACAAATTTACAAACGTTTACACATTCACTTTTTTGTGTGTAATTTTGGACATTTTTGTAGACGCAACCTCGTCTTGAAGAAAAAGATCATGTTTCATAATATCGAAACAATTTTTGAACAAACACATCAATGAATTTTTTAGTTTAAAATGACTCACGTACACACATACACATTAAAGAAATTCACCTTAAAAAACGACAGAAAATAAAAATAACGTCAAGAAAATACAAAAGTCTCGGGGTGAGCCGTTGTCCTTTTCCCCTCAATTTTGAATTATTTCGACGGAAACGAACGGAAATGGCGCAAAAACATGTTTCAAGGGTGCTTTAACCGATGACCTTGTTTCCGTGGTAATCTGTTACGTAGTTATTACTTTATTGCAACTTTTACCTATTCGACCCAGTGTTTTGTTACAAGCTCGCTAAGTTTTTCGCGAAATAATCACACAAAATGACACATGTTGCATTTTGCGTTTGTTATTACCATTTACATTTATACATTATTACGTGAAAACTTTATTTCTGCGTTGAAGGATATAAATTACAGTTTGCTAGGCCGAGTTAAGCAATTTTAATCATTGGAAATCATTTGTGGGTTGTTCCGTTTTCGCGTGTACCCCTTTTGACGTTACGTCTATAGCACAGTAAAAGCACATATTGCACACTTACTCTGTGATAGCCAAGGCTGAAGGGTAAAACGTGGCCTTAGATACAATTATGCATTAACATGGTGGTGTTCTGACAATATAATTAGACATTGAGTATGGTCAAAATTATATTCTTAATTGACAATGTAGAAGATATAAAAACTGGCAAAGTGGATATTGTTGGACATTAGATATTAACGGACAAACGACCTAGATGCTAAATATATATTTAGTTTATAAATACTATTTTTCTATGGAAATGTATTTAGTTGAATAATCCTTTGATCTTTGTATCAAATCGCTCAGAAACTAGTGTGAAATGAATCTGTTGAAGAATAGTTTCAATTAGTTTTGACAGGTGCTTTTTATAGAACTATACGAGTATCTTATTTTATATTATTACCAACCACTAAATTAAATTTATTGAATTACTTAAAACTAGTAATAAATCCGCTTTAATCGTTTGTACAAAGATGTTTTGACAAAAGATTGATGACATGCCAATGTCGTATTTGATGTATTATTTGTAATTAGTCAACTATGTATGGCTTCTAGGCCAAAATAACTCAATGACAAAAAATGTCACATTCTATTTTCTGTTTTCATGTTCAAGTTATTGTATGTCTCTTTTTCATGCATGTGGTAGGAATATTTATATGTAAGAATATATATGCTATGATGTTTTCCCTTTTATAAACTTTGTTCTGTAAAATAATTGTAACCTTCTCAAAAACAGAACCTTTCTGGTTACAGGGAAATGGACACAAAGTGAGATAGATTTGCATAAGTTTATCAGATTTAACACATCAGTAAAAAATGTCACGTACAACGATTCCGAAGAAACATTTCATGTAACTACAAAAGACCTTGGTGAAAAGGGCACTACCACACAGAACTTTAGTCACGTGATTGTTGCGGTGGGTAGATACAGTTATCCGTATATCCCAACATTTCCTGGTATGGAATTATTCAAGGGACACATTATTCACGCGCATGACTTCCGGGACGCTGCCGAATTCAAAGATCAAAGAGTACTCCTTGTTGGGTCAAGTTATTCTGCAGAAGATATTGCACTATTATGTTTGAAATTTGGTGCTGTGAGCATAACACTATCGTGGAACTCACAACCTACAGGGCATAAATGGCCATCTGGCATAACCGAACATTCTTTAATTCAGAAAATAGACAAACATACAGTTGAATTTACAGACGGTGCATCAGTAGATGTAGACACTATAATTCTATGCACTGGTTATCTTACAACGTTTCCATTTATGGAAGAACGTTTGGCGGTCAAACCGACCCGCTCCAGTTTTGCGGACGGGTTGTATAAAGGGCTGGTGATGACGAAAGGTGGTGCTAACAATTTGTTTTATATGGGAATATATAACATTCTGTACAGTTTTCCTGTCTTTGACCTGCAAGGTGCTTGGATATGCAAGTAAGATTTTCACTACTCGGTTCAATATAAAACTTGTATACAGTACCTCATTACGTACCTTATTACATATATTATGGTTCAAATGTACACTGTCATGTCATTTTCTGTGACGACTAAGTTGTCCGGTTTTATAATTACCAGTTTGATGTTTGTTTGCCATTCACTGAGAGGGTCGTAAGTGCATGTTTCTATTAATTTTTCTAGGGTATCTTTATCATTCTGATCACCTCAGTTTTCATGCAATGCAAAATAGCGGAGACAAACGGAAATGGTTGAGCTTTCACAATTGTTATCTTTATGATACAGTGGGATTGTCGTATTGGTACAGATAGATTGTGATGTCTGCGATCTGTCTGATATCTGCAAACTGTCCGAATACCTGCGATTGTGTATGTGGGCTGCTGGTTGGAATTATTGCGCGATTGGTGTGCCACAGTCCTCAGCCGTTATTATGTAATATATAAGTACTAAAATGTAACGATCTGTTTTAGGTATATTATGGGTACAATACCAGACGAACCAAAACCTTTACCGCAGATGTTGCAGGAAGTTGATCAGCAAGCCGAGAAAATATCGAAATTGTCGAACATTTCTGACTATCTTGACTTTCAATCATCACTGTTCGCGCGCCTGTGCAAGGATGTTGGCTATACTACACAAATACTGGAATCTGATGAAATATTCCGAACCTGGAAACATCAGAAAGGTGTCAACATATTGACGTTCAGAGATCAATGTTTCAAGTCAATTTTCACCGGAAATATGTCCGCTAAACCGAGTATTCCTTGGTGGAACTCGTTCGCTGACTGTACAGACGGATGCACAACATCACTCAAAAGTGGTTAAATCTTGAATGATGGGTCATGTCCATGTAATTGACGTATGTACTCTGCAATTTATTGTTACTAACTACGAATGAATTTGGGCATTATGAGAAAACGTTACCTTCAAAATTTAACATGTTTATTTTATAAACAAAATGTATAAAATTATAAATACAGTAAAAGTTCATCTTTATACCACATGGTATATTAAGGCCATCTAAAACACACTATTGTGTAAAGGTCCATTTTGACCGTTTTGTTCAATATTTATACCACATTATTAAGACCAACTCAATAATGAGACCCTAGTTTTCTATGAGAACAAGGATAGTCTTTTTCATTGTGATTAAACGGTACATACAGCATAAAAAACGACCCATTCTGACTAGTACTTATACTGATAGTTATCATACAATAATCAAAAATATATTATGCAAATGATTGTCGTCGACTTTGTAACACAAATGATAATTATAATATTATAAGGCCAAGACAAAATAATGTTATGATTAAGGTTACAGGTCCAAAAATATTACAGTAGGTAGGTAAGGGAAACATTTTATTATTTAATATTATTTTATTTAGTGGGGTTTTTTTTCAATACTTACTTACGATTTTTTTCTTTTCACATTTTGGCTTTTAATTTTCAATAAAATGTTGTAGGGTAGCAGCAAAATAATCGGGTAGGTAGAGAAACCTTAACCTGGGCAACATTATTTTGTTTTGGCCTAACCAACAACGGCACATTTAAGGATCACACTTCTGACAAACGATCATACTTTCGGTCAGGTCCAAGCTGACATTCGTAGTGATAATTTACTAGTATATTTAATGGGTATAAAAATTCGAAGATCATAATATAAATAGGCAATAAATATACATGTGTTAATCTCACAGTACATTTGTAATTCGGTTTCACTATTTACAATGTGTGTCGAGCTTTATACTGTTCCAAGAGATCCCATCCTCACGTTGCCTCAACACAACAGTCATTGGAAATATAAAATTCAACGCCCAGAAATCTCCAAATATTGAGCGCATGTTTTGGTTAAAAGTGTTTGTATTTCGAACTGGCAACTTCTTAACATCTTCGTACAACGTTTTGCCGCGTGCACATTGATTAATCTCTTTGACGAAGTACGATAGACACACCACACCAAACAGGAATTCAATGTAAACATGGGTAATAATCAAACAGTATAGACCACAAAGATGGCCAGTCATATAGCGTACCAGAGTAACAGGAAGGACTAGATCGAACACAGACGGTAGATCAGTCCATATCACAGAATATATATAGTTAACAGTAAAACAACCACCAACAATGCCAACTATTACAGTTAGAAAGGTAACAACTATGAAGTAACGTTCGTTTTTAAATCCAATACACGTCCCTATGATGAAACAATGGTGATCCTTCTTGATGATACACGTCTTGCAAACCTTACAATGATGTGCACGGTATGGAACGTCCATGTCACATTTATCACAATAATGCCATGGCAAACTTTCACCATCACTCCCTATATCAAAGACACACTGACCGTTCTTACTATTGTTGTTTGTAGCCGCTTGTTGTATTCTCGCGGAGAAATGTTCGGGTGTCTGGTCACCTTGATGACTCAAGCGAAGGAAAGGACTGTCCCGTGTCTTTATATACGACGTGTCGACCAATATTACACACAACCAGTTTGCCAAAACCATGACACAAAGGTAAACAGTTATCACTTTGGCATAATATAAAACAAACGGATCAGATTCATCAAAGAAATGTGGCAGGATATAGGTCAGGAAAACATATATCTGTGTCGGTATCTGAAACATCACTATCGCTCGCATTATCAACTGAAACATAGAAAACAGAACATGTCAGAGAAAAGGCATCAGTATTTAACACACGTATACCAGGGCAAAACAAGATTGTTAAATAATTTACACTCATAGTGGGATTCTAATCCATACTGATGGCACCGTCGCATAACAATGCGAATAACGAAAGCTTTCGACCGCTATCGCAAATGACCCCTAAAAGGTTGCGCAAATCACTATTCTTAAAGCATTATTTTGGTTACCATATGATAATCAATTAATTATCATTCTCCACAGTAGAGCGTATCTAATAGATCATGCGAGTATAAAGGAAAGTGTTGTGTACCTTGTTGACTCGACTGAATTCTCCCTTTGCTTTCTTCTCGTTTTGATAGAGCCGCCATCTCTCCATGAATGCCAAATCTGGAGCATCATATCGTGTAGTCGGTGGTTGAATCATAGTAGTAGGTAATCGTCTTTCTGTCATCTTCTACAGTCTGAAGTGAAACAGGCATCATTAATGCATTGTTAAATAGTCAAATGCCATCGACAGTAGTGAGTTTCGAAGCCATACAGTATGTTGGTACCACATAGAGCAGTTGATAAGTACGACCTCATGAGATTGATCGGTCATCAGCATATCAGTTAGCAAGGGCGATGTATAGATCGTCACACAGTGGGCCATCGTTATCACATGGTAAGAGGGTAAGCGGGATGTTGCTAAACACACATGTATGGATAGGTCTACAACATAAACACGTGGTTTCTACATGTTCAAATGATCTGAGACTATCCTACATGTGGTTCTCGAATGTGTAACAATGAGGACTTGGCAACAGCTGAAACCTAGTGCCTATGGTGTACAAGTATATTTCGTGCCTCCGTACGTTTTTTAAAGTTGTAAAACTACAACACCTGGATCGAACGACGATGCATGTTCTTCATACACAGACATCGAGTCTATTAGTATACCGTACATATACCGTAATTGCAAGTGGACTAAACAAGGCACATGGAGACATAATGTGAATCAATGACAACATTTATTTTATAAATTACATACATCTCATTTATTAAAGGGAGATAATATCCTATCCTTACAACGTACATATATAGTTTGTCAGAATTTACCTGAGACATCAGAATATTTACTGACATTCTTTCATGAATCACAAGTTAGTAAGACATCACATGCTCGTAAATTTTACGCTACTGAGCACTAAACAATACATCAAATAATCCAAACCACCGAAGCGCTGTATCATAAATAACTAGATTTTCAATTTAGTACTGTAATGAATTAAATTCACAGTATTTTAGTTTAATCCGTGTGTTGTGGTTAATTTTCACTATTCAAATTTAGAACACGTGTACCTACAAAGAACTAGCCTAGAGGTTGCTAATAGTCCCAGATCAATTCTGTCAAACCATGCCTTTGAAGATAATCCATACATTACTACTCCTCTCCTCCTGTATACCTGATGTGTATGGTATACTGATGCTTGTATTTATACTCACACATGTACGTCCTTATATCCAACCACTTCAGTAATCCATTTATTTATCGAATTACTAGCATTCCAAATTTAGCAGATCGATTAATGACACACCGTTGTTAAAGAACTATACATGTATAAACGTGTACGATTTACATGTATCGAACTATACAAATATCAATCGATTGATACATGTATAATACTGTTGCTAAATAACAATAAACATAAACATGTATCTATGGTGACGTATCGGGTGTTGAACAATTCAATCCGTTTTCTTGTAGATCAATATTACCACTAAATCTTGTGAAGTTGTCCAACCCGAATGAACTAATCAATACATTATTGGTTAGTAAGTGCAGTGTACCTGGAATAACTGACATAAAGGGACGATACTAGACCGTGAATAATGTATTATCTAATTGCTTATTACATCTCAGTGCTTCAGCTTTTATTTAAGCATAAGTTATTCTCTTTGTAACAATAGTAAATACGAAATGCACAATCAATAATGCTACCGCAATAGAATAAGAAAAGCAACCCGCGGGTCTTATTTATAAATGCAAACTAAATGTGCTAACACTTTCCCATGTTTTACCATTTTCAGGCATGTATAATATTTATTTGACCTGGTCAGTTATTACTGATACCGTCCTAGTACGGGGAATATAAACGTAGTCAAACTTACGAAAGAATATATTACATGTACATGATGTATGTCCTATGAAGTATTCGAAGCTACACCGCTGCGGTATTAAGCAAGTGCTTAGTCTACCCACAGTGTTGATTGGTGGAGTAATATTCCTTACTTATCTGAGTAAAATACTATAAGCTTCTTGAGCATAATACATGTATATATATATTTGTTCAAAGTTGTTTAATTTCAAGAGCATGACTTCGACAAGTATGTATCCCATTTGTACATTATGCATAATGTACAATCTGTATGTCTAGAGAAAATACCAATGGTAACTTGAATAACATACGATACCAAATATATTATATTTATTGCGTGAAACATATTGCAATGTTTATGGCATATGAAAATTTTAAAAAGTGTTTAAAAACATAAGTACAAATCCAATGCATATTATGATAATATTATGATGGTGCCTATTTGAACTATGTATTAGATACAGTACTAGTTTTCGTTCAAAAGTGTCTTCTTACAAGCGTTATTGTACAGTTTCGGAAGGACAAACAACATAATTGTCCGAGGCGAAGCCGAGGATAATTTGTTGTTCGTCCTTCCGAAACTGTACAATAACACTTGTAAGAAGACACTTTTGAGCGATAACAAGTTCTGTATCTGACTTATACTCCGACAAAAAGCAAAATGATCTCCAGAGAGACAATGGTTATCCAAAATTCCTTGCAAAATCCATGAACAGAGCATCGTTCGCAGCATAGAAAATATAGTTCTAATGTAAAAATATGCTTGGCCTACAATGTACCAAAGGGATTAAGTTAACTGTCCAAAAATGTCCATTCATAGGTTTAATTAGCTTGTGATCAAAATTCACAAGTGTCAATGTGTTTATACACCTTATAAGTGCTTATAATACACTTGCATCTAGTTTTCTTCATTCATTAATAAAGGACTTAGTGCACAAAGGTAGACATTTATTTATCTTATTTTCACAATTGTCATATTTCTATGAAAATATTCGTATTGTTTTCTTTTTTAATACACATAACAAAGTTACATGTATATTCGTACTACCCATGTTGACGCTCACAGTCGTATTAATATATAGTTATAGTATATATAGTTCAAAAATAAATTTTGCTTGGTATGAATGTTCTGTACTTCAATTGCTATAATTAATTTCTACTTTTCTTGGTCATTACAAGAATATAAATTTTGCTCCCCATTTGCGGTTTACAAAACAATAAGCAATTTCTCTAAACTTTGTTCTGGCCTAAATTAATCAAGAATATTGGAATTCTTGATTTAGTTATCTACACTATTGATTCGAGTAAAACGCCACAAAATAGATGGTTTTACAATAGTACAGGCTAATGTTGCACTATCATTGGGTGGATTTACAATTTTCTAGCTACATGTTTTTGACAAGTAAAAATAATTTAATTTCAATGTGACAAAATTTGTGGATTTGGTGAAAAAGACCATTTTGTGGAAAGTTCAACGAAATTTAAAGGATTTTCGTGGTTGAAATCATCCACAAAATTCACGAAATTAAATCTCCCTTGAATATTATTGATTTTACAGCATTTATTTAACTGTTCATGTAGTTATAAGCGGATTTGTCATGATTGACCAATTATTTTCTGAGTAAATGTTTTGTACAAACAACTTTCTTACAACTCAAAAAGTGTACACTTACGAAAATAATGTACACTTTATCAATGGAGTCACAGGGCGTATCGGAGTATAAACAATACTAACAGATTTACAAGGAGTGCCTATAGGACGACGTGAGTGGTTGACTGGTTTAGGGAAGCACCTGTTGGGCAGTTGATATACTGTTCCTATGATGTATTACTGTTATGTAATATAGTTGAATGGTGAATTGAATCCAGCAGTTTTGAAAATGTCTTGAGCTATGTGTTGGTACGTTTCTTAAAAACAACAAACATAACAATGATTCTCTTTCGATTTTACTAGTCTTCTTCAGATTACAAGTACATCGAACTTTGCTAGTGCTGGTATGCGTCCCTTTAACGTATGTGTACTTTATAAATAAGATTCAGATGTTTTGTACAGATACGAGGGTTTTCCCAGTAAATCATGTACTTTGCTCATTGCATAAAATGTATTCAAAGGACAAATATTTCACCGAGATCATTATTTGTAACTATACATAATTAACTAGAAGTCATTAAGTACATGAATTTGTAAATGACGCAGTACAAAAACACGTATAATTATATTCTAGGTTCAGAATGTGTATTTGGGTGATATATTTTCTTTTAAATTGTTGTCAATCTTCAGTTCATCCCATGTCGTTCCATCGCGCCGTTGTCGGAACACGACAGTCATTGGAAACACAATGTTCAAAGCCCAAAAATCTCCAAACACAGAATTCAAGTTTTTATTAAGGCTATTTGTGTTCCGAACGGGTAGCTTTTTAGCTACCTCATACGGTGTTGCACCGCTATAAATAAATGAGATTTGAGAATTAAAATATACAAATGTATAAAGTTCCAAATATTAATTCCACGTAAATGTGTGTTATAAATATACAATGTAGTCCCTGGCAATATCCAAGGCAGTAACGAACTAACGTGACTGGTAGGATCATATCTGTCCATGAGGTCAGCAAGGGCCAAACGTTGCTTATCACATATATAAATGTCAAAGTTCCTCCCACAAGTCCACATATTGCTATGTAAAAACACATCATAACAAAATATCTTTGGTTTTTAAATCCAATACAAGTACCCACCATAAAACAATGGTGGTCTCGTTTTAGAATGCACTTCCGGCAAATTTTGCAGTGATGCGCACGCGGTGGTACGCGCATGTCACATTTATCACAGTAATGCCAAGACAACACCTCTTCTGTGTCCACTTTTTGTACACTATGTCCGTTCCTCTCCGTGCAGTGACTTGCATAATTTTGAATTCTTGCAGAAAACTGCTCAGGGAATTTTTCAGACTGCTGATCGACGTTTATAGTTGGATTGTCTTTGGTTTTCGCGAATGACGTGTCGTACAGGATCATACACGACCAGTTTGCTAACATGTTCACCACGAAAAACCACATGACAACCTTGATATAGTACAATGTCCACGGATTATATCCCTCCCACAGATATGGTATTATATAATACATGAACACATATGGTTCTGTTATTCCAATGAAGATCATCACGACTCTCAAAAACAGCTGAAACAAAATTAAGAAACACAATTTGTAACCGTAACAATTCATGTACACGTACATTGACGCTCAACATAAAATTTTGAAAACTGGCATCTCGTCTATCATAATACCCTGAGGTTACCACCAATTTTATAGGTGAGGTATCCAGAGTGATAGATATAGACAATTAATCTAAATTAAATGTTCCATAAAGCTTTTTAAAACTCATCCTTTCATTCCATAGGGATTTACAAGTCCGCGTCTGACTCATACAGTTTTGGAGATCCGTCGGTTATAAATTAGGGTAAAACGCAAATTACATTTTAAAGCAAAAATAGATTGTAATGCATTTTTTATGACCATTTTATATACAGTCGCGTCTTGCATGACCACAGTGACCTGTATTAAGCAACACATGCTGCGATCATTCAGTCCTGTGTCCATACAATGTAATTATGCATCTCTAATCTGAGCTTAAAAGTTTCGAAAGTAAAATAAACTTACACATAATGCCCGAGCACTGCCACCATTGTCTCTGCTTCGTTCAGAATCACGTTTGAATCTTTCAAAAAATGTCATATTGTTATTTTCTGATTCAGTTTGTCCACCCTCTGCCAAAGGTAACAATGATGTTGTCTTTCGCTGAACAAGCATCTCGTACCTGCGGAGATATGATAATAACCCGTGTAAAAGGTACGAAAATCGAAATACTTAAATATTTGATATAGACAGCAGATAGGAATATCTAAGGATTGCAGCACACGACGAAGCATCAATAACGAGACCAGTATGTCTATGATTTCTTCTTTAAGAGAGGCTATCTTAGTTATGCTTATGGTCAAATTAAATATGGTAGAAAATATTGTCTAAATGAATACTTTGTGACCTTTTTAGACCGTCACACTTTGCAAAATTCGACGCATTGTCACTAAAAAGTTACCAGCGGTAGTTTTCTTCTGATTATAACTTTATTCGTATTTTAGCTAGAATCTAGTTTAGGTTTTTGTATTCAAACTTTTATTTTGTCCTTTGTACACGTGTAAAATATTTATGCTTTATATGATAGACTTGTATTTACACTTACCCAGCTTTTCATCTCTTGTTGAATTTAAACTGACACGTGTTCTCAAAATGAACATAAGTTCAGGATGAAAAGAGTTAGCGTGTCCATGCTCTAATATGTGAAGTCTTTAATCGGGGTGGTGCAATGCCATTATGACCAGTTAAATACACGACACTTTCGAGGTAAACATCAAATTCAAAAGCCGATTATTTCGCGCGTTGCTATTTTTCATTCAAACATTCGTCGAAACTGAATGCAATGAAAAAATGAAACTGGTCGTGTCAGTGAAACCAAACGTGGCGTCAAAAAGAAACGTCGAAATTAATGATTTAAAAAGCAATGCTTGAAATATCATTTCCGTCGAAATTGCATGCTATTATTTTACTTGAAAGACTAACACAATATTGTCCACTGGCACAGATATAAATTTGAATCATTTAAAATTCACATTGTAATTATGTTTTACTTTTTAAAGAATGCTGTGTTCATCACCATGTAAAGTTGAGCATATGTAGTTGCATGTAATGAAATAATGTTGTGTATTCATAAAGCAATAGTTTCTATCATATCTAATTATTAAATCCACCCCATAACTATGACCGCCTCTCTTCAGAAGTTCAGAAACACTTAATACTGGTCTCGTGCACGATCTGCTAATTCCTATCTGTGCTGACTTAATATTTCTCACAATAATGTCTTAAATGATGACCACTCTACGGGCGAAAATAGGAAGCTTATAATATGTTATCGTGTTTTGAATACACTTATTTGGTACGATAAAAATATGACTTATCAAAGTAAATATTCCAAACTTTCTACTTACACTATTTACTGTTCTACTTATATACTGTATTTACAAACAAAACTATTAAAATACTCCGGTAATAAATTCTATTAGTTCCAAATTTATCCACAAGCTACATGTATACTATAAAGAAGCTAGATCGAGTATAAATATGTATAAACTGATACAATACTGTAACACAATACGACATTTGCTGATAATCCCCGTAATCCATAAAATACGTTCAAATATAATACTTTTAAAATATACAATATATAACGCTACACTGATTGTTATTTATAAGTTTACTTACAAGATTGATAATCAGACGACCTATCTCTATATACATGTACAATCGCAACAGGTCTATTACAATAACCTATTGGTTCTAACAGTGTCCGAAACATTTGACCTTTGTAAGGAATTGTAAAATTAACTACAAAATGTATTGGCTTCTGAATGAAATGTTGTTCTCGGCTATTTTTAAATAGAAATGCATGTACAGCAATCCAGGGCTGGCCAACTCAATTAACTACAGGTGCTGGCATGTATAAGTACCAGTGATGTCTCTGGAACGTGTACACCTCATGTATTTGCACTATCACCGTAAAATATAGAAGAATCTCCCAAACAGTACAGTGCCTGTACAAGATCCCAAACTCACTATTTTAATAACATATATATATATATGAAGATCATAGGCATCTTAAATTATTCCTACTAGGTGTTAAAACTATCTCATTTCACAGTCACATACCCAATACCACCTCAGCTCATATTTCCCCGAATGAACAGATATTGGAACTCTATCAGCATTCATACAGTCTAGTCCCAGTCTCCCGTTTATCTGTGGAAATGTCCAGTGACTGACGATAATAAACGTTCATCTCTGTATTAGTCACGGATATCGAAGAGCTTGTGGTATTAGTACAAACATTTATCTTGATTGTATACATCTATTTTATTATTTTCATTTGGTACTACTAGTACATATTCTTAATAACTGTTTCGTCGCTTTGTAAAGTGTTTTCGAACCAATTGTTACCCTGACTTGCGCCTTGATTTCATAATTATATTGTTCTTATCTGATAGTTCGCGACAGAAATATTGTCTGTGAACCTTATATAAAATGCTGTCTATGTCCCCTCTCCCTACCTGCCTGTCTAAACGCCCTATCCGATTTTGTTGTATTTAGAAATAAGAAAATTGGTTCGAAATTTGTTAGTGTTGCTTCAGAAAAAAAATAACATAACACCCTTTCCCTCCCTACCTATATCAGACTATGGATAACATATTTCATCTAATGTACCAATCCGAAATGACATCCGTCAGAGGACGGGAAACTAACATTATTGTTTCTTAATTAATCCAAAGACCTAAATTACTAGTCCATTAATCCTGATGACATCAAAGCACGAATTTTATGACATACACGTTGAAGAAAACTTTGACTCACCGAATGGTTCAACAATCTCCAGAAATCAGATGAAATTCTTATTTATTTAGTTATACATCCGAGCTAAACAAATGACTAATGACCAACTTAATGTGTATACGTAGACTTAAGTTGACCACTGGTGGCATCTACTCAAACAAGTCGATACGTGCCATTCATACTTGACCATTATTTGAATCAAACAAACTGCAACGAGTGATACGCTTTTGTCACATTGATTGACCACTGACAAAATTGAATAGGCCGATTGTTTGGGTTATAGTTTAGATTGTATTAAGCGGTTGGCCTTTTAATTATGTATTGTGTACTTTTATCCGTTTAGAATAGCCTAGGGGATTTATTGGTCAACATTTATTTTGTGTACTAGTATTATCGGTCAATAAGTTAAGGATAAGGTCATATTATTATAAGACGAAAATTAAAATAGTGTTTGTTTCCTTTTCCACTACCTACCCGAAAATACCGACGCTACCTTAAATAGTTTATTGACCAAAGCGTAATAATAGTTCAAATGAAAAATTGGGGACCAAAGTGTTATTTTATGAACACCGACTTGCTTCTTATTTGTAAATTTGGTACCTGATTTATAAACGTAAAGTTCATATTTGAAATGTCTTTACCAATTTCTATCATTCTGAAACAATTACAGTGTACACAAATCAACCGACCTACCCATTCTAAACCTGCTTAGGTCGGGAAGGGAAATAAAGAATGGTTGGCCTAAACGGTATAAATATTATTGAACTACCGTATTTAACAAATAAAACATGGCTTTTATGTCAAATTGGAAGTTTACGGACTGTACAGTCAAGTATATGACCCGAAGCGAAGTGGGAGTATAGTCGAGCGATCTCCCTAGTTTGACCAACAGTAATGCATTCCAAATGCACCTGTTTTTATTGAACTATCATACTGTTCGCTATGCACTTGTATTTTGAGTAATACATGTATATTAAAAATAAAATAGTAAATCCCTCATATCCCGAAAAGGGAAAGTAGCGCACAACGACTCTCAGACACACAAATTGTTCAGAAGTTTTAGGTTAAGAAAATTTGTCAGGATTATCCAGGAATCACGTATCTACCGTCATTCTTATAAAGTAGGAGTCAAAACTTCTACAAGTAAAGGCGGAAAATTGTCATTATGTATACAATATCAATGGTACTAGAATGAGGAACAGTTAAAAGCCTCAGAGGTGATTACATGAATATACGAGTACATGTACGAAATACGACTACCAATAATATTGGCCGTATTGAGAAACTGGTTATCATCGAGGTGGCACATTGAACACACCAAGGTAATGTCATACAGAAAATAACTGAGAAATATTCATTAAAGAGCTGCATAATCATTCCAGCTCTTGGTAATAGACTTGAGACATTGATTGGCCCTTGTTTCGAAGAGAAGTACAACCAAAAAGTCTAGGAGGAAGCATCCTACATGACTCATATGAGGGATTTGGATCTCTCATTCACTATAGTTTGTCAAATATGTTAAGAGTTCAGTATCAGAAGAACGTGAAATCAAAAGTAGTAATCTATTTCCCGAGAGTGAGCAAGTACTTATTCAACCAACTCTCTACTAAGGTAACTGTGGATGGGTAGTTTTGCATAAAGGTAGATGCTCTGTGACTAACAGGGCTAGGCAATATGTGGTTGGCTGCATGCATACCGGACTGCCTGCACTCAATATGTTAGGGAATCAACTGAATGGACACATGTAAACGGACCCTTCAATAGTTGCCATGCGTCATTCAATGGTCGTAAAGGGAAGTCCCAATGGCCATTCCTTCTAATTGGGAAGACGTGAACATTCATATAAGAAGGATCACTGCAGAAATTGACATTAAGCCAGAGCAGATAGCTCCTCCTGGTGGTTTGTCGAAAGCTGCTTGGCTAAGGTTTTCAAGTTAATCCAATGGACCATGTGATCATGATTTACCATTAAAATGTATTTAAAGTGTATTATTGATTGACAACTGTCGAAATGTCAATTGCAAGGGCTCAAAGACACTTGAATAGACACCCATTGTCAGGACCTGTTGACCGAGTGTACTAGACACTAAAGGGGTCTTTCCTTCATACTTTATTTCTTTCAAGTGGTGTTAGGGATCGCCTCAATGGTATTCATGTCATATCAATGCTGACCAGGGTTACTGTCAATGGTGCCAATGAGCCATTCCAATGGTGACCAGACATCCTTATGATCAGAATGTTCAGTGGACATCTTGGTAGACCCATCCATTTGATATTCAGGGGTTTTAATGTAGTGTTGAAGTGTTCTTCCAATTTTTGGTTTCCAAGTATCCTTTCAATGATGCCCTTTGTACATTCAATGGTGTCCAGGGCTGTATTACAAAGCATCTTAGTTGAAAACTCAGTATTTTCTTAAAACCTTCAATAAGTGTCTCAGTAAATAAGACAAACAATATTATTGATTGTGTACATTGTTATTTAAGTATTGTACACAGAGCTATCACAATCACAATACAAACATGGATATTTTTCCTATTTGCGGGTAATATCTGCATCAAAACTTTTGAACTTCAGTCAAAATATTTAAGTTTTCCACTAAGATGCTTTATACCCACCCACGGGTCATTATAATAATCGTCTACAAGCAGGGCCAATGTAAACATTTGAAGGTCCCTGTTCACCATTGAATGTACAAAGTACCCCACATTATTCAACATGAAAATATAACACAACCACATCCAAGCTGATGTATGTATTTATTTATTGATACAATGCGATTCAATTGAATAACAATGACATAAAATAAGCTATAAGTGTTTCTTTTTACTTTTAAAAAGTACACAAATCAGTTTAATTAGTGCAAATAAAATAATCTTGCTTCAAAAATCATGTGGTTATAGAGCTAGTTTAGATTTTTGCATCAACATCTTCAGGTAACACTATTTTATAAATAATGAAAAAATATTCAGGTAAACTTACTTTCCATATCTAAGTATTATAAGTAAGTAAGTATTTAATTTATGTTTACCTAAAACATGCTTATTTTATTCACATAGTTATGAACATTGTTAACCAAATTAAGGTATCTTCTGGAACAAATTTATTTAATTACCCTTCAGATTGTAAACCCTACCCTCTTCTGGTAACAAGATCACATGTCACATCATTTATTTGAGACAATTGACATGATGTGATATCAAACTGTTGGGTCTCAGAGACATTAAAAAATATGATGAATGTGGATACCTTATGGTACTTTGTGCTCACTTGGTTAAGGTGAGCTAAAAAAACTTGTATTTTTTAACAAACACAAATATTATTATACTAGTTTAGTCTGTAAAACAATACAATTTGTTTTAATTGTACTATCATTACAACGGTTATAATTACACATGTTTTAGCTAGGCAAGGTACATTTTAGACCTAAACAAGACTGCGTTCAATAAACGCTTATGCCCCCGTGGAAGCCATGTCCATAAAAAGCTAAGTCAATCAGGGGCCATTATTCAGTTAAAATGTTTGATAGTGTTACATGGCTTTGAACTATAAGGGGCTTATGATGGTAAACGAATAATGCCACATTTGAAAGCAGTGCCTTGATCGACTTCATGTGTGATCTGGTGATACAGATGTTATGGTTCTTTGTCACTGCACTTCTCCAAGTTGCCATCTATTCATATACCAAGTTTCAAGTCAATATCTTAAACACTTTTGAAGATACACTCCTGTCAAAATTTGATTCTGAAAATACTAAAGGGGAGATAATTCAAAATTTAAGACAGAAAGAGTTATTGTTCTTGGTCATTGCACTTCTCCAAGTTGCCATCTATTTATATTCCAAGTTTCAAGTCAATATGTTTAATAGTTTTGAAGATATACTCAGAGCAAAATTTGACTATAAAAAAACACTTAAGGGGAGATAATTCAAAATTTAAGACAGACAGAGTTATGGTTCTTTGTCAATGCACTTCTCCAAGTTGCCATCTATTTATATTTCAAGTTTAAAGTCAATACGTTAAATAGTTTTGAAGATACGCTCATGTCAAAATTTGATTCTGAAAATACTTAAGGGGAGATAATTCAAAA
Source organism: Spisula subtruncata (assembly GCA_963678985.1). Taxonomy (NCBI): domain Eukaryota; kingdom Metazoa; phylum Mollusca; class Bivalvia; order Venerida; family Mactridae; genus Spisula; species Spisula subtruncata. The sequence goes on from OY787661.1 coordinate 23,463,512, forward strand.
TTTAAGACAGACAGAGTTATGGTTCTTGGTCATTGCACTTCTCCAAGTTGCCATCTATTAATATTCCAAGTTTCAAGTCAATATGTTTAATAGTTTTGAAGATATACTCAGAGCAAAATTTGACTATAAAAAAACACTTAAGGGGAGATCATTCAAAATTTAAGACAGACAGAGTTATGGTTCTTTGTCAATGCACTTCTCCAAGTTGCCATCTATTTATATTTCAAGTTTCAAGTCAATACGTTAAATAGTTTTGAAGATACGCTCCTGTCAAAATTTGATTCTGAAAATACTTAAGGGGAGATAATTCAAAATTTAAGACAGACAGAGTTATGGTTCTTGGTCATTGCACTTCTCCAAGTTGCCATCTATTTATATTCCAAGTTTCAAGTCAATATGTTTAATAGTTTTGAAGATATACTCAGAGCAAAATTTGACTATAAAAAAACACTAAAGGGGAGATAATTCAAAATTTAAGACAGACAGAGTTATGGTTCTTTGTCAATGCACTTCTCCAAGTTGCCATCTATTTATATTTCAAGTTTCAAGTCAATACGTTAAATAGTTTTGAAGATACGCTCCAGACAAAATTTTATTGTAACAAGAGGGCCATTGGCCCTTAAGCGCTCACCTGAGTTTGTTGCAATGTTGGCTTTGTTAGCAAGATTGTTGTAGTATGAACTCAAAATACTTATGTGGCCTAGATTTGAATTTTGTACTGAAATGTTTGTGAGTAGTAGGTAAAGTAGAGTTCCTGAAATACATACTTTGGTTTGACTGCTGATGGGTTTAGTACCGACTAGTTGTACTTGTGTAGAATCAAGCATTATTGAATTTGGAACTTTTTCCACATGACCCAGTTTCAAACTTGGCCCAGATTTCATAGAGATCATCATTCTGACCAAGTTTCATGAAGATTGGATCAAATTGATGACATCTAGAGTGTAAACAAGGTTTTTCTAAGATTTGACCTAGTGACCTGGTTTTTGACCCCACATGACCCAGTTTTGAACTTGGCCTAGAGTCCATAGAGAAATACATTCTGACCAAGTTTCATGAAGATACAACCAAAATTGTGACCTCTGGTGTGAACACTAGCTTTTCTAAGATTTGACCTAGTGACCTAGTTTTTGACCCCACATGACCCAGTTTCAAACTTGGCCTAGATTTCATGGAGAACAACATTCTGACCAAGTTTCATGAAGATTTGATAAAATTGATGACATCTAGAGTATACAAAAGGATTTTTTTAGATTTGACCTATTGACCTAGTTTTTGACCCCACATGACCCAGTTTCAAACTTGGTCTAGATTTCATGAAGAACAACATTCTGACCAAGTGTCTTGAAGATTGGATCAAAACGGTGACCTCTAGGGTGTACACAAGGTTTTTATCAGATTTGACCTAGTGACCTAGTTTTTGACCCGGCATGACCCAGTTTCGAACTTGGCCCAGATTTCATGGAGAACAACATCCTGACCAAGTTTCATGAAGATTGGAACAAATTAGTGACATCTGGAGTGTACACAAGATTTTCTAAGATTTGACCTAGTGACCTAGTTTTTGACTCCACATGACCCAGTTTCGAACTTGGTCTAGATTTCATGAAGAACAACATTCTGACCAAGTGTCTTGAAGATTGGATCAAAACGGTGACCTCTAGGGTGCACACAAGGTTTTTATCAGATTTGACCTAGTGACCTAGTTTTTGACCCGGCATGACCCAGTTTCGAACTTGGCCTAGATTTCATGGAGAACAACATCCTGACCAAGTTTCATGAAGATTGGAACAAATAAGTGACATCTGGAGTGTACACAAGATTTTTCTAAGATTTGACCTAGTGACCTAGTTTTTGACCCCACATGACCCAGTTTCGAACTTGGCCTAGATTTCATAGAGAAGAACATTCTGACCAAGTTTCATGAAGATTGGATCAAAACTGTGACCTCTAGGGTGCACACAAGGTTTTTATCAGATTTGACCTAGTGACCTAGTTTTTGACCCGGCATGACCCAGTTTCGAACTTGGCCTAGATTTCATGGAGAACAACATCCTGACCAAGTTTCATGAAGATTGGAACAAATAAGTGACATCTGGAGTGTACACAAGATTTTTCTAAGATTTGACCTAGTGACCTAGTTTTTGACCCCACATGACCCAGTTTCGAACTTGGTCTAGATTTCATGAAGAACAACATTCTGACCAAGTGTCTTGAAGATTGGATCAAAACGGTGACCTCTAGGGTGCACACAAGGTTTTTATCAGATTTGACCTAGTGACCTAGTTTTTGACCCGGCATGACCCAGTTTCGAACTTGGCCTAGATTTCATGGAGAACAACATCCTGACCAAGTTTCATGAAGATTGGAACAAATAAGTGACATCTGGAGTGTACACAAGATTTTTCTAAGATTTGACCTAGTGACCTAGTTTTTGACCCCACATGACCCAGTTTCGAACTTGGCCTAGATTTCATAGAGAAGAACATTCTGACCAAGTTTCATGAAGATTGGATCAAAACGGTGACCTCTAGGGTGCACACAAGGTTTTTATCAGATTTGACCTAGTGACCTAGTTTTTGACCCGGCATGACCCAGTTTCGAACTTGGCCTAGATTTCATGGAGAACAACATCCTGACCAAGTTTCATGAAGATTGGAACAAATAAGTGACATCTGGAGTGTACACAAGATTTTTCTAAGATTTGACCTAGTGACCTAGTTTTTGACCCCACATGACCCAGTTTCGAACTTGGCCTAGATTTCATAGAGAAGAACATTCTGACCAAGTTTCATGAAGATTGGATCAAAACTGTGACCTCTAGGGTGCACACAAGGTTTTTATCAGATTTGACCTAGTGACCTAGTTTTTGACCCGGCATGACCCAGTTTCGAACTTGGCCTAGATTTCATGGAGAACAACATCCTGACCAAGTTTCATGAAGATTGGAACAAATTAGTGACATCTGGAGTGTACACAAGATTTTTCTAAGATTTGACCTAGTGACCTAGTTTTTGACCCCACATGACCCAGTTTCGAACTTGGCCTAGATTTCATAGAGAAGAACATTCTGACCAAGTTTCATGAAGATTGGATCAAAACTGTGACCTCTACAGTGCACACAAGTCAAAATGTTGACGACGTACGACGTACGACGTACGACGTACGACGGACGACGGACATTTTGCGATCACAATAGCTCACCTTGAGCACTTCGTGCTCAGGTGAGCTAAAAATACTAAAGGGGAGATAAGTCTAAGTCCAAAATTAGGTCAAGGTGAAGGTCAAAATGGAGTCGGGTGATACAGGCGTGTGGAGAGTGGTCATATACAACATCCATGCAAGTATGAAAGCTTTGTAACAAGCCATTTTAATGCTAGAAGAAACGGTCAATTTGGGTTAACCAAGAATTTTACCTTTCAATAAGTCTAAGTCCAAAATTAGGTCAAGGTGAAGGTCAAAATGGAGTCAGGTGATACAGGCGCGTGGAGAGTGGTCATATACAACATCCATGCAAGTTTGAAAACTTTGTAGCAAGCCATTTTAATGCTAGAAGAAACGGTCAATTTGGGTTAACCTGGCCGGACGGACGAACGGACGGACGGACGGACGGACAGGTGAATTACTATATGCCTCCCGATCTTTCGATACGGGGGCATAAAAAAATATTGTCTCCACTACTGAGACCAATGTCAATTCCGGTTGAATAGGTGCCAGGTAAATAGGAAAATATTTTTTATAGTATTTTTTGAAACAGCAATATTGAATGACTACCGCTGATAACTGAATAAAATTGTCTGTTTTGAATGGTGGGAACAAGGGAGAAGAAATTAACAATATTTTATTTTAGACCTTACTATACACATATATACATCAATGCTGTTAGATGATCCTGTACAAAGTAGTGACGTACCTAGGTACATTAACATGTGAGAGATTACTAAATTAAACAAGAGGGCATAAATGACCCTGACTCACTCACCTGTGTATATTAATCTGAATACCATATATTGCTCACCTACGTTAATTAATCCATTTGACCTGATTCAATCTAGACATTGCTTTTATCAAAATAAAGTGGTCTTTTTCAAACTTTCTGATGGCAACCAGAATTCTATGTGGATTTCAATAGTTTTAGAAATTGACCTCAGCTGGTGGTTAGTATGATGATGTTCGAAGGAATTGTTGACATGCACACACAAAATGAAAACGGACAAAGAGTGGTCACAAAAGCTCACCTTGTCACAACAACAGGTGAGTTCAAACTGAGTCCCAATGAATAAACACAGTATCACTGGAATACTATATACGAGGGTATATCCAAAAGTAATGTCACTCCTCCCGTGGTTTATTTGTTTATAGGCCGATATGCATAAATATGATATCAAAATGTTCAGCAATTCAATTCTGATTAATAAACAACGTGCTTGATTGTTCCATTTTCATAATTGGCTTATATGTACATTTGAAATATACATATGACGTCATATCGCCGCACACAAAAATTACGATATTTTTTCATTATCATAATGAATTTCTTTTATGCGTTTTTATAAAAAATAATTCTCGAAAGCAGACGATACTTTCGTGACGTGATGAAAGCAATATGCTGTGCATGTTGCTGAAAATTCATTGACGTCATTCTATTTTGAAACTCGCAATATATTTTCAACGCACTGATTACTTAGCAAAAACACAACAATTTGTGACAAAAAGACGCTGCGCGTAATAATGCACTTTTCCTAAAAGTTATGAAAGTCACCTACTGAAACTTTAGTTACACACGGCGGCAACATAGTCTCGTGTATCTGTAGTATAAGCTTTTAAGGAGGCATGGATCATCAAATCATTATCGACAGAGAGTCATATGAACGGTTTGTAGTAGATCCGAAAAGAACACCAAGAGTATTTTAATGCCGTCCATTCAATTCGACGTTCAAAACTGCGATCATTATGTGGTGAGTTAATTTTTTCGCTGTGGGTCTACCTACAGGACACTTAACAATAATTTGATTTCGCAGAGAGTAGGTGTCGGGTGGGTTGCACATTTTTTTAAGGTCGTGGAAATGACTGCATGGTTTATGAGTCGTTAGAAATTACCAGGGATGAACTTCTGCTGGATGAGTAGGTGTCGACAAGTAACGTCATTGTGACGTCGTTGACGTCGGACTTGCGACGATGTTCGTAAGTATGTCTCATATAAAAATTCATATCTCATGAACTATTCCGTGCATTGTTGTGAAATTTGGTCATCATATTCAAATTAGACTGAAGTTACGATGTGAAAAAATTCGTGGTTTTACGGGCATTACACACGATGTTACAGCATCAGTGACATTACTTTTGGATATACCCAGGTACAAGTAAAAGTTGAAGTTTATTTGACAGTTTGATAAAATATATACAGGAAAATTATACAACATACATGTATGTAGTAAGAAATAATTTAAGACAGTAATTAATCTAAAATCCTAACATTACAATGCATCTATGGACTAAGAAAGTAGTACATATTGTGATGCTAATCACACAATTCTAATAGTAATTGAAATAATAGTCCTCATTACAGTAATTGATTCAACCCAACTTTTAATAACAACACATGATGAATAAACACACATACAGGAGTAAATGTCAATATCATGTTCTTAGTCATTATAGAAGCAATTTACATAATAATTCAAAACTATGTAAAACAAATAATAATCTTGATATTTTAGCTAAGTAATAAACTGAAGAAAACTCTAAGATTTTACGAAAATGTTAAGTTTTCTATAATGATGATACTGTACAATCATTTAATTTCGATGGGAGGAAATTTCGTTTTTTTTGGTAAAAAAGACCATTTCGATGGGACGTTAACTCATGGATATTACGTTTCAGGTAATAAATACAAGGGTCAAAATTATTGCTCGATGGGATTTAATCTTGTGGTTAAACGCAAATCACGAAATTTAATCCCCCATGAAAATTAATGATTTTACAGTATATTGTGAATACCACACCACTTGGTGACTTGCACCAAATACTGATGAACATTCAGGTACTTTTCAGAATGTCAATAGTGGATACTGTCAACTAAGAATTTCTAGCTAGGCAAGCATGCTAAAATCACAGTTTAATAAAGCATTTAAAACCAGTAGTTTATGTACATAGCAATCTAAATGAGATGAAAATAAAGGCATAAAAATCTAGCATGAACTATTTTAAGGCACAGTCTCACTACAACATACGACAAACAACACATTTGCCGAGAATACAAGAATTTGGCAAACACGATGGTGTACATCAAATACTTAAAGAGGCGTTACCTATAACTTTGATCGTTTAATTCGAATTAGGAATAATATAAATTAAATGAGAATCATAATTAGTTAAACAAAAAGCTCCCACTAATTACAGAGAAATGAATGAAAACATATTTCTGTAACAAGCCAAAATATGCACGAGTTGTTTCCCTTTGACCACACAATAATAAATCGCTGGAGGCGATACATTATTATTGGTGTTTTAAATATATTTTTGACATTATAGAGACATATTTGCACACACTTTCTTCTGACAAACTATGATAATTGATAGTGCTTTGTACATTTAGCTCATTTAATGTGATAGTAGAGAAAAATATGCAAGTTATAGGGAATGCCTCTTTAAGGTGTAGTTTCTCACATGTAGAGAGCATGATGCCCGAAATATGCTGTCATATGCAAATACTGGATAAAATGTGTACGCGGTCGGTGCATAAGTTAAGCATTTACATTCATTTTACATGATGGGCATCATAAAAAGTTTAATAGACAAAAGTTGGACATAAGTTCCACATACTTAACAAACACTAGAGAAGAGATACACTAGGCACATGCTTTGATTAGTTGGGTAAGTTACTGTAAAATCATTTAACTTCGATGGGACAACATTTCATGGGTAAAAAAGACCATTTCGATGGGACGTTAATTCGTGGATTTTGTATTTCAGGTAATAAATACAAGGGTCAAAATTATTGATCGATGGGTTTTAATTTCGTTGTTGAAGGTGAACAACGAAATCCACGAAATTTAATCCTCAAATAGATTAATGATTTTACAGTATCTCACTCAGTGTAATGGATATGCGTATATACATTCGATATACATTGTTGCTATTCGTCTAAGTAAATATACAAGTACAGTACAATTTATCAAAAGATACTATATTTTTAGAAATTAGTTGTATGACAGTTTTATATTGAACACATACGTTTTAACTGAACACAAATAGGTTGAGTTATTACACAAACAAGAAACAACAAATGTCATCTGACATGGCACATTAATGTACATGATGTACACTTGTAAGCACATATCACATAGAGAATGTTACAAGTAGGAGGGGCATTCAAAAAATACCCTAAAAACAAGAATTGTTGAATTTTAGGTTTTTTTGTACCATTGCGGCCACAAGCACACATCCCCTATGCCAATACCCTGTTTCAAACATTGTACTTTCATTGAATGCCAGTTGATCGCATTTCAATTGAAATATATCTTGGTCATCACTTCAACTTTTTGAATCAAATATTTTTATATTTTCTGCAGTAAAGTTAAAAGTATAGAGCTATATCTAACGGTCATTTAATGTCAAAATAACTAGTTACATCGTTTTAAGTATGATACTAGACTACCTTGATTGCAAATTAAAACTTTGGATGAGTTCCGTGTACTTTGATTCAATCGTCGAAAAAAAGACGATTCCTATAATTTCAACTGTCGACTTAGCATGTTCTAGAACACCTTTGTATGAAAATGGACAATAAGCATGTCCCATAAATCATAGAGAGAGTTTCTGTTAAAGCTGAAGCCAAAATGATCTAATGGATATGAAAGCATAATTGTCTTTCAGTTTTTTAATGTTTTTTAAAGAATATTGTCAGATATAGCTCTATACACTTTAATGCTTCCTACTGCAGCATATGTGTATTTGCAGGTAATTTCAGGTTAGTTAAGCGGCCTTGGTACTACGATTCTTCATCTTCCCAGTAATAATCTTCCTCTAGATCAGAATCCACATAATTCTCCTCCTCTTCCTTCTTCTCACTGATATATTTGTTAAACAAAAGTTTCTGTTTGGGTGACAGTTCCACCATAGGTACCTGAAATCACACATTGTACAAACTCTATTATTCTATCTGTGAAGCTTATGCACTACAGAAAGCCAAATCTTCCAAGTATTGCCCTGAATTGTTAGCAAACATTGGATGCATCCTCAACACTGATTTTATACCATTTTCCAAATCTCCAATGGACAAATCAGAATATGCAGTATTTGATGTTGTATTTTCACAAAATAAATCTATGAATTTTTACCTTTTTCACATGTTTGATACAAAGCTGCATGCAAAATTGGGTGACATTGGGCACATGGTTCTTATGTTGGGAATTATTTTAGATGTTTTAATTTTTTTATTATTATAGAAGTTGACAACTTTTGAATTTGAGGTCAGTAGGTCAAGGTTACCATGATATTTAACATTAACTATTGGGCTGCCATAGGGGCAATCATCTATTTCTTCTACCTCTTTTTTACGGACCCAACCAACCCCACATTTCACAGAAATTAAAAACGCCATGACAAGTTATATTGGCGTCTTTGAAAAAGTTATAGTGGTAAATACATACTGTTTTCTTTATTTTAGGTGTTTCTTTTGACTTTTTCCTTCCTTTTGAAAGCAGCCTTCTCTTCATCATATTGTGTACATAGCCATCTAGATGGGTACTAAAATTATAAGACCAGAAAATAACACACAGTCATAGAGATTTAAAATCGGCCCTGCTGAGGCCAAAACTAAACAAAAGTGTGGGTCTTGCAACGCGCTGGAAAATATAGTTGATAGGAACGACATTTTATTTTAAAATTACTATTTTATATACTAGAAAAACAGTGACGATCCACAGTGACGTCCAGAAAAATGCCTTATAATAATTAAGGGGCAAATAAATAGGCTGGTAAAATACCAAATTAAGCGAGTTATACAGTGCTCTCCGGTAGTTATTCATTAAGTAGGTCTATGAACTGACAGACATGCTATTAAAAATACAGTTGAATACACCAGTAGCATACATACCTTTTGACTTCTTCCTCTATATTGATGCTAGATTTTGGTGTTTTCTTACTGGAAGCAAATGGTACAGTGATACGACTGGTCAACATCCCAGCAGCAACTGGTGTCTCAAACCTACTTTTACCCTGCTTCTTGGCTAACTCTTCAAATATTGCATCATCATCTACATCTCCTAGTTTCGCTATCTGAATTCATACAATATAGTCTCCAGGGCACTGTTTTATCAACAAACTTACGAACATTTTAAACTTAAGCTCAAATTTTAATTTCTTATAATGCGTTTACATCTGCAAATGAGGGAAATATATTGTTTAAGATCATTAACTGAATTAATCAACTGATGATAATACCTATCACTTTACCAAAATTTAAAGCAGTTACATAATTATAAAGGATTCAAATTTGAATGTAAGTTTACGATTACCGTAAATGCTTTGATAAAACAGTGCCCTGACCATTATTTAATTGACTTTGATTCTTTACTATTAAATTAACAAAATAGTTTATAATGTATTGACTAAATAATCGAGAGGTAGTCAGAAGAAGACAAAGACGTTGCACCCCAGATACATATGAATGATATGATAACAATTTGACACATTCAAGGTGTTTCAGTCATTTAATACTGTTGCTTGAGAATACATGATAGAACTAGCCTGTAGTTACCATTAAAATACTAAGTTATATTCAAGAATTTCTGCAGTCCATCTATACGTGAGAGGCTTAATTCCCAACAAACAAAATTTGACTTTAAACTCACTTTTCTTTTCCTTGTAGCTCTGAATGGAGTGGAGTCAAACAGATCATCGCTATAATTCTCGTTCTGTTGATCCAATATATCTCGTAATTGTTGTTTTCTCTTCAGTGTTCCAACATTTGCTGTTAGGGCAGTTACTTTCGTTTTTTCTGTAAATATTCATAACATTTTTAATTATATTATTTTAAGTCCAGCTGGTCAACAGTATTTCAGTGATTTGAAGACTACCCAGTCATAGCGTCTTGACACTGAGCAACCAGCACTTCCTGGAACAAACTGGGCTGAGCATCAAGACAAACATTTGAGGTATAACGGTATCAAAATCACTTTTTGTTTTTGAAAAGCAGGTTAACAATTACTGAACTAATTCAGTTTTAATGTGGGGATATACAATGTACATCGGTACCAATTTTAGATAAGGGCTGATGCAGGAAAAATGAGCGGTTGCTCAACTGTAGTCAGAATTTGCATTCCAAAAAAAGGGTGGAGTACATTTTGGCTAAGGAGTCATGATGGAGAAGGGGAGGCGTTGTTTGACAAAAACAAGGCATGACTTGGCCACAAAGAGATTATTTTGTGACCATCCGATGAAGGGTCAGTGTCTGCCCTACGTCTCACAATCATCAACTGATGATCAAACGACATTGCCCAGCTTCTTACCGATGCCTTGACATGAGTAAAAGGAAGAATACACAGACATTGCTCAAATGATTTGGGCCAAGGCATTAGGACAGGTTGTCTAGTACAAAGATTGTTGTAAAAAAATAAACAAGTCAGCATACAAACCTTTTGTAGGAGCTTTCTTGTTCTTTTTCTCAGCAGATTTTATTACTTTTTCATTTTGATAAAAGAAATCTTTGCAAGATTCGGCAGATTTAGTTCTAACCATATCAGCAACATTTTCCCAGGAGTGTGGATGTGTGGTTGATACTGATTTACACGCTCTGAAAGAAATATTACTTGTACTTTAGATAAAAATTAATGCAACCAACCAGTAGCTATCAGTGCTGGAGATAAATTCACACACAATTCATATTTCACAGACATATTGTAGGAGTAATCGTTCCAAGTCCACCCAAAAGATTGCTGCAATTATAATATATTTGGAAGTATAGTATTGCTAGATTTTATTTCACAAATTGGTCTAGATTTATTCATTGTGACTTGGTTTGAATTTATTGAAAAACATTGACAATTTGTGACCATGTTTTATGAACAGAACAATAAAACAAGAGCACCACATTGCGGGTGCAGACGCTCATCTGATATCTGTCACTGTCAATAGATTCAAATCAATAGCCCACATAGTGTATGAGAAAAATGGACCTAAACACAAAACTTAACCAAAGCATTATCTAAGTCCAAAAAGGGGAAATAACCTATGCAAAATTCAGATCAGAGTAATGGGTCTTGCTTGACATGGTCAGGTTTTGAATGTGAACAAGTGTTGAAAGTTTCAAAGCAATAACTCTGATAGTTTAGGAGAAAAGTGGACCTAAACATAAAACTTAACCAAGGCATTTTATTTTTTAAGTCAAAAAGGGGCAATATTTATTACAAAATGCAGATCAGAGTTATCGGTCTTTCTTTACAGGCTCAGGTATTGATGGTTTTGCAAGTGTTGCAAGTTTCAAAGCAATAGCTCTGATAATTTATGAAAAAAGTTTACCTAAACACAAAGCTTAACCATGCAACGCCGATGCCGATCAAGTGATGACAATAACTAATTAATCTTTTTTCAAAAATCAGATGAGCTAACAATACAGTTACCTTCATAGTTAAAGCAAACAAATTGTGCACTAAGTAGCACTCGACACTGACCAGTGAACATCTTGAAGGACCAGAAAGAGTTTTCTGTCTAAATTTCAAGCTTTTTACTGTCTTCTTTTTACAAGTGACCAAATTAGCAATTGTCTACCCTTCTATTGACTACAGACATTCAATAAACCACAGCCCGGCATTGTCAAATCAAAACTTATCAAGTGTTACTGACAGTAACAATTGGTGATACAAAATATGGTACCGTACTTACTCTGCGAACTTGTCTTTTTCTTCCTGGGTCCAATGATCATCCAAAGCTTCACTACATACAACAGGCTCTAAACTTGTATTCACTTTCTTCAATGATTTTTTCCTAGCTGGACGACCTCTACCAGACTTCTTCTTTGGCTCAACATTTTCCTCATCAGTTTTATTGTCTTCTAATATCACAGGTAATGTCTTCCGTCGACCTTGTCTTGTTGGTTGACTCTCATTTAAAACAACAGATATATTCGTAGCAATGGTACCCCGGCTTCGTAGACGCCGGACATTATTACCAACACCATCCTCAGTTTCATCAACAGTTCTTTGATTCGCTTCACTAGTACTAGAAGATACAATATTCTCTTGATCTATGCTTTTGTTTTCTAGATCTGTAATTGTATCATCCATACTTTGATCCGCCTTCTCACGTCGCCGTACACTCGCTGTTTTTAGTACAACTTGTTTCCGTGGTTTCTTGCCTACAGTTACATGTTCTGTTTCACCAACCTCAGGTCCATTGTCATCAGTACTTTCGTTCAGTTCATAAAGTGAGTTGTTCTCCTTCTCATTTTCTTTAATCAAATCCATCTTTCCGTAACAGGTTTCACGTTTTGCTCTCGATTTTCTGTTTGATTTAGACTTTTCTAAAACAACATTTACTTCAATGTCTAATTTTGTGTCGATACCACTAGTATTATCTGTAGTAAGATTCAATCGTGTTTTTGTTGAGCTTGTCTTCTTACTGACTGTATCAGTATCGGAGGAAACGCTGCTGACGATTGATAAATTCCTGCTTGAATTTAAAGAATAATCTTTATCCTTCTGTCTCGGATTCCAGTATGGCTTTAACTTGTTCTTTGTTTTCTACAAAATGAATAAATATCAATGGAGCAGAATATTGAGAAATTGTGAATACTTGGGTCCCAGACCAAGTTTCTTTAAATATTGAGTCAAACTACCACCTGCTGTGCGTTAAAAATAACAGATTTTGGTCTACTTATAAAGACAAAGTGTGTAATCTGGGCCGGATCCCATGCAGCATCTCAATCTGAGGTAAATCCCATCTACAATATTCTCATGTGTCTTTACGTTACTTTCAAATGGGAGGCTGAACATAATTGGCATCACAAAAGAGTAACAAGTCTTTGCAGTAAATTTTCAAGAGCTTGAACTTTGTATGTATTAATAACGCAGACAGGAACAAAATCCCAATTTAAGCCAAGATTTCTACTTGAGATACTAAGGGAGATGGGAGCCAGATTTCAATCAGGTATATACTGTGATTGATCTATAATAGAGAGATAAAAATCATCATACATACAAAGACTTGGGCCGGCAATGGACGTAGCGTAATACCAAAAATTCACATTGAGCTTGGAGCAATTTTTACAAAAATAAGCATTCATGTAAACCATCAGAGTGTGATTTTTCCATCATTTTGACATCATAGAATGATATTAGGTGATGAATGCAGTAATACAATGTGTGTTAAATGTACCTCGTATTGCTGCTCAAAGTTCCTGACAAACATACTAGCTCCAACAGTCGGTGTCTTCACTTTGGCATTATTTCCTTGTAACTCTAGAGTCTGTCCGGTCCACCACTGAAGGGGAGGTTTGATGAGACGTCCACTTCTTGACCGTCCCAAACTCTCTAAATCAACAACTTCTCCACGTGGGGTTATCACTAAAGTAATTCAACACAAACGACATTATATACAATGTATTATACAGTGCCCTTAATTAAGCTTTAAGACTTTTGGCACCCTAGTCTCGAAACCAGTACTGATCTCTATACCCACGGAGGAAATAGATTGATACTTTTAACTCTAATAAACATTATATACAAACAAATCAAGAGATGTTTGTAAAACATGTATGTCCCTATGGCAGCCAAATAGTCATTCTTCTTAAAATTCAAAGCAACATTGACCTTAGACCTCCCTACCTTTAGCAGTTTTGAGAATACAAATTCGAGACTATTTTGAGGGCTTAGTGCAAAACTATGGTATGTGCCTCTATAAATCAATGTAGTTACCATAGTTTTGCACTGAGCCCTCAATTTGGTCTATCAACTGACAAACATGTGCAAAACAATACACTTATTGGTATACATAAGGTATAATTTTACCTGACAACCAAAATTGTTATTTTTTTACTCTTGACATACAGTACACCATTTTAACCAACTATCTACTGGACACGCATTAGGTCTGTATTATCGATAAACATTTACCTGTCTTAGAGGTTTCATGAAGATCAACAGCAATGATTTTGTTCAATGGAGTCTTCATGCTAGAAGTAGACTTTTTCTCAACTTTTTTCTGACTCAACTTTTCAGCTTGATCATTTTTCAAAGCTTTTGCATCAACCTTTTTTGCTGAAGTTTCTTTCTTTAAATTCTCCTTATTAGCTTTCTTGGCGGTTTTCTTGGCATTTGATGTTTTCTGTTGTTTCGACAATTTCTTTTTCTTAGGTTTGTCATCATTCAAATGTTCCTGGATTAATTCCAGCCATTCCTTGGGAAAACCATCCTTAAACTTGGTTATAATAGGCATCGGTAACCCTGTAAAACAATTGTGTTTTAATTTTTATTTCTATTTCTAACAGATTAACAGAGCTAGACTGGTATTCATCTTATTAGAAAACTAACTATTTTTGTTAAAATCTTAAATTTTTCTTAAAAATATGTGTATCATTTATACAGTAAAGCCTGAAAATCATTTTTTTTTTCACCTAGTTTCCAAACATGTGGAGAGCTACAACAATCACAAAGAAAAAAAGTTTATTCTTCAATTTGTGAGAAATATGTGCTGCAGAATTTTTTGTAACCTGAGTTTTCCACTCAAATGCTATGTATATAAGCCCTGGAGAAGAAAGGTTTGAAAATGTGACATGCCATGCGGCAGGTATAATGTCGCATCTTTCAGTCATTGTTTATGAAACTTTATTCCTATCAAACCTAAATGGACTACATAAGGTTAGCAGATATTCAACAAAATAGACTTTAATGCTACTAAGATTTTTAAACTAATAACAGATACAAAGATTTCACTGAACTTCACTGAACTTGGCTATCACAACAATGTAATACCTTCATCTAGAGCAACCAGCTTATCTAGAGGTCCCTTCAGTTTGTAAGTAACCCCACTGCTTGACAGTACATGTCGTTTGTCCAGTCGTTTCTCAATCGCTGAACTATGCCAAAGTAATCCATTTCTGAAACATAAGTTGTTAGAATGAACAAGAAGGCCATTATGTCCCCATACCACTCTCACCTGAGACAGAAATGGTGCAATTGAGTCAAATAGTGCAATTGTTTTATTAGCTTTACAACCAGGCAGCCAGTTGGCCACTGCCTGAAAATATGTTTTAATATAACACTATATAGTTACTAAACAAGTGGCATGTTTAATTTCAGCACAAAAAGGTATAATTTGAACAATCTTTTAGGATACTAAATCACAGCTGTAGAATGTAGCTGAAGTGATCCAAGAGCAGTGCTATGCAAGTGCTTTCATAAGAAGTGCTTATGATAGAAACATATTCTCACACAAAGAGCTATAACTCCAGCAATATTCAACCGACCTAAAATTCTTGATAACATGAACCACTCAGCATGGTACAAACTGAATCATGTGAAGTTTCATTGATATCAGACAAATGGTTAGGGAGAGATCAAGCATGAACAAACTTATAGTGACATCTGTTTAGACAGACTTCCAGCAAAAAATCAACATGTCACCTCCACCATGTGGGGGACATAATCAAGCATGGACATACTTAGTGGCATCTGTTTAGACAGAAATCCAGTACAAAATCAATATGTCACCACCACTATGTGGGGAGCGGTGGCCTAGAGGTAGGACGGGCGCTTCGGGATCAAGAGGTCCCGGGTTCGATCCCCCTCTGGACCACTGGTTAAAATCTCTGAGCAAGACCCACAGCTCCACTCCACCATGGTGTAAAATAGTACCTGTGAGGGCAGTGTCTATCAAAGGGTGCTTGAGCGGCCTAACAGCTGAAAAGAGCCCTAGAAAATTGGTAACTTAACTTTTTTAACTTTATGTGGGAGACATAATAAAGTCTATAAATACAACATGAATACATAGTAACATACAGCTTGGTTCCTAGTACATTGATCCCTTTTCCACCAGCAAGAGGTTTAATTATCCAGTTTTCCAGAACAACATCTTTAGTTTCTGATGACTTTGATTTCCTTTTCTTCCTTGGTTCAGGAACAATTTCAGAAGTATCAACACCATCCTCAGCCAGATTATCTACATCATCTGTTAAAAGGAAGTATAAGACACCAGGTTATTAGGTTTACTTAGTCGCAAACTAACAAATCAGGTTTGTCAACATAAACAAATCTTTTAAGAATGGATTGGCAAATCTATATCCCACCCATAAATAATGGGCGAGAAATATCAACATCTACATGGTACATTGACATGGTCACATTAGATAACTTCCAAACCTTCAGACGGGTGGCTTCTAAATAAAGAGAGTCTTGAAACAATAAGAAAGTAGGAAGATCAAGTATACGACAATGTTCTTGATTCTAGTCTATATCTGAAATGCCTCAGCCCCATAATATTAAACACTTGTCACCTTCACTTGTATGTTGTTGTATTGTATCAGTATCACCATCCACTTCATCATGTAAATCATACACCTCAATATCTACATCTTCTATCGCCGTTATTTCTGAAATAATAATCAAGTCTTTGCACTGTAACAATTTCAGTAATTTTAATTAATGTTTAAAGTGTCACTGGTCAATCGTCACCAGTATCTCAAACTCATTACCCCGACACTAGGTCCAACCAGCAATTTCCTGGAACTACCTTACTATGCTGAACATCAGACAAGAGAGACATACAAGTATTATTATTTATGCATTTGTTATGTGACAGCTTTGAAATGGACTAGAAACCTTCCAGAAGCTCCAACCACTATTCCACCATGGAAGGTGATATAGTTTTAGTTTAAACAGTATTTATTAAACAAATTAATTAGAAATTTTGAAGGACATGGTATTGAAGACAAGACATAATAACATACAACACCTAAAACGAGCCTATTCAGATGATGCACTGGTTAAATGATATTATAATGTGTACAGACAAACTAAGATAAACTTACCGTCTTCAGAGTCTGACTTCTCCTCTATCGTACTACAATATCAAAACAAAACACTCAGCTAAATTATAGGAAACAACTAAACAGTTTTACAATCTTGGGAGAATAGTACAGAATAGTAGTAAGGTTTAACAATCATGGCACAATAGAAAGCTAATTAATATGTAGGGGTGTCAACAGGGCCAACTTAAAAATCAGGTAATCATGTGGCCGACTAATTTTGCCAAACACGCGGCCTTCATTGACATTGTTTTCATACACAACTCAGGTTTTCTTGAAACTCCTTCAGAGAAGATTAAATTTGCCATAACTGCCATTGCTTGAGATATTTTCATAAAATAACATTTATTTTGATCAGAAATCATAGTTCTTGGAGGAATCTTAAACCTGGAATTCTGGATAAATCAGAAAAATTGACACACCTGACTATGAAAATGCAGAGTATTTTTGTAGTTTGGACAGAAGGCCTCATAATGAAGTTTCAAGCAAAATATCACAGTTGTAGGAATTTCAGTCTTAGGAGAATGTTTGGGTGTTTTTATTTTTACTGTTACAAATTATATTTAGCTCCTGAGATCTAGTGGAAAACTGAAAAGTAGTTATGTGACTAACTGAAAGCATTGAATAACTTACGAAGGGAAACAAACAGAAATAATTTCTTTGAACAAATCCAAATTTTATCAAAGTTTATAAAGATGTTTTTTAATGACAGGCACTCCGACAATCACAGTAGCTCACCATGTACAAAAAAGCAACTACTCATGGCCATCGAACACTATTTAATTTCAATCAAAGAGACCAGCACCCTTATAGAGCTGCAAATATTGCCCATTGTTAAAGAGGTTGTTACTCCAGAAAGGGTCGGTCTGGAGAGTTTGTAAACAGTAAAAGCTATAAAGCAAACACATACCGGTTCATTGCAGTGTGTCCAAAATGATCATCTATCAACCTATCCCAATCAGCAGGAAATCCAAGCCAAAATGCATCTGCTGTCTTACGTGAAAATCCTGAAACAAACAATCATTACAACAGTCAATAAGAAAGATAACCCCTAGACCTTTTTCAGTTATGTACCGTGTTTGTCCAATTACTCTTTAATAAACCTGGGTGATGAATCTAATAAGCTCTGATTCCGTAAAAAGATATAGGTATTTCTGCTTCAAAATGGTAAGCATCCAGCATCCAATGCAAATGCTTCCTTTGAACCAGCAACAAATGGAACCCCTGGTTCTCTCAATGTTGATAATCACACGGAAATCAATATTAACTTACCTGCTGCCATGGCATCAAGAATTTCCATATTTCCTTCCAATTTGTACAGTGATCCAGTCTGTGTAACTACTAACTTGTCACCAAGGCGACGGGTTATTTCTCCACTATGCCAAAAGTTACCATCTGTTAAGCTGAATAATAAATACATTTAACTTTAATTAAATACAATCTGATTATCATAATTATTAGATCACCTCAAAATTAAGAACAAGGTTATCAAATTTGCTCTTCTCTTTTTTCAACTTGAATATTCAGACAAAATTGAGACTCATTATATTGGAGAACATATTTTTAAAATCTGACAGGTCGTCCACTATTTATCCATTACATTTAGTAATGATTTACAAATATTGAAATTGACAAATCATAAATACCTTTTCTTTCCTTCTACACATATTTTGTTTGTCCCCGGTACTGGCTTGATGATCCACATAAACAATGAACATGGCTCCATATTGCCTTCTGTAAATATTCAAAATGTTTGAGAAATGAAACTAAATATCCGTTCAACACCATTCACAATCTGACAATCATAATTTAGAAACAAAAGTAACAAAGAAGGGTTTTGACACAAAAATGTATATCTCACACAAAGGGCCATTACTCTGACAGTAATATGCATACTAGTAACTAGACTTGGTAACAGCTGGTATTCATATGAAGATTTGTCGTAACCAGACTAGTGGTCACGGAAAACAAGCACATGCTTAGCTTTATGACATCCATCCAACACAAAATTTACAAGTCTCCCTCACTATATTATGTCGGAGTGAAGATTAAATGCAAATGTATTATTTTCCACTGCAGAAGACTCAGACTGAGTTTCCAGCGCAATGTATCGAAATAAAATGAGGTACGGTGGTTTTTAGGCACATGGAGCATGATTGAGGTCAAAGTTTGACCTTGCTTGCCTCCTTCGAACATAATACATTACACCCAACTTATTTGAGTGAAATTCCTTATTACTGCATATTCAGAATTTTAGAAGATAGTACAGAATCACATTTTACGCAATAAGGAATACTTTATTGTTTAACACTTTTGTACAATAAAGAAATGACCTGAACAAAGAAATGTCCATTTTGCAGTGTTAATTTTTTTAAACTTTAAACTATTATTCCTTTTACCAACAATTTGTCCAAAAGTAGGAAAAACATTGAGTCATGAATGACATTTGATTCTGATAAAATAATCAGGACTTACCCTCTAAGTTCTCTGTGTTAACAAAAGCATCCTCAAAAGTTTCTTCAAACAAATTGTTAGACCCAGTTGATAACCTTGCTGGCAATCCATTATCATCCGACTGTCTGGATATCCCATGTCTGGTCCCTGGTTCACACTGTTGCCAGTTATCTGAACAACTTGCAGTGGGTACAAGTCTCTGGTGCAAGTGGACCGATCCGTCACCTTGGTGTACACTGTGTAAGCTGACATTACATGAGTTATCCACTACCTGGTTATTGTGAGATCTATAATGTTGTATAGATCTGTTCTGTGACACATTCTGCAGTATGGGCTGATGGTGTACAGAATGGACGCTGTCATTGTGGCTCTGATATGACAGGTTACCAGGATGCTGTTCATTACTAACGTCAAGAGAGGAACGGTCACTCTCGTATGAAGAATTATTTTTCAAATTCCGGAAAATATTTGCAGCCATTGAATTTGAATGGTTGAGTGTTTGCGGAGATCTAAATGGTGCAAATTGTGCTTGTGGAGATGTGAATGAGTGACATTTTGCAATGGCTGAAGCAAATACAGGTCTGCCAGCTCGTGAGGAGGAGGAGTGATATCTTCCATAGTATCCGTCTGTGTCAATCAAACTGTTGTGAAGACGTCCCTACAGAAAGAAATGTTTAATTATAGTAACAAATTTTTAATTCGGACAAAACATAACATTGCATTCATGTACATGTAAAATTTAGATAACCTGAAACCACAACATGATAAAATATTACTAGCAGCATAGCGGCTAGCCTATATTATAGCGAGTTTCATTTCAGTGTTGAGGGAATGGTGGCTTGCCAGTGAGTTGGCTAAAATTACACTACAGGGTTGTTTTAAAATATTTAGCTAATTGATTCACCTTTAGAAATATCAATTACTCAAATATGGGATCAATGATAAATCATATAAAGTGTGGGGGCAAAAACCTAGGCAACAGTACCAGCAATTAGTGAATTACATGCCTACCAACACCTTCTCATCACTCTTCAACTACGTTAACAACCTTCAAAAGTTGGGAAAGACCGATCGATTAAAAAATTTGAAATTAACCTTTCAACAAAGTATTTATATATAATTCTTCAACTTCCAAGGTTTACAATAATTATGTTAGCATTGGAACCTGGTCTATCCTTACCTGGGGTATGGGGCTTTCACGAACATGTTGTTCAAATCCGTTTGAGTCATAACTTCTCTGATTCAACAGCCTATGATGCTGACTTTGAAAATTCATCTGTAATTTAATATGAAGGACAATGAAAACATATCACACAATCACTGACTACATCTCTTTAAAGTTTAAATCCCTGTCCATACTAAGGCCAATGCAGAATGTAAAACCCTCACACTCAGTGGAATAGTACAGGGAATGAAGGATACAGACTAACATTTTTTACCACTAACTTTCAGATTTTGGTAGCCCAACAAAAAATCTGGTTGCCCAACCTTCATGGTAACATGCTATGCAGACAAAATCACGAAAAAATGCCTTTTATTGTGGTTTTACTATGTTTTTCAAAAGACTGAAAATGCGTGACCATTGATGATTCTCCTAATTTTAAACTGCCTCTGAAAGCCAAAATTAACTATAAAGTCTTCTAAATCATTTTATACTCAAACAAAAGATAGACGAATCCATTCAAGCCCTTCAAAACTGATGCAACGAAGAAACAATACAGAAGAAAACAAAAACTGATGACACTCTTATCATACTTTCAAAACCAGCATATAAGTTCAAAATAACCATCTCAATAAAAAATTACTTTTAATAATACTTCAAAATGTACATGTAAATATGATATATGTGACACTAAAAAGTACCTCATTGACTATACTTCTAAAAATAGATCTAATCACGTGACGTCAACAATACTGAAAAAGCACCTCAAAATCTTACTTCGGTGAATTATTTTGATATATTTGTACCCTGATGAATGCTATTGTATAGCCGAAACGTTGGTTTATAATAAAAGAATGAAACCCGACCCGCCTTGATCGTGTGTTCCACTTATTTTCTCTTTTCTTGAACTATAAAGTGTTCTATTAACTTCCAAATGTGAAGGAAACAATACTTATTTTACCCGCCGTATCCTATTTTTTCCTGAAAAAAATCATGAAAGGGACAAAGTATGAGTTTGAATTGTTTTGAGTACGAACGTCAGCGTAAAAATGTTTCGGACGTTCGTGTAACGATAAAGCTCATTAACATATAATGGCAGAAAATTATTCTAGCGTGTATCGGTGATCGTCTAATTGCTTATCTCATGTTGCTTCATGGTACCTCTAAGAATATCTGCATTTGCAAGAATTTTGTTATCAAATAGAAACGGAAATGCACAGTAATGAGGTAAAAAAAAGGAAATTGGTGGAAAGATTATCGACAGAAAAGACACATTTTTTTCGCGAAAAGTGCTCAGATTTCATTTCGCCACGTGGTCGATTTACTCTCAAATTGTAATCGCCCAGCAGACATTTCATTCGTCCTGGGTGACTGGGCGAGTGATAGGATCCCTGTAGCAATACAGTATAGTCACGGCTATATTTCCACGCTGTT
The DNA here is from genome assembly GCA_963678985.1 of Spisula subtruncata. Classification (NCBI taxonomy): domain Eukaryota; kingdom Metazoa; phylum Mollusca; class Bivalvia; order Venerida; family Mactridae; genus Spisula; species Spisula subtruncata. Next base: position 23,485,585 of record OY787661.1, read on the forward strand.
ATGGAGCTGCGAAACAGCTGTACACTACCAAGGCTGTGAAACATAGGAAAGGTGGAAACACAGATCTGACAGCTTCCCACACTTAGGGGGTGGGGGGCTAGTCCAAGCTTCTTAGACGATGATTATTCCATTTCAGTGATTATTCCAATTCATCGTCTAAGACCTTTCTTCTTTAAAACCTGAGGTGTAAGACTCAGATTGAGTCACGTTCGTTTTATGACAAAACGCATGTTTTCAACAAAATAAACATCGTCTTCCTATGAATTGAACCATATTCTACCAACGTACACCAAAAAACAAAATGTATCATAAGAATTACCATCAATTCCGTCGATTGTTTCAACCCTATGAATTTCACAGTTTCTGTTGCAAATTGCCATTATTTGAAAAGCGATAATAACAAAAGTGTTCCGAAGCAAACCACTGGATTCATTTTGGGAAATCCTGGGGTTTCCCGGTGTTACCATGGATTGTCGTCTGCAAAAATAGCATTATTTTTTGGTGCGAATTTAAGTTTAAAGTTTGTTTTTGAAAATAACGTGTTTATTTATTATGTAGATGTCTATTTAGAGGTTTGTTTCAATAAAGACACATTTTCAACCATGTTTCATAAAAAATCGTATTTTCGAAAGCGCACATGCGCGTACCTGCAACACATGTAAATATTTACAATGGCGGCTCTGTTAGTGTAAACACGGAAGTGAATTGAAACATCGGGTGTGGGATGGTTATGAGCAGGTGATATATTGATAACTTTTTGACAAAACATTTGATTGATATTACTTTTATACGAATGTGCTATTTTTCGGCGAATTTCAAACAGTGAACTTGCATTCCGAGCGTTTATCTTAAACAGTTGACTTTTAAAGAGGACAGTTCCATTACTAAAGATCGACGTCAGTCAATAAAAAGATCATTTAGTTACGGTACCCAGAACTAGGGGGGGGGGCGTGCGGTGTTTCAATTGCTGAATGAAGTTTCTAATCCATGCTGTTTGCCAGGCAATATCTCATTTACCAGTTAAGTACTTTTTTATTTTAATTTCATGAAAGCTACATTACAAAGTACACGTCTGCATAATATGGGTGGTACATTGGCTTGCGTGCTATTCAGATTGTGCGACGACTACCGAGGCCGGCTGGTTAGTGGTGCGCATTTAGCAACTCAGATTGTTCACGTTGGAACTGGAAGTATTTCAAGCAAGCATGGAATCGGATAGAAAAACATTTATACTCAGCACTAACTGTTATGTACCTGTGTTTTATAAGCTAGTGAAGATCTACATGGAATTGACAGAAAAGTTTATTTTTGTTTTGAACCGCCGATTTTTTTACTTACGGTAGATGTCGTAAAGTTGGAGATAAATTCTAGGTCCAATACTTTGTACCGTACAATGTCGTGAAACGGACGAGGCCTTCGTCACCACATGTTTCTATATTATCTAATATACATGCGTGGTCACAACTATTCAATTGATCAGAAACGTAAATAAGCGTTCATGAATTGATAGAAAATTAAAATGAAACGAACCACACTATGAAGTATCAAATATTAGACATGTAGACCATGTAGCCACGCTTGGAACATTGAATTACACAATATTCTTAAAAGAGATCTTCCAGACTATCCATAAATAATACTTGAACTTTGAAGACCATTAGTGAAATAATTATGCACCAGTCAGTTGCATCCACCCCCACCCCAGGGATTGGCCGGGATTTTTACTTTTGAGTTGTCAAAATACCCGTCCTTCCACGGTCCTGCGGGGACAGCTGATAGTAAAATCTCCAGTATTTCCCCGTCCCCTAACAACTAAATACTGTCCCCGAGGAATTGGTTCGGAGAAAAAATTCCCAACCTTTCCCCTGCAGTGGGGAAAAGCTGGAAGGTAAAACATGTACGGTCGTTTCCCCCGGCTATGCATCGCCAATCCCCAGGGTGGGGGCGTGGATGCAACTGACCGGTGTATTACATAGGCCATGTATGGTTTTATCTTAGATAGTAGTGTTCGCAGGTTCAGGTCATTTTTTTTAAATAATAAAAATCTTGCAAATTATTGCGCCCTTACATTTTAGAAAATGTATTTGAACTTGCAAAAATAGACAATTTCAATGTGCCCCTTACGAAGATTTTTTTCAATTTTGAATAAAATCCTTTTTTTAACGTTTTTCTTTGAAACCCAGACAGGCTTGATATTATCAAAATTGTAGTGTTACATAATCAGTTATAACAACAAAAAACATATCAATAAGAAAATTTACTTTCTTCAAATTCATGTCAAAATTTTTATCTATTAATTCAAGCACTGTCGTGACATTGATCAAGGGGCACAGACACCTTGATCCGCATCATTCAGACGCTGTAAAACATACATCAGGATGATTAGATCAAGTGTAATCTGGACCTGGAGATAACACGACAAGGGGCACATGGACCTGGAGATTACACAACAGGGGGCACATCGACCTGGAGATTACACAACAGGGGGCACATCGACCTGGAGATTACACAACAGGGGGCACATCGACCTGGAGATTACACAACAGAGGGCACATTTTATTGACCTCGCTTCCGGAATATGTAATATACAGGGATATTGTCATAAAATATCGATCCACAGCCAGATCGATCGGCAAAGACCTAAATTACGTAATTTAGGTCTTTGCGATTGGTAATATTTTAAGGATTTTAACATGTAAAAAATGGTCACTCCGAGACCAACTGGGGGGGGGGGGGTCTGGGCCTGATAATTTAGGATCTGATTTTAATGAGATCGTTGCTGCTCCAATAAATAATTGAATATGACGCGTTTGAGCATGAGGTACATGTACGTTCTCCAATGTGTAAGTCTTGTAAGAGGGGTGTCCCAGAATTACGTAGACGTTACTTAGATAATGTTAAGAAAGTGATTTTTTAAAAATATTCTTGAAACATTTCAACTGCTTGTACCTCATATATGACAAGTCTAATTTTAACACTTCTTTGTAAAATAAAAGTACGATGTACTTGGAATGTGCACTTGTTATTTCGACTTCATAAAAGTTAGCGTCGTTGATTTATGGTATAAAACAAATAACAGTTGCTGCGCGCCAACAGTGAAAATATGACGTCACCGGAATACGCTGCAAATGGCATCGTCGTGAAGTTCTGTGTGAATCTCGGGACACCATAACAGACGCTTAAAATACTGGACCCTGCTCAGAACAAGCATCCTGTATCGAAATATCGGTACCGGTATCTGATTTTCAAATGGCACAATCGCAACAAAGGTGGTTGAGACAGTTTTAAAAGACATGAGCCGACAGCGATTACCAACGGAAATGCGACGTCACTTAACGATGTCAGAGCAGACAAATCCTAATTTTCTGCCATCTAGCAAAGGTTGTACTGACACAGGTTATCAGTTACTGTCAGGAGTATTACTGGTATGTGTCCAAACATTGGGTACGCATACAGGTATTAAATATGTTTTAAGACATTGAATGAGATTATATTGAATTCAGTTCAGTCAGAACATTAGACTTTGTAGTGATAAAAGTTTAGCCGAGTCGTGACGTCGCGCTGACGTGCCCCGTATACCGTACCTCTATCTATTTCCGTGGAGGTGGGGGACGCCGGAGCCAGCACTGAGCTGAATTCGATACAAATAAGATAGGGCCTTGGAATTCCATGCACATATGTATGCAATAGATGTTGTTTTTCTTTGTATGACCCGTAGTATGATAGTTATGACAAGTCTACGTAATTCTTAGACACTCCTCGTATAACCATAGGGATCATAAACCAATATGCATTCACCAACATATATACTACGAATGCAAACGGGTAGATATGCACGTTTACTTGTACATTCGTGTAAATAGGGAAGAAAGGTATTGTTTATGTTGCAAACATTTAGATTTAGAAGTTGAGTTTCATTTTGTTTGTATATGTATGCTCTACGTACATTGTCCTAATGCATATATTCAACAATTTTGCAATATGGCAAGCGGAGACTTCGTGTGGGCATACTTAGAAACACTTAGTGATTTGTAACGTGTCACCACGGTGCGTATACCATTCAGGTTAGAAAGTATCCTTGCAAATGTGTATTTTTTGGAAGCATAATTACTGGTAGGACTATATGTGATAAATATAGATTTCAATAAAGTAAATTGTACAACGTATATAGAATGTAGATACCTAACTAAAGTTCATGAAGTAGAATCAGTTAACTCCATTAATGTGCGTGTGGGTTGGAATCCAACTACATGTATATATACAAAAAATTTATGTGGATGTGTGTACAGTTTATCAATTTCTAATTGGTGATAATTCTATGAATTTAAAAGTTTATTTGTCTTCAATTAATTAATTAATTAATTTATGATATAAGACATGCAGTTTCTGTGTAAATGAGATGCTATCATTCGCATATTATTGTCCAAGTTATCCTAACCATAGACCTCATGCTGGTAGATAATGATAAGGATAGATACAACACATGTTATGACTGACCCTTACTGATACCAGTTTTCACACATTGCCATTAATGAACAGCCTGCTGATCCACTAATTTTTTTCCTGGTAAACCAAAGTCCCCCTTTAAATATAAAATGCGCGTAATACCTAATCATCTTGATGAATGCATATGGATTCATTATCAATAAGTCTATGGTTCGGAGCATGAAAAATATTTATCTTGCACATAAATACATAAATACGAGGCCCTATTATGTTGATATATCCATATGGTATTATAATAACCATGGCGAATAATAGATTCTAATAATATTTGAAAAGCGAGTTTGCGCACGAATGAAAGAATGTCCGTACATGACCGACTCGTTTGATCTTTATACTGAACTAACCTTTGACCCGGAAACGGGCCTCGTTTGGACAACAAAAATAACCAGCTGCGAGCTGTCAATTATCTTCGAGTGTCCGATATTTCACTTAATTTGGGGAATTTGTGGGTACCAGTAGCCTACAAATTTTCAAGAATGGAAGAATCGGATAGTGGACAACAACCTAAGCGGTGTCCGTGCGGATTTTGGGGGTAAACTTGAGTCATTTAGTGCCATTCTAGATATTCTTTGGTTCAATGAACGGGCGCACCACAGTTGATTGATTGCAAAGTGCTTGGTGATCATTTTGTCAGAGTTTTTGTAAATTTCTTCAAAGAGATGTTTTCCACATTCATGTTGACTTGAAAGAACACTTATTTTATTGTACTAAAAGAGGAGTGTTTGCGTCATTTCTTTATCACGCTGAACTATGTGGGGCACCTAAGGGGGCTGATTAGTCAGTCATTGAGTGTCAAAATTAGATTAGCAACCAAATGTTCAAATTTTGGTTCATTTCTTTTATTTTCCTTTAAAACCTTAATATTGAAAATGTTTATACTTATTCGCAAAGATGGATGTTGAGTTATCTATTTGCTCACCTTTACTTGAAAAATCACTTCAGTTTTGGAAGTGTCTAAGCCAATCCTCTGGTCAGTCCTATTCACTATGCTTAGTATTTAGATGTCTAAAAACCTGTTTTCCAGATTTTTTGTTTGACATTGTTCGAGGTGTTCCCAGTGATCTGAATCTAGGTCAGGGGGTCTGAAGGGTATTCACCATAAAAAGCATTGAGCAACCAAGTACAATAATCGCCATCAGTTTTGGCTAAAGATCAGTTCTAAGACTAATTTAATCTTGCCTTTATTTCAGTTCGTCACAGACTTCGGGACTTTGTTCAAAATGTTATAAAGGTAAGTACGGTTACAGTATCTTCATTTATTTAGCAGACTGGACATGTATGTATTTTTATGACTCTGTGAGCATTATAAGTATGATATATGATCTTTTTATATCCTTGTGATATTCAATTTGTCAGAAAAAATTAATCCCCAATTTACTATTTTGCTTAATTTTAATTAGTCTTAAAATTATGAATGCATACAAAACTAAATTTAATTAAAAACTTGTTTTAGGTGTGGTTGTTTAGAAATTAACACATGTATCCTTGTTTCTCATATTTCCGGCAGTCATACAGCTGCACTTATGAATTATTGTTTTGGAGTAATTTGATAGATTTAACCGATAATAGTTGATTTCCACCACAAAATGCACCAGATTTGGGCAAAAACCGAAAATTTTCGAAAAACCAAAAAAATCAGCGTATTTTTAAAAAGGGAAAAAACTCCTCCTCTCCTTGCTCAAACTCTTACATAGACTGGTTTGCAACCATTAACCAGGATTTCAGCATGTGACAGAAGGATAAAACTACAAATTGGGTCCCATGTGAAGTTTGTAAGAATATCAGTCCATGAAAAATACGAAAAAGACCGGAAATACGAGAAAGTACGATTTTACAGTATATAATATTCTGTGTCTTATTTATTGTAGCAACTGTTCAAGAAAAAACTCAAGATGGACTTGATGCCAAAAGTGAACTGTTAAGAAGTAAGGACAAAGTTTATAATCTTGTGTGCTTGTAAAATATTAATTATTTGATGCAACTGCTGTATTTAAGCGACACATATGGCTATTTTATTTAAGGTCAAGATAATGCACGCTGTAGTATTTCTGATTGTCAGAATCGGGTTATTCGCAAACTTCAGACGCCAAAAAGGTTTTGTCCTAAGCTCTGAGTAAAACAAAAGCACTGTTGTAAACTATGCATATATGTTAATAGTTTTTAACTAATGCACCAGTCAGTTGCATCCATGCAGCGCCCCCCCCCCCCCCCCCCCCCCCCCCCCTCCCTCCACCCTTGGGGATGTGCAGGGATTTTTACTTTTGGGTTGTCAAAACCCCTGCCCTCAATGACCCTACGGGGGATAGGTGATTGTGAAATCTCTGGTATTTCCCCAGGGGTATAAGTTTGGAGAGAGTATGTTGAAAAGCATGAAAAATGTCAATTACCCTTGATGATATTTCTATGCCAAGTATGCTGGGTGATAGTCTGGTAATGATTGATGAACCTAAATGTTTTGGCTTTATAATACAGAAGCATGATGGTAGGCTAGGCCATTGGTCTTCTAATAGACTAATACAGGTTGCATTTTGGGTGGGTATATTTATAAAACTGTAGATGTACAAATAAAATTATTATTAGTATTTTGGTTTATTTGTGTAGATCGACAGACATCATATGCAAGCCATGATAGTGTAGGTGCCACTACATCATCATTTCTGTCCACAAATCGCAACCAACCATCTAGCTCTACCATGGAGAAAGCAGAAGAACTCATTCGTCAAGCTGTGAAAAATTCTAGTGTTGAAAGTACAGACAAATCTACTGCCTCAGATAATACTATAAACATATCTAGTGTTACTACATGTCCATCACCTACATCATCTAAGACTGAAAGTGTTGTAAATCCTGCTGATCGTGATAGTTCTAATTCTACCGATGCTGTAAAAGACACTAAGCCTATCACAAGTCTATCTACCTCCGATACTGATGTGGCCTCCAATTCAGAGAGTAATGTTAGTAATAGTAATTGTGCGACTTCTAGTTCAACTGATTCACTGCAAGATTTGGCAAGTCCAGAAAAAAGAGGAGTAAAAAGGTGATTTTTAGTTAATAATTTATAACCATTTACTGATGTCTAGTGATGGTATACAGTTTTAAGTCATTTAGTTTCTACATTTATAACTTATTTATTTTGGTTCAATTATGAAACAAGTTTATACACCATATAATACTTTCTCTCAAGACCTCATTTCTGATGTTGCAAGGTTATGACATAATGAGTTACAAAAAACTGTTTTGCCTGTCGTGCAAAGGGTATAGCAAGAGAATTACTAATAGTTTGCATTGACATGATGAAAGGCTCGATGCTGTCCATACAATATTTAATTTCAGGTTTGGTGTTCCCCACTTTATAATGAAAAGAAACATTGGTTGTTAAAATGTATTTAAACTATGTTAGTTACTTTATCTTAGTATTATAAACTTTCAATCAAAAACTTGTATTGTTTTATCCTGTCTGAACGTTGATTGTTGTTAGGCTAATGTTTCGTTATTGACAATATTATCATCTTACTTGTCACTTCAGAGATATCAGTGCCCTAGTAGATGACACAACCCCTAATTCTACCCCTGAGAAATCTGGGAACAAAAGTAAGAGAAGATGTGCTACATGTAAATGTAAACTAGAGCTGGCACAAAGAACCATAGGAAGATGTAAATGTGGTTAGTCTTATATTCATCTATCTTTTAAAGTTTAGTCAGAGGTCCTACAAATCGAGTATAATCTCCAGATTAACTGCATGAGAAAGATTAGAATGAACTTATCTTCAGAAAATGGAAGTTTTTTCCTGAAAGAAATCATGGTATTGACAAAGTTATGGTCATTTGAAATTTCATAAGCTGAATTTAACAAAAGAACAATGTTTGAACTGCTATTTGGTGTAGGAATTTGTGTTAATGGTACCCGAAACAGACTTGCGACTCGTTTTCAGGCTTAATCAGTATGCCTCAGTAGAACCCCCTGTTTAATGCTGTAGTAATTGATACCAATTTTTGAATCTCAGTAACACATGGGTACCATGAAGTGGGCGCTGTAATATAAAGCTGACCTGATGAAAAGTTCAGCTTCTCATTAGCAGTGCTCCAAATATAGTAGTTACATGTGAGTATAGTAATAAATGTCAACACCTTCCTTTATTAGCACTTTGTGATTTCAACTATCTAAAGGATGACAAACAATGATATGTTAACATACAGTTCAATTGAGGTCAAAACAAATTGATATTGTTTTTCAGATAATGTATTGAAAAAATATGGTGTTTAGGTAGGTAAATATTTCATGTACAGGAAAATCAACAATCTGTAGTGGTTTCCATGAAAATGTTAGGGAAGGAACTAACTGTGTGAGACTACCATATGATGTAATTTGTTTGTTTCAGATAATGTGTTTTGTTCTCTCCATCGTTTACCTGAGCTGCACAATTGTGACTATGACCATAAAGAAGATGGTCGTCGTGAGGCCCGGGAGAAGATGGTCAAGCCCACACGTCATCTCGGAACTTCCTTCAAGCGCTTGGATTCCGATTCTTGATGATGTTCTGCCATAGAAAACTTCATTTTTTTATTAAATATTTTTGCAAGATTTTTATATACTCATATAACAGGGAGAAGATTGGTGTATTTGTTACAGTCTCCCGGGATTCATCATCATAGACCTCCAAGAACTTGATAAATGATGTATGCTAGTATTCGGCCAGTTATATATATGTGGGTGTGTCTGTATACTGTGTGAATTGAGTTTGTTTTGATGATATATCGATATACCGATGATTTAATGTACCATATTTTCCCATGTAAGGCTCATACTTATATAATATAAGATGCATTTAAACAAAATAAAAATGGGAGAAAATTCGAAGAAACCAGTCTGTGAGATACAAAAAAATCTTGAAAATATGATAATTGAATTTGGTGGTCACTGATTTGCCCATCGGAGACTAAGAAAATTAAAGCTTTTGGTTACTTCTCGGGGTTGATGAAAGTGTGGCCACTACTTGGGTGACTATGGTATTACTGTTGTATAATTGTCAGGCTTGATACAGTAATAAGTAATCAATGCACTAAATCCTCCTTGTGTATGACTGTACATATATCTAAATTATGAATATTGTTAACTGTAAATCACTTTATGTTTGTGGGATCTTTATTTTGCTAATTTTGGTAACAGACTTATTTTGCTAATTCATGAATTCGCAGTTGAAGGTTCCGTAAATAAATAGGTTTAAATGTTACAAAATGCGGGTTGATGAATTAGCAAATGACTCAGTTGGTGAATAAAAAGGGAAAGTAAATATATCTCAAATTATATCTAATGTACAGTATTTGAAGTGAATCATATTGGTTCTAAAGAATGTATGGTTTAAGAGACTAGTTTTCCACAAAAGATATGTATTAGTAGGGTAGTTTTACTGTACATGAACGCATGGATGTCCTTAGCTTAGAATATGTTATTATTATACATGACATACCCATTCTTCCAGATTGTTTTCACTTATTTACCAATGTAGACTTTTGTTTTTGTGTTCGCTGCTTTGAATAATGCAGGTACATTTGTTCTTGTAATAATTTTAAACAATGTACAAAATTTAAAATGATTGTGATTCAGAAATTTAATGTGGGAAAATTTGAATGAATAATAACAGTAAGATAATGATAAATAATATATGAGAATTTTTCTTTGGAGTTGAACTTGATAGATGGGTTAAAATGTGTAACACATGAACATTAGCAACTCCGATAAGGGGTTTATACAACAGGCTATGGAATAGTATTTGTAGTATAACTGGTCTTGTATCTTAAGGCCTCTTTCTGATTTCAGGCTTTTGAATTATGAATATTCCTGACAGATATTTGTTCTTATTGAAAATAGAACTTCGGACTTTGTAGCTGAGATTGTCCGGTCTGAGAAATATTGCTTATTTAGTTACTACCAGGCATATTCTAGACAGGGAATGGCAGCTATTTACATGGTCTGTACAAACTGTAAACAAACGCTCCTAGTTGATAATTGGGGGAAGCTATTTCCACACATTCGATGATGAATATAACTTGTAGAACTATATTTGTATTTATGATTACATACTGTTATTATTACTAACATGGGTTTGTCCACCTATTTCAATTAACACCAACTTTCACATGTTGTTACTCATGTGATTACTTGATAATTGCACATTTTGCCAGACTTGAGGCTGATGAGGACAAATTTCTATTTTGTTAAATTGATATAAACCTTCACCTGATTGGGTGGGATTCGAACCAAATCCAGTTTAAACTTAACTTAACTATTCAGAAAATGTTGTTTAGAATTTGTATTTGTTTCTTTTAAATTAAGATTGTGTGAAAGTTTTTGAGCCCTTAGGTGCATATGTCTGCATCTATTGGGTTTTGATGTTTTTGAAGTTGAAATGTTCATAACCCTAAACTTTAGGTGTCTATGCTCATCTGTGTAATGTATGAATTCAGATCGGTCTTGGTTTAATTTGTGAAGATTTGGTAAGTTGTTGTTTGGAAGAAACTTATGCTTATGTCTGAACTGTGTCTTCTAATAAAATCTATGAGCGAAAGGACCGTCACAACACTGTATGTACTGTTACTATGTTTTAGTAGTAATCATATTACATGCCTCTTCATAAATTTATGGCCTAAATCTTCCTATTTGATGTGTCTCTTGTGTTGTAGATTTGAAATTTAACTAATGTATAGTGGGTTTAATTTTTTAAGTTCTTTATGGATACACTGTTGACTTCAAATCATCACTTGTTTAGAACCCTGCATTGTAAGACTCTTCTAAACGATGAAGTAAACATGTCCCAATTACTTATTATAAGTACATAGTCTTGTTTTCCGGTCTTGTTTTATACATATATCTTTGATACTTAGTATATTCCGCACTGTAATTAATAAACATGTTTAAAATTAGCGAAACAATAAGCTAACACCCACTGTGTACTATATCCAACCATATATTTATGTTTCTCAAAAGTCACTCTTATAGGCTAATAATCAATGACTGCATGTGATAGATTGGGTGGCAACATATTTATAGGCTAACAATTATAACTGTGTGCATTAAACTGGACTCTCTTGCCACTGTTGCCAAGTGATATCTTACATATTTTGGGGTTCCCGAAATGTAGGAAATAAGTATTTTTGGCAAGAAAACTGTATCAATATATTTCAACCGCAAGCTTTTGATTGCACAGAAGTGGATGTTACTGTTTATGTCGGCTGTATACATATGTCGGCTGTATGTCGGTACTACACATTCACTTTCTTTTACTTGCTCTGTCCAAATCATATGTGCATTTTGATGTACCAGTAAGAACTGACATGTTACAATATATCATAGCTGCATTTAGACAAATTGAAAAAGAGTTGGCATGTTTTGATTCTTCATATGTACCGGTACATTAATTAAGATATGGTGGAAAAAACTTGTGGTTACAACACAGTTTAGGTGAATTTAGATGTAGTGGAAAGATTTGGTATATTATGATGCTTATTTCAACCCTCATTTTGTACATTAATCCTTTACTCCATTGACTCCTAAATCCATAAGCCTGTAGAATTATTGGATTATTGAATAGTGTATTCAATCTTAATGGTGGTTGTCATCAGTCATGTTTACTGATGGGATGCGACAGAAACCTGCCATGGAGTAAAGTAATAATACAATTTCTTATATAATATATGTATTATTTATTTGAAGTTACCGGTAATTTATTATTTCATTTGGTTCTTTGTTTGACTACTTTGTAGTATTCTGTAAATATGTTTTTGCACCCAAGATGTACAATGTAAGATTTACTGGTGTTACTTAGGCTGGTGTCCATTTAGTGGATGCATATTTCAATATCACTGGTGGTCTTATGGATTTGTTATACTGCCTTAAACATGCAAGTTTTAGCGAGTAATGAAACTTCACACATATAAAGCGTGATTTAAATAGTATGTAATAATGTTGTGTTCACAAATATGTCATGAACCTTCAAGTTCCAACACTTGACATTTATAGTTTCATTTGTTTGACGAATAGTTTTAAATAATTTCACAGATTCCTATGAAACTTGACTTATTGTTACCCAACAAGCACAATAATCAAGACTGTTAATTTATATATTTAACACAAGAACCTTGTAATATGATGGTCATGATTAGGGGTGGTACATAATATTGATCTTACTAGACTTGAGGATAAGGTCAGCCAATCAGATCACACCATATTAACTTCTTAGTCAGTAACAGGCGATATCAGTAGCTATCCTTGTTCTTAAATTATATAAGATCAATATTGAATACCACCAAGGTCATTATATGGGCACTATATGTGAAATAAGATAATTGACAGGTACGGTATTACACTTGAACTTATACTGTAAAATTGACGAGCAATCTATAATCTTGTATGTATCATGTACTAAGTAACTTGTCCTTATACTTGTCATATAACTTGTAGCCTCAACTTATTATTTTGCAAATTGATTTTGATGTAAATGTTTGGTAAAGTTGTACACTACTGTATTTAATGTTGATACTTGAATGTTGATATAAATTGAGTCAAATTCTGTCTTACAATTTACATGACTCTTGTTATATTGTGAATTTTTAGAATCATGAAAATCTGTTTTGCCCTAACGAAATTTGACTGAGGATAGAAAAAGAATCTGTAAATGATCATAATTCATATAAAGAAAGGAGGGAATAAGTCCAGACTATCCAAAAATTGAAGTTAACAGAAAAATTGACATTATCGAAAATGACAGTAAATAAAGTTTATATAATTAAGTTTAATGAGAGTTATGTGTGGTAGACTTTGTTCGGTATATTTGTCTAGGTAAGAAAGGTGGTATTGAATCGTCACCTGACTAAAATTAGATTGATACTTACCAGTATGTTACTTACATGAGTAATTTGAAATCCAAATGAAGTTGGCGCCAAGGTCAGGGTGTGTCGCTCACCTTTGGGAGATTTAAATAAATCTTAACATAGTTCAATATTAAAATGCTGTAAAATCTTTCTTATTTATGGGTACTAAAAATGAGAAAGTGGGTTGAATTTTTGCACAATTAGCAGTGGATAAATTCACAAAAAATAAGGTTTGTGAACATGTTTATCAGCACAAAAAAATATTTAAGCTCACAAATATTTCAGAATTACAATTTTGAAAACTTTTTGCCTCGCTGAAATTTCTGATTGACATAGATATATACACACTTGTATATTACGTAGAGGTTGGTTCTGTAAACATATTTCATAGGTAAATTAATGGTGGGATAAAGTTCATTATAGAAATCCATGAAATAAAAAGCCTAGTAAATACGAATAATTTTACAGCACAAGCCCAGTAGTTTCTGGATGCTTGTAGCGTTTATTTCTGTTGACATTTTGTATACTAAGTTTTGAGCCGAGAGTTCTTTTATTTGTTCCCATGATTATTTGTGTTGTTTATTTGATTCACATATTTATGTGACAAAACACACTGCATTTATATCACTATTATTGGTTTATTTGTAGACATTTATCCCAAGCGTGGTTGCTTTTTTGTTTTGGCGAAATACATTGTTTATACGTTTGTTTGTGTGTTTTTTTGCGTGTTCTGTTTGAGTGACTAATTTGTGTAGAAATAATAATCTGTACATGATTTTGTGTATATTACTTGAATTTTCTAGCTACATACGTAGATAGTTTAAGGTGCATGTTTACATTAAGATTATTCTATGTTAACATCATATTTATGATTTATTATAATATCAAAAAAGATTCAATAAAGCTTTTAATTTATACTTACAAGTTGTTTGTATGATTTCTGTTCATTTTCATTTGATACCAAAATGAAATGAATTAACCACTTTTATCAAGTTTTTACTGAATATGAAGAATAATTGCAAGCGACATTCATGTTGCCACACATTTTCAGTATTTTCAAGAAATGTGACAATTAGATCATCTCGCTAAACTACCTCTCTTGATCTTCTCAACCACCAGACCTGGTGTCCATTGCCTAAACAAAGCACTATGTAGATTTTTCCACAGAGGTAACAGATTTCTTCTGTATTTAATTGAACAAGGGCTTACTAAATGAAGCCACTTGATTGTGCTTAGGCACCCCTGTAGAGACCCCTGTAATAAAATTGCAGTTCACCATTTTTGCTTGGGAGCTATGTTTGATAGTGTTTGTTATGTTATCATTTGTGTAAATGAAAGAAAATTTTGAATACCATATTTATTTATCAGGGGTCCTACAGTTCTGTTAACTGGAAAGTATGAACCTACAGCAGAAAAATAAAGTTATTTGATGAAAATATATCAAGTATCAAGTTATTGTCATTTGAAAGTCCATACATTATAACAATAGAACTGTATAATAATCATTTATTTGATCTAGGGCTCTCGAAACCGATTTACATCTTATTATAGCATAAAAGCGGTGATTTTGCTCATACTTAAACGGGGAAAAAAAGGTACGTTATTGTAAAGATTCTCGCGCACACGCGCTGTTGGTGTTCAGTTTTAAGTATGCTCATTTCAGGACCCAGCCGACGAAAATAAATGATTTACAGCGTTATATGAACTGTAATTCACTTTCTAATTGTAACTACAAATCACTTTTCTATAATAGTAAAATAATAAACGTAAACAAACCCCCAATATCGCTGTTTTCTTGGTATTTGCCGATACTGGAAGTCGACGTTCATAACAAAAACTTGTGTGTGACGTAACGTTTGCTAAGCGACGTCGCGTTTCTTTTCCCGACGTCGCCCAAAACTTCCCGCCAAAGTGTCATAATTTTGAACAACACACTCATAATGTGTTGTTTTTATGCTATAATAGCGTTTACGCAAGCATGCTTTTTATGTGCTATTACATCTGCAGGGTCCCTCGGGAGTGTTGGTGCCCTCGCCCTAACGGGCTTGGGCACCAACCGTCCCTCGGGACTCTGCAGATGTAATAGCACAAAAAAGCATGCGTTAACCCTACATTTTCAAGATGGGCCATTTTGCCTTAGTATGACCCCTGATTTATATGAAGTAGTTCCTTCTGTGGCTTATTAATATCAAACAGTAGATTTCAAAACGCCAAAACATAATTATGTTCAGACATTGCCCAATGAAATGCTCCAAAACAATGTTCTGCGAAGATTGTGTCAGAAAGTGCCGTACAATCATATCTCTGATGATACAAAACATGTTTTTTGGATTTTTTTCTCTTGCATGAATGGTCTGAACAAAATTATGCAACATAGATGTTACATATTAGGATTCAGTTTGATGACCATAAATGAAGAACGAGTAGTCTTGAAAAGTGGCATGACTACAGGGTGTCCCAAAAAAACGGGGACCTACCTTAAACCCTTATTACTCATTCATAGTTTGATGAATTAAGCTGTTATTTTGTGAAAGTGTATGTAAGGGATCCCCACTTCTAAAAAGGGTATTTGTTTAAATATGGAGCTTCAAAACAGGAAGTGACGTCATCATTTTCACTATGGCAACATTTCACGTTATTTTTGCTTAATCACCTAATAAGGGGCATTACAAGAAAAGGGCATTTGTGTCAGAGCATTTTTTGTTAGAAAACAACATTTAAAGTCAAAGGGGTGATCAAAATCTTGGAAAAATAAAACAAATATGACAAGAAATAGCAAAACGGAGGAAAACGTGGCAAGTTTACTGACCAAAGGGAAAGTGGAAAACCTTCCAAATAGCATCAACAATCATTCAATGATAAAAAAACATAAATTTTGTCAAGGACTATTACCAAAAGAAAGCTTAGACTATAGAAAGGAGCTAAAAGTAAAGTTTTATCCAAACAAACAGTTCATAGATGTATATTGGAGTGATTGTGTATGTCAGAGATTATAAAATAGCATCATATGCTAGCAGAAAACTCTTCTTGCAGTAAATCAGCAGCACAATCAGAATGTGTTTGCAAAATAGTATTAATAGCTTACCTCATATCACAGGCTATATAACCTTAAGTTACACAAACTTGATCCCAATAGTTAACCTGTTTGCTATACATAATGAACTAATGTAACACAAACCATAAACAATGATTTGGAGCACATTAGAAGATGTTTGAGGTCAGCATGGAAATATATCTCATTGAATTCTGAAATCCCTGCTTCAGTTTATGGTATTTTACTGAAACATGGGATTGTAAACATGGGAGGTAACTCTGGGTATTGAACTAAATAATCACGACAGTGATGCTAGTATGTTGAACAGTGTTCTTCCCTTATTGTTTTGATATATTAATATTGTGATATCTATAGTAGAGAAAAAAGTTACAAGTGTTTATCCTAGGTCCCCGTTTTTTTGGGACACCCTGTATACACCTGGTAACAGGGTGCCTGTTGCTTTATAAGGTCATCTGACCATGTGATTTCTTATAAACTGTCCACTGCCCAAGTGATCTGATGGATGAAGATCAGTACCAGAGGTACGGGTTTCCTCTTCGAAATGAACTGCTTTGGATTTTTCTTTGACTGACCTGCATCTACACGACGTTGTCAAAATTTCCTATGCCGTTGTTTACAATGACGTCAATGAAGAAACGCAACATGCAGATTAATGAAAAGGTAAGTAAAGTCTGAGTTTTATTACCTTATTAAAAAAAATAACTTGATAAGTAGAATACTAGGTTAATGATGTGGATTGAGTTAGTTTATCCAGCTCAGCTTCAGAAATTATAGGATTCGCCTATGGCTCACCTGATAAATTCCTCAGCCTTGTCAGAAAAATTTATCATCCACTTCATATAAGCTAATTCTTGAAAGAAGCAAAGGTTCAAGTGGGTGGGGCTCTACCTCCTGTTCTGTTCATACTTTTGTCAGATGTCCTTGAACATTCAAAATTGAAAAACAAAGCTAGAATTTTTTATCAAAATGGTTTATTATTCCATATAGTACAAAAACATACATCATAAGATTTTATTTGAGTTCAGTAATTAGTAACTAGCAAAATTTAAAAGTTCAATGCGATTATGTCCGAGGCAAGTTCAATTGGTCATCGGTAAATAACAACAAAACAGTATGCATACATGATTTTAAATAACAAATTGCACAAAATGGTAACAGACCAACTCATATTTCAAAAGAAAGCAGATTGATCAAATTAAGCAATGTGATATGATGGCATAACAAAACATAAATGTTCAATGTCACAGACATTAAAATTTATATATTTAATACATCTTTACATTAAAACTCATTTGATGAATTTGTTCATACGATATTAAATTAATCAGACTAGGTTTGGAACCAATGTGGTAAGTAAACAGAAGTAAAAATTCTCTTACAATATTGAGTAGTACTAAAAATTGGTCTGATGCTATATAAACAATAAGTCTTGCGTGCTGTCTAAAATAGACAAAATTGCATTCACACATCAACAAGTAATCATACATTCAGTGGTCAAAGTATCAGTAGTCAATCACCTAGCTCATTCTTACATGATATAAAACTCGCCCGATGAAAACACAGACATTTGACCAGAGCGATACAAAACATTGCACAAATTTTCTAAAATAAACATGTAGAGGTAACTTAATACAATGATACAATAATGAACACAATGATAAGCTGAAAAATCAGAAATTTCCTCAAGCGTTTAAGTTGCGTTGTGTACAAGAGTTTGTCAAATTCGCAAAAATCTCTCGTGAAAACTTAAAACAATAGCACTTAAATGCACCAAGTAGCTTTTCTGAAGTTCACAAACATTCAGCCAGGCAAAGTACTCCAGAGTTACAAATTCACAAAACTTTTGCCTCACGAAAATTTCAGATTTTAGTACATTATCATGCTTGGATTTCATACATAAAGACAACCTACAGCATATATATGTATATTTACAAATGTTACACTACTCATAAAGCATAAACAACCATGATGATATATAAAACATGTAAGCGAGAGTCAGTCATACTATCAGTTCACACACAAACAAGTCTATTATTGCATGATAAATGAGCAATCTAATTATCCACAATCATTACAAATCTCCATGTCTTTCTATCTTATCCAAGGTTACATCGAACACCAGGGCTGCATTAGCTGAAAGAAAAGAATCCTCATAAATTAGACTATGTTTTTGTCACATTGATATAAATATTAAAATTTACACATCAGCGCAGGTAAATTTCAGGTTTTCTCAAGTGTGATAATCACAACGATACCATGGCACATTTTGAATAGATTCTTGATTCTAATACGTGCATGAGGTCTAGCACTGAGAGATGTGAGACTAACTCTGGATTTCCAACCAGTGCATCACTAGTTCGATCGGAAATTCTGAATGCCTTGAGTGAGATTTGAAACAGGTGACACATAATATAGCAGAGTTTAAAATATTAATAGTTGAAACAGGGACTGTAAGATTGATAGATGAGAGGGCTAATCACTTGTACACTGTTCATCCCACATAATATAGCAGAGTTAGTTGAAACTGGGACCTCGAGGTTGGTAGATGAGAGGGCTAACCACTTGTTCATTGTTCATCCCACATAAAATATATCATATAGCGGAGTTAGCTTCTGTTTTACTGAACTAAAGAGCAGTCAGAATGAATTCACTAGCTGAGTAAAGAGAAGATTTACCTGGTATTTTAGGTGGAGCACCACGAGCACCATAAGCCATGTCAGAAGGTACAACAAGCTTCCTATTTTCTCCTTCGCACATTCTACAAACACAAACATGCACAATTTATTCAGGTTTTGATACAACTTTTCATTTACCCACAGCAACTTATTCACGCAAGTATAGCTTTTAATATAGATTGATTATTCCATGTTTATTTTTGACATTTCAGATTTTCTTCACATGTATATAACAGTAAAATACTTAAATAGGTCTTACCCCAAGAGCCCTTGGTCCCATCCTTTGATGACCTGTCCAGTTCCAAGAGTAAATATAAATGGTTGATTTCTACTGTAACTGCTATCAAACTCTTCACCATTTGAATGTAAGGTACCCTAAAATGGGAAAACCATCATTCATAAACTTTTTGATTCAAAAATAAAAACAAATTCTGACATTCTGATTCAAAATCAAATCAATAAAAATATTTATCAGGGCTTTTTCAACAACTGGGGAAGAGCCCTTTTTTAAATTTGGGGGAAAAGAACACATATTTTTGCAAAAGGGAAGAAAAAACCTGATGTAAATTGAAGTTTAAGGGAAAACTGCATGATTTCAAAGAATTTTCCTGAGGTGTAAATGGCCCTGCTATAGAAGAAAAAAATCCCTGTTTGTATTCCAATTCATTTCCGGTAAACCATAATATCACATATCTATGGTACCGCGGTACTATAAGAAATACCAGTATTTTATCAGCATATTATATTGTAATTGCCAGCCATAACCGAAAACTTCACCATCAATTTCCAAGCTACAATTCTTAATTTCCAGAAACAAACAAGATGTGTTCCAGAAACACTTATACCCCAGGTGACCTTTGACCTAGTGACCTCAAAACAGGTGGAGGTTGTAGGTCTGGATGTGAATTGTGATGAATGAACACACGAGGTTTGAAGAACATAAGCCAAAGTGTTTTAATTCTAAAAGCAAGGTTAAAGTTTTTTGACAGACAGAGAGACAAACAGACTGACCAAACCATATACCACACGGGGGCATAAAAAATAAATTACATAATATTATGTACAATGTTGCTGGGATAAAGACTAACATTTTCAACTTGGTAGCCCAACATAGTACTTTCTTTGATTATTGTATAGTGTATATAGGGATTTTTTTTGAAAAATCTAGCTAGTCTGTATCCCTGTGTTGACGACTCAACAAATTTTCCAGTCTAATTACCAGGGATTCTTTTGCATTGGAAAACCATGTTAAAACAAGAGAATTACAAAATGTACAAACCCTATATTGCATATGAAGTGTGTCTCCTTTACGCGACTTCTTTGAACAACTATCTGCTCTCTTCTTTATACCAATTTGTAACTTTTGAGGTTTTGCATCATCAGCGTCATCATCACAATGAACAGACCAGATCATGGCCACAACAATAAGACTTAAACATATGATTGTCAGCTTCATCTTTGATGCTAAAAAGATACATGCAACTTCACATCAGCCAATAAATAGAGCATACAATACAAATCACACATGCCAGATCTCCTGCATTTGAGACTCTATTAAACTGAAATCTGACAACACTTTTTAATAATAAAGTAAATAAACTGATAAAATTGTTAAACTAAGACATTGATATTATAGACAATTATTCACTCTAGCTTAGTTAGCATAACTGCATGACAATGAGAAACAAGAAAGCAGAAATCTATGAAAGACATGTAACCACTTCTTTACAATGCTATCCGATTTTCTGTGTATCCGAAATTTTACCAGTTAACAATATCTGTAATTAAACTGTACATGGTAATAGGAAAGTTACAAATAGCACATAAGTTGATGCATAAGTGTAACTGGTATAAATATTCATTACATTACAAACGAATTATGAATACCTTCAATGATTTACCTAGTTTTTTGTAATTTCTTTAAACCGGCGACACGTAGCGTGAGAATTACTACGGCGTGAGAATTCATGTACAGGTGCGTTCCTGAATTTTTAATCCACGTGGAAGCTACAATTAACGTGCACATGTGCACGGTTAGTGTATGCCTTTTCGATTAAGGTTTTCCATCTATCATTAACTCATGAATTACAATCCAAGGAGATGAAGAAGGGTACTTCTAAAAATATCAGATAACTTTATATTAAATGGTACTTCTGTAAACAAGAATCAATGTGAAATGCAATGGTGTATATCATATCTGCCATTTGTGTCATATATGACGTTGCATGACGTTGCAAACGTTAACATGAAAAATGCGCCACATACATCGGGGATTTCCTCAATCAAAACAATGGGTGGCAGAAATAATATAAATGATGACGTTATGTATTTGGATATTTTTTTTTAGATAAAGTGAAAACCCATGGTTGCAATGCCAAGAAAGTGATGTAAATCAATCGAGAATACTTCCCAACGTTGTTCGACGATACAGACCTTGATTTTTGGTGCGTAACGTCATGTGACGTCATCGCGTATAACGTGACGTCATCATTTATACATAAATTTGATATGAACTTTTATATCTTGATATGTAGCAGCTTATCTATCAACAAGCGTCCTTCGTCCCAGTCGAGTCACTTTTCCCGATAACACTAAACTTATTTCCGAGGTATTTTCCTAACGAACGTCGGGAAGCGATAAATGCCGTACGGACGTTCAAATGTTAGGGCTGACCAAATTTTGAACGGGCTAAAACCTCGCGAGTATGGGATATTGGTATGGCGATGAATCCTCTATCACTTTGCATTCTTCGTGATACTCCCCGATTATGAAAACATACACTCAGTGTTGTAAACGTAGACATCTAATGGTCAGTGATTTCTGTTTATAATGACATTGCAGAATATCGCGTTAGAGTTTTTTTTATACATGCTTGTTTTTACTGTCTGTTATTATTATTGTGACATGTAAAAATATATATCAGCAGAAAGCTTGAAATAATCTCTGGAAATCTAATGATGTATAATAAAGTTATTCACCTGCATTTTGTGATTATATGACATTATATTTTTTTATGCCAAAATAAGAGGGGGTAGGGTTTTAGATTTTTGTGAACGTTTTTGGTTTTTGCTTTTTTAATTAGAAGAGAGTATAGAAGGAGTAAAACGTTATGTAGGTCTAAAGCCATACATTTTATCACATTGTTTAAAAACAGATTTTTCTGAAATGGTAGTGGATGCAATGTTGGGACGAAAATACCCAGAAAAATGTGTTTTTTCAAGTTTCAGGTTTTGAGAAAAAGAAATGCATTCACTAAAAAAATCGTTATATTTCCATTATACATATATTAAAGATAATGATGCAAATTCAAGAACGACACGTACACATAGTGTTTTTATTGTATTAATACGGTGTATACCCATATCGGCACCCTCTCTGTGTAAAGCACTGTATCGACACCCTCTCTATGCTGGCACGGGACTTTCTCTGTGCAAAACAATGTTTTCTGAGGAAGCAAGTCGACATGAGAGGTATGAAATCATTTTTTACCCCAAAAATACAGATTTCTGTTGAAAAAACTAGTTGGCAACCGTCAGTCGCAGCGACTATGGAGTAGCGCCATCTTGAGAAGTTGTTGATTAGCATCTTCTTGTGTGGCTGTAGAGACCAATTCTGGATTTACATGCTCTGCTGCAGCCCTGGCATGCAACGGTTTTTGTATACTGTGTTCCATTTCTTGTATTGTAGCTTGCTGATTGTTTTTCTCTTTGCCCTTTTGGTATCATTTTGTTCGTAGAATGGTATCTCACTAGTGACCATACCCCGGCGTACCCTTTTCTTCCAGAGGGCTCTCTTTTCTGCAATGGCTTCCCATGTGTTGGTGTCTATTACGCAAGCTTTCATGTCACGTTTGCAGACATCTTTGGAGCGTCGACGGAGACGACCCCTCTTTCTTGAACCTGAAGCGAGCTCGCCATAGAGTAGGGTTTTAGGGATAGATAGATAGATAGATTTTATTCAGTATTGAGGTACATATTACATGGATAATTAAAAACATGTATACATAATAAAACAAATTATACGTACATGCATTCAAAAGTACCCATGACAGGCACACCAACACTAAGGATAACACAAAAAAGAGATATCTCTTATTTCCATTGTGGTCCTTTAGTGTTGATGGCATGACATAGAGAGGCATTAAGTATAATGTATTATAGACTATTGCACAGATATAATAACATTAATGCATAAGCATATTAATTCATCACAGTTACTTTAAAGCTTTAAATTGGACATTCTATACATTATTTATATCACAGATAATATGTGTCAACAGTCAAATGATATTTAAAAAAAAAAAAAGTTAAAGTTAAGAATTTACCAATACTGAAAGACTCTACCTGACATACATTACAGTAATAAATAAATGAAACTATAAAAATAGTCAATAACTCTGACATAAATAAAAAAATATAATGAATTTACTTAAATATTAAATGATGTAGATATAAATTACTTAAAACTTCTATGCATAAATAAATAAATAAATTATTTAATAAATACTAATAAATAAATGTCATTTAACTACCTTAAAAATTTATACCAAATTGTCTAAAAAATGTTTCTTGACTTTTGCTTTAAAAACAGGCAATTTCTCAGTCAGTGCTATACTAGCAGGCAGCTGGTTCCATTGATTAATGCCAGAGTAGAAAAAAGATTGTTTCCCAAAACCTTTGACCTTAGGAACAGAAAATCCTCCCTGATCACTCAATCTTGTTCTGTATGAATGAATAGAATCCTGTGAAATGAAATTATCACCCATATAGTCTGGGGCTGTACCATTTTTTATTTTGAAAACATGACACAGAATGATCTGGTCTACACGCTTATTGACCGGTAACCAATTAAGTTGATTAAAATGCTGACTTCCTATGTGCGACCTAGCATCTAAATCAAGCACAAATCTTATTAACTTATTTTGGGTGGTTTGAAGCTTGGATTTAAGTGACTGGGTGAGCCCATGGTACCATATAGAACATGCATAATCAAAGTGGCATTGGATAAGGGCCATAACAAGAAGTTTCTTGGTGTGTTGAGTGAGGTAACCTTTTTTACGGTATAGATATTTTAACCGGGCATTAGCTTTCTTTAATATTGATCGGGCCATGGAATCAAAAGATAGGGTCTGGTCAATAGTAGCACCAAGATATTTTACTGCAGTAGTTGGTTCAATATTTGTACCATTACATGTTATGTTTAGGGAAGAGTTTGACCTAAGTCTATGTTTAGATCCAAATAAAATTGACTCAGTTTTACCAAGGTGAAGTGACAACTTGTTATCAACCAACCATTGACTAACAAGATGTAAGTCATCTTTCAAGGACGTTTCCACAGAGGACTTACATTTGCCTGATACAAGAATGCCAGAATCATCTGCATATAACAAAAGCTTGTTTTTAACCACAGCTGACATATCATTAACATAAATCAAAAATAACAGTGGACCAAGAATGGATCCCTGTGGAACTCCACATGTGATTGGTGCAGTAGCAGAGTGGGTACCAGAGACATCAACTAATTGTTGTCTATCAGTCAAATAGGATTTAAACCATCTTAAAATATCATCACTAAGCCCTGCAGCTCTCAGTTTCATAAGGAGAATGGAGTGGTCTACAGTATCGAAAGCTTTTTGAAGGTCCAACAAAATCATGCCTATAAGGTGGCCTTTGTCCATCTCCATTCTAATATAATCTGTTAAATGAATTAAACATGTATCTGTAGAGAATCCACTCCTAAATCCGGACTGAAATTTATACAATAATTTGTTTTCCCTAAAGTAGGACTCAATTTGATCATATACCACCTTTTCATAGATTTTTGACACAATACTAATGCGACCGTCATCCATCCTTCGCACATGACCAAACCCGCGAAGACGTCTCTCGTGCAGTATGGAGTAAATGTAAAGAATACCTGCTCTTTTCAGTACATCGTTTTTGGTGGCATTGTCTTGTCATGTGATTCCAAGTATCCTGCGTAATCATCTCATGTGGAAGACTCCTTTCTTGTGATGAGTATGTGGTCCAGGACTCACTCCCGTACAGCAGAGTACTGAGAACGCATGCTAGACGTTTATCCTGGTAGTGATGGTAAGGTGTCTGTTTTCCCAGGCTCACTTTGCTAGTTTTGATAGGGTTGTGGCGGCCTTGTCAATCCTTTGGTTGAGCTCTACATCCAGTGAGATGGCGTCTGAGGCAGTGGAGTCTAAGTACTGAAACTGGTGGACGAGCTCAATGAGTGTCCCTTGGATTGAAAAACTGGGTGGCATTGATGTTGCTTGTCCCATAACTTGTGTTTTCTTCTTGCTAATTGTGAGGTCGAACATATCACATGCATCAGCAAACTTGTCCTCCAGTGTTTAGAGACCGACTTCTTGGTGTGACGCTATATTCAGATTATTGCATCATCAGCGAACAACATTCCTCTGATTTGGACTAATCTAGTCTTGGGGCGAAACCTGACGATGTTAAATACACTATCAGATCTGGGGTGCAAAGAAGAGGGTTGAGGCCAGTACAGAGCCTTGTTTTACACCACTTTTCACGCCAAAAAGATACGAGAAAATCAGACATGGAATGTAGCACTCAACCTAACCAGCCAAACAAAGAAAGCAGAAACACCACAACACAACACAACTACCCTGAGCAATGCCCACACATTAGCCAAAGAAACAAATAAAAATACAAGTCCCCGCCGAAAAATGCAGTTTGACCCAATTTCACAAAGAAATTATAGAATAACGGTTATTACATGAGACCGAATGAATCGCAGCCAAGACTCAACCAAGTTCCCCCAAGGCCCCGCTGCACGGCGACACAACAACACAAACTCATGCCAAAACAGCGTCCTGTTTTGGGCACTTAAATGCGAAATGGGATTACTTTCACCAAATTACGTTTAAACAGCATACTTTCGGTTCAGTTGTGGCACCGGCACCCTCTCTGTTCTGACACCGGCTCCCTCCCTCCTTCCCTCCCTCCCTCTCTCTCTCTCTGCGTTGCAGCTGACTGGCACCGGCACTCTCTCTGTGCTTACAATAGTCAAAACGTTGATAGCATTGAAAGAACAGTATGTGTTCCAGTGGTCAGACAACTATATTTCCAGTCACAAAGGCTGTGTGGCACGCACCCTGAGCGGGAGAAGGCATTTATTGAAGAATCGAACATTATTAGTAGTTAAAACCCTACATAATCGCAGTATACAATATAAACAAACACATTTCATGTATTTAGTCGTTGTGATAAATACAATAAGAAAAATAAGCATCTCCATATTTATAACTAAATAATACGCATTTGAATACTGCGATTATGTAGAGTTAACTTATGATAATGTTCGATTAATATAGACACATCTGAAAAAATAAACTTTCATTTGTTTCAAGCACATGTTCTTGGAATATAGATCAATAACAAATAGCATGACAGAATAACAGTGGTTGTAAATAGCCTTAACGCAATTGACTAAACAGGTCAACTTGTGCTCAGGGTAGTTGTGTCGTGGTGTTTCTGATTTCTGTGCTCGGCTGGTTAGGTTGAGTGCTACCTTCCCTGTCGGATTTTCTCATACTTTTTTGAATGTGTCCTAAAAAGATATAATCACCTTTTAGAACAATGAAGACATTAGTCATATGGCATCTGCATAGTCAGATATGTAAACAACAGGATTTTGGAAAGTCAAAAAGTTCGATAACAGTAATTATTTCCAATACTTATAAAACCGATTATTTCTGATTTTGATCAATTTTGTTAGTTTTTGAAGATCAGAAAATCACATCCTCCTCCTGGGCCCCACACCATGAGTTTGACAGGTGTGTAGGACATTTTAATCATGTGACCTTATGCTAACCTGGATGCTAGTGATCTCTATCAAAACATCTTCTTCTTCTTCTTCAAATATTGTGCAGCGCTCCTCTGGAGCATTGTCGCACATGGTGACTATGTACAAATGCGCAAGGGAAAACGCAGTGAAAGCTGGTTAAAAACGGTTAAAAACATGCTGCTCCAGAGTTACGGCATTGGCGCGCCCATCCAAGCCTTGAAGGCTTCTAGTGATGGGGCGGTGATGATCACATCTGGTAGATTGTTCCAGATGCGGATGCCAGAAGGGAAGAAGGAATATCTGTAGGAGTTGACGCTGGCAAATGGTACCAAGAATCGGTTGGCGTGGCCTCTTGAATGAACTCCTGCTGGGATGAGTAGTTGTTGAGCTTAGAAATCCACTAGGTTGCTGACGATTCTGTACATCATGGCAGCCTTGGTGTGTTGGCGCCGGGCCTCTAGTGGTACCCAGTCAAGGTCCTTCATCATGTATGTAACGCTGCTGGTCTGTCTGTAGTCTCCTGTACAGAATCGAGCAGTTCTTCTTTGTACACCCTCGATTTTGTTGATATTGGCCCTAGTATGTGGATCCCATATTGAGGATGCGTACTCCAGTTGTGGTCTAACTAGAGACTTGAAGCAAGTGGCCTTGACATCTCGTGGGCAGGAGCTAAAGTTTCTGCGAAGGAAGGCAGTGGTGTTGTTTGCCTTCTTGGCTGTCGCATCAATGTGGCTGTTCCAGGACAGTGTCTTGTCGAATGTGACGCCCAGGTACTTCGCCTTGTTAGTTTCTTGGAGGGTATGGCCGTGTATCGAGTATGATCCCGCGATGATATTCCGCTTGTTGGTAATTCGGATCATTTCGCATTTCTCAGGGTTGCAGGCCATCTGCCAGTCCCGCTCCCATTCTTGTAGGTGGTCCAGATCTTCTTGCAGCGACTTGGTGTCTTTGTCCGACTTGATGGTGCTATAGAGAAGGCAGTCATCGGCAAAGAGGCGTGCATTGGATGAAGTCCTACCTGGCAAGTCATTGATGTATACTAGGAATAGGAGCGGTCCTAGCACGGTCCCCTGTGGCACTCCGGACGTTACTGGAGCTGAACGAGATGTTTTCCCATCCAGTGCGACTTGCTGTTGTCTGTTGGCGAGGAAGCCATCAATCCATCCTAGAGTCTTACCCCTGATACCGTAGTGGTCGAGTTCAGCTGAAAGTCGTCGATGGGGTACCTTGTCAAACGCCTTCGAGAAGTCTAGTAGAATGGCGTCGATCTGTTGTTTGTGGTTGAGACCTGCTGCTAATTCCTGGTCGGTGTTGATGAGTAGGGACTCACATGACCTCTTCTTCTGAAAGCCATGTTGCTGATCGGAGAGGATGTTATTGTCGTCGAGGAACTTCATAATGTGGCTATGTATTATGTGCTCCATTAACTTGCAGCAGATAGATGTAAGCGAGACTGGTCTGTAGTTGGCTGGTTTACTCTTGTCGCCTTTCTTGAATATGGGAGTGACTAGTGCATTCTTCCAGTCGTCTGGTACCTGGGATTGGTCACGGGAGGCTTGGAAAATGAGAGTGAGGGCTGGCACTATCAAGGGTGCCATCTCCTTGAGGAACTTAGACGAAATCTGGTCTGGTCCTGTTGCCTTGTGTGGGTTGAGGTCCTCAGCAAGTTTTCTGACTCCATTGACGTGGATCGTAAGGGGAGGAGCTGTTGCTGGGGGTTTCTGGCCCATGTCAGGAATGTTTTCAGTATCCTCATGGGTGAAAACTGAGGAGAATTAGTCATTAAGTATCTCCGCTTTGGCGCTAGTTTCAGAGTAGATGATACCCTCTTTCTTCAGTGGTGCAACTCCTGAGCTGTCACTCTTCATGCTCTTAACGAATGAGTAGAGCTTTTTGTTCTAGCTGCCTTCCTCACTGACCATGTTTCGTACATAGTCATTCCTGGCGTTGCGGCACTGTTTCTGAGTTGCCTTTCTAATGTGGCTATAGGTGTCCCAGTCGGATGGCTTCTTTGTAGTTCGGGCTCTCTTGTAAGCTCTTTTCTTCCGTCTAGATAGGCGTCTGGTTGAGCGGTTAATCCATGGTTGACTATATCTGGTGGAACTGAGTTTGGATGGAACAAACTTCTCAATGACCGAGGTGCATTTATCCTTGAAAGTAGACCATAAGGTGTTTATAGGTGCGTCTGCAGTGTGTTCTTCGGTGAATGTTGTTGAGAAGGTGTTTAGTTCATCCCTTATGGCAGTTCCACAGAAAGATACGGCGTTGGACTGGCTTTGGTTTTTGGTTATGATGTTTGTATCTACAAGGACAGTATCATGATCGCTTATGCCTGGTAAGGGGGAGCATCTATCAACTAGGGTTGGGCGGTTGGTGCAGAAAATGCCAAGTGTGTTCTCGTTGCGTGTTGGAAAATGTACGATCTGTTCGGTTCCAATATCATTGATTGTGTCGATGAAGGTTTGGTTGATGGTGATAGAATACTGGTGGCTCTTGATGTTATCAGCTGATCAGTCAATGTCTGGGAGGTTAGCATCTCCACCAATCCAAATAGTGTTGTCCTTGAACTGGGTATGAAGGTCCTTGATTTCTTGGCAGAGGTCAGTGGTGTAGCTGATGTTGTTGTCTGTTGGCCTGTACAAGCAACCAATTATTACTGGTTTCTTCAGACTAGTTTTGTTGAATGATGTAGCAATCAGCTCTGATGTGGAGCTGCTGTGAACCCCAGTGCCTTCCATGTCGTTCTTAGATATGATGGCAACTCCACCGTATGTGTTGTTGGGACGGTCACGTCTTGCGACAAATCTGTAGTTGTCTGGCAGGACTTCTCGTTCAGCAATGGTAGGGTTAAGCCATGTTTCACTGGCCAGTACGATGTCTTGGTCTGATTGTTCTAGTAAGGCCCAGAATGCTTCCTTCTTGGCTCGCATGCTTTGGAAGTTGATGGTTAGTACCCTCAGCTTCTTCTTGTCTATCGGCTGTTTGGTCTAACATAGACCTATATACTGGATAAAGCTTCCTGATCAAAACAAAATTAGATAAATATCCCATTTCTCAAAATATGGAAATGTAATGTTGGAGAAAAAAAGTGACATAAGAAAAAAACAAATATTGGTAGGGCCACGGAGGTATATAAATAAATGTATGTAAATCCTTGGTAGGGCATACATGTTGAGTTCTTAAAGCAAGATCTTTCATTTAAGGTCTTATTTATTTACATCATAGACAGAAAACATACTACCTTTCAAAAATATACTGGTAATCTAAGTAATTTAGGTTGCTAAACTCGTGAAAAGGTAATTTATCTGAGGATCGCCATTTCTGATACCGCGCCACAACCCATACCTCCACAGTATTTATTTATTTCAATATTTTATGTGTTTAAAAATGGGCCTATGCAAAGACCTAAATTACCTTTTTAGGTCTTTGTCCTATGCTACACTATGATATCATTTACACGAAACCTCCGTAATTTCATTTCCAATATCTTGTCAGTCTGTGTGGTATCATCTGGGATACTCCCAACGATCAATAAAAAGTGCATTTAGCTGAAATGCAGCTAAAACACTGTGGTCGCTATTATCCCTTTGAGTAATAAGGGAGATAACTGCGTATGAGTTAGATATTTTGTTACAAAATCTTTACAAGCAGCCTGTACCTGTGACGTCATACGTCTCTTTACATTCGGAATTTTGGGTAACACTTATTTCCATTTGCTAAACCTTCCCTGTGGCCATGAGTATGAAAGCGGTGCAATATTTTTACATACCGTTGTAAATAGTCCCGGATTTTTGGTCCTATTATTACAAGTAAAGGGAACTATCTAGTTTTCCATTGATAACTTTTATAATATCTGTATGTTTGGAATATTTAAGAATTAATGTGGCAAT
Organism: Spisula subtruncata; assembly: GCA_963678985.1. Lineage (NCBI taxonomy): Eukaryota > Metazoa > Mollusca > Bivalvia > Venerida > Mactridae > Spisula > Spisula subtruncata. Next base: position 23,516,403 of record OY787661.1, read on the forward strand.
AATGATTATTTACTGGGGCAATAATATGATCTAACAGGGGCCTTACGCAGGATTTTACTGTGGCCATATGTATGAATTACTGTGGGCATATTTAAGAATTACTGTGGCCATCATTATGCTGATGTACTGACCATATGTATGGTTTTTCTGGAGCCATATGAATGCTTTACTGCGGCCATTTTTATGATTCACTGTGGCCATTTTTATGAATTCCCGTGTCCATAATTATGATTTACTGCGTACACATATATGATTTTACTGTGGCCATATTTATGAATTACTGCGACCATCATTATGATTCACTGTGGCCATTTTATGAATCAGTGTTGGCCATATTTATGAATTAACTTAGTCCGTATGTAAACATGATCTGCTATGGCCATATTTATTAATTAACTTAGTCCGTATACATAATCTACTGCGGCCATATTTATGAATTTACTTAGTCCGTATATATAATCTACTGCAGCCATATTTATGAAGTTACTTAGTCCGTATACATAATCTACTGCGGCCATATTTATGAATTTACTTAGTGTGTATACATTATCTGCTGTGGCCATATTTATGAATTAACTAAACTTAGTCCGTATGTATACATGATATACTGCGGCCATATTTATGAATTAACTAAACTTAGTCCGTATGTATACATGATATACTGCGGCCATATTTATGAATTAACTAAACTTAGTCCGTATGTATACATGATATACTGCGGCCATATTTATGAATTAACTAAACTTAGTCCGTATGTATACATGATATACTGCGGCCATATTTATGAATTAACTTAGTCCATATACATGATCTAAGGTGGCCATATTTATGAATTAACTAAACTTAGTCCGTATGTATACATGATATACTGCGGCCATATTTATGAATTAACTAAACTGAGTCCGTATGTATACATGATATACTGTGGCCATATTTATGAATTAACTTAGTCCATATACATGATCTAAGGTGGCCATATTTATGAATTAATTAAACTTAGTCCGTATGTATACATGATATACTGTGGCCATATTTATGAATTAACTTAGTCCGTATACATGATCTGATGTGACCATATAAAAATTTGACTAATAAAACAACAAACCTCGTATAGAAATGTGTATATTTGAAGAGCTAGCCGACGATTTCTGGTGAATTCTGATCATTTTTATTATAATTATGAATGTTATTTCATAAATTGACACACGTGCATTAAAATTACGAATTAAATATGAAATACAAACATACACACGAAATACGACAATTACACATGATTTACGAGTAAAAGTACTTGTAAACTTATACTATTTACAGTTAGGGTATATATACTCGTACACCCTCGATGCCTCGAACATGTAGATGGCTCGAACTATTGTTCCGATCCGAAGGTAGTTCAAGTCATCGAAGTTTTACAGTATGTCCATGTACGTGGGTATACCCAGAAGTAAAGACATTGATGCTATAAATCGTACAAAATGTCAGCAAAACCAGGAAGATTTTCACACCCTAGTTTCAATCTAATTAGAATATGATGACCAAATTACACAACAATGCACAGAACACGGACTGACAATACACAGTGTGATCATTAATATATGGTAACATAAATAACTTTAATAACTTTGGCAGATTAAATGATAGAGATGTGATTTGAGCTAATGAGCCCAAGATTTTAAAGTCCCATGAACGCTCAAAATCAGTCATATTTTGTACACAAAATGAGTGACTTATCGAGAATTTATTATGTTTTTATAAATATTGATTACTGTGCAACAAATAGTTGACTTACACAATATGGAAAATTCTGGCCTTTCATTCAGAAGTTTTGTATAATTTTATACACACCGGGCTTATTTTCGTCAAGTACCGAGTGCACACGAGCGTGAAGTTATTCAAATACATGGACGAGTACTAAATCCCGGTGTCCACCACTATAGAAAGTTACTGTTAAACATACTGTATATTCCCTTGTTTAGAGTAGGTTTCATAATAACTAAAAATTTGTGGGTTGGTTTGTATTACTTATTCAGAAACATTGTTGTTTTCTATTCAACTAGTATGTACTACTTTATACTGCACTTTTTCATGAGTTAAATCAGTCCATGGTTAAATATATGTTAAAGCCAACGCTTCTTTGTGGCAGTTTTTAAACAGAATTGACAGAAATTAAAATATTCATAAAATATTTATACTGTATATTTTTACCCAAAATATCTAAGACCTGCTGTCCACTAGGACCCGAAGCAGAAATTCCCCAGATCGGGATGGTTCGGCATGTCCTGGCGATGTTATGGAACCCTTCCGCATCATTTCGCATTCAATCCACATCTTCTGGAAGCCTTCCGTGAAGCTTCGTAATCATTTTAGCCATCACGAATGGTTTCCGAAGCGGCAAAAGGTTTCTAGATACTGTTACAATTTTAGATATAGGGTATAGCAGGGTATTTTCAATAGCTTTAATCCAGGAAGAGGGTCCAGTTAATGATACTAGAAGGGATCAGTCTAATGCACTTACACTGGCAAGTTTGTCTCTATGATTTTCATCTACTTAGGGTTAAGTGGGATAGGGGTATTACTGTAACTGCTAAGGGTTAGTCACACTGTATAGTTTCATAACTAATTGGTCTATGGCCAATTCCTGCCGCTATTTTACTGCCGAACATTTCTCTGCCAACCATATATGGCAAACCGGTCAGGGCTTTCCTGCCGCTAAAATTACTGCCGGCAAAATTACTGCCGCAACTTTTATCTCTATATAAGAGGGAGGGAATTTGACTGGAAAAAGAAAAAGAAAAAAGAAAGGAAATTACAAAGAAGTTACTACGTCTTAATCTCTGATAGTTGCTGTGAATATCATCCCATCATTCATTAACATTTTCACTAAATTAAATATAACAGTAATAGAATATATTTGGACACATAACTGAATGGAACAATTATTGTGTGAATGAAAAATAAACTGTAGTAGAAGATATTGTCTTCGTAATTACTCAAGTTTATCTTGTGGTGGCAGCGGAAACGTTACCATTATCACCATTCTCACTGTACTGGTGTAGTGGCCGACAAACTACAAAGGGTGCGGTGCCGGAAAGGTTGCAATACTATCAGGAATGTCTGACCATTGGGTATGTATAGCTTTGAGAACTTGACAAGATCCTTTCGATTAGTGTTATTTAACAGCTGCTGTCTTGTCTATGTTTATTTCCCAATTATATCATGTATCTCGAATAAGTTAATTCATAAATATGGCCACAATAGATCATGTATCTCGAATAAGTTAATTCATAAATTTATATGGCCACAATAGATCATGCATGGACTAAGTTAATTCATAAATATGACCACAGCAGATCATATATACGTACTCAGTAAATTCATAAAAATGGCCACAGCAGATCATTCATACGGACTAAGTTAATTCATATATATGAGCACAGCAGATCATATGTACGTACTGAGTAAATTCATAAATATGGCCACAGTAGATCATGTATACACACGGACTAAGTTAATTAAAAATTGGGCACAGCTAGTAGATCATATATACGTACCGAATAAATTCATAATTATGGCCACTGTAGTAGATCATGTATACAGTATACGGATTGTTCAAATTGATAAAAAATGGCCACAGTATACTATGGAAGGGAATTTCCGCCATATGTCTATTGATCCTAATTACATTCTTATTCGTGTTTCGTCATACATGTATACATGCTTCGTCTTAGTGTTTGATTCAATATTGCACTTCCATGTATGTTTATTGCAAGTTACTTGATGCAAACGCCATGCATTATGTTCTATGTATGATTCGTCATAGTTGTATATTCTTATTTTGAATTTGTATGTATTCTATTTGCAAGTCTCTTATGGTTACTGCATTTCTTGGTGTAAATGCCATGCTTGGCTTTCTTATAGGCCTACATGCTTCGTCTTAGTGTTTGATTCAATATTGCATTTCTATGTATGCTAATTGATCTTTTGCATATGTATTATGCAATAGCGTAAGATGATTCAACTATCAATGAACTGCTATATGCATTGTAACAATCCAACTTAAATATCTTAAAGTTCCTACTTTATCTTATAGTAGTACAGTATGTATCTATGTGAGATTCTTTACTCTCTTCATGCAAAAGAATAATAAGAACGATAATACACAATTGTATAAAATTACATTTACATATTGCCCGGTTGCAGTAAGAACTTGAACGAAAGACAAATAGCATTTGAACGAAAACGTAGTTGTCATTATGACGCCAGGTGGCGCTGAAGAACGTTTAGGATTAATGACTTCTCCCTTTCGCTGTGTGTTTTTTACGATCGCATTATTCTCACGGCAGTTCCGGTTTTTTACAACAACAACAACAAGAAAGGCGGAGATTTACTGTTTTGCACCAGGTAATTGCCATTTTCGCCAATTTAAAGCAATTTAAAGCAATTCTCCTTACTCAGCATCTCTGGGCGGAAAAAATATGAGGGTCGACCCGGGGGACGGGATCCTCAAGATAGTGTTTGGTGCCCAACATAAGTTGCACCTATTTCGGATAAAACTTTAACCTTGCTATATTTCAATAACCAATGCATATATTGGATTGTGACTTTGCACTGGCCTTCCCTGCTATGTAATCAACCATGTTAGATAACTCTTGGTTGAATTTAATGCAAATTATGGCCCTTTTTGACTTAGAAAATCTGGTTAAAGTTTTGCATGCAAGTTACTTATTAGGCCATATCTCACATAGTACCCATGCTATGTCATTGAAACTTACAACACTTGCTTACCATCATTAGGGAATGGTACCGGTCAAGGGCAATAACTCTATTATGATTTTTATTGGAGTTATGCCCCTTTTATAACATAAAAATTTCTTGGTTAAAGTTTTACATGCAAGTTTTATTGAGACCATATCTTAGTTACTATCTATGATATTGCATTGAAACTTACAACACTTGTTTACCACCAACAATCAATGGTAGCGGTCAAGGGCAATAACTCTATTTTGATTTTATTTGAGTTATGCCCCTTTTTAACATAGAATTTTCTTGGTTAAAGTTTTACATGCAAGTTTTATTGAGACCATATCTTAGTTACTATCTATGATATTGCATTGCAACTTACAACACTTGTTTATCATCATTAGTCAATGGTACTGGTCAAGTGCAATAACCCTGTTTTGATTTTAATTGGAGTTATGCCCCTTTTTAACTTAGAATTTTTTTGGTTAAAGTTTTGCATGCAAATTTCATTCAGACCATATCTCAGCTACTATCCATGATACTGCATTGAAACTTATCACACTTGTTTCCCACCATCTGTCAATGGTACTAGTCAAGTGCAATAACTCCAGTTTGATTTAAATTGGAGTTATGCCCCTTTTACACTTAGACTTTTCTTGGTTAAAGTTTTACATGCAAGTTACATTCAGACCATATCTCACCTACTATCAATGGTTTTGCATTGAAACTTACAACACTTGCTTACCATCATTAGTCAGTGCTACCGGCCATGTGCAATAACTCTATCATGATTTAATTGGAGTTATGCCCCTTTTACACTTAGACTTTTCTTGGTTAAAGTTTTGCATGAAAGATACTATGAAGGTCATATTTCAACAACCAATGCATGTGTTGGATTATAACTTTACATTAGCTTTCTTTGCCATGTAGTCAACTAAGTAAGTAGCATAACTTTTGTTTCAATATAATACAAATTAAAATGGCCTGTTTTGAACTTTGATTTTTACTGACAAATGGCTGCAAATAGTCGAGCGCGCTGTCTAGTGACAGCTCTTGTTTTAAACACTATCAAAGCTTACAATTTTAAACTTGATACTTTTGTAGAATGTGATCACCAGCATCACCTACATCTATTGACATGGGGAGACAACCCTGGCATGCATTAAATAAGAGTTATTTCCCTTTTTTGACTTAGAAATTTGCTGAAAATGTCAATTTCTCAAACACTATCAAAGCTTTCAACTTAATGCACTTGTACAATGTGATTAATCTCCTGGTTAAATACTTCAGTTGAAATGAGGAGAAAACTCTGTCAAGCATGATTAAATATGAGTTAGTCCCCTTTTCTGTGTCAGGCACTTGAAATACTAGCAGGCACTGAGAAAAGTCGAGCGTGCTGTCTTATAGACAGCCCTTGTTTAAGAAATCACTAGGTTTTATTCACTTTCAGAAGAAAATGAGCAAGCAGCTTGAGGCGGCAGAATTTTTGAGGAAAGCTGCAGCAGCATTGGAAGTTCCTGGTAGTCATACAAGTACAACTACAAGTATTGCGAATCCTGTGACCACTGTCCGGTCTCTGTTTGCTCCATACAGCAGCAGATCAGCAAGCAGCAGGAATGCTAGTAGAGGCCGGACTGGGGGTATAAAGCACAATCCAGCCTCCTATTGGACACACAGATTCTGTGTGCTCTCCTCCACAACACAGGTAATAACTAACATTCTAATCTATTTTTACATATCAGGGGGGGTATATTTTTTTCTGAGAGCCACTCACCCAGTAGGACTAGTGACCTAAGAAAGTCACTTGCCCCTCTCCAACTTCCACTCAACCTACATTTTAGGGTGACAAAATTTTAACAGTTGATGGTAGGAATTGATATCAATTGTGCTGTGCTAAAAATATGATAAAATTGAAAACCCTCCTTAAATTATTGATATAATTTTGCAGTCTGCAAAATAAGCACTTGTCCGATTGCCCGGGACAAGTAATAATGCATTCAGACTTAAGTAATATTTCCAAGAATTTTGCATGGAATATATAGTAATATGATTCCATTTTTGTGATTCCAACAAGTAGTTTCAAATCCTAAATTTACAGACTGATTTTGTTGAAATGTTGATCATTGTTGATAGGGCACTAATTTACTACTGTACAAAGTAACTAAAATCATTTTGTTCTGGTGATCAATATGGTCTTGGCCTTGGGTACACCAATGTCTCAGTTACTTGATTCATATTTGATTTTCAGGATGTTGCTCCCACCCGGGAACAGAAGCACCACCTACACCTAGCTGGGTTGGGGGAAAAGAAAGTGACTTTTGTAAAGGATGAGAACACTGGTTCATTCAAAGCCAAGTTAGAAGAAAGTTTTCCGAAGTTGGTAGACTGTGGAGGGTTCGACCTCCTTCGGACGTCTTTTGGGAGCAGGGTTTCCTTAGAGACTATTCCGCAACCCTCAATGGGATTTAGTGCTGCCTATTTGTCCAACGAAACAGACTTGGGGCAGGCGCTATGCTACGTCCGCCCAATTCAACGGAATCTAGATGACTTTCCTGTAGATGCTGACGAGGTTAGTCTTCAGCATGCCTTCACAAACATAATGAAGGACAACCTTCCAATATACATGTATATATCTATATATAAAAACTAAAAAAACGACATCAGATGGATTTTAAAATCTATTTAACAACTTCTATAATTATATCTGCCAACCGGTTTTGGTTCTTCAGGACAGTTTGATTATATATATATATATATATATATAGAGAGAGCATTATAGAATGATTGATCGTTGATTATTGAAAATATTACATGCGTTGTCCTAAATGATATAACGGGAGGCAATAGCCAAATATATACTGACCACAAATGTTATACATGTTTTCTATACTCTGCAAAAAAGAAAGTACGGTACCCATCATACGTTTCGGAATATCTACTTGAAATTAGCACATATTTTGACTATTTTTAGCTCGACTTTTCAAAGAAATTTAATTGAGAACTTATACTGTGACTTGGACGTTTGCGTCTGCGTTGCAACATAGGGTTACAGTTTTTAACAAACTTGAATATCTTCATTTCCATCAAAGATATTCTAATCAAACATGGAATACCTGTTGACAATCACCACTCCCACCTTAATATGAAGTCTCGTAACCCTGGCTTTCCTAATTTTGGAATTATGCCCTTTTTATACCTAGAAAATAGCGAAAATCAAGGTTAAACATTTTTACATGAACAATATTACAACTATTATAACTACAACAACTTCAATACACTTTGAATTGCTACATTTGACCATTCCAATCCATATCTACCACCATCACCTGACCTCAGCTTGACCTTGACCTAATTTTTTGTTTTTAACTTAATTCAATTTGGCCCATTTCTAGGTTAAGAAAAGTGTAAAGTTTCGTGATTCAAGAACACTAGTATACTCATGCAACTATTTCCTGTAACCATTTCTCATCCACCACCATCACCTGACATCAGTGTGACCTTGACTTATGTAAGTTGGGCCTACTTCTTGGTAAAGAAAAGTGTAAAGTTTCTCGTCCTCCACCAATACTATCAACCAGAACACTTGGATACTCATGCAACTGCTAGTATTTCCTGTAACTATTCCTCATCCACCACCATCACCTCTAGACAGGGTTGGTAACTCAAATATTTTGTCAAAAATGTTTTGTCTTTTGGTCTTAAAACCTTTATTATACTATCTGTATTAAGCACTGAGAATAATCGAGCGCTCTGTTCCTCTGACAGCTCTTGTTAATGTTCATTGTCTTCAATATATTTCCAGAACAGTTGTGATGGTCAGATAGCAACTGAAGAATGCATCAACTGCAGAGATCATATACCGTTGTCTAAATTGCGAGACCATTTGCAGGACTGCAAGAGCAGTGTGAGTAAAATAGATCATTGTGAATACTTAAAAACCAATGTCATTTAAATGCCTCAAAATTTTCATAGCTGGCTGATACAAATGCAATGGGAGCCATTGCAGTACATTGACATCATCAGGTTGTGCATCTAACTTTAGTTACTCTTTACATGATTATGTAGCTATGTGTATGTTAACTCATTCAGCACTGGTGATGTCTGGACTTCGAGTCTGCTTTTGCAAATAAAGTGTACCCTGGTCCCTGATAAGAGAGATGAAGTAGGAGAAGTCTGATCAATGTAAACTTTACTTGCTTATTCATGACCTTAGAACAAACATTTTCTCTCTACAAAGACAAAAGATATGCATGTTGCTTATATTATTTCGGCATTTAAGCAAAGAAATATTCATATAATAGTCAATAGTCAAAGTTATGACCAAAATCAATTGGCCGTATTGTTATTTTTTTTGCAGAATAACTCCCAGCCTTCCAAGAGATTGAAGATGGATCGTCAAATGCCTGTCTGTGAGTTTGCATGCTTACAGGTATATATGGGTAAACCTTATTTACGAGGTATGTCCGGAAAGTTCGTGGACAATGTCGATTTTAGAAAAACTAGCGTTCTGACGATAATTTTAGGGGTTTCAATACTTCCGAATTATGTATTCTGCATTATTTTTCAAATTTACAAATGTGTATCAAGTGCGGATCCAGGATGTCCGACCATTTTCCCTGGTGGGGTCCAAGCCAAAATCTGCCGCCATTTCAGGTGGATTTGGCTTAAATTTCATAAAATTTGAAAATTCTAGGTGGGGTCCGGACCCCTCGGATCCCACCGCTGGATCCGCCCTTGTGTATCATTTAAAATTAATAAATTATTTACTTTGTTTCGAGTTAAGGATGTGACACCTGGGGCACTTCGAGAAAAGTTTGAAATGTATTAAATACAATTCAGTGTTTTGGTTAATTGCTTGACTAATATTTTTTCAACCCATTCAAGAAATGCATGTGTATATAAGTATGATTAAAGCATTATTTGTAGAAACAATTAACAGTATCATCACATCCATTAAAATTTTATGCGCGAAACTACAGAAGCACCCCAAAATTAATGTTGATAAAAATGACGTCAGTTAAACGTTATTGAATAATGGGGGACCTATGATCCATGCATTTTTCGAAAGTTTGGTCGAAAAATACAATTAAACATTTTCAAGGGAATATCTTAAAACCTACAGAATGCCTTTCACTTGCATAAAAATGACTCAAAAGATTACTGATATATCAGAATGCAGTATTCTAAAAAAATTGCCATGACCAATTCAAAACGCAGACGGAAGAGAACATGAAACAGACGTGAAATTGGTACTTCGGCTGTTTGTTGGGCCATTCTGCGACATTGCATAGAGGAAATTGATTGTTATACGTCAACTGTGCAGGGATACACTCAGACTGTATTTGAAATCAAACTTTAGAATAGCTGAATCAAACAATTGTCGATTAAACAAGCTTCTACTTGACCGACCACTAGCCCGACGTAAAGCTGATGACGTCATATTGACGTCGACACCTGCGCCGCATATAGCGAGTTGTGTGAGAGAAAATGTCTGACAAAAATAAAATATAAACACTAGAATCATTATTTTTTACTCACAAACTAATAAATGTTTAAATTTTAAGTTAATATACATATTTTCCATGTGAAGCTTTAAACTGTCCGTTATCTAGGGTTGTCTACGAACTTTACGGACATACCTCGTACTTTTATATCGGCATCTATGCCTTTAAAGATACTTGATATTCACCACTATGTCCTGTTTTCAGAGGTCTTATTAGCTCACCTGTCACTTTGTGACAAGGTGAGCTTTTGGGATACCAGGCGGTTCGTCGTCCATCGTCTGTCCATCGAATGTCAACAATTACTTGTAAGCACTCTACAGGTCTCATTGTTGGTTAGATCTTCACCAAACTTGGTCACAATGTGTATCTAGATGATATCTAGGTCATGCTCAAAATTAGGTCAACATGAAAACTACATCACAAGGTCAAATCATATAAAAACCTTGTAAACACTATAGAGGTCACATTTCCTGTTCAATCTTCACCAAACTTGGTCACAATGTATATCTAGATGATAGCTAGGTCAAGTTCTAAACTGGGTCACTTGACCTCGAAAACTAGGTCTGTCGTCATAAGGTCATACCATAGAGAAACCTTGTAAAGATTCTAGTAGAGGTCACAGTTCTTGTTCAATCTTCAAAAACTTTGTCACAATGTATATTTATATAATATCTAGGTCAAGATGGAATCTGGGTTGTGTGACCTTGAAAACTAGGTCAAAAGGTTAAATGATAGAAAAACCTTGTAAGCACTTTACAGGTCTCATTGTTGGTTGGATCTTCACCAAACTTGGTCACAATGTACATCTAGATAATATCTAGGCCAGTTTAGAACCTTGGTCACGTGACCTTGATAACTAGGTCACAAGGCAAAACCATAGAAAAACATTGTAAACACTCTAGAGGTCACATTTCTTGTTAAATCTTCACTAAACTTGGTAACAATGTATATCTAGACTGACGATATTTAGGTCAAGTTTGAAACTGGTTCATGCGACCTAGAAAACTAGGTCACGAGGTTAAAGCATAGAAAAACCTTGTAAACCCTTTAGATGTCTGGTCCGTTCTTCATCAACTTGGTCTCTATGTAAATGTGGATAATATCTAGGTCAAGTTCATATCGTGGTCACATGACCTTGAAAACTACATGTTTGTCACAATGTCAAAATCATAGAAAAACCTTTTAAACACTAAAGGTCACATTTTTGGTTTGATTTTCCCCAAACTTGTGCATTGTATATTTTGATAATACCTAGGTCAAGTTCGAATCTGGATTACATGACATTGAAAACTAGGTCACAATGTTAATGATAGAAAGACCTTCGTTCTTCATTTGACTTTGAAGACAGGTGAGGGACCAAAGGATCTACTGGTCCTCTTGTTGTATTTCTTCTTAGACATGTCAACTTTTAAAAATGGACTTGTTGAATATAAGGGCTCAAGCCCTTTATGTTAAAGACCTCTATTATTTGTCGTATTTTGACTAAAGGCATACTTACATGCTAGTCTATTGGCTTAGTGTGATTGTTAATTTCAATATTTAGGATAACAACGGCGTAAAAGATGTCACGTAAGTATATAGCAAGTTATATTGTATGGATGTTCAGTTTTTTTGTTTGTTTTTTTGATACCGAAGTATTGTATTGTTCAAAGTTACAGTTCCATGGTTTGTTAATTAGTTTGAACTATGACCTTATGCACCAGTCAATTGATTCCACTGAATACAGTAGACTCAGTCTAAACAGGATGAATATTGCGGGTGATTTTAAAGGTTTAACATAAGTGGTTGCTAAATGCAGGTCAACAGTGCTACAAACAGTTCCTGTAGGAGTTGTTTGTAGCACTGTTTACCTGTTTTGGGCAGCCTTTTGTAACAGAATTATATTTTGTTCAGGATTTTAGTTGTCCTGTTTTCAGAGGTTCTACAGAAAACTTGTCAGACATAGAAATTTCTGTCTCTTCTGTTGTTTTTTCTGACAATTACCTTCACACAGAATAAACATTGATATTGGTTAAGATATTCACTACCATCAAACTATGGGACCATCCTCTCATTGTGGATTATCCGAGTAAAGAATGTGTGTATTGACATCTTATTATTGCAGTGTTGCAGAGAATCAGCAGTGTCCTGTGTGTTTGGAGACATTTCCAGGCGACATGCTGGCAGTGCATGCCTCCTCATGTGGTGAGACTGTTGACGTGACATTACATGTCGATGAAGACAGAGATTCAAAGTAAGCATGATCGGAAAATGACTGCGACATTTGTATGTTCATTGACTATAAAAACAGAAGACTTTTAAGAGATGAAGATTGCTCTGTTTTAGGGTATAAGCTGGCGTAGTGTGGGTGTACATACAAATTTGGTTGGTAATTCAAATGTGTAAACAAATTGCTAAAAATTTAGACACAGTTTCACAGAAAAAATTTTGTACATAGACTTTAACTTCAGGGATATGTTGTTCAGGTTGTGTTTAAATGAACATCTCCATATTTTCATTAAATTCAACCTGAAGTTAATTTTTACAATGGACACACTTTCCATTTTTATGTCCCCCAGTCTATTGTTAGCTCACCTGTCACAAAGTGACAGGGTGAGCTATTGTGATCGTCTTTTGTCCGGCGTCTGTGCGTGCGTCCGTAAACTTTTCATTCAAACGACATCTCCTCCTAAACTCCTAGTCCAATTTTGAAATAACTTCACACAAATGATCCTTGGGTGGCCTTCTACCAAAATTGCTCAAAGAATTCCATTCCATGCAGAACTCTGGTTGCCATGGCAACCGAAAGGAAAAACTTAAGAAGTATTTTTCTCTGAAGCCATAAGGCCCAGAGCTTAGATATTTGGTATGTGGCTTTGCCTAGTGGACATCTACCATGATTGTTCAAATCATGACCCCGGGGTCAAATTGACCCCGCCCGGGTGGGTCACTTGATTTTACATAGGTTACTATTGCAAAACCGTAAACAATTGACTTAAATGACATCTCCTCCTAAACCCCTAGTCCAATTTTGAAATAACTTCACAAAAATGTTCCTTTGGTGGCCCTCTACCAAAATGCTCAAAGAATTCCATCAAATGTAGATGTCAAAATCCATTATTTAAGATTTACCACAACTCATGATGGGTGACAGGTCAAGGTCATCTGTCAAGGTCAAAATACATGTATATAGGACAAAATATATAGTGTAACTTTTTAACCATGTTGATAAAGATACTTCAGACAACTGAACATTTTGAGTGGTGACATGGGAAGGTCAAGGTCATCCATCGAAGACAAAGGTCAAATACTTTAACATTGGCCATCTAACTTCAACATTGATCATAACGTTTGAGCTGTTGCAGATAGCAAATTGATGTTTGGCATGCATATGTATCTTGTGGAGTCGCACATTTTGATGGCTGATATTTCAAGGTCAATGTCATCCTTCAAGATCAAAGGTCAAATTGGACATCAAAGCAGTAAGGGGGACATAGCGAGGTTTTACAAACGCATCCTGTTTCCTATATCTAACTCGGTTTGAACCTTGACAGCTCTTTAAATTAAAACATTTATTTATCAAATCTTCACCAAACTTTAAAGTATGTTCATGTGTCGAAAACATAGGCCAAGTTTATGGTAAAAGTTTACAGGATTATTCCTGATTTTCAGAGGCTGAAATCTGCCAATCTCTTTCATTTTTTCTATATAAAAAGTTGAAAATTTGAATTTTCAGGATTTTCAAAATTTTGAACTTTTACCCCTGAAGTTAACTTTATGCACATACGATGGTGGACGATAAAAGTCTACCTTTGCACTTTGTGTCAGGTGAGCTTAGAATGGGACAAAACTCAACCAAATGCAGAAAGTCAAAAGAGGAGTGAGAATGTTCTACAGTTAAAATATTGTTTAACAAGTACTCGATGAACTTTTTTGGTTACAGAACTCTTGATGAAGCACTTGGACAAGTCTTCGACACCTTCTCATCCACATGGGAGATTGCTGTCATCAGGAGACATTTCCGGAAAACATCAATGGAACAGTTGGATGACGGCTGTGAAGAGGACTGGGGAAAAAAACTAAAGATCCGATTTATCGGTGAAGAGGGTATTGATGAAGGTGGACTGTCTCGTGAATTTTTCACAATGTTATTTCGTGAAAGCCAAGTATTTGAGGACAGTCTGTTTAGTGCCGATGCTGACTTGTTGAGCAAACAACATTACAAACTTATGGGCAAGGTAACAGCAATGGCATTGCTGTCTGGTCATCCAGGTCCAAGATGTCTTGAGCAGCATCTGGTCGACTTCATCGTTTTGGGGAAATCGCCAGATATGTCCAGATTATGTACAGATGTCATAAAAAGACAAGATGTGATGCATGCCATTGAGCAGGTAAAGGACTCTACCAGGATAGTTGAAATGTGCTACTGAAAATAGTGGCGAGTCCAAAGTCTGAGCTTGGAACTGCACAATTTTCTGTATCCCTGAATGTCTCATCCACTGAGGTTTACAAATTATGATGCATGAAAAGATGTTATCATCTTTCAAATTATTAAATAGTAAGCTTAAAAAAGTTAAAATGACACATTTAAATTGTCAGTGAAAGAGTGAATCTTTGATTTAAAATAATTGATATATTTAAACACCATTAAAAGAATTTCATAACCATGTGACTAATATTTTTGAAAACCCGTCCATTAAAAAGATTTCTAGTTCATGTTCTAAACTCATTCAACCCTGAATATTCAAAGAAAAATTGATATTTCAAGAATATTTATTATATTTGTAACCTTTTAATGTTTTGCATTGGCACAAATGAAAATTTTTAATCCAAGATAATGCATAAGCAAATAAAGTGTACCCTGATCAGAAAGCTCTACTGTCTGATCAGGGTAGACTTTATTTGCAAATGACGTCTCAATGTGTCACCAGGGCTGAATGGTTTAAATTTTGTATCTAGCTTTAACCATTGTGCCTGTGCCTTCTCCCTGCCAATTTTAGCACAAGGTACGGGATTATCGTACAAAAAATAATATAAATATTACAAAATCTTAGTGTCACAATAATGGTTTGAAAGAGGCAGTAGTTAATCAGGTATTACATATTGTTTTCAGATACAAAAGGTCTCGGACCAAAGTGAAGGTGATGTGAATGTGGAGCATGTCGACCTACTTGACCAAGTGAACTTTAGAAGGCGTGTAACCAAGAGCAACAAAGAAGAAGCGGTGGAGGCTATCAAGGCCCATTTTCTGATGTATCGCTGTTTGCCAGGGCTTTTACAATATATGGAAGGTAACAAAGTTTGCTCCATAGTCGGCAGAAATTTTTTTTTAAAAGCAATGGGATTCTTTGTAAATTTTAGGTCAAATTTTGAAGAAAAAAAAACAAGGTATTGTGGTCACTTGGCCCATTTTCAGCATTTATTTTGTGTCTAGCATGTTATTTATGCGTTTATATTCCCCTCTGGCAACTACATGTATGTTGTGGAGGGCATATAGTAATTGGCTTGTGCGTCTGTCTGTAACAAGTTTGACCCAAATGGACAGTTTGATTTAGCATCAATACTGCTTGTTACAAAGCCTTTAAAGTTGCATGGATTGATATTGTTAGTGATTACTCTTAACCCACCCATATGACACCTGACCTCATTTTGAGCTTGATATTTACCTATTTTTGGACTTGGACTATTAATAGATTGAATAATATGGGAGCAGATAGGTAAAACTCACTGAGCCAAACCAAATATTTAGTGATGGTTTTCATTTTACACAGGGTTGAAAGTAAATAGTGTCCTAGATATTTTGAAAAAGTATCCTGAGTCAAAGAAGTACTTCATCAAGCCTTCAGGCTCTCTATCAGCAAGTGAGGTGATGGGTATGTACTCGTCCTCCTTCTCCAAAAACGACGATGAGAAGTCGGATGAAGAGATGGTGATTTACAACATGCACCAATTCCTCAAGAATGTTGAACGTAAGTACATTTTAGATTAGAAAGAAATTGTAGAAAAAGGCTGTAATCTGTCATGAACCGACTCAATAAAACCGAGTCAGCAATTTTTAGCTCACCTGTCACATAGTGACAAGGTGAGCTTTTGTGATGGCCTTTTGTCCGTTGTCTGTCAGACGTCAACATTTGCACGTAAACACTCTGCAGGTCACATTATTTGTCAGATCCTCACCTAACTTGGTCACAATGTTTATCTAGGTGATATCTACGTCAAGTTTGAATCTGGGTCATGTGGGGTCAAATACTAGGTCACTAGATCAAATAGAAGAAAAAGCTTGTAAACACTCCAGAGGTCTCTTCATGAAACTTGGTCAAAATGTTCATCTTGATGATCTTCAAGTCAAGTTTGAATCTGGGTCATGTAGGGTCAAAAACTAGGTCAAATAGAGGAAAAAGCTTGTAAACAGCCTAGAGGCCACATTTTTGCTTCAATCTTCATGAAACTTTTTCAAAATGTTCATCTTGATGATGGTCAGGTCAAGTTTGAATCTGGGTCATGTGGGGTCAAATACTAGGTCACTAGATCAAATAGAAGAAAAAGCTTGTAAACACTCCAGAGGTCTCTTCATGAAACTTGGTCAAAATGTTCATCTTGATGATCTTCAAGTCAAGTTTGAATCTGGGTCATGTAGGGTCAAAAACTAGGTCAAATAGAGGAAAAAGCTTGTAAACAGCCTAGAGGCCACATTTTTGCTTCAATCTTCATGAAACTTTTTCAAAATGTTCATCTTGATGATGGTCAGGTCAAGCTTGAATCTGGGTCATGTGGGGTCAAAAACTAGGCCACTAGGTCAAATAGAGTAAAAAGTTTGAAAACAGTCTAGAAGCCATATTGTTGCTTCAATCTTCATGAAACTTTGTCAAAATGTTCAAATTGATGATCTTCTGGTCAAGTTTGAAACTGGGTCATGTGGGGTCAAGAACTAGGTGACTAGGTCAAATAGAGGAAAAAGCTTTTAAACAGTCTTGAAGCCACATGTTTGCTTCAATCTTCATGAAACTTAATCAAAATGTTTATCTTGATCATCTTCGTGTAAAGTTTGAATCTGGGTCATGTGAGGTCAAAAACTAGGTCTCCAGGTCAAATCATACTAAAACCTTGGTAGCGCTGCAGAGGTCACAATTTTTAGCTCTCATAATAAAATTCTAGGTCATGTTTGTAAAAAAGTAGGTCACTATTTAGATCAAGTAATGGTCATTGGAAATAACTTCGTTAAATTATGGAAATAACTTGCGTAACCTTTCAGAACTAGTGAGCTATTAAGGAACTCTGGTCCTCTTGTTTCCTTTATGTTTGGTTTGGTTGCTCTCAAGGGATCAAACTTTTACAGATTTTTTTTAAGTGTTATGCTTGTACATGTACAGTAAAAACTCTGAAAACTGGACTATAAAAAGTCTGTCTTTAGCTCGACTATTTAAAGAATAGTCCAGCTATTGTTATCACCCATTTGTCCGCGTTGCAGATACTAACGTAGCACATATCTCAACAACTATCAAAGCTAAAGGGATTTTACAATACCTTCACACCAGTGTTAAATGATTCAAGGTGATGTGCAGCTCTTTTATATGCGGTGGCTGGGGGAGACATACGTTTTTGTGTCAAAAACCCATTCTAGTATTGAATAGAAAATGTTAACCAGAATGTTAAAGTTTTTCATTGTCAAGCATTTTCAAATGTCTAACAAGGCATTGCTTTCAATCATAGTATACTTGTTCACCATCATCAACACTTAACGCTATCAAGGTCCTGGAACATTATCCTCCAAAGGACTTAGGAAATCTCAATTTAACTATCCAGCTCTGAGAATAGTCGAGCGTGCTGTTCTACTAACTGCTCTTGTTTTACATATTTTGACAAGCAAGTTACTGATACCGGTATATATTATAGCATGCTAGAATTGCAGAACGCTCCTATAAGCGTTTTATGCAATCCTAGCATGTTGCATTTTAGTACCTTTCTGTCAAGCATATGTAAAAAACTGCATTTTAAATCGTCATGTTTAGAAAAAGTTGACAGAACTTCTTTCACTTGGCAATTTTTCAGACACTGCCCCCATAAATACCATGCACAATTTACGTAATACATGTATACCAATTGAACCATAACTATTTCAACAAATGATACAATATCTTTTCTCTCTATCTTTATTTCAGGAGGGCGTGTAACAACGGTGCACATAGACATCTATGCTGAGGATACACAGGAGGATACAAAGGAGGTGACGGTTACAATGGAGCAGGTATTCCAATCCCTCACTGGCTGTGCACATGCACCATCAAATCTGGCAGGAAGCATATATTTCGACCATCTAAGCGCAGTGCTGAGCAGTGTCAATACCTGCGTGCCTTCCATAAACTTTTCCAGTATAAAGGACCTTCGCACGTACAAAACGATGGAAGCCCATATGCTTCACATTATCTTTGGTACTTTGGGATTTGGTATCGTATGATATGAAATGAAATGGATGTAAAGAAGTTGTTCGAATAAGGTCACATCTTGTTTTGTATGGGAACACAGATTAAATATTTAGTGACATGTTAAATGTTAATGTGTTAAAAGGTGTAAGCTGCTCGTAATAGTTATTATTGTACATGAGGTCTATAAAAACTGTTTGTTTCCTGTAGCAATCTTTGGTTGGTAGGTATGGGAATAAAGGAAAATAAATATGTAAGATCATTTTTTGTCATAGATGCATTGTTTTAGATAAACTTGCTAAAACAAGCTGCTTTGTTGCAGTAAAATATCAATTATTGCCATTTTAATCAGGATTGGCTGTTTAAAGATCACCTGCACTATTGGGATGACCACTCGTCCTTAGTCTGTAGTTCGTAAACTTTTCCTTGTAAACACTCTAGAGGTCACATTACTGATCCAATCTCCACCAAACTTGGTCACAATGTATACTAGACGATACCTAGTTCAAGTTTAAATCTCAGTCACGTGACCTTGAAAACAAGGAAGATCAGATAATAGATAATCGTGTGAACACTCTAGACGTCACATTTCTGGTCAGATCGTCACCAAACTCTGTCATTTTGTATGTATATCTTGATGATATCTAGGTAAAGTGTGAATCTGGGTCACGTGACCTTGAAACAAGGTCACAAGGTCAAATGATAGAAAAACCTTGCTAACACTATAGTGGTCACATTTCTGGTGTGATATTCACCAAACTTGATCATAATATATAATTGAGCCGCTACACGAAAATAAAAAATTGTGGGTTTTGCGACCAGCATGGATTCAGACCAGCCTGCACATCCGCGCAGTCTGATCAGGATCCATACTGTTCGCTTTTAGAGCCTATTAATGTTGAAGAAACTGTCAGCGAACAGTATGGATCCTGATCAGAATGTGCGGATGCGCAGGCTGATCTGTCTCCATGCTGGTCACAAAACCCACAATGTTGGTTTTTACATGAAGCGGCTCAAATTATCTTGATATCTAGATCAAGTTCAAATCCATGTGATCTTCACTAAACTTTATCAAAATGTATGACTCGATGATATCTAGATGAAGTTCGATTCTGGGTCACATGTCTCTGAAAACTAGGTCACAAGGTCAACTCTTAGAAAACCTTGTAAACACTATGTCACACTTCTGGTATGATCTTCACCAAACAAGATGATATCTAGGTCAAGTTTGAATCTGGATCAATGGACCTTGAAAACTAGGTCACAGTCATATTATAGAAAAATAAATAAGAACATTGGGAGAGGGTAGGGTTGAAGAGGTAGGGTCGGTCTGATTACAGGAAACAAACATATTTTTAAGGCCGGATACTAGTATTTGACATGAAACTGATATGGCTATGGGATAATAGAAAGGAAGAAATATGTACCGGAAACTACTTTATTAAAGAAAGAAATATGACATGGTTTTGGTTTTCTCTTGTTGCTGGAAATCATATTAATCATCAATTGGTCAAAATGACCATAGTTAATTTCTTCTCACTGTACCATTTGGACAATGGCATAGTTAACACCACATCATATCAGTACACAGGAATGTCAACTTAAATGCTGCTATTCAGAACTTCAAGGCAGTCTCTGTACATATCTATCCCAAAGTTGGATGGTTGCCTTGAAATAATATTTCTAACTTGGTCTATTACACTTTCCGGAAATTCTGGCATTTCTGGAACATTCACGGCGTCGATCTCGGGGACACCTCCCACATCAGTTTCCACACCATACTGGTTCACCTATAAAAGTCATACATGTATATGAGAATGGTACTGTAACAACAGCTGTCAATGAAGCACTTTGCTTGTCTTAAATTCTTGAAGCTGCTTAAAGGTAAAAATTTAAGTGTGCCTCTTAATGCATTAATCCTTCGATGGGTGTGTAAAAATGTTTATTCTTGGGTCATGGATAGGCAAAACAAGGATACCCTGATCAGACATCTCCTGTAGGAGCTGTAGATGTCTGATCAGGGTATACTTTATTTGCAAATAAGGACTAAAGTCGTTCAGGGCTGAATGGGTTGTCTGTTATCTGGTATGTCCATAAACAAGTGGACTAGACATGACTCCAACACCTTTTGTGTTGAGAATTGAATACCGCTTAATCCGGTGCTAGGGGGCGTTGGAGATGTTGCACTTACCAGTATCTCTCATGAACCGACTCAATAAAACCGAGTCAGCAATTTTTAGCTTTTAATGTTTGGTTTGGTTGCTCTTGAGGGATCAACTTTATCCAGGTTTCTTCACTTATACAACTTAAATGAGTCCGAGGTCAAGGTCTTTGGGATCAAAATTTTTATATGGATAAAAAGGTCTTGTCCCAATACATATTATGTGCCAAATATGAAGGCTGAAGCTGAAAGGGTGTTGTATCTATACATATTAAGACAAAAGATCCTGCATCCCCTGGTGGTTATGGTTGTGTTTAGATATCAACATGAATGGAACAAATGACAGCTATACAGTACCTCTGTTTCAGACATGTCATCTGCATGTACTTGTCCATTTACCCAAAGCTGGAGAGGGCTTTGATTGTGTTCTGTCCTGAGAGGCCGTCTCTGGAGTGCAGCCATGAATCTGTCTAATTGGTGCTGAATCAATGGAATGTAGACCAGATGAAGGACCTGAAGATGGAGCTCGTTCTCCATTTGCAGTAAACCTTGGTCCTCTAGGAAGTAAAAGAGGCCATAGTATAGGCTGGTGACACCAGCCCAAATCTCCCTCCAAAGCCTTTCTATCCTGAAAGAAGTAAAATATGCAGCTTTACGAAAACCTTCTGAAGGTAAATTATTCATGCATGTTATACACATTTTGGACTTAAAATTGCCATGGAAATTTTGTTGTCAGTAGAACTGGCAATATGGCAAATTTTATGTGGGAGCCCGGATAGCTCAGTCGGTAGAGCCTACGTCTTCTAAGCGAGAGGTTCTACGTTTGAGAACCGCGCTGGGGCATATTTTATTTTTCTGACCATGAGAAAGTGGCACAAAAATGACAAACCATGACTGGTTTTTAAAGATAATGTTGACTTTCCTCTACAGACAAACATGTATAACAGAAGTCATGGGACAACCACATGTGCATACGCATCACTATGCGGTCACATTGTTTGTACATGTACAACGTCACCTCTATTCTCAACTTGTACATCACTCATAACCATGCTTGTAATAGATGTATGAGCCGTGTCACGGGAAAACCAACATTGTGTGTTTTGTGACAAGCATGGAGACAGACCAGCCTGCGCATCCGCACATTCTGATCAGGATCCATACTGTTCGCTGACAGTTTCTTCAACATTAATAGGCGCTAAAAGCGAACAGTATGGATCCAGATCAGACTGCGCGTTAAATCCATGCTGGTCGCTTAACCAGATTGTTGGTTTTCTCATGTCACAACTGATATATGTAAGTATCGCAGATTGTGGTGGAATGTACTACCGTTGGGTGTATGGCATTATGTTTATTTTCATCTTATATATAAAAATTGAATTTCAGTGGCTATATGTGTTTGTCCCAGTGACGTATATTACCAAAAGGAAAACAGAACTCTCAAGTGTGGGTCCAAACTATACATAGTATTGATATTTAGGTACCTTTAAGTGTTTAAGTCATTTATTAAACAAATAATTATTTCTTTACCTAGAAACTTGGATTATTTGTTTTTAGAACAAAAAAAAATATATTTTTTATTTTCCATTGGGTGGGTTCCTGAACCCAACCTCCCCCGCCCCCTGGATCTGTGCAGGCTGTAGCTTACTTAACAAAAACTTAACCTTGGAGACAAGGTACCGAATGGTGCTTATTTTCACAACATTCATGACATTTGATCCCAAAATTCATTCATATAAGTGTTCAACAAACAAGAGAGGTTCGTAAAACCGCGCGCTCGACTTTTCTCAGTGCTTGATAGTAGTTCAAGTGCCTGACACAGCTTAGGGGAATAACTCGTATTTAATGCTTGATAAAGTTTTCTCCTCATGTCAAATTAAGTAAGTCATCACATTGTACAAATGCATTGAGATTCAAGTTGAAAGCTTTGATAGTGTTTGAGAAATTGACATTTTCCGCAAATTTCTAAGTCGAAAAAGGGAAATAACTCTTATTTAATGCTTGACAGAGATGTCTCCCCATGTCAATAGAAGTAGATCACATTCTACAAGAGAATCAAGTTTAAAGTTGAAAGCTTTGACAATGTTTGATAAAATTAAGTTTAGGTGTAAAATTTGCCACTATTTCTATGTACTAAGTCGAAACAAGGGCAGATAATAACTCCATAAATATAGGTCACAGGGTTACGAGACTTGTCGGTATGGACTCCCCTTGTGATGGTGAATAGCTATCTTGAGTTTCAAGTGGATACCTTTGAAAGTCTTTGAGAAAATGACACCCACAAAAACCTTAACCAACGCACACGCAAACGCTGACACAGATGATCACGTCGTAAAATAGCTCAACTTTTTTTCTTCGAAAAGTCAAGCTAAAATATATACCTTTGATTATGAACACTTCTTCCAGCAATGAATGGTTTGGTGTCAGCTCCTCTGCGTCTGAGCATATATTCTGCAACACGTACATTCTCTCCACCCTTGTCTGACCTCACTCTCAAAGGCAATCCATATTTATCTGTTGCATCAACAAACGCCTCAAGAACTGTTTCTGCTTTATTATTGTTGCTTACTTTTAAGAAGACTGGCATTCTTGAAAACCCATCAATGCCACCATGTATTACCAAACGCCATCTGAAATACAATAAAGAAACTTTTATCATGATGGAATTATTTGAATATAACCCTATCCATAACTCAGTTACAGAGCGGAAGGGAATTTGTGGATGGACAGACAGATCCACATGCCATAACATTATACGTACCTTTGGGTGTATAGAATGTTAGTAGGTATGGCACTAAAAATTGCAATGACTTCCGGTAAAAAAAAACCAGAATACATAAAACAGTCATTTTTCATAATTGTTTTAAACCTGCAAACAATATAACTCAGTGAAATTTAATCCAAATGAAAAATGCTTCAAGCATGCACATCTAGGCTTACTACCTTCTGATCACTATCTACTACCAGTAATCATTACTGTGAGGTTTCATTGAAATCCTGTCAGTAGTTGCTCATTTGCCTATTGTATATACTATATAAAAGCAAAGGGCTATAACTCAGTGAAAATTAAATCAAATGAAAAATGGTTCAAGCATGCACAGCTAGGCTTACTACTGATCACTACTGTCAAGTTTCATTGAAATCCTGTCAGTAGTTGCTGAGAAATTGTCCGGACAAAATTTGCCTATTGTATATACTCTATAAAAACAAAGGGCTATAACTCAGTGAAAATTAATCCAAATGCAAAATGGTTCAAGCATGCACAACTAGGCTTACTTCTGATCACTTCTGTGAATTTTCCTTGCCTATTGTATAATGTATATACTGTAAAAAAACAAAGGGCAAAAATTCTGTGAAAATTAATCCAAATGAAAAATTATTTAAGCATGCACAACTAAACTTACTACTGATCACTTCTGTGAAGTTTCATTTGAATCCTGCCAGAAGTTGGTGAGAAATTGTCCGGACAAATTGTGTCTACAGACGCACGGACGGACCGGCCACCGACAAGCCTGAATCCAATATAGCCCCCATATATTTCATAATTATATGGGGGTATAATAATTTTGTCCGATGTCAGACTGACCATACAATGAACAGCACACTTTGCATTCAGAACAGCCCTAGATTTGCTACCGAGGCACACTTCAGCAATTTTTAAACAATGTATTCATTAATGTATGAACTGCAACAGGTTGCATGCAAAGTTTAATTTGCACGCAACCCGTTGTTCAAACCTCAATGTATACGTTGTGGAGAAATTAGTTTCTTAAATATGTACCTAATCAATTTATGGTTGCCATCTATATGCCAGAGGGCTTGAGGCCCTGCTACACAATAACTCCTTCTCTGCACCCTGCACGTTGTTAGGAATAGTCTCCGAAAGAGAACACCTTCAGGGTCGATAAGCCGCAAAATTTGCTGAATCCTCTTCTCTTGCACACGTATTCCTTCACCTTTTAGAATGCCTTGGATTGTTCTGTATCCAACCATTGGGAAAGAGCTGACAACAGTTAATATTTTTTTCTCTAGCTCATCGTCAGAGATGGAGCTGTAAGTGGATCTAATTTGGAGGTTGTATTCCTGTAGGCGTCTTTCGATGGTACGGGTGCTTACATTAAATATCTCAGCAATTTGTTTAGTTTTAAAATTGCACTGAACATAGTATTCCAATGAATCTTCAGGTATATCAAATGCTGGGCGACCCATTTTACCAGTATGTCTTGGCGGCACAGACTGCACCGTTCTTTCAGGACTAGTTTCAGTAGTTTCAGACTGAATATTTGCGAGAGCAGATTCAAAGAAGTCAAGTGCTCCATTCACATCCACTATCTGAGAAAGCTGTACCAACATAGAGGATATGGTCTCCAATTCAATTTCTATATCATAGAATCTGTTATTCTGCAACTTGTTCGCAACCGAATGCAATTTTCTGGCAGCCAGCTGTTTCATCTCCTCAGCTGCCATTAGTATTAATGTTCTGGTAGATTCCTACTTTACTTTTCAGGCATTATTAGCAAGGTATGGCGTATAAAATACAGAGAATAAGATTGATAATATACTCGTACATGTTCCATTTATCCTTCGCTTACAACACAGTAAATACATGTACACAGTAACACTGATTAGGAACTTTGGTCTTGGTAGTGGAAGCAAGGGTCACACATTCAACATTAAAGTCCAAATCAGTATTGGAGTGGTAGGATCCAGGATTCTTAAACAATGGGTCCAAGGACCTTTGGATATCGTCTTCATGCCTGAAAAGAATGAACAAAGGGGAATATGTTATTTTGTAGCATACCAAAAAGTGAAATCTGCCCCGAGTATGCATAAAATATCTGAGGAACTGCTTTGTAAATTATGTTGAACTACAGCTACTTTTGAGAATAGCATATGTCTCCCACAACTTCTCAATCATATGAAACATAGCTGAAAGTTTCATGCTTGACATAGATAATCATTGAGATAAACACTATGACCAAGTTTGATGAATTTCTGACCAAAATTGTAATTACTAGAGTGCAGACATGCTTTTTCCATTGACCTAGTGACCTAGTTTTAAGAGTCACTTTATCCAAATTCAAACTTGACCAAGGTATCAATAAGATAAACAATCAGACCAAGTTTGATAAAGATCGGACAAAAATTATAACCGCTAGAGTGAGATCATGTTTTTTTCTGATATTTGACCCAGCATGCCCAGTGATCTTGTTTTTAAAGTTACATAAACAAGATTGCAACTTGGCCGAATTATCATTAGAATGAACATTCTGACCAAGTTTGATAAAGATCGGTCCAAAACTGTGACATCTAGAGTGCGGACATGCTTTTTCTATCATTTGACACATAACTCGGGTTCTAACTTGACCCAGGAATCATTAAGATAAACATTCTGACCAAGTTTGATGAAGATAAGACCAAAATTGTAACCGCTAGGGTGTGGATGTGCTTTTTCTACTATTTCACGTAGTTTTAAGAGTCACATTACCAAGATTTGAAACTGACATAGGTTTCACTGGATAAAAAATTTGGTGACATTTGGTGGTAATCAGACCAAATTTGTGACCGCTAGAGTGTGGACATGTTTTCTCTATCATTTGACCGAGTGACCTAATTTTTAATATTATGAGACCCATACTCAAACTTGACCTAGGTATTATTAAGATAAGCATTCTGACAAAATTTAACAAGAAATATCACTGAATGTGATGAATACCCCCAGAAACTGCTTGACACAGTCAGCTATGCACAACTAGACTTAAAATTGATCTGACCAATGTGTGCCGACGATATGCACAACTAGACTTGGTACTGATCATTCATACAAGGTTTCGTTAAAATCTGACCATTGGTAACAGAGAAATAGCACAGACAAAATATTTAAGTGTAAAAAACAAAGGGCCACAACTCCCTTAAAATTCATCCGACCAATGTGTGCCGACGATATGCACAACTAGACTTGGTACTGATCATTTATACAAAGTTTCGTTAAATCAGACCAATGGTTACAGAGAAATAGCGTGGACAAAATATTTAAGTGTAAAAAAAATTAAGGGCCAGAACTACCTTAAAATTTGTCCGACCAGTGTGTGCCGACAATATGCACAACTAGACTTGGTACTGATAACTCATGCAAAGTTTCTTTGAATTCAGACCAATTGTTACTGAGAAATAGTGCGGACAAATTTTTTAAGTGTAAAAAAATAAAGGGCCATACCTACCTTAAAATTTGTCCGACCAGCGTGTGCCGACAATATGCACAACTAGACTTGGTACTGATAACTCATGCAAAGTTTCGTTGAAATCAGACCAATGGTTACAGAAAAATAGCGCGGACAAAATTTGTACGGACCAACCGACGGACCAACAGACCAACCAACCTCAAGCATGACTCCAATATAGCCCCATATACTATGTATCTGGGGGTATAATGAAGATCAGACCTAAATTGTGACCGCTAGAGTGTAAAAATGCTTTTTTTACTATTTGATCTTGTAACCTAGTTTGGAGAGTTACATTACCAATCCTTCCATCAATGCTATATTCTTATTCATTGACCCTGAAAACCTATGTTTAAGTTCAGTACATTCAATATCCGGACATGTTTTATATGATTATGCATAGAAAACGATTGTATGGTAATGGCAGACCTAATTTAAATTCCCTAAAGAAGTCAAGCTGTGATCAAACGGATTTCTAATATGGACACTCTATACAAAGGGAGCGGGTATTACAAAACACTTAATCGGGAAAATGAATATGTGTTACAGGCATTACAACCTGTTTTGTAACATTAATTTTGAGATTGATCTCTTGATCTCTTGAGCCGTTTTTGCACTAATTTAGAAAAGTGAATTGCATTTGACGAGGTCAATACAGGGTTTTTGTTGTAAAAACCTATCTGCCTGTATTACCGTACACTTCTTGTAAGTCAGACCACATGTGATTCTATTTCCGTTCAAATATTTTATAGCATATACAGTTCCAATGTTAGAGAGCTGTGACCAACCGTACACCATGGTAGAGCATACATGAGTCTGTATAAATAGCTGTGACCAACCGTACACCATGGCAGAACATATACGAGTCTGTTTAGATAGCCGTGACCAACTGTACACCTAGTCAAACCATTTCGACGCAATCTATATATTTAAAGCAGCCACTTGCAGACAGCTTCTCTGTCTACTGTACACCATGGTAGAACATAAATCATAACATGAGTCTGTATAGATAGCCATGACCAACCGTACATCATGGTAGAACATACATCAGTCTGTATAGATAGCTTTGACCAACTGTACACCATGGTAGAACATTCTCGAGTCTGTATATATATAGATAGAGAGGGACATTACTGAGAAGAATTACAAAGTTTCACATGCCCGAAGAAGAAACTTTCGAGATGGCTCCAGCGGGAATCGAACCTCGGACCTCCCGTGTCTGAAGCGGGCGCTCTACCACTGAGCCAACTCGTCTTCTCAGTATGTTGTATATCCTGTATGTTTTGAGGTTTTGCAGACCCAAAAGTAAAAATGACCAACCATCCCTGGGGTTGGAGTTGGCGTGGTTGCAACTGACTGATGCATTGGGGGCAGTGGTTTACATTGACAGGTGAATTAAAAGCATATCTTTATTCGAAACTTACAGAAGACTTTAAAACAGTAAATTAATTTGTAATGAGTTTACACGGTCACCCCACCCACTTTTTTCCACCAGGTTCACTCAATTTTCAAGCCAAACAGATTTGTTTTCCATCTTAATACTTCTAAAAGTTTTTGATAATGTGAAGTACAAAAAGTTAACGAAAAAATGAGGTCAAATTATTCGATTAAGTTATTGATGAAGATGAAAAATAGCAAAGTTTCTCACTTTTTTAGCAAAAATTACCGGTGTCGTCCATCTTTAATTGTCATTTTGGGGGAGCAGTTATTTTATATTAATAGCATGAGAGTGATTTCCCCTGAATAAGAATGACATTCGTCCTCAGCTTAACTCGAAATAAAACAATTCGACTTCTGTAGTAAGCAATTACCCTTGTAAACAGTCAAACTCTAATAATATAGGTTATACCATTAATCATGTCAATCACAAACAAAAACAATCTTACTAATAAGAAAGCGTTTGCATCTAGTATAATACGAGAATGCCAATAGCATAAACGTGATCATTTTTAAAGGCTGGACATATTCATTTACACCAAGAGACTTGCAAGTAGAATACATAGAAATGCAATATTGAATCAAACACTAAGACGAAGCATGTAGGCCTATAAGAAAGCCAAGCATGGCATTTACACCAAGAAAAATGCAGTAACCATAAGAGACTTGCAAATAGAATACATACAAATTCAAAATAAGAATATACAACTATGACGAATCATACATAGAACATAATGCATGGCGTTTGCATCAAGTAACTTGCAATAAACATACATGGAAGTGCAATATTGAATCAAACACTAAGACGAAGCATGTATAAGAAAGCCAAGCATGGCATTTACACCAAGAAAAATGCAGTAACCATAAGAGACTTGCAAATAGAATACATACAAATTCAAAATAAGAATATACAACTATGACGAACCATACATAGAACATAATGCATGGCGTTTGCATCAAGTAACTTGCAATAACCATACATAGAAGTGCAATCTAGATAGATACATGTATGACGAAACACGAATAAGAATGTAATTAGGATCAATAGACATATGGCGGAAATTCCCTTCCATAGTATACATCTTCCAACGCAGTTTGTCGAGTTCAATATAATATTAAAGTACTACAGTATTCACGCTATTTACCTTCACAAGCATGATATTAAGCCCATATAATTTTTATATCTCGATAATATTAAATATAACGTGTAGCATTTTAATATATAATATTAATTTATCGTCACTATTAACGTATTTACTGAGTGGTGACAATTGAAAAGGGTAAAAGTTACAGTAACACCGGTCAATAACACAGGTTACTATTCTACTAACGCACCGGTAAATTCCATAAATATGGCTTTTCATACTCATGGAAATAAGTAAATCCCCGGAATTTTACCGACTGCTAATTGATTGTATGAAACTGAAAGGTTTACATCTTGTTGCTTTGCTTTCTGAACAACCAAAACTCACAGAGGTAAAACATGTTTTATATTATAATTTTCGCTCAATGTTTAATCGAAAATGAATTGATGGTCTGTTATTGGTGTAAATCTTTACCAAAAAATGACAGTTGAAGTGGGTGGGGCATTGTTTTGCTGTTTTACTTTTTTCGACATGTTTTGTTTTGATCGAAGATTGACGATTAACTGTGTGTTGTTGTTCTACATTAAGCTACTAATATATTTCAACAAACTGTTTCCTGTAGCTTAATTTTGTGTAAGGTAATTTATTTTGCATTGCATTTATAAGGCTCATGTCAGACGTCCCAAATCAAAACGCACCCTGAACAAATTTAATTGGCTTAATTGGGAAAATCATCTACAGTAAGACTTCAATGCCATGGTAAAACAACCCTTAGAAATCCTCGAAACTGTCCTTATTATGTGGTCTCATTATTGTCAGGGTTTTTACTATTAAACTGTAAACAAAACACATTTCATTAAGTTTTTTTGGGAACTTCGACTTGCGCATATATGATTTTTGGAAACAACGATATATGATCAATCAGTTGCAACCACATCTCCCCCACCCCGGGGATTGGTGGTGGATAGCCGGGCAAATGGCCGTGTTTTTACCTTCCAGCTTCCCCCGTAATGCTGGGGATATGTTGGTGATTTTTTATCCCTATACTCTTCGGCTTGGGACAATATTTAGATGGTGAGACGTAGAAACTGTGGATGCAATTGGTGTGTAACATTTATAACATGATCGTAATATTATTCCTTGAATTATGTCAATTTGTCACTTGTAAAGTTGTTGCACTAAGTCTAACCACATCAGTGACATCACTCTAGAACTCAAGTTGACATTGCTATGCTGTTGTCACTGGTCAATGAATTGGTCCATTGTGAATCAAGATGGTTTTAAAAATGTTTGGTAAGAAAAATTGCAGAATGCCCACTAAAGCACTAAAGATACCATAGCCCATAAGTCGTGTCTGTGGACCATGCTTTTCAGATTTGCCTTTGTCTCTCTGTCCTGTATTGAGACTTTGTTTCTTTATTTCAAGGTTGAAGGTTAGGGTCGTATTTTCTTGACCAGTTGCTGCAAGTTTAAACTTATTTCTTTCTTAGTTTATCAGCTGCTTCAATTCCGAAAATGACATTTATGAGCAGGAATCTATTAAAGTATGACATTATTTGAACTTACACCTAGTATATATTATATTATATATTTTACTGCAGGTGTCTTGTTAGGGTATCCAGTGGTCCTGCTGAGAGTAACTGATGTGCCTACACTAAGTTCATTAGAAAGACAATATTTTGTTGCATTTTCAAATACATACATATACACAGGTTCAATGCCCCAGTGAAAACTCAAGGTTATACAATAGTGATTACACCAACTTAAGGCAACGTGTATTGCCTATTGGTAACTTTATCATGATTTTGATTATACATTGTGTATTAATTTTGAGCATTTTTTTTGGTTATAAATGGCTTACTATACACTCTGTACAGTAATATGCAAGAAGCATAATTATTGCACAGCGCATATTAACAATTTGGCAAAATAATATCAGATCATTGTTTAAGCCATACTGATAAGCTGGCAAGTTAGAACTAATTGAATCAATTCTATTGATGTGGACTGCAGGGGAATGGTGTGTGTTTCTTTTTTTATCATTTAATTTTGTCTTATTTTTTTATTTTTGATGATCATTTGAAAAGTCTCAAAGTATTATAAACAGCACTATTTCATATAATAAGATAAGGGTGTAGCATTCAGTAAATATTTCACCTTCACATGTTCAGCTTGTTTGCACACTAAGTTTCCAAATGAAAGCCTATGACTTAAGACTACTTTTTCTGCAAGTGAAAATACTACTGCTCCCAAGTTTTTTAGGCAGCTCAACATTATCAAATTAACAATTCGTTGCTTTAAAACATTATTTGCTTTAAAGTGATCAAATAAATAGGCATAATGCCTATCAACGTGGGAGTTTTTCTTGGTATTAAAGTTTAATCCCTCGATTCAGTGGAAAATTATTAAAGTAATATTTTTAATACTTTTCAGAAAAAAGATCTTTATGAAAATCTGGCAATTAATTTATAATGGCATTTCAGAATTACATAAGTTAATTAAGTTTACAGTAGAATATTTAACCTGCTAATGGTTGTGTATGATCTATTTTATGAATGCTTAGCCAATATCCTGCTCATGCATAAATTCAGCAATATTTTTCAGGAGGTTGCACTAGCTTTATTTTATCTTGGAGGAGATCGAATCAGCTGGTTTACATACAGGGTTTTCCTGATCAGATTTTTAGCCCTAACCAACTTGTATGAATTGATAATATAAAAGTTAACCACAAACCCAAATAATATTGGGGGTCTTGACCATCGGGTTCCCCCCTCCCTTCTGGTTCCACACATGGACAGCATCTTGTTAGCTTAGTAATTATATTTTCTGCTACTTTTTGAAGATGGATATTTATTGATGTGTATATGTTACCAGTATTCTCACAATGTAAGTTGCCAATTCCTGCATTCCATGCTCTCTTATCTTGGCAGGGTACCCAGTCTTTCCATTGGCACGGTAACACATTTGCAAGTTTCATTTGCGTCTATTAACAAAATGTCTCTTGCAAGCTGTTGGCTAATATTGGATCACTGGTGGAATTATACTGCAACATGCTGCATCTTACTGCGTAACTGCTCGTTTCAATTAACACTCTGCAGCATAGATATTTCTTGGGGGAAATGTGTTTCACTGTTTATATGAATTGGAAAATAATTTTTTATTTGATTTTCTTTAAGTCAGTATAAACTGTATCAAGCAAATAAGCAAAAATTATTAAATTCCGTATTCTCCTTAAGAGATGTATTTTCCAAAAGGGAAGTTAATTGTGACAAAAAGTGTAACCCCAAGTTATAGCCCCAGGGACTGGGAGCACTGCAAATAAATAGACCTATTTGCTTAACTCTTGACTAACCTCAAACAGACAGATAGCTCTAACTTTGTTCCAGATCCGAAGGCAATTTGAGGCATCGAAGTTTGTTCCAGGTCCGAAGGCAATTTAAGGCATCAAAGTTTGTTGCATGTAGTTCAAAGTTCTGCTGTAGTTTAGATTGTAAACACTGATGGACTTATACCTTGACTTGAGCTATAATTTTGTGTTATCATAATTCAGATGTCTGTGGATAAACTTTTGTCCTGTGGTTTTCATTTCTGATATTTTACAGACAACAAATGGTACCTGTATGATAAACTTTTGTCCTGTGGTTTTCATTTCTGATATTTTACAGACAACAAATGGTACCTGTATGATAAACTTTTGTCCTGTGGTTTTCATTTCTGATATTTTACAGACAACAAATGGTACCTGTATTCGTGTTAATCTTCAATAACTTTCCTATCAGTTCTACTGTCTGATTTAAGTCTTAAGTAGGTTCTCCTGAACATCTCTGATTACTGGTACCTTAATGTGTTAGCAGTTAATGGAGCATACTTAACACTGCTTTAGCTGAAGATTTACCTGTATTATGAAGAGCTATACTTTCTAAAATAATCACTTTTCTAGCACATGTAACTTTTATGTTTGTGTTCAGTGAACTTTCACCTCAGGGCAATAGAAGAGTAATGTATTTACATGTGTGATGATCTAGTGAAACATTCATGGTTGTTGTAAGTCAGGGCTCGACAAATCCACTCGTCCGCTCGTAATTACGAGTAGAAATTCACTTCGGACGAGTCAACATCCAGCAACGCTCGTCCTGCAGGACGAGTGCAATTTCGGGCAGAAAACAATCAAGTTTCAATAGTAAATCGCGCATTAAACAACATAATTCAATAAAAAAAAACATCTCGTATTCGATACAAACGCCAGATCATCTGTCATTCAAAAACGAAAGTTGGAAGAATCAAAACATGAGTGCGCTGTGACGTCACGGGAATTCCCCGGTTATGCTCGATTAATGAATGACACTGTTCTTAGTTTAATCGATCGAAAATTAATTTTTAGCGTTAATGCGACGTTTTCGGTTCGTCACAGTGCGCAAAATGAATATTATGTATGGATTAACAAACAAACTCCTTCCATCGGTTTGCGATAAAGGACAAAATTTGATGCCAACATAGTGGTCATCAAGTGAAGAATAAAGTTCGTATAGACACAGTGTATGGACGAGTGGCTTTTGAAAAATTTGTCGAGGCCTGTAAGTATTTTACAAGGAAATGTTTTAGATCCAATTTTTGGTAGAAAAGAAACTCTTGAAAATTGGTTATTAAAACAGTCAGAACTGAAATTATGTGAGGTTATTGTATTTAGTTGGGGGCTTAGTCAAATTTGTCACTAATCAAATTCCAATAATTTTCCTGAGGAATCTGTTTGTTTTTCTATTTCATTTTTTTGTTTGTTTCAGTGATACATTGTGAAGTTGTCCTTATTCATTGTTGCACTCTGTCATTCATTGTTGTGTACATTTCCTCAACGTTCACATATTTTATCTGGCAATAATTAAGCTGCTGTGATCAGCTAATACATCCTGTTTTCTGACACTATGTCTGGAAACCTGAGGAGAATACTGCTGCTGTGTGACTGCTGCTGCGGTTGGAAACATGTAACTTACTTACATGTTGGCTGTATGATGCAGCATTGGTATGCAAAACTTGTGATTAGTGTTCACCTATCTAAAGTATAACCTGTGTTTAGTGGTCACCTATCTTAAGTATAACCTGTGTTTAGTGGTCACCTATATAAAGTATAACCTGTGTTTAGTGGTCACCTGTCTTAAGTACAGCCTGTGTTGAGTGGTAATCTGTCTTAAGTCAAACCTATGTTTAGCGGTCACTTGTGTTAAGTACAGCCTATGTTGAGAGGTAATCTGTGTAGTCAAACCTGTGTTTAGTCGAACCTGTGTTCAGTGGTCATTTGACTGTGTTTAGGGTGGGAAAGAATAGGAGACTACAGAACACTGTATATGTAGCTTGAGATATCGGTTTTCAAATTTCAGAATTTTTGTGGGATAATTAAACAAACCTATATTAACAAATATTTAAACAAACCTTTAACCAAAATATTACCAGCTTTCTTTTCAACTTGGAGACAATTTGCCTGTGTTGAACTTGCGATATCAAATGACAAATGTGGATGTTACGCCCTGGTTATATTGTCATATGACATTTTTATCATTCTTTTGGTGGAAGTGAATTGGGCCAAACTCTCATCTGGTCCTGAATGTATCAAATCTGCTGCATATTTTCTGTGGCAGTTCCCAACCTATAAATGTAACTCCTCTCCCTCCTCTCTCCAGAAAAAACATCACAGAAAATTTTTGAATGATTTATGAATCCTAGATCATTTCAAACCATTCATCTTGTATCATGAGCAAACTATGTAGGGTGATATCCTCAACAGATAATAACAAAAAAACTGATACCTGATTAAAGACTTAAAATGTGTTGCCCTTTGTATATCAATACCTGATTAAAGACTGAAAATGTGTTGCCCTCTGTTTATCAGTTATTACGAATCATTACCTTCTCTGTATTAGTGATTACCAGTGATTACCTCAGGAAAACTGATATATGTACCTACTGTCTGCAACTTATGTTGGAATCTGATGTGTGTGCCAAAGTCTATTTTGGTGTTTAAGGATGGTTAAGCATCAGGTTGCTCCGTCTTTAAGTTAATAGTTGTTTATATCCAGAGGTTTATGATCCTCATTCAGATACATATGTATCTTCATTTTGTTTGCTTCAGAGAACAGAAATAGATATTTGTTTTAAATTGCAAGACAATTTCCGATTTCCTGGTTTCCTGTTGAGTAGTCAGCTAAATGATACTTTAATTAAGTTTTATACTGTATAAAATATATGAGAAGCCCCTTAGTAGGTGACGTGTAAAAGTTACCTTTTCTTCTTAGTTATCCACCCCATCTTTGAGTTCTTTCCTGCTTTGTTGCAAAATCATGCCGGTTGGTCATGCTGGTTGGTCATGTCAGTTTCACAATAGTTAGACCAAACTGCTTCCCTTCAATAAACTCAAAAAGCTTGGCTCATGGATCTTAAAACATTACTTGGAGGTTGGTTACAAATGGTAGATCCTTAGATGACCCTTGAGCTTTTGAGGTCAGTAGATTAAGGTCAAGGTCATCATGACTTTACAATAAATGATTGATTGACTGTTGTGGCTTTTGCATGTAAGATTACAAATATTCTTGGACCATTTAAATTCATTATAAAGAACTTGGCTGGTGCATGGTCTGGCTCATCTGGCTCATCTGGCAAGCTTGCATTAATTTACATTGATGAATTAATATATTGTTCAATAGTCATGCATAATAGGGGATTAAATAGCCAGCAAAGCTGGCTATTGTAAATACCCATACCAATAATGTCCACTTGCGTATCTTCGTCGAGTCTCTGCCGGTACTAATGCTTTCAGAAAAAGTTATTTCCGGTCAAAAATTTCAGGCAGTTTTCCGAGGTGAATGGTTCTTTGAAAATAAAAAAAATAGTAATCTGTAAACGGTTACCCCCTATCATTTTCTTTCGAATTATAACCATCTTTAAAAATATTCAATAAATAAAACAAACTATTTAAAAAAACAAAGGGATGTAAGAAATACGCTACTGTACTGGATACACGGCGCCAATATAAGACGTGATGTCATGACGTCACAAATAACATGAAATGACGTCATACCTTAAGGATATCCGGGTCTAATAAAGAATCTCCTCTTGAAGAGTTCTCAATTTCAGTAATTTTATGACAAATTGACTGATTTCCTGTAGGTCGTGGGTTCAACCCCCACTAGAGCCAAAATATTTTTTTTCTTTTTTATTTAATTTTTAGTTATAAGACAATGTTTTGGCTTCGTAACATCACTTTATAGTGTAATTTGGAGAAAAATATTTTTTTTCTATTTTTTTTCTATAATTTTTTAGGAAAAAATATGTGGTAAACAGATGAAAAGCGGGTCACTAAGGATTTCTGAAATGTATATTTTCAAAACCGCTCGGTAAAACCTTTTAAAATTGTGTTAAAACATTACACACACATTGAAGTTATTTTTGAAAAAAAATCAATGGTGCCAATTGTTTAGATCATATTTTATTTCCATTTATCTATAGGGTACTTATTGGCAATATGCAAAAAAAATGCCTTTATTTCGAGGAGGGTGGGGTTACATTTTTATTTTTATCTACTTCATTATTAGACC
This sequence comes from Spisula subtruncata, assembly GCA_963678985.1. NCBI lineage: Eukaryota > Metazoa > Mollusca > Bivalvia > Venerida > Mactridae > Spisula > Spisula subtruncata. The sequence continues at coordinate 23,553,533 of OY787661.1, forward strand.
AAACATCATTTTTACACTTTTGATTGAAGAAATAATCATTATCATTAGATTTAAATACACTTTTGTTTTTATTGTGTTATCTGTTGGAGATTTATTTTATTTATCATGCGGTTGCCTCCATTTGTTTGTGCAGTACGTTCTTAGGCTGGGTGTAGGGAAATTAAAATAGCAATTACTCTCTTAAATGACAATACATGTGTTTTAAAATTCACATGAAGTTGTCTTAATGGGTATACAATAGAATAAAAATATTAAAAATGCATTCCTCAAAATTAAAAAAAAAAGTTTTTACACCCGGACATCGTTAAGTACGCCAAATAAACTCATGACGTTGTGATGTATAACAAATCAGTATAATATAGTTAAAACTCCAGGTTAAGGATGCCTACACTTATTCCAAACATAAACCACAGATACATAGCCAATCTAAAGTTTTTGAATAATTATTATTTCTGGTCTTAAATTTAAAGAGGAAAAGTGATCAGTTGCTGATAATTAACTTTCTTTGTATATTTTATAACATCTAAATTCAACTCATATTTAGTCAGTTTCTATCTGAAACATAGCTTAGCAGATATCCAATTTGTATTTAATCCCTCATTTAGGCAGTGCCTTAGTTCATATTATCTATAAACTTCAGTGTTGTGTTGCATACTTGTGTATATATTTTATGTTAATGTGGACCATATTAAAAATTTGTGTAGAACCAAGTATGTTATCCACAATAAATAAAGTTGTTATTATTGTTATGAATTATTATTATTATACAGCTATTCTACATGTCACTGTATATTAATGGCCTATCACCCTGTTTGCTTTGCTCGGAAGCTCCCCACTGTAGTGCTCTTATTAATTTCACTGCCATTACATACACCATGAGTTTGATGAATTTTGTTGATTGTTGCCTGTTTGATATGTTCTTTTTTTATCTGATCCAAATGATACCATTCAATGTAACTATGATTAAATCGCAAACGATTGGCAAATGTCTACATATACTTCCAGGTAATTACAGAAACTATCTATAAAATGTTGGCTTCTGTTTTAACTGAAATTAGTTTCAAACATACCAGATATGTCTGCTTTCTGCATCTTGTTCTGCTAATTGTGCGTGGCTGTTTTCAATATACCTTAAAATTACATGGTCGTTCTCCCTTCCAAAACACTGAAGAAAAAAAAATGTTTGTACAAGTAGCTTGACTTTTTGAAACAGATTCAATTTATTGAATGGTTTCAGAAAACTTCAAATTCCAGAATATTTCTTTGCCTCCTATCAATTGTGTTTGTACTGTTTTCATCTTCTTAAATTAATTTGTTAATTAAATGGAGTTTCCTTCTATTATCCAGACTTTCAGTTCAGATAGGTTTTGTATAATCCATCGATTGTTTTGTACTTTTAACATGGTTTAATTACCAGCTTTAGAAGGAGAATGGAGGGCTGTCGCTGTAGTCCAGTGGTTAGGAATAGTTGAATTTTGGTGCCTGTGCCCAGTCTCCCTAAGTATTGCAATCTGAGATGAATTTCACCTCAATTATTGCCACGCCTTTGTGTTAATTTCCATAGGACACTGGACTATGCTGAGATTGTTTCACTAACAATGGTGCATGATATACCATGTATTAGTACAGCACTTTTGAACATGTGTATACATGAAAAAAGGGGCTATATAAATATGGTATAATAATAATAACAATTAATCCAAGAACTCAAACTTCATAGTTATCTTTTAAACAGACCCTTACTTGACCGGGCTGGTATTCGGGTTTTATTGCTGAGAAACTGTGTTTAAACCAAACTGGCATGCATGGCAACAGCGAAGGACCTTCACCTGAGTACCAGTATGTCTTTCACTAGCTTCTCAACTGATACTCTACATTAAAATGAATACATACTGGTTTTCAATGCAATATTAAAATACTGAAATTTGTTGGTGAAAGATTTTCGGATTCTGATAAAGTCTGGGAATTTAAACTTGAGATTATCTACTCATGATTATAAAGATTTATGTGGTAAAGGTTCAGGTGTTCTTGTGCACGGTATAATTGCCATGAATTGGATATGTATGTCATAACCGAGATTTATAGTGCTGTATAGAATTATATTGTATAAGTGGTTAAGTTAGTGAATAGGAAATATTGGCGAATTTCGCAATTTATAAAATTTGTTATAATTTTCTATTGCGTCAATTTTTGCCTAATAAGAACGCTGTTAAGGAATTGAAACATGGGAAATTATCATTTCTGCACGCCAAATGTCTTAAATTTGCTAAATCCATGACCCACAGAAATATCTGCTATGCAGTAACAACAATAAAGACATGTAGATAATTGTTCGAATGAATGTCAACATTAATCCTGGTACACTGGTGTTAGAAGACATGTGTTGTTGCAGTATGTTTATATGTACCTCACAGTGGCTGGCAGGTGGAATGTATGGGAATGTTGCTATATTATTGTTGTCGTTGTTGTTACTCTAAATGCTGAATCATGAAAAATGAGTTATAACCCACTACTGCACATGTTGTGTTACAAATACAAATACATGTCATTTGTATAGCGCAGGGGAAATGTATGTTGCTGATACTCATGGTGTTTGTATCCTGTGGCATGGCTTGTTGATATATTACTGTAAACCGGTAAATGTTTTAAGTTAGTGAGATAGAAATATTGGCCCATTTCTTTAGAATTTACTCAATTCGCCCATTTTTTCTCTAGGGACTACATCTTAGCTGATAAGCACTTACTCGTTAAATATGAGGAAACCGTCATTATTTTGCGTACATGTCAAATGCTTGAAATACAAAACTTTTTAACCAGCGAAAATATCCTTTTATGCAGTAAAATAATTATGTTGCTCATACATCAGGACTGAAAATTGCTGTATGTATCCTGGCATGGATTGTTGATGTTTGACGCCTTGTTGAGGAAAATGTGAAGTTGCACAATACACACTACATGTAATCCTTTAGTTTAATCGGAAACCTTCCCTATAAATTTTCATTTAATGCAATCAATGAGTGTGTGCAGGAACTTGCAACAAATACTTGTGTCCTGGGATGTCAATAATGGGAGAAGCTGCTGTCATTCCAGAGCACTGAACAGCTATCTGTACAAAAATATCCAGGAACAGTAACTGTTACATTCTTTCTGAATGTTAAATCAGTTGGTTTTCCAACAGACTGACCATCAATCACGTGCAAGGCAATATCCCCTACTTCTTCAAAAGTGGGACCAATGTTTCTAAGGGCAAGGTGATGTTGCAAGTGATTTGTTGAATACCCTGACAAGAGGTCAATTTAACTAAAACAGTACAAGTTGGAGTCTTAATGTTTGACCAACTTACTGTGTATGCATTCTGTGTTGATTCAGATTTCAAATATTAAGTATATGCTAATATATTCTTGTTGTTGCAGTGAACATACAGTATACTGGGCTGGTGTTAATGTACCATGTATACCAGTATGTATGTTATTTACCTGGCTATCAATGGCATTGTTTATACTCATACATTAAGGTAAATGCACCATTGTGCTTGCAGCTACTGTCTGTTCTCTCCCAGATATTATCCTGGACCAATTAGAACCAAGGACATTTCACTGGCTTAGAACCAGAAGGTCATAACTACCAAATTGATATATTGAGAAAACAAGAGATAACTGTCTGTAATTTAATCTTTACCTATGGGAAGACACATTTGTAAAACGTCATTTTGGTCAACATGACAATTTCTGATTTTCATGAAAATAGGCTCATAAGAAGCTCCTTATGAAGCAGATTTCAAATATGTATGATTCTTATAAGGTCGTAAGTAGTAGTTACGACCTTCTGGTTCTAAGCCATCAATTTGATGTGTTGGAAGGTTTACATTTAGTACTCAGTGTCCTGGCAACTGCAGAATGATGATATTACTGATATTAGATAAAATCAGATAATGTTTAGTTTGTTTACCTGTTCATGAATATTCATATCAATGTATGTCATTATAATTAATGTGATTGAATTGTAAGAGGGAGAGTGCGTATTTATGATATCTTCTGTACCGGATGCATATATATGGTCAGTGACCAGGTCACCTTCTGGGGAATATCAGAAGGATTCAAAGTTGATTCCAGTTGGTGATGTTTCAGCAGTTATTAAAAGTGGTATGGTACTGGCTCTGGCTCTCCCTTGCTGCTCTTGCGTTACATTAGGGTACTTTCAGCACTTCAGTTATACAATACAATGTATTATTATAATTATAATTAATATTATTATTATTATTATTATTATTATAATTATTATTATTATTATTATTATTATTATTATTATTATTATTATTATTATTATTATTATTATTATTATTACAATACACCCACTATCTCTTGGTATGTCTCCATCATATGACTGAAATACCATTGGTGGCACTTTAAATCCCTGTGTATAACCAGGTTGTCAGTACTCTATGGGTTTGTACCCCAGTAATGAAGATGGATGAGCAACAGTTCAATGAAGCTAAAGCTGCCTAATTACTAAGGAGACTTATGCAGTAGCATATAAATGTAGATTGTCATGTACTAAATGTGTTGTCATTCAAAAGCCTATGTTGAGTCACAGTTTAAAACACATGTATGAATGGGAAGATGGATTCTATGTTATATATGAAGATATTTGCTAACCTTATACAGATACTATATTTACATGAATCACTTACTGTATGACACTGGTATGTTTATTATTGTAACCGGACATTTTGTCAACAATGTCATTAATTTGGACTACAGTATAGGACATTTCAGTATATGTCACCTATATATAGTATAATAGTAGATATTTGAAATATTTTCCTCTATGTAACCCTGCTGGTAGATAACTGGATTGTTGTTGTCCTGTCTGTGTCAACTTCATTTTTTATTGTCTGTTTAGATATTTTTGTTTTGTATTGTTGTTGTTTTATTGCCCTGTATGTAAATTTCATGTTTATTGTTTGTTTAAATATTTTGCTTCAACATAAACTATAACATGACATGTGTGGCATTTAACGGAAAGTTTGTGCTATTGTGTAAATTGGCAGGGGCATCACAAAAGTAGGATTGAATTGTATTCTTGCATGTAAAGTTTGAAGAAAATTTCATGGTTTTTGCGTAGAAAACAATGTAGAATGGTTTCTGCAATAATCAGTTTGTTAATTAACAATGTAATTACTGACTGTCTGTTAAATAATGTAATGTTGGCAAGGCTTCATGAATAAATTTCAAGATTATACCCTGTGTCCATTGAAAGACAAACTAGTTGGAAACCAGGAGGTAGTTCTGCATGCAACGGTGGTTCGGTGTTATACACAGGGAATGTTTAAGAACCTATGAGTTCTCGATAGCCTGAGTCCGGGAGGCCCTGGGTTTGATCCCAGGCCGTATCATATCAAAGACGAAATAAAAATGGTATCAGAAATTCCCTTGCTAAACGCTTAAGCATATAAGGGAAACTGGCTTCTCCTCTCTTATACCCTCATGGCGATGGATAACATCAGTAATGAGGTGTCGAGAGTAATTAATATAAGTTGGAAAACTTGTTTCACAATTGACCGTAAATGAATTAGTATAAGCAAACCAACGAGTCTATTTTGAATGAGGTAAGGGGAGCACACTCAGATTCCTTATAGCACACTAACTTTCTGTCTCTTCCCTCAAACATAGCCAATTTGACAGGGATAAAACCGAATGGCCATGCACTAGGACTATCTCAGTCAAACACAAAAAAGAATAGCCATTGTTAATTTTATGTAAGAGGTTGGCATAGTGTGGAAGTGTTACTATGATTCACATATATTTGGAAATAGTGGAAGAGTGTTGATGATTGGATGTACGTAGCTGTTGTATTAGATTTACCTGTGATTGTTGTAAGTAGAGGTCGGTACTGCTCACTGTGGCTAGCTCATATAGATGCAATATCTGTATTGTTACTGTTAGTAGACTTATCTGTTCTTATGATCTTTTGTGCTAGACATATCAGTTCTCTATTGATAATATTTGTGCTTATATTATAGTGGAAGTGAAACAATAATATACAAGTGTATTAAATATTGGATTATTCAGATAAAAAATTGTTTTGTGAATTCAGTTGAAACTATTTGTGAATAATCATTTTTTGTGGTAAGTTAAATTTGTATGTATTATTTAGATTACTCACAGTGTTGGTCATAATTTTTGTCACAATGTGTTGAAATAGATGAATTGACATTGAATAATAATTATTTCTCTGTTACTTTAGATGATTCCATTTCTGAGGAAAATGAAATGTATTGAGAATTTCTTCTCATTGATTTCTAAGGCATCTTTATCATTTGGGGAAAATTGTCTCGAAAAAGCGACTGATAAAACATTTCTTTAAGAAGATTGCCAGAGAAAATTGACATGACTTCAATTTATCTTCTTTTACATGTTCTGTCAAATTTGTCGTTTCTGAAAGATGTAATGTTAGGTTGATGGAATTAGAGTTGTCTCCATAACGTTAAATGATTGAATCTAACTATGTCATTGATGATCATGTCTCTATAAGGACAATATACGTAAATTCCTAATAAATTTTTTTTTGTATCCCCTGAGGCCTGTCATTCCTAATATATCCCCTGAGGCCTGTCATTCCTAAATATATCCCCTGAGACCTGTCATTCCTGATATATCCCCTGAGACCTGTCATTCCTAAATATATCCCCTGAGACCTGTCATTCCTTATATATCCCCTGAGGCCTGTCATTCCTTATATATCCCCTGAGACCTGTCATTCCTAATATATCCCCTGAGGCCTGTCATTCCTAATATATCCCCTGAGACCTGTCATTCCTTATATATCCCCTGAGACCTGTCATTCCTAATATATTCCCTGAGGCCTGTCATTCCTAATATATCCCCTGAGGCCTGTCATTCCTAATATATCCCCTGAGGCCTGTCATTCCTAATATATCCCCTGAGGCCTGTCATTCCTAAATATATCCCCTGAGGCCTGTCATTCCTAATATATCCCCTGAGACCTGTCATTCCTAATATATCCCCTGAGACCTGTCATTTCTAATATATCCCCTGAGACCTGTCATTCCTAATATATCCCCTGAGGCCTGTCATTCCTTATATATCCCCTGAGACCTGTCATTCCTAATATATCCCCTGAGACCTGTCATTCCTAATATATCCCCTGAGGCCTGTCATTCCTAATATATCCCCTGAGGCCTGTCATTCCTAAATATATCCCCTGAGACCTGTCATTCCTAATATATCCCCTGAGGCTGAGACCTGTTATGCCGACCATCTACCGTAAATGAAATAATATTTGCCTGATATTTATTCTTGCAAATTTCGGTAACAAGGTTATTTTGGAAATTAATGTATTGCACATACCCGGTATTTGCATAATCAGCTTAATTTACGTGTAAACATCTGGCAAATAACATCCAATGAAAAAAGACATGCCTAAAAACATGTATCTTTGTAACATAAAGTTATTTTGAGGGCTCAGTGCAAAACTATGGTACTACCGGATATATTAATTTATATAGTCACATACCATAGTTTTGCACTGAGCCCTTCAATTATTATTGTTATTGTTCTAATGTTGGAGGTGAAGGAACTCAATAATGACATCATTTCTAGGTGAAACACTGATAAATTAGTTTTATTATTCATCATTTCTAGGTGAAACTCTGATAAATTAGTTTATTATGAATAAACAATACTCATTATCGGTCATTATCAGTAACTCTGACAGAACTTTGCTATTTGAATTCATAGGAATTTATCTATATAGAAAGTCAGACATATGAAACCTCAGATATTCCAATGGTTTCCCTGTAGTAGACAATGTATAGATCAATGAATGGTAATTAGATGAAAGTTTCTGATGGAAGTGGACATGATTTACCTGAGGGAGTATTGCTTGATGGTGATAATTGACTGGTTATTGTCTCAAGCTTGTGCTGCAAATTCTAAATCACTAAACCCAGTCTGATTAGTTAAGGCCAAATCTAAATGATGGTGTGGTACTTGTAACATGCAGAAAACCTAAAAGAAATTGACAATACGCCAGTTGTCAATCAATTAATACCCTTTAAATCAATTTTAACGGTTAATTATAATCCCATGGTCCAATGGATTAACTTGAAAACCTTCGCCAAGCAGTCTTTGACAAACAATCGGGAGGAGCAATCTCTGCTCTGGCGTAATGTCAATTGGGTATGTAATGACAGGAAAAACATTATATTTCTAAAAAAAATATTTTGTTGATTTTACGCTCAGGAAAAGTAATGATCTGCCATGACTTCCAACCAAATGCCAATAAATTGTTGGTAGGGGGAAACAAAATAAAGAAGGTATATAGGGTTAACAGAACTCCAATAGCTTTTCATTTTGGCCTTATGTGCTGTAGCCGTGTGAAATGAACTGGTTAAGCATTCAATGGTTTTACCACTTGCCCTTAGATTTGATTGCGAAGAAAGTAGAAGAAAGTCATTTGCATCACAGACAGTTTCTAATTTAAGTCTGTCTAGTTTACTGGTTAGGAAGACTGTACCTTGCTTATAAATCTGGTTAACTATATTAAAGATGTAACAATATGTTTCCTGATTGGAATCATTGACTGCATTGTCTGCCATTTATTGCCTTTGTATTTCTTGTAAACACAGATCTGTGTATGTAATGATCAAAGTGTTGAAGCAACTGATTATTGTCTGCCAGTTATTTCCCTTGTTTATTTCTTGTAATGAAGTGATGAAGCATCTCATCAACCAAACTATCTTGAGATAATCCAATTAATGATCAGACATAAACAATTATTGTTTGTATTTTGTATTTATCTGATGAATGGTGTTATCCAGTGCTTTGGTATAATGACCTCAGGTACTCTTTACTGTGTGTTTGGAGGAGTTGTCTGGCTGGCGGTATATTGACCAGTTCTTCTTATCATCCATGACCAACTGGCTACCAGTTTTCAGCGAACTGTTTAGACCAACTGGCTACCAGTTCTCAGACCAACTGGCTACCAGTTCTCAGCAACCTGTTTAGAGCAGAGCAGTTGCAAACTGGATACTTAGCATTGCCCACTTGGCTAATCAGCGTTCCTAGTAGTGGATACCAATGCTATGCAGTGGAAAGTACCGGCTGCCAGTATTGAGCAGTGTCTAGCTGTATATCAAAAGGCTGACTGCAGTTTTCCATTTTTAAGCCATGCATGACTGACTGACTGACTGCCACAGTCTGGACAGCAATGTCTATTTAATAGTAAGAATTGGTTATGGAATTTGTTATGAACAAAGCAGGCAGTTTGCGTCCTTTAACATAATGTTCCGAATATTTTATCAGCATCGTCATTAATACCATAATATGCTCATGCTGTGATTCTGCCTGTATTTAATTTGAAATGTGTATTTTTTGTTGAGAAAGTGAAAGTTGTATAATCAGAATGCACTCAACATTAACAGGACAATATCTAGAAATCTGTATATTTCTGTCTGGTACTCATGTGATTGTACCACTTCACATTTTGCAGCTGTATAAATAAATGCACAAAAACCAGTGACAGGGCTGATTGCAACCTCTGCATATTTTGTATAGTTGCCAAAACAACAGTTTCTCAGAGTGTTTGCAGTCTGTGAGTGCATGATGTGGAGATCTGGGGAAATTATTCCTTGAATGGAAAAATAATTCAGTTGTGCTGTAAGTATTGGTAAGATACAAAATTTGCAAATCTGATTGATGTTTGTTTAGCTTGTGATTTTCATGTTGCAAATTTTGTATTGAGAGCTTCGTAGGAATGCAGTTGTTTGATATTGAAGTTTGTGCTATGTACCTGCAAGGTGGTTGTAGTGTCCAGGTCTAATGCTTAAACATGGCATATTTAAGTAAAAAATCAAGGGGAAATCAGTTGAAATAAATAACGATGTGCTAATCGAATTGACTCCTAATGCCATTTGAAGCTTTGCATCGATTGTTTTCTTGAATATAATGGAAAAGCAGCTCTTCGTTACTGGTGATGTCAGAATACATTGAATAGACAACATTTACAGACATTGCAATGTCTGGTTATATCAGATTTTGTTTGCTTTTTGTTGGTCATTTCAAAACCGCAGGTTTTAACAAAATTTATCAGGTAATGATAATTAAAAAACCTTATATGCAACTCTTATCTGCTTGCTATACAAATTTTGTACTGTTGCAGTATTCTAATTTCTCCAAGTGGCCAACTTTTCCATCCTGTGGGGTTTCTAAACATATGATGTGGAGTTTGTTTATAAACCAAGTCTTAATTGTCACCACCTGTTAATGAATGTAAGCATCTTATGTATTTATCTAGCTTGATTATATTTAAGTAGCTCTAGATTTGATGCTTCTGATAAAATCCAGAAATAATTTTGTTGATTGGATTCATTTACTGGTAGGAACTGAGGTGTCTTATGTAAGGGTGCTACTTTGAAACTCATCAGATTCGGATTAATATTTTGTCCAGGTGGTTTTTTCTTAATCATATTTATGTACCCAAAGCCTTACTGTAAATCATTATTGGGGGGGGGGGGATATTTTCATTGGATTTCCAGAGGTTGAATTTGACTATAAAATGCAAACCCCAAAATTGATCCACTAACTGAATATTGAACAAGGGTGTTTTTTTATTCCATGTTCTAATTCCATTAATTTAGGAGCTCAGGAATTGCCATTACTTCAAATTACCTACAATCCACAAAATATAATGCCCACAAAAAAGGTGATTTTACAGTACTGTGTATGGCTATTACTGGTTTGCAGCAATACAGTTTCTCACAGAAAGTCAATGAGCATTATTTCTGGATATGCCCTATAGACATCATCTTTCTATAATATTTTTTTTTCTTCGTCTGAGATGTATTTGTGTATATCTGTTATTGAAAATAACCCGTAATTTATTGTTTGCATGTAATACTATGTTTTCACTGACATGTTAATAGAAAACTGGACACATTTTGTCTCCTGAATGCCGTATATGGATAGTCAAGTCTCTCAGAATAAAACAGTATCATTATACTGTAAAATAATTTAATTTCGTTTGGACGAAATTTCGTGGTTTTGGTATAAAAGACAATTTCGTTGGGACTTGAATTCGTGGATTTTGCATTTCAGGTAATAAAACAAGGGTCAAAATCAATGTTCGTTGGGATTAAAGTTCATGGTTGAAGTGAACCATGAAATCCACGAACTTTAATCCCCCATGAAAATTAATGATTTTACAGTATACATACATCAGGACATGCCAGCATGTTAGACAGTGTATGTTTTAGTTTGAAGGAACATCTCATTGTAATTCTTAATTGTCTCGGATAAAAACAGGGACATGCCATTTTATTATAACTTCAAAAATGCGTTTTATTACTTCCCTCAAAACTTCATTATATGAGTTTATTTTTGTGTTTTGTGGCATCTACCTAAAAGTAAGGAGTAGTGTACTATTAAACATGTTACAAGCTACACATATATACCAGTTACTTTTCTCTGATATCACTTATAAGACTTGACAGTATCTAGGTTTTTGTCTTGTTGTATGCCGAACATCAGACATCAGACATCTTCCCTCGTGCTGCCACACAAGCTACAAGCAACCTGGCACAATGGTTACAAGTTGTAAAGATAATAGGAGATATACTTGACAATGAAATCAACATTTTGTTTGTTGGTTCTTCATCAGATTTTCTGTTGTTTTTCTCCTGAATTTATCAGTTGATCACACTGCTAATCTTGACCCTTAAGGCTTAGTACTATGATACAATGACCCTATGGCCTATGCTTAAAGATAAAGTATATGAGACAACCCTGTACCTATCGGATTTTGACAAGTACCAAAGTAGAAGTTCTTCATGGAATTAACTCCTTTTGTATGGAATTATCTCCCTTTGCTTGAAATTATCCAACATACATTACCTGGTCAGTATTGAGTAGCCGAACACTAAGCTTTTTTGGAATTCAGTATCAAGCAACTTATCTGACAAATTCTTCAAGAGGACATAATTCAAAATGAAAGTCCCATTGCCCATCCCGAAATTCAAACCCTTTGGGTTGGGGGGGGGGGTATGCATTGCATTAGCTACTTCAGTAAAAATTATACTGCAAATAATTCAACTCATTTTATGCAAGACAGGGAAATTAGGAAGACATGCTCCTTTAAACTGCTGCTGCTGCATAACATGTTATAATTATACGCATTTTCAGTTTGCTAAAAATAGTGCAGTATAATTGAAAGAAATTGTCGGCTAGAAATTGACACTGAGTTCCAATTTTCACTTTCAGCTGGGTTATGTTTTGCAATGATGTTATCTTGATAAGGTTTGTTAACTGTTTTTGTGAAAATATAATTATAGATAAAAGATATCCTTATACGATATTCTTCATTATAACTGTTGGATAGATTCCAAACTTTCCTTTTATCCTTTTTGTGTAGTTGTTGATGTTGTTGTTGTTGAGCTGTTCTATTAATATGTTTCGTTGTTGTTCTTAAACTCTTCATATGTTGTTGTTGTTGTTGTTGTTGTTGTTGTTGTTGTTGTTGTTGTTGTTGTTGTTGTTGTTGAGTGAGTGAGTGAGTGAGTGAGTGAGTGAGTGAGTGAGTGAGTGAGTGAGTGAGTGAGTGAGTGAGTGAGTGAGTGAGTGAGTGAGTGAGTGAGTGAGTGAGTGAGTGAGTGATACTTGGAGGATATAAAGTTATATTTTACCTTTATATAATACAGTATATCATCAACGGTACACCATACATTATGTCATAGTGTTGATGATGTATTGATGTATATCGTGTAGCAATAAGTTCCAACCTTCTGGCTGCTAGACATAGACATTCTAAGAATCCTGAATACTGTGTATTTGTTGCAGCAAAAGTTCAAAAGTGAACAAACACATGACTTCAGTGTGGAATTCTGTCAAACATATGGATCCTATCTTTGTAATGGTGAACAATTGTTTATAATGCTGCTTGGTGTTTCCTTCATGGGTTAGCCAAAAAAGAGGTGGATTATTTGATAATGTAATTTAACAATTACTGCCGGAATTTGATAATGGAAACAGTGCATTGCTAAATGTGGTTTTCATCGGATGGAATTAATTCTAGTTGTGATCTCACTGTTCAAAGATGTCGATGCTTTGGAAGCTTCTTTTTTGCTCCATGTACGAGGGACGTTCAAAAAGAGCCTAGGCATATGCTGTAAATTATTGCATGCTGTACATCAATAAATATATAATTTAATATGAATGTCTGAATTCAGAATCATCTGGCCTACTGACTGCCTATTTTTCTCAGCAAAAGTCTTATACTGTAAAATCATTGAATTTCAATGGCACAAAAAATTGTGATTTTGGAGAAAAACACCATTTCGTGGGGACGTAATTTCAAGGATATCGTAATAGTTATCCATTAATTCATATACTATAGAACTTATTATGTGCGTGGGGATTTAATTTCGTGGTTGAGATCATCCACAAAATTAAAATCCCCCTCAAATATTAATGATTTTACAGTATTATTTTTGAACATCTTTCATATGATGTGTTTATGGTTTTGTAGTTTCAGTTTTATCTACTTGTGGAAGATTTATAATAGATAGATAGTTTATTCATATAATACAAGTTAGATTTAGTGGAATTTTGATACTGACTGTCAGCTAAGGGTTGTGATGTAGGGTGTAGTTTGCCAAGGTGCCAACCTGTGAAGATAGTGTAGGATATATACAGTAGGTAGAGAGTTGTCTGCCCTTTGTTGCTATATTACTCTGTAGGAGAAAAAAGATATTTTCTTGACAGAGTCTGACATTTTGACATTTTCTTCTCTTGTCATGTTATATTCTAGAATGTGTTTGGTGTGAACTAGTTTCTTCTATTGTTGTGAAAACATGTGCCACTTGCTTCAAAGACCTCTGGAAACTTAACTCATTTTCCTGAAAATTGGAAAATTGATTGCCAAGCTCCATAGACCAGCATCTTTGTTCTTGTAGACACAACTTTCAAATTTAACACTATATATGTGACCATTGTGTAGCTTAAGACCTCAATAAAAAAATCTTAGATTATGATCCAGCTTCCTCACTTTCATGCTGCTATGACCACTGTGTAAAAAAGAGTTGATTTCCGGCAATTGTGATAAGGCTTACCTGTTGCATTATATAGTATGACAGTGATCATATTTTACATGTGCTTTCAATAGCAATAAGTGATACACATATAATGTTATAGTAATTTGATAAGTCATACAATGATTTGGTTTAAATGCTGTGATGACATTTTTGGAGCTTTAAAGTAATAGTTCAGTCCTGAGTTAGCCTTACAGTAAGTTAAATTGGATACCTGGCTTTTGAGCATTACAAGTTGTAAATAAAACATATGAATTCAAATAAAAAAAAATTAAAGTCCTATCTCCCCAGGTGGTAAAAAAATCTTAATTGGCTGTGAAATTTGACATGGTTTCTTATTGTCTGTTTATTATGAATAAAACATTATCTCATTTATCCTAGATAGCTTTAGATAGCAATGTTGTATGTTTTGTAATAGGAGAGGTAACATCACTCTCGGTATATACTTGTAGTTAACAGATCCACAACACAACATAAACTTCTGACCCCAACACACTTGAGGATAACTGTTGTTTGAATGAAGGAATACATTGTTACATGTGGGGAAAATTACTGGTGGATGAAAGTGAAATTAAACATTGGGAAATAACCACCTATAATTTGTTTGTTGAAAGCAAAACTGACTCAGCCAGCATCATGTAGATCTAAGTATTTGTATGGCTTGTTGTTTGTGATTGGTTGGATTTGTGCCGGAGGCATTCGGGATATTAGTGTATACAGTTTAATATTTATAAAAATATATTTCTTATACAAAGTTGACACAAAAATCAGACAAAATGACATATTAAAGAAGCAAAATCACTGAAACCGCAGACTCTTAATTATATAAATCATTATGTGAATTTGTTCTGACATACATTAATTGTATTGGTTGGGTTGATCACCTTTTCTAAAATTGTCGTGTACTTTGGCTGTTTATATGATAAATGAAAGGCGAATAAATTGGTCAATAATTGGCAAAGTATGTAAATCAGATAGGTAGTTGTTCTCCCCCCCCCATAGACTGATTCATCTGATTGCACACACACCTAGGTGTAGATTGGCTTTGTTTCTACTCTATAATTTACATGACTATAGCATGACTGTACCACTCTATATCATCAGTTTTGCTTCACTTGAGATTTAATTTGAAATTTACTGCTTAAATAACTCTTTTATAAGTCAGCTTTTGACAAAACTTACAATTACATTATAGGTATTGTTTGACTTAGTTCAAGTATTTAGTTTAGTTCAAGTATTTAGTTTAGTGAACTGGAAGGTTTTAGTTTGTGAGTTGGGCTTATTTTGTGCCCTTTAATTACTTAATTAATATATTTCTATATGGATGTTATACATGTACTTCTGTCATTTACATCTTTGATAAATTGTGGCTTAGGTTTGTCAAATAGAAATTTGTTATTATTTGGCTGACAAGCAGTTAATGGGTGGATGGGCAATGTATGAATGGGCAGTATTGTAAATTGCTGGGTCACAGTCCACATTTTTCATTATGTCGTCTCCAAGTATTTAATTTTTATCAAAATGTTGAGCACTGTGGGATGTGTTTTGACTTGAGCCAATGTTTTACAGAGTTGCAGATCTTTTTAGAAATCCTGGTTTTTCATGACATTTCAGTGTTGAAACTTTATTGTTTTAGCTTATTTTTCAAACTTTGTTTAACAATATCATACTTTATATTTTCAGATGTATTAGAAGGAAGATGAATTATATTTAAAAGTGGATTTACACATACAAGACTATAGATGATGGAATTAGCTCATAGCCTTCTTCTTAATGAAGAGGCTTTATCTAAAATCCCAGACAACAAGAAGCCAGTGTTTGTGTTTGAATGGTTGAGATTCCTAGACAAAGTTTTGTCGGCTGCACAAAAGGTAAATATTACATGCGCAGATTTTGTGCTTTTCACAAGGGGATTATTTTGCTCCAGGGCATCTGATCAGCTTTCTTCAGGACCACAGGCTCATCCAATCAGACTGTTATCCCTAGCTATCAGGACCAGAAGCATCATTTATATATGTTTCAATATTAGGCCTGTATGATGTATTCATGAATTAACTGCATTGTTTGCGAACTTTCAGAGATTCCAGACTTTGAATCTTAGACATTGCTTGATATACATCGCCAGACTAAACACAATGTATCGTACAAAGTTTTTCATGAGAAACACATGTTTAATGGAATCAAATGTAATATTAAAGTCAATATTTTACTTCTGAAAACCTATTTAATAGCAGAATTAATCCTTGCAAAGCGCATGTTAGTGTCTGAAGTTGGATATTTTTTAGTCTTGATTTTGATGTTATGATTTGTAACTGTGCCAAAAAGTTGCAACGTTTCTAACTGTTTATTTATGAAATGTTTATTAGCCTCCCATCCCCGTGGCCATAAAGTACAGGGTAGTTATGAAATACTTATGTTTTATGATGTGGATGCATGTTGCTCCAATTACATATATGATGGAATTGTTCCCAGTATATCTACTGTCTTCCAGTTTATTTTATGAATGAGCTTGAGTGGTTGGCATATTTTTTTCTGACAGAACATGTTCTTGCAAATGTTGGCTGTGCTTGATTAATGATGCTTACTGTATATATTTAAGCGAGTGTTTGAGCTGTTATTTACATCATTCTGGCTGAGTTATGGTATAACAGTTGTCTTCATGTCTGCTTTTAATGGCCAGACACTTCCAATCATTTGTTTGAACTGGAAATAGGTTAATACCATTAATCTGTTCAAATAGATGGTTTCACATGATCCCAGCCAGAACCAAGCTTCATGTACAATGGATATGTTGTTGCTTGAAATGTATTTGGGGTATAGGTCATGATTCAAATGGTTAATCATTGGTTTGATTTTAAAGTACAATAGCATAGTCATTTTACTGCCAATTAATAGTTGCAGCCATGTTTCTTAGTTGTGTGCTATATTCGTTACCCTGAATCTGGTTTTGATCCCAGTCGCAATAGGTTACATCAATGTTGAGTTCCCTCCACATGTGGATGAGTTGCTGGTTCATTGTGGAAGGGTTAGTTAGTACTGGTTAGGTGAATTGGTTGCAGTGTATAGCTGAAAAAAAATGTTTATAAATGGCATTGAAGACTAACTAACAAACTAGCATGACAAGGGTGTTTGAAAGTGTTTATTGTTTAGAACCTTTGGTGAATTGTATCATAATAAACTCTTATTTGTTGTGTATTATGTGTATTTTACTTACAGTCTGACATCAAGGAGAAACAGAAGAAGCTGGTAGAGCAACTCATCAGTCAGATCAGTGAATCTCCAGGACCACCAACTCGCAAGTTATTGGCAAGATGTCTGGCCATGCTCTTCAGTGTTGGAGATTCATTTGCTATGTTTGATGCCATCAACAAGTGCAATGAGATTGCTAGAAGTAAAGATGATTCACCAAGTTATCTACCCACCAGAATGTAAGTAAAGTATAATGATTGTGACCTTACGAGTGTGTAACTACTACATAAATTTGGTTTTTAACGCAGGTAAAGTGATAAATTTTGTCACTCCCCCATTTTAACATGTTGAAGTCTATGGCCTGCTGACAGACTTACCTCAAACAAAACAGGCACCTTTAAAGCAATACAAAAGTTTTATTCATCAAATGTGGGAGGCTCAAGACTGGTTATATTTTTCCCTACCCCACTTTCACTTTGATATTGTTGAGATACATGTATACATTGTACAGTGACTCAAATGAAATAATTCTAGTTCCATCTTGTCACAGCATACCATCCTTTACACTCGAGGAGAAGTTTTTGCAAGGATTATTTGAGAGCTACCAATTCTGACCAGGGTATGCATTTAGTGATTTGTTACCTAGAACCGTGGGAGCGGTAACTGTTGGTAACTATTGCCGTACTATGACTGATATAATGATGTGCTGTGATGTGTTGTAGTGGAACTATGAGGAAAGATTAGCTGTGACAAGTTGTTGACTTATGGAATTCTTGGTTGATTATAAAACAGTGGGGATAATCATATATCTGTCAGAGCTGCCTGTTGGAGATTTCTCCTAGTTCCAACAATTGATACATTGCATGTTAGTTACCTGAGTAACTTATTCCCGGTGTACAACCAATGTAACATTAGGTGGGCTGCGGTATACTACTAGTCTGTCTAACATACCCTATGTTTAGAAAGACAACTCCTCAATTTACTCTTTTCTCATGAAATTATTTCCCTTTGCACCCTCAAACATATGTAATCAAGCCCAAAATAAAATCTAGGGAAAAATTGAAAAAATTATCTAGTCGGGTGACCAGACTAGTATACTACCAATACTGGTATATCCAATAATACAGTGAACCTACACTGTTAATATCAATTATAGTAATTATAAAAGTCAGTAATTGACCAATTCAAACAAATATTGATATGTCCTTGGAGTGTAATGGATAATTATGAATCTATTCTAAAGCTCTCATATGCCTTAGGTCTATTTTACAATTGAAAAGGTGGAACTAACATTCATTGTAACTGACATTTATATGTTCAATCAAACCTGAATTAATCAGCCACCTGTCTTAGACAGCCAATTAATGTGATTCAATCTCAATAGACAACCTCAATAACACATATACCTGTAATGAACAACCACCTGGTTTTAACATATCATTATCCTTAAAGTGTTAGAGCTAGGTTTTAACAGTCATTCAATGTTGAAATAATTACTTGCATCGTTTTAGGTATGATACTAGACTACCTCAATTGCAAATTCAAAACTTTGGATGGGTTCAGTGTACTTGATTCAATCGTCGAAAAATAGACGATTCTTATAATTTCATAGGGTGTTCTAGAACACTTTCGTATGAAAATGGACGGTTCGCATGTCCAATAAATCACAGAGAGAGTTTATGTTAAACCTGAAGCGAAAAATGATCTAATGGATATGAAAGCATAATTGTTTTTCAGTTTTTGAAACTTTTTTAAAAACTATCTTCCAATACTGGCAAAGGAGTGATTACCGGACACAATTGGCCTAAAATACGTCGTATGAACTTAAAAATCGACTTTTCCTCAAAAACATTTGTGTTGACACATACCTGTGTTCAAGGTCGTTGCTAAAAATAGATTACCCAAAAATATGACGTCACGTGAACTACCAAATTCGGGGCCGAAACATGTGCACTTTTGCCGCCCTTTTCAACGATGTACAGAAGTAATTACCGGACAGTCTGTTACGAATATTTCTCGATTAATATTTTGAAAAATATGGCCAGGAATGTTTAGAACAGTGTCCTTATTTCGCATGCATGCAAAAATATTCATGATTTACGATATAACAACACGTGACACACAATGTTTTCCTGATAGGGGGCGTTCTGAGACAGGCTAAAATCAATAATATACCGTACCGTGTTTATTGACCAAAATATCGAGAAAAATATTTTCAAACGACTTGAAAGTCTTCAAAATGTATGGACATGATATTAAAATGTTTAATTTTCCGATATCCGAGAACACATTTTATTAATTGCGGTAAAATAAGTGTTGGATTGAAATTTAAAAAAATCAAAAAAATCAAAAAAAAATCTGCCGCCGAGGAGATTCGAACCCGTGCCTTCAAAGTGAAATTTGGAAATTATTTCCTAAGTCGTTAACCACTCGGCCACGGTCTCAACATGAAATATTCAATTTAATAATTTGAGTATAGAAAATTATTGGCGCACGCGCTCTTTCGCGCATGCGCACACACAAATTATTTTCCCCGGCGCTGCTAATGTCAACATCGCAGCAGCGGACGATATTTTTGATAAATAAGTAATGCTTTGTTGATTTTGATAAATTTTTTTCTACTAGAATCCTTTTAAACATGATCCTGAGTGTTATTATACAAAAATATACGATTTATTATACTAAACAAAGCGAGGAGACCGTTTGTCCGGTAATTGCTAGCGGCCGGTCATCACTCCTTTGCCAGTATAGCTCTATACACTTTAAAATACAGAAATGTGACTAAAACTTTTCTCCCACTATTTGGAATGGATTTTACATTGTACAGTTGTCTATCATCCATCCACACCCTTTCTGTTATATACTTATAGTGTAGAACCCTCATGGGGTTTGGGATTCAAGCCCAATACCATACCGGTTACTTTGCTAAACCACTGAAGTATAAATTGTGACTATACTGACTGAGGTAACTTTTGTAAGGTATAAGTTTGCTCTACAGATGCTGAAGTATACAGTGAAAATAAAACTGTATTTTGCTTGCTTTCTTTTATATTTATGATAAATAATTTTATCAGAAAATATTCCAGAACACTTTTCTCTGCATGGTGTTTAATGATATTTGCAGCCGGCTGAAATGAACATTCCAGACATAGTTATGGTAATAGTCTAATATAACAGTGAGTGTGTGTATAAAATTATATCTCTCCTTTACTTTGATAGATAAAATATATTCACTGAAGAGTCTGGCAAGTTAACCTAGCACTTGGCAAATTTGTTCACAATCACTGAAGATGCTATCTGTTGAGTATCTATGTATCATAGTTCCAAAATCAAAGTGAACGTGCAACAGATAAATCTTATCTTGATCGTTCGAAAATAAAATAATAAAAAACCCTAGAGGAAAACATGAAAAAATCTTTAAAAAAGTTAGTTGGTGTAAGTGTTTTCCATTTTGGTATAATGAAGACAAGCCTATTTTATCTATAAAATTAGATCTACAGATCCCTCTGATTGTTGGCTCCCAGATAAGAAGACTGTGTTTACGTTTTCACAGGTTGTTGTGATAAAAATCTTCATGTATTTGAACTCACCTTCAAAATTTTATCTCATTCTTTAAGTATCAGTAAGAGCTTAGTGACTAGTCTGTAATGTTTTCTTCATGAATAAAGCTGCAAATAATAGCAACTGTGTGTACTTATTCATGAAGAAATTCAAAAAATTTGCATGGAGGTTGGTCATTAGCAGTAGATGACCCCTATTAATTTTAATGTCAGTCTGTCAGATTTTTATGTCAATGTCGCTTTGACCTAAAACATGAATAAAGAGACCAAATAGCTTGAAAAGGGTTTAGCCCAGAATCTTGTATAGGGAGGTTGGCTACCATCAGAAGCTGGCCCCTATTGATTTTGAAGTATGTGGGCCAAAGGTCAAGGTTACTGTGACGACCTTTATCATATCTGACTATTTTGCTGCCATGGAAGGCCATACATGTTTTGCAAAAATCTCTTGTTACCCTTTTCTGTGTCCTGTTTTTGTCTGTTTGTACTTGTCCCCTGTTTTTGGTTCTTTAAGTACACTTGTCTGGGTGAAACCTGAGTGCTTTGCACTGTGTAACATTTGTATTCTGTCTGCATCCTAGAACGAATGTGAAGGTCTAGTCAGGCTTGTAGCACATAAACAATCCATTATACCACATTAATATGCAGCTTAAATTCTCCTGAATTCTGGAAATTTGTTGAGATAACTGAGAGACAACCACAAATCTTCTCTGCCAAGGAATTTTGAGGTCAAAAGAGATGAGAATTTCAAATCATCATTTCTTTACGCCATAACAGTGAGAATTACAGAGCTTGTCACAGGTCTGTCATTTATCTTTAATCTAGGATTGCATGTTTCTCAGATTGTCTCGTGTTCACTTTCTAGGGTTGCACTTTTCAAATACACTTAGCGGCACTTCTAACGCTGCCACTTGAATTTTCTTAATATCTCGAGAACCGTTCAAGATAACTTTATCAAATTTTCACCAGTTTTAGTTTAAAGCATGTGCCTCTTACTGCTTTTGAAATTTTGGAAATTGATGGGTATGATAATTCGTGGTAAATAAGTAATTTACGTCACCCGATATTATAAAGTCACAAAATTAAATAGCGTATTAATTAAGGGTAAATCGAGTATTTTCAAGATTTTATTTCTTTAATACTTCAAATGTTATATCATAAGTGTTCACAGAAAAAATATTTAAAAAATCATCAACATTACAATTTCCGAGGAAACGATATAGCAGTAGATACGCTAAGACCGCCCCAAAATCTACTCGTATTATAAATGTAAAGCCGACGGGTTAAAATAAACGTTTAACCTCAAATGAGGCTGTTTGAATGATCAAAATATAAATTTCTTCTAAATAATGAATGTACATAGTATGTAGTAGAGTTAAATTTATTCAGTTTAATGCAATTTTGATCACCCTAGATTTAAATTTCAAGTTGAGACTAACCCCCGTTATTCTTAGGAATCGTATTTTTCAACCGACACGGTATGGTTACGGTAAACACTCTTTTTTGAAGCAAAACCAAACTTTTTCCTTTCCTAGATAGTTGGTAAATATCGTTAATGATTATTAAAAGACATGAGCAAATAAAATGTCAACACGCACAATTATTATAGGAAGAAAGGACATCTAGACACACACATAACGACCAGGTGACGGGTATTGCGCTATAAAAATGCGACTTTCATTTTTAGTATTCAGTCTGTTGAAGACATATCATGCAATAGTCTATCGTTGGAACGAGCGGAAAATTCGCCAGAACTTGTGTCAAACATTGATGTACACGTGTGCCAAATTTCATAAAAAATCATCGAGGACTCCTCCAAGGAAACTGAAATATATAAATGGCAGCGTTAGAAGTGCCGCTAAGTGTATTAATCATTGGTTTACAAATAAAATAATACACCGGTACATGCTTTCAGATATATACCATTGCAGTGCTGGAAGTCTTACCAGCACTCCGGGTTTGACTCTTGTTTGCCGAAAGTCAATTCGGTTCCCTTACAATTTAGCAAAAAACATTGATTTTTCCTCCACATGTGGAGAAGTTGCTGGTAATTCTTATGTTCAGTTAAACCTCTCCAGGGCAGCCCTTTGAAGACCACAAACTTTGCATGACAAGTTGCTATTTGCTACAAATTTAACTTCTGTTTGCTCTACATGCTCTATATGAAAAAAAAACAGAATAATAAACAATCTTCATCTAAAATATAGATGCTGATCTACTAGGAACTCACCTAGGAACTCAACCTAACATTTAACAAGATGATATAATGTCTGAGTTCAATAAATCGTGTAGTGAGATGACAAGTATTACAGAAAAATGTTCCATATGATTCTCATAGAAACCATGCTGGAAATGATGTCCTAATCACCATGTCACCTACAGATTTCAACATGGATGTGAATTTAATCATTCTATTCAACTTCCCAATGGAATGGTAGTAAAGCATCTGCTATCCTGGGAATTCCATAATATTGATGAATAGTATGGTCACTATGTCACCACGAAAATCTCTCAATACTTAATATCAGCATTTAGATGGCATCTATAAAGTTCTATTCTGTGGAGACCAGTTGTAAACATGCCTAGAATTACTTGATTATTTTGTCACTGTTTCTGGTGGCCATTGATGCGATAAATCAATCTATCATATGTGTTTCCACACATCAGCCGAGCACTGTATCTCTCTCCAAACTTTCTTTGACGTGCTAACCAATTTCCTAGACCAATGGAATTTAGATCATTAATAGCTTTAAACATAACTTGCCATTTCTGTCTTTTGACTTTATAGTGCTATTAATCACTTTTTAAACTGTAAATTCATTATTTTGAGGGACTTTGTTTTCAGGGGTTGTTTTTTTGTGGATGGATACACTGTCTTAAGATGTCAGACAAGAAATTATTAGTATGTGTATATAAATCAGAAGGAAATAAGACATTGGAATACATTAAATTGTTCTTGAATTATCAGCTATAAATGATAGATGTAAAAACCTAGAATATGTGCAAGCCAGTACGTATATCCTGTGTACTATATGTCTGACAGCATCAAGTCTACACCATCGTGCTATAGACTAATTGAATAATCATCCTATAGACTAATTAAGTGAATGAATCATTCACCATACTGGTGTGAGTTATTGTTCACATTATGTTCTGTGACTGTTCTCAGGGTTATTTAGGTTTATTGTTTTCTTAGGCCAACAGTAAGTCTTCTAACATGTAATCTTGAACTCCTCCCTGTAAAGGTAGTAATCAGTTTGCTTCAAATTCACATTTCTCAGTCCTATAACCTTTCATAGGCAACCAATCATGAGAAAGATCAAGTTTAAAGCAGATTGAATTGTTCAATACAGTTACATTTTATAAAAAAATAAGTCTTAGATCAGTCCCATTGAGATTTAGTCACAAGTCCCATTGAGATTTAGTCACAAGTCCCAGAGATTTAGTCACAAGTCCCATTGAGATTTTTAGTCTCAAGTCCCATTGAGATTTAGTCACACTGACTTTTTAACATAGACTGTTTCACAGCAAACGCACATTTAACGGTTTATACATTGTATTAACACTTCCTTTTGGGAGCACAACAACATCCAGGAAGTTCCTGTCTTTGCGATTGTTAGGTGCATTAGTTGAGCATACATGTATTTCCAATATACCAATGTC
Organism: Spisula subtruncata; assembly: GCA_963678985.1. Classification (NCBI taxonomy): domain Eukaryota; kingdom Metazoa; phylum Mollusca; class Bivalvia; order Venerida; family Mactridae; genus Spisula; species Spisula subtruncata. The sequence goes on from OY787661.1 coordinate 23,578,046, forward strand.
ATAATGAGGGTACCTGCTTGTTGCCTTTCAACTCCATGTAATATATGCCCCTGTACTAATACTTATTTCTACATTACCGTGCCAAATGTGGGATGTGTATTTTACAATATGTTTATCATGTTGTTGACATATATTTCAGGGCTGCTGTGGCATGTCTTGGAGGTATATATGAGAAGATGGGTAGAATGACAGGCAGGTCATATGAAGATACTATCCAGTCCCTCATCAAAGCTTTAAAATATGCTGAGGTAAGTATAAGGAAAATATTCAATCATCATTGCCTAATTAAAAAATCAATGCCACAATTTAACAGTCATATTTCCGTGAATTAGAAATCAATTCCTGAATTTAACAGTCAATTCCATAATTTAGCAACTGATTCCTGGATTTAACTGCCAATTGAACAATTAAGCAACCGATTCCTGGATTTAACTGCCAATTCCACAATTAAGCAACCGATTCCTGGATTTAACTGCCAATTCCACAATTAAGCAACCGATTCCTGGATTTAACTGCCAATTCCACAATTAAGCAACCGATTCCTGGATTTAACTGCCAATTCCACAATTAAGCACCCGATTCCTTGATTTAACAGCCAATTCCACAATTTAGCAACCAGTTCCTGGATTTAACAGCCAATTCCACAATTTAGCAACCAGTTCCTGGATTAAACAGCCAATTCCACAATTTAGCAACCAGTTCCTGGATTTAACAGTCAATTCCACACTTCAGCAACCGATTCCTGGATTTAACTGCCAATTCCACAATTAAGCAACCGATTCCTGGATTTAACTGCCAATTCCACAACTAAGCAACCGATTTCTGGATTTAACTGTCAATTCCACACTCCAGCATCCGATTCCCTGATTTAACAGTCAATTCCCTGATTTAATAATGAATTTCTAGACTCAACAGTAAATTCCCTGATTTGACAAGCAATTTCCTGATATAACTATTAATTGCCTGATTTTATGCACCATATTTACTGCTCTCTATATGTTTCTATCACCATACACATCCTTCTTGGTGTCCAATTAAATTTGATTTGTAATGCTACACAAGACATTAATTGATAGATCGGCTTCTTTTTCCAGAATCTTGTTTCCTGGAAAATAATTTGTCTGCACATAAATCTCATACATTTTACAAATCAATGAATATTGGGTCTTTCATGTAAACAACTATTTTTTAGTAGCTTACACAGCATAAAACAAACACACATGACTGCCTGGCTTATAAAATAAGGGAGTTTTAGAATTGACAAGTAATTGCATTCTTTCATGAGAAAGTGTTTCTTAATTTAATTTGATAGATGTTGTTGATGTTTTGTTGGTATTTTACTTTTTTTTGTCTAATTTCTATTGTGAAATTAGATTTGATGATAAAAGTAGGTGTTTATAATCAACATGGTAAATGGTGTGCCATGTCTAACATTAGATTCTACAAATGTCTCAAATAAACTACCTTTATAGTAGTTGCTTAATGTTATTTGATGTACCGGTATCAAATCATAGCAAAATAAATTAACTGTTGTTACTGAACTTGTGACTACCAGTACAATGTGCAAAGTCTTGTAAAATGAGAAATGTTTAATATCATAATTGTCAAAAATGTTTATGATTATTGTCAAAAATGAGAAAATGTTTATGATTATTGCTAAAAATGAGAAAAATTTATGATTATTGTCGAAAATGAGAAAATGTTTATGATTATTGTCAAAAATGAGAAAATGTTTATGATTATTGTCGGACGCCCCCACGATCGCTACCTTAGGTGGTCATTCCATTGTTTAAGATCAAAGGAACGACCACTTAAAGGACAAAAGAATTAAGTGGTCACGGAATGAATTGAATAGATTTCTATTGTGTTAGGCCACACCTCCGACCACCTAAGGTAGCTTTCGTGTGTGCAATAATTGGCATGGATGGATAATGGTTTGTGTTGTATATTTCAGTCCCAGTATCGAGGTGAGATTATGATGACCCTGGAGAAGATCGTGAAGGGGCTGGGGTCAGCAGGATCACATTCATACAAGGATGTGTACAAGGCAGCTAAAGCAGCAATGACTGACAGAACAATGGCTGTAAGAACTGGCGCTGCAAAGGTGATTTATTATATACATGTATTTCTGATAGACGATCAAACCAAAAAAAAATTTTTTTTAAATACACAACCTGAATACTGTAAAATCATTAATTTTCGTGGGGGATTAAATTTCAAGGATTTTGTGGTTCACCTTCTATCAAGAAATTAAATCCCAATCGAACACTTATTTTGAACTTTGTATTTATTACCTGAAATGCAAAATATACGAATTAACGTCCCATCGTAATGGTCTTTTTTACCTAAACTACAAAACATTGTATCTGTATATATGAGAATGTCTGCAACAGTTTTCTTTTCTGCAAATATAATAAATGAGGTTGAAATAAAAACTTTGAGTAAATCATCTATCATACGGAGACACTGCAGCCTGGTCTATTTCAAAGTTGATCATTATACTGGCTTCTGGCTGATATATTATTTCTGTCCGAATATCTTTCTGAAAAGAGATTAACATTAATTTTGTGTCTGCATTCGAAATTTATTTCATCATGTAGTCTTTTGCATTAGTCCCAGGGTCTGCGTAGGAGTTCAGATGGGTCTGTAATCACACCTTTTCACAAGCAACATGTTTTTGGAAAAGAAAAACATTTTTGCTTTTAAGTATTGTAAACTCTAAGTTACACGCTAATACCATAAATAAAATATTCATTATTGTTGTCAATGACGTTATCAAAAACTTGAAAAAACATTATATTTGAAATAATCCTGTAGCTATTCCTTATAGTGACTGAGAAATGTAAGCTAACCATTCACCTGTGGTCTAACCTAAATAGATGTATGCACATATGGACTAACCCAGATAAATGTATGCACATGTGGTCTAACCCAGATAAATGTATCTACTTGTTCATGTATATATTACATATCTGCAGGCATGTTCACACATATATATACCACCCCATATGATCCGGTACTGTATTACTGAGCCACCCATATTGTTGGCATCCATTCTACCACATCTGCAATAGTTGCATAGCTACATCCATATGCACATACAACCATCCATCCATCCATCCATCATGAGGTTCTGTCAAATATTCATGTTTCCTGCATTTCTTCTGCTAGCAGTTCTAATAGGAAATTCATGTACAATGTATATTGAAAGTCAATTTTATACTTGCCTTGAAAAGTTACTGTGAAAAATAACAACACTTAGTGTTCCCAAAACCCCCCCAAATGAGGGTTTTACCCCGAAATGGCTTGCTGTACCCCAAGTTTTGATGCACTTTGTTATATAACTGTTACTCAGGGGTACAGAATTGTAAGAAGACCTGTATTTGTACCCTAGTAAAAATTCTGTGGGAACACAGACACTAATGAATTCTTCATTCTAATGATAAAGCAAAATGCTAAATTTCATAATGTTATTGTTTAATCTTTCAATTTCAACTGTCGAAAAATTTAATCTTTGACAGGCCTATGGTTTATTCCTTGTGGCCAAAATTTCTATCAATAATGACTAAATTAGAATTGTTGCCTGTCTGTAGCTTTTGAGTTGATAAGACAATACTGAAAATTTTAGAACTTTTAAAATTGTTACATTTAATAAATAATACAAACATAATTGTCTAGCAACTCCATTTGCAAAATTGCATTCTGTGAGAGATTATTGCCTAGAGAAAAGACTGTTTGATTATGCATTGAATAACTCAGTAAACATGTAGTAACCAACAATTTCTGCTTTATTTTGGGTGTATTTTACTCACCTATGCAATGTAAACAATGCATATTTTTAAAACATCAAAAATAATTGTCTTTACATGCATTCTGCCTGGTTATTTTGATACAAAGTCAAAGTAAATTGGTTAATGTAATTATCTGTAATATGGATATACTTATTACCCTGTACAGTACTTTGATGTTTTCCTTCATAATGAAGATTTGAAACAAAATGTCTCTCCCCTTGCTTATGAATGAGGAGCTCTTAAAAATTGTATTATATCATCTAAGAACTATACACCACTTACATACACAAATCATTACATTACACTCATGTTGATGACCATTCAAAATAATGGAACTAGCAAGTAACGAGCTCTGACACATGGTGATGTAATAAGCTACTGATACATGTATGGATCATAATATTGGTTCCTGGTTTAAAGTACATGTACTTGTACGTCATTGTAGTTACAGTAAAAGCAATGATTTTCTGTGAGCATTAAATTTTGTGGATTTTATCAACTTTTGTTTGTATTTTGGATGGGAGATGCAAATATTCAGAAACACCTTTTCTGTATTTTGTATGTTTATGTATCTCAGGGATTTGATTTCATGGTCTAGTTTATCCACAAAATCTATAGAAATTACCCCCCCCCTCCCACAAATTAACAAATCATGTGGTTTTACAGTAGTCATATTATGGAACCTTACAGTTGCCACTTCAATTAACTCAATAATATCAATTAAGTAATGACTGTAGCTAATTAGTAACGTAAAGGAACAAAAAGGTAAATAGAAAGTCTCAAATAATTCACTACTATAATTATGTGTATCTTCTAATAGCATTGCCACTTGAACACTACAAATGATATTTGTTTCATGTCTATGGCAGACTAATTAGCCTGAAATTGTAACCGTCAATGTGTGCATAATTATATTTGACCAACACTTTGTTTAATGAAAAATATTTATTTTCAACACCAAGAATTGATACTGATTATGTCTCATTTTCACTCAATAGTTAAGTATGTTGCTTTAGTATGGTATGGATATTCTTGTAGAGAAGTTGGAACTATTACCCGGTGATTGTCGTCACATTGATCGTAAACATTGATGCGATCACTGACCTTTCACCATATATCTGAAACTGTAAAATCAGTTAACTTCAATGGGACAAACTTTGTGGATTTTTGTGAAAAAGACCATTTCGTGAGAGCGTTATTTCAAGGATATGTTATCCACTAAGTCAAATACTATATAATCATAAATATTTGTGGGTGATTTAATTTCATGGTTGAGGTCATCCATGAAATCCGTAAAATTCAATCCCCCATGAATATTTATGATTTTACAATATCTGATAGTTCTCACTCACTGTGTTATAGGAATACTAATGTTCTGATAAAAGGATGTTGTCTCTGTTAACAAGTCAGTTATTGGCTAATGGAACCGAAGGACAGTTTTCTGTACTTGATAAATAGTTATATATGGTGATTCATACAGGATGACGTCAATAGGAAGTAGACTTTTAAGTTTCTTATTAGCCAGGACATAATCCTTATATAGTAAGGGCTTTTAGAAGGTCAGTTTCCAGGAAAAAATATTCCAAATCATGCAGTTTCCCCCCACAATTCAGTTTACCTATACAAAATTGGCTCACCTATATTATGCCCCTAATTAAATGCAAAAGGCCCCCATCACCAAGGTTAGAAAAAAGGTATCAGTTTTTTCATCTGAGTCTAAGGTCAATATGAGTGGAGAGTCATTGATTACCTTCGAACACAAACAACAAAAATATTGATGATCCTTGTCAGTTGACAGTCATTATTCATTGTCTGCCTATCAAAGTAAAATTTCATTAATGATTCCTTCAATAGGTGATAGGAAAACTTGAAAGAATCAATTCTACACCTTATTTCAGATTCATTACTGAACAAATTGCCTTTTTTTGTTGGTACTTTATTGCCTTATCCATTAGTCACCAGTCCAAAGATTTCTGGACCATTAGTGAAGCTTGTTTGAATGCCAAATGGTTTCTTACCATTGGTCAACTGAGTTAGTCATTAACATTTTTACTTGGTTTTTGTGGCCTTGAACAACTCCCTGTAATATACTGTAAAATCATTTGGGACAAACTTTCGTGGTTTTGGTAAAAAAGACCATTTCGATGGTACCTTAATTTGTGGATTTTGTATTTCAGGTCTTAGATATAAGGGCCAAAATTAGTGTTTGATGGGTTTTGATTTTGTGGTTAAAGGTGAACCACGAAATCCACTAAATTTAATCTCCCACGAAAATTAATGTTCGCTCTGGCTTGTGTTTTACACATTGTGTATGTATATATTACAGGTGATGTACCAACTGGTGAATGAGGCACCATTTATGTCCGCCACTGAGTTAGAGACGGTGGTATCACTATGTTATAGAGCGCTAGATGGATCAAACTATGATGCTAGATATGCTGTTGCTGAACTACTGGGAAACTTGTGTGCAACTGCCCTTAATCCAAAACCTGGACCCACTCCTGGTAGGTATAGTTGTAAAAAAGTTCCAATTAATGTCTACTTCCAGACTTAACATTGTGTCGGGTTCAACAACTTAAGCATTTACCCCCAACATTGAATCACTATTTGGTTGTTATAATCAGCCCTGACAGCATATTGGCTTTCAATCCCTTCAGGTACCAAATCATAGATCCAAGTTAAGTGGCGAATTGTGAATAATTTTTGTTCAGAATTATAAAGCCGTGAGCCAGGCGGGAATCGAACCCAGGATTCGAATGTCCCAAAGTTTGCACTCTTCCTCTAGACCACTGCACCATTAAATTGTTGTGTACAAATGAAATGTTGTATTTTCTTGATTTTAGAAAACATTTGAATGTCTTTTTCACACCAGTAATGATGAAAACGGAGCTTCACTGATGACAAAAACAACAAAACTTACGGTATAACAAAACCAACAACAGCAACATTACTAAATTACTAATGACTAAAACAACGTAACCTACAACAAAAACAACAAATAAAAAGACATTTCAGCTGTTTGTTTCTTCATTCTTTGGTGTTTTTGAAAGCACTTAGATGCCATTGAGAACACATGTTGGGTCTATTTTCACAGGTGCTAGTGAAACTAAAATGGGTTAATTGATAATAGAATTATGTTTCTTAAAACAAAACAAATTAAATTAGCCCCTGACTTTCTTTAATCTAGAAAACGTGTTCTGGAAAACTTATCTGAGATTCTCGTGATTATTTTGCGATTGTTTTGTGATTATATTGTGATTGTTTCAGCTCGAAGTAAACCGGTGAAGTTAGAGGATGTATTAGGTCTATTGTCTGCTGGTTTCCTGCGTGGAGGGTTTGGTTTCCTGAAGAGTAGCACATCTAGTAGTGGTGCCGGGGTTAACAGAGAAATCAGAGTGGGTGTTACACATGTAAGTATATACAGTCTGTGAAATACTACAGACCACTGCAGAGGGCTAATATAGGCTATGCCTGTTGCCCAATCCTATTTCTTTGGCAATAAAAAAATTAAATTAATTTAGACCACTGTGACTTAAAGTCTTCCTGATTGATTAGATCAGACATTAAATTAGACAATACATAAGTGGTATCATCTGTTTTAAGTTGTACTTTTATTGTGAACCAAAATATAATGACAATACTGTAGACATCAACTTGGCTTCCTTGAGCTACAAACCATCATTTCTATGAATATTTCAATGCTTTCAATCGTAATGGCTGATCAATGTAATTGTATTTCAAGTTCAATATACTTCTTTTTTTCATAAACTTGCAAATGAAACAAGTTTTCTCATAATAAATTTCATATCATATGGACAAAGATCCTATAAATTGGAAAGCATCCAATTTTTGCTATTCTCATGTTATCTATATGAACACATTTATTTAATTAAATGTCTTCAAAACCTCTGTCTAATGTGTAATAATTGTATTTATAAGTTAAGTGTTTTCTCCATTCTACAACATTAAAATTACATGATATCTTTATTGTTTTATACTCTTAACTTCTGTCTGAGTAGTTTTATCTTCACTTAGATTTTGTTTCAATATTCTTGTGGTATATTTATGTCAAAGATAACTAAAAGGGCGTGTAAGTTTATGTAATAGTGCTGTTATCACTCCAGTATTCAATAATATTACCTGACTTAAGTTGTCTGTGTTTATGTTCATTATCTTATTATACAAATATGTTAAATCTAAGTTTTTTTCTGGAACGTGTGAAGTTACCACTTGGGTAGATGTTGAAATATCATTGCTTAATCATGTGAATAACCCTGTTTCTAGCCTCCCATAGTTTTGAAATATTGTGTACAAAACATGAATAGCGATTATGAAGATCAAATTGAAATAATGGCACTGATTATTCAGTTTATAAATGAAACAAAAGATCACCTTTGTGAATTTTGTTTTCACCAAACCAAGTAATGGAAAAAAAGAATTTCAGTTGATCTATAAGTAATTCTGCTTGAATTATCTGTTGGTGTACACCATAGCCCCAACTTATGTTGCTTTAGTGTTAATTTGATTCAATATTGAATTCACTCGGTCCATAAACTGCACACATAGTAGAGAGGTTGTTCTGACAGTGGTTTGTATCTGTATGTAATGTATGTTTGTTATATATTGTAGACGTATGTTGAGTTTATCAAGTGTATGGGAGGTTTATGGTTGGAGCGTAATATTTCCGTGTTTCTCAACCATATACTGGAGATGGTAGCCAATCCTCGTGCCACGCCCACACATGTAGATGCAGTGTATGCCAGGAAGTGTGTATCATTCATCATGAGGTCTGTAATTGGTGGCCTGCTTGGAGAGAAGGCACAGATATCAGCTGCCAAGGAAATCTGTATGATTATTATCAAACAAATGAATGTCATAGGTATGTATATCGTATGTCGTTCATGGTTCTCAATAACAGCAGGTTGCAGGCCAAATTGACTGTATAAGAAACATTTTGGGCCAGCTGAAAATGTGAAATTTATACACAATTTGAAGAAAATAGTTGCATTACAGACCTTATCAGGCCTGTTGGTTTAGCATTCCGCCTGCTAGGTTAAAACTTATTGAGAATCCTGTCGTTCAAGATTGGATATTCAAATCCTCCACAGGTGCTCGACAATGACTATCATTTCATTCCTTATGTGCTTATAATAAGAAACAGCTGAGTCCTACCAGTCATGTTAAATAATAATGTATGATTTAGTACATAATGGACCATATCTGTTCAATTTTGTTATGTAGCTGAAAAATATATTCATCTATAAGTCACCACATTGTATGTGTTCACAATCGACCAAAAGGTCATATACTGGCCATCTGTTGTTTCGCGGTATTTACAGTAAAACCGTTACTTAAAGGCAAAAATCGACACATATCTAACAAAACTTGATATAATCTTTCTTTTCCATCCTTTTTACGATAAATACACCGCAAATAGGCCACTAAAGTAGCAAAAATAAAGAGTATTGATGCTTTGTTTACGATAGGTATCGGCTATTTAAGTCAAATGACGTCATCATTGGTTTCGCGGTAAGACTCAATTCCAAGCAGTTATTTGTATACTGAAAGGTTAAACACCACTAAATGTTAACCACGCTATATTCACATCTATTTCTGGGTGATCAATAATTTTAAAAGTAAAAGTTTAAGGCTGCTAAACGAATTAACAACAATTTAAAAACTTCATGTTGAGGAATAAATAATGTTCAATACAGTGCTAGCAATAATTGGACTGTCCCTCGTTAGCACTCCCACGTGGGCTCATTTTGTGAAATTGTCAGAATGTGTGCATCTTAAAAATCAGTTTTAGTGGTGTGTGACCTATTTCAACAACAACCACAGGAAGTCTAACTTTGGTAAACACACGATGATAGAGTTTTGAAAATGCCGCGACTTCAATGATGACGCGAAACCAGTGATATTGAGTATACAGCAATGAAGAAAATCACAAAACACGGTCTCACAGAATCATGATATTCATGTAAAGAGAAGTGGTTTTAGGTCAATTCAAACAAAATCTTGAATAATGACAAAGCTACGCCACAGAAATAAGATATTCTGTGCTGTAAGGAATGACAATGGTATGCAATAACTGTGCAGCTGTGCCCCTAACATTTATAGTCATAAAACAAATATGTTAACTTCAGACGGTAGGAAAATGAATATCTTAGTAATATTTCAGTCTGTTTGAGATAAATATATATTTCTGTTGTCAGACTTCATATATTATCCTGGGAATTCATTGTAAAGATGTATTTAATCATTCTGTCATTTGAATGCTGTATGTTTAAACTGATGTATTATAATATTGAGCAAGCCAGACTTATGGTTCTCTGGAACATATCATGTAGCAATTTATCACATGATGATGATTTAGGTGACTGGTTTACGTAGTCAAGCAATGATTAGGACACATACTAGGACAAGGCACCAGCTTCCCTGCCTTTTATGTCTAAGATATTGTATGTACATTTACTTTATATCTTTGAGAACTCTCAGACTTCAAGTAGTTGACTTAGTATGGTTTGCACAAGTCAAAACAGGTGTCATTGCTTTATAATGCTAGTTGATAAGAAAATTTGTCAAGTGCATATTGTGACAATACAAATTGAAGTAAAGATAACTCATATGATTATAGTAATAATTAAATTAATGCTACCATGTCAAGGGGCCTTATTCACCAAAGTCATAAGTCTGAAGTTCAGATTTAGACTTTAAATTGCCAAATGTTCTATTCGTTCTCATGATGTTATAAATTTAGCGATTTTTATGTAAATGAGTATGCGTGTTTGGGGGTAACCTGAAATAATCAGACAAAATTTCGCATGGTTAAATCCAATTGCAAAGAAATGGCAGTGATTTTAAATGTTGTCAATTTTTTTAAGTCTAAGTCTGAGTTTGAGACTTACAATGTTGGTGAATAAGTCCCTAGGACCTTACATGCGATATTGTGATCGCCTATACAATGTCTGTTAATTATGTGTTTGATGTTATATATTCACACTATAAAATATTGTTGTTGATGTTATATATCAGGTGAAGCTAGTGCAGACAATATGGACAGTAAATCAACTACAGCAGAGATTGCAGGTAGTCAACATGTTCTTGTATGTGCTCTACATGAACTCGGTTGTCTGGTACTCAGCCTCGGTACATCTGCAAGTCCTCTGGTAGCGGAACCAGCCACAGGTAAGGACTAAAATAAAATATTGTTTGTTTCCCCTCCTGTGACCAATGGTAGCAGAACCAGCCACAGGTAATGTCAAAAAATAAAATAATGTTTGTTTCTCTGTGATGACCAAGGTAAGAGGAACCAGCCACAGGTCAGGCAAATAAAATAATGAGTGTTTCCCCGCTTTTGAGCCATCTGATTTAGGATTGGGTAGGTGGGTTGAAAAAATATTTATAGCTCTAAAAATGTTTCTTCACATGCATTATACTGAACAACTTAAGCTAATTTCATTCCAAAATATTTTTCTGTTGTTTTTTATTCCATTGGGGAGGAGTAACAAACAATGTTAAAGTTTAGGCCAAAACAAGTCCTCCAAAAGCAGAACGCAGTATTACATATATCACTTGTTGTGTCTCAATGTCGAGTGGTTTAGTTCAATGTCAGAAAGTTTGTTTCTGTGTTGTACTTTCAATAAAATACCGGCACTCAAAGTCTTCTTATGTTTGAGGTTGCTGGCAACGTTGCAACAATGTTAATGATTTTTGTGCAGTGTCTCGTTATGCACCTTTAATCATCGGCACCTAGCTGTCTCAAAGGACGAAAGCAACGAAGCATAATGTCTGTTTCTTACATTATAATGTTCTTACGTGCATTTTGCAGGTAAATTTTTTAATGGATGTTCGGAGATAACATTTCAATGATAACTCTATCTGTTTGATATTTTCACTTATCTTTAGACGTTAATGTGCAAGATTTATTGGTATGCACTAAATGCTACAGATCAATCGCCAAAATGTTCAAACACATTTTGAAGAAAAATTACTTGCCTTTTTGATTTCATTTTGATCTCACCTGTCTTGTACCATGTTCATAATTATATGAAACTTGGTCACAATTGCCATCTTTATAAACTTGGTCAAGTTCAATATTGGGTCATCTTGGATCTGAAAGTCAAATGATAGAATTAATTTGTGAGCACAATAGAGGTCACAGTTTTGTGAAACTTGTTCAGAACGACCATCTCTATAAGATGTAGGTCAATTTACTTTCAACGTTTATGTCATTTAAAAAATTATTGATCCTAAAATAAGTATTTTTGTGTAAATAACAGGTATCATAGAGCCAGTGGTGTCTGTATTAATACATCCGAGTGCTGCAGCCAGACTTTCAGCCTCATGGTGCCTGGGGAGTATATCTGTAGCCCTACCATCACAGTTAACACCTCTGGTAGATAGATGTATAGAGAGAATGAACAAGTTAAAATCGTCACCAGAAGCCGTGTCTGGATATAGTAGTGCTCTTACTGCTCTACTTGGTAGAGTCTATCAATGTCCACTGGGTATTCCTCATGCTAAGGGAAAGGTTGGTACTTGTAAATTAACCCTATGTTACTGTAAAGGTCAGCTAAATAAAAAAATTATTGAAATATTGTGGACTTTTTTAAATTATAGAATTTGCTAATGTTTCTTGGAGCCATTATGTCAGAATGTGAGTCCATGTGTCATAGAAAGAAAAATACTAATAAACAAACATCAGTTATAACTTACATTGACTTAATATAAACCTTTTATCAACTATTAATAAGTTGTTCGTATCACTGTATGATGTATGATGTATATTTTAGTCTAAAAGTTTTCAATTTTGTGGGGAATTCAGATGGTGAACATTTGTTTGAAATCTTACGTACATGTCACTATGATATCATTGCCTTTTCTTTCCACAGCAAATATTTAACATAGCTGAGGAATTACTACGAACCGCCTCACAGAACAGTCGACTATCTCTACAGAGAACACAGTCTGGATGGTTACTACTTGGTGCTTTAATGACTCTAGGTACGTCCCTCTATTGTAAATACTGCAACACAGAGATAATCCAATGCCACACAGAAACTGTGGCATCACCTAGCCACTCAAGCAAGACTCATGTACATCATGAAAAAATGCAGATTCAGTTAGAGTTTGTTTCTGGTCTATTATTAATTGACTACAAGTTTTCCCTCAAAATGCAGGGCCAATATGACCTCAGGCTAATAGGAAAGTCTTCAGCCCAATAACAAGGCCATTATGAAAACATGTAATTATTAACATTATAATATAAAGTAATTAACAAAGAGGTATGCCCCTTGGATTTGGAAATGCAATTCAAAATAATGCAATAGTAAAAGGGTGACAATTCAACCTGGGTAATTTAACTAGTATTGGAATGGAGTAGGAATTTCAAATACCTAATAAAAAGTCACCTTGATTTTTGATATCTCTGTAATAAATTGTAAGTAATGGAAGGTTCGTGCTAACACTGCACCAGATGCCTGTTGTGATATATATCCCTGTCTGTCTACGTACCACCATCAATCTCAGTGTACTATCTTATCTCATAAATTGTATAGATTATATATAAATATTCTCAGGTTCCCCGGTGATAAAAGGTCATCTTCCTAGGATGTTATTACTATGGAGAAATGCATTCCCAAGATCAACAAAAGAATTAGAATCAGAAAAGGCGAGAGGTGATTCATTCACCTGGCAGGTGACGTTAGAAGGTCGTGCCGGAGCTCTAGGTGGTATGTAGAATGTCTTATATCAATCATTTTATATTACTATAGAACTCTACTTTATCGAAAATGAATCTTATTTTATATGATACATTTTGGCATGCATCATTTTCACTTGAATACCGTAGACAAATTATATAAAAAAATATGGGCATCTTTATCTGGTTTCATATCGATTGATTATTCATAATGGTTTATGTTACTTTTTATCTCTTGAAACTCATTTGGTGATAAAAATAGTTATTGTTATCTTGATGGGGGTGGAACTCATTATGCCCTCCCACAAGGATTGGAATGAAGGTATATTGTTCCACACATGTCCATAGGTACATTAAAACAAGTACTAACCAATTAGACTACCGTCCTCACATTTGCTGATGAATCTTATAGGCTTTTCAGGTCACTGCAATCTATTTATTGACCATTTATGAGTTTTCAATCGATTTCATTTACATAAATTGAATGGAAAATTATTATTACATGGTTAAATGGATTAGCTACTAAACATTAGACAAACAGTGAGAGAAGGCGATCTCTGCTTTGGCATAATATAGGCCACAAAAAGGTTGACAGGGGGGAGGTTACAAACATTTTCGGGTAGTATGCATAACTTTGAATATTGTTTGCTATCACATACTAACCACATGATTCAAGATGTACTAACTGTCATCTTACTGTTTAAGCTATGCTGAGTTTCCTACAACATTGTCGAGAGTTGATAACAGAGGATGTGATCCGTAGATTGTTAGCCCCATTAGAATGTACCTTAACAATGTTAGCACAGTAAGTAATACCAACAAAATTATTGAAGTCGTCCGCTATTGTTACAAATGAAAATAATAAAAAACAAGTGTTTGGTCGGAATGTAATTGCCTTAATCATTGCTTGATAATTCAAGTCCTGTGAGAAATAAGCATTCAAGTACATGTATATACAATAGCTGTGACAAAGATTTTAGCTCTTTAAATACTGGTTTTAGTTTGAAATTTACACATATCTGCCTAAATAGCTTAGTGATAGAGTGTTTGCATTTAATTTATTTGACCGTAGATACTATATTTGACCTTAGATGCTAGGTCGGATTTTAAACCATCAATAAGAATATAACCATGCTAAAACAGTCAATCAAATGCCATTAAAAACTCAGTATTCATCATTTTGACACAAGTTACTTGCTTACTGCTGAAACTAGCCCACACAAATGAAGGTTCTTCTCATCCCAGTGTTCCGTTCATGGTTTTAGTATTGACCTTACATTCAATGTTTGTTTGGGTAGTTTTAATCATTTTATAGTATATCTTTTCTGACATATTTCTTTAATCCTATATGATTACAGTATGACGGGTGTTATAAAGATGTATGGTACACATCTGAAGGCGAGTGCTGCTATGGTGAGACTGAGGTTATACGATGTACTCACAATGTTACCTCCACAATCATACGAAGGTATACAACTTATATATAGTACTTGTGTTTGTTTTATTTGTGAAAATGTATAGGCTGGATTTACTAAGAACATTACCTATTTATCTAAGTGTATAAATGTTCAGAGAAAAATATTAAAATGATCTCAGACTGTATATATAAGTGGAGGCCCTGGCTATATTTGTGAAAATTTATAGACAATATTAACTTTTTTAATTAATGAGTATCACCTATTGATATAAGTGTAGAAATATTCAGAGAATGTGTTTTAAATAATCTCAGTCTGTATATATAAGGTCTATCTATCAAGGCATTGCTTCCAAAGTAAACCTAGTTAACCTTCATAAGCACCTTACATTGTCAACACCAAGTATCACTATCCAATATTTCAACAGAATTATGGCCCCCATTGACTGGAACAATAGGCATCGATAAAATGCATTCTGGTTTGTACACACACTACATGTAGGTCTACAGGGATACTGCTAAAACTAGAAATATTTTTCAAGCAATATATCATTTTGTATTACTAAATGTAGGAAACTGTCTGTGTCAATTGTGAATATGCTGCTACAAGTTATATATTATATATGACACATTGTTTTCTAGGCACCTACACAAGTTTATTGCGAGAGTTAGTTGCAGAGTTCACATTGACAGACAATCCAGCCAACACAACGACATCACTACTGCGTGCCATGTGTCATGTTGACGATAGTGTCATCCTGGGATCATGGTTACAGGAAACTGATCATAAAGCTGTAGAAGATCAGGTCAGTGTCGGTAGAAGCTTGATTGTGGTGATACAATGTAGTCTGTGTCATTTAGATGCTTATACCATACCATGTATATACAGGGTGTGCTGTGTTAACATCTCTATTGCAATGATGATTCTATTTAAAGAATGTTGACTTCTATCAATAAATTTCCTATTTCTCTGCATGTGTTTGGATCCAGCTAAAGTATAGTTTGATAATACGGGAATACTGACACTTGCAGCAACTTTCTGGTAGAAATATTTTCAGCTCTTAATTTTTCTAAAACTAGGGGTTTGAGTGAGTTTGAATGACTAGACGTGTATGATAAATATTTAGTTGCATATGGTATAAGTGGTGAAATTTGCAATGTGGAAATGTTTGTGAATTTTTCAAACTCAACAAAATTTATGAAAACTCCAAAAAGTCTGATACTGTAAAAGGGGATATTTTCTTGAAGTTTTAATTTTCATTAACATTTGTATATTTATTTCATACAAAAATTTGTAATTTTATGCAATCACTCCATTGTAATATTTGACCT
This sequence comes from Spisula subtruncata, assembly GCA_963678985.1. Taxonomy (NCBI): domain Eukaryota; kingdom Metazoa; phylum Mollusca; class Bivalvia; order Venerida; family Mactridae; genus Spisula; species Spisula subtruncata. The sequence continues at coordinate 23,594,286 of OY787661.1, forward strand.
TTGTTGGGAATTCTTAGCTTCTTAAACTGTTGTGTATGAATCATGAAATTTTCATTGCTTGACCATTTCCTACTTCTACCGTATACCATGCTGCATAAGTTACCTAGATTACATTCAACAAGTTAGTATGGGACAAAGCAATTTTTTGGGAATTCACAAGCATTTCTACTCATGAAATAGATTTAAATTGACTGATCAACTATTTTACAAATGGTCTCACAAAATCCCCTTTAAATAGTATGTGAGATTGTATTGCTGTAGAGATGTGTCATGGTTATATAGCATATTCTGATTGTCTAGTGTATTGTATGGGTCAAGTATTGTGTTAACGTGAAATATTTAGTTCCGCCATTCATTCATTCATTCATTCATCCATCCATCCATCCATCCATCCATCCATCCATCCATTCATTCATTCATTCATTCATTCATTCATTCATTCATTCATTCATTCATTCATTCATTCATTCATTCATTGCAATTCTGGTGTGTTTTATTAACTGAAATCCAAATCCTGACTTGCAATCGTGTTTCTTTTCAATGTCAACAAGGCTGTACCAAGAGGCAAAATAGCACTAAGGCCAATATTTTCTTGATACATTGTTCCTCCAAGAACAGGCTGATCTTGGTAACCTATCAATTTTTCACTGAGGTAAATGTCTGAGTGTGCCTATGAGTGGCTACAGGCCTGGATAATAGTATGATAGAATTGATATGAGAAGATACTAATTGAATATAAGGTTACCCTTGATTTCAACAACCCTTGTATTGTCTAGTACCAGTATTCTATTTTATGTTCACCCATTTTAATAGAAGCATAATTAATAATCATGATTTGGATTTAGGCAAATAAATCACATCCCTACGCAAGTGTACAGCAGTGTGGTATAACGTCCATACACTGCAATGCGGTAGCCATGTCTGTGCAGTGCGGTGTGGTATCAAGTCTGTCTCTTATCACTGCTTCCTTGTAGACTCATTTATCGGAAAAGGTTTTCTAGATGTTAGAATCAGAAATCTAACTAATTTTGAATTACTGAGAAGTCTGAAATTTAAACACATTCTGGGAGTTGGGTGTTTAGTGTTTATTTTATGTGAATTTGTGTTGGGAACAGGTTTATTTATACTTTTGTAAAAGGGTTTGGATTTCATGTCTTATTTTACCAGTATTTACCGGTCGTTTGCTTTGAAGCTATTGGCATTTGCATATTTTGCTTTTTGGAAAAATTACATATTCTATTTTATATAACAAATATATTTAGCATTCAAATCTATTAAAAGTTGTTTTCATTAAAACAATTAACAAAAAAATCCAACTTACAGTCTCACAACACTTGCAATGTTTGAACTGTGGCCTTTCTATCAAATTGACCTTTGACCCATTTGTTGTAGTATGAACCGAATCGTAGAGTCAACCCAGATATAGTGAGTACAAGCATTTACTACTGGAACGAATATGCAATTTTGACTTGCAAGTTGCAACTTTAGATTTCTAGACTGTTACTGACCCCTGGATGAACTCATTCTGTGGCATATTAACATGTTACCCTGCGATTCATGATTCTGTATCGTGCATATGTTTGTACATTTTACCGGTATATGTGCTGCCGATTTCTGTTTTTGATTTCTTGAGTTGCATTGTATTATTTTGACTTTAGTGCATGGCCGTGGAAAGTGTAAGTACCCATCTCCTGGACTAGATGTAGCATTTTGTCCACCTTGATATTGTCTGCATGATATGTAACTCTGTACGAATGTTGTATAGTTTATTTCATAGTCTCTAGGTTACTCTGGATTGACTTTGCTAGAATCTTTCAGTTATATTTTATTTCATATTCTATTGCTTTTAGATCATTCATTTTGTTGCATAGTATTTTTGAAACATGGCCGGGACAACAGGCCCAGATCTCCTGAAGCACCTCGGGAAGAAATCTTATCTCTAATTGAGCTTTTGTTCAAAGCTGAGTCTGAGTTTGAAATCATACGGAAGTTCAAGCTCTTTAAATCTTACTGTAATAATTTAACCCTGATGAAGGCTTTGTAAAAGCGGAAACATCGGTCTTAATAAAATTATGATAACCTTAACCTGCGTTGATTCTGTAGCTACATTTACACTTCAGTGTTTAGTGTAATAATTTAAGAATAGATTTCTGTTTTATGATGCAAATAGTGAGTCCCGCCTCCTAAGGAAAGACACATGTCAATATTTGAGATGGGATTTCGCTCAGACGGAGATGTTAATGGAGATCAGTGCCAGGGGACATATTTATTTAATGTTACTATGTACGATGCAAGCAGTTTAGTCCCATCTTGAAATTTAAACAAAAATTCATTTGATTACAGTTTGATTATATGACCCATCCTTCAATTACTCATTATTACAGGTCCGTCCCAAAAATATCTAAATATGTCTGTCTGATTATATTATATATTAATGCAGGATTATATATATGTCCCTTGATTATATAGTTATCCCAGGTTATATATCTGTCCCTTAATATATAGTTATCCAGGAGTATAATTATGTATGTCCTTCGTTGTACAGTTTTGCAGGATTATATGATGTCTTTTGGCTATTTAATTATCCAGTTTTGTATGTCTATAACAACTTGTTTAATATGTACGACTTGTACTGCAGCAGTATACCATAATAATGTACATGCATGAATACATGTAAGAGCTACAGAATGATGGGGTATATATACCTGGTTCCTCAAATACTCCCTTCTAACCCTCTGTGAGACTGTAAGTTTAATTCCATTTTTCATATTTGGGATACAAAATATACCTATGAAATTTCATATTTGTGATACAAACTATGCCTTTGAAGATCCATATTTGGGATACGAACATACTGAAAAATTTAGTGTTTGGGATACAAACATACGGTAGAAATTTGGGATACAAACATACTGGAGAAATTTAGTATTTGGGATACAAACATACCAAAGAAATTTAGTATTTGGGATACAAACATACCAAAGAAATTTAGTATTTGGGATACAAACATACTGGAGAAATTTCATATTTGGGATACAAACATACCAGAGAAATTCTGTACTTGGGATACAAACATACCAGAGAAATTCTGTATTTGGGATACAAACATACCTGTGAAATTTCATATTTGGGATACAAACATTCTGGAGAAATTTCGTATTTGGGATACAAGCTATGCCTGTGAAGTTCCATATTTGGAATACAAACTATGCCTGTGAAGTTCCATGTTTGTTTGGGAAACAAAACATACCCGTCATACTCCCTATGGCTTGCTTCGAGGGAATTATAATAATGATCCAACGATGGTGCATGTACAATACATTAGGTATGCTTCAATACTTGAGTATAAAGCTTACTAGCTAGGACATGCTTTGATACTTTGTGGCTTACTACATTGTTAGATTGAAATTCATGCAAAACCAAGTATGATATAAAACATTCTCATACATCAGTGGTTAGTCAAATTCCCAGACTATGTTTCAGATGCAAATATATGCTTGTTTAACAAGCCTGGATATTATAGGGCAAAGAAAATTATGATGAATTATTGTGGTATTCTTAAGTTATTAGTATTTCTGATTTTAGTAAAAATGCAATTTGTACAGGAATCTAAGGAATCCTGAATAATCTAGAATCCAGATTTGGTGCATTCAAAGAATAGACTTGTCTTTAATGTTGATATCAAGATATTGATTACTTATATACCTTAGTTGAAGAGGTAAAATGTTTAATATATTCTTACTATTTGAACACAGAATGTCTAACAGGGTCAATATACAAACTTCATTTTCCCTTAGTTTCATTACATTTTACTTTCTAGTGTATGTAGTATATTGTTGTTTCTTTACCATATTTGCTTTATTTGTTGATGACAGCAAAGTTGAGACATTTCAAGCATGACTGTATTTAATGTTTTCTATGATGTCACGTTTGTTTCACTGGTTTATTTCTCAGTTCTCACTTTGTGATTTAAAAGCAAAATTGAAAATTTACTGCTTTATGTTAATATTTGCTGTGTATTCTACTGGTTATTGTTAAGTCTGGGTCACAAATCCATTCTGTTGGCTGTCCAACGTCTGCTGGTAATTAGATAAGAGGTCAAAGATATGCTTGTCATTGGGTGGTGGGCGAAAAAGCTGGTCACTGGACAGCGACCAGAGTAATTTGAGGTCTCTTTTGAACATACATTGCTACTCATCAGGAGCACTACTCTAAGAAACAACTTGCTTCAAAAAAGCACTACATAGCAGACAAAGGGCAAAAATTATATACTACCAGGAAGTGAACAGCAAAGTGCTACCGGGCAGAACTGAAGCTGTCCATTGCATGAGAAAGCCCTAGATATTGTGTTAAGAAATAGTATGCTATCGCTGGTAGCATGTCGTTGCATAGACGTAGTAAAGCACTTCCAAAAAGCACTCGATAGCGCCTTTGCTATGCAAAAGGCTCCAGGTGTATCCCAGTCAGATATATGGGCTTCTTTCGATGTGGGATTTGTGACCCAGATATTAGTCCGACATTTATGAATATTTGTAAATTTTTAGAGGCAGCATGTTCAGTAATTGGTGTCATAATTTATTGTATTATTTATACTTATGTATATACGAGTTATATAGTTGTTTTATGTACTTATACTGTACATACCAGTATATGTTTTAAATCTAGTACAGTGAACTTGTATGGTCTACTAGTGGTGTAAAAAATTAAATTGGCCATCACCAAATTTGTACTGGTATGTTTATTTGTAAAGCATAGGACTTGTTTCTTTTTCATTTGGCTTGAAAATATGTTAACTACCTTAGCTACTGTGTATATTTATGTATGATTATGTCATGTGTTCCTTGTTATGTCCTTCATGTCGGTATTGATGTGAGAGTGTTGATATTTGTGGATGTCTTGGTCGACTAAAAGTGAAATTCATCACTGAATTGTTTACTGTGGTATTAAATGATAATGTTTATCAAACAGTTAAACAATGTGTTTATATTATACTTACAGTTACAACCTAACAGTGCATCAGGATCTGGAGCGTTAGAACATGATGCTCACTCATTGTTCTGTAGATGTCCAGTTGTAAGTATAAACACAGTGTTATCTCACTTCATGACATACATTGTATGTTTCATTCTATCCTCTATTGATGCTAAATGGGAGGTTATTATCCACCTGTGAAGCCTAGTGTTAGAGCATCCACTTTGAGCTGAGAAGTGTCAGGTTTGGTCCTAGACTACAACGTACCAAAGTTATTAAAAATGATACTGGTATGTCTTCCTTACTTGACATTCAGCATAGTACTAAGTTACTGGTGCTTTGTTTGTTAAATACATACAGATATACATGACCTATTTGCACCTTAGACCTCTACTTGTCTAGTTTTGCCTACAGTTGTAATAATTTGGACACTGCACTTGGTATATTTTTATACACTATCTCCTTACTGGTTATTCACAAATGATATCTATACTTGATTATATTTTATTTCAGAGTGACCCTATCCCGGGACCATTACCTCTGGGTGTGGCTGTGATAGATAGTTCTGTACGATTATATGGTTTGATATTTCCACGTGTAGCACACAAACATAGATATCAGATGTTACAGCACTTCAATGATTGTATCAAACATGCCAAGTCTACCAGACAACAAGCTGTACAGATGAATATATTCACTGCTGTACTCTGTGCATTAAAGGTAAATATCTTATCTTGGTAGTAGGTCTACCAGACAACAAGCTGTACAGATGAATATATTCACTGCAGTACTCTGTGCATTAAAGGTAAATATCTTATCTTGGTAGTAAGTCTACCAGACAACAAGCCGTACAGATGAATATATTCACTGCTGTACTCTGTGCATTAAAGGTAAATATCTTATCTTGGTAGTAGGTCTACCAGACAACAAGCTGTACAGATGAATATATTCACTGCTGTACTCTGTGCATTAAAGGTAAATATCTTATCTTGGTAGTAAGTCTACCAGACAACAAGCCGTACAGATGAATATATTCACTGCAGTACTCTGTGCATTAAAGGTAAATATGTTATATTGGTAGTAGGTCTACCAGACAACAAGCCGTACAGATGAATATATTCACTGCAGTACTCTGTGCATTAAAGGTAAATATGTTATATTGGTAGTAGGTCTACCAGACAACAAGCCGTACAGATGAATATATTCACTGCAGTACTCTGTGCATTATAGGTAAATATCTTACATAGGTAATAGGTGTGCATAGCATGGTGAAAGCAAGACAAACTAAATAAATTATTGTCATCATTTTGACATTTCTGTGCTCATTTAATAAAACAGTGTTTCTTACAGTTCCAAGGACAGTCTGTATGCAGCGATTGAATCTCTTATCTCTATGACTGCCCTATATGTTTCAGTTAGGCTTGCATGGTATGCCTCCATGTCGACCTTTGTCTGCCGGGTTGTATTGCATGTTAGATCAGTTCAGAGAAACTGTTGATTGGTTGCTTCTTGAATAAGTCTGGAAAGTGACATGTGGGCTTTATCAGACAGACAAGTTCTTAATGTAACAAATTGAAAATATATAGAAAATATATATACATACACCTGTATTGTATTGTACAATAAAATGGTTATGAATATTAACACTTGTACCTTTCAGAGTCTCGCTGATACCAAAACAAAGATGGGTCCAGATGAAGTTAAAAAAGCTGCATTTAATCTCATCCTGGTAAGTTACAGATAGTTGCCTACTAACCCACATATACGAGGGTTGTACCAGAATTACGTAGACTTTTGTCATACGTTCCATACCATTCATAATACAAACAAATAATTTTGTGTGGAGTGCAAATAATATTCACTGCGTAAGTATGTGAAATTTCAAAGCCGTATCTTATTGGGATCAAATTCTGCAGCTTCCGGGGATATATACACCCTTTCAATTAAGACCGTAATTAAATTGTCTCCCTTTGATGACGTCAAACGAGGGCTCAAAGCGAATAAACGAGCCGATTACCGTTAGCGTGTAAAGGAAATAAAAAATGTGTAAACTTTAAACCGCTGTAAATCACGTTTTACTCTGTCGATTTTTAAAAGATGAACACTTACGAAAACAAGATCGTATAGACTTTTTAATAATGTAACTTTTGTTAATGTATTTTCAGTAATAAAACATAAAAAGCCATGTTTTCGGAACAAAAATTTCAAGGGCAAGAAAATGTAAAAATAAAGAACTGAATTCAATACTCAACAATTGGCATTTAGCTTGCTCAAAATGTTTATTATTTGCAGTTTTAAGAACTGTGTAGATTAAGCTTTCCAACAATTATATTATTAAAAGATATTATTAAAGTTTTAAAAGGAGAGCCATGCTTTTCGAACCTAAATACCATGCATCACGCGCGCACAATCCACTCATTGAAACCTGACTTACATTTTATACTAGCATAAAGAAATTGTGTATTTTAATAATTCATCACACATCATAAAAGTATAGAAGATTAGCTATATCATTTCAAAAGTACGACTATCCAGCCAGAATATAAAACGTTAATTTACACAGGAGGAAATTATGGCGTGTCAGACGTTGCAAAATTCAATAACTATATATTTATGTGGTATATTTGCATATATATGTTCTATAAACTCATATAATTATGTATTGTAACATATCATATGTATATGGTATTTTATCATATATATGTTGTATAAAGTCATATATGTATTGTAAAATATCATATTTGTATGGTATTTTCCATATGTAGGTTCTATAAAGTCATATATGTATTTATAAAAACATATATATATGGTATTTTTGTATATATATTTTCAAAAAAGTTATACATATTGCCTAATAGAATATATATATGATATTTTTGCGTATATATGTTCAATAATTCATATAGAAAGCCCGGTATAGGCTCGACGCTTCAGCGCCATCCATTTTCAGGGCTAGTTGATTCGGCAGGTGAGTTGTTACACACTCCTTAGCGGATTCCGACTTCCATGGCCACCGTCCTGCTGTCTATATCAACCAACACCTTTTATGGTATCTGATGAGCGTCAACATCGGGCGCCTTAACCGGGCGTTTGGTTCATCCCACAGCGCCAGTTCTGCTTACCAAAAGTGGCCCACTTGGCACTAGGCATTCGAGGCGCGGAGTCGCGCTTGTTTCCCATTTAAAGTTTGAGAATAGGTTGAGGTCATTTAGTCCCCAAGGCCTCTAATCATTCGCTTTACCGGATAAAACTGCAGCGAATCAGTGCCTGCTATCCTGAGGGAAACTTCGGAGGGAACCAGCTACTAGATGGTTCGATTAGTCTTTCGCCCCTATATCCAAGTTTGACGATCGATTTGCACGTCAGAATCGCTGCGGACCTCATCAGAGTTTCCTCTGACTTCGTCCTGCTCAGACATAGTTCACCATCTTTCGGGTCCCAACGTGTGCGCTCTTGCTCCGCCTCGCCGACGATGCGGCTGAGACGGGCCGGCAGTGCGCCCGCCGCCACGAGGACGACGGGATCCTGCCTGGGCAATCGGAGACTGCCTTCACTTTCATTGCGCCTTTGGGTTTCGTAAGACCCCATGACTCGCGCACATGTTGGACTCCTTGGTCCGTGATTCAAGACGGGTCGGGTGGAGGACCGACCGATTCGCCACAGACCCTTAACTCCCGCTTCCCGCTACCGCTGTCCAATGAAATCCTTCGTTTCAAATCATTATGTAAGCACTTCCCAAGATGCAATTATAGAACATATATATACGATCAAAAAAAATTATATATGCAATTATAGAACATATATATACGACCAAAAAAATTATATATGAACAATTTTTATATATATATATATGAATAAAAATATATATATGAAAACTTTTACAATAAATACGCCTTTATAGAATATACATACGCTAATTTACAATACAAATAACTTTATACAACATATATATAGAAATATACCACATACATATGGTTTTTGCCAAATATATATAACTTTATGGAACATATATATGATAAAATACCATATATATATAACATTTTACAATGTATGTATGAGTTTATATAACATATATATACGAATATACCACAAACATAGACAGTTATTGAATTTTGCAACGTCTGACACGCCATAGGAAATTTCTTTCTAGATATAGTTTGTACTAAAATCCGGGCGGCATGATTTTACATGTCCGCATTTGCTTACTTGTTTAGTGTTAACACGAGCTAGTACATTGATGTGTTGTTTACTGCAATCAAAGAAAGTAAGGAATCACCGGAAAAGTTCACATGACGAATAACTTAAAATCAGAATCAATTCTATGTAAAATTTTGTTGTATGTAGGTAAAAATAAATTGTTTGGCAATACAATGTAGTCTGTTTCAAATCTTACTCTTCCATCATGAAACCTTTGTTCATTTGAAATTCATATACAAGTAAATGAGAAAAGTGCTTTATTTATTTTAAATGGTGTCTACGTGTAAAAATATTGCAATAAAATATATTTGAAACATCAAAATGAGCATTGTAGCACAAGTCATACAGGTGCATGTCCATTAATTTACACTTTTTGTTCGGACACGGAATTAGAGAGACCTCCGTGGTTTGGATAAACATAATTTATACTTTTTTATAAAAGTAACCCAAACGTTGATTTAAAAGTGTCAATCAATGTCAATCATTTAAGGTAAAACACTGATCAATATACTGTACATGTATATTAAGATGACAGATGGTGACAACATAGTATTGATTGGTTGTATATTAGTACCCTGCTGTGAAACTAATTTAGTGTATGGTCTTGGTGGCTTATCTTGATATTAGGGGATCTATGCTGTTTATTGTAAATCATTATATAATTATACAGCACCTAGAATTTATTTATGCGTTAGGGTTTTAGCACCTCATCATCAGACAAGATTTTATTTATGCATTAGGGTTTTAGCACCTTCACTTCTTAAGTATCTGTCTCACTTTAATTTGTTATGTTTTTCCCATCACTCGAATTGCAGTTCAGGTCACTTTTTGTGAATTAAGATTTACGTACAATTCTTATATTAAAAACAAAATATTGTTAATTGTGATGTTAGTTTGAAGAGCAGTTGTATATAAATAATGTATTTTTTAAATTAATTTATAACAATCAACTGCTATCATAATCGTCATTTATACAGCTTTTTAAGCCGAATTTGCCCGAAATGACACGTATGTAACCAGATAGGACATTCCAATAAATCGTTGTGGCTCTAATATGTATACGTGTATTCAAAGGCCTAAATAATTATGTCTTTGTTTTATTACAATCCATAATAAACAACACATAACTTGTGCATTGTATTGGTAAAAAGAATGAGACATTGCAATGATCCAGAGTTAACTAGGTCACGGAGGTATATAAATAAATATATATATGTAAATCCTTGACTAGGTCTAATGGCGGTAATGATGTAACTATTGAAAGAACCAGGTGAAAATACTTGCGCTTTATATTCCCGGCAATATATACATTTATCAAAGTACACATATACACTGTATCGTAGCACTAACGCTCAATTTAATGTACGAAATGTGCATGACAATCAACCGAATTACAAAACAAAATTAATACAACTACAGATCTTTTTGGAAATTAACGCCCGATAATTGACCATTGTTGATAGAAAAAAATCCGAGAAATCACATGTTTCCTCCACATCCATAACATGTAACATATTATACATACATTGTTAGTACATTATAAACATCTTTATTGAAAAAACAACAGCTACAAAACATGCAATTAACGAAAAAAGTGATTAAATAATCTCTTCGCTACTGCGTTTATAGTGTCATTAATTTGTAGAGCCCTCGTTTTACGTCACATCCGGTTTACGGGAGGTAACTCTGTACATACGATTATCGCTTAATTGAAAGGGTCTATAGGGGTACGGTATGCGGGGCACGTGAACGGAACGTCACGACGTCGGCGGAACTTCGAGGATAAGTGAAGCTCCTAACTGTGAACATTGTAGCTATAGATATGGGCACAACCGTACCCAAAACTTACGAATGTTTATTTACTACCTTAAATGTGATAAAGTTCCAATATATTACCAGTAATGTCGCATATAACCCTTATAATAGAGCGTCGATCCAGGTCTATGTGGTCATAGAAAATGCTTTGTTACGCCGCATTCTCCGTTGGTTTTCGCCGTCGGTCCTTGTCGTTTTATTCGATTTCGACCACGATTGATGCGCTAGTGTCGTGTGAAAATCAGGTAACTCGATACAACACATTTATAGTTAGCAGGTTCCAACATTTAAAGCGTTTGTTCTCGCGACTTCCCGAGGTTCACACAAAACTCCATGTTGATGCGATTTCCAGCGTATTTCGCTAACGTCATATTTGCACTGGTGACGCGAGGCAGCTGTTGCTTGTTTTGTACCATATATCAACAACGGTTACCTTTATAAAGTCGAAATTTACGGCTTACGTTCCAATGATATTGTGCTTGTATGTCACAAAGTCGCGTTAAAATTAGACTTGATACTATGGCGACAGATTAAATGTCTTTCTAACTTTCTGTTAGAAAATATTTTTACCTATACTCTTGAAAAGGGTTTGAAGTTTTTCTACGGCAAATTTGGTGATAATACATGCCTAAATAAAAAAGTTAAGACAAAAGTCTACGTATTCTGGTACACCCCTCGTATCCCTGAAATTTTATTACATTCAACATTGTAACTGTACATGTTGTCAGAAATTTGCAATTTTACAAAATTTGTCACCATTTTCTCTAGCATAAAATTTGTGGTATGAAGATCTCTACTAAAAAATAATGATTATATTGTGTATGTTTCAGGGAGCATTGAGCAGTACAAATCCAATATTGAGATGTGCCGCTGGTGAAGCGTTGGGTAGAATGGCACAGGTTGTTGGTGACAGTAAATTCATAGCTGAGATGGCACAGTATAGCTTTGATAAGTGAGTGATACACTATGTTGATTTGGGAGGAACATTGTTGGATAGTTATACATTTAAGGTGAAACCTCTCTTGGCAGCCCTCCATTGAGCAACAGCTCTCTTAAGCAACATTATTATTTGTAGAAGAAGTAACCATTTACTATACATTTTACCTCTCCAGAGTAATGACCTCTGTAGAATGACCAATCTTAGGGTTACAATTGGCTTTGGTATATTAGAGGTTAAAATCTAGGTGTAAATTATCCTAAAAGTGAATACAATGATTTCCTATTACAGTTTGAAAATTTTGTATATGATGTATATGTGTATTTCAGGTTGAAGTCAGCTAGAGATGTTGTAAGTCGTACAGGTAACTCGCTAGCATTAGGATGTTTACACAGATATGTTGGAGGTATGGGATCTGGACAACATCTTAATACAAGTGTTTCCATATTACTGGCTCTAGCACAAGACTTCAACTCTCCTGTTGTACAGGTACGTAACAAACACCCTGTATATCTCTTGATTTGTTCCTTATATGTCAGTTTATATATCTCATCTTCTCTTCATACTATTTTTTTCCAGACTTAATGTTAAGGTCGCGTCCAGACTTGGAATAAATGTTGTTTCAAGACTTGGCATACTAGCTGACTCCAGACTTGACATAAATGTTTATTCCAAGCTTCGCTTAAATGTTTATATCAGACTTATCTTAAATGTTGATTATAAAAATATTTTCTCCTCTTCAAAATAAAATTCAGAACAAAATACTACTACTAGAAAAGGTCACATTGTATTTTCTCATTTACGCAGTAATTTGTTATAAATGTTTGGATCAATTTTAAATCATTTAAAGTAAGGGCAGTAAAACCAGATTTCCTGTTTTATGTATTACATTTACACATTTTCCGTTGGAGATATTGATGTTAGATCCATACTTACTGTTGTTGTATTATATTCAGGTGTGGGCATTACATGCGTTAGCTCTGATTGCTGATAGTGGAGGTCCAATGTTCCGTGGTTACGTAGAACCGACATTATCCTTAGTCTTACAGTTGTTACTATCTGTGCCACCAACCACGGTAGATGTACATCAATGTCTGGGTAAATGTCTGTCAGCACTCATCACATCTATCGGACCAGAACTTCAAGGTAGGTATTGTTGAAACAGTTAATTAAAATACCTAGTTGTGTAGGGACACCTGAATCCTGAAGGTAATGAGATTGGATCTCAATGGAGAGTTTGATACAAGCTTAGATTGTATGACAAACTAACTTAACAATCCACCCATCGGATCAAGGAAATAGTTTAAGCCGTCCACCTGTTTCAGGCATCTACTGTATATTTGTAAAGGACCATTTTGCCAGAACATAAATAGATCTGTTCAAGGTTTCTAAGGTGTTTTAGGCAAAAATATTAGAGGCATCAAAGTTCTAGTGTATCTGATGTTTTAAATTTCCATCAAGCCAGTAGTTCAAGACTTTAGTCTCTAATCAGTTAATATATTCATTGTGTATGTATTCTATGATTGTAGGTAATTCAGGTTCGATAGCGACAGCGAGACTATCATGTTTGGTATGTTGTGCTATATATTCATTGTGTATGTATTCTTTGATTGTAGGTAATTCAGGCTCGATAGCGACAGCGAGATTATCGTGTTTGGTATGTTGTGCCATCATGCAGGATCACTCGGACTCGCTGGTACAAGCTGAGGCTGTTGCATGTTTACAACAGTTACATATGTTTGCTCCAAGACATGTCAACCTGGGAACGTTAGTTCCTCATCTATGTGTAAGTATTCAATATCTCTGTTCATAGTAGTTGTGAATTATCACTTCTCAATATGGTGACTATTTGGGTTTGATTACCAGCCGCAGCAAATGTTACCTTTTCATGAAAATTTGACATCAGTATCGATTTTGTTCACATGTGGAGTGATAAGTTGGTATTGGTTAGATTACTGGTCCAGAAAACTGGTTTAGTGAATATCCTGTCATAATTGTATATAAAAATTGTTGAGAGACAGTGTTAAACCGGAATAAATTAACAATACTGTTTCAGTCCTTCTGTAAAATCTTTTAATTTCGATGGGAGGAAATGTCGTGATTTTGGTAAAAAAAACCAGTTAATTTGTGGATTTGCATTTCGGGTAGTTGAAACTATTGTTCAGTGGGATTTGATTTTGTGGTTGAAGGTGAACCACAAAATCCATGAAATTTAATCCCCCACGAAAATTAATGATTTTACAGTATTTTGATTAGCTTTATAAATAAGAAAAGTTTACAAGGGTCCCATATGTTATCTTCATATTTTACTAAGCACATATTAAAGGGAATTGTGTTTATTTTTGTAGGAGAAGTTAGTGAGTTCACATTTATTATTACGTCGAGCTGTGGTTGCGTGTTTACGTCAGTTAGTGACACGTGAGGCACAGGAAGTGAGTTCACACGCACTAACTCTAGCGTCAGATGAGATAGAGAAGATAGAGAAGTTTGGTATAACAGATACTGGTATGGAAGGCAAACTGTTTGGTATGTGTGATACAGAGGTCGATGGTAAACTTATCTCAGATCTACAGGATACGTTAGACAGTCTACTCACAACACTGGCTACCAAAAACCTCACAAGATGGTTAAACTTACTACGAGAAATACTGTCTTCATCTACTGGTAAGCATGTAATATTATATGGTAAAAGGAAAAGCAGAATTGACTTCTAAAATATCATTAGCATTATTATACCCCCGCAAACAAAGTTTCAAGGGGGTATACTGAAGTCACCATGTTGGTCTGTTGGTCTGTTAGCTTCGTGTCCGCTCTGTAACTTTGTCATTTCTTACTGGATTTTAAAATTGCTTGGTACAAATGTTTACCACATCAAGACGGTGTGTCATGCGCAAGACCCAGGTCCCTATCTTAAAGGTCAAGGTCACACTTAGAGGTCAAAGGTTATATAGTCATGAAAACCGTGTCCGCTCTGTAACTTTGTCATTTCTTACTGGATTTTAAAATTGCCTGGTAAAAATGTTCACCACATCAAGACGGTGTGTCATTCGCAAGACCCAGGTCCCTACCTCAAAGGTCAAGGTCACACTTACAGGTCAAAGGTTATCTGTCGGTATGTTAGCATCGTGTCAGCTCTGTAACTTTGTCATTTCTTACTGAATTTTAAAATTGCTTGGTACAAATGTTCACCACATCAAGACGGTGTGTCACGCGCAAGACCCAGGTCCCTTTCTCAAAGGTCAAGGTCACACTTACAGGTCAAAGGTTATATAGTCATGCAAATCCTATCCGCTCTGTAACTTTGTCATTTCTTACTGGATTTTAAAATTGCTTGGTGCAAATGTTCACCACATCAAGACGGTGTGTCATGCACAAGACCCAGGTCACTATCTTAAAGGTCAAGGTCACACTTACAGGTCAAAGGTTATATAGTCATGCAAATCGTGTCCGCTCTGTAACTTTGTCATTTCTTACTGGATTTTAAAATTGCTGGGTACAAATGTTCACCACATCAAGACGGTGTGTCATGCGCAAGACCCAGGTCCCTATCTTAAAGGTCAAGGTCACACTTAGAGGTCAAAGGTTATATAGTCATGCAAATCGTGTCTGCTCTGTTACTTTATCATTTCTTACTGGATTTTAAAATTGCTTGGTACAAATGTTTACCACATCAAGACGGTGTGTCATGCGCAAGACCCAGGTCCCTACTTCAAAGGTCAAGGTCACACTTACAGGTCAAAGGTTATATAGTCATGAAAACCGTGTCCGCTCTGTAACTTTGTCATTTCTTACTGGATTTTAAAATTGCCTGGTAAAAATGTTCACCACATCAAGACGGTGTGTCATTCGCAAGACCCAGGTCCCTACCTCAAAGGTCAAGGTCACACTTACAGGTCAAAGGTTATCTGTCGGTATGTTAGCATCGTGTCAGCTCTGTAACTTTGTCATTTCTTACTGAATTTTAAAATTGCTTGGTACAAATGTTCACCACATCAAGACGGTGTGTCACGCGCAAGACCCAGGTCCCTTTCTCAAAGGTCAAGGTCACACTTACAGGTCAAAGGTTATATAGTCATGCAAATCCTATCCGCTCTGTAACTTTGTCATTTCTTACTGGATTTTAAAATTGCTTGGTGCAAATGTTCACCACATCAAGACGGTGTGTCATGCACAAGACCCAGGTCACTATCTTAAAGGTCAAGGTCACACTTACAGGTCAAAGGTTATATAGTCATGCAAATCGTGTCCGCTCTGTAACTTTGTCATTTCTTACTGGATTTTAAAATTGCTGGGTACAAATGTTCACCACATCAAGACGGTGTGTCATGCGCAAGACCCAGGTCCCTATCTCAAAGATCAAGGTCACACTTAGAGGTCAAAGGTTATATAGTCATGCAAATCGTGTCCGCTCTGTAACTTTGTCATTTCTTACTGGATTTTAAAATTGCTTGGTACAAATGTTCACCACATCAAGACGGTGTGTCATGCGCAAGACCCAGGTCCCTATCTCAGAGATCAAGGTCACACTTAGAGGTCAAAGGTTATATAGTCATGCAATCGTGTCCGCTCATCAATTTTCACATTAGCCTTCAATCATGGTGTTTTTCAATCTGTATAGCAGCAGATTTCCATCGAATTGGTTGTTTAGACTATAATTTTAAATGATATTCCTGTGTCAAGGCGGTGCTGCGGGGTATGATTCATCACTCCTGTGATAGCTCTAGTTTTGTCAACTGGAGAAGAATTTAAGAAATTCAAACCAGAATTCATTTAAAAAATGACACCTTCCTTCAAGAAAAGCTTAGACAACTGTGAAAGCAGTAAATACATTTACTTGGTATTTGAATGAAATACACTCAAGTTGTTTAAGCACTCAGTCAAGGTAGATGTTACATATTGCTGTTTCAAGTAGGTGTATGCGAAGTTTGAAACAGACTGATTGGGATTGAATTTGAATAAATTGATTGATTGATACAGGTGGTTGCCTTGTTCACGTTGCCACTTTTACATGATTAAAAGCTGAACCGTGAACCTTTTCATGATGTAATTTTAACAGCTCAAACATTTGTGAAGATCTTACTTTATGTGATACCAAGCTAGTCAATAATTGACCGTGTATGTTTCAGATGCTGGAAGTAATCAACAAGATGATACACAGGGAGATAAACCAGGTGATGATGACAATAGTGATGATGAGGGTAACATGAATGATGCTGAGGAGTTCACTGCACCAGAAGCTGATGTTACACATCCTATAGTAGCTCCTAGGTAGGTAGCCCACCCTATACTAGCTGAAATGTAAAATCCGCAAATTTATATGCTCACGAAATTCACAAAAATAATGAAATCAAATCCCAATGAAATTGAATTATTTGGCAGTAGGGAGTTTATACAATACTCTCCAGAATTGTTGAATAAATAGTACAATTCCTAGAGAAGAAGCATTTTCACATTTTGTGATTGTATATTTATTCTATTAACTTTTCTTAAAACCAAAGTATTTGCTACTTATATTCGCTGCAAACTTTGTACATTGTAGATGGCCGACTCGTGTACTTGCTACTTATATTTACTGTAAACTTTGTACATTCTAGATGGCCGACTGGTGTATTTGCTACTTATATTTGCTGCAAACTTTGTACATTCTAGATGGCCGACTCGTGTATTTGCTACTTATATTTGCTGCAAACTTTGTACATTCTAGATGGCCGACTCGTGTATTTGCTACTTATATTTACTGCAAACTTTGTACATTCTAGATGGCCGACTCGTGTATTTGCTACTTATATTTACTGCAAACTTTGTACATTCTAGATGGCCAACTCGTGTATTTGCTACTTATATTTACTGCAAACTTTGTACATTCTAGATGGCCGACTCGAGTATTTGCTACTTATATTTACTGCAAACTTTGTACATTCTAGATGGCCGACTCGTGTATTTGCTACTTATATTTACTGCAAACTTTGTACATTCTAGATGGCCGACTCGTGTATTTGCTACTTATATTTACTGCAAACTTTGTACATTATAGATGGCCGACTCGTGTATTTGCTACTGATTGTCTGAAGAAGATCATAGAATGTTGTGAAGAAGATCTTACACACTTTGATCTGGAGACGGCTAGAGAGGCAAAAAAAGATGGAAAAGGTATGTGCTCATTTTTAGCTCGACTATTCGAAGAATATGAGAGCTATTACAGTCACTTGTTCGTCGGCGTCGGCGTTGCATATGGTTAAAGTTTTACATGCAAAACTTTAACCTTGGTTATATTTCAATAACCAGTGCATACATTGGATTGAAACTTTGCACTGGCTTTCCCTGTCATGTAATCAACCATGTTAGATAACTCTTGCATGAATTTAATGCAAGTTATGGCCCTTTTTTACTTAGAAAATTTGGTTAAAGTTTTGCATGCACATTACTAATAAGGCCATATCTCAAATAGTATCTGTGCTACGGCATTGAAACTAACAACACTTACTAACCATCATAAGGCAATGGTACCGGTCATGGGTAATAGCTCTATTATGATTATTATTTGAGTTATGCCCCTTTTTAACATAGAATTTTCTTGGTTAAAGTTTTGCATGCAAGTTTCATTCAGACCATATCTCAGCTACTATCCATGATACTGCATTGAAACTTACAACACTTGTTTACCATCATCAGTCAATGGTATCAGTCAAGGGCAATAACTCTATTATTTTTTTATTTCAGTTATGCCCCTTTTTAACATAGGAGTTTATTGGTTCAAGTTTTACATGCAAGTTCTATTCACGCCATATCTTAGTTACTATTTATGATATTGCATTGAAACTTATAACACTTGTTTATCATCATTAGTCAATGGTACTGGTCAATTGTAATAACTCCATTTTTAGTTTAATTCGAGTTATGCCCCTTTTAACTTAGACTTTCCTTGGTTAAAGTTTTGCATGCAAGTTACATTCAAACCATATCTCACCTACTATCAATGATATTGCATTGAAAAGTTTAACTTTTACCAAGAATAAATGGGTGCGAGGTTTTGAATGTGTCATATGACGTATATCTAAGAAAATGATTGGTGCAGAGCTACGATATTTTGACATAAGGAGCAAAACGGTCTCCTGTTTCCCCGCTCATACAAACCTGAGATGCGAGGTTTTGACTATCCAGCGAGGATATCAAACTTGTGTTGTTTGGCATGGTATTGTATTCAATACTAAAAATAATTACTAAACTACTTTAAACTCATCACTGATTTATTACATGACTGTATCCTCTACATTATTATTTTAATTTGTCACCATTGTTTTAAAATTGACTCCTTTAACAAATCATATCTTACTCATATGATTATTTTGTAGAAACTTTGTTATGTCAGTGGATGTATACAATTCCCTTTAAACATACACATTTCTTGAATAGAGTACAGTGCCGCTTGAAGTCTTAAAATCATTTTCACTGACAAATATTTGTTAATAGTCCAGTGTTGAGATAATTGCCATGCCTCAACAACCATTGTACATTAGCTTTCATTGCCATGTAGTCAACTAAGTAGCGTAACTCACGTTTCAATATAATACAAATTTTAAATGGCCTGTTTTGAACTTATATTTTTTCTGACAAATGGCTGCGAATAGTCGAGCGCGCTGTCTAGTGACAGCTCTTGTATTCAGATGTTTTCTAACAAGTAGACTGCAGTTGCTGTGATTCATAATTTTGATAAAGCTGGTTGGTCAAGTATGTTCTAACCAAAAAGCCCCACCCCCTCTAGTTAACTTTTAATTGGAATACAGCTGCTTTGGATTTCTATATATAGCAGGCTTAGAATGAGAAGGTCATTACAACTACTAACGACCTTATAAGACTGATTCATATTTGAAATATGCATCAAAAGGCGCTTCTAATGAGCCTATTTTCAGGAAAATCGGAACTTGTCATGGTGACCAAAATGAAGTTGTGAAAGCTTGTTTTTAATAACAAAAGTAAAGAGTAAATTTCAGAAAGTTTTTCTTGTTTCTCAAAATATCGATTTTGTAGTTACGACCTTCTCATTCTAAGCCATGGTTATATCTGGAATACTCCATATTTCTTAAATGACTGTTAGAAAAGGGAATGACAATGTAATTGATATTTACATATGTGCAAAGTTGTTTAATACAATTGATATTTTATTGTAGGTGATTTCTTGGTACTACATTTATCAGAGTTGGTACGAATGTCTTTCATTGCTGCAACATCCGACAGTAACCAGTTACGACTGGCTGGTCTCTCCGCGCTACAGGATATCATTACAAAATTCTGTAGTGTTCCTGAACCTGAGTTTCCTGGTCATGTGATACTGGAACAGTTCCAAGCACAGGTATTTATATAAAACCTAATATGAGGAAATTGGACAGGGACGGCAGTACTCAACTTAATCAGCCGAGCACAGAAAACATAACTTAACAAAACAGCATTGCTCCTTCAATGCCCATACATAGCGTAACAAAAAAATAAAAGCCAAAGTTCACACTTCAAAAGAGCAAAATGACCTAGTTTCACAAAGAAAAATAAAAAAGCTTGTAAGGACAGCACTTTACTGACAGCCAGATCCCATAAAAACCTTTATCTGCAAGGTAACGATAAATGTAGTCATATCTTGTTTATCTGGTATGATGATTGACAAGTCTTATCTAACACAATACATTTAGTTCCAAAAACTTTCAACATTGATTTTCCTCCACTTGCAAAGAACTTGCTGGTTCCTAGTGGAACAGTAACTTTGTAGTGATACAAATTCACTCCTGTAAAACTGGTTCGGTGAATTGGCCGCAATATTTATCTGAAATATTATTGAGAAACAGCCTTAAATTTGAATTAACCTTAAAATTTACTGATATATTTCAGGTGAGTGCTGCATTACGTCCAGCGTTCTCCCCAGAGACACCATCTGATGTCACAGCTGCTGCTTGTGATGTAAGTAATATTTATAGTGTATACGATTATATCTCGGTTTAACAAGATTTTATCTTACTCATGAAGTATTGCAAAAAATCAATCAATAACATAAGCTATGGACTATGATTCTGGTGTTAATCACATTACATTGTCATCTCAATACAGTTGTTCCTGTGGATACATAGCTACAGGTTTGATTCCCTGTTGTGGCAGCTCCTTCCATAAACATTGTTGATTTTCATCCACATATAATTGAAAAGTTACTAGAAAAGTGGTTACAGTTGGTTAGGATACAGTCCAGGTAAACTTGTTCAGTGTGAAATGTCAGTGTATATAACAATTTTTTTTGACAAACCGCGTGAAAAACCAATTTAACAAAAAAAAATGATTATTGATTTTATTAATGGTTATACTTTTTGTACTAACTTAGTTTATCAGTATAGCATTTTGACTTTTGAAAACGTGACATGTTGCAGTACATTATCAAGCATGTGTTTGTTTCACATTGTAAGCTTGTAGATTTTGTCTCAGTTTTTGACAACATGTATATATATATATAAATCTACAGGTATGTAGTACATGGATTGGTAGTGGTGTTGCACGAGATCTCAATGATTTACGACGTGTACATCAACTACTTGTCTCGTCACTCGGTAAACTGAATGCTGGGAAATCTCAATGTGCGTTATACAATGAATCTGCATCAACTATGGAAAAACTGGCTGTACTCAGAGCTTGGGCTGAGGTAATTTTTGTATATATTTTATGTCAATTCACCTAGTGGTAGTTTAATGGGACAAATGTAGAAAGATCTAATGATGAAAATTGTTGTGGTTGTTGCAGAGAGATTGTTTCTATGGAGAGGTAACATAGGTAGTGATTGGTTGCTTCTGTTACAAAATGATGATATTGTTATAGAGAGGTTGCTACTCTGAAGAAGTTGCACTGCACGTTAAATTTCACTTGGAGAGTGTGTATGTTTTGTTCTGAGGTAATAGTATCATTGAAAAAATAACAATAACTGTAAAATTTATAGATTCTTTTATAAATTTTTCAAAAAAAAGTTGATTTTTATCAATGATACATTTACCTGTTTCTATGCTTTGAAAGGCTGTTAATTATACCAGTGTATATCCATATTACAGGTGTATATTGTGGCTGTGAGTCGTGAACATGGTAATCCTGATACATTACTTAAATCCTCGGATGAAGATGATTTTGATAACTCTGGTGAAAGTTTGTTATCTCTTGTACAATCAGAGTTACCTACCCTCAGTCAGAACTGGTTCCATGCATTAAAAGATCACGCTCTACTCTCCCTACCTGTTGGTAAGTTCATATAAACTTCATAGAGCATCTAACAATTCAACTGTTAAGTTTAAGAAGTGCTGTGAATACATTAGATTTGATGGGTTGAATTTTAGAATATTTCATTACCCTTAAGATACTCAAAATACTTATTTGACTTAACTTTTCATTACTCTAAATACTAGTACTATATTGTGAGAGCTTTAGACACAAATAGGGTCGGTGAAAATCCCCTCTTATGGGAGCCATGAGCTTGAGCCCACTAAACACAAAATTAAAATTCTAGTAACTGTCCTCTTCTCATTATCCTGTAAGTGGATACTATAATGTTACTTTCACTAGTAGGTCAAGGTCGATAATTGTGGTTTGCTTAAAAGTAATGTTTACTATGAGTATGTATATTACAGAGTACTCTGGTCAGCTGCCATCAGAAGGTGGTGCATTCTATCATGTTGATACCATCGACTCAGCACGAGCACACTATAGGAAATCCTGGCCATCTATATTACATGCACTAGCTATATGGTTGAAGGAAGCAGGGTTTGCCAAGTTGAACAAAGATATGGCTCAGCCAGGTGGAGAATCTCAACCAACCAATGCTCCGGCTAACCTGTACTCTGAGGAGGCTAATGCTGAAAGACTCTACTTAATTATAGGTAAAACATTATGCAATACATTTTACTCTCATTATCTCAAATTGGCTTGAGTTGAGTTTTCTCTTACATAATATTTGGAAAGTTAAAAAATGTATTTCTCCTTTGTAATTATTACAAGCAGTACAACCTCTTGATGTTCATGTTCAATTCTTGTTAAAGCGAACTATTTCCATCAATCCTAACAAGTTCCCGATAAGGATACTTAACTCTGATGTGTAAATCTGATGTGAATACCAGTCTGTCGAAGAATTGCTGAATTAGACTTTTTCTTGTGAGATATTTGAAAATATTAGGTATATTGTGTGTCTTTTGTGAATGTTTGTGTAAGCTGTACATGATTAGCTGTAAGATGACTGACATGAATATATATGTGATATATTGTATTGTAGGTATATGTGTTGAGGCAATGTGTAATACAACGATACAGTTACCCGAGTATACAGCAGAGACATGTTTACATGCTATACATGCTCTATTAGAGTCACCATGGGCACGTGCACAAGTTGCTAAAGATCCTGTACTCTACAGAGAACTTCTCAATGTCATGCACAGGTAATTCATTCATAATCATTACCTCATGTATTTTTTTGGAAAAATAGGTTACAGGTGTTTTATTGATCGCTGTCTGCATGGATGTTGCCTGATTAAGTTTTATGTTTTTGTCAAGTTTTCCCCTTTGCTACCGGTATCAAAGAAAGCGTTGAAACTTGAAACATGTGTTCACAAGCATTACCTGACTCAGTTAAGCAAGGCATATAACTCCATACTGCTTTTTGCCTGATTTGTGACCCCTGAAACTAATTATCTTATTGAAGTTTTATGTTACAGTCAAGTTTTCTCTTTACTATCAAGGCTTTTGTTTTGTGGTCATCTTATTTCAAACCCACAATGAATACAGTTTGTTGTGTGTACTGGTTTGTTCACTTAGAAGAGTGAAATATCTTTGTTAAAAAACATGAATGTATTTATATTAAAGGGTGTTCCTAACACATTCTGGAGTAAAGGTACATCTAGCTGTGATGGAAGTTGTCAGATGTGTGGTCAAAGCTGCGCAGGAACATCTAGAATTTCTCAAACAAACAGAAGGTGAGTTTATTTTACTATGCCTGGCTAATGTTTCAATCTATAGGGGGGGGGTTTAAACCTATACGAAAGGCACCATAGCCAAGTGTGAAGTGCAAACACATTAGATTACTCTTACCCCAAATAAAAAGTTGCGCACATGAGCAGTATAAATGTGGCTACTCCCACCACACCAGCAAACTTATTTATAACAAATTTATAAGACTTATGCTTAATAAAAACGTATGTTTTGCAGCATTTATTGATAATGGCTAGGTGATTGACCATGGTAGTTCAATCACAATAGTTCTATTGCATTGAATTTAAATCAATACTCATATTTCAGAATCAAAAGCTGAGAATGAAACCAAAGATACGAAGGTTCTACTGCCCCCTGGTGGTGAAGGTGGGGATTCAGGGGAGATAATTCCTGGTCAATCTATCGTGTTTGCTACATTAGAGGTTTGTCTGGGTGTATTATCTCGACGTGTTCCGGCCTTGAATCCGGCGGCACAAAGTACAGGATTCCAGGTACCAACAAGATCTACACAGATGACGGAAGATGTTGCACAACTTTTATCTAATGTAGTACTGGTGCTTACGGATCTACCAAATCTTTGTTCTGTTTCAGGTAAGGCTTATCAGGGTATTTTGATATTTTGTGTACTTATTCTGGTAAATTTGTTTGCTTCCCCTGTAGAAATAAAATAACTGTAAACGGTGTTCAATTTATCATCTTTTACTTCTCCTGGAAATAAATGTTTCAGTAATTTATGGACTGGTTCATAGGTGGAACTATGAAGGAATGGTTAGCGCTCTCAACTACCAATCCATAGGTCCCTGTGGTTTGAATCACAGCTATGGCACTGGAAATTTCAGAAATATTTTTCATCATTTACAGCACAACTGGAGATGAACTGGTTGGAAACCAAGAGTTAGTCTCTCACATAATTGGCAAGCTAATGATATTTTCAAGTTTACATTTGTATATTCTAATCTTGAATATATACACTGGCGCTACACTGCTACACTGATTATCATGTGGATACCATTATCTCTTCACATATGTAACATATAGAGTTTGTTGATATTGCAGGGAGTTTATCTGTTCTTCCGACCATATTTCATCTCATTTGTGGACTGCTGAAAGAAATGTCTCCAAAAACAATAGAGAAACAGAATAGTTCTGTAGTGAGTGTATGCATTAACTGTATACGGACATTACTTAACTCTAAACGTTATGATGGAGACAAGATGTCAGCTGATTGGCACAGACTTATACAAAGTTCCCTAGCAACTGTGATACAAAGTTCTATGTCTGGTAAGTGATTGTATGTTGTTGATTGGTGCGGGTTAGATGGTTATTAGTTGGATGGTTATTAGTTGGAGGACTATTTTATGTTTCGAATTTCAAATCTAAGAATTGGTGACCACAGAAAATGGCCTTGTACTGTATGGAATTACTGGCAAATTTCCTTACTTTACCAAATTCTCTTATCATTTCCTTTAGAATACATTTTTACCTGAAAAGAATGCTGTAAAGAAATATTTGATATTATTGGTGCAAGGTAAAGGTCTTGGAAATCAAGTGCTAACTTTATCCTCTTAAGTCTCTTCCAATATTTTAAACATTAGATTTTGGGACAACAATGAAATTGCCAAATATAACATAAGTTCCATTCACTTCAATATCCAATAAAAGGATAATTTCCCCTAAAAATATCGCGGCTAAGGCTGTTAGAGATTGTGTTGTATATTTCAGATACAGACTATCCTGGTATGGATGAGACAACATATCTGTATACCATTACTGTGTTTATGTATCACATGTCAGAGATTGTTCTTGTATATTTCAGATACAGACTATCCTGGTATGGATGAGACAACATATCTGTATACCATTACTGTGTTCATGTATCACATGTCATAGATTGTTCTTGTATATTTCAGATACAGACTATCCGGGTATGGATGAGACAACATATCTGTATACCATTACTGTGTTCATTATATGTGCATCACATGTCATCAATGCCATCCCTGTATTAGTGAAACCATGTATGAAAGCATATATAGACTGCTGGCAGTCAGATGTCACACAAGTATGTACATTGAATCTAGTATTATTGTACCTTATATTATTATTCATGCGAAATCGAGACTTTTGATTGATTGAGAGCACAATCATTCATTTTCGCGGGGGATTAAATTTCATGGATTTCGTTATTCACCTTCAACCACAAAATAAAATCCCAGCAAACAATTATTTTGAACCTTGTATTTAATACCTGAAATACAAAATCCACAAATTGACGTCCCATCGAAATGTTTATTTTTACAAAAAACGTCAAAATTAAATGATTTTACAGTATTTAAATGTTAATAAATTTATCATCCTAGTCCTATTGAGTCTGGATAAAACATTTATATATTAACTCTTAGAATAATCAATCAAGTATTGCGTGCAGCTGTCTGTTGCATGCACATTAAAAATATGAGCAGGACAAATGCAAGAAACTGTTTAAAATACAAATGTTCAACATAAGAATATGACTGTTCCCAATTTTCCCATTTTTGGACTTGGAAATGTCTTAATCTGTGTAAATGACACATTCTGTGTCTTTGGTCTGATTAAAGTATTACTTTAATTAAACATGTGCTCTACTTCTATCCCTGTTTTGTTTGTTATTCATTATGTATTTTACTTGAATATTACAGGTGAGATTAAAATGTTGTCAGTTGTTTACCACCCTCATCTCACAGATCCGATCTGAGGATTCCATGACATATATACATTTTATGGCACCAAAAATCATTGACTATCTATACACATGTAGTACTTCACCACCTAACTCAGAATGTGAGAAAGATCTACTTCTTGCTGCAATCAACACATTTGAAATGCTTATAGGCATTGCAGAAGAAAGTAAACGTAAGTTAAACATTTTTTTAATTCATGGCATTTTACTTTGTACAGCAGTATTTAGTCAAAGGTCATTCTATGTGTAGCTTTACCGGTATAACAAGTTGCTCCTTAAATGATTGACATAGAATCACCAAATTTTCAACAAAATGTTTATTGGGATACAGAGTTGCAAAATAAGGACATCTCATGAACACAAATGACTTAAGTTCTTAATGATAAAATATCCTATAAGATGATACCTTAGAATTTAGATTTATTTATGAATTTTAAAACTGCAATTTTCTACATTCTTGTTACATTTGAAAAATTTCTTGTTCTGTCCATCATGCAGTAATGATATATCTTACTATAATTTTCGTTTCAGGAATCACTTTATTGACTGTGTTCCTGCCTATCTTAGTATCATATCTTCTAGACGAGAAATCTTTACATACAGCTAATAAAATAACTCGTAAAATACATGATGAAAGTCTATCTCATTTGATGAAGATTGGACCGCAATATCCGGCACAATTCCGTGTGATAATGACGAACCAGACTGACTTAAAGGCTAGACTGGAAGCGGCCATCAAACTGAACCAGGAAACTAGGAGTGCAATGATCAAAGCCCAGGAGAAGGCAAAAATTGCAGCACAACCAGCTAAACCAACAATTACACTGAAAACAAACTTTGGAAGCTTTGCTTAAAACTGATTATTTTTGCACGCTGTTTGGTTATGAAATCGAAAATTCAAAATGTATGGTAGACCAGTATGCTCTGATCTAAAATCTAATGCAATATAAAATGAAATTTTAGTGCAGTAATGATTTAGTGTTCAAATTGTCATGTTAGTGTCTCTTGAATTTCCTTATTTTTGTTAGCTGTTTTGGTTAAATGGTATATAAGCTCTGGATGAAGCAAGGATTTAAGGTATTGGAACATATGAAATGCAGTTCTGTAGGACGGTTGAAAGCCTACGCATTCTGAAGTGATGTTTAAGACTAATTAAGTGGTTTATGAATGATCGAACCTGTCTGAAACAGCCAGTATTTGGGCGCAGTGTATGTTGCTATTTGAAGCAGGTGGCTGTTCAATACAGATGGAAATTGGTCAATTGAGATTTGATTTATTGACTGCTGGAAACAGGTGGTTGCTTAATTAAGGTGACACAGGGTTTCTTAACACTGATTTGACGTTTGCACCCACAGGTCCGAGAAATGTGTCGCTTATTAATACATATTATATAATATGTATATATAGATGACGTAGGACACTTTTCACAGACCTGTGGCTGCATCTAATGTATGCTAATAATAATTATTATTATGCTTGGGTATAACTGTGTTAGTTCAGCTGTATATTGGTATCTTGATACCCGTAATTTATTCATTTTTAAATTCCATTAGACTAAATCTTCAATGAAAGCTTACGCCTTTGAAAGTCTTTTATTCCGTATTCAGTTCAAATATCATGCCATGCTTTGATCAGTAGTATGGAACTGGTATTGTATTATGCTGACGTGAACTTGATGTGTGTGTTATATACTGTGTGTGATAAGTTCTGGGACAGAAATGTTTGTTTGTGTGTTGGTAACCTGGACTGTGTGTGTTAACCAGTATATCACATCTTTTCTGACCATGTGGTTATATAACTTTTGATAAATTGCTTTACAAGTACATGTAATCAGATGATTTGAGAAGTTGACTTTGCTTTGCGTATTGATATTCGATAAAAAAAATAAGCTGTCATAACTTGTTCCGTAAACCATGAGAGGTACTACTTAGTTGTTGTGTTCATCACACATACAATTTTATTCATCATGTTACTTATAAAGTAAATAGAAGTCATTGCTCAGCTTAGTGCTGTTTAACCTGGGATCCCATGCAGCTGGTGTACTAAACAAAAAATTGTCATATTTATAAAATATTGAATTACATGAAAACCAGAAGACTTCTAAATTTCGGTACGGTTCGGTATAAGCTTTTTATGAGCAAAATGATATTCAGACAACGAAAACATTTATCAGTTTACTGATCGTGTTTAGTTGCGGTGTGTCACTTGTTTAAATTGTATTGAGATATGTTTCATCTTGCCGAAATCCATTTAAAAAAGTTGATAGGAACATAATAATTGCTCTTTTAGAAGCAACAAATTCATCATTACTTAAAATTGAAGACATTTAAGCTGCTGTTAGAGAATATTGTATCATACTGAAATATACCGAACCGTTAGAAAAATTGACGGTATGTATCATACCGTGAGGTGAGCGTACCGTTACACCCCTAGCTTTTACTATTCTAGATTATACTGATATTGATGGATATAATATATCATAATATGATTATGGTTCAACTGTGATTCAAGAATGTTTCATTAGTCAGTTACCTATGTATGCATGTAACTTGTTTGAGATGATTACACTGTGTTTTGTGTGTGAAGTGATAACTGGCACTATCATGTCATTCCTCCATTCTACCAGTACATGTATCTGTGTGTATATGTGTGATCCATAGTTGTTGAGAAATATTGTTGGTGCTAAATCAAATCATGTGTACTCGTATTTATACCATAACTCATGATGCCTCGTGTCATTCAAGATCTTTTGCTATGCTTATAATATATCACATAGCAAATCATATAACTTTACTCGAAGAATTGGGTGTATATTGCTTTGCACTTTACAGTCAGTTGTTAGTTCATTAGACCAATTATAAATGTTTTCTGTTCAATAAGAATGGATTGGCCTAGAGTCGTCAAAATTGCAAGTTGGACATGACTGGTGACCCCTATTGATTTGAGGTTGCTAGGTCAATGGTTGGTGCAGGTCTGCAAGATCTTCAACATAAATTATTATTTAGCTGCCATGAGTGTATTACAACATCTCTTATATAAATGTCTGTCTGTTTGTCTACTCAGTACTGAGGACTATAAGTGACATAAGCATGTGTGCAGTGTGATTCTTTATTGGTACACTGATAGTACTTGTAGTTCCTCCTTCATTTGTTAATGTTCACTGTGTTATATACATGATCAGCTCCAGTATTCTAACAGTGTTAACTGTGCATATTTTTATATGATCATTGTGTATCATATCTTCTGTTTATTAGAGTTTGTGTACAAATAAATATAGCACTATATAACTTGGAAAGGGTATATTCAGCATAATATACATGTACACATCATATGCAACTTTGGTGGTATATACTGTAAAATCATTAATTTTCGTGGGGGATTAAATTTTGTGGATTTCGTGGTTCACCTCAACCACGAACTTTAGTCCCAACAAACATTTCTTTTGATCCTTGTTTTATTAACTGAAATGCAAAATCCACGAATTCAAGTCCCAACGAACTTGTCTTTTTTCCCAAAACCACGAAATTTTGTCCCAACGAAATTAAATGATTTTACAGTATTATTTAGTCTGGAGTTGTGGCCCTTTGTGGGAGATATACATTTTGTGTCATTATTTCAGACATTACATTCAACATTTGTAGACATTTTCCTTGTGGGTGTCATTAAATATTTCCACTAGAATTACCTGTACAAATAAATGCTTATAATTAAGACTTTGCTTATAGAACCTGTACTCAGAACTGTAGGTAGTTGTGTAACTTGACGGAATGTGGAATAACCAAATACCTGTGATTAGATCACAGGAGAACCATATCTAATTATACTAACTAAAAGAGCTTACATCACTGTATGGTCATCTGTGATTGATGTTTATTTCTTCTATGTTTAATATATTTCTCTTTGTTTTAAGTTTAAGACTTCTATGAAGTATGCACTTGTCGATTAATATACTAATATCTTAAGTTTTTATGGTCAAACAATGTAAAATACGCTTTGATATTTTTATAGTAAAAGTCAAACTTTGAATTCAAATTAATTTTTAATTTTTAAAGCTGTTTTATGTTACAGGAAATCAGTTGTAAATTACTTAAAATCATGAGTGTGTAAATATGTGTTTTGTTGTTAAGGTTTGTATATAAGAACTTATGAACTTTGTATATTCTGCTTGCTACTGTAAATATACATGTACAATAATGTTCTGTTTGTGTAATTGGCTTTATATATATAGAATCATGCATTCACAAAGAATGAAAATAATAAAAACATTATATGTGATAGTTTGTTGGTTGTTCTGTCCTCAAAGTTTTCACCTTGTATAGTATATGAATTCTTATTTAGAAAGAATTGCTGAAAAATATGTAGGCTTATAACTTTTTACTTGCGTAAAAAGCACCTGACATCTTGTCCACATAAATCCAGAGGTGAATGCCTTCAGGTGTATCATTTCAGACCGTATCAGCTATTGAGCCAACTAGAATCACTACAGCACTGAGAAAAATAAAGTAATTTGCTTACTAACACTACAGTACAGGAGAAATCATGTTTTTCATTACTGGCTGCTGATAAATGCTGGATTCTTGGCCTAGGTAATTGTATGTCGGCCATGATGCTGTATAACAGGTAATTGACCCACAATGTTTTTACCTGAAATTTATAAGATATTCGACCCATTCCCTCTCTGCAGAGTTTACAAATGAAATTACCATTATGAATATGATGACAGTACACGTAATGTCCTGGAGGTAAAAAAGGTGCACTGCCTCTCGGGGGCTCAACCCTGATGGGTGGTGGATAGCCAGGGAATCAGCTGTGTTTTTACCTTTCAGCATCCCCTGCACTGCCTGGGAAATGTTGGGGATTTTTTCTTCGACCCAATACCCAGGAACCCAGTTGTTAGGGGCCAGGAAATGCTGGAGATTTTACGCACAGCTCTACCCCACAGGCCGGGGAATGGCAGAGTTTTACAACCCAAAAGTATAAATCCCTACTCATCTCTGATAGTGGGGGGACCTCGGATGCAACTGACGTGTGCATAATGGATATAAAAAAAAATTGCTGTAGGCTTACAATTTTTTTATTATATCAACACATATTTGCTGACAACAATATCCCCTCACATTAATCATACAGCTTCTTGCCTCTAAATGATCTCCATAATATTTTACTCATCTAAGATACATATTAAATTTTTGATTTTTTTACACTGTTTAAAATATTTAAGTGCATTAATTTTTGCTCTTCAAATTAAATCCGGTAGTCCGTTGTGTACGAAATGTAAACAGTACGAATAGATTACCAGAGTTGCGTCCCTTGTATATTTTGTATCAATGCGCGCACTATTTCTATAACATTTTCCATAATAATTAAACAAATATACATCTGTAATCTTAGGAAATTATAGGAATTTGTTATTTATCTAAATTGTTTCACTACATCGTATTTCAAAGAAAATAATAGCCCGTTTAAATGGAATAATTTACATAGCAACAGCGGATGAACACCGCGTCATTGGTGTGTTGTTAGGCATCGAAAATATAACGGAAGTGGATGTCAACAACAACATAAAACACATTTTCAGGTTTATTTCGAAAAATTATATTAACACAATGTCTGGTGGACGTCAACCATTATCACCTGCTGAAGCTAGAGAACTCGGTGAGCAGAGGGAGT
Source organism: Spisula subtruncata (assembly GCA_963678985.1). Lineage (NCBI taxonomy): Eukaryota > Metazoa > Mollusca > Bivalvia > Venerida > Mactridae > Spisula > Spisula subtruncata. The sequence goes on from OY787661.1 coordinate 23,626,589, forward strand.
CGTGGTGTGCCGTTGAGATGAAAAAAGAGGAAAGTTTTGCACGAAGGGAAAGGCAACATTCAGATTCCATACTGAACAGCACCGTGTTTGACATTCACAGACCAGAATTTGAGCAAAGATGTACCTTCGCACCTAATGCACCAACTCACAGGGAGAGGAGACATTATGATCAACAATGTAAGTAGCATGCTTTATGCAGAGTCAGTGCATGGTCTAGCCAATAATCACCAAATTGTACCTTGGATCAAGTGGTGTGGGTTTTATTCCTGTATTAGTCACCGCTTAATTTCTCAAAGAAAGAACACCAGCATTGCTGTTCTTAATCAATGAGTGTGTGAGAGGGTTTAAGAGTCAATGTAATTTGGTTGCAAGCCTCATCATGTTAACTGCCTACTCAGGGCTCGACACTAACACTGGTCCCGGCGGCACTGAAAATCTTAAAGGACCAGTAAATGTTTTCTTTACAAATTGAATGCTCCTTTATTCTGTCGGACCAGTGGCAGTGACCAAAAATACTGACCGATGGGAAGTTGACAACCTTATCGACTCCTAGTCCTAGGGGTAGACTCTGGTCAGTTCCTAGACCCGGGAGTGATTATGTGCCCCAACCCTGGGGATTTAGGCAGTAAGCATTGTCTCCAGGTTGGGGATTTAGATATCAAATAATTAAAAATGTCTAATTTCCCTGGGTCGTCCTCCACCCATCACATGTACTAACATCTTGATGTGAGTTGGAAAAATGAGCTGACCTTCATGAATCATGTTTTAGCATGACAAACTGATTACTCTTTGTTATAATTACAAATTTATAAACAGATTTTAGTCTACAGTATGCCAACAGACATTTGGGGGGCGTTATTAGAAACTGTTTGAAATAAAAACTTTCAATTCAGCCAAGTATATATTTTAATCTGTGATACCTGTACCCATATTCTATTTTTTGCAGCAAAATATTCATTGAGTCAGAGTGAGTATGAATAGGTAATAAGTAACAGCAATCAATAACCATCATACATTTATTAATAACATGTAGCCCTGTATCTTACATTATAATAGATAATTGGTAAAAACTGTCTTGCATGATTCTAGTATGTCTTAACACTGAAATTAGCTAAACGTGACCTATACAATACAAAAATTTAAGAAGCCGTTTGTATGATGATAATCATAAATGCGTAAAACTGAAGTTTACCTTCTTCTTCCAATTTACATGACCACAATCAATATGCTGATTTTTCTGTCACAACTGTAGTGCGCAAAATGATAAAAACCGGATTTCAATACATTTCTTTCGTCCGAAACACACATTTCTAAGATTCTCCTACATTGTAATAAAGTTAAATATAAAAGCTGTTTTTGGTTACTGTAGTAGTTCTCCTTATTAGCGCTAAAATGCTTTTGTAAGAAAATTAGACAATACAATGATTTTAAGCCTTTTCTCTTGGTAGAGTATCAATTTTATTTCTCCAATATTTATGTATCAATATGTGAAAAAAATACTAATATGCATGGATTTAAGGATAAAGTGATTAATAAAGCTTACTTTAATATGCTTGCCACAATAAGTCTTATTTCTTATTCAAGATTTTCTTACTAACTTTTGATTTTGTAATATTTGAATTATCTTGAAGCTATTGTTGCTTTGAATAGATACAATTAGTAATAGTTAACAACTCTCTTCTATTCTGTTATAGTGCATGTTAGGATAGTTCACTATGTTTTAGTTAGCAATGGATAGACTGTCGTTATAGAAGCTAAATTCTTCATGGCTTATTGTATACTGGTATATATTCTGGAAAAATATAGATACATTTTTTTGTACTTTTAAACTGAACTACTCCAAAATGTACATATTGTAATCCTACTGTACAATGAACTGTATGCTGTTAAAATTGGATACCTATTTGCTGAAAGTTTGGATTACATCTACTGTATTGATTACTGTTTTTTTACGGACCTGGACACATCATTTGGCAGTACCTGTATCTTGTTGTTTACATAACGGTAGTCAATGTTGATACATTTATTTATGTTGAAAATGCAACTAAGCAGTGACATATTTTCTAAATAAAGAATACCACAGTGAGTATATCGCTGGCTAAGAATGTGAAGGTCGTAAAACTAACACATACCGGTATTTGAAATCTGCATCATAAGGCACTTCTTATGAGCCCAATTTCATGAAAATCGGAACTTGTCATCTTGACCAAACTGAAGTTGATGAAACTTATTTTCCATAAGTAAAGAGTGATTTTCAGACAGTTTTTTTTTGCTTTCTCAAAATATCAATTTTATACTTGCGACTTTCTCATTCTAAGCCAGCAATGTGACCAAAATATTCCGTTATAATATCACTGACTTTAAAAACAGTGAGATGTGTTTATGTACATACATAAAATATAATTATTTTTCTGTCCATTTCAGTTACTAGTCAAATCAACATCTAAAAGATACAAAGAAGAAAAGAATCCTATGAAGAAATGGAACATAAAAATCAAAATGCAGAATTTTAATATAAAATAAAAAATGATTAATCAATTTATTGTATTACAACTGAAAGATTTCTGTTGTGAATAAGAACATTAATTTTGTCATTTAGTTTACATCTTATATGCAAATGAAATATGATTGTCATTTGTGATGTAGTTTATTGTAAACGAATGTAATGTCTTTTGTTATATAATGTGTCCCTAGATGTTTTATCTACTGTTATAATATAGTTTTTTAAAGTCTTTAAGATTTTATAATTATTATTCCTTGTATGTCTACAAAGGTTTCCAACAACCATGGCATGGATTAGATGGGTATTATTTCAAAGTTGACTCAGCCAATCGTGAATCAGTTTTATGTCCTACTGTTTATTGCATCACATTTGTAATGGGTGCACTGCAAAACTGTAATATTGTGATTAGAGGTCAGTCAGGTCTGGCTTGCCTTGAAAGTTGAATATCTGTGATATTTGAAACTCTGCAGTGACTGTATTTTACACTTTTTGTACATGGAGAATATTTGTTTTAATAGAAATAATTAACTTAGCAACTAACTCTACCCCACAGTATTAAGCATTGTATACACTTTTTATATTTTTATTTTACAAAATGCAATTTAATTTATTTACATGAAATCAAAAGAATGTTTACTTTATGAAATGTTATTTGAAAGGAAATATTTGTTGTTGTTGTTGTTTTATACCGAAGTCTGTGTTGTAAACCATGTATGTGTTAAAACTGAGTAATGATTCTACTGAATGGTTATTTATAAGAGGTACTAAATGAACGTTATCCCTTTGAATGATGTCTATTTATGAAGTCTGAGTTTTATTTGTCATAATTGACATAATGCCACTTCAAAGATTGCTACAAAGTATTATTTCAATTTTGTGAAAAACTGTTTGTCGAAGATTTTCTAGTGAATTTATTGGATATGTGCATGTACAGTGCTAATAGTATAGCTTACCACTACGATCTTTCTACAAAGTGTACTTGTGATGTCAATGCGACTCGATGGACGAATCATGTAAAATTTGCATAATTATCATATATTTATCGTATATAATCATGTTTCCAACTCATTTATATTATTATATCGTCAGTATTATATCCCGTTTTGTTCAGTATTACAGAAATGTGTTGTGAAATTATACAATATGTAGATTCACTCAATTTCGTTGCATTGCTCATTAAATTTATTTACATTTTATCATGTGTTTGTTTTCTTCCTCCCTGGTACTTGGAAGAACATTCCCTGTATACATGTATGGTACAGCTAGGCTTCAATTTGGTAATATATCTGGATTAACCTTCTTATTCCGAACTTTGACAATGTAAGGTATATATGATGGTAAATGACTTCCAAGTTTGAAAGCAATGCCTTGATGGACTTCAAAAAATATTTGAGTTTGAACATCTTGAAAGTTTTGGTTAACATTTTCGGATGGACAGGACAATCGCTACTTGCCTTCTGCATCAGTACTAGATACTGTTTTATACAAACAAAACTCTTGAGAGGTCGGAAATGCTAATTCAGCCTAGATTATTATGAAATTGTGTCCCATGTATTAGCTCCCTTGTCTTATGATCAACATCATCATTTTGGTCCAACGGCAACTGTTGCAGCCAGTTGGAAGTACATCTACATCTAGTTATACTCCCTAGCATTCATTAATGAATATAATTGGAAGTTGTGTCTGACAAGGGAAGACTTAAAATAAAAAATCGATGAAGAGAAAGAGGCGGGATACAACGAATCCAGGTGCGATACCCTTAGTAGCTCATTCCGAATAGATTCCTTGGTTCTTTAATGTGCCCGGTGTAGAGCACCGATACACGCTTAGTATAGTGTATATATGTTCATGAAGGTATCATAGTGAGAGTAACTGTACCAATAGTATCTATACATGTCGATGGCTTAGAATTAGAAGGTCGTAAGTGCCTTTTAAGATTCATACATATTTAGAATAAGCATCACAAGGTGCTTCTTATGAGCCCATTTTCATAAAAATCTGAACTTGTCATGTTGACCAAATTGATGTTGTAAAAGTTTGTTTTACCATAAGTAAAGAGTAAATGTCAGACAGTTTTTCCGTGTTTTCTCAAAATATCGATTTGGTAGTTACGACCGTCTAATTCTAAGCCATCGATGTATTGCATAGTCCTGGGATGGTATTCACAAAGCACAAAACATAAATATTTTCAAAAGTTTAGTTGCAAGTATTTTCCAAGAAACCAAAAATAACCCATGTTTTCTTTGTGAATATTGTAGCTCTTTATATAATGCTTATTAACAATGTAAAACATTGATAATTTTGATTCTCCTGTTCAGCCGACACATTTAAAGGAAATTGTAAGCTTTTAAGAAATTCAAAGTTTTCTTATAAATGCTTTCTGAATACCGCCCCAGGGAACTGTTTTATCAAAGCACCTATGGAAATCGTAAACTTGGGTTCAAAATTAAATTCGTTATAAATCGTTAACAATTACAAACTGGGGCAAGATATTGTTTGAAGGAGTTTCTAAGCTGAATATTGGTTAGTATTGCAGCTCCGTTTGCCTCACTTTGCAGATGTTAACGTATTACAAAGAATTTAAATTTGACTGTAAGTTTAGGATTTGCGTAAATGCTTTGATAAAACAGTACCCAGAAGCACAACTAGCACAAACATTTTTCATATTTGGAAAAATGTGTAAAGCTCATTCCACAAGATGTGTGCCTTATTCCAGTGGTTAGTGTGCTGGATTAGGAATAACAGGAATAACAAGCAATCTATACCTTCTGTCGAGTACACAAAAACACAAGCCACAAGATTTTAATATGTAATATTGCATTTATTTTGTTCCATTATTATATATATCATTTATAAACATGCTCAATTTCTGATACTAAAATCTTATACTCTAATATATAATCTACAAGGATTCTGATCTGTACAGTAATGATACAAATGTATAATGATTCTGTTACATAATATAAAACCTCCAATGATATGTAAAATGACATTTATATTCGTCAACAGAGATAATAAAATGTATGTAACATATTCTAAAGTATTTTAATGTAAAATAAATTCAAAATAATTATGTAATATCATGTATACACAAAACAACCTGGGTTTTTGATTCATTAATCAAATTAGGCCAGATCTGGGTAAAAAATCACAATATATGTTATATATATAATATTCAAGTTAAATATTGACTGACCACAATTATTGTATATTCACAAATATAGCATACCACCAGCTACGGTCCAAGTATCCAACATGCAATAAATACGAAATGTCTGTAATTACAAAATCGCGAACTTTTCAACACATGAAAATACCCTTTTATATAGTAAATACAAAAACTCTGGGTAATACATTCAACTCTCCAAAGATTATATATGTATTGCAGATAATAGAAAAAAATTGCAAATCATGATCTATTTTTTTAACAAAATCTGAAATTCTGTATACTAGAGTATGGTAAATACTAGGTCACCCAGAAAGTGCTCACTCAGACCTTTGTAACAATATGAACTGTAAATAACTGATTTTCGTTGGCATTACACATTGCATACTTTAGTATAATGCAACTTTGTGGGGTGTGACTTAGAAGATTACAAAACCTAGAAAAAGAAACATTAATTCTGTGTATTGGTGGTTGATTATTTGTTGGTATTAGTTCCTGTTGTCTAGTTTAAATACTAATTCAATGAAATGTCACCCCCAGATAAAATAATAGTTTTACGGTATATGGCAGTGAAAGTATGATGAAACACGCGCACACACATCTAGGGATCAAAATATGACAGAACCGATACAGCAGAAGCAAGAGGTTCAATAGTTCTTGGACCAATGGTACATGAAGCATTTATGACAAGTAGCTCAATAATGAAGGGTGGCAGAAAATGAAATCAGAATTAAAACAAATGCTTAATGGATTATTTTATGTAATAAAATGTGACAATTATATGATAAGAGACAATACTGTACACCAGACAGGATTCACAGCCAGACATATAAAACAATTCAAGAATATGAAACATAAAATGTTGAGCCGAGACTTTAAAGAAGAACATACCCACCATCACAACCAAGTAGATTAATTCAGTATCCCACCAAACTGCAGATAACCAAATATCCATCAGTCTGAGGATAGAATGATGGTAGGAAATTAATCAGGACTACCAGAAAGTGCAATTTTAAGAATGCACAATGGATAACTATTTTACAGTATTTGTATAACAAGAGTGCATTCAATGCTGCGTAGATAAACGAGATAAACTGCTTGTTTCTTCTGAGAGAAAATACTACAACCAACAATACATGATCAATATGAAGGCAGAATACATTCCGCAATGATACACATCTCTATTTATAACAATAATATCTAAAAAAATTGCACCAAGCTTGTAACATATAAATACAATAACTGTTTTCAGCACACAACAAAAAAATTTTGGTACAAGAAAATTTGTATATAAAATTGAAGCGAAAGCAATTAATTCCATCTTACTTTCAGCAAAATGCAGATTAGTTTTTACAGATTATCTATTTGACAAAAAATGATATCATAAAGATTCTACCATATCTGTTTCTGATGGAAGAATATATTTGATGCCTCCGTACCACAATCTATGCTTTAATATAAAATTCGGAAGACTTCACATTCTAACAGAAAAACCTTTCCAACAAATATTAAATGAATACAAGCAATCTTGATTAAATGGATTGCAGCTGACATTGTAACATTGATATGGCCGACATTGTACTGTTAGAGTAGCAGTATCGTTACAGCAGATGTCAGTAAGTCCCATAGGACATTACACAAGAATAAGGCACTAGTTATATGTAATAATGCTTGCTTCATCTAGATTACAGACTGGCCATGAACTGGCAGGAAACCTGTATCTCACACTATATGTTAGATCAACATTGAGGAAATCACTCTCGGACCAAGATATCTTTATAATGCCCAACACAAATATGGGGCTCGCCCCTATAGTAAATTTATCTACAGATTATTTTGATACTTAACATATATCATATCTAAGAGTTTTTTAGAAATCTTTTTTTCTATTTCTGATTTTCCGCCATGTTATGATCAATGTTTCAAATCTGATAGCATTTCCATCTTGGCAATCTAGATCTTTAATCTCTATGTTTACATGTCTTCTATCAGTTAAAGTTTCTTGCATTTGTTCCATCTATTGACATACTGAGTACTGAGGTGTGGTGAATCAGATAACATTGCAATCTAGGCAAAGTATATTATTTTTTCACATATGCATGTATCTTGAGTATACTTATACTATCTCACACTTTACTAACAATTCAATCTTGGCATAATATACCAAAATTTCATACACATTCACTCATCTTAGGTCCATTAACTGATAACATTTGACCTCGGCACAATATGCCCAATTATCATATACAGCAGTCATATATCTTCCGTCCACTTTAATTTCCTGCAGACCTTCCTTCCACTGAAGTCCTGCATCTCTCTACAGCAGATATTCCTGTTACTACAGGCGTTTCAAAGTCTCTGAGTAAACACACAAGTCAATCTGAACGATTGTGAAAAAATAATTTCTCCCAATATTTGATTGTTCTCACTTGATTTGTTATATATGCACTGTGATTATATATCAACGAATCCATACAATGGGCACCCACTGTGGCTCCACTTCTATCTTGTTAATCACTTCAATAAGTTCATCAAATGCCTTATCCATGTCTGTATTCACTAATACATGATCAAAGAAATGTCCAAACTTATTCTCCATCTCTCTCGCTCTCTCGATAATATCACGCAGTTCATCATCCTGTAAATATAACAACATACAAGACATTACTAAACCATTGTTGCAACATAATGCAGTACCTTTTGTCAGCTTTCTGCAACACGATTGTATCTCTCTATAAAGTATATGGTGAGATACAATCTTCTTGCACTAAAGGGACATGAAAGCTATTTAATACAATTTAGTTTTATAAAAGTAGCACTTTGCAAATGTAAAGTATCTCTTGATCAAGGCTCAAAAAACAATTTGGTCCATGTAGGTTTATGTATTATATTGAGACCATTTAAGCAGATAGACAGACAGGGATAGTTGATGTATTTTTTTTCAACCTCATCCCTATTGAATGAGGTTACACATGTAGGTAGTGATTAAAGTGACATGTATAAAAACATCAACAGAATCAAGTAGCTCAAGCTCTGTTTCTCTAACATAACATAAAATCAGTTTTGATCATCAAATTGACCAATCATCAGGCTTCAAAGACACATATCTTTTTTACACAGGCCCAGGTCATATTATTCAAAACTCTTTACACATGTATAACACATTTAAAGTTACCTTAATATCACCGCCACCAAGTCTTTGTTGCATCTGTCGTAATTTCTCTATATTGGGAGGATACACAAATATAACATACGGCTTCAAGTCAGTCCCATGTAACATATATAATGCCTACAATAAATAATAACACATTACACTAAGAACATCAAGATAAAATAAGACATGTTTAACTCTTTTACAGACATTCTTTAAGATTAAAAACATCTAATGAAGCACAGCTCTGAAAACCGAGTTAATTAGAATGTAAAGTCAGTTTACTCAAGAAAAATGGTAAAACACAACTTATGTTGTTTTTAACCAAATAAAAAGCTCAACTCTAGAAATTATTTCCATTGATCCTAAAATTTAGTAGTGTTCAATAGGACAGCAATTGATTATGAATATCCAAACTTATATTACATACAAGAATTACAAAATATTTCAAGAAACTAGCATGAGATATTTATTGAACAACTCAATGATAAGTACTGCAAACTAAGCAGAAAATTTTACCTCAGGGTCTGTATTGAGTACACATATTTTGCCACTGTTGATAACTTGTCTGACAGCATCGACACTGGTACCATACAAGTTCTTCTCATACTCTCCTTGTTCAATAAACTTATTGCCTGCGATATCATTCTGGAACTGAGCCCGTGATACAAAGTGATAATCTTGTCCATCTATTTCTTGTTCGTTTTCTGGACCAGTGATCTTTCTTGGACGACTAGTATCTGAAAGAAATAAAAACATTATGTTAGTATGTTCGTTTGTTTTTGATTGTTTGTTTGTGATCAACTGATACGGTCCTTACTGTGAGGGACATTCTGTATTTCCGCACCAAATTTGGTCTATGGCCCCTTACATTTAGAGAACTTGTACAAGTGAAATGTACAGGCATAAACAGCTCCTCAGGTCAAAAGTGATTATTTCTGTACTTTGTGGTAAGTGTCTGCCCTGTCCAATTTTTCATGATCTTTTTTTCCACAAGTCTGTACAGAGCCCTAGAAGTCTAGATACAAAATACCAAACACTTAAGTCATACTTACGAGGAATTGCTGCAGCAAATCTGTCATAGTCTGACTCCATCAATCGTTGACGTAGCTCATGACGACCAACATTACGCGGACCAATCAGAACAATAGGCCTTCGACGATTAGGCTCTGGGTAATATTGGGCAACTTCTTCATAGGACAATACTTCTTCACTTTCTAGAAAATTAAACAAAATATTTGTTACAAGGAATGCTTCCAAATGTTGAAATGTTTAATGGCATACAGTGACTAAGGAAAGGTCGACTTGATTTTACCTAAACCAAGAAATAAGGTATTCTTATGAGGATATGCATATTTATTCTGATGTTTAAGGTAAAGGAGTTTGCAATTTTACAGGAAATGCATAGGATAGCTGTGACTGATGTACAGTGAACTGAGCATTGGATTTGTGACTAAGAATGTGCCTTTGTAGTCTTTAACTCATCACATAAACATTTTTTTAGCTCACCAAAAGCTCCCAAAATAATGTGAGTTTTCTAGACTCAGTTAAGAAATGTTGATCTCCAAAGACACCTCATGACCGATCATGTATTTCTTTCTCATCCAATATCTTTATAACCTTTTGTTACCTTCATGCGTTCCGTATCATCATAAACCTTTCACCACTTACCCTCACTTTTCACCATTGCTTTCTTCCTTTTCTTCTTATTAGCTCGACCACATGAACACGATCTTCCCTTCTTTTGATTCTCCTTGTTTTCAGCACCTATTGCTTGTTTCATGGACTCCCGCCTATAAAAACACACAAAATTCAAATTACAAAGGTAAATGCAAGTCTCAAAGGCTCACGTCTATAAAACACACAATTCAAATGACAATGGTAAAACAATCCTGTTTTCGTAGAGATATAAAAACTGTCTAGAATTTGTGATGTCGTATTGCACAATACAACTGACAAATTACAACTCTTCTCTGAACAAACAGTTTACAATCCTTGCACAGAATGACAATTTATTGCATTAATTCTGCAGAGAATCTGTCACTTTCAGGAAATATCCTTCAATAAATTAAACTCCAAGAAAAAATTTAAAAAAATTAACATTGCATGGAATTATTTTAAAACAGATCATTCCATGAAAATCAAGAACAATTTAAATAGCAAAGCAGCATTAAAGATTTTTAGATTAAATGTGGAACTAAGTATGAAATGTAACAAAAGGCTAGCATCTGGTTGATGGAAAACTTGGGAAACAGAGCACCAGATCAAGGAAAAAAATTTTGGGAATAAGACAAGAATTATGACTTACTGTTCATGGAAAAGGTTACTGTGAACTAGCAACTTACTGTTCATGGAAATAGTGATTGGGTATTAGAATAGAAAGTTTATTTATAGTTTTAATATGGAAATATTTACTGTGTATGTTCATGGAAAGCTTTACGAAGTATGTTCATGGAAATATTTACTGTGTGTATGTTCATGGAAAACTTTACTAGGTATGGTCATGGAAAGCTTTACGGGGTATGAGACTTACTGTTCGTGGAAAGCTTTCTGTGTATGTTCATGAAAAGCTTTACAAAGTATGTTCATAGAAAGCTTTACTGGGTGCCAGACTTACTGTTCATGGAAAGCTTTACTGGGTACGAGACCAGCGAGTGATTGGTAATCTTCCTCTCCCTCTCTGTAAGCTTGCCACCAGTTAGGATCCTCCTGGGCAATCACATGTAAGATATCTCCTTTCATGAAGGATACACCTAACTCACGACATGGTATATACAAGTCATCATCAGGATCATAGTTGTATAATGCTTTCACATGCATCTGTAATATAAATACAGTCAAATCAACACCAGTGTAAACAAACAATGCTCTGAAAGTATTTTCATTACTAGTAGCAGCACTTAAAACTACTTGCATAGTGAATCATTGACTACCAACTTGTGAAAGTTCTACAGTTTATATACTAGAGGATTATATTACTTACAATGGTACCAGCAGTTGCAGATGGAGGTGTCATTTCATTACTCGGATATATTGTGAATGTAATTCTTCCACTCATATTGGCCTGAAATAAATCATAAGAAACGTCATAACTAGAATGGTCACTGAATGATGATTGTGAAACACATTCTTACAGCTAAGATTAATCACTCTCGACACCTCATTCCTGATGGTATCCATCTATAACTGCAATCATAGCAGTAAGGGGAAATAGAGAATAAAGCATAAATGTATATTAGAGTGATATCTTGGATAGCAGACTTGTTATTGACTGTTTTCAGTGATCCAGACAGCAATCTCTCAAAGGCTCTAGTGTACTTACTACTGAACGTACCCAGTATCATATGAGAAGAGACATAAGCTGGGACTGAAAGAATGGTTCAGTATAAAGCCAGTCAGCCAGTGATATATCTAGCATCTAGGAGATAAAGAAGACAATTTCTGTGACAATCCCATAATGTCTTATTCATTTATATTGAATGCATAATAATTGCAAGATAAAATGGTTGCCAGATTAATTTTATAGCAAAATGCCTCGGAGGAAGTTAAATGATATCTCTGATGTCATAAATAAGTAATGGGAATGATATCATAACAAACATACAATCCCAGCACAATCAGTAATTGTTATTGAAATGATTTCTCCAGTTAACCCCACTATTCATAAAAGGATGCAAAAAATGAAATTTCAGGAAATGTTATATTGTTTTTGTCTTAACACCATGTCTCATTATCCTGACACAGTGTCAACCAGCAGTTATAAGTACCTTACAACACTGTGGGTGTGTTCAAAACATCTGTTTTCTCTGTTCCGGAACAGACGGAACAGAGAACAGACTTACGAACAAACCTGAACAGTGTTCTGGACATGTTCTATCTGTTCCCAAATAACAGGTGGTGCAAGCAGAACAGGTCACGTGATTAAAACAACAACAAGACAACCCAAAACTTCACAAAATATGTTATTCTGATGAAATTGGAAATAGTATGTCAACGGGGTAAACGGAATTGACCGAACTTTTTCAATGGAAAATTTTCTAGTGGCATTTTTCTTCCACCAATATAACGGCTGCAATTAACTATACCGACCACCTTAAAAACTTTAATTCTTAATATTTTTATTGTAGTTACTTCCTGTTTTGTTCTGTTCCTGTTCCATTTTGTTTGTAAGTCGTTTGGAGTGGAACACTGTTCGGAACAATTTTATTTTGTTCGAAGTTGTTGGAACAGGAACAATCAGAACAGTGTTTAGAACTGCCGTTTCAAACACACGCTGAGCATCAAGCAAGGGATGTTATACCAGTTAGTACCATTTGATAGATTTGTTATGTATCAGCCTGGGATTGAACCCGAAACCTCTCACACTTGAAGCAGACAGATTGTGTTCAATGTACAAAGGTTATAGACAGATGATTTTGACTTCAAACTAACTTTATCAGTTGTAACATTTAACGAGGTATATTTTGTCCATGGTGGGAAGGTTCTGTCTTCATGTACCGGTAGTGTCACCCACCATCTGTGTTCTGTCATATAACTGAATTACCAACACCGACATTGAGATATATCTATGAGTTAATTAGATTATGTTAAGCCTAATTAGATCAAGTCTGTATACGTCCTTGGAGTAGATCTAATATCTAGGTCCTAATTGTATAGCTAACTTGGAAAGCACCATATTGGTACATATATTTTTTATGATTGTATAATTGTCATAATGCAGGAGGCGTTCTCCATTTATTATGTCTCCCGACACTGTAACTGTTTTAAATTATTGAAATTGTATTGGCATCAAAAAATTTATGCAATAATTAAGACTTTTGTTTAAATAAAAAAATTATGGGCTATATAAATTTCTAACACAAAATTCATACATATTTTTTAGATCAATTAAGTGGGGACTGGATTTTGACTAAAAAATCATCTTCCATGATTAATACTGAAATGATTTTACATACTTTTGTGGGACTTTGCACTTTTTATGTGCCTGTATGCTACTTTTGAGAGGATGTGCAGTTTCTATGTGTCTTTACAGTACTTTGAGAGGCTGTGTATTGAATTCAATTCAAACACAGTTTTAGATACGTCTGTGAGGCTATGCACATTCTATGGGGTATTTACAGACAGACAAATTCCCTGATTTTCTTCTACAGAATATGATTTCCGTCAAAGGACCTTTCTCTTAACTTACAATAATACTTTACGACTGAGGCACACAATGGGCATCATATGCGAGACAATTGATGAAAACTGGGAAAAGGCAATTATCACTTAAAACAGACTCTCAGACAATAATCAATCCATCATATAGGACTATCATAGAAAGAAGACAAATTACAAACAGCAGAAATTCAATGTAAGATTTACACTATGGACTTAAAGTAATCAACAGTCTGTGAGTAGTACACGTCTAGTACCAGTCTACATAAAATACACCACACTTTATAGTGCCAATGATCTTTTTTATTCTATGTTAACATTTCCTGCACCAGTCAGCATTCTGAGAACAAGATAATGTGTACATATACTAGTCTATCAGTCTACTGCGCCTCTAGCTTGCAAAAGTAAGAAAGTTTGGTTATAACGGTTTTACACTGTTTGCCAACAGTTTTTTCAGTCAAATATATATAAAATGGCCACTAACTGGAAAGTGGCTCTACAATAGTTGGTGGTCAGATTTGACAAATAAGTTCAAAATGTGAGCATTTTATGCAGTTTTTAATATTATATCATTGACTATTTTCGATACATAGTGGCATATTTAACAGCCACATTAATGTATTAATAGCCAATGCCCATGAGTATACATATAAATGCTAGTCTAGACCGGTGAATGCTTTATGACATTTTAAAAGGAAGCAATTTGCAAATGTCTTGGAACATTCTGGATGACAAGGTTATTGGGACATATCCTGACACTATTAACCCTTTACTGCCATAAACCACTTACTAAAGTAATTCATAACTTGTCCCTTAACAACATGTATATACAAATTAAGTATATTGTAAAACTACATACATTTTATTCATGTTGAATTTTAAACTACAAAATATTTCAAAAGAAAAATCATGTATGTATTAAATCATGGTTTTTTATTGTGTTTTGCGCTTCTTCTTTCAGTCAGATACAGCATTATGTTCAATAACAACTTCCCTCTCTGCCATCAACAGACAATTTCTCCACATATCGAGGACAGGACTGAAGCCAGTGTTGTGGAAGAATATAACCAGAACCAGTTGGCCATTCAAGGAAACCTAGACAAGCCAAAGATGCACAATACAACTGATGCAAATTTCAGAAATTACCACCCAATGCCTTAAATGGCACCCATAACCTAATTTGCAAATGCTTTTATTCCAAGATTTCCTAAGAGGGAAATATGATTAATAAAGTCATTCAGCCAAATATTTAATTTGCAAGTTCTAATTTTCCAACCCACAAAGCTTTCTTGCATTTAACAGGATGTTTTAATACCATCTGATAAATTGCTTACATTAAAATTTTCCATTAGCTATTATTGTATGAATTTTATCTGCATATGAATTTGATCAGCATATGAGTTTCAACAAGGATTTTACCAAAAAACGATTCATCAAAGTCAATGTGCATTTATCATTACAGATGGTTTGATTGTAAAACTCTCCAGATATTTCCATGAAAACTACCGTATACCTCCAACTATCACTCACACTATATCAACCCAGAATTGTAACCAACAATCAAGATGCATCCTTTACATATCTCAAGATATTTCCATGTTTCTGATTGGCCGATCAGCAATGACCATATCATTTCATCAAATTGTCGCATATTTTGCATTTGGGTTGTATTCAATATTGATTTTACCTGACTTCAGGATATGGACAACCAATCAGAGCACGCAATATTAAACTCTTGGTCAACAACAGGGATATGATTGTCTATCCTTATTCTCCTA
Source organism: Spisula subtruncata (assembly GCA_963678985.1). Taxonomy (NCBI): domain Eukaryota; kingdom Metazoa; phylum Mollusca; class Bivalvia; order Venerida; family Mactridae; genus Spisula; species Spisula subtruncata. The sequence goes on from OY787661.1 coordinate 23,642,344, forward strand.
TTAATTACGATCAATATTGAATACTACCCCTGATGTTTTTTCTTTGCAGTTTTTCTGATGTGTACCACGCGTCCAATACACTGCTGTGTGCCATACATGGATGATTACAGTATTCACACACTTGTTGTACAGAAAAACTTGCTGCATATATTTGCATATTTGCCTTTATGTGCATCATTGGTTTGACAAATGGTACACACAGTGTATGAGACAAACTTGAATTATGTACTCGAGGGAACCTGTCTGTTCTCCGTCAAATTGCAGCCTACACATGAAGCAATTTCTGTACCTCCTATAATCATCGATACATCTATACATCTATACACAGGATTATATGTAGATATACAGTCAAACCCTCAGTTAGTAGCCACCTGGATTAAACACTCACCTGTTCACAGCAGCTTAATTTATTTTATCCCCTGTGTGAATGGTCATCCTAAATTAAACAACGGCCTGTCTTTACCATCCAAAGTTGTTATATCCCCTGTGTTAGAGGTCAACCTCAATAAAACAGACACCTTCCTAATCAGCCAATACTACAACATCACAATGGACAATCATTATTAAATTAGTTACATCTGTATCAAACAGCAAATGTACAAAAGCAATCAGATGATGGGGATCAAGCAACACTGATTCATGTACAGGATGACTTTTTAAGGCCATTAAATATCACAGGTGGCAGTATCAATGTTTGGTCCGCAAACGATTAAAAACGATGTTCCACTATCTTCGGACATAGACATATAGTACGCTTTATACCTTGATAGTGTATTAGCTTAGTGACAGATTTTTTAAATTTATTTTTTATTTTATTTTCCAAACACTGATACTGCCACCTGTGCTAAATATCAGTTCCAGAATGCTCATTCTCCATTTTCCTTCAATATACTTACAAGCATTTCGGAGACATCGTTGATATCTTTACCCTTCATGTCGATACCATTAATGTCGAGTATTTCATCTCCCTCATGTAACAGACCACTCTTCTCAGCTGTTCCACCTTTCACAATACGACTGATTATCACAGATTCACCTTCATTCTTCACTGTAGCACCCTGAATACATATAGCAGTACATTTAATATTATACAACTATTTTATATCTATCTACTGGTAGCATGGCCAGATCCAGTTGGGGAACTGAACATGTTTTAATAAAACACATCCAGAGAGTAAATTTAACTTTGCATCCAGATACAACTATTGTATGTATTTCACAATATTGAAAGAAAGAAAGAAGAAAGAGTAATCTCGATACATGGTTTCTCAGTTTGGTCTGTGGGTTCATGCAGCAAAGATTTGCTTTGACAGAATTATGAACATACATGCCCTATGACAGAACTGACAGAACTCACAGGCCATGTCTCTGGATCACTACCATTAATCAGCTTCTTGTTTTAATAAAAGCAACTATAACAATAATACTTCACAAATTAAATTCATATTATCAAATAACCTCAACAATAAATCAAAGGGATTGCCATCTGGGTTTCCATCTATATTTTAAACAAACAAATTCTAGATCCCATTAAGATGCTTTGTTATCAAAAATCCATGAAATATAATACCCTTAAACTTCAATGATCTTACTCTATGACAATAGATGAGACAATTAATACATTATTGATGCTAAACATTTAATCATCTATTCAACTATGAAATCTATCCTGTCAGTCAAAAGTTTAATTCCAATTCATAAAATCAATACACAATTAAACTTACAACAATAATACATGTTTAGTAGTTGACATTAACAATTGGAATCTAAATTGTTCATCAATATTTAATTGGAATGTTTCAGATCAGCAAATATGTAACACGCTATATTGTCACCATTCAGAGAGCTACAAATCTAACTGAAGTCTAGCAGTAGCCCCATGCTGTAGCAATAGATGACATCAAGAAACAGAAAGTATTTTTTGAGTATTCAGTATTTTTTTTGTATTTTTTATTCAGTATTAAACACAAATGGTTTATAAAACATGACATTGTAACGCCCCTAGCTAATTAGTCATTTGCATTTAATGCCATGCACTGTTCCTCCCCGAGATCATGACCAACCCCACTATGATCTCTCAAGATACCAATCAACTATGCATGGTCTACTGATAAACCGACTGCCATGTGCAAAGCCTAATACGGAACCATCAACTATTAACATTAGAGTAAGCCTCAAGTAATCTCATGCTTTGTGTCCCTTAATTTGTAGGGGCTGTTATAGGGTGATACCCTCAAAAATATTTAAAATTGGACAGTTTTCTTTAAAAAGATGAATTAATTCAACAAATTCAGTCCCCCTTCTACTAAAAAATTGTTTAACATCAGTATTATCAGTTTGATCGAAGGGTCCCATCCCCAAGGTTGAAAACATGCCCTTGAATTATTTTTCTTAAAGCAGCAATCTAGCTTTAATGCTTTTTTCCACCAAAACAGGTTCATGATTGGCAGAACTCATTGCATCATCCACCATACTGTCTAGTAGGTGACAAAATCTTCCAGCAAATCTTACATACAATGATTACAGTCACTTATATCACTGACATACTATACAACTTGCCTATAACAGTCTGTCAAAGCTGCATTAGTAAATTACACTTCCAATTTTCATAAGTCTGGCACAAAATAGTTCTTAATGCCTCCAAAGAGTTCACTCCGAAAACCACACAAAGGAGAGAAAAATACAAATGTTACAAGACCTTAGTGCCTTACACTAAGCAATTTTTTATCAACGTTTTCAACGTAAAGTTCTTATATTATTTTTTTATTAATAAACAGGACTGTGAAATTAGAAAAAATTGTAGATGATAAAAAGCCAATTTATAATTACATAGACCAGTCCGATAATTTGATAGCATAGTCAAACAAATTGCTGGCTAAGAATGAGAAGGTCGTAACTGCTACTTACGACCTCATAAGATTGATACGTATCTGAAATCTGCAACGTAACATGCTTCTCATGAGTCTATTGTCATGACAATCAGCACTTGTCATGTTGAACAAAATGAATTTGCAAAAGCTTATTTTTCCTACGGAAAGTGTAAATTTCAGACATTTTTTTCTCGCTTTCTCACAATATTGATTTTGTACTTACAAGCTCCTCATTCTAAGCCAGCAAATAAGTTCAGAAAGTATACATACCAAAGGTTCCGATGTTTTATCTAAGTGTACAATCTTGACACTAGCTGTACCATCAGGAATGTTGATACCACTGAATTCATCTGGTGGATCTTCATCATTCGATGATTTTATCTCATTATTAGCAACACAATCATGTGTATATAACAGACTCTGAAAATATAACAAGATATAATACAGTCAACCATATAATATACATTATTCTATATAGGCAATATGGTTTGGTAGGCATAGTCATCATTGCTGACAATGTCAGCCTCAATAGCCAATTGGTAAAGCATCGGCGACTTCAAGACATATGGCGACTTCAAGACATATGGCGACTTAAAGACGTATCAGGTTCAATCAAACTAAGCCACACACCTAATTTGTTGAAAATATATCTCCTTTGCTTGGAGCTCAGCTAAGTAAGTTCGAACGATCGCCTAGTGTCAGAATAATGTGACTGGGTTGTCTCTGTATGACTGAATTTTATACTGATGATCAGAGGGACTTCAAAAGAATTTATTTTTTATATGTACAAGAACCTAATAGAAAGGAATGTTATACATGTATATGATAAAACACCAAACAGAAAGCATATCAATGATTCATACATGACACTCCTTGCCAAGGTTTTATTTTGGATATATTATACAACACATAACAATGAATCATACAGGAGGAAGTGTTTGTATTCATTATATTACCTCATTACGCTTTTAACTATGCCATGTAGATCATATTACCTGAGTGCACACTTAAACACTTAATTTATAATTTGGCCCAATTGTACTGGCATTAAAGATTGAAAATGAGTATTGAGCCATAACTACACCTTTAGCAGTAAACTTTATATAGTGCATACCCTAAGGTTACGGCTCAGCTACTCAGATGTCAGATTCTATCTGTAATTATTTTTCATATTCACCATACTTTTGTCCTTGTTTTACCCTTATATAAGGGTATCAAATCTGAGAGGACAACATTAAACACGGAGTTCTCATAACATCCACTTAAATGTTGCCTCACTTGACAATAATTTTGTGGTCAGCTTTACAAATGATTCCCAAAATGTCCCGACAGCAATAATGAATACAATCTTTGTAAACAACAACAAGTCACAATAATTGGATAAAAGCTTTTATACAGTAGCATGCTATCCCTCAATTAAGGTATAAAACATAAATATTATTTAAGCCAAGTATAAAGTGGTATATCAGGGAGTAATTAACCTGTGTGGGAGAGACATATATCCCAGTGCTTGGTTAGGCCACTATAAATGAATTCCTCAATGATCTTCCTACATGCCACCGTAGCTGCAATTTTATTATACTGCCCCGAGGTTTTTTAATTCTTATACAATACCAGTTACTAATAGCCTGAGTATCAAGTGAGTGTAATAAATTCTTCCATTAAAGCATTAATTCTGATTTATCAATTTTGTGAGAAAGTAGGATGTTTCAAAATTACTTAAAGAAAGGACATAACATCAAACAATGAATTATAGGTTAATTATTGAAAATGATAAAATCCTTCCCAAGCACAGATATAGAGTGGTTATTTTATATAACAGTTTGACAAGACTTAGTGTCTGATGAAGACATTCATTCTATGAAAATAGCTTGTTGCAGCCCCTGAGCAAAATAGCTGATCAGTAAAATGATTGGTCAGACCTCCCTTGAGAAAAACATTCTGGACCCTTCCCATTTATAAGAAACAATTAGATGATGATTATTAGCTAGAAATGTAATTACTATATAACAGCCTGAACAATGTTATATTGGTATGTAGGTATGAGTGTATATTTCTATGAATGTTGACATCTAGTTAACCTACTGATCATTTATCATATTATTTATCTAGCCAGATTGAGAAAATAAACACTATCTAGCATACCTGAACCACTACTACGAGTATGTTTACCTGGTTAAGATAATATTTTATGTGATAAAAAAACTGTGTATGTACCTACTTTACCTACTATATAACTGTATAGTACTGCTATATACAATGGACAATTTATGTCCATGTATAATATACAAGGGGCAATTGACATACTGACAATATCAGGTAAAGGTCACCGTATTTTGTGAGGGTAGCTTGTTGTTGCTTTGTGAGGGTCAATTGCTGTTTTGTGAGGGTAGCTTGTTGTTGCTTTGTGAGGGTCAATTGCTGTTTTGTGAGGGTAGCTTGTTGTTGCTTTGTGAGGGTCAATTGCTGTTTTGTGAGGGTTAGTTGTTGTTTTGTGAGGGTCAGTTTTTGTTTTGTGAGGGTCAGCTGTTGTTTTGTGAGGGTCAGTTGTTTTGTGAGGGTTAGTTGTTGTTTTGTGAGGGTCAGTTTTTGTTTTGTGAGGGTCAGCTGTTGTTTTGTGAGGGTCGGCTGTTGTTTTGTGAGGGTCAGTTGTTGTTTTGTGAGGGTCAGCTGTTGTTTTGTGAGGGTCAGCTGTTGTTTTGTGAGGGTCAGCTGTTGTTTTGTGAGGGTTAGTTGTTGTTTTGTGAGGGTCAGTTTTTGTTTTGTGAGGGTCAGCTGTTGTTTTGTGAGGGTCGGCTGTTGTTTTGTGAGGGTCGGCTGTTGTTTTGTGAGGGTCAGTTGTTGTTTTGTGAGGGTCAGTTTTTGTTTTGTGAGGGTCAGCTGTTGTTTTGTGAGGGTCAGTTGTTGTTTTGTGAGGGTCAGTTTTTGTTTTGTGAGGGTCAGCTGTTGTTTTGTGAGGGTCGGCTGTTGTTTTGTGAGGGTCGGCTGTTGTTTTGTGAGGGTCGGCTGTTGTTGTGCTGGTCATCAGTTTTTTCATCCTGCTAGATTAATGACCTTTGAGAGATGAGACAGTTGAGTGATACAAGGCATCGGGATGCAATACCCTAGCTCTTTCCAAATTAACCCCTTATTTTGATGAGCCTGGTGTATAGCTTGTAGCCATTGCTAGAACAACAATTCTTCAAAGGGAAGATTCTTACAACACCACCACAGACCAATGATGACAATTTTACTGTTTTATTCTATTGCATAGCATAAATGAGAGGGGATCAGAATGACTAAGGTATGCACAAACATAACACTGAGGACAGCCAGCTACATGTTATGAACATGTTAAATTGTGGTAGTATCTCATGATAGCACCTAAGCCAGGACTTTCATCAGTTTGTAGGGTAATGTGGCAGACATCTTGTACATGCCACTATCACTCCATTTTACTGAAGCAATTAGGGGCAATAACACACAAACAGGACTTAACTTCAGACAAATGAATATCAATGAATAAAAAAGGCAGCTTAGTTGCAATATACATTACTGAGAAGAAAAAACATTCCTATTAGAATGTTTGCGTCTTTGAGCAGGAAATTTGGATGGACATTTAATTAAACTCGAGATTCTGATCTTGTAAAAAAACAATTTCTGTCTTCCAAGCAGACAAAAACAGCAATTCAAATGCAGTTTTATTGGATTAGACAAGTCTCATATCAACAAATTTCAGTGCATCATTGACAGATAAGAGGCATTTTATCAAAGCTAAGAAGTGAATATTGCAGACAAATACCCATCTTACTGACATGCTGAGACATATATATGAGCCAACAATCACACTGTAGTCAACAATTCTCCAACAATAGCACACCAGACAACCTGAACCAGCAATGTATAAAGAGTTAGATAGTTTCAACAGTCAACCAACAATGCTTAAGAGCCAGCAATGTTGAACCAAGTCCATAAAGTCGCAGCCAAAGTGAGACTATTCCACATGAAAGGTAGCAAGCAATAGTAAGACAAGGGGCAATTATCACACTGACAACATCAGGTAAAGGTAACTGAATTTTGTGAAGGTCGGTTGATGTTGTTTTGTTTCGGTTTGTGCCTGGTTCTCCGTTATTAACAGAAATGTCTGCAAAGGCAGGCAGCAATGACCCCTAAGTTCCTTTAAGGCAGCCAGCAATGCTGAAGAGAGACAAACCCAAAAGGCAGAAAACAATGCCCAAATTATCATTTAAAAAAAGCCAATTACTTTTTCATAGGAGACATTTACACTCTTATCCAAGTTCAAACTGTAGAAAAACATTAAGTTTTTTACATGAATCAGAACTAGTTCACCCATATCATTATCCTAGACAAACAAATCAAATTAACTGGAAGTATAACAATTGGCACTTTTGTTTATTTTAAGCCACAAATAAAGAGATACCAGCATACTATAGAACATGTTAAATAAATATGCAATTGGTTTATGTCCTTTTACAGATAGTTTAACCGCTTGTCAATGCCCTGGTTCATTATGACTCATTCCCCCTTAAAGCTTCAACAATAATAAAGTTAGTCAACAGCTCAGTATTTTATGTGTAAATTGTAATTTTCAGATAAACATTTTAGGTGTAAAGGAGTGTTTCATTAAGTCATAGATAAGGTAGATTATTGTGAACAATGAGATACATGCATCTACATACCTGATGTCATTATGGCTTGCAGGCTCATGCAGAAACCAATGAACATATATATATATACAACACCTCATTTTATAAAGCATATGCACTCAAACCTTTGAAAATCAATTTAGAATATTAAAGAAAAGCAAATGGCCAAGGTAAAGTAGTCATGCACTTGATTTATTAACTGTTGATCCTGCTATGCTTCCTAGTTTCTTTCATGAAAATTTGTCAACAATGCAAATTTTCCTCCACATGTGGCAAAGTTTCAAGTGATATCAATCTCAGACTCAATCATCAAACTCGTTAAACAGATGAAACTTGAGTTTAACATTTGAATTTTTTACTTAAATGTTTTCTTGATCCCTAGGCAATACTCACCTTCATATGAGGTTTGTTTAAAATGGTGAGCAACTCTGCTGATTCTAAACTCTGCACAGAACACAATACGTCAGCACCTTCCTCGTTTAAGTCTTGTGAGTTTGAGCATGTACATTGCACAGGAGGATTCCGAGTCTTCACATCTAACACTTTATGATGAACACACACTGCATTACGGAATTGTCTCTGCTCAAAAAAGTTTGTAAGAAATTTTATTTTTTCCTTCCCTTCGCGCGAATTCACTTTGTTGCTGATATGTTGTAAAGTAGCTAGAACGTTATCATAACCTGTAAAATAGAAGAAACATAAGAGTTAACAAATCTGCTTCACCGTGCATCAATATGGAATCTCAATCATCGTGTATACCCGGCCAATGGCATGATGTTTTCCCCATCTACCCGGCCATACTCTCAGATCTGATGCCAAAGAAATGCAAAACCAATGCCAAAAAAAAAATTCTCATGGTTTTCTATGATTCTAAGAATATGAAATTGAATTCATATCATAAAAATTGTTAAGCTTCTGCATCAGGATGTACTTTTATCTATCAAAGGCAGTGCATTCGTTTGTTTCCCTGATCGACTGCAAGGTTATGATTCTCTGTCTCAGGTCACACAACCAGTAAGAGACATTGTTACATTCTCACATCTTATTTTGTCATTCTCCAATTTCCTGAAATGCTTAATGAACCTCATTGAATACCAAGTATCTCCCATAGAGATGCAGATACTTTCTCAGAGACATAAAAGCACTTTATCGATAATAGAAATCCTTTAACTGATGAACCATTCGGACCTCCAAGGCATCAGTTTTACCACCGTGACTTAATTAACTGACAATCAAATGAAACCTTAACATAGGAAGCTGTATCGTAGCATCTTGATTACAGAAGTGTTAGAGTCAATCATGTTTGGGAAGAACAGTTTTCAGTCCACCAGGTCAAATAAATATAATGTGAACAATGTAACCCAACATGACAAGGAAATGGAATATGTCAAACAGGTTTGGTGAGTACATGCAATGAGGTACCAATCCCGTCTTTAAGGTTTACATTGTGCCAATGTGTACAAGTGTTGCAGAAGATTCGATTCAGATGATATGTTACCAAAAAGTGCAAAGAAATACATTTAATTTTGCTTTATTTAAATGCAAATCAGGAACAATTTTAAGTGTATGACGTCTGTATTTCAGGATTTGAGGGAAACTTATAGATACAGATCCACATTACCAAGATTCCCTCACAGACCCTTTTTTGGCATACAGAAGTCCTGGCCAGGTGATTTTTAACATTTCTCATTCTCCTACTCAAACTCACTACTCCATGCTCAAACTTGAAAAACAGTAATTGTTAAAATTTTGCATCAAAACCAACACCAACTTGTAGCAAATGTTCATATGTTTCCAATTCAGTAATAAAGAAGCTACAGCAGTTTTTGTATCTAAGAAATGCTCCAATTGGAGTAGGACTATGAGTTGGAGTTGGAGTACATACTCCAATTTTTATAATCACCAGGCCTGATTACACATCTCTGAATAAAGTTTGAAAGTTTGCAAACCAGCGTTTACCTGAAACTTGCTACGCTAAGCCTCCAGAATGGGAGATATATCGTACAGCAGTAATAACATTTTTAAGGACTTTAAGTAATTTGCAGGGCCCACTCTGGGGCATTATCGCAAATGTTAGAGACAGAGGTGAGATACAAGGAATCCGGGTGCGACACCCTAGCTCGTTCCGAATAGATTCCTTGGTTCTTTAACGTGCCCGGTGTAAAGCACCGATACACGCAAGGCTATCCCTGGGTTACCAACGCTTCTCGATTCTCGATTCTCGGCCGGGACCTCTCGATCAGGAGTCAAGCGTCTTACCACTCGACCACCGTGCCACTTTGTTAAGTCACAGCCTAGGAATGAACCAGAAAACTATTGCTTTCAAAGCGGAAGCAAATTGTGGCAGATCTGGTTCGATAGGTACATAATATGTACCAGAATGACAAGAAAATGACACGCAAGCTGACTCAAATCTCGTGACTGATTTCCTTGTGTCTGACATTGGTGCCCCATCATGCTATCAGCAAGAACAAACAATTTGGGCAAAAATTCCATGTGTCAATAAAAATATTGTATGAGGTATCAAGGGAATGTCTGACTGGGTAAATTAAACTGACAAATCAGATAAACTGGATCACCAAACTGTCTTCAATTTCATCTAGACAAAATGGGCCAAACCTAAGTAATGCCATGCGTGTAGTTACATGCTGTAAAAGATATGGACCGTAGATGCATACACCTGTACAAGACTAGGGAAAAAATGTATTTTTTAAATGATTTTATGAGTTCTATGAACTGGAAAGTCAACGATCTCATTCCAGCAAATTGTTATAAGATAATTCCAGGTTGTAGCAAAAAAAGGGGAAGGCAGATCATTAACCAGAACCATATCATTAATTTGTTTTAGCCATTAAATAGAAGGGAAACAGTCACATTGAAATTATTCTTTAATTTGATAGTTGACAAAGACATTAAGTTGGGAAACAAAACAAGGAAACACAGCACGGTAAACAGGATGATAATGTGCTCTATCAAACAGTTTTTATTAAGCACAAAATAAACTATGAAATCCCAGTAGATGCATAGATGTAATTTGTAATTTTGGATTTAGAAATGTTTCTGGATAAGATATCTTAAATAATGTTACATTTGTCTCAAGTGGCCTTAAAACCAACTCTAGGCAGGATTAGAACAAACTATTTATCAGAACAGTTTATATTTTCTGAAGGTTTTGATATAATATAGTGTCTACTCAGTAGAAACATGGAATGCAAAATATTAGCAATTTAAATATAATACGAAGGAAATTATTTCATTTATTTTCAAAATTCAAATATGCGTTATAATTTAACAAGATACATTAATGTACACCGTACACATGAGAAAAATATGACAATAGTTATCATTTAACTGGACTGGAAGGTGTGATAAGTTTATGTTATTAACAAGCAGGTGGCTGGCTCGACAACCCGTCATATTAAAATGGACCCCTTCTGGGACTCAAACCTTTGTCTACCCGCTACCTGGTGGGTTAGTATCTCACTCTCATGGGTATTGGAGACATGATATTTATATCATCATATTACGCAAAATTCATGTAAGGTACTCGATAGTCGACATTCAACAATCCTACATACATGTTAGGTAAATGCCTTTTATGGACCTCCGTAAGTCGACATACATGAGGAGATGTGATAGCACGACATGCCATTATCTACAGAGTGTAATATACTTTAACTATACTTTAATTATACTGCACAGTATGAATGTGTTCAATCCTCTCGCTAAGTAAGTTATCAGATAACAGTATTATAGTGATATTACAGAGACTACAGAGAGAGTATGTACAAATTGAGACCTCATTAAATGACTTTCTACTCACAGATAATCACATTAAAACCTAACTTCTTGTCTTCTGTAAGGTTATTATACTGTAATTTAGAGAACATTACTGTAATGGAAAGGTCAAGGTCACATGCTTATTGGTTTGGAGACAATACTGAGAATTATTGACCTTTAATAAGAAAGAATGACCTTCCAATAACCCAGGCGAAAATGATGGTCATTTGACTATGAACTACCATGAACTACCATGGTACTTCATGGTCATATAACCATGAACTACCATGGTTGACCATGTTTTGTTAAATGGCACCATGGCTTTTCATGTTCTTCTAACCATGGTCGATAAACACCATGGTCTCCCTGAGACCATGGTCACCCAAAGACCATGGTCTACCATGGTTGGTAGCACATGAAAAGCCATGGTATCTTTTAACCAAACGTGGTCAACCATGGTAGTTCATGGTAAAATGAACGGTTTAAAACCATGAACTACCATGATAGTTCATGGTCGACCAGGGTAGTTCATGGTCAGGGGACCCATGGTTATTTGGTAATTGGCACTTGATGGTCAATGACCATGGTTTTGTAACATGGTCAACCATGGTCTTGGACCATGGTCAATGACCATGGGTTCAAGCTACAGATGAATCAGCTTGTTGCAAATAATGTCAGGTAATATTTGATTTCTTATAGGAAAGCTTAATAAATATTTTGTTGTAATTATGAATTTTTTATTATGTCAACTAATTCATAAATCTTTCTATTTTTATAATAAGAATGATATATTACTTTGCTAACATTTCATTTAAAAGTGTATTTTGGGACTTTAAAAAAAATAATATAATTTTTGTTAAAGGGAGATAATATAAAAGTGTGAGACAATAACATGGTTGACCATAGTCGACCATGGTCAAATGGTCAACCACGGTTGAAAACACTGACCATGTTAGACCATGGTCAAGCTTCAGTTTGTCTTTTCTCACCATGGTTGACCATGGTCAAACGGTTAATCTCTTTTTCTCACCACGGTCAACCATGGTCAGTCTTCTCTTACCATGGTCGATCACAGTCAACCATGGTCGACCATAGTCAACAACGGTGACCATGGTTGACCATTGTCGACCATGCTCCTGAATATCTCTTCAACATGGTATTTGATGGTTGACCATGTTTTTAACATGGTCAACCATCAAATACCATGTTGACCATGGTTCAACCATGGTCGCATTTCGCCTGGGAAAGAAGATTTGAAGCTACAAGCATAGTGGGAATTCTAATTTCATTTTGGCAGGAAGACTCAATAAATACAAATTTTACATTTATAGAAAATAAAGACACATCCATGTTTAGTCGTAGGGTTCCACTTACTATACTCTGTTCGTTATTGTACTCAATTTACTAGTTTGTAAAAATAAAACTATGTAGATCAATTGAAAGATCTATACAGACAGGACGGAGGTTGTCCAAAACATTATTATTTAGACCCAATCAGGTACAATTAATGATTAACTTGATAACTATAGATAATACTAAGTAGTTAACAATCAATTATTTATTGAAGTGTATATACAATACAATTTTGCCTGAAGATAATTACCGTGGCATTCAGATAAAACTTGCATTAAGTTATATTGATAGACATTTATTCAGAAGTAAAGTGTTTACAATTTACTATTAAAATTTTAATGTGCATAATAAATGGATGAAGGAATGTCATGTTAGAATCATTGTGGAAGTTTAAGAAGAACCTAGTTTAAAGAAATGTGACCATAGCATGCATGACAGAGAACTGATGGCTGCAGACTGGAAAATTCAGGGCAAGCTCTCGTCTGATTTTTATTTCCTCACCAGAAGCAGGACTGATGATGTAAACTTTTCTGACAAAGGCCAGAAAATTCAATACAAATTTAGCATACACAAACAACCAAAAGATTGTACAGTACAGTGGACATGAAAAACTAATTTTGTTTCCGAGGAGGCTAACAGAACTATACAGTATTATAGGTTCCAGAGCTACAGATAAGCTGCGTATTGGGGTAATTACCCAATTAATTTTCTTAAAAACGCAATAGATTTTGAAAGTAGGGAGTAAGAAAAAGCAATGAAAATCTGAAATACCCAAAAATAAAAGGATGGTCTAGTGAAAAACAGTACATAAAAGATCATTTACCCTATGAGTTTGATTAAATACCCAAATAAAATTTGTCAAAACCCAATCAAAATTGAAACTGGGGGGTAAAATACCCAATTGACGAAAACCTTATCTGTAGCTCTGAATGCTGCTTCAACTTGAACTAATGATGAGAGACATTTTAACCAGCCTTTCTCGAAAATCCAAGATATTTGAGCAGTTACTACATGTACTTTCTCTGTAATGAGTAATGCATGCTGTGATTACTGCATGGAGCCTGGCTTTGTAATTTACTTGGTAATTTAATCTCCCTGCCTTGTAGTTGACCGCTCAATAATCTCCAATTGACAAACTACTAAATAAACCCATTCTGAATTTGAAAAGAAACAAAATCTTGCATTGAACATTTGAAGACAAAAAATAATCCCTCGAAAATTTGCATAAAGCAGTGATTTGTATGCATAGTTGGGAAAGAATGCCTGGTAATCTTGAGTGTGACACGCACGCATATATCACATACATTGGAAGCCTTTTAAATTAAAATTTCCTCTTGAAAGTTGAGTTCCAACTTTCAGTCTCAGATTATATTTCCATATCCAAACACCATAGAGGGAATTTATTTATCATGAAGCGCTAAGTGAAACAGGCAGAGCATAGCACAATAGACCATTCTGCTGTCAGAAATAGTGAAACTATACCCTAGAAAATTTTAAGAAAATTCAATTTTACGAGAATTGAAAGCCAGACAGTAAGATTTAAACTTAAGATAATCAATGTAAGAGACACTAATCTAACAAAAGTTGTAAGTTTCCCTAAAGGTACGAAGATGTTGAATAAGAAAATGGGAAAATAACTTTATTAAAATACACAGATGTTACCGACATATTTAGCAGTGAAGACAAATTGATTGTGAAAACGATTGGTTTACCCCTTAAACTTTCCAGTATAATTTTTGAAATATAATTTAGATTTTTAAGGGGTTATTCTTCCTTTTTCATGCTAAAAAAGTTCTGACCTACCTACTCTATTGTTGGCGTGGAACTTGAAACAGACATTATTAGGCCTAATCACCCTAATGACACAAAATTAAAGATCTACTTATACTATTAATTGTTAATTATACTTACTGATATTTCTTTTCATGTAATCTCGACTGTTTTGTGTATGTCTTCCACTGACATAACCTTCTTCAAACCCGCCTGAATCATCATCGTTATCCATAAATGCCGTATTGTCTATTCCAGATTGTTTCCTTTCTTTTTGCAACGCTTTCATTTTATCAGAACGTCTTAAGGAAGCACGTAAGAATTCTTGTTCTTTTACACGTTTTTCCTCGCGTTCATTACGTTTCCTTATCTCCTCCTGGTGTCTACGAATTCTATCCATTTGTTCTTCACTATGAGGTGCGTTAGAATTCATTTTACCATTTTTAGCACTACTATCTTTTGTTGGCGTTGAACGAGGAGATGAATGAGAGGATGGGAACCGAGGAGGTGTTTTAGCGGCCCCGTGAAAATTCTTAGGCACATCTATTGCCATTTCACGATGAGGCCCAGTATCAAACTCTATGGAACTATGCATGTCATCATAACTATCGTCCATGCCAAACTTGTTTATAGAATTCTGGCTATTATTCATTCTTTCTGTTAATAAATTGTCAATCATGGGAGTTTCATTACTAGTAGTACTGGCCCTTTTCCCTTTCTTTCCTTTCCCCTTTTTCCCATCGTTTTCCTTATATCCATTGATCTCGGACATTTCCACATGTCCGTTGGTCATGTGACCAGCTTGAGTCATGTAAGGCATTGAGGATTGAAGTACGGCTTGTTCGATTGAAGTATCTGATATATTAGATGTGCTACGATAGTCACTATGAACACTTTGATCCTCACCAACTACATGTTGGGTCATGTCAACAGGGGTTAGACTATGATTGTATAGTAGTTCTTCTAATCGTCTTTTAGCATCTTCCTCCACAGCAACTATGTATGCATTCTGTACCTCATCACTAGGCACACTCACTGAATGATACAAACAATAACAATTAGCATCATTTCAAGTTTTCAAAAGTAAAACAATGAGAACTGAATAAAGAATTAATAAAATTGTGCCCTGCAATCTTTATTTGCTTTTCGTTTAATTATAAATTAATATAAATCTATCAAATAGCCACTATTTTAAACAACTATGTAAAATGGCAAGGCCAAAATACAATTTTCGGGTATTTTGGCTGGAAATATTTACTTGATCCAGATCTCAAGGTAATTGAAAGGTTTATATAGGAGCAAGTTAATATCTTCGCTATATACAATACTCATATCATGACTCATATTACATGTGTTTACATTATGAAATCATGACAGTACATACCACAACATGTTTTAACGTACAAAATTGCAGTAAAGTACAGTTTAGTTACAATGAAATTATTTCCCCCGAAAGTTTTAAGCATGCTGCGAAATACATCCTCATTTATTCATATTCCAACAATCTCCAACTTATCCAAAATGATCTGAAATTACCACCTTTACTGTAACAGCACACAGTCACATGATCGGAGAGAATAGAAACCCAGTCCAAGAACTGTCTCAATCCAGTAAGATGGTGTTATGATCATTCACAGGACTAATATACATATCATTATATACAAACAATGATACTCATCTAGTTATGTAGACAGATTGTATTCCTCAACTACAGAAGTCACTAATTTTATTCCCTAGGTCACTATCCATAGTCTTAAATTTCCTTAGTGTCCAAAGTTAGTTCAATGTTATTCATTATTTAGATTAACCCAACTCAACGAGAATTCAAGCACTAATATTACACATACTCAATGCCTGTTTGCCTTCAGGTTACTATTACAAAACGGCAAAAACTCTTGGTAACACATCTAGAGGAATGCAATCTTCGAACATTTACACCTTACTTATAGTCAGTTAACATAAATATGCCTCGTAAGTTAACTAGGACACATTCCTATAGTTTAATATAAACCTACATTCTTTGCTAGTAAACTCCAATAACTTCGCACAATACAAGAAAACCAATCGAGATAGATTTAATATTGTCTGCTTTAAAAGGAAATAATGGAATAAATTATCTACTAGCACTTGAATTAATCTGTTTTCTATTATGGTGCGTAGATATTTTTCAATAAAACCAGTTAACTTCCATTCTGAAGTCGCTTAAACATCCAAATGAATATGGTATTAGACCGAGCTTCTCTAGAAGAGAGATTATAAGCTCTGAAAAGTCAGTGAGCTTTAGAGCTTTACATTCTGACATTTACAGAGAACGGGTCAACCTAGATGACATAAGTGACACAGTTCATAAACCTTCCAGAGCAATTTCCCCTACCAACATAGATTGTAAGTTGGCTGGTCAAGTACATACTACAGTTAAATATTCATGACTATACAATACATAATATAATTGGTCATTTTTTGCATTAATTCAACGGAATCCATTTTCTACACTGAGATAATTATTCTTTTATTATACAAAATCCAGAAAATAAAAAATTGCCAATTAGTTTCGTGTTACATTGCCACCCCCCTGTGAAAAAATTGTTACGCTGTTAAAATTCAACTTCTCAAATATAAATTACCATACCTTAGTCAATCATTTGAATGTTTCCTAAAATAACTTGTATTTTCCGATAAAAAGGTCATTCTTTCTTAAAGTGCAGCCAATCCGGATTTTCAGATTATTCCAGATTCAAATTAAGGACTCCTGAATTTATAACACAGTAACTCCTGAGGATAAATCTGAACAAAAATCCAGAAATATTTTCTTACATTTGTTTGTTACACATTTGATAAACGGCACACAACATTTTATATCTTCAGACCGATACAGAATGATTCATAATCATCGAGTTGTCACCGATATCAAGTTTTGCAATAAAACCACACAATATAAAGTCCTGCAAGTGTATGAAATGTGAAACCAAGTATCAAGCAGAAAATTACAGGTTGGGGTTGAGTTAATTAACCCTGTCATTTAATAACCACCTTGAGACAGCTTCACAAAAATCCACAACCAAAAACCAAAATTTTAAGGTTCACAAACAGGGAAAACCCTTGAGGGAATAACTTTCAAAACAGATTTGACTCAACCAGCAGTAAGTGTTGCTTGAAACACATGTCACTGAGATCAACACGTTTCCCAAACCTGGTGTTTTCACACATAGTTCATCATTCAGCATCTCCTAGTCTACACATATAATTGGGAAGTCATACAAAACTTAAATGTCACCTCTTTCTGTAGGCAGCCAGCCAACATACGCAACCTTGAGTTTGTCTCGTCAAAGTGGAGAACAATTGTTTGTCACGACAGAGTGGACAATGACATACAGCTAAGTATTGTATGGAACGATTCAACAGTAACTTAAGAATATTCCGTGTCTTTTCCTTCTTACTATCAGGTTGTTCTTTTAGGAAGTCAAAATATTTGTATGGTAACATGTCATATATATTTAGTGCCAGCTCAATAATGTCCCATATGTTTAATCAGGTTAAACGTCATTAAAAAACAATTACCTCATATGATATACGGTAGCTGATTCACCAAACAAGTTTTCCTAGGTTTGTAGCCCAACAGGTACTAATTCCTAGGTTTGTAGCCCAACAGGTACTAATTCCTAGGTTTGTAGTCCAACCAGTACTAATTCCTAGGTTTGTAGTCCAACCAGTACTAATTCCTAGGTTTGTAGCCCAACAGGTACTAATTCCTAGGTTTGTAGCCCAACAGGTACTAATTCCTAGGTTTGTAGTCCAACCAGTACTAATTCCTAGGTTTGTAGCCCAACCAGTACTAATTCCTAGGTTTGTAGCCCAACAGGTACTAATTCCTAGGTTTGTAGCCCAACAGGTACTAATTCCTAGGTTTGTAGTCCAACCAGTACTAATTCCAAGGTTTGTAGCCCAACAGGTACTAATTCCAAGGTTTGTAGCCCAACAGGTACTAATTCCTAGGTTTGTAGCCCAACCAGTACTAATTCCTAGGTTGTTACTAAGCCCAACAGGTATTAATTCGTAGGTTATAGCCCAACAGGTACTAATTCCTAGGTTGTAGCCCAACAGGTACTAATTCCTAAGTTGTAACCCAACCAGTACTAATTCCTAGGTTGTAACCCAACCAGTACTAATTCCTAGGTTGTAGCTCAACCAGTACTAATTACTAGGTTTGTAGTCCAACCAGTACTCATTCCTAGGTTTGTAGCCCAACCAGTACTAATGCCTGAGTTGTAGCCCAACCAGTCCTAATGCCTAGGTTGTAGACAAACCAGTCCTAATGCCTAGGTTGTAGTCCAACCAGTACTAATGCCTGAGTTGTAGCCCAACCAGTCCTAATGCCTAGGTTGTAGACAAACCAGTCCTAATGCCTAGGTTGTAGCCCAACCAGTACTAATGCCTAAGTTGTAGCCCAACCAGTACTAATGCCTAAGTTGTAGCCCAACAGGTACTAATTCCTAGGTTTGTAGCCCAACCAGTACTAATTCCTAGGATGTAGCCAAACCAGTACTAATTCCTAGGTTGTAGCCCAACCAGTACTAATTCCTAAGTTGTAGCCCAACCAGTACTAATTCCTAGGTTGTAGCCCAGCCAGTACTTATTCCTAGGTTGTAGCCAAACCAGTACTAATTCCTAGCTTGTAGTCCAACCAGTACTAATTCGCCTTCAACAGGAGACATAGAGGGGAGAAATCAACATTGCTGTCAAAAATGTTCATAGAATGGTATGACCTGCAGCGACTGAGAATCAAACCTGAATCACTGGTTACTAATCCAGTGCACAAACCACTGGATCATATAATTGTTTATAGGTCTATGGCTTACTTAAATATCTTACTCAGGTATGATTGAACATACACAGCCATCCAGTACATACACTGGAGTATCTCCAGCTGTTTAATGACTATACAAGTGGTTGTGACAAGGGGGAGATAACCTTGTATAGAGTTACACCGATAATAGTGTCTCAATTAATATAGCAAGTCCAGATAATACAATAAACACACCCTCGTCAATGGCTACACTATCACTGATAATTACAGATTAATTACCAATTACAAACTATAACCACATGCCTTAAATACTTCACATATTACTCCCTTACCAAAATGGGCATGCTAAAAGTTTATATTTCAATTTAAAGTTGACCCCTTGCAAAGCATCAAACAAACAGTCACAAAGACTTTGTTCAGTTTAACAATATATATATATAAAGACCAAAGCCGAGTAGACATTATATGTTTTATACAAGTCTAGACCGCAGTCATCAGCATTAATTTCCGGAACTTAGCAGTATAATTCCAGCCTTTTCTAGGCCTATGAATAAAAGGTACCAACATCTAAACAGAAGTTCAAATAGTTATGAATTCAATACATCTAATCATAATGGGCAGCTTGCTTTAGCACAATGAAATAAATTGACATAAGAGGTTTGCAGAAAACTTAGGTTTGTCCACAACAAAATATAAACCAAGTAAAAGCAAACAAATTAACTTGTACCGTGACCTTTCAGCATAAATGTATGAGAGAAGGTCACCGCATGACTACATACTGTAAAATAATTCATTTTCGTGGGGGATTCAATTTTGTGGATTCCATGGTTGAAAGTGAAATCAAATCCCAACGAACAATGATTTAGACCCTTGTATTTATTACCTGAAATGCAAAATCCACGATTTACATCCCATCCAAAAATGGACTTTTTTACCAAATCCACAAATTTTTGTCCCATCGAAACTAAATGATTTTAAAGTAACTTATGATTACAGAGCCTAAACAAAATTACAGACAAGAAGGTTCAAAGATCAGGTTAATATGTCTGAACTATAACATAATGGAAGTCTGTATGGAGGTATGGAAGTATATAAACCAACATTAAATCAAATGAACCTCAATGATTTATGTGACCTTTACCATGTTTGGTCAAACAATGATTGATTGTACCAGATCAATTATACATACCTTACAACAAATGTCACCATGCTTAATGAACCATCTTACAGCAGAAAAACAACGCATTCTACTTGTTAAGTTAAAAGCATATTTTTAAATGTCTACTCATTGCCAGTACAACTTTTATACACTTACAAATGGAAGCCAATTTGAAAGATAAAAAGGGGCTATAACTCTACGAATGGAAGCCAATTTCAAAGACAAGAAGGGGCAATAACCCTACATCTAAGAAATAGGGGGCAAAAACTGTTCATACAGAAGCCAATTTTCATATAAGCATTTAATGAATACTGGCATGCTGAACTAAGTCGAAATTAGTTGTTTGCATCTCAAAACCCAATTCAATTTAAATAACTAAAAATTCCAGTTTTGGGACTCAATATTTTTAACTAGAAACTCAATAATGTCATCTTGCGAAACTTTAGTGAGATGCTTAGAAAACCCTCTGATTTCTTGATTCACATCAGTTTGTACAGACTTCTCTCTTTCTCTCTCAGCCGCTCACACATTCATATGGAAAGTATCTTGTTCCATCAAATAAATTGTCAGCAACTTTAATCAAAATTTTAATTAACACATTGCCAAGTAATGCAAAATTCCCTCGAATTCCCCTGTCTGTTAAACAAGATTGATTTTGTCTGAAAAAGCCAATGAAATGAACAAATGATACAAGGAGATTTATGTTCAAGTTGGATCATAGATCAATGAACTTGTTGAAACAATTAGAAACACAAGCAATCACAAACCTTTCTACAATCATTTTATTCAGCCAAGAATATCAGAATTTCAACAAGCAGAAAATTAAACAGCAACAATTTGAATATTACACATGTTAAATTTGTTTTATTTCAAATACAACTCAAGATATTGAATGCATTTATTTTTGTTTTGTTAGAAAAGTCACAGAAAATTCAAAAGTTCAAACTTAGGAAGAACAAATGTGAAAGCTGTCCATCACTTTAGTTTGGAAATAATCATTGAAGCGTTAAACAAACCAGATGAGAGAACTAACCTGCCAATATTATCCAATGGTAACCATCCGACCATATAGAATCTAATTACTATCTATATAAGCGCTAAAACACTGACCGACACTACAGTGGAAACTAGAGATAATCTAGCAATAAAAGATTTAATCAATCAAAGACCTGTCCAAATATCCTGATATCCTCCGCCACAAAACCCGGCTCAGTTACATCTACTGCAAAATCATTAATTTTTGTGGGGGATTAAATTTTGTGGATTTCATGGTTCATCTTCTACCACGAAATTTTATCCCATCGAACAATAATTTTGACTCTTGTATTTATTACCTGAAATGCAAACTCCATAATTAACGTTGCATCAAACTGGTCTTTTTAACCAAAGCCACGGAATTTCCTCCCATCGAAATTAAATGATTTTACAGTATACAATGTGTTCATGGATCTATTGATTGCACAAAGACATCTCCGAAGACATCTCCAAGACAGGGAAAGTCAAAACCTCCTTTATCATACAGTCTTCACACCTTCACATGCCTCCGAAAAGCTGCTTAAAGCAAAATATCTTTTTTATAATAAAGCTAGGCAATTTCTCATACAAAGATACATAATTGTCAATATTTCTAGAAATGTGACATAAAGAGATAAGAATTGGTATGGAAGACAATCTGTCATTCTCTGGGTAATCTCTACAACAGTGTAAACTACAACACTTTCTCACATTCTCTAGGAGTATGGGTAAAGGTTACAATTCATCAATCTAGTTTTAGAACAATTTAACAGATATATATATACATAACTTAAATCTTCCAGCCATCTTGTCTTCATGCATCCAGAGGATTTATATTCATATGTATACAAACCAGCAAAGACTTGAGGGTTGTCAGCAAGACTTTTGGGTTTCCTTCTTTAATCATAAACAGTTACAACATTCTTGCAGGCAACCCTCAAAAAGTCTTAGTGCCTGTCAATAATTGATGACAATGTAGGCAAAGATTTAAACCCCTTACTCCATAGACCCCTAATCTATTTCTCTTCAGCATAACTCCAATAAGACTGTTACACTTGTTATATTGTGTATACTATACCCAATATAACAATTTTGTGTAACAAGTCTTATTGGAGTATACACAGTATACACAATCTCAATACAAGTTGTTTGAAAACAGGAGTCTGTTTTGGCAACCTTGTGGTAGAGCCTGTGCTTTTAGAAATGGTACCAAAATGAGCAATATGATCTAACAACGGCTTGATTTTATAGCAAATAGTGCTCAGAGGATATGCTTTTCAAATCAGACAGCACAGACTGTGAATAAAGAAGTATACCTCTTCATAAAAGTTATAGATATAGGCCACAACAAACAAGTAAAAGTACACTGGAAAATATATTTTTGCCGCAATAATTGACTTGCAATATTCATGACCATTTACAAGCAGTCGCTAAGTAGAAGTTTACTAAATATGGCACAAACTTCTTCCATGCGTAATCTCAGAGCCGTTATATCAGCTAAATATGGAACAGCTACATGCCAAAATGCCATAAAATTAGCGATACAAATCCCCGGCATGAGACCTTGGTAAGCCATCGTATATAATCACACAAACACTATATTCCCATCTCTGTCATTTAGTCTACAAGATGGATGCATACAATCCTAGCGTCAATTTCAATTTCAAAACCTCTTAGCTTCAATTAAGTGCAATGAGATATAAACGGCTCCGGGAAAGAATTAAATGGAAACAAAAATAATTTCTGAGAAATTTTGCCAAATTTCCAATTTTTGGTAAACAATTTATGTTGACAATTTAAAGTCAACAGGAGAAAGGGGCAATTTTCTAGCAATTTCAAAAGACAATAATAATGAAATATCTAATACAATGGTGGTGTTCTAAAGGCATTAATCTGCTAATTGAGCAGAAACATTATAGTTTATAATAGTTGTAATGATTTTTCAAGAGCAAACATACACATGTACTAATGCAAAACCACACAAAACTGACAGCATAACAAAATTACCCTCATATATAAACTTAAACACAAATGTCATACAGATAATTTGATTGATTTATTTACAAAACAATATAAAATGTCAACATACAGTCATACACATGTTGGGATGAAATGATGCAATCAGTAATGTCAAACTATAGGCTTACAGTACCAGTACCATGTACAACTGATACATAATTATGTAAATGTCATTTCATACAACTTGGCCTGCATTTGCTTGTATAAAGAATAAGTTCCAGTTCAATTTAGACATGACAACTAAATTGCTTATATTTATCATAATATCAGCCCAGTGTTTTCTTTAAATATCTCTACCACCTCCACAGTTAATATCTTCCAAGAAACACGTCCACTTAAGTAATATATCAGAGACTTAGAATTTCAAAGTTGATAGCTGTGCTAAGTGGGCTGTTTTGACACTATATATATCACTCAGAAAACAGACTGCTATAGCAGAGGATGACATAATTACTATGCAAATCTTTTTAAGGAAAAAGGACCATAACTCTTTCGACACTAATGGATTAATGGTATACAAACCAAAAATCTAACTGTAATAATTTAACAATTAAATACCAGTTTCAAGCTTTTTCGGAGCTTTCGTGGAGCTTTCTTACCAGATAAATTTGTAGTTAACCATACTATATTTCCAAATATCCTACATATAGGTCAATACAGTAATCTACTAAAGCACAAGCTTTCATTGGTTGATGTCTCTAGAGGGATCATTATACAAAGACCATAACAATCAGAGAATTAGTGATCATCATTTAAAGGTCATTCCACCAATACTGACCACTCCAGACATATCACATGGCAAACAACCAATGTCAAACTGACCACCAACCTAGATATGGTATTGTTTATATTACTGGAGCAACCCTCTATACTAGGAGAACGTTGGAGGGCTTTCACCTTATAACTAAGGAATGCAGAGTTCAATATGAACGAAACTAGTATAACAAGGTCATGCCGTCTTTATTAATAGCCAGAATCAACTCTCTGCTTTAGAGGAATGAATTTCTTAGGTAAAATGACACAGATTTACTTCAATATTTTTTATTAAGGTCATATGTTACCACTAATTTTGTTACAAGCAAAAAAACACAGGAGGACCATAATTAGCTCTACAAAAACTTAATTTTGGAAGTTAAAATATTTCTTTTATTCTTCCTATATAAAGCACACCTGACAGGTGAGGAACAATATTTCAGTTCTAAATATATACTATATTGGGAAAGCTACTGCACTTTGTGCACATGTGAGCTAAATATCTAAAACATGTTTTATTTTAATATCTTCAACAAGAAACTTGATCATACAATGTTGAAACACTTAGACAGACACTCACAGACAATATAAGGATTTTATCTTTCCAAAAATGGCGGCTTCTTCTGTTTAAAATTATATAATCAATGTCGTCATAGCAACTGAGAAGAAATTTTGCACATAAATACAGAAACTTAATTTTGGAAGTTAAAAGATTTCTTTTATTCTTCCTGATATAAAACACACCTGACAGGAACAATATTTCAGTTCTAGACAATTTTCCCCGAGACACTATGGCTTCCTGACGATGCAACTGACATTTTCAAATAATTGATCTATCTTGAACAGAAGACGACCAAGTATTGCATCTTAATAGAAGACGCTGTCATCGGAAATTTGATGCATTGTATGTACGCTGTATAAGGGCACTTCAGTAATAACCTGTCTTAACAATACAAGCATATCCCGAAGGTCACTTATAATCATGTAGACTTCCAGATAAATTCCGGCCAATAACTGACCACAAGGATTCCTGAGACTTCAGGATAATACAAATTACTTGAATAAGTACGAAGTAAGCAAAGAAAAATCTACAATACTTAATACTATAAAAAGTATATTATGTATAGTCATGTACCTGAACGTAGCATCCACCTATTTTAAGCAACAATGTTTAAGTCAAGGAAATTAAATGTAAGTTTTAGTGATAACCTGAAATTTAGCATCAATTTTAAAAAATCTGTTTATAAAGATATTTCAGAAACCTAGATTGCTTATACATGCACTACATATACATATACAACATTTAACAGATGTCAATTTCAGAGGACATAACAAACCATGTTTGTTTGGGAACACATCCGACCATGCAAAATTAATACACCAATTAAGGTGATATCATAAATCAACTCAAGTAACGCCCTATAAAACAACCATGGAAACTCATAATAAAACAAGAAATTATTTGAGAGACAAATTGTACAGCATGATTTTGTTCACAAAAGTCCATTATGATTAATTTGGTCAAAATAATATTACGTAATTATTAAGTAATTTAACAAGACATGTTTGTAAAACATATATACTGTAAAATTATTTATTTCGATGGGACAAGATTTCGTGGTTTTGGTATCAAATACCATTTTGGTGGGACGTGAATTCATGGATTTTGCATTTTAGAGAAGGGGGGGGGGGGGGGGGGGGGGGGGGGGGGATAAAAATCAAGGTTTTTATTATGCCCATCTCCATAGCAATGGTGAGGTTGATCTGTAAAAGTACAAAGGAATTGCTGCTACAACGGTAGTGGTTGCCTCAGTGGACTGACTGACTTAACATTGTGTTGACAGATTTTTACTTGTTGACTTTAGGCCAAGTATGTCCACCCAGTGACTTACAGATGGACCAGCAAAAAACGTGTATGCATGTAGCCTCTTACAACATGCTGTGAAGATAAAATATTAATTTAAACACCTCATTATCTATTTCATGTTTGTAAAAACAAGTCATGAAAGGAAACTAAATTCAGGCATTACATACATCTTTGCTTTCAAGTTTTAAATTATCGATTTTCTCTGCATGAGCTGCATGCAGAAGTAAATTTCGAATCAATTGCCAAGCTAGTCATTTTATTTTATACTTATTTAATCACTCTTGCAGGCGCAATAACGCTCATTTTGATCTGTTTAAAGCTGTGATATTATACTAAATATTGTAAGAAACCATGTAGCTAATGCTGTAGGCAGAGAGAATCAATTATTAAGGGTGTTCATGGCAGTTTCTTGAGATTTGGGAAAAGATATCCCCACAAGAAGACTTTGTTCAAACATTATATATATGGACAGAAAACTGCAAAAATAATCATAATTTATTATTCACAATGCTAGTGTTTTATAGTATGGTAGTTATCTGCCCTTGATACATGAATTTAAAGAAAAACACAAGTTTCGAGGACTCAGCATATTGTCAGGAATTCATCTATCATAACAATATTGACTTAAAGCATCAAGGAACAAATGCTAGCTTACTTTTGATATCACAATAAACTGTAAACCTGGTTGATCTGAATGTGAAATACAATCAAAGAGAATATAATTGAAATGGCACAAGTCCAGCAAATTCAATAACAAACATATACACATTTAGAGTATAAATATAAACAGTATACAAATGTAGTGTACATTGTATGCCACAATCATGACAAACTTGAAGTCGGTCACTTGAATTAAAACATCCTAAATTTCACAGAATCACACCAGACTTTCGATACGATTATTTAACTTTTTTGCATCTATGTATAGTGTTTGAATAAAACTTATTCACACACTATTGTTTACAGAATATCCGTAGCAACTTCCGAAAACCTTGCATAAATTTTACATCAGAAAATTAAATTTCCAAAAATATGGCGGCAAGATAGAATATTCAATCAGAAAGTTTAAATTTCAAAAATTCAGCAAGAAAATTAAATCCCAGAATTAACTGTTTATCCAATTTTAAAAACTACACTGTTAAACACACGCAGGCAGTTAAAACAGCATATATCTGTACATAAAATCACAAACGGAATAAAACAAGGTACATGTATTTATAAATATATTGATTTTGAAATCATCTCTCAAAAGTTCAAATAATCAATCTTGTATTCATTGCCAAACCTGACATTGTTATTCCACAATTCTTTCCTTCTGCACACAAGGGTGTATCCCACTACAGAATAAATAGAAAGATAGAACCTTGATGCATCTATGGGATGAATTCTTCCTTCTGATGTTTTCTCAATGTCAGATATAAGATGTATTTATGTTCTAATGAAAGAATTAAATGAACAAAACAAAGCTCACTCAGCACCTGTACAATACATGATATATCAAATGGTTTAACAGTACATAAATACTGCTACAGGGTACCCCCAGCCAGATTTTATACCCGATAATGGGCTACTTGCCCAATCAACAACAGAATCTTGTGAAAAGAACCCTTCAAAATCAGCATCTAGTGAAGAACATTTCATAAATCAGGACCTAGTGAAGATCATTTAGTGAAGAACACTTCATTATTCAGGACCTAGTGAAAAACACTTCATAAATCAGGACCTACTAAAGAACACTTCATAAATCAGGACCCACTGAAGAACACTTCATAATTAGAACCTAGTGAAGAACACTTTATAAATTAGGACCTAGTGAAGAACACTACATAAATCTTAATCTAGTGAAGAATGCTACATAAATCAGGACCTACTGAAGAATACTTCATAAATCAGGACCTACTGAAGAACGCTATAAATCAGCACTTAGCACGGAATGCGCCAGAAGTCAGCATTTTAATCTGATTTAGATCTAAAATCCTCAACAAGGATCTAACAACTTGATATTTCCAAACAAAACTTCTGTACAATATCCAATGGAATTGGATTTTTTATATGGGAATGAAATGGTGAAGAGAACAGTCAAAGAGGCAGTTGCATTCATGTTTTTACAAACAGAATGTCAAATAGAATCAGAGTCTGCCAGACCAAGTCAAGTCTTTAATAAACAAAGATTTCCCTTGGGTTTCAAACATGCCAATAATCTTGTGAATAAATGCCTGGCATTGCTCTACCAAGCTGTGTGTAATCATGGAGGGCTTTCACTATTACAGTCTAGCCTCTTTAAGTGAAGAATCAAAACGACTACTGATTATCAAAATATTGCAAAAAGATAAGTATTATAAGTCAAGCAAAGTTGACTATTCAGCTTAAATTTTCCAGAATAAAAAACTGGCACCGTTGTCAAAACTGCAGTTTCATGAGTCAAAAGAAAGCTCTAAGTATAACCATTCGTGGTGGTCTTTTCTGCTATACCTTGGACAAAACTGCTTACAATTTCTACAAAAGTTTAATGATTTAACATCATTTATTTATCCAGGGCTGAATGGTAAACTAAATTAAAACTATTCTAATAGAATATTATGGTTTCATCATGAATATGCATTGCCTACTGGGCCAGTTTGAAGTCAGCCATTAATATGTTCTGTCATTTCACAATAAAACCACAACCATTACAGCGAATGCAGTTAAATGTATACATCACTTTACATACGGTACAAATAACAATGTATATGCAACATTCAGTCAATAAAGCAAAACACAACAATAAACATTGGAAATGAAATCCAAGCATGACATTTTTATAGCCAGGTAAATGTGTGCTTCACACCAGCAATATTATTGTAAAATACCTGTACATGCTTCAAGTAGAAAGTCTCCCATGTTAGACAATGAAATATTTACATATTAAATGTTAAACCCTCAAGTTACATTTTAAATTAATGAATCTCAACCACTTTGCATATAGTTGTAAATTCAAGGGCTAGTATAGTATAACTGTAAATGATCTCTGTCAATGATCTAAAGTTTACTTATTTAACCAGATTTATGTTAATTACAGTCACAATGTTATGCTGTATGTCATGTAGCATTTGTGATGTTTTTTAATTTTGCTATTATTCCTGAATTAAGTTCCTCAGCAATTCACCAATCTAAAAGAATATACTTTCTAAAAGTCATGTATAAGAGGAACATCTTTCCTGGAGCCTTTGAAATCCGCAAAACACGTATGATACTGAAATTCCCGAAATAAAGTACAAGTCAACATTAAGCAATTTACAGCACTCAAACAGATGGTTGTTTTAAAACATGTTTAGTTGACATGAGTGTTAAACAATACATAGCATATGAGAAGAACTCTGCAATCAAGAGTTTAAATTTGTAACACTTAAATTTTCCAAAAAGCCAGGGTTACCCGTTTTACCGGAATCCACGTAAATTACCGGAATAGACCGGAATCCAGATAAATTACCGGAATAGGCCTATATTTCATTAATAAACGGTAGTTTTAATTTGTTTTTGATTTAAATCAATCTTATTTAACATAAGCAACATATATGCAAAACTAAAATAAAATATGTTCACGAAAAAAATTTTTATTTGAGATTCAAAATTTGTTCATTTTACAATGTCATTACCATATTGGATCTGAATTAGCGTGTCCGGAATAGACTCGTTTCTCGTTTTTTAATGGTAATTGTGGTTAATTTCTTCTATAATTCATTAATATATATTATTATAATATTGTTTCCAAAAGAAAATTAAAATATTGTGTTGAATAATGATTTTATACAAGTTTTAAAATCGCTCATTTCCCGCATTGACCGCGCATATTGAATGAGATTTAAAATAACCGGAATAGGTTTGTATCAAGTTTTTTATTGGTAATTGTGTTTAATTTCTTTTATAATTCATTAATATATACTATTATTTTATTGTTTCCAAAAGGAAATTAAAATATTGTGGTGAATAATGACTTTATACAAGTTTTAAAATCGCTCATTTCCCCGCATTGACCGCGCGTATTGAATGAGAATTAACATAACCGGAATAGGCTTGTATCACGTTATTTATTGGTAATTGTGTTTAATTTCTGATATAATTCAATAATATATACTATTATTATATTGTTTCCAAAAGGAAACTAAAATATTTTGGTGAATAATGATTTTATACAAGTTTTAAAATCGCTAATTTTCCCGCATTGACGTAACCGAAATAGGCTCGTATCTCGCTATAAAATGGTAATTTTGCTTAGTTTCTGCAATAATTCGTTCATATATACTATTAATAAGTTATTTCCAAAAGGAAATCAAAATATTTTGGTAAAACAAGATTTTGTGCAATTTTTAAAATCGTTCATTTCTCGCTTTGAACGCGCGTACTGAATGAGAATTAACGTAACCGGAATAGACCCGAATCTCGTTTTGAGACTTGACTATACACTGATTCATGAGAATGAAGAGTTGGGGCTATAACTAACTAGATTTCTTGACATCTAGCATACTGATAAGTGACCTGTTTATTGGATATTCTGTATGACATCTTGTGTGTCGATTGTATACTTGTAGCGCCAGGCATGACTAATCATTGTGCAACAGTTGGATAAAATTAAACCTAATGATCGTTTTTGAACCGCAAAAAGCAATTAATGAATAAAATTACTGACATATATCAAGGGTTCTGAATATTATCATAGAACAGGCCACTGTTACCTACTTATGTATTTTCTATCACTTGGTCAATGCATTCACAGACCCTGTCGGCTGAATCCTTTATCATGCAGGGAGTCCTTTAATATGTTAATCACAAATGACATAAATGATATAGACGTAATTAACATGTATTGCGAAGACACGTAACAATTACCTTCAAATAGTATTAGTAATCCATTATGATACAATATGATTTATAATCTGTTAATGAACTGCCATGAGTTATTCCACTAACAAAGATTAAATATACGTCTTAAGCATCACGAGGTCTATAAAATGAGCGATGCCGCAATATGTTTCTATTTTCATGTGTCAAAGTTCGGCTGCATTACCTCTGATGTATATTTTTCACACAGGTAACTGTTTCACTGATAAAAATACTTATTTTTTTGGAAACATTAATTTTTTGTACAAGGTCTATATGCAGGGGAATCGACGAGCCGGTGACTAGTGTGCATTTTATTTTCTCTAATGTGCAATGCAGTAATACAATACAGTATACTTATTAATCATCTAGTATTAATGCTGTGGTTTAAAAAAAAAACATTAAATTTTATACATACAAGTGTCTCGCAATAACCACTGAGCTACGGAGTCATGTAGAAAATATAAAATTTCGGAAGTTATTTTTTTAATTTTCCTCTAAATATCAAATGGCAATGATACAGTTACCTGTGGTTTTCTCACACAGTTTCCTTTAATCCACCGACGTAAGTCGGCAACGTCTGATATTTGGCCGACAACATTCTGTGATGTACCCAGCGTCGGCGACATCTTAAGTTACAAAGTGATGCTGCGCGTCTCTTAGATCGGAAAACACAGTAAGGACAAGGTGTTAAATAGATTGGTTATTTCTACAACTGCATATCTTCAACACCATCACGCATTTTAACAATATAAATAGTTCACCATTTCGCTCGTACATTCCGTAGATGTACGAGTATACAAATAAAGATCGAGGTTGGTTATTGTAGCATAAATAAGCATAAATTGTAATGCACTACCCGAAATTGCCATTTTTTCAATCGCATATAAACTCTTTTTCTCTCAAGATATTACTGTTTCCTTTCGGAAATGACTTACCTTTGATACGTGTAATTCAATAATAATGTATAAGATGCAAACTATTGACTTTAAAACAAAATACGATCCTATCCCGGTTGGATCAAAATGTAATGCGCTACCCGAAATGGCAATTTTTTGCAATCGCATATAAAATCCTTTTTTCACAACATATTTATATTTCCTTTAGGAAATAGTTTACTTACAATACATATGGTTATAGTAAGTGGATTCCGGTAATGTTAATTCTCATTCAAATCACCCGTTCAAAGCAGAAAACGAACGATTTTAAAACTCGTATTATATCACTTTTACGCAACATTTTAAAATTTCCTTTTGAATATGAATTACTTATGGTATATATGATTGATTTAGATAAAAAACAATACATTTCTGCTGTTTATAAACGAAATATAGGTCTATTCCGGTTATAGAAAGTGGTTTCCGGTTATGTTAATTCTCATTCAAATCGCGCGTTCAAAGCAGAAAACGAACGATTTTAAAACTCGTATTATATCACTTTTACGCAACATTTTAAATTTTCCTTTTGAATATGAATTACTTATGGTATATATGATTGATTTAGATAAAAAACAATACATTTCTGCTGTTTATAAACAAAATAAAGTTCTATTCCGGTTATAGAAAGTGGATTCCGGTTATGTTAATTCTCATTCAAATCGCGCGTTCAAAGCAGAAAACGAACGATTTTAAAACTTGTATTATATCACTTTTACACAACATATTAAATTTTCATTTTGAATATGATTTACTTATGGTATATATGATTAATTTAGATCAAAGACAATACATTTCTGCTGTTTATTAGCGAAATATAGGTCTATTCCGGTTATAGAAAGTGGATTCCGGTTACGTTAAGTCTCTGTCAAATCGCGCGTTCAAAGCAGAAAACGAACGATTATAAAACTTGTATAATATCACTTTTACACAACCTATTAAATTTTCCTTTTGTATATGAGTTACTTATGGTATATAGAATTGATTTAAACCAAAAATAATACAATTCTACTGTTTATTTACGAAATATAGGCCTATTCCGGTTATAGTAAGTGGATTCCGGTTATGTTAATTCTCTGTCAATACGCGCAGTCAGAGCGAAAAATGACCGTTTTTAAAACTCATGTAAAATCAGTTTTCATTTAAATATTTTAATTTCTTTTGAAGAAACAACTTATTTTTCGTATCCATGATTGAATTATACCAGAAACTTAACAAAATTATGTTTTATTAACGAGATACATGTCTATTTCGGTCAAGTAAATTCTGCATAGATGGCGTAATGACGAACGGACGACGGCCAATTTTAAAATTTCAATAACTTTTTTTTTCATAACATATTTTATTTTAGTTTTGCATATATGTTGCTTATGTTAAATAAGATTGATTTAAACCAAAAACTATGTAAAACTACTGTTTATTAACGAAATATAGGCCTATTCCGGTAATTTATCTGGATTCCGGTCTATTCCGGTAATTTACGTGGATTCCGGTAAAACGGGTGACCGAAAAGCCATATTATTACTGAACAGTCAATTTTCCTTATGTAGTTGGATACATTTAATAAAACGGCAAGTACCAGAACAAACCAGAGCTTTCATGGTAGTGATGAGTCATCCCGCCCCTCGCAGCAACACCATAACACAGGATTATTGTTAGAAATTAGAAATATAAATAACACATTTCATGGAAATTTGCCAATGTACACATTGAGTAAGGAACAAGGATGACTGCCAATTTACAGAACTTTCAAGCCCATTTCAAGCACACTTTGGCTCATTAAACCGACTCAAAACGCAAGAACACAATTTTTCCAAACTTCAACAATTGAATGGCAGACTTATATGGATGTTTTACAGTATTTTAACTATTTTTTATGCAGCAGTACATAAATGAGAGTGTTGTTTATACTCAAACACTTGCAGTCAATGGAAGATCCAAAAATAAAAGCCCAAACCAACCCAATGCATTATACGAGGGTCATTCAATATATTCGTAGACAATCGTTCTCATTTTATTATATTTGTGTTTAAATTATAATTTCGTATACCATTATAAACATCTATCTATTACCTACCGTAGGTACAAATTTATCTTTAATTATGCAACACAGTAGCATGTCAGCAGCCGTTGTATTACCATAGTAACGCGCTACCACCCCCGACCGACGTAACGTACCCTTTTCAGGGCTTTCATTAGGTTTCAAAACCCAAGAGTCATGACTCTTGACCCCAAAATTCCAAGAGTCAAAATGACTCTTGACATCAAATTTCTAAGAGTCGATTCGAAATACATAGTCGATTTGTATCCGCAACATGCTTATTTTGTTTTAGCCATAGCCCCAGACCTTGAAATAAATTCACTTTATAAACATGTATTTTTTGTTTACTCCATCTTCCTGCTAAAAAACAGCTGGTGAGAAGTAACTAGTACTAACTGAGTCTTCCGATGAAATGCTGACACAATCTATGTCATTTAAACTTTCCTCATGTTTGTCCACATTGTACTCCTATGGGTAATCAGGCAATTCCCAATCACTTATCAACACTGCTTATTCTTACAAATTTACAAACATTGTGGCCTTTTATGTGATACTTTGGACAGGGTAGTACACTACTGTACGGACGATACAGGTTTAATCCTCACTCCGAAACCGAAAGTAATTTTAATTTCGCACAGTTTATGCCTTAAATGGATCCTTTTATGTATCACAGAACATCTTATTTACAAAAGGGTAGGTTGTGATAAAAATGACATCTAGTTTCTAAATGAGATTGAAAAAAATGAGAAACTTGCACCAACATGTACAATCTAGCTAAACTTACTCAAATCTATCCAGTCAAAATCCATTCAGGAATATGCATAATATATTATAAGTTACAAACATTTTAATTATTTATAAAACACCAAACATTTCCAAGTGTGATTAACTCATTTCAATTAAGACTTCTTACACCGTCAAAAATAGCGTGTATGCTGTTCAATACAGTTACTGGACATATGTGAGTTTTACATAATGATGTCATTCAAATGTGTAACTCGTGTGAGGCTACAGTTTCCTTGGTGATTTTGGGTACTAAGAAGAATCAAGTGAATTAATGTGATTGTTTACGGTTACGAGGAAATAGGTTACGAGGAAATACGTTGAGTCTGTGGAAATTAAAAATTTGGATTAAACACATGCTTTAGTGTATTGGAGCTGACATATACGTGTATAAACTTATCGCTATTTGTACAACAAGTTGAAATTAACGAGAATAACTTTTCTGTTGAAATTAACGAGAATAACTGCTTTGTTGAAATTAACAAGATTTTATGTAAGTTGCGCTGTCAATTATAAAATATCCACGTGGGTAATGCTTGTTGTGCCCGCAAGGCACGATCTCATTGGCTGAAAGCAAATGACATACTCCGCCTCCATGTAATTTATTATAGGGTGATTGGCATATCTGGTCAATATACAATGTGTCACTTTGTTAATTACACATTTCTTATATACATACACAGTACCAATTTTCCTGATGACGAGTGGTATTTGGACTTTGTATATTGGGGTGACGCACCGGGGTGTATATTGAAGAGTCAAAATGATGCACACAGAGGATTTTCCAAGCGTCAAAATGGGGTATTTTGCAAAACTCGTGCGTCAAAACCCGTAGCTACGGGTCAAATGAAAGCCCTGCTTTTCAATAGTTCAACTAGTCATAAATGCCGACTTAATTCATTTACATTCCCAGATTTTTGCCAGATTATTGCAAGATATTATCATAATATTTGGGGAAATTATTAAGCTGTTTAGACGTTTGAGTTTGAATTGAGAAGTGTTTGATCTATGCCTGTCACGTTGTCATTTACGTCAAAATGCCGATGAATTTACGCAACTATTAAATTGTGCACTTGTCTCGGCAATACACAACAAACACACATAAGCTGCTAATGAGAGCAAACGGAGAACATGCAGTATTCAGTGTCCCTGTGTTTTAGTGACAAAAGCACAGTTCTGAAGATCAGCATGGTATTAAAAATGATAGAGGGATCGAACGAAATTGGCAAACGTAGGGACGTTTGAGGAAACGCCAGTCAAAATTTGCGAGGCGTTTCATTTAGCACACAACCATAAAGGTCAGCTTAATATTTAACTTTGAATACATAAAATGTTGCAGTAGATATATTTAATAATATAAAACTTAGATATTTGTGTTCAATGCCATATTAATGACATAATTCCATTTCGGGATTACCGTTTGAAAAATAGCAAAACGTCAATAACGTCGCTGACGTCATAATATATTTGCGTTGTGTGGTGGTTGCGGTAAGGTGATAGTTTTGTTTTATCAATATCTTCTGTAAAAATGCGTTGATTCTTGCAATATTTTCTGCACTTGTGTCCGAAAGGCTGTAGTTTAGTGTTATATAATTCGTTATTATCTGTGTCAATGTGTATTAAAATGACGAGTCCAGTCCACGAATTTATTGAATGACCCTCGTAACAATGACAAGTTCAATCATCAGCACAAAGAAACCACTTACCCGTATCTTTCTTTCTTTTTACCCGTAAGTTGATTGACTTAGATCGGATGCACTGAAAGTACAGAAAATACACTTTGAATATAACAGTGTTGATAAGGTAGAGTAGCACACAGGTGATACTCAATCATTGCCAGTTTAGCATTTGAATTATAAATTGAATTATTTCTGTGCATAGTAAAATGCATTGAAAAAGATGATCAACCCATTTTGATCGAATCAAATACGTCAAAGGAAAGTAACTCTTCCGTTATCTGGTCAGTCGTATTGGTTTTAGACACCAGGTGCGCAGGTAGGAAATCTACCAACAAAACGTAACTTATCAGTAAATATGCAGGATTCCAGCTTGATCTCTTCCTGGGCACCGCAAATCGATGTTGGCTGCCACACCAACAGGAGAGAAAGTCTCCCCAGGGAGACACAAGCATAGGTTTCCATAGCCCAATGACCAGGGATTTTAAAATGCCAAAGGGTGCTTGAGCGGCCCAACAGCTGAAAAGAGCCCTAGAAAATTGCTATTTTTTTTTATAAAATGTCCGAGTATGTATGTTCTTGAGTAGAATTTATCATTGAAGATGCTTTGATAAGCTTGCATTGAAACTTTCCAACGCTAAATAGTTGAAAATGCATGACAACATGCGAAAAATGCAAATGTCACGGGTAGTTAAAGTCGATGTCACGGATACATCATCCTATTGTACCATTGAATAAATCACCACAGAAAAAAGATGCGGTCTGTCAGGCATATACATAAGCAGTAAGAAAGAGGGTTTACCAGTTTACAACTGGGCTGCAGTTGTGTATTGAGGTTAATGTGAAGTTTGTCAAAAACTTTGATGTTGGGATGTCAGATACTCGCAAATTAGTCATGATCTAAAAAAACCTATCTGCTACATGGAGTTTGTCAATACATGCCATAGTAATAAAATATCACTGACAAACAGGGGGAAGTAATTGACTGAAAGGTATAGAATGAAAAGGTGACAAACCCCTAATTAGACAGTTGGATGCACACCAACAGACCAATATAACAACTCATTTGTACATTAACACAAACTCTACCACTAGTTTTTCATTAAAAACAACCTAATCCTTCACGAAGAGCTCAAGTTATCAGTAATTTAACGAATGTCATCCAAAAATAACATTCACCTGTAAATCACTAATTGACTTTCAAAATTTACCTGGGAAAGTAGTCCCACCTAGGAAGTAAGTTCACGGAAACAAAACGTACACGAAAGATAAATCCGAATCATGGAAAGTACCAATACACACGCAATTCAATAGTCTCTCACAACTGCTGCAGATAAATCGATATTAATTATGTCCAAAGCCGATAATGTTTACTTCGAAGACGATTCGAAGTTATGCCAAGTATTCAATATGGCCGCAAAATATAGGTCATTTTTGGATGTCGCTTGTGTATTGGAAAATATTAAAAATAGTAAATCAAAGCACTGAAAGTATTAATTTAGAATTTTAGTGCACACTGAATAAATACATTTACAAATCAGACTCATAGATATTTTAGACAGAATTTTGTAAACAAGATATAGAGCTCAGTCCAATCTTGTTTTCAATGTATGGTAAAATTCATCAGATAGGTAGTGGAGGGGAGACAATCAGAGTGGACGGGAAGATGTCCAATGTCTACAGAATTGGAGTTATTGTAGGTCTTAATACATTATTGTCAAATGAATTTGAAAAAAAACAAAACGCTAAGAATATGTTAACAATATATGAGAACGGAAACTGCATTTTGCTAAAAGATCTCTGACTAAATGTTAATTTTCATAAAGAGGTAGGAACAACAATTTTGCTAGGAGATTCCCAAAAATAGGTCTGTGAACTAAACACACTCATAGCCCTGACATACTCCTTTAACTTTTTGCCACAACTCAAGGGGGTCTGGGTTATATAGAAATGCTCTAATCACTGCACCAACATTGCCAGTGTCACATGAATGGCTTGCCACTACATCAACAGTGTCAGAGCCACAGAAATGTCTAACCACTACATCAACAGTGTCAGTGTCACATGAATGGCTTACCACTACATCAACAATGTCAGTGCCACATGAATGGCTTACCACTACATCAACAGTGTCAGTGCCACAGGAAAGAGTTACCACTACATCAACAGTGTCAGTGCCACATGAATGGCTTACCACTACATCAACAGTGTCAGAGCCACAGAAATGTCTAACCACTACATCAACAGTGTCAGTGCCACATGAATGGCTTACCACTACATCAACAATGTCAGTGCCACATGAATGGCTTACCACTACATCAACAGTGTCAGTGCCACATGAATGGCTTACCACTACATCAACAGTGTCAGTGCCACATGAATGGCTTACCACTACATCAACAGTGTCAGTGCCACAGGAAAG
Source organism: Spisula subtruncata (assembly GCA_963678985.1). Taxonomy (NCBI): domain Eukaryota; kingdom Metazoa; phylum Mollusca; class Bivalvia; order Venerida; family Mactridae; genus Spisula; species Spisula subtruncata. The sequence continues at coordinate 23,681,093 of OY787661.1, forward strand.
AGTTACCACTACATCAACAGTGTCAGTGCCACATGAATGGCTTACCACTACATCAACAGTGTCAGTGCCACATGAATGGCTTACCACTACAATAACAGTGTCAGTGCCACATGAATGGCTTACCACTACATCAACAGTGTCAGTGCCACATGAATGGCTTACCACTACATCAACAGTGTCAGTGCCACATGAATGGCTTACCACTACATCAACAGTGTCAGTGCCACATGAATGGCTTACCACTACATCAACAGTGTCAGTGCCACATGAATGGCTTACCACTACATCAACAGTGTCAGTGCCACATGAATGGCTTACCACTACATCAACAGTGTCAGTGCCACATGAATGGCTTACCACTACACCAACTGTGTCAGTGCCACAGGAAAGGGTTACCACTACATCAACAGTGTCAGTGCCACAGGAAAGGGTTACCACTACATCAACAGTGTCAGTGCCACATGAATGGCTTACCACTACATCAACAGTGTCAGTGCCACATGAATGGCTTACCACTACATCAACAGTGTCAGTGCCACATGAATGGCTTACCACTACACCAACAGTGTCAGTGCCACAGGAAAGGGTTACCACTTCACCAACAGTGTCAGTGCCACAGGAAAGGGTTACCACTACACCAACAGTGTCAGTGCCACAGGAAAGGGTTACCACTACATCAACAGTGTCAGTGCCACATGAATGATCTAACCACTACATCAACAGTGTCAGTGCCACATGAATGATCTAACCACTACACCAACAGTGTCAGTGCCACATGAATGATCTAACCACTACACCAACAGTGTCAGTGCCACATGAATGATCTAACCACTACACCAACAGTGTCAGTGCCACATGAATGATCTAACCACTACACCAACAGTGTCAGTGCCACATGAATGATCTAACCACTACACCAACAGTGTCAGTGCCACATGAATGATCTAACCACTACACCAACAGTGTCAGTGCCACATGAATGATCTAACAACTACACCAACAGTGTCAGTGCCACATGAATGATCTAACCACTACACCAACAGTGTCAGTGCCACATGAATGATCTAACCACTACACCAACAGTGTCAGTGCCACATGAATGATCTAACCACTACACCAACAGTGTCAGTGCCACATGAATGATCTAACCACTACACCAACAGTGTCAGTGCCACATGAATGATCTAACCACTACACCAACAGTGTCAGTGCCACATGAATGATCTAACCACTACACCAACAGTGTCAGTGCCACATGAATGATCTAACAACTACACCAACAGTGTCAGTGCCACATGAATGATCTAACCACTACACCAACAGTGTCAGTGCCACATGAATGATCTAACCACTACACCAACAGTGTCAGTGCCACATGAATGATCTAACCACTACACCAACAGTGTCAGTGCCACATGAATGATCTAACAACTACACCAACAGTGTCAGTGCCACATGAATGATCTAACCACTACACCAACAGTGTCAGTGCCACATTGATATCTGTTCACTGCACCAACAGTGTCAGTGCCACATGAATGATCTAACCACTACACCAACAGTGTCAGTGCCACATGAATGATCTAACAACTACACCAACAGTGTCAGTGCCACATTGATATCTGTTCACTGCACCAACAGTCCCAGTGTCACATGAATGCACTTACAGTTATACAAACAGTGTCACTACCACATGAATGTTCTAACAAGTGCACTTACACAACTGCTTAAGAAAAGACTATGGAAATTTACAATATCAGATCTTGTATTTTTAGCAATTTGAAAATGATGTGTTGGGCAGATTATTTGCTACAGCAGCAGGTCATATAGTATAGTTTTCTACATGTATTACATCTCATTAATATTCATGAGATATTTAGCTGCTTTGATTGACCAAGATTGTCCATGGAAGGTATTCAGTTTCTCCAGGAATATTCATGTTATCTTCACTTCCATGTAATATTTACATATAATTATCTTACAAACGTATGCTGTACTTTCCTGTGCCATGTGACATTTAGATTTATTATGTCTCATGGTATTCATTTACAATACATCCTCATGTAATGTCAAGGTAAAATAACATGGCTAACATGACACTTTGTCCCTCTGCCTAGAGGTAGGATGCATGCTTTGGGATCAAGAGGTACCAGGTTTTGTTCACCGTCTGTCAGCGCCATAGCTTAATTTCTTGGAGCAAGAATAACCACCACACTCAACTTGACCAATGTACCTGTGAGGGCAGTGTGTGGACATGTTTGATATTGATCACCCTCTATGGTATGTGATATAACCCACTGGCACATGACCAGAGAAACATACAATAAATAACTGTGATCTATAATATATATTTACTTATTTAGTTACTCACCACGGTCTATATATAAATTATAGGCTATGGCTATCTATGAAATGTTTCTCTAATCGAGTGCCAGTGATATAACCCTTCCATGTGATGTTTGTATATACTCATACCTTATGAATGTATGCTATAACTTCCCCATGCGAGGCATCTTCCAATGACTTTCCATTCACTTCTACAATCTCATCACCCACCAATAAGTTTGCTCTTTCTGCTGGTGACCCTGTAAAAAAAAAGACAAAAATACATAATAATTATCGAACGAATTCTAATACAGTAAAAAACCTCAATAATAAGACCAAACTTTTAATACTAGACAGCTAGTCATATTAAAGTGTTGGTCTCAATAATATTAAAGCACACAATAGTGAAAAAGACTGGCAAAAGTTGGTCTTGATTTGAGGTGGTCTTCATATTGAGGTGATATTAATTTGACACAGTCTTAATTTTTTTGGTTGGTCTTCATTTTAAGGTGGTCCTTTAATTAAGAGCCTGAGATAGACTTACGAAAACAACAATCATACCATCAAACCTGCTCTAAGAGACCACCAATCTTAGAGACCAATAACATTGGATACCGTCTACCAAATAGGCCATGTACCTCAATGTCAGCCTCTCTTAAAGATCACTTCCGTTAGAGACTTCCTTCTTAGAGACTAAATCCCTTAATGATATCCTCACTTAGCAAAACTTTTAACTTCCCTGGACACCAACTCACTCTAGTACCAACTCACTGAGATATCAACTACCTTAAATATGATCTCCCTTAGAGACCACATCACTTAGGCAAACTTAGAGACTGTTCACCTAGATATCACCAAAGTAAGAGACACCATCTACTACAAAATCACCTCACTTAGATCCTGTAATAGAATTTGTAATTTGATGTAAGGGAGGTAACTATAAAATACCTACAATATGCACATGTTGCAGTACTCTCCCTTTAACAATGTCAGTCAGTGAAGGGGAGATAATTGAGCCAAATCATCCTCAAAATATGCCAACCAGTCAAAGAATTCATCTTGTAGACTCTAGAGTACTATTGTATACTGAATCAGGTTAAACAACATATGTATATTGCAGTCTAAGATGGAAAACAACCATCTCTAATTACTTAGACATATGTTCTATTTATTTATTTTGGCCTCATCAACAGATATGGTCATTTAGCGTGAATAGTTAAAAGTATTTGTTAGAACATTGCGTAAAATTAGAAATAAAGAAATGGGATAGTATAAAGTGAAAAAATGTTTTATTCCTTATTTCTTTTAGTTGTTATTTATGATATTCATGTTTCCCCGCAATTCTTGCGGCCATGATCAAGTACTGTAAAATCATTCAATTTCATGAGAGAAAATTTCGTGGTTTTGGTAAAAAAGACCATTCCAATGAGATGTTAACCGGTGAATTTTGCATTTCATGTGATAAATACAAGGGTTAAAATTATTGTTCAATGGGATTTGATTTCGTAGTTTGAGGTGAAATCAATGAAATCTATGAAATTCAATGACCCACAAAATTAATGATTTTACAGTTAAAGGAATGGAAAGCTTGATTTTGTTCTTGGGTAAGAAATAGGTCCACACAAAGAAAAAATATTCTACGTGGTTCGTTTATACTAATTTATTTAAGGTCGATTGTGCAACAAGTTTTTCCAACTTATATTAATCATTCAATACACTTCATTCCTGATGTTATTCATCGCCACGAGGGTATGAGAGAAGAGAAGCCAGTTTCCCTTATATGCTGAGCGTCTAGCATGAGAATTTTTGGTACCATTTTTATTTTGTCTTTGATATGATGCGGCCTGGGATCGAACCGGGACCTTCCCACTCTAATCAACCGCTCAACCACTAGGCTTTAGAAGAGGCGGTTCTACATAGTTGAAAAACCTATTTATATAAAGATTAGAGTAGACAATAAGAAAACAGACTCATTCAGCCTTAGCTCTTAGACTACTAATGTAGTTAGCTTGTAAATTGAAATGTGTTAGTTTTAAAAAATTGAATTTAAGGAGTTGCAGACTTTTTCTTAATTGTTTAGCAACAAGTGAATGTGTTTTTGAACAAGTTGATATTTAATTAACAATCTATTTCCAGTCACTTTCTGATGGAAAAATTCTAAATGTATTACTAACAGATGAAAGTGTTTAAAATAAAATAATTGAAATTAGTGTGTAATTAACTTTATTGTAGTCTAGAACATTGTACCAGAATACTGAGATGCAGGAATTGACTGGTACCCGGCACCATGTTACAAAGTGGGAAGCGGAGGTAACTAAACTAGTACATGATAGCATCAAGAGTTTTCCCCTGCCTTATGTTTGCCAGTCAATGGACATCATGATCAGAAACCACCATACAGATACTAGTGAAATAGTGTTTTGTTCTATGTATATTTTAGCCTGTGCACTTGCATTTCAAAGTGCAGTTTTGATATCTGAAATTACACTTTTATGATACTGAGATGTGCTGACAGTTCTGTGTCCTCATGCAATTAGCTACCACAGACAACTGTGAATGCTTGCATTCTCTTCTGTGTGCACCAACAATCACACTTTTACACTTTACTTAATTGTTCACACATCAACATAAACTCATCAAATCAAGTAGGGCTCTCATAGATACCAGTATAATAGTAATCCTTGTGATAAATTACAATGTTCATAACATGTACTTTCCACACTTTACATAGAGCACGCATGTCCTTTTTTATGCACTCTTCAAATCACCAAGTGCTCTCATAAATAATATCTCTGTGATGGAATACAATGTTCAGTCCATGTACTTTCCACACAGATTTTCTGGTACCAAGCTCTAGGCAAGTTTGATGGAAGAATGAAATGGAACATATATTATATTCCTTCAAGGCAAAGTATTTAACTTGCACTTTGTACTCTAAAAATAAAAGACCATTTTTACCGTTTCCATGACAACAGCATGTACGAGACAGATCATCGAGACAGATCATCGAGACAGATCAACAAGTGCTTGATGTCAAATTATGAAAAATTCAAACAGCATTTTATGCTACAATTATAACTATGCAACCAGTGATTTTCAATAAATGCTATTTTTTAAAGATAAAAATTGCAATGGAACATTAAATTTTAGAACATGATTATTCTAGCTAATATTCATTACTTTCTCCATTTGTTCATGTTGGCACTTTTGCAAATTTTTCATCAAATGCATGTGATTGCATGAATGACTGCTTAAATTATATCAAAGTCATCTCATTAACAAGATTTTTTTGTCTATGACCTTATCATGAAAATGATAATTAATTTATTCAATGTTTTAGTCATTACTTTATATAACACTCATGTACGAGGGGTGTTCCAGAAATAATAGGACTTTTTTCATAACTTTTTACTCAACGCTTACATTTTAATGAAATTTGTCTCATATGCTTAGCAATGTATGCTGTATGTACTGGTAGCAACGGGAATTCATTGTTGCTGATGATGCTAATTACAAAGCGTTGTCATAAAAACCATGTAATGCCAAGGCGGGTCACACTATTATTTGTCATTACCATCTTTATTAAAAATGTGAATATCTCAATAACCACTTGATAAATATTAACGCCTAATTGTATGTCATTACGTGGATGACTTTGACATGCACATGCAAACTTTCGAAGAAATCGACCCGTGTCTGTTACCATAAGTCAATTATCATGGGTATGTATCTAAGCGCGTCATGGATGAAAATGACGTCAACATCAATAAACAGAATCTGCGCGATTGTCAAATAATGGTATACATTTGGAAAACCAACAGTGCTAACCAATGGAATGATTAAATGCATGTAATGTAGTGGCATTAAGTAGCTACTTGTGTTCTGTTGGCTCAATTTGTTTACAGATCGCGGATTTATAAACTTACAAATAAGCACAGGTGGGGTCATTGGAAATTAAGTTGAAGTTAATAACACTGTTTGTACCGGGATGGACGCTCCAAGGTTTGAGCAATTTCTAACATCATTGCAAGACATTTTTGTGAACAGGGGTACAGAAACACATTTAAACAATCAGGACAGTGGTATGAGATCTGTTTAGAAAGTCGGGATGACTATAAATAAAATTATTAAATGATTCTTTATGTTACTATAATGTGCTTGAAATGCGACGTCATAATAACCTCACAGTGCGACCCGCCTCATTGATACATAGCATATTGAATGTTTAATATATTTCTTATTTTTCATTCAATTTCTTTGATGTTTTGCATGTTTGTCAGTGAAAGATCAAAATTTAATCATATACAATTAGTTTTCTTAATTTCTGATTTGCCTTGCTGCTATGAAAAAAGTCCTATTAATTGTGGAACACCCCACGTATATATCAACTTTTTATATTGCACAATATAGCATATTATTCTAAACAGAAATTGAGTCACATCAAAGCCTTATTTGTTAAAACAACCCAGTTTCTATTTGAAAAGATGAAAATTAGATACAGTCCAGGGACTACCATACAACTTAAAGATACAAACCCAGCCCGAATTTGTGTTTTGATAACTTAATAAAAGACCCATACAGTTTCAGCTACAGGGTCTTCTGTAAAATAGTTTCATAATAGTATAAACTGTAGTAATGAATAACAGTATTTTTTTTCGCTATTTCGAAGAACAAAAATAATTCTGTAAAGAAGCAGACACATGTCATGTCCTTTTTTAAAAACTCAGTAAATTAAAAAAAATGAGATCAAGAATAAAGCGTACCAAAGAGCTTGACTTTGTTATCCTTTGTCTGCACAATCATGATCATATATCCGTCTAACTCCATACCACACTGACACATACACACTGGTAAATGAGCAACCAGCAACACTAACAAGACTTCATTAGGACAGCGAACCACATCATGTTACAACTGTCAATACAACATCCATATAGTATCTACCAGTACCATAGATAGAGTGCTAACACCAGTACAGTCAATGAAACATGTCTTCATCAAGCCAGCATGATATATTGAATCAGTTTCCAGCGTGATAGTGGGTCAAACAATCATAGAACAGCAGTCTGAGGACAGTATGTTGCTTATAAATGTTACAAATGACTTTCCCAGGCGGTCTACGTAATCCATCGGATAATATTATACGAGATGTGTGGAATTCTTGAGCAGTTCTATTAAATATGGTACTTTTTTTCTGCATGTAATGTCATAAAGGTAGATGAGCCCATAACTGGAAACTAAGCAACAAGAAATGAGGCAACTAAATATGGAAAGCACTCAGCCTATAATGAAATATTACCATACTTAAGAAGTTTCTAAAAAGGCAACACTGTAATATGCTGCAGAATTTAAATTCTCTGTGTTTAGAACATTTATCTAATTATGGTAAATCACATTATTTTCGAGGAAATCTTTATTTCATGAATTTTGTTAACATATTGACTTATTTCACAGATTTATAAATTGGCTGTCAAAGGTTTCATCATAGGTTTTTATAGCATAAAAATAAAATAATAATTGACACAGATTTATGAATTAGCAAGAATCTCTAATTGCCAATAATAACAAAAGTAAAAACATCGCAAAAATCACCAACCATTCAGTATTTTGTAAGAAATGTCAAAGTGTCCGGAACAATAAATATTCTACAGAAGTATTAACTGACTTTATCATATTAGATCTTATATATAGAAGAATGGTCCCAGTCTAGATAGCATCAAAGGCTGATACTTAACAAGAACATTATATAAATCATTTATGAGAAGTTCAAAGCTCTCTCTCTCTGACTACATCTAAATTAATCCATAAACTTTGTCTCTATTTGCTGGATTTTGACTTAATATTATTCAACATATATGTACTGATGGACAATAAAATTATTGTTCTTTGAGTCCCCATAAATTTAGGTAAATAAAATATCTTCTTAAAAATTAACCAAAAGGAATCTCAGTAATGGTGGTCATTTAAGAAATATTCAAATGAAATTATTTCTTTGTATCCAGTTGATAAATTCAATGCTCTCTATCATCCAATTAAATAGTTCGATAATTTGAGCCATTGCAGTTAAAAAATTCCTGTATATTCTATAAAACCTTGCTATGGAAGATTAATAAATTCTATAAACCTAGTGAAAACTTGCTATTGAAGCTCAATACGTTCATGTACCCAGTGAAAACTTGCCATTGAAGCTCAATACGTTCATGTACCCAGTGAAAACTTGCTACGGAAGATTAATAAATTCTATGTACCCAGTGAAAACTTGCCATTGAAGCTCAATTATTTCATGTACCCAGTGAAAACTTGCTATTGGTGTTCAATTATTTCATGTACCCAGTGAAAACTTGCTATTGAAGATTGATACTTTCATGTACCCAGTGAAAACTTGCAATTGATGTTCAATTATTTTATGTACCAAGTGAAAATTTGCTATTGATGTTCAATTATTTCATGTACCCAGTGAAAACTTGCCCTTGAAGCTCAATTATTTCATGTACCCAGTGAAAACTTGCCCTTGAAGCTCAATTAATTCATGTACCCAGTGAAAACTTGCTACTGAAGCTCAATACTTTCATGTACCCAGTGAAAACTTGCTATTGAAGATTAATACTTTCATGTACCCAGTGAAAACTTGCCCTTGAAGCTCCATTAATTCATGTACCCAGTGAAAACTTGCCATTGAAGCTCAATACTTTCATGTACCCAGTGAAAACTTGCTATTGAAGATTAATACTTTCATGTACCCAGTGAGCTCAATTATTTTATGTACCCAGTGAAAACTTGCTATTGAAGATTAATTCTTTCATGTACCCAGTGAAAACTTGCCATTGAAGCTCAATACTTTCATGTACCCAGTGAGCTCAATTATTTCATGTACCCAGTGAAAACGTGCTCTCGAAAGTTCAATAATTTCTATGTACCCATTGAATTATTGCCATTGCAGTGCAATCACTCTATTTCTATCAATCATTCATGTGTTTCTAAGGTTATGACATCTTTAGATTTAATAACTGCTGATCCATAATGTATTTGTTACATTAGTTTCACCATTAGACTGGTTTTGCAGTTTTTCCCTCCAAATTTAGACTGGTTTATATTGCAATTAATTCAGAGTTATGTCTGATTCTATGTCCTGTAATGAACCATCCACATTCTTAGACCAATAACAATACAGAAATCAATGTACTGGTTACACTATCTGCAAGATAACTGATGAGTTTCACTGAAAATTATGAGTTTCTAGAGGAGAATGACTTCTACAACTAGTGTATTGGCATATATGGAAATTAATCGTCAAGATTAAATATAATCATTATTTTTTGCTGTCATATACTTGTCTGTACACGTCAACAGATATTTATACTATTAGGTGGTTTGGTTTAAAAATATGATTTCAGTGAGAAAGTCATGAATGCAAACATGTGATTTATATTTCAGTTTTTGACAATAAAAACAAAATTGCCTGTTAATTCCATGAAGGGATGTTAGTTGAATTATTGCCCTTCATTTTCAATGCAGATTGTAGATACTTGCAAACGAATTTCTATAAATAGAAGAAATTGGGTTGAAATTAGTAAAGCAAAGTTATTGGTATTCATTGAGGTATTATTTTTTGACAAAGGGAGGTAATTAGATTGAAGTAAGTAAAGTAGAGTTAATGTCCTTCATTTTCAATAAAATATATTCTATAAAGGGAGTTAACTTGGTAGAAATAAGTAATGTAGGATTGTTTCCACTATTTTCGTTTAGCAATTGGCAGTGTTTTTAAAAAAGGGAGTTAATTTGATAGAAATAAGTTATGCAAACCTTACGCAACCTTACGCAACCTTACGCCACCTTACTCCACTTTACGCTACTTTACGTACTTAAGGCACACCCAGTTAATTTGATAGAAATAAGTTATGCCAAGTAATATTCCATACAGTAGGTAGATAAAGGGAGATAAGATGATGAAAATAAGAAATACAGAGTTATTGCTCTTTGCTCTTGATGCAAAAGGTTGATATTTTAGTATAAGTGCAAATACATTTATCACAGATATTGATGCAGACTACGTAACTATATTATGTCAAGAAATAAAGAACAGTAAAAGAACAACAGACATATTACCAGGGTATTGATACAGACAACTCCTTAATAGGACAGTCACATCAAATTTACCAAAAACTAGTAAAACAATAAGGCGGGAATAACTCTAACCATCCATTATTACTGTCTGGTTATGATTTACTATGCTAAGTTCCGAAAGCTTTAAGAGGCATAGAAATGCCCCACTAATGTTTGACTAGCAATTTGCACGTCTGCTCTTAATATTAATATCATTTCAGGGCAGTGCAGTCTGAAAGCAGACAATGGGAACATTATGACTATAACGCAAAGTATAACGAAACTACAAAATGAGCGCACTTATATTTCCTTGAAATAAATATAGTCCTTTTAGTCTGGTTTCATAAATTCTCATCAAAATTTGCTAAAATAAAAAAAGACGTCTGGAAAGATTTTGACAGGATTGAATGCTAGGAGATAATACATTTTTTATTTCTACTGAATCTTCAAAGTGAAAACAGAAACCATGAAAATACTGAATCTTCGAAAAGTTTGAAAACTAGTAATATTATGAGCAGACGATACCTTGAAGTAAGTCAGAAAACAAAGGATGTTTAATGGATTTCTGAAACAAAACAAAATTAGCAACAGTATGACAACATCTACTGTAAAATCATTGAATTTTGATGAGACCAAATTTCATGGTTTTGGTAAAAAAGACCATTTCGATAGGATGTTAATTCATGGATTTTGCATTTCAGGTAATTAATACAAGGGTCAAAATAAAATATTGTTGGATGGGATTTGATTTCGTGGTTGAAGGAGAAACACGAAATCAACAAAATGTAATCCCCATAAAAAATCATAATTTTTCAGTTTCCCTCAAACTTAATTTACGGGTGCAGTAAGTTCATGCCGATGTCATTGATTCATCATAATCATACCACAGTATTGTGTTATGTTATATTAATTTGTCACCATTTCCCAGGATGTAATATATGAATGTGTCACCTTGCAAGTGATACTGCTAGGATGCATCAATATTTCCCTGGATGTAATCACAAGAACTGAACAGGTGAGAATATTCTTACATGTGACTGAGTATTGTTCCAATCTTCTTCATGAAGTTTCACACTAGCAATACACAAAATTCTTAATTTTCTGTTGTTTTTGCCATCCACTGAGACAGATCAGTTTTCCCTGCCAAATAGGCCAATGACCTCTGACTTTGAAGAAAGAGACAATCCTATGATACAAGGATTCAGGTGTAATATTTACAAGACCTGCAACTTCAGGGTTACCAATAAGTTCATCTCTAGTTGGTAAAGAAAACTCTGAAAAGTGTTTCTGAAATTTCCAGTGCCCTAGCTGGAACTCAAACCAGGGACCTCAGGTCTAGTAGTAGAGAGCATGTCACCATACTATCAACAACCTCAGCATCAAAACGATACATTCAAACCTTGCAAACATGGTTTTTGAGTACTGTAAACCTAGAAACTTTCGCGGCTAGAAACTTTCGCGTTTTGCCGATTGTCAGCATATTCGCGGCTACAAACTTTCACGTTTTTAAGTCTCCCGCGAACTCCGCGAAAACTAAGTCGCATAGTGACAGAATTATTGATATTATAACCTGTCATATACATTGACCGGTTCGTATATAATTGTTTCTTAATTATAGTTCTCACCTTTGTTAAACCCTCTCAAACTCTTTTTGATATAGATAGTTATAGCTAGTTTGCGATAGAAAAAAATCGTGTTTTTTAAAGATTTCTAAAAATCTATTCATCAGATTTTGGTAAAAAATTACACAGAACTACAATAACTTCCTACCTAGTCTCATTTTGAATTTCATAATTTTTAGTCACCAATTAAAGGATGTTTATTCTTTATTACATATTGAAATTACATGCGTATTTACAGTTTAACGCAGGGAGGTAACCTGGTATTCCATTGATGATTTACAATCAATTATTTAACCGTTACAATCCGTGATCAGCAGGATTGAGATTGCTGTTATAAAGCCAAGACTTGGGAGGCCCTTGTTATTCGGTTTATTTAGGTGTGTCGCTTGTACAGCAATGTACAGCAATAACATGTACTTCGTCACATTCACAGACGGGCCTCGCATGTGTTAAATTAAGTAGGTTGCGAATACGTAAATATACCGTTATGCGTATCATATGACCGTAAATTGGCTGTTGCAGGTATCAAGTCTTCTAACTTGATTTTTCATACAAAACTACATAAATGTTACATAGAACTTATGAACAAAACTTTTTTAACTCATTTCTGATGAGGCTGAAATTTCAGTGTGTATTAGGTAGATATATTTCATTTATTCGTGCAAACTTTCATACTTGTAGGTGTAGTAATTACAGAGAAATATGTAAAAAACACGATTTTTTTCTATCGCAAACTAGCTATACCTATTGTATTGTTTACAAAAATTGCAAACATGTTTTCACAGTATTTTGACGCTATCAGTCATTTTGTATTATGACATACCCGGTAATATACAGCGCTTTTTACACGCGTATTCATATATTTACTTTACTTACTTACTTATATTGAGTGTATTGTTAAACACGTTTTCAAGAAGTGTTTTCATTATTGTACCGTGATCATAAAAGGCTTTATTCAGAAAAAGTACATACACTTAACATTCCATATTTTGACAAAATAGCACTTATAATACGGTCTTATAAACTTCGTACCAAAATTATGAATTTCCTTCAAAAACGAGAAACTTTCGCGTTTTTCTTGTCCTGGACAGGTTTGCGGCTATTTACTTTCGCTGATTTTTACAAACCGCGCACACCGCAAACTTAAATCGCACGAAATAATTTCTAGGTTTACAGTATATCTACCTAAAAAAAGTGTGAGCCAAGTAACCTAGCTGACATTGTCTTGGTTCCTGCAGTTAAAATCAGATGACATTAATCAGTGACAACAATAGCCTACATGTCCAAGGTAGTGTGAAATTACCAACTTTCTGGTGTTTTTCATCACTATTTCTTCAATTCTATTTGTAATCTATCAGCAACAAAACATGAATAATAGGAAGTGTAATTAGATTTGTATCCGACAGAGATAATTCAATCTAGTATCCTATACTGTCTCATTGTATAAATAACAAACAATGTAGTAACTATGCATACAGTCAAACTAGTCAGCTTTCTCCTGAATGAAGCAGCTGCAACCGTAGGCTGTCTTAAATATCATAGAATACAAGGTAAAAAAGGCACCGATCATTCATTGGGCTGTAACTAGGGATGGCAACGAGTACCCGAGTACCCGAGTACTTGTTCAAACGTCCCATTATCGAATAGTAAAATCAGTATTCGAGTACTCGAAAAAATGTTAATCCTGTGTTATAAAGAAGGTGTCCAAGTGTTTTATGGTCTACTAAAATTACAATTAACAACGTGTCATCAATCCTTAATCGCCGCCGCGAGGTCGCTAATTGCAAGCGTAATCAAAACACAGACCTGTCAATCACCGTCTGCAAGTTAGTTTATGACACGTAGCTAGGGGTTCGTTCGTTGACACCTGAACCCAAGTAATTGTCATCAATGTTTAATTGGCAGTTATTGTTTATTTGGGGTGAAAATCGTTAAAAAATAAAACAAATAAACTTTAAAATTAAATCGTTCTCGCGCGTATATGAACGAACGATCAAGATTCGATCAATAACTGAACAGAACAGACAGGTAAACGCGCTGTTTTATTTGAAGTTGAACACGCACATTTGCAGTTTCCAAATATCACGGACATTTATTTTTTCCGAGTACCCGAGTACTCGATCGGAAGAATGACCGAGTACTCCAGTCCCATTTTAGTACTCGTTGCCATCCCTAGCTGTAACACTTGGCACCGATCATTTATTGGGCTGTAACACTTGGCACCGATCATTTATTGGGCTGTAACACTTGGCACCGATCATTGATTGGTCTGTATCGATTGGCATCGATCATTTATTGGCCTGTAACACTTGGCACCGATCATTGATTGGTCTGTTACACTTGGCACCGATCATTTATTGGCCTGTAACACTTGGCACTGATCATTGATCGGTCTGTTACAATTGGCACTGATCATTGATTGGTCTGTACACTTGTCACCGATCATTGATTGACCTGTAACACTTGGCACCAATCATTGATTGGCCTGTAACCTTTGGCACCAATCAATGATTGGTCTGTATCACTTGGCACTGATCATTTATTGGCCTGTAACACTTGGCACTGATCATTGATTTGTCTGTTACACTTTGCACCGATCATTGATTGGCCTGTTACACTTGGCACTGATCATTGATTGGTCTGTAACACTTGGCACTGATCATTGATTGGCCTGTAACACTTTGCACGATCATTGATTGGCCTGTTACACTTGGCACTGATCATTGATTGGTCTGTAACACTTGGCACTGATCATTGATTGGTCTGTAACACTTGGCACCAATCATTGATTGGCCTGTAACACTTGGCACCAATCATTGATTTGTCTGTTACACTTGGCACTGATCATTGATTGGTCCGTAACACTTGGCACCGATCATTGATTGGTCTGTGACACTTGGCACTGATCATTGATTGGTCTGTCACACTTAGCACTGATCATTGATTGGTCTGTAACACGTGGCACTGATCATTGATTGGTCTGTAACACTTGGCACCGATCATTGATTGGCCTGTAACACTTGGCACCGATCAATAATTGGCCTGTAACACTTGGCATCAATAGGAGCCACAGCACATTGGCTTCTGACCCTCACAGGTAAAATACACCAGGAAAAGTAAAGCATTGTATGCTATTCTTGCCTTGGGAAATTAATACAATGGGCAAATGGAATTGAACTCAGGACCTCTCAATCGAAAACAGACATCCTACCTCTTAACCACTTTTACCCTATGCAATTTTCAAATTAAATTAACCTGTATCAAACATGCTCCAAGTCTTACATCAGGCAGGTGAGGCATAATAAACCTAGTTTAAATGTAAACTTCATTACTGAACAAATGCATTTTAGTTAACAATTCAAGAATTTATCTTAGATTATACAAATTATATTAAAGACAGGTTGGACTGTAGATCAGTGGTATTTTATCTTCAAAGTCAGTGAGTACGACCTTGTATGTCTCAGACATGCTGATTTTGGTTAGAAAGTATCATAAATGTCAATACATGTTATATTTACATGATGCTGAGGTGTCTGAGATCACATTTCATGGAAACATTAACTGTAACAATCTGTCACAAACGAGATACAAACTTCTAACCCTAATTGCCTGTTACATGTTGTGACATTACGCACAAATGTTGTTATTTCAAAAGTAAAATCATTGAAATAATACATGCATTTGCAGGCCTGTAGCGATGCTGAGGTTAACACTCTTGGCTAACTATATGCTACTGTAAACCGATAAATTATTTCGCACAATTTAATTTTGCGAAGCTCCTGAGTAGCAAAAAAATAAGTAGCCACGAAAGTGTTCAAAACATTAATTTGAGCATCACATGTGACTTAAAATCGCGAAAATTTGAATTCATGAATTTGCCAATGATCGGTAAAATGTGAAAGTTTGTATTCGCCATAGTTAGTTGTTTTACAGTAAATCATACAATTATTACGCAAGGCAGAAAAAGATGAAGATGGATCTTTATGAAAACTATAACAGGAAATAATTATACACAGAATGTGATGAACACATCAAGATAAATAATTGAATACATTCCTCAGAGAAACCAATCAATCCAGCTTGTGATTATAACAGGGGAGGCAACTCTCAATATACATGCCTAATATATATATTGTTAATTTCAACTATCATGTTTATTACATTGCATTAGAAATGTATTCCTGACCAGTTTCTCGTGAGATAGGAGATGAGAACTCTGGAATATGTACCAAAATATATCAGTAACTTTTACCGTTATGTTCATAGCTATATTGCATGAGAATGTATTTCTGACCAGTTTCTATGGGAGTCGGACAAATTCAGGTATCATGATGTCACACATCTTAAAAAAAGAAGCTTTTTTTTCATTTGTATTTTTTATTCTTTTTTTTCCAGCTAGATCATGCACCCTATTTATTTTCCTTGTCATCAGTGGGAGAAGGTCGAGGAACAAAAAAAAACACTTTGTATGCGATTGTTGCATGTTTGTAAAAATACAAAGTTGTTTAGGACCATTAGTGTTTCATAATCCTGAATATCATCTTAGCAGGCAAGGATATGACTAGATTACTATTCAAGCCATGTCTACTGAATTTCATAAGTGTTTGAATGTCATATAGCAGTAGATGACATATTATACACCTATCCCCTTGGATTTGTGAGGTATCCATTGTAAAGATTCCGCCAATCCTGATATATGTGATGTGATATAAGAGATTCAATGTGATAGAGTATGTATTGTCTCTAAGGGTTTGTATCATGTGCTATCTGTCATACAGTACCAAGATTGATCATTGTTGCCTGTAATGGCTCAATTGTCCATTCTAGAAACATAGACAACTCAGGGGACCAGCCAGGCAGACTGGCACAAATTGGACACTGACTTAAGATAGTGTCAGCTTTACTATAGTTATTGTGAATTGTGATGATATTCACAAGTTTGAAGCAGTGAACATGATTTGTCCGTGGAAAAAAACCCACTGGGACTAAAAAAGTCACTTCACCAAAACTGGTCAGACTACCTGATTAGTTTCACATCAAAGTGTAAATGAGGTCTATTCCTGGGCACTACAGTGTGTTTGTACTCAGTAAACTCATTTGTCCACAGAAGGAAGGTCTGCGGGTCATGGTAAATAAATAATACAGTAATGTATCTAACACAGCAATGTTCTGGTGAAGTTCTTCTAATGCCTCACTAATGTATTTATGGTATTAATGTGTTCTTATAAGGAAGAAATAGTAAATATAGTAATCACCATTTACAAGATATGCCCATGAACATTCACGATTTTACAGTACTCAGAAATGATTGGTTTAGACAATAGTATCACATATCTGCATGGAAACTAGGTTAATTAAGTAAAGAAATAAGGTTGATGTATCAAACAGTGTCACTATGGAATAAAGGGTCGATGAATATTTGTACACAATGACCTACCTTTAGAAATTCTGTCAATTTTTGGTGCATATCCTTCGTCTGTACCCCCAGCTATGGAAAATCCAAATCTCTTGTCGCTAGGCAACATTTCAACATGAAAACATAAATATCCCTGATTGTCTATGGTTGAGGTAGAATTTTGTCCATTAATTAGTGCACTTTGAATTTCATCAAACAAGCTACTTTCACTTTCTTTTTCGACAGCTGGTAATGACGGCAACCGTTTAACGTCACTCTTTGAGTCCTTTGACTTTTTGCTATACATTTCCATGGCTTCTAAACTTCCAAATTGTGATGAGGTACAATCATAACCATTTGTAAACTTTTGGAAATCTTCTAGACTTCCCACTGGTCCAAACTCACTGTACTGCCTGGCAGCCTGGCTTTTACCAGACATCCCGTTCATATTGAGGCTCTGACTCCTTAAAATATGGTTGCTATGCAACGGTTCCTTGCTGGCTGGTGTTTTATCCTCTTGATCAGTAACAGAACTCAAGTCCATAAAGGTCGAATATGGAGTTAACCCAGACACCATGTTGCCGTGCTGCTGTGTTCTGTAATCCCTGAAAGCAGACAATAGAATTACATTTTAATAACTGTAAAAAATTACTGATCAAAATTTGTTTTTTTCAACTGAAAGTAAAAAACTTTTGAACATGCAATAGCATGAAAAAAGTGCTACAGGTATAGAAATTTGACATTTATCCGTATTTTACTTTTCAAACTGAACGTAAATCAGTTTTGAACATGCAATTGCACAAGAAAAGCACTGTATAAATTTGGTAGTTATCATATTCTATGGCACATGGACTTGGTTATAAGGTTGCCAATACCTGAGATCCAAACATAAATGGAATCACGTCACAGAAACCAGGAAGGACACCATTGTACTAGGACATATATTAAGACAAGTGGACATTGGACTTTATATCTCAACTTTACATTGATGTTTGGAGGAACAATGTGTGATGTATTGTACTGTAAAATTCAATTAATTTCGATGAAACAAAATTTCATGGTTTTGGTAAAAAATGCCATTTGGATGGGACCTAAGTTTGTGGATTTTGCATTTCAGTAATGAATAAAAGGTCAAAATAAGTGTTCAATGTGATTTGATTTTGTGGTTAAAGGTGAACCTCAACATTCACAAAATTAAATCCCCCATTAAAATTAATGCTTTTATAGTTTAAGATATCAGGTTTGGAAATATTTCCACACCTGCCAAATTGATAACTGCTACATGTATTGCCTGCAATGATATAACGACTGATAACTTGGCTTGAAAATTGTTGTACCGGTAATCCAGCCAATGAAAACATGTTTAAAAACAAGAGCCGTCAGTGACAGGTGATGCTCCCCGTAGAAAAAATACTCCGGAATATGCAAAAGAGAGTTATGGTTCTTAGCCATTGCACTTTCCCACAATGAGATCTATTTACCTATGAAGTTTCAAATTGATATCTCTAATACTGTTGAGTTATGGCATAGACAGGAATTAGGTATAAAAAATTACAAAGGGGAATAACTAAAAAAATATGTAATGAATAGTCATGGTTTTTTGTGCACTGCACTGCCATTCGATGGGATATTTTCACCTATGAAGTTTCAAATTAATATCTCAAATACTGTTGGAGTTATGACCCAGACAAGAATTAAGTATGAATAAAGTATGAAAAAAAAACAAAGGGCAATAACTCCAAAAACAGGTTATGTAGAGTTGTGGTTCTTAAGCACTGCACTTCTACTCATTGAGATATATTCACCTATGAAGTTTCAAATTGATATCTCAAATACTGTTGGAGTTATGGCCCAGACAAGAATTAAGAATTAATCAAGTATGAAAAAAACCAAAGGAAAATAACTCCAAAAATAGGTTATGTAGAGTTGCGGTTCTTCAGCACTGCACTTCTACTCATTGAGATCTATCCACCTATGAAGTTTCATGATGATACCTCACATACGTTTTGAGATAGGCTCCGGACAAAAACTAAGTATGAAAAAAAAACAAAGGGCAATAACTCCAAAAATAGGTTATGTAGAGTTGCGGTTCTTGAGCACTGCACTTCTACTCATTCAGATCTATCCACCTATGAAGTTTCATGATGATACCTCACATACTTTTTGAGATAGGCTCCGGACAAATTATTCGGACGGAACCACGGAACCACGGAACTACGGAACCACGGACGGACAAAGCGGCCATTATATGCTCCCCCGAATTTTCGGGGAGCATAATAATTGACCAATGGGCACTGTGCGAACATTTTTAAGTGAATGCATGGAGATCATGCATTATGTGAAGTGCGTGGCATTTGCTATAAATTTGTATGAATATTTGCTTTAATTATCTTCTGTTTCTACGGCATTAATTCATTAGGTTTTTGTCTGATCTTTGATGGTGATGGTTTAAAACCCATGTTGAACAAGATTAGATCTGTGACTTTCACAATCTGTGCCAGTAACACAGGAAGTAGTCACCAAGAGTGAGTGATAAGTAATGTATTATATAAGCTGTAAGAATTTGGTTTCACAATTAAAGTAAAATTAATTGATTGGTGAAAACATTTGTAATCACCATATTTGATCAGATGCTACAATTTGTATCTTTGATTACAAAACTGTTTTTCCATTATCTCTGATAAAATTCCATAGGGAATAATTATTTACACTAGTATGGTTTATACTCTTCTTTATTTAACGTTTCGGCATAAGCCTTTCTGGAAAAACACATTTAAAAAACATATCCTACATTCCTGCTGGCATTTCTGTCGGCCATTTTTTTAAAAATCATTCCTGCTGGCATTTGTCAGCCATTTTTTAAAAAATCAGCAGGAATGTAAGATAAGTTTTTTAAATGTGTTTTTTCCAGAAAGGCTTATGCCGAAATGTTAAATAAAGAAGAGTATAAACCAAACTAGTGTTTTCCCATTAGTTGACTATCATTCACATGCAATATATCGCTGGCTCAGAATGAGGAGGCAGTAAGTACAACATCGATATTTTGTCCTAGAATTATTCTTTACTTTAATATGGTAAAACATGCTGTTTCAACTTCAGTTTGGTCAATATGACAATTTCTGATTTCATGAAAATCCAAAAAAAATGTAGGCTCATAAGAAATGCCTTGTGATGCTGATTTTAAATATGTATCAGTTTTATACAGTACTTAACGGCCTTCTCATGCTAAGCCAGCGATATATGTAATTGTTTAACTAGTCACAAAGTTTTTCAATAGCCAATTTGCAGCGAATTTAAGCGAGACACTTAGTGAGAAAATATCACTCAGACATTATCTTATTGACAAATTACATTCCAAAGCTGAGCCTTTTCTAGACCATTAATTACTTTGACAGCTTGTAACGTAATTGCCTGCATACTGGAATTTACAAATACTATTTTGGGAAAATTATACAGAAATGGGTTCTAAGAAAATCATGGATGCCTATATTTAGACGTATTAAAATAATTTCTGTCTGCTCTCGTCTCAGACATGAGCTGATTACCGGTTTCTTCAAGACTTGTTGAGACATTATCTGGTTACAGTAAAGGTTTTGAAGTATGTAGACCAGTACTTAAATCGGTACTCTGACTGGTACGTAGACCAGTATGTATACCAGTACTTAGACCGGTACATAGACCAGTACTGAGACCCGTACTTAGACTGGTACATAGACCAGTATGTATACCAGTACTTAGACCAGTACTTAGACCTGTACATAGACCAGTACTTAAACCGGTACATAGACTGGTACTAAAACCAGTACATAGACCAGTACTTAGACCAGTATTTAGATCGGTATGTAGACCAATACCTAGACTTGTACTTAAACCAGTCTGTATTGGCTTTATTGGCTCTGTACCTTCCTCCAGTATATAAAGCTAAATGCAAGAAGTTCCTAGTTATAAGAGCACTAACAGATTGAGATGGGGCCAAACTCAATTTCAAATGAGAATCTTGGTCTGGAATAGAATCCTGACAGCAGGGATGTTACAAATCCAGCCCATTTGTAAACACTGGACCATAGCTCATCTAATTTATACAGAAATGTTGATTTTACCTTTAACAAATCCAAAGGAATAGTATAAATATCAACTATCTAATCCACTATAATGTGAAGAAAACGTTTATAAGCATCATCATCATCAGCATCACCTTGTACAATTCCATATTTACCATCTTTTATACATAAATGAACTTTTCAATTCTCACATAGGTAAAAATTAGAATGTTGGCAAATTCTAGAATACTGAAAATGTGTCAATTTACACAGTCAAGAAAATTCAAGAAAACAGACCGTTTTTGGAATATCAAAATCCTCAAAAGTTCAGAAAATTGCACAATTTGGAGTTTTACAAGTCATTTATCATATAAGCACTCTGCTGTAATTCCTCAGTTTATCATATGACCATAATCCTTTGTAGATATTGTCAATAAAACTATTTTAATACACTCTTCCAACATGTGCAGATAAAATAACTCATTTTCTAAATAGCCTTATACTAACCAGGACACATATCTGTGTCGGCATATCTTCCATATTTGGTTAGAGCTTATATTCAGCTTACATCAGATAGGAGGTCATGTTGACGTGGTTACCAAGTTATGAGGTACGGGCCGTTTTATTTATAATTACATTGACATGCAATTTATCTGTCAAGTACCTGTATAGTAGTTTGGTAAGAAAACAATAAAAATACAATAAACAATTAAAGAACTGTCACTAAAGGATGTGAACTATCAGCAAGTGATGTGACAAATGCCCGTGACTCTAGGTGATATTGCATACATTTTTGACAAACCCATTGTGACAAGACAAAAATGCATTGGCATTAAAGACAAAATGTCCTCCTAAGTCTTATTGTTATTGGCCACAGGGGCAAAAAGTTCAGCGAAAAAATTGACAAATTGACTAAAATGTTTAAATAAATCTGATAAAAACGACCGACAATATTCAAGTCAGCAACTTAGACAAAAGAAAAAAACATACAAAATTGATTTTTATGGAATACTACATTAAATTAATAAGAGCTGGGTGAAATAAAAAAATACCTTAAGTAAATATTACCTGTAATCTCTAAAAGTAGATCAACTACCCTGACCGATATAACATCAAACTATATCTGACAAATTATGGATCCACCTCAGAGTTCAAAAACTTGAATCAAACGTTTGAAGGTCATCAATTTTAACTTCTTTATTTTGAATTTGATATCTGCATTATAGCACCAGTCGCTAGGTTAAAGTCAAGTACCTAGTCTTACAACCTACGGTAAATGTCTAAAATATTGTTTTATGTCCCAATCTGGTCAAACGTATTATAGTTATATGGAAGCCCTGGCAGGCCAGTCACATTATCTGGACACTGTACTAACCAGTAGTTACATGGAACTAACTGTACTGAGCATCAAGCACGGAAGTTAATGCATAAATGTCAGTTCCATTTTAAATGACTATGGTATATGGTTGCCCTGGGTTAGAACCCTGGATATCTCACTCTCGAAACTGACAATTGAAATGCATGACAGTCATAATATATTGATGATAAAAAAATACACTCATTAAACAAATCCAATTGTCTTCAAATGGCAAGTCTGTTCCCTGTAAATCTCAGAGGGCCAAAAGACAACCATCTGTATACAAGTACTTAGTTCCAGATTTCAAAACAACCATTTAAATATACATACTCCAAGTACAGCAGGCAATGTTCTTAGAATCAGATTTATCAAATCTCCATAGAACATAGATCAACTCTGACTCTTCTCATTGGAGATTTAAAAAGTTGGTGAGAAAAATAAGAGCAAAATGAATTAATAGGTTCAACATGGGAATAGATTTATAGATAAATATGCCCGTAGCTGGAGGAACCTGGAAATATTGACAGAATATGGAATAAGTTAGATACCGCAGTCTTGTGCAATTATTATTTTTTGAAAAATAGGAAAACTTGTCATTTATCGTCTTCTTATGTCCCAAGGCATCATACTTCTTAGATAGCTACTGGTAGCATGTTTAGTCAAATTAGCAGGTTTGAAAATCTGCATGGAATATGGTCTGCTTTTATAAAGACTTCACATACTTTTTGAAAAAGGGTTAAACATATTCATTCTTTAAAGTTATAGAATAAATACCATTAGTACATTTTCCATTTTGTACAAATTACAATGAAGCGCAATAAATAAAAAATAATTTATACTATTATGATCTCCCTCCCAGGGATACAAATTGTTATTATAAAAATATACCATGAATTCACACATGTTTTATATTTCATTTAATTTCAAAAATCATTTTAGTATTTAAATAAACTGTATAATACCCTATTTAACCCCCAGAGATGATGCATTTAACTAAACATATATAAGTACATGCATTCTACTTTCAAATAAGTGTAATTGGGTCAAAATTGTTAAGTCACTTCTACATTCATAAAGTAATTTTATAATTTTGTAATGCTTTTCTTAAATTATTAGTACTTCATAAGTGAAGTCAATATTATTAGTTTAATTGCAATTGTGTGGAGTCATGAATTGGTGATAAAAAGTATTTATGTACATTTTCTAAGCTTTCAACAAAACTCAAGTCCGGTCTTCTTCAGAATGAAGGGTTTACACATTCTTTTTCATGCTATTACATCTGCAGAGTCCCTGCTCCTGATGGAACCTGTAGATGTTAAATCGCCCACATATGTAAATGCTATTATGACAAGCATAAACAAACAACAATTTATGAGTATGATTTTTAGAATACTGACACATTGGCAGAACATTTTGTGCAATGTCACAAAAACATGTTATGTCATACCAGTTTTCATTATTAGCATTGACTTCCGGGTTCGGTAAATACCAAGAAAGAATGGATATTTGGGTTTGTTTAAGTTTATTATCTTAATTTTTTAGAAAATTAATTAGTAGTTACAAATAAAATGTCAATCAGTTTATATGAAGCTGTAAATCAGTATTTTTCGTCGGCTGAGACCAGAAATGAGCAATGCTTTTAATTTTGTAAAACTGGACACCAACAGCGTGTAAATCTTTATAATTACGCATGAGTTTCGTCCTGTTTACGTATGGGTCAAAATCACCATTTATTTGCTATGATGAATAATGACTTTTTTTTGATAAAATGATATAATGAAACCCCATATGGTGTTCCACTGAAACATTCATGATCTTACAGTATTTTTGTTTCCAATATTTTATAAAGAATGCCTGTTTTTACAGCGACAACATTCAACCCACCAATAAGATAACTGGGAGAAAATTCTAATAACTTTTCATAGAAATACCAGCCCATAGTTTATTTTGAATGAGTTTTAGGTTATGCTCAGTTTGCTCACAGTTCATGCCTGGTTATGTAAATACAATAAAGTTATGTCAAAATCATACATTACTTTGTCTTCCTGTTTTTACTGTTATAACCAATACCCTATGCAGATATAACAGCATGCCAAATCAAAATAGACAGACTACTAGCTGACAGTGTTTTCAGTTTATGACTTATCAGTAACTAATAGATTTGTTGGCACCATCATTTAGTCTTACTCTCATTTTTTCCTTAAAAAATGTGATAATTTTAATCAAATATGGTACATTTTACCATGCAGAGTGGATATTGCCTATATTATTTCATTAACCAAGGGAGTAACTCAAACATGACTCCAATTCTTCTATAACATGTGCTCTCCCTTTACATATTTGTAGAGTGATACTGTGAATGAATAAATTGTTCATTAATCTGATAATTCATAATTCTAGTCATAGTTACATCCTCTTGTTTGTTAATCATCAACCTGTGTGCATGTATATCAAGTCATCAATTGTGTAAGAAATGTATTCACCATAAAACATAAAATAATTAGAACATCCAACTTGGGGGACTTGGTTGGTTTGATCACTGGGTTGTGATGTACTTAATTTGTTAGGATTGGTACATTATGGTTTCCTTACTACTAGTTCCAGGACCAGATGCTCTAGTGTCAGCATAATCTATTAATACAGTGGGACTTAATTGAATTGAACCTTAACATATTGAGTGACATCATTTGGGATGCTGAACAGTGCTTCACACATTGCAATGCAAAGGAATCTTCTCAATGGTTGAACACTGAGACCAACTTACTACATTTACTTTAATGAAAAGTTTGACACTGGGTGAAGGATAGCATTAGCTACTCATACACCTGAGTTTATTTGAGCATTGTGGGTATGTCTTGCTCAGATAAAATAAATACTGGTGCAGATGGGTATCAAACTCCTGACCTGCATGTGCCCAAACTAGAGTGTACACACACCAGGTAACATTACAGTACTGTAACATCTTCCAAATAATATTTCCACAGGTTTAAAAAGTATCTCCATGGCACTAATGAAAAAATCTTCCAATAAAAATAAAATTTCATCAGATCCAATATTTAAGCATTATTTTACTGTCAATGTTCGGTATAAGTAGATTTTTCCTGACCATAATGACATTCTAGCTCCCATTCATTACCTGTTACCATGGTAATAATCTTTGTATTAAAGATGGAAGAGATTATTTTTCCATTTAAAACCTACAGTAACGAAACTTAGTTAACTATTTCTGTACATTGATAGCATCAATATAAGGCAATGACGTCTAGAAGTAGACAATTCTGTCAATTCCCTGTTCGGTGACATTTCAGAGAAAATTGCTTACAAGGTATACCATAGCTCTCAAATTCATTCCAGAAATTAACCATGTATCATCTAACAAATAGTCAACAATTCTTCAAATTAGAAAATATTTAAAAGACAGTTATTACATCTAGTTAACGCATCTATATTGCAAGAGAAATAGACTCTTTCCTCAGATTACATGGAAAAAGTACTGCTTTTAATGAGATATTTGATGTAATAAAATCATCTGAGTGAATGTCAATCAGATTTTATTTCATAAACCCTTACTGTAGTTCTTCATTATGATGAACATATTGTAATTATGAAAATGTGCAAAGAATAAAGCGAATCATAATCATAATTAGCATCATACCTCTGTTTATGATGATCTGTTGTATCTCAACTTGTCAAGTGACATTTAAGACATTTCTAAGTCCTGTATTACATACTTCTACATATAAAAGGCCAAAATAAATAACTTCTTATGTTGTCATGCATGCTCAATACCTAATGTTAATGTCTTCCAGAAATATTTCAAACTCATAAATAAAGAAATCTTTTCAAAACAAAAGTGAAAGATAAACCCCACTCCTAACCCTTTTACATTCACAAGAGGGCCATAGCGTCCTATAAAGCTTCCCAGCTATATGCTCACATTAAATGCAGTTTGAAGCAAAAGCCTTTTCAAGGATTTGACCTAGTGGCCAAGTGAACTAGTTTGTAATGTACCCAATCAGGACATATGGAAACTACCCGGTCACATTTTCCCGACATCTGAGGTTTATTGCTTGTAAAACATTCCAGTACAATTACAATGACTTAGGTGCAGCCTAGGATTGAACCAAAGACCTCTCTCACACTGGAAGGGAACACCCTACCACTACGCCATCAAGGCGGTATATAGAGATGATAATCCAGTAATAGATTTATGATAGCCTTACTCGACAATATGGATGTCAACAAACATTGTGTAGCTTGTCTAATTGAGATAATAGTTGACTGTGGGGGAGTCTTACATACGTTACTTGTATAGGTATTGTCTCGGTCCTGTCTCGTACAAGGTGTGGATGTAATACTATGGTTGTCAAGCTACACAATCATTCTGTCCATATAAATACATGCATCCTCACCACAAGACATTAAATGCATGTTGATGAGTCATCTTGTAGATAGTGCATGTTTATCATCATACCAAACTAATGATGTAATAATGAGAATGGACACAGGTGCAGTGTTAACCCTTTCCTCCATACATCTTGCACTGTTCTCAATAGAGATGAACATAAATGTTTTGACATTTCATAAGCAGCTTTTTGAGCTACCGAACTCCCTTAGGCCAATTCTGTAATTACCTCCCCTCCATTCTTATTAATGGAAGCTAAATATTGATAAATATGCAGGAGCAGAGTGTTGCCTGGGTTTTCGAGGATGCTATGAGTGCATCAAATAATGACCCTCCTTTCCTTTTGATGATGTTTCAATTTTAGACTAGAAAGGGAGACAAATCAATTACAACAACTGGCAAGGCAAGACACCTTATCAAGGGGAATAATTCTAGACATTTGTCTAAAAAAGCTGCTGTGAATTTGATGTGAACAGATTCAAATAATAGCCATACCAGAAAATTATAGGTGATGTGTAGGGAAGCGTAAAGTTTCCCCAATGCAAAAAATATTAAGAAGACCTGGAAAGCAAGAACTATGTTTATTATTCTGTGACATGCCATACATATGTGGACATGCACAGTTTACGCACCTGCTTAATTTCGCTGTATATACATATTCATTGCTACCTGCAGAGAAGAGCAGGTGCCACCAATAAGAAATGTATGGTAAAGCAGTTTTTGATGCATCAAATTCAAGTAGGGATATTTTAATGAAGAGCATCTTTAGTGTTATCCAGTTAAAATCAAAGGATGCTTTGTACAGGTATTGGTTTACAAATATATGGTTGCTGTACAGTTTGATAAATTGCCAAATCAACACACAAAAGATGTGAAAGAAACAAATAAACAAGATTTAGAGGATACTTGTAAAATAAGAGCTTTTTTAAGTCAAATATCTCACTGAATACCTCACATGGAGAGTACCCCGTCTGATACATTGCCCTATAAATGTGCCCGTCAGGGAACTAATTTCATATGAAGATAAGGAGGCCCAGTGGCCATGTGGTGAAAGCTACTGTCTGCTGATCCAAAAGGTTGTGAGTTTGATCTCGCAAATCTTCAGATAAAAATAGAAATGCTTTCAGTGTTTCCCACCTAACATAACAATTGACACTGTCTTTCAGGGAAAACTAAAAACTGAGGCCCTGTGTATGATGCTAAAAGACCCAGGGATGCTTCTGACACTCCGGCATCTTCTGTATATTGAACTGCCCCAAAAAAACTACTCTGGGGTGTCGCAAATATGATAATCGAGTGGCGAAGATTTCTTGTGACTGATATTCAGTTTACAATTTGGCACTAACCAAGTACACCAACCAGTTCTTTTAATATTTCTTATGATAATTAAATTTTGTGGGATAAAAAACGATGACTTTTTGACACTTCAATTAATCCATAGCTCAAAATATTGATCCAAGAGCTTACAAGAGCTGGAAATAACATCTTATAAGCTTAACTTCAATAAGAAGAGCTTAATCAACATAATTATACTGAGAATATGCTTGCATTGCTCTTTAGAGATGAAGTGTTATATATTTTGAGCACACAGTAAAAAGAGCATACCACACAAAGATAGTACAGAGTGAGGAAAAACATCTTTCACTTAACCATATGATATTTGACTAATTTCCATCAAGAGCATTTCATCATGTACCTGCTCAACCTTCCGTTTTTAATCAAATAATGATCTTTATCCTGCACTTAAAGCTTGGGTGACAGGCTTTTTTGCTGATAAAAATAATACTGTAAAATCATTTAATTTCGTTGGGACGAAATTTCGTGGTTTTGGTAAAAAAGACAATTTCGTTGGGACTTGAATTCGTGGATTTGCATTTCAGGTAATAAACCAAGGGTCAAAATCAATGTTCGTTGGTATTAAAGTTCGTGGTTGAGGTGAACCACGAAATCCACGAAATTTAATCCCCCACGAAAATTAATGATTTTACAGTAACAGCTTGGATAGGCAATTTAGTCAAAGGAGCAGAGCAGAGCAGAGCAGAGTAGAGCAGAGCAGGAATGTGTTCAAACATCAATTGTGGAACTGAATTACTTTTTATATTTTTATGTGTGTCACATATTTTTCAGGTCATTAATCAGTTAAAATTTGATGGTTTATTGCAATTCAATAAAAAGGAATATTTTAATCCCCAAACTAAACATTGATTCAATTTTCACAAGATCAATTTGATCGTTTCCATCAGAAAAACAAACAAATTATTAGGAGGATTTATAAAATATTCTATAACAAAAATTACATACTTTTTACAGCCATTTTTCTACCACGAATATAAGCCTCCTATGCAAAAGAATATACTTTATAAACCAAACAAAACTTGCAACATTACACTCAGAAACTCATTAATATCTGATTCTTTCCAAAATATTTACACCGCCTTATTTTGAGGAAAGAAACCATAATTCTATAGGGCCAAATATTGTACTACATACAATCAAACTCGGCTTAGTACTGACATATCTTTAATTGTTATCATTATGTTATCATTGAACGATCGTATCAATTATTCCAGATCCATATCGTACCAAAGACACACAATAATTTGCTTTAATAGAGCTACCATTTTTTATCGTATGGCTGACAATTGTCAAAAACCTTGAACCATAACGGTTAAAATATCATGTTTGTAGACAAAATAAGGTGACTCTTTGTGCCTATCTGTTGCCATTCCTTACAAAGAAATAACATTAAATGACAAATACCTTGAACGCTATTCCGATCCTGTTAACATTGTACACAATCAAATTATCAACACATATTTCTGTATGAATTTGAAAATAATAATACAGAATAACCTGTCGTAGGTAGCTACTTAAAAGATGCCTCAAATATGGCTAATTTAAACTGGATTCTTAAAAAAATATCAGTCGTAGTGCTATGATTTTAGAATACCAGTATATTGGCGGATAAAAGGCGATGTAGTAGCATTTTTAATCTTTATGGGGCTCATTTAGTTGCTTATCATATCAATTATACAAGTGAATCAAAATTTAAAGAAAGTCAAATCAGTTTATAAACATGCTACTACATCTTCTTTATGTGAAGTTCATAAAAATACTGCTATATCATCTTTAAGACAGATACAATATAATAATTGTGGCTGGGAATATTGATCCCTACTTTAAAGGGCTGCAGGTGTGAAGCTGGTGGACCCAGTACAATATTGTCCCTTGTTCCCTGCAGGTCTTCATACAACCTGCACAGAGCTTAATTTAAAAATAAATAAGATAGTTGCTTAAATCTAGTGACTACTGACACAGATTTTACTGCATACTGCATATTAAAATGAGTCTGATGATGCAAACGGGAAATAGAATATTTAATGGCTTTTGAATATTCATGAAAATGATCAATATCATACATGCGCACACATTTTTCCTGATTAACTCATTTTAGATAAATTTTAGAAAGAATTCTTATACAAACGAATGAGATTTAAATGTGACAGAATATGATTCATTGGGGACATGATTACAGACAAATGTGAATCCATGTTTTGATGAAAATATGATCAACATAAAATACTGTTAAACCTGTGTTAGTTGTCACATGTCTAAACAACTACCTCTCTTAAGCAGTATGCTTTAAATGCCAATTTATCATTTTTATATCATATACACCTGTATTGAACACTTACCTGCTTTAAACAGCCTCATTTGATACATGCAGTTATCAAGTGCCTGCTTAAAACAAGTTATAATATATGATAGTATATAAATATCTATTTCTCCATTGAAACTTAATAGCACAATTATAAGTGTTTAAATAACTTTAAGTAGCTATAAAACATATCAATTTCATATCTGCTTAATGACTTCATTGCAAAGATTAAATAAATTGACTTCCGGTTAAATGAGTAACTCATAGTCTTCTCAATGTCAAAACATGTTTATGTTACAAAAATATGTTATGACAATGGTATTAAAACCACACACTCAAATTCTTTTAAATCTGCATTACTAATTCAATCCTCATTTTACAGAAAGAGCATCTAAATATAACTTCAGGGCTGTAAATTGCAATGATGCTTTTTTGGCTACAAATAACCGTTTCATTGCCATGTCTACTGATAAGCCATGTGTTTTGCCAATAAAATATATTAACTCATCTTAATAATGTCTCAACATTCCAATTCATTTAACGTGCCAAGGACGTCACATATAACATGTTTTCAGAATATTCCAGGACAGGTACAGGGCTTCTACAATGGCATAATTCCCAATACTGAAAACGAGTTGCAAATCGGTTTTGGGTGCCACAAGAACACATCCCAACACTTAAACAAGACTTCAAACATTGTTTCATTGTTAAAATTGAGTTTATGGAACTTCAAATGACCATAACTTTGTCAATTCTTTGAATATTTTTACCAAATAACTTTATTTTGAGCAGAAAACACTATTCTTTCTAATGCAGCAAATCTGGATTTCCGGATTATTCTTGAATTGTAGGACCCTTGCAAGTATACCATAGCCTTGTATAGAAACCTAAATAGATGTGTATACTAAATACTGTACTGTACCCAGCAGATCTTCTTCAGGTTGATGGCCATGGTGGCTGTGGTCTGGGGGGTTAGAGCTTTGGATTTGTAATATATAATTCAACAATCAGGGTTTGAATTCTGTTAATGGAAGGTCATGCCCTTTGATGAAATATTTTAATAATTTGCATCGGACCACATGTAGAGAAGTCACTGTGAGTTTCCTTAGTGAAGGGTAAGTAAGTACTTGTAAGAAAACACACCTGTAAAACTAGTTACTGTGGATTCAATAAGTAATACTAATGAGGAAACTGTCCTATTCGTAAGAATAGCGAGGACTATACCATTTGCCGAGGTATACCTAGTTAAAGCTATATAAACATAGTTTACCTAACAGACAAGCCAATGTTTACAACCATTATCAATTAACTTTGAACAGAGTTTAGGTGAATCAGTCTGCAGCATGTAAATGTGAGAAACAGTGTGAAACATGAATAAACTTCTCCAGTTTCAGGTAATTTTATACAGATACAAACAAGAATGTTTGTACAATGTTATCTCATGTGTGTGCACTATGCATGCTACTGAATACTATATAGTTCATTACATTACAATCAGCAGGTATTTTCATTGATCTGGGTTGCACCAAAGCATCAAAATAGCAATCAGTGGACAGGTAATAACTTTTGGGAAAATTATTCTGAAATAGCAGGAACACCACATGAAGTCTTTTGAGACAGTGAAGTTATGTTCAAGATTGCTATCTATAAGCAGTTACAACCCAGACTTCCCACACTGCCAATCTTGGATGAGACATACCCCAATGAGAAGGACCTCTACATTCCCCTAATGTGTTTTTTGTTACTTGTTTTGCCAGATTCAATGAGCATAATATGATAAAGATCATGTCTGCATCTGCATATTCTGCTACCACTCTTAATATAATTTGATGGCTTAGAATGTGAAGGTCGTAACTACTACTTACGACCTTACAAGACTCATACATATTTGAAATCTGCTTCACAAGGCGCTTCTTATGAGCTTATTGTCATGAAAGTCTTAAATTGTCATGTTGACCAAAATGAAGTTTTAAAAACTTGTTTTCCCATAGGTAAAGAGTAAGTAAGTAAGTAAGTAAGTAAGTAAGTAAGTAAGTAAGTAAGTAAGTAAGTAAGTAAGTAAGTAAGTAAGTAAGTAAGTAAGTAAGTAAGTAAGTAAGTAAGTAAGTAAGTAAGTAAGTAAGTAAGTAAGTAAGTAAGTAAGTAAGTAAGTAAGTAAGTAAGTAAGTAAGTAAGTAAGTAAGTAAGTAAGTAAGTAAGTAAGTAAGTAAGTAAGTAAGTAAGTAAGTAAGTAAGTAAGTAAGTAAGTAAGTAAGTAAGTAAGTAAGTAAGTAAGTAAGTAAGTAAGTAAGTAAGTAAGTAAGTAAGTAAGTAAGTAAGTAAGTAAGTAAGTAAGTAAGTAAGTAAGTAAGTAAGTAAGTAAGTAAGTAAGTAAGTAAGTAAGTAAGTAAGTAAGTAAGTAAGTAAGTAAGTAAGTAAGTAAGTAAGTAAGTAAGTAAGTAAGTAAGTAAGTAAGTAAGTAAGTAAGTAAGTAAGTAAGTAAGTAAGTAAGTAAGTAAGTAAGTAAGTAAGTAAGTAAGTAAGTAAGTAAGTAAGTAAGTAAGTAAGTAAGTAAGTAAGTAAGTAAGTAAGTAAGTAAGTAAGTAAGTAAGTAAGTAAGTAAGTAAGTAAGTAAGTAAGTAAGTAAGTAAGTAAGTAAGTAAGTAAGTAAGTAAGTAAGTAAGTAAGTAAGTAAGTAAGTAAGTAAGTAAGTAAGTAAGTAAGTAAGTAAGTAAGTAAGTAAGTAAGTAAGTAAGTAAGTAAGTAAGTAAGTAAGTAAGTAAGTAAGTAAGTAAGTAAGTAAGTAAGTAAGTAAGTAAGTAAGTAAGTAAGTAAGTAAGTAAGTAAGTAAGTAAGTAAGTAAGTAAGTAAGTAAGTAAGTAAGTAAGTAAGTAAGTAAGTAAGTAAGTAAGTAAGTAAGTAAGTAAGTAAGTAAGTAAGTAAGTAAGTAAGTAAGTAAGTAAGTAAGTAAGTAAGTAAGTAAGTAAGTAAGTAAGTAAGTAAGTAAGTAAGTAAGTAAGTAAGTAAGTAAGTAAGTAAGTAAGTAAGTAAGTAAGTAAGTAAGTAAGTAAGTAAGTAAGTAAGTAAGTAAGTAAGTAAGTAAGTAAGTAAGTAAGTAAGTAAGTAAGTAAGTAAGTAAGTAAGTAAGTAAGTAAGTAAGTAAGTAAGTAAGTAAGTAAGTAAGTAAGTAAGTAAGTAAGTAAGTAAGTAAGTAAGTAAGTAAGTAAGTAAGTAAGTAAGTAAGTAAGTAAGTAAGTAAGTAAGTAAGTAAGTAAGTAAGTAAGTAAGTAAGTAAGTAAGTAAGTAAGTAAGTAAGTAAGTAAGTAAGTAAGTAAGTAAGTAAGTAAGTAAGTAAGTAAGTAAGTAAGTAAGTAAGTAAGTAAGTAAGTAAGTAAGTAAGTAAGTAAGTAAGTAAGTAAGTAAGTAAGTAAGTAAGTAAGTAAGTAAGTAAGTAAGTAAGTAAGTAAGTAAGTAAGTAAGTAAGTAAGTAAGTAAGTAAGTAAGTAAGTAAGTAAGTAAGTAAGTAAGTAAGTAAGTAACATCTTTATTTAACGAGGCTGACACATTCAGTTTCCCGATCTTCCATGTGGGCCTCAAGAGAAGAGTAAATTGCTGACAGTTTTCTCTTGTTTTCTCACTATATCGATTTTGTAGTTACGACCTTCTCATTCTAAGCCAGCGAAGTATGCTCCGTATTTTTGCAAATTCAAACAAATGATTATGTATCATCCCTAAGTATGCATACCTGTACAATAAATTGATAGTTCTAATTTTGTGCAAAATCAGAGTCATGAAACACATATTTATATATATAGACAGATAGATAGGGATACGTCCCTGCTTTATACAGTGCAATGCACAGGTGTGCAATATAGCAAACTAAACTATTTCGGCAAATGTGATCAATCAGATTGAGACCCTAAAAAAAATTAATTTATCATACCTCCATCCTGCAACGAGTGTATATCCATTTTATGTATCAATATTTCATAAAATCATCTAATTTCACTCCTAATATAATAAGATGAACTTTTTTTATGGATAAGCTCCTTTCTCAATGTAGACTATCCAATTATCCAAACCAATCACATGTACACATGGGTGAATCCCTCCATACACGTATATTAATGTACACCACAAAATATATTCATGTCCAGTTTATTTGAGCAATAAACATCACAAACTGGACATAGAATAGGTTGACACATATAACATCAAAAACAACAAAATGTGGATAGACTGTATAGTGATTGCTCATTAACAAAACACGGAACATTTGATTGATCATTGACTTGTATTGGTTGACATGTTATACTATTGTAAGCAAATGTTAATGAGTAATGCGTGTGATATTGTACTGAATGACAATATGGACCTTACGACATGGTTTATTGCCGTCTTAACCCGACAGTACATATAAACTACATGGTATGATGACATCACTGAATGATTGATTTCTACACTGGTCAAAATAACTGACTGCCTGGACAACATTTTGTGTATTGAGAATCTTTCCATGTCACAGCTACAGTTCATTCAAAGTTAAATGAGAATGGTTATAAACATAAGCTTGTCTGTCAGGTAAAGTATGGATATCTAGGTTTAACAGTGTGTAACTGATTTAACTTGTAATCCTGGCTATTCTTTCGAATGGGATAGCTCTCTCATTAGTATTACTTATTGAATGACACATCTAAAAAACCAACATGGCATAGTTTGCTTGCGTACATTTATTTAAGAACCGTGTAATATATTCATGCATAAAAGCCAGGATCATGTCAAATTCTGAGTACTTTCAGGGTTGTCAAATTTACCCCCATCTGCTTTCCATCTTCAGTGCTTAGGCATATTGGCCTCCCCAAATGTACAAAAAGCCTCCTACATGAAATCCTAGTGAAAATCCTGACTTTATGTCAATATAACCCCTTATGGTATTGTCCAGTTAGCATTGTTAACCAGTATGCACATCTTGATGACTTCTTTTGTTATGTTGAAGATGACAGTATGAACCCCACCCACCAAACAACAAGAGATGTCACCTAGACATTAAAGTTCATGTATAGAAAAAAATAAAAGAACATTCAATGATTTCAGCACTAAAAATTTTAACATTGATACTCTATGAATAGCAAAAACATTTACCCACACAGGCCCTGACTTTCAGCTGCATGATTTCAATGGCTTAATTTTTTCATCAACCCAAACTTTCAAGGTTATTTGTCTTGATGGAAATGCTCAATAATTTGATGGCTTAGAACCAGAAGGTCGTTACTACCTCTTACGACCTTATAAGACTCATACATATTTGAAATCTGCTTCACAAGGCGCTTCTTATGAGCATATTTTCATGAAAATCTGAAATTGTCATGTTGACCAAAATGAAGTTTTAAAAACGTGTTTTCCCAAAGGTTAAGAGTAAATTACAGACAGTTTTCTCTTGTTTTCTCAATATATCGATTTGGTAGTTACGACCTTCTTGTTCTTAGCCAGCGAATCGATGAATAGTAAAACCCAAGTATCGTTACACTACAGCGTTAAAACCGAATTACTGTATGACTCATTGCGATACTAGATAAGTCAATTTGTATGACTTATGGAAAGCAAAAAATGTTAAATATCAGTAATTTTCAGTCACTGTATGCCTTATTGGGGCACTATACAGTTCAACATGTATGACTTATTGTGATAACTGGCAATTGGCTGGTTTATACACAATGTACACTGTAACTCATTCAGCAACTGAACCCATTTAGAAATAAAATGGGCTATATTCAAAAGATTTTATGCTAACAATTTTAGGACCAAAACTGATGAATTGGTTTATTTATCTGACATCGTATAACTTATCATTCATTCATCAATTTATGTGACATTGGAACAAACAAGACAGGAAATACACTTGACACATTCAATATTGGATTGATAAAATTTGTTCCAGATATTTTTTTTCTTCAATTTAAATACAGGTGATGTCATCACAGGGAATTAGGCCATAGTTGTTTTATCTTTAGGTTTACAGGAGATTTTTTGAAAATTTTGCTGTCGGTGATGAAATCAAGAAGGACAAAACCTGGTCATCTTTCCCTATCTGGACTACAGAAAATGGCCTGCCATTGCGTGAGTCCCATAAGGTTCTTAGTTATTTTTCACTCCCAACCACAGGTAAGTCTATCATTGATAACGAAAAAGAACCAAAAACAATTTTTTTTAATATTATTTTTTTCTTTTAATCTTTAATCATTGATAAAATTATGTATGATTTCAATGGCACAATTTTTAAAAAATTGTCGTTTCGATAAAAGAAAAAAGTTCTGGCCTGATGTAAAAAAGACAGCATGAACAGCAATAAAACATTTGCAACATAGAAATGTTCCAAAACACAGGTGTGTTTATTGCAATAGATATGAACATTTATAGATATCATAAAGTGATAAAATATGAATCAATGTTACAAAATCTCATTAACCTTGGTAGGACAGTGACTATACAGAGAACTTAACTTATTGACAGACTGACTTAACTTTAGTACAACTAATCTTGTGAACAATTTCGCAAGCAATTTATCAAAATATGAAAAGCAGATAGAAAATTAGGTCATGTGTTTTTAATTTCATAGAAAACTTGAAATGTTTGAAATAATTATTTGATATTCAAACATGAACAAATTCAGCGATAATTCATTTCAATACATCATTCTTAACAGGTTTCTATTGAATGAATGTACAGTTTAAAAATGAATAACACAGATTTTATATAACACTGTGAAGACATTGCTTGTCATTTGTCTAAAGAAAACTCATTAATTCTTGTGTAAAATGAGGTTATATGACTCAGTCTGGTCGTTAATTACAGACTATAGTGTAACATGCTTGTACGTCAGTTGTCAACACCAGTAACTATTGGTGACAACAGTAGTCTGCTACTTACAGTATGACAGTAAAACTATAACCTCAACTTAGTGTGCAACCAAGTGCATGACATCAACATAAGTACTTGTCAAAACTTCATAAATTTATGAATTATAATATTAAAATGGAAAAAATGTTTAAAGTTTTTTATGTCCCCATGGTCAACAGTCTTTCGTTCATATATAGGCCTAGACTATCCAGTCTATTATTCTGACACAGGGCGTACAAGCAGTTACCTGGAACTAACTATGCAAAGTGTCAAGCCAGGGAGATATACCAGAACTATTTTAATGACTTGGGTCTGGTACAGCCTAGGAACAAACCCAAGACCTCTCACATTTCTAAATGGAGGCTCTTCTTCTTGGCCAAGTGACATACTGCTGCAGGAGAATATCAAATAATATGGTCAATGATATTTGGTAAGAGAGGTTTAGCTTTAAGAAGGGCTGCTCTGGAGAGGTTGTAGCTTTATGAAGGGCTGCTCTGGAGAGGTTGTAGCTTTATGAAGGGCTGCTCTGGAGAGGTTGTGCTGTACATACAAATCACCAAACAATTCTATACACTGGTTCTATACATGTCTGTTGATATTCTATAGAATTCAGTTTCTACAACAATAATTGGATTACCAATATCTGTGGACAATACCTGGTAATTGATACCAATTAATCACCATTGTTCATATACACATTACATATGTATAACAGAAAATAGATTATCATTCACTCTGGTAATATGATATCCAAACACCAGGCTTCAATAAAAAACTTTATATGTGAATATTGATGGGACGTGGAGTGGAGAGTGTCAAGTGGATAACACTTTCTACCTCAAATCCAGAAGTCCCGGTTTGCATCATGATTAGGGCTCTTGGAATTTCAGATTTGTTCAGTTTGCCAATCAACTAAACTGGTAGGTAATCCTCGTGCATATAGGTGCTGTACATAGGACATGGTAAGTAACCAAGGTGTACATTAGAAAGAGCTAGGGTACCCCGCTTGGATTCCTCGTATCACATAACTGTCTCTCCCCTCAAGGTAATTCGCTGCCTGGCGGGGGAACCAAATGATCAGGTTTGTCTAAGTTGAGCACAAGCAAACAAGAAAACAAACAAATAACCAACCAAACAAATGGCTGATGAGACAAATCAACTTATTGTCAACAAATGGGTATGATCCAAATTGACATAAAGTGCAATACGTGTATTGACTTTACACACTTTTATCATGTGTAAATAGAATAGATTAAATGCTATCATAAACGTGACATCTGTTGCAACATAATTATATAATGAATTGTTAGTTTATACTAATTTACTCTAGGTCATCAATTTGTATTAATCACGCCTTATTTACATGGTATTCATAAAACTTGTATTAATCAAGAAGAAGAAGACAGGGAAACCATGGAAATTATTAAAGGAACCCTGATTTGTCTATCATATGACACAGCCAGAGAATGAACCCTAATTAACAATAGTATCTCAACAACACCTAATGGGGTGATACCACAGGAGTTGTATGTAAATGCCCACCTATGGGTCGTAACTATGCCTTAAAAGTGACAGCCAAATTACAGTTGCTAAAACACTAAACCAGTTGTTGCAGCCTACAGTATAGATATTAGTAAGTTTTACTGGGAGAGAGTTGATTGACTTTTTGCAGCAGGGGATATGGAATTTTGTTTGACGTTAGTTGCTATTCCATAACATTTACAAAGTTGTAAAACACTGTGATAAATTCTTTCAAATCTTTCATCCACTTTTAATTACCGAACATTATTTCATCAAGTGACGCAATAAACTACAATTAAAACAATGTAAAACACTAATTGTAACAAAATGAAACATTGTTTTGTTACATCTGAATGTGTTTTGTCATGCCAAGTTAAAGCACTGTGATGATGATTTACTGGTAATTAAACTCACCAGGCATTTAACATTAGCAACCTAATACAATAATACTAGTTCAACAAGAAATAACTTTTATTTAATAAACTCTGTGCACTTGCATCTACAATCGCGCAGTGGCCTTTATTTACGAAATAAAGAAACTAATTGTGGCACAGAGGGGACATAGCAGATATTTTCTGTAGAAAATGCAGCACATGGAACAAATGCATGGAACATGCATGTTAACAAATATGAACATACATGATACAAACAGTTGTATATGTCAATTTCTTTCATGTACTGTTATTGGACATTTGAAATGAACGGGAAATCACAAATATTCACAGCGATCACAAATATTTATGAGTTAATTATGCATTTTATGGATGATTAATCAGTAAAATGCTTGAGAAATCTATATTTTTATCATAAATTTTCAATGATCAAACGCACATACCGTTATAATGAGTATAAAAATGTGACCTTTATATCAATACAGCCTTGATTTAATGCAGAAAATGTTAAAAATATCATCACAAAAAAACACAGCAGTTAACAAATTTTCGAATGCATTCACTATGTACAATATTTCAATTTATAAACACCCCGATAATTTTACAGGACCAACTAAACTGAAATTTAAAAACAAAATTATCGTTATGTCCATTTTGTGACTTGTGAGATTTTATCACCAAATTGATAAAATAAGTAGTAATTTAGAGACAAGTATTATGCATTTATTATACAAATGCACCTGAAAATTAAATTCCAATGTTACCTGAGCAGGTAACTCAAAGGAGGATAAAATGATATTTGTTTACTTCATTTGTAAATAGCTGTTATAATGTCATACAAAGTTATAATCACATAAAACTTGAATAATGCAAGTTTTTCTGGCTTGAACAAATGAATAAAATATCAAATATATATAAAAATGAACTTATCATTATGTTTACACTTTAGAATTCATTTTTACAAAATGTTAACATACAAAATCTTAAGAAATTTGTTCTAGAGTATTGGGATTTATATTTATTTTCGGAAACAATGGCAAAAGTTTACATTTTAAAATAATATCAATAAAATCAAGAATTTTTTGTTAGGTCAAATTTTTGTGATTCTAAAGAAGTTGGCGGGGTTAAAATTGAATGTCATTGACTTTCAACTGGACTTTACTGCCTTTGCTTAAGTTCATCAGTATAAGTTTTCACTAACTTACCAAATTCATAAATATAGTGAAAATTAATCCCTTGGCAAAGTTTCGGACTTTACAGTATATTGTTAAGAGACTCATATAACCTTCTGCATGTTTCCTGGTGAAAAGTCCTTTAAAACCAGTGAAAGTCAGCCAACTCCCTAGTTGTGAGTTTTTCCTACAGCAACACTTGCAATTAAAACCACTTTGAGACAGAAAGCTACTAAGGTGATCTTGATATTGAAATTTTACTAGAACTATATTCTTACCATTTTATGTTTCCATCATGTGCATTGTTTTAAATAATTCCATAAATATACTCTAGCTGTTAATTATGTTACAGTTATCATAAAAATACCAACAGTTGTTTCACCGTTGATTTATCAAAACAAAAATTATAAATTACTTTTCTACTTACCTATTTATTTTCTTTTGAATCCAATTGTAAAATATGTGACAATAAGTTTTAATCCTCTATTTAAATCCAACACATTCTTAAAATGTCAATTAAACAACAATAGATGTTCAAATGTAATCCAATTTGTTATCAATGTCAAGTTCTATTTAATAGGGGGACTTCACTACAATAAAAGTCAATGTTATAGAATGTAATCTTTGTATCCTCAATCTGTAGTGTAAACATATACCAGATAAAAGTAGCTTCAACATTTCACTTTGCTCTCTCATTACGCCACGATTTTATTTGTCACTATTTTATTTGTCGGTAGTATATTATCCGCACCATGATCTTGAATGTATAATTTGCATCTAACATACAACTGTTGATGAGGAGTCCCTTTGGTTGATTTGTCATAGCTGAAGGCTGCTGCATGCTTTTAACGTTGTTTCTATCACATGAGGAACTAAATTAAATCTGTCATTCAATCTCGGTGACACAGATTTTTCATCAATATTATAAGCTAGTAAACGATAGTATTAGACGTATCTAACAAACAGTAGTATTAGACATGAAAGCTTGATTATAGAATCTTGCTGTATATATCAGGTAACGAGGAAACAATCAAAGATCAATACCTGAGTGTTAATTCATATAGTGGTACATTATGTCATTACAAGTATATGTTAGCTTCGGTCACAGCTTTTTTATTTTTAGGTTTTCTGGATTTTTTTTCGGAAAATTTTGCTGTCATGGCGAGAGAACGGAAGTATAACAAGAGTGCCAAATGGGTCGCTCACCTGTCCTGTCTTTGTGTAAGTGACTTAGGGACACCAAATGGTCTATAGTTATTATTTGATTCTCTCTTCCTGGCTGCTACCAAAAAGAGCTGTCTCTCTTTATTTTCAATTTTCTCCTCCCCATGGCAAATTTTTCCTGCAAAACCTTAACCTAACAAGTGTGGCCTTAAATCTGTTCTATTCAACATGCTACTACCAGGAATATGTACTTAATGAATATAACCGCCACAGAGAGCAGGTTACAGGAAGCTGGTTACTGGTTACTGAATGGACTATCCATTATAGCATTAATTAACAAAGGTGCTTGATCAGGTTTCATAATTTACACAGAAATCTTCTATATTTAGTACTGTAAAATAATTAATGTTTGAAGCCAATTAATTTCTGCTAACTTTGCAGATGAATTCGACCGTGAATTGAAATGCCCTCATATAATTCACCTAAAAAAATTACAGTGAAAGAACCAAATATTGCTGATGCAAATAAAACTTCAGATTTATTGCAATACCTGGACAACAATGTTACATGTTACCATAGCAATGGTTTAGAATGCCCTCATAAAGCATGATGGATGGATGGGTGGTACCAGGTTATATCAAATATTGTATTAAAACATCCTAGTATTTAGAGTTAATTCAGTATTTGCCGGCAACTGATCAATAGTACAGCCATGTTTCATATTTCCCCGTTGAATTTCAAAGGGACAAAATTTCGTGTTTTTTTTCATGTGAAAAAGACCATTTCGTTGGGACGTAATTTCAAGGATACATTATCCACTAAGTCAGATACTATATAATCATTAATATTCGTTGGGGACTTAATTTCGTGGTTGATCTCATTCATGAAATTAAATCACCCACAAATATTAATGATTTTACAGTATTTCACATCTATTCATCCCCACTGGTGAACAAGGTAAAATTCTTGACTTTCTATTGCTGCCTTTTCAGCTCCGATACCTGCCTGCTGTTTTAAGGGTGTTGTTGCTCTATGAAGGTGAAATCAGTAATATGTGCTGGTTATGAGTCTACGCAATGGCTATCGCTGTGTAAGATTGCAAATGTAGAGTCACTTCAGAAATATTGTACTGCACAGCTGCAGCTGTATGCTCCTTTTAGCTTTTATACTCGGTATTCCAGCAAGTCTTTAGTTTCATAACTAGGCACCCGGTTTGACTCCAGGTCATACCCTTACATGAAAACAACGTCACTTTTCCTACACATGTGAGAAGTTCCAGATACCTGATGTGCCTCTGTAGCTCAGTGGTTAGCATGCTCGCTGCCTGATCCAATGACCCGGGTTCAAATCCAGGTGGAGGCACCCATACGCCTGCCATATTTCAGCAAAAAGTCGACTGGCAAATACAGGCTATGCTTGGATTTTTTTCGCGGAAGGTTAAGTAAGGCCTGATTAAGTGTATCGACTGCCCTATTTAACTTATAATTTGTTAAGAAACCCCCAAAAATGTTTTCATATAAATGCACTCAAAAATTCTATACAAAGGGTGACAACTCTGACAAAACTTTTTTTCTTTACCACTAAACACCAAGAGTTAATGTTCTTGGCTAGAATCATCGTTTAATTTTGATATTTCTACAATACCAGTGCATGTTCGTACAGCATATCAAATTATTCAACGGCAAAGTCAGTTTTTATTCAGGTTTAACACCATATTCAACATTTATATACTAGAGCAGATTCACAAAGTCAGTTTTCCTGGACTGCATGCTAATCAGTACTAACTTACTTTTCTGCAAGGAACAAGTCATTTCTCTACATGTGGAGGCACACTGACATTGTAAGTAAGTAAGGTCCACTTTGAAGGCAACTAGCTAACTGGTTTCAGGGATTTCGGCTATAATCAATGGCGGACACAGAAAATTTACTATAACATAATCCTGGAGCAAACCAATGATACTATGAATAACAAATACAACAAAGTACATTCAACAAACAATTTATTTATGGAATGAAGTTATAAACATTACAATCATAAAATCATACATAGAAATAAAACAGATCTGTAACAATGATTGCACAAGTTTTCATCCAATAATACAATATACATCAACAATTAAAGTTAGTCATGCATCATATTTGTACGATATTCTAAACAAGAGGGCCTTTTGGCCCCAGGTCGCTCACCTGTTGCACATTGGTCTAGGTTTCAATACAACTTACATTCTGACCATATTTCATTATGATTGGATCAAAACGGCAACCTCTGGAGTGTACACAAGATTTTTCTAAAATTTGACCAATTTTTGACCCCAGATGACCCAGTTTTCATGGAGAACATCATTCTGACCAAGTTTCATGAAGATTGG
Organism: Spisula subtruncata; assembly: GCA_963678985.1. Lineage (NCBI taxonomy): Eukaryota > Metazoa > Mollusca > Bivalvia > Venerida > Mactridae > Spisula > Spisula subtruncata. The sequence continues at coordinate 23,725,492 of OY787661.1, forward strand.
ATAAAAACGGTGAAATCTGGAGTGCACACAATGTTATTCTAAGATTCGACCTAGTTTTTGACCCAACATGACCCAGTTTCAAACTTGGCCTAGATTTCATGGAGAACAACGTTATGACTAAGTTTCATGAAGGTTGGATCAAAACTGTTGCCTCTAGGGTGAACACAAGCAAATTGTTGATGGACGGACAATGCACAAAGAGTGATCACAAAAGCTCACCTTGTCACTATGTGACAATTGAGCTTAAAATGAGCAATCCAGGAATCTCCCATTTACTAGTAACTGTGATGGATGCACCTGTATGTTGCCGAAACATGTTGACATCTTTACATGGAATTAGACTTGATATATTAGAAACTGAATAAAATAAATTAGACAATACAAAATATTATGGTAAAAGTGCTTCCCGCTCGTCTCTTGGCCCTCAAGTAGAAGACTTTGAACCAAAGACACATGAACAGCCGGTTGATAATAGCAGTGACATAGTGATTACCTTGTCACAGTTTCTGCTGAAAAGAGATCTTCATCTGTTGTGCATCACACAGTTTGATGACAAAATTGAAATGTATGCTTCGTGTATGCTTCGTGGAAATCTAGTTTCAGAAGTGTGAGTGAAAACCTGAATCTTGCACCTGTTGAAGTAGTAGATCTACTAACAAAGAATCTAGGCCCCTGGTCTAGTAAATCTTCCATGGCAATTAAGACCGCCAACACAGATGACTTGCGGAAAGATAGGGATCAGGTTCAGAGGAGAAATACCTCCAGGGACTTTTTTGAAGTTTGCATTAAATAAAACCGTTTTAAGGACTCATGACAGAAGTCATTTACAGAAATTGTTGTTGGACAGACGGCGGACGGACGACTGACACAGTGTGATCACAGAAGCTCACCATGTCACTATGTGAAAGGTGAGCTAATAAAGCATACATTCATCAATCAATATAGTATACATTATGACATTAAATCAATAAGGTGTACAGTATGACATTCAATCAATAAAGCATATATTATGTCATTCAATCAATAAAGCATACATTCATAAATCAATACAGTATACATTATGACATTCAATCAATAAAGCATACATTATGTTATTCAATCAATAAAGCATACATTATGTTATTCAATCAATAAAGTATACATTATGACATTCAATCAATAAAGTATACATTATGACATTCAATCAATAAAGCATACATTATGACATTCAATCAATAAAGCATACATTATGACATTCAATCAATAAAGCATACATTATGACATTCAATCAATAAAGTATACATTATGACATTCAATCAATAAAGTATACATTATGACATTCAATCAATAAAGTATACATTATGACATTCAATCAATAAAGTATACATTATGACATTCAATCAATAAAGCATACATTCATCAATCAATACGGTATACATTATGACATTCAATCAATAAAGCATACATTATGACATTCAATCAATAAAGCATACATTATGTCATTCAATCAATAAAGCATACATTATGTCATTCAATCAATAAAGCATACATCCATCACTCAATACAGTATACACCAATCTATATATTAATTATACGTTATACACCCTGACATTTTATGTACATGAGTACTGGTTGAAAGTAGTATAAACATATTACTGGTACTAAGTCTCGATTACAGGGAACAAACTGCTGCACTTGCTGGCCATATGTTGCTTTATTATAATCAGTGTGGACATAACACATTGTATGTGACACTTGGAATGACCATAACGTTGTCAATTCTTTTTCGTTTTTTCATCAATATTATTTTTTCTTCTGAACAGTTCATTGAGTTGTTTAAAGAAGAATCACGGAAGAAGGGCAGGAAAGAGAAATACAAAGCTTTTTTTATACAGAAACGTATGACTTTCATCGTTATCAATTAATCTGCCACTTCTGAAACTGGCAAATGTGGAAGGTCAATTAGTCCTGAAAAGCTGAATAGTAAGAAATAGATTTACTCCGGAACTGATGTCATCGTGGGTTTTGTTCTGTATTCATAAGTAGCATGTATAAAGGGACACTACTAGTGAAGTCCTAACTAATATCTGTAACCCAGAGTTAATGTTACTGTTATATATACTTTTATATGCATGTTGATTCAATAATCAAGTTAGTTCGTAGAAGTCTATCAAATGATAAACATATATAAGCTATTATAGTGTTGTTCCTATACAGGGTCTCGAACCCTACCCTGTCAACATGATGACCGAATAATCAAATATAACATGGTGACAGAAGTGTAAAACAAAAAGGACTTTCATTCAATTGTAAATTACTGAAGATTGACTTACATTAAATTGTAAATTAAAAACATCCAGATTTACATTGAATTGTAAATGGATTAATGTGAGAGTAATAAATACGGACTACATAAAATTGTAAGACAAAGGAACAGATCTACATTAAGTTGTAAAGTGGACTACATTGAATTGTAATACGAAATGGCTAAATTGCAACCACCAGAGAATGTAAACTTTTCGGATCCAAATAAATGGAGTGATTGGGTGCAAAGATTCACATACTACAGAACGGCATCCAAACTGCATAAAGAAGACCAAGAAATTGAAGTTGCAACATTATTGTATACAATGGGCAAAGAAGCCAAGTATTAGCTTAAATCTTTTGCATTGTCACGGGAAGATGCAAAGACGTATGACACTATTCTTCAGAAGTTCAATGAACACTTCAATCTGAAGAAGAGCATCATATATGAACATGAAGTTCCACACAAGGAAACAGAACAGGTAATGTCACATGACTCTGGTACAAAAGTCGGCTGCCATTTGCAATGGATTCCATTGTGTTAACAATGAAAAGTGTTGCAATTTTGCAAAAATATCTGAAAGACAGGGGTGTTGTGTTCAGTGACAGTAAGAAGGCAGACCTTGTATAACTGTGCGAGCATGCAGAGGCCCTGAACAGTGAAGTCGATCCAGATGGTTTGGTGGAAGACAGGTCGGAACTCATCACAGAGAAGTTGAGAACCGAAAACAACAACAACGTTCTGACATCGCCTCAACTATTACAGGGCTCAACGGACTTAGCTTCAATACCCTTGTTTTCTATTTTTGACAATTATAATTATTTAATTTCGTTTGATGATTTCTGCCATGCGATTTGAGAGAGTACCACAAAATGGTGGGATACTGCATGTTTAAGGATTGATATGTGCTGAATGTGGAAACTGTCACATACAAATCGACTGGTAACTATATAATTTTACATCTATCTCCACTAGTTTCCACTCTATGGAGCTGGTAAAGACATAGTGTTGGTTGATATTGGATTAAATGACTGATGTAGGGCAAGTGTTTGTGTAAATTGTTTAGTGGTAAACTTAGTTAGCTATGCTGCCTTTCTGATTGAGGGTTTAGGTTTAAAGAAGGTGTAAAGAATGCATAAAGCAGGAACATTATTAGTCAGCAGATAGTGACAATCAAGAGGACAACATCCATGTTGAACAGACTCAGGAACAATTTGAACCCAATGACTATCCAACTAACCAGGCTTCAGTTGACTACATGCATAGAGTATTGCTGGGAACAACGAAGAAGTTACTCAACTTATGGTTCAGTAAACCCTCAGCTTGACAACACTTTTACATAGATACTTGTGTGAAAGACGTCAACACCAGACTAGTAAAAATGAAGCCAACCAACAATATGTCCAGACTTCCAATGTCAATAGAACAGCATCTTAGCCACTGGAAGGCCTCAAAACTCCAACACTGGCTGTTCATCTACTGTGTCCCCTGTCTTCATGGAATTTTGCCGCAGCCATTTTTAGAAAACTTGTGTTTCCTTATTGACGATATTTACATTTTTATTGAGTGACAGTTTAACAAATGAGGACATCGACAAAGCTGAACTAAGTCTAACCAAGTTTCAGATAACACTTGAAACACTTTACAGTAAAAACAACTATGAACTTAATGTTCATAACATTGGTTGTCATCTAGCTCACTACGCACAACTTCATGGACCACTGTGGGGATGGTCTTGTTTCGGCTTTGAAGACATAAATGGGATTCTGTTGAAATCTGCCCATGGTACTAGTAATGTTTGCAGACAACTCTTGGAAATATTACTAATACAGGAGGGACTACACAGCAAAACTAATGCAATAGAAGATGAAGAATTGAGGGAGTTTACTATGAACATGCTGACTACTGGTAAAAGAAATAAAACAAAGAAAGGCATGCTTGAACTGTAAATAAATTGGAAAAAGTGACAAACTTGATGACAAAAATTTAGAAAATTGTGTAAAAACTATCACTGGAGAAGATACATGTTTACTGTTTCCATATAAACACATCAAATTGAATAACCAATTAATAACAACAAAGAACTGTAAAAAATTATATGAAAACTTTGCTTGTGTGACAAGGCTACCAACCATTTACAACCACTGTGTATAAATTCAATACATGTGTCATTGTGAAATGTTAGTACTTACAGGTGACTGTAGTCGGGAAAGAGAGTACTTAAGGCTTTCAATTGATATGTACTGTTTATTATCCAGATATGTTTCATTATTGTTTTATTCGTTTTAGGAAGAAATTGTGAAGACTGTGCAAGTCAGGGGCAATACCATCCAAGTAAAGAGTGTTCAAATTAAGGAGGGAGAGGATGAATTGAAGGTGTCGCTGTGGCATGACCTCAGCAAGAGGAACCTGATGGGTCAATACGTACAATTGACAAATGTACTCGTTGATAAGTATAAACATGAGGTGTCTGTTTCAACTACTTCAAGGACTGAAATTCAGGTCTACAAGAGTATTATAAAAAAATTCGATTTAAAAAATAATTTATAGATGAAAATGGTTCCTGCTTAGTAACTATTTTTGTCCTGTCCGCAAAGTCCGGACTGGACGGCCTGTAGTCATTACTAATAGGGAAAGCGCGCATGCGCATATCAGTATTTCATTCTACACAAAGGAAGACGTTTATTTTTATATTTTGAGTATTTTGGACGTTATTGAGTTAATTATTAACATTTTTTGTGTATATCCACTCTTATGAGTAGGAAGGTGTCATTCTTGTCGTATTGTTGACAGTGAAAGTGTGTTTAAACCCGTGTTTTAAACTGTGTTTTTGCTTTTACACTTCACCCGTGAATCGAGAACATATCGACAGTGCCGAACCAAAACCTTGTCGCCATTTAAATAGCCAATCGCGTTACGTATATGGCGACGAGACAGAAATGCGCGGGAAGTCTAGCAGATGCGATGCTGCAAAATAAGTTTTCGCGCCAAAATTGAGTTACGGGGTTTTGGTTCGGCATCCTCGATATTTATTTTTCAAGATGGCGTCCGGTGGACAATTTCATTACTGCTTTGTGTGCGTGAAATGTATAATTAGACTGATGGTGTTTAAAGTGCAAATTTTCGGTCATTCCTTTGTTAAAGTAGATGATGTACCTTGTACAAGTCTCAATAAAATATCTGTCTGTCTGTCTGTCTTAAACACTACATCCGACGTTCTGCAGATCTTTCATATACTTTTAATTTATTCCCACAGGACTATTTGATACAATTTTCTGGCTTTCCAGGCGCAAGGATTCATAATTTACGGGAAAATTTGCACATTGTGGAAAATTTTCAACCAGACCTATTGGTTATTATTATTGGAACCAACGATTTGTACAATTCTGCACCAGAGACTACCTGTTCTCAACTGTTAGATCTGGTGGACACTGTTACTCATATTTCATTTATTCCAAAAGTGGTAGTCTACCCGACAACATACAGGAAGACACAGATACAGGAAATTCCTCAGTTCGGTTTGTGCTTGTGGCGTTTAAAAGGTGTCTGGACGGAACAAGCAATCAACTCAGTGATCGCAGCTGACGGAGTCCACCTGACTGACGCTGGAAACTGGAAACTGTTCCACAGTCTGAGGGGACTGATTATTTGTCTTCACCTCAGGTCACAACACCAGTTGAGTACTATTTTTTAGCCCATTTATATTTTCGTCTCACACTATTTTTACAGAGTGTGAATTTCTTAATCACAGTCTGTGGCATGTACGGTTGGCCTAATTCCTACTGATGAGACTATTTAAACTATTGTTAGGGCTTGTTTCTCATAATACATTTATTAGGCTTCAGCCGGGGTTTTATGCCAAGAGTTTACATGTGGCACCCTTCAGCCGGGGTTTTATGCCAAGAGTTTACCTGTGGCACCCTACGTCAGGGGTTTTATGCCAAGAGTTTACCTGTGGCACCCTTCAGCCGGGGTTTTATGCCCAGAGTTTACCTGTGGCACCCTTCAGTCGGGGTTTTATGCCAAGAGTTTACCTGTGGCACCCTTCAGCCAGGGTTTTATGCCCAGAGTTTACCTGTGGCACCCTTCAGCCAGGGTTTTATGCCAAGAGTTTACCTGTGGCACCCTTCAGCCAGGGTTTTATGCCAAGAGTTTACCTGTGGCACCCTTCAGCCAGGGTTTTATGCCAAGAGTTTACCTGTGGCACCCTTCAGCCAGGGTTTTATGCCAAGAGTTTACCTGTGGCACCCTTCAGCCGGGGTTTTATGCCCTGAGTTTACCTGTGGCACCCTTCAGCCGGGGTTTTATGCCCAGAGTTTACCTGTGGCACCCTTCAGCCGGGGTTTTATGCCAAGAGTTTACCTGTGGCACCCTTCAGCCGGGGTTTTATGCCAAGAGTTTAACTGTGGCACCCTACGTCAGGGTTTTTTATGTCTTGGTTTTTTGTTATCTTGGCAAGCAAGCACATACAGTCTGTTCGTGTTAAGAATACCATGCCAGTTGTCTGCAGTTAGATATCACAAATATATATAGATAAAAATGCAATCCGTCCGTGCCCGGAAAGTATATATTGAAGGTAAAATACATAAACGGTGAATTGCATTGGGCTAACTATTAAACAATTTATTAAGTATTCATTTTGTCAAGCTTTGTTTTTAATATATATTTTTATATGTATATAGTATATGGCACGAGGCGATTATATGACATATTATGACTGTTGTTTGGCTGTTATTGGTTATTATTTATATGCTTTATAAGCAGTTTGGCTTGGCTTTATCGGCTGGTTTATTACACTACCATAATATGTTTATATTTATCATGTTCCAGAAGGAATACAGTTCAATAGGCTACTGTACATAAGCTATACAGTAAAACCTATACAATGCAGTTGGTTAGTAGTATTTGTGTATGTCTACGTGAATGCGTAGAACAGCAAAGAATCGTTTTAATAAATGCTGGTGAAAACTTAGCTGCCATACATCCTGAATAAATTAGCCGATTAAGTTTTCACCAGCATTTATTAAAACGATTCTTTGCTGTTCTACGCATTCACGTTCTTTCATTGTTCAATTTCAGTAAATGATGCGTAAGAGGAAAACAAAAGCCACCCCCAAAAGGCGACAGAAAATGCCTCAACCAGTGGCAAGGTGCCCTTCAAAATACCTTGAGTACAGGCCACAACCAAGGGCAAATCGTCAGGCACTCCAGGCCAGTCAAGGACAAAAAAATCTTCTCAAAGGTGAAGAGGACGAGGACCGAACCTCCTCAAGAACTAACAGAGGAATTTCATGATTCCATAAGTGACTATGAGTCACCAGACATGTACTCTAGTTCTAGTGACAATGAAAGGGAGCTGGATCTTCCAAGTCATAGACAAACTAAACGTGGCAGATCAAAGAAGCGTAACGGTGGTAAATGCCGATCTATGCCACCTAGCCGATCCCCTATCACCAGTGGATCAGACAGCTTAAGCATGTCTGATGGTGAACCATACATATTGGACAGCGAGGAGATGGACAGTGTAGTGTCCAACCACAGATACAAACTGACAGGTAAAAGGAGGCATTCTACAACTAATTCATTTCAACCTTTAGATGCCCCTCTTCATGCTCAAATAAGCAAAAAGCTCCAACATGAAATTAGGCATAATATATATGTCAACTTTGCAGAGCTGTTATCTGTCAACTTTGGCTATGACTTTGATAATAACCATGATGCATATCACTTTAGAGTCAATGAAAGAAAAAATAGTTTAGACATTGTTTCGTCAAAACGGAAACAGAAAATTTATAATATCCATCAGTGGACCACAACCTTTTTGAGGTTTGTGGCCATATATACCCAAAAATTCCCATCAGAAACCCTGGCCCTTATGAAATATGGGGAAATGATTAGGGACTTGCAAGCTAAACATGGCAATCTAACATTTGCAAAATATGATTATCAGTTCCGTAAACTTAGAGAACGGGCTTCTATACCAATGCCATGGGACCAACTCCACCCTGAATATTGGATAAGGCCAACAACCTCTTCTTCTTCAAACATGCAGCCCTTTCGTCCCCATAGAAGATTCAGCTATTCCTACAACTCGTTCTCCACCCGAATTTTCAAAGAAACAAACAGGACAAATTTAAATCGTATCCATGACCTCATACTTGTCAAACACATGCTGGCCTTTCAATAGAAAATGGTGGTGTTCAGCAGTCAAATGCTTCCCACACATATGTGGATTCTGTGTCTAGGCGGCCATAAACACCCTTTTATTCTATTCTCTGGGTGTTTATGTTTCGTCGGAATATCTGACCCAGATAATTCAAAATTGTTATGATCTGGATAACTTTGTTTTACTATATTTTATATGCTTGTACATATATTATTTGAACCTATTGTTTGATGTTTTACTGGCTTTAATAAAAGCCGTTTCTCTAACTCAATTCACAGTGTTTGTTATAATTTTGTATTACTAGCTTCACAAACTCTTGAGACCCATACAGAACCCTTTGAAGGCTATAAATAATATTGGAACCCAGAGCGAGCTAAGATGAATGGTTTTCACCATATTCACCTGTACAGATTGGCATATCATGGTCCTGGATATTACAATGATGTCAAAGTAAAGAGCGTGCAAATAAAGGAGAGAGATGAAGAATTAAAGACGTCGCTGTGGCTTGATCTCAGCAAGAGGAACCTGATGGTCCATTATGTTCACCTGAAAAATGTGCTGGTATACATGAACAGAGATGAGGTGTCTGTTACTACAACATCAAGGACTGAAATTCAGGTACTTAATCAACATCAGTGTTATAATATTGGTACCATATCAAGGCATTATCTTTATGTTTCAGATGGGTATGACAAGCTTGCTCCTTATGGTATTTATATTCATGGTTGTATAGATGGGTAAGTTTCTTGTTAGAACTATTATATTTTTTATGTAACTTTATAATATAGTATTATGATATTGTATATTTTATTACCGGAAGGCCCCTACTGCTTTTCAACCGGAGGGGACTATTGGTTTGCCGTCCGTCAGTTGGATTCTGTCATAGGGGGAGTGGTGGCCTAGAGGTTTGGCGTGCTCTTCCTGATCGAGAGGTCCCGGGTTCGATCCCCCTCTGGACCACTGGTTAATATCTCTGTGCAAGACCAACATCCCCATCCAACTCTAATACATTGAAGAAGATGGCAGAAAATTGTTTTTATAAACATTGTTCTGATGATGCTTATTTGTATATTCTTTTATTTTTGTGTACATTGAATAGATTTAGCAGAAAAGTAATATTGTTAAAAGCCGGCATTACGAATAAAAGACCGGAAGTTATTTCTGAATACTTTCTTGAAGCAGTGAACGAGGAGGTTGGTGAGTTAATTGAGATTAATAATAAATTAAGCACATTATAGTGCTAGAAAAATTAGGACTTTGTGCAAACTGGTTGAAGGATAGTATTCCTTTGGCTGTGAAAGGTACTTTTAAGCTAACCTGTCACATGAGTCAAAATGGGCTCTGTCTGGCCAGTGGGGATCATTAAGGGGAAAACATGAAATCTGCTTTATTCAAGTATTGTCAAAGATTTCCAAAAAGTTCAAAAAGTGATTATCATAATATGACAAATAACATTTTATGGCCACATAAAAGTCTTTATGTCATAGGAGAGCCTTTCTTTCTTAAGTACGGCCAAGTACGGCCGTTACGGTTTTAACGCTACACATGTTTTGTCATGTGATCTAGCTTAACCAATCAATGAGCTCAAAGCCATTGTTTCCATTATTTTTCGCGTGGGTAGAACCCCAGCGATTTGGCAAATTATTTTGCGTATTACATCGCCATAGAAAGTTTTCAAGGTTGTAATTTTATTCCTTGTGATTATTGAATGTGGCATTAATATTATGAACTAAAGTTTTTGAGGCGGCGACCTCGTTTAAAAGTGTGATTAGGTGACAAATCCCCGCAGTTTTGCAATCTGGATGTGACGTCATAACATCTGGGGATTGGCAGAACTCTCACGAGAGTATTTACGAGATTGAACATGGCGGCCCCCATAGCATAGTGGGGATTATGTACTAGTCCACCTCCTTCCAGTAATGTATTGTTGTTGTATATTATTACGTGTATAGAGTTTTTGCATTAATTTACCAGCTTCCAGCTATTGATCCAGGTAGCCTCTAGTTCCAGTAGCAATTTCTTAGTGTGTTTAATACCAGTTTATTGGTTATTAAGTTAAATGTACAAGTTAAAACATAATGATAAGCTGTTATCAGGCTACCAACTGCATGTTTTGGAGCTCTGTTTTGTTTCGCTCTCGTTTTTATTACTGCATAGATTTATTATTCATAACCACCAGCATCATAAACCATATCATGGAACTTTTTTAAAACTGCTGGACAGGTTGTAGTATTCTTTGACATTTATTTTGGTAAATTTCAGATGAGACCACACAAGCGGAGGTCCGCAACGGTGGCGGTTTGTAAGCAGTCATGCTGCACCCCTTGTCCTATAAGAGACAAAATGGTGCTAAAAGGTCAGCGAGGGTGGTTGAGAGAGAGAGACAGAGCCATCTCTTCCGATTCTGATCCAGGATAATTCTATAATAGCACAAGACATTCCACAGGTGGATCAATCGTGCCAAACGATGGGTGAACAGGAACATCATGTGCTTAACTTGATGCCGCAAACAGGTCGGTCGAGGTGTCGTCGAGAGGAGTTCATCCATTCAATACCAACTCCGGCGTCCATGCCTCCAATCCCGGGGTATGAACTCATGGATTCTTCCAGCGATGAAGAGCAAGGGATAACAGGAGTAGGGCAAGCAGTCAACGCCCACACTCGCGATATAATGACAGGTAATGGTGTTCAGTATGCCGAACCAATAAGTTCCCCACATACAGCCAGATCAAAAAATCTATTAGAAAAGAAATTTGGCGGCATAAATGTTTTGATCTGGCCACATTATTACCTTCGGCTACAATTCAGACTACGAATAAAAGTTATAGCCTTCAAGTGGACAATGATTTGAACTTTGAAATTTGTCCCATTACAAGGTCAAGGAAAATAAATTCCATTGACACATGGACTTCAGCTTTCCTTAGATATTCAGCTATTTATAGCATACGTTTCCCAGGGGAAACTCCACAGCTCATGAAGTATGCTGAGATTGTTAGGGATATGGCCAACCGAAGACCGGGTTTGGCTTTCCAATGTTATGACACACATTTCCGCACACTTAGGGAGTCTGCTAGGTCAGATGCAGTTAGGATACCCTGGGACAGAATTCATACTGAATTCTGGTTAATGGCCTGTACAACTTTACATCCCAGTCCACCATCTCCACAAACCCAGTGGGCGGTGTCGCCTCCTATGGTGTCTCCTTTTGGCGTTTATTGTCTGCCCAGTTAGGTCATTCTAGTACTTAAACAAATAGTAAGCTTTATTTTATGGTTTTTATGGTATTTTAAAAAATAAATGCCCTATTTCAATTCAATACTTTGTTTCTGTTGTTCATTTCCATACAAGTTCGACCCAGCTTAGGTCTACTCCCTCACCCTTGAACAATACATAAATAAAATGCACTGTCCTGACTTGCTGGTAAGATGTTGTCTTTTTTAACGAGTTATATGCAAGAAGCTTTATAACAGATGGTTTTCATCATCATATTCAATGATTTGCCTTCATTTAAAGCATTAACATCTGTTCTTCGTTATTGTGATGCTCGGAATATTCGAAAATCCAATTGTCACGTCACACTTTGCACGACATACGCAAAAAGAATACTCAGTGACCGTTTAAAAAAATTGCCATATTTTTGTTTAATTTGCTCAACATTGCTGACATAAAGCACTTAAGTTCAAATCACCTTTTCTATCAACAATACATATAGCCTAAGAGCTGAGGGCGATTTATTCAAAATTTGAGCCCATCGATTAAACTTTCACCAAAGTTGGTCATATGACCGAACATTAAGAAAATCAATTTCTTACAAATTTTCTCTTTCACAACCGCTCTGCATCCAAGATGGCGTCCAAGATGGCCGCCGTTTTTCTGCGAAAATGATTCTGTGCAATTATACGGACCCGTATTGTATAGTTTTTCACAAATATGTTTTAAAATGTACTTTTAGGTTGAAAAACGGAACAAACTTATGTTTTAAACTGTTTTTGAAAGAATTTTTGACATTTTGGAAAAAATACAGTATTTATGGTCAAAATATCGCGTTTTTAGTGCATTTTTCTTCTTTTTGTCCTGTCAACTATTTAAAAGTACATTTTTCAGTGCAAAATATATGTCTAAATGGTTTTATTCTTTAGATAATAACATGATTAGGAATATGAATGTCTAAAATGCACAACTTTGTGTACCTTTATGCTCTCAGCCGTGCATAAAGTGGGTGGGGTAAATCTACCCCTGAGGTGAAAAATATGAAGATATTTGCAAATGCTAATTCTCTTATCTTCTTGATAGATTTTAATATTATTGTGCATATTGATTGTTATGTTGCACTTAATTTGGTATTTTTTCGTATTTTTGTGGACAATGTATTGTTTTCCGTAGTGGGTGGGGTAAAATTTGTCAATTATGAGCAAAATATAAATATTGCTTTTAGTAAAAAAGCAGAGGGCCGTTTATTTACAATCCTTGTCCAAATCTATACTTAGCAAGAATGGAAAGCATATACTGTCCATTTTACAAAAATACATTTCTTAAAAAAAATCTGCTTTCACAACGCTGAGAAATCCAAGATGGCGTCCAAAATGGCTGACATTTTTTACAATTTCACCTTTGTGACATAATACACATACTATAAGTACCAATTCTGTCTCATATCATATAAAATGTGTTGTTTTGATAGGAAACATGTTACAATACACATATCAAGCTCAAATCATGATGTTTTTGTATTGAACATTTAACATTTATGCTTTTAAGACGAAAAAAAATTACAAAAAATCGGTAAAATGTGACATGTTGTGTACTATGCTCAATATTCATGTTGTAATTTTGGCCAAATGATTATTCCAAAAAGTTTTAACAATAATGATACAGATCATACAATATCTATTTTACTTTCCTGCGGTGCGGTGGTGAGATTGTAAGCATAATTTGTAGTAAAGTGGGTGGGGTAATAATTTAACCCCAAAAACGAAATTTCGTTTTTTTATTAAAAAAATGTCATTTTGAATAGGACGTTTTTTGGTGAAACTTTTTTTAACTGTTATTCACATACTATTATTACATTGTATATTATGAATACATGTTTGATTTCAGTTATACATGTACTAAATATACATGTATATTAAAATGATTTTCCGAAAAGATAGGGGGTACATCACTGCTGACAATGACAACACTATTGACTACATCAGATTTTTAACGTTCAAAGTATATGTTTTGTCAGGAACGTATCAGCTCTTTGTTAGATTAAGTTATTATCTTTCAATTAAGTACAGAAGAAATGCACATACCGTTCATGTGCCTCCTTCTGTGAATCAAAGATGGCCTCCAAAATGGTGGAAGGGTCAAGTTAGCTAAGTAAAACTTATTTGTATGACGGTATGTTTTGTAAATAAAGTTACAAACGTTAAATAAATTTGAATGTGCCAATGACACATGTTTATACGATATGAAAGCATAGTCACTAATAAGTGAATGGGGGTAATTCAGTAAACCTGTGAACTGAACAACATGTATACCTGTTTCATTAATTGTACTTGATTCGTTTCATATTAACAAAGTCATATTTCATCCGATTTCAATGGTATCAATAAAGAAGTGTGCATGCATAAATAACCTAACTTTTACATTCCTGATATTGTTCTGAGTTTTAAAGATAGCTCATTTTCAGATTTGTTTCAACAGCACACAATCACGTACATATAAGATACTACATGTATACTTTAAATGTAATAATGTAAGTACAAGTATATGAAGGCTACAATAAGTTTTAATATGTATACGTACTCATGTTGTTTGGCAGTACAGTTTACTTTATGTCAGCATTACATGAACGTTTTTTAAATACGCATTTTCAAATATTTGTTCTTAGGCATGGGTTGGTTGAGAAAAGCAATTGCATCGTATGGGTTTGGATTTCAATTGACTTATTAATTAGTACTTATACGAATGATATGTTTGTATCGATTTGGTGAATATTACAAGATTCGACAAATGAATTGGCTGTATGAAGCAGTGTAAGGTATGTTATTGATGAAGTTAAGGTTGTATCCGGCATTGGCAGATAACTGGTGGAATTTGAAATAAATAAGTGTTTTGGGCAGAGTAAGGTACTTCTTAGAATCCAAAAAGGCTTAATTCGGCATTATAAGGTATTACTTAGAACTCGTGCATAGCCAGAAAATACTGTATCTGGTAGTGGTAGGTACATCATATAACTAGTAATGAATGTACATCGCAGAGGTAGGTACCTCAGAACTCCAGAAATTGCTTATCTGGTTGGAGCAGGTACATCGAACACCCACAAACGGCTCTATCAGGCTGTGGTAAGTACATATACCTAAGAAATAATTGTTGGAAAGTACCTCAAACACCCAGAACTGGCTGTGTTCGGCTGTGGTAGGTACCACAGAAACCCCGAAATTGTTGTATCGGGATGTGGTAGGTACCTCAGAAAGTCAGAAATGACTATATCCAGATGTGAAAGGTACCCCAGACACCCAGAAATGGCAATATTTTGTTTTAATAGGTACCTCAGACACCCATAAACAGCAATATCTGGCTGTGATAGGTACCTCAGACACCCAAAAATGGCTGTGATAGGACTTCCGACACCCATAAACGGCAATATCTGTCTTTAATAGGTACCTAAGACACCCAAAAATGGCTGTACCTGGCTGTGATAGGAACCACAGACACATAGAAATGGCTGTATCTGGTTGTGATAGGTACCACAGACACGCAGAAATGGTAATATCGGGCTGTGATAGGTACCTCAGACAACCAGAAATGGCTGTACCTGGCTGTGAAAGGTACCACAGACACCTAGAAATGACCGTCTCTGGCAGTGATTGGTACCTCAGATGCCCGATATTGGCGGTATATGGCTGTAATACACATGTAGGTTCCCAGAACTGGCAGTATCTGACTGTGGTAGGTACCTCAGACACCTACAAATGGCTGAACCCAGCTGTGATAGGTACCACAGACACCCATAAACGACAATAGCTGTCTTTAATAGGTACCTCAGACACCCCAAAATGGCTGTTACTGGCTGTTATAGGTACCTCAGACACCTAGAAATGGCTGTATCTGGTTGTGATAGGTACCACAGACACGCAGAAATGGTAATATCGGGCTGTGATAGGTACCTCAGACAACCAGAAATGGCTGTACCTGGCTGTGAAAGGTACCACAGACACGTAGAAATGGCTGTACCGGGCTGTGATAGGTACCACATACACGCAGAAATGGCTGTATCTGGCTGTGATAGGTACCACAGACACACAGAAATGTGATAGGTACCTCAGACACCCCAAAATGGCTGTTACTGGCTGCTATAGGTACCTCAGACACCTAGAAATGGCTGTATCTGGTTGTGATAGGTACCACAGACACGCAGAAATGGTAATATCGGGCTGTGATAGGTACCTCAGACAACCAGAAATTGCTGTACCTGGCTGTGAAAGGTATCACAGACACGTAGAAATGGCTGTACCGGGCTGTGATAGGTACCACAGACACGCAGAAATGGCTGTATCTGGCTGTGATAGGTACCACAGACACACAGAAATCTTGCTGTGATAGAACCGCTGAGAGCAAACATTGGCTGTATCTGGCTAAACTACGTATCTAAGAAACTCATAAATGATGATGGTAGAACCTAAGATACATATAAATTGATGAGGTAAGTACCTCAGAAACCAAGAACTGGTTATGTACGGCTTTGGTAGGTACCAAAGAAACCCAGACATTGTTGTATCTGGTCGGGGTAGGTACTAGTACATGGAAAACCCGGACATGGCTGTATCTAGGCAGTACAAAATGTATTTTCTACCACAGAAAGCCAGTTACATGTATAATATTATGTATTGGTGTACTAGGCAGTATTATATACTCTTTTAAACCAGAAAATACATAAATGTAAGGTACATTATATGCAAGAGAGCCAGAAATACAAAACAAACATGTAAATGTTTAAGGCAGGGATATTAGGCAGTGTTGGATTCTTCATAAGGGTATATTCAGCAGTGTGAAGTACCTCAATGAGCAAGAATAGTTTTGTCATTTATTTGTTGGAAGTAAGTAACCTTGAAATCTTGGATTTCCAGGTGCAGCATATCAATGGTCACTCTATTAAAAGGTAATGAATATGAAAAGCTAATAAAGGGGCTAATGGGTTCTTAATAAACCCAAAATTGAACTTTCTTTCCTTCTAGGGGAATTCAGTGTTTGATTAATGATGTGATGCAGTCAATATTTTTTGTCATAATCAGCAGTGATTTACCCCCAATTTATCAGGAAAAATATCTTAATATAGTATAAAGGAAATAAAACATGCATACAGATACAATGCAATATATGTATAACATTTATTTAAAAAGATAACATCAATAAAATTATTAAATAAAAACGATACTTTTTGAATGAAAAACGAAATTTCATTTTTGGGGTTAAATTATTACCCCACCCACTTTACTACAAATTATGCTTATGATCTCACCACCGCACCGCAGGAAAGTAAAATAGATATTGTATGATCTGTATCATTATTGCTGAAACTTTTTGGAATAATCATTTGGCCAAAATTACAACAGGACTATTGAGTATAGTACAATATATGTCACATTTTACCGATTTTTTGTATTTTTTTCGTCTTAAAAACATAAATCTTAAATATTTAATACAAAAGCATCATGATTTGGGCATGTTATGTGTATTTTAACATGTTTCCTATCAAAACAACACATTTTATATGATATAAGACAGAATTGGTACTTTTATTATGTGTATTATGTCACAAAGGTGAAATTGTAAAAAATGTCAGCCATTTTTGGACGCCATCTTGGATTTCTCAGCGTTGTGAAAGCAGATTTTTTTAAGAAATGTTTTTTGTCAAATGGACAATATATGCTTTCCATTCATGCTAAGTATAGATTTGGACAAAGATTGTAAATAAACGGCCCTCTGCTTTTTGACTTAAAGCAATATTTATATTTTGCTCATTATTGACAAATTTTACCCCACCTACTACGGAAAACAACACATTGTCCACAAAAATACGAAAACATACCAAATTAAGTGCAAACATTACAATCAATATGCACAATAATATTAAAATCTATCAAGAAGATAAGAGAATTAGCATTTGCAAATATCTTCATATTTTTCACCTCAGGGGTAGATTTACCCCACCCACTTTATGCACGGCTGAGAGCATAAAGGTACACAAAGTTGTGCATTTTAAACGTTCATTTTCCTAATCATGTTATTATCTAAAGAATAAAACCATTTAGACATATCTTTTGCACTGAAAAATGTACTTTTAAATAGTTGACAGGACAAAAAGAAGAAAAATGCACTAAAAAACGCGATACTTTGACCATAAATGTGCCTGTATTTTTTCCAAAATGACAAAAATTCTTTCAAAAGCAGTTTTAAACATAAGTTTGTTCCGTTTCTCAACCTAAAAGTACATTTTAAAACATATTTGTGAAAAACTATACAATACGGGTCCTTATAATTGCACACAATCATTTTCGCAGAAAAACGGCGGCCATCTTGGACGCCATCTTGGATGCAGAGCGGTTGTGAAAGAGAATATTTGTAAGAAATAGATTTTCTTCATGTTCGGTCATATGACCAACTGTGGTGCAAGTTTAGTCGATGGGCTCAAATTTTGAATAAATCGCCCTCAGCTCTTAGGCTAATAGGAAATGGTATTAAAGATGGTTTATTTGTGACCGTCAACATACCAGGTATTTAGTTATTTTGTTGTTTAAACTTCATTGCATGTTCAGTGACATATTTATATTTGTCTTTTTAGGGGGACGGACATAAGCCCCTACGCTCATTTTTATACACGAGGACATAAGCCCCTACGCATTTTTTTACACTAGGACATTAGCCCCTACGCATGTTTTGTTTGTACTGTTCTATGTTTTCTTCTAATATTAAATGGTTAATTAAGAAACAATTATTGTACAAACTGTTCTATTGTATCTACTGTTTATTTGTTACAAATATGCATTAATTTCAGGTATAAAATTAGTAAATTGAAAGATAATCAGTCTGTAAAATGCTTAATAAGATCAATTATCATGTATTGTAGTGACTATCTGTTTGTAACATGCCTCAAAACACTCATTTGATCAGAGTAACTTGTTATAAATACCATAATTATTTATTATTATATTGTGTCTCATTTGATGTTTAATTACAACTTAAAAAATTGAACTTGTAGACATTGGTGCATGACTGAGTTGTTCATGTTGCAAACAAACATGCATAGGGGCTTATGTCCTAGTGTAAAAAAATGCGTAGGGGCTTATGTCCTCATGTATAAAAATGAGCGTAGGGGCTTTTGTCCGTAGGGGCTTTTATCCTACACTCGTCTTTTTAAGGTGTCCCTAGAATAATAAGAGGAGATAGGGGCACTGAGAATATTAACGTTGCTGAAGTTCAAAGACAAATACGTCAAAGTGAAAGTTCTTTCCTATATGGAAAATCGACATCAAATCAAGTAGGTGAAGTAACTTACATTTAATAACAACTTAAAATGCTTTTTATCTTGGATTATTTAATGACTTCCAAAATGCTGCTGTTTTCTTGAATGGAATACCAGACAATTGATAATTTTGTAAAGAATTTTCTCTTTAATTTTTCATTAAAGTATTATGTTGCAACATGATTGTTTTAGACTTTTAGCTTACCTGAGGTGAGCTGTTGTGACATGCTTTGTCAACAACAACAACTTTTTCAGTTCATCTTAAAAAAACTTTTCATAAATCATGAATGCCAGCACTGATGGTACCAACCGAAAGGACTTATTATACAGATTGGAGGGAACGATTTGGACTCATGTGATGATGATGTTGAGCTTTTGGGTTTGATATTGGTGACAGTTTGTAAACTGTTAAGTGGACAATATGTACATAAACCAATTCATGCCTAGGACTGCACCAAGATATTCAAGTGCTAGTGAATATAATGATAGGGTGATCACCGCCAACCGTAGGCTGAAGGAAGAACTTTGTGACGGGGTATCATTCATTGTAAACATTCCTCCTGAAGAATATACATGAAACCAGTAGAGGATGAAACATGTGAAATCACAGAAAATCTGCCGTTACTTTATTTATTTTATATATATACACAATATGAGAGTCTAATCAATCGGGCTACGAATATACATTTAATTATTATGATTAAGGTTTTATTTCAGAAACATAACACCTTTCAGAGACGTCGGAGAGCTACAGGAAGGACAGATATTGATGGACATGACCACCCATGTTGTCGAGGTCAGGATAACTATGAACTTTATGAAAACATGAACCAGGTTCGTGAAAATCCATTGGCTATTGGCACCATGGTACAGAGTAGTGACATAACCTGCTCACTTAGTCTGGGCATAGATAGCAAATTCAAGGGCAGACTATGGTCTAATGCCTTTATTGAACTCTTGTCCCTGTTACATGATGCATCTCCAAGAATTGAGCTCATTCAAGGTGCCAGTGGTAGCCTTGAATTCAAAGTCGTCTGTCAGCATTCAGTAACGCCGTTGGTTTAAGGCTTTTCATACTTTTGTAAGCATGTTTTTGCAGAAATCTCCTGAACATGTGCAGGGTCCTACATTATTGAAATATTCTAACAAAATACAGGAGCTCTGTAAACCAGTGACGACGCTGCGTTGCACTACGATAAGCAATTCAGATTGTTAAGGGTAAGCCTCACCAAACAAGCCAAATCAGAGAAGACCCTGCAGAAAATATCATCGTCAAAAACTGGTGGAGGTCCTCCAATAGCCCAAATGAAGCTGCTGATAGAGGAGATTGCTGCCCTATACACTGATCAGTTTCATGGAAGCAGAATGTAATGTCAGGTTTGGTAGAGTGTGGGGAGAGGCAACATGTAAGCCATGTTGTCATGCTAGAATTGCAATGTTGCTCCTGTGATCAATAAGAATATTATAAATAATTATAAAATAAAATTACCATTTTGTATGAACAATCATGCATTTTTGTTGGATTGGATATTTGAAGTACATGTGGGCAGCAACCAGAAACAGAGAGTTGTCACAGAACGAGACCGACACATGAAGCTTTTGATAACGAAGATGCATGCTTGGAAAAGGACATCTGGATTTTGCCTGATTCCATCACTGAGTTAGAGAGAGAACAATCTTTAGAAACATGAGGGACTTAAAGCGGTTCCTATCAATTATGCTTTAATCAACCCTGAAGCTCTTTCTTTTCCCAGATATGACTTGCAGTAGATACAGAAGAAGGTACATGCTATACCAAAGTCACGAGAACAATCAGAAACATTATAAGGTTTGGTTTCAAGGGACAATCCAAATGGCAACAATCATATGGAATAAAATATGGTGGGGATAATATTAAGTGGCCACCAAGGAAATGGAAACAAATGTCACCAGACAGAATGTTGTTGGAATTCGAGTTTACAGCTTTGGCTATCGAAAAATGTAATGGGGGGGGGGGGGGGGGGGTTGGTGTTGACCAACCCAGAGTTGAACTCTTGGACAAAAACAATTATTTAGAGTTACCTGGATCCAAATACCAACATTCAACTTCAGCAGTAGCAAAGTCAAGACTATACACTTATCAGCTATTAAAGGAAATCGCCACTGGAAAAATACCAACACCAGCAGAAATAGAACAAATTCAAATGTTAGAAATGATCCAGAAGAACAAGGTACCACACATCATTGATCTTTCCACCCTGAATGTTCTGTTGAGACTTACACTGAATGAGGATATACGAGTGCAAAGGACCACACCACCTAATCCACCAGTGTTTGTTGCTGCCTTTGATGCCAGCACTTCAGCACCTCCTGTGGTAAGGTCCAGGGGAACACCAACCAGATGTGAGATGCTATATAGTTATGTAGAAGACCAGTTGGTGAAGAGCTCCTTATGGAACTATGAAATATAACTATGTTTATACGAGCACACATTGTGTTTCTTTTGTTTTTCATTATCCATTCTCATATCATTATTCAAAAACATATTTTTCTAAATTTAACATATATTTAGAAGTGTCCAAGTTCACTTGACTGGTATGGTGTAAGTAATTGTCAGATAATGTGCCAGTTGAAGACAGTACCACACTGCATGTCAATTATAAAGCAAGGTTTACAACACATGAATGGAATATATGTGTTTATTAGAATACCATTTTGCTAACGACATCGGAATTGGGTTAAGCTGTGAAGACGAAATCATTCAGAAAAATATCTGGACAATATACAAAATGTACAGAGCATGGCAAGAACTGGACAGAAAAAAGAAGCTTCGTAAGGACGTGTTCGAAAAAATCAATGGAATAATTAAATAAATGTCTTCAACAGTACATCTCAGCTAATGTTCAGCGAGTGGTACTAAAATGCAACAGTAATACATGTAGTCACAATGGAAATGTACATGTGTTTATTGAAACTAGTGAGAGTGGATTCTCGAACAAGAGTTCAGAAATATTAAAATGTCAATTGAACAAATTAAACAAACATAAATTATCTATTTAGATAACAGAGTTTTGAGTTAGTAAGTTTGCCAAACCTGTGATTCAAGAAATGCTCAGCGGTTCAAGCTGCAGCAGTCATTTCTATGTAACAAGTTGGCCAATGCAATTTATCTAACCAGTTGGCCAATTCAATTAACAGAATAGTGACATTCACTGACTATGGAGTAAATACTGTTGAGATATTTTTTGAGCATGACAACAAGGCTCTTGTTGTTTTATTGATGTGGCAACTTGGATCGGCAGTCAATGGTAATGAGATAAGGAATCGGTGCACTATGTACATTTTGAAGTTAGGGAGTACCTTTTCATGACACTCTTTCTCAACAAGGATACTTTCAGTAAGCTGTAACTTTACAAAGCAAACTTCCAAAGTCTTAAAGTATGTTTGATACTGGATTATATCTCTACAATCGGAAATACTGTGGAATTATCCAACAACTAAACACACAGGAATTGGCAATCAACAACAGTCAAAATATTTTGATTAAATCATTGGCTATATGCAAGGTTTATATGAGTCATGCAAGCACGTCACGATTTCCTATTTTCCTGCAACCTTTTCAAGACGCAATTTACTTTTATTTCAAGCATAGTTTAATACTGAATTTTGATATTGTTATAGTTTTTTTATTGTGGTTAGCATCATGTTCAAGATTGTTCGACAAACTACTGGAAAAAATTATAAGAATGGAAGTAAAAGTTGAGCAACTTCGAGATTGTTCAGTTTTATTACACAGACAAGTTATTAGAGAAAATGATCAGGACTGAAGTAAAAGTTGAGAACTCCGAGATTGTTCACAGTTTTATTACACAGACAAGTTATTAGAGAAAATGATCAGGACTGAAGTAAAAGTTGAGCAACTTCGAGATTGTTCACAGTTTTATTACACAGACAAGTTATTAGAGAAAATGATCAGGACTGAAGTAAAAGTTGAGAACTCCGAGATTGTTCACAGCTTTATTACACAGACAAGTTATTAGAGAAAATGATCAGGACTGAAGTAAAAGTTGAGAACTCCGAGATTGTTCACAGTTTTATTACACAGACAAGTTATTAGAGAAAATGATCAGGACTGAAGTAAAAGTTGAGAACTCCGAGATTGTTCACAGTTTTATTACACAGACAAGTTATTAGAGAAAATGATCAGGACTGAAGTAAAAGTTGAGAACTTCGAGATTGTTCACAGTTTTATTACATGGACAAGTTACTAGAGAAAATGATCAGGACTGAAGTAAAAGTTGAGAACTTCGAGATTGTTCACAGTTTTATTACACAGACAAGTTATTAGAGAAAATGATCAGGACTGAAGTAAAAGTTGAGAACTTCGAGATTGTTCACAGTTTTATTACACAGACAAGTTATTAGAGAAAATGATCAGGATTGAAGTAAAAGTTGAGAACTCCGAGATTGTTCACAGTTTTATTACATGGACAAGTTACTAGAGAAAATGATCAGGACTGAAGTAAAAGTTGAGAACTTCGAGATTGTTCACAGTTTTATTACACAGACAAGTTATTAGAGAAAATGATCAGGACTGAAGTAAAAGTTGAGAACTTCGAGATTGTTCACAGTTTTATTACACAGACAAGTTATTAGAGAAAATGATCAGGACTGAAGTAAAAGTTGAGCAACTTCGAGATTGTTCACAGTTTTATTACACAGACAAGTTATTAGAGAAAATGATCAGGACTGAAGTAAAAGTTGAGAACTCCGAGATTGTTCACAGTTTTATTACATGGACAAGTTACTGGAGAAAATGATAAGGCATTTTTGGGTTTTATCGTCAGTGCATACTAATTGGCCTTGATATGCATGGACATTTTAGGGAAGATAAATTATTTAAGTTACTATGGCAACCAATTTCCTATGATGGTATGGGTAGGGAAATCCGTTTTTTCATATGATTTTTGTTGCCTAGCAATACAAATGTATACCATATTGTCCCATTTAAACATCTCATTCTGCTTCATAACTCCATCGAGTATTTATGTTGAAGTATATATATAAAACTAATAATTGTAATTAAAAATTCCTGATAAAATAATAATAATAATAATAAAGACTTTATTTATAGTGGATGACATATTTGGTTCTAGACCAATTTTCAATATGGTCCACAAAAGCATGTGCTCGAAAATTTGATAAAAGAGTCAGAGTTATTTATTTCTTATATACAAGAATATAAAACATACACATATGTATTTCAAAATTTTTAATAATAGACCATTCAGGTTTTACTCTTTAACAATAATGTTAAATCTTAACATGTAAAATGTCATAAAAATGCACTTCAAACGTTTCAAGTAGTGAGGTTTATAAAAAAATGTTTAATTATGGCATATCATAAAACAGTTAAAGCCTCTACTTAAAAATGGTATTTCGGGATTTTATATAATGCATATGTTATGAAACTACTGTAACATATATTTTGGGACACCCTGTATAAACCAAAAATTAGCAATGCAAGGTTGACAATTTATGGTATATTACTTAATGCTATACAACAAAAATGTTGGTTGCAAAAATGTTGGTTGTCATGGCAACAGAAGCATTGAAAATAAAAATAAAGTCATGGCTTCAAACCGGTAGGGGACTTCTGTATAGCTTGCAATTTTCACAGCTGAATTTGGGGTGTTTTTAGCTGTGAGTTGTGTCGTCAGTTAGTTGATGTATTTTGCAACTTGGAATTCAGCTTTTAATTGAGCTGAATAATGTTCATATGAATTGTTCGTTTAAACTACTTGTGCTGTTTGTACTTTTGGTTGTTACTAATTTCGTCTCTTGTAGATTTTATTATAATAGGTTTCTATTATAATGACTGAAAAGATCCAAGATAAATTTGTTGTGAAAATAGGTTTTATTTATAAAATTGGTTACAGAATGATCTCACATACATGCATGCAATTCAACATAATGAATATAATATACATACATGTATAGTTAAAGTAAAGAATAAATATAATGAAAATAAAATACATATAAAATAATGATATAGTACAAACACAAGATAATTAATTGAAGTTATAAGAACAATTCAATTTAACGAACAATACATTTAATATGAGGAACTCGCTTAGTAAGTGAGGGTACCATTAATTAGAAAGATACCATTTTAAACAATACAGTAATTAATAAAATATTACACGAAGCTATTAAATAAATTCAGATATTAACAATCTTCCAAAATATTGTCAAAGTTAAACATTTGAAATAATACATGAAAATTACTATTATTAAAATAGCAAAAACATATTTTTCTTACCTGAAAAGATCCAAGATAAATTTGTTGTGAAAATAGGTTTTATTTAAAAATTGGTTACAGAATGATATTGTCTAAAGCCAGGGCTGTGCCTTTTATACCATTCTGGTTGCTGTGCAATGTTTCCATGCATCTCTAGGGTGGTATCCATAGATTCATTAAAAACACAACAAACTATCTTGGACAGTAAGACTTTTAAAGTATATGAAATCTACTTGAATCTTAAATAATATTTTTATGATGCAAGATAACTTAAATCTATCTCAGAGCACAATGAAACATTTTGTTAATCTTCTCTATCATTGTAAGTGTAAAATTTATAAGATTTGTAAATTGGTTATATCAAACAACATTAAAGTTGTCAATAGAAATATATGATTGGCACACAAAGACTAGCTTTATGGGGATTAAGGTATGATAGTAAAGTAATTATACTGTAGATTATAAGTAAGTAACTAATCAACTCTCATAACAACTTCATTATTGATGGGTTTATGTAGAAATATAATTCACACAATTCAACAGTCAAAATATGATAATTTTGCCCTGTAACAACTTCCTCCGCTTCGAAAAATCAATGCTCCTGCATTGAATATGATTAATATATATTTTGATTAAACTGATAAAGAAAATAATAAACAAAAAACAACATGAAACAAACATGAGTTGAAATTGATGAATGAAGATGAATAATTCACATGTTGAAACAAATATGAAAACACAATATCAAATCAAATGATATATACACAATGTTGTGATATTCAAAATAATTGTCTTTCACTGAAATATCACATTCATAATAATATTCACACAAATCACAATATAAATATATACATGTTGATAATCGTTCACTTGTTGGTAGGCCCCATGTAGATAAGTGGGGAGATTCGACTTTTAAATCATGAATTTACAAGCTTGGCTTCATTAAAAAGGTATACTAATTTTTGATGAATTTGGATGAACTGTTGTTGAGAAAAGAAAAAAAAAAAAAAAAAAAAATGCTTTAATAACTACTTTTGTTCGATTTAAATAGCTATTTGAGTGGTTCACTTTCCAGAAGGTTAGGGTATAAGGATTGCTCAGTTAGTTTATCGTTACTTGTTTGTTGTATGTAGTTGACATTGACAGGTATACATATATTGCCACGTTTTATCCACATGAACATTCCATAGTTAGTTTCTATAATTTGCTTTAACCTGAGAGCTGTCCATGGGCTTAGGCGGATAGTTTTCATTGGTTGTAACTGAGTCTTAGTGAATTCATTCTTGATTTCCAAGTCACCATAATTTATCAGTAATGTTGAAATTAGGCCTGATTTGATATAAACTGTTGGTGGGGACACTTTACCAGAGAAATCACAATGGTGTACACAAGGTGGTAGATACATACAACACACTTGTACTGAACTTTTGCCATCTGTGATTTCTAGTATGAGTTGACTTTGGTGATTCTTTTGGAAGACATATTTAATGGCCTTATAAATAAGTACAAGAATCACAAATGCTATTATTGTAAAGAATGGAGAATCAACAAACATCTCCAAATGATTGTGAGAGTTGTCAACTGTCTGTGTGGTGGGGCTGGCTGTTGAGTATATAAAGCTAGGTAAGCTTGCACCCTTAACTGGTTTGGATAATCCAGCTGATATTATCAGTGTGTTAAGTGCATGGTATTTGCGTGCAAGGTATAGTAGCCCAACAACACAAATTGCTGTTATGGTTGTTGATATTACTGAAAATATGAAACTTGTTGAGAATATGCTATCTGAAGTGTTTGGTATAGCTAACAATGGCTCAGCAAGATGTGAATATATGTCCTGATTTTGTTTTGTGGCTTCCGCCATTTTCTTAAGATTCAGGTGTTCAACATTGTCTGTGGCAATCATCTTATTGAAATTGTGTTCAAAGAGATGAAAATTTGGAACTGAAATGTTCAATGGTGCTTCAAATGTGGAATGAGGTTCTATCATTGAAATCTGCGTTTCGGTGAAGAACTGTTGCAATAATGCTAAATTAACTGGATGAAGCATAGTGATTGGTGTATCATGATGATGACAATGTGTGAATCTAGGTAAGATATATGTAGACACAGTTTGTATACTGCAATTACATGGTATAGTCATCAAGCAAAAATGACAACCATTTTGTACATAATTTTGTTCTGGACACTGTAATTCTATTTCAGTAGTGTTAAAAACAAGAAAATGAGTTTCATTTATTTGTCTCAGTGTAGGTTGCATTTGATTTAATATGAAATCAAATTTGCAATTAGAATTGATTGAAGTGGTGTTAGAATTGAAGAGACTTATAGAACATGTTTCAAATGAGATTGGTGCAACAGGTATTATAAATTCGCAAATAAGTTTTGTTTTAATTTTTCGGCAGCTATCAATCATGTGTTGATTAAGTTCTACAAAATGACTATTATGTTTTGATATGGCAAGATACTCAGGCAATTTCCCAACTTTAGATACATGAGGAGATGAGTTATTAATAGGAACATGGTATGATAGAATTTTATATAAACTCATAATCATTTGCGGATGTACGATAGGGAATTTCATTGTTACAAATAGTGTTTGGTTAAATTTGAAAAATACAAAATCACAATGTTGATAGTAAAATAATGGATCAGTTGAGAACAGTTGATACCCCTTGGTTGCTAATATTATACTTATGTTATGAATACTACTACTCAGTATATCAATAGGAACAATATTTTCTGAAAGTCTACCTTGAGTTAGTTGGATAGTACCTTGAAGAAGGTTATCATAAGATTCCTTCATGTTGTCACTGAATCTGATTAATTTAGATGCTGCGTTTATAATTATAGCTTGTCGTTGTCTCATCATTTGGAGGTTATTGGTGAGACGTTCGGACATGTTCAATATAATATCATGATTTTCTTTTACAGCAGAAAACATGTTGGAAAATCTAGAATCTGTATGATTAATTATTGACTGAAGTAATTGGTCATCCCGTTTAAATCCTTCCCCTAGCTGATATGTTCTACTTATAAGTTTATTGACATGTGAGGCAATATTTTCTACATCATCTGAGGTAGCAAGGCCAAATAAGCCCTTGCCAATTTTTCCAACAAAAGGTAACAGTGAACGACGTTTCCTGTTTATGTTAGGTTTATGTTCTGGAATAGTTAATTCCATTTGTTGAACAGCATCCCTAACATGTTGAATCGTATCGTTATAAAGCTCAAGAATACCAACAAAATCAGAACTTTGACTCAAATAAACCTCTTCATCGCGAATATCAGGCATATTAAAGTTAATAGCAAAGGTGTGTTTCCAATGCTCTGTGGAAGAATAGAGATGATCTTGCTCCACAAAAATTGTCCCATAATTTAATCGTTGCAGTATTTCTCCACATTCTACAGGTATTAACGTCATTAGCAGCAAAAGCAGGAATACAACTGCAAGTAGAAGAATTAGGACCGTCTAAAAAACTTTTCCCCATTACAGAACACATCAATAACAAATTACCTAGGATTTAGCACTTATTTAGATTAACAAATAACAATATAACAATTTGATGGAACTGAATGAAAAGCATTTTCTAGACTTGCCGTAAGCAGCTACACGCATACCTGACTTAATATAGATACCTAATAGACCTTGTTGATGACAAAATACTACAAATGACTACATCAATTATACTTGTAGACATTTTAAACGAACTGGAACAAGTTATCCCACTATGGATTACAAATTGTATACAATTACTACATAACTATATTAAGTTTTTTACTTGAAAACATACTAGATTACAACTAGGATTACAATAACAGTACACTGACTGACTATATATATTACTACTCTATTCAGTTTTCCTCTTGAAAACAGTTAACTTTTTCCGACGGCGTCTACGATTATTATCAGTAAACTTAGTATGATAAGCATCTCTCATTTCTTTGGGAACTGTACCAATATGTTCCCAGGTATTATGTTTATCATCTGAGGGTAAGCCTACCCACTTGATTCTATAATAAGGAATACCATTTTGCTTCTTATACCTGATTATTCTCTCAGGAACTCTATCAATAAGATTATCGTCACCTGCATTTCCAGTATCCTCAACTAGCTCATCATCAGCATTGTTTTGAGTAATACTATCATCATCAGGGATGGACTCAATCTCACCATTATTATCTGACTGAAAATAAGGTTTCAACCTACTTGCATTTATAAGCGACTTATGGACTTTCCCAGTTTCATTTGACCGTAACTTATACGTATAATTTGGACCTAGTTCCACTATTTCATACGGACCTATGAACTTTTTGGAAAGCTTTTTAGATAGTCCAACCTTAATGTTTTCCTTACTCATCCATACATCTTGACCAAGGTAAAATGAGGGTTCTTTCGCATTTCTATCATGTAACAATTTTTGTCTGATTTGTTCACCTGCACGGTTAGCTTTTACTAATGTATCAGTATACTTCACTTGTTGATTTAAGTGTTCTACATGTACCTTAACATTTAAAGGAAGATTTTCTCTAGGTATTAGAGATGTATCTATAGGTAACCGCATATGTCTACCAAACAAAACCTGATATGGTGTAAAACCAGTAGTGGCTGATGCAGAAGTTCGAAAAGCCATCATTATTGAGGGTATAAACCTTGCCCAATTGTCCTGATTATCATTGCACAATGTTCTCAGAGATTGACCTAAAGTACCATTTACCCTTTCAACTACACTATTGCTCTGAGGATGGTATGATGACGTATGATGCCTAGTGACCTGAAACTTCTCACATACTGCAGATATAAGTTTGGACAGAAAGTTCGATCCGCGATCGGTAACGATGATATCAGGTGCGCCAAATCTACAGAAGATCTCTTCAAACAAAATATTAGCAATTTCACTTGCTTCCTGCGTACGCAATGGAAAAGCTTCACACCAATTTGAAAACGAATCTACTACAACTAGAATGTACTTAAACTTTTCTTGTGTGCTTGGTAACGGTCCAACTATATCTAAGTGAATTCTTGAGAAACTATGAGCAGGTACTGGTAAAGGACAAAGAGGAACCTTACGTTTACCAAAGTGTCGCTTCGATTTTTGGCAATCTTCACATTTCTTTACATACCTTTCAATGTCTGCATACATCTTTTTCCAATAGTATTTTGATCTGATAGCAAAATAAGTTTTATCAAAACCTAAATGAGCAAGAGACTCATGATACGACTTGATTACATCGGTGCGCAACTCAGTTGGAACTGCAACTTGCGTAAAACATTCACTCTGTCTCTTACCTTTCTTGAAACGTGGTTCACAAATGTGATAAAGTATGTTGTCACGGACTAGATATTGCTCAGATAAACACAACATATGCTTCTCGTCCTCGAGTTTTATACCATGAACTAGATATGACAATATTGGTCCTAGCTCTGGACATCGCCATTGCTCTGTTGATAAGCTTACCTTATTATCTAGATCAACTTCAATATCGTCTAAATCTTCATCAGGCTCATCAGCTATTTCCATAGCAGCTAGTAGTGGATCAGCGTCTGTTAACTCACCTTGGTTGGGATACTCAAATTCAACTTGCACAAAGTCCTTTGATCTACCGACAGGTTCGGACTCATCTGGAACTTCATATGTTCTGCGACTGAGGGCGTCAGCATTGCCGTTCTTAAGTCCCGGTTTATGAACAATTTCAAAATTGTAGCCTTGAAGTTTCAAGGCCCACCTACCTTTTCTGCCGTTTAGGTTCTTAAGAGTTTGTATATATTTCATGCCAAGGTTATCAGTATATACAGTGAATTTAGAATTTGCAAGGTATGGATGGAACTGTTTGATAGCTTCTATCAATGCTAAACATTCCTTTTCATGAATACTCCATTTAGTCTCATTACCTCTCAATGACCTACCACCATAAGCTACTACATGCTCAATGTTTGCCTTACCAACCTGACCTAGTACAAAACCTACAGCGGTATCAGATGCGTCAGTCGACAAGACAAAAGGTTTTTTCATATCAGGATATACTAGAATTGGGGCTGACGTTAGCAATTCTTTTAACTTATTAAACGACAACTCACAACTCTCTGACCATTCAAACTCATTATCCTTTTTAAGCAAGTTATTCAACGGTCCAGCTAACTCTGAAAAGCCTAATATAAACTTCCGGTAGTAGTTACACAACCCAAGAAAAGCCCTTACATTTTTCTGAGTTCGAGGTCTAGGAAATGAACGTACAGCTTCAATCTTAGCAGGATTAACCTCAATTCCATTACTTGAGAAATAGTGCCCTAAGTATTCAACACGTTCAGCAGCAAATTTACATTTCTTCGGTTGAAGTTTAAGATTAGCTTCCCTAAGCCTATCAAAAACTTCCTGCAAGTGTCCTAAATGCTCCTCAAATGTTGAAGAGTGAATCAGAATATCATCAACATAGACTAATGCAAACTTGAAGTTAATTCCCTTAAGAATGTTACTCATGACTGTTTGAAAAGCAATTGGTGCATTACGAAGACCATACGGAAGGCGTTTGAAGCTATAACTGCCTTCATGAGTTACGAATGTTGTTTTATGACTAGTTTCTGGATCTAAAGGTATTTGATGAAACCCACTACGTAAATCTAAAACAGTGAAGAACTTAGCCTGATTTCCTGCTACAGAGTCTACTACGTCTTCGAAACGCGGTAACGGAAAATTGATGGGTTTGGTAACAGCATTTAACTTACGATAATCAATTGCCATTCTAAAGGTATTATCCTTTTTCCTACAAAGTATCACGGGCGAGGCCCACATAGAGTCTGACGGTTCAATATAATCATTGTCTAACAGTTCATCGCATTGACGATCTATTTCCTCTTTGTTTTGAGGAGTGTGTCGGTAAGGCCGCTGCCTTTGAGGAGGTGCATCCCCAGTTTCTATTCTATGACTATGTAAATGAGTGCACCCTAATTCCGAAGCATTTGTCGCGAACATATCTTCATTATTTGCTATGAAAGTCTTAAGCGCGTGTTTCTGCTGAACGGTTAATACTTTGCTATCGATACTGATACCAAGTTTTTCTAACACACTATCTAATTGTACTTCAGACACAGAATTGATACCAGTACTATTATTGTCAACATTACTAACCTCAGCGTCACTACTACTATCTGATATGACATTGTCAGTTTTAAGTTCCCTGATTGAACTTTCATCTACAGGAAATAACTTTCCTACAACCATATTTCCCTTCAATTTTATGTCAACCGGCATAGGATTTAATAGTCTACATACTCCTCTACCATTATTCGACTTGACTATTGCTTTTCCTAAAGCTACACTATAGTTACCAAGTGACTGAACTGGTTCCATTATAGACACACTACCATTCTCTACCTTAGATAATTTTACTGGAACTAGAGTTTCGGACATTGCATTCAAGGTTACAGAACCTTTCAGTCTTACTAAACCTGTTCTAAGTGATTGAATACAGTTAACCTCAGGACTAGTTTCAAATGTTAAAGTACCAAAATTCAATACACACTTGTTAGCTTTTAGAAAGTCTTGTCCCAGAATGAGAGAGTGATGAATGTTGTCAAATACATGAAACTTTTGACAAAAAACAGAGTCACCTATCTTAATGTCTAGATCTATAGTACCTTTTACACTAATCATTTTGCCACTAATGCCCCTAACCTGGGCTACAGAATTACTTCCAATTGAAGTTATTCCAATTTTCCTTAAGAGGGATTTATTAATACAACACAAATCTGACCCAGAATCTACTAGTGCTCTAAATGTTTGTTTATTAATATCAATTTTAATGAAATTTTTCTCCATCATGGTTGCTGAAGCAATAGAAGGTATGCTTACCTTTGGAACTTTATTACTACTTTTTAATGGTTTAACAGAATGCTTCTTGGTATTTTCAACTGTTTGAGTTTTTGAATTTTGCCTACTTTGCCTAATGTTACCAAAAGAAGTGGGTTTATTATTGACTTGTTTAAAAACTTTCGGCCTATCCAGATGGTTCCCTCTACCCCTGGCAGGCAAGGACCCCTATTGTCGCTTGTTAATTGGACAAACCGGTCTAATGTGGCCAATTTGTTTACAACCAGTACATTTTGCTTCCTTTGCCCAACAATTTATGAAGTCATGACTGTCCTTAGATTTGCCACATCTGTAACATGACCCACGATTGTAGTTTAATTGATTTGTATTTTGGTATTGTCTAGGTTTAAAAGAGGTATTCCTCCTTCCAAAATTTTGTTTAGGAGCCGAATTATGATTATACCTAGTCTGAGTCATACTATTTATAGACATTTGATTAGCAGCCAAAGTATCAACTGTTTGTTTCAACTCAACCATATTTATACCACCAATTGCATTTTTAACTATCTCCGTAAAAGAGGCTTCCGAAAGGTTTATTTGAGGTGGACTTAAAGCATATGCACTTTCAGATTGTTCCGCAATTTGGAGTAAATTATCTAAATCAGTTGGAGGATTGCGCCTGAGATCAGCTCTAATATGATTTAACAACCCACCATTGATAGCGCTCAAGATATTATCATTATTTATTTTAGCTACCTGTGCTTTAGTTTGCACTTCGTAAACAAAATCTCTAACAGATTGATTTGGTTTTTGTCTCATTTGAAACAGTTCAGAATTAACTTGAATTTTATCTATATTTTTACTAAATCTTTGTATGAATTTTTCTTTTAAAATATCAAAATCGTCTTTAATTTCAACTGTTAAATTCGTGAACCAGTCAAAAGCTGTTCCTAAACTTAAAAACATTCCAAAAAATTTAGCTAGTGTTGCTTCCTCAACTGAAGCTACGTTTCCAAAATACTCATAACGAGTAAGCCAGCTTCTGGCTTCATCTTTACAAGGATCGAATCTCCCTACCAAATCTATTTTAAAAGGGGGCCTACCTTGCTCAGTTGATCTTCCTGCTGATGATGTAGATTCCATGTCCGTGTTGATTGGTTGTTCTGGTTGTTCTGGTTGTTTGGGCTGTTTGGGTCTTCCTTTTGAAGCTTGTTCGTCGTGGCCTGTCGCTGGTCCTTTTGAACGAAGTTGGTACGATGGTGTCTTTATCATCTAACGAGGATCGGTTCTACCTCCACCAGTTTTCACAGCTGAATTTGGGGTGTTTTTAGCTGTGAGTTGTGTCGTCAGTTAGTTGATGTATTTTGCAACTTGGAATTCAGCTTTTAATTGAGCTGAATAATGTTCATATGAATTGTTCGTTTAAACTACTTGTGCTGTTTGTACTTTTGGTTGTTACTAATTTCGTCTCTTGTAGATTTTATTATAATAGGTTTCTATTATAATGACTGAAAAGATCCAAGATAAATTTGTTGTGAAAATAGGTTTTATTTATAAAATTGGTTACAGAATGATCTCACATACATGCATGCAATTCAACATAATGAATATAATATACATACATGTATAGTTAAAGTAAAGAATAAATATAATGAAAATAAAATACATATAAAATAATGATATAGTACAAACACAAGATAATTAATTGAAGTTATAAGAACAATTCAATTTAACGAACAATACATTTAATATGAGGAACTCGCTTAGTAAGTGAGGGTACCATTAATTAGAAAGATACCATTTTAAACAATACAGTAATTAATAAAATATTACACGAAGCTATTAAATAAATTCAGATATTAACAATCTTCCAAAATATTGTCAAAGTTAAACATTTGAAATAATACATGAAAATTACTATTATTAAAATAGCAAAAACATATTTTTCTTACCTGAAAAGATCCAAGATAAATTTGTTGTGAAAATAGGTTTTATTTAAAAATTGGTTACAGAATGATATTGTCTAAAGCCAGGGCTGTGCCTTTTATACCATTCTGGTTGCTGTGCAATGTTGCCATGCATCTCTAGGGTGGTATCCATAGATTCATTAAAAACACAACAAACTATCTTGGACAGTAAGACTTTTAAAGTATATGAAATCTACTTGAATCTTAAATAATATTTTTATGATGCAAGATAACTTAAATCTATCTCAGAGCACAATGAAACATTTTGTTAATCTTCTCTATCATTGTAAGTGTAAAATTTATAAGATTTGTAAATTGGTTATATCAAACAACATTAAAGTTGTCAATAGAAATATATGATTGGCACACAAAGACTAGCTTTATGGGGATTAAGGTATGATAGTAAAGTAATTATACTGTAGATTATAAGTAAGTAACTAATCAACTCTCATAACAACTTCATTATTGATGGGTTTATGTAGAAATATAATTCACACAATTCAACAGTCAAAATATGATAATTTTGCCCTGTAACACAATTCTTAATGTCTTGTTTTCTATTGCAGGCAAATTTGACATTCATGTCAACAACCTGGTCCAGCCCCATCCCTCTAGAGCCATCCGTCTGTTGGACAATGATCATGTGAGTGTACTGACAGATTCATTTACATCCAGCAGTATGGAACAGCTCGTGGTTTTAGCTGGGATGGTTGATCCTACCATAGATCCTGGTAAGCTGATAGAAGAAGGTGCTGGTGTGGTGGAAGTCCTTGGAGGAAACCACACCAGGGTTATGCTTCAGTCGATGCTGGCGAAGGGAACCTTGTCAACTCCAAACGTCATGGTTAACATTTATTTCCAACTACCATTTACTACCGCTTTGGCTGTTGGATATCAGCATAATGTGTTGCTCCATGAAAGAAGAAAGACGATGACCTTTATGGATAAAGTGAGAATCATGAGGCAGTGCCGTTCAGGCGAGAACATGTCAAAGAAGGAAGTTTCTGACTGGAAGGAGACCCTGTGAGTCGTCTTCAGAATGAAGGTAAGATCCCTCTTAATTAAGTTATTAATGATACATCATTAATAGTAAGATTAATCAAACAGTTCACTGTTGTTTTGCTTTTGTGCCGCCTGACTAGGTGACATATAGGGATCTTTTTAGTCGGTGGTGGCCCATTTTGCTTGGCTGAGCATAACTTTGACAGCATAAGTTCATATGACTCAAATTGGTATGCATGTTTCTTGCAATAAACTGTGTGCTGCATGTTTCTTGTAATAAGCTGTGTGCAGTGCGCAAGAACCATAACTCTACCTTGAGTCTATTTTAATTATATCTGTTTGATTAGTTTTAATACATCATTTCTTGTCCTGATCATATGTTGAATGAATTGAAACTTTATATGCATGTATCTTACAATAAGTTGAGAACTTTGAGATTGTTCACAGTTTTATTACGTCGAC
This sequence comes from Spisula subtruncata, assembly GCA_963678985.1. Taxonomy (NCBI): domain Eukaryota; kingdom Metazoa; phylum Mollusca; class Bivalvia; order Venerida; family Mactridae; genus Spisula; species Spisula subtruncata. The sequence goes on from OY787661.1 coordinate 23,761,968, forward strand.
AAACTGTTAAACAAAATTATTAGAATGGAAACAAATGTTTGACGAGGGGACCTACAATTCTGACCTGCTCATTGATGAGGCGACCTACAATTCTGACCTGCTCATTGATGAGGGGACCTACAATTCTGACCTGCTCATTGATGAGGCGACCTACAATTCTGACCTGCTCATTGATGAGGCGACCTACAATTCTGACCTGCTCATTGATGAGGGGACCTACAATTCTGACCTGCTCATTGATGAGGGGACCTACAATTCTGACCTGCTCATTGATGAGGGGACCTACAATTCTGACCTGCTCATTGATGAGGCGACCTACAATTCTGACCTGCTCATTGATGAGGCGACCTACAATTCTGACCTGCTCATTGATGAGGGGACCTACAATTCTGACCTGCTCATTGATGAGGCGACCTACAATTCTGACCTGCTCATTGAAGAGGCAACCTACAATTCTGACCTGCTCATTGATGAGGCGACCTACAATTCTGACCTGCTCATTGATGAGGCAACCTACAATTCTGACCTGCTCATTGAGCTGGAGAACTTCTTCACTACCTTCAATTGTCGAACTGCTTTCAACTGCGGAACTGCTTTCAACTACGGAAACTATGGAACTGCCTTCAACTGTCGAACTACTAAAGCAGTTGATCATTATTAGGCACCTTCAGATCATGCATTGTTACCACTGAATGTAGTGGCACTTGTGTGTGTATTATACCAATTAAGGGGGACCTGTGTATATGGGAGTGACATTGTTCAACATTTATGTTTTGGTTACCAGATGATGACATTGATCATGGAATAGGGTACTGGTATTGCAATTTTTTTAGTTTACTTTATTGATATTGTGTGTAAATACTAAAAATGGCAACAAATATCCGGATCGAGTTTCGAGTATCCAAAAACCAAATTGATATCCGAATATCTGTTATAAAAAATTGTTATCTCAAAACCTGACGACGAAAATCGATAGACAAATAGAACAATAGAATACATTTGGTGTTGGTGACACATTCTTAATTCGGGGTCTGTTTATTTCTTTTCTTTGATACGGGGTCTTCGTTAGATTAGCTATTGCTCTGGTCCACAAAAGGTGCTAATGGCGGTTGAGGGGTTTACAAATTTGGTATTTGTTTTATGTTGCCGTATGTTACAAATATTCTTTTCTCATCGGCAGCTCATTTGGTAAATCTGAACGTAGTTATTCGCAAATAACTTACAATTAATATGTGTCTACGTTTATCATTGGCTCTGGCCCTGCAACACCCATTTCAAAAAGTATATCAAGATTATCGAATATCGTAAGGCAACCCATGAACAGGATCAACAAAGTTCCTCTGAGAGTGTCAGCATGGGAAAGAGATGAAGCAACTCCAACCCCAAAGGGACAGAAATTAAACTTTCTTCAGTTAGACTCACCCGTAAAGGAGAACATCGTCAAAGTGACGAGTTATATATATCATACTAAGTAGTGAATGAAATCATGTAATGGTTGCATTTCGGTTTTTCTAATGCAGCGCCCATGTCAAACAGGTAATTTGTTGTTTTCTGTCTTTTTTCTTCGATATGCTAACATATTATACTGACCATGTTCTGGCCAACAACGTTCGGTTTCCATTGATATCTTGCTTTTGGCTGTAGGTGCCATAGTTTTTGTGATAACCCTGTGCACAATTTCGAATCGAGGACTTTCTGTTATGAAAACTGCGATTGCATTGGGTCTTAACGCAAAAAAGTCACATATTTTTGTCAAATACTGGATTTATCCAGATTATAATCGATCGTATATGTTCTCATTGCACAACAAAGTATCTGTGTCATATCTGTTCATCGTTTAGAGGCATTTTTATGATTTTATTCGAATTAATGAAAAATGATTGCATTGGGAAACATATTTTTCATGGTTGCATTGAGTACTAAGCAGTACCATATAATCGAGAAGTTATACATGCGATGTTAACTGTTGTCATTTAAAATATTGAATAATAAAATTATAATTTATAATACTCATATTGAAGTGCTATCCCATCATATACAGGTAGTCGGTCTTTTCCATACAATTTATAAGACATTCCTTCAGCATACATTCAGTGCTGTATTAATTATGCATATTATCTTATTTCCAGTTTCTAAAGACATGTCGAGAAAGAAAAGTAACCTTTGACCATATATTTGGCACAGTAGCGAGCTAGGTAGACGGAACTCCAACAAGAACACCAATCAAACACAAGATCGGGAAAACGAAAGCTAGAAAAAACAATGTTTGGTCACCATTCAAAGCAGCACATCTTTATCTGAAGTCGCCTTCTGATAAAAGGTCTAAATCTCTTAGAACTTTATTTTGTTCCAACAAAGAGTTCACCAAATAAAAGTGAATACAATGTCTCTGAGGAAGTCAGCAATTGATCTGGGAACTATAATGTGAAACTATTGGCAGTAGACGAACGTATATGTGAGTTGGGGTTTAACGACGATCAGACTGTTGAACCGGTATATTAAAGTCACTATTTTAATAAGCAATAACAAGTGTGTACATTTTGGTTCTTGCATGGAAGAACGCGCATGGACCATGTTTTGAGTCGCCATACTATTTACGAGTATATCACATATTATTACTTACACAAGATATATTGTTTTGCACCGACTAAATCAAATACATTTTCTGACATCTTACAATAACGTCAAATTGGTTGGAAAAATTAACTTACAATCAAGAAATACTTAAAGGTCAAATACGAAAGAATTTCTTAATTTAACTATAGTAACACATTTACATAGATATATATCATATAAAAGACATGGCGTACTTGTAATCCACATAATTGCAATATTTAAGATGGTTTGTAACGATTAAGTTGACGATAACAAAATTACAACGTAAATCCAACCTGGTTGTCTCCCTTGATTTTTAGACCGTGTGACGTCATTTTGGACATAAGTGGAACTGTTCCTCTTCAGTTTAACTAAATTTGATTGGATCCTGTCGAGTTTTTATCGGATTAAATTCATGATCAGTGACGGAAATTACTATAATGTGGTATGTTCTAAGCATTGTATGTGTTGTCATTGCAATCACGTTTTAATTCCCTTCAATATTTAAGAAACAAAACAACGACCACATACCGATGTGGACATTACTGACTTCAACTGCTGGGCGTGTTATACATTACAAACGCAGCAGTGCAAACTGCGCGCTACAGGGGGTATAAATATCACGCTGTTTATACACTTGACACGTGTGCAGGTGACTTGACTGTTGTGACAAAATCTCTGTGGTCACTGGTAACAGCTTATGATGGTAGCACATGAATCTGTGTTGGGTGACCTTCTAAGTGACTTACATTCGGCATGCCGTCAGCTAATACCTAGCCAAGAATTCGACAATGATGGAATTGAGAGAAAAAGAAATAGTGTCCTTGAGCTGGAAGACCTTTAATGACTAAAGTATTGCACCCAAGATCTTCAGGCTGTTTTAAATGTGGAATTTGAATTAGAAGTGTTTAATTTATCAGTGAATTGACAAGCAAATTGTTGACGGAACTTGTCAACTGCAGACAAACTTTTGAATAACTGGAGAGATAATGTTTTAGAACAGTGTGGAACAAAAAGTAAAAGAAGTCTATGTTTCAATTCCATTTTATGGCTCATGTCCTTTTTGAAAAGGGGCTTCCATAGTTATGTTGCTTCAGATCTGAAACAATTGGAAAAGGAATTGGTGGTAGAAAATGGACTAATCGGGAGGGATAATTTACCCATGTTTAAGTTCTGGTCTGTTATCAAACTGTTATGGAAAGATGAGCATATACTTGGAGTGTTTGGACCTGTCGGTGAATACAATCAGGGAACAATTTGGGCCGCGATTCCGCAATATTCTCACCTTTTTTTTTGCTAAAATCACATGAAAAATCTTCAATTGGGCAAAAAAATTGAATCGAAATTTTAGAACGCTTGCCGACAATAATGTTCCATTTCACTATTTAATTTCCTTCCAGGTTTTGCAAGGGCACTTAGCGCATGACGTCATTCCTATAATAAAGTAAAGAGCCTCTAGAACAAAACAAGGCCGTAGTGAATTCAATAGCGAAACAGTTTTCGCGATGAAAAGAACACGTTTGCCGGGGGTTGACAAGCCGAAAAGAAATGGGTCAATGGACAAATACATTAAAATTAATGTTATTGATCAAAACAATTATGACAAGGAGTGATGTACTCTACACAGTGAATCGTCAGTAGCCCAAGATTTATAACCATGGTTAAACCATACTATTTCCAAGAATTCAAAGCGCACATGACATCATTCACAGACTTCCCGATAGTCGCCGAAGATCTGTCGGATCAACGGTCTGACAGACTTGGAGAAACGGTCAGACCAGAAGGAAATCTGTCAGACCAATTTTTGTTTGCTAAAATCAACAAAAAAGCAAATATTTTCGAATTTCCCTTTTAAGACTACATGGCTTACGAATTTATTGCCGACAAATCAAAATAAGTTTTACGAAGTACACGCAGAAACGTACCCAATACAAAACGTACCCATGAAAACGTACCGCGACGATTACGAACCATCGGACACACAGTCCGACGGAAAGGTCTGAGTCTGGTCCGACGGCTATTGGGAAGTCTGCATTCACCCGAAAAGTGTCAAATTACTGTCAGGCGAATTATCAAGAAAGTAGACATCGCCTATTCCGATGAAGAGGGCTAAAGCCTTTAGTCCACGGGAAGTGGACACCATTACCCTGTTCATGAAGTCCAATATTCTGGACATCAACGCTAAACACAGTAGTGGCGCTTACGGATTGAGCCGTAAAAAGCAAGACCGTTTATGGATGGAGCTGACTTCACAAGTAAATGCCATTGGGACCAGCCTTAGGGCTGTGTCCCAAGTGAAAGAAAAGTGGCGCAACATGGTGTGTACAATAAATATTTTATCTTTATCTGTATGTTATTACTAAGAAAAGTACTATATTATACTTGTTCATATTTAAAGTGGTTTAATGAGTATACTGTTAAGGAGAAGTAACTGCTTCAAGAAATCCTATGTATGTTGTATTATTGATAGGTGGAAACAATATTGTAACGACTTGGAAATGGGGGGGGCTTACCATTTAATCCTACTTTACTTCTTTAGTTTTCATAGTATTCTTGACTGTTCTCTTGAGTCCATCCTAATTCCTTATTTATTGTATGAATTTCCTCTTAGCTGCTTTTAACGATGCATGGAATAGCATAAATAAGTGTTGACCTTTCGCTAAGGACCGATCAAGCACCCTTTATACCGATACATGCTCGTCCATCAAAGTCTATTTACTTTTGATGTCATTTCTTGTTCACCTATTTTCGCGACTTGATTGATCTGTCCAGTATTTCACGTCATGCCAACTTCGTCATCCTAAATCCATGAATGCATGTATTCCTTAGATATTTAGTGTTTGTTTGACACAGATTATAACGTCCGAACATGTATTTTAACCAGAATATCGGTAAATATTGTCCAAGCACATTTGTCCGCCCGCCGTTGGCTTCCATGTTTACAATGCATGATGGGAGTAAGTTGCCAAGCGATTATAGAACGTATCGCTGTCGTCTTGCGTCTTTTGTCTTAAGCAATGAGAGATTTTACCGTCAGGAATAGATTCAACCCTATGGTAACTTTTTTTATGTTATTTAACTGCTTTAATTATGTTTAAGAATATTTCATGTGTTTTTCAAGTACAAAAATGTATTTATTCTTAACTTGTGACCATTTTTTCGTTTGTGACCAATTTTGGTCACAGTGACCAATTGTGACCAATTATGACCATTTTTTGGTCACTGTGACCCATTCTTCATAGTGTGACCCGTTTTTGATCAATTGTGACCACTTTTTCGGTCACACAGTACAAAAGGACCGATTTTGTGACTAACGGGGTCACTTTTCCTCTATACATCACTGAGAACGTCCGAGTTTTACACCGAACCTAAGCTACCGTAAAATAAGAATACTTCGTAATGAATACTTTTCTTACATTACCTGTAAGTGGATTTTAAGCATTCTTTAGCCATTTCAAGTTAAATAAAGTGTACCATTTCACTCTTTATGTATTAAACCAGAGAATAGGAACTGTTTTAGACATTTATTGCAATTGAGAGCTACAATTATCCTGATTTTAGGTCTAGATTTAAGTAATAAAGTAGGCCCAAGCGTGTATCACTGTATTCATCTTCATATTTTTGATGCAAAGACCCATAACCATTTGAAGCATTTTATTGACTGTATATTTACATATATATTAGAGTATATTATGAAACTTGATGAGTAGAGCCATCATATATAGAGATCTACCAGAACAACATAAAGTACAGTAGAAGCAATACAAGTCTTCTTGTTTCATTAGTTAAATATCTTACGAGTTGAAGTGCCAGTTTGTCCATCCTAACCACTTTTACACTGAACCCTCATTACTAAGGTGAACATCATTTAGACAAGAGTATAACCAGTTTTCACTGAACCCTCATTACCGAGGTGTACATCATTTCTACAAGAGTATAACCAGTTTTCACTGAACCCACATTACTGAGGTGTACATGTACATCATCTCTACAAGAGTATAACCAGTTTTCACTGAACCCACATTACTGAGGTGTACATCATTTCTACAAGAGTATAACCAGTTTTCACTGAACCCTCATTACTGAGGCGTACATGTACATCATTTCTACAAAAGTATAGCCAGTTTTCACAGAACCCTCATTACTGAGGCGTACGTCATCAAGACAAGAATATAGTCATCCTGAGTACAACGCAGAGTATACACACCTCATCACTGAGGCGTAACAATATTGATTCACAACAACCTGATGAGTCCCACGCTGAGCCGGTAGCATTATGTTTTGTATAGGTAGCAAAATTATGGAGATTAAGAAAGTGTTCATTTGTCAATTTTATTACTGTCGATAAACTAATGGAAAAAATTATACAGACGGAAGTAAAACTTGGGTTCACTTTGAGATTGTTTACAATTTTTCTTTGTCGACAAACTACAGTACAGACAACGTGTTTTTTCCAATGGACACGCGTCACCGCGATTTCAAATCTAAGTGTCCACCCGATTTTGGTCACCGCGACGCGTGTTCGGGTCACCCATCACCTCGGATAAATTTGGGTGTCCATCGGCGTGTTCAATTGTCACTTAAAAACCCTTAGAGCCCCTTAGAATCACCGTGATTTTAAGGGTACGCCTTTGGCTTATTTTTCAATACCTGTACATGTATTTGTTATTGTTTTCTTGTGTATTCTTACGTACAATACTGTATTTACATTTGTAAATTTATTTTTTCAGGTATAGAACGATCGACAGAATTCCATTGTTCAAGTTGATATACTTAGTATCATGCATTTCGGAATCACTATGACAAAATTATAATATACAGTTTGTTTATTATTTTCAGGAAGTGGCAGCTACTGTTTAATGTATAATTGTTCATTGACCAAAAATAAATTGAAAGACCCGTTGCAAACATGCAATATTGCCCGACAGTACATGTAATTAAGATGATTAAAGGTGACAAACTGTCCAGTAAACTGTGAAAAAGATCCATATAATTATACATATTTGTCTTGAGTAAAGCAGACCGACATCGGCAATTATCAGCACACCTGCACATTATTTTAGTTAATTTAGCGCAAACCGACATAAGCACCTTTTGAATCAAAATATACATGTGTGACAATGTTTCTTTGGTATTTGTCATGAGTAAAGCAGACCGATATCGGCAATTATCAGCACACCTGCACAATTTTCAGCACCTTCACATTATTTTAGTTAATTTAGCGCAAACAGACATTTGGCACCTTTTGCATCCAAATATGTGTGAAAATGTTTGTTTCTTTTGATGTGGCTCTTTTACATGTGTAATTATTCTGAAGCTGACATAGAATCTATGTGCATTAATTGGTTAAGAAAATCAGCCAATCCCTTGGGTTGAAGTCGCGTAATTAAACAAGAGGGCCATGATGGCCCTATATCGCTCACCTGATTATAAATGAAACCCTGCACAATTTAGACTAACAAAGGTAGAGCGTAAATATAGAAACTGGTGACCCTCAGGCCAGGTCAATTTTGATGCTACATACCAAATATCAAAGCTCTAGGCATTGCAGTTTTAGAGAAGAAGATTTTTATATGTTTTCCCTATATATGTCTATGTAAAACGGTGACCATGGGGCGGGGCCAATTTTGACACCAGGGGCATAATTTGAACAATCTTGGTAGGGGACCACTAGATAATGCTACATACAAAATATCAAAGCTCTAGGCATTGTAGTTTTAGAGGAGAAGATTTTTATATGTTTTCCCTATATAAGTCTATGTAAAACGGTGACCCCCGGGGCGGGGCCAATTTTGACCCTAGGGGCATAATTTGAACAATCTTGGTAGGGGACCACTAGATGATGCTACATACCAAATATCAAAGCTCTAGGCATTGTAGTTTTAGAGAAGAAGATTTTTATATGTTTTCCCTATATAAGTCTATGTAAAACGGTGACCCCCGGGGCGGGGCCAATTTTTACCCCAGGGGCATAATTTGAACAATCTTGGTAAGGGACCACTAGATGATGCTACATACAAAATATCAAAGCTCTAGGCATTGTAGTTTTAGAGGAGAAGATTTTTATATGTTTTCCCTATATAAGTCTATGTAAAACGGTGACCCCCGGGGCGGGGCCAATTTTGACCCCAGGGGCATAATTTGAACAATCTTGGTAGGGGACCACTAGATGATGCTATATACTAAATATCAAAGCTCTAGGCATTGTAGTTTTAGAGAAGAAGATTTTTATATGTTTTCCCTATATAAGTCTATGTACGTAGGGCGTTTCAAAAGTTACAGGAAAAGTGCTCTATAATATTTATCTTATGGTCAAATTATTTCAAACTTTGCATTTTAATATAACAATTCATAATACATAGTCTACGATGAGTCAAACTAATGAGAGTGTGTCGTACAACATGGCACGGCTTCCATGGTAACGTCAACAATGGCTACCCGGGGCAACGGTATCTCTAGCCATACCTTATTAACATGTTCTGACTAAATCTCACTCAGTCAGTCAAACGGCACACAAAAATACACCTGATACAATAACAACAATGCTTTATATTCTCAAAAAGTGTCTCGGTTCAAGGTACGCTCTTCCAGGGTCCATATGCAAAGCATTCGAAAGTGTCACAAAATCAAGCAGAAACGTCCGACCCAACGTCTTGTTTCTGTTTCACAACTGGCCGTACCTTCCTTTGATCATCTGCAGCAGTACCACTGGCAGTCTGGAAGCGCTCATATGATTTATACGTCATACCCAGTGACATGCAACGCTATTAACAGGTAGTGGTTATAAAATCTACAGTTTCAAGTCATAATTTATCGGCCAAAAGACAAAAACTGGTAAAATTCCAATGATTTACTGACATCTGACCGGCGATTCTAATACAACGACAAATAAACGTGAAAACAACAGTGGGAATATCTAAACTATGGCATAAATTGATCACAATGATGTTATACCGCCCTTCGCAAATGTTCCATGCAGTAATTTTAGGTCGTAGTTAATTGATAGCTGTTTCGTTGGAGTCAAATAGTTGGTTATTTTGACGATTTTTACGACGCGACGTCAAATTTGCCCCGGGTAGCCATTACTGACGTTACTATGGCAGCAGTGCAATTTTGTACGACACACCCTCATTCGTTTGATTCATGGCACAACATGTATAATAAATTGTGCTATTTAGAGGCAAAGTTTAAAGTAATTTAAACATAAGATAAACATTATAGAGCACTTTTCCTGGAACTTTTGAAACGCCCCTCGTAAAACGGTGATCCCCGGGCGGGGCCAATTTTGACCCTAAGGGCATAATTTGAACAATCTTGTTAGGGGACCACTAGATGATGCTACATACCAAATATCAAAGCTCTAGGCATTGTAGTTTTAGAGAAGAAGATTTTTATATGTTTTCCCTATATAAGTCTATGTAAAACGGTGACCCCCGGGGCGGGGCCAATTTTGACCCCAGGGCCATAATTTGAACAATTACTAAATCCCCCAATGCCACGTACATCCTGGCAAAATTTCATCAAAATTGGCCAAATGGTTTCAGAGGAGATGTCGTTTGAAAGTGTGGACGGACGGACGGACGGACGTACAGACGGACGGACGACGGACGGTGAGTGATCATAATAACTCACCTTGAGCACTTTGTGCTCAGGTGAGCTAAAAAATAATTAAAACGCCCATGTACACATGTATAAATATTGACCTGCACAAAACTCTATCTCTTACTTCGCTTAGCAAAGCTGCTATTGCCAAACAGACGGTGGAAATAGAGAAGATGCGCCGTCAGAGGGAAAGTCAGGCAAGAAGGGAGGTGGAACGACAAGGGCAGATAAAGGACATGAAAGTGTTGTTAGAAACATTGGTTGCTAACCAACCTGTTGGTAGTGTTACCCGCAAGCAACCACCAAATTCTGTGGAACAATCGGATCTACCAGAGGATGTACCGCCACAGTACAAGTTGAACTCCAGCGATATACGGACGCTCTTTGAAGAATCGGCAAACCCAGGAAATTTGGCATCCAAACTAGTGGCGAGACTATTTCCGGAACTTTTTGGAGTGGCAAACTTACGGTATAATTTTAATTGGTATGGTGGGGGGAAGCTGCAGAAAACCGAGCTATGCCCTACTAGGAAGAATATTATCAAGCAGTATGTGTGCTACTATTACCCAGAGGCAGCAACAGAAAGTGTATGGAGGGAGTCTGTGGTGGCAAAAGTAAATGAGCTGTTGAGAAGGCAGACACGCTTTATGAGACGAGAGAATAAGCAGAAGAACAAGGAGAATGTCACTGCTGACACTGCTGCCGCCGCTCCTGTATCTACTGAAAGTGATGTGAGCATCATCATGCAAAAGTTGTCGTTCGGTTCAGAGTTAAATTATTTACAACTGTAACTCTAACGTTGTGCAAAAGTCCTTGCATTCAGACATGGGATAATCGTTTCTTGTAATTGTGTTTTTGAGTAATCAAATAAATGCATCAATGAAAATTTTGATTACATGATTTGATCTCAATGGTATAAGATCATATTCAGAAACTATCTCACTTACTTGTACATATGTAAATATACAAAAATGATTTTGTGAAAGTTGGTAATATGTGCGTCTAGATGTTTGTAAGTGTGTGTATGTATATTCATGTGTATCTGTGTATATTATGTGCTGTGTAAGTGTATATGCGTGTGTGGTTGTGTGTATGTGTGTGTACCAATTTGTGCGAATGATAAATACATGTATATATATATATATATATATATATATGTGACTATATAAACTGTTTCATATGTATAATAGTGTTGTTATTTTCTTCAAATGTTTGTTTACACATAATAAAATATTACAGTCAGCGTCGTAGGCAGTCATATGTGCAGCACACTCCCTGGTACATGTATATCTGTGGTCGGAGGATAAGGGTTTAGTACTGGTCATTCACAGGAACGATGATTATGTGAACTGTCCTGCCCGCCTTATATACATTTGAAATACAACAGGCGTGAAACAAAAACTGCCTGCCTAATAAAACTAGAGAAACTGTTGAAACACGTTATCCACAACAAAACAAAATTCATTTCCCCTATGTTCCTCTTCTACTGAAGAATACAAGCAAACATATGAATGATTTCATGACTTAAGTTATAGGCATCATTTATTGAGAGCGTGTGTACATGTACTGTACAATTAATGTATACTTAGTATATTGGGTACATGTACACACAATGTAAGTACTGTTTCATTTATTAAGTGGACATTTTCTCACATTACAGGTTAAGGGAATCTTTCATTTATCATGTCGGACAAACAAGTCATATTCATTTTAGATGTCAGTCCCAAAACAGAGACATGTGGAGTGTAATGCTACATGTAACATTATAAATGTCCTTACCCGACATGTGCACACATGATAAATAACTATTCCCTTGTTAAAATAAATTGATTTCGAAAAATGATAGTATCCTACATATACCACATACTGTGCATTGTATACTTATCTAGAATTCGGAAATATGTACTTTACGGGTTATCCCACTACACATGTAGGTGCAAACTATTAGTAAACAAAAATCATGCAAAATGAACAAAAATCATGCATATAACGAACTAGTACATGTATTAACACATGTTCATCTGTACAAACAACATGCATATAACGAACAAGTACATGTATTAACACATGTTCATCTGTACAAACAACATGCATATAACGAACAAGTACATGTATTAACACATGTTCATCTGTACAAACAACATGCATATAACGAACAAGTACATGTATTAACACATGTTCATCTGTACAAACAACATGCATATAACGAACTAGTACATGTATTAACACATGTTCATCTGTACAAACAACAGAGAAACTACAAACTCGGCTGATTAAATAGTCAACATGAAAATCTATGATTATTGATAAAAAGAACAGTAACATAAACTCAACAGCAAATGCAACTTTTAGTCAATTGTCTTTACATGTATGGTAAACAAACGAAACTCGGTTAAACATTGAAAAAATACTTAATCAGAACCGATCAGAACTATACATGTACAATGTACCTGAAACAGAAGTATGAAGTCGGGAATAAGGCATGATTATACATAATGTACTTATTACGGTTGACAGTAAGAGTAAATATATAGACCCTACATGTACATGTACATTTTTTTAATTAAAGGATTGTGATTTGTCAACAAAAGGCTAAAACAATCGACAGCAATTTATAGAATTGTGGTTATGTACAGTCAACTGTCTTTAAACGACAGTCTTTACAGTTTTTATGTGTGTGCAAGTACCTTATATCTCATATACACAATTGCACACACAAACATAATTTGCGTCAATACCATGTGGTCTAAAACAACTGACCTCCACAGAGCGGCATTTTTTCTTTAATATCCTCCCTAGCACGTCTTCAATTGCACCGCACAGACAATCACGTGAATAAAGTTCACAAACGACGTCTTGCATAAGTAGACTAGTCGTTTGAAGTTGCCGGTGATGACGTTTTATGTTTGCCGATAAAAGACCACAAGCCGACGTCAAAGAGACTCGCCACGCCCAAAGATCGAAATGGGTTAACAGGTGCAATGGAAATTTACCCAGATTTATACGCCTACATTGTATAATCGGACATGCGTACGTGTCAAACAACTAAATGTTGACATGGTTATTTTTAGTGTTATTTACGAGAAAACTACTGCACCAATATTTTTTCTAGGATTTTTTTTAAGGATTTAATTAATGGGCTTATGTAATTATTATGTAAGTACAATTTCACCACATTCTAATTTGCACTTCAATACATGTCGGAAATAATTAATATAAACAAACAAGTGTTGTACAGGTACATGTAAAGAAAAACTTTTTTTTGGCAGCAAGTCACCGTGATGCGGGTACGGACCCTTAAAAACACTTAAAATCACCGCGGACACTCACTTATCGGCGGACACGGAACACCGTGGACACAGATATCAAAGTGGTCACCGTGTCCATTTAAGGGGCCACTAGATTTTTCTGAGTGTCCAGGTCACGGTGACCGGACACTTCAAATTATTTTTATGTCACGGTGTTCGCGTGTCCATTGGAAAAAACACGTTGTCTGTACTGTACTGGAAAAAATGATAAGGTCTGAAGTTAAAGTTGAACTAACTTCGAGATTGTTTACCATTTTACTATGTGGATAAATTACTGGAAAAAATGATTAGGACAGAAGTTAAGTTGAGCTAACTTCGAGCTCGTTCACATTTTTACTTTGCTGACAAACTGTTCGACAAAATGATCAGGATGGAAGCGAAAGTTGAGTTAACTTCAAGCTTGTTCACAATTTTACTTCGTTGACAAACTGTTCGACAAAATGATCAGGATGAAAGCGAAAGTTGAGCTAACTTCAAGCTTGTTCACAATTTTACTTTGCTGACAAACTGTTCGACAAAATGATCAAGATGGAATCGAAAGTTGAGCTAACTTCAAGCTTGTTCACAATTTTACTTTGCTGACAAACGGTTCGACAAAATGATCAGGATGAAAGCGAAAGTTGAGCTTACTTCAAGCTTGTTCACAATTTTACTTTGCTGACAAACTGTTCGACAAAAAGATCAGGATGGAAGCGAAAGTTGAGCTAACTTCGAGCTTGTTCACAATTTAACTTTGTTGACAAACAAAGAAATAACAACTGCTATTGCAGACTTCCAAATAGCTGTCGGATCAGTCCGACAGTTTAGCTCTTGGTCTGGTGCACCAGACCTTTCCGTCGGACCGCGTGTCCGATGGTTCGTAATCGTCGGGTACGTTTGCAATGGGTACGTTTTGTTTTGGGTACATTTCCGCATGCACTTTGAAAGACTTATTTTGATTGGTCGATAATAAATTCGTAAGCCAATTGCAAAGCGCGAACCATTTTTTTAACTCGGCGTTCTTGTACTCCTATTTTGAAGAGTCTCTTCCAATTACGCGTGGGAAACATGGAAAAATCGAAAGAATTATCGGTAATTGGCCATCGGACAACAAATTTATTGCTGATTTCTCTATGACAGTACTCGGAAACGAGGAAAGCCATATCTTATTGTGTGTACATCGTCTTAAAAGGGAAATTGAAAATATTTTCTTTTTTGTTGATTTTAGCGAACAAAAATTGGTCCGACAGATTTCCTTCTGGTCTGACAGTTTCTCCAAGTCCGTCAGAACGTTGGTCCGACAGATTGTCGACGACTATCGAAAAGTCTGTATTGTTCATTCCATGTTAGAAGAACTGAATCATGAGCATGATGTAATTTAGAAGCAATTTATGGCACTGAAGAATTAATTATTTTTTAGGGCAACACGATTATTGTTGAAAAAGCTATGGAATAGACAGTTAAGCAAAATTGCAGACTGCATCAAAATCTTGAACAAGGTAGCTTTTGAACTGTAAACTTAATAAATTTTCATACTACAATTATTACAATCAGAATTTATTATGTTTGAATATATAAGTGGGGGTGAATCACACTAGTTCCTATCAAAACAAAAAAGATGGCTGCCACGCTAAAAAGGGTACATTTTTGCCAATATCTTTTTTGTCAGGCAATTGCACCCCGTGTACCCCGGTAATATGTGTTAGCCAGAGTATTGCTGTTTAGACAGAGAGGAAAATGTCGACACTTGAGAGGAAATGTATTTTGTGCCTGTTACAATTATTTCGTGTCCATACAAGTAAATCGATGAACATGTATGTATGCAGTGGTTCTTCCTCGACATGCAGATGTATTTATTTCCCGACCAAAAACGTCAGATCCGTGGGTGGGTAGAGCGGAGTGTCATTTCTAAAACATAGCTCTATATAGTACAATTTCTTATTTCAGAGTGTATAAGATGATTACAGTGTCGTAGGAACAGGGATGTAACACGTCTAAGATGCTGCCTACACAGCAGATAGGAATCCCGGATGATGAATCATAATTCCTAACATTGTTGAAAAAAATCCCTGTTAGGGAGCAGGAAAAAACTGCTGGACAGGCAGTATGGACCGTGTCTGATTGGTCCATGTCGGGTGGGTCCAATCATTCAGGTGGACTTGTCCACTATCATATCAAGAGTTGTTCCTGCAGTTACTCAAGGGGTACTGCAGGTACTAGTAAACAGGAAGGTGATTGAGAAAGAATCTCCAGTTGAAACACAAGTGGAGGCTTTGGATCAGCCATCCACCTCTTCTGGTAATAAATGTAAAAGCCTATTATTTTTAGGCATTGATGAAAATTAAAGGGAAAAATAGTGTCCTACCAGTGTTTGTGGATCTTGAACTTTTTGTATCAAAAGGTGAATGTCACTACCAAATGGCAGACAATGGTAGTGGTGAAGTGTGCTTTAAACCAGTGAGACAATCCTCTGCACAGATTAAAACCATTGACAAAGAGTTTAGCGCATTCCACATATTTTTGAGTATCTATACTGATAGACATCCATTAGTTTTACCAGCTCTGATCAAGTATTACGACACTGTTCAACTACTGCAACACTGTTCAACTTCTGATCAGACAATCTGGTGAGTGTTCACAATTTCACTACATGGATAAACTCCTAGATAAGATGATCTGACAATCTGGTAAGTTTTCACATTTTCACTACATGGATAAACTACTAGATAAGATGATCAGACAATCTGGTGAGTGTTCACAATTTCACTACATGGATAAACTACAAGATAAGATGATCTGACAATCTGGTGAGTGTTCACAATTTCACTACATGGATAAACTACTAGATAAGATGATCAGACAATCTGGTGAGTGTTCACAATTTCACTACATGGATAAACTCCTAGATAAGATGATCAGACAATCTGGTGAGTGTTCACAATTTCACTACATGGATAAACTACAAGATAAGATGATCTGACAATCTGGTGAGTGTTCACAATTTCACTACATGGATAAACTCCTAGATAAGATGATCAGACAATCTGGTAAGTGTTCACAATTTCACTACATGGATAAACTCCTAGATAAGATGATCTGACAATCTGGTAAGTGTTCACAATTTCACTACATGGATAAACTACTAGATAAGATGATCAGACAATCTGGTAAGTTTTCACATTTTCACTACATGGATAAACTACTAGATAAGATGATCTGACAATCTGGTAAGTGTTCACAATTTCACTACATGGATAAACTACTAGATAAGATGATTAGACAAACTGGTGAGTGTTCACAATTTCACTACATGGATCAACTCCTAGATAAGATGATCTGACAAGAAGTAAAAGTTGAAAATATGGATAAAGAGATAACTATTTGATTTAATAATTCTTTCCATAAATTATATTTCATTTCAGAACATACAAGAAGAGTTTCAAAATGAAACCCTCTAGGAATACCTTTGCACTTCTTTACATGGTAGGAAATATACCATGATCATTCAAAGATCACTATACCCCTACTCTTGGAATACCTTTGCACTACGTAACAAAATATGCCATGACCAAAAATCTGTGCTAGGCATTAAGAATAATATGCTCTCCTTTAAATTTGATCATGGTCAATCAAGTAAAATTTCTCAATGGTTTTGGTTTAAAAACGATGATTATCGGAAGAGAGTAGATAGATTTAGCTGAATACACCCATTTTAAACATACCCGACACCCCTTGCCAAGATGAAAACTGTCTGACAGCCATGCTATATCAGGACCAGGAGGATCCTCTCCTTAAGGAGATCAGCGAGGAGTTTAGCTCAGTACAGGCGGAAATTGGAGATGATCCCCCAGCAAAGAAGCCGAGGTCAGAAGAGGAGCCGCCGAAAGACATAGGCACAGTCATTAGTGAGGCCATATCTGATGGCTTTAGGAAACTCACCGACGCCATGGAATTCAATACTAGGGCCATCAGATGCCAACAGAAAACCTTGGAGAAGCTAGTCGGGGAGCTTTCCAGAATAGAGCGAAAGCTTAGCAACTTAGAGAGAAGTAGACAACAGCAACTACAACAACATACCAAGGAAAATATTGCTCCTGCTAAGCCTAGAAGGAAGTGAACTAACATGGACTTTAAGTTAAATTAAATTATTATATAAATATGGATATTTCCAGAACATTTTAACCGCTACTGGTTTGCTGAACTATTTGGATATTTGGTGAACTGTAAACGTATATATTTATGGATATTTCCTGTGCTTGAATGGATTATAACTTCAACTTATTCACTGATCGATGGACATTTCATTAACAGTTAGTGCATCATTGTGGACATTTGTGATACTTACAGAGTTTTAATTAAATGGACATTTTCAAACTACCATAATTACGCATCCATAAGTCTAACACTCCCATAAGTCGGATATGGATTTTTAACTATGGATTTTTAACTGTGGACATTTCAATTTATATTAGTGCTAATAAGCGCACTGTGGATTTTCTTGTGTTATATGGCAACAGGAGTTTAGCCATAAATAACAGGGGGGCAATGATATGGCCCAGTGTTTGAATATATAATTGTTGTGTTGTGCTTAGTTAAGTGTCTATGGCACACCTCTATTTTTATTCCTGGACATAACCATAGACGATGATGAAATTTACAACTACCAGACTGCCGAACCATCCGACTACCATGCAAGATTGCTCGATCATTTAACTTCATTTATACCAGTTTTCTGGAAGTGACACTTCATATCTTTATCTTAAATAGCTGAAGGAACATTAACATGTTGTATCAGGACCAGGAGGATCCTCTCCTTAAGGAGATCAGCGAGGAGTTTAGCAGAGCACAGGCAGAAATTGGAGATGAGCCCCCAGCAAAGAAGCCGAG
Source organism: Spisula subtruncata (assembly GCA_963678985.1). NCBI lineage: Eukaryota > Metazoa > Mollusca > Bivalvia > Venerida > Mactridae > Spisula > Spisula subtruncata. The sequence goes on from OY787661.1 coordinate 23,780,339, forward strand.
GTCAGAACAGGAGCCGCAGAAAGACATCGGCACGGTAAATAGTGAAGCCATATCAGATGGCTTTAGGAAGCTCACAGACGCTATGAAGTTTAACACTAGGGCCATCAGATGCCAGCAGAAAACTTTGGAGAAGGTAATTAGGGAGCTGTCTAGATTAGTATGTAAGATAAGTCCCCTAGACAAAGCTAGACAGCAAACCAAGGAAAACATCGCCCCAGCTAAACCTAGGAGGAAGTTAATCATCATAATCTAAGTTAATTTTAATTATCTTAATTATTATTATTATATATATGGATGTTTCCAATACTTAGATAGATTTACACTTCAACTTATTTGCTGATCTCTGGACATTTCATGAACTTAAGTGTATTTAAATATGGATATTTCCAGTACATGGACAAATTTTAACTTCTACTGATTTGCTGAACAATGGACATTTTGTTAATAAGTTGAACACTGAGTCAGTATTAACAAGTCCTCATCTGTGCGAAAGTAATTGAGAGTACAAATGAAAATGAAGTATCATTGAAACTCCCATCCCTATCAGAAAATACAACATCTGTACATGTCCAAACTGATTTTATTCCTGAGTCTGACTGTCCTGATTGTTTAAAACAGTATTATGTATTGTCATATGAAATAGCTAAGTGCCTGAAACGACTAGAAAGAGATATTTCTGAAAGTTATCAAAAACTCAATTCAATCAAATCCAGAAAGGGACATTATTCAGCACGGAATGTCAATAAACAAGATGAAATTGCCCGTAATAACCGTCATCTTTTACGTGAATGTCTAAAAAGTAATGTAATACAAACAAAATTGTGATGCTGTGCACACAGAAAAGAGTATGTTGAAGACTCAAGCACTTCAAGCTGAGGAACTTAAACAATCAATAATCGAAGAAGAGAAAAGGAAATTGAATGCACAAAAGTCTGCTAGTTACTATAAACAAACTTGTGTGAGTTATTTGTCATGTGACCTTATGAATATTATGTTTACATATTTCTCATGTGACAGCAACTGATAAAGTTTAAGATTTATTTGACAATAATGATAAATATGTAAGTTAACTTACTATTTATTTGATGTTTGCCTTGTACCAACTGCTAAAGTATGTATTTCATCAATAGTTGTCATGTGATTCTGCTGATTATGTATGTTGTTATGTGTGCTTATTAATGATGCTCATGATGCTAGAGTCTGTGTATAAATATGTGATTGTTGCCTATGTTTCATTACGTGTTTATTATGAATGTTCATCATGTGTATTGCCGATCAAAATATTTATATTAGATGTTATATTAGTTGATGACCAACCAAAATATAGGCATATATACCTGACTTGGTCTACACAGAGGAGAATCAACGCTACCAACCAAATACAAGGTGTAGACCTGAGCAGATCTTAGGAAGTTGTGGTTTGAGTGCTACCACTACATTGACTATAATATATACATGTATAGTGATCTAAATAGGTATATAGGAGTCGCGACACACACACATTCAGCACACTATCAAGTAGACTTATAGCAGTCTATTAGGGGTATATAACATCTCGGTCCCAGAACCGTAACAATATCATTGCTGGCTGTCCCAAAACACATCTTAATGATTTGTATCAACAATTATTTCAAGTCACCGGTCTAATACCTCCTTACACTGTTGAATTCAATTGAACCATCTTTTCTTTTAATATAATGCAACTCTTATATTGTAACATTGATTCCATCCTTTTTTCAAAATTGAAATTGTTGATATGAAAAATAAATAACAAGAAATATTGATTTGTCGCGTTATCATGATTTTAAAAAACATTATTTATAGTAAAACCATGCCAGCAAGTTCAGCTTTTTGCATTGTATTTGTTCCAGCAGTTTTCATGTATTAAGTTGATAAAACCACACGCTAAAGATTAAGTTTTGTGGTAAAAAAAACAATATTTTTTTATATTGTTTGTGCTTAACAATGGGTAACAATAGTTCACCCCTTATGTTGGAACAAATTAAGTTATATCATATTCTGTTATTGAAATGTATCTATATTAGGCAACAAATATAGAGAACCTGCAATATATAGTCTCAAAATCCTGCTTACTAAGTGGGCAGGTAACAAATAATGATAGTAATGCTACAGACATATCCACATGTATGTACAGCAAAACCTCAAGTATAAGACCCCCTTTGGGAGACCTTTTGGTCAGATGGGTCTTAACAATCTGTTGCAATATTCAAAGGGGTCCGGCTCAGTGTGTTGTCTATAAATAGCACCTGCAGTTGAAATAAAACATGTCAGAAGGTCCCAGGAGAAGATTTTTGTCTAACCCAACCCCTAGTATACAATACACAAAGAAGGGAAATAATTTACTAATGCAGACGACGTGCACTACATTAACACGGGGCTAAATATTTTTTTCTACGCAATAGTCAATTTCAAAAACCTATATGTTCCGAAAACCTAAGATATTTATCTATCCAACCACGGGTAAGTTTTGTCAATCGATGCACAACAAACGAAGAAATCGCAACCGCAACATCCAACAAAACTACAAAACGGGCAAGTCGGAAAAGACTGTGGTTCAAACAGTTACCGCTATCACCACCCGCAAAATAACACATTGACGGCACATGCGGACAAAAAGTAACCATGAATGATTCCAGACACATCAAAGGTAACGATTTAAGTTTACTTTACTAACCATTCAACTCTGTACAAGCTACTGTTAAGAATATTTCTTCCGACAGTAAACTTTTCTCATTCATCCGGCCATGTTATGATTCCAAAGCGAGGCTAAGTGCTGGATGTAAACGACAATTTCATTGGTTGGCGCTAAATGACGTAATGGACCATTGGTGCCCGGCGCAACATATTGACCTGCTTTATAATAGGGAAACCATGACATTTTGACATGTTGCGGGAAATATGCTGAACGCACAGCAAAACCTAGCCATTAAAGTGGCTATTGAAGGCCATAACTTCGTCTTACTTGGTCTTACTTGGTTCAGCGGGGACCGGAAAGTCTACAGTGGTAGCAGACATAGTAGGACAACTAATATCCAATGGAAAGAAAGTGGCACTGACGTGCGCATCTGGGATAGCGTGCCGTGTGTACGAACAGAAACTAAAGGTACATGTTTCCCGAGTATAACACGGCGATGTGTATGTAAACAAAGATTGACCACTGTACGGTCTAGTGTTTGTTTTAAGTGAATTATGAATGTTATAAAATATGTTATGCGAAAGATCAGACATTTAGCAATATCACAAATGCGTTAAATAATTTATGCAGCAAAGTTGATAAAACGGGTAGAACATATTTTATGTAAGAAAGAGTATTTCACCCGGTCCTGTTAATAACATCTGATGTTAACTATAAAATGTACACATACATATTTCTGTAAACATTGTTTTAACCAACTAACCAACTGCTGAATACTTGAAAATGTGTAGTATTATTGACCTGATAAAAACATTAATAGTGGGGAAGTGAGAGATTTGTTAAAAAGAAAATTAGTTTATCCTTTTATTTATTTATGTACTGATAATTTGCTGGCATTCAGATTGCCTAAAAGATTTGATTTGATATTAGTCTTAAAATGAGAAACATAGCATTGCCTTGATAAATGCATCAACTTAAAAGCGCATATACATATATATAATTATAATATATAATTATAGTAAACAAATTAACTACTATAGGCCTACTTCAAATGTGAATTGCAGTTCATTTATGTTCATCATATTAAAGTTTTCTTATTTTTACAGGCTACTACTGTACACAGGTTCCTAGGCATAGGAGATGGGAGACATGACCCCAAAGAGATCGGCCCATGGATTCTAAGCAGCCCCAGCCATTCTGAAGTAATAAACCGTATCCGTGAGACAGATGTTGTCATAATTGATGAATGTTCGATGATAAGTGCGAGAACATTGGAATCCATCTCAGAGGTTCTTTCATTAAAAGATCAATCAAAAATGTTTGGGGGGACTCAAATTATATTATGTGGGGACTTCAGACAATTACCTCCAGTAAAAGACATTTCATATGGAGATGACGGCTCTTATTGCTTTGAAGCGGATTTCTTTAATTCAGTGTTTCCTCATCATGTGGTATTGACAGAGATTGTACGTCAGTCAGACAGAGAACTTATAAACTGTATTTTAGAAGTTTCAAAAGGAACTGCATCAGAAGAAACTGTTAAGTTTATCAAATCATTGAACAGAAATTTGCAGGATACTTCTGCATCTGATATACATCTTTTTGCTAGAAATGACATTGTTGATGACTATAACAGGAAACAAATTTTGGACTTTGCTGTTCAATTATATGAGTTTACTGCAATAAGACGAAGGCGATGATAAATCCAAGCTACAGAAGTTGACTGTGCCAAAGAAACTGTGGTTGAAAATTGGAATACCCGTTATTCTCCTTCGCAATGTGACTGACAGATTAGTAAATGGGCTGCGAGGTGAAGTTTTTGACATTGATGAAGATGGGCCTATTGTGGAGTTCAAGGATGTTTGTATAACTACAAAAATGACAAAGCATCCTTTCGAAGGTATGAAACATTTCTGTCAGTATTGTTTATTGTGATTCTAATGAATGCAAAACTTTTCATGACTAAAATGATTGGTCATTAACCTGATGAGATAGAAAATTAACAATGTGATTGATAAAATTTGATTTTTTAAAGCATATTAAGGAAGCAAGCGCATTACTGGTACCATTTTTATTACATCTTTGGTATGACACAGTCTGGGATCGAACCATGGATTTGAAAATCATTATGATCATATTTGATTAAAAAAAATAGTTTGTTTCCAGTTTATAATAGGTGAAAAATAACTAATTAGTGAACCTTGATCCTGGTCACAAGTGCAGATATATACAGCTCTAGCATTCTAATTAAGTATCAAGTGTATGTTGTTAGTTACTGCTGTTTAAGAACTAATACAACATTTTATCAATTTCTTTCCAACCTACTTAATTTTATCACCTTTTCTGGTAGTTTTCAGCCCTAGACTAAGGAGAAATGGGGCTATCTGTACTCAATATCCCATCAAACCAGCTTTTGGCTTAACAGTGCACAAGGCGCAAGGCATGACTCTTGACAGGTAACTTGCACTGATTTCTCAATTTACTTTCATTGATTAGGCCAAAAGAAATTAATATTGTCGTTCTGGTAACATACTGAAACAAGACTGCGTTCAATAAACGCTTATGCCCCCGTGGAAGCCATGTCCATAAAAAGCTAAGTCAATCAGGGGCCATTATTCAGTTAAAATGTTTGATAGTGTTACATGGCTTTGAACTATAAGGGACTTATGATGGTAAACGAATATGCCACATTTGAGAGCAGTGCCTTGATTGACTTCATGTGTGATCTGGTGATACAGGTGTTATGGTTCTTTGTCACTGCACTTCTCCAAGTTGCCACCAATTCATATACCAAGTTTGAAGTCAATATTTTAAATACTTTTGAAGATACGCTCCAGACAAACAATTATCATGAAAATACTGAAGGGGAGATAATTCAAAATGTAAGACAGACAGAATTATGGTTCTTGGTCCATGCACTTCTACAAGCTACCATCTATTTATATATCAAGTTTTAAGGCAATATCTTAAACAATTTTGAAGATACACTCCGGTCAAAATTTTATTCTGAAAATACTAAAGGGGAGATAATTAAAAGTTTAAGACAGACAGACTTATATTGCTTGGTCATTGCACTTCTCCAAGTTGACATCTTTTTATATTCCAAGTTTCAAGTCAATATGTTAAATAGTTTTGGAGATATACTCAGAGAAAAATTTGACTATAAAAACACCAAAGGGGAGATAATTCAAAATTTAAGACAGACAGAGTTATGGTTCTTTGTCAATGCACTTCTACAAGTTGCCATCTATTTATATTTCATATTTCAAGTCAATATGTTAAATAGTTTTGAAGATACGCTCCAGACAAAATTTTATTGTGAAAATACTAAAGGGGAGATAAGTCTAAGTCCAAAATTAGGTCAAGGTAAAGGTCAAAATGGAGTCAGGTGATACAGGTGTGTGGAGAGTGGTCATATACAACATCCATGCAAGTATGAAAGCTTTGTAGCAAGCCATATTAATGCTAGAAGAAACGGTCAAATTGGGTTAACCAAGAATTTGGCCTTTCAATAAGTCTAAGTCCAAAATTAGGTCAAGGTGAAGGTCAAAATGGAGTAAGGTGATACAGGCGCGTGGAGAGTGTTCATATACAACATCCATGCAAGTTTGAAAGCTTTGTAGCAAGCCATATTAATGCTAGAAGAAACGGTCAATTTGGGTTAACCAGGGCGGACGGACGAACGGACGGAAGGACGGACGGACGTTCTCACTGACCTGACATTGTGGGGTTTTCTTTTGTTCATCCTTTTGTTTGTAAAACCCCATAAGCAGCATTTTGCACCCCGTAAGCAACGGAATGAATAGAATCTAAATATAGCCTATTGTTCCACACCTCACAACTACAAGTGGGTGAGTACGGACGGACGGACGGACAGGTGCATTACTATATGCCTCCCGATCTATCAATACGGGGGCATTAAAATAGGGTAGGTAGGCAGGAAAAACATTTTATTTTTTAACACTATTTTATTGATTTTATGCACTGGAAAATCAACAATCCGCGGTGATTTCCAGCAAAATACCAATAAAATGTTTAGGGTAGGGGCAAAAAATAGGATAGGTAGGGTTACTAGAACCACAATATTATTTTGTTTTGGCCATAGTAAAATTATAAACAAGTGATTAGTTTTAGCTTAAAATCCTGTACATGTACTTTATTATTCTTGAACATGACTTGATAGTTACAATTACTATCTGCCAGGCAACAGTAATTTTTTTATAAAACTGTCAGTTTAAGCAATAATCTGACCATAAATTAAAATGTGATATATTTTACAGGGTACACATTGATTGCCGAGATATATTTCAAGCTGGTCAGTTAGGTGTTGCAATTTCTCGAGCGAAGTCAAAGGAAGGACTGTCTGTCTCCAATTTTCATCCCAAGTATTGTATTAAACACCCACGTAAGGTCACTGAATTCATTGACAAGGAAACTGTGAACACTTCAGATGACAGAAGTTGTTGCAGAAACTGCAGAAGGTATATATTATTTATTTAAAAGTTGACATTCACAAGCTTCTATTAGGCCATACTAAATTTATCACTTGATTTTTGTTTACAGTTGATTGATCATGAAAAAATAGGGTTTGTCTTGAAATGCCATAAAATGTTTTGGGTTGCAGCAAATTTTAAGGGTATGAAGGGATACTGGGCCATGCTTAAGAAAAAATGTCTGTTTGCGGTAACCATACCCAGCAAAATTTAGGTAGGTAGGGAAAAAAATTCACATGGATGTAGTTTACGTATGATATAGTTTATTCAATATTAAAAAATATCCCTCTCAAGACCCCCAACAAATTTCTGAGTACATTCTAGTGGATAGGTAGAGTAACCACAAACAAATACTTTTTAAGTATGGTACCAGAAACAATTAGTTCTTGTTTAATTATAAGGCAAAATTAATATATAAATTTATTTTTAACTTCTTAATAATTAAACTTGATTGCTCAGTAAGGAGTGAATTCTCAAGCATGAAACATAAGATGTACAAAATGTTATAAATGTTTTAAAAAATACATGAAAAATATTTAGAATTAAATTTTGCATTTTAATTAGCCCTACTGCCCTTTGTCATGTATGCTTGAAAATCATTCCTGGTAGCAAACACAAGTTTATAGAGTTATAATAGAGTTTCTAAACTTACAAGTTTGGTTTATTCAGTGTTTCCAAAGGATCTCACTTTATTCACCTAGAAGCGGATAGCTTGCAGTTTCTGTGGGACCGTGTTTAAACTGTTTGGATTTAATCTCTTTCTTCTTAATGGTTGTTTGGTGAGAATTCCATATGGAGTTGTGTTCTCCTTTCCCCTTGCAGCATGAGCCTTCCTAGATATAGCACCCTGACCTACAATAACACTATTCTGTGCCATACAATATTGTTTTACATTTGGGTTGGTGTTTGCCCCATGGTAGGTAGAGCGCTGCTGATTAAAATGATTCTCTACAATATCCGAGTTCACTAAACCTGGCGTAATAGATCCAGTATGACACGGCAAGACTTGCTGACACAGTTCTAAAAATCCAATCCCACATGCCTGAATGTCCTCATGACACTGAAGAGACAAAATGTTTTTGTATCTATCCTTAGATGTAGATTCATCAGCATTTTTCTTCCAGTTGAAGAACCAGTCACATATTATTTTCAATTGTTTGAGTCTGGTATCACTTAAGACTTTGATAGGTCTCATGTCCCTAAAGAATTCAATAAACTGTGATGTGATATCTAACAGTTCTATGACGCCATTTAGTTGAGCACATCATCTGCTAAATGATTTCTCATTTTTTCCTGCGAGTTTGGGCACATGATGTTTGTTAGTATTGTTTTTAGTCCCAATGGTCAACAGTATTTCTGTCATATGGAGTCACATTATCCTGACACTGGACGAACAAGCAGTTACTTGGAACTGACTATGCTGAGCACCAAGCAAGGGATATTTACCAGTACCAAATTAACAACTTTAGTGTGTTGCGGCCTGGGATCAAACCCGAGACCTCTCACACTGTAAGCGGGCACATTTATATATTAAACTTTAAAGGGGATTAAGTTACCAGCTTCCCTTTTTTTCACTATCAGCATTATATTATTGCTGTATATTATTATTACAATTTATCATATACTCATATCATTAGTTGAGTCTGTCCTGCAGTTAGACAGCAGATCATTATTGCCAAACGGTATTCCGTATAGTATGCATTAATTTGGAAGTGGGGATTATGTACTAGCCCACCTCTTCCAGTAATGTATTGTTGCTGTATATTATTATTTTATAGAGTTTTTGCATTACCAGCTTCCAGCTATTGATCCAAATAGCCTCTAGTTCCAGTAGCAAGTTCTTAGTGCGTTTAATACCAGTTTATTGGTTATTAAGTTAAAGATACAACATAATGATAAGCTGTTGTCAGGCTACCAACTGCATGTTTTGGAGCTCTCTTTTGTTTCGCTCTGCAGTTTTTATTACTGCATAGATTTATTATTCATAACCACCAGCATCATAAACCATATCATGGAACTTTTTTAAAAAATGCTGGAGAGGTTGTAGTATTCTTTAACATTTATTTTGGTAAATTTCAGATGAGACCACACAAGCGGAGGTCCGCAACGGTGGCGGTTTGTAAGCAGTCATGCTGCACCCCCTCGTCCAATAAGAGACAAAATGGGGCTAAAAGGTCAGCGAGGGTGGTTGAGAGGGAGACAGAGCCCTCTCTTCCGATTCCGATCCAGGATAATTCTATAATGGCACAAGACATTCCACAGGTGGATCAATTGTGCTAAACGATGGGTGAACAAGAACATCATGTGCTTAACTTGATGCCGCCAACAGGTCGGTCGGGGTGTCGTCAAGAGGAGTTCATCCATTCAATACCAACTCCGGCGTCCATGTCTCCAATCCCGGGGTATGAAATCATGGATTCTTCCAGCGATGAAGAGCAAGGGATAACAGGAGTAGGGCAAGCAGTCAACGCCCACACTCGCGATATAATGACAGGTAATGGTGTTCAGTATGCCGAACCAATAAGTTCCCCCATATACAGCCAGATAAAAAAATCTATAAGAAAAGAAATTTGGCAGCAAAAATGTTTTGATCTGGCCACATTATTACCTTCGGCTACAATTCAGACTACGAATAAAAAATACAGCCTTCAAGTGGACAATGATTTGAACTTTGAAATTTGTCCCATTACAAGGTCAAGGAAAATAGGAAAATCTTTAGAAACATGAGGGACCTAAAGCGGTTCCTATCAATTATGCTTTAATCAACCCTGAAGCTCTTTCTTTTCCCAGATATGACTTGCAGTAGATACAGAAGATGGTACATGCTATACCAAAGTCACGAGAACAATCAGAAACATTATAAGGTTTGGGTTCAAGGGACAATCCAAATGGCAACAATCATATGGAATAAAGTATGGTGGGGATAATATTAAGTGGCCACCAAGGAAATGGAAACAAATGTCACCAGACAGAATGTTGTTGGAATTCGAGTTTACAACTTTGGCTATCGAAAAATGTAATGGGGGGGGGGGTTGGTGTTGACCAACCCAGAGTTGAACTCTTGAACAAAAACAATTATTTAGAGTTACCTGGATCCAAATACCAACATTCAACTTCAGCAGTAGCAAAGTCAAGACTATACACTTGTCAGCTATTAAAGGAAATTGCCACTGGAAAAATACCAACACCAGCAGAAATAGAACAAATTCAAATGTTAGAAATGATCCAGAAGAACAAGGGTGCCACACATCATTGATCCTTCCACCCTGAATGTTCTGTTGATACTTACACTGAATGAGGATATACGAGTGCAAAGGACCACACCACCTAATCCACCAGTGTTTGTTGCTGCCTTTGATGCCAGCACTTCAGCACCTCCTGTGGTAAGGTCCAGGGGAACACCAACCAGATGTGAGATGCTATATAGTTATGTAGAAGACCAGTTGGTGAAGAGCTCCTTATGGAACTATGAAATATAACTATGTTTATACGAGCACACATTGTGTTTCTTTTGTTTTTCATTATCCATTCTCATATCATTATTCAAAAACATATTTTTCTAAATTTAACATATATTTAGAAGTGTCCAAGTTCACTTGACTGGTATGGTGTAAGTAATTGTCAGATAATGTGCCAGTTGAAGACAGTACCACACTGCATGTCAATTATAAAGCAAGGTTTACAACACATGAATGGAATATATGTGTTTATTAGAATACCATTTTGCTAACGACATCGGAATTGGGTTAAGCTGTGAAGACGAAATCATTCAGAAAAATATCTGGACAATATACAAAATGTACAGAGCATGGCAAGAACTGGACAGAAAAAAGAAGCTTCGTAAGGATGTGTTCGAAAAAATCAATGGAATAATTAAATAATTGTCTTCAACAGTACATCTCAGCTAATGTTCAGCGTGTGGTACTAAAATGCAACAGTAATACATGTAGTCACAATGGAAATGTACATGTGTTTATTGAAACTAGTGAGAGTGGATTCTCGAACAAGAGTTCAGAAATATTAAAATGTCAATTGAACAAATTAAACGAACATAAATTATCTATTTAGATAACAGAGTTTTGAGTTAGTAAGTTTGCCAAACCTGTGATTCAAGAAATGCTCAGCGGTTCAAGCTGCAGCAGTCATTTCTATGTAACAAGTTGGCCAAATCAATTTATCTAACCAGTTGGCCAATTCAATTAACAGAATAGTGACATTCACTGACTATGGAGTAAATACTGTTGAGATATTTTTTGAGCATGACAACAAGACTCTTGTTGTTTTAGTGATGTGGCAACATGGATCGGCAGTCAATGGTAATGAGACAAGGAATCGGTGCACAATGTACATTTTGAAGTTAGGGAGTACCTTTTCATGACACTCTTTCTCAACAAGGATACTTTCAGAAAGCTGTAACTTTACAAAGCAAACTTCCAAAGTCTTAAAGTATGTTTGATACTGGATTATATCTCTACAATCGGAAATACTGTGGAATTATTCAACAACTAAACACACAGGAATTGGCAATCAACAACAGTCAAAATATTTTGATTAAATCATTGGCTATATGCAAGGTTTATATGAGTCATGCAAGCACGCCACGATTTCCTATTTTCCTGCAACCTTTTCAAGATGCAATTTACTTTTATTTCAAGCATAGTTTAATACTGAATTTTGATATTGTTATAGTTTTTTTTATTGTGGTTAGCATCATGTTCAAGATTGTTCGACAAACTACTGGAAAAAATGATAAGAATGGAAGTAAAAGTTGAGCACATTCGAGATTGTTCACAGTTTTATTACATGGACAAGTTACTAGAGAAAATGATAAGAACGGAAGTAAAGTTGAGAACTTCCGAGATTGTTCACAGTTTTATTACACGGACAAGTTACTAGAGAAAATGATAAGAACGGAAGTAAAGTTGAGAACTTCCGAGATTGTTCACAGTTTTATTACACGGACAAGTTACTAGAGAAAATGATAAGAACGGAAGTAAAGTTGAGAACTTCCGAGATTGTTCACAGTTTTATTACATGGACAAGTTACTAGAGAAAATGATAAGGACGGAAGTAAAAGTTGAGAACTTCGAGATTGTTCACAGTTTTATTACATGGACAAGTTACTAGAGAAAATGATAAGGACCGAAGTAAAAGTTGAGAACTTCCGAGATTGTTCACAGTTTTATTACATGGACAAGTTACTAGAGAAAATGATAAGGACTGAAGTAAAAGTTGAGAACTTCGAGCTTGTTCACAGTTTTATTACATGGACAAGTTACTAGGGAAAATGATAAGGACCGAAGTAAAGTTGAGAACTTCGAGCTTGTTCACAGTTTTATTACATGGACAAGTTACTAGAGAAAATGATAAGGACGGAAGTAAAAGTTGAGAACTTCGAGCTTGTTCACAGTTTTATTACATGGACAAGTTACTAGAGAAAATGATAAGGACCGAAGTAAAAGTTGAGAACTTCCAGATTGTTCACAGTTTTATTACACAGACAAGTTACTAGAGAAAATGATAAGGATGGAAGTAAAAGTTGAGAACTTCCAGATTGTTCACAGTTTTATTACACAGACAAGTTACTAGAGAAAATGATAAGAACGGAAGTAAAGTTGAGAACTTCCGAGATTGTTATAGTTTTATTACACGGACAAGTTACTAGAGAAAATGATAAGGACCGAAGTAAAGTTGAGAACTTCCGAGATTGTTCACAGTTTTATTACATGGACAAGTTACTAGAGAAAATGATAAGGACGGAAGTAAAAGTTGAGAACTTCGAGCTTGTTCACAGTTTTATTACACGGACAAGTTACTAGAGAAAATGATAAGGATGGAAGTAAAAGTTGAGAACTTCCGAGATTGTTCACAGTTTTATTACACGGACAAGTTACTGGAAAAAATGATAAGGATGGAAGTAAAAGTTGAGAACTTTGAGATTGTTCACAGTTTTATTACACGGACAAGTTACTAGAGAAAATGATAAGGACCGAAGTAAAAGTTGAGAACTTCCGAGATTGTTCACAGTTTTATTACATGGACAAACTGTTCATTGATGAGGCGACCTACAATTCTGACCTGCTCATTGATGAGGCGACCTACAATTCTGACCTACTCATTGATGAGGCGACCTACAATTCTGACCTGCTCATTGATGAGGCGACCTACAATTCTGACCTGCTCATTGATGAGGCGACCTACAATTCTGACTTGCTCATTGATGAGGCGACCTACAATTCTGCCCACCTCATTGATGAGGCGACCTACAATTCTGACCTACTCATTGATGAGGCGACCTACAATTCTGACCTTCTCATTGATGAGGCGACCTACAATTCTGACCTGCTCATTGATGAGGTGACCTACAATTCTGACCTGCTCATTGAGTTGGAGAACTTTTTCACTACCTTCAATTGTCGAACTGCTTTCAACTGCGAAACTGCTTTCAACTACGGAACTGCCTTCAACTGTCAAACTACTAAAGCAGTTGATCATTATTAGGCACCTTCAGATCATGCATTGTTACCACTGAATGTAGTGGCACTTGTGTGTGTATTATACCAATTAAGGGGGACCTGTGTATATGGGAGTGACATTGTTCAACATTTATATTTTGGTTACCAGATGATGACATTGATCATGGAATAGGGTACTGGTATTGCAATTTTTTTAGTTTACTTTATTGATATTGTGTGTAAATAATAAAAATGGCAACAAATATCCGGATCGAGTTTCGAGTATCCAAAAACCAAATTGATATCCGAATATCTGTTATAAAAAATTGTTATCTCAAAACCTGACGACGAAAATCGATAGACAAATAGAACAATAGAATACATTTGGTGTTGGTGACACATTCTTAATTGGGGGTCTGTTTATTTCTTTTCTTTGATACGGGGTCTTCGTTAGATTAGCTATTGCTCTGGTCCACAAAAGGTGCTAATGGCGGTTGAGGGGTTTACAAATTTGGTATTTGTTTCATGTTGCCAGTTGTTACAAACATTCTTTTCTCATCGGCAGCTCATTTGGTAAATCTGAACGTAGTTATTTGCAAATAACTTACAATTAATATGTGTCTACGTTTATCATTGGCTCTGGCCCTGCAACACCCATTTCAAAAAGTATATCAAGATTATCGAATATCGTAAGGCAACCCATGAACAGGATCAACAAAGTTCCTCTGAGAGTGTCAGCATGGGAAAGAGATGAAGCAACTCCAACCCCAAAGGGACAGAAATTAAACTTTCTTCAGTTCGACTCACCCGAAAAGGAGAACATATATCATACTAAGTAGTGAATGAAATGGACTCAATAGTGTCATGGAAAAGATCAAGCACCGATTCCCTAAGATTTATATGCAGCTTGTGAGTGAAAGTGAGACGAGAGGTATCAAGTCACTGTTACCAAAAAATACTGTTACAAAAATATCCTAGTGGTATAGTGTCAATGTTAAATTTGAGAGGTCCTGGGTTTGATTCAAGGCTATAACAATAAACATACCATATTTGAAAATTGTAAACCATACTATTTTGTCTCCCTTGTCTGACAGTAAGCATAGGAAGTACTTCTAGTTTGCCTCGTGTCATATTAAGTACCTTTATGTACACCATTTTCCAAATTAAGACGATGATTTGAGTTAAGGACGAACCTCGCAAAGCTGCTGATGGGGGATTATACTGACAATGAATGGGCCACTCTTGCAACAATTAATGTTGGTCATTTCCCTTGTAAGGCTGATAAAAGGGGCTGGTACAGACAGTGCAGCAAGAATAAACTTTGACAAAAAATAATGAACATGTGTAACCAACAGAGGGGGGGATCACGTGATGGTTGCATTTCTGTTTTTCTAATGGCGGCGCCCATGTCAAACAGGTAATTTGTTGTTTTCTGTCTTTTTTCTTCGATATGCTAACATATTATACTGACCATGTTCTGGCCAACAACGTCCGGTTTCCATTGATATCTTGCTTTTGGCTGTAGGTGCCGTAGTTTTTGTGATTATCCTGTGCACAATTTCGAATCGAGGACTTTCTGTTATGAAAACCGCGATTGCATTGGGTCTTAACGCAAAAAATCACGTATTTTTGTCAAATACTGGATTTATCCAGATTATAATCGATCGTATATGTTCTCATTGCACAACATAGTATCTGTGTCATATCTGTTCATCATTTAGAGGAATTTTTATGATTTTATTCGAATTAATGAATTATGATTGCATTGGGAAACATATTTTTCATGGTTGCATTGAGTACTAAGCAGTACCATATAATTGAGAAGTTATACATGCGATGTTAACTGTTGTCATTTAAAATATTGAATAATAAAACTATAATTTATAATACTCATATTGAAGTGCTATGTCAAATAATATATCATATACAGGTAGTCGGTTTTTCCATACAATTTATAAGACATTCCTTCAGCATGCATTCAGTGCTGTATTAATTATGCATATTATCTTATTTCCAGTTTCTAAAGACATGTCGAGAAAGAAAAGTAACCTTCGACCATATATTTGGCACAGTAGCGAGCTAGGTAGACGGAACTCCAACAAGAACACCAATCAAACACAAGATCGGGAAAACGAAAGCTAGAAAAAACAATGTTTGGTCACCATTCAAAGCAGCACATCTTTATCTGATTTCGCCTTCTGATAAAAGGTCTAAATCTCTTAGAACCTTATTTTGTTCCAACAAAGAGTTCACCAAATAAAAGTGAATTCAATGTCTCTGAGGAAGTCAGCAATTCATCTGGAAACTATAATAAGAAACTATTGGCAGTAGACGAACGTATATGTGAGTTGGGGTTTAACGACGATCAGACTGTTGAACCTGTATATTAAAGTTACTATTTTAATAAGCAATAACAAGTGTGTACAGGTGACTTGACTGTTGTGACAAAATCTCTGTGGTCACTGGTAACAGCTTATGGTGGTAGCACATGAATTTGTGTTGGGTGATCTTCTAAGTGACTTACATGTGGCATGCCGTCAGCTAATACCTAGCCAAGAATTCGACAATGATGGAATTGAGAGAAAAAGAAAGTGTCCTTGAGCTGGAAGACCTTTAATGACTAAAGTATTGCACCCAAGATCTTCAGGCTGTTTTAAACGGAACTTGTCAACTGCAGACAAACTTTTGAATAACTGGAGAGATAATGTTTTAGAACAGTGTGGAACTAAAAGTAAAAGAAGTCTGTGTTTCAATTCCATTTTATGGCTCATGTCCTTTTTGAAAAGGGGCTTCCATAGTTATGTTGCTTCAGATCTGAAACAATTGGAAAAGGAATTGGTGGTAGAAAATGGACTAATCGGGAGGGATAATTTACCCATGTTTAAGTTCTGGTCTGTTATCAAACTGTTATGGAAAGATGAGCATATACTTGGAGTGTTTGGACCTGTCGGTGAATACAATCAGGGAACAATTTGGGCCGCGATTCCGCAATATTCTCACATTTTTTTTGCTAAAATCACATGAAAAATCTTCAATTGGGCAAAAAAAATTGAATCGAAATTTTAGAACGCTTGCCGACAATAATGTTCCATTTCACTATTTAATTTCCTTCCAGGTTTTGCAAGGGCACTCAGCGCATGACGTCACTCCTATAATAAAGTAAAGAGCCTCTAGAACGAAGCAAGGCCGTAGTGAATTCAATAGCGAAACAGTTTTCGCGATGAAAAGAACACGTTTGCCGGGGGTTGACAATAAGTGGCAAGGAGTGATGTACTCTACACAGTGAATCGTCAGTAGCCCAAGATTTACAACCATGGTTAAAACATACTATTTCCAAGAATTCAAAGCGCACATGACATCATTCACAGACTGTCTGACAGACTTGGAGAAACGGTCAGACCAGAAGGAAATCTGTCAGACCAATTTTTGTTTGCTAAAATCAACAAAAAAGCAAATATTTTCGAATTTCCCTTTTAAGACTACACGGCTTACGAATTTATTGCCGACTAATCAAAATAAGTTTTACGAAGTACACGCAGAAACGTACCCAATACAAAACGTACCCATGAAAACGTACCGCGACGATTACGAACCATCGGACACACAGTCCGACAGAAATGTCTGACTGGTCCGACGGCTATTGGGAAGTCTGCATTCACCCGAAAAGTGTCAAATTACTGTCAGGCGAATTATCAAGAAAGTAGACATCGCCTATTCCGATGAAGAGGGCTAAAGCCTTTAGTCCACGGGAAGTGGACACCATTACCCAGTTCATGAAGTCCAATATTCTGGACATCAACGCTAAACACAGTAGTGGCGCTTACGGATTGAGCCGTAAAAAGCAAGACCGTTTATGGATGGAGCTGACTTCACAAGTAAATGCCATTGGGACCAGCCTTAGGGCTGTGTCCCAAGTGAAAGAAAAGTGGCGCAACATGGTGTGTACAATAAATATTTTATCTTTATCTGTATGTTATTACTAAGAAAAGTACTATATTATACTTGTTAATATTTAAAGTGGTTTAATGAGTATACTGTTAGGAGAAGTAACTGCTTCAAGAAATCTTATATATGTTGTATTATTGATAGGTGGAAACAATATTGTAACGACTTGGAAATGGGGGGGCTTACCATTTAATCCTACTTTACTTCTTTAGTTTTCATAGTATTCTTGACTGTTCTCTTGAGTCCATCCTAATTCCTTATTTATTGTATGAATTTCCTCTTAGCTGCTTTTAACGATGCATGGAATAGCATAAATAAGTGTTGACCTTTCGCTAAGGACCAATCAAGCACCCTTTATACCGATACATGCTCGTCTATCAAAGTCTATTTACTTTTGATGTCATTTCTTCGTCACCTACGTCATGCCAACTTCGTCATCCTAAATCCATGAATGCATGTATTCCTTAGATATTTAGTGTTTGTTTGACACAGATTATAACGTCCGAACATGTATTTTAACCAGAATATCGGTAAATATTGTCCAAGCACATTTGTCCGCCCGCCGTTGGCTTCCATGTTTACTATGCATGATGGGAGTAAGTTGCCAAGCGATTATAGAACGTATCGCTGTCGTCTTGCGTCTTTTGTCTTAAGCAATGAGAGATTTTACCGTCAGGAATAGATTCAACCCTATGGTAACTATTTTTATGTTATTTAACTGCTTTAATTATGTTTAAGAATATTTCATGTGTTTTTCAAGTACAAAAATGTATTTATTCTTAACTTGTGACCATTTTTTCGTTTGTGACCAATTTTTGGTCACAGTGTCCAATTGTGACCAATTATGACCATTTTTTGGTCACTGTGACCCATTCTTCATAGTGTGACCCGTTTTTGGTCAATTGTGACCAATTGTGACCACTTTTTCGGTCACACAGTACAAAAGGACCGATTTTGTGACCAACGGGGTCACTTTTCCTCTATACATCACTGAGAACGTCCGAGTTTTACACCGAACCTAAGCTACCGTAAAATACGAATACTTTGTAATGAATACTTTTCTTACATAACCTGTAAGTGGATTTTTAGCATTCATAGCCATTTCAAGTTAAATAAAGTGTACCATTTCACTCTTCATGTATTAAACCAGAGAATAGGAACTGTTTTAGACATTTATTGCAATTGAGAGCTGCAATTATCCTGATTTTAGGTCTAGATTTAAGTAATAAAGTAGGCCCAAGCGTGTATCACTGTATTCATCTTCATATTTTTGATGCAAAGACCCATAACCATTTGAAGCATTTTATTGACTGTATATTTACATATATATTAAGAGTATATTATGAAACTTGATGAGCAGAGCCATCATATATAGAGATCTACCAGAACAACATAAAGTACAGTAGAAGCAATACAAGTCTTGTTGTTTTATTAGTTAAATATCTTACGAGTTGAAGTGCCAGTTTGTCCATCCTAACCACTTTTACACTGAACCCTCATTACTGAGGTGAACATCATTTAGACAAGAGTATAACCAGTTTTCACTGAACCCTCATTACTGAGGTGTACATCATTTCTACAAGAGTATAACCAGTTTTCACTGAACCCTCATTACTGAGGCGTACATGTACATCATTTCTACAAGAGTATAGCCAGTTTTCACAGAACCCTCATTACTGAGGCGTATGTCATCAAGACAAGAATATAGTCATCCTGAGAACAACGCAGAGTATACACACCTCATCACTGAGGCGTAACAATATTGATTCACAACAACCTGATGAGTCCCACGCTGAGCCGGTAGCATTATGTTTTGTATAGGTAGCAAAATTATGGAGATTAAGAAAGTGTTCATTTGTCAATTTTATTACTGTCGATAAACTAATGGAAAAAATTATACAGACGGAAGTAAAACTTGGGTTCACTTTGAGATTGTTTACAATTTTTCTTTGTCGACAAACTACAGTACAGACAACGTGTTTTTTCCAATGGACACACATCACCGCGATTTCAAATCTAAGTGTCCACCCGATTTTGGTCACCGCGACGCGTGTTCGGGTCACCCGTCACCTCGGATAAATTTGGGTGTCCATCGGCGTGTTCAATTGTCACTTAAAAACCCTTAGAGCCCCTTAGAATCACCGTGATTTTAAGGGTACGTCTTTAACTTATTTTTCAATACCTGTACATGTATTTGTTATTGTTTTCTTGTGTATTCTTACGTACAATACTGTATTTACATTTGTAAATTTATTTTTTCAGGTATAGAACGATCGACGGAATTCCATTGTTCAAGTTGATATACTTAGTATCATGCATTTCGGAATCACTATGACATAATTATAATATACAGTTTGTTTATTATTTTCAGGAAGTGGCAGCTACTGTTTAATGTATAATTGTTCATTGACCAAAAATAAATTGAAAGACCCGTTGTAAACATGCAATATTGCCCGACAGTACATGTAATTAAGATGATTAAAGGTGACAAACTGTCCAGTAAACTGTGAAAAAGATCCATATAATTATACATATTTGTCTTGAGTAAAGCAGACCGACATCGGCAATTATCAGCACACCTGCACATTATTTTAGTTAATTTAGCGCAAACCGACATAAGCACCTTTTGAATCAAAATATACATGTGTGACAATGTTTCTTTTGTATTTGTCATGAGTAAAGCAGACCGATATCGGCAATTATCAGCACACCTGCACAATTTTCAGCACCTTCACATTATTTTAGTTAATTTAGCGTAAACAGACATTTAGCCCCTTTTGAATCCAAATATGTGTGACAATGTTTGTTTCTTTTGATGTGGCTCTTTTACACTTGAATTATTCTGAAGCTGACATAGAATCTACGTGCATTAATTGGTTAAGAAAATCAGCCAATCCCTTGGGTTGAAGTCGCGTAATTAAAAAAATAATTAAAACGCCCATGTACACATGTATAAATATTGACCTGCACAAAACTCTATCTCTTACTTCGCTTAGCAAAGCTGCTATTGCCAAACAGACGGTGGAAATAGAGAAGATGCGCCGTCAGATGGAAAGTCAGGCAAGAAGGGAGGTGGAACGACAAGGGCAGACAAGGGACATGAAAGTGTTGTTAGAAACATTGGTTGCTAACCAACCTGTTGGTAGTGTTACCCGTAAGCAACCACCAAATTCTGTGGAACAATCGGATCTACCAGAGGATGTACCGCCACAGTACAAGTTGAACTCCAGCGATATACCGACGCTCTTTGAAGAATCGGCAAACCCAGGGAATTTGGCATCCAAACTAGTGGTGAGACTATTTCCGGAACTTTTTGGAGTGGCAAACTTACGGTATAATTTTAATTGGTATGGTGGGGGGAAGCTGCAGAAAACTGAGCTATGCCCAACTAGGAAGAATATTATCAAGCAGTATGTGTGCTACTATTACCCAGAGGCAGCAACAGAAAGTGTATGGAGGGAGTCTGTGGTGGCAAAAGTAAATGAGCTGTTGAGAAGGCAGACACGCTTTATGAGACGAGAGAATAAGCAGAAGAACAAGGAGAATGTCACTGCTGACACTGCTGCCGCCGCTCCTGTATCTACTGAAAGTGATGTGAGCATCATCATGCAAAAGTTGTCGTTCGGTTCAGAGTTAAATTATTTACAACTGTAACTCTAACGTTGTGCACAAGTCCTTGCATTCAGACATGGGATAATCGTTTCTTGTAATTGTGTTTTTGAGTAATCACATAAATGCATCAATGAAAATTTTGATTACATGATTTGATCTCAATGGTATAAGTTCATATTCAGAAACTATCTCACTTACTTGTACATATGTAAATATACAAAAATGATTTTGTGAAAGTTGGTAATATGTGCGTCTAGATGTTTGTAAGTGTGTGTATGTATATTCATGTGTATCTGTGTATATGCGTGTGCGTGTGTGTGTGTGTGTGTGTGTACCAATTTGTGCGAATGATAAATACATGTATATATATATATATGCGACTATATAAACTGTTTCATACGTATAATAGTGTTGTAATTTTCTTCAAATGTTTGTTTACACATAATAAAATATTACAGTCAGCGTCGTAGGCAGTCGTATGTGCAGCACACTCCCTGGTACATGTATATCTGTGGTCGGAGGATAAGGGTTTAGTACTGGTCATTCACAGGAACGATGATTATGTGAACTGTCCTGTCCGCCTCATATACATTTGAAATACAACAGGCGTGAAACAAAAACTGCCTGCCTAATAAAACTAGAGAAACTGTTGAAACACGTTATCCACAACAAAACAAAATTCATTTCCCCTATGTTCCTCTTCTACTGAAGAATACAAGCAAACATATGAATGATTTCATGACTTAAGTTATAGGCATCATTTATTGAGAGCGTGTGTACATGTACTGTACAATTAATGTATACTTAGTATATTGGGTACATGTACACACAATGTAAGTACTGTTTCATTTATTAAGTGGACATTTTCTCACATTACAGGTTAAGGGAATCTTTCATTTATCATGTCGGACAAACAAGTCATATTCATTTTAGATGTCAGTCCCAAAACAGAGACATGTGGAGTGTAATGCTACATGTAACATTATAAATGTCCTTACCCGACATGTGCACACATGATAAATAATTATTCCCTTGTTAAAATAAAATGATTTCGACTTAACGTCATAAAAATGATAGTATCCTACATATACCACATACTGTGCATTGTATACTTATCTAGAATTCGGAAATATGTACTTTACGGGTTATCCCACTACACATGTAGGTGCAAACTATTAGTAAACAAAAATCATGCAAAATGAACAAAAATCATGCATATAACGAACTAGTACATGTATTAACACATGTTCATCTGTACAAACAACATGCATATAACGAACAAGTACATGTATTAACACATGTTCATCTGTACAAACAACATGCATATAACGAACAAGTACATGTATTAACACATGTTCATCTGTACAAACAACATGCATATAACGAACAAGTACATGTATTAACACATGTTCATCTGTACAAACAACATGCATATAACGAACAAGTACATGTATTAACACATGTTCATCCGTACAAACAACAGAGAAACTACAAACTCGGCTGATTAAATAGTCAACATGAAAATCTATGATTATTGATAAAAAGAACAGTAACATAAACTCAACAGCAAATGCAACTTTTAGTCAATTGTCTTTACATGTATGGTAAACAAACGAAACTCCGAACCGATCAGAAATATACATGTACAATGTACCTGAAACAGAAGTATGAAGTCGGGAATAAGGCATGATTATACATAATGTACTTATAACGGTTGACAGTAAGAGTAAATATATAGGCCCTACATGTACATGTACATGTTTTTAATTAAAGGATTGTGATTTGTCAACAAAAGGCTAAAACAATCGACAGCAATTTATAGAATTGTGGTTATGTACAGTCAACTGTCTTTAAACGACAGTCTTTACAGTTTTTATGTGTGTGCAAGTACCTTATATCTCATATACACAATTGCACACACAAACATAATTTGCGTCAATACCATGTGGTCTAAAACAACCGACCTCCACAGAGCGGCATTTTTTCTTTAATATCCTCCCTAGCACGTCTTCAATTGCACCGCACAGACAATCACGTGAATAAAGTTCACAAACGACGTCTTGCATTAGTAGACTAGTCGTTTGAAGTTGCCGCCGATGACGTTTTATGTTTGCCGATAAAAGACCACAAGCCGACGTCAAAGAGACTCGCCACGCCCAAAGATCGAAATGGGTTAACAGGTGCAATGGAAATTTACCCAGATTTATACGCCTACATTGTATAATCGGACATGTGTACGTGTCAAACAACTAAATGTTGACATGGTTATTTTTAGTGTTATTTACGAGAAAACTACTGCACCAATATTTTTTCTAGGATTTTTTTTAAGGATTTAATTAATGGGCTTATGTAATTATTATGTAAGTACAATTTCACCACATTCTAATTTGCACTTCAATACGTGTCGGAAATAATTAATATAAACAAACAAGTGTTGTACAGGTACATGTAAAGAAAAACATTTTTTTTGGCAGCAAGTCACCGTGATGCGGGTATGGACCCTTAAAAACACTTAAAATCACCGCGGACACTCACTTATCGGCGGACACGGAACACCGTGGACACAGATATCAAAGCGGTCACCGTGTCCGTTTAAGGGGCCACTAGATTTTTCTGAGTGTCCAGGTCACGGTGACCGGACACTTCAAATTATTTTATGTCACGGTGTTCGCGTGTCCATTGGAAAAAACACGTTGTCTGTACTGTACTGGAAAAAATGATAAGGTCTGAAGTTAAAGTTGAACTAACTTCGAGATTGTTTACCATTTTACTATGTGGATAAATTACTGGAAAAAATGATTAGGACAGAAGTTAAGTTGAGCTAACTTCGAGCTAGTTCACATTTTTACTTTGCTGACAAACTGTTCGACAAAATGATCAGGATGGAAGCGAAAGTTGAGCTAACTTCAAGCTTGTTCACAATTTTACTTTGCTGACAAACTGTTCGACAAAATGATCAGGATGAAAGCGAAAGTTGAGCTTACTTCAAGCTTGTTCACAATTTTACTTTGCTGACAAACTGTTCGACAAAATGATCAGGATGGAATCGAAAGTTGAGCTTACTTCAAGCTTGTTCACAATTTTACTTTGCTGACAAACTGTTCGACAAAATGATCAAGATGGAATCGAAAGTTGAGCTTACTTCAAGCTTGTTCACAATTTAACTTTGTTGACAAACACTTAGACAAGATGATAAGAATGGAATCGAAAGTTGAACATGAGGATAAAGAAATAACAACTGCTATTGCAGACTTCCAAATAGCTGTCGGATCAGTCCGACAGTTTAGCTCTTGGTCTGGTGCACCAGACCTTTCCGTCGGACCGCGTGTCCGATGGTTCGTAATCGTCGGGTACGTTTGCAATGGGTACGTTTTGTTTTGGGTACATTTCCGCATGCACTTTGTAAGACTTATTTTGATTGGTCGATAATAAATTCGTAAGCCAATTGCAAAGCACGAACCATTTTTTTAACTCGGCGTTCTTGTACTCCTATTTTGAAGAGTCTCTTCCAATTACGCGTGGGAAACATGGAAAAATCGAAAGAATTATCGGTAATTGGCCATCGGACAACAAATTTATTGCTGATTTCTCTATGACAGTACTCGGAAACGAGGAAAGCCATATCTTATTGTGTGTACATCGTCTTAAAAGGGAAATTGAAAATATTTTCTTTTTTGTTGATTTTAGCGAACAAAAATTGGTCCGACAGATTTCCTTCTGGTCTGACAGTTTCTCCAAGTCCGTCAGAACGTTGGTCCGACAGATTGTCGGCGACTATCGGAAAGTCTGTATTGTTCATTCATGTTAGAAGAACTGAATCGTGAGCAAGATGTTATTTAGAAGCAATTTATGGCACTGAAGAATTAATGATATTTTAGGGCAACACGATTATTGTTGAAAAAGCTATGGAATAGACAGTTAAGCAAAATTGCAGACTGCATCAAAATCTTGAACAAGGTAGCTTTTGAACTGTAAACTTAATAAATTTTCATACTACAATTATTACAATCAGAATTTATTATGTTTGAATATATAAGTGGGGGTGAATCACACTAGTTCCTATCAAAACAAAAAAGATGGCCGCCACGCTAAAATGGGTACGTTTTTGCCAATATCTTTTTTGTCAAGCAATTGCACCCCGTGTACCCCGGTAATATGTGTTAGCAAGGGTATTGCTGTTTAGACAGAGAGGAAAATGTCGACGCTTGAGAGGTTATGTATTTTGTGCCTGTTACAATTATTTCGTGTCCATACAAGTAAATCGATGAACATGTATGTATGCAGTGGTTCTTCCTCGACATGCAGATGTATTTATTTTCCGACCAAAAACGTCAGATCCGTGGGTGGGTAGAGCGGAGTGTCATTTCTAAAACATAGCTCTATATAGTACAATTTCTTATTTCAGAGTGTATAAGATGATTACAGCGTCGTAGGAACAGGGATGTAACACGTCTAAGATGCTGCCTACACAGCAGATAGGAATCCCGGATGATGAATCATAATTCCTAACATTGTTGAAAAAAATCCCTGTTAGGGAGCAGGAAAAAACTGCTGGACAGGCAGTATGGACCGTGTCTGATTGGTCCATGTCGGGTGGGTCCAATCATTCAGGTGGACTTGTCCACTATCATATCAAGAGTTGTTCCTGCAGTTACTCAAGGGGTACTGCAGGTACTAGTAAACAGGAAGGTGATTGAGAAAGAATCTCCAGTTGAAACACAAGTGGAGGCTTTGGATCAGCCATCCACCTCTTCTGGTAATAATTGTAAAAGCCTATTATCTTTAGGCATTGATGAAAATTAAAGGGAAAAATAGTGTCCTACCACTGTTTGTGGATCTTGAACTTTTTGTATCAAAAGGTGAATGTCACTACCAAATGGCAGACAATGGTAGTGGTGAAGTGTGCTTTAAACCAGTGAGACAATCCTCTGCACAGATTAAAACCATTGACAAAGAGTTTAGCGCATTCCACATATTTTTGAGTATCTATACTGATAGACATCCATTAGTTGTACCAGCTCTGATCAAGTATTACGACACTGTTCAACTACTGCAACACTGTTCAACTTCTGATCAGACAATCTGGTGAGTGTTCACAATTTCACTACATGGATAAACTCCTAGATAAGATGATCAGACAATCTGGTAAGTGTTTACAATTTCACTACATGGATAAACTCCTAGATAAGATGATCAGACAATCTGGTAAGTGTTCACAATTTCACTACATGGATAAACTCCTAGATAAGATGATCTGACAATCTGGTAAGTGTTCACAATTTCACTACATGGATAAACTACTAGATAAGATGATCAGACAATCTGGTGAGTGTTCACAATTTCACTACATGGATAAACTCCTAGATAAGATGATCAGACAATCTGGTAAGTGTTCACAATTTCACTACATGGATAAACTCCTAGATAAGATGATCTGACAATCTGGTAAGTGTTCACAATTTCACTACATGGATAAACTACTAGATAAGATGATTAGACAATCTGGTGAGTGTTCACAATTTCACTACATGGATAAACTCCTAGATAAGATGATCAGACAATCTGGTAAGTTTTCACATTTTCACTACATGGATAACCTACTAGATAAGATGATCTGACAATCTGGTAAGTGTTCACAATTTCACTACATGGATAAACTACTAGATAAGATGATTAGACAATCTGGTGAGTGTTCACAATTTCACTACATGGATAAACTCCTAGATAAGATGATCTGACAAGAAGTAAAAGTTGAAAATATGGATAAAGAGATAACTATTTGATTTAATAATTCTTTCCATAAATTATATTTCATTTTCAGAACATACAAGAAGAGTTTCAAAATGAAACCCTCTAGGAATACCTTTGCACTTCTTTACATGGTAGGAAATATACCATGATCATTCAAAGATCACTATACCCCTACTCTTGGAATACCTTTGCACTACGTAACAAAATATGCCATGACCAAAAATCTGTGCTAGGCATTAAGAATAATATGCTCTCCTTTAAATTCGATCATGGTCAATCAAGTAAAATTTCTCAATGGTTTGGTTTAAAAACTATGATTATCGGAAGAGAGTAGATAGATTTTGACTCAATAAAGACATGTGAGAATGTAATCATGTGGACTAGACCACTAGCTTCTCTACCAGCACTGTCCACAATCAACTTTCAAGACATGGGACCATCAGTAATGAGACAAACAACCCTTAATAAACGACCAGAGCTGAATACACCCATTTTAAACATACCCGACACCCCTTGCCAAGACGAAAACTGCCTGACAGCCATGTTGTATCAGGACCAGGAGGATCCTCTCCTTAAGGAGATCAGCGAGGAGTTTAGCTCAGTACAGGCGGAAATTGGAGATGATCCCCCAGCAAAGAAGCCGAGGTCAGAAGAGGAGCCGCCGAAAGACATAGGCACAGTCATTAGTGAGGCCATATCTGATGGCTTTAGGAAACTCACCGACGCCATGGAATTCAATACTAGGGCCATCAGATGCCAACAGAAAACCTTGGAGAAGGTAGTCGGGGAGCTTTCCAGAATAGAGCGAAAGCTTAGCAACTTAGAGAGAAGTAGACAACAGCAACTACAACAACATACCAAGGAAAATATTGCTCCTGCTAAGCCTAGAAGGAAGTGAACTAACATGGACTTTAAGTTAAATTAGATTATTATATAAATATGGATATTTCCAGAACATTTTAACCGCTACTGGTTTGCTGAACTATTTGGATATTTGGTGAACTGTAAACGTATATATTTATGGATATTTCCTGTGCTTGAATGGATTATAACTTCAACTTATTCACTGATCGATGGACATTTCATTAACAGTTAGTGCATCATTATGGACATTTGTGATACTTACAGAGTTTTAATTAAATGGACATTTTCAAACTACCATAATTACGCATCCATAAGTCTAACACTCCCATAAGTCGGATATGGATTTTTAACTATGGATTTTTAACTGTGGACATTTCAATTTATATTAGTGCTAATAAGCGCACAGTGGATTTTCTTGTGTTATATGGCAACAGGAGTTTAGCCATAAATAACAGGGGGGCAATGATATGGCCCAGTGTTTGAATATATAATTGTTGTGTTGTGCTTAGTTAAGTGTCTATGGCACACCTCTATTTTTATTCCTGGACATAACCATAGACGATGATGAAATTTACAACTACCAGACTGCCGAACCATCCGACTACCATGCAAGATTGCTCGATCATTTAACTTCATTTATACCAGTTTTCTGGAAGTGACACTTCATATCTTTATCTTAAATAGCTGAAGGAACATTAACATGTTGTATCAGGACCAGGAGGATCCTCTCCTTAAGGAGATCAGCGAGGAGTTTAGCAGAGCACAGGCAGAAATTGGAGATGAGCCCCCAGCAAAGAAGCCAAAGTCAGAACAGGAGCCGCAGAAAGACATCGGCACGGTAAATAGTGAAGCCATACCAGATGGCTTTAGGAAGCTCACAGACGCTATGGAGTTTAACACTAGGGCCATCAGATGCCAGCAGAAAACTTTGGAGAAGGTAATTAGGGAGCTGTCTAGATTAGTATGTAAGATAAGTCCCCTAGACAAAGCTAGACAGCAAACCAAGGAAAACATCGCCCCAGCTAAACCTAGGAGGAAGTTAATCATCATAATCTAAGTTAATTTTAATTATTTTAATTATTATTATTATATATATGGATGTTTCCAATACTTAGATAGATTTACACTTCAACTTATTTGCTGATCTATGGACATTTCATGAACTTAAGTGTATTTAAATATGGATATTTCCAGTACATGGACAAATTTTAACTTCTACTGATTTGCTGAACAATGGACATTTTGTTAATAAGTTGAACACTGAGTCAGTATTAACAAGTCCTCGTCTGTGCAATAGTAATTGAGAGTACAAATGAAAATGAAGTATCATTGAAACTCCCATCCCTATCAGAAAATACAAAATCTGTACAAGACCAAACTGATTTTATTCCTGAGTCTGACTGTCCTGATTGTTTAAAACAGTATTATGTATTGTCATATGAAATAGCTAAGTGCCTAAAACGACTAGAAAGAGATATTTCTGAAAGTTATCAAGAACTCAATTCAATCAAATCCAGAAAGGGACATTATTCAGCATGGAATGTCAATAAACAAGATGAAATTGCCGTAATAACCGTCATCTTTTACGTGCATGTCAAAAAAGTAACGTAAAAAAAACAAAGTTGTTGGAAAAATATTCAGTGCAACTTCGT
Organism: Spisula subtruncata; assembly: GCA_963678985.1. Classification (NCBI taxonomy): domain Eukaryota; kingdom Metazoa; phylum Mollusca; class Bivalvia; order Venerida; family Mactridae; genus Spisula; species Spisula subtruncata. Next base: position 23,809,767 of record OY787661.1, read on the forward strand.
GAAATAAGGAATGATCTTAATGCTGCACAGACAGAAAAGAGTATGTTGAAAACTCAAGCACTTCAAGCTGAAGAACTTACACAATCAATGACCAAAGAAGAGAAAAGGAAATTGAATGCACAAAATTCTGCTAGTTACTATAGACAAACTTGTTTGAGATATTTGTCATGTGACCTTACATTGTGTTTAGTATGTTGGAGTTATTTGTCATGTGACCTTATGAATATTATGTATACATATTTCTCATGTGACAGCGACTGATAAAGTTTAAGATTTATTTGACGTGTGATCTTTATAATAATGATAAATATGTAAGTTAACTTATTATTTATTTGATGTTTGCTTTGAAACAACTGTTAAAGAATATATTTCATCAATAGTTATCATGTGATTCTGCTGATTATGTATGCTATTATGTGTGCTTATTAATAATGCTCATGATGCTAGAGTCAGTGCATTGTGATTGTTGCCTATGTTTCATTACCTGTTTATTATGAATGTTCATCAAGTGTATTGCCGATCAAAATATTTATATTAGATGTTATATTAGTTGATGACCAACCAAAATATAGGCATATATACCTGACTTGGTCTACACAGAGGAGAATCAACGCTACCAACCAAATACAAGGTGTAGGCCTGAGCAGATCTAAGAAGTTGTGGTTTGAGCGCTACCACTACATTGACTATAATATATACATGTATAGTGATCTAAATAGGTATATGAGTCCCGACAACCACATTCAGCACACAATCAAGTAGACTTATAGCAGTCTATTAGGGGTATATAACATCTCGGTCCCGGACCGTAGCAATATCATTATTGCTGGCTGTCCCAAAACACATCTTAATGATTTGTATCAACAATTATTTCAAGTCACCGGTCTAATACCTCCTTACACTGTTGAATTCAATTGAACCATCTTTTCTTTTAATATGATGCAACTCTTATATTGTAACATTGATTCCATCCTTTTTTCAAAATTGAAATTGTTGATATGAAAAATAAATAACAAGAAATATTGATTTGTCGCGTTATCATGACTTTAAAAAACATTATTTATAGTAAAACCATGCCAGCAAGTGCAGCTTTTTGCATTGTATTTGTTCCAGCAGTTTTCATGTGTTAAGTTGATAAAACCACACGCTAAAGATTAAGTTTTGTGGTAAAAAAAACAATATTTTTTTATATTGTTTGTGCTTAACAATGGGTAACAATAGTTCACCCCTTATGTTGGAACAAATTAAGTTATATCATATTCTGTTATTGAAATGTATCTATATTAGGCAACAAATATAGAGAACCTGCAATATATAGTCTCAAAATCCCGCTTACTAAGTGGGCAGGTAACAAATAATGATAGTAATGCTACAGACATATCCACATGTATGTACAGCAAAACCTCAAGAATAAGACCCCCTTTGGGAGACCTTTTGGTCAGATGGGTCTTAACAATCTGTTGCAATATTCAAAGGGGTCCGGCTCAGTGTGTTGTCGATAAATAGCACCTGCAGTTGAAATAAAACATGTCAGAAGGTCCCAGGAGAAGATTTTTGTCTAACCCAACCCCTAGTATACAATACACAAAGAAGGGAAATAATTTACTAATGCAGACGACGTGCACTACATTAACACGGGGCTAAATATTTTTTTCTACGCAATAGTAAATTTCAAAAACCTATATGATCCGAAAACCTAAGATATTTATCTATCCAACCACGGGTAAGTTTTGTCAATCGATGCGCAACAAACGAAGAAATCGCAACCGCAACATCCAACAAAACTACAAAACGGGCAAGTCGGAAAAGACTGTGGTTCAAACAGTTACCGCTATCACCACCCGTAAAATAACACATTGACGGCACATGCGGACAAAAAGTAACCATGAATGATTCCAGACACATCAAAGGTAACGATTTAAGTTTACTTTACTAACCATTCAACTCTGTACAAGCTACTTTTAAGAATATTTCTTCCGACAGTAAACTTTTCTCATTCATCCGGCCATGTTATGATTCCAAAGCGAGGCTAAGTGCTGGATGTAAACGACAATTTCATTGGTTGGCGCTAAATGACGTAATGGACCATTGGTGCCCGGCGCAACATATTGACCTGCTTTATAATAGGGAAACCATGACATTTTGACATGTTGCGGGAAATATGCTGAACGCACAGCAAAAGCTAGCCATTAAAGTGGCTATTGAAGACCATTACTTCGTCTTACTTGGTTCAGCGGGGACCGGAAAGTCTACAGTGGTAGCAGACATAGTAGGACAACTAATGTCCAATGGAAAGAAAGTGGCACTGACGTGCGCAACTGGGATAGCGTGCCGTGTGTACTAACAGAAACTAAAGGTACACGTTTCCCGAGTATAACACGGCGATGTGTATGTAAACAAAGATTGACCACTGTACGGTCTAGTGTTTGTTTTAAGTGAATTATGAATGTTATAAAATATGTTATGCGAAAGATCAGACATTTAGCAATATCACAAATGCGTTAAATAATTTATGCAGCAAAGTTGATAAAACGGGTAGAACATATTTTATGTAAGAAAGAGTATTTCACCCGGTCCTGTTAATAACATCTGATGTTAACTATAAAATGTACACAAACATATTTCTGTAAACATTGTTTTAACCAACTAACCAACTGCTGAATACTTGAAAATGTGTAGTATTATTGACCTAATAAAAACATTAATAGTGGGGAAGTGAGAGATTTGTTAAAAAGAAAATTAGTTTTATCCTTTTATTTATACTGATAATTTGCTGGCATTCAGATTGCCTAAAAGATTTGATTTGATATTAGTCTTAAAATGAGAAACATAGCATTGCCTTGATGAATGCATCAACTTAAAAGCGCATATACATATATATAATACAGGGGCGGAGCTTGATGTAAATAAAAGTGTAGGCCCAGTTATTGTAGGGGGTGCCCCCTACATATGGGCATGCTCCCCCAGATTTTTTTTAATTCTATACTGTCGCAGGTGCATTCTTGGCAGTTTTCTGACTAAAAATCAAGAACAATCATAACTTGCTTTGATGACACGTCAAAGACAATACATGTACATCCAAACAATCGGATGTCATTCGAATCAAACCAGTAAAGCTCTACTGTCGACTGCTTAAAACTGGCATTTTTATTTTTTCGATTTTCTGGGGGAAAGTGTAGGCCGCGGCCTACACAGCCTATAGGAAGCTACGCCACTGATATAATATATAATTATAGTAAACAAATTAACTACTATAGGCCTACTTCAAATGTGAATTGCAGTTCATTTATGTTCATCATATTAAAGTTTTTTTATTTTTACAGGCTACTACTGTACACAGGTTCCTAGGCATAGGGGATGGGAGACATGACCCCAAAGAGATCGGCCCATGGATTCTAAGCAGCCCCAGCCATTCTGAAGTAATAAACCGTATCTGTGAGACAGATGTTGTCATAATTGATGAATGTTCGATGAAAAGTGCGAGAACATTGGAATCCATCTCAGAGGTTCTTTCATTAAAAGATCAATCAAAAATGTTTGGGGGGACTCAAATTATATTATGTGGGGACTACAGACAATTACCTCCAGTAAAAGACATTTCATATGGAGATGACGGCTCTTATTGCTTTGAAGCGGATTTCTTTAATTCAGTGTTTCCTCATCATGTGGTATTGACAGAGATTGTACGTCAGTCAGACAGAGAACTTATAAACTGTATTTTAGAAGTTTCAAAAGGAACTGCATCAGAAGAAACTGTTAAGTTTATCAAATCATTGAACAGAAATTTGCAGGATACTTCTGCATCTGATATACATTGTAAAGATATATAATATAATAAATTTCTTCATTTAGGAATTGTGTTGGCATTACAACAGAGCCTGAGGAGGAAATGTGGTTTTGTCCTGCCTGTGACTCATCACATACCCAGAAGAAGCGTAGAGGGAGGAAGCCTTAATTGCCAATTAAGGGACGCATTTTGTATGTGCAGCGTGTTAATAACTGTTCAGAGGACTGTACACAGACTGACAAAATATTTTTAATAGTAACATACCAAGAAACAATCATTCTGTTCGTTGTTATGTGTTTACTTCTGATTAAGTGCGACGATTTCAAGCAATCCGCCAAAATACTTATTTACAATTGACTGGAGACCGAATGCACATTAGAAATACCTTTGAGCGCCGGGCACCAAGAGTCCGGGTTGCGTCATTTAGCGCTAACCGCGCCAACCAATGAAATTGTCGTTTACATCCAGCACTTAGCCTCGCTTTGGAATCATAACATGGCCGGATGAATGAGAAAAGTTTACTGTCGGAAGAAATATTCTTAAAAGTAGCTTGTACAGAGTTGAATGGTTAGTAAAGTAAACTTAAATCGTTACCTTTGATGTGTCTGGAATCATTCATGGTTACTTTTTGTCCGCATGTGCCGTCAATGTGTTATTTTACGGGTGGTGATAGCGGTAACTGTTTGAACCACAGTCTTTTCCGACTTGCCCGTTTTGTAGTTTTGTTGGATGTTGCGGTTGCGATTTCTTCGTTCGTTGCGCATCGATTGACAAAACTTACCCGTGGTTGGATAGATAAATATCTTAGGTTTTCGGAACATATAGGTTTTTGAAATTTACTATTGCGTAGAAAAAAATATTCAGCCCCGTGTTAATGTAGTGCATGTCGTCTGCATTAGTAAATTATTTCCCTTCTTTGTGTATTGTATACTAGGGGTTGGGTTAGACAAAAATCTTCTCCTGGGACCTTCTGACATGTTTTATTTCAACTGCAGGTGCTATTTATCGACAACACACTGAGCCGGACCCCTATGGCAATATTTAGCTGAATTAATAATAGTGAAACTGATCTCGAAAATTGTGGCCTTGTTATTGTGGTTATTTTTTTGAGGTTTTACTGTATGTTCTCAACAAATATCAACAAACATATCACAGAATGCGTACACATAATTCCCTAGGAAGCATGTGTCTCAACAGGAAGCATTTGTCTCAATGTCCACCAACCCTTCTAAACATTCAGCAACTCCGAAACTGGGGAAGGGCTGAAGGCTTTTGAAATAAATTCAATTTGATTAGAATTAAACTTTAGCACCACAAAATAATTATTCAGAAAAATTTTCTGTAGTTAAAGATTTTTAAAAGCTAATCATTTCCAAACAGGCTCTTAAATTGTCTTTAAAATGAAAGGCTTTGAATTTTCCAGGTCTGATTGCTTAGAATTGTTGGCAACATTTTTTTCAAATTATTAACTATAAACCTGAAACTTGATAGTGCTAAGAGCAATCACTAGTCGACTGATCACAATTCTGTATTACATGGTCATCGGAGACTGGTTCTTGAGTATTTGTTTCACTAGGATTTTCATTCACTTCCTGTTCCACACTGGTACCAGGATTTACAAGTTTATTCACTGGACTGGTATCAGGATTTACAAGTTTATTCACTACCTGTGACTGCCACTGATCATCAGAAAGATGTTGTGCCCAGTCTGGAATGTTTGAAGATGGTAACTGAATACCTGACATCACCAACTTGATCTTATCAGCATGACCTGAAAATCAGAGTTTTAAAAAAAAGTTAAAAAGGGCCTCAACTCCTTATAAAATCATCATTTAGTAATATCACTTGTCTAATAGAGTGCATGTATGATATCAAAAAAGTGTACCAAGTTTCAAAGCAATATAATTAGCAGTATATGAACTTCAAGTATTGAACTTAATTAAATTTAAACCTGAATGCCCGGACAAACTAGGACGGTCATATGGTTCAATTTTATTATGCCACCTTTTGGTAGACGTAAAAAGGGATTTTACTTAAAGTTCCTGACAATATGCACCACTAGTCCCAGTAACATAAGCACATATCCCTTTTCTAAACATAGCTCTATTGTTAATTTTAGCTTTGGAAATTTCAAAAGACCATAACTTAGTGATACTTTGAATTGTTTTATCAACTAACTTCTATTTTGTGCACCTAAGTTCATTGAATTCACTGTATATGGGTGCCAAAGTAATAACAACACTGAATTGACGACATTTCACCAGACATCATGGAAAATAGGAGTTGAAAACACTAAACATGTAAGAATATACCTGTATCCAACAACTGGTCAGAATTTCTAGGTTGATTCCACAGCAGTTCTTTCTTCTCTGGTCGGGGTAACTCTGGTACCTTATCATATAATATAAAATACTAGTAAATATATGAACAAAATATCCTGTAGTAATACAGTTTGACATGGACTCAATCACACCTATCATTCCTTTCATCAATATAGAAAAATAATACAAAAACAATATCTTTTTTTCTTAGGTCAATGGTAACCATTCCTTAAATGGTAAATGTTCTGAACATTGAAAGAAATATCTCATTACAATAAGGGAGTTTAAAAGTGTTAGGAAATAAATGATAGATATAAAGAGTTAGATAATAAATAAAATCAAGAAATATGAACAGACCTGCATATAACCAGGTAGATTTTCTACATTAGGATAGTTAAGATGTCTGACTTGATGTAACACACCATCAGGTACATGTACACTGCTATCATCTGTTATAGGGTCTGACACATTCTCCTCCTCCTCAGTCCCCATATTCTCATACTGCTGGTACCCTTCATACTGAAATCATAAATAGTTAATATTAGAAGGCATGTAATAGCCCTGAGAGCAAAAATATTATCACTCGTGCAAAAATGAAACTGTCCAGTAGGTCATACTTAATCTGAAGAATTTGTTTCAAAACATTTGAAGACAAAAAGGAGGAAATCAGCTTAAAAGGATGAAGAGTAAAGGTCTGTATTGCAAAGGCAACAGCTTATTTCAAACATAGGATCGCAATCATTGAGCACATACCGTATATCGCCAGCCATAGGTTGACCTCAGCCATAAGTCATCTTTTTTAGGTCATAAAACCAGTATTTTGCATTGACCCTTTTTAAGTCAAATGTACAAACTCCGGCAACCAACAGAACACAAAAAATGATGGTCGACTTATGGCTGAAGTCGACCTATGGCCGGCGATATATGTTACTTGTGTTTCATCAGCAGAGTCAAAAGATTTTTTAAGACAAAAAGAAGGAAATCATCCTAAAACAAGGAACAACCAAAGGTCTATATAAGAAACATGCAAACTGATAACAAACATAGGATTTTAAATAACTTGTATCATTGACAACATACTTGTGTTTCCTCAGCAGAGTCCGAGTCTGTGTCTGAATCTGGTACATCTACATTCTGTGAGAGAGCTTGATATCCAACATATCCATCATGTATATCCTCACCATCATCACTCTCTGAGTCAGAGCCAGCATTAATTATCACATCAGGATGATCTTAAATAAGAACACTAAAAATTAAACTAACTTAAACCTACCAATTTATTCTATTTATAAAATGCTACAACAATCACATCCCTGTCAATGTACCAGTAATTATGATCAGACGCTATACTCAATGATTACCCATCATTCAAGCATTCAAACCATTACATAAACTATGATAAAGATTTTTATGCCACCTATTAATTCATCTTTCAAAAATACTAGTTGTATGACAATACCACCTACCTGTATCTTCAATATCTCCAGTATTTTGATTGCCTGGTCGGTCCCTGTCCTCTTCAGGTTGAGGAACTGGTCCCATTCTTCATACACTACCAATGTTTCTGGAATAAGTAAGCAATCAGCATGTTTATCTTAATCACTTTTACAAGTAGTGATGGAACAAAGTGTAGCCAGGATTGTCATTAAATTTAACCCAAGCTGACTTCCACCTTCAGTGCTCAGACACCTTGGCCTCGGAGGCTCCTCAAATGTCCAAAAAGCCTCCTACATGAAATCCTAGGGAAAACACTGGCAGTGATTTGTAGGAGATTTCGGTTTGTGTACGGTACAGTTTGGTAAGGGTATTAATTAGTTATTGAATAAGGGATACCCCGCCTTTCAACCTGTTTTGAGAGATTACTCGCAACAGTAATGTTCTTCTTGTTTGGTTGTCGGACAGTCAGTTGAGTGAGAAAGCCTTGTCATTAATCGGCTGCGAGTGCTTAGAAGGTAAAAGACAGTAAATCATACTACCAAATGAGTATTTAATTTAAATAAGAAACTATAGTTCTAAGCAGCATTTATCTTCCTTGACACTGCAGCAGGGTTGTTGAATATGTCTTAAATTCTGCAGATTTTTCTACAGAGTAGTCACAACTAGCAACATCACTAGATTCAACAAAAGAACTTCTAAAAGAAATGTTGAGGTCGTAAAATAGTGGTGCCACTTGAAGATTTGGACCACTAGGAGTACAGACCTTTTTCTTGGTATTGTGTGAGGCCGAATTTCGGCCTCAAATTCCATTCCCAATTGGGGAAAAAATTTCCCAATTGCTGAAAAAAATCCCAATTGAAAAAAAAATCCCAAATAAATCTGACCTAAAAATTTTTTTTTTTTAATCCAGAGCAAAATATGTTTATTACTAAATATAACACAGTATACCAAATATCTAAATATATTTTGTTAAAGAGAACTTATTTATGGATATATAAGCATGGTTTTAAGATATTTTAAAAGGAAAAAAAACACCATTTTTGTCATTTAACCGTTTATTTTTTTCCCAATTTGTAAGAATCCGCGACGCAAAATTCCCAAATTGGGCAGGGGCCTTTTTCCCAAAAAGGCCAGAAAAAGGTCTGGAGTAGCAATTTAGCCACTACTGGCAAAGAAGTGATGACCGGACACAATTGGCATAAAATACGTCGTATGAACTTAAAAATCAACTTTTCCTCAAAATTTTTTGTGTTGACACATACCTGTGTTCAAGGACGTTGCTAAAAATAGATCACCCAAAAATATGACGTCACATGAACTGCCAAATTTGGGGCCGAAACGTGTGTACTTTTGGCGCCTTTTTCAACGATGTAAAGAAGTAATGACCGGACAGTCTGTTACGAATATTTCTCGATTAATATTTTGAAAAATATGACCAGGAATGTTTAGAACAGTGTCCTTACTTCGCGTGCATGCAAAAATATTCATGATTTACGATTTAACAACACGTGACACACAATATTTTCCTGATAGGGGGCGTTCTGAGAGAGGCTAAAATCAATAATATACTGTACCGTGTTTATTGACCAAAAAATCGAGAAAAATATTTTCAAACGACTTGAAAGTCTTCAAAATGTATGGACATGATATTAAAATGTTTAATTATCCGATATCCGAGAACACTCTTTATTAATTGCGGTAAATTAGTGTTGGATAGAAATTCAAAAAATTTTTTTTTTTTAAAAATCAGCCGCCGAGGAGATTCGAACCCGGGCCCTTCACAAATAAAGTTGGAAATTATTTCCTACGTCGTTAACCACTCGGCCACGGTCTCAACATGAAATATTCAATTTAATAATTTGACGATAGAAAATCATTGGCGCACGCGCTCTTTCGCGCATGCGCACACACAAATTCATTTCCCCGGCGCTGCTAATGTCAACATCGCAGCAGCGGACGATATTTTTGATAAATAAGTAATGCTTTGTTGATTTTGATAATTTTATTCTACCAGAATCCTTTTAAACATGATTCTGAGTGTTTTGATACAAAAATACACGATTGATTATACTAATCAAAGCGAGGAAACCGTTTGTCCGGTCATTGCTAGCGGCCGGTCATCATTCCTTTGCCAGTACTGGTCGGCGACCAGTTCCCGATGGCTACCAGTATCCAACATTTGATATTTTTTCGTATTTAGCTTGGCTCTAAAATTAAGATATTGGGTATAAATAAAGAACTTGACCAAAGCAACATTTGTGTGTCAGAAAATTTACAATTCACGGAAATAAAAATAAAATATCAAGAAATACATGCAATAAAATGATAGTCGTCACCTCTTTCGCTTGGGGGATCATCTGTTTACGAAAAATGTACATGTGCGATGAAACAAACGAGTTCATCTATAAATAGCCACGGGTTTACCAGAGTCTTTGACAAAGCAAGGTTAAGCTCAAAAACAGGTATGAGCAGTATCGGCGATCCGTATAAAACTCGATGTTAGATAAATTTTGACAAAAACGTCATCATTGACGTCATTATGAATGACGTCAGCGATTTTTACTAATTGGAAAAAGCACTGACCATTAGGCCTCAATTCCATTACCGGTGTGTAAACAAACAAAGAGAGACAACTCTAAAAATCTATGTTCAGTCAACGGGAGATAATTTCCTTTTAGTTGAGAGGGTCAAAACGGGGAAAAGGGGAAATTAAACTTAATTAAATGTGAAATGTCGGATACTGATAGTCTACATCTAATTTACGGCCTGAAATAGTGACCCTTTCTTCGCCCCGAATTCTACGCATTGTATGACGTCACAAATGTCAAATTGTGATTATAATATCGGTCTTGAGCTCAGGATTACAAAAATGTAAGTTGTTTTGTTTTAACCCGTTTAGTTTTCGAGATAATGCCGAAAAACATGCAAAAAATGTCGGAAACTGGTCGCCGACCAGTAAGGCAATTTCAGACAAAAAAACCCCAGAATTTTTGATAATGGGGTTAAATTCTAATGTCGATACGGCGAATATTATGGAATTTAGCAGTTAACTAATTTAAGACATTTTGTCAGATCTGATTCACCTGAATATTATATTTTTTTAATGTGTGTCTACATTTACATTTGGGTCGTTTCGATTGAGTACGTTTGTGCTTGGGTACGTTTAGACAAACGTGATGTTTATGAATATCAACACAAAAGAACACAGTTTGAAGCAGCATAACGAAGCGTCACATTGTAGTAAAATCTAAAGACCAAACATTATGCATCACAAAGTTACATGAATTTTATCATTTACCGTTTAACCTTTTTTTCAGGGAGTTGTTCCACGGTCTTTTCACGGCGCAAATTTGGTATGAGCTAACGGTAATCCTATCCGGTATCCGGATTATCTGACATGATGGATTGTCTCCCCTTAAACTACCAATTATGATCATGGGCACATTTTTTTGTAGTTTTACTATTATTAAGAAGAAGGATTCAGCACAAAATCATGCAGTTGCTTGTTTATACAAAAACTTTACATTAGTAGGTTTATCCCATTTGCCCACCTCATGAGACCAACATTTTTTAAAACATTTAAGACTTAACTATTAATTTGTGCTTAAAGTTTTTAAAAGCTTTAAGAGACATTAACTTGGTGTTACACAAATGTAAGAAGAAAAGTTCATGTTGGATGATGATGTAAACGTGTATAATATAATTTTTCTATTCTGAGGGGGACTGAAAATCCGCACCCCCTTGAATTTTGGAAGTTTTTTCTGTGTAATTTGCAGGGTCCACTCTAGGGGATTATCGCAAATTTTTGAGACAGAGGTGAGATACAAAGAATTCGGGTGCTATACCCTAGCTCGTATGGAATAGATTCCTTGGTTTTTTAACATGCCCGGTGTAAAGCAATGATACACTCGAGACTACCTCTGGGTTTCCAACCAGTTCATCTCTAGTTGGTCGGGAATACTAAATGGCGTTTCTGAAATGACCAAGTGCCCCAGCTGAGGATGGAACCAGGGACCTCTCGATCAGGAGTCAAGTGAGTTATCCACTCGACCACCGTGCCACCCTTGTTTGGCAATAATCAGAATGTATGAATCAACAACAGTGATGGTATCTAATAAATCTTTTCCAGTGTTTGATCTTGGGTATCAAAATATTACAAACAACACTATTGTATCTGTAGTATATTTATTTATATTTTTTCAAATGCATAAAATGTAACTTATTAATAAAGGAATGCATAGCAATAGTTATGGCAATGGTTTCAAGGCTATGCATAGCAATTGTTATGGCAAGAATATATTAATAACTTCCTAGCTTATCATCCCATCAAACCTAGTATTTTATAAACTATACCGGGTAAGATCATTAATTTTCGTGTAGGATTAAATTGTGTGGATTTCATGGTTCACCTTCAACCAAGAAATTAAATCCCATTGACAAATATTTTTTAACCCTTGTATTTATTACCTTAAATGCAACAACCACAAATTAATGTCCCACCGAAAGGGTCTTTTTTACCAAAACCACATCGTTTATTCATGTATTCATATGAACTCCAAATCGTGATAAACTGGCCGCTTTATCACGGAAAACTAAGATCTATTTCCTAATTACAGTAAAATTAAGCCTTACATATCCTAATATTACCAGCCCGATCATTGATTACAACATGTACTTATCTATCCTAGTTTATTATGACCTATCACCAATGAAGTAAAGGTTTTATTGGAAAGTAGTTAAACATTTTACAGACAGACACATCGCAGGCAAAGAATGAGAAGGTCGTAAGTGCCACTTATGACGTTATAAGACTCATGCATAATTGAAATCATCACAAGGTGCTTCTGAAGAGCCTATTTTCATGAAAATCAGAACTTGTCATGTTGACCAAACTGAAATTAAAAAAGCTTGTTTTACCATAAGTAAAAAGTAATAGTCACACAGTTCTTCGACTTTCTCATTCTAAGCCAGCGATATATACAGCATGTGAGGCTAATAATCATCATCATACATAACTAATAGTCATCAATTAAAACATATTCAAACATAGACCAGACCAGAATAAAACAATCATAGCACCATATAAGATAATATAAAATGTACATGTAAACAACAAAACAATCACAGTTACTGACTATTAAAATATTTTGCATAGCATTATAGTAAATTAACAAAATGTTTAATAAATCTACATATACTTGAAAGAAATTCTAATGTCACTTTACATTTTATAGGCTTCCTTAAAATGCACAACATGAACTTTCATGCTACATTGCACAGTGCATTGTGCTTACTGGTAATATATAATATCACAGTATTGACTGCATACTGTCAACTCTTGATATCTCAAATTTTTGGAGACTTTGAAAAATAGTTAATCAGGACCTAAAAAATAAATTTCGAAACAAACATTTTGAAATAAATTTTGAGATGTTATAGGATTGCATACAGACAAAGAGGGAAAAATCGGGATTTAAAAGAGTTTGACATATTTAAATGGAAAAAGCTATAAAAGCAAGTTTGAGATAACAAGAGCTGACTCACTGTATTTCTAAACAATCAGTTAAGATTTGTAAGATATAGTTGAACATGTGAAATGTTCCTAAATTCAGAAATGTTACAAATTACAAGCACATGCTCAATTATTATACAAGTTCATGGCAATATATCTCTTTACATGTAATGCATAAAAGTCAAAATGTTAAAATTGTATATATTCCATTGACATCGGAAATCTATCAAAGTATTGTTACCTTTTCATTGAAACCAAAAGACACAATATGAGACACTAATTGCCTCTTAAATTAAAGACTTTGTTTACATACTTACTACACATGGGTAAAAACCACGTTATAATAGCCATTTTTATTTTCAACATAAGTCAAGAATGTATAACATTTCATGTCTAGTGTGGCATGGTTTGGGTACTCTAGGATGGCAATTTATCTAAAGATCATATAACACTATAATATAATTTGACAAACCAATCCTTTTGAGTGTCAAAAGAACAAACAAGGAAATATATCAACCCTAGATATCAATATATAAATCTTGCATACAGTATTAAAATATATCACATGACTTTCCTTGTATCCAGGTTAGTATAGCCAGTTTGTATAAAGTTATACGTACCATGTGTAGTATAAACTATTGCATTTTCCAATAAATCAATGCGTATTTTGTGTTTTTAGTGTCATGTGATATAAAGAATCGATCACTCGTTGTCAATTGATATATTTATATTAAACTCGTTCAGGAAATATTATTAAGCTCACCAGAGGCTCGCTGAATAAAATTTCCAAAACTCGTTTAATATAAATTTATATCAATTGACAACTCGTGATAGATCCTCTATATCTCAAAATAAAATATTTGATATAACATGTACAAAAATGTAAGTTTGCAATTCATTATGAACATGTTGGTAAATGCATAAACAATAGAAAACAAATGCGTTATAAAGTCATCAAATATTGATAGCTAATAAATGTACATGTTCTAATAATTATGTATCATACAGTAATGATGCACAATGTATTATGTTGCTGATTTTCAACCAATAAAAAGCTAGCCATACATGTAAGGAGCAATAATTACAAACATACTTAAGAAACACTTAAATAAACATCAACAACATGGTCCACATCCTTAACTAAGTCAAAGTAATAAATAATGTGTGCATACAATCATGCCAGATCTCCTGCATCATGCAGGAGCCTCCTGCATTTGAGACTCTACTCCCGCATGATTTTAGATAAATTGATAAAATCTCCTGCATTTCTTGGAAAACTGGAACCTTGACATTTTTTTTTTGCATGATGAAAATGATAACAAATATTAATTAAATAGCTTTAGGAAGCATGCATGGTTATGTTATACAAGTAAAATAGGTGAAAACTGCGTATTAACCTCATTTATTTAAGTTTAAAGTTTGAGCTAGAAAAATCTCCTGTATTTCATTGAAATCTCCTGCATTTCAATCACCAATCTCCTGAATAGGCTTCTGGAAAATATGGCATGTGCGCATGTGATCAACTCACATAGAAATATCACCAATAGTCTTACAATGCTACTGATATCAGTACTGTTTCATAAATCACTTGTAACTCATTACATTAGTATATGTAGAACAAATGTATAGCATTAATATTTTACTGACATCAACATTTCAATACGGCAACAGTCAGATGGTTTTAAAAGTAGTAGACTAGAATAATCACATGCATATATTTACATAATTGTGCTGATTAAAGGCAATAGACTAAGAGCACCATATAGCATTTATCAATTCATTTGGAATATGAATCAAAGAAAAACACAATCATTTGTGTATCAATTAAACTTCCACTAAATTATTATAAAACAAAGTTCCATTCAAAAACCATAGCCACAACTTGCAGATGACCTAGCCAATTTAAATGCATCTTTATCTTGAAAGCAACTGCTAGTTAATGTATATTGTGTCAAGACATGAATAAATTACATTTAATTGGTATTGGAGAGGTAAAGCAACTGCTCATAAATTTAGTTTATAGTGGCAAGAGTTGAAAACTTTTACATTTAATACTAAATAGGTATTGGAAAGTCAACTCCAAAAATAACTTCCCTCTAAAAATCTGACTTCAGAAAAGTGTCTTAGTTGCAGATTTAAATTCATATTACAGGCATTTTATGAATTGAAGTTCTAAGTGATAATCTTACACAGTCAGGTCTCGATATAGGTCACCCAACATATTCATACATTGACATATTTTTATGATAACAGATATTTTAAAACACTGTTAGTATCAGTTCAGTATACTGACAAATTCATTTCAACAACATTTTTTTAGAACAAACAGTGTCGTTGTATCAAAACTTAACTCTACCAATGTTGTGCTATGTACTTGGGATAAAAAAAGATCTGTTCTGTTTTAACACATAGCAGAATCACTGATCAACATTTTGAATTGTAGAAGACGATAAACAAGCACCTTTACCCATCATACTAAGTTGTTAAGTAACTAAGACTTAAATATAGCAATGATCCTTCTTCTCATGCATTTTCATAGCTTTATCATTTTTAAACAGTATATTACATGGCTGACAGTAAACAGCTGTTTCCATACAATGCACCTTCAGATGGTCCTTCAGTTGTACATTCCAGGCTGCAGCAAAGTTACACTGTGTACATTTATATGGTTTATCCCCTGTATGTGTACGCTGATGAGATTTCAACTGACAAGCTTGTACACACGTAAATGTACATTTATCACAACTATAAGGATGAACACCTGGAATGTAAAAGAAAATCCTATGATGTAAACAAATACTTAAAATAACATGAACACCATCGCTCTATATAGATCATATCACCCAGCTGATCCTCAAACTCCATCTAGATTTTATCCAAACAAACATTCTTCACAAAATTTAAGTCAAAATCCAATGCAAAATGCAGTGTCTATTGCAATGCATACACATTGTATTTCTATTATTTGACCTATGACTAGTACAATTGCTGCTGAATCCTGTTCTCTTAACAGTTTATGCATCAATTGAACTGGATAACTGGTTGGATTTAGTTACATGATCTATACAATTCAAACATACAGTTTGTAGAATGAATTGATTCCTAAATCATCATCTAGTGAACATATAGACTCCTAGGATTTCCGCTGAAGTGTCAAATCATTAAGTTTTAACTGACAAACTAAAGACTTTCAATATTACAAATAACAGCTTTAATGCAAAATCAAATATTTTACCAATCGTTTCTACCTTTGTTGCCAAAAATACTTTTCAATGGAAACTAAAATAGTCAAGGCAGCATAACTAGGGGAGGATGAAAAGTTGGTTTAATTTATTATGGTGGTATCTTACTTACTTGTATGTGTCATTATATGTTCACGTAACCTCTGTGCACTTTTACCGGCATACTGACACAAATGGCACTGATACTTCCTAACACCCATGTGTGTTGCTTTAAGATGATTATTGAGACCATTCTTGGAAGCTAGAACAACACCACACACTTGGCAAGGATGCCCTGGTTTACACTGAGCTCGGTGCTCTTTGAATTCCTCTGCTGTGGATGTTTGAAAGTCTGAAACAGAAATGTGGAAATTCAACAGGTTTTCAAACAAGGGCCATAGCTTTAAAATTAATTCCATTAAAAACAGAACAATTTTTCAGTTACCAGTATACTATTACTTTTTACTGTATACACCTAACAAGTTTTCCTGCAATGCATTCTATCCAATAGCCATGTTATGTGGAGATATTGACCTGATCCTAACTTTTATGCATGAAAAAATTACAACATTCTTACATTGAGTACTCGGTATCACTAACTTGCACTTCTAGTATGTATCAGTATCATTTTTACAAGGTGAGGAAAATTTAATGCTGATGTCAAATTTTCATGTAATTTTCATTTTCAAGTTACCAGGAGTGAACTCTGCATCCCTGGGTTACACATTCAGCACACTAACCACTGGAATACGGTTGCATCTTAGTTACCAAATCAAAAAGAGGTTGTTTGATACTGAACTGAGCTTACCTGCTTTACAAATATTACAATACTGTGAAACATCGGCATGAACACGTCGCGAATGTTGCTGTCGCTTTAACCTTGTCTCAAACTTTTCACCACAATATTTGCATTTAAACCTGGGATCATGATGCACCTTGCCTAGATGAGAGAGTCTGGAATCCCAGGAGTATAACACAATACCACAAAGGTCACACATATACTCTTGCCCTTTAAGCATATGTCCATGTTTCATCTTGTGTCGCATCACCTCTATCTCAGAACGACCAACATAACTACATCGACTACATTCAAGCACTCTGTTCACATGTTTCTCTATATGTTCCTCAAATATATCCTTAGCAGTTGATTTGAAGCGCCCACACTGTAAGCATGTGTACAATTCTTCAACAATATTACTGTTGCGATTTTTTCTTTCAAACGATCCGACACACTCCATGCGGAATTTTTCCGGATGATCTTCAAGTCTAATGTGAACCCAGGGGTTCTGTTTTATTTCAACCTTCTCCTCTTTACTCTTCTTCTCTGTCTTCTTTTTCTTCTTCAGTTTAGTTACACCCGGTATATCGTCATTTTCTGATTTGCGCTTTTTGCTCCGTTTCTTTGTTTGTTTAATATTTTTATCAATTATGCTTTCAGCATGGTCCAAACCACTATATGTCATTTCACTCGATACATCTTTGATTTCATTTTCTTCCAATTCAAAGTCAAGAGAAGCTGACAAAGATGAAGTACTTTTTCTTTTATTCCTCTTTAGTATCAGTTTTGTATCACAATCACTTCTTACTACACTGATAACACCATTGTCTAAGTTTAGACACATCTCATTACTATCGTCACACTCTGGTTGTTCCATTCCAACCTTTATATCAGGATCGTAACTCTTTTCTTCGGCATGTTCAACATTTTCATTCCAATTCATTGATGCATCATTTGGTTCAAATCCCCTTCCTTTAACCCTTTTACTTAGTCTGTCTTTACCCTTTTCATTGTTAATTTCATCATCACACACTGCTGCAATCATTTCATTAATAGTAAATTGTTCTAGGTCTTCAGTACCATCCGAGTCATCTTGTACAGTGTCCCGACTAGATGGCTCTGACGCATGACCAGGTGCATCAGATGTCTGACCATTGTGACCAGGTAGATCATCGTTATATTGGACTTCAGTTTTTACAAGTGCATCTTTTTCTCCATAATAGCTGCAAGTTAGATTGGAACATATTACATGTATTTTTCTTACTCACACTATTCCGCATATCAAATTCCTTACATAAATACAAATAGCAACAATAGTTGAATGACGAATACAATACAGAAACACAATTAAAAAAATATTGAAATTATATACTGGTAATAAGAATGATCATTGTGAAGTTAGCTTGCAACTAGAAAACAGTATTTATTAGTATTTTGTGTAGCTAATTATCTTATCTAGCCTCATTTATTGAGTTTTACCAGTAAACTTGTATACTTCAGCAAAACAGATTTTATTTAAAAAGGAGCAGTATAACGTTATAATTATATGTAAATCTTTTAAAATAACGAATAAACAGTTAAATAATTTCATACCCTAGTTCTGCTTCATTTTCACTATGGTTAGACACATTTATTGCAGGTATATCGTCTTTGACATCTATATCAGAGTGATCAAAGCTCTCAGCTCTGGTAAACCTGCAATTAAGAATTTAAAAATGGTTACTTTTATAAATATAAAAACTTCTGACAAGTGTAGTAATGGTACTGTCATTTTTTCTATGAACAATACTACTCATATTATACTAGATTTAGGATTGTGTATATCTTACATTTTTGTGTTTTCTATAATTCTTCTATACCTGTTTTCTTGCAAACAATTATAATGGCCAAGTCTGAGAGTGTAAAATATACTGGATGCAGAAAAACCACAATTAGTACTATATATTAAAGTACAAGACATTTGGTTACATTACAGTAAGAAGTCACAGAGATTGAATGTAAGGGTTCACTGGAAAAAATCTGCTAACTGCCTGATGTTAATAGAACCTATATCAGGAAATAAATAATTTATATAACATTCTGAGATTCATTAGTCATTTATATCTGAAGATCCAAGACAGGATGAACCGCTTCTCCGCCAAAACTTCCAGTGCCCTGCTTCCCACAATTGATTCAATCTGATTCAAATAATGTTACCAATTTTAGAAGCCATCTTCAAAACAAGTGCTTAATGACGGTATCACTAATATGCGCAGCGGAAATCTGAATCGGAAAATCTGAATCGGAAATCTGAATCGGAAATTTTTGGTATACAAAATACAATATATACAGTGGGTTAATGCTGAACGTGTCATTAAACTGGTTTATTGTGTCGAACGCACATATTTAATAATAATCAAGATATAAAATATAAAAAGGGTTAAAAAATCCGAATTACATCCAGGATCTACGATTTATAAGATCTCTGTTACATCTGAATCGGAAATCTGAATCGGAAATTTTTGGTATGCAAATCGGAAAAACAAAATACAATACATAGTAGTTTAATGCTTGAACGTGTCATTAAACTATTTTATTGTGTCGAACGCACATATTTAAAAATAATCAAGATATAAATTATAAAAAGGGTTAAAAAATCAGAATTAAGTCTGAATCGGAAATCTGAATCGGAAATTTTGGTATGCAAATCGGAAATACAATATATAGTAGTTTAATGCTTGAACGTGTCATTAAACTGGTTTATTGTGTCGAACGCACATATATTTTTTTCATAACAATCAAGATATAAAATGTAAAAAGGGTTTAAAAATCCGAATTACATCTGAATTGGAAATCTGAATCGGAAATTTTGGTACGCAAATCGGAAACACAAAATACAATATATAGTAGTTTAATGTTTGAACGTGTCATTAAACTATTTTATTGTGTCGAACGAACTTATCTTAATAATAATCAAGATACAAAATATAAAAAGGTTTAAAAAATCCCATTTGTAACTTAACAGAATTATTAACATCACTCGATTTACTGTAAGTGTGAGCGTAAAGAATGTCGCTGTCTTTTGTCGGTATATCAATAGAGTGTATGTTTCTTTGTCGAGATTTAATCCAATTATCTTTGGATTTAATCCAATCATATTTGGATATAATCCAAATTTAATTGGATTATAATTACAGCCCTTCCTTATTGATCACCACACTTTCGTAAGTATAATTATGTGATAATGTGTATATTGATTGTCACATAAGGGATAACTGCGACATCACTTTCACGGATACTGTTGTTTTAGAAGACAATGGCCAAAATGAGTTGTAAAAATTAAAAGTCCCACTCGGAAATAAATCTGGGAACTATTACGTGCTGGACAATTCGAGAAATATAGAACGGTGGAATCAAGGTGAGCGTTCGGATGTATGGGACGACTGTGGTGTGTGGCTGAAAGCGTCTTCTCCAAAAGCGCTGTTAGTAAAGAAAAACGGAAAACTTACAACGGTGTATATGAAGAATAATGAATACTGTCTTGAAAAAATGGTTCGCGGTAAAAGAACATACATACTGTTAGAGCCCCAACCACGAAAGGAAGACGTATTAGACATGCATCGTACATATCAAACACTCAAGCTTTCAAAAACTCAAAAATCGGAAAAACCCTTCAAGCGTCGCGTAACCTACTTTAAAAACATACCAGAGGACTATAGTTTTCTGACACAGGATGTCGTTTTAATCGAATATATTGGACACTTTCCAGGGAAGGCGTTTCACGGCAATGTGAAACGCTTCGACAATCTACAAAGACACATCAGTATTAAGACGCTCATCTATGGATTTTCCTATAACTTTCGGACCAACCTTCGTACATACTAATTCTTCAACAAAAACATATTCACGATTTTTACAACAGATATCAATGAACTTGACAGAAAATGAAAGAAAATCATTGGTGATTGGGTCGGACGAAGAAGCGGACTTCAAGTCTTCGATCAAACTGTGCTTCCCTGAATCAACACACGTTCTATGCACGCGACACTTACGAAGCAACGTGATGCGTTACATGGAAGACCACTCGGGTCTTCATATTAAGGAGAGACAGACCATTTGTTCTATGATTTTTGATAAAAACGGAATAGCGGATACCCTGGACGACGACACATTGGCAGTCAGGGTAGAGAATGTAACTAAACTCGTGCAATCTAATGGAGCCAATGAGGCATTTATGAATTATTTCCAAAATCGATTGATACCCTTAATTCAAACACACGTCATCATACCAATACGCGAAGGAAAAGTAGGATTGAATTGGACGACGAACAACGCAGAAAGCGCAAATCACATTCTAAAATCGGCCACAAAATGGAAGCTGTGTGATTAGCCTAAATTTATAGAACTATGGCAGGGTATTGTTGAGAATGAGTTAAAAGAGCGGGAACGGGCCATTAGGGGAGCAGGGAATTACAAGTTAGCTTATCAATTTCATCATCACGCAGTGGACATTTCTAATTGGGCGAATTTGACTAATGAACAACAGGAAAAAAATGAAGAAATTTAGATCAGACAAGGGAAGGGAAAACCAAAATGCAATAATTTCAACAAATGGTCAAAGATCAATTATTCGGACACCAACTGCGGGCAAAAAACCAAACCAAATAAAGAGAAAGCGCGCTGAACGTTCGACACCGACATCTAAAAGAAGGCTAATACAACAATGAAGACAACGATAATGTTAGGTAAAAAACAGACTGAGTGTAAATAGTGTAAAAATTCAACAACAAAAATCCAAAAAAAAACCAAAAAAAAAACTGTGTGGGCCATGATTTGAGCGCCTCCTCGTTGGTGTGGCCTGGATATCATTTATCACAAGTGTCTTTTTAATGTTAAATTTAAAATGTACAATCTAAACATGCATATTGATATCAAACTTGTGATGAATGGTAACTGAACGCTCATGATCAACTATATCATAAATATAATAACAATAACTGACAACTAATATTTGCATGGTCTTAATTTTTAATCACTTTTTTTGTAACCCATATACTATTTATTGGTATTTAAAGGTGTCATAATCCAATTAACTTATCACGACAACGGGTTTATTGTTAAATGCTTCCAACTACCAAGTTATGCTAGCGTGTCAAAGTTGTGAAATGCAATACACGGGTAAAGCTGATTGAATTCCCGATTCAGATTTCCGATTCAGATTTTCCGATTCAGATTTCCGATTCAGTTTTAATTCGTTTTTTAAAACCGTTGTATATTTTATTCCGTGATTATTATTAAGATATGTTCGTTCGACACAATAAAGTAGTTTATTGACACGCTCAAGCATATTAAATACTATATATTGTATTTTGTATTTCTGATTTGCATAACAAATTTCCGATTCAGATTTTCAGATTTCCGATTCAGATTTAATTCGTTTTTTTTAAACCTTTGTATGTTTATATTATTAAGATATGTTCGTTCGACACAATAAACCAGTTTAATGACACGCTCAAGCATATTGAATTACTATATACTGTATTTCCGATTTGCATACCAAAATTTCCGATTCAGATTTCCGATTCAGATTTTCCGATTCAGATTTCCGCTGCGCATATTAGTGAGACCCGCTTAATGAAGCTTATGCTGCTTGCCTATAAAAAAGATGACATGTAGACTACACACTTTTTTTAAACCAGCCCGCTTAGTTCAGTAGGTAGAGCAAGAGATTAGTAGTCAAAGTAACTCAATGACATACCAGGTATCTAGCAATGCGTCTGCAACCTTGCTGTTGGTCTCTAGGTTCAAATAGTGCTTTAGATCACTCCAACGTTTCCAGGTGTCATTGTGAAGAACCACAATTTTATGTTTCTCAAGAACATGTTTGTTCCTCCTCGTCATGCCCTTCGTCGACCATACGGATCTCGGCCGACGGGACTTCTTTATTTCATTTACAGAATAAAGACCTGTCATATTGCAATCAAGCCATAAACTTGAAATAAAAGCAATTTAAATTGAGTCGACCTATTCCACAAAACTTCATTATTCAGATTGCAAATGGCGTAATTTATAAAAGGGAGGTAACTTTTGGTCTCGAGAAATGGATAAAAGTCAAACATTCCGGTCCAACGTTAATATAATTATCAAAAGTCCACAAAATCAAAGACGTGGACGTCTTTGACAAAATAAAATTGTTCTTCAAATCAAATAATGTTCAAACCAAACTTAGATAGTTTCAGTCTATGACAAAGTTACAAACTGACATGTGTATATCAATTAATGAAAATATTTTTCAGCGCCCAAATAATCAGAAAATATATACATGTTTGATACAATGATACAACATCCAAGTTGTATGTGCATACATCTACCTATCTACCTTCCAATAGATATTGCTTTCAAAGAAGCCCGAGTCAGAACATATTTGCACAGATGCACAGAATTTGCATCACAATGGAATGATTGATCTTTGTACTGGGATAATTTCTCTGTTCTGATTCAGCCTGGAAGTTTTCTGGTGGTCTAATATCACCATGACACTTCATATCTGAATGGATTCCAGCATGGACTGTATTAAGCTTCCTGCTTCCTGTGAGGAGTGCAGTGCTTAAGAAATTGTATTTTCTTTATTGGAGTTATTGCCCTTTATCATTTTTCAAACGTAATCTTAATTCATAACATTTTGTCTGTAAGAAGGAGTGCGGTGCTTTAGAAACTATATTTCCATCATTGAAGTTATTGCCCTAAGTTATTTTTTTCAAATGTAATCTAATTTATAACATTTAAATGATTTTGTTTGTAAAATCATTAATCTTCATGGGGGACTAAATTTTGTGGATTTCGTGGTTCATTTTTAACCACGAAATCAAATCCAATCAAACATGGAGTTACATAGACAAAGTAAGGTCCATGAATCAAACACTAATTTTGACCCTTGTATTTATTACCTGAAATGCAAAATAAAAAATTTAGGTTCCATCAAAATGATCTTTTTTCACCAAAACCACAAAAATTTGTCCCATTGAAATAAAATGATTTTACAGTAACTTAGAAATATACTGTGGCCGAGTGGTTGGGACATATGCATTGGAAGCTGGAGCTTGAAAGTTGTAATCCCAGTGGAAGTTGGTTAGAATTGATGTGGTCAGTTGGTGAGAGGACATATAGTTAAAGAATGGTTATCATAGACCCATCTCAGCCCAGCAAAAAGAGAACATTCTCATGAATCAGTGTATAGTCAAGTCTCTAGTCTATGTAACGGATGAAAAACACGCTGGTTGAACGAGAATGAAAGAGAAGGGAATAGGGAGTTACTGTGTGTATGTAAGAATAGTGTAACACAAGTCAAATTGGCTGGCCATTTTAATAGGGTGGACACTGAAATAAACAAAGTTTTCCCCTTACAAGCTATCATTAAGAATCTTCATAGATGGATAGATCTCATTGAGTAGAAGTACAGTGCTTTTAATAACAGTAACTCTGCATTCCATAATGTTGGAGTAACTGCTGAACACATGGAATAGAAGTTCCTTGCTTGATTTTGGAGTTACTGCCCTTTGTTACTTGTAAAAATATCTACACCTTATCTTGTATCATATGACAAGGTGAAATGATGCTTAAGCAGAAAAAATGATACCCCATTATCATTTCAAATTGTTTTTTTTAAATGCCAAGCTTAGTCTTTATTTGCCAGTCAGCTTTCTGCAGAAATATGGCAGGCATATGTGCCTCCACCCGGCTTTGAACCTGGGTCGCTATATTAGATGGCAAGCACACTAACCACCTAGCTATGGAGGCACACAATTTCAAATTATTTGTGACTAACAAGCTGTTCAGTGAGAACTGTTGCTAACAGTTTCTTGTATGGATCAGCTAAAATAGCATTTTAAATTGTATAGCGAGTATAATAGATGAAAGAAACACATATCAACAGTGACATAGTTTTATTGTTATCAAATAAAGCAAATGTAAGATGTGAATGTGTATACATCATATGTCTTTATCACACATTGTTTTACATTCACTGGTAATCAAAATAAGGTAATACATAGCCATAATGAGATAAGTAAAATCAACCAGCACTGAGATCTAGTCAATCAGCTGATACATGTATCAAATAACACCAGCATTAGACTGCCTCATCTAGCACAAACATTCTTACAGTCTAGCAAGGTTACTATGGTACAATATTTTACATAATTATAACTAACTAGAAGAATATCTCAGTTCTCTGTCAATGATTACTTTTATCATATGACCTTCACATGCACAATCCTTGGTATAAAATACCGCAGCTCCTTGAAAACGGCGCCCCTTATGAACTCGTTGAAGTCTGAGAATTCTGGCTTTCAGGGAATTTATTTTTTATTGAATAGGTCAACAATAAAAGATTAAATGATATGACTGGTGTTGGTAGCACTTTCACGCCGGTATATGTAAACTATGTAAACAATAGAAAATGACACATATACATTTTTCTGACGATTCCGGTATTCAGAAAATTTTATTGTTTATTCTTTGAATAAATGCACAAACTAAAATATCAGATTTTCAACATAATCCAACAATTTTCCTGAATTTTAGACAGCACCAATATCACAACCAGAACCAGCCAATCCTGGATCATATTTAATTTCAATCATTAATAGCACTGTGTATGTTCAAGTTAGATCATCCGAGTCAAGGAACAGTCCGCACATGGCTTCAGTAAGAGCTCGCTGACATGCCATCTTGGCCTCATATCCTCCACCTTTATCTGAATCACTGGCATCTCGTATATTCTGTAAATACCTGCAATAATAGACAATAATGTGAGTTAAACATAAGATTACCTTCCCATACATTCTATCCCTACACGATTCAGTACACAGAGAGTGAAATCATTAAGTATATTTAATATCTCAGTGACCATGATCAGTGACCTCAAAATCAATAGAGGTTGTTAACCTCTGAAGAAGTATGATAAATCCAAGGCTCAACCTTTCTCAAATTATTGATCAGAAACCATTTGGTTTACTGACCTACAGACAGATACACAAAACAGTGAACATAAGCACAGCAATGAACTGAACATCTTTCAGACCAGAATAACTAGAGTTTCTACTGGTCAGTGATAAGTACTTTTAACATGATGTTTTTCAAAACCTAAAAACTACTAGGATAAGGGAGCATTTGAGTAAGCTGAAATTCACAAACCCATTATGTATAACATCAATCTCAGTGGGAGCTGTTGGTCCGAGTATATCTGATATACAAGGTGTATATACAAACGGTTCTCCTTGGGCAGACACTGTAGGAACATTGCTATCCACCTTACTGAAACCCTGAAATATAGAAATCATATGTGAGATATGCCTCAACATTGACAAGTTTATGTTACACACAAAGAGCTACAAATAAATCCATAAACTATTGAGCCATAACCCATACATGTCGCTGTCAGCCAAGTTACGTTGGCAGGTTTTCAGACAGCTTTGGCAGGACTTCAGGACTTTGTTCAGCCAACTATACTTCGTTTTAACGTGATTTTAAACTGTACAAAACTTGAGACTTTCTTTTAAAAAAAACAACAAAAAAACCCACTGTATATAGAAGTGCCTGACTGCTGTGTGTGAACAGTTTTTAATACATCAAGAAATACTCAAACTGAGGGATGCGATTAATGAAGAAGAAGATGATGATGATGATGTATACCAAACAACAGATTAAGTTTCGTTGGATTTTCTGGAATGGTTTAGAACTTTTATGACAATACATGGGGAAATACGGTATTTGCATTTGCTGTAAAAAGCACTGAACAGCTAACATTAACTACAGCATATACCGTAAAGTCATTGAATTTCGTTGGGACGAAATTTCGTAGTTTTCGTAAAAAAGACAGTTTCGTTGGGACTTGAATTCGTGGATTTTGCATTTCAGGTAATAAAACAAGGGTCAAAATTAATGTTTGTTGGGATTAAAGTTCATGGTTGAGGCGAACCATGAAATCCACGATATTAAATCCACCATGAAAATTGATGATTTTACAGGAGTAATGTAGTTTTACTTACAAAGCTGGCCCCTGATGAGAACATAGAGCTTGGTGCTGTATTTTCTATAACTTTGTCTTCTGTCACCTCCATATTGTGACCAGCAACAATAGCAGACGCAGGCAGATCAGAAAACATCTGAAACACACAGTAGGAAATGTTTTATATCAAGTTACTCAGTGTTGGTCCGCTTCCTGCAAACTTTTATTGAACAGTTTGATCCATGCAGAAAGATGTTTTAAACATCTTATAGGCTGTTAAAATTCGGTAATAGGATAAGATTGGTTACAAATCTAAAAATCAGATTGACCAGTGGAAATAACATAACAAGTACTGGTTGAACACCAATGCACACATGATAGATCTAGTTAAACTTATAACTAAAATAATATGGCCAAGAATTATTGTGTGTAACTGCAGCATTAGAGCAACAGAAACTCACATCCTGACCTTTGATGTTCAAAGTTGGCAGTGTTTTTATCAGGAAATAATTGGGTCGATGCAGATAGACAGACCAACCGACCGACATCAGCAAAACACTTTACCCACCAATCTTTGATGGAGGTAGTGAATAATAACAATACATCTCATATCCTGATCTAACACAAACAATGTTTACCAGTTCATCAATGAGTGCTTCTTTGTTTTTCTTCTTTTTATTTTTTTCATTCATTTCTTCAATCAGATCAATTTCTCGTCTGGACTTGGCTTCCTTCTCTTCTTCAGCAATCAACATGTCCAGATACTCTTCATCCTTACTCTGTAACAACAATAACCATGATAAACTCCTAATTGAAGAGCGTATTAAGTCAAACCTGCCAAGTACTCCTATTAAAGTGGAGTTACTCCTCTTTTCGTTGATAAATTTCTGTTTTCCAAGTTCACCTACCTTGCACAAAAGTTAATTTGATTCATTTTAATATGATCTTCTGTCCCATATTTATAACCACTATAAATAATACATTTCTCGTTTATGCATCTTAATCCCTTTTAAATCATATATAAGTCCATCTTGTGACATGTTTCACTTTATCATTCCTATTTTGGATTTAACTAACTTGGCAGGCATGATTAAGAGCATACATCTACGACAACCAAAACAAGAACAAAGATATTTTTGTCTTTTGAATGAATTGAAAAGCATATTGAATTATTAAGAATATTATGCATTTACAAAACAACCATCAAAACTAGAATAGGGTTTTCACACAGCAATAACATTTTATTGGTGACTTGCTTTTTATACATGGCTATAAGCTTAGATTCAACAATACTACATAAACTCTTCTTATATTCATCCACAGTACTAATTTTGAGATGTTTAATAAGAAATTTAATGCTGGTCAACCAACAAGGTTTCTTAGATTCATGCAACATATTGTTCTCCATAAATGCACTCTTTAATAATGTATCTGAATCTAAGGTTATCAATCTACTAAAATATTTAACAGTGGTAGTAATTACGTTAATAAGTACAGGGAATCGACCTTATTCTCCATAAATGGCATCATTGGTAGCTTTCTTATTAACTCCAAGTACATACTTTAAAAAAATTCAAATGCAATTTTTCACATTTGAGATCCATACCAAATACATTATAATTTGGTTGTTTTGTTTTAGCAGAATTAGTATTAATTGTTCCCCATATTTCGCAAGCATATAATGACACTGGTTTAACTGTATGGTCAAACAAATGTAACAAAGTTCTAACACATGGCAATACTTCTTCAAAGCTTTTGGTTAATTTAAATTTGGCTTTCAAAGCCCTTTTATAAAGATCTTTTTGACAATGTGTAAAAGTACCAGAGGATGAAAATAATATGCCTAGGTATTTGTAGCTTTTAA
Organism: Spisula subtruncata; assembly: GCA_963678985.1. NCBI lineage: Eukaryota > Metazoa > Mollusca > Bivalvia > Venerida > Mactridae > Spisula > Spisula subtruncata. The sequence goes on from OY787661.1 coordinate 23,838,675, forward strand.
CATGTTCTATTTCATACCCTTGATATGTCTCCCATAACTCAGATAATGATCCTCTGACTTGTAATTCCTGACAATCTAAATCTGACCGATGGTTATGAAGAACAAGTACAGATGAACCTTTTGGCATCTGTCCAGACAACTGGAGATCTTTTTCAGGTCAAAAACAAGGTTGGTCCTATTACTGAGGTTTTACTTAACTTTGTTTTCTGGCCCTTACAAAAATCCTATGTTGTTAATGATACAAGCTTGTAACATTGTAAAAGTTTCTATAGTTTACATCGATAATTTAATATGCTTCTATTTGTTGTAATTAATTGTATATATGCAAACCCTTCGTAAATGTCATACAAATTCATGCAATAAAATATGATTAAAACTAAATTAAGCTGTACAAGCTTGTTGTAATAACACTTGTTTCATACCTACCATTTTGGAGCGGTTTTTCTGTATGAATTCTTTATTTTCCCTGCGATATTGTTCAATCATTTTCTTAGTATTCTCAACTTCAATATTGTTGGCCAGGTTGTAAACTGCAATACAAAATGTTTGAATAAACAAAACTATGGTGATACATTTTTGTTCATTTATTCAAGTTGAATACTGATTCTTAACAAATTTTCAGTCATATATGACAGCGGATTCACCAGACCAGTTTCCTGGCCAGTATCCAAACCAGTACTAACTTGTCCTTCCACAATAGTATAAAAGATAATAATTCATTTTTGATGATTCGGGCAATAAGTTTGGAATCCTAAATTCATAGACTGACTATGGCTGATTAGAGAAGGGTATAATTTAAAACAACAGGACTGGTGTATTGTTTCATTGAGCTGACCACCAAAACAGATTTACTCATATCAATCTTAATCACATGCATACAAAGAGGGCATCAATCAGGGCCCTAACTAGACCTTGGGGACTGGGGCCCTCAAGTAGGGAAATTTCGTATTGTTTTAAAGAAAATGGGAATTTTGTCTTTTATTTATATCAGTTATTATCAATGTAAGTAATATATCTTTAGCAAAAATGGTCAAATAAGGGCCCTTTCATCAATTTAAGATTCAAAATATTCCACACCAAAGTTTAATCCTAACCTGTCAACAAAAAAGTTTTTGTACCAGTTAACAAACGAATGTGTATGGAAATAGATGATAATCATACTTATATTTTCCAGTTGTTCAAGGTAATCATTGTAGTCTCTTAATGAATTAAAGTCTTCCTCTTTTTTATTAAAGCTGAAAATATAGAAACATGGGATCTCACTGAAGCACTTATGATATCTAAAAAAATAAACTGTTATTCGCAGGACATGTGTCAACAATATTTTAATAGGAAAAGTGTTTAACAATCGCAGTATGAATAAAAGATTCAATAAGTCTAAAGAAGACCTGATTCCTGATGAACAGAAGTGATATATATTCTTAGTTATTTTACATACAGTAGAGGATATCTATTGATTTTGGTGTAAGATCGAATTTTATTTCACTGAGTGATCACAGAAATCAATATTTTCACGAATGGCATAAGAATGCTGTATTCACTAAAAAATATAGTATATCTAATAAATGATGATCTGGCAAGAAATTGATAAGCATTATAATGAATCCGAGATTTAAATCTAATAAAAAGAATGAATTAAACCTCATTTACTGGTATATTAAAACAAGACAAACAATTTATTAATATATCATGAATGAATACTGACTCTTTGAGTATTCTTCTTCTTATGTCAACCTCCTTTTCAACATAAGCATCCTCAAAAAGTTGTAATCTAAAATTATTCCTTCTAAGAGATGTTCCACATTCGGGACAAGTTCCTGATCCTTTGATAAATAATAAATCAACACAACTTTCACATCTGTAATATAAAGTGATAAATAGACAATGTAATAAATCAGGAATAGACAAGACAATGTAATAAATTATTATTATTTTTTATTATTATTATTATACCATATTTATATAGCCCTTTTTTCATGTATACACACGTTCAAAAGTGCTGTACAGTCCCGACTAATACATGTTTAAAACAATATACAATGTACATAAAATATACAAAAACATTTTTATCAACGCTATTTAGTCTCCCATCATATCGTATCATATTGCCGAAACGAAATGCAATATTAAACTTAGGAGACATGGTATATAGAAATACTTTGCTACAATAAGATAGTGGTGTACAACGATTTGATTATCTGTAGGGGTATTAACTGAATGTAAACCTCAACTAGGACAAGGATAACGTCAAGTACCATTACCACATGTCCTTAACCCTTAAAGGAATAGTGATACTTCCTTTAAAAGGGGGATGACTCACAGATGACATAAAGTTACTATCATCATATGAGTTACAAAGGTCGAAGAAATAACATACTTTCTTCAAGACCTTACCATAAAGGTCGAAGAAATAACATACTTTCTTCTAGACCTTACCATAAAGGTCGAAGAAATAACATACTTTCTTCTAGACCTTTCCACACTTTGAAACGGGGCTCTACTTAACCCAGTAGACGGGCGTCTACTTAACCATGAACTTCAGCATGAATAAGCTATAGTAAAACAATGCGTTTTCAGGGCTTTCTTGAAGGACGGGAGTGTTTTACTGTCTCTGAGCGCTGTTGGCAGTGCATTCCAGAGTTTCGGTGAAGCAGCTGTGAAACATCGGTCACCGTAGGTCACAGTCCTCGTCCTTGGCACAACTAGAAGAACAGAATCATTTTGAGACCTTAGCTGTCTTTGTGGAGTATATACTTCCAACATACTTCTGATGTAGCCAGGCGATTTTCCATGTAGTGCTTTGAAAACATGAGTCAAAACCTTGTACTCTACTCTGTACTGTACAGGCAGCCAGTGAAGATCCTTTAGTACAGGAGTGATGTGATTGTAACGCGGTGTCCGTGTGATGAGGCGGGCAGCTGTATTTAGAATAATTTGTAGTTTATTCAGAATGATTTTCGGGGTGCCACATAATAATGAATCGCAGTAATCTAGTCTCGATGTTACTAAAGAATTAATCAGGAATTTTGTTGCATCAACAGTCAAATATTGTCTGATTTGACCTATTTGTCGGATCTGGATGAAACACGACCTTGAAACAGAGTTTACATGTTTATCCATGTCCAAATGTGAATCCAACATTGCACCAAGGTTTCTCACCATCGATGATGGTTTGATTACAGCGTCGCCAACTGTCACTGTGAGATTCTCAGCTGTGCTGGCATTCCGTTTTGGTACAAACAGGATTACCTCTGTTTTGTCAGCATTTAGTTTCAGCAAATTATCTTTCATCCAGTGCAAGATATCCTTCAGACAAGCTTCAATTCTTTGCAGAGTTTCATCCCGCGAGACACAATCTTTTGGTTTGAACGCCATATATAATTGTGAGTCATCAGCATAGAAATGATGTTGCAATTGATGTTTTCTACAGATTGCACCGACTGGTTTTGTGTACATGATGTAGTTCTTTGGACCAAGCACAGATCCCTGTGGTACGCTGTAGTTCATAAGTACAGGTTTTGAAAGCTCTCCATCTATACAGACAGTCTGGTAGCGGTCACACAAATAGGATTTCATCCACTCCAATGGCTTGCCTGTTATACCGAAATGATTTTTAAGTCTGCCTAGTAGAGTGTTGTGATCAATGGTGTCAAATGCTGCAGACAAATCCAGCATTACAAGGACCGTAGCTTTATTCTGATCTAGAGAGCAAAGGATGTCATTTTGCACACGAAGAAGAGCCGTTTCAGTAGAGTGAAATTTTCTGTATGCTGACTGACGTTTTTCGTGGAGACCATGTAGTGCTAAATGCTCTTCCAGTCGAGCATCGACTACCTTCTCAAGAACTTTGGAAATGAAGGGTAAGTTTGACACAGGTCTATAATTTTTCAGTACATTTTGATCAAGGCCTGGCTTCTTTATCAGTGGTCTTATTCTGGAGCTTTTAAAAGCATTGGGTACATAAGCACTTTTGAGTGATGCATTGAATATTCTTGTTAATAGTGGTAGTAGTTCATTCAAGCAATCCTTCAACAGCCATGTTGGTATAGGATCAAGTTCACATGATTTACTAGGTGATTTATTTATCAGTTTTCGGATTTCATCCTCTGATGTTGGAGAAAATTCGGACAGTTGCTCTTCTTCGAAAGGAGTTTCGAATTCAACACTGTCGTTTTGTTGGTTTGACTGAATACTGGTGGCTATTTCGGTACGTATTGCTTCAATTTTGTTAATGAAGAAGTCACTGAAGTCCTGTGCAAGCATTTTAGCAGGTTTATCAGTTGGTAACACAGCTTCTTTTTCTTCACCCATCAGATGTTTAGTTATCTTGAATAACCCTTTCTGATCACGACCACAGGCTTCTACCTTATCTGTGTAATAGGATACTTTGGATTGTGTCAACATTTTGTTAACTACCGAACATTGATTCCTATATATTTCATGATCTATTGTCAATTTGGATTACACTTTAGACAAGACAATGTAATAAATCAGGTATAGACAAGACAATGTAATAAATCAGGAATTTGGAGCTCTGCTCTTGTTTTTACAGAAAGTCATATGGTACCGTTATTATCTCTGTCTTATTGGCCAATGACCTCCACTGTAAAGGCAGAAGTCCGATGATACAAGGAATTCCGGTGCCACTCTAGCTCTTTCCATAGTGTCCTAGGTTATTTGATATGCCTGGTGTACACATCTGATATATGCAAAACTACCCCTACAGTATCAATGCATTATCAACTCAACCAACTGGACGCTTGTTTGATTGTGCCACCACAATATAAATCATCTTAAAGAATTATGTCTTTATGCCAACACCAGGCGCCTGTTTCCAAATAAGAAACAATATGCTATTGGTGATCACTGCTCACTTGTAGCTTGTCATTGCATAGATGTAGATAACCTTTTTGGCAGTGGTTATAACCATTCGGTTAGACAACAGGTTCAACTTCAAGGCAAATTGTTCCACTTGCCATTACTTTGTCATTTTTATAAGCTTAATTTTTTAGAATCAGCATATAGTGACATCAAATATAATATGAAATTTCCAGGACCCTGAAGTGTGAAAGTAACATGAAACAATGTGACTCCAATTATTTAAATTATATCCGAAATCTATACACACATAATCTCATCCGAATACTAGAACACTTCGTCTGAATGGTGAGGTATACTTACAACGAATGTCCACAGACATTGACAAGCAGTTTTAGTTGTGGGTTTCTATATTTTGTAGTTTTACATCTCGGACAGCCCTGGTCATCCATGACAGGAGTAAATAATGCGTGTTTTCTGATTTTATATCATACACATTGGAAATTTCGCGACTCCTTTTGAAGAGCTGATAAAAAAATCTTTTGAAATGGTCCCCACATTTTTTAGAAATTTCCCAATAGATGGCGGTTTTGGGTATCAATGATCACGTGGTAAACGCTTCCTGTCAAGTGAAAACAAACATTCGTCGGCGGAGCATAATATTTAGGTTTGTTGTACTAATGTATTTTATGTCATTTGATGCTGCATTATAATCTCGGAATTGCGATATGCAGCTCTTTGATTGCAGATCTTATTGGGAGCTCTGATTGGCTGTGTGTTAATTAGCAGGTGTGATTATCTATACCTTGTTAATTGGTGGGTGGGGTACGGGCACTACTCATGGACAGGTGTGTTGTGATCTTTCACATGGCTGAGGAGATCAAGACGTTTTGATGGTTTGCATGTTTTTGAAGAGGTTGTCAATATTGTGGGAATGTTTAATGATCTTTGGTGGACATCTCACCCTTTGTATGCAGTTGTTCAAATTTAATTGAAAATTAATTGAACAATATCAAACTTACAAAATCATGAAAATGTATTTATAATCTGAAAATTAGGTTTAATAGCCATTCTAACTTTGCAATTTGTAATTTATTAATTAAATGTAATTCCGTCAATTCTGATAAACACGTGAATGTTATGTATCATTATTTTAATGAATTCTGATTTTTCAGCTTGTTATTGTTAAGTTAATTCAAAGGACCAAAGACCTAAAATACTGTACAGTATTTAGGTCTTTGAAAGGATGAACCCAGACCTCCAGGGATGTGTCAATCAGATGACACTAAGTGACTAACAACATTGCCACCAAAGTGTAAACCCTGCTACAGGGCTGTTAGTTTGTTAGTTAGAAGTAATGTCTAGTGAACATTTATTGGTGCTTTTGTGACCATTGGCAAAATTCTATTACTAGGAAATTAATTTTACCAGATAGGCCCATATTGTATCTGATACCATATTACCTGAAAAGTATATATGAGCTACTGTTATGAAACTTCACAGGAATATTTATTGCCATGTGAACTAATGTATTTTTGGATTTTGGTTCAAATTTGTATCATTCTATTTTTAGTTCATTATTTTAATTGTTTCTTTTAATTTTTACAGTATTTTATTTTGTTTCTTAGCAGTTCTAATTGAATGATCATTTAATATGTGTGTTCCCTACCAATTGGCCATTTACTTCTTCCTACTACAAGTCTTAATTTCAAATAGTTTCACACATGACCATTAGGGCACCAGCTAAGAATTGAACTAGGAACCCTTGTCTGATCTGTAGTCAAGAGCCACAGCCACTGGACATCAGACAATTTAAACTTAGATTAAGACTATAATTACCTGTATCAAATGGATATTGAAGCTCATTGGATGATTGGAGATAGGGATAAAACCAAGTTGCCGCACACTACTTCTGTCTCAGTCAATACCCCATTGAAAACAACAGAAAATTGGTCATAGAATTGGGTTCTATAACCTTAATGTAACAATCATATAGAAATCTTTCTAAGTCTTGCAAGGGAAGTAGGTTGTTAGTTCCTTGTATCTTCGTCCGAATACATTAATGTATCATTATTGATTTTCATATAAAATTAAAAACAGGTCGACTTTGTTGGTTGCTATGGTTTCCATGTGTATCAGTGTATGTATGTGCAAATTTCTACTTGAGCTTTGAATGACTTTATTTATTATCATCAATACTTTAATAATGGACATAGTTTCTTTAGATTTCCTTTGAAATAGAACAAACAATTCAATTCCTGTGAGAAACACTTGACATACACAGAAACATAAAGATATTCAAGTGTGGTGTGATTAAGCTCAAGTACAGCTTAGCCTTGATCTCCCTGGTTACTTACTTTCTTTATATTCAATAAGTGGTATTGTTATTAATGAAAGCAGAAATTTTTCATACATATTAGTAAAACTCCCATTAAAACAAGTTAAGTAATAATTGTACAGTGGAATTTTCCTCTAGTTTCTTTTAAAAGTAAAATCAAATCTAAAGTATTCTTGTTGAACACAAGTTAGTACTGGATGCTGCATGTGAATGAAAACCAATGTGGGCTAAAACCCAATGAAAGCAAGCACACTCCTATGGAAGAGAAAATCCTGCCTAGTTTGACTTTTCTAAAGTGATACCTGTATGTGTAATACCTTTTGTACCAAATATATGATTTTTAGACACTTCAAAAGTAAGGCTATCCTTGAAAACCCAACATTGTTGATCTTAATTTTGAGGTAAAATAAATACACAGCAAAACAGTGAATGCTCAAGAAAATTTGTGTTGGTCATTATATTCATAATTGAGATGGTCTTTATGTTCGGTTTTGCTGTATGTGTATAATGTATATACTTACAGGACACATGTGTTAAGTGTATCATTATGGAAATGTTGCCTGTAGGTTCACTCAGTAGTTTTATTGTAGTGTAATAAATTAGGCTACTTTCCTCTATCAGTGTAATAATGTATGGTATTCGCTGACAGCTGGTCTTTTGATGACTGTGTGAGAAAGTGTGTGCTGTGAGTGCCTTAAATGATTAAATATGTGTTACAATAAAGACTTAACTTTGTTGGTTTGTCCTGAGGTGTTGTAGAAAATAAGTGATCATACAGTTTCTATTGCATCTGGAGCAGAATGGTTTAAGACTCTCATATTACTATGGTTTGCATTATAACAATGGAAATGAGTGAATGAATTTGCATTTTCTGTTTTCATTGTCATACATGTGTTTGGTTTGATACTTTGATTGTTTTTATCTTAAATATACAAACTTTTATGTAGATTAATATGACAATTTATGTGTAATTTAAGCTCCATAGCATCATCAAATTTATGTGTAATTTAAGCCCCAAATTATCAAATTTATGTGGAATTTAAGCTCCAACGCATTATCAAGTTTGCTTTTGAATTGCTATGACCACTAAGTGGTTTAATAACATATCTATGGATGAATTCATTATTGGAAATAATATGAAACGATGGTGGTATAAACAGAAAGATGCTAAATCTGACACTATGTCCCTAACATTCTTTCAATGATCACTTAAAGCTTTTAGACTGTACACATTCTTGGTGACTGGTTGTGAAAAGTCAATTGATCATTAAATTATATGGGTATGTAATTATGTCACCTTTTGTAATGTTTGACATGTATATGACAGAAATTAGTTTCAGATCTTTTGGACTTATCAGGGCTGAATGTCAGCCATTCAAGCTTGACCATACCTGGAATAGTTTACGCTGCATTGGTGAAAACTGTATGGAAATATAATTTGAAATAATTGTGAGAGATGATATTGAAAGTTTTAAATTTTGCATTCCGTTTGACCAAGTATTTGTTGTTCTGATACAGTGATGAATTAACAACATTATGAGAAATAAATATTTTAAACAAATAATTATTTGTAAATGGTAATAGTATATAACATCATATTTGCTGGGGTATTCATTGTGTACAAATAGCTTTACCATTGTCATTGCTTATACAAATACAATTTAACTGAAATTTACTTCATAGTGTATATTTATTCACTGGATTTAAATGAAGTTTCCTGTCTAATATTATCCTGTTCATTCACGCCATTGTTAATGAGACCATCGGTGGTAATAATGTATCGTATTCATGGTGGGAATAGTTTTCATACCAACCAATTGTGATTGATTTCTATTCGTCATCTGCGCATACAAATTTCAGTGCAGTCACAGTCAGTGCATGTATTCAAATTTTAGTAAAATTTGGTAGTTTCTGCTGATATTGAGCATTAGTCTTGATGAAAGTATAATTTAAGTCCTTATTATGTCTGCGCTACATGTACGTAAAACTCAAGCCCAATAATTATAGCCTATTACAATCTCAGGTTGTGCATGGATATTCTGATAATAAGCATATAATTGAACTGTTTTAATATTATTGTGCAGTCTGTGCATTGTTAACTTACTCTTGTAAGTATTTTTTAATTCATGCACAAAGTCCTTAAACTTTGTGACAAAGCTTGCATACATGTGCACAATATTTTACTCAGACATTGAAGGCTTGTTTTTTGGTATGATTTAATCAATTGGCCACTGTACACATGCGGCTTGGTGTTTACTGATGATTTTACGATAACAGGCTCGATATAAACCTGTACGAAATATGTCATTTTTATAACCCGTCCAGATCATATCATAAACGCAAATCACTGACCTGAATCACTAGATTAAATGGGATGTATAATTAGTCATCTAAGGTTTTCCGAAACATTCAGGTGTATATTTACATGTTATATGTTACTATGTATCAACAGTTACATTTCTGACGATTTGTTATAAATTCCTGCTGAAGTTGGTTTACCTTTTTTATCGTAGGGGATACTGTTTTAAATTAGAAAATCTACTGGAGATATGTTGTTGTTATTCCTGGCTGTGTTTTGTGATTAAAGGTAAAGTTTATACATTATGGAGTGTGGAGGCAGTTTTAAGTGTTTTTCCAACATTTTTCTCAGGATTATCATAATTTGAGGCTGTTTGAAACAGGTGCTGTTAGCTTGATACTAGTACGAGTAGATTTAATGGTCTCTAATTTGAAAACTGTATCAGTTGTTGAGAAGGTATAATGATCAGCCCAAGGAGGTTCCCGAGGATGTTTGGTATATATTTATGATTTTTCTGTACTCTCCATACAGTTATAATGTATGATAAAAACGATTATACAATAGATCATTTATTAATTTACCGTTGAAACTTATAACTTGTGTAAAATGTTAAATTTGAATGAGTATTTTTAAAAGATCAGTTATTTTGTGTGCCCTAGAAATTCTCGACTGTCTTGTTTCGGAATACACAAACATATTTCAATGTTTGATGTTTCAACATCTCTAATAATAGTTTTGTCCTGAGGGCATCTACTTCATTAAGAATGTCACAATCTGTACACAATCTGCATAATGTAATGTAATGCCAAACATAAATAAAAAGTTCATCTTTCAATGTTTGATCTTATCTTGTAAGTTTTATGTGTGGTTAAAGGAGACAAGTTATTTCAAATGTCTGATTATAAGTACAGTATTTTTACATCTGATGAACACGCTGTCATGTGTCTACCAGGTCTTATATTCCATTACCCATGCACTGCTAAGCAGTTTTCGTAATCCATTCTGTGTCTAGTGTCCCTCTCAGTTGATTTCAGCGTTTATTCTTCAAATCTGGTCATATTCGGACTGAACCCCTCAAAATGATAATTGATGCTAGGGATTTTAGAGTAAGCGTTAGAGATCCCCATTGGTGTGGTCACTTACTGTGCTGGATTTGTAACTCATTGATCCAGGTTTGACTTCTTGTTGTCACAGGTTATGTACTATTCCATGAAAAGTTGACATCAATTTTTATTTTCACATGTGGAGAAGTTGCTGGTTAAGTTTGTGCTGTTTAGAATACTATAACCTAAACTGGTTAGGTGAATTGAGGTGAACTTGAATAAAACTGAATTTGGATAAACACATGGGTCACAAGATGTTGATTATGTTGCTGGGTGGTTCACACATGTTGCCGGTCAGAATAGTTCAATGAAGTATACCTGGCATGTTTTCTATCACAAAAGAACATCTGTTTCTCAGTTATAGATTTTGCATGATTCTTGTTTTCTGTGCTTCTTATATTACACTATTGTTGAATTACAACAAACTGTAGGTCCTGTGTTTGTGAATGTTGGCCAAAACTGTGTTTGTGATATTCAATGTTGACATAGTCTGGTCATTCAGACATTAAAGAAGTATCTAAATTTGTCTTATCCACAAACAATTTGATCGCAGGCTCCCAGAAGACCGTACATGTTTAAGTATCAATATTTGTCATCTCAAGTACCATTACAGGTTGGATTGTTTTAGTGTACCATTTCAATATTTTCTTATGGTTTTGCACCAATATCTTATGGTTTTGCACCGTAAGTAAAAAGTATCAAATTACGGTTTTAATTAATTTCATAGTATTAATTATATCATTTCACTTGATTTGAACCATATAGGCACTTATTGTTTCAGCTTTTCAGACCACAGTTTTCAATCACCTTTTAACCTGAATTACTGACTTTCCTGTTGAACCCTGTCCTGCATGCCTGCTGGAAGCCCCTGTCTGGACCCCCTTACTTGAAAGAACTAATTTATAAGAAACGTTGAAAGGTCCTCTGACTTGAAAGAGATTTTTTATTACAGAAAATTCCTCATGTTATTGGAAAATCTATAATATCATAATTATATGCTAGAATGGCCAATTTCTATGCTTTAATATACATGTCACATGTCTGTATGGTACAAGGATAGACTTAGTAATAGTATGGCGATATTAGAGTATTGTATTAACCTGCTGTAAACTGATACTGAATGTTTGAAATTCTAGGTCACCTCATGATTTATGCTTTAATAAGATCGGGGTGGAAAAGAAATGCACTGAAGTGTAGTATGATTTATAGATATGTTTTTGTCAGTTTCATATGAATATAAGCATAACATTATATATACATATATAGCACACAGTGTAAATATACTGTAATTTATAAAACTTGCAAATTCAAGCATATGGGGTATAGATTATCGTTCACCCAATACTAAAAATTAGTGTTGTTCATTCAAAGGGAGGTAATTTTGTGGTCTATGGTATTTGATAGCAACATACATCCCTATGATTTTACCTCAGCAATATGTAACTTGGACAATTTCTTCCTATGTTTGTAATAAGAAAGTTCTAATGCAAGGAACTCCATTTTAACAAAATCTGTGTAAATGTCTTCTTCCTAATATGAATGATTTTACAATATCATCTCACATTTCTAAATTCTAGCTCTGTCAACTGTGAATTACTGCATGTTGTCTTAACTTGACTGCATGTGCACTTTAGTTTATGGTAATGCAATTTAATCATGAGTCAAGAATGCGCATAATGAATTCAAGCCAGTCTCCCAGGCTAAGGTCATGTGACATCGCGGATATTTCCCACTTAATTACTACCTCCCTGCTTTAATAAGTGATTGCCTGTCTGCCTAGATGCCTGGGAACTGTTCTCATCTATGTTCTTTTTGCCTAGAATAGGCAATATTGCCATGTCTTGATGGTAACCCTACCCTCCCTAGGGAGTGGGCTACAAACTGCAGGCTTGACTGTGAATCCCAATTAGCTGATTAGTTTTCAGCATTATTTAAGGGCTGTGGATGTTTTGTGGACATGTGTGTTTCTGTGACGACATTTGTGTGTATTGCAATGGTTGTACATATAAATGATTAGCCTTGCAGCTAATGAAGTATAGTTGTCATGTATGTTGATTGGTCATCAGATCTTGTGGTCACTCCGGGTGTTTATATGTGTCAACGAGACATGGTCAATCCATCATCTATATGTCCTATAAGATAAGTCATTAGCAAGTTTAATGGTGATTTCCTTTAATAATGAAATTATGACGTAGGAGGGGACAAGGAGTATTGATTGTGGATGTATTACCGCAAGGTACATTTGTATTACTGACTAACTTCGTAATGTTACGCAACTTTCATAGATTTGTGAGCCCAAATGGTATGTCATATAAGTAGCTGGAAATGTGGGCGGTTGTTGAGAGAGGGTCCCTAATATGTGCTGTTTCAGTAAAGCCTCACAGAACCACCCTGTCACTTACTGTCAATGAAGATTCTTCATATTTTGTTAGTACTTAATATCGAAGTTAAATAAAGAGTAAGACAAGAAAAATAAATGTACTTGATAGTAAGTCTTTAATATTCATTAAATTTAGATGTGGTTAAATTTTTTAAATGTTTAGGTGGTATTTAAACAAGGGTTTGCTGTGAATGAATTTGTTAGATAAAAGTTGAAAGTTCAAGTTCATATTATGACACATTGTATCGAATTTCTCTTTTAAAAAAACCTAGTGTCACTTAGTTCAATTTTGATTGGTTTTGAGATAATTATTTGGTTTTGAGATAATTATTTCACTGTCTGACTATAATTGGTATTATATTCAATTAACAGTCAAAGTTGAAGTCACAGTACCTGCATCTGTAGAATTTCTATTTCAACTGCTAATGCTCCCCTCTATAGGACGGGTTAACAAAACATGCGACATTAGTAATTAATGTGAAACTGTTTCCGATTTGGGCTCAAATTTCTTTTTTCTCCATTTTCGTTATGCATTGTTAATTACTGGTGGAAGATTGGAAAGAATGATGAATGTTTGATAGATTTTATAATCAGTATTTACAGGAAGTTGTTGTTTTGGTCAACTGATGGCATGCAATCTGGTTCTTAACTTCTTAGACCATTAAATTTTATACGAATCAGTAAGATGATGAATCAGTTTTAACTGCTTAATGTTGTAGATTATGTGATTTACTAATAGTTTAGAAAAGTTTTGTAAATTATTGATATTTAAGTGAAAATTACTGTTTATGATTGTGAATATTTATTTGTTAAGTTAAACAGAAAGCATTTTTACTGATTAGGTTGTTGTTCCTTTCATGTATTGTTTTTGCCAATTTTAAGTGGTTTTAAAGTAGTTGAAAGCTTGGTTTAAATTTTCATGTTTTATGATTAAAATATTTTATTATTTTAGATGTTTACCCTGTGTGGATATATTGGTGATATGTGCCAGAGACTCTGTTATCCCTTTGTGTCGTACAATTTCCTTCGCTTTTATCTCGACCTAACTCGATTGGTTTGTTGGAGATTTATTACTCGATCAAGTATTCATTTAAAATAAAATCAACTGTCAAATGTTCGCTATTGCAAAAACTGTGACTCATACCGGTTGTCGACTATTTATATCCATAAAGTAAGCCCGTCAATAAATAGTATAGCCATATATAAAGCCATATTTACTACGGACTAGAGGAATATAGGACGTAGATCGATCTATGGATTTATATTGTCATAGTGGATTTTACATTGGAATGGAATTTAGATAATTTCAACTTAATACAGCGTAAAACTTGGTAATAAATATTGATCGACACTATATATAAAGCGTATGGTTACGTATGTAATGTCTTTGAATGAAATATTTTGAGTCATGACTTTTTTATCAGACAGTTGATACCGAGGTGTGACACACTCCTTAAATTCTTACACTTAATGTAGATATAGTCATTGATACAGTTTGTAAGATTGTACTTCAAGGTCAAGTGTTTTATGACGAAGTTTGAACTATCAAGAGTGGTTGTATTAAGTTATATTTCAAATGCTGCATGATTTACAAGTGTCAATGAAATGGATATTACAATGATCAAAGTGTACCGCTTATAGTTATATAGAGCATAGTATTGGATCTAGCTTACGGATTTTAATCAAACTTCTACACTTTCAAGGTATATCCTACTGCTAATGACAGTATACATAATAATGTGCACTTTATTTTTCAAATCAAATGTCTGTGTCACTGTTAATTGATTAACACTGACTTCCAGTTGTGATACAATGAAATATGAATATGAAACTTAAATGATTTTTTGTTTGAATACATGTGCATAAAAAAAAACTTGACAGACATTTTTATCACAAAATAAAACTGCATGTAGCTATTATGTTTAAGCTTGTCTGCTGATCTTTCCATAAATGGTGTTTGAATTTCTTCTCCTATAAAATTGTGTTAAGTCTGTTTTATGCTGCTGTGAAGTTAAACCTTATCTCTTGTGGAAGTTATTCACAGGTCTATGAGAGTGCTAGCTACTTTAGCTCTTAAAAGTGAAACTCCAATACATGGTATTATGTTTTAACAACGTATACAAACATGTCAAGTGTGTTTGTGTATGGATTAACCTTATAATCCTACACAACAAACAGTTTGCTATGATATATTTATGTGTATAAAATACATACTGCATAGGATTCATAGGGAACTTTTATATGTTTTAATAACTTTTATTTGTGAAAAAAATTGGGACTAATTTTGTTGTTAATTGGACAGTTTGTGTTTCTATTATATGTATGCTCATAATCAGGTAATAATTGTTTTATGGTGTTTTATACTAGTGTTAGACGTCACAAGGTATGCATATTGAGGCCCACATGGGAAGATCAGGAAACTGAATGTGTCAGCCTTGTTAAATAAAGACGTTACTTACTTATTTACGTACTATGGTATGTCATTCTATGGTATGTGCTGAGTGGTAAGGGTTATTCTGATGTCTTTCACCTCTGAACTCTCACATTGTCAATGGTTTATGGAGGACTAAGGTCCTGAACCCATGATTTATGTTGAGGAGTCGTCACTCGTCAGTTTATCTGTACATGGAGAAGCTGGTTTATAGAGGAAGCATTCGAGTTGCTGGTCACCTGGTGTAGCTTGACCAGATTTAACTGAAACTCATGAAAGTCTGTAAAGCTCCGGCCATACTCGGTGGTATTCGATTTGTATGTTAATGTACTATATACTGTTATCTCCGGACTTTTGCAAATTATGCAAGGAGTCTCAGTTTAATCTGGTAGGGCTATAGCAACTGTATCATATGTAACTGAAGTATGCATACTATTGAGTCTGAAACAATTACACATATAAAATCTGGTAGTGGTGACCATTGACATTTTTAAGATGATTATGTAGATTAGAAACTCATATATTTGTACATATTCTATGTAATCTAGGGAATTTGTTAATAACACATCAAATACTTGACATTCCTTCCATTCTTATCTTGTTAAAAGTTCATTGCTTCTCTTCTGTTCTTCTGGCTGTTTGTAAACAGTTTCAACCTAACAGTAACACTGCTATAGCTTGCTCACATTAAACTGAGACTCTTAGCATAATACGTTAAAATCCGGAAAACTCCGAAGTTATTTAACATATACCTACAATTATATCTGGCCTTATACGGAGATAACGGTATACAGTAAATAAGCATATGAATCGAATAGAGCCGAGTAAAGCCGGACACACTTACAGACTTTGATGAGTCTCAGTTTAATCTGGTCAAGCTATTCCTCTAGGTCTCTCAACAACTATGAGTATTAATTTTCAAGTCACTCAAATAAAGTTCATGTATGAGGCTACATTTGGTCCTTGATTTGTATGAGCAACGCAGTGAACAGTGGTCCCATTTTGTTTGGTGTAGTTGCAGCACAGATGAACCTTTTCATCTTAGTATTTAAGACTGGGGCAATGGTTAAGGTGCGCTGAATTTGTAACTATTGTATAGGTTCGATTCGCAGTTGCGGTAGGACTATTACGTTTCTATGAAAATTTGACAATATCGATTGTCCTCCACTCAGATAAGTTTCTAGTTCATTGGAGAAGTATAAGTTGAATACACCACTGTATATAACTAAATAATTACTGAGAAACTGGCGTTAAAAACCATATAACCAAACAACCAAACCTCCTCAGCTAGATTGGTTTGGTATGGTAGCATTGTGTCTTATATCTGTTAATTCCAGTCTGAGTAAAGTATTGAGATGTCACACGGCTCTTCATTCATTCAGGCAATGTTTCTCGGCAGATTGTTAATGACATCATGGATGTCTCCGATAGAATGATTAGGATTACCCTGGGAATACTGACTTGTATGGTGGAGAAATTTTAAGTAATAAATTGGCTGATGTCCATGCTAGCAGGAGCGTTAGGCAGATTATCTCGGGCTGTTGTCTGATAAACCAGCTCTGATCTTCTCTTGCTGTGCATACACAAGTTTGGCTATAGATTAACACTTAATTCCTCTAATAATATTAAAGATTCAAAACAATTTTATGAAAGAAACCATGCAGTTCTTGGGTTAGGAATTCAATGTTTCTAGAATTTTATTGTCATTTAAATCTCAATCCATGCATGACCCTGTACTGTTACATCCATTGATTTCTGACAAAAGTGGAATTAAATGCTGTAGTTATAACACTATGTGGGAGATGTTAACCAATCTAATACATGATTGATGCTTTTGTCAAAAACGACATTTTAGGTTAACGTTCCAGGGCTGATGTCTTGTCTCTACGGAAAACGCAAAATTAGAAAATCGTCTCCACCAGTGACTGTGTCTTTAATACGGTACTTGATTAAAGCAACAACTCAATAGTGGCAGTAATGTTCTCTAACTGGCAACCAGCATAGAACAAGTTAAAATTTTAATGAGATCTGCATGTGACCATAATTGATGCTTGGATTGAAGGGAATGTCCAATGTTGAGTTTTTTCTTAGAAAGGCTGGGCTATATATGGTGAATTCTCATTACATCTTTTTGTTCTATTTTAATGCAATTTGACTTTGGAATGTTTCTTCAATCTTCATCGAAGTCTGTGCTTGTGTCTGTTTATATTGGTTTGTGAGTAGGAGTCAACATGTCATGTCTGGGACATTTGGAGACATTTCAGACTTTAAACCTTGTAAAGGATTTAATATCTACTGATTCAACTGAAAGTTTTTTTTAGAATTCAATTTTCAGTATTGAAATAAAAGATGTAACACACTTACATACTGTATTTATTAGCTTTGCTTATTGACGGGCGGGAACTCCGTTTGAAGCCAGTATTCTATGAATCTGTGTGCATGTTCTGCAGATGTGTTCCGCATCGGTACACCATACTGCATTTGCACAGCTTTTAAACCAGCAATTTTCTAATGTTCCACCTCCATGTGTGTGTATCTGTACATATATCTGTAATGTTTTTCTTTTCAATTCCAAAACTAACGTTTTCTCACTTGAAACAAAAATGTTAAAACTTGAAGGAAAAGAAATAAAATCATAGTAAGTTTAAGTAAAATGTTGAAACTTGTCTTTTGACATTGTAGCTATAGTGGTGTAATGGTAAGATTTGGATATCAGCTTGTAGCATCTTTTACACACTTCCTCACCCTATTTTACATGTACAGATTATCATAGATATACTGCATGATGATGCCATCATGTTTTTCCACCAGGATAAAAGCAGGGATTCTTGCTGTGCTTTGTTTTATCTTTCAGGAAAATCTTACAGTTTGAAGATTTTTATTGTTTAAGATCCAAAATAAGATCACATGGATTTAAGTGCCTGGTAAATGGTACTACAGGCTCGATGAAACTTTGTAGTTGAATAAAAAAATATACATGCATCTATAGGCTTCATCAATGTATGTTGCATTAAGTGATGGTGGTTTCGTTAGCCTACCTGCCTATATGGAATATTTTGACTTGAAAAGCTTCATAAAAAAATATGTGACCTATCCAGAATGACCCTATCTTAAGCATTGACTTCTTTTCAAACAACACTTGAAGTTTTGTATGAAGTTAGTAAGACATCTGTCAACATTTCTTCAGGCAATAGCCTCTTTATGATTTGCACCTTTCCAAACAGTTAACTCCTAACAAATAATTTATCAAAGTTCAGCCTGATACATTTTGGTTGGTACCATCTAGTTCCCATGTATTGTGGGTAATTATTTCTACATTACTCATCCAGTGAGCCTTACTGTGAGTTTATCTTAAATTGACCGCCAGGATGTCCATGTGCTATCTTTATACTTAATACTGACCTTTTGTTTATAAAGCTAAATGCTAATTAAATTAATCTACCAACCTGGGTGATAAAATTATTTATTTTCTTGTAACTTAGTGACTGCATATGTTACCTAGTTTTGTTGCCCCATCTGAAACATGGAAGATTGAGTGGATGTTATGGAGAATCAGTCGATCTATCCATATTGCTCTAGGGCATATAGCTTTTGATGAGCTTGTAAACACATTTTTTCAGGAGCATATTAGCTCTAGACATATTATATTATCCACTAAACAGTTCAATGCCTTGGGCCCATTGTTGTTTGTCCCGATAACATCTTCAGTAAATAAATAGTATAACCATATAGAAGACAAAACTACACTACAAATGTTGTGTTCTGATATACTGGCTCGGTATCCCATTATGAAGATCAATAGTTAGGCAATTTAATTATTACAGAAAAAATATTTTCAGCTGTTAATGTAGTCATCCCTATGCACCATTGTGCTTGTGAAGGTAGAAAACAAATATTTTCTTAACATATATCGAATATACGAGAAGAAAATGGTTTGGCCTTCAAAAGTCCAATAACATAACCTTGTGTATGATAAAACAGAATACCTGAAGAAATTGGTCTGGCCTTAAAAACGTCCAATGAATTACATTTATAGATAAAGCTAGCTAGATTTTGATAAAGATTTTATTGTGTTTTTGTTCCCTATCAGATTTACAAGGGCTATAGATAGGCTGTATTTAATTGAACAAAGTATATTTGTGTTTCATTTGTAATTTTACACCTTGTGCTACAAATGTGTGGATTCAATAGTTATTTTATACCAAATGTTGGAATATTTGTAAATGTTTAACAGGAAATGGTAAAGTAGGAATAATCTTTGTAAATCTTTAAAATGGTAAATGTATAAATATGAAATTCACTTTGTAGATCTTATGCTATTTGCTTGATTTGTGAATATTTCTGGGAATCAGCAATTTCTCACATTTGTCAGTCAGTACTGTATTGTGTGAAACTATTTACATGGGTCTCCTGAATATTCCATGTATTTCCGTTGGGCTATCAAGTTTGTTATTTCAAGGAGTTGAAACATTCTAGCAAAACATGTTATCATAGTGATAGGTGGTCTGTAAAAGTTTCTAATTTTAATTTGTGAAGTTCTTTGAATATTTGGTTGGCATTGGTTGGCACCACTTGACATGAATTCACACGGCTTGCAAGTTAGCTGGCATGGACTATGAGTCCATTGATTTTACCAAATAACAGCTATAATCACCTTCATGTTTGAGTAATTATATTATGTTTCTATTTTCAGGCGATAAAGAACAAAAGTTTGAAATTCCAAGTGTGAAGGCTTAAAGTAAACCAGACCTGCCTCCATGATTACCTGAAACAATCAATCACTTTCTTTTAACGCTGGATTTCAATGATTGAAGTTACTGATGTTTCGCTATTTAAATGAAGGAAAAACATATTACCCAACAAGAACCAGATGAATTTAATGGTGTTAGTACCCAACCATTATAGTTAGCAAGCTTCTGAGATGAAGCAGATCTTACCCAAGCCTCTGTAGGATGTAGATCTGATGAAGTCCATACACTAGCACATGTGGTGTGCATGAGTTTGCAAGCTTTTATAAGATAACAGACAGACAATTTACAGCTGTGATAAGAATTGGAAATATTTTCATTCCATTCTGTGGATTTTAAACCTTACTGATGAAAACAGCATCATATTTTTAGTGTATTGTTTCTAATTCTTGGACTTCCTGCTCGGAGAGTTAAGTGAGTGGCAGGAGGCGTGTGCCAGACTCAGTGTATAATTGAGAGAGAAATGTGCTGGCTAGGAAAGTAGGAATCTTCTATAGTGATATATGAGGAGATCTGCAAAGTTTATGATCGTTTTAATTGGTTTTTACCTGCATTATTATAAAGATGTGCAAAACATAAAGGAACGGAAGTAATAGTCTGGTATGGGAATCATGAAGCAGCTGAGACCTTGAAGTGTGTGCCTGCTATTTCTAAACTGATCATTTAGTCTTAGTTAATCATTCAAGAGGTTTTAAAGCAGTTGGATGCATCAAATTATTTTAACTCAAGTGAAATTCTGACTGTTAATAGAGCTATTAGCAATTAAGCTCGAATTTTATAACAGTGTGAATGTAAATTCCTAGGTTTTTATTACTGTGTGGTGGATTATTGGATGTTTTCCATTCTTTGAATTGTGAGAAAGCTAATTCCCATTTATGAGTATTGTGGCATGTCAAATGACTGTATTTCCATTTTATTATGTCGGAGGAACTCATTCCACCTTTTACTGGCCCTATGTCCTCTGAAACTGCCCAGTTTAGGGCTAAACAAGCTGTTGAATATTATCATAAGCAAGTGAAGGTTCAGGCTAAACCAGAATTGCCAAAGCGATCTAATCGAGGAGACAGAGATGAAAATAACTTTGATCATCGGGACAAGGTCAATGGATACCGTGGGCAATATGACCAGAAACGTTTAAATGTAGACGGACGACAGAGCTCTCAAAGTGTGCATTATGATCACTACGAGCCACCTCCGGAGCGGTTTGTTCGGGGCGGCCAACGTGCAACCGTACATGGTACGAATTCAGGAAGAAGCTGGATGCAAAATCGCGAAAACAATGTGCCAAACAATACCAAGGTTAGTCAGGAAATTCATCGTGAACATAGATCAGGATCTAAGAAGCGGTACAGCCGTGGATTACACAGAAGTAATAGTAACTTAGAGGAAAGTATGGAATATATAAATGTTGATAACTTAGATCTCTCTCGCCGGGAGTACGGAAGCACGTCATCACTTGATATGTTAAATTCAAACGCTAGTAATGATAGTTTCTTTCAAATGTTGGAAAATCTGAAACCAGTGAACATGGACCAGAGGAGTCCAGCTCCTTCAAAGTTACAGGAAGTGTTGCTAAGGGGATCAAAGGTTGATGAAAAAACTGAAAAAAGTCAAACATTCTTGAGAAATTTAGAAAAAATAGCCAATGGTTCTGTTATAAACAATCGTCCATTGTCCGATGAGGTGGACGATGGAAGCCAAAGTCCGCGAACTCGTGCAAAATTCAAACAAAAGGAACGGAAATTAAGATCTAAATCCATCACACCAGATGTGGGGCCTGGTGTGTGGAAAAGATTTAGGAATAAAAACGAGACTGAAACTGGTGCCAAATCTAGTGAAACCGGACTTGACAATGACGTTAAAGGTGACGACAGGTTTAGACGGAAAGCTTTTGTGCATTATGACAGTCAAAGTATCGGCTTTGATGTCAATCACGTAGTGAAAACCAAAACTCCATCAAATATATTTTCTAACATATCAACAGGTGCTTCAGCTGCTTCTGGTACCCGGGAAAGTTACGCCGGGGAAGCAGACGATCCCGATATCATCGCCGATGATGGGGATGGAAGAAACAATGACCTTGTTCAATCATGTTCATTCTTTCGTAACGAGATAGGCGGAGAGGAGGAACGTGTGATAGGTTTGACTCAAAGTACCGCCACTAAACATGTGCAGCAAGGGAGAGAGAGAACTCCAGAAAGTAGTGCAATAACATTATATCGTTCATCTGAGTGTTGTGGAGTTACAATTCTAGACTGTTCACCCACTTCTGTTGGACATATCCTTCCACCTCATATGAAATTGAAGGGTTATGTGATAGAGTTTACAGACTCGGGTGCTATGTATTACAGACATTTCTTCAATGGGCAAGGTGAGTCTAATGTTTCATACTTCAGTCTTTTACTCTATGGTCCATATTTTACACTCAATGAATATACTGGTGTTTTGGCTATAAAATGCTAAAATCTTGGTCAAATTGAAGCTTTTGAATCAGCTCCAATAAATTAATGAAATAACCTGCATGAATACGATAGACATATTAGACCCAATCCAAAATACTGTTATTGCTGTAGGTAAATGGATTGGGGGTCTTTTGAGTAAGGTCATATCATTCTTATTTCTACAAGTACAACTGTATGATTGTACATATTTAACTTTTGGTATTTAGATACAAATTGAAACTTTAACCACCAAGTGTACAATTTATGTAGTATAACTGTTTTGAATTGATTTCATTCATGAGCCCAAGTTTAAGGACACACCTGCATATTTGAAATTCTTACCTTGCATGTTCACATAGATGATGCATATATCAGACTTTATATACAAATATTGTATTACTATTACATATTTTATGCGTGTATGACAGTTAAAATAGCATTTAGGTACTCAAACCTGTTATAAATAAAATAATGATATATTAAAGGTACTATAGAATATATGCTGGGTCATCATTATTTATCCAAATGTTATCTGTCTGTTGTACATTCGTAGTTTGACAGGTTCTGATATTGTGGCCATTCTTGTCTAATGCTACATAAATTATATCTATGAATGATGTACTTTTTGTCCCTGAATGCCTTTTATCTCCTTCGAAGATTTATTGCACTCTTTATATAAATGCTTTCATTGACTTTATACACAGTGCATATTGTATCACTGGTGATTGGTCGTTTTACTTGGTTTGTGTACAAAATAGATTATGGTACTTAGTAACTGAATTACCATCTTGAAGATCTATGCATTTTACATTGATTTTTGCTTGGCTTTGTCAGAACTATTAAATCCTACTTGTACCAATGTAGTAATTTAACAAAATGCAAAAAAATATTTGTCTGAAAAGCCATTACATGCGGGTAAAAATAATGTGAAAAATCTTGACTGTTGACCTACCACACATTTATGATATGAGATATTGTACAGATATCGATTGTTCTTATCAAGAAATTATATTGTTTTATGATGTTTTCCTTTTTCCTTATTTGAGGGTTATGATGGTATGAGGGATTATTTGATGTGGTCTTATCTCCTCCGACATGTCATCGTCTTGTGTTACTAACTTAGAACAAGTTGATAGAATGTGTAAAACTGTGGCCAACAGATAAACCTAGGCAAAATTTGTGGTTCATTGATAATAGATTTGTGTTCAATGTCTTTTTGCCATAATTTAAAGTGAACATAATTAATTAATTATACATTGTGTACCTTGATTCCGTATTGAGTGGAACAATTTATTGACTCCTTTATATAATGTCTGGCATGACAGCTATGAATGATGACCATACGTTTTCTCTGAAATTGTTCCAAGTAATAATCAAAATCATGTCGTAGTTAAGCAAATGCATGTGTTTTAGACCCTGAAAGTTGACTTATCTACTGAATACTAAATTACATCCCTCATTTTGCTATGAACGTTTTCCCTGATGGAGGTTTCTTAAATTCTTAGGTGGCCACCTTTGAACAAAAAAAGTTCAAGGCATTGAAGTTTTCATGTATTTACGAATAAATAATCCTATGTTTTTCACTTTTGAAATAAAATTCATAAATGTGATTTGGTAGATATAGCAAATAGAAATGTTATGGCTGGAGCAAAACCTGTTCATCATCTTATTTGTTATGTGTTTTACGTGTTTTGTTCATTGTATTAAGTGGTGTGTTTTTATGTCTGAACTACATGCTGATATCATATTTAACATAGTCGTTTGTGTGACTGCCTTATTACATTGGACAGTTTTTGTCGAAAAAAAATCATTTTACATGGTGACTTGGCTTCTGATGTAATTGCTTTTTAAAGTTGATGAGATATTTTTGTATACATTACTCATGGTCTGTACAAGTGTAAGGTTGTTATTACATCATGTACATGCATGCATTACTTGTAGTACTTGTTACACATGTTCATATATCATGTACTGATGCAGGTACACAGTGTTGTGATAGTATGGACTGCCTTTCTGATGTCTGTGGTAGGGGACTGCATCAGTAAAATGATAACTTCAATGCAATTCCCAGAAATATGGTGTATATTGTTGCAATGTATTTGTTTGTTTTCATTGGAGTTACACAGTCAAAAGTTTGTGGTCATTTGATCGTTTTTGTCTAGCCAGATATGACAATGGACAAACATTGATGACAAAGTTGTATGGTTTTTCAGCAGTTCAGCAAATTCATAAACCTGTTTGATTTTGTAACTTTCTAAGTTCTTTCAACAAGCAGAATTCCCAAAGAAAGCTAGCTGTGCTCTGCAGACCAATACACCGATAAGTATTCTCGGTTGCCAACAATTTTGAAATGGTAGCCTACTCACTGTATGGTATTATTCCAGATATTGGCATGTCCATGTCAACTGACACCTTGGCCAATTTTGATGTTTGATTGAATATTCTGTATATAATCTTTCACACAACATTCTATTTACTTGTGTTTAGTATGGTCTGGCTAGCTCACTCAGTTCAAGTAAAGCTGCTAGACTTTATGTCTACAGGCCAATCTAGGTTTCATTCCACAGGGTTGGCAAGGTTACATTCTACCCTGACATTGGTCTGTGGACGTCAGGTGCTTGCGGAATGGCAAGTAATGGTTCTGATTAATTATTACATAGACTTTCAGAACAATAATTTGATCAACTCAGTCCCATTTACTGATAATTTCACTGAAAAATGGTAATAAAAACATGTAAAGATCAAAACAAATCCTTTTGTGTTTATAGATCAAGGTCTACTCTCGTGATTAATGTATTAATGTACAAAATGTATAATATGTATAGGATCATAGGATTTATTTATCCTTATCATAAGAACAAGTAATTAAGTACTCTTACACTCTTACAAATCCGGAATATAATGCATTTATTATGTAATATTTCTACTGGGTAAAACTGATCCTAATATTATATATTCAATACTTAAGCTTAACTCCTTACAATATTTGACTTGAATTGAGGAATTTCTAATCGTCAAGTTAATTAGTACCTTTGAAAAAGATTTTATTTGGATGAATTATTGTCTTGACTGGCTGTAAAATGATGTGTGTATTTGAATGTTTTTCTGGCATATGTTGTATATATGTTTATACACAAAATGTATGATGTGTTATGACAGCAAAGAATTCATTTATTTGCATAATTATTCAGGTACAAGTCCCTATCCCCCTTTAATAGGAAATAAGATATAAATCGGTGATAATGTAACAAATGAAATTTTAATTGTTTGATTGAAAGATTGAATGAAATGTTTTAGTTATCTTGACAAGCATTTATCGCTGAACATTCTTTGGTTGAAAGAAATGGGAATTGAACTGATGATGCCTGTTGTCAGATGATATTCTAAGCATGGAAGTTAAAACCTCTGACAATGTGTTATTTTATTTGCCGAAGCTATAATTATTATTGACTGCAGAATGTTGAAATGACTGCAATCTGCGTTTATTGTTCTTTGAAATTGCCATGTAACATTTTGTTTGCCACTTAACATGGTTCAATGATGTGGGCTTGGTTTTCATGCTTTCATCTTTGTTAAAAATTACTGACTCTAAAATGCTGGGTTTGACTGTTTATTTAGTCTGCAAGGATTTGTTATTGCCTGCACACTTTGGTTATAGCAGATAATGAGGTTGGATTCAACATCTGGAAATTTTGAAATAGCTGCAATGTCATCTTATTGTTAGTGTTCTGCGTAATGGTTTAACAGTTCCCATAAAACAGTTTATCTGGCATGTCTCTGTATGATAAACCTTATCTATATCTTCCTATTGTCTCCGTGCACATCTGTGTTCCTGAGTTCTGCTGTTCTGTGTGTTTCAGCAGCCATGCTCATGGTCACATGCACCAGTACCGTGTATAAATATTCGCTTTATCTACATTGTTCCTCCTGGTATTCTAATTTCAGGCTTTTTGGTATATTAGCTTGTGCAGTTTTGAGTGTCAACTTGTGATCAGACTCAGAAATTATTTACAAATGCCAAATATTCATCAGCGTCATCCTCGTCATTATCATCATTTCCAGTGATTGCCTCACTTTAATTTGAATATCCTCAGGATTTGATTATCCTGGTATTTCACAAAATATTTGTGAAGAAATATTGTAACATGTTGAGAACATCATAGTAATGGTATAAGCCGAGGGTATTCTGTTATCAAACTAATTATGAAACAAATTGTTGGCAAGGGTAAAGAAAACACCCTGTTTTTTGTCGATAAGGCTGGAGTTTCCTAGATTTTCCAATTCGACATTTGCTTTATCAATATCATAATAAGCAGTATGATTATAAGATTACTTAAGTGGAAGATGTGTTGCTTATCTTCAGTATATACCTGGTGTGTTGTAGTATGATATATTACTTGGTGGTCTATCGGGGTTACTGTGTGGGAAACATCTCACAGCTAAAGGTCACAGGTTCAATCCCTTCATGAAATCAATTTTTGCCCCGACAGATTTCTATAATTCGAAAATTGGGCTGTGGGGCTCGAAGCTATTACACTCTGTATTCTTATATGACCCCAACCCACTAGCTCACACTTACAGTATCAAAACTTTGTATGCAAGCTAATTGCTCATAATAGGAAGGAACATTTTGGTGTCATGGGAGGTCCATTCCGTTATTTCTTACACCCAGGTCACATGGGAAGTCTCTGTTGTTGTTTCTTGCTGAAGGTCATTAAGCAAAGTATCTCAGTATTCGCTTGTAAGTACATACAAATATATAAAACTTGTGTAGAATTGTGGTGGCTGCTTCCTGACTGTGTTAATGTTTTTGATGTAGTCATTATTATTCATTGCTTATACTTATTCCTTGTCAGATTCTGTCATCTTGGTCATTTGTCAGTCAATCACTGGTAAAGTAGTTTGAGTCGTAATTGAACGTTATTGAAATTTAATGGAAACTTGCATGAGTAAATTTTACACTGCAAAATTAGGGAAATGGTATGCATTGCCATGGTGTGGAATGTAAATATTTTAAAGCAATAAATTTAATTTAGAGCTTTTTGCATTTTACTGTTTACTCGAGTGAACAATGTTTGCTATAAAAGTGATTTAGAGCCTACTGCAGTCACTGGTTACTCATGCAAACTATATTTTAAAGTGTAAATTGTACTAAATAACCTTATTTTTCTTAAAATTTAATGACTGATCCCTGGTGTAAATGAGTGATCCCTGGATACATGTTAATAGAGAGATGGTTAATGTCCGCTTTGATGTTGTGATTGGTGTATTGATTGTAGCCATTAACAAGTGCCATAAATCAGTGGATAGTCAGTGGTTCTAGCCAGGGGTTCATTATTATGATATAATGCAGATTAAATGCTTGGAAATACAGTTATCTCTACTAATCACCACCTATTGTTGGACAATTATTGCTGCCAATGGTTGTTTACGCTAAAGCTTAACTTGCTATGCTTGGCTTTGCTAATGTTACTGATTGCACATAATAACCGCATTGTGAAGTTAGTATTTATTCCACTTCATTTACCCAACCATTGATCTCTTCTAAGAGTGAGGGGTAAAATCATGTTCATCATTGATCCATGCATGATGATGGTCTGCATCATGTTACAAAGGCACCAATCATCTACCTTATATTTCACTCAGAAAACAGGATCATCTTCTGTCAATACAAATCTTTGTATTAGCTCAGTTAGTAAAATGGTAACTTGAATGCTGGCAGGAGAAAGCCACTGGAACTGCCTTGTCATGCTGTCAGCATTGTTTTAATGTTTGTGAAAGCTGCATTGTCTCTTTCTGTCTTGTAATAGTTCAAAAAAGTGTCTAGTCATATTCAGTTGTCTCAGTTTCATCTGTCTGATGACATTCTTCATATTGATTTAGAAAAGGTTGGGAATCTCATGTACTGTACACAATATCTTAGACTCTCGGTCAATTGTTTACAAAACATGTCTTCATTGTCATAATTATAACCTTTTCTGAACTGCAACTTGAAAGTTTGTTTAAAACTGTTCTTATAAAAATGATTTACGATTATAGTTTATCAATTGGCTATCGTTGTTTTGATGAGGGGTTTTGTAGGGTGTTATTTATAAGGATCTGCATATCTGCATGACGAAGCCCATCTGCTTTCTGCATTATAATTTACCCTATCCCACTTGCTGTATCTGTTTTTTCTTTCAATTAGATTTGATTAGGAGAGATTTCATTATGCATGGAGTATTTAGACAGTAAATGAAAAATGGGGGATAAAATCTGGCAGAGATGTTGCCACCTGTTAGCTGTTGTCAGTCAAGTATGCCGAGGCCAGCAGCTGCCTTCCTTCCCTGGTGAACTAGATGGTACAAGTATCAAATCCCTGTGGCTTCTAACAAGGAGACCACCAGGAATGAGGAATAATAACAATCACAATATAAGGGATAATCAGTGAAACTTGATACAGGAATCTGAAACATTCTGTACAGTTTTCACTACTGCAGGAAAAGATAAAGTAGATTCTATCAGTTGTCGAAATAAGAACTAAAATTGTAGATAGTTGTTTCCAAAAAAGCAATTTTATATCTGACAGTGTGATGATATGGTTTTAGGGAACCCATCCTGTTTTATTAGGAATTAAATTCACCTCAGTATTAACAAGTCATTATAGCTGTCTAACGCTAGACTGTAAATTCTATACTTATCACTTGGCATTCTGTGAGGTAATAGTTTGGCATGCAACTGACTGCGTATGTACAATAAATTATGCAATAGTACATAAAACACCCCTGCTCCTGTAAAATGCATGTTGGTACATTGGTTTTGATCTTACAATTGCCAAGATCATGGTATTGCATTAGAAATATGTATTGTATTGGGTATTGTATTTGGAATTTGTATTTGGGTATTGTATTTGGAATTTGTATTGGGTATTGTATTTGGTATTGCATTGTACTAGGTATTCTTATATATAATATTTGGTATGTATGGTATTGATCATTGTATTGTATTGGATATTGCATTGTATTAATCATGTGTTGCATTTGGATGTTGCTTGGGTACTAAGTATTACAATGTATTGACTATTTTATTGTGCCATATTTTATCATTTTTATGTTACATGTATTGTTATATTTTTATTCAGTGCTAGCTGAATTGACCAAGTGAATCATTGACCTCCACCTATGTCCCTGTAGTACTTAGATATGCAAATATAATAGAGAATTTGCATACACATTTCTTGGGTTTTATCAGAGTTTGAATACCATTATGCAAATATGAAATTGAATTAATGCTTTGTATTTTCAGAGCACCAGAATTATTTTGGCATTGACGACAATCTTGGACCAATCGCTGTCAGCATTAAACGTGAGAAATTAGAGGAAAGAGAAAACCACCTTGGCAAGTCAGAGAGTGGACTTCATCAATATAGGATCATACTTAGGTCTAGTGAGGTGAGTGTTACCATCATACTCTAATGTGAGTCTATGAGGTGCTGGTCATTGTTGTAGCAACCTTTCCTTGTTATGTGCGTAGCTGTTCAGTGCACAACTACTTTTACAAAGTATTGCAAAAGAATGCTTCATTCTGCCTTCAATAAGATCAAGATTACAAATATTTTCCCATTTTATGTTCATCACTGTGGTGAATTGAATGAAGCTATTATGGTTGACTAAGATGACTGGCTTCTATAGGATGGACCAGTCTAGTGATATTGATTTATAGTTTGATTTTATGTATACAATCATGTTTTGACTCTTTGGAGTTTAGTTTGGATACCAGTCTCAGAATACAGCTTTGTCATTGGCCAATTCAAGATAGGGATAGAAAACAACCAATCAGGTGTTCAAGTTTTAAGACTGGTTGTCCAAATCTGAACAACATCTGACATATCTATGTTGTATCTGGCTATCAATTCATACTGCTTGTGTTCATACTGCTTGACCTTAGTTAGTGGTATACTAGCAGTGTTAGTCAGCTGTTTGATCCTTGTATGGCCTACAGCTAGTGCATAGGTTGGGTTAGGTGTATGGTATAGGACTGTTTAAACGAGCATACCACATGAGATTTATTTTAACACTTGAAGGCAAATGCACACGTCAATTAATGATGAAAATGTGCATGTAATTACTCTAGCACATACATAGAATGTCTAGAGGCAATTACTATAAAATAACGCATGAATGTATTACCTATTAGAAGTTGATATATTTTATCTCTGAGGCTAACAGTTTCCCACAGTTCTGTATTCCTGGTACAGGTAACTTATAATGCTTGGCATAGAAGAGATTAAAATGCTGACATTCCTCATTGTTACATTGGTGGAAGAAACCTTTCGGAAGTCATCTTCGTTATTTGAAGAAACGCTTCCCTTGTGAAAACATCAGATTCTTTGTTTTTATTTAGACAAACATTGAATTCTTACATAAATAATCATACCCATATTACATACCTTATCCATTTGTTGGTTCATTAAGCACAAAGTTTTTACCATGTACTTTAGGTAATTTGTATCCCAACCAGTTGAGGTATACTCTATTCCAGTGATCTCATACCCCCACCATTATCAGTAGGCCAACTATGTCTCCAGCAATGTAACTCAGGTGTTGGCTTTCAGGGTTTTGATTTTCATCCGTTTTGGGGGAAGCTCTGAGAATCATTACTTGAACTGTCTTCATGAAACTTATGCAGAATGTATGATGTAGAATGAGCATAATGTTTTTGTTAAGTATTGTATTCACTGCAGGCAATATTTACTGATTCACAACTAGAGTTACGACCCTTGAATTCACATATTTAATTTATGTTCTCTGGGGAGTTGCAGAAAGGTTGATTCTGGTTGTCTGGCTCTTTGCATTTGATGTTTAATCATCATTTGAAAATAGCATATTGAGCCAATAAATGCTACCTGCTTTTAATTAAAGCCAACTTCATATTGACATAGTGAAGAGGAACCCATTGTTTCACAATTTAGAAAGGAGAACACAAAGATTACAGATTAACTGACAGGGGTTATACAGATAAATGCCCGGTTCATATAGTCACATACTGATGTATGGGCTGAAACAGAACAACGACTGCCATCTTAATTATCTTGCCTTGATAAAACTTGCCTGACCATTAAAGGAATGTGTCATATTTATGGCTCATAGGAGGGTTGTATAGCCCCAGCCTAGCAATGAACTTCATTAATAAACTATCCCATACTTGGTATTATTAGATGGAACCCCATGTCTGTTGATCTTAATTTATCATTCTGTGAGAATATTTAAGTATGACATGCATGTGACATTTTCCCAGGGGTGCTATTGTGAGGATTTATTGTTCTCTGCATGTTTTATAGAGGGGAGGTTATAGGGATATGGTGGCTGCTTGATGTGCTGAATGAGTTTTGTCAGTGCCGCTATTCATGTAATAGCACTGTAATGAAACACCCAAGAAAATGGTTTTGGTTAAACCTTTAATCCATAGTTAACCCTTTAATCCATAGCAGACCATTCTGACTCATCTCCTGAGTTTAGTTGTGGTTAATAGTTCAATTGTGATACAGTATTGTTATGCCTGGTATATCTTCACTTATTTTCAAATAGTCAGTATAAAGATGGTTTACATTATACAATAATCATAAGGATAAATAAGTTCTTTGAAATAAAGGATTAGATAAATTATCTATTGTCAAAATGACACACAGTGTGAGGTTCATTCTCACAGTGGTATGCCTTCCATGCAGTGTGAAGTATACCCTTGCATGCTCAGGACGATATTTCTTTTGTTTGTTGAAATATTTCAGCAATGAGAACACTCAGTGCTGTTATCTTCCTTGTGTAATGTAAAAAGGATAATAAATTGAATATTAAATATGAATTGTTACCATACTATAGCTGTTAGGTTACTTAATTGTCACCCCATGCATGTTAGTCATGTCTCCGACATATACAATACATAGAGGACATTCAAAACCTGGTTTGACATACAGGTGGGCATCAACATCGCTTAATATCCTACTAGATATCTCCTACGTCATATCTACAGGAGAAGTTAAATTTTGGCAGAGTGAAGGCCCTTGTTCATGAGTATGTTTTTTTGGTCAAATTTTAGTTTGTGTTTTCTGTACAATTATCAATTTATAGATTACTGACCCTTTTTGTATATGGTTGTATTGAGTGGAGGGGTTTTAAGGTCTGAAAAGGGTTAAAATAGTTGTTGAACGGTCTGAGAGACTGATTACTTCTAGAAAGGTTACAGTAATAGTTTGGAGTGGTTGTTAGGTCTTGAGAGATGGATTGGGCAGATAGTACTGTCTAGAGAGGTTGTACCTTGTTGAGAGGTTGCACCATTTGAAGAGATGGTAGTGTGAGGAGAGATATATTGTGAGATGAGATTGTACTATAAATCTGGAGAGGTTGTATGATAATTGTGTTTTAGACTAACTGTCATGCTATGTTAACTCACCATTTTACTGTATGGTACATGACTTATTGGAGGTCCTCCTAGTTGTTCCCATGTTATACCATCAGACAGTAATTGACTTTCAATGTCAGTAGATGTTTGTAGATTTCATTGATGTAACAAATAGATACAAGAACGTCATTCTGACTGGATGAATGTCTTACTGTCAGATTTGTTTACTTTAATAGGTATGAGATTGGCAGATGGCTGGCTGAGACAATAGACATATTTTCACCTTCAATCTTGACAGCATCTTTGTTTTATATGAGCAGGTTTAAATGTAACCTGAAATGTGTTAAAACAATTCAGTCTCCCCACGTGATCTTTGGCAAGGTAGACATGTCCTTGTATATGTCTGACTAAGTGTTGCGTTATCATTGGCTACGGTCAGGTCCTCCCTAGTTATATCATTGGCTATGTCCTGTTACATAGTTACAATTGTTGTGTATGGGGAAAATATCAAAACTGAAATAATAAGTTCTGGTTGATCCAATTTTCCAGGAAAACTGGCTGCTGTATAAAATTGAAAAATACATTGAAAGTTAGTGTAAAAATGACAAATAAAAACCTGACTGGGTTATAAAATTACCAATTATGGTGCTACAGCAGTGTGCTTTATACAGGTTGATTGGTGCATATTGATCATGACATGTAGAATGGAATGTAGGAATGTGGGAAGAGTTCTCTATATTGTTATAATGCAATGATTACCTTCATCTATCGATCAGTTAATTGATCAACTTATACCTGAGCAGTGTAATATGAACTCATTCAATAATTGGTCTGTGTAAAATATATACATTATTTATCAGCATCCTGATTTCAATATCTCATATTGTGCGAAACTATTAACCTGCATCAGCTTTCTGATTTCAATATCTTGTATTGTGCGAAACTATTAACGTGGCATCAGCTTTCTGATTTTGTGCGAAACTAGTAACCTGGCATTAGCTTTCTGATTTCAATATATTGTATTGTGCGAAACTATTAACCTGGCATCAGCTTTCTGATTTTGTGCGAAACTAGTAACCTGGCATTAGCTTTCTGATTTCAATATCTCGTATTGTGCGAAACTATTAACCTGGCATCATTTATAATCAACACTTAATGCATAATTGTCTTACTCTCAAGTTCTTTATTTAACAATTTAAAACATTCATATGAATGTAATAGTGAAAACATGCAAAGATTATTAGAGTTCTAAGTGAATACAACTGGACAATATTAATTTGAGGCTAATTGTACATTTCCAAATCAACAAACAAGGAAAATTTGCACCAGTTTTCATGGATAAACAAACATGCTGATTAAGTCATGCGTTTTGTATGAAACATGAATGTAAACTTCCGTTTGTAAAAACTTAGAAACTGGCTGATGTCATTCTGGAATGTCCATGTCAGTCGCTTTTGTCAGACAGCTTGTTTTAAATACTCACCACACAATTAATGATGATGTGTGCTCTCATTTATAATTGTTGTAATTGCTTTGATGTTGTCAGCATGAGTATCCTATACTGAGGTCATCCATTGTTCATTCAGCATGAACTCTTCTTTGTTTTATTGTTCATTTATGGTTCCAGCACTATCTCAGTATCAGGTTTCACTTTGTTGTATTTTTGTCAAAAGAGAAATGATTGTGTCTATTTAAATGTGTAAAATGTTACATTGTTTGCTGGACTCTATCTTAGCCAACTATCACTTTACAGTAGAACCCTCCTAGAGCGACAACCTTTGTGTTTGATAATTTCAGCTGTTGTTTGGAGGTTACTAAATTTCAGCTGTTGTCCGAAGTTACTGTGCATGAGAGGTTACAATTCTAGACTCCAGAGATAGTACTTGTATTGAAGGAAATGTGTTGCTAAAGAGAGGTTATTGTTGAAAAGTGGTCAGTGAGTGAGAGGTTTGATGGTGGAAAGAGGTTGTTGTTAAAGAGAGGTTATTGTAAGAAAGAGCTGGCTATTTAAAAGAGGTTGTTTGAGTTTGTGTGAGGTTCTAATTTTGAGAGGTTTTTGCTAGAGTTAGGTTTGAAATATAGTTGTTTCACTGTAAATTAATAGCATCAGTACATCATGTCCTTGTTGAAGTATTTGATGAAATTGGCAAGTATGGAATGTTTGGTATTGTGTGTTGGTGTTTGAATACCTTAAAACACTCGACCCCTAGAGTTGACCTTAATTCTTTCTTGTGATGTTTCATGTTTATAACAACACAAATATGGCATGCTTGTTGTAGAATTATTGAATGTGTAAAAGTATGGAGTTAATTTCCACCTTAACTGTAACATGATACAGTGTGATAGAAAACATGAGTCAGTTGAGATATGAAAGACCACCTATACTGTTCGTATTGATTGTGTGTTGACAGTATTTCACTCTGAAGTTCTCATAAATTGTAAACTGGTCATTTCATTACCCGGCTGCCTCTCATAGTTCTCAAGCAGGTGATGAGTGGATGAATAAGATATTGTGTGAAATGGTACACAACATTTTAGCATTTAAACCATGTTTAAGATCAGGCAACTCACATTGTTACTCTAATAGCAAATATAATGCTGTATGATTGTACATGGTATTTATTTTGAGGCATTTCAACTTGAGCAAATTGACTCGCTCAATGACATTGCTCTGTATACTCTGTAAGCATAATCTTGCATTCATGATTTTAACATGTATTTGTTTTAACATGTATATGTTATTCATTGTATTAAATGATGGCAATTTTTATCTTGCTTGAATATATAAAATACAAATGAAATGCATGTATGTTCAGGTGTGTTACTAGTACATATAGGTCATCTTCTAAAATCCAGGCATGATTTGATTGATGAGGAGAAATATAGGAATACATTGATTATAGAATAAAAATAAATCTGTCAGGTAGCTTTACAATGTTTACAGTATTAAGGGTTATGTGTATCAATACCATTCTCTTTTTCAGTTGTTAGCATTAAGAGGCGCAGTTTTAGAAGATGCAATACCGGCTTCAGGTCGCCTTAGCAGTTCACGAGGGGTACCAGTTAAAGATCTTCTGGAGTTTCTGGTTCCCGAGGTGCAAGCATCATGTCTACGTCAGGCAACAGCTGGTCAGAAAACATATGATCAGCTGA
Source organism: Spisula subtruncata (assembly GCA_963678985.1). Classification (NCBI taxonomy): domain Eukaryota; kingdom Metazoa; phylum Mollusca; class Bivalvia; order Venerida; family Mactridae; genus Spisula; species Spisula subtruncata. Next base: position 23,874,763 of record OY787661.1, read on the forward strand.
TGAAGGTGGACGAGCAAAGGGTAGGTCGAAATATAATCTTTGATTAATTGATTTACCAGTAGTTTGTACAGGTGCTTTACACTGGGCATGTTTAGGAGTCAAGGACACTATTCAGAAATGGCTTAGGCAAGGCACCTGAACTCCTTGAATCATGTATTTCTGTTGAAATCAGTGATCATTAGCTAAAAAAACCGAATTGCCTGGCCTTATGACTGTAACAGTTGAAAGCCAAAAAACTGTAAATTTGAAGTAAATTAGCCTGAAAATGGAATCTGATATTAATATTTTGTTTCCATCATATAATCAATGCTGATATTGTATTTAGAGATCAATAATCTGCTTGATGGACATTATTTTGTTATCAAATTACAATGACTGTAAGGTTTAAATAACTTTGAGATGCTCCCCCATCTATGGATATGACTGTAAGAGTTGTTTCCCTTTGAAGAAAAGAATGAATGTTGTGATGTATATTTTCAGATTTTCAATACTTACAAGATTGGCATTATGTATTGTAAGTCTGGTCAAACCACTGAAGAAGAGATGTATAATAATGGTATGTGTCATATATTCTAACATTGTATATCATAATTATTATGTACTGAAAAATATTTTAACAAAATTGAAATATCCCTGAATTATTTTCACTCTTACTTTTTTAAAAGCCCTTTAACAGACAGTTGATTGAGGTTTCAAGAAAAACTTCATATGGATATTAATGAAATTAACAAACAAATGTTTTGTGTTTGAGCTAGTTTTGTAATTTTTAGGAAAAAAATGGAAAATTTAATACACCATTATTAGAAAATTTACCAAATCAATTGCATTGTTAGAAAGCATGGAAGAATTGTCCTAACGTTATTTTAATGAACAAATGTTGCATCCAATTTTGTTGCATTTCTTATTGATTTCCTCTTGATTTCTGGTTCATAATTGTTGTAATATTTTCAGAGCATGCTGGACCAGCTTTTGAAGAGTTTTTGCAATGTATTGGTGAGAAAGTTAGATTGAAGGGTTTTGAGAAATATAGAGCACAGTTAGATAATAAAAGTAAGTGTTTTATATTGGTAACAAGTACTGTATCTTAAAAACATTAACATGATGGCAAATCACCTACCCTTCCATGAAAATTTGACTTTTATGTTGACTTTTTTTATCACCTTATCGGAGAACTTACTGGTTCCGGAATACTGGTTAGGTGAATCAACTGTATATAACTGAATACGTTTTCGAAGTGTAACCCGAATAAGCTAACAAACTTACAAAACATTTGTTATGACAAGTTATTCTATAGAATCCCAAACAAACAAATTTACCAATTTATTATGACATGTAATTCTATGTGACTATTGTATTTATTGCAGGTGATTCTACGGGTACTCATTCTGTATATACAACATTCAACAATTGTGAAATCATGTTTCATGTATCAACCATGTTACCATTTACACCAAAAAATAACCAACAGGTGAGTCAGTGACACATATTTAGAGATACACTTCGTGTAAAAACTAAAAACCTTTCTCAGTCTATGAATTTTAAGTTTTGAAGCCATATTATTTGAGTATATTGAGTCATACAAGTCATACAATTGTTCATTGGATTCATGTGAAAAATTAGGAGATTCAGAAAGTCAGATTGAACTTATTTAAGCATACTGTTCTTCTTAATTTGGCCATCAAAGAATTAGAAATGTTTAAAGCTTTGTTAAGAACACATCCAATTTTCCCTAGGACTACCTCTAAAATAATGCGTTTATGTCAAATGTGTGAAAATTCTGATCCAAGTGAATGCCTCTACATTAAAGGTTATGGAATTAGGTTCTGTTTTAGGAAAAAAACTTCTGTTAGGTGCATGTGTATTTCCAATTTATAATTGGCGTTGTTTTAATATTTCAGTTATTACGCAAGCGTCATATAGGCAATGATATTGTAACAATTGTGTTCCAAGAGCCTGGAGCACCAGCATTCACACCTAAATGTGTGAGATCACAGTTCCAGCATGTGTTCATCATCGTCAGAGTTCATCATCCATGTACAGATAAAACCTCATACAGGTATGTTATGATATACAGTATTTTTGAATGATAACCTCCTTCAGATCTGGGTAACTCTTAGATTTTGGGATTTGTCTTTAACGTTCTTGTGTTAAAAATCTATTTATGTAAATGCGACCAATAGCTGTTGAGAATTGGGTTTGATTTTAGGTCACAACAAGTTATTCTTGTCCATGAAAATTTGACAACAATGTATATTTTTCTCCACCTGTGGAGAGGTTGCTGATTCCTTGTTAAAGGGTTTGATAGTGCTGGTAAGCATACAGTCCCAGAAACTGGTTAGGTGAATCAGACACTTTCTTTAACTTTTACTAAATTGTTATATCAATTCGAGATATTTTATAACAAGATAAATTGTTGAGATTTCTAACTTCTTTCTAGCAGGTATTTTGAAGTGAAAAGAGGGAGGAAAACTACAGAATTGAGAATGATGCATACATTATTCTCAGCTGCCTTTGCACATATTGATGTTTAAATGTTATGTTTCTGATTTCAGTATTGCAATAAGTAGGTCAAAAGATGTGCCACCTTTTGGACCATCTATACCTGAAAAAGCCAAGTTCTACAAATCCAGGGACTTCGCTGAATTTTTACTAGCGAAAGGTAAAATTGTATTTCAAATGTGTTACATGTTACACATCTTCATTATTGTGCCCTGTTCCTGGAGATGATAAAATGTCCTGCACATGATTGTTGGTCTTCAGATTAAATCATTTCTGATCGTTATCTCTACTTAGACTAGTATTTTTTCAGATTGTTTAGAAACACCAATAGAAACTGCTGTACATAACAAAACTATTGTGGGTTTCTTTTACTGGGTATAATGATTACTATGTCCTTAAGAGATTTTAACAGTTAAGCAGGACTTTGGTCTGCTAGTGCATTGGATTTGTAACCTGGCGTTGAACCTGAAGAAATATACCAATCCAAATGTAAAAGATTGGGCCAGATTTCTGTCTGACATTGTTGAAAAGTAAATCATTTCATCAGAATTTATATATTGATTTCTGCTGGCATTAGTATTCTACTCGTTATATTCTAGTAGCCATGGTAACATTAACAAGAGATTAATGATCGTTATTAATTGATTTTCAGTAATTAATGCAGAGAATGCAGCTCATCACTCAGAGAAATTTTCTGCAATGGCTGTAAGAACTCGACAAGAATACCTCAAAGATCTCGCTGTCAATTACGTCACTAGCAACTCGTTAGAATCTGCGTCAAAATTAAGTAAGTCTTGGTTTTGTTAAATTTATTTCCATTTGATGAATGTGAAGTAGTTTATCACCACTGGATATCTATTTAAATAATGATAATAATTTAATACTAGTATTAATGATAGTATTGTCAATGTAAGAAATTAATTGTACAGTAGAAGTTTGATGCCTAGCACTACCTTAATTGAGACTGGGATATAATTGATAACCCTATATGAGACATGTACTGTTATATAGTACACTTTAAATTGAATGTATCTTTACTTATTTATGTATCGTATTTCATAAGTGCTTTGTTTAAACAGTACCCGTGTCCATCCTTCAGATGGTATACTGATGTATGAATATATCTGTATTTTCAGGTAAATTTGTCAGTGGTAAGAAGAAAGAAAAGAATCGAGGAAAGTTGATACCAGATAATTTTGCCCGCGGAGCTGTGGTATGGCAAGTACAGGTATGTTTCAGCATGTTACTTATGTTGCATTTAGTTATGTATGTTTTAGACTGTCCACTTTGAATGAGAGAGGTCTAGGGTTTTAACTCAGGCTAAGACATACACAAGTCATTACAAATGTCGCTGGTTTATCATTCTTGCTCAACACTTAGCCTAGTAGATCCAGGTAACTACTGGTTCTCACAATGTCAGGATAATGTGATCGGGTAGTCTCCATATGTCTGAAATACTGTTCACCAGTAAATAGAAATGAGGAAAGGCAGCACTCAACTTAACCAGCTGAGCACAGAAAACATTAACAACATAAAATAGCACATTAACATGGAGCAACGTCCATACATAACGTAAGGAAAAAAACCTTGGACTTCAACTATATTTTGAAAAAAGAATGATTTCTGTTTCAGTTTGGATTGCTATTGCAAGTTGATACTGTGATTACTTTATTATTAAACATTTTATTTCTAGGTTGAAGATGTTGGTAAATCGTCCCCTGTGTTATGTTATCTGGGTATAGCTGCTGAGACGCTGGTTATTGTAGAGCAAACATCTAGAGATGTTATATTTACCACACATTGTGGCTCTATCATTGGTTGGACGTCTCAAGCTTTAAGGTAGGTACATCAATACTGTACATCTAACAATCTCAAGCTTTAAGGTAGGTACATCAATACCGTATATCTAACAATGGTGGTACTGTGCTTAGATAAATGAATGTTTTGAGTGCAAGAAATATGTTTGTAGATGAGCAGTTAAAATGAAATGGAATTGACCCGTCAATAAATTGCTCCGCTAATTATTTGTCTTTGTTTGTCATAAATTAAAAAGAGAATGCATTGGATTCTGCTCTCTACAGTTAAAATATGCTATTTTGATATAGCACAAAATCGAATAAATTAATTAAATTTTCATGATTTGAAAAAACTTATATGCTGAAAACGTTCTTGAAAGAGTGAAACTTTACTGTGCTATATTCCTATTATGTAGTATTTGACTGGCTGTTGGTGATTGGACAATTTGTTGTAAAACTACACAAACTCTTTATTTCCAGCTATTGTATAGCTTGGCTATTTTGACCTTTATGCAAGAACATATTACAAGGTTTTTGCTTTGAATATATCAATTTCCGCAAGCAAATTGTGCAATATCGATATATAAAGATTTGTGTTTTATCACTTGTTACATCTCGAGCGTCTTCGTGATACTCCCTGATTATAGAAAACATACAATCGGTCTTGTAAACGTGGACAATATATTGACTGTCAAATTATGGTAATCAATAGGTCAGGCATAGGTCAATGTGGCCAAGCTATACTAATGGTTTAGTGTGCATATTGTTATGATTGTACTAATGTATTATTATTTACAGTTTAAAGTTATACTACCAGCAAGGGGAGTGTGTTGTTTTACAACCTATCAGTGGAGATATGGAAGAATTACGTGAAATTGTCACCAGATTTGAAGCGGTCACATTTGGTTGTGAGGTAAGCTATACTTAATGTAATGTGATGTTATGCTGAATGCAAAACACTCTTTCATACTGTTTCTATATGTAGCAGAACATGTTTTCAAAGTTCATAGCAAATCTGGTCATGAAATCTGTTTTATTATAAAAACAATATGGTTGAGATTAGCTGAATAGAGTTTAAACTTCAGGAACGATGACAGAATGGGATCTAAATCATTCCATGTATTCAGTGTTGAATAAATAGTAAATGGGTATTAGAATCCAGGCAAAATAAAATGAAAGAAATATTATTTTTTATAGACTTGAGCAATCTATCTATTTGACTTGAGTAATCTTTTTGCCTGGAATTACTACATTTCTTGAATTAATATTATAAAATATTAAAAATGTTTATTTATCACACTTCAGACAGAAGAGCTTAGCTTGAAGAGGAATGGTTTAGGTCAGCTTGGCTTCCATATACAAGCTGAGGGTATTGTCACAGATGTAGAAAACTATGGCTTTGCTTACGAAGCTGGACTTCGAAAAGGCAGCCGATTGGTTGAAATATGCAAAGTTGCTACGGTAACGCTGTCACATGATCAGATGGTAGATTTACTGCGCACGTCTGCTACTGTGAAAGTTGTAGTTATTCCACCACTTAAGGATGGCGGTCCTAGGTACAAGATTTAATACCAACCCTACATTATACTAACCTATCTATAAAGTTTTAATGTATAACACAGAAACACAACTTCAAGTTTGCAATCTTCTTACCAGGTTCTATGATTTATACAATGTTTTCGCATCTCAAATTTTGTAACAGGCTTTTGTTGGGGTTTATATATTTTTGCTATTTTCAAGGGGGGATGAATTGGCCTATTCTAAATTCACAAAACATCTTTTAAATGTTGAGAAAATAGCTCACTCCGCAGATATGCTTTTTAAACCAAGATTTTTGAAATAGGAAAACCGGTGTATCGAACCAAATTTTTTAACAATTATGTTCAGATATAAAAAGGCTATTGCATAATATTTTAACAAAAAGTTAGAAATGAAATGAAAATCTGAAACACTAAAAAAAGGTCAGAAAATTAATGAAGTCGCCCAATGGAACCTGTTAGTGAGATTGCTAACCTTTTGTTAATAAATTAATGATAGATATAGCAGTATAATCACTCATTCAACATTTCCTCATTTACACTGTAGATTGTGTGTATGTCATATCCAAAACCTTCAATTTAACGTTTAGCACAAAAATCTTGTTACTCACAGAGTTTGTAGAATATGTTAAAACCTTGTTGCATTTAAACCTCTTGAAAATTCTTTAAAAATCTCAGGTATCTGTTTTATGTTGAACAATGCATAGATCTGATTGCTCAAAATTCTTTTCTTACAAATTCAGTGAATTTTATCAAATGTGACTCTATACACAGTCTACAGAGTGTACTCTATGAAAAACACATTCCGACCATAATGTAGATAATTCATCTGACTAAATATATAAGTTTAATAGCATGATTGGTCCAAGTGGTTATACACAATGATTAAAGATTTCATATTTATATTGTGGTATTAACGTTGAATGAATATTTTGATATATCAACAAATGTTGCGACCGAGTTCTGCATGAATGTTATTGAATGTTAATTGGTTAAAATTTCATCAGGAATGATTTAATAACATGGTGTTGTAAATTGTGAAATGTTAAACGGAACGTTTGAAAGGGTTTCATTGCTGATGGTTTTTGCATTTTAGTCCTTTTCTGAAGTTTTATACTAGTATACCAAAACAATGTTTGCCACTATCTTTGAATGCTTTTGGAATGATAAAAACATATGTTTAAACAACTTGTCGTCTGCATCATGTCTCCGTTTTCAACTTTTGAAGTTTCCAAAAATATATATTTCATATTTCCTGTTCTCATTGAAGATCTATGACCACTTTTCATACATGCTACCATCATACCAAACGTTGTCTGCTGCTCATTTATATAAATACTCTCACTTTCTCTCACTAAATTCTGATCAGTTTCTTATTCAACACCGAAGTCATACTTCATAAATTTCCCTGCATTAACCTGCAATAATTTTCTCTATACAATTTTACTGAATCGCACAGAATTTGCAACTAGCAGAACATTATAGTACCCTTTAACCATTGCTAGTATTCATCATTCAATCACTGAGTATTCTGGTGTGAGCCGCTATATGCACAACATGCCTTTATATTGGCTTCACATATATTCAGCAATCAGAGGTTTTATTCCAACATGTATGATAAGTGTGATATTACACACAGAGTGGAGTTCATGGGATACCCTATATGTGTGTGATATATAAATTTGCTCCATTTTTTCTCAGCTTCACATTTGATTATATTAATAAAAAAATTTTATTAACAAGCAGCAGCACAGTTGGAGAAGTCCATTCTTCAATGTGCGCATTTAACAGTTTCTTAATCAAGCATTTGACCAATGGTTAACTTTACAGTAACGAAAACAGTACTAAACCAAAAACTGCAGCCCTTTGCATAGCCAAGGCGATATGGACATTTTGCCGATAGCATACCGTTTCTAAACTTTTTGCTAGGCGAGTGCTTTCTTATGCAACAGACTCCTTCAGTTCAGCTCGATAGGACTTTTTTGGAGCAAGCTGTTTTCTAGCATAGCGCTACGAAGCGCTCGATATGGCCTTGCTTATGCAACGGCCTCCCGGTATGCTTGTTTATTGATTTTACGTCAGGAATTTAAATGAAATAAATAATGATAGTAGCAAATTAGTTTCATTGAGGCCACATAGCTGGGCAAGCACTGATTTCCATGTGAGCCTTTAAAAATGTGTTAATGAAAAAAATGGAGCAAAACTGATGTTTGTATTTGTAACCTGTCGAGTATTTATCACCGACATTGTCTAGATATAAACAGTGTGTATAATTGCATTGGCAGGGGTGTGGTTAACTTACACGCTAATCATCACTATTCCTCATTTCCTGCTTTGAACGCTGTGATACAAGCTGAATACACACACCATCAGAGACAAGCTCGATCATCCAGTAGCTCCAGTGAATCTGTCTTATCCCCGGCATCACCTATGTCACCCATGGATATCCTCTCACAAGGTGTGTCACCGAGAAGTAATAAAAAGAAAGATTCCAATTCCAACTATCAGCGGGAACATAGAGAACATCAGTCCTCACATCATTATCAACATCAGGAAATATTACGCCAAACTTCCAAAGATTCTATAGACTCTAACCTCCAAAATAGAGAGCTGGATCGTCATTCAAGGGAAACTACTCCTAGAGAAATGGAGGAAAGATGGGAGCTAAGGGAGATAATTCGGAAGGACAGCAGAGATTTAAGGGACAATTCTGATCATGAAGAACTTGAGTATATACATGAGAGGGAGTCGTCTATATCATCATCCCTCAGTCAATCCAGTCAGAGAAGCAGCAACAATACTCTCCCACATCAGAAAAAACAACAGTCATCTTCATCATCATCAGATCATAGGTACATAACTAGGCTTCTTATATTAGGGAAAACATTTGATCAATTATGGTGTTTTATAGCTTAAGCAAACATAAGATAAATTAAGGTGATTGATAGCTTAGGCATTTTATTATTCAGTTGAGTAATGTGACCAAAAATATCCTCATCTTTTTCCCAATACTATTAAATAATGAAACAATTATGTTGAAACTTAGTTTTAGTTGCATGATGTCTCGCCTTGCTACTAGTGTTTTTCGTTAAATCTTCATATCTTGCATGATGTTATTGTTTATTTATTTTCGTTATTTATTGAACTTACGGTAGATTCTAATTACCTGTAGTTATTATATAATACATTCAGCATGACTATTACTCTGCATGTTAACTCGATACTGTACTGTTCTGTATCATTATTTTTTCCGTCTACTCTTCCTTTTGCGTTACTAAGCAGAACTCTTTTATATAAACTATCACTTTAATAGGCGTAGATCAACACATTGTATCATACTTCAGTTGAATCATTATTAATGTCTATTGAATATGTATAGGGTAGTTATATGGAACATTTTCGCTAGATAGATGCTAGATTCTGGAAATATCATTAGTACAATGTATTTATCCTCGTGGTTATATTGTATGTCAATGTGTGTAGAAATATGAATGTAGCGACTGAAAGAAGTCTTTGGGGACTCACTTATATTACACTGCCAGTTTAAAATTCTTATACACAACTATAATCATAACCTACCTGCATTTCCCCCTCACAATGTTTTTATAAACATGAGTGTGTCTAGTACTGACCTAATTCACATATTGTCTATTCAAACTTGCCTCACCCTGTATGCACCACCATTTTGTTCTGTTCTGCACTGATTATCATTTATCACGATTAAGTTGTTCTACACTTTACGTGCACTGGTAAATGTTTTTAGTTTGGTCTCCAGCAGTCTATGTGTTTACTGGGATTTCTGTAAATTATATGACTTCTAGTACCTATAGATTCAAATTCACCATGAAGTTGTATACAAGTAAAGTTTACTATTGAACTGTTTCATCATAATGTTAGTACTCTCCGATTTCTTAAATTTCTGAAATATTTCGATTTCATTAAACATCGCAAAATTTGGAGGAGGGGCAAATACCTGTTGTTCTCATGGTGATAATGTATCTGTGACTTATTTGATAAAGTTTTGTCTTGTTTCTGGTGTTTAGAGGAGAAATGAAATCGCCACCCAGTAGAACATTCTACCTCACTGATTCTAACTGGTCCTCATCCAGTCTTCCACGTGGGACCAGTACTAATGTACAATCTTCTACCAGTTACCATGGTTACCAGGACTCTACAGTATCATCAGGGAGAGGATCATTGTTTGATGCTCGTGAGACGGCGGACATGTTTGGATCAAGTTCTCGCGGTCTAGATGACAGTAGTTACGGGACGTTGGAAGATCGACATAAACGTACAGGGTCTCGAGATAGTCTGGATCAAAGTCTAGGTAAGTTACTGCTAGTTCATTGTCTTACACGCTTGATAGATAGGTTGCATAGTATGGTAACATTTAATTGGTATTCATGAATATTCCGTGCTTTTCCATCATCCAATCAGATCTGTTACTTAAGTACTATAACAAGAACTTTTGAATAATAATAAGGTCCAGTTTAAGTGTGCCACACTATAAATTAGGACCGGGACGATTACTCGGTTAATCGGACACAATTCGATTACAAGGTGTACCGATTTCAATTTTGCAAAACCTCTAATGTGTCTAATACAATGAATGTATGAATTATATTTATGACACCACATACCAGTGTGCTTATTGACACACAAACACGGTACACAATCTTGATGCATAGAAACTTTTATAAATAATTCTGCATATGATCGTATTTAACATAATAACTTCATAGGGATACTTTATAACGCCGATGATATAATAAAGTCAAAACAAGTTCATTGTTGTCAGGAAAGGAATCGCCTTTTTAGCTCGACTATTCGAAGAATATGAGAGCTATTACAGTCACTTGTTCGTCGGCGTCGGCGTTGCATATGGTTAAAGTTTTACATGCAAAACTTTAACCTTGGTTATATTTCAATAACCAGTGCATATATTGGATTGAAACTTTGCACTGGCTTTCCCTGTCATGTAAACAACCATGTTAGATAACTCTTGCATGAATTTAATGCAAATTATGGCCCTTTTTTACTTAGAAAATTTGGTTAAAGTTTTGCATGCAAGTTACTAATAAGGCCATATCTCAAATAGTATCTGTGCTATGGCATTGAAACTAACAACACTTACTAACCATCATAAGGCAATGGTACCGGTCATGGGTAATAGCTCTATTATGATTATTATTTGAGTTATGCCCCTTTTTAACATAGAATTTTCTTGGTTAAAGTTTTGCATGCAAGTTTCATTCAGACAATATCTCAGCTACTATCCATGATACTGCATTGAAACTTACAACACTTGTTTACCATCATCAGTCAATGGTATCAGTCAAGGGCAATAACTCAATTATTTTTTATTTCAGTTATGCCCCTTTTTAACATAGGAGTTTATTGGTTCAAGTTTTACATGCAAGTTCTATTCACGCCATAATCTTAGTTACTATTTATGATATTGCATTGAAACTTATAACACTTGTTTATCATCATTAGTCAATGGTACTGGTCAATTGTAATAACTCCATTTTTAGTTTAATTCGAGTTATGCCCCTTTTAACTTAGACTTTCCTTGGTTAAAGTTTTGCATGCAAGTTACATTCAAACCATATCTCACCTACTATCAATGATATTGCATTAAAAAGTTTAACTTTTACCAAAAATAAATGGGTGCGAGGTTTTGAATGTGTCATATGACGTATATCTAAGAAAATGATTGGTGCAGAGCTACGATATTTTGACATAAGGAGCAAAACGGTCTCCTGTTTCCCCGCTCATACAAACCTGAGATACGAGGTTTTGACTATCCAGCGAGGATATCAAACTTGTGTTGTTTGGCATGGTATTGTATTCAATACTAAAAATAATTACTAAACTACTTCAAACTCATCACTGATTTATTACATGACTGTATCCTCTACATTATTATTTTAATTTGTCACCATTGTTTTAAAATTGACTCCTTTAACAAATCATATCTTACTCATATGATTATTTTGTAGAAACTTTGTTGTGTCAGTGGATGTATACAATTCCCTTTAAACATACACATTTCTTGAATAGAGTACAGTGCCGCTTGAAGTCTTAAAATCATTTTCACTGACAAATATTTGTTAATAGTCCAGTGTTGAGATAATTGCCATGCCTCAACAACCATTGTACATTAGCTTTCATTGCCATGTAGTCAACTAAGTAGCGTAACTCACGTTTCAATATAATACAAATTTTAAATGGCCTGTTTTGAACTTATATTTTTTCTGACAAATGGCTGCGAATAGTCGAGCGCGCTGTCTAGTGACAGCTCTTGTTTAATATGGTGGCCGATTAACCGGTTCGATTCGGTTTCATATTGACGATTAACCGGTTTCAGAATTTTGAAATCGTCCCGGTCCTACTATAAATCATGTTGTCTATCACATGAATAAGGATATGTGTTCTCGTTTAGTGTATGTTATATACTTCATTTGTTGACATGTGTGATAGCAAGAAACCATACATATTTAAGTGTATAGGCTCCCAAAAAGAGACTGAAGGTTACAATTGGTTTTGCATGCAATATGCCATACAAGTTGAGTTATATAGGATTGGTAGAAATGATACTGTGGTTAGATGATTACACTATGTTACATTAGGCTATCAGAGCTACGAAAGTTTACAAAGATATTTAACTTCTTTGTACAAATATGTAAATTTGTGCTTATTATATTGCTATATTAAAATGCAATTTAGCCAATTTTTCATTGTAAACAGTTATGACTTTTGTATCTATTGAAGAATTTCACCATATAATGGGTTCCATTTGTGGTCTGGTCTGTTTATATACCAATGTTCAGAATGTTTACAGAATATAAGATCAAACACTCGTGGGAATTAAATGTAATCAAGTGAACTAATCCCCGAAATTACTGTCATATACTAAATACTATAATAAAAATAAGTCTTATTTCCAATGATATACTGTAAATATAACTAAATTTCATGGGTATTAAATTTCGTAGATTTTGTAAAAAAAATGTAAATTTATGGCGTTGTCAAATTTGTTGATCTAAAACATTGGGAAGATTTTGTTGTATATAAATGTTGTTGGTGAATTATTTAAATCCAAGCAGATTTGTTCTCTTAAGATCATCTTCAATAAAAATCAATGAAATTTATTTCCCAATGAATATTAATGATGTTACAGTTTTAGACTTCCCTGTGAGAAATGTCTTGATGCCTTGGTATTTAAATGTGTACAAAATGAAATTTGATAGTGCCTCAGTGTAGTTTGGGAATGTGATATTGCATTTCCATGGATAATTTTTGCCATGGTGTCATCTCTTTTGTCTTCATGGTTGTATCGTGTAGAAACATTGGTGATAAATTCACTTGGAGTTCATTTTATTGAAAATATTGATCGGGAAACATAATGCTCTGACTAAATGAGTTGTACCATTGTGTTATTGACTTAATGTCATAATTTGAAGAAAAAAAATGTGTCATGAATTTCTGCCAAATATTTTATGGTAATGATCCAATTTTGAATGAATAAACTTGGACTATATTCAAGTAAGGATAAGGTGAACTAGCTGACAGAACAATATGATAATATAGACATTGCTGTATTGTTTGTGTGGATGTTTGTAATGGGAAGGATTTAGTATAAATATCTCTAAAACATGTAGGTATATTTCATGGCATTTAATTTGTTAAAAAAAAGTTTATCATTGATGTGTATTAAAACTTATGTTGGTCATTTTAACATAATTGACCAAGTATGTTTGTTTATTTAATTTTCCCCAAATACATTAATTTTGCTTATCTAAGTTATGATTATGAAGAATTATGAGGCATTTTATTTGATCCTTGATTTTTTTCACTAAGGCCCCTAAATGGCCCCATTTTGGCCCTTGGTGTGCTGACTGCAGAGTGGAATTTTCTTCTTGGCTGTAAAATAGTAAAGTTCTGTCAATACCGATGATATAAAAGACCCATGAGATTCTAATTTGGTACATTCGTAGCGTAGATATGAATTATAAATGCATGCCTTTATCATATAACTGAATAATAAAACAGTATGCTTCTAATGTGTGAATATCATAGCTGTCATCTGATGCACTTTATGCTGGTTAGAATAACTGGTAACATATAAATTAATGATAGTTGGCTGCCATCAAATATGTCTTGTTATTTGCATTTTGACTAGAAAATGTTGGGTGTTGGCTACCACGATTTTCAAGGTGTCTGTCTCATTTTGGTATGGAGATGGATTTCACCGTTTTAACAATACAGGGTATATTGTAGGTCATGTCCTCGTTTTACTGGAATAGAACAGTATAACAAGATAAGGTTACAAAAAAGCTGACATCATTTTAAATGTATCAAATGGTACAAAAGTAGTAATGTGACTATACCACAGTTATGTAGAGTAGAAGTATGGAAACATGTGAGGAATGTTACATGCTCAATAAAACAAATAAAACGCTTGAATGCTATATCACCCACAGCCTGTTTGGTGTGTAACCAACTGTGAAAATGTTGAATTTATATAGTCCTACATCTCTCCATGCTACAGTAAAATCATGGAGTGTTGAACTGTGAGAAGTGAGAAGCACCATATCTGTTATATATATCTATCCCCAGGATTCACATCAGTATCTCCATCTCTGATGTTAAATTGTGTAACTTCATCTCAACATCTTAAGATTACTGAGTTAATGTGCTGCAGGCTGATTTATGTATCCTTGTGTTCACTGTTTTCTCTGTTTTAGTGTTTAGGAGAAAATTTAGGTAAAGGATTTGTTACAATGTTAGTTTAATGTTTTTTTAGGTTAATTTTGAAGTTAAATACAGTTTATGTTTCTGTTCAGTTCATGTTTATAGTTATATGGATTTATTGAGGTATGGCATTACAACCAGTGAATTATGATTTGACAGTTGATTGTGTTATTCTTAAATTTAGTTGGAAAAAGTTGTGTTACTAGTAATTTGTTTTTTGTTGAATTGTATAGTTCTACTTATTGCTAAGGTTCTTTGATAGTGTTTGCCATTTTGACAAGTGTTTCATAACAGCTTTTATTTGGTCATAATTGGATAATTGTTCATTTATTCTTTGACTGTAGTTGACTTACTTAGTTCTGATTATTGGAATAAGTTTGTACTGCGGCCTGGGGACCAGTTGTTAAATAGAACTTTGTACAAGTCTAAAATACTGAGATATATTTATTTATCTAAATATTTGTACGTATAATGAAAATATACAGTATTTCTAATTTTCTTTACTGAACCATGTTGAAACATGATTTATATTGCTTAATGCAAAATGCTTTATTTCATTTCAATGCATAATTATGTACATAGAATTATATTGAATGAAGTTTTAGCTCCCCTAAGCATGAAGTACCAATATTTTCACGTTCTGTCACTGGAGTCAGCACTAGACTATATTACCCGGTACACAGGGCTGTATTAGACATCTTGTAGCTTAAGGGGTTGTTCCTAAAATGCAAATGTCAAACAAATCTAGGATTTTGAAAAAAATCATGTCACAGCTCTTTTCACATGAATATATAGGTTAAAAATGTACAAAATTGTAGATAATTTTATTTTCTTTTGAAGTATTAATTACTCTTTGATGGATTCATGTTTCATGAGTACATTGCATGAAAGGTCAGTACATATGTTACCATATATCATGGTGATACTGTAAAATCATCCAGTTTCGCTGGTATTAAATTTCATTAATTTAAGTCAAATGACAATTTGCAGGGATTGTACAAATGTATCTTTGGGGATTTTGAAACATTGATACATAAATAATTGGCAAAATTGACATGAGGCGGATGCAGTTTGAGGAAGCTTTTCATGGTTAAGGTACTTGGGAATGGTCAAGATTCTGTTGCTTATAATGGAGGTTTGGAATACACACTTTATTCAATATACCAACCATAGGGTTTCTGAATAAAGGAAGATAACTGCTATATTATTTCATCCAATTTTTAAGTCAATTAATGCTCAGTGTTTGATTTCATAGAGTTTGTCGACAAACTTTTAATCTATTAGTGCTTTTGCAATGAAATATTTTGAATCTCCTGACAATAGCTTCTAACAATATGCATGTCATTGAGGTATACTCTTTATTCTGCCGTTCTGAATATTTTTCCTCAGTTCTGTAACATGTCGATCTTGATAAAAACACATAATTTTCCTACACATATCTAAACGACTTGCAGATACAGTACTCAGTGTAGTCATAATGTTTAATGCAGATGTTATATGGGACAAAAATCTCCAGAATTGTTAAGTGCTTAGTTATGCTGTCTTGGGAAAAACTGAAGACCGGGTATCTCAATATATCTTATAATCTAGGAAACATGCTGAATGTTATTGCAGCTATTCATATGCAGCCAAACTTCACATTACTATATATATTCCATGTGATGCTAGTATGATCCGTCTTTCAACTGATTGTCAGCAAGTTATGCTGTTATACCTGTAATGTTTTAAGCTTGACAAAGTAGAAATTTGTGTGTAAGCAATGAAATCTCTTGAATGCTTGTAATATGCCACTGTCTGGCTATTTTGTTTGGTTGCCAGCAAGTTGTAGACTGACTATAGCCTTTAGGTAGTGAATTTTTGCTAAGAGTCTTCAGTGATTGCCTCACTCTATTAGAGTATACTCACAATTTGAGTTATGGGAGGTCCATGGTTTTCTCTATGTATTAATAAATGCTACACCAACAATAATATAAAATGGTAGTAGAATTTTCCTAGTAAGACCAGCTGAGCGCATGACTTGTGACCATTATAGGGTAGATGATAATTCTGATAAATGTTTTATTTATAAGGTTATGTGATACCAAACTTCTTATTGCTTTCAGTTTGCTGGTTAGTAGTTATGTTACATACTTTCAGCTAATGTTCAATAAAATTGTATTGTATTACGGAAATATGTCTGTCATAAACTTGTCCTTATAATATGTTGGAGGTTGAAAGTGTATCGCAAAAATGATGTAATTGCGAAGTTTGTTACAAAATGGTTTGATGGATGAATGCAGAACTGTTGTAAATGCATATCGGTAACTAAATAAATAGAACAGTTTAACATTCAACCCTTTAATTAATGTAGTTTTGTAGCAAGCCATCAATATGCACAATTAAATAATGCAGGTGAATGTAAAACAATATTATGTTGTAACATGTTGATGTATTTTGCTTGTTTTAACAAACATTTACTATCTCTGATCATATGATTCATTAATTATCAAAATGACAACCGTCTTGTTTTATGTTACCATGTGTTCTGTCAGCTTTTGTTGCATTTGATTAAACAGAAATAGTTGATGGTTTAGATGTACATAAATTGATGTTATTTAATGAAGAAATCTTTTAAGTTTGATGTAAAGACATACATAAATAACATTTCAAAGTTTTCTCGATTGGATTTTGATGCTATTTTTGCTGAGTTTTTTTTTGTGATTTCGTAACTTATTTTATAAGTGTGTATTTTGATATGCTTGAAAGCGGAATATCACTATAATCACTAGCCATAGCCTGGAGCATTTATAAGCATTTATCTGTCAGTAAACTTGTGAATGATGGTCCGTCTGCTTGATGAGTTATTTATTGTAAAGGTTTGTTAACATGAGTAGTGCATGCTTTGGATGTCTTTTAATAGCGAAATAGATGACATGTAATTATAAAATTAATGTTAAGTTATATTGGAAATGTACTTGATGTTATTAGATTTTGGGTTATGGAAATGTATTTTTTCAGGATATTATTTTTAAGTGAGCTTAAGGAAATGTATTTTACAATGTTATTAGATTAGAAATTCTGTGATCTACTGATATCATCACATTATTGTGAAGAGAGTGTGAGAAAATATAAAAATCTAATCCTGGGAAGGGATGCGAAAGGGTTTGTTATTCAGGGTATAATAATACCGTCTATAGACGTTATTTGCAAACATATTAAATCCACAGATTCTAAATGATGGGAAAATTTAAATATGGGAATTGTTCAATTCTTATGAAATTTCAAACATGCGATAGTTTTGAATTACAAAATTATTGTGGTTCCTTAATTTGACACTTGAGTAAAAAATCTATCATTCGAAAGACTTGATTTTCCCGATATTTGGTCTCTGTTGAACATATAAGTTATGCTAATGCAGGGGATGATTGTATGCATTATGTAAGCAGTGCATTATGTAAGCAGTACCTGAGTAACCTTTTCTGCAGAGCAACATCCTGTGGGAGCTGATAATATTGGTTGCTTTTACAGAAGTTACATTTATAGTAATATTTAGCTTATTGATATTTTGAAGGTGTTTTATAGAGGGTGTTGATCTACAGAGGGCTGCTCTGGAGAGGTTGTACTGTACCTGATGCAACAATGTATAAAATGTGATTACATGTATATTTTCAGGAGGTTCTCGTGACTGGAGTGAGAGTAGTCAGCCTCGTCGACCACCACCACCTAAAGATGTAAGTTATACCCTCTTGTCTTATGTGTCATATATGAGAGAAACTGTCCTGAGACATATTTATGATTTACAGACTTGTCATCAATGTAGGACAATTGTTTTACGCAGGGTAATTGATTAAATCATAATATAAGCTACCTGTACATTACTCAGCTAGGCCATTGCACTACAATTGATTGGCCTACACACACTCACTTTTGATTGAATGTTGTACTACCGTTGTTATGTTTAAGTACTAAATAAGGATTTGAATACTCACAAACCTATGTTAGTTGGTCAACTGAATATAGCATCCACTTGTCATGAGCAGCCTAATAATCATGTGTGGTTCATGCACTGGATTTGTAACCATGTTCCATTCCCAGTAGTAGCAGATCATACCCATCCATGCAAATTCAGAACAAGGTTGATATTTCACCCCAAACATGTTGAAAAGTTGTTATTTCAAAATTCTGTTAACATTTAAATTTTATTTCAGAGTACCAAATGGGTGGAGAGTACATCATCGTCGCATACCACGTATCTAACCAGTAGTACAGAGAACATCTTCAGCAGCTCGACAGCATCATCATCATCAGCTGTTTTAACCCGTAAACCACAGACACAAGTTATAGATTATACATCCGTCCAACACGGAAACTATGCCCAGGAGTTACTCAAACAGTCCCAGAATACAAAGTTTCTGCTGAGTCATGGCACCGATTCTAGTCGTAAGGAGGCGGGTCTGAATTCAGCTAATTCTAGTTCTGTGAATTTAAGTGATACATCATTTTCTAGCGGTGGTTCTGGACAAACAGCATTAAACATGCCACAGCCTGGATCACAGGGAGATCTGAATATGTACAATAGGGAGAGAAACAGAGGTGAGAATAATAAAACATGACATTGTGTTGATTGTTTGAATTGAGTATTTAAGTTAGCAAACTGGAAATATTGGCAACATAAATGACTTAATGCTTATTTGGATAGCGTTCTTTCTAGCATACAATGAAATTAAAAAAATTGCTAATATTTTTGCATACTAAATTATATAAATTCATAACATTTTGATAAGAAAGAATAAGTAATAATCATTTCAATAATTGCTGATGTTAAGAAATTAGCAGGCCCGTAGCCATGCTGAGGCACAATCGCTTGGTGAAAATCTGAGAAATTACTCAAAAAGCATGTTTTTGAAGGAAAAATGCCCCAAATTGACCCTGAAAAATAATTGCCTAGTTGCTTTTTTGTCTCTGGATACTACCCTATTGCAATGCTATCATATAAGACTTGACATGTATATTATGTTACAGATGATTCATCAGGCCGGAGACGTGCTAACACAGCCACTACTGGTAATCTATTACATAAAACCCATACATCAGGTGTAGCCAGGAGAGCAGAACTCAGTGGATCACCTCTTAGTAGTGAACAGAGTAGTCCAAGATCATCCAATAAGTAAGTATCAATATATAGTAACTATGTTAGTGAATGTTAAACTGTAGGATCCCCCCACCTGCAACAAAAAGTTGTTATCTTATAGGTCCCACAAGTTTATCAGTACTTTGAGTCTGACCTGGACAACCTCTTAGGAAATTTGTCCGAGTCCTGATTTCACCCCCTTGAGCAAAATTTATGCTTGGGTACCATGTTTATGATAGTACTCCAGACTGTCGTACATTTTTAACATGCTGGTACTGTCCTAGTAATAATACAACATTAGTGATTCAAAAATGCTCTTTAAGAAATATTTGTGTACCAATAGATCAAAACATAAGTTGAATGTTTCATTGCTTGAATGTTTCTGTGTCTAGTTTAGCAGGTAGTTTAATGTCAGTATTTCAGTATATGACTGTGTAGCAGTGGATTTGTATGTGCTATTCATATGACAGTGGACCGCTAACACATTTCAAGTACTACGTCTTTGATAACCAATTTTAAATTTTTCATTATTACAGGAATTTATCTGGTATGTCATCCGAGGAGTCACTTAGCACGAGATTACGTCCTGGAGTAACCACAAAACTAACCAAGGCTAAAGCAACCAAAAATCTACAGGATGATTTAATGCGATTGATAGATCCCGATATTGCAGAGAGTGATTTGGCAGGATTATTGGTTAGTGTAACTTTGTCATAGCAGTCTCTGCATTTAGTGTTACTTTTCTTGGCTTTATTAATGAAGAATATTTTATAGATGTTATTAAGCAAAAACGTTTGAACTGTAAGCGAGGCTTTACAAATGAATATACATTTTTCCAAAGGTTGTGACTTTGCAACTTACCACTTTACTATGTAAAATATTAGTATTACATACTGCACATGCTGCCTGGCTATAACATTGCAAGCCAACATTACACATAGTGAGTTAAATTTCATCCATTTTGATCAGGACACTGATAATATTTAACATTTTATTTCAGGCAAGTCGGTCATCAAATCGTCGGTTGTCAGGACGACTGGTTAGAACAATGTCAGATGAAAGTTTACACAGTGGGAAGGGTGGACTGTTGTACGAGTCGGATATCCGGGAATCATTTTTTCCAGAGAAGAAACAAACTTTGAGAGAAAATCAAGAAAATATCAAACAACAAAGGTAAAATTTAATTGCCTTCTTATGAGTAAATTACAGATTTGTTTTTGAGATAGATTTCTCCCACATAATTTGAGAAAGAGAGAATTTAAAATAACATGATCTTACTTTCATAACTTCAATATAACATCCTCTGAATAACATATGTTCCTATTTATAACAGCGATTTGTTATAATGTAAATAAATTTTAGGCTGTCATGTCTCATACAAGAAAGTTTTTTTATAGGGTATAGAAGGTCATCTTGTTAGTTTACGGCAGTCAGGAACTTGTATAGTCTAATAATAGTCTGGTATATGTCACATGCATGCTCATGTAGGATAGACATCTTCCACTACTGGTAGTCTCTCATTAGCAATTTCAGCCCTTAATATGTGACATATGGTAGACTAATACTCTACATGGACTTGTCTGTTTCTCAAAACCTACTCCCTTATCCTACATTGTTACTCATGATGGTTTGCTATTTCCATTTCTAACTAGGTTATCTCCACGTGCAATAGCTGAACCCACCTCTCGTGTTCCCATGCCAGAATCTACAGCCTCGTTAGATTGGAGCAGTCTGGTCGACGTGGCAACAAAGGCTATAGAAGGATCAGATGATCCTAAAGATAGAATATCCTCCCCAGTTAACTCGACATCCTCATCAACGTCCGGTGGTAAACAGAAGGATGTGAAGGTTGAATCATTATATAGACCTAAACATGATCGACCTCCTGATCCACCTACAGGAACTAATCCACCTGTATGGAGATCTGTAGTAGCTAACCCTCAACTCAGAATACAAGAACTGGAAGCTAAAGTAGAACAATTAGAGGAAGAGCTAGCACAAGAGAGACAGGAAAGTGCTGCTCTAGACAGTGAAGTGCAGAGATTACGGACTGAAAACGCTAGGTTACAGGAAGAATCACAGAATGCTGCAGCACAATTACGAAGATTTACCGAGTGGTTCTTTACTACCATAGACAGACAGTGACCTGACCTGCTCGGTTACAGGTAGAATCACAGAATGCCGCAGCACAGTTTCGTAGATTTACTGAGTGGTTCTTCACTACCATAGACAGACAGTGACCTGACCTGGTGCCAATATTGTGATAATTCTGTGTCTGTCTGTTATGTATGTTCTTATTTGAATACTGTTTTAATTAAGTCGTTTGAATATCTAAGCATTGAAAATGGTGAACTCGGCATTGGAACATGTTATAATCTTGTCCTTGTAGTTAACATTGTCACATCATTAAATACAGATAACTTTTAACCTCATTGTTCTGATAAAGCAAATCCAGTCACAATGTATCAGGTATTCTTTATTGTAAAATCTTACATTTTTGTGAGATTTAAGTTTAATGGAATTTGTTAAAAATGCAATTTTCTATGTGGCATCATGTTTTTGTGGATTTAAAAGGAATTCCGTAGAAATCCCTTGTTACGTGCATTATAATTATATGTATTTTCATGAAGTTTTAGAACACCGCCACTCGGTGTAGATAGCTTATACATGATGACAATTAAACTGTTTTAAATGCAACTTGTGACAAGAACTAGTTATTAAATAAAATGCTTGTAATGTAACACCTTTGGTGATTTTTAAGTTTCTACATTGCTTATATTCCAGTAAGGAATATGTTGTACTAAGTTGCAATCAATGATGAACAATTGTCTGCCAATTTTATGTCAGAATTTTTCCATGTTTTTCAAACATTTTAATAATGTTCATACTTTGCACAATTACTTTAACGATAAATTGTGTTGTTTTGTTGTAGAAACTCTTAATATTGCAATATATCATTGTATCATTTTATTTTTACTTCATCAGACATTCTAATCATCTTTCATGATATATATAACCAGGTGGAACTTGGTTGTAAGTATTGAAATCAGTTTACTAGTCAAATCGCTCATTTTTTAATCATTCTGGCACTTTTTAACGCTCTTAGATTTTAATTGTTGTGAATGTTTGTTGATCAGACAAACGTGATGTTTGCCCATCAGTTGTGTTTTTCTGTACAAGTATATGTGTTGTTATAGATACACTCGTTTAACTTTTTTTCAAAATTTTATTTCAAAGTGAAAGTTTTTACATTTAAATCATATTAGATTGTTTGAAATACTACCCTGATCCTGACCTTTATGTTTGAATATTTTGCAGTTTTTACACAGATGTATCAATTTCCGCAAGCAAATCCAGTGTATTTGGTGCTGTTTTGTGCACCAGTGCATATTTTTGTACTGGTTATGTCAAGTGTTTCTGTGTACATTGTATAAACAAGACAAGTATATATATAGACAGGTAGTCATATTATGCTAACATACATCTAGACGGTCAGTTGTTAAGAAGGTTCTTCTTTCATGGTTGAACCTTTCATGATAAAATTGTCCGACGCCTTGAAAAATGTAATCTAAGGTGTTTATTTAAGGTTGTAATAATCATTGTTGTTTCAAAAGGCATAAAAATGAAGACCAATATTTATTTACAATTATTATGTAAATTGTTGGCATTATTCCTCGCTTAATCAGTCTAATGTGCCTACATTCATGTTCAAAGTGTTGTATTTCAAATAATGTACATTTTCAAATACAATGTATTCAGCTTTGTATATTATCTGCATATAATTTATGAGAACATGTTTGTCCCCAATAACTGCGAGGGACATTGTTTAAACTATTCCACAGTATTTATTAAAAGTATTTGCATATTTCCTTGTTTTAATGATTTCATGCTTCAAAGCATTTTACAAATGTCAATTAATTAAAAGCTTATTTGTGTGATATATTATATGATTGAAGCTTCACATCATGGGCATGCCACTCCTCACTGTGAGCCCTTTCCTCTATTGACAATTGCTATAAATATCAGCAGTTATATAATGTTTACACTTTATCCATGCTGGTAACTGACACCTGAAAGAAGTGTATATGAAAATTCCAGTGATCATGTCTGCATTATAAGAAGTCTGGTAAATGTTTCAAAGCAAGTTTCCTTGAGAAAAGGGCTATACATGTTCAGTTAAACTTCCAGTGTAGCCCTCTTAAGAGCAACAACCTCTCTGTAACAACAACTTAAAAAAACTTCTCTATGCCAATATTTACTATACATTTAACCTCTGTAGAGTAATGACCTTTTTGTAACAACAACTTCTAAACTTGCCTTAGCCAATATTTACTAAACAACTACCATTATTTGTAGCGCCCAAATGTTGTTGTTCTATGCAGGTTGTATTATACTTAAATTTATTCCATTCTATTAATGGGCCATTCTACCGAGAAGTTCTATATGAATTTATACATAACAAATTATACCAGAATTATGTATATATTGAATATATACAGTAATACGATGTGTCAAGAACATTTAGAGTATGGTATGTGCTAATAAACTAAAGTATTATAGATCTTTCAGATTCATTTCAAAATGATTCAATTCGTGAGCAAGTAAACATCAACATTAAAGCATTCAGTGTTTGCGCAAACACGAAAGACAACATTGTTTAATCATTCTTTGTTTTGTGTACATGTTTTATCATTTTCATTTACCAACAATATCATCGTATATGACGCTACTATTGTACTGAGGTTGTGTCATACCAAATACCTCCTATGTTGGTTATGTATTTTACATTCAATAGTTAACCATATCTCCACTTCATTCATAAATATGTTTTTGTCACATAAAAATGTCACAAATATTAACCAAGTGTGTCGTTAGTATGAAATTTTGTATTATTATTATAGCAAGTTACCAATCATATTTGTATTCAGTTACAAAGTTATCATGTAAATACATAGTAGAGGCAATAGTCAGTATGCCCCTCCTCGATGTTGTAGAAAAATACTCTATTCTTTTAAACTACAGAAATATATCTATTAAGAAATGATAAAACAAATTAAAATATTTATATAAGTATTATGTGTTTGTTTTTGTTACTTGTTCGAAGTTATTGTCTTAAATTGGTTCAAAGATATTGTTGCAATTCGTGTCCAAATGGAATTTTGACTCTCAATTATATAAGTGTGGGAGACATAATTTTACATAGAATATCTGCTGGATTGATGTCACTAAGTTTGTCCACACTAAGTCTTGTTCTTCTGGTTGCATTTCAATGAAACTTTACTCATGAATACTTAGTACCAAGCCTTGTTGTGCATATTGTCAGGAACTTTAGATCTCATGATTTGTGATGGTGTTACAGCCATTTGTGGAAGACAGCCATTTATGGAAGACGGCCCTTTGTGGAAAACATGTGTCAATGGAAAACCTAAGTAGTTCAGTTCCTCTGTGATTCTGGCACTAGTCACACCATCCAGAAATGATATTGTTTTTAAAAATTATTCTTACATACAGGTATTTAAATTTAAAACCAAAACTAAGAAATGAAGTCCAGATTTGAAAATGAAAGTTAAAATAAGTGCCAAAATCACAGGTCCTGACTCACCCTTGGATAAATTGTGGCCAAGTGGTTCAAGCTCTCGACTGACATTAGGAGGTCTATTCACTCAAGACGGCACCAGTTCAGAAATCACTCTCAGCTGGTGAGATCAACGTTATCTGGCGAGGTGAAAATGTATGGGTAGCAAGCTTTAATTTATAAAAAATAACAACTGGCTTGCACATTTATTTTGATCTTTTACATGAAAACATACCATACACCATATCACAACTGTTTTACAAAAAAATCTCACAAAACAGAATTATATCATGCTGACGGTACAAAACAATCAGTACAAAAAGTATCATTGCAAACTCATATTATACAGGTAAATAAATATAAATATTCAAAATCAAATTGAGCTGCTCTATTGCAAACATAAAAATCTGGAAAAATATACAAATTAACATTGGAATAAATTGAAAAACATAATAATGAGAAAAACAACCCCTTCAACCAAATACCTAACAGTGGAATAAAAACCACAAACAATCTTCTAACACCTTAAAACTAACAATTTAACAAATAATAACAGTCAGTATCACACTCAAAACATTTGTATTAGGATAGACTGAAAATATTTGAAGTCCTATTAACCCTTTACTCCATACATATCAGCTCAACATAACTACCCACAAGCATCTCCATACATATTTAATTAGGTAACAAGTCATTTTACTTCATTTTGTAGATTTAACTTTTGGTAAACAAGATTTGCATAATTTTTTTGAAGAAAACATTTAAATTATTTAAAATTATCGGCCAAGGTATGGTGATTTTATAGGCAGAGTGAAATATTAGAAATAAAATGTATAGGCATGTGTCTTAATTGCATCCAAATCAGACTTGCTTCTTATTTCTGGACTGGGCATTATGGCTCAGTGTGACCTCTGAATAATGGATACCTGATGGAAGCATGAAACGGTTTATCTATGAGATAGAGGGTTAACAGTGTCTTGGTTTACAAGGTTAATCAAACAGCACTACTTTGTTAGCACAAGTTAGTATTTTCAGCATACAATGATTCCATTCAAGTTAATTGGAAGTCCATGATGAAATTGCACAATTTTACTCGCACAACTTGCAATAACTTCAATGGCAATACTTGTCAACTTAATGCAGTGCACATTTCATGAATTTTCTTTGATCAAATTTTACAGAATATCATTTTTGCAAATCATAATTTCATTAAAAAAAAATTTCCAATACACCTACAGGTGGTTGTACCATTTTTGTAGGTCCTTTCAAGCAAAGACCCTAAAAATAGAATGTCACAATTTATTATGTGACCACCTGTGCATACACCAAATCACATAATTTTTATGAGAAAAGCAACTAAACAATATTTGATAACAAAATAATTATGCATGGTACAACAATATACTGCATCAATTATCCAGGAGATAATGTATACACCTAATTTGCTTGCAGCAGATATTTGTTTTAATGTCAATAGACTAGGCTAGATCTCATTTATTGTCCCGCTTTATTGTGAATGCGTGCAAGAGGAATGTAGCTTTATTATCCAGTAAACAAATGTACATTCTGATAAGCTCTACAGCATGATTTAGCAATAATCAAGGTATGAATCCCGATACACCACTGCTCAGTTCCATCAGAGAATTAATTTATTATACTGTTATCATATGCCAATTCTTATGGAACAAAAAATTGAAGAAAAGCTCGGATGGAACTCAACTGTCATGTATCAGGATACATATACTGTATCAGGATACATATAGTGACAATGAAACAATTTAAAGATGCATTGTTCTACAATTCACACAGCTCCAGCTGAAATTGGAAAGACTGATCTACAGTATGCATCGTCTTCATGAACATTAACTTTCCAAAATTTACAGATTAAATGTGCAACAAATATTTTTTTTTTATTACAAATCATGTTCTTCATATGGTTCCATGGTGGAATCCTTAATCAGTCAACTATGGAAGACCAAATTTATAGAACATAAATAAAATTGAAGAGTAATAATAAATTCATAAATGTATATTTCTGCAGTCATTTTGACTTTCAGAATATTATGTGCATTGAAAGAAATTTATATTTCTTTATAGCATTCTTTTGTGACTGAAATTTATGCTAACAGTTTGTCATATTTTCACAACGATAAGTACTATATTACAGTAACTTATTTCATTAGACAATAACAAGTATAGAAAGAAACAGAATATTGGGCTGTGTTTGCACCTTTAGCAGTAGACGTTATAGAGATACTAGATATTGAACATAGAAAACACTCTATACACACTTAAACAATAACAGAAAAACCTGTGTTACATCAGCCACAAGATTATTTGATCACATGATTTATTACTCAAGAAAATAAAATTAAAATTTCAGCCAGGACACAGATAAAATTGCAAATATCCAGACAGATCACAGAGCTGCTGTAGGCTTCTTCTGCTGAATGGTACTTGTACACATGAACCATAGTCACATGAATGAAGGCCAAAAATTACCTTATTGGCAAATCGCAAGCAATACTCAGAAAAGGTTGACGTGACCAGAACATGGTTTGTGATGAAGTGTTCATCTTGTGAACTATATATTCCATGGCCCTAAAACAGTTATACAAAAAATCAATGGTACAATGGTAAACATTGCTAGTTGTGGCGACACCACACTGAAGAGATCACATGAAACACTAAATGGGCAGATACACACTGCAAATGTATAACACTAAATAATTATCTAAACATGTAATCAAGTGACATAATTTTACAATTTGCACAAAACAAACCCTTTTCACAAATAATGACAGCAATTGAAAGACTTACAGAATGTCTAATACTGCATAAATCAAATACATAGAGGAGCTTCCCGAGGATAGCACTAGCCTCGTTTACATACGAAGATTGAACTTGAACATGTGCATATATTATCAATGTCATAGTAGTGTCATTTCATCAATCATCTTTAGGCATCATATTATAAACAAACATGATCAGTGTGGACATACCACATACTCATTCTTGGCTTGAGCATCAAGGATGTCTGAAAAAATTGGCCACCTTTAAATCATTTTATCAGTAAATTATAATCACATGGTTCAATGTATTAACTTGAAAACCTTCGCCAATCAGTCTTCAACAAACAATCAAGTAGAGCGATCTATGCTCTGGTGCAATGTCAATTATTTACAGACTATTATTTTCAAATTTGTGGTCAACATATTTTGTTTTGCGGTGTTGGCCAAAACTTAGGTTGCCTACTATGTCATATGTCCACAGTGGTGACGCAACATAATAATTGAAACAAGCCTGTACAGCTTTTACATGATCAATCTACAAAGCATCAATACCATCTGCAAGCTATAATAGCAATGTGTCATCATAAACAGTTTATATCAATATTGCATGCCATTGAGAAAGTATGCAAGGCCAGACATGAGGAAATTGTTGTAATAAAGATTTTGACTGTCAGACAGTTTATTGTGATTTTAAACAATGTTCTTCATGCTTAATTGATACACATGTAATCATGATAACAGTGTTTGAAAAGAAATATGTTCAAAATTGCATACTAGTACATGTTGAACAATTCTTTGAATACATAACATAATGATTGCACAATACAAAATGCAGAATATTAAAACTTGTACAAGTTTACATTAATGTACATCACCAATTACCCCATGTCTGGTTATACTCACAATAACATTATAACATGGCAATCAGAGGATAAATAATGGGCACAAGTACATAATGGACACATGTACCTTACAACCTCTCCTGAACAACTCTCTTCGGATAAAACAATAATTGGATGTTTATTAGAGGTTGTTGCTTCACAGCTAGAGGTCAAATTGAAATTAAATTCTTACATCTTGAATAAACCACATAGATAGTTGCTCAAGAAAGTTGTTCAAAGAGGGTGCACTGTTGCTTTAATTATGGACAATAAATGTATTGCAATTTTCAATATCTTTGTAGAACCGAAGTGAGAATTAATTAATGCATACATATTTAAAGTTCAAATGCTTTCACTTGTGCACCAAATCATGTTAAGAATATCTAATTATGCACTTTCTCTCAGATGTCTACGAGAACAAGTCTTTTGCCACATTGCAGAAATTTAAACTTGGGGAGTTATCTTTGGATACAATTATGGAAATAAAAAGGATTTCAAAAAAGAAATAGTTTTATAAAATTACTTGAGGTAGGACAATTGTACTAGTGCTATGTGGCAATGTCTATCCTGTCTCTATACAATACATACAGTTCAAACACTTGGGGCTGTAAATATCGCCTTTTGATACCAGTCTATATTCTAAACTAAAAGTCCCATCACAATATTTTCAGCACATTCAGTTATGCTCATTTAAACAGTTCTGAAACAGGTAGACAAAAGGCACCCTACCTACCGACTCGACAGGTTAACTACAACTGCTTGTATCACATAATTCTCACTGCCATCTTCTTACTAGAAAGATTTTCGAGCTATTTCAGAACACAACCATCAGCAGAATCTTCTTCATGATTATAAGTTTAACCCATACAGGCAGGCAAAATTTAACACATCTTATCAGCATAAACGCATTATGTCTTATCAGAAATCCAAATATTAAAATTGAATAAATAAATAAATACATATTGATTTCATTCCTATTAGTAAGCATTCTCATGAATCAGTGTATAGTCAAGTCTCTAGACTGAAAATAATACGCTGGTTGGACGAGAATGATTAGTAAGTATCACTAGCACATGGTTTATGGACGGTTACATCTCTGAATTTATTCTGATTCTCTCCATCTTTGCTGGTAGAAGCTGCACCATCTCCTGACAGATTTCCAGTTCACTAGGTAGCAGTGGCACTGCCGATGGATTCCTCTTGCAATAATCAACTACAAACTGGTAACAATCCTTACTCTTCTTTATATTTAACAATCTAGTTTGAACATCACCGGCTAAGAACTTTGAGAACAATCTACCAATACAGAACATTGCTACCAAACCAGGCCTTACATCATTCTCTGGGAATTCATCTGGATAAACAGGCTTACCTCCCTTCAATGTATTCAAGTATTCTTGATAATATTTGATACTATCACTAATCAGACTGTTCATCTTTCTCACATGATGAGGTGTCGGTCGAACATTCTCCCCAGATGCTTCCATTATTGCCATCTTAAGGTCCATCATATTACTGTATATATCAGCTATCTCGAACATCAACTGACGACATACCAGTAAGTAATGCTGTAAACTTAATTCTTTTAAGATTTCAGTAAGCATATCTATTCTACGCTTGTGCATTTTGCATTGCCTTTCGAAGTCTAGTTCAAAGAATGCCAGAAACTTGAATGAGAGGCTCTGATCCTGGACTACAGAAATATAATCAGTGCAGTGCCATTCAAACTTATAAAAATCTTTGGCTTGTTCTATCCACTTCTTGATTGAAAGGAAGACAACTCTAGCCTCTTCAAAGTTTAGGAGACATTTGTCAGTTATCTTCTCTTCATGTGATGTCACTTCAAGGTTGAACCTTTCGTTAATTTGCTTTGCCCTTGCAATATTCCTCTGCTTCTCGGCTTCAAGTTTCTTCTCCTCTGCTTCAAGTCTCAGTTTCTCAGCTTCCATTTTCTTTCTTTCATCCTCTACATCATCAGTAACCTTCTCTTCTTTCTCCTGTGATGCTTCAGGAACTTGTTCAACCTTTTCCGATTGTTCGCCTGCCTTTTCAGACGGTTCATTAATCTCAGCCTCCTTTTGATCACTATCCTCTAATTTTTCACTTGCCTCAGTTTTATCTTCACTTTCCTTTGATTGTTCACTAACTTCAGGTTTTTGTTCAGTATCAGCAGTTGCTTCATCAGACTGACTCTCTCCAAGATTTGTTTCCTGGTTTGGAGAACTTGGTGGAGCAGACTCTGAGTTTTCAGACTTTTCCGACTTCTCACTTCGAGCGCTGCCAGAAGCACTCTTATTGCTATCTTCATCACCTGACTTTTCATCAGTTACTTCAGTATCTCCACGCAACAATTTCTCTTTAGAGTATTCCAACAATCCCAGTCCATATTTAACCCAGCATCTTTGGATATCAGCTCTTGCTTGATTTATTTTCTCTTTCATTTCATCGGGACAGTTAACATTATTAGCTTCAGCTTGTAGAAAGATCACTTCTGAGCTTGCCAGACAATGACGTGACATGTTGAAATTTCTAGCAGTCATGTAGTATTGAGACAGAGTGGCAGCATGAAGACTCCAATCTAAAGGGTCAAGATCATGAGCATCAAGCTGTCGTTGGAGAGTATGATGAACATATTGAGCCGAAATATCTGCTTTATCCAACTGTTGATAAACTTGAGCAAAATAAAATAAGGTGTGAGTGTAAGTACTCTCTAACTTCTTGGCTCGTTCACAAGCAACCTTATCATGATCTTCACTGGGAGCAGCTAGAAATTCATTCACCATATAAGGAGCTCCACCAATTAAATTCTTAAAGTCTACATACAATTGTTCAGATTGTCCCAAGTAGTCTAAAGCTTCTTCTGGCTTATGTCTTCCAGTCAACAATATTCCCATCTGGTTTAAAGCATACTGATAGATTCCCATACCTTTAACAGTCAGCTTATAATCCTCCATTTTTTCTAGACATTTTTGGAGATGTTCCTCACCAGAAGATTTTTCATCTGTTGATACATAGTTCTCACCTGAAAGCATGTGAAAAATTAAATATTTTAGTATAAATTAACAGTAAACTTACTAACAGAAATGATATCTAAGCTATCTAAGCCTATCTTAGCCATTCATACTGACTAATGAGTATTCCTGGAAATAAGAAAAGCATGCATACATATCGATGGCTTAGAACCAGAAGGTCGTAACTACCTCTTACGACCTGATTATACTCGTACATATTTGAAATCTGCTTCACAAGGCGCTTCTTTTGAGCATATTTTCATGAAAATCTGAAATTTGTTGACCAAAATGAAGTTTTAAAAACGTGTTTTCCCATAGGTAAAGAGTAAATTACAGACAGTTTTCTCTTGTTTTCTCTTGTTTTCTCAATATATCGATTTGGTAGTTACGATCTTCTTGTTCTAAGCCAGCGATGTATGGATTTACAGACATATCTGGTAAGACACAGAGCTACAGATAAGGTTTTTTAAGCCCATTGGGTAATTTACCCCTAAGTTTCAATTTTGATTGGGTTTTGACAAATTTTATTTTGGTATTTAATCAAACCCATAAGGTAAATGATCTTTAATGTACTGTTTTACACTATATCATCCTTTTTTTTGGGGTATTTCAGATTTTCATTGTTTTTTCTTACTCCCTCCTCTCAAAATCTATTGGGTTTTAAAGAAAATTAATTGGGTAATTACCCCAATACGCAACTTATCTGTAGCTCTGAAGACAGTACCAATTGATATATGAAAAATAATGAATGTCATGTGGGACTTAACCATGGCAGTGAGCTCTTAAAACTGCTCTTCAACCATGATACCCTGTAAATAAATTCCAAAATGCATACATTAAATGGCAATACCCATAAACAAACATCGACACAAAACACGACTCATCCTGTTAATACATCTTACCTTCGTAACTGTTACTATTACTTTGTTGATTATATTTGTATACTTATTTTTCATGTGATGTACCCTTTATATTTAATGTATATATGTTGAGGCCCATATGGAAGATTGCATTATTGTAAATATGTTAGCCTCGTAAAATAAAGACTTTACTTACTTACTTACTTACTTAATGTAATACTCTGCGAGTAAAAACAACTAACTAGCCTGCTTCTTATTATTCATTTACTTATACTCTCAAAAAGCCTGCATGAGGTGTAATTATGAAGGACAGTTTACCACTGCCATCCAATCTCTCTTTTAGAATAACTCCTCGACCAAAGAATGCTCATAGTCCAATGAATCAGTAAAATTTAATACTAAATAATAATTCCCCTACATAGACTATACAGAATTACTTCAAAAGTTACTTGCCTGATCAATTGCACAAGTTACAAGTTACCCAAATAAGCAAAAAATTGTCCCGGACGACCGGGTGCAAAACGTAGGTGACAACATCGTATTTTCGAGTATTTACCAGAGCAGTCACTGTAACTGTATTGTAGGTTAGAGTCCGATTTGACTAAATTATTAACAATTATAAACGTTAAATGTTGTTTTGATATTATTAATTTTGAACTATGGCTTTTGTGTCTTTCAAAGCCCACTACTGTACTCACGTTGTAACAATGGTTTTTTTAATATTCATTTATCTTATTCTACATTGAACATGTAGTGATTGTAGGTATATGGCCACTTCCAACAGCCTTGCTGTTGAGTTAACTCTTTAGTGATGAGGTTGAGTGTCCGCCTACAACGCTAGAGGTCATGGGTTCAATCCTAGGTGGAGACTCGATTTCATTGGCGCAAGTGAATGCATTTCGGACAAGTCAGTTTTAGATGTTGTCTGCCCGAATGGGCAAGTGATTTTGAAAGCTTAGCGTGAAGACTGTGATATAGTTTTCATTTACCGAAGAATTTCTAAAAAAAAATTTCATGTTTGTAAAGAACAATCACATGACTACGCTTTATGCGAAATAAAAACACTGACGTTCCTGACAAAATCTATTCGCACTTGACCAATTCGCTTGCTGTACATAAACAAATTTAACAATGTTTAAACACGTTAAAGAAAACAAAATGCAGTCCTTCTTGGATGCAAACCCCAAGTACACAAAGGCAGAAATAACATTATAGGCAGTGGCTAGGATTACGGTACCGTAATCCTAGACCCACAGGCTAGGATTACGGAAGTTCCGTAATCGTAGCAAGTCCTAGCTAGGGCTGTCTAGAATTACGGAAGTTTTTATACCGAGTGCAATTAAGCGTGCAGGTCTTCTTATATTGTATGATGGCATCATTATTTCATGAAATTATACAAATATTAAAATATTTATTGACAAATTAATATAAATATCAGTACATCATGCTTTGAATTTTACTTCGCTAATATTTTGACTTTGCAGGGGAAAAAAATAGAGGCAGTCCGATTTTTTATAAATAATTAATGAACGTGGTCGAATGCACAAATGTAGTTCCATTGAAATTGATTGTCAAGATCGAAACAATTTGTGTTGCTATAATTTTAGTAGTAGTTCGTCATTCGGTCCCCGAAATAAACATCAAGTAGCTAAAGCGTTTGTTGATTTACATTTTACATAGGCTACTACTGGATCTACGTTGTGACAGCGCGTAGTGATACGAATTCCAAATATGGTCATATTTAGTTTCTTAATTATTTGTTTTAATTTGATTACGCTTTGCGTGTCATTAGGAATCTTTTAAAATTAGAATTATGTGTAATCTCAATATATTTTCCGTATGTTAATAACTTTATAAATACGTAGATAAAAGTACATGCTTTATTATACAGTATCAAAGTATTTGCATTTGGATATTTTCCGCCGTTTAATATCTTTACTATACTGTATATTTTTACCATAACCAAAACTGATTACTCGATGGTAAATATACCAATATTTGTATAAATTCATGAAATGTTTATGTCAACATGCAATATAAGACGACCTGCATGCTTAATTGCACTCGATCTAAAAACTTCCGTAATTCTAGACAGCCCTAGCTAGGACTCGCTAGGATTACGGAACTTCCGTAATCCTAGCCTGTGGGTCTAGGATTACGGTACCGTAATCCTAGCCACTGCCAACATTATAGGCAGTGGCTAGGATTACGGTACCGTAATCCTAGACCCACAGGCTAGAATTACGGAAGTTCCGTAATCCTAGTGAGTCCTAGCTAGGGCTGTCTAGAATTACGGAAGTTTTTATATCGAGTGCAATTAAGCATGCAGGTCGCCTTATATTGCATGTTGACATTTATATTTCATGAATTTATACAATTATTGGTATGGTAAAGATATACAGTAATTGAATGGTAAACATATTAAAACGGCGGAAATGCAAATACTTTGGATACTGCATTGTACTTTTATCTACGCATTTATAAAGTTATTAAAATATGGAAAATATATTGATAGAACAGATAATCGATTGTTTACCTTAAAAATTACATAATTCTAATTTTAAAAGATTCCTAATGACATGCAAAGCGTAATCGGTTACAAATTAAAACAAATGTTTAAGAAACTAAATATGACCATATTTGGAATTCGTATCACTACGCGCTGTCGCAACGTAGATCCAGTAGTAGGCTGTAAATTGTGAATCAACAAACGATTTATAGCTACTTAATATTTATTTCAGGAACGAATGACGAACAAACATATCAGATATACTACCAAAATTAGCAACACAATTTGTTTCGATCATGCCAATCAATTTCAATGGAACTGCATTTGTGTATTCGACCACGTACTTTAATTAATTTATAAACATTCGGACTGCCTCTATTTTCTTCCCCATGCAAAGACAAAATATTAGCGAAGTAAATTCGACGCATGATATACTCGTCTCAGACCAAAACCCGAACAATACCAAAACCCGAACGATCGTTATTTCTCCTCTCCTGTATCTCTTAAGAAGAAGGTTATTGTGTGTTCTTGAGCTCTTTTACATAAGGAAGCTTCGTGTAAAATTTCTTTAGTCTAAGAATAGTATTTACGCAAAAATTCTTCTTTCATTATTACCCCTCCCACTTTCTGTTTTGTTTACATTGGGGGATTCCGAACGACCTTCACCCACCGGTGCAAAACTTTCCCCATGGGAGCCTTTTAACCAGAACACCTCTAAAAAATGTCTTTAAACGTTTATCATGCATTAACAAAACTAATGAAATTAAAAAGTTCCAAAAAATAAGAATAAAAACATGATATTTTACCATTTGTATCGTGAATCAGATTCGCGCTAAAAAAGATCAACCAAGGGAAGTAATCCAGTCTAATTTGGAAGTTATTTTAGACTGGATTACTTCCCTTGATTATAACAAAATAAACAAACAAAATATAGTATTTTCACCGTGAATATCAATGAAGCTGATTTTAATCTCATTTCATGATTATGAAAATTTGTTATGATTATAAACTGTGTCAAAGTGCTTCTATGAAGTTGTGCACTATGAGATAATTGAGCCCACGATGCGATGTACGGAATTGGTACGGTGTGAACCGGCAGTTAATAGCACCCACATGAAAGTTGACGAGGGATCTTGTGAAGGTTGTTTACATTTGATGAAATCAAAATTATTTTATATTTACCCTTAAATGTCATTTATTCGGCCGATGAAGCCATCTGTTCGGGTACTGGTACTGTAGGTTACCAATTAGCGCAAATTAGTGACCCTTTTGGAGCCCCTGTTTTGGGACGCATGCGCAGACGAGGCTGGAGTTGTTTACATTTCTAGACGGGGGAAAGGCTGTAGTTTATCAAATTGCCGATTATTTTTGTAGAAAAACAGTTTTTAAAGACATAATCGGGAAAAACCTTCATTTTTGTTCGCTTTTTGGTCTGAGACGAGTACTGATAATTCTATTAATTTGTCAATAAATATACCAATATTTGTATAAATTCATGAAATAATGACGACATCACGCAATATAAGGCGACCTGCACGCTAAATTGCAGTCGGTATAAAAACTTCCGTAATTCTAGACAGCCCTAGCTAGGACTCGCTAGGATTACGGAACTTCCGTAATTCTAGCCTGTGGGTCTAGGATTACGGTACCGTAATCCTAGCCACTGCCAACATTATAACCTTGATAAACGGTTAATATTACATACAATGATACATGACGTATAAGTATTTTATGACATCGAATTTTGGCGTGGAGACATTGTAGTATAGTAAAGTTAAGCATATCTGGGTACGTAAAGTATTCTTTGAGAATCGGGGTACGGTGAAGTAGTAGCCGGGGGACCTTGACCCATTCAGCCAGAGTGGGTCCTGACGGAAGAAAAAAAAGACCACCATGTCACACATGGTTTCAGGCGACTGATCATCACACATGACATCATACATGTAACATCACTTTGTTAAGAAAGGAATACTTTACTATACAATAAGGGCAAAATAAGGATAAAATGTCTTTAGTCTCACTGTCTCACTGTGACTGTCTCACCTATTTTCAACTCCAAAGCAGATATCAAAAATATGAAGTCTTCATCAACTTGGCGTTTGTCAGCAAATTTCTTCAATGTTCTCCTGACATCTTTGTAGATATCGCGTCCCTTATAGAGAGATCTGTATGGTTCCTCGTCTGGATCATCTAAAGACAATTCTTCGACGTATTTCTTGGCTTCTTTCAACTTTTCGTAACCCTCCTGTTGTAAATAATCTTTCAACGTCGCCATTTTGGATGCTGGAAAGTTCTGCAGTGAATGGTCGAATTGAATCCGAAAACAAATTAGGAAATTAACGAAATCTGAAGACGAAATAATCAATTTTGTTTCTTCAAAAAATCACAATACCACTGAATAAATACATAATCAATCAGAATCTTCGATATGCGACACTATCATATGCGACCGGCATTTTTAATTTTTGATATTTTAAAGGGAGATCATTCTTAAAGAAGTCAAAGGGAGATAATTCCATCCAATCAACAGAATGTCAAACTTCATAAACTTTACTAATTCTGTGGTCAGGTTTTTGAATGAGCACAAAATTGCTGTTGCGTGTGTTGCTTCAACTGGTAAGTTTTTAAGTAGATTATGATGATAATTTCTGATGACATTTTTTTAATTTTGAAAAAAAAGTAAATTTATGAAAATGTCTTATTCAGTTAGGCCACAGGAACCTGATATTTATATAAATGGCCCCAAAACACTATCCAATACCCCGTTACTGACAAGCACCCATATAAATATTATATTAGCAGGAACGAAACCGAAAGTAGCCCTACTGTCTCCCCCAACATTGAAGCTCCCTAGATGTGGGGCAATCTGCTAGGAGATTTTTTAATTTCTGACCTTTATGTCCATAGCCTAGTCGAGATTGTTTGACTATGAAGCTCCCGTTCTAACAATCTGACAACTAGAAACCCAGTTTAGACAGTTACCGGGGATTGATATCAAACATATACACATCTTACAGCATAAGCACACGATAATCCATAAATTTCAACAGATTTAAAAATTCCGTGAACCCATTGCGTGAAAGGTGTGAATCACTCTATATCATCACTTTGACAAACCAGATTTTTGTGTATACTATAAATTCACTTTGACAAACCGGAGATTTGATGAAACCACAGTAAAACGCAGCTGGCACTATGGCAATATGGACTAAAATGGCAGGAAGCTGTTACCAAATGAAAGTGTAGCTGCTCATGAAACACTATCAACAGTCTTCAAATTTGGTCAC
This sequence comes from Spisula subtruncata, assembly GCA_963678985.1. Lineage (NCBI taxonomy): Eukaryota > Metazoa > Mollusca > Bivalvia > Venerida > Mactridae > Spisula > Spisula subtruncata. Next base: position 23,913,378 of record OY787661.1, read on the forward strand.
TAGCCGGAAGCCTGAGGCTTTGTGAAATCCTAGTCAAACAATCTTGACTTAGTGACTTACGTCATATGGGGAGATTAAAGTCGGAAATGAAAAAAAATCTCCTACCTTCGCTTCGCTTCGCTTCGCTTCGCTTCGCTTGGGTAGTTCCCCACTCTATTAATAGTGGCACCTGTCTTTAGACAGTAGAGTTGATTCTTGTAGAATCCGATGAATAATAAACAGTTTAAACACTGAACGGTCGAACACAATAACGGTATAACAAGTTAATTCATTCATTTGTATTGATCAATATTTATAAATCAATTTTTAATCACTATGTACATGTTAGTATGGTCCGTACTATACACTTCCACACTAAAAATATGGTCCGTTTCTTATTGATTATAATATAGCAGGGTTTACAAGTGTGACTTAATTTTATTTACTGCAGTGTAGTTTATTATTTATTAGGAGAACTAGTGAGCTTTATATTGTAAGTTTGAGCACTCGTTCTGTATGAAGGTGGAAACAATAGCATTGTGAGGCTCGCTCTACAGCTTTCATTTGGTCTGCAGTCATCTTTACTAAATCCTGCACCTCTGTATGTGTGCAATCCATTAATAGTTGAATTATTTTTCCTGCTTTCAGAATGTGGTTCAATCCGCTTGGATGTATCTGGCTCATTGTCTTTTCTATGGTACACATACCTCGCTGCCTGGTTTCTTCTAGGCTTGAACAAGTCAGGAGGAAATGTTCTAGGGTTTCATCCTCAACTTTGCACAGCTGACAAATTCCTGTGATGCCGACTTTACTAAACTTCTGCAATTTAGTTTGAAGCATGTATGTTCCTGTCAATAGTCTGGCCTTGACTTCGCCCCGCTTAACTTCATGTTCGGCTGGATTCACTGCAGCCCAGAGGTTATGTACTCCTTTTATAGGATCCTTAGGTAACTGCAGGTATTGTAAGCTGGATAGCACAGGGAGTTGACACGACCATTCTTGAAACCAGTACTCTGATACTGCCCGATCAACCATGGATTTCCACATAGCCTTTTTCGGTGGGTGCTTCATCAGGGACCTTGCACTGGGAAGACCATATTTTTCTGTTATGGCGATGATATCAGATGAGAATCCTTTTTCTTCCCTTGAAGTAAATGCCATCTGTCTATCTAGGATTCTATTTTCTGTAGATTTAGGTTGTCTGCATATGTTAATGAATAGAGAGAGCTTGTTTTTCTCCAGAAGTGAGGTTATTGGTTCAGTACCAAGAAGGACATAGGTGCCAAGGTTTGATGTTCTGTCAGGTAGACCTTGTATATGTCTCAGAAATCTTCTCTGTTGTTTATCTAACTTATTTATGTCCTCTTGCATGACTGTGTGTACCTCCATGCCATAGAGAGACCTTGGTAGCACATATGTCTTCCATATCTTCTTTGCAACTTTTGGTGAAAAGCCACGTCGAGCATGGAGGCCTGCACCTAGAAGGGCATACGAGGTTCTCAAGGCAGTCTTCACACGATCCTCAGCATTTGGTCGATTTCTTGCCGTCCTAACTATGCCCAAATGTTTCAACTGATCAGTCTGTCTAACCTCATTGTCATTAAGATACACAGGACTATACATCTTTGTCTTGATAGGTAAGATTTCTGATTTCCCAGGGTGAATTGTCACTTTGTCACGGTTTGAGCAAAATTCCACAATGTTCATCATGGCTTGCAGATTCTCGTGGGAGTTTGCAAGTAGTGCCACATCGTCAGCACATGTGGGAGCGGCAATAGGGATGTCACCAATATACGCACCTAGGTCACTGTTAACTAAGCAGTCTATGGTGCTGTTGTTATAGCATTTGTATAGAGTAGTAGACAGCTTGGCTCCCTGTTTCGTTCCTTGTCCTAGGACAAAATGCCCAGAAAGTTCTCCAGCCCACTTCACACTGACTGTGGTGTTTCTGTAAAGGTTCCGTAGTAGGATCCAAAGGTTCCCAGTGACGCCAAGATGAAATAGTTTATTAAAAAGAACTTCATGATCTACTGTATCAAACGCCTTTTGGGCATCAAGACTTGCCATGATTAGTGGTTCTTTTGTTGTTGTCTGAGAGATGGCCTCCGAGATGATGTAAGCCGCATTTATCGACGAGCTTTTTGTAGTGAAGCCCCTTTGAAGTGGATTTTGTACAGGATTGAATATCGTGTCTATTCTATTTTTCAGTATGGTTTCTAGAATTTTCATGACAGTGTCTGTAACAACAATACCTCTATAGTTGCCAGGCAGAGTGCTGTCTTTGTTTTTCTTCAACACGGGTGTGAGAACTCCTCCTTTCATTTCTTCAGGGACATCACATTCAGCGAATATTGAGTTTATTATCTCTGTGATGGCTGGCGTGAGTTCTTTCTCGGCTGTCTTCAAATGTTCTGAGGACACACCGTTCATGTCTGCTGCTTTACCGGTATTCAAGTCTCTGATAGCCTGTCTAACTTCTTCACTTGTGGCCTCCTCTAATGGCTTTGCCTGTTCTAGTTCTCTTTCCTCTATTAGATTATTTTGGAGTTTGATGAGTTTCATGCTCTCATTCTCATCCGTGGTAGGCGTGGCTAGTTTCTCAAAGTGACTCTTCCAGACTTTCAATATGTCATCAGTATTACAATACTCTTTTTCTTCCCACTTAAGTGTGATACCATTTTCACCATGTTGTCGTCCTTCTCTCTGTGCTTTAAGGAGTTTGTGAAAGGTTTTGTCATCAGACCCTGAGGACTTCATGATATTTTGTATGTAATGCTTCTTTGAATTAGCACAAGCCTGATTCTGTAGGCTTCTAAGTCTTCTTTTCTCTTGTTTCAACAAAACTCTTGTATCTTCACACTTTCGATCAGTCCTTTTCCATTTCCAGAAAAGGTCTTTCGATTTTCTCATGGCTTCAGCTATGTCTCTGTTCCATATTTTCCTTCCTACAGGTTTCAGTGTCTTTATTTTTCTGTAATTTGGGATGGAGTTAGCACCTGCTTCATGGAGTGTCTTAGTTAGGTGACTCAGCTTTTGTTTGGTAGTCTGTATATCAGTGGTGTTTAGTTTACTTCTCACTGTTGCCCTGTATTCATCTTTATCACATTTTTCCCAGTTGGGCTTGATTCTGATTTGCTTGTATCGCTTTGATGTGTTTCTCTTGATGTTGAGCTTGAGTGAAGTTCTAATCAGTGTGTGATCAGAGGTGTTCATGGGGTGCATCTCATCAATGTACGTTTCATAGTAGAATTTGGGTGAGTTTGACTTGACTATGAAGTAATCAATTTGGGATCTGGATTTCCCATTGTGGTTAAAGAAAGTATTTCTGTTTTGCTTGAGTCTGGTTTCAAGACAATGATCTTTTAGAAATGTCTGAAACAAGATGTCTCGTGTATTATTTCTGACAATTGATGCATTCATGTCACCAGCTATCAGGATTTTACAGGTAGGTTCATACTTGTTCAAAAGCTCTTCTAGTTGTGCCAGCATTTCCTTGTATTCATCAATGTCTGAATTACTAGATGGCATGTATACATTCAGGAGCAATAGAGTTCCGTTGTGTGTGTTTATTTTCATAGCCTGTAACCTACTATTGGAGATATCAATTATCTGTATGCTTGTGGCGATACTTGCTCTATAGAAGATGCAGGTTCCACCATATCCTCTTCTGCCTTTAAGGTCATACCTTGGAAATTCGTCATCTATGGATTTAGCTGTTACTAAGAAGTTTGGATCTATGTCGTAAAGAAAGCCTTTGTCGAAAGACAGCAACCAGTGTTCCTGGATGCAGAGAATGTCAACAGTGTTTAACGTGTACTTCATGTAGTTGACATTCCCCTTTATGTATTGTGTGTTCAGGCTACCTACATTGAGGGTATCCAAGCTGATGTTGCGGCCTGGCCCTGGTACAAAAAAGGATTCGATGCGGGTGTCACTTTGTCAAGACATACTGTTGGAGCTGCTATCATCTTTCTATCTTTGTTTTCTGAATCAATTAGCTTTGAATTTGTTCTATGTCTTTTCAGTATTACGCCACCATGAGTATTATTGACAGTATGTGTCAACTTGTCATTTTGTTATAAATCCTGTGATAACTCGTCACATCTGTCAACAGTCTTCAGTTGATTTCCGTCAGCTTGGTTTTCATGTGTCTGGTCTGTGTTTGAGACTGTTTGAATTCTCTCATATCTTGTCAAAGCCTGCTTATCTGCAATCATATCAGACCCAGTACTGGTAGTATGCTTGGTAATACACTTGTGTTGTTCATTGATAACTGGAATTGCTGTAGTATTAGTGCTAGCACAATTAGTTCTGTTTGAGCTTGTGTGTGATGAACAGGGTATATCACTACTAGCTGGTACATTGGCTTGCTGGGGATCATCAAGTGTGCTGTCTTCGAAATTCCTTTGACTTTTTGCTTGTGCACTACTGTATGGTGGAGGAGGTATATTTGGCTTTTTCCTGTCATGTAGGAAGGGATTTTCCTTCATTCCACTTGGATTTACATCTATTTGTTCTTGGGGGTTATGATTTGATATTTTGGTGTTTTGTGGGTGGTTGGCATGCATCATGTATGTGCTATGCTGGTTCATCATTTTTGGTACAGCAGATCTGTTAGGTGCAGTAGTGTTCATACCTACAAATTGAGTTCGCATGGCCGTAGGTACTTGGTTTACACCTGCTATGGTGGGTGCTATATAGGGCATGTATGTGCTGGTTTCCGGGATTTCTGTTCGTAATGGGACAATGACAGGATTAGCCACATTGAGGTGTGCTGGGACTGTATGAACATAGTTCTGAGGTCCATTGAATGAGGCAGGCTGCTGGTGATAAAGCATCATAGGACCATGTTTAGGTATCATTCGTTGGGCTTCATATATTTGGTTTGGCTGTATTGTTGAATTACAGTGCGTAGAAACAAATTGCATTCCACAGTTAGGATTGAGTTTTTGTATCTCAAATTGCAGTTTTAGGTTGCTGGTTTCAATATGGTGTTGTAGTCTTATCTCAAGTGTTTCTATTTTTTGTAGAATTTCTGATTGAGACCGCTCCCGGTAAGTATATTGTGGGGTTTCATTTGGTTCAGTTGGGTTGACCATTACTGGCTTTACACTATTCAGTTCTGCTATCGCCTTTTCTGCATTCATCCGCTCCATCTTCTCAGCCATAAGTTTTATAGTATTAAGGTAATCCTTACTCTGTACCTCAAGCATCACGATTCTAGCTTTACAATCTGATAGTTCCTGGCTAGTAGTGTCCAACTTCTTGGGTCTCTTGTTCTTCTTGGCGTCTAGATTCTCTGGTTTCAACCCTTCAAGTCCAGAATCTGTTACCATACTCACGGCATTTGAGGTAGAATGGGTGGTATTGCCTAGTTCGTTTGATATAACTTTTCTAGTACCAGAATGCAAGTTTTTGTTGGTTTGTTGTGGAATTATGACAACTTCAGTATCACCACTGCTACTCAGCATTTGATGTCCTTGCCTGGAGATATTATGTGTTTGGGTTTCATCAGCCATACTTTCTGTAGTTACATCATCAGTTTCCGATGGGTACTGAGGTGCTTCCAAATTATCTTGATTTAGCATACGACACGAACAGCACTCATAATTATCAGGATCAGCTTCTTCAACATTTATTTTCTCACAGGAGATGTGTGTATACAGTTCACAGTCCACACATTGTATGAAATCGGATTCTCGGATGTCCTTCTCACATGTTGCACACACCATTCTGTCAGTGCTATTGGGTTCGTCTTCATCCTTATCATCGGTATGCTCAATAGAATAAACCTCTGTATTGCCAGCTACCAATAATCTATCACCATGTGGTAATAAGGCCGTCACACTATCAGCTTCAGTTTTGGATCTAATTGGACTTGCTTGATGGTATCTGGTTTTGGGTGAAACCATGGCCCGCAGTTTGAGTTCCTTTTGGCTCGCAGGACTGGATGATTGTATGGATTCAAGAGCCGATTGACAGACTGTGGATATTTGTTGGTTCAGACGGCGCAAGTCAATTATCTTGTTGTATCTAAATCTGATCAGTTTACATATTTCAGGTAAATCTTCTTTGATAAATTTCTGGTGTAATCGTCCATTTACATCTATTTTTGATGTGGTAGGGAAAAAGTTCACCCTGTATAATTGTTTACCTCCTGATTTTAGATAGACAGAGAGAGATTGTTCAACCAAGAGTTTATTCTCTGAGTGGGTGGTCTTGCTTATTTTTCCATGTTTTGATATTTTTAATTCAGAGTGTGATTTATAAAAGTCAAAAGCACATTCTGTGAATATTTCATATGCAGCCGCTGATAGAGTGAGAACAATGGTACCACTTTTTTCCTCAATCTTCATGTCCTGTAGTCTGCTGGCACCGGCTATCTTCTTCTGGAGAGTTTTTTGGGGATTGAGGTCATAGTTCATCACTTGTATTGTCGGGGCAGCCACTCTCTTGATCGGGGTGTCATTTGGAGTGAATGGGAGATTTGGTATTCTGGCTCTTTTGGATCTACATGTAGTCGATCTAGTCTGCCTCGTCATCATGGCCATCACGGGTAGGCTATGTGCTCAAACTTAAGAAAGCTATAAGTTAAAACCCCTATAAATACTACTTACGAAATTTCTGTAACGAATAACTTTGTGTGCACGCACTGTCTTTGCTAACTTCTTTTAAACAAAACCAAAACAAACCACGCGTCCTTGAACTTTGTGATATACAGATTAATGTAGGTCAGTTAACTCCGCCTCTTGTCGCGCCAACTGTCAAATATTTTCCAAGTCGTCGGATTTGTTGAATTCTTCAGAATAACTTATGATTTACACACCAAAATGTTCCGCTTGATATTTTATATCGATTTGTACAGATTATGTTAGAATCGGTTGTAATTCCATTCATTTATTATTAAAAAACCTATTCTATTAACGGTCCGCAATAAAACAAAACATCATGACGTCACCCCTCGTCTAAGTAAAAACCACTCTGGGTCTGTGTTTTTCAGGACTGTACGTATAAATGTATTTTATCACTATCACTTACTCATATAGGCTATGGTTAATTAATAGTATTTATATATAGCGTTCTATTTCCTTATAGGCGTTGGATTATTCGCTGTCAGGCAATACATGAATGGTGGTGTATGTCGCAGTAAAGCCTTACTCCATGGAAAAACAGTGTTAATAACAGGTGCAAACACTGGCATTGGAAAAGAAACTGCCATCGATCTGGCAAAAAGAGGTATGTGCATTTGAATATCAACCACACAATATACCAAATACAATATAAGCCCTCTCTTACCAAAGACGAAATATGGTACCAAAAATTCCCTTGCTAGACACTTTGTATAAAATGAAAACTGGATTCTCTTCTCTCATACCTTCATGTAGACGGATAACAACAGGAATGACGTGTCGAGAGTGATGTTATAAGTCGGAACAATCTCATTAAAATCAGTTCCCAACATTTGCTCCACTCCTTTGCGCTGTTAGTTGGATCTGACAACACTACATAAGAGGTCATGTTCAAATGGCCTCTGGGTAGTGCATGTTGTAGTATTGCTAGTCACGGAGAGCTTAACTCCCCATGTACACTGATGTATAAAGTTAAAACATTTTGTTTTTCTGTCACTGTTAACCTACAGCAGAGAATTCTGCACTTTCAGAATTATAAAAGTAGTGATTTGATTGGATGATGTAAAGTTCACATGGCATTACCCCATACCGAGTGTGGTCAGATCCTATAACAGTGTGAAGTAGTGGAGCTCATATGAGTCTGATGTGAATGAGATTGATGTTGGAAAAACTTGTTTTACAATTTGTCTTAAATAAATATGTATCAATTATTAACTGATTTTCGCTTGTAAGAGTTGCCATTTATGCATATTTTATGTGATACATGTACATTAATGCACTCTTGTTTTATTTATAGGAGCACGAGTGTTACTAGCATGCAGAGATATAACAAAAGCAGAAAGAGCTGCTGCACAAGTGAAGAAATTATCTGGAAATAACAATGTAGAGGTTTATATACTAGATCTTGCCTCACTGAAGTCTGTAAGAGCTTGTGCTGATAATGTTATAAGCAAAGAACCTCAGCTGGATATTCTTATCAACAATGCAGGTAATGTCTACAGTATTATAGGAACCAGACTATCAGATCAGTATTGAAAGAAGATCTTGAATATACAATTTGTGACAGTAAAAATTAAACTAATTCCCTCAATATTAGTTTATTTTATTTATATTTTTCTTTCCTTTGTGAAATCTACAAACTTAAAGGTGATGATCAGGACAGTCTCTATGGAGTAAACATGTCTAAATGAGATAATTTGTTTAATGCTTGTATATGTTGTGTCATATTGAAGCAGATTTACATTAATTAAATATTTGTTCAGATATTTTAATTCCCCTTATCTCCAGGGGCATGTATTTTTGTCTGTCTTTCTGTCTGTATGTTTGTTTGTCTGTGTATGCATGTATTATATATAATAGATGCCTGCTGTTGTGCATACCTGACTGGCTGCCTTCAAACTATAAGTACTGTAAAATCATTTAATTTTGATGGGACAAAATTTCATGGTTTTGGTAAAATAGGACATTTCAATGGGACCTTAATTTGTTGATTTTGCAATTTACCGGTACCGGTAAGTAATTATAAATACTAGGGACAAAGTTAGTGTTGTATGAGATTCGATTTTGTGGTTGAAGGTGAACCACGAAATCCACAAAATTTAATCCCCCACGAAAAGTAATGATTTTACAGTATATGAGGTTTGTCCATGACACAATCTACAATGTACATATATTGCCCATTCTTAGGTCACAAGATTGCAGTTCAAAGTCACCTTGGCCTCTGTTGCCAAACTTTAAATTCACATTCAGTGTTTCAAAACACATAATTTCATTTTTGCAGGTCTTATGTGGTGTCCTTATTGGAAGACAGAAGATGGGTTTGAGATGCAGTTTGGTACAAATCATCTAGGACATTTCTTGTTTACAAATCTACTCCTAGATAAAATGAAAAAGTCGGCTCCAAGTAGAATTATCAATGTGTCTTCACTAGCTCACCAACGTAAGCATTTGCTTAATCAACTTTTATTCTAGGAATTTTATAGGTCTGTAAAATATATGCTAAGATATTGGTTATAGGCCTTATAAATATATTTCATGCATAATAAAGGGCCTTGAATAACCAAAAAAGGAACTTAGCCTTGGCTGTACTTAATTTCATTGGATCATCTTCAAACTTGCAACATTGTTTACTGGCCAAGTTTGATTTTTATGCCTGCGTATCAATAGATCGGGAGGCATATAGTAATTCACCTGTACGTTCGTTTGTCCGACCGTCCGTTCGTTTGTCTAGCCGTTTGTTCGTCTGTCCCGCCTGGTTAACCAAAACTTACGGTTTCTTCCACCATTAATTTGGCTTGCTACAAAGCTTTCAAACTTGCATGGATGTTGTATATGACCATTCTTCACACGCCTGTATCACCTGACTCCATTTTGACCTTCACCTTGACCTAATTTTGGACTTAGACATATTGAAAGGCCAAATTTTTGGTGAACCCAAATTGACCGTTTCTTCTAGCATTAATATGGCTTGCTACAAAGCTTTTATACTTACATGGATGCTGTATATGACCACTCTCCACACGCCTGTATCACCTGACTCTATTTTGACCTTCACCATGACCTAATTTTGGACTTAGACTTATTGAAAAGGCCAAATTCTTATATTTCTTAAAAACCACTGCTCAAATTTTAACAAAACTTCATGGATAGCTTCACTACCAAGTGGAGATGCGCATATAGTCGGTATGTTGTAGTTTGCTGATTATTCACACAGTTATGCCCCTTGGCATATTCTATTACCATCATAAGCTCCTTATAGTGTCAAAGCCATGTAACACTATCAAACATCAAACTGAATAATGGCCCCTTTTTATTGCATTGGCTTCCATGGGGCACAAGTGTTTTTTGAACGCAGTCTTGTTCCATTTACCATGCCACAGACAGGTATATTTTTTGACATTTTGGCTTGTGTCAGAAATAAGCTCCCACAAGAAGTTCGTTATAAATTCTGATATTTTTATACCAGTTTGATATGGCTTAAATCTGATCAGGACAATATCCCCATTGGAAATTCCAGGATCAGTGCCTGTGTGAAAAGCTCGCATTGCTGATTTCATGAATATTGTTAACATAATACTGTTGTTATTTATTTAGGTGGACAGATTAATTTTGATGATATAAATGCAGAGAAGGAATATTCGACACAGAAGGCTTACTCACAAAGTAAACTGGCTAATGTCCTCTTTACTCGGGAACTTTCCAAGCGTCTTGAAGGTACTATAAAAATTAACAAAATTTAATTTTCTTTGATTGCATGTGAAATAAAATGATATGAATGTTCACAAAAAATCAACACCTTTTCTGTTTATCATATGCTTCAATTTCCCTTACAATGGTACAGTAATTGGCTATAATTGGAAAATTACGTTGAAGTTATGTAGTCATAGTAGCATTACATATAATTTGAAGCCCGGCACCATTGATTGGATGATTCTTTTCCACTGATAAATCTCTATTTATCACATGACTTTCCTTGTATCCAGGTTAGTATAGCCAGTACGTATAAAGCTATACGTACCGCGTGTAGTATTAGGTATTGATTTTTTCCAATAAATCAATGCTTATTTTGCATTTTTAGTGTCATATGGTAAAAAGAATCTGTCACTCGTTGTCAATAGATTTATTTATATTTAACTCGTTTAATATAAATTTATATCAATTGACAACTCATGATAGATCCTCTATATCCATTGATAAAACTTTTATGTTGTATTTCATGTATATTGCAGGAACCAATGTCACTGCTAACTCTCTTCATCCTGGTGTCATTGTGACTGAACTTGGTCGTCATCTGCATGCTAGTATGACATGGTGGAAGACTATGTTATGGTTTCCTGTAATACAGCTGGTGTTTAAAAGTGCTATCCAGGGAGCACAGACGACTATATACTGTGCTGTAGATGAAAGTCTGAATTCTGTATCAGGGAGATATTTCAGGTAATATGTAACTTGAATTAATCTTGTAAGCTATTTTTATGCTATATGCAGTAGTTTACATAAAAACCCTTTCATGTAATCCAAATATGCACCCTGTGGCTGTATTTATAAAGCATCTTAAGTGAAAACTCAATATTTTTTAAATATCTCAAATTTTCTTTAGGTGTATAACATAAACAAGAAAATTAAGATTACAAATTGTTAACATTGTTTAGAAGCTTTTTGTCAAGAGCTACATGTATAGTGATCGCAGAGAAATCATGCGTTATTCTTCGTTTCCTGGAAAGTATATTCAGCTCAATATTTTAACTTGAGTTTCCCTTGAGATACTTTGTGATTACCAGCCCTAGATCAATTCCAGTGAGACCTTTGATGGAAGTGGTGTACACGTATACTTGTAGCCTCACAGAGACAAGTGGTGTTTAAAAGTTTTGTGTATGTTGGTCTACTTCAGTGATTGTGCAGTGAAAGAAGAAGCACCGCAAGCTCAGGATGATGAGGTTGCTGAAAGATTATGGACGCTATCTGAAGAAATGGTTGGATTGAAGGAGAAATCTTGATTGATGTAGATATATGTTCGAATCTCATGCTCAATGTTTGTCAATCTCTACATGATGTATTATTACTGTATATATTTTATACTTTTGTACCTAGTTTATATGGTGTGCCATTTTTAGCTCGACTATTCGAAGAATATGAGAGCTATTACAGTCACTTGTTCGTCGGCGTCGGCGTCGGCGTCGGCGTTGCATATGGTTAAAGTTTTGCATGCAAAACTTTAACCTTGGTTATATTTCAATAACCAGTGCATATATTGGATTGAAACTTTGCACTGGCTTTCCCTGTCATGTAATCAACCATGTTAGATAACTCTTGCATGAATTTAATGCAAATTATGGCCCTTTTTTACTTAGAAAATTTGGTTAAAGTTTTGCATGCAAGTTACTAATAAGGCCATATCTCAAATAGTATCTGTGCTATGGCATTGAAACTAACAACACTTACTAACCATCATAAGGCAATGGTACCGGTCATGGGTAATAGCTCTATTATGATTATTATTTGAGTTATGCCCCTTTTTAACATAGAATTTTCTTGGTTAAAGTTTTGCATGCAAGTTTCATTCAGACCATATCTCAGCTACTATCCATGATACTGCATTGAAACTTACAACACTTGTTTACCATCATCAGTCAATGGTATCAGTCAAGGGCAATAACTCTATTATTTTTTTATTTCAGTTATGCCCCTTTTTAACATAGGAGTTTATTGGTTCAAGTTTTACATGCAAGTTCTATTCACGCCATATCTTAGTTACTATTTATGATATTGCATTGAAACTTATAACACTTGTTTATCATCATTAGTCAATGGTACTGGTCAATTGTAATAACTCCATTTTTAGTTTAATTTGAGTTATGCCCCTTTTAACTTAGACTTTCCTTGGTTAAAGTTTTGCATGCAAGTTACATTCAAACCATATCTCACCTACTATCAATGATATTGCATTGAAAAGTTTAACAACCATTGTACATTAGCTTTCATTGCCATGTAGTCAACTAAGTAGCGTAACTCACGTTTCAATATAATACAAATTTTAAATGGCCTGTTTTGAACTTATATTTTTTCTGACAAGTGGCTGCGAATAGTCGAGCGCGCTGTCTAGTGACAGCTCTTGTATTGTATGCTATCACAGTGATTACTGCATTCTGTACTGATAAGAGGTGGTAGCTACTATGAGGATTTGATCAAGTTAATCCTGTTTGTAACTATAAGATTTTTGCCTTTGGTTCAATTTCTATCTATTGGACGTATTACCTTAAATCTCAAGATTCTTTGATCTCTATATTTTTTAGCCAGATGAGAAGGTTTCTATCAAATATGTGAAAGTTGATTGTCAGACAGGCAGTGCTCTAATTTATTGAATTTCTACCATGTGACCAGTTTTTGTGACAAGGTGAGCTTTTTTTATCACTCTGTGTCCATTGTCCGTCCGTCTGTCAACAATTTCTTTAAATGACTTGCACGCTAGTAATGTCCAGGAATTTTATCAAACTGTTCATTGAAGAACACTTCCTCAAAGTTTTCATCATTATTCGAGAATGATGGTGCAGGTAAACGCGACATACCATCTCCATAAGTATGCTTCGTAGTACTCTTGTACTGTATATCATAGTCAAAACCTGATATTAATGAATCTATTCGGAGGTTTCGACACTCTTCCTGACCTTGTAGTGTATGTGTTATTGTCCTGAATGTCGACCATTTGTTCACCTTGACTTGGCAATGTCAGCATCACATTATTTTCACATTCTCATTGACCGTGCTGCTGATTGTTGTCTTGTACAGAAGGTGGGGCAATGAATTCCTATTTCTGTGGATTATGCCATCACCTGTCTTAGCGTTATAGGATCGTGGAAATTGCGCTTTTGATATAACTACACCTTGTTTCCTTTGATCTTTAACAAAAACTTGTGTGTGGTCATGTAGTTTTGGAACTGACCTTGCCCGGTGTCGTGTATCATAAACACGTTTTTGATCCTGCTTAATTTGTTTTTCTTTCCGACGTTTACTAACTTAGGATCTAAAGATTCGGGCTTTACAGGTATAGTGGTTTGTAATTTTCGACCTATTAATAATTCGGCCGGACTAAATCCATTGTGCAACGGCGTTGTGCGGTACGACAACATAGCCAAATATTGATCTGTAACCATCTTGATCATATCTTTCACTGTAGGCACCGAACGTTCTGCGAGTCCGTTGCTTTGAGGCATTTTAGGACTTAAATCGGTGAAGTTCTTTGTACTAAGTAACGGAACCAATGGCTTATGATCGCTTTCAAGGGTAAACTGGGTCTCAATAAGATAACTTTGGAACCTTTCACAGACCCAAGTAAATGCAAGACCTTCTTTCTCTATTTGTGCATATCTCTGCTCTGTATCAGACAAAGAGCGAGATGCGTATGCAACAGGTTTCCATTCATCACCATGTTTTTGCCTTATGACCCCACCGATACCGAATGAACTACAATTCGTGGAGACCAAAATTTCTTTGTTTGGGTCATAGTGTACCAAAACCCCAGGTGAGCTTAACTCAGTTTTTAACTGCTGGAAAGCCTATTCTTGAACTGGCCCCTATACCCAGGAATTTTGTGCCTTAAGTAGGGCGTATATACAGAAAATGGTGTCGCATTTCACGTGATGAAATTTTAAATTCCAAATCGGTCCTACCAAGCCCATCAAATAGCTTAGGAAATGTTTCCTTTACTAATTCTTCCGCGGAATAGAAGATGAGACATAATCAATTTGAGGGACTCCATCACAGGTCAGCCAAGCACAGCAAATCCTAATTTGTCAACTACATATACATCCGTTACACAAAATTTGTTCTTTCCCTCTAAAACACACTTGAATTTCCCTAATATGTTCAATTTAGTATTTCAACGATTCGCTGTCGTCCGATGTTTCGTCGCAGTTTATTTCAAGTTCAGCTATGTTCGTCAAATTTTCTTAAAATTTCCTGTGTTTTGACACATGTGACATTTGGCATCCCTTGCCTGACACTTTGCCCTTGGGTGTTCTTGTTTGTAGCCGCATCGGCGGCACTGACTGGCTGACGGCGCTGGTTGCCTATCGCCCGACATTTGTCACTTATTGAATTTCTGGTTTCCTCTATTTGTCTTATGACTGGGCAATGCATCAATACTGTCTGCACTAGATTTACCTCTAACAACGGATTGCTGGGACTGCATGGTCTCCCGCTGTTTAGCCTCTGTTATAGGTTTATCTAATGTCAATGCAGGATCAGATTGTAATTGTTCGGACAGCTTGTGATCCCTGATACCGAAGACTATTCTATCACATATCAATTGGTCACATAGGTCTTTAAAAACACAGTTTCGGGACAAATGATTCAAATCAGTTACAAAGCTGTCAACTGATTCAACTTCACTTTGAACGCGTTGGTTGAATTTCGCCCTCTCGAAGATAACATTTTTCTTGGGAATGAAATATTGATTCAGCTTCCAGGTAACTAAGTCTCACTTTTTCCGGTTTTCATCTGAAAGACCAAAATTAATTTAATGAAGAAACAATTTCTTCAGCTTCTTTGCCTATTGAATAAACCAAAGTGTTTACAGTGGAACTCACTTATAGCGAACTCGCTTATAACGAAACTCGGTTATAGCGTAACAAAAAAAATCCCCGACCAAGTCCCTTCTTTATTTAACTGTAACACCAGTCGCTTATAACGTAATCGGCGTAATGATTTCTAGGTCCCGATAAAGTATTTTGTTTGCATTCATGTTCGGTTATAACAAAGGCAATTAAATTATTGTGACGAGGTGTCATCGATCGATGTGTTTGTGCAAACAATCTTAATAAGGTGTTAAGTGTTTGTGCCGTTGACATACAAATAACTAACCTAATATTATAATCCTTCACATAACCGTTAAATTTATTCATCACAGTATCACAGCTTTCACAATATAATGAACTTAAATTACAAATCAACTCAACATAACCCTTTAATCTCCTGAATATATTAATACTTACACGATGGGGAACATAGTTACACTATCATTATTGTGTGTGAGTTATTCATTCACATTGGTGTAAATGTAAGCTAGTTAACAGGATTCTAACTCTACAATAATTACCTGGTCCTCTAAAGTGTCAGGGAGAAGAATTTAATAAGACAAAGTGTCTTTCATTCCAATCCCTTTTTCCTTATGTTTCTGTTATTTTATACTGTAAATTGTATGCATTGTTATATATTTGGGAAAAATAAATATGTTTAAACTAAAGTGTCCAATTCCTTCTTAATTTTTTGTTTTAACGAGTAGGGTACTGGCCTTGCTTTCATAAATTTGGGCCAAGCATTTTCGTTCATGGACAGTGTAGCCTTGATGCCTTCCACTTTACAAAATACAGTGTCATACCGTTTCATGATTTCTCCTAAACTTTTCTGAGTGGTTTGGTCATCTATTGAATTTACGCTTACAATGTTATTCCAATCAAGAGTTATCTTTTCCATCCACTCTCATCCAAACAACTTTGGTCTGTTGCCATAACAACGCATAATTTCAGTAACTTTGACTGTCCATTGTACCTTACTTGTACCATTTTTGTCCCGGCCTGCTGTATTTCTTCACCAGAATACGTTTTCAATTTGGACGTTGACTTTTCCAATGTCACTTTCCCAAAACATTTCTGAAATACTTCTCTTGACATAAGAGAAACAGCTGATCCTGTGTCAACCTCCATATCGACCTGTATTCCAACCACTTCCCGTGTTACAGTAATTTTCTTACTCTTACTGCATTTCACAGAATTGAATGATTATAGTCATGCAATGCATTTACATTGCCACGTGATTTCAAACATATCACTTTAATATGTCCCTTTCCATTACAGGCATGACAATTAGCATCCTGAAAGGGACACTTAAATGATGGAAGGTTTCTTTTACCACAGTGAATACCTGGTTTCATTGCTGGGCTAGTGTTCCCTGATTTGCTCTTCCTTTTACTTTTGAACTTCTATTCAACTTTGTTGACATTCGTCTTTCATACAATTTTTTAAACTTTGCATGCTCATAGCATATGATAACAGAAACATTATAAGCAAAACAACTGGGGGTTGACAAAATCGTTTTTGAGTTATCTGACCTTGAATTTGAATTTTTGGCTGATTTTAGGTCATTTCAAGGGCATATAACTTATACATAAATCTCAAATACCATATTCTTACATTCGGTTTACTTCTTTATTTTATTATTGGTCAAGTAACAAAATTTCATGCAAATCCATAAAATATTTTATAACTTTTTTTCAGTTGAAGTAGAGACAAAAAATTCTTCAAAAATAGGCCATTTTTAAAGAAAAAAAACGGCATTGGTTACAGAAAAGAAGATAAAAATACAAAAATACTCATTACCAGTTCTTGAAATTTTTGACAATGACATGAAAAGAAGAACGCTAACTGTACAGGAAAATAAATAAGGCCTTATCTTCACTGTGAATTATCTGCCCTTGAACTGACCTAAAATCAGCCAAAAATTCAGAAGTTAAAGGATATTAATAGCTGTAACTCTTGCTGGTATACCAGCGAGTGTTTGTGGGTTGGGCTTTGTAAACTGATATGCCTAATATTACCTGTCAGTTAAACTCTCGATCTGTTGTTTAAAATAGCACAAGAATGGGTGACCACTCTACTCCTGTAACAGAGAAAGCATGGTCTGCTCCGAAGTGTATAAACCTTACCAGTGCCTCTGTTTACAAACAGAGAGTTTATCAGCAGGTAGCCACTACTTCTGGGAAATTCAAATTTTCTGCTTGACAGGTTTAAACTTTTTCTCAAAGTAACACTTAGGATTAATATATAACTAAGATTTTTTGATGAAATGTTTTGACACGAAATAATTTACCTTAGTGGGAATTTTCAAAGAATATTTTTCTGTAGTTTATTCAAACATTTAAAAAAGGGTTCTCTGATAAGAAACGTGCATAAATTTTTCCAAAAACCCGCCCCAGTGCCATCTAGTGGTTTATATAGTCCAGTTCAAGTCTGTACTAGCTGGTAATTCAGATCCATTAATCTGAAATAAAAATGAATGTTAATGATTAATTCATTACTGATTTTAAAAAAAACTGAGTCCCTACATCTATTGAGACTGTTGCTCTAAACACAGAATTATTTTTTTCGGCCAACATAGAACTTGGTCAGTAACTTTGGATGTCAATGCTGATATGTGTGATGTCTGAATTCAATATGAAAAGTGGTTATTGAGATATGATAAACTTTCACAATTCACACACTGGTACTGAACCAAACTTCTAAGTAAAAAGGGACATAATTTGGTGAAAATGCATGTCATAGTTAGTAACCTAGATGTTGATGAAAATAATATGTACATTTTCAAAGCAATAGCACAAGTGGTTATTGAAATATGATGAACTTGCACTCATGTAACATGGACGCCCATACCAGGGTGAGTAGGATACCTGAGACTCCTTATTCTTTAATTAGTCAAACTAAAAAGGCATAACAAATTTCTTGTGGCAAACAAGACTTAAATTTGGAAAAGCATCAAGGAATTAATACAATCAAACACGAAAAACAAAATGTTAATGCTTATAAATATCACTTACAGTTTCTGTGTGGAGGTACAATCTTACTGGAAATGATCCCTGCTTAGCCAGGTATTTAGAAAATGTAAAGTGGCCATCCATAGTTGGAACTGGTTCCCCAGTGAAATTCCCAATGTAATAGGTCAAATCAGAAATTTTCAAATTCTGCCACTTGCTATAACCATTGGGGAAGTAACGGTCAACTGTCAATTTCACTAATTCACTATACGATGCATCTTTTCTTACATCCATTACCTGTTGACCCCCACCCTTGCTTGCAGAAATCAGTTTAAAGTTACCCGATGGCTTTGATTGGTGTTTCCAGCCAACATAGATACGTCTTGTAGGTTTCAGATTTCTTAAGTTATTGCTTACTGTATTATGACCTGTCTTCTTTTTCTTTTTACTAGTAAGTTGAACATATTTATCCAAGACACTGTCAACCACACCAGATTGTGGATTCCCTGAAATGGCAACAAACTACTCTTGAAAACATACACATTAGATTCTTATCAATTTTATACAGTTATGACAAATATTTTTTAATAATTGTTGCACTGGTATGTGATGCTAAATCCATTATACCAGCGATCACATAGCTTTACCTTGTTATTTCCAAACAGTAAGTAACTATAGCTTTGTCACAGAAGTGACTAATACAGTCTGCGAAATTAGCGGTTGTCCTGTTGTCCGGGACAACCAGTTTTTCATTCGGACAACCAAAATTTTGGTTCGGACAACCAACTTTTCATTAACAAATCAAATAAAAAGCAGTTAAATTTTCAGTTTCGGGCAACCATATTTCAAACCTTAATTTCACAGACTACTAATACCCCTGCTGCTGCTTTGATAGGACTGGGGTGAGTATCCATGTCAAGTACTCAGTAATCACAAATCAAATTAAATCAAGCACTAATATGTCATTACTGAGATTCATGGATCACTGGATTGTTAAAGAATGAGTCATAGGCTTAAATCAGAAAAGATTGATACATGGTAAATCCATTCAAGCCATAAAATCAGTTATTTATATTGATTTCTTTCATTTTTCCTACAAGAAAATTATATCTACTGTCTCCAGAATTGTAATGTTAAAGTTTTGGATATATTACTTGACAGCATAACATTCGTGATTCGATTTGGGGATCTTAAGTGTTAAATCGTGGATCAGATCAGATTGCCACGTACCCAATGATCCTATGCTTTGACAATAAAAATGCAATAGTACATGGCTAAGTTCAAGGGCACATACCTCTGCAATGTGTGGAACATTGGGCATGAAAATTCTCTCTTGCACATCTATACTTAATGGTGATAACATATTAAAACTTTCAATGCAATTCCTGAAGTTTGCTTCACAAACCGCCACTGATCACACTCTTGCCCTTCCAGACCCTTGACAGCTATGCATTTCATACCGATAATATATTTCAAGTTTAAATTCAATCCTTTGAAAAATGTGGAATAAGTTTGCTCCACAAACATTAATGTGTTAAGAATAACATTGTACATTAGGCCACACCAAATTAATGTTAGGTTCTACGGATTTTTTTGGGAAAAATTAGGGGCGAGCGAGCCAAATATAAATTTAAATATTTTTTTTTTCAAAAACCCGTAATTGAGAGCGAGCAAAGGAGCTAAATAAATTTTTTCAAATTTATTTTTGAAAATACCATTTTTGAAAGCGCGTGAAGGAGCAAAAGTGCCCTATTCATTTCTGATGCAGCCATTTTTAGGAAATAGTGTCTATTACAATAGCTTTAATAAGAAATGAGGCAAAATAAATGATTGTTATACATTTCTTGTTATGTTGTGTAGGATTTATCAAATTATTTTACCAGAATACAGGTATTCAAGGTAATTGTGAGCAGACATTGTCACATACATATAAATTATAATGAACACAAATGCACTGAGTGACTAGTGGTTAAAGATTCAAATCAACTAAGCATCAAGCTAGTCAATGATCACCATGTACAGTTTTGTTCTTGTGGTGATACATCATGCTCAAACTGCTGTTTATTTAGCGCTGTTAGTAGCGCACCGATGCATAATGCTATGCAAGGTAACCGTCATAGGATCTAGCCCCACATCAATCACACTTCCCTTAGGGATATACAAGGTCCTTTCTTTCTTCCATGTAATTTGCAGGGCCCACTCTGGGGCATTATCGCAAATGTTAGAGACAGAGGCGAGATACAAGGAATCTGGGTGCGATACCCTAGCTCGTTTCGAATAAATTCCTTGGTTCTTTAACGTGCCCGGTGTAAAGCACCGATACATGCAAGACTATCTCTGGGTTTCCAACTAGGATCATCTCTAGCTGGTTGGGAAACACTAAAAGGCGTTTCTAAAAATGACCAAGTGTCACCGCCGAGAATCGAACCCGGGACCTCTCGATCAGGAGTTAAGCATCTTACCACTCAACCACCGTGGTAAAATGTTATGACGGTTGTTGAGAACTGCAGCATGTAATCTTACATAAGCTGTGATTTATCCACTGGACCAGTTTAATAGATCTAGCTGGAGTTTTAGCAAGTGACTGAAAAATACAGCATTTGGTGCAATAATTAGAGCAAACTATGTTTTATCAATTTTTTTGAACTCTTGATGAATTTGAAAATATGACCTGCTGAAGGTTTCTCTATGTACAGTATTTAAAATCCCTGATGAAATTATGTAGGATACAGTATAGAAACTTATTAACAGGTGCGTTGCGTGTCCGGGACGCATAAAACTGTTAATTTCACATACCACGGACCATGTACAAACGAGACGTCATTGTCGAGAAAATGGGTGACAATTCATGATTTCGTCGGTAGTACGGAATACTAGTAATAATAATGAATACAGACATATCTAGATACGCTTGTTGGTTCATTCCCCAATCGCAATTCTTCCCATTTTACTACGTGTATACACTTATGCGTGTTTTTTGTAAAGGGCAGAATATTCACAGGAATCATTTCACCAGATGCATGCATCGTAAAAAGTTACACGATTTTTGTGTGCAAAAATTTACTGCTAAAATTAATCGAGTCACTAACATCCTCAGCAGAGCGCACTTTCCCAGAACATATTCTGTAGTAACAGTGACGAAATTATAAACAAGTTGGCTTTATTTTTCGTAATTTGTAAATATTGATGCTTGCGGCAAAATAATAAAAAAAAATGTAGGAAAAAAATCACATGCGCGTGGTTTTCTCAGGTGCGTGCGCAATAATTTAAATTTAAATGTTTAGTTTTCATTTTGGAAAAATCAGGAGCGGGCGCTCCCGACAAACGCATGATCAATTTGTTGTGGCCTTATATGGCTATTAAGTTCAAGGGCACGTTACTAATTGTGTTTTGCACATTTACACTTCATGGTGATGACATATATTTCAAATTTCATTGCAATCGCTTAAAGAATGTGGAAGTAGTTTGCTCCACAAACTTGTAATAATTGTATGTGGACGGACAGACCAACCAACGACCGACCGACAGAGTGACTCCAATATACCCCCTCTGAAACTTTGTTTGTAAGGGTATAATGGAGAGAACAATGATAGGCCTAACATACCTACTCTGATGCTGACGTTCAACGCATTACTTTCAAGTTCAAAATGTTTTCTATTTATTAGCAAACATAAACTAGAAATATCATGTGACCATAGGACACAGATGCCCCACATATCAAACATTGTCAGTATTGAAAGGTTTGCAGCATCTTAAAATCAAAGCAAGCATTGTGGTTTAGCAGATTTTTCTTTCAGTTTCCATGACAATTTCTGCATGGAATGGAATTCTTTATCAGAACAACTTATAATGAGCTTCATGTAAGGAACATTACACATTTTCTGCCTACCTTTCAAAAAGTTTCGACATGCCTGCTTTATCTTCAGGCGCATTCCAATTGTACATAGTCCAACTTTCTGAAAATCATCATCAGTCATGAATTCAACTTGCTCAATGCTGATTTGGAATTGATGAGTAAGCATACAGCCAATTTAAAATTGAATTATTCAATAGAAATCAGCAAAAAAATGACTAACTGGTTGAATAATAGTTGTAGCTTTAAAACATCATTAGGTGTTCTCAGTATAGCCAGTCTTCAAAATTGACATACAGTCGAACTTCGATGCCTCGAACAGTACTTGCCTCGAACACCCCAGATGCCTCGAACTCGTTCTCCGGTCCCGTCAAAATCCCTTCTTTATTCATATAGAAAAACCATAGATGACTCGAACAGTACGAGGGTCGAACACTCGAACTGACTTGCTGGTCCCCTGCTATGATTTACCAGTAGATGACTCGAACAATGCAAATTTTCGCACCTTTCATTGATTGTTGAAATCCATTGTTTGTCCATGGGAAGTCGATGGAAGGTGTTATAAACACCTTGTGGCAATTATTGTACTGTTTACGGTTGTATTGTATTGCATGTTTGTGAAAAAAATTGACACTTATACGTCCGTTAATTACTTAATGATGGAAATTATAACTGATTTATTTTTCATTAATTTAAATGTTTCCATTCTTTCAAACAAACTTAACTCGATTTATATATCAATAAATCAATAACTTAAACGTATGTTTCTGTTTTCACCATCATTTTATTTATTAATTGACAAACTCGACATATTACTCGCTAGTTTATAATTAAAACATTGATTAAACAGGCTAACATACGGAGCGATTAATAGAACAGGGAACTTTGTTTACAAATATATATATTTGAAGAGCTAGCCGACGATTTGAAGTCAATTTTGTCTAACATTATCATGCTTTATTGTGATTATGCATATAATTTCACAATTTGACACAATGCATTAA
Organism: Spisula subtruncata; assembly: GCA_963678985.1. Lineage (NCBI taxonomy): Eukaryota > Metazoa > Mollusca > Bivalvia > Venerida > Mactridae > Spisula > Spisula subtruncata. The sequence goes on from OY787661.1 coordinate 23,936,367, forward strand.
ATATGCATTAAATATGAAACACGAATAAACTCTTAAAATACGACAATTACACACGATTGACAGGTACACATACCGAGAAGCGTTCAAACTTATACATAAATTATACAGTGCATAATTATATACTCGTACCCTCGATGCCTCGAACCCCTAGATGGCTCGAACTATTTTCCCGGTCCGAAGGTAGTTCGAGGCATCGAAGTTCGACTGTATTAGATTGTTTAAATAGAAGTATAATTTAGCACAAAATTTAGCTAAACTATAGCTATCATCAGCCTCACATACAGGAATCTTTGCCTTCTATAGCACAGATGATAACTGTGAGGCAGGGCTGCTGTGAGGTGCCTTCCCCTCATGAAATTTCTTTAAAATCATGCAACTTTGAACTTTCCCATGAAATTCAGTTTAGATCAAACTTTTTCTTCCCCTTTTGCAAAAGTACTGTGTTATTTTTCCCAAAATTCAAGGAAAAAGCCCCGTCCCATAAGTGTGGAAAACCATATACATTGTTACAGTGTTTTCTTAACCTACCAGTATATATCTGTAGCTGACCACAGGCTACATCCACTTCCCCCAAGAAAATTTCTTTAAAATCATGCAGTTTTCCCACAAACTAACTCCTGTCAATTTTATTTCACTTAAATGTCCCATTAGCTTTATGAAATAAAAAATATGCAAAAAACAAGCAATTGCTAGTATAATCTGCAGTGTTTTTTTTTGTAGTTTGGGAACATGACCCATACCCTTGGGATTGGGAATTGGGTGCTTTAATCAAAATTGGGAAAAAATGTTACTTTGTATAACTACAATTTTACAATGTTTAGCGTATTCTTCTTATTATCCCATAAAACAGTAGTAGAATAAGGTATTTACTACCAATAGTGATGTTAATGAACTTATATACGGTTGAGTATATCGGGGTACGGTGAAGTATTATCTGTAAAAAATCGGGGTACGGTGAAGTATACTATCGCGTATCGATAGATCAGGAGGCATATACTAATTCAACTGTCCTTGCGTTCGTCCGTCCCGCCTGGTTAACCCAAATTGACCGTTTCTTTTAGCATTAAAATGGCTTGCTACAAAGTTTTCAAACTTGCATGGATGTTGTATATGACCACTCTCCACGCGCCTGTATCACCTGACCCCATTTTGACCTTCACCTTGACCTAATTTTGGACTTAGACTTATTGAAAGGCCAAATTCTTGGTTAACCCATATTGACCGTTTCTTCTAGCATTAATATGGCTTGCTACAAAGCTCTCATACTTGCATGGATGTTGTATATGACCACTCTCCACGCGCCTGTATCATCTGACTCCATTTTGACCTTCACCTTGACCTAATTTTGGATTTAGACTTATCTCCCCTTTAGTATTTTTACAATAAAATTTTGTCTGGAGCAGATCTTTGAAACTATTTAACATATTGACTTGAAACTTGAAATATAAATAGATGGCAACTTGGAGAAGTGCATTGACAAAGAACCATAACTCTGTCTTTCTAAAATTTGGAATTATTTCCCCTTTAGTGTTTTTTTTATAGTAAAATTTTGCTCTGAGTATATCTTTAAAACTATTTAACATATTGACTTGAAACTTGGAATATAAATAGATGGCAACTTGGAGAAGTGCAATGACTAAGAACCATAACTCTGTCTGTCTTAAATTTTGAATTGTCTCCCCTTTAATATTTTCAGAATCAAATTTTGACCGGATGTATCTTCAAAAGTGTTTAAGATATTGCCTTAAAACTTGATATATAAATAGATGGTAGCTTGTAGAAGTGCAGGGACCAAGAACCATAACTCTGTCCGTCTTACATTTTGAATTATCTCCCTTCAGTATTTTCATGATAATTGTTTGTCCGGAGCGTATCTTCAAAAGTATTTAAAATATTGACTTGAAACTTGGTATATGAATAGATGGCAACTTGGAGAAGTGCAGTGACAAAGAACCATAACACCTGTATCACCAGATCACACATGAAGTCGATTAAGGCACTGCTTTCAAATGTGGCATATTCTTTGACCATCATAAGCCCCTTATAGTTCAAAGCCACGTAACACTATCAAACATTTTAACTGAATAATGGCCCCTGATTGACTTAGTTTTTTATGGACATGGCTTCCACGGGGGCATAAGCGTTTATTGAACGCAGTCTTGTTTCTTGTATGACTTTGGGATCAATGCTTTGGGGCTTGAGCTGTGCATTGGTAATCAGTAGAATAGATTCTTCTACCCTGATTAATTGATTTGGTGAAAACCCAGCTTCAAGGGGTGTATTCCTATATTCTTTGATGGAGAAATATGGATCTCTATTGCTATCACGTGCTTGATGAACTGAGTCTGGAGGGGACGGATATAACAATTGTTTGACCTCTGAATATTAAGTCATATGACTTAGAGAGTTCATCACTGTGATTAAAAAATTCTACTTCTGCAGAGTTACAGTCTGTGGGGGAAACTGGCCATCCGTCAATGATCGTCTGCTTCAATAATTTCATGTTAGCATTGTGCTTTGTGTCATGTTTAAAAGACTCAAGTCTGTGGTCAGTTATGTGTAAGCCTTAGAACACAGTATGGACATGTAGGTCAATACCTTTGTTGTCACAATTCTGCTTCAGAGGCTGTCTCATAGCATGTCGCTTATAGGTATTTGTTTACCTGGTACAAATTTGACAATTGATGAGGTCATACTTGCTCAATGCAAGACGCATCCTTTTTAACCTAGGTGGACATTCACTGAGATTGTTCTGCATGATCACACTTAATGGTTTATTGTCACTATGCACAGTCACAGTCCTTGCATATATTTGAACATGCAAAGACGATTGCATCTAATTCTCTTTCAATGTTAGCATAGCAGTCAACGTCTTAGAAGCAAATGAAACAGGGCGACCATCTTGAAAAATGGCGGCACCACATCCATATTTGGAACTGTCACACTCTAAGGGTTACCTGCTTTTTGGGATCAAATTAAGCCAGTACAGGACTTTTCGTCCCTATTCCTTTCATTTCCTTGAAAGACTCTGACTGTGGTACATCCCACAAAAATTCAACACCATTCTTAAGTAAGGCTCTCATGGGATTGGTAACTTCTGCCAAGTTTGGCGCAAATCTATAAATAATTGGCCATACCTAGGACATTTTCTAACTCCTGTCTTGTTTTGGGTGCTTCCATGTTAACTATTGCCTCAATTTTAGACGGGTCTGCTTTAAGGCCTGTCACTGTGATTAAGTGTCCAAAAAACCCTAATTCAATGACACCTATCACACATTTGTCGGGATTGAACTTAATGCCCTTGGATTTAGCATGTTCAAGGACACTGCGCAAGTTTGCGTCATGTTTCTCTCTAGTCTTTCCATATATCAATATGTCATCTACAATGGCAGCAAGTCCCGCTGAATGGGTCTAGGTCCCCCCGGGTACTACTTCACCGTACCCCAGGTACTTTGAAGTATACTTGACTGTACCCCGGGTACTTAGTAGTATTCTTCACAGTACCCAAGTATGCTTACAGGTACCCATTTTTACTGCTGAAAAAAAAATTAATTGATATGATTTTAATCGCCGAACACAATATTTATACATGAAAGAAAGGTAGGAAGATTGTATTTCGGTATACATACTTCCCCCCATAATATTTCTTTTGTTTTACCGTCGAATTTCTAAAAAAAAGATTTCATTGTCGTAAAAATCGATCATGTGATGGTCACGTGATGGTCACGTGACTACGCTTGGAACAAAGTCTGTAATCAAAACACTGACGTTTTTGACACACTTTATTTATGTCTTTCAACGGATTATGTGTATGCAAATAGTGTTCAATTCTTTTCCACCAGCCTGAATATTCACTTATTCTTCGTCCTTTTCTCCGCTGGATACGTACGCATGAATAAAAAAATTTTTTACTTCTTTGATTTTATAAACAATTTTTTTTTTCAATGCCGCGATGGCCGCCGGTTTACGTCCTTCTATTATTTTGTTATTTTACTACATCGATTTTTGGCGCGCTGTAAAGCCGGGTACGGTTGAGTATATCGTGGTATGGTGAAGTATTATCTGAAATCGGGGTACGGTGAAGTATACTTCAAAGTACCCTGGGTACGGTGAAGTATACTTCAAAGTACCCTGGGTACGGTGAAGTAGTACCTGGGGGGACCTTGACCCATTCAGCGTAAGTCCCGTCATGCCAACAAAGATTTTGTCTATCTTTTGCATGAATATGTCACTCTATGCAGATATTCTGTATGGTAGCCATAGCCATCAGTATCTACCAAACACTGTGCTGAAGGTCGTTTGTTATGTCTACAATGGTAAAGAATTTAGCTCCTATTAGTCTTGATGTCACATCTTCAATTGTTCTCATGGGATAATGAGGACGTTACATAACATCATTTAATGCTTTAGGATCCAGACACAAGTCTGTAGGTGCTGTGACCTTACCTGTGGCCTTCTGTCTCCATTCTTTGGACTTCATCCTTTAACCTGTTGGCTTCTGTGACACGGCTAGGTGGATTTATTAAAGGTATAGCATCAGAATAACCCCTACTCCCTTGAATAAGTCTCCATACAGAACACTTTGTTTGTCTAGAGCAGATGTGTATACAGGGATAGAGTTTGAGTTTTCTACCCATAGGTGACCTGGATTAAATCTAGCTCTACTGATGTTTCTTTAAACTCACAAGGGAACACTGTCTACTATGTAGCAATCTGATATGCACTTCCTACCTTTATTACTCAAGGACAGACTGAGCATTCCACAGGGCTATTTGGGGCCCAAAGTGGGAGATCAATCTTCAGCTGCTTAAATTGGCTAAAGTGAATGATATCCACAGCACTTATGCATGCCTGTGTCCAATTTGAACTTGACTGGAACTTGTGAGAGGCCAACATTTATGGGTACAAAAGCACATTCCGGAGGAGAAGAAACATTTACCGTACCTTATCAACGTTAAACTCCTGATTGTCCTCACTTCCTGAATCACAGTAGTCATATCCACTAGCTAGATTGACATTGTTGACACTTTTGTTTTTAGCTCACCTAGGCGAGTTATTGTGATCACTCACCGTCCGTTGTCCGTCCGACTGTCTGTACGTCCGTCCACACTTTCAAATAACTTCTCCTCTTAAACCGTTTGGCCAATTTTGATGAAATTTTTTCTGAATGTACGTGGAATTGGGGGATTAAGTAATTGTTCAAATTATGGCCCTTGGATGAAAATTGGCCCTGCCCCGGGGTCATTGTTCTACATAGACTTATATAAGGAAAAAATATAAAAAATCTTCTTGTCTAAAACTACAATGCCTAGAGCTTTGATATTTGGTATGTAGCATCATCTGGTGGTCCCCTACAAAGATTGGTCAAATGATACCCCCGTGGCCAGGCCCTGCATGGTATCACCAGTTTATATTCTTAGGCTCTACCTTTGTTAGTCTAAATTGTGCAGGGCTTCATTTATAATCAGGTGAGCGATAAAGGGCCATCATGGCCCTCTTGTCTATACATTTGCATGGAGTGATGGTTTCAAATTAAATTGTTCATATACTTCAATTTCAATACAGTAACTAAAAGTGATACCGCGGTACTATTCCTAGAATATGACTTTTTTGTGATACTTTGCCAATGTACCGAATCTGGAATGTGTCATTCTCGTTCATCCAGCATATTTTATTTGTTCTGCTCCTCATCTGGAATGGAATTGTATGTTTATCAAGAAGATTTTAAATGTTTTATTTTCGAAACTGTCATAAATACAAGCATGTAGTAATTAGAGGTAAATCAAATATAAACCAGATTTACAAATATGTATGTTTTATTAACAGTATTAGTTTTGTATATTGTAATAGGAGAAAGTCTATGGCAAGTTAACAAACAGTACCCCTTACACTTAAATAGTCATACTGTTAAATCATTCATAGGGTTGTTGAGGATATTGACCATGAAATAAATCCCTATGATTAATCAACATACAAAATATATAATGGGTGGTGTGTGTTCCTTACCTACATTTTCAAAATGTATATGATTTTAATATATTTAAAACAAATTGTGTTATCATTTATCAATTATATACCATACAATTAGATTTGTAGACCCTACTAGTGAGTATTTAATATACACACTCACACATAATACTGCTTTCATCATACATGTATTATATGAATACGAGTTATTGTGAAGGGTTTAGGTTATGTTGCCATATGGTGAATGCAAGTATAATCTAGATGTTGTTTTCACCTGCCACTATGCACATACTTGTACAATTTAAAGTATTATTTAATTTATTTTACATTGGTTTATATTGTTTACTTAGAAGGTTGTGATTATATTTTGCATTTTGTTGATTATTGATTTGATATTGAATAGGTTTTTAGCTCACCTGTCACATAGTGACAATGTGAGCTTTTGTGATCACTCTTCGTCCGTCGTCCGTCCGTCTGTCGTCGTCGTCCTTCGTCGTCCGTCAACAATTGGCTTGTGTACACTCTAGAGTCAACAGTTTTGATCCAATCTTCATGAAACTTGATCAGAATGTTGTACTCTATGAAATTTAGGATAAGTTCGAACCTGGGTCATGCAGGGTCAAAAACTAGGTCACTAGGTCAACTCTTATAAAAACCTTGTGTACACCCTAGAGGTCACCAATTTGATCCAATATTCATGAAACTTGGTCAGAATGTTGTTCTCTATGATACTAGGCCAACTTCGAAACTGGGTCATGCCGGGTCAAAAACTAGTTCACTAGGTCAAATCTTAGAAAAACCTTGTGTACACTCTAGAGGTCACCATTTTGATCAAATCTTCATGAAACTTGGTCAGAATGTTGTTCTCCATGAAATCTAGGCCAAGTTCAAAACTGGGTCATGTTTGGTCAAAAACTAGCTCACTAGGTCAAATCTTAGAAAAATCTTGTGTACACTCTAGATGTCATCAATTTGACCCAATCTTCATGAAACTTGGTCAGAATGTTGTTCTCTTTGAATCTAGGCCAAGTTTGAAACTGGGTCATGTTGGGTCATAAACAAGGTCACTAGGTCAAATCTGAGCAAAACCTTGTGTACACTCTAGATGTCATCAATTTGACCCAATGTTCATGAAATTAGGTCAGAATGTTGTTCTCTATTGAATCTAGGCCAAGTTCAAAACTGGGTCATGTGAGGTCAAAAACTAGGTCACTAGGTCAAATCTTAGAAAAACTTTGTGTTCACTCCAGAGGTTGTGGTTTTAATCCAATCATCATGAAACTTAATCAGAATGTTGTTTTCTATGAAATCTAGGCGAAGTTTGAAACTGGATCATGTTGGGTCTAAAACAAGGTCTTTAGGCCAAATCTTAGAAAAACCTAGTGTTCACACCAGAGGTCACAATTTTGATTGTATCTTCATGAAACTTGGTCAGAATGGTGTTCTCTTTGGAATCTAGGCCAAGTTCAAAACTGGGTTATGTGGGGTCAAAAACTAGGTCACTAGATCAAATCTTAGAAAAACCTTGTGTTCACTCCAGAGGTCGTGGTTTTGATCCAATCATCATGAAACTTGGTCAGAATGTTGTTCTTTATGAAATCTAGGCCAAGTTTGAAACTGGGTCATGTGGGGTAAAAAAAACTAGGTCACTAGGTCAAATCTTTGTGTTCTCTCCAGGGGTCACTGTTTGGATCCAATCTTCATGAAATTTGGTCAGAATGTAGGTTGTACTGATACCAAGACCAATGTGCAACAGGTGAGCGACCTAGGGCCTTTCAGGCCCTCTTGCTTTGTTGAGGGTTTAGATTTGTAGTATTTAGTACTAGTATTCTGTGAATTATTTTCTTAAATGAAAGTTATAGGGCTCTGTTTCAAAGTTAATATTTGATAATGTAAGAATACTCCATATACATTTCTATTTTCAAAGTGTTTTCATGCATGTAGCTTTAAGTTAAGTACTATTTTGTCAGTTAAGTTAAACTGTTAATTGTCCAGGCGCAATTGGGCCATGTGCTGCCAGTGGCATGTCAACTGTTGGGTACTGGCAAATGGTTGCATACCAAACTGATCGACTGCAGTTCCTAACATGTGGTCTGTTAAATTGTTCATAATGTAGATCTACACCCTGTTATGTTAGGCTGTATTTACTGACATAGACAAAGTTACAATTTATATCAATTGTTTCCAGAATAATCAAGTTTATTCAATCTTTACAGTCATGTCAGACTCAACCTCATCACCCTAAATAATAGAACAACATTTTTTGCATGTTTTTCTAGAAGGACTATTTTGTGTTGCTCTTTTTCAGCCATTTTTCGGTATTGAGAAATCACCTGTAGGCATGCTGCTGATTAAGTATTGTAGACATACATTGGAATATATATTTTTACCACACCTATGCTTTGCATTATCATGTGTTGTTATGATTACATATCATGTGTTTTTTATTGATATTTAGAATAGATGTTCGTTACTGTATATTATATGGGTTACAATAAAATTATAAATCAAGGAGAGTCTTGTCATTGCTAGAATGTGCCCATGTAAGAGGCAATATTAATGCCAAGCACCAAACTAGGAAAGATTTGCACTTCATCACAATCAGTAATGATGATTGTTCACAATAATGACTGAAGGTACAGCAAACTCCATACATGTTTTGCCACCATAGAATACAGAACTAGTGTTAGTGTTGTAAGATTGTATAATTTATATCTAACCCAGCAAACACGCGACGTCGGTACAACGTTGGATCAACGTTGGATTCGGGTCGCGACGTCGGAGACCGTAATCCAATGTTTATCCAACGTTTAAACCCCGACGTCTAACCAACGTCGGGGTGCAACGTTGTTACAACGTCTGACTGTGGTCAGAAACGAGTAAGACGCAACAACAATATATAATTATTGAACAAGCTGTTAAAATTATCGAAAGCCTAATTGCTGAGTTAGAAACCCTAAAATTGCAGTAGCATTTGAGAGTCAGTTCCCTTTACTGTGCTCAGAAAGTGTTCACTAGGCGGCGCTCTAAACTGGCGGTATATCTATCTTACTTTCATTCAGAATAAAAAAGTATTACCTCCCTTGAATAGAAATATTAGTAAATTTAATATAAATCTTCTTCTTGCTATTATATTTACTTTCGGTACAAATAATAGTATTTCATAAGCTCAAAGAAAATTGATATATGTGCATTTTTTTCTAAATTCTACCAAATAGTTGTCTGGAAACTTTAGATGTAAATGTGATATGTAGCTTGTAAATTCCTAACTTGAAAATATATATTATAGAACGCCTTGAATAAACAAAAAGCTGTTCAACTGCTCCTTCCTACAAAGACACTATTACAGTACGTATAGTAGTCGCAAAGCAGAGTATAGAGTGGTGTATTTTCATGCAATACTGCAGAAAATGTTCATTGCAAAGTTTACAAACACCAAAGTTAGAATAACGTACATTGGATTTTGGTTGGATAATGGTTGGAACAACGTTGGATTATGGTTGGTTTCTTGACGTTGTAAAGACGTCAGAAATCCAACGTCTAAAAAACTTTCAAATCCAACTATAGGAAGACGTTGAACCAACTTTGGGTTCCAACGTTGGTACAACGTTAATACAACGTCATGTGTTTGCTGGGAATGAATAAAATAGACTCACAAGCTTTGAACATAGTCAAATGAGTACGAAGAAAAAGTGACATTACTTTAACAATATGAATGCAAAATAGAGTGGTGTAATACAAATAAATACACATATATACCCTTTGAAAATAGCAGGCTGTACATAAAGCACAACAATGCAACCACTAGCATAATAAACGTATCATATGGCATCAACGTTTTTCATACTTTTCCGTTAGTTTTGTTCAATAATTTGATTCCTGTCCAATGTATACCATCATCAGTCTGTCTGAATATAAGTGTCATGGGAAATAAAAAGTTTAAACCCCAAAAATCACCGAACACAGACTTAACGTTTTTATTCACACTGGTGGATATTCGGATAGGTAACTTCTTTTGAGCTTCATATAAAGTTTTACCTTCAGAAATCATTGTCATCTGTAGCAGGAAATACACTACAGCTAAAAATCCAAATATGAATTCTATGTGTAGATGAAATATTAGTAAACATTGCCATCCTGTTATATCCCCAAACATACTCCTCCAGATTGTTAAAGGAAGCACAGCGTCTGTCCATTTATCAAACTCAGGCCAAACTTCAGGCCGCACATATTGCAGAGTTATATAACCGCCACCCAAACCGACAATACCAACATAGAACATCATCATGATAAAATAACGCTGATTTTTAAATCCAACACAATTTCCCACTAAATAACAATGATGATCTTTCTTCAGTATGCACTTTCGGCAGACGGCACAATGATGAGCGCGGAATGGAACATTTGTGTGACACTGATCACAATATCTCCATGGTAACTCCTCTTTAGCTCCGCCCATATTGTAAACAGAATGGCCGTTAGACTGGTCATGTAACCTAGAAACGAAACGTTCTGGTGGAGCCTCGAAGTTCTGCCTGGAAAGAATATCAGGATTGTCCTTAGTCTTCGGATATGAAGGATCATAACATATAACACATGCCCAGTTTGCTAACATGTTCATGATAGCAAAACATGCCGCCACTTTGATATAATAGATACCCATAGGAGTATAGTCCTGGTATACATACGGTATGATATAGTAGCACAAGACATACACCTCAGACAATCCTTGAAACAGCATTAACCCTCGGAAACACTGAAAAAGAAAACGGGTAAACAAACCATTAAACACCGTCTTTTTCAGCATTCATACGTAGCAAGTTTAATATAATGGAAGAGTATGTGGTTAAGTACAACAGTGGTGGCTGTCATCTTACATCCATAATATTGGTCATCTATCTAACACTTATTCACTTGCTTGTTATTTAACTGCGTTCTAGAGAATTATAGTTCGCTGCACTAAGTATTAACAATCATGTATCGAACGTTTACATCATGTACATTTATTTGTATATTCTGTATTCGCTATTTATCCAGGTATGCTATCAAATGCTCATTAATTCATGTTGCTCATGTGTAATTCATAGGCTATAAATTGAGCCCAAAGCAATTGGCTTAAAATGTATACATGTACTTACTACCAATGTGCGTATTCGAGTTTTTGAATTTTGTTGTCTCGCCTCTGCACCTTTCCTAAACTTTGTAAAGAATGACTCCTTTTTACCAGCATCTTTTGTTGGTAATTGTGCTTGCTGGTTCTCCAACAACACTTGTTCTTCGTTTGCTTGCCGTCGTTGTAGCATCTCCTCTGTGTATATCTGTGAATATATTAACAATTGTATCATTCATCATTTTGATTCACATTGAAACCATAGTACAGCTTTCAAGTTCGGTATAAACTGTCCTTATGAAAGGAATCAACATGGTCTACCGGTTATATCCAAATATAATACTTTATCATTGGGAAGGTTGTAGACTATTGTGACACTGAAAGTTTTACGTACGCCAACCTGGTATTTGCAAGTTAAACGAGAACTTTTATTTGTTAACTTTTTAATTATATGCTGAATTTGTATTATGGTATAGGACTTAAAATGCAACGAGTGCATACACGTACAGCATACATCAAACTACTAAACTACTATCAATAAAAGTATACAAATAATAAGAATTAACACCTAGCAACATAATTATGTTCCATCGAAACAATATAGGGTTGAAAATGTTTAATATAACTCACTCACCTTTTCCTATTTCAAATTATCCAAAATGTCTAAACTTGTTATGTACATGAATGTATGAATACTATCGGTCTGAATACATTGTACACGAAAATACGGATAAATCAAAGTTATAATATTCTATGTAAACGATCAAATATCATAACAAGTTTAAATTTCCTTAACCGATTTGGTCTAGTATCGATTGTTTACACAAATAAAGAGAACTGTCTATACTGTACTCCTATAAGCGAAATCTAACACCAGTTTTCATAAAGTTTTCTGTAGATAAAGGTTGAGTCGAAATTGCAATGCATATAATAGACTAATTGTATATTGACTCTATGTAGAAAAGGACTTGAACCTCTAGAAATCGATTTAAAAAAATGCCAACGAATACTCATCGATCGGGTGTTTTATGATACACGACCATTTTCATTAGGGCCCTGCAAATTTTTTGCAGGTGCCCTATAGTAATCACCCTGTCCGTCTGTCTGTACTCACCCACTTGTAGTTGTGAGGTGTGGAACAATAGGCTATATTTAGATTCTATTCATTCCGTTGCTTACGGGGTGCAAAATGTTGCTTATGGGGTTTTACAAACAAAAGGATGAACAAAAGAAAACCCCACAATGTCAAGTCAGTGAGAACGTCCGTCCGTCCGTCCGTCTGTCCGTCCACATTTTCATGTTTTTTCTTAATAACTTGCAAACCGTTAAAGGTATCGACTTCTGTTTCAAGCATTGTGAGCTGGGGAAAAGTTAAGGTTATAGAATATACATTTGTATAATTATATATTTCGATTACAAATACTTCTTTGGTGAAATGGGGATACATTCACACTTGAAACACATCCATGGTTACGACTATAATCGCACATATGAAAGATTTTATGTCTCATTGGGGGATTTGTGAAAAGGTCATTACGGATGGTGTCCCCTGCTTCTCAAGTCAGGAGTTTGATGAGTTTGCCAAAAGCTGGAATTTTGATCATATTAAGTGCAGCCCTTATCATAAGCAAACAAATGGATTGACAGAGGTCATGGTAAAAGTGTCCAAACGCATACTTATAAAGGCTAAAGAAAATAAGTCAGATCCAAGAATCGGTTTCCTAGAATACCGATCCACCCCTCTAACTGATAAAGGGAACTACAGTCCTGCACAATTAGCTCTATCACGACAATTGAGATCTGTTCTTCCTACTGTCACTGAAAACTTAATACCCTGATTTTGGTCAAACAGAAAATATCTGAGTGTCTAAGGTCTGTCAAAAGAATTATTATGACCGAAATGCCAAATCCTTACCGCCACTTGAAATTGGGCAACCCGCAAGAATACAACGAGTAAACAAAATATGGACTCCTGCTACCGTCATTGATAATCCAAGTGTAAGATCATATAATATTGTCGAAACAGAAAACGGCCGGCTGTATAGGAAAAATCGCAGAAATTTGCTTAGTACTAATGAGTCACGTTTAGGACAAGGTGCTTTGGATTCAAGCTGTGAAGGTCAGGGCAATGATGAAATATTTTACCCCGGGTTAACTCTGCTGCTGAGAAATCTACTGGTGGAAATAACTATGTAACCCGATCAGGCAGAGTGGTTACACCACGTGAACGTTTAGATTTGTAAATAGGCTGATAGCATTACTTTGGATAGTGTTCATAACCTATGAATCTAATGTTCAGTAGTTTTCCCCAGAATGACCTAAAACTCAGAGACTTTGATTATTTGCGAGTTTTTTTAGAAGACTGCTGCATTATTGTATGATCTTTTATTATTATTTGCTTGTTCTTGATTTGATATTTTTATAAACGCTAAATGCCTTATTCAGTCCATCGAACATCTGTAAGAAGCCTGCTCTGCTACAGAGCAATACACCAGTCAGCACGCGAGCTATTACAATTACGAGGCTGTCAGTTTAATGGTATTGATAAAGAAGGGAGATGAAACATTACAGCTATCAATCTATGTCTGCGATGACTTATAAGCTCCTCCCACTAAGGGAGTCTGCTTAGCTGGATACTGTGCGTATCACTTCCAGTTATTCCAAGCATCTATACGCATGTACTTTATATAATTAAACTCGTAATTAGAACTTACAACAGTGTCGTTCTTATATGATTTATTAAACCCTATTATGGAATATATGTGATAACTTTACATGGTGGCAGAAGTGGGAACTTAAATAAAGATTATAATATATATGACGAAAGAATATAATCAGTGAATAAAAATTCCTTGGACGTTGGAATGTTAATCAAATATAACTGTTAAGAAGGAATCTCAGTGGAATTCCCGCTCCGGAGATAGACTGGTGTGCCACCAACCCTGTGGACGAATTCGCAAAATTTCAAGAACATGGTGAATTAATATTTAAAGGACCTTTAAAAGAACAGGGGGAAGATGTTCATGTGAAATGTTGTTGTTGTACATGGGAGCTAAAGGCAGAGAAGTTTATCATGCCGTGGAGATGAGTAAGGAAGAAAGCAAGAAAACTGAAATAATTTTCATCAAAGTCAGGGCACATATCGCACCGACTTTAAACCCCGTGTTTGGACGTGATCAATTTAACATCATACAGGGTGAGAAATCGATTGAGCAGTTTATTACATTGGTCAAAAATAAGGCCAAAGAATGTGACTTTGGACTCCTAAAATGACCTCATTAGAGATAGAATTATATTTGGCGTCGCATCCACTAAATTAAGGGAAAGGTTGCTACAAGTTGGCAAAGATCTAGAGATGGAGAAATGTGTCGCCATGTGCAAAGAATTCGAATATTCATCATCTCAAATGAAGATCTTTGATAAGGACACTAGTTATAACCAAGTACACGCATTATCCAACAACTCGTCATGCACGTACAAACAAGCAAAGCAACTACAAAAACAGCACAGTCAACCAGACTGGCCGTTATGAGCGCTCAGGAAAATCACAAGGACAGGGAAAAGGCTTTGGGGGATCACACACAGACGATCGACGATGTCCTGCTAGAGGGACACAATGTCGAAAATATTCCAAGTGGAACCATTGGAGCAAATGTTGCCGAGATGTAAAAGTCAATGAGATATCGGAGGACTTTTACAATAACTTGTCCATCGAGAGTGTGGACATAGAACTTACGGAGTTGCAAATCGGAAGTCAGGAAACTGCTGTAAAAATCAAATGTGACACAGGATCTCAGGTAAATATTTTATCATTGTCTATATTTCACAGTCTTGGAATCAAAGCCCCATTGAAAAAGTCGAAATCTCAGTTAACTGCATTGATAAGTACCATTGGGGAAATTATCTTACACTGTACACATGTGGGGACTGGTCTCATTAGGAATGGTCACGTGTGTTCCATATCTTGGACACAAGTTAACCTCCTTGTCTGGACTTCAAGGTCATAGAATTAACCCATTCAGTGCAAAAGGGGATACAAGATGGGGAATCTATTCTGACAAGAACTACCATACTGAGGGACTATATATATATATAGCGAGGTGTTTGATGGGATTGGGTTATTTCCCGGGGAATGCGTAATTCGAATTCATGTTGACCCAAATGCCATCCCTGTAGTTCATCCTCCGCTTAGAATATCTGTTGTCTTAAAAGATAAGGTACAACAGGAGCTTAAACGAATGCATGAAATGGGCGTGATTGCTAAATGTGAGCAGCCTACCCAATGGTGTAACAGTTATCTTGCGGTCACACAAAAATCAATTGGGGACATACGTTTGTGCTTAGACCCTCGTTCGCTAAATAAAGCTATAAGGCGGACGCTCTAGACTTAATTAATATTTATCATATTTTTGTTGTCGGGGTGAAAGATGACAGTAGAATTTATAGGTCCTCTTACTCTCGGACCAAGGGAGGTAATTGCCAGATCTGCGAGTGGTTCACTCAGTGCTTTGATAAGTTCCGGCGAAGAAAGTTTCACAAAATATAATAATAAACACAGCGTGAGTTTCAGTGCAAAGAGAGCATGTCAGTGGAGGGAAACTTTCTGCAGGAAAACTACAGACTTCTGTCGTATGTAATAACATTCGGTAAGGCATAAAAGTTCTAATGTTATGAAACAATTTTGTTCCAAATTATTCGTACCCAGTCAATTCGTTATTCGCATATTCGCACCACTGATTAGTGAACTAGTATTTCGGAAATGTGGTAAGTCTACCGTAAGATAAGATAAATCTTATTTTGAGCCGACAAGACTATACAATATTCACCATAAGCTGAGAATAGCTTTAATATTCGAGTTAACAGCACGTGTATGAAGATAAAAATGTAGAACTACTAAAAATTTCAGTTTAAAACATTTTTTTATTGATGAGCATGGATGTATTATTTCTTTCATGTATTTTCAGCTTGCGGAATGATTGCATTGAGATATTTTTTGCGAGGTGGAACATGCATCAGCAAAGCACGTTTAGACAACAAAACTGTCCTGATTACTGGAGCAAATACTGGCATTGGAAAGGAAACAGCAATTGATCTAGCAAAGCGAGGTATTTTTATGGGCCTGTGTTAAGAGGAATTACTGTGGTTTCGTCAAAGTATACTGGCAAAGGAGAAGATTCCGGACAGAAAACGCATAAAAAGCTTCCCCTGGAGTTAAAAATAGATTTTTTCTTAGATTTCTTTGTGTTTACAAATACCTTGGTTCAGGATCTTTACTAAAAATAGGTTTCCCGAAAAATGACGTCACATGAACAGCAAAATATTGGGGCCTGAAAAGGGGCACTTTTGTGCTATTTTCAACGATATTACCA
This sequence comes from Spisula subtruncata, assembly GCA_963678985.1. Lineage (NCBI taxonomy): Eukaryota > Metazoa > Mollusca > Bivalvia > Venerida > Mactridae > Spisula > Spisula subtruncata. The sequence goes on from OY787661.1 coordinate 23,952,813, forward strand.
TAGATATACCGGACAGTCTGCTTCGAATATTCCGCGACGAATATTTAGAAACATATTACCAGGAAATATTTAGAACAGGGTTCCTTCTTCACAATCATGCAAAAATATGTCAATATTTACGACATGACAACACGTGACGCACATGTTTTCAACCCAGGGGGGCGCTCGTGACAGGTTAAATTCCAATCCATACCGTATCTTGTTTACCGGCCGAAATTTGGAACAAAATGTGGAAAAGGTTTTTCAGATTTATTGACAAGATATCAAAAAAAATTCTCAACAGATAATGAGGACAAATTTCCGTCTATTGCGCTAAAGTAAATGCTGGAAGAAAAAAGAAAAATTAAAAAAAAAATTATTTTTTTGGCGCCGCCGTGATTCGACTGCTGGACCTTAGCATCAAATAATTACTAATCGAGCTGCCACAATCTCGTTCGGAATTTTGAACTAAATAATTGAACTCCATAAAATCATTGTCGCTCGCGCTGTGCACGCACTATACTGCGCATGCGCACTAAATTTGTTTACCCCCCGGCGGTGCTGATGTCAAAATCACAACAGCAGACGATATTTTCGGTATATGAGTAATTAGTTGTTTATTTTTTTTCTTCCAGATTTCCTTTAAATACGCACCTGAGTGATTTGATACCAATATCAATGAATTATTTAACTAAATAAACCGTCTACGACCGTTTGTCCAGAATTTCTCCTGTCCGGAATCATCTCCCTTGGCAGTATTTATTGTATAAACAAAATGCTAGTTTGTCAAGTGATAATATAGAGTGATTCACACCATTCATGACATTACTCGTGGGCGTTTGTCATAGTATGATAAACATGCAATGGCCAAAAAAAAGTGATAAAAAGGATGATAATTATAAGTTAAAATTTAAATTGATTCTTGTATATCTCTATGGTACCTGGATATAGGGCTGTCATATTAGAATTACATTCTTCTAACCCCTCTTTATTGAATATGGTCTTAAGATCTTTTATAAGTTTTCACAATGAATAATTCATTTTATCAATATATTTTCTCAAGACTGTTCTCTGTTGTTGCATGCTTTTACTCGGACATTTGTATGCATACCTTGGTAAATAATTTGATCATGCAGTTCTTTTGTTGGTATGTCTGTTGCCAAGTCAGACTTGTGGAAATTGAAATCATGGCCCTTGATTTTCGAAGTCTAAAGTCACTGATTCAATTATTGGCCTGGGTACTTTATATAAATATTTGTTGATGACTCTTAAGACTTATAATTAATATATGAAAATGTTAACCGGTTGTCTATTTTCTCAGGAGCACGAGTGTTACTGGCGTGTAGAGATAAACAAAGAGCTCAAACAGCTGCAGAAGAAATAAAAAATGCTTCAAACAATAGCAATGTGGCCGTGTATATTCTAGATTTAGCTTCATTGAAATCTGTAAGAGACTGTGCTCAACAAGTGATCACGAAAGAATCTCAGCTTGATATTCTCATTAATAATGCAGGTTAGTACAAGAGTTACATTATATATACTAGACTAGGGATGATATTCACAAAGCATATGTGTAGTGTAGATTTTATGAAAGAAAATCAGACAATTTTCATTCCCAAATGCTTATCAGTAAATAATTGTATTTCTTAACATTCATGCTACCTTTTCAGACACATTTAAGTTATTATTTGTTATAATTGTATATCTGTTTAATCTTACTCAATATGTCACATGCCATTATCTTATCCAACCATACAGGAAATTGTTTTAGGTACTTATCATAATTCTGCTCTTGGCAATTAGCACCTATATCTGACATGTTGTCAAAGTCATTGTTATAAGTTGTTATCAAAGGAAGTGTAATCAAATATCAATCTCAGTCTTTTGTTGTCAAAGGAAGTGAGTTCGTGCCTGACAGCAAAGACTAAGTGTATATAACTGATTCAGAGAATGGTCAGTAGTGAACTTTAAGAACTTGCATAATAAGGATTACCATTATTATCTTACTGTGGATTTCCATAGTTTAATTTACTTGTGTTACGAGTGACTTATAATATTTTGTGTTACGAAATATTGCTTGATTATTGGAGTGCCAATATTGTAATTTTAAGGTGGAGAATAAAACTTTCTTAAATCGTTTATTGTGTTGTTATCCGCACATTTACAACATAATAGTTTGGTAGAGAATCGTGGGCATACAGCACTTTTTAGCTGCTGTAGCAATCCCGGTACCTGGAAGTGTGTGGACTTCATAACTATAGCCAAGTGAGTGAACTCTATATATATATTCTCCATATATATTTTACAACCAAAGATGAATCATCACTGTAGTGGATTCTGTTATCCAGTGTTTCATCACTGTGGACACTTTGCCAGAAACTGGACATCACAGCGTGCACCTGCAATATGCACGGTCACCTCCAAGAAATTCAACGATCAAAGATCAACAACTTTACAGCTGGCAAAGAAGAAACTGAGGGATTTAAACAGGATCAATGCCTTTCTAAACAGGAAAAATGCACAAAACCTGCCCTTCTACGACATGGAAGCAGAAGACCTACAGAAAATGTGTTTCAATTCTCTTTTAAGGATCAAAGCTAAGTGTAACTTAAATCAAATGAAATCTGTTAATGTTCTAGAAACCACAGTAAATTCTCAAACTGCTTGCATTTCATTCCTCAGAATAGAAAATAGTGATCTGAAAACCAGTGCTAATGTTCAAAGTAAAAAGTGTTTGGATTTAAGTCGTGAAATTGATAGGGTAACAGAAAAGTATAAGTCATTATTAGAGTCTGAGAAACGCAAAACTGCTGCATTTGAGAAAACCTGTAACCAGAAAATTGAAACTGCTAAGTCAAGTTCAAGGGCATTGGCATCCAGGATAATTGAAAGAGATATTAGCGCCTGGCGAATCAAGTCTAGGTATCTTGAGCAGCAAGTGAAGACCTTGACATTGGAATTAGATCAACAAAAATCAGCTAACCTACACAAGCCTACCAAGAAAATAATCGACACAGCCAGGGAAGAATTAAAGTATATTTCCACTGAATATGTGGGTCTTATTAATGAGCCTGATTTTGATAACATGGACCGTAAGTTCTACTGTCAACGGTGTGGAAGTACAGAAGTCCATGAGAAAGATAACTGCCCAGCTAAAGACCATTACGATGACAAGTGTGGGTGCTGCAATAAAAGAGGCCACTTCACTTTGTTGTGTAGACATTTAGGACAGTATATTTAATTGTTGTACAATTCGAGTTTGGGGTCCAAACCTAACAAAGCAGGGAGGACTTTTATGAAAGAAAATCAGACAATTTTCATTCCCAAATGCTTATCAGTAAATAATTGTATTTCTTAACATTCATGCTACCTTTTCAGACACATTTAAGTTATTATTTGTTATAATTGTATATCTGTTTAATCTTACTCAATATGTCACATGCCATTATCTTATCCAACCATACAGGAAATTGTTTTAGGTACTTATCATAATTCTGCTCTTGGCAATTAGCACCTATATCTGACATGTTGTCAAAGTCATTGTTATAAGTTGTTATCAAAGGAAGTGTAATCAAATATCAATCGCAGTCTTTTGTTGTCAAAGGAAGTGAGTTCGTGCCTGACAGCAAAGACTAAGTGTATATAACTGATTCAGAGAATGGTCAGTAGTGAACTTTAAGAACTTGCATAATAAGGATTACCATTATTATCTTACTGTGGATTTCCATAGTTTAATTTACTTGTGTTACGAGTGACTTATAATATTTTGTGTTACGAAATATTGCTTGATTATTGGAGTGCCAATATTGTAATTTTAAGGTGGAGAATAAAACTTTCTTAAATCGTTTATTGTGTTGTTATCCGCACATTTACAACAAAGTTGTTATCAAAGGAAGTGTAATCAAATATCAATCTCAGTCTTTTGTTGTCAAAGGAAGTGAGTTCGTGCCTGACAGCAAAGACTAAGTGTATATAACTGATTCAGAGAATGGTCAGTAGTGAACTTTAAGAACTTGCATAATAAGGATTACCATTATTATCTTACTGTGGATTTCCATAGTTTAATTTACTTGTGTTACGAGTGACTTATAATATTTTGTGTTACGAAATATTGCTTGATTATTGGAGTGCCAATATTGTAATTTTAAGGTGGAGAATAAAACTTTCTTAAATCGTTTATTGTGTTGTTATCCGCACATTTACAACATAATATAGACAACTTACAATTTTTTCTTCACATGGTAAAAACTTTTAATTCAAAAGTGTATCAGCTAAACATGTCATTTTTGACTATAGATTTAGTGTAGGTTTAAAGCATTATGTAAAAAGCGACTATAATCACAAAGAAAACATAGGTTAATCTTCAGCTTATAGAAATGAGCCTTAAGAAGATTGTGAGACTTGTAAAATAACTTCTATTTCTGTTTTACAGGTGTTATGATGTGTCCAAATTTGAGAACAGAAGATGGGTTTGAGATGCAGTTTGGTACTAATCATCTAGGACATTTCTTGTTTACAAATCTTCTCCTAGATAAAATGAAAAAGTCAGCTCCAAGTAGAATAATCAATGTATCATCCAGGGCACATGATCGTAAGGATATTTGCACATACCTTTTTTACCATAATATTATGATTGTTACACATTATTCCAGGAATTTATATTTTAAAGTTTAGCATAGGTCTTGAAATTGTTTATTTGTTAAAGACTGACATGAACTGCTAGAGTGGTCAATGACCTTCAAGGGAAGAGAATAGATTCATTTGATTCATGAATATGCATATATACGGGTTACTAACCAGTTTATCTCCAGTTCGATGGGAGACACAGAAAAGTGGTTTGGGAGTGAATTTGTGACTGTCAAGAATCGAAATAGGGTCCCATCAACATATAAATTTCTTTCTGACTATAAAAAAAGAACACATTTAACAAAAAGAAGTGTCCATTGACTGCTTTAAGAATGATTGCATTTCTATTTCATATTTATTGAGTTTCATGCATCACCTATATGCATCATAATATGGGGAGTTATTTTCATGGGTTAATGTAGTGAGTTAAGACTTAGTGTAGAAGCCTGCTGAATTTTTGCTGAACAATAATGTCCCATATGCTTATTGTTAAGAATATCTTTGAAGGAGGACAAATCAACTTTGAAGACATCAACAGTGAGAAGAGCTATTCACGTATGGCAGCATATTCACAAAGCAAGCTTGCAAACAATCTCTTTACTCGTGAACTTAGTAAACGTCTTCAAGGTAAACTCGTCTTTGCATACATAATATCACTTCTTAAGTGAAGTTGGTAGTCCTGATTTTAGTGTACTGGATTTGTAACTGAGTAGTCTTGAGTTAAATTCCTTATTGTGGCAGGTCATGCATCACCATAAAAATTGACTTTCTCCGTAGAAGTTGCTGGCCCCTTGTGTAAGGGTAACTTAGTACTGGTTTTGAGTCCAGGGAAATAGTTACATGAGTCAGCTGCTACATATAACTGAAAGCAAATTGACATACGAAAGCTCTATTGCATTAATGTGGATAAATAGATGAATATACCTGTTATTGAATCGGTTGTTAGTCCAACACACACATACACACACACATCTATTCTGTTTGCAAGTATTGTTGTTGTATGTGAATTTACTGATTATTATCATATTTGATTTTCAGGTACAAATGTGACTGTATACTCATTACATCCAGGAGTTGTGAGTACTGAACTGATTCGATACATTGATGAAATGTTGTTTCCTCCATTCCAATTCTTGTTTCGCGTCACTTATCATGGCTTGTTTAAGCATACATTGAAGACATCAGCGGAAGGTGCTCAGACTAGCATTCATTGTGCTGTGGATCCAGATGTCATCAATCAATCAGGAAAATACTTCAGGTACTTATTCATTCATTTTATTCTATCCATAGTTACTTTTGGTCTAAGCTAGATTAGTTTTGTGGTGCAGACAGGCTGCAATGATTGACAATAATGTATGTAAAGTGTATGACAATATTAGCCAACATGCTGGTGGTCGTTAAAAGTTGTTAGGGGTGAGTACCTCGACAAGCCTAGTCATATAAACCTTCCTCCAAATCGCCCAATAAATTCAAGTTACATAAGACACACATTTAGTATTATTTATGATTTGACAATTAAGTACTTGTTATTTCAGTGACTGTGCTGTAAAGAAGGAAGCAAAACAAGCTGTGGACGATGAAGTTGCTGCCAAATTGTGGACGGTATCCGAGAAAATGGTCGGATTGAATCAGAAGTAACCACAATATAGTGATGCTCATATTCGTTCAACAACCTATGTAAATGCTCTCCAATGTATAGCTGAACTATGCAAAGTCTCTCCAAAGTGAATATTGACAATCTATGCAATGATTTACCAAAGAATATTTTTGCAAATCTTTGATTTTGCAAATGCTCACCAAAGTATACATTGACAATCTATGTTATTATATTAACCTAGTATTAATTTTATATTTATAATTATCTATTTTCTGTAATTTTTTGAGTTCACACAACTTATGTTCACACCATTTATGTTATTGTATATAAATTATCACCCTAAGCCTTAAGAAAGAATATTCAGGTATGATATTAAGCATTTTTAGTGATCTTTTGTGATCTCTTTCCATCTGTCTGTCCAAGTGTTTATCGTATAGACCCAACATGTCACAATTTTAGCCTCATCCGTATGAATCTTACCGGTAAGTCATAATAATAATCTCATCTAAATTTATGTCCAGTTTGTTATTGGGTCATCTCAGCTTAGAAACAAGGTCATTAGGTCTAATTCTAGAATAAGAAGTATTCGCCTTTAATGGATGGTGGTTGCTATGGTCATCTGTAATAAAGTTCGAGTCTAATATTGGGTAAATGAGACTACATTTTCATTGGTTGATGTTCATTTAATTTTCTGTAACAGGGGCCAAGTCAAACTTTTCATCCATTACTTGCTCTATAGTCTTTTATGATTTAAAAATACAATTTTTTTGCAAGTTGTTGCCACGCAAAAGTGTTAAGTAGAAGTGACCACTTTTTTCTTTTATTGATGCTTTATTTATCTCTACAATATAAACAAATAAATGCAAAAAATTATTCATTTTAGTTAGGCGTTTTATAATTTTATAAATATCTATTTGTCAATGAATTACAGTCAGTACCCTGGTTTGGCCTGGTAAACCTGTCCTGTTCTAAGTGTTCTTACTAGTTCTGCCACATTGGGATGAATTTGTGTGTGTCTTTTTCTGGCCAATCTAGCAGGTAAATTTGCTATGTATGGAAGGATGGTTGAATGATAAATATAGCGTTGGGAACTGTAGATTTAGAAATTGTACATGGTGTCACATTCCTATGTTCATCCGAATTGTTGAGAGATGTTTGTTATCCCAATGTCTCTCAAAGGAGTGGTGACTGCAATATTTTAAACTATCACATTGGGGAACAGGGCATGACGTTGGTACATCAGGTCAGTATGCCCTTTTGTTATTAAATATCAAGAATAATATCTTCGCCCGACAACATAGCTTTCTGGGATAAACCGGCACATAGGAACTTATCCTAGGATAATTAATCAATTAATTCCATGATGATATGGTGTTTATCTGTCATTTACATAAGTATTACCATTAATCAAGATACAGTCAGACAAAAAAAAATGATTAAATAAAACGATGATCAACGATCCCTGAATTCTGGGATGTTGGTGGTTGTTATTGCAATATTTTTGACCAATTTTGCACTTGGTGTGACTATGTATGAATCTTTACTGCCATCTCATTGCTCTCTATAAATGTCTCTTACCTTCTTTTCTAAATTGATGTAGTTCTCGTATGATTGTAGTAACAAAGCCTTATCCTTCTCATCCAGTGCACCACTATGAGATATTTTGTTAGAGAAGGTCTGGCACTTATGACAAAGATCTGTTGGTGGTTTGGACAAAACTACTTGGGCACTCTTTTGTTGGTTGCCTCATCCATGTTTAGATACTTTTTAACGTTTGATGACACTTCCTTTTTATTAAGAGATTTAGCTGCACCATGCATAGTGGAACAGAGACTAACTTAGTATTTTTGAAGTATTTGTCAATTTAACACAGTACATGTTGAAAACATCCTTTCTACGAGTTTTATATGGCAGCATCAGGTCTCCATTGTTTGGCATATAGTCTGCAGTTCCCCTTCTCTGAGGTCCTGTACTGATGTCGTACCTCTAACTGATTGGTAAACAACCTTATTGCCTTCCCATTCTGTTTGGCCGTCTCCTTTTTCTCTTCCAGGATTGTGAGCATTTTTCATTCCAGAAGTCTTTAAAAAAACAGCAATCACAGTGAAATCACCACAAATCTAGGTGACACTTCCTCATTAAGAGATTTGGCTGCTCCATGCACAGTAGAACAGAGACTGACTAACAGAGTATTTCAAGTTGTTTGTCATTTCATCACAGTACATGTTAAAAACATCTTTTCTACAAGTTTAATATGGCAGCATTGGGTCGCCATTGTCCGGCATACGGTCTGCATGAAAATATATATATGTGTCTAGCCAAGCATTTGCTTCTGTTCTGGTTGTAGATATTGATCTTCCCTTCTGTATGCCAGCAGAAGATTGGCCCTTTTCTGAATACTTGATATATTTTTCGTAAAAGGTTTTGTCAATGCTGTAAACTTTTCGGTATCCACACTCCTTCAATGTTAAACATTATCTTCTTGTGTATTCTGACTGCTACTTTATCCAAAAACCATTCTACCCGTTCATCTATTGGCTTGGTCCACAACTTATCCCTCTTCTGGTATAGTTTGTTGTCTGATAGTGAATATAAACATCTTTTGGAACAATAGAAATGTCCTGGACTTGAAAGTTTTCTGCAAAGCTTTTGCATGTAAAGTTGATCGATTCTTTCTATGAGGTGCTGGTCTTTTTCTGTTATGGGTGAGGCTTTCTTCAAAACTTGCAATGCAGATACTTGCATCCATACCCAAGTCCATCTCAAAGTAATAATGATAATAATAAATACTTTATATAATGAGGCAACACAGTTGGCGAAGCCAGTCTTACCTGTGAGCCTCAATAACTATGTACATACAATTTACAACAAATGCGAACAAATATAACATTTACAGAATGATATTAACATGGAATTTAATGGCAGTGGGTTAATTAATCTGCTAAGACATATAAAATGAAAACTAGACCAACAATATAAAGTACAAAGTCTTTTTAAAAAAACTACGATCGTGGTGATATCACCACAAATCCACTCAATCCAGGTGACACTTCCTCATTAAGAGATTAGGCTACACCATGTATAGTAGAACAGAGACTGACTAACAGAGTATTTGAAGTTGTTAGTCATTTGATCACAGTACATGTTGAAAACATCCTTTCTTCAAGTTTTATATGGCAGCATCTGGTCGCCATTGTCCGGCATACGGTCTGCGTGGAAATAAATATATGTGTCTAGCCAGGCATTTGCTTCAGTTCTGGTCGTAGAAATGGATCTTCCCTTCTGTATGCCAGCAGAAGTAGGCCCTTTCCCGAATACTTGATATATTTATCCTAAAAGGTTTTGTCAATTCTGTACACTTTTTGAAAGCACGATCCACACTCCTTCAATGTTAAACATTATTTTCTTGTGTTAACACAAGTTAAATTCAGTCTCTGCTACTTTATCCAAAAACCATTCCACCTGTCCCTCTATTGGCTTGGTCTAAAACTGATCTCTCATTTGATATATTTTGTTGTCTGATAGTGAATATAAACATCTTTTTGGAACTATAGAAATGTCCTGGACATAAAGTACTCTGCAAAGCTTTTGCATGTTAAGTTGATGTTTTCTTTCTATGAGGTGCTGTTCTTTTTCTGTTATGGGTGAGGCTTTCTTCAAAACTTGGATTGCAGATACTTGCATCCATACCCAAGTCCATTTGAAAGTAATAATAATAAAAATAATAATAATATAATAATAATAATAATAAAGACTTTATTTAACGAGCCAACACAGTTGGTGAAGCCAGTCTTACCTGTAACCTGTAGCCTCAGTAACTATGTACATACAATTTGCAACAAATGCGAACAAATATAACATTTACAGAATGATATTAACATGGAATTTAATGGCAGTGGGTTAATTAATCTGCTAAGACATATCAAATGAAAACTAGACCAACAATATGAAGTACAAAGTCTTTATAAAAAAACGGCGATCGCCGTGATATCACCACAAATCCACTCAATCCTGGTGACACTTCCTCATTAAGAGACTTGGCTACACCATGTGTATTAGAACAGAGACTGACTAACAGAGTATTTGAAGTTGTTAGTCACTTCATCACAGTACATGTTGAAAACATCCTTTCTTCAAGTTTTATATGGCAGCATCAGGGCACTGTTTTACTAACAATGCGTAAATGTCGCGTATATTTGCGCAGAGATATCTACCTTACGCAAACTCCTAAGTGTGTTTTACTAAACGATCGCAAGTACTTGCATACATTAACGCAAAAAATATTGAAGATTGAACATTACTCGGGACACAATATAACAAATATAACAAATATAACGGGTATCAAAATGAATAGATATGCACCAAGATTTGATGATTAATCACGCCTAAACCAACAAGTGACAGTCTAAAACAACAAACGACGGTCTTAAATAACATGCGACGGTCAAAAATCACCAGTGCGTGTTAAAAACTCTTCACTTACGTTCATATTTGCCATTTAGGGTTGCCCAGCCTTGGCGTAGAAATAAGCTAAAACTTACGACTTACGAGAATGTGAACTAAAATATATTTGTAAAACGCATTTACGCAAATATTATTGACGTGCGCAATATTTTAGGAAATCTTAGGTTTACGCTAGCGTAAATGCTTTGATAAAACAGTGCCCAGGACACCATTGTCCGGCATACGGTCTGCGTGAAAATATATATATGTGTCTTGCTAGGCATTTGCTTCAGTTCTGGTCGTAGAAATGGATCTTCCCTTCTGTATGCCTGCAGAAGTAGGCCCTTTTCCGAATACTTGATATATTTATCTAATAAAAGGTTTTGTCCATTCTGTACACTTTCGGAAGCACAACCCTCACATCTTCCATGTTAAACATAATATTCCTTGTTTTACATAAGTTAAATGCAGATTCTGCAACTTTATCCAAAACCATTGTACCTGTTCCTCTGTTGGCTTGGTCCAAAACTTATCTCTCATTTGATACATTTTATTGTCTGATAGTGAATTTAAACATCTTTTGGAACAATAAGATATACCATGGACTTTAAATTTTCTGCACAGTTTTTGCATGTAAAGTTGGTGGTTTCTTTCTATGAGGTGGCGTTTTATTTTCTGTAATGGGCGAGGCTTTCTTCAAAACTTGAATTGCATACCTGAGTCCATTTGAAAGTAACAATAATAATAATATAATAATAATAAAGATTTTATTTAATGAGGCAACACAGTTGGTGAAGCCAGTCTTACCTGTGAGCCATGTGTATAAGAACAGAGACTAACTAACAGAGTATTTGAAGTTGTTAGTCATTGGGGCAGAGGGGTCAATAGTTCTACTTTTACATGGTCCTGACCAGATGGAGCCTGTCGTACCTCCGAGCATTTTCCATTCCATAAGTCTTTAAAAAAAAACGGCGTAAAGATTCTTCTTGACCACAACTACAATACCTACAGCTTTGATATTTGTTATGTAGCATCATCTAGTGGTCTTCAACCAAGCTTGTTCAAATAATGCCCCTTGGGTCAAAATTGGGCCAGCCCTGGGTTCACCAGTTTTACATAAACTTATTTAGGGAAAACCAAAAAATCTTCTTGACTAAAACTACAATGTGTAGAGCTTTACCCTAAGTGCATATCTCAACAGGTGAGCAACCTAGGGCCCTCTTGTAATTATTATTTAGATCTCAATATATTAAGCAATTGTGAGAATTATAAGACTGAATGCCAAACAGCAAATGTATTCAAAGTATTACTATTTATATCACAAATACAGACGAAATTGTATATTTTGTATGGGGTTGTATTTTCATGTTGTCTTTTTATGTAGATCTTTACATTTTGTATCTACCCATATAACTATAAAGATATTGCTATTCATCCTTTGCTCGAAATCAATAATAGAATTAAAAGCCGAGGTACTTGGTAACTCACATGAGTTGCCAGGTCCCTTGCTCAGCTGGATCCCTTCCAAGTCTTCCGACGATTCTTCCTGCGAATCAGTCTGTCTGTGCTGCTTCTACGCTCTTGTCGACCTTCTTGTTGCCTTACCACGTCCCGGCATCGTGATTTATTATTTAATTTTAGTCGAAAACGAAAATTTTAGGAGCTGCTGTGTTTGGATTCCGGAAATGGGAAGGCTGTAAGTCTTGTAACGCCTTGACCGATGATTGAAAAACCTTTTTGTTATTTATGCTTTAATTGTTTGTTTACATCCAGTTCGGACTCGAGAAATATTGACCTAATCGATACCAAAATAACTAATCTTTATTATGTTTCTTTTCAAACTGTATATACCATGAATGTTTTAGCAAACTTCTTGTTGGCGACAATATCCGAGTAATGTATGTGGAATGTTGATTTTAGTTGACCTATAAAATAAGATGTGGCTTTTTACACAGTCAGTAACAAATATTTATTTGGGATGGCATCTAAAGGTTGTAATTGATCTGTAAACATTCCGGATAAAGCAACACATACGTTATTGTTCTCGGGTCTTCAAACTTGGCTAGCAACAGAAGATGACCTCTATTGATTTTGAGGTTGGTTGGACAAAGGTCTCTGACCTTTTTACCTGATCTGAGTATTGGGCTGCCATCAGGGCATTCATGTTTTACAAACATCTGCATGTGTTTGAGCTTTAATATCCAGCAACTGCAAACTATGTTTGGTTAATAAGTTTTGTTGAGTATCCATTACCCATATGATAAGCATGCTGCTGTAAGGATAAAACTCTGTGATATTTCAATGTATTGAGCTGTTGTAAAATGTATGTGTTGTCTGAACAAAATTGACCTACTTCTGAACCATTGCACAAACATATATGAAATAGATGGAAACAAGTACTTAAGTACCATGTGGTTAATTTATAAAACCAGTACTTAATTTCACGAGGGAATGGGGGTGGGGTAAGGTACCTGAAATATGCTTTTGGATTGTTTGGTAAAACATGAACAAACTAAAAGTTACATAGTGACCTTCAGCATCAAAATATTCCAGAAATTTCTGATTGGTTTGCGTGGCTAAACTTTGACTGTTCTAAAAATAGCTGTTAGACAATCAATTTCATTAACAGAGTGCCTGATTTGGAAACTGGTTCCCAGGTGAAGATCGAATGATGTAACAAAATGGAAGCTGATTAAAATTCACTTTGAAATCATTACTAAATTGAAGCAATGTGAAAAAAAATATTTCCGTGTTTGCAGAACCTCACTATCAGTGAAATAATACAGTTTTGAGGCTCAAGTAAGGAATTTCAGCTGTTCTAGTTACATTTTCTTGAACAAATCTGACCAATGTTTTCATCCATGTATTTTGCCACATGCATTATTTTCAAAGCCACGGAATCAATAGGTAGCCATGGTATTATAGGAATAAGCCATACATATCAGGAAAGTACAGCCATTGTATAGTTAACCAACGGTGCCAAGTCAAGAGGTATTGATTAATTTGTTCATAGTAACACAGCATTCTATTTCTTCCATGTTTGACTGCCTGTTTAGTATTATATTTCTACTGTTTGTGCAAATTTGTAATAAAAACAAAGCAAATCTGTTACATCATGTGTTTATTTTATTTACCGTGTTTTACAAGCACATAAATTCCTTAGACTTGCATTAGCTATTATTATGAGTTTTTCAAATAACTAATACCCAATTCACGAATTTCCAGACAATTTGATGTCTATGGATCTTGTACACACAGGAACAGAACACCAGGCGGTATTTCAAGTAACATATATTTCTCCAGTCAACACCTGATGCAACAATATGTCTGTTGGTCAATGCCAATCTAGTCTCTGGCCCAATTGGCTAAATCATACGTCTGCCAATCATTGGACAGTGTTCGGATTGGATTTGCCGCTGACGATAATATATACCAAGCTAAGTCCGGAATGCTTGTGGACACATTTGTGTATTACTTCACCTGGACCATCAACATATCAGAAGTTAATTCATCAGTGTGTAGAATCACGTGATCAAATGATTTGAAATGAATGACGTTCGCACTCAAGACATTTGCCATTTCATCTGCTAACGGTGAGTTTTTAGCTCACCTGAGCACAAAGTGCTCAAGGTGGGTTATTGTGTTCACTCACTGTCCGTCGTCCGTCCGTCGGGGCGTCCGTCCGTACACACCCACTGGTAGTTGTGGGGTGTGGAACAATAGGCTATATTTAGATTCTATTCATTCCGTTGCTTACGGGGTGCAAAATGTTGCTTATGGGGTTTTACAAACAAAAGGATGAACAAAAGAAAACCCCACAATGTCAAGTCAGTGAGACGTCCGTCCACACTTTCAAACGACATCTCCACTGAAACCATTTGGCCAATTTTAATGAAATTTTTTCAGGATGTACGTGGCATATGGGGGATATAGTAATTGTTCAAATTATGGCCCTGGGGTGAAAATTGGCCCTGCCCCGGGGTCACCGTTTTACATAGACTTATATAGGGAAAACATAAAAAATCTTCTTGTCTAAAACTACAATGCCTAGAGCTTTGATATTTGGTATGTAGCATCATCAAGTGGTCCCCTACCTAGATTGGTCAAATTATGCCCCTGGGGTCAAAATTGGCCCCGCCCTGGGGTCACCAGTTTTACATAGACTTATATAGGGAAAACATAAAAAAATCTTCTTGTCTAAAACTACAATGCCTAGAGCTTTGATACTTGGTGTGTAGCATCATCTAGTCTTAACCTACCAAGATTGTTACAATTATGGCCCTGGGGTCAAAATTGGCCCTGCCCCGGGGTCAAGTTTTACATATACTTATATAGGAAAATCATATAAAAATCTTCTTGTCTAAAACTACAATGCCTAGAGCTTTGATATTTGGTATGTAGCATCATCTAGTGGTCCTCTACCAAGATTGTTCAAATTATGGCCCTGTGGTCAAAATTAGCCCCACTGTTGGGGTCACCGTTTTACCTAGACTTATACAGGAAAAACATATAAAAATCTCATTGTCTAAAACTACAATGCCTAGAGCTTTGATATTTGGTATGTAGCATCATCTAGTGGTCCTCTACCAAGATTGTTCAAATTATGGCCCTGTGGTCAAAATTAGCCCAACTGTTGGGGTCACCGTTTTACCTAGACTTATACAGAAAAAACATATTAAAATCTCATTGTCTAAAACTACAATGCCTAGAGCTTTGATATTTGGTATGTAGCATCATCTAGTGGTCCTCTACCAAGATTGTTCAAATTATGGCCCTGTGGTCAAAATTAGCCCCACTGTTGGGGTCACCGTTTTACCTAGACTTATACAGGAAAAACATATAAAAATCTCATTGTCTAAAACTACAATGCCTAGAGCTTTGATATTTGGTATGTAGCATCATCTAGTGGTCCTCTACCAAGATTGTTCCCTGCGGTCAAAATTAGCCCCACCATTGGGGTCACCGTTTTACCTAGACTTATACAGGAAAAACATATAAAAATCTCATTGTCTAAAACTACAATGCCTAGAACTTTGATACTTGGTATGTTGCATCATCTAGTGGTTTTCTAGATTGTTCAAATTATGCCCCTGGGTGAAAATTGTGCAGGGCATTTATAATCAGGTGAGCGATATAGGGCCATCATGGCCCTCTTGTTTCTTGATTATTGTGATCATGCACTTTATAGGAATATATTATACAGCCTAAAGTACATCTCATTTATGTAGGTACACTAGAAAATTACTAATTTTGCTCTATCTTTAGCTGTTGTTAACTGATCCTCGACTAAATTATTACACTCAGTTGAAAACTGCATTTGGTAAACCATCAATTTAAAACAGCTAACGATAGAGTGAAATCGGTACTTGCCGGGTATTCTTACATATACGGGATATACTTTAGGCTATATATTATAACCATATTAAGTGCACGATCGTTATATTCAAGGAAAAGCTCACCATTAGCAGACGGTATCGCATTTGTTTTGAGTGCGAATGTTATTCATTTCATCATGTGATTCTACACACTGTTCATGAAACAGATCACACAAACACATTAAAATAAGGGAATGAAGCAACACTGGTCTATGACCACATACATAAAGACATTTCTACATACTACGTGTTATAGAAATTTAATTTTGCAAGTTCAACACAGAAATTATGATATCTTTGAATTATTGGTTTATTGTCTGTATGGATTCTCTGTCCATTCAGGTGTAAAAACATTAAAAATATTGCACATTTTTAAATGATGTAAGGAATTCAGTTGATAATCTTGTAAAGGTGCTAAAACCATTGTCCAAAATACTATCTGTCCATCATATCATTACAATGATTCAACAAGGAGAATTCTATCTGAGCACCATTAAAACACGTTTAAATTACGTTAACAGGTTCACACAATCATATGACTTTCATTTTGAGAATGGACACCAAACATTGCCATTTGTATCAGGAAGATCCATGTAAGGTATATCCCACATCCAAGGTCGATCTGTAAGTAAAAGGTATGTAGGAATTACAACCAAGCATCAATACAACAGCATCAGATTTACTGGCATGTTAATGATACAGACATTATTACTACCACCAACAAACTACCAGTAACTATTCATGAGAACAAAAGTTTTATCAGCTCTTTTGTAGCAATTTAGTATATGGTTAGTATACGCTTTTCCACAGATCTTCTCCAAATGCAGATAAGGAGATGACTGTACCCAAATTGTAAGAACTTAGAATGAAACCTGGGGCCTTATTCACCATCGTTGTAAGACCCAAATTCAGACTAAGACTTAAAAGTGACAAAATTTATAATCACTGTCATTTCTTTTTAATTCGATTTAGCCATGTGAAATTTTATCTGAATATTTGTTATTATCCACTGAACATGTATACCAATTTTTATCAAAATTGTTACATTTATATCAACATGAGAGCGAATAGAACATATGGCAATATTAAGTCTTAAGTCTGAGTTTTAGACTTAAGACTTTGATGAATAAGGCCCCAGGTTGAGTGTTGTATCTCTGCTTACCAGACAAGCAAACAGAAACAGACATTTACAATGTTATTAAATGCATAGTCAGGTTAGAATATATTGACAGTGACGTCATCATTTATGTGTACCCAAAATATTAAAACCATTGCTTAAATAGGTAGAGTTTAGTTTGGTATTGAACTGTTGGCGTAAGCCTTTATACTTGTTTTTACACCGTACTAGTGGATTGTTCCGCTGAGTCAATGTATTTTTATTAGAGATGGGACCGAATACCAAAATCAATATTCGAATATTCGAAATTCATATTCGAATATATTCGAATATTCGTTCGATTATCGATGTCAAAGATTTTCATTCATTTTTTCACTTCCCTATTGAACAAAAGTTCCATTACCGCTTTTATGCAAAGCTACGATATTCGTTAGCTTAATATTTCTTTTTGAACTATTGATATACGTTCAACCTGATTTGAAAGTAATAAACATGTTTGTTTTTTCTAAAAATCGTCGTATTTCTTTACCTTTCGGGCTTCAGGGACGTGTGAATAAAGTTTTAATAAGTTTCATTGTTTTGTTATTTCTAATGAAGATTGTGAAAATTTGTACGACTACGCAGTTTTAAAAATCGTTGTCATCATCCGATGGGTGTTTAACACTGATACTGCGGACAATGTGTTGACACTTTTACTAACAACTACAATTTTATTGATCTATGCAAACAGCTAATCATACAGTGGATGAAACCCCCGAATCAAAAGAATCCCACACATTTGTCAGGTAATTAATTTAGCCTGCAAAATCCGTGTTATTACGACGCTTGAATACAGACGAAATGCAAGCGTTTCGGGTGTCTAAATACAATCGTTTTACGGAAGTATTTTGGAGAAGTGTCATACTGTTTATTCCGAGTATACAGTTAATATATCGATGAACATGTCATAAAAGTGTCAATTAGGGACTTGATTATACACTACTGGCAAAGGAGTGATTACCGGACACAATTGGCCTAAAATACGTCGTATGAACTTAAAAATCGACTTTTCCTCAAAAAAATTTGTGTTGACACATACCTGTGTTCAAGGTCGTTGCTAAAAATAGATTACCCAAAAATATGACGTCACGTGAACTACCAAATTCGGGGCCGAAACATGTGTACTTTTGCCGCCCTTTTCAACGATGTACAGAAGTAATTACCGGACAGTCTGTTACGAATATTTCTCGATTAATATTTTGAAAAATATGGCCAGGAATGTTTAGAACAGTGTCCTTATTTCGCATGTATGCAAAAATATTCATGATTTACGAGCTAACAACACGTGACACACAATGTTTTCCTGATAGGGGGCGTTCTGAGACAGGCTAAAATCAATAATATACCGTACCGTGTTTATTGACCAAAAATCGAGAAAAATATTTTCAAACGACTTGAAAGTCTTCAAAATGTATGGACATGATATTAAAATGTTTAATTTTCCGATATCCGAGAACACATTTTATTAATTGCAGTAAAATTAGTGTTGGATTGAAATTTAAAAAAAAAAAAAAAAATCAGCCGCCGAGGAGACTCGAACCCGCGCCTTCAAAGTGAAAATTTGGAAAATATTTCCTACGTCGTTAACCACTCGGCCACGGTCTCTACATGAAAATTAATTTAATAATTTGACTATAGAAAATTATTGGCGCACGTGCTCTTTCGCGCATGCGCACACACAAATTATTTTCCCCGGCACTGCTAATGTCAACATCGCAGCAGGGGACGATATTTTTGATAAATAAGTAATGCTTTGTTGATTTTGATAAAAAATTTTCTACTCGAATCCTTTTAAACATGATTCTGAGTGTTATTATACAAAAATATACGATTTATTATACTAAACAAAGCGAGGAGACCGTTTGTCCGGTAATTGCTAGCGGCCGGTCATCACTCCTTTGCCAGTATATTACAAATTATGTTGTTATTAAGCATACGAAAATAATTGGAATTTACATGTATCAATATTTGGTGAAATTGACCATTTTTCTTTATTTTTTACGAATATTCGAATATTGAAATTGGATTCGAATATTCGTTCAATTTTCGAATATTCGAATATTCCAATATTCGGTCCCATCTCTAATTTTTATCCTAACTGGACTGTAAGTGTAAGAATACCTTTTTTATCATAGATGGAAGGAGGTAGATCGTATGGTAACAATAATCTATTTGATGTTGCAGCAACCTCAGATTCCGACGTTACTGGAAACACTTCACCTTCAGTCTGTAGTATATACAATATTACAGTCAAATATCTCGTACTACTTAATGGTTGAATATGAGGATTAAGTAGTAAGACTTTTCACATTCATATTCAACTCTGAAAACAGTCTGTTAAATATAACAACACTATGAGGGGTTGAAAACGTGATACAAATCAAGAAATATTAATTCAATCATTTCTTGGATGTTCCAAATTACATTGCAAATAGTATCTGTGTTTACTCCAAATTACATCATGCATCTTAAAAGCATACTGATAATTGTAGCGAAGAAGATAATCATGCAAATATTTAACCAGAAGAACATAACTACATACTTTGGTTCAAAAGTTTTCAAAAGAAATCATTCAGATTGTTGACTTAACAAACATGAGCTTGTAGCTTAATCCAACTGCTATGTCCATGCAATGATAATCACTGAGCAATATTTTGCCAGTAATATAGTGTTTTAGTGCTTTGCATGGCAAATTTTATCTTTCCCATCTACTGATTTCAAGTGATTGGAAGCACTTCTTAGGCTACGGAACCCAGTTTTCCTGGGATTAATTGTCATACAGTACTAACTTGTTCTTCCTCAAGCAACTGATAATTTTCACCACATATTTCACCACATAAGAGGATCAAAACCTCCTTGACCCAGTAATAGGGTTGTGTGGTTCATAGTCTAGTGCTCTACCAAATATTATCACACAGCAAGCAAATCTATGTATACATTAATTTTAAATTTCTACTTACGAAAAATTTAGGTAGGAACATAACTCCAATTTCATAAGATCTAATCATCAGTTGTGCTCCTTTCTTTTCAAAAGCTCCCCATGCAGCCTTTGATAAATTGGCACTACAAAATAACACTCATAATTAATAAACAATATTAAACTAATCAAAACCTCTCTGTCAGACAAAATCTGATAGTTGTTCCATGCAATCTATCAATAGAAGTATAACATGGTTCTGTTGTGATAAGTATCAACTTGTCAAAAATAGTTGATTATATTTGTGGGTAAGTGTTCGATTAAGCATCCTAATTTTGTGGCCATTTGGTTTTCTCCCAGCCAGATTAAACCTCCTTTGTCAATTGTGTGATACAAGGAATCTGGGTCTAGCTCTTTGAATAGACACATGGATTAAATATGGCTGATATACAGCACAGATACACATGGAACAACCTCAGGGATGCCAACCATAATTCCTACATTTGAGTACATTTACTTCCTTAACACAAATACTTATTCAGGAATGTTCAACCTCAAAAATAGACTGTAACTACATTTAAAATAAAGATCACACAAATAGAAATTGATATACAGTATTATGCGAGTAACAGAATACCTTGTCACCACAAACCATGCAGCCTTTGATCCATCTTGCATTGCTCTACTATATGACTTTATATGAGGCATTGCACGAGTTCTCCCTCTACCCTCAGACTTCCACACGCTGTAGGAGTAAAATAATTCCAAATAAATCCCATTGGCCGACACTATTTCAGTCGATGAATACCACCATCCTAGGTTCAGTCAAAAGCAAGACTACCTAACTGCCGAACACAAGAACTTTTGCACTTGAAGTAGTAGATTCTCTATCAAAAGGCTATTGAGGCAGATCCCAAATAAATGTCACTTAAAAAATTCTGATTTAACAAATTCAGATTTAACAGCATTTTTTAAAACATTCTTATTTTACAGTATCATACTGTATACTGTTGAAACAAACTAAATACTTACTGAAAGAAGTCATTAAGGAAGAGTTGTTTCTGTGCAGTTTTGGCTGTATATGGTATACTACCTCCAGCAGGGTAACCTTCCAGGCTCAGTCGTACATTGTGTCGGCTCGGGAATATCTGTATACAGTGAAATAACATAAACATTACACATTTCACTTTCTCCAATGTTTATGGACAGGGGAAAATCAACATACACATAACAAGGTAAAACTGATCATCAACTATACAGGCAAAAACCTTGAGACTTTCCGGCATAATTGACTCCATACGCATTATACCAGTTCATTTTCAGGTTTGGCCATTCGAGAATACCAGTTAATTTGTTCTTAAACGACTATTTGTAAATGCTATTAAAAAATTGCTGCTCCCATGGTAAGCAATTACAGACAGATTTTATTATATCATAGACAAGTAGCAATGGCCGGGGAGACAAGTTTTACTGTGTTACAAACAAAAAGTCTTGGCAATAGTTGGCGGGATGGATTTGTAGCCAGACAATCTGGGTTCCATTCTTAGTCGTGACAGTACATACCACACCATGAACATTTAACAACAATGTCAATTTTTCTCAACTTTTGGAGAAGTTGATGGTTCCTTGTGAAAGGGTCGGTCAATACTAGTTGGAAAAGTCCAGGAAAACTAATGATCTTAGAACATATTATTAAATGAAAATGTGGAAAAAAGGCGACGATCTCAAATAAACATACAGATTATAAACAGACATACCAGTAGAAGTCTTGTATTACTGGATAGTGCACTGCTGGATTTTGTAGTGGCCAATGATTGCTTCCACTCACTGCATAACCAGTTATCCTTATTAGGGCCCATTGAACCTATACTAGAAAACTGACCAATCACAGGCCAGGATTTAACTGTGTCATGTGACGGGCCATGTTCTTGTAGGACCTTTCTCAGTTTCATATGACCCCACACTGACTTTGCCCTATCTACATGTCGTCCAGGTATCGAGCCAATGATGACCACCCTGTAAGTATAACATAATTAACAATCAAAATTACACATGTAATAATAAACATATTTTACTCTCACCAATTGTATGTATTAATAACTTGGCTACAAGATATGGTATTGCTAACTGTCAAAATGGAGTCAACAGGTTTTCATTTCTCTACAATAAACAGTTTTAAAACTTCTTTACATGAAAAAACAAGTACAGGATTGGGCACAGATGAAAAAATATTAACAACTTGAGACTTGGAAAATGTCACTAACCGGTATATAGTGGTAAGGATGCATCCAATATTTTGTTATGGTTTTAGGTTGATAAAAATGTGGGTTATACTTGAGAGTTTAAGGTACAGTATTTTAGTTGGAAACGCTTATTTTAAAACCGGTCTTACGAATAGCATTTTACAGGTTGTTGAATCATAATGGTAAAGTGAAGTAACAAATCATACAAACCAACGGGGAAACATACTTAGCAGACGACATGTCATGTTTAGTCACATGATCAATCCATTCCTTAAGCTGATAAGCTTTATAGGCTTGCATGTATTCCAACAAATCTCTCTTGAAATGTGTAACACTATCTCCTTTATCCTTGCTTGCTTCAGACATCTTGGGAAACACAGGACTTATCCACATTCTAGTAAGGACATAATGAAGTAGAATGGTTAATTATTGATACAAAAACGAACCTCTCACACAAAGGGTAGTAACTGCGGCAATATTCATCCAACCTTAAACAACTAGGCTTAGTAATGTTCATTGAAAACTAACGATTTAGGACAACAATGCCGATCAAATGAAGACATAACACTTTTTACTCAAAAAGTCAGAAGTGCTAAAACAATCAGAAAGTCATAAACTGTCATACAAACCCCTGAGTTTTCTGATGCCAATCTTGCTGTATTAAGTTAGAGGTGTGAATGACAACACGTAGTCCATCATTATATAACAACAACATCATCTTTCTGAAATATATAGTAAGTCATGTTACCAGATCATTTATAAACACAAAGGTGAGGTAAATTATCTGGTAACACAAATCAAAGTCTTTGCACAAATGGTCAGTTATGAGGTTAATCATAAAGAATTTGCAGCAGTAGCATGATAATTATCATACGACAGAAATAGAAATATGCCATGATAAAATAGGTTTTGTTTTCACATTTAAATTATCTACTGTTCGAAAGCCACTTTGTTTAAGATCAGAAATATATGTAATGTAACACTTAACATACGTGTGATGAGTTCCATACATCATATCCAACTTTGCCTGCAATATCATAAGTAATCATTTGTTTTATTTTCAGTTAAATATCTATAAAAATTGTTTTGCTTGTTCAATAAAATTGTAGCAAGTATAGACCACGAAGAAAATCACAGAATTTTTGTAGCACCACAGAGCCCAATATATGGTGATCATACCACATCTCCCACCAGCATCACTATCACTTAGATCATTATCCCAAGCATGTACTATAAACAACATCTTTATGATCATTTACTGCTGTAATCAACAAAAACATCACCCCTTCATTTTTACCAAAATTGTCATTATTAAGAACAACAACCTAATCATCGTTGGCAGCATTATTGATATCAACATCATCATTAGCAACAACATCATCATCATAAACAATAACACCATCAATAGCAAACCATCATTAGCAACATCATCAAAGCAAGATCATCACCATCAGCATTAGCAACATAACCATCATTAGCAAAACAATCATCATCATAATCAACATCATCGTCATTAGCAATACTGTAATAATTAGCAACATCATCATCATTATATTAATGAACTAAATCAACAATAACATCATCAGCAACACCACCATCATCATTAGCAACACCATCATAATCTTCAACAGACATTACCATCCTTAACAAATCATCAGCAGCAGCATCAACAAAATCATCATCAACAGCATCAACAAAATCATCATCAGCAGCATCAACAAAATCATCATCAGCATCATCAACAAAATCATCATCAGCAGCATCAACAAAATCATCAGCAGCATAAACAAAATCATTAGCAGCAGCATCAACAAAATCATCATCAGCAGCATCAACAAAATCATCAGCAGTAGCATCAACAAAATCATCATCAGCAGCATCAACAAAATCATCATCAGCAGCATCAACAAAATTATCATCAGCAGCATAAACAAAATCATCAGCAGTAGCATCAACAAAATCATCATCAGCAGCATCAACAAAATCATCAGCAGCAGCATCAACAAAATCATCATCAGCAGCATCAACAAAATTATCCTCAGCCAGCACCACCAACATCATCAATTTCTACACTATCTATAAATTCAATTACAAACCATTCATTAAAAGCGACAGGATCATCAATATTAGCATGATGTCTCCATTATCACAATAATTGGGAATTTTTTTATCCATTATCACAAGAAACATTAATATCAGAATTATCATACTAATTCACTCATGAAAGGTTAACAAAAAGCAAATGTAAATAAGGGACACACATTTAAAAATATTCTTTTTTTTACAGATTAAATAATTTAGTAAATAGCCCAGAAATATTTATATACTTCTTCTGAAGTTTAATACATCAATCAATTATTAAGTACTAAGGTAGAAAAGGTTACATAAAAGGATCATTCAGTATATTAAACCGAAATTATTAATATAAAAGTTAGGTTACACTGCAAACAAGAACAGTTTTACACAATCTTGATCGTTGCCAAACTATTATTGTATCGGTACATACCAGACCACCAGGTGTATTCAAAGAGTTTATGGGTCATTTGTCCTGTTCAGATGATTTCAAAGAGATAATTTCTCCCATAAAAATCCAATAGTCACAAATTTTGGATCACATTCAAATATAATATAAATACGGTACACTTATTAAAAGGCTAGTAAGTGTCAGAATATGTGTGTTTATTCAACTAGTTTATAATTTTAAATTTAGCCAAGTTTTAACAATTTAATAAAAGTTTATAAGAAGGCTTGGATAAGAGGAATAAGAGAAATAATAAGGCTGTATAAGAAATGTGTGCATAAAAACATTTTTTGCATGATCAAATCTTTTGTTTATGACTGTGTGATAAAAACTTTCATATATTCAGTAATTGATAATGGCATTTTCTGTGCCGATGCCAGAATATGCATCAAAAGGAATCAGACGAGAAGCTGGCTCGGTGTTGGATTACTACAAAAATGTAGTAGAGCAGTTTAAACCAACCACAGATCTCTTCTGTTCTAAATGCTTGCAACAAGGGCAGATAACTGAGGCATTCGGCTTCTGCAAAATCTGTAAGGACTTCCTGTGCCGGAAATGTGTGGACAAACATGAAGGTACACTGCTAACCTTGAACCATGGGATAATCACCGGTAAGGAAATGATACAGAGATATAATCATGCCATGCGCAAAGACAAAAAACAGGGTAGGACTACTAGCAGGAACTATCTAGATATGGTAGCAGATGGACGAGCTTCTTTCCAATATGGAAGTGAAAGAACTACGCCAGCTGACAATGAAAGTCTGGCTGAAAAGGCTGAACTTTTGCAACAGCCAAAGATACGTCTAGGAACAGACATGAGGAAATGCTTCATTTGTTCTTGCAGCATCTTTGATGACGGAAAAATTGTTCTTGCAGATGCTAACAATAAATGTCTAAAACTTTTCTCCAAACATTTTGACTTTTTATTCATCTTCCATATGAAGCATGAACCCTGGGATATCTGCAGAGCTATCAACAAAGATCAGGATTTATTTGTGACTGAGACGAGTGTCCGAGGTATTCACCAACTGAAGGTCACTAAGGACATTCAGTATGTTTTTACTGTGAAGGTCAACGGTGAATGTTTTGGAATAACAAGCTGGAAAGGAGGTGTAGCAGTGAGTGTTAAATACAAAGGTGACTTCAGCATCAAACTGCTCGACCAGTTTGGAAATATTCATAGAATCATCGCAGACGACGGATTAGAAGGACAGTTAAAATTATCATCACCATGGTACCTGGCATCCATTAAGAAGGGTAAGGAACTACTCATATCTGATGCTGGCATGGGAACCGTCTATTGTATTGATGTAGATGGTGGCATCAAGTTCATTTACAAGGACAGAAGAAATTTCCGTGACCCAAGAAACATTACATCCGATGACAATGATAACATTTATGTTATAGAATATGCCAGTGATACAGTACATCGTCTGAGACCAACCGGTGAAGCAGACGATGTCATGTTATGTGCAGTAGATGGATTAAACAACCCATCAGCAATATGCTACCATAATGATATGCTTTACATTCAAGCTAAAATGGACAGTAACAATCTACAGGTGTTTGATATGAAATATTGAAACTGAAACTATAACAACACAACATTCAGACAATATAGCTTTGTAGCAAACTACAGCAGTGGTGACTGTTTGACAAATCCAAGATGGCTGCCAGTCAGGGTTGGCCATCTTAAATGTGATAGAAAATAGCATTATGTTTCATTATATCATTGGTTGTATTAGGGCAGTGGTCATGTGACAGCTTCACATATTCAAGATGACCACCAGTCAGCCATCTCAAATGTGATAGAAAACAACATTATGTCATCATACTAATTGTTTAAGTCAAATTAAAAAAAATCTATAAAAAGTCTGCATTCAATATGTTTTTGTGATAGACTTACCCATAGAGATTTTTCGGAATGAAACCTAAATGTTTCGTACACCTATTATCTTGGATTATATTTCCAATGGAATAAAACTATAGTACATAGACTATTATACCTGACAGAATTTGATGTTATCATATGGCAACCCTTTTCCTTGTAAGGCATTCTTACTGGCTCCTTGTTCCCCGTGTACAATCAGTAATGGTTTATTTCTGAAACCAATGAAATGTTTACTATATAAATATTTAATATAAACATTGTTTGTGCTATTGCTTCTTTATTTGTCTGTTCACACCATTTACGGTATTCTAAAGGTTAAAGTTATAGTACATTTACATATAGCCTTGGCAAAATGTGCAAGGTGTTATAAAGTATGTTGTTGTACGTATGCACATGATTATCGACGTCACAGTCTGTTTTCATAAAATAAGAGAATTACAGTGCTAATATTACCTGAACTGTGTAGGGTACTGTTTCATCAACCAACTTATATCAAACATAAAGTTAAACTGAAAGTAGAATTAAAGAATGATTCACAAATTATGGTCACAAAACCAACAAGAAAATACAATTTCTATTTGCTACCTTCAATGGAAGTAAAACACTTTCTGTAATAAACATAACAAGAGATGTTTGTAAAACACATTATGTCCCCTTGGCAGCCCAATAGTCGAAAATGGCAAAGGTCTATGTGACCTTGACCTTTGACCTTATGAACTCAAAATCAATTGGGGTCATCTACTATTGCTGAACAACCTCCATGTAAAGTTTGGAAATCCTAGGGCAAAGAGTTATTGAGTAGAAACCATTTGGTCTACTGACTGACAGCCATGAGCAAAGCAATATACCCCCTCATCAAAGATGGGGGCATAATAAAGACAAAAGTGAACAAGCTGTACACTAGACGGTTACACTTATCAGAATGATGAACACAACATATAGGTTAGTATGGTACACTACATGTAACACAATCATAATCAATGATGACTATAAGTACCTGACAAGAAGCTTCCAGATTTCCCATACTCGGAGATAATAAATCTGAAAATCAGGAAAATATTAATAACCATAAACTCTTGTTTTAACAATTCATGCCTTCATGATACATGTAGATCTTATTACCGAGTACCTTTCATACTTCAAACGAATATCTCATGAAAGTCTGGCATTATACTTCATAAAATAGAAAAATTGTGCAATCACCAAAAAATACATTAACAAAATGTTCATACAGTGCAAAAGAATTGTGAATTTTCGTTTGAAACTGTAAAATTATTTGCTTTCAAGTATCTATCAACTTTTATAAAAATTGGACATTGACAAACTGTATCATATGGACAGTGGTATGGATAACAATATGCCTGGATAACATATATATGAATATACATTACCTTTTATATCCATTGAATATGTGTTGTTATACTTGTCAGAAATTCCCGCCACTTTTGTAAGAAAGAGACCGTAAGGTTGGGCCTGTTCTATCTTCTCTGGTAGTGTTCGTGGATTTAATCCTGGGCGTCTTGTCACCTTACAATCTGATGTGGGTGAATGAGTCTTTACTTTTGAAGTGGAAGGTGATTCAGATTTAACCTTGGAGGCAGAAGTTGACCTTGACATGCCATTAGATGTGGAAGGTGACACAGGTTTGACCTTGGATACTAAAGGTGAATTTGATCTGATCTTGGATATGGAGGGTGAATTGGAAGTAGTCTTGGTTAAGGAAGGTGAATTTGAACTTGTTTTGGCCAATGAGGGTGAATTTGGTTTAATCTTTTTACTAGCAGCAGTTTTAGGTGTATGGGACATAGAACTATCAGAGCTAAAGCTGGAAGAGGAACTAGGGTCCAATTTCATCCTTTTCTGAAAAGGTGACCCATCTTTATCTAAAAAAAAAAAAAAATAGAACAAAATAGAACTTTCCCATGTTTCTCTCTCCCTTACATATTATCCACATTTTTAAATTTGGCATCCTTTTTCGGATTCCACTTTTTGAGATGTTGTGCATGGTCTCAGGGATGGCAAAATTGACAACATGTCATTCAACAAATTGCTACACCTTTTTATTTGTCAATGGTTGCTAGGTTGCTTGGAAGGTTTCAAATGAATTTATTGCACCATGTGCTGAAATTTATCATTCAAATATATTTATAAGTACATGCAGGCTACTTGATTGGTAACTGGCATAATGTGAAACAAATTGAAACCAATTATACATGGCCCATTTATTTTTATGAGCTGTAAACTGGGACTTAAAGAACGATACATATTTCTAATTATCTGCAGTTACATTGTTTCAAAATATGTGACCATAGCTGGTATTTAACCTTGTTTGCATTGGTCAATTGGATACACTTCACACCCACTAAGCTAAGAACAAGATTGTGTCCAATTAATGTTTATGTCGGAATATGACCCAGTCAAGCCTCGTTCATAATAACTACCGGTAGCTAAGTCAATCATAATTTGAGAAGAATGCCATAGTTTTGTTAAAATGTTAGATAGTGTTAATATAAATGGCATTGACAAAACTTTTCTAAAGGAAAACAAGTGTGCAAAGCTGGAATGGAACCTTGATGAATTTTGAAAATATTTGAATTTAAAAAAACTTGAATTTTCAATGAGACAGACTGACGTGACAATCGTGCTGGGGCATAATAAATGAAACACAGACAACTTACCATCTGGATGGCTGAACTCCTCAAAATGTGTTGGATTTTTCCTGTAGCACTTTAGTCCATACTGGCATGGTGGTTTCTTGTTTTTGGCACTATTACTGCGGTTTTCATTAAGTATTTGTGTGACAGCTTTGCGAAGTTCTTGAGGTACTGGAGATTTAGACCGCTTCCGTTTGACACTACTAGGCAAACATTCTGGTGAATCTTTCTTATCACTTTTTTTGAAGTAAGATCCTATTGCATTTGAATGTTTTAACTCAGCACTACTACATTCAATTGGTTTACTGTAGTCTCTTTTATGTGGTTTATCTAAAAAGTGAGGCTTCTCCTTTTCAACAGGCTTACATGTGGTGTCACCCTTTGACTTGTTTGAATCATTGTAGGATGCCTTGGTATCCATCTCGTTTTTCCTAGAAAACTGTTTCTGTTTTAAAGCCTTCAGTTTAATCTGATTTTGTTCAAACTCTAAATCAGAATCTCCCTCACTGTCAGTCATGTTTAAAAAATCGTCCATGAATCTTTTCTTCTTTGATCCATTCTTTTCTTCAGAATGTTCATGTTTACTTGTCTTGCTATGTGCTTGTTTTGGTGATGTATTCTTTCTGGACCAGTTTCTTTCTTCAGAATGCTCATATTTAGTTGGCTTCGGTGTTTGTTTCGGTGATGATGTATTTCCCTGTCTGACACAAGTAGGACTACGTTGGTTTGACTTGTTAGTGGTATTGGTGTTGCTGGTATATTCTCTATTTTTAGGCTTCACTTCCCAAGAATCATCCTCTGATTCACTATTAGACAAATCATGAGTTTTACTATGACTTGTGTTCATATTGTGTTTCTTTACTTTTGTATTGTCTCTAACTGAAATTCAAATAGTTGTTTTATAATAGTAATGAATATTAATTCATCAAATTCCATTCAAAATTGATAACAAAGCTATTACAATTGATTGTTAAATAATTAATATTGTTTGATGCGAAGCATGGAGCTGTAGTCTACCAATTGATCAGTCCCATTTACTTTATCCAAGTGTTTTACCATGAAATTATTATTTTATAATCAAAGCAAGTCCTATCTTTTGGTCATCGATATGTACTTAAACATGACATAAAACATGTTGGCTTCCAGTATCTCCCCCAGTCCTAAATATTTGCCACAATACTGAATGTTTTATGACATTTTAATAATTTTTATTATTTTCAAGTTTGATATTATGTATTCTTTCATCTATAGGGTAGTAGCTCATCTAAAAACAATATTTTCTGACCAACCTAACCAACCTTTTTGACATGTTACCAAAAACAAATAATTGTACACTTAAACGAATTTCTAATTGGCCACCCAATGAAATATTATATTATGCGATATATTCAGTCAATATTTCTAAAATTGTGGTTATTATCATTCCATGCACTTATCTATCGATTTCAAGAAATAAATTACGCATGCATGTATAAAATCATCCATGCGGAACCGTTAGTGCAAAATGGCTTACGTGTACGTGGCTCACGTGCCCGACATGTTTGATTTTTGAAATCAGTCAAAATGTATTTTCTGTTGATTGGCTTAATGAAAGGTATTAATACTGACGAGAATAAGTAATACGGGGCGCGCTGAGGCCATAAGAATGACGAGTACCAGCACCAGAATCCAGACATGTACGTCCAAACGTCTTTTTGTAAAAAGCGATATTTATAATAACGTGGGGTTTAGTTCGAATTACTGCGAGAAACATATTTTCCATCAATAAAATTGGACAGTATCGGGGTTTCGATTATTTATATTCTTCTAAAAGCATTTTTTTATACTAATTTATAAAAACACGTGGCCAATCAGAATTTCGTTCAATGTATGCATGCATCTGACGTCATGAGCGCGTTCCACATGACTCATTTTCACAAATTAAAGTGTTTAAAGAAAAGACTATCTACAGGGAACAAATTTTTACCAAATACGATACTATTCCAAGCTGTGCACGAGGCCAACGTGCAAAAAAGCAATTTCGCACAAACCGTTACGCATGGATGATTTTGTATATGAATACGCCACTTCTTTCCAGAAATAAATAAGTAAGTGCATGGAATGAACAAATAACACAGCCTAAGATTTATTGATATAATTTATCAGATGATATAATATTTTTTAGGGTGGCCAATTAGAAATTCGTTTAAGTGTAGACCAAGTAAATCATTGCTCAGAGAAACCATACCTGGTGAATCATCAAACAAGTCCGGAGTGTAACAACCCTCATCATCACTGGGAGGTAATGTTACATCAGAATCTGGTCCAACAGTTTCATCAGAGTCAGACATCTTTACTTAATACTGTAAATATATATCCAAATACGCAGTTAATATACTGTATTGCTGGTTATTTCTGCGGGTGTAATATTTTGCATTTTTTGTCCCAAAAATGGGTGTGTTTATTTCTGCTGGCTTTAATTTCTGCTGATTCACAAAATGACAAGAGTAAATATCTGCAGTTTGCTAAATGGTAAGAATTGACATACACCAGTTTCATTGGCAGTCTGATCCATATGCATTGTAATTAATTATTACAGTCCAAACTGTGGATCGCACTTACGCACCATCACATTAAATTATATAAACCTTTGTAACACTAAACAAACTGCAAAAAGCTATACAATAATCAAGTTAACTTTTGAATACGTAAACAACCCTTGATAATTATTTCATATAGTTGTGATAATATTCTGCGTGAAAATTTTCTACGGATGATAAAATTCTGCGTAGATTTAATTCTGCAAATTGATCTTGGACCACAGAATGGCAGAAATTTCCACCCCGCAGAAATAACCGTATTTATACAACATATTTTAACTTATGGCATTGTCAGTCAAAACACCTTAATACTGGTAGGTTACAGAGCAAACAATACCAAGCATACATTTATTTATAAATTTTAAACGAGTCAGTACCTAACCAGCACCAAAAGACGTACAGTAAAGCAAAACTGAAGTATCAAGAGCTGAAGCACAAAGAGCACAAGAGAGTATTACCAAAGTACAGACAGTCCATTTCGCTAAGGCAATCTATAGCATAATAGAACTACAACAACAACCAACAATTTTATAAATCATTGAATTGAAAAAAAAACTTTGAAATTTTGCAGACAAAATCTTTTAAGACCTCAGTTTTCAAAGTGGCATTTTGATATGAAACAACATTGTATTCTGCAAGTAATTATCAAAGATACGGTATGTCTACCCGTCTCATACACCACTATACACACCTCAATTACGACTGAAACCAGTGAGATATGTGGGCGTCTGTCATGAGTCTCAACAGCCAGAGACAACAGTCCATATGGGAAATGAGAGAGTTGACAAATGAACACATGAACACATGACAAATGAACACATTGACAAAAACAAATCTAGTGACACATAATTTTAAACAAGTATCATACAAGTGCCAGTAGAAACAAAGGCATCAAATCATACTCTTAATCATGCCTAAAACTGAAAAAAACATACTTTACCAAAATGCGCTGACATAAGTTTTTTTTACAAAGGGGAAGTAACTGTGCAAATTCACTGTTATAATTATCACCGGTTGATGTTAATAGACGGTTTCCGTTCCAAATTGTACGTCCCACTAAACGACACGGTTGCTTCCCCTTTGCTGAAATCCTGCGATGTTTGTTAATGTGATCGTTTTATCTTAAAAAATGGCTAAACAATGATGACATGTTTGTGTACACTATCATTTTATCAGAAATAAGTGATCTGATCAATTATAACCGTGTGTATTCTCAATCAGGGAATTAAATAATGATTTTTTCAAGTAATGTGGTAAGGAAGTAGCTACTTTCGGATTGAACATATTCGGATATTATTTTAAGGGTTATTTTGCTGGAAGTTAAAGGGACTCAACTACTTTGGTAAAATGCAAAATTTATGAAAAATATCTCTTAAAACGCATTTTTTTGGCTTCACCGAACTTATACATTGATATAAGAATCTGGATTTATCCATCTAGAAGAAAAGTAACCGCATAACGTCGGTTAATTGCCTTTTCCACCCATAAAATCTATTGCGTGACTAATGCAGTAAGATATAATAATTTAACGTTGGAGTGTTTAAATGCCAAGAAAAGCCGTAATGGACGATAAAACATGTTCTACAGTTTTCATCAATAATGCCGTTCATTGTTGTTGTTGTTGTAGTTCTATTACGCTATTGACGTAGCGAAATGCTCTCTCTATGTGCTTCAGCTCTTGATACTTTGGTTTCGCTTTACAGTCTTTTGGTTCTGGTTTAGTACTGACTCATGGCACCTATGAGTTTGCTTCTTCCTTCGTCTCCAATACCGTCGATTTCTCCAACCAATACGGATAGGGATAAATCCCTCCACGTTATCTGCAGTCCGTTCAAAATCTCCTCTACCGACCGTTCTAGTATATCTCTATCTTCGACAAATTTGGCACACTCGTATATATAGTGTTCATCCTAATGTAATGTATTCGTAAAACATAGTTTCGTGAGTAAAATGTCTACAAAACATGTTTTTATTAATGAAATGGAGTTTAGTTCCTTTAAATGTTGGATGCAACAATTGCTGCTTTGCCCACTTACTATTGTTTCATCTTTTCAGGTATGCTGAATGAGGAGACGGTAATAGTATGGAGTTCTATTGTACTGGAGGGAGAGGGACTCATCATTTTGTTGTCATGGAGCTGAAACAGGCATTCTCTGAAAATATTACGGTATGGTAGATTTCTATTTATTGTGTAACTTAGTAAAGAAATATTAACTGATCCTTATAAACTTGATTAGCATAATTTTAATTTCGTTTCTTGTCTACAGTTCAATTAACTTTGTCTTAGTTTTATAGAAAACTTCATCATGGCTATTCTGAACAAAACCAATTGTTTTTTTATTCATCAGTTGCCAGTTAGTGATTCAAGTTAGTGTTTGGTATTTCTATAATTTAAGGTAAAGTCCACAGATGGGAAGACATATTTCAGTATGGACTACACAGGAGATGATCTATACCAAAAATTGGTGTCCCTTAAATGTGTAGAGAGAATATTTGTCCAATGTATGCACAAACAGTTTGATCAAACGGGTAAAGTACAATTTCATTTTGATTTATACGTATTGAATTTTGAATCTATGGCTATGGTTGAGAATAAGTGCTTATATTGTACTGGATTGGTAGAATTCCTGTTTGAGTCAGGTCATAATCTTCCATGAAAAACAGTAAAATTTCTTTCCCAAACATTTTTAACTTTACAACAACTTTAAAACCTCCATATACTGCTATACTTCAGTCCATGATTTCACGATTTTCAGAAAGTTACATTTCTCTTACCCAGTTACATCTGAAAGTTGCTGATCTATATTCCATGTTTCAGACAGAAGAGGTTTGTTGACACTGCTGCACACAAAACTTTATGAAGTCAGTTCATGGAAAAAATGCTTAAGTACTTTACACAAAGTTGACCACAATTTTACTGGGAACAATTTAAACCAGTTAGAGGAAGATATTGAACCTGCTAGAAAGAAACATAGATGGATGGACAATGCAGTTACATTCAGAGTTTCCTGCAGATTTTCTGGATACCCTCGCAAACAGCTGGATAATAAAGTAAGAAGGTAAAGCCTTGAACCTACACATACATCATACTTGTACCATGTATCAGTACTGATTAGTTATCTAGGAAGAAATTAGTAAGAATTATTTGGTATAAGTTGTAATATAACACAATGAAAATTAATCAGTTTCATCTAAAAGAAAACAGCAAAAGCTGAAACAATTCCTGTGTGTTTCTTTCTTGATACCTGTGCATTACCCCTCTGGAGCCTTGTTGCATTAAAGTAAATATGTACAAATGCACAAGGGGATAACAGTGAAATTACATGCATGTTGAGAACATGCTGCTCCTGAGTTAAGTCATTCTAGCATAGCCTTGAAGACGTCTTGGATGAGGCAGTGATGATGGTGCCTGGTAGATCGTTCCAGATGTAGATACCAGAAGGAAGAATGAGGATTTGCAGGTAATTCCTACCGGTGCTTTGAAAATATTGAAAATCACATAAACTTTGTTAACACTCTGTACTTGTTGCCTTTATTCCAGAAAACATCTAAACAAATGGGAGTTTTGATTAGCAAACTGCTTGGATGGAAAATTGACTTACGGAGACCTAAATATGAGATAAATATACATCTAAGTGACGATACCTTAACTGTAGGAATACCAGTACATGATAGACCAGTATCCATGAGAAGTTATATCAAACATTGTGGTTTACGTACACCTATAGCCTGGATAATGGCGAGCTTGTTGGATATCCAGCCTGCAGATATTGTGTTAGATCCAATGTGTGGATGTGCTACCATATTGTTAGAAGCAGCACAGTCTTATAAGGTTAGTCAGAGAATTAATTACCTATGTACTCATACTGAGAAATATCTACCTTGATAGGCCAATGTCAGGACATTTGCTTTGAGTGGTTTCAGGTTAAATCTCAAGCCTCATCACACCAAAGTTGTTAAGCATAGTACTGGTATATCTCCCTTGCTAGACATTTAGCATAGTTAGATCTAGGTAACTGATAGTTGAATACAAGGGAATGATGATGAAGTAATTTTAAAATACTCGTAAGTCTCTCAGTTTATGAAAACAGTGGTCGAAAATAAATATAGACATGAAATCAGATGTTAAATTTTGTTTATAGAAAAAGTGAATGAAGTTAATTTGTTCAAGCTATTTCTAAAATAATTTTCAGACCTCTTTCTACCTGGGTGTTGATAAAGATGGTTCACAGTTAACACGAGCATCAGAAAATGTGTGCTATGCTGGTTCCTGTGCTATATCACTCATACAAGGTGATGCCCTGAATCTTGCGTTACATGACAACAGTGTGGATCATATTGTTACTGATGCACCATTCGGTCAGAATCACCAAGTACCTGGGGACTTACAGCAGTTTTATGTGGATGTTCTTGCTGAGATGTGCAGGTAATCCAAGTAGTTTTATATAATTATACATTTGTACTAGGGTTGGCAACGATTTACCGATTAATTATCCATTTGACTCATTCACAAAATACATTGTAAAACCAGTACGCAAGTACTCAAAACAAACATGCTCAGGTGTCCGTTGCCTAAGCAAAGTACTATATAGCACTTTCCACAGGAGGTAGGCCATGCCTTCTATATTTGTTTGAACAGAGATAACTAAATGAATGGTAACTAAGTGATTGGTAGCAATTTGCTAAGGCAACAGACACCAGCTGTTCCTTATCCCTTAAACAAGGTGTTAATAAATTCAATTTACTGATAGATTGAAATAACATGTCATTTATCTTTAATTGCCAGCATAATTGCAAGCTATGATATCTTTTAGTACAGTTGTTAAAAGGTTATGTCAATCAACGCCCAGCGATCTTTTGCTTATGTTACAATTAGGTACTTGTTTACATCAACCACCCTGGATAGCCTAGTGGTAGTCTTATCAAGTGCAAGAGGTCATCCCAGGCAGTTATATACCAAAGACTTGCTGGCTTACTTATTCCCGGTGGGACAAAAGTCCTCAATGATGGTACTTAAACTCACTGCAATTTTAAGACAAAGTGCCTGTCCCTTTAGGTTCATGATCATAAGCAAGAATATATTATATTTCAACATTTGGACCATGTATTGAGAGTTGAGCTTCCATGTTTTTCAGGGTCCTTAAAGCTGGAGGACGGATAGTTATATTGACAAGTACAAGTATGTGTGAGTTTCTGAAGACAATTATATCCGCTTCTTCTTGTTTTTATCACCATGGTTACAACAACAGATTGGACAGGAAATTAGACTGTGTACCGGAGGAGGATTGTGTGGATACTGCATACCAATTTGGTTATCATGAAAATACTACAGACCAGTCTGGTTATCATGAAAATACTGCAGACCAGTCTGGTAATGAAAATACTGCAGACCAGTCTGGTTATCATGAACATTCAAGTACAGGTCAATCACAAGACAGCACCAGCAAGTCTATGTATCATGGGAAACTATCTCAGTTACAATTATCGGATATTTATTGTGTAAAACTTGGAGAAACTGAGGCCTGTATTTGTGTATTAAAAAAGTTAAGGACAATAAATGATACAACCTGATCATGAAGTTACCAATTTTCTAGGGCTCTTTTCAGGTGTTAGGCCGCTCAAGCACCCTTTGACATTTTAACTACCCTGGTCATTGGGCTACATATGGAAACCTACACTCACTATTTCTCTCCTGTGGGTGTGGCAGCCAACATCGATCTGCAGCACCTAGGAATAGACACTGCCCTTACAGGTACCATTTTACACCATGGTGGAGTGGAGCATGTTGGTCTTGCTCAGAGAAATTAACCAGTGGTCCAGAGGGGGATCGAACCCGGGACCTCTCAATCCCGAAGCGCGCATCCTACCTCTAGGCCACTGCTCCCCACTCAGGTAAATGTATGGTAGATTAGAGGCAAGATGTGCAACTTGGGATCTGGAGGTTCTAGGTTCAGTTTCCGTCTAGGGCACTGCTAAACTGAGCAATAAAACCACAAGCATTTAGAGCCTACTTGTGACTCAATCATCAGCGTTGTCATTAAAGAACATCAGAATTAACAAATTTTGACTATACAAAAATGTATGATTTTACAGAACAATGTACTTGCCATGTCAGTATGAATTTATTTTCATTTTGAAGCTAAGAAAAACAAAAATACTTGATATAGAAATTTTAATACATTTATTCCCTCTGTAAAATTTATCTCCCTCAAAAATAAATCTATAACAAAATCTCCACATTCATTTATGAACAACCTTTACACAAGAGTTTAATGTGATAATGTCACTTACAACATAGTAATACAAATCATAAAATATTTTATTTGTTCATATTTATCACTACATGTCCAGTTGGGACTGCACCAATAGATAGAAAGGTCAGTTTAAAACTGAATGAGTGCCATTTTTGAGTTGTAAGAAAATACCTCAAATAAATCACTAATTGCAACAACAATTCAGGGTAACAATGAATGCATAGATAATACAAGTCTACCTAATAAGACAATGGCACAAAACCAGCAAAGTGTAATACACACATACATATTGGTAAATGACAGATCTGAGTCTAATGCCAACAAATTAATGTGGTCCTCGATCCTCCTATAAACATAAATAATTAATTTAGTAGCTATTTATAGTCTACATAATTAAGTTATGACTACTGTTTTCATAAGCAAAAAATAATACAAATATGTATAAGGTGAAGTATAAACAATAATCTAAAGAATCAACATGGCAAGACTACGGTATTGATATATTCCACAAAAGAAGCTGTGTGATATATTCATGCATCAAAATCTAGGACCAAGTTAATTTGTTTGCATTTTGATATAACACTTCTACAGTATACATGTATAGAAATATATTGATAAGCAAGATTATAAAATGCTGGGGTTACTCTTTACCCTTTATAACATATGGAGATACAATTTGATGCATGTATCTCATACCCATGCTGACACACTGAAGCATCTAATGGATTTCTATGTAGTAGCATGTAATGCTCAGAAAATTAATTTTCATTCCATTTTGGAGTGACGAATACTAATTACAGATTTCGTTTCACAAACAAATTAGAATTTTGTATACCTTTATATCTACAAACCCTTTGAAGGCACAATTATCCTTAATTGAGAACTTCTGAATTGTTAACCAAAGAATAATTAACCAAACGCCAGAGTAAGCAATGCTCCGCCCATTTATTTGTGGACATTATCAAGCATTTCTATTGGTCAACTAAATTTTCAATTTATATATGTAAACATCTAGCATAATGTCAATTATTGCCAACTATACAAAAATATAATGCTAAAGCTGAAACCTTGTATATTTGATAATCCTAAACATGCTTCAAGCTAGTATAATTGATACAAACATTTGTGTCAAGGGATGCTTCAAGCTAGTATAATTGATACTCCCAAACATCTGTGCCCCGGGAAGCTTCAAGCTAGTATATTTGATAATCCCAAACATTTGTGTCCCGGGAAGCTTCAAGCTAGTATATTTGATAATCTCAAACACTTGAGTCAAGGTCAATGACTATGATATACCAGTACACATATCTATGCTATACAAGTGAATACTAGGACTCTAGTTCAGAGTCAGTCCTTAATCTAGGGTCACCTTCAGGTACAAATTGTTTAAATATGCTCTGCAAGGAAGCCAGTGAGTATTTAAGTCCATGTTCCTGATATC
Source organism: Spisula subtruncata (assembly GCA_963678985.1). Lineage (NCBI taxonomy): Eukaryota > Metazoa > Mollusca > Bivalvia > Venerida > Mactridae > Spisula > Spisula subtruncata. The sequence goes on from OY787661.1 coordinate 23,992,491, forward strand.
TCTGTTTCCATAGTTTCTCATAAGCGTCCAGCAACTCTAGTAATCTGAAATATGTCAATGTGAGTTACAACAAGCTCTGGATATTATTAACTTGCAAAATATACTGTCATCAATTTTAAATGCGCAAATGTTTTACTATGCCAATAAATTACATTCAATGGGAATTGCCAACTTCATATTTGAGGATAATCAACACTGATGTAAATTTGTCATTTATTGTCGGATTACAAATCCAGGGCCATTATTCACAAAGCATCTTAAGGGAAAATTAAATTATTTTGATTTAAGTTCAAAATTAAACTTCATAAATTTTGCAAGAAACTATAGATATCCCACATTTTCTTGGTGATTATTGCAGTGCTTTAGCCAACGCTACCAAGATATGTAACATATTGATAATCTTGATTTGCCTGTTTAGCTGATAGACTTCTGGGGAAGATTTTGAAAAAAAACAAGACTGCGTTCAATAAACGCTTATGCCCCCGTGGAAGCCATTTCAATAAGTCTAAGTCCAAAATTAGGTCAAGGTGAAGGTCAAAATGGAGTCAGGTGATACAGGCGTGTGGAGAGTGGTCATATACAACATCCATGCAAGTATAAAAGCTTTGTAGCATGCCATATTAATGCTAGAAGAAACGGTCAATTTGGGTTAACCATGAGTTTGGCCTTTCAATAAGTGTAAGTCCAAAATTAGGTCAAGGTGAAGGTCAAAATGGAGTCAGGTGATACAGGCGTGTGGAGAGTGGTCATATACAACATCCATGCAAGTTTGAAAGCTTTGTGGCAAGCCATATTAATGCTAGAGGAAACGGTCAATTTGGGTTAACCATGCCGGATGGACGAACAATCGGACAGGTGAATTACTATGTGCCTCCCGATCTATCGATACGGGGGCATAAAATATTCCCTTAAGATGCTTTGTGAATACCACTGCGGCACACTAGCACTGGGCACTGGCTGTTGATAGTATATGATAAGAAAAGTTACCTGTTAGCTAGATCTGTTTTAACAGTAGGTGGAAGATTAGCTATACCAAGATTGACCACATCACAGCCTGCTTGTCCACTAGGATTCCGTCCTGATACAACTAAAGCACGCCCTATCCTGTCAGGTAAAAAACAAGACTGCATTCAGTAAATGCTTATGCTTGGGTGGCTTTGATGTTAAAAAGTATGCCAAGTCTGAAAGCAATGTCTTGATGGACTTTTTTAAGTATTTGACTTTCAACAACTTTGAAAGTTTTGGTTAACATATTTAATCAGGGTCCATAACTTTGTTGAAATTTTGGATAATGGTACATGGCTTTTGGAGAAATTTAAATTACATTTGTTACAAATGGCAAAATTTATAAAGACTACGAAAATGTTGACTCTTCAAACACAAATCTAGCTGGGCTTTGTAGCATTTTACCATAAGCAAGATAACAGAGCAAAACTATACTCCTGACTTACTTCACTGCTAGAAGCATAAGATCACATGTATGTTGAAGTTCTGCAACAACACTTTCTCCTTGCGTACAACCAAGTTCAACCGATTTCAGTTCTGCTTGACATTTCCGAACATGCCGTGTTACACGCTAAAACACATAAACAAACATGAAAACAAAGAACAAACAATAAAAAAATGTGATGAATAAACAAAACAAGATATGTTTTAAATCACATATGTTCACATTGCAGTCCAATAAAAGAAGCGTTAATGGTAAGTTAACAGAGGCCTTGACCTCAACTGACCTCAAAACCCATAGGATCAACTACTGTTGGTGATTAACCTCGGTGTAAAGTTTGAGGATACTAGAGTCAAGCATTTTTCAATATTGACCGGAAACCTTTGGAAATGGCATTGTACCATCTACCATCAGATACTATATTAGTATAACATGGTGAAGTCTAATGAGGATTTGATTTGAATGAGATTGGTCGAGTTCATACACATCATCAGTGAAATTTAAACTACAGAATTATTGATTTTATTGTAGCTTACCTGTAACATATCTGGTGTGAGATTCTCAATGAGAGAGTTATCAGGGTTCAGTAAGAATTGATACAACAAAGATCCATTATCTGACGGTAAATCTGAACAATCGTCACCTGTAATCAATCAATGAGAGAGTAATCAGGGTTCAGTAAGAATTGATACAACAACGATCCATTATCTGACGGTAAATCTGAACAATCGTCACCTGTAATCAATCAATGAGAGAGTTATCAGGGTTGAGTAAGAATTGATACAACAACAATCCATTATCTGATGGTAAATCTGAACAATCGTCATCTGTAATCAATCATCGATATATACATCATAGTACACCATGTCCTTCCAAAACATATACATCGAAATAAACCCTCATCAATAGTGTGATACAAGCATAGTTCATATTTGATAAAGACATAATTTATCACTGTTTTGTGCAACATATGGGATGGTTATAGTCAGGCCCCGATCTCCCGAAGCATTTAAGTAGAAATCTCAACACAAATTGAGATTTTGCTGAAATCTGATTCAAATATTTGAGTGCAGCCTCACAAGGAAATTGACATAAAGACACATGTCAATACTTGAGATGAGATCTTGCTCAGATTGAGATGCTTCAGGGGATGGGGGCCTGATCTTTCTGGCCTTTAGTAACTATTATTTGTGTATGAGAGGTCAGGGAGACAAATGAGCGCCTGTAGTGTGCAAAACATCAATGTTGCATGTAAAAATAGCAATATTTCAAATCACAAATATAAGTGCGATAACTCTGGAAATATTTATCTGCCCTAACAATATGCACAGCTATGCATGGTATTGAGTCTTCATGTGAGGGCATAAAAATATAAAGAAACAGGGGTTGAAGGTTCTATAGAGTTAAATTTGATGTAAAGATGTTCTCAGCTTTGGGTACTGAGTACATATGATGAAGATATAAAGTCACAGTATATATTTCTCACCTGACTGACATCTTGCACATCTCAGCAAGTATGTCTCGGCCCGACCCAGCTCCACAATAGCATGTCCAATCACACCTTTGTTAGCACGGAATACATGTAAGTTCAATAACTCCTCTAAGTTACCTATACAAAACTCCTGTAATAAATGTAGTCTCAGTGTTATTGTTTCTTTATAGACCAGCAAGTAAAGATATAATTGAGAACAAAGATATAATATAAGTATCGATTCAAATATAGTTGAGAATAACTGTATTGTGTCACAAGGTTAAACAGTTGAAATGATGTTTACATTAGCTTATCATTGCTATTCATGTTTGTTCACACTGAATAAAAATAAGCACTCCTTGTAATACTCCATAATCTTGAAATTAACAATAACAGAAATTCAAATAACTTAATTGCAAACTGCAACAACATTATCTAGACCTACCCAATGACAGTCAGAGTTCCAGCTGAGACCAGCACCCATCATAAATCCAGGCCAACAGAAAGGTAGATGGGTTATATGCCCCTTACCAGACCAGTTACATACAACAACCCCTAGTGAACAATCTGAGGTAGCACATTTCACAGCATTATATACATTAGTGATAGCTGCTTCCGGACATCCAGCCAAGCTGTTCCATGCTGATGTTCCTGGACACACTAAATAGCTCATCCTGTGTAATAGACATCAAGCACATTTCTCTAAATTTCTTAAACAACAGGTGTTTCGGGTGTATGTAAAACATATGTGCCCCCACTACTAGCATAGTAATAATAGTAATGATTTTATATTCAATGTCATTATGACCTGACCTTGACCAGATGACTTCAATAAGAATATGGTACATCTGTGGGTCAAGAACTATCTTCCTACTTTGTATGAGAACTAACCTCAAAAAGTCCCGAGCCATCAATTTGGCATGGCTTGGTTTTAATCACTGACAGACTGACATGTGCAAAGCAATATATTCTTCAAACGGGAGGTACATGTATATATATCACAATCAGAATTACAGTAAAACTTTGTTAAGACGAGCATCGATATTACGACCACCCAGTTTATTTCTAGCGAATTTGTTAAATATATACAGTATACTTATATCAAACCGCTATGTTGAGCTCCCGGTTAAGTTCGATCATTTGGCTTCTCCCGATTAGTCCTCGAAATAAAGAGGTTTTACTGTATATGTACACACAGTACAGTGCAACCACTCCCAAAAACCAACACTCAGGAACACAATGTTCCGTGGTTGTACCGAGTTCAGTATCCAGAGATGTTAATTTTATTGTAAATACATGTAGTTTATTGGCAACAACATAGCAAATGTTACATACCCATGAACAGAGAGAGGTTTACATATTTCTGTGAAGTTATGAGTGGCCTGAAATACAAAACATACACAATCACTGCATGTGCTGATAAAGTTGGGAGATCAATAAATTATGACAAAAAATGTTGCAATCTAAGTTTGTCAGTCTGGCCCGGGCATGCCTCTAAAAATAGAAGCTGGTTTGATCATCCCCTGAATAAAATGGTGGTCAGCCACCTTCCTGAGGATAATCGTTGGATATGGGCATGTTTTGCTTAATTATCATGATGTAAACATCAAACAGGAACCAGAACATAAAACATTTTGTAAACTGAAAGGAAAAGAGACCTGCTAATTTTGTTTCTCCTCATCTTACTGAATAGAGAGTCAGGTGATCGTCTGACTATGGTACAAACAATCTTACCTGAACACCAAATTCATTGAAGACAAGATGCGGTGGTATTTGAGCGAGTAGATTTCTATCCAGATCGTGTAGAGGGTATGCACACAGCTGTAATGTCTGGTCCGAACGTATAGGTAACATGGTCGTACAGTCTGAAACACTCAGTACATTGTCCTCATCAACATCTAGCAGAAAACTGCTCAATCTGGGACCCACACTGATAAATCTGTAAACAATACACAATAATTCTTGATGGTTTGTGGACACAAAAATGTAAGTGTCGCAAACAGGGCAATGACTCATAGGTAGAGCTCACATCGATAGAAACAATATTGGTGTATTGACAATATTTTAATTCGAACAATTGAAGGGGTCAGTGCAAGAAGGTAACTTACTCCACTTTTGGTCAAAATGGAGTTATACCCTTTGTTACATTGAAAACAACATTTGCCACATGATAAAGCCCCTTCCATACCTATATTCTCCTCTCAAAGAGTCAAAAATAGCCCAAGAAAAAATGAACAAAGGTCCTAACTCCGCTTTGACAAGACATACAAGCGTTGTTTTAAAAGTTGCTGTGAAAATTTCCTATTTTGCCCAATTCGATAAGTATTCCGCTATACTATAAATCACTTAATATTCGCGTGACCTATATTTCGCGATTTTCAGTTTTGAACTTATTTCGCGAATTTATGAATTCGTGATCGAGGGTCCCAAAATCTTAAATTCGCGAAATATAAAAACCTTAAAACCGTTAAACATTCAACAATGGCGCTTTATTCTACTTCTATACCGATAATTAACAAATATATCACACGTTTTATACAGTGGTCAGTGTACTTTGATAAATGCATCACACCTTGTATCAGTTAATCGTGTTTTCACAGGTTCGCGTGTTTGTCAATAGGGTGTATTGTTATCTACTCTGTAAACAAGCTGTTTAACAATTTCAGGTTTGTTGAGAAGATTGTTGTCCTGTTTATCGAAAAATTAAAAACATAATTTTACAAACTACAACCACTGGACGAAATTAAATGTTGACATGAAATTGTAGAATCTAAAACCAATGAATGAAAAATGGCTATATAGTATACTATGCCAACACAATAGCTTCGCCCACATAAGTAATTAAATTGAACGTTTGAAAATTAGCGAAAATTAAACCACCGTGAAAAGTACCCGATTTACAGTATAATGAAGGTTTTTTGTGTTTTGTATCAGAGAAATGAATATTGTATACCAATGTCGAAACATCGTTGAAATAACTTTTGAACAAGAGTACATTTTCAACAACAAAATTATCATACTTACTATAATTAAGCTTATGAAGTTTTAAAGGGGTTTACCTGTTGTAGCTAAAACATGTGAGGAAATCTTGAAACATTGAATACATCTGTGATACATCGTCATATTGAACAGCTGGGGCTACCTCTAATACTGGACATAACTCTATACCATAGTCATGGCAGAACTCATCTAACTCCAACAATTCTCTGTCAAATATAGAAGCATAAAAACATGTGTTAGTGGGCATCCATATTAAACAGACACCTATCTAAGATGGCCAATGAATCCCAGTAACCAGTAGTAAACAACCACCAGTCCTGATTTTAAATGCAATACTTCACACATACTTGGTATGCTGAAAGCTTAAACAAATTTTATTTTATTCAACAATTTTGTTCAAAACTCAAAGGAAACTGCTGTGAATATCCTTCAAATTGGCAATGGTTTCTATTATAATTATTATATTAGTGTAATGTTAAACAACTTACTCCATTCCATAACATATCTGCCACATTATATGCTCTAGATTCCTAAATCTTGTATACAAATATATCTGTAATATAAATCAACATAAAGTCAGTTAAAATAGATATTCAAACTAAATAGAATAACGACACATTTCTGTTTAGCAAACTGTTCATTTACCCCTCAATCAGTTGATCCCAAGTAGACTTTTAACAAGGCGCTGCCGGCAGTCACATCAACATCTCATTCTTACACATGGATTAAGTGGAGTATTACCATTTTTTCTTGCTCAGAAAAATTAAGCAGTAGCACAGAAGGGATCAAACCTGGTACCTCTTGGTTCCAAAGTGCAGCCCTACTCCCCAGTCACCGGCTTATCCTCTTAAAATTAGAATAGTATGTATAATTTTCAATAGATTTTATAAAAGAAAACCAAACAATTACAAGTGTGCTATGACTAATTATAGCTTCAAATGAAGCTCATTAGCTTTTTAATAGTATTCCATAGGACACATTCCAAAGATAATTCATTCTGTATAGCCAATATAAAAAAATAAAAGAAGAGAAAAGTATACCTGATTGATTTTCAACATGGATAGCCGGAGTACTGTTTCTTTGAATGTTACCTTGAAAACAGTAAACGTAAATATAATAATTATACATCATTTGATTCATTTCCCTATGTGGACAGTCTGAGCAGCACCCTGAATTAAACAACTAGGGTTTAACCTGTCCAAAGTCTTTCCAATGGACTAAGAGGCTCCCTATTTTAGGGGGGGGGGTAAGCATCTGTTTAAGCAACTTGCTACTTCCCTCATTTTGTGCAGAAAATATCCTTGGTAATTACCACCATGCAATATCGGCTTAATGGATTTTTTTACCCAGCTTGACCATGGGCAAGTGCAAAATTAACATGAGAAAATAATATTGAGTGTCCTATTTCACCTAGAAACATAAGCAAATTCCTTAATTCTGACTGAAAATGATTCAGCATCAGTAGGCTACTCTCAAGCTTGACATGATTAATTGTTGAAACTGAAAATTTGTAGCTTTTTGTGTTCTCTTGGGCAAGTAGATGAGTCTTCGTGCAAGTGGATTTTTCAGTCTATGTTTAAGGATTTACACACCCCTGCTTAACTGTATCAGCAATAAGAATGAATGAACTTAGAATACAGAGAAAATGAGAGTATATATTTTATCATGTTGACTACTTTGGTGGACCATACACAATCAAACAATAAAATAATACCAATAGAATAAACCTACCAAGTTGGGTACTCGTCCCTGTGATATATCAAACAATGAAATAATACCAATAGAATAAACCTACCAAGTTGGGTACTCGTCCCTGTGATATATCAAACAATGAAATAATACCAATAGAATAAACCTACCAAGTTGGGTACTCGTCCCTGTGATATATCAAACAAGATACCTCTGTATGGTAAGTCTGGCCAATCATCTATCTGCAAGTAGAAATCTCTATAACATGACACTCTGAAATTCTATTAGCATACCGGGTGATATATCACTTAGCTGCTGGTCTCTATTTAACTTTAATAGTTGTTTTCGTTCCATCACTTAAACCACATCTCAAGTCAGAAAGTCGAACATGGGAAAATCAATGTACATTACTTGCATGCAGAATTTTCTTTTAAAAACCAGTATAGCCCATGACAACTATGACTTCAACTGGAACAAAATAAAAACAAATATGGCTCTCAAACTTATCTTAAAATTCTGTCATGTAAAAGTTATTTTTGGTCCAGCAAAGTTTGAGATAACAAGAGTTGTCTGTAACTTACTCTAAGTTGTGGTATCTGGATTTCATTCTCAGTTTCCTCATCTCTGTACATTCTAAATATCTGTATCAGTGTTGATATCGCATGATGTAAACTATCACAGTCATGACACAGCAACTTTATCTGAAATGGATACATTTTTGTACTTAACAGTGACCTGAAATCCGTACTTGTTTATAAATATCTCTATAAATTTCAAACCTACGGTAGTCCATAGTTTTCCTTCCCTATCAAGAAGATTCTTCTGAAAATTCAACAGATAAAACATCCAATGTTCAGAGTTGGAAAACTTCGAGCACTGACAGATTAATTCAGTAGAGATATCTCCTCCTTTTTATTAACATGATCATTCATACAGTAGTTGAAACACATCTTTGCTCATAAATATTTTAATGAGTTACACCATGCAATCAAGACGCACTAAATCAAAAACAAATAAACTTAATACATCAACTTTAATCAACTTCCTACCTGGTTTTGCATGACAGTCAATTTATAGCAACCTTTTCCTGGACAAAGCTTCTCACTGACACAGCACAATATATTGGGATCATCCAGATCACTCAGAGGTGTGAATGGTTCTATACATAGATTGATATTCAGTTCTTCAAAGTTCCGTTTATGCAACTTCCAACATTTCCGTATATCTCTCATTACTGAAAAATATAGAGGATATCTGTTGAATTTGGTGTCATATCAAATTTTATTTTTTCAAGTGATCACAGAAGTCAATTTTTTTTCATTAACCACAACCCTAAAACTTATTCAAGGCCATGGCAAACAAAATTAGATATTTTCACTATTTTTATACTTTTCAAAGAGAAATTGCTCCATCTCCAGAAAATTCTAAGAAAGAATATTTTCAACTTTTGCAAAATGATAATTTCCAAACTGTCTCCAAAAAATAGGGTGCATATATTTTGCATGGTACCAGAAAAAATTCTCCTATAATCATGGCTATTGTATCAATACATAATACTGACCTGATCCGGCAGCTACACTAATCAGTACGGGAAGTAGAGATTTCCTGATATGGAATACTGACCTGATTCGGCAGCTACACTAAAGAGTTAGGGAAGTAGGTTTTCTGACATGAAATACTGACCTGATCCGGCAGCTACACTAATCCGTACAGGAAGTAGAGGTTTCATGATATGGAATACTGACCTGATCCGGCAGCTACACTAATCCGTACAGGAAGTAGAGGTTTCATGATATGAATACTAACCTGATCCGGCAGCTACACTAATCAGTACGGGAAGTATAGGTTTCCTGATATGAAATACTGACCTGATCCGGCAGCTACACTTATCAGTACAGGAAGTAGAGGTTTCCTGATATGAAATACTGACCTGATTCGGCAGCTACACTAATCAGTACAGGAAGTAGAGGTTTCCTGATATGAATACTGACCTGATCCAGCAGCTACACTAATCAGTACGGGAAGTAGAGGTTTCCTGATATGGAATGGATACCCATCATGTTGTTCTATACATTGTGGTTGAGGCCATAAACTACTCAACTTCTCCTCTGTCACAACTTGTGGTGGTCGACGAACTGATTCAAGTATCGGGCTTTTCTAGAAATAATGACAAAGAGTATACAGAAGTATGTGATTAAAACTGGGCCGGGGAAGCTAAAGGTGAAACAAGTGTTTATAATATTTTGAATTTTGTACAATACAACCTCTCCAGAGAGACCCTCTGTAAAACCTCAAACTCTCAACAACAAAACTATAAAAAAAATCCCTTAGCCAATACTGTAAAATCATTTATTTTCAATGGGACAAAATTTCGTAGTTTTGGTAAAAATACCATTTCGATGGGACGTTAATTCATGGATTTTGCAATTCATGCAACAAATATACGGGTCAAAAATATTATTTGATGTAATTTGATTTCATGAAATTTAATGTCCTACGAAAATTAATGATTTTACAGCACTTACTATAAATTTTACATCTGTAGAGAAACAACTTCTTAACAATGGCCTATGTTTGAAGCCCCAAAAAGGTCGTTGCTCTACAGACCATGTACTTAATATTTATTTGTCATTCAACTGCTTACACTTATATTATGATTAAAAGATGAATGTAATTAATCAATGCTAACCTTGAAGACAGGAGACATAAGCTGAGGTAACGTAGGTTGTGGTCCGGTTGGTAAAGTTCCATTTGGTAAAGTCAGATTAGGTTGCTTGACATCTGAAAACATAGAAAGAAAATATAGTTGATATGAATAAATGGAGTGTAAAATAGACATTTCAGACAGATAGTCTATCATGTGATAAAAATAATCTTTTAATAACTTTATTTTTCAAATCATTGAATTGATCAAATGCTCCTGCAGAACCTTGCCAGGAACCATTCGGTCCATCCATTCATGTTAAAAGTAACAGCAACCTTGACCTTAGAAGGTAGAACTATTGACCTTAAAAGTGATAGAGGTCATCAAATGTTGCAGAATTCTCCAGCCATTAAACAGAAACCATTCAGTCTACAGGCAGATAGACTGATCAACAAGAACAAAGCAAATAAACTCTTCCTTCATCAATGGGTAGGATATAATCATACAGGCATAGAAGATGAATCATTATCTAGTAGAGTACATATAGTAATACCATCAACTTGTAGACTATCCGTAGAATTAACTTCAGGTAAGGATGTCTCTACTCTGTCTACTTCAACAAGAGCTGGTGGGTTGGTGAGTACAGCTAATATATCAGGTTTATTTTCGGCTAACTCAAAACATGTCATACCAGCAAACTTCCTGTAAAAGTTATTACATTAAGTTGATCATATGTCATAGTTACATGGTATATCTCAAACAAATACAGTGTTAAAGTTTAATGGAACGTTTGTTTCCACATGTTTTCTATCAAATTGCAGTGTAACAGAGAAGTTTAGTTGGTTTTAACACCCACACCTCTTTAAGTTTCACTGTTGAACCATTTTAAAGCTAAAAGCAAATAAAAAGATCTAGTCATGTTGCCAGAATCATCACAATTTGAGCTAAATCAAAGTTCAAATATTAAAGCACATCTAGGAGTAAGTTGAGACCAAAAACGGAGAATCGCAAAATAAAAACATACAGGTATTATTAGGTCTACATGTACAGAGTTCAGTATACCTAAATTTAAAGAGATCCATCTTGAGATTTGTCTCTAACTCAGACGCGGAATTGAGTAAAATCTCAGTTTCAGCTTAGATTTCTCCTTGAGAAGATTTTGGAAATCAGACCCTAAACAAACTGAACAATATAGGGGAGAGGTGGGGGATGATAATCTAACAATTAATTTAGTCAGGCCTTGTAACATAAACTGTCTGAAATAAACTGATAGTTACCCCTGAGATATTTGTAATGCTGGATCAGCTCCATATTTCAACAAACAATGAGTAATGGGTAGATTGCCTCTACTGACTGCTTCATGTAATGGTGAAACTCCAGCACTGTTCACAGCATGTACGTCTGCACCACGACCTGTTATATACCATACAAAGTTACAACCAATATACAATATTTAACAATATCAGTTTTCATACATTTTTATATTTTTCAAGGTCTAAGGTAGTTTCATTTAGTATGCTCAAATGAGTGTAATATTTTCCTTGTAACTGTGTGTGTTTAGGTCTGCAGTTAGAATTGGAAGCAAAATTTTGAGCATTTTTGGGATTATTTTAATTGTGATTTTTTAAATTTAAAAACGAAACAAATAACTGTCTTAAGTATGCTTTATTTAATATGCACCTGTTCTCTGATTGACTATGATACAAAATATAAAGAGAACAAACAGAGGGATTTCTGATTTAGTCTTGTAACATAGATAAAATCTGTGAGTTTAGGTATATTTACAACAGAGTATTTCCACGATATTATCCTCAGCAAAGCTTGCAGCCCAGTGTAAAGGTGTATTCAGACTTTCAGCTGTATCTGTAAAGTTGACAGGTATTCCACTTCTGATCAACTGTTCCAACAAGTCAGTCCTAACAAAATATCACATTTATCAACAAAATATACATCAGTGTTGGAAACTTATTTGTATGAGTTTGTTATACAAGAACACTTATTTATTCATTCTTGTTTAATGCTGTTTATCAATCATTTTTCTGTTATACAAATGTATATGGCAGCCGGTTCACCTTAACTAGATTATCTGACCAGTACAAACTCACAATTCTACAAAGAACAAAAGAGCCTCTAAACACATGTGGAGGAAAATCTACATTGATGTCAAATATTCATGGATATGCTGTGATATGGAATCAACCTGCATTGTGAGATTATAAACCCAGCAGAAAGCCACTGCTAAACTACAATAAGCAAACCTGTCGATACAGATAGATTCTGTTCACCATCATTATATATTCTTCAACTTGAGTCTGGAACATGGGAATTTGACTAACTTCTGATGTATGAAAACTTGTCCAGGAAATTTGATTAACTTTGTGGATGAAACGTGTATAGTGAGAGGGTCGAAGTATGAAGGGTTATGACTAACTTGGACTGTGATGCAGCCTGTAAAAGATATTCTCTGTAGACCGACTTTGTTTTCTCACTAGCGGATACATTATATGCTAAACGGCCATCTTTATCAGGAATGGTCGGATCACATCCTGCCATTAACAAAGCTCGGACAATATCAAACTGATCTTCCTGAAATAATCCACCAATAATTACAATTAAGAGTGAATCAATAATTACAGTTAAGAGTGAATCAATAATTACAGTTGAGAGTCAAGTAATAATTACAGTTAAGAGTGAATCAATAATTACAGTTGAGAGTCAAGTAATAATTACAGTTAACAGTCAAGTAATAATCACAGTTAACATTTAAGTAATAATCACAGTTAAGGATTAAATTAAATATTGTTTCTTTCCTCATATCAACCATTACCAAACCACTAAAATGAATCATACCCGAAAAGTTTAATTTTATCAAAATTGGGACAAAATTAGTGATTTGTTCAATATCATTTCTATAAAAAACAAACTTATTATTTCCTGAAGCCCTTAGAAAGTACACCTAACATAATCTTGTTTTTATATTATGGATTGAATTATTCTACCGTCAAGAAAACACTTTCACTCAACCTAACATGTCATTATACAAAACAACTATACAATGTTTACCTTTGATGACATGTGTAACAATGTTTCCCCATTAAAACACGGCTGTTTAAGTATTTGGAACAACAGCTCATCATTTTCTTTTGCTGAAATATATCCATATAAAAATGCTATTATTTCTGTTATAAAACAGAACGATAGGAACTAACGATTTCAGCTATAGTGTAGAACACATGTTAAAGGTGCTAAATCTATATTTCGTAGATAACCTTAGCGTTCTGGAAAATCGACATTGATGTTAAATATTCATGGGTGTGCTGTGATAGGGAATCAACCTCTAATGTGAGGTAATAAACCTTTATTAGCTATATTGTACGTTCCTTTATGTACTTAATATATCTGACGTTTTTTTAAATATATATGTATTGTGCATTTTACGTAACGTCATTTTGGGTGTCCGCTTTTCAGTGCAAGTTGACGTTACATCATCATTGTTGTTTATTGTTATTAATTTGTTATGACCAGATGACGCCATTAAGGTGAAACGTCGTCAAGTAAATAACTTGTTTGGTGGTTAATTTTCTTATTCATATTATTTCTGTTAGAAGTAGCTAAAACGATAATTTAAAGTGAAATTCTGCTAAGGCAACAGAAATGTGTCCACAAGGCCATAATAACAGAACAAGACAGTGTTGACTACATATATAAGCTAATGTCTTGCATAAAGAAGACCAATCTTGCACAATAATTTCATATTAGTTAACACACACATTTTGGACACTTCGACATTAAGTTAGTTAGTTTCTTTGGAGATGTCTGTGTTCTACAGACATGGATTCACCAAGTAGCGCTTACACATTGTACGTGGGGTTCATGGATCCACCTATGTTAAAATATGCAGTAATCATATAAGTAATCAAGTGGATCCCACAACATGCAATGAGAACAATGATCATTTTGGATTGATTGTCGGGGATGGCAAGGATATAGGGAGAATTGCATAACTTTTCCAATCTGACGTACGGGAATTTGACAATCGTCAGGAACATACTTTGGGCCGGTTCCAAGACCTTGGAATTGCTATATGTGATTACGTGTCCTGACCCTGGGGATTTAGACACTAAGCAAGGCCTAATTTCCCTTGGGACACACGCCTACCCTTGGGTGGGCAAAATATTGACTGGTGCATAGGAGCTGATAAGCAATCGGTAAATATACTTAATTAACATTTTTGCTAGTACTAAACGTTCTTGACCACAGGAGCATGTGTTGCCTTTCAAAAGCGCTATCAACTCGAGTACCATGCACTCAAAATCACTTTACTGATACGACACAGTTGCCTACAAAAAGCACTATAAGCATAGTGAACAAGCTTAAGTGTTTTATACTATGCGCTAGCCCTGTTACATTTGGTGCCCAACAGGGGAACATGACTGTATTTGCTCCTAGATCATGTTACCTTGTTCTCTAGACCTGTCAGAAATTAGAGGACAAATTTCTTTATGGCGGGGGAGCATGTCACGGTCTGAACCTATTTACTAAAGGGGAGAAAATGTGCAACAACTTGAAGACCGGGGCTCGAACCCGGACCCTTCGCTTACAGGGTAGACACGATTTCTGTCTCCGATGGTTTTCTTCCACAGAAGTGATGAGTATATAGTCACTAGGTCGAGATTGTTTGACTAACAGGGTGAGTGACTACCGACTGAGCTAGCCAGCTGCTTACACATGTTTTTCCCTTTAGTAAATAGGTTCAGAGCCCGACACAAGGTTTAAATAAAATATATAAATCAATAAAGTTTCATTTTATGCAAAGTTGGAAAAACTAAAAAGACAATTTTTACTTTCTTGCAACGTGGACAAAAAGGTTTTGACAACATCCACTCTGCCAGACTTGACAGCAACTTCTAACTGCTCTGTCATCGTTTTCTGTGAACGCTAATCAATTAGGTTATCAATGCTGAATAAAACGATACTCTTATTCAGATAGCTTTATATTTCACAAACGTGAATTTGACATGTTTACGGAAGTCGAATTTGGTGAATTGTTCACTTTTTTATCACGGCGTGTAATTCTTACAACACCGCTTAGTTGGGCATGTTGACAAAAATTTACGCAACAATATTCCAATTTTACAGATAATCTACTAAAAATGAATAGACTAGCGTGTTCCAGACTATTTCTTCAAAACAACAGAAAGTTATTTCAAGCGTTTGTGGCGAGATATTCGGTTGACACCGGTAGCAAAGACTACATTGATGGATTGGTCAAGGACGATCAAGTTGTTGTGTTTATGAAGGGCACAGCTGATCAACCTAATTGTGGATTTAGTAATGCTGTTGTGCAAATACTCAACTTCCATGGTGTCAACAAGTTCGCATATCATAATGTTCTAGATGATGAACAACTCAGACAGGGTAAATATAGTAAAATCTTTCCCAAAAACCACCTCAATATAAAGACCACCTCTCTAAGTTTCCTGACACAAGCCCACCATTGTTAAGTTAGTTACCACCATTTTGCTGGGTTTTTTAAAGCTTATATTCGGGGTCAAGATAGGCTGCATTATTTCGTCTAGTTTCTTAAAGGTGGTCTTTTTAACGAGGTTTACTAAGGTCATATTTAATTAGGTATTTTGTGTACCTTAATGTCCTTTGAACTAAATTTTTTAACAGGGTGTAATTCCAAAATCAAACGGAACATTGATTGAAAAGTGGTCATTCACTGGGATGACTTTGCACTTGATCGCCTTGCACTAAGTTGCAGTACTACTTACCGAAAAAAACAGAAGTGTATCACAAAACCACTTTGATAAATATTTCGAGACAGTGATTGTATTATATTTTACACATGTAAGCAAGGTTACCACCAGGTCCATGTTAAGGATTATATCACATGAGCGGTCAGCTTATACTGCATGTAGAATAATAACTGTTTTACATAATGTGGAAAGCACTTTGTGAGATTAACTGATTTCAGGAACATAATTTTTACATATGTATAGGGTTCCTGCTGACTGCTTGAAAGACTGTTAATCTATTGGACTTCACTTGTCGCTTGTTCAATGCTGACATATATCTAGTGTTTTACGTATTTTGCTAATTGTTTTAGCACAGCAACTGAATACAGGATCTGTGTTTGTTTAGACTGAATATGTAGAACATGTAGGGATTAATAGTAATTTTCAAATACTGCAATAAATGCTGCCATAAACTGTGTGCCAAAGGCTTTGTGACTGGAAATATAATGGTCTTTCAGTGCAATCAGCGCTATTATGATTATAGTAATCAAGGTGTGCTTGAACCCGTGGCCCACTATGATCAACTTCAATATGGGGCTGAGCTTTATAAACCTGACATGTGTTAAACTAGTTACTCCACACCACCTCTTGAGGCTCCCAGTTGTATTTGAGATTCTATAATCAGGTGGTCGACAAGTTTTAGATGTGTTGACAGAGCTTTCTTCAATATGGCCTTCAAATCGGACACAATTACATTGCCAAGAAGACTTGCACTTATCAGTCAATCTATATTTTTCATTAATTGTTATGTTTTCAGGTGTGAAGGATTACAGTAACTGGCCTACAATCCCACAAGTGTTTATTGGCGGAGAATTCATAGGTGGATGTGACGTTATGTTAGAAATGCATAAAAATGGTGAACTGATTGAAGAACTGAAAAAAGTTGGAATAAGATCTGTTTTACTGGACAGAGCAGATGATGATAACAAACAGCAATAGAAATCAAACAGTTCCATTGTAATCATGGAATATTGTGTTATATAATCATAGGGTGGAATGAAGGAGTTGTCTGACAACAATCACTTTATACCACAGCTTGAAGCTAAACATGGTGGCTAACACTTTGCACATAACTGTTGTCTGGAAAAAAACTGATTAACATTAGTGATTAAATATGTGCTGTATTTGGTATTAAGTATAACTAACAACTTCTCAGAAGTTATAACATAGCACTGATAGTCAGTAATAGCCGCTATCTGATACAAATTGATTCAATTTCTAAATGTTAAGCCTGAGTATTGTTGAAGAGATTTTAATGAACCTAAGTCCCTGGTCAGAACAATTATCTTTATTTTTTCACAATTGTTTAAAAACCAGATAACCATGTCAAATAATAATCAAGTAATTGTACTTGATTTTGGTTTAGAAGTCCCGTGTTATGAGGCTGTAATACAATGGTTGTCTGTATGCTGTCTATGTTCATTCATACAATGGTCAGATTGGATATTATGAGGTCAGCTGATCCAAGACAAGCTGGCTGCTTATATTGCATTGTACTCTTGAGTACACTTAAATGATGTGTAACAGTGTTTAACTTTTAATTGCTTGTTTTGTATGGTATTTTTTATTAACTCGGTCATTTTATGAAGGCAATTTTGTTCATGTCTGTACAGTCAACTCATGTTTCACACTATATCCACCAGACCCCAACTGTATGGGGAGACATTCTGATTTGTGTTGGACGTATGTCTGGATAGATTATGTCACAAAGTGTGTCAGTGTCCGTTCTCATTAACCACTGGTGTCAATGAAACTTTAATAGAGGATAGTTGCAACTAAGCTGGCAAGCCTAGTTGTGCATGATGCATGATTATAACTGCAAAATGCCATCTAGTTTATCCCTTTAATGTGACACTAAGTAGACACTACCAAATGCATAATGTTTTATTTCATGTTTTGTCATGTTGTTTCCATTCATTGTAGTGGAGAATGCTACTCCACTGTATCACTGCTGTGTAATCTATGGAGGGAGAGAGGCATAGATTAACGGTGACAAGGGGTCCCACTTCAAAGGAGTCTGGGTTAGAAAGTTGGAGAATTTTGATCAAACTTCAAAATTTCTGTACAAGGGGAGAGTAATAAAGTATTTGTTGTTGTTAGTAACGACAGAGCAATATCTATATTTGCGAAATGTAAATTTCAAATTGTTTCACAATTGAAATTTATGAAGGATATGATTTAAACTATAAGCATGGCTATGTGGATCATCAATATAATATTTTCATGAACCATTTTTTCCTGGTATAAATAAAAACATGTACAGTTTTGTAAACTTTGTTGCAATTCTGATACATACAAATTTTAAATATCAATGAATAAATGTGATCAAACCGTATTAGATTGTTGTAATGTTAGGCCAGCCACCTCTAAAAGTTGTTTGTTTTAGTGACCCAACTTGCCAGGAAAAGTGTCCTCCACCTTCAATGCTGTTTTTGGTTTGATAAACAGTGATTGTTTCACTACAATTATCTTTCCTGTCATACATGAATAGTAATAGTCCATGTCCCAGGTCTTGAAAGTTGAAGATCCATTACCAAAGAGGTGAACAGATCCAACAATGATTTTCGGTTAGCTTGATATCTAAGCTGTCCGAAATCAGTTGATGGACTTGCGGGACATTTTGCCAAATGACCTTTTGGCGGCCATCTTTAAAGATGGCCGCCGTTATTTTAAGCAATGAGAGGGTTTAGGAAAACTGCGATTATTCCTCACTCACAAGGGCTATCGGCTTGTAATATGTCTTAAAATGTTTGCAATAGAACCTTGCATGTGGTTATATATAAATATAAATATTCTAATATGGTTATTAATTAATAATTATTGTTTTTTTCAGGAAATTATGACATTTTTCGATTTTTGTCGCTAATTTTTCTCTTTCAAATCGGATCTGAGTGTGTATTTGACTATTTGTTGATTATTATATGCCGAGGTTGATTCTATGCGTCCATAATAAACATTACATTGACAGATTTTCATTTGAAAATCCTTCATTAGCCAGGAATATTGGATAACTGAACGTTGATTAATAGTCAAGTCTATAAATGGGATATCTAGGTTATACCCGGCATTGGATTGTGTAGCAAATATTTTTGGTTTTCTGTTAGGGAATTTGTTGTAATTGAAGAATATGAATAATGTCCAGCTGGCATCATTGAGCATTTTGTGAAAATCAAAATGGCGTCCAAGATGGCTGCCAAAATTCAGAAAAACTATCAGAGGTGCCAGAAATAAGGATCAAATCGCCTTTTTGCAGATTGGTTATAGTTTAAATGTTTTAAACATAACTATATATTTATATTCAATATTATTGATTGAGTTAGTGAATGTGAATAGGCATCCGTGATGGCTGGAATCAATATGGTGGCTAAAATGACAAGCTGTTAGGAAAATGTTTTATGACAATTTAAGTTGAAGTGGTGTAAAATAAATTGTTCAACTGTAATATGTAATAAATGCTCCAAGAAATATTTCAGTTTTAAGCATTTAACCATTAGTTGATTCAAAATGGCGGACAAAATGGCTTTTAAAACCAATTACATATTGTGTTAGTGGTCCAAAGAAGTTACAAATTGATACTTTTGTGATCATCAGCAGTGTAAGTTTTCCAAACATAATTACAACTTAAATACACTGTATAAAATATAACATTATATATATTTGCTGATCGACTTATCCCGTTTAAAATGGTATCAATGAAGGCTGAAATCATAATTTCGACAAAATGGCCGCCGCATACAGGTATGTCAAACTGAAAAATTGCATTTAAACATGTATCGTAATGGAATGTGTTAATGTGAATACTGCTATAGGTTAAAATATAGATCTACTGTAACATTAGAACACTTTATGTGCAGTATATTTGATATGACTTCTAAGATGGTTGCCAACCATGTATGTTCAAATGGGAGTGATATTCAATACTGATCTTATCTAACTGGAGAGTATGGATAGCCACATAGTCACATCGCCTGTAACTGACCAAGTGTTTACTATGGTGTTATCTGGTTGGCTGTCCTAATCCTTAAGTCAAGTACGATCAATAGTGTGTACCACCGGTACTGATTATTCAATGTTGGGTTTTGGTAACGTGGTATATGTATAAGGTATTCTTCATGCACAGTAATACATGTTTTATTTTCACATTGCCGTCAAAGAATAGTAGTAGCTCATCTGCTCAAACATCAAACTCGACGCATACACCGAATTCACAGTAGCACCATCAATATGCAACGGAAGCGTTCTGCTCACCATTACACTAATCTACCGATCACCCAGCAGTGACCCACCACCATCAGCAACCCAGCTTTTATGAAGTCAACCACAATCAACCTGCCTACCCAACATCAACAAAATGGCTAACAGGCTCATCAATTTACCAGATATCGACTTGGAAACTGGCTTGATTACAGACAACACCTACCATCGCCATACTTGCGCGTATTTGTAGACAATTTATTTCATTCATTTCTCATACCACTGATATTGACACATTATTAATGTTATTTCAGAGGATATGCCAACGTACATGTACCATATCAAATTATAACCCCATATACCATCCCAGGTATTTCCAACCATTGTTGGTAGTAATTGGAAAAGTCAAACGTCTTTAATGAAGAAGTGGGCATTCCGCACAACTTCAGTATAGACAAACTGGATAACAATAACCAAGCTCTCGACAAGGTCCAGAACTAAGCGTTGTGCATAATGACTGATGCTTCGAAGTCTACACCGATTGAATTCATGGCAAAGTTCACTGGTATCCAGCGAAGGCAAGCCAAAGTCATGCTTGAAGAGGATAAGTTCAGATCAATGCCGAACCACCCAATGGCTACAAGATTAGCTGGATTTACCAAACATCGGATCAAACGAAGCAGCTTTGTACACGAAACCAAGAAGTTAGACAACTAATTTGCACCTGATTTGACCATAGCATGCACACCTCTAGTCAGGGATGATATAGTCAACCCATTAGCAAATGATTTGTCTGCAGTAACTGTGAAGTCCCTAAACTGGAGCCAGGCGTGTTCGAAGGAGCCTGACACTAGCCATGATAAGCCAAGAATACCCTCCTGAGATATGGACCCATGTCTATACTGATGGCTCAGCCACCAAAGCTATCAAAGATGGAGGTGCTAGAATATTCATCTAATAAACACCAGGCAACAAAGAGAGACATCACAGAGCCACAGGGAAGCACTGCAGTAAATACAGAGCGTAGACCGAAGCTCACAACAAAAAACCAGAACTAGCCAAAATACTACATAACCTTAATACTCACTGCAAACTAGCCCAACAGTGGATTCCTGCCCACTGTGGAATGCCTTGAAATGAAACAACAAATGAATTGGCAAAGCTGGGAGCACAGTCAGCACAACCACCAGTACATGTGAGATATAAAGAGAAAGTTACCATTATCAAGAACTTCACAAGACCAAGACAAGATCAGGTCAGAACAAGTGATTATGGTACGACTAACTCAGGGCACAACAGGCTGAACCATCATATGTACCGGAAGTTCATATTGGTGCCGTCTCCGATCTGGCCATACGGGGAAGAAGAACAAACTGTTACATCATGTCCTCCAAAGATGCAGAAGACACAACCAGGAGCGAACTGCGACGTGGCCCACAGACACAACTCTTCAAGAGAAGCTCTATGGAGACGCAGATGATCTGCGGAAGACATGAAGTTCATCGCAGACACTGGGATGATAGTGTATGACGAACGACTGAGGTGAGGACAAACTGGATGTGAAAAGGAATATAACTGGTCACGGTCCGCAAGAAGCAACGATTCCACACAAGTTTTTGGAATATTATTTTCCCTTGAGACTAGAGCGTCACACCAACGGAAGACCAATTTATAGTGACCTAGCAACTACTGGTCCACCTCAATCAAGTCTGCGTGAAGTGAACTGGTCGAGCTCACACCGTTACTTCAAAGCCAGATCATGGTCCTTCTTGACACGTTTTAGATACTAGCTGACTAACAACATGGTTCAGAAAGATATTCAATGAGAGCCAGCTGCAATCCATAACCAACTACAACTGTTACCTAGAAGGTGGAGATCAGATTGGCCCGTCCTTGGGGACTTCAACAAAGCCTTCGGTCTAAGGAGAGGCAAGCCAGCAAACTGAATTATTTCAATATCAGTGGAACCTGCTTGGCAGGAATAGTACTAGCATAATTTTTGCAATCAGAACCAAATAAGTACTGGTCGGAGAACAGTCCACCAACACAGCACCAGTCACACTAGGCGTACCTCAGGGAGCAGTCAATAGACCACTTTTTTCTGTTGTATATATACCACCTTCTAATTCATGCAACATCTACTCACCATCTGCTTGCCGACAACAACCTCTTGAGCAGGGTAATTACTAAAGAAAATGCTTAAGCCTAACAAGATGACATGGACAGACTACAGCAATGAATGGGAGGGTCCATGGTTGATGTCATTTAATCCTAACAAGTTTATGGTCACCCGCATCACTATGAAAAGAACTCATGTTAAGACTCCGTTTTTCATCCACAACAGCATGACACGTTACAAGTTGTGGCAGAGATAAGTTCATCGGGGTATACATAGATGAATATCATTGAGTACCAATGTTGCTACCATTGTGAGGAAAGCCAATAACAGCATCGCCTTCTTCTGGACAAACTTGACAAACTATCGAAACAGATAAGGGTATGATGTTAACAGACATATGTCAACCAATCCTTGAATACGCAAAGTCGGCAAAGGATCAACCAGGGCAAATATTTGTCATCTGGAGGCAGTTCAGCATATTGGACGCAATTTGTCAAACGGTACTTTAGCACAACAAGCAACATCAGGCAGATCATTGGTGACTTTGGTTGAAAACTGTAGAACCAGATCCATGAGCATTGTCGACAGCGATTATGCCTTCTCGAGGGGTCTTATTTATAGTGAATACTCATGATTATTCGTTTTTAACAAAAATAACTCGCCGCTCACACGATCTTGTAATTAAATATCAATGGTACGATAATGCCAAAGAGGACGGCCATATATACAATACAGAAAGAAGAATAAGCTACAATTTATTCCCCACTTATGTAATGTTAAGTGACCATCTTTGCTGCCATTTTGAAGTCAAACCATAATGCATGTCTGATAAATAAAATGTTCAATACAAATAAAAACTATTTGAACACACTATACGATTTTAAAAAAGTATGCTTATTCAGCAATTATGATGGCCATTATAGCTGGTAGTTGATTTCTTAGTACATTTGTATGCTATCTTAAATAATTTCACACAATTAATAATGCTAGGATTGAATAGACACTGTGTTTAACATCTACACAACTGCCAATTAGCAACAATAGTAATTTATGTAACTATTCTCTTGCACCACCGACATATTTCCTGATTTTGGCGGCCATCTTGGACGCCATATTGAATAAGGCAACATATCACTTGAGTCGAATCAAACTTTTATTTGAATGTTAGTTAACTAGTTAAATTCCGATATCAACAAAATCATTTAAATAAATGTTTTAATATAATATATCAATATGTCAATTATTGCGGCCGTTGTAACCGCCATTTTGATTTCAGCCGACATGGATGCCATCCAACAATATTTTAATCGACGAATAACGATAGGTTTAATATAAATACACGTGTTTAAAACATTTTAACTACACCAAATCGGCGAAAAAGAAATTTGTAACTAATTTCTGGCATCTCTGATTGTTTTTCTGATTTTGGCGGCCATTTTGGACGCCATCTTGATTTTCACAAAATGCTCAAACAGCTGGTCATCATTCAGATTCTTCAATTGCAACATATTCCATAACAGAAAACCAAAAAATATTTACAATAAAATCCAAAGTTGGGTCTAACCTTAATATCCCATTTATAGACAGGACTATTATTAAACTTTTTGGTATCCAATATTCCTGGCTCATTAAGGATTTTTAAATGAAAATCTGTCAATGTAATGTTTATTATGGACGCCTAGAATCAACCGCTGCATATAACAATCAACAAATGGTCAAATACACACTCAGATCCGATTTGAAAGAGAAAAATTAGCGACAAAAATCGAAAAATATCATAATTTCTTTAAAAAATCAATAATCATTAATAATTAACCATGTTATATTATTTATATTAATATATTACTACATGCGCAGTTCAATTGCGAACAGTTTAAGACAAATCACAAACCGATAGCACATGTGAGTGAGGAGTAGTGGAGGTTTTCCTAAACACTCTCATTGCTTAAAATAACGGCGGCCATCTTTAAAGATGGCCGCCAAAAGGTCATTTGGCAAAATGTCCCGCAAGTCCATCAACTGATTTCGGACAGCTTAGATATCAAGCTAACCGAAAATCATTGTTGGATCTGTTCACCAATTTGGTAATGGATTTCGGTCTGTCACATGGACTATAACAAGTTGAGCTATGTGAATGTTCTTTGTTGTATGTCAGCGTTTGCTTGTGAACACATTAGAGGTCACAATTATGGTCTAATCTTTATGAAACTTGGTCACAATATTGATAATATTAATGTAGGTGTCAGTGTGGGTGTTGGCTAAAATTTTTGTGAGTCATATTTTCAAAGACAATCAATGGAATTCACTTGAAACTCAACTGACAGTATAGTTATTCACCATCACAAGGGGAGTCCATACCCAGCCACCTTTATGGAGTTATTTGTCCTTGTTTCAACTAAGAAAGTGACACCTTTTACACACAGACCGAATTTTCACAAATACTATCAACACTTTAAATTTGAAAGTCAACACAATGTACATTTGAAGAATATGATGATACAATGTAGTTTTAGATGAAACGTATATTCAGCACTTTATAAGGTCGAGGTATTCTCATTGACTTACTTTCTTAATTTGTAAACACAAATGCATGGGTGTAGGAGCAGGGGGGGGGGCAGGCCCCCCTCCAATGTCTGGACATGGGGGGCATGTCTTTTGCCCCCCCCCCCTCCCAACAATTCAGACGAAAAGTATAATTTTAGACCCAAAATAAATATGCAATTTGCCTTCAGTTCTTGGTGAAAACGTTGTTTGCAAAACACATTGTTTGCAAAAAATACACTCGTGACATACATTGTACCCTCCTATATGACTTTGAGATGTTGTCAATTATATATAAAGCCTTTGAAATAAACGTTTTCACATTAAGCTACAATCTCCAAATCGAGCAATTTACATTTTGTGCAAGCACTTAATTGTGTTAAATATAAGAATTTAAATTCTCTATATTTCGGTCCTTTTATAATACCAAATAAAGTATCTCAGAACGCCTATGATGCACCAGATTGATCCATTGTTTAGGAAATTTTCCAGGGGGGAATCTTATGCTTGAACTGATTAACTTCCTGGTACCACGTAATTGCTATACCTAATTACTGTACAACAATAAACTCAAAGTTATTATATAGATATGGGAGGGTTGTGGACTTTTAAGAGTACAATTTGTGTACGAGTGTATTTTTTGTGCAAAGAATGTGAGTTGACATAACGAAGTTACTTTGCGAGCAAAAAAAATTTTTACGGCCGCTGCCCCCCCCCCCCCCCCCCAATGTTGAAAACGCTCCTAAGCCCATGGAATGTCAAATTTATTAAACTTGGTCATGAAGTCAATGATCTTTATTAAGGCTAGGTCAAAATGACAGATAACTACACTACGTACATTCAAACACATTTTAATCACATGTGGACAATGCTGCAAATCTGAGTACATAGGTTATTCTAAGGACAATTCATGTACGGGTCAATCCCCGGAGGAAGAAGACGGAGCTATATGTATATAAGCCAGTCTTAGTATACAAGAACTACATACAACATAATAAAAAAAGTCATTGACGACGTCCTCTGGAGCAGGGGGTCACCAACGAAATGTTCCAGGGTACGGTGTTCCGTTGTCGACGTCATGTTAAGAGTTTCGTTGGGGGTTTTGAAATGAATGCAGGTACGGACGCGCATTCATCAGAAAAATCGAATGACACACTACGTTTGACATCACTGGTGTTAATATCATTATGACTTCCACCAGGAACAATGTAATTATAAATCGATTAGAATTACATTGTTCCCGCTTCCACTGACGTATTACATGTACTACGTTGAAGGCTTGTCGCGCCATTTGAAAAAACGCGCGTTACATAGCAACGTTTTAGCAACGTCATTCTTTAAACAAAATCCAAACACAAACTCAAAAACTCAAAATTATTGACAAGACCCGTTCGTTCATTTGTCTATACACATGTATATTAATTTATAGACAAATGAACGGGGCCTTGTCAATAAATTTGCGTTTTTGAGTTTGTGTTTGGATTTTGTCGGCTTAAAACTTATTTTGACATATAATTTGAACCACAGTTTGGGGTTCTGGTGCCAGTGAAGATGGCGTACATAATTAAAAATGTATAGATCTACATGACTTAGTTATTTTAATAAGTTTGGGCAATTTATTTACGCTATGTTTTCGAACTGACTTCATTGTCTGTTTCACGAGCTTAGTGCTCCGGTATGGAAGGGAATATCCGCCAGTTTATTCATTTTGCTATTTGATATTTCAACAGGCTAATTCATTTTTCAAATTTCTGTTTAGAATTTCAGTTATTTCCAGTTCCAAAACAATGTAAAAATACAGGGTGTACTGACTATGTTAGTGCTTTGTATGTTTATACACAACACGTACGTTTATTGCATGATGTGCGTCTCTAACCTGGTGGAACGTGGGACTTATTATCTTATACAATACTTACAACAAGCACATGCTTACTCGACAAGTGTATTTACATTCTTCATTTTTTGCATAATACTAGATTTATTGTTGACAAACAAAATGTAATTTAATGAAATACTGGTAAAATTCAATAATTCATCCTCAAAAATCGTGTACGTCAATTGTGTTATTTTTCTGTCTCTCACGTGTTTGTTCGGCTGCTAATAAAGACGAGGCGACCAGGTAATCGGTGGTACGTCTCGCTGGGTACCAGATACCGGTCTCAGGGGTTGGTGGTCGCTCTCTTCCGATAAGATCTTCAGGCGGATCCGAAGGTTCCATGTCGCAGACGTACGAATAATGGCGACCATATGGTTGAACTTGAGTAGATCGTCTTAGTTCGAGTACGGTCTTGTGTGGCAATACGGTGTTACATGGATACCGTTCGGTTTGCATCACGTTTGGATTGGACCACCTTCTCTCATTCACGAAATGGTAGGATTTATTCTGAACCCTCGTTCCAAAGGGAGCTGCGGGATATTCCTCGTTGTACATCAAAAACTGTTTTCCATGTACATTATTTACGTCTTCTTTTAGGTTATGATCTGTAGTGTTTACTTGTGCTTGTGGGGCAACCACTTCCACTGGTCTCGGACGCACTACTACAGCCTTGGGTCGAGTATATGGAAATTGAGATGTATTGACGAAGACCGTTTCCTTCTGATCCCGACCAGCTTTGCGTTTTGGATAATAATAAAACTTCTTATTTTGCACGGGTTGAAAAGTGCTACTTGAAGGTGTGGCATTTTCCTCTGTACCATTATTAAACAATTTAATCCCATGTTGGTTACTTGGAGCTGTTCGATTTGTTACCTGGGTCTGTAGATTGTCTGCAACTTGGGCCTGGTGACTGTTAACCACAGTGTCTGTGTTTTGACATTTACAACATTGTTCACACTCGCGACCTTTCTTGATATAGGCATCCTGTTGGGCTCCGCGATGCGATATTCCAGACCCCATCGCAGGATAATTATAATTACTTCACCCCAGTCACTTTCACACCATTTTGCGCCAAACACAACGTCCGTTTCCAAGGCGTCACGTCATATGTGAACGGAAGTGACGTCATGTACGTAACGTTTATTTGTTATTTCACGTTTACATTTAGCTGCTTTACGTCTGCAAAACTTTATACCAAATATGGGTATTATCGCTAGTAAGCGAAAGGCTGAAACACCATATACAGGAATTGTCACTGACACAAGGTACGAAAAATTGCTTCAAGAAGATGCAACAATATGCGACGAGAAAAGTCCAAGTGTTCTCGGAAAAGAAATAAGCGCTACTTCAATACAAACATCTGAACAAATTAATACTGAGATTGCGGATGATGATAGTGGTAAATCAGTTGAAAAACAGACGAAAACAAGTACCAGACAATCTAAATCTTTAACTGGACAACCATCGTCAAAGAATTCAGCTGTGAGTCAATGTAATGGACATGTGAGTAAATTTAGCATTCATGTTGAACCAAAATCACTGCTTGAAAATCCACTTCTTAAACGTGCGGAAGGCGAATCTGGCAAACTTAAACCAGTCAACCCATTTAGAATCGGAAAGGAGAAAGACAAAGAGAGAATTGAACTGTTCGAATCTGGTTTAGTGAATCCACATAATCGTGCTGGTATAGTGAAACATGAGATTAACCCAAGGGAGGAAGAGATAATCGGCGAGTTAAAAGGTATTGGTATTATATCGAATAAGGAAGAGAAGAACGCATCCGAGAAAACTCAACATCAGACAATTGGTCAAGTGCCTGATTTTTCGGACATCACCGTTGAAGTTGGATCGATTGAAGAAAATGTACATTTGCTAGCTGGACTGAGTGAAACAAGCATCGAAGCTGAAGATACGAAAGAAACATTGGAAACGTCGGAATCTACGTCAGAAAATACATCTCAAAGTAAGGGACTTGATAAAGCACAGTTAGCTCTCAAAATGATTAATATGGATGTGTTATAAATAGTGTATGTACGTACTCTACTATACGACCTATAGATGCATGTGTTATGACTGTGTTACTCAAAGCATTTAATATAAGATTTATATGAAATATAATATTATATTAACAGTGAAATCAGAAAACATCAAATAAAGTGGAAAATCCATGTACGCATGTTTTTTATCTATACATGTTATTTATATTCTTATTTTATTGTTCCACTCTTTTTATAGTGCGAACAAATGAACATGAACCTTGAACTTTCAGCAGCAGATTTCTCGTCTATATTAAACACACATCGACTTTTCATAAGAGAAGCTATAGCTATTGCGAGTATATGACTTTTTGTATGTACGGGGTAGGCATACCTAAAATCTTAATCGAAATTGGTTATTCCTCACACTAAATTTGAAATTCGTTCACATTTATGCATTAAAGACGAGGATCATGTTAATTTGTTCGCAATTATAAATGTATTGGCGTTTGACAAAACACGGAAGTCTCAGAACTCAACGGATTATAGAAATATATAGATCTAAATATTGGTTACAAACCACGGAACTTTCACGGAAATATCATCCAAACCACGAAACTCCGTAATAAATACCACCCAAACCACGGAACTCCGTAATAACCTAAATTGTACGACGATGCCCCAGAGGGGATTTTGTACTTCATCGGAAGAAGAAGAATAAATACCACACAAACCACGCCGGAACTTTCACGGAAATCACTACAAAATCACGGAACTTTCACAGAAAATCAGCTAAAAGTTAACATAGAATTTTTTTTAAAAGTTGACTTCACTCATAATTTGCAACACTAATCAACCTTACAACGTACGTTCTAACACGATTCGCGGATTAATCCAATACACAAAGAACGAATCGAACCATGTTTTATTGCCCCCATAAAACAAACATATCAAATTGGCTGTTCCTATTTACGCCCAGTATCACTTGACATATTTATGAATGAATGAACGTAAACTTTATAGTAAAATTTACTACGAGTCACGATGACAAGGCGAGTTGCACGAGAATCCAGTGTTACGTCTATGACGCATCTATTTTTAGAAACTCCAATATACTCTAGAAACCAAGTTTTATTAAAGATTCTGATAATCAATCCATTTATATTTTTCATTTTATGAAATAGATACCATATACTCGTGTTATTAAAATTGTTTCTATGTTTAAATTGTGGTATTTCCTTCAGAAAATTACGAAGGTCGTTTGCATTAACGAGGGAGGTAATTGTACCAGCTAATAAGCTACTCAATTTCAGCGTGGAATTATGTTCAATGTCAAATGGTTGAAAATGGAATGCGCGAAGTTAAATAGTGCGGGATATTATCGTATTTAGAATCGAAATATAAACTCTGTTCTTGTATATTGTCGGTGAATAAAACACGGGCACTCGTTCGGATGCGGAAAATTAAATCACTCGTGCTACGCACTCGTGATTTAATTTTTCCGCATCCGAACTCCTGCCCGTGTTTTATTCACCCACAATACACGCGAACAGATTTTTATTTCTTAAATTACTGTGATCATTTATAATTATTGCAAATTCATGCACTTGTTTATTCTTGTTCAATGATGCTGTTACCTGTGGTTTATAAGTGGCCAAACATAAAATGTAGTTTTCAATGGCTGTAACAAATACCGAGTAATCTATGCATGTCCTATCTGTATCAGACAATACAGTTCTAAACATGAACATCAATACGCTACCACCATCAACAACTTTACGATAACAACATCAATACGCTACCACCATCAACAACTTTACGATAACAACATCAATACGCTACCACCATCAACAACTTTACGATAACAACATCAATACGCTACCACCATCAACAACTTTACGATAACAACACCAGTACGCTACCACCATCAACAACTTTACGGTAACAACATCAGTACGCCACCACCATCAACAACTTTACGGTAACAACATCAGTACGCCACCACCATCAACAACTTTACGATAACAACATCAATACGCTACCACCATCAACAACTTTACGATAACAACACCAGTACGCCACCACCATCAACAACTTTACGGTAACTACACCAGTACGCCACCACCATCAACAACTTTACGATAACAACACCAGTACGCCACCACCATCAACAACTTTACGATAACAACACCAGTACGCCACCACCATCAACAACTTTACGATAACAACACCAGTACGCCACCACCATCAACAACTTTACGATAACAACACCAGTACGCCACCACCATCAACAACTTTACGGTAACAACACCAGTACGCCACCACCATCAACAACTTTACGATAACAACACCAGTACGCCACCACCATCAACAACTTTACGGTAACAACACCAGTACGCCACCACCATCAACAACTTTACGATAACAACACCAGTACGCCACCACCATCAACAACTTTACGATAACAACATCAGTACGCCACCACCATCAACAACTTTACGATAACAACATCAATACGCTACCACCATCAACAACTTTACGATAACAACATCAGTACGCCACCACCATCAACAACTTTACGGTAACAACATCAGCACCAGTAACAATCGCAACATTATAATAATAGCCTCTCCGACAACAACCATCATCACCACCATCATCAGCATTATCGTCGTCATGGTTAGTTTTGTAAACATCATTAATTGTTTCATGCTGTAGATGGTGACGGCGGCGTTGGCGACGTGGTTCACAAATTTTAAAGGTATTATTTGAGAAAAGCAAACAACGCTTGCTAGGCAAATGCATTGTACACTACCCAAACGTGATTACCCATCACTTATATATTTCAGTCATGTTGTGTCAAAAATTTATATGAAATTTCGCATACCGATTCATGTACGTGGGGTGTTACACAATTAATAGGACTTTTTCATAGCAATGCGGAAAATCAGAAATTTATAAAACTAATTTGCTATAAATAATTTTCCATCTATCACTGATTAATTTGCGAAATATCAAAGCAATTGGTGGAAAAATAAATAAAATATATTATACACTGAATATACTAAGTACCACGGAGGCGGGTCACGCTGTGGCGTTATGCTGACGTCGCCGTTTATACACAATTATTTTAAAAGAAATACACACTTCGTAGTTTTTATATATAGCCACCCTGGCATTAAAAAAAGATCTGATGTCGCTGTTGCAATTGTTTAAAAGTGTATCAGTTCCTCTGAATAGTGGCACGGTGGTCGAGTGGTAAGACGCTTGACTCCAGATCTGGTCATTTCAGAAACGCTATTTAGTGTTTCCCACCCAACTAGAGATGATCCTGGTTGGTAACCCAGTGGTAGTCTCGCGTGTATCGGTGCTTTACACCGGGAACGTTAAAGAACCAATGAATCTATTCGGAACGAGATAGGGTATCCCACCCGGATTCATTGTATCTCACCTATGTCTCTAACATTGGCGATAATGCCCCAGAGTGGGCCCTGCAAATTACATGGAAGAAAAAGAAGAATACGAAAAGTGGCAACAATGATTTCACATTGATGCATAATACAATTATGCCAATGTACGAACAGTGTCTATTAACGACAAACTGCCTTTCCCGTGACCTGACTAGCTCATATCTCCGCTATCTGTAAACAATTTGAATAAACGTAACACAGATAGCTTCTTGACGTCACAATAGTATAGTCTGCTTATTTGATCATTTCAATGGTTTGCATTGTTGGTTTTCCAAAAGTTTACCACTATTCAACATTTTTGCGGTTTGTAGTTTTTGACGTTGACGCCATTTCATTCATGACGCACATTGGTACTTATAATTGTACATGGCCGTAACTAGGATTTTTCAAAGGGGGTGCGAAATGATCGGGTCTTGTAGAGATGCCCGGTTGTTTAAACGTTAGAAGACGAAATACCTATCCTTCTAACGAAGCTGTGGCTAAGTGCTCTCTTAGTATTGCAAAATACACGGTTTATCTGAGGGTTATAGTGTACGTACATTGTACCCATTGTTACATACAAACGTGGAAGCTTTGAAAGAATGCATATCTTCTAAACAGCCTACCACACAAACTCGTGTTAATTGCATGTCACTCCAACTAGTTTTCTACCTAATATAATAAACTATTAAAGTTACATGGCGAGCGAAGGGAGCCAGAAAAACTATTTGTCCACGCTGCATGCCAAAAAACTCGTTCTCTGGAAGCTATTATACTAAGTTATCAACCATTTTTAGTTACATGGCCAGCGAAGCGAGCCAGGCAAAATGCAGTATTTGTCCAAGTAGCATGCCACATAAACTCGTCCCCCTGTTAGATATTGTTAATCATAAAAATATTTGGCGATCGAAGCGAGGTAGAAAAAATGCATTATTAGTTCGAGCTGGATGCCTTATAAACTCATTCCCCTGTTAGATATTGGCCCTCATTAAAAATATTTGGCGAGCGAAGCGAGCTAGAAAAAAATGCATTATTAGTTCGAGCTGCATGCCTCATAAACTCGTTCCATGTTATATATTGTTAATCACTAAAATATTTGGCGAGCGAAGCGAGCTAGAAAAAATGCATTATTAGTTCGAGCTACATGCCTCATAAACTCGTTCCCCTGTTACATATTGTTAATAATTATCATAAAAATATTTGGCGAGCGAAGCGAGCTAGAAACATGCATTATTAGTTTTAGCTGCATGCCTCATAAACTCGTTCCCTGTTAGATATTGGCAATCATTAAAAAATATTTTGCGAGCGAAGCAAGCTAGAAAAAAATGCATTATTAGTTCGAGCTGCATGCCTTATAAACTCATTCCCCTGTTAGATATTGGCAATCATTAAAATATATGGCGAGCGAAGTGAGCTAGAAAAATGCATTTTTCATTATTAGTTCGAACTGCATACCTCATAAACTCGTTCCCCTGTTAGATATTGTTAATCATTAAAAATATTTGGCGAGCGAAGTGAGCTAGAAAAAATGCATTTTTCAATATTAGTTCGAGCTGCATGCCATACAAACTTGTCGATGTTTACATGATATTTAGGAACATTAAAGTTACTTGCTAGCAAAGCGGGCCATAAACAATACAGTGTTAAAAAATTAAATGTACCAGCTGCATGCTAAACACGTTTGTTCTATATTTGATCTATTTAGGCTACTTGTTTATATGTTGTGCGAGCGAGGCAAGCCAGAAAAGTGCCATAATACTTATGTTACTATATATAGTAACAAATTTGCCTTCGAAAAATAGCATTATCGGCCTTTCAAAAGTATTATCAGCTTTTTGCCCCGCCGCCACGCGCCACCGGGGCGATTATCACTGATAATGGCCCTTGGAAAACGTTCACGCGCAACGTTACGTTATTTTAGCGTCGGTCGCTGAGCGTAGGCCTATTTCTACCAGAATCACTTGCAACCACGGTTGATGGCGTTGGACAAGCAGAATAGCACACTTAAAATATATTTTGTATCAACTTTCGATGGAATATACATGACCTATGTACTAGACCTTTAATTTATGATCAAAACAACGAGTTTCCTAGACGAGATCAAGATTTTTGTATTCTTCCGAAAATGTGAAAAACACTTTTTTTCAGAATTTTGCATTAAAATAAACATCAGCTTGTAGCAAATTATCTAATTAAGAAAATGAATACCCACATGATATGTTTCCGTTCAATAATAAAAAAGTTACGAACATTTTAGTGTTAGATCTACAGCTCTTGTAGATGTGCACTGCGCGCCTAGATCCAAGTTTGACACGCTAATTCTCTACAATAGCAACTGATCTACCAATTACTGAACACGTTACGTTTTTTTTAAATGTGTTGTTTTAATGAAAAAGTTGCAACATAAATATTATACAGAACAATAGATGGCTTAGCAGTGCCTTTGAGTGATAATCGCCCCGGTAGGTCTGTGATAATTATCAGCCTACCGGGGCGATTATCACTCAAAGGCACTGCTCAGCCATGTATTATTCTATAATTATTTACCAGAGTTGCATGCCAGAAAGATACAACGTATATGCATACAGTTTTATCCTGACAGAATTCAACTGTTGATACTGCATCTACGATGGATTTATTGATTGGGGGAAGGGAGCCAGAAAATATGGACTGCTCTATTAACTTATTACAACAATGTGAGCTCGAAGAACTGAGTGTGTATTGAACAGCATTCCATATAAATTATTCAGTCTAAACTTGATGATATTGACTAATATTCATTGTTTAGCGAGCGAAGCGAGCTTTCAAAAATACGATGTAAATAAATTTCCTCCTTAAGAAAACAAATTCGTTGACTACGTTCGCACACGACGCACCCCCTAGTTATGGTCATGGTTACGAATTATTAATGTTAATTGGCGAGCGTAGCGAGCTAGAAAAAAAATAGAATGTTATATAGTGAATATATTTCACCCTCGAAAAAAGACTACTTTGGCGAAAAAGGGGGGTGCGTTCGCACCCGACGCACCCCCCCCCCTAGTTACGGCCATGTTGTATACTCACTTAATTATGATCATATACCAAGACTGATCGCTTCATACGTTTTCAAGCACACGTCAGGGGTATCCATGTAATACCACATAGTTAGGCGCTATTATTTATGAAGAGGTTACTGAAATATTCACATTTTTAATACGGATGGTAATGAAAAAAATATCACTGCGACCCCCCTTGGCTTTACATGGTCTCTGTGACAACGCTTTGTACGAGTATCACCAATTACATCGACAACCTGTTGCTACGGCAAGACTAGCTTTAATGTGACAAATTTCATTAAAATGTAAGTGTTGCGTAAGAAGTTATGAAAAAGGTCCTATTATTTCTGGAACACCCATCGTACATGTTTAGAGGGTGCAGCTGATCATTAGTTTATTTTGACGGTATGGTAGCTAAACTCAGTACGTATTCGGCGTATTGCGTAATGACGCATTTTGCACGTGCGTTGCATGTGCAAACAACTTTACATGTACATTAACGAATTCGGCATTTTGATGACTGCTTATCTTGAAAAAAACACACTTTACATCTTGAAATTGACCTCACCGGATTTCGAAAAAAACGCAATTCATAGGTGTCAATGTTTCATTTTTTAAAATCATTTTTGAGCAATTCCGCAATCATTTTTAGGCTGGCGATTTCGCGCCAGACTATTACAATCCTAAAAAATGAAATCCACTAAGATGAATTTACTCCCAAAACTGACAACACAGAATCTATACACTCGATGCAAATAGTTCCTCCTCGTTCGTCAGTTTTGCAAGATAAGAACATTCGATTCAACTTTCCTTGTTTCATTTATTCTGTTCGATTGTAATATATTAGTTTCTTCTTGTAATGGAAGGAAATTGTATGAAATTAAAAGAATAGGTGTTTAAATGTGTTGATAATTATTACTGCGCGTTATATACTATCGCGATATAGCGCGCGCAACAATGATTTTATTATGGTAAATTATTTAGGTCAACATTATTCAACGAGATCGTGGTCGAGTGGTTGAGCAACTCGCTTAGTAATTTTCTGATGCTAAGGTCCAGCGATCGAATCACGGCCGCTCCATTTTTTTTATATTTTTAATTTTTATTTTTTTATTATCTTTTGTTAAGTCCAGCACTTACCTCTCTTTCGACTTAGAAAACCACTTGATGTTATATTACTTGAAAAGCTATTGTTCCTTAGCAGTTCGCCAGCCTGTCAGTACTTTGATTCATCCATAATGTGGCCAGTGATCAAAATCCGCCGCATATTCCAATTTAGATCCGCAATATAGCGTTTTTTTCTGTTTACAATACCACAAACGTAGAAGTTATTGGCAGGACCTCACAATCAAGCTGGCAGGACTGATTATTCGCTACAACAACAACAACCAATCAAAATGCAGAACATTAACACGTGACTCATGTGTACTAGTAGTCGGATATAATATGTATGTGCAGGTAATATATTTCTTTATTTATCCATTTTTTGAGAACAATAGAGCGTGGCAGTGCAGCGTCCATCTACTTGATCATGAGTAGAATGTTTTCGTACATTGCAAGTGTGGTTTTGAAGCAGTTTCAACATAATAGAATGTTTTTTCTTAAAACGAAAGTGAAAGTACAATTCTCTGGTCTTGGTTTTGCTGTACCGTTTTTCCGTGCATGTCTGTCTGTGAAGCCTTATTGCATTCTTAATATTGTGTTTGTGTGTAATTGCGGGCAGCTTACTCAGCCAGGTATAAAGCCAGTACGGCAGACGTGTGAATTATGAATAGGAAACATTATTGTTGTTGCCATAGGAATTTTAATGTGTCCGTGTATTATACAATTAAACCTGCGCAATTGACCATTACGGACCATTATCATGTTATTTAATGTAATAGGTCGTGGAACTCTTTGAGTTCCGCCTTTATCCCAATATGCTATATAGTTGTTGAACTGCAGTAGATCTATTCTATAATCATAATGCACATGTAGCTTTGACAGCCTCTGTCCACAATATAAATTGCACTGCACTTTAATATATACAATGGTCTTGGTTCCCTACGGTCCTGCCTTTATCCAATGTATTTGTTTGCACTGCCTTATGATAAAATGACACTAACCAGCACCCTGAGGTCCTGCTTTATCCAACTTTATTTTATACTGTAGAATGATAGAATGGCATTGATACCCTGAGGTCCTGCCTTTATCCAACTGTATTTGGTACTGTAATGTGATAGAATGGCGTTGGTACCCTGAGGTCGTGCCTTTATCCAACTTTATTTGGTACTGTAATGTGATAGAATGACATTGGTACCCTGAGGTCCTGCCAATATCCAACTTTATTTTTTTGCACTATAGACTGGTAGAATGACATTGGTACCCTGAGGTCCTGCCAATATCCAACTATATTTTTCACTGTAGACTGGTAGAATGACATTGGTACCCTGAGGTCCTGCCAATAGCCAACTATATCTGGGACTGTAGACTGATAGAATGGCATTGGTACCCTGAGGTCCTGCCAATATCCAACTATATTTTATACTGTAGACTGATAGAATGGCGTTGGTACCCTGAGGTCCTGCCAATATCCAACTATATTTTATACTGTAGACTGATAGAATGGCATTGGTATGTAGACTGATAGAATGGCATTGGTACCCTGAGGTCCTGCCAATATCCAACTATATTTTATACTGTAGACTGATAGAATGGCATTGGTACCCTGAGGTCCTGCCAATATCCAACTATATTTTATACTGTAGACTGATAGAATGGCATTGGTACCCTGAGGTCCTGCAAATATCCAACTATATTTTATACTGTAGACTGATAGAATGACGTTGGTACCCTGAGGTCCTGCCAATATCAAACTTTATTTTGTACTGTAATGTGGTAGAATGACATTGGTACCCTGAGGTCCTGCCAATATCCAACTTTATTTTGTACTGTAATGTGGTAGAATGGCATTGGTACCCTGAGGTCCTGCCAATATCCAACTTTATTTAGTACGGTAGAATGGTAGAATGACATTGGTACCCTGAGGTCCTGCCAATATCCAACTATATTTTATACTGTAGACTGATAAAATGGCATTGGTACCCTGAGGTCCTGCCAATATCCAACTTTATTTAGTACAGTATACTGATAGAATGACATTGGTACCCTGAGGTCCTGCCAATATCCAACTTTATTTTGTACTGTAATGTGGTAGAATGACATTGGTACCCTGAGGTCCTGCCAATATCCAACTTTATTTAGTACGGTAGAATGGTAGAATGACATTGGTACACTGAGGTCCTGCCAATATCCAACTATATTTTGTACTGTAATGTGGTAGAATGACATTGGTACCCTGAGGTCCTGCCAATATCCAACTTTATTTTATACTGTAGACTGATAGAATGGCATTGGTACCCTGCGGTCCTGCCAATATCCAACTTTATTTTATACTGTAGACTGATAGAATGACATTGGTACCATGAGGTCCTGCCAATATCCAACTTTATTTTATACTGTAGACTGATAGAATGGCATTGGTACCCTGCGGTCCTGCCAATATCCAACTTTATTTAGTACAGTATACTGATAGAATGACATTGGTACCCTGAGGTCCTGCCAATATCCAACTTTATTTTGTACTGTAATGTGGTAGAATGACATTGGTACCCTGAGGTCCTGCCAATATCCAACTTTATTTAGTACGGTAGAATGGTAGAATGACATTGGTACCCTGAGGTCCTGCCAATATCCAACTATATTTTGTACTGTAATGTGGTAGAATGACATTGGTACCCTGAGGTCCTGCCAATATCCAACTATATTTTATACTGTAGACTGATAGAATGGCATTGGTACCCTGAGGTCCTGCCAATATCCAACTATATTTTATACTGTAGACTGATAGAATGGCATTGGTACCCTGAGGTCCTGCCAATATCCAACTATATTTTATACTGTAGACTGATAGAATGGCATTGGTACCCTGAGGTCCTGCCAATATCCAACTATATTTTATACTGTAGACTGATAGAATGACGTTGGTACCCTGAGGTCCTGCCAATATCAAACTTTATTTTGTACTGTAATGTGGTAGAATGACATTGGTACCCTGAGGTCCTGCCAATATCCAACTTTATTTTGTACTGTAATGTGGTAGAATGACATTGGTACCCTGAGGTCCTGCCAATATCCAACTTTATTTAGTACGGTAGAATGGTAGAATGACATTGGTACCCTGAGGTCCTGCCAATATCCAACTATATTTTATACTGTAGACTGATAAAATGGCATTGGTACCCTGAGGTCCTGCCAATATCCAACTTTATTTAGTACAGTATACTGATAGAATGACATTGGTACCCTGAGGTCCTGCCAATATCCAACTTTATTTTGTACTGTAATGTGGTAGAATGACATTGGTACCCTGAGGTCCTGCCAATATCCAACTTTATTTAGTACGGTAGAATGGTAGAATGACATTGGTACCCTGAGGTCCTGCCAATATCCAACTATATTTTGTACTGTAATGTGGTAGAATGACATTGGTACCCTGAGGTCCTGCCAATATCCAACTTTATTTTATACTGTAGACTGATAGAATGGCATTGGTACCCTGCGGTCCTGCCAATATCCAACTTTATTTTATACTGTAGACTGATAGAATGACATTGGTACCATGAGGTCCTGCCAATATCCAACTTTATTTTATACTGTAGACTGACAGAATGGCATTGGTACCCTGCGGTCCTGCCAATATCCAACTTTATTTTATACTGTAGACTGATAGAATGACATTGGTACCCTGAGGTCCTTCCAATATCCAACTTTATTTTATACTGTAGACTGATAGAATGGCATTGGTACCCTGAGGTCCTGCCAATATCCAACTATATTTTATACTGTAGACTGATAGAATGACATTGGTACCCTGAGGTCCTGCCAATATCCAACTTTATTTTATACTGTAGACTGATAGAATGACATTGGTACCCTGAGGTCCTGCCAATATCCAACTTTATTTTATACTGTAGACTGATAGAATGGCATTGGTACCCTGAGGTCCTGCCAATATCCAACTTTATTTTATACTGTAGACTGACAGAATGGCATTGGTACCCTGAGGTCCTGCCAATATCCAACTTTATTTTATACTGTAGACTGATAGAATGGCATTGGTACCCTGAGGTCCTGCCAATATCCAACTTTATTTTAAACTGTAAACTGATAGAATGGCATTGGTACCCTGAGGTCCTGCCAATATCCAACTATATTTTATAGTGTAATGTGGTAGAAGGACATTGGTACCCTGAGGTCCTGCCAATATCCTACTATATTTTGTACTGTAATGTGGTAGAATGACATTGGTAGCCTGAGGTCCTGCCAATATCCTACTATATTTTGTACTGTAATGTGGAAGAATGGCATTGGTACCCTGAGGTCCTGCCAGTATCCATCAATATTTTGTACTGTAATGTGGTAGAATGACATTGGTACCCTGAGGTCCTGCCAATATTCAACTATATTTTGTACTGTAATGTGGTAGAATGACATTGGTACCCTGAGGTCCTGCCAATATCCTACTATATTTAGTACGGTAGAATGGTAGAATGACATTGGTACCCTGAGGTCCTGCCAATATCCAACTTTATTTTGTACTGTAGACTGATAGAATTGCATTGGTACCCTGAGGTCCTGCCAATATCCAGCTTTATTTTGTACTGTAGACTGATAGAATGGCATTGGTACCCTGAGGTCCTGCCAATATCCAGCTTTATTTTGTACTGTAGACTGATAGAATGGCATTGGTACCCTGAGGTCCTGCCAATATCCAACTATATTTTGTACTGTAATGTGGTAGCATGACATTGGTACCCTGAGGTCCTGCCAATATCCTACTATATTAAGTACGGTAGAATGGTAAAATAACATTGGTACCCTGAGGTCCTGCCAATATCCTACTATATTTAGTACGATAGAATGGTAGAATGGCATTGGTACCCTGAGGTCCTGCCAATATCCAACTTTATTTTATACTGTAGACTGATAGAATGACGTTGGTACCCTGAGGTCCTGCCAATATCCAACTTTATTTTGTACTGTAATGTGGCAGAATGACATTGGTACCCTGAGGTCCTGCCAATATCCAACTTTATTTTGTACTGTAATGTGGTAGAATGACATTGGTACCCTGAGGTCCTGCCAATATCCAACTTTATTTAGTACGGTAGAATGGTAGAATGACATTGGTACCCTGAGGTCCTGCCAATATCCAACTATATTTTATACTGAAGACTGATAGAATGGCATTGGTACCCTGAGGTCCTGCCAATATCCAACTTTATTTAGTATAGTAGACTGATAGAATGACATTGGTACCCTGAGGTCCTGCCAATATCCAACTTTATTTTGTACTGTAATGTGGTAGAATGACATTGGTACCCTGAGGTCCTGCCAATATCCAACTTTATTTAGTACGGTAGAATGGTAGAATGACATTGGTACCCTGAGGTCCTGCCAATATCCAACTATATTTTGTACTGTAATGTGGTAGAATGACATTGGTACCCTGAGGTCCTGCCAATATCCTACTATATTTAGTACGGTAGAATGGTAAAATGACATTGGTACCCTGAGGTCTTGCCAATATCCAACTATATTTTGTACTGTAATGTGGTAGAATGACATTGGTACCCTGAGTTCCTGCCAATATCCTACTATATTTAGTACGGTAGAATGGTAGAATGACATTGGTACCCTGAGGTCCTGCCAATATCCAACTTTATTTAGTACGGTAAAATGGTAGAATGACATTGGTACCCTGAGGTCCTGCGAATATCCAACATTATTTAGTACGGTAGAATGGTAGAATGACATTGGTACCCTGAGGTCCTGCCAATATCCAACTATATTTTGTACTGAAGAATGGTAGAATGACATTGGTACCCTGCGGTCCTGCCAATATCCAACTTTATTTTGTACTGTAGAATGGTAGAATGACATTGGTACCCTGCGGTCCTGCCAATATCCTACTATATTTTGTACTGTAATGTGGTAGAATGACATTGGTACCCTGAGGTCCTGCCAATATCCAACTATATTTTGTACTGTAATGTGGTAGAATGGCATTGGTACCCTGTGGTCCTGCCAATACCCTACTATATTTTGTACTGTAGACTGATAGAATGACATTGGTACCCTGAGGTCCTGCCAATATACATCAATATTTTGTACTGTAATGTGGTAGAATGGCATTGGTACCCTGAGGTCCTGCCAATATCCTACTATATTTTGTACTGTAGACTGATAGAATGACATTTGTACCCTGAGGTCCTGCCAATATCCATCAATATTTTGTACGGTAGACTGGTAGAATGACATTGGTACCCTGAGGTCCTGCCAATATGCATCAATATTTTGTACGGTAGACTGGTAGAATGACATTAGTACCCTGAGGTCCTGCCAATATCCATCAATATTTTGTAAGGTAGAATGGTAGAATGACATTGGTACCCTGAGGTCCTGCCAATATCCAACTATATTTTGTACGGTAGAATGGTAGAATGACATTGGTACCCTGAGGTCCTGCCAATATCCAACTATATTTTGCACGGTAGACTGGTAGAATGACATTGGTACCCTGAGGTCCTGCCAATATCCAACTATATTTTGCATTGTAGACTGGTAGAATAACGTTGGTACCCTGAGCTCCTGCCAAAAGCCAACTATATTTTATACTGTAGACTGATAGAATGACATTGGTACCCTGAGGTCCTGCCAATATCCAACTATAGTTTGCACTGTAGACTGATAGAATGACATTGGTACCCTGAGGTCCTGCCAATAGCCAACTATATTTTGTACTATAATGTGGTAGAATGACATTGGTACCCTGAGGTCCTGCCAATATCAAACTTTATTTTGTACTGTAGAATGGTAGAGTAACATTGGTACCCTGAGGTCCTGCCAATATCCAACAATATTTTTCACTGTAGACTGGTAGAATGACATTGTTACCCTGAGGTCCTGCCAATATCCAACTATATTTCATACTGTAGACTGATAGAATGGCGTTGGTACCCTGAGGTCCTGCCAATAGTCAACTATATTTTGTACTTTAATGTGGTAGAATGACATTGGTACCCTGAGGTCCTGCCAATAGCCAACTATATTTTGTACTGTAATGTGGTAGAATGGCATTGGTACCCTGAGGTCCTGCCAATATCCAACAATATTAAATACTGTAGAATTATAGAACGGCATTGGTACTCTGAGGTCCTGCCAATATCCAACTATATTTTGTACTGTAGAATGATAGAATGGCATTGGTACCCTGAGGTCCTGCCAATATCCAACTTTATTTTTTACTGTGGAATGATAGAATGGCATTGGTACCCTGAGGTCCTGCCAATATCCAACAATATCTTGGATTGTAGACTGATAGAATGGCATTGGTACCCTGAGGTCCTGCTAATATCCAACAATATTAAATACTGTAGAATAGTAGAATGGCATTGGTACCCTGAAGTCCTGCCAATATCCAACAATATTAAATATTGTAGAATGGTAGAATGACATTGGTACCCTGAGGTCCTGCCAATATCCAACAATATTTTGTACTGTAGATTGTAGAATGGCATTGGTACCCTGAGGTCCTGCTAATATCCAACAATATTTTGTACTGTAGAATAATAGAATGGCATTGGTACCCTGAGGTCCTGTCTTTATCCAACTATATTTTATTCTGTAATGGGATAGAATGTCATTGGTACTCACTGACTGAATGAATTCCGCATAGACTGACTGAAACACTTATTGAATGGATATAACACGTGTTGAATGAATGAACCACTCACTAACTAAATGAAACACTCATTGACTGAATGTAACATAATAATACTAAATAAATCACTCAAAGAATGAATCAAACACTCCCAGACTAAATGAATCACTTGTTGAATGAATGTAACATCTGT
This sequence comes from Spisula subtruncata, assembly GCA_963678985.1. NCBI lineage: Eukaryota > Metazoa > Mollusca > Bivalvia > Venerida > Mactridae > Spisula > Spisula subtruncata. Next base: position 24,036,690 of record OY787661.1, read on the forward strand.
TGAATGAATAAACCTCTCATTGAGTAAATGAAACACTCACAGACTGCATGATAGACATTTTGAATGCGCGAAACACTTGTTAACCAAATGAATCACTCAAATACTGAATAAATCAATCATAGACTGAATGAAACACTAACAGACAGAATGAAACACTTACAGACTGAATGTAGCACTCATAGACTGAATGAAACTTACATGCTGAACTACTCACAGACTGAATTTAACACTCACGGACTGAATGAATTACTCAATAAATGAATGAAACATTTGCTGACCAAATTAATCATTCACTGCCTGACTGAAACACCTACTTAATGAATGAATCACTTGCTGACCAAATGAATAACTCACTGACTGAATGGAAAACTCATGTACAGACTGAATGAAACACTCTCAGACTGAATGAAACACTCTCAGACTGAATGAACCAATCACAGACTGGATGTAACCATCACAGACCGAATGAAACACTCTCAGACTGAATGTAACCATCACAGACCGAATGAAACACTCTCAGACTGAATGTAACCATCACAGACCGAATGAAACACTCTCAGACTGAATGAAACACTCACAGACTGAATGAACCACACGTGCTGTCCAAATGAACTACACACATACTGAATGAAACACTCACATACTGAATGAATCATTTGTTGAATGAATGTAACATCTGTTGAATGAATAAACCTCTCATTGAGTAAATGAAACACTCACAGACTGCATGATAGACATTTTGAATGCGCGAAACACTTGTTAACCAAATGAATCACTCAAATACTGAATAAATCAATCATAGACTGAATGAAACACTAACAGACAGAATGAAACACTTACAGACTGAATGTAACACTCATAGACTGAATGAAACTTACATGCTGAACTACTCACAGACTGAATTTAACACTCACGGACTGAATGAATTACTCAATAAATGAATGAAACATTTGCTGACCAAATTAATCATTCACTGCCTGACTGAAACACCTACTTAATGAATGAATCACTTGCTGACCAAATGAATAACTCACTGACTGAATGGAAAACTCATGTACAGACTGAATGAAACACTCTCAGACTGAATGAAACACTCTCAGACTGAATGAACCAATCACAGACTGGATGTAACCATCACAGACCGAATGAAACACTCTCAGACTGAATGTAACCATCACAGACCGAATGAAACACTCTCAGACTGAATGTAACCATCACAGACCGAATGAAACACTCTCAGACTGAATGAAACACTCACAGACTGAATGAACCACACGTGCTGTCCAAATGAACTACACACATACTGAATAAAACACTCACATACTGAATGAATCATTTGTTGAATAAATATTACACTTGTTGAATGAATAAACCACTCGCTGACTTATGGAAACACTCACAGACTAAATGAAACAATCACATACTGAATGAATCACTTGTTGAAGGAATGAACCACTCACTGACTGAATGAACCTCTTACTTACTTAATGAGACACTAACAGACAGCATGAAACACTTGTTGACCAAATGAACCACTCACATAATGAATTGATCACTCACATACTGAATGTTACACTCAAAGACTGAATAAATCACTCACTAAATGAATGGAACAGTTTCTTACCAAATGAATCACTCACCAACTGAATAAATCTCTCACTGACTGAATGGAAGACTCACAATCACTAATGAAACACTCACAGACTAAATGAAACACACATAGACTGAATGAATCACTCACTAGTGGGGAGCGGTGGCCTAGAGGTAGGGCGCGCGCTTCGGGATCGAGAGGTCCCGGGTTCGATCCCCCTCTGGACCACTGGTCAAAATCTCTGAGCAAGACCTACAGCTCCACTCCACCATGGTGTAAAATGGTACCTGTGAGGGCAGTGTCTATTCCTGGGCGCCGCAGATCGATGTTGGCTGCCACACCACAGGAGAGAAATAGTCTCCCCAGGGAGACACGAGTGTAGGTTTCCATATGTAGCCCAATGACCAGGGGAGTTAAAATGTCAAAGGGTGCTTGAGCGGCCTAACAGCTGAAAAGAGCCCTAGAAAATTGGTAACTTAACTTTTTTTTTTAACTAAATGAATGAAACACACGTGTCGACCAAATGAACTGCTCACCGATTGAATGAAACACTCAAATGCTTAATGTTTTACACACAGTCTGAATGCATCACTCACTTAATGAATGAATTACTTTTTGACTGAATGAAATACTTGCTCACTCATTACTGACTGACTAAAACACTTGCTGACCGAATGAAAAACTAGCTGACGGAATGAAACACTTGCTGACACGTTACTGACTGAATGAAACATTTGCTGACCAAATGAAACACTTGCTGACTGAATTAAACTCTTGCTGACTGAATCAAAGACTTGCTGGATGTATGAACCACATGCTGACTTATAACTGTTTGGATAAAACACTTGCTGACAGAATGAAATGCATTTGACCCATTTCTGACTGCATGAAAAACTGACTGACGGAATGAAACACTTCCTGACACATTACTGATTGAATGAAACATTTGCTGACTGAATGAAACACTTGCTGACTAATTTCTGACTTACTGAAAACTGACTGACTGACTGAATGAAACCCTTGCTGACTTATTAATGACTGAATGAAACACTTGCTGACTCATTTCTGACTGATTGACAAACTAACTGACTGAATCCAACACTTCCTGATTCATTACTGATTGAATGAAATACTTGCTGACTGAATAAAACAATTGCTGACTCCTCATTACTGACTGAATGTAACACTTGCTGAATGAATGTATCACTTGCAGGCTCATTACTGACTTGAGGAAACGCTTGTTGACTCATTACTGACTGACCATAACACTTACTGACTGAATGAAGCACTTGCTGACTCATTACTGACTAAATAAAACACTTGCTGGCTGTATGAAACAAATGATGACTCATAACTGACTGAATTAAATACTTGTTGACTGTATGAAACTCTTGATGACCCAGTACTGTCTGAATGAAAGACTTGTTGACTGAATGAAACATTTAATAACAGAATGAAACACTTGCTGACTGTATGAAGCACTAACTGACTCATTATGGACTGAATTAAACATCAGATGACTGAATTAAACACTTTTTGACTGAATTTAACTTTTGTTGACTGAATGAAACACTTGCTGACTGTACGAAAGACATGTTTACTCATTACTGAATCATTACTGACTGTATGAAATACTTGTTGACTGTATGAATCACTTGTTGAATGTATGGTCACTTGTTAACTGTATGAAACACTTGTTGACTCATTACTGACTGAATGTAACACTTATTGCCTGCATGAGACACTTGTTGACTCATTATTGACTGAATGTAACACTTATTGCCTGCATGAAACACTTATTGACTTATTACTGACATATTGTAACGCTTATTGACTGTATAAAACACTTGTTGCCTCATTACTGACTGAATGTAACAGTTGCCCGACTGAATGAAACACTTGTCGACTGTATGAAACACTTGTTGACTCATTACTGACTTAATTAAACATTTGCTGACTGAATATAACACTTGCTGACTTAATGAAACACTTGTTGACGGACTGAAACACTTCTTGTCTGAATGATACATGTGCTGACTGTATGAAACACTTGTTGACTGTATAAAACACTTGCTTACTCATTACTGACTGAATGTAACACTTGCTGACTTAATGAAATTCTTGCTGACACAATACTGACGAAATGAAGCACTTGCTAACTGAATGAAAACATTGCTGACTATTTAAAAGACTTGCTGAATCATTACTGACTGTATGAAATACTTGCTGATTGTATGAAACAATTGCTGACTGAATCAAACACTTGCTGACAGAATCAAACATCTGCTGACTCATTACTGAGTGTATTAAATTCATGTTGACTGAATGAAATACTTGTTGACTGAATGAAATACTTGTTGACTGAATAAAACACTTTCTGACCCAAAACTGACTGAATGAAACACTTGCTGATTCATTACGGACTGAATTAAACACTTAATGACTGTTTGAAACACTTGCTGACTCCTTACTGATTGAATAAAACACTTGCTGACTGAATGAAACACTTGCTGAGTCATTACTGACTTAATTAAACACTTGTTGACTGTATGAAACACTTGTTGCCAGTATAAAATACTTGCTGACCTATTACTGACTTAATTAAACACTTGCTGACTGAATGTAACACTTGCTGACTGAATGCAACACTTGTTGGATGATTGAAACACTTCTTGACTGAATGAAACACGTGCTGACTGTATGAAACACTTGTTGACTGTATGAAACATTTGCTTACTCATTACTGACTGAATGTAATACTTGCTAACTGAATGAAACACTTGCTGACCCAATACTGACGAAATTAAACACTTGCTAACTGAATGGAAAAAATGCTGACTGTATGAAATACTTGCTGAATCATTATTGACTGTATGAAAGACTTGATGATTGTATGAAACACTTGCTGACTGAATTAAACATTTGCTAACTCATTACTGACTGTATTAATTACATGTTAACTTCATGAAATACTTGTTTACTTCATGATATACTTGTTGACTGAATAAAACACTTTCTGACCAATAACTGACTGAATCATACATTGCTGATTCATTACTGACTGAATTAAACACTTACTGACTGTTTGAAACACTTGCTGACTCCTAACTGACTGAATGCATCACCAGCTGACTGTATAAAACACTTGCTGAGTCATTACTGACTTAATTAAACACTTGTTGACTGTATGAAACACGTGTTGAATGTATGAAACACTTGTTGCCAGTATAAAATACTTGCTGACCTATTACTGACTTAATTAAACACTTGCTGACTGAATGTAACACTTGCTGACTGAATGAAAAACTTGTTGGATGATTGAAACACTTCTTGACTGAATGAAACACGTGCTGACTGTATAAAACACTTGTTGACTGTATGAAACATTTGCTTAGTCATTACTGACTGAATGTAACACTTGCTGACTTAATGAAATTCTTGCTGACACAATACTGACGAAATGAAGCACTTGCTAACTGAATGAAAACATTGCTGACTATTTGAAAGACTTGCTGAATCATTACTGACTGTATGAAATACTTGCTGATTGTATGAAACAATTGCTGACTGAATCAAACACTTGCTGACAGAATCAAACATCTGCTGACTCATTACTGAGTGTATTAAATTCATGTTGACTGAATGAAATACTTGTTGACTGAATGAAATACTTGTTGACTAAATAAAACACTTTCTGACCCAACACTGACTGAATGAAACACTTTCTGATTCATTACGGACTGAATTAAACACTTACTGACTGTTTGAAACACTTGCTGACTCCTTACTGATTGAATGAAACACTTGCTGACTGAATGAAACACTTGCTGAGTCATTACTGACTTTATTAAACACTTGTTGACTGTATGAAACACTTGTTGCCAATATAAAGTACTTGCTGACCTATTACTGACTTAATTAAACACTTGCTGACTGAATGTAACACTTGCTGACTGAATGAAACACTTGTTGGATGATTGAAACACTTCTTGACTGAATGAAACACGTGCTGACTGTATGAAACACTTGTTGACTGTATGAAACATTTGCTTACTTATTACTGACTGAATGTAATACTTGCTAACTGAATGAAACACTTGCTGACCCAATACTGACGAAATTAAACACTTGCTAACTGAATGGAAAAAATGCTGACTGTATGAAATACTTGCTGAATCATTATTGACTGTATGAAAGACTTGATGATTGTATGAAACACTTGCTGACTGAATTAAACATTTGCTAACTCATAACTGACTGTATTAATTACATGTTAACTTCATATAATACTTGTTTACTTCATGATATACTTGTTGACTGAAAAAACACTTTCTGACCAATAACTGACTGAATCATACACTTGCTGATTCATTACTGACTGAATTAAACACTTACTGACTGTTTGAAACACTTGCTGACTGCTTACTGACTGCATGAAGCACCAGCTGACTGTATGAAACACTTGCTGAGTCATAACTGACTTAATTAAACACTTGTTGACTGTATGAAACACTTGTTGAATGTGTGAAACACTTGTTGCCAGTATGAAATACTTGCTGACCTATTACTGACTTAATTAAACACTTGCTGACTGAATGCAACACTTGCTGACTGAATGAAAAACTTGTTGGATGATTGAAACACTTCTTGACTGAATGAAACACGTGCTGACTGTATGAAACACTTGTTGACTGTATGAAACATTTGCTTACTCATTACTGACTGAATGTAATACTTGCTAACTGAATGAAACACTTGCTGACCCAATACTGACGCAATTAAACACTTGCTAACTGAATGGAAAAAATGCTGACTGTATGAAATACTTGCTGAATCATTATTGACTGTGTGAAATACTTGATGAATCATTACTGACTGTATGAGACTTGCTGATTGTATGAAACAATTGCTGACTGAATCAAACACTTGCTGACTGAATTAAACATGTGCTGACTCATTACTGACTGTATTAAATACATGATGACTTCATGAAATACTTGTTGACTGAATGAAATACTTGTTGACTGAATAAAACACTTTCTGACCCAAAACTGACTGAATGAAACACTTGCTAATTCATTACTGACTGAATTAAACACTTACTGACTGTTTGAAACACTTGCTGACTTCTTACTGACTGAATGAAGCACTCGCTGACTGTATGAAACACTTGCTGAGTCATTACTGACTTAATTAAACACTTGTTGACTGTATGAAACACTTGTTGACTGTATGAAACACTTGTTGGATGATTGAAACACTTGTTGACTGTATGAAACACGTGCTGACTGTATGAAACACTTGTTGACTGTATGAAACATTTGCTTACTCATTACTGACTGAATGTAATACTTGCTAACTGAATGAAACACTTGCTGACCCAATACTGACGACATTAAACACTTGCTAACTGAATGGAAAATAATGCTGACTGTATGAAATACTTGCTGAATCATTATTGACTGTATGAAAGACTTGCTGATTGATTGTATGAAACAATTGCTGACTGAATCAAACACTTGCTGACTGAATTAAACATTTGCTGACTCATTACTGACTGTATTAAATACATGTTAACTTCATGAAATACTTGTTTACTTCATGATATACTTGTTGACTGAATAAAACACTTTCTGACCAATAACTGACTGAATGAAACACTTGCTGATTCTTTACTGACTGAATTAAACACTTACTGACTGTTTAAAACAATTGCTGACTCCTTACTGACTGAATGAAACACTTGCTGACTGTATGAAACACTTGCTGAGTCATTACTGACTGAATGTAATACTTGCTGACTGAATGAAACACTTGCTGACCAAATACAGACTGAATGTAACACATCCTGACTGAATCAAGGACTTGCTGACAGAATCAAACATTTGCTGACTCATTACTGAGTGTATTAAATACATGATGACCTCATGAAATACTTGTTGACTGAATGAAATACGTGTTTACTAAATAAAACACTTTCTGACCCAAAACTGACTGAATGAAACACTTGCTGATTCATTACTGATTGATTTAAACACTAACTGACTGTTTGAAACACTTGCTGACTCCTTACTGACTGCATGAAGCACTCGCTGACTGTATGAAACACTTGCTGAGTCATTACTGACTTAATTAAACAATTGTTGACTGTATGAAACACTTTTTGACTGTATGAAACACTTGTTGCCAGTATGAAATCCTTGCTGACTTATTACTGACTTAATTAAACACTTGCTGACTGAATGTAACACTTGCTGACTGAATGAAACACTTGTTGAATGATTGAAACACTTCTTGCCTGCATGAAACACGTGTTGACTGTATGAAACACTTGTTGACTGTATGAAACACTTGTTGACTGTATGAAACATTTGCTTACTCATTACTGATTGAATGTAACACTAGCTTACTGAATGAAACACTTGCTGACTCAATACTGACGAAATTAAACACTTGCTAACTGAATGAAAACATTGCTGACTGTATGAAATACTTGCTGAATCATTATTAACTGTATGAAAGACTTGCTGATTGTATGAAACAATTGCGGACTGAATCAAACACTTGCTGACTGAATTAAACATTTGCGGACTCAGTACTGACTGTATTAAATACATGTTGACTTCATGAAATACTTGTTGACTTCATGATATACTTGTTGACTGAATAAAACACTTTCTGACCAATAACTGACTGAATGAAACACTTGCTGGCTCCTTACTGTCTGAATGTAATACTTGCTGACTAAATGAAACACTTGCTGACCCAATACAGACTGAATGTAATACATACTGACTGAATCAAAAACTTGCTGACTGAATAAAACACTTGTTGACTGAATGCAACACGTGTTGACTGAATTAAACACTTGTTGACTGTATGAAACACTTGTTGACTCATTACTGGCTGAATGTTACAATTGCTGACTGAATGAAACAGTTACTGACTCAATACAGACTGAATGAAACACTTGCTGACTGAATGAAACACTTGTAGTCTCATTACTGACTATATCAAACGATTGCTAACTGTATCAAACACTTGCTGACTGTATGAAACAATTGCTGACTGACTCAAACATTTGCTGACTCATTACTGACAGTTAAAACACATGTTGACTGAATGAAATACTTGTTGACTAAATGAAATACTCGTTGACTGAATGAAACACTTGCTGACTCATTACTGACTCATTGAAACACGTGTTGACGGAATGAAACACTTGCTGACTGATCAAATATGTTCTGACTCAATGCTGACTGTATTAATTACATGTTAACTTCATGAAATACTTGTTTACTTCATGATATACTTGTTGACTGAATAAAACACTTTCTGACCGATTACTGACTGAATTAAACATTTCTGACCAATTACTGACTGAATGAAACACTTGCCGACTCATTACTAACTCAATGGAACGTTTGTTGACTGCATGAAACACGTGTTTACTTCATTAAATAATTGTTGACTGAATGAAACACTTGTTGCCTCATTTATGACAGAATGAAACACTTTCTGACTGAATGAAACACTTGTTGTCTGTATGAAACACTTGCTGGCTCATTACTGACTGTAACACTTGCTGACTGAATGAAACACTTGCTGACCCAATACAGACTGAATGAAACACTTGCTGATTGAATGAAACACTTGCTGACTGAATGACAAAATTGCTGACTGATTGAACCACGTTTGGCTGAATGAAATACTTGCTGACTCATTACTGCCTGAATCAAGCACTTGCTGACTGAACAAACCATGTGCTTACTACATGAAATACTTGTTGACTGAATGAAACAAGTCTGGACTCATTTATGACAGAATGAAACACTTGCTGGCTGAATGAAACACTTGCTGACTGAAGGAAATAGTTGTTTATTCAATGAGACACTTGCTGACTCATTAATTACTGTATGAAACACTTGCTGACTATGTGAAACACTTGCTGACTAATTACTGGCTGAATTAAACACTTGCTGACTGTTTTAAACACTTGCTGACTAATAACTGAATGAATCAAACACTTATTGACTGTATGAAACACTTGCTAACTACTTTCTGATTGAATATAACACTTGCTGACTTCATTAAACACTTGTTGGCTGAATGAAACACTTACTGACCCATTTTGATTGTATTAAACACGTGTCGACTGAATAAGCAATTGTGGATTGAATGTAACACTTTCTGACTAAATCAAATACTTGCTGACTGAATCAAGCACTTGCTGACTCATTGCTGATTGAATTTAACACTTGCTGACTCATAATGGACATAATTAAACACTCGCTGACTTATTACTGACTGCATTCAACACTTGTTGATTGAATGAAACAATTGGTGTTTAAATGAAACACTTGTTGACTAATTCAAACACTTGCTGACTGATTCAAAGATATGCTGACTGATTCAAACACTTGCTGATTCATTGCTGACTCAATTAAACACTTATTGACTGAATAAACAATTGTGGATTGAATGTAACACTTTCTGACTGAATCAAATACTTGCTGACTGAATCAAGCACTTGCTGACTCATTGCTGATTGAATTTAACACCTGCTGACTCATTATGGACATAATTAAACACTCGCTGACTTATTACTGACTGCATTCAACATTGTTGATTGAATGAAACAATTGGTGTTTAAATGAAACACTTGTTGACTAATTCAAACACTTGCTGACTGATTCAAACACATGCTGACTGATTCAAACACTTGCTGATTCATTGCTGACTTAATTAAACACTTGTTGACTTAATACAACACTTGTTGACAAAACGAAATACTCATTAATGACTAAATTAAACACTTCCTGACTGTATTAAACAATCGGTGACTGAATGAAACACTTGGTGACTCATAACTGACTGATTGAAAAACTTGCTGACTGATTAAAACACTTGTTGCCTGAATGAAACTCTTGCTGACTCATTACTAACTGAATAAAACACTTGCTGTCTGTATGAAACATTTGGGAACTGCATAAAACACTTGCTGACTCATTACTGACTGATTAAAAAACTTTCTGACTGACTGAAGCACGTGTTGACCAAATGTAACACACACTGACTCAATGGAGAATACATTGATGAAACACAAACTGACTCAATGAAACACACACTGACTAAATAGAACATACACTGACTAAATGAAACACTTCTGACTTAATGAAACATACACTGACTCAATGAAATATACACTGACTCAATGAAACATACACTGACTCTATGAAACGTTCACTGACTCTATGAAACATACACTGTCTCTATGAAACATACACTGTCTGTATGAAACATACACTGTCTCTATGAAACATACACTGACTCTATGAAACATACACTGTCTCTATGAAACATACACTGACTCTATGAAACATACACTATCTCTATGAAACATACACTGACTCAATAAACATACACTGACTCTATGAAACATACACTGTCTCTATGAAACATACACTGACTCAATGGAACATACACTGACTCAATGAAACATACACTGACTCTATGAAACATACACTGACTCAATGAAACATACACTGACTCTATGAAACATACACTGACTCATGAAACATACACTGACTCAATGAAACATACACCGACTCAATGAAACATACACTGACTCTATGAAACATACACTGACTATATGAAACACACTGACTCTATGAAACATACAATGTCTCTATGAAACATACACTGACTCAATGAAACATACACTGACACTCTATGAAACATACACTGACTATATGAAACACACTGACTCTATGAAACATACAATGTCTCTATGAAACATACACTGACTCAATTAAACATACAATGACTCTATAAAACATACACTGACTCAATGAGACATACATGTACATTGACTATATGCAACACACACTGTCTCTATGAAACATACACTGACTCAATGAGACATACAATGACTCAATGAGACATACACTGACTCTATGAAACAAACACTGACTCTATGAAACATACACTGACTCAATGAAACGTAAACTGACTCTATGCAACACACACTGACTCAATGAAACATACACTGACTCAATGAAACGTACACTGACTCAATGACTTAATTAACTGACCAACGGTTAACACGTTCAACATCTATGAAACAATTTAAGGGACCAATACGCAGCCTCCTTATTAAGGTGCCATTTGCTTCAATCTTTTACTGGAGCATATCGTGTGTGCTTTTTCGGTGTGATAAAACTGATTTCGTTTAAAGGGAAGACTGTCCATTCAATACAACATCATTGTCATTAAAATCATCTGACGAATTTAAGATTTTTAAAGTTTTAGTATTGTTGTTATATTTATTTTACATAGTATACATTGACACAATGGAGCATACACTGACTCCTTTAGCTCTCAATTAAACACACTTTCTTTACTTACTCAATGAAACACACATTTACTCAATGAAGCACTCTATTGATTTAATGAAACACATTGACTCGGTGGAACACACATTGACTCCTTACTCAGTAGAGTGAATCAAGCATACGCTGTTTTCCCTACTGACAGCATGAAATTCTGACTAAAAGGAACACACATTTGGCTGAAGAAACATGCACTGAGTCCATTCTGGCAAAATAAAACACATACTAGCTGAATGAAGCATGCACTGATGTTTTACTCATTGATTGAAACTCTCACTGAATGATTAAAACTCTCAGTGAATGAATGAGAAGGATGCCTAACTGAAGGACTCCATGTGAAATTAAATGTGAAGAGAATGTTAAATATTTACTGAGTCAAACTAATGTAGTGTAGAAGTCTTTCTCCTTATCTACAGGTACTTTCCAATGTTTATTGATCTCTGTTAATGCATATATTGATACATTTTTATTGTTATAATAAATTTATTGCGAAATTCCCGGTACCGATAGCTGCAGTACATGGTATAATATCATTGACTCAGTAATAATTCTTACAATTTAACTGTTTTTTAGACAAAGTTATGCCAATGAGTGGAATAAGGATTATCACTATGGATTTCATAAAAGTCTTTAGTACAAGGAAATTCCAGATCAGCGTTCGATCCAGAGAGGAGATTTAAATAGTCTTTAACAGTGACTATACAAATGACAATGGGCCAGTGACAGAAAAAAAGAAGAAACAAATTTCACAGCACAAACAAAACGAAACGGGCAGAATTAGAAGAAATTGTTTGATAATCCTAACAGAGTTCTGAATAACAGCAGGCTGCATGCCAATTTGACCACTTACAACCCGTTTGGCCGGCTGGAAATGTGAAATTTATATACATTTTGAAGAAAATAGTTGCAGTAAGGACCTTATCAGGCCTGTTGGTTAAGCATTTCGTTTGCTATATTAAAATTTAATCCTGTTGTGCTTTGTTATAACAGAACAGAAACACAATTATTCAATGGGACACAGAAATCATTAAGTTATAGCCGATTTTTAGCTATAACAGACTTCCTAATGAGGGAGTGGTAGAACATTGAAATAAAGAAGGACGAAGTCGGGGATTAGTTCATTCGCTTTCAAGCAAGTTCCATTGTATGTGACAAATTTAGTCTGCCAATAACTATTGAAATGGCTAGAAATGCGCTATTTGGTTTATCCAATTTCTCAATAGCTAATTGGAGATATTGGCTTGAAATGCATGATAAAAATTAATTTACCTTCCTGTAATTTAACCTTACTAACTTTGACACCATTTACCAATTGCAACAAAACAAGTGTTGAAGACCAATTCCTACTACACACAGACACAGTATTTAGTCAAAAGATGTAGGTTTTTTCTGGCACTAGTTTGAAAATTGAACTCAATAGCCGTATTTTGTCTGTGGCATCATTTTGTCGTAATTGTCGACGTTGTTACAATGTTTGTACCTCTGATGTTTTCTGTCGTGTACAGATTCTTTAAAAGTGTTGATTACATTTCACAAATGTCTAAACTGATTGTACGCTGTATATACATGATGTGTCTCATGAGCATGGGTATGCTCGTTGGCTATAAATTGGCTATTCACTAGCGATTTAGATAGACAAATAGAAGTAAAATACATTCTGTTATTTGCCTTTGTTTAGCAAATTCATTTCTGAACTCTGCTGCAAATCTTATGTTTTGAATGGTTGATGCAAGTGGAGCCAGAGTCGCATGGTGTTAGATGAATAGCACGAAAAATTTGGTTCAAAATTATTTCTAGGAAATATCACTGCGGTGTGATGCCAACAGGTTGGATGGTGTACATTTGAAGAGTTTTGTGGTGCAATATGTTAGATCAAGCGTTTGATCGATACATGTACTTTACTGCTCATTAATTGAAATTTACGTGTAGCATATCGCTGGCTTAGAATAAAAAGGTATTACTTATATGCCTGATGCATATTTAAAATCAGCATCACAATGTGCTTCTTATGAACCTATTTCATGAAAATCGGAACTTCTCATGTTGACCAAGCTGAAGATGAAGCAGCTTGTTAAACCATAAGTAAAGAGTAATTTCCCAACAGTCTTTCCTTGTGTTCTCAACATGGAGATTTTTTGCTTGCAAACGTCTAATTATAAGTCAGCGATATATGAAGGAGACACTTGGGATGGCATGCAGAGTTGATGAGTCTGGGTTACTGTTAGTGACCACAGCGTATAAAACAAATCACTGTATGTCTTATCGGAATCCTATAAAATTCATCTTGTATCATTTATTGCTATTGAAAGTGCATGTAAAATCTAAATACCTAAATTCCAATTACAATCTGATCTATGTACTCATTATTGCAGTACTCTATACTCTAACGTGTACTCATCATTGCAATCGCCAGACATCGGCATATTTATACACAGTCGTAACAGCTAACTTGAAAACCATGGTTTGGCTGAATTTCTATGTGTTGTTATAACATTTTTGTAATTCTATAAATAAACCTGTACTTATATATATGTTGTCTTGTCTTTTAAATACATGTAGTTGTACGTGTATGTTAACTATATGGCACTCTTCGACCATAGATCTCAGTATAGTCGGTATGCCAAGTACCAAAAAGTGGCCTAACCCAAAAATTTAGTACGCAACAATTTTTTTTGCATAAAATGGTTATTTAACATGTCCTTTCATAGAAAACAAATGATGCAACCTTGTCATCATTGAGCATTTTGATAGGACCTCAGGGTACCAATGTTATTTTACCATTCTACAGTACAAAATATTGTTGGATATTGGCTGGACCTCAGGGTACCAATGACTTTCTACCACATTACACTACAAAATAGTGTTGGCTATTTGCAGGACCTCAGGGTACCAATGTCATTCTATCAGTGTACAGTACAAAATATAGTTGGCTATTGGCAGGACCTCAGGGTACAAATGTCTTTCTACCACATTACAGTACAAAATAGTGTTGGATATTGGCAGAACCTCAGGGTACCAATGTCATCCTATCATTCTACAGTGCAAAATATAGTAGGATATTGGCAGGACCTCAGGGTACCAATGTCATTCTACCATATTACAGTACAAAATATTGTTGGACATTGGCAGGACCGTAGGGTACCAATGTCATTCTACCACATTACAGTACAAAATATCGTTGGATATTGGCAGGACCTCAGGGTACCAATGTCATTCTATCAGTCTACAGTTCAAAATATAGTTGGCTATTGGCAGGACCTCAGGGTACCAATGCCATTGTATCTGTCTAAAGTACAAAATATAGTTGGATATTGGCAGGACCTCAGGGTACCAATGACTTTCTACCACATTACACTACAAAATATCGTTGGCTATTGGCAGGACCTCAAGGTACCAATGTCATTCTATCAGTCTACAGTACACAATATAGTTGGCTATTGGCAGGACCTCAGGGTACCAATGCCATTCTATCAGTCTACAGTACAAAATATAGTTGGCTATTGGCAGGAACTCATGGTACCAATGTCTTTCTACCATTCTACAGTACAAAATATAGTAGGCTATTGGCAGGACCTCAGGGTACCAATGTCATTCTACCACATTACAGTACAAAATATTGTTGGCTATTGGCAGGACCTCAGGGTACCAATGCCATTCTACCAGTCTACAGTACAAGATATTGTTGGATATTGGCAGGACCTCAGGGTACCAATGTCATCCTATCATTCTACAGTACAAAATATAGTAGAATATTGGCAGGACCACAGGGTACCAATGTCATTCTACCACATTACAGTACAAAATATCGTTGGCTATTGGCAGGACCGCAGGGTACCAATGTCATTCTATCAGTCTACAGTTCAAAATATAGTTGGCTATTGGCAGGACCTCAGGGTACCAATGCCATTGTATCTGTCTAAAGTACAAAATATAGTTGGATATTGGCAGGACCTCAGGGTACCAATGCCTTTCTGCCACATTACACTACAAAATATCGTTGGCTATTGGCAGGACCTCAGGGTACCAATGTCATTCTATCAGTCTACAGTTCAAAATATAGTTGGCTATTGGCAGGACCTCAGGGTATCAATGCCATTGTATCTGTCTAAAGTACAAAATATAGTTGGATATTGGCAGGACCTCAGGGTACCAATTACTTTCTACCACATTACACTACAAAATATCGTTGGCTATTGGCAGGACCTCAAGGTACCAATGTCATTCTATCAGTCTACAGTACAAAATATAGTTGGCTATTGGCAGGACCTCAGGGTACCAATGCCATTCTATCAGTCTACAGTACAAAATATAGTTGGCTATTGGCAGGAACTCATGGTACCAATGTCTTTCTACCATTCTACAGTACAAAATATAGTAGGCTATTGGCAGGACCTCAGGGTACCAATGTCATTCTACCACATTACAGTACAAAATATTGTTGGCTATTGGCAGGACCTCAGGGTACCAACGCCATTCTATCAGTCTACAGTACAAGATATTGTTGGATATTGGCAGGACCTCAGGGTACCAATGTCATCCTATCATTCTACAGTACAAAATATAGTAGAATATTGGCAGGACCTCAGGGTACCAATGTCATTCTACCACATTACAGTACAAAATATCGTTGGCTATTGGCAGGACCGCAGGGTACCAATGTCATTCTATCAGTCTACAGTTCAAAATATAGTTGGCTATTGGCAAGACCTCGGGGTACCAATGCCATTGTATCTGTCTACAGTTCAAAATATAGTTGGCTATTGGCAGGACCTCAGGGTACCAATGCCATTGTATCTGTCTAAAGTACAAAATATAGTTGGATATTGGCAGGACCTCAGGGTACCAATGCCTTTCTGCCACATTACCCTACAAAATATCGTTGGCTATTGGCATAACCTCAGGGTACCAATGTCATTCTACCACATTACAGTACAAAATATCGTTGGCTATTGGCAGGACTGCAGGGTACCAATGTCATTCTATCAGTCTACAGTTCAAAATATAGTTGGCTATTGGCAGGACCTCAGGGTACCAATGCCATTGTATCTGTCTAAAGTACAAAATATAGTTGGATATTGGCAGGACCTCAGGGTACCAATGCCTTTCTGCCACATTACACTACAAAATATCGTTGGCTATTGGCATAACCTCAGGGTACCAATGTCATTCTATCAGTCTACAGTACAAAATATAGTTGGCTATTGGCAGGACCTCAGGGTACCAATTACTTTCTTCCATTCTACAGTACAAAATATAGTTGGCTATTGGCAGGATCTCAGGGTACCAATGTCATTCTACCACATTACAGTACATCATATTGTTGGCTATTGGCAGGACCTCAGGGTACCAACGCCATTCTATCAGTCTACAGTACAAAATATTGTTGGATACATGTTTTGGCAGGACCTCAGGGTACCAATGTCATTCTATCATTCTACAGTACAAAATATAGTAGGATATTGGTAGGACCTCATGGTACCAATGACATTCTACCACATTACAGTACAAAATATTGTTGGATATTGGCAGGACCTCAGGGTACCTATGTCATTCTACCACATTACAGTGCAAAATATTGTTGGATATTGGCAGGACCTCAGGGTACCAATGTCATTCTAGCACATTACATTACAAAGTATAGTTGGATATTGGCAGGACCTCAGGGTACCAATGTCATTCTACCATTCTACAGTGCAAAATATTGTCGGATATTGGCAGGACCTCAGGGTACCAATGTCATTCTACCACATTACACTACAAAATATCGTTGGCTATTGGCAGGACCTCAAGGTACCAATGTCATTCTATCAGTCTACAGTACAAAATATAGTTGGCTATTGGCAGGACCTCAGGGTACCAATGCCATTCTATCAGTCTACAGTACAAAATATAGTTGGCTATTGGCAGGAACTCATGGTACCAATGTCTTTTTACCATTCTACAGTACAAAATATAGTAGGCTATTGGCAGGACCTCAGGGTACCAATGTCATTCTACCACATTACAGTACAAAATATTGTTGGCTATTGGCAGGACCTCAGGGTACCAATGTCATTCTATCATTCTACAGTACAAAATATTGTAGGATATTGGTAGGACCTCAGGGTACCAATGCCATTCTATCAGTCTACAGTACAAAATATAGTTAGCTATTGGCAGGACCTCAGGGTACCAATGTCATTCTACCAGTCTACAGTACAAGATATTGTTGGATATTGGCAGGACCTCAGGGTACCAATGCCTTTCTGCCACATTACACTACAAAATATTGTTGGCTATTGGCAGGACCTCAGGGTACCAACGCCATTCTACCAGTCTACAGTACAAGATATTGTTGGATACTGGCAGGACCTCAGGGTACCAATGCCTTTCTGCCACATTACACTACAAAATATCGTTGGCTATTGGCAGGACCTCAGGGTACCAATGTCATTCTATCAGTCTACAGTACAAAATATAGTTGGCTATTGGCAGGACCTCAGGGTACCAATGACTTTCTTCCATTCTACAGTACAAAATATAGTTGGCTATTGGCAGGATCTCAGGGTACCACATTACAGTACAAAATATTGTTGGCTATTGGCAGGACCTCAGGGTACCAACGCCATTCTATCAGTCTACAGTACAAGATATTGCTGGATATTGGCAGGACCTCAGGGTACCAATGTCTTTCTGCCACATTACACTACAAAATATCGTTGGCTATTGGCAGGGACTCAGGGTACCAATGTCATTCTATCAGTCTACAGTACAAAATATAGTTGGCTATTGGCAGGACCTCAGGGTACCAATGACTTTCTTCCATTCTACAGTACAAAATATAGTTGGCTATTGGCAGGATCTCAGGGTACCAATGTCATTCTACCACATTACAGTACAAAATATTGTTGGCTATTGGCAGGACCTCAGGGTACCAACGCCATTCTATCAGTCTACAGTACAAAATATTGTTGGATATTGGCAGGACCTCAGGGTACCAATGTCATTCTATCATTCTACAGTACAAAATATAGTAGGATATTGGTAGGACCTCATGGTACCAATGTCATTCTACCACATTACAGTACAAAATATTGTTGGATATTGGCAGGACCTCAGGGTACCTATGTCATTCTACCACATTACAGTGCAAAATATTGTTGGATATTGGCAGGACCTCAGGGTACCAATGTCATTCTAGCACATTACATTACAAAGTATAGTTGGATATTGGCAGGACCTCAGGGTACCAATGTCATTCTACCATTCTACAGTGCAAAATATTGTCGGATATTGGCAGGACCTCAGGGTACCAATGTCATTCTACCACATTACAGTACAAAATATAGTTGGATATTGGCAGGACCACAGGGTACCAACGCCATTCTGTCAGTCTACAGTATAAAATATTGTTGGGTATTGGCATGACCTCAGGGTACCAATGCCATTCTACCACATTGCAATACAATATATTGATGGATATTGGCAGGACCTCAGGGTACCAATGTCATTCTATCATTCTACAGTATAAAATTTAGTTGGTTAAACGCTGGACCTCATGGCACTGATGCTATTCTATCATAGTGAAGATCTAGATACAATCTTATAGATTAATATAAAGTATTTATCCATATTTTACTCGTTGAAATGATCAGTCCTGCCTTTAACCATTAAATAATAGGTTAAAGGCAGGACTGAATGATTAGTCCTGCCTTCAAACCGATGACTGTTCGGATTTAGGCAGGACTAAATATCAGTCCTGCCAATAAACGATTTTATAAGATCGGTCCTGCCAATAACTCTTACCGTTTACAAACGTCAGTCTCGAGTCGGGGGATTTGTTCTCTTTCATCAATTATTTTACAGATCAAAGAAATGTCAGCCTTTGTAGATTTGGTCACGAAGGAGCGGTGTGGTGAACTACACAGGGCTATTGTCGCGGACGATGAAAAGTTCTTGTGCTACACAAAATGCACGACAAGTTGGTGCCTGTGTGTGACTGATGGTGTTTCCCTGTGGAAGGTCGAAATGGACGAGGATTCCGTTAAAGATGTTGCAGGCACAGCAACCATTGACTCATTTTTTACCAGGTTGAGGTAGGCCACTAACCAAATGCTAATTAACACTTTTAGTTTCAGTTTGACTAAATTCAATCATGCACTGTGGTCAGTGAAAGAAAGTTGGTGTAGTGAACGGCTAATATGATCATTTATGCGGTCAACATTAAAACTAAACTCATTAAATTCAAGGGAGAATGTTTGGACTTCTTTGTTAAATTTCACCTAAATATAGAGAATAATGTAATTGTTCAATACCTTAATCTACAAATCACATCACATGTACACTGTTAAAAAGAAGAACCAACATACTAAAACTAGAAAATAAGTATTTAAGTTGATGTCTTTGGTTTCTGTCACAGGTGCTTTACATGTAGATATGACGAC
Organism: Spisula subtruncata; assembly: GCA_963678985.1. Lineage (NCBI taxonomy): Eukaryota > Metazoa > Mollusca > Bivalvia > Venerida > Mactridae > Spisula > Spisula subtruncata. Next base: position 24,057,095 of record OY787661.1, read on the forward strand.
ATAGTCCCTCTACAACACAGTAACATATGAAGCTTTTTTTCAGAGATCTGATTTTTTTTTACATCATTTGTTGTTGAGTTGTAGAGGGGACCATGCGGTATATACTGTATCTACATGTATGAAAATTTATTTACTTACAGGAATGGATTCAATGCTGGGGATCTAAGTGTGTCTGTTGTCGGAAAGAAATTAACTTTATATGTGGGAAAGGGAGCTTCACCGTTGAATATGGATTTATATGAAACTAATGCAACTGTGAAAAAATCAGAAATGCAAAGTGTACTGTTTAGATTAGCGGAATCATCAACTAAATTAGCTTCAGAACTTGATAAAGCCAATCACTTAGTGGATGCATTGAAAGCCCAGAAAGGACAGTCTACAGCATTTATGGACCTTGGACCAAAGAAAGGACAAAATCCAGCCAAGAATAAACCCAGTAAAGCAGGAATGAGTGTATTAAATCCAAGTAGTAAGAAAAGAAAAGCAGCCAAGGGGGTTGTGTTTGACTGAATTAGCATACCATGGCAACTAGAGTTTTCATTACACATTTCATTTATGTACCTACATTCTTAGCATACAATTGACACTTATTTACTGAATATTGTGCCACATATTTTATTTCAATATATGCCTTCAATTTGTTTATAAAGAATGAAGATAATACTTGCGAGGTGAACCATTGTTTTTTTTGTGCAAACCTTGATAGATTTGTATTATGCATTATTAATTTGCTTACATGGTGTACTTGTAAGAAGTATAGAGATACATTCAATGATTGTATGTGTATAAATGAGTGTTTCATTAGTGTGAAAGGCGACCAAAGTGAGCTATACACTGAAGCTTTATGCTTTTTAACAATATTGTGATTTTTAAAGTAATGTTTGTGTAAATAACAGTTACCAGTTCAAAGTTGTACGTGTTATCATTAAATGTATGCATACGCAATAAATAAAACAGCAATTATAAAATCTTGTTGATTAGCTCAGTCAGTAGACAACCTGGCTGCCCACATGATTTTATAAGCTCAGCTGAGCACTTGGGTGCCAACATACATGGTTGACTCAGTAATGTACTTGGCTGCCCACATGGTTGACTCAGTAATGTACTTGGCTGCCAACATGATTGACTCAGTAATGTACTTGGCTGCCCACATGGTTGACTCAGTAATGTACTTGACTGCCCACATGGTTGACTCAGTAATGTGCTTGACTGCCCACATGGTTGACTCAGTAATGTACTTGACTGCCCACGTGGCTGACCATTGGCTCAGTAATGTGCTTGGCTGCTAGAGATTGTGGATTTGAACCAGGATCAACTACTGATTATAAAGGTCCCTGGTTCGATCGTCGGCTTAACCATTTGTCATTTCCGAAACGCTTTTCATTAGAGATGACCTGGTTATTAGAGGTAGTCTCACATGTATTGATGCTGCACACTGGAATAATAAAGAACCAATGAGTGTTAAATATTTGCACAGCAAAATACAACCCGATGAAGCTAAAACAACAATATGTCTTTTTTTCTTTTTATTTCTTCATTGATTTTAACTATTTTACAACTAAGTAATCATTCATTAAAGAAATGAAGAAACTGTACATAACAAAATTACAGCAAAACAACATTGAAACAAAAGCAAAAACATACTTTATAATTTACTTAATTGATCTATAAGAGTAATATTGAATCATATAACAGTACATACATTGAATATCGATAGCAACGTAAATATAAAACACAGTATACAATTATACAGAACCTACATCCAGCCATATTTACATTAGAAATGTACTCTATTCACCAGCAGTTTCAACTTTAACATGTCAAACACTCGCACAGTCGCTGCAGGAAAGTTATCATTATTACATATATATAACCTGTTTGTTACAATAAGAGTACAAAACAAATAAGCAAATTACAATGCTCATACAAGGATATATCAATAGGGAATTAAAATGTTCTTCCAGGTGCCCGAGCCTATCCGAACATAATTATGCCACAATCCTGAATGTTTTATAGTCCTTCAATGAAAAAACATTTTTGATATTTTTTTTATTTCAACGGGTAAATATAATTTCAACATTTTTCAACCTGCCTACCCTGTTTTCTTTACTAGTTGTTACCAGAAGCATTTTAAGGCTTATATAGCCTGTAGAAGAGTGATACACTGTCATAAAAAGCATTAACAGAAAATATATATATGTTTTAAATACTAGTTACAGTAGGACACAGGACAGAGATACAAATGATTGATGTCTTTGTAATAAATAGAACATATACATAGAACACTGCCTCTAACAGTATTATTATACCGGAGCCATTACATGTTTGCATATACCCACCAATCTAAAATACATGCAGAAAGTATAATAGTTGATGAAGTGGACAAGCTTTGTCTTGAATCAACTCTTTACTTCATGATATTACCTCACAGTACTCCGATGGTTTACACAATCTAAAATATCCCTTATCAAGTAAATTAACTGAATCAAATAAAATAGTTAAATCTCAAATGAACCCTTTAATCCATGACATCACTTGGCAACAACCCAATGTTTACACAATGTAACAAGTTGCCTTTCAATACTGCTATAGGTCAACGGACAAATCATCAAATGGAGAAAAGGCTTTAAAAACATGTTCATCAACAAATATACAAGAAAATCTAAACAACAAATTTAAAGTCCCAGTTTGAAATTTGTCCAAATCAACAAATAATAATTTATTTATTTAATTACATACATTGTGATCACAAGGGGCCATATTTGATCTTAAATTATAACATTATTTTTCAACATAATTGTAGTTGAATTTATCTACACAGTTCTGTTACAAAATCACATGAACTTATTGATGACGGGGTCATACATAAATTGGCGCTCTGTGAACATTGAAAACAATTACAAATTTCAATGAAGTTCTAACATCTAACAAATTTGTTAACACTATTTACATAAAGTTGTTTTGCCATTTATGATAGAGATTGTTGAGCAGCACAAAGTAGATACCTTGTTCCAATACTCCCTATTATACTCATATACTTACTACCAGGACAGTACTGATAATTGCATGATTAGAATTGACTTAGAAACAGGTACATTTTTGTATACCCGGTACACATCAGACATTGATTTGTCCAAGGTGGCAATATAAAGAGTTAACTTTAAACGAGTATAATGATTTGATACTCAGAGTGCATCACAATACAAAAACTGTTGTAAACTTGTAGTTTGGTAAATGTGCTGAATCAGCTTCTTACAAATCGTCACATTATATATTACAGCAAGAGAGGTCTGAAGAATTTGATGTGGCATGTCAGAAGAGGTTATCATTATAGTATATCACACAGTATTAATCATTGAATTTGTTTCAGTTAAGTGAAACAACTGTTCTGGGCCGGTATTTATAAAGCATCTTAAGTGAAAACTTAGAATTTTCTTAAAATCTCAAATTTTCCTTAAGTGTATCAGCTGAAGATGAAACTTAATATTAACAACTATTTACATTGTTTGGAAGTATTATGTAAAGAGCTACAGTAATTATATAGAAAACATGGGATATTTTTCGTTTCATGTGAAATATGAGCAGCTCAATATTTTAACTTAAGTCAAAATATTTAAGTTTTCACTTAAGATGCTTTATAAATACCGGCCCTGGTAATTATGAATAAAGCGATTCTGAAGGTCAAATCATTTACATTCATTGTTGCTTTCATATTGTACTTTAAACTTCCCATCCATTCAAACAAAGTTAGCCTCTTGGAGACCTCTTCATACATTTTTAAAATCATTCAGTCGTGCTAAGGATATTTAGCTAAAAATTTGACGTTCAAATTGGCAATATCATTACAAGTATATAAATACATCACACATACAAGTCAAGACTCGCACTCCACAACTTGGCATACTAGGTCATATCACAGACTGTGAAGCACTTGATACATCTTGACTGGACATTTATATGTGATAAAAAATAGTGTACATTAGGCCACATTCTCACTACCACGCTTCACATGATCACCATATTGTACAACAAACATACAGGCAATTTTTAAACATTAACAAATCAATGTGAACATATACCAGTATTAAGGTTCAAACTTTGTCACAAGTTTGAATTTTTAGAAAACGAGTAAATTTCCCAGAAACGCATGTGAATGTCCATGTACCTGGTAGTAATCAGATAAATGAAATAAGGTGTTTCTATAGAGTACATGTATCAGGCAGGAGTGGGAAAAAGCACAATGTTGTAAAGTTGAAAATCACAATATAAGTCAAACATCACAGACTATTGTTGCAATATGTCAGCAGTTAGCTGCGGAGGAGATGCTATTCATGTCTGAATCGGTCATTAGAATAGATGTAATATTGTCAGTAAGCATAGAGTTAGCGTTGTTATCTGCTGCTACAATCTGAGGGGAATCTCGGCTCCCTGATGCTCCACACTGATCAGTATTATACTGTTTCCCTTTAGGGTCAATGTCCCCTTTTTCTACATTTTCTAGTCCCTCAGGTGGCTTCATTTTGGAAAATTCTTCCCTGAGCTGGTTGTAATGTTTCTGAAAAATACAGGAAAACATGCTCAGTCAATAATATCTTATGCACGATAACTGTGTAGGACTTAACATTCGATGAAAACAGCAATAAATAAGCACATGTACCATAATAGATGTAGAACATGTATGCCCCCATGGCAGCCCAATAGTCGGATAGTAAAGGTCACAGTGACCTGGTTCATTGACCTCAAAATATATAAAGGTCATCTACTGTTGCTGACCAACCAACATGTAAAGTTTGACGATCCTGGGGGCAAAGTGATCTTGTGTTATTGAACTAAAACCATTTGATATTCTGACTGACCAACATATGCAAAGCAATAAACCCCCTCATCAAGAAATGGGGGGGATATAACAAAGAAATCATGTTTTTTGTAAAGTATGAATTAGACTAGTACCTTGAGTGCCATAGTGCTATGTGAAATGGTCCTTCCAGTTCTTTTATCATTACAATATGTCTCCATCTCGGATATCCAGTCTTCACATTGGCGTAAGATCTTGTGCCTCTTCAACCAGAAGTGTTTCAGTACCACATCCTTGAAACACGGTGGAGCTGATTTGATTTGTTCTAATATTGCCCACTTAACTGTAGCCTGTCGAATATTGGCATCGTATTCACGAGAACTGGCATTTCCAGACTGGGTACCACGAGATCTCTCGTATCCGGGCTCGTTAAAGTATGGTTCACAAACTAGGATTAGAGATTGGATTGAAACAAGAACCTGAAACAGAAGAGTCAATAACAATATAGAAGATTATTAGTAAATAGGAAATAGGAAACAATTCAACTTAGACACAATTGTTGCATTTTATACAAACCTTTTACAAAGTATTAGCAAAATGGTGATGGAATTTGGATACTTTATATAATAACTATAAAGTTGGTTCACATTTGTAGCTGGTGGTCCCCTATTAATTTTCCCTGGACATGTCATGGTTCATTTATACAGTGGCACAGTAAGGATAATAATAAAGTGAAACAGCGACAAGCTCACCATTACAGTGTAAAACCAACTACTGTAAAAAATTTAATCATTTAATTTTGATGGGACAAAATTTCGTGGTTTTGGTAAAAAAAATTGGTTGATGTGATTTATAAAGGGGCTTCTAGACATCTATAATTTTCAATCAAACACAGTTTAGTGAATTTATGTACACAAGATAAATTTTACTGAACCATAATAGTTCAATTTAACCAAGCTAACACAATTAAATCAAACAAACCTGTAAGAAACTAGATGTTTGTGAGCTCCATTTTTCTTCAGGTCGACCATGCCAGGTATTCAGCACACTTAAACAAACCTGAAACAATATGATGATGTATATGATAATACGAAATACTCTCCAAATACAACCACATACTGCCAAACAAGGTACAGATTAAAAGTGTTAATGTATTCAATGATAATGTTGTTTCACAACCATGTTTATATTGTATTCAACTGCTTATTCATCTAACCAGGTTTCCTCGACTGTTTCCTAACCATTACTTACTTCCCTTCCATAAGGAACCAGCAACTTCTCCGCATGTCGAGGAAAATCTAGATTGTGATCAAATTTTCATATAAGGGTACACCAAGTTGCAACCCAAAATCAAACCCAGATCTCTGGGTAAAACATCCAGCAGACCAACCCCTAACAATTGCTGCACCTCTTTTAATACGCACAAACAAGATAAACATAATAGCACATACCTTGCCGTCATTGTATAAGTTTGGATTGAACCTAACAGTATGATTGCCCGTAGTCTCAAGATTGATATAAGGTGGTGCATTCGGATAATCCTGTGGAAAGTAGACATCAAACTCAAAACAACCGTTAGCATACGGTGTATCCTCGGGTCCAGTTATCAAAACCTGAAAGGGGAGATAAATACTCCTGTACTACTGTAAAATCATTGAATTTCGATGGTTAGAAATTTCGTGGTTTTAGTAAAAAATACCATTTTGATTCATGGATTTTGCATTTCAGGTAATAAATGCAAGGGTCAAAATTATTGTTGGGTGGGATTAAATATCGTGGTTGATGTGAACCAAGAAATCCTTGAGATTTAATTCCCCATGAAAATTAATTATATTACAGCATGTGCAAGTGAAACAGTAAGGACTTCTTTTATACTTGCAATACAACAGAAACTTAATTTTTTATGCTCAAATAAATAATTTGGACAGATGAAAGTAAAGATGTTCATTTCAATTTTATTGCTGGCTATAGAACAAATTTTATATGGCCATTTTAAAATACCAATTCTGATTCAAGTTCTGTAGCCACATAAACACAGTTTGTACGGGCCAATAGACTGATGGACAAAGCAGCAACAATATGCTACCATGAAATCTTTTGGGAGTAAAGTTATCATTTATCTATGAAAAGTTAAATATAGAGAAAAGCAAAAATGGACTTGAAAATCGAATTCTTAATTTTGTTGTGGTCTTTATATTAAGAGAGGTTTTATTGTAATAATAATTACCTTCATAATATCCAGCCTTTCTTCATCACATCGGACAAATACACAACTACTGACTGACAATGGGAGGGATGTTGATAAAGTCACTGCTTCTTGTGCTAGACGACGTATTCTTGTAGGATTTTTGATGTCTCCAGCTGCCTTTACACTTTTTTCATAATGATGATGTACAGTAAATTTGATAGACGTGCCTTCATCATTCACCATCTCATACTGGTCTGTAAACATACGCAATAGTTCATGACAATTAACTATCTCTCAATGAATAGCCTAGAGAAATATCCTCAGCATACCCTTGGGTCAATGGACATAATCATAAATGAGGTGTCGAGAGTGATTAATGTAAGTTGTAACTTGTAAATCATACATCTATTCATATCGTCTTTAAATATTATTTTAAGCGAATTTTTATGCAATATAATAGTGACTTATACCACAAAGAACTTAGGAATTCTTTCATGAAATCAATGATTTATAAAATATGATGAAATATTTCTTACCAAATTGTAATTTCTGCATCTCAGTGAGGTAAATCTGATCTATACTTTCTTGTGATGAATCGAGAGATATATCTTGTACTGTTTCCTGATCCTCACAACTTGTACCTGAACATATAATATAACATGTGTTAATCATCGTACATATAATATAACATGTGTTAATCATCGTACATATAATATAACATGTGTTAATCATCATACATATAATATAACATGTGCTAATCATCATACATATAATATAACATGTGTTAATCATCGTACATATAATATAACATGTGTTAATCATCGTACATATAATATAACATGTGTTAATCATCATACATATAACACATGTTATCATCGTACATATAATATAACACATGTTAATCACCGTACATATAATATAACATGTGTTAATCATCGTACATATAATATAACACGTGTTAATCATCATACATATAATATAACACATGTTATCATCGTACATATAATATAACACGTGTTAATCACCGTACATATGATATAACATGTGTTAATCATCGTACATATAATATAACATGTGTTAATCATCATACATATAATATAACACATGTTATCATCGTTCATATAATATAACACGTGTTAATCACCGTACATATAATATAACATGTGTTAATCACGGTACATATAATATAACATGTGTTAATCATCGTACATATAATATAACATGTGTTAATCATCATACATATAATATAACACATGTTATCATCGTACATATGATATAACACATGTTAATCACCGTACATATGATATAACATGTGTTAATCATCGTACATATAATATAACATGTGTTAATCATCATACATATAATATAACACATGTTATCATCGTACATATAATATAACACCTGTTAATCACCGTACATATGATATAACACGTGTTAATCATCGTACATATAATATAACATGTGTTAATCATCATACATATAATATAACACATGTTATCATCGTACATATAATATAACACGTGTTAATCACAGTACATATAATATAACATGTGTTAATCATCGTACATATAATATAACATGTGTTAATCACTGTACATATAATATAACATGTGTTAATCATCATACATATAATATAACACATGTTATTCACCGTACATATAATATAACACGTGTTAATCACGGTACATATAATATAACATGTGTTAATCACTGTACATATAATATAACACGTGTTAATCACCGTACATATAATATAACATGTGTTAATCATCGTACATATAATATAACATGTGATAATCATCGTACATATAATATAACATTTGTTAATCATCGTACATATAATATAACACATGTTAATCATCATACGTATAATATAACATTTGTAAATCATCGTACATATAATATAACATGTCTTCATCATCGTACATATAATATAACATGTCTTCATCACCGTACATATAATATAACACGTGTTCATCACCATACATATAATATAACACGTGTTAATCACCGTACATATAATATAACACGTGTTATTCACCGTACATATAATATAACAGGTGTTAATCACGGTACATATGATATAACACGTGTTAATCACCGTACATATAATATTACACGTGTTAATCACCGTACATATGATATAACACATGTTATTCACCGTACATATAATATAACACGTGTTAATCACGGTACATATAATATTACACGTGTTAATCATCGTACATATAATATTACACGTGTTAATCATCGTACATATAATATTACACGTGTTAATCACCATACATATGATATAACACGTGTTAATCACCGTACATATGATATAACACATGTTATTCACCGTACATATAATATAACACGTGTTAATCACGGTACATATAATATTACACGTGTTAATCATCGTACATATAATATTACACGTGTTAATCATTGTACATATAATATTACACGTGTTAATCACCATACATATATTATAACACATGTTAATCACCGTACATATAATATAACATGTGTTTATCAAACATTAAGAAACATCCTAAATTAAATGCTGAAAGTGTAGTGGTATATACAATAAGAAGAATAAAGGTTTCTCAAATCGATACACCAATTAATAGAAAGCTTAAGGTAGCAGGTAAAATTAAGTAACTCAGATTAAGTTAAACTTTAATGCAAACCAACTGGCAGATATTTTCTTCAATTTTTATAGATAATTAGAGGTTAATACACGACATAGCTGGGCCGGAAGGCGATAATCGGCCTGGAAAATTAATAATCACCTCGAGGGCTTTAGCCCGAGGGTGATTTTTCATGCCGGGCCGATTATCAACTTCCGGCCAGGCTCTGAAGTGTATTAAAGTCTTTAATACAATTGTTCAATTCAAAAACTCAATGGGATTAACAACAACTCACGTTTAGTAAATTTCATGGAGATCTACAGTCATTTTTGATTAAAATCTTGTACATTCATAAAACTGTCAAAACAATTTCAACCTAACGTCATTTTAGCTCCAACGTGACGTCATTATGACTCCAACGTGACGTCATATTAACCTTAATAACGTAACGTGCTTCCATTCAACAGGCCGATTACGATCATGAGTTTGCGGACCGGGCCGATAGGCGATAATCAATCACGTGATGGTCATAATCAGTCTGAAATAGGCTCATTTTTGTTACTATATATAGTAACAAGTGTATTAAACAGTTTTATAGCCTAGGTCAGGTAAGTCTTTTAAGCAAACTTGCAGACAGGAATTTTCTGATCTTTTTTATAGATTTTGTTTATAGTTTTTACCTTCATGTTGTTTGAGCCTATGAGTTGCTATGCGTACAATTCTTGCTGTATTTTGTATATCTGGTATCAACATGGCCAATCCTTCATTCTCCTCTTCCTCCTCCATCTTACCTTTATTTGATCTGTACAGAGAAATCATACATACAGAATGATACATCAATCACATCTCAATACAACTAGAAGAGCTCACTACACAAATGAGACTGCATTCCGTACTGCGTTGGTCCCACTGAGACTTTTTTCCTTCGGCAATGTACTGCCAATTTAATAAATGATCATCAAGAGGCATGAGGAAAAGGGTCGTTATGGTCTAGAGGATGCTTTGGGGTAATCATTAGAAAATTTGTGATATCCCTGTTCCCAATGACTCCCAGAGCTTATTTATTTAAATGGAGAGTATATCACTGAGGCAAAAAATACTCCGTGGGACCAAGGCATAAAGGCTTTTGCTCCAGTGGAAGCCTTGTCCATAACAAATTGCTGAGTCATTCAAGGGCCATAATTCTGTTGAAATGTTTGATACTATAAGATGGCTTTGATAATGTTATGTGTTTATGATGGTAAACAAGTATGCCAAGTTTAAAAGCAATACCTTGATGGACTTAAAAAATATGTGAGTTTCATTATTTTGAAGCGAACAAACGAACAGACAACGGACAGGTACATCGCTATATGCCTCCGCATCAGTAGATGCCAGGACATAAAATATTCTAGGAGAACAAGTCCAAACACATTTTGTTACATCCATCCAGGATAAAATCAATATGTCCCACCAACTATGAGAGGAACATATAATACCTCTATGTGTCTAGTATCAATTTGGCAAATTTCTATCCTTTTTTCTTTTTAAAAAGATGTTTTAGTAAGTTTTCAGGTGAGCCATTGGAATGATATTTTGAAATTTGATATAAAGCACTCACTTTGTTGAACTGTAACAGTCTACTGGTGTAACAGGCCCCATCTTTCCCCAGGTACTTTCCTGCCCGGGGGAAGAAATGGGCTGGCCCAGTTCTTCCCCTGGAGGGAAAGGAGGTTTAGTCAGTTTCTTCCCCCGCCAGGCGTCTTTTTCCCCAACCCCGGGTGTCTTTTTTCCCCATCTAAAAGGAAGGAAAATTTTGTCACATGTTAATAATTTATAATACAAGAAACATGGCAATTCTGCTAAACCAGATTTTCAATACAAGCTACCTGTCATCAAGATTCCGAACTTAGTAAGTGAGCGGAATTCTTTTTCTCTATTTTAATTAACAGTGACCTAGTCCCCAGTGTTCTCACTCTTAATTCCACACAAGCTACACACATAGCCAGTTTCATCATGAGATCTCCTAACTGGAAGCATTTTATCTCCTTTTACAAGTTGAACTAGTCTTCATTAGTCCGATAGAACTACTTAATGCCTTCACCACTCAAAATCGAAAGCAATAATTTTCAACCTTTTGCATTTAAATGTATTGAAAGGCATGTCTCTTTGACTTTAGTCTCACCTTTCATTCAAATTTGAGGAGGAAGAAACTGACTATTACACCAGTATCAATTTTTTTTTTAAAGAAATTGAGAATTAATTCACTTGGGATAAAGCTAAAACTACCACTTTTTCAAGAAGAGGACTTACTTGAGTCGGCTATGGTATGTATCAACACAACTTCTCATTTTATCTAGTAGTTCACATACTGCTGTGGCTGCATCACTACCATTCTCCTTGTCTAGTGGTAGTAGTAGTGGAATCAATGTTGGACACACCGAGATACCTCGTAATAATTGTAGTAATGCTCTATACAGGGAAACATGTCTGAAATATAACACAGTAATAGTGGAATCAATGTTGGACACACGGAAATACCTCGTAATAATTGTAGTAATGCTCTATACAGGGAAACATGTCTGAAATATAACACAGTAACACTTGATAACTATATCAGACTAGAAGAGCTTTTGACACAAAAAGTAAGCACAAAAATCAATGAATGGTACATTCCTGACAATGTACCCAACTAGGCTTGGTAACAAGTATGCATATGAAGTTTCATTGTTATCATACCATTAGTTAAGGAGAACAAGAACAGAACATTGTGGCCTCCATCTCGATAGACTAGCAGCACAAAATTAATATATTCCATTCTACGTTACAAGTGCTTCTTTCTGTGGAGAAAAAATCATAAAAATTTCTTAGTAAATTTCTACGCTAAAATCATTTCATGCTAGACAAAAATAAGATTTACCTCGCCATATCTAACACTGAGTCGTTTCTGAGGTATGATGATAGAGCTGGTACGAGGCAGGATTGTGTTAACATCTCTGGTACAATATCAGGTAACAATGTTCGTTCACTAGCCGGCTCATAATCACTCTCATCAAAGTTCTCTGGTACATTACCACTAGGATTTATATAACTCGCCAAAACCTACAATATAACAGTGGTGATTTAATATTAGTTTATACTTTTGAAGTTTGTCTATAAAAAGTTCTACAACTTATCTTAATATCTTTTTACATGGAAAAAAGCTGCGTTCTGCAATAAACTCAATTATTGATGAGGAGCAGCAACATATTCTTCACTTCCTTTCATGAAGGCATCATATAAATGCTGAATTTATACAATAGAACAGTGTTTGAAATAGATGTTTGGTGAAATTACAAATGACTATCTCTGTCATTACTTGTACTATTGTCATTTTTCTAGTGCAGCAAATCCAGATTTCCAGATTATTCAAGAATTGTAAGACTCGTGTAGAATCAGGCATTCTATGTGTGTATTGGAGCAGATCTTAAACCATCTTTACCTGCAGCAAGCATGTCACATGTTCCTCTTCACTTTTCTGACGTATCAGAGCTTGTTCAGCATCCCAGCTTGATGTGGTCGATCCTGTACCAAAACCCGTACCCTTAGCCCAGTATTGTTGTGATTTCTCTTCGGTAGATGTTGGTTTCTGACTCGGAGATGATGTGGGGGTTTGCATTGAGCTTAGTATTGAATATGCCTGTAATATAAAGGGTAGATTTACATTTTTAGTATTATAACTAAAGACTTACCAGTTCATAATTAATTTACAATTTCTATCACTGGTTTTAGCAAGCTTTAACTACACTTACTTAAAACTATCAGACTTTTTAAGGATTTAGATGTAAACATATTTTTGATTGTAGTATCCCAAATGACCCAAAAATGTTGCTGTGATCTTAATCTTTACGGAAAATATTTTCAAAGGGCTAGTTTTTTCTTCATGTTTTTAAAATTCCTCAAAAATAGTTTTCTGGCAGAAATACTTTTTATTAATTTTGAAATTCTTGAACTCTTCACAACAGGTGTCGGACGTTGTTTATTCTATACATCGCACCTAATTGACAAAATACAAACATTTGAGACCTTACCTCTTGATGAAAACCTGGTACATTGACTCTCGGGGAATGATGGCTAAGTACGGATAGACAAGCCAGAATGAGATGTAGTGCTCCATTCTCGAGGCACATACGCCTGAGAAGGACTCCATCATCTGTTGTTAAAGGGGTAGTATCAAATAATGTCTTCAGCACAATAAAGGGTAATGTTGGTAGAGCACTGGCAATGGGAGAAGTCAATATCTGACCTGTAAACAGAGAACAAATACATATTACATATTCATGTATCAAGCAAAAAGGAAACGACTACTACCGGGTAAATAGTGTAGTGATTATTTCACGCTTGCTGTAATTCAATAATACATTGGAGATGTCAACATTTGACTAGTATCGGAAAAAAATATTCATCAGTCTTTTGAATGCAATTACAGTCAGACCTATCTGTAAATACATGTTAGCAGTCTTTACATACAATTTGAAATACAGTTTTAAATAGTCTGGAGCTGTTCTCAATGTAACTGGAATACATGTTCACACGTTTTAAACTTCAAAATAAAACTGAAATTTAAGTGGGGTTGTTTTAGTTAGTGAGGATATGCTTTGCAAGTTTATAGAATTAGTGAACAAAACGAAAATGTAATCCGAGCGAAGGTTTCAGATTTTACAGTAAAGTGAAGATCCTACCTCCTCCGCCATCATCAGTAACCCCCAACATTAGACGTAGCAAGCACTGTGCTTTCTTCCTTTCCTTCAGTAATACTTCAGCATAACCAGGCAATCTCAGAAAGAGACCAAATGCTACCAGTGAATGTGGTGGAATGGTTGGATTTCCTATATGATGTCCACGATTCGTTTGTGGCACAGGAGACATTGGTTCATATAACTGAAAACAAAATTGTAAATGATATATCGTTGGGACACATTTTCTTGAAATTCATATCATGATTCACAAGAGTTGCAAAGCTCACCATCCTATAACCAGTGATTTCAGTTTTGACAAACCTAATGTTCAAATACTTTCTTACTGAAGTATTTCTCACACTACCTGCACAAATTGTCGACTAAGGTTTTCCATTTTGAAAAAAAAACATCTATTGAAATTTTGATTGTACATTATCTAGAAATAAATTATCTTAAGGGTGATTGTAATTTCAACATGCAATAATATAAGTGTACAGCCAATGGATTAAGTAATTGGAAAAACTAGTAACTTAACGTTGTAGTGTGGACGTTCTGTAGACTGTGTTGCTTCACCAGAAGCTCATAAAATGTTCAAATATGTCAGTTTTTGGAAGATATGTTATGAATTTTTGACAATATTACTGGAAATAAATTCTAATTTTGAGCCACAATACTCCTTACTCTTGCGATATCAGGTTATATACACCATATGGGAAAACTTACATAAGTGTAGTAGTCCTCTGGATACGAGTCGACAGTGACCCAATCTTGATTGGGATCAGTAGTAGAGTTAGCATTAGGTGTTGTCTCCCCTGAGTCAGCGGCTGTAATCTGACTGGAGATCTCTGGATAGAGTAGAGGAAGATGTTCTGCTAACAATGCAAGACCATTAACACTAGCAAATACTTGTAGTGATGTAGGAAATGATGGTGAGGTCAACATGACAGCATCTGGTATATCATCTACATCATCCGTAATATCTACAATACAAGTTGTGACGTTAAAAAGTTTATATCTACAATAGAAGTTGTCACATTAACAATGTTATACAAGGCATAATACCACAATGTTACTTATCATGTTATCAATACCTAGATATGAACAGGTTCGTTTTTTTTTTAAATTAAAAATTAACTGAAAATACAACAATCGGACCGTAGTTGTTGAAAGGAACCCTCTCCATCATACAGCTTGCCGTAAACAATTACCAACAAGCCCCAGTCACTGGCAGTCAGATAAACCTGGTTAACAATATAAAGTAACATACCCATTCTCAAATCTATTGGCCCAGTTTGTAGCTGCAGTGTGAAGTCTAACATATTCAATCCTTGAGTGAGACCTTGACCTTGTAGTACATGGATCAGCTGTGACAGAGTTAATTCTGATGGTAGAGACTTATCTGAAATAGTATCATTTATACAACATTAGAACACTACTGGCAAAGGAGATGGTTCCGGACAGAAATCGCATAAAAAGCTTCCCCTGGAGTTAAAAATAGATTTTTTCTCAGATTTTTTTGTGTTTACAAATACCTTGGTTCAGAATCTTTGCTAAAAAAAGGTTTCCCGAAAAATGACGTCATGTGAACCGCAAAATATTGGGGCCTGAAAAGGGGCACTTTTGTGCTATTTTCAACGATATTACCGTAGATATACCGGACAGTCTGCCTCGAATATTTCACGACGAATATTTAGAAACATATTGCCAGGAAATATTTAGAACAGGGTTCCTTCTTCACAATCGTGCAAAAATATGTCAATATTTACGACATGACAACACGTGACGCAGATGTTTTCAACCCAGGGGGCGCTCGTGACAGGTTAAATTCCAATCCATACCGTATCTTGTTTACCGGCCGAAAATCGAAACAAAATGTGTAAAAAGTTTTTCAGATTAATTGACAAGATATCAAAAAAAAATTCTCAACAGATAATGAGGACAATTTTCGTCTTTTGCGCTAAAGTAAGTGCTGGACGAAAAAATAAAAAATAAAAAAATTTTTTTGAAGGCGCCGCCGTGATTCGATCGCTGGACCTTAGCATCAGAAAATTACTAAGCGAGCTGCTTAACCACTCGACCACCGATCTCATTACAGAATTTTGAACTAAATAATTGAACATAATAAAATCATTGATGCCTCGCGCTATGCACGCGCTATATTGCGCATGCGCACTAAATTTGTTTACCCCCCCAGCGGTGCTGATGTCAAAATCACAACAGCAGACGATATTTTCGGTATATGAGTAATTATTTGTTGATTTTGGTGGGTTTTTTTCTTCCAGATTTCCTTTAAATACGCCCCTGAGTGATTTGATACCAATATCAATGAATTATTTAACTAAATAAACCGTCTAGACCGTTTGTCCGGAAGCTTCTCCTGTCCGGAATCATCTCCCTTGGCAGTAGATGTAGCAAGAAAGTATGTGTAGGATTAATAACTTTTCAAAGAATTATTTTAGCCAGACCAGGGCCAGGGCATAAAACCTTGGCAAGGGCATTTTTTATAAATTTGTTTTTAAAAGATAAGATGACTTTATTTAACGTTGATTATGACTAACATAAGAAACATAAGCTTCAAGCTTGTATTCGACATAACAAAGAAATCAGATATTTATGTCCTCCGTCAGTGGTCAGAACCAAATGACCACACAGTTACAAATGACTCAGTCATCAAAAACAAACAAATAACATAACATAATACAGCAAACTAGAAAATATATCATCAGCAAATCAAAGGTGATCTTTCATTTTATACAGTTTAAAATAGAATTTTCTCTCATCCAACCTACAGTTTTTTTCTGCACCAACGATGGATATATTCATGTCAGTTCTAGTATCATCAAGCATGGCAGTATGTATAAAGCTTGATCCTTTTAAAATCATTTTTATGCTTTGTGTGCCACTTCTACTTCTTGTTGGACTCTAATTACAATATCAAGAATCATTTAGTTCGTACTAATTTATTTATGCCCATTATGAAACAAGTTTTTCAACTCATATTAATCACTCTGGACACCTCATTCCTATTGTTATCCATCAATACGAGGGTATGAGAGAAGGGAAGCCAGTTTCCTTTAATGCTGAGCATCTAGCAAGGCATAGGTACCATTTTTTCATCTTTGGTATGACGTAAAGAGTCATGCTCAGCTTTCGTTGAACCAAGTATACTGTTTCAGGAGTCCAGTCCACCAAACGGAAGAACATACAGATATAAACTACATGAAGTATTATATATACAGTTGTACATTAATATACTTACTTGTAATCAGTTTATGACATAAAGATAAGACTGGAATGCTGAATTGTTTGGACATAGGATTATTGTTGCGACCTCGTCTTGTTGGTGGTCGTGGTGGTAATGCAGATTTAGAGGTTGACGTTGACTGGCTTACTGGTTTGTCTTGTATGCCACTTTCTGTACAATGATATAGAGAACAAACTTGTAAACAACTGTATAATAAATAATACTGTAAAATCATTTACTTTCAATGGGACGAAATTTTGTGGCTTTGGTAAAAAGACCATTTCAATAGGACCTTTATTCGTGGATTTTGCATTTCATGTAATAAATACAAAGGTCAAAATTATTTTTCGATTGGGATTTGATTTGTGGATAAAGGTAAACCACATAATCCATGAAATTTAACTTCCCCTAAATTAAAGATTTTACTGTATCATACTTACTGCAGAGATGTATAGATGTACAGCATGCCATTTAACAAATCAGGAACATAGCTTCAACTCTTTGTGTTTTAATTCTTTTTTCTAATATTGTTCTAAACCCCAATTTTGGTCAAATTCAAGCAGCAAAGGAGATATCAGTAGCATTTGCAACGATTTTGGTAAACCCGAGAGCTCTTACACTCAAAGTGGATGGTCAAGTATAAGGCTATCAAGGCTGATTTACCTGTTTTAAGTGCCGACATATTTTCTATGACATCAACAATTTCCAGACCTATCTGACATGTACTCTCCTTGGATTCATCAGACTTCTTACCATTTTGTACATCAAATAACTGGGCAGCTAAACTAGGTGTATCTGTAAAACAATGAATCAACTGATGAGTGAAACAAGTTATGTAGACTTGACCATAACAATGGTGCACATGCATTGCGTATCAACACAAAATGGGAGCTGCTGAAAAATAGGAAAACTGTGAATTCTATGACCATAATAATTGTTTTTGCTAATCTTCTAAAATCTTGTTACAGACTTAAAGTGATTGTATTTTATAACAATTTTGTAAA
Source organism: Spisula subtruncata (assembly GCA_963678985.1). Taxonomy (NCBI): domain Eukaryota; kingdom Metazoa; phylum Mollusca; class Bivalvia; order Venerida; family Mactridae; genus Spisula; species Spisula subtruncata. The sequence goes on from OY787661.1 coordinate 24,075,638, forward strand.
ACTGGAGCATATCTTTATTGTAAGTCATTAGTTCTAATGTTCATTGAGCCTTTTGGGAGTGCTCTAAAATTCTGTCAGATTTAATGATCAACATCATCTAACAAGCAAAAGTTCATGGATCGAGTTAGTGTTTCTGCATTGAAGATGATAAATCTATGCTTATGCTCCCCACTGAACAGTTTCTCTCATAAAAATATACATACCCGATATTTTGTTTGTTAATTCACCAACAGTCGTATGTATGTTGACTTGCATAGTTCTGAACCTACGACCGGCCCCAAATCTTGGATGTTGTAGGCAGCCATGTGTAACAGGAACATGGATCTGACAATGTTTAGGTGACGCCCTAAATGCAACCAGTATAGTCTCATCTTCTAATAATACTTGTAGAAATAGTCTCCGTGTAAACCCAGATAGAGGACATATACCAAGTCCAGCTGTAAATATGAAAAGTGACACTTAAAATACAGTTGAAATCATTAAGAAGAAAAACAGCCACATCATTCTGCAGCATATAATCAATTTCATTGACAGTAAATCATATTTTAACTAGAAGGGTTTGACACAAAAAAGTATGTCTCCCATAAAGGGCCATAACTCTGGCAAAAAATGATCTAAAATTCCTGACAATATGCACACATGAGCTTGGTACCTAGTATTCATGTGAGGTTTCATTGAAATTCATCCGATACACCAGGAGAACTAGCATGGACAAACATTGTGGCATCCATGCTATTGAGCACAAGATCAATATGTCATCCACATCATACAGAAACATCAACTTCATTGACTGTACATTTGTAATACTTGTAAATACAGTAAAACCTTTCGTCAGAAATAATCAGAATTACTTTTTTGGTGCAGCATATCCGAATTTACGGATTGTTCTGTATTTGAAGAACCATGAAAATGTCCTTTATAATATACATTGTAATTATACTAACCGGCTTTATTGGTAGAACCCTGTTCCTTGATGACATCATACAAGACTTTGGCAAACAACATCTGGTTTGGTATATGACATGATACTACACTACGAAAGAAGTTCAGTGATGCTGTCTCAATACATGCTCTCTCAGAAGCTGATATCAACTGTAAACACACAAACACATATAACACTTTATTTTTTAACAAGACTGCGTTCAATAAATGCTTATGCCCCCGTGGAAGCCATGTCAATAAGTGTAAGTCCAAAATTAGGTCAAGGTGAAGGTCAAAATGGAGTCAGGTGATACAGGCGTGTGGATAGTGGTCATATAAAACATCCATGCAAGTTTGAAAGCTTTGTAGCAAGCCATATAAATGCTAGAAGAAACGGTCAATTTGGGTTAACCAGGCCGGACGGACGAACTATATGCCTCCCGATCTATCGATGCGGGGGCATAAAAATGAATAATGGACGGTGATTCTGACACTTAGCAAAATGATGTTAAGTTAAAATTCCTAATTATACCTGGTTGACAATCATTGCATGGTGCTTGTATGATTTTAAGAATCATATAAGGTCGAGAAACTTTATGATCTCAGCACAATTCCTGGTCACAGTCCACATAGGCACAAACAGAGATAGCAAGGCATTGATAGGGTCTCTGAACAGTGACCTAATAGGGTGTCCAAGTGAGTCTCTTGTAATTATCATACAAGGATCAACAAGCCTCCGTCTCCAAATCTACATGAACATGATAGGATGGTATAACAAGCTCGCTTGAGCTGTCTTAATATGAACAACTTGATCATTTTTCCTGCCTCTATTTTAACCAGTCGCAACATTCTTAAAGTTCAATAATGAACCACACAAGGATTAAATAGCCCCTGATCAAATGTTTTATCTACTATACTATAACTCACCTCTACTTTCTGTGGTAGTGTTGATACAGATATAGGACTATGAAGTGGAGTATTGCACAGCATGGTGAGTAAGACCGGCCAGAATATATTACCATCTGCACCACCAAGCCAGTCTTTCATTGTTGGTAATGATGAGATCTCAGAGAAAAAGTTCAAAACAGCTGATACCATGTCTGTAGTTACTGTCAGACCTATAGTGTAATAGAATTGGTATGATATAAACAGGTATTTATCAGATAATCATAATACAAGTACATGAAATATGAGTTTTTTTTGACAACACAAACATAAGTATCACACAACAGTCATAACTCTGGCAACAATTACCTGGCCTAAAAAACTGACAATATGTACAACTAGGTTTGGTACCAAACATTAATTTATGTTCAGCTAACAATACCAACTGGTTTTTATTGCATAACGGTCTGAATAACCAATCATTTTTGCTCTGAAGTTATGAATTTGGTTAAACAAAAGTTTAGCCTTCTATGCAAATCCTCAGGGTCAAATAAAAGCTATTAGACAAAATTTTAGGGGTGAAAATCTGTCAAAATTTAACCACTGTTAGATTAAAATATTCTACTGAATAATGAGACAGTGTTATAAGATAAACATTACCTGTATGGTTAGTAGTAGTACTAGCACTGTCCCCGGTAGTTCCATTCATACTCTTACATGAATCAGATATACCTTCAGGTTGTGACCAGGAGTCGGCAAAGTTGGATATCACACGATTACAGAACTCAAACAATCCCTGAGCTAACACTGCGGGGAATCCTGACTCCAGAAGTTGTCTGGTTGCCAGGGACGACTGACATGACAGAGCTAATGTAAACAAATGTCGTTCATCTAAGCACATATGATTGATCTCGCGTAAGGTGACTGGTGGTGCTTGTTCCGGGTCATCCTCGGACTGTCCTAACGCACTACTTGCTTCCTTGGAATCATCAGTCAAACTATGATAGCTAGATCCATCCTTACTATCATCAGGTATAGATGCTGTCAGACCAAACTCTGGTGTTATCACAATACCTATCCACTCCATTATACGTGTAAATGAGTCCGGACATATATGACATATTGCACATAGAACGTAATCCACAGCCTTCTTTAAATGTGAATCTATACCAAGTACAGACGACCATTCATACAGGCAACTGTAAGTAAAGACATTAGCAACATGTTAAAGATGCATACACAAAATTGAACAAAATACAAAATATGTACGGAAATTGTTATTGACACAGGCAGAAGAACTTAAAGATGCAGCAAGACTTCAACAAGAATTATCAACTACTTGATAATAAAATGCAGAACATGTAAGTACAGTAATCACAAAAATGAATGATTTTCGAGGAAAGTGTTAAGTAACCAAAAATTTGATGGATCCTTTAAACTACATTAGACATTTTCCAGAATGGTCTTATTCTTTAGTAGTATATTGGCATTATTTGCATCAGACTTTTTCTTTTAAACCTGTCCAGTTTTCACCTGTGTATACAGCTTGATGCAGTAGCAAGAAATGTGTAGAAGATGTGATACTTACCTTACAAGATCTTTGGTAATCACGTGACTCAGGTTGTACTCTATCAATGTCTCATTGTTATACCACAGTATAGCTGCTATACAATGTACATGTGAGGGGGCGGGGCCAGGTAGTGTCATGTGTGACATCTGGTGTGACATATCACGATACCCATCATCGGAGAATACAGCTTTCCTCTGTAATGCTACACGAGCACTATCACCCAACCATTGTAGCATCGCCTTCAGCCTGTCCATCATAATAGTAACAAATGAAAGTATAATTCCACTTACAATATAGTTTCATTAATAAAACCACCAAAGTGGATCTATAGCAACTATTAATACCAAAACAGTTCATTAAACTTCATATAAATTAGTGCTTTCATTAAGTTAAGGTTGTAACTTCAATACATCTCAATAAAGTTGACGCACAGGTATTCATTCTAAATACATATGATTTATAGACGTCCCATAATATGAAAGAACAAGAGGGCCATGATGGCCCAGTATCGCTCACCTGATTATAAACCCTGCACCATTCCACCCAAAGGAATAATTTGAACATCTTGGTAGAAAACCACAAGATGATGCTACATACCAATTATCAAAACTCTAGGCAGTGTAGTTTTAGGCAAGAAGATATTAATATGTTTTCCCTATATAAGTCTATGTAAAACAGTGACCCCCGAGTGGGGCCAATTTTGACCCCAGGGGCATAATTTGAAAAATCTTGGTAGAGGACCACTAGATGATGCTACATACCAAATATCAAAGCTCTATGCAGTGTAGTTTTAGACAAGAAGATTTTTATATGTTTTCCCTATATAAGTCTATGTAAAACGGTGACCCCCGGGGCTGGGCCAATTTTGACCCCAGGGGCATAATTTGCACAATCTTGATAGGGGACCACTAGATGATGCTACATACCAAATATCAAAGCTCTTAGGCATTGTAGTTTTAGACAAGAAGATTTTTATATGTTTTCCCTATATAAGTCTAAGTAAAATGGTGACCCTCAGGGTGGGGCCAATTTTGACCCGAGGGAAATAATTTGAACAATCTTTGTAGAGGACCTCTAGCTGAGTCTACATACCAAATATGAAAGCCCTGGGCCAAGCAATTTCGGAGAAGAAGATTTTTTAAGGTTTTCTCTATATAACTCTATGTAAAACTAAGGGCCCCCGGGGCGGGGCCAATTTTGACCCCAGGGGCATAATTTGAACAATCTTTGTAGAGGACCTCTAGCTGAGTCTACATACCAAATATGAAAGCCCTGGGCCAAGCAGTTTCGGAGAAGAAGATTTTTAAAGGTTTCCCCTATATAACTCTATGTAAAACTAAGGGCCCCCGGGGCGGGGCCAATTTTGACCCAAGGGACATAATTTGAACAATCTTTGTAAAGGACTTCTAGCTGAGTCTACACACCAAATATGAAAGCCCTTGGCCAAGCAATTTCAGAGAAGAAGATTTTTTAAAGTTATCTCTATATAACTCTATGTAAAATTAAGGGCCCCCAGGGCGGGGCCAATTTTGACCCCAGGGGCATAATTTGAACAATCTTTGTAGAGGACCTCTAGCTGAGTCTACATACCAAATATGAAAGCCCTGGGCCAAGCGGTTTCGGAGAAGAAGATTTTTAAAGCTTTCCCCTATATAACTCTATGTAAAACTAAGGGCCCCCGGGGCGGGGCCAATTTTGACCCAAGGGACATAATTTGAACAATCTTTGTAGAGGACCTCTAGCTGAGTCTACACACCAAATATGAAAGCCCTGGGCCAAGCAATTTCAGAGAAGAAGATTTTTTAAAGTTATCTCTATATAACTCTATGTAAAACTAAGGGCCCCCGGGGCGGGGCCAATTTTGACCCAAGCGACATAATTTGAACAATCTTTGTAGAGGACCCCAAGGTGATGCTACATACCAAATATGAAAGCTCTAGGCCTTACGGTTTCAGAGAAGAAGATTTTTGAAGTTTCCTTTTTGAAAATCTATTTTTAGCCTGTGTGACCTAGTTATGCAATGGACTGGAATTTTTTTAACAACTTTGGTAGAGGTCCACCCAAGGAACATTCCTGTTAAGTTTTATCAAATTTGGCCAAGCGGTTTAGGAGGAGAAGTCGTTTGAAGAAATTGTTGACGGACGCACGACGCACGCCGCACGACGGACGACGGACATCTCGGTATGACAAAACCTCACCATGACCACATTGTGGTCAGGTGAGCTAAAAAGGAGATCAGCCGACATCAAGTATACAAGAAGAAGATATTACCTGTCTGCGGTCCATCTGTCCTGTACAGTACCCAGTTGATACAATATCTCCACGGTGGATTCATTAGCTATACCTCCCATCTTACCCAGATACTGCGAGGAAAATTCTGAAACAAAATCTATAAACATGAACAACTCAACTTTGACCCTGACAAACACTAGAAAATGTGGCACTAAACTAGGAAAATGGTAAAATGGTAAAGTTGTTTGAGCCATTGTTAGAAGTTTAATCTGCAAAATTTGCACTTGTACAATTAGCCGAGTAATTCTAGGTTTTACAAGCAACTTCTGTAGGAATTATGAATAAATGCATATTCAACTTTGCTGATTAGGACCATAGTTACAAATCTGACATTAAGTTACAGGCTTAAGTTATATTGAAAGTAAAACACTTTCTGCCAAGGATAAAATGCATGATTGTAGCAATTCTGGATGCTTCAAAATTCTAATCCATCTTTAAAAACTAAAAAATAATCCAAACAGCTTTCTCACCATTATCGGACACAGCAGAATTACTTCTAAGTATGTTATCAATCAGTGCCAGTCCGAGATCTCCCGAATGTAAGCCAAGTTTTTGTAATACTGCTTCTATAGTAGGAGAATATACCATGGATGCAGGTGACACAAGTAGAGCAGTACAGGTGTTCAGTAGACCTCTAGTAGGAGCTGCAGCCTCAGCAACTAATGATTCCATATCTTTCTGTGATGTCAAACAATGATGTAACAAACGTATCCAACCAATACTGAAATAACATATGAATAAAGTTATGAATAATGTGAAAACTTTATTTCTGTACCAACATAAATTTAATATTAGGATTCACATCATTAAGTTGACCTTCTTTTAACACGATTACCTCTCTAAGGTAGCATGACAACCTCTATTCCCAATCACAACATTACTTCCATATGTTTACCATCAGTTTAGTGGCGTTGGACCTATTAGCATAACAATTCTGTAGCTTTAGATGCAGTTAAGAGTAATTCAATACATTGCAACCAAATAAGGCAATAGAAAGAACACCAAACATATACATACCTGGTTCTAGACACAAAATCTTCAGTCGGAAGGAAGAAATTGTTAGTTTTATATCCACTTTCTCCGAAGGCGCTGTACCCCATCAACAATATCTGTGACAGACCAATGGTCATAGAATCTCGTGCTCTATGTAATCTTATAGTCACTGAGGTAACTACTTCAGCTTTCTGTAGTTGTAGTTTGATGAAAACGAGACTACTGGTGTTCATTGGAGCACAGAGTGGGAATGCTGTAATACCATCTTGACTAGCTTCCAGGGACACGTAGGCAGGACATGCTGTGTAAAAATATAACACCATATGTTTTATCTGCTTTTTCGAAACATGAGTATTTATACAGCAAAGAATTCCTAATACACAAATGAGAAAACAAAAAGTTTGTAAAAACATGAAAGACCCCCATGGAAAATAGTCAATTTATGTTACAGGTCATCTACTTATGGTAACCAACGTCCCATTAAAACTTGAAGATACTAGGCCCAAGCATTGTTCAGAAACCATTTGGAATTGATAGACATGTGAAATGCAAATGGTAATATATCCCTCCTCATCAAATATGGAGGGAGGCATAATAATGTAATGAGAGAAACTGGATTAGTAATCAGCATTTAACAGAAAAACTTGTGCTATCACTCATAGAGGATATGATCATCAAAATTTAAAAGATAACACTTATATGATATGGATAACTTCCGATAGAAAGTTTTAGAAACCGGATAGGAAGAAAGCATACTTGATAGAGCTGGACTGTGTGGTTGTATCTGAACCTCCTTCAACAATATAGCAAATGGTAGAGTTATCTTCAGATCTACCCAAGCTTCATCAGGATAGAAATGATACGACCATGGTGCTGATCTAGCTCTTCTATGTTGTGGTGTAGATACTATCAATACTTCAGCAGGTGATGCTGTAGGACTACATGATACAATCGTTCCTGTAATGTACATACAGTTATACATTACTATATAGTGATGCTCACTATGGGATCATTTAATAACTTCCATTTTCTAGTCATGTTTATGTTAATCTCTCTCCAAAGATGAATAATATAGTTCACTATATTTGTACTCACTTCATGTAAAATCATTTAATCTTTTTAGACAAACTTCTCGCTTTTTATAAAAACAAACCTATCAGTGGGGATGTAAATTGTTTACATCATCTCCTGGATCAAGTCAAATACACCAGTAAAAAAAACTTTTAAAAAGACTAAGACAAATCAAATTGATATAAATACCATACCTAGTGGAGCAAAATTCTGTACACCTTCCATAATATCTGACTCCCATTTCTTCTTCTTATCCGAGTTTGCCTGACCATTCATATTCTGCATGATGGTAGAGATCAGACTAGGACTGGTACTGATTATACGACTGTTACAGTTAACAAAGTTCCGACATACCACTTCAACACCACCTGAATAATACAGTCATATAATGTACAAGTCACCCTCTCTGATATTTGTGCTTATGATAAAAGTTTGATTATTTTGTTGAACACTGTTCCCAGACCATTTTTCAGTTACATTTAAAACAGCAGATTTATTACCTCTGTTGCTGGTGCCTAAGGCAGAATATGAAGCAAATAATTTTTGTAAATGTTTATTCCTGTTTAACGTCGTTTCTCAATACTTATTCAGATATGTGCTGCAAATTCCCCAAACCAATTTTTCCAGGACAGTATCATGATCAGAAAAAAATTACATCCCACAAGTTGAAGAAAATTAACATGTTGTCCAATTTTCCTGGAGAGGTAAATGACCAGCTGCAACCAGGAACTAAACCCAGGTTTGGTTGCACATCCAGGGCACTTAACATTGGACCAAGGCCGTTTGTTTGTATTTGAGAAAATTTTACCCTATAGATGGCTACATTGAACAAGAAGATGATTTTGTGTTCCATGTTAAAAAAGCATTTGTACGTTTCGCAACTGTTTTCACATCATGTAGAGATGCCATTTGAATAAAGCATCACATTGGTGTTTTTTTTTGTAATATGGAATGCTTAAATTTCTTGGGGGTATAAAAACTAAATACATGCAAAACTAATAATGAAGACATTTCTCACCTTTATCAATGAAGAGTTTCATCATTTTAGCCGAGTCCAGCACCTTCAAAATGAACCACAATAACGGCTCAGAGAGACGACATAATGATGAGGATCCCTGTGCTTGAAATCCTCCGGATAGATAAATAAACAAAGCCTCCATTAAATGTCTACTGTTACTACATTGTCGTGACAATGTGACCAGAATTTGATAAATACCATCTCCTACAGACACTGGTTCCCCTCCAGAGAATGAGTCCTGCATGTTACTAGGCATTCCACTACTCCCTAGCAACATAGCCATTGTACTACTGTTACAGTAACTTAGAGCTTGAATAAAATTACTCATAATAGCCTGACGATCTAGTATAATATCAGACAAATTGATCCCTTGATTGTCACTGGATCTATCTTGCTGAGCACTCTCTGTTTTTTGTTCATCTGTCTGTGCTACTGGGACTGGTTCAGTGTTAACTTGGCCGACTTTCTCTTCATCAGATTGACCTATTAAGCTTGCACCTCTGGGTGAGCTGCTTACACGAGCTTGTGAGAGCTTAGTCGAGTCGGTAACTGGTTCTGATGAATGATTTTCAGAATGACTGTCAGTGTTCATAGGAATCCTAGATCCAAATCGTGTTGGGAAATGCACTTGTAACAGTTTATTGACTAGTTTTAGTAGACTACACATTAGAGAGTCTCGACTGCTATCCCCATTCCGAGACGATCCATCGTTGCCTCGTAGAAGACTAGCAAAGAGTCCAGCGAAACACGAGCGTGCATTTACACCATTATCCGACGTACTCCGACAATAAACCCGCTCCTGACACAGAATATGACGATGTACTAGCACACTCGCTGATTCTATAACACTTATAGCATTATTTATATCCACTTGGTTGTAAGTTAAGTCCAGTATAAACTCTAGAAACTTGCATTGAGCATCTAGTGGTCCAAGGTTAGAATGGAACGCTCCTCTGTAATAGAACGTAAGTCAACACATCATGAATATGTCCACTATAAAACACTTTATACTCGCGTGATCTTCATTTAAGGAATTGTAACACAGAATGATTTGTCAAAGGTTCGATGATAGCTTAATGTTATGAACAAACATATTAATACACAAATAGAAATTCCTTAGAAACTCACTAATAATATCGAAAATGAAAGCATAACCAATTCTAACCGACATACAGTATACCCTAAATGATCAGTACGAATAAAGGAAAATCTAAAGACAAAGCTTCCCTCCCATATTAGATGTACACAAGGAATGCAGTTAATTGTATACAAACAAATAAGGAGTGATGACAATGGTATCTCTAAGGAGTAATTATTGCTTATTCCTATTGTACTCGAAGAAAAAACAAAATAGACAAACTTTATGAAGTTCATGCAGACAGACATTCAGCACAAATTCAATGTGTCCCCCCTTTAATGCCAGAGACACCGTTAACCTAGGCAATCAGGTTGTTTGTAATAAGTTGTATGTATACCTTTCTGCAGTCAATGAATACACAAGTTTCAACATGATCTCCTTCAGATTGTGAGTATCTTCTTCAACCCATGTACAGACACGTAATCTCTGTAGAAACATATGGAATACTTTCACAGCAGATGGTCCAACCTGTAACAAATGGAAGATTCATTTAACCCCCTACATAACTAGCATGTACAGACATGTAATCTCTGTTGAAACATATGGAATACTTTTACAGCAGATGGTCTAACCTATAACAAATGAAAGATTAATTTTATTCTAACTAATACTAAATTACTCTTCACAAGACCAATTCAGATTCAGAACAATTATTAACAACTGTAATTTCAAGAACATGAACAGTGATAGGACCACACATAGCATACTGCATAACAAAGCTTCTTTGAGCATTAACTTGAGTAGACATCAATGTAGTATCACTTTAAGATAGGATATGTAAGAAAGAAAAGTTGAACCTACCTGTGAATTTGATTCGAAAGGGGAGGCAGGTGCACTCATTGATGTACCAGATAGAAATTTGGTAATTATAGCAACCAAGTTACTGTCGCCCATCATGGCAATAACCATGTAACGTTGTACATCTGTTCCTATCTTCTGATTGGCTAGAAGTGTTAAACTCTGGAATACCAGTACCCATGTTCGGACAGGTAGAGATGGTTGCACGGCAACAGCAGCAAGGAGATTAGTCACCGAAGTTACACTCAATGGAATGACCGGAGTTCTACTAGAATCAAACTGTGACTGACTGGAATCACTAGCATCTATAGGAGATTCCTCGTTCAATGTTAGCCATAACTGTAACAATGGGTCCATGTTTACTCTCTGTAGTAGTATTTGATTGAACAGATTGTTGTAGGCACTGCTCAACATATCAAAGGACGAGTTCTGAAATAGATAGTCAACAAAATTTCACTCATTCTATTTTTCTTAGTTTGGTTACATTCAAATGAGACCATGAGTCCATGCTCATCTGTCTTCCCTGCCAATTTGGCAAATGGCCTTAAATTTTGAGGAATTTTTTTTCTTTTTAATTTGGAATATTGTACTTTTTATTTGCATTATATCAAAATTATTACCATATATAATTTTAGGACATGAGAGGGTTGCTAACTGTACAAGAGTTATTTGTTTATTCAGATTCTCAAAAAACTTTCAGTTATATACGAGGTCAATAAATCTAACCAGCTTTCCTTGACTGAGCACTAATCAACACTAATTTTTACCAAGAACAAGTAACTCTTTCACAAAGGGAGGAATAACAACATGATGTCAACATTTCATTGAATGGTATGACCTGCCATGACAGGAAATTTAACTGGGACCCCCAGGTTACATTATGCAGAGCATGAACCAATGAACCAAAGCGACATGATATGATGTAATTCACAAACCTGAGGTAAACTAGATCCTGTGTCCATATCTACATCAGAAGGTGATGTTCTGAGCCCCATATCTCTGCGTGATTCTAGGGAGGAGAGAGGTAGAGGTGATGAGAATGCACCAGTCAGTGTATCAGACTGCATGGATAGCATCATTCTCAACCTCAGCTCACTCTGTGTCTCCAGACCGAGCTCTAATCTAGCATCTAATGCTGTAGATAGTCCTTGACCGGTGGCTGGTGTGAACTGACTTGTAGTACTACTTTGTGCAGGCTTTGTATCCACTATAGGAGGTTTAGGATATCCAGTTGAACCAAAATTTAACACGGCCTTCACAGCTTTCATACCTAGACCTTCCTTAATGGGTTTATAATTGTAGTAGGGTGGATCAGCGTTAGTTCTACAATACAAAACAAAAGATGTTTGTACATGTAACCCAATGACAGCCAAATAGTTATTTTTGTTAAAGGCCACCACAACATTCTCTTTTGACCTTATGACCTCAAAAGTTTGAAGAATTTATGTCAGATAGTTGAGTTACTGTTACTGAGTCTTATTTTGAGCTTTGATGCAAATACTTGACATATTTTAGAACAGAATAAAACTTTTATATTTATTTTTTGGCATTTAGAAAATTGTCAAAACATTTCCTGAATAAGATCTTTTATAAGCAATATAATTATATGCTTCCTGTTTGATTCAGTTTATCACTGTACCCATAGTATCATATTCATTGTATCATGTATATGTGTTTTGTAAATAAAGTATGTTTGAACTAAATCCTTTTGGAGTAGACTGTATAAACACTCACATTGAATTAGCTATGGTTGCTCCAGTGGGTGGGGTACTTTCACCAGTAACGTAAGCATGTAATTTCTCTGGTATATCATCACTATCATCATCACCATCATCCAGCATCATATCAACCATCATAGATTCTTTATCAAAGTTATCACTGTCATCTTTACCTGCTCCCAGTGATAAATCTGTGTAAAACAAGAGATGTTTGTAAAACATGCATGCCCACATGGCAGCCCAATAGTCAGGAATGTTGAGATACAAAACATGTATGCCCACAGTGCAGTCCAATAGTCAGAAATGGTAGAGGTAACAGGGACCTTGACCTCAAAATCAATAGGGTTCATGTACTAATGATGATCCACCTTCATATAAAGTTTGATGACCCAAGAGTAATTGAACGGAAACCATTTGATCCATAAACAGAACCATCAACAGACGTACAGACGGATCAACATGTGCAAAGCAAAATATACCCCTCAACTATGATAGGGAGTGGGGCATAAATGTTAAAGCATCTGTCAACATCTAATAATATGCAAACCCTTTAAATGGAAATCAGTGTTTTAAAAACTAATCGATTCAAATTTGAACATCAAAGTATGAATATACCAACAGTTATAGAAAAGTAAAAGAATGGAACATACAAATTGTAAATCCTTATCATAATCATGGAACATCTCACTTACCATTATCAGTTATAGACGTATCCTGCAGTTCTGCACTTGGTGCTTCTATAGTAGATATGGACAGACTCACTACAATTACCAAAACATGTTTAAAATTTGTTTAAGTGTATTTGACACAGAAAACTATCATATACTTTCTGCTGTAACTCTAGCAGCAATAATATGACAACTACTTACTAAGAATATGCACAACTAAGCTTGGTACCAAGTAGACGTAAGAAGTTTTAAGGAAATCAGTACACGGAATGCATACAAAGTTACTAATCTATCGTTACATCGGGATCGAGGTCATCCACGAAATTAATGAAAAATGACCCACTGGGAATGTTTATAATTTTAGAGTATATTAAAGAAAGTGGTTGATACATACTGGAACTTTCTTGTGTATCTGCTGACACATCTAATGTATTAGTTGTACTATTCTGTAGTGAATCATCAGTAACTTGACTGGAAATATCATCATCTGTTATACCATCATACTGGTTACATGGAAACACTCGTTCACCTGTAATATAGTCAGTACATAATCAAACCTGGTCCAATCAAGTCAACATTTATTAATTGTTAGATTTGTTTATAACTAAGTAAACAGCTACGTATAGCTTTTGACTATTTTGACCGGCAAAATTATCAATGATCATCCTCAGGCCTGAAAAACCCTGTTCCAAACCCTGACATTCTAACTTTCAATATAAACCAAGAAGGAAAACTGAAAAAGGATTCTAAACCTGAAATCAGGCTAAGGCCTGAAAATGTATTAGGCAGCAAATGTCTCTTATGTCAATACCGTAGGAATGTTCTGCAACTAAGACCAAAAATTGTTAAGTATGAAATTCGACATCAAAGTCGATCTTCCTCCAAATGTGAAAAAGTTGCTGCTTTCTTAGGGAAGACAAGTTACTACTGGTAAGTACAGCTCAAGCAAACTCACAGTATTAGCTGATATTGACTGCTGTATAGAACTGAACATTGTTGAGAAACGGTGTTAAACCAGAATAAACTGGATAATCACCTGAATGAGTGAAACAAATGATAGGTTATAACTGACCTTCAAGGATATCTTGTAGTAAACAGGTAAGAGAATGTCCGGCCCATGGACCTCCCCAGCTGATGTTACCATGGTTAAACTCTAGACTCGATGCTAACATGATCAATCGTTCCAACTGTTCTTGATTCATTGCTTCAGTTAGTGTAATAGCTGGTCGTGTAGAGATACAGATACGAGCCATCACCTAAAGTAGATGAATAGTATGGCTGAACACAGACTATTACTATGAGGGGCAGAGAATGTGTTTCAACTACTTAAAGCAATATACTATAAGGGCTTCAGTACCAGAGTGATATTTTCAAATATAACTGAAATATTACTTGTATTGGGAATAATTTGCAATGTTTCTATTTTCAACATTATTCGTCAATTCATTGATCCACTTTCATAACATGAACACCTATCCAGGAATCTTTGACTGACAATTCACATATCTGTGAGATAAAGTCTCTTAAAGAAATCTGCAAAATAAAGATCAAGTGAATAACTCCCCAGAAAAAATTGGGGTAGCAAAATATGTGTGCTCACCTTACAGGTAATGAGGAATAAATCAACATTACAAGTGAAGTCCATGCCTAACAGTAGAGCCATTAATCCATGCACGACAGGTAAACATTTATCTTTGGGTAATATCAGAACAGAATCTTGATCATAATCCAGCGCATCTTTCTCCTCAGCAAATCTCTCGTCTCGTGGTAACTTTCTCAATACTTCAGCATCAGTCTTGCGAATCTGTATAATGTCCTTCAAATGCTATATGACAAGAAAACAAGATGGCAATGCAGACCCTAAGATGCTCATCTAAAACACAGTTTAGGCCAATCTTCATGAGTTGTGTACCATAATAAGTCTCTTAAAACTAAAACTTAACCTAAAAACAATTAAAGTCATCACAGAAAACACTCAGTTTGCCATATAAGGGCTGTGAAATCGCGAGACATTAGAATGTACTTCATCTAAACACAATCAGAGAATTAGGGCATGATCAACAGCTGTATTAATAATGAATGAAAAACTCCATCGGAATCTTAATAATGCATGAAAACTGGAAAAACTCCAACAGGTATTTGCGAATAAAAAATGTTGCATTATTTTTAAATTGGAGACAACTGTGCAAAACAGGAAATATCAGTCTGACTGACAATCTAAAGAAATTTTACAATATTTTTCACATTTTTTTAACTTATATACACAAAAAATTTAATATTATTCGCAAGACCAATTGAACAAGCGCTCCAACTTTTGACTGCCATTTTCATTTAGGCATGTTAAACTATTGAATGACACAACACAATTAGTATACAACTTAAAACTCTTCTGGTACTTTGTGTCACATGAGGGGTCTTCAAAAACTAATATTATTGTTAATCATAAGGAAACATTTACAAAGTCTAATCTATCGCATGAAATTTATAATAACTTTGAACATTATATAAATACAATGAAGAATGATTTATACCTTTGAGGCAAACTGAGTGAGTTCCTTCCAGAAAGTTTTGCCGTGACTTTTCATTGCTGGCATATTGCTGCTTTGTTCCTGTGCCATGAAATTCTTCTTCATATGATCTATATCTAACAACTTCTGTTTATGATGTAGAAGACGTTTATGTAGAGATCGGCGATACATTTTCACCGACTGTGATTTGTTTATCTGTGATTTTACGTTTCCATTGGCTCCAATAAAGTTCCAGCGATTAGAGAGGTTTGAACCTGTAAATACAACAAGTATCAAAATCATGGTAACATATTAGAAGTGTTTGTCAAAAAACAAAATGTGTTCCATTAACACTTATACCCCCTGGTGACCTTAACCTTGGACCTAGTGACCCCCTAACAGGTGGAGGTTTAAGGTCTCAATGAGATACATGCACTCATGAAATTTGAAGAACCTAGGTCAAAGCGTTTTCATTTATAAGCAAGGTTAAAGTTTTTGGACAGACAGACAAACTGAACAATATACCCCCCAAATCTTTCGATATGGGGGCATAAAAAACATGTATGACAGTTAGGACCATAACTCAGGCAATATTTATAACGCCAAGAATTCATTACAATCGACACAACTATGCTTGAAGCTGACTATTAATGTAATATTTCATTGAAAACTGACCAATGATTAAGGAGAACAAGTGTGGACAAACTTGTGATATCGATTCAGCACGAAATCAGTATGTCACATATGTTGGACACATAATGCTCTGGGTAAAACAAAATATTTGAAAACAAAAGGACAATAACTACTTACCACTTGTGTTTTTAGCAGAAGCACCTTCATCTGCACCATTACCCATTGTTGCTATGGTATTGTCAAGGTTACGACACATAAACAACAGAATCCAACCAATCAGAGTTAGATCTAGTTGACCTGAAGGTGACATCACACCAGCGGACGTGCTATGTATCGGGTTGAGAACTTTAGCCAGCATTGATAACAAGCTTTCCATTATCTTCACAGAACATGGACCCTGTAGTGCCTTCTGTCCCATCGCAGTTAACAATATAAACACCCTGTAAGTAGAACAATGCATTACAATAAAGCTATACCGACACTACTGTGGTATGTTCCCTAAGCAGAGTGCTACCATGCCCCTTAATTCAGTTACCTCCCATTCAACTAAACATAGTAAGCATGGATTACCTCTCCTAGAAATTTTTCTAGGTAAATGGTTAAGGGGTAATTCATTTATACTAATAATCCTTTATAAAGGCCCTGCCAATTATGCTTATGAGTCACCTTACCAACTTTATGAACACATTTCCAAACAAAGATTTATTTTTACAACAGTGTAAACAACAGGGTGTACTTTATCGACTTACCTGTCTTGTGAGAAGACTTGAGATGTTTCAGAGTGGAAATATTCATGCATCATGTTGCCAAGGAAATCACCGAACCAAGGCTGACTTCCACATACCCGTACTAGAACCATACCAGTGAGTATCTGTAGTCTGGGAGTACCGTGGAAACATAGATACTTGAATACATCCATACATACTGAACGATCCATGCTGGTATACAGGGATACTGGTGGTCGGAGTATACTCGACGAGGTCGTCGTCACACTGATCAATGTCTCTAATAGATTCTCTAAGATACACCTGTATAGATAGATAGCAGACAGAATTCATCAATAACAAATATGGAGTACGATTGGATGATTGGTAAGTCTAGGTGAGTCAAAATTTCTAAGATTAAAATGCAACAGAGTTTATCCGCAAGTTCATTGAAAATAAATCCCTATAAATATCAATTAATTTATTTTAGGCCTTTTTTCTAACCATGGACATGTGGCTTAAAAAACCATCTTAGATCTTTAGTTAGTGAACAAATGATTGCATTTTGGTAACACCGGAACACGTTTTGTAGACATAAACTTCCGTTATGGGAAAAATATTTTTAAAGATTTTTTCTGGAGAAAGTGCCTTATAATGGCCCCAATGACAAAACACATGCACATTACGTGTTTAAACCTACCTTAGTTTATCCGTTGAAGCTTGTTTTAATATCAAGGGTTGATCAGATGGGTACTGTGTTGTAGGTACACGTAATCCTATAGCACTCTGTAATCTATCTATAGCTCTCATTGCCAGGTTCTGCTGTAGTTGTAGCTGTAAACACTCACTGTATGCCTGAAAGCAAGGGGGAGAAAAGGATGACATTTTACTAAAACATCAAGTTAGTGGTCACATGTTATAATACAAGTGGTTAAGTTTGCATCATTGAAAAAGAGAAGAATTAACAAATGTAAGAACATTACTAGAAATGTGTCCATTCAGGGCTCTACAAATCCTATAGTCCGACGTCCGGGACAACTCTAAATCCGTTTCGGACAACTGACTTAGTGCAAAAATTTAGTCCCGGACAACTCTAATTTCAAAGGACAATAAGATCGGACAACCGTCCAAAAATGCGTATAATCAAATTCTACATCCGATATTTACTCTCGGTGACAAAATATTACGACCCCATGTGGCCTTCCGGACACTGCAATAAACAATCGATAGTCGGATAATCCGTGTCAATTACCGATAATCCAAGCACCACGGGAGGTCTACTTACATGCTTGAATCAACAAACAACTGCAAACTCGCGTCGAAGCTCCGCCTTCTCTAATTTGATTGGATAAAATTCGGTACAGTGACAGTCTATGTGCAACCGCGCCCGTGCACAATATTGACGAGTAATTAATTGAATCTTTCGCTAAAAGACGTATCAATAATGAAAATCATCAGATACCTGTACTGCACGTATATTCCCCAATAATCATTCCTACATAGAAATATAACAGTAATCCAACAAACTTGCAACTCGAGTAAAAAATTAGAAAGCAATCGACACCACCTGCGAAAATCTCGGTCATGGTCTTTGAAGAAGTCGGCGCCGCTTTAAGATCTCACGACTTCAAAACGTACCGCGCGGCGACTCAGTAAAAGAGCGACGTCTTTGATGTGCAGATGTCGTAATGTATTCAATATTTGTGGGTATTAAATTTGAGTAATTGACACGATATTGTTGAAAATCAGCGAGTTATTTGTCACGGGTTGCCGAGAGTAATTTACTCTACTATTTAATTGGAACTTTTGGACATTAACTTGTTGAATATTCGTGACGCATAAAACAGGTTTGCCAAGAACGGTACGGCAGCATTCTTTCAATTTCACATCATAATTAAGTATGTAATATATCTTGACGAGTTAAGACTCATTAATTGACTGGTACAAATCACAAATGATCGGAAATAAGACGACGAGATACACGCGAGTGACCCGATTTCGGATACATACGCATTTTCGGACAAGTTCGATTTTGGTTGATTATGTTTATGTTTCTTTAGTATTATTGGCTACTAGCTATCAACAATAAATTAAAATCTTTTTCCATTGTTATTTAAGTACTGTAGTAAAGTGTGGCATCTGTCAAACATATAATGCAACATGTAGAAGAATCATTGAGTGATTGATTGCACCAAAATACTAAAAAAAAATCCTTTCAAAGTCATTTGGAAGTTCATGTCCTGAGTTGTTTTACTGCTCTAACCCTGCAATATTTTGCTTTGAATTGTGTAGACAACCTGCCAAACTTGATTTATAACTCATTCAAACAGCTAGTAAAACAGAGTTTGATTAGCCACTTAGTATTTAGCACAACCACAGCTCAGTGCATACTTGCAACATCAGAACACCGACATAGAATTATATACAGAACAAACTTTACTAGGTAGTGTTAACTTGCAGTCGGAATCTGACTTGGATAAGTTCAAATTCAACATATGAACTACAATATGATATTATGATTTACATTGACAACAGTATGTAGCTTCCTGAATTGAAGAGCATATCCTTGTTTTGAGCTCACATATAGGGCTACCTATGGTGAAACGCTTCAGTAAAATAATGTGGCCTTTAGTTATGAACGCGACCCGACTACTGCTTGTTTTAATTGGGACAACTGAACTTAAAATTCGGACAACTCTATTTTGTCATGGTCAGTTGTCCGGGACAACTCTACCAAGAAAAAATTTGTAGAGCCCTGCCATTGACAGGGGTGCCCCCATTGGGGTATATAAAGGTAACAAAGGGCCATAACTCTGGTAAAAATTGCCAAAGAAAAAATTCCATCCATCACGGTCAACTACACATCAAGGTTGTTTATCTGTGGAAGTTTGAAGAAAATTCCGCCTAACAGTTTGGGAAGAATTCAACACACAAGATTTGCGTTAGGTACGTATGTACCAGTACGGACAGCACCAATGCTAAATGCCCCCCCACTTATAAATAAGTTAATGGTCAACCATTTGGTCTACTGTCCAACCCACAAACTAACTGAAACATGGACTGATAGCCACAGACATGTGTAAAGCAATATTAGCCCCCTCATCTGGCATGAAGAAGGGTTACGATATAGAGAAGAGGAAAGCAGTACCTGTATAATACCATTATCCTCATCAGTGTTCTTGGATTTCTTCAGATAATACTGTGTATGAAAGTTAGCATATTGCATTGATTCAACAATCTGTACCAGATTGCTAAGGCGAGCTCGAGCTAGGCTGAAACGGCACTGAAAAATAAAACAAAAGTCTTGTAACTTGTATATCTACACTGAACATTGTAACAGCATGAGGTGTGATTAATTGAATATGAATTTAAGTTGAGATAATTACATTTGCAACCAACAACTTATAGCGGTGCCTCATATTTCTATCACTCTGGATTATGAACTTATAATGATAAAATATCTAAAATGTTCATAGTGGCATAGTCTGTCACGGAATGAAAGCTAAGCACCGTTGATTTAAGACTGATTCTATTGACATGTTTACATCAGACAAAACATAGAACAAAATAGAAGCAAGCAAAGACATATGCCTGCCCTTACCTAAAGAACTAATCTCCATAATTTTGTGGTAACAAATGTAAACGAATCTATCAGGGAAAGTTACAGGAAACAAACAGTTTTTTAGCATCAAACTAATAAGCAATTCAGGACTTACCTGTATATCTTCAAGCAGTGACATAAAGCTACCAAGGTGTGACAGTAATTGTGACTGTGCGGGTAAATCTAGCTGACATGAAGAACTCAGATTGAGTGGTGAACTATGTTGGTGGTCATGTTTAGATGTCCATTCCCATGGTAATATGTAACTATGACCATAAAATGCACCAATAGGAATTTTGGATCTGGTGGTTCCACTGCCGTATCTACCAATAGTTGTGATCTGTAAACGACAAAAACATGTTGTCAGAAATGTTACTATAAGTCATTAGGGGGTTGCACTAGGGACCGCACCTCAGGGGTCATTTTTATTGATTTCATATTGATTGTGTTTTATAGCCTAAATTCATTGACATATTGACCCTTCTGTTAGAAGTGTAAGGACCAAACTGGGGTTTTATTGAAATCTTAAGGGTCAAAGTGTCATTTCAAGGGTCAAATGGAACCCCTTTCAAGTTTGGAACAACAGAGCCATCTATTTATATATACATTGAATGATGTGTGTTAAACTCGTAGTTAATGTTTAGTACAGAAAAATATGTTCAATTCTGAAAAAGAGGCTATTCGTCAGGATAGACTTATAATAGTCAGATAGTACTATTTAAACAGAGTATGATTTATTTTAAGAGGGGGCGTGTGAAGGTAATACATGTCCAGAACAAAACTAACGCAATGTTTATAAAGCAGTCCTACCTTTAGATAGCGACATACAGGAGGAGGCATGATGTTGTTCATAACGAGAGATCGTACACCAATATCTGAAGCTACGACCAGCCTCTGACCATCTGGTTCCTCTCCTTGTATCCAGACATCTATAGACAGTGAAGCTAAATCTTCACATAGTGGTATTATAACATCTGTCAACACAACAGGTTTACCAAAATCCAGGATAGCAAATCTTCTCGCACCTGTAAAACCATATAACATAAATTTTTCATACATTGATATTATTACCTTCCAACATCTGTGTAACTAGAAGGTGATTGATACAAAAGTGCATGCCTGACATAAAGGGTCATAACTCTAACAATATTGGTATGAGCTATACTTCCAGACAATATACATAACTAAGCTTTATACAAACAATTCATATTAAGTTATATTGAAATACAACCAATGGTAAAGGAGCACAAGCTTTTGAAAACTGGTCTCTTTTTTAAGCTAATCGCTAAATAAAGAACAATTCAATCAGACTTGTTTGTGTAATTTAAAAGGTGATTTTATTACTGAGATCGTCTTACAACAAGGTTGTACTGTACAATGTATTTAACATGAGAATATAATGTACCTACCAGAATATATTCGTTCAATGACGAGTACTTGTGGAGGTGGATGTTGTAACAAGGTATGTGTAGGTTGTACAGGTAACGATGGTCGTGACTGGCTAGATAACTTGGGACTATCCGATTTATCACCTTGTAAAAATATCTGCAAATATAAATTCATTACTATTACACAAATGTCTTTACTATTGGATTCAGAATGAGTTAACAATATTATGTAAAGTGTACACACAATGTTAACTTCTTGGCAACTGACATTGAGTACACCAGAGCAGAGATTGCTTCATCTTAGTGTTTGCTTGGTGAAGAGTTCCAAGTTTATTACATGCTTAAGTTTACTGTTTCAATAGTGTGTATACATACTAGTGCATGATTAACAACTGTCTCTGTTGTCATTGGCTAATCACCTAAAATAAATGCATTAAAGAAGCATACTGAATAAATGGAAGTAACACAATGCTTTACATGTACATACCTGATGCCACGCCTCATTTGGCGGAGTTAGGGGAGGAGTCATAACTTGAGGTGTGGTTTTAGGTGTAGAAGGCATCAGTTCAGAACTGCCACTAGGTGTTTTCTGCATGGAGGGAGGTAAATTCTTGTTTACCTCATGTAACATCTGTTTTATATGCATAATCTTATGTTTAACAGACTGGTAACTCTTGTCATGTAGTTGTTTAGCTGCGGACATAGACTGTGGCAGATTGTACGGAAGTGATGATGTCAGGTGTGAAGAGCTGTATGGTGGAGGTTCCCCGAAGTTTATGGTACCCGGCACATTTCCCAGACTTGTGGTACCTAGTCCAGGATTTATTACGGTTGTACTTCCGGTGCCGCTGCTATCTAGTCTCTCCATCTTAGTACCATCACTAGTGGAATGACAGGTAAAATGTAATGGTTCCACCTCCAGCATACCCAGCACATTATTCCGTGCATGCTCTAATAATGTCTTTGTTGGTTTTTCAGACGAACTGTTGAAAAAGTCATAAAAATCTAGATCATCTTGTTGCTGGCTCCCGGTGTTTGTGCTGGTACTGGTGCTAGATGTATTGGTTCCACTAACAGAACAAGTGAAAGCAGAAGCTGGCTGGTTCCCTGGTATGATCTGTTTAACAGCTTGTGGAATCTCAACATCAAATAAATCAGACTCAAACGGATGACCATTCAATCCATACCTGTACAAAGAAAATATGTAACAATACAAGGCATATTGTCTATCAAGAGCAGGATTGGTTTTCAAAATATTTGTACTTCATTCACATAGATTTCTGCATCTGGCAATGATGTTTTTATTAATTTACAGGTTTCAACTTTTATTGATAGGATATTAAAAAGACATAAGTTTACATGTTGCAAACAAGGTCCTAGAGGGAAACAGTACTTCATCACTATTGTCTAACAGCAGATTTACAACTCAACAATCGGGAGGGAAACATACAGTCAGGTGAACGGCCACATGTCTGACAGTAAAGTTTAAAATGGTACTTATTTGTTCAAGATACTGTAAAATCACATAATTTTGATGGAACGAAGTTTTGTGGTTTTGGCAAAAAAGACCATTTCGATGGGATGTTCATTTGTGGATTTTGCATTTCAGGTAATAAATACACGGGTCAAAATTATTGTATGGTGGGATTAAATGTTGTGGTTGAAAATGTACTACGAAATCCACAAGCTTTAATCCCCCACGAAAATTAATGATTTTTCAGTACTTGATGCAAGTTGATCTCTGTGTAATCCAAGCCAAAGGTCTCTCATGTATGCTATTTTACATGATTATATAAAGAAGAAGTTGACTTTTTTCTAAAATGACATTCCTGAAGAAGACTTAATCAAGCCAAAACGTTGATAAGCACCAGGAGTTTGATATGTTTGAAACAATGTATGTATAAATGAGTATGCTTTTCAACTTTCTGGACTTAAAAACAGGGAAAAGTCTATGATCCCAAACAGGGGCCAAGAACTTACTTTAAAATACCAAACTCATTGGCAACTTACCTAGCTTTCAGGATAGCATGATGTGGGGTAGCTCGTTCATGGAAATGTTTAGAGATGGTTGTCATAAGTACCGCACATTTAGATGACAAACTGTCTATATCCATACATTTAACTCTATTCAGTAATGTGAAGAACCATTTCACTGCTCCAGCAGAATATGCACATGGTAGTAGAGCGAGACACTCCAATAAAGCTTCTAGTAGACTTTGACTGAATACAGGTGCACAATCTGGGTCAATACAATGCTTGCTAAATCTGAAAAATACCAGAGTTCAGAAGTTATTTTAAAGCATTTTGTTATCATATCGATACAAACAGTTTTGTGCTTGTTGTCAAATCACAAATTGTGCTGGACTTATAACATCAACACTTCAACAACATCACTCATTTAGTATCAGAACAATATACTGATTACTAGGTGCAGTATTATTGTTATCACATTTAGCATAATGTTTTCACTAAATCATAAACAGGTATGTCCAGTGTACTATATAGGTATAAGTAGTATACTTACTGCATACATTGTGATAGTAGACGTGAACATTTATGTGATGTTGTTCTCGTTCCTTGTATAAAACACGCCTTTATAATTCCTGTCAACTTTGTCTGAATAGATGACAGTATACTACGATTTGCCATTCTGAAATACAACAAATATCATACAAACTACATGCTCAATATCATACCGTCATTTTGACAAAAGACACTTGTTCCATCCATATTTTTGCATGTTCAGTAGTGAAAAGTATTCTTTCTATTCTATGTTTATGATTTTACCTGCTTGGAAAGGACTATAGTCAGGGCTTGATAGTATTTTTGGTCACTGGTCCTAAGCAAAGAAACGTAAAATTTGTAAATAAAACAGTTACTGGTCCTTCAAGATTTTCACTGGTCCCTCTTGATTTTCACTGGCCTCAGACCAGGGACCAGTGTTAGTGTCGAGTCCAGATAGTTACGCAGTATGTTGCTTATTTGAGAGTAGAGGTAATGCCTTGGTCCCATGACATGTTTTTGCCTCTGTGATGTACTCCTGATTTAACCTGAGCTTTGTAACTCGTATGATGATAGTAACTTTATGTCATTTGTGAGTCATCCCCCTTTTAAAGGAACTATCACTATTCCTTTAAGGGTTAAGGACATGTGATAATGGTACTTGACGTAATCCTTGTCCTACAGATAATCAAATCGTTGTACACCACTATTTTATTGTAGCAAAGTATTTCTATTTACCATGTCTCCTAAGTTTTATCTTGCATTTTGTTTCGGCAATATGATACTGATTGGAGATTAAATAGCTTTGATAAAAAATTGTATATTTTATGTACATAATATATTGTTTTAACCCTGTATTAGTCAGGACTGTACAGCACTTTTGAACGTGTGTATACATGAAAAAAGGGCTATATAAATATGGTATAATAATAAAATATATGGGCATCGGAAGGCATCGGGAAAAGTGTCATCCTGGTCTGGTGAACTTCAGGGTAATCATTAGAAAATTTGTGATATCCCTGTCCAGGTGTCCTCGATGCCTCCAGAAGCTAATTTATTTTAAATTAGGAGCACATTAATTATGGAAATTAATTAATCACATAGGCTGCTAACAGCATATACTTGCCAATTACAGGTGATGCCTAAGTTAGAACTAAATGGCATGAACCAAATCGGCAAGAAAACACCTAATGCACATATACTTTTAAAAGAATGTCTTAGTCGAAAACAAACAAACAAACAAACACACAAACACACAAACAACCAAACAAACACTAGACAGACCTGACATCGGGATCCTTCATCTGTATATTAGTTATCCAGGTGAGTATATCTAGACACATATTCTGTACGTGATCAGGACTGACCCCTGTGAGGAGGAAACCTTCATCAAATGCTACACTAGATAACAGTTTGTTGTGGAAACTAGGAAGATCTATTACAGCGTTCCTTTGTAATCTGAAACAATCAAAAGATTTATACAACTCAATTGTTGGGCTTACACATTTTATTTGATATTATTTCAGGTCCCACTGTATTTCAGCCACACGGAGAATATTCAGTCACTATATCCTCAGTGGCAATGGGTAAACCAGCAGTTACCTCAAACTACTTTTGCTAAACGCCAAGCAAAAGAGATATACCAGCACCATTTTTATGTGTTCTGTATGAATGAGCCTGTGATAAAACTTGAGATCTCTCTTACTCAATGTGTACATTATACCACTAGGCTGGCTATCAACGTCGATATAGATAATAGAATCAGGGTCACACAGTTATGATTCCAGCAATAATGGTAGGTAAGAATAGATGGAACTTTTAGAAAAAAAATTGGCATCAGGAGCTAGATACCTTGGTATAATACAGGTAATCAGCCTTAGTGTTTTCAATGAAACAGTTACCTTAAAGGTGGATTCAAACACATAGTATATCTTGCACAATGTAACCGCTTCCTCGTTAGCCTAGTGGAGCGTTCGCTTTGAGTCTCGGGTTCGACCCCAGGCCCCGTCATACCAAAGACGAAATAAAAATGTTATCAGAAATTCCCTTGCTAAACGCTAAGCATGTAAGGGAAACTGGCTTCTCTTCTTTCATACCCTTGTGGTGATAGATAACATCAGGAATCAGGTGTCGAGAGTGATTAATATAAGTTTGAACAACTTTTTCCATAAACGACCTTAAATAAATGAGTGTAAACTAAGTACTAGTGTAAGCTATTTACCTCTCCCTTGGAATGTTCGTTTTCTTTGTCTTTCGGATAGTAATGGAGATTTCAGTTAGCCAGTCACAACCTTTAAAATTCTCAATTTTATTCTTTCCAACAGTTGTTGAATAGTTTTCAAACAAAGCTTTAATTGTCTTTGTTCTATTCTTGTCTGAAGCTTGTGCAGCAGTTCTCTTCTTCTTAATGTCCTGAGATATAGCAAACAGTATGACACAAATCATTCAGCAATCCAGAGATGTTAAGTGGTTTAGTTTTATACAGGGAACACAATCAGAATGACTAATCATATCTGACAAACAGGACTTTTGACATGTCTGGAAAGTCTGGCATTACAGATTCTGGTACAATTTAGACACAAATTGAATATTAGCAGGTTGCCTAAATCCACAAAGTAATAAGATTCAAGTGAGGAATGCTAGGTTTAAGTGTTGGTCTGAAGATCTCTTCCAAAATTTCTGCTTGCTTCAAAGAACTTTTACATAGATAAGAAATATTACGACCAATCTCATCATATATGCAACAATATAAATGCCATTTATAACAGCATAAAACAAGCCTGTGTTCAATAAACGCTTATGCCCCCGTGGAAGCCATTTCAATAAGTGTAAGTCCAAAATCAGGTCAAGGTGAAGGTCAAAATGGAGTCAGGCGATACAGGCGTGTGGAGAGTGGTCATATGTAACATCAATGCAAGTATGAAAGCTTTGTAGCAAGTGATATTAATGCTAGAAGAAACGATCAAGAATTTGGCCTTTCAATAAGTCTAAGTCCAAAATTAGGTCAAGGTCAAAATGGAGTCAGATGATACAGGCCTGTGGAGAGTGGTCATATACAACATCCATGCAAGTTTGAAAGCTCTGTAGCAAGCCATATTAATGCCAGAAGAAACTGTCAATTCGGGTTAACCAGGCCGGACAGAAAACTGACGAACGGACAGGTGAATTACTAATAGCCTCCTTATCTATCGATATGGGGGCATAAAAATTATTGATACAAGAAAATCATTCCATGTATATAATAGTCGAGTTTCACCTACCTTAGCCTTCTCTGTATGTTGTTCTATAGCTTTGCTAGGAAAGCCCTTAATATGTAGTAAGAAAGACCTTGGTTTTGACAGCAACAATTGTGGACTAGTAAGGGAGACAAGTCCACTATTCCCTGATAGATCTAAACAATCAGAGATATCAATAGGTCCACAGAGTATCTCTGCATGATGACTTTCTAGGAACTGTGGATCTAACACATTGTTTATCACAGGCATTGTAGTAGATGAGCTCGACGAATCTGACTCATCCGAGACGTTAGCTTGGTGTATACTGAAATTGATTTTACTGTCTACAGGAGTTGAGGCAGCCTCGGGACCAGACTTGGCCTGTCGTCCAATTGCACTGATATTTTGTTTCAGTAAAGTTATTTGTATATTAGGTGTGAGAGGACACCATGGATAGATAGAGAACTTGACGTCTACATGACCCACACAGCACACACGAGGTAGTACTATCTCAAACAAATGCTCATCCCATGTAGTCCTGAAAATATATACCATACACAAAATAGTACAACATTAAATCTTTTACATTCATCATTATTCTGCATACAGACATAACAATTAATTAACTGGAAAAGATGAGCATTGTTTGGTGAATTCATTTTTGAAATTGAGGCAGAAATTTAAGATTTTTGAAATTATTGTAATGATAGATAATTACCATAGCTAACTAATCAAGCCAGCAGTTTCTGTCAGAGGATATTAAATGGTATGGTTACAACATAGAACTAATTAACATATAGGCAAACAAATTCTGAGAAGATTTTTAACTAAGCTGACCTACCGGACCAGCAGTTTCTAATAAGATTTTAAAGTTAATACAGTTAAAATGAAGAACTAACTAACCCATCAGCTTGAAGTTTCCATGTTCTAGTATGTTGTGTTGCCTCTCCTTGATGTTGAAGGTGTTGTGGGTGGCGCCTCTGTTGTTGTTCTTGTTGCATCTCGGACCAACATGGTGGAACAGTGGCAGTAAAACGTGGCATTAAATTTTCAAACTGTATTAGATTGTATACTTGACTTAGTGAATCAAACGTCAGCGACTGTTTGGCTAGAAGTTCTGAACCTAAATAAATATAAACAAACATTGATTAACAGCATTATATAATATCTTTACAACATGGATACCCATTTTAATGTCTCAACTCATCTCCATGTAAAAGTATCTAAACTGAACCAGATTTTCATGCAAGTGCGCTATGGGAAAGACATGCCATAACAAACATTTGAATAATTTTTTAGCAAACCTCTTTCATTATTATAAAACAGTCATGAAAACACAGGCCAAAGGTACCAGTAAATACAAGCAATAAATGCAGTTAACAACAAACATGGAGATGTATATACCAGTATTTAACAACTTTGGTATGTCTAGGCCTGGGATCAAACTTGAGTTTTTACAGTACACTGAAGTGGATGCTATACCACAGGACTTTCTAGCCAGATTTAATATGTGAACAAATAGTGAAAAGCATATAAATCAAGTATTTTCTTACCAGAACTTTTTGGTGACTGTTCAACATTATCCTCACCATGAACATTATCTGCTGAAAATAGTGGATCATTCAAGTCAACTGTTGGAGTTAGCTCCCCTTCTATCATACTGTCAGATTGGTCCGGTAAATCCTCTCCAAGTTGATAGAAATATAACTTTCCAAGACTAGAACACACACACAGCCTATCTATACCTGAAAATCATTTTAATGGATTTTAAATGAAGTATCTATTATGCTTGGGATTGAATAAATAATAGACATAGGAATCAGGATTGAGTCAGTGTGACATATAATTATCACTTTTCATTTGTAAACAAGGTTTTGTTGTGTTCATGTCTGTGAACTTAACACGACAAACTTCAACATATGTTTAAGGTACGAAAACCTTAGGGGTTAAGGGGCTTATGTGTTATGAAAAACACATGAACTTTTCATAACACATGAAAACCATACAAATATATGTTTAACATGCATGGAAGTTTTTTCTTGTGTATAAATAATTTCTTGTAAAAAGTTACTAACATACGAAGTATACTGTATATGACTTACCTGAACAAAATGTGACATCAATGAATGTATCACCATTAGGTGGCTGTATAGAAGCAAGCTGAGAGAGATCACTGACATTTAATATAGTAATTTTCCCAGTGGTATGTATCACAGCAAGTTGGCCAGACTGTCCAGCAGTTTTAGAGGCATTCATTTTCTCCAGTGAAGGAGCTGACACAAATATCTCATCATCACATTGAACGAGATCATCCTCATCCACCTGTTCACAAACTTCACCCGGTAACACAAACACTCGTGCAATCGCACCATCGGACACATCCATATTCTGCATTATAATCGGTGTCTCATCAATAGTCGCGTATGCACTATCACTATCGTAATTAAACTTATAAATAAGTATTGCACCCAGTACACAATCCGAATCTGTATCTTTATCGGATGAATTTGTATTGAGATTATCATTAGAACTACATGTATCACTCATTTCTGAAAATCCTGATGATTTGGTCAAGGATTCACTCTGTGACTCACTCGTTGAACTGATCACTGCTATGGAAGGATCACTAGAAGCAGTAGTAGATGTCTCTGAAGTCTTTGTGCTAGTGAAAGACGCAGATGTCGGGGCTGAACACTTTGAACGAGGGGACAGTACAACAACCAGGGATTGTTTATCCAGCGTGGGACTAATACAACTAACTTCCAAGTGTTCCGACTGAAGATTGCTTGGAAATTCAATACATTGCAACACAGTTCCGGACTTCTGGGAGGAAAGTCGCTTTATTGCACGTTCAGGAATGGAAATTTTGGGACAGTTACTGCTGCTCATACTTTCCTCTAATCCATCCAGTTGACTGCTCTCGGTCGGACTACTGGTCGACAGTGATGTAGGACCGGCCGTAACCTTGACAACATGTACATCCTGATCAGAATCATACAAGTCACCGAGACTCCATTCAGTCGGATTAGTCATACTATCTAATGTCCCTATCATGTTACCCGTACTAGTCGAAGGTTTGAGGGAATCCGTACTAGGCTGTTTAGATATTCTTTTAACATCCTCTTTCACCGACAGAACCAGTAAGTATGGTACAAAGTTAGTTGATTTATTCAATACATCATCCTCTGTGCGGACTTGTTCTGCGGTTACATCACAGTCTGTATCAGTAATAATGTGAGGAGAAGTTTCACCGCTCACACTCTCGTTTACTTTATTCATTAACTGTACATCAGTCTGAATATCAAAGCCTGCAGTTAAATCATCACAGTTAGATTGATTTTTGGGTCGCCTAAGTGAAGCACCACATATAACACTAGGCTGTATAGGTCTACGTTTTACTTTTGATGCTCTATGTTTCTTTGAGAGCGATTTTGTACTATGACTATCACCATGTCCATCTTGCTCCGGCTTTTCAACAATGCACAAAGATGACACTTCTATGTCATTATTAGGACGTGGAAATGGTTTATAATCTGAAAATAGAAACCATAAATAATAAAAATCTGGAAAATTTTTCAGCAGAATGCTAGAACATAGAATGAAAGGAACATAGTTAATAGCTTACAATCGATTTAATAAGAGCACTTTTTGTGAGAAATAATCATTATAGCATCGTTATATCAAGACAGGATTGTATTTACTTATTGCTGACATAGTAATAATAGATTAAGAAATATACCACTATACACATACTTTCCAATATTAAAGGTTTTTCATGAAGAGGTATTTCCATGAGTTCTTCCTTCAGGCTACTTTCTCCTACAGAAAACTTGATATCAGATGGTGTGTATGTT
The DNA here is from genome assembly GCA_963678985.1 of Spisula subtruncata. Lineage (NCBI taxonomy): Eukaryota > Metazoa > Mollusca > Bivalvia > Venerida > Mactridae > Spisula > Spisula subtruncata. The sequence continues at coordinate 24,107,114 of OY787661.1, forward strand.
CTCTTAGCATCTACCTCATCTTCTTTTACACTGAAATATTTCAAACATATAACTGTATATCAGCTACTATTTGCGGTGTTTCAATTTTCTCTTACATTCACAAATGGTCGTTGAAAATTTATAAATCAGTGTAAATATACTTTTAAACCATGACCAACTATTGTGGATGTTTTGACTGTGAATTCATAAACGCATGAAACAAGTCTGAAACAGAAACTTCAGAAGTCAAGATCATGCTAGTATTAAGTGATTTACAGTAGTTTATACTAATTTATTAAGGCCTATGGTAAAACATTTTTTTACAACTTATTTCCTGATTTTCCTGACTAACTATAAAATCCCTGATTTTTCACTGATCTCGAAAAAAACAAATCCTGACCGTGGGAACCCTGTTTTACCCTTGAATGCCATAAATTAAACCTGGTCTAGATGTTCAGACATAGTGATAACACATACCTTTCAGCTCCTGATGGTAATTCTAGACTATCCTCCATCTGTACACTGGTACCAGTGTCAACTTTCTGTTTACCTTGTCGGTCCACAAGTAGACCTGTCTTCAGGGCAATCGGTATTTCTGTAGGATCTAACACAAACTGAGTGTGTTTCTGAAAATGTTCAACATAGCCAGTTACTTCAGTGCAATATCTATATCTAGTATTATTCCCTACTGAGACATGCCAAATCCTGGAATTAAGATGACAGTCTGTTTAAGGTGCAATTAGCACACAAAGTCATCCCTACATGTTACTTCTGTTTCCACATTGTTCTATTGTTAAAATTCAGCTTAAGCAATTTCAAAAACCGTAACATGGTCAATTATATCTTTTTTCATTTTTTTTGTTTTATTTTTCACAAAAAACTTCATTCTTTCTAAAACAGCAAAGGCCAACAAATCAGAACATTGCGATTAATATGACGCTTGTTTATTCAATGAATGATTTCTAACGCTATACCTTCATTTTCTGTTTCAGGTTCCAAACAACAATGTGGCCATGTTTTGTTGAAGTAGCAATGTAGTCTTCACTAGCAGTAGAACTAACACATTGTATCCTCTCAGCAGTATCACTGTGAGGTATAGCTGGCTGGGTAGCATATGTTACAGACAGTGGTACATTCTGTGTATGTTCTCCCTTCACAAACGGACATGATGGAGAATGTCTCTCATGCTCAGACCTACAATATAAGAACATGGTATTATTCTATATACTAGCTAACCAACGTCCTAGAACCAGATTTTTTAGCATATTTTTCACATTAACTTAGGAAATTTACTTATGGACTATAAGTTCTTATATCCAAACATAGAAAGTTTAATTTTGAGCGCTGCCGAGGGGTCACATAACTAATAAAGTGATTGAAATTTCCCCAGAACCAAAACAGTCACTGTTGATCCAAATTTGACTAAGCTCTACTCCACACAGAAGAATTAGTTTGTTTACTTCTAAAAATATTTATGTCAAGTGTGCTTTTTTTCTGCTAACAAAGGGGTCAATACAACAAATTGTTTTTATTTCTCACAGTCCATGTTTCCAGACAACAATTTTTCCCTGTATTGATTTTGTATTTACATTTTACATTGACTATGGTAATGATGAAAATCTTGAACAAATACTAACCAAGGCTCATCAGTTGGTTCCCAGCATACAAGACATACGTTACATGTAAAACACATAGCTCTGTCATCACCAGAGAGGTTTGGTTGATGATAAAATCCTGCCTGTGCCATCGGGTCTGGTAATGCCCACCTTAGATATAAAATATACTCTTTTAATGTAGTTATGAAAACATACACTATTTCTCAGTTTTAACAGGAGTTTTACATAATTCATAGAGACGATTACCCTTATAGAATTATTATATATAAAGATCAATTATAGAAACATAATTAATTTTTGTGCAATGAACCTTAAACCATAAACTATTTTTGGCACAAAATAATCAAAACTAAACAGTGCTTAGTGCTAGCATAAGTGCAACTTTTTATTTTATGTATATTAGTACAAAAGCTTGCAAATAGAAAATGTGGACAGATTTCGTGATTTCATGACTTGTCTCAAGTATTTTTTATTCCTAATTAATTGACTTATTAAAAGTTATTTGCTAATATTTCTAGTCAGAGTACATCTGAAATAACACATTCCAGTATTTCTTACTGTTGTAACAATAGCTACATTTGACTTACTTGTAATTCATATGTGGCCACTTGGTAAATGTATCCCGTCTCGCCGCTTCACTGAACATTTTGGATCGATCAATCTGTCCATCATGGCTATCACCATCACCTCCTGGTAACAGGTAACCTAGTCGATCAGTGACAGCCGAGGCAATGGAGAGACCGGGTTGTGGAGCATTGAGTCTCTTGATTTGTGCCACAAGGTTACTACTGGCTGCCTTCAGATCATTGTATGGTAATATCAGGCACACTGTAGCCCACTGTATAATCAAACATAAAGGTATGGGCGTTTTTCAAAAAAAGTGCAAATTTTGAAACAAATTTATTATAAAAAAAAATTATGCTAAATCAAATTTTCTTTAACATGATTAGAAAGAGTTATTATAAACAAACACATTCCAAGTAAGGGGAGACCTCCTGCTTCGCTAAAAATGTAAATATAATTGCTTGAATTTTTAAAAAAACATCATTTTCCATCCTGTTACCACACCAATATTTCTACATTAATTTTAATATAATAAAAATAAATATGATTTGATTGTTGCAAATCATCAAATGTATTATATTTGTTGTATATATGCAGAAATAATTAAGTTATTTAATACAAAAACACCATTTTACATGAGAATACACCTTCACTCATTGCGCATGTATGTAATAATTACACTATTTAACTGTTTAATGTAAGCAATTTAATATTAAAACAAAATTTTCAGTGAAATACTGTTGCATATGCCAACTAGGTGAACATTTAATTAAGGAGTTCCATATAAAATAATACACAAAGTTGAAAACTTTAGAAATCTGATGGTAACAGGACGGAAAAACGGTAACAGGATGGACAAATTTTGTAACAGGATTGAAAATGTGGTAAAAGGATGGAAAGCACCTTCATTTGTCAGCCCTGTCAGTCAAATATAACATCCACAAAAAAGTCATTCAAGGAGGATTTCATTATTAGAGATATTCACTGATACTCTGTAATCATTCAATTTGACAAAAGAAGTAATTATACATTATGACATACAATTAAGATGGATTGTTACCTTAAGTATGGCCGTAATTTCTATTTCGAGAAGCTCTGCCTCCTTAAGTATTGGGAGCAAAGTACATTAAAAAATATTTTTTGATATGTAAGATATTCTTTTTTAAAATGACATTTAAAAATCTGTAAGGTATTAAGCAATTTGGAATTTATGATCAATATATCCATTATTTTTCCATCCTGTTACCAAAATTGAAGTAACAGAATGGAACAAAAAAGCATGGTAACAGGATGGAAAATTTTATTGTAATTCTTCCTATGAATAATAATTATCCCTCTAAAGAGTCATGATTAAGGTGAAAATAAGATTTCCCAATGTTTTTTAAATGTATGTCTGAGTTTTAATGTCATTATGTTGAATTTATAAGCAATGGAGCATGGTAACAGGATGGACAATTAAGCTTTACCATCAAATATGATTGTATGATTTTTATAAAAAACACTATTTTTCTTAATAAAACATAATATTCCCTTTCCCCATTATCTTTGTTAAGGAGACTTCTATCAAGTAATTATAACTGGATTATACCTAGGAATAAATACTTTGATGTATTCCTGTTTTACCAGTAAGGTAACAGGATGGAACAAAAGTGAGGGACACACTTGTTCACGTAAAAAAACACTGGTTTTATTCCAGACCAATCAGAAAAATTGACTATCCTCTACTGCAAAGTACAAAATCTTTATATTTAGCTTAAATTAGCATGATAAATTCATATAATAAAAGAGATTTTGAAGGAACAACATCACTCTGAACTGCTTGGGACAGCCCATTTTCAGGATGTTAGATTCTTAATCGCAAAAATTTGAAGGATATAAGCAGTTTATATAGACATTTGCAGGGTTTGGTAGATAGAAATATGTTCAATTTTGTACATGACAACTGTTGGATTCAGTTGAGAGCTATATACACTATTTTATGAGTCAATAAATGTCTGGGACAACAATTTGCACTTTTTTTGAAAAACGCCCGTATAATAAAACTTGATGAATTGGGGAAATATCACAGTCCTGCATTCTAATTAAACATGACAATAACAATATTCTAACAGCAAACTCTCAGTGAAACTATGTTATAGCAGGTACTTGTCTTAATAATTGCCCTATAGCTGTCGTTAAGATACAACTCCTGCTGTAACATCCTCAACAACCGTTGTCAAATAGGTAAGATAAAATAAAGGCTAGGCAATAGAACAAACAATTGGAACAACTATGTAACATTGTTATTGCAAATTTCCTGCTGTTTAATATAAAAGTTTATGAGTGAAGTTAAGTCAAACCTTGGCAGTTTTATGGTTGCCCTTGGTAGCTTCCTGTACAGCTTCAATCTTCTGTTGTAGTTCCTGCACTACACTATCAACTGGTTCTTGACATTCTACACTCATCAAAGATTTCAGAAACTGACTCGCCTAAAATTGTGAGCAAAATAAAATGAAATTTTAGTACTGGTAATTCCACATGGTTTATACACAACTTTAGTTTTTTTAGAAACCAAATTAGTTTTCAGTACATTTTCATCATTTTCATTTTTTCAAGGAGTCAAATATAAGTTGTTGAGGTAAAAATATGTTATAAATAATCAGATGCTCAATGTCACTATGGTCATTAAAACTCAGTTCAAGCTTATTTATCAAAAAATCCAAATTGGAAGTAATTTTCAAGGACCTGTTGGCAGTTTGAAATACTTTCAAGGACCTGTTGGAAGTTTGAAATACTTTCAAGGACCTGTTGGAAGTGTGAAATACTTTCAAGGACCTGTTGGCAGTTTGAAATACTTTCAAAAACCTTTTGACAGTTTGAAATACTTTTAAAGACCTTTTGGCAGCTTGAAATACTTTCAAGGACCTGTTGGCAGATTGAAATACTTTCAAGGACCTTTTGGCAGTTTTAAATACTTTCAAAGACCTTTTGGAAGTTTTAAATACAAGTACTATACAAGAACTTAAAGTTAGAGTGCCTTGTTCCAATGTTAGAATATGAAAACAGAAGTGTATTTAATTCTAAAAGATTGAAGAAAAAAAATGACTTGAAGAACGTTTGTACAAGGATTTTCTTACATGTATGCATTGTCAGTAGAGTAACAATATTTGTGAATGGGTAATATGATTACTATAGATCTTTCATACCAGAAACAAGATGGGTTGAACAGCCAATAATAGCCATAACGCTGGGTGAAATATCTTAATATTAAGCTGCTCCTTTAACTAGACTAATTCTGGCACAAAGTAAAACCGTGGAGAATTTGTATTTCATCTCTACCCTGAACCCTGTAGCTACAAATACTCCCACAAGCACTCTACACAAAGGCTATTATTGGTTTACCAGTTATAATATTATCCACAGAAAATAAAGACGTTACTAATTTATTATTTATTCCCCCCCTAAAAGTCAGATTCATTGGCCATCCATGGGCGGATCCAGAATTTCCGGTTAGGGGGGGCGTAAGAAATTTGCTGGGGTCCAGGGCATAGTCCTGCATGGGCGTAGGAGCGTCTTTAACATTACAACACTTCAGTCATGGAAGCCTATTTTGGTTATATCTATATACTCAGGGCACTCATTTGACGTTTTTTGGGGCCGAAATTCGGACCCAGTCCCCTCCTGAAATAATATAGATTTTTCCCCTATTTTTGATAAAAATTCCCCTTCCAAAAAAAAAAAAAGGGCCCTAGCTGCACTATAGGGGAAGGGGCCCGGGGCCCTTAGGTAGGGGAATTTCGCGTCATTTTGAAGAAAAGGGGAATCTAGGGGATTTTTTAAAAACTGCCTTATAACCATGCACTAAACCTTTAAAGCTTAAAATAGCTATATTTCAATATTATGTACATGTACATGAATGCACACACAATTAATCAAAGGTTCGACTAAAAAGTTCAGAGTTTGGCAAAAAAAAATTTTTTTTTTTTTTTTTGAGGGGAATTTTTATCAGAAATAGGGGAAAAAAGTATATGATTTCAGGAGGGGACTGGGGCCGAATTTCGGCCCCAAAAAACGTCAAATGAGTGCCCTGTTTGATTAATTGTGTGTGCAAACATGTACATAATATTGAAATATAGCTATTTTAAGCTTTTAAGGTTTAGTGCATGGTTATAAGGCAGTTTTTAAAAAATCCCCTAAATTCCCCTTTTTCTTCAAAATAACGCGAAATTCCCCTACTTGAGGGTCCCGGGTCCCTTCCCCTATAGTGCAGCTAGGGCCCTGATACTGATATATAACAACTGAGTTTAATATTGTCTGGCAAGTTTGTTATTACATGGTAACTGGAAGTTGATCATTTGAAATAGGGGGGACCGGGGGCATGCTACCCGGGAAATTTTTCTAAACAATGGACCAATCTGATGCATTCTGGGCGTTCTGAGATACCTTATTTGGTGTAAAACAGGACATTATTAAATACAGAACAGTGCTTAGATTAATCGTTTTGAAGTGTTTGCACAAGTGCCCGATTTTGAGATATATGCTTATAATATTAAGACGTTTATGTTAACTTTTATATGTAATTGATGAATTCTGAAAGTAATACAGGAAGTGGAGTATTTATAAATAAAAACATATTTATTGAGTGTATACGTTTTCCCAAAGAACGTGTGTTGACACATTTTCATGGATTGAAGTTAGGTTGCGAGCGCAGCGAGCAAAATTTTCAGTAAAAAAATATTATAAAAATGTTCACGTATGTTATCTGCAGTGAATCATAGTTTTACAAAAACTCGCTTTACAAAATTAATGATATTTAGAATCTAATTGCAAAAGTAGGGGGTCCGGGGAGGCACGCTCTGACGGGAATATTTTTCAAAACGATGGATCAATATGGTGCATTCTGGTGGTCTGAGATACCTTATTGGCTAGTAAATAGGGCATGCTTTATTACAAAACCAGACTAATTTAAGTCTTCAAAGTCTACAGTGTTTCATTCATTGCAGAGTGATCCAGTATTTAGGTGTACTTATAGCATCATTTTTTGTGGATGTGCCCCTTCGTTCATAGATTAAAGCTAATTTTGCGAGCGCAGCGAGCACAAAATTTTCACATATAATACTTTTTCACAAAGAATTAAAGGCAAATTACATATAAATAGACTATTTCAGTCAAATAAAAATCGTTACTTTGGCGATTTTAGGGGGGGGCGTACACCGGGTCCCCCCCCCCCCTTGGATCCGCCTATGCATTCTGCCAGGGAAAAAAAGGATTGACCATTAACTTACCACAGTCTCAGTCAAAAGGTCAAATACAAACAAGCATATATTTACACAGATCTCTTGACCACAGATACATCAACATACCTCAGCAAGTGGCAGTTCAAGCCTGACATTGTCTTTATGTGATGAGAGATGAGTCTGTAGTGCTGTATCCATCAATAAGACACCCTGTAAGTCTCGGCGTACACCAATAGATGTACTATCACTGAATACCATTCTATTCTTCTCAGGCAAATATAAAGTCGACACTTTTTCACCATGTTTTGCTACAAATAGAAAATAATAAACTGTAGAATCATAACAAATGGAACATAATAAAAGATGTTTCATCTGTATGCATAGAACTACATTACATTCTGGTTAACAGTCATCCTTTTGAAACAGATAAGCACATTTATATTCCTACTTCCTCTTGAAGAAGAAGATCTGAAGTTAACGCACCCATCAACACTAGTAAGGGATTGAATAGATCAATTAAAATGCCCATTAAATATGAAATCTTTCTGTAGCACATTGTGAGTAATGTCCTGTAGAGTGACAAATATCAGAAGCCTGATATGGGCTGTAACCTAAGACCCTTCACTTACAACAAGAGGAATGCCCTCCTTGAGTTATAATGTGTCTGCTTACCAACCCTAAAACTAAGGAACAGGTTAGATTGTGACATTTTCCCCTATTTCAAAATAGTTTCAGCAACATTTCATGGTCCCACAATGAGCATTAAAGGTCACATGGTGAGAAGTATGTGCAGCCTGAACAGGGCTTGAATGCAGGACCAGGGTTCCCACACTTTTTTCATTGTAAAATTCAAGGACTTTTCAGACTTTCCAGGACCTTTTTCACAGTTTAAGGACTTTTTTACTAGGGAAAAATCTACATGAAATGCATGCAAACGACATTTCTTGATATGGTTATGTGGTGCAATGACGACAAGCATCTAATAACCAAGCTTGAAAAAGTTCTGTATTCTAATCTAAGATGAGCTACTCAATGCTATACACTAAACTTTCTAAAGATTGCTGTCACTGACTGTTGTCAGTATGGGCTCCTCTTGTGATGGTGAGTAACCATGATAAGATTCCAGTGGATACCTAAGAGTCTTTGAGAAAATAACTCTGGCCATCAGTGTTTCATTTTGGTTTTGAAAACAATGAGTCCCATTCCATCAAACCAAGAAAATCAATGAGTCCCACTATGTAAAAATAAAGTATTTTTTAAAATTTAATGAGTCCCCAGCAGATTTTGTGAGTCAGGGACACGGAATGCGCTCCAAAATGATCTGGCCATAAAATAAACCAACGCACATGCAGGCAATTCCATCACGACAAAAGCTAACTTTTTTTCTTCAAGTCAAGCTTAAAATCATTTTGATTTGCAGTGATCATGTTCCATTTTCATTTCTGCACGAAACGGGATAATGCGAGTGAAATTTAACATCGTTCACCAGAGTGATTTCTGTGGCGCGGCTGCTTGGTGGAAAATCAAGCAACAACCATGATGCAAGTAAAACTTCATTACAACCCCAAACTGTAGAAAATTTCTGCATGCGCTATTCTACTTTTACTTTTTACGCAAGGTGTAATAATCTAAACAATAAGACAAATATTCAATATGATCAGCATGCTGTGATTGAATTTTCATTTTATTTTGTTCCAAAAAAAAGAACATTTTGTTGAAATTTATGAATCATCAGAATGCAATGCTGTCATTACATAAAACGAATATAAAATTGAAATTGGTAACATTTAATCATTTACACTTCTGCAAAGGTTACTGTAATAAAGTAATTATCGATGAAACTGCGCACTGATTTATAATTTGCTCTGATCGAATAATATTTCGTTACCAGAAAGGTCAGATTTTTGTAACACCGTTCCAGAAGTGACATCGTACACTTTCACGGTTGGTTCTTGAGTTGTAACAATAATAGCATTCAATGCTGAATGATATGTCACGTTATTAGCTAGCTCTCCGATGGAGATACAGCCATCTTCACCGACATACCACTGGTGCTTCCCTGTGAGGGAAGCCATCTTGCCTGAAATTTATCGATGACCTCACAACTGACTAATTTCACGTGACTTCAATAGCCTTATACTGATAGCACGTGGGCGTCATACAGATCACGATAACATTGTAGTCTGAATACCGACCATGACAGACATTTTTGACAACAAGACAAATGCATATTTCTAAATTAATTATTACATAGATAATGGATCATGGGCGTAGGAGCGTCTTGAACATTGGGGGGAGGGGCCAAACATTTGGCAACTTAGGGTAAATTTTTTTATTTTGCTCGCTTCGCTCGCACATGGAGGTATATAAATATATGTAACCCTTTGGCTCGCAAAGTAACTGCATTGTGTCAAAAAATGACAATACCCATTGTTTGTATAATAATACACTCGTACATACATTGTACTCTTAAACGACCACAATCCTCCTATATCCATATAATAACTGTGAAATTGTGAATTTATGGTTCTGTGGTAATTTGTTTTAGTATTTAGTAACTGAAATTAATTAATTGAAGTATAAGGGGGTCGGGGGCATTCCCCCGGGAAAATTTTCTAAACAATGGATCAATCTGGAGCATTCTAAGCGTTCCGAGATACCTTATTTGGTAATAAAAAAGGACCTAAATACAGGGAATTTTAAAAGTTCTTACATTAAAGTGTTTGCACAAAATTTCAATTCCTCGATTTTGAGATTGAAGCTTAATTAATGTGAAAACTTTTGTTTCAAAGGCTTTATATATAATGGAAAACCTCTCAAAGTCGTAAACGAGGGTTGGACGACGTTTAGAGTATAATTTATGTCACGAGTGTATTTTTTGCAAACAATGGGTGTTGAAATATTTTTATATAAGGAAGTTATTTTGCGAGTGAAGCTAGCAAAAAAAATTTTTTATTCGTTTTCACCAATAACTGAAGGCAAATTGCCCATAACGATATATATTAGGTCGTAAATTATACTTTTCGTCTGAATTATTGGGGGGGGGGAAAGATATGTTGCCCCCCCCTGTCCAGACATTGGGGGGGGGGGGCTGGCTGGAGTTAACGTCGTCTGCTGATATAATGACCACTGGACAAGAGTGCCATTGGAACTTTTTTCCAAAACGTTCAGCCGAGCATGTGTTTTTAACGCAAAATCGAAAACTGTTAATGCCATGACCGTGTTTTTCAATTTAAATTAAAACACTTCTACATGTATGGCATAGTTTTGGATCATCATCTGACATCTTCACACACGGCAATTTGAATATTCTCGTGGTGTGCATGTATTAAAACTATTCAAACAGCCAATGTCATTATGGTCTAAAATGCTTTTAAGCTTTAGTTTTATCTTTGAAACAGCAGTTATACATAATTTAGGTCTTTGCAAGTAATTAATTTTCGGGACTCTGCAGATGTAGATTTTTAATATTGTAGGAAAAGGCATGAGTTAACCCTAAACTAAAACTTTTTTTTGACATAATGTTAACAAGCATTTCACAAATCCATTATTTGATTCATTCTAGATAACGTAAACTTTTCGAAAATTGTGTCACACTTTAAAATATAATTATGTAACGTTATTCTAATTTCAATAACATGTGTCAAAATTTTGAAAAGTAGCTAAGGATTTGGAAGGCGATATTGAACAATATCCACAACTCAAACTGGAAGTGTTGTGGACCTAAACGCACATATCCTTACACCTATCGAAAAATAGTTCGACAACATTTACGCAACTCGGAACATGAAACCTTTAAAGTATATTTTATTTCTGTAGTTCAGATCAACGTAATTTACAAAACTTTGAGATAATAGATTCTTTGTTTGTTTCAAAATTATTTCTTGGCATTTCATTAAACAATTCTACATACAATGTATTTACATTATACAATGTATTTACATTTGTCTTACATAAACATGGACCGTATATACATAGCTTTCTGACATAAATTATGCATCGTATCCCCCCAATATAAACGCCAATTTTCCAACAGGGGCGTTTGTTCGCATACAGTTCAGTTCTTGCAAAATTTCCCCGTCGTACCGGGGGTAAAAATATCACAAATTTCCGTACACTGTATATCAACAAACTTAATGATTTGAGGCCAATTTTAACACAACATATATGCAAAAATACACATTCATGAAAAGTTTTTAGAGAGCATTCGGTAGTACTACTTTCACAGCTGGAATAAATCAATACGCCGGCCTTGGCCTAGAGAAGTCTTTGATCTCGGGTGTCGACTAAAATGACGTCATTGGAAAGATATCGAGAGTTGCAGTTTATCGTACATCAGTTGTGATACGCATTGGATTAGATTAAACTAATATGTAGATCTCAAATTTATACATGCATAAAAACATACACGCATCTTTTAAATTGAATGTGAAAGATAAAGGCAAGCACCATGCCAGTAAATTGTTTAATGTGGATAGTAAAGTTTTGGTGTACGTGAACGTTGTTTAAGTTTGTAACTTTCATGAAGAATAGTGAGTAATGTTGATTTTAAATTTGAAGTTTTGCATTTGGTAACGAACGACAAGGTATGAACTTACAAGTTAACACAGGTCACACCACTGAAAAAGTAGGTGATTTATAGCAAATTAGTTTTCTTAATTTATGATTTGCTGCACTGCTATGGTAAAAGTCCTATCAATCATCGGGCACACCACGTACACTATATACAGGGTGATCATTAATATATGGTAACATAATGTTTTTCAGTAACTTTGTCAGATTTAATTATAGAGAAGTGGTTATACCCTCAATTCACTGCTGGGGGGGAAATATAACATTTGAATATGATTTATAGTATACCTTGAACAAAAACTTATATGTATATGTTAATCAATGGTGTATGACAACAAATATTATCTTAAAAACTGACAAAGTTATTAAAAATATTTATGTTACCATATATTTATGATCAACCTGTACAACGGAATTATCGCCTTCTCAATTTTGGTACAATTTTACAGATATGTTGCTCGTCAGTCGTTGAAGTACGTAGTGAATGTCCTCGATCTGCTGTAGCCTGGATAATCAGCGTGTTCAAATTCAGCTAACATAATGCTTTAGTTTAATGATACATCACTTGTACTCATTATCCGGAAGTGACTGGATAAATACGTTCAATCGTATGTGACGTCGTCTAGAAAATAAATGACGTCAAATGGTGTCATTTGCTTTATTTGCACACTATGGATTACGAAGTTTATGGTAAGGGCATGATGCGTGATTAAATAATTAACTGAAACACGGCTTTTCATATGATTTGTCCAATATGTCGATGGCTTAGAATGAGAAGGTCGTAATTGCCACTTACGACCTTTTGAGATTCATACATATTTAGAATAAGCATCACAAGGCGCTTCTTATGAGCCCATTGTCATAAAAGTCTGAACTTGTCTTGTTGATCAAAATGAAGTTGTGAAAGTTTGTTTTACCATACGTTAAGAGTAAATGTCAGACAGTTTTTCCGTGTTTTCTCAAAATATCGATTTGGTAGTTACGACCTTCTAATTCTAAGCCATCGATATATAGTGGACTTTTCATTGACCCAAGATGGTCCAATTTCAAACCCAACTTTTATTACATGACTAGCCCATCCTGTCAGTTGAACTATAGATACACACAAAATTGTGTGTTTTCCAGTATGATAAATGAACTTTGCAAACACTGACCACCAACGTTGCAATCTCTCGCAAAAGCATAATACAAATAGGTTTCTGAAGTCACAATGTTTTCACTTTTAGTCAAGGGACGTCACTCTCCGAACATTCTGGAACGAAACACACAATAACATAGACATGGCTGGAGAAATGTTAGTTGTTACTCAAAGTGTGGTGACTGTCACCATTTCAAGTTCTCTTAATAGTTTTGGTAGCGAACGGAGGTTTCAGAAAGATCTGACTATCGCAGATTTGAAGGTTTGTAGTTGTTTACTGTTGTTTGGCTAATTCGGATATGCATAGTATCCGGACATATCTTAGTTATTAAGTGCAGTGCGAAGGATAATTGATTTGTCGCTTAGAAAAGAATCAATGATCTGTCACGAACTGATAAAATGATTTTGTCTAGATCCTTTAGATAATCATTAGGCCTAAAAAAAAAATAGTTGTGTTTCCGGTGGCCCGACCGACCCTTTCTCCCGATGGCCGACCGTATTTTTTTTATTACTGTTTATAAGACCAGCGACCGTAATTTTTACAAAAGTGGGAAAAAAATCGAAATCGTCAAAAGATCGATAATTCTTCACGTAAAAATGATCTAATACAGTTAATACCATCAAAACATCTGTATAATTGCAGTTATCGTATTGAAAACGTATCGAAATTAAAGTACCATGACCTTACGTGAACTAGGTCACCTCATTTTCGAAAATCTTGACTCTATTTTCCATAAATAGACGGATGACGTCATACAAAATTAACATCGAGCAAATTGTACATGCAATTAATTAAGTTCTCTGCGTGCATAATTTTGCGTTTTTTTGCGCGTATATTTTAATTAATTCATAATATTGTTCCAGAATACAAGCTCTTGATAACAGATCGTAAAATTCTTCGTAAATCGCATCTATGCGACAATCAGGCGGGACCACGAGATTTATACAAGGTCGAACTGACGACCTTGAATCACGCATGTTAATTAAACTTAGATTAAACTTCGTGCTTGAATTGAGACAAATTGACATCCTTATATATACCCAGCCTGATTGGATTATCATGATGATTGCAGACCGATGTATTCATCTTACGTTGGATCAGTTCAATGCTAGATCTAATTGACGCGAAATTTATGTTTTGCGAAAACAGGGCAAATTCATAATTACCTTCAAATATTAATCCATTTGTAACATAAGTTAACATGTATATATTTCATCAATCATGAATTATTCCAATAACACCGATTAAACAGACGTCTATGGCGTGAAGTCTATTAAATTAGCGATGTCTCGCGTGTTTCTATTGTGTCAAAGCGCTCTCATAAAAACCAGTCAAAATTCCAATGTGCATAAATTTCGGCTCTTTTATCTTTGATGTCAGTTCTCTGACAGTTTCTTTTGATTGCCCGACATAAGTCGGCAACGTCTGATATTTAGCGGCGGCATTTCTATGATCTAATGATTGTCGGCGACTTCTGAAGTTACAATGTCGGTCCGACTGCCTTTGATGGAATAACAGTAAGGGCATGGCGGGCATTTTAAGGTTGCGGTGTTTTTACCAGCTTTATCTCGCCTGGGAAGAATAAATACTATTATACTGTCGCTGATCTCGCTATTGACCAAATGCGTTATGTTTTCATAATTTATTTCATAAATTCACGCGTTTTATAAATACTTGACGATTTTTTCGTTCGTACATTGCGCACTGTCGTATACGTTGCTATGGTCGATGTATGAGTAACGTCGTTGCTATGGATCATACAAATTAGTTTCTGCTTCTGTCGCGAATTATTAAGTAGATACAGTGGTGTATGTTAATCATAAATACCAAGGTTGGGACTGTACGATAAATTTCGCAACGAAATTATGTGGTGGGGTTCGAATCAATTTTTTTTTTCGACGGGCCGGCCGGTGGACGCTTTTCCAAAAAATCTTGTAAACCAGAAAATAAAAAATAGTGGTCTAAGTATGTTTTAGCAGATCTAATGAGGTGACTTTTTTAGTTTTAAGGCATCTTGCAGTGTTATTTAGTTGTACTATGTGTTCTAGTGATTGACACAGTTCAAGTCATATTTTATTGTTCATCCATTTCCTACAGCAGGAAATCATAATAATTAATATAGTGTTGTTTAATAAAGAACTGACAACTAAAACTGTGTTTTTACTTTTATTGTCAAAACATATATATCTAAAGGATACACAAAGTTCAACCACAGGATCTTTTTATATGAAGTTCTTAGTCGAGGAACCTGTCTATACTAAACCAAAAAAAAAAAAAAAAAAAAAAAAAAATGCCTACCTACCGACCCTATAATTTTTAGCCATGCCACCAGAAACACAACTATTTTTTTTTAGGCCTTATGTTGCTAATTTTATTTAGAAGAACTTGTTGTCTGAAAGGTTCTTAATTAGAAATTAAACATAGATCTCGACAAAGCCATTTGAAAAGGATTGTATGCATGGGTTCAACTACACACACTAGCTTATTATAAGCCAATGAAAATGTTTGTTGTAAAATACTTACTGCAACAGCATTCTGATCAGCTCGGTTTTTATGCAATGCTAAATATCTCTATCATAACAAGGCAACATAATTATGAACTACTTTCAGTCACATGATTTGAAAATGTCAGCCCCCAGTTATGTTCATAAATATGCAACAGTTACACATGTACATGCAGCAACAAATATTGTTATGTAAAAGTTTATAAACTTGAGAAAGAGAACGGCAGCTGCATAACACAAGCGGTAGATCTATTAAAATTATAGAATCACCACACCAAACACGGTAGCGATGCTGGCTTAGTTCAACTACAGACGAAAATACAAATGAATTATGATCGACTGTGTATTTCCTGCACCTGTCCTGATTTAAAAAATTATTCTGTGTAATTGATAACAAATAAATTCAGTAGCGTTTCAAGACCTACAAATACATACAACTTTACTTCAACTTCAATAGCTTACTTGTTTTAAACATCCACATGTAGACATCTACTAATGAGGGTTAAAAACTGTGCATACGCAGAGTGTGAATTGGCTTGATAAATACTCATTTAATTGTCACTTATTTAAAACATAACATGTATTTACACTTTACACTATAGTTCCCAATTTTTCACACTAGAATGCTGCTGGTGCCCAGTGGAGAGCTGATTTAAAAGCCTCCAGGCTTAAGGCACAGACGGTGGTATCTGGCAGACTGTTCCAATGGGTGACTGTTCTAGGGAAGACTAAATACTGGCATATATTCAGACAGCAGTGTAACGAGATGAATTTCACACTGTGGCTAGTTCTAGAGTCCCTTCTCAGAGCCGGTGTTGGACAGTATGTCATTGGTATGGCCACTAAGGCGTTGACTCACTGTCTTGTACAAGAGGGTGACATCTGCGTATACAGTGGAGTCCAGTTTAGGTTGGTGAGCATGGTAGTCACTCTGTCCAGTATGTGTGGGTTGTACGGTCTGTTGTAGACGAAGCGAGCAGCGTTGCGTTGTACTTGTTCTAGTTGTTTGATCTGGGGTTTCTGCTGCGGGTTCCAAACAGTTGATGTGTTTTCGAGTTTTGGACGGACTAGGCTCTGATAAGCTAGTTCTTTGACCTTTTGTGGATAGTGGTTTAGATTGCGTTTCAAAAATCCTAGAACGCTTGATGCTTTCTTGGTTATGTTGTTGATGTGAAGATCGAATTTCATGTTGTCACTGAGTTCTACGCCTAAATATGGATGATGTTGTACAGTTTCTAGTTGTTGGCCTTTCATGTTGTAGTTGTAGAGTTGTTTCCTGGATGTTGTGGTAAACTGCATGATTGCACACTTCTTGACGTTTAACTCCATGTGTCTCCCCACTGCACTAGTCGCTCTAGGTCCTAGGTCCTCGGTTGTCTTAATGGGTCTGTAAAGTATGCAGTCATCAGCGAAGAGTGTAAGGGTTGATGTTATGTTGTCTGCTATATTGTTGATAAAGATGATGAATAAGGCTTGGCTGATAACCGTTATACACAGACATTTATCATCAGTCGATATTTAAACTTGCTTGGTCTAGGTACCAAAAGGTAGATTTTGTAAAAAATTCTGTAAGTCAAATATAGGACATGACGTCTCTGTTTGTTGATATTTTCAGCACAATCTTTGTGTAACTTTATGTAATTCTGCATATGTAATTAATTACAGAACAACACAACTCTGGGTTCATTTATACTGTCCCTTTAATATTTGTAGAAGCTGATGTGTCATAATAGTAGTAAGTACAACATGATGACTATGTTTGTTGTATATAATAAGTCCATAGATGTACTGACAAACAATTCCTTCCAATGGAATATTAATTATGATTATTCTACGAAGATATTTGACATTTCCTTCATGATACGTCTTGCTATCATATGCTGAAGGAATTAGAAAATCGATCAGAAAATATAAAATAACCATCGTATTGACGGATACATAACATGTTACTTTTACACAGATGTACTGACTTTAGTGGTAAGGACTGTTCGCATTGGTGTATTACTACACTTATACGAGAGGTGTATTTACTGGAGACAGAATTGGCCTTGAGCTTTCAAGATTGACTGCAACGGAAGTTGAGACTGTGCTCGTACAAATAACCGTCTGTGAATATTTCTTCTTCAGCAGGTACACACCACCAATTCAGCGATTTTAAA
Source organism: Spisula subtruncata (assembly GCA_963678985.1). Lineage (NCBI taxonomy): Eukaryota > Metazoa > Mollusca > Bivalvia > Venerida > Mactridae > Spisula > Spisula subtruncata. The sequence goes on from OY787661.1 coordinate 24,124,863, forward strand.
GAGTCAGAGACGCAGGACGCGGACCTAGATTAATCTCTGTATATGTTCATTGTAAATTGAAATGACTATTTCTCTTTTTGTCAGTATTTTATGTGTTTTGAGCCAATTATCATGAAATCTATTTCTTCTATTTCTAGGATAAATTGGTTCTTTTGACTGGAGCAAGTGTGAGTAGTATGAAGCTAGAGTTATACAATAAAGACAGCAAGTTAGTGTGTAATTTAGACAATGATTCAGCTTTATTAGGTTCTTATCCAGTAGATGATGGAATGCGAATACATGTAAGTACAAAACTCCATTGTTAGGTCAAAATTGTTACTGTTAATAGGGCAAAACAAATTGATGTGGTTTGTTTAACATTCCGAAAAAAGGGTTGGCAGTTTAAAAAAAATCATTGCTTCAAATGATTTTATTGGTTTTATCCACGGAATAATCTATAAGTTGTGATGACTTTTAGTTTAATGCCATACAATGTTTATGGAGGGGGGAAATATGGCAAGTATGGTTATCAGAACCACAACATCATTCTGTGAAACCAGAGGAAATAATTACCTACGTTATCATGATCACTTCCTGTACCATCTTTTTTGTTGTCCTAACTTTTTTGTTTCACATACAAATTTCTTAAAAACTACATTTTGTATGTTAAATCAGTAATTTCTAAATTAATTACTCTTAAAGTTTTGGCCTTCTGATATTCCACCAATGATATCCAAGACTGCACTGAACTTTGTGCGTCTTTCGTAATGTTTATAAATGCTTTTATTTCCTCAGTACCGCAAGAATATATCCAAACAGGGTAGCATTTCAAAATTGAGTTCCTCATTAATTTATGAATTTCATTTGTATAGGTTATTTGCATAACCGTTATTAACCTAAATACCTTTCATGAAACTGTGATCTGCAAGTGATTTATTTTTACTGAAATTTCATGTTATAAAGATCTCAATGCCGATATAGTGATTCAGTATCATGACTTTTATTGATATTTCTCTATTCAGGTGGTCGATCCAAATGCTAAAATTGGTGAATTTGAAGATGTTTCAAAAGTAGAAAAATTTGAAATTAGTGCTGACGAATATGCAAAAAGATCAGGTAAGAAGATGTTGTACATGTCATCAAATCTTGGAATAGTCCTCTGACCTCATTAGGATCAATTTCAGATTAAATCTATTAAGAACTTGATATACTTTGATACTATTATACTAATTCAATCAAGTAAGTAATACCTGGGTCTGAAAAAATCAGTATGATCTCAGAATATCCAATGTGTACTGGATGTCTTGGTTGATGATTGTACTTGAATCCTGGACAAAAAATGCTGAACAGACATCGTAAGGAGAGACATATGATTTCAATGTCCTTCAAACAGCAACTGGTGTTTGGATGGTCACAAACAAATATCTTTTGTCTTTGTTACTAAGCTTTGCTTAGTTTTTGTCCCACTAGGCCCTGACATCCATCAACCCCCTTGCTCAACAAGCCAAAAAGTACACCTGCCAACTTTACTTAACCTTTCAAATTGTAGATTAAGTTGTGAAACACTTCATCTTGAAACTGTTCAAGTATTATGCCAATCCACTAAATTTTCACATCTATTTCAGATTCTGTTCGAGCTTTTAAAGAAAGAAATAAAATGGGTAGATTTAAGGAAGTAAGTCCTGAGGAACAACAAAGAATTGATGAGGAAAAGAAAGTAAAGGATCAACAAGAGAAAGAGAAGGCAGAGAGTATGAAAGCTGGAGACAGGTAACTCACATACTCACTTGATTAATCAAGAGGTCTTAGCTGATTATGTTCCAATTGAAAATCATATATTTTTTCCAATTTCAAGCAAAATATTCCTAATTGATTTTTCCTTGTATCAAGAATAGAAAGTGAACCTTTTAATTGTGCATCTGTCAGTGGCATCCACGGCCCCCACCCCCAGAGATGGGTGGAGATTTTTACTTTTGGCTTGTCAAACCCCCGCCCTGCAGGGAACAGCTGACAATAAAATCTCTGGTATTTGCCCGGCCCCTGACAACTAAATATTGTCCCCGGGGTATTGCTTCGGAAAAAATCCCTTACATTTCACAGGCAGTGCAGGGGAAGCTTAAAGGTAAAAACACTGCCGTTGAATGTACCTTGTATTGGCAGATGTGAAGATGAGTTATATTGTTGTATGTATGTATTTGCAGGTGTGAAGTAAAGATACCTGGTCAAGCAGCAAGACGAGGTAGTGTACAGTACGTAGGTAAGTTGTTGGATTTTCTAATATCCATCATGTCCTGTGTTACACGTGTTTTGTCTCATATGTATAACAGTTATAATAAACTTATATCCTCTAAAACAATTAATTTTGGCAAATATAAAACTTTACACATAATTTGACACCCGTTGACGTTCTGTTTCTTTTTTGTGAATTTATCAAAATGTTATTTTCACTGTTTTTTTTCACTGAAAATCTTGATAATCCATTGATAGCAAATAATAAAAATTAAAACTGTACATGTTATTTTGTATCTAGAAAGAGTTCTAGTTCTTGTTTAACATTTTGGTCTTACATTCAATCTTTTTGGCTGGCAAACTTGATAATTGGTCTTCCTCACTCCGGTACTGATTTATGTATGTTGTATATGTATACAGGACTGACAGATTTCAAGCCTGGATATTGGGTTGGTGTACATTATGATGAGCCAGTGGGTAAAAATAACGGAAGGTAAGAATTACAACAAACGAGGGAGCGGTGGCCTAGAGGTAGGGCGCGTGCTTCGGGATCGAGAGGTCCTGGGTTTGATCCCCCTCTGGACCACTGGTTATTTTCTCTGAGCAAGACCCACAGCTCCACTCCACCATGGTGTAAAATGGTACCTGTGAGGGCAGTGTCTATTCCTGGGCGCCGCAGATCGATGTTGGCTGCCACACTACAGGAGAGAAATAGTCTCCCAGGGAGACACGAGTGTAGGTTTCCATATGTAGCCCAATGACCAGGACAAGTTGAAATGTCAAAGAGTGCTTGAGCAGCCGAACAGCTGAAAAGAGCCCTAGAAAATTGGTAACTTAACTTAAACTACCTGACAAATCTTGTTATATATATGCCGGGTAGGTGTATATCATCCTCTCTCCAGTCATTGAAAAGTTCTGCCACTATAAGAAAAGGCTTATTTCTGGTGACATATTCTCCAAAAAATAATATGAAAAAGATTGTCAGGTTTTCTTGCATAGAGAAATAACAATTAAGGCACTTAGTAAGAGCCTGTTTTCAAGAAAATCAGAACAGGTCATGTTGACTAAACTGAAGTTGAAGAGGCTTATTTTACCGTAAGTAAAGAGTAGTTTTCAGACAGTATTTCTTGTGTTCTTAAAATAGCGTATTTGTAATTATGACCTTATTCTAAGCCAGTGAAATATGCAAAGATTTCTGTGTCTGTAAATCAATTGTTGCTTTTCTAATTTCAGTGTAAAAGGAAGACAGTACTTTCAATGTCCGGATAAATATGGAGGCTTTGTTAAACCTGAAAATGTAGAAGTTGGTGATTTTGCTGAGGAAGGCATGGACTTCGATGATGATGAAATGTAATATGTCGTATAATATAGGTGTTAAGTTATTATGTTAAATAAATACTGGATTCCAGTCTTAACAGTACCAACTACTTCTGAAGAATACTTCAATAGCAACTACTTTGAGTTTGAAGAGTAGCAACAAATTCTTCTTCTGGAGAGTAGCGACAACTCCACTTAATGAAACAACAACTTTGCTGGACTCAACTATGTATGGAGACCGGGCTTACGTATCTACTGAAATTCTGTGCAGTTTTTTGTAGGTACCTGATACCTAAATGTGCTTGACAAACTTTGTATACATGATCTGTGATGACTTTCTGTGAATTGAAAGCGCTCTATAGTGTTCACAATTAAATGTGCTTATTATTATAAGTTTATTTTGTGTAGACAATATTTCGTGTAAATTGATAATTATTTGTCATTTGATTATAAAATGTGTTCTTTTTTCTGCCAATGTGATAAATTGTCTGATAAATGCAGCTTGAGAGATATGTTTAAATAAATTTCCATTACCATAGTACTTAATTGTTAAAGAATTAAAAAGAAACTAAATTTCAATGCAAGTTTAAGTTTTCCTTAAGTATTTTGTCTTCTATTATTTTCATTAGTGTCAGTAAGGTTTCTCGGGTTTATTTATTGTATTATTTACTGTATTTGTTTAAGCCGTCCAATGTTTCAAGTTTACTTTGTTTGACGTGAATGATTTTTGATGATATACGATGTAGTTATTGTAAGAAAAATATTTGATATGACAGATGTAATGACTTCAGTGTTGTTACCATTTGCATTTATCTCTGTTTATGGCTACACGCTAATTTAACAAACAATGCACACAGTGTGTCATTCATTGTGACTGATATAGATTTACTTGAATAATTATTTTTTAGGGGATATATTGTGTGTATATCTCTTGCATGGATGGCTAGATGATTCCACTGTTTTGTATGGCTTCGAATCATCTGTACATTTACAGTAAAATTATTACCTCTTATCATTCAAAATGATCTATGTGTATCTAAATACTGATGGCTCATGAAATAATACACCACACACAATTTTAACAAATGTAATCAACTGTTTTGTTAATTATCCAATATTACTTGAACAAATGATCTGTAAGATGATATGAACCATTTTGTGTATTTAGTACATGTATGTTGATTTTGCTTATACATTTTTACATGTTATTGTTTTGCCATACCCTTGTAACAGGTCAGATTTTGAACAAGCTAACATATGGATATTGCACTCATGTGAGTGATATACTGATATAGGGTCAGCATGTTCATCATGTTTGTACAATATATAGCATTCCATTATGATGTTTGATTACTTCACTGACACATGAAGAAAGAAGTTGTTTTTCTATGAATCATGTTAAATTGTGTCTGCCATTTTCTGTAACAGACCTCTCCTTGATATCATTGTACGTTTGTATCTCACTGAGAACCTAGATTGATGATGTTGACATTGTTCTGAGAGTACATCAAGGGGAGGTCATTATCGTACCAATGGATGTTCAATATTTTATAATTTATGCTTAATAAAATGTAACTTTACTGGCTGTGTTGTTTAATTTTTGCAATTGCTTAGCAGATAAGCCATTTGTTAATTTTTGAAAAATAATTAAGTAAAAAAACACTCAAAAGCAGCCTAGACAGGTTCTATACGACTTGGCAATGTCCTTATTTTCTTCAGAATAAATGACTGACTATTATAAATACACTGCAAAAAGGGATATTGTTTTGGCTGCGCATGTGTTCATGCATTCTTCATTTCATCAGTCCTGTATGATTGTATCGTCGCAGTATTGCAATTTAAGCCAAAAGTTGGTTATATGTTGTCACATGTAATGTTGTATGACTACAGTAATTTGCACAAGTTTGACAGGGAGTTGACAGTCTGATCAGGAAGTTGGTTGTGACCAGATTTTCCTCCAAGAAGTGGTCCTTTAATTTTTGGAATTAAATCATTTGTCCGTCCATTCCAACATGAAGAAAACTTATTGATATGTATTAGGCATGAACAGGTCGTAAGTTTTATCTGATTGCGATGTGATCTGTGCATGTTTGTCAATATCAAATTTTCACATCAGTTGTGGCCCTTCGATAGAAATTAAAGAAAATGCATTGTTTTACATATAACGTATGCACCAGACAATGGAAACCATGGCCCTAACCCTGTGAATGGCGAGTAATTTTACTTTCACTTTTTTAAATCCCTGCCACCCCAACCACCGAACCCGTAGACACTAGATATCGTCGTGGTATGGGTTGTGGCGCAGTATCAGAAATGGCGCACCTAAGATAAATGCTCTTTTCATGAATTTAGCACCATAAATGACTTCCATCACCAGTATATTTTTGAAAGGTAGTTTGTTTTCTGTTTATGATGTAAATAAATAAGACATAAAATGAAATATCATGCTATAAGAACTCAAAATGTATGCCCTACCAATATTTATTGTTATTTTCTTATGTCACTTTTTTCCTCCAACATCATAAATCAACAATTTTGAGAAATGGAATATTTATTTGATTTTGTTGTGATAGAGACCACTAGTATCCATGCTAGCATAAGGCCACACAATTAAAATGTCCTGCACACCTGTCAAACTCATGGTATGGTGTCCAGAAGAATGTGATTTTCTTATCTTCAAAAACGAACAAAATTGGTCAAAATCGGAAATAATCGGTTTGATAAGTATTTGTAATACTTACTGTTATTGACATTTTTGGCTTTCCCAAATCTTGTGGTTTACAGATCTGACTATGCAGATGCCATTACTAATGCTTACATTGTTGTAATAGATAATTAAATCTTATTAGGACACATTCAAGTTGACTTGTTTAGTCAATTAAGGTATGGCCATTTACAACCAGTGTTATTTTGGAATGCTATTTGTAATTGATTTATTATCTGAGCACATGTAAAAGAAGATAGCCAACTGTTATTTAAAAATCACCTATGAGGACGTAAAATAAAATTGATAACATTTTCATTATGATTTCTTTTAGTTTTTGTGCCATTTCGGACCTAGACGGTAGGTGCGCCATAACATATACCGCGGATGTGGTAAAATAGACCGAGTATGTCATTCCTTGTAATGGACGTAAAATATTCGATGAAGCAGTCAGCAAGTAATATTTAGTGTCAAAATGTCACCAATGAATGGCCCTATCAATAGGTAAAGACTTTTAATATGGATGTTTAATTTATAAAACGACATGTCCATGTAAACTGTTAAGTGCGCCATTTCCCATACCACGGGGATACACATATTAATAGTAATGTGCCAAGACATATGCCTACTCCGCAAATTGCCACAGGCCTAAATCAGGTTTATAGTCCAGGCTCATATTCTGTACGCCATTTTGGTGAGAAACAATAGCTCACTCTTACACAACAGTGAGGGAACATAAAAAAGTAAAATCAGTTTCCACCTCTGTAACTCCACCCTTGGTCATCCAGGGGGTTAGGGATTTCAATTGACTGGTGCATCAGTGAAAGCAATTCATTGAAATTCCTAAACTGCAACGACTTGGTTATTGCCCTTTAACTGAATATAAAGAATGAATTTTATCACTTTTGATGAGCGTTTGCTAGGAAAGAGGTTAGTCGACCCGATACGCCCCTGCATATCGACTCTTCAAAAAGGAGGATTATCCAAAATGGCTGACGAAAACACGCCGGGTGGAGAAGGTGACAACCAACAGACGCTACCAGTAGCAACGGAAACAGAATCACCGTCTGAGAGCGATATCCAGAAAGCTGAAGAGTTTAAAGAAACTGCTAATGGATTTTTCAAAAGTAATGCCATCAAGAAATAGGTTTCCAATAACGAAAGTTCTCGATTATATTTTTCGACATTAGTTTTCGCGATGTTGAATGATTGTGTATTATTATAAAGTACCTTTGGCATTCTTCTACAAAGGTGTACTAACTTTCGGAATAGTCAAATCATTCCCCAATTAGATGCAACAACCCCTCATAAATAAGACCACCATTTGCCTGTGCCACAGGCTCGAGGTGTGATTTTTAGATTCACGTCATGAATCATGTTATCAGCTACTGATTTGTTAGGCCAAGCACTTTGATGATGATTATTCCATTTCATTGTCAAAGTGTATGACTCAGATTGAGTCGCGTTCGTATTGCCATCTCAACAAAATAAACATCATCGCTCTATAAATTGAACCATTTATTCTACCTACTTACACCAAAACACAAAATCTATCGTAAGAAATACTGTCAAAAACATTACCGTTGATTCTACTGGCAAAGGAGATAATTCCGGAAACGAATGGCACAAAATACCTGATAATAATGGTCCTTAAAATCATTAAATCGATAAATAAATCGGCAAGTGTAATTTCCGAAAATCCAATGAAAAAATGTGTCAATATTTCCGACATAACAACGTGTGACGCACATATTTTTCACCCAGGGGGCGCTCATGACAAGTTAAATTTCAATCCATACCGTACCTTGTTTTCTGGCCGAAAATCGGAACCAAAATGTTGAAAAAGTTTTTTAGATCTAAGGACAAGATATCAAAAACAAATTTTTGAACAGATAATGGAGGACAAATAAAGATAAAATTGCTGGACGAAAAAAAGAAATATTTTTTTTAAAATAAAAATTTTGGAGCCACCGAGATTCGAACGCTGGACCTTAGCATCAGAAAATTACTAATCGCTACTTAACCACTCGGCCACGATCTCGTTAGAGATTGTTGAATTAAACAATTTAGTATAACAAAATTATTGATGCACCCGCTCCGGCGCTGTATCGCGCATGCGCACTAAATTTCCCCCAGCGATGATGATGTCAAAATCACAACAGCAGATGATAATTTCGGTATATGAGTAATTATTTGTTGATTTTGAATTTTTTCTTCCAGATTTCCTTTAAATACGCCTCTGAGTGATTTGATACCAATATCAATGAATTATTTAACTAAATAAACCTACTAGACCGTTTGTCCGGAAGTATAAACTGTCCAGAATTATCTCCCTTGGCAGTAAAGATTTCACAGTTTTTGTTGCAATTCGCCATTATTTGAAATGCGATAATAACAAAAGTGTTCCGAAACAAACCATATGATTCATTTTAGGGATTCCCTGATTGTCATCTGCGAAAACAGCATTATTTTTGTGTGCAAATTTATAAGTTTAAAGTTTTTTGTATTTTTTCGAAAAGATGTTTATTTATTATGTAGAGGTCTATTTAAAGGTTTTATTTAATTTAGATTTACCTACAACATTTTAGACAGGATTAATCTCCTTAGATTGCATGATTAGTCTTTCAAAAATTGCAGGTGATGTACATGTATAGTTTGTTGAAGAAAGTATAAAGGTTTTAGCCATGTGAAGGATGCATCCATAGGCTTTATTTACCAGTCAGCTTTCCGCTGAAGTATGGCAGGCATATGAGTGCCTCTACATGGATTTGAACCCGGGTTGCCAGATTAAGCCGCAAGGGTATTAACCATTGAGCTATGGAAGCATACATTGATAATAGTGCTGGCAATACAGTATTCTACTGAATCTGACATCAGTATGGATACATGAACATTCTAACGACTATCTAACTGGCTTCATTGTGTGTGTGTGGTTTTGTTTTGTAGAGGAAGATTACAACCAAGCTATTACATACTACAGTCAGGCAATAGATCTCAACCCAAATATTGCTGCTTACTATGGTAACAGAAGTTTCGCCTACCTCAGGACTGAATGCTTCGGGTATGCTCTCAAAGATGCAAACAGAGCATTACAGATTGATCCAAAATACATCAAGGTATACTATTGCACCTACCTGTACATAAAAGGCCATTTTCAGCTTTTATAATATTGAATCAGAGTAACATGAAAGTATTGCCTTTAAAACAGAGAGACCTTGAAAATACAGACAGAATTTGCTGAACTTTACATCCATTATTATGTTCGATTCTTTCACTAGTGTTTGTGAGTTGAGTTCTATGCCAATTGATGATAAGTCTGCATACATACTCTTGTATGACAGGAAGACATATTGTGCAAGCATCCAACGACACGATGCATAAAGCAAGTTTGTTACCAATTCTCAGTGGTTGCTCTGTATAATTTCAGGCTTACTATCGACGAGCGTCGGCTAATATGACACTTGGGAAATTTAAACTTGCTCTCAAAGACTTTGAAGCGGTAAGTTTTTCTGAATGATTCACCTTTTGAATGCAAAGAGACGTATTAACTTGAATTTATGTATGACTTGAAAAATGTTACAATTCCTGTTGGATATGGGCTTGTTTCCTGGCCACGACTTGCCCAAAACATTTTGTCATTTATTGCTTAAACAGAAACTGTTGTATATTGTCAAGTGTTCCATTTGACCTCCCCCAAGTCTATGTTTTGGGCTTTTGTGATCAGCCATCAATATGTTGGAATGAGTTTCACATTCTTTCAGCAATTATCAATTCTTAGAAGAACATGAAATTAAATTTTAAGCACTTTTGAAAGCACGCTTGTTCAGTATAGTAAAATAGATATCATTCTTTGCATTAAAAGTAGCAATTACCACAATGAAACAAAATGTTGTTTTAGGGTAAAATTTTCTTGCTGTGTCACCAATATTTCTCAAATTTACAAAAAAATACAACCTGATGAAGCATTTAAGGTGAACGTCGTCAAGTAATAAAATTAACGATTCATCTTGATTTATACGTGATTGGTGGTTAATTTTCCTATTCAAATTAACAAGAGAACCATTTTATGACATGAAGCCTTACTACTTTGATCAATGATACTACAGGTGGTAAAAGTGCGTCCCAGTGATAAAGATGCCAAGGCCAAGTATACAGAATGTAACAAGATTGTGAAGATGAATGCCTTTGCTAAAGCAATAGCTGTTGATGACAATAAATCTGTAGCTGATTCACTTGAACTAGAAAATATGAGTAAGTTCTACAGTCATGTGAATGTACGTTAATTTTTTCTCACATTGAAATATAACAGTATTTATGTGATAAAGGAAAAATTGCTGATTGTTTTTGAGAAATTCTTATACTCTGTAAGAAGACTGTGTGTACAATCTTACTAGTTCTTAATCAAGCCTTATCATCAAGATGATGAATTTTGTCAGTCTGCAGTTTAAATGTCAGTAAAGCCTAGGTCCCACTGAGCATTTTTGCGGATTTTATAAATAAGCATCGGAAGGCTTCTGGAAAAGGACCTTTGAGGTGGAGCTTTGAGGAAGTCGTTAGAACACTAGTGAAATCCCTGTTCTGGGTGTTTCATTTATATCAATCCGGAGAACCTTGCCAAGTAAAACATGTGGGACCTAGGATTAAGGTTAGATGTCAATGGAGTTGAAGGATTAATCAACCACCACCTTATGTACTGGGACTGATAATATTGCTTTATCGATGACGATTGGTTAGTGCGCTGGATTTTTATCTTGGCAATCCACCTTCAATTTTTGAAGGAGAAGAGAAAGTATAGCATTTTTTTGTGTCAATGATTTTCTTTCTAATACTGCTAGTGTTATGAAAGTTTACCATTGTGTGTTTCAGCAATCGAAGATGACTATGTAGGCCCTAGGCTAGATAATGGTAAAGTTACTACAGAATTTGTTCAATGTCTGCTAGATACATTCAGAGATCAGAAGAAGTTACATAGGAAATATGCATACCAGGTTTGTGATGGCAGAATGTTTACATATACTGTAAAATCATTTATATCCACAGGGCAGATTGTACACATCAATATAGTAGATCAGAATCAGTCTCTAGACATGGCCCAGCTGTAAAAATGTACTGGATTTGTAACCCTGCTATCTGGGGATAATACCCAGTTACAGTTGGTCATAAGCTTCCATAAAAATTTGACAACATCGATCTTCCTTCACATGTGGAGGGAGAAGTGGCTGGTTTCTAGTGGAAGGTTCAGTTAGTACTGGATAGGAAAACTGATTTAGTGAATTGTTTGCTGTATATAACTGAACAATTCTTGGGGAAAAGCAAACCTCAATCAAACTTACAGTACAACCGATCTAATATTCAAGTTCTTGGAAAAGTACACCGACAAAAATACAAACAAATATACTAAAAAAAATACTAATTTTGTTGAGAAAGAAAAAATGTACCAGTTTATGCACAGTTGTGACGGTAGTATTGTATGATATTTATAATGTTGAATATTTCAGATTCTGTTAGATGTACTAGCATTGTTGAAAGAACAGCCATCATTGATTGATATACATATACCAGAGGTTTGTAAACTTACATATGTCTTAGAGGTCACTATCATAATGGTTAAGGCTTCAGTACAGTGTCTGCTAAGCAATACTGTTGCTTATTATTATTTCTTGCACGTTGAGGTGTAAATAAAGGGAAGAATTGCTCTGCAATGGCCCATCCTGTTGCTTTTATGCAGCATATAATCTATATTGATGGTAAAAGCAAATTGTAAATGCAACTACTCCTACAACTTCATCAGCCTAGTACTGTGAAATCATTTAATTTCGATGGGACGAAATGACTTGGGTTTGGTAAAAAAGACCATTTTGATGGGACTTTAATTAGTGGATTTTGCATTTCAGATAATAGATACAAGGGTAAAATTATTGTTCAATGGGATTTAATTTTGTGGTTAAAGGCAATCCAAGAAATCCACGAAAATGAGTGTTTTTACAGTATCTATCTGTCATTAATTAAGTGAATCACCGTGTTGATGGTGGGGCGAGCAGTGGCGATCAGTCACCTTTCTCTCTCTATGCTGGTTTGCATGTTGATATGTTCTTGTTATACAATATACATCTATATAAGTTGTTATTTCAGGGAGAAAAGTTCACAGTATGTGGTGATATTCATGGACAGTATTATGACTTACTGAATATATTCAAGCTGAATGGACTCCCCTCAGAATCAAATCCATATGTATCCTTTATAATCTCAACACTATTTGTGCTCTGACTGTTATACAGGAGGGGTAGAAATGTTTTCATGTAGCCAGTTTATCTTCAGAAGTTGGCGGTTAATTTGATATCTCACATAAGTAACAAAGAAGAAAATGACAAAAAGTAGCCAGCAAATATGTTCAAATAGTCAGTGAATTGATCCGCCTTCCACTTCATTTCTACCCCCTGCTGTGTGGTGGGCATAAAACTTCTCCACATATGTGATGTTATCCACATATCAACCCATAACTGGTGTGGTGCAAACACATTGATACTGGTTATTTGTGCACCATGTTTTGTTGGTTGTTGTGAAAGCTGAGTGGTCTAATGCTTCTGTACTTCACTTGGCTGGGGCTGTACATTAATGGTTTGATTACACACACCTCTCGTTATCTCCATAGGTAGATTACAAGATCCAGGGTTTTCATGTTGGAGGCTTTTTGTATATTTGAGGAGGCCAAAGGGCCCAAGCACTGAAAATGGAAGGCAGCTGGGGGTAAATTTGAGACGGCCAAATATCATTTGAGGCAGTCAAATTGGACTCCTGCCGTCTCCTTATGACAACCCTACAGACCTCTAAAGTCTGGTATGTATGTGAACTGACAGATAAACAGTGATGTGTATTTTCCTTAACCCAATGTTCAGTTATTTAACGGTGATTTTGTGGATCGTGGATCATTCTCGGTGGAATGTATATTTGCTTTGTTTTCCCTCAAACTGTTATATCCAAACCATTTCTTTATGGCTCGAGGTAAGTGCTTTCATGTCTTATATTATTAACTTAATAAGCCTTCTTATCATTAACATATGATATAAATTGATGAAACATACGTCAAATACAATAAAAACAAACAAAACATACATTCCAAGATGGACGCTAAAGCACTGGTGTCATTAGAAAGGATTTTGTAATTACTATTGAAAATAACTTCACTTACAGTATTAAAGCTTTCAGTCCGTCTGTCTGTCAAGAAAATCTGTATCTTGCCATAACTCAAACAGTTTTCAAGTTAGGTTTATAAATTGGGTATGTGGATAAGGACTAATAAGAAGATTATGCACATCTAATTATTTTTTGAATTGGACAAAAATTGTGGTTACCATGGTAACCGAAACATTGACAACCTGGAAACCAGGTAGGGGACTTCTGTATTGCTTGCAATTCCTAATTACTTGTTTTCCATTATTTTACAGGTAACCATGAAAGTTTCACTATGAATCAAATGTATGGTTTTGAAGGAGAAGTTAAACAGAAATATCCTTTTTTCTCGACTTTTAGTGTGTTCCAGAAGAGCAACCCCATTTATTATCCCCATCTACTGGTTTGTTTGGGTCCTTTCTTTTCACATGCATTCATTCTTTGTGGTATTATCCCCGTCTTTGGTTTGATTTGATCTTTGCATTAATCAAAATTTGTTGCGCTTACAAATAAAAAGAAGGATGTGAATTTTGAAATGCAGCATCTGCAATTCAAGTGGTTTCAGTGTTCACGAGGATTTCTATTTGTTCCTTAACTCTTCCAACATATACTTCAAAGATGGCAGATTTATTTACAGAAGTGTTCAATTGGTTACCATTAGCTCATTGTATAAACAACAAGATATTAGTCATGCATGGTGGTTTATTTAAAGACGAGAATGTGATATTAGATGATATAAGAAAATATGATAGAAATAGACAGCCACCTGAAGATGGTAAGTTTTCTGATTCTCGTCTAACTTAAATATTGATTGTGTAAAATGTCAGTACTTTGACTTTAATTTTGGTCATCTATGAGGTCTGTACCATTCAACATGTGCTATTTGGATATTTGATGACCTGTCTACTTGGCTTTGAAGTAGTCTATTTTCTAAATGGAAAATTGATTATGGGATTGCTTTCAAAAAATAGCAATTTCCGTAGTTAAATGTATGTTACTTCGGCAATTGCTTAGATCTACCTTGATAAATGGGGTTTAAGAAAGAAAGCATATAATATGTTTGGATATCCCTATGTCCATCTGTCTGTCTGGATAGATGCCAAAAGTTTGTCTACTCTTGTTTTACTTTACCATTTGTTGGATTTCAATGAAACTTCATAGGCAAACTTGATACCAAGCTTTATTGTGCGTTTTGTCAGGAATTTTATGTTGGAGATGTATAATGCGGAAGGTGTATCCCTTTGTGTGAGTCTCGGGGGACTTTCGTTTTTGTGCCAAAAACTGTGATATCATGTAATCATATTCATGTTATTTACCTGATATCTAGGTGTGATGTGTGAGTTACTCTGGTCAGACCCTCAACCTCAATGTGGTCGTTCACAAAGCAAGCGAGGAGTTGGTACACAGTTTGGACCAGATGTGACCAAACGCTTCTTACAGAAAAATAAACTAGATTATATAATACGAAGTCATGAGGTGAAGAATGATGGATATGAGGTTGCTCATGATGGCAAATGTATAACTGTGTTCTCTGCTCCAAATTACTGGTAAGTTATTTTGCTACTAGGATGCCCTGGCTTCAAACTTATTTTAGGTTGAATGTGGAATCCATTTAAACAAAGTGTATGTGTTTCCCTTTTATTATATTGCTGAGAGCCATGGGAAATACTTGTGCCACTTCTTTGTGATGTGGTAAGGGACTTCCCGCAATTAAGCGGAGGCCATTTCACTTGACTACTGAGGTAATTAGTTGAGAATGTACAAATGCAAAAGCCTAGTCATGAGATCTAAACTATCATTTGATTGTTTATTTTTGAGATATTGTAAAATACTTGATGACTGGCCTTCATGTGATGAAAGTATGTTGAAGAGGAATCGATTTGCAAATGATTGTGAAATTCCAAATGTGGGAAATAATACCTGACATTATAACATACTTTTGCCATTTCTGTTTTCAGTGATACAATGGGAAACAAAGGCGCATATATAACAATAAAAGGAGAAGATCTCACTCCACAGTTCACATCATTTGATTCTGTTGTAAGTATTGTAATAAACCTCTATTGCTCCAATTTGATCTGCATGACTAGTCAGTTCGCAATTAGTGTACCTACATTCCCTGGGTGACTACTGATCTGATACAAAATTTGGCAGGAATTTCATTTTATCTGCAGGATTGGTCAGCTTACAGAAAACTTATGTGATACAAATCAACCATTCAATTAAAATTTGAAGTTATCTGAGTTATGTCCCTTTGGTTTTCAGAAATTAGTGTTTTGAATGTTCTAAGCAGTGGGACTAATATCTAAAATCAGTCTATTGCAGAAGTTTCAGATTTCTTTTGGTGTTGAAGCATACCGTGTATTATCAACCGTTCTCCATTGTATATACAGCCGCGGTTTGATCATATCTTCATTGTAGCAGGTCATACCCTACCATAAAATTTGATATCAATGTTTTATTTTACTCTTCCCTCTATATGTGGAGACGTTGCTGGTTCCTTATAGAAGGGTAAGTTTTCTTAGGACTAGGCCTGTATGAATCAGCCTATGTATTGAAAATTTATTGAGAACCCGATACAAAAATATACATGTTTCTTCTTTTCTATTTCAGCCACACCCGAATGTAAAACCTATGCAATATGCAAGCTCATTGTTTGGATTATTTTAATTTCTACATGACTTTAGTTATCATTGAAACAGAGATATGCATTATCCGATTTTGAACAAAGAATCGATCTTAGCTGTGAGGAAAGTGGTGCATGAACCACCTGGATGTCAGCGATGGTGTGTGAAACACCTGTATGTCAGTGATGCTTATAAAACCATGTTACAGAAAGTAGTTGTTATAGATTGCTGTTACTGTAATGTACAACTGTTATATTAGTGTCTTGTTGTTCTGTATGTACAAGGCCGTTCATGCTGAAAGACTAACATATATGCACAACGCTAGTAATGCTTGACATTCAACATGCAATATCAAATACTGGTAAGGTGTTCTTGGGGTTGCATACTGTACTCCTGAGCCAAATATTATTTTGTTATAAGTCAGTATTTCAGTAATATGGAAGTAATTCTCAAATCATCCTGACCAGCCAGGTCCAAGAACTACCTAAGTGGCATTTAAAGGAGTTTAACCCGGTCTACTGGGTGAACTGTTAATCTCTGTACCCTATGGCTCTGTACAGTGTAACCACTTGACTTCATGTGTCAGGGTGAGTTACCTCTCATCTGAAGGTGGTGCGTTCATTCCTTGCCTTTGTGCTAGATTCTGTTCACATTTTTGTAACTCGGGCAACTGTTCTCTAGCAAGGGTCATACAAGCTCAGAGATTTTAAGTATTGACTACATGGTCATCTGAAATTTTATTACCTAAAATTTAACCATAAAACATTGTTTGAAACTAAGTTTTTGTGTAAGGCTATATGCAGAAACCAAACCCAGTAGGACCCCTGTCTAGGGTTTGCTGTTGTAAACATGTTTCCCCTTGATACCGGGGTCACAAATCATCAGATTGCGGCCGGATGATCAGCCAGTATTCTGGCTAATTAGGCCAGACAGACATTGGCTGGGTCCTCATATCATTGTAGGACAAAATCAAGGTTTGGAAGCTCAACATTGTACAATGACCCTTTGTTCGAGATTCAATCTGGCATACTTAATGCTAGATTTTGTGGATACAGACTTTGTTCGGATGGACATTGTCCCTTGTATAGGTGATTTGTGACCCAGAAGTAATGTGCTACTAAAAGCGCCTTTGCAATGCAACAGGCTCCAGTTATTAGCAGTATAGTATATGTGGTATAACAAATACGCATCAAGCTGTTCAATTATATATGAGGGCCCTCGTACCTACATTGTACTCATTTACTATGTCTGTGAGAGGAAGGGTCAGTAATTTGTTGTTGTATAGAAAATGTCTGATAACAGCTAGTATTTGTGCCTTACAGAGACTATTACTAATCCAGGGCTCTATCCAGGGTTATCTGTTTTAGATGTATATGATTTATCCTCTTGAAGGCTGCCTTGGTTGATTGTGTGGAAGTTAGAGAAATTGATCATTCTCATATTGAATATTCCAGAGCTTGGGTTACTTAAAATCAGTGTATTAGAGAATTTTGTAAGAAGTGTATTAATGATTTTCAATGATTGTTACCTGTGTTTATTGTTAGTATGAATATACATTTACTTGAGGATGTTATATCATAGAGTGCATTGTTGACATGTGATAACAACCATGCATTGTATTCAAAATGCCAGTGTTCAATGGTATTATTCAGCAATAATAGACTGCCTCTTAATAATCTTCGTTAGCAAAGGCATGTGTTCTCACGATTCTGTATTGTACTGTTAGAATGTTTGAACCTGATGGTTGGAAATTAGCACAGAAAATATGCTAGGTGTGCCAGTTCAATTTTGTAAGCCAATTATTATTGAATGATGTTACATTTTAACATGTGATATGTATTTTACTAACAATATATATATATATGATATCATATTGAAACATATATGGTTAAAACATTTTACAATCAAGTTGACGGACAGTAAAACCTCAATTAGACCAACATTGGGATCCATTGAAAATTGTGGCAAGTTATTCTTGTGTGTGAAAATGGTCAAAATTGAGGGAAATAACTGTACTCTGTGTTACACATACTGTGCAAGTGGTTAAGTCAAGGACATATTTTGGAGTTTCCTCCGACATTATCATGGCACACAAAAATGCTACATAGAAATAAATAAAGCGAAATATCAACACTCAAATGTATTAACTTTTTGACCCACGGATACATATCTGCTATTACTGATTATACACTTTAACAATAAGCACTTCAGGTATTAATCCCATATTATCTCTGGCAAGCAGTTTTATTATTCCATAAAAATGAATTCATACACATTCACCAATTGTCTTGTACTTTTATTACAAACATTTGTTTAGTTTTTATACGGAGATTTTTTAGGATTTACAAATATTGATAAATGTACTACTACCAGGATTATTATAGTATTGCATGTGAATTTTATGTTCTGATATTAGATAAAAATATGAATATGTACTCTTGTGTTGTTTGTTATTTCTTAATCATCGAACCTGTTATTGTACTCTTCCGGCAAAATATGTCTCACACATAGAGTGGGGGGTGCGGGTTGGGGGAGTGGGGGAGTAGTCTGTATGGATTTGTTAGTTGTCCATGTTGGACTGGCTCAGTTGCAACGTGCTTGCTCATTCATATTTTCCCTGCCATATTATTACCAGTTTTCGATGGCCTCTTTCAGCAGTTTATTCAGCCGTTCACTTCCCTTGCTCATTGGGCTACCTAAGGATACATTTGTTCGAGTCTTGGGAGACTATTTCTTTGTTATTCTTGCCACAGACTGGAATCAAACCCAGGACCTCTCGATCCCATAGGGCATACCTTACTACTAGGCCACCACTCCCATCTCCTCAAGTTTGTCTGGACAAAAGTGTAACCAACACTCAATAATATTGTACATATTTAATTTAATGTATTATATCAATGAAAAACAACATAATTATTGCACAATGCCATAAATCAAAGAATGAAATAATAGACATGTAACCTATGGCATTCACAGTCTAGATGTATTACATAAGCACTAAGTCTCGTATGTTCAAAGAGAAACATAAGGTAATACATAAATAGTAATAAATATTCAGCACATAGATTTGGCATTGTTACACTTGTATTGACAGCACAAATGATGCAAGCATTTTAATAACATTCCCACTGAGCCTAATCAGTGTTACACAAGTCAAAAACTAAAGACTTCCTTATCAAAATGTAAATGACCAGACAACTGAAAGTCCTTGATAGACTAACTAAATACCTTAGAATTTTTTGGTTGCCAACTGAAATTTCTAGTAGCCTCCAGGCAGTGGATTTATTGGACACAGCCTAATGCCATTATTCAAGAACTTCAGCCACTTTCAGAGACAGGCTTACCTGATCAATATTTCCTGGAATGAAAAACTTACTCGACCACAATAAACTGACCACTTCATGTAATGAGGACATCCCTGTTGCACGTGTCAATGTGAAGTATAGTACCAATGTAATGTACTTTCAGATACCCATCCATTTAGTAGACCGTACATTTACCCCAAATAACCTATACACAAACACACCTATTGGAAGTAACCTACAATGTTCCCATGAAGAATACTGGTATCTGTTGACTCTTAGAGCACTATACCATTCACACACAATGAAACACATAATTAGAAATGTTAGACATCCAGTTGACTATTTATTCTCATCATTCACCAGGTCCAGACAACTTTCCCAATGGCTGTAAGACAGAAAAATACTAAGGCATTATACATATGTAAAACATTAATAATCTGTATCTTAATAGACATTTTATCTAGGCTCGCTCACTAAAGGTAGATAAACAGAACAAGAGATGTTTGTAAAACATGTATGTCCGATGGCTGCATAATTGTGGAAAATGGTAAAAGGTCACAGTGACTGTAACTCTACTGTTGCTGGCCAACCTCCATTAAAGAAGTTTAACAATGCTAAGGCCAAGTGTTCTAGAGTTATTAAATGGTAACCATTTGGTCCAAGTGATCTTGACCTCAAAATCAATAGGGGTCATCTACTATTGCTGACCAACCTCCATGTAAAAGTTTGAAGATCCAAGTGCAAAGAGTTCTTGAACGGAAACCATTTGTCTACTGACCGACAGACATGAGCAAAGCAATATACGGTCCCCCCTTATGAAAGATGGGGGCATAATTAAGGGAGGTTAGCTGAAGGAGGTAGACAAGCTGCTAAGTATCCAATTCCTGAGCTGAAGTTAATGAATTGGAACACTCCTTCCCATTGTTCGAGTCTGCTTGATGTAAGTAGTAATGGACGCCTAGTATAATAATAGTTGATGCAAGACGGATGATGCATAGTGATTGCAATTAAGAGATAAAAAGGTTCAAAAGGAGTCAAATGAAAACTAAAGCAATCAAGTGAAGTTTTCATTCCCTGCAATACAATTGTGTCATTGTCAAAAGGCAGTAATTCACCAATACCATAGCACACTAAAAATGTGTCCCGTTTAGCTGCACTTGATTGTGATCATGCAAGTTTAATCCGAATCCCTTTAATCCTGTGGAAGGGATTTTAGACGGAAGTTTTCTGTAGGTATGATACAGTAAAATCTCTCACCTTGATGAATACATGTGAGGGTAACATTTTCTGTATGATTGGATCCATGGTTCCAGGATAACGCTGCATGTTTAAATGCATCTTGGGAAGTGCCACATGTCCGGCTATCAGTGGAAACAAATTGTATGTCATCTCGTGGGGGTTTCCAGGCAACAGTCTAAAATGAACCTGAAAAGAAAAACAATCATTTTGTGATGCTCAGTGTACAAAAAAACACTACAGAATACGATCAAATCTTTTGTAAACGTATTTAAGAAGCCGTACAACGAAATGATTAAAACTTGTATTGCACAATTCCAGTGGAAGTCTAATCTATGAAATTGTCCATCTTAGATATACATGTATATTTGTTTCATTCTTACCCTTGCATTTTAGCCTAATTTAAAATACACCCAGAGGATTAACCCATTCATAAACTCTCCATTATTTTTCAGGAATGGAGAGTTGTCTTAACAATAACTCTCCATTATTTCATTAAATGTGTATACGAAATAATGGAGAGTTATTGTTAAGAAAACTCTCTATGCCTGAAAAACATAACACACATATGTAGTGTTAACAAAAAATGGAGAGTTACTTTTATTAAATGTATTAACAGGTAATGGAAAATTATTGTAAATAATGTATAATTATACACCAGTGAGTTGCATTCATTGCCCGCCATCCCAAATAGATGGGTCGGGAAATTTACTTTTGGATTACATTGTCCCTAAGGTATTGGTTCGGTGAAAAAAATCCCAACATTTCCCCGACAGTGCGGGGGGAAGCTGGAGGCTAGAACACCGCAGCCATACGCGGGGGTTGGGGCCGTGGATGCAACTGACTGGTGCATTACACAATGTATGTGTTCACAAAAAGGGCAATACAATTTGCAGGAAAAGCGGCACTCAACTGAAAGAGCCAAACACAAAATAGAAAACAAAAGATAGATAAAAATGCTCAAAACACAACGAAACTAGAAAATGAAATCAACCCGCTGTTACTAAATAGCTTTTAACATTAATATAATTTCAGCTATCGAGGTGGTATGCGCGCAAGAAATCAGGATGATGCTAGTGTGATATGATATTAAATACCGTTAATAATTTGCAATTGCACTTTCGCGTGATCATGACCATTCAATAAGTTCCAATTACAGCTTTTATACATTCATTAGGGCCAACATTATCACTAAACCATGACACCCGTCTTCAGCATGATACTGAAAATGAAATAATCTACCTTGGCCTACATTAAAATGTCCATAAACATTGCAATTTAGGTTTTCAGATGATCAGATGAAAACTGTTTGAATATAATAGTACGTACATGTACAAAGCTAATTTCTAATTGTTTTTGGTCACACAAGGCTTATAATCCAGTTCAGCCAATAAAATCACTCTTTGACATTAAGTTCCCCTGATCATTGGACTATCCAATGAAACATTCGAGTCTCAAGGGGAGGCTTTTTCTCTTTTGAGGGCGTGGCAGTCAACATTGAACTGCGGCGCATAGGAATAGACACTGCCCTCACAAGCATATATACCAATTTTTGAGTTCATTAATTAATACTGTGCAAATACAGAGCTAGGATAAAAACATGCTAAAAACATTGTAGTTATGTCCGTCAAGTTGCATATCAATTATAAATATCCATATATAGTTAATGCACGGAAATATATCCTCTGACCGAAACAAAGTTTTAATAATGTCCACCGTGTTATAACATCAAGTGACACTCTGGGTAAATGACCACTGATTTATCGTGTAACACATAACTCACAACATGTGTTTGCATGGACTACACACCACTATAAAGTAATGGAGAGTTATTGTATAAGTTCACTGGTTTCATGAAAAAAGCATGATCTTCTCGCTAAGTCATGTTCATATTTTTAATCTTCTATTTATAAGAGGTACATCAGGGGAGACTTTTTTGAAAAAATGCACTTTCTTTCAATTTTGACATTTACAGCATCTTTTCAGAAAATCAAATTTACATTTGACACGATTGGTGTATTTTAAGTCAGAGAAAATCCGCGTATCTGTCCATTCCTGAGAAATAATGAATACTCGGCCCCTTCGGGGCCTCGTCTCCATTATTTCTCAGGAATGGACAGTTACTTGGACTTTCTCCTTAACGTAAGGATAAGGTTGGTTTTAAAAATTAATTAGGACTTCTGGAAAACCATCTAACAAACAGACTGGATCAGCAAATTTGAACCAGGTTCAATGCAATCTTTCGAAAACATTTGGTCCACCCACAAGTCTCTAATCTCGTGCATAACTTGTAACATTATTTTACTACACCAGAATTATAGGCGTGTCAGACTGAATGTATGATCAACTTTTTCAAAACCTAACCAAGATTACATCTTGTGTAAGATAGCTGTACATTTCAGGTCAAGTGTGAGCTGGCATGGGTTTTCTTCAGCTCGCTTTGTCCCTTGACGAATGTCAATCAGTAATTCCAGTTTGATATATACCTGTTTATTTCCAGAGAACATAAAAGAGTCGCTTGGTTCCATGTTGACTTCCACTTCCTGTGGGTATCCTGTCCGGTTGTGAATCACATAACACACAGGTAGTAGACACTTCATATTACCATAGGCTGGTAGTTTGAGTTGTACAGATAATGGTATATGTTCTATATTGACAGTAGGTAAGGTAAAAAGTGTGGTCACTGATGGATGGTCTAGATTCCCCACACTCTCATCCATACGTCTGTAACAACAAATCTAATATTAAATACAATACACATCTTACAGACTGGACCAGTTGCAAACAATGCAATAAGGAGATGACTGTTACTGGCTGATTTCTTTTTCATAATGTTTAACACAATTTTTACACAGTTTTACTGTCATATACCATTATCAAGTAGCTTTGACTTGTATTTCCACTTGCAGCTGAAGATTTCTCCACATGTGTACAGATAAATTGAAATACAACCTGTGTAACCTTGGAATTGAACCTGAATCTACTGGGCAACAGTATATATAGCACCCTACTGATTGTGCTAGCCGATTACATGATGTCATTTCAACCACATTTTCATTTACATCTAACAAAGCATATTTTGGCAGTGTGATCAAGGGGAGAAATACTGGAAGAAGTACAGGTACTGGGCTGATCCTGTTTGTGAGAAGCATGTTACCATCTACAGAACTTTTCTTTTTCTACATTAAGTTATGATACTACAATGTATAAAAAGATTCATAAAATATGTACCTTTTCCAATGAAGAACAAAACTTCCGAGTGACACAGATGTTTGTGGAGTATTCAATGAAGTCAGACAAAAACACTCAGCAGCACATTCACTTTTCTTCAGACAAACTGAAATACAAAGGAACAATAAATTGGGGACTTAAACTTTTTTTTCTTTGATAATTTTAACAACCTTATTTGCCTCATAGACAGACACACCACTTGGCTTATATTAATGCCTGGGACAATAGTTGTCCACTAAATGTTTAAAATCTGTATATGAACTTGCACCTGGTTGGGTCGGATTCGAACACATTACCCATCAATGGCGACGCCGCCTAGCAATGAAGTGACTACGACCACACCAATTGCATCACCGAAACAACTCAAATACTTTTGATTGGACAGATTTCAAGAAAGTTTTCAGTACAAGGTCCTCAAGAAGGATATATCTAGTTTTACACTTGCATGTGTGCGCGACAGTGTGTATATCCTTGTTTCTCATATTTCCGGGCTTTCTCATATTTCCGGCACACATAAAGCTGAATTAATGAATTATTGTTTTGGAGGAATTTGATAGATTTAACCGATATTAGTTGATTTCCACCAAAAAATGCACAAGATTTGGGCAAAAAACGAAAATTTTCGAAAAATAAAAAAAATTAGCGTAATTTTAGAAAAGGGAAACAACTCCTCATCTCCTTGCTCAAATTCTTACTTAGACTGGTTTGCAACGTTTAATCAGGATTTCAACATGTGACGGAAGGATGAAACCACAAATTGGGCCCCATGTAAAGTTTGTAAGAATACAAGTCAATGAAAAATACAAAAAAGACTGGTAATACGAGAAAGTGCTAGTAAATTCAGATCATGGAGGTCATGTGATATGATGCTAAAAATAGACCATGGACGTTAGATTTTTGTGTTTTTGTTGATTGCATGTTTTGCATAAATGGTTAAGTCATACTTTCCTCCAATTTAATTTATTCAAAAAGTTTTTTAAACCATTTTTAAAATCTGTTTTATCCTTAGTTGCCCGGAAATAGGAGACAACAGGCTATTTGTAATTTAACAGATTTAAATTAAGTAAATTATTTGAGGGGATTCAATTTCTCAATCTAGTTCATCCGGAAAATCAACAAAGATTAATTAGCAGCAAATATTCAATTTTATAGCACCCAGATTACTTTAATAATTTCAATATATATCAAAAACAAACAAACATAACTTGTACCTCCATTCAGCTGGGATGGTGAATTGTCTGTTTTCTCAATACAAGATGTCTGAAATAGTAAGTAGCAACCATCTATACATGATCAACATACTGCAAACTCCTCTTCTAACAAGGGCAAAAAACTATAGGTCACAGGGTTATCAGCCTTGTCAGTATGGACTCCTCCTGTGATGGTGAATAACTATGCTAAGTTTCAAGTGGATGCCTTTGACAGTCTTTGCGAAAATGGCTGACAAAAACTTAACACACCCACACGATCCCACGCCACAATAGCTCAACTTTTTTACATCGAAAAGTCGAGCTAAAAATAGAAGGACTAACATCCCACCCTTACCAATGATATGGAAATGAAAATATGTGTTTTTGAAACACAAATGCCCCAGTTGAAAGTAAGTTAAAGTTTTTCAAAAGAGGTCATGGTTAACACAACCTATCAAAATGGGTAGGTCTTGTAGAACTTTGAATATCCTAGGTGAACGTTTTCTAGCCCGGTATTGGTACCTTTCTCAATCAATGATAATGAGATTTTTAATGGGAGATCAGTGAATAGCCTAGAAGATTGTCATAGAACTAGATTGTTACCAGCTGTAAGTCACTGTCTTGTATATCCACAGCCCAGGGTGATGTACATTTTAACTCTGGCATCATTATAAATGGTTCCTCAGACTGTATAGCTTCTATCGTCTCAAACTAAAACATAACACAATGTCACAATTATACTAATATTATTTATATAGTAGAAAAATGCTGTGATAGTTAACCAGGCCCATCCCAGCAGTAATCTATGTATCGGTAAACTTCATCATGTACCAAAGAGTCCCTCGTAGACTGAGATCATTGGCAAATTAGACAGGGATGAAAACGTGCTACAACTGTCCAAGTCGAATGCCAAACAATGCACCAAAACGAGACAAGCCAATCAGATAAGGAAGGTAGAATGTAACAGAAACAGCCCAGCACAAAAGGCATAAAAAAGAAAAACACAAAGAAAACTGCTGTTAAATAAGAAAATTTCATGAGGGATTAATTTTTGATAAGGTAGTGAAATTCTAGGAGCGTAAACTAGCTAAGTCTTAAACTACAGCAGTAAGTATTCCTTCTGACATGTAAAACATTTAACCTCATAATCTACAGCAGAATAACAACTGTGTGAAATTTTGACCTTGTAATACAATACAATACAGTAAGCAAGGAAGAACTATCTACCTTCATGTTCATCAGTTTAACAGAAACTTCGAAGGCGCTAACAGTTGATAGATTGATGGTTTCAGTTTTAGAGCAGGCACATGGAATATTGTGTCCGTTGATAACAACATTTATATTGTACTCAACCTGCAAAAGAAATAAACAGTAAGCTTGAGCATCAATAGAGTCAATTAGAAATTTCATGAATGACTAATATTTCCTTTTTGAGAACTGTACATCATAATTAATTCTTGAAACTCATGAACTCATAAATTAGACTTTCGTAACATTAAGATCTACCATGGAATCTTACACTGCAAAAAAAATTGGAGTCACAGAAATAAATTTTAATTTATATATAAACCAGTCTATAGAACGTACCTGGAATGTTATAAGTTTAGACCCAGTCTGGAGACATTTGACAAATATAGACTTTGTATTAACATCATCCTTCTCCATAGTACCCAGGTCAATAAATGAGAGTTGATTGATCACTATACCATCAAACACGGCTTGATCAGCACTCAGATGGGCTGTAAGATATAATACAATGGATGTCAAATAACACATTTTCGAAATGGCATTGTGAAAAGGGCGGGCACCATTGTGTTTGATCACATGTCGTGATATGACACATGATACTGGTATAGCTCCCTAAGTTGGTGAACAGAACATATGGGAAGTTCCAGGCCTGTCCATAGGACACATGCACCCTAATCTAAGGAACAATAGATTGTGGGTTTGATTCCAGGCTGCGACATTCTATAGCACTAGCTTCCTCACTTGGTAAGCAGTGTAAAATGGAGGCTTCAGGCCTGCACCTGCACATTTATATCTTACACTTGTATGTTAGAATTGACGTTACCCGAGAACAAACTTTTTGTTAGTAAGTTTTATGACAAACTTATCACATGATATAGGTACATCAAGCAGAGTATGTAAAGGAAAATAATTTATACATACTTGATTTATCACTGTCCTCTTTTTCTGGTACAATCACAGACAAACTGAAACATGAGAGAGTATACTACTGACTGGTATGGTATATGTTCCAAATATTACCAGAAGGATGGAAGTTGGTATTTACCAATTCTTGTAGTTTTAGATGCCCTAACTAAACATTACTACACCAAAACTCTATTTCAAATATTGTTAAAATTCAGCCCATAAAATTTCAAATAACTAAAAACTTCAAATTACTTTTTCAGTACAATTCATTCTTTCTACTGCTGCCAATATAGATTTTTTAATTAGCATGGCCCTATGTTTATATGTATAATTGATTCACTTACACAACATTGTTGATGGTGACTTCCTCATTGTTCTTCACAGTGACTTGTATCAAATAGAATTCATTTTGTAGACTCGGTGATTCATGATTCAGTGAGATATCCAACATGGCCGGCCTTGAAACAATTCTGCAACAAGAAAGTAGATAGTTATCACATGCATGAAGGTTAGAAAATGTACAAACAAAAATAAGAGAGACAACTTCATTTTACTATTGTAATTTGTTTTTGTCCAAAGTGATGAAATATGATATTAACAATTTGCTGGCTAAGAATGAGAAGGTCCTCTACTTAAGACCTTGTAAGACTTATAAATATTTAAATTTCAAGGCCCTTCTTATGAGTCTATTTTCATGAAAATCGGAACTTGTCATGTTGACCAAATTGAAGTTGAAACAGCTTGTTTTCTACCATAAATAAAGCTGCATTAAACCAAATCACCAAGCATATTGAAGATAACAATCTCCTTCCAGTTTACCAAAGTGCATATAGAAAATACTATGGGGTGGAAACGGCTATGGTCAAAATGTATAATGATCTTTTGGAAACCGTAGATAAAAACCAGGTTACAATCGTAGTCATGATCGACTTAAGTGCAGCGTTCGATACCATTGATATCCCAATATTGATTAAAATCCTACAAGATGAATTTGGTATTCATAATACTCCACTAGAATGGATTGAATCCTATCTCACAAACAGAACAATGAAAGTCTTAGTCGAACAGTCAGCATCAGAGACTGAACCATTGAGGTTTGGTGTTCCACAGGGTTCTTGTGCTGGACCAGTGATATTTACTCTCTATATATCGGCTCTCAATCGGATTGTCCAGAAGTATCCAGCCGATCTCTATGGATACGCAGATGACCATAAGATTGCTTTTAAATTACAATCAGGAAATTCTCAGGAAGAGACAACTGTTATTCAACAACTTAACAGCTGCCTCATTGATATCATTCAATGGATGACAACATTCAAACTGAAAATGAATCAGTCTAAAACTGAAATAATCATGTACGGAACCAGACAACAGTTAGCTAAATTGAACATCACAAGTGTCAATGTTGGTGGGTGTGATGTAAAATGTGTGAATCAGGTTAGAGATCTTGGTGTATTCATGACCAATACACTTAACTTTGACTGCCACATTCAGAAAAAATGCCAGATAGCTCATGTGCAGCTACGGAATCTTCAAGCTATACGTAAACATCTCACACAAAAGTCTACTGAAACATTAGTGCATGGACTGGTTCATTCCCATATTGACTTCTGCAATGCCTTATTCACTGAAATTCCAGCCTATCAGATGAAAAAATTACAGCGAGTCCAAAATCATGCCGCAAGAGTTGTCATGAATGTTTCTTATGACAAATCCAGTGCAGATCTACTGACAGAATTACACTGGCTTCCAGTTAAGGCCAGGGTAATGTTCAAAGTTCTGGTAATCTTATTCCGTGTCATCATGGGTACAGCTCCATCGTATCTAAAGACATTGTTTGATCCTATTCGGCAAGGGTACAGACTACGATCACAAAATGACACTAACTTTCACATCCCTAGACGACGAACAAAATTAGCTGACAGATCTATAGCCGTCACTGGTCCAAAATGGTGGAACGATCTACCAAACTATCTCAAAGACATCAAAAGTGAAACTAGGTTCAAAGCACATTTGAAAACTTATTTGTTTAGGAAGTTTCATCGGCAATGAGTGTGCTCTTTATCATATGACTAAATCTAGTTTCTAGAATCCAGGTTTTAAACTGAATGTTTTAAGTGAATGTATATTAGTGTAAAGCGCAATAGAATATGATTTCATAATTTTTGCGCTATACAAATGACATGTATTTGTATTTGTATAAGTAAACAGTAATTTTCTGACATTTTTTTCTTGTTTTCTCAAAATATCGATTTTGTACTTACAACCTTCCCATTCTAAGCCAGCATATGGTATATAAAATATATTGATAGATCTGTGTCAAAACATTCACTGAAAAAACTATAATGCTGTAAAAATCATTTAATTTCATTGGGACAAAATTTCATGGTTTTAGTAAAAAAGACCATTTCGATGGAGCGTTAATTCCAGGATTTTTCATTTCAGGAAATACAATGGTCAAAATTATTCTCTATGGGATTTGATTTCGTGGTTGAATGTGAACCAAGGAATGCACGAAATTTAATCCCCCACAATATTAATAATTTTACAGTATAGTAAATGATGTAATTAATTCTACATACTTCGTGGAAGGATCTATTTCAATCTGGTCCCAGTCTATAAAATTCTTGTTCTGTTTCTTGGGTAACAGTGTAAGGGCTGTCTGTATAGGGGTCACAGCGTCCCCTCCAGCCCCTACCCATGTCATCACAGCACATCGAGCAGTCTCAGAACCCATCACTACACACACTCCCGTAATCTGGGAAAATAAATTATTTGTTTAAACAATAAATTTTCGATCTTTAAATATTTTGTATAGCCACAATCCAAAACAAAAGTGAGAATTTCTAGGGCTAAAAATAGTTGGAAAGCAGGTACCAGTGTATTAAATATATCAGTCCCGTTTTGCTCCCAATCAGTTTTTTTTCATGGGAAAATTGACTAGCCCATTTGTGCCCCCTTCTAGCCGACAATACAATAAACAATCATCAAACAGCAGGCCAAACTGCTTTGAAGTTTGAGAAATGTAGGATATATGAGGTATGTCAATGTAAATGTTGTGAATAAATATTGTATATATATTGTAACTGGTGAATACTTTACCTCAAGCTGGCTCCCCACATCTTCTTGAACAGGCAGGAATGAGAATTTGTAACATTTAGGTGTACCGGGTACCAGGTACAGGTTTCCTTCCTTACTCTCAGACTCAGAGGCAGCAGATATACCATGTCCATCGATCACCTCCAAATACTGGTTGTACATCTATAATATCATCAAATATGCAATAAATACCATTTACCGGGTAGCTACAAGCCATATAAATTGACAGAAAACTTGTCTAACACAACAGACCTTAATCCAATTGGAAATCATCCAACTTTAAATTCCTGTCAATATGTGCAACTAGGCTTGTTTATTAAGATTGACAAATATGCCAGCACTTATCATTTTACCATGTGAAGTGCCATAAATCTGCTAAAATGACATTCACTAATATTGGCAGCTTAAGACACATGGTTGTCTAATTAAAGTGTAAGGATTAACAAATATAGAATGAGATATATACTTACTGGATTATTCAGAGAGACACTGACTTTCGAGAAGCGTACAGGGAATGGACATCTAACACGTAGATAGACCTCTACTTCTACCTGTTGGTCCGCAGCTACTGATGTACTTGTAAACCTTGCCTTACACTCAACTACAATATAACACTCATACTGTAATTCTGTGATATTCTATTGATTTAAGATATGATACTCAATAATAATCCAAATTTTTATCCAGATTCGACAACAAAACTGAAGATCAGCAATAGCAAAAAAAATACGAGACACATTAGATCACTATGACCTAATTCTTCACTCAATAAAATAGTGAACAAATATCGTAATCGAAATTTAAAGAAAATTGGATTCAAGTTCAAGACAAAATCTTGAAAAAAAAGATAATTTAGAAGCAGTCAAGTTATTTATTTTGTAGTCAAAAGCTATTTTTTTTAAAATTGGAGGCAGTCACAAGCTTTTTTTCAAAAAATTTGAAAACAAATATGTGTGACTTCAAAAATAGAAAATATGTAATCCAGTTTACCACAGGGAACAATATTCTGCATCTCCACATTAAACACACAGGGTTCTGTCACTGGTGCCCACAATTGTTTAGCAGCTTCAATACAAGCCGGGTCCAAGCCTGTCTCAATCTCTGGTGCATCATTCTGTAGTATGATAAAGTTAAGGGTTGAAAAACATTGGGTTTCTTAAAATTCTACATAGAATGGCCATGTGCATGTTTAATCTGCCATATCATATGTTATCTGTATTCTATTGCCATGTACATAGATAAGTAATGCATATGCATAAGACTGAAATAAATTATTCAACTTGAAAACCTTCATTCAAAATTTTAAGAAAATTAGCACACCGCCAGAAATTGCTTTAAAAAGTTGCTCAAAAAGATCTGGAACAAGTATATATCGACCGATACAGATACATCTTACAATCAATAGTTGAAGAAGTTACCAAGACAACATAATTACATACCGACATGACTCTTAGTAAGTTCATCTGTATTCTGGTTTTCTCTTCGGCTGAACATGTTGTATCTAACAGTGTGTTAAGGTAACTTCTGGTTCTGACATAGTGTCATACACACAGTATTTAGTCATATAATTACACATCATATATTCGCTTTCTTCTACAAAATCAAAACTGTAATTTTTGCCAGTATTTATTTTACAGATTATCAAAAAATGAAAATTTTGTGGTAACTTAAATTCATTAATTTAAAATATCAAAATAGAATCTATTGTTATGTGTTTACGAGGTCAAATATTCGAGGGTATTTCCGTTTGGCAGTGAAAATTCCCATTAAATATCACACAATACTGAAGAGACAGTGTAGAAACATATGCAAGATGAAGTCATGGATGACAGACTAATCAATGGTAGGCTATTCGCTTCACCTGATGTTGCACAAAGAGCTACAAATTTCTCACAAAGGATACAAGGTCCAATCAACTCGACACAGTTGATGACATAATCCTGTACTTTCCCGGTAAGATAAGCACATTTGAGAGATGTAGTAAGAATGGAAGTCAATAAGGGCCACCATCTTTCACCACGATAATCCCATGTCACTTTACTTAGTAACCTGAAACAAAGCAACATATGACATACAATTTCAACTGAAAGCGTTTTGGAGGCAAAACTGAATGTCTCCCAATAAGGGCCATAACTTTGACAAAAACAATCTGACATAAAGTTCCTGAAAAATGGCACAACTAGGCTTGGTATCAAGTATAATTTATATCTCCATATAGTTTTTTTATAAATAAAACCAAAATTTAACAAGCTTGGACAACCTTTATGAACTCGTTATTCATATTATGAAGTCATCCAGAAGAAAAAATGACTTTATTTGGCGTAATGCTTCATTTGTGTAAGAATATACCTACAGGTTATACTGGATACAAGGAAAGTCATGTGATAAATGATAATTTAAGGTAACAAACCACTTACATTAATGCTCTCTGATAGTCCTTGGCATGGAAATACTCCTGTCCCATCTGTACCACTAAAATATGTAACAAACAAGATTCACAACCAGACAATATACGAGGAAACAATTTATCACATAAATAACATGATATTCCATATGATAACAAATGATGGAACAATTTGTGAAAACAAATCCGCAAAAACGTAACGTCGCCAGCTTAAATTTGTTATTTCTGACTCTGTAACTAAGTTATTGTGATAAAAAGAATCCGTCATTTGTTGTCTTTGAGATCAACATTTCCCAAATTTGTCATGAAAACAAATTATTTAGCTTGCCAAAAGACTCGCTAAATAAGTTGTGTTTTCTAGACTTGTTTAAGAAATGTTGATCTCCAAAGACAACTCATGACTGCTCCTATATACCTATAACGGGAAAACCCATTTTTATTAGAAACTTGAATATAGCATTACAATTTTAACCCTGATCTGAATGCACATTGGCATTGCTGGTTGTAAGTCTTCAAAAACTGTTATTGGTCCTCCACATAATTATCAATAAGACGAACTATTCAAGATCATACTCACTCAAAAACCTTTTCATTCTCAGTGATTTATACTTCTTGAATTGAGCAACAGCACTATTCAACAATGGAATGATGAGCCACTGAAAATATAACATACATTGCTCTCAACAAAGTTTCAGTTTTATCTCAATATTTTGGTTAAATATACTTATATATTGTATTCAATATGATGCCAATTTAAGTTTATTTATTTGGACATAAAAAGTGAACAAGTGACATAGAAACTTTACTGAACTTGATAAAGTTGGCACATACTTTAGTACCAAGTAATGTCACTAGACAAACCTTTAAAACATGAGTGCCAAGATTGCACAAGTTGATCATAGCGCTTGTTTATACATTTGAGACTAATTGACCCAGTATTGAGCTATGCCTAGATACAATAGAGACCAACATTGTATCCAAGTTTCACAAAGATAAGATGGAAATTGTGAATTCTACAATGATTTAAATTTATTTGGCCAAGAGACCTTTGTGAATTCTCAAATGATTTAATTGATTTGGCCAAGAGACCTAGGAATTGTGAATTCTACAATGATTTTAATTGACTTCGCCAAGTGACCTAGATTAAGACCCAGTTACAAACAAGATGATGTAACAACTTGTATTTACAGAGTGATCTTCCTTGAGTTCCTCGCCTTGTAAAGCTGCTATTCCTTCTTTCTCTTTCACTACATCAGGTGGATCAATACCTTTTAAGTATATAACACAATGTGTGTGTGTATAATAAACATGATATTTTATTGCTGATTCAATATCAGAGATTCTGTTGAGGCATTATATAAAATCCTGAAAATAAGATGAAAGTCTGTTTTGCTTGCCAATAGCTCTCATATCTACAGTAAAACTCTGTAACAAATCTAACTATATTGTTAAAATTCACTTTAATAATGAAATTTCAAATCAAATGAGAAAGTCAATACTTTGCAGCATGTTTCATCACATACATTTCATTTTCTTTATACATGTATTTTGAACTACCCAGCAATACAAGGATATAATTACATATAGCAGCATAAATCCATCAAACAAGTGTTCATTGTAACAAGCGTAGAGTTTCAAATGAATTTATGTTTCAAGTAATAATTTTGTAAAAAAAATTATACAATTATATCTTGAAATTCAGACTAAAAACTCTTACTTTGATGACCTTGTCTCCAAGGTCGCTGTCCATAGAAGTCAACACTCTTCAGATGCTCCAAGGAATCTGTGCTCAGCTTATCAGACAAAGGCTGAAATATAATGTTTCTTCATTGAAAAGGTCTAATGATTAGGAAATAGACAAGATTAATGGTTGAGTGACATACCAAGTTTTTTTTTAAAATTAAATGTTGAAAGACGCTGTGCACTATTACACATACAAATGACCAACAATATACACGAACACTGAAACACTAATTACAGATTTATTAGCCCAAAATCGCATGTGCCTAATCTAAACACAATAATGCTTGGGCTGGTTTCAAAATTTAATTATTGTTATAGACCAAATATTCTAATGTAAAACCCGAATTTGAGTACTTGCATTTTCTTCTTGCTCTTAGTATTTTTTTTTAAAATCAAAGTCAGTTTGAACTTTACAAGTTCCAACCCATATAATATTTACGGAATATCACTGCAGTGTGTTGATACGAGCTGTATTACCTAGAGTTGCTGTGTTATGCTGTATCTCGCGTATCTCTAACGAGAGGTAATACGGACAGACGTATCAACACAACTGCAGTGATATTCCTTTTATTATATATCCGTAAAAGCAAAAACAGCGCTTTAACGCGCAAAAATTCGCTCACTGGGTAAGCATTGACGTCAAGGATGTTGGCATTATTTTTTGGCAAAGAACGCAACGTCCATTCATAAAAAAGTAAATGTTAACGTCATGACGTCATCAACGTTGGCATATTTTTGGCATATAGGAAAATCTTACACGTCAGATGTGCATGTTATGGATTCGGAAACCCGGACATGTATGATACGGAAACTGTGATCCGTCGCATTGAGACAATACATGCGTTGGTATATAATAAATGTACATATGTGTACTGTTGTGATATATATTCTCCACTCACCTTACATGATCCCTGACACAGCTGTTTCCTGGCGATCGCGTGATTAGCTGCTTGCTGGTAGTAAAAGCCAGGATGTTGTGTTTGTATAGCAGTTAGGCCTAGCTTGATAGCTTCATCAAATAAATCACCAAATACCTGGAATCTGATGTAGATGGAAAAACAAGAAAATTTTATAATAAATGGAAATTTCAACAAAAAAACTGTTTCAATCGCAGGCTGACATTTTCGTTTCCCATTTTTGTCTCAGTTACACATTACATACAGAATTCAGAAGATTTCTAAGCAGTAATAAACGAAATGAACAAGAAATTTGTGAACTCACTGAAAATCAGACCTTCAGTAATAAATAAGGGCCAAAACTCTGCAAACATTCTATACAAGCTAGTCCCATGAATTTCATAAATACAGCTTAATTTGTTTGTTTCTTTATTCAGGTTCTCTATCCAATTTCTAAACATTTTCAGTCAAATATGACAGAAAATTGCCAAAATTGTTGTTTATTAATGCCTGGAACTGGTTGCTAAGGAAATGTAACAACAACCACTTACTGTTTAGACATCCAAGCACTGTGCTCAAAGGATAGATCAGAAATTCCTGTCTTACTTTTAAAGAAGTCAATATGTTTCCTGAACTGTGCAATACCATCCAGAGGTGCATTATGTTGGAATGACAGACGGCATATCTACAATACAACATATGGTACACATGATAGAGTAAGGTAATATCATTCTGATCAATAATGCTGCTTGCAAGCTTCTTATCACCTCAGCCCTCCCTGACAGCCAAAAGTCATTGGCAAATTAGGTACGGAAAAACGAAAGGCAAGACACTATGACTGTCTCAGTCGAATGCAGAAAATCACAGAAACATTATGCATTGCAATAGTCAAATACAGTAGTTATGTTTCACGATTTGTGTTTAACCTTATTACACACATATACTGTAAAGTAGTTCTATGCTAAATTATATATTTCTCCTTGTTACTGTGCTGATCAATCTACTCACTAATACATTATCATACATAGAAATATAAATCCATCATTAGGCTTTACAGCTGAATATCAATCACTGTAACAGCTTCATA
The DNA here is from genome assembly GCA_963678985.1 of Spisula subtruncata. Classification (NCBI taxonomy): domain Eukaryota; kingdom Metazoa; phylum Mollusca; class Bivalvia; order Venerida; family Mactridae; genus Spisula; species Spisula subtruncata. Next base: position 24,161,234 of record OY787661.1, read on the forward strand.
AAATTATTAGACCAGCTCCAAGTCCAAAACACAAGTGTCAATTTTACTGTCGCTCTCTGGTTTCAGTGTGAATATTAGAATTCCAGTTTTCAAGGGCACCAATAATGGTCTAATTATTGAGGATGTACTATATGTAAAGTACTACCTTATAGTTAATGTAGCCGGCTATAGATTTGATCTCTAGAATATTTGTATCATGCATCCTTAGTTCCAACAGATGACCATATGCTTGCTTGTAATGTCTGAAAACACAATAGTTACACATGTAAGTCTAGGAGGGTAGGGCACTCAACACAGTTTCTTCTATATGAAACAAATTCTGATAAACATCACCTACTTTTCCATGAAAAGTAATATGCATATTAGAGGCTTAGAAAAAGCTGTGTAGAGGACTTATGCCATTTCTGGTTCCGATTATGAGTAATTCATAAAATAATATAATAAGTCTAAGTCTTACTATAGTATGAACAGGTTTCGAAGGGTATATCTTTAAATGAGAGTACAAAGATGAGCGCTGGCATGTAACAAGTTAAAGAAATAAGACAAGTTTCATCCTTTCAGCAGGCAGGGAGGGATCAAAATGTTACAATTTGCCTACCTACCAGGGAAAAGGCGTTTTATTAGAAAAAGGCCCATGGCATACATGAAATAAGTAATATTGTAAAAATAATCAGGACATGTATTTACTAGAGAGAAGAGAAAGACTTTACTTGATTGCTGTATTAGTATCCTGTTTCATCTCATTGAAGAATGCAACCTTGAATTGATGTCTCACAAACAGTAACTGAAAATAAAAACAAGACAACATGTCTTCTAGTCTATTTATTTATTTATTGATATACTACACTGTACAATATGGGATTGAATACCATTTTAGGAACAAACTGATGGGAGACAATACCTAAACGCTATAGCTAGGCTAATTTGACATGAGCCTGACCTATTGTCTATGTTTACAACACTGATTGTAAGTTTTCATAGTCAGGTAGTATCACCAAGACGCTCGAGATGTAATGCAAACACAAATCTAAAATACCAATATTGTACAATTTGCTTGCGGAATTGATATATTGAAAGCAAAAACCTCGTAATATATTCTTGAATAAAGGTCAGACTCAGGTCAAAATAGCCAAGCTATACTGGTCAACAGACAAGGTATAGATAGAGAACTGAAACATGAAATGTTGCTTTATTTAGTTTAGGGTGTAACCGAGTATAAAAAGCTATCCAAGTGTTAGTTCTCTCAGCCAGGGCACTGGAAATTTCAAAAACGATTTTCAGTGTTTCCCGATCCAACTAGAGATGATCTGGTCGATTACCCTGAGGTAATCTTGCATGTATCTATGCTGTACACCAGGCAAATGAATGAACTAAGCAGTCTATTTGTAAATAGCTATGGTAGTGCACCAGGACCAAATATCAACAAAAATGAACATACCTGATGTGTGGTTTTATTGAGGAAATCTTTGTGAGATTTGACTTTTCTAGCTTCACCATGGTAATATCCTTGTGCTAGCTCATAGAATGCATTCTCCAACCTATGATATAGAATAAATTTGTATTTTTCAGAAACCAAAAGTTGTTTCACCTCAGATATTAAATTTTCAATAAGTTGTGACTAACACAAACAAAAATATTTCTTCTTTCAAAGGGCCACAAGAAATATCAAGGAAAACAACTGTACTTTAGCTACACAAGCAGTGTCATCATTCATTCATAGGGTTATAACCCTCCTAAAAGCTGATATATTTTCTTATAGCTAAGAAACATGAAAATATCCACATAAACATGAGGGTCAAAATGAGGCTGTTAGAAAGTAATGGTCATACCAAACTCGAGGAGAATTACCTGATAGTATATCCAATGAGATGGTCAGTCTGTGGTAGAACATACAGGTTTTTAGCAGATAAATCACAAGCACTACATAATGAGGCCGCTCTCTCTGCTGCAACAACATCTTCTCCGGGAGGTAGTGGAGCATTCTTCTGTATCAATACTACAGATACCTTGGTCCCGCGTCCCTGGAGACTATTCCTGCAATATCACAGAATCTTGTAACATAAACAATAATATGTTTCATCGTCAAACACCTGTTTTAGTCAATCAAATAACAACAACATGCATATCAGAAGTGTGTCAAGAATTATTTAGAAGAATATACAGTAGAACTATGAAGCCTAAAATGCCTTCAAACAGGGAAGATAGCTTACAAGCCATGTCTGGCATACTAGTACAACATTATTTTGTCAGGACCAAAAAACCTGGTTCAAGTTGCTATGGCATTCCAGACAAAGCTGTTTGAGGCAATGATTTATTTATATACATGTATGTTACATATTAACTTGGATCAAATGATTCAATGGTGAATCAGAAAGGCACACATTAAACATCACAGGCTAACAACATACCTCACAATTTCCACCCTAGTTGAGCAGCACATAGCAAGACAGACTGACAATGTACCTTACAATTTCCACCCTAGTTGAGCATTCCATAACATGACGGGCTGACAACGTACCTTACTATTTCCACCCTAGTTGAGCATTCCATCTGTTTCTCTTTCCACATAGCTTCATCCCAGTCTAAGTCATAGAACACCACCACTACCGCAGGAACTAGTGTCAAATGCTTCTTCATCCACGATGTTTTCAGTATCCCTTTTGGTATATACCACTCATATGATTGTTTCTATAAATATAAGCATTTTTTTTATCTTAAATCTAGATACTGAACAACGTCAAAGATTGTGTACACTGTACACACTACCTTGTATGTGTACAAGAGTTTTACCAATACAATTCATCATACAGGAAATTTATTTTTTTTAATTTTGAGGAATGTTATTTTAAGTTGTTCAATGTTGTTATACATGTAACACAACTAGAAAATTTCCATGAGGTGTGAAAATAATTCATACATTTGACAGAACGCATCCCACTCCCTAATCAATAATCATAATGTTTAGTGATTTTCATGCAATAATTTACATTTATGGCTGAAGAAAATTTCTGGAGCACCTGAAAAAGAAAAAGTAACAGCATAAAATGGTCAAATATCCTTGAATGATAAGATACTGATAATAAGTTACCTTGTTTGTTCTGCATTTGGGATATTCATGATCTCCTGGTACTACCTGGAACTGCAGCGGAACACGATCATTTCTTCGATTATTGTAGAAAGAATCCCAGATAGACTTGTGCACAGCATTGTATGTAACATCAAGACCAGTCAACACGACGAGGCCAGTTGGCCTACAGAGCAATTCCTCAGGAAGATGATTTGCCCAAGACATATTTCTTTACTACTGAAAATAAACAGCAAACATTCACATTCAACTGACTTCATCAAAATGTTTTACTCTATACATCCTCACTTTTTGTATGAGATTAGCTCTCAATTTGTACTCATAAATGCAGTAAAATCAGAATATGACAGCTGACTCAAAAGAAATGTGCCTGACAGTCTGTAACTCATGTATGATAATTACTCCAGAGACATGATCATTGATCAATCAAAACTTGTGAATGTGATTGGCTGAAAAGTTCCCAATTAATGAATATGACTTTTCAACTGGACTGTTTCTAGAAGCATGTAAGTGGTTACTGTCTGGTTACACTACTTTTAGTACTATTTTTAAAACTACCTGTACCATAATATTGGGGACAGAAGCAGTTAAAGGAGTTAAGAATAAGATTGAATGGACACCAGTTCATGCGGACATTCTAGAAAGCGACATGGTAGGAAGCAGAATGGTTAGGCAATACCTACTGGAATTACCAGGAATAAGGCAGTTGCAGGAAAATGGCATACTGGACCGCATAGGCGCTGGGAAGTCACAGATAAAGGTCGAACACTATATTATCTTAAACATGATTCCTCTAGATTAAAGCATGAATAAATACTGTTCCAACTTCCAAAGACCTAAATTACATTTTGTAATTTAGGTCTTTGCAACTTCAGAGCGGATATTATTAGCTGAACGCCTGAGGAAAATTGATGGAGCAGAATCCGATAGATGCACTTGTGGCTCTATAGAAACAATACAACATTACATATCAGACTGTGAACAGTATGAAACCTGCTATTATATTATACTATGATTACTATGATCATCATTATGAAGATGACAATTCTAAATTGAGTTACAAGTCCCACTGACCCCTATAATCGACCGAACAACAAGCTTCACAAACTTCATTATTCAGAATGACAACATTAAAGTGTTGTCTATTCAAACGCATGACATGCACTTGCAATTAAACAACTTTAATAAGTCACTAGACAGGTACATGGCTTATTAACACTGAAAGTGACACTATATTCGGATAACAACTATCCGAAATATTATCAAGCCGTCTCAAATATTTGCATTAACATTTATCAGAACATATACGTCTTATAATTTAGACGTGAATATATGTTTATCATAAGCAATGCACTCAGGCAATCATATAGTTCCTTACCGTCAAGAAACGCCCACAAATTCTTACTTGCATTAAAACCGACTTGACATTTGACCGGAAGTACCTAAATTCGCAATGTTCGGTCATTACCCACAAAACTTACTGAAGTCCAAGATATCGAAAATGGCCAGGAGAAAATAGTGTTCATTGAAAATATTGTGTTCAGATTTAATTCACTTTACTATGTCCTGTAAGGAACAACAAGAGGTAAATATGTCTCAATATTGTTTAAATTGATTATGACCCTTAAAAGTGACATCAAGACACCCGAGGAATTGGGGCTAGTCTTGAACTTGAATTTCAATCCCTCTTGTCAAGCTGGGAGTGGGACCAAACAATAATCCGAGTCAACAATAAAAGGAAAGAAGTAATACATAATCTATAATTATGTGGTCATGCAATAAAAGGAAAGAAGTAATACATAATCTATAATTATGTGGTCCCTACTCAGTTCATGATATGGCATAGAATGCTGAAAAAATCATATTAGCCTAGTCCAAGCTTCTTAGACGATGATTATTCCATTTCAGTGATTATTCCAATTCAATTCCAATGGTACCCAGAACTAATATTAACCCTGACGTTGGACAACCATTTCTATTATCAATATCATACTGCCGAACACCTCCTTTGAGTACAGTTATACACCTGGCAGACTGTCAGTTGTATCCACAGCCCCCACCCCTGGAGATCCACAGGTGAAGCCGCGGGGGTGGTGGGATTGAATGGCCATATTTTTACCTTCCAGTTACCCCAGCACTGCCGGGGGAAATATTGGGTTTTTTCCCCGATCAATATCCCAGGGAAATATTTAGTTGTCATGGGCCAGGAAAATACCAGAAATTTTACCATCAACTGTCCCCGCAGGGCCATGGAAGGGCCGGGGTTTTGACAACCCAAAAGTAAAAACCCAGGCTGAGGGGTGAGTGTGGGCATGGATGCAACAGACTGGTGCTTTATCAGCAAGTACCCATTGATAAATCGGCCATACATAGCCTTAACCGCACATATTAGTAATTGCATATTCACTTGCTTTTGTTAGTATGTCCCAATAATATAAAGATTTTAAACATTTCAAGTTCATTGTAAAACTAATATTTTTATCTTTTTCATCATGTATACAAAAAAAATCAAGTTCCAGTATGTCCAGAATTGGTGAGATTTGATCTGTTTGCTCATGCAGAAGTAGAGTCTCAAATGTATGTATGTTTAAACGGAAAATACGGTAGGTATGGCCTCAGTGTCACTGCTAAGATTTGTCCGTTACTCTGTCAAGACATGTTATTTGACAAAATTATATGTACTTACTGTTGTATTACAGGAGGAAGTGGAGGTATTACAGTCCATCTATGAAGGGGATGAACAGTTTAAAGCAATAAGTGACACAGTATTCCAATATAAGGTATAGCTGTCTGGCAAGTGTTTATGTGGATTGGGATTTATAAGCAGATTATACATGTCAATTTGTGTTTTATTAAGACAACAATTGTGGTTGCCATGGTAACAAAAATATAGAAAACCAGACAGGGGGCTCATATATTACTTGTAATGCGTATTCAATTGTTATTATTAAGAAGAAACTGGTTGTTTGTTTTATCAATGTTGACCTTGACCCCATTAACACCTATTGTGATGGAAAGTATCTTCGCGAAAGCTATCTATAGACCAAGTTTCATTCATATATGTCATTCTGGACTAAATATAGTCAGCGGAAACCGATTTTTTATTTTTAGAAACAGTGACCTTGATCCCAAATGCTCCATTTTTTATCACAACGTGTATCATCATACAAGCAACGTGTATAGCAAGTTTCATCCAAATATTTCATTCTTAACGGAAGTTATTGAGCAAAAACCGATTTTCTATTTTTAGTAACAGTGACCTAGATATTGACCCCACCAATCCAACTTTTTTACTTTTGGTGGCGCATTGAGTCAAGCTACTTATACACCAAGTTTCATCACAATATACAATTCTAAACTGAAGTTATTGGGTGAAAACAGCAATTTGATCATTTTGGCGGCCATTTTGAAAACCGTTGCTATGACAACCAAAGAATATATTTTAAGTGGGTCTCATGAAAAAAATGTTTCAAATGGACCAAGGAACAGTTGTATCAAGTTTGGTAACTTTCTCCAAAAATTAATGTTTGTTGGACATTATTGCTGGACTAGTAGGATCATCTATTAGAAAATTCATTTCTTATTGTGCTGTGGCTGTCTCTGTTGTGATACTACAAACATTTCATGCTCATTATCAGTTAATTATACAATTCCCGAGACTGGTACTCTAAACCCATTCAACATTGTATACTTGTAAATGTAACTTAAATTTGATATTGTGGCTTCTATTAAGATCTAGGTCCTAAATCTTCTGATCACAAAAGTGGATTTAATTGAGCCGCATTCATTGTTTTCACTGTAATCAGTTTTTGTTGTCATACCTTCAGAACAGCCCTAACAACTTGTGATAAATTTATCTTTTTTGTAGTGTACAGTTCAATCTCTCTAGAACAGCACCCTTAGAGAAACACAGTTTGGTTATTGTACAAAGGACGTATAAATCTTTGAATAAAAATAGGGAATAATTTTATAATAATGTTAAAGAGAGGTTGTTACTCCAAATACGGCTGCTGTGAAAAGGTTGCACTGTATACTTGCATTGTAATATACGTCTGAGATTCTTAGTTGCTCTTTAACGTTTTCAGTATGGTGAAGATAATAGTTATAAATCGCTGGTTGTAGAAATCTCATGGGGTGATGAGTATCCTGAAGCTGCCCCTACTGTAAATCTAGACACATTCTACAATAAACATATGTAAGTTTTTTGGGTTTATACTTTTTTATTTAAGGTCGATCGTGAAACAAGTTTTTCCAATTTATATGAATCACTCTCGACACCTCATTCCTGATGTTATCCATCTCCATGAGGGTATGAGAGAAGAGAAGCCAGTTTCACTTATATGTTTCGCGTCTTGCAAGGGAATTTCTGGAACCATTTTTATTTTGTCCTTAGTATGACGCTGCCTGGAATCAATACCGGGACCTCCCGCACTAGTAGCAAATGCTCAACCACTAGGCTATGGAGGCGGTTTGTTTAGACACATGATGTACATATATCTTGTTTACTGCATTATTCCATATAAAGATTTATTAATACTTGTTGCGTTACTCTGCAGAGTGATCTAAGCCATGTTTCGTTCATCGTCGAATACCCACGTTCGATTTCATTACGTTATACTCATACATCGCAGTGGGTTATTTGGCTAGCAAAATATCGTAAACGTTATAGATAAATGGTGCAATTTCATTGGTTTCCAAAGGATTTCCACTTTGGAAGCTCAGCCAATGAAATTACATGTTACATTCGGCCTTCGTTTCATTCTCCAAAATGGCAGCCATTTTTATTTCGACTGAAAGAAAAATCTATTTAAAGTAACAACCCCCCCCCCCCCCTAATGACGCAAGGTTAAGAGTATTCTGTTTGTAAGGAGCGATTTCATTGGACACAGGGTTTGAAGAGTTATTTCCCTTTGAGCTGAGAAACGAGAATTCGGCAGTCAAAAAACCCACGGTACCAAATGAAGTTGTACGTAATGTGTACCGTGGGTATCCGACGATGTGTTTCATTTAACCAGTTCAGTTTTAAACACTAAAACATGGTTAAAATAAGAAATGTCTAAAATTCTGATTTTTTAAAAATTTATATAGGAAAATTCGAAAACAGGCTATTTTGGACACTAAAAGTTTCTGGAAAATCCTGACAACTTGGTTTAACATCTTAAGCATTTTTAAAAACCATGTGGCTGTGATGTTGAAATGTAAGGGTGATGTCATACTTTGTGTCAGTAGTTGAGGATTTATATAGTACATATAATGAGTGTAGAGAATAATGGATTATGATATATTTGATTTATAGAGTACCTGAAGTTAAGACAAAGATCACAGAAGGTTTACAAGAACAGGTATGTTTAATTTCCTACTCCTGTATTTTTAACCAGAATGAACAAGCAAGAGTAGGTTACTAATGTAAAGTTACTGATTCAACTTCAGTTCATGAAAGAAATTTACATGTGTCTTCTTAACTCAGGTTATCAATTTGGTATCATTGTATAACACACAGCTCATTCATGCTTTTGTATTTATTTTACAGATAGCCGATTTATTAGAGACAGCCATGACATATACATTATTTGAATATGTGAAAGAAAATTACGATGATTTAGTGGCCGACCAGCCGGATTCACCTCCTATATCTAATACAAGGGTTCGACTATTCTGTTACTATAAGCCAATTTAACATTTTAACAGTATGCCATGTTAGAGATATTATAGAGATAACTGTGGAAAAATGGAGCGAAGTGTGGCAGATTTAGGGACGGGAATGTTACAAATTGGTGGAACAAGTGTTCTTCTGTATTTAAGCCTGATTTCCAATGTCATCCAATTACTATTTTCCATAGTTTTATAAGAAAAATCCTTTTATATCAGGAAAAAGGTTATCAAAGTCCTGACTTTAACTTGACTGATTTTGCTTTTTCAAGTCATTGTTGATAGTAATGATAGAAAAAATCCCAGAAGAGGTTTTGTCTATCAATTGAAGATATGATTTCGGTAACTTGTACTATTGTATAGTTATGCTTTCTGCATTATTTTGGTCGTAAATTTAAAGAAGTGGTTGTATTTAAAGTGTATATGCTGTATTTATGTATGATATAACTATAATATTGTAGAGTGATGTTGACCTTAATCAAATGTCTGAAGAACCTGCTAAGAAAAAAGATAAGGAAAAAAAAGAACAGTTATCTAAGCACCAAAAGCGTCGACTATATGAAAAGATGGGTAATGCTACAGGAGAGAAACCACGGGGTTGGAACTGGGTGGACATAGTGAAACATCTATCACAGACTGGTGGTACACAGGACAGTTGATGTTTACCTGTATTGTCTAGACTTAATTTAAACAAATTGTATAAAGCCTGCTTTAAAGATGGTAAATTGTGGTCTTGTAATTTCCAGTGAGGACTGTTTGTTGGAAATATAATGGTTCATAATTATCAACTATTGATAATCAGCTATATCGTATTAGCCCTCTACTCTGTGACCTCCCCATTTTCTGTGGTGTTTGTATTGGTATCCAGACAGTAGTTGATACTTTCCAATAACCTACATGGAGATCGTGTTAACAATTTGACTGTTGTCTTATCTCGGTAAGTATGTATGAAGTACGGATTAGAGGTATATGGTGTAAAGAGTTGATTCAATGATGATCACTAATAAATGTTCTGTTTTTTGTCTGCATAATACTTTAGTACTTACTTTCATGCTGCTTGACTAACCGTTTATCAAATGCGCTGTTGAATGAGTGTCACCAAAAATACTAATTCTTTTTCATGTAAATATTTTATTTCAAGTGATCAAAGAATACAATATTTTAGTAACAATTTTAAATATAATTTTCAATAATTTTGGGAGAAATAAAATTCCTGTTCTTGATTTTCTGGATATATTAATTGGATCAATTTCAAATTCAGGATAACATCATGAAAACATCGCAATGTCATGATATCACAATTATCATTTGATAATAGCAATAAATTATAATTATATATATATTTGATAATTGGTATGTAATGTTCTTAACTGTATGTTTACAACATGTTTTAAAACATGATTGATGAATATGCAACTTGGTTGTCTGACAGCCATTTATGTCACTATACAAAGATCACTATTACGTCTTTTTAAAAATCTCTGTGTGTCTTGTACACTGGGGAACAAGTTATTTGGGCTTTTCTGTGGGAAAGCCCACAAGTTAACTCTGAAAGATAATTTGGTGATCATGGATTTGAAGTCGTTGCAATATTGAATTGTGTTGATTTCTTGGTTGAAGTCTAATCTATAAGAGAATTGTGTGACATGGGTTTCTCTATCCAGGTTATGTAATCCTTAAAGTTGTCACCCCCTGACCAATGGTTATTCCAAATACGAAAAAGTTGAGCCTCAAGCACTAGTAGGCAATACACTTGTTTCTATGATACAATAACAGTGAGTAAAGGTGTTCGATGTTAGTAATTGAAATAAACTATTCTACTTGGAGAACATACTTGATCATACTGGCCTGTCGGCGATCAGCTGTCTTATCCTGACAGACTCTTAAAGACTTTCCACATGAACTATGTTTCTACCAGCCAGGGCTCAAAACATTTATTAACAACCGTCTTATCCTGACAAACTCTTGTGAGGATTTTCCCACTTGAACACTGTATGAGAACATACTGTTTGTTGAAATATTGTATGTTGTTGATATAAGGTGCTTGTATAAATGTATTATAAAACTGCAATATCTTGAATAATTTAAATAAATTATCTCAAGTAACATTATAGCTTGTATTATTTGTGTGTCATCTGAACTGGTGATCTCATGTAGCAAAATCAGACAAAATATGTCAAGGTTGTATGATGATTCCAGGTAAGGTAAATACTGTGACCTCTATCGACTGATGACACACAACAGATGATGTCTGTAGGATTATGACAAAAGCTTTTCTTTTTTTGTTTAAGTAAAATGGAGACAATCCAAATATAAACCTAACTCCTGAACTGTTTAAGGTTGGCACATTCTTCCATTGTCTCTTTGGTTTGTTTTGTTCACCTCAGATTTTAAATTGGCTGACCTGACTACAAGTGGTCATGAGAGCTTTTAGGATCAGTGGATATCCATTGCCCAATGTATGCATCTAAAATGTTACACCTGCAGGCATTTCTTTTATTCAAAGGGAAATATTTGCCTTCATAATTAATTTCTTATGGTCAAAGGGAGAAAAATCCATATGTCATAAACAAGTTGTTTCCCCTTGTTCATTAGAATATAATTGAAAATTGTTGTGACCCCTTAACCATTAGAAATTATAGAGATTTGTTTCCCCTTGACCATGAGTGTTCAGAAGTTTGTGCTGCTCATACTGACGTTGATGTGTAATGCTCATTTTGAATAGCCGAAGCATAAGGTAGCCATATTATACAGAACAAGAAGCCGTCATAGATAGCCATATCCCAGTCTGAAGAAAAAATAATATTTGTCCCATAAGGGCCATTTAATGGCAAAAATGGGCGAATCATAAAATCCTGGCAGTGTGCGCTGTAGCTCACCATAGTTGTTATTCTGTGAAAGTTTCATAAAAATCCTTTATGAAATGTAGGAGGAGTTGCACACAGAAGCTAGGGCAGATGGACGGAATGATGCCTACCATTACCAAATCCCTTTTTTCTTAGAAGGGGATAATAAACTGGTAGCAGTGTACTGTATCACGTAATGCGACATACCAGTAAGCATTTTGTTGTAGAGTAGTTTTTGATATGTCAAACTTAGCATTATTACACAGTTGCTACACACTATAGATTCTTTATTCTCACAACTTAATGGTATCCTCACACTACAGATAAGTCGGTGACGAATAACAAATCTATAGTGTGTAGCAACTGTTTAATAATGCTAAGTTAGACAGACCAAAACTGCACTATAACAAAATGCTTAAGTTGTATTACATGATGCATTGGCACATTCACTCTCCTCCTCACACCTGTTGCTGTATATATGGCCTTTATATGTCATTAGATTATACTTTTCATAACTATGATGGTTAAAAGTAAAAACAGTAACAAAGTATTTAGCCACAATTTTTATTTTATTACCAAAGTAAACAGTGCGGTTACCAAGAATATTTTAGTAAATAAACATCTTGGCAGAACTCTGACACAAACATTGATCTATATGGATACAACTAGGGTTGATGTGGATCTGAACATTATAATATCTCATAACTACAGGACAATGCACAATGAGTTATGATTTGAGATCAACATGAAAACTTTCCTAGTCAGGACAACAATACTAACTAGAACAACAAACTTCTAAATTTGAGGCTATCATATTTCAATCACAGAAATGCTAGCTCTGTGTCACACAGTGGCATAGCCAGAAGAAAATAAAGCCGAAGCCAATGGCACAGAATCTGATAAAGCCATAGAGTTTCTGTCTTGTCATAGGGTGCTGGGATTTCCCAAGAACACGATTGAAATTTTGTGGGATTGGTGGTTTCTGAGGGTAATTTACTTGCCCAATAGTTTTTGAACTTTTATCTATCAACGGTTGCAGTTATTGCTTTACCTTATTTCAATATGCATACATATATTGCACATGAACTAATTCCCTCAGTCTGTCACTCTAAGTCTGACACAAACGTTGACTTTGAATTGGTCTTGTGACTGTGGTCTAGATTTTTTATGCCCCGTTTTGAATCATCCATAGTTCTATTCACTTATAATATTAGACCACTCTGCTCAATAAAGGAATAAGGAACCATGGTAGTATTCCTTAACTCTTCATTAATCATACACATCTAGATATGAATGGATTGTTTCCCTTTGTTTCTATCTGTTATATTCATTTTCTTGAAGATTGCATTATGGGCACTTTACCATTCATTACATTAAAATAATTAAGATAAGTTAAAATTGTTGAAAAAGTAATTAATTGTACAAAGAAAGCAATAAAATGGAGGTTTAAAGTATTAATGATATTATTAATTCTGTTTTCCTAAATATGTAAAAAATTCCTTTAAAAGGTATCCCTTCTGTATTAGAAATAAAATCACTTTGAGCCTGATCCTGAAATTAATTCTACATGAACATTGGGTCAGATCAACAGATTTTAACTTTTTTAATACTTTGTTTTATCATGTAACCTTACTTATAATTATACTCAAGACCATGAAGATGAAACTGAATAGATATTACTAATACATATTATAATTAACAACAAAACTTACTTTAACAAGAGTCATTATCACATGTCCATCCCCGCCGAATGAACTTGCTTGTGTATGGGAACATTTTTTTTCTAGAGCAGAATCATTACTACAAATAGTCAGTATCTTAAATTTTTAGCAAGATACGCTCCTGACAAAATTTGATTTTGTAAATACTTAAGTGGAGGTAAAATTTACGACAGACAGAGTTATGGTTCTTATTAACTGCACTTCTTCAAGTTGCCATCTATTTATATTCCAATTTTCAAGTCAATATCTTAAATAGTTTTCAAAATATGCTCCGGACAAAATTTTATTATAAAATACTAAAGGGGAGATAATTCAAAATGTGAGACATGCATAGTTATGGTTCTTGGTCACTACACCTCTCCAAGTTGTTACCTATTTATATGTCAAATTTCAAGTCAATATCTTAAATAGTTTTCAAGATATGCTCCAGACAAAATTTGTGACGGACGGACGTACAGACAGAGACGGTCAGATGGACGGAGACTATTACCATATCCTTGCTGAATTTTTTTCCCATTAACCTGAGCTTTTACTGTCTCTCATCAACTTGAGCTTTTACCATTTCCCATCAACCTGAGTTTTTACAGTCTCCCATCAACTTGAGCTTTTACCATTTCACATCAACTTGAGCTTTTACCATTTCCCATCAACTTGAGCTTTTACTGTCTCCCATCAACTTGAGCTTTTACCATTTCCCATCAACTTGAGCTTTCACCATTTCCCATCAACTTGAGCTTTTACCATTTCCCATCAACTTGAGCTTATACTGTCTCCCATCAACTTGAGCTTTTACTGTTTCCCATCAACCTGAGCTTTTACTGTCTCCCATCAACTTGAGCTTTTACTTTCTCCCATCAACTTGAACTTTTACTGTCTCCCATCAACCTGAGCTTATACTGTCTCCCATCAACCTGAACTGTTACTGTCTCCCATCAACTTGAGCTTTTACTGTCTCCCATCAACTTGAACTTTTACTGTTTCCCATCAACCTGAGCTTATACTGTCTCCCATCAACCTGAACTGTTACTGTCTCCCATCAACTTGAGCTTTTACTGTCTCCCATCAACTTGAACTTTTACTGTCTCCCATCAACTTGAGCTTTTACTGTCTCCCATCAACTTGAACTTTTACTGTCTCCCATCAACCTGGGCTTTAACCATCTCCCATCAACCTGAGCTATTACTGTCTCCCATCAACTTGAGCTTTTACTGTCTCCCATCAACCTGAGCTTTAACCGTCTCCCATCAACTTGAGCTTTTACTGTCTCCCATCAACTTGAGCTTTTACTTTCTCCCATCAACTTGAACTTTTACTGTCTTCCATCAACCTGAGCTTATACTGTCTCCCATCAACCTGAACTGTTACTGTCTCCCATCAACTTGAGCTTTTACTGTCTCCCATCAACTTGAACTTTTACTGTCTCCCATCAACTTTAACGTTTACTGTCTCCCATCAACCTGAGCTTTAACCGTCTCCCATCAACCTGAGCTTTTACTGTCTTCCATTAACTTGAGCTTTACCATTTCCCATCAACTTGAGCTTTTACTGTCTCCGATCAACTTGAGCTTTTACCATTTCCCATCAACTTGAGCTTTTACTTTCTCCCATCAACTTGAGCTTTACCATTTCCCATCAACTTGAGCTTTTACTGTCTCCCATCAACTAGAGCTTTTACCATTTCCCATCAACTTGAGCTTTTACTTTCTCCCATCAACTTGAGCTTTTACCATTTCCCATCAACTTGAGCTTTTACTTTCTCCCATCAACTTGAGCTTTTACCATTTCCCATCAACTTGAGCTTTTACTTTCTCCCATCAACTTGAGCTTTTACCATTTCCCATCAACATAAGCTTTTACTGTCTCCCATCAACCTGAGCTTTTACAATATCCCATCAACCTGAGCTTTTACTGTCTCCCATCAACCTGAGCTTTTACTGTCTCCCATCAACCTGAGCTTTTAATGTCTCCCATCAACTTGAGCTTTTACTTTCTCCCATCAACTTGAGCTTTTACCATTTCCCATCAACATAAGCTTTTACTGTCTCCCATCAACCTGAGCTTTTACTGTCTCCCATCAACCTGAGCTTTTACTGTCTCCCATCAACCTGAGCTTTTACTGTCTCCCATCAACTTGAGCTTTTACAATATCCCATCAACCTGAGCTTTTACTGTCTCCCATCAACCTGAGCTTTTACTGTCTCCCATCAAATTAAGCTTTTAGAGCCTCCCATCAGACTAAGTTTCCCATCAACCTGAGCTTTTACTGTCTCCCATCAACCTGAGCTTTTACTGTCTCCCATCAACTTGAGCTTTTACAATATCCCATCAACTTGAGCTTTTACCATTTCCCATCAACTTGAGCTTATACTGTCTCCCATCAACCTGAGCTTTTACAATATCCCATCTACCTGAGCTTTTACTGTCTCCCATCAACCTGAGCTTTTACTGTCTCCAATCAACCTGAGCTTTTACAGTCTCCCATCAACTTGAGCTTTTACAGTCTCCCATCAACCTGAGCTTTTACCATTTCCCATCAACCTGAGCTTTTACTGTCTCCCATCAACCTGAGCTTTTACAGTCTCCCATCAACTTGAGCTTTTACTGTCTCCCATCAACCTGAGCTTTTACCATTTCCCATCAACCTGAGATTTTACTGTCTCCCATCAACCTGAGATTTTACTGTCTCTCATCAACCTCAGCCTTTACCATCTCCCATACATCTCAGCTTTTACTGTCTTCCATCAACCTGAGATTTTACCGTCTACCATCAACATTTATAAGCTTTTACTGTCTCCCATCAACTTGAGCTTTTACCATCTAACATCAAGTCTTGCTGGTTGGGTAATTCAATACCTACACAGTTGGCCAGGTTAATTTTTAACACAATCCCTTCTTTCTCCACATACAAGAGTGGCCTACATGATCCATTCATAGATTGGAACAAGAATAAAGCAGGATGGAAATATCAGTGGTTGTCTGTGTGGCACCCTGGACAGTCTGAAATTATAAATCATCAATTTCTGTCAATAAGCCATTCATGTATTGTTATAAATCACTATAACTATAAAGTAAATCAGTACACTATGAGTTATTACTGTAGAGGAGCTATATTTCTATTTTCCTCCCTGATATACCTACACATACTTACTCTTAAAGCATGACAGTTAGGGATGTGGCCACTGGCAAGCTATACATATACACATATGTACCAAGGAGTAATTAATGTAACACAAATAACATTTTTTGGAAAATTCAAAGCAAGGGGTGGAGTTATTAGTATTCCTTAGATTTTTTGTTTATGTATAATCAACAAAATATGAGAAATATGAGTCCTTTCATTACCTTTCTCTCCAATCTCAACAAGATTAAATTTTTTCAACAGCAAATACCACCACAGGAGTGCAGTCCTAGTAATATACGTGGGTGAATCAAAAAGTTCGTAGAAAAATATCATAACTCACAAACAACAGCTTCAAATGCTTTCAAATTTTAATATAACGTGATCATAAGTATAACAAAACAATTTGTCAAATTTCCTCCAATTAGTCAAAACTACATGATTTTTACATTGAAACGCACACATGCTGTGACAGCATACGGGAGCACGTCAGCGAAATTTGATGAACGACGTCATACTTACGCCACGTTTGTCAATACTTACGTTAACGTTTTGACTCATTTTCGCTACTCGAGTGACTAATATGTTGGTATTTTGGATAACCACCGTGATAATTCTTTCTGCATTTTCAATTGTTTGTTTAATATCGTGTACGCTGTCCCATAAGACTAATCTAAGTGTTTTGCTATATCCGCTATTATATAGCGCTGATCCTCTTCGACGACGTTGCAACCGACGTCACCAATATCGGCACCGTGTATTTTATTTGGTTGTCAAAATCCGTCGGCCTACCCGAAATTACTAATTCCATTTATAAATCGACGTCTATTTATTTTAGGATATATACCTGCACGTTTCAAACCATGTATTTGCTCTGATGCCGTACGTATATTCCAGTTTCACGCAGATTTTGACCGTAAATTCCGGTAGACCCGTTTTACGCGGGTATTTCTGTATAGTGCGGTTATGTAAATGTTGGTTAAAGCATTATTTATCGGAGATGACGTCTGAAATTTTAACAGACTCTATAAATGACATCATGCAATCAGGCATAACATTTTGACGGTTTTTTGGAGGTCCTACAATTGAGATATATTATAAAATTTAATAAAAAGTGTTTCAAAGTATCTGTGTGCTCCGGTATACGTAATCGCCCTTATTTAAGATATGAATATTTTTGAAACGGTTATCATCAGGTCGCTACAAATATGTGTATGTAAAGAAAATACCAATGTATTCAGTCAGCATAAATATGAACACAATAACCACGATGAGACGATAACTCTGAAAATAAAAAAGTTATGGCAAAATTCTACGAACTTTTTTATTCACCCACGTACAATGGGTGCCAAGTGGCTCAAATTTAATTATTCGTGATTCTGTCGGAGGTCAACAGGGAGCTGGTCACATTTTATTAGAGAAAAATTATAAATAACAGCTTAGTAATTTGATACAAGTAAAAATGTACAACTTGTGTTGTACAGTAATATGGTGATGATGAACACATTATAATGCATGTGATATAATCACGATATTCTTGTATGAAAATCTCATATTTTGTTAGTAACTGTCTCAAACAAAGACAAACTAATTCTACAACATTCGTTCTGCAAATGGATGGCATTAATCTAGAAAAAACATATGTCTTAGTAAACTGGCACAGCACATTGCCAACATCAGTGACAGAAGAAAACATACACTGGGGCAAACACACATTTGGCAAGGAACAGACAGATTTCTTATAAAAATATTGGTACAGCATTAAGAAACAGACTTCACGTCTTGATGCTTGCAATGTTTTATAAAAATCAGTACATCCAGAATGCGTCTATAATTAGTTGCGTTCATTCCAAGAGCGTGGGAACGTAGGCACGTGCCAGCAATTTAATAGGTTGTAAGTGTCTGATGTGAGTGGTATTCAACTCCAGTTAGCTTTACTATCTCAACAACAGAGCAAATATTGGAAGAAAGTGGTTATATGGTAGATCTATTTTATCTTGCACTGGTAGAAAACTAGCAAATGTTGCAATATAGGCAGTGGAAAAAAAAGAAAAATACCATAATGCTCATAATTTATGATGTTCATAGGAACAATATAAGAAAGTGGTTACACGGTATTTATCTTGCACTCGTTCAAAACATGATTTGATCCTTTTGTTGTTAGAACAGTGGAATAAAGAGTTACCGGTATATTGTAACCTTTTGGTGTTAGAACAGTGGAATAAAGAGTTATATTTGAACCTTTTGCAATAAAGAGAAACATATAACACTGCCTAAATGTTGTTGAAGTATCAAACATACTTGGACACCAATATTGTCTCAATATGTATCATACAATATTTGACTACTTCTGATTTAAAGGAGAAAGTTTAAGGCCTTAATTTCTATTAACTTAAAGCTTCTTATAATTTCAATCTTGCTGCACAGTCTTATAGTTAAATCTAGGAACAGCTATATCTTACAAAACATTTTCACTGGTACACAAACAGCTAAAGTCATTCATTTTCATAGGGGATTTAATTTCGTGGATTTCATAGTTCGCCTCCAACCACGAAATCAAATCCCATTGAACAATAATTTTGACCCTTGTATGTATTACCTGGCATGCAAGCTCCACAAATTATCGAAATGGTCTTTTTTTACCAAAACCTCGAAATTACATCACATTGAAATAAAATGATTTTACAGTACAATATACTGATTCAGTTTTAAACAAAAGAAAATTAAATGCCACATAGTAAAACATACCTCACATAATTTTAAACAGAGGCTGTAAAATAACAACCTGGAGTACACAATGTTTAAAAGATAAGGACAGTATTTAAGGGCCAATGCCTTAACATTTTTTTCAAGAATGTTTGATCCATTGTAACGCAGATATAGAACAAACATCTGACCATTCTGGAAATATTGTATAGGTAACATTCAAATTGTTAATTCCTTTGAGAAAGGTATAGTAACTTTCTTACGAGTAAACAAGAATAACACTAAGATTTCTGTACAAATTGATGTTCTAAAAGTTGCTTAGTAGATGTGGAATATATAAATGATGTGTTTATATTGGAAGCATGCACGTGGCACACGGCCATACGATACAGTAATCACACGATGTTTTGCCAGAAGTAAATCCTGGCGTGTCAGAGAATATAAGACTATAATCTATTTAGCTGAAAGCATATCATTAAATAAACACAAAGTATTATGAAACAAAGATGCTTGTTTTGATTTACTGTCACATCAACTTTGTATAACTTTAACTTTGTATAACTTCAACTTTGTATAATATCAACTTTGTATAACATCAACTGTGTATAACATCAACTTGTATATCTACAACTTTGTATATCTACAACTTTGTATAACATCAACTTTGTATATCTACAACTTTGTATAACATCAACATTGTATATCTACAACTTTGTATAACATCAACTTTGTATATCTACAACTTTGTATAACATCAACTTTGTATAACATCAACTTTGTGTAACATCAACTTTGTATAACATCAACTATGTATAACATCAACTTTGTATAACATCAACTTTGTATAACATCAACTTTGTGTAACATCAACTTTGTATAACATCAACTATGTATAACATCAACTTTGTATAACATCAACTATGTATAACATCAACCTTGTATAACATCAACTTTGTATATCTACAACTTTGTATAACTACAACTTTGTATATCTACAACTTTGTATAACATCGACTTTGTATAACATCAACTTTGTATAACTTCAACTTTGTATAACTACAACTTTGTATAACTACAACCTTGTATAACTTCAACATTGTATAACTTCAACTTGGTCACAATTTTCTACTCGGAAACAAACAGTGTGACCAAGTTTCAAAAAGATTTAGTACAAATGTGACTAAATCTAGAGTTGTAATAATTGATTAAAAATTCAGGTACCAGTGTGTTACAATGACGTACCAGAATGATCACAATAACTCGCCTATTAACGTATTATCACTGTGCTTCTAAGGTGAGCTAAAAGGCAAACAGCACTTTTCAGTTTTGGCATAAGAATTTCACCAATTACTTCAAGATAACTTGTTATGCTATATACAAGTTGCAGGAATGCAGCAAGAGGCTATAGACGGATTTAATTATTAGTGAATCAAATAAATGCCAAACGCCTTCACTTTGTATAAAACCAACAATAACCTCTAACACACATTTGAAAGAGCTACCCTGTTTTACATCAAGATGACAGACAATGACTGGAAATTAGAAGTTAGTATATGTGAGCTGGTATGTTAGACGATTCTAGCAAAGTTAACCAGTTTATTCACCATAAAGTCTATTGATATCTTCAATACAAAAATATAGAAGCAAATGTCTGAAACTGTCAACCTGGGGATCATCTAATGAAGAGCTTACAGTGTAACAGGAAATTATAGTGACCGATCATTAAATTTCCACTCAACAAAGTGGAATTTTCGACTTTTTACTGCCGATAATTGATTTCGAATGATTAATTGGCGGGCACTGTCAGGAGACAAATGGTTAGTTTTAATCTGTTAGATGCTATTATGCTAAAGTTAAAAATCATTGTTTTCAAGAACTACATTTTTTTGTATTATGATCAAAGAAGAACTATTTTACCTCACAATGAACAATGATTTCACTATAGCATCATTATTCAAACAATTCTTACAAACATTGCACATCATTAATTTTGCATACTTGTTCCAGTACTATTAATTAAAAGGTCAATGCTTCTCTAAGGTATAAAGTGACATTTCAATCATGCAGCTATATAGTCCTGGAATAGTTGAGGTGAACACGATATGATGACAGTATTTAATTATAAAGGCAAGATAGATGATATACAGCAAGGGAATATTTTATTGATCTATCCTTAAATACCATCATTAATCAAAAACAATAACTACAACAAAGCTCTTTGGTAATGTAATAGTAAAGAATATTCCATGCCAAATTACACGGTCTGAAAAACAGACCCAGATAATAACAACGTTACCAGTAGATGATTTTGTGTTTTCTCATAAACAGAAAGTTGGCAATAAAAAGTAAACAGCTGTTACTAAATTATTTATTACAAGTTGACTTTATTGCTAACCCAATTAAATGTGCATAAAAGTTAATTATGCCATTAAGTATTCAATTCCAATAAACATGCAAATTCCAGCCTCCAGCTTATTATTAAATGGCTGTAATTACATTAGCACCTTGTCCACTATCGGCTATTTACAGACTGTCCGTAATAAATAGCCATTCAGATACTGGTTTTATGTTCTTTGTTATTAGATTCCGAACTACAAAATATATTAATGTGTTACACATTGCTTAAAGACACAATAAATGAAGTGAGTTTCTCTGCCTAATTAATTAAGAAAATAAGCTTGTATGATAAAAGATAGCAATTATCTTTTAAGTCAATTGTTCCTATGTCAAGTTACTGCCAAATGTGCTTGCCAAAATTACTGGACGGAATTCCACATTTTCTAATGAATGAAACATTATTCTTAAAGCAATAAAAATAGAACACTAACTTTGTCTTTCATCACATATTGTCTTAGTGTGGTGACAAATCAGCCACCTTTATAATATGTATGGTAATTAACATCTTTATATATATTTTAGTTGCTACTTAAAGCTGAAATAAAATACTTCCGTTCATTATATTTTAAATCAAATAGATTCAACTGTTTGTTTCAGTTTGGACCATACATTTATTATACTGGGTGAATAAGACCTGATTATAATTATTTACTGGAGTTTGGTCCCAATAGCTTTAGCTTATAACATATTTATAGCTGATGTTGTAAGATATGAAGTCTCAACTTAATTCATCAGACTAGGTACTAAGTACATTCAAACTGACTGCTCAAACACGTCAATATGAATCACCATGCCTCTCTTTGCCAGCAACATCAGCCAAATAAATCTATCCTAGTTGGACAGTACCGAATGTATACATGGCATAAGCATGCAATAACACACCAATATAACATGATGTAAGGATTCAAATAAAATATTTCATTGCACAAATGGCATCTGGCCCATATGCAAAACAAATACAAAAAAAAATACAAAAAAATACAAACACACAAAAAATACAAAACTAATTGATGGTCATTAACAATTATGAAGTCAAAATGTAAATCTATCAATATCATCTTCAATGGCACCCATAATTATCATTTAATACATTTATAACTTCCTCCACTGAAAATATGTACACTTAAAACCGTGAAGAAGAGAATGATCATTATGATGGCTAAGAATTAGAAGGTCGTAACTACCACTTACGACCTTATAAGACTCATACATATTTGAAATCTGCAACATAAAGTGCTTCTTATAAGACTATTTTCATGAAAATCGGAACTTGTCATGTTGACCAAACTGAAGTTGACACAGCTTGTTTTACCAAAGGTAAAGAATGATTGTCAGACAGTTTTTACTTGTTTTCTCAAAATATTGATTTGGTAGTTACGACCTTCTCATTCTAAGTAATCGATAAGGGAACTCAATTGAGGCATGGCCGTCAACAACACAAGATAATCTGTGATGGAGTCTACAACTTGTCTCGAAAGTTGTAAAACGACACACCATAGTGGAACAGACCCCTCTCTCATCTTCACTGACACCCCATAGTGGAACAGATCCCTCTCTCATCTTCACTGATACCCCATAGTGGAACGGATCCCTCTCTCATCTTCACTGACACCCCCTACTGGAACAGACTCCTCTCTTATCTTCACTGACACCCCCTACTGGAACAGGTCCCTCTCTCATCTTCACTGACACCCCATAGTGGAACAGATCCCTCTCTCATCTTCACTGACACCCCATAGTGGAACGGATCCCTCTCTCATCTTCACTGACACCCCATAGTGGAACGGATCCCTCTCCCATCTTCACTGACACCCCATACTGGAACAGATACCTCTCTCATCTTCACTGACACCCCATAGTGGAACGGATCCCTCTCTCATCTTCACTGACACCCTTTAGTGGAACAGATCCCTCTCTCATCTTCACTGACACCCTTTAGTGGAACAGATCCCTCTCTCATCTTCACTGACACCCCATACTTGAACAGATCCCTCTCTCATCTTCACTGACACCCCATACTGGAACAGACCCCTCTCTCATCTTCACTGACACCCCATAGTGGAACGGATCCCTCTCTCATCTTCACTGACACCCCATAGTGGAACAGATACCTCTTTCATCTTCACTGACACCCCATACTGGAACAAATCCCTCTCTAATCTTCACTGACACCCCCTTCTGGAACAGGTCCCTCTCTCATCTTCACTGATACCCCATAGTGGAACAGACCCCTCTTTCATCTTCACTGACACCCCATACTGGAACAGATCCCTCTCTCATCTTCACTGACACCCCATACTGGAACAGATCCCTCTCTCATCTTCACTGACACCCCATACTGGAACAGATCCCTCTCTCATCTTCACTGACACCCCATACTTGAACAAATCCCTCTCTCATCTTCACTGACACCCCATACTGGAACAGATCCCTCTCTCATCTTCACTGACACCCCATACTGGAACAGATCCCTCTCTCATCTTCACTGACACCCCATACTGGAACAAATCCCTCTCTAATCTTCACTGACACCCCCTTCTGGAACAGGTCCCTCTCTCATCTTCACTGATACCCCATAGTGGAACAGACCCCTCTTTCATCTTCACTGACACCCCATACTGGAACAGATCCCTCTCTCATCTTCACTGACACCCCATACTGGAACAGATCCCTCTCTCATCTTCACTGACACCCCATAGTGGAACAGATCCCTCTCTCATCTTCACTGACACCCCATACTTGAACAAATCCCTCTCTCATCTTCACTGACACCCCATAGTCGAACAGACCCCTCTCTCATTTTTACTGACACCCCATACTGGAACAAATCCCTCTCTCATCTTCACTGACACCCCATAGTCGAACAGATCCCTCTCTCATCTTCACTGACACCCCATACTGGAACAGATCCCTCTCTCATCTTCACTGACACCCCATACTGGAACAGATCCCTCTCTCATTTTTACTGACACCCCATACTGGAAGAAATCCCTCTCTCATCTTCACTGACACCCCATAGTCGAACAGACCCTCTCTCATCTTCACTGACACCCCATACTGGAACAGATCCCTCTCTCATCTTCACTGATACCCCATAGTGGAACGGATCCCTCTCTCATCTTCACTGACACCCCATAGTGGAACAGTTCCCATCTCTCAAATTCATTGACACCACATTCTGGAACAGATCCCTCTCTCATCTTCACTGACACCCCATACTGGAACAAATCCCTCTCTAATCTTCACTGACACCCCCTTCTGGAACAGGTCCCTCTCTCATCTTCACTGACACCCCATAGTGGAACAGATCCCTCTCTCATCTTCACTGACACCCCCTACTGGAACAGACTCCTCTCTTATCTTCACTGACACCCCCTACTGGAACAGGTCCCTCTCTCATCTTCACTGACACCCCATAGTGGAACAGATCCCTCTCTCATCTTCACTGACACCCCATAGTGGAACGGATTCCTCTCTCATCTTCATTGACACCCCATACTGGAACAGATCCCTCTCTCATCTTCACTGACACCCCATACTGGAACAAATCCCTCTCTAATCTTCACTGACACCCCCTTCTGGAACAGGTCCCTCTCTCATCTTCACTGATACCCCATAGTGGAACGGATCCCTCTCTCATCTTCACTGACACCCCCTACTGGAACAGACTCCTCTCTTATCTTCACTGACACCCCCTACTGGAACAGGTCCCTCTCTCATCTTCACTGACACCCCATAGTGGAACAGATCCCTCTCTCATCTTCACTGACACCCCATAGTGGAACGGATCCCTCTCTCATCTTCACTGACACCCCATAGTGGAACAGATACCTCTTTCATCTTCACTGACACCCCATAGTGGAACGGATCCCTCTCTTATCTTCACTGACATCCTTTAGTGGAACAGATCCCTCTCTCATCTTCACTGACACCCTTTAGTGGAACAGATCCCTCTCTCATCTTCACTGACACCCCATACTTGAACAGATCCCTCTCTCATCTTCACTGACACCCCATACTGGAACAGACCCCTCTCTCATCTTCACTGACACCCCATAGTGGAACGGATCCCTCTCTCATCTTCACTGACACCCCATAGTGGAACAGATCCCTCTCTCATCTTCACTGACACCCCATACTTGAACAGGTCCCTCTCTCATCTTCACTGACACCCCATACTGGAACAGACCCCTCTCTCATCTTCACAAGTTCTACAGACCATTTTACCTCCAAAATGGAAAAGTTTACTCCAAACAAAAGAATAGCAACCACATTACACAAGTGAAAAAAAGCTATAAAGATCACATCAAGATAGCATTGGAACCTTATTAAGATTCTGTTATCTTACAAAAGCTATTAAACGTGCCAATGAACTTTCCAGAATGTGCCCTGGGGACATTATGACTTTGATTAGTGGGTAGTGATAGATTGTGGTGCATTAGCCTTGATATGTTAGTATGCTCACACTAACTGCTTCCAGGCAAACTGACCAAAACCTAGAGTTCATTATTAAGTGTAAAAGCCATTTTCTTCAGCACAATTATTGAGACCTCTTTTTTAGAGAACATCATTCATTTTGTATGCACCCTTCTGCAACTTCTGAGTCCAGCATAACGCTGCATCATTTCTTTAAAAAAGGCATTAATACTATTTCTGCAGTCAGTGCTGCTTTGTTGGATGTCCTTGTTATGTGGGGTTGTCCTTGTAATGTGTGGTTGTCCTTGTGATGTGTGGTTGTCCTTGTGATGTGTGGTTGTCCTTGTGGTGTGTGGTTGTCCTCGTGATGTGTGGTTGTCCTCGTGATGTGTGGTTGTCCTTGTAATGTGTGGTCGGCATTGTGATGTGTGGTCATCCTTGTGATGTGTAGTTGTCCTTGTGAGGTGTAGTTGTCCTTGTAATGTGTGGTCATCCTTGTGATGTGTGGTCATCCTTGTGATATGCGGTCATCCTTGTGATGTGTGGTCATCCTTGTGATGTATGTTCGTGCTTGTGATGTTTGGTCATCCTTGTGATGTGTGGTCATCCTTGTGATGTGTGGTCATCCTTGTGATGTATAGTTGTCCTTGTGATGTGTGGTCATCCTTGTGATGTGTAGTTTACCTTGTGATGTGTGGTCATCCTTGTGATGTGTGGTTGTCCTTGTGATGTGTGGTTGTCCTTGTGATGTGTGGTTGTCCTTGTGGTGTGTGGTTGTCCTCGTGATGTGTGGTTGTCCTCGTGATGTGTGGTTGTCATTGTAATGTGTGGTCGGCATTGTGATGTGTGGTCATCCTTGTGATGTGTAGTTGTCCTTGTGAGGTGTAGTTGTCCTTGTAATGTGTGGTCATCCTTGTGATGTGTGGTCATCCTTGTGATGTGTGGTCATCCTTGTGATGTGTGGTCATCCTTGTGATGTGTAGTTGTCCTTGTGATGTGTGGTCATCCTTGTGATGTGTGGTCATCCTTGTGATGTGTAGTTTACCTTGTGATGTGTGGTCATCCTTGTGATGTGTAGTTGTCCTTGTGATGTGTGGTCATCCTTGTGATATGTGGTTGTCCATGTGATGTTTTTGAACACATATTTTGAAGGAATAGAGACTTACACACCAAACAGCTGACCAACTAACCAACAAAGACAGTTGGGTGAACCCAAATAGACAAAAATGTATATGAATTTACCATTTAGACAGTTCTTGTTTAAAAACTAAATAGACAATCTATGTAAAATAATAAGCAATAACTGAATGTGACAAGCTGTTAGTTCAACTAGCAGACTTATGGAGCCACAAAGGACAGCCTACAGGCTATCCAATAATACACTCAATAATACCAACACATTAAAGCTGGACCTACAAAATAAGACTACAAAGTTGATTTATGGAAATTTGCCCATATTATTTTACAGCATAGCAAAGGCGGAAATTCGCAAAGGGGTTACATTTTATTTTTGTTTTATATAACATACATATGTGTGCCTCCGTAGCTCAGTGGTTAGTGCGCTTGCCGTCTAATCTGACGACCCGGGTTCAAATCCGGGTGGAGGTACATATATGTTTCAGTAGAAATAAAGCAAATAAAGGCTATGCTCGGCATAATTCATACATGTTTTCCATTATCATAGTCAATCCTATATTACGGCAACATTCTGTATTGAGTACCAAACTCACAGAATTTGCCACCCACAGAAAAAACACTTATATGGTAAGTGCCTCCCTGTCTCCAGAAGAGAGGCATGAAGGCAGCAAGGAGTTGGTCAGGATACATATTAGGTCTGTCCCTCAATCAATGATATTATCATTTTTTTTAATTTTGGTTTTATTTTATCAGTTACTTTTTGAACATATCTTGATGGGAATATTGCCACACCTGACACCAGTGTGACAACAAGTTAGTGTATAATGACCCTGTATTTGGTCAAGCTTCAAACTGACCGACAGGCAGGACATATTTGAGATATATAGACTCTCATCAAAGAGGGAAGGAACAAAATTAATGTATAAAATTGTACTAGCTATTTTGTGGTCGACAAAGTTAGAATTACTTTAAAGATACATTTGTACCTTAACACTATAATAATAATAATAATAGTAATAATAATAATAACAACTTTATTTAAAGAGGCAACACAGTTGGGCAAGCCCAGTCTCCCCTGTGTGTACATGTAATACTGCCATTTTAACTTATTCATGCAAAATTATTCATAAAAATAGCCAAAATAAATCAACAAAGTTGTTGTGAAACATTTTTACAGATAGCAATCTTTGAGATAAAAAATAGAAAAGATCTGAAGTTACCCTGATGGGTGAAAATATTTAGAGTAATCAGGGGGAAATAATCAAGAAAATCTTAATTTCTGGGAGTGACGGTGACTATAATTAGTGTCATTACAGCTATAAAGTGAAATTATGCAAGTACTATCTCGTAACTTTATGACAGAACTATTCAGAATCATACACCAATATCATAAATAATGTGCCCGCCACTTTCATCATA
Organism: Spisula subtruncata; assembly: GCA_963678985.1. NCBI lineage: Eukaryota > Metazoa > Mollusca > Bivalvia > Venerida > Mactridae > Spisula > Spisula subtruncata. Next base: position 24,189,728 of record OY787661.1, read on the forward strand.
TAATGTGCCAGCAATTTTCTTCCTTCCATCCCTCGGTATCTAAAACATCATGATAGAGAGCTGTAAGATTACATCAAGTAGGAGAGTACTCCATAGAAGATAGAAAAGATATATCATTATTGAAGATACCAGCTTAGTGAGAGCAGAAAAGTCACTTTCCCACACCACTTCACAATGTTCTCTTTAACTAATAATACCAGGAATTTCCTCACCGTAATATTTACTTTTATTTCTTAGTAGTTCTTATGGCAAGTTAATAACATACTTATAATCACTGTAAATTGCCAATATGTTGTAACCATGTTGTTTATAACCGTATGCACTTAAATGTTTTCAATTTATACTAAAATATAATATGAAGGATGGTACATGCCAACTTTTTGGATTGGCTGATATGATAGTCATCAGTGCCTTTGCACACCTGTAGCACACTATTAAAAACATATATGGGTAGAATGGCATCCAGGCTTCCGTAGTTACAGCCTAAATGCACAAATTGTAATTATACACATGTATCACTTTTTACCAGAACAAAAAGAATACATTGAAAATACCATCTTTTCATAGTCACATTATGTGAGGAGTTTGACGCAAAAGACTTTTCATAAAATGGCAAAGAGCAATAATTCTGGCACAAAATGGACACCACAAAAATTCCCTAGTCACTGGGAATGAGATTGTTAATCTTTGCAAATGTGAAGAAAATCTGACTTACATAGTATCAGAGGAGTTCAATGTGCAAGATTGTATTACATGTATATGTAATAAATCATTGTTGAATTAAACTTCGATCAATATCAAAATTAAATAACTATAAGCCAAAACAGATAGCTCATCATTGTTCTGAATCAGAAGATTTTTTCTGGACAACTGTTCTCATTTGTGCCATGTTTACAAACAAGGAAGGCACAAGACTATCAGACGAGTGTTGGAAGTCCCGGTTTCGATCTCAGGCCGTAAATGGTACAAACATTTCTTTCGGTAGGCGCTGAGCATAAAAAGGAAATCCCAATCCTCCCTCATACCCTCGTGATAATGGTTATAGCATCAGAAATGAGGTGTCGTGAGTGCTTAGTGTAAGTTACAAAAACTTGCTTTGCAATCAACCTAAAAATAAATTAGTACAGAATAAATAAACTAAACAAGATCGACTTTCATTGGTAAAATCATCAGAAAGTCCATTATATTGAGGCATGAAATATGTAAGCTGTAAAACCATTAAAGTGTATAGAGCTATATCTGAAGGTATTTTTTATAAACAATTCAAAAACTGAAAAACAATTATGTTTTCATATCCATTAGATCATTTTTCGCTTCAGGTATAGCAGAAACTGTAATTTATGGGACATGCCAATTGTTCGTTTTCATACAAAAGTGTTCTAGAACACCCTAAGTCAACGGTTGAAATTATAAGAATCGTCTATATTTTCAACGGTTCAATAAAAGTACACGGACCCCATCCAAAGTTTTAATTTGCAATTAAGGTAGCCTTGTATCATACTGAATACATGCAAGTAATTATTTTGACACTAAATGACCGTAAGATATAGCTCTGTACTCTTTAAGGTCAGTAGAACGAAATAACGTAGCTTCCTGAAAAATCCTATTACGAAATTTGGATGGTAAATTACACGCAAATCAGAGCAGAGAACAAAATATAGCAGAATATTGAAAATATAATGATGTGTATAAATTCAATCAACATTTTTCTGCCAGCAATAAAATCCAGACATTTCATTGCCATATTTGCCTGCTAGTTAATCAAGCCAGTAATAAACGTATCCGGCATTCTTTACGGCAATACGTTCATTAATCTAGAACAACCAGTATCGACATCTCACAGATAAAGCAAAAATATAAAAATGTCATTTCTTTTATGATGATGATTTAAACATGCATTGTGTGAAATGCTCAAGATGGGTTCATTTTTCATTTGTTCATAACCCTTCATAATATTGGCACCAGGACCAAATTGCCAGGTATATAATTGACATGACACCTGCCACCAGACAATTACCACTGGCATATTATTATAGTTGTATTAAGTGATAATTTTCAGGGCACCTTCTAGCTACATCGTATAATGAGACAGTTTTTTGTGGTACAAGTCCGAGTTTGATACTCTAGCACTTTCCAAAGACTCCTAGGCTCCTTGGTTCTTGCCTGATATACCACTTCAGGTTCTTGCCTGATATACCACTTCAGGTTCTCGCCTGATATACCACTTCAGGTTCTTGTCTGATATACCACTTCAGGTTCCTGTCTGATATACCACTTCAGGTTCTTGCCTGATATACAGGTTCTCGTCTGATAAACCACTTCAGGTTCTTGCCTGATATACCACTTCAGGTTCTTGTCTGATATACCACTTCAGGTTCTTGTCTGATATACCACTTCAGGTTCTCGCCTGATAAACCACTTCAGGTTCCTGTCTGATATACCACTTCAGGTTCTTGCCTGATAAACCACTTCAGGTTCTCGCCTGATATACCACTTCAGGTTCTTGTCTGATATACCACTTCAGGTTCTTGTCTGATATACCACTTCAGGTTCCTGTCTGATATACCACTTCAGGTTCTTGCCTGATAAACCACTTCAGGTTCTTGCCTGATAAACCACTTCAGTTTTTCGCCTGATATACAACTTCAGGTTCTCGTCTGATATACCACTTCAGGTTCTTGCCTGATATACCACTTCAGTTTCTTGCCTGATAAACCACTTCAGTTTCTTGTCTGATATACAACGTCAGGTTCTCGTCTGATATACCACTTCAGGTTCTTGCCTGATAAACCACTTCAGGTTCTTGCCTGATATACAACTTCAAAGTACTGTAAACCTAGAAACTATTTCGCGCGATTTAAGTTCGCGGAGTTCGCGGTTTGAAAAATCCGCGAAAGTAAATAGCTGCGAACATGTTCAGGACAAAAAAAAACGCGAAAGTTTCTCGTTTTTGAACGAAATTCCCCATTTTGGTACGACTTTTATGCGAAAGTTGATAGCCGCGAATATGCCGACGATCGGCGAAATGCGAAAGTTTGTATCCGCGAAAGTTTCTAGGTTTACAGAACCGTCAGGCTCTGATGGAAATAAAACTAATGTAACCTTTGAGGGAGCCTTATTAAGACCGTTTAATTATTTTACAGAATGTACAGGAATAATTTGGATTTGAACACTTTTAGTGTTAAAAGATTCCTAGAATCAACATACAACAGAATATTTTTCAAAGTCGACTGATGCTGCAGGCATGATGTTAACAATCTTGCTAGAAGATCACTGGCTAAACTAATGATTGCTTCATGTATGATACATCAATGCCGCGACGTTTCACGGCATAGTCTCCCTGGCTAGATAGTATCCACAACTCTTGACGATTATTTTTATTGTTAAGATAGATTTTAATAAGGTGCAGCAACCAAACTTTTTCACGAACACCATTTTTCCTTCATTTAAATATTTATTATATCTATTCTATTAATTAAATATGCATTTTACATTAACTATACGAACCAGCCATTATTTTCATCACCTCGGAAATGTATTAACATAAGTCTTATATAAGACTTGTTTCTATCCAAATGTACCATAAAACTACCTGTTACTAATTATTGTATATGTACCTCTTATCTTGAAAAATCTATCGATGAACACATAAAAAATGCATAATTATGGAAATAAATATTGTTTAAACTAAAGCTGTAATAGTTCATGTGGTTTCAACAAACAAGATATTCAAAGTTTTCACTCATTTTGATATCTTATTTTAGCTCCATGACCTATCGTAGCTACATAAGATACAATGAGCTGGAACATTTTGAACAATTCTAACTCTTTTACCTAGAATTTTCCTTCTGGAGAGGGAGGTGCGTTGTGGCGTTAAACTGTCTAATTCCAACATCAAGTGATCTGAAGGATTTGAATGAAAAAGAAACATTTAGAGCCTTTGAAAAACATTTAAAATGACCAGTATGTATGAATACAGACAGAATACATTTAGAACATTAAAGAATGTACCTTGAGTTGCAATTCCGAAAGAAAGTCTGGCTCTTACGATTCTCGTGTGATAGGGGTATAAAAAAACTACCAAACCTTATATTGCTAGGGAATTCATTACTTTAATGAGGCTACCATATGTAATTCATTACACAAGAAAGATAGGGAGTTCATTGCACGAATCAAATTATCCTAGCTATAAGAAACAGAGTAAATTAACTGTATGTATTGGGGTGAATATCAAGTTTGATTGGAAAACTAATTAAATAGATCTACTATTACCCTAGAAATATCAACATACATAAAACTTGAAATCCCATATGAATAGCTACATGTTCTTTAAACATGTTATTGAAGAAAAGTTATAGACAAATTATGGACAATGACTTAAATAAATGTAAGAATGATATCTGCAGAAGCCTTGAGTTTAAATCTAGGGGTAGATATACTCAACAAAGACAGACACTCAAGGTGGACATACACTCAACATGGACATATGCTCAACATGGACATATGCTCAACATGGACATACACTCAACATGGACATATGCTCAACAAAGACAGACACTCACGGTGGACATACACTCAACATGGACATATGCTCAACATGGACATATGCTCAACAAAGACAGACACTCACGGTGGACATACACTCAACATGGACATACACTCAACATGGACATATGCTCAACAAAGACAGACACTCACGGTGGACATATGCTCAACATGGATATACACTCAAGGTGGACATATGCTCAACATGGATATTCACTCAACATGGACATATGCTGAACATGGACATATGCTCAACATGGATATACACTCATATGGACATATGTCCAACATGGACATACTATCAACATGGACATATGCTCAACATGGATATACACTCATATTGACATATGCTCAATATGGATATACGCTCATATTGACAAATGCCCAATGTGGACATACACTCATATGAACATATGCCCAACATGGACAGAAATTAACATGTACAAAAAGCCAACATGGACATACACAGTACACCCAACATGCACATGATTATTGCCACATGGACAGACAATAGGCATGGACATTAGTTTCATCATTGACATAGAATCAACATTGACATAAAATCAACATTGACATAGAATCAACTTGGTGAGACATGGTCATAAAATCAAAATGGGCCTGCATTCCTCATAGATGTAACACTCTGCATTGGCAGACATTGCATAGGTATAAACCAGCATGCATAAAACTCAATCTACACTAATTTTTTATATTCGTTGAATAACTTTCCTTTTAACCAATTAAACAGACACCTGTTTTTTTTGTCAATTATACCATCAACATTTTAATTAAATTAACTGTGTGACTGCCAAATGCAGCACATGGATGCATATCATCGTAATCAATATATCTTAATACAAAGGAAAGAAAAACATATTTTCTTTGAAAAGCTGATAAAAATATTTTGTAAGTTTTTCCCATCATTTGCCTGGCAGGATTCCAAGTTTGAGTGAAAGTTTTCAGGTGTTCTCATTATTTCAAATTGCATACTACTCAAAGTTGTAAAAAGTGGATTTACATTGATCTACTGATAAGCCCAAGGAGGCTTGCTGTTTACTAGTGAACATATTCCATTCATCAAGCTATCAACAAGGCTATTCTGACAGACTTATATCAAAGTGATTGGCTGGAGGGTAGTTTGTGAATCAAATCAAGATGTTAGTTGTAGTTCTGAGGAAAGATGATTTCAATGCCTAGATATCAGTCAGCACTGTACAGTAAATCACTGTATATTTGTGTTATATATATTTATTTTAGTAATTACAGTATCGGCCGATATACAAAGTGATGTCACATTGTATTTTAGTGATGTCATACAGGTAAACAAGTAAGGTAAACAACATACATAAATAACATACTCTTCCAAAGAAACAACAGTGTTATATCTTATAGTGTGCTTAAAACATGTTAGAATCAAAATAAAGTACTCGAACGCAATAATATATAGGCTAATATACAATGGTATGTCATTCTGATGCTTGTTATTAACCACTCAGGCCTACAACCTCCAAGGTTAATTCCTATGCATAAGAACCCCATGCCATTGTATAGCAGTTGATATACTAGGGTTTTCGAAGTTTATTTCTTTATTATACATACATCTTAAATTGTCCTTACACAATGACTAAACTTTGTTCAATATTTGGTTCTTTAATACATTGGTTTGAAGCAACAATCATGTCTATATATGGATGTGACTGGTGACACAATGAATGAAACAATTTTAATGGAAAAATACTATGAAATTATTGATTCAACTTTTTTGTTTGATTATGTTATTTATTCACTACAGGCTTTTAAAACTGATAACCTCTATCATGAAAATCAGCAGTTTGTATCATCACTGTTTCCATGAATTATTCAAAAAAAAAAAATTCATAAAAAATGAGTAATAAAGTGTAACATATTAAATCTCCATGCAAAAATCTTCAATGGAAACTGTATTGTAAACTTTTTTTTGTTAAAATGGCATATTTGAATTTGACCATGGTAAAGCCATACCATATCGCTGGCTTAGAATGAAAATGTTGTAAGTTCAAAATCGATATTTTGAGAAAACAACGAAAACATTTCCAAAAATTACTCTTAACAATTACATGTATGGTAAAAGAAGCTGTTTCAACTGTAGTTCAGTCAAAATGAAAAATTCCAATTTTCATGAAAATCAGCTCAAAAGAAGGGCCTTGTGATGCTGATTTTAAGAATGTATTATGGTCATTCTCATAATTTTTAAGCCAGTGATATCCTATGAATTTCTAGTACCCCAGTACATTATACTGTATCAAATATTGGGAAACAACATCATCAAAGTACATATATTTATACAATATATCATAATTATTTATTTATTTTCTTAGACATTCACCACAAACAAAGCAAGATAAAGTTCTAGTAAAATATGATTAAACATCACATCAACACTTTCTGTATAAGACATTATTTTCTGGTGAGCTATTGCCCTTTGATGTTTGCTTCATCAAGACAGTAAACATTAAGAAGGTACAGTGGAAGAGATTTTCCTCCATAATTATTATGTCACCTATATTCCTCAGTATCTATAAACACATTGTAACATTTTTCCCTTTCAATTAGGCACCATTATGATGGCTTTGAACCATATACAATAATTATACAGCATCATAAACAGTATTTATTGTGAGAGAAGGAACAATAACATCGGATAACATTGATTATACATAAAAATTCTACCCTACAAAACTCATTATTTTAGCGTTCTAAGGAAATATCCTAGATTTGGCTTAGATGTCCTCCTATGATTTTTTATAGTCCTTATTGCTTTCCTGGAAGGTAGCTATGACAATTCAACCTCATTAGTGACACATTTATAATCACGTATAATACTTAGAAGTCAGGACCAGTTAGGACCTAATTGTTATCTGGTTAGAAAATGTCACAAGAAAACCAGATTATTACGTAATAGTTAAATAGGGCAAGCAATGCATCACAATTTACATGACACTACCAGAAAAACGAGTAGTGCTTCTATGGTCAGAATACTTTGTTCATGGATGCTAAGCACGCATTAATTGAACAAGAAATGTACCACCATAACATCACTGAATGGTTGAATGTTTATTCCAGTTTAATGCTGTTCCTTTTGCCATGTGTACCAGCACCAGAATAACCACAGTTTTCCTGGACTGTACTCAAGTCAGAACTTAAGCATGCTCTTTCACAATTAGGAAGAAGGACCTTCTACAAATACAGTGGAAAATCAAATTTATTGGCAAATTTTCATGGAAAGGTTTGACCTGCAACATCCGAGAATCAAAACCAGATCGCTTGGTATGGATTCCAGCGCACTTTTACCACTGGACAATGTCTTCCACCAACCTGATATTTTACTGTCTCCCTTCAACATAAGCTTTTACTGCCTTCCTTCAACCTGATATTTTACTGTCTCCCATCAACATCAGCTTTTACTGTCTTCCTTCAACCTGATATTTTACTGTCTCCCATCAACATAAGCTTTTACTGTCTTCCTTCAACCTGATATTTTACTGTCTCCCATCAATATAAGCTTTTACTGTCTTCCTTCAACCTGATATTTTACTGTCTTCCATCAACCTAAGCTTTTACTGTCTTCCATCAACCTCAGCTTTTACTGTCTTCCATCAACCTCAGCTTTTACTGTCTTCCATCAACCTAAGCTTTGACCATCCCATCAACCTAAGCTTTTACTGTCTCCCATGAACCTAAGCTTTTACTGTCTTCCATCAACCAAAGCTTTTACCATCCCATCAACCTAAGCTTTTACTATCTTCCATCAACCTAAGCTTTTACCATCACATCAAACTAAGTTTTAACTGTCTTCCATCAACCTAAGCTTTTACCATCCCATCAACCTGAGCTTTTACTGTGTTACATCAACCTGAGATTTTACTGTCTCCCACCAACCTGAGCTTATACTGTCTCCCACCAACCTCAGCTTTTTTACTGTCTCCCATCAACTTGAGCTTTTACTGCTTTCCATCAACCTCAGCTTTTACTGTCTTCCATCAAACTAAGCTTTTACTGTCTCCCATCAACTTAAGCTTTTACTGTCTCCCATCAACCTCAGCTTTTACTGTCTTCCATCAAACTAAGCTTTTACTGTCTTCCATCAACCTCAGCTTTTACTGTCTCCCATCAACCTCAGCTTTTACTGTCTTCCATCAACCTCAGCTTTTACTGTCTTCCATCAACCTCAGCTTTTACTGTCTTTCATCAACCTCAGCTTTTACAGCCTCCCATCAACCTCAGCTTTTACTGTCTTCCATCAACCTCAGCTTTTACTGTCTTCCATCAACCTCAGCTTTTACAGCCTCCCATCAACCTCAGCTTTTACTGTCTCCCATCAACCTCAGCTTTTACTGTCTTCCATCAACCTCAGCTTTTTCTGTCTTCCATCAACCTCAGCTTTTACTGTCTTCCTTCAACCTGAGCTTTTACAGCCTCCCATCAACCTGAGCTTTTACTGTCTTCCATCAACATAAGCTTTTACCGTCTCCTATCATCCTGAGCTTTTACTGTCTTCCATCGGCCTAAGCTCTTACTGTCTCCCATCAACCTAAGTTTTTACAGTCTCCCATCAAACTAAGCTTTTACCGCCTCCCATTAAACTAAGCTTTTTGCTGTCTCCCATCAAACTAAGCTTTTACCGTCTCCATCAAACTAAGCTTTTACCGCCTCCCATCAAACTAAGCTTTTTGCTGTCTCCCATCAAACTTAGCTTTTACTGTCTACCATCAACCTAAGCATTTACTGTCTACCATCAACTTAAGCTTTTACCATCTAATATCAAGTCCTGCTGGTTGGGTAATTCAATACCTACAAAGTCGGTCAGGTTAATTTTTAACACAATTCCTTCTTTCTCCACAGACATGAGTGGCCTGCATGATCCATTCATAGGAACAAGAATAAAGCAGGATGGAAATAGCACTGTGTTGTCTGTGTGGCACCCTGGACAGTCTGAAATTATACATCATCAATTTCTGTCACTAAGCCATTCATGTATTGTTATAAATCACTATATCTATAAAGTAAATCAGTACACTGTAAGTTATTACTGTAGAAGAGCTATATTTCTATTTTCCTCCCTGATATACCTACATGTACTTATCTTAAAGCATGACATATACAGTGCCCACCAAAAATATGGATACAGAGAGTTTTCCCCCATTTACTTGCCTGTATAACACTACTTGCAGAACAGAGAAGCAACAATGTTTTTGAAGACCAGGAATATTGTTTTTATTTAGTGTAAAGACAATACATTGATTGGTACCCTAGATGAAAATATTAAGTTTCTTGCCAGCTTTAAACGACTAAATGATCTTATATTATGGCAAAATTCAGCCCCTTGAACCCCATAGTTTATTTTTAAATCAGAAAATGTTCATCTTTCTATCTGTCACGTTTTTTACTCCTTCATTAACTGTTTTTTTCATAAATTGCAAACATTGTTACCGTCTGACCAAAAGATATGGAATAAATAATTAAACCAATTATAATTCTGCATCTGTCAAAAAGTGTATCCATATTTTTGGTGGGCACTGTATAAGGAATCAAGCCAAAGGCTGATCTATTCATTCTGCTTCCATGGAATGTGGAGTAAACAAGGCAAAGCAATCAAGTGAAACCACAATTAAGTTAGGGATACGGCCACTGGCAAGCTATACATATACACACATGAACCAAAGAGTAATTAATGTAACACAAATAACATTTTTTTGAGAATTCAAAGCAAGGGGCGGTGTTACTAGTATTCTTTAGATTTTTGTTTAATCAACAAAATGTGAGAAAAATGAGTCCTTTCATAACATTTCTCTCCAATCTCAACAAGATTAAATGCTTTCAACAGCAAATACAACCACAGGAGTGTAATCCTAGTAACATACAATGGGTAAATTTAATTATTCATGATTCTGTAGGAGGTCATCAGGGAGCTGGTGACATGAGATAATTTATAAATAACAACTGAGTAATTTGATACAAGTACAACTTGTGTTGTACAGTAATATCGTGATGATGAACACATTATAATGCATGTGATATAATCACGATATTCTTGTATGAAAATCTCATATTTTGTTAGTAACTGTCTCAAACAAAGACAAACTAATTCTACAACATTCGTTCTGCAAATGGATGGCATTAATCTAGAAAAACATATGTTTTAGTAAACTGGCACAGCACATTGCCAACAACAGTGACAGAAGAAAACATACACTGGGGCAAACACACATTTGGCAAGGAACAGACAGATTTCTTATAAAAATATTGGTACAGCATTAAGAAACAGACTTCTCGTCTTGATGCTTGCAATGTTTTATAAAAATCAGTACACCCAGAATGCGTCTATAATTAGTTGCGTTCATTCCAAGAGCGTGGGAACGTAGGCACGTGCCAGCAATTTAATAGGTTGTAAGTGTCTGATGTGAGTGGTATTCAACTCCAGTTAGCTTTACTTTCTCAACAACAGAGCAAATATTGGAAGAAAGTGGTTATGTGGTATTTTATCTTGCACTTGTAGCAAACTAGCAAACTTTGTAATTTATGCAGTGGAATAAAAAGAAATATACCATAATTCCTGTACTATATGATGCTCATAGGAACAATTTAAAGAAAGTGGTTACTTGTTATTTATCTTGCACTAGTTTAAAACAAAATTTGATCCTTTTGTTGTTAGTACAGTGGAATAAAGAGTTATATTTGAACCTTTTGAAATAAAGGGAAATATATAATACTGCCTAAATGGTGTTGAAGTATCGAACATACTTGGACACCAATATTGTATCAATATTTATCATACAATATTTGACTACTCCTGATTTAGAGGAGAAAGTTTAAGGCCTTAATTTATTTTACCTTAATTTCAGTCTTGCTGTACAGTCTTATAGTTAAATCTAGGAACAGCTATATCATACAAAACATTTTCACTGGTACACAAACAGGTAAAATCATGAATTTTCGTGGGGGATTTAATTTCGTTGATTTTGTGGTTTGCCTCCAACCACGAAAACAAATCTCATTAAACAATAATTATGACCCTTGTAGGTAATACCTGACATGCAAAATCCCTGAATTATTGTCCCATCGAAATGTTGTTTTTTTACAAAAAACTCGAAATTTCATCACATGGAAATTAAATGATTTTACAGTACAATGTATTAATTCAGGTTTTAACAAAAGAAATTCAAATGCCACATAATAAAATATTTCACATAATTTTAAAATAGCAACCTAAGTACGCAATGTGAAATAAGTTAAAAGAAAAGGACAGAATATCATTTCAGTGCAAACTCGGAACCTTAAGAACATTGCATGGTGATTTAATTTAAGGAACATTTTAGGGCCAATGCCTAAACATTTTTTTCAAGAAACTTTGATCAATTGCAACACAGATATAGAACAAACATCTGACCATTCTAGAAATATTATATAGGCAACATTAAAATGGTTAATTCTTTTGAGAAAGGTATAGTTACTTTCTTACGAGTAAACAAAAATAACACTAAGATTTCTGTATAAATTGATGTTCCAAAAGTTGCTTAGTAGATGTGGAATATATAAATGATGTGTTTATATTGGAAGCATGCACGTGGCACACGGCCATACGATACAGTAATCACAGGATGTTTTGCCAGAAGTAAATCCTGGCGTGTCAGAGAATATAATACTATAATCTATATAGCTGAAAGAATATCTTTAAATAAACACAAAGTATTATGAAACAAAGATGCTTGTTTTGATTCACTGTCATCAACCTCGTACAACTTCAACCTTGTTAAACATCAACTTTGTATAACATCAACTTTGTATAACATCAACTTTGATCAACACTTTTCTACTCGGAAACAAACATTGTGACCAAGTTTCATAAAGATTAAGTAAAAATATGACTAAATCTAGAGTTGTAATAATTGATTAAAAATTATTACCAGCCTGGTCACAATAATGTGCCTATTAAAATATTATCACTGTGCTTCTTAAAAGTGAGCTAAAAGGCAAACAGCACTTTACAGTTTTGGCACATGAATTTCACCAATTACTTCAACATAACTTGTTATGATACATACAAGTTGCAGGAATGCACCAATAGGCTATAGACGGATTTAATTATTATTGAATCGATTAAATGCCAAATGCCTTCACTTTGTATAAAATCAACCAATAACCTCTAACACACGTTTGAAAGACCTACCCTGTTTTACATCAAGATGACAGGCAATGACTGGGAATTAAAAGTATATGTTAGCTGGTATGTTAGACGATTCTAGGAAAGTAAGCCAGTTTATTCCCCCATAAAGTCTACTGATTTCTTCAATACAAAAATATAGAAGCAAATGTCTGAAACAATAAGATGAGTAGAGAAAGGTATTGTAAACCCACAGACTGGAATGTCACCATCTGGCAACCTGTGGATCATCCAATGGTGAGCTTACAGTGTTACAGGAAATTATAGTGACCAATCATTTAATTTCCATTCAGCAGAGTGGAATTTTACACTTTTTACTGCTGATAATAGATTTTGAATGATTAATTGGCGGGCACTGTCAGGAGACAATTAGTTAGTTTTAATCTGTTAGATGCTATTATGCTAAAGTTAAAAATCATTGTTTTCAAGAACTACATTTTTTTGTATTATGAAAATTAACTATTTTACCTCACAATGAACAATGATTTCACTATAGCATCATTATTCAAACAATTCTTACAAACATTGCACATCATTAATTTTAAATACTTGTTCAAGTACTATTAATTAAAAGGTCAATGCTTCTCTAAGGTATAAAGTGACATTTCAATCATGCAGTAGTCCTGGAATAGTTGAGGTGAACACGATATGATGACAGTATTTAATTATAAAGCTAGATAGATGATATATAGCAAGGGAATATCTTATTGATCTATCTTTAAATACCATCATTAATCAAAAACAATAACTACAACAAATCTCTTTGGTAATGTAATAGTAAAGAATATTCCATGCCAAATTACACGGTCTGAAAAAACAGACCCAGATAATAACAACATTACCAGTAGATGATTTTGTGTTTTCTCATAAACAGAAAGTTGGCAATAAAAAGTAAACAGCTGTTACTAAATTATTTATTACAAGTTGACTTTATTGCTAACCCAATTAAATGTGCATAAAAGTTAATTATGCCATTAAGTATTCAATTCCAATAAACATGCAAATTCCAGCCTCCAGCTTATTATTAAATGGCTGTAATTACATTAGCACCTTGTCCACTATCGGCTATTTACAGACTGTCCGTAATAAATAGCCATTCAGATACTGGTTTTATGTTCTTTGTTATTAGATTCCGAACTACAAAATATATTAATGTGTTACAAATTGCTTAAAGACACAATAAATGAAGTGGGTTTCTCTGCCTAATTAATTAAGAAAATAAGCTTGTATGATAATAGATAGCAATTATCCTTTAAGTCAATTGTTCCTATGTCAAGTTACTGCCAAATGTGCTTGCCAAAATTACTGGAGGGAATTTCACATTTTCTAATGAATGAAACATTATTCTTTAACCAATAGAAATAGTACACTACATTTGTCTTTCATCACATATTGTCTTTGTGTGGTGACAAATCAGCCGCCTTTATAACATTGGTGTTAATTAACGTCTTTATATAGTTTAAGTTGCTATAAAGGTAAAAACTTAAAGCTGAAATAAAATACTTTCGTTCATTATATTTTATCAAATAGATTCAACTGTTTGTTTCATTTTGGACCATACATTTATTATACTGGGTGAACAAGACCTTGTTATAATTATTTACTCGAGTTTGGTCCCAAATGCTTTAGCTTATAACATATTTATAACAGAAGTAGCAAGATATGTAGCCTCTAACTTAATTATTTATTATTGTGTATTTTAGTTGCTATAAAGGTAAAAACTTAAAGCTGAAATAAAACACTTCCGTTCATTATATTTTATCAAATAGATTCAACTGTTTGTTTAAGCATCGGACCATATATTTATTATACTGGATAAAAAGACCTTATTATAATTATTTACTGGAGTTTGGTCCCAAATGCTTTAGCTTATAACATATTTATAGCTGATGTTGCAAGATATGTAGCCTCAACTTAATTCACTAGACTAGGTACTTAGTACATTAAAACTGACTGCCCAAACGCATCAATATAGATAACACCATGGTTCTCATTGCCAGAAACATCAGCCAAATAAATCTATCCTAGTTGGACATACTGAATGTATACATGGCATAAGCATGCAATAACACAACAATATAGCACGATGTAGGGATTCAAATAAAATATTTACTTGCACAAATGGCATCTGGCCCATATGCAAAAAAAATACAAAAAATACAAATACACAAAAAAATACAAAACTAATTGATGGTCATTAACAATTATAAAGGCAAAATGTAAATCTATCAATAGCATCTTCAATGGCACCCATAATAATCATTTAATACATTTTTAACTCCCTCCACTGAAAATATGTATACAGAAAACCTTGCAGAAGACAATGATCATTAGGGATCTCAATTGAGGCATGTCTGTCAACAACTGACAGACAAGACAATCTGAGATGGAGTCCACAACTTGTCTAGAAAGTAGTAAAATGACACCCATAGTGGAATGGATCCCTCTCTCATCTTCACAAATTCTGCAGACCATTTTACCTCCAAACTGGAAAAGTTTACTCCAAACAAAAGAATAGCAACCACATTACACAAATGAAAAAAAAGCTATAAAGATCACATCAAGATAGCATTGGAACCTTATTAAGATTCTGGAATCTCACAAAAGCTATTAAACGTGCCAATGAACTTTCCAGAATGTGCCCTGGGGACATAATGACTTTGATTAGTGGGTAGTTATAGATTGCTGTGCATTAGCCTTGATTTGTTGGTATGTTCACACTAACTGCTTCCAGTCAAACTGACCAAAAGCTAGAGTTTATTATTTAGTGTGAAAGCCAGTTTCTTCAGCACAATTATTGAGACCACTTTTTTACAGAACATAATTCATTTTGTATGCACCCTTCTGCAACTTCTGAGTCCAGCATAACCCTGCATCATTTCTTTGAAAAAGGCATTAATACTATTTCTGCAGCCAGTGCTGCTTTGTTGGTTGTCCTTGTTATGTGGGGTTGTCCTTGTGATGTGTGGCTGTCCTTGTTATGTGAGGTTGTCCTTGTTATGTGGGGTTGTCCTTGTTATGTGGGGTTGTCCTTGCTATGTGGGGTTGTCCTTGTTATGTAGGGTTGTCCTTGTTATGTTGGGTTGTCCTTGTTATGTGTAGTTGTCCTTGTTATGTTGGGTTGCCCTTGTTATGTGTGGTTGTCCTTGTTATGTCTGGTTGTCCTTGTTATGTGGGGTTGTCCTTGTTATGTGTGGTTGTCCTTGTTATGTGGGGTTGCCCTTGTTATGTGAGGTTGTCCTTGTTATGTGGGGTTGCCCTTGTTATGTGAGGTTGTCCTTGTTATGTGGGGTTGTCCTTGTTATGTGTGGTTGTCCTTGTTATGTTGGGTTGCCCTTGTTATGTGGGTTGTCCTTGTTATGGTGGGTTGTCCTTGTTATGTGAGGTTGTCCTTGTTATGTGGGGTTGTCCTTGTTATGTGTGGTTGTCCTTGTTATGTGGGGTTGTCCTTGTGCTGTGTGGTTGACCTTGTGATGTGTGGTTGTCCTTGCGAGGTGTGTCTGACCAATCTTCAGGTAAAGTTTGAGGTTCCAAACGTTGTTGAGTTATTGACAGGAAACTATTTGATTTACCACCGACACACAGATCAGTCTATACATGCACAGCACTATATTCCATATCAAGGATGATTATTTAAAAATGTGAGGGCACCAAAATGTATGCACATTACTGGCAGCCAAATTTTCATGCAAAAATTTGATTTGACATTGGATGACCAAATTTCAAAAGGGAACCAGTTTTTTTTCAGAAAGATAAGCTAAAATTGTGACCTCTTGTGTGTCCACAAAGTGTTCCTTTCATTTGACCAAGTAACCTAGTTTTTGAACAAAAATTTTGAAGGAAAAGAGTCTTACACACCAAACAGCTGACCAACTAACCAACAAAGACAGTCGGGTGAACCCAAATAGACTTAAATGTATATGAATTTACCATTTAGACAGTTCTTGTTTAAAAACTAAATAGACAATCTATGTAAAATAATAAGCAATAACTGAATGTGACAAGCTGTTAGTTAAACTAGCAGACGTATGGAGCCACAAAGGACAGCCACCAGGCTATCCAATAATAGGCTCAATAATACCAACAAATTCAAGCTGGACCTATAAAATAAGACTACAAAGTTGTTTTATGGAAATTTGCCCATATTTTTTACAGCATATCAAATGCGAAATTCGTATAAGGGGTTACTTTTTATGTGTGTTTTATATGACATACCTATTATACATATTGCAACCTTTCTGGCACTGCACCCTTTGTAGTTTGTCGGCCACTACACCAGTACAGTGAGAATGGTGATAATGGTAACGTTTCCGCTGCCACCACAAGATAAACTTGAATAATTACGAAGACAATATCTTCTACTACAGTTTATTTTTCATTCACACAATGATTGTTCCATTCAGTTATGTGTCCAAATATATTCTATTACTGTTATATTTAATTTAGTGAAAATGTTAATGAATGATGGGATGATATTCACAGCAACTATCAGAGATTAAGACGTAGTAACTTCCTTGTAATTTCCTTTCTTTTTTTTCTTTCTCTTTCTTTTTTTAATCAAATTCCCTCCCTCTTATATAGAGATAAAAGTTGCGGCAGTAATTTTGCCGGCAGTAATTTTAGCGGCAGGAAAGCCCTGACCAGTTTGCCATATATGGTCGGAAGAGAAATGTTCGGCAGTAAAATTGCGGCAGGAATTGGCCATAGTCCAATTAGTTATGAAACTATACTGTGTGACTAACGTTTAGCAATTACAGTAATACCCCTATCCCACTTAACCCTAAGTAGATGAAAATCATAGAGACAAACTTGCCAGTGTAAGTGCATTAGACTGATCCCTTCTAGTATAATTAACTGGACCCTCTTCCTGGATTAAAGCTATTGAAAATACCCTGCTATACCCTATATCTAAAATTGTAACAATATCATTGTCAATCCAATATGGCAACATTTCGAATTGAGTCTGCAAAAGTTCTCATTTCATTTAATAATAATAATCATAATCATAACAACTTTATTTATAGAGGCAACACAGTTGGGCAAGCCTAGTTTCCCCTGTGTGTACATGTAATACTGCCATTTTAACTTATTCATACTAAATTATTCATAAAAAATAGCCAAAATAAATCAACAAAGTTGTAGTGAAACATTTTAACAGATAGCAATCTTTGAGATCAAATATAGAAAAGATCTTTAGTTACCCTAATGGGTGAAAATACGAAGAGTAATCAGGGGGAAATAATCTAGAAAATCTTAATTTCTTGGAGTGACGGTGTCTACAATTAGTGTCATTACAGCTATAAAGTGAAATTATGCAAGTACTATCTCGTAACTTTATGACAGAACTATTCAGAATTATATACCAATATCATAAATAATGTGCCCGCCACTTTCATCGTATAATGTGCCAGCAATTTTCTTCCATCCCTCGGTATCTAAAACATCATGATAGAGAGCGGTAAGATAACATCAAGTAGGAGAGCACTCTATAGAAGAAGCCTTTAACAGAAACCCTCTTTGTGATTAATTGGACATGTGAATTGTTCGTGTTCTAGAACAACCTAAGTCAACGGTTGAAATTATAGGAATCGTCTATTTTTTCGACGGTTGAATAAAAGTACACGGAACCGATCCAAAGTTTTAATTTGCAATTATGGTAGCCTAGTGTCATACTAAATACGATGCAAGTAATTATTTTGACATTAAAGAGGCGTTCCCTATAACTTTGATCGTTTAAATCAATTTAGGAATATTATACATTAAATGAGAATCATTATTGCTTAAACTCCTCAAATTTTCAACAAAAAGCTCCCACTAATTACCGAGAAAAGAATGAAAACATATTCCGTAATGAGCCAAAATAGTCACGAGTTGTTTCCCTTTGACCACATAATAATAAATCGCTGGAAGCAATTTGACCTTATTTTTGACATTATGGAGACATATTTGCGCACACTTTCTTCTGACAAATTATGATAATTTATAATGCTTTGTACATTTAGCTCATTAAATGTGATAGTAGAGAAAAATATGATAGTTATAGGGAGTGCCTCTTTAAATGACCGTAAGATATAGCTCTCTACTCTTTAAGGTCAGTAGAACGAAATGACGTAGCTTCCTGAAAAATCCTATCACGAAATTTGGATGGTAAATTACACGCAAATCAGAAGAGTGAACAAAATATAGCAGAATATTGAAAAAATAATGATGTGTATAAATTCTATCAACATTTTTCTGCCAGCAATAAAATGCAGACATTTCATTGCCATATTTGTCTGCTAGTTAATCAAGCCAGTAATAAACGTATCCGGCATTCTTTACGGCAAAACTTTAATAAATCTAGAACAACCGTTATCGACATCTCACAGATAAAGCAAAAATATAAAAATGTCATTTCTTTTATGATGATGATTTAAACATTGTGTGAAATGCTCAAGATGGGTTCATTTTTCATTTGTTCTTAACGCTTCACAATATTGGCACCAGGACCAAATTGCCAGGTATATAATTGACATGACACCTACCACAAGGCAATTACCACTGGGATATTATTAGAGTTGTATCAAGTGATAATTTTCAGTGCACCTTCTAGCTGCCGCATTATTGCAAATTTGTCTGACATGTGCAAACAAGCTACATTGTATCAGTCCGAGTTTGATACTCTAGCACTTTCCAAAGACTAGCTCCTTGGTTCTTGCCTGATATACCACTTCAAAGTAGCGTCAGGCTCTGATGGAAATGAAAACTGATGTAACCTTTGAGGGAGCCTTATGAAAACAGTTCAATTCTTTTAGAGAACATACAGGGCCAATTTTGATTTAAACACTTTAAAAGTGTTAAAGGATTACTAAATGATCAGCCATACAACAGAAGATTTTCAAAGTCGACTGATGCTGCAGGCATGATGTTAACAATCTTGCTAGAAGATCCCAGACTAGACTAATGATTGCTTCATGTATGATACATCAAAGCTGTAATAGTTCATGTGGTTTCAACCAACAAGATATTTGAAGTTTTTACTCATTTTACTCTGGAACATTTTGACCAATTCAAAAAAAAATTCCCAGAATTTTCATTCAGGATGGGGGGATGCGTTGTGGCATTAAACTCTCTAATTCCAACATGAAGTGATCTGAAAGATTTAAATGAAAATTTTTACAGTTAGAGCCTTTAAAAAACATTCAAAATGACCAGTATGTATGAATACAGACAGAATACATTTAGAACATACAAGAATGTACCTTGAATTGCACATTCCAAAGGAATTCTGGCTCTTTTATTTCGATTCTCGAGTGATAGGGGTATAAAAAAACTACCTAACGTTATATTGCTAGGGAATTCATTACTTATATGAGGCTACCATATGTAATTCATTACACAAGACAGATAGGGAGTTCATTATACGAATCAAATTATCCTAGCTATAAGAAACACAGTAAATTAACTGTATGCATTGGGATGAATATCAAGTTTGATTGGGAAACTAATTAAATATATCTACTATTACCCTAGAAATATCAACATGTATAAAACTGGAAATCCTTGATGAATAACTAAATGTTCTTTAAACATGTTATTGAAGATAAGTTATAGACAAATTATGGACAATGACTTCAATAAATATAAGAATGATATCTGCAGAAGCCTTGAGTTTAAATCTAGGGCAAATATACTCAACAAAGACACACTCAACATGGACATATGCCCAACATGGGCAGACTCTCAACATGGAAATAATGCTCAACATGGATATACACTCAACATGGACAAATGCCCAACATGGACATACACTCAACATGGACATATGCCCAACACGGACATACACTCAAAATGGACATACCCTCAACATGGACATATGCTCAACATGGATATACACTCAACATGGACATATGCTCAACATGGATATACGCTCAACATGGACATATGCTTAACATGGACAGAAATCAATATGGACAAAAAGCCAACATGGACATACACGGTACACCCAACATGCACATGATTATTGCCACATGGACAGACAATAGGCATGGACATAGAATCAACATTGACATAGAATCAGCTTGGTGAGACATGGTCATAAAATCATAATGGGCCTGCATTCCTCATAGATGTAACACTCTGCATTGGCAGACATTGCATGGGTATAAACCAGTATGCATAAAACTCAACCTACACACATGCAGACTCATTTTCGTTATATTTGTTGTATAACTTTCCTTTTAACCAATTAAACAGACACCTGTTTTTTTGTCAATTATACCATCAATACTTTAATTAAATTGACTGCCAAATGCAGCACATGGATGCATATCATCATAATCAATATATCTTAATACAAATGCAAGAAAAATATATTTTCTTTGAAAAGCTGATAAAAATATTTTGAAAGTTTTTCCATCATTTGCCTGGCAAGATTCCAAGTTTGAGTGAAAGTTTTCAGGTGTTCTCATTATTTCAAATTGCATACTACTAAAAGTTGTAAAAAGTGGATTTACATTGATCTACTGATAAGCCCAAATAGGCTTGCTGTTTACTAGTTAACATATTCCATTCATCAAGCTATCAACAAGGCTATTCTGACAGACTTATATCAAAGTGATTGGCTGGAGGCTAGTTTATGAATTAAATCAAGATGTTAGTTCTAGTTCTATGGAAAGATGATTTCAATGCCTAGATATCAGTCAGCACTGTACTGTATATCATTGTATATTTATGTTATCTGTATCTTTGTAATTACAATATGTGAGCCTAAATTCAGCTTAATTAATTTGTGATCAAAGGTTCCTTTTAAGCTATGTCTATGTGTAATAAAAGTATATTTACACAGATTTATGAATTCATGACAGATTAAAAGATAAAACTCAAGGATAATACCTGATTTACAGTACTAGTATAAGGTTCATGTTAAACCAGCTTCAACATGTAAGGTATATCTATAGAATATAGTAATATTCATAATTCTAACAAGACTGGCGATTTTGTCTACATAGACAATGAACAAGATACTATCATTGTATATCGGCCGGTATACAAAGAAAGTGACATCACATTGTATTTTTGTGACGTCATAGTTACAGGAAAACAAGTAACGTAAACAACATACACTTCCAAAGTAACACTGGCGTTATATCTTATACTGCTTAAATCATGTTAGAATGGAAATAAAATACTCAAACGCCATACTATATCGGCTGATATACTATGGTTTGTCGCTTTGAATCTTGTTATTTGTTACCCATTCAGGCCTACAACCTTCGAGGTTAATTCCTACCAATAAGAACCCCGTGCCATTGTATATCAGGCAATATACTATGGGTTTTGTAGTTTATTTCTTAATTATACATACATCTTAAATTGTCCGTACACAATCATTAAAATTTTCTTTTTGTTTAATACAATTATATTTTTCTGTGACATTCACCACAAACAAAGCAAGAAAGTTCTAGTAAAATATCACATCAACATTTTCTGTCAAAGACATTATTTGCTGGTGAGTTATTGCCCTTTGATGTTTGCTTTATCATGGCAGTAACCATTAAGAAGGTACAGTGGAAGAGAATTTTTTCCATAATTATTATGTCACCTATTTTCCTCAGTATCTATAAACACATTGCAACATTTTTTCCCTTTCAATTAGGCACCATTATGATGGCTTTGAACCATATACAATAATTATACAGCGTCATAAACAGTATTTATTGTGAGAAAAGGACCAATAACATAGGATAACATTGATGATACATAAAAATTCTAACCTACAAAACTCATTATTTTAGCTTTCTAAGGAAATATCCTAGATTTGGCTTAAATGTCCTCCCTTTTTTTAGTCCTGTAAGGAAACCATCCTTACATTTCTAACAACAATTGTCATTCAGGTCGCGAAATCATATGACAATTCGATCGACGAGCCGTACGAGTGGAATGAACGGTTGTGACATGAACTGTACAAACTTTAAGTCATATTGGTGGTAATTACACGCAGGAACTAACAAACAATCGAGTAATACATCGTCAAAACAGAAAAACTACCTTTTGTATTGATGTCGGCTCACTGTCAAGGTCGAGTCGTATTTTCGGGAAATGTGCTCCCATAAACCATAGAACTGTATATATGCATCTTAATATTTGTCACTGTTTAACATCTCGGTGGTTATTTAGTCTATTATGGTTGAATGTGTCTATTTAAATGTCTTTGCTAACGATTTGATTCACATATTTGTTTGCATGTCGTAAGCGACTCTCTGGCCTGCTCGCTGCAGACTACTTTTATTTTGTGATATTGTTTCGACTCTTTTCTTTCTTTTTTTTCTTTCTTCCATTTAATTTGCAGGGCCCACTCTGGGGCATTATCGCAAATATTAGAGACAGAGGTGAGATACAAGGAATCCGGGTGCGATACCCTAGCTCGTTTCGAATAGATTCCTTGGTTCTTTAACGTACCCGGTGTAAAGCACCGATACACGCGAGACTACCCCTGGGTTACCAACCAGGATCATCTCTAGTTGGGTGGGAAACACTAAATAGCGTTTCTGAAATGACCAAGTGTCCTGGCCGAGAATCGAACCCGGGACCTCTCGATCAGCAGTCTAGCGTCTTACCACTAGACCACCGTGCCACCAATACTGTATATTTTGTCATGAAACTTTCACAATATCTTAGTTATGTTAAATATATATCATATTGCATACGAGCCGAAGGTAGAAATCGGTATTGTAAATTATGCCTTTTTGAAGTTCGGATGGCGCTACTTTTGAATGCGTAAGACGATTTTCCTGAATTTAACGTGCGCGACGTACAAAATCGCTCGGCGTTTATTTTGTATTCTTTTTAAGATTCGGCTTGTCAGTGTTATCGTTTGCGTTTTCTAAACGCTTTCTTTAGAATCCTCAAGCTAGATCTATCTTGTATTTGTTATATTCGCGGAACAGTTCGTGTTAGAGTGTGACGGCGAGTCACATTAGTCACCTAAAAGCTGGAGCTCTGATTGGCTGGTCGGGTCACACCTCCACCAATGCGAGCCTATATATTTGAGGCGATCTGAGTAGATCGTCATCCTCTTGTTTCAAGCAGCCCAGGCTGACGGAAAAACACAAAGTCTATATTTAGTCTTATCATATTCATCACCACCCGGTTTATATCGCATCCTGTTGCTATCCAGTAATTAGTAGATTATATTTATAATACAATCCAGACAAGGACCACCAGAGGTAGAGAATCTCTTTATACAGTAATCATGGCTGGTGACGTATTTTTGCGTCACCTCTTCCTTTTACAAATGATATAGATCTAGAATATGGCCCCCAGAGGATCCCAATGCATAGACTCGGTCCTTCCTTGTAAATTATACGTTATTGAGTAGATCTGGCTAGATCTACTGGTCGCCGTTCGTGTAGCCTATACTATAATATCGGGAGTTCACGTTACCGCGGAGATAAAGATGTATGGAACGCCGTAGTCACCCGTTATCGATGTTTTCTTAAACTATGGAACGCCGGGGCGCGTCTACCGAGGGGTCGTAAGCAATATGGAACGCCGAAGTTGCCTTTACCAATCTGTTGTTGCTTGTAGTATGTGTATTTGTTCTTTACCACATGTTTTATATGTTGAAGACATTGATTGAAGTTGAACCTGGCGTTTGTTATACATGCTTTATGTTGGTTCACTTATAATTCGGGAGTTGCTTCAAGTAACAGACCGTCATGCCTCCTGACAAGTTCATGACGAGTAGGGTCATACAACATCGTTTCACACACATTGGAGAAGCAAATTGCGTCCCGTCACAATGGTGTCAGAAGTGGGATGTCCTTTTCTCTTTTGGGCATCCAGTGATCGAACCACACTCCCCCCATTTTTGTTTTGCAAAAGAAGAATTTATGCATTGGTAATTTTGGAGACTACGTAGAAGGACCTTTACAAGTAGACTCCACCTGTATATATGTTTACTGTTTATTGTTATTTTATAGATTGTTTACTCAGTATGTCTGACGATTCAGAAGTACAATTTAATGTAGAGCGACCCGTTGCAATGGAAGACGCGAACCGTGAAATCGAGGGAGCTATTCACTTGGACCATGGCGATGAAGTGAATTCAGATGAGGGTAATGACCATAGCGTTGATGATTCTGGTGACGCACGTAGCGATGATCCTGCCATTGGCGAAGCAGATGATGATAGACTTAGGTATCGATCTAATGACCTAACCGGTGACAGAAGTGATAGAGGACCGATGTCAGTACCCAATAACATAGAGGGAAGAACCAACCAAAGAAGAAGTAGAGTACCGAACCGACACAGGGTTGTGACTGATGGCGATGCTAGTGATGAGGGTGATGACGGGATTTCGAGAATGCAACGACTTGCGATGGGGGATATGAGGTCTCAGGGAGCGTATGTTAGGGTTCCCCCGAAGTCTTCGCAAAGGAAGCGGGCTGCCATTCCTTCGGTCAAACCTGATTGTTACGATGGAGAGGATGATTGGGAACGGTACTACTCACACTTCACCAACTGTGCGGAGTTGGGAAATTGGTCGGACAGGGAGAAGACACTTATGCTGTCGTCACGTTTAAAAGGGGTCGCAAGGACCTTTTACATTGGTCTACCTGATTGTGAGAAAACTATGTTTCGGAAGTTAGTTAGGCGACTAGAGACACGTTTCGGGAGTGCGAAGCAACAGACGAGATACTTGACGAAATTTGAGACCAGAAAACGACAATTTGATGAGTCAATAGCGAAGTTTGGCGATGATCTAAGGCTTATAGCGCAGAGGGCGTATCCCGATATTGGTTCTAGTGGACAAGAGTCGATAGCATTGAACCAGTTTTATAAGTCTCTGTCTCCGGAGATGAAGTGTAGATGTATAGATAGAGATTGCCGTACTATATATGATGCTGTAGATGTTGTAGAGAGGTACGAGTCTATCATGGAGGGGACAGAGAAGAAAAAGCAGATCAATGTTCGAGCTGTGTCTGGAAATGAAGAGCCGAGGACCAATACTACCGAAACAAGACAAATGATGGATGATATTCAGAAGATCGTGTCTAGACTTGATACCTTGGAGAGACGTTCAAGTAGCAGTGTGAGAAACCAGGGGACTTACAGTGGTTGTTTCAATTGTGGTGCGAAGTGGCACTTTGCCAGAGATTGTCCACAGGGTGAGCTCGACCACAATAAGTCGGAAAACTACCAACCGCTGGCTTAGGTGGCCCAGGGGCAGCGGTCAAGTCGAGGCCAATTGAAGAAAATACCGGTTTATCCAGGGTTATTGACGAACGCAATGGGACGTTTACAGAAGCAGATGACGCTTCGATGTGCGACAATGGAATGTATACACAGTGTTCTTGCAATGATGAAGAATTCAGTTTCCTTATTGACAGTGGCTCCTCTTCAACTCTCATATCTAAATCAACATACGACAAGATTTCCAAGAAGTATGAAGTTGCGATGATGGATGTAGACAGTAAAGTGCAAGGTGCAGATGGGAAAGTAATACGTTTATATGGTAAAGTTACACTCACCTTGAAGTTTGGCAAATACGATGTACAACAACAGGCTCTAGTTTGTGATATCCTATCAGAGGGTATACTGGGACAGGACTTCTTACTGAATCATGTTACCAGTATTGATTATAGAAATTCCGTAATCAATACACACACTTTCCAAATCAAGTGTTGGATAGGAGGGGAGGCCGAAGCTCGATGCAGAGTCATCTCCCGAAAGAGGACAGTCATACCATCCATGTCAATGGGAAGCCTAGATGTCAAAGTGGAAAATTCGCGCTGCCTTGCTACACTTGGGTTGATTTCTACCAATGAAAAATTTCAAACAGCTACATCGTTATTCGTCGTTGAGGGAGTTGTTGACCCTCACACCGATGTGCTGACGCTCTATGTAGTCAATACTAGTGGTGAACCAGTGGTTGTGATGGAGAATGTTACTGTGGCTAAATGTGAATCCTACTACGAAACTCCAAGCGGCGAAGTCCTTCACTGTAATGAGGTCAATGTCACGTCCACAGCAGAGGAAGAAGAGCATGAGTCTGTTCCAGAACACCTTCAAGACTTGTTACATCGAAGTAGCACTGAGCTTAACACAGAACAGGTTTCAAAATTGCGCGCACTTCTGATCAAGTACCAGCACGTGTTTGCTAGTTCATCAGATGACCTTGGGCGAACTGATTTGGTCAAACATCGAATTAACACCGGTACATCCAAGCCTATAAAGCAACCACCACGGAGACAACCACTTGGTAAGAGACAGACAGAGAAAGAAGAAATTGACAAGATGTTAGCGCGCGGTGTTATAGAACCATCTACCAGTAGTTGGGCCTCTCCCGTGGTCCTTATATCTAAGAAAGACAAAACAACCAGGTTTTGTGTGGATTATAGACGTTTGAACGAATGCACAATCCAAGATGCGTACCCTATCCCAAGAGTGGACGAATGCCTAGATGCCCTTGCATGTTCAGAGTGGTTTAGCTGCATGGATCTAAATTCAGGCTTTTGGCAAGTTGCACTTCACCCAGACGACAAAGATAAGACAGCATTTGCCACTGGATATGGACTATACCAGTTCACCGTAATGGCGTTTGGACTAGTTAATGCGCCTTCAACCTTTGAGAGACTAATGGAAGACGTTCTCCGAAACCTTCAATGGCATGAATGCCTGGTGTATATGGATGATATCATCGTACCTGCAGCAACATTTGAACAAGGCTTAGAGAGGTTAGAACACGTACTGATGAGGCTCGATGAAGCTAAGCTGAAACTCAAAGCTTCAAAGTGCGTACTGTTTAAGAAGCAAGTCAAATTCCTAGGCCATGTCGTATCAAAGGATGGAATAAGAACGGATCCTGAGAAGACACTCGCCGTACAGAACTGGGAAACACCGAGAACGAAGAGACAGATGAGAAGTTTCCTTGGTCTTTGTTCGTATTACAGACGGTTTGTTATGAACTTCGCTCAAATAGCTAGGCCGCTACATAAGCTGTGTGAGAAGGATGCAAAGTTTAGTTGGAACATGGAGGCAGAGAATGCATTTCATTTACTGAAGAATGCATTGACCACGAGTCCAGTCCTAGGGTATCCTAAACTGGGTCAGACGTTTATCCTTGATACAGATGCCAGTGATGTTGCGGTTGGCGCCGTGTTATCACAAGAAGATTCAGAAGGGAAGGAACGCGTTATTGCTTATATGAGCAAGTGTCTAAATGTACATGAACGTTCATATTGTGTGACCAGAAAAGAGCTACTTGCTGTTGTGGCTGCCTTGAAGAAGTTCCATATTTACCTGTACGGACAGCACGTCATACTTAGAACAGACAACTCAGCTGTAAGCTGGATCAAGAACCTCAAACTACCTACTGGTCAGATGGCCAGATGGCTAGATGGCTACAGGAGCTTTGCTCTTACAATTTGGAGATAGTACACAGAAGAGGGAGAAGCCACGGAAATGCTGATGCAATGTCGAGAAAACCATGTAAGGTATGTCTGAAGTATGCCGAATATCCCCCGGAGATAGTAGAAATGGAGTGCTTGGAACAATGTGTAACACAAGCAGCTGTTAACCCAGTAGAAGTAAGAGCAGTGGTAACCCGATCAGAGACAAGAAAGACACCCGTGCTTATTGAGGGATGGCAAGTAGACCAAGTTAGAGAAGACCAGTTAGCTGACGAAGATATCGGCATGTTGTTAAGGGAACTTGATGCAAAGAGGGAAAGGCCAGATTGGAATAGTGTAACCAGTCAATCACCAAAAATGAAGAAACTGTGGAGCCAATGGGACAGATTAGAGGTCAGGGAAGGTTTGCTGCATAGGAGATGGGATACAAACTCGACTCTTCAGCTTATAGTACCAAAGGTCCTTCGCACCCAGATTTTGGCACTGTGTCATGATATACCTACCGCGGCTCATCTTGGATGGAAAAGTACATTAAAGCGGGTACAACTCGATTTTTATTTGCCTGGCATGAAGTCAGATGTGGAAGATTACTGTCGTAAATGTGATGTTTGTGCAGCAAGGAAACTGAGTAAAGCAGCGAAGGCACCCTTAGGACAAGTCATTATGGGAGGCCCTATGGAACGAGTATCAATGGATATGTTGGGACCAATGCCATTAACACACCGAGGCAACCGCTATATTCTAGTTGTGGTCGACGAATTTACGAAATGGACGGAGGCTCTTCCCATTCCCAACCAAGAAGCCGAAACAGTGGCTACGGCATTTCTGGACAACTTCATTACACGATTTGGCGCGCCGTTAGAGGTTCATACTGACCAAGGTCGAAACTTCGAGTCAAGTCTATTTAAAAACCTGTGTATAGCCTTGAACATAGATAAAACCAGAACTTCAAGTTATAGACCACAAGCAAACGGCACTGTCGAGCGGTTCAATCGATCTCTCACCAAGATGCTGACTTGTTACTGTAGTACGAATCAGAAGCTATGGGACCGGTATTTGCAACAAGTAATGATGGCTTACAGGGCCACACCTCATTCCTCAACAACTTACACACCGAACATGATGGTCTACGGTAGAGACGTTATTCTGCCTAGTCAGATGGTATTAGGAACACCGACTCCAACAGAAGATGACCAAGATGAGTATGTTAGTCAACAACGAAGCAACATTGCAGATGCTCATGATGTGGCAAGAGCGTTCATGAAGAAGCAAGCCACATACCGGAAGAAGTACTATGACCGGAAATCCAAGTCGAGGATTTTTGAAGAGCGATCAGCCGTCTGGATGCACGATCCCGCGAGAAAGGTTGGGGTATGCAGCAAACTAGCGAATCGGTGGTTGGGCCCATACATGATAGAGAAGAGGATTGACGACATGATCTATCTGGTTAGGTCAACCCCATCGAAGGCACCGAAGGCAGTCCATGTTGACCGGTTACTGCCATATCGTGGAACTCGCAAGCCGAAGTGGATGACGTTACCGAAGCAGTAGTAGATGAAACTTATGAATGATGTATTAAAAGTTGAAAAACGTTGCAATGTTTTTAGTTCGTGTTTTGTGGTTATTTGTATACAGATTTACCTATCTATGTCCCGTAAGTGGTTGCGCAATCTGTGAGAACCGGGTTCTGGATCGGTCCAGGGGACCAACATTTTCACCAGTCAGAGAAGCATTTGTAGAGTGATGATGATGGTGAAGGGTGCAGTCTAAACGATAACGGGTCTTAGACTGGAGCTTACCTCATAGTTGGATAGATAGGGCATGAGGTGTCTGCATACGAAGCGCATATTTTCGTTATTATCCTTATTTCGCAAGCGAAGATTTCAATCTTGGACGGCATTTTACTGCGAACGTAACCTCGTTTACACCGAGCTATGCATATGGGTTCCACTCCATTCCTTTATTTTATATGTAACTGTACATTGATGAGATGACCGATGCCTTACGAAGTTGACTATGTAATGCAATTCTATGATTTTTGCATTGACCATACCGTTATTATGCTGATGTACCAGGCCAGGGTGGACCGGCCGTTTCGAAGCACATGGGTGTTTTCAGAAAACCAGTTTTGGTATTCATGTCAATACCATTATAATACTTAAGATGAGATGAATATGATGTAAGCGTTCTTGTCCGAATATTACGATGATCTTCTCCTGCCTTGTCTGCGACTGAGTCTAATATATGTAAAAGTTTACATATATCTTTGTTACCATGACGATTACTTATAATGATATCCATCATTTCAGATGTATACATGTTGGGGCAACGGTTGCGAAGAGGCCTTTACGAAGAGGGAGTATTTTAGGAACCACGCCATGTGTCACGGGTTCCTGAGAGTGATATGCCCGTGGTGTCTGGACAACGACACGAAGTCATACAGGAGAGTGGTAGATCTTAAGGACCACACCCGGAAGGTCCATAGGAACATATTTCGGGCCAATCTAGCGGAAACCGAGAAGAATGGGTTTTACATCGCGGTACACCCTCAGGACTACGTGCGGGTGGTGGGAAATCCGGAGAATGGAGAACCAGCGGAAGTTCTGAAGACTGCCGTAAGGGCCTGGTGCAGGCACGATAGGAAGAAGAGAAGCTATAGTGAGTGGGAAGCCAGATGGACCATCAGAAGGGAGCCAGCCCCATTACCACCTTTGGAATGTGTTCCGGCCTACTCGCCAACCAGGCCCGGGTTCGATGAATTGTTTGGTTTCGCCCCACTGTCTCCACTGCCCCCTTCGCCTGGAGTAACGGTCGCCGAGGAGCCTGAGATTGAATCGGTGGAACCAATGGTTTTGGAAGGTCCGACCACCACAGCCAGGATAGAGGAGGACATGGATATTGGCCCTGCAGTAGCTTTGTACGATCCCGCGCCATCAGCAGACCTGGTCACCGCTAGATTGGAGCCACTGCCGCTGCCAGACCGGACAAGCACCATCACAGAGGTCGTGCCACAGCTTAGCTCTACAATACCCACTTACGAACCCACGCCATCAGCTGACCTGGTCGCCGCTAGATTGGAGCCACTGCCGCTGCCAGACCGGACAAGCATCATCACAGAGGTCGTGCCACAGCTTAGCTCTACAATACCCACTTACGAACCCACGCCACCAGCAGACCTGGTCACCGCTAGATTGGAGCCACTGCCGCTGCCAGACCGGACAAGCACCATCACCGAAGCTGTGCCACAACTAAGCTCTATATCACCCACGTACGAACCAACGCCATCGGCAGACCTGGCCTTTGCTGGATTGGAGCCACTGCCACCCCTGACCACCACCAAGGAAGTCGTGCCACAGCTTAGCTCTACAACACCCACGTACGAACCCACGCCATCAGCAGACCTGGACATTGCCAGATTGGAGCCACTGCCACCCCTAACCACCACCAAGGAAGTCGTGCCACAGCTTAGCTCTAAAACACCCACGTACGAACCAACGCCATCAGCAGACCTGGTCACCGCTAGACTGGAGCCACTGCCACTGCCACAGCCAGACAGGACCGCACCTAGCGAAGACATACAGATTGCGAGGATGCTGCTGACGGCTGGGGGAATGCCGTTTTTCCCACCTGGCAGGAGGGATTGGGTCGGACATTCGTTGGAGTTGCCCGGGTCCCTAGGAACATGGCCACCCAGCGGATGGGAAACCCTTAGCCCAGACGAACGCCTGTATGCCTGGGAGGCAACCGCCTACTCTCTAGGTAGACTGTGTGGACTGGTAAACAACAGAATGGAGTTGTTAGATTTCTTTCTCTGCCTGGCCTTACCAGGATCGGCTTGTCGCCGCAACAAGACGGCCAGTGGATTGTTGCGGCACAGCCATACTATGGTCCTGCTGCGGATTCTTCGAGGTGAAGCAGAAGAGATGGACAGCTGTCTGGTTGAGATGCTTCAACAGGCGTACGATCGAAGTATCTCAGCCGTACCTGGACCATACCGGGATTTTATGCTCAGCACATTGGATATTCCATTAAGATTAAAGTAAATCAACATAGAACTTCATCTTCGGTGACTTCATTCTCAATAAACAGGAACAGTGCGTCGTAATATTTCATATTACAAGTAATTAATAGTGATAGTGATTCTCCAGTTTTGAAGGATTCGCGAAGTGCTCATAAATGGCGAATTCCAGTATCCGTGAATTCAATATCATTTATTCAGTAATTAATAGTCGCGTGTGCCTACTAAGTTGTGTAGTAAGTTTTACACAGTGTGAAATATTTCTATGTAGGAATTTAGTTATTTCTAGATAATGTTGAATTAATGTGCTTTCTACATAATGTTGAATTGATGTGAAAGTGTAAGTGTTCATTGTAAGTTACAGAAACTTTAGTGTTGATTCTACCCGTACAGGAGTGTTTGTTTAAAGGTGCACATCAGCTGCAAAATTTTATGAAATTTGAATTCACTTTAATGTCACTAAATGACACTGCAAAATACAGGAGTATTTTATGAATAAGGAGGGGAGAGTGTAAGGAAACCATCCTTACATTTCTAACAACAATTGTCATTCAGGTCGCGAAATCATATGACAATTCGATCGACGAGCCGTACGAGTGGAATGAACGGTTGTGACATGAACTGTACAAACTTTAAGTCATATTGGTGGTAATTACACGCAGGAACTAACAAACAATCGAGTAATTCATCGTCAAAACAGAAAAACTACCTTTTGTATTGATGTCGGCTCACTGTCAAGGTCGAGTCGTATTTTCGGGAAATGTGCTCCCATAAACCATAGAACTGTATATATGCATCTTAATATTTGTCACTGTTTAACATCTCGGTGGTTATTTAGTCTATTATGGTTGAATGTGTCTATTTAAATGTCTTTGCTAACGATTTGATTCACATATTTGTTTGCATGTCGTAAGCGACTCTCTGGCCTGCTCGCTGCAGACTACTTTTATTTTGTGATATTGTTTCGACTCGGCGTTTTACCAATACTGTATATTTTGTCATGAAACTTTCACAATATCTTAGTTATGTTAAATATATTACATATTGCATACGCGCCGAAGGTAGAAATCGGTATTGTAAATTATGCCTTTTTGAAGTTCGGATGGCGCTACTTTTGAATGCGTAAGACGATTTTCCTGAATTTAACGTGCGCGACGTACAAAATCGCTCGGTGTTTATTTTGTATTCTTTTTAAGATTCGGCTTGTCAGTGTTATCGTTTGCGTTTTCTAAACGCTTTCTTTAGAATCCTCAAGCTATCTTGTATTTGTTATATTCGCGGAACAGTTCGTGTTAGTGTGTGACGGCGAGTCACATTAGTCACCTAAAAGCTGGAGCTCTGATTGGCTGGTCGGGTCACACCTCCACCAATGCGAGCCTATATATTTGAGGCGATCTGAGTAGATCGTCATCCTCTTGTTTCAAGCAGCCCAGGCTGACGGAAAAACACAAAGTCTATATTTAGTCTTATCATATTCATCACCACCCGGTTTATATCGCATCCTGTTGCTATCCAGTAATTAGTAGATTATATTTATAATACAATCCAGACAAGGACCACCAGAGGTAGAGAATCTCTTTATACAGTAATCATGGCTGGTGACGTATTTTTGCGTCACCTCTTCCTTTTACAAATGATATAGATCTAGAATATGGCCCCCAGAGGATCCCAATGCATAGACTCGGTCCTTCCTTGTAAATTATACGTTATTGAGTAGATCTGGCTAGATCTACTGGTCGCCGTTCGTGTAGCCTATACTATAATATCGGGAGTTCACGTTACCGCGGAGATAAAGATGTATGGAACGCCGTAGTCACCCGTTATCGATGTTTTCTTAAACTATGGAACGCCGGGGCGTGTCTACCGAGGGGTCGTAAGCAATATGGAACGCCGAAGTTGCCTTTACCAATCTGTTGTTGCTTGTAGTATGTGTATTTGTTCTTTACCACATGTTTTATATGTTGAAGACATTGATTGAAGTTAAACCTGGCGTTTGTTATACATGCTTTATGTTGGATCACTTATAATTCGGGATTTGCTTCAAGTAACAGACCGTCATGCCTCCTGACAAGTTCATGACGAGTAGGGTCATACAACATCGTTTCACACACATTGGAGAAGCAAATTGCGTCCCGTCACAGTCCTTATTGCTTTCCTGGAAGGTAGCTGTGACAATTCAACCTCATTAGTGACACATTTATAATCATATATAATACTTAGAAATCAGGACCAGCTAAACCCTAATTGTTTTCTGGTTAGAAAATGTCACAAGAAAACCAGATTATTATGTAATAGGAAAATAGGTCAGGCAATGTATCACAATTTCAAAGATACTATTTGAAAAACGAGTAGTGTTTCTATGGTCAGAACACTTTGTTCATGGATGCTTAGTATGCATTAGTTGGACAAGAAATGTATAGCTTGGCTAATTTGACCAGAGCCTGACCTTTATGCAAGAATATATTACAAGGTTCTTGATTTGAATATATCAATTTCCGCAAGCAAATCGTGCACTATCGGTATTTAAGATTTGTGTTTGTATTACATCTCGAGCGTCTTCATGATACTCCATGATTATGAAAACATACACTCGGTGTTATAAACGTAGACAATATATTGACTGTTAAATTATGCTAATCAATAGGTCAGGCTCATGTCAATGTGGCCAAGCTATACCACCATAACATAACTAAATGGTTGAATGTTGATTCCAGTTTAATGCTGTTTCTCAACAATGTGACAGTTATATGTGTTACAGCACCAGAATAACCACAGTTTTCCTGGACTGTACTCAAGTCAGAACTTAAACTTGCCCGCCCACAATTGGAACGAGAAACTTCTCCAAATGCAGTGGAAAATCAACATTATTGGCAAATTTTCATGGAAAAGTATGACCTGCCACATCCTGGAAACAAAGCCAGATCGCTTGGTATGGATTCCAGCGCATTTTAACCACTGGACAATGTCTGGCACTAGAAGATTCTGCCTAACCACTTGACAACGGCTGCCACTTGAAGGATCTGCCTAACCACTTGACAACGACTGCCACTGGAAGGATCTGGCTAACCACTTGACAACGGCTGCCACTGGAAGGATCTGCCTAACCTCTTGACAACGGCTGCCACTGGAAGGATCCACCTAACCACTCGACAATGGCTGCTACTGGAAGGATCTGCCTAACCACTCGACAATGGCTGCCACTGGAAGGATCCACCTAACCACTCGACAATGGCTGCTACTGGAAGGATCTGCCTAACCACTCGACAATGGCTGCTACTGGAAGGATCTGCCTAACCACTCGACAATGGCTGCCACTGGAAGGATCCATCTAACCACTCGACAATGGCTGCCACTGGAAGGATCCACCTAACCACTCGACAATGGCTGCCACTGGAAGGATCTGCCAAACCACTCGATAATGGCTGCCACTGGAAGGATCCCGCTAACCACTCGACAATGGCTGCCACTGGAAGGATCCACCTAACCACTCGAAAATGGCTGCCACTGGAAGGATCTGCCTAACCACTCGACAATGGCTGCTACTGGAAGGATCTGCCTAACCACTCGACAATGGCTGCCACTGGAAGGATCCACCTAACCACTCGACAATGGCTGCCACTGGAAGGATCCACCTAACCACTCGACAATGGCTGCCACTGGAAGAATCTGCCTAACAGTAAGACTGGTGGACAGATTGTCAAATATTACATTAAATATATACATATGTAATCGAGTGCATCAGGATGCTGAAGATTTATTAATCCCCTCATGAAACCTAATCTCTGTCTAATATCAATCCAACACAAACATAAAATAGCATCTGTGTAATATAACCTTCAATCAGATCATTACCAACTTTCTGGCAAACTATGTTATTTAATTAGATTCTATAAGTCAGAACAGGATATCATCTAGACTTAATTCATGTCCAGATTGTATGTAAGATTTCAATACAATTAATAAGTCATCAATAGAAAAAAGATGAACGTTTCAGAACCAAGATAATTATGAATGTCAGACTGATCTATCTTGTAACTTCCAGCCATCAGATAGCAGCAAACCTCACCATTTAAAGCATGCCAAGCTTATATAGCAGAGTCAGCGTTTAATCCCCGAGGGTCTTCGTTGGTGAATAAACATGGTATCCTCATTGAGATATAAACCCCAGTATCGAGGGATGCCCGCAAGACTGTAGTAACTACATATGATTAAAGAAGGACTTACAACAGTCTTGCGGCACCCCTCGGTATGTGGTTTTATAGAGACTATTGGGACTGATGCGACCATGATAGGCACCCAGCTTGCTCAGGTGGCAGTGCTGAAGTCACTCGTAATACTAATACTAAGGGTGGTGGGTTTGAGTCCTAACATAAGGCCCACTATTTCCTCCGTTATAAGTTACTTTAGTCTCAGCATTGACATACATGATCTCCTGTTGCCACTTGATTGGAGTGTTCAATGCTGCCTTGGTTATGACTTTAAAATAATACAAACATGTATATGAACATGTGCACGCAAACTGTTTTTAATTTACCCGGCAAATATCTGCAAAAGTTAAATGTGTCACGCTGAATCAACAAGTAACATGGTGATCTCTGAAAGCCGGTATAATTCCAAGATAGAACAGTGAACTGTTACCAGATAAAGAAGAGAGGAATTCCATGAAGAAAAAGACAAAAACAATTCTTTAAGCATGCAAAATCTAATAAGTTTCACAGAAAATAATTGGAAAATAAAACTAAACACAATTAGAAGATTGTATTATGCTTGTTATAAGGCCAAGGAGACAATATAGACAAAGATATATATAGCCTAGAGACAATTAAACCAACTTATAAACCCAAAAATCTATCATGTCACATTGCATGTCGCATGCTACCTGCTGCGTGATACTGGTTACATATCTATAATATTGTCTGTACGTCACATTGCATGTCACATTGCATGTAGCATGCTACCTGCTGCGAGATACTGCTAAAATTTCTTTAATATTGTCTGTACGTCACATTGCATGACGCATCCTGCTGCGTGATTTACGTAGCATATTGTTTTGTCTGTACATCAAGTTGCATGTTGAGACAATTGGCCAAACTTTCAGGATTATAAATTAAACAGTTTGTAGTATATTCAGTGTAAATTACACCGATGTAAATTATGCAGTCTATAGTGTTTTCAATGTACATTACACCAATAAAAATTAGTCTGTAGTGTATTCAATGTACATTACACCAATGTAAATTACAGTGTGTAGTGTATTCAATGTACATAACATCAATGTAAATTATATAGTTTGTAGTGTATTCAGTTTACATTACACCAATGTAAATTATAAAGTTTGTAGTGTATTAAGTGTACGTAGCAATAATGTAAATTAAACAGTTTGTAGTGTATTCAGTGTACATAACAACAATGTAAATTAAACAGTTTGTAGTGTATTCGGTGGTACGGTGGTCGAGTGGATAGCCTGCTTGACTGCTGATCGAGAGGTCCTGGGTTCGATCCTCGGCCGGGGCACTTGATCATTTCTGAAACGCTTTTCTGTTTTTCCCACCTAACTAGAGATGAACTGGTTAGCAACCCAGAGGTAGTCTCGCGTGTATCGGTGCTATACACCGGGCACGTTAAAGAACCAAGGTTTCTCTTCGGAAAGAGCTAGGGCATCGCGCCCGGATACCTTGTATCACACCACTGTCTCTTCCACCTGCTGTCCCTTCAGCAAAAACACTAGACCCCATTGGAAATAAGTGCTTCCACTTTCATGGGTTATCCTTGACCTAGCGGTTTAAATAATTACATTCAGTGTACATAACAACAATGTAAATTATACAGTTTGTAGTGTATTCAGTGTACATAACAACAACGTAAATTATGCAGTTTGTAGTGTATTTAGTTTACATTACACCAATGTAAATTATATAGTTTGTGGTGTATTCAATGTACATTACACCAATGCAAATTATATAGTGTGTATTGTATTCAGAGTACATTAAACATCTTAATGTAAATCATACAGTTACATTACACCAATGCAAATTATATAGTGTGTATTGTATTCAGAGTACATTAAA
Source organism: Spisula subtruncata (assembly GCA_963678985.1). Lineage (NCBI taxonomy): Eukaryota > Metazoa > Mollusca > Bivalvia > Venerida > Mactridae > Spisula > Spisula subtruncata. Next base: position 24,227,954 of record OY787661.1, read on the forward strand.
CATCTTTATGTGAATCATACAGTTACATTACACCAATGTTAATTACATAGTATGTATTGTATTCAGAGTACATTAAACATCTTTATGTAAATCATACAGTTACATTACACCAATGCAAATTATATAGTAGTATTGTATTCAGAGTACATTAAACATTTTTATGTAAATCATACAGTTACATTACACCAATGTTAATTACATAGTATGTATTGTATTCAGAGTACATTAAACATCTTTATGTAAATCATACAGTTACATTACACCAATGCAAATTATATAGTAGTATTGTATTCAGAGTACATTAAACATCTTTATGTAAATCATACAGTTACATTACACCAATGCAAATTATATAGTAGTATTGTATTCAGTGTACATTACACATCTTTATGTAAATCATACAGTTACATTACACCAATGTTAATTACATAGTATGTATTGTATTCAGAGTACATTACACATCTTTATGTAAATCATACAGTTACATTACACCAATGTTAATTACATAGTATGTATTGTATTCAGAGTACATTACACATTTTTATGTAAATCATACAGTTACATTACACCAATGTTAATTACATAGTATGTATTGTATTCAGAGTACATTACACATCTTTATGTAAATCATACAGTTACATTACACCAATGCAAATTATATAGTAGTATTGTATTCAGAGTACATTAAACATCTTTATGTGAATCATACAGTTACATTACACCAATGTTAATTTCACAGTTTCTAGTGTATTCAGTGGTGTAAATTATACAGTTTGCAGTATATGCAGCACAACAAGATGAACCTAAACTCAACACTATGTAATGTGAAAGCGAATATTATATCAGTTTTCTACTACAGTCTGTTTCACTTTTATGCTTCTTATATTATTACTGGGTACAACTAATGAAAACTACAATACTGGTATAGCTGGTATGTGATGAAAATCAGACACAGCTCCGTGAATTATTTCAAGTCAATATAAATCAACTTAGTAAATCAATGAGCTATACTTTCCATTAGCTTTTTCTACAGCAACTACCAAAGATCCAAGTCATGTAGACACAATTAAATTCTCTAAGTAGTAGACTTTCTTCTCCTAAATAGAAGCTTCAGAAAAATTACAGAGAAGAAATTGTGCAGAAGATTAACCGTGGTCGAGAAATTAGGTAAGGATAAGTTGACCAAATATGTGTGTCATTTACAACAATGTCTTCTAACGGTACCAATGCTTCAAGCACCCAACTTAAAGTTTTCTTTTCTGAAGAAGTTTGTTGCTGACATTTAATTTGTCTGCTTACAGTAATTGCTTTTGGTCCAGTCTGCACAAAACAGCTCAGTAATGTATATAAAAGAAAATCAAATGCCACATATAGCTTGACCAGATTAAACTGAGACTCCTTGCATAATTCGTAAAAGTCCGGAGAGAATGGTATATAGTAAATTAACATACAAATCGAATACGACCGAGCACAACTGGACAAGCTTTACAGACTTTGATGAGTGTCAGTTTAATCTGGTCAAGCTATAGTAAAACATACCACACATAACTTTAAACAGAGGCTGTATGATGACAATCTAAGTAATATTTTCAATTTGAAATCAGTTTGAGTCCATTTATTTAAAAGATAAGGACAGAAGATCATTTCAGTGCAAACTCAGTACCTTAAGAACATTGAGTGGTGATTTAAGGAACATTCTAACACCGTCTATGTTTAGCTCCGTGTAAACGTATAGGACTGTACCGTGGTACGGCCTTCGTGATTACTTCCTATGCATATGAACTCCAAACAGTGATATATTGGACGGTATATCACAGAAAACTAAGATCTATTTCCTACTTTTAGGGCCAATGCCTGAACATTTGTTTTCAAGAATGTTTGAGCCATTGAAACGAAGATATGGAACAAACATCTGACCATTCTCAAAATATCAAACAAGTAACATTAAAATGGTTAATTCCTTTGAGAAAGGTATAGTTACTTTCTTACTAGTAAACAGGAATAACACTAAGCTGTCTGTGTGAATTGATGTTCCAAAAGTTGCTTTGTAGATGTAGAATATATAAATGATGTGTTTATATTGGAAGCATGCACGTGGCACACGGCCATACGATACAGTAATCACAGGATGTTTTGCCAGAAGTAAATCCTGGCGTGTCAGAGAATATAAGACTATAATCTATTTAGCTGAAAGCATATCTTTAAATAAACACAAAGTATTATGAATCAAAGATGCTTGTTTTGATTCATTGTCGTCAACCTTGTATAACATCAACTTTGTATAACATCAACTTTGTATAACATCGACTTTGTATAACATCAACTTTGTATAACATCGACTTTGTATAACATCAACTCTGTATAACATCGACTTTGTATAACATCGACTTTGTATAACATCGACTTTGTATAACATCAACTCTGTATAACATCGACTTTGTATAACATCGACTTTGTATAACATCAACTCTGTATAACATCGACTTTGTATAACATCGACTTTGTATAACATCAACTTTGTATAACATCGACTTTGTATAACATCGACTTTGTATAACATCAACTTTGTATAACATCGACTTTGTATAACATCAACTTTGTATAACACTTACTTTGTATAACATCGACTTTGTATAACATCAACTTTGTATAACATCAACTTTGTATAACATCGACTTTGTATAACATCAACTTTGTGTAACATCAACTTTGTATAACATCAACTTTGTATTACATCGACTTTGTATAATATCAACTTTGTATAACATCAACTTTGTAACATCAACTTTGTGTAACATCAACTTTGTGTAACATCAACTTTCTATAACATCAACTTTGTGTAACATCAACTTTGTATAATATCAACTTTGTATAAAACAACTTTGTATAAAATTTCAACTTTGTATAATATCAACTTTGTATAACATCAACTTTGTATAGGTTCAACTTTGTGTAACATCAACTTTGTATAACATCAACTTGTATAACATCAACTTTGTATAACATCAACTTTGTATAACATCATCTTTGTATAACATCGACTTTGTATAACATCAACTTTGTGTAACATCAACTTGTATAACATCAACTTTGTATAATATCAACTTGTATAACATCAACTGTGTATAACATCAACTTTGTATAACATCAACTTTGTATAACATCAACTTTGTGTAACATCAACTTTGTTTAACATCAACTTGTATAATATCAACTCTGTGTAACATCAACTTGTATAACATCAACTTGTATAATATCAACTCTGTGTAACATCAACTTGTATAACATCAACTTTGTATAATATCAACTTGTATAACACCAACTTTGTATAACTTCAACTTTGTATAACATCAACTTTGTATAACATCTACTTTGTCATAATTTTCTACTCCGAAACAAACATTGTGACCAAGTTTCACAAAGATTTAGTAAAAATGTGACTAAATTTACAGTTGTAATAATTGATTAGAAATTAAGGTACAAGTTTGTAACAAAGACGTACCAGCATGATCACAATAACTTGCCTATTAACATATTATCACTGTGCTTCTTAAAGGTGAGCCAAAAGGCAAACAGCACTTTTCAGTCTTGGCTAATGAATTTCACCAATTACTTCAAGATAACTTGTTATACTATATTCAAATTGCAGGAAAGCACCAAGAGCCTATAGACGGATTTAATTATTATTGAATCTAATAAATGCCAAATGCCTTCACTTTGTATAAAATCAACCAATAACCTCTAACACACATTTGAAAGAGCTACCCTGTTTTACATCAAGATGACAGACAATCACTGGGAATTAGAAGTAAATGTTAGCTGGTATGTTAGACGATTCTAGGAAAGTTAACCAGTTTATTCCTCCATAAAGTCTACTGATTTATTCAATACAAAACTATGGTAGCAAATGTCCAAAACAATATTAAAGATGAGTAGAGGATAGGATTGTAACCAGTGAATGGAATGCCACACTCGTACTTCATTCCCGTTACCAGAAACTCTAGACAAACAGATCCTGAAACATCATTCCAACTGCCACAGTGTCGAACACAGTACAGACTTAACTCCTTCTTCCCAAGAACGATCAGGGACTGGAACAAGTTACCAACAGACATCCAGTCACTCGATGCCCTCAAGGAACGACTGACCAAACAGTGTTTCCATTTTCCTAAATAGCCTTGTTTTTAACCTTTTAATCTTTTTCTTATTTCATACTTTTATCCATATTTCTATACTAGTTTTTCTTTTTGCGCAAACACTGGCAAAATCCTGAACCTGTTGATGGTGGCCGGAAAGTGGAAGAAGAAGAAGAAGAACCTGGGGATCATCTAAATAAATGGTGAGCTTTCAGTGTTACAGGAAATTATACTGACCAATCATTATATTTCCACTCAACAGAGTAGAATTTTACACTTTTTACAGTTGATAATCGATTTTCCAATTATTATTGGCAGGCTAGGGCAGGCTTTAATGGGCTAGTTTAAATCTGTAAGATGCTATTATATTAAAGTTAAAAGTCAGTGTTTTCAACAACTGTATGGATCAAAGAATGATTTTACCTTATAATGAACAATGTTTTCATTATAAAATCATTATACAAACTTCATTAATTTTAAATACTCGTTACAGTACTTGTAATTAAAAGATCAATGCTTCTCTGAGGTAAGTGACATTTCAATCACGTAGTCCTGGAATAGTTAAGGTGAACACGATATGATGACAGTATTTAATTATAAAGGCAAGATAGATGATATATAGCAAGGGAACGTATTATTGATCTATCCTTAAATACAATCATTAATCAAAAACAATAACTACAACAAATCTCTTTGGTAATGTAATATTAAAGAATATTCCATGCCAAATTACACGGTCTGAAAAAACAGACCCAGATAATAACAACGTTACCAGTAGATGATTTTGTGATTTCTCATAAACAGAAAGTTGGCAATAAAAAGTAAACAGCTGTTACTAAATTATTTATTACAAGGTGACTTTATTGCTAACCCAATTAAATGTGCATAAAAATTAATTATGCCATTTAGTATTTAATTCCAATAAACATGCAAATTCCAGTCTCCAGCTTATTATTAAATGGCTGTAATTACATTAGCACTTTGTCCACTATCGGCTATTTACAGACTGTCCGTAATAAATAGCCATTCAGATCCTGGTTTTATGTTCTTTGTTATTCGATTCCGAACTTCAAAATATATTAATGTGTTACAAATTGCTTAAAGACATAATAAATGAAGTGGGTTTCTCTGCCTAATTAATTAAGAGAATAAGCTTGTATGATAATAGATAGCAATTATATTTTAAGTCAATTGTTCCTATGTCAAGTTACTGCCAAATGTGCTTGCCAAAATTACTGGAAGGAATTCCACATTTTCTAATGAATGAAACATTATTCTTCAAGCAATAAAAAAGTACACTAACTTTGTCTTTTATCAGATATTGTCTTTGTGTGGTGACAAATCAGCCACCTTTATAACAAATGAGTGTTAATTAACATCTTTATGTGTATTTTAGTTGCTATAAAGGTAAAAAGTTAAAGCTGAAATAAAACACTTCCGTTCATTATATTTTATCAAATAGATTCAACTGTTTGTTTAAGCATCGGACCATATATTTATTATACTGGATAAAAAGACCTTATCATAATTATTTACTGGAGTTTGGTCCCAAATGCTTTAGCTTATAACATATTTATAGCTGAAGTAGCAAGATATGTAGCCTCTAACTTAATTCACTAGAGAAGGTACTTAGTACATTAAAACTGACTGCCCAAACACATCAATATAGATCACATCATGGCTCTCCTTGCCAGCAACATCAGCCAAATAAATCTATCCTAGTTGGACAGTACCGAATGTATACATGGCATAAGCATGCAATAACACAACAACATAGCATGATGTAGGGATTCAAATAAAATATTTAATTGCAAAAATGGCATCTGGCCCATATGCAAAACAAATATAAAAATACCAATACACAAAAAAATACAGAACTAATTGATGGTCATTAACAATTATAAAGGCAAAATGTAAATATATCAATATCATCTTCAATGGCACCCATAATTATCATTTAATACATTTATAACTTCCTCCACTGAAAATATGTACACAAAAAACCTTGAGGAAAAAGAGAAGGGTCATTAGGGAACTCAATTGAGGCTTGGCTGTCAACAACACAATACAATCTGTGATGAAGCCTTCAACTTGTCTAGAAAGTAGTAAAACGACAACCCATGGTGGAACAGATCCCTCTCTCATCTTCACAAGTTTTAGAGACCATTTTACCTCCAAAATGGAAAAGTTTACCCCAAACAAAAGAATTGCAACCACATTACACAAATGAAAAAAAGCTATAAAGATCACATCAAGATAGCATTGGAACCTTATTAAGATTCTGGAATCTCACAAAAGCTATTAAACGTGCCAATGAACTTTCCAGAATGTGCCCTGGGGACATAATGACTTTGATTAGTGGGTAGTGATAGATTGTGGTGCATTAGCCTTGATTTGTTGGTATGTTCACACTAACTGCTTCCAGCCAAACTGACCAAAAGCTAGAGTTTATTATTTAGTGTGAAAGCCATTTTCTTCAGCACAATAATGGAGACCATTCATTTTGTATGCACCCTTTTGCAACTTCTGAGTCCAGTATAACCCTGCATCATTTCTTTGAAAAAGGCATTAATACTATTTCTGCAGTCAGTGCTGCTTTGTTGGACGTCCTTGTTATGTGGGGTTGTCTTTGTGATGAGTGGTTGACCTTGTGATATGTGGTTGTCCTTGTTATGTGTGGTTGTCCTTGTGTTGTGTGGTTGTCCTTGTGATGTGGGGTTGTTCTTGTGATGTGAGGGTTGTCCTTGTGATGTGTGGTTGTCCTTGTTATGTGTGGTTGTCCTTGTGTTGTGTGGTTGTCCTTGTAATATGTATTTGACCAATCTTCAGGTAAAGTTTGAGGTTCCAAACGTTGTTGAGTTATTGATAGGAAACCATTTGATGTACCAACGACACGCAGATCAGTCTATACATGCACAGCACTATATTCCATATCAAGGATGATTATTTAGAAATGTGAGGGCACCAAAATGTATGCACATTACTGGCAGCCAAATTTTCCTGCAACAATTTTGATTTGACCTTGGATGACCCAATTTCAAAAGGGAACCAGATTTTGTACAGAAAAATATGCTAAAATTGTGACCTCTAGTGTGCACAAAGTGTTCCTTTCATTTGACCAAGTAATCTAGTTTTTGAACACAGATTTTGAAGGAAAGAGTCTTACACACCAAACAGCTGACCAACTAACCAACAAAGACAGTCGGGTGAACCCAAATAGACTAAAATGTATATGAATTTACCATTTAGACAGTTCTTGTTTAAAAACTAAATAGACAATCTATGTAAAATAATAAGCAATAACTGAATGTGACAAGCTGTTAGTTCAACTAGCAGACATATGGAGCCACAAAGGACAGCCACCAGGCTATCCAATAATACACTCAATAATACCAACAAATTCAAGCTGGACCTATAAAATAAGACTACAAAGTTGATTTATGGAAAGTTGCCCATATTTTTTAACAGCATAACAAAGGCATCGTATAAGGGGTTACTTTTTATGTGTGTTTTATATGACATGCATATTTTACATATCATAGTCAATCAAATATGGCAAAATTTCGTATTGAGTCTGAAAAAGTTTTTATTTTGTTTAACCTGTTTTAATGCCACAATTTACACTCCTTGATATATGAAACTTGCAGAATTTGCAACCCACAAAAAACCCTATACATATGGCAAGTGCCTCCCTGGCATGAAGGCAGCAACCATGACATGGAGGCATCAACCCTGACATGGAGGCAGCAACCCTTACATGGAGGCAGCAACCCTGACAAGAAGGCAGCAACCCTGACATGAAGGCAGCAATCCTGTCATGAAGGCAGCAATACTGGCACAAAGGCAGCAATCCTGACATAAAGGCAGCAGCCATGACATTAAGGCAGCAACCATGACATGAAGGCAGCAACCCTGGCATGAAGGCAGCAAGGAGTTGCTGTGCATACATGTATTAGGTCTGTCACTCAATTAATGGCATCATCAAATTTCTTAATTTTGGTTTTGTTTTATCAATTACTTTTTGAACATATTTTGATGGGAATGTGAAACACATGGCACCAGTGTGACAACAACATAGGGTATGCATTTGGTCAAGCACCAGAATGACCGACAGACAGGACATATTTGAATTATATACAACCTTATCAAAGAGGGAAGGAACAAAATCAATGCAAAAAAATTGTATTAGCTATTTTGTTTTCCGCAATTCAGAATTACTTAATGGATATGTTTCTTCCCTTAAAACTGCCATTTTAACATATTAGCACTACATCATAATTCACGAAAAATAGTCGAAATAAATCAACAAAGTTGTTGTGTAACATTTTTACAGATAGCAATCTTTGAGATCAAAATATAGAAAAGATCTTCAGTTACTCTAATGAGTGATAATATGAAGCGTAATCAGGGGAAATAATCTAGAAAATCTTAATTTCTGGGAGTGACGGTGTCTGTAATTAGTGTCATTACAGCTATAAAGTGAAATTATGCAAGTACTATCTCGTAACTTTATGACAGAACTATTCAGAATTACATACCAATATCATAAATAATGTGCCCGCCACTTTCATCATATAATGTGCCAGCAATTTTCTTCCATCCCTCGGTATCTAAAACATCATGATAGAGAGCGGTAAGATTACATCAAGTAGGAGAGTATTGCATAGAAGATAGGAAAGATATATCATTATTGAAGATACCAGCTTAGTGAGAGCAGAAAAGTCACTTTCCCACACCACTTCACAATGTTCTCTTTAACTAATAATACCAGGAATTTCCTCGCCGTAATATTTACTTTTACTTCTTAGTAGTTCTTATGGCAAGTTAATAACAGACTTATAATCATTGTAAATTGCCAATATGTTGTAACCATGTTGTTTATAAGCGTATGCACTTAAATGTTTTCAATTTATACTAAAATATAATCAGAAGGTTTGGTACATGCCAACTTTTTGGATTGGCTGACATGATAGTCATCAGTGCCTTTGCACACCTGTAGCACACAATTAAAAACATAAAGGGGTAGAATGGCATCCAGGCATCCATTGATTACAGACTAAATGCCTAAATTTGAATATTTCCCAATCATAAATACACATGTATCACTTTTTACCAGAACAAAAAGTATACATTGAAAATACCATCTTTTCATAGTCACATTATGTGAGGAGTTTGACAAAAAAGACTTTTCATAAAATGGCAAAGAGCAATAATTCTGGCACAAAATGGACACCACAAAAATTCCATAGTCACTGGGAATGAGATTGTTAATCCTCGCGAATGTGAAGAAAATCTGATTTACATAGTATCTAAGGAGTTCAATATGCAAGATTTTATTATATGAAATAATTCATTGTTGAATTAATCTTCGGTCAATATCAAAATTAAATAACTATACACAAAAACAGTTATTTCATCATTGTTCTGATACAGGAGGTTTTCATGGAAATTTCTACTCATTTATGGCATGTTTTCAAACTAGGAAGGCACAAGACTATCAGACGAGTGTTGCAAGTCTCGGGTTCAATCTCAGGTTGTAAATGGTACAAACATTTCTTTTGGTAGGCGCTGAGCATAAAAGGAAATCCCAATCCTCCCTCATACCCTTGTGGTAATGGTTATAGCATCAGAAGTGAGGTGTCGTGAGTGCTTAATGTAAGTTACAAAAAACTTGTTTTGCAATCAACTTAAAAATAAATTAGTACAGAATAAATAAACTAAACAAGACTATCATTGGTAAAATCATCAGAAAGCCTATAATATTGAGGCTTGAATTGTATCAGTTGTAAAACCATTAAAGTGTATGTTTTCATATCCATTAGATCATTTTTTGCTACAGCCTTTAACAGAAACTCTCTTTGTGATTAATTGGACATGTGAATTGTTCGTGTTCTAGAACAACCTAAGTCAACGGTTGAAATTATAGGAATCGTCTATTTTTTCGACGGTTGAATAAAAGTACACGGAACCGATCCAAAGTTTTAATTTGCAATTATGGTAGCCTAGTGTCATACTTAATACGATGCAAGTAATTATTTTGACATTAAAGAGGCGTTCCCTATTACTTTGATTGTTTAAATCAATTTAGGAATATTATACAATAAATGAGAATCATTATTGCTTAAACTCCTCAAATTTTCAACAAAAAGCTCTCACTTATTACCGAGAAAAGAATGAAAACATATTCCGTAATGAGCCAAAATAGTCACGAGTTGTTTCCCTTTGTTCACATAATAATAAATCGCTGGAAGCAACTTGACCATATTTTTGACATTATGGAGACATATTTGCGCACACTTTCTTCTGACAAATTATGATAATTTATAATGCTTTGTACATTTAGCTCATTAAATGTGATAGTAGAGAAAAATATGATAGTTATAGGGAGTGCCTCTTTAAATGATCGTAAGATGTAGCTCTCTACTCTTTAAGGTCAGTAGAACAAAATGACGTAGCTTCCTGAAAAATCCTATCACGAAATTTGGATGGTACAGAATAGTGAACAAAATATAGCAGAATATTGAAAAAATAATGATGTGTATAAACTCTATCAACATTTTTCTGCCAGCAATAAAATCCAGACATTTCATTGCCATATTTGTCTGCTAGTTAATCAAGCCAGTAATAAACGTATCCGGCATTCTTTACGGTAAAACTTTCATTAATCTAGAACAACCGTTATCGACATCTCACAGATAAAGCAAAAATATAAAAATGTCATTTCTTTTATGATGATGATTTAAACATTGTGTGTAATGCTCAAGATGGGTTCATTTTTCATTTGTTCATAACCCTTCACAATATTGGCACTAGGACCAAATTGCCAGGTATATAATTGACATGACACCTGCCACAAGGCAATTACCACTGGGATATTATTATAGTTGTATCAAGTGATAATTTTCAGAGCACCTTCTAGCTGCCGCATTATTGCAAATTTGTCTGACAGGTGCAAACAAGCTACATTGTATCATGAGACAGTTTTTTGTGATGCAAGTCCGAGTTTGATACTCTAGCACCTAGCACTTCCCAAGGACTATAGCTCCTTGGTTCTTTAACAAGCCTGATATACCACTTCTAAGTTTTGTCAGAGAATTGCACTGTTTTCAATTCAGGCTCTGATGGAAATGAAAACTTATGAGCTTTATGAAAACAGTTTTATTCTTTTACAGAACACACAGGGCTAATTTTGATTTGAAAACTCTTAGTGTAAAAGGATTTCTAGATGCTCAGCCATACTCAAACAGAAGATTTTCAAAGTCGTCTGATGCTGCAGGCATGATGTTAACAATCTTGCTAGAAGATATCTGAATAGACTAATGCTTGCTTCATGTATCATACATCAAAGCTGTAATAGTTCATGTGGTTTCAACCAACAAGATATTTGAAGTTTTCACTCATTTGATATATTATTTTAGCTCCATGACCTATAATAGTTACATAAGACACAGTGAGCTGGAACATTTTGAACAATTATAAATTTTTTACCTTGAATTTTCATTCGGGAGAGAGAGGCGTGTTGTGGCATTAAACTGTCTACCCCTGTGAAAAAAAATCATCATGAGTTCATGAACACCTGGCACGATTCCAAGTTTGAGTGAAAGTTTTCAGGTGTTCTCATTATTTCAAATTGCATACAACTAAAAGTTGTAAAAAGTAGATTAACATTGATCTACTGATAAGCCCAAGGAGGCTTGCTGTTTACTAGTTAACATATTCCATTCATCAAGCTATCAACAAGGCTATTCTGACAGACTTATATCAAAGTGATTGGCTGGAGGGTAGGTTGTGAATCAAATCAAGATGTTAGTTGTAGTTCTGTGGAAAGATGATTTCAATACCTAGATATCAGTCAGCACTGTACTGTAAATCACTGTATATTTGTGTTATCTTTATTTTATTTATAACAATATATGAGCCTTAATTCAGCTTAATTAATTGGTGATCAAAGGTTTCTTTTAAGCTATGTCTATGTGTAATACAAGTATATTTACACAGATTTATGAATTCAGGACAAACTGACATGAATGATGGTAATATAGCAAAGATAAATCTCCAGGATAATACCTGACTTACAGTAGATCTATAAGGTTAATGTTAAATCAGCTTCAACATGTAAGGTATATCTATAGAATAAAGTAATATTCATAATTCTATCGGCCGATTTACAAAGAAAGTGACGTCACATTGTATTTTTGTGATGTCATACAGGTAAACAAGTAACGTAAACAACATAATCTTCCAAAATAACACCGGCGTTATATCCTATAGCGAGTTTAAAACATGTTAGAATCAAAATAAAATACTCAAACGCCATAATATATAGGCTAATATACAATGGTTTGTCGTCCTGACGCTTGTTATTAACCACTCAGGCCTACGACCTTCGAGTTAATTCCTATGCATAAGAACCTCATTCCACTGTATATCAGTCAATATACTACCGTTTTTCACACTTTATTTCTTAATTATACATACATCTTAAATTGTCCGTACACAATAATTAATTTTTTCTTTAATGGTTGGTTGTTTAATACATCTATCTATTTTCTATGACATTCACCACAAACAAAACAAGATAAAGTTTTAGTAAAATATCCCATCAACACTTTCTGTCTAAGACATTATTTTCTGGTGAGTTATTGCCCTTTGATATTTGCTTCATCATGGCAGTTAACATTAAGAAGGTATAGTAGAAGTGAATTTCCTCCATAATTATTATGTCACCTATATTCCTTAGTATCTATAAACACATTGTAACATTTTTTCCCTATCAATTAGGCACCATTATGATGGGTTTGAACCATATACAATAATTATACAGCGTCATAAACAGTATTTATTGTGAGAAAAGGAACAATAACATAGGATAACATTGATTATACATAAACATTATATCCTACAAAACTCATTATTTTAGCATTCTAAGGAAATATTCTAGATTTGGCTTAGATGTCCTCCCAGGATTTTTTTATAGTCCTTATTGCTTGCCTGGAAGGTAGCTGTGACCATTCAACCTCATTAGCGACACATTTATAATCATATAAAAACGAATTGTGCTTCTATGGTCAGAACACGTTATTCATGAATGCTTAGCATTCATTAATTGGACAAGAAATGTACCACCATAACATAACTGAATGGTTGAATGGTTATTCCAGTTTAATGCTGTTTCTTTTTACATGTGTAACAGCACCAGAATAACCACAGTGTTCCTGGACTGTACTCAAGTCAGAACCTAAACTTGCCCTTTAACAATTAGGAAGAAGGACCTTCTCCCAATGCAGTGGAAAATCAAATTTATTGGCAAATTTTCATGGAAAGGTATGACCTGCAACATCCGGGAATCAAAACCAGATCGCTTGGTATGGATTCCAGCGCACTTAAACCACTGGACAATGTCTGGCACTGGAAGATTCTGCCTAACCTCTGGACACCGGCTGTTACTGAAGGATCTGCCTAACAGTAACCACTGGACCATTTTTGCCACAAGAAGGATCTGCCTAACCACTCGACAACGGCTGCTACTGGAAGGATCTGCCTAACCACTGGACAAAGGCTGCCACTGGAAGGATCTACCTAACCACTGGACAACGGCTGATACTGGAAGGATCTGCCTAACCACTGGACCATGTCTGCCACTAGAAGGATCTGCCGAACCACTAGACAACGGCGGCTACTGGAAGGATCTGCCTAACCACTTGACCATGTCTGCCACTAGAAGGATCTGCCTAACCACTGGACAACGGCTGCTACTGGAAGGATCAACCTAACAGTAAGGCTGATGGACAGATTGTCAAATATTACATTAAATATATAAATATGTAATCGAGTGCATCAGGATGCTGAAGATTTATTAATCCCCTCATGAAACCTAATCTCTGTCTTATATCAATCCAACACAAACATAAAATAGCATCTGTGTAATATAACCTTCAATCAGACCATTACCAACTTTCTGGCAAACTATCTTATTTAATTAGATTCTATAAGTCAGAACAGGATATCATCTAGACTTAATTCATGTCCAGATTTTATGTAAGATTTCAATACAATTAATAAGTCATCAATAGAAAAAAGATGGACTGTTTCGGAACCAAGATAATTCCAAATGTTAGACTGATCTATCTTGTACCTTCTAGCCATCAGATAGCAGCAAACTTAACCATTTAAAGCACGCCAAGCTAATATGGCAGAGTCAGCGTTTAATCCCTAAGGTTCTTCGTTGGTGAATAAACATGGTATCCCCATTGAGATATATACCCCAGTATGTGGTTTTGTAGTGACTCTTGGGACTGATGCGATCGTGACAGTCACCCATCTTGCTCAGGTGGCAGTGCTGAAGTCACTAGTACTACTAATACTAAGGGTGATGGGTTTGAGCCCTACCACTAGGCCCACTAGTTCCTCCTTTAATAGTTACTATAGTCTCAGCATTGACATACATGATAGTTTCCTGTTGTCCCTTGATCGGAGCTGCCATGGTTCTTTAAAATAATACAAACAAATGTCAGACTGATCTATCTTGTTACTACTAGCCATCAGATAGCAACAAACCTCAACATTTAAAGCATGCCAAGCTATTATAGCAGAGTCAGCTTTTAATCCCTGAGGTTCTTCCTTGGTGAATAAACATGGTATCCCCATTGAGATATATACCCCAGTATGTGGTTTTGTAGAGACTATTGGGACTGATGCGGCCATGATAGGCACCCAGCTTGCTCAGGTGGCAGTACTGAAGTCACTAGTAATACTAATACTAAGGGTCATGGGTTTGAGCCCTAACATCAGGCCCACTATTTCCTCCTTTAATAGTTAATTTAGTATCAGCATTGACATACATGATCTCCTGTTGCCACATAATGGGAGTGTTCAGTGCTGCCTTGGTACTTTAAAATAATACAAACATGAATATGAACATGTGCATGCAAACTGTTTTTAATTTACCTGGCATATATCTGCAAAAGTTAAAAGTGTCAGCGTGAATCAACTAGTAGCATGGTGATCTCTGAAAGCCAGTATAATTCCAAGATAGAACAGTGAACTGTTACCAACTAAAGAAGGGAGGAATTTCATGAAGAAAAAGACAAAAACAATTCTTTAAGCATGCAAAATCTAATTAGTTTCACAGAAAATAATTGGAAAATAAAACTAAACTCAATTAGAAGATTGTATTATGCTTGTTATAAGGCCAAGGAGACAATAAAGACAAAGATATATATATATAGACTAGAGATAATTAAACCAACTTATTAACCTTAAAATCTATCATGTCACATTGCATGTCGCATGCTACCTGCTGCGTGATACTGATAACATTTCTCTAATATTGTCTCTACGTCACATTGCATGTCACATTCTGCTGCGTGATTTACGTAGCATATTATTTTGGCTGTACATCAAATTGCATGTTGATACAATTGGCCAAGCTTTCAGGATTAAAAATTACACAGTTTGTAGTGTATTCAGCGTACATTATACCAATATAAATTATATACATTTTGTAGTTTGTAGTGTATTCAGTGGACATAACAACAATATAAATTATACAGTTTGTAGTGTATTCAGCCTACATTACCCCAATGTAAATTATATACATTTTGTAGTTTGTAGTGTATTAAGTGGACATAACAACAATGTAAATTATACAGTTTGTAGTGTATTCAGTGTACATTACATTGATGTAAATTATATAGTTTATAGTGTATTAAGTGTTCATTCCACATATTTATGTAAATTATTCTGCTTGTATTATATTCAGTGTACAATGAACCTAAACCCAACACTATGTAATGTGAAAGAGAATATTATTCCAGTATTCTACTACAGTCTGTTTCACTTTTATGCTTCTTGTATTATTACTGGGTACAACTAATGAAAACTAAAATACTGGTATAGCTACACACGGTATAACCGGATGCGTGGTCGGCCGAGTGATGCGTTACGGCCGAGGTAAATACTGATGACGGGTAAGTAGTGGGGTTATATTTCTTACCAGAACTTATCGATTTCGATATTTCTGGTGGGTCAAGCGATTTGTGAATGACCACAAAGGTTTAAATGTACTATTCACTCAGCTTCGCATGCTATCTTTGCGGAATAAATCTGATAGAGCCTGTTTATACACGACACGCAGAAAATAATGCTCAATTCTCACATACATTGTCCGAAATTAAACAGTTTGCGCTAGTATTGAACTATTTAACATCACAGATCTAACGAAAATTCATCTATGAACAATTCTGTAAAGTTACAACTCTGTCCGTGCCCTGAAACCAACGATTGAACCCTTCAAAGAGACCCTAGTATGCTCCAAAATGATGACGTTAACAGCCGAGGAGATTTTGTGATGATGACGTTTACGGCCGAGGACGAAAAATATGGATGACGTTTACGGCCGAGGAAATACTTACTAAAAACTGTCATTTTTCGCAGTTTCAATGGTTTTCTCACCGGTAAAGTATGGGATATTCGCCAGTGTACATACCAATGAACATTTCTTTACCAGAAAATGTTGGATAGGATTGCCTTACACTTATTTTATTCCTATATATTTGATATAAAACGTCATTTTAGAGATCTATGACTTTACAAAACAGGTATAAGTTGGTTTTAAAAAGCATTTAACAGTCTACATCATCTCAACGAAGAACGCCAGTCAGCATACAGAAAATGACACTCTGTTGAACCAGTACATACTGTTGTGCTCCCTGTCTTCATCGGGACGTGTCTTGCACACATTCTTGTGTTTATCATATTTTACAGAGTTGTGCACCAGTCAGTTGCAACCACGACCCATATCCCCGGTGATGGGCATTGGATAGGCGAAAAAAACCGTGTTTTACTTCCCAGCTTTCCTCGCCGGAGAAATGTGGAGGATTAAATGTCCGAACCAATATCCAGGGGACAATGTTTAGCTGTCAGAGGTCGGGGAATACTGGATATTTTACCATCAGCTATCCCCTGCAGGGTGGGGGAATTGCGGTGGTTTTGACAACCCGAAAGTAAAATTCCACACCAATACACAAGGGTGGAGACCGTGGATGCAACTGACTGATGCATAATTTTAATGTTCGTATTTTCCTTTATTTTTTTTGGCGGTATGTTTTTTATGCCTGGAGTAAGGAAAGAAAAATGTTCATTCTGAACTGATAATAAACTTTTTTTAACCCTGTATACGAGGGGTGTACCAGAATTACGAAGACTTTTGTCATAACTTTTTTATTTGGGAATGTATTATCATCAAATTTGCCGTAGAAAAACTTCAAGCCTTTTTCAAGAGAATCAGTAAAAATATTTACTAACAGAATGTTAGAAATCCATTTAACCTGTCGCCATAGTAACCAATAGTTTGATAGGCGGGGCAGCGAATTTTAAAAACATTTTTTGCATTATTCAACTGCTTATACCTCACAGATAACAAGTCTAATTTTAAAGCGACTTCGTGACATACACGCGCAATATCCTTGGAACGTACGCCGTAAATTTCGACTTTATAAAGGTCACCGTTGTTGATTTATGGTACAAAACAACCAACAGCTGCTGCGCGTCACCAGTGAAAATATGACGTTACCGAAATACGCTGGAAATCGCATCAACATGAACTTTTGTGTGCACCTCGGGAAGACGTCACAACAAACGCTTTAAATGTTGGAACCTGCTATTTCTAAATTTCTTGTATCGACTTACCTGATTTTCAAACGACACAAGCGCATCAATCGTAGTCGAGACCGAATAAAACGACATGGACCGACGGCGAAAACCAACGGCGAATGCGACGTCACCAAGCGTTTTCTAGGACTACATCGACCTGGGTCGACTTTCTATTAAAAGGGTTATATGCGACATTACTGGTAATTAATTGGTACTTTTATCACATTTAAGGTAGTAACTAAACATTCGTATGTTTTGTGTACGGTTGTTTCCATCTTTATAGCTACAATGTACACAGTTAGGAGATTTACCTATCCTAGAAGTTCCGCCGACGTCGTGACGTTCCGTTGACGTGCCCCGCATACCGTACCCCTAGCTATCACCGGAAGCTGCAGAATTTGATATGAATAAGATACGGCTTTGAAATTTCACGTACTTACTCATTAAATATTATTTGCACCACACACAAAATTATTTGTTTGTATGATGAATGGTATGGAACGTATGGAAAAAGTCTACGTAATTCTGGTACAACCCTCGTATATCTTAATGGGTATACAGAAGGAAATGTTCTAAATACCGTCATCGAGTCTTCCTATCACGGGCTAGGATCGCTTCTGCTGTTAACGCACAATTGTTTGATGTCTAAATCCCCGCCCTACAACCAGAGCTGACAGTCCAAGTCTCCGGGGTCGGTACACGTAATCACATAGTAAATCGCGGGTCTTCGAACCGAACCAAAGTATATTCACCGGGACTAGGAGTCGATTAGGTTGTCTTTTTGCAGCACATTGTGAAGATTTGTCGGTCTAATTCTCCCTGTACTCTCGCCGGCGGTACCGGGACCTGCACCGGGACAGTGAGAACGGGGCTAAAGTTATACTCGATTTCTCATGTGTAAATTCCAATACAATGAAGTTCCGCTAATGAGACCAGTCAAAAAGTGGTCTTAATAGCGAATCGGTCTTATTAGCGGACCTTTTTTGTTCTAAATTTAATACGTTGGGACCTTAAACTGGCAAAAAATCTGCATGATTTCAAAATAATCTAAGTGGTCTTATTAGCGGAACTTTACTGTACTAGTAATCTAAAAGATAATTTTTCAAAAAAAAATTAAATTAAAAAATTACGCTATGAAGTCATGATTAGAAGCCAAAACCAAAGACCTAAATTACACAGATTGGAAACCTGTACCAAGTCTCACGATATCTCGTGGCAAGTCTTCTGAAATCTCGCGAAATCTCGTCCGTTTTTAATACCTTACATCTCATGTTCTAATATACTTAAGACAAAACTAATCAGTCTATGCAATAGATTTATTATTCAGCTTTAAAACGATACCTCGTTTATTGAAATCATTCAATTAATAAAACAGTGGACCCCGAAGAGCCAGACCTACTATCATTTTCTTCAAATTAATGTAAATTCTAAGTTTATTAGAAAATACCCGATTTTCCTCATTCAAATGCTACTTTTCTGTATTTTATAAGAGGTAGACAAAAAATTAGTTCTTTCATGTAGTAGAAGAAACTTAGCTCTTCAACATGAAACATTGTCCATTAAAACTGGATGACTAAACATAGTTGTATGCACAATAACTGACTCTGCTGCCTGTTATTTGCGTTTTCTCAAAAATCAAGTTTAGTGGAGTGTCCAATCTGTGTAATTTAGGTCTTAAAACTAAAAATCTAATAAAAAAAAATATCGGCTCCAATGGGGTTTGAACCCACGACCTATAGGAAGTTCGATTACCTTTGTAACTAATTCTTTTATGAAACATGTTCATCATACAAGGACAAAATACACCATACATTTAAATGACCAACGGGCATCATAATAATGACACATGTTCATCATATAATGACAAATGCACACCAAATGATGATCATATTATGGCAAACGGACATCATAGAATGACAAAACATTGTCATATAAGACACATGGACATGATGCTTTTTTATATCACGTTATAACAACATAATGCAACAGTTCTGCTTATCTTATGGCGGCTGTGGCGTTCCATAGAGCTAGCCAGATTTCCATATGACCATATTTCACGATCTTAGTATTTACTTTCAAATAAACAAAAATCTGTCTAGTAAATAGCATAGATCTCCAAAATGACGTTTGATATTGAAGATATAAAAATAATATAAGTGTAAGGCAGTTCTTTTCAACATTTTCAGGGCAAAGGGCAAAGAAGTGTTCGTTGGGTTGTACACTTGCAAATAATCCATACTTTGCCGATGAGAAAACCATTGAAACTGCGAAAAATGACAGTTTTTAGTAAGTATTTCCTCGGCCGTAAACGTCATCCATATTTTTCGTCCTCGGCCGTAAACGTCATCATAACAAAATCTCCTCGGCTGTTAACATCATCATTTTGGAGCATACTAGGGTCTCTTTGAAGGGGTCAATCGTTGGTTTCGGGGCACGGACAGAGTTGTAACTTTACAGAATTGTTCATAAATGAATTTTTGTTAGATCTGTGATGTTAAATAGTTCAATACTTGCGCAAACTGTTTAATTTCGGACAATGTATGTGAGAATTGAGCATTATTTTCTGCGTGTCGTGTATAAACAGGCTCTATCAGATTTATTCAGCAAAGATAGCATGCAAAGCTGAGTGAATAGTACATTTAAACCTTTGTGGTCATTCACAAATCGCTAGACCCACCAGAAATATCGAAATCGATAAGTTCTGGTAAGAAATATAACCCCACTACTTACCCGTCATCAGTATTTACCTCGGCCGTAACGCATCACTCGGCCGACCACGCATCCGGTTATACCGTGTGTAGCTAGTATGTGATGAAAATCAGACACAGCTCCGTAAATTATTTCAAGTCAATATAAATCAACTTAGTAAATCAATGAGCTATACTTTCCATTAGCTTTTTCTACAGCAACTACCAAAGATCCAAGTCTTGTAGACAACAATAAATTCTCTAAGCAGTAGATTATCTTCTCCTAAATAGAAGCTTCAGAAAAATTACAGAGAAGAAATTGTGCAGAAGATTACCCGTGGTAGAGAAATTAGGTAAGGATAAGTTGACCAAATATGTGTGTCATTTACAACTAACGGTACCAATGCTTCAAGCACCCTCCTAAAAATTTTCTTTTCTGAAGTAGTTTGTTGCTGACATTTAATTTGTCTGCTTACACTAATTCCTTTCAGTCCAGTCTGCACAAAACAGCTCAGTAATGTATATATAGTAATATCTTTGTATGAAGATATGTGACACACGTCCAGGCAATGTGGCTGAAAGGCTACTGGAAATGTGACACACTTTCTGGTAATATGGCATACCTCCTGACAACGTGACACACCTCCTGACAATGTGACACACCCAGACAATGCTACACACCTGCTGACAATGTGACACATCCCCCGGGCAATGCTACACACCTGTTGACAATGTGACACACCCCCAGGCAATGCTACACACCTCCTGACAATGTGACACACATTCTGACAATGTGACACACCTCTCCTGGCAACATGGGTGAAAGACTGCTGGCATTGTGACACACCTTCTGGTAACCTGACATACCTTGTGGTAATGTGACACACCTCCCAGGCAAAGTGACACACCCTCGCAATGTGACAAATCTTTTGGCAATGTGTCACATCTTCTGGTAATCTGACACTACTCCTGGTAATGTGGCATACCTTCTGACAATGTGCCACACCTGCTGGCAATGTTACACACCTTTTGGTAATGTAACACACCTTTTGGTAATGTGACACACCTTCTGGTAATGTGACACACATTCTGGTAATGTGACACACCTTTTGGTAATGTGACACACATTCTGGTAATGTAACACACCTTTTGGTAATGTGACACACCTTCTGGTAATGTAACACACCTTCTGGTAATGTGACACACCTTTTGGTAATGTGACACACATTCTGGTAATGTAACACACCTTTTGGTAATGTGACACACCTTCTGGCAATGTGACACACCTTCTGGTAATGTGACACACCTTCTGGTAATGTGACACACCTTCTGGTAATGTGACACACCTTCTGGTAATGTGACACATCTTTTGGTAATGTGACACACCTTCCGGTAATGTAATAATACCCTTGCAATGTGACACACCTTCTGGTAATGTGACACACCTTCTGGTAATGTGACACACCTTTTGGTAATGTAACACACCTTTTGGTAATGTGACACATCTTCTGGTAATCTGACACTACTCCTGGTAATGTGGCATACCTTCTGACAATGTGCCACACCTGCTGGCAATGTTACACACCTTTTGGTAATGTAACACACCTTTTGGTAATGTGACACACCTTTCGGTAATGTAACACACCTTTTGGTAATGTGACACACCTTCCGGTAATGTGATAATACCCTTGCAATGTGACACACCTTCTGGTAATGTGACACACCTTCTGCAAATGTGACACACCTTCTGATAATGTGACACACATTCTGGTAATGTGACACACCCTGGTAATGTGGCACACCTTCTGACAATGTGACACACCTCCTGGTAATGTGACACACCTTCTGACAATGTGACACACCTCCTTGTAATGTGACACACCTTCTGGTAACGTGACACACCCTTGCAATGTGACACACCTTCCGGTAATGTGATAATACCCTTGCAATGTGACACACCTTCTGGTAATGTGACACACCTTCTGCAAATGTGACACACCTTCTGATAATGTGGCACATCTACTGGTAATGTGACACACCTCCTGGTAATGTGGCACACCTTCTGACAATGTGACACACCTCCTGGTAATGTGACACACCTTCTGACAATGTGACACACCTCTTGGTAATGTGACACACATTCTGGTAATGTGACACACCTTCTGGTAATGTGACACACCTTCTGGTAATGTGACACACCTTCTGACAATGTGACACACCTTCTGGTAATGTGACATACCTTCTGGTAATGTGACACACATTTTGGTAATATAACACACCTTCAGGCAATGTGACACACCTCCTGGTAACACGACACATCTCCTGGTAATGAGACACACATTCTGGTAATATGACACATCCTTGCAATGTAACACATCTTTTGGCAATGTGACACACCTTCCAGTAATGTGATACACCTTTCTTGGCAATGCTGCACACCCCCTGTCAATGTGACACACACCCTCACAATGTGACACACCTCCCAGGCCATGTGACACACCTCCCATGCAATGTGACATACCTTTGGGTAATGTGACACACGTCGTGGAAATGTGACACACCTCTTGGCAATGTAATACCCCTTCTGATAATTTGACATACCTTCTGACAATGTGACATACCTCCTGGCAATGTGACACACCCTCTGGCAATGTGACATTCCTCCTGACAATGTGACATACCTTCTGACAACGTGACATACCTCCTGACAATGTGACATACCTCCTGGCAATATGACATGCCTACTTACAATGTGTATGTTTCTGTACTAACTTTCAATTTTCTAGTGATCTCATACATAACTTTCATATGCAAGAAAAGCAAAGCTGATATGTTTAAAAAATTGTAGATAACTTTGATTAAAAAATGTGCATAATGTTCTCATAGCAAGTAAAGTCATGTCAGCTATCTTTACATCATTTATTAGGGCATCATTTGGAGAAATGGCTGGTGTTTTATTTGACTGCTAAAAGTAATGTTGCAAGCCACATCCTACATTTGCATGCAATTTGCTGATTAGGCATTTTTGCTACTCTCATGCAATGTGGGACGGCTATATGAAAATTATACAGCAGACATGTGATGTCTGTAGTGTGTTTAGATGTCAGGCAATTTTTCTAAGTTCAAACTGTAATTTCAGTTCTGTTTGCATGCATACATTATGTAACCATATATAAGTGTACAAGTGATCATCATAACTAATGTAACACACAGGCTTTGATGGTATAGCTTGCCCACAATGACATAAGCTTGACCTATTGATAAGCATAACAGTCGATATATTGTCTACGTTTGCAACACCGATTTAACATCCAATCGGGGAGACACTCGACTTGTTATATAAACACAAACCTGAAATACCGATATTGCACGATTTGCTTGCGGAAATTGATATATTCAAAGCAAAAACCTTGTAATATATTCTTGCATAAAGGTAAGGCTCAGGTCAAAATAGCCAAGCTACAGTTAGTTTCATACCTTGGTCAGTGAAACCATTAGTTTCTAAATTACATCTGGCACTTAAATCAAACACACAATTTTGGACAAAAAAGTCGGTTGGCAGAATCCTCTATATGATATCCATAGATAATAACCAAGAACAAAGAATATCCATCTGTTCATTTCACCAAGCATTTAAGTTTCAAATTCACTTAATAGGAAAATAGTAATAACGTGTTCACATGAATAGTTTTCGTGTTTTGTTACTCAAAGCCAAATGATGACAGGCACGAAGAGAATGAAATTTTAGAAACAAATACTTTTAATGGTTATTTAAGGTTTCCAAGGGAACCAATAAAAGGAAATTAAAAATCAAACATAAAGAACCTGAAAACTATTTTTTTAATAACAACACTACTGGAGTGCCACATCGCATGAATAATGAATGTTGAAGGACTTTTAGGCTAAATTATATTTAGATTAAGGAGCACTTTTTTGACAAGTGTGCAACTAAGTGCAGGGAATGAAAATGCTGCAAGTACAAATCTATCACAACGATAAATGGACAACCTGAGGCCCTTCTGGTCATCTTCTTAATGTTCAGTCCTTTCTCCTGAATGCAACATTTTCAATAAACATCCAATTAACCTAGAAATAAATAAGCTAAAATGGATGATAAAGGTTTTTTTTACAACATCTGTAATTTCCAATATAATGCTTTATTTGAGAACAATAATATGATCTTAAATGTTCTAATGGCTAAATAATTGATGTATTGTTATAATAGAATATACTGCTGGTATTCTACTGGAAAAGCAGAAAGTTTCACAATTAAATATCATCTAATAGTTGATCTATTCTTGAGGGCCCATATCTTGCAAATGTTATTTATCCAGTAAATAATAACCATTTGTCTTGGAGAAGGATAGACTTTTGTAAATATTTAAAAAATCCTCACAACTTACTTACAGAAATAAACATACAAAACAACAGAACAAAAATGAAAAATACTTTCCAAATTAAATGTCCTTCCTCCCAAAGAAACAACATCTAAGATGAAACAATTTTATATGAAATATTCTGGGCAATCCAGAAAGCTTGAATGTATCAGATTGAATTTCCTGTAGTGATACTCTGTACTTAACAACTTTCCATAATGATAAATGAGGCATTACACAAGTCAAGCTATCCATTCTAATTTCACACCAGTAAACTGGAATTTAATAGCAATAATGATGGGTCTGCTGTAATTCAGTTTTCAGGAAATTTGCTAGAAAGTGGTAGCAGTAGTTGACATGGTCATTTGGAAAAAAATACACAATTTGGTTGCTGTCAACTATACTCAACAAAAATAAAAGCTAACTTAAGTTGGAAGTGTCACATGCTCACATTTTACATAAACTATTTGACATTTGTCAACACATCCAACTCACAGAGTCCTATAGTCATTCAAACAAAAAGTGACAAGTTATGCTCAGAAAAAAGTTGCTCTGATACACATCTGTCAAAGGGGTATAATTAAAAAAAAAGTACAATGTAGAGTTAGGCATTGCACAAGAAACATACGAGGGGTGTTCCAGAAATAATAGGACTTTTCTCATAACTTCTTACTCAACATTTACATTTTAATGAAATTTGTCTCATATGCTTAGCAATGTATGCTCTACATACTGGTAGCACCAGAATTTCGTTGTTGCTGATGATGCTCATACAAAGCGTTGTCATAGAAACCATGTAACACCAAGGCGGGTCAAACTATTATTTGTCATCATCATCCTTATTAAAAATGTGAATATCTCAATAACCTCTTGATAAATATTAACGCCTTATTGTATGACATTACGAGGATGACTATGACACGTACACGCAAACTTTCGAATAAATCGGCCCGTGTTTGTTATCACAAGTCAGTAATCTAGGGTTTGTATGCAAGCACGTCATGGGTGAAAATGACGTCAACGCAAATAAACAGAAATCGCACGATTGTCAAATAATGGTATACATTGGGAAAACCAACAGTGCTAACCAATGCAATGATGAAATTCATATAATGTAGTTGCATTAAGCAGTCACTTGTATTCTGTTGGCTCAAACTGTTTACAGATTGCGGATTTATAAACTTACAAGTAAGCACAGGCGAGGTAATAGAAAATAAAGTTGACGTTAATAAACACTGTTTGTACCCTGATAGACGCCCCAAGGTTTGAGCAATTTCTAACATCATTGCAAGACATTTTTGTGAACAGGGTTACGGAAACACATCAAAACACTCGGAACAGTGTTATTAGATCTGTTTAGAAAGTGAGGATGGCTATAAACAAAAATATTAAAAGTTTCTTTATATAAAAATACTGTGCTTGAAATGCGAGGTCATAATAACGTCACGGTGCGACCCGCCTCCTTGATACATAGCATATTTAATGTTTAATAAATTTCTTATTGTTCATCCAATTACTTTGATATTTGGCATATTTGTCAGTGAAAGATCAAAATTTAATTATATACAATTAATTGTCTTAATTTTTGATTTGCCGTGCTGCTATGAAAAAAGTCCTATTAATTGTGGAACACCCCACGTACATACAAAGTTTTGTTGAATATATTTGCCATTAAAAACATTGAATAAAGAAGATGAATACTTTCTTTTCTCATTGAGTATGTAGATCAATAACATAAATTGAAAATAATATCAGGCCTGTAGTCACGCTAATGTGTATCAAGGATCTAAATGCTTTAATCAGTAAAAACTTTAGAATTTGCCAAAATAAGCATGTGTTTGAAAAAAGATAGGACTCACATAGACCCTTGAAAATATTTGCCTCAGTGCTTTAATGTCTCTGGATAAGGCCCTGAATATGGATACTTTCTTCTCTCACTTTTTCACTGAGAATATTTGCCATTAAAACAGATTGAAAAGAAAATGGGTACAAATGTACTTTTCTTTTTTCAATAAATGAGTAATATATTTGCCATTAAAATTGATGAATAAATAAGACATTTACAAGGAAATTTTCGGGGTGAATCAACGGATGTTTGCTACTATTGTCACAGACCATGTTTTATTCAGTTTTCACAGTTATTAGGTATTCATAGATTCGGTTTCATTTCCTTTTAGAACAGTCTCAATTTCCGATTTTGATAAATGTTATTTGACAATACTACTCCTTACAATTTTTTATGAAGAGTCAAGAAAAGGAAAGCAAATAATTTCCTTCCAATTAATTTACAATACATCTTATTTATACACAAAACTTTGATGATTTGATTTCTATATAATTGTATTTTTTTACATATAAGGAAACACGCACATCTCTCAAGAGGAGAGTATTAAATAATGAAGCACTTTGACATCCTCTTGTATGACCTGGTAACCAAGTTCTGAGCTCATTGTCATTTGTCTTACAAGTATGTCCTAGTTTTAGACTGAACATAAAACAAGTATATTCACAATGTTCATGTAATAATTGTTTTTTCTTTTATCTTCTTATACATTAGCTTGTGTAAATATGTTATACTCTCCAAATATTGAGGAGAATAAAGACTCTTGTTTTGTTTGTCAAATAAAGGTATGTTGCATTTAAATTTATATTCAATAGTGTATTAAAAGGATTATGCATTATGATTTCATTGCATAATTTTATTATACAATTATAAGTTTCAACTTTAGCTAAGGCCAAACCAATCGGGTTTTATGTTTAACGTCTTCCTGGGCCTAGGTTTTGAAGTCAATTTTCGGGATAAAAAACATTCGAAAAACAATACACTTTCTCGATTTTCATGTTCTAGAGGTATCTGCTCTGGCAAATTTGTATTTCCCTAGCATTTTAAAATTGCTTCTGACATTAATGTTACTTAGAATGCATTTACATGTCTAAAATACCCTTTGGGCATGTATTACCACTCAGGGTGTAATATAGCACCAATACGGATCCAAGTGAGGCAATGTTTTTTTTAATCTGCTTTGTTTGTTTCAAAAAGCGTGACCTACCCCTGCGCAAAATGTTCTAGAACCTTGAGTTAGTTCAAGAACATTCAAGAACTTTAAGAACTGTTCTTGAACTAGTAACATCATTCTTGAACCATAGTTCCAGAACATTGTGAGTTCTTGAACTAGACCAACTGTTCTTGAACCTTGGTTCTAGAATCTTAGATGCTTTTGAACTAGACCACCTGTTCTTGAACTATGGTTCTAGAACCCAAATGGTTCATGAACAGTTCCTGAACATGATTATGTGCACAATTATTGATGACATCACAGATTTTCAAAATGGCTGCCAGTATGACATGTGCTCAGATGTTTGAAACATTTAGTGGTTGTTTTCATCTAAATAAGCAATCTTATAACAGGTAAGTTGCATAGTTTAGCATGTTTAGTGTATAAGTATCTTGTGTGACTAATATCTTGTTCATAAGAATAGTGGTGCAAACTTAAAATATAGGAAAACAAATAAGTAAGTGGGTGGGGTATGTTTAACATGAGGTTCCATGAATAATAGCTGAGTGGACAGGCAAATTGATCATCCTTCAGCTATTTTCACTATTTGAAACTTATTGGGAACATGAACATAATATTATTCTATTCTACTTTGAAGCATCATGAGGCATTCATTATAAAGATAGTATATTTACTGTTCATACTTTCAACACATCTGTCTAACTCACGAACAGTTCTTGAACACTTCATGCCATAAGTGTTCAAGAACTGTTCTTGAAATTATCCTTGATTAAAACAGTATTGCTTTTAGAGGTAGTTGTAGAAAATGGAAATTTAAAGTTAATACAAGGGAAATATGATACATTGACCAACTGTTTGTTTACATGGGTGATAAGAACTGATATTTTGTACAGAAATATGACTGATAGAAAGTAGCTAAACCTGGTATTGTTTACAACTTAATGAACATATTTAGTAGAGTCACTTTAAATATTACCTTTTATATGTTTTATCTTTGTTTTAATGCTAATGTAAAAGCCTTGATTTCCTTATTTCTTTAAATTTTCTTGCAAGTATTTGTCATGTACTTGAACCAGTTTTCTGTCTCATATTTGTTCATTTCTTCACGTTTTTCAATTCAAACAGTAAATGCATACCACTATGCATGTTTTTGACTACAAAAAGTTCATGTAAATAAATTGTTGGTAGGAAACCATTTTGAACTTTTGTTTCTATGTATAGTAATGAACAGAAAAAAATAATTCTGGAACATGTTCTAGTAAAGTTCAAGAACAATGCCATCTTTTATTTGGTTTTAAAAGGATGTACATACATTTCTCTTCCTGAACTTAGTTCTGGAAATCTTGATTAAAAACAGCTATTTAATGTTCTTGACTGTTCTGGAACAAGTTCAAGAATTTAATCAAGAATCTCTAGAATGTGTTCTTGAACTTTTCTGTTCCAGAATAATATTTTCCTGTTCTTGAACAAGATCTTGAGCTGAGTTCTGGAAATCGTTATTCAAGAACAGCCATTTTCTGTTCTTGAATGTTCTGGAACAAGTTCAAGAATTTAATCAAGAATCTCTAGAATGTGTTCTTGAACTTTTCTGGTACATGTTCCAGAATAATTTTTTTCCTATTCTTGAACAAGTTCTTGAACTGAGTTCTGGAAATCATTATTCAAGAACGGCCATTTTCTGTTCTTGAATGTTCTGGAACAAGTTCAAGAATTTAATCAAGAACCGTTCTTGAAGTTTTCGCAGGGGTAACGTTAAACATTAAGCAATTTGGCATGGCCTTAATTTGACAATTACATATTATTATACTTATTGTTATCAGAGCCTAACCCCCAGTTTATCCAGCAATTTATCTTAAGTTGTTTCAATACCAGCAATTTTGGATTATTCTTTATTTATAAGTCTAATAATTAAGTTACCACAATATGTTTTACCTCATATGACCCATTGTCCAGTAAGTGTTGAATCTTAGAGACACTGTTACAGAGACATGATAGCCAGAGTTCATAAGGATTAGGTCAAAACTGAGACAAAATATAAGTTAATTATCCCTGGTCAAGACAACCCTCCAGCACATGTGCCCTCCAGAGCATCATAATTGGTTTACTTTGATCTGGCAAGTGACATAGTTTGTTGACACCAGTAACTTTTAATAATGGTTACATCTAGACTTCATAGAGACAATAAAAAATACATTGCTGAATCAGTGTGACTTCACAATACTCAAATGATGAGCAGACAAAGACAGACATAGTGTGGTTCCAATAGCTCACTTGAGCGCCGTATGAGGTATAGCCTTATACTCAAACTGAATGCTCCATTCTCGAACTTGAAAAACAGCTCTTCTTAAAATTTTGCATCAAAACCCAACCCAATTTGTAACAAAATTTAACTAAGAAAATGAACCCTCATATTATGATATGTTTCCATCAAGTAATAAAGAAGTTACACCAGTTTTTTGTAACTAAGAACATGCTCCAACTGAGTTTGAGGATAGAGTACATAATTAATATCTCCAATGTTTATAATCACAGGGTTTGGAGAGCTAAAAACGCCTCACTTTGGAAAAAATTGCAAAATTTACCTAGAAAACATCAAGGTGACATGTATGTTTTGCAAAGATTACTGCATTTATTGAGGCATTCAATAAAAAAAGAAATAGATATAGAGGATCTTTTAGAAATAAAACATGCTTTTTGGGACCAGTGTGGGGAATCACGTGACTAAAATGGTACTCAGCACTATGAAATAGATCGTGAAAATCTGGATATTTGGATAGTTTTCAGATTCTTGGTAAGTACTCCTTAAATATGTTTACTAGTAATATAGTGCATGCTATGCGAAATTTAACGCTCTTTCTAATGGTACATTGGTAATTCCTGTACTATGGTTTCTGAGATACCTTCGAGGTTTTAAGGCGAACCAGTGACATATTTTGACAATATTCCTAGAAAAATTTCACAAAAACCGTGTTAAATGGGAATATATTCGCCCTTGTTCAGGTGCCAGTACTTTATTGTATTCGGAAACGAGATTTTGTTGAAAACCAGTTACTCTTTCATACTTAATTGGTATTTAAATGCGTTATTCTGCAAAAAATGACAATTTATTGACATGGTACATTCCACGGAACAACAATGTTGTGATACAAACCACGGATCATTTTGAACTTGTATATTAGAGCATGTAACTTTTTTGGTTTTGTATATTTTTATTATGCTTACTTTAAGTTGCCTAATAATAGTTTTCATCTATTCTTTTACAGAAATAGTAGGATCAAAGAAACATGATGCCGAGAGAACAGGAATCGAAACTGCTCTGCATCAATTGAAGGAACTAGAATGAGTCGTGTTATAGTACAAAAAAATAAACAATGTTACGATTCTGTATTCTGTATTAACCATTACATCAATTTAAAGGATTTTCCCAAAAATTTAAACGTTGTCATTTCATTCAGAAAAGATAAACCCATTTTGAGCTTTTTAATCTTTTTTTAAATGCGACACTGAGATAAGTTGTCTTTTACCAGGATAATATTTCATTTGAATACAATGTATATGGTCTTGAATATCAACATAATGTCGACATTTTGGTAAAAATATCTAAGACGGGCAAGTATTAATGAATTTATCTCGATACTAAGTCATTAATTCTTTAAATGAATGCCACAGGGTTTATCGGTAAATTAAAACATATTATGGACTTTCAATTCTAAATGATGTAAAATAGGTAGCATATCAAGTGTCTGCAACACCACTGCAACAAAACAAGGTAATGCGACTTCTTCGAATTTCGCATTAGGCTGTTTCATGCTAATTAAGTGTGACTTTCATTTTCTGGAGTTATGTCTTTGATGTGCAATATTTTATTGAACACGTACTTGTCGACTTTTATTAATTTTCCCTCTCCAGTAGCTCAGTGGATGCGTTGTCCGGTGACACTGGCTCAAGTCCGAGTGGAGGCACTCACATGTCTGTCATATTTCAGCAGAAAGGTGACGGGCAAATGAAGGCTATGCTCGGCATTTTTGCTACCAAAACAATACGTTTATTTTTATCTGTGTCATATGAATTTAAAGACTTATTTTGGCTTCCTTTTAAAAAATCAACTCCAGTCCCACTGTCGAGTTTTTAAATTTTTAGGTCAAAGAACCGTGATTTGTACTTTGCTCCTGACACCATTTGCTCTGTCATACATTGAAGTGCTGTTCATAATGTTGTACTTCAGTATTAAATTTTTCTTCGACTAGATTTATTTGTGATGTTACATTATTAACTGTTTTACTTGTATACTATTATAATAAATGCTATCGAAGAACCATTATGATTTTGTCAATATAAATGTTTGTTTTCTGGTTGATATCTTTGCGAGTATTTCGACATTGCACTATATTTTCAGCTTCAATTTTAATATGATTACACAGCAGATACAATATACTATTAGTTTGTTGATACTTCTGCAGATGGGCATTGTATACCTTTATGTACGGTCATAGTCTATATTCGGTAATCAATGTATTTCAAATCACAAATGAAAAGAAAAACATACATTACATCGCCATTTTTTTTCTTCTTTTTTTCGAATTAGATAGTGCATCAAATCAACTATCTAATAAGGAAGAGCGATGGTTGATTGTAAGTACAAAATGCCAATAAAGTAAATGGACAACAAACTGTTATAGATGGGTGTTGCATTTAATCATAAAAAAGACAAAACAGCACAGTGATTGTGGAAAAAATAATTAAAATTCACAATTGCAATGAAATAGCACTAAATCAGCTGTAAATTGCCGTCCTGGATGGATTGATGTAACATTATATTTGGATTCCATTCCCGTCCAACTATACAATATTCAAACTACACGAATGAAAGCTATGTCTCTGCTTGGTTATAAAGTACATTGCACTGTTTTAAGTTTCATTCCGCATTCGAATTCGCTCTGGTGATAGTGTGTCTAAATTTTATTTTTATTTTAGTTGGCCCGTGACGTGTTCCCTTCATTCGTCTGAGCCTAGCTTCTCGACAACGTCTTGCTGTTACTTCTGTTTAAGAATAAAGGAAACATAATTAAACAACTGAAAGCAATTGTATTCAAACATTATTCTGAACCAAGGTTCCAAAATGCGGCAAAAAGTTGTTCTAGAATGTACAGGACTGGTTTAAAACTGATCCGTGATTTGTATCACAAATGTGTTATTCTGTGGAGAGTATCATTTCAATAATTTGCCCTTTTTGCAAGAAATCCCTTAAAATCACCAATAAAGGACGTTATCAGTCAATATATTTCAACGAGAAGCCTTTTCGAATACAATAAAGCACATAGCACCTGACTGTGGCATAATAAATTGCCTTTAAATACAGTTTTTTGTGTAGTTTATACACATTAATGTAGACTTGTTGACAAAATATTCCACTGGTTCGCATTAAAACCTCGAAGGTATCTCAGAAACCAGAGAGAGCACAGGAATGACACATGTACCATTAGAAAGCGCGTTAAATTTCGCATAGCCTGCACTATATAACTAGTAAACATAATCAAGGAGTACTTACCAAGAATCGAAAAACTATCCAAATATCCAGATTTTCGCGATCTATTTCATTGTGCTGAGTACCATTTTAGTCACGTGATTCCCCACACTGGGGACAAAATTAGCAAAAGTTGTTCAATAATACTTCTGTAAAGAAAATAATATATAGTGGTATTTTAAACTATATTTCCTTCCTACCAACACAACCCTTAATGACATTGACCCCACCTGAAACAAACAATATATTATTTTCGGCCACAGCCTATATTTGCAGGTTAATTATCTATGCATTATTCTGGAAGACTCAGTTACATAAAGAATTATAAGTGGCATCCATTATGTAGGAGACAAATAAGATTACAACATGTCAGACAACATCAGATGTCACTACATGGACATTCAACACTTTGATTGTTCTGATATTTAGAGTACAATTAAAATACTGCAACCAGCACATGGTCATTTTACACTTGTAAGAGTACAATTATTGCACAGATACATAAAATGGCTTCAAAATTATCATTCAGTATGTGGAATTCTCTGATTCCAGAATATTAGTAATTGTTACCAAATGAGATGGAAGTTCTACTTTGGAAAGAACTATGTTAGTTTTCTCACATTTCTTAGCGATTTTCACAGATGCGTGATGTTAATATCCATGTTTTAATAATGAAGAAGATGTTTTTTTAATAAAAGTTACTGATCTTGTTTAATTTCAACTTGATACCAGTAGCTATTTACTTTATCACAAAAAAAGCGTTTGAAGCAAGTTCATCAATGGAATATATATTTATTCTTTTCTTATGAGTTTACCTCAGTGGCATCAGTTTTGTCTGAACCTGACCCTAATACAACAACATGACCTAGATTTGGAAAGTTTAATTGGACAAAATGATCATTCAATAAAAGACCCGAGTTTAATTCACTAATACAATTTTTTTGTACTGTCCAAAAACTGCTGTCATTGAAAGAAAAACAATGAAGGTTATAATAATTGAACAAAAGAGGCAGCATTTTCAGACACACCAGTTTTAAACACAACATCCCACTTCATCAACTAGCCACCATCAGCAAACCAATCAGCAGTAAGAACCAGAAGACAAGTACAAAAGGATGACCACACATCACAAGGACAACACACAAACAAAACTCAACAGATACAATGTCATGAAGTCATTAAATAGATGGTAATTTACTTGTAGTTTGGCATTTGGACAAAGAACACATTATAGAGACACAGTCCGTCCATAAGCACAGTCCCCCATAACTCATTACGATGATTTTACAGATAAATCAGTTACTGTTGTCATTAACATTGATAAACAAAACCAGTCCACACAGGGCTATAATTTACTTTTCTTGATTACTTTAGCAAAAATAGCCAAAAAATGTACTAGCTGAACACATTTTGAATGAGTTTGTTGCTAATGTAAAAATTATCTATTTTCTGGGTGTCATTTGTTGCTAATGTAAACATTATCTATTTTCTGGGTGTCACTGTATTAGTGATTTAGAACAGCCTTGTAGAGATTGAATACTGGCATATAATCAACTCCCATACAGATCTCATTCTATAACATGAACCTGTTTTGGTAAAAACAACACAGCTATTTTTTCAAAGTTTGTATTTATTCCACTTAAAGCTCGCAACAGTGAAGCAAAGCTAATTATTTATATTTTAATGGTTCTACCAGATTTCTTCCAATGCCTTTGCAATACATATTTCAGCAATGTTACTTTTCCATTCTATGCCTTTGCAATATAGCAATTTAATGGCTTAAACAAAATCCATTACATACATTACATGCCTTTTGGCTTTTCCCTTGCCAATTCAATATCTTTTTAATGAAGTTTCTTATTTTAACTTGACCATCGACCATTCAATACCTTTGTAACGTTGTATTTGTTTTAGCTTTCCCCGAGTCCATTTAATACCTTTGCAATGTTGTATTTGTTTTGGCTTTACCCTAGCCCATTTAATGCCTTTGCAATGAAGTATTTGTTTTGACGTTAACAGAGCCCATTTAATGCCTTTGCAATGAAGTATTTGTTTTGGCTTTAACATAGCCCATTTAATACCTTTGCAATGAAGTATTTGTTTTGGCTTTAACAGAGCCCATTTGATACCTTTGCAATGTTGTATTTGTTTTGGCTTTAACAGAGCCCATTTAATGCCTTTGCAATGTTGTATTTGTTTTGGCTTTACCCGAGCCCATTTAATGCCTTTGCAATGAAGTATTTGTTTTGGCTTAAATCAAGTCCATTTAATGCCCTTGCACTGAAGTATTTGTTTTGGCTTTAAAACAGCACATTTAATACCTTTGCAATGAATATTTGTTTTGGCTTTACCCAAGCCCATTTAATGCCTTTGCAATGAAGTATTTGTTTTGACGTTAACAGAGCCCATTTAATTCCTTTGCAATGAAGTATTTGTTTTGGCTTTAACATAGCCCATTTAATACCTTTGCAATGAAGTATTTGTTTTGGCTTTACCCGAGCCCATTTAATGCCTTTGCAATGAAGTATTTGTTTTGGCTTAAATCGAGCCCATTTAATGCCTTTGCACTGAAGTATTTGTTTTGGCTTTAAAACAGCACATTTAATACCTTTGCAATGAAGTATTTGTTTTGGCTTTACCCAAGCCCATTAAATGCCTTTGCAATGAAGTATTTGTTTTGATGTTAACAGAGCCCATTTAATGCCTTTGCAATGAAGTATTTGTTTTGGCTTTAACATAGCCCATTTGATACCTTTGCAATGAAGTATTTGTTTTGGCTTTAACAGAGCCCATTTGATACCTTTGCAATAAAGTATTTGTTTTGGCTTTAACAGAGCCCATTTAATACCTTTGCAATGTCGTACTTGTTTTAGCTTTAAAGGATTCGATTAAATAAATTTACAATGTAGTATTTTTTTAACAGATTCCAGCCATTGCTCCATCTACTGCATTTGCAATGAAGTATTTTACTTGCTTCAATTGTAAAATACTAACTTAAATGAAACAAAGGAACACTTTTTTATTGTAAAACGTTTTACACACACAATGATGATTGTGCCTTGATGGTAGATATGCTATTGTCAAATGGTCGGTTCAAACAGTGATATAAAGTCAAGCCCTATATATATAAATATATATAGTCGATGAATACCTAGTATTTACCAGACTGTTCTCCATATATACAACCATTAATAGTTGTTTACCATAAAATATTTCTCATGCAACTACCATGGTAACTGCCTGATAACACATGACCTGAGATAAGTATGTGTTCTCAGGTCAATAGCCTGAGAACACTTTTTGGCTCCGCCCACAAATAACGGACTATTTTGCAATATGGCATTCCGTCTTAAATTGTCATAAATATCATTGAAAACAACAGAATTGTGCATTTAATAGCTATTATTTATTCAACGTTTTGTTTTACACTCCATATTAGCAATGCTTCTTCGCCAGGTAGGGCTACGCCACAGTAATTGTTCTTGAATTCATACGGGTCGCCCATGGATCGATCGTTTTGAAAGGCCCTGAAATAAACCAACAAACACAGATAAATACACTGGCTATGCATCGTCAAAGATAAATAAACGTTAAAATAGTCATAGTTATCCACTCTATATCCAGTTTCCTGGCCTAAAGGAATTTTTAATCTCATTTTCTCGACTCGCGAAGGTTGACCTACAAAACGAAAACCATGAGACACCGAGCTTTTTTTGTGAATCAAAACATTGTAACATTCAGTACACAACCCTACAATTTATACAAAAAATAGAACAAACTTTAATAGACTCTTCAACAAAGCAATGTCTTACTCACCATTGTGTATTTCCATCTGTTTTCATCAGCATTCTGTCGGGATTAAGTTGATCTTGTTGAAAACTGTTCTCCACCCACTCGGTTCTACAAGCATGTCTAAACTGTTCATTCTTGAAGTTATTTCCATTTCACGGGATACAATTTTGCACTGTCCGTTGCCACACACAATCCAGTATTTAAATCAATCCGTATTTTGTCATTGTGTGATGAATAACATAAGAAGTTTGACATAATTAGCGACCTTCTCCACACACACTACGTCATTGATGACGTTTCATTGATGCATCATCCAGAAGAAAAAAACATCAAAATTCATGAGCGGAATTTTATTCTACTTTTACGACACGATGTTCTTATTTTGGTAATACTTATAATTTGCTTAGATTTCTCGTTTTGACTTAAAACTGAAATAGATCTTATTTATTTTTTAAATATTTTTGTTAATTGAACAGCGTAGAATTGAGAACTATATTTTGTGTACGGAAGCCAATGAAGTTGTGTTAATCGGCGGACGGTCTAAGGACGATCGACAACTCCAGTTTAAAATTAAAAAATATGCCTCTAAATTGTGTCCCGTTGTTGGTTTCATGAGAAATAGAAACTCGGGTCCCTGTCCGGTGAGAACAATGTTATCAGGCTTGGCGATATCGCCCGGGATGGCTCGGTAAACCTCGCCACCCGAACGATATCACCTCGCCTGATAACATTGTTCTCACCGGACAGGGACCCGAGTTTCTCTATATCTATGACTCATCAAAACTTGGAAAGCAAACATTCAATAAATGTAACAGAAGCCATATCAAGGGAAGAATTTGTGATGCCAGTAATCTCATACATAACATAATACTACCATTATACTTTAATGTCCACAGCTATCCATCAGAAAACTCTTACATAAATCTATAAAGCATTGCCAATAGCTATAACTAACATCGTTTCCTCAAAAATATTGTCTGTGAAAAAAATAAATATTACCCAAAATTACTATGACTCAGTGGGACCATAATAGATAATTGACAATAGTGTCTCGAGAATTGTATAGAAACGCTACCTATCAAATGTAATAAAAATATATATTTATGTTACAATTAAGCACAGCTAAAACAGGAACAGTTCAATGCCAGGGACTATCTCGGCCATATTTCAATATGATTTACAACAGTCGGTACAGACAGGCTACAGATGCACCAATATAACAACATAATGACCTGCTGCTACTGTACAGTGAGTGTCATATTCTAGGCTTCCATTTACATGGGTGCACAATCCTGTTTATAATTCTTCAACCTCACAACTACACTGCCATAACTAGATCTGCTCATTTCTGGATTTATTTCAAATTCTAGGGTCCAATTCTTAGATACTCATTCATTGAACATTATTGTACAAGATAGTACTGACTCGGTACTCCATAGATTATTGTACAAGGAAGTACTGACTTGGTTCTCCATAGATTTTTGTGCAAGGAAGTACTGACTTGGTTCTCAATATATTTTTGTGCAAGGAAGTACTGACTTGGTTCTCCATAGATTTTTGTGCAAGGAAGTACTGATTTGGTTCTCCATAGATTTTTGTGCATGGAAGTACTGACTTGCTTCTCTATATATTATTGTACAAGGGAGTACTGACTTGGTACTCCATAGATTATTGTACAAGGATATACTAGCTTGGTACTCCATAGATTATTGTACAAGGGAGTACTGACTTGGTACACCCTAGATTATTGTACAAGGAAGTACTGACATGGTACTTCATAGATTATTGTGCAAGGAAGTACTGACTTGGTACTCCATAGATTATTGTACAAGGGAGTACTGACTTGGTACTCCATAGATGATTGTACAAGGGAGTACTGACTTGGTACTCCATATATGATTGTACAAGGAAGTACTGATATGGTACTTCACTGATTATTGTACAAGGGAGTACTGACATGGTACTTCATAGATTATTGTACAAGGGAGTACTGACTTGGTTCTCCATAGATTTTTGTACAAGGTAGTACTGACATGGTATTTCACTGATTATTGTGCAAGGAAGTACTGACTTGCTTCTCCATAGATTATTGTACAAGGGAGTACTGACTTGGTTCTCCATAGATTTTTGTACTAGGAAGTACTCACTTGGTACACCGTAGATTATTGTACAAGGGAGTACTGACTTGGTACTCCATAGATTATTGTACAAGGGAGTACTGACTTGGTACATCGTAGATTATTGTACAAGGGAGTACTGACTTGGTACTCCATAGATTATTGTACAAGGGAGTACTGACTTGGTACTCCGTAGGTTATTGTAAAAGGGAGTATTGACTTGGTACTGACTTACCCAAAAAGTTGCTAGGCAGAAGTCATCACAATTTTCTTTCTTCGAAGTCAACTAAAATATAAATATAATAAAATATAATGATATTGTTTCAAGTTATGAAAATGTTCATATTGTACAAATATAATTATATATACATAACAAGTATTGTCCGATGTTTTCATCTGTTGAATGAACACTTTCAAGCAAGTTTGTATTTTTGTGAAACAGGTCACATTTTTTGCCTGAAACTGTCTCATATGAATGGATAGCACTTGAGTTAGTTTCAGGCAAAAACTTTGACCTTTTATTGTATTGTATATGTCTATTGCATAGGTTTTAAAGTAGATTTGTTTACAGGAAGTAAAGCTTGATGAGGTGTTAAAACAATATGTTGGATATCTGATTACAGGGCACAACAAACACTCATCATTCCTGTTCTTGAAGTTAATAACAATTTGAAACAATATGCTAAATAACACGCATTGTACTGATCCTCCAGAATGGTGATGTTGGTTTTTGTTATTTCATAGAAATACTTTTACAATCTGACACAAGTTGTAACATGTGTGCATAATGTCAGAGTACTTGAATTTTAAGTCATATAATATCTAACAACACCTGTGACTTTTCCTGTGTCCTTCAAGTGCACTCAGTTAAAAGAGTGAGCTAAATGCAGTACAATGTATAGTACGATTGCGGAAGTTAGTGATGTGGAAATATTGGCAAATTTCACAAATTCATGCTAATTATATATTTCCACAGTATAAATTTTCCCTCGACAAAAACTCTAATAACACAAGCACATCGCCTTGGGGTGCAGACACTTATTTTTTTATTATCATAAAAGGCCAGTTATCTCTGTCTTAAGTAGAATAGAGTTGTGTGTCTTGCATTAAATAGTAAGGTATTAATGCCGTGAACAATTGCTACTTTTTATGTTTCAAAGAAATATCGAGATGGAAACCTTTTTTTAGTATTTAGTATTTGGGAGGTTGATTATTTGTAGGTCGAACTTTATGGTCAAGCTCAATCTCACAATCAATGAAAAATTTAACCTCATGAAACATACTGATTTTACAGCATTACAGCCTCCACTGAGGGAGAGCTTTCACAATAATCAAACATAATAACAGAGCTATACAATAAAATACTTCTTTTAAGATTAGCTTTGGTAAATGTCGGTTTTCATAAGTTATTCTGTCATAAAAACACATAGAAAGGTGCCTAATATTGACATTACCCTTCTTCTGAGGGTAATGCTGTCAACTTAAATAGTAAAGAAACATCATAAAATGGAATAATTTTCTCTGTAGTTTCCAATAATTCTATGCTACTGGGGTTCTACTAGTAATTGGCCGTATTCAGTATAAATGGACTTACAAGATGGATCGGACAACCGGACACAGCGATATCGTAGGTTTATGTTCACACATATATATTTTTATTTGATGTAATTATTAGGTTAATCAAATGGCTCCCTAATGAGCCTGAAACCTTATTATTGTTAGATATAAATACAGTATAAGAAAGGGTCCTATGTCTGTGGGTCTACAGTTCCAATCTCTAGGCATGGATTAAAGCAATGTTTGTCCCAAGATGTAATGAAGTAACAGCAATACCAACTACTGCAGTCTGGCAGGCAGCCCATTTATTATTAATCAAGTTTAGTAAGATGACTGGAACAAACCTAGAAATTAAATGCTGCCAATTTTGCCACCTAATGTTTTTAAGGAGGATAACAAGCAGCTAGGTATGTACTCATTTTGACTTTTTTTAATAAAGAAAAGCTCATCTGGCAAAAAATCCTCACAATATACTAGTACATGTACGAACAAGTAGGCTTGATCACATTATTTCAAGTGCTTTGAAATCTTGTCGAAAGTGTCGAAAAACTAGATATTTTACCAGGGTCTGTTTGAAACGGTCTCTCTAAGCAGTGTTCCGAATGTTCTACTCAGAACAACTTACAAACAAAACTGCACAGGAAAGGAACAGGAAGTAATAACAACAATAATATTAATTAGAAGAAATAAAACTTTTAAGGTGACCAACATTGTCAGTTGCAGTTGTAATATTGCATGGTGGAAGAAATAAAGGGTCATGCATGAGTGCTCATTACAAACCACTTTTATTAAACAAGTGGACAAAATAAGATGACATGAGGCTTTGTCGAGTGTCATACTGTTTTTGTCAATGAGTTTAGTAAAAATCATATGAAATAAGCATGAATGTAAGATTCTATTTATCACATAACCTTAGTAAACGCTTATTATCGTTCAAAATGATGTTGTCTGCTACATAGATTTAATTCAAATTCAGCGGTACAATGAGCGTCGTCATGGACAGATCAAGTCATCGATTGGTTGACACTTAGCTTATTTAAATATTTATGTTACAGTCAAGGAGTGCCGAATGATATTTCCGGCCCGGCTTTCCGGCCCTCCTAGACTGCAGGTTATGTGATAAATCTGCTGTACATAATAAGCACATTTCCCATTACAAACGCTCGACCATTTCAGTTTTTTTTCTATTGTTATACTATTTATGCATAAAGTCTGATGTGATCAGAATGACACATTTTGTTCCCGATGGCCATTATTGTCATTGTAATCATGCAACTGTTCCGTTTTTTCAAAGTTGGTGGATTTCGCATTTTGTTCATTGAATGTTTTAAAAAATGGTGTTGGATTTGATGCCTTTTATCTTCAATGTCATATAGTATTGCTATACTTTTTACCCTAACAATTATCTGATCTAAATAGCTGAATCCTTTCCTGAATAAACAATCTGCAGTGTTTCTGGTGTCAATCTAATTCATATTACGCCACATGTCAATCAATACCCTTTAAAGGAATTTAAACGGTAAATTATAATCACATGGTTCAATGGATTAACTTTAAACTTTTGCCAAGCAGCCTTTGACAAACAACCAGGAGGAGAAGCAATCTCTGCTCTGGTGTAATGTCAATTGGTCCCTGCTCATGGTGACCATCTAGGAAAGCAACAATAGCATTTATTTACTATCCGTACTTGCTGGATGTATAATGTGTACAGTGAACTGTGAACTGCTGATAATGTACAAGGACAATGTAATGCTGGATGTACTGGTGTACATTGAACAGTGAACTGCTGATAATGTACAAGAACAATGTAATGCTGGATGTACAGTAAACAGTGAACTGCTGATAATGTACAAGGACAATGTAATGCCTTGTTGAGGTAATTAACTGGACATATGCAACAACTATCTGACATTTAACAGACAGCTAGACCAAACATTTGCCAACATGAGACATTATTTGTGCTAGCCAGTCACTATGTTGGCAGTGAAAGCTGATGTAACAGAGAAACAGTGACAGAGTCACATGCAGACGGCAAGACAACCAGATCCTGATAATAATCTGTTCTAACACTGCAAGTATTGAATACCAGACTCTGATATATACCTACTATATGTGGTTAATGTTTTTATATTGTTCTGACCAGACAGGCACACATTGTGTCAACTGTGCACTATAAAACATCATATAAATTATTAAATACTGCACCGAGAGTAACCTATAGAATTAGCCGCTAGCAGTACATGGGTATCATCAAGTATGTTTTATCTTTCCTCTGCATGCACTACACTGGAATTTGGAATCTAAATTGGAATCTTGAATTCTAGTGGAATCACCAGTGAAATAATAGCAGGACAAAAGGAATTACAATAGATTCCATTGAATAATTATGTTGAAATATATTCCACTGGAATACATTAGACAGTGGAATATTTATGAGTGATTATATCCCAGCAATGGAATAATGATTACAAATATTAACACTGGCAATCCACAGATTATTCTAAACCAAAGTACCGGGCTTCTCCCTAAAGCCAATACAATATGTTAGTTATAGTTATTGTACTGAGATCAAAAGTACATCGTATCTAAAAAGTAATAAAAATCAGAATATCAGAATTTAACAACAGATACCGAAGCCATAATGACGCTATATTGCCATTCTGATTATAATACAGCTATATATATGTATAAGGTTGTTTGAGCTAAAACAAAGAGTACAAAATGGAGATTTTTCAATAATTTAGGTAGGCCCCTTCATATCGGTATACTGGATTTGACGAAAAAATGAAATGCATGTACCGACTGTATCCCTGATATGTAAAAAAGTTTTTTATAAGTTCTATAGAAGATATTTGAATTTTACAGTCATATATCAAGTCAATGCATCCAATACAATAGCAATAGTCAATGCAATAGGCAATAGTATGGTCGCATGACCAC
This sequence comes from Spisula subtruncata, assembly GCA_963678985.1. Lineage (NCBI taxonomy): Eukaryota > Metazoa > Mollusca > Bivalvia > Venerida > Mactridae > Spisula > Spisula subtruncata. The sequence goes on from OY787661.1 coordinate 24,271,753, forward strand.
TCTAGAGGTATACATTTTGTAATTTCGATAAAATTGCATGTATCAACAAGATAACAGCTAACAGGTCTTTATTCTAATTTGATAGTAAATTTAAAAATTAAGAAATTATTTTATCAACTTTAGATGAAAATAAGCAAACCTCAAAGTATGTGAATGTTGTAGACCTCATCGAGATGTATGTATATGTGAATTTTCAATTGTGAAGGCCAAAACATTTGCATTTTATGAGCAACGTGAAGTTTTGAATAAACCTTGACCTTTGACCGTGTGCACTGAAAGTAGGAGGACGACATTGAGGTACATGCACATGTAATCTTTCAAGTTGAAACCTCTTGTACTTTTCCAGAAATTGACCTTAACAATTAACTTAACCAAATCCAATGCCATCGCCGATGCTAATGACCATACTATGACAATAGCGTTCGTTTTTCTTCAAAAAGTCAAGCTAACAAGAGGGCCTGAAAGGCCCTAGGTCGCTTAACTGTTGCACATTGGTCTAGGTATCAGTACAACCTACATTCTGACCATATTTCATGAAGATTGGATCAAAACAGTGACCCCTGGAGTGATCACAATGTTTTTCTAAGATTTGACCTAGTGACCTAGTTTTTGACCCCACATGACCCAGTTTCCAATTTGGCGTAGATTTCATAAAGAACATCATTCTGACCAAGTTTCATGAAGATACGATCAAAACCACGACCTCTGGTGTGAACACTAGGTTTTTCTAAGATTTGACATAGTGACCTAGTTTTTGACCCCACATGACCCAGTTTCAAACTTGGTCTAGATTCCATAGAGAACAACATACTGATCAAGTTTCATGATGATTGGATCAAAACCACGACCTCTGGAGTGAACACGACGTTTTTCTAAGATTTGACAAAGTGACCTAGTTTTTGACCCCACATAACCAAGTTTTGAACTTGTCCTAGATTACATAGAGAACAACATTCTGACCAAGTTTCATGAAGATACAATCAAAATTGTGACCTCTGGTGTGAACACTAGGTTTTTATAAGATTTGACCTAGTTACCTAGTTTTTGATCCAACTTGACCCAGTTTCATCCTTGGTCTAGATTTTTAATAGAGAACAACATTCTGATTAAGTTTCATGATGATTGGATCAAAACCACGACCTCAGGAGTCAACACAAGGTTTTTGTAAGATTTGACCTAGTGACCTAGTTTTTGACCTCACATGACCCAGTTTTGAACTTGGCCTAGATTCAATAGACAAAAACATTTTGACCAAGTTTCATGAAGATTAGATCAAAATTGTGACCTCTGGTGTGAACACTAGGTTTTTATAAGATTTGACCTAGTTATTTATTTGTTTGCCCCACATGACCCAGTTTCAAACTTGGCCTCGATTTCATAGAGAACAACATTCTGGTCTAGTGTCATGATGATTGGATCAAAACCACGACCTCTGGAGTGAACACAAGGTTTTTCTAAGATTTGAGCTAGTGACCTAGTTTTTGACCCGGCATGACCGAGTTTCGAACTAGGCCCGGATTTCATGCAGAACAACATTCTGACCAAGTTTCATGAAGATTGGATGAAGTTAGTGACCTCTAGAGTGTACACAAAGTTTTTATAAAATTTGACCTAGTGACTTAGTTTTTGACCCCGCATGACCCAGTTCTAGACTTGTTCTAGATTTTATGGAGAACAACATTCTGACCAAGTTTCATGAAGATTGGAACCTCTGGTTCTCTGAGGAAGTATAATCATTCACATTCATTTGTTAATTTTATTATTGATTTCATGTCATTAACCCCATTCTATTACCCAAACCTCATTTCAAATCCGTATCTTATTTAGATCAAATTCTGCAGCTTTCGGGGATATATAGGGGTACGGTATGCGGGCACGTCCACGGAACGTCACGACGTTGGCGGAACTTCAAGGATAAGTGAAGCTCCTAACTGTGTACATTGTAGCTATAAAGATGGGCACAACCGTACACAAAACTTACGAATGTTTATTTACTACCTAAAGTGTGATAAAAATTCTAATATATAGTAGAACGTCGATCCAGGTCTATGTAGTCACAGAAAACGCTTAGTGACGTCGCATTCGCCGTTGGTTTTCGCCGTCGGTCCATGTCGTTTTATTCGATTTCGACCACGATTGATGCGCTTACAAGTGTCGTTTGAAAATCAGGTAATTTAAAGTTAGTAGGTTCCAACATTTAAAGCGTTTGATATGGCGTCTTCCCGAGGTTCACACGAAACTTCATGTTGATGCGATTTCCAGCATATTTCGCTAACGTCATATTTTCACTGGTGACGCGCAGCAGCTGTTGTTTGTTTTGTACCATATATAAAAACGGTTACCTTTATAAAGTCGAAATTTATGGCGTACGTTCCAATGATATTGCGCTTGCATGTCACGAAGTCGAGTTAAAATTAAACTTGATATCTGTGAGGTGCAAGCAGTTGAATAATGCCAAAAAAGTTTTTAAAATTCGCTGCCCCGCCTACCCAACTATTGGTTGCTATGGCGACAGATTAAATGGCTTTCTAACATTCTGTAAGAAAACATTTTTACCGATACTCTTGAAAAGGGTTTGAAGTTTATCTACGGCAAATTTGGTGATAATACATGCCTAAATAAAAAAGTTATGACAAAAGTCTACGTAATTCTGGTACACCCCTCTTACACCTCCATTTTGAGCATCAAAAAAGGTAACAGGAATCTAAGAGGAATGAAATTTCTAAAAACTTAAAATGAAAATTGAGGCATATCACAGTTAAAATGAATACATGTGAATTAGTAGTGTTTGAGATTAGTTCCACAAAATTAGGAATTGTGTTCTTAACTGTTCTTGATTTTAAGCTGCTTACTTTTTAAAAACATCAGAATACTTAAACTGTATGCTTAATAGAATATAACATGATTTAAGATTTAATGACATACTGTAAAATCAGTTAATTTCATCGGGAACGAAATTTTGTGGTTTTGGTAAAAAAGACAATTTTGTTGGCACTTGAATTCGTGAATTTTGCATTTCAGGTTACAAAAAGGGTCAAGATCAATGTTCGTTGGGATTAAAGTTTGTGGTTGAAGTGAACCACGAAAATCCACGAAATTTAATTCCCCACGAAAATTAATGATTTTACAGTACTAACATTTGATAGATACATGTATCTTGAAAAGGCCTCTTTTTCAAATGACAGTTTTTCGATTTCACTATGAGTTGCAATCTGTCAATTTTGTGCAACACGGTTCATCTTACTATATAGTATTTAGCTAGATACAACCTTGCTGCGCCAAACCAGAACTTTTACTGTCTCCGATCAACATTCACTTTACTGTCTCCCATCAACCTCAGCTTTTACTGTCTCCCATCAACCTGAGCTTTCACTGTCTCCCATCAACCTGAGATTTTACCGTCTCCCATCAACCTCAGCTTTTACCGTCTCCCATCAACCTGAGATTTCACTGTCTCCCATCAACCTGAGATTTTACCGTCTCCCATCAACCTCAGCTTTTACCGTCTCCCATCAACCTGAGCTTTCACTGTCTCCCATCAACCTGAGCTTTCACTGTCTCCCATCAACCTGAGATTTTACTGTCTCCCATCAACCTCAGCTTTTACTGTCTCCCATCAACCTGAGCTTTCACTGTCTCCCATCAACCTAAGATTTACTGTCTCCCATCAACCTCAGCTTTAACCGTTTCCCATCAACCTGAGATTTTACCGCCTCCCATCAACCTGAGATTTTACTTTCTCCCTTCAACCTGAACTTTTACTGTCTCCAATCAACCTTCACTTTACTGTCTCCCATCAACCTGAACTTTTACCGTTTCCCATCATCCTGAGATTTCACCGTCTCCCATCAACCTGAGCTTTCACTGTCTTCCATCAACCTGAGCTTTTACTGTCTTCCATCAACCTAAGATTTTACTGTCTCCAATCAACCTGAGCTTTCACTGTCTTCCATCAACCTGAGCTTTTACTGTCTTCCATCAACCTGAGATTTCACCGTCTCCCATCAACCTGAGCTTTCACTGTCTTCCATCAACCTGAGATTTTACTGTCTCCCATCAACCTGAGATTTTACTGTCTCCAATCAACCTGAGCTTTAACGTCTTTCATCAACCTGAGCTTTTACTGTCTCCCATCAACCTCAGCTTTAACCGTCTTCCATCAACCTGAGACTCTACTGCCTCCCATCAACCTGAGCTTTTACTGTCTTCTATCAACCTGAGACTCTACCGCCTCCCATCAACCTGAGATTTTACTGTCTCCGATCAACCTTAGATTTTACTGTCTCCCATCAACCTGAGCTTTTACTGTCTCCCATCAACCTGAGCTTTTACCGTCTTCCATCAACCTGAGATTTTACTGTCTCCGATCAACCTGAGACTCTACCGCCTCCCATCAACCTGAGCTTTTACTGTCTCCAATCAACCTGAGACTCTACCGCCTCCCATCAACCTGAGCTTTTACTGTCTTCCATCAACCTGAGATTTTACTGTCTCCCATCAACCTGAGCTTTTACAGCCTTCCATCAACCTAAGCTTTTACCATCCCATCAACATGAGCTTTTACTGTCTTTCATCAACCTCAGCTTTTACTGTCTTCCATCAACCTAAGCTTTTACAGCCTCCCATTAACCTAAGCTTTTACTGTCTTCCATCAACCTGAGATTTTACCGTCTCCCATCAACCTCAGCTTTTACTGTCTGCCATCAACCTGAGCTTTTACTGTCTTCCATCAACCTAAGCTTTTACTGTCTCCCATCAAACTAAGCTTTAACTGTCTTCCATCAACCTGACATTTTACTGTCTTCCATCAACCTCAGCTTTTACTGTCTTCCATCAACCTAAGCTTTTACAGCCTCCCATTAACCTAAGCTTTTACTGTCTTCCATCAACCTGAGATTTTACCGTCTCCCATCAACCTCAGCTTTTACTGTCTGCCATCAACCTAAGCTTTTACTGTCTACCAACAACCTGAGCTTTTACAGCCTCCCATCTTAAGCTTTTACCATCTAATATCAAGTCCTGCTGGTTGGGTAATTCAATACCTACAAAGTCGGTCAGGTTAATTTTTAACACAATTCCTTCTTTTTCCACAGACATGAGTGGCCTACATGATTCATTCATAGATTGGAACAAGAATAAAGCAGGATGGAAATAGCACTGTGTTGTCTGTGTGGCACCCTGGACAGTCTGAAATTATAAATCATCAATTTCTGTCAATAAGCCATTCATGTATTGTTATAAATCACTATAACTATAAAGTAAATCAGTACACTGTAAGTTATTACTGTAGAAGAGCTATATTTCTATTTTCCTCCCTGATATACCTACATGTACTTATCTTAAAGCATGACATATATAAGGAATCAAGCCAAATGCTGATCTATTCATTCTGCTTCCATGGAATGTAAAGTAAACAAGGCAAAGCAATCAAGTGAAACCATAATTAAGTTAGGGATGTGGCTACTGGCAAGCTATATATATATACACACGCATGAACCAAGGAGTATTAATGTAACACAAATAACGTTTTTTGAGAATTCAAAGGAAGGGGTGGTGTTACTAGTATTTCTTAGATCACCAAATTTGAGAAAAATGAGTCCTTCCATAACATTTCTCTCCAGTCTCAACAAGATTAAATGTTTTCAAATGGAAATACCACCACAGGAGTGCAGTCCTAGTAATATACAATGGGTGCCAAGTTGCTCAAATTTAATTATTCATGATTCTGTAGGAGGTCATTAGGGAGCTGGTCACATGAGAAAATTTATAAATAACAGCTGAGTAATTTGATACAAGTACAACCTGTGTTGTTCAGTAATATTGTGATGATGAACACATTATAATGCATGTGATATAATCACGATATTCTTGTATGAAAATCTCATATTTTGTTAGTAACTGTCTCAAACAAAGACAAACTTATTCTACAACATTCGTTCTGCAAATGGATGGCATTAATCTAGAAAAACATATGTTTTAGTAAACTGGCACAGCACATTGCCAACAACAGTGACAGAAGAAAACATACACTGGGGCAAACACACATTTGGCAAGGAACAGACAGATTTCTTATAAAAATATTGGTACAGCATTAAGAAACAGACTTCTCGTCTTGATGCTTGCAATGTTTTATAAAAATCAGTACACCCAGAATGCGTCTATAATTAGTTGCGTTCATTCCAAGAGCGTGGGAACGTAGGCACGTGCCAGCAATTTAATAGGTTGTAAGTGTCTGATGTGAGTGGTATTCAACTCCAGTTAGCTTTACTATCTCAACAACAGAGCAAATATTGGAAGAAAGTGGTTATGTGGTATTTTATCTTGCACTTGTAGCAAACTAGCAAACTTTGTAATTTATGCAGTGGAATAAAAAGAAATATACCATAATTCCTGTACTATATGATGCTCATAGGAACAATTTAAAGAAAGTGGTTACTTGTTATTTATCTTGCACTAGTTTAAAACAAAATTTGATCCTTTTGTTGTTAGTACAGTGGAATAAAGAGTTATATTTGAACCTTTTGAAATAAAGGGAAATATATAATACTGCCTAAATGGTGTTGAAGTATCGAACATACTTGGACACCAATATTGTATCAATATTTATCATACAATATTTGACTACTCCTGATTTAGAGGAGAAAGTTTAAGGCCTTAATTTATTTTACCTTAATTTCAGTCTTGCTGTACAGTCTTATAGTTAAATCTAGGAACAGCTATATCATACAAAACATTTTCACTGGTACACAAACAGGTAAAATCATGAATTTTCGTGGGGGATTTAATTTCGTTGATTTTGTGGTTTGCCTCCAACCACGAAAACAAATCTCATTAAACAATAATTATGACCCTTGTAGGTAATACCTGACATGCAAAATCCCTGAATTATTGTCCCATCGAAATGTTGTTTTTTTACAAAAAACTCGAAATTTCATCACATGGAAATTAAATGATTTTACAGTACAATGTATTAATTCAGTTTTTAACAAAAGAAATTCAAATGCCACATAATAAAATATCTCACATAATTTTAAAATAGCAACCTAAGTACGCAATGTGAAATAAGTTAAAAGAAAAGGACAGAATATCATTTCAGTGCAAACTCGGAACCTTAAGAACATTGCATGGTGATTTAATTTAAGGAACATTTTAGGGCCAATGCCTAAACATTTTTTTCAAGAAACTTTGATCAATTGCAACACAGATATAGAACAAACATCTGACCATTCTGGAAATATTATATAGGCAACATTAAAATGGTTAATTCTTTTGAGAAAGGTATAGTTACTTTCTTACGAGTAAACAAAAATAACACTAAGATTTCTGTATAAATTGATGTTCCAAAAGTTGCTTAGTAGATGTGGAATATATAAATGATGTGTTTATATTGGAAGCATGCACGTGGCACACGGCCATACGATACAGTAATCACAGGATGTTTTGCCAGAAGTAAATCCTGGCGTGTCAGAGAATATAATACTATAATCTATATAGCTGAAAGAATATCTTTAAATAAACACAAAGTATTATGAAACAAAGATGCTTGTTTTGATTCACTGTCATCAACCTCGTACAACTTCAACCTTGTTGAACATCAACTTTGTATAACATCAACTTTGTATAACATCAACTTTGGTCAACACTTTTCTACTCGGAAACAAACATTGTGACCAAGTTTCATAAAGATTAAGTAAAAATATGACTAAATCTAGAGTTGTAATAATTGATTAAAAATTATTACCAGCCTGGTCACAATAATGTGCCTATTAAAATATTATCACTGTGCTTCTTAAAAGTGAGCTAAAAGGCAAACAGCACTTTACAGTTTTGGCATATGAATTTCACCAATTACTTCAACATAACTTGTTATGATACATACAAGTTGCAGGAATGCACCAATAGGCTATAGACGGATTTAATTATTATTGAATCGATTAAATGCCAAATGCCTTCACTTTGTATAAAATCAACCATTAATACACTTGTTACTAAATATAGTAACAAAAATGAGCCAATTTCAGGCTGATTATGACCATCACGTGATTAATTATCGCCTATCGGCCCGGTCCGCAATCTCATAATCGTAATCGGCCCGTTGAAAGGACGCACGTTACGTTATCCATGTTAACATGACGTCACATTGGAGTCATAATGACGTCATGTTGGAGCTAAAATGACGTTACGTTGAAATTGCTTTGACAATTTTATGAATATACAAGATTTTCATCGTAAATGACTGTAGATCTTCATGAACTTTACTAAACGTGAGTTGTTGTTACTCTTATTGAGTTTTTAAATTGAACAATTGTATTAAAGACTTTAATACACTTCAGAGCCTGGCCGGAAGTTGATAATCGGCCCGGCATGAATAATCACCCTCGGGCTAAAGCCCTCGCGGTGATTATTAATTTTCCGGGCCAATTATCGCCTTCCGGCCCGGCTATGTCGTGTATTAACCTCTAAATAACCTCTAACACACGTTTGAAAGACCTACCCTGTTTTACATCAAAATGACAGGCAATGACTGGGAATTAAAAGTATATGTTAGCTGGTATGTTAGACGATTCTAGGAAAGTAAACCAGTTTATTCCCCCATAAAGTCTACTGATTTCTTCAATACAAAAATATAGAAGCAAATGTCTGAAACTATGAGATGAGTAGAGAAAGGTATTGTAAACCCACAGACTGGAATGTCACCATCTGGCAACCTGTGGATCATCCAATGGTGAGCTTACAGTGTTACAGGAAATTAAAGTGACCAATCATTTAATTTCCATTCAGCAGAGTGGAATTTTACACTTTTTACTGCTGATAATAGATTTCGAATGATTAATTGGCGGGCACTGTCAGGAGACAATTAGTTAGTTTTAATCTGTTAGATGCTATTATGCTAAAGTTAAAAATCATTGTTTTCAAGAACTACATTTTTTTGTATTATGATCAAAGAAGAACTATTTTACCTCACAATGAACAATGATTTCACTATAGCATCATTATTCAAACAATTCTTACAAACATTGCACATCATTAATTTTAAATACTTGTTCCAGTACTATTAATTAAAAGGTCAATGCTTCAAGGTATAAAGTGACATTTCAATCATGCAGTAGTCCTGGAATAGTTGAGGTGAACACGATATGATGACAGTATTTAATTATAAAGCTAGATGATTTGTAGCAAGGGAACGTATTATTGACCTATCCTTAAATACCATCATTAATCAAAAACAATAACTACAACAAATCTCTTTGGTAATGTAATATTAAAGAATATTCCATGCCAAATTACACGGTCTGAAAAAACAGACCCAGATAATAACAACATTACCAGTAGATGATTTTGTGTTTTCTCATAAACAGAAAGTTGGCAATAAAAAGTAAACAGCTGTTACTAAATTATTTATTACAAGTTGACTTTATTGCTAACCCAATTAAATGTGCATAAAAGTTAATTATGCCATTAAGTATTCAATTCCAATAAACATGCACATTCCAGCCTCCAGCTTATTATTAAATGGCTGTAATTACATTAGCACCTTGTCCACTATCGGCTATTTACAGACTGTCCATAATAAATAGCCATTCAGATCCTGGTTTTATGTTCTTTGTTATTAGATTCCGAACTACAAAATATATTAATGTGTTACAAATTGCTTAAAGACACAATAAATGAAGTGGGTTTCTCTGCCTAATTAATTAAGAGAATAAGCTTGTATGATAATAGATAGCAATTATCTTTTAAGTCAATTGTTCCTATGTCAAGTTACTGCCAAATGTGCATGCCAAAATTACTGGAGGGAATTCCACATTTTCTAATGAATGAAACATTATTCTTAAAGCAATAAAAAAGAACACTAACTTTGTCTTTCATCAGATATTGTCTTTGTGTGGTGACAAATCAGCCACCTTTATAACAAATGAGTGTTAATTAACATCTTTATGTGTATTTTAGTTGCTATAAAGGTAAAAACTTAAAGCTGAAATAAAACACTTCCGTTCATTATATTTTATCAAATAGATTCAACTGTTTGTTTAAGCATCGGACCATATATTTATTATACTGGATAAAAAGACCTTATTATAATTATTTACTGGAGTTTGGTCCCAAATGCTTTAGCTTATAACATATTTATAGCTGTAGTAGCAAGATATGTAGCCTCTAACTTAATTCACTAGACTAGGTACTTAGTACATTAAAACTGACTGCCCAAACACATCAATATAGATCACATCATGGCTCTCCTTGCCAGCAACATCAGCCAAATAAATCTATCCTAGTTGGACAGTACCGAATGTATACATGGCATAAGCATGCAATAACACAACAATATAGCATGATGTAGGGATTCAAATAAAATATTTAATTGCAAAAATGGCATCTGGCCCATATGCAAAACAAATATAAAAATACCAATACACAAAAAAATACAGAACTAATTGATGGTCATTAACAATTATAAAGGCAAAATGTAAATATATCAATATCATCTTCAATGGCACCCATAATTATCATTTAATACATTTATAACTTCCTCCACTGAAAATATGTACACAAAAAACCTTGAGGAAAAAGAGAAGGGTCATTAGGGAACTCAATTGAGGCATGGCTGTCAACAACACAATACAATCTGTGATGAAGCCTTCAACTTGTCTAGAAAGTAGTAAAACGACAACCCATGGTGGAACAGATCCCTCTCTCATATTCACAAGTTTTAGAGACCATTTTACCTCCAAAATGGAAAAGTTTACCCCAAACAAAAGAATTGCAACCACATTACACAAATGAAAAAAAGCTATAAAGATCACATCAAGATAGCATTGGAACCTTATTAAGATTCTGGAATCTCACAAAAGCTATTAAACGTGCCAATGAACTTTCCAGAATGTGCCCTGGGGACATAATGACTTTGATTAGTGGGTAGTGATAGATTGTTGTGCATTAGCCTTGATTTGTTGGTATGTTCACACTAACTGCTTCCAGCCAAACTGACCAAAAGCTAGAGTTTATTATTTAGTGTGAAAGCCATTTTCTTCAGCACAATAATGGAGACCACTCATTTTGTATGCACCCTTTTGCAACTTCTGAGTCCAGTATAACCCTGCATCATTTCTTTGAAAAGACATTAATACTATTTCTGCAGTCAGTGCTGCTTTGTTGGTTGTCCTTGTTATGTGTGGTTGTCTTTGTGATGAGTGGTTGACCTTGTGATATGTGGTTGTCCTTGTTATGTGTGGTTGTCCTTGTGTTGTGTGGTTGTCCTTGTGATGTGGGGTTGTCCTTGTGTTGTGTGGTTGTCCTTGTGATGTGGGGTTGTCCTTGTGAGGTGTGGTTGACCTTGTGATGTGGGGTTGTCCTTGTGATGTGGGGTTGTCCTTGTGATGTGGGGTTGTCCTTGTGATGTGTGGTTGACCTTGTGATGTGTGGTTGACCTTGTGATGTGTGGTTGTCCTTGTGATGTGAGGTTGTCTTTGTTATGTGTGGTTGTCCTTGTGATGTGGGGTTGTCCTTGTGATGTGGGGTTGACCTTGTGATTTGTGGTTGTCCTTGTGGTGTGTGGTTGTCCTTGTGATGTGGGTTGTCCTTGTAATATGTATTTGACCAATCTTCAGGTAAAGTTTGAGGTTCCATGCGTTGTTGAGTTATTGATAGGAAACCATTTGATTTACCAACGACACGCAGATCAGTCTATACATGCAAAGCACTATATTCCATAATCCAGGATAATTATTTACAAATGTGAGGGCACCAAAATGTATGCACATTTCTGGCAGCGAAATCTTCATGGAAAAATTTGATTTGACCTTGGATGACCCAATCTTAAAAGGGAACAAGATTTTGTACAGAAAGATATGCTACAATTGTGACATCTAGTGTGTATACAAAGGGTTCCTTTCATTTGACCAAGTAACCTAGTTTTTGAACACAGAGTTTGAAGTAAGAGTCTTACATACCAAACTGCTGACCAACTAACCAACAAAGACAGTCGGGTGAACCTAAATAGACTAGAATGTATATGAATTTACCATTTAGACAGTTCTTGTTTAAAAACTAAATAGACAATCTATGTAAAATAATAAGCAATAACTGAATGTGACAAGCTGTTAGTTCAACTAGTAGACATATGGAGCCACAAAGGACAGCCACCAGGCTATCCAATAATACGCTCAATAATACCAACACATTGAAGCTGGACCTATAAAATAAGACTACAAAGTTGATTTATGGAAATTTGCCCAAATTTTTTACAGCATATCAAAGACATCGTATAAGAGGTTACTTTTTATGTGTGTTTTATATGACATACATATTTTACATATCATAGTCAATCCAATGTGGCAACATTCCGTATTGAGTCTGAAAAAGTTTTTGTTTTGTTTAACTTTTTTTAATGCCACAATTTGCACACTCCTTGACATATGAAACTCGCAGAATTTTTAACCCACAAAAAACATATACATATTGCAAGTGCCTCCCTGGCATGAAGGCAGCAACCCCTGACATGAAGGCAGCAGCCCTGGCATGAAGGCAGCAACCCTGGCATGAAGGCAGCAACCCTGGCATGAAGGCAGCAACCCCGGCATGAAGGCAGCAGCCCTGGCATGAAGGCAGCAACCCCGGCATGAAGGCAGCAACCCTGGCATGAAGGCAGCAACCCCGGCATGAAGGCAGCAGCCCTGGCATGAAGACAGCAGCTCTGGCATGAAGGCAGCAGCCATGGCATGAAGGCAGCAACCCTGACATGAAGGCAGCAGCCCTGGCATGACCGCAGCAGCCCTGACAAGAAGGCAGCAACCATGGCATGAAGGCAGCAACCCTGGCATGAAGACAGCAACCCGGGCACGAAGGCAGCAGCCCAAGCATGAAGGCAGCAACCCCGGTATGAAGGCAGCAACCCTGGCATGAAGGCAGCAAACCCGGCATGAAGGCAGCAACCCTGGCATGAAGGCAGCAACCCCGGCATGAAGGCAGCAGCCCAGGCATGAAGGTAGCAGCCCTGGCATGAAGGCAGCAACCCTGGCATGAAGGCAGCAGCCCTGGCACGAAGGCAGCAACCCTGACATGAAGGCAGCAACCCCTGACATGAAGGCAGCAGCCCTGGCATGAAGGCAGCACCCTGGCATGAAGGCAGCAACCCTGGCATGAAGGCAGCAACCCCGGCATGAAGGCAGCAGCCCTGGCATGAAGGCAGCAACCCCAGCATGAAGGCAGCAACCCTGGCATGAAGGCAGCAACCCCGGCATGAAGGCAGCAGCCCTGGCATGAAGACAGCAGCTCTGGCATGAAGGCAGCAGCCATGGCATGAAGGCAGCAACCCTGACATGAAGGCAGCAGCCCTGGCATGACCGCAGCAGCCCTGACAAGAAGGCAGCAACCATGGCATGAAGGCAGCAACCCTGGCATGAAGACAGCAACCCGGGCACGAAGGCAGCAGCCCAAGCATGAAGGCAGCAACCCCGGTATGAAGGCAGCAACCCTGGCATGAAGGCAGCAACCCCGGCATGAAGGCAGCAACCCTGGCATGAAGGCAGCAACCCCGGCATGAAGGCAGCAGCCCAGGCATGAAGGTAGCAGCCCTGGCATGAAGGCAGCAACCCTGGCATGAAGGCAGCAGCCCTGGCACGAAGGCAGCAACCCTGACATGAAGGCAGCAACCCTGGCATGAAGGCAGCAGCCCTGACAAGAAGGCAGCAACCCTGGTATGAAGGCAGCAACCCTGGCATGAAGACAGCAACCCGGGCATGAAGGCAGCAGCCCTGGCATGAAGGCAGCAACCCTGGCATGAAGGCAGCAGCCATGGCATGCAGACAGCAACCCTGACATGAAGGCAGCAACCCTGTCATGAAGGCAACAACCCTGGCATGAAGACAGCGAGGAGTTGGTCTGCATGCATACATGTATTAGGTCTGTCCCTCAATTAATGGCATTATCAATTTTCTTATTTTTTTGTTTTACTGTAAAATCATTTAATTTCATTGGGAGGAAATTTCATTGTTTTATTTCGTTGGGACTTAAATTTGTGAATTTTGCATTTTAGGTAATAAAACAAGTGTAAAAATTAATGTTGGTCATTATACAGTCGGATAACGACTCCTGACCATTCAAGGGAAGAAGAAGAAGAAGAATGTTCGTTGGGATTTAAGTTCGTGGTTGAGGTGAACCACGAAATCCACGAAATTTAATCCCCCACGAAAATTAATGAATTTACAGTATCATTTACTTTTTTAACATATTTTGATGGGAATGAGCCACACCTGACACCAGTGTGACAACAACTTAAGGTATAATGACCCTGTATTTGGTCAAGCACCAGAATGACCGACAGACAGGATATATTTGAGCTCATATAGACCCTCATCAAAGAGGGAAGGAACAATATTTAATGTATGAAATTGTATTAGCTATTTTGTTTTCTGCAAATTCAGAATTAATTAGTAGGACATATTTCTTACCTTAAAACTGACATTTTAACTTATTCATACTGCATTATAATTCACGTAAAAAATTACCAAAATAAATCAACAAAGTTGTTGTGAAACATTTTTACAGATAGCAATCTCTGCGATCAAATGTAGAAAAGATCTTCAGTTACCCTAATGGTTGAAAATATGAAGAGTAATCAGGGGAAATAATCTAGAAAATCTTAATTTCTGGGAGTGACGGTGTCTATAATTAGTGTCATTACAGCAATAAAGTGAAATTATGCAAGTACTATCTCGTAACTTTATGACAGAACTATTCAGAATTATATACCAATATCATAAATAATGTGCCCGCCACTTTCATCATATAATGTACCAGCAATTTTCTTCCATCCCTCGGTATCTAAAACATCATGATAGAGAGCTGTAAGATTACATCAAGTAGGAGAATACTCCATAGAAGATAGAAAAGATATATCATTATTGAAGATGCCAGCTTAGTGAGAGCAGAAAAGTCACTTTCCCACACCACTTCACAATGTTCTCTTTAACTAATAATACCAGGAATTTCCTCACCGTAATATTTACTTTTAGTTCTTAGTAGTTCTTATGGCAAGTTAATAACAGACTTATAATCATTGTAAATTGCCAATATGTTGTAACCATGTTGTTTATAAGCGCATGCACTTAAATATTTTCAATTTATACTAAAATATAATCAGAAGGTTTGGTACATGCCAACTTTTTGGATTGGCTGACACGATAGTCGTCAGTGCCTTTGCACACCTGTAGCACACAATTAAAACATATATGGGTAGAATGGATGAAATTATAAGAATCGTCTATATTTTCCACGGTTGAATAAAAATACACGGAACCCATCCAAAGTTTTGATTTGCAATTTAGGAAGTCTAGTATCATACTTAATACGATGCAAGTAATTATTGTGACGTTAAATGACCGTAAGATATAGCTCTCTACTCTTTAAGGTCAGTAGAACGAAATGACGTAGCTTCCTGAAAAATCCTATCACCAAATTTGGATGGTAAATTACACGCAAATCAGAATAGTGAACAAAATATAGCAGAATATTGAAAAAAATAATGATATGTATAAATTCTATCAACATTTTTCTGCCAGCAATAAAATCCAGACATTTCATTGCCATATTTGTCTGCTAGTTAATCAAGCCAGTAATAAACGTATCCGGCATTCTTTACGGCAAAACTTTCATTAACTAGAACAACCGGTATCGACATCTCACAGATAAAGCAAAAAAATTAAAATGTCATTTCTTTTATGATGATGATTTAAACAGTGTGTGAAATGCTCAAGTTGGGTTCATTTTTCATTTGTTCATAACCCTTCACAATATTGGCACCAGAACCAAATTGTCAGGTATATAATTGACATGACACCTGCCACCAGGCAATTACCACTGGGATATTATTATAAAGTTTATCAAGTGATAATTTTCAGGGCACATTCTAGCTGCCGCATTATTGCAAATTTATCTGACAGGTGTAAACAAGCTACACTGTATCATTAGACAGTTTTTTGTGATACAAGTCCAAGTTTGATACTCTAGCACTTTCCTAAGACAAGCTCCTTAGTTTTTTAACAAGCCTGATATACCACTTCAAAGTACCGTCAGAGAATTGTACTGTTTTCAATTCAGGCTGAAAACTGACGTAACCTTTGGGGGAGCCATATGAAAACAGTTTAATTCTTTTACATATTTGATTTGAAAACTCTTAGTGTAAAAGGATTTCTAGATGATAAGCCATACTAACTATCAAACAGAAGATTTTCAAAGTCGTCTGATGCTGCAGGCATGATGTTAACAATCTTGCTAGAAGATCCCAGACTAGACTAATGATTGCTTCATGTATGATACATCAAAGCTGTAACAGTTCATGTGGTTTCAACCAACAGGATATTTGAAGTTTTCACTCATTTGATATTTTATTTTAGCTCCATGACCTATAATAGTTACATAAGATATAATGGGCTGGAACATTTTGAACAATTCAATTTTTTACCCTGAATTTGCATTCGGTGGGAGGGGGGACGTTAAACGGTCAAATTCCAACATCAAGTGATCGGAAGGATTTGAATGAAACATTTTACAGTTAGAGCCTTTCAAAAACATTCAAAATGACCAGTATGTATGAATACAGACAGAATACATTTCGAACATACAAGAATGTACCTTGAATTGCAATTCCAAAGGAATTATGGCTCATTCAGACTCTCGTGTGATAGGGGTATAAAAACCTACCAAACCTTATATTATAGCTAGGGAATTCATTACTTAAATGAGGCTACCATATGTATATCATTACACGAAAAAGATAGGGAGTTCATTGCACGAATCAAATTATCCTAGCTTTAAGAAACACAGTAAATTAACTGTATGCATTGGGATGAATATCAAGTTTGATTGGAAACTAATTAAATATTATTACCCTAGAAATATCAACATGTGTAAAACTTGAAATCCCGGATGAACAGCTACATGTTCTTTCAACGTGTTATTGTAGATAAGTTAATATAGACAAATTATGGACAATGACTTAAATTAATGTAAGAATGATATCTTCAGAAGCCTTGAGTTAAAATCTAGGGGTAGATATACTCAACAAAGACAGACACTCAACGTGGACATATGCCCAACATGGACATACACTCAACATGGACATATGCTCAACATGGACATACACTCAACGTGGACATATGCCCAACATGGACATACACTCAACATGGACATATGCTCAACATGGATATACACTCATATGGACATATACTCAACATGGACATATACTCAACATGGACATATGCTCAACATGGATATACACTCATATGGACATATACTCAACATGGATATATACTCAACATGGACATATACTCAACATGGACATATGCTCAACAAAGACAGACACTCAACGTGGACATATGCCCAACATGGACATACACTCAACATGGACATACACTCAACATGGACATATACTCAACATGGATATACACTCAACATGGACATATGCTCAACAAAGACAGACACTCAACATGGACATATGCTCAACATGGATATACACTCAACATGGACATATACTCAACAAAGACAGACACTCAACGTGGACATATGCCCAACATGGATATACACTCAATATGGACATATGCTTAACATGTTATAGTAGATAAGTTATAGACAAATTATGGACAATGACTTAAATTAATGTAAGAATGATATCTGCAGAAGCCTTGAGTTTAAATCTAGGGGTAGATATACTCAACAAAGACAGACACTCAACGTGGACATATGCCCAATATGGACATACACTCAACATGGACATATGCTTAACATGGATATACACTCAACATGGATATATGCTCAACATGGATATACACTCAACATGGACATATGCTCAACATGGACAGACACTCAAGGTGGACATATGCTCAACATGGACATACACTCAACATGGACATATGCTCAACATGGATATACACTCAACATGGACATATGCTCAACATGGACATACACTCAACATGAACATATGCTCAACATGGATATACACTCATATGGACATATGCTCAACATGGATATACACTATGCTCAACATGGATATACACTCAACATGGACATATGCTCAACATGGATATACACTCAACATGGACATATGCTCAACATGATTATACACTCAACATGGACATATGCTCAACATGGATATACACTCAACATGGACATATGCTCAATATGGACAGATACTCAAAATGGAGAAATGCACAATGTGGACATACACTCAAATGAACATATGCCCAACATGGACAGAAATCAACATGGACAAAAAGCCAACATGGACATACACGGTACACCCAACATGCACATGATTATTGCCACATGGACAGACAATAGGCATGGACATAGAATCAACATTGACATAGAATCAACATTGACATAAAATCAACATTGACATAGAATCAACTTGGTGAGACATGGTCATAAAATCATAATGGGCCTGCATTCCTCATAGATGTAACGCTCTGCATTGGCAGACATTGCATGGGTATAAACCAGCATGCATAAAACTCAACCTACATGCATGCAGACTCATTTTTTATATTTGTTGAATAACTTTCCTTTTAACCAATTAAACAGACACCTGTTTTTTTGTCAATTATACCATCAACACTTTAATTAAATTAACTGTGTGACTGCCAAATGCAGCACATGGATGCATATCATCGTAATCAATATATCTTAATACAAAGGCAAGAAAAACACATTTTTAATTGAAAAGCTGATAAAAATATTTTGAAAGTTTTTCCCATCATTTTGCTGGCAGGATTCCAAGTTTGAGTGAAAGTTTTCAGGTGTTCTCATTATTTCAAATTGCATACTACTAAACGTTGTAAAAAGTGGATTTACATTGATCTACTGATAAGCCCAAGGAGGCTTGCTGTTTACTAGTAAACATATTCCATTCATCAATCTATCAACAAGGCTATTCTGACAGACTTATATCAAAGTGATTGGCTGGAGGGTAGATTGTGAATCAAATCAAGATGTTAGTTGTAGTTCTGAGGAAAGATGATTTCAATGCCTACATATCAGTCAGCACTGTACTGTTAATCACTTTATATTTGTCTTATCTTTATTTTATAAATTACAATATGTGAGCCTAAATTCAGCTTAATTAATTTGTAATCATAGGTTCCTTTTAAGCTATGTCTATGAGTTACAGAAGTATATTTATACAGATTTATGAATTCACGACAAACCGACATGAATGACAAACTGCCATGAATGACGGTAATATAGCAAAGATATATCCCCAGGATAATATCCGACTTACAGTACTAGTATAAGGTTTACATCAAATCAGCTTACCGTGTATCTATAAAATATACGGTAGTAATATTCATAATTCTAACATGATTGGCCATTTTGTCTATATAGACAAAGAACACAATAATTTCATTGTATATCGGCCGATGTACAAAGAAAGTGATGTCACATTGTATTTTATGTGACGTCATACAGGTAAACAAGTAACATTAACAACATACACTTCCAAAGTAACACTGGCGTTATATCTTATAGTGCTTAAATCATGTTATAATGGAAATAAAATACTCAAACGACACACATTCGAGGTTAATTCCTATGAATAAGAATCCCATGCCATTGTATATCATTGTCAATATACTATGGGTTTTGTATTTTATTTCTTAATTCGATGGCTTAGAATTAGAAGGTCGTAAGTGCTACTTACGACCTTTTAAGATTCATACATATTTAGAATAAGCATCACAAATCGCTTCTTATGAGCCCATTTTCATAAAAATATGAACTTGTCATGTTGACCAAAATGACGTTGTAAAAGTTTGTTTTACCATAAGCAAAGACTAGATGTCAGACAGTTTTTCCGTGTTTTCTCAAAATATCGATTTGGTAGTTACGACTTCGAATTATATATACATCTTAAATTGTCCTTACACAATAATTAAACTTTTCTGTAATGATTGGTTGTTTAATACATTTATCTATTTTCTGTGACATTCACCACAAACAAAGCAAGATAAAGTTTTAGTAAAATATCACATCAACACTTTCTGTATAAGACATTATTTTATGGTGAGCTATTGCCCTTTGATATTTGCTTCATCAAGGCAGTAAACATTAAGAAGGTACAGTGGAAGAGATTTTCCTCCATAATTATTATGTCACCTATATTCCTCAGTATCTATAAACACATTGTAACATTTTTTCCCTTTCAATCAGGCACCATTATGATGGCTTTGAACCATATACAATAATTATACAGCATCATAAACAGTATTTATTGTGAGAAAAGGAACAATAACATATAGGGATAACATTGATTATACATAAAAATTCTACCCTACAAAACTCATTATTTAAGCATTCTGAGGAAATATCCTAGATTTGGCTTGAATGTCCTCCCAGGATTGTTTATAGTCCTTATTGCTTTCCTGGAAGGTTACGGCTGTGACAATTCAACCTCATTAGTGACACATTTATAATCACGTATAACACTTAGAAGTCAGGACCAGCTAGGACCTAATTGTTATCTGGTTAGAAAATGTCAGAAGAAAACCAGATTATTATGTAATAGGTAAATAGGGCAAGCAGCGCATCACAATTAACATGACACTACCAGAAAAACGAGTAGTGTTTCTATGGTCAGAACACTATGTTCATGGATGCTAAGCATGAATTAATCACAGATAAACAGCATTGTAAAAACAAAAAACAAAAATTGTTTTGGAAAATTTATATTTTTATATAAAGGTTTATTTGTTCTATAGAAAAATAATAAATTTTCAAAAAAAAAGTTTTCGTTTTCAACGATACAGTTACCTGTGGCATTAGTTGGACAAGAAATGTACAACCATAACATAACTAAATGTTTCTCAACAATGTGACAGTTAAATGTCTAACAGCACCAACAGATTTGTAACAGCACCAGATTAACCTGTACTCGAGTCAGAACTTAAACTTTGAAGCAAGAAACTTCTCCAAATGCAGTGGAATATCAACCTTATTGTCAAATTTTTAGGGAAAAGTATGACCTGCCACATCTGGGAATCAGACCCAGATTGCTCGGTTACAAATGACCACATCAACTAATGGACAATGGCTGCTGCTGCTGTTGGATAGATTGTCAAATATTACATCAAATATATAAATATGTAATCGAGTGCATCAGGATGTTGAAGATTTATTAACCCCCTTATGAAACCTAATCTCTGTCTAATATCAATCCAGCACAAATATAAAGTAGCATCTGTGTAATATAACCTTCAATCAGACCATTACCAACTTTCTGGCAAACTATGTTATTTAATTAGATTCTATAAGTCAGAACAGGATATCATCTAGACTTAATTCATGTCCAGATTTTATGTAAGATTTCAATACAATTAATAAGTCATCAATAGAAAAAAGATGGACTGTTACGGAACCAATATAATTCTGAATGTCAGACTGATCTATCTTGTAACTTCTAGCCATCAGATAGCAACAAACCTAACTATTTAAAGCAGACTAAGCTAATATAGCAGAGTCAGCGTTTAATCCCCGAGGTTCTTCCTTGGTGAATAATCATGGTACCCCCATTGCGATATATACCCTGATACTAGTATGTGGTTTTGTAGTGACTATTGGGACTGATGCGACCATGATAGGCACCCAGCTTGCTCAGGTGGCAGTGTGATGGGTTTGAGTGCTGAAGTCAGTAGTAATACTAATACTAAGGGTGATCGGTTTGAGTGCTGAAGTCACTAGTAATACTAAGGGTGATGGGTTTGAGTGCTGAAGTCACTAGTAATACTAATACTAAGGGTCATGGGTTTGAGCCCTACCACCAGGCACACTAGTTCCTCCTTTAATAGTCTTACTTTAGTCTCAGTATTGAAATACATGATCGCCTGTTGCTACATAATGGGAGTGTTCAGTGCTGCCATGGTACTTTAAAATAATACAAACATGTATATGAACATGTGCATGCAAGCTGTTTTTAATTTACCCGGCAAATATCTGCAAAAGTTAAATGTGTCACGCTGAATCAACAAGTAACATGGTGATCTCTGAAAGCCGGTATAATTCCAAGATAGAACAGTGAACTGTTACCAGATAAAGAAGAGAGGAATTCCATGAAGAAAAAGACAAAAACAATTCTTTAAGCATGCAAAATCTAATTAGTTTCACAGAAAATAATTGGAAAATAAAACTAAACACAATTAGAAGATTGTATTATGCTTGTTATAAGGCCAAGGAGACAATATAGACAAAGATATATATAGCCTAGAGACAATTAAACCAACTTATAAACCCTAAAATCTATCATGTCACATTGCATGTCGCATGCTACCTGCTGCGTGATACTGGTTACATATCTATTATATTGTCTGTACGTCACATCGCATGTCACATTGCATGTAGCATGCTACCTGCTGCGTGATACTGCTAAAATTTCTTTAATATTGTCTGTACGTCACATTGCATGACGCATCCTGCTGCGTGATTTACGTAGCGTATTGTTTTGTCTGTACATCAAGTTGCATGTTGAGACAATTGGCCAAACTTTCAGGATTATAAATTAAACAGTTTGTAGTATATTCAGTGTAAATTACACCGATGTAAATTATGCAGTCTATAGTGTTTTCAATGTACATTACACCAATAAAAATTAGTCTGTAGTGTATTCAATGTACATTACACCAATGTAAATTACAGTGTGTAGTGTATTCAATGTACATAACATCAATGTAAATTATATAGTTTGTAGTGTATTCAGTTTACATTACACCAATGTAGATTATATAGTTTGTAGTGTATTCAATGTACATTACACCAATGTAAATTATATAGTTTGTAGTGTATTCAATGTACATTACACCAATGTAAATTATAAAGTTTGTAGTGTATTCAATGTACATTACACCAATGTAAATTATAAAGTTTGTAGTGTATTAAATGTACGTAGCAATAATGTAAATTAAACAGTTTGTAGTGTATTCGGTGGCACGGTGGTCGAGTGGATAGCCTGCTTGACTGCTGATCGAAAGGTCCTGGGTTCGATCCTCGGCCGGGGCACTTGATCATTTCTGAAACGCTTTTCTGTGTTTCCCACCTAACTAGAGATGAACTGCTTAGCAACCCAGAGGTAGTCTCGCGTGTATCGGTGCTATACACCGGGCACGTTAAAGAACAAAGGTTTCTCTTCGGAAAGAGCTAGGGCATCGCGCCCGGATACCTTGTATCACACCACTGTCTCTTCCACCTGCTGTCCCTTCAGCAAAAACACTAGACCCCATTGGAAATAAGTGCTTGCACTTTCATGTGTTATCCTTGACCGAGCGGTTTAAATAATTACATTCAGTGTACAAAACAACAATGTAAATTATACAGTTTGTAGTGTATTCAGTGTACATAACAACAACGTAAATTATGCAGTTTGTAGTGTTTTGAGTTTACATTACACCAATGTAAATTATATAGTTTGTGGTGTATTCAATGTACATTACACCAATGCAAATTATATAGTGTGTGTTGTATTTAGAGTACATTAAACATCTTAATGTAAATCATACAGTTACATTACACCAATGCAAATTATATAGTAGTATTGTATTCAGAGTACATTAAACATCTTTATGTGAATCATACAGTTACATTAACCCAATGTTAATTCCATAGTTTCTAGTGTATCCAGTGTACATTAAACATCTTTATGTGAATCATACAGTTACATTAACCCAATGTTAATTCCATAGTTTCTAGTGTATTCAGAGTACATTAAACATCTTTATGTGAATCATACAGTTACATTAACCCAATGTTAATTCCATAGTTTCTAGTGTATTCAGAGTACATTAAACATCTTTATGTGAATCATACAGTTACATTAACCCAATGTTAATTCCATAGTTTCTAGTGTATTCAGTGGTGTAAATTATACAGTTTGCAGTATGTACAGCACAACAAGATGATGAACCTGAACTCAACACTATGTAATGTGAAAGCGAATATTATTCCAGTATTCTACTACAGTCTGTTTCACTTTTATGCTTCTGATATTATTACTGGGTACAACTAATAAAAACTACAATACTGGTATAGCTAGTATGTGATGAAAATCAGACACAGCTCCGTGAATTATTTCAAGTCAATATAAATCAACTTAGTAAATCAATGAGCTATACTTTCCATTAGCTTTTTCTACAGCAACTACCAAAGATCCAAGTCATGTAGACAAAATTAAATTCTCTAAGTAGTAGACTATCTTCTCCTAAAAAGAAGCTTCAGAAAAATTACAGAGAAGAAATTGTGCCGAAGATTAACCGTGGTAGAGAAATTAGATAAGGATAAGTTGACCAAATATGTGTGTCATTTACAACAATGTCTTCTAACGGTTCCAATGCTTCAAGCACCCAACTTAAAGTTTTCTTTTCTGAAGTAGTTTGTTGCTGACATTTAATTTGTCTGCTTACAGTAATTGCTTTCGGTCCAGTCTGCACAAAACAGCTCAGTAATGTATATAAAAGAAAATCAAATGCCACATATAGCTTGACCAGATTAAACTGAGACTCCTTGCATAATTCGTAAAAGTCCGGAGAGAATGGTATATAGTAAATTAACATACAAATCGAATACGACCGAGCACAACTGGACAAGCTTTACAGACTTTGATGAGTGTCAGTTGAATCTGGTCAAGCGCTATAGTAAAACATACCACACATAACTTTAAACAGAGGCTGTATGATGACAATCTAAGTAATATTTTCAATTTGAAATCAGTTTGAGTCCATTTATTTAAAAGGTAAGGACAGAAGATCATTTCAGTGCAAACTCAGTACCTTAAGAACATTGAGTGGTGATTTAAGGAACATTCTAACACCGTCTATGTTTAGCTCCGTGTAAACGTATAGGACTGTACCGTGGTACGGCCTTCGTGATTAAATCCTATGCATATGAACTCCAAACAGTGATATATTGGACGGTATATCACAGAAAACTAAGATCTATTTCCTACTATTAGGGCCAATGCCTGAACATTTGTTTTCAAGAATGTTTGAGCCATTGAAAACAAAGATATGGAACAAACATCTGACCATTCTCAAAATATCAAACAAGTAACATTAAAATGGTTAATTCCTTTGAGAAAGGTATAGTTACTTTCTTACCAGTGAACAGGAATAACACTAAGCTGTCTGTGTGAATTGATGTTCCAAAAGTTGCTTTGTAGATGTGGAATATATAAATGATGTGTTTATATTGGAAGCATGCACGTGGCACACGGCCATACAATACAGTAATCACAGGATGTTTTGCCAGAAGTAAATCCTGGCGTGTCGGAGAATATAAGACTATAATCTATTTAGCTGAAAGCATATCTTTAAATAAACACAAAGTAATATGAAACAAAGATGCTTGTTTTGATTCATTGTCGTCAACCTTGTATAACATCAACTTTGTATAACATCAACTTTGTATAACATCGACTTTGTATAACATCGACTTTGTATAACATCAACTTTGTATAACATCAACTTTGTATAACATCAACTTTGTATAACATCGACTTTGTATAACATCGACTTTGTATAACATCAACTCAGTATAACATCGACTTTGTATAACATCGACTTTGTATAACAACGACTTTGTATAACATCAACTTTGTATAACATCGACTTTGTATAACATCGACTTTGAATAACATCAACTCTGTATAACATCGACTTTGTATAACATCCACTTTGTATAACAACGACTTTGTATAACATCAACTTTGTATAACACCAACTTTGTATAACATCGATTTTGTATAACATCAACTTTGTATAACATCAACTTTGTATAACATCGACTTGGTATAACATCAACTTTGTGTAACATCAACTTTGTATAACATCAACTTTGTATAACATCGACTTTGTATAACATCAACTTTGTATAACATCGACTTTGTATATCATCAACTTTGTGTAATATCGACTTTGTATAACATCAACTTTGTGTAACATCAACTTGGTATAAAATCAACTTTGTATAACATCAAATTTGTATAATATCAACTTTGTATAAAATTTCAACTTTGTATAATATCAACTTTGTATAACATCAACTTTGTATAGGTTCAACTTTGTATAACATCAACTTTGTGTAGGTTCAACTTTGTGTAACATCAACTTTGTGTAACATCAACTTTCTATAACATCAACTTTGTGTAACATCAACTTTGTATAATATCAACTTTGTATAAAACAACTTTGTATAAAATTTCAACTTTGTATAATATCAACTCTGTATAACATCAACTTTGTATAGGTTCAACTTCGTGTAACATCAACTTTGTATAACATCAACTTGTATAACATCAACTTGTATAACATCAACTTTGTATAACATCAACTTTGTATAACATCGACTTTGTATAACATCAACTTTGTGTAACATCAACTTGTATAACATCAACTTTGTATAATATCAACTGGTATAACATCAACTGTGTATAACATCAATTTTGTATAACATCAACTTTGTATAACATCAACTTTGTGTAACATCAACTTTGTATAGGTTCAACTTTGTATAACATCAACTTTGTGTAGGTTCAACTTTGTGTAACATCAACTTTGTGTAACATCAACTTTCTATAACATCAACTTTGTGTAACATCAACTTTGTATAATATCGACTTTGTATAAAACAACTTTGTATAAAATTTCAACTTTGTATAATATCAACTTTGTATAACATCAACTTTGTATAGGTTCAACTTTGTGTAACATCAACTTTGTATAACATCAACTTGTATAACATCAACTTGTTTAACATCAACTTTGTATAACATCAACTTTGTATAACATCAACTTTGTATAACATCGACTTTGTATAACATCAACTTTGTGTAACATCAACTTGTATAACATCAACTTTGTATAATATCAACTTGTATAACATCAACTGTGTATAACATCAATTTTGTATAACATCAACTTTGTATAACATCAACTTTGTGTAACATCAACTTTGTATAACATCAACTTGTATAATATCAACTTTGTGTAACATCAACTTGTATAACATCAACTTGTGTAACATCAACTTGTATAACATCAACTTTGTATAATATCAACTTGTATAACATCAACTTTGTATAACTTCAACTTTGTATAACATCAACTTTGTATAACATCTACTTTGTCATAATTTTCTACTCCGAAACAAACATTGTGACCAAGTTTCACAAAGATTTAGTAAAAATGTGACTAAATTTACAGCTGTAATAATTGATTAGAAATTAAGGTACAAGTTTGTAACAAAGACGTACCAGCATGATCACAATAACTTGCCTATTAACATATTATCACTGTGCTTCTTAAAGGTGAGCCAAAAGGCAAACAGCACTTTTCAGTCTTGGCATATGAATTTCACCAATTACTTCAAGATAACTTGTTATACTATATTCAAATTGCAGGAAAGCACCAAGAGGCTATAGACGGATTTAATTATTATTGAATCTAATAAATGCCAAATGACTTCACTTTGTATAAAATCAACCAATAACCTCTAACACACATTTGAAAGAGCTACCCTGTTTTACATCAAGATGACCGACAATGACTGGGAATTAGAAGTAAATGTTAGCTGGTATGTTAGACGATTCTAGGAAAGTTAACCAGTTTATTCCTCCATAAAGTCTACCGATTTATTCAATACAAAACTATGGTAGCAAATGTCCAAAACAATATTAAAGATGAGTAGAGGATAGGATTGTAACCAGTGAATGGAATGCCACACTCGTACTTCATTCCCGTTACCAGAAACTCTAGACAAACAGATCCTGAAACATTCCAACTGCCACAGTGTCGAACACAGTACAGACTTAACTCCTTCTTCCCAAGAACGATCAGGGACTGGAACAAGTTACCAACAGACATCCAGTCAGTCGATGCCCTCAAGGAACGACTGACCAAACAGTGTTTCCATTTTTCTAAATAGCCTTGTTTTTAACCTTTTAATCTTTTTCTTATTTCATACTTTTATCCATATTTCTATACTAGTTTTTCTTTTTGCGCAAACACTGGCAAAATCCTGAACCTGTTGATGGTGGCCGGAAAGTGGAAGAAGAATAAGAACCTGGGGATCATCTAAATAAATGGTGAGCTTTCAGTGTTACAGGAAATTATACTGACCAATCATTATATTTCCACTCAACAGAGTAGAATTTTACACTTTTTACTGTTGATAATCGATTTTCCAATTATTATTGGCAGGCTAGGGCAGGCTTTAATGGGCTAGTTTAAATCTGTAAGATGCTATTATATTAAAGTTAAAAGTCAGTGTTTTCAACAACTGAATGGATCAAAGAATTATTTTACCTTATAATGAACAATGTTTTCATTATAAAATCATTATACAAACTTCATTAATTTTAAATATTCGTTACAGTACTTGTAATTAAAAGATCAATGCTTCTCTGAGGTAAGTGACATTTCAATCACGTAGTCCTGGAATAGTTAAGGTGAACACGATATGATGACAGTATTTAATTATAAAGGCAAGATAGATGATATATAGCAAGGGAACGTATTTTTTATCTATCCTTAAATACCATCATTAATCAAAAACAATAACTACAACAAATCTCTTTGGTAATGTAATATTAAAGAATATTCCATGCCAAATTACACGGTCTGAAAAAACAGACCCAGATAATAACAACGTTACCAGTAGATGGTTTTGTGTTTTCTCATAAACAGAAAGTTGGCAATAAATAGTAAACAGCTGTTACTAAATTATTTATTACAAGGTGACTTTATTGCTAACCCAATTAAATGTGCATAAAGTTAATTATGCCATTTAGTATTTAATTCCAATAAACATGCAAATTCCAGCCTCCAGCTTATTATTAAATGGCTGTAATTACATTAGCACTTTGTCCACTATCGGCTATTTACAGACTGTCCATAATAAATAGCCATTCAGATCCTGGTTTTATGTTCTTTGTTATTAGATTCCGAACTACAAAATATATTAATGTGTTACAAATTGCTTAAAGACACAATAAATGAAGTGGGTTTCTCTGCCTAATTAATTAAGAGAATAAGCTTGTTTGATAATAGATAGCAATTATCTTTTAAGTCAATTGTTCCTATGTCAAGTTACTGCCAAATGTGCTTGCCAAAATTACTGGAGGGAATTCCACATTTTCTAATGAATGAAACATTATTCTTAAAGCAATAAAAAAGTACACTAACTTTGTCTTTCATCAGATATTGTCTTTGTGTGGTGACAAATCAGCCACCTTTATAACAAATGAGTGTTAATTAACATCTTTATGTGTATTTTAGTTGCTATAAAGGTAAAAACTTAAAGCTGAAATAAAACACTTCCGTTCATTATATTTTATCAAATAGATTCAACTGTTTGTTTAAGCATCGGACCATATATTTATTATACTGGATAAAAAGACCTTATTATAATTATTTACTGGAGTTTGGTCCCAAATGCTTTAGCTTATAACATATTTATAGCTGATGTTGCAAGATATGTAGCCTCTAACTTAATTCACTAGACTAGGTACTTAGTACATTAAAACTGACTTCCCAAACACATCAATATAGATCACATCATGGCTCTCCTTGCCTGCAACATCAGCCAAATAAATCTATCCTAGTTGGACAGTACCGAATGTATACATGGCATAAGCATGCAATAACACAACAATATAGCATGATGTAGGGATTCAAATAAAATATTTAATTGCAAAAATGGCATCTGGCCCATATACAAAACAAATATAAAAATACCAATACACAAAAAAATACAGAACTAATTGATGGTCATTAACAATTATAAAGGCAAAATGTAAATATATCAATATCATCTTCAATGGCACCCATAATTATCATTTAATACATTTATAACTTCCTCCACTGAAAATATGTACACAAAAAACCTTGAGGAAAAAGAGAAGGGTCATTAGGGAACTCAATTGAGGCATGGCTGTCAACAACACAATACAATCTGTGATGAAGCCTTCAACTTGTCTAGAAAGTAGTAAAACGACAACCCATGGTGGAACAGATCCCTCTCTCATCTTCACAAGTTTTAGAGACCATTTTACCTCCAAAACGGAAAAGTTTACTCCAAACAAAAGAATTGCAACCACATTACACAAATGAACAAAAGCTATAAAGATCACATCAAGATAGCATTGGAACCTTATTAAGATTCTGGATTCTCACAAAAGCTATTAAACGTGCCAATGAACTTTCCAGAATGTGCCCTGGGGACATAATGACTTTGATTAGTGGCTAGTGATAGATTGCTGTGCATTAGCCTTGATTTGTTGGTATGTTCACACTAACTGCTTCCTGCCAAACTGACCAAAAGCTAGAGTTTATTATTTAGTGTGAAAGCCATTTTCTTCAGCACAATAATGGAGACCATTCATTTTGTATGCACCCTTTTGCAACTTCTGAGTCCAGTATAACCCTGCATCATTTCTTTGACAAAGGCATTAATACTATTTCTGCAGTCAGTGCTGCTTTGTACATGCACATGTATTAGGTCTGTCCCTCAATTAATGGCATCATCAAATTTCTTAATTTTGGTTTTGTTTTATCAATTACTTTTTGAACATATTTTGATGGGAATGTGAAACACATGGCACCAGTGTGACAACAACATAGGGTATGCATTTGGTCAAGCACCAGAATGACCGACAGACAGGACATATTTGAATTATATACAACCTTATCAAAGAGGGAAGGAACAAAATTAATGCAAAAAAATTGTATTAGCTATTTTGTTTTCCGCAATTCAGAATTACTTAATGGATATGTTTCTTCCCTTAAAACTGCCATTTTAACATATTAGCACTACATCATAATTCACGAAAAATAGTCGAAATAAATCAACAAAGTTGTTGTGTAACATTTTTACAGATAGCAATCTTTGAGATCAAAATATAGAAAAGATCTTCAGTTACTCTAATGAGTGATAATATGAAGCGTAATCAGGGGAAATAATCTAGAAAATCTTAATTTCTGGGAGTGACGGTGTCTATAATTAGTGTCATTACAGCTATAAAGTGAAATTATGCAAGTACTATCTCGTAACTTAATGACAGAACTATTCAGAATTATATACCAATATCATAAATAATGTGCCCGCCACTTTCATCATATAATGTGCCAGCAATTTTCTTCCATCCCTCGGTATCTAAAACATCATGATAGAAAGCGGTAAGATTACATCAAGTAGGAGAGTATTGCATAGAAGATAGGAAAGATATATCATTATTGAAGATACCAGCTTAGTGAGAGCAGAAAAGTCACTTTCCCACACCACTTCACAATGTTCTCTTTAACTAATAATACCAGGAATTTCCTCACCGTAATATTTACTTTTACTTCTTAGTAGTTCTTATGGCAAGTTAATAACAGACTTATAATCATTGTAAATTGCCAATATGTTGTAACCATGTTGTTTATAAGCGTATGCACTTAAATGTTTTCAATTTATACTAAAATATAATCAGAAGGTTTGGTACATGCCAACTTTTTGGATTGGCTGACATGATAGTCATCAGTGCCTTTGCACACCTGTAGCACACAATTAAAAACATAAAGAGGTAGAATGGCATCCAGGCATCCATTTATTACAGACTAAATGCCCAAATTTGAATATTTCCCAATCATAAATACACATGTATCACTTTTTACCAGAACAAAAAGTATACATTGAAAATACCATCTTTTCATAGTCACATTATGTGAGGAGTTTGACACAAAAGACTTTTCATAAAATGGCAAAGAGCAATAATTCTGGCACAAAATGGACACCACAAAAATTCCATAGTCACTGGGAATGAGATTGTTAATCTTCGCGAATGTGAAGAAAATCTGATTTACATAGTATCTAAGGAGTTCAATATGCAAGATTTTATTATATGAAATATTTCATTGTTGAATTAATCTTCGGTCAATATCAAAATTAAATAACTATACACAAAAACAGTTAATTCATCATTGTTCTGATACAGGAGGTTTTCATGGAAATTTCTACTCATTTATGGCATGTTTTCAAACTAGGAAGGCATAAGACTATCAGACGAGTGTTGCAAGTCTCGGGTTCAATCTCAGGCTGTAAATGGTACAAACATTTCTTTTGGTAGGCGCTGAGCATAAAAGGAAATCCCAATCCTCCCTCATACCCTCGTGATAATGGTTATAGCATCAGAAATGAGGTGTCGTGAGTGCTTAATGTAAGTTACAAAAACTTGTTTTGCAATCAACTTTAAATAGATTAGTACAAAATAAATAAACTAAACAAGACTATCATTGGTAAAATCATCAGAAAGCCTATAATATTGAGGCTTGAATTGTATCAGTTGTAAAACCATTAAAGTGTATGTTTTCATATCCATTAGATCATTTTTTGCTACAGCCTTTAACAGAAACTCTCTTTGTGATTAATTGGACATGTGAATTGTTCGTGTTCTAGAACAACCTAAGTCAACAGTTGAAATTATAGGAATCGTCTATTTTTTCGACGGTTGAATAAAAGTACACGGAACCGATCCAAAGTTTTAATTTGCAATTATGGTAGCCTAGTGTCATACTAAATACGATGCAAGTATTTATTTTGACATTAAAGAGGCGTTCCCTATAACTTTGATTGTTTAAATCAATTTAGGAATATTATACAATAAATGAGAATCATTATTGCTTAAACTCCTCAAATTTTCAACAAAAAGCTCTCACTTATTAACAAGAAAAGAATGAAAACATATTCCGTAATGAGCCAAAATAGTCACGAGTTGTTTCCCTTTGTTCACATAATAATAAATCGCTGGAAGCAACTTGACCATATTTTTGACATTATGGAGACATATTTGCGCACACTTTCTTCTGACAAATTATGATAATTTATAATGCTTTGTACATTTAGCTCATTAAATGTGATAGTAGAGAAAAATATGATAGTTATAGGGAGTGCCTCTTTAAATGATCGTAAGATGTAGCTCTCTACTCTTTAAGGTCAGTAGAACAAAATGATGTAGCTTCCTGAAAAATCCTATCACGAAATTTGGATGGCACAGAATAGTGAACAAAATATAGCAGAATATTGAAAAAATAATGATGTGTATAAATTATATCAACATTTTTCTGCCAGCAATAAAATCCACACATTTCATTGCCATATTTGTCTGCTAGTTAATCAAGCCAGTAATAAACGTATCCGGCATTCTTTACGGTAAAACTTTCATTAATCTAGAACAACCGTTATCGACATCTCGCAGATAAAGCAAAAATATAAAAATGTCATTTTTTTATGATGATGATTTAAACATTGTGTGTAATGCTCAAGATGGGTTCATTTTTCATTTGTTCATAACCCTTCACAATATTGGCACTAGGACCAAATTGCCAGGTATATAATTGACATGACACCTGCCACAAGGCAATTACCACTGGGATATTATTATAGTTGTATCAAGTGATAATTTTCAGAGCACCTTCTAGCTGCCGCATTATTGCAAATTTGTCTGACAGGTGCAAACAAGCTACATTGTATCATGAGACAGTTTTTTGTGATGCAAGTCCGAGTTTGATACTCTAGCACTTTCCAAGGACTATAGCTCCTTGGTTCTTTAACAAGCCTGATATACCACTTTTAGGTTTTGTCAGAGAATTGCACTGTTTTCAATTCAGGCTCTGATGGAAATGAAAACTTATGAGCTTTATAAAAACAGTTTAATTCTTTTACAGAACACACAGGGCTAATTTTGATTTGAAAACTCTTAGTGTAAAAGGATTTCTAGATGCTCAGCCATACTAACTATCAAACAGAAGATTTTCAAAGTCGTCTGATGCTGCAGGCATGATGTTAACAATCTTGCTAGAAGATATCTGAATAGACTAATGCTTGCTTCATGTATGATACATCAAAGCTGTAATAGTTCATGAGGTTTCAACCAACAACAAGATATTTGAAGTTTTCACTCATTTGATATATTATTTTAGCTCCATGACCTATAATAGTTACATACGATTCAATGAGCTGGAACATTTTGAACAATTATAAAATTTTTACCTTGAATTTGCATTCGGGAGAGAGAGGCGTGTTCTGGCATTAAACTGTCTATATATTAAATTCCAACAACACGTGATCTGAAGGCTTTGAATGAAAAAAAATACATTTAGAGCCTTTGAAAAACATTTAAAATGACCAGTATGTATGAATACAGACAGAATACATTTAAAACATACAAGAATGTACATTGAGTTGCAATTCCGAAAGAAATTCTGGCTCTTTCGATTCTCGTGTGATAGGGGTATAAAAAAAACCTACCAAACCTTATATTGCTAGGGAATTCATTACTTAAATGAGTCTACCATATGTAATTCATTACACAAGAAAGATAGGGAGTTCATTGCACGAATCAAATTATCCTAGCTATAAGAAACACAGTAAATTAATTGTATGCATTGGGATGAATATCAAGTTTGATTGGGAAACTAATTAAATAGATCTATTAGTACCCTAGAAACATCAACATGTATAAAACTTGAAATCCCAGATGAATAGCTACATGTTCTTTCAACATGTTATTGTAGATAAGTTACATACAAATTATGGACAATGACTTAAATTAATGTAATAATGATATCTGCAGAAGCCTTGAGATATTCGTACTCAACAAAGACAGACACTCAAGATGGACATACACTCAACAAGGAAATATACTCAACATGGACATTCACTCAATATGGACAAATGCCCAACAGTGGTAGACACTCAATATGGACAAATGCCCAACATGAGCAGACATTCATATGAACATAATTATGAACAACATGGACAGACAATCAATATGAACAGATACTCAATATGGACAAATGCCCAACATGGGCAGACATTCATATGGATAAATGCCCAATGTGGACATACATTCATCTGAACATATGAACTGGACAGACAATCAACATGGACAAAAAGCCAACATGGGCATACATGGTACACTCGACATGCACATGATTTTTGCCACATGGACATACACTAGGCAAGGACATAGAATCAACTTGGTGAGACATGGTCATAAATCATAATGGGCCTGCATTTCTTATAGATTACACTCTGCATTGGAAGACATTGCATGGGTATAAATCAGCATGCATAAAACTCAACCTACAGCCATGCAGATTCAATTTTTATATTCGTTGAATAACTTTCCTTTTAACCAATTAAACAGACACCTGTTTTTTTGTCAATTAAACCATCAACACTTTAATTAAATTAACTGTGTGACTGCCAAATGCAGCACATGGATGCATATCATCATAATCAATACATCTTAATACAAAGGCAAGAAAAATATTTTTTCTTTGAAAAGCTGATAAAAATATTTTGAAAACTTTTTTCCCATCATTTTCCTGGCAGGATTCCAAGTTTGAGTGAAAGTTTTCAGGTGTTCTCATTATTTCAAATTGCATACTACTAAAAGTAGTAAAAAGTGGATTAACATTGATCTACTGATAAGCCCAAGGAGGCTTGCTGTTTACTAGTGAACATATTCCATTCATCAAGCTATCAACAAGACTTTTCTGACAGACTTATGGATTTAAGTGATTGGCTGGAGGGTAGTTTATGAATCTAATCAAGATGTTAGTTGCAGTTCTGTGGAAAGATGATTTCAATACCTAGATATCAGTCAGCACTGTACTGTAAATCACTGTATATTTGTGTTATCTTTATTTTATTTATAACAATATATGAGCCTTAATTCAGCTTAATTAATTGGTGATCAAAGGTTTCTTTTAAGCTATGTCTATGTGTAATACAAGTATATTTACACAGATTTATGAATTCACGACAAACTGACATGAATGATGGTAATATAGCAAAGATAAATCTCCAGGATAATACCTGACTTACAGTAGATCTATAAGGTTAATGTTAAATCAGCTTCAACATGTAAGGTATATCTATAGAATAAAGTAATATTCATAATTCTATCGGCCGATATACAAAGAAAGTGACGTCACATTGTATTTTTGTGATGTCATACAGGTAAACAAGTAACGTAAACAACATAATCTTCCAAAATAACACCGGCGTTATATCCTATAGCGAGTTTAAAACATGTTAGAATCAAAATAAAATACTCAAACGCCATAATATACATATATAGGCTAATATACAATGGTTTGTCGTCCTGACGCTTGTTATTAACCACTCAGGCCAACGACCTTCGAGTTAATTCCTATGCATAAGAACCTCATTCCACTGTATATCAGTCAATATACTACCGTTTTTCACATTTTATTTCTTAATTATATATACATCTTATATTGTCCTTACACAATAATTAAACTTTTCTTTAATTGTTGGTTGTTTAATACATTTATCTATTTTCTGTGACATTCACCACAAACAAAACAAGATAAAGTTTTAGTAAAATATCCCATCAACACTTTCTGTCTTAGACATTATTTTCTGGTGAGTTATTGCCCTTTGATATTTGCTTCATCATGGCAGTTAACATTAAGAAGGTATAGTAGAAGTGAATTTCCTCCATAATTATTATGTCACCTTTATTCCTCAGTATCTATAAACACATTGTAACGTTTTTTCCCTTTCAATTAGGCACCATTATGATGGCTTTGAACCATATACAATAATTATACAGCGTCATAAACAGTATTTATTGTGAGAAAAGGAACAATAACATCGGATAACATTGATTATACATAAAAATTCTATCCTACAAAACTCATTATTTTAGCATTCTAAGGAAATATTCTAGATTTGGCTCAGATGTCCTCCCAGGATTTTTTATAGCCTTATTGCTTTCCTGGAAGGTAGCTGTGACCATTCAACCTCATTAGCGACACATTTATAATCATATAAAAACGAGTTGTGCTTCTATGGTCAGAACACTTTATTCATGGATGCTTAGCATTCATTAATTGGACAAGAAATGTACCACCATAACATAACTGAATGGTTGAATGGTTATTCCAGTTTAATGCTGTTTCTTTTTACATGTGTAACAGCACCAGAATAACCACAGTTTTCCTGGACTGTACTCAAGTCAGAACTTGCCCTTTCACAATTAGGAAGAAGGACCTTCTCCCAATGCAGTGGAAAATCAAATTTATTGGCAAATTTTCATGGAAAGGTATGACCTGCAACATCCGGGAATCAAAACCAGATCGCTTGGTATGGATTCCAGCGCACTTAAACCACTGGACAATGTCTGGCACTGGATGATTCTGCCTAACCTCTGGACACCGGCTGCTACTGAAGGATCTGCCTAACCACTGGACCATTTCTGCCACTAGTAGGATCTACCTAACCACTCGACAACGGCTGCTACTGGAAGGATCTGCCTAACCACTGGACCATGTCTGCCACTAGAAGGATCTGCCTAACCACTCGACAACGGCTGCTACTGGAAGGATCTGCCTAACCACTGGACAAAGGCTGCCACTGGAAGGATCTACCTAACCACTGGACAACGGCTGATACTGGAAGGATCTGCCTAACCACTGGACCATGTCTGCCACTAGAGGGATCTGCCGAACCACTAGACAACGGCTGCTACTGGAAGGATCTACCTAACCACTTGACCATGTCTGCCACTAGAAGGATCTGCCTAACCACTGGACAACGGCTGCTACTGGAAGGATCAACCTAACAGTAAGGCTGATGGACAGATTGTCAAATATTACATTAAATATATAAATATGTAATCGAGTGCATCAGGATGCTGAAGATTTATTAATCCCCTCATGAAACCTAATCTCTGTCTTATATCAATCCAACACAAACATAAAATAGCATCTGTGTAATATAACCTTCAATCAGACCATTACCAACTTTGTGGCAAACTATCTTATTTAATTAGATTCTATAAGTCAGAACAGGATATCATCTAGACTTAATTCATGTCCAGATTTTATGTAAGATTTCAATACAATTAATAAGTCATCAATAGAAAAAAGATGGACTGTTTCGGAACCAAGATAATTCCAAATGTCAGACTGATCTATCTTGTACCTTCTAGCCATCAGATAGCAGCAAACTTAACCATTTAAAGCACGCCAAGCTAATATAGCAGAGTCAGCGTTTAATCCCTGAGGTTCTTCGTTGGTGAATAAACATGGTATCCCCATTGAGATATATACCCCAGTATGTGTTTTTGTAGAGACTCTTGGGACTGATGCGATCATGACAGTCACCCATCTTGCTCAGGTGGCAGTACTGAAGTCACCAGTAATACTAATACTAAGGGTGATGGGTTTGAGCCCTAACATCAGGCCCACTAGTTCCTCCTTTAATAGTCATACTTTAGTATCAGCATTGAAATACATGCTTTCCTGTTACCACATAATCGGAGTGTTCAGTGCTGCCATGGTACTTAAAAATTATACAAACATGTATATGAACATGTGCATGCAAACTGTTTTTAATTTACCCGGCATATATCTGCAAAAGTTTAAAGTGTCAGCGTGAATCAACTAGTAGCATGGTGATCTCTGAAAGCCTGTATAATTCCAAGATAGAACAGTGAACTGTTACTAGCTAAAGAAGGGAGGAATTTCATGAAGAAAAAGACAAAAACAATTCTTTAAGCATGCAAAATCTAATTAGTTTCACAGAAAATAATTGGAAAATAAAACTAAACACAATTAGAAGATTGTATTATGCTTGTTATAAGGCCAAGGAGACAATAAAGACAAAGATATATATATAGCCTAGAGATAATTAAACCAACTTATAAACCTTAAAATCTATCATGTCACATTGCATGTCGCATGCTACCTGCTGCGTGATATTGATAACATTTCTCTAATATTGTCTGTATGTCACATTGCATGTCACATTGCATGTCACATTCTGCTGCGTGATTTACGTAGCATATTATTTTGGCTGTACATCAAATTGCATGTTGAGACAATTGGCCAAGCTTTCAGGATTATAAATTACACAGTTTGTAGTGTATTCAGCGTACATTACCCCAATGTAAATTATATACATTTTGTAGTTTGTAGTGTATGAAGTGGACATAACAACAATATAAATTATACAGTTTGTAGTGTATTCAGCCTACATTACCCCAATGTAAATTATATACATTTTGTAGTTTGTAGTGTATGAAGTGGACATAACAACAATGTAAATTATACAGTTTGTAGTGTATTCAGTGTACATTACATTGATGTAAATTATACAGTTTGTAGTGTATTCAGTGTACATAACATTGATGTAAATTATACAGTTTGTAGTGTATTCAGTGTACATTACATTGATGTAAATTATACAGTTTGTAGTGTATTCAGTGTACATTACATTGATGTAAATTATATAGTTTATAGTGTATTAAGTGTTCATTCTACATATTTATGTAAATTATTCTGCTTGTATTGTATTCAGTGTACAATGAACCTGAACTCAACACTATGTAATGTGAAAGCGAATATTATTCCAGTATTCTACTACAGTCTGTTTCACTTTTATGCTTCTTATATTATTACTGGGTACAACTAATGAAAACTTCAATACTGGTATAGCTAGTATGTGATGAAAATCAGACACAGCTCCGTGAATTATTTCAAGTCAATATAAATCAACTTAGTAAATCAATGAGCTATACTTTCCATTAGCTTTTTCTACAGCAACTACCAAAGATCCAAGTCTTGTAGACAACAATAAATTCTCTAAGCAGTAGATTATCTTCTCATAAATAGAAGCTTCAGAAAAATTACAGAGAAAAAATTGTGCAGAAGATTACCCGTGGTAGAGAAATTAGGTAAGGATAAGTTGACCAAATATGTGTGTCATTTACAACAAAGTCGTCTAACGGTACCAATGCTTCAAGCACCCTCCTAAAAATTTTCTTTTCTGAAGTAGTTTGTTGCTGACATTTAATTTGTCTGCTTACACTAATTGCTTTCAGTCCAGTCTGCACAAAACAGCTCAGTAATGTATATATAGTAATATCTTTGTATGAAGATATGTGACACACGTCCAGGCAATGTGGCTGAAAGGCTACTGGAAATGTGACACACTTTCTGGTAATATGGCATACCTCCTGACAACGTGACACACCTCCTGACAATGTGACACACCCAGACAATGCTACACACCTGCTGACAATGTGACACATCCCCCAGGCAATGCTACACACCTGTTGACAATGTGACACACCCCCAGGCAATGCTACACACCTCCTGACAATAAGACACACCTTCTGACAATGTGACACACCTCTCCTGACAACATGGGTGAAAGACTGCTGGCATTGTGACACACCTTCTGGTAACCTGACATACCTTGTGGTAATGTGACACACCTCCCAGGCAAAGTGACACACCCTCGCAATGTGACAAATCTTTTGGCAATGTGACACATCTTCTTGTAATCTGACACTACTCCTGGTAATGTGGCATACCTTCTGACAATGTGCCACACCTGCTGGCAATGTGACACATCTTCTGGTAATGTGACACACCTTCTGACAATGTGACACACCCTTGCAGTGTTACACACTTTTTGGTAATGTGACACATCGACTGGTAATGTTACACACTTTTTGGTAATGTGACACATCTACTGGTAACATGACACACCCTTGCAATGTAACACACCTTTTGGTAATGTGACACATCTACTGGTAATGTTACACACTTTTTGGTAATGTGACACATCTACTGGTAATGTGACACACCTCCTGGTAATGTGACACACCCTTGCAATGTAACACACC
The DNA here is from genome assembly GCA_963678985.1 of Spisula subtruncata. Taxonomy (NCBI): domain Eukaryota; kingdom Metazoa; phylum Mollusca; class Bivalvia; order Venerida; family Mactridae; genus Spisula; species Spisula subtruncata. The sequence goes on from OY787661.1 coordinate 24,312,494, forward strand.
TTTTGGTAATGTGACACATCTCCTGGTAATGTGATAATACCCTTGCAATGTGACACACCTTCTGGTAATGTGATAATACCCTTGCAATGTGACACACCTTCTGGTAATGTGATAATACCCTTGCAATGTGACACACCTTCTGGTAATGTGACACACCTTCTGGTAATGTGACACACCTTCTGGTAATGTGACACACCTTCTGCAAATGTGACACACCTTCTGGTAATCTGACACTACTCCTGGTAATGTGGCATACCTTCTGACAATGTGCCACACCTGCTGGCAATGTGACACATCTTCTGGTAATGTGACACACCTTCTGACAATGTGACACACCCTTGCAGTGTTACACACTTTTTGGTAATGTGACACATCGACTGGTAATGTTACACACTTTTTGGTAATGTGACACATCTACTGGTAACATGACACACCCTTGCAATGTAACACACCTTTTGGTAATGTGACACATCTACTGGTAATGTTACACACTTTTTGGTAATGTGACACATCTACTGGTAATGTGACACACCTCCTGGTAATGTGACACACCCTTGCAATGTAACACACCTTTTGGTAATGTGACACATCTCCTGGTAATGTGATAATACCCTTGCAATGTGACACACCTTCTGGTAATGTGATAATACCCTTGCAATGTGACACACCTTCTGGTAATGTGATAATACCCTTGCAATGTGACACACCTTCTGGTAATGTGACACACCTTCTGGTAATGTGACACACCTTCTGGTAATGTGACACACCTTCTGCAAATGTGACACACCTTCTGATAATGTGACACACCTTCTGCAAATGTGACACACCTTCTGATAATGTGACACACCTTCTGACAATGCGACACACCTCCTGGTAATGTGATAATACCCTTGCAATGTGACACACCTTCTGATAATGTGACACACCTTCTGGTAATGTGACACACCTCCTGGTAATGTGACACAACTTCTGACAATGTGACACACATTCTGGTAATGTGACACACCTTCTGACAATGTAACACACCTCCTGGTAATGTGACACACCTTCTGGTAATGTGACACACCTTCTGGTAATGTGACACAACTTCTGACAATGTGACACACCTTCTGGTAATATGACATGCCTACTTACAATGTGTATGTTTCTGTACTAACTTTCAATTTTCTAGTGATCTCATACATAACTTTCATATGCAAGAAAAGCAAAGATGATATGTTTAAAAAATTGTAGACAACTTTGATTAAAAAAATGTGCATAATGTTCTCATAGCAAGTAAAGTCATGTCAGCTATCTTTACATCATTTATTAGGGCATCATTTGGAGAAATGGCTGGTGTTTTATTTGACTGCTAAAAGTAATGTTGCAAGCCACATCCTACATTTGCATGCAATTTGCTGATTAGGCATTTTTGCTACTCTCATGCAATGTGGGACGGCTATATGAAAATTATACAGCAGACATGTGATGTCTGTAGTGTGTTTAGATGTCAGGCAATTTTTCTAAGTTCAAACTGTAATTTCAGTTCTGTTTGCATGCATACATTATGTAACCATATATAAGTGTACAAGTGATCATCATAACTAATGTAACACACAGGCTTTGATGGTATAGCTTGCCCACATTGACATAAGCTTGACCTATTGATAAGCATAACAGTCGATATATTGTCTACGTTTGCAACACCGATTTAACATCCAATCGGGGAGACACTCGACTTGTAATATAAACACAAACCTGAAATACCGATATTGCACGATTTGCTTGCGGAAATTGATATATTCAAAGCAAAAACCTTGTAATATATTCTTGCATAAAGGTAAGGCTCAGGTCAAAATAGCCAAGCTACAGTTAGTTTCATACCTTGGTCAGTGAAACCATTAGTTTCTAAATAACATCTGGCACTTAAATCAAACACACAATTTTGGACAAAAAAAAACGGTTGGCAGAATCCTCTATATGATATCCATAGATAATAACCAAGAACAAAGAATATCCATCTGTTCATTTCACCAAGCATTTAAGTTTCAAATTCACTTAATAGGAAAATAGTAATAACGTGTTCACATGAATAGTTTTCGTGTTTTGTTACTCAAAGCCAAATGATGACAGGCACGAAGAGAATGAATTTTTAGAAACAAATACTTTTAATGGTTATTTTAGGTTTCCAAGGGAACCAATAAAAGGAAATTAAAAATCAAACATAAAGAACCTGAAAACTATTTTTTTAATAACAACACTACTGGAGTGCCACATCGCATGAATAATGAATGTTGAAGGCCTTTTAGGCTAAATTATATTTAGATTAAGGAGCACTTTTTTGACAAGTGTGCAACTAAGTGCAGGGAATGAAAATGCTGCAAGTACAAATCTATCACAACGATAAATGGACAACCTGAGGCCCTTCTGGTCATCTTCTTAATGTTCAGTCCTTTCTCCTGAATGCAACATTTTCAATAAACATCCAATTAACCTAGAAATAAATAAGCTAAAATGGATGATAAAGGTTTTTTTTACAACATCTGTAATTTCCAATATAATGCTTTATTTGAGAACAATAATACGATCTTTAATGTTCTAATGGCTACATAATTGATGTATTGTTATAATAGAATATACTGCTGGTATTCTACTGGAAAAGCAGAAAGTTTCACAATTAAATATCATTTAATAGTTGATCTATTCTTGAGGGCCCATATCTTGCAAATATTATTTTTCCAGTAAATAAAAAACATTTGTATTGGAGGAGGATAGACTTTTGTAAATATTTAAACCTCACAACATACTTACAGAAATAAACATCCAAAACAACAGAACTAAACTGAAAATACTTTCCTAATTTAATGTCCTTCCTCCCAAAGAAACGACATCTAGTATTAAGCAATTTTATATGAAATATTCTGGGCAATCCAGAAAGCTGAAATGTATCAGATTGAATTTCCTGTAGTGATACTCTGTACTTAACAACTTTCCAGCATGATAAATGAGGCATTACACAAGTCAAGCTATCCATTCTAATTTCACACCAATAAACATGGTCATTTGGAAAAAATACACAATTTGCTTGTTGTCAACTATACTCAACAAAGATAAAAGCTTACTTAAGTTGGAAGTGTGACATGCTCACATTTTACATAAACTATTTGGCATTTTTCTGATTTAATTCCATAGGGAATAGTTATATAACACTAGTATGGTTCATACTCTTATTTATTTAACGTTTCGGCATAAGCCTTTCTCAAAAGCATTATTTTAAAATGGCCGACAACAATTCCAGCACAAATGTAGAATAAGTTTTTTAAATGTGTTTTTCGAGAAAGGCTTATGCCGAAACCTTAAATAAATAAGAGTATGAACCATACTAGTGTTATTTGTCAACACATCCAACTCACAGAGTCCAATAGTCATTCAAGCAAAAAGTGGCTAAGTTATGCTCAAAAAAAGTTGCCCTGGTACATATCTATCAAGGGGCATAATTAAAAAAAACATTGCAATGTAAAGTTAAGGTTCTTGTGCAATGCACTTAGATTTATAGCAAGAAACATAAATACAAAGTTTTGTTGAATATATTTGCCATGAAAAACATTGAATAAAAAAGATGAATACTTTCTTTTTTCATGGAGTATATAGATCATTAAAATAAATTAAAAAGAATATCAGGCTTGTAGTCACGCTGAGGCGTATCAAGGATCTAAATGCTTCAGTAAAAACCAAAAGAAGCTTGGGTTTGAAAAAAGATAGGACTCAAATAGACCCTCGAAAATATTTGCCTCATTGCTTTAATGTCTCTGGATAAGGCCCTGAATATGGATACTTTTTTCTCTCACTTTTTCACTGAATATATTTGCCATTAAAACAGATTGAAAGGAAAATAGGTAAAAATGTACTTTTCTTTTTCAATACATGAGTAATATATTTTCCATTAAAATTGATGAATAAATAAGACATTTACAAGGACATTTTCGAGGTGAATCAACGGATGTTTGCTACTATTGTCACAGACCATGTTTTATTCAGTTTTCACAGTTATTAGGTATTCATAGATTCGGTTTCATTTCCTTTTAGAACAGTCTCAATTTCCGATTTTGATTAATGTTATTTGACAATACTACTCCTTACAATTTTTTATGAAGAGTCAAAAAAAAGAAAGCAAATAATTTCCTTCCAATTAATTTACAATACATCTTATTTATACACAATACTTTGATTTGATTTCTATATAATTGTATTTTTTTACATAAAAGGAAACACAAGCATCTCTTAAGAGGAGAGTATTAAATAATGAAGCACTTTGACATTCCCTTGTATGACCTTGTAACCAAGTTCTTACCTCATTGTCATTTGTGTTACAAGTATGTCCTAGCTTTAGACTGAACATAAAACATGTATATTCACAATGTTCATGTAATAATTGTTTTCCTGTTGTCTTCTTATACATTTTTTTTGTATGTATGTTATCCTCTCCAAATATGGAGGAGAATAAAGAAAAATGTTTGTTTGTCAAGTAAAGGTATGTTACTGGCTGATTTGTTGCATTATAATTCAAAAAATAAACGAAACTTACCTTGGTAAAGTTGAAGTTTGTTTGGAATTTTATGTAGTCATCATATTACTGGAGGGATCAAATGAGATGCGCGCCACTACCTGTCGTATAACTTCAGTATTTTAAAGCGGTTGGACTAAACAAATCCAACATATAATGGAGGGTCAAAACTAATGAACCCTATCCAATGAAGGCACTGAGCCTTAAATTGTACCGAAAATCAAAGTACTTGTATATTCATATAATCTTGAAGCTGCATGTATCAGAATGCAGTAATAAATTCAGGGTGGGAATTATAAAAGGGAGGGCATTTGATCCCTCCAGTAATATGATGACTACATAAAATTCCAAACAAACTTCAACTTTACCAAGGTAAGTTTCGTTTATTTTTTGAATTTTATTACGTCATCAATATACTTCCATGCTCAAATGAGACTTCAAAGCTGATTTGTTTAGGACCAACAAATACACAACTGATTGAAAAACAAGTAAATAATACGAGTAAATAGATATAACATACCTATGGTATCGATCCAATCATTATTTCAACACAACATCAGCAAATGTTTCTCCCTGAATAGGTTTATCATAAAACCTTGCAAAGGTATTCGAGTTGGACCATCCTGCTGTGTCCAGAATCTTTTCAATGGGATATCCTTCTCGATTCACTTTTGATGAGGAAGCTCCTCTAATACTATGAGGTTTGAAAATGTCACAGTTTATACCTGATGATTTCATCACTTCTCGAAGCCATCGAGAAATTGTTGCTTTTACTACAGTTTTATGAGGTCGAACGTAACTGATAATAAGTTTCGTCACATCACTCCTCAATGAATGAGTTAAATACTCTTTCAAAACAAATATAACACACAATCTCCTATCTGGAGGGTACGCCTTAAGAAAGGCTGTTGAACTATCCTTTCCAGGCTTAGAATGTTTTAATAACCCACTATACAGTAATGTATATCCATTCTTGGATTTTGACATATGTCTTATGTCTAATAAATGAATAGCTTGAGTTCTACAAGCTAAAGTTAAAGAAATCAACATAACTAGTTTGTATGATAACAATTTAAGAGTTAAACTCTTCACTGGTGACAGAGAACGTAAATAATTAAGGACTTGAGAAACATCCCAAGTATACGAATATCGTGGTAATGTCGGTCTACTGTTGTAGACTCCTTTCATATATCTAATCACCAGTGGGTGACTGCCCACAGAAACACCATCTAATACCAAACCAATTGCAGACAATGCACTACGTGCTGTATTTAAGGCACTATAACCTAGATTTTCGTTAAATAAACTTGTAAGAAAATCCAACACATTACCTAAAGATGCTTGAACTGAATCAATTTTGTTCTTCTCACAGAATGAAAACCACCTTCTAACATATGAAGAATATTGTTTCTGCGTACTAGATCTCCAAGATCTAATGATAATGTTGACTGATTCTGAAGAAATTCTTTTCTTCTGTAATGACTTCCTGATAGCTTGCAAGCAACGAGAGTCAGCGTTTTTGACAATGGATGAATTTTCTCCGTCCCCGGAATTGTTAGAAGGTTCTTCCGTTTCGGAAGAATTCTTGGATTGTCTATTATCAAATCCATCAAAAGTGGCCACCAAATCTGTGTTGTCCACAATGGACAAATCATGATGCAATTGGGTTGATCTCGTCTGACTTTCTGCAGACATGCTGTCACCAAACTGAAAGGTGGAAACAAATAAAACAAACTATTAGACCAACTTATAGAAAAAGCATCAACAAATAATGCTTCTGGGTCTGGTTGCCATGAGACAAATTTCTCAACTTGTTTGTTGAGTCTCGAGGCAAACAGATCTATGTCAGGTATTGACCACAAAGCCGTAACCTGATCGAATATGTCAGGATTAAGCATCCACTCAACATTATCATTGAATTGTCTGGACATTTTGTCCGCAATATTTGATATACCAGGTATGTAAGTTGCAGAAATCCAGATATTCCTATGAATACACCATTTCCACACCTGAATTGCTAGATCATTGCAGGGAATCGACTTTATACCTCCCATGTGATTTATGTATGTAACACAACAAACATTATCAGACTTTATTTGTATATGCACATTTGACATGCTTTGGCAAAATGACTTCAAACCATAAAAGGCTGCTAACAATTCTAGGTAATTGATATGATAATGTAACTCATCCAATGACCAACGGCCACCTATATGCTTTGATTCAAAAACTGCTCCCCACCCACTTAGGGATGCATCAGTAACAATGATATGATCTGGATTTCCATGTGCAATTTTACGTTTTTGTTGAGGTAGATGCTCAATCCACCATGTCAATTCTTCTTTAGATGCATTAGATAAATACATGGTCGCATCAAAATTACCATAATTTTGAGACAATGCCAGTGTCTTTTCCTTTTCTAAAGATCTATAATAGAGTGGACCATATTCCACAGCAGAAAAACTAGAAACCAACAGGCCTAAAACTTTGGCTAGTTGTCTTACAACCACAATACCTTTATCTCTCAAAGATTTACATTCTTTTATAATAGATATTACTTTTTCATGTGGAAGTGTAACAATCATCAAGTCAGAATCAACCCAAAACCCAGGAAACATCAATTTCTTAGTAGGTATAAACACAGATTTTTCATTATTGATCATGAATCCTACAAATTCAAGCAAATCAACTGTGTCTGAAACATTTATAAGGCACTCTTGATATAAATCACCTGCCAAAAATGAATCATCTATGTAAGAAGAATTGACATGGCCATTTTGCCGTAATGTTGAGTAAACTGGCTTAAGCAGTTTTGTAAACAATCGGGGTGCACAACCTATTCCATTTGGTAAGCATGTATACTGGTATAACTTTCCTTTCCAGTAAAATTTCAACAATTTTTGTTGTTCTATGGCAATTGGCACAGAATAATAAGCGTGCCTAAGATCAACAGATGCCATATAATCACCTTTCTTAATCAATTTTATAGTGGATTCAAAAGTATCCATCTTAAAATGATGGTACGCAACTGATTTATTCAGTTCTTTTAAATTTAAAATCAATCTGTACTCTCCACTCTTTTTTGGAACAGTGAAAATTGGAGAAATAACTTCACCAACCTCGTGGCTGGTTTCTACGACGACTTTCATGTCTAGAAATTTTGAAATTTCTTTTTCAATAATTTCTTCTTCTAATGAAGAAAAATACCGTTGATGCAAAATTTTATTTTGCAAATATTCAATTTCTGAATCAAATTCAATATGACAATGTTGCACAATGTCTAAAATTATAGGGTCAGAAGTTATATTTCTCCAATTTTCAACATAAGATTTTAATCTACATGCTTGAAAAGTAACGTTACTTACATGTTCATCTACTTCTTTGAGCTGTACACCCCCGAAGGGTTTTTTGCTTGAGGAACACCACGGCCTCTGCCACGGGGTTTGGCAATACGTCCCCTGTACACCCCTCTGTGGGCACCCCTGTGACCACGACCTCTAGGGTAATAATTACTTCTGATCTTCGTACCGAGTCTATTGATGTCTTGTATTTCTTTGACATCTTTCCCTACATCATCTCCATACAGCATGTCGGTAAAACCTCTTGCTTGGGAACATAGATGATGATACTCATTATTGAGTTCCTTCTTGTGCATCGACTTACGTCTATTGTTCAGAATTTTATTGGAATGTCCAAGGAGACCTATAGCATCTGTACCCATCTCTAACTCAGCTCGGGACAGTCTATCACTAGCCATGTTAAGAATCTTAACAAACAATGTGGCTGCTTTAAGAACACCATCCTGTATACTCTGCATTTTAGTATCTGCTGAATGCATTTCTGGTGACAACAAATTCCAAATTACGTTGTTCACACGAGTTTTAGTGAGTCCTTCACAATTTGATGGTCTACCTATGTCCATAACTAAGGATTTGAACTTTTCCTCGGTCAGTCCCTCACGGAATACTGTACTTGTCAAGGATGCTAACTCGTCATCCACTTCCATATCAAGTTTTTCCTGGACATTACACTTAAACGAATTTCTAATTGGCCTTCCAATGAAATATTATATTATGCGATATATTCAGTCAATATTTCTAAAATTGTGGTTATTATCATTCCATACACTTATCTATCGAGTTCAAGAAATAAATTACGCATGCATGTATAAAATCATCCATGCGGAACAGTTAGTGCAAAATGGCTTATTTGCACGTGACTCACGTGCCCGACATGTTTGATTTTTAAAATCAGTCAAAATGTATTCTCTGTCGATTGGCTTAATAAAAGTTATTAATACTGTCGAGAATAAGTAATACGGGGCGCGCTGAGGCCGTTAGAATGACGAGTACCAGCACCAAAATCCAGACAAGTACGTCAAAACGTCTTTTTGTAAAAAGCGATATTTATAATAACGTGGGGTTTAGCTCGAATTACTGCGAGAAACATATTTTCCATCAACAAAATTGGACGGTATCGGGGTTTCGATTATTTATATTCTTCTAAAAGCATTTTTTTAAAACTAATTTATAAAAACACGTGGCCAATCAGAAATTCGTTCAATGTATGCATGCATCTCACGTCACGAGCGCGTTCCACATGGCTCATTTTCACAAATTATAGTGTTTAAAGAAAAGTCGATCTGCAGGGAACAAATTTATACCAAATACGATACTATTCCAAGCTGTGCACGAGGTCAACGTGCAAAAAAGCAATTTCGCACAAACAGTTACGCATGGATGATTTTGTATATGAATACGCCATTTCTTTCCAGAAATAGATAAGTAAGTGCGTGGAATGAACAAATAACAGAGCCTAAGATTTATTGATATAATTTATCAGATGATATAATATTTTTTAGGGTGGCCAATTAGAAATTCGTTTAAGTGTATATTTGGTCCCAAGACCTTTAAACACAGAATGACTGGAATTGTTATTCTCGTCCTCGGACGGAGGAACGTCCCTCTCAAGGTCACACGTGTTCTCGAAACCAGATTCGGACTCGTATTCCGGTTCGTAATATTGTTCATAGGAACATAATTTAGTTTCCATAGCCAACATTTTGGTTTCATGCGACTTCTGATTGGCACGAATTTCAGTCAGGATTGACAACAATTCTTTGTTCAATGGGGCGTTGGCGTTACCTGAGCTTTGGCATGGTGTCTCATGCGAAGTGGATGGACGACTAGACTCTGGCAATTTTGCCGACCTCCTCCCCTTCTCAGGTTGCTTCTCATTACTCGGAGAAACCTTTTTTGTGCTTTTAGCTGCATTCGAAGCTTGTACCATGCTTTGCGCCATCTTTCTAGAACGGCGTGTAACGTAAAGTGACCTTTACGCGGGAATTTACGACAACAGTCGAAAAAATTTCTACAACGTAGAATTAAATAAATTTAACTGTGGTATTTGACAAATACCTTTAGTTTACCAAAGATATTAAAATAATATCTATAACTATTATTGTTACAGCGTAACAACGTTCAATCCGTAAACTTTTACGACAGTCTCTCGGTCGTGTATAAAGACCCGACTAAACGTCGAGTTTATCGGTTTAACACAAGACACGTCTTGCTTTATCGACCGATTTAAGCGCACTGAAGTTATACGACAGGTAGTGGCGCGCATCTCATTTGAGCATGGAAGTATATTGATGACGTAATAAAATTTATATTAGTGTATTAATTTGATTGATACTTTCATTGCATAATTCTATTATACAATTATATATATATATAAGTTTCAACCTCAGCTTAAATTGACAATTACATAAATTATGTTATTCAAATATTATACAAGTTTATTGTTATCAGAACCTAACCCGTGTATATCCAGCAATTTATTCATCTTAAGTTGTTTCAATATCAGCAATTGTGGATTATTCTTTATTTATAGGCCTAATAATTAAGTTACCAACATATATTACCTCATATGACACTCATATGATAGCCAGAGTTCATAAGGATTAGGTCAAAACTCAGACAAAATATAAGTTAATTATCCCTGGTCAAGACAACCCTCCAGCACATGTGCCCTCCAGAGCATCATAATTGGTTTACTTTGATCTGGCAAGTGACATAGTTTGTTGACACCAGTAACATTGATCATTGGTTACATCTAGACTTCATAGAGACAATAAAAAATACATGGCCAAATCCGTGTGACTTCACAATACTCAAATGATGAGCAGACAAAGCTGGCTCCAATAGCTCACTTGAGCGCCATATGGGGTCTAGCCTTATACTCAAACTCAATGATCCATTCTCAAACTTGAAAAACAGCTTTTCTTAAAATTATGCATTAAAACCCAACCCAATTTGTAAAAAAATTTAACTAAGAAAATGAACCCTCATATGATATGTTTCCATCCAGCAAAGAAATTATCAAGGTGACATGTATGCTTTGCAAAGATTACTGCATTTTTTTAGGCCTTCAATAAAAAAAGAAATAGATATAGAGGATTTTTTAGAAATAAAACATGCTTTTTGGGACAAAATTGGCAAAAGGTGTTCAATAATACTTCTGTAAAGGAGATACTATATACTGGTATTCAAAACTATATTTCCTTCCAACCTACTCAACCCTTTATGACATTGACCCCACCTGGGGAAACAACAATACATTATTTTCGGCCACAGCCTATATTTGCAGGTTAATCATGTATGCATTATTCTGGAAGACTCAGTTACATGAAGAATTATAAGTGGCATCCATTATGTAGGAGACAAATAAGATTACCACATGTCAGACAACATCAGATGTCACTACATGGTCATTCAACACTTTGATTGTTCTCATATTTAGAGTACAATTAGAATACTGCAACCAGCACATGGTCATTTTACACTTCTAAGAGTACAATTATTGCACAGATACATGAAATGGCTTCAAAATTATCATTCAGTATGTGGAATTCTCTGATTCCAGAATATTAGTAATTGTTACGAAATGAGATGGAAGTTCTACTTGGGAAAGAACTATGTTAGTTTTCTCATATTTCTTAGCGATTTTCACAGATGCGTGATGTTAATATCCATGTTTTAATAATGAAGAAGATGTTTTTTTAATAAAAGTTACTGATCTTGTTTAATTTCAACTTGATACCAGTAGCTATTTACTTTATCTCAATAAAAGCATTTGGAGCAAGTTCATCAATGGAATATTTATTTATTCTTTTCTTATGAGTTTACCTCAGTGGCATCTGTTTTGTCTGAACCTGACCCTAATACAACAACATGACCAAGAGTTGGATAGATTAATTGGACGAAATGATCATTCAATAAAAGACACAAGTTTAATACACTAATACAATTTTTTTTATTGTCCAAAAACTGCAGACATTGAAAGAAAAACAATGAAGATTATAATAATTGAACAAGAGAGGCAGCATTTTCAGAAACACCAGTTTTAAACACAACATCCCACTTCATCAACTAGCCACCGTCATCAAACCAATCAGCAGTAAGAACCAGAAGACAAGAACAAAAGGATGACCACACATCACAAGGACAACACACAAACAAAACTCAACAGATACAATGTCATGAAGTCATTAAATAGATGATAATTTACTTGTAGTTTGGCATTTGGACAAAGAACACATTATAAAGACACAGTCCTTCCATAAGCACAGTCCCCCATAACTCATTACGATGATTTTACAGATAAATCAGTTACTGTTGTCATTAACATTGATAAACAAAACCAGTCCACACAGGGCTTTAATCTACTTTTCCTGATTACTTTAGCAAAAATAGCCAAAAAAATGTACTAGCTGAACACATTTTGAATGAGTTTGTTGCTAATGTAAAAATTATCTATTTTCTGGGTGTCATTTGTTGCTAATGTAAACATTATCTATTTTCTGGGTGTCACTGTATTAGTGATTTAGAACAACCTTGTAGAGATTGAATACCGGCCTATAATCAACTCCCATACAGATCTCATTCTATAACATGAACCTGTTTTGGTAAAAACAATGCAGCTATTATTTCAATGTTAGTGAAACAAAGCCAATTATTTAATGATGTATTTTAATGGCTCTACCAGATTTCTTCCAATGCCTTTGCAATACATATTTGAGCAATGTTACTATTCCATTCTATACCTTTGCAATATATCAATTTAATGGCTTAAACACAATCCATGCATTACATGCATTTTGGCTTTTCCCTTGCCTATTCAATTTCTTTTTAATTAAGTTTTGCTTTTAACATTACCATGGACCATTCAATACCTTTGTAAAGTTGTATTTGTTTTGGCTTTACCTAAGCCCGTTTAATAACTTTGCAATGTTGTATTTGTTTTGGCTTTACCCGAGCCCATTCAATACCTTTGCAATGTTGTACTGTATTGGCTTTACCCGAACCCATTTAATGCCTTTGCACCAATGTATTTGTTTTGGCTTTAAAGCCCATTTAATGCCTTTGCACCAATGTATTTGTTTTGGCTTTCCCCGAGCCCATTCAATACCATTGCAATGTTGTATTTGATTTGGCTTTACCCAAGCCCATTTAATGCCTTTGCACAGATGTATTTGTTTTGGCTTTCCCCGAGCCCATTCAATACCATTGCAATGTTGTATTTGATTTGGCTTTACCCAAGCCCATTTAATGCCTTTGCACCAATGTATTTGTTTTGGCTTTCCCCGAGCCCATTCAATACCATTGCAATGTTGTATTTGATTTGGCTTTACCCAAGCCCATTTAATGCCTTTGCACAGATGTATTTCTTTTGGCTTTCCCCGAGCCCATTCAATACCATTGCAATGTTGTATTTGTTTTGGCTTTACCCAAGCCCATTTAATGCCTTTGCACAGATGTATTTGTTTTGGCTTTCCCCAAGCCCATTTAATGCCTTTGCACAGATGTATTTGTTTTGGCTTTACCCAAGCCCATTTAATGCCTTTGCACCAATGTATTTGTTTTGGCTTTACCCAAGCCCATTTAATGCCTTTGCACAGATGTATTTGTTTTGGCTTAACCCAAGCCCATTAAATGCCTTTGCACAGATGTATTTGTTTTGGCTTTCCCCGAGCCCATTTAATGCCTTTGCACAGATGTATTTGTTTTGGCTTTACCCAAGCCCATTAAATGCCTTTGCACAGATGTATTTGTTTTGGCTTTACCCAAGCCCATTAAATGCCTTTGCACAGATGTATTTGATTTGGCTTTACCCAAGCCCATTTAATGCCTTTGCACAGATGTATTTGATTTGGCTTTCCCCGAGCCCATTTAATGCCTTTGCACAGATGTATTTGTTTTGGCTTTCCCCGAGCCCATTCAATACCATTGCAATGTTGTATTTGATTTGGCTTTACCCAAGCCCATTTAATGCCTTTGCACAGATGTATTTCTTTTGGCTTTACCCAAGCCCATTCAATACCTTTGCCATGTTGTATTTGTTTTGGCTTTAAAGGATTCCATTTGCGGTGTTGTATTTTATTGGTTTTAACAGATTCCAGCCATTGCTCCATCTACCGCCTTTGCAATGAACAAGTTACTTGAATGCATCAAAAAAGGAACATTTTTTTCTAAACATTTTACATGTAGTGCACAATGATGATTGTGACTTGATGGTAGATATGCTATTGTCAAATGGTCGGTTTAAACTATGATATTAAGTCAAGCTATATATATATATATATGGTCGATGAATACCTAGTGTTTACCAGACTGTTCTTCATATATACAACCATTAATAGTTGCTTACCATAAAATCTATCTATGACTCACCAAAACTTGGAAAGCAAGCATTCAATAAATGTAACAGAAGCCATATCAAGGGAAGCATTTGTGATGCCAGTAATCTCATATATAACATAATACTACCATTATACTTTAATGTCCGCAGCTATCCATCAGAAAACTCTTACACAAATCTATAAAGCATTGCCAATAGCTATAACTAACATCGTTTCCTCAAAAATATTGTCTGTGAAAAAAATAAATATTACCCAAAATTACTATGACTCAGTGGGACCATAATAGATAATTGACAAAAGTGTCTCGAGAATTGTATAGAAACGCTACCTATCAACTGTAATAAAAATATATATTTATGTTACAATTAAACACAGCCAAAACAGGAACAGTTCAATGCCAGGGACTATCTCGGCCATATTTCAATATGATTTACAACAGTCGGTACAGACAGACTACAAATGCACCAATTAAACAACATAATGACCTGCTGCTACTGAACAGTGACTGTCATATTCTAGTCTTCCATTTACATGAATGCACAATCCTGTTTATAATTCTTCCATCTCACAACTACACTGCCATAACTAGATCTGCTCATTTCTGGATTTATTTCAAATTCTAGGGTCCAATTCTTAGATACTCATTCATTGAACATTATTGTACAAGATAGTACTGACTCGGTACTCCATAGATTATTGTATAAGGAAGTACTGACTTGGTTTTCCATAGATTATTGTACAAGGAAGTACTGACTTGGTACTTCCCTGATTAATGTACAAGGGAGTACTGACTTGGTGCTCCATAGCTTATTGTACAAGGGAGTACTGACTTGGTACTCCATAGATTATTGTACAAGGGAGTACTGACTTGGTGCTCCATAGCTTATTGTACAAGGGAGTACTGACTTGGTGCTCCATAGCTTATTGCACAAGGGAGTACTGGCTTGGTACTCCATAGATTTTTGTACAAGGGAGTACTGACTTGGTGCTCCATAGATTATTGTACAAGGAAGTACTGACTTGGTTCTCCATAGATTTATTGTACAAGGGAGTACTGACTTCGTGCTCCATAGCTTATTGTACAAGGGAGTACTGACTTCGTGCTCCATAGCTTATTGTACAAGGGAGTAATGACATGGTACTTCACTGATTATTGTACAAGGGAGTACTGACTTCGTGCTCCATAGCTTATTGTACAAGGGAGTACTGACTTGGTGCTCCATAGATTTTTGTACAAGGGAGTACTGACTTGGTACTCCATAGATTATTGTACAAGGGAGTACTGACATGGTACTTCACTGATTATTGTACAAGGGAGTACTGACTTCGTGCTCCATAGCTTATTGTACAAGGGAGTACTGACTTGGTGCTCCATAGATTATTGTACAAGGGAGTACTGACTTCGTGCTCCATAGCTTATTGTACAAGAGAGTACTGACTTCGTGCTCCATAGCTTATTGTACAAGGGAGTACTGACATGGTACTTCACTGATTATTGTACAAGGGAGTACTGACTTGATGCTCCATAGCTTATTGTACAAGGGAGTACTGACTTCGTGCTCCATAGCTTATTGTACAAGGGAGTACTGACTTCGTGCTCCATAGCTTATTGTACAAGGGAGTACTGACTTCGTGCTCCATAGCTTATTGTACAAGGGAGTACTGACTTCGTGCTCCATAGCTTATTGTACAAGGGAGTACTGACTTCGTGCTCCATAGATTATTGTACAAGGGAGTACTGACTTCGTGCTCCATAGCTTATTGTACAAGGGAGTACTGACTTCGTGCTCAATAGCTTATTGTACAAGGGAGTACTGACATGGTACTCCATAGATTATTGTACAAGGGAGTACTGACTTGGTGCTCCATAGATTATTGTACAAGGAAGTACTGACTTGGTACTTCATAGATTATTGTACAAGGGAGTACTGACTTTGTGCTCCATAGCTTATTGTACAAGGGAGTACTGACATGGTACTTCACTGATTATTGTACAAGGGAGTACTGACATGGTACTTCACTGATTATTGTACAAGGGAGTACTGACTTGGTACTCCATAGATTAATGTACAAGGGAGTACTGACATGGTTCTCCATAGATTAATGTACAAGGGAGTACTGACATGGTTCTCCATAGATTATTGTACAAGGAAGTACTGACTTGGTACTTCATAGATTATTGTATAAGGAAGTACTGACTTGGTTCTCCATAGATTATTGTACAAGGCAGTACTGACTTGGTACTCCATAGATTATTGTACAAGGAAGTACTGACTTGGTACTCCATAGATTATTGTACAAGGGAGTACTGACATGGTACTCCATAGATTAATGTACAAGGGAGAACTGACTTGGTACTCCATAGATTATTGTACAAGGGAGTACTGACTTGGTTCTCCATAGATTATTGTACAAGGGAGTACTGACTTGATGCTCCATAGATTATTGTACAAGGGAGTACTGACTTGGTTCTCCATAGAATATTGTACAAGGGAGTACTGACTTGATGCTCCATAGATTATTGTACAAGGGAGTACTGACTTGATTCTCCATAGATGTTTGTACTAGAAAGTACTCACTTGGTACTTCACTGATAATTGTAAAAGGGAGTACTGACATGGTACTTCATAGATTATTGTACAAGGGAGTACTGACTTGGTACTCTGTAGATTATTGTAAAAGGGAGTACTGACTTGGAACTGACTTACCCAAAAAGTTGCTAGGCAGAAGTCATCACAATTTTCTTTTTTCGAAGTCAACTAAAATATAAATATAATGATATTGTTTCAAGTTATAAAAATGTTCATATTGTACAAATATAATTATATATTTATACATATCAAGTTCTGTCCAACGTTTTCGATCCTATGAATGAACACTTTCATGCAAGTTCATAGTTTTGTGAAACAGGTCGCATTTTTTGCCTGAAACTGTCTGATATGAATGAATAGCACTTGAGTCAGTTTCAGGCAAAAACTTTGACCTTCTATTGTATTGCTTTATATGTCTATTGCATAGGTTTTAGAGTAGATTTGTTTACAGGAAATAAAGCTTTAGGTGTTAAAACAATATGTTGGATATCTGCTTACAGGGCCCAACAAACACTCATCATTCTTAAAACTCATAACTGACAATATGCTAAATAACACGCATTGTACTGATCCTCCGGTATGGTGATGTTGGTTTTTGTTATTTCATAGAAATACTTTTACAATCTGACACAGTCTAAGTTGTAACATGTGTGCATAATGTCAGAGTACTTGAATTCTATGTCATATAATATTATACAACACCTGTGTCATCCTATTTATTACTTCAAGTGCACTCAGTGGAAAAGAGTAAGCTAAATGCAGTACTTACAATGTATAGTATGATTGTGGAAATTAGTGATTTGGAAATATTGGCAAATTTCACAAATTTGTGCTAATTATATTTTTCCTCAGTATAAATTTTCCCAAAGGCCCGTAATGTTTGTCTTAAGTAGAATAGACTTATGTGTCTTGCATTAAATAATAAGGTATTAATGACGAACAAGTGCTACTTTTTATGTTTCAAAGAAATATCGAGATGGAAACCTTTTTTTAGTATTTAGTATTTGGGAGGTTGATTATTTGTAGGTCGAACTTTATGGTCAAGCTCAATCTTACAATCAATGAAAAAGTTAACCTCATAAAACATACTGATTTTACAGCATTACAGCCTCCACTGGGAGAGAGCTTTCACAATAATCAAACATAATAACAGAGCTATACAATAAAATACTTCTTTTAAGATTAGCTTTGGTAAATGTCTGTTTTCATAAGTTATTCTGTCATAAAAACACATAGAAAGGTGCCTAATATTGACATTACCCTTCTTCTGAGGGTAATGCTGTCAACTTAAATAGTAAAGAAACATCATAAAATGGAATAATTTTCTCTGTAGTTTCCAATAATTCTATGCTACTGGGTTTGTACCAGTAATTGGCCATATTCAGTATAAATGGACATACAAGATGGATCGGACAACAGGACACAGTGATATTGTAGGTTTATGTTTACACATATATATTTCTATTTGATGTAATAATTAGGTTAATCAAATGGCTCCCTAATGAGCCTGAAGTCAGTTATTATTGTTAGATATCAATACAGTATAAGAAAGAGTCCTATGTCTGTGGGTCTACAGTTACAATCTCTAGGCATGGATTAAAGCAATGTTTGTCCCTAGACTGTAATGAAGTAACAGCAATACCAACTACTGCAGTCTGGCAGGCAGCCCATTCATTATTAGTCAAGTTTAGTCAGATGACTGGAACAACCGTAGATATTAAATGCTGCCAATTTTGCCACCTAATGTTTATAAGGAGGATAACAAGCAGCTAGGTATGATATACTCATTAACTCATTTTGACTATTTTTAATAAAGACATAACTCTGACTATACTCATCTGGCAAAACATCCTCACAATATACTAGTACATACAAGTAGGCGTGATCACATTATTTCAAGTAAAATTTCTTTGAAATCTTGCAGAAGTTTTGAAAAACAAGATATTTTACCAGGGTCTGTTTGAAATGGCCTTTCTGAGCAGTGTTCCGAATGTTCCACTCTGAAAGACTTACAAATAAAACTGCACAGGAAAGGAACAGGAAGTAATAACAACAATAATATTAATTAGAAGAAATGAAACTTTTAAGGTGACCAACATTGTCAGTTGCAGTTGTAATATTGTATGGGACAGAAATAGAGGGTCTTGCATGAGTGCTCATTACAAACCACTTTTTTTAAACCAGTTCACAAAATAATATGACATGAGGCTTTGCCGAGTGTCATACTGTTTTTGTCGATGAGTTAAGTAATCAAAGCACTGAAAGTACTGATGTGTGGCGTACTGATGCCATTATAACCAATTAAATAGAGGCTGGCTCAACATGCTGCGTCAGAGTTCTGATAAGCACAGACTCACTCGAATGTTTGTGCTGCTCTCAAGACACCAAGCGTCGGTGTCAAGATGAGTGACTGGGTAGTCTCCATACAACTGAATACACTGGGAATTAAAACACAACGAACGAGATAGCCATCCCCCTGCTATAGAAACAGGACTAGGTAGAAATATATTAGGAAAATTAAATAAAGGGAGGTAATTAATAAGATAGAACCATATCATGACTTCTTTTGGTTGAATGAAATAATTCAAGAATGGAACCAGATAGAATTATGTTTTCATGTCATAGCACTTCTCCTAGATGCCATATACATATATATTTAAAGTCGATCAATTGAATTTAGGTGGACAAGTGGTCCAGTGGTAAGGACTATTCACTACTGATATGACTACTGGTACTCCTGCCGGATCAAGAGCAGAAATGTTTTTCGGAGTAACATAACTAAATTTACGAACAGACTTTCGGACCATACTCAGCGTAAATGAAAAGTTACCGCCCTATTGACAAATTTCAATCATAACCATGTGATTGTTATTACTTGTATCATCAAACAGAGCTCATAAATTGATTACCAGGGAGCTTACATAAATAAATATTTATGGCAAGATAAATACTTCTATGCAAGTACCGTTTTTCAGAATTTATATACGTCCCAGTACGGGACCGGTTTTTAGCAATATAATATACGTCCCGGTACGGTACGGTTTTTAGCACTATTTTTTTTTCTTCAGGACTAGTCTTTTTCTATTCTGGTTCCTGGCAATCAATCTGTTGAGCGTAGCATCAAGAGGAGGGAACTCCAGACTAATCTTTTTCACGCATGAAATATACTGCGAAGAAAAACATTTTAAAACACATTTATCGTTGAAATTTGTAATTAACGCTTTGGAACTACTATACGTAGAACTAGTTCAGCTTCCCGCCACCTGTGAAAACATTTTGTTTTTATTTATAGCATCATAGTTTGTAAACAACATAATTAGGTCATAGTTAATCGGGTTCCCTGTTGTAATCTGTACTCGCCCGTACTCAATATTACTGTGCTATAAATAGAACATGGAACACGTTCAACGTTCAGCGGCGGAGTGATTTTAATTAAAACCGTGGGATTACTTTATCTGCCTTGACGGTTAACAGGCCTTTGGTAGTAGGAATATAGTCCATGCGGAATGATTTGCCATAAATATTCTCTAAAAATAAAAACCTGATACAATTTTTGGTCTTAATATTAATAAATGTTGGTAATGTAAACAAATCGGGTTTAATGATAAGTGTAACCTATGTAGCATATGCTTGTAATATTGTTCAAATCATAGAACTATTTATTTGCGTAGGCCTAAATGCGTTAACTTGGTAGTAAGCCAAAAAACGGTAATATCATTGTGTGGCCTACGCCACACAAAAATCATATGAAAGCATGAATGTAAGATTCTATTTATCACATAACCTTAGTAAACGCTTATTATCATTCAAAATGATGTTGTCTGCTACATTCTAAGATTTAATTCAACTATAGCAGTACAATGAGCGGCGTCATGGGCCGATCAAGTCATGGATTGGCTTACAGTTAGCTTATTTAAATATTTATGTTACAGTCAAGGAGTGCCAAATGATATTTCCGGCACGGCTCTCAGGCCCTCCTAGACAGCAGGTTATGTGATAAATCTGCTGTAAGCACATTTCCCATTATGAAAGCTCTACCATTTCAGTTTTTTCCGTTGATATACTATCAATACATAAAGCCTGACGTGATTGGAATGACACAATTCGTTTGCGATGGCCATTATTGTAGTTTTAATCATGTGACTGTTCTGTTTTTTAAAAGTTGGTTGATTTCGTATTTTGTTCATTGAAGGTTTTAAAATTTGGTCTTGGATTTTATACCTTTTATCTTCAATGTCACATAGTATTGCTATACTATTGACACTTACAATTATCTGATCTAAATAACTGAATCCTTTCCTGAAACAACCAGTGCCGTACCCAGACACGAATTTTAGCCGAGGCAGCCTTTGGGCTGGACATGACCGTAACTAGGAATTTTCCAAAGTGGTGCGAAATCGGGTCTTGATTGGGTGACGGGGTATTTACAGGCGGGGTCGTCCAAATTCGTTCTGTACATGCTATTTTGAATATTTACAATGTATTTTGCGAGCGAAGCGAGCCAGAAAAAGGGACTATTTGTTGAAGCTGACACAAATTTAATTTATGGCAAATATGCACTGTTTGTCCGAGCCCACACACATTTTACTCACATGATATTATTAATGCTCATAAATTATTTGGCGAGCGAAGCGAGCCACAAAAATGCACTATTTGTATCAGCCCACACATTTCGTTCTCTACATGAACTTGAATGGTGATACAGGGATTTCCCTGATGCAGGTTTTCTTCGTCCCTGACGCAATTTTGTGGCTTGGGACCCTCATTTCAGTATTACTGTGCATCCCTGGGACCCCCAATAGGATCCCTCGAATAGACATTTTCATTTCAGCTGGAATATTTTTCTGTCTTATATTCATTGCACTTAGTAGTGTGGAGCATTGAGCAATCTGAATTTGCTGTTTTATTAATTTATATATTTAAAACTCACCAATAATGAACTTGAAATACATTACCGTATAATGAAGGGACCCCCAAATTTCTCAGGGACTCCCTTTATATAAAACTTAAGCATCCTAGGACCCTCGTATGAAAATTCCTAGGGAAAACCCTGGACTGATAAATTATTTGGCAAGCGAAGCGAGCCAGAAAAAAACTATTTGTACGAGCCACCACGAAATTCGTTGTCTACATGATATTATTAATGGGCATTAGTTATTTGGCGAGCGAAGCGAGGCAGAAAAAAATGCAATATTTGTCAGCACAAACTTGCGTGGTGTGATTAATCCTTAAAGATGCATGATTTGCCCTAGCTCACACAAACTCGTTCTCTAAATGGTATGATAAATCCTCACATTATTTACCCGAGCTGCATGCCACATGGATTCGTTCTCTACACGAACATATGAAGCATTGATGTTATGTGACAAGCAATGCGAGCCAAAGAAAATGCACTGTTTCTCCAAGTTGCATGTCATGCAAACCAGTTATCTACATGATATTTTAAACGAGTAGTTATTTGGCAAGCGAAAAGATCATGATTTCTCTGAGGTTCAGGTAGCACAAACTACTCTCTACATGACATTCTTAAATATGTGTTCAATTCATTTGGCGAGCGAAGCGAGCCGAATTTATTTTCAAATGTAAAACATTGCACTTCTAACCAGGAACACTTAAATTGGTGTAAAAGGGGTACGTTTGCGCCCGATGCAATCCTTAGTTATGACCATGTAGTGGTCCGGTGTATTTGTTAACCTAGAACGTTTCTGAAAGCACGCAATTAAACCACCGAATACACTTTCAACATTAACAAAAACAGAAAAGTAAGATAGCAAAGCGAGCTAGATAAACATTATTTATATTATTTGAACACCATGCCAAAACATATTGTGTATTTGATAGTATTCACTTAGATTTATCAATGAAGCCTTCTAATTGATAATAGTCACTGATACAGCTGTTGTGAAGGCGAAGCCAGCTAGAAAAGGCATTATTTTCTGAAGAGCACCATTGGCGACAGGATCGTTTTTCTATTCGAGACACCTTTCATCAGTATATCCTACGAACTCGAAGGCTGCACATTTGTGTTAAGGGGAAGCTTGTGCGATTTGATTGCTCCATGGTAATTTTAAAACAAATACATCTGCTACATTCTTTGGTCCCTTGTTTTGGTATTGAAACGGAACATCAAGAAAATTCATAGCAATTTTTATACAAGAGCTCAAAGGAGAAAATACTTATATGCTTATGCTTATACTCTTAAATGTGTAGCCCACCTCAATATTAAATTGATTGTAAACAGTACCATGCGAGCGTAGCGAGTGAAAAATGGCATATTAACTATTTTTACTCACAGAACATTAAGGTGCAAATCTAGTGCCTCAAGTTGCACAATGTATACTACCATTAAGGTGTAAATCTAGTGCCTCAAGTTGCACAATGTATACTACCATTAAGGTGCAAATCTAGTGCCTCAAGTTGCACAATGTATACTACCATTAAGGTGCAAATCTAGTGCCTCAAGTTGCATTATGTATACTACCATTAAGGTGCAAATCTAGTGCCTCAAGTTGCACAATGTATACTACCATTAAGGTGGAAACCTAGTGCCTCAAGTTGCATTATGTATACTACCATTAAGGTGCAAATCTAGTGCCTCAAGTTGCACAATGTATACTACCATTAAGGTGCAAATCTAGTGCCTCAAGTTGCACAATGTATACTACCATTAAGGTGCAAATCTAGTGCCTCAAGTTGCACAATGTATACTACCATTAAGGTGCAAATCTAGTGCCTCAAGTTGCACTCTTTGTTTATAACTTGCGACAGCTCGTAATATTTTTTATTATTCAGGCATTTTATTTTACATATAAGTTGAAGACGAAGTTTCCACCAAAAGGTTAGGTGTGCAAATTTTAGGCGAGACAGCTGCTTACCTAGTGCCTCAGAATAAATTGCCTCATTGTTTATTACATGCGACAATTTGAGACATTTTATTTTAAATATATTCAGGGATATTTCATTACATGTATATATATATAACAAAAAAATGTTTGGTCCGCAAATTTTAGGCGAGGCAACTGCCTCGCCTGGCCTCAGTGTAGTTACGGCGCTGACAACATGCAGTGTTTGTGGTGGCGTAATGTCAATCAATACCCTTTAAATGAATTTTAATGTAAATTATAATCACATGTTCCAATGAATTAACTTTAAACCTTTGTCGAGCAGCCTTGGACAAACAACCAGGAGGAGGAGCGGTCTCTGCTCTGGTGTAATGTCAATTGGTCCCAGCTCATGGAGACCATCTAAGAAAGCAACAATAGGATTTATTTACTATGCATACTTGTTGGATGTACTAGTATACAGTGAACAGTAAACTGCTGATAATGTACAAGGACAATGTAATGCTGGATGTACTAGTATACAGTGAACAGTGACTGCTGACAATGTACAAGGACAATGTAATGCTGGATGTACTAGTATACAGTGAACAGTGACTGCTGACAATGTACAAGGACAATGTAATGCTGGATGTACTGGTGTACAGTGAACAGTAAACTGCTGATAATGTACAAGGACAATGTAATGCTGGATGTACTAGTATACAGTGAACAGTAAACTGCTGATAATGTACAAGGACAATGTAATGCTGGATGTACTAGTATACAGTGAACAGTGACTGCTGACAATGTACAAGGACAATGTAATGCTGGATGTACTGGTGTACAGTGAACAGTAAACAGCTGATAATGTACAAGGACAATGTAATGCTGGATGTACTGGTATACAGTGAACAGTGACTGCTGACAATGGACAAGGACAATGTAATGCTGGATGTACTGGTATACAGTGAACAGTGACTGCTGACAATGGACAAGGACAATGTAATGCTGGATGTACTGGTGTACAGTGAACAGTAAACAGCTGACAATGTACAAGGACAATGTAATGCTGGATGTACTGGTGTACAGTGAACAGTAAACAACTGATAATGTACAAGGACAATGTAATGCTGGATGTACTGGTATACAGTGAACAGTGAACTGCTGATAATGTACAAGGACAATGTAATGCTGGATGTACTGGTGTACAGTGAACAGTGAACTGCTGATAATGTACAAGGACAATGTAATGCTGGATGTACTGGTGTACAGTGAACAGTAAACAACTGATAATGTACAAGGACAATGTAATGCTGGATGTACTGGTATACAGTGAACAGTAAACAGCTGATAATATACAAGGACAATGTAATGCTGGATGTACTGGTGTACAGTGAACAGTGAACTGCTGATAATGTACAAGGACAATGTAATGCTGGATGTACTGGTATACAGTGAACAGTGAACTGCTGATAATGTACAAGGACAATGTAATGCTGGATGTACTGGTGTACAGTGAACAGTGAACTGCTGATAATGTACAAGGACAATGTAATGCTGGATGTACTGGTATACAGTGAACAGTAAACAACTGATAATGTACAAGGACAATGTAATGTTGGATGTACTAGTATACAGTGAACAGTAAACAACTGATAATGTACAAGGACAATGTAATGCTGGATGTACTGGTATACAGTGAACAGTGAACTGCTGATAATGTACAAGGACAATGTAATGCTGGATGTACTGGTATACAGTGAACAGTGAACTGCTGATAATGTACAAGGACAATGTAATGCTGGATGTACTGGTATACAGTGAACAGTGAACTGCTGATAATGTACAAGGACAATGTAATGCTGGATGTACTAGTATACAGTGAACAGTAAACAACTGATAATGTACAAGGACAATGTAATGCTGGATGTACTGGTATACAGTGAACAGTAAACAACTGATAATGTACAAGGACAATGTAATGTTGGATGTACTAGTATACAGTGAACAGTAAACAACTGATAATGTACAAGGACAATGTAATGCTGGATGTACTGGTATACAGTGAACAGTAAACAACTGATAATGTACAAGGACAATGTAATGCTGGATGTACTGGTATACAGTGAACAGTGAACTGCTGATAATGTACAAGGACAATGTAATGCTGGATGTACTGGTGTACAGTGAACAGTGAACTGCTGATAATGTACAAGGACAATGTAATGCTGGATGTACTGGTATACAGTGAACAGTGAACTGCTGATAATGTACAAGGACAATGTAATGCTGGATGTACTGGTGTACAGTGAACAGTAAACAACTGATAATGTACAAGGACAATGTAATGCTGGATGTACTGGTATACAGTGAACAGTAAACAACTGATAATGTACAAGGACAATGTAATGCTGGATGTACTGGTATACAGTGAACAGTGAACTGCTGATAATGTACAAGGACAATGTAATGCTGGATGTACTGGTATACAGTGAACAGTGAACTGCTGATAATGTACAAGGACAATGTAATGCTGGATGTACTGGTGTACAGTGAACAGTGACTGCTGACAATGTACAAGGACAATGTAATGCTGGATGTACTGGTGTACAGTGAACAGTGACTGCTGACAATGTACAAGGACAATGTACTGCTGGATGTACTGGTATACAGTGAACAGTGACTGCTGACAATGTACAAGGACAATATGTACTGGTGTACAGTGAACAGTAAACAACTGATAATGTACAAGGACAATGTAATGCTGGATGTACTAGTATACAGTGAACAGTGAACTGCTGATAATGTACAAGGACAATGTAATGCCTTGTTGAGGTAATTAACTGGACATATGCAACAACTATCTGACATTTAACAGACAGCTAGACCAAACATTTGCCAACATGAGACAATATTTGTGCTAGCCAGTCACTATGTTGGCAGTGAAAGCTGATGTAATAGAGAAACAGTGACAGACACACATGCAGACGGCAAGACAACCAGATCCTGATAATAATCTGTTCCTACACTGCAAGTTTTGAGTACCAGACTCTGATATATACCTACTATATGTGGTTTATGTTTTTATATTGTTCTGACCAGACAGGCACACATTGTGTGAACTGTGCACTATAAAACATCATATAAATTATTAAATACTGCACCGTGAGTAACCTATAGAATGAGCCGCTAGCACTGGAATTTGGAATCTCAATTGCAATCTGGAATTCTAGTAGAATCACCAGTGAAATAATAGCAGGACACAAGGAATTACAATGGATTCCATTGAATAATTATGTTGAAATGTATTCCACTGGAATACATTAGACAGTGGAATATTTATGAGTGATACTATTCCAGCAGTGGAATAATGATTGCAATTATTAACACTGGCAATCCACAGTCTATTCTAAACCAAAGTACCCTTCTCCCTAAAGCCAATACAATATGTTAGTTATAGTTATTGTACTGAGATCAAAGTACATCGTACCTAAAAAAGTAATAAAAATCAGAATATCAGAATTTAACGACAGATACCGAAGCCATAATGACTCTATATTGCCAATCTGATTTATAATACAGCTATATATATGTATAAGGTTGTTTGAGCTAAAACAAACAGTACAAAATGGAGATTTCCCCATCGGTTAGGTACATATCCTATACTGGTATAATAATAATAATAATAATAATAATAATAATAATAAAGACTTTATTCAATGAGGCAACACAGTTGGCAAAGCCAGTCTTACCTGTGAGCCTCAATAACTAGTATGATGAGAAAATGAAATGCATGTACCAAGTCTACTGTATCGCTGATATGTAATAGTGTTTTTTTATAAGTTCTATATAAGATATTTGCTTTTAACAGTCAAATATTAATTCAGAGTGTCAGAAACATGCAATCACCAATATTATATATTGTCACATGACCACTCTAAAGTTACATTTTTTTATTTCGACAAAATAACAATTACGCTAGTTGTCAATCAATACGCTTTAAATTAATCTAAAACTGAAAATTATAATCACATGGTCTAATTTATTAACTTAAAAACCTTCACCAAGCAACCTTCGACAAACAATTAAATGGGGCGATCTCTTCTCTCGCGTAATGCTAATAGTGTATACAAAAAATAAAGCACATCATTATAACAGTACTGCAAAATGAACCTTGTTGCACCAAATGGACGAATTGCAACTCATAGTAAAATCGAAAAACTGTCAGTTAAAAAAAAAGGCCCAAACAAAATATGTGTATCTGTCGAATGTTAGAATGGTCATAAAATCTAAAATCATGTAATATTCTATTATGTGTACAGTTAAAGTATTCTAATGTTTTTAAAAAAGTAATCATGTAAATATCAAGAACATTCAAGAACACAATTCCTAATTTTATGGAACTAATCTCAAACACTACTAAATCATGTGTATTCATTTTTTTACCTTATATAATGATCTGCCTCCATTTTCATTTTCCATTTTCATAAATTTCATTCCTCTTAGATTCCTGTTGCCTTTTAATAATACTCAAACTGGAGGTGTATAAGCATAGTAATGTGATATTGCTATCCTGCCTGAGTCCTATCAGTCACGCTGGAAGCAGGTTGACAGTCTGACAGTCTGACAGCTAGAATGAGGTCTGGGTAATAGAATGGGGTTAATGACGTGAAATCAATAATAAAATTAACAAATGAATGTGAATTATTTTCCTTCCTCAGAGAGTCAGATAGAGATGTTGTCATTATTTCATTGATAATCACTTTTCTAAAACATTCTGGTCAGTTCACAGTCAGATCAAATTTCAGAAAGAATAATTATTATTCTTTCTGAAATTTGATCTGACTGTGAACTGACCAGAATGTTTTAGAAAAGTGATTATCAATGAAATAATGACAACATCTCTATCTGACTCTCTGAGGAAGGAAAATAATTCACATTCATTTGTTAATTTTATTATTGATTTCACGTCATTAACCCCATTCTATTACCCAGACCTCATTCTAGCTGTCAGACTGTCAGACTGTCAACCTGCTTCCAGCGTGACTGATAGGACTCAGGCAGGATAGCAATATCACATTACTATGCTTATACACCTCCAGTTTGAGTATTATTAAAAGGCAACAGGAATCTAAGAGGAATGAAATTTATGAAAATGGAAAATGAAAATGGAGGCAGATCATTATATAAGGTAAAAAAATGAATACACATGATTTAGTAGTGTTTGAGATTAGTTCCATAAAATTAGGAATTGTGTTCTTGAATGTTCTTGATATTTACATGATTACTTTTTTAAAAACATTAGAATACTTTAACTGTACACATAATAGAATATTACATGATTTTAGATTTTATGACCATTCTAACATTCGACAGATACACATATTTTGTTTGGGCCTTTTTTTTTAACTGACAGTTTTTCGATTTTACTATGAGTTGCAATTCGTCCATTTGGTGCAACAAGGTTCATTTTGCTATATAATATTAAGTTACATACAACCTTGCTACCAATAGGGGAATTCCTGTTCTCCAAACTGATGAGAATGAGGCATAAATAATTTTAAAACATCAAGACATTTAGTCATGGACCCTTCCAGACCATGAATTCATCAATCCCCAAGTTGTTTTGATCTGTTTCTAAACATTTCCAATGGCAGAACATTAATAACTCCAATCATTAATTATTTTTATACTGAAAAGTACAATTGATATTCTAAGAGTAACGAACTTCACTTCTTAATTATTCATAGCTTGTAATTAATTGGGCAGGAAAAATACAGAGTTTTTGTAATTTGTTTAGTGTTTCTGCTGATTTTGCAGCATTTTTGAATTTTGACAATTCTAAAGCTCTTGCAATGTCTAATTCCATTTAACATTGCCATGAAAATGAAGAATTTCTTAACAAAGAATTTCTTCTGGCATGTATTACAACAGACAAGTGCTACTAGGCTTACAACAATTGTTAACCATGGTCTTACAATGATCATAAGACTAACAATAGCTTAACATTATTAGCCCCAGAGCTATCACATAGTGAGACAAGACAAATTGTCATGTTGCATCGGTCATCAATACAAGAGTAGGAGGCATTTAAATTCATTTACCACTTACATGTACACTGTGTACAACACTGAAGATTGCGTAGGTGAAAAACAGATGATTACGCAGGTGAAAAACAGATGATTACGCAGGTGAAAAACAGGTGATTACGCAGGTGAAAAACAGATGATTAAGCAGGTGAAAAACAGATGATTACGCAGGTGAAAAAAAGAAGATTCTGCTGGTGAAAAATAGAAGATTACGCAGGTGAAAAACAGATGATTACGCAGGTGAAAAACAGATGATTACGCAGGTGAAAAACAGAAGATTGCACAGGTGAAAAACAGATGATAACGCAGGTGAAAAACAGATGATTACGCAGGTGAAAAACAGATGATTACGCAGGTGAAAAAAAGAAGATTCTGCTGGTGAAAAATAGAAGATTACGCAGGTGAGAAACAGAAGATTGCGCAGGTGAAAAACAAAAGATTTGGCATGTGAAAACACAAGATTGTGCAGGTGAAAAACACAAGATTCAATGAAAAAAGTCAGAGTGCTATGGTGGTCGAGTGGTAAGACGCTTGACTCCTGATCGAGAGGTCCCGGGTTCGATTCTCGGCCCGGACACTTGGTCATTTCAGAAACGCTATTTAGTGTTTCCCACCCAACTAGAGATGATCCTGGTTGGTAACCCAGGGGTAGTCTCGCAAGTAACAGTTTAAGGAACAAAGAAATTTATATGAAACAAGCTAGGGTATCACAACCGGATTCCTTGTATCTCACCTCTGTCTCTAATATTTGCGATAATGCCCCAGAGTGGGCCCTGAAAATTAAATGGAAAAAGAAGAAGAAGACTAAAAAAATTGTGAAATATGAAGAATGAGCAAGTCCATTTCAGATCTGCCCATTATAGACTTAGACAATATTAAACTAGTTCTTCGTATAAAGGACACATCTAGAACGCAGAAGCTCACATACTATGCAGCTATACTACATGTACACTAGACAATGACTGTCCCAACTGTACCATTATTGACAAAACTGTACCTAGAAGCGAACATAGTAATTGACAAATTCTGTAGTACACCTACTGCAAGTTAAGTTACAGCCCCCAGCAGACGGGACAGGATACTGCTTGTCATGTCGATGACATACTATTACCATTCTATTCACATCATTTCAAGCAGCTGCGAGCAACCATTATAACTAACTCCCCAGAGTCTCCTCTTTCTGCTCTGTAATTAACTACTTTACTTTCCCATGGGTGCTGCAGACAAAAGAGAGTAAAAGAATCTAATATATACATATTTTCTTGTCTCAATCATTACCTTCCATAGTGAGAGTGTGGTGATATAATATTACAGAGAGTTTCAATCAGTCATTGTAATAATTATAACTATTCTCAAGGATACCACCATTGGCAGACATAAACAACTTTCCAGTAATTATTCTTGTTATGGCTTATAAAGATTTAATCTGTCATTTGCAATAGAAAAGTTACTGTGGAGATAACGTCATCAGTGATTTATACTTTTGTTTATATACCTGAATGTCTTATAAAGAAGAATATAATGTGTGTTATACAACTAATTAGATTTTATGAATCAATTTTAAATTGTCTGAACAAAACATACCAGTGAAATAATTAATTGATAAACCAAAAAGTTGATTCCGATAAATAGTCTGTCTTGAACAAGAACTAGACAGTGGACAATACAGATTGGGTCAATTAAATCAGTGGTCAATGAGAAATAGGCCAATTAAAACAGTGGTCAATATGAAATAGGCAAATTAGAACAGTGGTCAGTGTTAAATAGGCCAATTAGAACAGTGGTCAATGAGAAATAGGCCAATTACAGCAGTGGTCAATATGAAATAGGCTAATTAGAACAGTGGTCAATATGAAATAGGCCAAATAAAACAGTGGTCAATATGAAATAGGGCAATTACAGCAGTTGTCAATATGAAATAAGCCAATTAAAACAGTGGTCAATATGAAATAGGCCAATTAAAACAGTGGTCAATCTGAAATAGGGCAATTACAGCAGTGGTCAATATGACATAAGCCAATTAAAATGGTGGTCAATATGAAATAGGCTAATTAGAACAGTGTTCAATATGAAATAGGCCAATTAAAACAATGGTCAATATGAGTAAGGGCAATTACAGCAGTTGTCAATATGAAATAAGCCAATTAAAACAGTGGTCAATATGAAATAGGCCAATTAAAACAGTGGTCAATATGAAATAGGGCAATTACAGCAGTGGTCAATATGAAATAAGCCAATTAAAACAGTGGTCAATTTGAAATAGGCTAATTAGAACAGTGGTCAGTGTGAAATAGGCCAATTAGAACAGTGGTCAGTGTGAAATAGGCCAATAAGAACACTGGTCAGTGTGAAATAGGCCAATTAGAACACTGGTCAGTGTGAAATAGGCCAATTAGAACACTGGTCAGTGTGAAATAGGCCAGTAAGAACAGTGGTCAGTGTGAAATAGGCCAATTAGAACAGTGGTCAGTGTGAAATAGGCCAATTAGAACAGTGGTCAGTGTGAAATAGGCCAATTAGAACAGTGGTCAGTGTGAAATAGGCCAATTAGAACAGTGGTCAGTGTGAAATAGGCCAATTAGAACAGTGGTCCGTGTGAAATAGGCCAATTCGAACAGTGGTCAGTGTGAAATAGGCCAATTAGAACAGTGGTCCGTGTGAAATAGGCCAATTAGAACAGTGGTCAGTGTGAAATAGGCCAATTAGAACAGTGGTCCGTGTGAAATAGGCCAATTCGAACAGTGGTCAGTGTGAAATAGGCCAATTAGAACAGTGGTCAGTGTGAAATAGGCCAATTAGAACAGTGGTCCGTGTGAAATAGGCCAATTAGAACAGTGGTCAGTGTGAAATAGGCCAATTAGAACAGTGGTCCGTGTGAAATAGGCCAATTAGAACACTGGTCAGTGTGAAATAGGCCAATTAGAACAGTGGTCAGTGTGAAATAGGCCAGTAAGAACAGTGGTCAGTGTGAAATAGGCCAATTAGAACAGTGGTCAGTGTGAAATATGCCAATTAGAACAGTGGTCAGTGTGAAATAGGCCAGTAAGAACAGTGGTCAGTGTGAAATATGCCAGTAAGAACAGTGGTCAGTGTGAAATAGGCCAATTAGAACACTGGTCAGTGTGAAATAGGCCAATTAGAACAGTGGTCCGTGTGAAATAGGCCAGTAAGAACAGTGGTCAGTGTGAAATAGGCCAATTAGAACAGTGGTCAGTGTGAAATATGCCAATTAGAACAGTGGTCAGTGTGAAATAGGCCAGTAAGAACAGTGGTCAGTGTGAAATATGCCAGTAAGAACAGTGGTCAGTGTGAAATAGGCCAATTAGAACAGTGGTCAATCTGAAATAGGGCAATTACAGCAGTGGTCAATATGAAATAAGCCAATTAAAATGGTGGTCAATATGAAATAGGCTAATTAGAACAGTGTTCAATATGAAATAGGCCAATTAAAACAATGGTCAATATGAGTAAGGGCAATTACAGCAGTTGTCAATATGAAATAAGCCAATTAAAACAGTGGTCAATATGAAATAGGCCAATTAAAACAGTGGTCAATATGAAAAAGGGCAATTACAGCAGTGGTCAATATGAAATAAGCCAATTAAAACAGTGGTCAATTTGAAATAGGCTAATTAGAACAGTGGTCAGTGTGAAATAGGCAAATTAGAACATTGGTCAGTGTGAAATAGGCCAATAAGAACACTGGTCAGTGTGAAATAGGCCAATTAGAACAGTGGTCAGTGTGAAATAGGCCAATGAGAACACTGGTCAGTGTGAAATAGGCCAATGAGAACAGTGGTCTGTGTGAAATAGGCCAATTAGAACAGTGGTCAGTGTGAAATAGGCCAATTAGAACAGTGGTCAGTGTGAAATAGGCCAGTAAGAACAGTGGTCAGTGTGAAATAGGCCAATTAGAACAGTGGTCAGTGTGAAATAGGCCAATTAGAACAGTGGTCAGTGTGAAATAGGCCAATTAGAACAGTGGTCCGTGTGAAATAGGCCAATAAGAACACTGGTCAGTGTGAAATAGGCCAATTAGAACAGTGGTCCGTGTGAAATAGGCCAATTAGAACAGTGGTCAGTGTGAAATAGGCCAATTAGAACAGTGGTCCGTGTGAAATAGGCCAATTAGAACAGTGGTCAGTGTGAAATAGGCCAATTAGAACAGTGGTCAGTGTGAAATAGGCCAATTAGAACAGTGGTCCGTGTGAAATAGGCCAATTAGAACAGTGGTCAGTGTGAAATAGGCCAATTAGAACAGTGGTCCGTGTGAAATAGGCCAATTAGAACACTGGTCAGTGTGAAATAGGCCAATTAGAACAGTGGTCCGTGTGAAATAGGCCAGTAAGAACAGTGGTCAGTGTGAAATAGGCCAATTAGAACAGTGGTCAGTGTGAAATATGCCAATTAGAACAGTGGTCAGTGTGAAATAGGCCAGTAAGAACAGTGGTCAGTGTGAAATATGCCAGTAAGAACAGTGGTCAGTGTGAAATAGGCCAATTAGAACACTGGTCAGTGTGAAATAGGCCAATTAGAACAGTGGTCCTTGTGAAATAGGCCAATTAGAACAGTGGTCCGTGTGAAATAGGCCAATTAGAACACTGGTTAGTGTGAAATAGGTCAATTAGAAATGTAGACCAGTTAGACTAGTGGTCAAAATGAAATAGGCCAATTAAAACAGTGGTCAATATGGAATAGGTCAAATAGAACAGTGGTCAATATGAAATAGGTCAAATAGAACAGTGGTCAATATGACATAGGTCAAATAGAACAGTGGTCAATATGACATAGGTCAAATGGAACAGTGGTCAATATGGAATAGGTCAAATAGAACAGTGGTCAATATGACATAGGTCAAATGGAACAGTGGTCAATATGAAATAGTTCAATTAGAAATGTAGACCAGTTAGACTAGTGGTCAAAATGAAATAGGCCAATTAAAACAGTGGTCAATATGGAATAGGTCAAATAGAACAGTGGTCAATATGGAATAGGCCAATTAGTAAGCTGGAGTCAATGAAATAGAATTAGGGACATAATTCAATATGCAATTAAATGGAAACAGAAGTCAAAGAAAAATAGGCTACCATGGTGATGAGAATACCTGACTTGCTGGCAACCAAAGGGGGTTAAACGAATTCCACAGAAAGCCCAGGCAAATTATTTAACTAGGTGTCTGGCAGCGAAAAACATAACTAAACTATAATTAAAGGTATATAAGCCAGGGCTGTATAGCTAATGTATATATGCCTTATCTTCATAATTTAATACATTAGGAACAATAAATCAACATTAAGTTTGTCCCAAAAAATAATTTACTTCCAAGCAAACAAAATTGATAAAACATATTTTCTGTTTCATTCATTTTCCCATGCTCTGCAACATCCCAGAACGTAAATTGATTGTTACAATATGAATGATAACATGTTCAGGCTGACTATCAACCTACCGGGAACCAGACAAACCATGCTACCAGATCATCCAGATACAAGCAACAGATGAAAAACTTTCTGTAAAATGATTTGCTTTTACTACTAATTGTATTGGTGAAATGAAATGTAAGATGGTTTCTGGTGATAGTAACAGACAGTAGATAGCTGAATGAGTGCTTCAGATGAAATCATACAATAATGGGCACTAGTATATTCTCTCTGAATACTATTCAAGTAACTAAGCTGGCAGAGTAAAATAGTGTCATAATGTAAAATATGGCACTTATTATATATAATCTACATTGATTGTGCGATATTTCAAGTCATACCTGTCAACTATATTGCCTATATTGCCAAGTTTTCACGAGTCAATTATGAATAAAAAAGATATAATTCTCCATGAAATTCCAAAAAATCATTAATGAGCCACTTTTTTATAATTTCAGAATTTTGAAATTGAACAAAAATGTTAACAATTTTTGCATTTTCTATTTTATAGATAGATAGATAGATAATTATTTCAAACATAAGGCTTGAAGCCCAACAGTTTACAAGTATGTACAAATATAAATGATAGAATTCAGTATATACAGTAAATGTGACTTAAAGCATGTTCAAATAGATTGTGACGGTAATGGCAGTAAATGATCATTCAGCAAAATATTACACAGTAATAACAAAACAATATTACAGTATAACAGAGAAAAGCATATATATGGTTACACAAATACAGTACAGTCACGTAATTCAAAACTTTTGAATACAAAAACTGACAGTTGCTTGATAGTACGATGATTTTCTGATGTTAAAAGTTCAATAAATTTTGGTATATTTGGTCTTTGCCAGAAATATTTGTCAATGTATATTTTACGTAAGCTATTGTAGAGTGGACATTCTAATATGAAGTGAAACTCGTCCTCTAATGAATTGCAAATTTTACATTTTCGTTCATTTCTTGGTGTTTTATTGGGTTTAGTCCATCTTCCACTTTCAATTTCTAATCGGTGACTTGACATTATAAGTTGAGAAAACCTAATTCTGTACTTCTTTATATCTATAACATCTAAGTAAGATTTAAAACCAAACTTTCCTAGTAAACAATAAGTACTTGCACGTGATGATTCGTTAATTTCTGCAGTCCAATTTTGTGTAAAGATATCTTTTATTCGTAGTTTAAACAAACTAATAAAAGTGGTACTATTTTCTACTCCTTGAAAAAGCCATACATGATAAAACCCAGTAATTTGTAAAATATTTTTAACTTTTGACGCCCAATTTACAGTATTTGCGTTGTTTTCAATATCATTTAACATGAGATTATAAGTTTGTTTTGTAAGTTTTCTGTCCTCCTCGCGTGTTATTTTAAGCCAGAAACGAATGATGTTAACATATATATCTATTTTGTTTTAAAGGTATTCTCCCTAATTCACCGTATATAAAATTATTCTGGGTTTGTTTTTTTACGCAAAGAAGTTGTTTACAAAACTGTAAGTGAATTATTTCTAATTTGTCTGCATTACTAAACCCCCAAATTTCGGAACCATAATTTAATATCGGTACTATGAGTTTCTCAAAAATATCTAACGTATGACTAATTTTCAATTTGTTGAACTTATGCAAATGCATTTTCATTTTATAGATAGCTTTTAATGCTTGTCCACTTAATGTTTCAAATAGTTTTTCAAAAGATCCATTTGTTGTGAATACAATACCCAAGTATGTAAATTGGTGAACGATTTCAACAACATTATTCTTATAAGTAAAAGGCTGATGATTCCATGAACGATTTCTTCCCTTTTTAAAAATCATAATTTTAGTTTTATTAACGTTTACAACTAACTTCCATTTATCGCAATAATCGGATAAAATATCTAAACCCTCCTGTAATCCTTCTTTACTGTCAGAGAAGATAACAATATCATCGGCATAGAGTAAAAGAAATAATTTTAACAAACCAGTGTCTACACCTTTAAATCCATTCAGTGATAGATAATCTTCTAGGTCATTCACATACATTGAAAATAGGAATGGACTTAGACAATCGCCTTGCCGTACACCTAAAAAACAATCAAATGTATTACTTAGTTCGTTATTTAATTTAACTCTCGATTTCACGTTTGCGTATATTGATTTAATTATGTCCAACATTTTCCCATTGACTCCCGATTGTATCAATTTATAAAATATATTTTCTCGGACTAGATAATCGAATGCTTTAGTAAAATCTATAAAACACGTGTACAATGTTTTGTTTTCGTTAATTACATGATTAATTAACCCGTCTAGTACAAATATGTTATCTACAGTGCTCATATTCTTTCTAAATCCTGCTTGTGATTCTATATATATATTATAGTTTTCTGCCCATTTATTGAGTCGGTTATTTAACACATGAGTAAACAATTTGCCAAATGTGCTTAACAAAGTAATGCCCCTGTAGTTTTCCGGTTGGTTAATGTCGCCTTTCTTAAATAATGGTACAATGTATCCCTCGGACCAGGCTGATGGAAAATACCCCAATTGAAATATTTTATTGAAAAGTGCTACTAGATAGTTACTGATAAAATTAAAACCATATTTAAACATTTCATTTAAAATATGATCCGAGCCCCCAGATCTGTTATTATTTAGCTCTTTGCAGGCAATCAAAATTTCCCGCTTACTAAAAGGTAAGTTCAATTCATCAAACATAATTTGTATTTCGTTTTGTAGTATAATGTTGTTAAAAAATATTATATCTTCATCTGGTTGGAAGAATGTCGATTCTGGATCGTTAATAGCTTTAAAATAATCTTCAAAATTAGATAAAGGTATTTTACAATCAGATTTAACATACGTAGATTTTAGTAACTTCCAGTACTCTTTAGCGTTTTTAAACCGGATAGATTCCAATTTCTTGGTATTACATACGTCAAATTCTAATTTCTTTTTCCTTATCATATTTTTATATACCGACCTTGATTGACATAATTGCCTATATTGCCAAGTTTTCACGAGTCAATTATGAATAAAAAAGTTATAATTCTCCATGAAATTCCAAAAAATCATTAATGAGCCACTTTTTTATAATTTCAAAATTTTGAAATTGAACAAAAATGTTAGCAATTTTTGCATTTTCTATTTTATAAGTGAGACAAAAAAAATTCTAGCAAACAAATTCAGGATTTTTTTTTCAAAATGTTTCCCTAAAATATAACTGTAATTCTAGATGTTATTATGACATTTATTTATTCCCTAAAATATTACTATAATCCTAAATGTTATTATGACATTAAATTTCTCTTATATATTTGCTAATTCAGTTAACAAAGAATAGCACTGTGTCTATGTTAATCAAGTCTGCAGATTCAGCTGATTATAAACTTCAAGTAACCAGTACACCAATACAAGAAAATAAAATTGATGGGTTCAATGCCTCGCCAAGTTTTTGTAGAATAATCAATTCTAAGAAATACACCAAACTGCTTCCAACCAACCCTACATTTCAAATGACAAAAGGTACAAGTTCTATTGGGATTAAAATGCAAGGCAGAACAAAATCAAACTAATTTAATTAATGAGACAGATTTTTTATAAATAAGCTAGAAGGTAAAATGTCATGTGAACTTGGTAAACTTGTGTGCTTGTACTGGGGGAAGTGTGGTGAAGTGTGTGCTTAGTGTGGAGAAGTGTGGTGAAGTGTGGAGAAGTGTGGTGAAGTGTGGAGAAGTGTGGTGAAGTGTGGAGAAGTGTGGTGAAGTGTGGAGAAGTGTGGAGAAGTGTGGTGAAGTGTGGAGAAGTGTGGAGAAGTGTGGTGAAGTGTGTGCTTAGTGCATCCAGCAGATTCTGTGCATCAAGAAATAAGAAGGTTCAATGTCTTCTCTGATCTGATGGGTATTATAATGTAAACTTTAATAAACACCAATGGTTCCATTCATATAGTGTTGGATCTTCCAGACCCTGGCTATCACAAATTCATTGACTACCCTTTAATACGAAAAGCATTGTCTGACAACACACTTGCAACAAGCTGGTACAAAGCTGACACTTAACTGATATCTAACTGAAAACCAAAAGTATTGTCTGACAATACACTTGCAACAAGCTGGTACAAAGCTGACACTTAACTGATATCTAACTGAAAACCAAAAGTATTGTCTGACAATACACTTGCAACAAGCTGGTACCAAGCTGACACTTAACAGATATCTAAATGACAACCAAAAGTATTGTCTGACAATACACTTGCAACAAGCTGGTACCAAGCTGACACTTAACTGATATCTAAATGACAACCAAAAGTATTGTCTGACAATACACCTGCAACAAGCTGGTACCAAGCTGACACTTAACTGATATCTAACTGACAACCAGAAGTATTGTCTGACAATACACTTGCAACAAGCTGGTACAAAGCTGACACTTAACTGATATCTAACTGAAAACCAAAAGTATTGTCTGACAATACACTAGCAACAAGCTGGTACCAAGCTGACACTTAACTGATATCTAACTGACAACCAGAAGTATTGTCTGACAATACTTTGAGATCAATTAGGTTTCACAGGGGTAGGAAAAAATATAATCTTGCTACACCCTGACAGATAATTTCAATGTATTGCTGAAAATCAACTTATACCTACTGTATGTCATAATGATTTTGTTTTCACTTTTTTAGGTAAAGTGATTGTTTATTATAGTGTCATCCATATTGAAATGCCATCCAATTTGACTCATGAGACACCTATCTTTCTTTTACACAGTACCTCCCTAATCCCTTCTCATATTGCCTAGCACCTGACAGAGATGGGCCTACGGTAACCATTCTTTAACTAGCTTCCGCTGGGATTTGAACCTTCCACCTCCAGCTCAGAAGGTGGACTCTCTAACCACTCGGCTACAGTCGTGGTATATATAGAGAGCAACAACCTATGTACTATATTTGCAGCTACACAAGAGTGTGGCTCTACAGAGACGGTACTGTACATAAATATATAAATGTAAAATGCAAACACGCTACATGTATAGAAAGGCGACCAATTTAGCGAAAAATTTGTCTGTCTTCTTAGCAGCAACAAATCAGCACAGATGAAGTCTATAAATTATAATGTTTAAACTATCTTCTATAAAGATACTTCTTGCTTAACTTCTTTCAACTTCAGCAGATTCCAGGATTCAGAATAGAAATAGAACATTAGAACAAAAACAATCATGACAGAGATTCCAGGATTCAGAATAGAAAGAGAAAATTAGAACAATCATGGCAGAGATTCTAGGATTCAGAATAGAAAGAGAACATTAGAACAATCATGACACAGATTCTAGGATTCAGAATAGAAAGAGAACATAAGAACAATCATGACACAGATTCTAGGATTCAGAATAGAAAGAGAACATTAGAACAATCATGACAGAGATTCCAGGATTCAGAATAGAAAGAGAACATTAGAACAATCATGACAGAGATTCCAGGATTCAGAATAGAAAGAGAACATTAGAACAATCATGGCAGAGATTCCATAATTCAGAATAGAAAGAGAACATTAGAACAATCATGACACAGATTCTAGGATTCAGAACAGAAAGAGAACATCAGAACAATCATGACAGAGATTCCAGGAGTCAGAATAGAAAGAGAACATTAGAACAATCATGACAGAGATTCCAGGAGTCAGAATGGAAAGAGAACATTAGAACAATCATGACAGAGATTCCAGGATTCAGAATAGAAGGAGAACATTAGAACAATCATGACAGAGATTCCAGGATTCAGAATAGAAAGAGAATATTAGAACTATCATGACAGAGATTCCAGGATTCAGAATAGAAGGAGAACATTAGAACAATCATGACAGAGATTCCAGGATTCAGAATAGAAAGAGAACATTAGAACACTCATGACTGAGGTCATCAGATCAGAGTGTATTTTACCAAGACCAGAAAATGTGGGGGCAGTCATCTTTTCTATTATACATTAAGCTTTTTCATCTTTTCAGGCTTACACAGTCTCAAGTAAATCATCCAATTTATTGCCTTGTTAATTTAGTTCAGCACTTTTCTGCCAGATAATTTAAGATTTTATATGAAAATACTGGTTCACATAAGTGATCTCTGCCTCACAATTTCCCTCCTTAATGCTTCACTCACAATATTTATGGTCACTTTGATAAGATATATTTTTATCTCACGATGATATATGGTTATGGGTTAATACATTCAGCCTGGACACAATTTTTCCTGACACAGAGACCATGAGTTCTAACCAAGATATAAAAGCAAGGACATCAGGTTCAAGCAATATCTTTAAATAAGATAATTGACAACAGCAAAGCAGAATAAAATGCTTGCGTTTCCTCAGAGATGGTGACCATAAATAGAAGAAATGACACCATGTTCAGAGAAATCAAGCAATATATTGAATTAAGCTGACTGATAATACAAGCTTAATGTTGTGTGAAATGCTCGTGTTTCCTGACACAAGCACAGTAAACTGTATCATTGTAAAAAGACTAAAACTAAAATTTATATTTTTCTATAAAATAAAAATATAAATTTGTCTATTTATATATTATTTGTCTATCAGTCCAGAGAAATTAAGCAATATCTTTAAATACCCCATATACTGTAAACCAATTTACTTCTGCAAATACTAACTTTCACATTTTGCCGATTGTCGACATATTCGATACTACAAATTTTTGCGTTTTTAAGACTCCTGCGATGTTCATACTATTGTTTCGAACATTTTTACCACTTGAGAACTCTGAGAAATAAAATAACACAAAAAAATCTTGGTTTACTGTAGTTTCAAACAAAGAGGTTCGCTTGTATTTGTTCGACACATTTAGTGTATATTTTGTTAACTTTCATCACAGGATATTTTGTTTGTTTGGATTGATAACCGTCAATGTATACTGCGATTAATGCCTTCTTAGACTCAGGGCATGTGTCACAGGCGCTACTGTGTCATTTACTTTATAACTGATAATGTATTTGTCTAACCACAGGAT
Organism: Spisula subtruncata; assembly: GCA_963678985.1. Taxonomy (NCBI): domain Eukaryota; kingdom Metazoa; phylum Mollusca; class Bivalvia; order Venerida; family Mactridae; genus Spisula; species Spisula subtruncata. The sequence goes on from OY787661.1 coordinate 24,354,659, forward strand.
CAATTCCTGTTCTGTCAACACTACCAGTGCTTTTATTATATCTGAAGCCATTGTCCAGTTTGCAGTGTGACCTGCTAATGTCTCTCCCATATCTCCAGTGCATAATAAACTGTAGCACATGTGCAGTTTGATAGCACCGCTAATGAGACCACTTATCTTCCATCCCCTGCGAAATGAAGTTCTTATGTCAAGAGCAGTTCAAGAACAGTTCTTAAAACTAAGTAAGTGTTCTTGACCTGTTCTTAGAGGATTTTAAGAACATTTGTACTAGAACTGTTCAAGAACAGTCTTCAGGAACGGTTCAAGAACATTTTAAGGACCTTTCCTGTTCTTGAATTATTCTTAAAATATTCTTGAACACTTTAAGGACTTTTTTTGAACAGCATATACCTTCTGATGTTCTTGAACTGTTCTTAACAATGTTCTTGAATATATGAAGGACTTTTTAAGAACAAAATTTGTTCTTAAAAGGTTCTGTCATTGTTCTTAAAGATATTTAAAGAACAGTTTAAGGAGGTTTTAAGAACATCTTATTTCAAGTACAGTTAAAGACAATATCAAGGACAGTAGTGGTCTGGATACCGTTCATAAACATGCACTTTTCTTCTCATATAGTGGAAAGCAGTTTTTCATTAGTAGGCGGCTGGTGGCCAATTTGACCGCCTCAAATGTTATTTGGGCCTGCTCAAATTTGGAAAAAAAGAAGAGCACGGCCTTGCGGGTGCAGACGCTCATCTGATATCTGTCACTGTCAAAAGACAGAGAACCCAAAGGGGCAATAGCTCACGCAAAATGCAGATCAGAATTATGGTTCTTGCTTGACATGGTCAGGTATTGATGCTGAACAAGTGTTGAAAGTTTCAAAGCAATAACCCACATAGTGTATGAGAAAAGTGGACCTAAGCACAAAACTTAACTAAGAAATTTACTAAGTCCAAAAAGGGGCAATAATTCACGTAAAATGCAGATCAGAGTTATGGGTCTTGCTTGACATGGTCAGGTATTGGTGGTGAACAAGTGTTGAAAGTTTCAAAGCAATAGTCCACATAGTGTATGAGAAAAGTGGACCTAAACACAAAACTTAACCAAGGAATTTACTAAGTCCAAAAGGGGCAATAACTCACGTAAAATGTAGATCAGAGTTATGGGTCTTGCTTGACATGAACAGGTATCGATGTTGAACAAGTGTTGAAAGTTTCAAAGCAATAACTTATGTAACCTATGTTTTCCAAATGTTCTGTAAGAAAATCAAGAACATTTTCAGAACCAATCAAGGTCAAACCTGTGGTAGTAGGTGGCGCCACCATCTGTATGTAGTTTGGGAGAAAGCATGGCTCTTCTGTTAGAAAAATATTTCTTTCTGCTAGCTTGTTTCCTGTTGTTTATGATGGTGAAATGAATGAACAAATCACCCAAAAGGTAAGCTTTACTTGTGGCCAACTTTAATACTTGTTATTTTCACTTTATGATGCACTAAATCAACAGCATTGCATGTTCCAGTTTGTACTAGAAACTTTCAAGATTTCGGACAAAGTGGTTTCGGATATTGAATTTTCATTGCCAGATTCTGTACAGAAATTATTCAATTTATTCTGTGCAGGTTGACATTGTTTGTTCCAGTTCTGTTAATGTTTTTCATTTACCGGCAATCACGGGTAAATGCACTTCTCTGATTATTTCCAAAATGTTTTGTAAAACAAATTTTCAACACACCGTGTTCGTTGAAGTTTTCATTGGTTGTTTGTTTGTTTTTTCCATGATACTTCAAGCCCAAACCCAAATTTGATCCAAGATTGTTTGCTTGCTTAAGCAAAGTGTTAAAAGAAAAATTTCTTGGCACTAAAGACACAGAAATAACATTGAAGGTGCAAGCTGTTCAGAAGAACTGTTCAAGTACATTTTAAGAAATGTTAAGAATTTTTCAAGAACATGAGTTCTTGAACAGGTCAAGAAGTGTTCTAGAATTAGACTAGAACAGCTCTTAAAGTGTTCAAGAACTGTTCAAGTGCATTTTAAGAAATGTTAAATTGGACAAATTATTAAGAACTATTGTTCTGGTAAAATTCTTAAAAGTGTTCTTGAATAGTTCATGATTTGTTCAAGAACAAGAGTTCTTAAAGAGTTCAATAAAAAGAGTTCTTGAACTGTTCAAGAACTAATGTTCAAGATTGTTCAAGAACTGTTCTAAGGACTTTTTAAGAACACTTGTTCTTAAGATTTGTCCAATTTAACATTTCTTAAAATGTACTTGAACAGTTCTTGAACTCTTTAAGAGCTGTTCAAGTACAATTCATGAACACTGTTCTAGAAAAGTGCAAGAACTTTTCTTGAACTGCTCTTGAAATTTTCGCAGGGGATATCAACAGCTATAATCAACTTTATCACATGCACTTCACCACTTTACAGCAAATGTGTGAACAACAATTAAGTTGAAGAATGTCGTTCTTGGGGACTTACATGTCCCTGAGGCACTGAATGTGAAATGCCACTCAGAGTATTGTAGGATAAAATATCTGTGGACCAATGAAGAAGTGAACATAGTAAAACCACAGATATATCAGAGTGTCAAAAAGTGTTTTAAGAGAAGGAAAATATTAAAAGTCTCTCAAAGGAATTGAGAGAAAAGGCTTCTGCAGCTGATACAACTATAATATGTAAGTAAGACTTGACGAAATGTAGGAGAAATTGCACACAAAACAGATGGCATGATGGGTGGATGGACAGAATGATGCCTACTATTACCATAGCCCCTGGGAGTTCAGTTCCAGGTGGGACAAAATAGTTACTTTGTTGATAAACCATGATTATAGAAGGTTGTAAGTGCAAAATCAATATTTTGAGAAAACAAGAAAGTGTCCAAAAAATACTCTTAACTTGCATGTCGCATTTTTGGCTCGTTTTTTTCTTGCTTGACTAACTTGCTTGATGTAAATAATTTTTTCAATGATTAAAATCGTCAAACAAGACGGTCCTTCTTGGATGTAATTACCGTAAATTCTCGGTAATAAGTCACATGCAACCATATGTCGCACTAGGACTTTTGAATAAAAAATCAAGGTTTTTTCAATGATTAAAATCGTTAAACAAGACGTTCTTCTTGGATGTAATTACCGTAAATTCTCGGTAATAAGTCACATGCAACCATATGGTCGCACTAGGACTTTTGAATAAAAAATCAAGGTTTTTTCAATGATTAAAATCGTTAAACAAGACGGTCCTTCTTGGATGTAATTGCCATAAATTCTCGATTATATGTCGAGTGCAACCATAAGTCGCAGGGGGACTTTTGAATGATTAAAATCGTTAAACAAGACAGTCTTTCTTCAATGTAATTAGCAGTACATTAAACGCTATGGACCTTTTGCATTACATACTTGTTTAATTATTTTACAACATCAATTATGGTGTGATAAGGATCTGGGCACCCAAAGTATTATTTGATAATGGGGATATGGTGAAGAATACTACAAAGTACCCAGGTTACGGACTTTTTGCATTACATACTAGTCTTGTTTAATTATTTTACAACATCAATTATGGTGTGATAACGATCTGGGTACCCAAAGTATTATTTGATAATCGGGGTTTGGTGAAGTATACTACAAAGGACCCAAGGTATGGTTATGAAGTACCCGGGGGGGGGGGGGAAGGGGGGACCTTGACCCATTCAGCCCAAGTGTTACATATATCTACAATCTTTGGGCCAAACAAGATGAGAATATATTAACGGTTACTGTACATGCTGATTTTTCTCTCAAAAAAGGCAAAATAGTGAGAAGATTTGTGTATGAGAATTTCACATAAATCAAGGTTTCATTGAATAGAAGGCTGTCTGCCAGATATAGCAAACCTTCCAAGTAGCTTTATTATTCAAAGTAACAAACATGAGACCAAATTATTTGATAAGAACTTAATTCAGCAATCTACAAAGGCATCGTTATACACCAACAGTTAACTACCCTTAATGATGGCCAACCATTTCCTGCTCGAGGAGAGAAAGGAAATGAATCTATTTTCCCCACTCACCATGATGCCACCAAATGCCTTTGGGTATTGGTTCTCAATCTTTATTTGTTTGGGGTGTTTTTACAGGGCTTCTCTAGAATGTTATGTTACTATACCATGGCCAATTTACTGGTACCTAACAAGTCCCCCCCCAAATAAAATGTATTCTAACCAGTTCTAATTCACTCTTAAACAAGGAACCAGCAATTTTTTCACAAATGGCCAAACATTGACATTGATGTCAAATTTACATGGAAAAGAATCAAACACAGGTTTCTGGGTTACCGATCCAACACACCAACCACTAGAGGAGTAAAACTATACTTTTCTTATCACAAAAGCTTCCACTTTACTCTAATTGTGACTAATTGTTGTACTAAACTGATATGAACTGCATAGCACTACCATACAAGTCTGCTATGCCAGTATGGGTAATGTGCAGCATGGATATAAATCCATATTTCAGTTTGACCCAGGAGTTGACCCGGTCACATGGAATGATTCATTGTATTATTAAATTGAAAATGTCCACTTGACTTTCCTGGCAACTATAGCAATATAACAGCTTCATCCCTAATGTCCCTGTTTGATTTAATGTCTGAGTATTCAGACTACAGATAATGTATTAATTCTAATACAGAAAGAAGAAAAAACCATTACTTAACACAGCCTCCTGTGTAATATCAAACATGATTTAAGTTTACTGTATTTTCTGGTTAAAGTGATGGGACAAAAATTCACAATGACAGACTTTGCATGAACTATTATGTATATGAACACCATATCATATGTTTAGTAGAAACAAAAAAATACAAAACTATTTACAGGTCACCCAATTTGTTCATAAGTAATGATAGGTCTTTTTAACTCCCAATATTTAAAGGCAGATAATTTCTAAACTCGTATGTTAACATAGGATAATTTTTAAAATTTTCTGTTTCTGAGTTTGTAACATTGTGCTAAATACTTGCTCCCCATATATCAAGTTTAAAAAAATCTATCAAAAATAACTTTTTTGTCCATATTTCACTAGAAACTGCCGTGATTGAACGTCCTTAAACATTTGTTTTCTTAGCAAACAGTAATACAACGTATTTAAAATTCAACATGACTGAATCGATAGTTCTATGAGAAATTTCTCTCCAAGTTTATGAATAACAAGCAGGTTGACTCTGCACAATATTGTGGTTTCATTAATCATTCTTTATTACAAAAAACATCACATGTCAATATGCTAAAACCCATGAAAAATTTGTATTTTCAGAAATATGGATAGAATATGCAAATATACTGAAATGTAAATTCTATAAAAACTTCAGTCTCTTAAAAATGACTCAACTCAACAATGGGTAACAGTATCCTTCTCTTATAGTAATCAAAGTACTGAAAGTACTGACAGGCTGGCGAACTGCTAAGGAACAATAGCTTTTCAAGTAATATAACATCAAGTGGTTTTCTAAGTCGAAAGAGAGGTAAGTGCTGGACTTAACAAAAAATATAAAAAATTTAAAAATATAAAAAATTTTGAGCGGCCGTGATTCGATCGCTGGACCTTAGCATCAGAAAATTACTAAGCGAGTTGCTCAACCACTCGACCACGATCTCGTTGAAGAATGTTGACCTAAATAATTTACCATAATAAAATCATTGTTGCGCGCGCTATATCGCGTTAGTATATAACGCGTAGTAATAATTATCAACGCATTTAAACACCTATTCTTTTAATTTCATACAATTTCCTTCCATTACAAGAAGAAACTAATATATTACAATCGAACAGAATAAATGAAAGAAGGAAAGTTGAATGTTCTTATCTTGCAAAACTGACTAACGAGGAGGAACTATTTGCATCGAGTGTATAGATTCGGTGTTGTCAGTTTTGGAAGTAAATTCATCTTAGTGGATTTCATTTTTTAGGATTGTAATAGTCTGGCGCGAAATCGCCAGCCTAAAAATGTATTGTAAAATCATTAATTTTCATGGGGATTAAATTTTGTGGATTTCGTGGTTCACCTCAACCACGAAAGAACTTTAATTCCAACGAACATTAATTTTTACCCATGTTTTATTACCTTAAATGCAAAATCCACGAATTCAAATCCCAACAAAATTGTCTCTTTTACCAAAACCAACGAAATTAAATGATTTTACAGTATTGCATGAGAATATAACATGAGCTTTGACATATTACCAGAATACACTTGACATTGTAACTGTTTAAATGAAACATGTCCTTATTACCAAGGTGTTCCACATACATGTGCTAACATGTCCTTATTACCTAGGTGTTCCACATACATGTGCTAACATGTCCTTATTACCTAGGTGTTCCACATACATGTGCTAACATGTCCTTATTACTAAGGTGTTCCACATACATGTGCTAACATGTCCTTATTACCAAGGTGTTCCACATACATGTGCTAACATGTCCTTATTACCTAGGTGTTCCACATACATGTGCTAACATGTCTTTATTACCTAGGTGTTCCACATACATGTGCTAACATGTCCTTATTACCAAGGTGTTCCACATACATGTGCTAACATGTCTTTATTACCTAGATGTTCCACATACATGTGCTAACATGTCTTTATTACCTAGGTGTTCCACATACATGTGCTAACATGTCCTTATTACCTAGGTGTTCCACATACATGTGCTAACATGTCCTTATTACCTAGGTGTTCCACATACATGTGCTAACATGTCCTTATTACTAAGGTGTTCCACATACATGTGCTGATTTAAGTTCATTCAAACAAGAATGCTGGCATTTAGGCAGATACAAATAACACATATATGACATGATTCTACATGTATAAGATTTTTAGTGGATCAGCAATTTCTTTTGTTCCATCTTTAATTTTGGACCCACAGTGTTTTACCAAAACTTGACCAATTTCTACTGCTGTTCCAATTCTTTTTTTTTTGTATTTGACTGAGACAGCGGTAGGGGATGGCTTCAAGTACAGGGACAGAAGATTTGTGTGCTACAAGGAATCTGGGTGCACTACTCTAGCTTTTCATTCAGAACTCATTGTTCATCTGTGAATAGCAACAATACATACATGCAAGACTATGTAGTTAAATCATCTCTAGTTGGGTGGGAAACATAGAAATGTTTCTAAAATGATCCAATAAACAGTATTACCTGAAGATCCGTTCAGTATAAAACAACCCATATTATTCTGCAGGGGTCTCCTCTCCTTTATTACATACCCAAACATACACAGGGTCTTGTCTGTGAAATCTGCAAAAATTGACTGTGCCAGTTTATTTCATTCCACATGTGGAGAAGTTGCTGGTTCCTTGTGGAAGAGCTAGTTAGCACCCACCAGGTAGTTGAATCTGCTGCCATATAAAAATACTTCTGATTTTGTTCTCTAAAAAAAGTGATGTTTAAAAACCCCATTAAACCTATTAAATCATTGACTTTGAAATCACCAAGCTTGAAAATTGTTTGTCACTAGATTTTTTACAGATTATCTGACTGAATTTAGATTGCTTCATCAAGAAGTAGGAAAACTCAATTATGATAGCAAACATGTATAGTGATCACCCATTATAACATAATGAAGCTTTTAACAAGTTAAGTGACATGCTATCACAATCAAATGAACACATTAAAAATACATGACAAACACCACCCGCTAATTCAGCGTGAATAGATCAAATAGAATGAGAACAAAACACTGGATGTCATGCGGAACACCACCACTTCTAGACGTATAACCTCCACAGTTTTATATTTGTCCCAGGACAGTAAGCTCTATAGCAGAGCAAGGTTAATTACCAAGTAACTTAACCAAGCAGAAATTGTCAATGAGACATTTGTAAGCACTGAGAAAATTAGATTTTGTCCTCAAACCTATTTATTCCGTTCTTCATCAAAATCCTGAGCAATAGGAGAAATTGACAGATAGACTAGTAGCTATGTGATATCCCAAGACTTTAGCTCATTGACAGATAGACTAGTAGCTATGGGATATCCCAAGACTTTAGCTCATTGACAGATAGACTAGTAGCTATGGGATATCCCAAGACTTTAGCTCATTGACAGATAGACTAGTAGCTATGGGATAATATCCCAAGACTTTAGCTCATTGACAGATAGACTAGTAACTATTGGGTAATATCCCAAGACTTTAGCTCATTGACAGATAGACTAATAACTATGGGATAATATTCCAAGACTTTAGCAAATTGACAGATAGACCAGTAGCTGTGTGATAATATTCCAAGACTTTAGCTCATTGACAGATAGACTAGTAACTATGGGATAATATCCCAAGACTTTAGCTCATTGACAGATAGACTAGTAACTATTGGGTAATATCCCAAGACTTTAGCTCATTGACAGATAGACTAATAACTATGGGATAATATTCCAAGACTTTAGCAAATTGACAGATAGACCAGTAGCTATGTGATAATATTCCAAGACTTTAGCAAATTCATAGACAGACTAGTAGCTATGGGATAATATTCCAAGACTTTAGCAAATTGACAGATAGACCAGTAGCTATGTGATATCCCAAGACTTTAGCAAATTGACAGATAGACTAGTAGCTATGGGATAATATCCCGAGACTTTAGCAAATTGACAGATAGACCAGTAGCTATGGGATAATATCCCAAAACTTTAGCAAATTGACATATATACTAGAAGCTATGGGATAATATCCCAATACTTTAGCTCATTGACAGATAGACTAGTAGCTATGGGATAATATCCCAAGACTTTAGCAAATTGACAGATAGACTAGTAGCTATGGGATAATATCCCGAGACTTTAGCAAATTGACAGATAGACCAGTAGCTATGGGATATATCCCAAAACTTTAGCAAATTGACATATATACTAGTAGCTATGGGATAATATCCCAAGTCTTTAGCAAATTGACATATATACTAGTAGCTATGGGATAATATCCCAAAACTTTAGCAAATTGACAGATAGACTAGTAGCTATGGGATAATATCCCAAGTCTTTAGCAAATTGACAGATAGACTAGTAGCTATGGGATAATATCCCAAGACTTTAGCAAATTGACATATATACTAGAAGCTATGGGATAATATCCCAAGACTTTAGCACATTGACAGATAGACTAGCATCGTCGGATACCCACGGTACACATTACGTACACCTTCATTTGGTACCTTGGGTTTTTTGACTGCCGAATTCTCGTTTCTCAGCTCAAAGGGAAATAACTCTTCAAACCCTGTGTCCAATGAAATCGCTCCTTACAAAAAGAATACTCTTCAATCGGAGATTTAACCTTGCGTCATTAGGGGGGTTTTGTTACTTTAAATAGATTTTTATTTCAGTCGAAATCAAAATGGCCGCCATTTTGGAGAATGAAACGAAGGCCGAATGTAACATGTAATTTCATTGGCTGAGCTTCCAAAGTGGAAATCCTTTGGAAACCAATGAAATTGCACCATTTATCTATACCGCTTACGATATTTTGCTAGCCAAATAACCCACGGTCGATGTATGAGTATAACGTAATGCAATTAAACGTGGGTATCCGACGATGAAAGACTAGTAGCTATGTGATATCCCAAGACTTAAGCAAATTGACAGATAGACTAGTAGCTATGGGATAATATCCCAAGACTTTAGCTCGTTGACAGATAGCATAGTAGCTATGTGATATCCCAAGACTTTAGCAAATTGACAGATAGACTAGTAGCTATGGGATAATATTCCAAGACTTTAGCAAATTGACAGATACACCAGTAGCTATGTGATATCCCAAGACTTTAGCAAATTGACATATATACTAGTAGCTATGGGATAATATCCCAAGACTTTAGCTCGTTGACAGATAGACCAGTAGCTATGGGATAATATCCCAAGACTTTAGCAAATTGACAGATAGACTAGTAGCTATAGGATAATATTCCAAGACTTTAGCAAATTGACAGATAGACCAGTAGCTATGGGATAATATCCCAAGACTTTAGCAAATTGACATATATACTAGAAGCTATGGGATAATATCCCAAGACTTTAGCTCATTGACAGATAGACCAGTAGCTATGGGATAATATCCCAAAACTTTAGCAAATTGACAGATATACTAGAAGCTATGGGATAATATCCCAAGACTTTAGCTCATTGACAGATAGACCAGTAGCTATGGGATAATATTCCAAGACTTTAGCAAATTGACAGATAGACTAGTAGCTATGGGATAATATCCCAAGTCTTTAGCAAATTGACAGATAGACTAGTAGCTATGGGATAATATCCCAAGACTTTAGCAAATTGACATATATATTAGAAGCTATGGGATAATATCCCAAGACTTTAGCACATTGACAGATAGACCAGTAGCTATGGGATAATATTCCAAGACTTTAGCAAATTCACAGATAGACTAGTAGCTATGGGATAATATCCCAAGTCTTTAGCAAATTGACAGATAGACTAGTAGCTATGGGATAATATCCCAAGACTTTAGCAAATTGACATATATACTAGAAGCTATGGGATAATATCCCAAGACTTTAGCACATTGACAGATAGACTAGCATCGTCGGATACCCACGGTACACATTACGTACACCTTCATTTGGTACCGTGGGTTTTTTTACTGCCGAATTCTCGTTTCTCAGCTCAAAGGGAAATAACTCTTCAAACCCTGTGTCCAATGAAATCGCTCCTTACAAAATGAATACTCTTCAATTGGAGATTTAACCTTGCGTCATTAGGGGGGTTTTGTTACTTTAAATAGATTTTTCTTTCAGTCGAAATCAAAATGGCCGCCATTTTGGAGAATGAAACGAAGGCCGAATGTAACATGTAATTTCATTGGCTGAGCTTCCAAAGTGGTAATCCTTTGGAAACCAATGAAATTGCACCATTTATCTATACCGTTTACGATATTTTGCTAGCCAAATAACCCACGGTCGATGTATGAGTATAACGTAATGCAATCGAACGTGGGTATCCGACGATGAAAGACTAGTAGCTATGTGATATCCCAAGACTTTAGCAAATTGACAGATAGACTAGTAGCTATGGGATAATATCCCAAGACTTTAGCTCGTTGACAGATAGCATAGTAGCTATGTGATATCCCAAGACTTTAGCAAATTGACAGATAGACTAGTAGCTATGGGATAATATTCCAAGACTTTAGCAAATTGACATATATACTAGAAGCTATGGGATAATATCCCAAGACTTTAGCAAATTGACAGATAGACTAGTAGCTATGGGATAATATCCCAAGACTTTAGCTCATTGACAGATAGACCAGTAGCTATGGGATAATATTCCAAGACTTTAGCAAATTGACAGATAGACCAGTAGCTATGTGATAATATTCCAAGACTTTAGCAAATTGACAGATAGACCAGTAGCTATGGGATAATATCCCAAGACTTTAGCTCGTTGACAGATAGACCAGTAGCTATGGGATAATATCCCAAGACTTTAGCAAATTGACATATATACTAGAAGCTATGGGATAATATCCCAAGACTTTAGCTCATTGACAGATAGACCAGTAGCTATGGGATAATATTCCAAGACTTTAGCAAATTGACAGATAGACCAGTAGCTATGGGATAATATCCCAAGACTTTAGCTCGTTGACAGATAGACCAGTAGCTATGGGATAATATCCCAAGACTTTAGCAAATTGACATATATACTAGAAGCTATGGGATAATATCCCAAGACTTTAGCTCATTGACAGATAGACCAGTAGCTATGTGATAATATTCCAAGACTTTAGCAAATTGACATATATACTAGAAGCTATTGGATAATATTCCAAGACTTTAGCACATTGACAGATAGACCAGTAGCTATGGGATAATATTCCAAGACTTTAGCAAATTGACAGATAGACTAGTAGCTATGGGATAATATTCCAAGACTTTAGCTCATTGACAGATAGACCAGTAGCTATGGGATAATATCCCAAGACTTTAGCTCATTGACAGATAGACTAGTAGCTATGGGATAATATTCCAAGACTTTAGCAAATTGACATATATACTAGAAGCTATGGGATAATATCCCAAGACTTTAGCTCATTGACAGATAGACCAGTAGCTATGGGATAATATCCCAAGACTTTAGCTCATTGAAAGATATATTTATGATTGTTGTTTATTTGTTTATTGAAGCTAATTTTATGATACCATCTTCATTTGAACGTTGTTGTAAAACACACAATTACTTTTATCATATTTTACATTTAACAGTTTTCATCATTTTTACCTCTCTTTAATGAAAGAAAACAACATAGTTTTCTAAAAAAAAACTCATAAGAGAACATCATTACAAAAGCAATTAGCAAGTATATACAATATCATATGATGCCACTAGAGATATGTATACAATTACATTTATATAATCAGAATGTCAGCCCAGAACTAAATACACCATTATTATGCTAACCTCTACTTGATACATGTATATGTTATATCATCTTATATAATTATGAAACTTGAGATATGGTACAAAACCAATTGACATACTGTTAACAAAAAGTTAGAAATGGAACTAAATAATACACCATTATAAAAACAAATAAGTACTGGTTAAAAATATAGTGTCATATTACATTACAAACTTTTACATGAACTATCTAAGAAATTGATAAAAACTCAGAGAACAGAACTAAATTATACAAATTATAAAAAAATAAATATCTTCTAGTAGTAAATAATTTCTATGCAGTATTACATTACAGAATTTGAGCTAGCTATATAATGAAAATGAATAAACGTATCAAAAAAGTCAAAGCCAGTACATGTACTTAAATCCATTAAGTACATTTTATATAATATAATACTCAAGGAAATTCCTTGAAATAGCATTGTCACATATTAACTGGTTAGGTTAAAGTTATCTTAAAATATTTTTTATAATGGAAAAGAAAGCGGACCACCCTCGCAGTAATCATTCAAACATTCATACATACACACAATCCCGTGTCTGGTGGTACGTCCGGGTATATAACTACTCAGTATGGGGAATCACGTGATCAAATAATTTGAAATGAATAACGTTCGCACTCAAAAGATTGGCAATTTCGTCCGCTAATGGTGAGTTTTGTTTCTTGATTATAGCGATCCTGCACTTAATATGAATATATTATACAGCTTAAAGTATCTCTCATATATGTAGGAACATTAGACAATTATCAATTTTGCACTATATTTAGCTGTTGTTAACTGATGCTCGACCAAATTATTACACTCGGTTGAAAACTGCATTTGGTCGAGCATCAATAAAAAAGGCTAAAGATAGAGCGAAATCGGTACTGGTCGAGTATTCTTACATATATTTTAGGCTTTATAATATAACCATAGTAAATTTATGATAGTTATTATCAAGAAAAAACTCGCAATCGTTTTGAGTTGGAACGTTATTCATTTGATCACATGATTCTACACACTGCTACTGCTTAGGATACAGTTCACCAAAACTCGTTAAGAAAACATTGTAAAGAAATGGTACTAAACCAGAATAAACACCCGTTAAAGCGAAATCATTATTTGATGAGCTGCTATATAAATGGTCTGGTGTTCGGTATACCGACAATTAGAAATAACTGTAAATAAGCTATCTAGACCAGAGAGAGACATTGTATATGATTTGCTGGTAATTTGTAGGGATATGAGAAATTTCATTACCCGGCTAATGTAAATATTATGTACAAAGTACGATTCAAACCAATGACCACTCACCAGATCATGAATAAATTTCCCATTTGGACCCAAAAACGTGTTTGCCAGTAATCTAAATTCTATCAGGTCATATATTTTAATGACTAAGGATTCTGTTTATTTCTTAGTACATGAACTTGATGCCTGGATCAGGCAATTTTTCTCCGGGGACCAAACGGGTATTTGTTTTCCCAGGAAAGGGCCCAGTCACCTTTTTTGCTCGGAAACAGCTTTTTTCCTTAAATGTTTGCCCTGATTGGGTTTGAAGTTTTTATACTTGAACTTGTGTAATTATTTAACCAAATGGTCACTAAATTCCATGGGGGGTCAAGAACACTTGCGGTCCTCTTGATCCACACAATAAATTTTACAGAATTCAGAGTAGTATAAAAGCATGCCTGTTCTTTCTTCATTTAATAGCATGGAAGAGTTATTTTCTATGCTGAAGGAATAATTTCTTTATGAAATATAGCTTAGCGATAATGGTATTAATGAAATGTATATTGTTGTTTGTTATCACTAGTACTAGTGCTTAAGCTTTATGTGAAATATGAGATATATACTTCAATACATGACTTACTTGCCTAAAGCTTGTTCACTCCTGTTTGGAGCATAGGTCACCAACAATTGTCCTCCATCTTCCATCTGTCCTGTGCTTCTGTCACGATGGTGTACCAACTAGGTATTCATTGATCGTCCTCCATCTTCCATCTGTCCTGTGCTTCTGTCACGATGGTGAACCAACTAGGTATTCATTGATCGTCCTCCATCTTCCATCTGTCCTGTGCTTCTGTCACGATGGTGTACCAACTAGGTATTCATTGCCTCATCTCCAAGCTAGTTCTTGGTTTACCTCTCTTTCGTTGACCTTGAGGGTTTCCACTTCAGACCTTGTCCTGTGATGTTTGTTTCTTCACTTCAATTCATGATGTGTATAATAACATTACTATAGAACAGCTTACTGTGAAATTTAAGATAACTAATCTTGAATAGCCTAGTGGTTGAGCTTCTGAGCTTCAAGTGAGGGAGGTCCTCAGATTGATCCCAAGCCATGTCATACCTAAGAGGAAACTAAAATGGTAACAGCATAAAAACTGGATTCTCTTATACCCGTGTGGCGATTGATGGAGAACATCAGGAATGAGTTGTCGAGATTGATTTAATATAAGTTGGAAAATTTGTTTCACAATTAATGTCAATAAATGAATATAAACAAGAAATGTATGTAAAACACATATGCCCCATGGCAGCATAATTGTCGAAAATGGTATTAAAGGTCACAGCGATCTTGACCTACTGACCTCAAAATCAATAGGGGTCATCTACTGTTGCTGGCCAAGATCCTAGGGCAAAGTGCTCTTGAGTTATTGAACAGAAACCATATTGGTCAACCGACAAACCAACAGACAGGCCCACGGACATGCGCAAAGCAAATTATCTATAGTGTGTAGCTCTCCTTGTGTAATAATATGAGCCTTTCTCCAGGGAAACAGAGTTTAGTGACAAAATTGGGAAAATGTTGAAAATACATGGTTAGAAAGAGGAGACTTTTGTGAACAGTTTCTGAAAATTTCAGCAAATTATTCCATACACTTACAAAGTTGAAGACTTCTTAAACCAACCACTATCGCCTACTCTATGAGTGAAGTTACGAACGTCATTCTCTACGTTTTTTGATGATACGTCAACGTGGCATTTCAAATATTCAGTATCTCATAAATTTTTGATACAAATTTTTTTTAAAAAATGCACATTTTAGACTCATATTCTTATTTAAATAAAACGTGTCCATTTAATGAGTGTTTGCTTACAGGGAAAAGTAGCAAGTGTTTTAGCCACTTATAACCCTTGTTTTCCTTGATACCAGTAGTTTTTAGAAACCGATCACCATAGCAACAATAGAAGTTATTTTAACACACTTTTAAAGAAAAGCTAATGGATAGAACTATACTATCCAATTACTTAAATATGAAATCGAAGGACACAATTTTTTTCTCATTTTAGACATTTTTCTAAATCGCATTGCATAATTACAATACAATGTCATTAAAGCCCGGTTTTCCTGGAGAACGGCTCATATATTTTTGACAGGTCAATTAATTAAAAAAGACATTTCAAATAAATTCTAAAATCATTATGTTTGAAATCTCAGTAAGACAAATCCAATTGCATCATTATTGCTTAAATTATAATAAAGACAATTCTAAGAAATTATATTGTGAGCTAGATTTTGACCCAATATACAGGTTAAGCTTTAAGTTAGTAGGCAAGAAGTGTAAAATGGTTTCACATTTCTTATTTCCTTCCATGCCATGACCTCCTTCACAGCTTTATACCCTGGAATTGACAAACAATCACAATGAAGTATAAAACTTTTCTTCTTAAAATCTTTACTTCAGTTACTAACTGTCAGCTAAAACCAGAACAATCGAGATTATTCATATTTTACATGGTAAGCATTTCAGAAGTATAATTGTGTATCAAGGTCTTATTAACATGGGGTATTCTTGAATTTGTGGGGACTATTATCTTAGCACAAATTTAACTTAAGTCAAAATGATTAGATTTTCATTTCAGATCAATGTTTTGTGAATACCACCCATTGAGTTATATTCAACATTTTTATTTGATCTTACTTGACTTAAGGATAAGAACAACCAATCAGATCACACCATATTAAACACATTATCAGTAAGAGGTGATATGATTGGCTATCCTCGTTCTCAAATTCAATAAGATCAATATTGAAGACCGCTCCAGAATTAACTGTATGATGTAGATCTTTTTAATGTGTTTATATTGATCAAGTAGGAATGGGTATTCACCATGAATGTATACACAATCACATGATCATCAGTTCTAGCTGGCGCTCATTCAGCGTTCATTCAGCGGTGAAACATTGGGTAATTTATAACTGACAAACTGGACCTTGCAAGATAACATAAAAATCCTTTCAGAATTACTAATTTCTCATTTTTCTTCATCTGTATAGAGGGACAAGACAGTATAAATAATTTAGACAGCTGACCAATGTATTCTTGACCACAGGAAATTCAATCAAAGTCTAGTTATAGCAGTTGGGCTGTAGAAACGCAGAGACAAATCAAATTAGTGCCTTACTACCATAGAAAGCAATTTCCAGTAATTTTCGGCCCCATGTTGTGCTTACAGAGATGGAGCCAACGGATCATAAACATATACCATTTACAACATTCCTGGTAAAGGGATTGTAGCCGCATTATTTCCTGGCTTAAAATTAAGATTAATAACTATTCTTTGTATAGCTATCATTATAATTAGTGTATAAACTTATTAAAAAGAAAATGCAGACAAACCTGTTTCTAAAAAGGTGTACAGATTATTATTGTTCTACAATCACATTTGAAAAACAAATAATCCAGTTTCGAGTTACCATTTTTTTTGTACCAGTATGAAAAAATGTAATTCAACTAATAATATGAGCCTGCCCAATTTAATTAAAGCATTAAAAATTAAAGATCTGGAAGTTTTTAGCAATTAAGTTCTTCTTCATAAAGGTAATACATTAATAACTATACAATTGCAATTTTAAGAAAATTAATTAAATGAATAAAAATGTTGTGACATTTGTTCCTCTTTAGTTATAAGCTTCATTATTGTAGGTGATAATTTCTATCCTGGCACCATCATCATAGTCACTAAATACTATGATGTCAGGTTTAAACAACAATTTGTATTCGACTGAGATAGTGGGTATCCATTCAGTTTTATCTCTGTCAGTTTGGCCATAGACCTCCCAGCTTCAAGGGACTTAACTTTTCATGCAAATGTTGTAATTTCATAAAAATCCTATATCCAGGACAGGACTGGAACCCACGGCATACCGCTTGCAAGTAAGATCCTCTACCAACTGAGCTACCCGGGCTGACGACAGTATATATTGCATCATACTGCTTCTCTGACACAAACAACCATTTTCAAATTTTTCCCATTATGTAACTTCATATTTTCTGTCTCAAAATGCCTGCAATGTACCAGATAGTACCATTTATAAACAAAAATTAAAAGGAACAC
Source organism: Spisula subtruncata (assembly GCA_963678985.1). Lineage (NCBI taxonomy): Eukaryota > Metazoa > Mollusca > Bivalvia > Venerida > Mactridae > Spisula > Spisula subtruncata. Next base: position 24,372,420 of record OY787661.1, read on the forward strand.
AATTTTCTTCGACATTACTATTGTAAGTTGGCTCGTTGCTAATGGAAGATAACTCTATCTTATATGGGCCACACGCAACATAGAGCGGGATATTTTAGCTTCGTGATTTATCTGTTACTGGCACTATTTAGCTAACAAGACAAACATAAATAGGCTCAACAACATTTAAAAGGAGCATAACATGACTTTATTCACAATTTTTATTCACAATTGTTATGAATGCAAGAGTATGGCAAATGCGACGTTATGATGATGCCAAAAACTCCAATTTGTACTCATTGCTCATCAAGCCTTGTCCCTGGTTAAAATCTGACCCCTGAAGTGAGATATCCTTAATAGAAGTTCATCCATATAGTCCAGTCTACGATCTGCATGTGTTTAGCGTGGCAGCCATAAGACAATCCTATAACTGCCAAATGTAATATTACCATTCCAAGATCAACGCAACCACAGCAAACCAAATTCACATCATGTCAACTTTTCTGCTTTTTGCTTGCAATTTACCAATACAGCAATATTTTTACTTTGTGCAAAGTGTGGAACAGCCGTACAAGCATGATTAAAAGTCTGAAATCTAGCCGAACTTCTTTGTCTGGGTATTTGTGGCCTGAATGTTATTCAAATTTCATTTTCGGGAGAAATAAATCGTGTGACCAAATAATGGTACGGCTGATGTGACATAGGCTTTAGTTTAGGAGAGTATAACTCTGGTTGAATCAACAAATTCTGTTCCAGTCAGAATTACTATAACTACTTGCTTTCACCAAGATAAGTTCTATTATGGAAATAGCTGACAATTAATCAAGCATCTATATGATATTCAGAGTTGTGTGAATGCTTGCTGAATAGCTTCTAATCAATCAGCGCGATAAGGACAAGAAACTGTGAGGTACAGTCCAGTTAGGGAAAGAATACACTGACGCAAGTATAAATTCTTGTACCAACAGTTCAATACCAAACTAAACCCTAACTGTTTAAGCAATGGTTTTAATTTTTTGGGTACACATAAATTATGATGTCACAGTCAGAATATCCTAACTGGACTATATAGTATGGCAGTACATATAAAGACAGAGGGAGCAACATTGAATGTCTCTGATATGTAGGGCAAGTTTGTGTCACATTCACTTAATTAGCACTCATCAGCATTACCAGTACAGGTAAATAAGATAACTAAGTGCATACTTCCATGAACATTTATTGAACACAGACATAATGGTAATGGTACAAATCTCTCAAAATACTTAAAATTGTTTGACCACACAGTTTTAACTTAAAACAGCAAAATTTGCAATATCAAAGGTTCAACACTCGCGCTACAGCAAATCTGCATGTGGCGTCCGTAGCCTAAGCAAAGTATTACCAAGCTCCTTTTAGTAAACTCCCATTTAATTAAATACAGAAAGCATGGATTATCTCCCTTGGAAAGTGGTACATAGCCCTTTGCTTTAATAGGCAATGGATGTGTGGTATATGATTGATTTGAACTACTGCTGCAGAATTGCTTCAATCTATTTACATAATAACACCGCAACATTGTGTCACATATACCACATGGTATGCCCATCCTGAAGTAGCTGGTAATATATTCATGCATAAAGGTTAAACACCAGGTTGATTTGTTTTCACTATATGGGCGTTTTTCAAAAAAAGTGCAAATTTTGAAACAAATTTATTATCAAAAAAAATTATGCTAAATCAAATTTTCTTTAACATGATTAGAAAGAGTTATTATAAACAAACACATTCCAAGTAAGGGGAGACCTCCTGCTTCGCTAAAAATGTAAATATAATTGCTTGAATTTTTCAAAAAACATCATTTTCCATCCTGTTACCACACCAATACTTCTACATTAATTTTAATATAATAAAAATAAATATGATTTGATTGTTGCAAATCATCAAATGTATTATATTTGTTGTATATATGCAGAAATAATTAAGTTATTTAATACAAAAACACCATTTTACATGAGAATATACCTTCACTTTTTGCGCATGTATGTAATAATTACACTATTTAACTATATATAGTCCAGTCATTTTTACTTTTAATCTCAAACTAATTGCAAAACAAACAGTTTTGAGTTTATATGGTGCGTAAAGCTATCCTTAGCAATGTACAGAATGTCCTAATTGAATATTCGTGGGACTTTTTGAGATATTTACAAATATGTGGAATTGTCACATGTTTTCGCGATAATTGTCACTTTTGATGTAAATAAATCTTGACTTGTACCAGTAACTTATTTTTACATCGAGCTTAGAGGTCGCAATTTTGGTTTGATTTTTATGAAACTTGGCAGCAATGATAATCGAAAGCTAATCTAGGTAAAATAACAGTTTGAGTTAACTGGAGCCAAAATCTAGGTCACTCGGTCAAAATAAAGAAAAAACAAGATATAGTCACCAGGGGTCGCAATTTCGACCTTACACTTATGAAGTTTAATCACAATGATCACCTTACAAAACTCAAGGTCATGTATGAAATTGGATTAACCTGAGTTAAAACCTAGGTCACTAGGCCAAATTATAGAACAAATCTTTAGAAGGCGCCCTTTTTACCTAATCTTTATGAAACCATGTCATATGGATAATGAAGACAAAATGTAGGTCAAATTCAATATAAACTTATCATGAGTTAAAACTAGGTCACTAGGTAAAAAAATAGACAAACCTTCATGTGCCAAAAAGTCGCATCAATTATTTTCACCTATTGACCTAATTTTGACCCAAATTATTCAATAACATACTTGTCTTAGATGTTTGGAGATGAGCATTGTGACCAAGTTGCATAAATATTAGACCAAAATTGTGAATTTTGTACCTACACAACGTTTTACTTTGATTTTAACTAGCGACCTACTTTTTGACCCCGGATGACCCAGTTTATAACTTTGACCTAGATTTTGTTGATATTATTATTGTGACCAAGTTTCATAAATATAAGGTCTACATTATGACCTCTAGCGACTACACAAGGTTTTGCTACAATTTGACATAGTGACCTAGTTTTATATCCTTGATCATCCATTTTCTACCTTGGCCTAAATTTTGTTCAGATGATCACTCTGACCAAGTTTCATAATCATAAAGTCAAAATTGTGAATACAAATGCAATTGTGGACGAACAGACAAAGAGAACAATCACTATTTCTCCCGAATCGATAAATTCGTGTACATTTTGAATATTGACATTATTGTATACTGTCCAAACACAAATATCCTTTTTCCATTAGACATACATGTATACAACACATGATATGTGTAAATTGTAAACAAATTGGATTAATATTAAAGAAATGAGTAAAACTTTTGTTTCCCCTTCCAAGTGCTATTTTGAGTCATTTTGTCGACATTTGAATGGGTAGTATACCAACACGTAGACTGGCATATATATGAAAAGTAAATTGTCTGATGATAAAATCAATATTTGTATTCGATAGACGAAGGTTGTATCTTTCAGAAAATATAAGCTTTAAGGTCCAATTAGTAAATATTTATCGACTTACATGGGAATTATTAGAACTTAAAATTCCCCATGTAGTATGAAATAAGGAAAATGCTGAAATTGCTACCAAAAGTGACCTTAAACATGTCGATTTTTTTGTATTTTCCCCACTGAACTCGCATATTTGACGTTTTGTCTGTAGTTGATAATAGTCTGTAGATGATGAAAATGCAAAGAAACTCTGTTTTGCAATTTGTTTGAGGTTGACCATATTTTTTAGCTTCAATGACTGGACTAATAGCAATTCCGCATGGGGGACAAAAAGTGTAAATGTATCCATTCAAACTAAAGTTGAGATTAAAGAAGATCGCTAATATGGAACACCATGTATAAGTGGGGTATAATTACCTAATAAATTGTTCTACCGCAGGAAAGTCAAATTAGAGAACTTGCATCCATGAAATTGATTCATAAAAGTCATTAATTTCAATGAAAATGGATCAGCAGGCTTCTAGCTGTGTACAGCACCATTTTGTTAGTATTTCTAAGTGCTGAAATTACACTGAAAATAACATTTCTGCAAATAACCCCATTTTAATTTTTTTCATCAATTATTCAAACACTGATGCTGAGATTCCGTGTTAAATTACACTCTTTTTGTACAACTTAATCTTCAAGAACCGTATCAAACTATTCAATGAACATCTAGAGTATTCTATAGCTTTCAGGGGGGCAAACACAATAGATGGTTTCCATTATGCAAGTGCAAAAATACAACAAAAACAACAAAATTCTGCTTAAAATAATCATATGGCAAGGATGGAAGAAATTATGAAGATTATAACTTCACCAGATACTACTGAGAAAGAGACGCTTCCTCGATAGCCGGATGGATTAGTTTTTGCTTTGAGTGTGAGAGGTCTCAGGTTTGATCCAAGGCCATGTCATACCTTCTTCGTTCATACCCGCGTGACGATGGATACACCAGGAATGAGGTGAGAAGAGTGATTAATAAAGTTGGGAAAACTTGATACATAATCGACCTTAAATAAAGTATGTAGTATAAACTAATAAAGAGCTTTCATAGAGTGATGAAATAAGAACTATAAACAAGAGGACCCAAAGGGACCTAGGTCACTCAACAGTTGCACATTGGTCTAGGTATCAGTACAACTTACATTCTGACCATATTTCATTAAGATTGGATCAAAACGGTGACCTCTGGAGTGAACACAAGGTTTTTCTAAGATTTGACCTAGTGACCTAGTTTTTAACCACACATAACCCAGTTTGGAACTTGGTATAAATTGCATGGAGAACAACATTTTGACCAAGTTTCATGATTATTGGATCAACACGGCTACCTCTGGAGTGAACACAAGGTTTTTCTAAGAATTGACCTAATGACCTAGTTTTTGTACCCACAAAGCTCAGTGTCGAACTTGGCTGAAAGTTTAAAAAGAACAACATTTTGACAAAGTTTCATGAGGATTGGATCAAAACGGTGACCTCTGGAGTGAACACAATATTTTCTAAGATTTGATCTAGTGACCTAGTTTTTGACCCAATATAAACCAGTTTCGAACTTGGCTGAGACTTCATGGAGATCAACATTTTGACATAGATTCTTTAAAATTGGATTAAAACAGTGACCTCTGAAGTGAACACAAGGTTTTTCTAAGATTTGACCTAGTGACCTAGTTTTTGAGTTCCATACTTGGCCTAGATTTCATGGAGAACAGCATTCTTTGACAAGTTTCATGAAAAGTGGATCAAAATTGTTGCCTCTAGAGTGCCTGCAAACAAATTGTTGACTGACGATGCACGACAGACAACGAGTGATCATAAAGCTCACCTTGTCACTATGTGACACATTTGAAAGAGGATGTTAAGACAGGGTCAATTAAAGTACCCACAATGAAAGGGTCAAATAAAACATAAAAGACATGACACTGCTACTAAACCAGGTTTCCTGTGGACTTTCCATCCTTACATTTTTTCTTTTAACAGTGACCTTGACATTGATCCATCTGACCCCAAATACAATCCTAAGCTAGGTCTCCATGCTAGCTTGTTGTATACCAAGTTTTATGAAGATGTGTCAATCCAAACTCAAGTTATTTACCGGAAATCCCCGCCACCAGCTGCTGCCCACCCGCACACCAGACCCCAATCTAATAACCAGGATTTTTTTATGAAAACCCTGGTTATACAAACACACACATTTAATATGAGCATTTTATAAAAAAAAATTGACCTAAAAGTTAAAACCATACTCGTACCTATAATTACTATGAGCATTGAGTATGTCAGTGAGATCAATGACACGGAGGCTGAGATTTGAACAACCTTTGTCTGACAGTAAGAACAGCCTACAATAACTGGCACAACCTTCACAAAGCAGTGCCAAAAACCTGATTATCATGTTAAGTACCCATTGAAATAATGCCACCAGACATATAAAGTTCTCTATGGCAATTGAGATTACTATGGTCTGCTAGTTTTGAGATAATTATCGGGGAAATTACGAGTTCCCTAATTGTAGCATTCCATCCTCTGCTAAATTCTCCGGCATACTATAAAACCTGGGCTGGGCCCGTGGGCTGGGCCCTTGGGCTGGGCTCAGAAGATATGACCTTAATTATTTACATTTTTCAGGGACACTTTGCTATAAAAAGTTCAGTTCTGCTATAAAAAGGTCAGTTAAGGATAACAGAACACATTACCGGTATTACAATTCCCACGAGACATGGTTTACTGGCAGATGATATGATAAACTCCTACACTAAGTCTCTGTGTGATAAATTGATTTTGGGAGCTTGCTTAAGTTTTCGGACCTGGCTTAATATGCTAAAAAGCGTAAAATAATATTTTGAAATATTTACAAAGATTAAATATCATATTATGACCAAGCAAAAAAAATCCTGATCGAACGCACAAAAAGAGTGCTTTATTGCGATAAACACTGTACCCCTTTATCGACTCAACTTTATCAGGAATTAAAACCTAGATTGTTTTGTCAGTTATTCGATGCCTTTGTTGGGTCTATTTTAAGTTATGCATCAGAAATATGGGGATTTACTAAACCTAAAGCGACCAAGGAAAGAATTGTTAAACAGTTAAAAAAGACGGTTCTAGCTATTTCCGTTAGCTATTTATTGTAAAAAGCATCAAGTCCACCTCCACCCCTTGCTGTTCCTTTACCACGTCAGCAAACGAACGCTCGAGAAAGATTTTTTTAGACATGTTTACTATTTGAGTTTAGATGCAGGAATGAACTGAAGTTCGATTCTCAGGACTAATCATTGCTCATTATGCTTCAAAACTTTGTTTTGACATCAAGTGTGTTACATACTCTGGTGTCTAAAACTTAGGTGGAAGCCCATTTCAGGAAGTTGGCAGAGTGGTGACTAAAATATAGCTTGGCATATTGGATCTCACTTGGCCTCTTACTCAGCAGTACTGTGCTAGATTAATGATCATTTAGATTTTAAATGGACAGTTTTGGCTGCCATGTGACCATCATGTGTGTTTTATTATTTGTTAATTGGAAGATGCCATGATAATTCCATGACGTCACTGTCCAGCAGAATTACATCTATCCCTTGGGGTTAATATTTGACTGATTATTGAATGCTGATTACTTGTCATTTACAACAATCCCTGCTAAAAGAAAACAAATTAACCGTGAATAGGAAAATGTTATGGTATTCTACGGATCAGGAATATTAATAATTATATGTATTTTTTTCTTATTTTTGGCACTGTATGATTGTATTAGTTATTGGTCTTCCATAAAAAACTATGGAATTATAATTGCAAGCTGAACGTTAGCATAGCATAGCAATGAGCAAAATTGATATATACATTTAATAGTCACTGAAATATGTGAATGATTGTACATTGCTTGCAAATTGTTATATTTTATAAATTTAACCAAGAGTTACGTAACTTGTCTGTCTGATACCCCTAGACTCAGATACACTCAGTCAATCCCATAAATTACAGAGGCTACAGAGATAATTATGTACATGATAGTAATTTTCATCATATGCAATGCTGACTACTGCAATGGCTCCCAGCATTCTTCAAAAAGTTTAGCTAAAAAGATATAATAATAATTTGCGCCATTTTGGTAAGTCGTTGGACTCAAAATATAAAAAAATGAAAAAGTGTATCAAACATAACTTTCTTGATATTTTGAAAGGTAAATCATATTTCAATATGCATACATGAATAGACTTAAAAGTATTAAATTGCTATAAAGCATACATTTCCTCATTCTCGGTCTTACACTGCAACTGCTTTCTTTCATTCAATAAAATCAAATCTCACTGGGAATTGTAATTATGGGGTTATCCAACTGCTATCCTCATCTGAACTTACAATTGTTCATTTGAACTTTTTATAGGAGTTCATCTCCTGAAAGATGTAAACAATTGAGGTCATGTCTCAAGAGCCCAACCCATATGCCCAGCCCACGAGCCCAGCCCACGGGCCCAGCCCACAGACCCAGCCCAGGTTTTATAGTATGCCAAATTCTCCTCACAGAAATTACTGAATGTGATCAGCATTTTACTATGAGCTTGTGAGTACCAATTAACGACAGACTTGCGAGTATCAATTTAGCTTCATTGAGAACTGCTCTACTGTAACCTATATAACACTGGCTGCTGACAGCTGCTCGAAACATTAACATATTGTGTACAGAAGCAATACTTCAAATCCCCTCAAATCCCCGTAGACCCTGACTTGCCTTTCCTAATTTTGTTTTTAAATTTTTTGTCTGTCTTATAACTACACTTTTAAATTTTGTTTAAGTCCTACTGCACTGCCCCACATATCACCAGTAATTCAAATCATACTGCAAAATGAAAGGTTATGTCTGCTGATACCAGGAATTCAACCCTAAATCAAGTGCACAAACCAGAGGACCGTGGCCGGCCACTCAGCGTTTAAGCATTATTGTGTTGATACATCATACCCTTCCATGTTGGACCATTGGCAGTACACCTGGCTCTAATAATGTGATTAATGAAACAATCTGCATTCTGATTGCTATAACAAATATATGACAAGTTTTTGATTGAAAATGAATGATTTATAGCACCCCACACCGCCATGATACCGACTCTATCACTTTATCGTTATAACCATTCTCAAAGTGACTTCTAGCAGTGTTTTATAGAACACTCATAAAAAATGGTTATTAGTTATGTGCCCTGACTGAAGCATACAGCTTTGATGTTTTAGGTATAAAACCTTGCTCTTTAGGGCCTCCAACAGTGAATAACAACAGAACATGAACAAAAAGTTAATGTGTCAGACCATCCCCTAGCTGTTCTCAACAACTATAGCTACTGATATAATACTCCTGGATAGACATGATATGTTAATTTCTTGTCTTCCTGATGTTACTTACAATCCCCTGACAAATATGGTTAGAAGTTTGACTCCCTGAGAAAAACGTGAAAAGGAGCTGGCTGCACTCTCTTATCAAGCTGGACACCCTTTAGAAAAACAGCTGGCTGCACTCTCTTATCAAGCTGGACACCCTTTAGAAAAACAGCTGGCTGCACTCTCTTATCAAGCTGGACACCCTTTAGAAAAACAGCTGGCTGCACTCTCTTATCAAGCTGAACCCCTTTGAAGAACAGCTGGCTGCGCCCTCTGATCAAGCTGGACACCCTTTAGAAAAACAGCTGGTTGCACACTCTTATCAAGCTGGACCCCTTAGAAAAACAGCTGGTTGCACCCGCTTATTAAGCTGGGCCCCTTTGAAGAACAGCTGGTTGCACTCTCTTATCAAGCCAGACCCCTTAGAAGAACAGCTGGTTGCACTCTCTTATCAAGCTGGACCCCTTAGAAAAACAGCTGGTTGCACCCGCTTATCAAGCTGGACCCCTTAGAAGAACAGCTGGTTGCACTCTCTTATCAAGCTGGACACCCTTTAGAAAAACAGCTGGTTGCACCCTCTTATCAAGCTGGACCCCTTAGAAGAACAGCTGGTTGCACTCTCTTATCAAGCTGGACCCCTTAGAAAAACAGCTGGTTGCACCCTCTTATCAAGCTAGACCCCTTAGAAGAACAGCTGGTTGCACTCTCTTATCAAGCTGGACCCCTTAGAAAAACAGCTGGTTGCACCCTCTTATCAAGCTGGACCCCTTAGAAGAACAGCTGGTTGCATTCTCTTATCAAGCTGGACCCCTTAGAAAAACAGCTGGTTGCATCCTCTTATCAAGCTGGACCCCTTAGAAGAACAGCTGGTTGCACTCTCTTATCAAGCCGGACCCCTTAGAAGAACAGCTGGTTGCACTCTCTTATCAAGCCGGACCCCTTAGAAGAACAGCTGGTTGCATTCTCTTATCAAGCTGGACCCCTTAGAAAAACAGCTGGTTGCATTCTCTTATCAAGCTGGACCCCTTAGAAAAACAGCTGGTTGCATTCTCTTATCAAGCTGGACCCCTTAGAAGAACAGCTGGTTGCACTCTTTTATCAAGCTGTACCCCTTAGAAGAACAGCTGCTTGCACTCTTTTATCAAGCTGTACCCCTTAGAAGAACAGCTGCACCCACTGACTGAGAAATATTGCTGGAATTGCAAACATTTATAGAATTGCATTTTGTTCCCGCATCATCACATATTTGATTTACTAGGCACACTGAACACAACTAATATCCTAAATAATTCATTTTGTGCAGATAATTAATTATTTGAAACCATATCACAAGCAATTAAAACACATCTCTTGAGCTTTCATAATTATAACACCAGGATACTTGAAACAAAATGTGGTTAAAAAATAAATTCGCACAGCTAAGAAAAATTTCCATAGAAATTTATGAATCCTTCTCATGCAGTTTTGTAAGATGAAATTGCGGCAATAAATCAAACAGAAGCCATAAACATTGCATGTTCCCTCACTAGATTATGGCTCATTGTCAGCTCAGGAAAACGATAACTTTGGGAGATCTCGCAAAATCTCATGCAGGCTCCCGGGTTAGTTTTAAACTCATTTTTTTCCAATCAATGTATTTTGTCTTAATGCATCCAACTGCAGAATGTTGATCAAATATTCCTGTGACTAATACCACGGAAAAGAAGATGGAATAAAAACAAGTCTCCCTAGAGTTTAATTTCATTGTAAGAGAGAAATTCAGCAGATGAGAAGCATACAATCCATTACAGCAAACATCTGAGGCAGAGAACTTTAAGCTGGTGATATTGTTGATCATTCTTGCCAAAATAGTTGTTTTTTACAATACCGATAGTTGTTTTTCATATACCAATAGTCATTTTTCATATACCAGGGTAGTTGTTTTTCATATACCGGGTAGTCGTTTTTCATATACCAGGGTAACTGTTTTTCACTATACCGATATTCATTTTTCATACACGGGGGTATTTGTTTTTCAAAAAACCGGGTAGTCGTTTTTCATATACCGGGATAGCTGTTTTTCACAAAACCGATAGTTGTTTTTCATATACGGGGTAGTTGTTTTTCAAAATACCAGGTAGTCGTTTTCATATACCGGGATAGCTGTTTTTCACAATACCGATAGTTGTTTTTCATATACGGGGTAGTTGTTTTTCAAAATACCAGGTAGTCATTTTTAACAAACCGGGGGTAGTTGTTTTTCACAATAGTTGCGTTTCATAATACAGTAATCTCCCTCAAATCCCTGATTCTCTGTAAAACAGAATAACTACCAAATCATATGAGTTCTTAGATCTGGTATTTTCTTCAAATTAAGTTAACTGAAAAAACTTCTACAATATTCATAGTTGTTTTCCATAAAACTGTTTCAAATACAGTTGTTTGAAACAATTGTTTTTCAAAATGCATTTTTTGAGAGATGTACTGAACTCTAACACGTATGCCAGTGTGCTGTTTGATGTCATTCCTCTCTATATAAACTTCAATATAAAATGCACACACTCCTGTTCTAGTCAAATAAATCTTTGGTGCAATCATGAATTAGAAAAGGCCATGTCTTTCTGGAGAGCTTCCTAATGCACTTGAATGAAACCTCATAGTGTTACAAAAATAATGTAGGAGGAATTTCACAGCATGGCTTTGATTACATACATTTCTCAGAACACATTTGCTGAGCAGTTTTTCTGGCAAATAAATGAGTGCAACTACAATTTTCAGGGAAATGAATGCTCCATATTAGGGAACAAATGAATGCTTTGTTGGATTATAGCTTAATCAAAGCCATTTTAATGTGAGTCTCCAACATTTTATGGTTCAATATTTCACCAGGAGACATTAGGTGTGAACATGTCTTTAATTCTCAAAATGTGATTTCGGATTTGCAGCAGATGCAGCCAGAAATAAAAGCCTCTGAATAATAACTTGCTCATGTGTTAAATCACATTGAATTAAGGCGTGTTTAATGTGTATTACACGCATGCAGTACCATATCTTTTCTGCATTAAATGGGCATTTCATACGCTAATTTTCCTTAAACAATACATTTTTTTTTCGAGCAAGATTACTTTTTCTGCGCTTTTTCCCAAATTTAATATTTTTTATATTAGCGTTTTTCTGGTGCATTTGACAAAGAGAAAATATAACTAAAGTTAACTTCTGAGAATGTAATGTATTAAAAACTGAAAAAATACCTATTGGAATTATACTGTAAAGTCATATGATTTTGATGGAATGAAATTTCATGGTTTTGATAAAAAGGACAATTTCGATGGGACGTTAATTTGTGGATTTTGCATATCAGTTAATTAATACAAGGGTCAGTTATAGTGGTTGAAGGTGATCCACGAAATCCACGAAATTAAATCCACCACGAAAATTAATGATTTTCAGTAATAGATAAAAAAACTATCTTCAGGTCCGGTCATATTTGTGTAATATTATAACTTCCATAAGTTTTGATTTCAGATGAAATTATGTGCTGATCACACTAAAAACCTGCACCATTCCTAAGAGCAAAATACTCAAAACCTGGATGATGCTGCATAATGTTAAATTATAATGGTCACCCTCCTGTATGCCATCAAAGCATTATATAGTGACAAGCAGGACTGGTGTTATACCCGGTACCTCTAGTGCTTGACACTACTAGATTTCCAATGGTGGTGCAAAAAGGATCAGCCACTGAGGCAACTTGCTGGTCAGACAGAATTCCAGGTGGTCCTGTTTTTTGTAAGCAACTTTCACCATATCTTGAATCTTTTTGTGCAAACTGAAAAAAAAATGTTATTTCAGTCAAAAAAAGCCTTCATTAGTGTGAAATGTCTCTATTTTGATTAGATCTTGTTTGAAAAAAAAAATTTCTTGGTATGTTCAGTGGTCTGAATGGAACCAGTTACCTTCCATGAGTTAGTGGTCCTTGTCTAGCTAAGCTTGGATCACAGGACCAGCGTTCACCTCACATACCAGGGATACATGTATCATATATCTGCTACCTTGTCAGTACAACTGTGTAGTGGACCCGATCTAGGACCACAGGACCAATGTTGGAGTCCAGCCCTCACCTCACATACCAGGGATTCATGTATTATAACTGTTACCTTGTCAGTACAACTGTGTAGTGGACCCGGTCTAGGATCACAGGACCAATGTTGGAGTCCAGCCCTCACCTCACATACCAGGGATTCATGTATTATAACTGTTACCTTGTCAGTACAACTGTGTAGTGGACCTGGTCTAGGATCACAGGACCAATGTTGGAGTCCGGCCCTGACCTCACATACCGGGGATACATGTATTATAACTGTTACCTTGTCAGTACAACTGTGTAGTGGATCCGGTCTAGGACCACAGGACCAATGTTGGAGTCCAGCTCTGATCTCACATACCGGGGATACATGTATTATAACTGCCACCTTGTCAGTACAACTGTGTAGTGGACCCGATCTAGGACCACAGGACCAATGTTGGAGTCCAGCCCTGACCTCACATACCAGGGTTACATGTATTATAACTGTTACCTTGTCAGTACAACTGTGTAGTGGACCCGGTCTAGGACCACAGGACCAATGTTGGAGTCCAGCTCTGATCTCACATACCGGGGATACATGTATTATAACTGCCACCTTGTCAGTACAACTGTGTAGTGGACCGGTCGAGGATCACAGGACCAATGTTGGAGTCCAGCCCTGACCTCACATACCAGGGTTACATGTATTATAACTGTTACCTTGTCAGTACAACTGTGTAGTGGACCCGGTCTAGGACCACAGGACCAATGTTGGAGTCCAGCCCTGACCTCACATACCAGGGTTACATGTATTATAACTGTTACCTTGTCAGTACAACTGTGTAGTGGACCGGTCGAGGATCACAGGATCAGTGTTGGACTCCAGCTCTGATCTCACATACCGGGGATACATGTATTATAACTGCCACCTTGTCAGTACAACTGTGTAGTGGACCCGATCTAGGACCACAGGACCAATGTTGGAGTCCAGCCCTGACCTCACATACCAGGGTTACATGTATTATAACTGTTACCTTGTCAGTACAACTGTGTAGTGGACCCGGTCTAGGACCACAGGACCAATGTTGGAGTCCAGCTCTGATCTCACATACCGGGGATACATGTATTATAACTGCCACCTTGTCAGTACAACTGTGTAGTGGACCCGATCTAGGACCACAGGACCAATGTTGGAGTCCAGCCCTGACCTCACATACCAGGGTTACATGTATTATAACTGTTACCTTGTCAGTACAACTGTGTAGTGGACCCGATCTAGGACCACAGGACCAATGTTGGAGTCCAGCCCTGACCTCACATACCAGGGTTACATGTATTATAACTGTTACCTTGTCAGTACAACTGTGTAGTGGACCCGGTCTAGGACCACAGGACCAATGTTGGAGTCCAGCTCTGATCTCACATACCGGGGATACATGTATTATAACTGCCACCTTGTCAGTACAACTGTGTAGTGGACCGGTCGAGGATCACAGGACCAATGTTGGAGTCCAGCCCTGACCTCACATACCAGGGTTACATGTATTATAACTGTTACCTTGTCAGTACAACTGTGTAGTGGACCCGGTCTAGGACCACAGGACCAATGTTGGAGTCCAGCGTTCACCTCACATACCGGGGATACATGTATTATAACTGTTACCTTGTCAGTACAACTGTGTAGTGGACCCGGTCTAGGACCACAGGACCAGTGTTGGAGTCCAGCGTTCACCTCACATACCGGGGATACATGTATTATAACTGTTACCTTGTCAGTACAACTGTGTAGTGGACCCGGTCTAGGACCACAGGACCAGTGTTGGAGTCCAGCGTTCACCTCAAATACCGGGGATACATGTATTATAACTGCCACCTTGTCAGTACAACTGTGTAGTGGACCCGGTCTAGGACCACAGGACCAGTGTTGGAGTCCAGCGTTCACCTCACATACCGGGGATACATGTATTATAACTGCCACCTTGTCAGTACAACTGTGTAGTGGACCCGATCTAGGACCACAGGACCAATGTTGGAGTCCGGCCCTGACCTCACATACCGGGGATACATGTATTATAACTGCTACCTTGTCAGTACAACTGTGTAGTGGACCCGGTCTAGGACCACAGGACCAATGTTGGAGTCCAGCTCTGACCTCATATACCAGGGATACATGTATTATAACTGCTACCTTGTCAGTACAACTGTGTAGTGGACCCGGTCTAGGACCACAGGACCAATGTTGGAGTCCAGCTCTGACCTCACATACCAGGGATACATGTATTATAACTGCTACCTGTCAGTACAACTGTGTAGTGGATCCGGTCTAGGACCACAGGACCAATGTTGGAGTCCAGCTCTGACCTCACATACCGGGGATACATGTATTATAACAACTACCTTGTCAGTACAACTGTGTAGTGGATCCGGTCTAGGACCACAGGACCAATGTTGGAGTCCAGCTCTGACCTCACATACCAGGGATACATGTATTATAACAACTACCTTGTCAGTAACTGTGCCATGATGATCATATTTAATTACCTCTCAAAAACTGTTAATAATATAAAAGTCGCATTGAATGCTATGAGTCTCCCATGGATTTGTTACTTCAATAAATTCAGTATAGAAACCTACTCTCCATCCTCTTCACATTCAGACTGTTTGTCAGAGGCCCAGTTAATCCTCTTGAGCTTTTATAGGATTTGTATGGACAAAAAATGGAAAACTACTTAAGCTCCATTCAGAAAACTGGAACCTATTCTATGTGATACAATAGATAACTTCTCCTGGTATTTCCTGTCATAGGCAGCACTAATGTCAACTGTCGTAATTCATACTTCACAGCCAATCATACGGCTTCATCAGCCACTTAAATCTACTCAGTATTCAGCCCTAAGCTTTCCAAATCAACTTTGTTCCAAAAACCACTATGCCAGTAAATTGAAATCTTTTTTTCAATGAAGCTGATTTTAAAGGATCAGTGCAGTAGATATAATATGAAACAAGGGAGTGTATGTTTAAGTTTATCCATAATGGTTTCTTACAAATAGAAATCATACAAAAGAATTACTTAATGGTTTACTGTATAATGATTTTTTTCGCGTGTATGCTTATTAATTTTGCGATTGTGCCAAAAACCACAGTATTTAAGCATCACTTTTACGCATGATATTCTAGTGTAATTTTAATATATTTTTTTATTCGGGAAACACCTGAGCAGCCAGCCCGGGCTCTAATGGTAACAGGGGAAGCCTCTACCGACTACGCTAGCTATAGTCATCTAGCCAACTTTCTCCCTCTAAGTAATTCAATCATATACACATGCACCCATGTACATCAAGCAGTGTTATCTGTCACATGTACAGTCAAAATGTAATTGTCTCCCTTTATCCACGACTTAATGTCCACAAATATAGGTATAATTGTAACCATTTAATTCACCTTTATAAAAACATTCTATTATACATAACAAACACTACAGTACAGGCTGTTCAAAGTTAAATGACAACGGTTATGAACATTGAATCGTTCCCTCATTAGTATTACTTATTGAATCAACTATACTGTTGCATTAAAAACCTACCTAATTTTCAAGTACATTTTTTCACTTTATTCATTAAACTATCAACATTTTAAGATCAATTAAAAGTCCAGTTTTCAAGGCTCCCAAGGGACATTTAACCACTAGGATTTCGTAATTATACTTCACTATACATTGAAATAGTGGATATTTCCTGGAAAATGTTCATCAAGTTTACTACTAGTTGAAAAACCACAGATGCTAATCGGATTTCTTGTCATTACAAATCTTTCTTTATATCTACTTACCATTCTTTGTACTCAGAATGTCTTTTTTGCACTCTTTAAGTTGTTTTGCCTTTTTTTGTTTTTTTGTACTCTTTTATAACTGTTTTATGTGAAACTACCTCACATAATTAGGTTGAGTGTGCATAAACTTTCAACGTCAAGGAATGCACAAGCGCAAACAATACCATGCATTGTTTACTGGTAGTCTGTTTTTCTAGTGGCAAGTTGTAAATAATTCTTAAAATGTTCCAACAAAAAACAGACTATAAATGCCCAAAAAAGGAAACAAATCCATACAAATGTATCACATGTTTTGTGGATCTTGAAAGTTTTAAACTATGCTACAACTATTCTCAAGTTTAAACGAACATTGCATATAAAACGTAGTGCTTTTTTTATCAGCCAATCAAGAAATAGACAACAACAAAATATGAATGTTGTTTGTGGGAGTTTGTTGTCTTACAGTTACCATATTCTATGAGGTGTGCTGACAACCTTACATGTAGATGTACAGAATACCAGACATTCAGTACTTGTACTCTCTAAGCAAATAGATTCTTTGCCTCTGTTGATCACAATCAAACAACAGTGTACTTTAACTTCTACACATTTGTACATCTAAAAGTACATTAATTGGCTAATTGGATCCAATTACCATAAAGCAAACAATGGGTCTTTTCATTCATACATAAATCTTTGCGAGTTGAAATCAAAGTAAATTGTTAAATAATTAGGGACTATTTCTGACATCTTCTAGAGCTCCGAACTTGATGAATGATGAAAGCTAGTAATCACAATTACCTGACCATTGTATCCTCAATATTACTGTATGCTGCTTAATATTTGTTATAAATATTTTTTTTGCCATTTTTTTGCAAATAGCTATAAATCAATTTCAAGCAAATTCTTCAATCTGCATAAATATACTTGTAACACATCCAACTATCATTAATTTTATAATCATAAATCCGGAAAATAGGTATGTGTAACCGAATTTTGCAAAACAAAGATCACACAAATATAAAGTGGTTTCCAGTATGTGGACTTTTTAAGGGCTATAAAGATTTAGCTGAATAGGGAGCACTTATAGGGCAATAGCATGACTGAGTAATCAAAATCTTCAAGAGTTTGGACACAAAGAAACATCAAATGTTTACAAATAATAAACATTGTGAATTTTAAATTGTGACACCACATACCAAAGGCTCGAGTGCAGAAAAGGAACAAAGAATAATGGATTTGATTTCGTGGCAAAAAGGACAATCTATATGTGGACAAATGATAAGTCAAGCAATTTTCCAATTGCTGATTTCAACAATAGCCTCTAACTATCTTTGTTTGTGCCTGGGTAGATTACCTATCCCCTATTATGAGTACAATGATCAATTTTCATGTAAGCGTGCAAACGGAGATTTTAATCAGACAAAAACAGTAATTGATGTTTGAATAGGCTAAAATTGCCATAGCCAGTACAATACACGTCACAGCTGTAACTAGTATAGATCCGACAGCTATCGGCCACCTTATCGCCAATTATTAATGTGACAAAGCAGTCCGTCAGGGCCGATTAAGTTGTTTTGAACAATTCACTTTGTAAGCGTCCCATGTTTGAATGACCGTAGTAAAGTGTGCTTTCATGGTCCCAAGTGTAAATTCATGTCCTTTTAAGTAATACAAATATGAAGACATTTCTGTTAAACTGTTACATTAGCAAGTAATGGGACATCGAATAATGGAACACAGGAGTTCCATTTAGATATTTAATAGATACCCTGTCTGACCCTACTGTAACTGGCAGGTCAATGGGTCAGTGGTCAGTGTACATGTTTGAAGAGTTTGACTAGAGAGTTACAGTGCACACCATGGCCTGTCTGTGACTGTGACAATCACTAGCTATATATCAGTGTGCAGATTTAAGCCAAGTGGTGACTGGGATATGCCTTGTTATATAGCTGACTGTATATTATCGAAAGAAGAAGAAGAAGAAGAATAAGGAGAAGAAGAAGAATAAGGAGAATAACGAGAAGAAGGAGAAGAAGAAGAAGGAGAATAACGAGAAGAAGGAGAAGAAGAAGAAGGAGAATAACGAGAAGAAGAAGAAGGAGAAGGAGAATAACGAGAAGAAGGAGAATAACGAGAAGAAGGAGAAGGAGAATAACGAGAAGAAGGAGAAGGAGAATAACGAGAAGAAGGAGAAGGAGAAGAAGGAGAATAATGAGAAGAAGGAGAAGGAGAAGAAGGAGAATAACGAGAAGAAGGAGAAGGAGAAGAAGGAGAATAACGAGAAGAAGGAGAAGGAGAAGAAGGAGAATAACGAGAATAACGAGAAGAAGGAGAATAACGAGAAGAAGGAGAATAACGAAAAGAAGGAGAAGGAGAATAACGAGAAGAAGGAGAAGGAGAAGAAGAAGAAGAAGGAGAATAACGAGAAGAAGGAGAAGGAGAAGAAGGAGAAGAAGGAGAAGGAGAAGAAGGAGAATAATGAGAAGAAGGAGAAGGAGAAGAAGGAGAATAACGAGAAGAAGGAGAAGGAGAAGAAGGAGAATAACGAGAAGAAGGAGAAGGAGAAGAAGGAGAATAACGAGAAGAAGGAGAAGGAGAAGAAGGAGAATAACGAGAAGAAGGAGAAAAAGAAGAAGGAGAATAACGAGAAGAAGGAGAAGGAGAAGAAGGGGAATAACGAGAATAACGAGAATAACGAGAAGAAGGAGAAGGAGAAGAAGGAGAATAACGAGAAGAAGGAGAAGGAGAAGAAGGAGAATAACGAGAAGAAGGAGAAGGAGAAGAAGGAGAATAACGAGAAGAAGGAGAAGGAGAAGAAGGAGAATAATGAGAAGAAGGAGAAGGAGAATAACGAGAAGAAGGAGAAGGAGAATAACGAGAAGAAGGAGAAGGAGAAGAAGGGGAATAACGAGAATAACGAGAATAACGAGAAGAAGGAGAATAACGAGAAGAAGGAGAATAACGAGAAGAAGGAGAAGGAGAAGAAGGGGAAGGAGAAAAAGAAGAAGGAGAAGAAGGGGAAGAAGAAAAAGAAGAAGGAGAAGATGAAGAAGAAGGAAGGCGACAAACAGTTATATTGGTCATTTTCAGATCACTTTCTAGTGTTTCTCAGCCAACAAGAGATGATGAAACAATTGGTAATCTAGACTTAGCATCGCATGCATCTGAGTGCTGTACACCAGATACATTGAAGAACCATTGGAGTCTATTTAGAGAGAGCTAGCAAGCTAAAAGCGCATCCCAATTCCTTGCATCACACAACTAGTAAGAGGTCTTTGGGCAATCTGGCAGGGAAGAAACAAATGATCGCAAACTTAAGACAACCCTGGTATATTAGAAGAGCATAAACTAACAACAATCACTAAAGAGGCCATTATTTTAATAAAATTCATCCAAGAGTTATTTTCTTGATCAATTGCAAAATACAGAAAGCAGGTAGCATGTGCAGGAAAACAATCATTACTGTCAAATATTCATAAAAGGGTTTGACCTCCTTCAACCAGAAATAAAACTAGGACACTGGATTAGAAATCGAGTGCACTAACTCTGACCAGTGCCTTCTTAGCATATTACCGATTACCGATTACCGATTACCACTGCTTGTCAAACTGTTACCATCAAAGAGAACGCTCACTGTTACCCACTGAGACCTGATCTTATCATAATGTGCCAATTATAATGCACAATTAAGACTTTTGTAATGATGTTTGTTTTGTTAAAATCTGATAAAAGATAAAATTAATATTCTTTTCATTAATTTTAAAGCACAAAGATTAAACAGATATATAATTATGTTTTATAATAATCGATGCATACATTCCAGTATGCAAATTGCATACGTTCCAGTATGCAAATATATGTGCTTTAGATGCAATTGATAAGAAACACATTAATTTTCTTATTGAGCAAAATGACACCTGAAAATCCTAAATTTAATTGACAATTAAGTTCTAGAGATAGCCTAGGCTTTTATACCGTAAATCATATATTTTCGAGATATCAAATTTGACAAATTCGCTATTATGAAGTTGTTTACCAAGTTCAATCTTCAGAATTAAATGATGAATTAATTCTTCAATTCACCATCATTCTATTCATTGCCTTTAAGTACACAAGCATAATTTTGCGCGGACTTTTGAGATTCATCGATATATCGCGAAAACTAATCTGTAGCGAAAAATTCTGATTTATATAAATGATGGATGATTATTTATAATTTTCCATCGATATCATTCACTGACGGTACAAATTACACGCTTTTAAGAGAAGTAGGAAATATGGATGAGTAAATCCAATAGTTGACAATGTTTGATGCAGTGAGACACCTTCGGGGATACTTATTGCAAATATGCATGCAAAACTAATGTAAAAGTGATGTATACATTTCTACCTGAATCAATGAAATCAATTAAATGTAGAAAAGGGAAGTATCATATTCTGTATATAACTTTATACCTGGAAAACCTCAATCAGCTACAATATGCAAGAAACATAAACAATTTTACTATATATCTTATATCGCTGGCTTAGAATGAGAAGGTCGTAACTACTACTTACGACCTTTTAAGATTCATACATATTTATAATAAGCATCACAAGGCGCTTCTAATAAGTCCAATTTCATAAAAATCGGAACCTGTCATGTTGACCAAAACGAAGTTTAAACTGCTTATTTTACCATGTGTAAAGAGTAATTATCAGACAGTATTTTCTCGTTTTCTCAAAATATCGATTTCGTAGTTACAACCTTCTCATTCTAAGCCATCAACATATACATGTAAAGCTTGCACTGAGTCAACCTGGCAAAAAAACTAGTGTCTTTCAGAATCTGACTAATTAAAAGTGACCTCTACATCAGTTCATATGTCTGATATGTGTTTATCCGCTGCCATTTTGGATTGATGTCTTCCATGTCATTGCACTAATCATAATTTGTATCATAGTTTTGTTGGAAAAGTCTGTAATAATAGCATTACTGTAAAAGTCACTTCAATGCCGAAGCTAACACTAACTACACAAGCGATGTTAAACACAAGGAGTACCATAATGATATGAACTTTTTGCAAGTTAATCCCATAAATTCAATCTCTGTAGAGCAACAACCTCTAAACAACGGCTAATATTTGTAGCTCTCTATAAGAGTACATTGGCTATTGCTCTACAGAGGTTTCATTTACAGTTATTACATTAAAACAGACAAATCAGCAAATATAATCAGACCTGTCTAAAACAATGGCTAACAATCTAAAATCAGAGAAAAGGGCCATTTGTATTTTCTTTTCAGTAAATTATAAGACAAAAGCCTGTAAGTGACAACTAATACACAGTGCTAATAGAGAACCTTAACCATGAAGTATTTCACTCCAGAGAAATAATAATCTCATATTTCAGCTAGCGGAAAGAAAAGAAAAATCTTCATTTATTTGATTAACAAAAAACAAACAACAGGAACATGTTCCCAATACCGTTCTCTAATCAAGCACAGCATTAACTAACAATGGAAGATAATTAAAAAACTGTAAGATAATATCAGATATTAGAATATCATACATGATCGAGTACTGATTGTTTTATCATAAACACAGGCAGATATATTTGGTGTATCCTGGTACATGTTATTAATATCAAAGTGATGGCCATGATCTTTGTAAGTAAACATCTGACAGCTGCCCTGTCATGATGAAACTAGATCTATAACTACGTTGCTTTATAATACAGCAATAAATTTACAGCGTATGAACCTAATCACAGTATGACTTATTCGGATACTATAAAATTCATCTTGTATGAATCATTGCGAGCAAAGCACATGTAACTTCTGATCGCTGTATGACTTTTTGGGATTCTATACATTTCAACATGTATGCCTTATTGCGATAATCAAAAGTCAACTTGTTTCTACGCTGTAAAATTGGCTAAATGCATAGAAATCTCAGTTTAAATAAAAATTGTTTTATTTTTCAATCATGTTATCTACTTTTCAGATTTCATTATAAAATTGTGATCTGTTGTTTGATATTGTCACTTTATAAATTCTAAAAGGAGTGCTTGAATGTTTATAATCATTGTATTTCTTGTCAAAGGTATATAATGCACAATTACAAAGTTGTTAAATAACTAAAATTATCACATAAATAACGCAATATGCCATGTGATAACAAATGACGGAACAATATTCTCCAACATGTGTGATAACAAATGTGTGAAACGTTACGTCACCAGCTTAAATTTGTTATTTCTGACGTTGTTTGACCCTGAAATAATGGCAATATGATAAAAAGAATCTTTCATTTGTTGTCCTTGAGATCAACATTTCTTAAACTTGTCCTGAAAACAAATTATGAAGCTTGCCAAAGGCTTGCTAAATGAGTTGTGTTTCCTAGAAATTCAGAAATATTTCAGAAATGTTGATCTCCAAAGACAACTCATAGCGGATCCTACATTTATTCCATCTGTGACAATTTTCACTGGAATGATCATGAATGAAAGCATAATCCAAGGATTATTATTTAAGTTTTCCTAAAATGCCTAGCTTTGATACTCTCTAACATCCATCACTTTCTCTCAAGTACATTAGATACAATATAACATCCTAACATTTAAACAAAACTACATTTACTGCTAGCTTAATTAATTGCAGGAATGTTGTTGTAAATTGAAGATTGTAATTTCAATTCTGCAAGCTAATTCTCTAAATTTAATAACAATCTGCAAGCACGCGATTGGAACAATTATGAGCAATCTTAATGCGAGGCCAAAAAAATGTATGAGCTTGCACAAGTTTTTAATTGCATGAAACCATTGCAATCCCTATGACAACTAGAACCATCACTGTCGTGATCAGGGCCCTGTTGTTATCATTGTCAATAAGTATTGCAAGTTTCATTTGAATATCTTGAAAAGTTTTTGAACTATGGCCAATGTAAAAGTTTTGAAGTCGAAAAAGGGGCACAAGCCAAAATTTATTAAAGCTAGAGTTGTTGCCCTTTGCTACACATGTGCGTATTGTCACTGTCAATATGTATAGCAAGTTTCATTTGAATATCTCTAACCTTTTTTGAAGTAATGTAGAAAAAAAAGATGAAAAATGAGGAAAATTGTAATTTTACAAAGGGCCATAATTCTAACAATATTGTAACTGGAGTAACATAACTTGGCATACAATAGTGTATTGTTGCTGTGACCTTATGTTTAAAGTTTGAAGTCGATACCTTTAAGGGTTTGCAAGTTATTAAGAAAAAACATTTTGAACTATGGCCAATGTTAAAGTTTTGAAGTCAAAAAAGGGGCACAAGCCAAAATTTATTAAAGCTGGAGTTGTTGCCCTTTGCCACACATGTGCGTATTGTCACTGTCAATATGTATAGCAAGTTTCATTTGAATATCTGTAACGGTTTTGAAGTAATGTAGAAAAAAAGATGAAAAATGAGGAAAATTGTAATTTTACAAAGGGCCATAATTCTTACAATATTGTAGCTGGAGTAACATAACTTGGCATACAATAGTGTATTATTGCTGTGACCTTATGTTTAAAGTTTGAAGTCGATACCTTTAACGGTTTGCAAGTTATTAAGAAAAAACATGAAAAATGTGGACGGACAGACGGACGTACCTACGAGAGGTACATTATGAGCTGCACCCCACAGTCTTACTTCCGGGGTGCAAAATTCAACCCACAATGTCGTTTTTGTACAATTCATCGTTGTGGGGTGCACCCTACAAACATTCCTATAGTGTCCATTTAAAGGGTTTTGATCATACCCTAGTTAATGAATTATGAGTTGAGTATATGTAGGCATTATGGGGTGACAATCACACCTTTTTGAACTTGTTGTGTTTACAACTGTTAAATCCCTGTGAGGTGCAGCCCATAACCAGTCCAAAAGTTCAAAGTCCAAGTACGGACAATCAGCCCATAATCATTCTGGGGTGCACCCCCCTTAACATCAAATTTGTCCATTTTCGCTCATTTACAGCTATCTGAGCATATCGTATTACGGGGTGCACCCCATAGTGCAAAATCACCCCACAATGTACCATAGTCACGACCGCACACCCCACATTGTACCTCTCGTAAGAGCGGACAGACGGACAGACGGACAGACGGACAGACGGACAGACGGACAGACGGACAGACGGACAGGGTGATTACTATAGGGCACCTGCAAAAAATTTTGCAGGGCCCTAATTAAGGCATGCTATATGGTGAAATAGTGAAATCAGTTTCAGTAATGGTTAGTAAGATAACCTGTCTATGTGTCAGAACCTGTGCTGTCAATGAGGATTCTATAATAATCAGTATAGTGCGTTAGCGACTAAGCTGGACCCCCATAAACCTTAAATATCTTAAAAAGTAAAATGCCGATTAGAACCAAAATGGGTATGTCTTCGTAAAACACCCTTACCAACTCTCATAAAATAAAACGGAATTTTCGGTCCACAGAAAAGTGTACTTTGCATAGACGCCCAATGCAAAACTTTGAGTCTAAAACAGGGTAAATACGTTTGGGTATTGGAAGTGACCGGAACAGCAAAGATCAACAATTAGGTCCAGTATAACTGTACATTTAGTCACACACCAGTGACTGTTGAAAATATATAATGAGGCCCATACACGAACGTTTATCTTAGTTTGTATAACTGAAGCAACTTCGTAGCAATATTTGCAAGAAAAACAATGTATTTCTTGTTTGTATAAATGATCCTTCCAATCAGAAGATGGGCCTCAACTATATAAACATTGATGATCGGACAAATGTAAGTCAAAGTTATAGAATTATACCGTTATAGTTGATACATAATACAATAGCATAATCTTAACTAGCTGATCGTAATAGCTTATTTTACTCCATGTCTATTTGTTGATTAAAATACCAAAAATAATACATTAGACCCAATGTGAAAAACATTAATTAGACAGTAAAAAAATCTGAAACTTATACACAGAGTTGGTAAAGGTAATAAAGTTAATTCTGCCAAATTTCAATAAAATTGCATAATTGCTTTTTAAGATATTTAAGGTTTATAGGGGTCCAGCTTAGTTGCTAACGCACTATATCACATGACTGTATCTTCCCTTCATGTTGAAGGTCATTGTCCAATCTGGCAAGAAAAAAAACCAAATAACCAGTGGTCACACTTTAATATGACTGTGTCTTAGGGCTAAGTAAACAGAGCAAGAAACATTTCATTGACCAATATGGCATGGAAACAACTATATATGACCATGTGTGCACTCAGAACTGTCTCAGTCAAACACAATCAAGAAACAAACATTTCATTGACCGATATGGAGGGGAAACAACTATATGACAATGTGTACATTTACGACTGTCTCAGTCAAACACAATCAAGAAACAAACATTTTATTGAAATAATAACTATAAAGGGAACTGTCACCCAACTTCCAACAGCAATAACAGATTGAATACTAGTAAATTATACAGGTTAAAAACTAGTAAATTATACAGGTTGAATACTAGTAAATTATACAGGTTGAATACTAGTAAATTATACAGGTTGAATACTAGTAAACTATACAGGTTGAATACTAGTAAACTATACAGGTTAAAAACTAGTAAATTATACAGGTTAAAAACTAGTAAATTATACAGGTTGAATACTAGTAAATTATACAGGTTGAATACTAGTAAACTATACAGGTTGAATACTAGTAAACTATACAGGTTAAAAACTAGTAAATTATACAGGTTAAAAACTAGTAAATTATACAGGTTGAATACTAGTAAATTATACAGGTTGAATACTAGTAAACTATACAGGTTGAATACTAGTAAACTATACAGGTTAAAAACTAGTAAATTATACAGGTTAAAAACTAGCCAATTATACAGGTTGAATACTAGTAAACTATACAGGTTGAATACTAGTAAATTATACAGGTTGAATACTAGTAAACTATACAGGTTAAAAACTAGTAAATTATACAGGTTAAAAACTAGTAAATTATACAGGTTGAATACTAGTAAATTATACAGGTTGAATACTAGTAAATTATACAGGTTGAATACTAGTAAATTATACAGGTTGAATACAAGTCAATTATACAGGTTGAATACAAGTCAATTATACAGGTTGAATACAAGTCAATTATACAGGTTGAATACTAGTCAATTATACAGGTTGAATACAAGTCAATTATACAGGTTGAATACAAGTCAATTATACAGGTTGAATACAAGTCAATTATACAGGTTGAATACAAGTCCATTATACAGGTTGAATACAAGTCAATTATACAGGTTGAATACAAGTAAATTATACAGGTTGAATACTAGTCAATTATACAGGTTGAATACTAGTCAATTATCCTGGTCCAATTTCAGCAGTTCAAGTGTTGTAATATTCTGTTGTTATATAAGAGATGGTGTTGTTATTCTTGTCAGAGTTTGAATTGTGTTACCAGTACTAGAATTCCTGTGACACATTTCATGGTCAGTGTTGTGAGAGAACCAAGGACACAATGTGGTATAACAAGCTGACAACAGACACCGATAGAAACACTTACAATACAGGCATCATATTCCATGACCTTCAAGATCATGATTGTTTACTTTACAAGCACTCCTTCAAACATGCCATGTGACTTACTATTTCATAGTATTGTGTGGGTAACTAGGCATTGTGACTTACTATTTCATGGTATTGTGTGGGTAACTAGGCATTGTGACTTACTATTTCATAGTATTGTGTGGGTAACTAGGCATTGTAACTTACTATTTCATAGTATTGTGTGGGTAACTAGGCATTGTGACTTACTATTTCATAGTATTGTGTGGGGGGTAACTAGGCATTGTGACTTACTATTTCATAGTATTGTGTGGGTAACTAGGCATTGTGACTTACTATTTCATAGTATTGTGTGGGGGGTAACTAGGCATTGTGACTTACTATTTCATAGTATTGTGTGGGTAACTAGGCATCGTGACTTACTATTTCATAGTATTGTGTGTGGGTAACTAGGCATTGTGACTTACTATTTCATAGTATTGTGACAATACTATGGGTAACTAGGCATTGTGACTTACTATTTCATGGTATTGTGTGGTTAACTAGGCATTGTGACTTACTATTTCATAGTATTGTGTGGGTAACTAGGCATTGTGACTTACTATTTCATAGTATTGTGTGGGTAACTAGGCATTGTGACTTACTATTTCATAGTATTGTGTGGGTAACTAGGCATTGTGACTTACTATTTCATAGTATTGTGTGGGTAACTAGGCATTGTGACTTACTATTTCATAGTATTGTGTGGGTAACTAGGCATTGTGACTTACTATTTCATAGTATTGTGTGGGTAACTAGGCATTGTGACTTACTATTTCATGGTATTGTGTGGGTAACTAGACATTGTGACTGACTATTTCATAGTATTGTGTGGGTAACTAGGCATTGTGACTTACTATTTCATAGTATTGTGTGGGTAACTAGGCATTGTGACTTACTATTTCATGGTATTGTGTGGGTAACTAGGCATTGTGACTTACTATTTCATAGTATTATGTGGGTAACTAGGCATTGTGACTTACTATTTCATGGTATTGTGTGGGTAACTAGGCATTGTGACTTACTATTTCATGGTATTGTGTGGGTAACTAGGCATTGTGACTTACTATTTCATAGTATTGTGTGGGTAACTAGGCATTGTGACTTACTATTTCATGGTATTGTGTGGGTAACTAGACATTGTGACTTACTATTTCATAGTATTGTGTGGGTAACTAGGCATTGTGACTTACTATTTCATAGTATTGTGTGGGTAACTAGGCATTGTGACTTACTATTTCATGGTATTGTGTGGGTAACTAGGCATTGTGACTTACTATTTCATAGTATTATGTGGGTAACTAGGCATTGTGACTTACTATTTCATGGTATTGTGTGGGTAACTAGGCATTGTGACTTACTATTTCATGGTATTGTGTGGGTAACTAGGCATTGTGACTTACTATTTCATAGTATTGTGTGGGTAACTAGGCATTGTGACTTACTATTTCATAGTATTGTGTGGGTAACTAGGCATTGTGGCTTACTATTTCATGGTATTGTGTGGGTAACTAGGCATTGTGACTTACTATTTCATAGTATTGTGTGGGGGTAACTAGGCATTGTGACTTACTATTTCATGGTATTGTGTGGGTAACTAGGCATTGTGACTTACTATTTCATGGTATTGTGTGGGTAACTAGGCATTGTGACTTACTATTTCATAGTATTGTGTGGGTAACTAGGCATTGTGACTTACTATTTCATAGTATTGTGTGGGTAACTAGGCATTGTGACTTACTATTTCATAGTATTGTGTGGGAAACTAGGCATTGTGACTTACTATTTCATGGTATTGTGTGGGTAACTAGGCATTGTGACTTACTATTTCATGGTATTGTGTGGGGGTAACTAGGCATTGTGACTTACTATTTCATAGTATTGTGTGGGAAACTAGGCATTGTGGCTTACTATTTCATAGTATTGTGTGGGGGTAACTAGGCATTGTGACTTACTATTTCATGGTATTGTGTGGGTAACTAGGCATTGTGACTTACTATTTCATGGTATTGTGTGGGTAACTAGGCATTGTGACTTACTATTTCATAGTATTGTGTGGGGGTAACTAGGCATTGTGACTTACTATTTCATAGTATTGTGTGGGAAACTAGGCATTGTGGCTTACTATTTCATAGTATTGTGTGGGGGTAACTAGGCATTGTGACTTACTATTTCATAGTATTGTGTGGGAAACTAGGCATTGTGACTTACTATTTCATGGTATTGTGTGGGTAACTAGGCATTGTGACTTACTATTTCATAGTATTGTGTGGGGGTAACTAGGCATTGTGACTTACTATTTCATAGTATTGGGTGGGTAACTAGGCATTGTGACTTACTATTTCATGGTATTGTGTGGGTAACTAGGCATTGTGACTTACTATTTCATAGTATTGTGTGGGGGTAACTAGGCATTGTGACTTACTATTTCATAGTATTGTGTGGGTAACTAAGCATTGTGACTAACTATTTCATAGTATTGCGTGGGTAACTAGGCATTGTCACTTACTATTTCATAGTATTGTGGGGGTAACTAGGCATTGTGACTTACTATTTCATAGTATTGTGACAATACTATGGGTAACTAGGCATTGTGGCTTACTATTTCATGGTATTGTGTGGGTAACTAGGCATTGTGACTTACTATTCCATAGTATTGTGACAATACTATGGGTAACTAGGCATTGTGGCTTACTATTTCATAGTATTGTGTGGGGGTAACTAGGCATTGTGACTTACTATTTCATAGTATTGTGTGGGTAACTAGGCATTGTGACTTACTATTTCATGGTATTGTGTGGGTAACTAGGCATTGTGACTTACTATTTCATGGTATTGTGTGGGTAACTAGGCATTGTGACTTACTATTTCATGGTACTGTGTGGGTAACTAGGCATTGTGACTTACTATTTCATGGTATTGTGTGGGTAACTAGGCATTGTGACTTACTATTTCATAGTATTGTGTGGGTAACTAGGCATTGTGACTTACTATTTCATGGTATTGTGTGGGTAACTAGGCATTGTGACTTACTATTTCATAGTATTGTGTGGGTAACTAGGCATTGTGACTTACTATTTCATAGTATTGTGACAATACTATGGGTAACTAGGCATTGTGGCTTACTATTTCATAGTATTGTGTGGGTAACTAGGCATTGTGACTTACTATTCCATAGTATTGTGACAATACTATGGGTAACTAGGCATTGTGGCTTACTATTTCATAGTATTGTGTGGGTAACTAGGCATTGTGACTTACTATTTCATGGTATTGTGTGGGTAACTAGGCATTGTGACTTACTATTTCATAGTATTGTGTGGGTAACTAGGCATTGTGACTTACTATTTCATAGTATTGTGACAATACTATGGGTAACTAGGCATTGTGGCTTACTATTTCATAGTATTGTGTGTGGGTAACTAGGCATTGTGACTTACTATTTCATAGTATTGTGACAATACTATGGGTAACTAGGCATTGTGACTTACTATTTCATAGTATTGTGTGGGGGTAACTAGGCATTGTGACTTACTATTTCATAGTATTGTGTGGGTAACTAGGCATTGTGACTTACTATTTCATGGTATTGTGTGGGTAACTAGGCATTGTGGCTTACTATTTCATAGTATTGTGTGGGTAACTAGGCATTGTGACTTACTATTTCATAGTATTGTGTGGGGTAACTAGGCATTGTGACTTACTATTTCATAGTATTGTGTGGGTAACTAGGCATTGTGACTTACTATTTCATAGTATTGTGTGGGTAACTAGGCATTGTGACTTACTATTTCATAGAAATGTGTGGGTAACTAGGCATTGTGACTTACTATTTCATGGTATTGTGTGGGTAACTAGGCATTGTGACTTACTATTTCATAGTATTGTGTGGGTAACTAGGCATTGTAACTTACTATTTCATAGTATTGTGTGGGTAACTAGGCATTGTGACTTACTATTTCATAGTATTGTGACAATACTATGGGTAACTAGGCATTGTGGCTTACCATTTCATGGTATTGCATAAGTATAGCTTTAAGCATTGTCACCATTTCTGTATAGCTTCAGTAGTCCTGCATCATGCAGTATTTAAATTGAATATGGAATACTTTTTAACACATGGCAGTGTAGTGGAACAGAACAGAACAGAACAGAGTCTGGGTCGAAGAAAATGTTCAGTTAGAAGAAGAAAGTTATTCTTGGTTTAGAGAAATGTCCACATTGAAGTATGTGCAAAAAATAAAGAAAATTGCAATTAAGACTGGAAGGACAAACTCCTATTCAACATGATGCATTAGCAATACTAAACACTGCAGCTAATTTTACTTCATTCCGAAAAGGCATTTGAGCTTGACAAATCATAGACTGACCAATTAAATCCACCCATTGATCACTATTTGAGGATTTCAGGATGTCTACACTGTCATTAACTAAGCATGATGAAGCCATGTGAGTGAAGACTCATCTCAAGTTGTTGGCAATAAAGTACAGGGTAAATGTCCAGTAAATCAAGAGTATGGGAAGGATGAGCTAGCTATAAAATAACATCAAGCCAAACAAGTGCTCCCTTAATTGTCTTCTATGGTTGATATAAGGTAGAAATAGTATCAGTATATCGATGGCTTAGAATAAGAAGGTCGTAACTACAAAATCGATATATTGAGAAAAACAAGTTTTTAAAACTTCATTTTGGTCAAAATGACAATTTCCGATTTTCATGCAAATAGGCTCATAAGAAGCGCCTTGTGAAGCAGATTTAAAAAATGTATGAGTCTTATAAGGTTGTAAGTAGTAGTTCAACCTTCTCATTCTTAGCCAGCCATATAGGCCTACCAGTTTATAGGCCGAACAGTATATGGGATTTTACTGTCTTGTGCTCCAACCACTACAAGTGAGGATACCGCTACATATTGAAGAAAGGATACCGGTACATCTACAAAGCCAGCGTTGCACTACCACATGACTATGATAGCACTATTGGCTATAAACCCAAAATGAAATTGTTTCACTTCGAAATACAAAAATAGCCATACCGGTAAGTATTTTATTTCTTTGTTGATAGCCATGCCAAGCATAGCCTTTATTTACCTGTCAGCTTATATCTTCTGAAATATGGCAGGCACATAACTACCTGACCATCCGTATTTGAAGGAAGGTCACCAGATTAGATGGCAAGCACACAACCACTGAGCTACAGAGGCACATTCTGTGATCCTTGTTGAAACTTGCAACCAAGAAGATTCCTGGCTTATATTTTAATACTGACTTGAGTGTGAAGCAAGTTCAGTATAACTATGTTAAATGGGAGTCCAAGCAACTCTACTGTTTCTATAAATGGCAAGCATTATAATAGATGGACACAGTAGGTGCTCAATGGTAAATCAACATAACCTCATCAACATTGACAAATGAATGTCAACATTGAGTGTATATTGTGTAAGAATCCAATGATGTATGCATTCTTGTCTTTTAATAAATCATGTATTCCCTATTCAACAAAAAGCAATACAGTACAAAATACAAATGTACTAAAAACTTGGTCACTCAACTGACATAAACTGAAAAGTTCCACTAAAAGGAGCAGTCAAAAGGTGGTTTTATAATAGCGAAACTGTTCTTTTAGCAGATTTTCTTTCATCCAATGTTACGGTTGAAAAATATCCGAGTAATTTCAAAACAATCAAGGAGATCTTATTAGCAGAAATAATGAACTGTTCTTGTTTAAAAATCTGGATCTTCATGGTAGATTTTAGAAACAGCTAGTGTAGTAAAAGTGCATGTGTTGCCTTTTGATCATTGTATTGTATTGAATGTTGCATAAGTTTTATGTAAATATTATTTGACACATATTTTTACTGGGAGGGGGGGGGGGAGAAGTTGTACTTTTATAAACATGAACACCCATAATGCATTATGCAAGATAGACATGGTGTAAGTGCAACCTGACATAACTTCTAGTAGAATCTATACTAAGTACAATTAAAAATGCACACTTTTCTAGATTTGTTGACTTGACTCACATATGAATATTTCAAAATTAATTGAAAATCTTGTTGTTGTATATTATTTCTTGTAACTACAAGATTTACATTTGTGCAATGCGTAGGCTGCATTATTAAAACTGTATCGGTATAATCAGAATATTTGGGTTATAGAATAGATCTATATAATATCACATGAATTTCCTTGTATCCGGGTTAGTATAACCAGTATGTATAACTTTATAAGTAACGATTGTAGTATAACATTTAAATGACGTCATTTTATCTCCTAAATAACGTCATTTTGTGCTGAAAATGACGTTGCGTTTAGCTGTGTTTATGTAGCGGAGTTGTTTTTTCAGCTGAAATGTGCGTTTTTTCCATGTTATTAGGGTCCTGAGATATAATTAAAGAATCTAATACTCGTTGTCAATTGATATAAACTTATATTGAACTCGTTAAGCAAACATTATGAAGGTCACCAAAGGCTTGCTTAAATTTTTTCCCAAACTCATTTAATATAAGTCTATATCAATGGACAACTCGTGATAGATCCTCTATATAATAAAATAAGACATTATGAGCACAGCTTGTGGTCATTACAAAGTGTGCATTTTTAATGTACTGATGGTATGAATTTCTATGATACTTTCACAGATCAAAAAGTTATTAAACGACAAGAGATGTAAACATGGATGCCTCCATAGCAGCTCAATAGTCAGAAATGGTAAAGGTCACAGTGACCTTTGACCTCCTGACCTAAAAATCAACAGGGGCCATCTACTATTGCTGACCAACCTCCATGTAAAGTTTCAACATCATAGGGCTAGGCGTTCTAGAGTTATTGAACTGAGGCAATTTGGCCTACAAACTGACAGACTAATATATGTGCAAGGCAAGATACCCCCTGTTCAAAGATGGGGGGGGGGGCTTAGTATTGTGCACATTTAATTTCTAGAAAGATGCATTTGACGTGGCATT
The DNA here is from genome assembly GCA_963678985.1 of Spisula subtruncata. Taxonomy (NCBI): domain Eukaryota; kingdom Metazoa; phylum Mollusca; class Bivalvia; order Venerida; family Mactridae; genus Spisula; species Spisula subtruncata. Next base: position 24,406,654 of record OY787661.1, read on the forward strand.
GATATTATATTAAGATTAAAGGTTTTCTTCATAATGATAATTTATTCAAGAAATTGCACAATTTATGGAGAAAAGACTTGAGGTTGTTATTCTAACATTAAACTATAGTTCTCTTTGACAATCTGACATCAGTACAGCAAATTTCTGCTGCAAACATGTGAATTTACAACCCTAGAAATATGTAATTAGCATGTTTCCAGAAGTCACTGAATATAACATGTACAAAGGAAGCCATGTTTCTCCAGAAGTCACCCACTTCAACAACTACAAAGAAACCAAATGCTTTTCCCTATAAATGACAATTAGCTGCACAGATATTGTTGCAGCAACCATGCATACAGCAGTATAATACTACTGATTACAAATTATGAAGTGAGGTTTTATAATAATGAGCAGATTTCACAGCTGGTGCCCAGAATTTGCATATATAACATAGTGAAGATAATGTGCTAACGTTTCATAACATTGAATCAACATCATGATCAGGTTATAATGATATGCAAGATGTAATATATACACACTGTGCATTATTGGCAATGTTTTTATTTCTACTTATATTCACAAATAGAGCAACTAGTATAAAAAGTATCAAAGTAATATGAAATGGAAGATATTAGAGGTTGTACCTAAAATTTAACGTAAGGATTACATCAGACACTAGTGTGACTGCAATAAGCTTGCCTTATTCTTAGAACAGTGGAGTTATAAAAACCTATCATAGAACAATGAACTGTAAATTCATAAGTTTGTGAAATAAGTCAAAAACAAAAGCTAATGAAATTCTCAAACTAAAAATCACTCAAATGATAGTGTTTACAGTAGATCTAGTCACAGGGTACGGTATCAAGAGTAGTAGTAGTATATATACATGTATACCTTATATATTTATTACTAGGTAAGGGAAACTACTCATGATACTGTACCCTGTGGATCTAGTATGTCAAATATGGATGTTACAAACTAAGTTTCACGTTTCCAGTAAAAAACCCAGGCTTATCTGGTTTCTCTTATTTTAATAATGCAATGTAAGAAACTTGAACCTTTTTTCTGTATAAATCAATGTATAACAACCCAAACATCTACAAGGGGTGATCAAAACTCTTAACCAAATTTCTAATTGGTCACCCTATAAAATACAATATTATCTACTATATTATGACAATAAACCTTAGACTGTTTTATTTCTTCATTCAACCCTTGAATCAATCGATTTCCGGAAATAAGTCATGTATCAATGAACAAAATCATCCATGCGTAATGATTGGTACAAAATAGCTTATGTGCACGTGGTCCTCGAGCTCAGCTTCGAATAGTTTCTTACTTTGTGTGAATTTGTTCTCAGCTGTCGATCGACTTGTCAGAAAAACATTAAACTTTGCAATAATGAGCCATGCGGAATGCTCCAAGGACATCCAATGCATGCATACATTAAACGAATTTCTGATTGGCAACTTGTTTTTATTTATTTTTTTGATAAAAAAAGGATTTTAAAAGATTAAACATAGTGGAGAATCCAGTGATGTCTAATTATATTGATAGGAACCAAGTTTCTTGCAGTTATTTGAGCTAAAACCCATGTGATTATAAATATCGCATTTTTCAAACGACGTTTGAGGTAATTGTGTGGATTTTGGTGCCGGTACTCGTCATTCTGACGGCTCCAGCCCGCTCCATGTTACTCATTCTCGCCAGTATTTATGTTATTATTAACTGCCAATCGACACAGAATAATCCTACAAAGTTTAGAAAATAAAACATGTCGGACACGTGGATCACGTGCACATAAGCTATTTTGCACCAACCGTTCCACATGGATGATTTTGCATATGGATGCGTGATTTATTTCTTGAAATTGATAGATCAGTGTAGGGAATAAAAGTTACGACAATTTTAGAAATATTGATTGAATATATCGCATAATATTATATTTCATCGGGTGGTCATAGAAGTTCGGTTTAGTGTATAGTCTAGCAATTTCATATTGGCACCCTTAAAGCCAATTGATATCATTCGGAGTAAGATATCTCCGACCAAATGCACTAACAAAATTGTTTTATGTTTGCCACCTGACGTCATTCCAAGCATCACCATTTGAGTAGCACATAGCTCCTTTCAGCAGTGATAGCCGGTCCTATACATAAGATTGTATTTCTTTTAATCCTGAAATAAGTCATTAAAAGCGAACTCTGGAATGTGAGGTGAAAGAAAAAGAGTATCGATGAATTATTAGAAACTAAACTCGGAAAAGGGCGACTGGCTTTACAATATTGGATTATTCCAATGAAGATTGAAGCACACCCTATCAAGTTAAGGGCACAATATCGAAATAACCCTTTTGATCTGGAGTCAACGATTTAATGTTTTGTAGCCTATACTAGTTTTTCGTTTTTGCCAGTTACATTTGGTTCAAGTCTGTGCTTCTTATTATGCAGAATTTAACCGTTTGACATAGACCCTACAATCACATAGACAATGGAATCATATGAAAATGGCCAGTTTGGAGCACAAAGAATCCTTTGAGTAGAAGAGCCAGATTTCATAATACTTGCTGCTAATGCCAGCAGGTTTGAATTTTAAAGGAAAGGTGGAGAACTATAACTTGGATCTTTAGTATTGAACTGCAATAGCTAGAATAGCCAATCAATGATCTTGACTGGTGTATGACTTACAAAATATCCTGCTGCTGAGGTAACCAAATAGGCTGCCTTTGGTTGCTTACAGGGATTTACACCTTCAATAACCATAGCAATCAAACATGGTTGAATTCAATATGATATCATCAATTTTTGCATACCTGAGCTGAGCAAGTTCATCACTGCCTTTAAACTGGTAAGATGGTGAAAACATGGCTGCTAAAGCTTAAGTGTTTGTCTCTTGATTCTTTGTCCTAATTGTGCTGACAAAAGACACACATGGTATTCAGTTGTGATTTATTGTATGTTGCAGCCACCATTTACATATTTAAACCTGAGACCCAAGAATGCCCAGGAGTTTTCCCAAAAGGGGACACATGCTTTGATTCCCTTGGATTGGTTACAACTGCTTGCTTGTATCATTCATGATACTACAAAGGAGTTTGAAATGAGTGTAGCACCAAGATTGTTTTAAATGAAGCATTACTTTAGTCCTGACCTGAACAATACTATTAATCCAAATTTCAGGAAAAAATTATGAAAGCAGAAAAAGAAATAAATAAGTGTAACGAATAAAGATTTGAAGTGTACTGTGTATTGATTTGTAGTGTACAGAATAATGATTTGCAGTGTATAGATTAATGATTTGCAGTGTACAGAGTATTGATTTGTAGTGTACAGAGTATTGATTTGTAGTGTACAGAGAATTTAATTGTAGTGTACAGAGTTATGATTTGTAGTGTACTGAATATTGATTTTTAGTATAATGTGTATTGATTTTTAGTGTACTGTGTATTGATTTTAAGTGTACTGTGTATTGATTTTTAGTGAACTGTGTATTGATTTTTAGTGTACTGTGTATTTAAGTGTACTGTGTATTGATTTTTAGTATAATGTGTATTGATTTTTAGTGTACTGAGTATTGATTTTTAGTGTACAGAGTATTGATTTGTAGTGTAATGAATATTGATTTGCAGTGTAATGAACATTGATTAGTAGTGTAATGAATATTGATTTGTAGTGTAATGAATATTGTTTTGTAGTGTAATGAATATTGATTAGAAGTGTACTTAATATTGATTTGTAGTGTAATGAATATTGATTTGTAGTGTACTGAAGTTTGATTTGTAGTGTAATGAATATTGATTAGTAGTGTAATGAATATTGTTTTGTAGTGTAATGAATATTGATTAGAAGTGTACTTAATATTGATTTGTAGTGTACTGAATATTGATTTGTAGTGTACTGAATATTGTTTTGTAGTGTAATGAATATTGATTAGAAGTGTACTTAATATTGATTTGTAGTGTAATGAATATTGATTAGTAGTGTAATGAATATTGAGTTGTAGTGTAATGAATATTGATTAGAAGTGTACTTAATATTGATTTGTAGTGTAATGAATATTGATTAGTAGTGTAATGAATATTGAGTTGTAGTGTAATGAATATTGATTAGAAGTGTACTTAATATTGATTTGTAGTGTAATGAATATTGATTAGTAGTGTAATGAATATTGAGTTGTAGTGTAATGAATATTGATTAGAAGTGTACTTAATATTGATTTGTAGTGTAATGAATATTGAGTTGTAGTGTAATGAATATTGATTTGTTTTGCAATGAGTTTTGATTTGTAGTGTATTGTGTACCGTTAAGTATCTTGTTACTGCACACAGTATTGAACAACATTGTGACAACATTACTCCATTACATGTAAGAGCCTGGAAGAACAATGTATATGACGGTGAGTTTTAGTACACATGTACTTATAATGGCTGGTACAGTTGTCATTGATGTACTAGCAGGTGACATTTATATACAAACTCTGATGTCCACTAATTCATCCAACACAAAAATATTAATAATGACAAATTATTTATGTAAATAAAAAATGATGAACTTATAATACAATATTGTAGAACATCACTTTATAAAAACTGTCCCTGAACTTTGAACTTTTTTTATTTACTTAGGTTTCATAGTAATACAGTTTTATTTGCAGTGAACTATTTCTGTATTAACATAACTGTCCTTGACTTTATGAGTTTGTATGGAGTAATTCACATGTATGAAATATCCTCAACAAATAGGCTAGTATTAAATATATTGAGGGTTTCACTTAGGTGTAATAATGTACCCACTATACTGAAGCACTCGTTGGAGTGTTATCTTTGAAATCAAATCTGCATGGATTCAGTTTCGGATTTTAGAAAAAAAATTGAAACTACAAACTGTCATGTATAGCCTTGGCCAGCTTCATAATCAATTTATTTAACTAGTTATAAACATTTAAATGCTTTGCAAAACAAATTTTTCACATATTCCACGAAACAAATATATCATGTTGTTGACACAAATACATAGAACAAAAAAATGTATGTCATTTGCATATTAATTGGAAACATGCACAGGTGTGTAATATAAACATTTCAGTAAAGTACAGGGTGACACATTGCTCATGTACATAATACTCATCGAAAGGTCCCTAGTTCATTTCAAGTTGGCTTGGAAAATTAATAAACATTTCAGAATTGACCAAGCCCTGGCCAATGATCAAACCAGGGACCTCTCTATCAGTAGGCATGAGCGTTATACGCTTGATCACCATGTGACAAGGTTGAAGGTCATCAACAAATCTGGCAGGAAAAAAAAACAACACACTAAGGGCTGTGACAATTGATTGCTAATCAATAAATAAAGTTAGAAATTTCATTACATGTCCTGAAATCTATCAAGTTGACAAATTTCTTAAATCTACTAATTAAGTCTGATACCAATACTTGGGAAAAGAGATCGCACCAGTATAAAGTTATTAATATGGAATATCATTGCAGTGTGTTCATATGTCAGGTTGTAAAAAAATACCTCAGGTTGCTTGTGTAATTAAAAGCAGTGAGAGGTAATATGAGCCGACGTAACAACAAAACTCAGCAAGGTTCCTTTTATTATTTATCTAATAAAGTGAAAAAGCTCTTTTAAACACAAAAATGCGTTCAATGTGTAAACAACATTGACGTCACGAACGTCGGCATATTTTAGGCATATAATGCAACGTCCATTCATAAAAAGGTAAATGTTTACATCATGACATCAATGTCGTTGGCATAGTTTTGGCAGATAAAAAACATCAGACATGCAAGATACGGATCCAGTCATGTATGATACTGTGCAATTTGTTCCGTATTTGAGACACAATACATACATTGTTATATAACAATACGAATTATGCATTATGTTGACATATTTAAGTCTGATTCATGTTTTTGTGGTATGTTTATACAAAATGATAAATTTATTTTATGATTGACCTGATAAAAATAAATCTTATTTGTTTTGGCCTAATCAACTTTAAGGTTAAAAGCAAACATGAACTAGGATGTCTTTGTTTGGTGATATAAAAACTGACATGAACTTTCTGCTTCAAGTGCTAGTTACTGGTGGTGTATTTTAAACGCTGATGTAACACTATAATTTATTTCGTACATATCTTAGAGCAATTTGTAAAGATGTAAGTGAAAGATATATCAATATTTATCGTCTTTCATGTCTATATACTATATTAGTATGTAAAATCCACAGAGAACCAGATCTGTATAGTACTGTTTTATCAAAGCATTTACAGAAATCTTAAAGCTTTATTCAAATTTAACATCTTTTATATAAAAATGTTAAACAATCCGACATTATGGACACAATGGATTGTAGGAAAGCATTGCATGAAACATTTTAACAGATCAATTAATAATTAAGTTCTCAACAATGTTGATTACTTATAAAGGTTTGAAATTTGAGTGTTACTTTCCTATTTTCGTAAGTGCTTTGATAAAACAGTAGCCTGATCATGCAGCATCCCGTATGCACTGTTTTATTGGAAAAACACACTCATGTAGTATAACCTTATACTACACATGTTACTTATAAGATTATACGTACTCGGTTTACTAACCCAGATACAAGGAAAGTCATGTGATATAATAATTTACCTCTCCAGAGCAAGTGAACCTCTGTTAAACAATGTTTGTATTTCTTAATTGCTGTTAGAAAGGCAGAACTCTAATTGTTGTTTATTATACATAAAGGTGAGAGCAGTAAAGTAATTCTGAGTAATTCTTGGGAAAAAAATGTCACAATGTTATATATGCATGATAATATCAAGTAGACATATGTCGCCATTTAACTACAAATGTACATGTAAATTAAGCAGACATAACGACTTGAGGTATTTATTTACATGAAATTTCAGAATACTTAAAGTGCAAATTTATTGAAATTAATGTGACAAAGTTCGCATACTAGACATCAGTGTTGTGAAGTTTATGGCCATTTTAAATCCTTATCATGCGACCATATTTGGATTGTAAGGATTATGCAAACAGCTGGTGAGCTGTTACTATTAGTACATTCATTGTTGACATAGCCTGGTCAATATCTGGTCAGTACAGGGACAAGCTGACCACTTCTAGTCATACACAGCTGTAAGCTATGGTCACTCAACATGTTTATAACTTTATATAGGAAGGTGGCCTCTTGATCCAGAAACAAGACTACGTAATTAGCGTAACACTAAAATTTCGTTCCTTAAGTAGCCTTTCTAATTAATTGAAACTGTTTCATACTGAGAAAAAAAACCCGACATAATGTTATGTAAGCCTTGGGTAAAACTGTTCATAAAGAAAGGTGTCGGAGCTTTTGATCCAGAAACGAAACTAATTAGAGCAACACTGAAACTTCCCTGCACAAATACCTTTTCTAATTATGATTACTGTATCTATAGCTAGTAATTTACTGTTTCTATAGTCCAACTAAGAGGATTTGTCTGGAGTTTTCCGTTCATATAAACTTTTATTAAATAAGTTCTAGACTTTTCATTAAGTAAAGCCTTGTAATCTTGCTTAATATATCATATAACCCTTCCTGGACAATTTTAATGAAACTTTTAAAGTCTAGACAAAACAAAGATCAACCACATGGTTTCCGATGTTGATCGTTTGTGCGGTTCATATATTTGCTGTTTCAAAATATTTTTTTAGTTCTAGTCGATGCATATAACCAATTTTCTTTGACGGTACATGTATTCTAAACAGTACTAAACTATCCTTTCTTCATGAACGGTGAGCAACTTACTCTATGTGTGCATTAAGAAAAATCAACACTGCATAATTATGATGTGAAATTTTTATTGAGGGGATTGACTTGTAACAACCAGGTATCAAACTAAGATTACCAAGTCGGATATCCAGTACACTAAAGCACTGACCCACAACTGAAGGTAGCCATGGTGAAATAGGTACTGAGCCACAACTGAATGTGAGCCATGGTGAAATAGCCTAGGTACTGACCCACAACTGTAGGTAACCATGGTGAAATAGGTACTAGCCAAAAACTGTATGTAGCCATGGTGAAATAGGTACTGACTCACAACTGTAGGTAGACATGGTGAAATAGGTACTAGCCCACAACTGTATGTAGCCATGGTGAAATAGGTGCTGAGCCACAACTGTATGTAGACATGGTGAAATAGGTACTGACCCACAACTGCAGGTAGCCATGGTGAAATAGGTACTAGCCCACAACTGTATGTAGACATGGTGAAATAGGTACTAGCCCACAACTGTATGTAGCCATGGTGAAATAGGTACTAGCCCACAACTGTAGGTATAGTCATGGTGAAATAGGTACTGACTCACAACTGTAGGTAGACATGGTGAAATAGGTACTAGCCCACAACTGTATGTAGCCATGGTGAAATAGGTGCTGAGCCACAACTGTAGGTAGCCATGGTGAAATAGGTCCTAGCCCACAACTGTAGGTAGCCATGGTGAAATAGGTACTAGCCCACAACTGTAGGTAGACATGGTGAAATAGGTACTAGCCCACAACTGTATGTAGCCATGGTGAAATAGGTACTGACTCACAACTGTAGGTAGCCATGGTGAAATAGGTGCTGAGCCACAACTGTAGGTAGCCATGGTGAAATAGGGACTAGCCCACAACTGTAGGTAGCCATGGTGGAATAGGTACTGACCCACAACTGTAGGTAGACATGGTGAAATAGGTACTAGCCCACAATTGTATGTAGACATGGTGAAATAGGTACTGACCCACAACTACAGGTAGCCATGGTGAAATAGGTACTGACCCACAACTGCAGGTAGCCATGGTGAAATAGGTACTAGCCCACAACTGTAGGTAGACATGGTGAAATAGGTACTAGCCCACAATTGTATGTAGACATGGTGAAATAGGTACTAGCCCACAATTGTATGTAGACATGGTGAAATAGGTACTAGCCCACAACTGTATGTAGCCATGGTGAAATAGGTACTAGCCCACAACTGTAGGTAGACATGGTGAAATAGGTACTAACCCACAAATTAAGGTAGCCATGGTGAAATAGGTACTGACTCACAACTGTAGGTAGCTATGGTGAAATAGGTGCTGAGCCACAACTGTAGGTAGCCATGGTGAAATAGGGACTAGCCCACAACTGTAGGTAGCCATGGTGAAATAGGTACTGACCCACAACTGTAGGTAGCCATGGAGCAATAGGAACTAGCCCACAACTGTAGGTAGCCTTGGTGAAATAGGTACTAGCCCACAATTGAAGGTAGCCATGGTGAAATAGGTACTTACCCACAACTAAAGGTAGCCATGATGAAAAAGGTACTGAGCCACAACTGAAGGAAGTCATGGTGAAATAGGTACTAGCCCACAACTGTAGGTAGCCATGGTGAAATAGGTACTGACCCACAACTGTAGAAAGCCATGGTAAAATAGGTACTAGCTCAGTACTCAGTAAACATAAATTAGATCATGTTATTTTATTTTTCTGTAATATATAATTTGTATTAATCCAGAAGTTCTGACATGAACATTAATATTACTAGGCAATATTAAAGCAAAAACATTATTGAATCATGGTCAAATTAAATGTATAGACAAATCTATATCACCACAATATTAATACAAGCTGTAGTGTTTTATTGTGATTTGAGTTATAAATAATATATAGTCATAAAAATTAAATTAATAATTATTCCTCTAATGGACAAAAATATACAATATGATATTTAACACCAAGGAAAGCTCCTCATACATCAGAGGCCAAGTTGGAATAGAAGATTACGCTGGTGGATGAGAACACATGGACATTTAACGAGGAAATTAACAGGGAAATTAACGGGGAAATTAACAGGGAAATTAACGGGGAAATTAACAGGGAAATAAACATGGAAATTAACGGCTTTCAACAATAAGTACATGATTTTAGCAATGTGTTTTTACTGAAGTAATGGTTTTACATGGTATGACTGAACAAGCTTACAATGATGATGTGTACTGAGGTATAAACTGTCAGACAGTTTGTCTTCTTCATTCATCAAACATCAAACATCAACAATGGATGTCATATCAACACTTGCTCATATTTGATATCATAATTTGGGATTAAATCAAACATTGTTTGTAAAAGACAGCTGACCCATGGATAGCCAGACCCAATAGATGAAAATGTCGCCAATCTAAAAACACCCATACAGCACTTGTCCCTCAATAAATACTTCATTGGCTATGTAAATATCAATTCATTAATGCTTGTCAACAATGTAGTTATGTGGACAAACAGGAGCTGTGGTCAACTTTGCTTATCTTCCACTGACCATTTCTAATTCCACAATATGAGCATTCATACATTTCATTGCTGAGGCAACTCTCAAACAATTGTTTGGTTGGCATTTGAAACATAAAAACGAAAGGTTAAAACAAGTACCAAATTATTTTTCTATCTTAACATAATAGACTGCATTACATCTGAAGGCACTTTGAGCACTTCCAGATAATTGTGTTAATTTTACATGTTTTGGATAATTAGTTCATTTTATGTCAGCAGGTGAAGTATTGGGTACCAGTGTAACCAGAAATATACAGATTGGCAGCTACCACAATGACAGAAAGGCTAAACTCACCATATCACATAGATCATTGTCAATCAGTGTCATCATTGAAAGTTGTAGATGAGTTTCAACCAGATTCCATTCCTCTATCAGCAATCATGCAAGGAGACACATGTGCTGGATCTGTAACTCCAATGTCTAAAGCTAATATCACATCAGCAGTTAAGTTTTTGAGCACCTATTTGTAACACCTGAAAATAAAAACAAAAACCACCATGCTGTACGAATATGCATGCCAAATTGCTGATATACGGACAGATCGCAGATGACACAAGGCTCATATGGCAGTGTCTTGTGTGTAGAAAATAGTAGAAACAATGATATATCAGAAAATTACAACCAAAATGCAGCTTTTCTTTAAAGTTAACATGTTGAGAAACTTGGTATGCAACATTTTGTGCATCCTGCAGAATTAGGATGTCGTAGGATGTTGTAGGATGTCAAAGGATGGTCACTGGATAGTGTAAGGACAATCTAATGATACCCTAGCGACTTTATCAATATAGACGCTGATGTGATAAAGTCTTTACCCAACATCACTTCCACAGTTACATACAAAATTCATATTTTTGTCCATAATTTGAACACAATAAGTTGATTCTGCAGTACAGGAAGTGAAATTTATAATATGAAAAAGTGTATGTTTTTTTTATATAATTCTAATATGTATATTTGTGTATACAGTATATCGATGGCTTAGAACCAAAAGGTCGTAACTACCTCTAACGACCTTATAAGACTCGTACATATTTGAAATCTGCTTCACAGAGCGCTTCTTATGAGCATATTTTCGTGAAAATCTGAAATTGTCATGTTGACCAAAATGAAGTTTTACGAACGTGTTTTCCCATAGGTAAAGAGTAAATTACAGACAGTTTTCTGTTGTTTTCTCAATATATCAATTTGGTAGTTACAACTGTCAGCGATATGACATTGCGTGTTTGTATGAAAACATGGGCATATTGCCTTATTTTTGAAAGAAACTATCTATCTATCATATTACAGCGCCCGATCCTGTTGGAACAAATTGAACCAACATTGTATATGTTCAGTGTGGCCTAAGCTCTTTCAGCCATGATATATTGCTTTGGTCATATTTATTTTCTTTTTTCGAGTTGAATGGCCTAGAGGTATCCAATTTCATTCTAGCAGAAAGTATCAAAATGGGAATAGAAAATTGTTTGGTAATATAATTATGTGGCATTGACGTTTGTGTATTACTAACATAAATATTTGTAATTCAGATAGACTATCCGCTGGATCAATTACGGTCAAATTAATATTTCTAGCCAAGTTAATTTTTAAAGTCAACAGAAATTTGCTTGCAAAGTACAAACTCAAGTGCTATTTGTCATACTGGGACAAATTAACAATAACTTAGCACTTACAATACAAGTACAAAAATGCTGTCTTCAATATTATTAAAATTTCAAACAGAATTTTAAATTCAAATGTTTAACTTATTCATTTGGATTATTATACCAAAGTATTTCTTAAAACTTTTGACCATATTCTGAAAATGTCGATTAAATATTTCTGATCTGGCTAAAAATGTGACATATGTAGGGCCAGATAATGTCTACGATAATAATAATAAAAGTCAATATGTGATCCAGATTTTATTCTAGTATTTAGTTCTCAATAAGTCCATTCTTTCCATATCTTATCTGCAGTCCATTCAACCTGATTGCATCAACACAACTGGTTGTTCTGGGAATGTTCTTATACAACTAAATTTGTTCTGTAGGTAATTTGACCACCTTGTTAATATAAACAAACTCATTCTTACCTCCCTGAGTTTGTTTCAAGCGTTTCTCCCAATGTCTGCCAGCAACATTCCACCAGGAACCCCTAGTCTGATCACACTCAAGCTCACCCATCAATAGAGTGATACCAATGTCACAGTGGATAATTTCCTCAGGACTAACAATCTGGACATACCTGGATCAATTCCTGATCAGGACACTGGTGATTACAGACAACTTGTTCATTGTTTCTCATCCAACCTCTGTTAACAGATTAATTGGTAAGTGTAATTACAAATAATGGAAAATAAATTGCAAATGAAGAGTTCACATTTTTAATAAATGATGAATTTGAATGTTTGAATCTTAGTTATAAGAAATGTAATGGAATAGGCCTAAATTTCTAGTTAAAAAGAGTCTCCAGAACCCAGCCAAATGCCCAATGACCAGTCAATGTCTATCTGGCTTCTGGACGAGAATCAAAACAATTCTGTTGGATGATTGTCCACAAAGGGATCAGATTTGTGACCTAGGTATGAGAGCCAAAATTATACTAATGCTTAAAGAAATAATATAAGGAGTTGTTTTCGGTTTTGTATTATCAGTTTTTCACCAACAAAATCATTGCTTTTACCAGCACCTGGACAGGGGATGATGTCCAGATACATATCAAAAGTACCGCCACTTTAATATATCAGATAAGCGTAATGTAGATATTGACACCAACTATCACACATGTTCCTCATGAATAAAACAAACTAGATTTCGTTTCGGTATACTTACATTGTAAGGTATGCAACACACTGCTGAAGTGTTGCAAATTATGCTGGTGTCTGTCATAAGCTGTTGTTTCAAAGTGGAATACAAGACTTGGTCAGCTTATAATGCTTAGGTCACAAATCACAAGGCCGCTGTACGATGGACGAGTATCACATGACCTTTTTTTTGTGTACCCGGTGAGTAGCAATGCATACGTGAGAAGAGACATAAATCGGGTGCATGAGGCCCAATGACCATCTCATGTCTGTCTGGACACAGCTGCATGAGGCCCAATGACCATCTCATGTCTGTCTGGACACGGCTGCATGAGGCCCAATGACCATCTCATGTCTGTCTGGACATGGCTGCATGAGGTCCAATGACCATCTCATGTCTGTCTGGACATGGCTGCATGAGGCCCAATGACCATCTCATGTCTGTCTGGACATGGCTGCATGAGGCCCAATGACCATCTCATGTCTGTCTGGACATGGCTGCATGAGGCCCAATGACCATCTCATGTCTGTCTGGACATGGCTGCATGAGGCCCAATGACCATCTCATGTCTGTCTGGACATGGCTGCATGAGGCCCAATGTCCATCTCATGTCTGTCTGGACATGGCTGCATGAGGCCCAATGACCATCTCATGTCTGTCTGGACATGGCTGCATGAGGCCCAATGACCATCTCATGTCTGTCTGGACATGGCTGCATGAGGCCCAATCACCATCTGATGTCTGTCCGGACAAAATGTGGCATCCAATGATCAAACAACGATGGGATAGCATGCGTGACCTAGGTATTAGCCAGAGTCGTGCTCAAACGTACAGAAATTGGTCAGCTAGCCACAAAGAAAAAAAATCAACTTGTTTCATTTATTGCTATTGAAAGCACATGTAAAATCTGATCACTGTATGACTTATTGTTATTCTATGTAATATGTGTGCGCCTTATGATTGCAATCGCTGTAGAGCAACACTTCAGGAGCTGCAAATAATGACTGTTGTTTAGAGGTCGTTGCTCTGAAGAGGTTACATTTAAAGTAAATATATGTTTTGGAAAGCATTGAAGGTTGCACTGCTCTACAGGGTTGCTGTTAAGGAGTTATAGAGCTTGGCTATTTTGACCTGAGTCTGACCTTTAAGCAAGAATATTTTACAAGGTTCTTGCTTTGAATATATCAATTTCCGCAAGCAAATCGTGCAATATCGGTATTCCGAATTTGTGTTTGTATTACATCTCGAGCGTCTCCGTGATACTCCCCGATTATGAAAACTTACAGTCGGTGTTGTAAACATCGACAATATATCGACTGTTAAATTATGCTAATCAAAAGGTCAGGCTCGTGTCAAATTGGCCAAGCTATACTGTACATACTTCTTGATTACAAGGAAATATACATCAATTCCTGACTATAAATATACAGGATGTGGTTGGGTTTGAACATTAAGAAATCATCACCAGTCAAGCCCAGCAGTTAAAGTATTGTTGCTCACAGTTGTTATTCCAGAACCAGAAGAGGTTTTTCTTTGCTGATAATCTATAAACAGAAACTGTTAAAGTACACACATTTCTGCAAGGTTTCTCCTGGCCTTGAAATTGATTATATCAACATTTTTACAAACACTACCACTTATTCTGCTGGTAGAGGATCTAATCAACAAAAAGATTAAGATTTTAATTGTGTAGATTTTTATCTTATGTTTGATACTGGTACATGTACTACGAGGAGATTTGTACTTTGTGTCTCAGATGCATCAAGTAGTAGAGGAGTTATGGCCCTTTATATTGTCAAATTGCTTGTTGGGACATGTCATATCATACATTGCAATAGTCGGTAATTCATTCATTCTGTTTTGTCTTCATCAGCAAAATTTGTCCCTTCACGGATAAACAGCCTGGCTTGTCCCTTTACTGATAAACAGCCTGGCTTGTCCCTTTACTGATAAACAGCCTGGCTTGCCCCTTTACTGATAAACAACCTGGCTTGTCTCTTTTATGATAAACAGTCTGGCTTGTCCCTTCACTGATAAACAGTCTGGCTTGCCCCTATACTTATAAACAGCCTGGCTTGTCCCTTTTATGATAAACAACTTGACTTGTCCCTTTTATGATAAACAGTTCTAGTTCTTTCACTGATAAACAGTAAGTCTAGTTCTTTCACTGATAAACAGTAAGTCTAGTTCTATCACTGATAAACAGTATGTCTAGTTCTTTCACTGATAAACAGCAAGTCTAGTTCTTTCACTGATAAACAGTAAGTCTAGTTCTTTCAGTGATAAACAGTATGTCTAGTTCTTTCAGTGATAAACAGTAAGTCTAGTACTTTCACTGATAAACAGTATGTCTAGTTCTTTCACTGATAAACAACCTCTGACTTGTTCCTTCACTGAAAAACACCATGTTTCGTTCCTTTACCAATCAACAGTGTGGCTGTCCCAAATATCACAATGTCAATTTTCCTCCACATGAGGAGAAGTTGCTGGTTTCTTGTGGAGCTTTGATTAGTACTGGAATGATCATTTGTTCTAAATCGACTATCTTTCATAAGTGAAAAATTGTTTAGAAAAGATGTTAACCTGAATAAATAAATCACTCTTAATGTAATGACAGTAAAACTTAAATAGGTGGAGTTTAATGTTTTTCTAATATTTATGCCCGAGACATGTACATCAGTCAGAATAATAAAATTAACCTAGAAGTGCTTCAGAATCCTTTTAAAAGCTATTTATTTTGTGGTATTAATTTCGCATATTTGACATAAATCCCCAGCAGTGTTGATGCATGGCTTAGAGAAGCATTTATTACATGGTTTAAAGATTTTAATCTATTTTTTTCAAGTGTCTGGTGGAAAATACAATCAAATTATCCCCCAGCCATTACATAGTTTAACACTATAAAATGAGTAAGCAAAATAAATGAGAAAATGAATGCCTTTGTTCCCTCACTATGTGACCTAGTTGAAGCAAATTTCGTTGTAGTTAAAACTTATTGATATATATGAAAATAACACTCTTTGTTGTTTAACACAGGTTCACAGTGTGTCCTTGAATATTTTACAAACACCAATTTTACAAAACCCACTGAGAATCTTAAATGTGGGTATAGTGATATTTCATTCAGTGTAACATCAAAATTACCAACTGAGTTCACAAGTTTGTTCAGGGATGCCATAATACAAGGCTTGTTTACAAATGAATATTGACAATTCAACACATTACAATGCCACTAAAGATATACAGCCTATATTCCTGAACCCAGGAGATAGCATATTGTTGGAGTTGTTTGTTTGCTTGTTTGTTCCCAATAGTGTTTTTAAAAATGCCAAGCATAGTCTTTATTTGCCAGTCGGCAGTCAGCTTTGTACTGAAATATGACAGGCATATGAGTTACTCCACCCAGATTTGAAACCAGGTCCCCGGATTAGGCTAGTAGAAAGTGTGGTCATATGGTCTTGTTCCTACTTATAATTTACCAATGACAAGACATGGATTTGTACAATACGAAAAGCTACTTGGTGGACAAATTAGCACAAGAACACCTCTGTGTACACACATGGTCACCACAAGCAGTTCAAGCTAAAGCCCCTCTTTGATAGCCTAGTGGTAGAGTGTCCACTTTGAGTGCCAGAGGTCCTGAGTTCGATCCCAGGCCGCATCATACTAAAGACAATATCTGAAAGGTACCAGAAATTCCCTTTTTAAATGCTCAGCATATAACGAATACTGGCTTCTCTTTTCTCATACACTCAAGAAGATGGATAACATCAGGAATGATGTGTCTAGAGTGATTAAAATAAGTAGGAAAAGCATGTTTCACAATCAACCTTAAATTAATTAGTATGAACTAGCTGAAATATGATTTCAGACCTGACAGACAAACATGCCACCCACAACGTTAGATGTTAGTCACTGAAATATGCAATATAAGTAACTATTAGTATTTCAATGACATATAGATTATATAATATAGTCACATCTGACTGCTAGTTGACTTGTTATGTCCTATCCCAAGGCAAACTATTGTACTTAGTAGTTAAATCAGACAAATTTTATGGTAAACCCCTCCAGCCTTATACTATAGTCCATCTACAAATTGTCCAATTAGATGCACAAGCAATATTTTATAGTTTACAGAAATATTTATGCTTGTTCAATCAATTGTTTATTATAAATACAGGTTTAATGTTTTTTCTCAATATTTTTTCAATTATATATTACAGGGACTGATTCCCCTAACCAATTATCCAGGACAGTACCAACTTACTGTTCCACAAGGGACCAGAAACTTCTCCACATGTGGAAGAAAATCCAAATTGATGCACATTTTCATGGAGAGCAGTCAATGTTGATGCTTGTGCAAGGAGATTATACTACAGTCAATTCACCTACCTTAACCAGTTTTAGTGGACATGCTTTTCCTAACAAGTGCTAAATTACCCATCCACAAGGAACAAGTAACTTCTCCACATGTGAAGAAAATCAACATCATTGTCAAATTTTCAAAGATGTGCAACGAATCAAAGATGTAGCATTTAACAAGGACATCTGAATGTTACACAGAAAATAATAGTTCAGTAATATTTTGAACTTTTCATGAGTATAACTAATACTAGGTATTGTAAAATCATTAATTTTTATGGGGGATTAAATTTTGTGGATTTCGTGGTTCACCTCAACCACGAAATTTAATCCCATCATACAATAATTTTGACCCTTGTATTTTTTTACCTGAAATGCAAAATCCACAAATTAACGCCCCCATCGATATTGTCTTTTTTACCAAAACCACGAAATTTCGTCCTATCGAAATTCAAAGATTTTACAGTATGTAATTTGTGATTGGAACATTAATATTTATTTATGTCTGCTTCTTCTTTATTAAATCAAATAACTTTTCACTTATTTCACTTATTTTTCCTAGCCTTATTATAGTATTCTTTGATGACTTTATAGGAATGTGTTCATTCGTTCAATGATGTGATCAAATACACTTAAACATGATTTAGTTAAGCTAATTTTAGTTGGATTTAACTTGGTTTTGCAACAAACTTTTAGTTATATTCAGTGGCTGATTCACCAAACTAGTTTTGCTGGTCTGTGTCCTAACCATGCAGTACTATCTTACTCTTCCGTAAGATGTTTGCAAACTTCTCCACATGCGGATGAACATTTATATTATTGTCAAATTTAAAAAAAAACCTGCTTGGATCAAAGGGTTTCCAATCAAGTGCACTAACTACTGGACTATGGTCTCAGCTGCTCAACACCATTTGGCCCATGTTAATGTGATTTAGCCCATGTTAATGTGATTTAGCCCATCATGACCAAGGTTGCAGAAAACACAAGACATGATAAATCATCAAACATGATCTGTTTCCCCCCCCCCCCGCCATGGTTTCTAGTTAGACACATTCCTTATCAGCAAACATGTTTTGGCAAGCACTTCAAATTTTGCAGAGTGCATATAGAACTTGATATCAGTTTGTTGTGTAGGAGTATGTTAATTGTTCTTCCAGACTGTAATTAATTAGAATACCATTAATCACAGCAAGTGCTTATTACAGTAACATTGAAACATACAGTTTGTAAAGGTCAATCTCTTGTCTATAATATCAGCCCACGTAAACACGTCTCAGTGGCCAAGTGATGGAGGTATCGGCCATCACTGGGAGGTGGTCACAGGTTTGAATCCCAACACGGCCATGCTTGGTTTGTTCTTTTAAAATGCCAACCATATGCCTTAAGCGCCAAACATTTAAGGAGAATATGTTGAGTTTACTTTGATCAGAAAATTTGGTACCCGAGTCGATTCAGAACAAATGAGAAAATACAAATACAAATTGCCATTGTTGCTGTAAGGATAAGTGCATTGTGACACTATGCAATAGCTCGATTCCAAATAATTCCTAACTAGTTGGTGGAAAACAATGAAAAGCATTTCTGAAATTTCCAGTGCCCTGGTCGAGATTCAAACCAGAAACCGCTGAATTGCTAGTCAATAGCACTAAACCACTTCTCTGTTTGGTGGAATATGACACTTCGGGAAAGTTTGCACATAACTGGACTGTTTGAATCATTTGGGCAAATCATCAGTTTGCAACTTACCTCAGTTTGATGAGCGCATATTTTGCAAGGTATACCATTTTCCCTTCACAACACGGTATACAAATGTACTATAGTTACGAATTTTACCAACATGTTTTTACCAGGCAGCAAGCTAGCAATCACATGCACCAGTAGTTACCTTCATGCAGTACATTAACATTCACTTTTTGTTACATGTTGTAAATACTGCACTTCTCTGTTACATTAAATCTTTATAAAATTCATTGGGTTTATTTATGAATACATCATTATCAATATTGTATTTACTAGTACAGACTGAAGACGCCCAATCCTGAGTCACTATAAAATTATTCACAAGCTTCATATCCATGTGTGGACCCAGAGGGGGATCTAGGGCCCCTATAATTATGTCACAAATGTGCTTGGCCTAGCTGTACAATGAGATGATTATGTCAGGGCTATAGGATTGGAAAGGATCCATTTGAACAAATAGCTGGGGTCAAGTGAAGAGCAACAAAACTGGTTTGACCACTTCCTGAGAAACATATCTGGTTAAGACCCATTTGGGTGAATTGATGGATCCTCACACAATAGCGGTACAGTTTTATAAAGGACTGCACATAGTACTATCTGAAACATTTGCAAACATGTGAGGTTGGGTTCACCAGTGACTACACTGTGTTAATGTTCTATGATTTGACCTAGTGACCTTATTAATAAGTTTTCAACCCCAGATGACCCAATATCAAATGATTTGTGTGACAAAGTTTCATGAAGATTGGTAGGTCAAAATTGTAACGCAAGCAAATTGTGCATGACGGACATCAAAGAGTGATCACAAAAGCAATCCATGGGGCCACAATAGGACCTTTATATATCCTCACCTGAGTAAACCGTCATCTTTGCAAAGTATTAGGCTTCCTGTTGGTACCAAAATGGCAAGATTAGTGGTGATCACCAGTTGAAGAATACTAAAACCCTTAAATTTTGTCTATGGTTTCACAAGTTGATTTGAGAGTATAATATTCATGGCCTATAATTACAACAAATACTTACTTGTTGCACTCAATCATGAAAATTCAATCTAGAGAAGTTCAAAGTGACAATACTAAGAGCAAGAATGTGTGACAATATTAAGAGCAAGAATGTGTGACAATATTGAGAGCAAGAATGTGTGACAATATTGAGAGCAAAAATGTGTGAAGATATTGAGAGCAAGAATGTGTGACAATATTAAGAGCAAGAATGTGTGACAATATTAAGAGCAAGAATGTGTGACAATATTAAGAGCAAGAATGTGTGACAATATTAAGAGCAAGAATGTGTGACAATATTGAGAGCAAGAATGTGTGACAATATTGAGAGCAAGAATGTGTGACAATATTAAGAGCAAGAATGTGCGAAGATATTGAGAGCAAGAATGTGTGACAATATTAAGAGCAAGAATGTGCGAAGATATTGAGAGCAAGAATGTGTGACAATATTGAGAGCAAGAATGTGTGACAATATTAAGAGCAAGAATGTGGGAAGATATTGAGAGCAAGAATGTGTGACAATATTAAGAGCAAGAATGTGCGAAGATATTGAGAGCAAGAATGTGTGACAATATTAAGAGCAAGAATGTGTGACAATATTAAGAGCAAGATCGTGTGACAATATTAAGAGCAAGAATGTGAGAAGATATTGAGAGCAAGAATGTGTGACAACATTAAGAGCTAGAATGTGTTGTAATATTGAATTGGTTCTTACATGAGTTGTGGTTTATTTCCTGGTGTAATCTTAATGTATTGTACTTCAAGCTACAGTACTTCTAAAGTCAAATGAGAATGGTTTGTAAGCATTAGCTCACCGTCAGGTAAAGCATGTTTATCTGTGTGTAACTGGGTGTATCTGAGTTAATGGTAATCCCCGCTATTCTTTCGAATGGAATAGTTCCCTCATAAGTATTACTTATTGAATCGACTATATTATTGAAATATCCCATGCACAGAAAGTCAGTACCCAGTTCTTGTAACTAAATCTATTACTCATATATTGTCTATAAAGTCAATGAAAATATCACCCAAGTTCATTATATTTAGCAATCATTTACCATCTTTCATACGTCTTCCAAATATAGACTGACTTCCTATAAACGAGTAATAAGCATATTTTGCAAATTGTGATGGTTATAACTCTGCCTGGACGGAGATGATTCCTATGTGAGTTTCACGGTTGAGTCTGACCATCACAATTCTTGCAGTAGTTTGATGTTTCGTTCTATGTTTGAACCATGCTTGGGTGGCTAGGCACCACTGTTTTGCACTACAGTAAGTGTGCTGTGCTATAACAGTTTGTATATACAGCACAGAAACGTGATTGATATACAATAATATGTATGGTGTTTCTGTAGATAGATATCAAACTACCCCTTACCTTTAACCATGAGTATCAGTATAGTATTACAATGCTTTTGTGTTGAATTTCCACATGCAAATTGTGCAATATTGGCTGTTCAGAGTTGTGTTTGTATAACATCTCAAGTGTCTTTGTGATACTCCTTGCTTATGAAAGCATACAGCCAGGGTTATAAGTACAGAAAAGATATCAGCTATAAGAAGGTAGAGGATCCAAATTAATTACTATAATAGTTTTTTATCATTTAATATAAACCAACATTCCAATTTTAAGGATCACATTCCAAAAGACACCTTTACTTTTTCCTTCAATGTGTATACGTTTACTACTAAAGGGGTCAGTAGCAGCACATGACCCTCATAATGGTATACACAGTATAACCTCTGTAGAACAAAACCCTTTGGGAGTGACACATATTGACTGTTGTTTAGAGGTTGTTGCTCTACATATTTACTTTATAGTAAACTTTGGTATGAAGATTTGAAGGTGCACAGTTATAGACGTTGTTGCTCTACAAAAGGTCGCTATGGAGAAGTTGTACTGTATTAGCACCTCTATGGAAGTTCAACTGTTGTCAGTATGACCCGATCTCTAATAGAAGTCATGGATCAGCTATATGTTGGTGTATACTAGCACCTTGTTTAATACTGAGTATAGTAAAGTATCATTTTTGTGATTATGTACAATGTTAATGTAACAGGAATCCCACCAGGAAAGTCTTATACCAGGCAATACACATTACAACAGTCCATATATAGTGGCGTCTGTGTTTAGTGTGCTAGCACTAAGTTCAAGAAACATGACTTTCTAAGAACATGTATACTATCTGGTGTATCAATATATTGATATACATGTATGCTTATTGATTCAGTCATCAATATTTGATGATAGATAAATACAGAGCTATCATAGTGATAACACCTGTTCTATATGTGATATATCCTGGGTAGTCCTACTGACTCAAAATATTAGTACCAGATTCTTGGTAGGTTTTTAAACCAAGGATCAAATCATTTAAATGACAACATCAAGGTCCATATGGAGTTATGTGACTGTATTCATAACTGTAACTCAATATCAAATATTTAACTTTTGACCAATTCAAACAAACATGCCTATCATTATCCCATCAAAGTTCAAACTAATGAATTACGAAAGAGGTTTGTCAATAAATAAGCTTTTTGAGAATGAGGATCCTTGCTCTGTACTTAGCAAGAGAAAATCAGTAAATTTGGCATGGTAGAGAACTTATTTTGCAAAGGTAGTCATTAAATTTTTGGAGGGCAATGGGACTTTATATATTTTTAAAGGTTGTTTTCCAGATAAGAACCACCTAATAATGACACTAGCTATACATGATTATAGATGGAAACCAAGTACTGATAATGTTTAAGTTCATCATGATATGTTACTATGGTAATGTAGAAGACAAGGTCAAAGGTCATCATGATATGTTACTACGGTAATGTAGAAGACAAGGTCAAGTTCATCATGATATGTTACTATGGTAATGTAGAAGACAAGGTCAAAGGTCATCATGATATGTTACTATGGTAATGTAGAAGACAAGGTCAAGTTCATCATGATATGTTACTATGGTAATGTAGAAGACAAGGTCGAAGGTCATCATGATATGTTACTATGGTAATGTAGAAGACAAGGTCAAGTTCATCATAACATGTTACTATGGTAATGGTAGATAGTGTATTTCGA
Organism: Spisula subtruncata; assembly: GCA_963678985.1. Taxonomy (NCBI): domain Eukaryota; kingdom Metazoa; phylum Mollusca; class Bivalvia; order Venerida; family Mactridae; genus Spisula; species Spisula subtruncata. The sequence continues at coordinate 24,429,922 of OY787661.1, forward strand.
AAATAAGGCAATATGCCCAGGATTTCACATGTACACTAATGTGTAATGTAGAATACAAGGTCAAAGGTCATTATGATATGTTATTATGGTAATGCAGAAGACAAGGTCAAAGGTCATCATGGCAAGTTACTATGGTAATGTAGAAGTAAAGGTCAAAGGTCATCATGATATGTTACTATGGTAATGTAGAAGACAAGGTCAACGGTCATTATGGCATATTACTATGGTAATGTAGAACGCAAGGTCAAATTTCATTGTGACAGGTTACTATGGAAATGTAGAAGACCAGGTCAAAGTTCAAAATAGATATAAAAATGAAGAAAACAAGGTTAAAGTTTTTTCAATGTATTTTAAGATTATCGTTACATAATATAATTCATACACATCCTATCATCGTACAAGACAATGCATGTAACAGCATGTAAAATGTCGTCTATTGAAAATATGCTACCAAAATGCCCTGAATTGTGTGAAAGGAAAATGTGAAATATGTACAACAAATAACAAATAAAAGATCAGCACATAGTTTCAATTATCAACATTAATCCTTCCGCTATTGGTTGGACTCTATTGTATATATTAGTCAGCCATTCATTGACTCTAGCATAAATATGTCACCCTCAGGTTTTATTCTAATACACCTCAGTCGATGGCAAACAAACAAACACATATGTCGGCCATATGTTTGACCAAAATACGCCCTCGGCCATGCTTGGCTGAAATATGTAAGACATATGTTTGAACCCCAATATCGTAGCTAGACGTCTGACCCAAAATATCTAGACACATATATGTACAACTAGTATTAACACTTGAATAACTACAGGAAAATGTCTAACAAACTTCTATACATTTCACAGAAGATAAATCTTGCTGAACTGACAGTAGAATTTCAAATATGTATATATGTCTTGCGTACATTGTGCAATGAAAAAAATAATGTGTGGAGCCAGCCATTTTTTAAGGGGTAGAGAGGGGTTCACACTGAACTAATAAGGTCTGACATACACTTGTTATCCTCGCCCCCTCCTCTGCTCTCAATCCACCAAAAACTTTCAAGCTATAATACAGTATCAATCTGTGCAAGATTTGAGAACAACCTCACTTTACTGCCAAACCTCAGATGTCACCCAAACCTCAGATGTCACCCAAACCTCAGATGTCACCCAAACCTCAGATTTCACCCAAACCTCAGATGTCACCCAAACCTCAGATGTCACCCAAACCTCAGATGTCACCCAAACCTCAGATGTCACCCAAACCTCAGATGTCACCCAAACCTCAGATGTCACCCAAACCTCAGATTTCACCCAAACCTCAGATGTCACCCAAACCTCAGATGTCACCCAAACCTCAGATTTCACCCAAACCTCAATCTGCGCTCAAACATCAATTTATTCCCTGAATCTGTATACATCTATCTAAGTTCAATAACAACATATGTAGGCATGTACACTATGCTGTAAGTTACCAATGCAGACTACTTATATGATGATATACAGCTATATATATATAATTATAATATCAATAGCCCTGAAATGTTCCCTTCCTGTCATCATCGTGTAAAATCATTCATTCGTATGACAACATGAAGCGTTTACATCAAACATGAAAATTGCTGTATAATGTCATGAAAAATGATGTATGTCTACTTGCGTATTGAAATAACACATGTACACACATTAATGGTCATAATAAACCCTGAGGTAGACTCCAACATCTAACTTACACACACCCTGCCATCCCTTCACATTACAAAGTGGACTATTCCACACAAACCCCACAGGGATACATCACAAATTTTCAAGGGATGACAGGACTTGAAATTACACATATTTACTGGTTAAATCAAGTATACAAAGTAACTATGCACAATTATCACATGCTTTAAAGAACAAAATCATTGCCGAGATATAAATCTTTCAGATGTAAAATAGCAGGTAGAACATCTTAAGGAAATGTTCACCATATGCATGAGTGCGACTACACTTTACATTACAGCATGCACTCATGTTGATATAAACACACTTGTGTAGATATTCAACATGCTCATGTACGTATAAAATGTTGTGTAAAGTTTGACAGAATTGGCCCGACACTTTTGCAAATTCTGCTACCTTTGTTAACCATAAAATAACCATTCTGAATGATTATAACAACAGGAGATGATATCCATAAAAACCTAACCGAAGTTGGATCATTCTCAGATCAATTCTGCCAAACTATACCTATAGATAAAACCTAGTCATGTCAATATAAACAGTATAGAAATCAACAGAAATAACTCAACTGAAGCAAACATTAGCTAGAGTCAGACAATTCCAATTTGCCACTACTGTCTCTGAACAATACGATTCTTTTACAAAATGAAGAAAATGGTCCAAATAAAGAAATGAGAAGAATGATTGGATGATTATGAAGATTCCACTTGCCCTATATATAGCCCTGCTATATAAGCAGTATAAATTTATCCCCTGAACAAAACATGTAGTCCCAGAATTCTCCTGACAATAAGCCAGCACACTTCAGTTTTAATTCCAATGTGGCCCTGCGAAATTGTCCCACTCCCCAACAACTGGGTCAACTTAATTGAACACAGAACACTGGGTCATACCAAAGTCTGTACCTGTTGCATTTTCTCAAAGTCCAAGCAGGGTCTTTGCGTAAGGGCCCCTGATTCCGTCTCGTACACATTCTCTGAGGTAGCGTTTCTATGCCGTTTTCTAGGTGACACCGATGTCACTGTAATTGGCGTCATGCGAGCTAAAACCTGTCTTTGAGATGGCAACCGTGTGAAAAATTTGACTCTCTGAACACCTTTAGGTGGGCTTGAACTCATTAACACAGGCTGTGGGTTTAATAGGAATTCTTTGACTTCATCATCTGATGAGCTATCACAACAACCAGAACAATTCACTTGAGACCATTTACGTTTTTCTGCAACATTTTCTTTATTTATGGTGACCAATTCATCCTCGGAACTGTGTCTTTCAAAATCTAAGCTATGTCTCTCATAGTCCGAGGTGCAGCTGACTGTATCAAAGTTATATTCACTGATTTCATGTGTTTTCATGCCTAATGTCTCCACTGATCGAGCTTTGTCTATTGAATTAGCATTCTTGATCTTTTTGTTGCTATGGTCATTCTTACTGGTATCATTGAGACTTGTATCGGAGCCGGCTGAAAGTAGAAAATCACAGCTCAATAATAAACACTATCAGCACATATATGTCAATATATGATTTGTAAACATAGTATTCAACAATACAAGACGACATATTTTGTCCTTTAAGCGCAACAATGTTGTTACTGACTATAAAGTATCATGGTAAGATAGAACATTGTTGCGATGAAGGGAGGTTATGGTGACTAGAGTACCATAGTAAGAGTACAAGTTTTATATGATAACGCCACAAATTGTCCACAATGTATGCAAACAAGTCATAAACTGTGTAAAGATGAATGAGCAATATCTTGTTATATTTCTTTGTAAGACCTCTTTGACCCGATATTGATTGACATTTATGTGTGACGCTTTGCCAAAAAACTCAGACACTTATGTTCGATAAAAACAATATCCTGTATGAAAGCAGGGCAATGATCTACAACACTATAGAGGGATTACTGCATGCAAACATGTGAAAAATCCAATCAGTTGGCCACCTACGACATTCGACTAATTCAATAGAGGAAACAGCAGCAGATACAGACTGTAAGGAAATCAATAGGTTGTACAGATCTAGGACTACTATAACAGTAAATGACTTGTGACCAATATTTCATATAGTATATCAATGTGACCAGAGTTATTATGCCCTGGGTGACAACAACAGAAATATGCACACATTAGCCATTTAACTGCTTGAAACCAAGAACCCTATATTCAATATTTTGTTGACTGCTTGTTGATTGCTTGCTTTGACTGAGAGTCGTAAGAGCCTAGTCGTTTGGTACTAATCCCTGCCAGATTGGCCAAAAACCTGCAAGTTTAGGTGAGGAGACAGTTGTGTGAGTAACATGAAATCTAGGCACGCTTCCCCCCAGGCCTAGTTATTACTTCCCCCCAGGCCTAGTTATTACTTCCCCCCAGGCCTAGTTATTACTTCCCCCCAGGCCTAGTTATTACTTAATACCAGTAGACTAGTTTAATGGGCATGGTGTACTGTATGGATATAAATGAGAATCTTGCTTGGTTATATACCGACCAATTAATCTCTAGATTGGTGGGAAACACTGAAAAGTGTTTCAGAAATTAGCAAGTGCCTCAGTCGAGATTCAAAACATTACCTCTGTATTGGTAGTCAAGATTCATAAGTGTTATTCACTCAACCGCCCTACCACCCATAAAAGCCTGGTCTGAAAAATTTAAATTTTCACCCAGACAAATGTGAGTCGGAGTCTCACAAATTCTATTAGCAGTCACATCCATATAGATTCGAACTTATCTTAAAATATTCCTACAACTATGTCAATCAAATAGTGATAATATTCTCCTGAGACGAACATTGTGACAAAACATTCAAGCTCAGATAAAGCTCAAATAAAAAGTTTCTTGACAAAATGAATCCCTCAGGATCAACAACAACACAATTTTAACTATTTGACCTGATCTTAATTTTAAACAAAGGCAACCTAGTTTTTAAAAGTTTGCCAAACATTGAAGTAGTAAGTACGGAAACAAAGTCTCAAATTTCACAATCAAATGTCTACACATTTTTATAAAATCACTAACATGTATAAAGCCAAAATTAAACTTTCAAGAAGCACATAAAGTATTAGTCTGGGAAATTGGGAAACTATTTTTATATTCCTACATATTGATTCTGTGGTAGAGTAACATTCAAACTTCAATAGAACGTTCAGTACTGCACTACTGTATATGTACAGTAAAATCATTAATATTCACACCAGAATTATTTTCATTTAATTTGCAGATAGTTTTTTTGAATGACTTGTGTAGCGATTTTTCTTCAGCGTCCGTATTTTATGATGAAACAACGAGATGCCATGTTCCACAATCTTTGGCATATAGACATATAGCACGCTTTATACCTTGATAGTATATTACGTACAGTGTGTAGAATCACGTGATCAAATCGATTGAAATGAATGCGGTTTTACGCTAAAAAATATTGCGATTTCGTCTGCTAATGGTGAGTTTTTTCTTGATTATAACGATCGTGATTTTATTATGGTTATATTATATAGCCTAAAGTACTTTCCGTATATGTAAGAGTACCCGGCAAGTACCGAGTTCGCTCTATCTTTAGCTGTTTTTAATTGATGCTCGACCAAATGCAGTTTCCAACCAAGTGTAATTATTTGGTCGAGCATCAATTAAAAACTGCTAAAGATAGAGCGAACTCGGTACTTGCCGGGTACTGATATTGTATACAGTATAAGTGTCAGAAGTAATTTTGTTTTGTTTTCTCACAGCCAAAAATAGTCACTTAAAAAAAGTAATATGGAAAGAATGAAAATAAACCTTCAACTGTCCTGTTATACTGCATGAGGACAGACAGACAGATGAAGCACTGTACCATGCTGCGAGTCATATGAAATCCAGGCCCCAAACTCCAGGGAAGGGCAGGGATTTTTACTTTTGCTTTTCCAAACTCCCAGCAAAATCCCTGTCCCCCTCCCAAGGCCATGCAGAAGGTAAACCCTACCAATCGTGCACCCTTCATTTTTTGTAGAACAATGAAATGTCACAGCTATATTTCACGCTTAGTATTTTGGTGCGAAAGGAAAGCCTGCAGTGTGGGGACATGGGAGTGGTAAAAGCTATTCCCCCACCCTTTCCTGGAGTTGCAGGTCCAGGGTTTCAACTAACTGGTGCATAAAACCTTAGTTAGTAGTTACAGCAAGGGGTATATTCATCAATGTTTGATGATATCATATTGATAATTATAAATGGTCGACAGCTTATTAACCTGCGGCTCAAGGTTATACTTGATAGCGTCAAGAAAAAAGTTCATGGAGGGCCACGTGACCTGTTCTCGATGGTTTACCATTTCAAAACAAAAATCCAAAAAATAAGCAAACTTTAAGAATGTCGTGAACCAGACAAACAACTTTTTTTTTCTACCGTATTTATTTCTATTTGTATATTTTAATATAAAGTAATGTAAGTTAATAACCATAATTATTTCTTTTACCCCTTTAAGTAATTTAAAAAAAAAATTAAAAATGTGTTCCGATATGTGTTTTGAAGTGCACCTGTAGTCTGGATTACCTCCCCTAGATCACTATGTTAACTAGGTCAGGCCGACGAAGCAGCACGAAACACCCAAATCTTACCCAAATAGTAATATTTTTACCCAAATACTTTTATTTAACTAACAATATGGGGTTGATTAACTATATTACGCATTTTAATGACCAGTGATGACTAAATAAACGTAAACTAGCAAGGTTTTCGGCAAGATTCGGCCCAGTATCCTTTCGAGCCGGCGTTGTCCATAATATTTGCACGTTGTGAGAATCGCTTTATTTTACTTTCTGATTATTATATTGAAAGTAATTTCAATTTCAGTTGACAAGTTCCCCAATCATTAGCAACTTAAATTGGAATGAGACTTATAAGGTAATTAACATAACTATGAAAGTTAATTAACAAAATACTAGATGCTTGCGATATACCATATTAACACATTACAAGGCCAGTTATTAGTCACAAGGAATAACAATACTAAGTAAACTAATTGAAAGTGCTAAAATTAATTAGCACAGAGCAGGTGTTCCAATTCAATTATGAAGTTAATTATGTGGTAAGGAGTTTGCCAATGTCGGACTGTGACAAGTTGATAAATCGGCCCTCAAGACTTCACCTCTAGTTGACCTCATTGACATTGATTCAGTCCTATGTTATCACTAGTCAACCTATACTAATCCTTCATTCCTATCTGCTTCACTAAAACTCTTAGCTCCTAGTCAAATGCAAACAAGTTTTTAAAGACTTGGGTTAATTAGGATCTGTAGAATCCATCATATATAAATGGCTAGGTACACAGAAATACGAAATCTTGAGATGGCTAGCTCAACAGTCAAATATGTATGACTCTTAGTATTATTGAATTTGAGGGCATTAGTACTAAAACAGAATTCAACATGTTAAGCGCCATGTTGCATGTTGCATGTATTGGTGATATATACATGTACATCAGGCGAGTTAGGGCTGTATACTCTCCGTCTCTTCCCCATGAAGCTGCAACTTCTTAAAACATGGACAAACTAGGTACGGATAAAAGGAAAGGCTATGCACTACAAGTATAACATGAATGTCTTAGTTGAATGCGAAAGACGCCATGATAAGTCAAATGTTTAACAGTTAGTTTTCAATCAACATCATATGGCCATTGCAAGCAGTTAACTAACATGTATAGCATTCATGTATATAAGCAACTTTACATATTTTATGTTGGTGGAGCCACTGCTAATATATAGTAATAGTACACATTGTTAACGGTGGGTGACCTGCCACTTAAAACACTCTATTGCAACTGTAATTTCTGATGATAAATTATTGATATTTATAATGTCAATGTAATGATTTACCGTTCTAGTAGATAGTATGTACATTTTTGGCATTCCTAAATTGTGTGTTTTAGATTAAGGATTTGGTATGAAAAATCAATCATTTCTTTTATCAAACTTGAAACACAGGCCAGGATCATCAATGCAAAATGTTGTTGACATGCTTTGTAACTTAAAACATTACTAAGACTGGCATGTCCAACTTACATTATTATAATACATTATGACCTGCAGGTACTTTATGCTGGAAACGCACCAAAACTTTTGCTTAATAGAAACATGGTCATTTCTAAGGAAAACCATTATAAAACTCAGACATGATAAGGCAAGTATGTTTATTGGTAACAAGCATACACATCAAGATGCAGAATGAGCATGGCAATATTCCAGTACTTTTTCTAGCATATCTTTTCCATTTCCAACAAGTCTTGGAAATAGCAGAGAAATACATTGAGATTATGTGCCAACATCGTATTCCATAGCCAAAGTAGTCTCACTGATTTTATAGGATAAGTCATTGGATGCATTATTACTATCATACAATATTTCTTAAGCTGATCAATGAGAGACTTGCAGTGATGTGAGGTTTACAAAGATTATAACTTCCAGTAGTATTAATATATTGATGAATATGAAAAACATCAAGGGAATTTTAAAGTATGATATTACTTTAAAATTGCATGGTGCTGTAAGTGAAGAAGATAATCCTGAAAGTTGTCAATCTACATAGACCCCCCCCCTCAATTTTCAGCTGCTAAAACCCTGAACTTCCAGAAAAAACTGGCAATGTATTTAAACCACAAACAGATGGTAGAAGAATTTTCTGTCAATGATTGCAGATATATATAGTTTGGAGTATTCAACCTGATCCTGACCTTTATGTATGAATATATTACAAGATTCTTGCTTCGACTATATCAATTTCGGCAAGCCAATCCAGTGCAAAGTCGGTACTTTAGATCTACTTGTATTACAACTAGAAGGTCTTCGTGATACTCGCCACTTATGTAATCATGATATAATTACAAGACAAGATAATTAGATATCAGCTATTCAATTATACTAATTAAAGGGTTAGGATTGTGGCAATTTCTCGGTACAACAACAGGAACTAGAAGTAGACTGGTTATACTTACAAGAATTATCATCATCAAAGTTCTCATCCGATTCCGTACCAGAATCACGTTCTTCATCGTCTGCATCCTGAAATACAAATATATAACATATTATAAACCCACTCACTGCCCCTGCGAAAAATGTTCTAGAACCTTGAGTAAGTTCTAGAACATTCAAGAACTTTCAAAGAACTTTAAGAACTGTTCTTGAACTAGTAACATCATTCTTGAACCATAGTTCCAGAACATTGTGAGTTCTTGAACTAGACCAACAGTTCTTGAACCTTGGTTCTAGAATCTTAGATGCTCTTGAACTAGACCACCTGTTCTTGAACTATGGTTCTAGAACCCAAATGGTTCATGAACTGTTCCTTAACATGATTATGTGCACAATTATTGATGACATCACAAATTTTCAAAATGGCTGTCAGTATGACATGTGCTCAGATGTTTGAAACATTTAGTGGTTGTTTTCATCTAAATAAGCAATCTTATAACAGGTAAGTTGCATAGTTTAGCATGTTTAGTGTATAAGTATCTTGTGTGACTAATATCTTGCTCATAAAAATAGTGGTGCAAACTTAAAATATAGGAAAACAAATTAGTAAGTGGGTGGGGTATGTTTAACATGAGGTTCCATGAATAATAGCTGAACTATTAAGCTAAGTTGACAGGCAAATTGATCATCCTTCAGCTATTTTCACTATTTGAAACCTCTGGGAACATGAACATAATATTATTCTATTCTACTTTGAAGTATCATGAGGCATTCATTATAAAGATGGTATATTTACTGTTCATACTTTCAACACATCTGTCTGACTCAAGAACAGTTCTTGAACACTTCATGCCATAAGTGTTCAAGAACTGTTCTTGAAATAATCCTTGATTAAAACAGTATTGCTCTTAGCGGTAGTTGTAGAAAATGGAAATTTAAAGTTAATACAAGGGAAATATGATACATTGACCGACTATTTGTTTACATGAGTGATAAGAACTGATATTTTGTACAGAAATATGACTGATAGAAAGTAGCTAAACCTGGTATTGTTTACAACTTAATGAACATATTTAGTAGAGTCACTTTAAATATTACCTTTTATATGTTTTATCTTTGTTTTAATGCTAATGTAAAAGCCTTAATTTCCTTATTTCTTTAAATTTTCTTGCAAGCATTTGTCATGTACTTGAACCAGTTTTCTGTCTCATATTTGTTCATTTCATTCTAACAGTAAATGCATACCACTATGCATGTTTTTGACTACAAAAAGTTCATGTAAATAAATTGTTGGTAGGAAACCATTTTGAACTTTTGTTGCTATGTATAGTAATGAACAGAAAAAAATAATTCTGGAACATTTTCTAGTAAAGTTCAAGAACAATGCCATCTTTTATTTGATTTTAAAAGGATGTACATACATTTCTGTTCTTGAACTTAGTTCTGGAAATCTTGATTAAGAACAGCTATTTGGTGTTCTTGACTGTTCTGGAACAAGTTCAAAAATTTAATCAAGAATCTCTAGAATGTGTTCTTGAACTTTTCTGGTACATGTTCCAGAATAATTTTTTCCTGTTCTTGAACAAGATCTTGAACTGAGTTCTGGAAAGCGTTATTCAAGAACGGCCATTTTCTGTTCTTGAATGTTCTGGAACAAGTTCAAGAATTAAATCAAGAATCTCTAGAATCTGTCCTTGAACTTTTCTGGTACATGTTCCTGAATAATTTTTTCCTGTTCTTGAACAAGTTCTTGAACTGAGTTCTGGAAATTGTTATTCAAGAATGGCCATTTTCTGTTCTTGAATGTTCTGGAACAAGTTCAAGAATTTAATCAAGAACAGTTCTTGAAGTTTTCGCAGGGGTGCAGTGGTCATTTTTTGTGGCTTGATTGGGAATGGTACAGTACTTAACAAATTGGAAAAAATGTGCAGCCATTTACACTAAAGTTAGTATTACAAAGTATTGCACAAAATCACAAATAATGAAAATAAGAAAAATTATTTAAAATATTTTAACCTTTTTATATTTTGACAAGACCAAACACTGCAAGCTTATATAGCGTGTCCATTTCAGCAATTCAGACTCAATTTGTCCATTTCAGCTTGGACTTATTTGTCCATGTCCGCTGGGACTTAATTTATTCACTTCAGAGTTTTACGTTCTCTACTTGCCCTCTTGCGAATACTTAACAGGATTAAAAATTCATAGTCAAGGCCAAACGACCACCAGCTCAATTTGTCCATCACAGTGTATTTTGCGGTTCATTCTCCAGTGAATATTTAACAGGATTAAAAACTAGCCGACTAAAAACTTGACAGATCATTACTGTCATCTCTGTCCGGGCATATTGAACTCAAAATAGGAATAAAAATGTCTTTAACCACCACTGTCAAGTTTAAACCCAGGGCTTTCATTTGACTCTTGAAACTGCATTATGACTCTTGAATTTGACAAAAGTGCATATCTTGACTCTTGAAAACCAAAGAGTCAATTTACTATACTTATAATACAAAATTTCTTGCAATGTTTTGATGACTCTTGAAAATTGAAAGTCAGGAGTCATTTTGATTCTTCACTTTTGGAGCCTAGTGAAAGCCCTGTTAAACACCGTGGAACTTGATTCATTTCTATGACCAAATTAGTGACATCCTTCAAGATATGCAATAATGAAGTGAAGAGTTATGTGTACATATATCTTATATTGTATTGTTTACAATCAGGTTCTATAATTGATTACATATACATTAAACACGACACCCATGTAACAGATGCATGGTGAAACAGTCTGTACAAGTTGGAGAAAACAACACTGCTAACAGCTGTTGTTATAACACATTTTGTGACTACTATTAGTGATCAGGTCATAGGGTCAGTAACTGTGGTCAGCAACAATTTTCTAGAATTGCTAGGATTATGTCAGCAACAGTTTTCTAGAATTGCTAGGATTATGTCAGTAACGATGTTCTAGAATTGCTAGGATTATGTCAGCAGCGATGTTCTAGCAATGCTAGGATTATGTCTGCACAATTTTCAAGAATTGCTAGGATTATGTCAGCAACAATGTTCTAGCATTGCTAGGATTATGTCAGCAACGATGTTCTAGCATTGCTAGGATTATGTCAGCAACGATGTTCTAGCATTGCTAGAATTATGTCAGCAACGATGTTCTAGCAATGCTAGGATTATGTCAGCAGCGATGTTCTAGCAATGCTAGGGTTATGTCTGCACAATTTTCTAGAATTGCTAGGATTATGTCAGCAACAATGTTCTAGCATTGCTAGGATTATGTCAGCAATGATGTTCTAGCATTGCTAGGATTATGTCAGCAACAATGTTCTAGAATTGCTAGGAGTATGTCAGCAACGATGTTCTAGAATTGCTAGGAGTATGTCAGCAACGATGTTCTAGAATTGCTAGGAATATGTCAGCAACAATTTTCTAGAATTGCTAGGATTATGTCAGCAACAATGTTCTAGAATTGCTAGGAGTATATCAGCAACAGTTCTAGAATTGCTAGGAGTATGTCAACAACAATGTTCTAGCATTGCTAGGATTATGTCAGCAATACTGGTGTAGTATTGATAGGATTATGTTAGCAATACTGGTGTAGAATTGTACATTTAACAACTTTCTACAACAAGTAATAAAGACTAATTTGACCTGATTCCCCACCTTCTAGTAGCATAATTTAACAGTTGATATCTTGTCCACCTTTACAATCATGGTTGTATGTTTTCATAAATGGTATTTAAACAAAGACTTTGGACTGAGGAGATTGGTATGTTTGCATGAACTTTGTATAATATGCTGCATACATTTGAGGAAGGATCAGGGCACTGTTTTATCAAAGCATTTGCGGTAATTGTAAACTTACGTTCAAATTTGAATCCTTTATAATTATTTAACGGCTTCAAATTCTGGTCAAGCGATAGGTAAAAACATCAGTTAATTAATTCTGTTAATGATTTTAAACAATATATTTCCCTCATTTGTACATGCAAACGCACTATAAGTAATTCAAATTTGAGCGTTAGTTTAAGATTTTCCTAAATCCTTTGATGAAACAGTACCCAGGTACCTTCATACTATCTAGACTAGAAATTATGACATATATGTATCAAGAAACAGAAAAATATACATTTTTACTTTTTTATAAAATATTTGCCCAACATACAGTTGATTCAATAAGTAAAGCTACATGAGAGAACTGTCCTATTCCAATGAATAACAGTGTAACAGATTACTCAGTTACACCCAGTTAAACCAAGATAAACATAGTTAACCTGAAGGATGAGCAAATGTTTATAACCATTATCATTTAACTTTGAACAGACTCCTAAATGACATGAGTCCTGAGATGAGAAACCAAACATATTTTCATATTAGGCCTTACAGTAATGTCACTAACACTTCTTTGTGAAGTTTGTCCAGGGATCAAGGTATTGACACTATTTATCCATACATTTACAGCAGATCAATTTTGTTTGAAATATTTCACAGCAATGGCCAATTACATATTTCAATTTTTCACTATTAAACATAAAGCAGAAACTATACTGGCGCACTGCCAAGTTACATGCATTAATGTTACTGAAGCATATAAAGTTAATCAAGTTTCACTTCACCAGTCCCGCTAGCTATCGTGTTATAGCCGCTATACCCAGTCATTGAACCACTCAACTTTATATGATCATGGTGCACAACAATGCCACTTTGTTCAGTAAAATATGTAAACAAAACAGCAGATTATTATTGACAAACACAAAGGACCTGAGACTTGTGTAGAATGTATACATGTGTATTTTCATTAATTTATTGTATGATAAAATAACACACCCACAAGGTTTGGTGGTCAAGCACTGACTACATTCATCCAGTGTCATGCAGTCAACCTATACTGACTGTGTTTTGTTCTGTTCTGTTTGTCAATTGATAAGTATATACTATTTGTGTGAAATGTTGGCTAGTCAAGGTATACCTACTGATGATATAAAATCTGTCCATATCTACCTTAGGCCAAAACAAAGAGATGTGCTGGTTCTGGTAACATACTGAACTAAATAGGACATATAGCTAGATAAATATTGTAAAAACGTCTGATTTTTCAAAGCCATTTTGGTATTTTTTCGTACTAGAAAAGCAACAAAGTCCATCATTGAAGTAGTATGATGTATCATACATGTATTATACCACGTCCATCATCCTGCTCTGTCCCCTCCCTGCTACCATATTATTTATTACCAGGTAAGTCCATTCAGGTGCCATTGAATCATTAACTTAGACCACTAAGACCAAACAACCTTCCTGACTTTTTGCCCCATAGGCCTACCATATTGGCATAAATCATTAATGTTATTTGTGAAATTTCAATGTTGATGTCAACTGATCGCTGATTTTCCAGGGCATATACTGTATTTTAAATTAACAAAATTTCAGGGGAAAAAATGGAAATGCTTTTCCTACCTACAGACCCTATGTATTCATTCAGCATGTTGCCAGAAGGCCGAACAGCAACATAAAATTGTTTAGGCCTTATCATGGTTATAAATCAAGCTGTGAAAAATGCAGACATGCATGCATCATAAAAACTGGACATATACCAGTATTAACCTACTACAAGCAATATGGGGAGTAATTGTAAACTTCCTGGAGAAAATAGACTTGAAAAGCCTTGGCAAGGATTGGCAGATTTAACTAGTAATTTACTGTATGTTACTAACTTGGCAAGCAACATGATGAACTGTGTATAGATAATTAACAAGCTATTATATATACATGTATATATGCATCCCCACGCAACTGTTGGCTAAACCATGTTAACTTGTTGCCAAGTGTGATTTCGTGATTGTACGCATGCACACATATAAGTAACATCATGGTAAATAATTAATACCTCTATACCGGTAAATATTACCAATCTCAAACACAGTTAGGTAGATTTCTATATTTGTCATACATTATATAAAGGGCAATCATTTATAGAAGTCTACAGTATTCTAAATGTATTTACTATACAAATATTCTCATGTTCTGTTATTTTGGGATTTATGTATTCTGGTAAATCATCAAAAGAACACATATAAATATCATTAAACAATCATATAATGTGTTTGATTTAATATATATGAAAGTGTGAAATACAGTAATACACTGTAGCTTCGTGGAGCAGTCCATCAGAAATTTCATAGAATTAAGCTCTTAGAAGACAACATTCTCGTAAAATTGGTCACAAACACCGACATACAAAAGGGTCACACCTAGCCACAGGGTCACAATCACATGGCCCATTTGGTCAGAATTTCAGAAACACATTCACAGGGTAAAAAAACACAGATATGTACATGGGAGGTCATAAACACAAGACAAACACATTAAAACACAAAGTCCATTGGGTCACAAACACAGACATTGGGCAATTTGGGGGTCAAAAACACAGACATAAACATAGGCTCTCAAACACAGACATACACATCGGGGTCACAAACACAGACATACACATGTCAGGTCACAAATAGACATATACACAGGGGTCACAAACACAGATATACACACAGGGGTCACAAACACAGAAACACACATCGGGGTCACAAACACACACACAGGGCTCACAGACATACACATGAGGGTCACAAACACAGACATACACATGGGGTCACAAACAAATGGTCCATTGGGTCACAAACACAGACATCTGATATACTGGGTCACGCATACGCTGCTACACATTGAAGGACAGACTGAGATGACTTCTAGTCACATTGCACAACAATCAACAAACACCACAAAACTACTATACAGACCACACGACACGTGTAGATATATCCAGAGCACTATCTATATATATCTCAACAAAGTGAAATGTTCAACATACCCCTGGGTCGTATGTTTCACTCTCTCTCAAACTCTGAGATTTTAACTTCTTCGTCAAGAATTTAAGCATTTCTGTGGTCATTCCAGGTTTGTGTAGTGTTTCAGGCTGAAGTGACTGAGTCCACAGGACGTTCCGTCACAAACACCTTTGTTATCTTTGGTAAATTCCACTGGAATGAAATCCCACAATTCGAGACAACCCTCACGCCGGTTGTCCTCGTTAAATGCATCGACAGCTAGTAAATATCTGATTTATTGACAATATCAACACATTTTCAGGAGTTATTTGTTCTATTTTTCACAGATTCGCCCAAAAAGTTGCGAAAACCCGCGCTAAGTTAATGATACACTACATGCACTGAACTTCCATTGACAATTCTTTCTTCTACCATACTACACAAAGTGTGTGCTGTGTATTTATTGTAGTAGTGGAATATCACATTACATACAGGGGTGTCAGCCCGTCCGGAATTAGGTCAATTTATTAAGCAAGCCTTACAACGTGATATTTTAACTTGTTATTTCTCGCATTAACTTTATTGCGAATAATATAACTTTGTTTAAATATATGGATAGGAAAAACTTGGTCTTAATTATGCTTTTGTGCGCAATAAAGTTTTCTCAAAACCTGGTCAATGAGCGCATATTGGGCGAGTCAAAGTAATGGTGAAAGCTGATTGGATAGAAATAATTCCGCTATATTGCACATGCCAACTAGTTGGCGCGTGGCCAAAATCAATATAGCCCGTTTCATGATTCAGATAAATTCGAAGGTTAACAATCTTTTTGTCGAATTTACTGCTAACCACCCCTGACACGGATAGCGTAACTACGATATAAAGTTAGTGGTATTATTCTAACAATGCATAATTCTTTAGGCCTTCAATGCGTCGTCACACTCCACTATCTGGCTATTTATCATGCAGAAAATGTCACGTATACAGTCCTAAACAAAGCTTGATTCAATCAGCGGAAACTCCACATGCAGTCACGAGAACCTATTCTAACCAGACACTTAAAATGGATTTTTTTCGAACACTGACGGTTCAAAGTATAAGATTAACATTTGGCATTGTTGTTTAGCGACATTGCCTACATACTTACATGATAAAATCATTCACATGTGACGGCCGGATCACGTTTGCACGTGTAATCAGGGATACCCTGGTGCAATATTATAGGAATACATGTGCGAGTTCACCAGGTCTCACGAGCAAATACAGTTTAATTAATTCTACTTATTATCTTATCGACTTTCAATTTCGAAATATTGTGCAAGGACGACACTCAAAAGTAATTCACTTGATTTATAAATTTATTATAGCCATGCAAGGAGGCGAAATCGAAATCACATTCTTCGGTGCTATGGTGACCAATATTGCATCTTTTCTTTTAAAAAAATATCTCAGCCCGTAATTGACGTAATGATGATATGATTTTGTAGTGCCACAATGTAGTTGCTTTGACCGTGTAGCCATACATATGTAGAATTTGAATAAAGTATTTGCGGATTGTCTTAGATTTTCTTCTAAATGTCCTAACCTATAAGTGTATATATTAAATTATTTAATACAAGTATCAGTATGAACATGTGGCAACTGTTTCATAGCACGTCCCATGTCGCATGTACAATTTGTACTTATATTTTCACACAAAAACTATGCTTAACAATCTGACATGCGGCTGAATGATCAGGTAGTTATATAAAAAGATGCAAAGTTGCAGAACTGGTTTTGAACCAAAATACAGCTGGATAATCTACATGCAGTTTACATATATACATAGACACATGTACATATAAACTAAATGAAACTTTACGTACATAATATATCGGTGAGTTCTAGCTGACCTAAGCCATGGCTCCCATGTACTATACGATATTTCTGGACTAGTGCCCAAGTCTACACACTCAGTCAAATATTGGAGCTTACATTCAAGCATACTCGTACGTAGCCAGACTAACTCGTATAGTAACTCGTCCAAATTCTATATTGTATGTAGCTCAGTCAGTTTGGGGGCGAAACCTATGATCTGTTTCATCAAAGACCTGAAACTCATTTTGACTTTTCACTTTTGGATGCTCGAGAAAGACCTGCTGAAATGGGTATTTAATCCATGGGGTTCTTCATCATATCGCTTTCAACAATTAGGTTTTTGGTTTCATTAAGATGTATTATGTCGCATGGTTAGTGACAACGATCAGCTTGAGCGTCGAACATGTCTCTTGAAAATCGGTTAAAGAATGAAAAAAAATACAATTGTTTTTAACTTTTTTGTTGACATATATGTGCGCGCATTCTAAGCCAAATACGTCATGATGTATCTCTGGACATTTGGACGTCCTGATTGAAGTATGTGTGTTTATGTCACGATTACGACGAATAGAGTGCAATAACAAGAATACTGAACAGGAAAAGAGTGTAATAACAAGAATACTGAACAGGAAAAGAGTGCAATAACAAGAATACTGAACAGGAAAAGAGTGCAATAACAAGAATACTGAACAGGAAAAGAGTTCAATAACAAGAATACTGAACAGGAAAATAGAACAATAACAAGAATAATGAACAGGAAAATAGAACAATAACAAGAATAATGAACAGGAAAAGAGTGCAATAACAGCCGAATAAGGCATTTGTACGTATGTGCCTTACATCCTACCACACCCACCATGCCATCTGTTGAACTATGATACAACGCAGATAAATAGGCTACTGGCTAACAATTTGATATCTAATATAACCACTAGCGACTAAGTAAGATAACCACATCTTGAGTTCTCTATATCTATAACATTGATACAATGATAGTATACGTGATCAGCATACTAACAATCCTAGAAACCCTGGTTCCTTGATAATAATGAGAAACCGTGGTGATTAGGATAGCCAAGTCAGATAATGGGTTTAAACTGTCTTTGCTATATGTGCAAGTTGCAACGGATGGCAGCATTCTACCATCTTAAAGTGTTTATATGGAGCTTTATATGTACTGTGCCCTTTGTGTCTGACACCATGTATGCGCTGATATGCTTTGTTCTGGAGACGAGATTTAGTTCTTCTGGTTTTTATTAGCACCAATTTAGAATGCTAATCATGTCCGATACAGAACATTTATTATGAAAACGTTGGTAAAGATATTTAATCAATCTTTCAAAGTTTGATTTTTATCCTTTACTAACGTTAGTAGTCTTTTTGTCCCTTTGTATGACATGAAGCCGAATGAAACCTATTCAATGGGACCATGTCAACAAAAACATACGCATGAATTATCATTTACAATCAATGTTTTAATCCATTGCGAATATCTCGAATAACCATCCGTGACACCAATATCAATCACTAAATTATGCTCCTGATATGAAAATTACCATGTATATAGTTGATTCAAAGATCTCTGTCACAACCGCGTAAACAAACATTCACCCGGGTCGATTATTACAGGTTTCTCAGGATTAAATTTTACCATCATAAATACACTTATGTGATTACAACTCTAATGGTCCTATAGCATAGCGTTATACTTACTGCATTTAGCTATTAAGAGATGGAATATTTTGGCGGTTATGACAGACATCTTTGAATCGACAATAGATCTACAACGACCTTCGAAATATGACCCCTGGACCAGTCCATATACCAAGGTTGAAACGATATTTACCGTTATTTTATGAAAAAATACGGATAGATTTGAGAAAATCTCTCTTTACTTGTACTTGGCAACGTGGCTTAGTGGATAAGCTGTTCTCTTGTCAGAAACATACTTTAATATAGACTGTGGGTTCGAGTCCGCTGCTATACTCATTTACAATAATTAAATTTCTATATCAATTTTTTTTATCGTTTTACGTTTATATTTTAATTCTTAATATTTAATTAATTTTACGTTTTATAACTAATAAACGCGCATTGTTTCCTTTACATTAATTTCGTCTGGATATTGTATTTATTGCGTCATTGGCTTCGCTGCAATCACCATTTTAAGAATTTTCAGTAGAAACGTCAGAATTAGCTAATGGTGTATGTTGTCAGTGTGGTGCAGCGGTCATAGACTAGTACATCGCTATCAATCCTCTATTTTGTTCTTTCCAGTGTGAGTTCAGACCCACTAACGAACAGTTTTATTATTTAATAAACTTATGCTTACACTAATGCTATATGCATCCATTGTATCACCTGATTATGATCACATATCATTATATTTTTTCTATTCATAGTTTGCCTTATTCTTTTTTCAAATATTCATTATATCAATTATACAATGTGTCAGAATCTGTGTAAGTATCAATTGAATTACAAGTTACGACGCTGAGACAACCTTATATGCAGTCAATACATTAGCTCTTGTCAGTCTGACAACCCCCTCTCACACACTGACAAGCGAAAACTTCAGTCCTATTTTCTTCTCATCCATACAAATCATATGTACATTCTCGATGAGATCTTTCGCGTCTTCGCTATACCTATGTACCAGTATGACATATTTTTATGTGCTTTTATGCACTGAAACTTTTATAATTATGCATCTCTTTGTAAATAGACAAGCACGAAAAATGTTTGCCGAGCAAAATTTAAAAAATATATGGTGGAATAGGATTCGAACTCATTCGATCAGTTTGGAAGTTCACGTATTCACAGTAGCTTAGCCGACTGCGCTATGCGCTCTACTTGATATGTGAATTATTAATGCATAATTTATTAGTAACTACACCCCTAAAACCTGGATTACTCGAAAGTTAAAAGTACATTTACGCCCGAGTGCTTGTTGTAGATCTATACTGTTTACGGCTAACATACTTATATTTTTTATACAATTGCTACAAAATGTACTAATGTTTTATCCTATACGTGACCGACTGGTGTCCGATTGATGGCCGACCACTGCACAGATCCCCACGTGCAGTAATTAGCAGGTATATATAAATACAATGTATATTCATAAAGAGGGCAAGAATACAGCAAGGATGGCAGCAATGTGTTTGATTGTTTTGTGTTCTTTCACCAAAGTAATACATTTTGCATTAATCACAGGGTCAAAATGTTACATCACTGGTTTCACAAACAGATCTCTGTATTATTGATAAAGACTTTAAACATATTTGCATACATACTAAATGGATTTCTGCATTATTTTTATTTATTCTTGATTCAGTAACCTGAGGGCTCCTCGTGACCACTGCCATATGGCCATCTTAAGTCACTTTTATAAATGTTCATTCTAAAACAACTCATCATGGACACCTTCACTTCAGTCACATTACGCACATGTTGTGACAGTGTTTCTAGTTTAGCATAGTCTCTAGGTAGCGACTGATCCCTCACAGATAGACAGAGCTATCATCAAGAATAGTTATACATATCTCACACTTGGTTCCACTGCCGTTCATGTATTGTTGTCATTTATCATGCGATACCATCAATATGATGTAGTCTACTAGATGTAACTAGATGTAGATAATGCATTATTCACTGCTTTTCAATACACTCGAGGCTGCAGACTAATCACAATCAAAGATCCCTTCGTAACATGTTCGTTCAATATTACGCATTTGGAGATTGTGTATCTTTTTTCATATTCTATCCTCCAACGATTTCGCACTGTGTGCTTAGTCGTAAATCATTTGTATGGAGTAGCCCGCAGATCTTTATAGACATTCGGTCTGTAGATAATATTTTATTTATATATTATAATGTTCAATGGTCCATTCCGTCACGTTTGTTTAAAATAAATGCAAGTCCTGAGCGTTCTGCGTCGCCGTACATCGCTAGCTAAACGAAATTTGACGATTTTATCAACAAGATCGGTGTAGTTATCTCCCTTATTTCAGCTTACGATCTATAAATAGTAACAGGTAAAAACCCGCGTGTGACCGCATTTCTAACCAGGTCAGTCTAAAAATAAATGCAGTTGGGTATCTAAAAATAGACGACCGCATTTGTGCGTGTGTATTGATTCAAAGGGAAACAACCTCTACGGACTTGTTTAATTCATGATGAAACCCGTGACATAGCTGATGAAATCATTTATAGAGAAGGTCCTGGTGAAATGGAGTTATTCAAATATCCTCAATCTAAGCACATGTTTTTGCATTTTAATATACAAAATCGCAATTGATCGTTTATGTTTAACGAAGTTCACCAAAGCTTACACGTATTTAGTATAACCATGGACTATTCGTGTAGTCCTATTCCTACAATGATTCAAAGGGGGAATAACCTCTCCGGGTTTGTCCCATTCATGATTTTGGTGCAAGGGACAGGGGCGGCTAAAGGATTTTAGTTTTAGGGGCGCGTCTTCACGAAAATTTATTCTTTTTTAGTTTGAAGATAATTTTATACAAAAAAAGTCATTGTCTCAGCTGTTGTATTCTCTAAGCGTTTCAATGCATTTGTTTTAAGTTTATGTTTTATGTCTCGTCACCGGAAGCATGACATTGTCTAATTCCGCAGACAAAACTTGTATTATAAATATTTCTTTATACACAGGTAACTGTAGATACATTTGTATATCATTGTTAGAAAAAAGAAACATATTTTGGGTAAAATTTATGTTTTTCTTTTATTTAGAAAATATAATTTCTCTTTCAATGATACAGTTCCTGTGTGTTTATCATATTACGAAGTAAAAATAAAACGGAACAGCATCCCACACGCATTCCATGAACGTTTTATAGATAAATACGTCGTAGAAGCACACAATGCATCGCTCTAGGCGGTGGTTTTAAAAGATTAAAAAATGCGACTTTCTGTTTACACTGACCCTAAGTCAACTGGTACAAACTATGTTGCTAAACCACTTTTTCTGATTCGAAGTGATAGTCATGTGTCACATGGATATATCTATTCAATGAAAAAATTTCGCGATGCATATACAGTTATTAAATGTGTTATGCTTTACTTTGTAAGTGTTGCGTTTTCATTGCCGCTCAGTGTAATTATTGTTAGTAGCGGACCGCATTGTGTGGTCCAAAATACTAAACTAATTTGAAGATCTTAGCATCCAGCGTTCTTGTGTGATTGAGCGGAAAACGACCGACATGTGCTCAGCATTCAATGTATATCCTCATCAAATATAGGGCGGGTGGATATTTCTCAAACTGACTACAAAGATACACTAAAACACATGATATGGCTTTGGTTTGATTCACTCTACCAAACAAGTTTGCGCATTGCTAAAATAGTAACAGACACTAGTTACGCCATGTTCAATGACATAGGTAAGTTATGATAAAGCTGAGTATTATAGGACTCAGCAAGGATCGAGAGTTCGCGAACATGAAGCAATATAAGTGTTGTGGTTTTAACGTATTGCAGATCAAAGTTCAAATGTGTTTTTTTCTGTCCACGTTTACTTGAATAAAAGTAAAGATATGTAAAATTGTTTTGCAATTTTTCGGCTTCGGTCATTTCAGCCAATAAAAACTACAGTCGTAGTTCAAGCCAAGGTAAAAACTACATGTAGTTAGATTGTTGACATTACCAACACATAGTTTGGCATTGCCTTATACGGTAATACGCTTAGTTCGACTCCCGTTACCATATATGGTCAATGCAATATTTTCTCTCTACTTTGCCACTATCTAACGTTATCACCCGGGACAAGTCGAGGGTATCATAAGGTGCAGAATGATTTACTATAACAGGTAACAAGTGACAAATGCATGAATTATAAAAATGAAAAATAATATCATAATAAAAATACTTCTGTAGAATTCTGCGTGAGTAAGGATAAAAGATTACCAGTAACTAACTTGGTAGTATTTTTGAAGAGATCTATAGCTGTCCATACTATCGATCTACCCGAGAACGTTAATTCCATTGAACGCGGTTACTCGTAACCTGCTCGGTACATTCCGACTTGTTCCGTTACTTTACGTTAAACCTCAGCGATACTACCTAATATAGACACAAACCTAGTCAAAGCGAGGCTCATTTAAATATCTATTATTTTGTATGATATCAAGGACAAATATTTTAGAAATATAGTATGTTGATTTACGGATATACTACAAAACAAATGTAAATATTTGATGCAATTGACTAATGAACTTTACTCCACAGACACGGATCATTGGTTTCAGTGTAGATCAAGTATGTAAAGTTCAACAAAATCTAAGCCAGTAGGTCCATGGGCTGCTTCGATAATTGTTAGTACTATTATTGATACGTCGAGCGTCTTACCGACTTTTAAATACAATTAATGTACTTTAACATAACCAATCTGCAAAGAATATTTTTAGAAATACATGTATTTTTGTTAAATGTTGATAATATATCGGACAGGGAAATGATCAATGATGAGAGAAATACATTGTCAACAAAACGATACTTGACGATAAATGACGTGTACAATGAAGCATGACAACGTAATGACGTAACAATACAGCATGACAACGTAATGACGTAACAATACAGTATGGCAACGTTATGACGTAACCGTACAGCATGACAACGTAATGACGTAACAATTCAGCATGACAACACTGTGACGTAACAATACAGCAAGACACCGTAATGACGTAACAATACAGCATGACAACGAAATGACGTAACAGTACATCATGACAACGTTATGACTTTTCACTACAGCATGGCAACGGAATGACGTAACACTTCACCATGATAACGTTATGACGTAACACTTCATCATGGCAACGTTGTAACGTAACAATATAGCATGACAACGTTGTGACGTCACAATACAACATGACAACATTATGACGTAACTGTTCATCATGTGAACGCTGTGACGTAACAA
Organism: Spisula subtruncata; assembly: GCA_963678985.1. NCBI lineage: Eukaryota > Metazoa > Mollusca > Bivalvia > Venerida > Mactridae > Spisula > Spisula subtruncata. The sequence goes on from OY787661.1 coordinate 24,454,198, forward strand.
AACAGCATGACAACGCTGTAACGTTACAATACAGCATGACAACGCTGTGAAGTACCGATACAGCAAGCCAACGCTGTGACGTTACATGCATCATAATAACGCTATGACGTAACAGTACAGAAAGCCAACGCTATGACGCATCTATACAACAAGCCAACGCTGTGAAGTTATAATACAGCATGACAACGTTGTGACGTAACAATGCAGCAAGCCAACGCTTTGACGTAACAATAGAGCAAGCCAACGCTGTGACGTAACATTACAACAAGACAACGCTGTGGCGTAACAAAACAGCATGGCAACGATTTGACGTAACAATCAGCAAGACAACGCTGTGGCGTAACAGTACAATAAGCCAACGCTGTGACGCAACAATACAGCATGACAACGCTGTGACGTAACAATGCAGCAAGCCAATGCTGTGAAGTAACATTACAACAAGACAACGCTGTGACGTAACAAAACAGCATGACAACGCTGTGACGTAACAATGCAACAGGCCAATGCTGTGACTTAACATTACAACATGACAACGCTGTGACGTAACAAAATAGCATGACAACGATGTGACGTAACTATACTGCAAGACAACGCTGTGGCATAACAGTACAATAAGCCAACGCTGTGACGTAATAATACAGCATGACAACGGTGTGACGCAACAATACAGCAAAGCAATGCTGTGACGTAACATTACAACAAGACAACGCTGTGACGTAACAATACAGCATGACAACGCTGTGACGTAACAATACAGCAAGCCAACGCTGAGACGCAACATTACCGTAAGTCAACGCTGTAACGTAACAATACAGAAAGATAATGCTGTGACGTAACTGTACATCAAGCCAACGCTGTGACGGAACAATACAGAAAGACAACGCTGTGACGGAACAGTACAGCAAGCTTACGCTGTGACGCAACATTACCACAAGTCAACGCTGTGACGCAACATTACCGTAAGTCAACGCTGTAACGTAACAATACAGAAAGATAATGCTGTGACGTAACTGTACATCAAGCCAACGCTGTGACGGAACAATACAGAAAGACAACGCTGTGACGGAACAGTACAGCAAGCTTACGCTGTGACGCAACATTACCACAAGTCAACGCTGTGACGTAACAATACAGTATGCCAACGCTGTAAGGTAACAATACTGAAAGACAATGCTGTGACATAACTGTACATCAAGCCAACGCTGTGACGGAACAATACAGCAAGCCAACGCTGTGACGTAACAAAAAAGCGTGGACAACGCTGTGACGTAACAATACTGCAAGCCAATGCTGTGACGTAACTGTACAGCAAGCCAATGCTGTGGCGTAACATTACAACAAGCCAACGCTGTGACGTAACATTGCAACAAGCCAACGCTGTGACGTAACAATACAGCAAGCCAACGCTGTGACGTAACAATACAGCATGATGACGCTGTGACGTCACAATACAGCAAGCCAACGCCGTGCGTAACAGTACAGCAAGCCAATGCTGTGACGTAACATTACAACAAGCCAACGATGTGACGTAACATTGCAGCAAGCCAACGCTATGAAGTAAAAATACAGCAAGCGAACGCTGTGACGTAACAATACAGCATGATAATGCTGTGACGTCACAATACAGCAAGCCAACGCCGTGACGTAACAGTACAGCAAGCCAACGCTGTGACGTAACATTACAACAAGACAACGCTGTGACGTAACAATACAGCATGACAACGCTGTGACGTAACAATACAGCAAGCCAACGCTGAGACGCAACATTACCGTAAGTCAACGCTGTAACGTAACAATGCAGAAATATAATGCTGTGACGTAACTGTACATCAAGCCAACGCTGTGACGGAACAATACAGAAAGACAACGCTGTGACGGAACAGTACAGCAAGCTTACGCTGTGACGCAACATTACCACAAGTCAACGCTGTGACGTAACAATACAGTATGCCAACGCTGTAAGGTAACAATACTGAAAGACAATGCTGTGACATAAGTGTACATCAAGCCAACGCTGTGACGGAACAATACAGCAAGCCAACGCTGTGACGTAACAAAAAAGCGTGGACAACGCTGTGACGTAACAATACTGCAAGCCAATGCTGTGACGTAACTGTACAGCAAGCCAATGCTGTGGCGTAACATTACAAAAAGCCAACGCTGTGACGTAACATTGCAACAAGCCAACGCTGTGACGTAACAATACAGCAAGCCAACGCTGTGACGTAACAATACAGCAAGCCAACGCCGTGACGTAACAGTACAACAAGCCAACGATGTGACGTAACATTGCAGCAAGCCAACGATGTGACGTAACATTGCAGCAAGCCAACGCTGTGAAGTAACAATACAGCAAGCGAACGCTGTGACGTAACAATACAGCATGATAATGCTGTGACGTCACAATACAGCAAGCCAACGCCGTGACGTAACAGTACAGCAAGCCAACGCTGTGACGTAACAATTTAACAAGACAACGCTGTGACGTATCAATACAGCATGACAACGGTGTGACGTAACATTATAGCATAAAGATACAGCATGACAACGTTGAGACATAGCGATACAATATGACATCCTGAGACGTAACGATACCACATGACAACGGTATGACATACAAAACATAATGAGGATGCTGCTACGTAACGATAAAGATATGTTGCAACTAAAGGAAGTGCCTTATAAAATGCATTATTTGTCCGAGCTGCATGCGACACAAACTCGTTATCTACATTTTTGTGTAGCGGAAAATGCCCTTTTTCCGAGGTCTGTAACGCAACTACATGTACTACATGACGGCGAGCGAAGCGAGCAAGAAAAACTGAATGTAGTACAAAGTTGATAACTTTCTCCCTTAAAAAGACTAGATCTACTTGGTGGAAAGGGAAATGCATGCATTTGCACCTTTTAGTTACAGCCATTTTACACAGGTTGGATGTGTTTGGTGATCATAAACATTTTAGCCCCTACACATCAGTCAAAGGGGTTCGACGCGACTAAAGATATATCATTTTACACTATTTATATAGTGTTTTGTAGTGTAAATTCGACAAACCAGTTAGTGAAGATCTAGTTTAAGACTTTAGTTTTACAAAGTTGGGTTTGAGGAAGGATGGGGTTCTCCAACGAAAAATCATTAAAACGGATATTGAACATAGGTCTCGATTTTGTATTATTTTATTTCGCATTTTTAGCCTTTTTAGCTCACCTGAGCACAAAGTGCTCAATGTGAGTTATTGTGATCACTCACCGTCCGTCCACATTTTCAAACGACATCTTCTCTTAAACCGTTTGGTCAATTTTGATTAAATTTCGTCAGGATGTACGTGGCATTGGGGGATTTAGTAATTGCTCATATTATGGCCCGATGGTGAAAATTGGCCCCACACCGGGGTCACCGTTTTACATAGACTTATATAGGAAAAACATATAAAATTATGCTTGTCTTAATTTACAATGCATAGAGCTTTAATATTTGGTACGAAGCATCATCCAGTTGTCCTCTACCAAGATTGTTCAAATTATGCCACTGGAGTCAAAATTGACCCACCATGGGGGGTCACCGTTTTACATAGACTTATACAGGAAAACATATAAAAATCTTATTGTTTAAAACTACAATGCCTAGAGCTTTGATAATTGGTATGTAGCATCATCTAGTGTTTTTCTACCAATATTGTTCAAAGTATGCCCTGTGAAAAAAATTGTGCAGGGCTTCATTTATAATCAGGTAAGCGATATAGGGCTATTATGACCCTCTTGTTTATTCCCCCCCCCCACTTTTTTCAATATTTAGTGTAGGCCTAGGTAAGTGTAAAAGCTACACCAATGCATGTAAATCTCATTTTGAACCAAGATCACGTTTTCCATTCTCATAATAATGACAAGTTTTTTTTCACAAATAAGTGTTCTGAGGGGTATTTTATAATAAAGTTGCAGACACCACTGACCTATAATTGGATTTTTTGATGTCAATAATGGTTCGGATGGGAGGTTCTCCAAGACAACTTACGGTAAAGAAAAATCATACATGTCTGTATGTTGGTAGATATCTGTATACCCTTCACACGTACAGTAACGATGACCCTGTCCCAATAAGAGAAGGTAGGGCGAAGAAACATATGTTTGTCAAGGTTCAATTGTTGTAAACGAATCGCACAGGAAAAATACTTGTAATAGAAACTACGGATGTAAAATGTCAACGTTGAGACGTAATAATACAACAAAACCATGTTGTGACGTAACGATAGAGCTTGACAACGTTGTGACGTAACAGTACAGCATGATAACGTTGTGACGTTAGATACATAATGACAATGTTATGACGTTAGATACATAATGACAACGTTGTGACGTAACAATACAACATGATAACGTTGTGACGTAAGATACATATTATAGCATAAAAACGGATATTTTGCTCATACTTAAACGGGAAAAAAGGTACGTTATTGTAAAGATTCTCGCGCCCACGCGCTTTTTGTGTTCAGTTGTAAGTATGCTCATTTCAGGACCCAACCGACAAAAATAAATGATTGACAGCGTTAAATGAACTGTAATTCTCATTCTTATTGTAACTACTTATCAATTTTCTATTAGAGTAAAATAATAAACGTAAAAAAACCCCCAATGTCACTGTTTTCTTGGTATTTGCCGATACCGGAAATCGACGCTCATAACAAAAACTTGTATGTGACGTAACGTTTGCTTAGCGACGTCGCGTTTGTTTTCTCGACGTCGCCCAAAATGTCCCGCCAAAATGTCAATATTTTGAAAAATATACTGATAAAGTGTTGTTTTTATGCTATGATAGCGTTTACACATGCTTTTTCGTGCTATCACATCTGCAGAGTCCCTCGGGCGTGTTGGTATACCCTCGCCCTGACGGGCTTGGGCACCAACCGTCCCTCAGGACTCTGCAGATGTAATAGCACGAAAAAGCATGCGTTAACCCTACAATGACAACATTATGACGTAACGAAACAGTATGAAAACGTTATGGCGTAAAGATACGACATAAAAACGTTATGGAGTTACGATATAGCATGATAACGTTATGGCGTATAGATACAGCATGATTACGTCGTAACAAAACAAAGTGATAACGAAATGATGCTGCATGCAACGTTTTGAAGTAACGTTAAAGCAATACAACGTAATGAGGTAACGATGCATAATAAAACATTTTGACGTAGCAGTACCGCATAACAACGCTTCGACGTAACAATACAATATGAAAACGTTGTGACGTAATGACACAGCATTACAACGTTTTTAAGTAACAATACCACATCGAAACGTTGTGACGTAACAAAATAGCTTGACAACGTTATGACGTAACAATACAGCATGAAAACGTTATGATGTAACGATACAGCATGATCACGTTATAGCGTAAAGATACAGCATGAAAACGTTATGACCTAACGATACTGTATGACAACGTTATGACGCATCGATACTGCATTGCAAAGTTATGACGTTACGATACTGCATGACAACGTTATGACGTAACGATACAGCATGATCACGTTATGACGTAACGATACAGCATGATCACGTTATGGCGTAAAGATACAGCATGAAAACGTTATGACCTAACGATACTGTATGACAACGTTATGACGCATCGATACTGCATTGCAAAGTTATGACGTAACGATACTGCATGACAACGTTATGACGTAACGATACAGCATGATCACGTTATGGCGTAAAGATACAGCATGAAAACGTTATGACCTAACGATACTGTATGACAACGTTATGACGCATCGATACTGCATTGCAAAGTTATGGCGTAACGATACTGCATTTAAACGCAATCATGTGACGATGCAGCATGACAACGTTATGACGTAACGATACAGCTTTTAAACGCAATCATGTGACGATGCAGCATGACAACGCTATGGCGTAACGATACAGAATGACAACGTTAATATTACGTAACGATACAGAATGACAAAGTTTTGACGTTACTAAATAGCATGACGACGTTGTGGCATAACGATACAGCATGAAAACGCAGTGTTCTGAAGATGCAAAATCAAAATGTAATGATGTGACGATACATTCTGGCAACAATGTAATGACATGACATATATGTAACGAAACGACACAGCATTGCAACTTTGAATTTTAATAATGTACAGGGGCTACTTTAATAAAGGATCTTTTGACCAAACTTGTGAAGTTTTTTTCAGATGAGCGATTTAGGGTCCATCTTTGCCCCCTTCTTATACACATGATTAACATCCTTAGAAAAATATGACTTGACTAGCAATTTTAAGAAAAACATAAAAGCATACGTACAAATTATACTGATTTCTCTTTTTCCCCGCAATTGTCTCGCCATTTTCATTGAAAAGGGGCCCAAATCCGTAGTGATTGCACGAAAAGAAGCAAGGCAACGGGTCATTTTTATCTTATTGGATATTGACATATGATAGTGAGACACTGATGTGACGTAACATTACAAAATGGCAACGTTATGACGTAACGATACAAGATGGTAGCGACGTGACGTTACAATACAGTTTAATATCGTTGTGATGTAGCGATAAAACCTGAAAACGTTGTGACGAACGATATAGCTTGACAACGTTGTGACGTCACGGTACAGTTTGACAACGTTGTCACGTAGCGATATACATGTGCCTTTACGATACAGCATAACAACACAATTGTGTTACGATGCAACGTTACCACACCATTACGTAAACTTCCGGTTATCGCAATTAGCCATACACGTTGAAATATGTGGTCTCTCAAAACACCGTGGAGTGGTCGGAAATCAGATGATTTTGCTTGCAATAAGGCATACATTTTGAATTGTATAGTCTCCTAATAAGCCAAAAAAAAGTTTAAACACAATGATAATATACTAGTAATAGAAAGTCTAATCTATTTTAGTATTTTAACATGTACAAATGTATTTCAAAACAACCATAAGAGTTATACTTAACTGATTTGCTTATGTAATAACATTGTAAAATTAGTCATACGGATACACAAGTAAAATTGTCAATTCATTCATGATCTCAATCCAGTGATGTTTATATACTGATTAGAATCGTCTCCTCATTCAACCAGGAAGAGTGTGCTTCAGTCAGAGTGCTCCATTTCCACAACCTACTTTAAGTTGCTATGCATCTTGGCCTCTGTAAGTCCCATTGGATTCTTTCACGTACGTACAAAATACATAATACGATTTATACAAGTTCATTTATTAAGTCAGAAATACAATGATTTAACTTTAAGCATTGTTTATAAGCCTTTAACATACACGCAATGTTACTTGAACACTAGTTTGATTGGACGGGAACACGCGTTATTATATGCCCCAGGTGGCATCGTCAGATACCCACTGTACGACAGCACGTAGGTCTCTTCGATGCCAAGGCTTTGGTGTTGGGTGTTAATGTTGACATACCCCTAATTTTCACAAGGAGGATGGAGCTTCTTAGGAAATTTGAGAGAGCGAAAACTGCATGATCCCTACAAAATCAAGTTACCTATGCTTAGGCAATTTAAGATGGGGTGCGCCATCTGCCACACCTTTAATTAGCCCTTGTGAACACACATTATGTTAGAGAGCCGTTTAGAAATGTTCAAATTCAAACGCTACGAATTTTAACCTACTAGTACAACACGTTAACATTTGGTACAAATTTACAGTAGTCCAATACAATTGTATATATTATGAACTGTGTCCGTTTGTACCTGTATGCTAGGTGTCCGTCCGTACGCGTACCGTCAATGATTATATACTATCATGTCCTCGTTTACAAACAATAATGATTCATTGTTTGATTACAGTGTTAGTCAACCTTGCCAGCGTGGATTTAACAACTTGTGCTGATAACCTAGATGACAAACAAACAGTATCTAGTCACTGTAAGCAGTGAGTACATGTATTATCATGATTGAAGTTTAAAATTTCGCCAGCTGTATCGTACTGACGATCATGCTTCACAATAATAACACTACATGCAGTAGACTAACGTGTATCAGATGTAGCATCTAAGCTGTCTTAACATCTGTTTAATGGTCTTATTTATCCTCGCCACCGGATAATCCATATGGGCGTGGCCCCCAGAAAAGATTTAGGACTCTTAGATTTTGAGGGAATAGTGCATGATACAGAAGATGCACCAATTCCAGAAGCATACCTGGTTATTTTACATGCCAGGGTACTGTTTTATCAAAGCATTTACGGAAAGCTTAAACTTACGATCACTTTCAAATTCTTTATCGTACTTTTGCAACTTTAAAGTGTGGTAAATGGAGCTGTAATACTAATAAATACTCAGCTAATGAATTCTTACAAACAATATATGTCCCCATTTCGCAAGTGTTGAAGAATTATACAGAATTTAAATTTGAACGTTAGTTTACGATGGCCGTAAGTATGTTGATAAAACAGTACCCTGATGTAAAGCACCCATACTTGTTAGTAGGACCTCGGTTTAAAGTCTCATCCGAAAGAATATTAGTAATTTTAGATGGCCAGTCCGGGATTCGAACCCACAACCCCGAGATCAGTAGTGTCTACTAGTCTCACGCTCTACCGACTGAGCTAAGCGGACTGACTGTCTTAACTGTTAAATAAAGGATACGTACTTGTAATGGAGTGTTTGCGGTGTATGCTTGTTTGTCGCTGACTTCTGAGAGATATGCTGGTACATGTATATTCTTCTATACAACCTCCGTATCTAGAGCAAACACCTTCTGTGGCTACAAATAGTGGTCCTTGTTTAGCGGTCGTTGTCAGTATATGCAATTGTTCTTGTTACAGGTGCAATAGGTCATTAACGGTAAAATAGATATAAACATGTATTTTTTATACTATAGGCTAAAAAAATATAATTCAATATTGTTTTTTTTTATCTTATAAATGTATTTTATCACTGGTACCTATGCATGAACGTGTTCAGATACGGACAGTACATTTGGACTATAATTCTACATGTTAATACATCCTTGGCTTCCTTCATTATTCCAGTAATGCTGTTAATTTAGTGAACTCTCGTCATTTGCCGAGTGATAACTGATTGATTTTGGTGATGTTCACTGATTGTATTCGTCTGTATCGATGTTGCTAAGCAGCGGTGGAAATAGGTTATTTCTCCAGACTCAGAGTGAGGGGAAAATCGCCTTTGTCCGATATTTCTATGAATTGTGTATAGCGCAAGGAAACAGAGCTTGCCTAGTGAATGGTGTTATGTTTTGACCATGGGATGTGACTCATTGTTTGTATATATGGTTGCGGGAAAAGAAGATAAATTTCCCCACACGTCTGGTAACTAATAGTCACGTGAACACATGAAGTCACCTGGATACAGACACAATATTGAATCTAAACTTTCATGTGTAGATTTTGCGTTCTGGCGGGAATAATTCCACGAAAGAAATGAATACATTTTTATGTATTCTATGAAGTTTGCGCTTTTATACGTGCACGTTGCATTGTGTTTAAGAAGAACTCTTGAATTACTCGTCAGAAGCTGCAGAACATGAAAGCCACAAAGAACAGTGTATATACAACATACATGCCTATTTCCTGAAGCCTGCGCAGGAGATTGGTGATGGAAATGCAGGAGATTTCAACAAAATGCAGGAATAAATGAAGTTAATATGCAGTTTTCATCTATGTTACTTGTAGGACAAAGCTATTTAAATTAATATTCGTTATCATTTTCATCATGCAAACAAAAATGTCAAGGGTCCAGTATTCAAGAAATGAGGAGATTTGATCAATTTGACGAAAATCATGCATGAGTAGAGTCTTAAATGCAGGAGACTCCTGCATGATGCAGGAGATCTGGTACGTAGGGTACAATTTGCTGTGACTATACATGAACGTGGTCCTATTTAAATAACAGTTCCGAGTGTTGTGAATTATGACCAAGATCAAATATGGCCGCAGTGTCTGTTGTGGTTACAGAAAATGACCATGTAGCTTATTTAGATCAGCAGCTCTCAGCTTTTAGCAAAAACTTTATGAACGTTACAAGTCGCCTGGTCTCAGCCCCACGGCAAGTATTTAATTAAAACACTGACCCGTCTAAATGACGTACTATGTCTGATTTTATGTAGCTTCGCTGTTGAAATTACTATACTTTGTAATATGAGGGTCTCGTAGTCAGTCCTTATGGCATAAATTGATAGGTAACTAAGTATTCCTTAACTGTTAAAAGATATTACGCATGACCCACATGACTATCGAACGTTGTTATTATTGTGTTACGTACCTCGACATTTCACAGGTTATGACAATATGGAGTAAATCGATCTACTTGTCCAATTTATGAACTAGTTTTTAGAATGACTAATTTAAGTTTTACGCTAGACCGTAAGCAACGTGTGCTTTTGACAGTCAAAATAAAATTACTTCAATTTCTCTTACGACTAATGTCTATTTTCGCTCGGCACCTATTTGAATAGAAGTGCTGTGTGTTTCTGACAAGGTAAACATTTCAAACGTTTACTTAGGTCGACGGTCCAGAAAAACTTATATCGTATTAAATATGGTATGATTACGCGAGGGAAAATAATAATTTTAATGACTAACGGTGATGATTAATAAATTAATTTGCATACAGGTAAATTTGGAGGTTTGCCTATCTGGGCACTGAACCGAATATGGACAAGCCATTCGAGTCTCGCTGACTTATGAGTTTATAAATGTACATTCGTCATTAGAGCCGATATGTACAGCTATATATTAAGATACATTATTCAAAATACACCTCTATTTAAAACGATCGTTCGGTCTATAACTTGTCATTCTGCTCTAGAATATTCGCTAGTCGAGTTAAGGTGTATTTTACTATCTTTACTACATTCTACTTCTGTTTGAATGAATGCATTTTATGTGAACTCTGAACGTGCAGTTTATTAAACATTAATCTATGAACGAACTCCTGTCTACTATATAAAAAACCAAGGATATCTCCAGGATGGTCAGTAAGTTTTATTATATTCAATGTCCAGAAAATGTTAATCTTAAGGCACATCTCAAATACTCATTTAACGATTACAAAGTATCGTTTGGCTTATACCTAAGTCCCAACCCGCGTACATGTATGCACGAGCCATTGAGACTGAAAGAATATCTAACATAATTGGACATGGGCGTAGGAGCGTCTTCAACAATGGGGTGGGGGACATTTGGCAACTTGGGGTAAACTTTTTTTGCTTGCTGCGTTCCCAAAGTAACTGCATTATGTCAAAATATGTCAACACATATTGTTGCCAAATTTTTTATACGTTTTCACCAATAACTGAAGGCACATTGCATATTAGGATATATATTAGGTCGTAAATGATACTTTTAGTCTGAATTATTGGGGGGGGGGGGGTCAAAAGATATGTTGCCCCTCCTCCTGTCAGACATTGTGGGGGTAGCCTGGACCCCCACCCCGCCCAAGATCCTACGCCCATGTTAGAGAACACCTAGTATTTAATATAATTATGATACTATATCGCAAGTTATCTGATATACAATAGTGCAACTATAGCGAGGTCTCAATTATTGTTCTTGGTATTTCAAACATTGGAACTATTTTAATCTAGAATGGCTTATAATTAGTAAAGAATGCGCACCCCGGTCCACTTTGCATTATTACCGTATGTCGCTATTAGTAAAAGTTAAAAGTTCAGCCGAACATTAAAAAATAAACAAGACTTTATTAAATTTGCGCGGTGCAACTAATAACTCCTTTTATTATACCAGTAATTTATTGATAAATGTGCTTCAAAATTGTAAGTTCGTTTTTTAGGTAGTATTAAATGAAACAATTCTGGTGTACGTGACATTCACACAAAACTGTAACAGCTTGACACAGTCGCTGTACGAGAAGTGAAATAGATCTCGAATCTACTAGAAGTTTCTCAACGATTCAATGATTCATATCGACTACTTGCCACCGTGGCCAGATACGCGTCTTCAATGTTTACATTTTTATCACGTGATTGTTTACATCATATGACCTACTTTTCTATACGGTATGGTTTATAATATATGTACATAATCTGAGTGATTAACATAAGTTGGTGCGCTATGTTCACCATGCTTGAGCAGAACTTAATAATGGCGATACAATTTTGGGGTCACGAAACAATGTCAGGCAAATTCTGATGAAATTTTCGCTACAAACGTGGCCTTCGTATGTAAATAAGCCGGTATTTAATATTCATGAGCCGGTGCGCTCACGTGACTCGGGCTAAAAATAGAATAAGTGAGGTCATATATAAATAAAACCAAAATATTTCACAACGCTTAGTAAACGTTTGTCTATCGTCAGAGACACATCTTGGATATTCTACAGTGTTCTTATATCATTACTTTTTAAGCGTTATATTTGGAAATATAGCAAAGGTATGGCTTTACAATCAGATCTACTTTTTTGTACATAGGTGTTACGATTTTCTACTTTTATCGAATTTCATTTAGATTTCTAATTAATAGGCTATTTATTGATAAATAGTATACAGTATGTATATTCTATGAAATAACTTGATTTTTTTTGTAAAAAAAGACACGTTCAATGTTTCAATTGATTGTAAGTGAAGTATACAAACGTTCTGCACAGGATTACACGTTCGCTGCAGTTTACCGGTATCATTAATTGCACGTGTTTTAAAACAATAATCTATTTGGTGTTCGTCTTGACAGTGCAGACGTCACATTAGACAGTTGTTGGTGTCGCTTTGTATTTAACGTTAACGTTATATCTTATATTTTGGTATTTTAAAGTTTTTTATTATTGATGTTAGCATTGGTGGCTGAGAGTAGTTGTTTTCATGAGTATGCAAAAATTGCGGTTGCGGAATGCGGTTTGGTATGGTTGGCTGAACACTGTAGAAACGGAATTCCCCCCCGATTTTGATGCGGACTGCGCATGCGTCAATGACATAATGGGCGTGATTGACAGGATGGGGCGGAGTTTAACCATTGCCCATTCATACGTGTACAGAATATCGGTTACTAGCAGGGAGTGGAGAAACTTAATGGGAGCATGAAATAGGTCGTCAAATTGATCATGATTTCAAAAGTATGTATTAATGCAGAAATGAACAGTCGATTTTGATCTTTACCTAAGACACATATTTAATATTAGATCTATCCCATATAAAGCATTATAATTATAACGCAGCTTATAAATTTTGGCGCTTAATACATGGTTTATAACGGAGACTGATAGCGCGAGTTATTTTTACATATTTTACACGTACAATACACGCATGTGATCTGTAGATTTATAGGTATATAAACCTTAGGAATTAGATCGGAAGCCAATAATCATTCAAGTGTTCATAGGTCAGTAGGCCTATAAAACTATATTATAGATTATAGAGTTGGCGGGAAAAATAATTTATACAGTACAGTAGCACCTCGTTGCCTCAAACCATGTACGAAGAAAAATATAATTTTAGAGCATTTTTTTTCAGTTTTCCTTCATCAGAGAGAAAAATGGCATTTTGATGTAAAATCACAATTTTATTGTAGAAAACACCATCCAAGACTAAACGGATTCCATGAATGCATGCAGATACGCTAGCTTCTCAGGGACTTTAATTTACAGAATATTATTTCTGACAGTCTGTATATTTTTTGTTTTTATTCTTTCAGCTGTAACTATGGTGATGCACGGACAGAATGAGTTGTTAGATCTATTTCTTGGCGGGAAGAATAATGATGTTATAATGAATGTATTTGATCATGGGGTGGAGAGAGAACAACAATTAGATGATATTATAGACCCGTATGACGACATGTCTCTATTACGTGGGATGGGGTTTGAAACGGCGCAGGATTTCTCTGGTCAGTATACTTTATAACCACTCGTGTACACATTGCAAAATTTCTAATGATTAATTTCAGCTCTTTGTGAAATAAATACACTTTACATAAATGAAATTTTCAACGCCTATTTCATTATTTTTTAAATAATGTATCAGTACACTGTATTTTGAAATGTTTGAACTTTTAAACTAGATGTATATGTATGTTCACAATACCAATCTGTCTGTTACTAGCATATGTGTTCTTCTCCGAGTAGCGTGTACATTTTAGTAGACTGCTTATGAGTGTAACACCAAGGCTCCTGATAATTACACATATACAGTGTATCAGTAAGATTAAACAAAATTGAAACCACATCTATACAGGTACCTAACAATGTTCACATTTAGCTATATGTACTAGTAATGAATTATTCACGTATGTTTATTAAGGTTACTCTGTATTCTACAGGTGATATATGTTCTGAAGTAGAAGTGGTGTCAGAAGTGGTAGAGATCCCACAGGAAGCTACAGAACTACTAGTCGTACCAACACCCTATACCTCACAGTCGGATCCGGGATGTTCAACAATTAACCAAACTACAAACTTCTTCCAGTTTCCATCTTTAAATACAAACGAAGAATTCACTACAATAGATCTACAAAGTTTTCTCAATGATGTGGTTGATGAGAATGATGATAATCAACTAGATGATGCTGAATCTATCATGTCATACACAGCATCACCACTGATGCCTGCATCGCCTGCATCTTCATATATCCCTTCATCTCCTGCCTCATCTATACCACAAACACCAGACACTGCTAGCTCGTTAGGTTCTAGCGCTGGAAACGTTCCTGCATTTGTGAAGGAGGGGTTGAAGCTTGCTATCAAGTCTAAAAGACAGAGGGAAGGCAAGGGAGATTTGAAGGTCGAATTTGTTGCCCCAGAGCCTGAACAGGTAAGAAAACATTTATGTTATTCTTTTACATGTTCCCTAGTAAAACCCAAACCTTGTCTTAATGTTAACTGGTTTGTTCGGATTCTTCAACAAATCATTTGCCCCCAAAATGGCATATTTTATATGAATACTTTATATGAAGCTATATGCTTAGTCAATATTTTCACACAAGTAAGATACACATGCATTATATTAGGTAAATTATCATTTATATTCTATGAGTAACTCAGTTGATTGAGCATATTGTTAAACTACTTACAGCTGACCCAGGAGGAAGAACTAAAGCGGGTCGAGAAGAGAGAGAAGAATAAATATGCTGCACAGAAATGTCGAGAGAAGAAGAGAGCTAGAGCTGATGTGTTAGAAAAAGTATGTAGACTTTCTATATGTATATCTATCTTTAGTTTTTCTTCTTTTGAGAACTTTTAACTTACCGGTATCCGCCTAATTTAAGCCATTTTTACTAACCAAGTCGCCGTTTGTAATGATGCATCGGCTGATCTACCCGGTATTGCAGCTAGCAGGTCGAAGATTCTACCAAATATGGAAACTATAGTCATGGTAAATTTTTTGTTACGGTTGGTAAAGGTGTCCTGCAAATGTTAATTGACTCCTCTGTCAGAATATGTGCTTATGATATTCTTTGTTTCAACTTTGACTGTATGTTGTCATTGTTGTTTTCCAGGAAACAAAGAAACTACAGAAGGAACAATCGAAGCATAAACTGGAGATCCAGAAATTGCTTGACGAACGAGAACACCTTATGGACATCATAAACGTACACCGAGCTGTATGTCCCAAGTTTCGCTCGAAATCATCAGCCATGTGATTGATTTCAACCCCGGAACCTGACTGACCTTGGCATAGTTTCTCTGGACTTGTCAATTTTAAAATCATATGAGTGAACTCTACTTAATGCATGTCCGTTGTGATAGAAATATCCACTTGTTAGGTATGCAATAAGAGAGATATTCTCTCCAAGTATTTATGGTGAATTAGTACAATTTGTAAGAACCTGCTTCTGTCTGGAAATTATGTAAGCATAATTATGATCACGTCTGTATTTGTAAAGTAGGACTCCTGTACGTTGTGGTTAATGGTTAGGAATTGTTGACATAATATCACTATTTGGTGATGTTTGATTTTCTGGTTCAAGCATTGTCTGTTTATTTTGGCAGAGAATGCCAAACTAATATGAGATAATTGTATGTACATGTACTAATTCACTAGATTTGGACGGTGGTTGTTTGGCGCCTGGAAGAGGGTAAAAGATTGATTAATGTGTTAGACAATTAGGTTTCTATACCTGTGTTGGTGACGTGGTATTTATGGTGCACTGTCTCCATATGATATATACCTGAACGTAGTTCTACTAGCATTTACAAGTACATACCGTATTTAACCCAAATATCTATCCTGTCACATTTTAAAGGTATTGTCGGCTTTGTTGTTAAAATCTGTCACCTATTATAAATAATTTGGATTAAATGGGTGTTGTTATTGAAGTATGAATATCAATATTGGTCCTGCTTCAATGTTGTTACGTAAGTAGATCCAAGTAATTATTCAATTGAAGATATACAAAAGTATTAAGTGACAGCCAAAATATTAAGTTATAAACATGTATAATAAATATTGAATAATATTAACTACCTTATAGGAATATTGAAGCCGATAGATTATTTGTGTTAACAGAATTTGTACTTTGTTGTAATAATGCTGAATAGTTGAGTGTGTAAGCCCACTAGAGGATCTGATGATGCAATTTAGTCTCACAGGACTCCTCTGTTACACAATTTGCTTACGTTCGATTTACTTTGTGCAGTCAATACAGCAAGCTTTCATCTTTTTGAAATGTTTGTATGTTTGATAAGTTGTGCCTAGTCATGACATTGCATTACAAAGTGGGAAAGTTTATCAGAGTCATTGTTACACAATGTCTCTGGTTTTATGAATGAGATGTAAATAGATAATTGTTATCTATTTTACTACATACTGATTGTTATAAACTGATATGATGGTGTTTATTAATTGGTCCTATCATGTAGTACTTACTGAAATACTAGAAGCTGAGTTTCCTTGCAACGAGGCTTCCGATTGGTTTAAAACGAAATTTGAAAACTCGAAGCTGACTTTCCTTATAACGACGCTTCTGATTGGTTGAAAAGTGAAAATTGAAAACTCGAAGCTGAGTTTCCTTGTAACGAAGCTTCTGATTGGTTTAAAATGTATTTGTTACTAGAAGCTGACTTTCTTTATAAGAACGCTTCTCTAATTACTTGTTATAATTACTAGTTTTTATCATACACATAATTCATCATTAGACATGTAGTTATGTTCAGGAATGTGCTGGGTGCATCGACCCGGTCGTATTGACTTGTTATCGTGTATTTGATATGTAATTTGTATGTTACCAGTACTGTGTACTTGATCATGTATCGAAGCTCTTGTATTATGTTGAGTTTGTACATATACATTGTAACATTTAGGATATTAAAATTGTTGACATATTTAAGCATTCACTAAGCGGAATGTGAGTTCTTGTGTTAAAAACACCTTGAACCTTGTTTCATGTTTCATAATGGTCACTGTTTGTTTTAGGTTGGTAACTTAATCTAGGTGACCAAGGTGACCGTTTTGTTACATTATGATAATACATGTGTTCTATCATATATTAAGCAAACCCAATTACATGACCACATTCTTGTCAAAGTATCTTCAAACTTTGTTTAGATCTACATTTATTGTGCTAGTGCTAGTTTTATTTGTCAGTAAGGATTTATTTTTCTATTGACTGAGAACAAATGGTCAAACTGTTTTTGATATTATATTTTACACAATTCTGTGCGTATTGAATATTGTATTGTTTTTGAGATAGACAATAAAATATATGAAAAAATATACAATGTACACGGAATTGTTTTCACCTACATAATTTGTACTGGAATCGTTAAATCACTTATTTTCGTGGGGAAAGAATTTCGTGGATTTATGTAGAATTCAACTTTCGTATTTTGTTTTGTAAATTTGTGGATACCAAAGCCCGGATGGTGAAACCATTGTTCGGTATTTGTCAGATGGGTTAATCATGGGGTTTATATTGTGGTAAATCTCAACCACGAAATCAACGAAATAATGTAAAATAATGATTTTACAGTACATGTAATTTTCCAATTGTTGTTATAAAATCTCAGTATAGAGGTTCACAATGTTTGCAAGCATGAAGGTTCAATGGAATGTCGATCATTGGTCGGAAGCAGTATGCGAAATCCAGGTATGCTAACGAAAAGTCACACAAAAAACTATTGACATCGTACATTTGGTGACGGAAGCCAATCTGTTGCTGTGTATGAACAAGTCATTTACAAAACTACACCAGTTGGTCTAGGTTGGTGCATATAACTGCAACTGGAAGATGCACATCATTTATATTCCTCCGAGTGGGGTGCGGCAACCTCCGAGAAACGGCATTTCATTTTATCTACATTATTATGATGCATGTATAACATGATTGCGATCTTATGGAAAAGACACACCATACATAGCACGATATTGTGAGTTTCCTACAACAGACAATAGCAGTTCCAAGGTTGACCCGTGTACACGCATGGCTAAACACGTGCGTTGACGAATCTTACATGGTTGTTCTTGTCCAGCATACTTTGTTGGCGATGCAGTCTAACGTTAGTAATCGTATCTGTAAGATTTGTCTCCAAATGTTGATGATGAAAACTTGCAGACACTTGGCAGTGCGTTTGGGTTTTCTTTAGATTTTCTCAGCTCCGCAATGGAGGACTGTTTTTCATATGTTTAAGTGATGAAGATAACAATATCAAAGTCAGACTTCAAATGGTCATATTGCAATTATGACAGTCTAAAACAGGTGAGCGCCAAGTAGTAATGCAGTTTATCAGTCTACCTACCCCCAGATGTTTTAATTTTTTTTATACTTGTAGGTATTCATTCTAGCGGTTTAGCTAAACAAATGAATGTGTTATTACCTCGCAGAAATGAGACAAGTTAATTGTATTTAAACTATTTATAATTCTTCTTTATGCTGCTGACGACACAGTTATATTTGGCGACGTTGAATCTGAATTTTATATACGCTATTCTAAGATCTTAAGACGTTTGGTCACACAATTTAAACGGCACCGTATTAACTAATAGAGGTATTGAAATGAAGATTAGAATAGCATTGAAATCTTGAGAAGGACTGAATCAAAACTAGTTATAAAATATTTAAAACTCTATCTTCGAACTGTGGCTAGTCTATTCACACTTTGGCCTGGATTTTGCCCATAGAATTTCAGTGAAAAGTTAGAGCTCTACTTAACTATTAAACTTTAGATCGAATACCGTTTTAAATGTCCAGGATTGGAATGGTATAGTTAAATGCTTCATAGTGAACAACATTACTGGCGATGATATAACGTTAGATATAACCAAGATATGAAAAACGCTTGATGAATATTTTTGTGACCTTGAAAACCACTCCTGAAAATTCTTTCGCAAATCACATCCGGAAATACACATTTCGTATACAGTAAGTGTTCTAGTATAACAGTCTAACACAAATAGACGCGAAAATATTGTAAATACAGCTGTGTTGTGACGAAAAGTACATCTTTGACAGGACTGACGTATTTCGGTGACTTCAATACATGTAACTTATAAAGCCCTGTGTTGATGAATGCCCGTGCAACACAAGTACACGTGGTAGGGGCTATTTTATTGATTTGCCGATTTATCATAAATAAATGTAATAATATCATCTGACACAATTTTTAGACTATACGGGCCCTGCTTTCATGCATCTTAATAACTATACTACTCTGTTAAGGTATGAGTGTTCTTTTACTGGAGCAAGTATCTTGCGTCTAGATGCAATGTGAATTCTACTTTATTCTTTCAGAAAACATATGGAAACATCTCAGATGCACGCGCCTCGGATCACCGACCCATAACAACCTAAGAATATTATTCAAACACCCGTGCGGCACTCTCACAATAATCGCGCCACGGTGTACTATTGCGAAATCTAAAAATAGTTCATCGGTTTTCCGCTTTTCTGTCACATGAGCATGCGCATTCATCGTCATGTGGCCATGAATCACGTTTGAGCGTCTAATGAATATTGATGAAGTGTATTTGCATAAGGTGTGGGTATAGCAGGGAGAAATACTAACTAAAGGAAGACCACTCATTTACTCTTCCATATAATTATGTACAACGAAAGACAACTCGCAGTTATTTTGAAACTGATGACAGGCGATTAATACATCAGACGCGGCTCCTGAATTTGTTTTTTTTTGGGGTGGGGGTTACAACAAAATACACTATTATTAGCACTCTGTTAGAATGCATCCCTAACAATTACTGAAAATATATATAGTCTTTTTTCTTCGTTATCAGGCTGATGTTAATTAAACTTAAAAACATGCGTCGAGTTGGTGCATCATAAGGGCAAACAAATTTCAAAATAATATAGATTCTACATAAGAATAATTTATAAACCTACACTTATTAAAACAACCCAGCTCACCCCAGGGACGTATGCGCCAAAGAAAAATAGGAATCGAGGGCCGTTCAATATAAAATTTAATGACATTTTGAATAAAACGGCTCTTATTTTATGCCGACGATCACTATATATATATTTAATACAGACGGGATTTTGTATATCCGCCGGGCATTCTCTCCCATTCTATGATTAAATGCTATTCTTTATGAGCTCACATTACAGTATGACAATGTAGAAAGCTTAATAACGTATATTTGGTATATGATATGTAATGTCTAGAATGAAACTGAAAAAAGTACATGGATCATATACTGTATTTTTTACAGCGAGTGTACGAAATTACAAACGTGCAGTAGCGTGCGTTACGTCATTATGCAGCAGTCAATATCTGCTTGTCCCCTGGTGAATTAGACATTTTTAATTATTTGATGTCTTAATTCCGATCCTGAAAACAATGCTTACTGTCTAAATACGCGGGACTAGGACACGTAATCACGTAGTAATTCCCGTGTATTTGACCTTGGAGTCGATAACTCCTGTAGGTAAGATTCGTCTGTATAATCCCCCTGTATCCGTTCCACCCCCCATCATATTGACTGGATCGTGGCATATTGAACACCCCTCGTATGAATAAATTTAAATTTCGCAAAGTTGTGCAATTCATAATAAACGCTTACTACAACATTTTGTTCAATCGATTAAGCTATAGTATTTTGTAATTTACTATACAGGTACCAATGATCGACAGAAGTTTATATATTCGCCGCAAAGTAAATCGGGTACCAAGTCGATTGTGATAAATAGAGCCGCAAACATTGAGAGTGTTCATATTAGGTGCATATATTCAGTAGAACGTCGCATGGCGTTTTACGGAAGGTGCTCCTTTTGTCAGCCGCTTACTTCGTACACCATGATTGACGATAGCTAGTTGCTTACGCTGGGTCTTGCTCTTTTCACAGACAAGACCTTAGGGATTCGTGGATCCTTTTCTGCAGACGGGTAATGGACGCATACCCACATTGTGATTTTAGATGACTGTATCTAAATCCTGGTCTACCTGTCACGAGGCTGTCTCTAGAGCGGTTGCGCTGTCTTTCCTGCACGAGAAAGCTAAGCAAGAGACAGTTAAGGGACTAGGTGGACCCCCAGGGAAACACTCTTGGGACCTTTGGTGTTTTTTTAATCGGGTCTCATTTGTGTCGTCCTCTGGGGGATGTTATCTCGTCAAATAAGAACACAGTGGATAGCACTTTCAGCAGAGATTTGGGAGGACTCTAAGAAAGGTACGTTAAGTCAATTACCATTTTCGTATAACGCAACACAGACGAAATGTAATCCACGGAATCCAGTTAGTGCCATATGAATAATCGTGCCTCGCATCAAGAGGGCGAGGGGCGATAATTGTGCGAAACACGAAGCAAGACGCGACAATCGGGCGATACACGAAGCGAGGCGCGATATTCAAACACGAGATCTCGTTCTGTCTCAGTATCTAAAACCACGAGATTTCGCGGTAGAATATCGTGCCTCGCTTTGTGTGTCGCGCGATCCTCACGTGTCGCTTCGCATCTCGTGCCTCGACACAGGAACGCGAGAGACGAGAATGTCGCGACACACGAAGCGAGGCGCGATATTTCAGCGCGAGACACGAAGCGACAGGCGAGAATCGCGCGACACACGAAGCTCACAGTTGGCGACGCTGTAATCAAACCATCATCGATGGTGAGAAACCTTGGTGCAATGTTGGATTCACATTTGGACATGGATAAGCATGTAAACCTGTTTCACGGTCGTGTTTCATGCAGATCCGAAAAAAAAGTCAAATCAGACAATATTTGACTGTTGATGCAACCGAATCCCTTATCAATTCTTTAGTAACATCAAGGCTAGATTACTGCAATTCGTTACTGTGTGACTTCCCTAAAAACATTCTGAATAAACTGCAGAATATTCAAAATACTGCTACCCGCCTCATCACAAGGACACCGCGTTACAATCACATCACTCCTGCGCTGAAGGATCTTCACTGGCTGCCTGTACAATACAGAGTAGAATCAAGATATTTTGACTCATGTTTGGAAAGTCCCCTGGCTACATCAGTTCTAAGCATGTTACAGGTATATACACCACACAGACAGCTTAGGACTCAGAATGGCTCTGTTCTTCTAGTTGTGACGATCTACATAAATATGATATAATAATAATCTTGGAGACGTCCATGCAAAGTTTTAGTAAAAATTATGAACATGGTAAAACACAAAACATCAGTCCGGTTAATTTTGGATACCTCCTCGTATATGTGTTGAGTTAATATTTAGCTTTGGGACTATCTAATGGACACTTAAAGAAAGTTTGAATACGCCGACTATAAGTGTCGACACTGACCTAGAAAAATCCAACTCCATGGTGTCGGGTACGTTGCACTTTTTTAAAGGACATGACAATTACTGCATACATTTAGGAGTCGTTGCGATGCCATATTTCGGGATGAGTAGGTGTCAGCAAGTAACGTCATTATGGGTCATTGACGTCGCACTTGCGGCGATGTTCGTTAGTATGTCTCATATCTCCAGTAACGTTAACGTTACTCTTCTATGCATGTTTATGAATTTTCGTCATTATAATTAAAATAGGCTGAAGTTACGGTATGAACAATTCAGTTTTTTTTAAAGATATATTTCGTTTTTCTTAGAAAATATAGGTTATTCTGGAAATCCCGTTCGCTTTTGTATAAACAAGCAGTGCATAATATGGATAAGACATTACTCAAGACATATGGCTAGTTTCAATAAATTCGAACGATTTAAACATCATTTAAAAGTCATTCAAACCTGGACAACGTCATGATTTTTATATGTCTGTATTGCTGAATTTAGCAAAGTGGGTGCGAGAGGACCCTAAATAGAGTGTACCGCAGGCTATATACTGTATGTCAACATATTCTGATGGTTTGTTTGGAGAATGCCTTTGAATGATAGCTTCTTAGAATGCAATGAACAATTCTATCTAATTTAGCACCCAGCGTGCATAGGCGGGAAGTTTCAATATTTATAAAACACCCCTCGTATTAATCTAAAACACATGGAAAGAAATCTCAAGAACTAGGTCGTTGGTGTTATCAATGTAAGTGATGTACTCCCCTTATCTTTAGAAGCATATATACTGACCCACTCTTGTACACGAAGGCCACAGTGAAATAGACAGGTACCACATAATGACCGTACCAGGTCGGAGGATGTTTTCATCATGCATGGAATGTATTCGCGCGAAAATAGGTGGAATCCGTGAGTTATGTATGTATCTCATCATCTTATTATGTTCAATTTGGTGCATTCTAGACTTTTACTCTGATTAGAGCATGCTCCATCCGTAGATATGAACAGGGATTCTATAGATATATAGAAGATCCTGATATGAACCAGGACAGTTATAGCCTTAGCATGGCATAAGACATAATGTTGATGAAACGGTATGCGGTGGTTTTAACTGACTCGGGGATGGCTAACTAAGCTTTTAGTGTATCAAATGCGAACATGTTCAGTGCCCTTCTATTTGAATGGAGATTTCTTAACATACGGTATCTCAGGATTCTTCTGTTTACTTAAGTTTAGTAGGATGGATAATTAGCAGGTTATTCAAAGAGATGGCTACAGCTGAGAAACCTTTGATAAAACGCCTATATACAGCAAATCATGTATCCGGCAGTCGAACGCAATAAATACGTAAAGTAAGTGTAAAATAATCATGCAACCTTTATATAATGTACAATGCACAATGTTGAAATGAAGCTGTATCGGACTAGACATACTTATCATATGTTTTGTGCATCATCCAGAAAACAAACATTTAGTGAGGCCTTAAGGTACCGGTAGAACTGGTGAAACATATTTGTTGCTAAGTTTTGCAATAAAAATGTTTCACTTACCGCTAATATAAAACATATATACTGATACTACAGACTGTAGGATAACTCAAGACAGTCAATTGGCATTGCGCCAGAGCAGAGGTCGCCCCTCCTGTTGGTTGTTAGTCGAAGGCTGCTTGGCGAAGGCTTTCAAGTTAATCCATAGGACCACGTACTTACAATTTACCGTTAAAATTGATTTAAAAGGTATTGATTGGCAAATGGCGTAATGTCAGTTGCTTGTGGTCTAGTCACTAGTCAATTATTTTAAACATTCGAATCTATGATTTCAGATATCGGTATATCATCCACCATAGTAGTGGTCAGCATTATGTCCTATGGGTCACGTCATTTGGAGACGTCATTGGTTAGTCATGCACATACATCATCAGCATCATACCAGACGACAGTACAGACTATCCACCATAACAACCTAGACCATTCACAGACATACCTTTGCTATACAAACGATCCACAACTATTCAAGTCTATACGATCGCGTTCTCAAGTATTTGCCGCCAATATCAGTGCTGAACATTTCGCGTTTATTCTTTTAGATTTTAATTTAGAGAAAATATTGAAGACAGACTTCTTAAAGCATAGCGACAGCGTTTGTGTTACAAAACAAAGCGATGCATATTTGTACCATTGCTGTGCATACTCTCCAAGCGAGGGTGATACGTTTAAACATGAACGGAAAAGTAACTCTATCTTTTCTTATTACAGAAAAGAAATAGAAGATAATTTTATTCGAATAGAAGACTTCATTGAAGGAAAGCCATTATTTGTGCAACAGTTAGTTCAAGTTGGTTTGTCAAACAGGAATGTTAATATAAGCATTGCTGCTCAACATAAATGCAAAGTGGACACTGTTTCGGACCCCTATCCGGAAGTACACATCACAGTGGACTTAATAACATCTGACCACGAGTTAATACATAAAACATTCCATTGGTATTTGTAATACCACTGTAGAAGTATACATGTATGTGTTCTTTTAAGAAAAACAAGAAACTTATCTGCACCATAGGGTTCAATTTATTAGCTTTTAACCATTTTTGCGCGCCACTTGTATCAGCAAACACCAAGAGCTTAATAACTTTCTTGAACCGATCATATCATACAATTATACGTGGAGAGATCAAAAAGTAATGAGACAAACGCTTTAAAATGATAATTCTTCGTGATTTAAATAAAATAAGTTTGTTTTAACTTCTGAAAGTTTGATATCCATCTTATACTAACTGAAGAAAACCGATTCAGAAAAAACGATGTAAAATATCATCTTATATTCTGCAAAATGGTCGAAAGTATCGTGTGATGTATGATGTAAATTGTACCATGGGACATAGATTTGCTATTTTGGTTTGATATGCATGATGTTGGTATTCTTTTTATAGTTAGCAGACAAGAGCATAGTTCATTTGCGGATCTAGCTATGTACATTTCCGTTCGTTGGTCTGTCAGAAGACCAAATAGTTTCCGTTCAACTTAAGATCGCTTGGCCCTAGGACCTTCAAACTTCATATGGCCAACATCAGTAGATGGCCCCTATTGATTTTGTAGGTTAAGGTCACTGTAACCTTCACCATTTGAAATGATTTCCGGCAATAATGCTGCCGTTTTACAAAAATCTGTTGAATCCCACTATATATTTTAACCAACGAAAGAATAAAACATTGGCTATATTAGGCCGAACCAATTATTAATTATGGTAAAATATGAAATTATGTAAATGAATACTAAAGATAGGTTATGGGAATATGTCTGAGTAACAAGTAATTAGGAATGGCAAGCAATACGGAAATCCCCTACCTGGTTTCCAATGTTTCTGTTGCTATGGTAACCCAACATTTTGTCCAAAACAAACAAGAGCGGTCACTGGACAGCTCGCTCCACTATTCTGTCACATCCTTTGATAGCGTAAAATTTATTTCTGTTTTCTAAGTAAAAAATGCTCGATAGAGTTACATCCTCCTGGATAAAGACTGGGAACAAGTGTGACAAGTTTCAAACCAATATGTCAATGCACTCTGAAAATATTTGAGGTGGTATGTAAACTTTAAAATTACCATTATGCCTGCGACTGACTGTAATAACTTCCATATGCTTCAAATAGTGGAGCTAAACATAATAAGACATTCATTACCTCCTAATTTGTCAAGTTTCATGAAGCTAGCTTGAAAACTGTTTGAGTTATGACAGGATCCAGATTTCTTGACGGACGGACGGACTGACGGAGAGCAAACCTATAGTCCCCTCCGGTTGAAAACTGGTAGGAGCCTAATAATGCATTTGAACTAGGAATATTTTTGACACAAAATAAGTCTCACTGCAAAAGCTTCAATAACATCCGAACAATGGTTAAGGACAAACATCGCGTCAATGTGTCCGCCCACGTTACTAATATCTGGGAGATATAAATATTGGGACAAGAAGCACATGATCCCATGATAATTTATTCACAAAGTACATACATAATATAATGAGAAACAACAAGTATCTGTACATAAATTACATGCATATATTCCCAAACACACACGTTGTATGCATTCAAAATTACACATACATTTCTACATAATTGTACCAAAATCAAACACTCATAAAATGATTGGATATGCAAAAGTACAAAAAATTATTTATCATTTCATTCATAAATTGGCTACATTAATAAATAATTAAGATATTACCATAGTTCAACAGGGGTAAAGAGGCTTGTTGTAGATTAATGTAAGAGGGGTTATAATTTGTTCCAACTTTGCAAACAAGCAGAGTATCATGTTAATGAAAGAAAACTACAGAAATAATCGTAGGACAACAAACAAGTGTTTCGAATTTAAGCTATTGGCCATTTCAATTTGGGTTTCTCTCTCTCTAAATTTGCGTATTCAAGGGAAGGCAACTACTAATATAAGCATGACCACCTACAATTATGCTTTGGTTATAATATGATACACTGTTCATATACAAAGTTTTACGAAATGTTATTATTTGGAAAAAAGTAAAACTGTTGCCAATGCACACGTAGTACATGTAAAGGAGAAAAAGGCATACAAACCTTGCACGCAAATCTCATTATAAGATCAAATTTGTTACCATGATAAGTTCAGCACATACTTAGCACTTCAGTTGAATAAAACAACAACTGAATTTAGCACTTCTGTTTTTTTCAAGGGTAAGTAACTCTTGAACTAATTCTCAAATCAAACACTGAAGGTATTTTAACATATTATGCACAATAATTAGTCAAGTTCCCAATAACATATATCCCTTGGTAAAAGGAACTTCATGGTACATTAATATTAAGTAAATTAAGACCTGAGTGAAACGTAGCAATAATACCTTGGTCAAAAGAAGCATCTGTTGTCGCCGATGTTTCTATATTGTGTCCAGAATAACGTGAAATTTACAAATATTGACTGGAATGGTCTACTATTGCAAAATAGGTTACTTAAATAAACAAATATGGTCTATTGTATGCTAAAATAACACGGATACATCATGCGCATTTGATTTTTCCACAGCATGGCTCATACTAAATTTTTCTGCCTTTTTCATTATCCTGGGCACACTATACAGTTATCACCAATTATACACATGCCAACTGCTTTCAACAGCTGTGTTTGATTTTTTATTGACTGCCTGCTTAAGAAAGGCTAGGCTGTACAAATAAGTTCACACATACCTATCAATACAATAACATAACTTAGATAGTATTGCTGATTATAAGCATCTATTGTATTGCATGCATTTATATATTTCATTCATAGAACAACTTAAACTTTAAAGTACCTTAAAGGGAAATAAATCCACACTGACAACTGACTGGTATATATTCTCAAGTGAGACCTTGAATCAACACAGTTTCAAAGGCTGGCCTTAAAAAAATCTTTGTTGGAAATTACCTAACTTGAAATATTATAGGTTGGTGGGGGCTTATTTATCCTTTTAATACACTCTCCAAAAAGGCTTAACAGTCGAGTCACTGGGATTTCCATAACCGGTAAAGTAACTTCAAAATAATTTTTTAAAGTCAGCCATATGAAGAAAAGTTTGTATATAGTACAAGGTAGTCTGTCAATTTGATTAGAACACTAGATTTTCTCTCATCAACGGATTGCAATGATACCAGCTTCTAGCAGTTTCTCAATCTTTGATGCAACATCAGGATTCTTCAGATGTCTAAAAATAGAAGGAAACATGCATACAATTACTGGTATGTGAATTATTCCAATTGGATATTAATATGAGGTGAACTCTCTAATACTTTGGTACAAACAAAACCTTACCATTAAAAGTGCTCAATTATATTAAAATATTTGATCAAACTAGATTTTATAAAGGATTTAAAAAAATACTTTTAGGAGTGATGTAACAGGGAGTATGCAGTAGGAATAGTGTGAGCGTTTCTCTGAATATAGCACATCCTCTCTACAGCAATGTATCCATTGCGAAATGCAGTGTTTGAATGTTATCCAGAACAAATGATGTACTAATATATTACTTGGTATAATAACTAATCAACATAATAGAATACTTACTCCCTTAAAGCATTTGGATCTTTCTGCATTTGTTCTAGAATCATTCTCATGGCTGGATCACTCAGTATAGATTGTATTTCTGGGTTTTCCATGGCTCGTTTCCTCACAGCTTCTGGATCGCTACTTTCCTGTACGACTGATGATCGATAACCATTCTGGGCTTCCTAATAATATCATATAAACATTGTGTAGACAATAAATAGACAATTAAATACTTAGACAAGGTTTTTGACACAAAATTACAGGTCTCCCACAAAGGTCTATAACTCTGGCAAACATAAGCTGACCTAAAATTCCTGATAATATGCACAACTATGCTTGGTACAAAGTTGATGGCTCATTGCAAAACTATGGTAACTACATCAATTTATAGAGGCATGAACCATAGTTTTGTACTGAAATATTCATGTTATGTTTCATTGAAATCAAACCAGTGGTTAAGGAGAAGAACTGAGGCACAAACAAACTTAATGAAATCCTTCAAGACAGATACTCAGCACAAAATCAATATTATAATGGATGTCCTAAGTCAGAGGTCAACTTTGACAAGCTATATTAAAGTCCAGGGTTACAGATTAATTTGTTGACAAACATTAAGGCAGGGGAATCCAAGACATCACGTCAATTGGCTAAAACTTATAGACTATGAACCACAGGATTTGAAATTGCAACAATTTCATAAAGTCACACAAAATATTATTTTAACAGAGATTCTTGTACATTGCTTACTGGCAACATTGACTCAGATAGGGTTATGAGATATTGACAATTCTTACAGTTGGTAAATTTTACAAAACACTTTCAGGAAAAGGAGAACAACACCTCAAACAACAGTGTGAACTTGTAAAGTTTGACTTCTCTAAAATACAACAAAATGGGATAGAAACTTACTGCACAATTTGGATCTATTTCAAGAGCTTTTTGATAAGCCTGTGCAGCCTTAGAGCTCTCCTTCATTGCTGTGTATATAGCTGCTTTTCTCAAATATCCCTTAACTGAAATCAAATGATAAATTATAAAATATTATTTACTTATTTATAGCATCAAGAAATTGGACTATATCTTAACCAGTAATACCTTCCTTCCATATGGAATAGCATCTCCTCCACATGTGAAGAAATATCAACATTGTTGATAAAATTTTCATGGAAGGGTATAGCTTGGCTAATTTGACAAGAGCCTGACCGTTTGATTAGCATAATTTAACAGTTGATATATTACCTACGATTCAACACCGATAGTATGTTTTCATAGTTGGGAGTATCACGAAGATGCCCGAGATGTAATAGAAACACAAATTTGAAATACTGATATCGCACGATTTGCTTGCGGAAATTGATATATTCATAGCAAGAATCTTGTAATATATTCTTGCATAAAGGTCAGGTTCAGGTCAAAATAGACAAGCTATATAACCTGTTGTCACGTTATAAATCTACCAAACTGACCACAATCGCCAAACATTTTAATCATGTTAAAACTATAACCTTGAGAGTGATTTTAAGTTGATACTTACATCGAAAATGTGGACAATGGATACTTGATGCCCATATCAGCTTGTCTTAGTGATGTACAATTTGAAGTCATAAATGGAGGAACATTGTAATAAATTAAAGGGGTTTACCAAAAAACTTGACTTCCTAAAGGGCCATAACATTATAACAATATTGATCCAACCTAATATTCCTGATAATACATCAGGTGATGCTCCAATGAAATCCAGCCAATGGTTAATGTGAACAAGTGCAACAAACTTTGCTACATCTATCCATACAGACATTCAGTATTCAATCAATGTGTCTTCCCAACATATACATTGGAGACAAATACGGAGGAACAAGGGGTACAAAGAATACAAAATTTACTTACTGAATGTAGGATCCAGTTTTATACAATCTTCACAATCTCTGAGCGCTAGATTAAATTCTAGGAGTTTTGTATAGCAAGCCGCTCTATTACTGTAGATCTTGGCATCTTCAGGGTTCCGTTTTATTGCTTCAGTATAATGTTTTAAAGCATCTGGA
Source organism: Spisula subtruncata (assembly GCA_963678985.1). Taxonomy (NCBI): domain Eukaryota; kingdom Metazoa; phylum Mollusca; class Bivalvia; order Venerida; family Mactridae; genus Spisula; species Spisula subtruncata. Next base: position 24,484,945 of record OY787661.1, read on the forward strand.
TAGTGTCCTGAAAATACATCAACGGCATTCTTAGTTACTATACCATATTGATATACAGGACAACCGCTCCAGAGGTTCTCTGTTAAGCAACAACCTCTCTATAACAACACCTTCAAAAATGGTTTTAAGTTGAAATTTACTATCTAGCAACAGTCTCTATACAAAGGCAAACATTTACAATTCCCAAAAGGTGTTGCTGTACAGAGGTTGTACTGTAACCGTTTCATCATTAAATAATGCTGTACACAAAAGGGCTAGAACCACACTTATACATACAGTTAGGGTTTCAATAGCATAGTCTATGCATTTATACATACAATTAGGGTTTCAATAGCAGAGTCTATGCAGTTAAACATATAGTTAGGGTTTCAATAGCATAGTCTATGCAGTTAAACATATAGTTAGGGTTTCAACAGCATAGTCTATGCAGTTATGGTTTGAAGCATTTTCGCACCAATCAGAACTTTCACTAGCCTTCAGAAGTGAAGACTGAAAGATCAGAATTTAGTGGCAAATAAACAATATATAATTTAGTCTAACTGAAAAACAAGTTACCTTTTTGGTAAAATTCATTTCCCTTAGTTTTCTCCTCTAAGGAGACCTCTGGATTGATGTATGCTAACCGTGCCTTCTCTTTCTTTTGTTTTTCAATCTGAAATTTATTTTTAAAACCACTTTTAAATAGGTGTGGGGACAGAATCATTTGAGTAAACCATTACAGTCAACACCTGAATAAAGCAGTTCTGCTAGTCTTGATATAACTGATATCATAAAATACCACCAGGTCATTCTAAAATAGAAGGTACACCCGTCCTGTAACTCAACAGCCACAATTATAGTTTACCTTCACTGACTGCTCAAGATATACATAGACTGTGTATCATATAATACACTAAACCTTCAATGCTTCAGTCAGGTTCTATATGATTGTTCACAATTGGTAAACTTTACAACATAACAATATGTGATGCAGATTAGAGTTTTTTTAGTTGTGATCACAAACTTTATGTTCTGAGAATCAGTTTATACCCTTCTTTATTTTAGTTTATTGTGGTTTCTAAACAATTGTTCCAGCTACATTGGTGACTCTGCCTAACCACTAGTCAGTGACTGTTTCCCAACCAGTGTTACACATGTTAGTTTCCATAAGGAACCAGAAACTTCTCTACATGAGGTGGAAAATTAACATCGCTATATTAAATATTCATGGAAGGATAAGACCGGTAACAACCAGGAATAAAAGCAGGATGGCCAGTTAACATATATCTATATAACCACGTACCTCCACAACAAGTTTAGTGATGTCATCTTTTCTATGTTCTGATAAAGATTTGTTTAAAAATTTCAATGCATTTTCTTCATCTCCTTTCTTCAAGTAAGCCTTTCCTTCTCGTCCGAGAGCCCTGAAAGTTGTCAGAAGTATACAATCATTGACAGCAATCGTAATCAAACAAAAGTACAAACAGAAACAACATTGACATATCGAGATATTTTTAACCAATATTGACACATTTTTAACTAAATTATCAATACAAAATATTAAGGTAAATCAATTAAACCAGCCACAATCTAATCATTCTCATTTTTCCAGCAACAAAACACTTTTCTTCTTTAAATGGAAGTTGACTAACCCTCGGAAAGTGTCAAGTCAAACCAAGTCTTGAAAGGGATCAAGTTTATAATCAATATTAGAGATGGGACCGAATACTAAAATCAGTATTCGAATATTCGAAATTCATATTCGAATATATTCGAATATTCGTTCTATTATCGATGTCAATTTATTCGTTCATTTTTAACGGTCCTGTTTTGTCTACCAATCGTTGTCGGCTTCGGGGACTTGCGAATATAGTTTAAATAAGTTTAATTGTTTTGTTATTTCTCATGAAGATGATATAAAAGTGCACGACTACAAATATTTGAAAATCGTTGTCATCATCCAATTAGTGTTTCACTCTGTTATTGTGATCAATGTGCCGACACTTTTACAAACAACCAAAACTTTATTCGTCTATGCAAACCTCTAATCGTACATTGGATGAAAAATCAGAATAAAAAGAATCCCACACATTTGGCAGGTAATTTATTAAGCCTACACAATCCGGGTTATTACGATGCTTGGATACAGAGAAAATGCAAGCGTTTCGGGTGTCTAAAATGCAATCGTTTCTCGGAAGTATTTTGGAGACGTGTCATACTATTTATTCATGGAATATACAGTTGTAATATATCGATAAACATGTCAAAAAGGTGTCAAATAGGGACTTGATTATATACATCACACATTATAATGCTATTAAGCATACTCAAAATAATTAAAATGTACATGTATCAATTTTTGGTGAAATTTACAATTTTTCGTTATTTTTTACGAATATTCGAATATTGAAATTGGATTCGAATATTCGTTACATTTTCGAATATTTGAATATTCGGTCCCATCTCTAATCAATATCCATATGACCATATCCTATAAATTGTTTAAAACATTTATTAATAAAGAAACACACTCACTTTGCAATGTTGGTAAAGTCTGCTCTGTTTTCTCTGCCCACTTCCACAGCTTTCTCACATACTTCTATACATTCATCATATTTCTGTTGTTCAAAGTACACAGCTAAACACAAACCCAAAACATATGTAAAGTAAGCATGTATCCAACTCTTACCCATTCAGTCAGCAGTAAATCAGTGTTGCTAGTTCAGCTTAAAGCTGAAATCTCTAAGCTATTGTTTCAATGACAAGTCTAGAATTTGATAGTGTTGTATTCATCAAAAAAAGCACCGAGGCAATCCGTTCTAGGTTATATTTGAGGAGAATTTTTTCTGCTTTAAAATGTGTCATGCTTAGGTAATGTCAACGAGGCAAACGCAAAATTGATTGCATGGCGTATATATATATTAGTACACTGAACAGTATTGAAGCAGTCATAGATACACATGAGAAACTGTTGATTATTTAATTATTGTGTTGTGATTATTGTGAAAATTGAGCATCACTTTTTTACTGTTGAATAAATCATTCTGACTGAATGAATTATTCAATTAACTGAATAGGATTATTGTCTTGTTGACTATGTTGATATAAGGGGACTTTTATTTATTCATAATATTTTATTCTCTGAAAAGAGAAGTGCATCGATGCGATCGGCGGTAGTTACCAGACAACAACACCAATTTGGTGAGTCTCTGTATGATATTGACCTGGCATCACAATGGCAAGACTTGAATCTTCTATAGATATCAAGGCAGTTAGCAGCCCTGATTAATTTAACATAGACCAGGGTTTATGCTGACACTCGATGCAAAACAAAATAAAATTTTATTTTGTATAAAAGAACACATTAAAAATCCCTACACACGCAGTTATGTTTTTCATCACTAATCGGAAGTATTAATATGCTCACCTGCTTTATTGTTTAAGAATGTCATTTCGACTGGATCCAGTGAAATAGCTTCATCGTAAAACTTGATGGCTTCATCAAAGTTCTTAGCTTTATATGCAGCATTCCCCTTTTCTTTGGCAGCAACAGCCTGAATATAAATAGTATTTCTGTCAAATTACTGTCAGCATTTAATGTGTTAGGGGGTGTCAGCCTTTCTTTTACATTTGTACTGGATGAAAATTTGTATTATAGTGTAGTAATTTAGACTCTTAAATATCTCAAAATAGACACTTTTGTCAAATTCAAGAGTCAAAATGCAGTTTCAAGAGTCAAATGAAAGCCCTGATTTATGTAACAATGCATCAATCTTATTATAAGCTCTGTTGACGCATATTTCTCTTGAAGTCTTTGATTTATTACAGTTTTGACAGCAGCAGGGGTAGACACTATTTTGGTCACTGGTCCGACAGGAACAAAGCATAAATGTTTTACTAAGCTACTGGTCTTTAAAGAGTTAGACTTTCACTGGTTCTTCATAATTTTCACAATCCTTGGGCCAGTGTCAGTGTTGAACCATAAGCAGTGTTTTACAATACACAGCAGATAGGCAACATGTACCTGTGGATGCCTGCCTGGTAAGTTGTTAGTAGAGCCATCAGCAAACTACAGAAACACTGTGGTCGAGGGGATAACAATCTGGTCTACTGATAGACAAGTCCCCGGTTCGATCCTCAACCAGGGCACTTGCCCATCTTAGAAATTTTTTTCAGTGTTACCTACCAAACTAGAGATGAACTTGTACGTAACTCAGAGGTAATGACTAAATCTTTTTTTATAGGTGCTGTCATTTGTAGACCAACCAGTCATGGTGAATAAATTTTTGACCCAGCATGACAATGGGCTGATGGACTGGACAGTATCCGTCAGCCCGACAGACATTTAGTCAGACCAACAAAAAAAGCGACAAAGAAACATATTTATATGAACTAATGTGCCACCTAATATTAACTGAGTAATATAACAGTAAGCATAGTGCTGTCCCTCTTCTCCAACTAAATAATACAATGCATTAATAATACATCATTCAGTTACATCCAAGACCCCCACCTCTATGGATGGGCGGTACATAGCCGGGAAAATGGACATGTATTTTCTACCATTTACCATTCTCCCCACTGCCGGGAAATGTTGGGAATTTTTTCTCCGAACCAATACCATGGAGACAATATTTAGTTATCAGGGCCCAGGACTAACAGATACTCTACCATCAGCTGTCCCTGCAGGGCCATGGATTTTGACAACCCAAAGTAAAAATCCCGGCCCATCCCCGGTGGTGGGCCTGGGATGATCATGAAACTGACTGGTGGAAGTTTTTTGATAAATTAATAATTGGGACGTTTTCGAGTGGGACCGTTCTTAATGGATACCGTTGATATTTTGTTTGAAAACAGTACGGATCGAGAACGACAGGATACTTACATAAGATTTCAGTCGTCGTAGGAGCATTGCAAGAATAAACGTTAATTTCTTTTTTATTCAAATTATTGTAACCAGTACTATAAGTAAATAAATTGTTTACTCGCCTTCCACAGTTGTATAAACTTTCAACAGTGTTGTTTTACATAGACAGCGTTGGGTGCGAAAATAAAAAACTACATCAACACCGACCAGTGCGCAAATAAAAACCTACTTGCAATGTTATCGGTAGCGGTTTTTGTCAAATAAAATATACGATGAGTTGTAAATACCCAAGCTCATTTTGAATAGATTCCTTGATTCTTTAACGAGTCTGAGCTCCAGTGTAAAGTACTGATACATAAGAGACCACAGGCTTTCTGCGCGATTTCAGTGTCCTACAATAATGCACTGGTCAGTCAGTTGCAACCATGCCCCCCTACCCTGGGGATGGGCGGATTACTTTTTGGTTTGTGTATACCTCTGACCTTCCACGGCCATGTCCCTGACTGCCTGAGTGGTGCATTTGATGGTAAAATGACAGGCATTTCCTAACCCCTGACAGGTCTCCCTAATAACAGACAAGAACTGTTCAGAACCAACAAGAACAGACACGAGAGGTTTTTGGTTAAAATAGAGAAATTTGAAACAAATCTAACCTATAACTACATTGTATATGTACATTAGTAACTTATTTATTTAAACAGAGTTAAAGCATCTGGCAAGAATAGTATGACTTTATATCGACCAATTTTTGAACCGACAAGAATTTTGAAGAAATTCTCATAGTCTGAGGTATCCCGAAATAACCGACAAGAGATTTTACAAAGTGTAGTATAACAGACAAGAAGGTTTATGAGCAATATTGAGTACTGGCTCCGGTCCGTTAAATCCGGACGGTTTCAAAAACGCCTTATTGCGGCCAATATTTTTAATCATCCGTTGTCAATCATTTAGACGCTTGTTTTTTGACAATACTGCGAATTTACAACGATTTGACTTAAATATTAAACAAGAAAAGCCAAATTAATTTTCGTCTGCACTCGCAAAGCTTATTTACATGCGGGGAAGTAAAAAATATCTTCACTGCGCATGCGCAATGTTACTAAACAGCCCCGAAATGCAATCGACGGTCATTGTGCTAAATTAAGAGGTAAGCTGACGAGTTGTTTGTTATCAGTATAACTACAAAAGTATTGCTTTAATAAATACTTATGGAGTTCCAAAACGTCGCACAACGTCAATTTGTGTCCAAAATGTTCGCTACGGAAAGCATTGGTATTACATTTTGCCCTGACAAAGTTGATATCAAAATCTTTTTTCAAGATTCAAGGGAGATACCCCTACAAGTTACAAATTTTGATTGCACGAGTTCTATTCCTTCAAAATATTATCGTTTAACAATATTTAGAAGTAAAATGTATATTAAAAACGTAATTACCATGCTGTCCGGATATCAGAACCTGTTAGGCTTAAAAAATAGGTGATAAAGTGACCCCTTTAGTATAGTTTATAGGACCCATAAAACCCACTTGACTTTGTTTCAGAAATAAACAAATTGGCTCTACAGTTCAGAGACGAACCTAGCTTGGTTCAGGTTAAATTTCAAGAATTAGATTTTCATATTGTCCGAGTATTGTTTAAAAATATGCCAAAAGTGTCCTGTCTGGTGATGTTTAGTATAAAAACGTATGAAATATGATGTTATAATGTTGAAATAATAACAAAAGTCATTGATCAGTTATTTGAATGATATTTGATTCAAATAATTGATGGATTTTGTTACCTCGGACGTGTTGAAAGTCTTTGCCTCGGACTATGAAATTTTCTTGTTGGTTCAGAAATTGGTCGATTTAAGTCATAATATTCATGCCAGGTATTTCTTAACTGTTTTAATACCTTAATAATGCAAGGATATAGTAATGCAGTTGTAGTCTAAATATGCTTCAAATTTCTTTATTTTAACCCAAACCCTCTCGAGTCTGTACTTGTCTGTTCTGGACGGTTTTTGTCTATTATCAGGGAGACCGCCCCTGACAACTCATTATTTTCCCTGGTGTAAAAATTTCCCAACTTTCTCTCGGCAGCTTGAAGGTAAAAACCCGCCCATTTCTCCTGCTATCCCTCTCTCATTCCGGGTGTGAGGGCCGTGGTGGCAACTAACTGGTGCAGGGGCTAATACATATAGGATCAGCACAATAGCGGCACCAACATTAAACTTTAAAGCCATAAAGGACAATTTACTGAAATTTGAGTGAAAGTTGAAACAAATTTAGCAGGAAGTAAATTCTCACCTGGTCTTGTCTTAGAAGAACCATTATAATATAAAAATTGTTACACTACAAAAGAGACAGATCTATACCAGCTGAAAACATCAAAGTAACAGTACGATCCCTTAATTTTCAGTTTGCCAGAAACGTGATAAGCCAAGTGGGTGGAGGCTCGTCCAAAACAAATGCACGTGTCTGCAATTTATTAAAAAGAAACAACGAAAAACTGAACACACGCTACGATCAAACGTGACAAATATTCACACTTTACGCCCATTTCATAGGAAGGAGGGACACAGTTTGTTAACATACCTGCTTTTTATTGTCTGCCATGTCGAAAATTCCAGAAATTTCCAGTAGTCTCCCCTTGCCGGTTTGTGATTACAATGTAACCCAACAACAAAAAACTAACAAAAAGATTAATAAATAAAAAGAAAGATAACATTTTCACGACAAGTCTTATTTCTAGTGGAAAGTTTTTTGTTCAATTTTAAAGTTGACATTAAACAAATACAATTTTAAAGGATTATTACATTTTCCTTTACCGATACTATATTATACAGTAAACAAAAATGTGCAGCAAATAAAATAGAATCTCTGGCACAATGGTGTTACTGGTATACATGTACTGTACTCTTATATTTTAAAGAGAAAGTTTATCTAGAATGTATTCAGCTGTACATTTGTCTACCTCAGCGGTATTCATGATCTGATTAAGAAAAAAGTAAGTCAGGTTTACATTTGATTTGCAATTACGGTTTAGATATATAATCGAATTATTGACAACTCTTTCAAACTTAAATAAAGTAGAGTCTAGATTATTCCCCTTTAGTGGTCTTCAAAGAAGACAAAGATAGTTACGTCGCGAATGTAAACAACATGGCTGACAAATCGAGTCCTTGTCAAGATATCAGCTGCAATATTTGCAAAAGCCGACAAAATCTGAAACGATGCGGAGTATGCAAATGCACTTACTACTGTTCAAGAAAACACCAAATGGAGGACTGGGCTAAACACAAGCAACCATGCCAAGTTTTGTCAAAAGGATCGTATTCAGGCATGTCCTTGGCAAATGGAAATGCCTTGCTTTCGTCTATTGACCAAGTGCCAAGTGTGAAACCCGCAGATAATAAAGAATCTACGCATAGGAACGAAAGTGAAAATATTCGCAGTATGTTCAAATCAAAGGACTGCCATACAATTATTGAGAATGAATCATCGTCTGACCCTAGTGACACCAGAAACGAAACAGCACAATCAAAATCAGACGGTATTCCGTTTGACAAGAGACCTTATGAAGAACAAGTTTTCATAAAAATACCAAGTGGATCTGATGTAATTGTTGTTGCCAAAACAGCTGTTGATAAAATGAATCAACAAGGCTTCTGTGTCATTGATGGTATTTTTACAAACTTTCAAATAAAGAAAGCCTTAGCTGACATAAACAAATGTTCAGCTAACGGAATGCTTAATAACGGAAAGCTTGCAGGTGGAATAACTAGCGGCGATGAAGACAAGCAAGTGATCAATGCAGGAATAAGAAGTGATAAGATCATGTGGATTGAAGGAACAGAAGAAGAACTTCCAGGGGTTACTGATATCGTGTCTAAAATGGACGCGATTCTCTGGGAATTCAACAAGTTTTTAAATAATAAGTATTTCATTAATGGACGAACTAAAGTAAGTACTCGTGTGTACTTTGTTTATAACTGTACGATACAGATATAGCTAGAATATGTGCTTTAATTTTAAACAATCTTAAATGTAGTGCGTAGGCATCAATCAATCAAATGCTATCGTATCACTGATTATGCTTGATAACTTTCTCTTTTCAAACGTTGCAAAATAACTCATTTAGGTACACTGCTTCAAGGATTGTTCCGAAATAAGTGTGATGGACAACCTAAATGTCACCGTATTGGCCTGAACAATGACATAAATATATAGGTCTTCGTCTCACCATTTTAAATCATTCCTAGAACTAGTGCGAATTGCTTTTGGGTAGGTTATTATTATAATATTCTATTCTCATATTATATTTGTATTTTCTTTAGAAGTAATTTAATACTATCATTATATGATGCACTGTGTTTTAAAGGCCATGATAGCGTGTTACCCTGGTAATGGTACATACTATAGACGGCATGTGGATAATCCACACGGAGATGGAAGAGTGGTTACATGCATTTTGTACCTGAATAAAGGTTGGAATATACAGGTATCTGTTTTGTCTACTCTTCATGTTTAATTGTTGATAATAACATGTTTTTCGTTTAAAGTGTGGATGTATTTATTTGTACTTTAGAGTTTGTTTTGACCTGTCAAAATTAACATACACACAAGGTAACTGGCTATAACTGCACACTACACACAGTGCATTCAAATAGTCACCCTCACCGTTATGAAGGTTCATTGCTTATCTATAGTGTTCACCTTCTGTGAAATTACACAATTATGTTTGACAGGTCAATAAAACTCTACGATACACTGTAGTACTTATTGTCTTACTGGTATTTCTATAAACAGGTAGTATGGTAGACTATTTAACATTTGAGTACTAACACTTATTCTACAATCTCCGTATATGTATTATTTCATATATTTATATTTTAGTAATAGTTTTTTGTAACTAACCATTTAAACATTTTAACAAATATTAAACCTAAATGAAGGAGCCTGAACGGTAAGTACAATTGTTTATTCATGTTTATAAGAACTAAATATTTTATACCACTATTATATTATGTTTCTTGCATAACATTGTTTGAAACCTGACACCTTATTTGATCTTTTGGTTGTATGTTTTTATTTCCAATAACTTTTCAACAAAGTAACGATTTAGCCAAATACTTGCTATGATGATTATGACTGGATTAAATTTGTTATCATGTATGTCGCCAGTGTTTCTTATTGCATGAAATGTGTGTTAGATATGTAAAAATTCAATTAATACTTGTATTGACGTTTATTTATTTTTTAACGCGTTTGATTACTTGACTTAAGCTACTGATAAATGTTACTCGAGTCTGTTATTTTCTTCGAGTTTTCAAACATTAATTATTTTCAATAGTTTACAAAAGAGTACAAACATATACTCGTAGGTATCGAAAGGTAATACGCTAATCAACTCTTATAGGTAGAAAGCTCACATACATTAGCATTAAGTTGTAACAAGATCAAGTTTCTATTTCGGCTGATTACACATACATGCATTTGTATATGTTAAGTTGCTGTATGCAAACTTTTGGACAATTACAATGATCATTATCAAATACGATCGAAAAAGACTGTTCACAATATTGACATTGTTCGAATATAGGTAAAGAGTTTTGTGTTTGCGTATATATGAAAATATACACATGTATTACGCATGTAATAATGCCTAAGTTTCGATGCGATGTTATATGTTATTAAGTTAGGTTTTGTGATTTGTTTCGATTCGATGTTATCTGTAATTAAGTTAGGTTTTGTGATTTGTTTCGATTCGATGTTATACGTAATTAAGATAAGTTTTATGATTTGTTTCGATTCGATGTTATATGTAATTAAGTTAGGTTTTGTGATTTGTGTGACAGGAGGATGGTGGTCTGCTTAGGATATTGCCATGTGGTTCAGATCAGCATATTGACATAGCACCAACAGCAAATCGTCTGCTTTTCTTCTGGTCAGACAAGAGGAATCCACATGAAGTTCAACCAGCTTTTAAAACACGGTGAGTAATATTTTATGACATGCAGTGATTGTGTCATGGGTACTATGTCCTGATCAAAAAGAAATATCTTAATAGAAATGTAAATGTATGTGCATGTTACAAACTGAACTGCTCGTTTTGATACTTATTACCAATTGAGATATGTTAATATTAAGTTAACTAGTCTTGACACATCATTCAGTTGCCTTTAGGTATAACGGATGCGTTAGATCATTATATGGGTGAAATTTGACCCTAGATCTAATATATAATCCTAAATGCTCTTCACCAAATTAGCTAATTAGGTACTATTATCAAAGTTTCACCTATCTCTAGTAGACCAATGGTGGAGAGTTGACCTAGGAGGAAATTTGGCGGAAAAATATCGCTAATTAACATGGAAGTCAATTATATTTGCTTTGAGTATATCGTATACACTTATAAGATGCGCACACATCGGAAAAATGTGGTTCCAAAATTATCACCGAAACACAAATTAAACAGACTAGTATCACTAATATTTGCTACATGTAGTTTAAACACGGTTCTATATGTTTTAATATTGAGCTAGTTATGCTCAATGATAGGTAACGTTTTTACAATATATACCGTGTGTAATTTGCTAGACCTGCGTCTATGTACGTAGGGCGTTTCAAAAGTTCCAGGAAAAGTGCTCTATAATATTTATCTTTTGGCCAAATTACTTCAAACTTTGCATTAAGATAGAACAATTCATAATACATAGTGTACGATGAATCGAACGCATGCAGGTGTGTCATACGAAATGGCACGGTTGTCATAGTAACGTCAATAATGGCTTCCCGGGGCAACGTTATCTCTGGCCGTACCTTATTAACATGTTCTGACTAAATCTCACTCAGTCAGTCAAGTGACAAACACAATTCACCGGTTACAACAACAACAATGCTTTATTTTCTCAAAAAGTGCCTCACTTCAAGAAACGCTCTTCCAGGGTCCCTATGCAAAGCATTCGAAAGCGTCACAAAATCAAGCAAAAACGTCCAACGCAACGTCTAGCGTCTGATTCACAACAGACCGTACCTTCCTTTGATCACATGCAGCAGTACCACTGGCAGTCTGGAAGTGCTCGTATTATTCATACATCCTACCCATTGACATGCAACGCTCTTAACAGGCAGTGGTTATAAAATCCACTGTTTCAAGTCTTAATTTTCCTGCCAAAAGACGAGAACTTGTCAAATTCCAATGATTTACTGACATTTGACGGGCGATTCTAATACGGCGACAAATAAACCTGAACACAACTGTGGGACTATTTAAACTATGGCATAAATTGTTCAAAATGATGTTATACCGCCCTTCGCAAATTTTCCATGCAGTAATTTTAGGTCGTAGTGAATTGGTGGCTGTTTGGTTGGAGTCAATGTGTTGGTAAGTTTGACGATTTCTACGATGTGACGTCAAATTTGCCCCGGGTAGCCATTTTTGACGTTACTATGGCAGCAGTGCCATTTTGTATGAAACGCCTTAAATCGTTTGATTCATGGTACAATATGTATACTGAATTGTTCTATTTAGATGCAAAATTCAAAGTAATTTGAAGCTACGATAAACATTATAGAGCACTTTTCCTGGAACTTTTGAAACGCCCCTCGTACAGTACATATTGTAACATTTTGGTATGTCGTGTAAATACTGACGTCTCGTGAACATTATCATTTCTGTTTATCATGTTTAGGTACGCTATTACTGTCTGGTACATGGACCAAGAAGAACGAAGGCTTGCTAAACAAAACTGTCAACAAGGAGGTGAGACGATAAATCAAATATTACTGAATTAGAATCAACTCGTTTAATTATATTGTTAGTTACATGGTCATCTAGTGATCTGTTACGGGATGGTACCTGGTCACTAGATGACCCTGATAAGGAATTTACCCCTACCGATGTCCACTCACAATGGATAACCGTATAATTAAAGACCAAATTAAGAAAAGGACCACTGAGTTCTTTCATGTTTAACTGTCAAACGCAATTTCCTCATACGTGTAAACTAGCAGAATATGAAAATTGGGAAATAACCTTATTCTAGATTTCAAATATGTTTGTACTTGCATAGGAAAATAAATGATATTGAAAATACTGCAAGACTTTACAACAGGTATATAAGAACTTCCTCTCGGTATTTAGGTTATGATAGGTTTCAAAGAACAACTATTTGATACTACTAAAACAAAAGGTTTAAAATATTCGCTGAATCCAGCTTATCATTTCACTGTTTTTCATTGCGTCTAACTCACAAAAAATATTTTCTATTATTTTCAGATATGGAAAGAGCAAGAGGAGAGTTCGTGCTCAAGGAAAGAAACAGTAAAATTATCGCACGAGTATGAATATACACTAATTTTGTGTATTTTATTTACATAAATTATGTTACATAGATCGTATAAAAAATTGTTATCTTTCTTCCAATATTGGGAAAATACCGGTTCTAGACATGCGCGTTACAACTATCAGTTCAATAACGATCACCTTCTTACATGTGCATACTAGGTTATGAAGCTGTTTCATAATCTGTTCAACTTTTGATTCTTATTTTGCAGTGTAACAGTTATTTCATTTTTACTTTATCTGGAAGCTCACTTTGCTTTTTTTAATTGAGAATATCGAATTATCCATGCTCTATAAATACTGGTTGTGCAACGAGAAACCTTAACTGTTGAAACAGTTGGAGTTCTTGCACGATGCTATGACTTGATGGCTCTCCATTTATTAACTATGTAAGACATATTGCGGGACACTCTCAGAAAAACCGCAACAAATAACCTTGCTGTCTTGATATTATCATAATAAAGGTAAAATGACACGAAAACACAAACAGTACGAAGGAAAGGCTAATAGACTGAAAATACACAAAAGCGGGAACACGACCAGTTATGTCGTTATTTAAAAAATCCATATACTTGCCTTAAAATATCTGCTTTGGATTCCTGTGTTGTTCCATAACTATGTTCATTCCCTGTCATGTCTTCCATTAATCGTTAGAACACACCAGTTGCTATCAGAGCCAGTTGAACAGCAGAATGATAAATTTTCCTTATCGCTAAACCATGTACAAAATTAATGTAGTTTAAAGCTTTTTAGCATGTTGTAGGCCTTACCATTGTAAGGAGTTTAAACAAATTAGTACCTGCTGGCTGATAATACTGGTGTGAAAACTGCAAAAATAGCCAGTCTGAAATACATCTACCCAAACAAAATAATACAAATGTACAAGTTAATGTTAATTTTCTTCCTAGGATGAAGTAAGTCAAAAGATTGAAGACGCGGCTTCACAAGCAGTGGCCTCCCTTTCCTTGGACGAATTGAAGGTTTGCATCTTTAACCTAAATGTCTGTATGATTTACAATAGAATTTATTTTCTGAAAGAAGACTTGTATGTACTAAATATTTCTGCTGCTCGTATTATTACTTTCAGTATTAAGTGCGACATATTATCCGCTTTATTTTGAACACTGATAGTACATGATACCTATGCTTATTCAGTTAAAGTAACGTATGCGTCTTTCTTTCGTTAGGTCATATACAAATGTAAAAAATAATATAAAATACTTTGAACGCTTGTGACTTGACTAATCTTGGTGAAGTATCGTCACAATCTTGGTATTGGCAACAGTTTTGTCATCCTCGCGTTGCTTTTCGTAGAAAAATCGGTTTCAGGAAAACTGGTTACTGAAACTACTCGCCCTGCACGACTGTCGACTGATCAAACTATGAAATAAACGATCGAATCGAAGAAACAATAATGTATATAAACACACGGTTTTGATATTTATGGGAGTATTTGTCCATTTCAGGCAATGTCCAGTATGGTTGCCGGACAGCCAAACCCCGATGATATTTTGGCTAAGATGGGAATCGACGCAAATATACGAACCAAACTGCTACACAGACTCGAAGAACTCGATTAACAAAACTTCGTATGATGGGTTTACGACAATATCATTCATACGAAGTTAAGTTAAACATGTCTTGCTGTGCATTGGTTGGATTTGAAGTGTTATTCATTTTTAATTTTTTTTTCGCAGTTATAGATGTATGAAATGTTAACAGTGTCGTACGACAACACGTCGATATTTTAGTAGATCGTCTGTTCCTTCAAACCCAGTGTTTCATTAATATGTAATGATTTCAGTCCATTGTCAAACTTCTATACGCAACTTGTACTGTATTTGTATTTTAAAAATCATCGTGCACTTACGTTGAACCATTACTATACATGATTATATCAATGCAACATAAATAAATGAATACATGTACATGTACAATCAATAAATTGTTACAACCGCTATTTGTGTTATCTCACAGCTTGGTGATTATACTATAAGAAACGATAGTAAGTAATTGACTTCACTAACCGACAACTACAGACTTGGTATTTTCACCGACATCGTCCTAGAGGCTAACAAACCAGGAAGAGTTAGCGTATTTTAAATTAGTTGCACGCTACCTTGAATTGACGAGTCTGTCAAGCTGCCAAAATACCAGGCTTGTTTGTTAATCGAAATGTTTTTTTTCGTGAAGGGCTTTATGCACCGGCATCTACCGATGCGGAGGCATATAGCGATGCACCTGTCCGTCTGTTCCTCCGTTTGTTTGTCCATCCCTTCGTCCGTTATAAATGTTGAAACTTAACTATTCCTAAAAAGTCCGTCGAATGCATTTCTTTCAAACTTGGCATTCTTGTTTACCATCATAAACACATTGTATTCTAAAAGCCATGTAACACTTTCAAACATTTCAATAGGACTATGGCCTCTGAATGATGATCTAGCTATTTGTTATGTACAAGGCTTCCAATTGGGGCATTAAAACTTAGTTTGGATTTCAACCCTTGTATTTGAACGGTGCTTGATAATAACGAGCTATCTACGTATGTACGAAATGAATATCATCAGTATTTCTCATTTATATACACTAAATCACGATATGCAAATACATATGAGCCGTTCTCCAGGAAAACCGGGCTTAGTGACAAAATTGTAAAAATGTTGATAATACATGGTTAGACAGAGGACACCCTTGTTTCTAAAAATTTGAACAAATTATTTCATACACTTACAAAATTAAAGACTTTTTAACCAACCACTACCGCCGACTTCTTACGTTATGTCGCGAACGTCATTCTCTACTTTTATGACGTAGCGTTAACTGGCATCTCAAAGATCCAGTATCTGATAAAGTTTTGACGTACACGTTTAAAATTGTGGCAAATTTTAAAATCATATTCTTATTTAATGTCCAATAACAAGACCACACAAGATCCAGACCGCTGCCAATTCCACAATAAAAGCAAAACATCACCCGCCTACTGCATATACCGATAATCTAACCGAATCTGAATACCCATTAAAATGTTGCCAAATAGCTAATATAACAAACAACTAGTAAGACAAGGAATGAAAAAGGCAAGACGTAACGAAACATATACAGACTAAACACAATTTCAATAGTATTTTTGAAAAATGGACATAATGATAGTCATATCACTTGGAAACATTCTTAAGAAATTTGTATACAAATATTTAAGTACAGGGCCGGTATTTAACAAGCATCTTAAGGTGTCTTACAGCTTTTGCGTTTGGCGGACGCGATAAATTATTATTGGTGATTTAAATATATTTTTGACATTATAGAGACATATTTGCGCACACTGTCTTCTGACAAATTATGATAATTGATAGTGCTTTGTACATTTAGCTCAATTAATGTGATAGTAGAGAAAAATATGCTAGTTATGGGAAGTGCCTCTTTAAGTTTTCACTTAAGATGCTTTATAAATACCAACCCAGTCATACTACAGAGTCATAAGAATGTCCACTGTGGAATGTCGTCGGAAATATTCGCTGTATACATTTGCTGTGAAGCTTCACAATGATAGATACATGGAATCATGACCAGTGTGATAACCTAGTACTTTGCGAATTGACATCTTGGTTCTTAACGTCCTTTAACGCCTCACACCAGGATTCCTTGTATAACACCACTGCATGCTCTACTCCCTGACTCTGAAGGTAAAAAAACAATACTCAATAGATATGTCAATTAATGATATTTACACTGAAGCGTGCAATACGGCCTTTTAAATTTCTTTGTGGAAGATATTACCAGTTAGACGTTTAATTACGCAAAAGTGGTGAGTTGCCAAGTATTAATTGAATCATTTTTATTTGTGCGCAGATGTTTACAAAATGTGTATAATAGGGTCGGTTTGGATGAATGCATATGGTGAATATCTCAACTAAACTTGTTGATGTCATATTAAGAACACACTCAAAACAAAATAACACATACAATGTTAAATAGAAATCCAAGCAGCGACTGGTTGTTCAAAACTTCCTGATTAATTCATATCTTCCTGAGAGGTAATTTAAATTAATAAACAATTTTGAAATTCGCCAGACACCCGAAACGTTTTGGCTTAAAACAACCTGTCTGTTGTATTGCAGCTATGAAGGCTTCTTTCCTTGGTCGTTCTATGTTGGTGTTAATGATAGTGCTGTTTATGGTTTCAGAGACGGAAGGGTGGTGGTGGCGGAGGCGGCGACGTAGTATAACAAGCAACCCAGTAAAAAGGTCTATTACTGATGATTTTGGAGACGAAGAATTCAAAGCGGAATTCGAGTAAGTCATTACTTTTTTTCAATGTTTGTAGTCATTGTTTGAGTTTTTTTTTATGATTTTATTACGACCAAAATTCCTTTCCTTTGAGACTGACATGCATTGGCTTAATAAACTTAAATCGTCTTCAAAAGCTTTATTGAGTTAAACAAAAAAATCAGGAAAATGGCGAGTTTTATTACTATACATACACTTACGCAAACTCCTAACGCAACACCTATATTTTTCAGGATTTCTCAGCTGTTTATGAAGGGATTTGATTCAAATCTGGCTTTTACATACGTACATATCTTATTTATGTTTAAGTGTTTTTTTTTGTTAAAATCAAATCATGGCAAGATAACAATAATTTCCAACAATGAACATCACTGTAAATTGAAAAGTCATAAAAATATGTCATATAAACTATTGAAAAAGTTTCGATTTTTTACTACAAGGTTCATCACAGTAAAATGATCGAATATCAATATTCCAGTGTTTCTTAGTATCTTGAATGTCTATACATGGCGTTTTTGATATATTTATACATCTGCAACCCCGAGAACTCTTTTTTTCTGATCAATATTTGGGTAGATTTCCAAAATTCCTATACGAGGGCCTGTTTTTGCAGGTTTTGTAGGTCTCGTAGTCGTCTCATTGGTCGCATACACAGCTCGTTTTAACTAACCCTAAATACTATAAAAATCCGAAGACTTTAACGATAGGGGCATCTTTTGTCTGTTGTTATTCTCCAATATTGCTTTTGTCTTTCGTGCAATGGAAGCCAGAGCTCTGTCATGCAGCATTTTTACATGTCGCCATTTTGTGATTTTTCATTTTACAGTGCCGCTCATTATTTCGTTTTTATTTTTATCTTTCAATGAGCTCAGTGACTCAAAAATTCTAGGAGATATTTAACAAGTGTAAGCTTAATCACATTAAAAATTTGAACCATATCCATTGATAAATTGTTGAGAAATCCTGAAAAATCTAGGTATTGCGTTGGGAGTTTGCGTACGAGTACATTTTTTACCGGTAATCAAGTATTATAATTTCTCTACCTTAAACTATTTTTTCGGCGCGAACTTCAATTTTAAATTAATACACATTTAGCAGGTTAGACCAGTCAGATGATTTAAGTATTGTTTTGCACACGGACAACTGCATCGTTGACTTCAATTTATTCAAGTTTTACTATAAATACTATTGCTAAAACTAGATATTTCAGCCTTATGGTATTCTTATAAATTAGCACGATGATAAATTAGTGGTTAGTCAAGTACCAAGAATACCTGTAATTGAAAATAAATACGCTGGTTGAACGAGAATGCCTTATGGCACGGTTTTATAGCCAAAACTTCCCTTTTCTTCAGTAAAGCTCATTTTCTCGATTTGATTCGGATTTATGCCGTGAAATTGTGGTAATATAATAATAATTTCTGTGCTCTGCTGTTTAATTTGAGGGCTGCTTTGCTGTTCGATTTTCTATTATATTTTTTGTTAAAATTGAGAAGAGATGTCGTTCAATGAAAGTTTGGCGACGGACAAAAGCTTAACATGAGCTCTACATGCTCGGCATTTGCTCCAATCTAGCGTTCCACCCATTGTCGCTATTGGGCGCCATGTCTATAAATGTCCAGGTTGGTAAACGTTTTTCGAATGTTGTATCTTTAACGTTTATTTTCAGGGAAGCAGAAGAGGTGTTCCTTCGAAAGAAGAGACAGGGGCTATGAAGAAGCAGACGGAACGTTAAATGAAGAAACTTAAATTCCAAAGTTTTTGTGAATCGTACATTGGCGGAGAAGTTTTGATGAATTGATCGACGTACCATCTACGATGTTGTTTGTTGAATCATTTTAAGAACCTTTTGATTACCGGTTTTTGAGAACGCCACATAACTTATGTTATACAATTATTCTAAAGATTGTTTTCATTTGCCATTCAATATATACCATCTATATAACTATTGTATATATCATTTATAATATATCTTATCGCATGGATTCAAGAAGTCCTTCAGCGACAACTTGCTTACTCAGAATGTATAAAATCATCATTGCAAATTGATGGAGTGTTGATACATTTAGATTTTAAATAAAAAAGGGTCATGAAAATCGACACCCTTTTGATAACAATGCTGAAGAAACATAATATAACATATCTCAATTTTGTGTTGATGCCATCTTCTCACATTATATATTATTTGCGCTTTTGAAAATATTTACCCTTTCCAATACACGCACTTTGAATTTGTTTATCTACCATTGACTGTTTATACGAGAGGTGCCCCACTTATATTTGAACAGTGTAGAACATCCCATATTTTCAACATGGTATTGTATAATCGAAAAGTCTTTATTCAATCGTATACATCAATGTGTCAATAAACATAGTCACCCATTGTTTTTGTATATGTAATTTAGTTAGAACCAAAAATTCACATTTTTGTACGGGCATCCTTTTGAGCTTTTTATGACTGAAAAAATCCCACCAATGTTGTCAGCATGTATTGAGTGTAACAAATGTTGCTTTATCTTTAAGATTACAATTCCTTGGATGCAGCGTTTTTTTTACTTTCTTCTTTACTATTATCGCGAATTAACATGAAATACGTGTTCTTAAAGTACCGAATGGTGTGATTGTGTTGATGTATGGTGCTGGGCCTTGGCCAAAACACCATGATTTGGACATTTTCGTCAGGAAAGCCATGTGGGGTGCATTTTGTCCAAAAACGGTTTTGAACATAAATGGCATACTGTCATGCGCTGATTTGTTCGTTTGTAGATTAAATATGATTTATATTTGTTTAGTTATAACAAACACCAGCACATGTAATAATACAGGTTGTTAACCCATGTAGCTTAACGAAGGTCAACTTCTTGGTATGATCATAGATATTTTTCATATAGCAGTCTGTTCGTGTATCGTAAATATCTCAATGTTAATGTATTGTCCTATCAGAGGTGACAGGGTTATCGATATAACCGTCCTGTTGTAGTATATATGATGTTAAAGACGATTGCCTCCCTTTAATTTTTGTTTTGTTTTTGCGCTTGTGCACACCAATAATTTCGGAGTTTGGCTTGTAATATTTTCGAAATTTCTGTTTTGGTAGTTACAATGGATACTCCTTACTTCGTTGAAAACCATATTTTGGTTATTTGGTTGGTCCTCCTCATCATACACCCATTGATTACGTTTATCAAAGAAATAGTCACTTTTTGGCATTTTTTAAATATTTTGTGTAATTTCATGTATGGGCGCAACATGACAAAAACCACCCTTTTATGACGAGTACTACTGATTAGCTTCACAAAAACGGTACACCAATGTTTCTTTAACTTCTTCTTGGCGATTCGTTGGGCGTGTTTAGCCTTCAAAAAGTCCAAATCTTTAACTTCTTCTTGGCGATTCGTTGGGCGTGTTTAGCCTTCAAAAAGTCCAAATCAACATCCTCTACAAAATTGGCAATTTCGGTTGGAATCATATTGCAAATATCAAAAAACAATTATTGTATATGATGCCTGACACATTACTTCTCACTTTTCAAAAAAGATATTTCATTTCTATCGTGTTAGATTAAAGATATCGGACATTCAGTACTGTTCAAATATAAGTGGGGCACCTCTCGTATTCAACACCGCATGCTTTATAAAACGCCCTTTGCTATTATAGTGACACACATGTATACACAATAAATAAATATTCTTCAACTTTGTGTTTCAATCTACTAATCTGTCTCTAATATTTGCAATAATGCCCCAGAGTGGGTCCTGCAAATTAAATGGAAGAAAGAAAGAAGTATGCAAAACGCATCATAATACATCTTGTTTGATATACATTCCAACGCCCGGTATACATGGAACTCGTGCATAATGTAATAGTCCAGTCATTTTAACTTTTAACCTCAAACTAATTGCAGAACAAACCGTTTTGTGTTTATATGGTGCGTAAAGCTATCCTTAGCAATGTACAAAATGATATTCGTGGGGCTTTTTGAGATATTCACAAATATATTGAAATATCACATGTTTTCGCGATATTTGTCACTTTTGATGTAAATAAATATTGACTTGTATCAGTAACTAATTTTTACATCGTGCTTAGAGGTCGCAATTTTTGTCTGAATTTTATGAAACTCGGCAGCAATAATTATCGGAAGCGATTCAAGGTCAAATAAAATTTTGAGTTAACCGGAGCCAAAATCTAGGTCACTAGGTCAAAACATAGAAAAAACAAGATATAGTCACCAGGGGACGCAATTTCGACCTTACACTTGTAAAACTTAGTCACAGTGATCATCTTACAAAAATCAAGGTCATGTGTGTAATTGGATTAACCTGAGTGAAAAACTAGGTCACTAGGCCAAATAATAGAACAAATCTTTAGAAGGCGCCCTTTTTACCTAATCTTTATGAAACCATGTCACATGGATCATGTAGACAAATGTCAAATTCAATATTTACTTATCATGAGTTAAAACTAGGTCACTAGGTCAAATAATAGACAAACCTTCTTGAGCCAAAAAGTCGCATCAATTATTTTAACCTATTGACCTAATTTTGACCCAAATAACTCAATAACGCACTTGTCTTAGATGTTTTGAGATGAGCATTGTGACCAAGTTGCATACATACGAGAGGTGTTCAACTTATTTATGAACAGAAAATGAACATCGATATTTTGTTACTCTAACAATGATATTGAATAAAAAGTTTTATATTGTGTAAAGTAGTGTATATTTAAGTATATATAATAATTTTCAATTGTCAATACGTTACGGTTAAATCATTATCAGCATTGTAGTAGGAGGTGTTGTTATTTGCGTTTTGAAGGTCCATAACTCGAAATTATTATGTTTACATTTTCCTTCTTTAATCGATGTTTTAGTATCAACCAGATAGTAAATTATATTGTTAAAGCATGAGAAGACTTCAACATCCACTGTTTGGTTATAATATATATCAGAGTTATATTCTTAAGTTTTTTATTTGGCGTTGAAACTGGTGACTTGGTGCAGAATCTGGATGAAACACTATGTTCTTGGAACAGTCACACAGAACGATGCGTAACACTTATTTTTTGAAAACCTTATTTGAAACTGTTTGTTCATTGACCAAAGCCTTCAATTTCGTCACTTTGATATTGATTTTGACGTGCGTATTTCCATAAGAACAAACACAACGCCTTTCCATGAAAACGGCCGCGAACGCACAAAGCTGAACAAACCCCAACTTCTCCCTAACATTGTGACCCTGTTTAAAATAACATACCGTAATATATCATAACATTCTCTAAAATTCCGCATTTTGTCACCATAGTGAAACAATTTTTCCGCATAATGTTAGATATTTTGCGTTTTTAGACTCTAAGACTTTTGGCACCGATGCATGTTTTTCTTGATTTTCAGCGTAGGAACTTCGCATTTTCCCGGAACAATGCATTCAATATTTTTGAAAACAATTTACTGATAGATTCTATGAACACTCCCATCAGTGGTACTATTCTGCGTTTTGCTAATGGATTCATCATAGACATCATAAAACCAATTTAATTTTATAGTGTATGTTTTGGCAATGTTGGGCAATTTTCAATTTTTGGTGCCATTTCACCATTACTGGAAACATAATTCTTATAACTCTGTTTTTGACAAATACTACTAATTTCCTCATTAAGTATGCAAAATAATCATTTACCATCACTTTCTTCATGCATATAGAAGAGCCATTTTGCCTTAAAAACAGAAAAAACAACATCATATACTAAATTATTGTTTTAAGCTTTAACAAAATGAAATATACAATATATAATGATCATATGTTGAACTTAAAACATTTTTTCACATAGTTTAAAAGAGATATATCAATTGTTTTTATTCAATATTGCAAAATCGGTGTTCATGTTTTGTTCATAAATAAGTTCAACACCTCTCGTATTAGACAAAAAATGTGACTTTTGTACCTACACAACGTTTTCCTTTGATTTGAACTAGCGATCTACTTTTTGACCCTAGATGACCCAATTTATAACTTTGACCTAGATTGTATTGCTATTATTATTGAGACTATGTTTCATCAATATTAGGTCAACATTATGACCTCTAGCGACTACACAAGGTTTTGGTACAATTTGACCATGTGACCTAGTTTTTTACCCTTGATCATTTATTTCCTACATGGGCCTAAATGGTGTTCAGATGATCACTCTGACCAAGTTTCATAATCATAAAATCAAGTTAATGTTCTATATTCGTAAGTATTTTGGTACAGACAAACCGTGAAGAAGTAATTTATTATCCTGATAACAGCAGATTAGAATGAAAAATTCCAGCCGATTAGTGGATGTTTACACAATATTTACTCATTTTCGGCAGTGTCTTATTAAAACACAATGGCTTGGAATAATAATACTGAACATTTAATCGACTTATCTGTCGCAGTACTATATTGTAAAATATATGTTTTCATGAATTGTTATTGAAACAATACAATGCTATTGAAGATATATTTATATTGACAAAGTTATATAATTTTAGTCACTACAAGTATCTGCCTTTCAAATCATTCGTTCTACGAGAGGTGTCCCACTTATATTTGAACAGTTTTCAACATCCCATATTTTCAACATGGCAATATATTGTCGAAAAGTCTTTATTTAATCGTATTCATCAATGTGCCAATAGACATATACGCCTATTGTTTTTGTATTTGTAATTAAGTTAAAAGCAAAAGTAACATTTTTGTACGTACATACTTCTGAGCTTTTTTATGACTGAAAAATCCCACCAATGTTGTGAACATGTATCGAGTGTAACCAATGTTGCTTTATCTTTAAGATTCCAATTCTTTGGATGTAGCGTTGTTTGACTTTGTTTTTTACTATTATTGCGCAATAAACATGAAATACGTGTTCTTAAGGTACCGAATGGTGCGATTGTGTTGGTGTATGGTGCTGAGCCTTAGCCAAAACACCATGATTCGGGAATTGTCGCCAGGAAAGCCATGTTGGGTACATTTTGTCCAAAAACGGGTTTGAACATAAATGGCATACTATCGTGCGCTAATTTGTCCGTTTGTAGAATAATAAATATGAGTTCTATTTGATAGTTAAAACGAACAACAGCACATGTATTGAAACTGATTGCCTCCCTTTAATTTTTGTTTTGTTTTTGCGCTTGTGAACACCAATATTTTCGGAGTTTGGCTTGTAATATTTTCGAAATTTCTATTTTGGTAGTTACAATGCTTACTCCGAACTTCGTTGAAAACCACATTTTAGTTATTTGGTTGGTCCTCGTCATCATGCACTTCAAAAACTAAAAGACTTCCGTCTTGGTACGGACAACGTTTTACAGTGTACCAAACCCCACATATACCGCGCAGGCAACCTTTTAGAATATTTTAGTGTGAATAGAATTTTCCTGTTATGTAAAGCCCCCTAACAAAAATGGCAAAATGACAGGTAATCAGTGAATGTAAAACATGAAACAGCATACTTTTATTAACAACGTATATCATACCGAATAACACAGATAGTATTCAATGGCATATCTAAAGTCAGAAAAACAAAAAGGCATATCATGAAAGGCCACTACAAACCAATAGGCAGACCATGCCAAAAAAGAGTCTTTAAATTGATGCCATATTTAAAGATGAGTTTAGTATTACACCGATACCATGTTGCAAAAGTTTTATGAAAAGATAAGAAATAATCGGATAGGAAATGCAGCAATCAATAGCCAGAATGCCCAAGCCGAATGACCTAAAGATTACGGAAGCGATAGAATCGTCGCGTATTAGGAATACGCACTCGGGGGGGGGGTCTTTTTCTTACGCTATAACCGAGATTTCGTTATAAGCGAGTTTGTTATAAATGAGTTCCACTGTACAAGGATTTCGAGAGTTTTAAACAGTTTTCCCCACGGGAAGAAAGTCTCGCCAACCGGATTAATTGAGAAGGGGAACAACATATGCAGTTCGTGGAACATATCCATCCATATGTGGGTGATTTACAAAAATAAATCATTACCATATATGTTCTACACCAGCTTATTTCGATACGAGTACGAAAATCACGACTTATATGAGTCAATATTTATTTTTGCAACATTTGAGCTCGAAGATTTTTCCTTTAAAAACGTATTAGATTTAATATTTTTTCTTGTTTAAACGAAGTATTGATGTATAACCTATTGGACTATATGCTACATCACACACAGTCCACATCAAATAGTCCATATTTCATAAGGATGCTGTAATTTGTTTGACTTGGTTTGTTGAAATGTCATTCCTGTAACGCCTTTGTATCATGCAATATATTGAACACTAATATACAAAGGTAGAAATGCTCTTGTTATTTGAAAAGAGCTCCACTCATATAATATAAAAGTGCATTTGTATTTAATAAACATAAAACGGTAAAAAACATATGGCTTTTTTGGAGAAACGTTTTGAAAATATACAATTTGATCGTCATTAAGTTATCATGGTCTTTTTAATTCTAACCAGTTCGTTATAGAAACTTTTGTGTTGTGTCTGTTTAGATCTATTGGAATAAAAGACAGCTTTTGTTCATCAAAATCACTGGTATAGCAACATATAATAAACTTAACACACGGTGTTACATTAGGGACATGGTGTTACAGGAAGGACATACTAGTACCATGTGATGGGCAATAGGTATTTTATTTTTTGTGTAATTTTTCATTGAATATGAAGCAAAACAATGCATACACAGTTGTGCTTACAGTCACGTGCATCACCACTAGAAAATAGACAATTCATGACATGTTACATGAAAAAATATTAGAGTCAATATATTTTGCATCGTTGACATAAACCAATGCACTTGAAGGGGTCTAATGGATATTTTTGATTTATTTAAATGAAGTGATAATGTATCTTCAAAATACATTTAATATTTTCACTCGAAAACCACTTCAGTTTTTTTGTTGAGCATAATTTTTTCGCAGCTATGTACGAGGGGCATTCAAAACATACGTAGACAAATCAATTTGCTAGCTTATTTTTTCAGATAAATCAATAATTATTTAGTTTTGTGTACCACCACATTCGTTTACCAAAAATCCTAAAGTTTCATAGAAATCGGACAGTTAAGTGAGGATCATGTTTTATGCATTGCACCTATAGTGACCACGGGGCAAGTCCAGACGTCGTTGTTGACGTAATCGGTTTCGGTAACCTCACAACATCTAAATTCTCACAATAATACTCATTGTACAACTCTGTCCCCAACCATTCTGTATAATGACCAATTTACAACAGCGGTTTAAACTTACAAAAAAACCCCACAAATAACATACATTTTTTTCATTTGTTGTTTCGAGATTCATACTCACGTACCCGAACCAGTATCAAAGTCTGGACCTCCAGAAAAGCGAATTTTGGACTGTAGGGGGGGGACATGTTTAGGCTGATTAAATCAAGGGATATAAAACACCGGATCTTCATATTTTACATGATGTTCCGGCACTTCCCCTAGGTGAAATCTCCGATTTTCGGCCATGATTCAAGTAAGTATGTGTGTTTATACCAAGCACAACACATATTTTCAGGACTACGCAGGTCCGTGGTTTAACGTGACGTCACGTTTTCTTTCAGCTTTTAAGAGTGACTTTGTATGATAACCAATATCTCTGTAACGGTGTTAAATAGGATATCATAATTTGAAACATAGAACTACAGAGTTTTAAACGATACACGCGTGAATTCTCGAACGGTTTCGCAACCGTTAAAGGTAAGTGATGGGGCGAAGAAATCAACACCAATTGCTACGGTATAAATCAATGGGTTGCCCCGTGTGTTATTTTTTTCCTTGCTAAAACTACATATGTACCATATTTTCGAATATAACATATATTTTTCGTGATAAAAATAAGCACTGGATTCATTACCAGAAGAACCTGATTTCTACCAATTTTGATGAAAATTGGATGACAAATAGCTTCACAATCGAGGTTGTCTACGTATTTTTTTAATGGCCCTCGTATGTGTTAGGTTATATATGAAAGACACGGTAAAACTGTTATTCGAAACAATGAATGCAGTTTTAAACAATTTTACTTTTAACAGCGTCACACTATTGCCATTTATTTAAGTTTTAATAATTTAATGAAGCATTTAAAATATTGATCAAGGTGTTTACAATCAATCACAACGAACTCCGATGTATTGCTATTAGCAAAGGAACTCATTTTATCATAAATGATGTGATTTGTTAGAAAAATGAATATTTATGGTTTGACAACAGTGACATTTGCATCCACATTGTTTTGAAAATTTACCGCAATCAGTGGATCAGCACATATCTGCATTCAGTCAGTGTGTAAGTCAGTACCTGTATGTTAATCAGTGGGTTCCTAGCAACTGGAAATATGTCAGTAGATGTACATTTAGTACGTCAGTTAATAGGTCGACTGAGTGTCAATCAGTGTATTTTCAGTATGCCAGTATTGGGGTAGCAGCATGTATGTCTTGATTTAAACAGCTTGTTGACATCAGTCATTCTATTGGCTGCATGTCGGCCAGTTGTGTTGATATTATACTGACAGAGTCATTTGCGGACCTGCACCAAGTCAGTCGATATTTTGGCAATTGGTCAGACAGTGTGCCAAACATACCATAAGTCATTACCACATAAGACAAGTACAGCTGTCTTGTCAGTTGGGTCAGTCAATATCTAAGTTAGTGTGTTGACAATTTACTAGCAGTAGGTAAGCAGCAGATCACTTGTTATGCAATCAGTAAAATTGTAAAAATTGGCGGTTTAGTATTCTCATTAACAGTAATAGCAGTTATTACCGTTTAGGTTGAAATACGTAGAACCGTAGATAGGCAATTTCATCAAACAAGTTGCATAGCAAATTAATTATATATAATCTACAAGAAAAGTTAGGGTGTATTGATAATTTTGAAAATCGCTAAGGTCTAAGTGGAATATTGTGCATTCTGTTATATAACATAATAATCCTATACAATGTCGAAGAAAGGTTAGAGTATATTTTTAAAAAATCGAAAACGCAAAGGTCTTAATGCAAAATTGTGAATTCTGCTCCATATTTGTCGGAGCACATTGACAATCACTCTTACAATGTAGCTTCTGGTTTCACTGGTAGAACCTGTGGTATTCAGAGAATTGTCTAGGATGAAATGCAACTTGTGGCAACAGAAAGTAAAACACAAAGCATAACAGTCTTACATGTAACATAACATCAAACGAATTATGGTCTATCATGTAACAGGCAAAAAAAGTCATGACTAATAGCTTGATGTTGACATTTGTTGATATCTTATTTTAAAACTGACACAGACATTTTGCAATATCTGATCGTAACAATACATTTGTCAATAGCATACTATAATAATAATAGTAGTAATAATAAAAATTTTATTTTGTGAAGGTGACAAGTTAAGATATATACATATACAAAGACATATTGTGTAGTTTAATACAAAAATGTCTATCCTGCAACAAATGTTGTCCTTCCTGTAACAAAATAGCCCGTTACAGGAATGACCGTTACATTAGGGAATTATTCCGACTAAATCTGTTGGTATGAATTAAACTGTGGACCTATGAGGTAGAAATATATGTCTTGTGCACAGTACAACAATATGTGTCCAACGTATACTAAACATTGTATCTAATCATATTTTAAGAAATGAAACAAACCCGTTACAGTAAAAACATATACAAATATACGCCTCTTCTGACCAACCTTCAATTTCTGTTTTATCCAATTTGTTTAAATATTTACATAACGACACACATGAATGCTTATTCAGGAAGGTTTGCTTTTCACAAAGACGGTAAAATAATTTTCCCAAACCACAAGAAAATGCTATTATTATATATGTGTGTACAAATGTTACATGAAAGACGTAAACGCTGGGTACAATATTTCAATACAATTATTTTGAAGAAAACTATCGTTAAATTTCACTTTGGATGTATTATCAGGCAGACGAAATGTGTATTTGATGTATGTACGGTTTTGTTAACATAGTTTGATCCCTATCGTTAGTTACTAGCATATATACACAAGAGTTCTTATATTTTTATCGAGTGTACGCAACATTGCTTTATCCTTATAAGATTCCAATTTTATATATGCAGTGTTGTTAGACTTCGGCCTTCACTATTCTCCTACAAAATAGTTGGACAATGTTTTCTTAAGTCACCAAGTGGTGTGGTTGTGTTGGGGCATGGTGCTGAGCCTTGACAAAAACACAACCATTCTGAAATTGTCGCCAGGAAAGGTATACACGACATATTTGGTCCAAAACTGTTTTTGAACATACATTTCATAAAAGTATGTGCTGATTTGTTTCCTTTGTCATACAACAGGGTACTGTTTTATCAAGCATTTACGGAATTCTTAAACTTACGATCAAATTTAAATTCTTTACAATTCTTTTACAGTGATAAAATGTGGTAAATGGAGCTGTAATACTCATAAAGATTTCGTTAATGAACTCATACAAGCAAATATCTGTACCCGATTTGAAGCTGTTAAAGAATTAAAAAGAATTTTAATCTGAACGTAAGTTTACGATTTCCGTAAGTACGTTGATAAAACGGTACTCAGGCCACTAACTGCTTTACGAATGTCAAATTCTTAGTAGTCTCGTAAATATTTCTCAAAAAGCAGAATGTTCCTTTGTCGTACATATCTCAGTGATAATGTATTGTCTTATCAGAAGTGACAAAGTTATCGATATATACAGTGAGTAGTACTTGAATTCGAGAAATATCTTAACCAATTATCCAGTTACAATGAGCGTTAAGTTGGCGACCGATTGCATGCCATGTGTAATTGTGTGTCAAAAAGAAGTCATGAACATTCAAAAAGGCTCAAACTAAAGTATAATTACCGATACCATGTTTATAAATTCGAAAACGTATGTTACACCTCTTTCCTGGCAGACAATGACATATAATTATACTTGGTGTTTTGGTCAATACTAGGCTTCAAATCCAACCACAACTACACCATTCGATATTTCCGGTCAGGGGATGTGAAGTATATCACACCAGAAAAGTAAATGAGAAGTGTAACACTCATGCACACCGTGTGCTACTACATGTATATGTGAGCATTAGGGTTATTGCAGTGTTGAATTACAGAGGAAATGTGTATATATCATCAATTTGATAAGACGACCATAACAAAGACCTAAATTACACAGATTGGACACTCCACTGAAAAGTTAGAGAATACGCAATATAACAGGCAGCAGATTCAGATACTGTTCATATGTTTTTAGTCATTCAATTTTTATGGACAATCGATCATGTTGAAGAGCTAAGTTTCTTCTACTACATCAGGTAACTCGTTTTTGTCTACCTCTTATAAAATACAGAAAATTAGGATTTTAATGAGGCATATCAGGTATTTTCTGATAAACTTGGAATTTACATTAATTTAATGAAAATGAGAGTAGGTTGGCTGTTCGGGATCAACTGTTTTATTCCTTGACTGATTTCAATAAATGAGGTACCATTTTAAAGCTGAATAATAAATCTAGTGTTTAGACTTATAAGTATTTTAATGATATTAGAACATGAGGTGTAAGGTATTAAAAACGGACGTGTTTTAGCGAGATTTCAGAAGACCTGCACCGAATTATCATGAGAGTTGGTACATGTTTCTAATCTTTGTAATTTAGGTCTTTGGTCATAAAAAGACCAAAACAATATCTTAACAAAATTCTTGAATTTAAATTCAAATACCTCGTATAATACACAGTGAGTGATTACTTGATACATTTGTATACACGGTTCAATAGAGACATTAGATTATATCGTGTCAGCATGACCGATATAGGACTTTCAACCCATGTACTCATATAGTCCTATCATATCACGTGGGTGGTCTAGTAAGTTTTCAAACAAGTTTGTTACGTCAATAAACTTTCGATCAATACAAATTCATATGTCATCTTAAGTTTGAACGCACCTAACATAAGTAGGTTAATTT
This sequence comes from Spisula subtruncata, assembly GCA_963678985.1. Lineage (NCBI taxonomy): Eukaryota > Metazoa > Mollusca > Bivalvia > Venerida > Mactridae > Spisula > Spisula subtruncata. The sequence continues at coordinate 24,516,387 of OY787661.1, forward strand.
ATTAAAAACAACTTTAAAAATCCATTTAGTGGCAAAAATTATTTAAGATTAAATCAAGATTTAAATAACTTTTCGTTAACATGCTTTGATCTATCGATATTTTCCTCATCAGGCGCCTCGCATCCAGGCACAAGATGACGTTAACCAGTGTGGAATACACGATGTTTGTTCAGCAAACTTGCGTTTGATGCTTAATCATTATAAAACATGGTTAAAAGGGTTGATTAAACTATGTGTTCACATCACATAAACATCGATTTGAAGATTTGACTTACCTTACCGATGTGAGCAATTTACTCCATAGACAACAGGCGTTGCCATATTCATGTTTATGTTATGTAAAGGGGATACACTTAATTTGTTCACTCTGTAGTCACATAATACAATGTTTAAAGGGACTGCGTCACAGGCGGGTCGATGTTTTTTTTTTAAAGTATATTGTTCTTACAAAAAAGTATTATATGAAAGCATGTTGTTGACTGTTGCTTTAAGAAAGAAGTGTTGCAAATAATCGATTGAAATTCCTCTCAATATCGCGCATGTCAGGGTGTTTTTTTCCTTTTAAAACATCATATACACCTGGAAATAAGTTAAGCACACCCCGCATTTTGTCTCGAATTTGACATGACCACAACCGATTGTTATTGTTGAGCAATGGTAAGAACGACCTTCCGTACTAATCATGTGTATCTCTGATAGTGTTGTGCGCAAGAACGACCTTCCGTACTAATCATGTGTATCTCTGATAGTGTTGTGCGCAAGAACGACCTTCCGTACTAACCATGTGTATCTCTGATAGTGTTGTGCGCACGGAAAGCTCGTGTACTATGCCATTTCGACACTTTATTCGTGAATTGTAAGACTGCACTTTCAATTAATTAACACAAATTGCATGTACAAAATTTGATTTTGTTCTAACATATTGTCATTATTTTGACCTCTTGTCAACAAACTGGTTAGGAGAATATTATTGGATGGCGATAGGTGGCAAATAATAGGCATTGACTAATGCTGGCATGTCCTACAGTGCTGTTGGTCGTCAGCTTGGCTATAATCACTCTGTCATTAGCAGACTAGCTAAGAAGTATCGGCAGACGCATGACGTAAGGGATTGTCCAAGATCTGGACGGACATAATTATGTAACAACGGCACCCGAGGACCGAAATCTTTTACTTCTCGGTAGACGTTTTCCGTTTACAACAAGCACCTTCCTAAAGCGAAACTGGTTGCCACACAGGCATTTGTCTTCACGTACTCTGTGCAATAGGCTCAGATCTGCAGGTTGAAAGTCGAGAAGGGTAATGAAACCGTCTCGAGATGTACGTAGCGGAGCGGAGGCAACGACCGTGGGTATCCGGCGATGGCTTGTCCCATGAATGTATATTGGACATTGTAACTGTCCAAGGCAATCTGACAGGTGATACTTATGTACGAGACACCCTACATCTAGTCGTCGTGGACCATTTTGATAATCATCCATTAGCTTCCCGACCTGTTTATATGGACGATAATGCCAGACCGCACAGAGCCAATGCTGTAACACAGTTTTTGCAACGGAATGCCATCATCACTTTGCCCTGGTCTATAGAATTTCGGAGGTAAAACTACTAAATAATTACTGAGGTTTCGCAAGTTAATTTAATATCAGAGCGCTTGTTTATGGGATATATAACCAAAATTAAATAAATGTTTGACAGTTTTATTTTATTTTTGCACTAAGCCAAACGTGACGCAGTCCCTTTAAAGGTTGATGTTCGGTTGTTGTTTATGGCGCACAACCTTGGTATATACTATGGGTAGCCCAATTCGCGCACGTCAAAAGTCATCACATCGCTGTATTAGAGTAAACTCGCAAAATAATTGAATAACCATTGATTAGTGCAAACACTTTGAGCACTAAGCACTAGTTAAAGGATCGGTTTGGATGAATGATTCTATGTGAAGGGTCGGTTTGGATGAATGATTCTATGTGAAGGGTCGGTTTGGATGAATGATTCTATGTTCAACCTTGATTTTTAAAATCATCTTTGTATGTTACTCGTCGGTGATTGGTACTTCAATATTAAATATAATCATAGTTTTCTAATTTGAGATTTTAATAAAAAGTGCGTTTGTGAAAGTCGTTAGACATCCAAAACATTTTGGCTTTCATCATTCTCTCTTTCGTGTCGCAACAGATTACTATGAAGAATTCATTCCTATGCCGTTCTTTGTTGGTTTTGGTGATAGTATTATTGGTGTTTTCTAAGGCACAACGACGTGATAGAATTAATCTACAAGGAGAACGATATATCTCTGAAGATGTAGATTTAGGAGACAAACAGTTAATTTCGGAATTCAAGTAAGTCATTTTATGTGTTAATCACATAACTTTTTTTATCGTAATTGGATTGCTGAATTGTTTTTTTTAAAATATAATTACGAATACCTAGCGATCATGCTTTTTAACGAATCGGCATCGCTTGGAAGTATTGAGGGAAGTGTATACAAATTGTTTGGATCATAATAAACATACCATTGGCTAAGAATGAGAAGGTCGTAACTACAAAATCAATGTTTTGAGAAAACAAGAAAAAAACTGTCCGAAATTCGCTCTTAACTTATGTTAAAATAAGATGTTTCGATTTCAGTTTGGTCAACATGACAAATTCCGATTTTCATGACAATTGTGTCATAAGAAGCGCATTGTTATGCAGATATCAAATATTTATGAATCTTTTAAGGTGCTTACGACCTCGTCATTCTAAACCAGCGATACAATGATAGTTGTTTACTTTACATCTAAATAAACATAGCTGTTTTATCCTTCACAACTTTTCATGAAACACACGTCACGCTTAAGGAAACGATGTAATATTTTAACGAAATACTGAATCCCTGTCAGCAGATTGCCAGTTCTTCTAGCACCATGTGATACCATGGGAAAATGGATGAAACTTTAGTCAAACCTCCAAATGTTTCACAGGGTGTTTGCATAAACGGTCCAGATAGAGATACTATAATAAAGTTGATGCAAACTGTGAGGAGCGGTGGGCCTAGAGGTAGGACGCGCGCTTCGGGATCGAGAGGTTCCGGGTTCGATCCCCCTCTGGACCACTGGTTAATTTCTCTGAGCAAGACCCACAGCTCCACTCCACCATGGTGTAAAATGGTACCTGTGAGGGCAGTGTCTATTCCTGGGCGCCTCAGATCGATGTTGGCTGCCACACCACAGGAGAGAAATAGTCTCCCCAGGGAGACACGAGTGTAGGTTTCCAAAGGTAGCCCAATGACCAGGGGAAGTTGAAATGTCAAAGGGTGCTTGAGCGGCCTAACAGCTGAAAAGAGCCCTGAAAAATTGGTAACTTTTGTTTTTGGTAGGTAATAGTGGAAAGATTTGAATGAGTTGTTGACGGCTCCCCATAGGCACATTAACCTTAGGTGAGCTAACAACTGGTCATTTACATACCTCGATGTATTGGCCATAATATGTTCAGCATCCAGCGAGTGTTTTATTTTGCATATATTTTGTTGTTTTTAAAAGCGTGTATCATTCTTACTTCTAATCATTTTTTTCAGAGAAGCTCAAGATGCGTTCGTTCGAAGGAAGAGGGACTATAAACAAGCTGAAGAGTCTGTAAATGAGGAAACTGAAAATCAGAACACCTTTGATTCTAACAATGGTGGAAACGTAATGGAGAAATAATCGAAGTAGCTAGTATTTACGATACTGTTTGTGATTGGAAGGCAGTTCACATGTCTGATAACACCATAGGACTGTTACATCACTTTCATTTCTTCTGAAGACTTATTTTCACCTGATGTATACAATGTCTTATGCTTAAATTGCTACCATATATACTTCATTTGCAATATCTTTTAGCTTCTGAATCCATTTTAAGAAACATATTTATTATTTCTAAATTTATTTAGCTACTTGTTACTATTACTAATACATGCACTAAGTATTAATATAAACAAGTACAATTGAATAATTGTAGTGATTTATTGTACACCCATATATTACACACAAATAATGCCAATCCCCCGCACACTTCATACATGCAAAAATAAATAGTTAAAAAATTCAACTATGTGCATTTTTACTATAGTTTAGTGTCCCTAATTGACATTTATACGTAATCATTTGAACTAAACTGTATGTGTTTTCTTATCTAACACGTGTATTTACAACCAATTACTAGTTCATGGCATTATATGGACATGCATGTCTGTAATATATTTATATATCGTAGGTGAACCAGTTTCAGTGACCCTAACATCTAAACCCTTCTTACTGTTGGAATATATTGAAAATAAATTTATACACAATCCTTACTTTAACTTTACGTTATTGTGCTTGGATCTGAACTAAAATTCCTTCAGATTATTTGAAATAATCACTGGAATCTATCATTTAATGCTCTGCATTGAATCATGTTACAGATAATGAATTGGACAAGTTTCAGTGACCTTTAGCATTATCCAAAAAACAGTCTATTAATTAAAATTTCAGAAACAAAATTTGATACCCAAATAAAGTTGAAACTATTAACTATGAAATAAATTAATTTAAAATATAAATTAATATTTTTTGGCTGTGCCCGAAGCAGTTAATGAAGATGGACCGTATTGAAAATGGTGTCCCTCTTATAACCTTTTTTATTTCTGGTTACAAAACCATACTATTGGTACCATATTAAAGCTAGCATTCTGTAGTTTTCGGAATTACATGACAAGTATATATTTTAATTTGCACTATGTTTTAATTATTGCCATATTACGCCAATATTTCTTGAATGATCCTAAATGATACCAAGCACACCATAAGGCGGTTACAAACTTTTGGAGTAAGTATGTACATTAAAACGTGTACAGAAGTTGTTTAGATTATGTAACTTTGATCAGCAGATGACAGAAAATAAATTTCTCCAAGAACATTTTAAATATTGCATTTGGGGTCATTTTAGGGTACTTTTAAGAAACCCTATAAAAAGTCATAAGAATTTTGTTAAAAATACCATAGGATATTAAAAACTAAGGATCACTTAGGTCGTAGAATCAAATTTAGTCTTTTTGATAACAGCATGGACAGCTATAAGGTTACAGTTGAATATGCATTCAATTTTGGCACCATAGACCTCTTCAAAACAGAGTATGACACAAGGAAGAACAGGTCACCGAAACAGGTCCGTCACCAAAACAGGGCCATGGGCGATAATGCCTGTATTGTTAGTTGAGGTAAAACATTAATAATGTCACAAGCGAACTCATTGCATCTGTGATAAATTTTAGTAAACCTTTTTGAACACCCTGAAAATATTTGATATATATTGAACACTCGATCCTCAATCAATTGATATCTTAAAGAACTTAATCAGCATACAAATGTACTCGTTCACACATAATTATATATACATTGAAAGGTAACCATTTATCAAAATTGGCAATGTTTGGAAAAACTATTCACCTTTGATGAAATACCAAAACCCAACTCAAATCTAAATATGCCAGATAGTATATAAAACCCAGTATACCCAGCACTGCAGATTGCAGACCTTCATTGCAACTTTATGTCCCCTTTCCACCTCTTTATGCTTTACGAATATCAATTCATTGTAAATACTTAACAACGAATGAATACTACTTATTTGAAATAAGCGGAGTTGTAAACACACCATGGGTATGAACAGGATCTTCTCCCTGGTATGAACAAAAATCCTTTTATCTTGAGAAAATTCACCTAAAATGAAAGACTGAAAGTTCGGGTTCTTGTCTACTCAATGATGTCATCTTTGTGACACAGTACATTGACACTCCAAGAGATCAGATAAGGTTAAAAAAGAAAGATGTTTGAAAGAAACCATATGATTTTCAAAACCATGTTGTAACGGAATTCGATTCTACAAAATGTTCAACATTATCGATTGGACATCGAATGACGGAAAATGCGTTACAAAGTCTGTAGGATAGAGGTTCCTGTAACTACTTTTATCTCAGCACGTTTCATCTCATGGACCGTATGTCGCACCGACTTCCAGATGTTGTGGACAGCCACTCTGGGTATGTTTTGACAACGTCATGTAAGTATAAAAACTATAAGGCCCCACTACAGCATTATTTCTAGCTAGACCGTTAATGGATCTTTCCTGAAGTTCTGGTACTTTGCGCTTTTTGTGTATGGTAATCTTCACGATGTGCTAATTACATGTAACACCGACCGGTTGAACTGAACTAGTTTTCGGATAATCTTGTTCTATTTATTTTACTAATTTTTCTACCTTCAACGTGGCTGTCAACTGATTTTGACGATGGCACAAGTATTTGGAATAGATCATAAATACATCGTTCTAGGGACATTGGGCGTCTCTTCTGGAATTGCCATTTATTCAACATGGAAATTGCTGTCGGAACGAAAAAAACGTAACGAAAAAAATGTTTATGAATCCCAAAAACTGCTCAATGAATATTTAGTTTTCCATTATGGTTCACCCAATGAAATCTTGAAGTACGACTTTGGTCCAAAGGACGCTCTTGATTTTCCGAAGAGATGTGCTGAACTGTGTATTAAACATTATAAAGGAGGGGTAAGTAGCAAATGAAATGAATTGATTAATAATATATATATACTGCTTTCTCGTGGAGTCGAGCCCTTTAGAGCTAAAAGCCTTACATGTACATTTCCTACAGTCTATTCTTTAACCAATTTTATTTTTACGGACAGAAAAATTACTTAACTTTATGGAATCTAAATAGTTTTGCTATTAAAAAGTTTTTGTTGTAAAATATTTGCTATAAAGCAAGTACCAGTCAAGAGCCTACTTCATTCTGAAACTTTCTCATCGACTCGAGCCCTCTGATTGGTCAGCCTCTATTTAACCCGAAGACTGAAAACTCTTCACAAAACACAGTTGCGAAATAAAGTTAATTCATCTTAGATGATATTCACCGACTTTAATCAATGTGAACGAGACTGCTGACAAATAAATCGTCAATAACATAACCACATGGTAAAAAGCTAAGGAATTGATGCTTACCAAAATGGATTTTAATGGTTGGTTGCTATTAGTGACCACAGAACGATTACAAGTTGTTTTCAGTCACATTTGTTTTGCTGTTGTGACAGAAATAAGACTTCCAGCAGATTTTATCATGTTTTGGGTAAGAACCATCTCCGCATGTGTGCACATTTGAGCCAAACAACTAGGGCTCGAGTCGATGAGAAGGATCGAGTCGATGAGAATCAAGTATAGATCTACTGAATCTGACTATACGCGTACTATAGAATCCTGATAGCTTACCATATCACCGTCATCACGACGCCTCTGTATTTTCGTGTGTCGACTCTGCAAACGTGAGAGCTACACAATCAAATGCAATGCTATAACACAAAGTGGCCCATGACAATGTGAAGCTCAATTTCCATTGATCATTTAATTTTGTATTGTATGTCGTGAGTTTTGGTGAAAGTCGATGACCGACATGCGATAACAAGAAATAACACTAGACAATGCAAAGTGACATTTTCCAAATACAGTATCGTATGTCGCCGGGTTTATTGAGGATGACATGCGACACTTTCGAAGGATAAGTGACAATGCGAAGTGAAACTTGACAATGCAAAGCAACATTTTCATTTTGGCTAAATCATAACTTAACTGGTACAAATTAAGGGCGACATGCGATACGATTTTATGAAAATGTGGCATCGCATTGTCAGGCGTTACTGCACATTGTCACCATATAAGCGTGATGGCAACATTATAAATGGCACAATCAGGATTCTGTATGAAACAGACTATACATGTAGTCAATTGCTATGATTGAATAAATGGACTTATTTTGTTTTTGATTATGCTGATTTGTAAATGTACAGGTCTATTACCCCTTGCTTCTTCAATGAGGTGAATTGTGCATGCATTAATTTTGTGACAACAATTGGATATGCTGATTGGCTCACTAAAATATTGTAGGATGTACTGGTTCCCACCCACAAGTCTAACTAGGAGCTGCAAAATGAGACAATTTAGCACATTGGCAGTGCAATCATGATTTACTGTATATTGTACTTTTGTATGCTCTACTAGACTACTATACACATTCTTAATCAGACGTACCGATTAATGGTCTCGGCCCTTTGTTGGACTAATTTCTTGGTCTATCTATTCTCACATTGTAGTATGCATAGAAAAATCACAGCAGAATATAGTCCTAACAAAGTTCCATGTATTCAGAATATATGCTTTTTTTATGCCCCCGTATTGATAGATCGGGAGGCATATAGTGATTCACCTGTCTGTTCGTCCGTCCGTTCGTCTGTCCGGCCTGGTTAACCCAAATTAACTGTTTCTTCTAGCATTAATATGGCTTGCTACAAAGCTTTCAAATTTGCATGGATGTTGTATATGACCACTCTCCACACGCCTGTATCACCTGACTTCATTTTGACCTTCACCTTGACCTAATTTTGGACTTGGATTCCACAGGGGGCATAAGCGTTTATTGAACGCAGTCTTGTTTAGAGAAACAACTCATTGTTAATTAAGAATTCTTACAAAACTCACTAGGTTAACTGAATATCATGTACTATTATTTGAAGTACCGTAAGTATTACTTTACTATACTGTTCTGTTGTGTTAAGTGATAATGTACTAATCTGTCAGTTACTATTTGTAGGATTCCGTACCAATGAGAGCTTTTGATATTGGTTGTGCTGTTGGTCGTTCTTCCTTTGAGTTGGTGCAGAAATTCACTGAGGTAGTTGGGCTAGATTATAGTCAAGGATTTGTGGATGCGTGTAATACATTGAAGCAGAATGGAACTATGTCGTATTTCGTCCAAGATGAGGGAGATCTGGTTACCAATTTAAAAGCTGTTGTTCCTTCAAATTTGGTATCTTACTTTTTTTGTTTTTATAATTTGAAATTTTATGCGAAAACTGTGTAAGTGCACTTGGTTGTCCTCGGTGTACCCACTTGAGTAACATGTGCTTGTTACAACTGGGCGATTTGTGTGAAAATCAATTCGGCACACTGTAGGTACATGTTTAAATGACTAAAACCATAGGTAGAATACTGGTTCCCATGGTTTAACTAGCAAAACAATAGGATTCACAGAATGAGACAGTTGATAAAAGTTTAGTAATAATGAAGCATCAATATTTTAAGCAACATTTTCTTTAAAATGGTGCTTATATTTATAACAATGTTTTAGCATAATGTGTTACTGTCCTGCTGGACAAAGATGGTTCTGTCATGAATATGGAGACTATGGTTCCCAGTCACGTTAACGCTACAAAGGGTATACCGAAATGAAACCTTGAACTAGTTTTGCTGTAATTATACTATTAAATACCTTGTGTTAACGACTTTATTATTTTTGGACTTGGAATTGAGCCCAAAACCTATAGCTCTTGAACCAGTAAAAATTTTATAGTTATCACTACCTCATCTTACACATTTACATTCAGACTTTTACAGAAATAAAATTTCTGTTTCATTTCCCAATTTTTTAAATAATTTATTTTGTACGATTATTATTTCATACGGTCTGTATTGTTTTACAGGATAAACAAAGAACCCGGTTTATCCAAGGTGATGCCTGTGATTTGCCAACAGACCTTGGAAAATTTGGATGTATATTAGCCGCTAATTTGATATGTCGTCTGCATTCTCCATTTGATTTTTTAAATCGCCTGTCTGGTTTAGTAGCACCTGGAGGAATACTTGTCATCACTTCACCTTATACCTGGCTCGAGCAATTTACAGATAAAGTAAGTATTAAACTACCAACAACTGTTGTATGCAGTTATTTTGGTCCTTCATGTGTTTTAAGCTAATTCAAAGTGTTATGTCTACACTGTACATGTATGTACCGGTGAGGGGGTCTGTGCTTACAGCAGCTTACTACATTTTGTAATTTATAGAATCAAGGTTACTCATGAAAGATTTTTATGAATGATCTTTTAATCAGTTCAGAGTTTTACCACCTATTGCCCCCAACTTGTAAGCAACTGACACTGCCTTCACTTGTGGAAAGCATGCACAGATTGCAATTTTTTCTAAGGGGTGCAAACTAGCCCGTTTTTTCTCAGGGAGGGAATTTTAGAATAATCTTCCTGTGAGTCTCTATGACCTACTGAGAATTAAAAAAAAAACACCTTCTTTTCCCCAAAATCTGTGCTATGTATAGTCTTTAGTGTCTTAGTTGCTGCGTTCATCAGTTTTAGTTTTGTACACCTATAGTTGGATTGCAATAATATCCTGTAATGCACCACTGCCTAGCAATGCAAAGTGTGCATGCATGAAACTACTCCTGTTTGATTATGTTTCAGAGTACATGGTTGGGTGGTTACAAGGAAGGGTCTGGTAAACCTGTGTCTGGATTTGACACATTGAAGAAAACATTAGGATCTGACTTTGATCTCATGGAGGATGTGAATATGCCATTCTTCATACGAGAGACGGCACACAAGAATCAGTGGTCTGTTGCTCATGCTACTGTCTGGAGAAGGAAGTGAATACATTGGTGACAGCTTTAACACGCGAAATCCTTACATGGTCCAATACACTACAACACAATGAACAATCAAATTATCTTATCCTTATTTTATACCCAGTGTTTAACTTTTATAACAAAAAAAACCCCTATTCTTAGTGAATTTAAACTTTGTAAAGTTTAATAGAAGAGTGAACTTGCATTTTGTCCATTTTTCTGTTATCTTGAACGCGCTTTTGTAGCTTATGTTCAAATTTCCGTTATGTCAAACTGTAAACATTTCCAATATCTCAAACTTGCATATTTTGACTTCTACATTATCTCATACCATCATTTATCTTAATGCTTATGTTGCAATTTTGGTTGTCTCAATTTTATTCTTCTTTGTCTTCTTTCAGAGCTACAGATAAGCTGCGTGTTGGGTAATTACCCAATTAATTTTCTTAAAAAACCAATAGATTTTGAGAGGAGGGAGTAAGAAGAAGCAATTTAAATCTGAAATACCCAAATAGAAATTATGATATAGTGAAAAACAGCACATTAAAGATCATTTACCCTATGAGTTTGATTAAATACACAAATAAAATTTGTCAAAACCCAATCAAAACTGAAACTGGGGGTAAAATACCCAATGGACTAAAACCTTATCTGTAGCTTTGCTTCTTTACTGTGTAACAATTTTGTTAACCTTAAGCTTACTTGTTGTTATATTCTAGCTGTTAAATATATATCACATTCAAATGTTAAATCTGTTTTACTTTCATGTTATTATATCACATTGTTTATACAATCTTGTTAAACTTTTGTAAACATTGCTTTTTTCTCACGGTTTTGTATCTAGGAATTATGTACATCTATATACTGTACCATGTATGTTTTTGTGGTCACATAGGGTAAATTGTTTGTCCCATGAATATTGGAGGGGACATATTGATGTTTTGTTGGATGTCTGGAAGGATGCCATCAAGATTTCTGTGCTTGTTCTCCGTAACAATTTGTCAGGTTTCTATGAAACTTCACATAAATATTTCATAGCAAGCCAAGATGTGAAATTTCCATACATAAATATTTCATAGCAAGCCAAGATGTGAAATTTCCAGAAATTTTCAGAAATTTTATGTTGTATAATGTTTGCCAGAGTTATGGCACTTTGTGGGAGACGCATCTTTCTATAGCTGTCTCATGTTTTCTATCATGTATTGTTACCTGTGCAATGTTGTTATTGGTATTTGATAGCCTGAATGTGATGGTACATTTTGTACACTACAGGTTAATGACTTTGACATATGTGTTCAGTTCATTGCCATTTGACTGTGTTACTTAAAAATATAGACATATCACTACCAAAGTGGAACTTCTTAGAGGACATTATATGCTGAGAAATGGTGACTAATCAGGCGAAACATGTTTGCAGGAAGTCATAGTGGACTGTTCATTTTCCTATATATAAAATAAATCAAATGTTTTTCCAAACAACCTTCATATTCTATTTTTTATTTCTGTTTTCAGAACCACAATAAGATTTTGTTTTGTATTTACAAATATTTCTCCTGTTGGTTACTTTCTATTTGTATGTGTGTATAATATGATTTCATAGTGTAAAGTTTCATAGTTCAAAATGTATATTGTTTATTTACTAAATGTGCAAGAGTCTTTGAGCAGTATAGATTTTTTAAATATACATGTATATGTGTACCATTGTTTTATACAACCAGTTGTACACTCAACCGCTTTAAAAACGCACCACATATGAAATATCGGTTTAAGTGATGGAAACGTCAATATATGGTTATTTATTTTCGGATTAATAATCTTCAGTCTATACACAACGAGTTGTGTGATTTTCATGCCATTATTACAAGTTTAAAATAAATTATGATATAGATAACACAGTGGCCCATGAAAGTGGAATTCACAATTTTAAAAGCAATTATAAGAGCCCGTTACATTGATGCGTGTACGTGGTTTCTCGTCCTAAAGAATAAAATAAATTACGTAATAGGGTAGAATTATGTTTGACATGATGTTTCTAACCATCCAAGCAAAGCTTTACTTGAATTCTAAATGTTATGTGGCTTTGGTTGTCTGGCTAATACCATACGACCGAGTGTGTTCCAGATATGCGCATTATGTGAACCTAAGATGGATTCGAGCCTTATTCAAACTAAAAAGCTTGGTTATGAGCATCAGACTGTCAGGATATTTCCTTTGGTGCTTATATGCCACCTTAAATCAACACTATGAAGGATCTTGATGACAAAAAGTTGGGACATTCGGCTCTCAACTGGAGAAAACTCGTTAAAAAGTGTACTAAAATGATTTTCCTTTTTATTGACAATTATGAAAAGAATAGTTATGAAAATGCAATAATGTACTTTTGGCTTGTTTATTGACACCCGACATTCTTTTGACACTATGTGCAGCCATGCGGAACCAATTACAGTGACACAACCTGTGTCGTGTTTCCTCATAGCTCGGGCTCAATACCTTTAGCTTGTTTCATTCAGATCGGTCTTTGACTGTGTCATTCGCTAGGTAATGATGTTCTAAGCACACAATCGTTGTGTAGAGGCAGCTGAACCGCCATGCTAAGGCACCGATGCTCTTTTCAGTTGGAAGCGAAGGCACAATCATCCGAACAAATATTCGAGATATTCGCAGCATAAAAATACCATTATCAAATAATGTTTCTGCTGTTTTTTTAATGTGTAAACCAACAGCGTACAGTTTAAAGTCAATATTGACCACATAGGTCGACGCGATCGAGCTGCACGTGCAAAACATGCAAAATCAAAAAAGTTTTTTTTGCGAGGTATTCCAAATGAAAACAAAATCGTTTTCTTTAATTAGGGCAAGCTTATGAACTGAACAAACCCTGTAAACTATTAATATTAGCAAAAAATGATTTTTGACAAATTTTGATTATTTTCAATAGTGGTGCGTTTTTAAAGCGGTTGAGTGTATATACACTAGAAGGTAGTAAAAAGAGTTGAAATATTTGTTCCTTTAATCAATGCATAAGTAGAATGTTCCAAGTATGGCTTTGTTCAAATCCCTGCCACTACTGAGAACTATATTACCAATATACCTCTGTTGCCATTTCAAATATCTATGTTCTGTACAAGCACATCGATTTACAATCAAACTCAAATCATGTGTGATTTATCCTGAACTTTATTACAAGCAATATTAAATAAAAAGTTCCAAAGCAGCAGGATTTGTTGGTGGTGGCAACGTATATACAGTACAACCTCTCCAGAGTACAACAACCTCTTTATGACAACACCTTCAAAATATTACATTTAGCTGAAATTTACCATACATTTAACCTCTGTTGACTAACAACCTCTCAACAATGGCAAATATTTAAGCTCCTTAAGGGTGTTAGCTACTCTGCAGAGGATGCACTGTATTTAAATACTTGGGGGAAAAAGACAGCTGTCAAAGGTTGGTCAGATGTTAGCTTTGTCAGTTGTAAGGAGAGACACAGAATTAAACGGGTATGTTCAGGTTGGTGACCTTGAAGTAATGGTTTGATGTAATTTACTCGTATTCCAAAGTGATACTGTTGGCATAACTTGACTGAGCCCAAGAAACAAACCATTTTATTCTATTGATGTGTTGGGACGTTGTGTAATCAGGAACATATATATAGATTCCTGTTTGAATACATGTATGTACGAATGTGTGTCAGTAAAGGAATATTATTTGTTCTGTATATGACATTCCAAAACTGTGATCTCATAGAACCAAAGCTATTGTTGTTGTTTTGAACCAAGTTTTCAAATAAGTTTATGTTTCTTGAATGCAGCTTTATTTTTATGCAATGGTATAATCTAAGCACATTTGGCATGTCTAGTTTCGATATTGATAAAGATATACGAAAGAGTAACTTTTATTATTTATTGATACTGTGGCAAAATCATTTAAGTACAAAAATGTACTATATACTACTCTAGGAGTGTGTTTTTGGTTACTTGCCAAAGGTCAAGCACATTTTCCAAAAAGAACACAGTAGTTTAACCAGGATTTTAGATATTGCCACATTTCTTGTTGTGGAGTAGGATGTTAGTGAATCATCAATCACAATAAAAGTTTGTAGCAAATTTATCTGTTTTCTATTCTTTGTGAATCGGTTTGGCTAACGCCTTGGTCCCACTGAGCATTTTTGCCTCGGCGATATACTCTCGATTTAAAGAAATAAGCTTTGGGTGTCATTGGGAACGGGGATATCACAACTTTTCTAATGAACCCCCCCCTAGACCACGAGGGCCCTTTTCCTGATGCCTTCCGATGCCCATTTATTAAATCAGGAGTACATCGCTGATGCCAAAAAGTCTCAGTGGGACCAAGGCATAAACAGTGTGTATGGATAGATTCATTCAGTGAACTTCACTGAAGCTTATGTTCAATAATGGAAAGTGATGTTAAAACCTTTGTGGAGACATATGATGTGACAGTATACTAACAACAACATCATGAAGGAACTAGTTACTGTAATAATCTGTTATTTAGTCTGCAATATAGCAGTTTAATAATTAGTCTGGCGCATGGTTTGTCGGTCAGCATGAATAGTGTGCATGTACATGTTATGTATATGTACTTAGTCTGCTGACTTCACACTTCACACTGCTAATCTTACAACTTCATAGAGCTTCTATGACACATTTGATACCTACATATCAGCTGTTTTATCATTATGATTGGGAGTTTGATACAAATTATAATTACACTGTTGAATTATATGCTAGTACTAGTACATTGTACTGTCATACATAGATCTACAACAATATGTACCTTGCATGCTATCAGCTCTTTTACATGCAACATTTAAATACACCACCAAGCAACTATGTGATGTTCGTGTAACGGTGACGTTTGGCAACGTTGACTAAATAGGTGTGCTCTGTTTTATATAAAGTTATAATTACATTTTGTTTTTCGTCATGCTAACAAGGGACTTAATCTACATAACTATCAAAATGTCTACAAGTGCTATTTCTCTCCCTTTACTTATATTATTGTATGCTATTTAAGTAGCGTTTCATAGGATCCATTATGCTGCGTCTGTACAAATACAGTGACCACCAAAAATATGGATACACTTTTTGACAGATGCAGAATTGTAATTGGTTTCATTATTCCATATCTTTTGGTCAGACGGTAACAATGTTTGCAATTTCTGAAAAAACAGTTAATGAAGTAGTAAATAATGTGACAGATATAAAGATGAACATTTTCTGATTTAAAAATAAACTATGGTGTTCAAGGGGCTGAATTTGCCATATTATAAGATCATGTTGTTAATCAAAGCTGGCAAAGAAACTTAATATTTTCCATCTAGGGTACCAATCAATGTATTGTCTTTACACTAAATAAAAAAATATATTCCTGGTCTTCAAAAACATTGTTGCTTCTCTGTTCTGCAAATAGTGTTGTACAGGCAAGTAAATGAGGGAAGACTCTCTGTGTCCATATTTTTGGTGGGCACTGTATAGCTATGGCAACGACTTAGATAAAATTAATTATAGCTACTGTGCTGTAAGCCAGCATGTTATTAGACATCAGACTCACCTGGGCTAATAGACAGACTGGTCAGCGTTCATGTACCTGTAATATAATAATTGTATTCAAAATTATGTAATAGAGGCGTTTGCTTTATTACTTGAAACATGAGACACTGATGTAATTACAGTGTTAGAAATATAATAACGGTTCTGTTTTAGATCAACTTGGAATAAAGGGCGTAACTTCACTATTTTTGGACCAAACATATTATGTGTCCGACAAGAAAATGTATTATATTTCGGCTATGGTGGATAACTTAACACAAACATCGTAGATGTATCGGCTATTTTCTGACGTCAAGAAATGAAATTCCATTTATATCACCATGGTGATATTTTCATAGGACTGCTACTGCTGTATCTGTAGAAATATGACCCACAAATAAGAGTCAACCCCAGATCACATAGACATACGACGTAAATAATTCATTGTTTCATTATTGCTCTGCTACATTAACATTGTTTCATGCAATTTGTTGTTATCCGTGTTTTCGAATGATAGGCATAATATAATACATGTATA
The DNA here is from genome assembly GCA_963678985.1 of Spisula subtruncata. Classification (NCBI taxonomy): domain Eukaryota; kingdom Metazoa; phylum Mollusca; class Bivalvia; order Venerida; family Mactridae; genus Spisula; species Spisula subtruncata. Next base: position 24,532,954 of record OY787661.1, read on the forward strand.
TAACATTCATGAATTTATCCTATTGAAAGCGAAAGGTAAGACTTAATATGCAATCAACTAACAACATTAAGTAAGGGGTTTCTATGTGTGTGAACACATCAATCAGTAAACAGGGGCTATCATATTCACTGGATTCACAGGGTCTGTATACACAAGTGTCCACATTTTTTATCCTGAAACTTTTGACCCTTTCAGGTTGATCATTCGGAAGATAAGAGCTTGATGACACGTTCTCTGCCAAATATGGTAGAACGTTACAGAAACATGCCATTCCGTGACAAGAATGTACATGATATATGCGCTAGTGGATAATGGAAATAAAACCCATTATGCATTTTGTAAAAAGAAACTCATCTCTTGTGGGCATATATAAAAATGAATGATAAAAGTGAATGACGTCCGTACCCAGAACGTATACTAGTATATTAAAAATAAGATTCGACGAATATATATAGTTAATACGTCAAATGATTACTCACCGTCAATGGTCAATCATTATGGTTGAAAGCAAGAATCATGGCTCTACATTGACCCCGATTCTGATGATCCGGTGTAAGATTTATACTTTAAATAGAGATTATGGTATAATTATAAACACAACATCATCATATCATACCATTAGAACCTAAATTTAAATATGACGTACCAGTTCTTTCAAATAATATTTGACGTCACGAAAGAGGATTTGCAGAAAGAAGGTAATAATGTCGTCTGTTTGTTAGTCGAACATGCAAAGTACGTAATTGATCCGTATTTATTGTGGGATTACAGGTTCAAAGTCAATGCCGTTCACTGATTATTAAAGCAAGGTACGTCACCATTTAGACATTCCTTTAAAATGAGCAATACAAAATAAGCTTGACGATAATAAAATTTAATGTCTCTGTAATTTGCCTGAAAAAATGAAAGAAATTATTCAATTAAGTACAATACTTCAGAGAAGAATACATGTTAATTAAATCCACCCAGTAATTTGTTATTCGATCCAAATACTTATCAGTGTGACAATATAACTTGATGTGTTTTGGGCTGTTAACTGAACCTTCGTAGTCGCTTTGTTGCATTCGGCTTGGAAAAAATATACATTTTCACATGAACAAAACTTGGTATAAAGTAGCCACAAGAAGTAGATTTTTAGAAATTAGAAAAAAACACTTAATTTCTGTCTTTTAATGTTGTGGATTGAAGTCATAAGCATATTATTGAGAACTTTGAATTCGCGAAAATAAATCCGGCTCGCAAAATTTTCTGATTTTAAAGTATGCGTATGCAGTCGCATTGTTTCTTTCTACCCTTCTCGTTTCAAAACAACTTAAATATAAATGGACGAATTGTAGACCAGTGTATTCTAACTTTAATTCAAGGATCGTCATTAGGTATTTTATTTATTGTGTCGTTGATTGGTATATTGACAGCTGTCGGCGATTAGGTGGACACTTTGTAGCGAATTTGTAAAGCAATCATTGGAACACAGTTTGGAATTTAGGGGTTATTATTCCATTGTAATCAAACAATTACCTCGAGTGATTACCGGTGTACATGTATGTTGTTTTTCTACTTTGATTTGAAAATACACAGGTCCGTATATCTGTAAACCTAAAAGATAGCAGGGTAAAATTATACTTGGTTACTAGTGTACAATGCTTTAAGGTTTGTAAAACTGACCTCCCAATATAAGGTTTCGTTTTGTTCCGGTCACATTAGGTGACCATCTTAGATAACAGTAATGGTCCACGCACAACACGAGCGTGGTCGTACCTACCGGTGCCCACCATGTTGCGTCGTAAGCGCACAGTAATGTACAGTCGGACAGTAGGCTTGTGCAATCGCATAAAATTTCGTGTGGTTTGTGCTGGAAGTCACAATGCTGTACCGTTCCAAACAAAAACTATCACCTATACAATTTTGGCGTCACGTTGAAACGTACGTGGTATAAATGTACGTCATATACTGTAAAATCATTAATTTTCGTGGGGGATTAAATTTCGTGGATTTCGTGGTTCACTTCAACCACGAACTTTAATCCCAACGAACATAGATTTTGACCCTTGTTTTGTTACCTGAAATTCAAAATCCACGAATTCAAGTGCCAACGAAATTGTCTTTTTTACCAAAACCACGAAATTTCGTCCCAACGAAATTAAATGATTTTACAGTAGTTTTGTAGCGTCATACCGTGTAGATCAAAAGCTTGGGATGCAGATCGCATTATCGTGCCGACATATTGATGGGAGCATTGTTCACATTCTCAGATCTATTTCTTCATTATTTGATAAACTCAGAGAGCATTAATAACATAATATCTGAGGTTTTAGGTGATAGTTTTGGCCTGAATCCTAAACAATAACATAAATTGTGGTTATTTCTTATGCTCTCATACGGACTCCTAATATCATAAGCTGACCCAAAGTATTTATATAACGTTATGAAGAGCTTGTCAATTAATTTGAAATGTAAACAATTCGTAAGTTAGCTTAATAGCCGACTGAACGGACGTTCTGAATGAATTGAATTCAACGCCGTGAATGCTAGAGATGACTCAACATTGATGACATATCGCCAGGATTATGATAGAAATCCGTTGTTAAAGAGTTGACAAATGTTACGTAACGGTCCACAATTGCTATCATAAGATGTATTCTGTTGATAAGTTATTGACAAAATAAGCACCGCAGTTGATTTAATTGGTGAATAAGTCAGAGCCATTCCACCAATTAAAACCTTTTTATGCTTGGTTTCATAAATGGTATTGAATGAATGCGTCTGATTTTGTTTTATTAAAGAAGGGTTTAAGTATGTCATAAGTATCCAGCATTAATAGAACAGTTACACCACGGAGATAAATAAAATGTTAAATACATTCATATGATAAACTCACCAGTTTGTTTGAAATTTCACGATTGACTTGTAAAATATTGTTTGCGGATCGTCATGTATAAACCGTGACAGCGGTCCACCTATTTGTCTATTCAGTAGCTTATAGGATGACCACTGGGCGGAAACTTGCCTTCCGGTCAATCTTAGCACACATAACAATAAAATGACACATTAAATATCGAAGGCGATTTTGCGGTCGCCCGATTTTATGACCATATACCACATTAAATGATACCAGGTGACTAAAACACAAATCGCCCGTTTATGATTTATATAATACTACAGTAATATTTGATGAGCAACTCATTGGTGACAAATGCTGTACCTGCTATTACTAAGGATAAAACAGAAATTGTCAGAATTTCATTCCGGTCTTGTTTAATGGTGCGCGAAAACTGGTAACATTTCTTTTCATACAAACTACCAGCTAGTGTTAAGATAGAAGCAGTTTGAACCCCTCTAAACGCACGCACGCACACACACACGCACGCACGCACACACGCACCCCGAACACGCACGCACACACGCACGCACGCACGCACGCGCGCACATTTTTCAGACACATTAGTTACAACTATGACATCCTTTGTTTATTTTAATCTTATTTACTTTTAGTATTTAATTGTTACTCTCTCACGACCACATGTACAGGGACATGGGCTCACACAAGTCCAGCTAGATACTATTTCGCAATGTTTCTAATCTAAGTGGCTGTGTTTTAATGGAACTTTACAGTCATAACAACTGAGAAGGGTTGTTGTATGTAACAAACAAAATAAAAGAACGTAGTAAATCCCGGGAACTCCCTGCTGACGTTTGAATCCTTTCTCCGTCACTCAACACAGATTTACCGATCCGCTACGTGAAATCTAATTAAAGGTTTCATTACATAGACTTTGCATACTTATGATTCCTATCAAAACTTTCTTATGAAACCAAGTTTAACAATAAACCATTTGTCTGAGATCAAAGTGCCGACGAATGTGCCTAATCCGCTTATAGTTTGGATAAGTCCGGGTGAAAAGGGTAAGACAACAGAGCAGGTGTAAAAAGGGATATTGGTAAAGTTCAACCAATTATAATGCTCACCATTGTACGTTTTATTACTACTCGAAATAGTGCAACGTCCTTCAATAACTGTTCAAATATGATTTCGAAATTAACATTCCATTATATTAGTATTTAATTTTATGTGACTCTTCGGCCAATCAATCGAATTCGATTTTGTGTGACTGTTTTGACCACTCAAATAAAACGAAAAAAATGTATTTAATATTTGAATACACGTGTTTTATGTAATAGAAAGAGAACGCAAACGCGAGGTTGCCTTATTTCGTCGAGGGCGGAGCCCGAGACTAAATAAGGAAACCGAGTGTTAAGTTTCTCTTTCTGGCTTATATCATTGGCTGTCAAATTGTATTGGGTGTGACTAAATATCACATAACGGTACATTGTCCTCGCTGACCGATTAAAATTTCCAATACCACGTGGGGATATTAAGGGCACGGAGTACAACTTGGAGATTGTGCATGTTTTTCAAGAAAATTACACCTTTTCTTCTTTCGGTTTGCAAGGTCATTGCAGTTTTGCATGATACAAACTCGTGAATGTATTTTATAATCATTTCTTTGTAAGATTTCGGTCCTTATACTACTGACTAAGTCCCCAACAACAAACTTGGACTTTTAATGTCATGTTTACTTTGATTGTGAACGGGCAAGATTTGCAATCCAATTGCTGTCATATGCGTCAACAAATTTGAAATTTATTTGTGTCTAACCCCAAGTGCAAATGTAATATGATCATAATACAATGCCTATTTTATCCGACAAAATAAGTTTGAAAGAAAAAAAACATTTTTGAAACTTTACTTCACTATAGATTACACTCTATTACCTTAAAGTTGTAGATCCCAGTACGTACTTTTCAAGCACGGACATCACGGATTATTTTACAGTTAACGTATAAACAGTGGTACACTGCAAAATCATTGAATTTCGTTGGGATGAAATTTCGTAGTTTTGGTAAATATGACCATTTTGATGGGACTTTAGTTCGTGGATTTTGCATTTCAGGTAATAAATACAAGGGTAAAGTTTATTGTTCGAATGGATTTGATTTGAGGTTGAAGGTGAACCATAAAGTCTGAGAATTTTAATCGCCCACGAAAATTAATGATTTACAGTATGCGTGCGACAACTTTCAGTGCATGATAATATACTGCATTTATTGCACTCATTCCTTTGAAATTTAAGTCCCACCCCCTCGATTATCATTGGATTTAGCGCCACCCCTTCAGTTAACATCACGTAGCCATGATATAATACTAAATAAACACGTTTAAATCTTCACCACCCTGAATATTGCAATCATAAGTAATAAATATAATGATACAAAAATGCCGCCCAAAATTTTAAGGTAATTTCAAATACAATTATTGTCAGTATTTACACTAACTGATATAAAGAGTGTAGACAATGTACGCGATATGACAATATGACAAAACGATACGAAATGGTATATACATTGTATGGGGACACACATCTACAGAGTCAAAGACCGTTATAGACTTAAGCTCAGTTGGCTGAATTCTATACCATTAATCAACAGATGCGGATTTGGGAGAGTGTGAAGAAGTTTAGGTCATGCTCATGTTGGGTATGCGTGTCAACTAAAAGGTTATCTTGTCCATTGTCATGTAATCCGATCACGCCTTCCATAATTCGTGATATTGGCAGCTGCTTGTGACAGAGCTAGTTGCTGGAACTCTGATGTCAAATTCATTCCAGGAAAGTTGGTTAGGTCATTGTCCACGGATACAGCAACTGATGTTAAAACAAGTTATAGTACGGTCTCCGCTAGAATTATGTGCGTGGTAAATAAGATTATTAATTTCTTAAATCAGTACAGATCCGTCTGATCTTAATATGCCCAACACGCAAAAAATTTCATTTGATATTTAGATCTAGTATAGAATGTGGAATATTTATTATTACATTTTCCCCGGATACAATTTGATGACATTGTTCACCCATTTGATACTTTCTCACGTAACAAATTGTTATCTGGCTCATAACCTGTCATTGTAAAGTAAATATTATCCTTACATTTCGAGATTAACTATAAATGACCTACAGTATATATACAAACTACGTCGAACCAGCCAATGGTGACTAAATCCGGGTCGGGTAATAAAAACTGAACTTTTAGCGAAACCACTTTTTTCCGATGTTATTTTTCTTACGAATACCTTAGTTTCTCACCTACTTTTGAAATACCAAACGTTACGTGACTTTGAAAGTGAAATGCCTAGGTGACCGCAGAAAAACAAATAAACGTTACCAAGTTCTGAATTAAATTTGATTACTATTTTGATACTGACGTTGAAAACACATTGATATTTATTATTTTTTCATCACAACTTTCCGTCACCACAGCTGCAAGGTTTTTATTATTATTGTTTAACACTTTAACATTGACAAGAATGTCATGTAGGTCATTAGCAACGCGCCAAACATCTGTAAAATGTTACATTATTTGAGTATCATTGATGAAGAGACTTCCCGAATTCATAAGGGTTTTGAAATGAATGATGTCGTAACGAGCGACCGAGTCCCCGAAAGCATATGTATATTGTATATCATATGTTCGGGAGACACATCGACGTAGGTGGAAGGAATTATTTGAGAAAGTATATAATTATGATATAATTAAGAATATGGTGTCCAGTTCCTGACTCTTTCTACCTCTGCCACAAACACATATCCATGTAACAGCCAGACAACGCGGCAATTGTAACGGACGGCGCGATTGGATAAGAAAAAAAACAGCCAATGGCAGCAGAGTTTTCAAAAGCACATAGGGTTACACACGGGGCTGCCAGCTGTTAAGATTGATATATTTAAGTATCACAAATTATTTTTATAAACATAATATTTATATTATGTGAGCATCAACATAATTATACACGTTACAGAATAGTTTTAGCTTGGTCTATTTTAGTGTTTCTCTCCTCTCCAGTTAAAAAGAATGAGCCGAGTTACTTCCTAGCTTTTTTGCAACTTACTTTGTTTGAACTGACGATGAACATAATTATACACGTATTCTATACATAAATGCATTGATGACTGGCATCTGAATATATCTGACCTTCAGAGACTTCATAATTGTCACATGGTAATCTGGGCCATGCAATGAACACCATATACAGATATAATGTACTGAACTCTCGAACCATGTCTCACTTGTGGGGTTGTTTTCTAATAAGATTTTCATAATTTATCGACACACAGTATGTGGTAGATTGACTACTTGTAAAAGGTGATCGGGTTTCATGTGTACTATCTCACACTGCGGAGGTAATGTAAGTAGCCTCCTGGCGCATTCTCGTGTTATTGTTTTACAAACATATTATGTATGCTAATGTTTGACCTTGTCTTTTCCTGCTGTAACGGTGTTGGTACAAACAATATGAACTATACTTAGAGCAAAAGAAAACAGATCATATGTTTTTATTTTTTCTATATTCCGAATATTGGCAAAGCCAGGAATTTGGACAATCATTACCCCAGTCATATTCAAAGAAGCGTTTGAATGATGGATCCCAGTACTTCCAGTACAACCAATTACACCAGCCATCTTCAAAGAAGCGTTTGAATGATGGATCCCAGTACTTCCAGTACAATCAATTACACCAGCCATCTTCAAAGAAGCGTTTGAATGATGGATCCCAGTACTTCCAGTACAATCAATTACACCAGCCATCTTCAAAGAAGCGTTTGAATAATGGATCTCAGTACTTCCAGTTCAATCAATTACCCCCAGCCATCTTCAAAGAAGCGTTTGAATGATGGATTCCAGTACTTCCAGTACAACCAATTACCCCAGCCATCTTCAAAGAAGCGTTTGAATGATGGATCCCAGTACTTCCAGTACAACCAATTACCCCCAGCCATCTTCAAAGAAGCGTTTGAATGATGGAACCCAGTGCTTCCAGTTCTGTACGTGGACGCTCTACTAATGTTTAGGGATTTTAGTGCAATGTCAAAAAAGTGGATATAACATGATTTGTTTGTATAGATGGTAAGTATAGATGTTTACAGTGATTGTAAGATGGGATATGGGATAATGTATTCATACACACAAACTGTTTTGTTTCTCAACATCCACAAACCTTACTTCAGCGTTCAACAACGTAGTCATCGTGTCCGCTGGATACGGTTAATGTATGCATGACAATGTCCGGTGTACACTATAAACCTGGTACGTGAGATATTGCCTGTGAAAACGTATTCACTATCTCAAGCTTACATGTTTTTATTTAACACAACTTGCGAGCTTACCTTTACCTCTCTGGTTGATTACGTATTGGTTTACTAACTGGTTTTGATTTTGGGTCTTAGTTAAATAATTAAGTGACAACCTCTTCAAAATGTTTGCATATAACAATTCATTTATTAACACATAGGGCACCAACCCCTATAGTGATGTTCTTTGAACTTCTATGTATTGTTTGGTGATTGCTTTTTGCAGGATACTTGTATTTCACCAGTACACCAGGGTCGGTATTTATAAAGCATCTTAAGTGGAAACTTAGAAAGTTCTTAAAATCTCAAATTTTCCTTAAGTGTATCCGCTAAACAGGGAAACTAATATAAATACTTATTTACATTGTTTAGAAGCATTATGTAAAGAGCTACAGTAACCATATAGAAAGCATGGGCTATTTTTAATTTCTTGTGAAATATGGGCAGCTCAATATGTTAACTTAAGTCAATATATTTAAATTTTCACTTAAGATGCTTTATAATTACGGCCCCTGGATTAGAAAATACAGTTAAAGGAATGATTGAAATGATGGTTGAAACACGTCCTTGTATCAATGATTGAAACGATTGCTTGTATTAGGTGTCTGTCACGCCATTTGGTGCTCGATTCACTGATCATTTCCACCAATTGATCTTACATGTAAATGCATGTCGAATCCATCATGCAGGCCCACGTGACACTAGGCGGATCAAAGGCATGTTCACTCCATCATGCAGGCCAACAGGACACAGGGCGTTGTGATCAAAGCGCATGTTCAACCGATGGTGGTTTTATGACTTGGCGGACAAAACCAGCTTTCATTCGCTCAAAAACTCGAACTGATGTAACCGTTTTATGTTTAAAAACATTGCAATTTAAAGTTATAGGTCAGTAGAGCACACGGTGTCTTACTACTGATGTGGTTAGCTACCTGATCAAATGTAACCGTATGATTACCTATTGACGATACGAAATCAACCAACATTAATATGAAATCATTTATCCATGTTCACTTTGATGTTTTGTTTATCAAATACTACAAAGAAAGGGTGACCCGGTATATTATGATGTCATTAGCAAATTAAGTAATAAAATGATAATGTTTCAAGTTAGCTTACTATTTTCTCATGAAACCATCGCGTACTGTTACACAAGTATGACCGATTCACTTCACGAATCAAAGGTATGTAGGTTTACCTATCACTAATCATGTAGGATGTAATTGTAAGCTAATTATTCGAATAAAGAACTCGAATACAAACTTTAGTAACCCCACCTTTTCCCACACCATACACATACAGTTTTTTTTTAATACTAAATGTTATAATTTTCAATATTACATTTTACCGTTTAAATAGAATCTATAACGTCGTATATTATATTATTTGTGTAAGTGTATACATGTATATATCATATATCGATTGTGACATAAGTTCATTGATTAAGATTACTACTTTCGATCCCATGTTTGGTGGCATGCACCGCAACAAGTTTATGAGAGTAGAACAGTAGAACTGCCATGCCTTCTTCGATAGCCTAATAATAGAGCACCCGTTTTGAACTTGCGTGAGGTCTCGTGTTCTTTATTAGGCCGCTAAAATACTAAAATAGTAAATTTGTTAAGAGATTTTACTTATACGAGTCTCCCTTGCTTGGTGCTCAATGGCTGATTCGGCCGGTATCAGGATATTGTTACTCCGTTTAACCTAAATACTGTTGTTCTGTGGGACTTAAAACTATATTTCAAGTAGAACCTTTTATTGTTTCATGCTGATCGTAGACCTACTGAAATACACTTGGAACCAATTGTATGTGATTCGTAGACCTATTTGACTTATTTCAGTGGACATTTTTCAGTATCTCTTCGCTCACCTTTCAATCACTTCGGTGATACAAGACTACTGACACGTCAATCAGACTTGACGTCATAGCAAACACAATATTCACGACTCGACGTCATAGCAAACACAATATTCACGACTCGACGTCATAGCAAACACAATATTCATGACTTGGCGTCATAGCAAACAAATATTCCTGACTTGACGTGATACATGTAGCAAACAATAATGCAACATAATTTCCATTTTATTGCTTTTGTTGTGGAATACGTCATAGTTAACTTGATTACTTTCGTCATAGAAACACAAACGTACTCTGCTACACGACAAATATGCATTACCCTATTATACAATACATTTTGGTCAACAATATAAGAAACTTGCACAATAAATCAAACTGAGCCAAGTTTATGCCATTCGCAGACAGAAAATTCGGTATACTACCGATAGTATTTTATACTCAAATACAGTAGTGACGTCATCAAATGTCGTACCAGGACTAATAAATGTCTGTAACATTCTTGTTATAGTACACTTTCGTAATAACAATACTTTCTCGCTTCTGACTAACGTTAATTACATTGGCCACGCAATATCTAGGAAACTGCTAAAAACTTAGCTCTAGAAATGTACGTACGCAATTATTATGACCGATATTTCTTATGTTATCATTATTACGTAATGTGTTACATCACTATAAAACAGACTTTTATTGTAAGCATACATACGATGACCATTATGTGTGCTGGTTTTGTTGTAGACGAGAACTATTATATATACACAGGGAAAAGGTGCCCCGTATGACATTCATACGTGTAATATTAGCAAACGTATGGAATTCATAAAAACCTCGTATGAAAAACGTACGTTAGCTTTCAGTGTCACGTTTGTTTAACGTATGAAATTCTTTCCACTGAGAATTGGAGACCGCAATCCAAAATCATACATTTTATACGGGGCTTTTTTCCTGTGTACATGATCACAAACAGTACTTACTATAATATTCTTCCTGATCATTTGATCGTTTAGCATTTTCCCTCCAGATATTTCTCCAAACGTGAGGGTCTTCTAGAGGTTCTCTGCCGCGCCACATAACTTCTGATGTAGTGTCACTTGGAATGACGAAACAGTCTGACTCTCAGCCTGCTATTGAAGTAGGTGACTGATTTGTACTAGTTGTCACTTTGGTAAAATGTCCGGACAACATACAAACACAATCATCTGCAAAAGTGGACACCAAGAGGTTTATTTGAAAGCATGGACGAGTGCTTGATGTGAAAAGGCTTGTGAAATAATTGAAAGAGAAAATAACATGCTATATCGAATAAAAAATACTGCGTTAGTTTGACATCAAATATGTATGGCGGTTAGTAAGGTTACATCATTATTTTTGCTGCAAACCCCCTCTACCACCCTACCTCATATCACCGTGTTGTTATAGTTGAACAAAGTCACACAGACTTACTCTCACCTCTGTGTACAGTTGTTTATGTCTAACAGCAAAAGGTTGCACAACATAGACCAAGAAACCAAATCATTAAATACGAGGGTCATTCAATATGTTCGTAGACAATCGTTCTCATTTTATTATATTTGTGTTTAAATAATAATTTCTTATATCATTATCAACATAAATCTATTACCTACCGAAGATACAAATTTATCTTTAATTATGCAACACACTAGCATGTCAGCAACCGTTGTATTACCATAGTAACCCGCTACCACCCCCGACCGACGTAACGTACCCTTTTCGATAGTTCAACTAGTTATAAATTCCGAATTAATTAATTTACATTCCCATATGTTTGTCAGATTATTGCAAGATATTATCATAATATTTGGTGAAATTATTAAGCTGTTTAGACGTTTGAGTATGAATTGACAGGTGTTTGATCTATGCCTGCCACGTTGTCATTTACGTCAAAATGCCCATGCATTTACGCCAGGAAATTCATGCAACAATTAAATTGTGCATATGTTTCGGAAATACACAACAAACACACTCAATCTGCTAATAAGAGCAAACGGAGAACATGCAGTATTCAGTGTCCATGTGCTTTAGTGACAAAATCAAATTTCTGAAGAGCAGCATGTTATTAAAAATGATAGAGGGATCCAACGAAATTGGCAAACGTAGGGACGTTTGAGGAAACGCCAGTCACAGTTTGCGAGGTGTTTCAATTTAGCATACAACCATTAAGTCCAGCTTAATACTTAACTTTGGATACATAAAATGTTGTAGTAGATCTATTTAATAATATAAAACATGAATATTTGTGTTCAATTACATATTAATGACATAATTCCATTTCGGTTTTACCATTTGAAAAATAGCAAAACGTCAAAAACGTCGCTGACGTCGGAATATATTTGCGTTGTGTGGTGGTTGCGGTAAGGTGATAGTTTTGTTTTACCCATATCTTCTTTAAGAATGCGTCGATTCGTGCAATATTTTCTGCACTTGTGTCCGAAAGACTGTAGTTTAGTGTGGTAAAATTAGTTATTATCTGTGTCAATGTGTATTAAAATGACGAGCCCAGTCCACGAATTTATTGAATGACCCTCGTACATGTATGTAAATACTTGGTAAGGTATTGTTTACACACATCAAAGAGCTTTGTTTGTACATTTATAATGTGTTTGTATGCTTTAGTTCCTTAAAGTGAGTTCACGTAGTGACAATATAGAGGCAGTGTTGTAATGTACGTAGATTGTACGGTATGTCCGTAGATCATTGTAGATGTGATAAATTGGCGCCTTGCTTGTGAAAGCAGCTTCACAGAGCGGTGTAGTTCTGATACTATCTACCTCGTATAAACATATACTCAGTAGGTTTGCATAACACTTTTAATTACTTTAAACTCCAGCCTGACCTTAAGTCACCTTTTCGACAAAATGTTCGAGTGATGTCGGAATACTTTGGGACAAACAAATTGATGTGAAACTATTTGATGTTACACCGTTTGTCTGTCTGTAGTAATTCCAGTCACACTGACGTATCCCGGATAGAGGATGGTTTAAAATACGTTGTACCCGATACACTCAGTGATAAGACAAGATCGCATTGGACACATCACGTGGTATGCGACTTATATTTTGGCTAAGAAGGCAAGTAAAAGTTTTTCAACAAAATCAGAATCCATTAGTAGTGTTCATGCAATTTTAACATATTCTAACGTGAGACAAGAAACATATCTTGGCAAAAACGATGACCTTTTGCACAAACATATTAATGAACTTGCGGACTTCCCGTACCATTATCATAGTTAGAACCCGCTACGTCATACAAGTGTTAATGTGGTCTCACTTGTGCTTCTAGAAATCGAACGAATATTGCATTTATTTAGTAACGGCTTTTATTTTATGTTCTTCTTGTATTTGAAAAATCGATAGCTTTATATGCATCATGGTACCGTTTATCTATAGGAGTTAGGTCTCTTTTGTTAGAATTCTGAAGACACTGAACACGCAATGTAGATCTACTTATCCTAAAACTTCTGTCATTGCTTTTGTCAAGCCCCTTTCATCCTTCGATTTCTATTAACTTTAAATAGACTACTATTCCAGTTCTTTGATAATGATTAGAATGGATTCCCGTCTCTGACCGACTTCATGCATTATAAGTTCAGTTATACAGTACCTACCCACAATTTCTCACGATCGTCCCATTGTAAGTACCTACATTATCTATGTGTTAATTGATAATTTCCTAAAGCTACATTTCTTCTATTGTATTGTTGACATTTATGTAATCATTTTTGACATGTGTGGATGACTGCTATATCAATAATTGATATTTGTCAGCGGGGAAGATGTTTTGTTGCGCAATATCATTACAGGCTCTGTCAACTTCAAAACTAACTCAATGTATTATATTGTGAAGGATTTCCGTGACTGCATAACCACACTAATGTCCTGCTGAGATTATTGGATCCATTTGAAAGGGAATAGTTATAGCTAAAATTGATAATTATTTCATTTTACCTATTTTCATTCTTTAAGAATTAATTTGACTTTTTCGTCCATTCTGATAGTAGAATGTAACCGACATCGTTCAATGATATCATATATACAGTTATGGTTAAGCGAGGGTGAAAAGTATAATTTGAATGATTAATTTCTCAAACTTAAGAACACATTAAAAAAAAATGACGCAAAATTGCTATTTATTCTTGGTCAAAATGAAGACCTGCTCGCGGCGGGGTCCATATCGTGGTGTCATTGTTTGATAGTTTATAACCAGCAATCCGTGTGTGAGTGGTCACTATCGAACGTGACCTTGGACAAAGTTTAACGGTTTTCTGGAGAGCCCCCTCTCCCGGTGTGCCAAGTGACTATAAGTGCGCATTTATTTTGCCATTCAGCGTGGAATGTGACAGTTACATGTATTTGTTAGTGACAACTTAGTTGTCATTTAAGCAAGCTTATCAGGGGAAGAGTTTAAGACATATTAACACCAAACCTACATATTTGTGACACTATTAGAGACTTAAGCATGCGAGTGGTCCTCTCTTTCCCTGAAAAGTCTTCCAAGCACCTTGACGATCGAGGTCACTTTGAGAGACCGTCATGTAAGCGACAGAGGCATTCAGCGATACTTCATATACTAGTATTAAGATTTTTTTTATTGATATTTTGCATCACGTAGTTCTTTGTATAGTGAAGAATGGCTTATGGTACTACTATATATCCAGTGTAACACACATGATCACAACCCACGTACATTTTTTTTCGATTTATCATGGCGACACGTGACCCTTCTGCTTGCTTGCATTGCATCGCAACTTAATATCATGTTAACTTGGGCAAGTTTTACATCGGCATGCAAGACACGATCAATGTTTGATTATTTCTTCTTACAAACAATCTTTTCATAATCAGTGTTTGCTAGCTTAAAAATAATGAAATATGTCCCTTGTAAGATTCAAACCCACCGTCTCCGCAATAGGAGTCCGGCATTCTATTCAAATAACCCGTGTGTCTGACCACATACCTTACAACGGTAAACTAAATACACTAACCACAAATGTTGATTTTTCGATAAAAAGTTTCAGGTCGCTTTGGTTTCTCTCAGTTTTACGTTCAATGGTTACATCAGCATTTTATTTCCGCGGAAGATTTATGAAAGTTTCGCCGCCATAATTAGGATCCCCGACACATCGTGGCTTGGATATTTCACAATGTGTCAAAAGTACACACCGTCCCCAAGCATGTTGTCAGCACTTGGAGCGATAACTTTGACATTAACAATACAAATTGCCTCGTGTTCCTAACCGAAAGTGGAATGTTTATTTATCGTGTTAAGATCCCCGGAGGTTGAGTATCGAGTCCGGGCCAACCACCCATATTAATGGGTTCTTGATGATTTAAGAACCATGAAAGGTTACCATTGCCCGCCTAAAGAGAGCAGTGGAAACTTTCACAGTGTTTCATTAATTAATCCAAACTTCCTGTGCGTTTCTGCATCATGCAATTGTTGAATGAAGTTACAACTGCGTGGGGATTTTTTGAAACTGTTGCAATTTTGTTATCTTTTTAGTCTAGTTCATGGTTGTAACGGATGCTACGGCGTCACATGACTTGGTGCTGGATATCGGAGACATGTACACGACAATGGCAACAGGGTACTGCTATATCAATGCACTTTTTATACTACATGTAGTACAGACTTTTTTTATTTAAATTTTTTATAATTATTTAAACAACTTGATTGTGGACAGCTACAGTTTGAAGGAGTTCATTAAAAGAATCATTATTAGAATTACATTTCCAAACTTCGTTGTTGTAAATGAATTGTACTTTGATAAAACCGCATACTGGTGTGGTATTTTAGGTACACATCAGCTGCGATTTTCTACTAAAATTATCATGTTTCAACTACTTACCTATACTGATATGTCAGGACTATCTGAAGACATGCATTTATAAATGGAGTTTTGTAATTGTCATCATGGTGTACACAGAAGTATGTTAATTACCGCTCTAGTATGCTATTATTCCTGTATGTATACCCGTGGTGGGATCATTTTTGTCACTCTGGCGGTTGTCATGGACTTTCTTATGCCGTATTGATACTTCAAATGTGCGAATCATGTTCTGAATTTGTTAGAATTGTTTGAAGTGGGGTACACACATTATCTCAGTCTATGACAGCGACCTGGGTATCGTTCCTCACATGGAATAATCGCTATAGCCCTCCTTCAATAGTGAAGTAAGGAAGTTCAATTGCTCACTTGAGTGAACTTCAAAGCATGTTTGCTCGGTGTCGAGTAGACAAACCAGCCATGTAAGTTTGAAGAGTCCGTTAATGAAGGCACAATAACTAGGACTCGAAGAACACTAACACGTTAAAGACGGACATTTAATTAGTTTGTCATGTGTCGACTCTATGTGCACTTGGTGCGTCTTATATCCAAGGTTATTTCAAGCTATACGTAAACATCTCACACAAAAGTCTACTGAAACATTATTGCATGGACTGGTTCATTCCCATATTGACTTCTGCAATGCCTTATTCACTGAAATTCCAGCCTATCAGATGAAAAAATTACAGCGAGTCCAAAATCATGCCGCAAGAGTTGTCATGAATGTTTCTTATGACAAATCCAGTGCAGATCTACTGACAGAATTACACTGGCTTCCAGTTAAGGCCAGGGTAATGTTCAAAGTTCTGGTAATCTTATTCCGTGTCATCATGGGTACAGCTCCATCGTATCTAAAGACAATGTTTGATCCTATTCGGCAAGGGTACAGACTACGATCACAAAATGACACTGACTTTCACATCCCTAGACGGCGAACAAAATTAGCAGACAGATCTATAGCCGTCACTGGTCCAAAATGGTGGAACGATCTACCAAACTATCTCAAAGACATCAAAAGTGAAACCAGGTTCAGAGCACATTTGAAAACTTATTTGTATAGGAAGTTTCATCGGCAATGAGTGTGCTCTTTATCATATGACTAAATCTAGTTTCTAGAATCCAGGTTTTAAATTGAATGTTTTAAGTGAATGTATATTAGTGTAAAGCGCAATAGAATAATTATGATTTCATAATTTTTGCGCTATACAAATGACATGTGTTTGTATTTGTATTTGGTTACAGAGATGCAAAGACAATTCATACAACGTTGTAACTTGCATTCAAGACGAAGCAATAAACGTTCATCTAGGTCGTATATTTTAGACGCTCCAAACAAAAATCATACCATGTTGTAATTAACAAATTAAAACTACACATTAGATAATACCAGTTGAAACATACTGAATGTGATCATTATTATTTCGGTATTTGCTTGTTTTCCATGACGTTATAATAACATAGTTACCGATAACATATCGCGTTATCGCGTGTTATCGCTTCTGACTACTGTGCAATTACTTTGCAGCTACTGATCACATAGTTTTATATCTATTAAACACATTCTAAATGTGAATTAAAAGGTCGAAAGCAATTTTAGAACATGTTGACAAAATGGTTGAAAATGCCCTTGCCAAGCATATTGCAATTAGTTGTCATTTGTGTACTTCGTGTTACAAAGAAATGGAATGTGGTTATTGGCAGTCTACATGACGAACAGTTGAAATCTTAAAACACAGGTAATCATTGTGTCAAATATTGCAGCACATTGCAGTGTCAAATACATGATTAGTGACACATTCAAACTTCTCTTCTAGTAGAAGGACACTAATGACAGAACTTAAATCTACATTGATCCAAATCTTCTAGTTTTGACGCATTCAACAACGCCCTAATTGCCCAGGTGTTATTTAGAAAATACTGTAATTAGATTTGGCAAGTTTTTTCGTTTTACATTTTGTATCTTGATATATCGATCGTGATTGAAAAGAGAAATTAGAGAGGTTGCGAAAGCAACGTGTACGGGTACGTGTACGTAAAGATACCCGTACACGTACTCGTACACGTTGTAATTTAAATTTGCTTGCGAAAGATAACGTGTACGTATAAAATCGCGTGACAGTTATAGCACGATTTCCCCATGCATCGAAATGAGTGTTTGTATAGCTTGATTAGTCCATGTTTCTTTTGATTAAGCGATTTATCCGTGCCTACGCATATATGTGTGATGTGGTACACATACCTCTACAAGTCCCACTACACGGTTTAACGTGTAAGCCCTACACATACCTGGATGACGATTTGCTCAAAAAGTAGTTCACTCGTACACGTACACGTTGACGTTCGATTTCGCAACCTCTCTATTGTGACATTATGAACTTGTACGTGTAACGTTATTAGAAGTCGTATTATGTTGAATGCATGATATATATATACACAGTGTTACTGCTACACTTCTCTTTGATTGATTACACTTACTGTTCACGTGTCGTGTACCACCGCGTGCAACACGGGGTCAATGTTGTGACGTCATGTTCATGTTAGGTGCATTCAATTCTAATTCAATATGTTGACTGGTATTTTGTCAACACGGCCTTACTCACTAACTTACATTGTATTCAGTCAGTTGCCGAGCTGTAACCTCTTTCAATGACACCCATAACTTAAGATCGATGATAAAGATTCTATGCCAGTACAGTCTGGTTATCAATTATTTTCGTGTGCCTTGTAAAATGCCACGCAATGCTTTCTTCTTAGGATTTAGTCGATACGTCTACACTTTTACTGAAGGATACAGTCAAAATAATCTCACAGAAAAAGAAGTATTTAAAAGAAATAGTTTCCAACTTATACAAAATGGGGACGTACATCAATTTAAGCCCCTTTTCTGAAGTCTGGCAACCAGCTGATATGGTATGAATCAATAATAAATTCAATATTATAGATATATGATTATATTAGTATACACTGTTCATCACATTGGTAGGCCAGGTGGTGTACCTAATTAATATGTACTAAATTACACGCGATCCTGATGCCGTAGTTGTCAATCATTATATAACCCGTATAAAGAAAGATTAATTCTTCATAATACACAGGGATCATACTAATGACAGTCGGCAAATGTATTGGGTATGCATGTCACGTCTTCTCTTACAGTGGGTCAGTACGGATTGATCTTAGATCGAATCTAGTACGTTATAACGTACATTATGTCTATTCAACAAATCTTCCAATAAGACCTTGATATAATGTCGATATTTCTACAATACATTAGATTCGGTCATCGTAATATTTGTTATCAGCCGGCGATTAAAATATTCCTCCGTGTGTTACCCCCTATTGAAAGCTGACAACTGTATGTACGCCACATCTAGATAAAACATAATCACAACCTATCTCACTCAGCGTTCGGTAATCATAGACCACCGCAATCATTTCATATTCTGATCATACTGAGATATCTCATTGTCATACAGCATGCAGTGTTTGACATAATGTAAAACGATATTTATGTCTTTATACGAGACGAACTGCCATCAACGCCTTATTATAATAATGTCAACATCGCGAAAACATATGTCATTGCGGTTTGTGTTCTACGAAGACTGAACGTGGGATATTTTAATCAATGTTTGTGATTCTGGTACCGAATAATTTTAATTACTGTCTGATCAAGGCCATAATCAGATGATATTAATGTGATAGAGATTGTTAAGTTATAGATAGAGAACGTAGTGCACGTGATTATCTATTTTAGTCCAAGAATCTACGAGAGTAACTGTTTTGTATCATATCTATATATCTACTGAGGGCGGGGTGGTTAAATGCGCATTCTGTGAAGTATTGCTGTTAGCACACCATTTTTACGTGAAATAGTGCATGTGTTGCTCTCTTCCCGTCTTAAACAATTTATATACATAATTTATTATATTTAAAATATCTGCATTTTAAAAGTTTGAAATTCGAGTAAAATATGTTATTCACCAGCCCAGTGTATGACTGGTCGAATCATTGAAACTTGATACTGTAATATCATACCAGTAACGTGTTTCCTGATCATTCTTCACACTAGATCTAAATATAATGATCATTAACAATTCTCCTACAAGACCTCACATCGACACAAATATTTGCCTAAATTACCCACAAAGTATTAAATTGTACATTTCATTCAATTAAAGTATACACAAACTTGGTACGGTTTCTACTCTACATAAACCCACTGACGGGTAACAATAATTTAACTATGAAAAGTGATAAGTGACGTTGATAAGTGAAAAAGTCATTACTTCAGTGAGAAATGGTAGATTTACAAAATTCAAACGATTCGATTATAATTTAACAGTCTGACAGGGTTTGATATATTGGATCTTTAATCAGACGAAAAATTGAAATAAAATATGTTTACAATAAATGTATTTTCCCTGTATTTTTATAAAATAATTGATATTTGACTTCTAAAGACGAATTTGCTGGCGATAAATCATGGAATAGAATTATAAAATTTAACCAGCAATAAAACGATTCATTTACCCATTTGCACGACGGCCGTTTGGCGACACAGCCTTAACTACAAAGGAAAATGACGACAATAAAATTTCAATTTTCTGAACGAAAATTAGTAAGTTTTCATTAAATCAAATTGACAGTTTTCTTTTCTCTAAGTACCGGTACAAATATAGTTTTGAGGCTGAAATAGGGATGCGCCTGAACAGAATTATTTGATCTGAATAAAGTCTGGCTTAATGTCTAATAGACATTGTCTATATTGCAATATTATGACAAAATTAACGTCACAAGATTTCATTGGTAGAAGTATTTTACGGATGCATGGTAAAATGCTTACATTAATAACATAAAACTATACTACATAAAACATAATTATTATTGCAGTCTAGCAAAGCCAAGTTAGCAGCTTTGGGACATAGCAGTGTGAAGTTGGTAGCCTTGCAGTCTAGCAAAGCCAAGTTAGCAGCTTTAATGCCTACCAGTGTGAAGATGGCAGCATTGCAGTCTAGCAAAGTCAAATTAGCAGCTTTGGGACCTACCAGTGTGAAGGTGGCAGCCTTGCAGTCTAGCAATGCCAAGTTAGCAGCTTTGGGTACCTACCAGTGTGAAGTTGGTAGCATTGCAGTCTAGCAATACCAAGTTAGCAGCTTTGGGGCCTACCATTGTGAAGTTGGTAGCCTTTCAGTCTAGCAACGCCAAGTAAGCAGCTTTGGGGCCTACCAGTGTGAAGTTGGCAGCCTTGAAGTCTAGCAATGCCAAGTTAGCAGCTTTGGGACCTACCAGTATGCAGTTGGTAGCCTTGCAGTCTAGCAATGCCAAGTTAGCAGCTTTGGGGCTTACCATTGTAAGTTGGTAGCATTGCAGTCTAGCAATACCAAGTTAGCAGCTTTGGGGCCTACCAATGTGAAGTTGGTAGCATTGCAGTCTAGCAATACCAAGTTAGCAGCTTTGGGGCCTACCAGTGTGAAGTTGGTAGCATTGCAGTCTAGCAAAGCCAAGTGAGCAGCTGTGGGGCCTACCAGTGTGAAGTTGTCTGGCAGCATGGTGCTACTACTGGTGCAATTTCTATATCGTAATTGCTATACATGTACCACGGTCTGGGATCGAACCGTGAAGACCTCTCACACTCGAAGCGAACGCTCTACCACTTGGTTATCGGAGAGCTGGTTATTTCAACCATTTATTCCATATTTGATCTTACCACCATAAATCCACAATCGTACATACTCCATCATGTTTATTGAAACACAATAACATTGATCAATTTGGTGATATGTTATCAAACTGAACAACAATTTGACGAGAAATGTTTGATTTTAGTTACAATATTGATTACTTGATCACTTTGTAACATTTCAGCCACCTTGGTCACCGGCAATAATAAAATCAATTTCATTTAATGTGAATTATTTGTTAAATGTGATTATTCACGTTGTGTTAATATATAATTATATACGATATATTGTATAACTATATCTATATCCTTTAATTAGATTGTTCAGTCCCGTAGAGACAATACAATGTTGACCTTGTTCAACACAAGTATTCGAAACGATACTAATTTACTGATTTGTTTAAATTTTTCTGTGTGAACCATTTTTCCGTTAATAGTTATACCTAGGCCACAAAGTACCAGGACACTGGACGGTATCCGCATATTCAATGTGGAGCCGATGTCTAGGCACTGCACACGCTGGACACCGGCTGCATATCGGCATCGTATCCTGAACAGGGGGTGTCGGTGGGCATATGTTGACAATCATATATGGTGTCCGTCAGCCGTCTGACTTTCACCCTAGCAACACCCTTTGACAATGCCACGATGCCCGGCCTCCTATTTGATTAACAAGAATTCGCACATGCGTGTCATGGGAAGGCAATCGGATTGTATATATGACACAGGTATACATTTAAAAGTGCATACAGGCTTGTATAGATCTATACATAAACATGGCGCAGTACATAATGAGAACTGTGTACTTGAAAATAACCATGAAATGGTATACTAAACAGCTTTATAATTCTAAAATCATTTGCATCCGTTTGTTATTCAAACAACGACTACCTTTGCATATAGATGTTGCACACTGATGTGCATAGAATGAAACATAACTATGTTGATACACCACAATTCCTTAAACACGTTCAGTACTCACTGATCTAGCAAAACATTGCATTGATTGCTTGATGCTGTTGTATCACCCCTGTTCGATACTAGTATACTGTTTGTCGACCTCATATAAGAATACCAAACATCAGCATATCACACATCAGCATACTAACTACCAGCATACCAAACATCAGCACACTGAACATCAGCCTACTAAACATCAGCATACTAACCACTAGCATACTAACCACCAGCATATTAACCACCATCATACTAAACATCCGCATACCAATCATCAGTATACTAAATATCAGCATACTAACCACCCGCATACTAAACATCAGCATACTAAACATCAGCATACTAACCACCCGCATACTAAACATCAGCATACTAAACATCAGCATACTAACCCCCAGCATACTAAACAGCAGCATACTAAACAGCAGCATACTAAACAGCAGCATACTAAACAATAGCATTCTAAACAGCAGAGTTCTAAACAACATTATACTACACATCAGCATACTAAACATCCACATACTAAACATCCGCATACCAAACAACAGCAGACTAAACATCAGCATACTAAACATCAGCATAGTAAACATCAGAACACAACACCTAGACATGCTAAACATTTGCCAAACATCAGCATACTAATCACCAGAATAAAAACCACAAACATCAGCATACTAACCACAAACATCAGCATACTAACCACAAACATCAGCATACTAACCACAAACATCAGCATACTAACTATCAGCATACTAACCACAAACATCAGCATGCTAACCACAAACAACGTCATACTAACCATCAGCATACTAACCACAAACATTAGCATGCTAACCACAAACAACATCATACTAACCATCAGCATACTAACCACATACATCAGCATACTAACCACAGACATCAGCATACTAACCACAGACATCAGCATACTAACCATAAACATCAGCATACTAACCATAAACATCAGCATACTAACCATCATAACCACCAGCATACTAACCACAAACATCAGCATACTAACCACAAACATCAGCATACTGAACACAAATATCAGCATACTAACCATAAACATCAGCATACTAACCATAAACATCAGCATACTAACCATAAACATCAGCATACTAACCACAAACATCAGCATACTAACCATCAACATACTAACAACAAGTATACTAACCACAAACATTAACACGCTAACCACAAACAACAGCATACTAACCATCAGCATACTAACCACAAACATCAGCATGCTAACCACAAACAACATCATACTAACCACAAACACCAGCATGCTAACCACAAACATCAGCATGCTAACCATAAACATCAGCATGCTAACCACAAACATCAGCATGCTAACCACAAACATACTAACCACCAGCATACTTACCACAAACATCAGCATACTTACCACAAACACCAGCATACTAACCACAAACATCAGCATACTAACGACAAACACCACTATACTAACGACAAACATCAGCATAGATTACTAGCCATACTAACCAGCAGCATAAGAGGAAGGTATACTGACAACAATCTACGAGAACGTGTAAGTATAGGTGGATTTTCAACCTTATGTAGGTGAGTTTGATTGGAGATGTGTAACAGACGAAGGGATACAAACTCGGGATACAGTTCAGCTACTGATCCAAGTCATCTTTCATACGAGTGAAATATCTTATACGATTTATCGTGTAGCAGAGGGGCTGTTATGTTAAATCATCAATATACAAAATGTAATTATAATTGTATAATTTGCTTTAATCAAAAGAGAAACGGCGTCTAACCACCGATGAAAGAGTTAAATAAATGATCGAACTTGTTCCACACTTTATTTCATTCACATTAGTATAGCATATATTTTAGACTATTTTACTTATTGCACACTTATACATAATTATCTTAACGACTGAATTGTTCAGACATTATAACTATACACGGACATGACCGAAAAATGACCCACCCATAGACATTTCAAACATTCATTTGAGCTATTAAAATGGTAGACACATACTAAATTTCGATATTGATAAAAGGGATACGTTACCTAACGACAAAAATAAATGGTTAAAGTAGAAAACAAAGCTGATTGTATTTTTGTTTGTGAAACCACTAATGTTTTCCCTACCGTAATGTATCGATAATAACCGTATTCTCCCAGGCTATTTTGTGAACTTTGACGAACTCCTTTCAACACCTAGGCGATAACTACGACATATTATTGGTAATTAAGATTTTGTAAATTGATATGTTCAGGCTTCTTGTGCCTTTATTAAATTGATTTGTTTCTTGTTTATCCGGGCAAAAAGGTTATGAACTTGTAACAGTACTGTAACTGTGTCGGTATCGATTAGAGCCATTAAATCAATCAGTAGATAAGATCAATCATTGGTTTTGTCTGATCAGCACTTCAATAAAGGGCGTATATGCTGTTGTATATTGCTTGTCTAGGAAATTAATAACTGTCTCAGATGTTTTGTTAATATCTTTACATTTAATCTATGAACAATACATTCGACTTTTAAATACGATATGTCCTATAGATTTAATCATAGGATACAGAGATAACGGGAGGATTTGATACCCTGTTGACTTACTAACCTTTTTATGCTCAATATGAAAATTATGAAAATATTGTTTATTACATTTTGGACATATAACATGAATATGTTTGAAAGCAGCTAAGTTTATTCACGAGATTTCTACCAGAGATAATTCACGAGGCTCCAATGGGTGCACAAACACTTTCTAACCATGGTTGATTATCTTAAAGAAATGTGCATGTTTTAAACATTTGCCTTTTAATTACATAAACACCACGTCGTTTGTGTAATAAGCTAGACATTGGGAAGCCAACACATGCCCAATTATAAGTCATTTGGATATCCATGCATATCCAAGTCTGAACTTTTTAAGCATTTGTATTTTATAATACTTATCTTGATATATGTACATTATCATTAGTATCTAGTATGGCTGTAAAGTAGCTTGTACCAAATACCTAAATTTAGTTCTTTGCTTGTACTGTCTCATAGATCTATGGTAATATTATCTTCAATACTTGCACACTTGTACAATTAAAGATACTTGTAAGATTATTAGATTTTTTTTTTAAATTTCATAAATAATGACTTTTTCGATTTACAAATATTTCCGAGATTTCACGAATAAGTCCGGCAATAAACGAATGTTTCCGACAGGTCGTGAGCATTTACGTACTTTGTCGATGTATGGGAAAACAATCCTTCCAACGCAATGGTTTGAATAACGATGTCAACTGACGAAATACTCACCATTTTTTCAGCTATAATTCAGCATCAATGTGCTGAAATGACATTTTCATATCACTTGTTTTATTTTATTTACGTATGTTCTTAGTGTAATGACATCTTCCTGTATCGCATTTTAGTGGTTTAGGAAGTTCAACGAATTCATAAAAGTACACAGCCTTTGTATCAACACAATATTATTGACGTACTAAACATGTTTTCATACCTGTCAAATTATATTAATTCTTTATAGTACTTCTAAACAATTCAACCTCTGTTGTTATTATAGTTCATAAACAATCATGTACTACCTGCAAAAGCCTCTCCAAATAATGTTACTGTGTCCAGGCAGGAGATTTATGTTCCCGTGGCATCGGTGTACATATCTCAGCGAGACTTGGGACTTTTCCCTCGCGTTTTGTACATCTAAAATGATGTGATCTATTCTCTTTTATTTCTAAAATGCTCCCAGACGATGCTTACTTTCCATGTAGTTCTTGTATTAACTTACCATCGAACGAAACAGACATTCTATTACTCAACCAATAATATTCATTGGTAGAAAATTTTGTTTCAGGTTTAAATGATTATGCTTTGTTTGGTTTGAAATATACATGTGCTACACGTAGTTATAACGTAATGACATAGAACCAAGCTGATGCATGCTTTTGTCCTTTTAACATAAATTTTGGTAATTCTTGTAAATTAAAAATAATAGATTACTATTTCTATTAAACGTTCAAGAGCCATGATAAGAGGAGTTTAACAAACATCGGCGCTCAATGTAAAGGTCTATATGGTAGACAGGTCCATGGTCAGCCATCGATATATGACCTGTGACCAGCAAACCTCATAAACATTGTATAAAGTTTAGTTAGGAATGTTTGAGCAAGAATTCAGATTCACTCGAGTTATTGTATCAGATTTAACTATTTACATTATTTTGGCGAATTTCAAGCTTTCTCAAGGTTTGAAAAGAATCATATGTTTATAGTCTGTCATTGAGCTCATTTTTTTATTTTACCAAATTCACCCTGTGTGAAACAGGTATATAGGAATGTGATGTTCTATGTATGCCGGGTATAAAACATTAAACAGGTTGAAATGTTGTTAAGAATACTACTTTGTCTGATAGGAGGGGTTCGCTAGAAGCTCTCAGACTGTCAATTCATTATTACCATGGGTGAAAGTTAGAAATTTTGAAAAACCTGAAATTCTCAAAAAAATGACAATTTATGTAGGGGAAATAAAGCAAAACAGACATCTTGATTCACTCAAAAACCTGAAGTTCAGACATATGCCTGAATACTTTCACCCATGTATTATGTGTGAGTGTAACATTCGTTGATTCTGCTGATAAACTTGACTATGTCATGAAATGTCCACGATAAATATTATATACAATTTGACAAGTTTTCCTATCAACTGCAAGTTATTAATCGAAGACCATCAGAAATGATGTTATTGAAGAAATTAATAAAATATGCAACTTATGAGTAATGATTCTGGTACCATTTTATAAAATACAATACTGTAATGAAATAAGGCATATAAACCTATATACGTGTTCAGTATGAATTCTTTCACATAAAATACGACGATACCGATATATATATCATTAGTCGTTAGCATATTATGCATAACCTAAGTTGGTGAGTTACCCTAGTCAAATCGAAACAAGGATTCAAAGTCTAGAGTATAAATGTTATAAAATGGCGTTCGGGGGAGTATCTGAGTTTAAAATGTCGGAAGAAACGTTTGATTTTGTGTGTACTTCATGTGCAAAGAAGGAGAAGAGAGTAGGAGCAGTGATGTATTGCGTGGAGTGCAGTGCATACTTTTGTCAGTCGTGTACGGATGCACACAATATGTTCCCAGCTTTAGAGAATCACAGTTTGATGGATGTTGACCAAGGAAACCAAGCGAGTGGCCAGTCAGCAGGTTTACCTGAGTTTCCTACTGAACGATGTAGGAAGCATAAAGGCAAGGTAGTGGACATGTATTGTGAAGGTCATAATGCCGTCGGTTGTTCTACATGCTTCGTTAAAGATCACAAGTAAGTTTGTTTTCTTCCAGGTCAAAATTGAGAATATTGATATACACTTCACCGATCTTGATATACTATTGATAACAACCAGCGCTTCAATAAGAATACACGCGCGGGTTTAGAGGGGTGCATGGAGTCCAGAACCTCCCAAAGTCTAGTATAATACAGAAACGATTAGGGCTTAGGGAATTCTCGAATAAATGAATTGTTTTAAGTAAGATATGCTAAGATTTTATAAGAAATGCAACATAATATGCTATTTTACCTTAGAACAAATAACTGGTTGCGTCCTTTTTAGATAATAAAGAGCTTATCTACCCCCCCCCCCCCCCCCCCCGTGAGAAAAATGTTGGATTTCGGTATAAAAGTCCAGTGTACATTCCCTTATAATTATCTCACCTTTAAGACATGGTTGTATTGACTATTGTTTTATATTGCATTAGTTCATGTCGAATCAAGTTAAGTCGCATCTTTTTCGTATTGATCAGACAACGTTGACGCGATCTTTACGATGTATGACTGAATGTGTTACTAACGTTATTTTCATGTTATATTATTTCAGGTCCTGTCAAGACAGTCACATCCATTCCATACCTGACATGATCGACACCATATTTAAACTCTCTGAATGCAAACAGACGCATCGTCTTCTGAAAGATATGATGGTTTCCATGGATACAGTCAGTAAATCTAAAGATAGCCAGCTACAAACATTGAATAAAGCAAAGAAAGAAGTTCTAGACAAAGTGTCGATGTGTCAGAAAGCATTGGAAGCCTTAGTCAAGACAGCAGCCGAGTCATCCAGACAAGAAGTGACAGCCGCATACAAAGAGCTAGAAAATGTAATCCTACAAGAAAAACACAATGTTGAAAACATCGCTGACGATTTGCAGACGACCAACGAGAAGTTGAACCAAGCCGAAGGAAATCGAGCCCAGAGATTCGTTTGTACGAAAATTGGCGAAGAAATGATGAAAGAAGCGGAGAGTGAGAAGTCGAACCAAGACTTACAACGTAACAATGACGTACACATATCCTTCGTTCCTGACCAATCATTGATTGAATCCATCAAATCATTACAAGGTATTGGTCAAGTACAGAAATCTAGACCACTTAACCTAGGCACCGATAAAACGCGAAAACACGACCTCTACAAAATCACAGGTAGTAGAGATATTTCCATAAAACTGTCCGATGATTCCAAATCATGCAACTCCTTTGGATGTTGCCTAACTCATGATGACCACCTTCTCGTCACAGATGATAACAATAAGAAACTGAAACGTATCAACATACAGAAGATGTCAGTTGTTGACTATTGTACTCTAGATTCTGCTCCCCGTGGTGTATGTTGTATCAGTAAACTTGAAGTTGCTGTAGCATGTGAGAGTGCCAACAAGATCCAGTTTGTTTCCATCCATAACAAGATGACTCCTACAAGACAGATTAAAATGTCGCATGTTTGTTATGGCATTGCTTTCCATGACGGTAAGCTTTATGTTACAGATGAAGGTAAATCACTCCGTGTTTATGATATGACTGGTTCCCTTCTGAAGACAATAACACAGGACAGTACCGGGAATCAGCTGTTCAACTATAGTAGACATATTACTAGTACATTTAATGAAAGTAGAAGCAGAATCTTTGTTGCAGGTGGATATAGTGAAGTTGTATGCTTTGATGGGGTGGGAACTTACCTGTCCACGATTACAGATACTGTCCTAGACAGTACAGGTGGTGTAAGCATTGATGGCAGGGGTAATGTGTTTGTAGTTGGGTATTGTAAATATAATGTGGTACAATACAGTGAAGATGGGAAGAAAGTTGGTGAGGTTGTGAAGCAAGGAGATGGATTACAAGGTCCACTGTCAGTGTGTTTCCATCAGGGACTGAATAGAATGTTTGTTACCATGAATGGCAGTGATGTCGTGAAAATGTATGAACTAGAATAATCACTTAATACTGTGATATAACTGTACTGTACATAATGTCTACATATAGTATTAGTACATAACTCACTGATATGTATCCTGTGAATGCATTTGGTGACCTTATCCAGTCACACAACTTTATCCGAGTTGGTGAGTTTGAAGAGTATTAGTTGTGATATTAACAACATTACATAAACAATTGACAAGTATAACCATGTGATGATTTAGTTGATTAACTTTTTTATAATTACTGCAGATTGACATACCGTATACGTGGTTTTTGTGTGATTTATTTAAGTTGAAGGTTTCAATGTTTCTTTAAATTATTTGTGTACTTTGTAGTCTACAATTTTCTTTATTTGTGATGTTACATTATGGTGTACATGTATGCTATTTAAGCGCTACCTAACTATTCTAAATTTGTGTGATTTCTATATTGTTTGAAAGTATCAATAATTCGTTATTCATTAAGTGTATGAATGATGTATCAGTTATGATTGATAAACATATAGAAATCAATCAATTAAAATGTTCTATATGTAAATCCCAGACTTCGTTATCACTGCTGTATATCATCACTCTATTATCATGTCTCTATTAATCTAATGAATATAATTATCTACGTTCTACTTTCGACACACCATATATGATGATGCTCCTTTATCTCGCCACATGTGACCTGGAAATTGTAAGCAAATCAGTTAAAGTTACGAGAAGTAATAGATACATGTTTAATCAGTCACACATATCAACATTTACATTTACCGGTGTTAACATATCGTTCACCTCACATACTTGCCTACAGGGAAAGTCGTATCTACATCATTAAGTCATACATATACACAAATCTTACATCCAATGTTTATAATACCTTTTACTCGATTTTATTAAAGGTCACGAATTCCGATATTATATGATATTTTCGTATCACGGTACATGTGTTATTATCCCCAAAATAATGGGAAACAAATATGATTTTAATGTACACATGTAGATCTAGCTACAAATTAAAAATTACACGGTGCGTTTTGTGCTGGTTAAGAGTAATAAATTGGCAAATAATGTTTGTTTCTTTCCTGGAAGAAGAAATATTCAGTCGGATTTCTCTCTAAGCAATTGAAGAGTTATCTGTGATAAAAAAACAGCACGAAAGGAAATACCACACTACATAATTAATATACACGTATTAAAATCTAGGTACCACTCGGAGATGTGGAATAAAAATGCAATACATTAATGGAAATTTGCGATGTGAATACATGTCTAATGACTCCAATGAAGCTTCACCTAGACCAAACGATCCGCTTCCTGAAGTCTTCCTGAGCTCATTTATTCAAATTGGGAGTACATCAACGAGGCAAAAATGCTCAGTGTGGCCAAGGCTTAATATAAGTAGATACTTTTACCCGATCCATCTCTTTCAGGAAATGTGCTCCATGTTGCGGTTCTACGCCTAATTTATGCTTATCGACGATGCCAAACCAAAACCCCGTAGCTGCTAAAAGACAACTTTTCAGGAGACGAAAAAAAAGTATTTACTCAGTTCAAATAATACCGACGATGACACCCTACCTGATCCTATTTGGAACCAAAATGTTGACTTGTACTAAATTGGAGTTTGTACTGTCATATACGGGATTTTCGACTAACCTTTTTGAATCCAATAAAAATACGGTATTTTGTCACCTGACTGTATTGAAGTAACGCGATTGGCTATTTAGATGGAGACTAGACAGAAATGCGCGGGAAATCTAGCAGATGCTGCAAAAAAGTTTTCGCGCCTAAATTGAGATACGGGGTTTTGGTTTGGCACCGTCGTTATAATATTTACACTGTTCGTTTATATGCCTCTGTAGCTTCATACTGTTCGTTTACTAAATCGTGTGAAACAAAAATATTCCTATTAAAATCGGTCGCCGCACTTACATCTCAAAATAGCTTTGATTTAAATAACATGATAAGAGTGGAATTTGGAAAAAAAAAAGAAATATTGTGACAGATTTAATAAATTTACGCGGAACAACATTTATGATGAGCGTTCAATGAAAAAATTGAAGAAATTCCTGTTTCGCATTTGCAATATGGGTTCCTTTCATATATATATGTACAGTAACACGTGACTCATTTTAAATGCGATCCTTCCACCTCAACTAAATGTTATAAGACAAATGTTTCCGTCAAACATGGACGAAGAGGTCCTACGTCAGTCAAACATTGACAAAGAGTTCCTACGTCATTCAAATATAATACTGCTGATCAAACATAAAGCAAGTATGCGTACATCAGTGAAACGTGAATGAAGTATGCAACGTTAGTCAAGCACAATGAAGTATTCATACCTCAGTCAAGCACCAATAAAGTATTCATACGTCAGTCAAGCAAAAATCAAGTATTCAAACGTCAGTCAAGCACTAACGAATTATTCAGAGGTCAGTCAAGCACTAATGAAGTATTCAAACGTCAGTGAAATATAAACGAGGTATCCAAACGTTAGTCAACAATTAGCGAAGTATTCAAATGTCAGTCAAGCACTAATGAAGTATTCAAACGTCAGTTAAGCACCAATGAAGTATTCAAACGTCAGTCCAGCACCAATAAAGTATTCATACGTCAGTCAAGCAAAAATCAAGTATTCAAACGTCAGTTAAGCACCAATGAAGTATTCAAACGTCAGTCAAGCACTAACGAAGTATCCAAACGTTAGTCAACAATTAGCGAAGTATTCAAACGTCAGTCAAGCACCAATGAAGTAGTCAAACGTCAGTCAAGCACCAATGAAGTATTGAAACGTCAGTCCAGCACCAATGATGTATTAAAACGTCAGGCAAGCACTAATGAAGTATTCAAACGTCAGTCAAGCACCAATAATGTATTCAAACGTTAGTCAAGCACAAATGAAATATAAACGAAGTATTCAAACGTTAGTCATCCATTAGCGAAGTATTCAAATGTCAGTCAAGTACCAATGAAGTATTCAAACGTCAGTCAAGCACCAATAAAGTATGCAAACGTTAGTCAAGCACAAATGAAGTATTCAAACGTTATTTAAATATAAACGAAGTATTATTCAAACGTCAGTCAAGCACGAATTTAGAATTATTCAAAAGTCAGTCAAGCACCGATGAAGTATTCAAACGTCAGTCAATCACCGATGAAGTATTCAAACCTCAGTGAAATATAAACGAAGTATTTAAACGTTAGTCATCCATTAGCGAAGTATTCAAATGTCATTCAAGTACCAATGAAGTATTCAAACGTCAGTCAAGCACCAATGAAGTATTCAAACGTCAGTCAAGCACTAATAAAGTATTCAAAAGTCAGTCAAACACCAATGAAGTATTCAAACGTTAACCAATGATAAAATAAGTATCCAAACGTCAGTCAAACATAAACGTCATTAATAAAATGTGCAATTTGAGTGAAACCTTTCAGCCGAGTGTTTAGATTACATCACCATTGAATAGAGTAGTTATGTACATGAAAGCATGTTCTACTGAGATACGACGTCTATATTATTAAACTAATGTAATAATGTCTATGTCAAATTGAAGATCTTGTCCCTTACCTATCTTAACGAGCCTGATCT
Organism: Spisula subtruncata; assembly: GCA_963678985.1. Taxonomy (NCBI): domain Eukaryota; kingdom Metazoa; phylum Mollusca; class Bivalvia; order Venerida; family Mactridae; genus Spisula; species Spisula subtruncata. The sequence continues at coordinate 24,566,325 of OY787661.1, forward strand.
GACACAGTATAATATTTACTATAGAGTATAGCCATGGCATGGTCATTATTTTCTTTTTTCACAGATAATCTGTGTAAAATTACAACATTGTCCAAATTTCTGACTGTCATATACATAATTCTTTTTATTAATGTGCATAATCATAAGACGTTAGAGGTTATTTTGGGAACTCCACTTCATACATACCAAGACAATTTGACAACGCTGCAGATTCTGACAGTTTTATAACGTAGAGTGGCCTGGGGTTAGGTATTAACGTTTTTGACATTGCTTCACTCGGCCGTTGTCAAATTTTACACCATTTTAATTGCATGTTTATAAAACTATACATTGTCATATACGGTAATAAATGTAGTTTATTACTGCGAACTGTTAATAAGATTTGAGAAACAAAAATAATTAACAAAAATGCGAATGCACTGTGTCCAATAAACTACACATAGTTATTATAGAGGTTTGGTTAACGAAACTTGCTGAATAATGTACAAGTTAATGAATTAAATAATATTTTATTTAATGTTATTTTTTTATGTTTTATTATTACTATCATTATCACAAGTACACCATTTCAGCATACATACTGTTATCATATTATAAATTATTATGCGATACCAAATTGGTGATGTACTTTGAAACAGCAAGGCTCTGTCGTTAACCATAACTTCATGAATTAGAAACTTGTACAGCTATATCACTGGCTTAGAATTGGAAGGTCGTAAGTGCCACTTACGACCTTATAAGACTAATGCATATTTAAAATATACAGCATAAGCCGCTTCTTATGAGCCTATTGTCGTGAAAATCACAACTTGTCATGTTGATTAAAATGAAGGGGAAAGGCTTGTTTTACCATATAAGTAAAGAGTGATTGTAAGACAGTTTTTATTGTTTCCTCAAAATATAAATTTTTTAGTTACGACCTTCTCAATTTAAGCCATCGATATGTTTGTAAGTAAGTTCATAGTACATTTTTGTCGTGAAATAAATAACATGATAACATTGTATTCTTCGTGTATAAATATCAAACCTTATTGCTTGCACTTGTTGTTTATCAACATATACACAATTAACCACAAACACGGATATGGTCAAATCTTTGTCATCAAGTATGTATATATCATGTAACACACGATGGTTTCACTATGTATCAGGATGTAAACATTAGGCGGACCTCACATATAGCAGGAAACAACAGCAATAAACCAAGCGATCAATACTACAAACATGAAAATATTTCATTCAAACAAACTCAGCGACTGGTATCATTATTGCAGGTTTATCTTTATCATGTGCAATTATTTGAAACGTTACAAAGTATGTTTTTGTTTTGTATTCTCAGTAACGTTAGTTACATATAAAAACCCATTTTATAGAAGACACAGTGTAGTACTGTACGGATGTTTTTATTTTGTCTTTGATTAACGTCATCCCCAGAAGAATGAGAAACGAATGTAGCGGTATAACGGACACTCAGCTACGTTATATGACCAAAACAAATTGCAAGTACGTCTGAATAAAATACTAGCAGTTCATGGCGGCTTACTCCCACATTTAAATGTGTCCTTCTGTCGTTATAACCGAACACAGACGCTATAAAACGAAGTATTTTTTTTATAAAAACACGAAAAAGAATCGTATAATATATTTTTTGTAGAAGTCTGATTTTGGCAAAAGATAAGAAATACGTTTTTACTAGCCTGACTGACAAGCCTAAAGAAACTAGCTAAGGTAGAGCATAAACTCGGTCAATCATACTGACTTTTCAACAAACGGACAGCGAAGGCGATAAGTCATTTAATATTCAGATAATGATTATGTCAAATTGAAATTAATTTAATGACCGGTGAGTATCTGCGGGGTGTGAATTCTGACACATTTCAATGAATGTGTGTAAAATAAAAGTATTTATAGTACAGTACTGTCAATCTCTGCCGAACATTTTTACAACTTTTAAACTGACTGTCAGTCAATCTTGTCGTGTTGTGCTGACCTCGTGCTGGGATTTCTCACATTTTTTGTCTCCTTTCGTAGCAATTAAATTCACCCCTGACCGTCACTTCACTTGCCTATAAATTACAACGATGACATGTTTACGGCGAAGATCGGATTATTACCAATAATAATCTATCAAGAGCTGGCTTTTATACACCACCCTCGTGTCACGGAACATTCCGGTGGAGCGGCTTTTATATCAGACGCCGTCACCGATTATATTTGACACGGTGTGATCTGACCGATTTTACCGAACAATGAGCATCATGTACTCTTATTGCGACAAACGAAAACATGTTGACATATCAAATGCATCAAATGAAACTCAGTAAGTGACGTCAGGAACATTGTAAATAGGCGAACCCTAAACATTTCCAAACAGGGCCCATAACTCTGCAAAAACCGAGTGCAATAAGCGTGAACATAGCTGTTCACATTGACAATTGAAACATGCATGTAAAGTTTCATGTCCATAGTTTAAGTATAATACTATTTGCGATATGGATGATAAAAAGATGCTAGTGGTCACCCAACACACAACTGCCCGCTGTAAGTGTCAGTAGAATAACACAGACGACAGCCGAGTGCGACACTAACAGTTTCTGAACTCATTGGGCAAGCAACATGCTATGGGTACCAACGAGACTCGTTTAATAAATTTAAATAAACAAATATATACATTAAACAATACATTGATATTATATATTTATTATTACTTATTAGCTGCGATAATTATAGGACATCATACATTATGATAGATGATGATTGCACAGATTGCATATTGACAGGTGCACTGTATGCCCGATACAATAAACTCGTCTGGTTGAAGCTTTATTACTCTCCCCTCCACTTGGGATTACGATTGGTATAGTAAGTAATGATTGGTCAAATACTTCTCTCGATTGTTGGGTGATGCTTAGTTATCTGATTTTATCACATGACTTTCCTTGTATGCAGGTTAGTATAGCCAGTACGTATAAAGTTATACGTACCACGTGTAGTATAAGATGTTGTTTTTTCCCAATAAATCAATGCGTATTTTACGTTTTTAGTGTCATATGATAAAAAGAATTTATCACTCGGTGTCAATTGATATATTTATATTAAACTCTTTCATGAAATATTATTAAGCTCGCCAGAGGCTCGCTTTATATATTTTCCAAAACTCGTTTAATATAATTTATATCAATTGACAACTAGTGATAGATCCTCAATTTACCTTCGTGATGCACATTACAAGTTATACATTGTCAATTGTTGAAATGCCCAGACACGTTCGACATCTTAACTAACCACAAACATTGCGACTAAGAAGACATCAAACTGTATGCAGACTGGGCAAATCCTCCGCCTTTTGTTGTACACTGTGGATGTATCGTACCTAGACTACGCCAGTTTAAGCAACATTTCTATTAGTTTTCATTCAACAACGTCACCCCGCTTGAAACATTCTGTACGTGCATACATCGTATCATATACAGACCCCGAACCAACGTTTGTGTACCATCGACTATTTCCATTCCATCTTCTCGGCAAATGTCCATTGCTAAAGGTAGCGGTGGCCAGAATGATTCAACGTCGAATAGTTGCGCGTGAGTTAGCATTTATAAGGAAACTGTGAATGTAGCCTCCACATTAATGCTATGAGACAGTACCCCCAATGCCACCGGTTATTCGGTACCTAAGGGTCCTTCAGTACGATGGCCCCTAAATTAAGGTCAGTTTTGCCTTATCAAACTTGATATTGCAAACCATCGACAACTAACTCCATAGTCAATCTACATCAATCCTGTCCGTTTATCTAGGTATCCTGGAAGAGAAGTTATACATTTTACATGAAACACGTCGGTCACTGAGTTACAGTACTATAAACAACTAGAACCACTCCAGTGTAACTTTGTACCGGAATCACACCATATCATGTACGTATATTGTTTACAATTTCGTTTTACTAAACTCGGTGAAACATCCGGGTTCTTCGAATAGACTGTGTTGCTGGGTTCATTTTGTACTTGTTGCCCCCGTTTAACTAACATTTATATCTAAATCGAGGGGTTGAAATTGTGCCATTAGACCAAAAGGTATCCAAAGTGGGTTAATTTCTCAATCATATAGGTGATACACCGGTGAATTTTATGCTATTCAAACCCGAGCAAAATGACTCAAATTCGCATCTCTCCCTCCGTTCACTGACATTCCGGGTTGTTTTTGTCGCGTTTCCTTAAAAAGCAATCATTGCCATCCAAAATAAGTTGGAGAAAATGGCATGTCGATAGTGATGTTTTCGAGCAACTGCAGGTCTTCTGGAAAGACAACGCTATTTTCCATGCTTAAAAAGCTGACTCGACCGAAGTACACATACATTGTCAGTCTTCAGCCAGGGAAAGATAATTCAGAAAAATATCAATTATACACTCTTAAAAGTTAGCATGCAGGCCATATTTGAGCTAAATTCAAATAATTTTGTCAACAATCAGCAGTTTCCACCCCAAAACAGTACTTGAGCACACATAATCAAATTTTTTAAAAGGGACTATTTAAGCATACTACGGCACGGAAGCACTTTCCACCGGTGTGACACTATATTGATCTGATTATAAGGTTACAAACGTCGCAAGCGTCTGGTGTACGGTGGAATGCATTGGTGCCCGGATGGCGCATTCATTCGCCATGTGTGTTTCTACCTCGATGCCCGGATGATGCCTTCAATTTCATTGTATGTTTCAACCTCGATGCCCGGATGATGCATTCATTCACCTTGTGTGTTTCTACCTAGATGCCCGGATTTTGCATTCATTCGCCATGTGTGTTTCAACCTCGATGCCCGGATGATGCATTCATTCACCTTGTGTGTTTCTACCTCGATGCCCGGATGATGTATTCATTCACCTTGTGTGTTTCAACCTCGATGCCCGGATAATGCATTCATTCACCTTGTATGTTTCAACCTCGATGCCCGGATGATGCATTCATTCACCTTGTGTGTTTCAACCTCGATGCCCGGATGATGCATTCATTCACCTTGTATGTTTCAACCTCGATGCCCGGATGATGCATTCATTCACCTTGTGTGTTTCTACCTCGATGCCCGGATGATGCATTCATTCGCCTTGTGTGTTTCTACCTAGATGCCCGGATGATGCATTCATTCACCTTGTGTGTTTCTATCTAGATGCCCGGATTTTGCATTCGTTCGCCATGTGTGCTTCTACCTCGATGCCCGGATGGTGTATTCATTCGCCATGTGTGTTTCTACCTAGATGCCCGGATTTTGCATTCGTTCGCCATGTGTGCTTCTACCTCGATGCCCGGATGGTGTATTCATTCGCCATGTGTGTTTCTACCTAGATGCCCGGATTTTGCATTCATTCACCTTGTGTGTTTCTACTTCGATGCCCGGAGGATGCATTCAACCGCCATGTGTGTTTCTACCTCGATGCCAGGATGATGGATGATTGGCTAGGCTTGAGACTGCTTACGACACAATGCTAGTATAGGCTGACAACTTGATTCTGCTAGACTGCCAAATTCCTGCACGTCAATATAACTTGTATGTACGAAAATACATGAGCGATAACAGCTTGGAATGCGGTGAATCTTTTAGCGTAAATAGCGTAAGCATCATTTCAATGTATTTATCTGATTACTGCATATCAAATAAAGTAAGTCAACATATGCAAAAATATGTATACGACTTACACCTCGGCTATCGTATATCGCATTTCATTGTTAATTGAATATGTCGGTACCTTAGTGCGATCTATGTAAGATTAGTACAAATATTGCATTTTATTTGAATCGGTGAGTAAATAGCTTTCGTCACATCTTTGTTACACTATTTTCTATCGTTTGTATGAGCCTTCATATCCATGCAGGGAACCCAAAACATGCCGCGGATAGAAATTGTTGAAAGGAAAAGAAATCAAAATTATTTAGTTATGAACGATATGACATTTACCCAATGCAACTTTGGCTGCGCAGTCCACATACATGTGACAAATTGCTTTTTGTAATACCGGTAGTTGACACGTGGAAACGAATAAAAAGATAAAGCAAGTTGTGTAAGAAGTATAAAAATGGTCACCATTTTCTCTAAGTCCATTTGTCATTCAGTGAGATCGTCACGAACGCGTACACAAAAACGGGATTGTTTGAATTGTTTTAAAGGCATCCATGGTTGCGGGTAGTCAATGACTTTCAGGATGGGTATATTGCAGAAGGACCGATATGTCAGCTGGTAAAATAGTGAATACCCACATGCTGGATACAATGTAGGTAATGTAGAAATGACAAGCATCGGGATGTAATTAACCGTACTCTTAGTCTTTATCAATGATACAATCACCTGTGGCCGAAATATGACGTATTGAGTTCTTGATATCAAAGTTAGGTCTGTTAAGCCAATTGGTTGCTCCTTTATTGCAAAATAATCTTGTAATTAACACCAAACTTGTGATGTATAATATAACATGACGGAGATTATGGTTGCAATGTCAAAGAACTACAAATGTATTGTAGTAACAACTGTTGTTATAAAATGTTCAAGTTGATCAATGTTCAATAAAGGAAGATTCTATGAGGAAATCAGACAAGAATGTCAGCACTCAACCTAACCAGCCGAGCGCAGAAATCAGTAACACCACAACACAACTACACCGAGCAGTTCCAACACATAAGCCAAAGAAACAATTAAAAGTCCCCGCCGAAAAAAATGCAGACTGACCCTCTCCTCAAAGTTTGCTCTCAGTTACGTAAACTGATGTGTTCATATCGACGGAGACAAACCTCTCCGCACTATGTAGATAGGTTTACATAATGTCATGCTGTTACGGAAGTAGACTAAAGCTATATTGTATCCGCACACAGGAGGGCGGGGCATGGGAACCATGTCGCTTGTAACGTCACATTTTATTTGTAACTTTAGCCAGCATGCTAAAAGTAAGGTGATCTTTAAATGACTTTTTAAGATGATATTTTGAAACCTGTTTTTTAAGCAAATGTTATTTCAAAGTATCGCAAATTTTGAACAAAAACAAGACAAACCAAGAAAACAGTGTTAATGTAATGTTGCAAAAATAAAGGATGCTTAATCAGAAAAAGAACTACTTATCAAGAGGTGTAATGCGCCTAATGTGCAAAACATCACTACACGCTGGGTTCGGAGATATTTTTGTTGCTGTTTTGCTGATTTAAAATGTGACGCTGTTCGCACGATATATATAACCATCAACGATAGCTGCATGATACTAAATGTCGGTAAACAATGAGCTTATATAGCTGAAAGATTGAGGTGAATAAAATACGATCGATACGAATAAATGACAACTTACTTGGAGACAGGTTTTATTACAATGTAATTTCTTATTATAAAGTCGAAGACACTCCATAAATTATGATGATTTTTTTTTATTGAAATTGAATGTTTTAGAATAGAAATTTAACACCCCCAAACGTCAAACGACTTGATTTCGTGATGTAAGGATTGGTGTATTGTGCATTGTATGTATCTTCATAAAGCAGTGGTTTGTCAAGTCTCCATACTAAAACATTTCAGGTAAAAATACGCTGATTGTACGAAAATGTCGAAATGATGTCCTTGTGTGTTGAATAAAGCTTATATGTATTTTTATTTAAAAGTTCCAGTCAGTTTAACATACGTTCTGAACACTACCGATTCATATCACTATAATTCCATGCAACAAAGCTATGATCTTCAACATTATACTTGCTGCCGGGTTATCAAACGGACTTATCAAAACGGACGCTTCCAAGATTACGACCATCCTTGTAATTCCAAGCCTGGACCTCTTGGGAGTCTTGTACCACTATATACATAACACTTTGACTGCATTATATTCCTAATTGTACACCGGCATGGTGGCCACTGGTCCAATTTGTGTGTTCTGGTCAAATTGTGAACAAGCATGTCATTTCTGCATGGGAAATGCACTGAGATAGCTTCATCAAGGTTTAAGCAACGGAACTTTAAGCGTGTCTTCCAGTTTCATTGTAACCATCAAATGTTCTATGTTGTGAAAACCAAACCTGACAAGGTCATGTACTTCACCGGTAAGATAGTACAATGTTTAGTATCTATATTCACAGTATTATAATACGTCTTGAACTATTTCACAACTATTTCTAGGTCAATAAGCCATATATCACATCAAAAACTTCAAACACATCAAACAAGCAATCACTAGGTTATCATAATCAAATACCACTCACACAGCTACACTATGCAGGTGGCTGTTTAATAGTGCCTCGATATATCTAGTAAATTACTTTAATCATTTCTTCATAATTCATCGGTAAGAAATCCCTGCCCAACCTTGTCAGAACGTCATAAAATACTCTTTTTTACTCTTCATTTATGACATCATGACTATTTCTCGCTTCATGAACTAAGCGTTCCATATCTTACATCAGATTCGTAACGCGATAAAAATTAGCAATATTTTGACAGATGTAAAACACATATTACATTTATTGCGTATAGTCCAGAAGAATATAGATCAAACGGTTTGATTATATAAATATTTACAACTAAAAACTCGGTTTATGCCGTCCTAAACTCCTGTTCGCGTTATCAAAATGCTTACAAATCAAAGAAAATGAAATTTATGATATCTCATTTTAACAATAAAATAAATAATTGAACATTCTTCGCCATGTCGAAATGACCGAATGTCATCATATGCCTAAGGCAACACGTGTTTGGTATAGTTTTATAAATAGCAGCATCAAAATATCGCAAAATCAAAGAAAACAAAATCCATTATATCATTTTAGCAAAAAAAATATTAAATTTATGTTACATTTTTCTCAATGACAAAGTGACCGAATTTCATGTCTACGAAAAATGGCAAAGTTCTATAAATAGTATCATCGAATTGGGTGGAAAATCATTGAACACAAAATTGACCATTATATCATTTTAACAATAAAGTATCAAATTTAAGTTACATTTTTCTCAATGAAACAGTGACCGAATTTCATCACTTGTCTTTAGAAAACGTGTTTGGTATAGCTCTATTAATAGTATCATCAAAATGGTTTCGAATCAAAGGAAATGCAATTGAACGTTTATATTGTAATTTTAACAATAAAATAAAAATGTTACAACTTTTACAATGTCAACATGAACGAATGGATTCACATGTTAAGGAACATGTGTTTGATGCACGAATTCTAAGCACCGTGAAAGTGACCATAAAATTGTTTTGAATCAAAGAAAACAAAATTGATCATAACGCCGTGTTAACCATTAATACAATATTGTTGTTCTCAATTCCGAAGTGAATTACCTTCACCACACGTGCAAAATAGAACGTGCTTGGGAATACAACTATTATATATATACATAAATAACCTTCATATATGTTTACAGTGCATGACTACTGTACAATATGGGAAAACCGTCCTCGGTATTCATATAAAGACATGGACCTATACTTTCTTGCAAACTTACAGTTTTTGTTGGATTCTTGAATTCGTGACTTACGAGCATTTGATGATTAGAATTATCAACCGCCACATTCAAACGGAACATACTCTTACAAAAGTTATGAAGATTTTAAGCGCAGACCAGTTCGAGAACTCGAAGGGAAACGTTATCGCTCGAGACTTATCTTTCTGCATTGAAGTTCTATTTGAATATCCCTATGATAACTTACCAGAACTGGAAGCCTTTTCAAGTATGACAAAGAATGTCGATGGATGCTGCTACAATGAACATTTCTCCAACCCTCACCCAAGGTTCTAAAAGGTATTATCTGGATACCTTATTCGAACTATGTTAACGCGTTTGTCTGGAACGATACGTACCTTAGTATAAACCGAACAATGTACAAAATTAAGTGCGACTATACCTCAACCTAGCAGCATTGCTACATTATGATGGATTGCTATACAAGCACGACCTGAAAACATTGATTGTCCACAGTAACAGTATAAGGCATGCATCTTCTCCTCGACTCTAGCGACACGATGGCGGTTAATTACCCACCAATCACCAAAAACACATAATATCGTCTTATAAATATCCTACACGTGTCATATTTCATCGGTCAGCTATAAAATGTAGCCATGATTTACCATCCCGTACAAACAATCATCGTATATAAACGGTACAATCATGTCCCCAGTGAGGTCACCATTCAGCAACATTCGGTCAAGTTTATGTCCCAATAATTCATCAACAGTAGCCACAGCCCATGTTTTCATTGTCCATTATATCACATTAATTAACGTACACGATTACTGATCATCGTTCGTTATATACCATAAAACACATCGTCCAGGTGTGAAACACTGACAAATGATGGACTTTATTACATTCAAGATGCCATCCATATAATGTACGAGGGGCTTTAACCTAGGATTTTACTATTTGCTCTAGTTTTGATTTAGCCGGTCTGAAAGGTCATGAACAGACGGTCGGATGAGCGCTAAACTTGTCCTATGATTACTTTGTTAGACCAGCTACAACATGGAGGTTGCGAATCGAAACCGTGATAATTATAACAATTATTCGGTTACGTGCATTACATCATTGAGAAAGGTGTTGTTTCTACTGGCATGTCATACGTATGGCAGAGAAGTTCGTTATTATTTCATTTCCACCACAAAGCTGTCGTAGTTTATTCTAACGAACGGGGAAACGTGCTCCAACGGCCATGTGTAATTGGAAGTGTATGTGCACCTCCGTAGCCCAGTGGTTAGTGTGCGTACAGTCGTATCTAACGAGCCGAGTATAAATCCCGGTGGATGCACTCATATGCCTGTCATTCTTGTGGAAAAGCCAACTGTATAAGTCCAGCGAAAATGTGTTGGCCAGTTGTTCACCGTATACTGACACGAACATAGTGGAACATGGCGTATAAACTAATAAAAAAGGATCTTATTTCAAGAGATATACTGTTTTGATAAATGGACTAGATCAATGGGAGATAGTTGGCTACTTCACGTACTTCTTACACCAAAATGGATGATTATAACTTCGTTGACACACTTATACGTCAACCATTTCAAAGACAAACGTTTATTCATGTAAATCCACTGGCCTAGGAATTCATCGAGTGTGATAACGATAATGACTGTTGATTTATTGTGGTCTATATAAGGGATAAAATATTTCATTTAATGCCTTTTGACCCATTTATCGTGTATTTTATGTCTACTTATCTACATATAAGCTTTGTGCTTGAATGTTTATTTTGTATTCCCACGACTTCGTACGTTTACTTATTGTATCGAAGTTATTTATTTCAGAATGTTAACACTTTACCTTTTTGGCATCGGATCTATCTTTTTGAACTACTAGTATGTGTCCTAATATGGGTTAACGCATTTAGTCCTGAACAAGGTCGTTACCGAGTTCATTTTGCCGGGTTATGAAGGTTATGTTTTCAGTGACTTTGGTCATGTCCACCATCAACTTTTGTTGAAATTATGTTCTAATTATGAGAAAACAAATCAGTGCTGATTGATAATGAATTCACAGGTTGGTCAACTGTGAAAGTCATCTGGGTAGGTAAATTGTAAATCGTAACTACTCGGACATTTCCGAAACTGAGAAATATGCCTCGTACATAAGTGTAGGGTTAAAATTTTGGTTATGCGCTTTCCGGTAAGGACCAATCATCAGTTTTTCATTGCTATCAAGAAGCCCTTTAATTACCGTTCTCCTTTTAGGAGTTGATATCTTCCCAGGAGTAAGTAAACTTTTAGTTCTCTTCGATTCCATCGTTTGTTTCTCGAAAATCGAAAAACAAATTTCTAACAGGGGCCTGGTTATTAAAGGTTCATGGCTAAAATACACTTGGGGTCAAGGTTAGTAAACATTGTACGGCTGACACCGAGTTTTAATAAAATTATTTTTCAACTCTGTGACATCACGCAATGGAGACGACGATTGAGGAAACTGCCCTGCTTTGACAAATACGTTGCAATCCGTAGATATAATATTACTTCTGTGTGAATGTGGGCAAATTTATCTACAAACTTAATGATATAATTACAAGGTCCTGTGGTTAGATGGTGTTCGTACTTGAAATAAAAGTCGAACACAATGCTAAACATACAGATCCATAATAAAAAGACTAAATCAGCAATTTACACACACGTACGATTGTATGCTAGTATTGCACAATAAATAAACAATGTCAAACTGTTGGTTTCCAGACATTTGTCATGGGTTTTCTTTGAAGTATCCGATTTGACCGATTGTCAACACTAATTATTTCGCTGTGATATGGTTCCCATCCAGATGGTATAATGGTATATAGTGGTTGTTATACCAGATCATGACAAGATATATAAATCTGTCCGATTTTATATCATCAACAACAGTTTTACGTCATACCGATGTATGTATCAGTATACATAATGAACTAAGACAGCTAAAAGAACGATAAAATACCGATGAAACATGGCAAAATGAAGAAAAAAAGCTCTTCGTTTAGGAGTTCGAGTCAGATTTGTAAAAAATTACAGTATGTGTAATTGCCCATAGAGTGCAATTCGAACATATGCTGTGCGACACCATTGCAATGCCAGACATTTGACAATCCGGTCATCGTTTGTAGGATTAGTTGCAGTAAGTGCTGGGGTGTTGGAGTTCACCATTGTATTCCCAAAAGCCTAAATTATTGTAAATCTATTTCTTGCAAACCTCAATAAATTGATGTCAGATGGTGTACGGAATGTAGTCTATGTCTATGTGCAACATTAGCAACTTTTTTAGATTTGCAATAACAGCATTTGTGCTACCACGACTGAGGATGTAATTAACTACGACATTTGAAACAACAACATTTGTGCTACCACGACTGGGAATTAATCTTCTATTTGTGACGGTGTTTGAAATACTATGTCCCCTACAGTTTAGCCATTAAATTCAACTATAGAAGTTACCAAAGGTGCTGCATGATGCTGTTTTTATTACCAACAAGTAACGTAATTGGTTGTGTACTTTTTCTGTTGCATTTAAACATTGCTGACCTTTACACAGCATGGTTCCTTCATTAGTTCCCGCTACAGTGTTTTGATAAGTTCATGTCAATCACATTAATAATGTACTGCTTTTCTGCTGGTATAAGTTATATAAATTGCTATTATACAAACAAAAACGTCATTTGCAGCAGTATGCGTGACAATAACAGTTCCGTGTTATAAGTCTACACCAAAAATAACGTATGCAAAGTAGGCCTATGTTACAATTAAATAAAAGAACATAAACAAATTTGCTGACCCCATGTGCAAAACTTTCCAGCTCAATCTCAAATCTGAATGTCAACGATGTATGCATCTCGAACAATGCGTCATTAAAAACCTAAATGTCGTTATACATCTAACGTGTTCCGATAATAGTACACACTTAGTTTGAATCTATAATGGGATTTGAACCCACGTGGTACTGTGGCATCGCCTAGCAGTTCTAAACATGTGAGCATTAGACCACAAGGTCCTCGCAACAGCAATCAACTATGTGTACAAAACACCCGCCAGTACCCGGTTATTGTAAATGCCAACTATCACAAACAGAAACTCCAGGAGGAAAACATTGGTTTCAATCTGCAAAGTTTCTGCACCAGACGTCTTGCCACGAAAATGGGTTGTGCAATAACATTATCGGATACGTCTGTACTTAAATGTCTGATAACAAGTCCTATCTCTTTATGTTCCGCTATTGATCTGAAAATAGAAAGTACACATGCACAGAATGATATAGCTTGTGTTTAGCAGTTTCCAGACGGTGAATACAGCAGAAAGTTATTTATAACTGCCTGTTGAACAAGCACTTCAGTTCACAGTGAGATGAAAAATTCCCGAAATATATTAATATATGTTTTTATATTTTTAAAACCATTAGATAAGACTGTGACTGGTTCCACCAAATTTTCTCAGTGGGGAATTATTTTCCAGGTTAATTAGGTTTTTATCTCGCAAAAAGATGTTCATATGACGAGCCATAATCTTATAATAATAATAAACAAGCCTGTTTATTGTAGCGTGATCTCACAACTCGAGTATAAGGGAAATTCTTATACTTAAGTGTCTGCACAAATATTTCACTTGAGTGGAAATAAATTCAGATATCTTTCGAAAGCAATTTTCAATTTTTCATATTTTTACGGATCTATTTCCAACAGGTGAATATTGGTAAGTGAATAGATTCCATAGCTCGATCAGCTGATGGCAACACTTAAACGTTTAAATGTTCTTATTTCAAATAGTTTGTGTTGATGTTTTAGTTATTAACGTTGCTATCTGTACACCTGAGAAACTCTAATATCATATTTAACAAAACCCGGACTCACCGCAAAAAAACTAGAATTCTCAGGTCGGGTAAAATACATTGAGAATAAAAAATACTCAAATCGATAAGGGAATTTAAAAGTATAAAAAGAAATAAAACTGCTTTAAAGTAGTTTTGAAATATGAGAATGAGTGCGCGTTATTATGAAATGTATTTTGGCTAAACCTTGTTGCGCATGCTTCACATCTTACTTTCAGGGCTTTCGTCCTCTCCTAAGCACAACCTTTGGTTGACGTAGTATGTTGATGATGTAGTGCTTCTGGTTTTTGTAAAGTTAATAGTAGCAACATGATGGTGATGGTGAGAAGTTCCAAACCGCAACTGACCGCAGGTCAACTTCACATTCCAACATACCATTTCCACGCTAAGAGATATTTAACTCGAATATTCCTGATGCTCCAGATTTTCATACGTCTGTGAAAATACTGGTATTTTAGCAACATTCTGACAGATAAATATTATGATGACTCATAGTTAAGAATTCATAATATATAATTTCACAAATTAGAAGAATATTGCTCTCTTTATGAATAGATACAAACAATAACTGGTATACACGGTGATCGCAATAAATATATTGTAACACAGATTGCAGGCTATATCTCTCTTATATATAATTATAATGTTGTAATGCTAACTTAACTTTGAACTTCAATAAAAGACATTTATTATATTACATATCACACAACTTTATGTAAGTTCACTACCTTAATACCGGAATAATATCTGCAAAAATGCACATCTTGCCATTAAACACAAATAAGTATCACTGAAACTATTTTGAAATGTGTATAATTTGTGTTAAAAGGTGATTCGACACTAGATGTTGTATGGTGAAAGTGAATCAATCATATAACCATACATACGTTACAACATTTTAATGGATTATTAAATCAAATAAATAGATACAAAATGTATGCTTTGCACACAATGTGTTGTTGGGATGCACCTAATTCAAAACTCTCATAACAGATAAGCCGTCATAAATTTATTAAATAGCTGTTACGAACGCAACATGTTTTGGAAGATTTTATCGGGCGTTGCCATTTCATATGCACTTTAACTTCTAAAGAACAAGGTAACGGGATTGGTTAAGCTTGCCAAATGATAAATGGGATTTAATAGGCTTAGATTGCTAACTTGCCTAGTGAACTTATATAATTATGTTTCTACAAATGTATTTTCATTCCAACATTACACGAACTTTGATATTGACCATTTCATTCTGGCAACTTTTCCACTACATTGGGGGTATTACAATAATGTCGATCACGAATGTAAACTATATAATACACACCTGATCAAAACGTACGTGCACTTTTGGTATTGAGCATAGAACATCCTCACTCATATATTAACAAACATTATATTAATCGTATTCAATATATGCATGGTGACCGGTGCGTTTCTGACATACATGTACATCAGATTTGTATCCTGGTTTCATTTCATGTCTGTCATATCCAAATGACCTAAAAGCTTTAAAAATACGTTCTAAGAATATCTAAGAATAAGTGCTCAACCTGTAATAACGTTTTCTATCGTATAGAAGACATGACCGCTGTAAACTTACCCAAATCAGATCCGTGCATATACAACAAGTGCTAGAACAACCTTATATCATGGCGGATCAGTACGACATCTGTATAATTATGTAGATCGCGGCAACGCATCTTGTTCAAGTAGAGTACGTCAGCAGAACATGAAGAGATCTTAAAGGACAGCTGTAGAGATAGACTATGGCATAAAACATTGTTGAAATATCCCGTGGAAGCTGTCGAGGAAGGCCGAGTTCTAAGTTGCATTTCTTGCCCATATCCTTTCAAGTATTCATTCTTTGATTAATTATAAACATGAACTACATTGATGTTTAGTTTTGAACATGTTTGTTTTAGTTTACGCTGGAACCGGAACACTCATGGAGGAGTGTGTTTACAGTTGTGTTGATAACTTGAAACTTGTCAAATAACTTCGTCCTTAATCTCAATCTGACAACTTGCAGATATATAATCTTCAGTTTGAATCGTTTTATCAGCAAGATAAAACAAAGTGCTAGAGTCTTCTTTTTACATTTGATATATTACATAATGTTTGTTAGC
Organism: Spisula subtruncata; assembly: GCA_963678985.1. Classification (NCBI taxonomy): domain Eukaryota; kingdom Metazoa; phylum Mollusca; class Bivalvia; order Venerida; family Mactridae; genus Spisula; species Spisula subtruncata. The sequence goes on from OY787661.1 coordinate 24,582,738, forward strand.
AACTAGGTAGTTTCATGCAAAAAATGTAACGTAAACATACATTATTGGATCAAGCGTAGAGTATCTTTTCACTATTTCATTTTGTTGTTGTCATTTCATACTGTACGTATTAACTTTATGTTCATTGCATTATTTCGTTGCTTTTCAATGCGGCGTAACATAACAATTTGGATAAAGTGTAGCCGAGTTCATTGAAAGATTTTCAATTTTATTGCTTTTTCCAGAAAAAAACTGTGTAAAACATAACAGCTCTCATGAACGCCAAGATGTATTTTTATACTGAGAACGTTATCTAAAAGTCTAAAGCGTGAGAAACAGACGAGCATTTCTGAACAGCAGTAAAATGTAGATTGTTATTTGAGGTACTTTGTAAATAAAGCACCTCGGACAAAGACACGTATTCATGTAATGTTTACAGTAATTGTAAATGAAAGTCCTCTCTGAAAGAACGTTTAGATCCGTTATTTCCGTTGACGAAATACATGGTGAAAAACAGTTGGTTTCTGAGGAACTGTTAAACTGTAAACACAGTTCAGTGGGAAGAACAAAGACATTATCTGCATGAGTTTGATGCGCTTATAATCGAGTATTTATAAGGTGTGTTTGCACATTCAACAAGCTAAATGTTCGGAACAATCAGTGCCATACTACACATACCATACACATTTATATTTAAGAACCACTCTCTTATGTAATATTGTATATACATGTAATCTAAAAACCCAAACGTATTAGTTAAGAAATTACTGAATGGCTTGAAAATTAGCAAGGCAACTAGACTATGCAACTTTGGACATTCTGTGTGACAAGCGTTCTGATTGCGTCGATGAACATCAGCACAAAACATTCAGAAACACACATTTCCATGACTAAAAAAAGGTATGAGAAAACCCGACATTGAAGGTAGAACTCAACCTAACCAGCCGAGCACAGAAATCAGAAACACCACGACACAACTACCCTGAGCAATGCCCACACAAACCCATGCCAAAAACGTCGACCAAATGAGGCACAACAACCCCGGGGCGTGACCTAGTTTAAACACTAAGGACAGTGACCTAACGTTATGCAACCTAAAGAGGCACAACGACGACTTGACCTAGTTAAAATAATGGGCAAGGTAGAAATGGGGTGGGAAATAATATTACATATTCCTAGCAACTACACTGAGCAATGCCGACTAATAAGCCGAAGAAACAATTACAAATCCAAGTCCCCGTCGATAAAATGGAGGATGACCCACTTTCATATAGAAATTATATAATAGCGGTTACTGCCGAATGAAACGCAGCCAATACTCGATCAAGTTCCCCAATGCCCCACTGCACGGCGAAGCAACCACACAAACTCGTGCCGAAATGGCGACCATATGAGGCACAACTATCCCCAGACCAAGGACAGTGACCTAACGTTATACGTCTTAAAGAGGCATTCATGCGACTTGACCTAGTTTACAATATTGAACAAAAAGAGGGCGAAAATATATATGCCAAAAAAACGAGTAACACGGTTTGCTCTTCGTCAAAGCTGAACTGAATATCCCCAAATTGTGTCTGAAGGCTGAAGATGTATTTTGTCTGTTGCAAAACCGACTTTCACATAAATGTTTATTAGCGAATCTAAGACGTATATAGTGAATACAGCGTATTTTATCAGGTAACATAAAAACTTGAACAAACGATGAATGGTTTTACTGATATATCGGATAGGTTGATCCTAATGTGAAGAAAATGTTTAGCTATGTATGGATCATGTTGTTGAGTATGTTTTTATGAATGTCAACGCAAATATAAATGTCCATTGATGAACTTTTGATAAAATATTTATTACGTCTGCTGAAATATATTTTGCATAGATATACGTCATTCATTGAATACAGTATTGTGAAGTACTTAAATTAAGTCTTTCATAAATTCAACAAAAACGGAGAATATTATTCCTGCAAACATTGACTGTTTTACAATAACTGTATTCATTGACCATATTTTTTCCATACATTGAAAATAAACTTAATTACGTTTGGTAAAAGAAGCCCGTGTCAATGCCGGCATAGGAAATGTATAATTTAAAGTGATAATATTTTTCATTCGATCACATTAAGTTGTTATTAATATTGTCAAGTGATATATTAAATGACCTTACTCTCATTGATAAAACATGTCAATGTGTCTTCAATAATTTAAATTATTATTAGATTTTCTGATATACCAGATTATATTCTTATTGAAACTATTAATTATTTTCAACGACGTTGGCCAGTTTATTCCCACATCTAAATACATGTAGTTTAAACATAATTTATTATGATACCAATACAAAAGTTCACACATAACATGAACATAAAATTTCAGGATTACAAAAGAATGATCACATGTTTATATTTCTCATTTAGTAACTTGTCTGATGAGCGATCTCTTCATGTGCTCTATATGTGTCAATAGGCTTACTAGTTACATGTACCATACCATCGTTCAGTCATAGAAAATACATATTAATACATACTAAACAGCACCACGTCATTTGCCGTCCGTTCAGCCGTCTCAACATTAACAACCCGATCTTTTAATAGACTGTTACACTCGGCGCAGCTGGCAGCAGCCACATAATGTTGGACTTTGACTCTTCCAGGTACCCATACATACACCTTTGTAAAGTGGGGACATGTTGCGTTCTGTTCTGTTCTGTTCTTCTTGCTCTGAGAAAATCTCACAATTGTTTCTGGTTATTTGTTATTAGCTTCTGGTAAGGTAAATTGGTCGTCGCGTATATTACCACTCGTACAGTTTGCTGATACATAAAACGGTTGAAATACGACGTAACTCGCTGGAAGATATGAAAAATTTATGTATATATTTTAAACACGAAGTGTGTGGTCTGATTCACCAGATTATGTATAATTTGTTACTACAATACATTTATATTTTCAAACACCTAATCAACAGTATAAGCCGGTACAATAATAACACAACCATTTCTATATCTGGGTCCACTGTAGGTGACCTACTGACCAACAATCTGTATTGTACAATGTATGTACTATGCAATGCTTCATTCAAATGTAAATATACATTTATCCATTGTGGGACATAACTGACCGGTTGTGTTTGAATAGTCCGAGGGTTCCTATGAATATGTCATCTAGTTACAGACTTTGTCGCAATATGGGCGTCTGAAATAGTTGTATTATTTGTTCCCGTGTCAATGTCGTGTTGTATGTCTCCATTATTATCATTGGTTCCTCACCACTCCCTCGATCGTTTTAGCATTTAACTTACCTTATCCGGGGCTTATTATTGTCTCTATTTGTTCAGACTAAATATAAATTACATTTTCGCAGCGAGATTCATTCATAAAAACGCAAAAATATACACAGTTATTGATAAGGCGGGCATTACCCAACTATATCGCGGTATAAACCGTATCGACACAGAGGGCTATTTGTTTAAAAATTCATTCATATTTACAATTATTCATCTACAAAGCCAGCCGTATTGACAACTGACTATACAATAAATGACCTCAACCATTGCAAGATATAATTCCTATGTTTGCTCTGTACACTCTTTATGGTCGTTCTCAAGACGTTTCGTCGCGATCTCTTTAAAACTCTTTTTACGGAGGGATTTATGCTTTCACTGGGTAAATGTTTGCTCAGGGACTCATTTTATTCACTATTTTCGAATTCATTGATATAAATCGACACTCACAATGCGGAATGGATTAGGCTGAAATAGCAAACTCCGTCACTCGCTGTGAGAACAAACACACCAGTACCCATAGAGATCACCGAGTTTCGTCAAATAGCCATTAACTGTATAAATGGGATTTAGTTAGTGTCACTGAATCACCGGTTAAATCATTTATGCAACTTTGCACCTCATCCAAACAAAGACACTACCAAATATGGTATCCACGTCATCTTCTTAAAATAGTTCCAGTGAAACGCTTCTAAACTTATCTATGATTTCTGACGAACGGTGGTGATATTGGTACGTCAATAAAATGATATGAACGTGTCAATAATTTTAGTCACTTCCTTATCAAATATCTAGGAAAGATAAGCACGGTGCGATAAATACAACCATGTTATTAAACTTGCTTGTTCTTCAGTTTCGTCTATCTGATTGGTGATTGGTATGAACACGAGATTTACAATTCTAGTGATATTTAAACTATCCTGGGTGTTTTGGTTCTCGTCCTTGGTTGGGCATGTTTTATTCGTCCTTGAAAATGATAATTGAATTGCTCTCCATAATGTGCTTGTGTAGTTGGTTTATTGTAGAAGAGCAGGGTTGGAATTGGTAGTTTATCTCAGGCGAACTTAATCTGTTTACTGAACAACATGTGTACTGTATAGTTCCCTTTGGAGAAATAGGACTACTATGAAAGAGTCCTCACATTTCTCTCTGTTCTTTGCTACACTGATTGCTGTTGTCCATCTCACGCAAGTCTAGTCTTTTCTGTTTCTTCTCAACACCAATGCTCCATGTTTTCTTCTACCTACTTTCATTTCTATCCACCATTTAAGCCACGTTAAACCCTGTGGTCATACTAGTCAGTAGCCACAGATTTTCTCTGGCCTGGAGTATCTATGAATGTTCGTTTTTCCTAGCATGTTTTTAATACTGATACTTATTTCTAAAATATAACCATCATTGTCCATGTTACATGTAACAAAACGTAGCACAATCATAAGCATTTCCATTTCATCAACTTGCGATGACTGCTTAATACTCGTTTTATTTGTCGTATCAGCATGTGACAAAATACAAGATTTTACTGGTATCTTTAAATGTGTTAATTCTTCCTGCAAAGAACCAATAGCTTAGTTTATAAATAGGTGGTATTTTTATGAATGGACCAAGCTGTCGTTTCTACTTTGAATATTATTGTTAATCTCTCTGCGGTCACCAACATTGTCTGTTTCGGCATTAGAGATATCACAATTCTGCTCCACTTACCCGTATTTTACCCCCGGCACCATGTGAATTATTGGTGTACCATACAATACCAGGTACATAGAGCTAGTTTGTTTTCCAATTAGGGACACTTTTCTTCTTGCTGACAAAATACACTTGATTATTTCATGTTTTCATACCGTGTTCATACCGCCCCGCTGGTTATAGCAAACCTGGTTCGTTGCTCGTTTATTTGTTATGATTTGGTTTACTTCAATATTCTCGTATCATATATTTTCATTTAGCATAGGCCTATACATTTTTCATGTAACACTTCATGCATTGAGTACAGGAAGTAAATCTGCATTTGGAAATGAATTTGTCACAAACCTGAACAACTTATTTGTGGGCTCTGTGACGACGAATAAAAAGTTAACCATGATGCATTATGACTGGTTTATGCACCGAGAACATCCCTTCGTTCATTTATAGTTACATGTAGTTGAGAAACTCTGAAAGACTGAAAGGCTGAGATTATATCTGGGACATCTCGACTCGTACTCAAAATCTGTATCCATCTATCCACCGTATAAGCCATTGGTCTATTGAGACATAGCATTGCATTTTCAATAAACACCAATTCGTTCTGTCGCAATGAACCATACAAAGAACATTTACATTTATGATTAAGATTTTTAGGACGTAAAATTTAACATTAAAAAAACAAGTTTGTACTACAGACAAAAGTACTTAAAAAGCGAACGTTAATTGTGTGCACAATTCAGACACGAGTTTATATTTTATTAATATGTTTGTTTTCGCTTAACATGTTTGTGCAAATTTGCTTGTCTATGACACGAACCATATGACAGGCACACTAGGCCACCAGCTGTGTGTACTGGACACTTTCATAGCTGAGCATATCTCTTATGTAAACAAGTGCATTTTCTGCAAAGCTGTCTATTACAATGTTGGCTTATAAAAAGACCACGTTTTCGTAAAACAACTACATCTATTATGTATGCTCTTTTAAATTGTCTGAACGCTTCTTAAAGCAGAAGTTTTAAGCTGTAAGTGTTCTTCTTTAAGAAGTGTATGTATTATTTTTGAAGTAGTATTGTTTGTATTATTCTTGAAGTAGTACTGTTGGTATTATTTTTGCAGTAGTATTTTTTGTATTATTCTTGAAGTAGTATTGTTTGTATTATTCTTGAAGTAGTACTGTTGGTATTATTTTTGCAGTAGTATTTTTTGTATTATTCTTGAAGTAGGATTGTTGGTATTATTCTTGAAGTAGTACTGTTGGTATTATTTTTGCAGTAGTATTTTTTGTATTATTCTTGAAGTAGTATTGTTTGTATTATTCTTGAAGTAGTACTGTTGGTATTATTTTTGCAGTAGTATTTTTTGTATTATTCTTGAAGTAGTATTGTTTGTATTATTCTTGAAGTAGTACTGTTGGTATTATTTTTGCAGTAGTATTTTTTGTATTATTCTTGAAGTAGTATTGTTTGTATTATTCTTGAAGTAGTACTGTTGGTATTATTTTTGCAGTAGTATTTTTTGTATTATTCTTGAAGTAGGATTGTTGGTATTATTCTTGAAGTTGTATTGTTCGTATTATTCTTGATGAAGCATTGTTCGTATTATTCTTGATGTAGCATTGTTCGTATTATTCTTGCCGAAACATTTGGAGAATGTGGTCACGCATATATCCGCTTTTCAGTGCGATTCATACACCTTTGTAAAACATTTGACAAAAAGGGCAAGTACATTCATTCAATGATTTAGGGGCTAATGCTATTGTGTATATTGTTAGTGTGGGAGGTTTCCGTTCACACAGGGTTGTGTGTGTACACGAGGAAGTCCGGTGTTCAAATTGTGTCCGCACATAGAACTCTGATTTCAGCACGACATTTAATTCTCGGTAAACGTATGACGTTGTAGCAAGATTTGTAATACGTCATAGAAAATGTCTACGATTTTCCCGGCAATGACGACATACATCTAAATTACTTTTCGGGCTATATGCATCGGCACGTCACAGGGGTCCAATGTAAAATCCTATAGTGTAGTCGTGGTGACGTCATACAAATGCGCAAATACTTCTGCTAAACGACGAGTACAGTAATTTACTAGCTCGGCTAGATCTATATAATATTTTATGATGTCACATTTTCTTTATAGAATTATATTCCTTTCCTCTTACACATATTCTTGCCAAGACGGAACTGTCTGGTTTCAAGCAATGTGATTAAAACACGGTAAGCTGTTGTAATATATATCTAACTGATATAATGAATGCTTGCCATGAATATCTGTTAAACGATAGTACGACATAATGTACCTTAAATCTAACCTGACTATAAAGACCACCATTGGAACAGTATAACGTGATTTTGTGGACACCCGGCCTCTATAACAGATTACATATATTTGAAAATGGTCTAAATGGAGACGAAATTAGTGGTCTTAGGCAGGTTTTGTTTGAATAGTATCTTAATTGTGTATATTTTATTTACTTATTGAAGTGAGTGCTTTGGTTTTCTGGTTGTGGTCTTTAACAAGCTTTTTCTGTATTTTATTATATTTATGATTTAGACTCTTCTATGATATTTATGTTAACCTTTTCCTGTGTAACACTATACACACTTTCTTTCATTTAAACTAAGCTCTTTGTACCTATGCACTGTCATTTACAGCTTCAAAATCACACATTTAAACACAAAACACAAATATTTGAGGTGAAACGTTGCCTGATGCAAGTAATCTGTTATATTTTGTGAATATTATTCGTGAAATGATTTATGGTGATGTTGGAGAAATACGCGGAAAATGTTCTTATTTCCGTGTTAGCTAAGGTTACACGATAAAGCTTTCAGAATGATTTCAGACCAAATGTAATTATACCACATTACACAAGAAAACATTGATGTAAATTCAAAGGACACCTTTTGGAAATAAAAATGACAAACATTATTTCGTCTATGATAATAGGAAATTGAAACGACAATAATACAATTAAAATGGTGTTTAATTTAAATTTGATTTCTACACATTAGAAGGTTATTTTCCGTTGATCTATGATTTCGAAGGTATCGTGATTGCCAAAAGAAAAGACAGTAAATGTTCAGCTATTTGTCCGTTCAACCAACTGTACACTCACACACTCGTGCGGTTGGCAGCCGCAATACTGTTACCTTTCCAGGTGCACATTCATTCACCCGCGTAATATGGACCGTTGGGGTTAACCATGTCCAGAGAAAAGTAGTGGCGCATTGGGGATATAAAGCTGGACCACTAGAATTCAAAGTGCGAACACTACGTCTAAGTCACCGTTTCCCAAATAGCATTACATTCTTGGTGGAAGCCGTCAATAAAAAGCGTGCAAACTCGAACGTATCTCACAAGGAACTGTTTGGATCTCGGGAGGAAACACGCACGGTATTGTTTAAATTGTCAATATAATAGTAGAAAAAATAGAAAGTAGAAAGTGTTTATGATTTATGATCGAATCTCAAGTGTCTTTCCTTTCATTTGTAAGTATGTCACCAACTAGACCATGGTATGCTGATTGTACTAATGAGAGTAAAACAATATCAAGCATACCAGGTATTTATTACCCTTTCCAAAACCCGTCAAGAGGTTCCCATATCTTAATACATAAAACTTGGTTCGTGGCCCAGGTTTTTACTACAAAGTAATAGTTATTCTATATTTAAGTATTTAATTTCTGGTCTACGCGAAGTTAGGCTTTCAACACTTGGTTGATATAATATATCTTATAATAGTTTCAACTTTTTTAGCAAACAAGTGTGTCAGTTTTACTGCTTTACTTTCTACAATTTCTCTTATTAAAAATATCTAGCCTACTTGGCAAGTAACCGTCAAGTAGTTAATTAACTCCGGCTCATTATGTTCTCGATGAACGATATGTGTTTTAGCTATATTATCACCTCCTAGTACGTATATTGTATGGGCGGGGTGTTCAAATACATCGAGATATCTCCAACAAATTAATCAAGTTTATTAAACTATCTCCCGCAATGAGACAACTGTAATTGGCTGATTACTGGTTGCTTAATACAAAATTCAGCCATATTTCAGCTGCAATGTGACTGTATGTTATATGACATCTACATGTTTGACCCTTTGCAGTCGTTAAAACTTTGTGTACCGTGTGGTGTTGTATTCATTTTGTAAGCAATTTGCAGGTTCTTTTTTCCATTTCTTGCGAAGTTTCGTTCATAAGACTAAACAAGAAGAAGCACAAAACCGTGAAATCAATAGCGAATCCGTATTCATAATTTAACGAAAATTTGGTTCTAAATTCAACTGATAGAATGCAAAACTCTGCATAAATTAAGAAACCAAAGTGGTCTTTTTATCTAAACTGTAGTATGCATGTAAATAGGACTTCCATGACTGACTGGTTATTGTCGCTGACGTCGAACTATTTGTCCCTTCCTGTGTAGGCCCGAGGAACACTTAGCATGTAGAATGTGTTTGTGGTGAAATTATGTTGCTGCTCTGAGAACGGTCCGGGGTTCTCATTAGGTACCCATCCAAACCAGTCAAATTCTTGACAGTGATTGAAAACCGAAGTATCTCCATCCAGCAGTATTGACACAATCAATATACATAGCACCTGTAGTGGGACCCGACCAGCATTCGACAATCGCAACAATTCATTAAAGGTTGCGCAAATAACCAGGATACATGTAACAACAGTATACCACAGCACCAGTGATGTGGTGTTATGAACCACAAGGCTGGTCATGTAAAACAAACGAGTTGTATAAGATTGTATAATTTATTTTTTCTCAATTTATGACAAGTATTTTGTCAGTATAAAACTCGAGATAATCTATGATGTTACACTCTCTGTGTGTCTCTTTCTCTCCAATCTTACACCATCTCTCATGTATTAAATATAAAAATATATATACTTCATAATATAATGCTTTAACAAATTCACGTTCAGTATTTCAACAAGAAATGAAAATAAGATTCCAATTCTACTTTCAATTATATATTTTTCATCTCTTACAACTTGGTGTCCCTTTGCATTCATTACAATAAGCAAGTGTGAATCTACCCAATTGCTTTTATAACGCCCATGTTGGCATACTTGATAAACCGATGATATTATAAATAGCTGAGGGCATTATGTGAACAAATTCGGTGTATGTACCCACTTGCAGAATATCACACAACAATCTAAAGGAAGCACATTATTGACACTGTCATTCATTTCAAATATTTTTTTCAACAAATTTACATATCCGGTTTCAAATTACAAAAGGCACCTGTAAGCGATTTTACAAGCAATTCATAGAAAATAATTTAAGCTGTGAATAACATCTACAAAAACAACGCTCCCAGCGTCCGACTATTTCATACATTAGGGAATGTTTTGACGCAATAAACATAACCGACTGTCCTTGCATTGGAATGTGTACTCACATACCCGACACCCACGGATCTTAACATATCTTCAACGAATTTGGCAACGTTAACCACGACATATGAAATTTCACCTCCTTTGATCGTCGCATAAAACCAGCCATTTGAACTATCAACAAAAACAAGTATCAGCTTCTAAATTGTATACTTAAACATTTACGTCTCCTTCGAGTAACCTAGTACCAACGAATCGACTATCACCAGCGAACAGATACACCTAACCTTCAACGTGATAAATATCTCATTTGAACGTCACGCCATTTCTAAAAATTTCCAAATTTTGAATGAATAAATAGTGGATGAGATATCCTGATAGAGTAAACAATTTGGAAAACAACATCGGTGGATGAATATTCTCCATTGCTAATTGTCAACACCAATGAAACAAATCGCGTACCTCGGCCACTCCTTTTAAAATCAGATACGAATATAATGTCAGCATTTAAAAGTATCTATTTGACGAAATCCAGGATATATATTCATCATACATAATGACTTGTTTATTTTGTAACTAGAATGTATCGATGTCTTATCTTGCAGCCAAAAATACTAAGTAGGCTAACAATCGATGTTTTCTAAAGCGATCGTTATCGCGTGCGATTGTATCAAAATAGGTCTTATATACCTTACAATAGTGTTGAATCACCATTGTACAACAAAGCAGTAATGCAAAATAGTTAAAACTTTGGTCATACTAAGCCTAAATGACTCAAACAATAGCTATGAAATTAGCAAATTTGCCATTTTACTGCTTAGTTCATTTATTTCACAAATGGCTTCGGTATCAACAAAATGTTCCTAAAATGCTTCCAACTTCTGGTCATTAATACGTGCAGTGTTAGAATAAACTGCCGACAATTTATCAGCAGGGTTTGGGTTAAAACGTGCCAAGTGCTAGTGTACAACACAACAATCATACAAGGTCCAGTGTTTAATTGAAACTACTGGTGTCTGAGGGTTATACCATACAGGGTGTTAGATGTTATTACAGGAGACAAACCCAACCACCTTTCCGGACATCAATAAGGTCCGCGTCATTGCCCAGTCACCTCTACATTGAAATCATACATTTAATCATTTCAATGGTGTGCGTTTTTTGTAATTAAGGTGTTATCGTCAAACTCAGGTGCGTGTTAATATACAAATTAAAATAATGCAAAAACCGAAACGAAAAGCACCAGGTACAACATAACACTTACAATCAAAATAAACATAACTTAACGAGCATTAAACTAAACAAAATCGTAATAGTCTAATTTGTTCAGTTCGAAAAGGATTCTATTGAACATGGAATGGTGAATGACAACAAAGGGAGAAGAAATGACATTGCCAACCTTGTAACAGAAACTATGACTCTTAACTCACAGTCGGTAGGATGACATGTTCTAAATAGTACTTACATCTTCCACATATGCATATATGAACAATTGACTTTTGAGCAAGGTCCAGATACATTTGTTGAACTTGAAATGCCCAAGACTGAATCAGACATTGGCTTCGACTATAAAACTTAGAGTCAATGTCTCGGAGACTTGGTCAGAGGCAATTGAAATCTATGCAATCATAACATCTCTACAATAAGCAATTTTGGCAGTCTGCAGGAATCTTTGCAGTGCACACACGATTATTATACATCACATATTTGCATTTATCACATTCATACATTTTTTCACAAGTAAATTTATATATATACACTCATATTTGATCAGTAACTATGTGAAAGACATCGTAATAAATTACATACACTGTAGACTTCTCTCTATCTGGGCGAAAGGTTTCGTTCATATTAGTTAACATGATAAGTGCCATTGTTTGGGCTTCCCATGCCATTGTTTGTGAACATGCAATGGGCTAGTCATGCGATTGTTTGTGAACGTGCATTGGGCGTACCATGTCATTGCTTGCTCATAGAAAGAAGTCTCCAATATACACATATGATAACAAGAGAAAGACATAACTATACATTTATACACAGAGTTAATGACATAAGATTATGAACGATTTTACGTAAGTTATTGCCTTTTCCCGGGGTAAAGTTCAACACAAATGTTCCACAACCCAAGCATATGATGGCTTCTATTTGATAAAGCATCAACTAATCACTGGCTGGCATCGCAATGTTGAACCGAACGTATAAGAACATTTTGGCGGTCGTTAAACAAAACAACAGAATCGTTTCCAACCCACTTTTTTTACACTACAGTCTGACAAAGGCCGAATAGGCAGCACAGGTTGAGCGAGTTTGTTCTTTTTGTCTTTCTTTGACTTTCTGAAACTTTTATTTCTTTTCATTGCTTTTGGTCTTTTGAACATATCCAATGCGGATAAAATAGCAGAGTCAAATACTTCTTTCAAGTTTTTCTGTGTAAGTGCTGAACACTCCATATATTGTAATGCTCCGATATCCTCGGCCAGTTTCTGAGCTTCAGCTTCACTCACTGGTTTCTCATTATAATGTGCAAGCTCTATCAACACTTTGACGTCATTTCTCAAATCACATTGAGTTCCGACAAGAATGATTGGTACATCAGGACAATGTCTTCTAATTTCAGGAGCCCATTTATCGATAACATTGTGGAACGATGTGGGACACATAACACTGAAGCACAACAGGAAAACATTTGTTTCTGGGTAGCACAGTGGACGCAGGGTGTCAAAGTCATCCTGAAATGATAAAAGAAAATACATCTGAGTGATATGCGTAGAGTTGAAGTGCGTTTGTGTTACACCTATCAAGGAAGAGTTGGCAGTCATCCTCTCTCTATCTCAATGTCGAGAAAGATACATCATGACTAACGGCAAATGTAAATCAGAAATAAAATAAAGCACAGCTGAGAGAACATTCAGACGAACATGAAGACATTGACCTATTGAAATGAATAGGTTTAGAATTGGTCAAAATATCCACGATGAAATATGATCAGGATTAGCCAGTGTATTGTCCAAAGGATTGAGAACACCAGCATGAGACTATTGTAACAACAACTGGTCGCCAAGGCTAAATCACCGCATGTTCTGTTAAGTAGGGATGTAAAAGGACACGATAGGTTTGGAAAGAGATATAAGCCGTGAGAATCAAACTTAAATGAGATAAAACTACCGTAGTTAATACACACAAATGACTCATTGTCGGCAAGATCAAAGGCACAACTACATAGTGACCTATTCGTAACCTTCAGACCGTGTAGTAAGTTTACCTACAATGCCGATAATCACTTGCTGTTTTCACATTTGTAATACAAAACCATAGCTTAAAGTGATGATCCTCCCTCTATTTGCAATAATTACATATTTGTCAGGTTATTTGAGGTTGCTACAAATGAGGCAACGCGATATGAACAGCCCGCGGAGATGAAGAGTTGGTAAATGATTCATACATTCAACCTTGTGCAATGTTTAAACTCGTGTTTAAATTTTCAAACCGTAAGTATGGCTATAAAAAGTAAATGTGACGGTTGAAGTTTATGTATTAATACATAGTTAAACTTATCGTGTTGATAAAGCTTAAAAAACAAACAATATATCAAATGCATAAAAAATAACATTGCCAAATTTAGCTTAATCATTTTAACATATCTACGTAAGAAAACAGAATATGTCTCGTGACTTGGTGATATAAGGAACATATCTGTGTCTTGTTTACGACTGATATGTATATGTCCTGTGACGTGCTATATGCTGTTTCTATAATTAGACGAAGCAAATAAATTGTTTTCCAAATTTATATTCAATATCGTGAGAAACTTATCTTTAACAATAAAGATAGCGGTCATGACTGTATCTATAAGGAGACAGACATCTTAAAGGCCAAGTTAATGGGTATTGGTAAAGGCGACAATTGTATTTAATTCGGCAAGGTCAGGTAGCTATTAATCTTCGCTGTTATGCAATAAAGAATACCATATAAGCTTAAAATCATCCTATCAATAGTTAATGCATATTGTTCGTTTGCTTTCTAAAGAAAACGGCAACTCTCTACATACATGGTACATGTAGTAAGATTTGTATTGGTTGATTTATAGTGAAAAAGCTATTAATAAATCTTTGTATCAACTAAATCAGGTACAATAAATAGCAACATGTCCTTCAATGACACCCTTATTCACCTATTTATAAGTTAATAGCTTTTCCTTTACATGATAATCTTGTATATTGTGTTCCCTATCACTCCTAACATCGGCTTGAGGGTCAGGCCCTTTATGGTCGCGATCTACCCATTCATAAAGACAGATCTATAAACTAGCCAACCTCCATAGACTGAATGTGACTATATTAACAATTTAACCGTGATATAAATGTGGACCGTGTTGTACGCTCATACAAAACATGAAATTATCTCCGACTAAACATCTCAATACGCTTTAACAACTTTGATTATCAGAACAGATAAGACGATTGTATCAGTCAATTTGGACACACATATTGAATACGGTCCCATGAAATAAAATCAGACCTGACTAAGGAAACGACGTGCTTTATATGTTATAACATAGTTTAAATGGAATAGAAATGTCATGCCAGTAGGTCTAATTCTCGGTCAAAATTAAGAAATCCATAGTTTAAGCCCTCATCAGCTCGTGTGATCAGTTTAGACCAATTGTAAATTTAAAGAGTGCAGAAAAGACAACAAAAGTATGTGAAGTATTGAGGTCCAGTATTTTAAGACTTCTAATTCATTAAATGAATAGTTTATGTTCTATATCAAAGGATAAGCCGACTGTAATAGGATCAATAGGATTAAAGCCATGGGGACGACGGGGTATTTTGTACATTTTGATACTAGCCATTCGGTCTTCACCAGCGCTTGTAACTTAACTAGTTTTCCCACAAATAAATCGTTTCATTTGCCATACCCTTCCTGAATATCGTCCTATATCATATGACATAAACAGGTCATAAAATATCGTAGAAATATGACTGAAAGTCGTGTGAGGTATTACTTTATGAAATATTTTAAAAAATATTTCACGGAAGAAGAGACACAGGTGCCTAATATAGAAGCTTAGTATTGTTTTAAACTGACAATCCGCGAAAATATTCTTCCGTACACAATTAAATTTCAATCAATGTTGCAACTAATACTCGGCGTATTCCAAGGGCCTGACCCACGGTGATTCGCATACTTTGGTCGAAATTCATTTTATGTATTTATAATGACACTTTCGGTTTGGATTTCTATAACTGTTATAAACCACAACGATTTGCTTATGTTCATTTAATATCCATACGGTATGCAACATGTTATAAATGAGCTCACTGAATGTAAATAACAAGACAATGTTAAGGTTTAAAACTTCTTTTGCATTTCAAATAAAGAACAAAAGAAATGTCATGCCCGTTTATGCAGAAACGACATTTTACAAATCACGTGCGATCCTGTCATTTGATATACGGCTGTTTCCAGTGACATGTCATGTTATAGATGCACATCGGAATTTAATACATTGTAGATTTTGTCGACAAAACAAGAATAAAGGAAATACAAGACGAGAGTCATGATATGTTTCTATATAATAACCTGACGGAATGTTACAACCAATGTATTGTATCATAATAACATATGAACGCTTGTCTTATGGCTGATACATGCTAGAGTCTATGTCTTAGTTTGTTTCGGGAGATGCAATTCACGTATGGTTTGTTATATATCTAACTCATTGACATTTACTGCTATAAGTACACCTATTAAAGTATGCAAATGTGGGACACATGTTGTCTCGTGCTCACCGCTGACAATGTTACATTTGGGCGATCCCAATAACTATCAATTAATTCAATGTTATCATGGTTCGTTTTTGTCCTTTTCAGTTTTTTACCGAAAGTTTTTTTGAAAAAAATATAAACGACAAATCCATCAACTGTCAAAACACAATGATCGAAACCGTTTGATGTGATCGTCATAAAGTAGAGGAATATATACAAGTTAACCCAAGCAGATCTGAACCCATTGACAAACTGAGTCATCTGGGTACGTTGGTTAGGTTACTTCATTCATAGTTGAAGCAGACCAAGCAATGTATGTTTAATATTTATGCAAAATACTTAACCAATATATAAACTCTTACGACAAATTTCATTCAGAATTATTATAAAATTCATTCGGGTAGAAAGATATAAGTATTATGAAGAGGTGTAAGGTATATGTAATGTCGTGTTATTGATGTAAGATAGTGGTTCTCATACGTGAGAGTTGTACAATATTTGCTCAATGAAAGAACAATATTTACATAGCCAAGCCAGGGCAAATTTAAAGAACGATTGCATTTGGAAAGCGCCAAAATGATTGTAATCAAATGTACATGAATAAAGTGTTTTGCCTGCATGCTCTAATACATAAACTTTTCAAACAAGGAGTGGGGTTTCAATACATATTGATCTAAATCGATATTTTAGCTCACAGGGTTGATTGACAAATAAAATCTTGAACAAGTTCGTCTTTTATTGTAGATAACATGATCTGGCTATAAAACCTCCCACTCTAGCATTGGTTGAAACCGCAGATCCTGATAAATTATGTCAAACAATTTCGCGGCCATTAATTAGTATTTTTTAAAGAATCAGATAACAAATGTTGGACTACCCGCGGAGTATATTAATTGATACGTTAAAGTATTCTACTGTAATTAAGAATGCGATCGTTTAATATTTAATTAATGATGTTACGATTGGTGTTCAAAGTTTGATTAAAAGTTAAAACGCATGAAAGATATTTGTTATTTACTCAGAAAAATGTGGAAGACCAACTTAAAGATTTTAACAATGCATAGGAATGCATTGACAAACGTAACACTGATTTATTCCAGCCACAAGAATGGAGAATAATTATATTAAGGTGCACGAGTCTACGAGGCATGAAATCTCTCAACTTATGCTTCATTGTTCCTGCATGTGTCACCGTACCCTAACGACCCCAGTCAACATAACAAGATTATCTCATTGTTAAAACGTCTCACAAATATACTAAATTTAAATATTCTTAAATTTGTTGTAAATTAAATCACCATAGCATTGTAAGCTGCTATTAAGTTTTTATCAGGGACACTTGGGTGACAAAACATAACTGAATCCAGCCCGTTCCCTAGACCGAGACACCATTAAATACTACATAGGAGCCATCGAGGCAGCAATATCGTCACGTATGAAGATGATATCGTGCAAGTCAATTGTTCTGATGGGTCATTTTTCAGGTTAATGTTTAACATCAATCAAATGCACTGGAAAATCTTTGATATCGTATAATTCGTTATGTATAAAGTGTATAAAGTCATTCAGGACGGGGTGTTTTGAATAGAAACTGATTCAGCGTTTGGGTACAAGGTTGATCATAATGATGCGACTAGTAATTCTAGTATTACCGTCATACGGCGACACACTGTTACTATATGATAGTCTTATAGGATATCCGATTATATAAAACACAATATCATCATGTATTTGAATGTTCTCTCAGCATGCAATACGTGCATTCCTTAACAAGAACACAACCTAAAGGAAGGTAATAAGCTAGCGACAATGTACTTAAACAATGATTAGATGAATAATACTCGCCTTGTGTGCGTGTATACGCATTCATTTACCAACAGGGAGAATAGATTAAGTTGTCAACCAAAAAGGTCAGGAAAAGACTACAGAAATGCAACGGTTGTCGTATCTGACTTAGACTATCACACATACAGGTTTATAGAAATATTGATGGATGAATTAAACAATGATATTACAAGACATAACATACCTGTCCAGCTGTATCACACAGTTGTAGTCTGATTGGGTTTGCGTTCACAGTTACAACAACTGAAATGAGAAAAGAAAATATTCAACAACATGTACACTGACTAAATAAAAGTCCATTGTTTAGAATGGATTCTAATAGTATAGAATACAATGGTCCGCTTCATGTAGGAAACAGAAAGCAAACCTAAAACCCCAGGTGACAGTATCGTGAAATTGGCCCTTTTATATGATTAGATTATAAGCATTATTGAAATTGTTAGACATACGATGCGACCACCCATGCCTAATGAAATACAAAATTTGAGTTTTTTTACTATCAGATTAAAAACTTATGAAAGAATCTATAAAATCTAATAGAAAAAAGAACTAGAGGAATCACGTAAGACAACAAACAAGTTCACTGTACTTTCTGGAAATATGTGAGGGTAATTACGTAACTACAATAGATCATTTGTTATTGTTTGCCAAAAAATCGTGTTGTGTTTATTCTTTGTATAAATAATATTGATGAGTGCTTATAAGCAGCGTGCCAGACCTATATATAACACAGACGTAAACAATGTAGAAGTCTAGTATTGTTCCAGCAACAAGTATAAATGTCAGATTGTATTACATGTACCATGTACATCAAATATTGCAGACGTCAGTATATTCTCATGTATCATGTAGACATTGCATGTACACGCGGCTCATGTTATAGCACATCAAGCGCAAACGGAGGCAATGTTAAACAAACGAGTCGTTTTAAAATACAACGACATTTGACATTTTGAAACAAAAACCACATTAAGGCTGCAATGCAAACCCAGAGTTGGTTGTGTTATCATACGTGCCAACATACCATTTATACACTGTCATAACATGCATCAAACAGGTGCGTTACATAGTCAACATGTAGCACTCATGACATTTTAAGCTCTTAGTTACAGATTTAATTATATCATCACTTTCAGTTTCGATAACATTTTGATTTTCAGATGACGTGGTCATAGTTAACCAAAAGTGTTGAAGTTATAAGGACATGTATGCTGTGCTTGTAGCCTTTCTTAGTTTTAGGACGAAAGTAAATTACAACATATATATTTTTGCATGTTCCTCTGTATGGCAGATATAATTACACTGTATATCAGAAAGAGAAGTACATGTATATAATGTAAATTAGCCTCGAATCAGTTCATCAAACTCTGTTGTATATGTGAGACAGTTTGTATTGTGTGGACGGATTGTTTTATGTGATCGATATCCATTCGGTCTTAAGTGAATAATGACTTCCTAAATCATGTCAACGACAGTGAGACATTGGACAACATAAGTGTTCTATTGTTTGTCTGTCAACTCTTCACCGTTGATATATTACTGTTTACTCTCACTGCACCACATTAAGTCGTGTTCTTGTCTGTTCGCTGTATGATGCACCATTGTCGAAACTATTTTGTCTCAGTATGGGAGGTTAGTGCTGTGTATTCGTTAAGTTTCAAAAGTAAGCACAGGCTTAGTATACTTCAAATGTTTAATTTAGCCACACGACCTATGTGCATTGTTATTGAATCACAACATTTTGGTACGTAACAATCTTTTGTGCACGTATCTATTTCAGTGATTTCACACGTTTATTTTTTTATTCCATTTGACATTTCTGTATATTAACAACATATGTTCGCGTAAAGTGCCAAAACATGTTTATATCAACCTGACTGTATGCCATCATGTATGCCAGCACGGTATATAACATGTTGCTGCATTTAGATCAAATGTTAGTCTTATAAAATATACAAGAACATGTTGCAAAAGCAATGAGTACGTTAAAGGTAGGAAAGGACAACATGATGCCACCGACGTAACACGCACATCTCTCATGATCTCATGATAAAGATAAACTCTATGACTAACCACATGATAAATTAATCAACAAACACTGTCAAATGTTGCAGATAAATTGCAGTTTTATACCTGAAGTCGTAACCTGTTTATTCACGATTAGCATAAGACTCATGACAGGTAGGATTTGTGTGCAGTATTTCAAAATTGAACTTTCCAGGGTAATTTTTGTATGTGTCAACATCTCGTGCGGTGCATCCGCATTAATGACAAATTGCCGGCAATCATCTCACCGCTTTGATGGTGTATATTGTTCATTACTGGTCAACTGTCAGCAGCAAACATAGAAAACGAAAGTGTCTGTCATTAACGAATCATTGCTGACAGTTTTCACAATGGACAGTGGTAGTGTTCATGTTAATATAAGATGAAACAATATAGAGGTAGGACATGTTATATAGCCGCCGGGGCTTTACCAGGCTTATCTGTGCCATTGACAAATTTTCATTTAAATCTACAGCGATTCAAACTTTATTTGTCCAGGTATAAACTCGCGTGTTAGCCGTCGTCTGACAGGCTTGATAACAGATAGGACAAACAATAGACGGCCTTATATGACCCTACCTATATAGATATGATGTAAGTCTCGACCATATCACATACAACATAATGTACTACTTGCACTCGTTCACCCTACTGCAGGTAAATAGTGCTGATAGGCAAATGTGACAAATTTGAAACTGTGTGTTGGAGGTAGACGATGGTTTAATGTATTATGAAATATTGTATACTTAGTATGTAGGGTGTTTGTTATTTTATTGTGGTTGAGTCGCATTATTGCGGTCATAAAGTAATAATATATGTAATACATGGTATATAAGGATGACTTTGATACATAATCTGTTTGATGGCTGTGTATACACGAGATAATAAAACAAACAACAGCATCTGGTAACTACAGTAAATACGATATGACACATACTAGAACGTCAAATTAGCAGCAAAGCCGCCTTACCCAATAATAATTCATTATACAGTCTAATTAAGTCTTTATTTTATTTAAGTGATTTTAATATGGTCTGATATAGATTTTATCTAATATATCCCATACGTACGTTATGTTGCCTTATTAAGAAAAACTTTGTCGGCGTATTAAACAAAATCTTCTTAATTTACATAATCATATCTATTTTAAGATCAGAGACGGTTTAAAGGTAAAGCTTACTCGTTAAAGCTGTCAGCCAGTTTTGTGACCTGGTGGTTGTATAATGAATCATTAGCATGTTTTTCATGTATATATGAATGATTACATATTGCAACTGTAATTAATTAACAGTAATATACCAGTACAATGTGACTCACGTCATGCGTGTACATGTCTGGAAAAATTTAGATGTTTACGCTTATAAAATACTTTTAAGATAAATAAGACTATCACGTTTGGTTTCGAAAGTTGTTTAAAATTTATATTGTCGTGGAAACAGGATGCTTCTCCGAAGTAAAGCATCATTTTTGTAGGGTGTGGTGATGAGTTGTTTCGATGATAGGGCACGTTGATGGTGAAGAGATTTGCTCTTTCTGAGAAAGGACATGTTGGTAAATGTTTCATGTTCAGCCAATGTTTCAATTGCCCATACTGTATTTCTAAAAACATGTTTACTGTGCATATTGCACGGAACCCTTGTCAATGCTTGTCAGTAAAGGAACAGTACAAGCTGGAATAATGTCTGGCTTGTTTAATGACATTTTAATGGCGTGTTATCTGACAAACTTTCATTTAAACACGCGTGCACATATACCTTCCTATTTGATTTATACAAAGTTGAATAGACGACCACACTTAAGAGTTTAACAGTTAGACCACATGGGCGGTGTTTTTTTTTAATTCTCGGCCAGGAGCATAAAGGCCTGTATGACAAGGATTGAAGATTGTATTTAGGTTATGTATGCATCAAATGCAGGAAATGCCCCTTCACTGACAACAGTATTTTGCATATAAAGTAAAACAGCCAGTCGGTATAAAATGCACAAAACAAAACCTGACATGACATAATGGTATGCACATATTGAAATAATAGGCCTACAGGAAACACTGTCGTGTTAATATACAGACAAGAAAAATACAAATGCAAACACTTCTGAAATGATAAACGCCGTGAAAGTTTTATCAAATCATTCGGTTAAATATTCTACAAGCTATGTGAGATGTAAGTAGATAGTGAGATATACGGTTCTATTGCAGACAGAGACGAAACATCACGAACCATTGGGTGAATCATTCAGCAACAACTTAATCCCGCCGATACTTTGTTTAGAGAATACTATAAAATATAATTATTTTTTGCATCTTTAACCGTACTATTAGCAAATCAATTACATGCTTTAAGTATTATATTCACACTATCTACATTAACTCAATGAAACTTATAAATTATACAAATCTAATAGGTGTAACTTTATACACATCCATGTATACGTTCAAACATCGACGTGTATGTTTTTGAGTATGTGTGTACAACGATGATTTTTATACGATTTTTTCACCAAGTTTTTGCACGGTGCTATATTGTGATATTACCCATATATATGTACACTGCTTATTCAGTATGGATTGCGCCCCTTGTTGCGTATAGTTCTTGTAGGATATAAGCCAAATGTTACGAATGAATATGTATTTAATGATAATCTTTTTTCGCATATAATAATGAAAGGTCTAAACAAATCTTAAATTTTTTCCACATAAATAATGACAAACCTTAACGACAAGCTACATATTATATCTCTTAATGTACAAGGCATAAGGGACAAAACGAAACGTGGCAGACTCCAACAGTGGTTAGTACAACAAAAAGTAGACATTGTATTTCTACAAGAGACTCATTTTACAGATAACCTTACCAAATCTCTGATCACCGAGTTTAATGATTGGAAAATGTACCACTCCTTTGGAGAAAATAATAGTAAAGGGTGTTCGACTTTTATCAAAAAAACATTAAACCACGAAACATGTAACTTTATTACTGATCCGAATGGACGATATATACTTGTTAACATAGATACTAATAATAACAAATATTCCTTATTAAACATATATGCACACAATGATAAAAAATCAAGAAATGTTTTCTTTGGAGACATATTACATACTCTAAATGACAACTCTAATGGCATAAAAATAATCGGAGGAGACTTTAACGAAACACTGAGCAATAGTGATAGAATAACAAAACAGACAGTTTCCCAAAAGCGTAAGAATAATACCGTTTGTAAAAACCTTGAAAAAATCATCAAAAACAATAACCTTATAGACATTTGGAAACAATTAAATGGCACTAAACCAATGCAGTATACATGGCGAAGAAAAAATAGTATTGAAAAAAGCCGCATCGATTATTGGCTCATCGATCAAAATATCACACCCCTAGTCCTTTCAACAGATATTAGACCGGCGATTATTCAAAGCACAGACCACCTTGCTATTTCGATAAAATTAAAAACTCCATGCGAACGTGGACCAGGTTATTGGAAGCTAAACAATGCACACCTAGAAGACGACGAATACTGTTTCTTAATTTCTAAAACCATTGACCGTTGCTCCATTCTACCTGTAGATGCTGTAATTAAATGGGAAATATGTAAATACGAAATTAAAGATGCTTCAATTACATACTCTAAACAAAAATCAAAGCAAAGACACATAAAACTAGGTAAACTTGAAAAAGAACTTGGTAAATTGTACTCAGAGCAAAATAACAACCCTAGAATAACAGAACTAGAAAATGAAATTAAAACAATTTACGACTCAAAAATGAATGGGGCCATGATAAGATCTCGTATACAACTCTTAGACGAAGGAGAAAGAAACTCAAAATATTTTTTAAACTTAGAAAAATCTAGACAAAACAGAAAAAATATAACATCGTTATCGGTGGATAATGTTAACATAACAGATATAAATGATATTCTATTGGCTGAAGTTGACTTCTACAAAAAGTTATATACATCCTCCACAAATGATGTAGATAATGACATTTATCTCAACCGGGTAATTTTAGATCACAAACTGACCTCTGATGAGGCAGATATATGTGAGGGGAAGCTAACACTAGACGAATGCACGAACGCTATTAATAACATGAAACAAAATAAAAGCCCTGGTCTTGATGGACTCACGGTAGAATTCTACAAACGTTTTTGGCACAAAATAGCAAATATCGTTGTTCAATCATTCGAACAATCTTTTGAGAAACACGAGCTATCAAGAAGTCAAAAACAATGTGTAATATCATTACTTTACAAAAAAGGAGATCCAAAAAACTTGGAAAATTGGAGGCCAATCTCTCTTCTAAATATTGATTACAAAATAATGGCAAAAGTCTTAGCTGGAAGACTACAAACAGTACTACCAAAAATCATAAGCCCCGACCAACAAGGTTTCATTAAAAATCGCTTTATCGGAAATAATATTAGACAGATACAAGACGTAATTGACTACACTGAGCACTTCAACATAGACGGTACTATCCTATTTCTCGATTTTAAAAAAGCTTTTGATACGGTCGAATGGAATTTTATGATCGACGTACTTACTAAATATGGTTTCAAAAGTGACTTTATAAACTGGGTTAAAACGCTATATAACAACATATGCTCTTCTGTCATTAATAACGGATGGAAGTCTAACTTCTTTACCCTGACACGCGGTCTCAGGCAAGGATGCCCACTTTCTGCTCTATTATTTCTAACAATTGCTGAAATACTATCTACAAAAATACGAAAATCAAACGTAAACGGAATACAAATAAACATTGATGCAAATAATCAGAAAGAATTAAAGATCACACAATTAGCAGACGACACCACACTTTTCCTTAAAAATGAACATGAGATACCTAAAGCAATAGATCTTATTGAACATTTTGGAAAATTCTCCGGACTTAAACTAAACAAAAACAAAACAGAAGGACTCCTAATTGGCAAATCGAAGCAAAATCATCAACCAAAACTTTATAGCATCTCCTTTAACAAATCCGTTAAAGCTCTTGGAACACACTTTGGAACAAACCCCAAAGATTGTGAGCAATTGAACTGGAATTCTAAAATAGAAATCTGCAAGACTTTAATTAATACATGGAATAATAGATATCTTACATTCTTTGGCAAACTAACAGTAATTAAATCAATAATACTTCCAAAACTTGCATATTTAATACAATCCATTCCAACCCCTAAATATGTAATAAATAACATCAACTCAATGTTATACCAATTCCTTTGGAGCAACAAAAGAGAAAAAATCAAAAGATCAATCTTAGTATCTGAAAAGTCGGATGGAGGTATAGAAATGCCCGATTTAATAGCATACATTAAAACATTAAAAATGAAATGGGTAAAATCATTAAACAGCGATGAAGCGGCAAACTGGAAAATTATACCTAAGTTTTTTATCAACCAATTTGGTCACGATATGCTAGTTTTTAAAATGAATATTGACTCCTTTAAATCGTTACCGGATATAAAACATAGAATACCACAGTTCTACAGAGAAATTATCGAAAACTATATAGAATTATGTAATATAAAACAACATAGAGCCCCAAATGAATTCTACGATATAAGGAAACAAGTCTTATGGGGAAATAGATTTATAAAGCACAAAGGGAAATGTTTAATCTACCAGCATTGGATACACTCAGGCATAATATTTATCGAAGATATCATCAACAATGGAAAAATCAATGAATACACTATCTTGAACAAACTTAGAACTAAATCTAACTGGATGTCAGAATACTCTAAACTAATAAAAGCAATACCATCTGCCTGGAAAGACATATTAAATACGACAAAATCAAAACAATCCTCTGTCAAAACAGTATTGACAATGACGCAGGATACAAGTACACTTACCAATAAGCAAATAAGAATCTTAATAACCTCAAGACTATGCGAAAAACCATATATTCACAAATATTGGGAAGATACCTTTAAAAGACAAGTAAATTGGAATCCAATATATTTTGTACTACATAATGTCATTAAAGACAACAAGGTTAAAGAATTCAAACTGAAGTTGACACATAAAATAATAGCAACCAACGAAAACCTTTTTAAATGGAAAATATATGATTCTCCTCTTTGTAACTTCTGTAAAAACGTTGAAACAATCGACCACTTTCTGTTTAAATGTTCATATATCAACCCAGTATGGAATACTATAAACCAAATCTTCCGAAAACTTGGATTCTGTAAATATGTAAATACTCTGGAATATATGATCTTCGGATATAAAATTGAAATGAAAGGTTATGAAGATATCAATATTATACTAAGTCATCTTGGCTACAGTATATATAAATGCTACATGATAAGCGATAGAAGAAACAAAGATATGAATGTGCTAAAAATTATTCTCCACGACTTTTTGATATTAGAAACTTATTACAATAAATTAAACAAAAGGCATATTCTCCTTAACAGATTCATCAAGTACCTTAAAGGAGCACAACTACGTATGTGATCTAGAATTTTCTCACAAATATTAAATAAACTATAATAACCATCCGGTTTCTTTAGTGGCGATTTTGTTAACACATCATGCTAATCTATTTGTTTCGTTTCGAAATAGATAAGCATCCTTCCAACGATGTGACTACTTCATCACCTTGAAGCCAAAAAATCGCACATCTCTATCACTACATATAGATTCTTAATTCAGTAAGCACATCAGCTATGTCTATTTTTCATATTCAAATAGACAAGTATATTTCAAAGATGTGATAACATTATCTCATTAAACATACTTTAGTTTCTATATGCACATTTCCACCGCACCACTGCATCAACCACGTAAAACCAATTATAATAGTTTCCTCGAAACTCAATCTATGTTGAAAAAATATACTTAGACAATGTTGATATTTTAATGAATATATTGTATTGTATTTGTTGACATACTTTTGTTCTATGTTTTTGTAAATATTGCTTATTTTATTGAATAAACGGACCACATTATATGGTTCAAAAAGAAAAAAAAATCCCGCTGACAACAACTTGTACGTTTGGCAAGGCTATGGAGATGTAACATTTTGATAAAGATGTTTTGAATACCAAACAACTAATAGAAAATACGGAGAATAATCTCGGCATCTCATGAAGTCAGGTTTTATACACACTGATATATCTCTATCTGATACTCCATGGATGCTGCTGAAATATCCAAGTGTTTGAAAAATATCAGATAAATATTCGTATTATTTTACTTGCTGAACTCTTTATGAATATCATAACATTCTCATATGCACAACAATTGGTTTTAGTTTTCTAAAGCCTTTTCACAAACATACTAACAGAACATAGGGTGCATGCAACTAATTCAATGCAGTGTATTGTATATGTCGAGCTTCTGAAGTTCAATTGTAAATACACTTTACTTCAGTCAAGTAGCGCTTTGGAATAATATTTTCTAAGCCTTCGGTTTATAAGAATGCGTAATTCAACGTACTGCACAAATAGGATAGAACTGCGTATAGTGAAAGGTCGATATAGTGTGCGATTTAACAAACATTTCCTGGTTTCGAATGTATGATTAATGAATCAGTCTGGATATTGAGGAAGCATGTGTTATTGCATTATTACAATGCTTCGGAAATTAGTTTTATAGTTGAACTGATTTCAACCGTTTCATGAACAGTTGCCAATTTATATAATGCGATAAGCCAAGTTGGTATGAATATTTCCTGTCATTGGGTTTATAGTTTATTTAGAGGTCTGTATTGTACAGATTTTTTGAAGGATGGTCGATCGGATCTTTTAAACATTTAAACAGTAAACTGCACCTGTTTTGTTTGAAATAGCATTGTATCTGCGCCCACAATATATTTGAATTTAATCTATAAGTGTCTTGATAAAACTCAGTGTTTCATGATACGAACTTACACCAGTAGGTCACATTATATCAACTTATTGTTCTTTCTATCATTTCTATCTAACGTTCATTAATACTTCATATCATCTGTAAGGGCTAAAGTCCATACCGGTCAGTGCACGCCGTACGCCTACGTCCGGACAGTGTTTACTAATTAAAGATACGTACTTGCGATAATTAATACTGTAAACAATGACGTGTGAACACTGGTACAGTACCATAGAATAGTAAATGGTATGATGGGATACCAATGCTATAGAGTATATGTATGTGGGAATACCTAATTTGATTAACGCCATTTATTACTTAAGATAATTTGCATTACCAATCAGTACATGTACAATAACAAAGGGTAAATACTCATATTGGTGTACAGTTCATTATTTATTGGTGCAGATAGATTACAAGGCTCTGCAAATGGTGGTCTTACCATAGAAAACATCTCTGCCATATAGACGCAGACAATATACTCGGGTAATAAAAGTTTCAAAAACCGGAAACCACACTGACAATCCTCTTAACAAAACTACAATACAACTAAAATATCACATATCAGCATTTTATCGTACGTTTATGATGTAAGCTTGTGGAAAATTTTCTTATTTCAGTATCTTCTTAAAAAACAAGTTAAGGACATAATCGTATGATTTATTTCTCAACTGTTAGCGTACTTACACTCCTTGGTGGTATAAAAGATACGGTGTTTAAACTTTACAAACTAAAGTTAGTATTTAAATTCTAGTATACGGACTTTTTTACTTTTTTACATTCAGTACATTTAGCTAGCGATGTATCATATTTGAAGATCGTATGTTCACTGAAGTTGTAAGTTCACTTGTACAGTATATGTTAATGTGGTCATGTACATTCACATTATGTAAATGACGGTAATGTACATCTAATTATCAGCCCTCATAAATCACGAGACGAGCATTAAATATGATATCTACATATGAATGCATGGAGGTATATAATTAAGATATTACGTTAGAAATATAAACGTTGCACGTCTTTGATTTCAAGTGGGTGAAAAGTTGAAAACCAATCTGATAAATTACATCTTCCTAAACAAGAAAATATCTTCGACGTTTTAACCAATTTTGCTGAAAACCGGGGTACAAACAAAACACAGGACACAGATAATAGTCTTAGTTAGTTTCTCGATTTTTTTCTGTTAAAGTTTCCATTTATCGTTTGTTTTTATGTATAAATGTAACTCATGTGTGGCCTATTTAGTAACTGTTTTGTAATATGTCATAGTCGGCTAATGAATGCAACGACACAAACATTTTTAAAAAGTTGGATAGAATTTGTCATAGTTTCAAAATGTCAAGTTTCATAACATTTTATTAACATTACTTTAATATAGTCCGCAGTATAAATGTTATCAAATATTTCTCTAGGGCAATATCGTCGTGTATAGTTTAAGTTTTTATGATTAATTAAAGCGTTGAAAGAAAATAACTATGCAAAGGTGATAAAATCGTGTATTTATACCGCCGGCGGCTAAATGAACTGAGTCATATCGACAGGCTTGTAAAGTGACCGACCATTGACATATAGGCGCTAATATATACGAACATGATTGCTTATTTGTTTAGATATAACTAGTTTCAACTAAAATTCTAAAATTTCTAACTTATGACTCAAGACCTCTTCAATATACCGTCCGTAACGGCATGCAAAGTCGCAAAGCCGCGTAATTTCACATTCTCCATTTCGCTTACATACATTTCTTTGCAATTAAAGGTTGCTTGTTCCTATAAAATGTCAACGCCATGTTACGTCAGCTTATTATTTGATTATATAATGAGACAGAAGATTTGTATCAGTAGGAATTTGCCCGGTAATACCTACTAGAAAAGATTATACCACAGATTATGTTCAAATGGTACTAGAATTAATTAAGATAAACGTTTGACAGTTGATGTAAAGTGTCTAAGAATTGACACTTGTAGAATGTAGCTACATTTCCTAGCCTTCTTTCATCTCTAGATATTGTTAGATTTGTTTCGGTATATGAATGGAACCCCTAATTGCCAACACGTCGAGAATAGATGGTATCTGAATGAGAAGATACGGGGCTGTGCTGTGTATTGTTTTTATGACAAGTTTTACATACTTGCTGATGTTTCTTCATAGAATAGATTGTCCATGATAATGTAATTGACACCCAAAATGAACAGCAGAAAAATGAGAAAACAATGCTTATCATAACACCTTCATCAAACCAATGGTTATCTGTACAATAGATCTTACAATGCATGTAAAATGTTATCTTCCCTTTATTCTATTACCATGAGAACATGTATTTCTTCCCCTTTCAAAACATAGCCCCAAGACCACAATCTTTTATCGTAATGTCACCAAATTGCGTCCTGACAGAATGATCAGTTGTCGGTATGTAATCTAGCAACATGATCAGTTCAGTGGCGAATAATAGAAAATAACAAAAGCAATCTAGAATGTAGCTGAAATAATTGTAGACGGCAAAAACCACAGATTTAGTAATTTCGATCATTTCTGGTTTAGCAACTAGGCGAGTTTCGTTCGGCTAAAACCCACTGAAGTTTTGCTGAATATTTTAGATGACTTTGTCCTGTAAGATACATTCTTACACGAAGTGTTATAGTAGACAAATGGACTGTCAATATTTAATGTAGGTGGACAGGTCTTCACTGAGTAAGCAAGTCGGTTTGTTCAGAGTTTAAATTAACAATACTAATGAAACGTCAATGTTTGCGGTTTAAATTTACACAAGCAATTTATAGCTAACTAAATATATAACTGTTGCTACTTGTTCTGGGTCGTGTAAAATCACAATATTAAATACAAAGTCACCAAAATTTGTATAAAATTCTCAAAACTATAAAATGAATTACCTTAGTTTATTTAAATACCCATGCTGGTTGTATTTATTATGAATGTGTGTCTGTGTGAAATGCACTAAAATGTCATCATGCAGCAGTGATTGTGTGAGTAACATTTTGATAGAAACGTTTATTTGTAATAAATAACTTTGCACTAAAAGTAAGTCTGTAACTATTGCTTAAAGTTACTTACCGGAATAGTTGTCAAATGCCGTCGGCATGTATTCCGTCGGATAATCGTTGATTGTATAGCTTACAATCAAACTTGTCTTTCCGACGGCTCCGTCTCCGACAAGAACACATTTAACTTTTGTTTCTGCCGTCGGTGCCGGCGTTTCCTGAATTAACGTGTTGTTAAAGTTATGATCCATCATTGATTGTGGTGGCATAGTGAAGCTAAGAGCTTTCTTCTTCTTGTATCTACAACAGTTAAACTATCCTTATATCTGTCATAAATGACTAACAAGCTCTTGCTTTCAACTTTCAAACTTTTTTAATAAAACGCACAATATTATATGTCTATTGATACACAACAAATAGTAATATCCATAAACTTGATGCGAAATGATTTATGAAATCAAATGAACACATACGCTCTCTCTCGCTAAACATCGGTTAAATGTCTGTTGAAGTTTAGACAACTTTTGATATACTAGAGTGTCGATTTATCTCCTGCGTTCTGATTGGTCGACGCGGTCACATGGTAGCACGTGACAACCGTGACTCATATTACTGACACAAAGTGGTTCATTCAAGTTATTGCTCGTGAATGATTAAATGCTCAAACCATCTGTAAATCGGCTTTAAAATAAGAAAAATGTCGACTGCATGTATAGACATAAAATAGCTATAAAAGAAATAAAGTTTAAATGCAATTGAAGAACATGTACCGACATTTCAACTGATATATAAATTATACAAAGATATTCAACAATAGTTTATGTCATCAAGTAATTATGACTTCAAATTTATGATTATTAAATTTCTTTAAACTTGTTTAACTTTTCTATGGTGGTTTACGAATATTTATAACAGTAATATTATATAGTCATAAAATGTGTTACCCAGAGTATTCGGTTAAAAGACGAGTTATGCTAATTCTGTAAAAGGTGGAATATTTTATGAAGTGTTCATCACAAAAATATGACATTTTATACCCCTGTGTGCTGACACATTCAACATTATAACGATGATTCATATTTTTGTTTTACTTTTAAATGGTTTTATTTCTTTCGCTACGATATACTCAGCATTAATATGACGTTTTAATCACAAATTAATTTGCTTTAAAGTGGAAAAAGTTATCACAATGTCAAATAGGTGACTCAGTGAGATTCACTCATTAAACAAGGCATTATGACCAATGCCATCAAACAATACCTTGAACACGGTCATTTCAACATTTACAGTCTGCCTATCCACAACCTGCATTTACTGACTATACCTAGCATGACTGTTTAAAGCAGGCAGCGGCTTAAAACATACATTTGTATATTTATGCATTAATTTTAATTTTAAAATATCGATTTATATCCTATCAGAGAGGCGGTTACTATATTCGGTGATTTTGGCTCTGAATCCTGTTTATAGATTATTCTGTTATTAAATTCATACGTTTTGAGCTCTCCAACACTGGAGGTAATGAAAAATATTAATTGATTCTAGGAAAAGAGAGACTGAACTGTTACTATCAAATGGGGGGCAAGGAACCTCTTTGTTACCATGTTATAATAGTGAATACAGAGAATAACATACACATAATGCCTCTAATGTAACATAACATAAAACATAACATATAATTTATTGACATAAAATTGCATATTTAAAATTTATAATCAACACAATAATTACTATTACAATAAATGAGAAGCATAGAAAATATGAAAATGATGAATACGTTGAGAGT
Source organism: Spisula subtruncata (assembly GCA_963678985.1). NCBI lineage: Eukaryota > Metazoa > Mollusca > Bivalvia > Venerida > Mactridae > Spisula > Spisula subtruncata. Next base: position 24,615,354 of record OY787661.1, read on the forward strand.
CAAGTAATATGAAAATATATGGGATGTACATGTATAGGTATGGCCGCAAACTTTTACGTACATCGGTGAAATACGGCAATACTGACGCGATTGTCTCCCTTTGAAGGACGAATATGCTTTCAAATATTTCACAATCCTGTGATAAATGGTTACATGATGTGTTGGCGGTGTTTCTGTGGTAATTATCACGCATATTTAGACGTGTTTTCTCTATTTTATTGACCCTATTATCACTTTATAGAGACGATTGAATCGGGCGCAAACAACACTCTTTGAAGTTCGTACGCTTAAATACTTCGCAATACAAATCTAAAACGCCGAGAAAATAACCATAATTGCATTATAGGATATCGCTGTTAAGTAACATAAAATACTTATTTACAATAACAAATTAAGATTATATATACAATAGAACATCAGTACGGGCGCTTATTTTATTGTATGCCGACATTATGTTGTTGTTACTGTTTCTACGCTGATGCTTTGATAAACAACTTAGAACAATAACACCCCCATCATGATCTGTACATATGATAATATGTATAGGAATGTTGTAATAAAAGATCATGTACCGATACACAAGCCCAGCTCGACTTTTCTCAACATATTTTCCCTATAATATTTAATAAGACACAACCTTATTATTTATTAAATTGCATTTGTCAGTACTTTGGGTTCAGTTTAACCGACACCTTAGAATATTAATGCATTTTAATACGCACATATTTTTAATTTCATTTGCAGTATTGTGGGTATTTGCAATTCTGTTATGTGGTTATTATTAAAATATGACTAGTTTATTTAATAAAATCGACAATATATATATAGAAATAGTTATCGACAAAGCGATTGTTAGCCATCAACCATCAATACTATTCACAATTGTGTACTGTTTCAAATAAACTATTTAATTAATTACATTATTGGCATTACATACATTCTTCGCCATTTCAACCTTTATATAAGCTTGTTTTTTATTGGTGCATGTATTTGCTAAATTAAAATAAAATCCTTAAGTCGATTAACATAATAGAGTTATATTCTTACGTCACAAAATTGAATTGTTCTCAAGCCATTTCCCAGACGAGCAAGCAAAAACAGTCGATGCCAGCTCAATCTCAGTTGGTGCAAACAATATTGATGGAAAGTTTATGTTTTCACGCATATACCAACAAATACTCGAAGCCCTTTTTTAATCAATCATTGACAAGCATTTTTGTCCGATTATGATTGATAAAAAGGGTTTAAATGTTGACCGATGAGATAATGTCATCTGACAGAGAACAAATACTCCATTACAGTCCTTGTTGCTATTGTCCTAGCTTATCGTAATTGACAAGCATAGTTTTTGTTGTCTGCATTTTGTCGTCTGCATTTATTAATTTTCCACGAAATGAAATAATTTCGATTTTTTGCATGTATGTAAAATGTCATAAATCGATTCTTGAAACAAATTTTATGTCATATTTGATTGATTGCCTTTTATCGTTGATTTATCTTTTTATTTTTGTTGATTATCAACAATGCGTTAAATGTTGGTTGCATAATTAATTACGAAATGAATAATTACTACTAGTATAGTAAATATATCTAGAGCACTGAGCACGAGTCAAAATCACAGCCGTTTTTGTGCGAATTTCAAACACCCTTCCTACCTACCCAATCCTCTTCGTTAGGCCATGCAATATTCATTTGTCAAAACAGGGTTCAATGATGTTTGGCTAGCCCGGTGGTTAGCTCTGTTGATGGAGACCAATACTCATTATAGACATAACCAGCCTTGGGTTTATAGCCGGGAATGTAACGTCCTTCCGCAACATTTATACAAGCTATAGAGAACTAGTTAGTTGCTTGCGAAGGAACAGCAATAATAATATAACTATTTCTGTGGGGCCACTTTATCAGGCGAACTGGTTAGGTGCAATGTGTACCATATTTAACGTTCGAATGTTTAGTTTAAATACATCTGTTTAGGTCGATTATGAACCAAGTTCTATAACTTATTTCAAGTACAGGGTGTCCAAAAAGAAAGCATACAGTTTCAGTGCATTTTAATAAAATCTTAACGTTTTGCTATCGCAAAGAAATTTAGCACATGGTTAGTCAAAAGATGAATATTTTTATCTGGCATCAATAACTTGGATATTTTTTAAACAATGTAATGTATTTTTTTTCTAAAATTACCGTATTCTGTCCGTGGCGTCATTTTGACGTTATTTACGACGTTTCACAATTTCTGTATTTCTGGTGTTCTCCGTCTTGCAAACACTCTAGAAATGTGCATGTACTCTCAATACATCATTGTCATTGCTGATGAAATCCATGGTGTATGTATGGGAGATGAGAAGCCAGTTTTACAATTCCATACTGAGCATCAAGCATGGAAACACCAGTACATGTTACATTGTTGCTCGTGGTCGAGAGACTCTGACATTGAGGGAACGATGTACCTCTAGTAATGCAAGCTTAACATTGTACCTTAATGTAGTCAGTATCCTGAGTACCCCATAGTCCAGGTAAGCAATTCAGATAATGTTACTAATTAAAACACCCGTCCTATAATATGGTACATAATTATATAACAGAGTGTTGCTATTGGTAGTACATTTACATTTGTAGAAGGTGGTAGTGTACTACTAGTATGACAAGCAAAACACGTACATGTATATTAGTCACGTGCATGTCCAGTCAGAAGAAACACGTGCTGTGTCAGTTTAAACATGACATTGACGTCTCTGATTTCTGCCCAAGTAACGTCATTGTTCTTGTATAATGTGATCTCGGGAAACTTGGAGACGAACTATTAGACAGAAGACGAAAGAACATGGACAACAATCAGAGTAGCACAGAACAGATACCTTAGGAGGGAAATCATTGTACATTCACCAAGTGTCGCAAAAATAAATATTTCAATTCGACCTTTAAAGACTTCCACGAATGACCACAGGCGATCAAATATAATTGTTCGGCGAAGTGTTGCATTCGAAGAAACGTCTATTGACAAATGGTCTCATTCATAGCCCTAACTCAACTACAGCAGAAGGAATTGAATGGAATTGAGCGAATGCTATCATAGACAAGTATTAGTGATAAAGCTGATGCTTTACTCTATGCCGAGCATAGCCTTCCAGCTACACTTCTTTTGTACGAGTGACCTACATGTATTCTATTTTTTCGGCGGGGACTTGGATTTTTATTTTTTCATTGGTTTATGTGTTATGTGTTGGCAGTGCTCATTGTGGTTGTGCTGTGGTGATACTGACTTCTGTGCACGGCTGGTTAAGTTGAGTGCTGCCATCCCTGTTCGATTTCCTCATATCTTTTTATATCAACATTTGAATGTACAATATCACGCTGATAGAACTCAGTCAGTTTGAACGTTCTATGTTGTTTTCTATAACAGGGTAGATTTGAACCCGACTAACCCCCGAATTGGGAGTTGAAAGCTCTTTAACCATCGTGCCACCCTAATAAGTGAGTAAGTACTTATAATTTAACATTGTGTTACATAGGAAATTATTAAGAGAGTCGTATCCCTAAAACATCACACGATATCTTTTAATCAATGTACTAGTACACACCTTAAGTGTCAGCTACCACCACACTATGATTAATATGAAACAATATCAGTGTAAGTATCAATATAAACATGTCACCACTAATGTACCCCCTTATCGTCGCAACATTAGCTCGATGATTAATCGAATATGTAACTGCTGAATATAGTTGTTGTTATTGTTGATTAATCGAATGACTAAAACACGATCGGATCAGCCATCAATTTTATAATTAAAAATATTTTCTTAATAAAACTCAATTGGCCATAAAAACCGATGAAAATAAACATGAATAATGTGAAAAAGGTTTTCATTAAACTGTTCATACTTTATTGAACTAAAGATCCGTTGTATTTGAGAGTGATTGTATATAAACTTTTACGACTCCAAATGTCAATAAGATTGTTTATGAAATGGCTTAATCAGTTTCCTACTTTTGCTTCTAAAATCACTGGAAACGGTACATTTTTATACGTATGAATCATCATTTTATCAAGATGACGAGACGTTACAAGCCACAGCTACATGATAAAGCAACATGGACGTATCGTACTTATGGATCGTAACATAACTGTGTACCTTCTCATAACAATACCAGTAACACCAGCGACATTACAAGCAGCAGTAACTCCAAGAACAACAATAAAAAAACATCAACGACAGAATCAGAAACAAAAGCACTAGAAGCATTCTCGCCCCAGCATATTCTTCTGATTCTAAGAGCATCTAGGTGCATCTAGGATAATCTAGGAATATCTAGGATAATCTAGGAGCATATAGGAACCTAAGCGAAATACGACGTATAAGGATTCAGCATCGGCAGCACAAACAAATACTCCATAATTCACATAAGCATTCGAAACAACAGAAGCATCAGGAACAATAACAGCAGCAACAACATCAACATCAATACTTTAATCAATAAGCATCACACTGAGTGTTGCAATCATCCTTTAGGAGACATCAATTACTGGGAACAATCAACTGTTGGTTTCAATCTGTAGGTACCAAGGTTTTGTTTTTACCAAGACATTGACTATGTCCATGTGTCTCCCATATATGGACATGTTATCAGTTTCGGTCGGAAAAAACAAGTTGATGCTAGTTGATAATTAACTGTAGGAAACACGGTAGTTCAAATCACCACCATTTATTACTGAAACATTGTTAAACAACTGCGTCAAACTATAAGCTGATGTAAACAACAATCGCACTATATAATGAAGTGACCTCCATGGTACCGAGAGATAGGTCAAGCAAGTCAGATAAGATTACTAATTGAAAACAAAACACAGTGTAAATTTATGACACTATATAATGAATAAATGTCATACAATGTAAACATGATATACTAACAAGGTAAACAAGACATAATCACCGACAAATCGTATCATACCTATATATAGTTCACAAAAAACTCTAACAACCTAGATATCAGAATGTCGTCTGATGTATGGCCGCCACAAGTGTTCTTCCGGAGTCAAGGCAGTGCAACATTCATAGTTTAATTGTTTCAAGACTGTTTGACAGGAATGACCATTCGGCTCGAGGTAGGGTGTTGTCGTTTGCAGCCGCAATTCATGGTCTTTTGTGTAAGTCAAATTGCAACCGAGTATGACATAATGATTACACTTAAACGAATTTCTAATTGGCCACCCTAAAAAAGATTATATCATCTGATATATTATATCAATAAATCTTAGGCTGTGTTATTTGTTCATTCCAGGCACTTACTTATCTATTTCTAGAAAGAAATGGCCTATTCATGTACAAAATCATCCAAGCGTAACGGTGGGTGCGAAATTGCTCTTGTGACCGTTGGCCTCGTGTGCAGCTTGGAATAGTATCGTATTTGGTATAAATTTGTTCCCTGTAGATCGACTTTTCTTTAAACGCTATCATTTGTGAAAATGAGCCATGTGGAACGCGCTCATGACGCCAGATAATGCATACATTGAACGAATATCTGATTGGCTACGTGTTTTTATAAATTAGTTTTAAAAAAACTGTATTTAGAAAAATATAAATAATCGAAACTCCGATACTGTCCATTTTTATTGATAGAAAATATGTTTCTCGCAGTAATATGAGCTAAACCCCACGTATTATAAATATTGCTTTTTACAAAAAGACGTTTTGACGTACATGTCTGGATTTTGGTGCTGGTACTCGTCATTCTAACGGCCTCAGCGCCCCCCGTATTACTTATTCTCGCCAGTATTAATACCTTTCATTTAGCCAATCGACAGAGAATACATTTTGACTGATTTCAAAAATCAAACATGTCAGGCACGTGAACCACGTGCACATAAGCCATTTTGCACTAACTGTTCCGCATGGATGATTTTATACATGCATGCGTAATTTATTTCCTGAATTCGATAGATAAGTGCATGGATTGAAAACAACCACACTTTTAGAAATATTTATTGAATATATCACATCATATAATATTTCATTGAGTGGCCAATTAGAAATCCGTTTAAGTGTACAACAATGGGGCATGGTCAAGTACTTTAGACGAAGGTCTTTTCAATTGTTAACGACTGTTCTACAGCGAGTGTTCGAAATTACAAAAGGACCCAGTACATGTGCATTGCGTCTTAATGTTCCAGACCCATAAATACATCTGCGATATGATACAATTTAGCGTTGTGGTACAAGGATGATACAAGTAACCATATAGAAAGAGTTCCAATGCCTTAGCGACGAGAATATGAATTTAAACATGGCTCTTATCTTGATTAGATGTAACCTGTTAGTGAGCCACCAGCTTGTCCAAGAATGAATACTGCATGTTTACCAAATCTATAGAATGAACTTCGAGCAGTAAATGTACCAAGCAAATATGCATGCTTATAATCATTGAAAAGGGCTGGTTCTTTAAGTTTGGGGTTTAACCCAGTTTATTACACCATTTGTGCTGTTCCCTGAACTTTTTAAAGAAACAACATGTGCTGTTGTGTGTTTACGCTGAAAACTTATTGTTTATCAACAAAAAAATAATACGACGTAGTATACTTCAGTTGCTTATGTCAGAAACATAAGTTAATCTTACAACTTTACCTGACGGCGAAAATAACTTCATAAACAGCGACACAACTATGTATAATCAAGACGTTTGTAAGAGATAAAATCATTTATACATCACTTTTTCAAACGATATAAGTCACTGAGTTTGTTTTCATAATTGATTTGGTGACTCAACATTGACAACAGTTATGGGAAGAAATGAAATTAACAGTTTATGTTCACGTAACATGAACGTTTTGCAGAAAATTGGGGGGGGGGGTATCTCGAGGCTACAACGTTTTTTTGCAACCGATTTTGGAACATATTCAGTTGAGAGTTGAACCAACCCATTTTCTTAAAAGTATGAATTCAAAATTAATACAAGTTTTCCGCATGCAGAGTATGTAGCCAATGTCACGGCAGCCCGAAAGAGCACAGTCAGAACACATTCAGAACACAGTCAGAGCACAGTCAGAGCACAGTCAGAGCACAGTCAGAGCACAGTCAGAGCACAGTCAGAACACAGTCAGAGCACAGTCAGAGCACAGTCAGAACACAGTCAGAACACATTCAGAACACAGTCAGAGCACAGTCAGAGCACAGTCAGAGCACAGTCAGAACACAGTCAGAGCACAGTCAGAGCACAGTCAGAACACAGTCAGAGCACATTCAGAACACAGTCAGAGCACAGTCAGAACACAGTCAGAGCACAGTCAGAGCACAGTCAGAGCACAGTCAGAGCACAGTCAGAGCACAGTCTTTACAACTTGGGAGTCGAACTCAGATAACTCGACTGAAGTTCTAACTTTGTCTAAATCTACACAAGCCACGCTGGTTACACAAGCCACACTGATTACACAAGCCACACTGGTTACACAGGGCTGCATGTCGTGGATGCCTTACCACACGATGTTTGTCCTGAAAAGTTTTGTGATTAAAGAGAGACACGAGATGTGACGTCATATCGCGTAACCAGAAGTTCAATGAACAAGGTTGAAGAAGTAGAAAAGGCAATGTTAAGTTTAAAGGCAGGTGATATTTGAGTGACTTGTTTAGTTCCAAGGGTTCATTGTACGTTTTATCCTTGGAAACCACTGCATCTGATGACAACTTCAATGTATATGTTTTATGGAGACCATGTATGTAATAGGGCAATGAACTTCTACTGGGACTTTAGTCGCATTATTTAACAATACAACGCACGCATATGTTGTGTTTTTACGTGCTTTCATGACCACACTTTTGTTATTGTTTAAACCGTACTTTTAAAACTTTTATAAAATTTTAATGGTTTCAAATAAAAAATACCATAAGTCGTGTGTATCAAAATAAGTTTACAAATTTATATTCTTGTACCGAGGGTTAATTACGACCATGCCATCAAAACAACAAACAACATAAAACAATTTTAACATTAAAATGATATTATAGCGCATCGTTACAGACAACAAAATTATACTTTTCATATTTGGACTTTAATTATAACTCTAATCAAGAACCAACAATGCTTTTAAAGAGATGTACTTCAAGTTCATGGACGCTAACACAAACATAAGTAAACACATCGCGAAGAGTACTTGTTGATTCCTTCGTGTATGTTTATTATGTGTCTGTTGCTGGTTCTGTTTTCCCAGATCAATTTGTTATTATATTAACATTTTGTGTTCGTGTTCGGTATTGACGATGTCATAATGTGTTCTTCCCAATGAACGTATAGTATCATTATGTGCATGTATGAGTTTGGATATAAGTTTAGTTAAACACAATCAGATAAAACTAGTTTATTTTAAAATCAGGGATAGGTACAATGTAATTAAGTGTTTGAATCCTTCCGGATGTACAATAATTAAAACTTTTACAATACGTGATATACGGTAAGTCAGATTATGTAAGTACTTAAAACCATGCAAAAACTCAATATTACTTAAGCTAATAACTTAATAGTTCTCAATAGATGCGCTATCAAGCACGTTATCAGACAAACAACACTACCGGCACCAGATACACCATACCCCCTTACTTACCCGAGGTTGGCTAATCTCGACAGTAATCTGGATACGGCTGTACTGGGGATTAATGCGTCTTGTTGTTATACTACAACTAACTGTTGAGATATGGTGACAAATTGCGAGTACTTCTCATCTTCATCAATGTTCGTGATGTCACTAGATTACTCCTGAGGTCACCAGAGGTCATGTGACGTCACTTGTACAATCTGATGTTTCTGTTTTCATTAAACTTTTGTTCAAAATTGTGGGATTGTTAAATATACAAGCAAACTATGAGCTATTTTCTCGTACTGTTATCGGGACCAATCTACCAGGAGGCGACGTAACACTCAGACCGTGATGATTACGTGTACTTAATTAAATTCTAATTCATAAAGCATACAACATGATAAGAAATTTAAATTAATACTTTTTATACAAAATTGAAATTACACGCGACTCATATTACACGTAACGTATTATTAATAAGTTATTTGAAGTTTTAAACACATGTTGTAATGCGATTGATATCTTATGTCAGCAATTATGTCACATGGCATATTGAAACCCCTTTTATAATGGCCCCTACGGTGAAACACACAATACCTGCATGATGTCAGCAATAATGTCATGCTGCATAAAAATAATCTTTATTTTGATCAGACCCCTTTTGTCCCCAATATAATCAATATACTGCATGTAATTCAATTATCCAGACGTATTTAGTATTTGCCACACTTTACTACATGTAGGAAGCCAGTGTAAAACAAACACGAAAACCTTAATTTTATAAGAGTCGGTAATGGTGTTTTAGGGTGTGCAAACTTTGATTCTAATCAGTACTTTTAAAGATGTTTAAGGTTTATGTAGGCTAATCCTGATAGCATCCTGATGGCAAACTGCCTCTTCTATGAATAGCGCCGGGTTAAAAAACAAGGTGTAACATGTCAATATGTACCCAACATTAACACGACTCATTATATAATAACAATAACACCATATAACACCGGCGCATGGAAAATGCATACTTTATGCCATTATGGATCCATGGAAGTAATATAAATTAATTTTTTATTATTATTTTATTGCCAATGTGTAGTGTTCACTTGCCAATGAAATGTACCTAACATACACATTTGCGTTTGTATTGAAACAGATTCATTATGATTATGCACAACAATATGCTTTAAATATACTTTTATAACATAATTATATATAGATGAATACAAGGTGAAAGGCTCCCAGAAAACGCCATATGTAGCATACAAAGGCTTGATAATAAAATAAAACATAGAATAAGAACTCACTGACACCTATCAAACCTATTTGATAGTGTATCCAAAGCAGGCATCAAATGTATTCAACGTTTCTTCGCTAAGTTAACTATAATGATGCCTAGACCACATAATGTTGTGCCCCACTTATGTTTGAAAAGAGTTGAACATCCCATATTGTCATACTGGCACGATAAATATGAAATATCTCGTTTGAACTTTTGTATAAGACTTTGTCAGGCAACATGTAAATCAAATGTTTGTTCTGATTTCAAAATAGTAAGAACCAAAATCAACACATTTGTAGAAGGGTTGGTGTTTGAAGGCGTAAATCTCTCACAAAAGCGCCAACAATAAAGTGACTAAAGCAAGAGCATACCGTTTCTATTGTTTTCGTCACAAGTATGGTGTTTTGTGTTCTACTGCTCCTATAAGTGAAATGCATTCTCGTTCAACCAGCGTATTTTTTTTCAATTACACTTGACTATACACTGATTCATGAGAATGGTGAAATGAAGCAACATATTTAAACAACACCAATAAGTGACGACGCCTACAATACTCATGCCGTTGGGCTGTATGTCTTGGATTAACCATATAGGTAACTGTATCGTTGAAAACGAAAAAAAAACGAAAAAACAATTGTCTTTTGGAAAATTTATATTTTTCTTTCAATGTCAATTTGTATAGAAATTCACGAGCCGGTTCAAGAGGTGCACTTTGTTTTTAGTAATAAAACTGCTTTATGCATACGAGTCATCTATAAAAGGCTGTGTCTTTACACAAACAATGTTTTGGAATTAACGTAAGCCTAAAATTAACTTCATTTTATAAAATCCATTGCTTTAACGTTCACTTTAATTGTCGCTGGTGTTACACGCTGTGGGGGACGGCCATTAATATTTGTGTTGATTGCACCACATGAACCGGCTGTGAAACAGTATCTACATTTTATAGTGTAACTTTTTAACTATTGGATCAATTTTAATAAGATCTGGCATGTACATAGTTTATTCATTGCAGAATAAGAATTTTTATTAGTTTTTGGAGATATTGATATTCATTTTTTGTTCTTGATTGGTTAAAATTCTGGTTACTTTAGAACAGATATACTTTTATAGAAAACTATAAATTTTACCAAAAAACTTTTTTTTCGTTTTTAAATTGTCTTTATCAATGATACAGTTACCTGTGGGATTAACCAACCGAACTAGGTAAAGGTAGCAGTATTCATAGGAACTGTCAGTCAATGTTTGAATATTGTACGTGTCAAGCTCCGGAAATATGGACCAAATCATTAAATAAGTGATGCAATTGTTGTTAACGATATATATGATTTAATAACTTATGACCTCTGATGAGACCATGTTTTATCGTTGAGAAATTTACGGTAAAGGAGCATTCTGCTATTTGAGAAATGTCAACGAATGTTGTGTTGTGAGTAATACGGTTTTATTTTGAATATAAACAAACTGTTTACTTGAAAGTTTCGTCAGATTGTCGACTTATTAACAAAGCATTAGTGGTTCATACACACAGTTTCCTTTGATCTCTGGAGCCTAAATTCTCTAATTACAAATCAAACAATGTGCAAAACAACACATAAAGGGATGACGTATATATGCTGATTCTATTAGATGCTATTGTTGCATGTAATGGTAATACTCATTCAAACATTTAACCTTAGATTTCTCAACAATGTGAAAGTTGACCTTACAAGTTCCTATCTTACCTCGAATAAAACGTTTGACATGTTTACGCACACGTTGTGGTGACAAAGAAACTGTTGATATCATTTATGTTGATACATTGCTACTTGAAGTATTATTTTGATTGAATTTCATTTAAAAGACATAGTGGCATTGTAGACATGCGCAAGCAGACCAAATTACTTAAGTATGCAAGACCTTGCTCACTTGATATCCTTTAGTTTGGGATACATGCATATCCATGACAGTGACATATCCGAACTTGCACTTTAGACCGTAATCTACGGAAGCCTGCATATACCATTCCACCACTCACCATTTAGTACGCTACATTTAAGTGTGTTTATAATATGTAAAACAGAAACTGCAACTATTTAAACCACCCTTAAACAAAGTAACGTTACATTATACTATTACAAACATGTATTTCGGAATCAATATTTCTTAAAACGGAATAATATTGGTTTGAGTGTGTCACTACAGGCGTTCCGTACCTCCATATAACCGAGGAAGTTGTGGTTCTCCGTTTGTTTCTTGTCACAATGATTAGTCCAGCATGGTACAGTGTATACACATATGGCGCACTTTTTGCTTTCTTTTATCGCTTTTGTACCAGGTCACGTGACACATTCAGATGCCACGTGACTTTGAAGCAACTCAATCATCAGCGTACAGATTTTGTTGTACAAATTGATAATGTTCAACGACCATTTTTTTGTGTAAAATAATACGAAAGCTAAAACATGATAATTGAATGTTAATGTAATTTCTCAGACAGCGATTAGCATGATGAGATGAACATTTGTCACAAAAACATTGGATTTATGATAAGTACAAAAATGTTGCTGGAAATCTATGTCCTGTGGCATATTGGTATCTTCTAAAAAGAAATGCGGAAAGGTTTTTTTTACATGCATGTACTTCATTATTTGTGAACTCAAATTTCCGTCCGAATTATTGAAAAGCCACATCACGAGTGCATGTATTTTACCTAATTGAGAAAACGTATTTCTGATGTCTTCAAGCTAAAGCAAAGCCGTGTGGTTTGCGGAGACCATATCACACTCAGCGCGACATACTGCTCATAGCACTATGTTTGATCAGACATTGATTACACCTGGTCTTGGAAAGTGCCATGAAACTTTATGACACCTGTGTTTCAATACACTATGTCTACCATCAGTCCGCCTAATATACGTGGGGTGTTCCTCAATTATCGTATGATTTGGAGTGGCTGCTAGCTTACTGTTCTCTGGTTCGAGTTTCACGAAGGATAATGAAGACGTAATTGAGGAAGCTATCCAGCTGCTGGTTTGTTGGAATACTCTGTGATGTCGTCCATATGTCATCGCTCCCTTCCGACAGCTGAACGAGTCGCAACGTTACCCTAATACCCTTGTAGTTCTGGTGACCAATTGAATGGATTAATACCGGTATGAATAGAAATACCAGGGTCTTTAATATTTCATAGAGAGAGCCATACATGTATACCAGACACCTATCACACGGTTATGATTGGGCTTATTACTAGCATAATGGGATATGGTCTGGTATTATTGTTGAAATGCCTGGGGTACGCAATTGGTGTCGCGCTAAGTCCTTTGTCCTGACGTATGTTTTAGAATGGAATTAATCACATTATGCCAAAGCGCGAATCAACAAATTGACACCAACCGTAGCTGATGTTGCACATACACGAGATGCTCGCAGTAGCTAACATGCGGAAGCTAAAGTGATTGTACGCCTTAAACCACTATATATACCCCGGCCATACATTCACCACTGTATATAATATGACAATCGTATTCGGTGCATGTCGACCTCTGGGACATATATTTTACAGATACAATGTTGTGCCTGTACAACAATATATCAATGATCTGTCGACCATTTGGTAACAATAGAAGCATCATACCTTTCGTGTGAGGCAAACATAGGGACGTTATTGCCGGGATCTTATCAATAACTTTCGATACTATCAACAACTAACTATTGTACCGTACCAACAATAAGTGGAGAACTACCCATAGAGTGTTCCAATTCTCCGGTTACATAATATGGTTATGGTGGGTGTTGAATCGAGAGGAGCACGCTATATACCGACATTCCTGATCATAGATTGCAACATTTATTGTCCAATACATGAACAAAATACATTACCAACATAATACAAACATTGCCTTCTGTAGATAGTGTTTGGAGTAATTGTATTTCATGTTCCCAATTGTTACCGTGATTTAGTCTTACAGAGTTTGCCACAAACATGTTGCTTAAAGTCTCGTTCTATTGTTTTTTAAAAATAAAGCCCAGTATTCTCATTATGTTCGTTACTTATCTCTAGAAAGCAGATACACAGTCATGTACCACAAGGAATCTTATCAAACTTCAAAGTTATGCTATGGAATCCAAGTGAAATGACCTTTCTAACATACCATTTGCTCATCACATAGTGACCAATGACCTGGTGGTAGCATAAACAAAAACATGTAATTCAAAACGTATCTTTGCAATCAAGCTGATTGATTTCCATGCATACGAATTTGAAAATGCTTTGTTCGTTTGAGGCTTGCTAAATGTCAGAAGTCCATATATTCCATGTAATAAGGGAGCATACGAAAGAACCAACGAGCCAAGTTGCAACGAACGAACCATCGAGCCAACGAGCAAACTATAACAAGTCAAACACTTGTGATTTGTATTTACTATATGCAGGAGTCCAACACTCTTGGCAAACGAGAAATTACCTTACTAGTGGCATACACATGAACTAGGTATGGTTGTAATGTTGCTGATACTCAAGCCACATCGTGAAGGGCAGGGAGTGATGACTTGACTATTTCTCGTAATGCCCAGTATGAGGAGAATGTACGACAATTATTATTTGTTTTCTAATGTTTTAATTGAGGAAAGAGCTGCAATGTCTGGTGGGAAAGAGCGTGCAAGGCGGACGCTAGCTAGACACTTGCACTTGGTAAATAACTCGTATGGGTCAATACTTGCCATCGCTAAACATATACTTGATCTTCACCAACGTAACAGCTGGAGTATAATTATAACTGTAACCAATCATTACCATAATGTTAAACAATGATATTGTAAGGAATGTAACACACAGATACACATACCACACTTTGGTTGGTCAAAATGCGGAACTTACTTGTAAAACACCACATTCCGTGCTTTGGAAACCAACGATGTCTAAAGATAAAGATAACAATATTATTTTCCCCTTACAACCGCAATATGAGAACCAGTCATTATCATGTGTACTAAATGATAAACTATTTGATTGGTCGGAGACAGAAACTACAATTATTGAGGGGAATTTTGTCATCGCAACTCCCATCAGAGCGGTGATATTTGCGTGCTTAAAGCCATTTAATAGTTTTTCGTACAGAAAGTCAAGCGCGCGTTGCAAATCGTTCTATTTGAATGCTATGATAACGCGAGAGTTTAATAGCATGCTACTGAGATTTTAAGTAATTGTTAATCGGTGTTCAGGTTTTAAGTTTCTCGTACCCCCGCTGAAAAATATTCAATAATATTTAAATGGGTACAAAACATCAAGACGCGACCTGGGTATTGTTAAAGCGCTGAACGGGTCGTCGGGTACAAAGATGACAGCATGGGTACAATGGCAGTTTTCGGTATTGAAGCATTTTATTGCTTCGGAAATGAAACAGTTTCCTAAAATGCTAATATTTGTTAATTATCAAAACATATACAGCAGGGGGTACGTGTTAAATAGATGAGAAAATGTTCGACTGAGTTTTTTATATAAATTAAATACCTGGGGTCGTTTGATGTACTCGTTAATATTCATCGACCTGTTTTATATTTCCTATTGACATTTTATATTTTTAAATCACAAATTTTGTTTTTATAATTATAAACACGGAGCTATTATAGCAAAATATGTATTTTTTAATGGAAATGTCAAGTATCCTAATACATTTTAACCTAGTGAACTTACAAACCCATTTAGGCTCAATAAAAAACTTGTACGTTGTACCTAATATTCGTTTGATGGACTTGAAATTAGAGCACATGATATTACTTCTATGGATGTCGAGTGACTGTATTTGGATTATGCTTCATGTACTATTACAGTATTCAATGTTTTTTTTCAGTCTACTTTGCCATAGTGGTCGATTGGACATCGCGCCGTACACAAAAGCTGACAGGTACGAGTTGAATACCAGGCAATGTGTGTACAGAGGGCATGTGTTTGGTACAAGGTCGTGACAGACCAAACCATCAAGCAATGTTTGTACAGAGGGCATGTGTTTGGTACAAGGTCACGACAGACCAAATCACCAAGCAATGTTTGTACAGAGGGCATGTGTTTGGTACAAGGTCGTGACAGACCAAATCACCAAGCAATGTGTGTACAGAGGGCATGTGTTTGATACAAGGTCACGACAGACCAAATCACCAAGCAATGTTTGTACAGAGGGCATGTGTTTGGTACAAGGTCACGACAGACCAAACCACCAGGCAATGTTTGTACAGAGGGCATGTGTTTGATACAAGGTCACGACAGACCAAACCACCAAGCAATGTTTGTACAGAGGGCATGTGTTTGGTACAAGGTCACGACAGACCAAACCACCAGGCAATGTTTGTACAGAGGGCATGTGTTTGATACAAGGTCACGACAGACCAAACCACCAGGCAATGTTTGTACAGAGGGCATGTGTTTGATACAAGGTCACGACAGACCAAACCACCAGGCAATGTTTGTACAGAGGGCATGTGTTTGATACAAGGTCACGACAGACCAAACCACCAAGCAATGTTTGTACAGAGGGCATGTGTTTGATACAAGGTCACGACAGACCAAACCACCAGGCAATGTTTGTACAGAGGGCATGTGTTTGATACAAGGTCACGACAGACCAAACCACCAGGCAATGTTTGTACAGAGGGCATGTGTTTGATACAAGGTCACGACAGATCAAATCACCAAGCAATGTTTGTACAGAGGGCATGTGTTTGGTACAAGGTCACGACAGACCAAACCACCAGGCAATGTTTGTACAGAGGGCATGTGTTTGGTACAAGGTCACGACAGACCAAACCACCAGGCAATGTGTGTACAGAGGGCATGTGTTTGGTACAAGGTCACGACAGACCAAACCACCAGGCAATGTTTGTACAGAGGGCATGTGTTTGATACAAGGTCACGACAGACCAAACCACCAGGCAATGTGTGTACAGAGGGCATGTGTTTGGTACAAGGTCACGACAGACCAAACCACCAGGCAATGTTTGTACAGAGGGCATGTGTTTGGTACAAGGTCACGACAGACCAAATCACCAAGCAATGTTTGTACAGAGGGCATGTGTTTGGTACAAGGTCACGACAGATCAAATCACCAAGCAATGTTTGTACAGAGGGCATGTGTTTGGTACAAGGTCACGACAGACCAAATCACCAAGCAATGTTTGTACAGAGGGCATGTGTTTGGTACAAGGTCACGACAGACCAAATCACCAAGCAATGTTTGTACAGAGGGCATGTGTTTGGTACAAGGTCACGACAGATCAAATCACCAAGCAATGTTTGTACAGAGGGCATGTGTTTGGTACAAGGTCACGACAGACCAAATCACCAAGCAATGTTTGTACAGAGGGCATGTGTTTGGTACAAGGTCACGACAGACCAAATCACCAAGCAATGTTTGTACAGAGGGCATGTGTTTGGTACAAGGTCACGACAGATCAAATCACCAAGCAATGTTTGTACAGAGGGCATGTGTTTGGTACAAGGTCACGACAGACCAAATCACCAAGCAATGTTTGTACAGAGGGCATGTGTTTGGTACAAGGTCACGACAGACCAAATCACCAAGCAATGTTTGTACAGAGGGCATGTGTTTGGTACAAGGTCACGACAGACCAAATCACCAAGCAATGTTTGTACAGAGGGCATGTGTTTGATACAAGGTCACGACAGACCAAATCACCAAGCAATGTTTGTACAGAGGGCATGTGTTTGGTACAAGGTCACGACAGACCAAATCACCAAGCAATGTTTGTACAGAGGGCATGTGTTTGATACAAGGTCACGACAGACCAAACCACCAAGCAATGTTTGTACAGAGGGCATGTGTTTGATACAAGGTCACGACAGACCAAACCACCAAGCAATGTTTGTACAGAGGGCATGTGTTTGGTACAAGGTCACGACAGACCAAATCACCAAGCAATGTTTGTACAGAGGGCATGTGTTTGGTACAAGGTCGTGACAGACCAAATCACCAAGCAATGTGTGTACAGAGGGCATGTGTTTGGTACAAGGTCACGACAGATCAAATCACCAAGCAATGTTTGTACAGAGGGCATGTGTTTGGTACAAGGTCACGACAGACCAAATCACCAAGCAATGTGTGTACAGAGGGCATGTGATTGATACAAGGTCACGACAGACCAAACCACCAAGCAATGTTTGTAAAGAGGGCATGTGTTTGGTACAAGGTCACGACAGACCAAATCACCAAGCAATGTTTGTACAGAGGGCATGTGTTTGATACAAGGTCACGACAGACCAAACCACCAAGCAATGTTTGTACAGAGGGCATGTGTTTGGTACAAGGTCGTGACAGACCAAATCACCAAGCAATGTTTGTACAGAGGGCATGTGTTTGGTACAAGGTCGTGACAGACCAAATCACCAAGCAATGTGTGTACAGAGGGCATGTGTTTGGTACAAGGTCACGACAGACCAAATCACCAAGCAATGTGTGTACAGAGGGCATGTGTTTGGTACAAGGTCACGACAGATCAAATCACCAAGCAATGTGTGTACAGAGGGCATGTGTTTGGTACAAGGTCACGACAGATCAAATCACCAAGCAATGTGTGTACAGAGGGCATGTGTTTGGTACAAGGTCACGACAGACCAAACCACCAGGCAATGTTTGTACAGAGGGCATGTGTTTGATACAAGGTCACGACAGACCAAACCATCAGGCAATGTTTGTACAGAGGGCATGTGTTTGATACAAGGTCACGACAGACCAAACCACCAGGCAATGTTTGTACAGAGGGCATGTGTTTGGTACAAGGTCACGACAGATCAAATCACCAAGCAATGTGTGTACAGAGGGCATGTGTTTGGTACAAGGTCACGACAGATCAAATCACCAAGCAATGTTTGTACAGAGGGCATGTGTTTGGTACAAGGTCACGACAGACCAAACCACCAAGCAATGTTTGTACAGAGGGCATGTGTTTGGTACAAGGTCACGACAGATCAAATCACCAAGCAATGTGTGTACAGAGGGCATGTGTTTGGTACAAGGTCACGACAGACCAAATCACCAAGCAATGTTTGTACAGAGGGCATGTGTTTGGTACAAGGTCACGACAGATCAAATCACCAAGCAATGTGTGTACAGAGGGCATGTGTTTGGTACAAGGTCACGACAGATCAAATCACCAAGCATTGTGTGTACAGAGGGCATGTGTTTGGTACAAGGTCACGACAGATCAAATCACCAAGCAATGTGTGTACAGAGGGCATGTGTTTGGTACAAGGTCACGACAGATCAAATCACCAAGCAATGTGTGTACAGAGGGCATGTGTTTGGTACAAGGTCACGACAGATCAAATCACCAAGCAATGTGTGTACAGAGGGCATGTGTTTGGTACAAGGTCGTGACAGACCAAATCACCAAGCAATGTGTGTACAGAGGGCATGTGTTTGGTACAAGGTCGTGACAGACCAAACCACCAAGCAATGTTTGTACAGAGGGCATGTGTTTGGTACAAGGTCACGACAGACCAAACCATCAAGCAATGTGTGTACAGAGGGCATGTGTTTGATACAAGGTCACGACAGACCAAACCACCAAGCAATGTTTGTACAGAGGGCATGTGTTTGGTACAAGGTCACGACAGACCAAACCACCAAGCAATGTTTGTACAGAGGGCATGTGTTTGGTACAAGGTCACGACAGACCAAACCACCAAGCAATGTGTGTACAGAGGGCATGTGTTTGGTACAAGGTCACGACAGACCAAACCACCAAGCAATGTGTGTACAGAGGGCATGTGTTTGGTACAAGGTCACGACAGACCAAACCATCAAGCAATGTGTGTACAGAGGGCATGTGTTTGGTACAAGGTCACGACAGATCAAATCGTTGGTTAAATGATGCCGGCATGTAACCAGTGTCTCCAGGCGCTTGATATACATGTATAAGAGTTGTCCAATACTAGTTGCTAGAGCACCACATCATTGTGTGACAAGGTGGTCTCCATATGGCTGCATTACAGTTGATGGAATTTCAACTTCAAAATACTTTAAAATTACA
Organism: Spisula subtruncata; assembly: GCA_963678985.1. Taxonomy (NCBI): domain Eukaryota; kingdom Metazoa; phylum Mollusca; class Bivalvia; order Venerida; family Mactridae; genus Spisula; species Spisula subtruncata. Next base: position 24,635,216 of record OY787661.1, read on the forward strand.
CTCTAATAGTTTGTAAATATGATTTTTTTTATATAAATATACATGTACGATTTGGGTACGTGAGTGTAAAACTCGAAACAACACATGAAATAGTAAATTCTATTTTTTTTTGTTGTGAGTTTAATCCGTCATTGTAAATTGATCATTATACAAAATGGTTGGAGTTATACAATAAGTATTATTGTGAGAATTTAGAAGATGTTGTGAGGTTACCGAAACCTATGACGTCAACAACGACGTCTGGACTTGCCCCGTGGTCACTATAGGTACATTCCATAAAACATGATCCTCACTTAACCGTTGGTCCGATTTCTATGAAACTTTTGGATTTTGGCGACTAAAGGTGGTGCTACACCATAATAAATAATTATTGAATTATCTGAAAAAAATAGCTAGCAAATTGATTTATCTACGTATTTTTTGAATGCCCCTCGTATATCCATTTAAATGTGCTTGTTGCAAGTGTGGATATGGACGACACTAATCTCAACATAATTCTACCTCCCCGGCATTGACAATGTGTCGGTCATGTATTTCAATGTTAAATAGTTGTAATTTTATGAAAATGGTTGTCAAACATGACAATAAAAGTAGAGTTCTTGTTATGAGTACATCTAAATAAATATAAAGAAACCATAAAGATATTTCCGCGTGCGTTTTTACTTGTTATATAAATCATGTCAGTACGTGAATACAGATTTAACGTGATTAAATGCATTCTTTGTATGTATTTTGTGAGAGAAATTTTGTAACAAGCATTTATGTTCAATCTTTGTACGACTTTACGGAAACAACATACGTTTAGAAACAGAATAATGTATACAAGACAATCTTAAAGACGACAAAAACATGAATACATAATTATGTTACAATGGAAGGTAACTCTCTAAACAAGTACGGTTACATATTCCCCTCATTATTCTGTTTCTAATACAGTATAGTTCCGCTAATAAGACCACTTTGATAATTTTGAAGTCATGTATATTTTTGCAAGTTTAAGGCCACAAAGTATTAAATTTAGAACAAAAAAGGTCCGCTAATAAGACCGATTCGCTATTAAGACCACCTTTTTGACTGGTCTTATTAGCGGATATCCACTGTATAACACTTTACATATACACATTGACAGATCCGGAACATATGCTTTACGTGGACATCTTTACCTACATTTCGTGTCAACAAGAAACTACAGAGAATGTGTTCAAATACTCGTTGTACCACTTGATGCCATACTAGTTGATTGGATAGGCTGTATACCTACAATACAAACAATATATATTATACAATCCCACTTACACTGTTAATTGAATCTGTACGAAAGAACAATTGTCCTAATGATAAGTGTCTAAGAAATAAAATACTGAATATTGACAATAAAAACCATTGAAAAAACAACATTCCACTTCAAATTTTACATTAGTTCCGTTCAATGCCATCAAAACCTTGAAATTTGCAAGAAGTCATGATGGATTGGAATGTTTCAAAATAATACGAAATTGTATACATTGAAATATAAGAGGGGGTCTCATTAAAGGATCCTGGATCGACCGCGCGCAGAAGTGAAATTACCGTGGAAAAGAAAGTGGCAATTATTTAACACTTGTGAACACTACCGCGAGGTTTCTATAATTACACACTGTAACATCAGGACCCAGGTACAAAGGCAAAATTAAAACTTAACATAAGAAGATATTTGAGCGATCGGTTATAGGCGAACATTGAATTACGTATGTAAACAACTGTAAGAATATGTCCCCTGCTGGTGAGTTTTAAATAAAAGACCAATCTAAATTAATCACTAGTTGTTCATCTGCTTATCTTTAAGTGGGAGATGGGTTTTTTTAAATTATTTTCTCGAAAAATTGAAATTCGTTTTTTTATTTGAATCAACAATTTTTAATCTTTTTATATTTTACTCTTACAGAGGGGGGGATCACGTGATGGTTGCATTTCGGTTTTTCTAATGGCGTCGCCCATGTCAAACAGGTAATTTGCTGTTTTCTGTATGTTTTCTTCGATATGTTAACATATTATACTGACCATGTTCTGGCCAACAACGTCCGGTTTCCATTGATATCTTGCTTTTGGCTGTAGGTACCGTAGTTTTTTTTATTACCCTGTGCACAATTTCGAATCGAGGACTTTCTGTTATGAAAACCGCGATTGCATTGGGTCTAAACGTAAAAAAGTCACGTTTTTTTGTCAAATACTGGATTTATCCAGATTATAATCGATCGTATATGTTCTCATTGCACAACATAGTATCTGTTTACTATCTGTTCAGCATTAAGAGGCATTTTAACGATTTTATTCGAATTAATGAATAATGATTGCATTGGGAAACATATTTTTCATGGTTGCATTGAGTACCAAGCAGTACAACATAATCGAGAAGTTATACATGCGCTGTTAACTGTTGTTATTTAAAATATTTTATAATAAAAATATAATTTATAATACTTACATTGAAGTGCTATGTCAAATAATATATCATATACAGGTAGTCGGTCTTTTCCATGCAAATTATTAGACATGCATGTAGCATGCATTCAGTGCTGTATTAATTATGCATATTATCTTATTTCCAGTTTCTAAAGACATTTCGAGAAAGAAAAGTAACCTTCGACCATATATTTGGCACAGTAGCGAGCTAGGTAGACGGCACTCAAACAAGAACACCAATCAAACACAAGATCGGGACAAACGAAAGCTAGAAAAAACACAGTTTAGTCACCATTTAAAGCAGCACATCTTTATCTGAAGTCGCCTTCTGATAAAGGTCTAAATCTCTTAGAACTTTATTTTGATCCAACAAAGAGTTCACCAAATAAAAGTGAATACAATGTCTCTGAGGAAGTCAGCAATTAATCCGGGAACTAAAATGTGAAACTACTAGCAGTAGACGAACGTATATGTGAGTTGGGCTTTAAACCATTGTGCGATGATGACAACGACGATCAGACTGTTAAACCGGAATATTAAAGTCACTATTTTAATAAGCAATAAATTGGTAACTTTTCTGCAGAATGATGCAATTTGGGCACTTTAGATGATTCCCAAATGTGGAAAACACCACAAGATGGAAGAAAATGTAATAAAACATCCTGCTGTTCCATAATTTAAAGTGTAAGAGGACCAACCCTTGCAAAATAAGTATTTTGTTTACCACACAATTTGCTAAATACGATACATGGTAGTTAACATTACGTCGTCGAGTATTGGTCATTTGTTAAGAAACAGCTTAATGGTTCCATAATTCACTGTATGTAATGAATGACCGGAGAAAAAAGTTGTGGAAGCAATAATGTGACTTTAAAGTATCGGTACTATAACCAAATGGAAGAAAATCTAAGTGCAGCCAAGATTATAAGTTTATGCACAGAAGTCTAAATGAGTTTGGTAAAATACATTGTACATGTATTTGTACAACTATAGTAAGAGTATGGAATTCGTCGCTAGCAAGCAGTTTCCACTCCATAATATAGCTTTTCTTCTTCGGACGGATTAGGAAAACTGGTTTTACTTTTCATCTACAACAAAACTTGAGGTACATGGAGAAGACGAAGTGGTTTTGGAAACTGGATTGGAGGATATTTGGACAACGTCACGTAAATTGTATTGATGGTTTCAAGAACCACTGAGAAAGTGTTTGCAAATGGCCGATAGGGGCATTTCAGCTCTGAGTCATCTGTAATAAACTTTGTCGTCCCTGATATACATACATGTGTTGAGCTATTTGATCAATAAATAAAAGGACACCCTTTTTAAATACATATTTTTATTGTTTATGAAAACTTGGTAAATGCATATGTTTCGAAAATATGATTAGAAACACTACTTGTTTCATTAAACACTGACAACTAATAATGTGAACCATATGTATGCTTTTACATTCAATAAATTACAGAAACAATATGTAAAAGGAAATCACATTGTACAAATACACAAGGTCCAATGTCTCACTATGCTTAGATCATGTCGTGCCTATATTAATGTTAAGGCAAACAAAATTGGATTGATGTTACAGTGACACAAACCATGTGGTATGAGACATCATGAATGTTTGACTTTAAAACACAAAAGTAAATGTGTGCCCACAACCGTAAGTATTTGATTCTTTGACCGATTTTAACGAGACTCTCTCGACGCTCATGTTTAAAATGAGCAACACCATGTCTAAATCCTTACATACTGTCTAAATCCTTGGGGATGGAACTCGTAATCATGTAGTATTTCCCGAGTCTTGAAACCGGACCGAAGTCTATTCCCAGGGACTTGGAGTAGATAAGGTTGTCAAATTCCCTCTGTTGGGAAGAGTCGTCTGTCTTATTTCCCTTTATATATACTGGTGCATCTTCGTCACATACCACATATATTTAGTATGTCCACACTGATGACTAGTAATTTAGATCAAATATTTTGGTGAACCAAAATAAAGAAATTCAAATGCAATTCAAGTGGTTTTCAGTATTAAACGATTCCTCGCGCGCTATTCCAGGGACCCTGTTATTAATTATTAAATGTTGATATGACTATCACTCACAGTAGCTAAATGTGAAAAGTGGGCAAAGACATACGCGTTGATCATAATTCATAAGTAACTAACACATACAACAAATTTTCGACGAAGAGGCGTAGAACAACTAACGACTATGTACAAGTACTCATATCGGGCATTTATTTTGTGCACACGTGAGCTAAAAAGAAATAACAGATTATGCAATATTAAAACTATATCAAAGAACGAGATCAAACTAACAATATATCAAAAGTTTACTCATACATGCTTAGTTTCACGCTTATGTCTGTACGGTACACTAGTAGTAACACACTGACAGCTTTTGCCACATCTACACAATGTGTTCCTTTTCACCCTTGTGCATACTCGTATCGTCTTACAGGTGTCGCATTTAATGAAATTATATATTCAGTCTCATCATTGTGAACGAGCAAAGTTTGCCGTTGTGCCTGTTGTCGAGTTATAGTTTATTAAAATAGTGACTCTAATATACCGGTTCAACAGTCTGATCGTCGTTGTCATCATCGCACAATGGTTCAACCCCCCCCCCCCCCCCCCAACTCACATATACGTTCGTCAACTGCCAGTAGTTTCACATTATAGTTCCTCAGAGACATTGTATTCACTTTTATCTGGTGAACTCTTTGTTGGAACAAAATAAAGTTCTAAGAGATTTAGACCTTTATCAGAAGGTGGCTTCATACAAAGATGTGCTGCTTTGAATGGTGACTAAACAGAGTTTTTTCTAGCTTTCGTTTGTCCCGATCTTGTGTTTGATTGGTGTTCTTGTTTGAGTGCCGTCTACCTAGCTCGCTACTGTGCCAAATATATGGTCGAAGGTTACTTTTCTTTCTCGAAATGTCTTTAGAAACTGGAAATAAGATAATATGCATTATAAATACAACACTGAATGCATGCTACAGGAATGCCTTATACATTGCATGGAAAAGACCGACTACCTGTATATGAAATATTATTTGACATAGCACTTCAATGTAAGTAGATTCTATTATAAATTATATTTTTATTATTAGATATTTTAAATGACAACAGTAAACAGCGCTTGTGTAACTTCTCGATTATGTTGTACTGCTTGGTGCTCAATGCAACCATGAAAAATATGTTTCCCAATGCAATCATTATTCATTAATTCGAATAAAATCGTAAAAATGCCTCTTAATGCTGAACAGATAGTAAACAGATACTATGTTGTGCAATGAGAACATATAAGATCGATTATAATCTGGATAAATCCAGTATTTGACAAAAAACGTGACTTTTTTACGTTAAGACCCAATGCAATCGCGGTTTTCATAACAGAAAGTCCTCGATTCGAAATTGTGCACAGGGTAATCACAAAAACTACGGCACCTACAGCCAAAAGCAAGATATCAATGGAAACCGGACGTTGTTGGCCAGAACATGGTCAGTATAATATGTTAACATATCGAAGACAACATACAGAAAACAGCAAATTACCTGTTTGACATGGGCGCCGCCATTAGAAAAACCGAAATGCAACCATCACGTGATTCCCCCCCCCCCCTCTGTCTTAGACGCCTTGACTAACGTCGATTTCTTCGAAAACAGAGAAATTCAAAATAGAACATGTTTTAAACGGACACAAAACACACATCCAATTTATGAATGTGTAGAATAATTATAAGTATGTACACTTTGATAAACAGCCCGTTAATAATTCAAATTTTAAAATAGAAAAACTCGCAAATGTTGAGCCTAATACAGTCCAGTTAGGATGAAAATACAGTGACGCAGTGGAATAATCCACTAGTACGGTGTAAAAACAAGTACAAAGGCCTATGGCAACAGTTCAATACCAAACTCAACTCTACCTATTTAAGCAATGGTTTTAATATTTTGGCTACACATAAATGATGACGTCACTTTGAATATATCCTAACTGGACTATACACTAATAGCATTATACTATAAAGGATGCAAAAACAAATAAAAAGACCGAGATGCTATGAACAAAATTTAGTCTCCATTATAGCCCCGTAGATTGGTAGATCGAATGCTGATAAGCTAAGCATTAATTTAGGCTGGCCTTCTGTAGACGATCGATCTACCTTCTAGGTAAAACCACGAGTGTTTCCATATAAGGTAGTTGCCTCACTACAAGCTCTAGTGAAGTCTGAAGTGGGAATGACGCAGTTATTGTCGAATTATTAATGAGAGTTGTCATTGATTTTGATAATTGAATATTGATGTAAGATTTCAAACAAATTAATTTATTTCATACAACATTATGTAATATATTCTATCTACATGTATCATTTATATACCGGCCATAGTACACAAATACCTAGTAATTTATTAAGTAGTGTTTCCTTTTTAATTTTAGCGAACATTTGAGTGACATGTCCCCTTGATTTGTGTTTATTATTTTTTTTTAGTAAATCTATAAACCTGAACATTGCTGGAAACTCGCTCGTCATTTGTCTGAAGTACTCGATTGGTATCTGGAGAGATGCCGTTTCATCCACTCACTGCTTAACTTGGCTAGTTTAGTTGAAATCACCAGTCACCGGACAGGATCTGGGTTCAGTTACCGGCTGGGCCAAATAGGTCTGAACATTCAAAGCATCAGTCATCAGTGATTATCGTGTAGGTCACTTTGGGCTAGCCGTACTGACAGTATTGGCTGCAACTTTACATGAATAGTGTGTTCTCTAAATGTGAAGTGGCTTATAGAAAAACACAATAGTCGACATAAACGTTGGTAATTTGTTCTAAGAAAGTTAGTTATTAATTAATATCATCAAAATCCGTACACGTTTGACAATTTACCGAAAAGGTGGGGAGACACCGTAAGTCAACGAACTGCGCCGTCAATAGTTTGCAAATGTTGAAAAGCTGTTGAAATAAAACAGTAGTTTTACTAAAACATAGATGAGTCATACTGAGTACATGTATTTTCCCATACCAACACTACGGTGACGAATGACTAACTATATTAACCAACTAAACATCATTAAGACGATGTTTGAACTTTTTGTACAGTTTGATTTAGTTTCAATTAGGTAACCTATGCTCGGTAAGAGTATTCATTGTATCGAACATTAATTTCGAAAGAAAAACAAATAACACGAAAGTAAATAATAGCTTCAATTTAATTTATGACCAACTTTAAGTCCGTGTGTTATATTTATGCATGTGTTATGGCCTTTCAACGTGACTCGTGTGAAGATTTCACGCAAAGCACAATCCTTGATAGTCATCAATATTTATACCAGACCTGATTTATTCAACTCATTAATAAATTTATATTGATACAGTGCTTCACTCAATAGAAAATTAAAAACAATTATTACACTTGTATATCTTAATATCTGCCAGCTATACAAACAGGGCTTCCTATGAACACGACTCTTGAAAGCAAAATATAAAGATTGTAAAACTAAATTGGTGTGAATTTAGGAACAACACTTGCGTTTATCATGTCAAGCTGGGCTAATAAATCACGTCCCGTCTCTAGGTTACAATAAAGAGCTCCTAAACGGGATATTTCGATGTGGTCCTTTTTTGCTAAGTCAAGGGCTATGAGTCAGCGTTTCACACGGCCAGTTACTGAACTATCTTTGAGAAATCTCATTTGTATCAATTGACAAAGTACTGTCTGCAACGGCTAATTTTTTTCAGCGCGCTGGTAGATTAACAGCAAATTTTGCGCGTCATTATAAACTATTAACAACTTATATAACATGACTGTAATTTAAGACAGCAATTTAAATCTCTCCAGTGCACATTTTATGACAGATGCACTCAACATGAAGTGTTCACTTTCTATTTTCTTATGATTTGTGCCGTTGTTCAAGTTCAAATTTCAAATTCTGTACACGACATGGCTATGTTATGTTTTTACTTTCGCTGATGATAAATGTTGAAATACCGTTATCTGGATAATCTGTACTTAAACGGCTGTTGTATGTTTGGTAAATAATAAACGTATAAAAAGTAAATCCTGTTTAGTCACCAATTCATTACTGCGATGTAAAATCATTTTATTTCGTTGGGACGAATTTCGTCGATTTGGCAAAAAAGACCATTTCGTTGGGACGTACTTTCGTGTATTTCGCATTTCAGATTTTTTTTCCGCGCAATTCATAGGAAAACGCGGTACAAAACAACTCTTTACATAACTTGACTTCAATAAATATCACGAATTTTTTAGTTTATTTTTTTAATAAAATTGACGACAATAGGAGGGTTTAATTGCAAGGTTTTATATGTATTTATAATCAATCTGGTTTACCTGATGGGCTGATACATGTAGTCCGTTCTGTGGGACTTGGCAGACTGTTGGCGTACATGGCAGGTATAAATATGGTTATGTATTTACCAAAGTTCATATTCAAAACCAGATTGAATGTAAGCCGATTTGCCTGGTTTGTCCCGTGTCTGAGTAAAGTGGCGCGGTAGACCCCATGTAACTGAAATAGTGTTGATCAGGGAGATTTTAAAACAATATAAAAGAGAAAATAAGACAATGACTAAGTTAACATTAGGTAGGAGCTGAATGCTGGAGGCTCATCCTGACATACACCAGTAACTTCAATCATTACATAATACATGTATAAGAAAAATGTGTAAAATAGTTTTGTCCAAGAATATAACATATTTGCTTAGATTGCAAATTATGGAAAATAAACACCAAAAAGACACTGAGAGCAAAATAAAGCAAAGAAGATGGAGATGGATTGGACATGTTACGTATGATGAGATTGAACAAAACTAATCTAACAAATAGATGGACTCCAGATGACAGGCCTAAGAGAGGTAGACCAAACATAAAGAGTTAATGTGTGAGTGGGTGAGTGGGTGAGTGAGTGAGTGAGTGAGTGAGTGTGATAGTGGGTTAGTGGGTGGGTGGGTGAGTGCATGAGTGAGTGGGTGAGTGAGTAAGTGAGAGGGAGAGTGGGTGGGTGGATGAGTGGGAGAGTGGGAGAGTTGGAGAATGGGTGAGTGAGTGAGTGGGAGAGTTGTGAGTGGGTGAGTGAGTGAGTGAGTGAGAGGGTGAGTGTGAGAGTGTGAGAGAGGATGAGTAGGTTAATGGGTGAGTGAGTGGAAGAGTTGTGAGTGGGTGAGTGAGTGAGAGGGTGTGTGAGTGGGTGAAAGAGTTGGTAAGTGGTTGGGTGGGTGAGTGAGGGAGTGAGTCGGTGAAATAGTTGGTTAGTGGTTGGGTGGGTGAGTGGGTGAGTGGGTGAGTTAGTGGGTGAGTGAGTGAGTGAGTGGGTGAGTGAGTGGGTGAGTTAGTGAGTGAGTGAGTGAGTGAGTGAGAGGGTGAGTGAGTGGGTGAGTGGATGAGTGGGTGAGTGAGTGGGTGAGTGAGTATGTGTGTGGGTGAGTGAGTGAGTGTGTGAGTGGGTGAGTGGGTGAGTGGATGAGTGTGTTCGTGTGTCAGTGTGTCAGTGGATGAGTAGGTAAGTGAACAAATATTATAAATATATATCGAATAAAATTAATGAACTTAAAATTGTTGCATTTCTATTCCAATTGAATATACATTGTAGTTTAAGCTGAATTGAATTTAGTGTGAGTTAACAACAGGTTGACGGATGATTCATACCACTACCACCATCATGGTGATGGTTTTATGTGCAGCAGTATGCAATATACAGGTGTTGTTTCTTAATATATTATATTCATAATTGATACGAGTCATGTTGAACAAAAGACTTTTAATTCACGAGTTCAGTTCTAAGAAATCTAACCCCATCACAGTAACACACGTGTGCGTCGTGTGATCATTGTTTTATACATAATTGATATTCATGATTTTTTATCATTAATATTTATATATTTAAATGTTTGATAGATTGAAACAACCTGAACATGTTACACGTCAATGGAATCATATCATACTTTATAATGCATTTAAATCATGTGTATAATTATCTATGATATATTTACCATAGCTATGAATAACACACGACCTGTGTTTGATTTAATAAATGCAGTGGATTAAAATCAAACATGTTCGCTCTCTATGAATACAGCATTATCACCATGTTTCGTCTACATGACTATCAATCAAAGGAGAAACCCCTATTTTTTATATATTGACTCAAATACAAATGTCTAACAAAACTTGCTCACAGTATTTTCTATTTGCCCATCTTCGTGTTCATGTTTTATCTTTTGACGTAAGCATGTGATGCTGCTGTATTGTTTTGTCTGTAATAAGCTTCTGTTTTGTCTGTAATAAGCTGCTGTTTTGTCTGTAATAAGCTGCTGTTTTGTCTGTAATAAGCTGCTGTTTTGTCTGTAATAAGCTGCTGTTTTGTCTGTAATAAGCTGCTGTTTTGTCTGTAATAAGCTGCTGTTTTGTCTGTAATAAGCTGCTGTTTTGTCCCGTTCTGTGCCTTCTGTTGTGTATGTACATGTATACAGTATATTACTCAACTAACACCTATGCATTTATCTTGGTGGTTGAGTGACAAAGGTTCGAATCCTTTCTGGTATGGCCGACATGTTGGCCACCGGTTAATTAACAATGGTTAGGTTGTACCTATCTACCTGGTACATGGAAAAGTACAGTGAGAGAATATGATGTCATTCAAGTCACATCGGTTTGTCCTTTAAACTCGGAGTGATAAATAAACACTTTATTTGGTTTAACATCAACTCTATACAAACCGATTAATCAAAATATAAACAATTGTAATGAAAAAGAATTTGCAAGTAAACAGAAAAAGTTCGACTGATGTTATTGTGGTACTGGTAAATTTATGATCATTTTGTAATTGTTTAACTTGCATAAACAACCGATCACCTCCAGCGTACACCCATAAACTTCTTCACAGCACCAAGTGCGCTCACCTCTGATGAATAAATAAAACAAATAAACATTCTTGATGTGAAACAATGGATTCTCTAGATTGACATTGTGAAGGACCAGAAACAATAAAACTAGAACTGTGCAGATAATATTGATAACACAATTCACGAATAAATTATATACTTAATTTAAACATGAGTCATTCAAACTTCGCAGTTTAAATTAAATACACTTAATACAGTTAATCATGACTACGGCGAACATTTCAAAACTAATTCACTTGTTTCAACTTGTTTACTGGCAACGCTTGTTATTTCATATAAGGACGTTTTATCTTGAATCCAGTCCATGGTTTTCTAGAAAAATATATTCCACATTGGCTTGGTTTTGGCCATCCACAAACATCAGTAGTGGCAAGTTCCCAAACTATGTTTCGGCCAAACAAATAGTGGGCGAACGAGAATGGTGACTAAGTTGTCTGTGTTTTCCAGGTGCCACATCAACATACACTCGTGTACATGTATTTGCGCCCGAGTAGTTTGAAGGTGGACCAGAATAAAATTGAGAAAACTAGAGTTTGACTACAGTAGACTTATGATGTCACTTTTATTTGGATACTTGAAGTATTGGAAGTCTATTGATGAACTATTCTGAACGTGGTATCGCATCAACCAATACTTATTGCAATATATGGGTTTATAGCGCAGAGACGCATGCAACAGAATTCTATATATTGGTAAACACAAATTCAAATTTTCCTTCGAGTTTTTTAATAGCAAGTTGGAAATCAAAGCCCCAACCAGAAATCATTCTCAATTAGAGTAACAACACTACTTTCAATTAACTCTGGTCAGTTAGTCAGTATAACTGCTTGCCTGTATCGTGTCTATTAGAGTAACAACACTACTTCCAATTAACTCTGCTCAGTAAGTCAGTATTACAGCTTGCCTGTATCGTGTCTATTAGAGTAACAACACTACTTCCAATTAACTCTGCTCAGTTAGTCAGTATTACAGCTTGCCTGTATCGTGTCTATTAGAGTAACAACACTACTTCCAATTAACTCTGCTCAGTAAGTCAGTATTACAGCTTGCCTGTATCGTGTCTATTAGAGTAACAACACTACTTCCAATTAACTCTGGTCAGTTAGTCAGTATAACTGCTTGCCTGTATCGTGTCTATTAGAGTAACAACACTACTTCCAATTAACTCTGCTCAGTGAGTCAGTATTACAGCTTGCCTGTATCGTGTCTATTAGAGTAACAACACTACTTCCAATTAACTCTGCTCAGTGAGTCAGTATTACAGCTTGCCTGTATCGTGTCTATTAGAGTAACAACACTACTTCCAATTAACTCTGCTCAGTGAGTCAGTATTACAGCTTGCCTGTATCGTGTCTATTAGAGTAACAACACTACTTCCAATTAACTCTGGTCAGTGAGTCAGTATTACAGCTTGCCTGTATCGTGTCTATAAGAGTAACAACACTACTTTCGATTAACTCTGGTCAGTGAGTCAGTATTACTGCTTGCCTGTATCTTGTCTATTAGAGTAACAACACTACTTTCAATTAACTCTGGTCAGTGAGTCTGTATTACTGATTGCCTGTATCTTGTCTCAGACTGACGTCAACTGTTGAAACATGATAATCATGTAAGTTTCCCTTCTTTCCATGTGGTCGGCGGATTCAAGGTTTACGTGACATATGTTTTACTGGTTACAATGGGATTAATTACTTACAATACTAACGGACTTAACAACAATTACATTGTATAAGCCCCAAGGCGACTCCGAACAGTGACTGAGATCTCGGTGTTGAACAATTACCACCTTGAAGATTTAATTTCACCGACGATGCAACAAATCCTACTCTCATCGTGGGCTACACTGTTCATAGTTTATGATAGAAGATTACAAACGTCACACGCGATGTCTGTTTGCGTGTGGTAAATTTATTTTGTCCGATTTTAATGAGAAACATTTTACTTGTTAAACATTGAATTATGTCTGGAGACGGTACAGACAAAGGTAATCTCACAAGGTAGGTTTGAGGATTTAATTGTGCCTTTTAATTTATAGACATTTCTTTACTGTAGCTAAGCACAGTGTCACACGGGGGACGGCTTCTGTAAACGGTGTGTAATTCAATTCGCTTCGTCATGTGTTATTAATGAGATTATACGAGCTTTCCCCCATGAGGGTGAATATTCAAAAGTAAAGTTATCTATAAGGAAACGTCTTATAGTAATCCTTTTTGTATTGTGGCGTTTTCAGCTCCTTATGAAGAGTTGACAAGCGCTATTCAAGAGGCATCTCTCGTCAGTTACGTCTTCATTCGTTAGAACATATTAGTCAAGTTATTCTAAACAAGCTGAAAGTTTGTGGTTTGAGTTTTGTAGTTCTCACACAAGTCGTGTCACTTTTGTAACATTAATTTCTATATTCAATTGAGTATTGATTTAATGTTTTGATAATTTGTTAAAAATATGCTGTAATGTTCGAATTGAAATGAAGCATTAAGGTAAAACAATTAAGTAATGTGAAACACCGTCGATGAGTCACCTTGCGGTTGATAATGAAGTGCGTGCTATTTTAGAAAATGTTGACTAATGCAAAATCATCGATATATTGAATTGCTTGAGTACATAAATTCGGTTATTTTGGTAAATGACAAAGTTCGTCTTGGATTGAGCATTCGGTTACTATATATAGAAGCAATCCGGGTTCCAATTCAGGGTTAGACGCTATTGTTTCTTCTATTGCCAAGCACTCTACATGCGATCAAGGACGGTAAGGTGCGACGGAACAAGCGAATATTAAAGGAATATTTCAAGGCCCGGTATATTTTCCTTGTGTTTCGAGGACATTGGATAATGACACGCATGCGCAATGTGATGATGCATTCGTGGCATTTGTCCCAACGTTCATCTAGTTGTAAAGCTTTATTATTTCAATTCGAACAATACAACATATTTATTTCACACTAATTTTCAAAAACTTCATAATTATTTAAAAAAAAAAATCTCTCTGGGCGAAACATTAAAAAAAGAGTTTATACAGAACAGTGTTGTAAAGCTTTGGTTTAGTAGGCCGACTGTCGATGAAATCAACAAACATTTTAACGTAAATACATTATTTTGCAGTATGCTATCAACTTAATTACGTTAGAAAAACGTTGAACGTGTTTTATTTGCTACTTGAATAGTTTGATCAATGTGTTCACATACTGTGTCATTAGTTTTGATTTTGCTTCAATAATGGATACGGCAAAAAACATTGAAAATGACTTGCAAAATGTTAGAATGCAATGTATGCACTGCTTTATGTATGTTACACATGTCCAATGAATTAATGTAAATAGCATAGTTAATGTGTTTTTTCTCCAACAAAAAACAACTGTTTCAAACAAAAAAGGTTCGAAGGTTTAAATTATTGGTTAATCATTATGTGATCCAAGACTTCTTCATTTCTCCAAATACCAGAAGCGAAAGACGACGCTAGATACCGACAATGTCTGTTTTATTTGCTTATCAGCCTTGTTTTATTCTCACTTAATCGATTGTAAAATAAATTCGTAGATTTTCCATTATGTACAATCGCCCACGGTATCTCATTTCTAAAGGTAACAATCACCAAGAGGGTGTAAGCGACTGAAGTCACCTGTTTGTCTTTCCCGTTTAATAACGAGCGTCTAGAGCAAGAACACTACTGCCATATTCTGGACAACACAGCATCACAATGGTCTTGTCAAAATATTTGCCCTGTGTAGTACATACATTGTCCGACAATCTCAAATAAAAACGGACAGCAAGCGCACACGAACAACTGCGTAAGAATGGATATGTTGGTGCTGAGTTGGATGCCCATTACGTTATCCGATATAGTGCCTCTTTAACCTTGTCTGTGTAATGATTTTGTAATAAATATTAAAGTTATAGTTCGTGTGTTTGTTTGTCGGTATATTTATTATGTTATTGAAATAGAACGATGCATCAAGTAGTGACAAATGAGTTCAGCAGCCTTGGTATAAACTGATACATAGATGTTTTATCAGTCTAGTTCACGCTATGGAAATATAATACACCGCGACTTATAACTATAAAACACTTAAAATGATCCAATGTTTGATAAATGGACGATATGTCTCCGTTACCTGGTCGTCTTACATCACAATAGGTGACTGTTTCATCGGGCATTAACCTTTCTGGACACTCGGTGTGTGTACGTGTTAGATAGGACCTATCATTGCTATTATAAGACAATTAGTTCAATCTAGAAGTCCAAGATAAATACAATGTCAAAATACTTTCACAGTAGCATTAGCCAACGTGTCATCGTACTTGACTTTAAGATTATCGTCATTATCCCCGACAACTTCTGTGTATTTACCTCAACAAAACAGACCATTGAACTTTTGTCTGACACCACAGGTCTTGAAGTTTAGGGCAAACACTAGTCAAAGTTATACATATAAATTTATTTTTATATAAGAACCATATTTTTATGTCAATTCCTTATATTTCACTCTCTATTTATACGTATTTTAGTTAGTTTAAGCGACACTCAATATTTCTTGCAATTGTAGAAAAATGTATATGGCTGGAAAAGGGAATCGTTTTATGCTCAGTCTCAGAGTAGAGCGTCCGCTTCGTGCACGGAAGATCCCGATTGGATCCCAGGCAGCACTATACCAAAAACACTTCAAAATGTACATCGTGGATGGTAATGTCTCATTACATCATTAGAGCACAATGTCATGTCAAAGTTAGTTTTAAGTACATACACATGTCCCAAATCACTTTGCATTCAAACCACACATTTAGTTCGTTTCAATTCATTGTTCAGTATTTGTTTACTCTCTTCATTATCTGCATGTTAATTAATGAGAACGTTTATTAATATTAATTATTAATATCATTAATTAACATCACGTTAAGTGTTTATTCTGTAATTTAGAAAGCATCTATCTCACGTTAACGCGTTTATTGAAATAAATCATACCACTCGCGGTAGTACATTGAAGACCTAATGAAGATTGAATATTTATATTGATGACCACACTGACTTACGTTGTTGAATTAATAGCAAGTCATTATTGTTTGCATATTCATGCATGTTGTTTCATTATGAAGTTAATTAAAGACATATTGATTGACGTTTTTTGTGGGAGTAATATATGCTGTACGTGTGTAGAAAACAAGAAACTGTAACCACTGCAGCATCCAAACATTCGCGAAAGTTCATTGAAATGGACTAAAAATGCTTTATCTGGCCATCTGTTCTGTTCAGTTCTGTTGGTTGGTTCCCCCTTTCTCTTGGAGGCCTCTCCTATTGAATAGAACGACCAGGTCAATTATTACAATAGACGTACATCATTTTATGGCGGTATATAAAGTTTGGTTTTATGTTGACTAAAATTTAAAAATAGTCCTCCGTCGTATTTAGGTCTGTCATCGTTTTAGTACCAACACTTTTAAAAATATCTCACTATTCTACATTTATAGGGGATTTAAATAGCCCCGCGTAGCGGGGCTATTGAAAATACCCAGACCGGTAATACGAGTGACATGCGTATTTTCGTTGAATCTCAGCAGGTACTAATGCTTTCAAAAAAAGTTATTTCCGGTCAAAAATTTCAGGCAGTTTTCCGAGGTGAATGGTCATTGGAATATAAAAAAAATAGTAAGCTGTAAACGGTTGAGCCTATCGTTCTCTTTCGATTAATTATCATTTTTAAAAAAATGTGTAATAAATAAAACAAACTATTTTTAAAAAACAAAGGGAAATAAGAAGTACTAAAAAACACGGCCCGTAGAGCGTCGTGTTTTAAACACATCGACAACCAAGGGAAGTCATTCTAGTGTATTTAATTTTACGCGCAAATCAGCATTTTCGTTCGTCTGAGAGCAGCATTGGTCAAGTAAGTTTGTTTATTGCTACGGATCAGATAATTAATCATTATGCCTGTACGTTCAATTCAATATTTACCCGAAATTAATGTTGGTAATGATGTATTCCATATCGTTGACGTACCGGGTGATGGAAATGGACCGAGATGCCGTAACGTTTTATCTTAAATATTTTTTTCAAGCTCAAGACTTATATATTTGGATAGAAGAGAGTCTGGGGATTTCATAAAACCATTTCTTGATTGTTGGCAACTTCGCGTTTTTTTAATATTTACTGTTGTTTCTGGTGTTTTTGTCAAAAATCGCGACCAAACGTTATTGATAAATCGTCATTTTTGGAATGGAAAATCATTAGAAATCAAACATACACCTATGTACATTTATAGTCAGTTACTTAAACTGCACGAAAAAGTTAAAGAGGTATCTATGAGTTTTTTCTATTATTCAATACAGGCCTGTATTTTACGTTACCAGCCATTTTCTACGCATTTGACCATCAATCAGTTAATGCTAACAAAACATGCATTATGAATTCCGATCAATTTTCATATATTTTGATAAATTATTATATTTTAAACATATAAAACGTTTTTTGAGTGGATATATTCATGTAAATGGTATTGATAGGGTACTTTAATATTGCATACATAATGCTCAAATTGGTTATAAACGGACAAAACACACACATCAACTATACATGTATACTGTCTGAAAAGATTTGCAAGATACATGTACTCTTTCATTTAGTTGCTATTTGTTTTGTGTAAAAACTTATGTCTTTTGCAGTAAAATTCATTCCGTATGTCTGCATTATGTTGTAATTTACGTTACACAAGCGTATCCATACATGACAACTGTATCGTGTTGCATGATCATTTGATTGTACACACTTTTATTTAAAAAAAAATATGTGTGTGATAGTTCAACAAACTACAATCGATATGTACTCACTTTTCTTAATTTAATTCTTGTAGATTGTCTCAGAGCCGCCACCCATAATAAGAGAATGTCACACATTCTCAAAATTTGAGTCAATATGGAAGAATAGAAAAAAGTTGACATTTAAATTCTTTATAATGGTCCATACTTTCGTAGGGCATGAAAGTCGATCGCAAATGTAAACATATTTCAATTATTGGCACATCAATCATCAATCCTACGCATTTTCTAGGCCGCTTTTAATCACTGTGTTCACCAGAGTAATTTACGTTACAATAGTATATGTACCATATTTATTAATAAACATAAAGGACATAAGGAAGAAGTTCAATACTTTTGTTATCAAAAATACTACATATCTTCTTACACTAACTCTGTGAAAACATTAAATTGCCAATATACTTATGAAACCGGTATGTATTTCATTAAATGCGCTTTTGTTAACACTCTATTTTACATACATATATCTTACATCATTTTTGAATTAGTAGTACAAAAGCGTGCGGATATTCAATTTTTTATTCACCAATCAAAGTCAGCACAAATGGCACTACTTGATGATATGGCAGATTTTTAAAACAAAACCAGCTAAATATAAAATGCCGGTACATGATTTTACCGAAGTTTTCGTCACGTAATATACAAAATAAACTTATCTATCGATAATGAATAGATGAAACAAGTTGTGCTTAAGAGACAATTCCGGCCTCATGATAAAAGTAAAATAAAATGGTAAAAGTGTGCCAAAAATCAAATTAATGCATACATTGCTTTTGCGGTATGTTTTCGAGTATTATGAAATGGGGTCAGGAAAATTACTACAATAGCAACAAACTAGAATAATGCAAAAACTAAAACAAAACAAAACAAATTAAATGTATATGGAATGTCTAACCACGATTTCCCTATAAGACGTCTTTGAGAGCGGCGGTCTAGAAGTAGGGTGCGCGCTTCGGGATCCGGGGGTCCCGCATTTTCTACTTTACCAATGTAAAAATTGGTACTTGCTAGGTAAGTCTACGTATTTTTGGGTGCCGTAGATCGATATTCACTGCCTCATCCTCAGGAAAGATATAAGTGTCATCAGGGAGACTCGAACGCATGTTTCCTTAGGTAGCCTAATGTCCAGAGGTTATTAAAATGGCAACAGTTGAACTGCTGAAAATAACCCTCGTCTAACTGCTTAAAATGGTAAGCATTGTCTTGAGCTTTAAAATAGAATATGTTTTTACGGTAACGTAAAATACAAAGTCCATAAACGTTTTAACAACAATTAACAAACGTTAAACCTTTATCAAACAAACAAAACCCCTGTGTTTAGTCATATCATAATATTATATTATTTCTGAAATATCTCCAGTAACATGTCATGTTGTTTTTCTTTACTGCTTCGATGTGAGTCCTGTTCAGTCATATGGAAGTTTTGAAAGCATGCATCTGTTTTAAAATACATATTGGTCTTTAAACGTGTGAAGTTTTCGTTTCTTCTTATATCAAATGAAAGGAAATATTGTATAATAACAATTAAATGAGCATGTACGACAATGACCATTGCACACATGACAATAAATAATTGTTATATTGCTGCAAACAGCTCTGGTATAATTTTGTATTCTACGTTACGAAAATTATACTATCATTATGCACAGAATTGCTGTCATGATATACACTAATTTTCCAAGTAATGAAAGGTCATCAAGTAGTATATATAAAAAATGATACAGATAGCATTACCTCTCACCAAAATCGCTAATGCAGTAATTTGTTACAGTTTATGTAACTGCACGGACCGATAAGTTTATACTTTTTTACTCTCACAACATCAAATGTTTTAATAGTGTTTGTTTAACATGTCAACTATACACATACTAGTTATTGAAACATATTATATTCTAAAATTGTGATGTAAATCCCCAATAAAAAAGCAAAAATAGGTCAATAAAGAAATCCAAACACAATTAAGTATTTCACTTAAAATTTACGTGACAATAAATTGTATTTTACGTGACGAATGAGATCGTACTGACAAAGCCATAGACATCCATTATCTGCATAAAAACCAATGTCTTTCAGGAATAAATATAAAGTATGCCACATAATAATTATCTCAATAATTGACAATTTACCAATTTCTGTCAAGAATAAAAATAAAGTATGCTCCATATGTCAACGATTGATCATGCCTGTTGACGAGCAAATAATAAAATATGCATGGTATATGTACCATAAAATTTCAACCACATGCCTATTACGCAGTATTTTTGTATACATATTAATTGTAAAATCCAAATCCGTCAAAATGGCACAGCATTAGATGTATTTCTTTTTATATCGTTGTTAACACTATTTTAACAAAAATAAAAAAGTCATTTAACTGTATATATAGAGAGAGAGATAGTCACGTAAAACGTTTTGTAGTCTTTGAAGCATGTTTTTTTTATCTATTGTCGCTATCAAAAGATGTAATTTTTCATACAGTATAATTCAGATGATGTCATTAATGAAATCAGGAATAAACAATAATAATTCCATAATACTAATATGGTTCATACTCTATTTATTAACGTTTATATAATCCGTAATACATAAGCGATTTGTGGGCGCCACGTAAGAATACAACATGAATTACTCGGTATAGTTCAGACATGAAATAGACGAATTATTAATGACTTGTGCATATTTTGTTGTAAAATATGTGCAATTATCATTAGAAAATATTTGTAAACGACCTAGTTTAGTTAATTGAAGTAATATGTGGACATAGCTATCACATCCACAAAATAGTGTCACGTAAAATAGACCTTACATGTTACAGAACGGCTGCAATCGTGTCTCCCTGTGGAGACTTTTATCTCCTATGGGTGGTGAAGCCAACTCCGATCTGCGACGCCCAGGAACATACACAGTCGTAGCAGGTACCAATATACACTTTGGTGGAGTATATCATGTGAAACATCTTGATACCGAAGCATGTATCCAACTATCCACCGCTCTCAAAGATGTATTAAAGAGAAATCGTGTTTAGACATTTCATAGATATTTAATGTGTACCTGTTTGGTACCAGTTTAGTGTTTATGCAAGTTTTTCCATACAGTAAATAAGAATTCCACATGACCATATTTCATACTACTCCTAAATATGTCGCTAGAAACAATATATACGTTGATTGTATTTATTTAGTTCGTTTTTACCCAAAATTTAGTTCAGGTAAGCCTTGCTCATTAACACAACTTGTAGCATTGTACTATTGTATCGATACATATATATTAGTTTATTTTGTAGTTTACGTGATGAAAATTTCAGTACAAATCATGTACTGACATATTTATTTTTAGCCAGGTTATGTTTACATACTTTTCTATATTATCAAGTAGTGCATTTGGTTCCAGGCCAGATTAGTGAATATAACATTGAATAGTTATATTTGTACTTTTGTACTTCAAATTCACATATTATATGAGATACATGTATGTAAAGTAGAGGGTAAACAAACGTGCATGTAATAATATACATACTGGTATCGTGAGTACTAGCATATATTGACAAGTTGATCTTTTGGCAGAGTTAATATGAGAAGATATGTAGTTTATTATGTAAAAACCCCGATTATTGAACTTCTTCCCTGTGTCCGTTATGTTAAGAAGTATGATACACATTATATCGTAACGTAAATGACACTGGTGAAAACAGAGGTTAAAAACGGCATAAAAATGGTAGGCTTTATGATGTGCCAATAATTGAAACATGTTCACATAGGGGATCGACTTTCGTGCCCTATGGACGTTTATGACGAATCTGATTGTCAGCTTTTTTGTTATTATACAATTTCGACTCAAATTGTGAGAATGTGTGACGTTTTCTTATTATGAATGGTGTTTCTTATACGCTCTACAAGAATGTAACTTTAGAAAATTGAATAAATATTTATTGTACAAAATGTAGTTTGTTGAAATATCTAACACATATCCCTTTTTAAATAAATGTGTGTACTATATTAAAATGATCATGCAACACAATAAAGTTGTCATCTATGGATACGCTTATGTAACGTAAATTACAACATAATGAAGACATACGGAATGAATTTTACTGCAAAAGACAAAAGTTTTTACACAAAACAAATAGCAACTAAATAAAAGAGTACAGGTGACTTGCAAATCTTTTCAGACAGAATACATGTATAGTTGATGTGTGTGTTTTGTCCGTTTATAACCAATTTTAGCATTATGGATGCTGTATTAAAGTACCCTATCAATACCATTTACATGAATATATCCACCCAAAAAACGTTTTATATGTTTAAAATATAATAATTTATCAAAATATATGAAAATTGATCGGAATTCATTATGCATGTTTTGTTAGCACTAACTGATTGATGGTCAAATGCGTAGAAAATGGCTGGTAACGTAAAATACAGGCCTGTATTGAATAATAGAAAAAAATCACAGATACCTCTTTAACTTTTTCGTGCAGTTTAAGTAACTGACTATAAAAGTACATAGGTGTATGTTTGATTTCTAATGATTATCCATTCCAAAAATGACGATTTATCAATAACGTTGGGTCGCGATTTTTGACAAAAACACCAGAAACAACAGTAAATATTAAAAAAACGCGAAGTTGCCAACAATCAAGAAATGGTTTTATGAAATCCCCAGACTCTCTTCTATCCAAATATATAAGTCTTGAGCTTGAAAAAAATATTTAAGATAAAACGTTACGACATACGGGACTAAAATTGTTTTTTTCATTGCTCGAGTTATTTGTTGTCCGGTGATTTTAACGAGACCATGAGACGCTCATTTACCGAAGGTTTATTTGTGTTCAAATTTATGACAACTGGGATACTTGGAGAGAAAAGATTGCAATACACCATGGTCAAAACATGGTTTACATTGACCACTTATCTTCCAGCATCTAATCCTGACCCTCAAACTAGTATTGATAATCTTTTGAACAACAACCACTTTCAAGCTTTGAAGAAAAAGACTGGTGATGATGCGCAAAATCCTCACAATTCACAAACTTTAAATTCTATGTCTACTGGCAACGAAGAAAGCCAAAGTTCACACGCAGCCTCTGGTTCAAGTTCACCCGCGGCTACCGGTTCTAGACTTGATGACCACACATATTCATGTTGACATTGTTCATTTTCTTCTTTAGTCAAACAATCTCGACTTAGAGTGTATCCACTTCTAAATCAAGACCCATTATGCGCTTTACTGATCAGTTTTTGAGTTTCATGAATTTTGTCTTTTACGCCAAATTAGAGCCATTTTCAGCATTGAACATGTAAAATATAATAAAAAATAAACGAATGGCACAGAATACCTGTTAATATTGGTCCTTATAATCAATAAATCGATCAATAAATCAGCATGTGTAATTTCCGAAAATCCAATGTAAACATAACTGTGAGTATCCGGTACGCGTATACCGCCCGTATAGATGAGCGCAACACGTGTGTTTTTCATATGCTAACGTTGTGCGAATCGCTAAGCGAGTAGTAAAATTCATTTAACTTATCGTATTCTGTTCATAAGTCATTAACTATCAGTTTACAAGAAAAATAAGCTCGATTTGTCAACAAATCTTCGTTAATTTTTCGTTTTTAGTTTCACCGAGCGAGCTCAGTGTAATTGGTTTCACGCGTACCAGTGTACATCACTGTGAAAACCAAACAGTGCCGAAGATCTCCCAGCATCCTCCATTGTTCTAGAAACTCATTTCATCGAGTATTCTGATTGGTCGATAGGGGAATGCGATTTGCATATCAACAACAAATAGCTGAGTAGTGGAATTTAAAAGTGCGACATCGTCGTGTTAAAATTGTCGGACAAACGAACCGCTTAGTGTTTTATGGATGTTTTTGGTGCAGATAACGAGAAAAAGGGTTGATCTTCGTGGACATGCTATATATTTCATGGTATTTACAACTTTTCATTCATCTTTTCAAGTTGCGCCAAAAATTTGATCGCAAACCCCCCCCCCCCCCATATATATATGACACTTTAGTGCTCATCTGCACTGGAGATAAAGGTCAGAAATTAAAAAATCTCCTAGCAGATTGCCCCACATCTATTTCTTCTTCTGATCATATATCAAATCAAAATGAAGGTCCAGCTTCCTCAAACAAAACAAATTGTTCTAAAAAGAGAAAATTATATGAGTATTGCTCTGCTTTGGACAGTGAAACATCAAACAAAAAAAATCACCTGGTAATTCAGGACAAACAAATTGATATCTGTAGAAAATTAGGTCTCTGGTTCCATGTCGATACTCCAGAAAATGAAACTCGGTATCAAAGAACGAATCGGAGAAACAAAATTAACAGCTGCATTAAAAGGACAGAAAAGAAATTAGGTGCCCAGTCTGATAATATTCCTGATGCACCCCCACTGACCGAAAATCAACAATTTAACAAAGCCATGGACTGTATAAGAGCCTTTGAACTGGAACAAATGTCCTATGATTTCAACACATGCTCCATATGTAATGAAACTAGATTAAATTTTCCACTCAACAAAAATTCTGCATGCAAACGATGTGCAAGAGACAAATCTGTTTTAAAAATGTTTTCCGCGCAGAATAATGTGGATCCAGGTTTAATGCCTGAAGAATTAAAAGGTCTCTCCGTTGTTGAGCAACAATTGATATGCAGGATTTCACCGTGCATGAATATTCATATGCTGAAACATGGAGGAATAGCATCAGGTGGTCACTGTGCATGATTGTTTATATTTTCTACTTCAAATTTGTTCATGCTGTCATCACAAATGATAATAATATCTTACAGTGTCAATACTAAGTACACTCTGCCAAATTAACAATTAATGTCATTGTCATATAATTGGTAGCTATTTGTCAGCAATATGTAACACTCGTAAGGGATTTATTTGACAAAAACATAGCCTGGTGACATTGCAACACGTATTGTTCATCCAAATGGTCAAATGTATGACGACTGGTTCACCACCAGGCAGTCTGGGTTCAAGTCCCAGTTTGGATTATATAGTTGTTGTGTTGCCTAGCTAAAACTTAGTATAAAAAATATGTTTGATATCATATTTTAAAAGGGAAAATAGGGAGAGGGCTTAACTAGTTGCTGATAATTAGCGCCATATATTAACATCTAAATTCAGCTTATAATTTTTTACTGTATACCTACAAACATACCCAATCAGAATTCAGATATTCAATATTTATTAAATCCCCATTTAGGCGGTGCCTTAGTTCATATTATATATAGCCAAGCGACAAGTTTGATTTAGACATGACACAAGGTGATGTTATTACATGATGGAGGACCACCCTGGATAGTCTGGTCTGTATCTATAAACGAGATGTATTTGTGTTAGATCGGAACTCGTTGGTTTCAGACAAGACACAATCAATGGTGATGACGTATTTACTGTAATTGTGTATACAGTTCCACCTCCACAGGAAACACCACGTTGTTGGTTTGTTGTACAGAGGGTGTTTAGTACACTCTGGCGAGGTACAGTTTATAGTAAATAGTTATTTACGGACAATATGATTAAAAAAGCTCAAGTGAGGTGATAAGCCTTTGGAGGGCCGCTATGTAGAGACAAAATTTATTCGCCAGCTTATTTTCATCCATAGTTGGTTCTGCTGAACTTGGGCGCCCTCTGATATACGAAGACATGGATGGATTGCACTGTATATGTTATAGTATGAAGACAGTGTCGGCCATTGAACGATATGACGGTAAACATAGCTATCAGTCATCATTGTCTTTCGGAGTTCACACGATAACCTCTAATGTAAGTGTGCTGTGTGATTTTAAACAAACAACTTTATTTGTTTAATATTAGTAACGTAAAAATCTTGATGAACCAAGCATGCCTTAAAGACTATGATAATAAAAGGTTTAAACAGTTCATCGGTAAGAAAATAACAAGTATGGTGTACTTTTACTAAATGAATTACCAAGTACAGAAATGAACATTTGTTGACATGTCTGTATAAAAACAGTGCTATTTTTTTTGTCTGGTTTTAGTAGTATGTATTAACAGTTCTTCAGTCACATGGAAACTACTCAGTCACATGGAAACTACTCAGTCACATAGAAACTACTCATTCACATAGAAACTACTCAGTCACATGGAAACTACTCAGTCACATGGAAACTACTCAGTCACATAGAAACTACTCATTCACATAGAAACTATTCAGTCACATAGAAACTACTCAGTCACATGGAAACTACACAGTCACATGGAAACTACTCATTCACATGGAAACTACTCAGTCACATGGAAACTACTCAGTCACATAGAAACTACTCAGTCACATGGAAACTACTCAGTCACATAGAAACTACTCAATCACATGGAAACTACTCATTCACATGGAAACTACTCAGTCACATAGAAACTACTCAGTCACATAGAAACTACTCAATCACATTGAAACTACTCAGTCACATAGAAACTACTCAGTCACATATAAACTACTCAGTCACATAGAAACTACACAGTCACATGGAACCTACTCAGTCACATGGAAACTACACTGTCACGTGGAAACTACTCAGTCACATGGAAACTACTCAGTCATGCCATCCTGACACCGGGCCAATCATATAAATTATAACCTAGAACTGCCCTAATATACTCGGCTTCTACCAAGGGACATAATGTATAGTACCAAAAATCATAGATAACTGTCATTTAACTTACTCACACGTGTTTTTGTATCTTTACCAATGATACAGTTACCTGTGTCCAGAACACCAGCAAGGCTAAACTGAAGAAGACTCTCTGGTGTCACTCAGTATGTAAGGGACGTATTTACTATGTCAGGGTAACTTATTTCCGTTTACAACGCACATTCATCACCGGAAGGACGTTGATCCGAAATCTAAAAAACTAGTCGAACTCGAGAACGTCATTCTTGCAAGTTGTTTTACAAGCGTTCACGATCAAAGACAGAGAGAAACATACGAGTACCCCGTGAAGAGTTGATGAAACATTTGTATCTTTGCTGTGATAAATCTTCTAACTCTCATCTCAATGTTCTGTTTACACTAAAGATAAATGACCACACATTGCTGTGTGTTCTAGAGGCATCACACCACAAAATTACCCATTCCTAATATACCCGGATGCTGCTCTACCAGCGAGAAACATGTTTTATTTACTCTTTTCACAAGAGCTGTTGGTAGTACAACACACATTCCAGCATTGCCCGGAAGTATGGCCACCAGTAAAGGTATTTCGTATTAGCTTAGTTGTACGGAAGGATTAAGAAACACTCGAATCAAAGGACTAGAAGCATTTACAAGAGACCACTCGCAATATGCACTCAATGGGCAAATTCCTGACACAGAACTAAATGCTCAGCGAATTTGATTAAAAACTCTGATGTTTTATTCAAAACAAAAAATGCGCAATTTGCTACATGTAATTAACTGTACGCAAATGTCTTAAGTTTATAACTACTTTAATGTAAATGAAAGCTATAAGAACAAGTCAATTACATAAATGAGTACTTTAAGAGCGGTAAGTCTCTACTAATAATTATAGGTATACTGATTAACGAGACTGTACGAAAATGATATAAATCGCCACCACAAGGATATTAGAGCGAAAATTCTTCAACACATGCGAATAAGCGACACTTGAGACGTTTTGTACTTCCATAAATGCGAACTAGTAAGCTCGAACGTCCTTAAAGGGGCATGCACAGGAACTTCTGTGTCTTTTGTTTCGTACACCAAAATGCGTTTGTCACTTGTAAAACCAGTTATTACCGAAAAGTCAAAGAAGAATGTGCGTTAAAAATGACCCTATAACGCGCAATGGTATTTGTAAGTCCGTTGAAATAAAAGGCTGTCATTGACGACAACGATATTTCCTATACGTGCGCGCTGCCTTTCAAGTGAACTTTACGTGAGCAATACTTACCATTTCAGTTTGTTGACATTTTTTTCCTCGACGTTTTCGGTTTTGACAGGTACCGAAAGGGTCGAGTTGTGAAAATGACAAATACTTTCTGAGGGTGAAACAGGCAGGTTTGGTAAATCTTGAAATGTGTATTTTGAGTAAACTAGCGGGATATTTTGTAAATATTTTACAGGGCTTTCATTATTTGATTTAGGCATTAATGTAATACCAATTTAATTGCTATTCGAGACGCTTCAGTTCTAGGGCAATCCACTTTAATATCCGGATGTTTGGAGGAAAGTCATTATTTGGTGGAGATACTGAACTGAAACACAGTTGAATTGACATTACCAAATCCTGAAATAAGCATAGGACCACGTACTGTATTAAATCACACGTATTTGTCACATGACCACATATTGTTCCTACCTAGTATCGCTAGTATACGTAAAGAGGTATCATGTTACAATAAAAGTGCACAATCGAATCCAATCAAAATAAAGCAAGCTCCCCATCACACCAAATCTGACCACATCCAGTATTTTATTCTGTTAAATAACTACATGGATTAGTCATAACCCTATCAACGGTGACAAATCATTATTTCGGAGTAGCTGTGCTCTCTATTGTAATTAACAATCGAACAACTATACAAGCTTGAAACCACAATGAATTAAAGGAATAAAACCACAAATTAATCATATTACATGTACTAAGTACATAGTTTATTATACAACATGGTGGCTGTGGTTAGCTTTATAATGTTGGAGCCATTTGTTCAAGGATTGTTTCATTTGCATACAATGCTCACCCACTCAGACTCTTCTTCACATAATCTATGGAAAACATTTTATAAGAAAATTATAATAAGAACTGATGCCCGTAATACCGACTGTAGTAAGATAACTCCCATATACATGTATGTAGCCAAGTGGGTATAGCAAATAGGATATATGATCTGGAACGGTAACACTTCTAACATATGAGTATACGTCCACTATTGCATTTGTTCGAGGAACTGTCACGGTGTCCACTACCGACTTTGTTCAAAGTATTGTCGCAGCGTCCACTTCCGACTTTACTCGAGGTATTGTTGCTGCGTCCACTACCGACTTTGCTCAAAGTATTGTCGCAGCGTCCACTATCGACTTTGCTCAAAGTATTGTCGCAGCGTTCACTATCGACTTTGCTCAAAGTATTGTCGCAGCGTCCACTATCGACTTTGCTCAAAGTATTGTCACAGCGTCCACTACCGACTTTGCTCAAAGTATTGTCACAGCGTCCACTATCGATTTTGCTCAAAGTATTGTCGCAACGTCCACTATCGATTTTGCTCAAAGTATTGTCGCAGCGTCCACTACCGACTTTGCTCAAATTATTGTCGCAGCGTCCACTACCGACTTTGCTCAAAGTATTGTCACAGCGTCCACTATCGACTTTGCTCAAAGTATAGTCGCAGCGTCCACTACCGACTTTGCTCAAAGTATTGTCACAGCGTCCACTATCGACTTTGCTCAAAGTATTGTCACAGCGTCCACTATCGACTTTGCTCAAAGTATTGTCACAGCGTCCACTATCGACTTTGCTCAAAGTATAGTCGCAGCGTCCACTACCGACTTTGCTCAAAGTATTGTCGCAGCATCCACTACCGACTTTGCTCAAAGTATTGTCGCAGCGTCCACTACCGACTTTGCTCAAAGTATTGTCGCAGCGTCCACTACCGACTTTGCTCAAAGTATTGTCGCAGCGTCCACTATCGACTTTGCTCAAAGTATTGTCGCAGCGTCCACTACCGACTTTGCTCAAAGTATTGTCACAGTGTCCACTATCGACTTTGCTCAAAGTATTGTCGCAGCGTCCACTACCGACTTTGCTCAAAGTATTGTCGCAGCGTCCACTACCGACTTTGCTCGAGGTATTGTCGCAGCGTCCACTACCGACTTAGCTCAAAGTATTGTCACAGCGTCCACTATCGACTTTGCTCAAAGTATTGTCGCAGCGTCCACTACCGACTTTGCTCAAAGTATTGTCGCAGCGTCCACTATCGACTTTGCTCAAAGTATTGTCACAGCGTCCACTTTCGACTTTGCTCAAAGTATTGTCGCGGCGTCCACTACCGACTTTGCTCAAAGTATTGTCACAGCGTCCACTATCGACTTTGCTCAAAGTATAGTCGCAGCGTCCACTACCGACTTAGCTCAAAGTATTGTCGCAGCGTCCACTATCGACTTTGCTCAAAGTATTGTCGCAGCGTCCACTACCGACTTTGCTCAAAGTATTGTCGCAGCGTCCACTACATACTTTTCTAGATAAGTATTGTCGCAGCGTCCACTATCGACTTTGCTCAAAGTATTGTCGCAGCGTCCACTACATACTTTTCTAGATAAGTATTGTCGCAGCGTCCACTATCGATTTTGCTCAAAGTACTACCACAGCGTCCACTGCCGACTTTGCTCAAAGTATTGTCGCAGCGTCCACTACATACTTTGCTAGATAAGCATTGTCGCAGCGTCCACTATCGACTTTGCTCAAAGTATTGTCACAGCGTCCACTATCGATTTTGCGCAAAGTATTGTCGCAGCGTCCACTATCGACTTTGCTCAAAGTACTGTCGCAGCGTTTACTACCCACTTTGCTCAAAGTATTGTCACAGCGTTCACTATTGACGAATTCCATAATGAATGTCAAATACCATGCAAACTTTATACTTGTTCATTAATGTCATGCCAATTTTTTTTCGCTCGCTGCGCTTTCATAAAGCCATACCAAAATATTTCTTCGTTTAGAGTCTGTTTGTAACCTCTTATATCTCCAAACTACATTGGTATATGACTTTCATACTTTAATATCACACTGGCTCACCATCGTGTCTACAACCCATACACAGTAGTAGATTACACACAAACACATTGCCAGGTATTGTTATGAGTTATTATGATAATATTATTGACAATGTATGAAAGCTATATTTGTAAGCCGTATAATGATGAACATAGTAGTCGTTGTGACTTGGTTTATTTCGAGGGCTCCTTTTTTCGTCTCAGGATAGATAGATAAGTTTTCGAACTTAGGGTGGACGCTAAAGGAATAGTTTGTCCCATTGCCAGTAGGAAAAAGTAGTTTTAGGTCGCATGGTCGGGGAAAATAGTTTGTCCTAATGTAAACACCCATGCCCCAACCCTGTACTTTAAATGGTCACCCCCTTAGCTTCAAATTCAACACAGCAAAGAATTGCAATTGCACCAAACATTATAACCCAATCACACCTTTGTCGTAAATCAACTTGTCTGATTTTAATGAGAGTTAGTTATTGTGTACATCACTTCCTGAATCTTGTATAGTTTTACACATATGTTACTAACGTCAACTTTAATGTTGATCAATCATTCATTATAAACAAATAGATGATATATCGTACTTTTGAATTAAATTACATCATTGTTAATATCGCGTCATTGTTCTAGCCACCCGCGCCTTATAGTCGGCACATCAAACAGTTGGACAGTTAACAACGTCTTAATAAGATGAATCAACGCAATAATGGACAATTTGTAGAGTTTTTTCTAGCGTTAATGTCACATTTTAAATATATGCTTATTTATATACATGTTTATGTGATCCCTACCACTTTACTTCCGTGTTTGAGCTTGATTTGCTGACATGACACGCTATTATTTTATACATTGAAATACTTCATATGGGAAACGGCACCATGCAGGCGTTATTAGGTATGACTCAGTTAAGGTATACCAGTATAAAAAGTCATCAACATTAATATGTTTTAATAATGATGACGGCATAATGCGTGCTGTACTTCAGATGTCACCGATCACCGATGGGGTTTATGCGATATACGATACAACCAAGCTACAATATACTCACTTTCATCCAACCACTTTTGTATCTTCCCTTTCCTGGTATCACTGATGTCAAAGTAGGGGAGCTTTATACCAGCACTGCTTAACTAGTCTCCTACTATGTAGTAAGCATCTAATTTTTAGTACTTAGGGAAGCATATTATGTACTCCTTTTCATTTGTTTTGTTTTTTAAACCCTGACGAAGGCTTAATTGTAAAGCCGAAAACGTTGGTTTCAATAAATAAATAAACTCATCAGTTGTTATAGTCGTTGGATTCATATATTTATTTATTGTACTCAAAAAGTCTGGTACTAGTATGATATTGTGATTACCTAGGAGCAAACCAGCGTTTTCATTATTGCAGAATATTGTGTACAGGTTGTTTATATTAAATGCTTATATATGCGCATTTTAGACCTATTGACCAAGGCTAACCCATAAAAGTACAAGCACTTATTTCCAATGGGGTTAGATGTGTTTTGCTGAAGGGACATCAATTAGAAGTAAAAGAGACAATGTTTTGATATAATGATTTCGGGTGGGACACCACACTCCTTGGTACTTTAACGTTCCCGATGTTTTGAACATATACACGCGAGACTACATCTGGGTAACCAAACAGTTCATCTCTGTTCGTGTGAAACACTGAAACACTGAAACGAATTTCAGAATTTCCAGTGCCCCAGTCAAGATTCGAACCAGGGACCTCCGGAATCGAGAACGTAAACTACTTGACCATGGTACCACCAAAATCCTGTCTTATCTCTTTAAACACCTGGTTCTCTTATATGTGGTTTTATTCTGTTAACAATTTGGATCGACCATATAAGGTATGTTTATGAAATTTATTCAATCTGCAGCGGTTTCAAAATGAGTCAGATGTTACCTAATGGCTATGTTGCTTTGGATGACTACACGCTTTAAATATCGTTTTGATTCAACCAACTTTAGTTCACATAGACTATTCACACAGTTAATTGAAACTAGTATATAACAGCCTGTTTACAAGGCTCATTATAAGTTTCATTCAGTAGAACTAAATTATGGTTGATCCATTAAACTGGATGCGAAGTGCCGGTTTTCAAACATTCACCAAAAATATTCACATTCAACAGACTCGTACATGTAACTATAATAATTGTTTGCTCGAAAAAGGGACCACCAGTCAAGTTATACTGATAACCAAAAGAAACAACGATGTACGTTAACTCATTGAGAGAGGAAAGTGTTCCTTTTGAAAAAAGATTATTGCTGACGTTTCCAAAGCTGTATGAGAGACGAGGCAAGCATTTGCGGGACAACACAAATTGTTTGTGAGTTGTCTGTACTTCAAACTGGACTGTTTTTAAAGTGATGAACAAGCATAATTCATTACAATACAAATATTTAAGATCCGTGAAGTTGGCAGCGGGTTACAAGTTCGTAGTTCGATATTCAATTTCTAACTGATCGCCAATACCGAACTAGCACAACGTTCGTTATTCGACACCCATTGGCCAATACCGAACTGGTGCCCAATCTGCTGCCAGCACCAAGTTCGATATTCAACCCAAACAAAAGGCGAATACCGAACTGGGGTCGAATCTGCTGCCAGCACCAAGTTCGATATTCAACCCAAAAAAAGCCGAATACCGAACTGGGGTCAATTCTGCTGCCAGCACCAAGTTCGATATTCAACCCGAAAAGAAGGCGAATACCGAAATGGGGTCGAATCTGCTGCCAGCACCAAGTTCGATATTTAACCCAAAAAAAGCCGAATACCGTACTGAGGTCAATCTCCTGCCAGCAGCGGGTTTGGTATTCAACTTGATAATATTGCGAATACCGACCTGGGTTCGAATCTGCTGCCAGCTGTGGGTTCGATATTAAACTAAAAAAAGGCGAATATCGAACTGGGTTGGATTCGTCTGCCAGTAGCGGGATTGATATTCAACTTGAAAAGATGACGAATACCGAATAAGGGTCGAATCTCTTCTGCCAGTGCAATTTGATGTTTCAGTCGTACTGGTTATGTGTAATTGATCTACTTCTTCAGTTATGTTACTGATCTGATCTACGAGTCGAACAGTCGATAAAACAATGTATTCTCATTTGTATAAAGCATGACATAAGAATGCTTTCGTCTTTATATTCCATTCTTGACTTATATTTCATGTATTGCTTTCAATCACTTATTTTAAGATTCTCAAGTAATAAACCAATTTACTGTTATCCATATTTTTTTCATTTACTTGTTATATCCATTGGGTCAGTAAATTCAGTTGAACCTGGACTATTATCTACCCAGTAAACAGTACGATTGGTGAATCAAACAGGTAGTCCTTGACCAGTTCGACTCGTAGATCAGATCAGTAACATAACTGTGTTGAATATCGAACTTGGTGCTGGCAGCAGATTCTACCCCAGTTCAGTATTCGCCTTTTTTTTGGGTTGAATATCGAACTTGGTGCTGGCAGCAGATTCGACCCCAGTTCGGTATTCGCCTTTTTTTGGGTTGAATATCGAACTTGGTGCTGGCAGCAGATTCGACCCCAGTTCGGTATTCGCCTTTTTTGGGTTGAATATCGAACTTGGTGCTGGCAGCAGATTCAACCCCAGTTCGGTATTCGGCTTTTTTTTGGGTTGAATATCGAACTTGGTGCTGGCAGCAGATTCGGCCCCAGTTCGGTATTCGGCTTTTTTGGGGTTGAATATCGAACTTGGTGCTGGCAGCAGATTCGACCCCAGTTCGGTATTCGGCTTTTTTTTGGGTTGAATATCGAACTTGGTGCTGGCAGCAGATTCGACCCCAGTTCGGTATTCGCCTTTTTTTTGGGTTGAATATCGAACTTGGTGCTGGCAGCAGATTCGACCCCAGTTCGGTATTCGCCTTTTGTTTGGGTTGAATATCGAACTTGGTGCTGGCAGCAGATTGGACACCAGTTTGCCATTGGCCAAAGGGTGTCGAATAACGAACTTTGTGCTAGTTCGGTATTGGCTATCAGTTAGAAATTGAATATCGAACTACGAACTTGTAACCCGCTGCAAACTTCACGGAGCTAAATAATTATTGAAGTCATCGGCACTTACAACTTGCAAAAGCAACATTATGTGAAGCAATTTTCCATGTATGTAACCAATCGTGCTGTCATATTCCCGAAGTAATCACAGTATTCTATTATAACAGCAGAACAGAACAGAACAGAACAGAACTGTATAACAGCGTGTGTCAGGGGCGTAGCTGAGTCAGTTCAGAGTGTACGCCCGTTTTGAGATTTATTTTTGGGAGTATATAACAACATGCTGCTCGTGAAATTAACTAACAAAGGTATTATGCGAGCGAAGCGAGGTAGAAACAATCAGTTAACCTGAGCAGCAAACACGTATACTCGTTCTCTACCTGATGATATGCACTTATTACAGTACGTACTAAGCGAGCGAAACGAGCTAGATAAAACATTGTTTGCTTGAGAAGTAGGCATAGATCTTTAAGTCATACAAGTTCCCTACTTGATGATGTCCACTTAGTAAAGTACTAAGCTACAATTAGCGTAGCGAGCTAGAAAAAACTGCTTGCCTGAGCAGCAGGTCGTACAAACATGCTCCCTACTTGATGATATTCACTTAGTAAAATACTGAGCGAGCGAAGCGAGCTAGAAAAAAAACTGCATGTCTGAGCAGCAGGTAATACAAACATGCTCCCTACTTGATGATATTCACTTAGTAAAATACTGAGCGAGCGAAGCGAGCTAGAAAAAAAACTGCATGTCTGAGCAGCAGGTCATACAAACATGCTCCCTACTTGATGATATTCACTTAGTAAAGTACTGAGCGAGCGTAGCGAGCTAGAAAAAACTGCATGCCTGAGCAGCAGGTAATACAAACATGCTCCCTACTTGATGATATTCACTTAGTAAAGTACTGAGCGAGCGAAGCGAGCTAGAAAAAAACTGCATGTCTGAGCAGCAGGTCATACAAACATGCTCCCTACTTGATGATATTCACTTAGTAAAGTACTGAGCGAGCGAAGCGAGCTAGAAAAAAACTGCATGTCTGAGCAGCAGGTAATACAAACATGCTCCCTACTTGATGATATTCACTTAGTAAAGTACTGAGCGAGCGAAGCGAGCTAGAAAAAAACTGCATGTCTGAGCAGCAGGTCATACAAACATGCCCCTACTTGATGATATTCACTTAGTAAAGTACTGAGCGAGCGAATCGAGCTAGAAAAAAACTGATTGCCTGGGCAGCAGGTCATACATACATGTTCCCTATTTGATGATATTCACTTAGTGAAGTACTGAGCGAGAGTAGCGAGCTAGAAAAAACACTGCTTGCCTGAGCAGCAGGTCATTCATACATGTTCCCTATTTGATGATATTCACTTAGTAAAGTACTAAGCGAGCGTAGCAAGCTAGAATGTTTGTATTTTTTGTGTCACATGTCACACAAACGTAACTCTGTTTTATCATATTTTATAAATCACAATATTCTAATAAATATATTGAGCGAGTTAGTACTGTTTATTTATTTAGGCAGCATGTAACACAGGTCTTCTCGATCTCTACCAGATGTAATTTGTTTTGATAGTTGATGAGCGAGCGAAGCGAGCTCGAGAAATATCGAGTTATACACTGAATCCAAAAGGGAGAGTGCTTCAAATATTTATGCCTAACCCTAGGGAGGCATCGATTTTTATTGCATTTTTGGGTCAGTAAATTTTACCATTTTTTTCACGGAGCGTACGCCCGGGCGTACGGGCGTATGCCTGGCTACGCGCCTGTGTGTGAAAAACAAGACTATGGTAACGGCAAGGGAGATAACTACGTTGAAGTGGGCCGTTTTTCGATGAAGCAGTATCAGAAAATAACTATGCGGTTTATTTTTCGATGAGTATACACTTATGACATTGTGTACATTGCAATGGTTGCGAAATTTAAAAAATACAAACTGTTCATCTCGGCCATAATAATTGGAAAATACATTTTAAGAGTAAATATTCCGGTATGGACTCCAATTACGTACCCGTGACCCCGGTTGTTCATTCACCACGGTACGTTTCTTTAGATTGTAAGAAATTAAACCACAAACATCAAATACAAGTCAATCAGTTCGTATTTCTGAAAGATTACACTATTGTTCATTCTATGTAATATGTCGTGATAAAGAATATATGTCTGCCTTTTTAAAATTTTGATGACATCATTGTGGAAATATATACATTTAGCTATAAAGTCAACATTGGTCGGAATGCAACAAAGCATTCACATTCGGGTACGCATTAGGGTAAAATTAATTGGATTAGTATCATTCTCCAGTATTATAAGCCCTGAAATATGCTCTCAAGTGATTATATAAATGACGTTTGCAATTTTAATTATTTAGTTAAATGATTGGCAATATTTAAGTTATGACAATGATTTGGTGTAAAATTTCCCACCTTTAATTCGTACTAGTGTTTATTGTAACACGGTTAATTCCTTAATATATAATATAAGTATATTAACTTAAAACCTATTGAAGGTGTACTAAATATGGCAATGAATGACTTAATACAAGGGGTTACATCAGGCTAAGTAAGGAACACTACTTGTCAGCCGGTCAATGATGTGTTATGGAGGTTAATCGTTACAGACAGCCACTTGACCGTACATCAAGTAGTCGTGAAGGGAGGATCAAATATAAAGATCGAGGGATAAATATATTCTGTACCTAGGACTTGGTATGTAAGTAAATGTAATAATAACAATGAAATATCAAAATTTAGAACTAGATGGTCGTGGCATTATATTAGTCATTGCAGAACACAAACTTTCTCACAGAATTATGTATTGGAAGCCAGTATTAAACATTACGTTGCATCGTTCTTAGTATTTCATTATGTCAGAATTCAAACGATCAGCCACTCAGTTTAACAAAACCTAATTTATATCATGTTGCATAAAATCTGCCGATCACAATTGTTACGTCATTGTAAGTGCCACTCTTTTTCTTATCAAACAGCGATACTATTTAAATATAGGTTGGGATCATCCACTACACTACACTACACTTGTTACACTACACTATATTAGTTACACTACACTGTACATAAATAGTTACACTACACTGTAAAAAACTAGTTACATTACCCTATACTGGTTACACTACCCTTTACTAGTTACACTACACTGTACAAGTTACACTCCAATAATTACACTACACTAGTTACACTACGCTATACAAGTTACACTGCACTGTACAAGTTACACTACACTAGTTACACTACACTACACTAGTTACACTAAGCTATACAAGTTACACTGCACTGTACAAGTTACACTACACTAGTTACACTACACTACACTAGTTACACTAAGCTATACAAGTTACACTACACTGTACAAGTTACAATACGCTATACAAGTTACACTACACTGTACAAGTTACTTTACACTGTACAAGTTACACTACACTGTACAAGTTACACTACATTGTACAAGTTACACTACACTGTACAAGTTACACTACACTGTACAAGTTACACTGCACTGTACAAGTTACAATACGCTATACAAGTTACACTACACTGTACAAGTTACACTGCACTGTACAAGTTACAATACGCTATACAAGTTACACTACACTGTACAAGTTACACTACACTGTACAAGTTACACTGCACTGTACAAGTTACAATACGCTATACAAGTTACACTACACTGTACAAGTTACACTACACTGTACAAGTTACACTGCACTGTACAAGTTACAATACGCTATACAAGTTACACTACACTGTACAAGTTACACTACACTGTACAAGTTACACTACACTGTACAAGTTACACTACACTGTACAAGTTACACTACACTGTACAAGTTACACTACACTGTACAAGTTACACTACACTGTACAAGTTACACTACACTGTACAAGTTACACTGCACTGTACAAGTTACAATACGCTATACAAGTTACACTACACTGTACAAGTTACACTACACTGTACAAGTTACACTACACTGTACAAGTTACACTACACTGTACAAGTTACACTACACTGTACAAGTTACACTACACTGTACAAGTTACACTACACTGTACAAGTTACTCTACACTGTACAAGTTACAATACGCTATACAAGTTACACTACACTGTACAATACCTTAAAAATCAATCAAAGTACTGAAAGTACTGACAGGCTGGCGAACTGCTAAAGAACAATAGCTTTTCAAGTAATATAACATCAAGTGGTTTTCTAAGTCGAAAGAGAGGTAAGTGCTGGACTTAACAAAAAAAATAAAAAAAAATAAAATTTTAAAAATATAAAAAAATTGGAGCGGCCGTGATTCGATCGCTGGACCTTAGCATAGCGAGTTGCTCAACCACTCGACCACAATCTCGTTGAAGAATGTTGACCTAAATAATTTACCATAATAAAATCATTGTTAATTGCGCGCGCTGTATCGCGTTAGTATATAACGCGTAGTAATAATTATCAACGCATTTAAACACATATTCTTTTAATTTCATACAATTTCCTTCCATTACAAGAAGAAACTAATATATTACAATCGAACAGAATAAATGAAACAAAGAAAGTTGAATGTTCTTATCTTGCAAAACTGACTAACGAGGAGGAACTATTTGCATCGAGTGTATAGATTCTGTGTTGTCAGTTTTGGGAGTAAATTCATCTTAGTGGATTTCATTTTTTAGGATTGTAATAGTCTGGCGCGAAATCGCCAGCCTAAAAACTGGTCGAGCAAAACTGTTGGGATTTTCCAGAATTATTGTTATACTTTTTTTATAAATATAACAGGTTTATATAGCTTGTACAGAAAAATCCAACACAGGTGAATCACCTTAAGTCTTAATGCATACCCTATACTTATACGTCCCTTTGAGGGCAAAAAACCTCCCTGCATGAATTAGTCACGGCTAAAAACACATGGTTTATCTATAGTGTGTTTCTAGTCTGTCTAACATATAAATGTGTATACAAACATAAAATGTCTAAAACAACACAATCAGGTCGACAAGTCGCTTGTTTTTAGCACAGATTGAAGGAATTAAATGCATAAAAAGGAATTTCTTACAAGAGTGTGCAAAAATGATCACCGAAAATGCATTTTATTTCATTTTTTATTGTAAGCAAAGGCTAGAGTTATCACCGGTGACTATACCCTATGTTTAGAAAGATTGTTTAATCAAGCCAAGAATAAAATCTAGCTAAAACGTTATATATACACGTATGTTATTTAATTGACCAAACATATTATCTAGTCGGGTGACCAGTTCAATTACATTACACTATCAATTCAGTTACAAAAGAAGAAGAAATGTCACTATATTTATGAATACACTATAACGCATGATGGATAGGGTGACCAAAAGCCGAAAATCAGGACGTAAAACTGGTGAAACAGTGAGTATTCGTGAACCAGTTACCAACAAGAAAAATGTCGTAAATACATGTTTCACCAATTCCAACTTTCAAAACCTTAACCATGCGCGCGTATAATACCAGTTCGCAATGGAACGCAAATAATAATGCTTCCTTTAGACTATTGGAAATGTTTTATGCAACTTCTATCGAAGCAGCATCGAGTACCCATATTTATCTCTTTTCTCCGACAATTTTACTGGTCGCAGTGCTTGTGTAGCATTAAGATTATCAAAGGGAAGTAACTCAAATAGTGTCACGATCGGTCAAAATTAGAGTTCTCTCCCCTTATCTGCTTTTAACAAGACATGCACTGGATAGAAATGTAAGGCATACATATTGTAATTAAAGACATCAATCAATAGATTAATCCATTCCAAATTAATGATATATTAAATAAAAGTGAACAGGGAGAATTCCATACACGTGTTTCCATTACTTGTATTATCATTTATCGTTCAAAACAGTTGAGTAATTCGTTAGAATGAGGTTCACCATTAAATGAAATAGAAATGTTCGGTATTTGAATAGCAGTAGTTGTTTATTATAGTGTCAAAGATATTTAAAGGGTCGGACAAGTTGATTTATGACAGTCATCCCATGAAAGAATTCTTACGCAACGTGAATAATATATTCTTTTAGTTTAGGTACTAAACTGACCTAAATTTATTAAAGGTTTTGAACGATGTTTCGCCAAAACCGATTCGTTCAAATTGGCGCGAAATATTTTGTTATTATTATCAGAAGAATGATAATAAAACTAGATGGAGGAGACATCGCCCTAAATGTGTCCTATCATTGGATTTTAGATGCTATTTGAGATTTCCTGCTTCTCTGTCTTTCTCAGAATATGTTGAATACAGAATAACTTATTTGTCTGAATGCTGCAAGTCTATGGTGTCCAGAGTGCAAAATATAGGGACCAGATAAATTCCGCCAATAAAAGTCCGAAATGGGCAAAAGGATCAAATGATCTGATAAAACTCAAGTACATACTTTGTTTATAGTGTCAGTATACCTTCCAATGTTGTACATCAACATACAATATATAGGTGTATAGCTTGGCTATTTTGACGTGAGTCTGACCTTAATGCAAGAATATATTACAAGGTTCTTGCTGAGAATATATCAATTTCCGCAAGCAAATCGTGCAATATCGGTATTTCAGATTTGTGTTTGTATTACATCTCGAGCGTCTTTGTGATACTCCCCGACTATGAAAACATACAATCGGTGTGGTAAACGTAGACAATATATCGACTGTTAAATTATGCTAATCAATAGGTCAGGCTCATGTCAAATTGGCCAAGCTATAGTACAGAAACGAGACACGTGTTATTAATTTTGGATGTAATCATATTCTCCAATCAGATGGACTTTTAGACATGATTAAAGTAAGTACAAAACACTTAGAATTAGATTTACTGCGTAATCCTGGAAGATTGAATTTCCAAAAATATCATAAAAAGGAAAGTAAATCGTAATAAAAAGCACCTTTTGCTAAAACGTATACGTTATATACATTTACAAAATGGTTATTGCTTTCCAAAAAATGATTTATATCAACAAAAACATTCGATATTTGTTTCTAACCAGTTTAATCGGTTACACTGCGGGATTTAGACACCTACACTGTATATCTACACCAAAAGCACGACAACTACACTGTATATCTACACCAAAAGCACGAC
Source organism: Spisula subtruncata (assembly GCA_963678985.1). NCBI lineage: Eukaryota > Metazoa > Mollusca > Bivalvia > Venerida > Mactridae > Spisula > Spisula subtruncata. The sequence continues at coordinate 24,677,256 of OY787661.1, forward strand.
AACTACACTGTATATCTACACCAAAAGCACGACGACTACTACACTGTATATCTACACCAAGAGCACGACGACTACACTGTATATCTTCACCAAAAGCACGACAACTACACTGTATATCTACACCAAAAGCACGACAACTACACTGTATATCTACACCAAAAGCACGACGACTACTACACTGTATATCTACACCAAGAGCACGACGACTACACTGTATATCTACACCAAAAGCACGACGACTACACTGTATATCTACACCAAAAGCACGACGACTACACTGTATATCTACACCAAAAGCACGACGACTACTACACTGTATATCTACACCAAGAGCACGACAACTACACTGTATATCTACACCAAAAGCACGACGACTACTACACTGTATATCTACACCAAGAGCACGACGACTACACTGTATATCTACACCAAAAGCACGACGACTACTACACTGTATATCTACACCAAGAGCAAGACAACTACACTGTATATCTACACCATAAGCACGACGACTACTACACTGTATATCTACACCAAAAGCACGACAACTACAATGTTTATCTACACCAAAAGCACGACGACTACACTGTATATCTACACCAAAAGAACGACGACTACACTGTATATCTACACCAAAAGCACAACGACTACATTGTATATCTACACCAAAAGCAAGACAACTACACTGTATATCTACACCAAAAGCACGACAACTACAATGTATATCTACACCAAAAGCACGACGGCTGCACTGTATATCTACACCAAAAACAAGACAACTTCACTGTATATCAACACTAAAAGCACGACGACTACACTGTATATCTACACCAAAAGCACAACCACTGCACTGTATATCTACACCAAAAGCACGTCTACCACACTGTATACATACACCAAAAGCACGACAACTACACTGTATATCTACACCAAAAGCACGACAACTACACTGTATATCTACACCAAAAGCACGACGACTACACTGTATATCTACACCAAAAGCACGTCTACCACACTGTATATCTACACCAAAAGCACAACGACTACACTGTATATCTACACCAAAAGCACGACAACTACTATGTATATCTACACCAAAAGCACGACGACTACAATGTATATCTACACCAAAAGAACGACGACTACTACACTGTATATCTACACCAAAAACAAGACAACTACACTGTATATCTACACCAAAAACAAGACAACTACACTGTTTATTCCAAGATAAAATTTCAAAACAACAACTGGCAGCAGTAATAACAATTTAATTCTATAATTATCTTTATATACAAAATGGCTAGCGAATATTGTTTATAATACATGTAATATATATAGGCTTGCCTTATTGCGATTATGAATTAAATTAAAGTGGCGAAGAATGGCCATGTTGACTTTTACTCTAACAGGTAACGCTGTTAGAGGTGAAAACGCCTTACGCAAGGTAGCAACCGAGGGCATATAAGATTTATTATCAAACTTTAACATTAATTTACTGTAACAAGAAACCGAGTACACTCCGATTACACATAGAAACCGAGTACGCTCCAGGTACTCATAAAAAATACCGAGTACACTCCGAGTACCCATAAAAGAGACCGAGTACGCTACAGGTACTCATAAAATACCGAGTACACTCCGAGTACCCATAAAAGAGACCGAGTACGCTACAGGTACTCATAAAAATACCGAGTACACTCCGAGTACCCATAAAAAAGACCGAGTACGCTACAGGTACTCATAAAATACCGAGTACACTCCGAGTACCCATAAAAGAGACCGAGTACGCTACAGGTACTCATAAAATACCGAGTACACTCCGAGTACCCATAAAATACCGGGACGTACGCTCCAGGTACCCCGTAATAAAACCAGGTACGCTCCAGGCACCATATAAAGAACCATGTCTACAGTAAGTATGTATTTTAACCAAATGTGACTTATCTAAACAGATGAGACCTTTTAAGAGATGCCATTTTTCTAGTTGAGTCAACGCTCGGACAAGTCTTAAACGCTCATAAAAAACTACAGTCAAGTGACTGAATTTTGTAACCACAGGAACCTCAGTCTCGACTGGTAACAGCTGTCGAAACCGAGAGAAAACCCATGGAAATGCAAAATATATGTTTTGTATTGATTCATTTTTAATAAAAATAATAGATATGCCCTCGGTTGCATCCCCACTACAGAATTTTACGCCAACATGACAATGTATGTAATAAATGATAAAATATCTACTATAATTAGATAAATGCATGAGTAAGGCAAGTGCTATATCTAGATATGGTTATTAATTGTTTATTGGCTATTAAATCACCGTTAAGACACAGTTCTGGTCACTGGTAGAACGACTACTATCACGTCCTTTGCTACAAATGTACTTTCCGAACTTCACATTATAGGCTTCATGTCTTTTCCTTTTCAGCATCTAATATATACACATTCACGACACTAAGAACATCATATTAAACACTAATATTATCATAATTAACACTGATACCATGGTAATCACAACACAAAAACACATTATCAGCATTATTCCCATACGTAAGAATCACCTTGCACACGAAGAGTTCCTATACGTGAATTCCATGAAGACTGGATGCTATCTGATGCCGGATCTGTCCTCATAGTTACCATATTGAACCATCTTGTGTCGTATATTGTGTAGTTTACTTCCAGTACAACCTCAACGTGACCATGTGTCTGTTCTGGCCAACATACGTATGCCAATGTTACTGACTCTCTCAATATCAAACTGAAATAACAACAAACGGATCGGCAGAAAAATGACTCATACAGCATAATAATAGTAACTGCTATTTGCCATTAAACATAGTTAGACTATTAACATTGATAATAAATAATAATGACTGATATTGCCTGAAGGGTGCGGTAGGGTGGGTTTAAAGTTCGTCGTTTGCTGCCGAACAAGCAAGTGAGCCGACGTGGCAATCATGTGAGTTCACGCTCAGTGAATATCGTATTCTCGCGAGAATTACCATGGAAACGATAGCGTCGCCGGGTAGCGATAAACGCACCATGTGTATATAATACCCGGAGATCCCGTGAAATTCCGCCGTAATAAATTAGATTAATGCATAAGTGAATTAATCTTTATTATTCCAAGATAAAATTTCAAAACAACAACTGGCAGCAGTAATAACAATTTAATTTTATAATTATCTTTATATACAAAATGGCTAGCGAATATTGTTTATAATACATGTAATATATATAGGCTTGCCTTATTGCGATTATGAATTAAATTAAAGTGGCGAAGAATGGCCATGTTGACTTTTACTCTAACAGGTAACGCTGTTAGAGGTGAAAACGCCTTACGCAAGGTAGCAACCGAGGGCATATAAGATTTATTATCAAACTTTAACATTAATTTACTGTAACAAGAAACCGAGTACACTCCGATTACACATAGAAACCGAGTACGCTCCAGGTACTCATAAAAAATACCGAGTACACTCCGAGTACCCATAAAAGAGACCGAGTACGCTACAGGTACTCATAAAATACCGAGTACACTCCGAGTACCCATAAAAGAGACCGAGTACGCTACAGGTACTCATAAAAATACCGAGTACACTCCGAGTACCCATAAAAAAGACCGAGTACGCTACAGGTACTCATAAAATACCGAGTACACTCCGAGTACCCATAAAAGAGACCGAGTACGCTACAGGTACTCATAAAATACCGAGTACACTCCGAGTACCCATAAAATACCGGGACGTACGCTCCAGGTACCCCGTAATAAAACCAGGTACGCTCCAGGCACCATATAAAGAACCATGTCTACAGTAAGTATGTATTTTAACCAAATGTGACTTATCTAAACAGATGAGACCTTTTAAGAGATGCCATTTTTCTAGTTGAGTCAACGCTCGGACAAGTCTTAAACGCTCATAAAAAACTACAGTCAAGTGACTGAATTTTGTAACCACAGGAACCTCAGTCTCGACTGGTAACAGCTGTCGAAACCGAGAGAAAACCCATGGAAATGCAAAATATATGTTTTGTATTGATTCATTTTTAATAAAAATAATAGATATGCCCTCGGTTGCATCCCCACTACAGAATTTTACGCCACAAAATGAAAAATATATAATTAAGCTTCGATATCCCTATTTCTTATTTATCTATTTTTTATTTCCCCAAAATTCTTATAATATATAACTTAAAATGCCTTCGCGAATGGCGTCATTATAGAATTCCAAACCAACGTCGGACAAGTGTATACCGTCATCGCGGAAGAAACCGAGTGTAAGAACGTCGATGTCGACCGTAATATGCCCGTTGGATTGTTTTCGGCCCATCTGGTTCACCCGTTTACGCTTTTTCTCTATGGCTTTCAAACTACAGGCGTGTTCTCCCCAGGTAACTCTGGGGAGAATGTCAACCCATATTATTTTTACTTCTGGAAATGCTTGATGAACATAAGTAACAGCCTCTATTATTATCTTAAAAATACATTTTAAGGAATGTTTTGTAAGATCATTGCCACCTAGATGGAACAATATAACTTTAGGACAACTCCTAAACAGGACGGGAATTTGCAAAGAGCTAATTAAATCGTCCAAACTCATACTCCGCTTACACCACCAAGCCATGGTGAGGTTGTCCGGCAACTTCAAATTCGGCATTACTCTTTCGGCGGCTCGCACCCCAGCCCAATATGGAATTTAATCCCCGATAAACCATACGTCTGTAAAGACATTATTAAAGCCTGTCAGTTACGATAGTCCTATCACCATAGCGACACTAGCTATACCGTGCATGATAATTGTATATATATAATACCATGAATATAATCACCCGCTAGACAAACCTGGCCTAAAGTACGGTTAAACCCGTATGTATGTGTTATAGGCGGGGGAGTGCCACCTTCCCAGTTTCATAATGGCTGACTCCGACAGTCCCATTAAAGCTAATTGCGTAGCCCTGCCTATGCGAAAACTATGGGTTTTAACATTTGAGTGGTTATATTGAGAACGGTCAATACATTTTTTCAGCACTGCTGCAAATTGATATCTGGTGGCTACTGCCCCGTTACTATGAATGAACAGCGGACCGGTTTGACTCGATTTATAAAAAAAAGATATTTCTGTAACGAATGAACAGGACATATGCTTCCATCCCGCTCACACGGTAACTTTAAAATCACCGGATTACCACGTTGATTTGTTTTAAACCTACTCATGGAAATCAAAACATGTTTGTTTGGTATATCAAGAGTTACGTCTCTTGATTGTAACATGTTAACTTGACCCTTGGTAGAGACTAATTCTCCTACGCGAAATAGGCCAAAATATGCCAGGCAAAACATAGCCTTAAATAACTGATATTCGTAAGCATCATGACAAATCGTGGGTAGAAGCTTACATATTTCCTTTAACATATCCATAGTGATCGGGGCTCTCGTATCGAATGTGCGGCGTGATCTATGACAACCCTCCAATAGCTTTTTGACAATAAAGGCTTGAGAAAAATCTGGCCAATTATTAATTTTATGAAAGAAAGCCAGACCAGAAATATATGTTGCTATTGTTCTAGCTGACAAGGCCTTTTCAAAACAATACGTAATGAACAAAACCACCTCGTTTAAAGGGAGTGGCCAGTTATTTGGTAAGTTATACGAGCCCCTGAATGACTGAAACTTGTTCCTTGCCGTAGAATAGGTCGAAGCGGTATTTTCCGCTATTCCTGCACTGGCCAAGTATTTAGATCTGCTTCGAAGATGTTCCAAAGAAAGTTCGGTATTACCGATGGATATAGATCCGCCTCTGGAGCTAGCTTCCTGAACCGTGAGAACTGAAAACGAGATAGTGAATCACTTATTTCGTTTTTTGCCCCGCTGATGTGTGAAGCTTTTACCCAACAATTATAATGCAAACATTGTAACGTAAATACCCTCATTAACATCATGACTGCGGGTGATTTAGAGGTCATGGTATTTAATATATGGACTACTGCCTGATTATCGCAGTAGAAACGAATTTTCTTGTTACGTAGCTCATTACCCCAAATAAAAATTGCCGCGACAATAGGAAACAGTTCAAGCACTGTAATGTCTTTGGTAAAGCCATTTTCATGCCACACGTCCGGCCATTTCGCGTTACACCAATGCCCCTTAAACCAAATACCAAACCCTATAGCACCCGCGCTATCTGTATGAAATTGCTCGTCATCATTAGACACCCAAAAACGGTCGTGAAAGACTGAGACACCATTATGTCCACTGAAAAAAACGCATCCACATTTTGAGATCAGATTTCATTTCCTTATTAACACGCACGTAATGATACATATGTTTTACGCCGCATGTGGCATTTATAAGGCGCCTACAAAATGGCCTACCTATAGGAATTGCCCGACAACAGAAGTTCAAAGACCCTATAAGTGACTGTATGACCCTCAAACAAACCTTCTTTTGCGACAGAACGAACTCGATTTTTTGAACGACTTCCGTTATTTTATCGAGAGGTATCCGAACCTCCATTTTTATTGAATCTAGCTCTAAACCTAAGAAAATAATAATTTGAGTCGGGCCTGCTGTTTTCTCGTCCGCTAGCGGAACGCCCAAGTTGTCCATAATTGATTTGAATAACACCATCAACTCTTTACAAGACTTGTACGTTTTTTCGCCCCCTAAGAAATCGTCTAGATAATGTATTAGGTGGCCCGATTTCATTTTGGTTTTAACGCAAAACTCAAGGAAGGTTGAAAAATTTTCAAATAAATTCGGGGAAATACTACAGCCGAATGGAAGAGCCTTATCGAAGAAAATTTTATCCTCCACCATAAATCCCAATAGTTCGAAATCCTGTGGGTTAATTGGTAGCAAACGAAATGCATCTTTTATATCCGATTTAAACAAGTAACAATTTTTTCCCAGTTCCTGAATGATATGAATTGCTTGGTCGAATTCTGTGTATTTAACCGAACATAATTTCGGGTCAATGAAATCGTTGATCGATGACCCCTCTGGGTAAGAAAGATGATGTATCAGACTAAACTCCCCGGGTGTTTTCTTTGGTACCACGCCGATCGGAGATATTTGAATGTTTTTCATCGGACTAACGGTAAACGGGCCAGCCGCACGACCGGCATCGATTTCTTTTTGTACTTTTTGTAGGACAATCTCGGGGAATTGTCTAGCCGACACCAAATTCTTTGAAAAGCGTGTCCCACGTGGACCAGTATAATTTAAACGAAAGCCGTGTGTAAAACCTTCTAATAGTATTAGTGCATCACGGGATTTGTAATCAGACAACCAGTGGTTTAAAGATTGGATATTAATAGGTGAAGGAGCTAATTTCGTCGGATTATTCATAAGCGACGGTATGTTATTATTTACTATATGAACCGCGTTGACCACGGCTGGTTATATCCCCGCCCTCTGTATGGGCGGCGGCCTCGAAAGGGATTTCCAGTAAAACCTTGTTGGGTATTATGACCCGCATTATATGTTTGCGATTGACCGTAAGTACCCTGTTGGTACCCGAAACGTGAAGGACCTGACTGAGTACCTGTGTGACAGTTCATTATGTTATGCGTGCCGCCACAATTAATACATGCGTGGTTATATTTACAACTCGGCCAGCTACATGAGCCTTTATTAAAAGCTACACATATGTTCTGCGATTGACCATGCTTCCGCGACTCGACCCCAAATTGTTTATACCTATATGTATCTTGCATTGAAGGCAAACACCTAGACCACAAGCCTTGATTAATCACCGACCACGACGACGGTGTGGTGGCCTGACGAAGGCGAAACTGCTGGTCGTATATTTTCCAAAATTGTCCCCCCTGGCGGGACGCACATTCTCGTATAACATAAAAATAATGCAACATTTCATGTATCTTTGAGGGGTGTGTGGACAAATAGATAGACATATAGACAATAAACGCGTCTGTCCAGCGTTCAATAGTTCCGATATCATCTTTACATACCGTGGGCCGGACGGCAATCGTACCGTCGGTATTTAATTTGAGCGTACTACCGGAATATAGCTCGGCCAGTTCCACCGCACCCTTTATGAGCAAAGAAAGATTGACGTACTCGCCTTTACAGATTTTTTGTTTTAGAGTAGGCGGTACATGTAACGTAATATCGTCTTGGGCGACACGTGTCAGCTCGTGACCTTCAAAAAGCATGTTTTCAACATTTTGTGTTTCATTAAACGTGAACATATTAGCACTGGGTTGCATTACAGGCGGCAAACATGTACCGTTATATGGCAACGCCCCTACATCTAAATTTCCTAGAGGCAGGGTCTGAGCATTACCGGCGTTAGACAAAATACGGGTCTCCACGGGACTAGTATTAGTGATGCTACTGTTCGAACTAGCATTAACCTGGTCTTGTTCCGCATGAACCTGAGCCTCACAAATAATTTCATTAAAATCTATAACGTTATGATTTATACCTCTCGCTGGCTCCGTCCCGTCATCCAACGCCGGTCTAGCTCGCTTAGCACTGGCCCTAGTCCTCGGCCCCGTTGCTTCTGCACCGCGCCTTCTCTTTGCACCTTGTCCTCGACCCGGCATCATAAAGTATTGCTCGATAGCCAAAGTTTTAATTAATTTTCTTTAAAGTTCGTCGTTTGCTGCCGAACAAGCAAGTGAGCCGACGTGGCAATCATGTGAGTTCACGCTCAGTGAATATCATATTCTCGCGAGAATTACCATGGAAACGATAGCGTCGCCGGGTAGCGATAAACGCACCATGTGTATATAATACCCGGAGATCCCGTGAAATTCCGCCGTAATAAATTAGATTAATGCATAAGTGAATTAATCTTTATTATCTACACCATAAGCACGACGACTACTACACTGTATATCTACACCATAAGCACGACGACTACACTGTATATCTACACCAAAAGCACGACGACTACACTGTATACATACACCAAAAGCACGACAACTACACTGTATATCTACACCAAAAGCACGACGACTACACTGTATATCTACACCAAAAGAACGACGACTACACTGTATATCTACACCAAAAGCACGACAACTACACTGTATATCTACACCAAAAGCACGACGACTACTACACTGTATATCTACACCAAAAGCACGTCTACCACACTGTATATCTACACCATAAGCACGACGACTACACTGTATATCTACACCAAAAGCACGACAACTACACTGTATACATACACCAAAAGCACGACAAGTACACTGTATATCTACACCAAAAGCACGACGACTACAATGTATATCTACACCATAAGCACGACGACTACACTGTATATCTACACCAAAAGCACGACGACTACACTGTATACATACACCAAAAGCACGACAACTACACTGTATATCTACACCAAAAGCACGACGACTACACTGTATATCTACACCAAAAGCACGACAACTACACTGTATATCTACACCAAAAGCACAACGACTACACTGTATATCTACACCAAAAGCACGACGACTACACTGTATATCTACACCAAAAGCACGACAACTACACTGTATATCTACACCAAAAGCACGACGACTACACTGTATATCTACACCAAAAGCACGACGACTACACTGTATATCTACACCAAAAGCACGACAACTACACTGTATATCTACACCAAAAGCACGACGACTACACTGTATACATACACTAAAAGCACGACAACTACACTGTATATCTACACCAAAAGCACGACAACTACACTGTATATCTACACCAAAAGCACGACATCTAAACTGTATATCTACACCAAAAGCACGACGAATACACTCTATGTATATGCACCACATTCAACGACTGCATGTATAGAGCAAAGTACACACCAAAATCACAACGACTGCATGATAGAGCAAAATGCACACCAAAATCACAACGACTGTATGTATAAAGAAAGTACACACCAAAATCCAAACGACTGTATGTATAGAGCAAAGTACACACAAAATCACAACAACTGTATGTATAGAGCAAAGTACACACCAAAATCACAACAACTGTATGTATAGAGCAAAGTACACACCAAAATCACAACGACTGTATGTATAGAGCAAAGTACACACCAAAATCAAAACGACTGTATGTATAGAGCAAAGTACACACCAAAATCACAACAACTGTATGTATAGAGCAAAGTACACACCAAAATCACAACGGCTGTATGTATAGAGCAAAGTACACACCAAAATCACAACGGCTGTATGTATAGAGTTAAGTACACACCAAAATCACAACGGCTGTATGTATAGAACAAAGTACACACCAAAATCACAACGACTGTATGTATAGAGCAAAGTACACACAAAATTACAACGACTGTATGTATAGAGCAAAATACACACCAAAATCACAACGGCTGTATGTATAGAGCAAAGTACACACCAAAATTACAACGGCTGTATGTATAGAGCAAAGTACACACAAAATTACAACGACTGTATGTATAGAGCAAAATACACACCAAAATCACAACGACTGCATGTAAAGAGAAAAGCGCCCATTAAAACACAATTACTGTACATGTATAGAGCAAAGTGCACAAAGGTACTATCATCAGCGGCTTAAATTGATGAACTCACCATCCTTAGCCCATTCAATCAATTTGCCAGAAACTTGAAATCTTGTTTAGTTTCAAATGTTAGCTTTGTGTAATTGTTACTCACATGAGTTGTGGTTGGTTGGTTGGATCGACAGATTTATGTCTGGGAGATTGTTGCCCTGGATGATACATGTATGGTACCTGCTATAGTGCTGGACAGTGCACAATACATATATATTGTCCATAACAACAAACTATCCAACAATAACAAGATAGTCGCAAAGTTATTGAACATAGGAGTGCTACCAAACAGTAATGTTACATATGTAGATTATGCTTAGTCTGCAACTATGTTATATAAGCACGAACATATTCACCTTGTATTCAAACCTGGTATATGTAACTGATTTTAACAGTTTATTTCAGACGTGTCTGAAATAATTGCAATTCGGCCTTTGGTTTTGCAAGCGGTGTGTATTGCGAATTTGTACCCGGTGTACCGGAAAGATACGACTTGCTCGCGGACTTCGATATATTCCGCACAAACAAGACCACGTTACTTCATTCGGACTTTACCCTACGTGATCTGCTGATGCTCTACCGTATATAAACAGCAGACTCTTCACCTCACCACTGACTGTAATTACACGCATGTCTTTATACACATTTTATGTTAGTAAATTAATAAATTAATCGAGCTATTAGATGATCATGTGCGTTTTTATTGAGGATTAACCGAGTTGATGCTTGATGTACATCACCTCCATTAAGTATGTATGGTTAGTTTGACGTCATTCAGTATGTATGGTTAGTTTGACGTCATTCAGTATGTATGGTTAGTTTGACGTCATTAAGTATGTATGGTTAGTTTGACGTCATTCAGTATGTATGGTTAGTTTGACGTCATTCAGTATGTATGGTTAGTTTGACGTCATTCAGTCGACATATTGTTGATGAACAAGTGTGTATCTTGTAGTTTTATCAAATGTTGACATGGTTCGATAGTTTCTGATATCTTGGAATGCTGTATATCTAAAGTTAATGTTGTCTGCAATTATACGGACCGCACTTTGATCATGATATACATGATGAAACAATAAAGGTACAGATTTCAAAATTGTGAAGGGGCACATACATGTATATATACACCATTTAACAAAATTGCAGAGTGAAAAAAATCCCTTGGTGTTTTTCTTAAGTCATGTTCAACAATAAAATTGTGTACTGAGCTAGTTTGTACTTCAAGAAATATTTCTTGAAAGCATCGATTACGCAAATACACCCTTCAGTCCTGCCCTCGGCACTAACGCCCTACAGAAAAGGAAGTAACATTACATTTCCCAAAGTAATTTTACAGAACAGTACTTTGGTATATAAAAACGAACCCAAATTGTTCACGTAGTTTATTGTGACTTTGGCTTCGTAACCACTGGTGGCCGTACCACTTACAGTGGTGTTTGTTCTACGACCATTTGTGACGAAAATAACAATGGTTGTTTTGCAATTAGAATGATGTATCTAGTATAAAGGTTTATTCTTGAATAAGTGTTAAATCCAGGTTAAACTAAAACATTTTTTTACAATCCATAACTATTAGGAGGGAGGAAAGTAATGTAGAGTTACTTTCCTTGACAAATCAGGAGAAGCAACTGTGTTCGACTTATTCAATGTCGGTAAGAGTGACTCCTCATGAAATTCAGGGGAGATTACTATGGAGCCCAGATTTACTTCCCTCGGCACATCAGGAATGATAACTGTGTTCGGCTAATTCTAAGTCAGTGGAGAGTTATTTCCCTTTGAAAATATGGGGAAGCAACTGCGCTCGACTTATTTTAAGTCGGTAACAGTGACTTCTTCCTGAAATTCTTTTTCCAGTTTTCTCCGAGCCGATAGTATATTTTACAGTTTTTGGTACTGGACCACAACATGTTCTGCAGGTATAAGTTAAGAAAATCTATAACACATCACAACAGGACACAGTCTATCAATCTATAACACATCACAACAGGACACAGTCTATCAATCTATAACACATCACAACAGGACACAGTCTATCAATCTATTACACATCACAACAGGACACAGTCTATCAATCTATAACACATCACAACAGGACACAGTCTATCAATCTATTACACATCACAACAGGACACAGTCTATCAATCTATTACACATCACAACATGGCACAGTCTATCAATCTATAATACATCACAACAGGACACAGTATATCTATTACACATCACAACATGGCACAGTCTATCAATCTATTACATATCACAACAGGACACAGTTTATCAATCTATAACACATCACAACAGGACACAGTATATCTATTACACATCACAACATGGCACAGTCTATCAATCTATTACACATCACAACAGGACACAGTCTATCAATCTATTACACATCACAACAGGACACAGTCCATCTATTACACATCACAACATGGCACAGTCTACCAATCTATTTCACCTCACAACAGGACACAATATATCACTCTTTTACACATCACAGAGGACGATGCATTGTTTAAGCAACATTCTTAAAAGAAACTGATACGTGGCGGAGTGTTTCAGACGGAGTTTGGTAACAAGAACATATCAATCTAGTACACATCACAGAAGACGATGCACTGTTGTACGTTCACGGTTGCGAAGTGTTTCAGACGGAGTTTGGTAACAAGAGCATGTGTATCGTCTGTCCCATTTATCCACAATCAATATCATCATTTAAAGTTTACTCACACTAAGCATGTTTTGATGTTGAAGAGTGTTTGACACCTTAAAACACTACTGAATCGTAAATGTCAAATACATTCGACCATTACCCTGCTTTACATATTTACTCTTTTTATCTAAACACCTAAACAATACACTCCACATCAGCTTCACAACATGGTCTTACCAATCCATTAAAAACTTCTACCCATAAAATAGTAACATTTAGTTCATCTTCGTAGCTTGTGCAAGTTTGGTCGCTTGAATCCTTTATTTTATTAGTACATACTACGGGATTTCCAGTTTGAACTGTGGATGCGTTGTACTCCTGTCTTCTGTATCATTATATGCATGTATGTTCAGCTGCTTTAATGCATCGATTGCTGTCAACAGTTGAATTGTGATGTTTTCCTACAAACAATATAGGAATGTTGCGGTGAGCGGTTCTTTGCTGGTTACTTTTTAGAAGCCGTTTATTGCTGTCGAAATAATTGTACAATATACAAGTAGTTCTTTTAGCAGTACTTGACCTGTTATTGTCTTTTCGCCTTCGCTTACTTTCATATTTTCTCCTGGTTGTGTATTTGTTTGTTTGTTGTCATCATCAAACAACTGTCTTTATAACATGATAACGCAATTGAAATAATCAAGTACTACCCTTCAATTTATTTAGAATTTCTTTCCACGCTGCAAACCTATTGGAAATTTCATTACAATAAATCGACTGGAATTCATTCAATAGTTCACTAAACTATTAATATTCTTTCCATTGAACTAGATTCAGATAAAGTGGTAGACAAATCGAGCAGACACTTATTGATACAGATTTCGGCTACCTTATTCCCCGTAATCGACAAGAGGAAACCTTTCCATAAGTACAATTGTGTCTCCTAACTAAAGAGTGGCGTCACGAATATCAAGCGTTTGGAGGATCACGAGCGGCGCGTCTCGGCACCATGGCGAGATTCTACGGGTTTATAGGTGATATATTACCAATCCTGAAAGGATTATCAATAACTTCTATAAAATCAGGTATATCTGGTAATAAACTAACATTCATGGCATAGCCTGCGTTACAAACTATACGATAGTGCAGTGGAACTCAAATACGGCTATTAGCGATTTTGCAGTAAAGATGAAAACGACTGACGTTTGAACTGAGAAGGGAAAATCTGTCGCGATCTCGGAGTTTACTCTGTCTGGCTTATTTCATATCCATTCTTTTACTGATCAATTACTTTGAAATTGAAAATTCTTGTTTTTGAAGTAGTCAGAATGAGCGTAAATACCTTCTTGATTGGAAACTCTTTGAGAAAAGTATATATTCTAAGATTTTATAAAAATAGAAAACTGGTAGCCTTAGGTAAAGTCTTTATAACCTACACGGCGACAGGGTGGTTGATATCCTTGTCGGAACTACTGATTCCTCCCGTGAACATGTACATATAGACGTTTTATCATTGCATTTTGAAATAGCTTCAAATAGATACATAGATATGCTGTTGATAGTGTCAGCTAGTGATTTATTCTCTGTTTTGTCTCCATCAATCCACTGTAAAATACAGATCAGTCATATATGAACCACGGAGGGAAACGTAGCCATTATTCAGCCAATGTACGGGTATATTGGTCACTTTATACAAAAAGGGCTAACTTAAGCTAGTTTTGAGATGAGTAGCTCGAGACGTTTTCAAAATTTGCTTCATTGTTGACAATAAATACGTGTATGTTTTACTGAGTAATTTGAGAGACAAGCAGATTTGTTTGTATATTTTGTCTATTTTATAGATACATGTATTTAACATAATAGACTATAAGGATATAATAAAGTATATACCAATATTCTTTGTTTGGTTTTATTTACTTTCACCAAGTGTGAAACAGTTTGCAATAATTAAATCGTTCGTTTATTGTCTCGAATATTGTAGAACTGGTAGATGAAATTCTGCATTCTGTTTAGCTAGGAATGTCGGTCTGAGAATCAACCAAAATACCATCTTATGTACAAATGTATATAGTTCCTGCAGGGTTTTAGTGATGTTGGTACTGTATTTGAATGATTTAAAATCCATTGATATCGATTGGATTGCATGTGCCTCCCACATTACAACCGAAGGCTTTGCTCGGCAAAATCTGCAATTGAGTTGTAACGATTTTTTATAAAGAGATAGAGTGACATTTCAGTATCATGTTTTCGATTACTGTTTTAGGTGACAGTTTAAGACATCTTGTGACTAGGATCCGAATAACATCGTGTTCCAGTATGTACCAGCACATAATGTCGCAACCGTTTATAGGAACAGTTGTTGTGATATCCGAGTAATGTATCTTGCGTTCAATTTCACACTACATAGGCATGGTGTTGTACAGTATAGATTCGAATCCCACTATATTGGTGCAAACTATTTGTGTATACGCTAGGACATTATTCACGTCATCATCATGTATAATGTACACCCGATCAGCAGTACCAGGAACATTGTACGTAAGATACAGTACAACCTCATACAAATACTACACAATTTTTCAGGTCCATTTTCACTAATTATGAGACAAGTGTGCAAGGTTCTCAAAGGATGGTCATATTATCGAGGTTTTACTGTGTATAAAATGTAAAATAGATCAAGTATTAAACGGTTTGAACATTTATTACAATATTAATCATAAATAAATTATTACAAATCCACGATAGAATATACAGACAATAACCAATTTATCACAGATTTTCTCCATATAAAATCATATCCACAAGCATACATAAAACAATTAGCATGCATACTTAGTTAACTCATCAAACCATTTATTATAATGTTCGTAGTCTGGCTGACATCACTTAGCATATAATCGTTCTGAAAGAATATAATATTATAGTTTGATACTACATATTCAGGTTACAAACACAAATTATTCGCATTAATGATAAAGACCATATGCAGTGCAACCTCTCCGAAGCGACACAATTCTATCAAGTGACAACCTCTCTTAAGAAATACTTGTTGCCAGTAAGAAACCATTCATCAAATATATACAAATTCAACAATTACATAAATGTTCGACATATAAAAATACCCATATTCATATCAAATGATGTTATAGCATTCCTCGAAATATGCACATTTTGAAAGGAATATTTGTTATTACGCTTCCACTTAGAATACCAAACATAGTAATAATAAAGCCTCTGATAAGAAACACGTAAGACGAGTATATTTAATTTGGCGTTCTAATGGAGTTTGATTATATAAAACACCGATCTTTGCATGTGTAATGGATGCTTGCATTTTTACAATCAATTAGTTATTACCAAAAAAAACCGACACGTTTCTTTTTTAGCGATAGCTCGGTTGATAAGCACTAACTAGACTGAACGCACCAGGGGAACCTACAGACCAATAGTACATGAACCCGCATCGTTCCAACCAACTAAACATAATCAAGATATCATCCAAAAACAATAACTGTCAATAACCCGAAACAATTCGTCAAACAGACCAGGCCAACATGAATAAAACAATAGTGTATTTAAAGTCTACATCAAGGCAAATCTCGCTGATTATATACCCTCCCAAACCATCACATTAAATGCTATAACATCACACCATTTCAAAAGATTATTTTGTTCGTATAAGTGCAAGCACTCGGTATTACGTCTGCTTTATTCCCCCAGCACGAGGCGCGTTCCTGTGGTTATGGACTAGATCTTAACGTGTCTATATTCCCTGCCATTCATCTTTACCTTCATCATTGCCTATTACCGCCAGAAGTTATACATTTGCCACTTGTTTTAACACTTAAATCCCCGAGAAAATATACACTCAAGCCGACAAAACTTCCCATTGTATGTCTATCTTTTTATTTATTATCAGCATTATAAAGCCAACAGTCTCCACGTATAGAAGGATACAGCACTACCCAGCTATTTATCTTATGTTTCCAACAGCGAGAAACTACAAGCTTTATCCCATGTTACTGCCTAATCCTATTACTCAGATTGCTCGACTTTTTGCCATTGCGTTCCGCCGCACACTTATTTCGATAGATAATCGCCACTGAACCAACCAACGATTAATCTAATATACGACCAGGAATACTTTCAATCTATAACATGCCCTCACACTAACTCCTACTTCAATTATTTTGAAACATGAAAAAGAAATAAAACCAAGAAAAACATCTTCAAAGCAACGAAATAAATGCAATGCTACCCGTTATGATAAACTCTCGGTGACTTCTATACATCAAGAGTTCATTTTATCACATAAGTTAAAACTGGCTTCGTATTAGAAGTTTTTATTGCACAATGGTTTTATTTTGTCAAGTGTTTGCGACATTTCACACAAAAAACGTTACCGCCATGCGCCATCTAATAAGTCCTTTGCTGTCCTCGTCATCAGCGCTGCCAAACGTGTGACGTATAATGGCTGGCGTTTCTTTGACTTTACTGTCGCGTTTTTCAAAGCGCCAACTTGACGTGTAAACGACCCCTATAAACAAAGTAATTTCAATCACCGTTCCATACACCGGCATTGTTTGATCTGTTTCACTTTCTTCTGTTTAAATCCTTTCTTCCTGCCAGGACATTTTAAGGTCACAATAATGGTATGGGTTCGTTTTGGTTGACAAAATCCACATGATTTGAAAAACTTTTTCTTTGTCCTCTTTCTGAGAGTTCGAGGTATGTAGAATGAATTACACTGTCCATAACAGAATCGATTTAACACTTTCCGACTTATACATCCAGGTTCCTTTATCAACTGCATAAAAGGTTCTGTTTTGCACCACGTATTTTTAAACTGTCCCATAATTTTCAGAGTCACTTTAGATTTCTCCCCGCTTATCAACGGCGGCTCCCGACTGTTCTCACTAATAAGATTGACTGTACTATTTCTTTGTAAAACATCCTTAGATTTAGGAATGATAGATTCTACTTGATGTTGGTTGTTTCCGGTTTCTATTTGATTAGTTGACGTCTCATTAATTCGTTGTTCATTATTGCTAGTTGTGAGCATCTTAAACACTCGTCTTTGTCTCCTTTTAGCATCCGTAGCAGCGCAGGTGGGGTATTCTATATTTAGTGCGAACACCCCAATCACAAGACACAATGACCAAGAGGGTTGTAGCCGCATTATGCTGAGTGGTTCATGTCAGAAATCTGGAAAATAAAAATAAATAAAACATTTTATTAGGATTGTTATAACGTGTGGAACTTGTTTCAAAAGCCACCTAAATGATATACATATATTTTCTAAATCATTCTATATTTATATTAAATGATTCATTAAGAATCGGTGTCACAATGAAATAAAATGTTATTTGCAATAAAGCGATTGGTTGTTTGGTGTGTTAGTTGTATTTTAAATAAATTCTTTAAATGTTTGTCAGTTTCGACTCTTACTAATAATCAACTACTAAAACACTTAATAGATAATCGAGTAGACTCTTGTCCTCCGTGAATATTTATACAATAAACGGTTGCGAAGTGACGGCATATTTTATCGCTATTCGACCACATGCGCCGTGGTAACTGTCTATTAGCACGATGTCAAATATGCCTGTCAATTACGCTTGCCGCTCACGCTCCGAGCTCGCGACCTTACTTTATATATAAACTGTATCACGAATTTCGGGATGTCATTTTTTGTCTTCCACAGGCATTAATGACTACCCTTTCAAAACAAAGAACTAAACGTCTGTCATCAGCGTATCAAATTAATGCATTATTTCTTTTGTTATATTTGAGGAAAATAATTTACAATTGCCATAAGAACGACATAATTACCTATGTTGTTTCACTACTGTTAAATATACGCTATATGCGGGAAGATACTTTTGCTTTAATACAGATATAAGCAGCATAAGAGAAAATTTGAATCCCCATGTAAAGCAAACCGATATATGCAATACACTGGCTTGCCTAGCCTCAACTCGCTTTCCTGACAAATATCTTTCAGCAAATAATATCATATCAATAAAACCGTGATTGATAACGAAACAATAACTGGAACTTTGGGTCATTGACCCTTCCTTTTAAATCACTTACTTTCATTTATTCGAATTCAGCAAATTTTTAGAATGAAATCAGGTATGTAATCAATTGCGTATTATCGACATATTTGGTACGGTATTTGAACCAGACCTACTCCTGATATTTATTTCGGATGATATAGGGTATGGACAGTTCAAGGTAACATCTAGAAAGAGGCATTTCGACATCAATACGAGTATTACAAACAGCATGTGTAACGTATTGCTTTATTTCTGACCCAACATATCTGCTTACAAGGGTTATAATACAGTTTCGTAGGCGAACACGCAAAAAGTACAATTATTTTCTGAGAATCTGCGTCAAACGAAAATTTTCTTTCAGCTGACAAAAGTACCTGTTTATAGATTTACAAGACACTTCATGAAAAGAGATGAATTGAGACGGTGTGCGTGGCAGCATACTATAGCATTAATATAAAAGTATGATTAATAAATACATGTACTAACAAATAGTAAACACTTCACAGCCGATACTAGCACGCCTATATCCCTGAGAGATGTTTACGTCTTTGAAGATTTACAGGGGTGTGAATTATGTGCGTAACATAATCCCGTAATTCATTCATATCTCTCACATAGTGATCTAATATAACTCATTGATAATCTATATTTTGCTTTCTTGCATATTTTGAGAGAATTAAGATGAAAGGTAGCAGTGGATACTAGACGATAAGACTGATTATCTTATCTCACTAACCGTCTCATAGTTCTCACAATGTTAATTCATGACAACTACCAGAATCATTATACTCTTCATCCGATTACACTAGCCATAAACATATTGTTACGATAAACAGTATTCATACAAATTTCTTCTACAAAGTGATTGAATAATATCACGTATTAACTATTTAGATATACAACGAAATTATGCGTTACATTCATGTCTGCGAATTCATTCCGCTTTGTACATTTTCCGTTAGAACGTTTTGACCAATTTTCACAGAAATCCGAGTTTCAGGAATCTTAATGTATCCAGACTTTTGGAGATAAATCTAATAAAAAATCTCGACTATTTTAGAAGGCATTAGGGGAATAATTAAATTGACCGAGAATCTAAAATAGATAAATTTTGTAAAATCTTGCATTTTAAGATTCTTTCGGCATGATGCGAGTTTTTGTCATTAACCCAAACATTCAAACGAAGTTGGTTTGCGCGTACGTCGTGTTTTCGTTTATTTGTTTGCTAAGCGCTTAACATTTTTGTCTTTAGTCGACCGGATTGGCGACTCAGTTTTTTTACCCTGTCTGCCTTTACAAAGAAACTCGTAACTGGTAACTAATGTATTTTCAACATTTATTCATTTTCTATTTAAATATTTGACATTGCAGAAGTGTTTTTGACAAAAATAAATGTAAAACGTAGATATACCGGCAGTCGATGCAAACTTTGAAAAAAACTTGGCTGTCACCCGAAGACATACTTTCCGTTCTCACACATGAGATTTTTTATCTTAAATTTTGGAGTCAAGAAAATTGTTTCCTCTCCAATTTGCTGAACCCTTTTAAAACACATCCCTCAACGGAGGCACTGACAAAGTTTGATGTTCGTCTGCGAACGTTTCAATAAATTTGGCGGTAAATAAATCGTCTGCTACATTATAACGATGCTGTAACTGTATCGATGAGTTCAATTTATTTGAATTGTATGGCACAACTAATGTTAATAAACATTATCTACGAACCAAAGCAACGATTACAAAATATATTCTTATAAACTAAAACTCATTTATTGTAATATTTTATACCAAAATGAAAATTCAATACCCCTTACAAGCGAGCAGTTAGAGATAACCCGTGGTTTGATTTTGCACTTGATTTAATTAATTTGCCCTACGATACGAAAGATGAAATTAAAAATAAACCAGAAACGCGTAAACACTGCAAATCATTACAGTATTTGTTAACAATATCAATTCAATAATACGATAGTATAATGTATGATTTATTCAAATCGCTCTACAATAACTGGTGAATTTAATCAAAATGATCTAGGCTATTCAATGAGCTATTAACAATCACACGTGCTTTAATTATTTTTACAAATGAATATTGATAAATAATATAAATTTGAAACGAAAGGAGGCTTATCAGTTATTCAATATGAGAGCTTGATATAAATGTATATACTTATAAAGATACACAAATTATTCCCTTTATCCTTGATGTATAATTTACGAAATCGTATTTTATGAATACGAATGCTATGAAATCGTATTTTATGAATACGCATGCTACGAAATCGTATTTTATAACTAGTTGCTCGTGAGATCGTAAATAAGCAAGAAATATTGTAAATCAAGTGATTGTTTTTACTCACCATATAGAGTTAGATATCCACATTTAGAAAATTGACAACTTTGTAAATTGTAAAACTGTTGAAATGTCACGTTTATTTATAACACACATAAACGAACTGTTGTTCATTAATATATAATACACATATAATACTGCAGCGTTATTATTTCATAGCACGACTTAATATTGTGAAGAAAACTCCGACCAATATTGGTGATTTTTACCAAGCTAAGGTAAGTAATGATATAGTATGAATAAAGATGTTCAGCACAGAAGTTCGATGTTTGCTTTCACGCTCATAGTCAGATATTCGTGAATAACACTGGGAAGGAACGTATCATATAGTGTACGGTGAGTCTGACTGGCGCCTTAAGTGTGAGAGGCCTGCTTGCTACTGGCAGTAAGCCAGCGACAATACCAGCCCACCTCCAGGCAATCTACACAACAGGTTGCCGTACGATTTTCAATGAAAACATTTCTCTTTTTTCTTCTATATACCAATTGTATATACTTAAACTGGTGGCGCATTTTTATCAATTAATGAGTAGGTATTTGTTTAAGACGTCTACATATTGTTTAAAATACTTGGTATAAAGCGGTCGCTGTACTTGATTTTATTGGTAAATTGTCCGCCTCGTGTGATTGCTACAGTCTGCGGTCTACTTTGATACGAATTCCTGATTGAAGTGGTTTACGATACGACTCCCGAGTGGCTACCTGGTCACGATCAACTCCCGAGAGGGTACTGGTCAGGACGACTCATACCTGGGTGCAGATTGGTGGCGGTGAGTATGTCGGATCGACTCCCGAGAGGGTACTGGTAGGACGACTCATACCTTGGTGCAGACTGGTGGCGGTGAGTGTGTCGGATCGACTCCCGAGAGGGTACTGGTAGGACGACTCATACCTTGGTGCAGATTGGTGGCGGTGAGTGTGTCGGATCGACTCCCGAGAGGGCACTGGTCAGGACGACTCATACTTGGGTGCAGAGTGATGGCGGTGAGTGTGTCGGATCGACGCCCGAGAGGGCACTGGTCATGACGATTCATACCTGGGTGCACAGTGGTTGTGGTGAGTGTGTCGGATCGACTCCCAGGTGGCTGCATGGTCAGGACGACTCATACCTGGGTGCAGAGTGATGGCGGTGAGTGTGTCGGATCGACTCCCAGGTAACTGCATGGTCAGAACGACTCATACCTGGGTGCAGAGTGGTAGTGGTGAGTGTGTCGGATCGACTCCCAGGTAACTGCATGGTCAGAACGACTCATACCTGGGTGCAGAGTGGTAGTGGTGAGTGTGTCGGATCGACTCCCAGGTAACTGCATGGTCAGGACGACTCATACTTGGGTGCAGAGTGGTGGCAGTGAGTGTGTCGGATCGACTCCCAGATGGCTGCATGGTCAGGACGACTCATACCTGGGTGCAGAGTGGTGGCGGTGAGTGTGTCGAATCGACTCCCAGATGGCTGCATGGTCAGGACGACTCATACCTGGGTGCAGAGTGGTGGCGGTGAGTGTGTCGGATCGACTCCCAGGTAACTGCATGGTCAGAACGACTCATAATTAAATTTTGGTGCAGAGTGGTGAGTATGTAAATATAGTCATAGCTGGTTACGACTTATTATACATTATGGTGTATACATCATGTTGCTGTGTCGAAAAGACGAATACTAGGAGTAGAATTCTGATGAGTGCGACTCCCAAGGAAAGGTTAATGGAAGGGAGCCGACTGTGCAATATACTTTCAGGGGCTACCTGGTAAAGAAAAGTCACGAATACCTAGGTGCAGGATGGTGTAACATGTCGTGTAATATGCCAACATATATTTTTTAAAAATATATATGCACTGGAATATATGATAAGAAAAGGAAAAGTGTCAGAGTGGCTAGATCAATAACCATGTACGTATATTAGATCAACATATGTACTCGATTATATCAAGTGACAGTGTGTTTTATATGTAGTCACATTGTGTTTTATATGTAGTCACATTGTGTTTTATATGTAGTCACATTGCGTTTTATATCTAGTCCAATTGTGTTTTATATGTAGTCCCATTGTGTCTTATATCTAGTCACATTTTTTTTATAATTATGTAGTCACATTGTGTTTTATATATAGTCACATTATGTTTTATATCCAGTCACATTGTGTTTTATATCATGTCACATTGTGTTTTATATCTAGTCACATTGCGTTTTATATCATGTCACATTGTGTTTTATATCATGTCACATTGTGTTTTATATATAGTCACATTGTGTTTTATATCTAGTCACATTGTGTTTTATATCTAGTCACAGTGTGTTTTATATCTAGTCACTTAGTGTTTTATATCATGTCACATTGTGTTTTATATCTAGTCACATTGTGTTTGTTTTATATCTAGTCACAATGTGTTTTGTATCTAGTCACATTGTGTTTTATATGTAGTCACATTGTGATTGTTTTATATCTAGTCACCATGTGTTTTGTATCTAGTCACATTGTGTTTTATATCTAGTCACATTGTGTTTTATATCTCGTCACATTGTGTTTTATATCTAGTCACAATGTGTTTTATATATAGTTACATTGTGTTTTATATCTAGTCACAGTGTGTTTTATATCTAGTCACTTAGTGTTTTATATCATGTCACATTGTGTTTTATATGAAGTCACATTGTGTTTTATATCTAGTCACATTGTGTTTATATGTAGTCACATTGTGTTTTATATCTAGTCACATTGTGTTTTATATCATGTCACATTGTGTTTTATATATAGTCACATTGTGTTTTATATCTAGTCACATTGTGTTTTATATCATGTCACATTGTGTTTTATATCATGTCACATTGTGTTTTATATGTAGTCACAGTGTGATTTATATCTAGTCACATTGTGTTTAAATGTAGTCACATTGTGTTTTATATCTACTCACATTGTGTCTTATATCTAGTCACATTGTGTTTTATATCATGTCACATTGTGCTTTATATCTAGTCACATAGTGTTTTATATCATGTCCCATTGTGTTTTATATCCAGTCACATTGTGTTTTATATCATGTCACATTGTGTTTTATATCTAGTCATTTAGTGTTTTATATCATGTCACATTGTGTTTTATATCTAGTCACATTGTGTTTTATATCTAGTCACATTGTGTTTTATATCTAGTCACAGTGTGTTTTATATCCAGTCACATTGTGTTTTATATCTAGTCACATTGTGTTTTATATCTAGTCACTTAGTGTTTTGTATCATGTCACATTGTGTTTGTTTTATATCTAGTCACATTGTGTTTTATATCATGTCACATTATGTTAGTTTTATATCTAGTCACATTGTGTTTTATATCTAGTCACATTGTGTTTTATATCTAGTCACATTGTGTTATATATCTAGTCACTTTGTGTTATATATCTAGTCACATTGTGTTTTATATCTAGTCACATTGTGTTTTATATCTAGTCACATTGTGTTTGTTTTATATCTAGTCACATTGTGTTTTATATCTAGTCACATTGTGTTTTATATCTAGTCACATTGTGTTTTATATCTAGTCACATTGTGTTTTATATCATGTCACATTGTGTTTTATATCATGTCACATTGTGTTTTATATCTAG
Source organism: Spisula subtruncata (assembly GCA_963678985.1). NCBI lineage: Eukaryota > Metazoa > Mollusca > Bivalvia > Venerida > Mactridae > Spisula > Spisula subtruncata. The sequence goes on from OY787661.1 coordinate 24,702,485, forward strand.
TCACATAGTGTTTTATATTATGTCACATTGTGTTTTATATCTAGTCACAATGTGTTTTATATCTAGTCACATTGTGTTTTATATCTAGTCACATTGTGTTTTATATCCAGTCACATTGTGTTTTATATCTAGTCACATTGTGTTTTATATCTCGTCACATTGTGTTTTATATCTAGTCACAATGTGTTTTATATCTAGTCACATTGTGTTTTATATCTAGTCACATTGTGTTTTATATCTAGTCACAGTGTGTTTTATATCATGTCACATTGTGTTTGTTTTATATCTAGTCACATTGTGTTTTATATCATGTCACATTATGTTAGTTTTATATCTAGTCACATTGTGTTTTATATCTAGTCACATTGTGTTTTATATCTAGTCACATTGTGTTTTATATCTAGTAACATTGTGTTTTATATCTAGTCACATTGTGTTTAATATCTAGTCACATTGTGTTTGCTTTATATCTAGTCACATTGTGTTTTATATCATGTCACATTATGTTTTATATCTAGTCACAGTGTGTTTTATATCATGTCACATTGTGTTTTATATCATGTCACATTGTGTTTTATATCTAGTCACATTGTGTTTTATATCTAGTCACATTGTGTTTTATATCCAGTCACATTGTGTTTTATATCTAGTCACATTGTGTTTTATATCTAGTCACATTGTGGTTTATATCTAGTCACATTGTGTTTCATATGTAGTCACATTGTGTTTTATATTTAATCACATTGTGTTTTGATGGACCTAATTTTACTTCCTAGTATGTTGATATTTTATTGAAGGTTTATAAGAATTATAGAACATTGAATCAAATTAGACAATTACAGTTGTATGTATCTGACTGGTCCATGTTTCAACGTGTTCACGTTCAACCGTTTCCAAAGGCGACACGCAACCATCCGTTCCTCGAAGTAACACGCAACCACCCGTTTCCAGCTCTAGGCGACACGCAACCACCAATTCTCCGAAGGGACATGCAACCATCCGTTTCCCGAGGTAACACACGACCACCCGTTCCCCGAGGAGAAACACAACCGCCCGTTACCCGAAGTAACACACAACCACCCTTTTCCAGAGGCGACACGCAACCACCCGTTCCACGAAGTAACACGCAACCACCCGTTCCCCGAAGTAACACGCAACCACCCGTTTCCCGAGGCGACACACAACCACACGTTTCCCGAGGTGACACACAACCACCCGTTCCCCGAGGCGACACGCAACAACCCGTTCCCCGAGGCGACACGCAACCACCCGTTCCCCGAAGTAACACGCAACCACCCGTTTCCCGAGGCGACACACAACCACACGTTTCCCGAGGTGACACGCAGCAACCCGTTCCCCGAGTCGACACGCAACCACACGTTTCCCGAGGTGACACGCAACAACCCGTTCAACGAGGGCGGCACACAACCACCCGTTCCGAAAGGCGGTACGCTACTATCCGTTAACCTTAAGTGACAAGCAACCACCCGTTCCAAGAGGCATCACGCATTCACGTTCATAGGGCATGCACATCCACACCCTGTTTCCCGAGGAAGACGTGCTAAGCACAAGACCACCGGGAATAGTCTCTTAAAAACATATATCGGTAGTGTCATTGCTTGAGTTGATAATTGTACATAATTATATTTCATAAGACTGATGATTGCCAAAGACCGCACACATACATCTACCGGTACATGTCCGCACCACACAGCGCCTCATTCAAAGGTACGTACACACGTGCATCCAACTAGCACCTGTAGCACGCTCCAAAACAAACGCTCAATTTGTTTTCAACGATAATACAAATTTATTGACATAAATGAGAACACACAACTTTCTCTTACAATTCAAGAAATAAATAAACATTTAACAGCATAAAATAATTGAAGGTAAAAGTATGCGCTAACATGTTGCTATTATAAGTTTAATCTTGATATTTCTGACTGTATTCATGTTTCCTGTCTGAATACAATAACATTCTGACAGCGGGGTATTAGGAGAGGAACTTATAGTTAGAGAAATCTAGGAATTTAACCGTACATTGGTACCATAGTGAAGAAAAATCTCAAATCACAACACCCCTTGTTGTATTTTACTACGAAACAGTATAAGATTTTTTAGGTTTATGTATTTCGTTGATTTTGGTGTCCAGAAAAAATCTAGACAAAATTGTTCCGTCGTGTGTTATCGGACGATGGAGCTCAGTAACCATGTATCTTAAAGACCATTCTTTTCATATAACAACCAGTTATATTCACAATTAATATACCCGCGTTAGTGGTATGTAATAAGGCCGCACTAATAATGTATTACTAGATTATTAGCCCCTCTACCATTCTTTCACCCTACTTTATCATGTTCTTTATTATGTTCAGATTAATTAACATAATAATAATTACATGTATCTTCAAACGGTCCAGTCAAAATCGAACTTACATCCGTGACAGGCACGTCGATTATTTAAAATATAGAATGATAAATTCCTTCTTGAACAAGCGTTTCGATGATAATATACTAGTATACGAGTACTGATAATTTATCAATTATTTCGTAATGGCCTAATGTCAAAATACACCGTCTTGTTGATAATGTCCGAGACATTAGATCGGTTATGTCGGTAAATGATTATGCACAATTTTAACATACAGTATTTGCTTTTAAAAAACGTAAATATCCCCCACAGGTTCTTAAAGACGCGAGATGCCGGACAAAGATTATTTTACAGACAGACTCCATAGTTTGCAGCCAGTGGTCGTTGAACGTAAGGGATATCTACAATGTCGACCTAACTAGTTAATTTGTTTCTCTTGTCAAAACTAGCCATGTAGCGAATACGCTTGTCACCAAATACAAGCTGTCAGTCATACCTGCTAGACACTAATGTTATACGAAGAGTTAGCCGATATAATCTTAACAAACAAAATAAACATTAGCTCAACAAAATGTAAACAACAAGCCCTTGAGTGGGACAAGACTAATTTCACTTATGTTAACCGAAGGTCAATTAAATCGAAATTTATGGACCCCTGGACAATCCGGCAACTTGAGAGTAGAGACAGTGGGCTACAGAGATCCTCATTTCTCAAGATATCTCCATAGACAATGATACCCGCGTTTAGATTTAGAAAATCCACGTTATTTTATACATAAGAACACTAGAAACGCGCCTCTGGGGCAGACCGTGTCGATAAAAATTATCAATAACCCAGATAACAATATTTCAATTTTATTTTAGCGTAATAATACAGCAAGTTTCTTCCAGACTACGATAGTCACACATACTGGCTCACTCCTATATTTATGTACTGTACCTAAATCCATTCGACCTTTGCTTGTTTTATGACATGTTTTTGTTGATTTGATTTATTGACTCGATATAAACATAGCTTTAATAAAATATTAAAATATTTATACTAATTGTGACAGCTATGCCGAAAAATAGACAGAGCGGCACTGAACGAAATAAGTCCGCATTTCCTTACAACGAATTGATAGAACGTGGTGGTCGCTCCAACATAAATAATAAACATTTGTCAAATAAACCGACATACAGTAAAATTTCGTTAAGACGAGCATCGTATTACGAGCACCCGGCTTATTTCGAGCAAATTTCAAAGTCCCGGTGAATTAGCTAAATATATGTTGTATACCTATATCACACCGCTATGTCGAGCTCCCGGTTTATTTCGATCATTTGGCTTGCCTCGATTAGTCATCGAGATAACGAGGTTTTACTGTATGCACAAATGTATTCAAATGAGTATACATGTGCCAACAATCCTTAACACGTGTTCGTACATGGAAACAACATAGAGCTCTTATATCAGTCAGTTTGTACAATTCTTTCTCTTTTAACAATAGTTTGCTATCGACCAACCATCCATATTCCCTTTAAGAGCCATCTTGACCTAACCGAAACAAACTACTTGTCATAGTCAAAGCAAGTTAAAAACAATATACCGATATGCTGCCGTGTGAGGGTCTAGAACTATAAACAAAGTGTCAGTCGTATAGTCCAGCTAGGGTAATCTGACAGTGACGTCATACCCAAAAGATTAAAACCATTGCTTAAACAGGTAGAGTTGAGTTTGGTATTGGACTGTTGGTATAAGCATTTATACTTGTTTTTACACCGTACTAATGGATTGGTCCACTGCGTCACTGGATTTTTATCCTAACTGGACTGTACCATTTACACGAGCTCCTTATGCATATATGTAGAGGATGTTGTTTCACAATACACGCAAACGTTTACATTACCACACAAAACACATCTCAACCCTACTGGAACACATGGAAGATAGAGAAACTGAATGTGTAAGCCTCGTTAAATAAAAAGACGTCACTCACTCACTCACTCACTCACTCACTTTTGCCTTGGTGTTTGAAGCATATGAAAAGAAACACGTTTTGTAACTTTTTGACACTAGATCACATTTTTCGATATTTTTGCAAGTAGGTGGGGTAACTATTTATCATGTACAACTACGGAATTTGTTCACCAGAAAGTCAAAATGTTTGTTTAATCAATGTACACATACAACATCATGAATTGCCTATAAATAAAGTAATATTTTAAAAATCTTCAAATGAGTATGATGGTGCCATATTTGCTAGAAATAGCTGGAATGACCAAAATACGACGGAAGGTCATTTCAAAAGCAAACGTGGACGTTAAATAGATAAGAAACGTGCACGATGCCGCACCTCGAAATCCTAGTACCAAGTGTGCAACTTTCGGTTAGCAAAACTTGCACTCTGTGATGAACCAAATTCTAATGTTGACGCTCCAGCTTCCAAAAACCTTTTAAAAATCAGGAAAATTTAAGCATTTCGTACGTCGATTAATCATTCGGGGTTTTTTCAAAATAAACGCAATCTAATCCCTAACGAAAAATAAAGATTTATCGTAAACATATTCACTAATTCATATTGTTCCAATATCATTAAATGCACTTCCTAGTATTCCTACGATAGAGACAATTATATAATATCAAATTGCTCGAGATAATTACCTTGAGGTTTTTCGTAATTAAAACAACATTTATGGGCTAATAAATCGTACATTCTAAACGTACTAGGTGATATTATGGTGTAGAATTATTCCAATTATTTATACTAGCTTGCCAAACCAGAACATTCTTCTATTTTATGTGCTTAAGTATGGCACCAACCTGCTTACGACGTCAACTATGTGTACCTAGACAGTATACTTGCTTGAATCAAAGCACTACATATACGTCAGAAAGAGTCTATTACTAGTTTTCTGATTTTAGTGTCTCACGAGTATTGGTCTGGTTTACACATTACAGTCATAATCCCTGGGTTTCAGTCTGTCATAATTTTGATGTTTCTAACTAGCCTCGATTCCAGTCTGTCATAATGCTGATGTTTCTAACTAGTCCGGGTTTCAGTCTGTCATAATACCGATGTTTCTAACTAGTCCTGGTACCAGTCTGACATAATGTTGATGTTTCTAACTAGTCCTGGTACCAGTCTGACATAATGTTGATGTTTCTAACTTGTCCTGGTACCTGTCTGTCATAATTTTGATGTTTCTAACTAGTCCTGGTACCAGTCTGACATAATGTCGATGTTTCTAACTAGTCCTGGTACCTGTCTGGCATCATGTTGATGTTTCTAACTAGTCATGGTACCAGTCTGTCATAATGTTGATGTTCCTAACTAGTCCTGGTTCCAGTCTGTCATAATGTTGATGTTTCTAACTAGTCCTGGTACCTGTCTGACATCATGTTGATGTTTCTAACTAACATGGGTTGCAGTCTGTCATCAGGTTGATGTTTCTAACTAGTCTGGGTTCCAGTCTGTCATAATGTTGATGTTTCTAACTAGTCCTGGTTCAAATCTGTCATAATGTCGATGTCTAACTAGCCCGGGTTCCAGTCTGGCATAATGCTGATGTTATTAACTAGCCTGGGTTCCAGTCTGTCATAATGTTGATGTTTCTAACTAGTCCTTGTTCCAGTCTGTCATCAGCTGATGTTTCTAACTAGCCTGGGTTGCAGTCTGTCATAATGCTGATGTTTCTAACTAACCTGGGTTGCAGTCTGTCATAATGCTGATGTTTCTAACTAACCTGGGTTGCAGTCTGTCATAATGCTGATGTTTCTAACTAGCCTGGGTTGCAGTCTGTCATAATGCTGATGTTTCTAACTAACATGGGTTGCAGTCTGTCATCAGGTTGTTGTTTCTAACTAGTCTGGGTTCCAGTCTGTCATAAGGTTGATGTTTCTAACTAGCCTGGGTTGCAGTCTGTCGTAAGGTTGATGTTTCTAACTAGTCTGGCTTCCGGTCTGTCATAATGTTGATGTTCCTAACTAGTCCTGGTTCAAGTCTGTCGTAGTGTTGATATTTCTAAATAGTCTGGGTTCCAGTGTGTCATCATGTTGTTGTTTCTAACTAGTCCTGGTTCCAGTCTGACATAATGTTGATGTTTCTAACTAGTCCGGGTTCCAGTCTGTCATAATGCCGATGTTTCTAACTAGCCTGGGTTGCAGTCTGTCGTAAGGTTGAATTTTCTAACTAGTCTGGCTTCCGGTCTGTCATAATGTTGATGTTCCTAACTAGTCCTGGTTCAAGTCTGTCGTAGTGTTGATAATTATAAATAGTCTGGGTTCCAGTGTGTCATCATGTTGTTGTTTCTAACTAGTCCTGGTTCCAGTCTGACATAATGTTGATGTTTCTAACTAGTCCGGGTTCCAGTCTGTCATAATGCCGATGTTTCTAACTAGTCTTGGTTCCAGTCTGACATCATGTTGATGTTTCTAACTAGTCCGGGTTCCATTCTATCATAATGTTGATGTTTCTAACTAGTGCGGGTTCCAGTCTGACATCATGTCGATGCTTCTAACTAGTCCGGGTTCCAGTCTATCATAATGTTGATGTTTCTTACTAGTCCGGGTTCCAATCTGACATCATGTCGATGTTTCTAACTAGTCCGGGTTCCAGTCTATCATAATGCTCATGTTTCTAACTAGTCCAGGTTCCAGTCTGACATAATGCCGATGTTTCTAACTAGTCCGGGATCCAGTCTGACATCATGCCGATGTTTCTAACTAGTCCGGGTTCCAGTCTGACATCATGTCGATGTTTCTTACTAGATCTAGTCCGGGTTTCAGTCTGACATCATGTCGATGTTTCTAACTAGTTCGGGTTCCAGTCTATCATAATGCTCATGTTTCTAACTAGTCCGGGTTCCAGTCTGACATAATGCCGATGTTTCTAACTAGTCCGGGTTCCAGTCTATCATAATGCTCATATTTCTAACTAGTCCAGGTTCCAGTCTGACATAATGCCGATGTTTCTAACTAGTCCTGGTTTCAGTGTGACATCATGCCGATGTTTCTAACTAGTCCGGGTTCCAGTCTGACATCATGTCGATGTTTCTAACTAGTCCGGGTTCCAGTCTGACATCATGTCGATGTTTCTAACTAGATCTAGTCCGGGTTTCAGTCTGACATCATGTCGATGTTTCTAACTAGTTCGGGTTCCAGTCTATCATAATGTTGATGTTTCTTACTAGTCCGGGTTCCAGTCTGACATCATGTCGATGTTTCTAACTAGTCCGGGTTCCAGTCTATCATAATGCCTATGTTTCTAACTAGTTCAAGTTCCAGTCTGACATAATGCCGATGTTTCTAACTATATCTAGTCCGGGTTTCAGTCTGACATCATGCCGATGTTTCTAACTAGTTCGGGTTCCAGTCTATCATTATGCTCATGTTTCTAACTAGTCCGGGTTCCAGTCTGACATAATGCCGATGTTTCTAACTAGTCCGGGTTCCAGTCTATCATAATGCTCATGTTTCTAACTAGTCCGGAGTCCAGTCTGACATAATGCCGATGTTTCTAACTAGTCCGGGCTCCAGTCTGACATAATGCCGATGTTTCTTACAAGTCCGGGTTCCAGTCTATTATAATGTTCTTGTTTCTAACTAGTCCGGGTTGCAGCCTGTCATAATGCCGATTTTTCTAACTAGTCCTTGTTCCATTCTGATATAATACCGATGTTTCTAACTAGTCCGTGTTCCATTCTATTATAATCTAACTAGTCCGGGTTCCAGTCTGACATAATGCCAATGTTTCTAACTAGTCCGGGTTCCAGTCTGACATCATGTTGATGTTTCTAACTAACATGGGTTGCAGTCTGTCATAATGTTGATGTTTCTAACTAGTCCGGGTTGCAGTCTGTCATAATGCTGATGTTTCTAACTAACCTGGGTTGCAGTCTGTCATCAGGTTGTTGTTTCTAACTAGTCCGGGTTCCAGTCTGACATCATGTTGATGTTTCTAACTAACAAGGGTTGCAGTCTGTCATAATGTTGATGTTTCTAACTAGTCCGGGTTGCAGTCTGTCATAATGCTGATGTTTCTAACTAACCTGGGTTGCAGTCTGTCATAATGCTGATGTTTCTAACTAGCCTGGGTTGCAGTCTGTCATCAGGTTGTTGTTTCTAACTAGTCTGGGTTCCAGTCTGTCATAATGTAGATGTTTCTAACTAGTCCTGGTTCAAATCTGTCATAATGTCGATGTTTCTAAATAGTCTGGGTTCCAGTGTGTCATAATGTTGTACCTAGACAGTATACTTGCTTGAATCAAAGCACTACATATACGTCAGAAAGAGTCTATTACTAGTTTTCTGATTTTAGTGTCTCACGATTATTGGTCTGGTTTACACATTACAGTCATAATCCCTGGGTTTCAGTCTGTCATAATTTTGATGTTTCTAACTAGCCCGGTTCCAGTCTGTCATAATGCTGATGTTTCTAACTAGTCCGGGTTCCAGTATGTCATAATACCGATGTTTCTAACTAGTCCTGGTACCAGTCTGACATAATGTTGATGTTTCTAACTAGTCCGGGTTCAGTTCGTCATAATGTTGATGTTTCTAACTAGTCCTGGTACCAGTCTGACATAATGTCGATGTTTCTAACTAGCCCGGGTTCCAGTCTGGCATAATGCTGATGTTTTTAACTAGCCTGGGTTCCAGTCTGTCATAATGTTGATGTTTCTAACTAGTCCTTGTTCAAGTCTGTCATAGTGTTGATGTTTCTAAATAGTCTGGGTTCCAGTGTGTCATAATGTTGTTGTTTCTAACTAGTCCTGGTTCCAGTCTGACATAATGTTGATGTTTCTAACTAGTCCGGGTTCCAGTCTGTCATAATGCCGATGTTTCTAACTAGTCCTGGTTTCAGTCTGACATCATGTTGATGTTTCTAACTAGTCCGGGTTCCATCCTATCATAATGTTGATGTTTCTAACTAGTACGGGTTCCAGTCTGACATCATGTCGATGCTTCTAACTAGTCCGGGTTCCAGTCTATCATAATGTTGATGTTTCTAACTAGTCCGGGTTCCAGTCTGACATCATGTCGATGTTTCTAACTAGTCCGGGTTCCAGTCTATCAAAATGCTCATGTTTCTTACTAGTCCAGGTTCCAGTCTGACATAATGCCGATGTTTCTAACTAGTCCGGGTCCAGTCTGACATCATGCCGATGTTTCTAACTAGTCCGGGTTCCAGTCTGACATCATGTCGATGTTTCTAACTAGTCCGGGTTCCAGTCTGACATCATGTCGATGTTTCTAACTAGATCTAGTCCGGGTTTCAGTCTGACGTCATGTCGATGTTTCTAACTAGTTCGGGTTCCAGTCTATCATAATGCTCATGTTTCTAACTAGTCCGGGTTCCAGTCTGACATAATGCCGATGTTTCTAACTAGTCCGGGTTCCAGTCTATCATAATGCTCATGTTTCTAACTAGTCCAGAGTCCAGTCTGACATAATGCCGATGTTTCTAACTAGTCCGGGCTCCAGTCTGACATAATGCCGATGTTTCTTACAAGTCCGGGTTCCAGTCTATCATAATGTTCTTGTTTCTAACTAGTCCGGGTTGCAGCCTGTCATAATGCCGATTTTTCTAACTAGTCCTTGTTCCATTCTGATATAATACCGATGTTCCTAACTAGTCCGGGTTCCATTCTATCATAATCTAACTAGTCCGGGTTCTAGTCTGACATAATGCCGATGTTTCTAACTAGTCCGGGTTCCAGTCTGACATCATGTCGATGTTTGTAACTAGTTCGGGTTCCAGTCTGACATCATGTCGATGTTTCTAACTAGTCCGGGTTCCAGTCTGACATCATGTCGATGTTTCTAACTAGTCCGGGTTGCAGCCTGTCATAATGCCGATGTTTCTAACTAGTCCGGGTTCCATTCTATCATAATGCCGATGTTTCCTAACGTGTCCGGGTTCCAGTCTGACATAATGCCGATGTTTCTAACTAGTCCGGGTTCCATTCTATCATAATGTTCATGTTTCTAACTAGTCCGGGTTGCAGCCTGTCATAATGCCGATGTTTCTAACTAGTCCGGGTTCCATTCTATCATCATGTTGATGTTTCCAACTAGTCCGGGTTCCATTCTATCATCATGTTGATGTTTCCAACTAGTCCGGGTTCCAGTCTGACATAATGCCGATGTTTCTAACTAGTCGTTTTTAAAACGTCCGGGTTGCAGGCTGTTCTAATGTTTCTAACTACATGTAGCATGTTCCAATTTGTAATTTCTATGGTTACTATAAGAATCATACAGCCCAAAGTTGTGTTTCAAAGCACGCCAAGCAAGAGCCACATCACAGAATAGTGCCTATCTCATTAAACTAGTGCATGAGTACTAGAGTAGTTAAAACTTATAGTTACTAGAACTCAGACAAATTGTTCAGGTATACAAATGTGTATACTATTTATGTCAAACTTTATAAAAGGGTGGGTGTAATCATATGCGTTAAACTTCTCAGAACTGGAATATCTGTCGGCAGCCTGAGAAAATGAAGACGGAAAAATAATAAAACAATTATTCTAAGTATCGGGATAAACTGCTGGTGGGTATCTCTTTAGATGACGATCTTTGTAGTAAAACTGTCGGCAGTTTAGCCTACTATAGTATACGCAGACGTTTATAGCTACGTTATAACCGCTAAATGTCTACAATGTAGACATTGGGACTTGCTTCTTGTTGTTAACGCACCATGCTGAAACATTAACACTTGGTCTGAACCAAGCACACGTTGTGATGTGTCTTAATTCCACTGTATTAGAAAAGATAAAATGAGGTTGCAAGAATGACAGTAGGCAGTAAATGGATGATAAATCTACGATGCGAAGCAGTATGAAATACTCGCACAATGGCGATAAAACGATCATATATGAACAGTTCGGTATAATTGATATTTCTTCAATTTCATGTCTTAACTAGGAACACTTGCCCTTGTGTTTTGTAGGAAATGAAAGCGGTGTGCCAAGTTGGCAGCAGAGAGAACCCATAGCTGATTCGGTGTATCGTATAAAAGCAGATTTTATTGTGATTCTTGATTTAAGTATATAGTTAAACAACATGATACTTACACCGGTAATACTGCTGGGGAATGCGGCTAACTGTGCGGAAATTAATTGCAACACCGTAAAACATGTGTTTTTAATTGATAAACTTTCAAGGTATTGTGGTAGGTATTATAATGTAACTAATAAAATGCAAATATTTGAAATGGCAATATTTTTTCTAAAATAATTGATAAATCATTACCGCAGTAGGTACAACAAATGCGAACGGCATAGAAAGCATCTTTACACTCGTATTATTGTATACATCTCATAAATGTCTGCTTCTATCTAACGTGAAGTATTTTATCAAACGTTGGGAAAAGAGCTAAGTGAATATGTATCAATTCACAGTACCTAAAGGTGAGAATAATAATAAATATCAATCATTCAACCGTCATTTCAACTGATAAAATTACCTCAGTCTAATCCGAATGAGTTGCAGTTTTAAACATTCTTTTCCCCTGGACAAAAGCAAATAACTCCAACGATTCAGATTACTTGAAAAAAAACTTGTTCGCAAATTTGAACAGCATATTCATCCGATGACAAGACCTACAACGGCATTGTGTGTCTCATATTGTAACATTGACATGGACCATAACGACATTGTGTGCATCGTATTGTAACATTGACATGGACCATTACGACATTGTGTGTATCATATTGTAACATTGACATGGACCATTACGACATTGTGTGTATCATATTGTAACATTGACATGGACCATAACGACATTGTGTGCATCGTATTGTAACATTGACATGGACCATGACGACATTGTGTGCATCGTATTGTAACATTGACATGGACCATTACGACATTGTGTGCATCGTATTGTAACATTAACATGGACCATTGAGACATTGTGTGTATCATATTGTAACATTGACATGGACCATTGCGACATTGTGTGTATCATATTGTAACATTGACATGAACCATTGAGACATTGTGTGTATCATATTGTAACATTGACATGGACCATTGAGACATTGTGTGTATCATATTGTAACATTGACATGGACCATTACGGTATTGTGTGTATCATAATTTAACATTGACATGGACCATAACGACATTGTGTGCATCGTATTGTAACATTGACATGTACCATTACGACATTGTGTGTATCATATTGTAACATTGACATGGACCATTACGGTATTGTGTGTATCATATTGTAACATTGACATGGACCATAACGACATTGTGTGCATCGTATTGTAACATTGACATGGACCATTACGACATTGTGTGTTATCATATTGTAACATTGACATGGGCCATTACGACATTGTGTGTATCATATTGGAACATTGACATGGACCATAACGACATTGTGTGCATCATATTGTAGCATTGACATGGACCATTGAGACATTGTGTGTATCATATTGTAACATTGACATGGACCATTACGACATTGTGTGCATCGTATTGTATCATTGACATGGACCATGACGACATTGTGTGTATCACATTGTAACATTGACATGGACCATTACGGTATTGTGTGTATCACAGTGTAACATTGACATGGACCATTACGACATTGTGTGTATCATATTGTAACATTGACATGGACCATTACGGTATTGTGTGCATCATATTGTGACATTGACATGGACCATTACGGTATTGTGTGCATCATATTGTAACATTGACATGGACCATTACGGTATTGTGTGTATCATATTGTAACATTGACATGGACCATAACGACATTGTGTGTATCATATTGTAACATTGACATGGACCATTACGGTATTGTGTGCATCATATTGTAACATTGACATGGACCATAACGGTATTGTGTGCATCATATTGTAACATTGACATGGACCATAACGACATTGTGTGCATCGTATTGTAACATTGACATGGACCATAACGACATTGTGTGTATCATATTGTAACATTGACATGGACCATAACAACATTGTGTGTATCATATTGTAACATTGACATGGACCATAACGACATTGTGTGTATCATATTGTAACATTGACATGGACCATTACGGTATTGTGTGTATCATATTGTAACATTGACATGGACCATTACGGTATTGTGTGTATCATAGTGTAACATTGACATGTACCATTACGGTATTGTGTGTATCATAGTGTAACATTGACATGGACCATAACGACATTGTGCATCGTATTGTAACATTGACATGGACCATTACGGTATTGTGTGCATCGTATTGTAACATTGACATGGACCATAACGACATTGTGTGCATCGTATTGTAACATTGACATGGACCATAACGACATTGTGTGTATCATATTGTAACATTGACATGGACCATTACGGTATTGTGTGCATCATATTGTAACATTGACATGGACCATTACGGTATTGTGTGCATCATATTGTAACATTGACATGGACCATAACGACATTGTGTGCATCGTATTGTAACATTGACATGGACCATAACGACATTGTGTGTATCATATTGTAACATTGACATGGACCATTACGGTATTGTGTGCATCATATTGTAACATTGACATGGACCATTACGGTATTGTGTGCATCATATTGTAACATTGACATGGACCATAACGACATTGTGTGCATCGTATTGTAACATTGACATGGACCATAACGACATTGTGTGTATCATATTGTAACATTGACATGGACCATAACGACATTGTGTGTATCATATTGTAACATTGACATGGACCATAACGACATTGTGTGTATCATATTGTAACATTGACAAGGACCATTACGGTATTGTGTGTATCATAGTGTAACATTGACATGGACCATTACTGTATTGTGTGTATCATAGTGTAACATTGACATGGACCATTACGGTATTGTGTGTATCATAGTGTAACATTGACATGGACCATAACGACATTGTGTGCATCGTATTGTAACATTGACATGGACCATTACGGTATTGTGTGTATCATATTGTAACATTGAGATGGACCATTACGGTATTGTGTGTATCATATGGTTACATTGACATGGACCATAACGACATTGTGTGTATCATAGTGTAACATTGACATGGACCATTACGGTATTGTGTGCATCGTATTGTAACATTGACATGGACCATAACGACATTGTGTGCATCGTATTGTATCATTGACATGGACCATAACGACATTGTGTGTATCATATTGTAACATTGACATGGACCATAACGACATTGTGTGTTATCATATTGTAACATTGACATGGACCATTGAGACATTGTGTGTATCATATTGTAACATTGACATGGACCATTACGGTATTGTGTGTATCATACTGTAACATTGACATGGACCATTACGACATTGTGTGTATCATACTGTTACATTGACATGGACCATAACGACATTGTGTGTATCATATTGTAACATTGACATGGACCATTACGGTATTGTGTGTATCATACTGTAACATTGACATGGACCATAACGACATTGTGTGTATCATATTGCAACATTGACATGGACCATAACGGTATTGTGCATCGTATTGTAACATTGACATGGACCATTGAGACATTGTGTGTATCATATTGTAACATTGACATGGACCATTGAGACATTGTGTGTATCATATTGTAACATTGACATGGACCATAACGACATTGTGTGTATCATATTGTAACATTGACATGGACCATTGAGACATTGTGTGTATCATATTGTAACATTGACATGGACCATAACGACATTGTGTGTATCATATTGTAACATTGACATGGACCATTGAGACATTGTGTGTATCATATTGTAACATTGACATGGACCATTGAGACATTGTGTGTATCATATTGTAACATTGACATGGACCATAACGACATTGTGTGTATCATATTGTAACATTGACATGGACCATAACGACATTGTGTGTATCATATTGTAACATTAACATGGACCATTACGGTATTGTGTGCATCATATTGTAACATTGACATGGACCATAACGACATTGTGTGCATCGTATTGTAACATTGACATGGACCATAACGACATTGTGTGCATCGTATTGTAACATTGACATGGACCATTACGGTATTGTGTGTATCATACTGTAACATTGACATGGACAATAACGACATTGTGTGCATCATATTGTAACATTAACATGGACCATTACGGTATTGTGTGTATCATACTGTAACATTGACATGGACTATTACGACATTGTGTGTATCATATTGTAACATTGACATGGACCATAACGACATTGTGCATCGTATTGTATCATTGACCACAGACGTACTATAAATGCCGTTGTTCGTGCACATGTTATGAATTCGCTGTATGGCTAAAGGTCATTTAAGCTGATCGAAGATTCTTTGTTAAGAAAGACTCGTGTTTTAAGTATATATTTCATCTCAACTTAAATCCGTAGTCATAAAACGAAACTGAGGAGAGTCTGAATGTTTAATCTGATTAGGACAAGACTTGGTTGTTATCGTTGAATATCAGCGTAAACCTGATATTATGACCAAAGAACTGTGCTGTTATCTATTTTTTGATCGACGTGAAACTGTACATGCATATTTGCTTACATGTCTGACGTAATTGGTTCATATTTGATAGATTTACATAACCTTACAATGTATTAATAGTTATATTAGCAAGATACGTAGTTCTGCGTGATCTACATCTATATTGACATTATTATTAAAAACTATAATAATTATTAATTTGATAAGTAAGATTTCATTAATTTATATTCATTATAACATTTAGTGCCACCAAAAATAACATATTTGAGTTGGGGAACAGACGTTTGGCGAGACGCTCAGTCTTTCACTTTGCGAGGACAATAAATATTAAAATTCCCAGGATTCCAAGACTTTGTGACTACCTTCGAAATGTGAGCGTTAATAATTTTGGCAAAAGTGTGAAAATTATTGTTTGTTCGAAAGCTCAGATTTATTTGTACTTAATGAACCTCGTCTGATATTGGCTTGTTGATCTTGATCGAGACATCTTCCCAGCTAGCTTTCTAGAAGATGAGAATGTCTACTCACGCGCTCTTTGGCGCCAATTTGTCCAGCAGACGAGATGTGAAAACACGTAGCGTCTCGCTAACGAATTTGTTGTGGCTAGCAGGTGAAAAGTCCGTGCCAAATTATAGAAGTGTTTCCTACGCTAGGAACGTTATATACCTCTCTCTGATAGCACAATTACTGCATGTTTATTTATTGGATTCGTTGGAGGCGTTATGCGTTCATCAAATAAGTAGTCTGCTTGTTTTTCATACTTCTGGCGGGAAGTAATTCATACTAACATAAAAACTAATTACGCCATTCTGTATTATCATTAGTACATACGAGCGTCTGATGACTTATCGAAGCCAAGACCGTTTGTTCTCCCACATCATTAAGCGTTAACAGATACATAGATTTCTGGACACATCATAAAATTCTTCTTATCTGTTCCCGTCGAATAGACGCACCAAAGCACGCCACATGCGATATGCCTGATTCCTATGATCAAAATCTGATTCCAATTCTCCGGGTACATTATTAAGAAGATCATTGAAACATTAGTATAGGTAATAAATTTCACAGCTAACAAGGGAGACGTGCCGTCTGACAAAAATATCTTCTGACGCCGCAATGACTGGCCAATACGTCAAAACACGCGGGAAAATTCTCCCTGAACGCGCGTTTTTGAAATATAATCACACTGGGCTAGGTGAGAATTGATATTCGTTTAGAGAAATCAATTTCCATCCAATTAATCATATCTCCGTCATCGATTGTTAACGTAAACATCGAAAACAGTGGTTGGCACACCCGCGAGATTTTAAATGTTTAATTAACACCTAGTCGGCATGGTGGGTTTTCTAACTTAAGAGCACTTACCGTAATTCGCCTAATTTCATCCTACGTCAATCAATTTTACACCTATAATGGCAATATCTTTAAATGCAATGATGCACACAATTCACACGCGTTGTTTCATACAGTTTATTGACCTTAAAATGTACCACGTATGAAAACTAACACTGAAAATATAACTCAAAATGTTAAACAGTTCGCGTTTGGAATAAAATGATATAGCTCTAGGTATATTTATCATTTAGTAATTAAATATGACGGGTGTTAAAACAAGGGCTTGACATTGTCTTATTTCTGTGTACTGCTAGTATTTCATTGTATTTGTCTTTTATACGTGATGACATTGAACAGCATGCTGATAAATAAACAACAGACAAGGCGCGTTTGTAAACAAGTACAAGCAAACGTGAGAATGCATAATTGAGAATTTATTATTGAAAAACTTTGTAGCTTTAATCCGTATATTTCCACAACCAATAGTACTATATTCAGACGATGATATGTATCAACATGGAGTAGACTGATTTATGCACAACACAATATATATATATAAGAGTCGAAACCAGTCCATGAAATAATAAAAGAAACATGCTTCCGTTATACTGGTACAGTGCTATCACCACTACAAACACCTTAATTGTAGTATATAACGACCGCACACATAGCCAATGCTTTCTCCTTCTTCTTCTTCTTCTTCTTCTTCTTCTTCTTCTTCTTCCTCTTCTTCTTCTTCCATATACTGGTCATCTTCATCAGGTTTAGCATCCATCACAGTGAAGTTTCATGTGGATATGCATGCTGATGTGCAAATTGACCACATAGGAAGAGAACTGATCATGGGCAAGGAAGGTCTTAATACACTAGTGTATGAATAAGTCAACATGAATATCGAACTGGACAACATGGTACATATTGACACATGGTCATACACACACAAGCACAAAGTCATCCCTGTTAGCATGGGAAAGCTACAAGTACTGGTCACCATACGGGACTGTTGTCAGTGGACAAGCGGCTAGAAGAGCTTGGACATTTTTGGATGTTGGTAACTCAGATGTAGTCTCGCTTGGGTCAATGCTATACACAAGTACTGTTAAAGATCCAAGCCAAGGGGGTTTCAAAGTTGCTTTCTCGTCACTCGAAAGTCATTGGTCAACTAGACAGGAATGATAATGCATCACGACTGTCTCAGTCAAACACAAAACATGTTCGAGGAATACCAAGCCAAGCTGATTAAAAACTAACACTTCTAAATGGTATCAACTATGTGTATATGATCATTATACTGGACAATGCGACTGGTCAATGTCATTATTACTTAGTGTATCTGATTAAGTTTGCAAGCTATGCGTCATCTCTTATGTCATGTCCACGTCTGCAAGAGTTCAAGCTCCGCTACGGATAACGTCAGGTCTTCAATAAGTCGGCTACACTTGCAAATAGCTCCATGTGATAACCAGAGTCCCCGACCATTTCCACCTTAACAAAGTGTTGTTTGACCAATGCTAATTCATATTCAATGACATGCGTATGTAACTCAAATTTGTCGTCAGTTGAAAAAGGGAGAAAACGATCTCCTATTGACCTTTTATGAGAAATGAGTAAAACGATGTTAAGGGCACTATTATTTTATAGATCTACATCCTTGTTACATTTGGTTCCGCTGGAAACTCCCCCTAGAAGTTATTTGCAATCACTGGTGCATCTTGTAAGGCGTCGATGTTATTTATGATGTTGTCATGACGTCACCACTTTTTGAATACTGATTGGCTAGTCTATAAATAGTATTCTGCGAATATCTGTTTCTAGTAGTTCTCAAAGGATGCCTATTTGGAGCATGCATCCCCGATCATGGGTGTGAAAATATGTAACTAGTGGCTCATCTGTTGCAAGTAAATAGTGGTTTAATCTGCTTATCAGTGAAGCTTGGTTTTAGAGGTGATATAATAATTTTGAATTAAAAAGATGTTGCAAAGTGTTTTACACTAGAATGTTAAAATTGTCCACTGACATAGAGTTTGGACAAAGACGGATTCGCTATTGAGTGTGACATATAAGCTTTCAATTGATATCTATGACCATATCGGGATATGAGGACAAGCATTTTATTATGGCATACAGCGGTAATCAATTTTGTTGTAATGGTTTGCAAGACTTTAGTGTTGTACAATGACATACATGTACAATGACCTGTATTGCTCAGTCACCCATGTTGCATTGCTGAAGCGTAACACTTTAATATGATATGAGTTCACCATGTTTTTTTTTAATTCAACCTAATAACTAATAATTCATGGTACATATCGATGGCTTAGAATTAGAAGGTCGTAAGTGCCACTTACGACCTTTTAAGAGTCATACATATTTAGAATAAGCATTACAAGGCGCTTCTTCTAAATCTGAACCTGTCATGTTGACCAAATTGAAGTTTTAAAAGTTTGTTTTACCATAAGTAAAGAGTAAATGTTTTCTCTTGTTTTGGTAGTTACGACCTTCTTGTTCTGAGCCATCGATATAACCGTTCCTGAATTTGTCAGTTTCAAACTTGTCCAGGGAGGATTTTATCGAGGCAATCATTGGAAGCAACCAATTTGACGTGTAGTGTTTGTAAGTTTTTATTTGTCCTGTATCATGACCTAGTTTTTGACCATACATATCCCATTTCCAAACTTGACCTAGATTTTATATACAGACATTTTCACCAACTGTTAACTCTATTGAAGCCTTAACAAGCAAATTTAGATAGACATAATAAGCGTGATAACAAAAGCTCACCTTACCCTAGTAAATAATGATGAAGGGCCACAACTCTTATATATAACATGACAACTTTTTTGGCACTTTATCTTGCTCATGAATCGATGGCCACTTACATTGTACACAAGTTTGATTAGGATCACTTAAAATATATGTGGACTTTTGAGAGTGAACAAACAAATTGTCGATGACAATCATGTTTTTATTTTTAATGCCATTTATCAACATTGTTTTAGTTAAATACAGCAACATATCAACCTAAAAAGTTGTCCTGGGCTGTCTCCTAAACAACATTAACTTACACATTCACCAGGAACCAGCAACGTATCCACATTAAAAGGAAAACCAATCACATTGTTTTTGAATTTTCATGGAATGGCTGCCGAAAACCAGGAATCAAACCCAAATTGCCAGGTTATTAATCTCTACTAGACCTTAACCTTGGCTCCAATGATTCTAACACCCAAATAATGAACTAACTGTTGCCTGCTGGACATGAACATAAAACAATGCACTACCTGATGCCTGCTGGACATGAACATAAAACAATACACTGCCTGTTGCCTGCTGGACATGAACATAAAACAATGCACTACCTGATGCCTGCTGGACATGAACATAAAACAATGCACTGTCTGATGCCTGCTGGACATGAACATAAAACAATGCACTACCTGATGCCTGCTGGACATGAACATAAAACAATACACTGCCTGATGCCTGCTGGACATGAACATAAAACAATGCACTACCTGATGCCTGCTGGACATGAACATAAAACAAGTCACTGTCTTGTGCCTGCTGGACATGAACATAAAGCAATGCATTGCCTAATGGACATGAACTTAATGCAATGCACTGCCTAATGGACATGAACTTAAAACAATGTACTGTCTAATGCCTGCTGGACATGAACTTAAAACAATGCACTGTCTAGTGCTTAATGGACATGAACTTAAAACAATGCACAGTCTAATGCCTGCTGGACATGAACTTAAAACAATGCACTGTCTAGTGCCTAATGGACATGAACTAAAAACAATGCACAGTCTAATGCCTGCTGGACATGAACTTAAAACAATGCACTGTCTAGTGCCTAATGGACATGAACTAAAAACAATGCACAGTCTAATGCCTGCTGGACATGATCATAAAACAAGTCACTGTCTAGTACCTGCTGGACATGAACATAAAACAATGCACTGTCTAGTTAGTGCCTGCCGGACATGAACATAATGCAATGCACTGCCTAATGGACATGAACTTAAAACAATGCACTGTCTAATGCCTGCTGGACATGAACTTAAAACAATGCACTGTCTAGTGCCTAATGGACATGAACTTAAAACAATGCACAGTCTAATGCCTGCTGGACATGATCATAAAACAAGTCACTGTCTAGTACCTGCTGGACATGAACATAAAACAAGGCACTGCCTAGTGCCTGCCGGACATGAACATAAAGCAGTACACTGCCTAATGGACATGAACTTAAGACAATGCACAGTCTAATGCCTGCTGGACATGATCATAAAACAAGTCACTGTCTAGTACCTGCTGGACATGAACATAAAACAATGCACTGCCTAGTGCCTGCCGGACATGAACATAAAGCAGTGCACTGTCTCATGCCTGCTGGACATGAACATAAAACAATGCACAGTCTAATGTCTGCTGGACATGAACATAAAACAATGCACTGTCTAGTGCCTGCTGGACATGAAAATAAAACAATGCACTGTCTAGTGCCTGCTGGACATGAACATAAAACAATGCACTGTCTAGTAGCTGCCGGACATGAACATAAAACATTGCACTGTCTAATGTCTGCTGGACATGAACATAAAACAATGCACTGTCTAATGCCTGCTGGACATGAACATAAAACAATGTTTTGCCTAGTGCCTGCTGGACATGAACATAAAACAATGCACTGCCTAGTGCCTGTTGGACATGAACATAAACCAATGCACTGTCTAATGTCTACTGGACATGAACATAAAATAATGCACTGTCTAGTGCCTGCTGGACATGAACATAAAACAAGTCACTGTCTAATGCCTGCTGGACATGAACATAAAACATTGCACTGCCTAGTGCCTGTTGGACATGAACATATAACAAGTCACTGCCTAGTGCCTACTGGACATGAACATAAAACAATGCACTGCCTAATGACTGATGGACATGAACAAAAACTAGTCACTGTCTAGTGCCTGCTGGACATGAACATAAAACAATACACTGTCTTGTGCCTACTGGACATGAACATAAAACAATGCACTGTCTAGTGCCTGCTGGACATGAACATAAAACAATGCACTGCCTAGTGCCTGTTGGACATGAACATAAACCAATGCACTGTCTAATGTCTGCTGGACATGCACATAAAATAATGCACTGTCTAGTGCCTGGTGGACATGAACATAAAACAAGTCACTGTCTAATGCCTGCTGGACATGAACATAAAACATTGCACTGCCTAGTGCCCGTTGGACATGAACATAAAACAATGCACTGTCTAGTGCCTACTGGACATGAACATAAAACAATGCACTGCCTAATGGACATGAACAAAAAACAAGTCACTGTCTAGTACCTGCTGGACATGAACATACAACAATGCACTGTCTAGTGCCTACTGGACATGAACATAAAACAATGCACTGTCTAGTACCTGCTGGACATGAACATAAAACAATGCACTGTCTAGTGCCTACTGGACACGAACATAAAACAATGCACTGCCTAGTGCCTTCTGGACATGAACATAAAACAATGCACTGTCTAGTACCTGCTGGACATAAACATAAAACAATGCACTGTCTAGTGCCTACTGGACACGAACATAAAACAATGCACTGCCTAATGACTGATGGACATGAACAAAAAACAAGTCACTGTCTAGTGCCTGCTGGACATGTACATAAAACAATTCACTGTCTAGTGCCTACTGGACATGAACATAAAACAATGCACTGCCTTATGACTGATGGACATGAACAAAAACAAGTCACTGTCTAGTACCTGCTGGACATGAAAATAAACAATGCACTGTCTAGTGCCTGCTGGACATGAACATAAAACAATGCACTGTCTAGTGCCTGCTGGACATGAACATAAAACAATGCACTGTCTAGTGCCTTCTGGACATGAACATAAAACAATGCACTGTCTAGTGCCTGCTGGACATGAACATAAAACAATGCACTGCCTAATGCCTGCTGGACATGAATATAAAACAATGCACTGCCTATTGCCTGCTGGACATGAATATAAAACAAGTCACTGCCTAGTGCCTTCTGGACATGAATATAAAACAAGTCACTGCCTAGTGTCTGCAGGACATGAACATAAAACAATGCATTGCCTAGTGTCTGCTGGACATGAACATAAAACAATGCACTGCCTGATGCCTGCTGGACATGAACATATAACAATGCACTGCCTAATGACTGATGGACATGAACATAAAACAATGCACTGTCTAGTGCCTGCTGGACATGAACATAAAACAATGCACTGCCTGATGCCTGCTGGACATTAACATAAATCAATGCACTGCCTAGTGCCCACTGTACATGAACATAAAACAATGCACTGCCTGATGCCTGCTGGACATGAACATATAACAATGCACTGCCTAATGACTGCTGGTCATGAACATAAAACAATGCACTGCCTGATGCCTGCTGGACATGAACATATAACAATGCACTGCCTGATGCCTGCTGGACATGAATATAAAACAAGTCACAATTAGAATTATCTCTAGTTTATTCTTGTATTTAAAAAGGCAATAAAAGTAGACATATAGTAACACAACAAAACAAAATGGTTGTTGCAATAAATAAAGTCTTGTTCTGATCATAAAACACATAATGTAAGTTATATCTAATTGTAAATAAATACCATTTGATAAAGGAACAAATTAACAATGAGTGATAACATATATGTTTATACTCAATATGGGAATGAATTGGCATCATTATACACTCAATAGAGTTAGTAACAATATATGACAGTCACACAACTGTCTGTAACTTTCAACATAATCAAATCATTGGTATAAATGCAGTGACCAATGGACATAAATGGCAATTATAAGGATAAATTTCCATTTGAAAAGTAAACATTTCACATTGGCATCAAACGTAATGTTACAAATTGTGTCAAATTTGGCTCAAGAATAAATGTTATAAAAAAATCCTGTCACTGATAAAACCCAGCACACAGATATTGTACAATTGGTCATACCTCTAACTGTAATAGCTACACATATAAACTGTGGATTAGGCACATACAACTAGAAGTAACACTGTTCCTCTATAAGACAGCTTCTACATCTAACGACAGTTTCTACATCTAACGATACCTTATAAAGGCTATTATGATGACAAATGACTCAGAAGTAAGTTGACTCACAAACAATCTGGAGAAAATAAATAAATGATGGCAAATGTGGCTAAATAGTTTAATACCAACTACTTGCTACAAATGAGAGTTTTCTAACCAAACATTGATGCAGGGTTAAACCATATATTTATCACTCATATCAGAAATAAATAACTTGTGTACTACACACATCAGTAACTCAATCACAACCTAACATGACCATATATGTCAATACATACACCATCACAACCAACAACAGAAACAACATTGTACAGTATCCTAAGTTTATTCTTATTCTTATAAATACCATTACTGGAGCCTTATTAACCAACGTTGTAAATCTAAAACTCAGACTTAGACTTAAAATTGACAACATTTATAATCACTACCATTTCTTTGCAATTAGTTTTAACAATGTGAAATTTTATCTGATTGTTTGTTGTTACCCACTGAACATGTATACCCATTTATATCAAAATTGATACATTTATAACAACATGAAAGCGAATAGAACATTTGACAATGTTTAGTCTAAGTCTGAGTTTTAGACTAATCACGTTGGTGAATAAGGGCCCTGTATTCATAGAAATGTATGCTTCATGTTTTTTAGAACGGTGATATTTTTGCGATTACAAACCATTTGACAGACTAGGCAACTAATATGGAGATAGTGTACACATCCTGTACATTATCAGGATACTACAAGTACATGAACCAAGAGGGCTATGGAGTAATAGATTAAATACAATCTACTTGTGTTATAGAGGATATGATGTCATGTCAATAGCTCTTGTTGTATTCCAGCTACAACTTTTTTTATTCAGACAATCATTATGAAAATATAGCTAATGTCAATCCAGACAACAAAATTCTTAAAAATATAATATATCAAAACTGGACAATTCAAGTCAGTAAACATAGAGATTCATATTTGAAATCAGAACATTAAGCGAAATTATGCAACAAAATATTGACATACAAAAATTTGACCGAAATTCAAGGACAGATCTGTGTATATCAGGATTACCAGTAATAGCAGTATCAATTAAACTTGGCAATTATGGTATTAGCAATTTTGCCTAAGAACGATATGTACCGGGTAATACAAAATTACTTTTTTCAAATAATGTTTTTTTATAAAAACTGCATAATAGGTCTTAACATTTTAACTGAATGAAGCACTACATGCTCATGTTGACCTGACTAAGCCTACCCTAGATAATTGATGATGTAGTATGATTCATAGTGGTAAGTTTATATATCAGATAGTAAACAACGTTCATTAAACATAAACAATGAAATAATGTAAACCATATTGTAGGATACACTGTACTTCAATATTGGGGGTTACTTTGAACAACTTTAAGTGCAAAAACAATCATTTTTTTACCTATATACCAAATATGAATGTCATATAGCAATCTCTTTAATTCAGGGTACAACAAAAGAAAGATGCAGTAGTATTTTGTCATCTTCAACGTTCTTCATAAGAATTTTGGATTCAACTTGAATTGAGCAAAACATCCAACAAATAATTGCAGCAAATGTATTTGATGAAATAGATATTACTGTAAAAGTGTGAATACAGTTTATTTATCACAACCAAAACTATAGCATTGTAAATGATTATTACAAAGTGAATACTTCCATCAGATCTAGTAAATGCATAAAAAAGGATTCAAAGGAAAAGGAACCACTTGTCTTTAACAGCCAATGTGATCTAATCCTAAATGACAATTTATACATTAAATACACCTGTACTCAACAATTAACTACATGACAAACAGTTATATTGTAAACATTCCTCAACTGGCCACTGTAAACAGACTGATTGAAATGATCCTGACAAAATGTTCAACTTTAATGAATATATGTACTGAAGTGCAAACTTTTCTCAGATAAAAACTCAGATCAAAGGATTTCCAGACACGGTGGTGTTACCGTGAACTAACTTGACCTAGATAAAACAATTGGTACATATAAATCCGCTGACGGGTTAGGCCAATGAATTTTTTTATTTTTTGGTTAAGGTATTTTTTGCTGCCAGGTAAGAAGGAATTGAAAAAACCTCAGGGGGTGCCTAGGTCACTCACCAGTCATTGTGTGAGTGACAAAAGCCAAAATGACCTCTTGTTATATTTTCATTCCTAATACCTGGCAGCCGAATTTTCAAAAAAATCTTCAAGCCTAAAAATAAAAGAGTTGCGGCCTAATGATATTATAGTGTCTGGGGATGTAACTAGAACACATATTGTTGGAGTCAGGAGAATTAGTAACAACAATCTATTCATTCAATATTGGTGGAAAAGTACAAATACATTTGAATAAAAATCTTCTGACTGATTACATTTATAAATGCATACATAATTTCTTAATTGTTTAACTAACTCATATCATATTAATTAATTTGAGCAGATTTCTGTTATATTTTCACATGTTCCGAGAGCTCATCTTCTAATTTGAGTTATATTGTATAGAAACAAACAGTGCTCTTAATTATGAGATTATTTCTGATCAGCAACAATAATGTGAACATTATCCAATACATTGTATATTAAAGCAATGTATTGTTTAGACATCTCTTGTGTTAATCAAAAGTCTGAATAATGGTAGTATAAGTTGTGTTGTACAAGTGCATACATAGAGAGTGGTCTGCAGGAAAACTGTTGATATAAGTTGAGCTTGAGGAAAAACCTGAGACACCAAATGATTTTAATCAATTTCATGTATGCAATATAAGTTAACCTTTCACCTCTGGAATGTCGAACTATCACCAATGACTACCATGAGCAAATATGTTGGAAAAAATAGAGTAAAAAATTAGGATAAATTGACCATGAAATGCCCTCAGCAAAATCACCCATATCCCATACAATTAGTTAAATTACAGGTCAAGTAGAGTGAAAAGAGAGTTCATGTATTTAAGGTAACAAAATCATTAAAACTATCACATAAGTTAACGATATAATCACTTAATGAATACAACAATCTAAAGTAAACAATAGTGAACCATTAAACAACAAGATTAACGTTCTTCAAGTTAAATTACTCGAATGACTCAAACTATCCTTTCATAAACGTGTAGATAAACTAATAGACTTTGGTGTTTTCCTGATGGTGCTAAATAATTTTGTCTGTAATACATCATTTCATTTATTGTGGTCATTATCGTCATTGTATTGTTCGACAAAATTGGTTCAATATACCCTTATGTGCTTATGGAAGCCTACACATCATTGTACTGAATCATAGTGAAAGGTGTGATAGGTACCTTAATGGATTGTGAAAATAATTTGAGTCTGAAAAGTTTTGGTGAACATTTGGATTATATTCCTCTGCATCAGTAGATGCTGGCTCGTAAAAAAATTAAATATTTTCTGTACAACAAAATCCACCAAAGTTCAAGTTTGAATTTGTGCAAGGTATTTATGAAACCTAAATTTAAAATTTGGCAATGCAGCAGCTCACTGATTAATGCAAATGCAGCCTACTTAATCTTGTTTTAAACAAAATGAGTCTGGACGAAATAGAATCCAAGTTTAAAATCCGTGCAAAGTTGATCGCCATCGACAACAGATGAATACGATTCTTTTTTTTATAAAATCAATCTCAGAAAAAAAGAGTTATTTTCAATATATTGGCAATCTACATTCAAATAAAAGTGATATTCATCTTCAAGCTTATGGCAGAACATACAATTAACATAGATCATCACAATGATGAATTAAGATTGTGTCAATTGATTAGTACAATAATCACAAAACAATACAATAGGAATGATAGTATTCTGAGCATACAGTAAACAACATGGAATGGTTGACACAAAATAAACAACATGGAATGAATGACGGGGAATGAACAGGTTTGCGTACATAAACACGAAGGATATATAAGTGACAATAACAAACATCATCTGATTTAAATGAGACGAGTAGTATAAGTATCACAGTTGGTTCAACAAAGTTGAAAATATCTTGATTATTGAAATAACCATGGCAACAAGGAATGTCAAGAATTCTAAATTTAGTAACTATTATCAACACTTTATGTGTCATAAAATAATTAATATCAAAGAAAAGAAAAACTGCTGTAAGAATACGGTATGTTTTCGTACTTCATGTTTTGTGCATTAATAAAAAAAATCTTCTATCACTCTCTATTTTTGCTTATAATTCAAATAAGAGTAAAAGTGAATGAAAAAACTTGCCCACAGTGTATCACATAGCATACACTTTATAAGTAAGTCAACAAAAAAAGATGTTTCAAAAAATTGTTCAGTGTTATACTATTCTACAAAACCTAGAAGTTTGAATCAACAAAAAATTAATTATGCAAACAGAAAACTTTATATATCTGATCATACTGAGTTAGTGTTTTTGCTGCCCACACACATTCACTACCTTACTGAGAAGTCATAGCATGTCACATCTGACCATAATATACTTCATAACCAGTTTCATTGTAGTCTGAACTAAAATGAATCACCATCATAGATGGTAAAGTAAATATCTTCATTTAATGGATATGACATTTGGAAATTAAATACTAACTGGCCATTTTGACATTTTTGATTGAAATAGATTGACACATTTTTAAATAACAAAGGCACCTACAATATTAAGAACTATGAGTTTCTGAATGTTACACACACCGTGTCAGCTAATTACAAGCAATGGTATTGTCACATGATTACACAAATGCACACATACGCTAATATCAAAGTTAATTGGCACTGATTTAATCTTACAATTAGTACTTATAATTGACATCCCTAACCAGGATTTACATCCCATTCTAGCTGCAACATCACATCACATGGAAGTCAGGACATGGTAGAACCTTTGGTAAATATCTCTGACCTCGATGGCCAACACACTCCACACACACATGTTCAGTCTTGACACATTGAATCCAATTTGGCACCGTAACTAAACAGGCTGGTTCAAAATTCTAATCCAAGAGAGAATCCAGTCTGGCACGGTATTTTAACTGCACAAACTCTAATCCACTGATGAACTGGTTTGGTATCCTAACTAAATAGATTAGTTCAAAGATTCTGATCAAATGTCTGGATCCAGTCTGGCACTGTAACTATGACTGGTTCACAAACTACATAGACTGGTTCAAAGATTCTGATCCAATGTCTGGATCCAGTCTGGCACTGTAACTATGACTGGATCAAAAACTACATAGACTGGTTCAAAGATTCTGATCAAATGTCTGGATCCAGTCTGGCACTGTAACTATGACTGGATCACAAACTACATAGACTGGTTCAAAGATTCTGATCAAATGTCTGGATCCAGTCTGGCACTGTAACTATGACTGGTTTACAAACTACATAGACTGGTTCAAAGATTCTGATCCAATGTCTGGATCCAGTCTGGCACTGTAACTATGACTGGTTCACAAACTACATAGACTGGTTCAAAGATTCTGATCCAATGTCTGGATCCAGTCTGGCACTGTAACTATGACTGGTTTACAAACTACATAGACTGGTTCAAAGATTCTGATCCAATGTCTGGATCCAGTCTGGCACTGTAACTATGACTGGTTCACAAACTACATAGACTGGTTCAAAGATTCTGATCCAATATGGGATTCAGTCTGGCACTATCACTTAACATAGGCTGGCTCACAAACTACGTAGACTGGTTCAAAGATTCTGATCCAATGTCGGGATCCAGTCTGGCGTCGGGGTTCCAGTCTGGCACTGTAACTATGACTGGTTCAGACACTTTGGTCATCAAGTGAGAGTCAGTAAGTGACAAGTGTAACACAGTCTACTAGACATGCACCATTATGTACTGAGGAAAGACACAGAGTATGGTAATCCAGTGTCACGATTCCAATAAACCTTGCTTGGATAGACGATCTTTCTGTAATACACAAACACAAGATAGATTGTAAAGTATTGAGAGTTAATAATAAATGATAAGTGGATAATTTGTGAACATTAGAAATTTGAAACTATGATGGTTCATTATTTGAAAAACTGTATTTTTGTAAGAACACTGTGCACAATCTAAGGACTTGCTGCTTTTAACCAATAAATTGATAACAGGCAAATTTAAGGAAGTAAACTGTAATGCTATTGTGTCAATGGGACCTCCATACTGTATGAGAACATTCATACTCATTTATTTTAGCTAAATTGTGAAACAATTTTTTTCAACTTCTTTAATCACTCTTGACACCTCATTCCTGATGTTATCCATCGCCTTGAGGGTATGAGAACATATAATACATGTAAGTATATGCTTACCAATCCACCGGCCTTTCGTGTCCGAGTTCTCACAGGTTTTTTGGCCAACCTTTGTTGCATCTGTTTCACCTTGATTTCATTCTCTTTTATCCTGAAAGTATATAGTAAAACAACATGTTATAGTTGATAGAACGTTTAACTTAGCTAACCTGGAGGGTAAAGATAATAACCCCAAGAAAGTTCCCACAGACCTTATTTCAGTCATATGGCTAGACACACATATTGCACTGAACATACAATAAAACAATGCTCAAGTGATATATATGTGAACATACAGTAGCACCATATGCATGACAAATATAAATGTATATACACCATCAACATATCAATCAACAGTAATCAATTATTTTTGACAACATCAAGACATTTGATCATCATCACAGTGGTATAGCTAGTTTGCGATTGAAATTTTTTTTGTTTTTTAAACATTTCTCCGTAATTACGAAACATACATGTATGAAATTTTGCACGAATAAATGAAATATATCTACCTAATGAACTCTGACATTTCAGCAACATCAGAATTCAGTTAAAAAACTTTTGTTCATAAGTTCTATGTAACATATTTGTAGTTTGGTATGAAATATCAAGTTAGAAGACTCGCTACTTGCAACAGCCAATTTTACGGTCATGTGATACGCCTAACGGTATATTTACGCATTTGAAACCTACTTAATATAATACACGCGAGGCCCGTCTGTGAATCTAATGAAGTACTTGTTATTGTTGTACATTGTTGTACATTGTTTACAAGCGACACACCTAAAGAAACTGAATTATACGGACCTCTTAAGTCTCGTCTTTATAACAGTTTGTCAATCCCAACGATCACGGAGTGTAACGGTTAAATAATTGATAATAAATCATCAATGGAATACCAGATTACCTCCCTGCGTTAAACTGTAATTTAACATGTAATTTCAATATATAATAAAGTATAAATGTATTTTAATAGGTGACTAAAAATTATGGAATTAGGTGACTAAAAATTATGGAATTCGGAATGGGAGTAGGTAGGAAGTTATTGTAGTTCTGTGTAATTTTTTATCAAAATCTGATAAATAGATTTTCAGAAATGCTACAAAAACACAATTTTTTTCTATCGCAAACTAGCTATATACTGTCCTACCAATTGGCATACTGTCCTACTAGTGGTCATACTATCCTGATAGTAGATAATTTAGCAAGTTTGCAAATTGGAATTTTCAGAAATTTATTGTGCCGAAATATTTAATTTTTTAGTGTTTTTTTTCCAAAACATGTAACTTTTGTTTGTAGAGAACTTTTGTTTGTAGAGAACAATTTACAAATATTCTAACAATCTAGATGTTACAAGTTGATGTGCATGGTTACTATCAGCTGTGGTTTGTGGTATAAGCCCTTGTACAGTACCTACACTGGGTATGTGACCATGGTGGTTACATCATACTTGGTGGCATGATATATCAGGGTACATATACCACAAACCACAGCTGATACCATACACATCAACTTGGTATAACATCTAGATTGTTAGAATATTTGACGAGTCTATATACCCCTACACTATCATTCGAGCAATGTTGTGTTACTTGACCATGAGAAATATCACAACACAAGACAACTGCAGCACATCAAATGTTATACAGTAAATGTAGCATACAACTTGCTATCACAAGCAGATAATGTAATGGACTCGGAGATAGTGTACCCTATCTCATCCATTTAGAAAGTCTTGGAATCAAGTATTGTGATGAAATACTGTATCATTGATGGAGACACAACAGCTTTGCAAGCATTTAATCCTGCAAGTGACATTCATCATTCATTGCTTATTATCCATATTGACATAAACATGACCAACCAAATTAAATTACTAAGCTGACAGAAGAATTTGGGGTTGAGCAGTTAATTAGACACATTTTAATTTTAAAACCTTATTTATTTAAGGTCAATAGTGGAACAAATGTTTCCAACTTATTAAGCACTCTCCATATCTCATTCCTGGTGTGAGGGTAAATGAGAGAGAAGAGCCAACTTCCCTTTTTTATCAAGAAAAAATCCTTAGAAATCAGGGGAAAAACTCCTGAAAAACTTCTGACTGCAACCAGGAACTTTTAATATCTGAAGCCTAAACTGATAGCAAAATGTTTTACTGAAATTTCATAGCCTTTGAACAATAGTTGTTTAACAGGCACTGGAAACTTATCTCGTTCTGATCATACAGTGCTATCTAGTATAACAGGTAATATATCTAATGAAGAAAAAACTGTTTAATTTCCACATTTTGTTAAGCATTCTCCCATCAAGGTATCTTATACTGATGGCATGATAACACTGATACAGAGACAAAAACACAAGCAAATACTCCTTGCAGTTCCAAATGGAGCATAAAAATTCCGTACTTTGAAAATGTATTCCCCTCCGTTTTTTCCCCTGCACATAACTGGCGGCTCTGTCTTATCTTGCTGGGAATTAAATGCAAATCAAACCTAGAATTTATTACTTCACTAAATATATATTTAGTTAAGATTACACCTCACTGTCTGGGATCATCTATTTTATAATCATCTGGGACGAATATACCTCTAAATCAGAATTGCAGGCTAAATGAAGGTCAGAGTTAATGAACCACTAATGAACATTTTATAACAGCCGATGGGTGGGGAGCACAAGCAGACAAATTTTAAGATGAACTCTTAATAGTTCATTTACTTTTATTAACAGAAAAAATGAATATGACATTCTTGGGAGTTATTAAACGTCTTGAACAAATTTAGACATTAGATTTATAACTGGAAACACTGAAGTTCCAGGAAACAGACTAAGCCTTTAAACGAGACCATTAACTTCATCGAAAATTGGTTCCAATTCCTAAAGTTGGTTCCATTGCCTAAAGATGGTTCCAGCGAAAACTTACCAGGTGCTTATGTTGATGAACATTTCTCAGAGAACTTTCATGACAATTTTAACTGAAATTCTTTCAATGACACGAGTGATGCAAAAAGATTGAAGCCCACCCGCAGAATTCAACATTCTTGTACATAACCATTTCCACCATTGTGGGTCCTGGTTAGAAACAATGTCAATTCGCAGTTTTAGTTGTGTAACAGGTGTACAATACCATGCACATTGAACATAGCATATTTGATATTAGCTCATATTCTACAATATCACAAAATATTTAATGTATGAATTGTTTTAAGGTTGAGCAAGTTTTGGGGGTCTGTTGTTTGTCTCCAGAATTTGGTGCACTGTAAACATGTAATTCTAGGGTACGAATTAGAGCAACGCAGACAAGAAGGACAATTGAGATAGATATGAAGGTGGTACACCTTTTATGAACGACCTTGGCATATGATTTAGGGACAGTCTCAATTAAGTGAACATCAGCCGATCTTGTTGCCCTCTACTATTAAGACATTACGCAAACAGGAATATATAAGCATAACGTAAGTACCCAATGCACCCCAAAACATCCCACTGAATGTTAATGAATGACTAGCTTGTATCGTCAAATATTTGGAATACCATAACATCATTTAATGACTGCAGAGCCGACTGACGGGGAAAGCCTATTTGCTAGACTCCATATAATGCTTATTTTCAATCAATTACTAATTAAAGTAGATAATATGATACTTTTCAACTCCAATACACTTAACAACTGGCTAACAAATATGATATCAATCTTCAAAAATATTCCACAAAGTACCAAACTTCAGTTGTAAACAAAAATGATTATTGTTTGGGTATCAATATACTGTGTATTAATATGATTTCAATTAGCTTACTTTGAATAGAAACAATGTTTACATTGTAATCATATACGGCTAGGAAAACATACGTCATTGAATATATAAGTTTATGTGGAACCAGTTAATCATTAGAACTGATTGACTCCAAACATTTATTTTCCTAAGAAATTCACCGTTAGTGCAAACAAGCAGATAGTTAAATTGTACTCCAACCACAGACTACCAGTCTACATTATTTCATATTATAGTATAATCCTCAATACCTAACCATATTCCAACCATCAATAGTCATTTTCAACATAAATAAATGCACCTATATTTCAACCATATGTACTTTGTTTACCATTAGTTATTGACCCAATTTTCTACAAATCAGCTTCTGTCGAAGACTATTTTTATAGAGTGAAAATATATTACAATGGTGTCCAACCTCTTGAAGACAAAAACTGATCAATCACATGCAGACTATGGAATGGGCAATATATATTTGGATAATGTTTGTGTATGATCAACTCTCCCTTAGAGAAACAGACAACATTTAAAAAGAACCAAACAGAAATGTGTGAAAAATTAATCAAGAGTTCTCGAAAAACAAAACTTGCTACTATAAACTGAAACCATTAGATAAACAACAACACACAATTCAACATAGGTCTGTTCTCACAACTTGTACTTTTATAAGGATACAACAAATTGACCAGAATATCATATTTGTCCGATAAAGAGAGAACAAAAACATATTTACATATAGCATCAAAGACAATTTTCAACCAGAATTACTACTTATACGATTTGATGATACCCTTTAAAAGCTAAATGTTACTTTGGTAAAGTGGATAATGTTTATCATCCAGGCTCATCTACGGATCAGTTCTCAACCATTTTTAACTTTGGTAGCACTATGGCACTGCCTGTGATTGAACAAGACACTCCTCACCCTCAAAGCAGACACTCAATTATAATAACAGAGTTTTCTGTCTTATTTTTCATTTAGCTCATATTTCAAAAGTAAATTTTAAAATATTTAAGGCCATGTTTTCTATGACAATTACAATTCAACGAATTTAGCCATCAATAAGCAAATCCCCAAATAGACTTAACAGTAGACACAGAACTTCGTACAAACAGACCGAGTGACTGTAATCAATGATAACACGACTAGAACACAAAAACCTCATACATCATAATGCAATTCAATTACTTCAAGCTTAATTGGTAGGAAACTGAGCAGTTAATTTGTCTGTAATAAAAGAAAGCAGGCAGACTGTTAGAATGATTATAGCCAGGAGATTTAAGGCTTTTAGTCGTTAAAGATTTAAGTTCACTATGAAGTAGTTAAATGAAAGTAGTTTCAGGAGTTTTGATAGACGTTTCGATCAGTGGAAATTATATAGTCAAAATATCGATACACTTTTGGAAAAACTAATAAACAACCTTTTAGGCAAATAACCATGTAATATTAATGAGACAAGAAGTTCATTTCTAAATCAGAGAAAATTTAAAACAGTTTCAGTAGATTATAGTCATGAAATGCATGAAAACAATGTTTAAAGATTAGTTTCAGATTTAAAAAAATATATATTAATGCTCCATTATACTAATTATACTTATAGCAGCAGAAATACATTTAATAAACAACTATTTCAAAACAAATGCCACTAGAAAATCTAAACTTATTTTCAAGTACCAACTAATAACTGACTTAACTATACTGTAAGTAATATATTATCTTCCATTAGCAATATATATTAAAACTGTTGAGAAAACTAAATGTTGTAGAGAATCTGTGAGTATAGACTATCCAATCCATCTTGTAAGCTATAATACCTGTATCATTCATTCTATACACTGACGTGTTACCACATCAAACCAGAATCACTGGAGCCATTCATGTCTGACCTTTCTACTTCATTTCTATGTCTGTAATCATATCCTCATATTATTTCTATCATTTTGTATTGTTAGTTTGTTACAAGTGCTTGCAATCCCACTTCAAACTGCTATAGTACTGGCAATAAGCTACGCCAGACATCACAAATATTTGGACAGAAATGAAACGGAAAAGCCATTAGTTTTCAGTTATTTGCTAAGAATTAAGATATAGCCATAAATTTCAAATGCATACCTTGACAACAGGAGCATGCCTGATTACAATAAATTGGCAATCAAGTCATTTCTATGTTGTTGTTTTGTCTGACAAAAATATTTCTGTTATTAATTGCTAAATTGGACTTCTAATGGTAGAATTATTTTATTGATCCATAGAAGTCATTTTAACCGAAATTACTTGTTTGCATCAGGGTCATGAACAATCTACATTACTGTGAATCAGTTTAGGTTGACCACAAACAAGTTCTTACAGCTTAGATAAATCACTCTCAACACCTCATTTCTGATGGTATTCATCACAAATGCGTATTAGATATATTCAGGGTTCCCACAAATATTCTAAGACAAAATTTCCTGACTTTTCCCTGACCAGACAGCAGTTTTCCCTGACTTTTTCCTGCGATCCGGCCTTTTTGTTTGAACAAAATAGCGCAATAGAAACAGTGAGCAGGGAGTACTTTTAGGACTGTAGATTGACGGTTCACTGACCTTGAAAAAGTTTTGTTTTTCCCTGACTTTTCACTGACCGTGGAAACCCTGATATATACAGTCAACCAAATATTGCTGCTGGGTAACAATGAGGATCATTTAGCACTGTTAAGCACATAACTACAATGTACCTTTTCATGTTTTTACAGCACTTGAATACTAATTTGATTATTTAAAACACTGAGTGTCAAGTTCAAGTACTTGGATACCCATTACCACCACTATAGTTCTTAGAATTCACACCTATGTTTGTTATTTACAACAATTTTATTTTCTTAACAAACTTGTGAATTTCTCAAATCCACAGTAGTACCAATAGATCATCAAAGAGTATACATTCTGCAAATTAACATACAAAACAATTAAACTTAAATCTATTTCTATTACTGTAAGCAAATTCTCAAACACTTAATCCAAACAAAAAATCCAGGCATCACAGCAAAACAGAGATTAATGAAAATGCAATAATGTTACGATAAAAGGTTCTGAAAGCTTTGTTCTATTACAGATATGCTATACATTATATAATTCTTAATATAATAACAATTGTACCTCCCATATTTCACATTCAGTTTTACAAGCATAATGGGCTATAGATCTGTAAATAGCTTCGCGTAAGTGTGAAAATGTAAAAATTAAATCCGAAAATAACTAACTGCTTATCTAAATCTATCAAGAAATGCTTTTAATCAGTATCTAAAATGATTCCACTTTACACCAAATCACATTCATTTTGGCAGGTACGATATTTTCATCGACTCAACTATCAACACTGAATTATAACAAATAGACTGGTATATATTGGATGTGATAGTTTAGTCTGTAATTATGTGGGTTATGTGAGAGCCAGTCTGTCGACTGTAATCATAGCATTTGGATCGGAGTCAATATGTAACAATGTGACAATTGATGAGATCTTAGTGCCTAATCACGCTCACCTCATCTATAACCATGCTCACCTCACTATAACCACATAGCCTCCCTCACCTATAACCACATAGCCTCACCTATAACCACATAGCCTCACCTATAACCACATAGCCTCACCTATAACCACATATCCTCTCTCATATATAATCACATAGCATCACCTATAACCACATAGCCTCACCTATAACCACATAGCCTCACCTATAACCACATAGCCTCACCTATAACCACATATCCTCCCTCACATATAACCACATAGCCTCACCTGTAACCACATATCCTCCCTCACCTATAACCACATATCCTTCCTAACATATAACCACATAGCCTCACCTATAACCACATAGCCTCCCTCACCTATAACCACATAGCCTGCCTCACCTATAACCACATATCCTCACCAATAACCACATAGCCTCCCTCACCTATAACCTCATATCCTCATCTATAAGCACATAGCCTCACCAATAACCACATAGCCTCACCTATAACCACATAGCTTCCCTCACCTAAAACCACATATCCTCCCTCACCAATAACCACATATCCTCCCTCACATATAACCCACCTCTCACCTCACACCACATAGCCTCACCTCACACCACATAGCCTCCTTTCACACCACATAACCTCACCAATAAAGCACCAAAATTGCCAATTTGTGACCCTCTATCAGTTGATATAATATAATTAATGTGTAGTTAGGATACATTATATACACTGTTTATGATTATCACATTATCAATACTTATAGAAATCATTTTATCAGTAAATGTTCAGTGTAATATATTCCCTGCGAGCATATCTTAATACTAAACCCCACTTCAATCCTTAGTCACAGACTCAAACCTCATGCGAATAATTATATACAATTTCAATATACACCCATTTAATTTCATCATTAACCTACATGATTTTATACAATACAATGGCAATATAGTTTGGTATTAGATCTATGGTTAACATATTACAAGAACTTATGGAGTAAAAGGTTAATTAAGCCTGATACAAGGGCTGTAACTCTTCTTGAATGTATGTGGCTGGGCATCCAACTAGGCTTGGTTATACTATCAGTAAGCATTCATGTCAAGTTTTATTGAAATTGAACCAGTGGTTATATGTGAAGGAGATCTAAGTGCTAACAAACTTTAACACATCCATCCAGATGTCCAGCATAAAACAAATATAATTTCATGTTTTAATGACTCCTAACTATAAAATCTGAGAGACATAACTTGTAACAGCAACTTTATAGGACCACACGGACCTAACAAAGTGACAGTTGGGCTTCCATCAAATCAGCAGTAGTGAAACATGTTGTCTACAGATGAATAATGTCTACCCATAAATCACTTCTTTTATTATTAACATATTAGCAATAGATTTGCAAGCTTAACAAAAACAACTTTCAGCATGCATGTGATAAGTGCTGATGATCATCTGTATAATGAAGAAATCTTAAACAATATAACTTACACACTATCTCTACATTGGAGTCACAAATATCAGCACTCTTCCTTTCATTATGATAATCTTAACTGAATGATGAATGATCTTATTCTGTGAGGTTTTACTACACCATGTTCCCCTGTGGTATAAAACAACACACAAACAACACAGTAAACCACTACTATCTGGCAGACAGAAAACTGCTATGGGAGAGGCGATACAATACCTTCATACAACTGGTGTGTTCATTATTACTGAATACACCAAAACTATCAAAGTATTGCTCCTTTTTATTGGTATGATTTCATTATTGTAGAAAACTGCATCAAAATTATCATAGATACTGGTACGTTTTCATTATTATTGAAAACAACAACAACAACAACAACAAAAACCCGAAAACAAACAACAACAACAATATCACACTGTCTCAATGGAAAGATTGGTTGAACTGAATGATTGTCAGCCTCATCAATATGAATATAGATAGATCTACAGTCGAACTTCGATGCCTCGAACTACCTTCGGACCGGGCAAATAGTTCGAGCCATCTACCGGTTCGAGGCATCGTGGGTACGAGTATATATGCACTGTATACATGTATGTATAAGTTTTAACACTTCTCGGTACATGTCCGTGTATCTGTCAATCGTGTGAAATTTTCGTATTTTGAGTGTTTGTTCGTATTTCATATTTAATGCATATTTAATGCATTTGTGTCCAATTGTGAAATAATATGCATAATCATAATAAAACATATTGTTTGACAAAATTAACTTGAAATCGTCGGCTAGCTCTTCAAATATTCACATTTGTAAGCCAAGTTCCCTGTTTTATTAATCGCTCCATACGGTCGCCTTTTTTATGAATGTTTTAGCGATAAACTAGTGATTCATATGTCAAGTTTGTCAATCTTTTAATAAAATGATAGTGAAAGCAGAAACATACGTTTGGGTTATTATTTTATTGCAATATAAATCGAGTTAAGTTTGTTTGAAAGAATGCAAACATTTAAATTAATGAAAAATGAATCAGTTATAATTTCCTTCATTAAGTAATTAACGGACATATAAGTGTTAAGTGTTTTCACAAACAAGTAATACAATATACAGTCGTACACAGTATAATAATTGTCACAAGGTGTTAATAACACCTTTCACCGACTTCCCGTGGACAAACAATGGATTTCAACAATCCACGAAAGGTGTGACAATTTGCATTGTTCGAGTCATCTACTGGTAAATCATAGCAAGGGACCAGCAAGACAGTTCGAGTGTTCGACCCTCGTACTGTTCGAGTCATCTATGGTTTTTCTATATGAATAAAGAAGGGATTTTGACGGGACCGGAGAACGAGTTCGAGGCATCTGGGGTGTTCGAGGCAAGTACTGTTCGAGGCATCGAAGTTCGACTGTATACTGGAAAGTGTAGAAATGTTTGTATTTCAGTGCAAGTCCTCAATACTTTGCTGTCTAGCACACCGAACTGACACAAAATTGTTGTCTACTATAAAATCAATTGGAATAAAGCAATACAGTAATATCAAGTTATATCAGGACGGATATAAATTACAATCTGAATATTTCCTTATTATTTATTTAACTTATATCAATTTATTTACTATTATGTTTACAGGATTGTTTTTTAAATGTAGCTGATAGGAGAAGGGAATGGAAGATATAATAAGTGCATATGTTTCCATCAAAAAGGGAAGACAGAGATGGACCAAAAACAACTTGGAGACACACAAAAGGAAATTCAGGGGTTCAATTTATACTCATTTATTTAAGGTCAATTGTGAAACATTAGTTTTTCAAATTATATTCATCATTCTCGACACCTTATTCCTGATGTTTGCATTTCATGGTGAGCATCAAGCAAGGGCATTTCTGGTACCATGTTTATTTCGTCTCTGTTATGAAGCGGCCTGGTCTTGAACCCGGGACCTCCTGCACTTAAAGTGGACGCTCAACCAATAGGCTATGGAGGAGGCGGTTCAGGGGTTCTACAGAGGTATATAATGCCCAATCCTGAAAATGAGTCACAAGTCTCGTTCAGGTGCCATAAGCACC
Source organism: Spisula subtruncata (assembly GCA_963678985.1). NCBI lineage: Eukaryota > Metazoa > Mollusca > Bivalvia > Venerida > Mactridae > Spisula > Spisula subtruncata. The sequence goes on from OY787661.1 coordinate 24,743,922, forward strand.
ACATTCCTACTCCTTAATTATAACTAGGCTTCAAACATTGTTTATTGTTGAAGTTCAGATTATGGAACTTCAAATGACCATAACTTCTTTGATTTTTTTTATCAAATAATATATACAGTTAATTCTTCCTGATGTATCCTGTAATTTTATAACCCTTGCAGAGATAGGAATCAAGAAAACACAAGTCCTTGCCCTATATGCCATTGTTCTAATCCCCATTTATTCTTTAAGAGTTCCATCAGAGACCTGTAATGTTTTCATATGACACTTATAACGAAACTGAAAACCATGTTACACTCAGACGGAACTCAAGATGTCATGTGAAATACAAACGATGAAAATCGAACTTAACAGAGTTTGAGATGTACTTTAGTTCTTGTAACTAAGGTGGTTTGTTACTCAAGTTTTGTATTCAAGAAACAATGTTTCAGAACAGACAAGTTATAACATAAAATATCTAAATTTCTTCAATATTTTAGTAGCAATATAACCAGACAGAACATCGTGTTATACAAAGTAAAAACTGTATCCTGAACAGCTGATACAATGAAGTCTGGAACATTTCAAATCTTATAATTAATTTCTCTAAAATTCCACCTTTTCTCTTAGAGCAGGAATAAGACTCAAGCCAGTAGTTGTTAGAACTGTACGGCTTTTTGCTATTATTTAACTAGGCTAGTACAATAAACAACTGCTAATGAAAACATGTTTGGTGAAATAAAACATAATCATTCAAGAGATAGTCCCTTGTTATAGATAAAGTCTACAGTACAATCTAAACCTTGGTACAATTTTAACAAGATAAATGAACGGAAAATCAACATAGTTTCATCAAGATTCAACAATAAAACAAAATCAAGCAAACAAAAGAATGCCATTTTAAATGGAAAGAATGTCGTAATTGCTACATAGAACAAGACAAAAGTCTGAGTATAAAATTATTCATATCAATGCAAGCAACATAAGAATTAAGATACATCCATCAACCTGTTTCATTATACCAAATCAAAGAAAAAATAACTCTGGATGTTCTGAAATAAAATAACCATGAAGACTGACAGAATTACTTCCCTTGGTAAATTTGATACAATTTGATAGTTTGTGATAAATTGTAATTTATTGGTATCATATTTCCTCATTTAAGTGAATTACACACTTATAATGATGATATACTGGCTAATGTGTTGTAGATTTGTCTAAATATCTCCCAAATTCTGGATTTATGTTACAGATAATGATATGGAAAGGATCTTCAGACAAAAACTTGACTGTGTGTAATACTTAATTCAGACAAGCTTTATGACTTGCATACTTCAAATACTGGTAAAATGTCTCAGGAATCCTACATATTATGCCTGATAAACAGATAGCAAACATTTATCAAAAAGTTATTTAGTCAACTTTAACACATAAATCTTCATTTTATTACTTCCATGTGTAATGAAAAGAAAGTGCAGCCATACTGTAGAGTGGATCCACACTAAGGTATCATATCAATGATGCCATACAGATTCTACAATGTTAAACTTTAAACACCACCAATTATAATGTGTTATCCAAAATTTGAGAAACACATCTAAACAACTGCCTGGAATAAACTAGTTCAATATAACAGGAGTGAAATCATGACCTCTACATAAGCCACTAAACAATGACCTTCATACAATCTCTCACTTCCTAAAACTTCAGTATAGGCCTTAACCTACAACCTCTATTTAAACATCCATGTAAGTACAGGTTTCATTACATTAAACAGGCTGCAATAGTACAACTTTAGGATGGGTTTTAGAACTAAAAGCTGCAATATGGGGGACTCAAACTCCCATATTCCTTACAGGCCTTAAACCCCAATGATTACTGCATCTCAAACTTATGATCTTCAGTGCCAGTTAGCAATTCTGTTCTCAGTCAACCAGATGCTACGTAGGTACTGTATGTACTAAAATTGCCAAAATGACAATGACAAATATCCCCACAGCACTGCCTTGTCACTGAAAATGTGTGGTAACTGTGGTATTGAAGCCACCAGCCACACTTTCAATCCAGAGTGGCCTACCCACATAAGCGACCTACTTTCTGGAAACTGATTTTCTATTCATGTAACAGTAACCAAATCAGCCAACTTTCAATCGTGAGCAGTGGTTTCAGGCAAGCTACCTACACAGTAAGTTCCATCACAATATCTCATTCCTAACTAATGTATCCGGACCAGACAAGCTGACCAACTGACCAGTTGACACTTATATTCCCCAAAACTCCATGTTGTGAGGCGGTAACTACATATTTCAATATAAAGCACTCACCTTAGTTTGACAATTTTCTGTTGTTCTCGTTTCCATATATCCTTAAAATCCTGACAGAATGAACACCAAAGTGAGAAAAAATATTCCGGTGTCACTACTTTATCACCAGATTTTGGTTTTACACAAAAAAATATCACAGTTTCTTGGAATCTGAAATAAATATGAATACATTTATTCCTTTATTTATCTTATATGATAGTACAACAAAAGTTAAACTTCAAACAGATATCACTCTTTTGAGGTTCATTATTATAAAGTGACCAGTTCACTCTTTTGAGGTTCATTATAATAAAGTGACCAGTTCACTCTTTTGAGGTTCCTTATAATAAAGTGACCAGTTCACTCTTTTGAGGTTCATTATAATAAAGTGACCAGTTCACTCTTTTGAGGTTCCTTATAATAAAGTGACCAGTTTACTCTTTTGAGGATCATTATAAAGTGACCATATTTTTAGATCATGTAAAGCTTTTACTAAATAGTATGTGTATATTTGATAGCTATAAATGTGTTTTATTAACTCAGTTTGAGTGATAAGTGTGGCAAGCAGTTCAAGTTACATCTATACTCGCATACTATGGTTAACATTTTGTACATCTAATTATGACATCTTAGATAAACTACAACACAGATATCACTAACAGTAAGTTCTATGAATGTCAGTAATGGTTGTTATTATGGGTAAAAGCGTTGAATCATTTTTCCCTACAGAATATATATGAAGAATAAATCTGATATACTTACAGTCTTTTACCATCAGCAAGGTTCTCTTCTTGTTCAATAAATTCTTGTTTTCCTGTAGATACAAACAGTATTGCAATATTTAGTATAAAACACTTTAAAACAACAGATCTTGAACAATGTATAGCACAGATACATTTTGTACCTCTGGGTAAGTTACCAACCAGTTCATGTCTATATGGATGGGGAATTCTGAAAAAAGCTTCACAAAAGACCAAGTGCTCTGGCAAAGAATCAAATCAAGGACCTCTTATCTACAGACCACCATGCTACAATAATCTAATACCAGGGTTACAAACATCTATGTCCTACATCCATTGGGGAAAAAATCAGAATACAAAGTGTTTAGCTATCAACTAAAAGATTACAGTTTGTATCTATAAAGGGTGTTATATTTTTCTTTTCATAATGTGTTTCTTTCTAGTATCATTGCAAATTGAATTTCTTGTAAATTCATTTATATTAGCCTTTATTCCTATAAGTTTGTGCACACCTAGAAATTTGTGAATTTCAGTAAAACGTTGATTATTCTGTTAAAACTCATTTTCGTGTCCAAATTCATTTTAAATCACTGAGAAGACATTCAGCCAGCTGAATAATGCAAACAAATATTTTAAAAACAGGGTTTGATGCATTCGTAGCAAGGTTTGTCCTGAAGCATCGGTTTTACTGTTTACATATTCACTGCTTCCGGTTGCGAAAACCAGAGACCTTTGTTTGTTTTTTTAATACATAATTATATAATTTTTCAATATATTTACGATCGGAAAAACTGCTGACCTACTGACAATAGATCAAAATTTATTTTATCCGCCTTTTTATTGGAAAAATATTTCAAGTGGGCTCTTGATGATGCCATTAATTTAGATCACAATGTTTATTTCACGATTGCAGACTGCATGTAGCATTGAGGCTGATTTTGCCATTTTTTGCAGTTTGACATTTAATTTGGGTTTGAATTTTGTTATAAGATAGATAATGGTTGATCATAAAGATGTTTCCAATTAAATTGTTTTTGTGCAGATGTGCCCATTTGAAAGTTTATAAAATAAAATGGGAATTTACTTGATTTACAGTATTTGATATTCTATGATATAGATTACCTTTTTCGAAGAATTCCATCATGATATCTTTAAATGGTTGTAAGTATACTAATTCCCTCGCTGAATTGATCACTTTGGCAGCCCTCTCCTCAGCAGCTGTAAGAAATAGACATTACAGTTACATGCTAGGAAGTACTTTGACACAGTACTACTGCAATATCAACACCATTTAACTGTAAATGTTTTGTTTTTGTCCACTTCTTATTAGCAGAAAAATAATTCGAGTCCAATTGACTAAAACTTAAGCATTTATGCCGTGTTTCATGATTCAAGTTTGTTTCAAGGATCATTTAGCAATGTTACACTTCAGAAGTAGTGACAAAATTGAAGGACTTTTAAGTCCTGTGTGAATCTGGGTTTCATTGCCTAAAGAAAGCACTATGAGGTGATATTGGAAACAGATTGTTACCAAATAGCGCTATTTGCCAGACATAACAAATCATTGATTGGCTACCAAGAGTGCTGGCTGATAGGAGACCGTTGTACAGCAAAGCACTATTGAGCATGATTGAGGCAGCTTGATATGTAACAAAGTGTTTGCCGATAGCTAACCAAACTGAGCGTGTCATTGCACTAACATAGGAAAGAGCTGTATATGGCTTTTTGGTAGCAGTTTGGTTAGAGGCTGAGCTCCTGGATAATTCATATTTCTATATCAAAATGCAAATTCTGCAAGTAAACATGGAAACACATGTACTTTACCTTCAAAGTCTTTCTTAATTCTACGTAGTTCCTTATCCAGTTCATCAAAACATACTTGACAACCTTGTGTGAGATCACTAGGATCAGGTAGAGGAAACTTCACCTTATCTGTACCAGCATCCTCATGTTCAAATTTCTTGATATATTGTTGTACTGTGTAGTGTAATAAACTTGTAGCGTTATCCTGTAATATGTATATACTCAGTTACACATCTTGATATATTGTTGTACTGTGTAGTGTAATAAACTTGTAGCGTTATCCTGTAATATGTATATACTCAGTTACACATCTTGATATATTGTTGTACTGTGTAGTGTAATAAACTTGTAGCGTTATCCTGTAATATGTATATACTCAGTTACACATCTTGATATATTGTTGTACTGTGTAGTGTAATAAACTTGTAGCATTATCCTGTAATATGTATATACTAAGTTAAACATCTTGATATATTGTTGTACTGTGTAGTGTAATAAACTAGTAGCGTTATCCTGTAATATGTATATACTCAGTTACACATCTTGATATATTGTTGTACTGTGTAGTGAAATAAACTTGTAGCATTATCCTGTAATATGTATATACTAAGTTAAACATCTTGATATATTGTTGTACTGTGTAGTGTAATAAACTAGTAGCGTTATCCTGTAATATGTATATACTCAGTTACACATCTTGATATATTGTTGTACTGTGTAGTGTAATAAACTTGTAGCATTATCCTGTAATATGTATATACTCAGTTACACATCTTGATATATTGTTGTACTGTGTAGTGTAATAAACTAGTAGCGTTATCCTGTAATATGTATATACTCAGTTACACATCTTGATATATTGTTGTACTGTGTAGTGAAATAAACTTGTAGCGTTATCCTGTAATATGTATATACTAAGTTAAACATCTTGATATATTGTTGTACTGTGTAGTGTAATAAACTTGTAGCGTTATCCTGTAATATGTATATACTCAGTTACACATCTTGATATATTGTTGTACTGTGTAGTGTAATAAACTTGTAGCGTTATCCTGTAATATGTATATACTCAGTTACACATCTTGATATATTGTTGTACTGTGTAGTGTAATAAACTTGTAGCATTATCCTGTAATATGCATATAATCAGTTATCAATATTGTTTAATGAAATAATTAGAGAATTAAAACGTAATGTTAACATATTTATACCAAAGGTCACAAATACAATCAGTTCTCCATTCAATCATCAGACATTGTACTCTAATTGGACAGGAGACCAGGTGTACATCTGACAGAGCAGTTTTAAGTCTCTTTTGATATATGCATTGCTACTCATCAGGCAGGATCCACACAATGGCTAGACATTGGTTACACATCAGATACATGAACATGGTCCGGGTAAATAGTGACCTAAGTATTAGTCAAGGGTGAACCCTAAGATAGCTGGTATATAAGATGCAACAATTCACTCATTTTTTCTGTATCAGGAAATATTACTACACTGTCTTAAAGGCTTATTGTCTGACATAAAAGATTCAGTAGAACATGAGACTTGTTTAATATTTTGAAAGCATTTGAAGTTTGAGTAAGAAAAGGAGTTGAGTGAAAAAATGTTTTATAACCATGGAGCCTTGAAATACCCTTATCTGCAGACCATGAAACATAGAATCGTTCTCATTTGAACATATAGTGTGTGTGGTCAGGTATTCAAACTAGAAGAAAACTCCCTATTTTTTAGGTGAATGCTTGAATTATTACACCATTAGGGCCGATTGTATCAGATATGTGAGCATAATAGTAGCCCTATATACACACATTGAGCTGATAATATCAACATGACTTACTTTGCTTTTGACATCTTTAAGTTTAGGAAGAATATCTATACCAAAACCATCAGCTTGACCACGAGATTTGCTGCCTATAATACAACATTACATAAATTATTGCATGATAGTCCAGTCTTACACATACATATGAGTCGTCTCCAGGAAAACCAGGCTTAAAAACATTGCATTGTAATTATGCAATAAGAGTTAGAAAAATGTCTAAAATGAGAAAAAATTGTGCCCTTTGATTTCATATTTAAGTAATTGGATAGTATATCTATTAGCTTCAAGTTTTCTTTTTTATTGAATTTTATTGAAGTTATTTATGTTACGATATATTAATGATCACTATCGTAACATAAATAACTTCAATAATTCCTTGCATTTTACCCATTTCACATTGTATTGTAGTTTTCAAATCAAGTAAATATACTGGTTTTATATTATAAACTCCTTTCTTCAGGCATTCCCATGATCAGAAACCCAAAGGGTTAAGTCTAGTGTGTGGATTGGGCAAATTTAAATGCAGTATTCAGCGAAATGATTCTGGATCGCAGAATTTCCTGGAATCACTGAAAATGAACGAATTCATCAATGACGTTATTGACATCAAGTTTGCGTAGCATGCATTTATTATCCACACCTTATAAATAATTTGGACTCATTAAAGCTTTGAAATAAGGGTTAAACCACTTCTCTATCATTTAATCTAACAAAGTTATTAAAGTTATTTATGTAACCATACTGGCATGAGTCCTAATTCCGGACACTTTTGGCATGTTTTTAAACAATACTCGGAAAATATGTAAATCTAATTCTTGAAATTTCACCTGAACCAAGCTAGGTTCGTCTCTCAACTGTAGAGCTAATTTGTTTATTTCTAAAACGAAGTCAAGTTGGTTTTATGGGGTCTATAAAGGGGCCACTTTATAAACTATTTTTTAAACCAAACAGGTCCTATAATCCGGACAGCGTGATGTTACGTTTTTAGTATACACATTTTACTTCTACATATCGTTAAACGATAATTTTAAGGGGAAGAACTCTTGCATTCAAAATACATAACTTGTAGGGGTTATCTCCCTTGAATCTTGAATCAAATAGATGTCAATTTTGTCACGGCAAAATATAAAACCAACGCTTTCCGTAGCGGGCATTTTGGATACAAATTGACGTTGAATGACGTTTTAAATCTCGGCAAGTATTTATTAAAGCGATATTTTCGTAATCAAACTGATAACAAACAACTCGTCAACTTACCTCTAAATTTAGCACAAGGACCGTAGATTACATTTCAGGGCCGTTCAGTAATATTGCGCATGCGCAGTGAAGATATTTTTACTTCCCCTCGCATGTAAACAAGCTTTGCGAGTGCAGACGAAAATAAATTCAGCTTTTCTTGTTAAATATTTAAGTTAAATCGTTGTAACTTCGCGGTATTGTCAAAATCCAAGCGTCTAAATGATTGACAACGGATGATTAAATTAATGGCCACAATAAAGCATTTTCGAGACTGTCCGGATTTGAAGGACTGTCCGGATTTAAAGACGCTTGCCAGTATATTAATGTGTATAGAGCTATATTCTAACAGTCATTCAATGTCAAAATAATTACTTGCATCGTTTCTAGTATGATACTAGACTACCTTAATTGCAAATTAAAACTTTGGATGGGTTCCGTGTACTTTGATCCAATCGTTGAAAAATAGATGATTCTTATAGTTTCATAGGGTGTTCTAGAACACTTTCATATGAAAATGGACAGTTTGCATGTCCAATAAATAACAGAGAGAGTTTCTGTTAAAACTGAAGCGAAAAATGATCTAATGGATATGAAAGCATTATTGTTTTTCAGTTTTTGAAACTTTAAAAAAAAAAATCTTCCGATATATCTCTATACACTTTCATGATCACCCTGTACATGCCTACATACCTCCATTCATATAATTTCCTAATGCTAACACCAGCCCCAATATTCTCTTCACATGTTTACTGCTCATTAAAATCTGAAACACAATAGACAAGATTAGAGCTGTCACAACAACAAATCATACTGTAAAATCAATTGACAGCAATGTTGATTTTTACACATTTTGCACATGTGGAGAAGTTGCTGGTTCCTACAACATGACAAGTTGATACAGGTTTGAAAGAGTCCAGGAAAACTGGCTAGGTGAATATAAGGTTGCTATATATAACTGAAAAATTGTTGTAAAAAGGTATTAAAACAGAACCAATGCAATGCTTTTAAAACAAAATGTACTGTATAGCGGGTATATTTCACGGTGTCCAATTTTCGCGTTAATAGGATCCTTTTGAATTCACGGTGTCTTTATTTCGCGCTAACGGCCTGTACCGCGAAATTAAAACCTTGTTGGTAAACATGGGGAGGTAAACCCATAAGGATAATCCGGTGACGAATATGAAGAAACGCAATAAATCAAACATACTTATCATTAACTGCTAACATTAGAAAAATATGTAGATCTATTTACAAACAAATAATTATTACAGCAAACATTTACACGTTCCGCAAACAACACTGTTATTAAAATTGAACAAGTGTGATTAAACGGCTTACAATTAAACCTTCAAACAATATTGATATGCATGCATAAAGATTTAAACTCGTTCTTTACAAATATACAATTTCTAATAATATTCTATACATGTGGTAGTCTATTTATCATTACCGTATTTTACTGAAGCGACACAATGTGTCGTTTTGTACGTCTTGGAACGTAACGTTGGATTATTTCTTAAAGCTCCTTGATGCATTGTCTCCCTTTGTAAAATTTATATAGTTTTGGTGATATTTCGCGGGGTTTAGATTTCGCGCATTCGACGTTGACCGCGAATATAGCGAAAATTAAACCCCCGCAAAATATATCCGCTATACAGTATACAAAATCAACCATACATTTCTTAAACTAGCTGCAATGTCAACATAAATTGTACACAGGTTGTGTCCCTTTAGCCTGTGTGTTTATACGTAAAGTATTAGATTTTTAAAAATATTGGTTTATGTCTCATTGGACAACATTCATAAATTATGGAGACTACCCAGTAATATTATCCAGATTCCTGGTGAATCAACTTGTAACTAACTATGCTAGTGTCAAGAAAGAAATTTATATCAAAACATCAAGCAAGAAAGATAAACATTTGGTATCAGTGATTTTTCCCCATTTCTAATGACTTTGGTACGGTATTTATATTCTTGGATTCAAACCACAACCTTCTGTAAAGTGTTTGAACCAGAGGCCCTACCACTAGATAATTGAGGCAGACCCATGTAAAGTATAAGATAAACTTATTTTACTACCTCTCAACTGTACATTGAACACATACCTGGCAAGTCATTCGTAGATTCGTCATCTTGGTTTCTATCACAGAAATGCTTTCTTGAAATGCTTCACGGAATATAAAACAGAATATTCTCTCTGCATAGTCTGGTATCAATGAGAGATCATACAGAAATCTGAAATAACAAATACAAATGTTAACTAAAGAATTATATAAACACTGACTTGGTTAGTGTGTGGTCATTCTGTTTTTCCTTGAGGAAAGAGACATTTGTTTGATGCACAGAATTTAGATGCACTACCAGACCTCTTTCCCAATAGACTCCATGGTTCTTTAACATGTCCAGTGTATAAACCAAAGCACCCAACATATAATTGGTTTAATTATTACATATCTTTTGGTCAGACGGTATCAATGTTTGCAATTTCTGAAAAAAAAACAGTTAATGAAGGAGTAAAAAATGTGACAGATAGAAAAATGAACATTTTCTGATTTAAAAATAAACTATGGGGTTCATGGGGCTGAATTTGCCATAATTTATGATCATGTTGTCGTTCAAAACTGGCAAAGAAACTTAATTTTTCCATCTAGGGTACCAATCAATGTATTGTCTTTACACTAAATAAAAAAAAATATTCCTGGTCTTCAAAAACATTGTTGCTTCCCTGTTCTGCAAGTAGTGTTATACAGGCAAGTAAATGGGGGAAAACTCTCTGTATTCATATTTTTGGTGGGCACTGTATATATAGTATACTAGTATATAAACAATCACAGATAGACAAAGTATCAAAGATGCAAGTTAACCTTATGGTAATATACAATAGATGGACGGACGGACGGACAGATGGACATACACACTTACTGATCAGGTTTATCCAATGGAATGTCTGGATGTTTCCTTACATGTTCCTTAACTTTCTTCATTTCATCAGCATCTGCTCTCTGTAACATTAACATAGAATACATCAACAATTAACATAGAACTCATCAACAATTTACACATATAACACATCAACAATTAAAACTTCACTATAACCAAGCTAAATGCTAGTTGATACATGCAATACAAAGTCTACAATAACATAAACATTCATCATGTTTTTATAAAACTTGAAAGTTTTTTTTTTACGAAAAAATGTAAAGGGCCATAACCAGTGTCTTTCTGCAAGGCAAATAATAAGTTATAATTATCAGAGATAATGCATAACCAGTAAGATTATCCTAACACCTACATGCACCAGATGTTACCTGGAACTGACAATGTTGAGTGACAAGCAAGTTAGATATACCAGCACTATTAACACCTTTGGTATGCATGGCAAGAGATCAAACCAGAGACCTCTCACACTCAAAGTAAACACTCTACCACTAGGCTATTGAGACAGACTATCAAGTAGCTAAACAAATGAGTAACTTAATAATTATAGACTTTGAAATCAAACTTACATTTTCATAGATTTGGCGTAGTTTCTCTTCACCAAGTTGTGAAGTATCAAATGTCAATATTGCTGAAATATTATTATTGCAAAATTATTATTACATTTCAAACGGGGTTGAGACAAACTGATTCTAAAGTGACTTGTATCACATATATTAGCTACAATCTTCGCTCTACATTCGACCACAACATAAAAGAAATCACTGAATGACACAGCTAATGTACACTGTTGTGCAAGTATCAAAGGTCTAATTATGAAGACATGCACACCTTAGTTTAGTTTTGGTACTGCTGGTCTTGAAAAGAGTCATTGATTCAACACATAAAGGTATGACTCCCAGAAAGGACTGTAATCACCTGACCTAATATTCCTGATTACATGTAACACTGGGCTCCTCACACATGTATATAGTCAGTGGTGTGATAAACTGGTGTGGTACAGTAACATTGATACTCGTTATTCGTGTATATATCTTTTTGGGAAGTTGAAGCAATAGCTGGGTGGTCAAATTCCTACTTTACATTGCAAGGTGATGACACTGCACAGTATGAGTACGTATCACACCAATGGTGCATACTATTGAAACCAATTATTCAAGCGACAGTATAATGAATGGAGATATAATCTTACCATGTTCTATATCTGACATATCAAGACGAAGACTAGATAATAATATCCCAATCACTTGAGATCTCTTTGGTGTTATCACTTTGGCAGCCTGAAATAAGGTGGAATACCATATTTAGATATCAATATAGAATACATAGAAATGTAGGATTCAACCTTAAAAATGGGACAGGTAAACCCCTCAAAAATAGGCCTCACCATTACGACCACCATTGAGACTCAGGAAAATTGGACATATTATTTGGGTGGTCATAATATTGAGGTTGTATAACCAGCATAACCTCAATAAAAACACTATTGTTAAACTTGTACATTATCGTCACCCTCGGGAACTGTTCTTCAGTATGTTTTATTTGCAATTTAAGATGATCGATCATGCCATTGAGGAGGACCTTGAGTGGGGTTTTACTGTGCCTTAAATACACTTTCAATCAATTCAGCTCAATGACACCAAATAGACCTGAGCATTGCACTTGCCAGTAAAATTTCTTTTCATAATTATATATAGGGTTCAGCAACACAAATCGAGGGGTGCCCGCAAGACAGTAGTAAGACTTAGTCCTTCTTTAATTATATGTAGTTACTACTTTAAATCTAGTCAAACAAACTATGACAACATGTGAATTTTACTACAATGTTTACTTCTCTAGTTCAATGTTCAAGGCAACGTAACCTAATTATAAACCAACAACTCACATTAACTAAACAATTATATATTCATTAAATCCTATATGAAGTTAACAGTCCACGAGATGACAGATGTGTTAAATTGAATGTGAAATGTCAAGGTAAAACATCATCACTCTATACATACTATGTTTTAATGGAAGCTTCAAAGTGATTCAGGAGGCATTGTAAGTCAGTAAGTTAAAGTCTTTCTTTTTACATGTAACGGTATGTGTCAACATAAATAAAGGATGCTTGATTGTATTCTTGACAGAAACTTCACTTTTAAGAACAAACCAATTTAATATTCAACATTACATTGCAATACAAGCCTAATAGATTTGAATTTCATGCAATTACACTGTTTATCTTTGAATATTGTGTATTTGAATTCTAAACAAATTGTCAACTTTGCATTTATACACAGTGGCAAAATAACCTAACCTAATGGTGTGATTTAGCTGCAACTTACAGGAAGAGAATCTGTACAATGGCTGCGGCTTATAAATATTGTGAATAATCATACTCACCTCTTTGGCTTTATTTTTTGGTTTATTGAAGAATCTACGAGAAGGTTCAACATTTCGTTTAGAAAAGAGTTGGTCTAATTCTGTGACGTCTATTCTCTCTTCTTCCACATCTTCCCATAGTAACCTTCTCTCATAGTAGCTATAGTACAACAATTGACATGTTACAATCAAGCAACCTTCTCTCATAGTAACTGTAGAATGACAATTGGCGTGTTACAATCAAGCAACCTTCTCTCATAGTAACTATAGTTCAACAATTGACATGTTACAATCAAGCAACCTTCTCTCATAGTAACTGTAGAATGACATTGACTTGTTACAATACAGTAACCTTCTCTCATAGTAACAGTTACTATAGTTCAACAATTGGCGTGTTACAATCAAGCAACCTTCTCTCATAGTAACTGTAGAATGACAATTGACTTGTTACAATACAGTAACCTTCTCTCATAGTAACAGTTACTATAGTTCAACAATTGGCGTGTTACAATACAGTAACCTTCTCTCATAGTAACTATAGTTCAACAATTGACATGTTACAATCAAGCAACCTTCTCTCATAGTAACTGTAGAATGACAATTGACTTGTTACAATACAGTAACCTTCTCTCATAGTAACAGTTACTATAGTTCAACAATTGGCGTGTTACAATCAAGCAACCTTCTCTCATAGTAACTGTAGAATGACAATTGACTTGTTACAATACAGTAACCTTCTCTCATAGTAACTATAGTTCAACAATTGGCGTGTTACAATCAAGCAACCTTCTCTCATAGTAACTGTAGAATGACAATTGACTTGTTACAATACAGTAACCTTCTCTCATAGTAACTATAGTTCAACAATTGACACGATACAATATAGCAACCTTCTCTCATTGTAACTATAGTACAACAATTGACACGTTACAATATAGCAACCTTCTCTCATAGTAACTATAGTACAACAATTGACACGTTACAATATAGCAACCTTCTCTCATTGTAACTATAGTACAACAATTGACACGTTACAATATAGCAACCTTCTCTCATTGTAACTATAGTACAACAATTGACACGTTACAATATAGCAACCTTCTCTCATTGTAACTATAGTACAACAATTGACACGTTACAATATAGCAACCTTCTCTCATTGTAACTATAGTACAACAATTGACACGTTACAATATAGCAACCTTCTCTCATTGTAACTATAGTACAACAATTGACACGTTACAATATAGCAACCTTCTCTCATTGTAACTATAGTACAACAATTGACACGTTACAATATAGCAACCTTCTCTCATTGTAACTATAGTACAACAATTGACACGTTACAATATAGCAACCTTCTCTCATTGTAACTGTAGTACAACAATTGACACAATATACCTGCATGTTACAATCAACATTTTATTTAGTATTAAGATACACTGATTGCTATTATATTTAATTGATTGAACCCAGTCCATCAATGGAACACAGTCCTCATGTGTTAATCTCACCATGTTATAAAAAATTATGATTTCAAGACAGATTCTCATCATTAATAATGATAACTAGACTAGGTTTTACACATAAATCTATGACTCCCAGAAAGGACTATAACTCTGGCAATATTCATCTGACTTAAAATTCTGGAAAATATGCACAACAGAACTTCACTCCAAGTATTCATTGAAAACTTCTTTGAAATTGGACCAGTGGTAAAGGAAAGTAAATACAGTCAAACTTTGAGACATCCTCCATCCATAGACATCTAGCCCAAAGTTGGTATGTCTCCTCCACAACAGTAATAGGAATATTCTTGACATCTTAAATAGATGCTGGAATCAGCTTTTACAATTAACTGACAGGGTAAGGTATATTTTGTTAATAACTCAAAATGCAATTGGTCAACAAACATGATAGCAACCCATGAAAACATGACTGACCTAGACAATCCTGACCCTTTAGTAGACATGTTGAAGATATAGCAACTTACTCAGAATGTTTTTGATGTTTTATTTCATTGACTTGAATTCTGTTCCAGAATAAAGGTTTCATTGCTGATTTAGGATTTACTACTGGCTTCATTGCTGAAATACCAAACACACAATGGTTAACAATACAAGATAAGGTCACTACAAGCAACTCGTTTCAACAAAATCCAAGAGTTGCACAAACAGGCTGTGTAATACTGCAGATCAAATAGAACTCCGGGTTTCAGTTATTTCCTAGCTAGACACATGAAATAGAAAGTTGGCTTCTTTCTCTCATACCCTCATGGTGATGGCTAGCACCAGGAGAGAGGTGAAGAGATTATTTAATATAAGTTGAAACAACCTGTTTCATTAACAAACTTAAATAAATAAGTTATAAACAACACAGACTTCCTTGGCATATGTGTTTCATACTGTATGCCATTTTCCAGTATTTATAAATGAGGTTATACAAGTATGTAGTGTTCGAAATTTTGTTAAGATTAAATTTAAAATTACCAACATGGAATTAAACAAATACATTTCACATGTGTTATAGCATCAACACTAGACAAATTGTAATTATTTTCTAACATTAATGTTTACCTAACAATTAACCAACCCTATATCAGCTAGAAGGTCTATGTCATGGTTTCAGTCTATCTAATAAACTTATCATGAGGACAATGATAACCAAAGTACTAATAGCCATCATGACATGCAAAAACTGCTTGCCACTTTACACACTGATTTATCAGAATATTAACATCATCTTCAGACAACAATAAAGCGATATAGGTCACTTAGTATGTTGTGTTTAATTATGGACATACAGGTTCCTCTTTAAACTCCCTAAAGGAAATGGTTTAAAGTTAATGTACCAGTTTGTTTTCCTGTCTTATAAGTGATTGGCTTAATATTAGATAAAACTTTGAAATTTACCTTTCTTCTGTTCCATCATTCCAGGCATGGGAGGTGGTGGAGGTGGCATACCCGGTGGAGGGGGCGGGGCAGGGGGAGGAGCAATCGTAGGACCTCCCTCCACACTATCCCCCACACTACCAGCAAGACTAGCAGTCTCGGAACCCGAGTATGAGGTACCATCAGATGGTGCTATACTCTCAGCATAAAGTTCATTAGAGGATTTCACCACATTGTTAGCCAGATTGAATCCGTCGGGTGTACCAGCAGGTGTATGGTACTGAGAGACAGATGGTGTGTTAGACATAGGTGTAGAGAATCCATTCATATCTGCCTGCTGTAAACCTGCCTCTAGTTGTGCAGCATCTGCAACTGTAAAACACAACATTATATGTTAGTGGCATTATTTGCATAGACATATGTATACATATCCATGGCACCACTCTGAAATTCCGAAACTACAAATACCAAAATTTTCAGGAGCCACATTTTTCTTAATTTCTATGTAAAAAATTATCTTACATGAAAAAGTAAGTGTCATAAAATCAGTTAATCATAAATAAGTTCATGACAGACGAAATCAAGGGAATTTTCAACCAAGGGGCTCAACTCCACTGAGTTCTGGTATAGATAAATCCTTCATTTCTCTGCTATTTTGAAATATTTCCAAATAAGTTGCTGATATTTTTTATTAAGACACCGCTATAATGAAATTTACAAAGAAAATGTACAGTAGAGCAGTGTAACAGAGCAGTATTGTTCAAGCACTGGCCAGTGTACTCCCCTAATAAAGCAGTATTGTTCAAGCACTGGGCAGTGTACTCCCCTAATAAAGCAGTATTGTTCAAGCACTGGACAGTGTACTCCCCTAATAAAGCAGTATTGTTTAAGCACTGGACAGTGTACTCACCTAATAAAGCAGTATTGTTCAAGCACTGGACAGTGTACTCCCCTAATAAAGCAGTATTGTTCAAGCACTGGGCAGTGTACTCCCCTAATAAAGCAGTATTGTTCAAGCACTGGACAGTGTACTCCCCTAATAAAGCAGTATTGTTCAAGCACTGGACAGTGTACTCTCCTAATAAAGCAGTATTGTTCAAGCACTGGACAGTGTACTCACCTAATAAAGCAGTATTGTTCAAGCACTGGGCAGTGTACTCCCCTAATACAGCAGTATTGTTCAAGCACTGGGCAGTGTACTCCCCTAATAAAGCAGTATTGTTCAAGCACTGGACAGTGTACTCCCCTAATAAAGCAGTATTGTTCAAGCACTGGGCAGTGTACTCCCCTAATAAAGCAGTATTGTTCAAGCACTGGACAGTGTACTCACCTAATAAAGCAGTATTGTTCAAGCACTGGGCAGTGTACTCCCCTAATAAAGCAGTATTGTTCAAGCACTGGACAGTGTACTCCCCTAATAAAGCAGTATTGTTCAAGCACTGGACAGTGTACTCCCCTAATAAAGCAGTATTGTTCAAGCACTGGACAGTGTACTCACCTGATAAAGCAGTATTGTTCAAGCACTGGACAGTGTACTCCCCTAATAAAGCAGTATTGTTCAAGCACTGGGCAGTGTACTCCCCTAATAAAGCAGTATTGTTCAAGCACTGGACAGTGTACTCCCCTAATAAAGCAGTATTGTTCAAGCACTGGGCAGTGTACTCCCCTAATAAAGCAGTATTGTTCAAGCACTGGACAGTGTACTCACCTGATAAAGCAGTATTGTTCAAGCACTGGACAGTGTACTCACCTGATAAAGCAGTATTGTTCAAGCACTGGACAGTGTACTCACCTGATAAAGCAGTATTGTTCAAGCACTGGACAGTGTACTAACCTGATAGAGCATTCTGTGTCAACTTCTCTATTCCAGCCAAACATTTGTATTTCTCCACCTCCTTAGAGAGGAGAGCTATTCTCTCTAAAGCTTGTTGTAGTCGGTTCTCATACTCATGTCTTGCATGGTCTAATACACCCTGATGTTCTCTCTACAAAATAGTAAGTACGGTAAGTAAGTAACGTCTTTATTTGATGAGGCTAAGACATTCAGCTTCCCAATCTTCCATGTGTGCCTATAAGAAACAGTTCTTTTGTATCATAACCTATCTACTACTATTCCATTGAGGATGTGAGATCCTTAACTACAGACAGCAGCCATACAAGGTCAATACTGGCCTATGTCAGATATATAATCCAAAATTATGTACTTGGCAAATGTCACTGTGACAACTCATGATTTTGATTAATTTTTACAAAATATCAATTTTTGGAACTAAAAATTAGCATGGAAACAGACTTGTTGTTATGGCAACAAATGGAAGACAAAGTGATGAGACCTACCTGAATAGTTTCCACCTCTTCCTTGTATTCATGTCTTAATGTAACCATAGCAGCCTGGTGATCTGTAATATATAATATATAACATATAAACTATCACCAGTATACATGCGTAAACAAATAAATGTTGTTTCCGATACACCAACCTACCTTAAACATTTACAGACATCATAAATATTTTCACTATTTGTATACTTTTCAAAGATAGTTGCTCTTTTTTCATGCCAAAAATCCCCCAAAATAAATTTTACATCACAATAAATATTTCTGGATTGATGGTGTATGTTATCGGAAACAAACATCCTTACATATAAAATCTCTAACATGCATGGGAGGGGTTTCAAACAAAACTAAGGTAGATTGAAAATCAAACTGCTTGCTGGGTAAAATGTAGCATATGCCAAACGTAAGAATATAAGACCAGAATAAATTAGTTCAAAGTATTATCTTCACCCACAGTCCCTTGCTGCCCCGTGAAGACCCTTTTTTGGAATCAAGTAAGTAAGTAAAATGTCTTGTTTCCAGATATTTTTTTCAAAATTATAAGAAAGAAACAAATTTCAAGACTAGATATCAGATGTTTGAAAATGAAAATCAACACTCCTCCCCATTTTGAAAATAAATTTTGATAATACTTTAGAGATAAATTCATCATGGCCTTACCATGCAGCGAGTAATTATTTTAATTTTAAATGATAACAGATAATTTCACAGAAATAGAAGCAAACATAGCAATTACAGCTCTAAACAAAACACAATATAGAACACACTGCATGCCATACTATGTTTTTGATAAACAAACCATAACTGAATTAAGCTATAATAATTGATTATTGAGGATATCAATTTTATCAAATTTCCCCTGTGATTCACCTGAAGCAATGATAAATTAATTACACTGATTATAGTCAGTATTATTGTTTTTTTAATGTATGGTTTGTTCATTCCCGCTTAAACTGTATCTCAACAATGTTTCAGTTATAAAGATCAACCCATCTTTCTACAGATGCATATGACCATCTTCCTGGTAAGTGTACTCACTTAGAGAGTGTACTCTCTATAACCAGTACGCTCTACACAGAACCAGCTAATTCTCCACATGCAAAGGAAATTAGACAAATTTCCTGGCAGATAATAATTAATACACCAAAACCAGTAAAAGTGCTTTTGATCTTGTAGTATTTCAATTATACTAATGCAACCCATCAAATGCAGCACCATTCAAAACACACTCACACACAGCCAATTAAAACACCATCACCCAAACAAATGTACATAAAATTATCACAAAGTCATCACACCATTCTGAGCAAATCAAGCTAAAATGTTACATTGTTAATCTTTACTACACATGTAGTATCTGCCGTGTGACAGCAAAAATTTGAGCAAAGGGATGGTTTGGGTTCGATCCCTGAGTCCATGACACTGGAACATCTGCCTTGGTGTGCTCAGCCTGCTCTATCAGTTATATTACATTACTCCTCATGCACACAGACTATTTTAAAATCTTTTCTGACCCTATTACATGTTAATTACCTTACAGACATGTCATAAACATTTTTGAGTTCTTGCACTCTAGTGCTCAGTGTGCTTGTTTCCTTATAATTAACATACTTGGTGTATAATTAAGAATGTTCACACTTAAAAACTATTTTTGACAGCAAAAACACACAAAGTGACATTATATGGTTTTACATATGAAGAATGAAATAATGTGCATTTAGCATAAAAAATAGCATGAAAAACACAGCTGCAGTATTCATACCACTGGTCCTATATATTTACTGAAATATAAATATTACATAGTAATATAACTTATTGAATAGTGATTTCAAAATGTTACGTTTGTTTGCATTCACTGTACTAGACGAGCTTGCTGTCTTCTCATTTATCACACCAGTACAGTATACATACTACTGTATGAGCATAGGGGTTCAACACAATTAAAATCTATCCCGTTACATTATATAGATACAAGGGAAACTGCCCAATGGCAAAACCAGAATACGCGTCTCAATATCATGTGTCCAATATTTTAAGCAAGTTGAAGGCAATATCGACGTCAGTGCATGCTGAATTGATTAAAGTTGTGTTTTTCAGGTATGATAAAATATTGTTGTGAAGTGTGCAGTACCTATTGAATGATTGCATTCAACTTGTTTAAAATATTGGACACAATATTGAGTTGGGTATTTCTGGTTTTGCCATAGGGCAGGTTCCCTTGTATCTATATACTGTAAAAGGATAGACTTTTTGTCGTGTTGAACCCCCTTGAGTATGAGTTGGCTTGACTTATAATAATGCCATGAAGAATACTAGCACTATATGAGTAATGTTTGATACAGCAACCAATCCTAAATGATGAACAGAATGTCTCATATTTATATATTCCTATTATACCTAGGTTAACATGCTGCTATTGACATAAAAGTTTAATTGAAATAAAAATCAGTTTGCAAGATTTTTTTTTCAAATGAATAGTTATGAATACAGATATCCTTTATGTGCACAATAATTAGTAACACTTTCTAGTATAATACAGTCGAACTTCGATGCCTCGAACAGTACTTGCCTCGAACACCCCAGATGCCTCGAACTCGTTCTCCGGTCCCGTCAAAATCCCTTCTTTATTCATATAGAGAAACCATAGATGACTCGAACAGTACGAGGGTCGAACACTCGAACTGACTTACTGGTCCCTTGCTATGATTTACCAGTAGATGACTCGAACAATGCAAATTTTCGCACCTCTCATTGATTGTTAAAATCCAATGTTTGTCCACGGGAAGTCAGTAAAAGGTGTTATTAACACCTTGTGACAATTATTGTACTGTTTTCGGCTGTATTGTATTACATGTTTGTGAAAAATCTTATCACTTATAGGTCCGTTAATTACTTAATGAAGGAAATTATAACTTATTTATTGTTCATTAATTTAAATGTTTGCATTATTTCAAACAAACTTAACTCGATTTATATTGCAATAAACTAATAACTCAAAAGTATGTTTATGTTTTAACTATCATTTTATTTATTGATTGACAAACTTGACATATGAATTGCTAGTTTATAATTAAAAGATTGATTAAATAGGCAACCGTACGGAGCGATTAATAGAACAGGGAACTATTTACAAATGCGAATATTTGAAGAGCTAGTCGACGATTTCGAGTCAATTTTGCCAAACAATATCATGTTTTATTATGCTCATGCATATTATTTCACAATTTGATACAAATGCATTAAATATGCATTTAATATGAAATACGAACAAACACTAAAAATACGACATTTACGCATGATTGACAGGTACACGTACCGATAAGCGTTCGAACTTATACAGTGCATATATACTCGTACCCATGATGCCTCGAACGGTAGATGGCTCGAACTATTTTCCCGGTCCGAAGGTAGTTCGAGGCATCGAAGTTTGACTGTATATGGCTTATATACATGACATATATAATACAAACAAAATGTGAAGTCGAAGGTTATATAAGAATTATATCAACATGAATGAAAGCAGAGGAATGACGATTCTTTGTATAAAATATTTAACTATATTCTATTAAAATGCTGACTCAAGGATTGGCACAGACATATTATAACTATTCAGGCAATCTTTTATGTGTCTTACAATGATTTACACCAAACCCAAAGTCTGAATAATTGATACAAAACATCTAAAATATGCCATTGTGAACTGTATCAGGTTCTGTTTTCTTACAAATTTTGTAATACAAATGATTTGTTCATTAAAATATCATTATAAAAACAGAGTGCACTTTTATTCTCTTTATAAAAAGATCAAAATATGTAAATCAAAGTCACGATTAATTTCAAATATGCACAAGTATTGTCAACAGTAGTTCAAATTACGTACAAGCACACTTCAAACTTTGCATTATTATTATATCAAAGGGCACGGAATAAGCACTAATTACAAGCCAACGTTTGGACAAAAATTTCTAATTTCACAGTTCAATGCCAAATTGTTTACATTAAATATTATGATTTTTTGTATGTGGTTGGAGAAATTTTGTACTCGGGTGCGAGGACAATACAGCATTAATTTCCTCACCTCGACTAATTCTCCATTTAAACATTGATATAAAGACTGTTACGCCTACTTTTTTCAGGTTTATTTAAATTCCGATAATATTTAGTCACTGTCCTATGCCTTTTGAAGTCAGGCCAATATTTAAATAACTTGTATTCAAAAAATGCTTAATTTTTAAACTTGTTCAATTAATCAAATTTTGGTGGAATATAAGCCCAAATATATGCAGATGTCCTGACCGCAAGCCAAAGGCTTATGAAAATATTACCAAAATATTTTATTTATAATTCCGGTATGCCTACATGGAGTCCAATGTACAGTAAATCTGTCTTTATCAAAAATGTTTTTACATTTTTTTCCAGCAAAAGCTCTAACTATATCTATCGGAGTAAAAAGCGGGCCAAACTGATTCTATATTATATCTTCGTTCTAGATACGACCATATCAAGAATGTCGATTCTATATACAAGACTATATATGTACTTGGCTTATGTATAATCCCGCTAGATTTATTTTGAAACATTGAGCAAATATAGATGAATTGCTGGTACTTATCGCTTTTTCTTTTCCATGTCATTTAAATTGTCAAACCAATCAGTTTCCCTGACATAACTGACGTCTGTGAGTCGTTGTTTGTTCACAAACCATAATAAAACATGTATACTTTATTACATATGGAGTAAAAACAGAAATACCAGACAAGAAGGATTTTCTAAATCACATGTCTCCCAAAATGGGCTACAACTCGGGCAATATTCATTCTTCAAATTTGAAATTCCTGACAACATGCGCACCGCAGGGTTGGTAAAAATATGAAGTTTCATTGATATCCAACCAATGGTTCAAAGAGCCCGGCTGTACATTTACCAGGGTGACCCTGGAAAACAGACTGGTAATCCCTGGAATTCCATGGAAATCCCTGGAATTCCATGGAATTCCATGGAAATTCCTGGTAAATTACCAACTTTCCATGTTTTCAGTCTTAAAATGCGGTACTTTTTTACCAGGCTTTTCCAGGGTAGGCTGGACAAGCATGGTAAAAGGCTGGACAAGTAGGGTAAAAGCCTGGAAAACTCTGGACTTATTTGACAGACACCCTGGACATTGGAACTTAGAAAATTTTAACACTGGAAAAGCATGGAAAAATACTTTAACTTTTACAGCCCATTTTCCAGGGTGTAGTAGAGTGAAAAATTCTAAGTCTAAAACCATGAAAAATGTTTTTAAAAATCATAAATCCATTATTAATACTTTTTCTCCCTCCACAATGGGATTCAAAATAAAGAAGATGAAACAAAGAATCTGAATATCAAGTAATAAGAATGATATAAGGCTAAATATTGGAATTGATTTACATGTACATAATTATACAGTAGTTAACAATTATATTATTATAGTTAAATCATGAGTGAATCAAATACACTAGAATAAAACACTAAAGAAGTAAAAAATTGTTTGAAACAGCATTTGAAACTAAGAGCTCTGGGTTAATGAGTCTGTCTATTTGAAGTTGTTTGTATAACACTAAAGTTTGACATGAATGAATATGAGGCTGATTGAAAGAATCATAATATAGAATAAGAATACATCATACTAGATACTGATTAAGCCTAGTGCAGAATTGCTGTTTTCATAACAATTTCTTTTTTATGGTTATCTCAACATGGTTACATGTATTGAACCTTTTTGTAGCCTGCTTCTTGTTTATACTCTGATTACTTGTGAAATAGATCATGTTTGGCGCATTTAATGTAATATATATCAATGCAATACATCCCATTGAAACATATAACATACATTATCACCCTAGAATGACTCACTGACCTGCTGGTCAAGTACTGCAAGTTAGAAGATTTAATCTACTGATAAGCCACATTTCTACTGGTGAATTTTATCGGTCAGTTGTAACAAGAAGCCAGGGGCACCAATAGGCAGGGTTAATGTTTGTGCTGATGTGTGTACAATTATCAATTGACCATTTGACCCCAAGTGTGCCCCACAGCTGTAACATAATTTGATAAGCTATTTGGCTAGAGACAAGCCCATTTCTGAGAAAATGAGGAAAAAAGGGTCATATACCAACATAAATATCAATACAGAGAAAGTATCAGTATATATTCTACTAACTAGAACAAGATTTAATGTGAATGTAAATGTTTTGAAGAGTATAATTATAACTGTGTAGAAATTGGATATTTAATGGATGTACAGAACTTGGGATTTACCTGCCATGCATGTTCATTGGACTGGTCCATACACATTGAGACAAGATTTGAATGTTTGAATCAGGTGCTGATTTCATTACTGACTAAAATAAGTGTGGTTTGTGTTTTGCCAGGGCATGTAGATCTATCTCGAAAACTATTTATCTCAGTAGCTGTATTATGTTAGTGTATCAATAGGGTAATAAACATTTAGAACATGTGGATTTATTCAAATCTGTGAAAAGCCTTGAAGACGGAAATTTAAGAGATATACTGTAATGGATTGCAGCCCAAATGGCAGGTAAGATGTGTTTATATTTTATAACTAACCAATACATTTATACAATATTTGTATTAATTTTATTGCCTAACATGATGCATACAATTGTGATACAGTAAAACTTTGTTATCTCGAGGACTCAGCGGGATAAGCAAAATGCTCTGACTAAGTGTAAGAGTGTTTATAAAGGTCAGCATTTTTTTTTGCCTTAAATGGATGCAGTCATGTTCATTGTTTCATAAAGAGAATCAGCCATCTCGGGTGGCTCTTATTACATTAAGTTAAGTTAATACTAGTGATTTGTGCAATGTTTTGTTTCATAATAAATATGCTGTAATGTTTGGATCAGAATTTATTGTTATGGGCTGTCTGGAGGTGATAAGTATTTGTTGATGAAACCATAATGATAAACTATCATGGGCCACAAGTAAAACTGATGTAGGTGTATCTTAACCCAGTTCTAACTGACAAATATTGTGAATTAAAAATTATAACTATATTTGCAGACCCAGTTTATGGAAGATATTTCCCACTATTCGTACCCGGATTTAGGAAAAGCTGCCAAAAGGCTCTTCCGCCACCTGTATAAAGAGGAGGTATGGCAGGGGTAGGACCCTGTCGGGATTGAGGGTCCAAAAAAATGGTGACGAGAGCCGGCTTTGGTGGATCTTTCAAAGATGAAAATATGGTAAAATTTAATTGATGCTAAAGAAAATAATTGATAGGAAGGTAGTTAAAAGGTTCCATTATGGTCTAAGTGCTAAGCATATGGGACAGTCTGACCATTAACAAGTAGAAAATATCACAAATACAGGTTAAAGGACATAAATAACTACATGAATCATACTATTTATTAGTTCTCATTTAGACTCATTTAAACTTACTTAAGCACCTTTAATAGCTAGTAATAAGGATGCCATCGGGTTGTATTGAGGCAACTTGAGTGTTTACTATGCCTTTTTTCAGAAATTATGAAGGAAAAATATGGGGCGACGGCGGTTCATGTGAGGGAGAAGATCAGGGATTTGCTAAAGCCAAGCAAGATGAAGAAGAAAGATTAATTAAGGAAAAAATGAAAATGAATTTTGAATCAAATTGTTATATGTAAATACTAAAATTAAAATGCTGATAGTCACCTTGATCAATCTTGGTTGTTTTAATTGTTTTGTCAGGCTCCCCTGTCTGCATAAATGCTAAGGCGAGCTTATTTGTGAACATTGCATGACCATGTATCAAACCCTCTACCTTTACCTCTTACTCCCAGGATAAATGTCCAGGCTTTTCCAGGCTATGCTGGACAAATGTCCGGGCTTTACCAGGCAGCCTGGACATTTGTCCAGGCTTTTCCAGGGAGAGTGTGGAACAAAGTCCAGGCTTTTCCAGGCAGTCTGGACAAATGTCCAGGCTTTTCCAGGGAGTGTGGAAAAAAGTCCAGGCTTTTCCGGGCAGTCTGGACAAATGTCCAGGCTTTTCCGGGCAGCCTGGACATTTGTCCAGGCTTTTCCGGGCAGTCTGGACAAATGTCCAGGCTTTTCCAGGCTCATTCAGACTGGACTTTTTTCCACAATGTCCCTGGAAAAGCCTGGACAAATAGTCCGAATACTCCAGGCGGACATTTTACCATGGAATTCCAGGGATTTCCATGGAAATCCCCGGTACTTTTTCACCCGGGAGGACAAGTCGCTCAGCTCAGAATGAGAAGGACGTAACTACTACATACAACCTTTATAATAAGACCCATACATATCTGAAATCTGCATTAGAAGGTGCTTCTAATAGTTATAAGCCTTTTTTCGTGAAAATTGGACTTATCATGTTGACCAAACTGAAGTGTAATAAAAGCTCCGCGAGTCGCATGTGTCGCCTGACTACATGAAATATGAGAATTGATGTTGTTAGTGACTTAACCTTACTTTAACTGCAATAATGTAGGAACCGTGGTGAGTTGTCAGACAATGGGTGGCGCATTCATAGTTACTGGGTCAATACAACGTCAGCAATAACAAATTTAAGTCGTTGGCGCTACTGTTTCGCGCCAAAAGGATAATGACGTCACACATTAAAATTTTGTTCTTACAGGCGTTGGAGAACAACTTTCCGCGACTTGTTCTCCCATGGCAGATCACAGTTACTAGTTTTGTGCCTTTTGTGTGAAAGGGACAAAATTCAAAAACGATGCAAGGATGAGTTATAGTTCTTGTGCACTGCACTTTGGCTTATTGCAAGAAACATGCATACCAAATATTGAGTCATTTGAACATAAGGTGACAAAGTTATGCTCTTCAATTTGACCTCTAACTGTGACCTTGACCTTTGAGAAAAGAACCAGGGGTTGCTCATGACACTCCGATTAATAGAGATTGACATTCATGGCAATTTCAAGCAAGATTGGTCAATGCATGACAAAATTATAGTCCAGACAAGCTTCTTTAGAAATTTGATCTGCAACCGTGACCTTGACCTTTGATATAGGAACCTGAGGGTTGAGCATGACACTCCAGCATATGGAGGTGAACATTCATGCCAAATGTAAGACATATTGGTCAATGCACGACAAAGTTATGGTCTGGAAAGCTTCAATTTGACCTTCAACTGTGACCTTGATCTTTGAGATATGAACCTCAGGGTCTGTCATGAACCTCTGTCTCATTAAGGTGAACATTGATGCCAAATATAAGAAAGGTTGGTCAATGCATGAGTGAGATACAGCCCGGACAAGGTCTATAATGGTCATTTTTGAAGTTTGACCTCTAAGTGTGACCTTGACCTTTGAGCTAGAGACCTGTATCTTGTGCACTGCACACTGCCTCGTGGTGTTAAACACATTTGCCAAGTTATTTAAAAATGTGTCAATCTATGAGTGAGATACAGCCCGGACAAGGTCTATAATGGTCATTTTTGATGTTTGACCTCTAAGTGTGACCTTAACCTTTGAGCTAGATACCTGGATCTTGCGCACTGCACACCGGCTCATGGTGCTTAACAACTATACCAAGTAATTTAAAAAAGTGTCAATGCATGAGTGAGATACAGCCCGGACAAGGTCTATAATGGTCATTTTTGATGTTTGACCTCTAAGTGTGACCTTGACCTTTGAGCTAGAGACCTAAATCTTGCGCACTGCACACCGGCTCATGGTGCTTAACAACTATACCAAGTTATTTAAAAAAGTGTCAATGCATGAGTGAGATACAGCCCGGACAAGGTCTATAATGGTCATTTTTGATGTTTGACCTCTAAGTGTGACCTTGACCTTTGAGCTAGAGACCTGGATCTTGCGCACTGCACACCGGCTCATGGTGCTATACAATTATGCCAAGTTATTTTCAAAAGTGTCAATACATGAGTGAGATACAGCCCGGACAAGCAATTTGTGACGCCGCAGCCGCAGTCGCCGCCGCCAAAGTAATACCTATATGTCGCCTTTTCAGGCGACACAAAAAGGTGTTCATAAAGACAGTATTGACAAACTTTGTGACATCTATTCAGATAGACATTTTTTTCTGATGTACAGCATAGGCCTCTCATGACCTGATCATAGGTATTTCACGTAATCTAATAAGTAACGTATGTAGACTCAAATACAACACCCTATTTTTATACAATAGAAAAGAGAATCTAGTACAGGTTAATAAAGTCTCCAGGTCAGGCAAATATCATGTATCAAACTTGAACTGTATCTTTAACTCCTAAATGTACCTAGTTTAGTATACACACTGACATATTATGTAACAGATAGACAAATGATAGCATTTAAAGCATCTTTACATTTTCAACATATTTCACATTTTTGGGAATGTTTGACGTCACTTTAAATCCTATCAGATGACCACATCAGTCAGTGAGCACAGGAACTAGAACAATACTATAATGTGTATGGTATTATTGTGTTAGTTGTTCCTGTTCGTATATAAAATCATGCTTTTATTCCCAAATATAGTACCGAAGATATACAATAAAATATACTATATTTACTAAATCACAGGGTCTCATTTCTGTCACATGAATATTGAATGGCCTTGATTCTCTACAGGTGTAAGCAAATCGCATGAATGATTTGAAACCTTTAGCTCAAGTCAACACTTTAGCTCATTTTTTAGGCATCCAGTTCTTGGTGTGACCCGAACAGACATTCATCAGGCATCAACTTTTCGTGTGACAGATCATGGGACCGTGTATATACCCACATATCATGTTATAAATATAGACGAGTAGACAGAAAGACAGACAAACAGATGGAAAGACAGACATATGGAATTTAAAGACAGGCAGCAGCAGATCAGCAGATGGAAAGGCAGATAGAAAGACAGATAGAAAGACTGACAGAAAGGAAAGACAGATAGAAAGACAAATAGAAAGACAGATAGAAAGACAGATGGAAAGACAGATAGAAAGACAGATAGAAAGACAGAAAAGAATGGATAGAAACCTGATAGATTTTATATGTACTTTTAAATGACTATACATGTATAATACAAGAAGCTATATTAAAAGCTAGAATGATTGCCTTTGGTGAGAACAAACTGGAGTAATATACGGTAGATATAATACTCTCATTCTACATCTTTATTCATGATTATACCACATAATATTACCATAGCAATATGAAGTACCACTATATGAGCTATTGTACGATATGTTATATGTATAATATCAAGCTGAACTCTACAGATTATATCATCTAACTCACACGAAATCCACGTTTCAAAATCTGCAAAAATGTTGGCATATCTGATATTCACAACATTTCAATTATCTGCCAACTATTAGACCTGGGACAACCAGAAAGCATTGTACAAATATAACATTTTTATGTAGTCTTTGAATTTACAAAAAAATTCATACTCAAATAAATTGTTGTCAATTTAAATTTATTCGAAATAAATGAGCATAAATTGACAGCTGCGACACTACAGTCGTAGGTCAGCAATGTGTATTTGCAAAACACAGTATTTAAAAAGTATCTTGATGAATTGTAATTTATAGAGAAATATCATTCAGAACTGGAAGTTACAAGTCAATAAAGGAGTACATTTCAAGTACCAGTACCGTTAATTAGTTATAATTAATTATTTCATAAAGTGTATTAGAAAAGAATCAGATATTTACCAGAAATATTAATTTTAAAAGTAAGATAGTATGACTTTTACAAGTCTTTAAGATAGCACATTTTGAAAATCATTGAGATTGTTAGTCGTAAAGGTAAGTTTTTTTCAATGAAAACATAATACAGGTATAATTATTACATAATATTATACATAATAATTCTAACAATCTAAAACAGCACTAAGACAATCCATGATAACATTCTATTCTACAAAGAAATAAAATTAATTACCTGAAAATAAATACGAACAAAATATATTAATTAACTATTCAATTAAAAACCAATTAAGGGGCCACTTACCATCTCTGTCATCATTTACTATGACCCCTGAGTCTGTAGATGGGGGAGGGGATGGTGAGGGTCGTTCTAAGCACATAGCTTTCTGATACATATACTCCAAATGATGAATAGATTCCATTTAAATGATGTTTTATATCAACAACTTAAAATATGTACACACATTATTGTAAATTATTTTAAATCCAAAATCGATGTTCATGCACATATCACATTATTCCATTTAATAATATTGTCCAAAATTCAACAAATTCATCATTTACTTTCAATAAATCCAGAAGTATTTTATAGAGCGACAAAAACCACACATTTGTTGCATTTGTTTCACAACTTCTTCATACAATCATTATTTTGAAGTTAAATTTACAAAGAAATTTTTTGTTCTTTTTTTAAACTGCCATATCGTATAACTATATAATTACTACAAAATCATTACGCACTCGGGAAATATATCCAACTAATTAAAAAAAATTACTTTTGATGGTTTTTAAGAGTATTGCGATTTTATCACACAAAATCACAAAGTATAAGTTGTGGCTATATACAATCAATACTTGATCACCACAGGAATTTAACACATTATGAAAAATTTAAAGTAGCCATGCACAGTGAATTATATATAAACATATTTGACTTGTCCCCGTCAACGTTGCACAAAGCGATAA
Source organism: Spisula subtruncata (assembly GCA_963678985.1). Lineage (NCBI taxonomy): Eukaryota > Metazoa > Mollusca > Bivalvia > Venerida > Mactridae > Spisula > Spisula subtruncata. The sequence continues at coordinate 24,774,959 of OY787661.1, forward strand.
AACTCCCATTATCAGTCTGATTGTCAACACGACTCGGTGAAACATGAAATTTAATCCAATTACTAGCCTTAGTGGTCAACCCACAACTCTACAGCTGACCAAATGAACCCATGACTTCATGACTGACCAGTTCAGAATTTATTTAGTTAACCAAATCTATGTTAACAATCTTACATTCAAAATGGTAGTGAATTCCATCTTGTTAACATATACTCCCTATGAATATTCAACCAGCTTTTAAAACTTCAACCTGAAAACATTTACTACACAGTCCATGCAATCAAAGAATATTCATATTTGTTCATATTCAAAAATTCCCATATGAAGAAAATTTCTTTATATTTTTAAATGTTAACAAAGTAAATATAGGTTTAAAAGACACATATAATAACTTAGCATGACACTAAAAATGCACTGAAAGGAAGCAGTTTGGTTGATTAAATATCAACCTAGATTTCACTTCAAACAATTGTCCCTGTCAGTATTACATCGCAATCCATCTTCAAGCATTCCTACATAATTTACATTTTTTTTTCACATAACAATTAAAATCCAATTACAAGTAATTGACCTATATTTTATATTAGTCAGGATGAATTTAACATTAAAAGAAGTGATAAATTTGTGGCAAAAAATCAAGATTGATTCATGATGGCTATATAATAAGTATATTGACACAAAATGTTCAGTATCGACATAAATAAGACTTAAGACCACTTAACATTTTCATTCATATCTTTACTAAAGTGCCAACATCGTTCAAATAATCACACAATAATTTAAATTTATGATAAAAATGCAAATACATCAATAAATATGAATACTTAAACTTTGCTTTATCTAGTTATATAGAGCGTTTACTTTATCTAGTTAAATATAGATCGTTTAGGGCAACTTTTAGGCCATAAATGTTGTGAGATTATTCCATGTTTGGGTAATATATTCATGTAGATACGACATACGTTGGTAACTGGGTAATATACCAACCTGTAGGAGTTATCTTAATGTTTTACTTATAATTACACTGATAGCAGTTTTTGTACACATCTCATTTATTCTGGGAAACATACTATAAAGAAGAACAGGTCAACATGAGGTACAGCGTCACATTAAGACCTTCACTGCAATCCCTTTTTAAATTTAAAACAGTTGATACATAAAAGATGCAGACATTTTTCATTATTGCATAATAAATGAGAAATTTGTCGTGGTCAAGTACTGTAATTACAGATCCACATAGAATTTGAACAGGACGCGACAATTATTTTTTAGTTATCAATAGGGCACTAATAGAGGGAAGGGTGCAGGAGGGTGTTTCCTCCACCCTCAGAGAGTATACATGTATATAGCTCTCCATGTTCATTAAAAAGTCAAGCAGAATAGTTGATTCTGAAGTGGTACCTGATGGCAGATAAAGAATGTAATATGTCCCTATACCATGAGGGCCACCAGAAGGTCACTACCCCCACCCCCCGTATTATTTAAGCTAATGTCACTCACCTACATGGAAATCTATCTCCAAATGTATGGGTCGAGATGCAGGGGGATTATCACTCCGAGACATTATTTAATCAACAAACGACAAACACATCAAATATATAATACACATACAACCAAGTTAGCCCCACATACAATATAACTATGTAACTCATAATGCTAGTATGTAGACCTTCCAACATAAATGCCATACATGTGATTAGGGGTAATTTCCTATCATTCTGCTTACACATCAAGTTAGGGAGAACAACAAGTCACACTGACAAATCAACCACTCATAATGTGAGTAATTTCAGCCTAACATATACAATTATCTTTACCACTAATTATTTATTAACTGAATTCTGAGTTACAGTAGAATAACAACAATGAGCTTATCCAGACAGAAAAGAATAAAGTTTGAATATCAGAGAGCATACAATGCTTCAGCTATCATCAGTTTTGTTGTTTTTGACAAAATAAAAAACATCATAAATATGGGAAAATTATTGTAAGGCCTAGAATGGTATGCCGCCAGTTTTAAGGAACGCGTATAACAAAACATGTCTTTTTCGCAAAAAAATGCACTAGCATCATAATAAGATGAAAAATATTACTTTGCACATTCCGAGCTTTCAGAAATCCATTGTTCTGGAGTGCTATAATGGTTGAAGAACCATCAGGATCCATAATTAGAAATGCTACAATGTACAATAGGATTGTTAGCAAAGTATTAGATTTTGATTGGAACATTACATGTATGGTAAACTAGAGCTATCACAGAAGTGATGAATCATACCCCCGCAGCACCGCCTTGACACAGGAATATTATTTAAAATTATAGTCTTCATGACTTTGTACCAAGCAATTTTAAAATCCAGTAAGAAATGACAAAGTTACAGAGCGGACACGATTTGCATGACTATATAACCTTTGACCTCTAAGTGAGACCTTGACCTTTGAGATAGGGACCTGGGTCTTGCGCATTACACACCGTCTTGATGTGGTGAACATTTGTACCAAGCAATTTTAAAATCCAGTAAGAAATGACAAAGTTACAGAGCGGACACGATTTGCATGACTATATGACCTTTGACCTGTAAGTGTGACCTTGACCTTTGAAATAGGGACCTGGGTCTTGCGCATGACACACCGTCTTGATGTGGTGAACATTTGTACCAAGCAACTTTAAAATCCAGTAAGAAATGACAAAGTTACAGAGCGGACACGATGCTTACATACCGACAGACCAACAGACCGACAGACCAACATGGTGACTCCAGTATAACCCCTTCAAACTTTGTTTGCGGGGGGGGGGGGGGGGGGGGGGTATAATGACAATACATCCATATGATGCAACAATGCTGTATGTTACAGTGAAATGGTTACTGGGATACAACCATGTTGCAACAAAGGGACAAGTTATTGTCACCATACACTGGTGAGGGTTGTAACGGCCCTTGATTCACAGAATAACTACAGGAAGTGTTAAGTTTATCAATGTATATATTACAGATCCCAACAGCATTAAATAGTTCACAAAGTAGGTAGAGAAAGAGTTGTATAAATCAGTGTATATATTACCTGCTTCTGTATATTTTAATCCTGGTCTGTTATCTTCAGTTTGTTCCTGTGTTGGTGGCCACATAGGCTGTAGTTTGTTTACATCTTGGTTCACATTAGGTGAGTTATATTGTGTATGTGTCCAATAATACATACAGTCAGTCTGTAAATATACATCAAATATACAGTCAGTGTGAGGGAACACCTCTGTTCAACACCATCTCAATATTAAGACCACATTAGGGTTGTTCAATGCAGTTGTGCACTTGATTCATACGTTTGCTATCCAACGTAAACAACACAGAGAATTATACAAACTTTTCATGGAGGACCCTCGTTTGAAGACCAGCTCAACATTTAAAGACCAATATATTTATAAGTCCACACTTTCTTCCATTATCCACCTCAATAATAATACTACTTTGAAATTGAGTGTTCCAAACTACCACCATGAAAGCTACACAGAAAGCACCAGATGATCAGTCAGTGAAATATGACAATGACCAATCAATGTTGGATTCAACAACTTTCATACACTATGGATCCTTCAACTGATGTCAAATTCTTATAATATAACCAAACAGGTTCGACATGAGTTAAACATATATCAACTATAATAATGTTCACAACTTAGAAATCCTTTTGACTTTCATAAATGTTTATTTGTGTTTGACATGAACGTTGGTAATGGCCTGGTCGTTGGTGTTTTACCTTGCCAGATTGAGGGAAAATAGCATGTTCAATTTCAACAACACCGTCTGTCACCAAAGGTAAAGGTCTTCTTCAAAGAAACATATTCCCCTCAATTTTATTTTTAGAATTGCATTTCTTTCTAAACCAATAGTATTTCTACCTTGTTGGAAAATAAATACCACTTAGCAGATTAGAAAACATCACAATCACAAAAGAGGCAACTTACCTATCAACACTGATAGAAACAATTAGAGCAAAACTAATATTCCTTAAAATATGAGAATTCATGTTCCATACACATTTGACAAAACATTTATTCTCATCTAGAAACATGAACGAACTAACTATAAACGTCAAGTGAGTAGAACCAGCTATATTGCAAAGCTAATCGAGATATGTAACATTATATGATAGACACCACCTCACATATATGAACACATGTATCAGTACATGAAATCAATACACCTGTATCCATATTTAGCCATACAGTATGCTCAAAGACTTGTCAATGTATCTACTATATACCAAGGCAACAAGACAATAATAACTTATTCACATAAAATACAGAGAAACAAATAATAAAATATCCATTATTGTATGGTTTATACACACAATGTAGGATCGTAGAACAAAAACACCAAAATACAATAGGAAGAAAATATATTGTTTTTTATTGTTTATGTCTGACTGAGACCGTACTAGACTAGTGCTCCTCAGTTTTGTTCCTACTAATTTAGCCAACCACCTTTAGCATAGAGGAGAGAGACTGTAGTAGACTAGTGGTCTTTCTGTGTTGTTCCTACTTATTTGGCCAATCATGCAGAGGGTACGGACATGTAGGTGTGTAGTACAAGGAGCCTGGTTGCTATACCCTGTATTATAACTCCTTGCTTCTTTAATGGGCTCAGGTGTATAAATATCTGTAGGTGGGTGGTTAATACTGAAATCTTTTAAAAATGACACCTGAGAATTGAACCAGGCACCTCGTAATCCATAGCCGATAACCTTATCCACTTGACCACTCAGTGCCACCCAGCAGAAGTTGATTATCAACAATTCAGTTTTAATGTTTATAATGTAACTTGAGATTTATTATTTGATTTAGATTGCTGATGAATTAATTTGTATACTATATACAGTGACTCAGACAAAGGAAAGATATAGAACTATAGGCCACAACTACGGGTAGATCAGCTTATAAACTTGTAGGGTCATGAAAACTGGTGAACTTGCCATACCGCATATAAATAAACATTCAGGGAGGTCAATGAAACAGAAAATATGCCTCTCAATAAACTGTTATCAATCAATCGACCCCCACAGGCATAAAACATGATTATACGACAATTATATATTATTGATAAAATTCCCATTTATGTCAAAAGGTCAATTTAAAGGCTATTGTGAATTGATAATGTGTCATTTATTTATGGTTGGACTTAATCCATATTAATAGCTCGGACTACACTGACAAAGTGTGACCATTGTTGTGTCAGAAATTTGTATAAACATAGTAAATCATTATTGCTGATCAGTGATTGTTCTGAATATATACACTAGTCTAATGAACATAATAATGAACATTTAAAACATTATAATTTATAATAAAATCAATCTTACCAATATTCGAAATGGAAAACATGACATCGTCATTATCATATAGCATAAAACTGATTCCTAGGTACGGTATACTTAGAACACCACCAATAGATGCCGTTTTAAAATAACACAATTTATATGTCTGCTGTAATTTGAAAATGCACTAATAATGATCACAGAAAACTAAACAATTTAAAACAACATAATGCTACAATGGGCATCTGTTTGTATACATGGATAATCAGTGATAGATGATGATTTAGATAAAGCTACAGGGAAACAACAGAACGCTAGGTATAACACAAGCTGTCATAATATACCTGCTAGCATTTATATAGCAATAAGTTAGGTTGATTAATCAATATAAGGTAACAACAAATACCAGTAATGGATGAATCATCAGTGAAGTACTCTATCAAATCATATAGCTGAACATTATAACTTTGTATTACTGTAAAATTTGATATTTCTGTAGATCCAAGAGGTAGTTCAGACAATTTCTAGTGTGCAGAAATAATTAGGATCCGATTGTTTCATTTCCTTATAGCATTTTTGCAGTCCAAAATTTACGCAAGAGCAAATGTAAGCAAATTTGATAATTTTGCGACAATTTTTAAAATTTCCACTTTGCTAATTGAGCCATTAATTACAAATAGTAAGTATGAATGAAATATTAAATACAGTATTCTAAGTAAATAAACATTGTAATTCTAGGATAACTTTTGATTTTTAAACCTGAACAAAATCTCACAAAGTGCACATCTTCAAACAATTATAACAACACTGATATTTCATGACCATAGCTAGAACACATTAAGAGATACTAGTGATCCTAGTGATTGTAAGTAAATCATTCTATCAAAGAAGGAACCAATAAGTCTAAATGGCTTTAAAACATCCTAACTGCAGTTTTAAAGTTCCTGAGATTATTACTCCTACACCAGGGAGTGGATAGACATCTCAACTACCAACCAAGGGGACTCTAGTCCGATTCCAAGCAGTGACTCTCAGGCAATATCAGAAATGTGAACTATATCACCAGTCCCAAATAAACAAACAAAATCATACAGCAAACATGCATATATATAAAGCTCATCCTAGAAGGATACAAGAATACAATATGTAAACTTTCACCAGATACAATGTTAGAGTGACACTCCTTACTCGCACCACTGTCACCATAAATGTATCATCCAGAACCAACAATGCTGACACAATGCTGACACAATACTGACACAATGCATGCTGACACAATGCTAGACTTAAACCTTGAATGAAGACGCTATGAGAGTGATCATAAATTATATGTGCCATTGTAATTATACTGTCAGTGTAATGCAATAACTAGACTGCTCATTTTATTCATAGAACAATATATAGACTAATAGACTTCTAACAAACAGTCAACCTATATGCCCTAGTGGTAGAGCATATGCTCAGAGAGTGACATGTCTCAGGTTAAATCCCAGTCTGTGACATCGAAAAAATGGTATTGCTGGTATATCTCCCCAATGTTTGACACTCAGCATAGTTTAAGTTCCATATATTTGCTGGTAGACCTGGTGTTAGGATAACATGACTGGGTAAGTCTTCATATGACTGTAAGTACTGTGGACCAGACAACTATTATCATACAAACCTTATTGACTACATCAATGTTCAAACCTTGACTTCTCGATAGCCTAAAGATACAGACAACGGCCACTTCGAGTGCTGAAGGTTCAGGGTTTGACCATAGACGCATTATATCAAAGATGAAAAGCAAATGGTACCAGTAATTTCCTTGTGAGATGCTCAGTGTTAAATCATTAAATGGAACCTGGATTCTCTAATATTTTTTGACAGGGGATACCATCAATAATGAAGTGTCGAAACTGAATAATATACAAGTTTTAGAAACTGTATCACAATCAACAGCAGCGTGTATAGCTAGTACAAACTAACACTACCTATAAGCAATATTCATACCTTGAAGACATTCTCTTGATCTTTACCCTCGAGTTGTTTCATCACACCAGCGGCTATAAGACAGGTGCATACCTGACACGCTATTACATTGATATCATGTTTGGTCATCACAAGTCGTAGATAATGTGACTTATCTATAGAACCACTCAACCAGTTTAACAACATCTGACCTGCAAATATAACACAACAACATTTAAACATAGGTACCACTGAGCATTTTTGCCTTGGGGATGTACTCCGGATGGAAATAAATGAGCTTCAGGAGACTTCGGGAACAGAATCCTCTGGTCTAGGTTTCATAAACAATCCCATTACTCGCCTATGTATTATAATTTACTGAGAGGACACCACCAGTATAATGTCCTCCAAACTGACATTCCCCAATCTAATAAAGATTATCAAAAAATAAAAATTGAAGTGTCTATGAAGAAAGGATAGACATTTGGAAGTATGTCATCACAGGCAAAATATTCTTGTTACAAGGTATAACTCTTACACAACAAATGATTATACACACTGTGATAGTAACACTTTGAAAATACCTTTTATGCAACCTTTGGTGACTAGCTAAGGGAGATAATTACAAAAAAATATAAAAAATTTCAAAGCAATTTGCCCATACAGAGTAAGTTCCCTTGTTATAAAATAATAAATAGTTTTACAATTTGAAATAACTTTATTCTGAAAATATCTGCAGCAAGACTTGCAAAGGGAGACAATAACGTTCTACCAGACAGAAGCCAAACTACAGTTAGTTCCCTTGTCATGACTGTGAGAAATTGTTTGGAAGATTAAACCATAACACAAATATAATACAATAGGGACAATCACAATGTTATTCATACAATTAACACATATTGTGTTCAACTTATACCAATATAATAACAGTAACCCTTCATTGAACAACATAGACACGTTCTATTACATATCATAAATATTTACATACTTGATATATGTAAAACTATTATTTAATCGCAATGACTTCAGGCTAACATTTACACCCAGTTGAAATTATTTATGTCTCAGATGAGATGCAAATCTATATGCACAAACTGACATTATCTTTGATTTGGTGAATGTAAACACACAGAATATTTCATTTCAATATCATCTTGAAAGTTTCTAGTAACTTAATAATATTGCTATATAATACATTAAATAAATGGACCCCTTTCTTCAGGTAATTAACAGGGCCTTTTCTGAGGAATTTTCTAAATTGTGGATAGACTGGAATCTGGGTACCAGGCCCTTAATTGCTCTTTTATCAATAATCCCTTGATTCTTTTACATGCCTGGTGTATGCAAAATTCAACTGCCTTTGGTATCAGTTGAGTCTATACATGAAGTTGGATGGGAACACTGATATTAAAGTGTTTTACTATTTCTAAAGTCAACAGGGGACCTCTAAATAATTAATCTTAGTGGGGGGGTTATCTACTCAAAAAATAGTCATTTTTTTATTTGATATTGATACTTTGTGATGATTTACTGCAAACATTTACTAGTGAATCTACACTAAATATTGTGTTAAATGTCACTTTAAAGTTAACAATTAGCTAAATGAGGTCGAGTGCAAAGCAACGATTTTAATGCCTTTATTTATCCTCGCCACCACATAATCCATATGGGCAAGGCCTCCAGAAGAGTTTTAGTTTTTTTGGGGGATAGTGCATGATAAAGAAGATGCCCCAATTCCAGAAGCATCCCTGGTTCTTTTACATGCCAGGTGTAAAGCACCCATACATGGGACCACGGTTTTAAGTCTCATCCGAAAGACTATTTGTAATTTTAGCTGGCCAGCCCGGGATTCAACCTCACTACCCCGAGATCAGTAGTGACTACTAGTCTCGTGCTCTATCGATTTAACTAAGCGGGCTGGTTGTGTGCAAAGCAACTTTTGCAGGGCAGTGTATACTTTAATTTATGCATTACACTTTGAATTCACACATTAGCGTGAATTAATATGTTTGGTAAAATGCATTTATTCATTGACAGTACTTGGAAATCTGATATGATCAACACACGATATCTTGTAACATTGACTAATACAAACCGGATATTGCATACAATGAACAGATAAATGGTGTATGTGGCAGACATGGATGTACATGTAAAGTATACGAAATTGTAACTGACATTATCAAGAACTATCATCCATGATCTGGAAGGCCAATGCAATAACAGACACTTTGATTTTGTCAAGTTTTACCCAATTTCTCAACAATTTTTCACTTATATACATCTGTCGATTCCCCCAACCTCCTGGAATGTATCCTTACCTGAGTACTAACTTATGCTTGCACAAGAGCAACCAATATATATATAAGGAGGAAAATCAATATTTTGTTATTAAATTTTAATGAAGGGGTATAACCTGTCGCAACTAGGAATCAACCTGGATTGTCACTTTACAAATCTAGCACACTTAAACCACTGGACAACGACCCCTGTAGAAAAAGGTTTAAATAACAACATGTAAAGGGGGTGCCGATATATATAAGTCACACATTATAGGAAAAATATGGTGAGCAATGCTAGACAGACCACAGGGTGATGTACTGTTTTTATCCATTTGAAACAATATATTAAATATTGTAGACACTACCAGTATATCATTTCTACACCTTTAGTACACACTAGTTCATTTCATAGCTAGTGATCATAAAATAAAACTTTACATCAAAGGTGAAAGATATTTTAAAACTCTGATTTTAACTTGATATATTTAGGTACCAGATCATTTCCATCATGGGCTCCAACAGGACATCATTATGTAATGTGATAGTTCATCAAACTACCTGTATTTTGATGCAATATTAGAGATAGCCGTAACATCCTTGTAACAACACCCTCTAGTGAATACATTCATACAATATTATGAAGCAATCTAATTTTTTGTAACTTGTTTATAAAACAGGTGACACACTCATCATGACTCAACAATGTGATTCTCAACTGATTCTAAATTATCATTGTAATTATAAATACATTAGCGTAGGATAAGAATTTTAAAACGAAAGGCTGATATACATGTATGCAGTAATGAAATCATCCAAGCAGAAATGGACACGAGTAGTGTTACTACTCAGCTGCGGTCATAAAACAGGTAATAAAGGGAGATTATCAAATAAAACACGTATTATACCGCTAGTTACTGGTACAACAAATCTGGATTATAATGATGTCATAACACTATTTTACTATTACCAGTACAAGACATTATAATTGTCACTTGAGAGACCTATTTTTTTCCACAAATAGACCTAGTTTAGTTCACCTCTGATATACTAGTTACCCAAATAATTTGTTTAATTTTGAAAAAGCCAGAAATGAAAAGTTCAGTCTTTGCTACATATTTAACAACAGGGCGAAATCCTTAAAACTTCCCCAGTAGATTTTTAGTATAAATTTAAACTCTATAGTATAGTGAAACAACCTCTTTACAATAACCATTATTTTCAGCTAAGATCCAAAGTGTGTTGCTATTTAGAGGTTGTACTGTAAGATTTCAATTAGATGCAGTATAAGAAGCATGTATTTGAACACCATCAACTAATGATAGTCGGAGAGTTTATATCGTCACAAAATGCAGGGGTATCTTTCAAAATGAAATCCAAGTTCTATAACTGACCTGGTATATTAGGCTAGGCATACCTTAATATGTATCAGTTGATAAAAATGTGAGAAGCATGAATAAACAACTTATGTAGAGTATATTTACATTAGAGCAATGTTATCTAGAATGAACAACCTACGTGATGTAATATTGACACTTAGCATATGGATTAAATACTTCAATTACTAACATACAAACTGCTCTTTAATATTAGATTATATAAGTTAGAATTTATGATTGGAACTGTACGTCCGTTAGCATTTACCTCATTTTTATTTTGAGAATATTTTGATGCACATTTATGAATCTTTATATAAATATATACCAAAATCTTAACAATATGCTATTGTGGAACCTTTGACCACGAATTAAAAAATCCGTGAAATGAGTCTGTGCCAGAAATGTTCAAAATAAAGAGCATGTGAATACAAACACAACTTTGGAAGTGCTTTTCGGTATTTTTAAAGAAATATTTCAGTACAAGGGGTCACATCTCCAAATATCTCTGTATAAATGTAGTCACTAAACTTCTACCTAGCAATTTGATAAATTATAATGAGCTTTAAATTTTGGGCATGTGTGTAAATAACTAACTGTTTATTGTACAAGCAGTATGAATTATCAAGGTTACTCTTATACTGAGGTGGACTTATAATGAGGGGTATTCTATAATGAAGTGATCTTATAACAAGGGGTATTTAATAATGAGGTGGTCTTATAATGAGGGGTATTTTATAACAAGGTGGTCTTATAATCATGTCATCTTATGATGAGGTAATCTTGTATTAAGGTGGTCATTATAAGGGTTGATAAAAATCAACTCTCAATTATATCAAAATCTAAAGAAACTTTAACCTTACAGACAAATGCAGTGGCCTTAAAGTTAGACAAAACCTTGCTTTGTTTGTATACAAAATATGTCGGTCACAACCCTAAATGTGGGAGGCACGCACAGCTCAAATTAACACTGTGGTCTTAAAATGAAATGATAATGACAGTCTCCAGGATTTTATTGCAAATGAAAAAATCTAAAATGATACAACTAGCCAAGGTTTGAATAAAAGTTTTAGCCCCAAGGTAAAGAAGGTCATATTTAAGTAGAAATGTACACAATCAATTATAAATGAAAATGACGACTAGAATACCTCTACATTCAATTAGAATTAGATCAATTATACCACATAATAGTAAAACAATGTATCCTATCATGTAAAAGACAGATGTTGACACATAGGCATAATATCATTTATTAGAGAAGTACTGTACAAATAGCCTGGCTTTTGTATTGCTTGGCTAATTTGACACAAGCCTGACCTTTGAGTAAGCATAATTTAACAGTCGATATATTACCTACGATACAACACCGATTGTATGTTTTCATAATCGGGGAGTATCACGAAGACTCTCAAGATGTAATAGAAACACAAATTTGAGATACCAATATGGCACAATTTGCTTGCGGAAATTGATATATTCAAAGCAAGAACATAATCTTGCATAAAGGTCAGGTTCACGTCAAAATGGCCAAGCTATAGCAACCAACTTTTTACATCAAGCAGCACTACATAAGCAGTATGACTGAACAACACTTTTTTTTATTACACAGCCTAGCACTCTGTCAACAGTGCATGCTGTATGAGTTAGTCACTGAGGATAAACTTGAGGCAAACTATGACTTTCATTCAGTTTTAGTATAATTTTGGTTGCATTTCAAACTTTAAGTATTTAATCAAATTTAATACTTATTATGACATCTTTAATTCACAAGAAATGTTATGATTGCAAAACTCTTGCTTTTATACCATTAAATTTTCTAAACAAAATTACACTCCACCTGAAAAAAAACGTTAACCAGGAAAGGACATTGATATAATAAGGCTGGCTCACAGTAATATGTAGAACCTCAGTCCAATAACATAGAAAACATTATCATACCTTCAAATACTTCCATTTTTCTGAAATCCAGTTTTCCTGGTATTTCCATGGGCCATTTTATAGCATCTTCCAGATTGATATGAGGCTTGTAAACCATTGGTGCAACTGGGTTCACTGGGGGAGCACTGTGAGGAGGTGAAGTTGGAGTGTCTGTGCAGCTTTGTGTTTTCTGTCGAATATGTGGACTTCTTGTAATAATTCTATGAGTCGGAAGAAGGCGAGCATCTAAATCTGTTTCTAGCTGACTTTCTGATGGCTTTAAAACTGAAAACAATATTTGTGGAATTGTGCTACATGTACATGCCCCCATTAGAGTATAGTAAAAACTAAGATTAGCAAATTCAAGCTTTCAGCTGCAATTAAATTATTTAAGTGTAATCAATACAGCTAACATATTTATGTCAAACAAGACTTTTTATTTCATAAGTAACTAATGCCTTAGTGTATTTAATTGGTCTTTGCTTTGACATAACACTACAACCTCCAATAAATTAGAACATGGCTAATGCTTCAACTGGCATGTAAACGATGTGTGTTAATTATTCATTGTCTCACCTTCTATTTTGTCTTCACATGAATGCAATCTGGACGGTACTTCGTTACTTTCCTTGTCTGATCCATCTTTAAATATGGAACTTAGTTTTTGTTTGTCTCTGTCCTTCATAGCCTGATCTAGGTCGGTGACCGCTAGACTCCGTTTTAATGCCGGAGATGATCTGGAGAAATCTATGTCAGCGGTATTGTCATATGATTGGCTAGGTCTCACAGATTGTTGTACTTTATCCGGGCTTGTAGGCTCAGAACGCATTCTGTGTTTTTCATCACTTTTAGAATGAGACACAATGTATTCCGACTGTGACATGTTGTAATTTCTGTCATTTTGTACAGGCTCTTCAGGAGAAGAATTTTCTATTTTTCCAAGTTTTTCAGAATCAAACACTAAATTCACATCACTTTCTTTTTCAAGTTCTGATATTGCTTTAGATTTTTTATCCATATCAACATTGGGAATGCTTTTATCCTCACTATTGTTTTCAGAATGCACTTGATTATTCCCTAGTTGGTCAAATGATTTTTGTTGACTTGATTTTTCCGGTGAAGATGGCACATTAGAACTTGCTGACGTAGATCTAGTTCTTGGACTGCGTAACAATGTTGCTCCTATAGTTGTTCTACCTGAGCCAACATTAGCAGTGTCATTCTTGTTTTCAGTGAGATTATTAACTTCAGGTACCCCTTCTATAGATCTATACCCTTTTACCTGCTCTCTACCATTTGTTGCTGCTGAATCATCAGTTTGAGGTTCACCATTAGGTAGTTCAGTGTTTTCAGATGGCTTACTAGCATCACTCACAGTGGAAGCTTTATCACTATCATTTGGAGTTTCAGTACTGTTTCTATTTCGTCGGAGATACCTTGAAGATATCAACGTGGCAGTTCTATCTGATACCGTAGATTTAGATCTTGAAATATTTGACAAACCCTGTCTTCTCCATCTAGTACGATCCGTTCCAACAGCAGGACTTGAATTATTACTTGTTTCACTTTCTGCTTTATCTGATTTTACACTAGAAATAGCATCATTTGTATTTTGTTCAGCACTATTTGCACTACTATCACCACTAGAACTGTCTTGAGATCGAACAAAGGGTCTTTTAGTCAATAAGTCCTTTAGTCGGAAACTGTTTGCCCTTAGTTTGTTTCTTATGGCGACTTTATCAGCAGGCAAACTTTCCTCATTAGTTTCTGAAGCATTTGCTTCCTTTGGACTTAGAGGAGCATCGGAACGTGGACTATGGGGACTGAGAGGGCTGGAAGATTCTGTCCCAGTAGATAACACTTGTTTATGAATCAATAATTGAGAACGACCTGTATTTAAGGGACTTTGTGGACGACGTAATAATACTGATCCTGTTAAACCAGAACTATGAATCTTTGGCGGCACAAAAGCTCTAGAAGTAGATCCATTATCTTCACTAGGTGCTTGTCCAGAACTGGTGCCAGGTTTGGTGTCTGATGTTGTGTTAACCTTGCATTTCTCTGATTCATCAACAACACCATCTTCCTTTGTTAAGTTACCATGGCTCTGTAATGAAACAACAGTAAATGACATGTACAATTATATTATTGCAGAAAGGTTACAACAGATGTAAAGAAGAGCTTGTGTTAGACAATCAAGCATATGCTGTATTCTCACATAGAAATCTGAGTTTTATTCACCGGTTTCTTGGGAAGGGGAAGGAATTAAGGGAGGCCTGGAAATCATGCAGCGCCACATTGATTTATCATGCTTAATACACATTCAAGGTGTGTGCCCAAGATATCAATGTTTGTATTATGTTTTTAACCAACTGACAAGTTTTGCAAAGTTTCAATTGATCTTGTTAAACAATGTATGATAAATACAATATATACAAACACGAATAGATAAATCAGGCTGGCAGAGGTGGGCTCTAGATGTCTTTATTTGGTAGGTCTCTATGAATTTATCAAGTGGCATGGATGTTTGAGCATTTTGGTCATTTAGTAACTGATAATATAGTACACACTACGCCTACCAGTTCAAAATTCTCTGAGAATGTAGTGAACAAAACAACAACATGATAGGGTGGACAGCATTGTATATAACACTGCCAGAAGCTTGTCACATGTCTAAATGTAACATCAACATATTTAATACACCCAACCTTCCAGTATTCCATATATCATTTAAACAACAGTTCTGTATCTGGCTAAATCAAACAGTTCTGTATCTGGCTTAATCAAACAGTTATAAAAACTTAATGCGACATCAGAACTTGACTGATTCAGCTTAGTTCTGGTGAATTTTAATGCTCCTACATCAAATAACAAAACAAGTCTGGTGTCTGTGCCTTGCATAAACATCATTTCAATGGATAGGACAGGATTGCACGGGCCAAGTGGTCAGGACAATTAAACAACTTTTACAATGAACAGAGGTTAGGCAGTAGTTGCCTTATATAATACTCTAGTGATGTGATCCCTCACAAGAGAGCACTTCCATAAAAACTTGTCATGGTATACACTATGTGTGAAGTACAGTGATATCATTATCAGGTTGTCTTCTCACATTAACTGATAACTTGCTTGGTAACACTCGCCTCAACTTAAGGTATTATTTGCTTGGGTTTCAACAGAATTTCTCAACAATTTTTCATTTATATTATATAAGGTGGCTGATTCACCTTACTAATTTTCGGGACAATATCCAACTTGAGTACTATAGCTTGCTTATCCACAAGGCATAAGTTCCACTTGAAAGTTGAATTTCCACATGTGGAGGAAACTTCAAAGTCAACATTGTTGTCAAATTGTCATGGAAGGGTTACAATGACCTGTGTGATAGGACTTAAGTCTAAACACAAACAGATCATGTAAATAAACAAATACCATCCTATCATGATACATATAGTATTATACCATTCTCATATTACACTATTATATAATAACCTTGAAATATGATGGATGGATCATCAGGATTTCAATACAAGCAAAACTTATGTACATCACAGAAAGACCTTCAAATGTATTATGTACCAAAAATACACACAGAGAAATTGTATGGGTATATATTATATAACAGATTGTGTTTATATGCATGTAAAATTTGTAAATTGTGGTGAAGATTTTATAGCATAATACCATACGCCTCCATATTTTGTATTTGTCATGTTTTGTGTGCAACATAATACAAACACCTAGCCTTATCATTTACATAATAATTATTATGACACATCCTTTAACTACAGCTTGTTATGTGCATGATTATTACAAAAAATACATAATACACTGAGTACAACAGCTTGAGTATATTGAACATTGCAAGATCATCAATAAATAATAATATGCATGTAACTGAATCAAGAAATTGTATGTTTATTTCTAGTATAATTTGTAGTGCCATCGATCCCACATTAAAGGACCAGCCAGTGCTTGGCTTATGAGACGCCTAGCACCATGTATCTAAGCATTTTTACTGCCTGCCTCTTGTTTGCTGTTTATGTTGATGCCCATATAGGAACACCTGTAACCATCATTTGAAAACTAAGTGGGGGCTCAGTCATCATTTGATGACATAGTAACCATCATTTTAAAACAAATTGGAGGCTCAATGATCATTAATTTTTGATGACAATTGCAAAGTCTAAAATGGACCACTACTGCCATCTGGGATTCAAACCTTTGTGAATGTGAACATTTTGTACAGTATTACATACAAAATATTATGTAGAGTATATTTTAATATTCATCAAAAATCCCATTAGTGCTAATGCATGCTACATGTTGCCAGCACCAATATTGAATAAATCAACAAAACAAGGGACCAAACATTGCCATCATGTCAACATGCTCAAATTGCACATATCATGACATGTATACATACCACAATGTACTTGTGTGGGCGTGACACCGCAGGTTTTAAGACAACTTAATACCTTAACAACAAATATGAAATTGATGTGTTTTGGATTTTTGTACTGTCAGATAAGACGAAGAATGGATACAATTTATATGTACATGTACATGTATGCAAACTTGTTAACCTAGATTTGCAACAATGAAGGAATGTTCATGATTTGGACATATTGATTAAACATTCATGACCTTCACATTTCTTCCCTACATATATTGAAAATGGTTTATTCAAATTTATATGTACATGCATATCAAGGAATGGATTCTTCTATACAGTCAGAGGACACTGTAATCAGGTATCACAATGAGATACTTTGAAGTACAATAAGGTATTATTATCAAAATGTATTGGAACTGGATATCAACTTTTATGCTGGCCTTGCTTGAACAACAAACATATTTTTATGCTATAAAATTACTTGAAGGATTCATGATGCCTGAGTACTGTAGGATAGACATGAGTCCTGAGTACTGTAGGATAGACATGAGTCCTGAGTACTGAAGGATAGACATGAGACCAGAGAACTATAGGACAGACATGAATCCTGAGTACTGTAGGATAGACCTGAGTCCTGTAGGATAGACATGAGTCCTGAGTCCTGAAGGATAGAAATAAGTCATGAGTACTGCAGGAGCGACCTGAGTACTGTAGGATACTAATGAGTCCTGAATACTGTAGGATACTAGACATGAGTCCTGAGAACTATAGGATAGATCTGAGTCCTGAAGGATAGACAGGAGTCCTGAGTACTGTAGGATAGACATGAATCCTGAGTACTGTAGGATAGACATGAATCCTGAGAACTATAGGATAGACATGAGTCCTGAGTATTGTAGGATAGACATGAGTCCTGAGTACTGTAGGATAGACATGAATCCTGAGAACTATAGGATAGACATGAATCCTGAGAACTATAGGATAGACATGAGACCTGAGAACTATAGGATAGACATGAGTCCTGAGTACTAAAGGATAGACAAGAGTCCTGAGTACTGTAGGATAGACATGAGTCCTGAGTACTGAAGGATAGACATGAGACCTGAGAACTATAGGACAGACATGAATCCTGGGTACTATAGGATAGACATGAATCCTGAGTACTGTAGGATAGACATGAGTCCTGAGTACTATAGGATAGACATGAATCCTGAGTACTGCAGGATAGACATGAGTCCTGAGTACTGTAGGATAGACATGAGTCCTGAGAACTATGGGAAAGACATGAGTCCTGAGTACTGCAGGATAGACATGAGTCCTGAGTACTGTAGGATAGACATGAGTCCTGAGTACTATAGGATAGACATGAGTCCTGAGAACTGTAGGATAGATCTGAGTCCTGAGTACTATAGGATAGACATGAGTCCTGAGCACTGTAGGATAGACATGAATCCTGAGTACTGTAGGATAGATCTGAGTCCTGAGTACTATAGGATAGACATGAGTCCTGAGCACTGTAGGATAGACATGAATCCTGAGTACTGCAGGATAGACATGAGTCCTGAGTACTGTAGGATAGACATGAGTCCTGAGTACTGCAGGATAGACATGAGTCCTGAGTACTGTAGGATAGACATGAATCCTGAGTACTGCAGGATAGACAAGAGTCCTGAGTACTGTAGGATAGACATGAGTCCTGAGTACTGAAGGATAGACATGAGACCTGAGAACTATAGGACAGACATGAGTCCTGAGTACTGAAGGATAGACATGAGACCTGAGTACTGTAGGACAGACATGAATCCTGGGTACTATAGGATAGACAAGAGTCCTGAGTACTGTAGGATAGACATGAGTCCTGAGTATTGTAGGATAGACATGAATCCTAAGAACTATAGGAGAGACATAAGTCCTGAGAACTATAGGATAGACATGAGTCCTGAGCACTGTAGGATAAACATGAGTCCTGAGTACTATAGGATAGACATGCGTCCTGAAGGATAGACATGAGTCCTGAGTACTGTAGGAGTGACCTGAGTACTGTAGGATAGACATGAGTCATGAATACTGTAGGATAGACATGAGTCCTGAGAACTATAGGATAGACATGAGTCCTGAGTACTGAGGATAGACATGAGTCCTGAGTACTGTAGGATAGACATAAAAGTCCTGAGTACTGTAGGATAGACATGAGTCCTTAGTACTGCAGGATAGACATGAATCCTGTGTAATGTAGGATAGACATAATAGTCCTGAGTACTGTAGGATAGACATGAGTCCTGAGTACTGTAGGATAGACATGATACCTGAGTACTGTAGGATAGATCTGAGTCCTGAGTACTATAGGATAGACATGAGTCCTGAGTACTGTAGGATAGACATGAATCCTGTGTAATGTAGGATAGTCATAATAGTCCTGAGTACTGTAGGATAGACATGAGTCCTGAGTACTGTAGGATAGACATGATACCTGAGTACTGTAGGATAGATCTGAGTCCTGAGTACTATAGGATAGACATGAGTCCTGAGTACTGCAGGATAGACATGAATCCTGTGTAATGTAGGATAGACATAATAGTCCTGAGTACTGTAGGATAGACATGAGTCCTGAGTACTGTAGGATAGACATGAATCCTGAGTACTGTAGGATAGACAGGAGTCCTGAGTACTGTAGGATAGGCATGATACCTGAGAACTATAGGATAGACATGAATCCTGAGTACTATAGGATAGACAAGAGTCCTGAGTACTGTAGGATAGACATGAGTCCTGAGTACTGTAGGATAGACATGAGTCCTGAGTACTGTAGGATAGACATGAGTCCTGAGAACTATAGGATAGACATGAGTCCTGAGTACTGTAGGATAGATCTGAGTCCTGAAGGATAGACATGAATCCTGAGTACTGTAGGATAGACAGGAGTCCTGAGTACTGTAGGATAGGCATGATACCTGAGAACTATAGGATAGACATGAATCCTGAGTACTATAGGATAGACAAGAGTCCTGAGTACTGTAGGATAGACATGAGTCCTGAGTACTGTAGGATAGACATGAGTCCTGAGTACTGTAGGATAGACATGAGTCCTGAGAACTATAGGATAGACATGAGTCCTGAGTACTGTAGGATAGATCTGAGTCCTGAGTACTGTAGGATAGACATGAATCCTGAGTACTGTAAAATAGATATGAGTCCTTAGTACTATAGGATAGACATGAATCCTGAGTACTGCAGGATAGACATGAATCCTGAGTACTATAGGATAGACAAGAGTCCTGAGTACTATAGGATAGACATGAATCCTGAGTACTGCAGGATAGACATGAGTCCTGAGTACTATAGGATAGACATAAGTCCTGACTACTATAGGATTTAAACAATTTGCAGTGGTGAGCCGAAAATCATTTAAGGTTGGTAAGCCAATATATCACTACTAGTACCAGTCAAAATCAAGCAGGAAGCAGCAGGACTGCATCAAAGACATGATGTAAAGTATATGATAATTCATGCAACAAATAAGTATAAAATATGCAAGGAATGCCTATCGCAAATCAGATTTTTTTTTAATTCACCGATAAAAAGATCGTTAAAAGACCCTTTTTTGGCTTAAATCAGTTGAATTTCTTGTTTAAAATGGATAAAACTCACAAAAATATGTTACAAGTCGTAATTTAATGAAATTTAGGGAAATAAACATTGGCGGGCACCTGTCATTTTTTGCCGAGGAACGAAGATTGTCTGGTGAAAAATCGTCTTTAAAAAGCAATTGATCAACTCTTGAATGATTTATCTTACTTAATTATATCAATTAACACCAAAATTTAGCTTCACTGTGATTAATATATGATAATATGGCATATATTGCTAGAATTAAAATCACCACCCCCCACCCACCATGGTTATAGGCAGGGGAGGAGTGATGATTTTTTTTTGCAATATTGCATCAATTTTATGAGAGTCTCAATCATATTTATTCTACTTTCATAACATTTATATTAGCAATGATTAAGATCCTCACTTGGTGGCAAATTTCACTGAACCTTATTAATAAGTTTCAGGTGGATGCATGTGGAGACTGGTCGACTTGCAGCAGGCTTCACTTATAAGTTTACTAAGTTGTCATAAATAGTCTGAGAATGATGCCTTGGGGCTCGGTGAGGTTGTCAATAGTGGCTTGACATAAGGTCCCATCCAATAAATAAAGGGGGAATAATTGTAGTGACTGACTCCCAGCCCAGCAACCAGCTAGTTAAGTTGGCTGATCTTCTGAAGTTCAGTAGTAGGGACAAATAACACCGAAGTCCTGTTTTTTTTGCTCAATGTCGGTGCATTTGTACTCCTTGTTGTACATACTCAAATATGGAGGTAAAACTCCAAAATTTAATAGATAGATCTATTAGATTTCTAGTGGACTACAGCAAGTCATGGAACTGAAAACAATTATCAAGGGAAAAGTGAAATGCCTATCATTCTGAGACATTAGTTGTATGTCTACCCATCCTCTGACATGCTGAAAACTTGTTCATGTTATATCTATTTCTGAATAGTCACTTTCAAGTTAGCATTGATCATGTGACACCAGTATATTGTGGCCTGAATGGACAGGTGTTTTTAATTTGCAAGGATATTCCATTAATTTATACGCCACTGGCACAGTATACAAAGCCTAAATGGATTAAACTGAAATGCTTGCAGCATGCAAAAAAGAACCTGTGTGGATGGAAACACGCGCGCAACCAAAAACGCCCCTGTAAGAAGCGACCGCGCGCAAAAAGTGCCCTTTTCAATAGGAGCTCCCCTCTATTTTTGAATCCTAGCTGTAGCACTGTAGAAGATGTAAATTACAAGTCAATCCATTACAAGATATAAATCTTCTGTGAATACATCATTGATTTTAGTTAAGGTTTCAGTTTACTTATCTTGGGACTCCAATATTTATGAATGTACACAACAGGGTCACCAGTACAATGGTTCGGAACTTCCCTATATTGTAGTGTCCCTATGTAAGAAGGCATGTGTTAATATATCACACCTTCTGAGTGTTTAAATACAATTTATTTATGTTCCTAGTGATTAATTCAAACCATGGTAATAAGTAGCTGAATAATATGTGCAGAACTCACTTCGCAGCAAGAGGCCTATGTCCAGACCATCAGAATGGATCTAATTGAAGGAGCAGGAGGATGTCATAAGTCCAAACCATGGGAAAGGTCATTATAACTGCCAGCGACAACTTAAACAATGTTTACAGCGTGCATTACCTCAATTTACCTGTCAGGTTTCTATGGGATATGGCATTTATCTTTTAGAAGGTTCAAACAGCTATAAAAGTCAGCAACCTGATATGTAACCTATGATTACCTTATGTGTACATTTTATACCCTTCAATGCACTGAATATTAAAGAAGAGGAAACAGGAAGGCAATGTGCTCAGAATGCAGGCCTACAACATGACAAAATGGCTGTTACTAAAAGTTAAATTGCGACACAAATATATAACATAATCAATGATTCATGATAGGTGCTTATTGTTTTATTTTTATAACTTCAATAAAATCTTACCCCAGTGGCTGTTTTTGAGTTATCAGCAGACGCTTGTCGTGTCATTCTAGCAGCTGCAGCTAAGGCAGGACTCTGTGCTCGAGCCAGGATCCTTTGCATGGGGCTACCAGGTCTCTGCAAGGCAGCAAGTCTACTTCCTGGTGCAGCAGTAGCCATACTTGTTGTTGTGGGTGCTCCATTCTGCGATACAGACGATTGAGAAGACGAGACAGATGAGGAAGGAGTTACTGAGGATATAGACGTCCGTGAAGAATTACTTGGATTATACGGTCGTGATAATCGGATTATTCTACTTGGTGGTTTCGGAGGAGGGTCAGAACTGGCTTCCATATTAGCACTTTCTTTCTTATTCTTACTCTCTACCTCCTCAACTTTAGCAGGTTCGTTAGAGACAGGAGTCTCCTTGGGCTCTTGTACAAGATTGTCTGCATCACCTGCACCACTGCTGGCACCTTCACTTGTACCAGTAACATCTGCTGTACCAGTTTTGTTCTCATCAGTTTTTTGAAATGCTGACAGTTCATGAATCACATTCTTTACAAATTTTTCATCTTCATTATCAGACTCAGCCATGTTTAGTAGTTACGTGGCTCATTTGCTACATGTGCTATAGGTCGTAACTTTTAAGGAATTTCACAATACACATTACACTTATAATGTATGTACTTTAGGCACATTGATATTTAATTGATTTAAATCTTAACCTTACTAGACACTTGACAAACTAAATATTTTCAATTCAATGTGCTAATGGAAAAACGGTTTTATAAAATCAAAATATTTTTCTTCAAGTATATATCAGATCAATATCTGTACAGCTGAACAATGTTAGTTCATATTTATATAAATATGACACAAGAGTCGTTAAAAAATGGTGTAATATTTAGCATACTTTCTATTCATCAAGAATATTGGTGTGTATGTAAATTAATCCTCGGCCTAGGTTTAATTTTAAATCTCCTGTTTCATTGTGGTATACATTCATACTGTAAGTCTAATATCGGGTAGATGTCTTCCTGCCAGAAGTTAAACGACACTATTCATACCGTTCCTGGGTAGCCGTTAAGAGCTTAAAATGTCAGTAAATCAATGACTGGGGTACGATAGAGAACATAAAACTATCCACCAGTACATTCAGTACTTCAACCTGCAGCCTACAATCTCTCACCTAGAAGTATTATTGATAAAACAAACTGTCGCTTTGCTATCTATTCCTTTTTGTGACACTTCAAAAACTTTCATAATGCTAAAATCTCATCTAAATACTCTAGTTTAAACATTAAACTTCTGCACGGTAAAGAAAATTATCACATATTGGTGTCAATATTTAGATACATTGGGTAAACAACCCACTTGTGTGTTGTATATGCTTTCATTTCCTTGCTGTTCTTCATTTTATGTCCATGCTTCATTTAACAACCAGTCACTACCACATATATATAGAAATTATATATACGATTTTCCTCATTTCAAATAATCCTATTACAATAGTTTTGTAAACTATAATATATCAATTTTGGGTACACCTCGAAAAAAACATAACGGAATGCACTTAAGTTAAATCCATTTTATGTCACAGTCAGTAACTGTATACGTAGTTAGTCATAACTGATATAATCCAATTATAAAACCACAGGTGCTTCCATTATGACAAGGTTTATATCCATGTTGACTTTCCACTCTCTCTTAATACAGTATTATACTGTGTCCAATAACATGAAGAAAATGTTTCTTTCTGAAAATAGAAAAGAATAGAGTATAAGCATACTAGACCAGTACAAAGACATACAAATACAGCATTGTCCTAACATTTGATTTTTTATAAATAATTGCACATTCACTCTTTAAACACACAAAGCAGGTAAACATAAATTTTACCACAAGTTTACAGACAATTAAATAACAGACTCAAAATAAATTAATCCGCACAACAACATCAAATATGAAACAATTAATCACAAGTCTAAATACGAATTATGATTCATAAATTCATACACCATGCAGCATTCGTACAGCAATGTGGCAACTTACTGTAAAATACTGTAAAATCATTTAATTTCGTTGGGACGAAATTTCGTGGTTTTGGTAAAAAAGACAATTTCGTTGGGAGTTGAATTCGTGGATTTTGAATTTCATGTAATAAAACAAGGGTCAAAATCAATGTTCGTTGGGATTAAAGTTCGTGGTTGAGGTGAACCACGAAATCCACGAAATTTAATCCCCCACGAAAATTAATGATTTTACAGTAACAGAAAAGAAATCCTATAAATATTTGTAAGTTTGTAAAGTAAATGGTAATATTTCACACTATCTTGACAAGGTCATAAAATCAAGCTTTGTGAAATCTTTAAGTTATATCTAAATAATCTAGGTAAGTGTGTTAGGTAATTTAAAACTGCTTTCTTTTCAATATACACTATGAAGTTATATTGGGCAAAAATTACTCGCGCCATCTTATATAGTTATTAAATTCTGGTTTTAAGGAGACAACTAGCAAAATATCAACTTTTACAACATTATAATGGTAGCAGTGTATGAATAGTCAAATATTTATTTTATATAAAAAATTCAACCTTCTATAGTGTTTCTACCATGAAAAAGCCCAGTTAAGCCTATCCTGTTTGATTACTTAAGTTGTTCCATTAATTCATGTGTAAACATGTCTTATACCCAGTAAATGTGCTAAAGTCAGAGGAGAACTTAGTCTTAACTACATTAAATCAATGAAGTTGTAAACTCAAAACCTGGATGAGGCTTATGTTGCTCTATGACAATTGGTTTTCAACCTACAGTCGATCTGACAAAATCAGATATGGTCAAACTTTTCAACCACAAAACCGGTCACACCTAGGACACCTTTTATGTTTTGTCTATTTGTCACTTTTTAAGTCTCACCAAAATAGGAGCAGCACCGTGCTGTTCCATGTTACTTCGTTAGCTGATATATTAGGTCAGTGACCGTCACCGTCCGACAGATTCATTTACAGTCTGGACAACAATTGGTTTCTGCACTCTTGCTATTAGTACAGGTAATCTATGAATTATTTAAAGAAGCACTACTGGCACTTAGTGACTTACACTAAATGTAAGAGGACATTAATGAAGCACAGAAAGTCAGAAAATAAAGCTGTGTTTACCATATACGGCAAGTTGAGGCGCAATATGTCAATGTAAGGTCAAACCTTTCATACAATTCTCATATGTTGAACTGAGCAGAGCATTTGTTATTAAAGGATTAACAAAATAAGGGTTATAGTTCTATTTGCTCTTTGAAATTAAGTTTAAAATTTTAATAAAGTGCACAGAATTCAAATGCTATTGAAAAGGACTACACTATATATTTCATAATTGTTACATCCAAATACAAAACTAAGGTTTATATTTAAGCTATTGAGTTGATAAGTTTTCCCCAGACCAAATTAGTGTCCAGCACCAGTGCGCTTAGATATCAAAATCAAGTTCCCCGTAGTGCTTAAAATATGAATTGCGCTTAAATATCGTACCCGTGTGTTTAAATTTGTGCTAAAAATTCAATTTTGTTGTTTTCTAATAATTTCTGACCTTCTAACATGAGGTTTAGTCCTATTTATCATACCCTAAGGCGTCCAGTTATCAATATGTGACCGGCATTGTTTGTTCACACTTGCAGAAGTGTTAGGGGATATCGATATAAGCTGATTATCGGTGCACAATGCTAAAAATAGATTTTCTCAACTGGTATTTTCCACATTTCACATGATTTTATAACATGCGATTACGATTGGTTAATGCATCCACGTGGTTAAACCATGGTCAAATGCATGTGAACAACAATAAATCATGCGCAAAATTAGACATTTCGGTAATTGGTTTCGTATTGTATGATCGTCACGATTCGTAGCACGTATTTCAGTAATTTTACACCGATGTTAAATGTAACCGCAACGCATATTTGACGACTGTTACAATTTGTTGACATACACGTCATGTGACGAGCCTGTGTTCTGCAAAATTAGTATGCCATGTAGTGTTATAACCAATGTAAACAATTCTGCCGATGACAACGCTTGTATTCTATGAACTTTTAAGATATTCTATTGGTATTTAACTAGTCTTTAAAGGTTTTAACGCATTAATAGCGACAAATGTTCTTATTTACAGACATTCCGAAAAGTGGTTTGACATCACTGGACACTCGGTCCAGTAATGTTAGAAAAATTACTGGACAGTGGACCGAACCAGTTTTCACTGGACCAAATGGATATAAGACAAGAGCACTGCCTTGCCAGTGCAGACGCTCATCTGATTTCTGTCACTGTCAAAAGGCAGACAACCTTAGTATGAAGTAGGACAGAGTTATGTGTCCTGTTTTACCTAAACACACAACTTAACCAAGAAATTTTCCAAAAAGGGGTAATAACTCTTGCAAGATACAGATCAGAGTTATGGTTCTTGCTTGACATGGTCAGATGTTTATGGTGAACAAGTGCAATAGCCTACATAGTGTATGAGAAAAGTGGACCTAAACACAAAACTTAACCAAGGAATTTACTAAGTCCAAAAAGGGGCAATAACTCACGTAAAATGCAGATCAGAGTTATGGGTCTTACTTGACATGGTCCGGTATTGATGTGGTGAACAAGTGTTGCAGGTTTCATTTAGCAATAGCTTTGATAGTTTATGAAAAAAGTTTACCTAAACACAAAACTTAACCATGCAACGCGGACGACGATCAAGTGATGACAAAAATCTGATGAGCTAAAAAATGACGATTTTACAATTTTATTTTCATTTTAATTCTTGAATTTAGCATAGACTTAACATATTAAAGAGCCGCGATCTGAGAAAAGGGCCCTTAATGAAAATTTTTCGATTTTCATTTTTTTGCATTTTCCGAAGAATCTATCTTTCCTGTGTACGAGAAAGAAAATTGTTTGTCAAAATTTCAAATATTAACAATTTTATGATCTTTTAAAGGAACCAATGACACGAACATTTTTGTCAAAAAACGGGTATCTCAACATGGACATATTTTGTTACCGTTTGGTGTTTAAGTGGCATTTACACATTGCTGTTAATCTGCTCGGATTGAATTTATCATTTGAATGATGGTACTTATTTGTGTGTAGTAACATTTGTGTGTATAAATATGTCTTTATCTTATTTTTTGTTGCCATAGCAACCATTTTTTCAATTACTAAAATATGCAAAAATCTCTGATTTACTACTAATGATCAGGAAAATATTACAACTGTAATATAATTATGGGCTTTGAATTAAATAAATGCAGTCTATGTTTGGAGCAGAACAGTAATACTGAATACAGAAGTTATTTTATTTCAGGGTATGTATGTTAAATAGGTCCCCAACCGGTTTTCCAACGGGGCCTATCGGTTTTCCCTCTGTCGGTCAGTCAGCTCGTTAATCTGGATCCTGACATAACTAAAACATCTTTCAATGTTAGCAAATTTGATATGTGGAAAAGGGGCAATAAAGAGAATTATGCAAGTCTATTTTTATTGTGTCTGAAATTGTGGTTGCTATGGATACCGACATAGTAAAAATATGTTAAAAAAATACTGGACCCTTAAATTACTCATACCGCAATATTGAAAATACTTCAAAATCTGGAATTCTCTCATAACTCAATGAATTTCCGATGTATGTGTATGAAATTTTGTATATGGAATTTGAAGGGGAAAACATATAATGATAACATTGACGCTTGAATATTGTTATATTCAGACAAATATAGTGGTTGTCATGGCAACAAAGATGTAAAATATAATACAAAGGGTCATGGATTCAAACATGTTGGCCTCTGTCGTGCTTGCAATTTTGAGTGGCGTGTTTATGTTAAACTTCATGTTCTTCATTGTCTGGTTTCCTCAAAACGTTTTACCTATATAAACCAATTCCGGCATACGATGGTATATGATGGCAAATTGATTCCGAAATTATTGATATTTATTTCATAACATCATTAATGGCAGCGCAGTTCCAAAAATATATTACGTTAGGACTAACATCAAAATATTGACTTTTCAATACTACATTTCTATGAAATGAAGATACTTGATGTTTTGATATGTTATTCAAAAATGTACTAGAGAGACTGCTAACTCGTAACATTGCTATTAATCACCTATAATAATTAATGGTTTGTGGTCTGTCGATTCCAAAATTCCTCATTTTTTTGTTTATATCTGACTTAATTTAACACCCAATAGTCGTATTGTCTTGACTATCTGTCACTAAAGTTCAGATGCTGTAAATGCCAATCAGTATGTACATATTACAGGCTTTATATCGAAATTAAATTATTAACAACATTGTGGTTAGCAGATTCCAATAAACAGGTTTTTCGTTTACATTTTTAGTGTTTTATCCCAAAATATCGCATTTCACACATGTTACTCACTAAATTATACTGAAATGTTTTGATGTATTAAGCAAATTGTTACCACTAACCTAACACAGTAAGTTATTATTAAATGCCATGATTAATAATTATGTGGTCTTCTCAGTGCTTCCTCTGGCTTATATTTTTCTTGCGCCACCACTTTTGCCAAATGAAAAAAGTTGTCGCCACTTATGCGCCACTTTGACCAAAATTGAAATGATGGACTAAATCTTGTATTTGTATTTTTTGTATATATTTCTGTTTTATGTGTATTTTGATGTGACCATGGTAATGCCTTAATTGCATTACTTATGTTCCTCTTCAGTGTGAACTTAAAAGTCATCATTGTTACAAATATATTTACAGCATTATTATAACAATTTATTTTTATTTTCTATGTTATTGACAATATGCTAACCATTCATCAGAGAATAGCATGCTTACAGCAGTGTCCGATAAATTTCTAATCTGTTAAACTGTTCATATACATTGTGGGCTTTCCCTTGCACCAGGCACAATTAATAAATTCTTTATTCTTATAATATTCTTATAACTGAAGCTAAACTTATATTTGCGCTGGCTGACATTTTAATATCATAAGGCCTAGTAAAAATAATGTATTGCTAACATTTCAGTCCAGACTGTAGGCCTATGTGTATAACTATATTAAACTGTGTGCAAGTTTGACTCAAATTTCATGCATCCAGTGCTTTGATTCAGTATGCATATGAATGTCAGTCAGAGCAGAGTTACCTCCCTTGTGGTCCATGCTACATATTTGCCACCATAATGGAGATTTGAAAGACAAAACTGTCTAGGAAGGGTAAAGAAACACACCTGTTGCTAATCAAACATCTGTTGATATGTATTGTAATGTTTCTGTTGACTACTGACATGTCAAATTCTTATTGTTGTAACAAAATCGTATGTGAAGGTCGCGAAAACATATGACATTTCAAATTGTCGACATTTTGAGTGATTTATAATGGCAAATTCTTTTTACTAAGACATGTTTATGTCTTGCAATGTTCAAGTCTTTAATTAATGCCTTCCAATACAGCTTTTACGGTCCACAGAGTTCATAACCAATTTTGTTGACATCACGGTCGTATTTCATGTGGTCATTTCATGTGAAATTCCGGACTATAAGTACGGCCGAAAACAGTCTTTAACATCAACCCGATACGCATTTAAAACAAATTGTCGGCAAATTTTAACATCTTTGATGGGATTAACTGACTGATAGCAGCTCTTATTGATTGTTTATTGCAGTCTTCAGTATACATGACTGTATATTGTTGTCTTATCGAAAAATGGCCGATTTTTATGTTTGTCGCCAAATTGAATTATCTTGCGCCAAATTTTCATTTCTTGCGCAAATGGCGCCATTGGCGCACGCCAGCGGGAGCACTGCTTCTGATTCAAAATTACTTAACTTAGTATGTTTATATTTTGTAATGTTTTACCCCAAAAATATCACACAATGAGCAACTTTTGAGAATATATTATTAATGTTTGTGCAGAATGACAACATGTGTCTATTCGTATTGTTTAATTATCAACTAGAACAGTGTGTGGTGTTACGTTTAAACCAATTCCAGAAATCATCAATTAAGTTTATAGTTTGTAACCTTTTACCCATAAAACATGGTACTTCAACAAAAGCTTTAATTTATCAATTTCTTACTATATATTATAATACAATTTATTACAAACCAATTGCAGTTATTTAGGATAAAATATGATTAGGCCACACCAAATTAATTTTTGGTTCTACGGATTTTTTTGGGAAAAATTAGGGGCGAGCGAGCGAAATATAAATTTAAATATTTATTTTTGAAAAACCCGTAATTGAGAGCGAGCGAAGGAGCGAAATAATTTTTTTAAATTTATTTTTGAAAATGCCATTTTTGAAAGCGCGTGAAGGAGCAAAAGTGCCCTATTCATTTCTGATGCACCCATTTTTAGGAAATTGTGTCAATATTGAAATTATTACAATAGCTTTAATAAGAAATGAGGCCAAATAAATGATTGTTATATATTTCTTGTAATGTTGTGTAGGATTTATCAAATTATTTTACCAGAATACAGGTATTCAAGGTAATTGTGGGCAGACATTGTCACATACATATAAATGATAATGAAGACAAATGCACTGAGTGACTAGTGGTTAAAGATTCAAATCAACTAAGCATCAAGCTAGTCAGTCTCAATGAACACCATGTACAGTTTTGTTCTTGTAGTGACACATCATGCTCAGACGGCTGTTTATTTAGCACTGTTAGTAGCACACCGATGCATAATGCTATGCAAGGTCAGAGCTCCAGCTAGGATTGAAGAAGGGCAGGGTGCTGGGCCAAAAAGGTCGCGGGGCAGGTTGCGGGAGGGGGTGGCCCCCTCCCGCCAGGGGAGGTTTGGGGGACCTCCCCCTAGAAAATTTTGGATTTGTAGACCTTCAAGATTGCTTCTCCTGTGTTTTTTTCCTAAATAAAAGTGAATTTTGTGTGACTGATTATGATGGTGTTTATATTTAGTTATAATTTATTTGAGCAAGTTTTCCATTAGAATGCTTAATTTTTTACTACCTATCTATCTATAGCTATGGCTTGATGAATACCAGCCCAGATCAACAGCTTTTCTGTTTGGTGCCTTTCTGTTTATACCTCACTGCTATATTTGTTGAAATTGTAGATCATTAAGATGGCTCCTCTTGTTTTCTTACTAAATTTGGTGTAGTTGTAAGACAATATGTGTAGCAAATTTCATTTAAATCTACCCCCCCCCCTCATTATTTGGAGGGGCAAAACAGAACAAATCTATACAGTGACTGTGTGTTTATTAATTTATATCATGGGTCAATTAATATTTAACAAGTTCAAAGGTGGTATTTTAGTATATTATCTGTGTATGTACTTGAAGACTGACCTTGCTGACCTGGGTTAACCTTTTAAATATCAGTTACAACAGCTATAAAATGCTGGCATTTACTCTAGGGAGTCATTAATCACAGAAATCTTCTCTCTTGTGTGAGGTATTTCTTTTGTGTTGTGTTGTGTTGCATAACCTTCAAGGTTATGGTCAGACTTCTCCTACATATTTCTTAGATTTTGTGAATGATTCTGAAGTGTGATTTTTTTGTTGAATAAAGTTTTTCAATTAGTTGTCTGCCCCCTTCCCCCCCCCATTATTTTCTTGTTTTTGTTTTCATGCTATCTTGGACCACTCAAGCACACACGTGCTAGTCCTGTCATCAGTAATTGACGTTGCAAACAAATAGGTATCAAAAGTTTAAACATAATTGACTTTTAATTATTAAAGATCTAAAGCAACGGAGGCTGTTACGTATTGTTGCAAACGTCAAACAGAGTGTTTCTCACGTTTGTAAAAATTACACGCAACACTGTTCACAAATTGACAATCAAGAAAAACAAAAGTTTGTCTGCTAATTATGTCTCCAGCTGAGTAGGTATACAGTATGACATGTATCCATAGGTGTGAATGGGGCAATAAACTGGTCAATCCTCGTTTAACCAGCGTGTTTTTCCTCCGTAATACTAGGGACTTGACTATACACTGATTCATGAGAATGTGGATCTGTTTATTGATGGCTATCAGTGACATAATTAAGTCCGGAAGAGGGGTTCTTATAAAGGCTAATTACGCGAGACGGTAAGTTAACACTTAGGAAAAAAATCACATGCGCGTGGTTTTCCCAGGTGCGGGAGCAATAATTTAAATTTAAATATTTATTTTTCATTTTGGAAAAATCAGGAGCGGGCGCTCCCGACGAACGCATGATCAATTTGTTGTGGCCTTATGAATAACATTGTGATCAATTGATTCCAAAAATTATGAGATTTGTTTATATATTGGACTGTTCTACCCCAAAAGTAGGTCAAGACGAGTATCACTTTGAAACTTAGTTACTAGATTGTAAATATCTTAAGCGGAAAGACATTAATTATGTGCCTGTCTAAGCTTTATTACTAAATAATGTGATTAATGGCATTGTACTAAACCGATTCCAAAAATCACCATTTTAGTTTATAATTTGTACGATTTTACCCCAAAATAGCATATAGTGATCCAAATGGATTGTGTATCTATAATTGATATATTAAACTTTAACTTATTACAAATTAATTGCAGTTGTTTTAGATATAATACGATTATAAATGTCAATGTGGTCAATCGATTCCAAAAACCCTCACTTTTGTTTAATTTTACAATGTTTTTGCCCCAAAATGTCTGAGAATGGACAACATTTAAGACATCAGATTAGAAATATCTTATGCAGGCAGACAACATGTGTACATCATACTGATTTAAAATCAAATAACATAACAAATGGCATTACAATAAACCGATTCCAAAAATCACCAATTGTGTTTATATTTTAAAGGATTTTACCCCAAAATATCGTATCTTGATCAATAACTGATACTCTCAAATGCTATATAACAATACAAGATACTACACTCATATAACAGTGGCTTTCAATAAAATACGACTATAAATGAACATGTGGTCAATCGATTCCAAAAATCCTCACTTTTTTTAAATTTTCAATGTTTTTGCCCCAAAAATGGCTGGAAATGGACAATATTTGAGCAATCAGATTAGCAAAAGCTGATGCAGGCAGACAACATGTGTCCATCAAACTGATTTATAATCAAATAACATAACAAATGGCATAACAGTAAACCGATTCCAAAAATCACCATTTGTGTTTATATTTTGAAGGATTTTTCCCCAAAATATCATATCTTGATCAATAACTGATAATTTCATAAGCTATATATTACTAGAAAATACTATACTCATATTGATGTGGTTTTCAATAAAATACGACTATAAATGACCATGTGGTCTGCCGATTCCAAAAATCCTCACTTTTGTTTGTAATTTGTCATGTTTTGACCAAAAAATATAGGCGTCATGAGTTAGTGTAGAACTCCATATTAAGTATGTTACAAGGCAACAATTACGTGGCAGGATACAACATAAAACATTTTTGTGCATTTTTTACCTCGTTCTGAAATTCGCAGAAAATGATGTCGTAACTTTAAACTCAATTTTCTCAAATTGATGTCAATGTCATTAAGGGCCCTTTTCTCAGATCGCGGCTCATTTATATTCATTTTCTCTATGAATTACTTACTGCCTTGTTTTAGTGGTTGTTTTATAATAATAATTGAAACACCACTCGTATTTCATTACATTTCATGTCAGTCAACAGTGTTAAGCACCAACCATTTCCTATTCAGTTGCCACTGACTATTTAGAATACGCCCTGTCCGATGTATTTTTAGTTGATGTCGATGATAATTCGTTTTCTTATGTGAATTGTTGCTGACAACCCGGCGTAGCCCCTTCCAATTAACGAAATTGCTCATTTTGTTGGGTCGTGAACAGGGTTGGCATAAAACCCACATTTTCGTTTAAAACCCTACCAAAATGGGTTTTGGGGTTTTAAGGGGTTTTAAAGGGCAATAAGGGGTTTTGAAAGGGTTTTATAAAAATAATTTTGGGTTTTAATTTTTTCATTAATAATTTCATAAAATTACATGAAAAAGTGCCTTGAATAGCACCTTTGAATTTAGGTGACAGACAGTGTTAAACACTGTATATCACACCTAGCGAGAATTTAA
Source organism: Spisula subtruncata (assembly GCA_963678985.1). Taxonomy (NCBI): domain Eukaryota; kingdom Metazoa; phylum Mollusca; class Bivalvia; order Venerida; family Mactridae; genus Spisula; species Spisula subtruncata. Next base: position 24,809,779 of record OY787661.1, read on the forward strand.
AGGATATTATCTACTTTAAAATGGTCTAAATATTAACCTAGGCTACATGCTACTTTCAAGATCAGTTAACCCAATAATAGGGTTTAACATTATAGTCTTACATATGATTTAAAAAAAAAAATTTTTCTTGAAACCCCCAAAATCTGGAAAAACATGCTTAAAACCCTTTAAAACCCAAATTGGGTTTAAAAGGATAAAACCCTACCCTTTAAAACCTGGGTTTTAAGGGGTTTTAAAGGGCGGGTTTTGAAGGGTAGGGTTTTATGGCCAGCCCTGGTCATGAAAACTTGTAATTTCTAACTGGAAGTCGAGCATCGTAAATAAAAGGGAGATAACAGATTAATTATTCTGTATTTCTATCCTGATGGCCCTTAGACTTTGGATTTTGATTTGAAACGTTGTTCATATTTGAAGGTTCGTTGATTTAAAATGAGTTGCAGCTGCCAAATAAGTTTTATTGACGTTTAAAATCTTTGAATAATTACCGGACAGTCGGACTGACCGGAAAGGAATTTATACCAGTCAGGACCGTCGGTGTAATGTGCAGGGCTAACTCTGAGCCATCATCGCAAATCCTAAACTATGATGCTTATTCCTTAATGACGAAAATGTCTTCATGTATTAATTTGCTAATATTGTCAATAAGCTAAACCGGTTGCTTGATCATGGGGTAAAAATTCTTGATTTAAGACTTGAACAAAATGTTTAAAGTGAAACCCCATGAAGCCGGTGTATCCACGGTATCGGTGTATGTAATTTTCTCATGAAATTGTAGATTCTTTTTCTCGTGACATTGCCTGCAGGATTGTTTACAATAACTGACGAGTAAATTAAATAAATAAATAAGAAATGGACGAATTTCTGAATGAAATCACAACAAAACTTACACCATGCCTTCTCTACGAGTAAATCCTTATTTAATCGGCAATGTTGACATGCATGTATTCAATGCTCGCTTGTTTATTTATCAAACATAATTTTGACAGCTATGAAGTCATCCATTGATAAAAAGGGTCGTGTGCAACTTTTGGCTGGAAAAAATCGACTTGTCAACAAACTGGACCAAATTTACTTGGAAAAGTTATTGTTGCACCGGCTAGATGGGGTTATTTCCCTTTCCTGAAATTTTACATGGTGTTTGTTTACATGTATTTTTTCCGATTCCAAAGGTCATTTGATGTGATTTTGAAGTTTTATTAAAGATCAAAGGTCATTTTAGCAGTTTCCAACAAAATATGTGTCGAGGAGTTAGTGATTTATATTTATTTTGTCAATTTCGTTTGATACACCGGCTACATGAGCTTCAAGGCTACTCAACTTCTCAAGACGAAGTTGAAATTCTTTTCTTGCCATAAAATCGAAACAAGTTTTAGATCCTTGTTTTATAGTTAATCTATACTGACCCAAGAATAGTTTTATCATGAAGTAAATTATGCATTAATGCAACAAAACTGACAGTTGATTTGACTAAATTATCATAATTCTTACCTCAAAATCTCGTTGGTACGCTTCGGGAATTTGTCGATCATTAGTTAACTCCCTTAGCTAAATTAACCCAACGTTTAAATAGAACCGCAAAGTTAAGTAGCAAAATGTCCAAAGACGCACGAAGAAACTTGAAGCAGACAAGCGATAGGCTCGCTACGGTTATCCCCCTCCTGGGAGTATAAGTAACACTGTTTATAAAATTAAAATGACGGTAGGCCTACTAGTTATTATCATAAGGTTTATTCATGAATAAGTGTTAAACCTACTGTAGGTAAACACTGGTTATGCACCAGTCAGTTGCATCCACAGCACATACTGGGGCCTTATTCACCGGGCAACGTTGTAAGTCTAAAATTCAGACTTAGACTTTAAACTGCAAAATGTTCCTTTCGCTGTCATGATGTTATAAATAAGCCGATTTTGATCTGAATGTGTATTCATACATTGTTCAGTGGGTAACAGCAAATGATCTGATAAAATTTCACATGATTAAATCCAATTGCAAAGAAATGGCAGTGGCTATAAATGCTGTCTATTTTAAGTCTAAGTCTGAGTTTCGGTCTTACAACATTGGTGAATAAGGCCCCTGTAGACTCGATTTCTGTCTCTGGTGGTTTTCTTCCAAAGTCAAGATTGTTTGACCACCCAGCCGCACCCCGGGGAAAATGGTCGTGTACCTTCCACTTGGTACTTGTTTTTGAAAGTGTGCAAATTTTCAGCTGTGTGTACCTCTCCACGTAAGGTATTCCAAATCATGGGACCAGAGAAAACCAGTGACTTTCGAGCGAATTCTAGATTTGGTTTCTGTACATAGAGATTTTGTGTACAATCTGAAGATCTTAAATTGCGACGGTTTGAATGAACCTCATGAACTTTCTGAAATTTGTCTTTGAAATATTTTGGACACATGTCATTTAATGATTTGTATACAATAATAGATTTTATGTATTTAGTCGCTCCGGACAAGTCATCCCTTTTAGAGTAGCAAATATTCTACTGATGGAGTATCAAAGTCTTTGTCAAGAATTACTCGCTGCTCGCTTTTGAAACCTGATTAGACTTTCAAATTGACTGTTGCTACAATCCCCGGGCCCCCCTCCTTATATTGAACAACAGTAATCTAAATGGGTGAGTATGTAGGCATTGTAGAACAACTTCCTGATTGGTATATTAATGTAATGTTTTATTCTTTGCGGAAGATAAAGTTTTCTTCGGCGTTGCTAATGTGAGATAAGCGCGTTGCTAATGGAAGAAAATCTTATCTTACATTAGCAACATCTTTCTTACATGAGCAACCGCACGTGAATTTATTCCGACCTTTGTGTGTCTATTTTTACTTCTACTACGTCTGCGTATTAAATAAGCTTGGTATTTAGCTAACAAGAAGATAAAAATAGGTTCTATACTATTTAAGGGGCATTTTTCTAGGCAGATCGTAGCAGTGTATGCATATGCTTTATTTACGACTTTATGTTATCGATTGTTTTGAATGCGAACGTACGGCAAATGCCACGTTATGATGACGTCACGTTGACGCCACGAACGCCTAATAATGATAAAAACTCATTTTTTCGCGAATTACGTCGAAGAAAAATGATCCACCATGAGACAGTCTATGTAGGATAAGGAAATCTCACCCTCTGGATCGGAATTTTAACCAGGAGACTCGGCAAGCCTCGTCCCTGGTTAAAATCCGACCCCTCGGGTGAGATTATAAGGATCCACCATGAGCTCCTATGTAGGATAAGGATATCTCACCCGAGGGGTCGGATTTTAACCAGGGACGAGGCTTGCCGAGTCTCCTGGTTAAAATTCCGATCCAGAGGGTGAGATTTCCTTATCCTGCATAGACTGTCTCATGGTGGATCATTTTTCTTCGACGTAATTCGCGAAAAATTGAGTTTTTATCATTATTCAGCGTTCGTGGCGTCAACGTGACGTCATCATATCGTGGCATTTGCCGTACGTTTGCATTCAAAACAATCGATAACATAAAGTCGTAAATAAAGCATATGCCTACACCTAGAAAAATGCCCCTTAAATAGTATAGAACCTATTTTTGTTCCTCTTGTTAGCTAAATACCAAGTTTATTTAATACGCAGACGTAGTAGAAGAAAAAATAGACACATAAAGGTCGGAATAAATTCACGTGCGGTTGCTCATGTAAGAAAGATGTTGCTAATGTAAGATAAGATTTTCTTCCATTAGCAACGCGCTTATCTCACATTAGCAACGCCGAAGAAATCCTTATCCTACATAGAAGCTCATGGTGGATCCTTATATTGAATTGCAGTTTTTTAAAAATTCCAAGTCAAAACTCTGCAAAACAGCTGTAAACTCAAGATATAAATTTACAAATATAATTTATTTTGCATTTTGCTTCATTATCTTTGAAACTTTTGAAAATCTCAAAATTAATATTTTTGACAACATAACCGGTTTTCCTGGAGACTGTCAATCGAAACTCCTCGGCGTTAATCTAACTAAAGTGCCTCGGACATAAGGCAAGCCGCCATTATCGGGGACTACTTGGCAACATGGCTTAGAAAATCAAACGATGGAATCGAAGAGAACTAAGATATAACTTACACATGGTAAGGTATCAACTCCTAAAAGGAGATCGGTAATTGAAGGGCTTTTTGATAGCATTGAAAAACTTACGATTGGTCGTTACCGGAAACCGCATAACCAAACTTTGTAACCCTTCACTTATGTAAGAGGCGTATTTCTCAGTTACGGAAATGCCCGAGTAGTTACGATTGGGAGAATGTTTCCCTATTATGATTGAGGTTCTGTTCTGTCAGGTAATTCCGCCGCTATATATCGGCGCACTTCTCTTAACAGTAAAAATACATATGAATTAATATATAAATTTATGATATATTTATGATTTGTTAATGACAAAAGGCATTGTATAAATGCCGATTTGCTAATAAACTTGAACTTTTATGAATATAAACACAGTTTAAAATCAATCACATGTGTGCTTTTACTCAAAGCGACACATTCAAATTTGTGCACTGTAACCCAATCCTTTCGGTTTTGGTATAGTCCACTTTAATATTATCATTCAAAACTTCCGGACTTGAATTTATCGAAGGCTGAAGCGTGAAATTCCGGAATCGAAGTTCAAACTTTCCATCGAACTATTTTGAAAGTGTCCACAAAACTGGCTCTACTTCCTGTCCCAAACAGTTTAACACTGCTTCAAAACTATAAGGCACAGCTTGCGCTGAATCCATCACTATTCATATCAATTTTGTCAGAGCAATTTTAAAAAAACAACCACCATGTTGAAGCGCCTTGGCAAGGTATTGGCCAGTATCAACTAGAACTCATGTTACATCGTAATTAAGATATTTTATTTCTAGTATCAAATCAATGGAAGAAATAGTAACATATATGTACAAACATTTCTTATACAGCTTCCTGTATTCTAACTGAAAAAACGAAACAAATTAAATCTCTACCATTCTGGTCTTGTACTTCCCATTTTGCTGCGAGACGCATCTGAAAATACACATTTTTCTTTTGATTATGGTCAACATATTCACGGGCAATTACTATTGGGCAACGTTTTCATTGACTTTTATTATTCTAATGGTGAAATGGCCTCGAATGTCTGAAATGTAGCTCATCAAAAAGTTATGACATACACTCACTATATATATGTTATACCATACCCCTCCATACTGTCCAACAATCTCGGATTCGAGAGGATTTCGGATTCGGGAGTTTTTCTTTTATATATTCAGTGTCTGTTACCAAAACAAACTATATGTGTATGTACTTAATTTACATGTATATTTCTCGAACAAACATAACTGTATGGCATAATGAGAATAAATCATGCAAATATATGTTTGCTTGAAATTCTATCATAAGTATGTACGGGTCGGCTGTAGTCGAAAACACTTTTTATTTCATAGACGTGTTGGTAAATAAGCCACATAGACATTTAAGAAGTGTTTCTCGAAGTCACAGTACATGTATTTCTAAACTTACATTTGGAGTGTGGATATATATTGGCTGATGGTGTTAAAAGGACACATTTTTATACAAAACGAATGCAATTTATGATAATCTAGGTATAAAAAACATCTTGAAAGTTGAACATGTTTGATGCGGCGTTGTGTCACTTTCATGAGACCCCTTTTCAGAAAATTTCAATTTAGGGCATTCAAAATATGAGGGTTGTACCAGAATTACGTAGACTTTTGTCATACGTTCCATGCCATTCATCATACAAAGAAATATTTTTGTGCGGAGTGCAAATAATATTTACTGCGTAAGCATGTGAAATTTCAAAGTCGTGTCATATTTTGATCAAATTCTGCAGCTTCCGGGGATAGATAAGGGTACGGTTTGCGAGGCACGTCAACGGAACGTCACGACGTCGGGGGATAAGTGAAGCTCCTAACGGTGTACATTGTAGCTATAAAGATGGGTACGACCGTACACAAAACTTACGAATGTTTATTTACTACCTTAAATGTGATAAAAGTTCCAATATATTATCACCACTACTATAATAGAACGTCGATGTGGTCCTAGAAAACGTTTGGTGACGTCGCATTCGCCGTTAGTTTTTACCGTCGGTCGTTGTCGTTTTATTCGGTCTCCACCACGATTGATGCGTTTGCGTCGTTTGAAAATCAGGTAACTCGATACAAGAATTAGAGTTAGCAGGTGCCAACCACAAAGCGTTTGTTCTGGCGTCCGAGGTTCACACAAAACTTCGTGTTGGTGAGATTTCCAGCGTATTTCGCTAACGTCATATTTTCACTGGTGACGCGCAGCAGGTGAACTGGCTTGTTTTGTACCATAAATCAACAACGGTAACCTTTATAAAGTCGAAATTTACGGCGAACGTTCCCAGGATATTGCGCTTGTATGTCACGAAGTCGCGTTAAAATTAGTCTTGATATTTTTAAGGTATAATCAGTTGAATAATGCCAAAAATGTTTTTAAAATTCGCTGCCCCGCCTATCCAACTATTGGTTACTATGCCGACAGATTAAATGGCTTTCTAACATTCTGTTAGAAAATATTGTATTCTCTTGAAAAAGGGTTGAAGTTAATTTACTGCAAATTTGGTGATAGTACATGCCTTAATAAAAAAGTTAGGACAAAAGTCTACGTAATTCTGGTACAACCCTCGTATATCTTTATTTTGTTGTTCGCATGACATGCAGATGTACAATGACTCTTTAAAAGTAAATCGGAGACAAGTGACTGAGTTTAACATGAGCCTTACCAGTGTCACATTGGTAGGACATGCAACGGTAGCTGTATACACCTCAGCCTGTCCAACCTGGAGTGGACAGAACACACCATTACCACACGCATTTTTTGGATCTACAACAAACGGTTCCATTACACCCGCTATATTACCATGGCATATATTGGTTAACGTCGTGCTTGTCTCCGCTGAAATGAACATTCAAATCAGTAAATGATGGTAATGAGCTACAATCTAGTGCTGGAATATTGTGGTTGTGCACTATAATGAACATATACATGAATGAAATCGCACGTGCCTTTCAAACGCATGATATGATGGCGTGTATTCGAAGGTCACGTTTTACTGAATAAATATAAATCAAGGAAATCTTGTCAGTTCATTTAAATCAAGAGAAAGTAGATAAACCATTGCATTTGTTGCATATAGTCACTAATAAGTTCTGTGATATTATTTTGTAATACTTACTCGCTGTGAAGTTTATATGAGTGGTGTATTTTTGTCCTTTTCTGATGATGTACGAGTGTGTTCTTCCGTCGTCATATATTTCGCTTGGTTCCAGAGAGATGGAATGTATTTTACCATGGCTACCTGAAGTGTAAGGCTACGTCAAAGGAACATTATCTAGCGTAACCAATACTGCTACTTATATTAACACAGGTATTTGTTCTATTTACTCTGTAGAGCTGGTCATGCACCAGCAAATTTCAGATGTTGGCAGTCACTTACCACTCTTAGTGAGAGACAATCAGACTTTCATTCATTTGATTTTTAGGTAACTGATATATTACATAAGCATTTAGAATATATTGAATAAATTTTATAAATTACCGACCAGTGACCTTAATTGAATTTAAATGGACCATCAACGCAAACTAGGGTGACAACTGTGTAAGTATGTTGTATCACCTGCTTTGCAGAAAAGTTCAGAATCCAGTTATTTGTTCGGACTATCGCTATACTGCTCACAAAGTGGACATTGGGTGAATCATTACAACTGTAGTTAACCAAAAAAAAACGTCACATCGAGTACATTATATTGCCGACTTATTTAATATTTAACCACATAAGTTGCCTTTGCTATCATTCTAGAGCCATTTTCACTAAAAGAAAATATTCCATCAAAATAATTATGACGAAGTTAATGATGTTAATGTTATACAATGTACATATTCATACCTCTTTGTTTGAACAAATACTAAAACCATTTTCCCTTACCACAGTCGACGTATGAAAACGCTGCATAACACGAGCATATTAAAGCAAGCATTGATAGAACTCTCACCACATCCATTGTTAAGTTTGGTCAGTAACTCGGTATAATTCCAATATGACCAGACGTGTAATGCGCGGTCTTATATACGCACTGTAGACGTCTGGAGATAAGAGACGTACAGTAGTGTCAAACAGGTAATCATACCATACATACTCATACATCTACTAGTTTATGGTCTGATATGCTACAAATGCATTTGGCACTACTGTCTGTTACATTCTCATGAAGGTATGCGAGCAAACAATCAACAAAAGGAGATGTCCCCTTTATTAATAAAAAATACACTAACAATCATTACTGTTAACTTTGCCTTTTTGTTAAACTGCCTTCCTTTTGTATGAGCCTCTTGATTTTACTTAGAAGCCGAGCATAAGGACGTTTCGTATGTATCAAAAAGGCATGTATACAAAGTCAACTGTTGAGTGTTGAGTTGGTCCTTGTTATATATGATCGTCATAGTTATATGTGGTCTTCATTGTTGTATGCTGTCGCCATTGTTATATGTGGTCGCCATTGATATATGTGGTCGCCATTGTAATATGTGGTCTTCATTGTTGTATGTTGTCGCCATAGTGATATGCGGTCGCCATTGTGGTATGTTATCGCCATAGTGATATGTGGTCGACACTGCGGTATGTAGTCGCCATAGTGATGTGTGGTCTTCATTGTTGTATGTTGTCGCCATAGTGATATGCGGTCGACATTGTGGTATGTTATCGCCATTGATATATGTGGTCACCATTGTGATATGAGGTCACCATGCCATTGTGCTATGAGGTCACCAGAGTGATATGTGGTCGCCATTGTGATATAAGGTCGACATAGTGATATGTGGTCGTCATTGTGATATGAGGTCGCCATTGTGATATGTGGTAGCCATAGTGATATATGGTCGCCATTGTTATATGTGGTCGCCATTGTGATAAGTGGCCGCCATTGTGATATGTGGTCGCCATAGTGATATGTGGTCGTCATTGTGAAATGAGGTCGCCATTGTGATATGTGTTCGCCATTGTGATATGAGGGCGCCATTGTGATATGTGGTAGCCATAATATGTGATCGTCATTGCGGTATGTTGTCGACATTGTGATATGCGATTGTTATTGTGATATGTGATTATCATTAAGAAATGAGGTCGCTTTTGTGGTATGTGATTGTCATTGTGATATGTGATTGACATTAAGAAATGAGGTCGCTATTGTGATATGTGATTGACATTAAGAAATGAGGTCGCCATTGTGATATGTGATTGTCATTAAGAAATGAGGTCGCCATTATGATATGTGATTGTCATTAAGAAATGAGGTCGCCATTGTGATATGTGATTGTCATTAATAAATGAGGTCGCCATTGTGATATGTGATTGTCATTAAGAAATGAGGTCGCCATTGTGATATGTGATCGCCATTGTGATATGAGCTCGCCCTAGTGATATGTTGTCGTCATTGTGATATAATGTCGCCATTGTGATATGTGGTCGCCATTTTGATATGAGGTCGCCATTGTGATATGTGGTAGCCATGATATGTGATCGTTATTGTGGTATGTTGTCGTCATTGTGATATGTGATTGTCATTGTGATATATGATTGTCATTAAGAAATGAGGTCGCCATTGTGATATGTGATTGCCATTAAGAAATGAGGTCGCCATTGTGATATGTGATTGTCGTTAAAATATGAGGTCGCCATAGTGATATGTGATTGTCATTAAGAAATGAGGTCACCATTGCGATATGAGGTCGCCATTGCGATATGTGGTCGCCATTGTGATTGTCATTAAGAAATGAGGTCGCCATTGCGATATGTGATTGTCATTTAAAAATGAGGTCGCCATTGTGATATGTGATTGTCATTAAGAAATGAGGTCACCATTGTGATATGTGATTATCATTAAAAAATGAGATCGCCATTGCGATATGAGGTCGCCATTGCGATATGTGGTCGCTATTGTGATATGTGATTGTCATTAAGAAATGAGGTCGCCATTGTGATATGTGGTCGCCATTGTGATATGTGATTGTCATTAAGAAATGAGATCGCCATGGTGATATGTGATTGTCATTGTGATATGTGATTGTCATTAAGAAATGAGGTCGCCATTGCGATATGAGATCGCCATTGCGATATGTGGTAGCCATTGTGATATGTGATTGTCATTAAGAAATGAGGTCGCCATTGTGATATGTGATTGTCATTAAGAAATGGGGTCGCCATTGTGATATGTGATTTTATTAAGAAATGATGTCGCCATTGTGATATGTGATTGTCATTAAGAAATGAGGTCGCCATTGTGACATGTGATTATCTTTAAGAAATGAGGTCGCCATTGCGATATGAGGTCGCCATTGTGATATGTGATTGTCATTAAGAAATGAGGTCGTCATTGCGATATGAGGTCGCCATTGCGATATGTGGTCGCCATTGTGATATGTGATTGTCATTAAGAAATGAGGTCGCCATTGCGATATGAGGTCGCCATTGCGATATGTGGTCGCCATTGCGATATGTGATTGTCATTAAGAAATGAGGTCGCCATTGCGGTATGAGGTCGCCATTGCGATATGTGGTCGCCATTGTGATATGTGATTGTCATTAAGAAATGAGGTCGCCATTGTGATATGTGGTCGCCATTGTGATATGTGATTGTCATTATGAAATGAGGTCGCCATTGCGATATGTGGTCGCCATTGTGATATGTGATTGTCATTAAGAAATAAGGTCGCCATTGTGATATGTGGTAGCCATAGTGATATGAGGTCGTCATTGTGATACAAATATTTTAAAACAAACCCCAAACAAATCAGCTAGATCAACTGTACAAAGTAGGCCAGTGTGATACGGTATGGGGGAGAATTGGAATACGCAAAGTAAATAATTATGTTATGTGATTTGTTTATAAAACTTCTTGAGAAACGGAGTTATAGCCGAAGGGACGAACAAACGATGCATAATTATGGTTGTTTATTTTATGTATCAAAACAGATTAATACAGTGTATATATTGCAAACACTTTATTCTATAACAACGGGAAACACGAAACATATCAAATTTTTACTATTTTGATCTTGTACTTCCCACTTAGCTGCGATACGAAGCTGAAAATAGAGAAAAGTGTTACTTAATTATAAAAGGATGTGACGCTATAACCGTCGTTATCAAAGTTTAATCAAATATCACGAAAACATGTACTGTTGTCAAACCAGCGTAATTTCGCTTTAATTCATGTGTTTTAGGCGAATGGAGAAAGCCAGCATGCGCAGAAATCGAAGCCTATGAGACTATAGTTAGCATGAAAACCCAGCAGAAAATGTACACGTATACATATCTTACCACTGGTGCATCAGTAGGACAAGTAACACTAGCTGTATACACCTCAGCCTGTCCTGGCTGTAGAGGACATACCACACCGTTACCACATGCATCACTTGGCGTTACCGCAAACTCTTCCGGCACACCGTTAATTATCCCATGACAAATGTTGGTTAACGACGTGCTCGTCTCCGCTGTGATAAATCAATGTCAATCAATCAATCAATCAATCAATCAATCAATCAATCAATCAATCAATCAATCAATCAATCAATCAATCAATCAATCAGCACCTAAGCCAATGAAGTACATTTATATAACACACAACATACATGTAGATCTACAACTTTTGTTGTCTACTATTTATTTCTACCTAAACATAAAATAATATATTTCATCTCTTTGAACGTCGACGGACTTGTTTGACCAGTTAGTTATGATCAGTGTAGTTCTTTCCAAACAAACGCACATGGAGCTGATTGTAAGCATGCAGCCATTTAATAATGTTTGTTTTTTAATTTTTAGATTACAGCCTTATATAGATGATTAATACAAATAATACCACAAATGAAGAACAAAATGCATCTGATAGACCGACTCATTAGTCATGAATTGATATCAGTGATACAAAATACGTGTTTAGTTTACCAATGCAGATGTTCTAAAACAGTATTAAAATAATTCCAACATTTTGAAGGAGTGTGGTTTGTCATTATCTGGGAGACATCTAGCAGACTAAGCGAATACTCTACCACTAGGCTATCGAGGAGGAGCGGCATTACTTACTGGCTGTAAAGTTGATGTGAGTGGTATATGTTTGTCCTCTTCTTATGATGCATGTTGTTCCATCACGGTACAGTTCACATGGTTCTAGAGATATTGAATGTACGTTGCCATGGCTACCTGAAGTGTAATTAACCAACATTAATCTACTAGTTACCTTGTTGCTGGTTCGTTTAGTTTCTATCAAGCAGAGTAGAGTACTTTCAGAAGACACGAAGTAGATCGACAATAGAACGTAACCTGTCTTCCCGGACGTGGCCATTTCGTTATGTAAAACCGGATGTGCTCTTACAATCTCTCCCATATATCGCACAGAAGAGAATATAGACCTAGTTTGAAGAGAAAAGGTCCAATCGATAGAACCAGGCGACCTCCAATGATCATGGAGGTATTGGGCTTTCCGAAAGACCGACCTTGTGTCAAAATATTAGGCGCAAAACAAACACGCCAATGAAACGACAGCTCCTGCAAGTTTTCTGCTTCTATCGCTTCAGCTTAACTGTCATGTTTGATCAATTGTATTTAATAGACTTCGACTGGACACTTTTAATTATCCATACTGTACCATGACATAAGAATTCAGCGACTGTGGAACACAATTAGTTTTCTTAAAATATTCAAATTTTTAGTTTTCAATTAAATAATAGTCAAAATGTGAATGTCTTATTATAGTAGTTACTTTATACGAATTGTGTAATTTCTGACTTGTGGATCTACGAAAGCAGTGCATATTTACAACGTGCGCATACATGACCATTTGTCTTCAATGAAGTATTGTAAGAACTAAGGGTACGACTTACCACAGTCAGTGTGTTTAAATGCTGCACTACATGAGCATACTAAAACAAGAATTGATACAGCTTTAACGACATCCATTGTTCAGTGTTGTTGTTGTTACCAGTGGGCTATAGTCCGATATGAAAAAACAGGGTCCCTGGGGTCTTATATAGACGATGTACAGGTGTGATAAGGAATGACCTCTTATTTCAGTAAAGGTTGAGTATCTAATACATGTACTATACATGTACATTGTACGAGACTTCTATCGCTCCCTATAGTACTAACTTTGTCCCAGTAAATAGTGACACTGTTGGGCTGCGGACGACACTTGACTCAACGCTTTACATAGGCTGCACGACTCATTGCCATTCTTGGCAATATGTATTAAATACAACTTACCATACCGTTACCATAGATATTTAGGGTTTTCTTGTCATATGTAATACTAGTCATCGAAAATGTAGTGTTGTTTGTACTCAATAAATATACGTAATAAGTACTGTTGCACGCCCAAACATAGAGAAGCCATACAAAACGACAGCGTCGCCTAGCTATCCACACAAGAGACAGACCACCACACGCCGCAAAATCAAAATAGACATGTCATGCATGTAAATTTATATTGCCTCTCACATTGAATTACACATTGATTTGCCTTTTGTAATCATTTTGGAATGTGTGGATGGTGCACAGGAGGCGTATTTCCAAATATTTTTTTTTCATTCTGAAAGCATCAAGTCAGTGTACATGAGTAGGATATTTCATTACCCCTACATATTTATATGGCAAATTGAATACTATTGTTGTATTTGCCCCTTGCATAAAAGAGTATTTGAATCAATTCTTAAACAGGACCACGCTTTGGTGGGAGAAATGAGCAAGTCGATATGAACATACGAGTTGTCATTTAAAGTTATCATCGGCATCATTGCAAATTCATTGGTAGGAGGAAGGTATAATCACACATGTATATACATTTGATTGTGATATAAACAATATGTACAGTTGTACTTTAGCAATCTGAGAGAACGTTGTATCATGCCAACATATAGGTCAGTATGGTATGATAGAACGATAGCTAATCTACGTCAAGTTCATTTCTATCGTTCTATATACCAAGACAACGCTATTCATTAGGACTATTTTATAAAGATGGTGCCATGGTAATTTAACCAATGAAAAGAGAGAATGTGCTTTTATAAAGACGGTTCATTATTCATAACGTAGATATAGTATATGTGAATGAGAAAAGATCAGTACATAACTAAGTGATTATACTTCAAGGACAAACGTCGTCTTTCGAATCGAAATGAACCGTACTGGTCAAAGAAGTTTAAGTGATGCGAGATGTCATGAGAAGCTGTTTTTCAAGTTTGAGAATGGAGTTTGTGTATAGAATGTTTTTTTTATAATAACCGGACCAGGACTGAATGGTCCAGGGGGTCTGGATCATTGGACGGGGTTGATACTCCAAATGTTTTAAATAGTTGCGCGATTTTAAAATCAAAATCAACTAAAATAATGCTTCCCGTGATTGCAAAAATAACCAACAACGACAAAAAACAAGAAAAAACAACATCGCCAATTGATGATTATTTTAATTATTGATAATTCTTAACCAGGTATGGACTTGTGCTATCTAGCGGACCAAAAGATCGTCCACTTGCGCATACATTGAGACAAGAAAATACTAGGAAGATGTCTTATCTGAAGTGTTTAATTTTTTAAGATCGTACGACATTGAGTGTTTTGTTGTGTTCTTATTCATCTAGGTCATTAAATAGGAGTTACACTAAAAATGCACTATATGATGGAAAAGAAAACCGCACTCTTGTCACTTCAAACATTTATTAACCATTTTAAAACTGGTTTGTGCTGTGAAAAGATGCAAAAATTGTCTTAGACAAAACTTCATATCCTACCTATCATCGTGTTTATTTGTTGTGGCATTTCTTTGTAAAACCCGAGTATATTTGGAAATAATTATTTTGTAAATTTGTAAGTTTGTTGACAAAATAAATTTTGACCATTTTCAACTCAACATGGTGTTGTCTTATATTTCCACATACTAGTACTAGTTTCAAGTGATCATCTCGTTCTGGCCTATACACTACACATAAATATAATACACGGTATCATTTATAATACCAAAGCTACACATAATATAGTTTCCCCTTTATTGTTAAGTCTGTAACCAAGTTTTTGACAATTTAGAGTAACTTTATGTACTTTGCGGTGCTTGGACCACATTCTGGACCTTAAAATTTAGCTGTTAATCGTATGAATGTAAACCTCGACCTTGAAGCATCGGCTGTTTTCGTGTGGGTGTTTCTGATAATAATTGACCTACGGATCACGCATCAGGGGGTACTTTATTCAGCAATCACGATACGAACAAATACAGATTTTTAGTTCCTTTGAGAACATGCATATACATGTATTCATATTTCCCTGAATGGACTGACAAACTACTACTACTTTTATGGAACCGAGAAGCCGAGAACCCATTCAACGGGATAACCGTTGTTATACTGAATAAAAACAGCCATGATCATAGTACATGACGCTTATTGTGTTGTCAAGAAGACTTTGGAACATTAACCAAAGCAGTCATGATATCTCCTAGCGATGAGACCCGGAACTACCTTTTACTGTGTGATAGAATATACCATTTGTTGGTACATGTGTATATATTTTTGAATTCGATGCTCGAGCGATGCTGTAGCACTCTTGGGTAAAGTACATATTTAAGAGTAAGTTAAAAAAATTAAATACAGATCAATAAAATTCAGCATGACTTGAACATTACCGGACGACATTATAACATACATTTGTACCATACGTATAACATTTCATTTGACTTTTTTTGCTAAATCTACTTACTCTTCATAGCTGACATTGAATCAAATAATGCTGATTTGATAAAAAAAACGATGCGAGGGGAAGAACGACTTCAACAGAAGTATGTGGATGATTTTGTTCTGTTGACCTGTGTACATGATAAGCGAACATATACGTGAACACGTGTTATTATGGCGCGATATTACCATGGTATGGTCCCATTAGGGACATCCACGGCATTTGACCCCGATCGTAAGATAATACTGAACTCATTCCAAATGTTAACCTACGTGGTGTGACCAGTGAGCATATATAAGAGTCAACCACCTAAGATGGCAGCACAATCATTTTATACGTCCACAGGAGAGGAACAGTCAGTATGTTGAGAGTAGCTTGTCTTCTAACATTGGTGGCCTTTGTGGCAGCTGAGGTGACCCTCACCTTACACGATTGTGGTATGTGCAGTTTATTACTTAAGTCTTACAACATTTATTGTTACCTGTAACCTATACATGTTCGACAAGTCGTCATATCAGATTGTATTCATTTTAGCCATTCTTACCATTCTTACTCTAAAAAACGACACTTCACGTGGATTAATACATTACACATATATTAATATTATATTTCTTTGTAAAATAGTTAGCAGTTTTCGTCGTGTTGTTTATTTTTGTTCGGATCTGTTGAACATCGTAGTCATCGCCTGAATAAGTTAACCTGATGCTCGCATATGAATATGTAGCTAATAGACAACCATCTGTGGTTGTTCATATGTACAACCCTTCAGCCAAGTAACGCGTTCCATTCACTGTACATTCGTTTTGTATAGGTTGTTGCATTTGAGTAGCTAGACAATACTATAAATATGAGTGCAGGTTGTACATATTTCACTGAAGCCAATCGTAACTGATCTAAATTGTTCACGGTATTATTAAATTGCGTTGGAACTTCCGAAAATTACGATTATTGAAAAATACGTTAAGTCAACACACGAGCTGAGGTTGGGCACTAATTAAACTTTTGTAGTCACCTTCAAACGGATCATGTACATATTATTTGTATTGTTTCAGGTTCTGTTGATTCTGCAATCAATTCCATCTGGGTCGATGAATGTAATAGTGAACCATGTGTTATACATAAAGGACACAACTACACAGTACATGTCAACTTTACCATGAGTAAGTACTTGTTCATATCGCTGGCTTAGAATTAGAAGGTCGTAACTACTACTTACGACCTTTTAAGACTCATCCATATTTGCAATTTGCGTCATATGGCGCTTCTTATGAACTTGTCATGTTGACCAAAAGAAAGTTGTTAAAGCTTGTTTTAACAAAGGTAAAAAGTAGATTTCAGACAGTTTTTTCTTGTTTTCTCAAATACCGATTTTGTAGTTACTACCTTCTCATTCTATGCCAACGATATATACAGTCTAGTTAGGCTACGAATAGAGTGCGGTAGTGATAGAATCCACTTTTATGGTGTAACCAACATTTCTTGGTATTATTACCGTACAATGAATTGAGCATTAACATCAAATCAATGGTATTTGTACATATTAGCATTGACCTAGTTGTTCAAAACTGCTATTTTAGAGAGCAATACATAATTAAAGAATAATGGAATATTTTGACAAATTGTCCAATCCCTTTTGTTACAAACTAGTTGAAACTACTACCGATGTACTACAGCAAACAAATACTGATTTCCTTGAACAATTAACTATATGCATGCTTCCTTTTGAAGTTATTATAAACACAAAATTATAGTACGGATTTATAGAAATTTGAAAAATATCAGGACCAATTTGACCCAATAAACTTGTATTTTATGAAACATCTTATTGTTTACAGATAGACACGTATCAGAAGCCCACAATATGTTACATGGCGGTATCGGATTCCTCTCTGTCCCATTTCCTCTCCCTCCAAAGAACGCCTGTGGTGCCAGTGTGCCCTGTCCATTAGAAGCTGGCAAGAACTACGTCTACACCAACGTAATGACATGCCCAGATTTCGCACCAAATGTAAGTTGTTTATATTAAAATCAAACAAAAGTGATGCGATATTGGTGTAAATATGGTTGATCGGTAAATCTTACTCAAACACAGAGCTGATTTGAAAGCGAATGTCAGTGACTAAGCTGTATCAATCTGCTGCTCATACTTCTTCTAACATAAAAGTACAAGTTCAATACAAGTACATATACATGTAACATTTTATTTATTTTTGCTAAAATTCACACCCAATTACCTGGTATGGTTTAGTGGTTTGATTGGATCATGAGTCTGAGATATGCATGTTACTTGTATACCCAAAAGGTAGCCATCTTAGATTGACTTATCTAGTACATAACAGGAAGGAAGCCCATAATTATTACACGTTTGTAGACATCGATGATGTATGTTATATGATTGTATTGCAGATTAGAGTAACCGCCAAATGGGAGTTAAAAGATGAACACAGCAAGGATATCTTCTGCTTCGCTACAGCTCTCAAAATAGCAAACTAAACGATCTCAGAAGTGCTTGAACGACTTCACTGCCATAGAATTGTTATAATTATTTGTATGTAATATATATTTTGGTACAATATGGATGTTTATATTGTTATCAATGTTTTGTAATTAAATAAATACTGAATGCTTATTGCTTGCCAAATTATTGTGTTCCATTGTGCACCATGTAGACATACACAACCTAGAAGTACATAATTTGATTCAAACAGCTCTCCGCTATTAAGACCAGCTGCTTGTTGAATTGACTTATTCGCAGTACAATCATCTAAATAGTCAAACCCATTCGACTTTCCTGACCATATTCACTGATTTGTCTTTGAATACACATCGATTTGAAGAATTTGTACACAGAAGTGTTTTGAAGATAGTGTTGGTATTAAAGTCGTATTGTACGTGTGCATATAGTTTATATATGTGAGGCGAGGCGCTTAGCAGAAAAACATTCCGAAGGTCAACAGCTTTACACCGCATATACTTTAAACACTTTCCAAAACGTTTACCTGTAACAAATACAACCATAAACAACATAAAAGAAATCAGACTGCATGAAACCAAATCAACTATATTTTCGTTATCATTATCACGATAGAACCCGCCTCGTGTTAGCGTAGTTGTTTAAGCACTAGCGTTACACGGTGACCTTGTGGCCAGACTAGGTGACCAGGAGAAGCCGGGGTTATTTGCAGGAGAGCAAGTTAGTACAAAGTGGTATTTTCAAAAGCAGCTTAATGAACACTTAAGTAGTTTGACTTCAGTTAAAAATTTGACTGCTCATATTAAAACTAAAATTAAATACTCGTAACACATGTTTTCTTTGTGATTATTGTGACTCTTTAAATAATGATTCTAAACTATTAATAGATTTGATAATCGTGATTGTTCCGTTTAACAGATCCACTTTAAATGACATATTCAGAGTTTATGAAACTTGTGATGCTTTTTGAATACCACCTTCGGTCGATAATTAATTAAACAAAGATAGACAATTTCGAGATGATTTTTAAATACATGTTTGAATCAATTTGGAGCGAGCTGAACCGTTGGTTAATCATTAGTGAGATATTTCATGTACGTGAGTACAATGTACTTAGTGACACCTGAGACTAACTGATAAAGCCATGTCATCGGTCATACCGTAGATCATTTGGTACACATTGTTTTGGTTTAAGATGACTTAGAGTGATCGACTAATTGTCGAAATATTCTTTGTGATAAATTATGTTCATATGTTTAAGACAATGAGCCGTTTTAAAAAAAAAGCAAGGTCATGAGGAAACCCAAATGTCTCAGCTTGAATTTACTGTAAGATGCAGACTCGATACATTACTATGAATTCCGAAGAAAATCTGTTGACTGTTTTAACGTGTTAGCAGCTGATTGGATAGTAAATACTAGAACTGTGAAATGATGTTGAAGCTCTCTAACAGCGGCTTCCGTGGCTTCTATGTTGTCGGCATATCGTACTCTGTACAAAGCGTCTTTAAGACCGGGGAAACTGCTGTCTGGAAATACACTGAACTCGGTTGTTGAGTGAATCAAGTGCCTGAAACAATTGATGTTATTAAGATTGTGTTGAAATATACAAGTAACATGCATGACGGACAGGGTGGGAAGTTGAATCCAATTAAACACATACATTAATTCTGATCAGATTCAACAGATTCGACCATCCAGTATATTTTTCTGTAGAAAGTAAGCCGCAATGGGCGTACAAGTAAGCTGCATTGCATAAATATAGCAGTTTGGTTGTGTTACATATTGATTAAACCAAAGTTCATAAACATAAATTCATAGAATTTGATGCGTTCATATTTACAAATCATAAGGGTAATTAATATGAAAGAATAACATTATATGCAAGCAAGCAAGCAATTCTATTACTGAGTACATGTTCATTTGTGTATGTTGATGTGGGTATAATTGTTTATGCGTTACAGTCACTCTACCAAGACACATGCGTTCATTATTTGTACAATTGTTCATCGAGTCTCATGAACAATGAGAACAATGGTCAGACATACGATGGTTGCTAGGAAGGATATTGCATTCGTGTCATACGGACCAATAATAGGACACCCACGAAGTTACTCACCGTGAGTAAGAAGCATGTGTTGTGAAGGTAGCAGCCAGAATCAGCCGGCCAAAATACGAGACCAAACAACCTATAGTATATGTACAGCCTGGTCAAAATTGATTGATCCACTCGATTGTATTTAAGATTATTACCGGTAGTTTTGTGTCCGTCCAGGAAGGCCTGCAGGGTCCAGAAACGATCTTTCAATCTGTATCAACTGGTCATTCACGCGCCGAACTTCAAAGGGACTGGAAATGAATTTCAATCATGTAATTAACAGACGAAACTTGCTCTATGTGTGCATCTACCCACTAATAAAACATGATAAAACAATGTCAGGATGACCACATTTTGTCACTACATCTGGTAGCAACTGTAAGAATTCGTCTACAGAGTAGTTTATTGTAGCTGACTTACTTGTTCATGTTGATTCCATCCACCATACAATGAAACTTCATAGCTTCATCTTTGTACAAACTGATAACTTCCGTCAGAGCAGCTGAAAGTTGTTACAATATGATCATTTAGTAAATATTCCAAAAATGACATGACGTTTGACCAGTTTCATCCATATGACAACGTATTTGTTGTTTCTGTGTATCTTTTCTATTTGAATGCATTTCAAAGTCGGTTGTCGGGTCAGTATACAATTCATGATTTTAAATTTTGAAGGTTGGACAAACTTTGTACAGTTTTTCAATAAACAATAAAAGAACTATCAATATACCAAAAAGTTTAATAGAAACCGAACGTCATTGAGAAAATGTAAACATAAATACATCTTACTTGCATCAATACCATGGTCTGTTATTTCTTTACTAGCATTCTGTATGAATGCTTGAGCATAATGTTCCATAAACATGACGTAATCAGACATATTGAAAGGGATGATCTTAGAGTCAGCTAAATCCCTCAACAACTCTCCAGATAGGTGACCAATAGTCGCATGGTGCTGAAAAAACGTTAAATTTTTAATATATCTAAAATATACTTGTTAAAAATATTGTCAGACTTCTTAACAAAAAGGGAAACAAATATAGTTTCTGAAATTTTAAAAACATAGTGTCAATATGTTGGTATCGATTACGTCGGCCATAAAATAAGGTATTTAGGTCTTGGTCCATAATATTTATATATGTGTCACTCGGATCATCAATAGCCTTCACATTCGGTCAAGTACGCTACGATGCTGATTTTAAAATGATGCCAATACCATGCAGAAGCAGGCATTGATAACAGTTTCAGCATAGTGGGCGTTGTTGTGACAAATATCAAGATTGTAGTAGAAATTCAATTTTCATGTACCGGGTATTACCATTTTCATGTACCGGGTATTACCATTTTCATGTACCGGGTATTACCATTTTCATGTACCGGGTATTACCATTTTCATGTACCGGGTATTACCATTTTCATGTACCGGGTACATGTATTACCATTTTCATGTACCGGGTATTACCATTTTCATGTACCGGGTACATGTATTACCATTTTCATGTACCGGGTACATGTATTACCATTTTCATGTACCGGGTATTACCATTTTCATGTACCGGGTACATGTATTACCATTTTCATGTACCGGGTATTACCATTTTCATGTACCCGATATTAACATTTTCATGTACCAAGGACTCCGACGATGAATTTAATACCGATTTGCATATTCTGCCCTAAATGCTGTTATAAGTTACCTTAAATCCGGGATCAATCAACTCATCGACAGCATAGAATGTCTCATAACTTGTATGATATAGCGGATAAAACCGTACACCATCACCAGACTGAAATGTAATGGCGTATCCTGTACAAGTTGAAATACTTATACATGTTCTAGAAGACAAAAAATCAACACTGATTATTCACTTATGAAATGTTAAGTGGCTTTGGTACAAACGGGCAGACAGACGCAACAGGCATGACGCATCGCTTTCCAGTCGTACGAACGAATGATAACGGCGGATGAACAGAAGGTGTCGAATCCCTTACGAGGGGCTAAGACATAGCACATGGCGTCAAACTGATAAGAGGAATAAAAAATAAAAGAACAGTACAGATAGATCAATATAATAGAGGCTTAAAAGTGGTACAGGTTTTCAGAAGACGTCAAACCATTCCGCGTCTGAATATACATATAATGCAATATTCATAGTTCATACAGCTTAATTAATTATCTTATTTTGTAACGAAAGGTTGTATGCATTGATACTAAACTATACTTGTTTATAAAAGTAAACGTACATAATCCTGTTTATACATAAAGTCTGCACATGTGATACCTGCACGCATCTGGAACATACCATAGTCACTGCCATCACCCGGTGAAAATATCCTGCAATATATAAACACTATATACCAATACTATTATGTGGTCATTCTTACATCAATTCAGCAAACAACTGTCTTTAACAACCGAGCATTATTCAAACCACGATTGATCATATCTATTTATTTAAACGTATTTGAAAATAAAATTATTCACAAGTTTTAACAGTTAAAATATATCGTAACCTTAATGCATACAAGATAATAACAAATCAATCTGGGAATGCAGCAAACATGGCTGATCACAACACGCACCACAAAAACGGATAGACACGATTGCATGAACAAATACACAAACACAAACAGAAAAAGGACAAGGAAAAAACTTAACAGCCATAACACCAATTTATCGTATGATAACTTGTACTCACTGAGGAACTCCAAGATTGGTTTCAGATTCCGGTTCCTTCAAGGGACTCTTAGCAAACCAGTTGTCATAAACTGTTGGATGTTGTGTATCCGTGCTGTTGGGATTTGGAATCTTAAATGGAGCATGCACATGTATTTGAAGATCAGGACTAGTAGTCTCAATATGTTCTATCAACGCGCTTCGTTCAAAGGGCTAAGGCATAGCTCTCATAGACGTATTAAAAATCCTTTAATTCTTTTACTCGTAAGTAATTACGGTAGTTAATTTATGATTAAAACAGAACATTTAGATTCGTCTTTATCTGTTTGACGAACATTAACTTTGAAGAACTTGTATGATGAATAACTAACATAATTATATACACGTTTGTCAAACCCGCTTTAGTAAAATCTCTGATCTTACCTTTTTAGCTGCATCATACATATCAGAGAATATAGGCGGACTTCCTAAACCCCGTACAGAAAAGTTACCTACAGCATGAAAACATCATATAAATGGTATTCACTTTATATCAACTTATCACATCGAGCTAAATATGAGGTACTCTAATGATGAATGTTCTAATTTTTCTTAACCTCTCTTTAAAATACGTAAATGTTGCCATAATGTGTCAAAGGTTGAAGAAGCTGGATTTGATAGTTTCGTGTTTTCTGGATTTCGAAAAGAAAGACAAACTTTCAAAATTGATTTTTCCACTAGTCTCTCGCTTAATATCACAGTCAATTCTTTGAACTTCTGATCTAAAATCTTACTCTCTAGCAATCGATTTTTAATACCTTACTTTCATTACATACATTTTTATTTGTTGCCGTATATGTATAATATCACTCACCAGAAACCGCTATATCCAAGTTAATGTATGCAACTGTTCGGAAATCTAAAACTTTACTGTTTTCCTAAAATATAAATCAAATATTGTGACAAGTCCATCAAAGAAAATTCATGAAATTCATCAGAATAAATTTTCTTCGACAATGACATGCAATACTCGTAAGACATATGCAGAGTGATTAGATTGGCCGATTGCCGCTCATGTTTACACCGTGTATATATACATGTACTATAACATACACAAGCAGTGTTCAACCTTGTCCGACCATTCTTTTAACAAACAACTCCTTAACAGCACTGTTTATAGTATTGTTGTTGTACAAGTAAACAGCTTTACTCAATAAAAAAGCTCTAACCAACAATTATAGTATGTTTCTCTAAATAACGTTGAATGAAATATGTAACTTTATTGTCATGTAGGAAAACAGACATTATTCAGTAAGAATCTTACTTCAACCCATTCAGCTGATCCAGTCAGTCCAAACTCCTCCGCTCCCCAACTGCAAAATAGAATCGATCTCCTAGGTCTCCATCGTCCTGTAAAATATACAGTATAATGACACGTTGTACCAACTTCTACATAAAATTGGCGGTAACCTGCTGATATACACATATATATAAGCATATAAACCTCACGTAGATATAAAACATATAAACCTCACGTAGATATAAACATATAAACCTCACGTAGATATAAACTTATATACCTCACGTAGATATAAACATATGTACCTCACGTAGATATAAACATATATACCTCATGCAAGTTAAGTCTTACATGAAACTAGTAAAAGATGGAAATCTCGATAGACAGACGAAGAAATGCTTAAGATGTATTGATGTATACAGTTATAACAAGAAGACCGTCGCTTTGTCAAAAGTGCTGTCTTTGACATTGTAAGACAGAGAAAAAGAGTACACCATGACTGTCCTTACCTTCCTTTACCAGTTTTCCAAGAACTCGAGATAATTCCATCATGGTGGCTGTACCACTGGTAGGGTCGATAGCTCCGAGAACCCACGAATCTCTATGGTTACCTAACATCACATAACGGTCTGAAAGACGTACAATTACACGTTGTTTTCTTGTAAAAATACTACTAATAAATTCCTTTAAACCAATTGACAGGACATATCGCCAGTGCACTCGCCTTATTATTTGTCGAAGGTTATCAAGTGAATTTATTGGATCGTATGTTATATGGTGTCGTTATAATGCTTATACTAAGTACTTGGTTGACAACTGGAATAATGCCAATTCATAATGTAATGACATCTACGTTGCCAAGAACATGTACAAACATACATTTTTTCTGTTGAACTTGTTCACCGTATGACTCGGTTTAATAGCATGAATGGGTGGGAGTGATTTTTATAAATGGCTATCTTCTGTAATATGCCAGATGTTATTGACTGCAATACCTGGTTCTATTTCTCCTTTGATCAGACCGAATGCATTGTATGTTTTTCTACGTTCATTTCGTGAAATCACCGACAGCTCTGCTTCCCTGAAAACAAATAATGAATTACCTTAAGCTATCTACAAAATTAAATATGGTACATTTGAATAATTCTAAGACTGTATTTCATCTAATTATTGTGTATGAACGTCAGGTCCCAGTGCTTATACGCCAGCATACTTATTCTAATGTTTTGTAAGATCGGTTATCCTTGGTATTTGTGTCTGTGCTTTCCTTTTATACGAGTAACCATAACCACTATAAAACGACATAAACACCTGGCATTATGAGTGCCACTCAAAATAAACGACCAATAAATGTGTACCACTTGTAAGATTATTTATACATGTTTTTATGATGGCAGACAAGTGTATAAGTTTCAGAACAATGATCTGTATATTTTCAAACTTATACATGTACCTTTATCGACACGAATGAAGTGAAGCCAGTTTATATAAATTCGCATATCAATATCATGTAAAAGATATATGGAAGGTCAAAACATTATTGTTTATTGTGTTAAACTGAACCTCTATAATACCAGCCGTTATGTCATCCAACCATACGATCATGAAGTTAACATATAGAAATCAATATTGACGTTAATTTCAAACAATTATCTCACAAGTTTTCATCTTGAAATCCAGGTCCGAGTCTGTAAGTATTACCATTGAGAAGTCGTCCTGACCAGCCATCGGGTACTGGATCACCTCCCGATGAACTAAGGTAATAGAAAAAACAATTAGATAAGCAAAGCTGAACTTGAGTACAAATAGTTTGGTTTGTTTTGCTTAGAATTTGCTTCCTAAGCTCAGACAACATACTACCAAATTTTCTACTCCAGGAACTGATGAAAAACTTCAACCCCAGATCTTGCTTTGTGTACTGACAGCATACAAGGACATGTCAAAAGAGAAGTGTCTGAGTAACTCAGCGATCACTGCTCAGTCCAGGTCAACTGATTATGCCCACATTTACTCTTCAATATCAAGTATACCCAGATGGAAGTACAGTACTGGAAAGCCAAATAGACCTTATGCAAGAGTCTGAGTGACGACCTCTGTAAAGATATCAGAGTAGATGGTAAATACAGAAAATAAAGTTGTGAAAGAAGAATTCAATGCATGCGTCCCCAGGTAGCCTAGAGGGGTGGATTACAAGTCAAACTGGAGTGAAGTGATGGAAGACCTGCAAGGAAAAGTGTCAGAAGCCCGGACGGAAGCTGACAACAATCCGTCACAAAAAAAAACAACCTGTCCCTACATCAAGCAAAAACCAAACCACTCCGTTAAAAACCAGAAGCTCAGAGGAAAAGCTGGCGATCAAAGACCGTATCACTCAATTTCGAGCATCATGAAAAAAGCTGTGGATGTTGGCAAAACCGCTGAACGACGAAGATGGACAAACAAGAGGCACAGTTACCATAAAAGAAAATGGTGGATATAGATGCCCACGGGCAAGCAAGCGGCATACATCTTTGTCAACAGCTATAGAGATGTAAGGGCAAACATCCCCGAGTCTTGAAAGAGGCTTTAATGACCCCCGTCCACAAGAAAGGGATGGATCCCAAGGGGATTGTAAACATATATGAACCACTTTCGACACCTCGTCCTTATTGACATTCATCATCATGAGGGTTTATACAAAACTGTATGATAGCATGGACGAGAACATTTCCGTTTCTATGTTGAATGTCAAGCAATAAAAACACTGACGCTCTACCAATAGGCAATCGATGAGATAATGTTCAGTCATATACTAGGGCAGTTGGGCTAAGGCGTTGTATGACCGTACCAAATACTGCGGTACACGATCGACAAAACCTGCATGGGGACCAAATACCAATGTGCCAGCGGAAACCCGTGGTTTTTCAACTGAGCTTAACATTATTGGTCGCGCTGTTTGAAATAGGATTTGTAATCAAAAGTGCACAAGGCACATCAACATATCAACTTCAAGAAGGAGTCCGATCCGGCTAAGGGGTTTCTTCACCTGGAGATTGACTTCAGTAAATCGGCTAATCGCTAATGGATTATCACAGTTTCAAATTAAAGGCATTGAATAAGGATCCGAAGTACGATTATACATTTTTTCTTTTATTAAATATTTTGCGAGTGTCCAACTGTAACAGGGTCATAATCAGTTATCTTCAGTTGATCTTGGTCACACAGTACAGTAGTAGAAATACTTATCAGTTTTAAAATACGTTAGAAAGGATCGCTGTTATACAATTGACGTTATAAGTGAGAAAGAATCGCTGTAATACAATTGACGTTAAACTTGCCTAAGTATTTGTTGAGCTATATCGTAACCTATTGGCATGGCAGGTATGTTAGGTAGATGTACTTCTTTATCTGTTTCCTTATATCTGTATGCTGAATCTGAATCATGATACAATCTATAGATATATCAAACATCACTTAACCAACATCATTAATAAGACCACCACATAATTAACACCATTACTAGTATTTCCAGGACCATTTTCCCAAAACAAGTCATAGCATGGAGACTTTATATGTAAAACAGTACATCTGCTACAAGCTAGTGCTAGTTTAATACATATATTAAATAAGGATCTAATTCGGATGTACTATGTTTTGGATTATAGCCTACTAAATGAGCGTGTAAAGAACATCTAACGTGTAGAACCTGCATATGATTTGTCTAATCCTCTATGTATGTCGCAACAAATTACTTAAAGAAGGGTGTACTACGTTTTACAAAAACATGATTTTATACACAATATTAAAGTGTGGAGTACATAAATTATTCATTTGTTTTCAAAGAAATTACCTATGGAAGGATAACCGGGAGTGAGTGGGTCCCCATCACCCATAAATATACTGCCTCTTGCTGTAGCTGTCGGTGGAATCCATATACTATCAGGGTAAGTGTCAGTAGCCCAAGGTGCAACATAATCTGCTGGATCAGAATACAATATCACTCCAATAGCTCCTCGATCCTCAGCAAGACGTACCTAAGTTCAGTCAAATACATGTATAGTAACAGTTCAATACCACTACGAGATGGGTCACGGTGAAGAATGTGTCTGCTTCCCGAGACCAAATGCACCAGAAATGAATTCCGACATATCGCTGGCTTAGAATGAGAAGGTCGTAAGTGCCACTTATAAGACTAATGCATATTTGAAATCTGCATCATAATGCGCTTCTTATGAGTCTATTTTCATAAAAATCCGAACTTTTCATGATGATCAAAACTGAAGTTGAAAAACCTTGTTTTATCATATTTATACAGTTTTTCTTATTTCTAAAAAAGATGATTTTGTAGTAACGACCTTCTCATTCTAAGCCAGCGATATATTAAGATGATATTTCAGTAAGCGGTTTTGCTGGATGATGTTCATCCTTCAAATGATGTTTTGTATTTGTCATTTCATTAGCGGAATATATTTATAAATGACTTACATCTACTGCAATACGTACAGTATGTAAATGTACAACGTCCTCACATTATGCAAGAACCTTCAAATTATTTAAGAAATAAAAATCTGTTCGTGTTTATTGTCGGTGAATAAAACACGGGCAGGAGTTCGGATGCGGAAAAATTAAATCACGAGTGCGTAGCACGAGTGATTTAGTTTTCTGCATCCGAACGAGTGCCCTTGTTTTATTCACCGACAATATACAAGAACAGAGTTTTTATTTCGATTCTAAATACGATAATATTCCGCACTATTTAACTGCGCGCATTCCATTTTCACCCATTTGGCATTGAACATAATTCAACGCTGAAATTGAGTGGCTTATTAGCTGGTACAATTACCTTCCTCGTTAATGAAAACGACCTTCGTAATTTTCTGAAGGAAATACCTCAATTTAAACATTGAAACAATTTTAATAACACGAGTATATGGTATCTATTTCATAAAATGAAAAATATAAATGGATTGATTATCAGAAGCTTTAATAAAACTTGGTTTCTAGAGTATATTGGAGTTTCTAAAAATAGATGCGTCATAGACGTAACACTGGATTCTCGTGCAACTCGCCTTGTCATCGTGACTCGTAGTAAATTTTACTATAAACTTTACGTTCATTCATTCATAAATATGTCACGTGATACTGGGCGTAAATAGAAACAGACAATTTGATAGGTATGTTTTATGGGGGTAATAATACATTGTTCGGTCCGCTCTATATTTAAACGATTAATCCACAGATCGTGTTAGAATATTAATTAAAAACACGTTCTGACTATTAAATCATTTATCATAAATCATTAAAATAGAGTAGTTGAATTCTGTTCATGTTTTGATAACATAGAACTACATGCATGTACAATTGCATCTAGTAACAAAGTAATAAAGTCCAACCTTTTCAGCCCTCCAACTTGCACCATATCTTGCCAGGACAATTCAGCCACTTATGTTTACTGTTAATGCTTCGAAGTCCTCTCTTCGTGCGTAATTAACATATACAATCGGACCCTGTAAAAAGTGACGCGTAGATAGCTCACTAAAGTACATAAATAATATGGCGCAGTAATCTATGGGTTGAATCTGAATGTTGCACGTCATGTTCGAGTCCTTCAGAGCGAAACTTTATTAATTCATCTTAGATTATAGCCTTACCAAATCGCTTTTATGTCTAGCATCAGGCCTGATGTTCTGAAACCTAGCTTCCTATTCACAAAAACAAAAAAAGCAGATTTAAAAAAACATTGCCTCACTTTGATCAGTACTGATGCATTTACACACCGAGTGACATTACCTGTCCAAAAGAGTGTTTAGACACGAAAGTGCATTCTTAGTAACATTACTGTTGGTGTCAGTTTGAAAATTCAAACGAAATAAAACTTTACCAGAGCAAAATATCTCATGAAAATTGTCATCCTTTATTGTTTTGGGATGTTTTTTATTTTGAAAATTGATTTCAAAACCTAGGCGCACGACGACGCTAAAATTAAAAACCGATTAATAAGGCCTAAGGGTTAGTAAAATAGAGCAAATTTATTCTAGCGTTGACAAAGTTTGTCCCATTTTTGTACCAAAAACAAAGCAAGTGTCTGTAATCAAAAGAACAAATACGAATGCCTTAAATGATATTGCATCATGTATTGAATCATTTGAAAAACAAGTTAAAAATTTCTGGCAGTATAACGCTAAAATGTCAATAAACGTAGCATATGCAATTACGTACCTTAACAGTTCCACTACCAGAATATGCTAGGTAAGGAAACATAAACTCTTCAGTGTTTTCTTCATTTGTCAGGTTTTTATCATTATCTGGTGATTTTACGAGAATTGTATTAGTTGTAGTGTTCCTCACTGATACAATGTTAGGTTTCACATCATCAGGATAGGAAAGTAAAATATCGTACGATGTGATAACAGCATCATCTAGTCCCGAATCTAACCAGAATTGTTTCAGCATGTCTGCTTGTTCGAAGTCTCGTGCAGTACCAGCAACATGAGGACTCTTCACAAGCTCTCTAAAATGAGAAATCCACACATAGTACTAGTATTTGATTTAGCGTAGACATGTAGGGGACAACTTCTACTAATGGCGTATTTTGCGAAATATGTAGGTCGGTTCCTTTTATATAGATCGTCATGGAATGCTGATTGTTTAACTTGTGTAAACCTAAATCACGTAAACAATATATGAATTTAGAGAGGTGATCAAACATTTAACTATGCAGGAAAAGTATTGTTTACATTGTAAAACGCAGTGTATGTCTTCCAATAAGAAAGCGTGCTCGCGCTTTCGTTTTATTAGAGCAATACATCAACTGATGATATAAATTTACTATAAATACACTCATTAAATATCATAAGTACACCAACACAGTGCATAGTGATATTAACTAGTGCAAATAGTGCAAGTAATGCTGTTTCTAGCTTGAAAAATGACATAATATAGAACTGTGATACAGGTAACATTTTGAAAGTTTCTAGGAAAAACATTTGTTTTGCACGTGCATTTTTCATAACTTCATCATATACGGTTCACTGCTTCCAGCGGACAAATTATAATTGTTGAATTATCGCATATTTCTGATATTCTACTCGCATGAAGACATGCCAAAAATGAAAATGATATCATGTATAATGAAAAGGTAATTTAACATTTAACAAGTGTTATGCTGGCAGATTGAAATAATTTGCGATTAAGGTTCATTTGAACAGAAAAAAATGGTATTTTTCTTCGATGAATTACATACCTTTTTACAGAATAACCACTAAGTATCATACACCGTTTTGTTGCTTAAAGTTCACACTATCTATCTGTCTGAATATTTTTCCTATACCTCATTGTTATCAAAATATATTTGTAAAAAATAATTATATAATTGGTATGCACTTTTCAAAATGTCAGACACTGTTATTTCTTGATTATAGTATATTAGAAAAAATAGACAAATCAGTTGTCAGAGATTTGATCAAGGTCATGCTAGCCCTTTTTTAAAAATTGAAATGGTTTAAATGCATTTATTTTGAACAAATAAATACATCAACATGATTGGCAATCAATGATACATGTATGTGTGTAGAACTACTTTTAATAAATCTTAAATATTTTAGGGTATGGTGGGCTTGATGAACCAGATAGTTATTGTTTTGTAATAAATACGCCACATATCTGATTAAATCGAGTAATATTGACTTAAAACTCAATTAATTAAATATTTTTAAGTTAATAATTGAAGAATACAACTTACAAACGGATTTGGGGAACATTATTTCAAACATTAGTTTTTCTGTCTTTAATAAACATATTTTAATGAGACCCACATTGTTCATACAAAAGAAAAGGCGTTTTTATCTTTCGTCGTACTGGTCTATAACATATTTTTGTGTGTCAGTCAGCCTTTTTTCTTTTAAGAATGGGACTTTACTATAGTTGATCTTTGTATGAGTTAAAAAGTTAATAAGTCACGCAAAACACTACTAGCAGACGATAACTAAATATGGCAGTAAACTAACACCATACGTAAACTTACTTGTGTGTTGAAACTTTAGCACGTGAATTTCGTGGGGATTTGACAGGAGTGTACTGAATCGATTTTTACTATTTAAACACGATCACACAACGATATATACAATCGGATTACGAAACAATGGATGCAATTATTATACGTACATAATAAACAATTAAGATTGCTTTAAAAGACATATTTCGTTCGAAATTTAGACAAAATAAAGTTTGACAGGAACCGCATAACACAGTTCCGGTTATTCATTCTGTAACATGTGCTAAATTTTCGGATATACGAAAATGCGGATATTGACTTTCATATTGGACAATTAATTGGTAAGGATTTTTATATTTATCTATATCATCAATCATGAAGAACAACACGTTATGAACAATGCTTCATAACGTTTTCGCAGATAAACTATCGCCCTATTTTAAACCACCTTTTAGCGCATGAATACCTATTTGCTACACAGCGCGAAATTTGTAAACGAACTAGATTGCAGCTGCAGAAAATGCATATATTTCTCTATTATTATCATAAGATCGTTTGTAATGTTGATATAATACGAACCTAATAAAATTCATCATTACATTTGGTAATCGATTTTGTTGATTAATATTTTTCAAATACATGTATCAGTACGTTTTCTTCGGTGACAAGAGTGTTCAAATATGGCGACCTCCTTGTCGAAAAAGCAGTGCACAAGACGCTGCTTCTCTCGTAAACGAAACGCCAACACTTAATTTCAGGTCTGGCATGCCCTTGCGTTTCGTTTTATAGAATGCAATAATAATGTTTCACAAAATATCGCCGTTATTTTAGTGCTAGCATTTGAATTCGGCGACCATATGTTACACATTACACTACACGCAAGTGCTACACTGTTTTTCTATCATATATGATATAATCGGATGGCATATTCTGTTCGAAATTGTTTTTTTTCAAGTATGTGTTTTTCAAGCATTTTCATCAGGTAACCTCTACCTTAATATACAATGTAGTCATTATGTGTATAACACTATTTACCTTAAATTTTCCCTGATGTTTAAACCTGTACGTCATTAATACACTACAACATTCACCTTAGAGTTTCCCTGATATTTAAAACTGTATGTTATAGATAAGCTACGACATTTACCTTAAATTTTCCCTGGTGTTTAAACCTGTATGTCATAAATAAGCTACTACATTTACCTTAAATTTTCTCTGATGTTTTCAGCTTTAAGTTCCCCTAGAATCCAGTCTGTAACAGCTGGGTCTTCATCACGTATAATAGCTTCAGATACTCCATCAAGAAACACACCATCTTTCACATCCACTTTATTCTCTGTGTTTATACCATAAACTCCAATCAACAGACCTACAGTGAAAGCTACAGCAAACACAGCCACAGATATAATGATCAATTTCCGTGTAGCACTTGCCTCACTACGAGGTGATTTTCTTTCGACATCAAATGAATTGAATCCCATCGTTTCTTTGATGTTACAGTCCCAAAGTTTTAAGAAGTTTGCGTTATTCGCTTGTTATTCACTGTATTTCTCTCTCAAACATATGCATCCTTGAACTCTACTCAAACATCTGAAGAGTATGGGAATTTACGTTCAATGACTCTTACAATATGATTTATTGCATTTGTATCATAGGAACGATTTGCCATCAGTTGTCCTATATAAAAGGCACTCATGTATATTTGATCATTACAAGGTTTCAAACATCAGTGTTCATTCAATTCAATTAAAATCTAATTTCTATCGCCATCGATTGAATCTTTTAATGGTTATTTTGGTAATTTTTGATGTACAATATAATTATTATGTAATTGTAAACACGCGCGGTTTTAAAAATCACCGAATATTTATTGTTTACATGAAGGCTATACAAAATAGGATATGTATGCAACGTCCTAATTTCATTTCGAATCTTTTTTAAAGGACATATTCTTTAAATATCTACAAGTAGGATTGTTTTATCACAAATGGCTAAAATAAGTCCTCCTGTTAGCCGACTGGAAACTTGCTTACCATACGACCAATCTCGGCACGAATCATCGCATGGTGTTAGCTCCACATGTTCGAAGATGTTGTTAGTACTGGTTATTGGTTCGTTTAAACCCTCAGTGACACTTGAATCTGTCCTAACAAGGCGATCTTGGTAGTATACCACTAATTTGACATTGTGGCTTTTGGTGTTACTGTGTTCATTTGATAAGTGACTTTCTGGAATTTCGTTGCCAAGCGTAATTATGTGAAATTATATACCAAATAATATTATATACATGAAAATTGCAAGCATGCAAAACAGCCTTCAGTATATTTTGAGTTAAACATTTGTTTATGAACTGTAGGTTGTG
This sequence comes from Spisula subtruncata, assembly GCA_963678985.1. NCBI lineage: Eukaryota > Metazoa > Mollusca > Bivalvia > Venerida > Mactridae > Spisula > Spisula subtruncata. The sequence goes on from OY787661.1 coordinate 24,844,379, forward strand.
GGGTTTCCTTGTGATGTTAGTCGTGTGTTTATTTTATTCTTCACGTGACTATTATCTTGGTTTAGTTTGACTGACAGAGTCGTCAGAATATCGCAGGTTTTAGTTGCTAGTACAATTGTGCATGTATGATGTCATTTTTTGGAGTTGCTACGTTTTGCGTTGGACATTGTATGTGGCTTATTGTTATAAAATCGTGTTTTGTAGTTGCAAGCTGTTTATGTTGGGCTTTGCCTGTGCCTTGTTGTTTTCATGTGATATCTTTCTACATTTCATGATCTGCTGTTTCTGTTAGATATTTTATCTGCACATAGTTTCGTATTGTTATTTGAATTGTTAAAACTAATATCGTACTAGGCTAAATTGTTGCTCCAATGCCGTTGATAGTGGAGTTTTCTTTCTCAAATGACATAATTTCTCACCACTATTTGTCATCATCTAAAGGGTCAATTCTGTTGGAGATTGTTTTCATGTAATTACTTTTAGTCCCCTATCCGATCCGTTCAGAGAGCTTTGTTGTAGTAAGTTCTTTATTTCATCATGCCATTTCATCTTCTGTCTAATTATTTTATCTCAACCGACTCATAGTGTCAATGGAAGTAAGGTACTTAATAATATTTTAAGTTCCACCTCGCGATGGATCTTTCGTATACATATAACATTTTATAAAGGTTGTTTTCCCAGCAGTCCCAATAACGTAAAACAACTTTATGTATGGAGTTTGCCTTGGCCTTATGTATGCCATCCTTAGAATTACTTATAATTATTTTATTGGAACATGAATGATATCATTCGTAAATCAGAATGTCAAAATATACATCAGAGCATACGTAACTGATTTCAGCAAGTAAAATAGACGGTTTCATGTGGTATTATGAGTTTTGTAATAATCAATAAATTCCCCCATACAACTTTAAAATGATATCACTATGTGTGTATATATTTTTTTGTGGTTGACACAGCAACAATATTGTGTAACTGAATCATAGATTTACGTGCAACAATGCACGAGTATAGTTTGAATATACATGTATATTTATTCACATATAAGATATAAAGACAAATAAGTATAAAAATATTTATTATCGTAGTTGATACATGTGTACATATACATGAATGCGCTACAAATCTTAAATTGTACTAGTAGATATACTAGTAATAGGTTGGTCATCCACCATGCAGCATTAACAAACGAGTAGTTTAATTGTTTTACTATTTTACTATATATTTACTATTGTGAAAAGCGGTTATGCATATGTTCATACTAAAATATCAAGATTATAATACATGTATATGAATACATTGACAAACCTGTAAAATATTACGTGGTAAAGTTTTTATACGGAACCATACACGCATAGACGTAATGTATAACCCGCATTGATGAGTTACACGTGATATGCTTTACCAAAGTCTTTGTACTTCATATTGGCACTGAATACTGGTCATGTTAAAAGAAAATACTATTTGGAAAGAGCTAGAGCCAAAATTGCCTGTATTTGATAACTGCAACTTCCGAAGAAAGCGTTAGCCAATTTGGTAGCGAAAACACCCAATGACCCAGTGGAGGGCAAACATCAAACGTACAAATCAAAGTAGCAATAATTAATGGGAAACAATCCAATTTAAAATATTGGCTTGAAAATGAGAAATTTGAAATATATCAAGTTTATTTATAATGTTTTCTTTGAATATGTCTTTTGTTGATAACAAAACGTTATGGTGAATGTCTTAGAAATTCGGTTGATTGTCGTAATGTGTTTGCTGCAGATTGAATTGTAAATATAAGAACTGAAAAATGGTGTTGCAGCTCTCGTACTGTTTCCACATTTTCATCCTGTCTAATTCTGTATAATGCATCTTTGAGACCTGGGAAACTAGCAGCAGGGAAGGGACTGTATTCTGTCGTTGAATGGATAAGATGCCTGAAATTATATCAACGGTTAAACCATATAAATACATACTCATAGCGACATAGGTACCAACACAAAACACGTCGAATACGACAATGACTTGACAACCTTTTACCCTACCTTCTAGTTAACTATACACCAATAGTACATTTTAGTACCAAGAAAGACGCCTACTGCTATTTTAGGGAACTTACTTCACATCTGATAATTATGCTCGTGGACACACCAAGAGAGAATGATATAATGTCGAGACCACATACATGAGCCATTACAAAACTACGTTAAACTAGATGAGGTATACATAAAACTGTATACTGCAACTCTGACAGAGATATATAGGGAGAGATGATGACCGACTGGAAGAATGTTACCTGAAGTTCTGTGATCTTCCAGGCAGGCTGGCAGGATCCAGAAATGATCTTTCTATTTGCATCAATTGATCATTTACACGTCGAATCTCAAATGGACTGGAAAATATAAAAACAAAGATATCCATAAAACACATAATATGCACGCATGCTTGATAAGCATTCATACTACGTTATATAATACACATGTCACGAGAAGCTCCGCATAGTTTGGTCATGTAACTATTTATATTTGAGTATCCAAGAAAATGCAGTTCATTTGTGCATATCATAATAAGTACACACATGAAACACTAACCCTATGTAGAATTAACAACTCTGTCAATGTCAGAAGTTTTAAAACAAATAAAAACGTTATGTTAGTAAATGATGATATACGGAGGGACAAAGCAAAGTCCATTAGCCCAAATACTAGTAGCACATTTATATCATTAACACTCACTTATTTGTATTTATGTTGTCGACCATTTCATGAAATGATTCTGCTTCTTCTTTATACAAATTGATCGAGTTAGTCAATGCAGCTGAAAAACAAATCATATATTTATATGTACAAGTAATAAATTAAAAAAACAACCGGCAATATGCGATAAACGTTAAGTTGTTACATAAATGGAAACACACAACATAAGGATAATTTTGTGGACGTGGGATACTGTTCTAGATAACGGATCTGTCTTTAAATTCATGCGACAGATTTAGTAAAGTGCAAAATGTGTTCTTACGAACTTCAAAACTGCAAAATAATGTGATATAAAAGCTTCGTATATAAGCGCAGATGAGAGACCACTATCGTGTCATTTAGAAACTCTCCGGGTTGGATAACACAGTTTATTTCTCCAATGAGACAAATTCCATAGTGAAGAAAGTGTCACTGGTGAGTATGTAGTACTGACTGGATAAAGACACAGAAAAACATTGGTTAGGTCAACTTATTCTCGTACATAGCTATACAAAGAAGTATGTGAAACCAAGTTTTTAAGACTTACTTGCATCAATACCATGGTCTGTAATTTCTTTACTAGCATTCTGTATGAAGGCTTGAGCATAGTGTTCCATAAACATGACGTAGTCAGACATGTTGAAAGGGATGATCTTAGAATCAGCCAAATCCCTCAACAATTCCCCAGATAGTTTACCTATTGTTGCATGATACTATATCGTACATGGAAGGAAAAATACAAAGCTACGATGTAAACCCAATCTAAAATCAGGCTCAACAAATACTATTAGAGAAGAGAGTACTAGTATATGTTAGGCCTGGTATATGTGTTACGTGATCAATTTAAGCAAAAATACATGAACATATTAAACAATTAAGACAGTAAACTACCGAATCCAGCGAATACAAGTTCATATACTATAGTGCAAATTCACTAATAAAATACAACAGTACGTATGTTAGTTAAAATAACACCTTTCCAGTTCGTGCTCTTCATCAGGAATAGTATTTAATGTTGTGAGCTAAAGAAAACCCACACTTACACGATACTTGCAAATCTGGCAAAGAAGGCAGCACCCAACGGTCGGAGCACCAATGGCACAACAATAATAATACCACATAGATTAAAAGTACATGCAGCAAACATGAACAAGAAAAGTACTGTTAACACTAGTAAGGAACACAGTATTTTGGGGGAAATACTATGTGATCTACACTTGTTATATTACCTTAAATCCAGGATCAATCAACTCATCAACAGCATAGAAAGTCTCATAACTTGTATGATATAGCGGATAAAATAAAACACCATCACCAGACTGAAATATCAACGTCAGTTGTGCGGACATGCAAAACATGTGTCTATCATTTACATCAGGAGTTAAGGGCCATAAGTAAAAATACCCCCAAAAAATCATCATTAAGCCTAAAGCAGAAAACATTAATTCCAAGAAAATATGAATATCCATTGCTGTTTTGAGCTTATACTGTATTAAAGTCATACCTATCGTAGTAAGGTTTTATAACGATTATCCTAACGCATTTTGGTAGTGGCATTTGGTCAACAGTGTCTTGAACTTTTCTTAGGCAGTTTAAAACGCCAAGTAAATGAGCTACAACTATTCTACTTCATGTCAAATATACATTTTCCAAACATCGTGCACAGACATTTCGCCGATAAACTGATGACCATGAAATCGAAAAATGTAACATTCAATGAAACATTCCTTAACAAACCAAAGCAAATATAAAAGTTCTTACATAATCCTGCCTGTATCGAAAGTCAGCGCAAGTAATCCCGGCACGCATCTGGAAAGTTCCATAATCGCTTCCACCGCCTGGTGAAAATATTCTGAATTAAAGAATACATATAAACATTCACGAAAACAAGGATCTCTATGCTATCAACAAAAAGCTCAATATTTCTGATGGTAACATTGTAAAACGTGTATGTTTCCAGAACACAAAACAAACGAGTTAAACAAACAAAAGTGTTCTGGTGTAGATATGAAAGTGTACCTAAACTAAAAATGTTCTGATAATCTCTTCATTTGACAAAATAGTCCCATCTTTGATTTAGCATACTTACTCTGGAATACCTAGATTCTCCTGTGTATTGGGATCCTTTAAAGGTTTCTTGGAAAGCCAATTATCAAATACCGTCGGATGATCGGTGTCTGTATCATTGGGATTTGCAACCTGTAATAATACATGTAGTAGATACCCTATTTTATGTTCCAATTGGCCTCTAATTAAGAACTTAGTACAAAATATTTGTTGCTGATGAGAAAACCAGTTAAACACAAATAAGAATCAACAGACAGTAGTAACGAATGTCTTAAAGAATCGCATCTCTAATCACCACAAAATAGAAACTATATAAAATGTAGTTCTGAGTGCATTACCGGCAGGGTCATGTTCGACATTTTGAACGGTATTAGTGTTCTAGTTGACAACATTATTTACCCTTTTAGCGACTTCATACATGACGGAGAATACAGGTGGACTTCCAAGTCCTCGAATAGAATGGTTCCCTACAACAGAAATTTAATATTCATTATGGAAACAGACATGTTGGTTATGAGCAATCATTTAATAAAGATCTAGATAACATAGAGTTGATGAAAAATTGTTGACAAAACGTATATACAACAAAATTCCAGCATCAGTTATACTGGAAGAAGTAAACTCAGGGTGGTCCATACATACATTATTTCGTCTTCTCATACAGACACATATTGTAAAACGATAAACATAAATAGTTTCCATCTCTTATTCAAGTATCATTGTGAAAGTATCATTTTAATACTGTCTTTAATACTGTAGAATTCGTTGATATGACTTGGAAATTTAACATTTTGCCAGCTGGAACTAGGTCTTCCAGTGGTTAAAGTCATTTTCTCGTTTTGTTGTGTACAGTTGAGCTACATGAAGTGTTTCATCTGTTCTTTGCTAGGCTACTTAAATAAAGCGATGTCTTCCCTGTCCGATTTTCTAATATCCTTTTAGCAAATCAGTATATAGAAGCAAACTATACCAACCAGTAACAGCAATGTCCATATTTATATATGCAACAGATCTAAAATCCAGCACCTTAGAGTTCTCCTGAAATAAATCATGTATCGCATTAGTATACAAATACGTGAGATCACGATGAAATAAGGCATGTATCGCATTAGTATACAAATACGTGAGATCACGATGAAATAAGGCATGTATCGCATTAGTGTACACATACGTGAGATCACGATGAAATAAGGCATGTATCGCATTAGTGTACACATACGTGAGGTCACGATGAAATAAGGCATGTATCGCATTAGTGTACACATACGTGAGATCACGATGAAATAAGGCATGTATCGCATTAGTGTACACATACGTGAGGTCACGATGAAATAAGGCATGTATCGCATTAGTGTACACATACGTGAGATCACGATGAAATAAGGCATGTATCGCATTAGTGTACACATACGTGAGGTCACGATGAAATAAGGCATGTATCGCATTAGTGTACACATACGTGAGGTCACGATGAAATAAGGCATGTATCGCATTAGTGTACACATACGTGAGGTCACGATGAAATAAGGCATGTATCGCATTAGTGTACACATACGTGAGATCACGATGAAATAAGGCATGTATCGCATTAGTGTACACATACGTGAGGTCACGATGAAATAAGGCATGTATCGCATTAGTGTACACATACGTGAGGTCACGATGAAATAAGTAATGTATCGCATTAGTATAAAAATACGTGTAATCACGATGAAATATGAGTATTTGTACGCAAACAATAGTTTATGTTAACGAGTTAAGTTGAATGATGAGACAGAGGAGAACTGAACGACGTCAAACATGTTGCCCGGTATTCAGCACTTATTCGGGAAACATAAGGTTACAAAAGAAACATTTTATTACTACATTATGAACATGATACTGTAAAATGTTTTCATTCAAATGATGATGTTGCTGAAGACATAAATTTATATGTCCATACACTTTTCTGACTTTTAAATGATTTACATGTATGAGTATATCACCTCAATCCATTCAGTAGATCCAATCAGCCCGAACTCCTCCGCACCCCAACTACAAAAGATAATCGATCTCCGTGGTCTCCATCGACCTGTTGTGTGCATAGAAAAATGACATTATTAGGATATAATCGATCTCCTTGGTCTCCATCGACCTGTTGTGTGCATAGAAATATGACATTATTATGATATAATCGATCTCCTTGGTCTCCATCGACCTGTTGTGTGGATAGAAATATGACATTATGTAATAGATACAGTACTAGTTTTTGATCAAAAGTGTCCTCTTACAACCGTTATAGGACAGTTTTGTAAGGTCTAACAAGAAATTGTCCGAGGCGAAGTATTTAGTTCAGCCAAGACTAAAAAATATAATATGAAAAATTAACGCTTCATTTCTTTGCTTTATTATTAAGTTTCACATGAGACACTAAATAGTAATAAAAATGTAATGCTGCAAATTTGATTAGTTTACAGTAGCACAGTCATGTTAATCCCTCATTGTGTGTTTTTACAATTTTTAGTCTTCAGGCAATCAGCAGTGACATTTATTTAACTGTGTATGTGGTTGTGCAAATCTGAAATAGTTTGAAGCTTAAATTGACCAATCATTTTCTGAAAAAATGTCTCACAAAAGTGTACATTTATAGAAATAATGTATACTTTATGAATAGAGTCAGTGGGAATGACGGAGTATAATATGATATTATCGATCTCCTAGGTCTCCATCGACCTGTTGTGTGGATAGAAATATGACATTTTTATGATATAATCGATCTCCTAGGTCTCCATCGACCTGTTGTGTGGATAGAAATATGACATTATTATGATATAATCGATCTCTTAGGTCTCCATCGACCTGTTGTGTGGATAGAAATATGACATTATTATGATATAATCGATCTCCTAGGTCTCCATCGACCTGTTGTGTGGGTAGAAATATGACATTATTATGATATAATCGATCTCCTAGGTCTCCATCGACCTGTTGTGTGGGTAGAAATATGACATTATTATGATATAATCGATCTCCTAGGTCTCCATCGACCTGTTGTGTGGATAGAAATATGACATTTTTATGATATAATCGATCTCCTAGGTCTCCATCGACCTGTTGTGTGGGTAGAAATATGACATTATTATGATACAATCGATCTCCTAGGTCTCCATCGACCTGTTGTGTGGGTAGAAATATGACATTTTTATGATGAAATTCGATCCCTAAAACATATAGAACCTAGAAAATAGTTTGTGGTCCCCTAGTATTTAACTACAAACATATTGTTTGCTTATACTATTAACTTAAATGGCACACAACAACCAGCACAATTAGATACTGAAATAATGACCACGAATTATCATTCACTAAACAATTATCCTAAATTCTATACCGAGATAAGTTCGAGGGTAGGTCCACAACATATGTTTTTAACATAACAGTTATATACTTTTTCACAAAATGTCCCAAATACTCCCAATACTGAATATCACCGAGAAAAGTGGACACGACGACTGTCCTTACCTTCCTTTACCAGTTTTCCAAGAACTCGAGATAATTCCATCATGGTGGCTGTACCACTGGTAGGGTCGATAGCTCCGAGAACCCACGAATCTCTATGGTTACCTAACATCACATAACGATCTGAAAGAAAATGGTGAAGTTTATACTTAGTTTATTCTAATGTATTTAAGGTCGATTATGAAACAAGTTTTTCTAACTACATAAAAAATACAACTGTGCCGTATCAACAAACCAGCAAACTTTTCCAGGATATAAATCTACCAGTCAATAATTCAAGCAAGTACTTTAATTTCTGTTTGTTGTGAATAAAGTGTTTATGACATTTTGAAATAAAAAAGTTTAGTGTGGAACTTCTCTATATATCATCTCCATTATCCATTCATCACCTGTTCGTAAACCTAAACCACTTGTTTATAATAACGGGTTCACAATAAGCAAGTTTTAAAATGACGTTACCCGGTTCTACTTCGCCTTTGATGATTCCGAATGCGTTATATGCTGTTCTACGTTGATTACTTGTATGTACACTCAATTCTATCTCTCTGAAAAGTAGAACAAACAAAATATTAACATATCTATATGGTAAAATTATTTGACAATATTTTGCATACATGTTTTTACTGCGAGGAGTATGTCCAGTTATAATATTTGCTTGACATTCTTAAATTTTACTGAATGTTTTGCCTATGTTCACTGGACATTATGAGAAATAATAAGAGCGAAACTTCAAGAAAATATATTGCTTAACTTTTAAATACTGGAACAATCATAACTGAACGGTTTGAGCACAGTTTCAGTGTATATTATAGATACAATTATACAAATAACAGTAAAATGGATACAAACAACGATTATGAACCAAGTATTTTCGTTTAACAAGACATCTTATAAAACTAGCTTTCAAACAATGATATATGTAAGAAAAAAATGAAAAAAATCAGAAAATGCACCCAGTTTAGTACGTATTAGCAACACTTCAGAAATGAACTTGAATGAAATTTACTGTTTATTGAGTGTGGACATATTTCAAACCAAACTTTACAAGTGTTAAAATTATGACTGAATTGAAGAACATGGTGAAACTTATTATACACGCAATAAATCGTGATATACGATAGCTATCATTTACTGTTTTATTTATTTGACTTTATCTTCCTGGTCACATATTTATCGAGACAGCAGAAGTATGCTACAATTGTATAAACCACGAACAACATACTTAAGTTCAACTGAAACATAATTATATATCATCGATTATGAAACCAAACATTTTATATTAGAGACAAGTGAACATTTTCTACATACAAGTTTTCATCTTGAAATCCTGGTCCAAGTCTGTAAGTATCACCATTGAGAAGACGTCCTGACCAACCGTCTGGTGCTGGATCACCTCCCATCAATCTATGTAGAATTATACATAACGTAGTAATACAACCACAAATTCTCAGATCGGAGAAGCACATCGTGTTTATAGTGTTGATGAATACACTCTATTTACAGCATATTCAGAGGCAACAAACATACCATGTCAATGAATGCATTAAATATTACAACTAACTAGAAATGTTTCACTCAGTTCAGTAGAATCTTCAGAGTAGCAGTATCTAAAGAATACAAAATAACTCCATGCATGTATCCATGTACAGTAACACAAACCTCAGATATAAAAGTCATATTTACCCAAGAATTTGTCTGGCAATATCATAACATATTGGCATGGCTGGAATCTTCAGCATGTTGATTTCAGTGTCATTCTCTGAGAATCTGTACGCAGAATCTGTTAAGGATGTATGCGGTATACATTATTATATACACGTACACTTAAAGCTTGTCGCATTCGTTTTGTTCAATTAGTTCAGTCTTGTAATGGGTCAAGGTATAGCAAACAGTTCTGTAAATTATGTTATAGCTAGTTTGCGATAGAAAAAAATCGTGTTTTTTTTAAGATTTCTGAAAATCTATTCATCAGATATTGGTAAACAAATTACACAGAACCACAATAACTTCCTATAATACCTAGCCTCATTTTGAATTTCATAATTTTTAGTCACCAATTAAAAGACATTTATTCTTTATTACATATTGAAATTACATGCGTATTTACAGTTTAACGCAGGGAGGTAATCTGGTATTCCATTGATGATTTACTATCAATTATTTAACCGTTACACTCCGTGATCGTCGGGATTGACATTACTAAGTCTGTTATAACGACAAGACTTAGGAGGCCTTTGTCAGTCGGTATATTTAGGTGTGTCGCTTGTAAACAATGTACAACAATAACATGTACTTCGTCATATTCACAAACGGGCCTCGCATGTGTTAAATTAAGTAGGTTGCAAATACGTAAATATACTGCGTATCACGTGACCGTAAATAGGCTGTTACAAGTATCAAGTCTTTTAACTTGATTTTTTATACAAAACTACAAAAATGTTACATAAAACTTATCAACAAAACAATTTTAACTCATTTCTGATCTTGCTGAAATTTCAGTGTGTATTAGGTAGATATATTTCATTTATTCGTGCAAAATTTCATACTTGTAGGTGTAGTAATTACAGAGAAATGTTTAAAAAACACGATTTTTTTCTATCGCAAACTAGCTATACCATCGTAAGAATGTGCAAGGTATTATAAAAAGCATATTAAGAAGACTTTTAAGTAGCTTATTACTCTTATTACCTACCAATTGCCGGATACCCAGGAGTTAGTGGGTCCCCATCGCCCATAAATAGACTGCCTCTTGCTGTAGCTGTCGGTGGAATCCATATACTATCAGGGTAAGTGTCAGTAGCCCAGGGTGCAACATAATCTGCTGGATCAGAATATAATATCACTCCAATAGCTCCTCGATCCTCAGCAAGACGTACCTGCAGTATGTGATATGTTCACTTATGCCCTAGTTTCATGCAACATATCCATTAGCAAGTTACTGTAATATTTAATGTAGCATTTTCCTTTTACTGGATTAACAAACCAGGACCATATACTAAGTGGTCTAGTTAATTCCTTGTATTTCAGTTCATATTTCAAACAATCTAAGATACGAGTAAATCGGACAAGGCAGATTGCACTCAACAAAACCAGCAAAGCACATAAAACATAAAAGCATCGCATAAAACAAAACAATACAATCATTCAAAGGCATGTAATACTCAAGCTTATTTTTCTAGAAAACGTATTACTACATGCCGATAATGTTTCTTTCATTCAAATACGTAAATAAGTATGCATTCACGTCATGGTATTAAACATTCAGGCTACCAGCCATTCCAAAAAATATACTGAAGTGTCAAAATACCTTTTCGGCTCGCCAGCTTCTACCAAATCGTGCAAGTACTAGACAGCCAGTAAAGTTAAATGTTGGATCTAAAGCTTCAAAGTCCTCTCTTCTCCCATAATTAACATAAACAATAGGGCCCTGTAGTTAAATATATATACATACTTTATAAATCTAGTTTCCCTCGAAGTTGGACGCCATTGTATACAGTAGGTAAAACCAAACGATCAAATACTTGTGATTGGCTTAGACGGCCGCAAACAAAAACAAGACTAATCGCAATTTTCAGGAACACCGTCACAGACACTATAATAAATTATGACATTATGCAAGTACCTATTTTAATGAAATAAGGAATTGGGCAATGGAAATTAAATAAATTTATATTCTGAGTACAATTCTTCAATAAAAACATTACTTCTGACATTGCATCTTCCTGAACTGGAAGCAGACCATTCACTCTTGTTGGACCCGTTCATTCATTTGGTCTTGGTGTTCAAATACACAAGGCAGTTGAGATGGACAGTCTGATTTATTCAAGTTGAGACATACAACAAAATTACTCCTAAATGAGTTATGTAAAATAAATCGAGCTCGCTAAAGGTTCCATTTCAACAGTGCCTTAAAATGAATAAATAAAGTATTGTTGGACGATCCTTCATTTTCTATTCATGCGTAACATACATCTTTGGTGGAAAGTGCTGGAACCGATTCTATTGACTCCTAATTTCAAGAGGTCGCTCCTTTAACATACCTTAACAGTTCCACTTCCAGAATATGCTAGGTAAGGAAACATAAACTCTTCAGTGTTTTCTTCATTTGTCAAGTTTTTATCATTATCTGGTGATTTTACGATAATTGTATTAGTTGTTATGTTCCTCACTGACACAATGTTAGGTATCACAGCATCAGGATAGGACAGTAAAATATCGTACGATGTGGTAACAGCATCATCTAGTCCAGAGTCTAACCAGAATTGTTTCAGCATATCTGCTTGCTCCAAGTCTCGTGCAGTACCAGCAACATGTGGACTCTTCACTAGCTCTCTAAAATTGCCATCAGGTCAAACAAATTATTAAAACTACAAGATACTGAGAGGGTGTTAATGGGAATATATCTAAAATGTTCGGTTCTCTATATCACAATACGGGTACATGTGAGTTATTTTAATTTATCAGAAATTATATGCGAAGCAGTGTGGTGAAGGATAGGGGAACATCTCAAAGAATGATATACCACAATCACCAGATTTAACTCCGATAAAATGTGATGTAATAATGGTTTGTTGTTAATGTTTTCTCTGCTCAGCTGTTTAAGTTGAGTGCTGCCTTTCCTGTCTGATTTCCACAAATCTGTTTGAAAATTGATATGTGATTAATCGTCAGAACTCCCGAAGCCAACAAGACAAGGAAGCCAGTGACCATGAAAGCTGGAGGATAATTGTTTTTTTTTGTATTTCAACAACTAGAAATGTTAAAGTCAGGATGAATAGTCACAGACAATTTCATCGAATGATACACATGATACATTCCTAACAAACGTTTCATCTGTTTAGCAATGTTGCTGTTTTCTTGTGGTTTCTCTGATCTGACAATATGCACATTTTACTCCTGTGTTGAAATACTCGACGTAATTTGCCATTTGTGCCTGAATATCTACTAGTACACCATCTGATGGTTGAACCTGTATGTCATAAATAAGCTACAACATTTACCTTACATTTTCCCTGATGTTTAAACCTGTATGTCATAAATAAGCTACTACATTTACCTTAAATTTTCTCTGATGTTTTCCGCTTTAAGTTCTCCTAGAATCCAGTCTGTAACAGCTGGGTCTTCATCACGTATAATAGCTTCAGATACTCCATCAAGAAATACACCATCTTTCACATCCACTTTATTCTCTGTGTTTATACCATAAACTCCAATCAACAGACCTACAGTGAAAGCTACAGCAAACACAGCCACAGATATAATGATCAATCTCCGTGTAGCACTTGCCTCACTTCGGCCAGACTTTTCATGGAGATCCATAGAATAGCGCTCCATTATTACCACTTTGACATGTCCAATTTGCTTTCATGTAGTGTGATTTGCTCGTCTGTGTTCTGATATTTCTATTAACCGGTGTCTTCAATGTCTGTGTTTTATACATAGTCTGCGGGGGCTAAATGTCACTTCATAAAGTTATAAGTTTGACTTATCATTTTGGGAAACCCCATTTAGATTATGATTGTTTGTTTTCCTCCAAATTTTACCGATTATTTATTGACATCACGTTATTCAAGTCCTTGTTAGAACATAAGTATACAATAAATATTTTTCAATAGGCAGTTGTACACATTTTTATTGCTTTGTTTGCTACAAAACTGGACTAAATGACAGCTATAAAGTCACTAAGTGTATGAATTAAAACAAACGATTGGAGCAACGCACGAGGAGTGATGGTATGAACGTTGATGTGAATATTATTTCAAACAAGACATAAGAAGTGATGAGGCAACTGTCCACTCTTACAGTCCGCGCTGAAAGTTCTAGCCATAATATGTCACAAAAAGACACGGGAAACGTAATGGATTTAAAGAACATCACAAATTAAAGGCTCGACGAGATAAACTAAGAATTATAATTAGACATTAAAGTTGTACATAGTTTTATCGTACGAATATTTCTTAGTTGCAGGTGTATCATTATGTTGTGGTTGCAATTATTTATTGAAATACATTTGGTAATCAATCAGCACTAATCAAGTACTCATTTACTGAGTTTGATGTAACACCGGGGTTATATGTAAAGACGTTTGTTCCTTTTTAGAACGAGTAGTATTGGTAAAAGAGAACGTGGTTACCTGAGATACTCGTTACCCGTAAACATTTACAGTGACATGCGCTAATTCCAAGGTGAGTATACATTTTGCTGCATTAAGGTTCGACACGAGTAGTATGCTTATGAGTTATTTATGAAGTCAAAGCTGCAAAGTGGGTGTGTGATGTTGTCGTGTTCTGAATTCGGTTGTTCAAGTTGAGTGCGACATTCCCGGTACGATTTTGTATTATCATTTTAGATCGTTATTATCTAGATCAAGAGGTGTGACTGGGCTACACGTTTACGAGCTCCAGAAATCAAATCCATACTTTACTGTATTTTATGATTTACGGTATTTTATTAAAATATGCCAATTTTCAATTCAACACATTGTGTTCTGTTGTTGTTCATTCCATACAAATTCGACTCAGCTTGGAACTGCATACCCAAGATCTTGAACACAGCATAAAAGAATGATTGAAAACTCGATGAGTCGTGGATGTAAAAAAACAATGGAGATTTTATTAATAACTATAATTGTAATTATTATATGCAGACAGGTGTCAACATGTGCATGTTAACACAATACAACAGATATGTACACATGTATACAATAACAACAACAACAACAACAACAAACTACATATAGTATCGTGCACCGGTAAGTATCTCAAACTCTTAATTCTACAATAACATCAAATATATAACCCTTACATGTATCAGCACTTTCATCTATTTCCGCGGGTATTACTTAAAGAACAAAGTTCATGAATATCTGCTTCATTTCAACGAATGAAATGCATGGGTCTACCAATGTTTCGTATTCAAATGATTAACGTATTCTAATTTATACCGATCTTAGTGTTAACTAATGCTTGATAAAGATCACTATATTCTCACTCAGCGTAGTAGTATCATAATTTGTAAGAATCAATACTAAAAATATTAATTAATAAATTAAGTTTTAGTAATTGTATAAGTCCTGTTTCAGCTATATTTACTGTTGTTTTGATAATACTGATGAGGAAGTCTTATATTGTTATAATACAAGTTACTTTTAGTATTTTTCCAAGTTATCAATACATTAATTCGACCATCACGTGCCAGACGTTCACATTCTTGGCATATGATCACAATTAAGAGTACATTGAATTCGACCATCCATTATCAGAATATGACTAAACACTAGAAATCGTAATGCATTCACGGACAGTTCTAAATATTGATGACCAATTTGTATTGGATACAGTATCACCAATTAATAGCTATTGGCCGAACCGAAAGAAACGTGTTCATATTCTTTGTTTTATGTTTTATCCAATTTATTCACTGTTTTCATTCATATTTTAAGGGCAGTTGAAAAGTCAAGTTTTACAGAAATTAATAAGAAGCACTTATAAGCAACTGGCAACGTACCCCGACTCAGACAATATGCTTGTTTTGTGTTTTTTTTATATGTTCACAGAGGCATAACATTTGTATATTGTGACGTATAGAAAACGTCCAAAGACGAATGCTGACGGTCACTTGGCTTTTTAGCTGCACGCCTGGCGTTTGTCATTTCGAAATTTTTAACTAAGTATAAAAATTATGACTTTGAAAGAAACGATGCTTAAGAATACCCAAGCTATGGAATTGTAATGTTTGTGGCATCTACTATCCACGAAGGGATGATACAACGAAGAATAGCCATTTATCTGCCACTCGTTCTTTCAAACATTATGTATGTCATTTCAAACGTAAGTTACATAATCCTCATTTTTGTATAAAACCAATATATTGATTGTCAGAAGAGTTTTTATAAAAAATGCGGTCAACGCTTAGTTTCAATCCATTACTCGGACTTTCGTTAAAGTTTGAATCAATGAGTGATGAGATCCTGAAGAAGTTGAGAGCGTCGCTTCACCATCCTGTTAGGGTCGTCTTGAAGCTGTCGTTCATCCGGACACTGTTCTTCCTCGCGTAGTGCACGACGATATTCCTTATCACCAGAAACCAGCTCACTGTAAAACATAACACATTCATTATCGAAATGACAATGATGATGTAACAGGTTTAAATGCTGTAAAACGTGAACATACAAAAGATGCAGAGTTTCTTAGCAATATAGAGATACTAACATCTGCTACTGGTTTGTGATAAAGGTGTAAAACAACTTCTCATGTCTGTTTGCTCTTAATCGTCCTAAAAATTAAGAACAATTCTACACGAAAATACAGCTTTCAAACGACCCAAGATTGGTGTTATTATTGATGAGCGTTTTCGATGGCTAGTGTCTTTGGATAGTATGATTTAATGTGGAAATGTTGCAGTAGGAATGTTTGATCTCCGGTCATTCTCACTGGTAATGGTATACTAGTATCTACATTGTATGGAACTCAACATACTAAGTTTAAGGTTAAACAATATTTTATTTACAACTCAAGAATTTGGTAGACAGCTAAGTTTATTTCTTAACTCGTTAACTCAATCTTTGGTAACTTTGAAGTTGTACACAGTGGGGAATATTAAACTATGTGATGTTTGCTTCAGTTTTTCCATTGTTTACAATTTCCTTGTTACCAAAGTTTCAGGTTTCCCTTTGTTTACAATTCCCTTGTTACCAAAGTTTCAGGTTTCCCACTGTTTACAATGCCCTTGTTACCAAACTTTCAGGTTTCCCTTTGTTTACAATGTCCTTGTTACCAAAGTGTCAGGTTTGTCTGGTGGTGTATGTATTACTTGTATGTGTTATTCATAAGCATGTATGTCACAATGAAATACTTGCCTGAAATCAATCTGTCCATCTTTATTGGTATCCAGTTGATCAAGTAATTGTGTGATTTCACTCACTGTGATTTCTACACCGGCCTCCTAGATAAGATAAGATAGAATATGTATTTATAAGTAGAACATTGCATTCTCCAATTATGACAAGCCGAAATTCTTTAAACGTACGAGTTTCGTGAGTAACGTCAATACAGTTACCATGTACACAAAACTTTACGAGCAATTTCCTATAAACTATACAATGATATATTTTTATTAGTTTACTTGTAATGAGGTTTAATATCTCGACCGGGGCACATGGTCATTTCTTGAACGCTTCTCAGTGTAGCTAACTAGAGATGCACTGGTTGGTCACCACGAGGTAATATGAAATGCATCGGTATTGTTGTATGATCGGAACGTTAAAGAACATGGTTCATTTAGAGTCTAAATTAGACTGGCTTCACACAACTGTCTCTTATCGCGAAGTCGTGGATCGTTGACCAATCCGGTAGGGAAAATATATCTAAGGCCGTGTGACACATACAACCGACATTAAATGGTTATGATATAACTGCTTTGTTTGTTGATGTGTGTGATTGGTTTCGGACTGGTTGTTCCACTGTCAGATTAACATACTAGCATATAGTCAATGTTCATATTTTTATCAAAACTAAAATTGTAAACAATTTAGAGTTACCTCGAGGCCACGAATAAACTCCTCTTTATCAACGGTGTTACTATGATCTTTGTCAAAGTCATTGAATAAATCAATCAGTCTATAACCCGCTGCCCGAACGTATTTCTTCAACTTCTCATACGGGTTTCTTCGAAATGTTTCCAAGGGTCCATAATCGGCCCCAGTCACTCCATCTTTGTCCGATAAAATACCTGTAAAAACAAAGTACATGTATGAACATGGGAATTTATATACTGTATCAAGTAATTGTTTTGAAGTTAATGCTAACTTTAGTCAATGTACAGTTTATATATTAACCAGATACTGAGAGTATGTAAATAATTGCAGGTTGGGAATAGTATGTTTGATTCATCAGTGTTCACTTCAACATGCCATATAATAATCTTCTGCATGACATTACTACCATAAAAACGTGAGAATGTGGTTAATGGATATTCAAAAATATTCGTTAATTAGCGCATAAGGGCATTTTACTAAAAAAATCGACAGTCTTATCTGTGAAATAATTGGTAAGCGATGCTGTAGATATGCGGGGTGTTCCTAAGGTTTTAGGATATGGTTGCTATACCTACCACATGTTTGAGCTTAAGTTGATTAATCTTGCATTTATTCCAAAATTTCCAACAATAATGTCTGCGATATAACGTCACGCCATTTGCTCGTTTAGTGATTTCGTGTTGAAATTCATATTTAACCGTGTTTCAGATGTTGTGCCAAGGTCAGTTAATCTGTTTAAGTTGATAATTGACAGCGATGTATAAAGATCAACACCCATTCGACAGTTTTCATAATGTTTTCTTTCGATATAAGTTACTTAGTAGTTCAATTTAAGAGATTCGTATCATAATCCCGTGTACAGGTAAGCATAAGTGACCTATATGTCCTACCAGAACGTCTTTGAACCTGTGGTCGGCATTGATCAGGATACGATCATGCGTCAACTTGTATACGTTGTTAATATGTTTGAAGCAAACTTTTTGAACATACAACCATATTTTGCCCATTTCACATTCGTCAATATGTCATTTGTTTTGTTTGCACTTTAGTATTAGTAATATGTATAATAAGATATGTATGTTTGTTTTACGGTGTATATGTACTAGTAACCATTCTCGACACATCATTCGTGGTTGAAACCATCGTTACAAGGGTGTTTAGGAGCGAATGTTTCGAGTGGTGTATTTGCACAGTTTTCCAGAGTCTATGAATTATCTACTACATCATTACTGTGTCTGGCACGACTCTCGGGATAATAATATCGTGTTCAACTTTGAGTGCTCGAACGTAAATATATATATCCGATAAAGAAACGATATATCTCAGTCCACTAAAGTGAAGAGGTTTTGGACAATTTGGATTATAACAATATTATTGACTTAATCTGTTCAAATATTACTTATGATATTTTATGAAGTGATTAACGGAATATATTTTTGAGTTTATAAATGTTCTATATTTAGTCGTTAATAAAAATATTTGTAATATACATGTAAACTACAAATGTAATTTATCTAAGAAACGAAAAAGCGAACGCTCGATAAAATGATATTGATGTTTTGTTTGCATTTGTAAGAAATTTTAACGATATTTTGAAGGTCACATATTGCGATTTGATTCAAGTCTAGTCAACAAGCGCAACATACAACGGTTTGGTAATCGTATGAATAAAATGAAATATACATATCGCTGGCTTAGAATGAGAAGGTCGTAACTATTACTTACGACCTTATAAGACTGATGCATATTTGAAATCTGCAATATAAGGCGCTTTTTATGAGACTACATTTGTATTTTCATAAAAATCGGAACTTGTTATCTTGACCAAAATGAAGTTGTAAAAGCTTGGTTTTCATAAGTAAAGAGTAAAATTCGGACAGTTTTGTCTTATTTTCTAAATATATTGATTTTGTAGTAACGACCTTCTCATTATAAGCCAGCGAAATATACCGCGTGCTTACAGAAAATGACCGCGCAATATTATACTGTTAACACGATGTTAACAATGGGCGTCTTTTGTATTTCAAATTACGAGTAAAATCATGTAAGTTGTAAGTTGTAAGTATTTCTGGAAGACCACAATACCGACATAGCCAACGCGGGTAGTACCTGAAGAGGGGATACATAGACGGTACGATCTCGCATGCATCTTCATATTGTAGTCCATACGGCTTGATGCGAAGGAAGAAGAACTTGTAGTAGTAAACAGAAATTAATTACACGTAACTGTTTATCATATGATCCTTTTAAGCCCCATTTATCATCACCAGAAATGCTCTAGTAACGTATTGTGTGGTATTGAAACGTGTGTGCCTGTCGGTGCATTGTAACTAGACAAACGTGTATGTTTATAACGACTGGCCTACCTGCGTATATTACAGTGAATACTCTCTCAGTCTCAAGTTTCTTCTCAACATCGTGAAATTCCCCAGATACAAATACATCCTGTGGAGAAAAGGCAATAGTATACATAACAACCAATGACCATTCTAATAAATCACGAGACAGGAGTGAACATATGGCAATGAGGTCTCTCTTTAAAAAAAGTGAAATTGTCAACAAAAATAAGACCACACTTTTTAAGATTATAATAATCACGTGTCCTAAAAATAACGCGTGGAGAATCCATTGTTTGGAAATTTATTGTAAATTATGCGAGGTTAATAGTTTGTCCTTAGTACATACGAGGGGTGATCAATATATTCGAGGACTTTCGTTCTCAATTTTGAAATATTGGAACTAGAGTAATGAAATTACAAGCTGATCAATCAATTATCTCGCGATTTGCTTAATAATTCACTTTATGATAACGTCATTATTTACTTGATGACGTCACTTTTTGTAACCATGGTGAAGCATGCACCGTCGAGCATCTTGGGCGTAACGTTAATTCTGAGAAACGACATGCTATGAAAATTAACGCGAAAGTTGTAAAGTCCTCGCGAAATCTCCAAAATGACTTGACTAACGTGTGCATGGATTCTGTGCGCTCCCAATTTGCCATTTTCATATGATTCCGTTGTTTATGTGATTGTTGGGTTTCTGTCAAACGGTTGAATCGATAAAATAAGGATAAAGAGCAAAAATAACATCGCGTTAGGGACACTTTCCGTTAAATTCTGCGAAATAAGACGCACAGGTCTCAACCAAATGTAGCTGGTGAAAATGAAGACTAGTATAGGCTACAAAACGTTAAATTGTAGATTCCAAATCAAAAGGGTTATTGCGATATTGCGTCCTAAATCTGATAGGTCGTGCTACAATCTTAATTGGAATAATCAAATTTTGTAAAGCCAACCGCCCTTTTCGGAGTTTTCTTTCCAATAACGCATTGATACTCTTTTAGTCCACCACACATTCCAGTACTGGCTATTAACTACTTATTTCAGTAGTAAAAGAAAACCAGTCTCATACATGGGACCGGGTATCGGTCCAGAAAGGAGCTATGTGCTGCTTCGACGATGACACTTGGAATGACGTCTCGTGATGTCCAACGTAACGCACCCTTGTATGAATCAAACAATTTTATTACTTCATTCGGTCGGAGACATCTTACTTCGAATGATGTTAAATGGCTTTGAGCCTTGTTGCCAAAATGAAATTGCTAGATGAAAAGCCCTCGAATATATTGATCACCCCTCGTAAATTATCGATGTGTAATTATATAATACCTACCGACAGATCGAGTTTTGTCATACAACTCATGTCATTCTTAGATATAGCCATTATAAGCGCCATTGAACCATCTATGCCGACAGGATTAAACCCAATCTAATAATCAAAATAGAAAAACAAACATAATGGTGGCTCAATTATAGTTTTATATGACACTATAGACATTGTGCTTGTATTTTATAATCGAAACATGATATGCGATATTTAAATGTTTAAGAAATGCAAATATCCGGCGATGGATTAAAGTGAAATTGTATTCACAGATATATTCTCCATGTATTAATTAATTGATTTATTATGATACGTTGAAACATCATACTACAAACCCTCATTTAAGGCTTTCTGAAATGTTACTCTTATAGAATACTAGTAGTACAGCTGGTCATATTGTTCAAAAGAGAATTATTGAGGTTTTACGTCAAACGTATAAACGGTTTGAAAACTAGATTCTATATGGTTTGTCGGATTTCATTTACTGATGAAGAGTTATATAATACATGTATATATATATATTATATATATATATATATATATATATATATATATATATATATATATATATATATATATATATATATATATATATATATATATATATAAAATACGTTAGTGAAAACTGTATACGAGTTTGAGATGTAACTACATGTTTGCAACTCACACTTAAGTCTTTAAGGACATCATTTGTTTGTAATCCAAGAGCAACATGTCCGGCCCCTACTTCACTGATTCTGTTATGACTTATATCTAGGCTTGTAAGTCCTCTGTTATGTTTAAGGGCTCTACCAAGTGCTTCAGCCCCAATATCACTGAACCCGTTCATGCAGACATTCAGCGTTTTCAATCCGTAATTTTCCTGAAAATATATATTATTTGAAAGGGACATCACATAAATACGCACTTATTGTCATACGTTCATCATGTTTCATCCGTTTGATTGTTATGATCAGCAATTGTAACATATCACTATGTGACGTGTTCGGATTCAACTAAATATTGCATATCACCATGCACCAACACTTTTAAAAATCTTGGACACAATTGTAACATGCATAAATCGTTGATCAGTCAGGAAAAATTGGTATCGGTATATTTTCTTTATAACTTAGTTAGTAACGTTATTGTTTGTTCTTTTCTGAAAAAGTGCTTAAAATTGGATTTAACGAATGGAGTTACAATAGCAACGTTAATGAATTTCCCAGAGTAACGCACCGGCACTTAGTTATTTCTACTGTAATAGTGTTGATGATAATGTTTTATTATTCCTTAAAATAAATTAAACAAATAGGTTACTTTGACACAGTAATAGGTTGTAATTTTAGGAGTATGTGTATGTTTGTATTAGGTTGCCTTACCTGCACACCCTCGGCTATTGCGGTGGCGCCGGCGGTCCGGAAATGGTTCCAACTGAGATCCAGCGTCTCTAGATTCTCATTGTGACTGAGTGCTTCTTTAAAACAGAAGGCAGCAGTCTCCTCGAAATGATTATGACCGAGGTATAGATGTTTTAAACATGTATTTTTCTGTAACATCTCACACACCTTGGATGCACCATAATCGTTTAACTCGTTCCCTGAAATGGTATAGTGACGATAATTATTGATACCTTAATGAAAGTGAGACACTCAATAAGTAATGTTAATTTATTTTCACATTATCAATTATGTTACCATTTTCTATTGCAAACAATGTTGACATACATTTGTATTATCGACAACATATACATATTATTAATTCGGAACTTTTAAAGCAATTAAATTTCATTTACACATACCATTAGGGCAATTTTATGGAAATTTGGTATTTTCCAATATAGACAGAAAGGTCTTAAGACTACAAATTCACATTCACAATTATATAATCACATCAAATACAAAAACGATTTTCATGTAGAATGTAACAGGAGTTCGTGTCTGTGTTGTCATAAATTACCTGACATATTTAACGACTTCAAAAATTCATGTTTATGTAATATATCACAAATTGCATCAGCCCCGTCCCGTCCTAATTTGTTCTCGGCAATATTCTGTAAATACAAAACATGTACTTGTGTATTATATATGTATTATATTCCAAAACAGCTTTATGGCTGTCGAAAATATCAGGATTGTTTGAAAGGTAGAATTGAAGATTTAGTAAATGGATATAGGTAAGCGCTTCTTACAATGTTTTATAAAAAGATAAGTCAAATTGACATAAAACATAAACAAAACTATGTACTTACTTTAAAGTGTTGCATCTTGGGGTACTTGTGTCAAATATTATGTACAATCGAAGAGTTCAATTTAAAGAAAAATGAAGTTGGACGACATTGGCAAGAGGGAATCGAATGACAATTGTAGGAAAAATACAAAGAAAATTAATAATTTATTTATTTATTTTATGGGTAGTGGTTGATATCAATTCAATAACAAGTGCCACATGGCAGCCCAATAGTCGAAAATTGTAAAGGCCGGAGTGACTTTCTGACCTCAAAATCAATAGTCGCCATGTACTGTTACTTACCAATATCCATTTGAAGATCCTAGGGTGAAGCGTTATTGAATTATTGGACGGAAACCAATTGCTCAAAGAAAATGGTAAATGTCACAGCTGCCTCTGATATACTGAACCAACACTCAATAGGGGTCATTTACTGTTGATGGTCGACCGCCATGTAAAGTTCCTAGGACAAAGCGTTCTGGTGTTTTTAACGAAAACGAGTTGGTCTACCGACCAAGAGACAAACCGACAGACATATGCAGAGCAATATACATTACCTTATACTACACCTTGTATCTTATTGAGAGTTGTTTGTTCAATGCAAAATCTATAGTATGTATATTGTGTATTATGATATATTTAAGGTTCACTTACAACTTCTGATAGATACATATTTTCTTTCAGCATTTGCGACAGATAAATGGCACCTTCCTTTTCAATCCAGTTCCCTTCCAAGTCCAAAATCTCTATGCAGTGATTTTCCTGTAGTATCAAAACATTAACAATTTACATGAGAAAAAAAAAATTATTTCTTACTAGTCTAGCTAAGTTAACGTTACCCGTCAGTAATGTGGTAATACTAACGATAACTATTATTTATTTTCTTTTACGCGTTTTCCCCTTTACATTTAAAAAAGAATGAAAGAAGAGAAGTACAAATACCTTGAGTGGAACAGCTATTGCTTTAGCTCCGAGTGGACCCAGTCCATGATACCTCATCCGGAACTTGCTATCTTTAATATGTCTGAGGAAATATGATACTGGTATTGTTCCACTGGCATTACACATATGAATATACTTTTTATCTTGTGGGTCGTCGTTTTTTACTTCACCAATGTCCTCAGCAATCCATTCTGTGTAAACGATAAGGAATTTAGAACAATATAGTTGTGGCATTTTATAACATATGCATATAGCACTTGGTCCTCCGACAATCGAACTGACGTCATAGCATTTTATTGATTGTGTTGCAATATGTGGTATGTTGTTTTCTCCAACTCTGTAAGTCCGAGGTAGCATGTCAATTGTGTGACTGGGGAATTATTTCTAACCGGATTGCTTTTCAATTTTGTTCGGTGAATGTTTTAAATTAGCATTGATGAATGTACATGTATGTACAGGGTGTCTCAAAATACATGTCCGCTTGTTGAAGGGTCATAAAATTGCCAAATGAGTTACTAAAATAATAGTCATAGTCTCGTATGAAAGCTAAATTTGAAACTTGTCGGGTGAATTATATCATGTGTCAATACTCGAACATTTGCTGATGTCATATACGTTATACTAACGTCATTAGCAACGGACGTTCTAAAATGTCCGAAGAGGCAGATAACATAGTTTGTACGGTAACATGGGCAAAATTTATATCATATGTGGGCAAAGTAATAGTCAGTCGTACCCTACTAGGCACACACTGGCTGAGAAACTGTTAAATTGATACGTATTGAACTATGAAACAAGTATTTAGATCAGGTAGTGCGTTCCATATACCATCTGGAAACCTCATTTGCTAAACATTGAAGTGATGTAGGAGATATTCTCTGTCATGTAAAACATTCCGAATGACTACAAGAATTAACTGGAGTAGGTGACCTGTTCGAAAATCGAGGAACGGATCATGAGATCTAATTCCATCAACAGTTCTCCTCATTCAGTATTTATTTTCGACCGTGGTCATGTACCCGAGATTTGCAAGTGTCATACGAGGTTATCAAACCTATCAGAACCTCGGTGATTTTACATGCTACATTTATTCAGAATGTGTCATGCAATGCCATTCTCATTCCGTTTGATTCAGTCCGATTTCTGGTGTGCCTAGTTTATCATACAAGGAACACGCAAGACTGCAAAATCAATTAGTGACAGTTGACAAAGTTGTAATAGATTTAAATCCCTAACGAATTATTAACAATAGTTTCACATTGTAACGCACCGTCATAATCCATTTCCAAATCAGTTTCATAATCTGTATCACGTGACATACGTCCATTAGTGAAATCGAGGAAATCAGCATCATCGTCTGCGTCATATCCGGCTTCTGTGATTAGCAGACGACTCTGTATTAAATTCTTGATGGCGTCCACTTCCGATTTACTTGAAGATGAAGATGCTCTCTGAAAAGTTTCAAACAATAAACTTTTTCATTGGAACAAGTTTATATAACTAATCACCCTAGGACTAATCCTATTTCTAATTTATAAAAAAAAATGTTGTTTTTTTCAAATCACTTAAGGTACAAAATGTAGACACATGAAATGTTTTATGACGCAAATTATGTGCATTGAAGGCGTATTGCCTCCATGTCTGTGCTGTGCATTAAAGATCTGTGTGTCACCATATCTGTACATTAAGGTTTAAATACCACCATGTACGTGTACGTTTTATGCGACTACATGTATATCTGTGCATCAAAGGTTCGGACTCTATTTCTGTGCGTTAAAGTTCGGAGACACTATTTCTGTGCGTAAAAGTTCGGGGACACTATTTCTGTGCGTTAAAGTTCGGAGACACTATTTCTGTGCGTTAAAGGTTCGGAGACACTTTTCTGTGCGTTAAAGGTTTTAAGCCACAATTCCTGTACAGTTTAGGTTTATATGCAACAACTGACATGCATTAAAGGTTTTACGCCACAACTCATGAACGTCTAATATTTATATATATTTCAAGCCACAATTCCTGTACATTTAATGTTTTATGCCACAATTTCTGTGCATTGAATATTTGTATGCCATCATTTCTGCGTGTGCATTCAAGATTTGCTTGCCATAATTTATGTGCATTAAAGGTTTTTCAGCCACCCAATTTTTTGCATTAAAGGATTTTATGCCACCATTTATGTGCATTAAAGGATTTAATGCCACCATTTATGTGCATTAAAGGACTTCATGCGATCATATCTGTGCATTAATGGTTTTTATGCCACCATTTCTGTGCATTAAAGTATTTTATGCCACCATTTCTGTGCATTTAAGGATTTTATGCCACCATTTATGTGCATAAAAGGTTTTTTATGCCATAATTTCTGTGCATTAAAGTTTTTTGCCACCACTTCTGTGCATAAAAGGTTTTTATGCCACCATTCTGCAGCTACCTTGTTGTTTCCCACCAGAACTTTGTATTTCATGTGATTATCATGTTGAGCACGTGCGACGTTATATAAAGCGTCTTCGTCTTGTTCTCCAGAACTATATCGCCGACGACTCTAGTGTAATTTCAAAGTATAAATTATTATACAATTTGTAAGTAGAAAAACAGGTTGGCACGAAAAATACTCGTTTTATGTTTGCCAAATACAATACAGTACAGCCATACTCGGTCATGACTTTTTTCGAAATAAATGTTTTGTATTTAATAAGTTAAGTTACCAATTTTCTAGGGCTATTTTCTGCTGTTAGGCCGCTCGAGTACTCTTTGACATATAAACTTCCCCTGGCCATTTGGCTACATATGGAAACCTCCACTCGTCTCTAGGGAGACTATTTCTCTCCTGTGGGTGTGGCAGTCAACATCGATCTGCGGCGCCCAGGAATAGACACTGCCCTCGCAGGTACCATTTTACACCATGGTGGAGTGGAGCACGTGGGTCTTGCCCAGAGAAATTAACCAGTGGTCAAGAGGGGGATCGAACCCGGGACCTCTCGATCCCGACTCGTCTTACCTCTAGGCCACCGCTCCCCACGTGTTTAATGATCTGACGGCATACGTTTGCATAGCTGGTTAAAGACATGTACATTTGTGTATTACAAAAATGAATCGTCTAATGTATATAAAAATAAGGAGTAGATACAAGCAACGTTTCAGATAAATACACTCAACCGCTTTAAAAACGCACCACTATTGAAAAGAATCAAAATTTGTCAAAAAAAACATTTTTTGCTAAAATTAATAGTTTACTGGGTTTGTTTAGTTTATAAGCTTGACTTAATTAAAGAAAACGGTTTTGTTTCCATTCGGAATACCGCGCCCAAAGAACTTTTGTTGATTTTGCATGTTTTGCACGTGCAGCTCGATCGCGCGGACCTATTTGGTAAATATTGGCTTTAAACTGTACGCTGTTGGTTTACACATTGAAAAAAACAACAGAAACAGTATTTGCTAATGGTATCTTTGTGCTGCGAATATCTGGAATATTTGTTCGGATGAGTGTGCCTTCGCTTCCAACTGAAAAGAGCATCGATGACTTAGCATGGCGGTTCAGCTGCCTCCACACAACGATTGGGGGGTTAGAAAATCGATTCCTAGCTAATGACTCAGCCAAAGACCGACCTGGATGACACAAGCTAAAGATATTGAGCCCGAGCCATGAGGAAACATGACACAGGTTGTGCCTCTGTAATTGGTTCCGCATGGCTGCACACACTGTCAAAAGAATATCGGGTGTCAATAAACAAGCCAAACGTACATTATTGCATTTTCATAACTATTCTTTTCATAATTGTCAATAAAAAGGAAAATAATTTTAGTAATCCTTTTAACGAATTTTCTCCCGTTTAGAGCCGAATGTCCCAACTCTTTGTCTTCAAGCTTTTTCATAGTGTTGATTTGAGGTGTCATATAAGCACCACGGAGTATGTCCTGACAGTCTGATACGCATAACCAAGATTTCAAGTTTAAATAATGCTTGAATCCATCTAAGGTTCACATAATGCGCATATCTGGACCGCACTCGGCCGTATGGTAATAGTCAGATAACCAATACCAATGTCAAGTTAAGCTTTGTTTGGATGGTTAGAAACATCATGACGAACATAATTCTATCCTATTACGTAATTAATGTTACTCTTTATGAGGAGAAACCATCTACATGCAGCAATGTAGCGAGCTCTTATAATTGTTTTTGAAATTGTGACTTTCACTTTCATGGTTCACTGTGTTACCTACATCATAATTTATTTTAAACTCCTAATAATGGCATGAAAATCACACGACTCGTTGTGTATAAACTGAAGATTATTAATCCAAAAATAAATAACCATAGATTGACGTTTTTATCACTTAAACCGCTATTTAATATGTGGTGCGTTTTTAAAGCGGTTGAGTGTACATGCAGACGGATATACTGAAGTACTTGTACGGTACTGGCGACGGATGTTCGGGTTTTATAGTCGTCAACAACAAAAACAACAGCTCAATGTGTACTTGGAGACAGCGCCCGTTAAGCCACTTCACATTGGCTAAGTTTGACCATTCATATTCCAATTCATCAACCAAGGTAGAATGGATTGGTTCGGAAAATGCTCCTTCGGAAAAAATAAGCTCTATCTTCGGAAACGCTCCACACGAAACAAATCTCCACCCATTAATTGACTATTCCAAACTTTTGTGCAAATGTCCAAATTCAACTTACCATGAATTTCGCACTTTTAAGCGAAGGTGTTCGTCTGTTATTGGGTGTGGATGCCAATACTGGTGTAGTTCTACGTGACATACTCTGCATGGAACAATTACTTCGTCTACCGAAATCCAAGACATCGGGGCTATCCACAGAACGTATTGAGCCTGTGACCGACATACTGGTGTTACAGGCTATGTCAATGTCCAGTAGAATCTCTGAGAAAAAAACAATGTATGTACAGGGTGTTAAAAAAGTTCGTAGACACTTGGTTTTGTTCAATAAATCCAAAACCATTCAACATACATTTTTAAAACTTGGTAGGAATGTAGAACTATACATTATCTTCATGTTGTGTAAATTAAATGATAGTATCTGCAAGAATATATGCGCGTGACTTCATGACGTCATCTTTGGTGATTCTGTAAACAGCAATTATACACGCAGTTTAACGAAAGGTGGTGGTGTTGAAAAAATATGAATTTCTTCACAAGTGCTTAATGTTGTTTTATACTGTGTTGCTGGTTATTTAATAAAAGAAATATCCAGTATTCTCGGTGATTCTTGCGGTTTGATTGTTAAGGGATATATGCTAAATATAGGAAAAAGGATAGCGCTTTGGGAGGTACGCACTTTGGACGTCCTAACGGGATCGGAGCAAGGGGGTATACGATCACTAACAATATTAAATATAAGCGATGTAAATATATCAGAAATGTTGTAAAATCACCGACAAATGCTAGAAACGAATTAAGTCATGTTACTGAATGAAGTTACTTGCACAAAGACACAGAAATGGTATTTTCTTAAATAACCCACCCACCCGTATCTGACTGTGAGATAGTATAAGAAAAACTGGCCTTTGCTCGAAAATATAAGAACCTTTTTGCAAATGACTGGACGAAAATTTTCTTCTAAGGCAAGTGTATGAAATAATTGTTCCATGATCTAAACACTCAATTTTTTTTAGTATGGGGATCTTTGGAAGGTTACATTCCATAAGTGATCGCCGCCATAAGATTTCAAAACGCTGGTTTTGGGGAGCAATTATTATATGTGGCCTCAAAAAGTTCAATATCATTTATGTTGGTAAAATCGTTACATCTGACTATAGCGAGGACTAATACTTATGAAATACCGCCTTAACTTCCCTGGCCAGAAGAGGTGACCCTGGTGATATTACAAACATGCGTCTCATACGGTACCAAAATTGGACTGATTTTGTTCAGGAAGTTGCCTGTCCCGTACCCCTGCCAGGACCCGGTAATACATTTGTGATAATGTTTACCACCTTATACCCAAAGAAGAATCACCAGGCAACTCACTCGACATAAATAAAAATAAAAACCTCATGAGTATAATGGACTCTCACATTGGCAAAAAATCGAATATCTAAAGCTGTGACGTCATTTTGACGTCTTCAACATTTTGCGTCGACACGTGAGTCCATTGTAGTTACTAATGTGTTAGAAAAATGTGAAAATATTAATTAAAAACAAAATGACAGATAAAATACAAATGTCTACGAACTTTTTTAACACCCTGTATTACGGGTAAACATCGGCACCAAAAGAGTTGTCCGGTTTAGAAATATTTCCGATTTTCTCAGGATCCGGTTTTTTGTAATACTACACTGTATCAGTTACAGTTTATATGCATTATACATCGTTACTTACGACCTTTTATGATTCATACATATTTAGAATAAGCATCACAAGGCGCTTCTTATGAGCCCATCTTCATAAAAATCTGAACTTGTCATGTTGACCAAAATGAAGTTGTAAAAGTTTGTTTTACCATAAGTAAAGATTAAATGTCAGACAGTTTTTCCGTGTTTTCTCAAAATATCGATTTGGTAGTTACGACCTTCTAATACTAAGCCATCGATATATGACCAGCAAACGAAATATGTGGGACCCAGGAGGGTCCAATCTGGGTTTCCATATGAATCCAACATGGACATGCCCAGGAATAGCCCATATGATACCCGTATGGATACCATATTGGAAACACCCATATAGGCATATGGGACCCGTATGTGTATCAGATGGGAAAGTCCATATGGGCATGCCCAGGAATAGCCCATATGAAACCCGTATGGGTACCTATGGGCAAACCCCTGAACCCATATGGTCATGTTTGCTGGGTGTAAGGAAATATACGAGGAAAGATCAAAACATGTATTGCGTGCTCAGCGCTTTTTCTTGCTATTTTGGGAAAGTACCAGGTACCAGTCAAATTGGGAATTTTCGTGGGTAAAATTCCGAAATTGGGATTTTTAGTGGGTAAAATCCTGAAATTGTGATTTTTTTAATAAACTGCTTTATAGACCATTAAATGTCTATATAATTGGTTTTTTACATTATACATGATACATTGTTGAAAAAGGAACAAAATGAAGGCAAGTTCTACATGCTTTTCTTATAATTGAAGTAGCTTCAATGTTAATTTTTTCCGTTTTGGGGAATTTTGTACTTGTAAATTGGGGAAAATGATCATTATTCGGTGATTGGGAAAGTACCTTTTAAAGAAGGTGAAACGCTGGTGCTTTTGTTTTTGGCTTTCGATCAGATATTTCCACAAACATATTTTGTCTTACCTGTATTGTGTATTTTATAACTACACATTACACTTAACAAATCTTATAAGTGTGCATGCATATATTAAAGATAGCTCAGTCGATACCTGATGGATGTTGCTGAAATTTTCAACAAATGTAGCATGGATATTGGGAATTACAATTCAATTGATTTAAGTACCACCTAATACAAATAATTACAATCAGAATAATCAAATGATGACATCATCAAAAGCTTTTGTCACCAATTTTTGCAGCGAATTCAACAGTCGTTCGTCAGGCAGTTGATGCAGCTATGTGACCGCTTTGCTTTTAAAGTTCATTTTCAAGCATATGTGCTTATCATTTGTTTAAAAACAAAGTAAACCATGATTCGAATTAAGTACAATTGAGGATTTGAAATACCCACTTTCATCCGAAAAGGGAATTTTTTGACAGAGTTACCTCCCTTTGACCATCAACATAAAATGAGTTCTTAAGGTACTTCGCGCTGTTGGTCTAGAGAGAATAAAAATAACCGAATCTAATGAAACTTTGACAGATTGTTCCTTAAGTGACTGCGCGTCTTATAACTTAGGTTTTGAAACACTATGACGTCTGTAACCTAGCAACAAAATGACGTCAAAACGCCATCTAGCGGTACGGTGTACGCGAAGCCTGTCAGAACAAACTCCTGATTAACTTTGCACTCATGTATCAGAAAATCAAAATTCAAAATGTATAGTTGAGATAGTGAATTAGGCTCCCGACTGATATGTGGCGTTAATTTGAATAATACTGCGTACACACAGCGTTGGTAAAATATCGACGTCGCAACGTCAAAATTACGACGATTTCGAAGTTAACTTTTGACTAGAAATCTAAATAAATAAATAAACAGGGAGATATACCTATTTAAAAAAATCGCATCGTAACCAGACATATTTGGTCTACAGTTTAAGCGAAATATTTTTATAAAAGTTCGAGCACCGTTAAGCACCGTACTGCGGAAATAACTTCATGGTTTAGTTCTCTATTTACATTGTATAGATACATGTATTTCCCTCTTGGAGACACATGCGTAGAGGCCCTATGATGTTACAGTGTGTATTTATTCATGTCTGATTGTTTCAGTGAATGAGATAACAACTAAAGTGTTTGGTATAGTTGCTGGTATACCTATACCGTATTAGTTACCTAAAGCTGATGGATGTGATGGCTGCAATCTCCAGTGTCCCTTACAACCATGATGTTAAGTAAAAATTCTTATTATTTTATGGTTTTTTTTTAATTTGTTGATATAACTTAAATTCAATTTGATCATACTTAAACATAATTTGCACGTATGTGTAAATTTCCCGGTTATTTTGATTGTTTTAATTTTTCACGGTTCAAAGAACCGCATATTTTAATTTCGAAGAAAATACTTTATTGATTCAATCTTGAGGTAGTCAATAGCATATGCAGAAAATTTCATGCAGAAATGTAAATGACTGAAAAAGTTACTAGGAAAAACACATGCACACTTATAAGATTTGTTAAGTGTATACTTGTATGCGTTTATATATTTATATTGTAATATGTGTTTAACCAAAATCACAAAACAGTGCATGGGAAGCATAGACAAAGTACATGTATATTAGATTCTAAGTCCACTTTAGGTTCGTACTTATACATTTGTATTTCAGCAGAGATATAAAAGTTTTATTTAAAATGGAAATTGAATATATAAAATATACAATTGAATAATTGTACAATAAGTTAACGTGTAAGTGTTCCAATCGACCACTTGGGTTTTATTGATGATTTAAAAACAATGAGAAAAATCAAAAAAATCATCAAATCAGTCAGATGCTTTTAAAACTCTTGCTTTTAATGCTAATCCACG
This sequence comes from Spisula subtruncata, assembly GCA_963678985.1. Lineage (NCBI taxonomy): Eukaryota > Metazoa > Mollusca > Bivalvia > Venerida > Mactridae > Spisula > Spisula subtruncata. The sequence goes on from OY787661.1 coordinate 24,878,129, forward strand.
GACCTCCTGGGTAATTTTAACGACAGGTCGACAATGGCAAACGTTAAATTAAAAATAATAAAACAGTGATATATAGTGGAATACCTTCAGTTCAACGAGGGTCACTGATTAAAAGTTTGTTCAGTGGACAAAAGATAAACAAATTGGCATAGGTTGTAAATCTCAAAATGGCCATGTATTAGATCTTCATTTAATCTATTAAATTAAAATGCATGTCGTTAGCTTTTCGTCTTTAGTGTAGTTACTTTTATACATACAACACGAGTTAAAACTGCGTCACACCACGTTTATTGTTTCTATTGGCCTTGTTCATAAATATTTAAAACAGTTAACCAGACTTACAATGTACAAATATTAATCTTACTTTTTTCATTTTATTCTTGACGTAATTACTGCTGCCCTCAAAACACATAAACGCCGCATAATATTACAATGCATACCAAAAAGCGATGACAGTATAACAACATTGTTGGGAATTTAACTTCCCATTTTAACATCTAAGTTTGAGATTTATTCTTAGGATTATAGAAAATTGAATACGTCCCTGAATGACAATAAAAAGTCTAGGGACGGTTCATTTTACAGCACGCCTTGGTCGCGGCACCAGAAACGAGCAACTGTTGTAGACATATCTAAACTTTCTATTTAAATCGATCATACAAATTAAGCCATTTAAATTAAAAAGTAGATCTGAAGTCTCGGGTAGAAATATGATATGATCAATTGATTAAAACAAACAATGGATATGTCATTCTATACAATTTTACAATACAATACAATAATACTAGATGTCAATTGTTATTCATATCAAATACCCCGGTATCACTAAAAATAATTTGAATAAAGTTAAATATTTACAAAAAATGAGTGTGCATGCAAAATACGCTGAACTAGAGTATTATATAGGAAAACGTTATTCGTATGACTTTGAATCCCCATGAAGCTAAGATATCTTAAAATGAACCTTATTCATTAGAACAATCATCTGTCAACATCATAGCCAACTCCAATAACATCCAACAGAGGTATAGGTCGACAAAAAGTAACTTCATTCGTTGGGGATGGATTCAAGTAAATACAGCGGGGTAATGGAAAACTAACTTAAAGTTGAAACAATGGGAAAAAATATTTAAAAAAAGATAATTCTGTGTAGTGTTATCGATGGTCCGATATACAACAATATGCTGTAAATTCATTCAAATAAATACTTTGAACAATCAATGTTCTAAGACTTAGTTGAAAGCAAGTGAACTTGGAAAAATGTGTAAATTGAAATTTCAATTTTATACATGAAAAATGTACCTTAGTTATTATTTAGGGTCTCGTAAAATTCCAATTTTCATCAGTCATTATTTCACAGTATGTATATCCAAATAAAAGCGAGCCTCAATCACTAAGGTTAGTACCATGTATACGACGTATTTTGAGACGACTTATTTATTTAGAGTTTTGTAACAATACGGTCAAGAAGCCAAATTAAAGCGCCCGCCGTGTGTGTGTGTTTTTTTAAATTTATCCCATGTGTCCAGTCACATTCATAATTCAAGAATTTTATCACACGAAGCCTTGCAAAATAAGAAATGATGATCTTGAAACATGGTAAGTTAAAATTCAGCTTATATAAGTTCTTGAGATACTTTTTTGTGTTTGCTTTTACTTACATGAATTCCGATATTGAAAAAACTCAAAGTTGCCCATGAGTTCGTCATAATTGATCGCCATAATCACGGACAGCTAAAATCATAAGTCTTACCTTTTGCACAGAGAAAGTTAATTCCAGTTTTTAGTCGAAGACAATTGCGTTATCATATTGCAATATTCAACCTCATCTAGGTATGTACAATTATTATAAATTTGCCGTGAGTAAATGGTATGTTACAGTCGCTTTAATCAAGATTAATCTTGCTAATCATTGACCTATCGGATTAATAAATAACCGCTTTTATGAAGCAAACTTGCCAAACAATAGTTGAACACTTACACTGGGATTAGCACATGCTCAGTTACATATCAATATACAACAAATGGCGTTTATCCCATATACTTTCTACAGTGAAATTAATATATTGATTAATAACATATATACAGATTGTAGATATACGATAATGGACGAGTATATCACAGTGAAAGCCCGCCGTATTAATATCAGGCGTGTAATATTAAGATTATTGTCTAGTTAAAGCAATAGGTCAACCGTATGACACATAGGTTTTCTGACATGGATACAGTTTTACCCCTATGTTCAGTATGGTCGCTTTCTAACTTGTCCTTAAATTAAAACAATCTCACATAATGATTTTGTTTTCAAATTATGTAATAACACTATTAAGAAATAAATACGCATTTTTTATGACTTTTGAATTAAGGAGTGTTGTTGTTGACCTGTTGACCAGGAGATCAATTGGATTAACAGTAATGTGACGCTGTACATAAACAAATTTATTTGATTACTTTTTAAAATTTTATTTCAATCTTAATAATTGTATACATTTTGTTTGATTGCGGTTTATTGGACAATCCTTAAATCTCCGACGCCGGTCCGATTAGTGTGTTCATCAAAGATAGGTGATACTTTTCGTTCAACTTTTGTACAATGTATTTACAAGATTAAGGTGTATGTTCCAAGCATCTATAAGATCCATACAATAAACCGAGATTTGAAGACTGTCCACAGTAGTATTCAACAGAAATAATAGAACACAAAGTACCATCTCTCTGTAGTAACGACAACAAGGAAAAGACATGCGCTAAACAAACACCAGCACAAAGACAATCTTAGGGGATTAGTGCAAACTTCCACATGAATTCCCTAAGCCAACAGCTCGTCAGTCAATATGTCACATACCGGAAAATATCTAAGTGATATATTTTGTGCAAAATAATTTGCCCAAAACCGACGCCAATAATATTCAGACAAAAGAATAAATTGCCGTATCAGATCAAGCATTTCCTCTTGTCACGTGGTTGTAATTGTAGCATATATTATGGGACACCCTATATGTATGTCGATACTGTCCCGCTATCGAGTAAATAAAACAACAACAAACGCAAAAGTAACATGGATGTTTTTCTCTTTTCGGTAAATTGCATTGGAATTTCTTAATACTATACCGATGTCTAAAGACTACACGAAACTTCCCTGATATGACAGGAATCTTTACCGTGAACTTATTCCCGACGTCTCTTGTAGTTCCCAATAGCATTTTGGATTGTATCCTTGAGACATTGGGATTGACGCATGGCATCGGGAACACATCGGAAGTTCTCCACATGCCTACCCGGTACCCTATTTCTCCCGTATTCACCAGATACTCACGACACCCGAAGCTTCTCCTAGGTCACAAGGCCCTACTCTCGACTCCTTCCGAATGTCAATATGTTTCTGTCGGAAGTGTATATGCATACCCGCCTTTTTACCCGGTGCCAAAATGTTGACCGATGGGTCCTATATTTTACGTTATTATTTTGATATCCATAACGACACAGAACATGGGCTATGAGCATTGGTTGAATTGGAACGTTACAAACAGTGCACATAACAATAGGTTACTCAAAATCCGCCGTCAGGTGAGAATCCGAGGGGTTCAGGCCCGGTGATTATAATATACATGATATAAACAAACGAGAACGCGTACTCCATGGTCCAACTTCGTACTCAAATAGGAGCAAGTTCTTAGTTACAAAACTGCAATAACTTTTTTTATTACAGAATGGAAATAGGGTTCATTTTCTTAATTAGATAATTTACAACAAGTTGGCGTTGGGTTTGAAGCAAAATTCTAATAGAACCTGTTTTTCAAGTTCGCGCATGGAGTATGGAGTTTGAGTATGAGAGTGAAAAATGTTTATTATCACCGGGCCTGGTCGATTACGACCTTAAATTATGAGACTTTGATTAATTTGGATAACATTTAATAATCCGCGTGATATTGGGTTAGCAATAATAGAAGCTTCCGGTTATTTAAGGGTTCTACTGATACCAAATAAAGATAATACATTTCATATTTAGAAATATTCCCTATTTCGGACCTTTTGTTCAAACAAAGTTGTCTATTTATAGTAACTTTATCGACTTGACCCCTTGTCTTTCACCAGGTTCATTCGGTAAACTCCTTAGTGAAGACGAAACGAAGAAAATGGTTGGAATGTTCACGTGCTGAAAATATCGATTCAGTTCATCAATGAGGGGTATTCAAGCAGACTCAATGAGGGGTATTCAAGCAGACTCAATGAGGGGTATTCAAGCAGACTCAATGAGGGGTATTCAAGCAGTCTCAATGCGGGATATTCAAGCAGTCTCAATGAGGGGTATTCAAGCAGTCTCAATGAGGGGTATTCAAGCAGTCTCAATGAGGGGTATTCAAGCAGTCTCAATGAGGGCTATTCAAGCAGTCTCAATGAGGGGTATTCAAACAGTCTCAATGAGGGGTTTTCAAGCAATCTCAATGAGGGGTTTTCAAGCAGTCTCAATGAGGGGTATTCAAGCAGTCTCAATGAGGGGTATTCAAGCAGTCTCAATGAGGGGTATTCAAGCAGTCTCAATGAGGGGTATTCAAGCAGTCTCAATGATGGGTAATCAAGCAGTCTCAATGAGGGGTATTCAAGCAGTCTCAATGAGGGGTATTCAAGCAGTCTCAATGAGGGGTATTCAAGCAGTCTCAATGAGGGGTATTCAAACAGTCTCAATGAGGGGTATTCAAACAGTCTCAATGAGGGGTATTCAAACAGTCTCAATGATTACACAATAACATCCGATTGTATATTTATTTTTATTCTATGATTCATCAATTAATATTCCTTATAGTTGCTGATTAGTTTTGGTTTTATCTGTACCGTCCAATAAGGATATTCTGAGAGTGACGTAGCTGCTCACTGTGCTGTAATCATATCAAACAATAGCAAACTCTAGTACATGTATAATTAAATCCCTAACAGGGGATCATAATATCGTTTGTAGCAAAACCACTCTAGACTCAAATTTACATTTGCAAAGACTTGAAGCTGTACTAAAAATGTAGAAACATTATAAGTGAATCATATCTCTTGAAAGACCACAAGGTCAAAATGTTTAGTCTAGTGTGGTTTTGCTACAAACGAATAGCAAACTGTTTTTAAAAAGTATATGGAAACAAAGTTAATAAATGTGACTACCATGTGACAAGTTTGTATACCACACAGCAAGTAATATATTCAGTCTTTGTTTTCGTAAGCGGTTATAATGAGGAGATGTACTTTAAACACAAATGACACGGCGATCTGTATGACACGGCAGTATGCCACGACGTTCTCCTAAAGGTCAAATAGCAAGTTAAAACATCCTACGAGGGATGACCAATGCCTAATAACGAGAAATTGTTCACAAATTCGTTATGGTGGTTTCGATTTTACATAAACTTTAGCTGGAAGTATTAACTAATAACATATACATATATACATAAGCAATGTTTTCCTATTGATGAGACTTGCTTTATAAAATTGATGTCATACACAGGCTGTGTTATCTTACGCTAATGTACGTCCGTGTTATCGTTCGGTGAAAGCAGCAATGGCGGACGATTGTCAAAAACATATACATATATTTAGTTTTGAAGAAAACAAGTAACGATGAAACAGTGGGTAAATTCAGTATCATATTGTAATCATGCCATGTCAAAAGTTTCAATTTCTGTACGTAATAAATTAATAATACATTCAAATATGGTTGGGAAAATGGCCATTGATCTAACGCAAAGGTCTACAACATGGCATCGATGTCATAACAACGTATGGAGTAATTGGATGTTCTGAACGAAATTTTCTACTGAGGATGACTAGCGTAAGTCTACATAGCATCGCGTTGGCGTTAAATTTTTATATCATTAAAAAGTTCAAAAACGACGTTGTGTCCACTACCGGTTTCATAGGTCAGTTCAAATGTTCGAAATAATTCATTTTTCAATATACATGTATTTGGAAACTTTTTCGTATATTTTCTACTAATATATGTATAAGTCACAACACCGATGTTCATTATTTTGATAAGATGTCATGAAGGTGCTAAGTTATAAACAATTTCTCGTTATTGATCATCCCTCGAATGTATCCAGGGTTCACGTGAAATATGGAATTTTCGCTGCTCTAAAATCTGGACTCGAATGTTGCGAGAACGCACCACCCCTAGATGCCCCCAATCGATGTGGTGTTGTATGATAACATGTGATCAGCCCGGACAGCTCGAGATTACAGAGCGTGTTTCACTGTGTATAAATACCCGCCTACCATGTTTCATTGCACCAGTCATTGAACTTAGTTATATCACGTCATACAGTACACACAAGTATGAAGATGTTTGCTTTCTTCACCACCTATTTATGTACTCTGTTACCAATATGTTATTTCTGCCAGGATTATTATGTGGGGACCCCGATCAAATACACAAACTGTGGTAAGAGATTTCTTCCATTTCATTTCATGATTTTGTCAATTTTGTCATACTGAATTTAGAATACATTGTATAACAACTTGTCAACAGCACGGTGTGTCATATATCTTACACAAGTACATGTGTACTTTACGCGTGAACAATATTTACTTACTATACGTTATCATGTCCTTTATCAATGTTCATTCACACATTTTTAATATCACACATTTTTAATATTTGATATCAGTTGGGTCTAATCTTTGCTTCATAAAATACTGTTAAATCATTTAATTTCGTTAAGAAAGACAATTTCGTTGGGTCTTGAATTCGTGGATTTCGCATTTCAGGTAATAAAACAAAGGTCAAAATCATTGTTCGTTGGGATTAAAATTCGTGCTTGAGGTGAACCACGAAATCCGCGAAATTTAATTCCCCACGAAAATTGATGATTTTTCAGTACCAGAGAATGCAGTAAACGAGTGGACCATCTCGGTGTTTGTGTATGCTTCTTGTGCAAATCCGCCTCAATAGCTTTCTCTGGTTCGATCCCAGTCCGGCCCGTGACATACTTAAGTCGTCATAAATGACACGGGTGTATCTTCCTTGCTTTGCACCCAATACATATTCATATTCAGATCACAGCTGGCTCGCCCAGTGTCTGTCAGGATGATGTGACGTGGTAGTCTCAACATAACTAAAATAATGGATGAGCAGTGGGGTTTTAAGTAATTAAACGTGATCAACTACGTGTCTCACCACACAAAAAACTGTCTAAATAAAAATCGTCTGGTCATAGCATTTGTGACTCACCAATTTCGTTGCATTGAACAAGTTGCTTTGTTTGCATGTAGACTCAACTCTAAACATGTAGCATGATATTATGCTAATTATAACAATATATGGTAAAACTCTCATACAGCCACACTAATATACAAAGTTTAAAAACTTAATTTCATCATTGTGAAAACATCATTTCACACACAATATAAAGTAACTGTTAATAAATGAACATGACGGAATGTGCACTGATTCTCCTCCTCTTCCTACTCTGTGCTTCTTTTAGATCATTTGGTATTGACATTTACAAATAATAATGTATGTATTTATAGGCATTCCCTATACATATATATAGCAAGTGTTATATGTACTATAAGTACTATGAAATGAACATTTCCTGTAGATAGTATTTGTTGTGATGTCTCACTATACGAGTGTAATATGGTAACACTGTTATTTTCTTATAATCACACTGAACTAGTTGTTCATGCAAGGATATTACGCAAAATGGAAGGGTCGTGTCAGTTTGCCAAATTAAGTTATTCCATGCAGGCTGCTTTTCGTTATCAGACGCGGCACAAGTGTTTTTCCCAGAAAAAAGGCAAACATACACGCACTTCTTCCTGTAAAACACGTTTGCCGAGGGCCATGACTCCTTGTCAAATCACCCTAGACGCTAAAGTCATTCCCCATGTCTAGTACTCTTGGAAAATGAAACGATGTTATAACATGTAATAATTATTGATGCATTTTGTATTAAACATTACAAAACACGCCGATCAAACGACGGGTCATAATCATGCATCATTGGTTTGTCAAGTTTCGAACGAAAAATACGCTGGTTGAGCAAAATGACCACGTGCGGACTTACGTTCTTACACAATGTACCTTAAGGTGGTTCCCTCGATTTTTCTGTACAAGGATAAAACATGTTTGTAAATCGCGTATCCCCCATGGCATACAAGTGTATAAATCTTATTGGGGTTGTCTTGGTGCTCGATCCTCGCGACAGATGAAATATGATGGTGAAGATATAGTTCACCATGGGCAGTGTCGGCATCTAGAACATGTGTACTTTGTTATGATTACAGGGGTTCTACTCTGGCATAACCCAAGGCTTGAAACATTGTTTTATTGTTAAAATTTAGTTTATGGAACTTCAAATGGCCAATTCTTTTAATATTTTTGCCAAATAACTTTTATTTTGTGTAGAAAAGATCATTCTGTCTAATGCAGCAAATCCGGATTATTCCAAAATTGTAGGATCCCTGTAATGTCGATGTTCAATGGTTGCTTAACTACGATAAGATTAGAATGTTTATTATTTATTTTATTTCGGGAGGTTTCTGGCTCAAACTTAAGAATTCTAAATGAACTTCCAAAAAGCAACATTATATGTCTGCTTCTATTTGATATTTTAAGCTATGAAGATCTAAACATATTTTACTTAACGATACAGAAACCTTTTTGTTGAAATCAACTTGTACTGACAATTCAGGATCGTATTCTTAATCGTATTCTATGGTTAGGTAGGGCCCCTGCCCGATGGGCTGAAACAAAGGACCCCGCCTACTGGGATAAGTAGAGCCCCCGCCTACTGGGTTTAGTAGGATCCCGTCTACTGGGTTAAGTAGAGTCCCCGACTACTGGGTTTAGTAGGGTCCCGCCTACTGGGTTAAGTAGAGCCCCGTCTACTGGGTTTAGTAGGGTCCCGTCTACTGGGTTAAGTAGAGCCCCCGCCTACTGGGTTTAGTAGGGTCCCGTCTACTGGGTTAAGTAGAGTCCCCGACTACTGGGTTTAGTAGGGTCCCGTCTACTGGGTTAAGTAGAGCCCCCGACTACTGGGTTTAGTAGGGTCCCGTCTACTGGGTTAAGTAGAGCCCCCGTCTACTGGATTTAGTAGGGTCCCATCTACTGGGTTAAGTAGAGCCCCCGTCTACTGGATTTAGTAGGGTCCCGTCTACTGGGTTAAGTAGAGTCCCCGACTACTGGGTTTAGTAGGGTCCTGTCTACTGGGTTAAATAGAGCCCCCGTCTACTGGGTTTAGTAGGGTCCGTCTACTGGGTTTAGTAGAGCCCCCGCCGTGCCTTCTTGGTTAATCCCAGTCTACTGGGTATAGAGGTCCGCCTACTGGGTTAAGTAGAGCCCCCTACTGGGTTTAGTAGAGCCCCGGCATACTGAATTTAGTAGAGCCCCGCCTATTGGGTTGGGTAGTAACTACCCAACCCAATACTTGTAGTTTACTCGTTTGCATAAATGAGTGGTAGATTTATTTTATATGTGATTTATAAATGTGCCCATACTCGAATATTTTTAAGTACATTTTGTATTGTTTTAACCATGTATTAGTCGTGATTGTACAGCACTTTTGAACGTGTGTATACATGAAAAAAGGGCTATATAAATATTGTATAATAAATTCTCGTGGTTTATTTATCATAACTATTTTCAGGTCCAAACACACTGATAAATGTTGATATGTCACCATGTAAAACACTACCATGTGTGTTCATGAAAGGTACCAATGCAACAGTAACTATTGACTTCAATACAACTCGGCAAGGTAGGGTGTGTTTTTTATATATACATGTATATTTGATGGTGGTAATTGAATAAGGTGTATAATTGATAATGTGAGTTAATGATGTGGTCTCGACACCTCAATCAGTTAAGAGAGACCAGTTGACATCGGTGCAGATTTTATACAGTATTTGATACGGTCACGGATCGAATCCCTATGTATGTCAACATTGAGACAGAATGCATGTTTGTCAAGAGATTCAACCTTTATACTGTACGACTTTTCTCCCTTTGAATATAGATTGTTGTATGTTCCAGATTAACATCTTGGAATATTTTGGCGCCTGTCAACTTTACAACAGTGTTGTTCGTTTGAATGGTTTTTATTATATAATTACCGTTCGTTTTAAGTCCACGACACAAACATAAGCAGTTTATGTATGTTTATCATTCTATCGTGCTGAAGATTTATAATAGTATACAGTTCTCGAATTGTTTCAACACAAAATGTCTCAACTATGTAACACTTGTAACAAAGCCAGTCGTTTGTATAATTAGTATACCAGCAAGCTAATTGAAGAGATGGAGCTTAATGGAGTGTGGGAACTACCATACATCTCATAAATTGAGTGTGGGAACTACCATACATCTCATTAATGGAGTGTGTGAACTACCATTCATCTCATTAATGGAGAGTGTGAACTACCATTCATCTCATTAATGGAGAGTGTGAACTACCATTCATCTCATTAATGGAGTGTGGGAACTACCATTCATCTCATTAATGGAGTGTGTGAACTACCATTCATCTCATTAATGGAGAGTGTGAACTACCATTCATCTCATTAATGGAGTGTGGGAACTACCATACATCTCATTAATGGAGAGTGGGAACTACCATTCATCTCATTAATGGAGTGTGGGAACTACCATTCATCTCATTAATGGAGTGTGTGAACTACCATACATCTCATTAATGGAGTGTGGGAACTACCATTCATCTCATTAATGGAGTGTGTGAACTACCATACATCTCATTAATGGAGTGTGGGAACTACCATTCATCTCATTAATGGAGTGTGGGAACTACCATACATCTCATTAATGGAGAGTGGGAACTACCATACATCTCATTAATGGAGTGTGGGAACTACCATACATCTCATTAATGGAGTGTGGGAACTACCGTTCATGGAGTGTGGGAACTACCATACATCTCATTAATGGAGTGTGGGAACTACCGTACATCTCATTAATGGAGTGTGGGAACTACCATACATCTCATTAATGGAGTGTGGGAACTACCATACATCTCATTAATGGAGTGTGGGAACTACCATACATCTCATTAATGGAGTGTGGGAACTACCATACATCTCATTAATGGAGAGTGGGAACTACCATTCATCTCATTAATGGAGAGTGGGAACTACCATTCATCTCATTAATGGAGTGTGTGAACTACCATACATGTCATTAAGCTCAGGGCTCATTAAGGAAACAACTTCGTGCTTTAGTTCTCTATTTACATTGTATAGATACATGTATTTCCCTCTTGAAGACACATGCTTAGAGGCCCTATGATGTTACAGTGTGTATTTATTCATGTCTGATTGTTTCAGTGAATGAGATAACAACTAAAGTGTTTGGTATAGTTGCTGGTATACCTATACCGTATCAGTTACCTAAAGCTGATGGATGTGATGGCTGCAATCTCCAGTGTCCCTTACAACCAGGCACACATAAATATGTCAATGTATTCCCTGTATTAAAGGAATATCCTGATGTAAGTACATGTATACACATGCTTTATTTGTTTATTCGGGTTTAATGACATGTCTCAAACATTATTCAAGTTTAATATCTAGGACAACTGTTTCTCTCAACCAGTTGATCCTTTACCAGTACTAACTACCACTTTGACAAGGAACCAGTAACTTCTCTTGCTCTAGCAGGTATATAATACCAGCAGCACTAAGGCTATGACTCTGTCTCTCAGTTTCATCAAAGACAACAACATACAGACCAAAATAGTTCATGAACATGAATTACTTAGGTTATAAATATGAAAAAAGAATGAGTACAAAAACATCAGGAGAATATATACGCATTTATTGCACTATCAACAACAATATATAACTCTGAATAAATTAACCAGGTCCCCTTCCTTACCTTCCATCAGCATAATTTGATTGAATCAATAAGTTGACTTTTTCTCTACACTTTAGTTGACAAGTTTTCAAATTAAGTCTGGAATAAGATTATGTATAACTTGACCAGATTTAGTAGGCACTCAGGACATATTCTGTGAATATTTCGGACAAAGTCCGAATTTATTTTTAGACTATAAACAAAATTTTTCGATAAGTACCGACTACGCTTACGGAAAATAATACACGCTTCCGAAGTTTAATGAGTGCCTACTAAATCTGGTCAAGCTATACAAAACATACTGTAAACACTATAACAGTCATATAGTGTTGGAAATGACAGTTTCAAGCATGACTTTCTTGTGGAAATTCATATATTCTGCACATGAAGTTTGTAGAGTATTCATGCATAAAGGTTGAGACCAGGTTAATTTATCCAGACTATACATGACAGAACATTCATACATGTTGCATATCGACGGTGCCAAACCAAAACCATGTAACTCAATTTTGGTGCGAAAACTTTTTAGCATCTGCTAGACGTCCCGCGCATTTCTGTCTTTTCGCCATCTAAATAGCCAATCGCATTACTTCAATTCAGTCAGATGAAGAATTCTGTTTTTTGATTGGATTGCGGTTGAAACGAAAACACCGTAAGTCGATTTTCCGCTGTTTCAGTCAATGTGGTTGCAGCGAGTCTTTTTGTACTTGATGTACAATTTAAAATCTTGTAGGGTGTCATTTCATTACAAGACATCTGTATTATTTCAACGGAGTAAATACGTTTTTTTCGTCTCCTGAAAAGTTGTCTTTTTGCAGTTACGGGGTTTTGGTTTGGCATTGTCGATATATTAATTCAAATCAGTATATTAATGGCAAATCTACATGCATAAGAAAAGCTTACAAAACCAAGTTAAAATGAACAATATTGCCTACTAAGTGCGTATTTGTGGCTCAACATTAATAGCAAATTTGATGTTTTTAGATAATTATGTCATGCATGCACATTTGTATATCCTGACAATGAATCAGGAACAGACATATGGAACTAGTGTTTCCTTAAACATGTTATATGATCCACACATTCTGAACTCCAAATAGTTGCATTTTACCAAAATCCATGAAATATCATTGCTGGCTTAGAATGAGAGGGTTGTAAGTGCTACATTGCACCTTATAATACCCGAACATATTTAAAATTTGTATCACAAGAGGCTTATAATAAGCCTGTTTTCATCAAAATTGGAACATATTATGTTGACCAAACTTAAAATGAAAACTCTTTTTTCAATAAGTAATTTAAAGAGTAGTTTTCAGACAGTTTTTCTTGTTTTCTTAAAAAATGATGTTTCTGTACTTAGAATCATCTCATTCTAAGCCAATGTCATGTCCATGAAAACCAGTTATATTACAGTATTTAAGTGATGACTGACGTATGTTGTAATATATTTCCAGATCAAACTTGCTGTAAAATGGGAATTGGTGGATAAGAATGAAAATCAGCTGCTATGTTTTGTGTTTCCTATGGAGATTAATGGATAATGATAACTATATGTAATCAGACCTTACATAAAATATTGTTAGTTTCCTCTCACACAATTAATGTCTATTAGGCGGGTAAATAGGCAGGAAACATATGATTATATAGTTTTTTGTAAAAGCAATATGGAACAACATTTGCTAATTTTATCCCTAAGAAATATTTGTCAAATTTCTCAACATCTTTTTTTCGGGAAGGGACGGTCTTGGCAGGCAAACAATGAGAGGGGGAACAGACGATATTATGGCAGTCATTGGTGGATATGTAACATTAACAAATGTTGCAACTTGATTTCAAGGAATTTTAAAATGACACTGTTAAAGGAATGGCACTATAAAAATAAACCAAGCAGTTGAAATATATTTGCTAAAATACACGAAGATGCATGTCAAGTGAAAAAGCCATGAGAAATAATGTGCACTAAATTGAGCATATACCATCAAACCAATATTTCAACATGTTAGATCAATGCTATGAAATTACTTGGAATAAAGAGATATATCAGCTAACTTATTGTTTCTTCTATCTCCATAATGTAAATGCTTTATTCAGCAAATGGTGAAATATGTGAACAGATTTGTCTGACCTCCCATACAAGCGTCAAGTTTAGATATATTCCAAGATGGTTCTCGACATTAGATGTTAGCAGTTCTCAAGAACTGAAATAGTCAAGAAAATCATAGGGTTAAAGTGACTGAAATATCAGGAACAGAACAGAAACTAAACATATGTCCTGGATGCCCAAGCTAAGTGCTGTTTTCAGACGCCTTAGTATAAAGCAAATTGAATAATTTGAAACCAAGTTTATAATTGCCTAAATATAACATTAATCAGATGACAAAAACTGGGTCTAAATCTGTGACATTGACCCTAGGGCTAGGATGGGTCTCAAACTGTGACATTGACCCTAGGGCTAGGCTGGGTCTCAAACTGTGACATTGACCTCAGGGCTAGGGACCATAGGGTGTGAAAGTGAATGTTTTTAAAAGTTTGAAGTCTTTGGGATTTTTCACCCATGCCTCAAACAAGAAATTTTGGAGCACAACGTATGCATACACAGGGTGACAAATGACCAATAATGCAGATCTAATATCATCTATACAAAATAAAGAGCAAATTTAGTACCAGGCCCGGTGATTATACACATTGGAGTATGTACTCTATGCTCCAACTCATACTCTGTACTCCAATTGAACTATTTCTTAGTCACAAAAACTGCTGTAACTCCTTCATCACTGAATGGAAACATATGTAATGGGGGGTTCATTTTCTTAGTTAGATCATTTGCTACAAGTTTGTGTTGGTTTTGATGCAAAATTCTAAAATAATGTTTTTCAAGTTGGAGCATAGAGTATGAGTATGAGAAATGTTTATAATCACCGGGCCAGGTTAGACAGGTAAATATCTGTCCAGCAGGAATACCATAATCAAGTTATATATTTAATGTGAAAGTTCAATATACAATTTCATTATTTCTGTTGAACAAACACATACAAGACAAATTATTTTGTTTCAGAAAAAAATGAAAGAAGAACACTAATTGAGAATATTAGGGGTTTTAAACAAAGAGAGACGATTCTTATAATTTCATATGGTGTTATAGAACACTTTCAGGTGAAAATGGACATTTTGCATGTGCAATAAATCACACAGAGATATTTTGTTGAAACTGAAGCGAAAAATTATCTAATGGATATGAAAGCATAATTGTTTTTCAGTTTTTGAAACTTTTTAAAACAAGAGCTGTCTCCATAGGACGACACATGCCCCCGTGCATGCTTTGATAGTAACGTAACGTTAAGATATCAGCACCGTCACAGATGTGTCATAATATATTGGGCAAATGTGATATTGACATATTTTTCTTTGTGTAAAGGGCCATAACTCTTAAGCGTGTAGGTCAATTTGAAATCTTGTTATCTAACATGACCTAGATCTTATGGCCGTACACCTTTTCATGTTTCAAAAGGTTTGACGAAGATCCGATGACAAATGCTTGAGTTATTGAGCGGAAACGGGAAGAAACACCATTTTTCTATGTGTGAAGGCCCGCAACTCTGAAGTGTCTTGGTAAATTTGAACGGTTACCGAACCTGACCGAGATCTTATGGCCTTACACCTTTTCATGAAGTTTGGCGAAGATCCGATGACAAATGCCTGAGTCTCCATAGGACGACACATGTTAAGAAAGGACATTTATGATATCAGCACCGTTACAGATGGGTCACAATATATAGGGCAAATATATGAACTTTAACAAATATATGTGATATTGACATGTTGGCTTGACATGTCACCTTTATTTGAGTAGTTATCGACTCTTGATAATGAATTTGATGGCAACAATGGAAACTGAACAAAAAAAAATTCAAACAATACCCGTATTATCAAAGTTGTTGGCCATTTCCACATGAAACCCAGGTATGGTCACTGTAATATGCCACTGTTGTTGTTGGTCTTATTCCTAGTAGTCCAGAAAGATAGAGATGATCCAAACAAGATCCTAATGAATGTGTTGGTGTATGTACATACTGTCGGAACCCCTTTGCTGACAGACTTTGGCATATTTGTGGTGTAGGGTTGGCAAGTGCATTTTGATTGAAATCACCAGTAATGACAATACATGTAGGTTGGCTTTCATCAATATATATCTGTTGTATTTGTGCTAGCAGGTGAGTCTCTAGGTGTACATGTGTGTTGTCTGCTGATGGTGAGCTGTAGACTGCTATCACATATATTGTATCCTCCGATGTGGTTTTAAGCTCACATGTTAGTGTTTGTAATAAATGGTCAGAGTAAGAAGATATCTTCGTAAATGCAGTAAATGCAGTACACTTAGCAAGTATGGCAACTCCACCACCACGACCACCGTGTTCACTACGTTTATCCGATCGGTCGATGTAGTAAGTATCAGTGAAGCCATTAAAATCAGCATTGCTGTTGTTAAGCCATGTTTCTGTTAACACAATCACATCAGACTTCACTGCAATGGGGTCACTGATGAGGTCTAAAACGGCTAGGTCAATTTGACTGGTTATCGAACTTGACCTAGATCTCGTAGCCTTACACATTTTCATGAGGTTTGGTGAAGATCCGATGACAAATGCTTGAGTTATTGAGCGGAAACCAAAAAAAACGCCATTTTTCTATGTGTCAAGGGCCGTAACTCTAAAGTGGCTACGTCAATTTGACTGGTTATCAAACCTGACCTAGATCTCGTAGCCTTTCACATTTTCATGAGGTTTGGTGAAGATCCAATGACAAATGCTTGAGTTATTGAGCGGAAACAAAAAAAAACGCCATTTTTCTATGTGTCAAGGGCCGTAACTCTGAAGCGGCTAGGTCAATTTGACTGCTTATCGAACTTGACCTAGATCTCATGGCCTTACACATTTTCATGAAGTTTGGTGAAGATCGGATAAACACTGCTTGAATTATTGAGCGGAAACGAATCCGGACGGACGGACGGACAGACGGACTGACGGACGGACTGACGGTGCGATTTTAATATGCCCCCGAACCATCGGTTCCGGGGGCATAAAAATATCATCTGATATAGCTCTATACACTTTAAGAGAAGCATGAATTCTTAATCTAGAAAGTGATCAATAATAGCCTCCAAATATCCAAATGAATATCTAATAGCATGAGAACCACAATATGATAAACACTATATTATATACCTAGAATCCGACATACCATACACACATTGCCTACAGGCTTCAGTAAATATCTACTACAATAATCAATAGAGAATAATTCCATTATAAAACCTTAACATGTTTACAGCAGTAAAACAAACATGCAATCACTAACAATAAGTACATTGATATACTGCTTGCTTAGAATGAGAAGGTTCTACATGTTATTACTATTTATGCCTTAGATTAATACAAAATTGAAATCTGCATCATAAGGTGCTTCTTGTGAGACTATTTTCATGAAAATCGAAAATTGTCATGGTGACCCAAATGAAGTCGGAAAAGCTTGCTGTTCCATAAGTAAAAAGTAAGTTTCAGACAGTTGTTTCTTGTTTTCTCCAAATATTGATTTTGTATTTACAACCTTCTCATTCTAAGTTCTAAGCCAGTGATGCATACACTCAACCACTATTTAATTGGTCACTTTCCAACCCCCCCAATATTTTTAACTGTGACCATTATATATGATATCTGCACATAAAAGTATATGAACATGCAAAATTGATAGCATGACTGACCATTCATACTTTAACACTTACTTTTATTTTTAAGTAGTTGATGTGTGCAAAAATATCATCAAGATATTGTCACAGTTAAAAATTTGGAGTTTTGAAAAGTGACCGATTAGAAAGTGGTTGAGTGTAAGTCACATTACAGAGTGGGGTGTAAATGGCAGGACCTATTGTTGTGCTGACCAACAAAATGATAGGAGTCATCTACTGACTATGTACAGACAATAATGACATGAGCATTTGACCAGTAGCCAATCCAAATGACAGAATCTGCCACTAACTGAACATTTATAGGTTAATAACAAAACCTATTCATCCACATACAACTATCCTGTTCCCCTGTTTAAGTGAAGAAATAAAACCAATCTTTTTATCAAAACAATACGGACACACCCACTTCATTGAACAGTGACATAACAAGCATATACACTAACAACAATTCAACACAGAAGAATTATTTCATTGTATCAGGAAAAGAGCCCATTTGTTTCATAATTAAAGTAGTAGCAATTTCTTTGATATAGTCCTCTCTGTATTGATGAATGGCTTGTCTGAAGCTGTGTCAGGTGTATTTGGTGGTGTTTCATACATTGCTTTCACCATTTCATTATTCTCTGATTGCTGGTAGATCTCATATGCTTGTGATAGACTTCTGGCCTTCTCTAGTAAACTGTCACATGTCTGAAATATAGCATTAATAGTTTCTAACAACAGAAAAAACCTTAAATACTACAGTATGATAATTATATTGTAGCTGGATGGTCAATACAATACAGCTGCCTCTTGACACTCTATGCCAGTATACCAAGTGCCATTGATGTATGACCAATGGTATATCAGAAACTTGCCAAACAACTTCAAAGGCAGGAGACATCAGTTTTATGCAGTACAATAGCTCTACTTATTCTTCAAAGAGTCAATGTTAAACAAGAGCTGTCTCCATAGGACGACACATGCCCCCGTGCATGCTTTGATAGTAACGTAACGTTAAGATATCAGCACCGTCACAGATGTGTCATAATATATTGGGCAAATGTGATATTGACATATTTTTCTTTGTGTAAAGGGCCATAACTCTTAAGCGTGTAGGTCAATTTGAAATCTTGTTATCTAACATGACCTAGATCTTATGGCCGTACACCTTTTCATGTTTCAAAAGGTTTGACGAAGATCCGATGACAAATGCTTGAGTTATTGAGCGGAAACGGGAAGAAACACCATTTTCTATGTGTGAAGGCCCGCAACTCTGAAGTGTCTTGGTAAATTTGAACGGTTACCGAACCTGACCGAGATCTTATGGCCTTACACCTTTTCATGAAGTTTGGCGAAGATCCGATGACAAATGCCTGAGTCTCCATAGGACGACACATGTTAAGAAAGGACATTTATGATATCAGCACCGTCACAGATGGGTCACAATATATAGGGCAAATATTTGAACTTTAACAAATATATGTGATATTGACATGTTGGCTTGACATGTCACCTTTATTTGAGTAGTTATCGACTCAAAACAGAAAAAACACCATTTTTCTTCGCATCAAGGGCTGTAACTCTGAAGCGGCTAGGCCAATTTGACTGGTTGTCGATCTTGATCTAGACCTTATAGCTGTACACTTTTTCATGAGGTTTGGTGAAGATCAGATGATAAATGCATGAGTTATTGAGCGGAAACCAAAAAAAAACGCCATTTTCCTACGTGTCAAGGGCAGTAACTCTAAAGTGGCTACGTCAATTTGACTGGTTATCAAACCTGACCTAGATCTCATAGCCTTTCACATTTTCATGAGGTTTGGTGAAGATCCAATGACAAATGCTTAAGTTATTGAGCGGAAACCAAAAAAAACGCCATTTTTCTATGTGTCAAGGGCCGTAACTCTAAAACGGCTAGGTCAATTTGACTGGTTATCGAACTTGACCTAGATCTCGTAGCCTTACACATTTTCATGAGGTTTGGTGAAGATCCGATGACAAATGCTTGAGTTATTGAGCGGAAACGGGAAGAAACACCATTTTCTATGTGTGAAGGCCCGCAACTCTGAAGTGTCTTGGTAAATTTGAACGGTTACCGAACCTGACCGAGATCTTATGGCCATACACCTTTTCATGAAGTTTGGCGAAGATCCGATGACAAATGCCTGAGTCTCCATAGGACGACACATGTTAAGAAAGGACATTTATGATATCAGCACCGTCACAGATGGGTCACAATATATAGGGCAAATATTTGAACTTTAACAAATATATGTGATATTGACATGTTGGCTTGACATGTCACCTTTATTTGAGTAGTTATCGACTCAAAACAGAAAAAACACCATTTTTCTTCGCATCAAGGGCTGTAACTCTGAAGCGGCTAGGCCAATTTGACTGGTTGTCGATCTTGATCTAGACCTTATAGCTGTACACTTTTTCATGAGGTTTGGTGAAGATCAGATGATAAATGCTTGAGTTATTGAGCGGAAACCAAAAAAAAACGCCATTTTCCTACGTGTCAAGGGCAGTAACTCTAAAGTGGCTACGTCAATTTGACTGGTTATCAAACCTGACCTAGATCTCATAGCCTTTCACATTTTCATGAGGTTTGGTGAAGATCCAATGACAAATGCTTAAGTTATTGAGCGGAAACCAAAAAAAACGCCATTTTTCTATGTGTCAAGGGCCGTAACTCTAAAACGGCTAGGTCAATTTGACTGGTTATCGAACTCGACCTAGATCTCGTAGCCTTACACATTTTCATGAGGTTTGGTGAAGATCCGATGACAAATGCTTGAGTTATTGAGCGGAAACCTAAAAAACGCCATTTTTCTATGTGTCAAGGGCCGTAACTCTAAAGTGGCTACGTCAATTTGACTGGTTATCAAACCTGACCTAGATCTCGTAGCCTTTCACATTTTCATGAGGTTTGGTGAAGATCCAATGACAAATGCTTGAGTTATTGAGCGGAAACCAAAAAAACGCCATTTTTCTATGTGTCAAGGGCCGTAACTCTGAAGCGGCTAGGTCAATTTGACTGTTTATCGAACTTGACCTAGATCTCATGGCCTTACACATTTTCATGAAGTTTGGTGAAGATCGGATAAACACTGCTTGAATTATTGAGCGGAAACGAATCCGGACGGACGGACGGACTGACGGACGGACGGTGCGATTTTAATATGCCCCCGAACCATCGGTTCCGGGGGCATAAAAAACAGTAGTCAATAAACGCTTAGGTCATAGAGAAAACCTTGTCCATGAGTCAAATCAGGAGCTACAATTCTGTAACGTTGATATGTTGGATAGTGCTACATGGCTTTGACAATGTAGGATTTTTCAGATAGTCAATGCCAAGTACCAAAAAGTGGCCTTACCCCCAAAAATAGTATGCACAAAATGTTTTTGCATAAAATGGTTCTTTAACATAGTGATTATTCTAGGACCTGAAAAAGGGCAGGGTGCTATAAAAATAGGGCAGGGTGGGTCTAGGGGGGTCTGTGGGCTTGCTCCCCCGGAATTTTTTTCAAAATATGGATCCATCAGGCGCATTCTAGGCGTCCTGAGGTACTTAAAATGATATTGAAATAAGACAGATTTTGAGGCATTATCAGCATAATTTTCACACAGACAGACCCCCATGGTGTGTCACAAGTATGGTAACTTCACTCCGCTGGGAGGCTCTTAGCTTTCACCACCGAGCTTTTCAAGATCATGGAAATACCAAGTTGTGTCCAGCATCACCAGACCTTGTGATTGCGGGACCGGAGTCTGAGTGACCCATTGGCTAGCTTTATGTTCCAACAGCCAATGCTTCAATATACAAGCATTTCTCTTCCCGAGAACTAAACAGGATTGGAATAAACAATCCTCACATTCATATCAAATCTAGAGGCCTTCAAGTTCAGCCTCGGTCCCAGGAGTAGACAGCTGCTGCACATAGGGTGTACATAGTAACTTTAAATTGTAAATAATAAAGTTTATGATGTTATTGTACATACAACTTTCAAGCGGAGGCTGTCTTGTTCAATAAATCATCTGGGACTTAGTACAATCCAGTAGATTGATTTCTGGCCTGTATAATTATAAAGAAGAATCACTTGGGACTAGTCACTATCCCCAGTACTTCCCCAGGTGTTGGGGGCTTCTGTTTCAATTGAGTGGTGGTTTACATGTACTGTATTACTGGTGTTTAACATATGGTGTTATTCCTAGAAAATCTCCTCTGGACAATCAAGTTATCTTCTTTAGGATTTCATATAATATGGCAATGTAAAATTGTTCTTGTTAAATTAAAAAAAATATAAAAATAAAATGTGTTTCTTTGGTGGCATATTAAGGCTTGATATATCGATTCTATTTTGTATTTGACAGCTGATATATCATACCAAACAATGAATGACATACTAGAATCCTCGTATGTAGCGCTTATTTGCCAGAGAATGGCCAATATTCAGCGTAAATAAACTTATCCGAAAATACGTGACTATCCGAACTTAGAAAACTCGCATATCAATGACAGCGTACTTTCGACCATTTAATTCTAATTTATGCGTTTTAACTTTCATAGATTCGTCAAATACACTTAGATTTGCCTTAAAAGTTCGTAGTTTACACACGTCGCCATCGTAAATTCTAACACGGCATATTTTGCAGAACACACGTAGTCACGTGACACGTATGTCGGCATATATTCGCATAAATTCATTTAGCCAGTCTAACGGTGTTCACTTATAAACATTTTTTTAGGTCAATACCATGCAAATATGCGATTTAACATTACAATTGGCCTTTGGATTACGTTTTCCGTCGGCAATTTTACGGATCGACTATTTGTGACTAATTTTAATTTTCGTCAGTCGTACTGCATGGATCAACGCGCATGAGCATAATAAAGGGTAATTAACGGATTAAAACGTGTTCGAGCGGAGGTAATTACTTATTGTTTTCAGTGGATTTACAACACATTGTGACCATTTATGGTCATCTGATCCACGTCTTTTGTTTAATTTCGCACCTCGAGTCGACCCCCTACTGACTTCTTCTCGCCGACGGGGACAATTAACATGTCATTATCAGCAACTTTAATCAAATGTTGTTTGATTGACATGTTGATTTAAGGCATATTTGGACAAAAGGGATGTTCCAAAAGGCGTTTTTGGGCAAAAAGGGCGGTTCAAAAAGGCATACTTGCCAAATTCGGGCAAAAGGGCGGAGTTAAAAACGGGCAGGACGGAGCGCCCTGTTATTCTGTGCTAGAATAATCACTATTTAACATGTCCCTTCATAGAAAATGATGCAACCTTGTCATCATTGAGCATTTTGATAAATTCAAGATAGGCGCAAAGATGGCTGCCAAAAATCGAGAACGTACATATTTATACGATTTTCTAGGTCTGCACCAGTATATATATAACATGTATAAAAGAAATGCCTCGATGAAAATATTTGAGTTTCAACAACTCAAAAGTTTTGGAAAACATTTACGTACAAACAGACAATAGGACTATACCTCCTTCCTCAGTAGATACTGGGGCATAAAAATGAGCACTCAAACACAATGATATGAGAAAGGTCTTACTGGTTTAAGATTGTATGTTTTCTCCGTGGCTTGGTGAAACCTTAAAGTGATATCAGTGAGGGATAAATTCTTCTTGTTGGATTCCTCATTTGTCTCCATAGCCTCACCATCTAGACCATCTAATTCCACACTGACTAGTGTCTGAAACATCATCTCATATGTATACACATACATCCATACAACACATGTATCCAAACTTCATTAACTACAGTCTGTACCTGTATTCAAGGCAAATCTTTTATTCCATTGATGAGTACAACTGTTAGAATATTAGCATAACTCAAGCTGCTATGAAAGAATATTTTTCGGTAGCAAGAATTGAAGAAATTAACTTAAATTTATCAAATTTACCAAGTTTGAGTTGCAACATATTTAACCCCTCCCTAGGGTCCAAACCCCATTCATCTGACCCATAAAACTAGTGGCCGAATTAAAGAGGCATTCCCTAAAACTAGCACATTTTTCTCCCTTCTATCACATCAAATGAGCTAAATGTACAAAGCGCTATCAGTTAACATAATTTGCCAGAAGAGGTGTGCGCAAATATGTCTCTATAATGTCAAAAATATATTTAAATCACCAACAATAATTTATCGCTTCCAGCGATTTATTATTATGTGGTCAAAGGGAAACAACTTGTGACTATTTTGGCTCATTACGGAAATGTGTTTTCATTCTTTTCTCAGTATTTAGTGGGAGCTTTTTGTTGAAAGTTAGGGAGTTTAAGCAAAAATGACATTACAGGCTTTGCGAAAGTGAGAAAAAAAGGCCGGACATCTGGTCCGGCATAAAACAAAGTTGGCCGGACCGAATCAATTTTGGCTGGACCGAACAATATTAATAGGAAACAGTTAAAAAACCAAATGTTTTAACAATCTATCATTAAAAATGGACAAAGGAACAATAAAACAACACTTTGGAAAAAATAAACAACTGTTAGGTAACTGTTGTAGACTTAATTAATTGCCGACGCTGATTGAAAATTTAGCGACTGTCCATGAAGAGTTAATCGTCTGAAGTTAATCTCTTTAATTGATGATACACACATTTTCAGACCGCTGTTTATATGGACACTCATCGGCAATTATAAACGGATTATCTCGCAAACTGTGACATACACAGGTGAGCTTATCATCGTTTGTTTGTTTAACACCGTTATTGACCTAATAGTGTGACACGTGGACTGTGTCTATCAGTTTTCGGTCACTTAGCGCTGAGGACAACCGTTCGTCAGAAAATCAGTCCAGGTAAATCCTCGCGCGGTCTCAACCATACTTATTGTAGCAACAGGATTTTCCGAATTTCCGTAACTTGTTTCTCAAAATCTTTTTTTGTTGAGATTTGTATTCACAAAATGTGTTTCGGAAAATAACATACAGTATAAGTATTTGTCAAATCAGCGTCTTTTTGCAAATTAGTTCTCTTTCCGTCCTTTAAAAACCAACCTGCGCTTCGTACCGACAAATTTTGTTCCAGACGATAGGAAAATTTTGATGGACATTCGGACCGATGAGCTATAATTTTTGTCGGACCGAACTGATTTTCACCGGTCCGACGACTTTCGCGAAGACTGTAATGATTCTTATTAAATGTATATTTCTGAATCGATTTAAACGATCAAAGTTAAAGGGAACACCTGTTTAAAGTGTCTATCTCTCTCTCTGTATATATACATGCCCTATATTTAACTAAGTAAGGGAGACAACATATCAGTCTACTCTTTTTTCATGGAATAATTTCCCTTTGCATCTCCAAACATTCACTGTATCGACATTATCTAAACTTTATATTTGTTTTCCGGATTTGTGCTGTCACAATGCGCAAAATATTCCGAAAATGTCAGGGGGGTAGAATCATATAGCATATAGAGCAACCAGGTACTTAAATCGTGTTTATTTTTTCCAAAAGGGACAAATTCATAAAAAGTGTTGCTGTAACACAATAATAACACTATTTTACAAACTTGCCAAGCATGTTAATGCAAAAATCGTATGTTTAACTAAAAAAATAAATATGGGGATTTTTTTCAAATAAGTTGTTATTTACTAGTAAGAAAAAAAGACAACAAGTTATAATATTCATTGAAGGTTTATGCGTTTTACCTGTTGAAACAAGAATGATTTTACATTGCCTGCTATAGGCCCTAATACGTTTTTACCCCCTGACCGCAAAATTCAGGAGTCCAGAATGAGAAAACGGGTGAAATTCTGTACATAATGTTGATACTGAGAATAGATACATGAAATAAAGGGCAGAATAAATTCTAGCAAAAGTTCAGCTCTATATACCAAAAAGAGTTTATATCTAGTTGTAAGCCAAAAGTGACAGTTTAAGAAATACTAAATTACAAACATACTGCGTATTTCAGCTCGGGTCTAATCAAACATTTCATCTTTCTATTTGCTTTTTTGGGTGCAGTTTTGCGTAGTTGTGTTGTTGTGACAACTTGCTGACAAAATGTATCCATCAGTTCATGCTCAATATAGTGTTCTTTTGCCGAATCAAATGGCTCACATTCTGTCAAAATAAAATTTTGAAAACATTCATTATACATGATTTTAGGCCTAATAAATATATATACAAGTTTGTTTTCTCATTCCTGTAACATGTTAAAAAAGATGGGTTGATTGGTAGGTATTTTTTTTTAATTTGGAAAGGGCACATCCTTTGGTCCGAACAACCAAATTATGTCACAGATTTTGGTCTGCAGCCCCAACCTCTATCATTATATAATAAATAATAAAATGATGAAACACAAAATATAAATTAATATTTTTGTTGCTACAGTCTAGACTACAATTTATTTGTACATCCCAGACGAGGATTCGGAGGAATGGCATGATTGGCTTGGTTGCAGCGTTGATTGTGGCGCGTGTCTTCTTCTTTAAGATAATTTGCAGGGTCCACTCTGGGGCATTATCACAACTTAAGAGACAGGTCAAGGTCAGTAGACCTGGGAGATACAAGGAATCCGAGTGTGTTACCTTTAAGTACCCTTTTCAAAATTTTGAATGGATGAGTTTGTTCTATAACGTACCCAGTGTAAAGCACCGATACTGTACATGCGAGAGTACCTTTAGGTTTCCAGGGCCCTAGCTGCACTATAGGGGAAGGGGGCCGTGGCCCTCAGGTAGGGGAATTTCGCGTCATTTTGAAGAAAAAGTGGAATTTAGGTTTATTTTTAAAAACTGCCTCATAACCATGCACTAAACCTTTAAAGCTTAAAATAGCTTTATTAAAAAAAAAAAATTGTTCTGGAGGGGAATTTTTATCAAAAATAGGGGGAAAAGTATATTATTTCAGGAGGGGACTGGGGCCGAATTTCGGCCCCAAAAAACGTCAAATGAGTGCCCTGGTTTCCAACGAGTTCATCTTTAGAAATGGGTGAGAAACACTCAACAGGGTTTCAGAAAATGACCAAGTGTTTGTATGGAATATTGCTCCTGACGCACTCTAGACTGACTATTCTCATGCTCTGTCTAAAGTTTCTAAACTTACCAGAAGAAGTTCCCATATCTTGGAAATCTTTTACATTTTGTCCATCAATACTTGTGTTTGTTAAGAGTATTTTTTTGTATGCCTGTAATATAATATCAAAGCATTGTTACTAAACATTAGGACTTTGTCCTCAAAAAGTTTGTTTCCTTGCAAGTGTATTAAACCTGACCGACTGTCATGTTCTACCTCCAACCGAAAAAAATATGGGCGACAATGATATCAAATTTGTCGTAGTCACACTTTTTTAATTTGTAGAAATTAGAATGCGTTTACAAACGAGAGTTCCAGGACGAATGCAAGACCCGGAGAACCGACTGCAGGACATATACTCATACATTGTGCTTATAATTACCACCGGCAGAACACTAAATATTAAATCAATTACTGGACCTGCTTCCTGTCATACGAGTACAGTACCACAGTACTTGGTCCAGGCGCTGTCATAAATTTTAAACTGTCACTTTTAAGTTCTAAGGCTTTTAGAAATCAACTTATTAAATCATTTAATGTTCTTCAAAAGGCCTTAAATTATGGATTCCTTGTGGATAGGCGTTTAAGAAAATATCGTAGGCAAAATAAAAATTAAAGCGATAAATATTGCCGGACATTGGTACGAAAAGTCTAGTGGGTCGACAGGACTCGGGGTTAAACCATTAGCAGAAACTTGTTTACCTCAACAAACTTCGCCACGTAGAACTCAAATTCTTTCTCGGTAAATACATCGCTAAGATACCGTCTTGAATTATCTTCTACACATTTAAGAATTGTAATGACACTACTGCGATGGCATTCAATCCTAGTTTTATTCGGTGAATTATTTTGAAGACTGTCCGCCATTTCGGTATACCCACTGCGCATGCGTATTACGCCAAACACTAAAAGCCGTACTATCCGGTATCCTATTTATCGAAACAGTTGTTTGGGTTACCGGTTGTTTTGCAACAAAATACTTCAAAACATCACTGTCTCGCATTGTATCAAGAACATTATGTATATATTTCTCTATGTTTGATATCATATAATATGAATACTTTCTCGCCATTTATCACCATGCTATTTAATCAGTTGTATTATTGTTGTTTTGTAAAAAGTCCTTTTCAGGACTAAATATGCAAATAAAATCTATTCTATTCTATGCTATCAAGACGAGTAACAAGTGACTGATATGTGGTCGTTTTATTTATAAATTATTATGTTAAAGTCATCACTTGCTTTTGGTGATTCTATTGTAGACTCTACAGTATTCGTCTATTTGTAAATTTAAAACATTCATTGAAAATAATTATATATAATAGATCTAGTAAATTAGTCCCCTGTTTGGTGAGAATAGTACTTTGTATCTGTGTGTCTAAGTTCCTTCGTTGCCTAGCAACTAGAAACCAAAGTAACTGTAACACTAGTTTATTTTTAACTTAATATATAATCTAAACTTTCAACTCAATATAGTAAGGCCATACCAAATCGAATTTTCGTTTAGCGTCCGCTCTAAGTTCGAAAACCTATCTAGCTTCCTGAGACAAAAAAAAACAAAACACTCGAAAACAAATCAAGTCATATGACTTCTATCCTCCTCATGATACATGTAGGCCTATGGCTAACAAATATAGCTACCAAGTATTGTCAATCATTATAACTTACTGCAATAACTTAAACATACCTTAGGATACCTTAGGATCTTCTGTGGACGCAGGTTATAAAACCTCTATATCCACATCTTCTTCCTGTATGATCTTGTCTCCTCTTGCACTTATGAATTTGAGGTCCACTTTATGGTTAAATTTTAGTTCTTGCCCCCAGTGTTTATCTAATCTAATTTCAAACTGTAACACTTTCTCAGTAGACACTATAGTTTGTGGAAGGCTATTCCATGCATCTACAATCCTGTTGGTGAAGTAGAATGTTCTTTTGTTGGTCTTACATTGTTTTTTCTTAAGTATCAGGTTATGTCCTCTTGTGTTTGTCTGTATCGCTTCTTCTAGAAATCCCTCTGTGACGTTGGTATCGTAAATTCCTTTCATAATTTTGAACACTTCAATCATATCTCCCCTTTCTTCAGTATTTTAACGTTGGCATGTTTAGTTTCTTCAATCTTTCTGAGTAGTCAAGGTCTCGCAGACTTGGTATTAGTTTCGAGGCTCTCCTCTGAACATTCTCAATTGTTTCTATGTCCTTCTCTTTGTATGGTGACCATACTGCTTGTGCGTACTCTAGATTCGGTCTTACTAACGCCTGGAATAGGTATTTAAAGGTTTGTTCGTCCAGGTACGAGTACGATCTTCTTATCAATCCCATGATTCCATTCGCTATGTTGACTTTTTGTTGTATGTGTTGTTCAAAGTTAAGGAGATCATCTACTTCAACTCCGATGTCTTTTTCACAGTTCAAGTTTTCTAGTATTGTCTTATCCCCCTCTGTTGTGGTCATGTGGTAGTTGACTGTACTCTCATCCTGCATTCGTTTCTTATTGGTCAGTCGTAGTACCTTGCATTTCTTTGGATGGAATTTTAATAACCCGCTGTCAGACCATCTCTACAATGCTTGTAGGTATATTTGTAGATTGTGTCTATCTTCTTCAGTCTTGATCTCAGTGAATATCTTGGTGACGTCTGCAAACAGGTACGTTGGAGATGATACACAGTCAGGCATGTCATTGATGTATATTACGAACAAAATGGGTCCGAGCACACTGTTTGTTTAAAAGCTACTGATGTGTAGGGGTTGGGGACATCGATGGTGAATATGTATGATAAGTATGAAATCAATATCTCAAAGGATTCTGAAGATATAAGAGGTTACACATTTTGTTGTTTTTTCTTTCCCAAGATGCCCAAACCTATCAGTCCTCGGACGCTAAACGAAGAGTCAATTTGGTATGGCCTAATATGCTTATAAACACTATAATTAAAGTTGTCGTATCATTCATTACTTTACAAGCAATGCTATCAATTTGGGATAAAAATCCCCTTGAACGTCATTGTTACAAATATCGAAAAGTTGCCATTTGTGAAACAGATTATTTCCTGAGATGCTTTGATAATAATATTATAATGTCATATACTGAATTATCAATGAAATGGCGAAATGCTGGCTTTCCATGCTATCACATGAATCCATGCATGTATCCGTGACATTCGTTTGTCCTGGGCACAGATATTATGAAACACCCGGTATATAGCAAGACAATTTGTTTTTAATTTTTGCATTAGTTTATTTGAAGTATCTCCTTTATTTTAGTTTACTTGTTAATTGCTGTACACTACAGTATTACTGAAGATAATATAATACTAGTGCATGTATTAGTTTATATCAATTAATGCATGTAATAATGACAAAGAGGCTGAGGCCAAACATATCCAACAGTACAGGAAGGTTTGTGCGGCTTCTGTTTAAATGCACATCTTTATACCTAGATATGTAATTGTCTAAACAAAGAGAAATTTCTTTGTATGAGCCAAATGTATACACGATAAGATACTCGTGGGTCTGGAATATCATACCCGTCACTTTTATCGAGCCGTCGTCCAGTTGTATATAGGACGTGAAAGACACCAGTGGGCAGAATAACATATCCGACATTGCTATCGTTTTACATGTCGATCCTATTTCGTTCAGTCCACCTTCAAATGAAATACAGAATGAGGTTTCTTCGATAGGCTGATGCAACGCCGTATTTCCAATCGTCATCTTACAAATGTTGGCTGGGTTTGTATTATACTGGTAAATGCTATGACCAAGCTCTGTGAATATTTCTGTCAGGTTGCTGTTTAGAGTTATAAAGAGAACCCGTTGTATCTCAATATTGACAAGCTGTCTAACCACTCGCACGGTGGGGGATCCAACATATCGATACCAAAATGGGTTATGCATAATTTCATATGTCGAACTTCATGGTGTACATATGTTGTACACATTTTGACGAAAATAATACGAAAGTCTTATTTGTTATCGATTTATGTTACAATCAAATTAATTTGCCCAAATATCTCAATGCAGTGCCACCCTTTATAAATTTCCAAACATGTACATGTAGTTATTTTATCTGTACGTGTAGCAATGACTAAGAAAAACTGATTCTCCGCCAGGAGGTGTGACTGAAAATTCGCGACAGTTTGACCAACACGAGAAAATCTTTTATATTTTCACTTCAGTTGTTTGATTTTTTTATAGAAATATAACATACCTTTCATTACACACATGTTTCAAATTTAACGGCGATTTGTTGGCTAGAAAAATATTTATTGTAAAAAAACAGCATGCTCTACATATGTTGTACGTGTTTTCCATATGTTGGATTGAAAATGTTTAATTTGTCGCTTTTATATTGAGTTTAAATATATTTCCTGGAAAAACACAAACTGAAATCTGTTTAAGTCATCTTCATATCATTTCGTTTTCGTTACACCAACTTATTTACGCACTTACATGTATTTTCATTTCAGCAAATGTCTGCATATCTCACTAATCAAAATGTTTGCTAATTGCAGACTAGACTTGTTATGTATATTTATGCAGTTCCTTTTTCGTTAAAACTGCACACTTACGAATACACTAATTAGGCAAATCATGTTCAGTAATCGGTGGCCCGAAATATAGGAATGAAGAGTTCGAGCAGTCCTATCATCAAACTTTAAGTGTATAGAGCTATATTCTAACAGTCATTCAATGTCAAAATAATTACTTGCATCGTTTTAAGTATGATACTAGACTACCTTAATTGCAAATTAAAACTTTGGATGGGTTCAGTGTACTTTGATTCAATCGTCGAAAAATATACGATTCTTATAGTTTTATAGGGTGTTCTAGAACACTTTCGTATGAACATGGACAGTTTGCATGTCCAATAAATCACAGAAAGAAATTCTGTTAAAACTGAAGCGAAAAATGATCTAATGGATATGAAAGCATAATTGTTTTTCAGTTTATGAAACTTTAAAAAAAATATCTTCCGATATAGCTCTATACACTTTAAATGGATCTACTGACGGCAGATTGATCGCTGAATTGTACGTTACTTCTTTATTATAAAACTGAAGCATATCATGTTGATACTAATTTTCTTAATTAGACAATCGGCTACATATTGGTGTTATTTTCTATGTCAAAATTCTGATTTTTTTCACGTTTCTTCCAAGAATAAAAATGTTGATTGCCATTAAGTAACTCATTGTTTTAACTCAAATTCAAGGTCAATGCATTAGTGCGATACATTGACTGATACATTTGAATGACTTTATTCTGAACTTTGAGCCAATTAAGGTAACACTACATATCAGGAGGTGTTTGCAGTAAAAATGACAAATCAGTTCTTAGAAAGACAGGTAATTGTAATAGTCCGATTTGGTATGAATCTACTGGAATGCATTGAAATTGAAGTTTTTGTATATCAATCTGATTATGCATGACGCTGAGTAAGATAACCTGGCGTTGGTCGATACAGCGTCAGTCAGGAAGTTTTTACAAGAGATAATCAGTGATAAAAACGATGTATGCGATTTAATATTTGACCTTATAAACACCACACGGATGTGTAGATACCAAGTGTTCTTCATCTTTTTTTTTAAACCCAACAGTTATATGTAATCTTGATTCTTCGACTAATTTCAACAAAAATTCATCGACGCTCAAACAAACAAGTACTATTAATAAACTGATTTCTGCAAACCCTGATTATTTACTGTTACTGACTAACCTCCGCGTACAGTTTGACGATACAAGGGCAAAGCGTTCTTCGGTTTTGAACGGAAGCATTTGGTCTAAGAATGGTTAAGGTCACAGTGACCATAACCTTTGACCTGCTGACCTCAAAATATCTAGGAGTCATCGACTGTTTCCGATCAACCTTCATGCAAAGTTTAAAGATCATAGGGCAAAGTGTTCTGGAGTTATTGAACGGAAAGCATTTGGTCTAACGACAGACAGACAGACAAACGGACAGTCACCAGAAAAGCAATATACCACTCATCGATGGTGGCATGATAACTTAAACATATTTCAGTTTCGATTTTTTTCCAGGAAATCCATTTAAACTCAAAATAAAATCGGCAAATTAAACATTTTCAATCCAACATATGGAAAACACGTACAACATATGTAGAGCATGCTGTTTTTTTACAATAAATATTTTTCTAGCCATCAAATCGCTGTTAAATTTTAAACATGTGTGTAATGAAAGGTATGTTATATTTCTGTAACAATAATCAAACAAATGAGGTGAAAATACAAAAGAGTTTCTCGTGGTGTTCAAACTGCGGCGAATTTTCAGCCACACCGCCTGACGGAGAATCAGTTTTTCTCCGTTATTGCTATACGTACAGATAAGATAAACACACGTACATGTTTGGAAATATATAAAGGGTGGCACTGCATTGAGATATTTGGGCAAAACAATTTGATTTTAACATAAACCAATAACAAATAAGAATCTTACATTTTTTTCGTCGAAATGTGTACAACATATGTAGACCAGGAAGTTCGACATATGAAATTATGCGTAACCCATTTTGGTATCGATATGTTGGATCCCCCACCGTGACTCGGATATTCAAAACCGAATTTATAATCTCTATTGGGTTATCTAAAAACGAGAATAGCATTTTAACTTGGTCCAATATTACCCCCGTATTAAGCATGTTTGTGGTGGGGTACGATACGGTTATCCTGAAGTCCAAGCCGAGATTCATTATACTTGTAAACGCCGGAACACATACACCTCCTACACTGAACGTTGTTAACGG
This sequence comes from Spisula subtruncata, assembly GCA_963678985.1. Lineage (NCBI taxonomy): Eukaryota > Metazoa > Mollusca > Bivalvia > Venerida > Mactridae > Spisula > Spisula subtruncata. The sequence goes on from OY787661.1 coordinate 24,911,521, forward strand.
GCATGTCATGTTTACACACACATTCTGAAAGCACAGAAAACAGCACTGAAAAATGACGTACGTAGAAGCACACATGAAATAATAATAATAAAAATAAATAAATAATAGTAATAATAATAATATACATGGGACAAATCGTTTAACGTTTTATGTACCAGCACTCCAATATGACATTTACATCTCAACACAAGTGGCATTAGATGATGCTCTTGAAATAAAATATTTGCACCATAGTCAAACGATTGATCTTACATCATTCTCACTGCCCTCTTTTGAATGTTGATTTTGTCTACTTTCGAGATAAGATTTAAACAAATTGATTGCTTGAGTGTTTATGTGTTTATTTATTTATTATGCCGTATTTATATAGCCCCTTTTCTTGTAAATTACACGTTAAAAAGTACTTTACAATTATCACAATATAAGTAAAACAATATGCACTGGATATAAAAATGCTAGTAAAATAATATGGGTAAGAAAATAACCAAGTATGGACCGTTTAAAAACCAACAAGGTCATCACTAATTTAAGCTTGAATATAACTGGACATAATAGCTCAAACTATACAAACAAGCAATTCTGAAAGTCACACCCCAATAACTATAAATGGCACCGTATCAATCAGATCTGTCACCAGAATATTAGCAATCTAGACACACAAACAATGGCTAGACTGCCATGGAATTCAAGTCTGACGTAGTTATTTGTCAGAACTTCAGAAGTGAAACCTTAATAATCTGGGTAAGCTTTTGTAAAATAGTGTGTTTTCAGCGCTTTGTTGAAACGATAAAGTCTTAACTTATTACGAAGTAATAATTCATGATCAACGAAGTCAAATGCTTTTCTAAAGTCTAAGTAAATAGTGCCTATTAAGCAACTTGAATCAGTATGTCTAGCCCAATTTTCGATTATATTAATCAAAGCAGTTTGACATGAATATGCTGTTTTCGAAAATCAGATTGAGTTTCATGTAAGACATTTTTAAAATAGTCATGCACAGTCTGTTCAACAAACTCACATTTCGGAAAAATCCCTGCTACAAAGTAACGGTTAACACTAATTTATCTCTTCGCGCTTTGCTATTATTAACCAATTTTGACTTAAGGTTCCAAGTAGTTTCCTTCAACGCTATTCCGCCGTAAACCACCGATAAGCATGAAATAAATTTTAAGAACCCAGTACCATATATAGTATAACGTTGTATCACACACGTGTAGTATCAGATTATACGTACTCGCTATACCAACACAGATACAAGGAAAGTCATGCTATATTATGTATATACATAATGTACTCACTATCTCTTCATTGTAGACAGCTGGCGCGGTACAATGCTCTACGTTCTTGTTAGGAGAGCTGGACAGTTCGTTGTCAGGTAGAGTCAGCAGTGCCGTAAAGGATGGAGACTTGATCTGATCAACCACGAGGTCATTACAGTCTTGCTTCACAAACGGATTGAGATTTTCATTACACAGCATGCAGAATACATTCTTGAATATCATTGTCATAACGTGTACTGGCGAGTAAAAGATCAAACATTTGTCTTGCCAAGTCATGTAAGACGGACTAGAGGGGTCACAACTAGCGATCATATCTTGTGGATGTATGCACCTTGTCGGTATATTATCTAATGGTGGTGAAAGCTGCAGCACACACTAGATGGAACCTGATTTCAACTTGTTGATAGCATTTGTACTTGGATAATCTACATCGTTCATTAGTAACGAGAAGTCTACTATATTGTCACAGAATACTGTATGTTTCCATTCTATAAGCTCGTCCTGCTCCCCGTCACACATTGCACAGAATTTATTCCTGTAGTGGCGTCCGGTACGTTGACTGAAGACGGGTAACAGTTCGGTTATTTTGTCATCAGCTGGCGAGTAACATGCATCAACAATACTACCGTTTGGAATGTGACTACAGTGTTGATATAACATGTAACTGATTCGGGAGTACTGACTATAATCAAACATGTCTGCGATAGTTGTCTGTGTACAAAACTCCTGTGGGGTCTCTGATAGAAACGTGTTAGAATGACGATATTTATCATAACAACAGTTGCCAAGTTCCACACACGAATCCTGGCAGTCACATGGTATGCAGCATATTTTGTCCAGGTGTGTGTCATTTAAGCTATGATTAACATTTTTATATCCACAGTAACTTAAAGGACAGTAATCATGTAGTATATCTATTGCATCGCTGGATTCAAATGTCAACTCTGGTTTCGTAGCAATAGGCATATTTGTTAAAACCGCCACGATGGCTTCATCATTTGGTCGAAGTCCATTTAACGACATTAACAGCATAAATAACTTGACGTACAGCGTTAGAAGCATTGTATCGAATACATGTAGAGTCCCAACGCATGCAATAATGATAAAATATATATCTATTCCGAACGATGCTTCCACCATGTGAACTCTGAAGCGACGACATAGATTCTATGGCGATGCGTTTATATATGTTTGAGCATTCGTTAAGCAGCCAATCATTTATGTATAGAAATTGAAGGATCACGCAAGTACCGGTGACAGTATCGTTTTCTTTTATCGCTTGAGCTATAACTAAGAATATGTACGTGTTAGACTCAGTACTCAAATTCTTACAAAAAGGATATAACTTCACGGGAGTAATCAAATATTTTATCAAATGTATATGAAAAATGCTTTGAAGATCTTGGCACTTTATTGTAAATGTAACAGGTACATGTATATACTGAGAAGTGTCTCATTGTTCTCTTGATAATTGGTGTATGTCACCGCATGTGAATGAAATACAAGTACATGTAGCATGTTTAGTCAATTTGTAAAAAACAGTAACATACTGTGTAAATGTACCACATATTGTGTAAATGTACCACATACTATTAACAGATAGTCCTTACATCATGTTTAACGACATGTATATTGTATTGTATCATGATGAAAAACAAGTACAATAAGCATTGTTGCATATACATGTAATCCATACAATAACATTACAGAAGAAGTATCTGCTTACGTGCGAAGATCAATTGTGATAACTAACATATTCACTTTAAAAAAGCGCCACCCTGCGACAAGGCGTTATTAATTCTATTCGTCAAAGAATGACACTACTTGTTTTATACACGCCTCTCCATTTATTGGTACTGCCACTTGTAGACAATACACGACAGTAACCATCCCTTCTACATTCGTGTCAGTTTTGACATTAATCATATATAGATACGTTTATTTCTGAAAAAAAAATGTACAGACACATGAATGAAGGAATAGCACCATGTGGTATGTATTACCAAACCCAAATACTCCTTGTTAAGCAATAGATACGTTAAAACGCCGATAACGTGGTTAATCGGTTACGCTAATGTACGCCAACAACGAGCGTAACGTCAGTTGTGTTATTTTGTCTAGCAACAGTTTTATCTACATTTTATCATTTTTCTCGGCATGGTTTCGTTTAGTTGCCATATGGTATTGACTATTCTAAAACTATTCAGTAATTTTACAATGTCTAATCAGGAGGATTATAAATACATGTATATATGTGATGGAGTCCAGTAACGGTAATATGAATAAATAGTACCGGTGTAACTTTTATAACAAAATCGTGGATGAACATATAAAACAAATGCAGTTCATATTGTAACAGTCACGCCAGGAACAGTATACGTTGGTTCATACTGTTCCTGGTCCATCACGTATACCACCAAATACCTATATGATACGCTCCCCAAAAGTGCTAACCCGTCACTGTATAATACATTTCGGTCATGTGGTGTCAAAATTGATGTATAACATGACATTTCGCGCATATCGATACTTTTTAGAAATGTAGTTGGCCATAATTTATTTCGATGATATTGCAGCTAAACTCAGTGCATGCGGTCTATGTGAATACCCAATAACGTGGAACCACCATGATGGTCTATGCTGTGACGACTGTGATATATGGCACCATAGATCTTGTATTGTCAACCACTCATCCTTCAACTTCCGAAGCTTCGAACTCAGCACGACTAACAGCTTACATTGATTCGCTGACTTGAGCTCCACTGTTGATTCCCTTGATTCGACCCTCACCACGGCAGTAGCCCAGCTGATACACCCAACACTACTCAGAGACGCCAGTCATCTGCCTCCAGTCAGCCTAGTACTCGCGTCTCCACACTCTACTGCGTCTCGGAAAAAAACGGAATCTCCGTATCATGAATATCAACTGCCAAAGGCTGGCAGTGGGAAGCACAATGAACTTGAAGCCGCAATGAACTACAAATGTACATCAAGCCAGATTTTGTATGTGTAACATAGTCCTGGATGAAAGTAAGCCCCAACCATAGATGCAATCCAGTCCAGCGAGAGATTCCCCAGCCCCTATAGAGCGTTTCGTAACGACAGAGGCGCCCTTAGTGGGGCGTTTTCGTCCTGATTCACGAAAATCTGGTAGCTAAAGAGAGGTCAGACTTGGTGACTAATTGTGAACTGGAATGGGTTAAAGCGAAGCTCAAAAACCGGAAGATATACATGCCACCCAGTGTGATCTGAACTAACTGAGAAACTCCCTTGATATTCCAGCCAATGAGAAAGATAAACTTAACATCCTGGTCGGTAACTTGAACTTTAACTATCATATTCCCTCACTAATACATAATAAGTAAATTAATAACTAACATCATCAAGGCTGACGAGACGTACTTATTTGGTAACAAACGAGAGGTATGAAATAAATAGAGGATATTTGTATTTTTCCGTGTATGATCGGCTGATAATTCACCGAGTGAGCAGCTGGTGTAATATTTTAATATAAGTCACCTGCTCACGAAACCATGGAATCAGATCAGGCTACTCAGGTTATGCGAATCCAAGCTTGTCGTTACAGCACATGATCTTCTCAGGCACTTTGATCGTGACAAACAAGTGGATACCATGATCCTGGATTTCAACAAGGCGTTCATCGACACTGTACATAACTCACCAACGACTGCTTCTGAATCTCGAGAACTACGAAATCAGGGGCCCTTTGTTACATTGGATCTCGAACGTCCTCACCCAACGAGAGATGTGTGTTGTTGTAGAAGTCGAGAAGTCATGCCAAGTTCCAGTCGGTTCTAGTGTACCCCAAGGCACAGTACTCGGACCCTTGCTGTTCCTGTGCCACATCAACGACCTCCCAGAAAGAGTGAAGTCCTCTATCCGACTCTTCGCTGGCGACTGTCTGTTGTACCGTGTCATCAACTCCTTCAAAGAACATGAGCTACTGCAGCAAGATCTTGGCGCGTTATAACAATAGGCTAATGACTGGGGATTACAGTTCAACGCGAAAAAGTGGGCTCCAAGAACAAATCCAGCTTCTTCTACCAAATCAACAATTCCATCCTCCAGCGAGTAGAGACTAACCCATACCTTGGCATAACATTCTCCGAGGATATGAAATGGAACAACCACATCAACAACATCGCAAAGAAGGCTAACACTACTCTTGGTTTCCTACGACGCACGCAATCTCCAGTATTGCCTATCTGCCTGCTATGCAGGAAGAATGCCTACCTGGTCCTAGACGTTTCTGTACAAGGTGGTGAAAGCGCACGTGTCGGCTATTATTCTCGAACGCTATCTAACGCCACTAACATGACTAAGGCCTGAGCGTACTATTAGGGCTAAACGTTTGAACATTTTGTGAATAATACATCGGGGACAAGCAAGCTACCAATAACTACGGAATGCCGTTAGGTTACACATTAAAATCCAGAGGGTGACAACGCGATAATACGATGGCGACAAATCGATAGTACGATGGTGACAATGTGACAACGCGATAGTACGATGGCGACAATGCGCGGTCATATCGTACTGTCGCTATCGTACTATCGCATTGTCACAATCGTACTATCACGTTATCGGCTCGCACTGTCGCTATCGTATTGTCGCACTGTCGTCATCGCATTGTCGCACTGACGATAATATCCGAGATATCCCAAATATTGTTCGAGAAGTTTAGGCTATGATCCGTGAATACATGGTATTCTGTATATGTACTGTTTGTAATGTTCGCGTTGTCGCATTGTCGCCATCGTATCGTCGCATTGTCGCCATCGTATCGTCGCATTGTCGTCATCGTACTATTGCATTGCCGCCATCGTACTAAGTATATTGTCGCCCTGTGGATTTTAATGTGTAACCATGCACGATGGCCCACACAGTATTCCGTAAATACCAACCAGTGCTATGAACCCTTTGACGGGGAAATAATACTTAAAATAATTCATTCTTTGTTAGCACAGTGCCTGAGTGGAATGACCTACCCAACACAGTTGTTTAGGGGATCTACAATAGCAAGCTTCAAGACTTCAATCTGCCATGATTAGACTAAATTACTTAATACATGTACACCCGCGTCAAGTTAAAGCCAGTACGTGTTGGTGTCTTTGACAGATAGGTCTACGTGACGTCAAAAGTTGCGACCCCTGAATGCTAAAATAGCACAAATTTAAAACACGCGGAGCTTTGAAATAATGAGAAAATGATTATTATCACCTAAAATTTAATGATTGTTAGATTTATTTCTTTTGCTGTTTTCATAGAATCAATAATGAGTGAAAAGTATGCAGTTTCCTTACTTGTAGTGACATGAATACGAGTATACTTAAAAGTGTCCCGCCGTTTCAAAAATAACGTTATTAATATTAACGTAAAACAATACGCAAGAATTTAAATATGCGATACTAAACAAGTCGCCATATTTCCTTTTTTATATTTGAATATGTTTATTCAATTAATTCACTTAATTAATTATTTTGTCTTTAAAGTGAATGTCTGGACTTTGAAATGACTGGAACGATGATATTTCTATTAACAGATAAATGCGCACTTAAAATTTAGTTTACTTCTACGTCGCGTGTTTTTTGTTTATGGGTCGCAACTTTTGTCGTTAAGTCATACAGCTTCAACTTCAATTTGTATTCTCTTCAAAATCCTCTTGGGCATTTATCAACGAGGGTAATGCGCATGCGTGAAACACGAAAAGCGTTCATAATAAAATAGTCTTTTCACAAAAATTTAAAAGTTAAACATGTTTATACACTGTAAATCAGGGGGGGTCTTGCTTCACACTAAGACTGCTGGCATTTGCTGGATGGCAGTTTTGAATGCATCCAGGCTTGGTGCTGACACCGCAGATTCTGGTAGTCGGTTCCAGTAAGATACCGTTCTGGGGAAGAAGGTGTGTCGGTAGATGTTTAACCTGCAAGCTATTGGGATGAGTTTCGCGGAGTGGCTTGATCTTGTAGCTCTTGTTGTGGCTCACTCTGGGAGGTAAACAATGGGTATTGCTACCAATCTATGCACAACCTTGTACATAAAAGTGACGTCAGAATTCATTCTTCGTTGCTCAAGGGGTGTCCAAGATAGGTTGTTTAGCATTGTTGTTACACTGGAAGGATTATGTGGATTGTATGTTTGATTGAGTACAAAACGGGCTGCATTTCTTTGAACTTGCTCTATCTGTTTGATCTGTCCTTTTTGGTCTTGGTGTGGACTCCAGACTGGTGACGAAAATTCAAGTTTTGGCCGGACGAGACTTTGGTATGCCCTTTCTTTCACTTTTGTCGGGCAGTGTTTTAGGTTCCGTTTCAGAAAGCCTAAGACACTTGATGCTCTCTTGGTGATGCTATTTATGTGGTGGTTAAATTTAAGATTGTCACTTAGTTCGACTCCTAGGTATGGATTGTGTTCTACTTGTTCCAATTGAAGACCTTTCATGAAATAGCTGTGTTGTTTCTTTTTGGATGATGTTGTAAACTGCATGATGGCACATTTTTTAACATTAAAGTCCATTGACCAGATGTCACCCCATAGTACCAGTTGATCTAGGTCTTGTTGTAGCAGGTGGCTGTCTTCTGGTGAATTGACAGGTCTGTATATCACACAGTCATCTGCAAATAATCTTATGTTGGATGTTATATTATTTCCGATGTCATTGATGTATATCAGGAATAGTGTTGGTCCGAGTACAGTCCCTTGGGGCACACCTGATGTAACTGGTGAGCTTTGTGATGAGTCGTTGTCCACTACCACTTGTTGAAAACGGTCAGTTAAGAAGTTGCTAATCCATCTTTGAGTATTACCTTGGATACCATAGTACTTCAGTTTGTGGGATAAGCGTCTGTGGGACACCTTATCAAACGCTTTTGAGAAGTCTAGTATAGCCATGTCAACTTGGTTGGATTTATCTAGGTCTCGAGCAATGTCATCGGTGGTCATTACTAGTTGTGCTTCACACGAGTGCTTTGCTCTAAACCCATGTTGGTTTTCATGGAGGATGTTGTTGTTGTCCAGGTTATTCATCATTTGTGAGACCACAATGTGTTCCATCATCTTACTAGCTACGGCGGTTAAGGATACCGGCCTGTAGTTTTCAGGTTTGGTGCGGTCTCCTTTCTTAAAGATGGGCACAACATTTGCCTTCTTCCAATCAGTTGGTAAATCTCCAGTATCCATGGACTGTTGGTATATGGTAGTAATTACAGGGGCAAGTATCTTAGAATGTTTCTTCAAAATTGTAATGGGGATCTTGTCTGGTCCACTGGCTTTCTAATCGTTCAATCTGTCAATACATTTTTCAACTCCTTTTGTTGTTATGTGGATATTTTCCATTTCTGGGTGTGGTGATGGGCTCAAGTTTGGCAGGTCTCTGTTTGGCTCTTTGGTGAAGACTGATGTAAATTGGTCGTTCAACATTTCTGCTTTTTCTCTAGATGTCTCTGCTTTTTTTCCATTTGATTTCAAAGTTCCAATATTCATGATTTCTTGTTTCCTTGCTTTAATATACTTCCAGAAAGTCTTTGATGTGGAGTCTGTTTCTGTGTTGAATTTGCGGGATTTATTATAAAGTCTGTGTTTTTTTCGTATTAGTTGTTTGATTTCTCTTGTCATCCATGGGACATCAGATTTCTTTTTCAGCCCTTTTTGGGGGATGGCACTGTCCATAGCATTGAATATTGAAGCTTTGAAGTCGTTCCAGTTTTCTTCAACACTCCGTGATCCGTATAAAGTCAGGAATTTGTCTCTGAATGAACTGAGGGTATCTCGAAGCTTATCACAGTCAGCCTTTTTATAATCATATACAGATCTTTCACTTTTCGTTTGTTTGGTAGGACGGAGATGTGTTGTCACTGCCAGAATGTCATGATCAGACATGCCGATAGGGGGGCAGGTGTAGGACTTTTGGATCAAACTTGGGTGTGAAGTAATAAATAAATCTAGAAGTCGGCCTTGTCGTGTTGGAGTACGGTTCATTTGTTCTAAGCTGTGGGTCTTAAATATATTACACAGTTTGTCACAGTGACTTTTGTCTCTAGCTCCTGATGTTGCACTGCTAGATTCCCAGTCAATATCGCCGGGGTTGAAGTCTCCACCTAGCATGATCTTGCAATTCTTGTATTTCGTAGAAGTGTTTATCAAGCTGATTGATGCATCAAGTTGGTGTAAAGCATCTAATGTTGACTTGGATTCCCTGTAGAATGATCCAACAAGAATAGTGTCCTTCTTGGAAGTCTCAACTTTCACCCACTTCAGTTCGCATTGAGTGTCTAAATCTGGGCATTCTTCACAATCATATCCAGGCTTGACCATGATCATCACCCCACCACCGCCCTTGTCTGTCAGCTCCCTCCTATCCTTCCTGAATATCCTGTATTGATGCTCGTCTGGTATTCCGTAAGGCAATATTTCTGCATTCAGGTAGTCTGGGTCCAGGTGTGTTTCATTCACGATTAAGACATCAGGTTCCATACATGATATAATGTTGTACAGTTCAGTTTGTTTGTTTTTAACACTCTGAAAGTTAACGACAAGACACGTAAATTGGCCTTTAGGTATGTTTGGTATTGAATATTCATTAACTGATGCTGACGACGATGCCATTGATGGCATGTTTATAGAAGAAAGAGTGTTTATTGGAGATTCTGGCTCTGATATAACACTGTTCACATGGGAGGATATAGTACTTTGGTTTGTAATGGACAAGTCAGATGTAGGACTTGTGACTATGTTTGTGATACTGATATCGTCATGGTGAATAAAATCTCTTCTCGGAGTGGATGAGATTGGGTGAAATGATGGACCAGTGTTCCTTACCGATGTTTCGTTGTCTGTAGCGGATAAACCACTAAAGCGGTTTGGCGATGAATATGAGTCTAGACCCATACTATGAGTTGTCGACAGGTTTGGAATACCACACTGGTTGCATATCCAGGTAAGGCTTGTTTGACGAAGGAGACTGAAGGACACAGGGCTAATGGTGGCACAACGACTGTGGTACCAAATATCACAGCCGTCACATTGGACGGCCTTTGCATTCCATCTAACATTTTTAGCACAAATACCACATGGAAATTTAGCAGCAGGACCGGGATGCATGTGGACATCACCACTTTGTAGAATAAGCATATACATAATTAATACCAAGTGTTTTTGGTTCTTATTTCTGATTACAAGAGGATTTAATTTGTTTTGAAACTGGCGAATACAGCAAATTGTCGTTGAAAAATTGTTCAATTGTGGTCTAGATATATCAAACCTCACAAGTAGAAGACGCTCATATTGAATTGCGTAATGACGCATTTTTGCACGTGCGTTAAGTTATGGACTTTGGGCCATTATAGTAGACAAGTGTCTTTGAAACTAATGCTATCAGTGATATACAGTGTCTAACACTATTCACGCATGTATATCAATGGATGGTGTGCATAAAGTTAATCAAAGTACTGAAAGTACTGACAGGCTGGCGAACTGCTAAGGAACAATAGCTTTTCAAGTAATATAACATCAAGTGGTTTTCTAAGTCGAAAGAGAGGTAAGTGCTGGACTTTAAAAAAAAAAAAAAAAAAAAAAAAAAAATTTAAAAATATAAAAAATTTGCAGCCGCCGTGATTCGATCGCTGGACCTTAATTAGCATCCGAAAATTACTAAGCGAGTTGCTCAACCACTCGACCACGATCTCGTGGAAGAATGTTGACCTAAATAATTTAACATAATAAAATCATTGATGCGCCGCGCTGTATCGCGTTCGTAACGCGTAGTAATAATTATCAACGCCTTTAAACACCTTTTCTTTTAATTTCATACAATTTCCTTCCATTTCAAGAAGAAACTAATATATTACAATCGAACAGAATAAATGAAACAAGGAAAGTTGAATGTTCTTATCTTGCAAAACTGATTTATGAGGAGGAACTATTTGCATTGGGTGTATAGATTCTTTGTTGTCAGTTTCGGGAGTAAATTCATCTTAGTGGATTTCATTTTTTAGGATTGTAATAGTCTGACGCGAAATCGCCAGCCTAAAAATAGTCAGTCAGTGTTGTAAGGGAAGTAATCCAGACTATCAAACAAGTTTTCAGCAGCGTCAAAAATAATAGAAAAAAAAGAGATTATAATTGCTAGAAGAAAACCAAAATATCGAGATAAGTACTAAATTGAAGCGCTTAAATCCCGCTGTACATACATGTAAGTTGAACTATTGAATTATGTGAAATGACAAAATGAACGAAGAAAATATTATTTCAACGACTTCCAGCTACGGCGATATGACTGAAAACAATGATGTACTTTTGGAAAATCGTTCCTATGCATTAAATAAGAATCGATCACTAGATAAGAAGATGGATGCTACTCTCAGAGATGAAATGACTATTACAGAAACTGGTGGCGGAATAAAAATTGAATTGAACGCAGGAGCGTATGAAATTTTGAAAAATTCTGCGCAAGTTTTCTACGGAACAGAAACCGGAAAAGACAACTACCAGGTGATCAATGTTCGTGATAAAAAAGGGAATACAGTTGAGACAAAAGTGAAAGTTACTTCTGGTAAGACTTGTATTTATACCATTAACATGTATCATACCAAATCTTCATGTCTGATAAATGGAAAAAATGCAAACCAATTTATGAGCGCTGATCTGCCTGCAATCGCAAAAATAATGGAAAACTCGCTACTCCACGGAAACACATCGATTGACCAACTCAATAACAATATTAAGCATATTATTCAACAAATTCGTACAATATGTCCAATGTCTGGAAATGAGGGATCTCAACAGGACTCAGCAAGTTTGAAAATTTCGCCGAACACCAGTGAAAATAATTCCACAAATACCAGTAATGCTGAAAATATTATAATGTCAGATTTACTTGGAAAAATTCAGGAAAGTGTCACGTCTTTACATGATTCACTAAACAATCACATAACAGAGACAACTAGAAACTTCGGTATCCTCAGAGACGAAATAATTAGCATTAAACGGCACCAATCGACATTAAATGAAAATACCAATGCATGTATTGATGATGTTAAATCGATGTCAACAATATTGAAACAGTCTGTCGAAAGTTCTAATTTAAAAATAACCAGTAAACTGCAAACGATCACGGACTTAGTAAAGAATGTCAAATGTGACAGTGTTGAATCAGGTAAATCTACAAGAAAAGATGAAATAACGCCTACAGATAGACCCAGCAACAAACACAACTTGAAACCTCTACCAACTAAACCCGCCCAACCACTAAATCCAACTCCCCCTGGACCAAAGGACAGAAAATGTACCCCACCCCTGAATTCAACTCCGAGAAGACCAAAAGTTAGGACATCTGCCCCACCCCTGAATCCAACTCCGCCTAGACAAAAATGTAAGACACTGATTATTGGCGATTCTATATTAAAGGGAATACAGCTACGAGGACTTAACAAGCAGGTCGATGTATACAGATGTCCTGGTGCTATAATCACAGACATAGCTGATAAATTATATGACTTAGACTTGAACCAATACAAAAGCGCGGTAATTTTTGTTGGCGGAAATGACGTCAGCAACGGAAAGCGTCCTGATGCGTCACGTGATGAGTTGCTGAAAGTTACGCGGTATCTTCAACGTCGGGAATGTAGTGTGCATCTATGCACTGTCACCCCGCGCGAGCGAGTAAATGTGTTAGAGTACAACGACAGAGTCCGAGAAATATGTGAAAAAACAGGAGCCTGTCTAATTGACGTATATAAATCATTTATATACGGTGACGGCAATATGGTTCGTCATTACTTTGTTCCTGATGGAGTTCATCTCAACATGTACGGTGCGAGAACGTTAGTAGCGGCCATTAACAGATGTATCCACATAATAAAGAACACTGCTGCAAACCTTCAGAATGGGACGACAATGAATGATGGAACTTCCGGTATGGGATTTGCCGGAAATCAACACAGATATCATCCGAGAGTGGTATCAACAAGACAATGTGATAGACTTATGTTTACTGATCATACGATGGCACATGATGGTAATCAAATGAGATCCAGAAATAATCACTAGGATATTTCAGACAGACATTTTGAAGATCTCAATATATATCGATGTTTACCTAAAATATGCCATGACTGTAACGAGGTAACATGTATATGTAATTCTTTTGTAAAACAAGATTTTCAAACTATGGGGACATCTTTTATAAATAACAAGGCATTAATAACAGACGCATGTATATTATTATGCACCAAATGTAATTCAAATGATTGTATTTGTAATTCAAATGATTCTAAAGATGAAACTCCATGCGATTCCGCGCAAATTGATCCCAATCTCTCCGCTCTATGTGTACCAAATTCACATACAAAAACCCAAAACACCACTTCCGACAATGTGTTTGGGTTCACCGGAAATGGTGTCTTTATTTCCAATCTAAATATTAATCACTTATTGCCGAAAATTGATGAGCTTCGGTGTCATTTAAACCACTCTGCATCGCCGAATATACTAGGACTTTGTGAAACATTTTTGCATAATGATATTGAAGACCGCATGTTGAAAATCTCAAATTATGTATTTGAAAGGAAAGACCGTATAGGAAGAAAAGGTGGTGGTATAATTGTTTATATAGCTGAGCATATTTCATACAAACGGCGATATGATATTGAAATAAATGACATTGAGTCAATATGGCTGCAAGTATTTAGTGAAAATTCTAAACCATTTTTAGTAAATTTTGTTTACCGCCCACCAAATTCAAGTCAATCATGGATTGATTTTTATGATGCCCAATTAGAAATAGCAGATTGTTCAAACAAAGAGTACTATCTTCTAGGAGATTTTAATGTAAAATTCAGCAAAGAAAATAATTCGGAGCAATATAATAACACCAAATGGACAGAGTTGATTACAAAACTAGGTCTAGAACAACTTATAAAAACTCCAACTAGAGTTTCTAACCGGTGTTTCTCAATAATTGACCACATATATACAAACTGCCCTGAGTGTGTAAGCGAAGCATTTACCTCCCGTTTATCTATCAGTGATCATTATCCAGTTTGCTTTACACGTACTATGAATTTTAAAGATCTGAAGAAAAGTGTGCATAATGTCATTAAATACAGATCTTTTAAGAAATTCAATGAACTCAGTTTTCAAGCAGATCTTATGCATTCGAGCATAGGACAAGTCGAGACAGTTGCAGACCCTAACGAAGCACTTGCTATGCTTTATGACATATTAAATGCAACACTAACAATGCATGCACCTATTAAAGAAAAACGAGTAAAGTATGAGCGACAACCCGAGTGGTTTACAGAAGAAATAAAACTGATTTTACGCGAAAGAGACCAATGCAAGAGAAATGGCAACATTGACAAATATAAAATGCTTAGAAATAAAACATCATCTCTAATTAAAAAGAGCAAACGTGATTTCTTTAATAAAGCTGTAAACGATAAAAGAGATCCAAAATATCTTTGGAATAGCTTAAGAAATATATCTCACCTAAATAAGGGAAACACGTTGATTTTACCACAAAGACTGATAAAATCTGGTGTGGAAATTGAGGGGAATTTAGAAATAATCAATGAATTAAACAAACATTTTGTAAATATATCAAACATATTAACCAAAACTACATTTGTGAAGGAAAATTTTGACACGTTAAAAGATACTTTGGCTAAAAGTTTACACCAACATACATTTGATATAGCTTACATAACCCCGTTTGAAGTCCGCAAAATTATTGATAAGCTTGAAGTTAATAAATCCATTGGGTTGGACGGTATAGGTCCAAATATACTAAAGTACTGTGGTCATATTATTGTACCAAGCATTACGTCAATAATAAATAATAGTATATACTCTGGAATATTTCCAGATAAATTAAAAGAAGCCCGTGTAATTCCTATTTTCAAATCCGGAAATAGAGAAGAAGCGGCTAACTATAGACCTATTTCAATATTACCAACAATATCTAAAATATATGAACGCCATATTGCTACTCAGATCCAATCTTATTTTGAGAAAACCAGCATTTTACACCAAACACAATCTGGTTTTAGGAAACACCATTCGTGCAACACTGCATTAACAAGACTAATAGAATCGTGGATTAACGATATCGATTGCGGTAAAATTATTGGAACCGTCTTTCTAGATTTGAGAAAGGCTTTCGATTTGGTTGATCATCAAATATTATTATATAAATTGAAATTATATAATTTTTCAGAGAAATCCATCAAATTATTTAAATCGTATTTGTCAAACAGGCGACAAATTGTTCAGGTAAAAAATCTACAATCAGAAATGTTAACCGTTAAATCTGGTGTTCCACAAGGATCCATACTTGGTCCTTTGTTGTTTCTTCTTTATATTAATGACATTTCGTCAATGTGTAATGATAGCCTCAATGTAGACATGTATGCTGATGATACAACATTGTATGAATCTGGTTTCAATATTTCGAATATTGAAACTAAATTACAAGATAACATAAACGGCATTAATAGTTGGTGCGTAACAAACAATATGTCTTTACATCCAATTAAGACTAAATGCATGATTATTGGGTCCAGGAACAAATTAAAAAACACAGATCTCTTGCACTTATATATTAACGAAACCTCGTTAGAAAACGTTAACGTCCATAAAGTACTGGGTGTATACATCGACAATACATTGAGTTGGCATAGCCATATTGACTATGTCTGTAAAAATCTAAATAATAAAGTAGCTCTTCTAAAGAATATTATATATTTTCTCACCGATGAGGCGAAATTGTTGTTTTACAATGCTTACTTGTTGCCCATTTTTGATTACTGTTGTTCAATTTGGGGGAAAGACAATAAACGATATGTACATAAAATAAGTATAATCCAAAAACGAATAGCAAAAATAATACTCAACAAGCCTATTAGATCGCCAACAGCAGGATTATTTAAAGAGTTACATTGGCTTTCATTTAATGAAAGATGTAAATATCACACTGCAGTTTTGGTGTATAAAATATTAAATAATATGGCACCTGCATATATGTCAGACATACTTAGATTTTCGAATAACTCAAATCATAATCTTAGATCATCTGAACATAAAGATCTCGTTTTACAAAAGACACCTCGTACGAACTATCTTAAAGATTCTTTTGCATATTTCAGCTTAAAAACATGGAATGATATTCCTATAACTATAAGAACATCTTTAACAGTGTATTCATTTAAAAACACGTATAAAAACTACCTATTAAATTGATTGGAATTTATTCGAAATAAGTTTAAACCTTGATATAAATTTTATGCATGTGTGTGAGTTTTCATTTAACACATACTTTTAATGAGTATTTCTTCTTAGTGTCTGTCGACATATGTGTTTATTTATTGACGTGTTATATTGAGTTGTAGTTTTACTTTATTAAAACTTATTGTATTTTTAATGTAAATACTGGTTATGTCCATATGTGACAACATAGATTTCTTTTTGTTATTGCTTTATTATCATCATTACCAATTATACTGGTACCAGAAGGCCATATGAAAATAAGATGTATATAGTTTAAAACTCTGTATATTTTATATGTAACCTTCGTTAAATAAATATGTTATTATTATTATTATTATTATCCATATCTGTTTCAGGCTTCTGATGTTATAATGTATTCAACATAGTTTTTGATTGGTTATTTTATGACGGCTTGACCAATCAAATTTCATCTACGGGATACTTCTGTTTTTATCGCACACGTCACAAAACCTTTCAAGACGCATCATCTTTTCAGGAACAACATTGCGACATAAAGCATGGTTTTACTTGAAAACGATACGGTAAGTATACTTTTTGTACACTAATTTATTAATCGATACACAAAACGTAAGTATCCAGTACGTTTGGCTATTGACGGGCTCTGAATGGTTGTGCTGGTTTGATGAAGGTTTGTTCGATCTGTTTTGAGATTGTCATAATATCAGATTCTAGATTGACCATGTCCATATGTCACAAGCAGATACTGTACTGTAGTGAGACACGACTACTCTATTATCAGGGATGTGTGCCTAATTACAGTTACCTCAATTGTATTCAGTCTTCAGAATACACAGTATCCGATAAATTTCTACAATTGCAGAATTTGTGAGAACCACTAAATGACTAGTACCACAGGTAACAGTATCGTTGAAAAGGAAATTTAAAAAGAATAAATTGAAAAAAAAAAAATTCTCGAAATTTAGGTATTATATACAATTGCAGAATTTGTGAGAACCACTAAATGACTAGTACCACAGGTAACAGTATCGTTGAAAAGGAAATTTAAAAAGAATAAATTGAAAAAAAAAAAATTCTCGAAATTTAGGTATTATATACAAGGTATATTTGCAAGGAAATTGAGAGCAAAATCGAAAGGGTGCACTTTGTTTTCATAGACTACGGCATTTACGTGAGTTGATCATGTACAAAAAGGCTGTGTGGGGGACAAATACAGCATAATGCATTGCAAACATTTGAAATCATGCTTTACATATACCTCAAAACGATCAAATGCATCGTTTAAACTTTTATCTTAACTCTCGATGGCGTAATTCGAATTACACTGCAAGGACGGTCGGTGTGGTTTTTAGACGACTAGAGATATTCCGAATGTATTTTTATAACCAATGAAAGTCGTTGTCACAAAATGGAAATCATCCGCAACTTTCGGACAAACATGGTGAAAATAAAAACATTTTGACTAAATAAAATGTGCAGACGATTTGTTTCGCGGCTAATACGGAAGCTCGCATATTTCACCACGGTAAATTTGTTCAAACTGTTGCGTCCTTCAATTCTACCGCATTATTATGCTTATTCATGACGATAAATACAAAATATGAAGGTTTTTATCCTCGAAATTTGTATTTTTGGTTTTATTGGAATGCACCTTTCGAACCGGCTGGACACAGGGATCTAAACTTTATGGCATAACTTTTTAATAAATTGATCAATTTCGATGGAATTTTGCATGCGAGTAGTTTTAACAATGTTGTGTAAGAATATAATTAGTTATTGAATGTATCGAAAGCTAGTTTTTGTTTTTGATACTTTGAAAATCTGTGTTTTTAGGGCAAATATACCTTGTATATAATACCTAAATTTCGAGAAAAATTTTTTTTTTCAATTTCCTTTTCAATGATACTGTTACCTGTGGTCCATGCAAGCTTCTTAGACGATGATTATTCCATTTCAGTGATTATTCCAATTCATCGACGTCAGTCAAAAAAAAAGATCATTTAGTTATGGTACCCAGAACTACTAAATGACTAGTTAAAAACTAGAAACCAGACAGGGTACTTTGGTCAGCTTGTTTTTATTTGAAACGCCTTACTAAGCAATGAAAAGTACCGGTTAAGATTTACTTTATTGAATCGATGAAAAACGGCCATTAAATTATTAAGGTGATCCACTTCCTTCTCCATATGTTAGTATTGTTACCACCATTGACTAAACTCAGATAATATTGCTTTACTTTCAGTTTTTGACGGAGCTAACAAAGTTATTTCAGAAATCACGCAACAATGGAACTGTCACGTTGACGATGAAAAGATGTAAGTAAATTTATGTTCATGTGTTAGTGTTAGGCTTTCACTAGTAGTTAGATATAGCATTGGAGTCGTATTATGGCTGTCTGGAGAGTATAAGCCTGTAACTAACAAATACTTACTATGTACTAAAGTGGAGGTAAGGGATGTGCCACGGTAAGGATGCACATTTTTCTCACTCTGTGACATTTGGTGGTGTGCCCAACATCTGACTGTGATTTAGGCCGCTGTGTTGATTATCTGATAATAATACTACACTACAATACAGCAGTAAATACAATAGCACTGTTTACTAGTAGCTTCATTTTTGAGAACATTTCAAATAACATGGAAGATTGGGAAACCAAATGTGTAGTCTTGCTTTTTACTTAGACACTATAACATTAAACTGCACAGGAGGTGAACGCTGAGCTATAGTGATAAGTTATAATCGTGTGATGTTGTTTCAAAAATATGAATACTTTTGATGCTGACACATTTCACAATTTCAAATACCAAGAAATCAATAATTGGTAATGAGTAACAAACATTTACATGTTTTCATAATGATGATGTTTATATTTTTAGATGATGGACGGAATAAACCGAAACCAAGGAAAGGTGGTCAGCCAGATCCATCTGAGTACAAGTGTTTAGTTCGAGCTTCATTAGCTAACAAAAAATTAAGTACAGTAGTAAGTATTACTTTTCAATAAACTTAAATTCATATGAGTTACCAAAAAAAGTAACCTCATTCAATAAAGCAAATAAATATATCAGGCATCTCAATCAGCAAACATGAGGGACTTCATTTGAGTCTAGAAATGAATTATGGGCACACCTAATATTCTCAAAACTGGAAAGCAACATTCTGACTAAAGTGTCACATAGAGACAGGATGAGCTTCCTTCGTTGATCCATTGATTGTGACTTATTTTTCTTCCTATATCACATCCTGGTTCATGAGGGGCAAGTCAAGTTAGACACCACTATGTTTAATGATAGGTAGACAAATAACGCTGGTCATAGAGTATAATAATGTAGACATTTTTATTGGGGTGTAATGGTAAACCGCAGTTCACGAAACACCACAACATTTCTAATTTACGGTATACGCATTTTTATGAGCAAAATAATGTTTAGACAAAATAAATATCTGGCAGCTTACTGGTTATGTAATATGTATAATTATCACATAGCATTTGTTTTACTGCATATCGGATATTATTCGCAGGTGTTTAATTTTCGCTTTATTTGCGGTCATTATTGAAATCTAAACTGCATGAAATAATCACCTAAAAAATATACAATTTTTGCAAAGGGAGGCAATTCATCCTTAAAGTCAGTGAGCTATAAGAAATAACAAAACGCTGACCAAATTGCTTTGCAAGAAGTACAAATCAACGCATTGTGTCGGATCTATATAGAAATAGATTGTGACATGTATAAGATATTATTCAAAATTAGATATTTGTTAAAAAAGGGTTTAAATCTCTATGCATGCCAATATTGTGTTTTTTTCTTAATTATGAGGTGTGAATTCTAAGCCGGTGCATCAAACTTGTTCAATTGTAATATCAGTTTTGTTTGCGGAACGTGTAAAAGTACGCCAAATTAATTATTTGTTTTTGACCACATATTTTTCTAATGATAGCAGTCAAAGATCATTATGTCACAGATCAAGCCGTTTAAATATCAGCAGACGCGCAAAGAAATCATGAAAGCTTACTTCGTAACTTGTTTATGCATAATTGTTTATAAATCATCAAATTTGGATGGACCGTAACGTACGTATACTGGTGGCGAGAATAAATAATTCTAGCCTTGGACTGGGTGTTTTAGATAGTCATATAAACATGCCTCACTTCTTATTAGACTCTTTTTACCATAACGTATGCTTGCGCGCCCTAATTTGATCAAACGGTTAAGCTCAGATACTGCGCGTGTACACTAGTTCTGTGTTGAGAATATGATGTAGATCTAATATGTTTTTAGCATATTTGGAAGCGTTCAAATGATTTTGTGAAAATAATAACTTAGTAGAAAGCGAGTTCTAAATTGTCAGACTTGTTTAATGATTAATTATGGATAGCATTACTAGTATTTGACTTCTGAAAGTGTACATACCTTCGCAATTTCTAAATGAACAATTTGTCTTCATGTCCGGTTTTCATGCGGTATTGCATGTACTTACACATACTTACACTGTGATACTATGTAAGAGGGACCTCAAGATTTCATTTACCCCCGTATTCCAACAAGGTTTTAATTTCTTGGTCCGTTTGCGCAAAATCAAAACACCGTGAATTCAAAAGGATCCAATTAACGCGAAAATTAAACACCGTGAAATATACTCACTATACAGTAATTGTTTTAAGATATACTCCATAAAAATTCATTTAAAAAGTTGACAGGTACATAATAATTTGCTGTAAAAGAAGCAACAAATTCATTTTCTAGAAAGTCTGCCAACTCTCACTTAAAAATGGAAGTATTTAAGCTGCTGTTTAAGAAATGTTGAATATGTAGCTGTGCTTTGTTGCTAAATAAAATATAGGCACGAGATTGGACGTGCAGTAATTAAATCAGGAGTGCCTACATTTAATCAATCAGTTCAGCACTGCTTTATTCAATTTTTGGATTCTAACACAATTTATAGCACAACCACATAGGTTGATGACTTGACGTCAAACTTCATTCTTTCCTAGGAACGTTACGTTATTTGTCAGATTATATGATGTCAAATCTAAAGTCGTCAATCAGGAGTGTTTTATTGCGTAATAAATCACAGCTTGTTTAATATACCCGAAGAAGGCTAATTTCACATACTATGTTAGAATAGAGAATAACACATCAAACTGAAATATACCGAACAGTGTGAAAAATTCATATCGTGATGTGAGCATATTCATATTGTTACATCCCTTAACATTTATATATCCTGGCAAATTTCCAGTGTCTTGTCAATATCTAATTCTAACAATTTGTTTTATTTTAGATAAGCCAAAGAGATGTCAATAAATTTCAAATGGTGAGTTTCCCCTTATATTGCTTTTCTGTAAAGTGGAGCCACATGCTTCTCAGGATTTTTTAAAGTCAGTTAACGTTTTTCTAGGATTTATAATCACCATTACTGCGTTCCATTATATTAAAAATCCTTGAGGAAATCATTTCACCAACTCTACACCTTTACATAGTGACATGAAATGTAAGGGAGATAATTTCTGGGAGCATCTATGATAATAATATCACAGTATTTCTTTGAGTTATGTGCCCTTTGATTCTATTTAATATTATACATCAATGGCTACTGTCAGAGTGATTCCACAGGAATTTGAATGATACAGAGGTGAACTGCATCCAAATTCACTATAACCAATTTGATAACTTAAAATATTGTAATTTGCCAGGGGGTTAATTAAGAAAGAAATTGAACGAAAATTGATTTGATGTTCTATTTTGGTTTCTTAGTTTGGGCGAAAATGATTGGCATTGGTAATAATTATATGTTCTCTCTGCAATTAAACAAAAACCCTAAAGAAATTTATTTTATACATGTTAACAAGTGCATGAAACCAACTATCAACTGAGGATGTGTAAATTAATCTCAGTTAATCAACCAACGTTTCATTGTTAAAAACAGACCTTCATCAGGGTTATACAATAAAAATTATAAAAAAAAATAATTTATATAAATTTTAATGTATACCGGTAAGTCTGATGAAGGTCTATATTGTGAATATAAAATTATTTTGTATACATCTGTGCTCATTGCATACATGTTTACTGGTTAATACACATTATGTAGTCATTGGTCAGATGATTTAGAGAAACTACAATAAACAATTGTTAACAAAACATTATAGTGTTCTTTGACCATTGCATTGGTTTATTGCATATTTACTATATATTTCAAATTTCTCTCACAAAGATGCTTTGAACACTTCAGTCTCAGAACATGAATGTTTGCCGCCCTTATAAGGTATGGCTGTGATAGCTGAGTGACATTGTACTTCACATTGCTAAACAATCATTTTCTTTTTCATGTTTCAGGCATATTGTAATTTGTTGAAGGGAAATATGGATGGTTTAAAGAAGAGGGACAAGAAAACAGGCAAGGCAAAGTCTAAAGCCACTCAGTGAGAGATATTAACTATTTAAACATTTGTCAATCAATTAGTGAACACAATAATTCAGTATATACACGTACTGACAATGTTCAATGATGCGCAGAAGATTCCAAGCGTTTATCTTAAACAGTTGACTTTTGAAGAGGACATTTCCATAAAAGATGGACGTCAGTATCAGTTATGGTATCCAGAACTACTGGAAAGTAAAACCTGAAATTTGCGTTATAGGCCACGCCTTAGTTCATATTAGGAAAATAATGTAACTTAATGAGTAAATTATTTCGTGTAATTTCTGAATCTGATGAAGCATGCTTTTTTTAAGTTTTTCATTATGATATCCGTTTTATGCCTTGCAGATTTTGTGGTAATTTTGTTACAAGCTGTAGAGTACATACAGCTAATAATTGGGCTACCTGATAGAACAGGCTAGAGTGTGATGATGGTTTTATAGATTATGTGAACTACATTAGCAGGGCTTTCACTAGGTTTCCACACTTTAGAGTAATGACCCTTGGCCCTAAAATTATAAGAGTCAAAATGACAAAAATCCAATAGTCAGACTTAAAGTACAAGTGACAGGGTTGGGACAAGTATTGTCCGGCCGGTAAATTCCAGTGGTAAATGCCGGTAAATACCGGCATGGCAAATACCCCAAAAAACGCAAAAGTGGCAAATACTGGCATTTATGAAAAAAATAATGTAAAAAACACACAAAATAAAAAAAATATCTACTTTATTTTGTTGAAAGTGGCACTGGAATAATCACGAAGTTATTGAAAACGCACTATTTCGTTTAAAACCCTACACAAATGGGTTTTAAAGGGTTTTAAAGGACAATAAGGGGTTTTAAAGGGTTTTATAAATAGTAATTTCATAAAATTACATGAAGAAGTGGTTTGAATAGCACTTTTAAAGGTGTCAGACAGTGTTTAACACTGTATATCACACCTAGCCAGGATGAAACCCTACCCTTTAAAACCCAGGTTTAAAAGGGCATGTTTTATGTGCCAACCCTGGATGTGATGCATGATATACATACATGTAAATGAACTTAAGTGTTTTGAATATTTATAAGTAGGTCAAATCATGAATGAAGTCTGTTTTAACTAAGAAAAAGTATATTTCAGAAAATGCCAGTAAATGCTGGTTAATTCCGGAAAATGTCAGTAAACGCCAGTGGCGTGGACTTTACTCATAAAGGCCGGCATTTTCCCAACCCTGACAAGTGAAGATGGATAAAGCACAATACACTTGTCACAGATACAAATGGACTCTATATAAAATTTTGAGTCTGACTATTGGAATTTTGTGACCAAGAGTCATGACTCTTGGGTTTTGAAAGTTAGTGAAAGCCCTGTACATACAGAACCCACCAACAATAAGTTAACATACTGTCAGTTGTAACATTTTGAAATGACTGATGATCTATTTATCATACCTTGCATTTTATATGAATGGACCAAAATGAAAAGAATAAATGAAATTAAAGGTTTGAATCAAGATACTGTAAAATCATTTAATTTCGTTGGGACGAAATTTCATGGTTTTGGTAAAAAAGACAATTTCGTTGGGACTTGAATTCGTGGATTTTGCATTCCATGTAATATAACAGGGGTCAAAATTAATGTTTGTTGGGATTAAAGTTCTTGGTTTAGGTGATCCACGAAATTTAATCCCCCACAAAAATTTATGATTTTACAGTAACCAATAAATTGAATTATGTCATCTCTTTATTAAAAAAACATGGGTATTACAGTCTTGCACTGGATAAGTTAGAAATACGTCTGGTATTTGCAAAATTTGTTGTTTCACAGTAGTACATGCTGTAGCTACCTTGGCTGTATTATTATTGTATTGTATTAGGCATTGTATATGAATTTATGTATTCATGATGTTGTTGTTTGTTAGTGAGAAATTCACATTATAAATGACTATGTGTATGTATGTATCTGTATGTTTATGTCTCGTCTCCTTCATGCACCCAACAATTAAAAATAATATTTCAGAATATTTTCTTCTTATTTGATTGTAGCGTCCAATGTCTTCTGCCATTGAGTCTCAGAAACTTAATAGCAATTTTATGTTAAGCACATGCGTGTGTTACATTATACAAGTTTGTGCACATTGATTTTATTTTATGTATTTCTATTGAATTACATGTCTTCAATATGAACCATGTGATGCTTCTGTTTAAGTTTGATAGCATTTATATCTGCATCAGTAAGCAGTATCTAAACCAGTAAGCAGTATTCACACCAGTAAGCATTTCCACATCAGTAAGCAGTATCCACACCAGTAAGCAGTACCCACATCAGTAAGCAGTACCCACATCAGTAAGCAGTACCCACACCAGTAAGCAGTACCCACACCAGTAAGCAGTACCCAAACCAGTAAGCAGTACCCACACCAGTTAGCAGTACTCACACCAGTTCAGGGTTGATTGTTGTATAGTATGTGTATGATTGATTGGTTGAAGATACATATTTTGTTTACTGTAAACCTAGAAATTATATCTCGCGATTTAAGTTTGCGGTGTTAGCGGTTAGTAAAAATACGCGAAAGTAAATAGCCGCGAACATGTCCAGGACAAGAAAAACGCGAAAGTTTCTCGTTTTTGAAGGAAATTCATCATTTTGGTGCGACGTTTATAAGACCGTATTATAAGTGCTGTATTGTCAAAATATGGAATGTTAAGTGTATGTACTTTTTCTGAATAAAGCCTTTTATGATCACGGTACAATAATGAAAACACTTTAAAAACATTCTTGAAAACGTGTTTAACAATACACTCAATATATGAACATGCATGTAAATAGCGCTGTTTATTACCGGCTATGTCATAATACAAAATGACTGACAGTGGCAATAAAACTGTGAAAACATTACCAGCGTAGTTTTCAATTTGTGTAAACAAATACAATAGGTAACTATCTACATCAAAAAGAGTTTGAGAGGGTTTAATGAAGGTGAGAAGTATAATTAAGATGCAATTATATACAAACCGAGCAATGTATGTGACAGGTTATAATATAAATAATTTTGTCACTATGCAACTTAGTGTTCACAGAGTTCGCGGGAGACTAAAAAACGCGAAAGTTTGTAGCCGCGAATTTGCCGACAATCGGCAAAACGCGAAAATTTGTAGCCGCGAAAGTTTCTAGGTTTACAGTATATAAATTTCTTCAAGTCTTATAAATCTATCAAATATATCTTAATGTTTTTTAATGAAATGTCA
The DNA here is from genome assembly GCA_963678985.1 of Spisula subtruncata. NCBI lineage: Eukaryota > Metazoa > Mollusca > Bivalvia > Venerida > Mactridae > Spisula > Spisula subtruncata. The sequence goes on from OY787661.1 coordinate 24,937,718, forward strand.
ATATGTTATTAAAGCAATGAAATTGAATATGCTTATTATTGTTCTGTTTTTAGCTCACAAGGGCACATCATTTATCAACATTATCAAAGCACTTTGAGAAATATTCTGCTCATATTTTAAGTCCTTGTAAAACTCCTCAAATTTAATGCTTTACTGCTATATACAGAACTCATTTGTTCAATAAATGAAACATTATTATGCTCCCTATCTTTGATGTGGGCCTGGGGTATATTGCTTTGTGCATGTCGGTCATTATACCAATTGGTTTCCATTCAATAACGCAAGAACACTTGATTTTGAGGTAAAATGTCAAGGTCGCTATGTTCTTTACAATTCTGAATGATTGTGACGCCATGAGGGCATACATGTTTTACTAACATCTCCAGTTAATATTGAACATCTCTTTACAAAATTTGAATTTGAGAATTAAGTCAAATACGTATATGCCTAATTGTAAGATTTCTGTAAGTGCTATGATAAAACAGAAGTGATCATGTTCAAGATGTGATACCATGTGTCACTTTATGTCCTTTACATCTCCTCCTAAACCATTGATTCTGTTTAGCTCACCTGTCACATAATTACAAGGTGAGCTTTTGTTATCACCCTTCGTCCGTCCGTTGTCCATCCGTCAACAATTTGCTTGTGTTCACTCCAGAGGCCACAGTTTTGATCCAATCTCCACGAACACCCCGTGTACCCCGATAATATGTAATAGACAGAGTACTGCTGTTTAGACAGAGCGGAAAATGTCGACGCTTGAGAAGTAATGTATTTTGTGCCTGTTACAATTATTTCGTGTCCATACCAGTAAATCGATGAACATGTATGTATGTATGCAGTGGTTCTTCCTCGACATGTAGATGTATTTTTTTTTTCGACCAGAAACGCAAGATTCGATTTTAGACTATGAATGCGTCCAAAAGTCCAAAGTTTAGTCTATACAAAATAATTAAAAATACTTCTATACGGCGGAGAATACACAAATTTCGTGAATATGTAGCGAAATAATAGTACCATATTCTTTCACAACGATATATTCACTGACGTAAGTATCTTTCTAAATATAACAGTTTTTCTACACTTGTGTCGCCAAAATGGTACTGCTTATGTTATATGGTGAAATTGTCACGATACTGCTTATGTTGTAAACAGATACTGCTATGTTTATTATAGTTTCATTGATTTAAACCCGAAAGCAACCTTGTCATGACACATTGTGGCCTCAGCAACTATTTTCTGTCAATGTTGATTATGTATTTAGCTCTTACTGGGTTGATCTCTTGAATTAAAGTAGCATACACTAATATATCTCTTAATACCGTCTATCATGTTCTCAGTAATCCTTTCATGTACAACTAAACTTTCTGCAGTTTTCTAAAAGTCCTTGGCCATATTGAAAAAATGTTGTTTCAGTAGCGCTATTAGCATTTTTAGCGTTTATGTAGTATATCAACCGATCTGTAGTATGCCTACGTAACGACACGCTACCGACGAGCCGTGCTATTCGATAGCATATCGTTTCTAAGCACGAATGCGTGTTTCTTTTATTTACCTCGCCAACGGACACGTTTTGAGGATAGTGCATGATACAGAAGATGCCCTAATTCCAGATGCACCCTTAGTGTTTTTTGACATGCCAGGGTACTGACTTCTCAAATCATTTATGATAATCGTAAACTTACATACCGATATAAAATTATCCTTTATAATTTTTAACAATATTTTCACCTCTTTTATGGAAGAAAACGCACTAGACTCTATAAGGAATTTAAGTTTCAGCGTAAATTTTAAGATTTTCGTAAGTTCCTTGATAAATGAGTATCCAGGTGTATAGCAATCATACTTACTATAATTAAATTTAGTTGGCCAGTCGGAGATGCGAACCAACAACCCCGAGATCAGAAATCGCATGCTCTACCCTTCTTCTTCCTGTTTAGTACAGATCCCACTCTGGGGCAATGTCGTACTACTAAAATCGTGTGAGCGGTGCAGCAGTATTTGCAGAGCGATAGTTTAAAAAAAACGTTTAAAAACAGCATATTCTTTATTCGCTGGTCAGACCCCTCTTGAAGGCCTCAACACCGTCGACGATAGCGGCTTGCTCAAGGAGCTGGTTCCAGAGTCGGATGGTGGAGGGGAAGAGGGATTACAGGAACACATCTGTACGACAGAAGGGAAGCAAGTACCTGGTGGAGTGGCCCCTGGTGTTGATTGATGTTGGGTGGAAAAAGGCATCGGCTGGGATGTCGACGAGTCCATGGTGATTCTGTAGACCATCCCTAGCTTGGCGTTGGAACGGCGTTCGGCAAAGGGTTTCCAATCCATGTCAGTTATCATCTGGCTGGTGCTGCTAGTGATGCGGTAGTCCCCTTTGACATATCGTGCCGTGCGTCGTTGGATAGCCTCCAGTTGGCTGATACTGGATCTCGTATGCGAGTCCCAGACAGTGCTGGCATACTCAAGGATTGGCCTGACAAGCGTCTGATAGAATTGTGCCTTGATCTGTTGGGGACAGCTTGTCAGGTTTCTTCTCAGGAAAGCGAGACTGTTGTTTGCTTTCTTCGCTGTGGTAGCAACATGGGTGTTGAAGGAGAGTTTCTCGTCTATGTAAACCCCCAAGTACTTGCCCCCTGTCACAACTTGCAGTTCGCTGCCGTGGATGAAGTATGGCGCCTTGATGGGGATTCTCTTTCTGGTAATACGGATAACCTCACATTTGGATAGGTTAAATGACATCAACCAGTCACGCCCCCACTGCTGTAACCTGTCCAGGTCTTCTTGTAGGGCTTTGGCATCTTATGTAGAGCGAATTGTCCTGTACAATAGACTGTCGTCAGCAAACAAGCGGGATGTGGATGTTGCCCGAAGTGGGAGGTCATTAATATACAGCAGAAAGAGGAGGGTCCAACGACTGATCCCTGGGGTACGCCGGAGGTGACTGGTGCTGTGTTGGATGACCAGTACTTACAAGGTTCTGTTTGCCAGGAAGCTACTTATCCAAAGCAGCAGGTTTCCTCTTATGCCGTAGTACTGTAGCTTGAGTGCTAGTCACTCGTGGGGAACCTTGTCGAAGGCTTTGCTGAAGTCCAGAAGGACGGCGTCGATCTGTACTTGAATATTCGGTAAAAATAAGGCAAATTTACAATATTTCATACATATACCTATTTCTAGTAAGGACTCTAGAGTATATTTAATCCCAAGAAAGTATTTGATTATCAATATTGTGTCTGCATTTACCCATGAAATAAAAACAAAAAAAAACAACACAAGCAGTATCTTATTAACTTTACACTGGACATAAGCAGTATCAGCCCTATAACATAAGCAGTACCATTTTGGCGACACTAAGTGTAGAAAAACTGATATTTTTAGAAAGATACTTACGTCAGTGAATATATCATTGTGAAAGAATATGGTACTATTATTTCGCTACATATTCACGAAATTTGTGTATTCTCCGCCGTATAGAAGTATTTTTAATTATTTTTTATAGACTAAACTTTAGACTTTTGGACGCATTTATAAAGTTTAAAATTGAATCTTACGTTTCTGGTCGGAATAAAATACATGTACATGTCGAGGAAGAACCACCGCATACATACATGTTCATCGATTTACTGGAATGGACACGAAGTAATTGTAACAGGCACAAAATACATTACCTCTCAAGCGTCGACATTTTCCGCTCTGTCTAAACAGCAGTACTCTGTCTAATACATATTATCGGGGTACACGGGGTGATGAAACTTGCTCATAATGTTTTTCTCCATGAAATCTAGACCAAGTTCGAAACTGGGTCATGTGGGTTTAAAAACTAGGTCACTAGGTCAAATCTTAGAAACACCTTGTGTTTTCTCCAGAGGTCACTGTTTTGATCCAATATTCATTGAATTTGATCAAAATGTTGTTCTCCATGAAATCTAGATCAAGTTAAAACTCGGCCATATGGGGTCAACAACTAGGTCACTAGATCGAATCTTAGAAAAACCTTGTGTTCACTCCAAAGGTCATCGTTTTCATCCAATTTTCATGAAACTTTGTCAACTTATTGTTCCCCATAAAATCTAGACCAAGTTCAAAACTGGTTCGTGTGGGTAAAAAACTAGGTCACTAGGTCAAATCTTAGAAAAACCTTGTGTTCACTCCAGAGGTCACCGTTTTGACCCAATCTAAATGAAATACGGTCATAATGTAAGTTGTATTGATTACACAGAATGACTAGAAATGACAAATAACTACAGTAACATATTTTGGCATGTTTTTGTGTTTGGCTCCCCAACAAAGCATTGTTTTTTCACTTTGCGAAATGCGCGGTTGCACTTTATGACGAAGTTAAGGGATAGTTGCATATATTTGATACTGCATGATGTGAAGCTCGCTATGGAGACGACCCTCGTCTTTGTTTTATCAAAATCTACCCTGTAATAAGAAAATAAACAGGAAATACAGGGTGATCATTAATATATGGTAACATAAATAACTTCAATGACTTTGACAGTTTTAAAGATAATATTTGTTGCTATATGTCATTCCTTAACATATACATGTAAGTTTTGTTCAGGACATAAATTATTTTCAAATGTAACATATTATTTTCTCAGCAGATGTTTGAAGCGTTTTCCTTAATTCTGAAAAACTGCCAAAATCAGCAGCAAATGACATCGTAAATTACCAATTTGTTACTTGCATTTTACCCATTGATGCTTCCAATTTCACAGTGTTTTGTAGTTTTCCAATCAAGTGAATATACTGTTTTTGTATTATATACTCTTTCCTTCAGGAATTCCCATGATCAGAAAGCCAAAGGGTTTAAGTTTGGTGAGTGTGGGGGCAAATTTAAATGCGGTATTCAGCGAAATGATTCCGGATCGCAGACTTTCCTTGAATCACTGAAAATGTACGGCTTCAACGATGACGTTATTGACCTCCATTTCGAGTAGCAAGCACTTTTTATCCACACCTCATAAAAACTTGGGCTCATTAGCTTTGAAATAAGGGTTAAACCACTAGCTTCTCTATCATTAAATCTGACAAAGTTAATATTTATGTTACCATATTTATGTTACATGCTACTTATACCGAATAAATATTATTATTATTACCATATATAAATGATCACCCTGTATGTTACCTGAGCCGAGGGGTTTCAATCCATAATTGGCTCACTAACGTAGCATTTGGTGACGTGGTACGGCCACCGTGGTGTCCTTAGACATGAGTGAGTTGTGTGCCCCATTTAACAGTTTCTTTTGTGCTTGCAAAACATGGATTTGTTATAATGGACGGTAAAGATCTTCTTGTCTTAAACCAGACTTAGCAAAGACCATGAAACCCGCCCTTGGTCTGCACGAGTTGCTAAAACAGAAGACACTACCCCCCCCCCCCCCCTCCCCCGAAGACTGCAAACAGCTTTTATCCTGATTTGTAATTTGGCCGTGGTAAACACATTGACGAGATAATGCCAATGCTTGATGTCATTTTATACGATATTATCTATCTTGACTTGTAAATCTGTATCTGTGAATTATATGGTTACTCCAAAATATAACAACAAAACACCTTTAAACTCTGTAAATCTACTTCGGGTAATTTCAGAAGAATTAGATGAAAGTGATTAAGTGTTAGGTCGATTCACCATTTTTCTGGAGAAATCGTGAAATAACGTGTAGTGCCCAGATAACCTGTAAAAAGGAACAATAGTCGCAAGTCAGGTATCACGTTTTAATAAAGGATTGTGAAAGTTTCTACGGTTTTTGTCTGTCAACTCCAAGTTTCCTGTAATAGTTTAATTACTACTTTGACACATGTCTAGCGCACCTACTAGCAACAATAGTAGTATTACACAATCTTTATGAAACATATCACTCAACTTAATTGGACCATAGTAACTATGGCGTATTCCAAATGTTACATATCATAGTACGCTTAGACCGCACAAAATCTACTCGTTATTATGAATATAAAACCGATGAGTTCAAAATAAACGCTTAACCTCAAAATTAATAAGGCTACTTAATTGAATGATAAAATTCAAACTTCAAAATAATGAATGTTTATAGTATGTAGTAGAGTTACAGGGCCTCCGCTGGCTATTTTTTTCTTGTAGCCACAACTTTAGCCAATTGGCTAAAGTTTTAGCCAACCTTTAGCCACTTATAGCCAAAAAGCCAGACTGAATTAAAAATGACTAATATATATTATATATCAAGGAGTACAGATGACATAAAGCTAATGACTTCTATTTTTTTTATAATTTAATTATAAATGTAGCTGTGTAACAGGGGAAGAAAAATGTGCAACCAGACCGGGGCTCGAACCCGGGACCCTTCGCTTACAGGGCGAATGCTCTACCGACTGAGCTAGCCGGCTGCCTACACAAGTTTCTCCCCTATTAGTTATTAAATCCTATACACCCGGCTACTGCTGTATTAATTCATAACAGCATATGTTTAAAATACTACTCACTATACTTTATATTCAACAACTCACTGTATCATTCAACTACTGTTAGGGCTACTAATTGAAATTCGCATTAATCAGCAGTAGTTCATCTTGTAACAATCATGCTGAATAACTTCTAGTGAGTTGCTTATATTGTATCTCCTAAATGGTGGACTAGAACCCACGATCCCCTGTCTGTAAGTCAGGCAATCTACAAACTGAGCTAACTGTGCTACTGACACATCAATCATAACAATAACAAATGAACTTACCAGGGAGGGACAAGGCCTAACTACTCACACTTTAACAAAACACTATGAAAATACTTGCAAAAGCAGTTGAACACAGCAATTTCCAGCATTCATCAGAGTCCTAGTTTACTTTTAGATTTAATTCTACACTTTCCTAGGTGTCAACTATTATAAACAATGTTTTAAAACTCTTAATTATGTTATTTTAATAAAAATAAAAAGAATAATTGAAAGAAAAAAACTTAAAGAGTATTTGTTGTTTTATTGTCCGAATCTGATTTTATCCGAATACTACTCAAGTTCCTAAATAATAAATTGCTTTTGGACATAAACTGGTTTATTTTTAGCCATAAATTTACCTCTAATTTTTGTATAAAAGGTAATTACTATTTAAAATATGTCTATTGATAGCTATTAAACATATTTTATATCGCTCAACTCATTCCATAGAAATGTGTAATTACGACCGTGACCAACTCTCCAGACTCGTCTGCTCTTTTGTTTACCCTTCTAAAGTTTAAACTACGATGATAAATTGGTCAATTAAGATGTTTTTCACACTGTTACATAATTAGTTTGGATTTAATTGGATTAAAGGTCTGCTATAGGTTTGTATAGCTCGGGGCAATTAATGATTTTATGACCGCTGGTGTGTAAGAAGATAACTCGATCTACTCCAGTTTGACTGTTAGTTGAAAGTTTATGACACGTCGGATCTTTATTGAGACCTTGATTACGTAATTTGGGGGTCAATACAGGACACACTTTCTTTTATTGATTCAATTCAATTCAATTCAATTCAATTCAATTCAATTTATTGGCATATGAACATATTTACATACATTCTTCGCCATATAAGGCGGCATAAATTACATAAAAGAGAAGAGTATGATACTCACACGCACAGATACGCACACACACACCCACACACGCACGCACCCACACACACACAACCACACCACTTGCAATCATCATGTTATATAAAGCATATATACATGTATACAATCATCAAGCATCATGTTACATAATATAATATTTGCAATCATCATGGTATTTACAAGGCATACATAGTACAAAATAATTATTACAATTTACAACATTTATAAAGAACGTTTTATAGTAATCCTGTTATATGACAGCGTATATTTCTCGATACAATCTAACAATGGAAAATTTCTATATATGATCAATAATAATATTATTTTAAGTCGATAAAGACTCACGTAGAAGGTTCGCATTATATATATATTTAGCAAGCATATTAATAAGTTTGGTTTTAGAAGACGACAACAGGTTGATAAATTTTTGTTTTGTTGGCCAGTGGCAAAAATAATTTGGTAAACATGTTTTCCTAATATCACGAAAGCAAGGACATACAGAATGAAATGATATTCATCTTCTACAACATTCATATTACAGAATAAGCACTTTCTATTATTTCTATCTATATTTCTGAATCGACCTTCTTCAATAGCTAATTTATGAGCTGAACATCTCATCCTTGTTAATGCAATTCGGTGATTGTCATTCTTTATACAGTTCAGATATTTTTCCATACCAATAGTATGTTTGAATGTTCTATAAGTACTCAATTTTGGAAGATTGTCTAAGGAAGAATACCAACTCTGATAATATTGATCATACAGTCTTTCTATGACATTATTCATTTGTGTAATTGATATCGGTCCCTCGATATCCCATAGATGCGTAAAACCAAGATTGTTTAACAATATTCTTACATTATTGACCCAGATATCATTTGTTTCTTTTTGATGCATGAAAGCCTTATGTACCAAGCTACCAGGAGTATTAATAATTTTACACCAATATTTTAAAATTCGTTCTTTTCTTAAAATATCTAGTGGAATTTTTCCTAACTCTCCATATACAGTTGCATTCGTGGTCTGTGGTCTTACATGAAGTACTTGCTTTAGAAATTTAATATAGACTTTTTCTATATCTGGTGATTTATGGAACCCCCATATTTCTGCACCATAATTAAGTATTGGTATGATCATTGTATCAAATAGTTTAATTTTTTCATTTACATTTAGTGCTACATGCTTGAATAGAGAATTTAATGTATAAATAGCACGTAGTGCTTGTTCAGACATAGCTTTTTGAGCATTGTAAAATTTACCATTTGAGGATAAAGTTACGCCTAAGTAGACAAACCTATTGACAACAATTAATTTACAATCATTATAATATACATCAAAATTTTCTATTCTGGTACCTGGTTTGAAAACCATAGCAACCGTCTTAGTTGTATTTACAGTTATATCCCACTTAATACAGTAGCGTTTCAGATTGTTCAATAATATTTGTAATCCATTTACAGAATACGAAAATAACACCGTGTCGTCAGCGAAAAGTAACATAAATATTTGTAATTCATTCAGAGATATAATATCAGCATTAACATCATTAAGGCTTTCTTCCATATCATTAATAAACATAATAAATAGTAATGGTGATAACGTTTCGCCTTGTTTGACACCCATATAGCTATCAAAATAATCTGATAGATTTCCATTTACTTTGACACATGTTTTAACAGAACAATACATAGATTTAAGCATTTTAATAAATTTACACGAAAACCCACTATTCATCAACTTGTACCAAATTCCATTTCTATAAACTGTGTCGAACGCTTTTTTAAAATCAACAAATGCGCAGTATAGTTTTTTCTTTTCATTATGAATTACTTTATTAATTATGCTCTGTAAAACGAAAATGCAATCTATAGTGCTTTTTTGTTTTCTAAAGCCAAATTGGCAATCAGTAAGAATACTATTTTCTTCAATGAATCTATTAGCACGGAAATCGAGCAATAAGGAGAATAGTTTTGAAAAAATACTTGTCAACATAATACCTCTATAGTTATCAACATTGTTTATGTCTCCCTTCTTCGGAACTGGCACTATGACACCACGGGTCCACGTTTCAGGATAAACACCATTATTGTATATATAGTTGAAAAGTTTACATAACGAAGGAGCAATAATATGTTTAGAATCAATAAAGATTTCTGCGATTAGTTTATCTTCGCCAGAACTTTTATTTCTTTTCAGCTTACTAATTGCCTTAATTATCTCATCGATAGAAAAATCAATGTCAAGGGAGGCTATATTCACATCGTTAAAATCGTTTCCGTTTACGTCATTTTCAACATTCTCATCAACAAAAATGTCGTTTTCTGAAAATAACTCTTTGAAGTGGATAAAAAATTCCTGAGCTGTAATGTTATTTTTTTTGTTATTCGTTTTCTTATATTTTCGTATGAGATCCCAAAATCGTTTTGGGTTATTCTTGGCAGCGTGCTGTAAATCCGATTTTTGTTTATTTTTATATCGCGCTATTGCTTGGCGTTTAACCCTCTTATAATACCTTCGTTTGTCAATGACAATACACGAATACGCATGTGTTCGGTGTTTCCGATATTGTTTATTAGCTCGATTTAAATCACTTTTAGCAGTTTTACATTCATTCGTGAACCACGGATTCACGTGATTTGTGTTTGCCGATACACAGTTGGTGTCATATATTCTACGACTAACACCGCATGTATTAAACGCGCAATCATACAGTACGTTTCCAAAAGTTCGAACTCCATCGGAAATGTCAACATCGCTAGATATGATACTAGATACAATATTATCTAATCTTTGGCGTTCATGGATTAATGTATTATTAAATGTGTCAACTATGGACGCATCCCATTTAAGTTTATGTACAATGTGGGAATTAATATCTTGATTCGACATTTCAAATTTTGCAGATATGTTCATTTGTATGGGGACATGTGAGGAAAATGTATAACAATCATGTACAATAAAATTGGAAATTAATGGAAACAAGTCAACAGAAGTAAGTGCGTAATCAATCACACTTTTACCTAATGAAGAAAGAAAGGTGTACAACCCCAATCCGTCGTCTTCACCCATGCGACCGTTTAATATTCTGATGTCGGTGCTTTTACATAACTCTAGCAATTTTAAACCTGACGAGTTACAGATGCTGTCCTCGCTAGTTCTATTACCAAGTACATTGTCAGTATTGTCATGGCCTTGACCATCAATAACATCAATATATCTATCAAACATATTTGGAGAATCGGTAAAATCATCGCGCACACCAGTCCGTGCGTTTAGGTCACCAACTATAGCAATTTTACCAACATCAGAATATTTACGTACATTTTGTTCTAATTTTTCAAAAAACCCAATATCGTGCGATTTGAAATACACAGACTCACTAGGAGGAATATAAGCAAAACAAATACATATATCAAACTCTAAACTGAAAAAAGTTTTGTTTAGTTTTAACCAAATAAACCCATCCGGGTCTTTATCTAATATATCAACACCTTTAAGTAATGTTTCCCTAACAAATAAGCATACACCACCATGACCTCTATTGCTCTTTCTATTTACAGTCACACTTTCTTTTCGAGGTACACTGATGGATTCATAACCACTCAGTTTGTATACATCGTATGCAGTTTGCCATGTCTCAGAACAAAATACAAAATCATAATTTGATACAAAATTTACAAAGTCAGTGTCAGATAAACATTTACTAAGGCACTCAACGTTCCAGGCTAGAAAGGATAAGTCACACTCTCCTCGCCTGTCCTAATTATTGTTGGGTACGTACAGCGATTGATGAAGGGGCACTGGTTATCGAGTTTCCAATTAACATCCGACGCGGGTGTAAACAATTTACAAAACGGTCTGTGTCGCTTATACCATGGAAATTTAATAAAGAAAATACGATTTTGCGAGGATATATACCTCTTAGCCAATGTTTTCGCCAATTTACAAAAGTTTTAGCCAATTTAGCAAATCTTTAGCAAATGGCTAAATTGGCGAGCGGTAGCGGAGGCCCTGAACTGTTAAAATTATTCAGTTTAATGTAGTTTTGGTCACCCTAGATTAAAATTTCAAGGTGAGACTAACCCCCGTTATTCCTAGAAATCGTATTTTCTCAACAGACACGTTATGGTTACGGTAAACACTCTTTTGCAGCGTATCAAACTTTTTCCTTTACTAGCTAGTTGCTAAATATCGTTAATGATTATTTAAAGACATGGGCAAATAAAATGTCGATCGCACAACTATTATAGGAAGAAATGACATCTAGACGCACGCATAACGACCAGGTGACCGGTATTGCGCGTTAAAAATGCGACTTTCAATTTCAGTATTCAATCGGTTGAAGACGTATCATGCAATAGTCTATTGTCGAATCGAGCGGAAAATTCGCCAGATCTACTGTCAAATATTGATATATACGTGTGCCAAATTTCAAAACAATTCATAGAGGACTTTCAAAGAAAACTGAAATATACCAGTGGTAGCGTTAGAAGTGCCGCTAAGTGTATAGGATCGTCATGAGTTGTCTTCGGAGACAACCATTTCTTAAACGAGTCTAGAAAGCACAGTTATTTAGCGAGCTTTCGGCGACCTTAATGAATCGTTTCCGTGACGAGTTTAAGAGATGACGGTCTGAAAAACAACGAATGGCGGATTCTATTTAATACATTACTATAATTACAGAGTCAAAAAAAAGTCAGAAATAACGAATACAGGATGTCCAAAAAGAAAGTATACATTTATTATAACAAAGATTGGTATTCGCCACATCGATGCGATACCATATTTCACGATAATGTATAGACATTAATAATTATTCGAACATTTATTCTCCTAAGCATTATTTAGCAACTCTCAGTTATTTTTGACCGACCCTCGTATATTTGCGGAATTCTTCAATGTTTTGTAATAATTTTGTTTCTGTAGACTAGTTAAGTTTTTTATAACTCTCCAACTGATACTCAAAATGTTTTACCCCAATATACATTAACGTTTGCGTGTCATTAAATCAAGCTTGTATCCATATAAAGTATTGTAAGCAGCTTTTCTGTCGCGTATAACTGGCACTTGACCTTGTACGGGTTTTCCTAACAATGTTGTATTATGACTTGATCATTCGTAAACAATTCGTTGGCTTAGAATGAGAAGATCGTAAGTGCCACTTACGACCTTATAAGACTAATGCATATTTGTAATCTACATCATAAGGCGCTTCTTATGAGTCTATTTTCATGAAAGTTGTGTAGATCAAACTGAAGTTAAAAGGCTTGTTTTACTATAAGTAAAAACTAATTGTCAGACAGTTTTTGTTGTTTTCTCAAAATATTGATTTTGTAGATACGACCTTCTCATTCTAAGCCAGCGAATTGACAACTCTCCCACATGTAGAGGGCACATGACCAATTTCAATAGCACTTGAAGAACTCTATACCGACCAAGGACAACATATTTCCATGTGTCTTTCTATCATGTTCTTAACGAACTGCGATGATATGGTTGACTTTAAATAAAGGGTCAGGTACGTGCATTTCTCTTATACAAATGTACTACTTATTTATAAGATATTTTATACTCATTCTAAGTAGGGAAGTTATTTTCCCTTTTCTGCTGAGCGTCAAGCACCATTTTTAGTTCGTCCTTGGCATCACATGGCCTTGGATCAAACCGAAGACACGTGAAATATGGTTCATGCGGCAATATCGGCTTGTACTGAACTGCCTTTATCAACTTTACAGTTCGGAGAAGCTCTGCTAGAGAAATGGGTCAGAATTCTGCACTACACAATTCGACGGCTTATTACCAGTATGCGACGGTGATGTCAATCTGTTATAAATGCATGTGAACACTATACATGTCATTTAAATTGAATATTAACACACAAAAATATTCCGTAAAACAACTCCTAGTCCATGTGACAGACCGAAATCCATTACCAAATTGGTGAACAGATCCAACAATGATTTTCGGTTAGCTTGATATCTAAGCTGTCCGAAATCAGTTGATGGACTTGCGGGACATTTTGCCAAATGACCTTTTGGTGGCCATCTTTAAAGATGGCCGCCGTTATTTTAAGCAAGCAGAGGGTTTATGAAAACTTCGATTATTCCTCACTCACATGGGCTATCGGCTTGTAATATGTCTTAAAATGTTTGCAATTGAACCCCACATGTGGTAATATATAAATATAAATATTATAACATGGTTATTAATTAATAATTATTGATTTTTTAAGGAAATTATGATATTTTTCGATTTTTGTCGTTAATTTTTCTCTTTCAAATCGGATCTGAGTGTGTATTTGACCATTTGTTGATTGTTATATGCATAGGTTGGTTCTAGGCGTCCATAATAAACATTACATTGACAGATTTTCATTTGAAAATCCTCCATTAGCCAGGAATATCGGATAACAGAAAGTTGATTACTAGTCAAGTCTATAAATGTGATATTTAGGTTATATCCGGCACTGGATTGTATAGTAAATACTTTTTTGTTTTTCTGTTAGGGAATATGTTGCAATTGAAGAATATGAATGATGACCAGCTGTCATCATTGAGCATTTTGTGAAAATCAAGATGGCGTCCAAAATGGCCGCCAAAATCAGAAAAACAATCAGAGATGCCAGAAATTAGTTACCCATTTCTTTTTTGCCGATTGGTTGTAGTTATAATGTTTTAAACACATGTATTTATATTTTATTTATCGTTATTCGTCGAATAAAATATTGTGGGATGGCATCCATGTCGGCTGAAATCAAAATGGCGGTTACAGCAGCCGCAATAATTGACATATTGATATATTCTATGAAAACATTTATTTAAATGATTTTTGTTGATATCTGAATTAAAATAGTTAACTAATATTCAAATAAAAGTTATTTTAGATTCGACTCAATTGACCCGTTGCCTTATTCAAAATGGCGTCCAAGATGGCCGCCAAAATCAGGAAATATGTCGGTAGTGCAAGAGATTAGTTACATAAATTACTATTGTTGCTAATTGGTAGTTGTGTAGATGTTAAACATATAATATATTCAATCATAGCATTATTAATTGTTTGCAATTAATTAAGATAGCATACTAAGAAATCAACAACCGGCTGTAGTGGCCATCATAATTGCTGAATAAGCATATTTTATTAAAATCGTATAGTGTGTTCAAATAGTTTTTACTTGTATTGAACATTATATTTAGCAGTCATGCATTATGGTTTAACTTCAAAATGGCAGCAAAGATGGCCACTTAACATTACATAAGTGGAGAATAAATAGTATATTCTTCTTCTTTCTGTATATTATATATAGTCGTCCGCTTGGGCATTATCGTACCATTGATAATTAATTACAAGATCGTGTGAGCGGCGAGTTATTTTTGTTAAGAACAAATAATCATGATTATCCACTATAAATAAGACCCCTCGAGAAGGCATAATCACTGTCGACAATGCTCATGGATCTGGTTCTAGAGTTTCCAACCAAAGTAGCCAATAATCTGCATGATACTGCTTGTTGTGCTAAAGTACCATTTGACGAATTGCGTCCAATATGCTGAACTGCCTCCAGATGACAAATATTTGCCCTAGTTGATCCTTTGCCGAATTTGCGTATTCAAGGATTGATTTGACATGTGTCTGAAAACATCGTACCCTAATCTGTTTCGATAGTTTGTCAAGTTTGTCCAGAAGAAGGCGATGCTGTTGTTGGCTTTCACCACAATGGTAGCAACACTGGTACTCATGGAAACCTCATCTATGTATACCCCGATGTACTTATTTCTGCCACAACTTGTAACGTGTCATGCTGTTGTGGATGAAAAACGGAGTCTTAACACGAGTTCTCTTCCTAGTGATGCGGGTGACCATATACTTGCAAGGATTAAATGACATCAACCATGGACCCTCCCATTCATTGCTGTAGTCTGTCCATGTCATCTTGTTAGGCTTAAGCATTTTCTTTAATAATTACCCTGTTCAAGAGTTTGTCAGCAAGCAGATGGTAGGTATATGTTGCATGAATTAGAAGGTGGTAGATATAAGATATACAACAGGAAAAAAAGCTGATCCCTTAGGTACGCCTGGTGTGACTGGTGCTGTGTTAGTGGACTGTTCTCCGACAAGTACATGTTGGGTTCTGATTGCAAGAATTATGTTAGTACTATTCCTGCCGATATTATAATAATTCAGTTTGCTGGCTTGCCTGTCCTTAGACCGAAGGCTTTGTTGTAGTCCCGAATGACGGGCCAATCTGATTTCCACCATCTAGGTAACAGTTGTAGTTGGTTATGGAGTGCAGCTGGCTCTCAGTGAATATCTTTCTGAATCATGTTGTTAAGTCAGCTAGTATCTATAACGTGTCAAGAAGGGCCATGATCTGGCTTTGAAGTGCTCGACCAGTTCACTTCACACAGACTTGATTGAGATGGACCAGTAGTTGCTAGGTCGCTATAAATTGGTCTCCCGTTTTGATGATGGGTGTGACGCTCTAGTCTGATGGGAGTATAGAGTATAGAATGTTGTTTGGAATCGTTGCTTCATGAGGACCGTGACCAGATATATTCTTTCTCACATCCAGTTTGTCCTCAAATCAGTCGTTCGTCATACACTATCATCCCAGTGTATGCGATGAACTTTCTGGTCTTCCGCAGATCATCAGCGTCTCCATAGAGCTTCTCTTGAAGAGTTGTGTCTGTGGGCCACGTTGCAGTTCGATCCTGGTTGTGTCTTCTGCATCTTTGGAGGACATGCTCGACAGATCGAAGACGGCACCATTTTGTACTTCCGATACATGTGATGGTTCAGCCTGTTGTGCCGTGAGCGTAGTCGTACCATAATCACTTGTTCTGACCTCTTAAGGCGATGGTAGGGATCAACATCTTGTCTTGGTCTTGTGAAGTTCTTGATAATGGTAACTTTCTCTTTATATCTCAAATGTACTGGTGGTTGTGCTGATTGTGCTCCCAGTTTTGCCAATTCATCTGCTGTTTCATTTCCAGACATTCTACAGTGGGCAGGAATCCACTGTAGGGCTAGTTTGCAGTAAGTACTAAGGTTATGTAGTATTTTGGCTAGTTCTGGTGTTTTGTTGTGAGCTTCGGTCAACGCTCTGTAGTTACTGCAGTGCTTCCCTGTGGCTCTGTGATGTCTCTCTTTGTTGCCTGGTGTATATTGGATGAAGATTTCAGCACCTCCATCTTTGATAGCTTTGGTGGCTGAGCCATCAGTATAGACTTGGGTCCATATCTCAGGAGGGTATCCTTGCTTATCATGGCTAGTGTCAGGTTCCTTCTAACACATTCATCTTCTTGCTTGTCTGGCTCAAGTTGAGGGACTTGGAGTCTCACAGTTACTGCAGACCGATCATTTGCTAATGGGTTGACTGTATCATCCCTGACAAGAGGTGTACTGGCTATGGTCAAATCAGGTGCAAATTATTTGTATGACTTCTTGGTTTCGTGTACAAAGCTGCTTCGCTTGATCCGATTTTTGGTAAATCCAGCTAATCTTGTTGCCATTGGGTGGTTCGGTATTGATCTAAACTTCTGTGCTTGAAGCATGACTTTGGCTTGCCTTCGTTTGTAAACTGGCTGGATACCAGTGAACTTTTCCATAAATTCAATCGATGTAGACTTCGAAGCACCAGTCATTATGCACAGCGCTTAGTTCTGGGCCTTGTCGAGAGCTTGGCTGTTTGTATCCAGTTTGTCTATACTGAAGTTGTGCAAAATGCCCACTTCTTTACCATAGACGTTTGACATTTCTGATTACTACTAACAATGGTTGGAAAAACGTGGGATGGTTTATGGGTTTATAATTTTATATGGAACGTTGGCATAGTCTCTGAAATAACATTCATAATATGTCAATATCAGTGGTATGAGAAAAGATCTAGGCAAGGTCAATGCTGAAGCCCTGGATCATGCTTATGATGGTAATATCAGCCTTCTTCTGAGTGTCGTTCTTGTCGGGGTATTCTATCTTGCTGCTGTGGTCCTCGCCACTATGAATACACGGTGGTACTTGATCATACTTGACTTAAGGATAAGGACAGACAACCAGATAACACCATAGTAAACACTTGGTCAGTTACAGGCGATGTGACTATGTGGCTGTCCTTATTCTCCAATAAGATAAGATTAGTATTGAATACCACTCCCATTTGAACATACATGGTTGGCAAACATCTTAGAAGTCACATCAAATATACTGCACATAAAGTGTTCTAATGTTACAGAAGATCTATATTTTTAACCTATAGCAGTATTCACATTTACACATTCCATTACATGTTTTAATACAATTTTTCAGTTTGACATACCTGTATGCAGCGGCCATTTTGTCACAATTATGATTTCGGCCTACATTGATGCCATTTTAAACGGGATATGTCGATCACCAAATAAATATAATGATATATTTTATACAGTGTATTTAAGTTGTTATTATGTTTGCAAAACTTAAACTACTATCGATCAAAAAAGTATCAATTTGTAACTTCCTTGGACCACTAACTAATTATTTAATTGATTTTGGAAGCCATTTTGTCCGCCATTTTGAATCAGCTAATGGCCCAATGCTTAAAACTCAAAGATTTCTTGGAGCATTTATTACATATTACTGTTCAACAATTTATTTTACACCACTTCAACTTAAATTGTGATAAAAACAAATTATTTTTCTAACAGCTTGTCATTTTAGCCGCCATGTTGATTCCAGCCATCACGGATGCCTTTTTACATTCACTAACTCAGTCAATAATATTGAAAATAAATAAATAATTATGTTCTAAAACATTTAAACTACAACCAATCTGCAAATAAAACGATTTGATCCTAATTTCTGGCACCTCTGATTGTTTTTCTGAATTTTGGCGGCCATCTTGGACGCCATCTTGATTTTCACAAAATGCTCAATGATGACAGTTGGAAATTTTTCAAAGTCTTTAATGGCAACATATTCCCTAACAGAAAAACAAAAATATTTACTATACAATCCAATGTCGGGTATAACCTAAATATCCCATTTATAGACTTGACTATTAATCAACTTTCTGTTATCCGATATTCCTGGCTAATGAAGGATTTTTAAATGAAAATCTGTCAATGTAATGTTTATTATGGACGCCTAGAACAAACCTATGCATATAACAATCAACAAATGGTCAAATACATACTCAGATCCGATTTGAAAGAGAAAAATTAACGACAAAAATCGAAAAATATCATTATTTCCTTAAAAAATCAATAATTTTTAATTAAAAACTGTATTATAATATTTATATTTATATATTACCACATGCGGGGTTCAATTACAAACATTTGAAGACATATTACAAGCCGATAGCCCATGTGAGTGAGGAATAATCGAAGTTTTCCTAAACCCTCTGCTTGCTTAAAATAACGACGGCCATCTTTAAAGATGGCCGCCTAAAGGTCATTTGGCAAAATGTCCCGCAAGTCCATCAACTGATTTCGGACAGCTTAGATATCAAGCTAACCGAAAATCATTGTTGGATCTGTTCACCTCTTTGGTAATGGATCTTCAATTTTCAAGACCTGGGACATGGACTATCCTTCCAAATTTTATATTCTCACCCCTAATGTTGTATTTCAACCCCTACCGTGTCAGAGCAGTCGTTACAATTAAATAATTCGTTATTTGCCTTATTTTATTTGTTAGATTGTTACAGAAAATATCGATACTGAATTTAAATTCCAAAGAAATATTTGCCATCATATCAAACAACAATGATACAAATGGTAAATCTTGACCATTATCAAATGCTTGAATGTTGACTAGTCAGGCATCGACGACAGTTGTAGATCTATACATCTTGACTTCTTAAAGATCATGTTCAATGACCGAACAAAGGCATGAAAACATGTATACCTTCATGATACGTATGTATGATTGCATATAAACGTGAGAATGTAGCCACAAAAGAAGATTACAAGTCGTGTTACAGTATGCCACAGTTCAACAAAGTGTCATTATCTAATGTGTAAAACAAAACTGTTGATGAAACATCCGGTATAACACATTCATTCATTGAACAAAACAAGATAGTCAATCACGTCAGTATTGATACGTGTACCAATATATAACACTTTGTTATTATCTTTTGATATTCTGTCATTATATAAATAACACATAGCTTTGAGGGTGACAGTAAAAATGTCAGCCTGAGAGAATAGGTATGACACTACTAAATTTTTATTACGCACATTTAGTACCAATATTTGACACTTAATACATTTAGTTTATGGATCTAGCACTCGTGAGATAAACAATTAAGCATAAAAGCGTGTATTTATGACAATGTAATATTTGGATGCTGCGTGGCATGCATATAATCCCACTTGTAAGTAAAAATATAATTTATGCAAAAACAACGTAAACTCCAACCTACGTAAGCCACACCGGCAATGGTTGGAATATAGTTCTAAGTCAATTCAAAAGAACTTAAACATTTATTTTTCATTGGTTATCGATAAAATTGATCCTGTTGTGTTACAAGGAGTGAACTAGAATTAGTAGGGCACTGTAATATAGTCAGGACACCAGAATCATAGAATGGCTAAGGTATTATTATATAGTCGGGCGCCGATATAGTCACGGTATTCTAAATGGCTATGGTCATTAATCTTTTATGTTATTATATAGCAAGGACACTTGTTATAACACTATCACAAGATACCTGAATGGGAAGGATAATGGTATAGCGAGGGAACATGATTCAACCGGGTACTAGCTAGAATAGCTAAGCTAATTTAATGGCCTATGTACTACTATCCCGAGGATACTTGAATGGCTACATATATTTATTATGGTTCTATTTTGAACCGAGTGTCCGAATGAAAAGGATACTACTAAGTCAATGGTAATTTACTTAAATCATTCGAATAAAGTGTCACTAACAATAGAATAACCATGCAAGTACCCTGGCTATAATATGGAAGTAACCATTCCAGTACCCTGGCAACAATATGGGAGTAACCATTCAAGTACCCTGGCTATAATATGGGAGTAACCATTCAAGTACCCTGGCTATAATATGGGAGTAACCATTCCAGTACCTGGCTACAATTTGGGAGTAACCATTCCAGTTCCCTGGCTACAATATGGGAGTAACCATTCAAGTACCCTGGCTACAATATGGGAGTAATCATTCAAGTATCCCGGCTTTGATATGGGAGTAACCATTCCAGTATCCTGGCTACATTATGGGAGTAACCATTCAAGTACCCTGGCTATAATATAGGAGTGACCATTCCAGTACCCTGGCTATAATATGGGAGTAATCATTCAAGTACCCTGGCTATAATATGGGAGTAACCATCTCAGTATCCTGGCTACATTATGGGAGTAACCATTCCAGTTCCCTGGCTATAATATGGGAGTAACCATTCCAGTACCCTGGCTATAATCTGGGAGTAACCATTCAAGTACCCTGGCTATTATATGGAAGTAACCATTCCAGTTCCCTGGCTACAATTTGGGAGTAACCATTCAAGTACCGTGGCTATAATATGGGAGTAACAATTCCAGTACCCTAGCTACATTATGGGAGTAACCATTCAAGTACTCTGGCTATAATATGGGAGTAACCATTCCAGTAACCTGGCTATAATATGGGAGTAACCATTCAAGTACCCTGGCTACATTATGGGAGTAACCATTCCAGTATCCTGGCTACAATATGGGAGTAACCATTCAAGTACCCTGGCTACAATATGGGAGTAACCATTCATGTACCCTGGCTATAATATGGGAGTGACTATTCCATTACCCTGGCTAATATAAGAGTAACCATTCAAGTACCCTGGCTACAATATGGGAGTAACCATTCCAGTACCCTAGCTACATTATGGGAGTAACCATTCCAGTATCCTGGCTACAATATGGGAGTAACCATTCAAGTACCCTGGCTACAATATGGGAGTAACCATTCATGTACCCTGGCTTTAATATGGGAGTGACTATTCCAGTACCATGGCTAATATGGGAGTAACCATTCAAGTACCCTGGCTACAATATGGGAGTAACCATTCAAGTACCCTGCTACAATTTGGGAGTAACCATTCAAGTACCCTGGCAACAATATGGGAGTAACCATTCCTGTACCATGGCTACAATTTGGGAGTAACCATTCAAGTACCCTGGCTATAATATGGGAGTAACAATTCCAGTACCCTAGCTACATTATGGGAGTAACCATTCAAGTACTCTGGCTATAATATGGGAGTAACCATTCCAGTACCCTGGCTATAATATGGGAGTAATCATTCAAGTGCCCCGGCTATAATATGGGAGTAACCATTTCAGTATCCTGGCTACATTATGGGAGTAACCATTCAGGTACCCTCGCTATAATGTGGTAGTAACCATTCTAGTACCCTGGCTATAATATGGGAGTTACCATTTCAGTCCACTGGCTACATTATGGGAGTAACCATTCCAGTACCCTGGCTATAATATAGGAGTAACCATTCAAGTACCGTGGCTATAATATGGGAGTAACCATTCCAGTACCCTAGCTACATTATGGGAGTAACCATTCAAGTACCCTGGCTATAATATGGGAGTAACCATTCCAGTACCCTGGCTATAATATGGGCGTAACCATTCCAGTACCCTGGCTATAATATGGGAGTAACCATTCAAGTACCCTGGCTATAATATGGGAGTAACCATTCCAGTACCCTAGCTACATTATGGGAGTAACCATTCTAGTACCGTGGCTATAATATGGGAGTAGCCATTCCAGTACCCAGGTTACAATATGGGAGTAACCATTCAAGTATCCTGTCTATAATATGGGAGTAACTATTCCAGTAACCTTGCTACAATATGGGAGTAACCATTCAAGTACCCTGGCAACAATATGGGAGTAACTATTCAAGTACCGTGGCTATAATATGGGAGTAACCATTCCAGTACCCTGGCTAAAATTTGGGAGTAACCATTCAAGTACCGTGGATATAATATGGGAGTAACCATTCAAGTACCTTGGCTACAATATGACAGTAATCATTCAAATACAGTGGCTACAATATGGGAGTAACCATTCAAGTACCCTGGCTACAATATGGGAGTAACCATTCAAGTAACCGGCTACAATATCACAGTAACCATTCAATTACCCTGGTTTCAATATGGGAGTATCCATTCAAGTACCATGGCAATATTATAGGAGTAACCATTCCAGTACCCTGTCTACAATATGAGAGTAACCATTCAAGTTCCCTGGCTATAATATGGGAGTAACCATTCTAGTACCGTGGCTACAATATGGGAGTAACAATTCTAGTACCGTGGCTACATTATGGGAGTAACCATTCCAGTACCCTGGCTATAATATGGGGGTAACCATTCCAGTACTATGGCTACAATATTGGAGTAACCATTCCAGTACCCTGGCCACAATATGGGAGTAACCATTCAAGTACCCTGGCTATAATATGGGAGTAACCATTCAAGTACCCTGGCTATAATATGGGAGTCACCATTCCAGTACCATTACTACAATATGGGAGTAACCATTCCAGTTCCCTGTCTATAATATGGGAGTAATCATTCCAGTACCCTGGCTACATTATGGGAGTAACCATTCAAGTACCCTGGCTTTAATATGGAAGTAACTATTCCAGTACCGTGGCTATAATATGGTACTGGAATGGTTACTGTCATAATACAGTCTTGGTACTGGAATGGTTACTGTCATAATACAGTCTTGGTACTGGAATGGCTACTGTCATAATACAGTCTTGGTACTAGAATGGTTACTGCCATAATACAGTCTTGGTACTGGAATGGTTACTGTCATAATATAGTCTTGGTACTGGAATGGTTACTGTCATAATATAGTCTTGGTACTGGAATGGTTACTGCCAAAATACAGTCTTGGTACTGGAATGGTTTAAGTCATAATACAGTCTTGGTACTGGAATGGTTACTGCCATAATACAGTCTTGGTACTGGAATGGTTTAGGTCATAATACAGTCTTGGTACTGGAATGGTTACTGTCATAATAGAATCTTGGGACTGGAATGGTTACTGTCATAATACAATCTTGGTACTGGAATGGTTACTGCCATAACACAGTCTTGGTACTGGAATGGTTTAAGTCATAAAACAGTCTTGGTACTGGAATGGTTACTGCCATAATACAGTCTTGGTACTGGAATGGTTATTGTCATAATATTGTCTTGGTACTGAAATGGTTACTGCCAAAATATAATCTTGGTACTTGAATGGTTTAAGTCATAATACAGTCTTGGTACTGGAATGGTTACTGCCATAATACAGTCTTGGTACTGGAATGGTTTAAGTCATAATACAGTCTTGGTACTGGGATGGTTAATGTCATAATACAGTCTTGGTGCTGGAATGGTTACTGCCAAAATACAGTCGTGGTACTGGAATGGTTACTGCCAAAATACAGTCTTGGTACTGGAATGGTTACTGCCATAATACAGTCTTGGTACTGGAATGGTTACTGTCATAATATAGTCTTGGTACTGGAATGGTTACTGTCATAATACATTCTTGGTACTGGAATGGTTAATGCCATAATACAGTCGTGGTACTTGAATGGTTACTGCCATAATACAGTCTTGGTACTGGAATGGTTACTGTCATAATACATTCTTGGTACTAGAATGGTTACTGTCATAATACAGTCTTGGTACTGGAATGGTTACTGTCATAATACATTCTTGGTACTGGAATGGTTAATGCCATAATACAGTCGTGGTACTTGAATGGTTACTGCCATAATACAGTCTTGGTACTGGAATGGTTAATGTCATAATACATTCTTGGTACTGGAATGGTTAATGCCATAATACAATCGTGGTACTTGAATGGTTACTGCCATAATGCAGTCTTGGTACTGGAATGGTTAATGCCATAATACATTTTTGGTACTGGAATGGTTAAAGTCATATTACAGTGTTGGTACTTGAATGGTTAATGCCATATTACAGTCTAGGTACTGGAATGGTTACTGTCATACTACAGTGTTGGTACTGGAATGGTTAATGTGTTAATACAGTCGTGGTACTGGAATGATTAATGTCATATTACAGTCTTGATGGTACTTGAATGGTAAATGCCATATTCTAGTCTAGGTACTGGAATGGTTACTGTCATAATACAGTCTTGGTACTGGAATGGTTACTGCCATAATACAGTCTTGGTACTGGAATGGTTAATGTCATAATACAGTCGTGGTACTGGAATGGTTACTGCCATAATACAGTCTTGGTACTGGAATGGTTAATGTCATATTACAGTCTTCGTACTGGAATCGTTATGTCATATTACAGTCTTGGTACTGGAATGGTTAATGTCATATTACAGTCTTGGTACTAGAATGGTTAAAGTCATATTTCAGTGTTGGTACTTGGATGGTTAATGTCATATTACAGTCTAGGTACTGGAATGGTTACTGTCATACTACAGTGTTGGTACTGGAATGGTTAATGTGTTAATACAGTCGTGGTACTGGAATGATTAATGTCATATTACAGTCTTGGTGGTACTTGAATGGTAAATGCCATATTCCAGTCTAGGTACTGGAATGGTTACTGTCATAATACAGTCTTGGTACTGGAATTGTTAATGTCATATTACAGTCTTGGTACTGGAATAGTTTAAGTCATAATACAGTCTTGGTACTGGAGCGGTTACTGTCATATTGCAGTCAGGGTACTGATAGTGTATGCAGAGTACTTGAATGGTTACTGTGATATTGTATGCAGGGTACTTGAATGGTTACTGCACATTGTATAAAGTGTACTTGATTTGTTGCTGTCGTATGGTATACAGGTTCTTGAATGACATCAAATTAGCTAGGCTATTTTATGAAAGTAACCAATAAGTGTCATATTTATATGTACAAATGCAGTTTGATATTATATAGCCACTAAACTATCATGTTTGTTTTCTTTTATTTGTACCTTCCTCCCAATTTCAAATTTCTGTCGTTGATATACATATATCTTTGTCCGGAAAATATATTCTAGTATGTTGTTGATTTTTCAAGCCAACTATTAATGATTTATATGCGACGTATTCGTCGGTATGGATTTTAACCGAAATCGCCATTGGTATTCCTCCAAAATGTTGTTCTAAGAAAGTAAACTTCCCAGTCTTTGGACATACTCGCATGTTTTATGCCCTTTGGTTATAGTTTTAAAACATTACAAACTCAGTCATATCATCTTCTGTTTTATTCGTTTCTTTTGTTTGTATTTCGGAGAAAGGATCATGTATCATTTTTAATTACAGGCAAATAGACAAAACGGTATTCCGTCAGTCGGTCAGTCCGTCTATCTCTCAGTCTGTCTAAGCTAACTGCCAGTTTGATTCGGTTCAAATCTGGGTCCGAAGGAGGGCATTGTCAGCTGGCAACACGTTCCATTTTACAAAAGCAAAGGGGAATGTTTATTTGTAAAATTCTGTTCCACGTATTAAATTGCCTACAGTATAGGTAGTGTGGGTATCTTATTATTCTCGCATGATGTTGTATAAACGAGAGCGTGTGAACCACTTCTAGGCCAAAAGCCTTGCATCGGATCTCAGGTCTTCCAAAGAACGCCAGCGGAGGCGTGAAAGCATACCTGACACATTAGTTTGTGAAGAGTAGTTTCCTGTGGTCCATCTCTGTGCACTTATCTGTATCATCTAGATTTTTATGGAATACTTCCTGGGTGTGAGGATACCAAACTGGTGTGGTGTACTCAACCAGTGGTCTTACTAGAGCCTTATATGCGGTTGTCAGTATAGGTTGGTTCTTGTTCTCAGGAAATTAAGTATTTTAGCTGTATGCGGTTGTTCAATGTGTGACTGCTGTGCACTGGTCTGATCAGGAAGCTAATACTATTTAACAGACCATATTTTAATAAGTAAAGTAAATACCAGTACACATCCAGAATATAATAAGAACAATGTACGTTTATAACATATCATATGGATCCAGGATAACATGCTGCAGCTTGCAATAAGGTATAAAAAGTAAAGTGACAGTTTACAGGCGTAAATGCTTCAGTAAAAATACAAATAACAAATAAAATAATGTGAGAGGCGTATGGGCGTCTTTAATGATGTGAGAGGACAGTTTGGGGAAAGGGGGCACCACACATCCATATTTGATCATATCACCGTGCAATAAAATATTGCACACTAAACGACTTATAAAACAGTTATATCGTTGTCTAAGTATCTAATACTAGTAGTTGAACATACAATTTATTTCCATATATCAAAATTAATTTAAGAGTGATGGGAGTACAACGCATATTCAGATTATTTTCAACGTCAAGAAAGAGCTATAATATAAAGACGGAACTATTTCAAGCTGTACAATATTAATGTAGTCTGAATTATTGGTGGGATATCAAATAATATCACATGAATCAAGAAATAACAATGGCGAAAATAAAAATTGGTATACATTCAGAATAGAATATGAACGCTGTAGTTATTTTCAAATATGTCATATGGTCCATGCTGTCATGCTAATGTATGCAATAAGGTATAATCTGCAATTAACAAGCACAAATGTAACATGGGCTGAGTTGTCTATCTAGCGCAAACTTTGTTTAAACACATACCAGCAGTATTCATATTATTTTCACCATCAACAGAGAACGGTATAGCAAGAACGGGACTATTATAGGCCGTAAAATATAAATGCGTTCAGGACTATTGATCAAACTATATTTTGAAAACTTGTCCTGGCTTCGCGATCGGGTAGCTTGTCATCCTGTCCCCTGACTTCTACGTCCATAAATAATTGTAAATATGTAACGTTATTCTACATATAAGCAGCAATTTTTAACTAGATTTTTG
This sequence comes from Spisula subtruncata, assembly GCA_963678985.1. Taxonomy (NCBI): domain Eukaryota; kingdom Metazoa; phylum Mollusca; class Bivalvia; order Venerida; family Mactridae; genus Spisula; species Spisula subtruncata. Next base: position 24,965,146 of record OY787661.1, read on the forward strand.
TAAAAAATAGTTTTAAACAAGGATTTACATATATACCTCCGTGATATATCTGTACTTACATTTCATTGTCGGACCACAGGGATTATAGGCTCATTGAGTCGAATTATTATAGTACGTGAATATGGCCATATTTTCGACTCACTGAGCCAAATCCCTGTGGTTCGGAGAAATAAATAATTACTGGTAATCGACCAATAACCGAAGAAAATGAAGATTTCCCCCATTTTTTTCTTTAAAACACGGAGGTATATAACTATGTATACTGCTTTCTCGTGGAGTCGAGCCCCTTAGGGCTAAAAGCCTTACATGTACACTTCCTACAGTCTATTCTTTAACCAATTTTATTTTTACTGACAGAGAAATTACTTAACTTTATGAAATCAAAATAGTTTTGCCGTTAAAAAGTGTTTGTTGTAAAATATTTGCTATAAAGCAAGTGCCAGTCAAGAGCCTACGTCATTCTGAAACTTTCTCATCGACTCGAGCCCTCTGATTGGTCAGCATCTATTTAACCCAAAGACTGAAAACTCTTCACAAAACACAGTTGTGAAATAAAGTTAATTCATCTTAGATGATATTCACCGATTTTAATCAATGTGAACGAGCCTGTTGACAAATAAATCGTCAATAACATAACCCCATGGTAAAAAGCTTAGGCATTGATGCTTACCAAAACTGATTTTCATGGTTGGTTGCTATTAGTGATCACAGAACGATTACAAGTTGTTTTCATTCACATTTGTTTTGCTGTTGTGACATAAATAAGACTTCCAGCAGATTTTAACATGTTTTGGATAAGAACCATCGTCGTATGTGTGTATATTTGACCCAAACAATTAGGGCTCGAGTCGATGAGAAGGATCGAGTCGATGAGAATCAGGTATAAATCCTTGGATATATTGAAGTTGTAACAACAAAAAAAAATAAACAATCTTCTAAATAAAATAGGGGCTTGATTCTGATAAAGGAACTCATATTATTAAGGAAATTAATATTTCTATATTTAAATAAAAAAAATATAAACTTCCATCTCGTTCTTGAACGTTACAGTTACCAGTACGTGTAACAATATTTAGCGGTCTCATGCCTACAAAATAGCCCATGTTATGAATATGTATTAATAGCTCCGCCCATTTATTAGACAACGCCCATGTACCGGAATGGTTGTAACTCGAATGGTTGTAAAAGAAGGTTCATCATTTTTGGTAGATATAGGTACGAATCGTTACGGGTACGAATGAACTTACTTTCAATTTCGCAAGGTGTAATTTACGGTGAACTCTACAGGAATCGATTTCATGGCATAATGTATGAATAATACGAGTTAAAGACTCTGTTCCTTGTTTCCCCAAGTACTCAAATCGTGTGAAAGTAGTTAATTACCTGATTATTTAAAGAATTCAACATCCAACATCTTGATCCGGCTGCTGACCGTAAAATAAACAACTCCAATCTACCCAAAGGAAAATATGTAGCGAAAAGTATTAATGTCTTTCTAACAAAGCGTAGATACGCCTAATTCTTGCAATATTTTTCGAAACCCAATACATGGCTGGGTATAGAGAACTCGAACTAAAACCATCGTTAGGCGGGTGAAATACGCCGCCATGTTTGTTTTTTGCATTTATTAATATACCACGTGACATGAAAAGTACTGTCAAAAAAGTACTATCACCCTGCTGACAGTAAAAAATGTTCAATCACGTGGTGTATTGATCCGGTTGATCGTAACAGTAAGAATGCTACATGTTTGTCTATGGGAAATTAACATTACGAAAAAAGTGAGGGGTAATAAATTTATATATCGCTTACATTCATGTAATCAGACGTCCAGGAGTGCTGTACCGTCACTGTTAAGACATACTGTTAATGAAAAGGCATACATGCCAAAATGATAACAACAATGGACAATTTAACAAAACAACATAGTCACCGCTAAATGTATATGCCAACAGACATACTACTCAATATAACAAACATATACACTACTCAATATAACAAACAGACACACTACTCAATATAACAAACAGACAAACTACTCAATATAACAAACAGACACACTACTCAATATAACAAACACACAAACTACTCAATATAACAAACAGACACACTACTCAATATAACAAACAGACACACTACTCAATATAACAAACAGACAAACTACTCAATATAACAAACAGACACACTACTCAATATAACAAACAGACACACTACTCAATATAACAAACACATACACTACTCAAAATAACAAACAGACAAACTACTCAATATAACAAACAGACATACTACTCAATATAACAAACACACATACTACTCAATATAAGAAACAGACACACTACTCAATATAACAAACAGACAAACTACTCAATATAACAAACAGACAAACTACTCAATATAACAAACAGACAAACTACTCAATATAACAAACAGACACACTACTCAATATAACAAACAGACACACTACTCAATATAACAAACAGACAAACTACTCAATATAACAAACAGACACACTACTCAATATAAAAAACAGACAAACTACTCAATATAACAAACAGACACACTACTCAATATAACAAACATATACACTACTCAATATAACAAACAGACAAACTACTCAATATAACAAACAGACAAACTACTCAATATAACAAACAGACACACTACTCAATATAACAAACAGACACACTACTCAATATAACAAACAGACAAACTACTCAATATTACAAACAGACACACTACTCAATATAACAAACAGACACTATACTCAATATAACAAACAGACACACTACTCAATATAACAAACAGACAAACTACTCAATATAACAAACATATACACTACTCAATATAACAAACAGACAAACTACTCAATATAACAAACAGACAAACTACTCAATATAACAAACAGACAAACTACTCAATATAACAAACAGACACACTACTCAATATAACAAACAGACACACTACTCAATATAACAAACAGACAAACTACTCAATATTACAAACAGACACACTACTCAATATAACAAACATACACACTACTCAATATAACAAACATACACACTACTCAATATAACAAACAGACAAACTACTCAATATAACAAACATACATACTACTCAAGATAACAAACAGATATACTACTCAATATAACAAACAGACACACTATTCAATATAACAAACAGACACACTACTCAATATAACAAACATATACACTACTCAATGTAACAAACAGACACACTACTCAATATAACAAACAGACAAACTACTCAATATAACAAACAGACACACTACTCAATATAACAAACAGACACACTACTTAATATAGCAAACATATACACTATTCAATATAACAAACAAATACACTACTCAATATAACAAACACACAAACTACTCAATATAACAAACATATACACTACTCAATATAACAAACAGATACACTACTCAATATAACAAACACACAAACTACTCAATATAACAAACATATACACTAGGCTGCTCAATATAACAAACCGACATACTACTCAATATAACAAACAGACACACTACTCAATACAACAAACAGACACACGACTCAATATAGCAAACATATACACTACTCAATATAACAAACAGACACACTACTCAATATAACAAACAGACATACTACTCAATATGACAAACAGACACACTACTCAATATAACAAACAGACACACTACTCAATATAACAAACAGACACACTACTCAATATAGCAAACATATACACTACTCAATATAACAAACAGACACACTACTCAATATAACAAACAGACATACTACTCAATATAACAAACAGACACACTACTCAATATAACAAACAGACAAACTACTCAATATAACAAACAGACACACTATTCAATATAACAAACAGACACACTACTCAATATAACAAACAGACACACTATTCAATATAACAAACAGACAAACTACTCAATATAACAAACAGACACACTACTCAATATAACAAACAGACACACTACTCAATATAACAAACAGACACACTACTCAATATAACAAACAGACACACTACTCAATATTACAAACAGACACACTACTCAATATAACAAACACATACACTACTCAATATAACAAACACACAAACTACTCAATATAACAAACATACATACTACTCAAGATAACAAACAGATATACTACTCAATATAACAAACAGACACACTACTCAATATAACAAACAGACACACTACTCAATATAACAAACAGACACACTACTCAATATAACAAACAGACACACTACTCAATATAACAAACAGACACACTACTCAATATTACAAACAGACACACTACTCAATATAACAAACACATACACTACTCAATATAACAAACACACAAACTACTCAATATAACAAACATACATACTACTCAAGATAACAAACAGATATACTACTCAATATAACAAACAGACACACTACTCAATATAACAAACAGACAAACTACTCAATATAACAAGTAGACACACTACTCAATATAACAAAAATATACACTACTCAATATAACAAACACACACTACTCAATATAACAAACAGACACACTACTCAATATAACAAATCCACATACTACTCAATATAACAAACAGACACACTACCCAATATAACAAACAGACACACTACTCAATATAACAAACATATACACTACTCAATATAACAAACACACAAACTACTCAATATAACAAACAGACACACGGCACGGACGGACTAAAACAGACCACCGATAGGTTGCTTAAACTTATGGCTATGTGGTTATTGCATACACACCACATATTAACAAGAAAATGAACTTACTTTGCTGAAAATGTGTCCGTCAAGTGACAAAAAATATCAAACTATCAGCCATCGACACCAATATCCATGAAAAGTCCTACTTTAACCACCATTGTCCACGCTTTAGGTTATACCCCTTGATATAAGCGGTATTTTGTTCCTAGAGACAACACCGGAACAATGAATGCGGTTGGTGGTAGTTTTGAGCCTTAATGAACAGTACTCACATTATTATTAGATTAATCTTAGTAACAAAGGCTGTCCAGAAGCCGCACAATAAATCTATTCATTATTTTTTCATTAAGGTTTTAATGTAGATGTTTCTGAAATGTGCTTGTTTTTCGTCAAGTGTACGAAGTTGGCCATTTTGAGATGATAATTATAGAATTTCGTAGGTCACTTCTGTTTTTGTTGCCCACAACCCCAGTTTCATTTGACATAACATTTATCAAATCCCGATTTTGGTTGTGATATGATCGAATGGAAAGGTGATGGCTGGTATATCATAACATAACATATCAGTGAAATCATAATAACGGAGTATTTTTATGCCAATACTTTGTTTTGTGGCATAATTTCAAAATGAATGAAGTAGTGTTTCAGTGGTTGTTTCAGGTTACTCGTATAGTGACATATAGAATTATGTTAAAAGTTGCCCATAATACACATTGAAATCTATCAACACTTATTCAGATTTTAATTAGTCGATGTCTCATTCCATAAATACAGTAGTGTTGCATTCCGTTACTATGGATCGTCGTCCATATCCCGCTATTTTTCTACGATATAACAGCTTTTTATATCACGCTCCTCTAGCGAGTCTTTTGAGTTTGACGAGAATCGATGGCAGATTTGTTTGTCCAATGAGAACAGGCGAATAGTAATATCCAAGGAATTCCGAGCGTTCCGTGTACAAGCGCTATATAAAGTGGGTATAGTTATTATTTGATACATTAGAAGACATTCTACCGGACCATCTTCAGAAGAACAATATATTAAAGGTAAGAGAAAAACAAACACTTTAATACTGAATTATTTGTTCAAATTGTTCATCAGTTTTGTTTTATTTTATTTTCATATTGTTAAAGAGTATATTACAGCGAAACTTACTGATAGCTTTGCTTAATACAATTAAATTATTGTAATGTATTTATACGCCGCTTTTTTGACGTATCGACATTACATTTGTTTAAAAAAAACCCGCTATTTTGGCTTTTTATGTTTTGCTCTTTGAAGTGAGCTTTATTTTGACACGAAAGGCAGTCAGACTGTTTTAGAACGTTCAAAGTGTAAAGCTAATACATTATGTACAATCATTTTAACACAATTATTGTAGTTATAAATACACAATGGGGTTAATTGCATGTTAATAAAATATTTACGAACAATTGTAGCGTGTTACGGATAAAAAAGATGTTTCATTTCTATATTTAATGCTTTTTATTTGTTATACATGTATTTGGTATGGGGTTTCCATCATGATGTTTGAACAACATAAGCTATTTCTGTAAGTTATTTCCTTTCTTGAAAGTAGCCGGATTGATCATACATACTCTCACTTGTGCACAGGTCTAAGTTTGATGTAATGTATCAAAGAGGACGTCGACGTTATATAATGTTACGTGTGATGATCAAAAAGTAATCAGACAAATGCTCTCATTTTTAAAGTTTACGTATCTGAATCATGAAAGTATCATATTAATTGTGCTGCATTTAATGTCGTCGTTTACGTATAAAATACCATTCTCTACAATAAGTAGTTATTTATCAATGCAACGTCAAATATACGTTGTCGCGCTATGTCGCCGCACATCAAAACGTCACCCTTTTTCGCCGAATGGTATGGGAAAGCATTCGACTTATATTTTGTTAAATATTCCTCGAATATTTATCAAATTAACTGGACATGCCACTAAAACATTGAAGAACTGTGTATTAAAATGTTTTTGATGTAAGTTTATTCGTTTTAAATATGACGTGAAAACTAACAGTGGCTACTTGAAAACAACGCAATATTTCGGCAAACAATCACATCTCGAAAATATACAGTTCTTCCACAAACTTGGATCAAGGTCTAAACAAACTTTTAAAATCAGGAAGCGACCATCGGAAGAGAGGTCTGCAAGACGTATACTTATGAATCACTAGCGGAAAAGGGTCTTTGATGGGAAAGAAACTCTTTTATATCAAGCCGAGATCAGAAATGCATTAGATAAGCCGTCAATTTTTTATTGTAACTCGTTTATCGGACGTCGCATTCGAGAGCCGTCTTTAGAAAGATAACGTTCGTAGGCCTATACTTATTCAGCATTTCCTAAATATTTATATCAACTGTATTGTTTTTAGTCAAATGAACATTTTTTTCTAAATAAATACTGAATATTCAGTAAATGTATCCAACAGTTTTAGAGACATAAGCGATTTTTCGGAGCAATGAGGCGTTCGAATAGTTAACAATTTACGTACGTAGACTAGTACGTGGACTAGTCGCTGTACCTAAGGTTGCAAAACAGTGAATATCTCTACCAGTAATGGGTGGAAATTTATGAAATCCTGCAGACGGAGAGAGGATACATTCCTTATTGGAAATAAAAACTTATTTTATTGATAGCATGATGAATTAATATTTTATAGCGTTTGTCTCATTACTTTTTGATCACACCATGTAGTATCATAAACACAGTTATCTCTCTTAAGGGTTTTACTATGGCCTGTATTTTGGGGGAAATCTTTACTTTTATTAGCTTAACTGAATTAATTTCTGACGCCACCCATGATTTAATGATTGGATTCTGACTGAATTTAATTTAAATCAGTATATTTACACTCATTTTACCATTTATATTACATTTCATGACCCCAATAATAATAATAATAAAAACTAACACATCAATCTAGCGAATTGGTTACAGCGTATTTAAAAGGTAGTTCTATTTGCACATATCCAACTTATTCAATAGTTTTAAACAGTATCCTAGCATTTTGGAGGACGGTTCTTTTGCATTTATTCCTGAAGAATATAAACTAATACATGCAGAAGTATCCACATTAAAACTGTTTAGCACCTTGACTTATGCACTTTTTTGAAAATAAAATAATCGTGAAATCCAAATACAACGGATGCAAAACGTTGATTAATTTTGTTACCTTCCCCGTTTTCAGCATTTCTGAAATCACTAAAAGTGCAACTAAAATTAACTTACAGTGCAATTGTCATGAGTTGTCAATGGTTGTCACTCTACTTGTTGCATGCATGAAAACAGTATGTCGTTCAACGATTTTCACGTTAAACTAAAAAACGAAAGTTAACATATTTAAACATATCATTTAAAAATCAAATAACTTGCACAGTATAACATAAAATTTACAGCTTTTTCCTTATATACGAAATTTCATGTATACCAAAATTTATGTGTATTTAAGCAAAACTTTGTCTGTAAATTACAATATTATCAATTTTTAGGGGTGTCCCCGAAATCCAAGAATATCTTAAAAACTAGCCGAGCAAAACTGTTGAGATTTTCCAGAATGATTGTCGTAAATGTGTTCTTTATAAATAAAACATGGTTTATATACATCGTAAAGAAAAACCCAACACCGATGAATCACCTTAAGCAACTTTCTTTGACTGATTTAGGTGAACAATAGCCATAAGGCTATTGGTATTTTATAGTTTGGCCATTGTATCTTCACTTTCTATATTCATAACAAGCGACCTTGGTAGATGGATCAAAGATAAAGTCCTTTTGTTTTGTGCTAATCTGTATTTGTACAAACAAAAAACTGAATAAAAGACAAGTCGAAAAATTAGATAAACTGACCGTCAGTAGCTAAAACTCCATAAAATTGTACGACTCGCTTGCTGATCCATTAAGGGTATTTATTCATATGAGGTAATCAGAAACCTTGCATTTCTAGTCGGCTACAATTATTCTACATCAGCCTATTTATAAAACACGTTACGATGTCTTTAAACGTTGTTGTTATGTTGACCATCAATAATATCAAATATCTTCGTGTGATTAATTGACAGCTAATGGGAACTTATGCATTAAGTTATAACTATTGAAAACACGCTGGGAAATTATGTGATATATAAAACACTAATTATTGTCCTTAAGTGATGTTTAGTGTACGTAGTTATTAAGTTCTCAATTTACAGAAATGTTAACTTAGCCCAAATATATAGTACGAGAATATCAATAAGGGCACACAACAGGACGGGGATACAGATGAAGCTATTTTAACCTACTTACACATTATTCTTGTATTTGTACAATAATTGCGACTTAAAGATTGTTTCAAATATTTCGTTCACCCAACACAGTCCGACAATGGTCGTACCCAATTAATGAATTTGATTATTTGAGTAGATCTATATGAAATGGTGTCATCAAGTTTGACGATGTGGTTATTGCAAAATCTCCAGGAACTATTATAGACTTCAAATTGAAAGCCTGGCTGAAATGTAAGTGACACACTATAACGCCTACAGCGACAACATACGTTCCGAACATTCAACGACTTTTATATGGATCATGTCACGTTATGCCTTGTTCGCGTTATATCACACGTTTTGTCATCCATTTTAAATATATCATAATATATACATAAATCATATTTGTCTACTTGAATTGATCACAAAATGATCATTTAATCACACACATAATTTCATTATTACTAGTTTTCTTCGAAACTAGATATTATATAAAAATGTCTTTGGTCTTCCGCGATTATTGCTATCGTGGAACATTCTCACGCGCGTGACGAAACACAGAAACACAAAATCAATTTATGACGTCACCATCAGTAAGTCCAGTCTAAAGGGGACAGTAATTGCCAATTGTCAGCTAGGTACTATTGCTTGAATGAAAACACACCCTTTAGAAAATTATAATATATAATACGAATTGTTAGTCATCTATTGCTTCGTTTCTTCGTCTTATCGAAATTTCGGTCACATGACGTTGAATGACGTTGCAATAAGACACCCTGTTCTTTCTGACGTTGGTTAATATTAATCATGATCAGCAGTAAATCGATTCGAAACAAAATGTTTTGATCTATCTTTATATTTAATTAAAACGGTGCCTCGACTTATTGTGACGAATAAAGTCATTACGGCACTTTTCCGTAAATGTTTTCCTATACCTGCCTATCTTATATCTATGCTACCAGAAACCTATATTAATTTGTTTCTGTCAAATCAGCTCTTGTAATTGTCACTAGTAGAGAACGAAATATGACAGAGACATATCACATATATTAACGATGTATCCCGCTTTGACATATTAAACATATGCAACAACAAGAACAGGGGCACAGCATATGTAACAACAAGAACAGGGGCACAGCATATGTAACAACAAGAATAAAAAAATCTCACTCATTACATGTGCCACAAACAAGCGCTTTCCTTAATTATTTATTAAACAGTTGCAAGGTTGTTCTTGATAGTTTTCTCGTTTAGGTAGTATACGCCTGTATATTAGATGTTCACATACGGAATAACCTTGTTGAAAAGGATGATTAGATTAACGATACTAAAGCCCCCTCTAGAGCCTTTACAGGCTAGACTATCATTTAGTCATTTGCTGTGACCGATTGTCTTAACACAATTAATTGAATATTCCCAAGATTGTCTCACTCTCTCATCCAGCAATCGTAGGGATATAAAACGTTAATGTCGTATACTGTGACCAATCACTTAATGTAATTATAAATGATGGAACGTTTGTGGTTTGACGCACATCGTACACGGAATAGTGAAATCAATGGTTTTTCTTGAAGTCCAGATAATTAGAATGTTATATCACGCCCGACAATATTCTGGCAACACGATGACTGTTATAAGTAATGCTGTTCTAGAGTGTGTAGAGTTGCATGGTACTGTTATAAGTAATGGTACGGTGTGGAATATATCCTAGAGTGTGTAGAGTTCCCTGGTACGATATACGTATACATAAACCAGCTACAATGTACTAGTATTCTGCAATAGTTATATTGTCCTATTCTACATAATTATTGACTTTAGACTCTATAAATAGGTGAACTTTAGATGAAATAAATGTTTAAAATTTTATGAAATATATTAAACGTATCTACAAGGCAATCATAATTGAACTTAAACAGATTGCACCTACGGGACTGACTAGCTAGCTAATATAAGTCTCCGTGCAATTGTTACTATCTAGCTATCTGAGTTTCACGTCATGTACATATAATTATTACTAGCTACCTCCAATTGGATATCGCAGAATGTTACAATTACTGCCTCCTATTTCTGTGGGTAACTGTCGACTAGAAATTCAGGTGTCGCACGAATACGATGCACACACATAATTAGTGCTGTACGAGAGCCGTAATTAATAGCAATGCACACCATACGAGGAGTTGACCGATCTATGACTCTGCGACTTGTCTGTAATGTTCTACGATTTTAGCATTGTAATATAGCTCATATTTAATCAATTATTTATACAAATATAACATATTTAGAATTTTTAAAATCTGTTATCTTCGTCTGTAGAAGGTGTTTACGTAATTATGCGCATGATTAGGAAAAAGAGCATATATTTTTACAAACACGTGTACTTTCAAGGAGTGCACAAAAATAATTGACCTGAATCTTGATCTGATACTGGATTCTTTTTAAAGAAGACATAAGTCACTACCATACAAGATAAAGTCTCATCATATCATCTATATATTCAATGAAAGTAGTCCGGTCAACAAATTAACAAGTCTAGCACTGCATGAAAGAAATCGGGTCAACAAATGAACAATGCTAGCACTGCATGAAAGAAGTCCGGTCAACAAATGAACAACTCCAGCACTGTATGAAAGTAGTCCGGTCAACAAATGAACAACTCTAGCACTGTATGAAAGTAGTCCGGTCAACAAATGAACAATGCTAGCACTGCATGAAAGTAGTCGGGTCAACAAATGAACAATGCTTGCACTGTATGAAATAAGTCCGGTCAACAAATGAACAATGCTTATAGCACTGCATGAAAGTAGTCGGTCAACAAGTGAACAATGCTAGCACTGCATGAAAGAAGTCCGGTCAACAAATGAACAACTCTAGCACTGCATGAAATTAGACCGGTCAACAAATGAACAATTCTAGCACTGCATGAAAGAAGTCCGGTCAACAAATGAACAACTCTAGCACTGCATGAAATTAGACCGGTCAACAAATGAACAATTCTAGCACTGCATGAAAGTAGTCCGGTCAACAAATGAACAATGCTTATAGCACTGTATGGAAGTAATCCGGTCAATAAATGAACAATGCTTATAGCACTGTATGAAAGTAGTCCGTTCAACAAATGAACAATGCTTATAGCACTGTATGGAAGTAGTCCGGTCAATTAATGAACAATGCTTATAGCACTGTATGAAAGTAGTCCGTCCAACAAATGAACAATGCTTATAGCACTGTATGGAAGTAGTCCGGTCAATAAATGAACAATGCTTATAGCGCTGTATGGAAGTAGTCCGGTCAACAAATGAACAATGCTTATAGCACTGTATAAAAGTAGTCCGGTCAACAAATGAACAATGCGTATAGCACTGTATGAAAGTAGTCCGGTCAACAAATGAACAATGCTTATAGCACTGTATGAAAGTAGTCCGGTCATCAAATGAACAATGAGCCTATGCTTGCTCACCCAAAATCAACAGCATATTTCTGTTGGCGGTGTCGGAAATTAAAGTCAGATCTAGCTATAGTGCGTTAGCGACTAAGCTGAACCCCCATAACCCTTAAATATCTTAAAACAGTACAAAGCCGATTAGAACAAAAATGAATATGTCTTCGTAAAACACCGTTACCAACTCTCAAAAAATAAAACATAATTTTTGGTCCACAGAACAGTGTACTTTGCATAGACGCCGAATGCAAAATCTAAAGTCTAAAACAGGGTTAATACGTTTGGGTGATAGAAACGACCGGAGCAGCAATTTGGTCCAGTATAACTGTACATTCTAATAAGTCAAACACCAGTGACTGTTAAAATATTTAATGAGGCCCATACATGAACGTTTATCTTAGTTTGTATAACTGAGGCCGCTTTGTAGAAATATTTGCAAGAAAAACATTGTATTTTTTGTTTGTACAAATGATCATTACAACCAGTTTCTGGTCATTTATGTTGATATGCTAGAAGCGTTGCTTCTCATGATGCACGGCTACATAAATATGATGCCAAACGGTATTTGGTGATAATATGATATTCTGCAACTGATATAAAAGGTTATCATTGTAAACCATGCAATCTCTTATATATTATTACCATACCATCCCCAATATATTATAACCATACCATCCCCAATATGTTATTACCATACCATCCCCAATATGTTATTACCATACCATCCCCAATATGTTATTACCATACCATCCCCAATATGTTATTACCATACCATCCCCAATATGTTATAACCATACCATCCCCAATATGTTATTACCATACCATCCCCAATATGTTATAATCATACCATCCCCAATATATTATTACCATACCATCCCCAATATATTATTACTATACCATCCCCAATATGTTATTACCATACCATCCCCAATATGTTATTACCATACCATCCCCAATATATTATTACTATACCATCCCCAATATGTTATTATTATACCATCCCCAATATGTTATTACCATACCATCCCAAATATGTTATTATTATACCATCCCCAATATGTTATAATCATACCATCCCCAATATATTATTATCATACCATCCCCAATATGTTATTTTCAAACCATCCCCAATATATAATTACCATACCATCCCCAATATGTTATAATCATACCATCCCCAATATATTATTACCATACCATCCCCAATATGTTATTACTACGTCATCTCTAATATGTTATTATACAAAATAACGTTCTCACAATAATATATTTGCCATGTTAACATCGCGTAATTGTGACCTTAAGTCGTAATTCGGAAACCATACTAGGGTACCGCACCCATCATGTTAACTTTACTGGCTCCGTACGAGTCTATTAAGGAAAACACATCTATTACAGGCCTATACGTATATCCACATAATTATGCTGCTTTTATCCTGCACTAAATGCGCTAAATATTCATTCAAGTGTAAACATCATTCTGATGGTGTTAATCAAAATTAATCAAATGGACAAATTATTTTAATACATTTTTTGTAATGAAGGTCACTCTCATTCTGCATTTTTGTGGATTTGCTTAGCGGTTGTAAGGTTTCATTTATCACACACTAACCCCCTTTTACCAGATGAAACTATTTTATGAGTGCAACGACGTTATCCATCGAAGGTTTTGTTCATTAACGGAAACCATACCGATATATTACTCCTGCTTCTCATACACCGTTTATACTCTTCTATATAATGCGTGTACAATTCAGCAAATCCTATAGAACAACCATCAATGTTACCATTAACATGTCCACTAATGTGCTCAACCATTACATCTTCCGTTTACCTTTGTTTTATAGATTCATAACCAGTGATGTATGTGTCCAATATGTACCCCCTACATAACCAGTGATGTATGTGTCCAATATGTACCCCCTACATATCATGTACCGTCTATTGTAGGAGTATAGCTCATTATACTATGTTCTAATTTCTATATAGTTGCGTGCTAGCATGCAGAGCTCACCAGTACCATTAGTAATCGCCGTATAGACCGGTAGACATATAATTATCCCGCTAAGGTTGCAATATTCTTAAGCAGACCGCTTTTAAGACATTTCCAATTTAGCCTTGAACGAAGGTAAGAACGCGAATTTATTTGTTCAATGGTTATATTTCGTTTGACCATAAGTCATGTACATTTGTATTTACAAAATGTATTTCTTGTAGTATAATGTGAGGTACATATCAACAGTGGAACCAACGTCTACATTAAAGTCCCAATCTAGGTACATGTTTACAGTCATGATGTACACATGTAGTTTAATCAGTTTAATCAGAACGGCTGATAGGAGTGTTTACTCGGAAACCGTTGAATCAGCAATCTCGAGATGCCCACGCAACAAAGTGGGTGGAGCTGACAACGTTCAATATGAACATATGATAAAAACCTGTGCTGGCTCTAAGTTTGGCAACTTTGTTCACTTGTATGCTACGTGAAGGCTTCGTTCCTGATAAATTTAAGGCTGGTGTTATAGTGACTGTACACAAAGATGGTAACAAAAGAAAGACGAGCCACGTAATTATCGCGCGATTTCTTTAACATCGGTCATCTTAAAGCTGTTTGAGGTTTGTGTAAGTTGAGCGTTGCAAATACACTATACTTGAGAACATTATTCTTCGGCGTTGCTAATGTAAGATAAGCGCGTTGCTAATGGAAGAAAATCTTATCTTTCATTAGCAACATCTTTCTTACATGAGCAATCGCACGTGAATTTATTCCGACCTTTATAGGTCTACTTTTACTTTTACTACGTCTGCATAGTAAATAAACTTGGTATTTAGCTAACAATAAAAACAAAAATAGGTTCTATACTATTCTATTTAAGGAGCATTTTCTTAGGCACAGCATAACAGTGTAGGCAATAGAGGATATTTGTATTTTTCCGTGTATGATCGGCTGATAATTCACCGAGCGAGCAGCTGATGTAATATTTTCACGAGTGGCGTAGCCACTCGTGAAAATGTAAGTCAGCTGCTCACGAGGAGAATTATGAGACAGTCTATGTATAGGATAAACTTCTTCAGAACAATATAGACTACTACATTCATTGCTTTCACTGAACTATATTGCAACGTTACCAGCTGTGTCCGCGCCCAAAACTAAAATTCTGATTGGTTTAACATTCTACAGGGAACCAGACAGGGTGGGAAAAGTTCACCATTATATACTCTACACCATGTTCATAAATGATTTAATAAGAGAGCTTGAATCAAGCAATTACGGACTCTGTGTATGATATGACACTGTGCTCACCAACATGATACTGATTCTTTACACGGAATGAGCAAAATGTTAGAAATATGTGATAGGTATTCTAGACAATGGCTATTTGAATACATCTCCCAGAAATGCGCAGTAATTGCTTTTAATGAGTCGGAAAAACATGAACAGTCGCGTGAAATTCAAAGAGTCCCGAAAGAAACATTGGATTGGCTGGAAATGGTTGTATGCATTGACATTTGTGCTTTGAAATCATGGAATTGAGTTTAAAGTCATTGTGTACATGTATGTAATGTAGTGAAAGTGTTAACTCTTGAATATTTTAACATTTTGGCCTGAAAATGAGTGCTGGTTAAACGGTCTGGGATCAATCCGCGCGATACTTTCTCCATCTTTGATGAGCAAAATGTTTCTTAAAAGATACATGTACATGACCCCCCCCTGATCTACCATTCATTCCTCCTTGTATTTCAATTTCGGACAAGGCTGAATACCCAGTGGTACATAGAGCAGCTATCACGAGTTGTCAATTGATATACATTTATATTAAACGAGTTTTGGAAATTTTATTAAGCGAGCCTCTGGCTTTATATCATATGACACTAAAACGCAAAATACGCATCGATTTTTTTGGAAAAACTCAATACCATAATCTACACGTGGTACGTATAACTTTATACGTACTGGCTATACTAACCTGGATACAAGGAACGTCATATGTGATATAGCAGGTTACTTGAGCCGCAGGTTATATTTGTAAGCAGCAAGAAAAATTTCCATGTAGGGGCCCGTGACCTGTTCTGGATGGTTTACCATTTCAAAAAAAAATCCAAAAAATCAGCATTTTTTAAGAATGTCGTGAACCAGACTAATACCATTTTTTCATTTTTTTTATTTAGATTTGTATAGATCTATTTTATTTTATTTTAAAATAAAGTAACAACCATAATTTACCCCTTTAAGTAATAATTAATAAGAAAAAATGTGTTTCGAAATTTGTTTTAACGCGCACTTGACCTTTCGTTAGTCTGGTTCACGCGTTCAAAACTATATCCAAAAAATGAAGCACTTTGTGCGAATGTCGTAAACCAGACTATTTCACTATTATTTTATTTTTTATTTAGAATAAAGTAATGTAAGTTAATAACTATAATTATTTCTTTTACCCCTTTAAGTAATTAAAAATAAGAACAAAATGTGTTTCGATATGTGTTTTGGCGTGCATCTGCAGTCTGGATTACCTCTCTCAAAGACCTAAATTACAATGTAAAACAGTAATTTAGGTCTTTGCCTCTCTTAACTAGGTCAGGCCGACGCGTCGGCATTAAACACCCAAATCTTACAGAAATAGTAACGTTTTTACCCAAATTCTTGTATTTAACTAACAATATGGGGTTGATTAACTATATTACGCATTTGAATGACCAGTGATGACTAAATAAACGTAAACTAGCAAGTTTTTCGGCAAGACTCGGCCCAGTATCATTTCGAACCGGCGTTTGTCCATAATATTTGCACGTCGTGAGAATCGCTTTACTTTACTTTCTGACTCTGCGTGCGCCGCTCCCAAATATACAAAAGTATGAACGCTTTTTTTACCCAAATACTTTTATTTTATAAACTATTTGTCGTAAATAAACTATATTACGTAAAAATACCCAAACACACATAGATCTAATTAAGCCTACTAACTCAGAGAGGTTTGTAAAAATCCGCATTTTTCGGCGGGGACTTGGACTTTTAATTGTTTTTTTGGCTAACGTGTCTGGTTACGAACACGTAATATATGAACGACATATACCAGTAGTCGATACTTTGGGCAATGTTAACACTCAAAGTACTAGGACGTGTCCGAACATCTTATAAAATACATGTAGTGCTGGTGTTGTTTATTACCTGAATGAATCACTTAAAACATGTCTCCTATAGTCCAAACTTCGCTTTCCCAGACGTCAAGACTTTTATATGGGCGCTATTTGTGTATGTGAGTATCGACTCGAAGTAACAAATGAAATAATGTATGCTATTCGCTCTTTTTGGTAAGTTTAAATCGTCGTGGTACGTAGGTCATTAAACAGGATGGTTGGTATAATTGTAAGCATCTTAGCAGATGTTGTGAGGTTACCGAAACCGATGACGTCAACAATGACGTCGGGACTTGCCCCGTGGTCATAACTTAACTGTCAGTCCGATTTAAATGAAATTATAGGATTTTCGGCGAATGAATGTAGTGCTACAACATAACATGAATGCTCCTCGTAACGTCTTAAGGATGGGCGCAGAAACGAGTGAGTTTCGCGTGACAAAAATGGTATGGATCGTGAAACTATACATTTTATGTACATGTGTTCAAAATGTTTCGCATTTGATGCGATGGTAAATTGTGTTATTTTTGTTAATTCAAACATTCAGGGGATTACTATAGCGGTCATATCTGTAAAAGATAAATCAACTGGGCTTTCATGACGGTGTGTACAACCAATTTTTGAACCGAGATTCAACGTAATCAGTTTATACTTTTTATTTACGTCAACTGTGAACTACGTTCTTCAATTGATATGAATTAATCTCGACACATAATCCCTAATGGTAACCATCGCCACGAGGGCATGTGACGTTTCTCTCATCAGACCTGTGTAATTGGGAAGACACTTTTAGCGAAAGCGATAAGATTGTTTGTCTGATTTCATTTCTCGTTTTATTGAAATAAAACTTATTGTTTGAAGACATGGTAAAACATCTTCATAGTGGATAAAACAACATATACGGCATGGTATAATATAATTCAGTTAGTTTATCATGGTTATTGCATCGTATAAGAATCCCAACAATAATAATTATTATTATAGATTGGTAGTATATATATTACACAGGATACATCTTCTATGCATTCATATGATAGACCTTCAAGATAGCCCATTATATAGTTGTAACTTTAAAAGTGGGCTAAATAGTATACACACTTATGTTGTAACTGGAATGATAAATGTACGGCGCCAACGCTGTACGATAACCACGTGGTAGTTGTAATAAATTTTCAATCCATCTAGAGGGTTGAACAACATTCAAAGTCTACTGGTTTTCAAAACCAGTAGACATTGAACCACTGAGCTTCATATGTTTGTGAAACAGAGGATGCATAGAGTGTGTATATACCCGTATTAAGGTATATCAGACTTCAGACACAGCATTAGCCAGTTATGTTGTTTTCCTCGTTATGCTCGATAGAATCATAATATTAGTGGTATCCAACTTTATATCAACACTTTCATTTGCCGACTTTCTTTCATTAATTTAATCGATATGGATTAAACAAAGTAAACTCTTTATGTAGTCCATTTACGTCGTTGGTAGAGGAATCAGCTGGAAGGACAATAATCTCGACACAAATGTCAAAACAGGAGGAAAAATGAGACATTTTACTTAAGTTGACACCTAGATACTGTTAAAGAGATTCTTATCGTGTCACCATGGGGTTTATGTGTTCAAATAGTGTTCTATCGTGTAAAAAAGCAGTAGGTTTAGACAATTATGCAGTCGACGAGCCTATTCGGAGTCACGGAGTTGTTTATATTTGACGACGCTATGTCAGACTAAATATCCTATTATTTCTTGATCATCCCACGGTTACTTGGAAAATGAAATGTGTTTATAAAACAACACAATCAGTGCGTATCTCTCATCTATCATACTATCTAAGCAATTGTTGCATATATGTACTAGAAACGAGTTTGCTTAGATAATATATGCTGCATCATTTTGTGAAAACTTGTCCACCAAAATTAAATATTTGCACTAAAGTTTGTTATATTGTCACCTTTTATAAGCCACTAAACATGTTATCGGTAAAAACTAAACGTTGCCGGTGCGTAGTTTTCAACATGAGTTTACTAAGTTTAAATTATTTTTATTTAGACTTTATATTGCATATACAATGAGCGTCAATCTGTTTGGCTATCATTGGTTGCCCCGTTTACAGACATCGGTGTAATGATGATATTCATGATCACAAAATTCTGATATGCCTTCTACAGTAAGTGGATGGTAACGTGCGAGAGTGTAAGAGATTGCTCGCGTTATGTTGATGGTAGCTTTATTATACACTTTAATATTCTTTATTTTTGCAGACGACGACTGTCACATATCCGAAGAAGACAAGATGAACTCTCTCATCCTCAGCATCTTCTGCGCATGCACATTAACCTCATGTTTTGTTGCCGCCACACCGGTAACACCCGTCATGCCACTAAAGCATTTTTCTGCCGCCGACGTCTGCCTCTTTCTGTGCAACGTTTGCTTCGATTCAATGGTAAGCATATAAATCTACAGTTTGTATATTTCAAAGAAATTCAATGTTGAAATTAAATCAACAAATCATTATTGTTGTTGAAAGTACAGGGTGTCCAAAAAAGAAAGTATGCAATTTCGGAGTATTTGCATCAATTGTTTATGTTCTACGATCGCAAATAAATTTGGACATGGTTAGACAAAATATTTAAAAAAATGTCAATTTTCCAAAAAAAAACCTTATTTTTACCTTGACGTCATTTTGACGTAATTTACGACGTTTTCACAAGTTCTGTCAGTCTCATGTTTCCCATCTTGTGTCCAATCTTCAAAAAATTTGATTATACGAGGGTCAGTCAAGAAAAACTGAGAGTTGGTGAATAATGATCAGGAGAATAAGTGTTCGTGTATTGTCTATACATTATCGTGAAATATGGTATCTCATCCATGTTATGGCGAATACAAAGTTTGGGTATGAAAGATGGATTCTTGTTGCCAGGCAACCGAAGAAGACAAGTCAAAGGCATGCGTTCGCGCTGTCTATAGAACACAATTATGCGTTGCTATGGAAACATAAAGTTATAACTAACATTTTCAAACTTATTTTTTATTTTGTAATACATTAATCTATTAGATTAACTTAATTATGGTTGATTTGTTCCTCCAATATAGAAAATATACTTGATGGAACTATTTATTGTCACTTTAGTTGTAGGTATTGGGACCACAATTTTACCCCACCCAAAAGAACGCATTATGTTTTTCAAAAGCAACGTTATATTTTTTATTTCTATTATGGTCACTGGACTCCATTAGATACATTCATAATTCTCCTGAGCAGAAATTGTGAATTCAGTGATAAGTTTAAAAATACCATGGCAACGCAAAGAACACATGCCGAGAAAATCGATAAAATACGGGTAAAATTGTTGCTAGGCAACTAGACAATACTGCATTAGGGACCATTCTGTAAACAACGCCCATTATTATTTGATATATACGATTCTACAAGATACACATGTTAGTTGTACTAACTTACGCTATATAAAGTTGAAATAAACGTTCGAATTGACAACAAAATAAGTCTCCCAGTCGCTGGCGCGAACGCATATCGTTTAGAGATGTTCTTTGGTTGCTTGGCAACTTTATTTATCAGCCTATATCTGATCACAAAATTCATCAGACTATCCGCAATGGATAATAGTTGACGTTAATTGGTAGAACACATAATTGTTTATACATTTTGAAGGCTTAATTTAACAACTCTCAGTTTTTCTTGACTGACCCTCGTATTTACACAGATTTCTACAAACGGGTCTTCTTAAATTGTATTGTGATGTTTGTGGGAGAACAGCTGTGTATATTAGCATTTGATTGCGCATTGGCCATTTCGGATATCCCAAAAGAAAGAAGCCACGTGGATTAATACCCGGGCTGTGGGCGGGCCATTCCATAACTCAGTGGTATTTCCTAGAATTTAATTTGACACCAAATGTTTCGTGTAATTCATCCAACTCTGTGCATTGTAATGTGTGACTCTGGCTCCACTTGCTTGAACCATACAACATTCACAACAAAATATTTGCTGCGGAGTCCAGAAAAGAACTTGCTTAACAAAGGTAAGTAAAATAATGGGTTTACTTCTTTCAATTTGTCTATATGCATCGCTAGTAAATAGCCTATTAAAAGCCAACGAACATGCACACGCTCGTAAAACACATCATAGATATAATGTCAGTTAAGACATTTGTGAAATGCAATCAACACTCTCAAAGATTGAGTGTAAGACGGGAAACACCAGAAATACAGAAATTGTAAAGACGTCTTTAATAAAGTCAAAATGACGTCACAGACAGAATATGGTAATTTTAGAAAATTGCCATTTAAAAAAAATATCCAAGTTACAATTTTCAAACTGGTGCCAGAAAAAAACTTACAGCTTTTGACTAACCATGTGCAAAATTTTGTGCGATAGCAGAACGTTAAGATTTGATTAAAATACACTGAAACTGTATACTTTCTTTTTGGACACCCTGTATGCATCTATTGCATTTCCAGCATTATTTTCACTTTTATTCTACATAAATAAGTGAGATGTGTTTACCTAATCAACATCCGTACAAGTATAAAAGTAATTTTGCAAGCCATATTGATGTAAGAAGAAGCGGTGATTTCGGATTAATGGCCTATTTATTAGTCTAAGTCCAAAGGTAGGTCAAGGTGAAGGTAAAATGAGGCCAGGTGAAGTATTGTCGATTCAAAGATGTCTGTCAAAACCGCCATAATGTTCCATCTCTGAATAGCTAATTGCACCAAGTATAACCTCTATCCTATAGGACCATTAGCTTTTTAATCATTTAAGTGTATTATTGATGGTAGAATTTAATCCTGACATACCTTTAATAATCGACCGGGGTGAATGTTTGTTTACGCGGTTGTGACAGAGATCTTTGAATCAACTATAGGTGTGTTGAGAGTGTTCTAAAACAACATACCGATAGGTATAAAAGCTTTGTAGCAAGCCATATTGATGTAAGAAACGGTGTGTGGACGGACAGACGGAGAGGTGAATAACTATATGCCTCCCGATCTATCGATTCGGGGGCATAAAAATCACATCCAATCAAATACTATCGGTGAAGTGCGTGTGTTTGCCTCATTTATATTTGAACGGAAAATCTCAATTTACACGTCTATCACTTTCTTGACGTCGTGTGCTTATTGTCGAGACGTAAACGATTTCTTGCTTTTTGAATATTCAATTTTAGCCGTAAACTAGTATTTCAGAAGCAGCATTCGAAACTAGTATTTGTGTCTGACGTATTCAACCCAAAGATTATGACGCTCTACATTTCCAATGAATAACATTTCTATAATTTTCAAGAAAATCTACTAACTCTTCGAGCGTATTAGAGTTTACGAGGTGAAATACGATTTACGCTTGTTGTGTTTTTTCGCAGAATAAATCAGTAATTGAACTATTACGCTAGAAATGAGGGGACACATATTTTGAAAACCCAATAATGCCAAGTTGAAGTAAGGACGTGATGCGTAATGATTTACAGTAATGTTTTATACAAGAACATAGCGATGTCTGAAAGGACAATACGGTGCTTCTAAGAAATGATATTAACACATAGCGTTTAATGGTTTACAGACGGATAAATCGCTTCAATTGTTATTTACGCACGCAAAGCTTTCTGGAAAGTTGTGTCGCTTGTCAAATATTACATTATTTATCTTAGCACATTTATCACTCAGACAAGTGTTCAAATATTCATCGTATCACAAATCGCTGGCTTAGAATTACGACCTTATAAGACTAATGTACTAATGTACAAATATCTTTGTCAGTTTTAAAATAATATTTGTTGTTATACACCATTGATTAACATATACATGTAAATTTTATTCAGGACATAAATCATTTTCAAATGTTTCATACTTTTTTCTCAGCAGATGTTTGAAGCGTTTTCCTCATTTCTGCAAAACTGCCAACAACCAGCAGCACATAACGTCGTAAATTACCAATATTTCCTTGCATTTTACGCAATGATGCTTCCAATTTCGAATTGCATTGTAGTTTTCAAATCAATTTAATACATTGGTTTTGTAGTATACACCCCTTCCTTCAGGGGATCCCTTTATCAGAAATACAAAAGGTTTATGTCCGTCGAGTGATGGGGGCAATTTAAATGTGGTTTTCGGCAAAATTGTTTTATCGAAAAATCTCCTGGAATCACGGAAACTGCACGGCTTACACCCCCTTCACCATTGTAGCTTGCGCAGATGCTGGATGAGATACTTTTTAATTAGGTCACTGTGCTGTTTGGTCACTATGATAAACGTTTTTAGAATATATATCCTCGCCCTCTTTTTTGCCCTTTAATGGCATTATTGTTAACTAGGTCAAGTCCCAAAAATGCCTCTTTCAGACGTATTAACGTTATGTCACTGTCCTGGTGTTTTAAACTAGGTCAGGGGGTGGTTGCGCCTCATTTAGTCGCCGTTTTGGCACGGTTTTGTGGGGTTGGTTCGCCGTGCAGTGGGACATCGGGGAAATTGGTCGAGTATTGGCAGCGTTTCATTCGGCAAAAACCGCTATTACATAATTTCTTTGTAAATAAGGGTCTTCCTGCATTTTGTCGGCGGGGATTTGGATCTTTAATTGTTTCTTCGGTGTGGGCATTGCTCAATGTAGTTGCTAGGACTTTGTAATATTATTTCCCATCCCATTTCTACCTTGCCCATTATTTTAACTAGGTCAAGTCGTCGCTGTGCCTCTTTTGGTCGCATAACGTTAGGTCACTGTCTTTGTGTTTTAAACTAGGTCAAGCCCCGGGGTTGTTGTGCCTCATTTGGTCGCCGTTTTGACATGGGTTTCTGTTGGCATTGCTCAGGGTAGTTGTGTCGTGGTGTTTCTGATTTCTGCGCTCTGCTGGTTGGGTTGAGTGCTACATTTCCAGTCGGATTTCCTCGTACCTTTTTTCATCGATAACTTTATTGTCATTAAGTTTACACATGATGTATTTATTATCAACTTCTAATAAAAAACTTACAATGGGTGCATTAGCTTTAAAATAAGGGTAAAACCACTTCTCATTAAATCTAACAAGTTATTCAAATTATTTATGTTACCCATGTATTAATGATCACCCTATACATGTAGGTAAAATTGGTAGTAGTGTTAGAATATGATGGTGATGTACATCATATTTGTGCAAGTAAGCCTGATAATGCGACTGTGAGTGAAATAATTTCACTTTAGGCTTTGCGGCTGCAGAGATGCAAGTGAAATTTTTGTTTGACCCTGACCGCAAAAATGTACGATTTTAGGCAAACATTGCGTGAGATGTACTGTAGTCACGCTATCGAACACTATGCTTGGAAACAGCTTCTTTAAATAAGCGCTACATATCGGAAAAAGTGAAAAAAATATATTATTTCGGCAAGCGCTTGTGGCTAGCTGACTGTTACATAGCGCTGAAAAAGTGCAACCAAATCACCCCGTTTCTAACGTTAGCATTTGGTAGCGCTTGCCTAGCAGTGCAATGTAAATATATATTTTGTACACAACACATTCAAAATGAAATTGTTATAATTTGATTCAAAATGAGTAAAATCAATGGCGTTCCTTTATTGTAGGCCTACTGTATTCCTGACAGCAGTTTCATTTAGTACATGGATAATTTCTAAACCTACTGTAAGTGTAACCACATTTCGTCCAGGCCATAGTATCGGCTCAGCTTCAAGCCTTGGAAAATTGAAGGTATTGCAAAAGCGACACCGTATGACATTATGTGGGGACCTAATCAATCATGCAAGACCACAACAAACATCACATAATTGTGCTCCGCAGTACTCCCGAACTCCAGCTACAAAGGAAAGCCCATCAGGAACATGATTTCGCGACTATCTTTCCAATTTAGAGTTCGGGTATTTTCAATAGCCGGCTATTTTTAATCCCTTATAAAACTACAATATATTTTTGATATTAAAATACAGATTACTTCCTTCTCACCACCCAAGTGTTTTTATTTCGAATAGATCGATATATGAAATTGTGGGACACCGATTCATACCATTCGCACTTTTCGTTTATATTTGTAGTGATTTACACCAAACATAGGATTTGTCAAGCAAGTATGGAGCTAGAATTTGTTTATGTTATACCCCATCCATACTGTGATACGGTTCAACAATAATAATGTATGAGTATTGTTTTTCCTGAGTAAAATAGTGTCTGCCTTGTTCTGTACATGGACAAAATAAGTCGTAAAATTGCCTCTCAAAACACTTGAAAACACACATATAATGTCGATTTTCATGATCTATACTCAAGGACAAAAGTTCTGCACGGTATACAAATCCCGACAAGGGCAAAACATTAGCATTTTTCTTAACATGTATTTAACTTACATATTTATTTTTGGATTTCATTTTATTCGTAAAATAGGGATCTGAAACACTTTTGGAACAGTAATACAAAATATATTCAATATCAAAAAAAAAAAAAACACATCATATTCGTGTCAAAATATTGACGTTCTACACTTTCCCAAAGACGCCATCAATTGGTGCGGGTTTTTACTTGTCAACGTGTTCGAGCACGCGTGTTCAAGATAAAATGCTTTGAAACTGTGAAACACTAACGTAAAAGGGACGCAACAAGTTTTCGACCCTACTGAAATGTGAATTCACACGGACGCCATGTTCCTGTAAGTCTGAGGAGATTTTTCGGTTGTACCGTAACATCGACTTAGACGTGTTGTGGTTTGTTATCGGTCACCACATCAACATTTAACATGCACCGCGATGATTTTAATTCAAATTTCCTTTAATTGAAATGCTTTCCTTATTATACGTCCAATACTGACGTTAACATCAAGCAAAACATAACACGAATGTTGGCGTTTTATGTGACTGACGTTTAGCAGGCTTGTAAGCATCTTCGCGAAGAAAAATTAACGGTCCCATTGCCGATTCACTGTTTATGTAAATTTCATGACATCATGACCAGTCGAGCAACATGACACCATCCGGCTTTAAAGGTATATACTAGTCGCAAGTTATTAAGATTCAAAAACCCGTCCAAACCTTTTTTCTTTGTGTATGATATTGATCCCATTTAAACAGTAGATGTTAAGTTGTGACCGTGCCTTGTGAGCATGGTGTTTTACAATGCCAATAGTGGTACAATTGTGTCCCGCGCATGCATACCTGCCGTTGCCAATGCCACAGAAGTAATCGCCTAAGTGTTAAAATATAATCACCCAAACAAATAACTAGTTGCTACATTTAGCTACAAGAAAAATTGAGCGCATACAAATACATACGACCTTACATGCCTACCCCTAATATACAAAACTTTTTTAAGACACCATATAAATTTATCTGATACGTATATGATTTATGTATTTTTTTACCAAAATAAAAATGTCAGTCTATTTATTTTGATGAGATTATGTTGTTATTATATGCTATAAAAGTGAATGTTACAGTATCTCGTGGTATTCATTAGACGCGCTGGCTACATCATTATCAATCAGTCAACAACTCATGAACACTAAATGTTCTGTCGATATTGCAACGTGAACGTAGCACAAGTAATTCAATTAGCAGCGGTATAGAAGGCGTTTTGGAACATGACATATAATCTGTCTTGTGGCATATTGATTGACTTTAATCCAGTTATAAGAATAAAATATCGTGTAATGAGTATGAGATTATTCACCAATCTATTCCTATTTATCAGACCTCGATAATTATGTTGGAAATGTATTTGATGTTGCAATATGTCAGTGACAATATAGTTGTCAGTTTTTGTCTTATAAAAATCCTACATAGAGGGAGGAGGGGGATACTACGTCATACGTCATTACGTTAAGGAGAAAGTCCAAGTAACTGTCCATTCTTGAGAAATAATGGAGACGAGGCCCCGTATTTTCCATTGGATAAAAACCGAGGTGATCAGAATGGTGATAAACAAGAATTAAATTCCATTGATAAAAAGTGTTAATTATACGTGGGAGATAATTCAAAAGCCAACGTTAATACGGTTTTAAATCGTGATGTATCGGAAATTTAATCACGGCACAGTCCTATACGTTTACATGGAGTAATATACAGACAGTGTTATAATTGTAGTTAGATCACATGTTTCCTAGTTGTAGTTAGATAACATGTTTACTACTTGTAGTTAGATAACACGTTTTCTACTTATTGTTGGATATCATGTTTAGTACTTGTTGTTAGATAAAATGTCTGCTACTTGTTGTTATATTACATGTCTGCTATATGTTGTTAGATAAAATGTCTGCTACTTGTTGTTATATTACATGTCTGCTATATGTTGTTAGATAAAATGTCTGCTACTTGTTGTTATATTACATGTCTGCTATATGTTGTTAGATAAAATGTCTGCTACTTGTTGTTATATTACATGTCTGCTATATGTTGTTAGATAAAATGTCTGCTACTTGTTGTTATATTACATGTCTGCTATATGTTGTTAGATAAAATGTCTGCTACTTGTTTCAGGAGCAGGAAATGATGGAATGTGCTAACAACATATGTCTAGCCAAACAACAGTACGACATGAACATGGGCTTCTTGAAACTCGGCCGTATCTGCAGAAACTACTCAAAGTTGGATGCCTTTGTGTTTGGAAACGATTCAGCATAAAATTAAGGAAACAGAATACCAGCTATATATTAACGCCTAACTTTACACATTCCTATAAGTAAATATGAATATCTCATCATTTTTTCAGGAAAGATGTTCATTTGTAGTAACACGTAGATCTAATGGAGAAATCAAATCATTGAATTGTTTTTGATCCCGTGATAATGCTTTTTCCTCAAGTAAATAGTATTTCTGGACTTTTGTTATGGCAAACCACATACAAACTTGAAATGGCTTATACAGCAGGTGCTCATCTCCGACTTGTTTCATAGGCGTGGCCTGTTAATAACTGTAATAATGAACTGAAAAGTGTAACTGTATTACTGCACTTCAACACCGTCATACACTCCGGTAAACTGATATAAAACAGATCAAGGGACACCGGGCAATACATTAGATCAAATAAGATTACAGTTGTGTTCAGTTGGTGAGTAACGTCGAAAGGATGTGTTTAAAATTTATTAATTAAAAAATAAGAACGTTCAGAAATCTTTATGAATTTTTTTTTATAACTCATTCAGAAATATATGTTGAAAATAAAATAATTTGTCTGGTATTGAATTGTATGTTTTATTTCAATATTTATTTCCGTTTTAGCACTCAGAGTTAATCCAATAAGTACCTGATTGGAAGGTTCTTTTAGATATATCTTATAATGATACACTTTCAGATTAATCCAATACATACTCGTACACTGTCAAATATCAAATGAGGAAAACATGAAGAAGAGTATCCACCTCCGAAATATCAATGTGAATGTATACTCAGTAACCTCTAAAATACAGAAAGCCATGTGAATGTTTACTCAGTAAACTCTAAACACAGAAAACAGTGTGAATGTATTCTCAGTAACCTCTAAAATACAGAAAGCCATGTGAATGTATCCTCAGTAAACTCTAAAACACAGAAAGCCATGTGAATGTATTCTCAGTAACCTCTAAAACACGGAAAGCAGTGTGAATGTATACTCAGTAACCTCCAAAACACAGAAAGCCATGTGAATGCATACTCAGTAAACTCTAAAATACAGAAAGCCATGTGAATGTATACTCAGTAAACTCTAAAATACAGAAAGCCATGTGAATGTATACTCAGTAAACTCTAAAACACGGAAAGCCATGTGAATGTACACTCAGTAAACTCTAAAGCACAGAAAGCGATGTGAATGTATACTCAGTAAACTCTAAAACACAGAAAGCTATAAGAATGTATACTCAGTAACCTCTAAAACACGGAAAGCAGTGTGAATGTATACTCAGTAAACTCTAAAACACGGAAAGCCATGTGAATGTATACTCAGTAAACTCTAAAACACGGAAAGTCATTTGAATGTATACTCAGTAACCTCTTAAACACAGAAAGCCATGTGAATGTACACTCTGTAAACTCTAAAACACAAAAGGCAATGTGATAGTATACTCAGTAAACTCTGAAATACAGAAATCAATGCGAATGTATACTCAATGACCTCTTAAACACAGAAAGCAATGTGAACGTATACTCTGTAAACTCCAAAATACAGAAAGCGATGAGAATGTATACTCAGTAAACTCTAAAATACAGAAAGCCATGTGAATGTATACTCAGTAAACTCTAAAATACAGAAAGCGATGTGAATGAATACTCAGTAACCTCTAAAACACAGAAAGTTGTGTGAATGTATACTCAGTAAACTCTAAAACACAGTAAGCAGTGTGAATGTATACTCAGTAAACTCTAAAACACAGAAAGCAATGTGATAGTACACTTTGTAAACTCATAAACACAGAAAGCAATGTGAAGGTACACTCTGTAAACTCTAAAACACGGAAAGCAATGTGAATGTACACTCTGTAAACTCTAAAACACGGAAAGCAATGTGAATGTACACTCTGTAAACTCTAAAACACAGAAATCAATGTGAATGTATACTCAATGACCTCTTAAACACAGAAAGCAATGTGAACGTATACTCCGTCAACTCTAAAATACAGAAAGCAATGTGATAGTACACTCTGTAAACTCATAAACACGGAAAGCAATGTGAATGTACACTCTGTAAACTCTTAAACACGGAAAGCAATGTGAATGTACACTCTGCAAACTCTAAAACACGGAAAGCAATGTGAATTTACACTCTGTAAACTCTAAAACACAAACGGCAATGTTATAGTATACTCAGTAAACTCTGAAACACAGAAATCAATGTGAATGTATACTCAATGACCTCTTAAACACAGAAAGCAATGTGAATGTATACTCAGTGACGTCTCTAAAACACAGAAAGCAATGTGAATGTATACTCAATGACCTCTTAAATACAGAAAGCAATGTGAATGTATAATCAATGACCTCTTAAACACAGAAAGTAATGTGAATATGTACTCAATAACCTATATAAAACACAGAAAGCAATGTGAACGTATACGCAATGACCTCTTAAACACAAAAAACAATGTGAATGTATACGCAATGACCTCTTAAACATAGAATGCAATGTGAATGTATACTCAATAACCTCTTTAACACAGAATGAAATGTGAATGTATACGCAATGACCTCTTAAACACAGAAAGCAATGTGAATGTATACGCAATAACCTCTTAAACACAGAAAGCAATGTGAATGTATACGCAATGACCTCTTAAACATAGAATGCAATGTGAATGTATACGCAATGACCTCTTAAACACAGAAAGCGATGTGAATGTATACTCAGTGACCCCACTACAACACAAAAGGCAATGTAATAGTATACTGAGTAGCTTCTAAAGCACAGGATTAACGAGAATGCATACTCAGTAACCTATCTAAAGCATAGAAAATCATTTGATATATACTCAATAGCCTCTAAAACACAGAAGGCAATATGATAGTACACTCAGTGACCTCTTTAAGACGGAGATAATAATATGAATATATACTCAGTAGCCTCAAAACACAGAAGGCAATATGATAGTATACTCAGTAACCTCTAAAACACAGAAGGCAATATGATAGTATACTCAGTAACCTCTAAAACACAGAAGGCAATATGATAGTATACTCAGTAACCTCTAAAACACAGAAGGCAATATGATAGTATACTCAGTAACCTCTAAAACACAGAAGGCAATATGAAAATATACTCAGTAACCTCTAAAACACAGAAGGCAATATGATAGTATACTCAGTAACCTCTAAAACACAGAAGGCAATATGATAGTATACTCAGTAACCTCTAAAACACAGAAGGCAATATGATAGTATACTCAGTAACCTCTAAAACACAGAAGGCAATATGATAGTATACTCAGTAACCTCAAAAACACAGAAGGCAATATGATAGTATACTCAGTAACCTCAAAAACACAGAAGGCAATATGATAGTATACTCAGTAACCTCTAAAACACGGAAAGCGATGTGATAGTATACTCAGTAAACTCTAAAACACAGAAAGCCATGTGAATGTATACTCAGTAAACTCTACGCCACTCGTGAAAATATTGATTTCTGTGATCACTCGGTGAAATAAAATTCGATATTACACCAAAATCAACAAATATCCTCTATGTAAACATATACTACTCAAAATTTGATAAGGGCCAAGATTTATCACGTGTATCATCGTTGTTTGAAATAATGGAAACTGGTTTTAATGGATTTAAATTCAGCTTCGATATTTCATGTAATTATACTTATGATGCAAATTCAACAACAACACGTACGCA
The DNA here is from genome assembly GCA_963678985.1 of Spisula subtruncata. Lineage (NCBI taxonomy): Eukaryota > Metazoa > Mollusca > Bivalvia > Venerida > Mactridae > Spisula > Spisula subtruncata. Next base: position 24,997,025 of record OY787661.1, read on the forward strand.
TATTGTTACACGTACACGTAATGATTTTTTATTGTATTAATATACTAACGTTTCGGCCGAAGCACAATGGTAAACAAAACAATGGATGTGACGTCATGACGTTAAAGTAACATGACTTCGCACAATTGTGGGAAAACATACAATGAAGCACAGTCATGTCTTACTATAATATAGAGAATAATAGGTTAGTGCCGTGGATGAGTAAGTTTATCTGGCAAGGCGGAGGAATTTATCGGGTGAGCCGTAGGCGAATCCGATAATTTCTTCAGTCGAGCCGGATAAACTTTTACTCACTCCACGGCACTAACCTGTTATTCAATTTATCCGGTCACTACATCTGCTTTAAATAGGGAATAAAAGTCGGGACTATTTATTTGCCTTTTCATTATTTGTGCGTAACGTCACGTTCGTCGTCGTTGTTGTTGTTGTTGTTGTCTCGTAATTTGCTCCCTTGCTTGGAGCACACTTCTATGACGTTTCACATATAGAGTTCATCACAATAGATAAGTTAACTTGATAACAGTTCAACAATATAAACGCGAAAATAATTAAGAATTCACAACGTATAAATAAAAACGTTCACTCAACTCAAGTTTATTGTAATACCAGGCCACCGGCCCAAAATACACACATTCTACATTTGATACATGTGAGTGACAAAATAATATTTTAAATAAAGCACCATCGTTGTATTATAGTCAACATTTTAAGCAATACATTTACATATATGATATAAATGAACATTTCTAATTAACACAAGCTAGAAACAAAACATTCAACACAAACAATGTTAATAATTTAGAGACATACACTGATTTTATGACTGAATTGCATTTTAATTACATTGCATGACCCGTCTATATTCCATTGCAAAGTATAAATATTTGACTATGCTAGTGATACTACTAAACTCAGTGTCAGACATTACGTTATAAAACATTCTCTCACAAACAATACTATTTAGTCACTGTTGTTTAAAATAACACTGTCTGATGTTATTATAAAGGGGACATACAAGTAAAAAATGCATTTCGTCCTCTACCACTTGTATATTGTTCTTCAAACAGAAAGTACAATGTCTATAGTCTCTATCAACATTTTGATGCCGCCCTACCACAACCAGCAAGGAATGACCAGAGCAACGAAAGTTGGCTAATGTTCTTTTGTACTTGTAGCACATGTCCACCGACAGATACCGTTCTACATCAAGTAGAGTTTTATAATTCTTATAATGGATTGCCTTAGCACTATTGTCTATATTTGAATGCAGAGTTTGTAAAGCACAATCTTTTAATCGACCACGAAACATGGACAAAAACTTCACGTCATCACCAACGTCATTTGCTATCCAAGCATATCCAAACCCGTATTCAAATAGCACTGCCCTCACTTTTGTACACCACGTGTTGCGTTCTGACATGTCTAGATTACGTAGCATTATATAACACTGTTTTGGGTAGCGTTTTGAGTCCATTTTCAATAAAGTCAACCAATATTTAACACATTGTGACATATAGTTCACATACAATGGATATCTTCCACACTCTGACAATGCAAAAAAGTTAGCAACATTTTTGTTTAGCCCGCAAAGCCGTTTGCAAAATCTAACATGCACCCGTTCTATACACGAGTATGGTTGGTAACCCCAGACCTGAGCAGAGTAACACAAAATTGGTTGTACCATAGTATCAAATAGTTTGAATGCTTCAGATAGTGGAAAATATCCAAAATACTTTTGACATTTCAGAATATAAACAATGGATTTTGTGGCTTGTTTACACAAAGCATCTAGCATATATGCCCAACTTAATTTAGACGTAAAATAAGCACCAAGATACTTGTAACAAGGAACAACTTCAATTTTTGAGTCTTTATAAAACCATTTTTCGTACGAGCATAATGGACCGCCATTTCTAAAAACCATTATCTTTGATTTATCAACGTTCAAACTCATTCCTGTAGCATCACAATAGCGTTCAATATGTCTGGTCTGATTTTGTAGTTTAATGGCAGTTTCTGTAACCCCCGCAACGTCATCCGCGAACATGAAACCGATCACTTCATCAATGTCGTTAGTAACATATATACCTGGCGCACATTCAGCTTTCAAGTATGCAATCAAATCATTAATGAACAATGAAAATATGATCGGTGAAGTCACACACCCTTGTCTTGTACCAATATTACACTCGAAGTATCTTGTCAAGCAGTTACCGACCTTCACACATGACTTTAGTTGTGAATACATTGATTTGAATATCCCCAGAATCTTGCTATCAGAAGGCACCCCTTTGCGTATTAGACTGTTCCATAGATTGGTATGCGTACATGAGTCGAATGCTTTGAAGAAGTCAATATAAAACACATATACTCGACCTTAACTTTTGGATACATATTTCTGGATTACAGATTGTAAATTGAAGATATTGTCTACAGTGGAATACTTCCTACGAAAGCCTGCTTGGCTTTCATCAATTATGTTGTTTTCTTCACACCATTATCTGAGTCTATTGCTCAATATATACATGAATATTTTGCTCACACTATTTATTAGCGAAATAGCTCGAAAGTTATTAGGGTCTGTTTTGGGGCCGCGTTTGTGTACGGGTGTAATTGCACTCATGCTCCAACTCTCCGGAAATTCGCTCGATTCATAAATTCTGTTAAAGAGTAAGGTTAGATATGGTGCTATAGTGTCACTAGTTGCTTTGAACATTTCAATACACAAACCGTCTGGTCCCGGTGCACGGTTTGTGTTGAGCGATCGCATACTAGCTAAAACTTCTTCAACAGTTATATATTCGTCTAAAGTGGTAGCATCTATGTCGTTCAGCCTTATATTTTCGAACAAGTTAGTATTTTCACTATTCGGTAAACGTTCAGTATCTATATTAAATAATGTTTTGAAGTATTCAAACCATTCAGGTCCAGGTATATGTTTGGTATCGTCTTGACGTTTACTACCAGAGGCGCGTTTTATGTTTTGCAAGAATCGTTTAGGGCTATTTAAAGAGTCAATCAGCTCTAATCTTCTCACTTTCTCAGTCAGCCACCGTTTTTGTTTGCATAACGCTCTAAACGCATTTCGACTTTCAATATATAGAGACAAGTCGTTTTTGTCATTAGATAGACGAAATCGCCTAAGTTTTAAATGCTTATCATGTTTATATTGTTCGCATTCTCGATCCCACCAGTCTGGTTGGTTTACTTCGCGTTGCGTCTTGGCATTGGTACAACGTTTTTTCATGTTAGAGCCAGCACGTTTGTAAATGTTTGTAAAGTCATCGAGCTTTTCAATAGCATTAGCTTCAGTAAGGCTCACTTTAAATTCGCCAAAAAGATCAGTGAACGAGATGACAAATGTATCGCGTTTTGTTTCATCCCAAACGTATTTGTCAAAGTTTATTACATCTTCTTGTACTATATGTTCATGAAATGTTTGTTCCTTGGTACACCTAATAGAGCATATCAACGGAAAATGGTCGGAAACATCAATGTCACCAATACTAAAGTCAATAATGTTTTCAAACAGCTCAGTTGACACTAACATATAATCAACAGTACTTTTACCATCATTTGCAAAACACGTAAATTCGCCATTTACATCACCGGGGAACCTACCATTTAACATGTGTACATCGAATGTACAACAAAGGTCTATTAGTGAATGGCCAAATATATTTGAATGTGTATCTTTGTTAGCCCTTGGTTTTCCAAAAGTATCACTTGGGTAGTTGGAACCGTCGCCATGTATAAAATCAACATCATCATGTTCAATATAATCGTTCATATCTTTCACCCTAGTATTTAGGTCCCCAGCAAGTATTATATTAACGTCTGGCAAATCTGATAGAACCGCAGCTAATTTATCACTCAAAATGTCAATACCATTGTCATTGTTATACGTGTAAATAAGTGAGCGTTCTGGCGACACATATGTAAATATAGCAACAGTATCTTTTGGAGATGGAATAAGTTGTTTGTTTATATGAAGGACAACACAGTCAGCTAACTGGCGATATATACGATGTTTTAACTTGCGCTCAAAAATATAGTCTTTTATCAGCACAAGGACACCACCAGACCCACGTTTGCTACCGACTTTCGGTTGCCGATAAGATTCGAATATCGTAAAACCATCTATGAATTTATCAAATTCATGCCCCGCGGATTGCTATGTTTCGTAGAACGCAAAAATGTCGAATTGTTTAACAAAGTTTACAACATTTTTGTCATTTTCAAACTTTTTTAAGCCTCTAACATTATAAGAACATATGTCTATTGTATTTATATTCGTGTATTTTGGGCTTCGGCCTACCTCCTATCTATCCATTTAAACTGCCACTTTCTCATTTTCATCATATTCAAACACCTCGTCACCAACTACTAGTTTATCATGTCTGAAATACGCGGTTTTACCTTCATCTAGACTTTGCTTAAATAGCGGATATAATGCGGTGCGAAGACGCGATATACGTTGTGGTAAATTTTCATCTACTCGTACTTGTGTTGGAAGGTCTTGATTTCTGCGTTTCTCTCTATATGCTTTCATTACTTCCTCTCTTTGTTTAAACTGTGAGAATCGCGCTAATATTGGTCGGTGACCATTACTACTCTTGAGTCGCGTTACATAATCAAACTGAATAGTTTCTGTTTCGACACCAAGCGTATCCGATATAAACGTTTTCAACCCGTTTTCACTTTCAGCAGGCGATTCACCAGCAGTATCTTCGATCCCGTAGAACTTCAGATTCTGTTTTTTGCTACCAATTTCTAATCGTTCTTGTTGCAGTTGATTTCTACCGATTGTTTCTTCTACTTCTTTCAAATTGTCAGATAGGGTTTCCACCTTTGAGGTTAGGGTTTTATTCTGTTTCTTTAGTTCAGCATTATCTTTCTTTAACTCCTCAACTGTCTGTTCCATTCGATCAAACTTTTTGTTCATTGATTTAACTTCTCTATGAATTTCTAAGAGAACTGAGGTAGTATCAATATCATTTCTATCTGTGGTATAGTCATCACTTTCGTACTCCAAATCTCGAGTGCTACCACTTGGTGCTTGTAGCCATGCATTTAAACTACCCTGGCTGGCTGTGTTAGCTGATCTATTAGATCTAGTAGATCTGGTATGAGCAATATCATGTTGTGGATCACTTTCAGGGATTATGTTGCGGCGGCCTCGACCTTGCGATGAAGATTTTCCCCTGCCTGTAGGGCCAGGATTCGATTCAACCCCTTGTGCCACAAGCAAGAAAAATAGGGCAAGTCGGATGAATAATGACATATGTTTGGGTTTAAGTGTTATACCACTGCAATTGGATTTATTTGGCTGCGTAAATGAACCAATTTTGGCCCTCCATACTTCTATTGATACTCCCATGGTTTTTGAATATCGTTGTACAGTTTTAATACTAACATACATTCACCTCCACTCCATAGTTTACATTATGCTCAACAAAGCATGTGTCCGTTGGGGTAACATTGCCCGAGGGATTAGTCCAACACAAATATGTAGCCTTTCACACAGTAGGTAATGGCTGTGTTTTCTTTGTATGGTATGGGAATAAATTTATCGATGACACATTTATATTAAATAGTCAATTTTCAGGATGAAAAACGCAATTAACTGCAAAATTATACCGTATCCTGACAATCAGAATCCATCATCGTCATGCTGGCACAATATCCTTTACACTGGTACTAAATTTCACTAGAATAGTTTATGCAATAGTTCCATATCACTTAAAATGTTGAGAGCCAATTTCACCGATGTCACTCACTCAACGTCACATTATTATACTGACGTCACGGCAAAACAACAACGTCGGACATCTCGATAACGCCATGTACACGCAGGTAAGTCGTAGAACAATTATTGATCGACCCAAGCCTCTTTTTAAATAGGAAACCCTCATCTTCGGGTACAGAATTTCAGCCGGCGACTCCGCTTTAAGAAGAAGTCCGTCAGATCACGTGATGAGGTGACGGTTTATTGCAAGTCACATGATCACTTGACGGTTTATTGAAAATGATAAACGGCACCCTGTTATCGGGTCGATTTTGTACATTATCCAGTCACTTCCGGCCAAATCGGCCCGATAACAGGGTGCCGTTTATCATGAGTGAGTAAAAGTTTATCCGGCTCGGCTGCGGAAATTATCGGATTCGCCAACGGCTCACCCGCTTAAATCCTCCGCCTTGCCAGATAAACTTACTCATCCACGGCACTAACCCATTATTCTCTATATAAAATGTAACAAATCAATAAAGTTCAAGTTCAATACCATAATACCATACGGATTAAGATACAGGAATTCCTATCTTTAGAAGTATAATGGATTGTACGCTTAACAAATCTTATAAGTGTGCATGTGTTTTTTCCTAGTAACTTTTTCATTAATTTACATTTCTGCATGAAATTTTGTGTATATGCTATGGACTACCACAAGATTGAATCAATAAAGTATTTTCTTCGAAATTAAAATATGCGGTTCTTTGAACCGTGAAAAATTAAAACAATCAAAATAACCGGGAAATTTACACATACGTGCAAATTATGTTTAAGTATGATCAAATCGAATTTAAGTTATATCACCAAATTAAAAAAAACCATAAAATAATAAGAATTTTTACTTAACATCATGGTATTTATCAACTTTTAAGAACTCATTTTATGTTGATGGTCAAAGGGAGGTAAATCTGTCAAAAAATTTCCTTTTCGGATGAAAGTGGGTATTTCTAATCCTCAATTTTACTTAATTCGAATCATGGTTAACATTGTTTTTAAACAAATGATAAGCACATATGCTTGAAAGTGAACTTTAAAAGCAAAGCTGTCACATAGCTGCATCAACTGCCTGACGAACGACTGTTGAATTCGCTGCAAAAATTGGTGACATAAGCTTTTGATGATGTCATCGTTTGATTATTCTGATTGTAATTATTTGTATTAGGTGGTACTTAAATCAATTGAATTGTAATTCCCAATATCCATGCTAAATTTGTTGAAACTTTCAGCAAGATCCATCAGGTATCGACTGAGCTATCTTTAATATATGCATGCACACTTTGTTAAGTGTATATATTGTATAAAAAACAACAAGAAGCAGTCACTGACAGCCATATCCCCCGCCGAAGGAAAAATTGAGGTAAACAACAAATATTATCACGAAAGCTTCATAAAGATGACCACTACAGTTGAATTGTTGTTGTTGCCAACAGTTATAATGTCAAAACAACCGAATATCATAACACATAAAAAATGAATGAATCAAAGTTTCATCAAAATTCCTTAAGAAATTTAGGAGCAGTTGCACACAGAAGTTGATTAATATGTAAAAAATCAACAAAGGGCCATAATTCTTTCAAAAATGGCCGAAATGAAAAACCCTGACGATATCCACTTGTGCACCTCATAACTGTACTTCTGTAAAAGTTTTGACAAAATTCCATGAGAAATGTATAAAAAATTAACAAAGGGCAAATTGACATCATAGCAGTTATTCTGTGAAAGTTTCTTCGAATTCCCTTAAGAAATGTAGGAGGAAATGCACACAGAAGAATTTATATGTAAAAAACAACAAAGGGCAATTACTCTGTCAGAAATGGTCGAATGAAAAAATCCTGACAATATGCGCTGGGGGGCATCATAGCAGTTATTCTGTGAAAGTTTCGTTAAATTCCTTAAGAAATGTAGGAGGAGTTGCACACAGAAGAATTTATATGCAAAAAACAACAAAGGGCAATAACTCTGTCAAAAATGGTCGAATAAAAAAATCCTGACAATATGCGCTGGGGGGGACATCATAGCAGTTATTCTGTGAAAGTTTCGTTGAATTCCCTTAAGAAATGTAGGAGGAGTTGCACACAGAAGAATTTTTATGCAAAAAACAACAAAGGGCAATAACTCTGTCAAAAATGGTCGAATGAAAAAATCCTGACAATATGCACTGGGGGACATCATAGCAGTTATTCTGTGAAAGTTTCGTCAAATTCCCTTAAGAAATGTAGGAGGAGTTGCACACAGAAGAATTTATATGCAAAAAACAACAAAGGGCAATAACTCTGTCAAAAATGGTCGAATAAAAAAATCCTGACAACATGCACTGGGGGACATCATAGCAGTTATTCTGTGAAAGTTTCGTTGAATTCCCTTAAGGAATATAGGAGGAGTTGCACACAGAAGTTCGGACGGACGGACTGACGGACGGACGGACGGACGGACTGACGGAATGACGCCTACCATTACCATATCCCCTTCGCCTTTGGCGGGGGATAATAATAGGAATAAAGGTATGGTATGGAACATGAAATTCATTGATTATATATTAAACAATGTTTTCGAATTCAGTCCATTTGGATGAAGTATTTGCAACTTATGAATCCAAAATGTCTCTTTGCACAATCACACTGTGTGATAGCACTGTACTGCCCTAAATGCACGGATAATTAAAGAGTACTTGAACGACAATGAAAGTAAGCATGTTTTGTTTTCGACCTTATCTTTTTAAATACGGCGTCATGTATGGTAAACTTATTACAAAATGTAAGAGCTTAAATTTGCGATTCAACTGGGGCTGTCAGTCAGAGAAAAACAAAACAAGATATTTCTGTAAAGTTTAACAGAACACGCTGATTTGTGACCGTTGAAAAGTGAAGCGAGAGACGACAAGACAAAAGGCGATCTTTTCCATAGAAAGGAGACCAGTACATAATAAATACTTACCTAAATATGGTTATATGGTCATTCCACTCACATGTATCAATTATTGTCTGATTTAAGTTCACCAAAAGAGTCGTTTCAAAGGTTTAAAATTTTGGCGACTGCACTGCGCACAGAAAAACGTAAGAGAAGAGAAGACAATTTCTGCACTGCACAGTGCTGCACAACTAGCAAAATATCTGTACAGCGCAGAGCAATTTGGAACTCACGGTTTGAGCCGATAGCAAATACTCTTTCGGTTCTTTCTTGGCACTATTTAGATGCCTGCCGAATGCATTCCTTTCATGCCATATTTAGATTGCTAAGACCTGCAGTCCACTAGGATCCCGAAGGGTTCCCGAAGCGGAAATTCAACATATAGGGCTGCTTTGGCACGTCTTCGTATGTCCTTCGGGACACTTCGGGGCCGAAATATCTTCGGCATCTACGTTTTAAAAGTTATAAAATTTGGACGCCGAATGTCTGATTCGTTAGTGCTTTGGTGTAATCGGGAATTTTCGGCAACAGTTCGGTGTATATGTGAATCCACCGGCATTCACTCCGCACTTCGGAACGCCTTATGCGAGGCTTTGTAACATCTGCCGTCCACTAGACCCCGATGATAAGCGGAAGGAATGCCGATTACAATCTGCTCGTTTCGGGAACCCTTCGGGATATTCAACAATGAAAATGGGCGGAGCTTTGCCATCGTGCTTGTTCAGGAAGTATTCGCGAATCGGTATACACGCGATACATATGCCGAAGCCTATCCGAAGTAGCCGAATGTATCGCGACTGAATCCCGACAGTTCAGGAGTTAATCCCGAATGTTTCCCGATCGTGCAGGAAGGTTGCGGTTACATTGCGGAATATGCAGAAGTGTTTAGGAATGCCGATTGCCGAAAGGTCACCGATTTATATAAACGATGCCGAATTACGATATCAACATCTAATAAATTCTAACGCGATAACCTGCAATGTCAATATGAACAGAAATCACTGACCATTACATCGATTTAGGGAGAGCAGAAGTTTGTTTTACCTATTTAAGCATTTTAACCGAATTCTTTAGTAATTAGTATGGCTTAATGGAATAAGTGATTGACTGTCAATCTTGCAGTCCTAGTTCGATTCTTTGCCTTTTCATTTTTTCCTGTTGTATTGTTTTATTAAAGCACATTCCTTTTATTATCGTATCGTGGAATAATTGTTGGTCGATATTGCGTTTTAGTAACGTGTATGGTGTCCATGTGTATTTATGACCGTTGACAACGCCTTCGCATACTGGTCATAAGCCTACGAATGTTGTGTTACAGTATTTTAGCTCCTGTAACAGAGCTTCTCTAAGCTGACTAGTTGATAAACTGATATCGCTACCTGAAGCATGTCCCAGACGTACTCGATTTGATTTGACTCCGGCAATCGAATAGGCCAGCCAATACCAACTATTTTGAATCCTGTAGAATCGTCCATAAATTGATATTTGGACAATAGCACCAGTGTATGGACGAACATACGCTTCCGTGACTTACTGCTAAGGCGGCTCATCACCTTAGACCACGAAATGACGCCATTGTCGGATTTTATTGAAATTTGGTACATATGTTAAATAAAACCTTGGCTTTCAATTTCCGACGTCACAACTTGTCCCGCCAATTTTGTAAGATTGAACACAAATACACCGATAACTATTTTGGTTTTAAAGATATTCGAGTCATGTTATCAGTTAATAACCGTTAAGATATAGTCCTCGTGTTTGTTTGATCGTTAGCCTTTTACGAACCATAATTGCGTTGAAAAATATGCTATTCGCTGTATAGTTGGTAAAACGCGGACGCATTTTTTCTATCAGCGTGCTTTGAATTTTGTAATAAATCACCACTTTACTTGGACACAGATTCAATCTCAAACCATAACCGAACTCCAACCATACCGATCATTCTCAGTCACACAAACAAGCGCAAATCGCTAATTTCTCATTGTCTGTGAACTCGACACCGAACATGGACTCATCTGAAAGAAGGACAGGCGCCCAGTCTTGGGGCCTCCATGTGACATCGTATTCGGTCCATTGCAGCTGGTCTTCGGACAATCGTGTCAGCATTGTGGAGACAATTCCCTGCGGATAAGATGTGCAACAAACAAATAGACTATGACTACAAACTTGAAATAAGGTAAACTAAAAATAGCACCAAGTTTTATGTACTGTCGTACGCTGAAATATCCTTACAGACTCTTTTTAAGAATTAATCAGTTTATATTTAGTTGCATAGATTCAGCGACACCAGACAACGTCTTATTTCTGATCACAGATAACGTTGTCTAGTGTTGTTGAATCAGAGTTTTTGTTAGACTTTGAAACCGCATAATGAAGAAACTATATAATAACTGATATAAGATACGGACAGTGACTCGTGTAAATGAAGTTAAATATTATATTCATATCCATGTTTGTTTGTATTCCTTATCGAATCAATAATGTCTTTCAATCGCTGCTACTCTGAACTGAGGACTTCGTGATGGCCAAAAGTTGCTGATGATGTCTTTGTTGAGTGTATACCTAATTCCATTAGAACGTCTTTGAAGCAAATACCCACTAACATACAGTGTGCGTCACATATACTATATATACATTGTGAGAGAGAATAATAAATCACTAGCATAAAAAGTTCTTACTTAAAACAAACGCAAACCATACTAGTATTTTATATGTCATCTGATGGTAGAGCAGCGTCGGCCGATAGACCGGGTTCAGTGTGTGTCAATACATTGCTTCAATCAATACAGATACAATACAAATGTAAAAGTGAATTATAGGTATGTCATCACCGATGCAACATTTTCAGTATTCTGGGACTTTTACATTATTATAATCGTAAACAAAGGCTGATATATAGTGACCTATGACAGAACGTACAGACGGACTGACGTACGGACGGACGAGTGGACAGCACCAATGCAGTATGTCCCATTTATAAGTGAGGTGATTGGTGGCACAAATAGATGATCAACCCTGTTAATTATGACATTGTAATGAATACATAAATATATATGGAGGAAATTCAATGTGGACTTCATAGTTCTTTTTTTATAACCATGCACTTAAACGTCAATGACCTGTCCGAATAGCTTTCTCACAAATTATTGTTATTGACATGGATTGAAGAAAAGTGACGATTCAAGCCACAACAAACTCCCTACAAACTTAGATTATCAATGAGTTTACTCGCGTGATTAAAATGCATTGAAATATTGAATTAGTTTGAGACCAATCCCCTGCCATTTGAAGACTCGTACATAAAATTTCAGACCGGTTGATTATATTAGTCCAGAAAACAGCATGGTATAATATGTAATTCGTGTCCCTTACCTGGGTTGGTTTGTTTCTTCGGCTGATGTGTGGGCATTGCTCAGTGTAGTTGCTAGGAATATGCTATATTATTTAGACCCCATTCCTAACTTGCCCATTATTTTAAACTAGGTCAAGCCGTAGTTGTGCCTCTTTAGGTCGCATAAAGTTAGGTCATTGTCCTTAGTGTTTTAAACTAGGTCACATCCCGGAGTTGTTGTGCCTCATTTGGTCGCCGTTTTGGCATGGGTTTGTGTGGGAATTGCTCAGGGTTGTTGTGTTGTGGTGTCTCTGATTTCTGTGCTCGACTGGTTATGTTGAGTGCTACCTCCCCTGTCGGATTTTATCATACCTTTTTTGAATGCATCACAGGATGCAGAATTGTCACATAGAGATATTTACATTATAATTGGTTGGCTTTCGGGTGCTTTGTGCACGAAACAATTCCTTTTTCCAATAGGTTATAATCCAATATGTATGGTACTATAGTAAACAAATCCTTCACCTACCATATTTATATCTAGAAGATGCATTGTTAATTGTGACATTGTATGCTCGTGGAATACCACATTCAATTCATCTAACGCATATATGCTGTATCAGTACTTGTCATAGCAGGGAAATATCAGTAACTATTTAATTCCAATCAAAGTCATCGGTCAAACAATTCTAATTCATACGGGGTGTGGGAGCGTCACGTTTAGAACGAGTGAATTATTCAGAAAACTTGGGAAACATGGGGTGTTAATTAGGTCTGATTTACATTGTTGAATCAAATTATAAATATCACAATGACAGTATTTCTTTCACGAAGACAACAGACCGTGGTCAGTTGAATACTGTGGCACATCCACGACTACTGTTAGATTACTTGCCCATGTTAGATAGAATCCAAACCACTACTCCACACCTTTTGTCAATAGAGAGGAGTTGTACGTCCGTGAACAACAACAATGTCGACCAGTCTCTGATAGTCATTGCAAACCAACACATTAGCGATAAGACTACCGATATTTTGATAGTTTACTATAATAACACGTCAGAAATTAGGCCAACATAAACATCGCTTTTCTGGTAAGTTTGGGTGTTTCTCAATTAATCTTCTATTAAATAAAATCAAATATGCGAAAACGTACACAAGTTACAATGATGATAAATTCATTGAAAGGGATTAGGACAAACGGTTTTAAAACGGATCTGCGATCTCTCACCGAAAAGATGCATCTTCATTAATCAACTGTCCTATTAGGTACTGATCTAGAATGATTGAGCGGTAACTACATGGCCTAGACGATTCTTTCTTCTCAGTCATTCCTTATTCTAGATTTCATCATATCGATCGTATACTCTGTAATTAAGTGAATATTTCAGTGAGTTTAAAGGTTTCGAAATTCAGACATGTGGAACTATAATCATTTATCTATACTAAACTATTTAAGTATGAAAGTCTTCAGCCCAATAACACAAAATGAAAACACTGAATTATTAACCTTGTATTAATAGCCATGAATATTTGTTGACGAATTATACATGATCCCTTTGATACATTGTATTTGTTTTATTCCAACAATTATGTTATAGCTATAGTCCCGTGCCAAATTAAAGTTCACAAAGTGCAAAAATCACAAAATAAGTTCAGTAATTTCTTCAGCTAAAAGAACATAACAATTGTAAAATAAGAACAATTAGATTATGTTATAACTATCATTCTGTAGATAAATCAATTTCTGATAAAACTGGCATGCACTTTTCTGATTTACACAGTTCATTCTCGGTTGCTAAGCAATTCTAGAACACCACTAAAATCGACAGTTAGTCCATTTGACAATGCTGTCCTGGTCACACAGACAAACTTATATATTTTTTTTAATCGGAGCTCTAATATGAAAATAACAAACATTTGAATTTTGTTTTGATTTTTTAACGTGAAAATGACAAATACTTGGGAACTACATGTACATTTTTTGTTATTCAACTTCAACATTTAAAGATTTTACATTTTACAAACTTACATCTTAAGAACAAATGAAGTCAATTATTCTTTTATATTTATATATGAATGACAAACAACATAATAAAAGTATGTAGCCATGGCAACCAGGCTTATTCCAAAAATCAAGAATTTTCATTGAAGTTCTTCAATAGCCCAGTAACCAAAAATGTGATAAATATAAATTATTTCTAGTATAATTATATCTCTAACAGGGGATCACAATGTCGTTTATAGCAAAGCCACTCTAGATTCAAATTTTCGACCACGCGGTCTTTTTCAAGAGATATGATTCAAAATTATTTTCTGAACAGAAACAAATCATGCTTGAACTATTCTATCATGTAATACCAAATTATAGTATAATAGAGTCATATTTATTGTGCAATTTCAAAGTGAAAAAATCTGTACAACTGTCCATGCAATTTTTACGTTTTGAAAAGAACAATTTGGTCAGCTTAAATCTCAAACTACCAGAAAATGTGAACGGTTGCTAGTAATGTCGTGCACTTTTCGCTTAATCGTGTAATTTGGTTGTCACTTTTTCACAGATATTGCAAATATGAATGCCAGCATATTCTCAGATGATATTAAATTCCCACTAATGATGTTACGGAAGCTATATTCACAAGTACAATCGAATTTCAGGAACATTTGAAACTGCTATCTGTACCCTAAGGAAGCCAAGATCTCATAGTGTGTGCTCCTAGGAATAATTCAACACTATTTGCTAAAGCGCTTGAACGAGAAGTATTGCTGCAAAATAAGAAACATTGATTGTTTCCAAATATACTATTTATGTTTCATTTTATAGCCTTACCTCATATTAGCTAAATGTAAATACAATGGATATACATTTAATGGAGTCAAATATCGACCCTTAATATTTAATTATTTATCAATTACAAACAATTGATATTTGGTGGTGATATTTGTCTTCCTATGCGTAACCATGTATTTATTAATTATTCAATGTTAGTAGGTTTCTAATATCAATCGGCAGGCGCGTAGCCAGGCATACGCCCGTACGCCCGGGCGTACGCTCCATTAGAAAAATGGAGTAAAAAAAATAAACTGACTAAAAAATGCAATAAAAATCGATGCTTCACTAGGGTTAGGCATAAAATTAAATGTTGAAGGCTCTCCTTTTTGGTTTCAGTTCAATTTTTTTCAGATTATCATGATAGATATCATGTTTGTGTGGCATGCTTCATAAATATTTTTTTTAAGCTCGCTACGCGCGCTCAATACTTTTCTGAGTATACACACAGCATATACGGCTTGTTGGTCACGTCTTTACATTGTTTCTTTGTTAGCTCGCTTCACTCGCTCAGTACTGTAGTTAGTGTACGCCATAAAGTAGGGAACGTGTATATATGGCCTGCTGCTTAGTTCATTTGTGTTTTTTCTAGCTCGCTTCGCTCGCTCAATACTGTTATAAGTGAATGTCAGCAAGGAGGGAACGTGTATGTATGGCCTGCTGCTCAGGTTAGCAGTGTTTTTTCTAGCGTTTTTCTAGCTCGCTTCGCTCGCTCAGTACTGTAATAAGTAAATACCGTCAAGGAGGGAACGGGTATGTAGGGCCTGCTGCTCAAGTAAACAGTATTTTTCTTTATTCGCTTCGCTCGCTCAGTAATGTAATAAGTGAATGCCATCAAGGATGAAACGTGTATATGTAGACTGCTGTAATGTAAACAGTATTTTTCTAGCGCGCTTCGCTCGCTCAGTAATGACACCAAGGAGGGAACATGTTTGTATGGCCAAATGCTCAGGTTAACAGTGTTTTTTCCTGCTGCTAAGAAACAGTTTATTTTTCTAACTCGCTTCGCTCGATCAGTACTGTAATAAGTGAATATCAACAAGTAAAGAACAAATATATGTGACCTGTTGCTTAGGTTATCAGTCGCTGTGTTTTGCAAGCTCGCTTCGCTCGCATAAAACCTTTATTAGTTTCTTTAATCACGTGGTACATATTGCTAGATACTCCCAAAAGACCATAACTGATAACGGGCGTACACTCTCAATATACTTAGCTACGCCCCTGAAATTCGGGTAAATGTGTAACTATCAGTGGATGATTTTTGCATAACGTTGGATTAGATAAGATGTACGTATGCATATATACATGTATTATAATATTACCGGATATTTTTTATACATTTGTATAGCTAATTTGCGATAGAAAAGTATCGTGTTTTTTACGTATTTCTCTGTAATTACTACACCTACAAGTATGAAAATTTGTACGAATAAATGAAATATATCTACCTAATACACACTGAAATTTCAGCAACATCAGAAATGAGTTAAACAAGTTTTGTTCATAAGTTTTATACATGAATATGTAGGTATTTGTGTCATGCGCATGATCTGATTTGGACCAGAAAAAGCGCTGGTTATAAGAGCATTAAACCTATTTGCTATTTCCAACTTGTCTTACAAAGCAGCAATGGTAAATTTCAATTTTCAATCATTCAATCAAACCGAACATAATTATTTGTCTCGGCGGCGATGTACTCTCGATAAAACTAAATGAGCTTCGGGTGGCTACGGGGACAGAATGCTCTGGACATGGGGAAGTTTCTTGGAAGTTATAAGAAATGTACATTTGCAACTTACATCGTGAGAAGGTCTTCACCCGGAAATTCTAATGAATGCATTAAATTTTGGTTCCACACCGCCGATGAGGATTTCCTATATGTACTGACAGCGTGAACGCATGCCCTTGAGTTGACTTTCTTCGGTTGTCTGGCAACAAGAATGAAATAGTCATAACCCAGATTGGTATTCGCCATAACATCTATGAGATACCATATTTCACGATAATGTATACATAATCTAGGTACACTTCTTCTCCTAAGCATCATTTAGCAACTCCCAGGTTTTCTTGACTGACCCTCGTATCTTTGAATGTTTAGTAGATGGTTTGAATATTTATGCGAAAACATTACTAAAGTGGTCGCCTTACAACACACACTCCTGTTTCAAGTGTTTCAATGTGTCGTTTATCATATCCCTGCTTATTTCATGTAACTGCTAACACAGTAATTAGAAACTATAGACTTGTTTGGGCAATTGTAGACACATTATTGAGCTTAAAGCCATTTTATAAGTTAATCAAATACAAATACAAATACATGTCATTTGTATAGCGCAAAAATTATGAAATCATATTCTATTGCGCTTTACACTAATATACATTCACTTAAAACATTCAGTTTAAAACCTGGATTCTAGAAACTAGATTTAGTCATATGATAAAGAGCACACTCATTGCCGATGAAACTTCCTAAACAAATAAGTTTTCAAATGTGCTTTGAACCTAGTTTCACTTTTGATGTCTTTGAGATAGTTTGGTAGATCGTTCCACCATTTTGGACCAGTGACGGCTATAGATCTGTCTGCTAATTTTGTTCGCCGTCTAGGGATGTGAAAGTTAGTGTCATTTTGTGATCGTAGTCTGTACCCTTGCCGAATAGGATCAAACAATGTCTTTAGATACGATGGAGCTGTACCCATGATGACACGGAATAAGATTACCAGAACTTTGAACATTACCCTGGCCTTAACTGGAAGCCAGTGTAATTCTGTCAGTAGATCTGCACTGGATTTGTCATAAGAAACATTCATGACAACTCTTGCGGCATGATTTTGGACTCGCTGTAATTTTTTCATCTGATAGGCTGGAATTTCAGTGAATAAGGCATTGCAGAAGTCAATATGGGAATGAACCAGTCCATGCACTAATGTTTCAGTAGACTTTTGTGTGAGATGTTTACGTATAGCTTGAAGATTCCGTAGCTGCACATGAGCTATCTGGCATTTTTTCTGAATGTGGCAGTCAAAGTTAAGTGTATTGGTCATGATTACACCAAGATCTCTAACCTGATTCACACATTTTACATCACACCCACCAACATTGACACTTGTGATGTTCAATTTAGCTAACTGTTGTCTGGTTCCATACATGATTATTTCAGTTTTAGACTGATTCATTTTCAGTTTGAATGTTGTCATCCATTGAATGATATCAATGAGGCAGCTGTTAAGTTGTTGAATAACAGTTGTCTCTTCCTGAGAATTTCCTGATTGTAATTTAAAAGCAATCTTATGGTCATCTGCGTATCCATAGAGATCGGCTGGATACTTCTGGACAATCCGATTGAGAGCCGATATATAGAGAGTAAATATCACTGGTCCAGCACAAGAACCCTGTGGAACACCAAACCTCAATGGTTCAGTCTCTGATGCTGACTGTTCGACTAAGACTTTCATTGTTCTGTTTGTGAGATAGGATTCAATCCATTCTAGTGGAGTATTATGAATACCAAATTCATCTTGTAGGATTTTAATCAATATTGGGATATCAATGGTATCGAACGCTGCACTTAAGTCGATCATGACTACGATTGTAACCTGGTTTTTATCTACGGTTTCCAAAAGATCATTATACATTTTGACCATAGCCGTTTCCACCCCATAGTATTTTCTATATGCACTTTGGTAAACTGGAAGGAGATTGTTATCTTCAATATGCTTGGTGATTTGGTTTAATGCAGCTTTTTCAAGAATCTTGGAGAGAAATGTTAAATTTGACACCGGACGATAGTTTTTCAGTTCAAGCGGCAGCCCTTTCTTTTTTAACAAGGGTTTAATCACAGCACTTTTCCACCCATCAGGAAACACACCAGATAGCAATGAGCGATTTACTATTTCTGTCACTATAGGAGCAAATTGAGAAGAAAACTCCTTTAATTTCGTAGTAGGAATTACATCAAGTTCACAGGTTGTAGATTTTGATGCATGTATAAGTTTCATGATATCATTTTCAGACAGTGATTTGAATTCAGTAAATGTTGTTCTAATCACAGGTAGATTTGAGCCGTTAGAAGTACCATTGCTGGATATTTCAGATGGTACGTTATCAAGATCATTTCTCAGCTTGATAATTTTATCAGCAAAAAATCGTAGGAACTCATTTGCCAAAGATACTGCACTTGTGTGAAATGGGAGTGGATTGTCCTTTGTCCTTCCCAATAAATCAGATGTTACTGCATATAACTTTTTGATATTTCCTTCTGCTTCTCCAATCTTAGACTGGTAGTATTCATCCTTGGCCTTAGAAATTTCTTTACTATATATATTTCTTACACCTCTATATACGTTCTTTGACAGGTCTGATTTGTCATTCATAAAGATTTTCTCGATTGTTCGTTTGTAATGTTTCAGCTGTTTTAGGTAGCCTGAGTACCATGGAATCGTCGGTCTACAGATAATTATTCTTTCCTTCATAGGGGCATGTTTTTGGACGATGTATGATGTGGTTCTTGTAAATTCAGACACAAGATCATTAACATTTGGCGAGTTCCTTACAATGTTATCTAATTCTCCGAAATCTGCCTGTAAGATGTCACGTGATACAGATTTCCAATTACGAGATTTGATTTCTTTTCTAATCAAAGGAGGACGATACTGTTCAATATTACAACTAACAAAGCAATGATCAGAGATGAAATAGTCTGACAAAAGTCCTGAAACAATCATACGTTTTTCTTCAAGCTTTGTGATAATCAGGTCAAGAATGTGACCACCTGAATGAGTTGGAGCATTTACATGTTGAACTAGTCCATGAGATTTCAGACACTGCTGAAATTGTTTGGTGTAGCAATCTGACTTGTTGTCCATGTTAATCAGACATTAATTAACCTAAATGTTGCCCCAAGCCTGAGACAAATTTTCAACAATTAATCTTATTAGATAAGCAGTGTCTTTGTTTTTCTATGTGGGTTTCTTGGAGGCATCTATCTCGTCTTTTGTGTCGTTCGTATCTGTTTTGATTTTTCTAACATCGCCTGTTCTTTTCTCGCGAACAAGGACATTTCTCGTAATGAACAGCTTTGACGTTTATCTAAACGTATCCTAATCTAAAAGACAAACCAATGTATACTCTGTATAATAAGTGTAGCAACACTGAGTGTATTTCTTAATATTTAACTAATTTTTGAATGATAAATAATAATTAGTTCTTTTAATGTTTAATATAAATATCGCAAACATATACAAATGTCTACCAAAAACACGTACATTTCATATTTGTGTCCCCTGTCAATGCAGTGTATTAATGATATAGTAAAGTGACAAACACATGGTAACTACATTTCTTGCACTTGTAAAGTTACGTTAAACGACGCATGATTGCTAGGGTAGCAACATAAACGTCACAGAAAATGCCAGCAGCACATGGGCTACACATTATGGTTCGACTTCAGCCCGTATGTATATGCGTACACTTGAAATATGTTGTATATAAAATATGTTCAGGAACCCACACATAGTGTATTTTTTTAATATATAAGTTCAGGTAAAAGGTCTAGGAGTCCCGCTTGTCAACTAAGATTTGACTTCATATACTTTCTATATACGCCCAATTCTCTTTTAAATGCTCTCACATGTATCATCATATATTAATGTTTGTGTCCATGTTTTTGTTATTTTATTTTCATATTTTCATGCATTGATCACAAAATCATTCTTTGCTTCATGTTTACAATGGATGTATGATTTCATCACGTACTCATACAATACTCAATTAATCTCACCAACATACACATTCTTTTCTTCATGATTGATTTTTTTTATTTAATTATTGCCTGTATATGTCATTATTCATGTTTTACCAGTATATTTCGGTCATTGATTTCATCATGTACGTGTTTGTGCTAAGTTCTCGTTTGAGCTGTGCTGTGGGATTTCCAACCTGATGTCAAAATTTCACATCTTCACATTTTGGTAGGATTGTGTAGTGTTATGTTTAAGGATTCCAAAAAGTTAGACTTTTTCGAAATGGTCTAACTTAGTGACATGCTATGACATAATGAAAACTATAGACATGAAAATAAAACTAACTTTCAAAACGACGTCATTGACGTCACAAAAATTAACAAATACGGTGACGTCATATAAATAGTAAAGGTCCCATTATTAGCGCCCAATCTGTCCGTACGTCCGTACGTCCGTACGTCCGTACGTCCGTACGTCCGTTCGTCACAAATTTGGTCCAGAGCATATCTTGAAAACTATTAAGAATGTTGACTTGAAACTTTGCATATAAATAGATGGCAAATTTGAGAAGTGAAGTGACAAAGAACCATAACTCTGTCTGTCTTAAATTTGAATTATCCCCCTTTAGTATTTTTATGATCAAATTTTGTCCGGAGCGTATCTTGAAAACTATTTAACATATTGACTTGAAACTTGAAATATAAATAGAAACCAACTTGGAGAAGTGCAGTGACTAAGAACCATAACCATGTCTGGCTTACAGTTTGAATTATCTCCTTTAGAGCATTTTCACAATCAAATTTTGTCCGAAGCGTATCTTGACAACTACTTAGGATATTGACTTGAAACTTTGAATATAAATAGATGGCATCTTGGAGAAGTGCAATGACCAAGAACCATAACTCTGTCTGTTTTACATTTTGTATTATCCTCCCTTCAGTATTTTCCTAATAATTGTTTGTCTGGGGCAATTATTATCTTGCAAACCATTTAAGATACCGACATTTTAGAGTAATGATTCTGCTCTAGAAAACATGTTCCCATACAAAAGCAAGTTAATTCGGCGGGGATGGCCATGTGACCATGGCTCTTGTTTGATATTTGATGTTTTGGGTAACTATAACAAAATAATTAACCAATTTTCAAACTCTCACTTTTCATTTATGTTTTACACTATTTTTCCCACAAAATGGCTCACATTTAGCAAAATATTCTGACACTATAGTTTTAATATCTTAAACTGCAATGTACTATGTACCTAATACAGTTAATAAATCTCAATATGTTTTTAATGAAATTGTAATCAACCGATTCCCAAAGTTCACCCTTTTGTTTAGAATGTTACAGGTTTTGCCCCAAAATATCGGGTTTTGGACAACAGCCTGAAAAATGATTTTTGATACTGTAAACTACAAGGAACAACATACCTATCACATTGTAATTTTATCCAATAAACCTGTTAACGTTGATGTGAGTTACTGATTCCAAAAAATCATGCTTAGCTTTCATATTTTGTAAGGTTTCACCTCAAAATGATAAAGCTTTCACAAACATTGTACGGACTAAGATTTTTAGTATGTTACAAAACAACCATAGTGGGACATCATCAAACAAACAAAAATGTTTTTGCATATTTTCTCGCGTGTGCGTGTACGTGTGGATGTGCGAGTGTTTTTCTATGGTTAGTACGTCAGTATTGCATAGATATGCACAAAAAGTAGTATGGTCGTTCAATGTAATCAATAAAACATTTTTGCACAAACCTCATCTACTATTACATGTATAACTAGGATCACAGAAAGCAAACACCACTTTTATGCCCCTAAATGGATATATCGGGAGGCAAAAATAGAGACCGTACGATAATTAATAACCTAAATTGAGGGTTTCGTCTTAAATCAATATTGCTTGATACACATCTTCATACTTATATGCATATTAAATTGAACACATTCCGCACAACACTCCTAATCTTATGTTGACCTTCACAATGACATCATCCAGCACTTACACTTACGAAAATGCCAATTTCTCGGATAATCCTAATGGACTGTTCCATTCCTTGTGTTACTTAAACATTTTATGTACAAGGTTTCCTGGGAAAAAAGCGTTCATTAAAGGCATTCTTGTTTCTCTATGCTCTGGTGGTTATGTTACGGAAACGTTTCCTCCGGCGACTGAAGTGATGTCGCCGGTAACATGTCCATTCTAATTAGACATGTTAGTTTGATTTTACTCTATGTAATAACGGAATAAGCTCGGAGAATGGGAACTAAATGTATCACACTGCTTTATATATGTACGTAAACATTGCATTTTTTATTAATTAATTGATAGCATTCATCCTCTGGTTTATTTTGGTTAGTCTTCCAGAGTGAACCGTAAAAAGTACAATGTTTATCTGGGTGGCGGTCCGCACACACTCATTTTTGAACAGGGTGCTTAATCCTGTTCTGTGTTAGCGTTAAAAATACACTAGACATGATTACGAGCTAAAAATAGCAGGCTGGATTCAGGTTGGTCGCTACCCGGTAGCACGATGGCAGGCGGGATTCAGGTTGGCCGCTACCCGGTAGCACGATGGCAGGCGGGATTCAGGTTGGCCGCTACCCTGTAGCACGATGGCAGGCGGGATTCGGGTTGGCCGCTACCCGGTAGCACGATGACAGGCGGGATTCAGGTTGGTCGCTACCCGTTAGCACGATGGCAGGTGGGATTCAGGTTGGTCGCTACCCGGTAGCACGATGGTAGGCGGGATTCAGGTTGGCCGCTACCCGGTAGCACGATGGCAGGCGGGATTCAGGTTGGTCGCTACCCGGTAGCACGATGGCAGGCGGGATTCAGGTTGGTCGCTACTCGGTAGCACGATGGTAGGCGGGATTCAGGTTGGCCGCTACCCGGTAGCACGATGGTAGGCGGGATTCAGGTTGGTCGCTACCCGGTAGCACGATGGTAGGCGGGATTCAGGTTGGTCGCTACCCGGTAGCACAATGAAAGGCGGAATTCTGTCCTGACCTGACTGACAACGGAGAACTTTCTTTGATTACTGTGCGTTTCGATGGCAGGCAGGGACCTTAATAATGGCAGGGGATAATCTCGGTAGTGTTCTGACTGCTAAGACCAATCGGTGCTCCTCGGAAATTTTATGACGTAAATAGAACGTCGCCATTATCCCATCGGTTCTTAACGGTTATTAGTGTAGTCAGATAGGTTTGGTAAACAGGATAAAAATGGAATTAGCGGCACTGATTATATATCTTGACATAAATATATATACTCTTAATACTCTTAGCTTAGCATGTTCTACATTTGGCGTCAAGCGCAGAAAAACGTCCCTTATGACAAAAATTACAAAATCATTTTTACATAATCTGACGCTCACAACATTTCCCTTTGTTCAGAACTTTCTTTAATGGATGTATTTAGCACACAAAAGACACATAATTATTTGTATTGGAAATGAAACTTGATATTGGTGTAAACGAATTTTTAAGGATTTGTCTTGATAAAACTTTTGAGCTGCTTTTCTTTGCACTTGCGTACATTTCTGTTGCCTGGCAATTGAGATGTATAGATTTTGATTTATAGTTTATATAAGTATAATTATTATAAAAAGTATGCATCAGCTAAAACTATTTTCTAAAATTAATATCTATAAATATTGATAGTGTTTAGTTTTCTAACCTAATCGTTACTATTAAATAGTCAGTGTAATGATACTTATCAATGGCATTTTCTTCCAAATAGTTCGTTACCTAGCACGGTGATCGATTTGGCAATGTTTTATATTACTGATCAATTATGTAATTAACGAATTATGGCGAGTAAAAACATTTCTGTAAGAACAATGCGCGTTTTTATTCAATATAGGAATGAACTGAAACCATCGCTTGTACTCGAGTCAATAATCAAATTAGACTGTAGTCCGATGATCGGTCGGTTTTCACTTAACGTTCTGGCTAATCGGACCGGAGTGTGACTTAGATTGTCGGACACAATCAAGTCATTTATGATCCACTTATATGAGTAAAATATGTCATACCTAGGTCAAGAGCATAATGCAACAAACAGCACCGAACTATAAATTTTATGTTCTTTTAAACGTCAAAGCCTACATCTTCTGGGTACGTTTTGGCAGTCTATTTTCTTGTAAGCTGCATCACGCATGTGGGTGACCGCATCACCGTGGATACGTACGACACTTCCTAGAGTACCTACATCAGCTTACGGATTCATCTAGGAAATACCCGAGTAGTTACGATTGTTGAAAGATATGCAGTACGGTTGTCGTATGTCGTAAAAGAAGACATAATATTTTGTTTGAATGTCGTATGTCGATGTCGTGAAAACAATACTTATTTATTATTTTGTTTCAATGTCGTATGTTGGGTGTTGTAAAACAAAATTCGTTTAAATGTCGAATGTTGTATAAAACGACATTCGTATTTGTATGAATGCCGTTTGTCGAATGTCGCGAAAATTGTCATTCGATTTTGTTTTAATGTCGAATATTGTATTTCGAGCCAACTTCAAACAGCTGAAGGAAATACTAGTTTCTGTATATACATGTAACATTACCTCCTACCCTACTGCAAATATACCTTGAAAAAACACGAGTTAGAGTACCACAGACAACTACAAACAGATTAACGAGTTAGACTACCACAGACAACTACAAACAGATTAACGAGTTAGAGTACCACATACAACTACAAACAGATACACGAGTTAGAGTACCACAGACAACTACAAACTGACACACGAGTTAGAGTACCACACACAACTACAAACTGATACACGAGTTAGAGTACCACACACAACTACAAACTGATACACGAGTTAGAGTACCACACACAACTACAAACTGATATACGAGTTAGAGTACCACATACAACTACAAACTGATACACGAGTTAGAGTACCACATACAACTACAAACTGATACACGAGTTAGAGTACCACATACAACTACAAACTGATACACGAGTTAGAGTACCACATACAACTACAAACAGATTAACGAGTTAGAGTACCACACACAACTACAAACTGATACACGAGTTAGAGTACCACATACAACTACAAACTGATACACGAGTTAGAGTACCACACACAACTACAAACTGATACACGAGTTAGAGTACCACATACAACTACAAACTGATACACGAGTTAGAGTACCACATACAACTACAAACTGATACACGAGTTAGAGTACACACACAACTACAAACAGATTAACGAGTAAGAGTACCACATACAACTACAAACAGATACACGCGTTAGAGTACCACATACAACTACAAACTGTTACACGAGTTAGAGTACCACAGACAACTACAAACTGATACACGAGTTAGAGTACCACATACAACTACAAACAGATTAACGAGTTAGAGTACCACATACAACTACAAACAGATACACGAGTTAGAGTACCACAGACAACTACAAACTGATACACGAGTTAGAGTACCACAGACAACTACAAACTGATACACGAGTTAGAGTACCACACACAACTACAAACTGATACACGAGTTAGAGTACCACATACAACTACAAACTGATACACGAGTTAGAGTACCACATACAACTACAAACTGATACACGAGTTAGAGTACACACACAACTACAAACAGATTAACGAGTAAGAGTACCACATACAACTACAAACAGATTAACGAGTTAGAGTACCACATACAACTACAAACAGATACACGAGTTAGAGTACCACAGACAACTACAAACTGATACACGAGTTAGAGTACCACACACAACTACAAACTGATACACGAGTTAGAGTACCACATACAACTACAAACTGATACACGAGTTAGAGTACCACACACAACTACAAACTGATACACGAGTTAGAGTACCACATACAACTACAAACTGATACACGAGTTAGAGTACCACATACAACTACAAACTGATACACGAGTTAAAGTACACACACAACTACAAACAGATTTACGAGTAAGAGTACCACATACAACTACAAACAGATTAACGAGTTAGAGTACCACATACAACTACAAACAGATACACGAGTTAGAGTACCACATACAACTACAAACTGATACACGAGTTAGAGTACCACATACAACTACAAACAGATTAACGAGTTAGAGTACCACATACAACTACAAACAGATACACGAGTTAGAGTACCACAGACAACTACAAACTGATACACGAGTTAGAGTACCACAGACAACTACAAACTGATACACGAGTTAGAGTACCACAGACAACTACAAACTGATACACGAGTAAGAGAACCACAGACAACTACAAACTGATACACGAGTTAGAGTACCACAGACAACTACAAACTGATACACGAGTTAGAGTACCACAGACAACTACAAACTGATACACGAGTAAGAGTACCACAGACAGCTACAAACTGATACACGAGTTAGAGTACCACAGACAACTACAAACTGATACACTAGTAAGAGTACCACAGACAGCTACAAACTGATACACGAGTAAGAGTACCACAGACAGCTACAAACTGATACACTAGTAAGAGTACCACAGACAGCTACAAACTGATACACTAGTAAGAGTACCACAGACAGCTACAAACTGATACACAAGCCGTTTATTGGTACTCTCTATCATATTTAAAGTACTTACATGCCTTAATATTATGATGATAAGAGAACTTGAAATGTTTATGCCAACAATGTTGCTGTATACTGATGACTGATCTAGATAAACGAGTTATACAGGGTGTCTCAAAATACATGTCCGCTTGTTGAGGACTTATCACTCCGTATTGTTTTGCTTTACATATCTGATTTCTATGTATGCTCAAAGGGCATTCAAATCAATGTAGAAATTACGAAACAATTATCCAAAACAATGCTATCAAAATCTATAGAATGTATTTTTAGTAGTTAACCCCAATTCGGTAAAAACCTGTGTTTGACGTCGTTTGACGATTTTAATGACGTTCACACACCTTTGAGTCGGATGTGATGTTTCCATTTTCTCCACACATTGTGATATTTTGAGTTTCGAGGTAGCTACATATCTTGAACTGTATAATCTAACTTTCAATTAGTATAAGAAGAAATAAATATTTAGGATGTTTTGGTTACTTTTTCCTGATTTCAATAAAAGTAGCATAACCAAATTCATTCTCAATCCAAGGCAGTTTTTTGGTGATTGATACTTCATTAAGTACTATTTTATGATTTCAAGTTACATTATATGACTATGTTTGGACTGTTGGAGATAAACTAGACATACCGCTATACATTGAATCCAGTATGTTCATTCGAGGCGATTTGTGCATCTTTTATGAAAACGATATGCCTAGAAATGTGTGAATATCAAATTTTCAGTCCTAATTGTTTATTAATTTTGTTCCTCCCTTAAATATGTCCGATTTAATTTTCTAATGACCCCTGATCAGTTTCTCAGCCAGTGTGTGCGTAGTAGGGTACGACTGAGTATTACTGGGTATACTTTGCCAACATATGATATACAATTTACCCATGTTACCGTACAAACTACGTTATCTGCCTCTTCGGGCATTTTAGAACGTCCGTTGCAAATGTCGTTAGTATAACGTGTATGACGTCATCAACTGTTCGAGTATTCACACATGATATAATTCATCCCACAAGTTTTAAATTTAGCTCTCATATGAGACTATGATTATCAATTTACTAACTCATTTGGCAAAGTTATGACCCGTCAACAAGCGGACATGTATTTTGAGACACCCTGTATATCAGTACAGTACTTTCAAAGTTAATCGAGAACGGGTGTCAATATTCTGTCGTCCGACAGGTAAGCTATATGTATATAGGTTTGTACTGTGTATAAGCTATATACACGAGTTAATGGTTTTTTCACCGCTATTTTTTCGAATTGGATAGTTCCTTCATTAGTATTGAATGGACTATACATGCGTTTTGTTTGCTAAGATAAATGAGGAATGTCAATAAACTATGTTATGTTGCTTTGTGTTATCGTATCAACCATCGTGTCTCTTATACGGTCCTCAGAAAGTCTGCAATCTGCATATTTATAACTACAAGAGTGTGTGGTAAGCTTATAAGCTTCTGTATAAGTGGTGTAGCTGTGTACGTGGTACGTACATGCATGTTCTAACATTATGACTTGTAGCACACTCCGAGCTTATGGTGTGCAGTCCTGGACAATGTGCTTTCCTGCACAACCCTTTGTCGCCGAACAATGCTACATTTCCACTACACGAGTATACTATACGATTCACACGTGCTTCCCCCAATATTCTGTGACGAGTGTATAACAACCTGCTTGACTCCGCGACCACAGTGTTAGTGTTGTAAATACATACTAGTATACTAGCTTGACCAGCCTTACGTTCATTAACGAAAACGTTCGCCGCGAAAATTAGTTCGTCACGCGAACTACTTATTGAACGTTATAATCGTTCGCCGCAAACAATTGCAAGATGGCGGAGATAGACGATTTAATGGCCTAACTTGTTCTATTAAATTTTCAGCCGTAGATTAGGAACTCAGTAATACTTCTTTCGTGTTCTATTTATTTAGCTTTGGTATCCACACTGTATCACAAATGCAAAACACATACAATCTACAATTAATGTTTAAATCGCTAAGATTGTAATAAATTGAATCAAATATTTATCTATCCGCCATCTTTGTTTGCTTGGCGACGCTTGGCGAGCTATGTGTAAAGGTCGTTCGCGATTGGCTAACATGTTCGTGGCGAAATTATCGTTCATTAACGCGAACTGACGTATTGTTCGCGAACGTTGGCGAGCGTTTTCGTTAATGAACGCACTGCAGATTTATTTGACACTCATCAAAGTCCATAAAGCTCGTCCGGCCATACTCGCATGTATTCGATTTGTATGTTAATTGACTATAAACCGTTATCTCCGGACTTTTACGAATTATGCAAGGAGTCTTAGGGCTATATATGCACAGTTCGTATATAAGCACTAATGTTAGTAATCACCATGATGTACATGTATATACATATCGGGCCTCCCTGTGCAAAATGAGATAACGGACTCTCTCTGTTCTCGCATGAGAAATTCTGTGAAAAAATATGACGTACGGCAATCGGTTAGAAAGTCCTTGGGTTATTGGGTCATTCCGTTGTCGCACAAAGTTGTATTTTGGACAAAAGATCGCTCATCCCTCTTGCTGATCGTCGTACGTCAATATCATCGTTTTGCTCAGAGAGCGTGGACATGCGTACGAGAACGCCGTGATCCTGAAAGTAAATATTTCGTTACACAATCTGCATTGACAGTGTATAATGCTGATATATAGTGACAATGTATTATTGTATGTATGTATGACCTTATTGTACCAGTTTTGTTGTATGTCAGAATCACATAAATATTAGTAAAATCTCCCAATAGATAAACAATGGAATACTTGTAGCATAATTCGTGTGGTTTTAATTAACACATTGCACCATATCGGTCAGCGTTTGACAAAGGTGAGACACGAACAGTGTCTTGATGTTATCACGTTGGTGTTGATGTAAGGAGTTCCAACAAATGATTGCTCTCCTGCTGTGATTAGTTAACCACCGGTTCGTGATACACACTATATATAAATAAACAGTGATTCATTAATGAGTGATAGCTTGCGAATGTGCTAATAACTATGTACATTGTCACTCCCTACTGTAGAAGTATATTATAAGTATAGCTTGACCAATTTGACATGAGGCTGACCTATTGATTAGCATAATTTAACAGTCGATATATTATCTACGTTTACAACACCGATTGTATGTTTTCATAATCCGGGAGTATCACGAAGACGCTAGAGATGTAATACAAACACAAATCTATAATACGGAAATTGCACGATTTGCGGAAATTGATATATTCAAAGCAAGAACCTTATAATATATTCTTGCATAAAGGTCAGACTCAGGTCAAAATAGCCAAGTATATGGCAAATTGACTGATATATACAATCCAAACACTAGTCTACACATTGAGAGACCGTTTGAAATTGAGTATGTTGGTCCAAGAACCGTGCAATATAGGGAACCTTATAGTGAGGTCATATATGCCTGAAGGTGTGTATGGCCCCAGAAGAGACACGCACACTAACTAACAATTATACTGCGGTTATAATAACATAATGAAAACTATACTTACAGATATATGACAAGTTATTAGAACTCTATATAATTATACAAAGCAATAAAAAGTTCATTCATGATTCACCAGCCCATGACATTGTGTAATTTAACATATTTACAAAAGTCTGATAAAGTGCGTAGATATAGAGGGTATTAAAAATCTCAATTAATCTTGTCCAGTTTCCATAATATGATCATAATTTGTCATTTCATGATGTCTGTTTGCCTTAATATGATTATCATTTGCCAGCATAGGATGATCCTTTGTCATTATATGATGATCATTTGTCGTTATATGATCTTATAAGGTTCCGAACAGTAAGTATATGGTGAGATCTGAAGCTGCGTATTGACCAAAATACCATTTTTATATTGCTTCCCGGTAATATATGGGGGAGATAGTGTTTCCAAATATGTTTAAAACCTAATGCATCAGTCAGTTGCATCCACGCCCCACTCCGGTGATGGGCGGATTAGTCGTGTTTTTACCTTCCAGTGCACTGCCGGGTAAACGTTGTCTCGGAACCAATGCCCCAGTGACAATATTTTGTTGTCAGGGTCCGGGGAAATACCGGAGATTTTACCATCAGCATTCACCCGCGGAATGGCCGGGTTTTGACAACCCTAACGTAAAAATCCCGCCCATCCCCGGGTTGGGGGTGCGGACGCAACTGACTGATGCATATTAATGCACACACTTTTTATCCTGCTGAATAAATATACTTTCGAATACTAGTGTAATAAATAAAGGAACCAAAGCTATAATATAAAATATGCACAGTGTATAATTTGAACTCTACATAATTATATAGAAAAATCAACGTATACTTTTGTTCATTTTAACAAAAAAGAAATTCAACAAGTAATATAAACGAGAATGAACTCTGTCTTGGTAAAATTGTAAGACTGTCGTAGTAGCTTCCCTTGGACGAATAAGAAAATTAACCATCAAATACGAATAAATTAAGATGTATTGTTAATTTATTTACTTGACGACGTTTCGCCTAAACCATTTTGTAAACGGCTTCATCGGAACATAACAAATTGAAATAGGATTACGATAACGCATACTTTAAACCATTTACGGAGATCATTTTGGCTTTGTGACGTAGTATAACTGATAGGAGCAGATACGAGGGTCGCTTGAAAAGTATTAATCAGAGGCCGATAGCATGTTAAGTATCCAATCAATGTGTTTAAAAGCACAAGATACTGTATCATTGATAACGAAAATAAACAAAAAATATTTGTGTTTTTTTTTGTAATTTTTTCTTTTTCTTTTAAGGTTGATGTGTACAGAAATTCAGGAGCCGGTCACTGTGGTGTATTTTATTTATCATCAAAACGGCTTTATCAATCATCTATAAAAGGCTGTGAGTTTATATATATGCACGGGTATGTATATGTTCTATTTATATATAGAACATATATTCTATTATTAAGCCAAGTACTTAAAAATTACATATTCTACAGCTCTGATATACAATGTATATACATAAACATGTGATACAAACAAAATACACATGATGAATGGGTTAGTAACGGAGAGAAGAAGCATCATTAAAGTTAGTAAGCATTTCATATGTTAGGTCATCCTACAGTATATTTCACACGGGGGTGAATCGCGCTAGTTTCTATCAAAACAAAAAAGATGGCTGCCACGCTAAAAAAGGACGTTTTTGCCAATATCTTTTTTATCAAGCAATTGTGGAAACTGAGGTGTAGATATTGACCTGCTCAACTCTATTCTGCACATTCCGGTATAAGCAGATTATAATAATAATAATAATAACGTCTTTATTTTCAGTGGATAACATAATTGGTGAACCAAGTTTCATTATGGTCTTCATCAGCCTCGTAGTTATCTTGGAATGCTGGTCACAAGAATCGAGTCGATGAATTTCCCAACAAATTATGACGATAGAGCTTAGTGCTATGTGCTAAAATCGACCGTTTCGCCTAAATATGCACGTCCGTATGCTCATTTGTCATATATAAGAAGTTTTGTTTTATGTCTGTCACAAAATTAATTGTCTCGAGCTACAAAATAGCCTAAAATAAAAAAAATACAGCGTTTTCATATTTATGGTAGGAACTAGAGACAATGAACTGATGGGTAGAGCGGAGTGTCATTTCTAAACATAGCTCTATGTTGTACACTTTCTTATTTCAGAGTGTATAAGATGATTACAGTGACGTAGGAACAGGGATGCAACACGTCTAAGATGCTGCTTACACAGCGGAAAGGAATCCTGGATTCCTAACATCGTGGATATTTTCTGTACCATATATTTTATAATAAAAGTCATTGTACGCTAAAATCAAAACACCATTTACAGTCGATGACGAAGAACGAAAAAGTTACTTGTAAACTAATTTATTTGAAATACTGCTCGTATTAATCCCACAGGTAACATTATTGTTGAAAAGGAAATAAAATAAAAAAAATTGACCGACGGTCGCAAAGAGTAATATTGTTGAATATATTTTAATCGCATCGTTCTATAATTGGGACAAATGCATACAAAGTGATAGATATCTTCTATATCTTGTAAACTACACAATAAACAAAATCGTTATTGACGGGGTAATCTATTTTCTCGAAATCTACGTGTCTGTATTCGTAGATAATGAGCAGAAATACGTCGTTTTGTTATAATATTATGAGGTACAATATCTAAATACGGTTCATAAACAAAATTCAATTTAAAATCTTTGTATTCTTTAAGACGCGCTTTCTTGCTAACGTGCCAAGCCATTCCTTTTTAAAGCAATCGATAACACGGGTTTTAAATATAACATTGACTTTTTTACAAGGATAAATATGTCATTTGTACACACTTCATAGAAACCGTGATCATCTAACAATTTCTTCACCAGACAGTTTTGATAAATATAGAGTTATTGGAGAAAATACGAGACTAATATACGATTAAATGAAACACAGAAACAAAAAGATACACTGTACCACGTTTATTATTATTAATTGACTTTGAAAAAGCATTTGATTCGTTATCTTGGGAATTTGTACACAAAACTCTAACTTTGTTTAATTTTGGAAATGACATAAAAGTGGTTTAATGTATTATATAAAGATAGTGTTTAAGCAATTACACAATGTGGATTTCTTTTTAAATACAACGTGGTTGTCGCCAAGGGGACCCGTTAAGATACTACATAAATTTTTTTATTATTCATACTGTGTGCTGAAATGTTGTCACTGAAAATAAGATCAGATAATTCTATCAAAGGTATCAAAGTGAATGATGTAGAACACAAACGGTCACAATTTGCAGATGACACAACTATTACTATCATTGATGGCTCAATCGCTCAATGAAACCTTAAATGTATTGTCAGATTTCACATATCTTTCTGGACTAAAAGTTAATTTCGATAAAACCAAAGTTATATGGATAGGCAAAACAAATGTAGTTCTTATACCATAAGAAAATGGAAACTATCTTGGAATCAAAGTAGTTTTGAGATGTTAGGAATCGAATTTCACGTAGGAAATGAAAGAGCTAAACTATACATATAAAATGGGTAAAATGAATAAAATATTGACAAATGGTAAGCGAAAAAACTCAACTCCAATAGGGAGAATCTTAATAATAAAAACAATATAATCTATCTATTTACACCCTTCCTAATCCTCTCCAACTGAAACAATCAACACTCTAAATGATACATTTTCTGATTTCGTTTGGCAGGGTAAACATAAGATAAAGAAAGATGTCTCGACACAACAATATTCGCGTGGTGGGTTGGGCATTTCACACACGATTTCGAGCATGACAGTGGATGAATTTTTAGGTGAATTTTCTCACACACGGAACTTTCAAGCGATTTCGCAGCGGATCTCGTGACAAACATGCTTCAAGTGGACCAATGAACAGTTGTACCAAGTTTTGTAACTTTCTCTAAACTAGAAATATGTGCCCTCGGACAAATTATGTCGAGCCTCGGATCACGTTGGAAATGAATGCACAAACTTAAATGTGCCGTCTAATCCCACCATGCATATAGAAGAAATGATTCGTAAAAGCTTCAATTTAACCTTTGACTTCCAATTGTGAATTTGACCTTTGAGAAAGGAACCGTTGACTTCCAATTGTGAATTTGACCTTTGAGAAAGGAACCTGTGGTTGCTCATGAAACTCCGATAAATACAAGTTAACATGCATGAACATTCGTGAATATTTATGCCAAATATAAGACAAACCGGTCAATGTTTGATAAAGTTATTTTTAAAGTGAACAAACGTCAATATTTTATCAGATTGTCAATAATGAAAGGCAAAACAGTCCAATCCGAGGAATGAGTTTGAAAGACAGATTGGTTTAGGAGAAGGAGTGAATTGTTATCTTAAATAATTTTAAGGTCTAACGTACTGACATGTTTATAAGTAAATGCACTTTAGATAGACCCGAAAAGACAATACATTTATTTGCATTTATCTGAAATATACTGCATGTAACAAGACATGAGTTAAAAAAACTAGAAGATTGTATCCTTGATTTACACTGAGCTCTATGACAGCAAGAACCTCAAACAGTTTATCAGATGTAATAGTATGTTTGTATCGTTTATACTTTGTGATCCTGTTGAAGCAGTGATACTATCAATATTTTGAATCAGTGGGATGGGGTGTCTCACAAAAACCCCCATCGGTAGCTTTGGGTAGTCAGATTCCTACCAATCACGATGAAAACATTGCTCAATAACCAAGTGAAATGTCTATCTACGTATACTGAAACGCTGCCATCACTTCAATGAATGCGAAATCCCGATTAGAGATTGCTTTTCATGCAAAATGATGGTTAGTATACCAACAGACATAACCATGAGTTCATTCATGATGTAACCAATGGACATAAAGTTAGCGCAATTACCTAACCAATTATTTATCGAGGGTTGTTTGAAGAATGTTTTCAAGTGATATCATTGGTCGATGCATTATCATTCAATTGCCAATCATGAATTATCGAGCTTAGTTAACGAATATAGTTGCAGCGCTCGTATTGTTGTTTTATAGGCAGAGTGAAACAACAGCTCACATCAATCGTAAAAATACAACATATAAACGGATATTTGATATAGCTGAACCCGGTGGTGGTACTGGTATGTGTAAAACATGTATATGAGTTGTCATTCATGCGCAAATTCATTTATCTATTAAAAAGGGAATTAAATTGCTATTTTGATTATTTTAATCTTCGAATCGACAAAAAGCACTATTACAATTATCTTGAAATAATTGACGACATTCTGCTAATAGAGATGGAAATGAATTCAACTGAAACAAATGTTAACGTCACAAACAATTTAGCTGAAAATTCTACTTACTCGCCAATAGGCATAAATGGAACGACACAAACTCTGTACGATACTTTGGAATATGTCGAACTTTACCAGATACTTCAGACAGTATTCACATGGTGTCTTGTTGTTGTGGTGGTAATGGCATTAACTGGACATGTTATAACAATTATTGTCATGACAAGAAACAAAAGAAGACAATCCTCGTCTGCCGCGTTCTTCGTCGCTCTTGGTGCCGCAGATTTAATGGTGATTGTGTTTGGTCCAATGGATCGTTTGTTCTTATACCTCACTAACTATAATAGGTTGATAAGTATCAATCTGATAACATTCAAGACTATTATGTTATACACATCAACACACATTTCCTCGTGGATGATTGTTGGTTTAACCATAGAAAGAGCAATAAGTGTTACAGTTCCCCATAGGATTAAAATAATTTGCGTTAATTGGATGAAACTCATTATTATAGTTGGCATATGCTTGGTACTGTTACTTAATAATATCATACTTTTCACTGTGTTTGTGGAGATTCGTCTGGTAAATGAAATGTATACGATCATGATAGAAAGAATACCCGGGGCAGAACTGACGACACATTGGATTGATGCTTGCCTTACATTCTTCCTGCCCCTCATAATCCTTATAATAGGCTCTACCTATATCATCTGCACCATAACAGTGTCCTCTTCAGCCATGCGGAGAAATACTTCTACCACACAAAAGACGAATTACGCCACCAAGATTTTGTTGGCTTCTGTATGTGTATTCGTACTCACAATGTCGCCTTTTTATATTTTTGTGTATATTTTCTATGCTAGGTTAGTAGCCAAACAAGAATATCTCAGTTACATATTACTTGACGTGTGCTATTTCCTTGCCGATATGAACTATGCTATGAATTTCTATGTTTACTTTTTGATCGGAACAAAATTTAGAGAAGATGTTCGAAACATATTTTGTAGGAAGCCTAGTTCGTCTAATACGTCCAATAATCGTACCGGTAATTCAATGCGTTCAGCTATTAGCACAGTACAAACCTCATAGTTATACGTTTGTATATTACAGTTGTACAGTTTATCTTGGTAGTGGTAGAAGTTTACTTGGGATACTTGGGATACTTGGGATATTTTCTTTGTGTTCTTGTTCTATGTTCTTAGTATATCACCATGTGTATATTGTCGTACATTTATAGAGTTCTCCAACGTTAGAGCTACACGTAATAAAGGTAGTTTGGTCTACTCGTGCTTTCAAGTCCGTTTTTCTACATGACCTGTTCTTTAATACTTACATTATATTAACATACATGTACAATTCAATCGTTCATTAGATTTTCATTGATGTTGTTTAGACATACACATGTACTTGTTGAAAATGCTTGTTCTACCATAAGTAAAGACTGATTGTCAGACAGTTTTTCTTGTTTTCTCAAACTATTGATTCTGTAGTTACCACCTTCTCATTTTAAGCCAGTGATATGATGCATTTGAACAGAATGTAAAGCGGGCACACATACAGACAGGTATAACATCAGTAATTAGTTGTAGAGAATGATTGGTATAAGTTAGAAAACATTTTACACAAAATGTGGTTGTGACATAGAGGATCTATCACGAGTTGCCAACTGATATAAATTTATATTAAACGAGTTTTGGAATTTTTATTAAGCGAGCCTCTGGCGAGCTTAATAATATTTCCTGAACGAGTTAATATAAATGTATCAATTGACAACGAGTGATAGATTCTTTATATCATATGACACTAAAAACGCAAACTATGCATTGTTTTATTGAACAACTTAATACCTTATACTACACATGGTACGTATAACTTTATACGTACTGGCTATACTAACCTGGATACAAGGAAAGTCATGTGATACTAGTATAATAATATATGACTCGGATTTAGTGTACCGTTTTTTGTGCACGCATGTATTCTATTACTTATAATAATCCTCAAACGAGTACATACTTGAAAATTACTAGTATCTAGTCAAACTGTGGAGATATTCATGTGATTATTTCTTGAAAGTATAATTATAATTTTAAAATTTTCTAACAGATATTGATTTAAATAGCTAGTCAACCCGTGGTGATTTATGTCAAGTATATGCATAAACATGTACTGTAAAATCATTTAATTTCGTTGGGACGAAATTTCGTGGTTTTGGTAAAAAAGACAATTTCGTTGGGATTTGAATTCGTGGATTTTGTATTTCAGGAAATAAAACAAGGGTCAAAATCAATGTTCGTTGGGATTTAAGTTCGTGGTTGAGGTGAACCACGAAATCCACGAAATTAAATCCCCCACGAAAATTAATGATTTTACAGTATGTGGAATAGAAACATGTGGTAATTGTTTACAAATATTGCTTACTGCAATAATAAGAAGTTCAGGCATACATCTAGTTTGTCATTAACATGGTGTCATTGTAACTTTTAGAATATTGACAATCTGGATTGATACATTTTCGTTTTACTGTGAACTGTGGTGTTTTGCATCATGACACGTAAATCACTATTTCAATAAGAAATCAATTTACTTTGTGATAGTTTAAAACAGATTTATCGAAATAAAACTTAGAATTCAGAATGAGTAAGAGTATAAAATTCCTGACTTAAATTACTAAAACACTTTGATGGTAGCATATATTACATAATATTATTCATTTTTTGTTTTGGTAACATGCGGTCACGTAAATCACAGTTTGGATAAGAGAAAAAATCAA
Organism: Spisula subtruncata; assembly: GCA_963678985.1. NCBI lineage: Eukaryota > Metazoa > Mollusca > Bivalvia > Venerida > Mactridae > Spisula > Spisula subtruncata. The sequence goes on from OY787661.1 coordinate 25,035,824, forward strand.
TCATATCAGTTTGATAACCCAGAACTAGTAAAAAACATAATACTTCATATCAACAATTTACTGGTAACGTATATTACATATATTGTTCTACATGCAATGATGTCCTGCATATTTTTTTTGTTGAATATCGATTAAAATTTCTTAAAACCTACTTCATTGTAAATTTCATGTTTGATATCACATTAAACAGTAATAAATAATGATTGTTCTTGTATTTTATCAATCTGGACATGTATTGTTACGCAAATTTCACGTAAACAGTTGAAAATGTGTATTTAATTGAAAACCAGCTAATGTATACAGTTTCTTTATTAATCATCTATATTCTCTTTCAATATCAACTCGCATGCACCGATCTTTTGACGGTAGTACAAATTTTATATGAAATTATTGTCCGTATTTAATTGTTAAAATCGCCATTTTGGAGGTCATTTGTACCCTCAATAACATATTAAGCTCCCAAATGATGACATCAAACGGTTTGAGACCTTCAATATCGTGACAACTCAGAACAACAATAAAAAAAACTTAATGCTATAAAAAATATAGCATGGTTTAGGGGACTCTCGCCTGGACCATGCGGACTTCTTTCAAAACATCTGTTTCAGCATCTGTCAATAAGCATGTCCCATAACAAATGTCTAGCACCAGATCTACTCATTCCTGGGTTGACACAAAACACATAACGCCCACTTCAGAGCCATGCGGTCCAAAAACAGACTGACTGGAACAGATACAAACGACTGCAAGCTGAAGTCCAAAAGACTACTCTGTCTAAAGAATACAACTATGTACAGAATATAGTCAGCGATGACCTGAGGAAGAATCCAAAGTGTTTATTGGGCTATGTCAAGAGTAAACGCCAGATAAAGGAGGGTGTCTCATCACGGCTTCCTATATACAGAGCAGTAGCGAACAGGAAGCTAACGTCCTAAATGAACAGTTCAAGTCGGTCTACACAAGGGACTATCTCAAATGATGAACTTCCAGACATGGGACACACAAGTCACCTGGAAATGACAAGCATTACTATTTAACAGCAGGTGTCAACAAAAAGCTAAAAAAAACATCAGCGTCCTCAAGGTGACGGGTCCAGACTGTATCCCAACTTTCATGTTACAGAAATTAGCACCGGCGATGTCGTCCATCCTGACAAAGATCTTCCATTATTCCATCGATACTGGAGTGGGTTCCGTCAGATTGGAGGGAAGCCACTATTGTACCTATCTTCAAAAAGGGCGACAAACACCTTGCATCGAATGACAGGTAACCAATCATTCTTTATTTTAGTCCTTTAAGAAAATAAAATGCTGTGAAAAATAATTGATCTGATGTAGAGACTGCCCATTATGTCAGATAATACACTATATATGCCTTCAAATGAAGTACCATGCAGTCTATTTGCAATATTACAAATGTATGTGTATGCAATTTTGTCAGCTTGGGCAACGCCAAATTTCATTTCTCTAACACAATATAAAATGCTTTTTTCTTCAAGTTCTTCAAAAATATTTTTGGAGACCCATATAACATTCTGAAAATCAATTGTATCTGACTGAACACACATATAAATATACACCTGCTGTTGAATTAACACATGAATAGTTCTGTAAGCTTAAAATACCAACAATTTACAAAGCTTTCATTTCTTTTACTATTTTTATGAATGCCGATGGTAAAATTTGATTTCCAGTCTGTACATGCATTTGATGAACATGGCAACTACCTGTCAATGCTTGTACTCTATGAATGTCAATTATGTCAACAGAATAACAAAATATCGCCGTTAGGGCAATGACATAGCGTTAGAGGAATGACATTTCTATATATCAAACGCAACCATTTCACTTAAAGCAGTTCCAAATGAATATAGGACATTATGTAGTTAACAAACCAATTTAACAAGAAAATGTCATGTTGGATAAACCAAATTTGTTTCAAACGTTATTCACCTAACGTCATTCACCTAACCCTTAGAACTAAATTGTTAGAGAAAGGACCGTTTGGTGAATGCCATTCGTATACCTTTTTATCCCTTTGGGACACCCAAAAGATAGTGTCAACAAAATGATTGTTGGTTTTGGTCACAAATCCATGTGTATTAAAGGGCCTGTCTCACAGATTGTCTCACAGATGGGGCGATTTTTTAGCATGATTTTTGAGTAATATTATTCACTAGATCGATCTGTAACATAAACAAACTTCAGTATAGATATCTATGAAGTATTTGGTTTGTTTTTGAATTCGTTTTCATCTCATGCGAGTAAATTTCAGGCAATTTAAATGAGAGTCGTATAAAATTCTATACCGTATTAAGACGGTATAGAATTTCGGAGGCAAAGTACTTAAACAATTACAAAATCCTGATGTTTCTCAAGTTATATTTATATCAGTGTTTATGGGATATACAGGCATCTATGCCAAAATATAGTGAATATTTAACAATTTTATTTGATTTTTGCTATACACTGAAACGTGACATAGTCCCTTTAAGACAAGCTATAATAATCAATATTTAAAAAAACACTGAATAAGGTCACAAAATGACGTTGGGGAATGACAGCTAAAAAGTTTAATAATGCAAAGTGAAGTCCTTACCTGCCAAAACTTCTTCAGTAGTCATTATGTTACCACCATTTTGTTGTCACACTTTTCCGCTTAAATACTTGTACTATGATTTCATATAATTGCATTTATGAAATTGTTAGGGGAATGAAACAAAGGCTAGGACATTATTTGAATAAGTCATTTGGTAAAGCTTCATTGAGATACAAAGTCTAAAACACTGTTATAGAAATTGCACATCACATATATATTTATTCATTCACATTTAATAATGATAGCATTGCAAAACAAGTGATATGTAATGGTTTAAAATGAGCAATTGTTGAATGGGACCTCAGTTTTGAAATGCAAAGTTTTAAAATAAATGTAAAAGTTGTGCAATCTCATGATTTTTTATATTTAAGTTAGTTGTATTCAATGACAATGTATTTAAACTAGTATACATACCAAACAATATATGTGACCAAAGATTTCGAAAAATTTAGAATGACCCCAGTACCACTGACCAGAACCACTGAAATCAATAACATGTAAGGTGCTGAAACACATCATGTATGGTGAATGCACATTGCTGTGTACATTAGGTTCCAAACCATATTTGGCCAAATGTTTGCAAAACAACTTTCCTGGAGGCCATATGGGGAGCATGGTGTTTTGTCAACACGGAGCTTCAACTCCCTCCACAAAAATACCATTCTGTACCTTAAGAGCACAAATTTGAAGTATATTACGGAATATTAGTAAAGGCCAACGTCTAATGAACATATACCCACAAACCCTTTAGTCTATGGAATATTGCTGCGTTTATTACAGGCGGGAAATGCAAACAGCATCGATCGGATTATTCGGTCTTCAAAAAGCCAAACACCATACCCCCTACAAAAATGTAGATTTGAGAGCAAGCTAAGAAATAAAATAATAATCAATAGTTGTATGTGTTTCATAACACGTTATTTTGCACGATAATATAGAAATATTTTGTATAAGATAAGATAAGATAAGATAAGATAAGTTTATTAACGTCTCACTCATGTACATGTTTGTAACAAATATACATATAAAATGATAAAATATATAAACATGCACAAAACCACTCAATTTGAGTTATGAGAGACAATAAGAATATGAACATCTATAAAGTACACCTACATAAAACATCAATATATATATAATAAGCATCGAACTATTTGATATTCAATACTGTTCAAATATAAGTGGGGCACCTCTCGTATAACATAATATTTTATACATTTTGAGACTAAACATCACCAGACATACTCAATATCGCTCATAAACCTTCTTTTCTTGCCAATACACTAATTAAATGTTATATGTACACCAACACAACACACTACATTGCGTTACGTGCAAATAGTCGATCGGTCTGGCGAATGGTTTTCCAACAATAAATCCGAAACGGGTGGACCTATGATTCTAAAATTTTAAGTGGAGAATATTCATCCTCCACAGACGGTCCAACTAAATCTTAAGGTCATTTGAATCAAAGGTCAAACTCACCATGACCTTTGAACACACAACACGCTCTGGTCCACACCAGAAGAAATATAGGATCTTAGATAATAAAAATTTACAGAGAGGCTGCCAATCATCAGATGCAGGCTCCTACTAATTTTGAGGTCGATAGGTCAAAGGTCAAGGTTGTGGTGAACTTAGCTACACTATGTTATTAACTGTGATGAGACGTACCTATGTATGTTTCACAAACCTCTCTTGAACGTTCTGTTGTCGTAATTCTTCCGGTTTTGTGTTTTCCTGGTGTGGCTATTGCTGGACAATGTGTATGTAACATTTTGAGACTTTGTGCGAAAATCATTTATTTTGCACGTGCATTTTGCATAATTTGAACATTCACGGTTCACTACTCGCAGCGGGCAAATTACAATCATCGAATTATCGGATATTGACAGGGGCGTGTCTGGGTCTGATTTGAGTATGTGTATACGCACCATGACTAGGGGGTCCGGGGAGAGCATTCCCAATGGAGCAGCGTAGATGCATTCTGGAGAGTATTCAACGCATATATCTAGGCTAAATTAGAATAATATACTATCAAACATTTTACCTGATGAAATCAAAGGAAGATGCATCGCTGGCTTAGAATAATGTTTTCTTATAATTATTTCTAATTGTCAGGATAGTCTTAATACGCTATTATTTTTGTAAACTAGTGATCCAGATGATATTATTAATACTTATGTAGACATTATTTGTCACACAAACCTAGTTGTTCTCTACATGACACCATTAACCAAATATTTTCCGAGCTACAAACCACAAACACTTGTTCACCTCGTGATATAAATAAGCATAAAATTTCAAAAAATGGGACAAAAAGCGAGCCCGAAAAGAATAGTTGTCTATGTGCTACAAACCCAGTCAGATTCTCTACATTTGTCATTAGCAATTATCTTAGTCGGCGAGCAAAGCGAGCCAGAATAAAAATGTTCCTTTCTGTTACCCGAGTTGGATCTCTGCATGACAACGTTACTTATTTAATGCATTTGGCGAGCGAAGCGAGCCAGAAAAAATGGCTAGCTCCATTATTTTTTTTAATATGATTCAATGTCTCGCCATCTGTTAGGCCTAACCCTGCTTCACATCTGTTCAAACTTTTATTGCATTTTTCGCGATATTAAGACTTTTTTTTTTACTTTAAAAACTAAAAGTACACGTAGTTGCGTACTTTGCGTGTAGGCAGGCACGCCCTTGATTGCTGCAGCTATGCTACTCGCATGAAGACATGAGCATGGTATCATGTATGATAAAACAGATATACGCATGACATGTTGGTGTATGTTGGTGTACTTATAACATTTAACAAGTGTATATATAGCTATTTATAGAGAAGATTCTGGTTATACCACGCCGGTTAAAATCTCTTGTCGGTTATTTCGGAATACTTCGGACTATGAGACGCACGTTAAACAGTGATAATTAATTTGGCATGTGCAATAACTACTGCTGAATGTTCACACATACCCGAACCCGCTCTGATTTACACTCAGTTGCAATCAAATGCCAGGCACGGATCCAGACACTGGGCACGAGGGCCCGTGCCCCCCCCCCCCCGTTGGCTGAGATTTAAAAAAACTTGGAATAAAGAATAAAACAGATATTGAACAGGCACACTTTATTTTGTTCCTGAATGAAATGAAAGAAAATAACTTTTATAAAATTATTAGGGATGGCAACGAGTACTCGAGTACTCGTTCAAACGTCCGATTATCGAATATTAAAATCAGTATTCGAGTACTCGAAAAAAGTTAATCCCGTGTAATACAGGGGGTGTCCAAGTGTTATCTGGTCACTTAAAATTACAATTAACAACGTGTCATCAACCCTAATCGCCGCCACGATGTCGCTAATTGCAAGCGTAATCAAAACACTGACCTGTCAATCATCGTCTGTTAGTTAGTTTATGACACGTAGCTAGGGTATCTGTTGTTGACAGCAACCTAAGTAATTGTCATCGATTTTTAATCAGAAGTTATTGTTTATTAGGGGTGACAATCGATGTAGAAATAAAAAAAAATATTTTAAATTTAAATCGTTCTCGGCGTATATGAACGAACGATTACTGTGTGAATTGAGTATTAAATTATACGTTCAATTAAAACAGTGCGTTAACTCGTTTACTGGCCTACAGAAAATGAAGCATTTTTATACGCCATGTTCCCACCGACCGTAACCAAAGTTTGCGAATGATACTTCTTAACGACGAGCCCAGATTGTTCATTATTGCCAAACATTCATGTCACATTTGTGGTAATTGTGACGACAACAACACAACCACTGGTTCCCGTTACACTGATTCACGGGGGGCCAAAAACCCTCAAAGAATAATGTGTTGAAAGCGACTGTCACTGACTTTACAGGTGTGCAACAAACAACATTTACTACTGTTTGAAAGGTGTTTTTATTCTATGCCTTTTGAAAAATGTCTTTGGCGATAAAACAAAGTCTGTAAAAAAACTAAATTGATATAATGCTGTCTAGAACAAATATGTACATATAACTGCATAGGTATCATTGTTCTATCGTACGTATTATGTTGGTAAACAATCTGACAGTATGTATACAAAACTTATACCTATAAACTGTAAATACAGATCTTGTAAAAGATTTCACTAGAAATAGCAATGAACTTATAGACTATTTTGACTAAGCGAAGAGCACTTAAAATATACGAAAAAAATGCTCCTTAAGGCCACAACTCATGGGTGTAGAAGTCGTGGGACCAGTCCTGCAGGGACCAGGTCCCCGATGTCAGAACAAGGAGCCATGCATAGTTTTGCCTCCTCGATAAATCAGATCAAACGTATAATGTTCGGCCTAAACTAGTCTTACATAGATCTAAATAATATGGGTAATTTGCCTTGACGTCGCGTCACAAGTTGGAGCTATTTTGCGTAACGTCAAAAACGCCGTTAGTTTAGCTAAATATGACGAACATAAGGCGTACAATTGACAAAATAACTAAATCATGGGCATACAATAACCATAGATACATAAGTTGTGTAACTATGTGTAAAGGGGGTATATTCAGCATCCTTAGGAATTACAGAACTTAGATTTAGGCAAAACTACTTGTAATTAACCATATTGCTGTAACGTGTGAATTTATCGATTTGCTCTTTGTACAGTTTAGACATGATTGGTGTAACCCCAATGAACACAAAATGCAAAATAAAAATCCATTATGCTACGGTCACATTTGCCTTAAGAGCTCCGTACGAGCTCCGTACGAGCTCCGTACGAGTTGATTTTGCTGAACTCGCACGACGTCCGTACGGAGTCCGTACGGTGCTCGTACGGATATTGATACTCGTACGAGTATCGTACGGATTTTTTCGACTCGTAGAGATCTCGGCGACATGGTAAAACTTTTTCACCGAGCTCCCGAGTTGTCTACGAGCTGTCTACGAGCTCGTGTATTTTTTGAGTCAGACGTATTTCGCACGGGACTTTAACAGTCAACGTCATAGGATTAGATAGTGAACAGTATGACAGCAGTTATGTCAACAATGTTAATTGTTATGTGTATGTAACAATATGTTATAGACAATATATTGAAATTTCGACACATTTTTCAATATCGAATTGATGATACATGTGTTTAACTGCTATTGTGTCAATGCTGCATCTGTACCCAGTATCTAAGATCCGGTACAAAGATAATTATAACATATCGATTTTAAAAAACAAAACATAAATAAGGTAATAAAATCCAAATTTAATACGTAATTATAATTATGCCCTTCAATTTTAACATCTGCTATTTTTTGAATATATAACTTTTTAAGTGTAATGATTAGTATATTTATACAAAAAAATAAAATGACTATTTACTTTGATATATATTGCCTATGTTTGTTTTGGTTGAAGCTGAGGGGGAAAGAATGATTGGTTAGCATATCCAGAACGAAATACAGGGTGCTGACAGATTACTAATGCGTGTAGGTCTATGATTCTAGATGGCCGGGTTTATCCATGTTGTGACAAGTCTGGCCACCCAATATGGCATGTTCGGCACCCAGTAATTTAACTTTATATGTCATTGTTTTTATGATTGTTTATAACATAGAATCAGATATGAGCAGAGGTATACAGGGAAGACTGGACTTTCCACACCGAGTTGTCTCTTAAAATAAAGGTATTGCTGTTATATTATAATAATGACGCTACTAGCTTTTGAAAGAAGTATTTACATGATTTTAAAAAGTCTCAACATGTAAGTACGTCTACAAGTCTTTTAATATGTGGTATAATCAACCATTCGGGTGACACTCAGACTGTGGTCGCGTGGGTAATTCTCTTGAATTCGGATCGACAAGTCCATCAACGGTTTTAATCTCGACCGGGACATATGGTCATTCGGGAATCATTTCATTGTTTCCACCCAACTAGAAATGGACTAGTTGGTAAACTTAGAGGTGGTCTACACCTAAAGTGTTATAGAAACCAAGTTGTACATTCGAAAAGGCTAGGGGTCCCACGTGCCGTTTAACATTCTGTCTCTTCCATCCTCCCGTGTATCTGATATGTACCCGATGATGATTGATGATCGCGCAGACATCGACCGATGAGAAGCAACGTATATTTTTAATATCCTTTAAATGACCCTGGCCGCCGTCAATCGACGCTACACAATCCCCCGACTGCAGCATGACAACGTTCGGCTTCAGTCAAATTAGCCAAAATGAACGCCGACCGTTTATTGTATTATGAAGATGTCAAACCGGTTATTTTGCTAGGTCCGACTAGCACAAGAACATAACATAACACGAGACGTACTCGTCTCCTAATGTAAGATGGCCAAATTTTCCAACATTCCAGAAGCCTGGTTCCCCACCTCACCAAACCTGGATCCGCTCATGCTCCATGTAAAATGAATTGACATGTCAGTGATTCGCGTGCACATATCTTATGTGTACACATAAATATTTGTCTATACATCTATGTGTTCTTTTTATCTTTTAGTTTATGACAACTGTGCAATATACATGTGTTCCATGTACTTTAATGCATATACTTATCGTACTATAATAAACTCTATACACGTATATAGCCATGCTCGTTCAATGTCGATCAAGAAGTAATTAAACGTTTTTTCCTTGCATTTATAAACATGACATGAAAATTCCATCATTCTTCATCTTACATATAATAATAACTAAAAATAGGTAATGTCAGCTTCCTTGTGAGTTCCCTACTTCAATAATACCTACGAGCTCGTAGACTACTCGGGAGCTCGGTGGAAAATTTTCACCGAGCTTCCGAGTCCTCTACGAGTTACGAAAATCCGTACGATGCTCGTAATAGTTTACAATGCCCGTATGGACCCCGTACGGACTCCGTACGGGCTTGCTAAATTTCGACTCGCACGGAGCTCGTACGACTAATGTGACCAGGCGAAAATGAAATATGTCGAAAAATAAAATTCTTCTCTCACGGAGCTCGTACGGTCATCGTGCGGACACCTTACGGACACCGTACGGACATCATATATTGATATTTTGTGTACATGATACATACCAGGGTCTTAATTAGGGCAGGAAGAGCTCTGTCATTATGAAATTCTGTTTTGAAGATATGTGTCATCAAGAGCATTTATTCTTCACTGGTATCATTCAGAATTCGTTGATCATAAGTGAAAAATCTAATAATTATGCATTTGTTCAACAAGTAACTGCAATACACTAGATGATATGTAATTCTATATAAGCATGCATGTTTTATGGGTGATAACAAATAATAAACGGTTACAAGTAACTGTACAATGCGCAAGTGTGTGAGAAATATCACTAAGTTCATTTTTACATCACCAAATTGTCACCGCTTCACTATTGTGCAAATACGAAAGAGGTGCAAAGACAGTAACGAATCAACTGTTTGAATTGATAACCTTCTACCGGTCTTTGTGGACGGGATTCGTGTCTATATAGTATCACGCATGTAGATATAGATACATGATAGTATGTGGCTGGTACATGTAATCACAAAGCATCTTAGTTAGACACGTAAATATTTCGACTTAAGTTAAACTACATGCCACTTATATTTCCAGTCAAATTAAAAATAATCAACTTTGTCTCGGTGATCATTGCAACTATGAAAATAATCACTGAATAATCACTTTAGGTGACTCAAAATATGAAATTGTGGCTCGATTTTAAGAAAGAATATATAGGTATTTCAAATGCAGACTCTGATTTGAGTATTATTTCAATTTGGTATGGAATTTCTACCCGTGATGCTTCGGGCAACCGGGTGGTTAGTACTCTTTACTTGCTTCTACTGAATCTTAGATTTTTAACAAAAAAAAAAATTGACTGTTTCAATTAATTTTATTGCTGCAGATCATGTTACTTTTTTAGACTAAACCAGGGATTTATAACTAGTACATAAATAAAGTAAATTGATTCAGAAACAAGTGAAACATTTTATGAAAACATTTTTATGAGGACAGTTGTACAGTGTCACACTGTTTAGTAGGTTTTTCTTTCACCTTTTTGACGGTTAAGATTCTTTTCAACAATTCGTATATATTCAATTAGGTGGTACAACGTGTCAATTAACCAGTATATTATACACGTGTAATATCATTCGTCATTTTCTATTTCTCACCTCAGTCACCTGTACGATTATTATAATGAAATAATCGTGAGCTTATTATATACATTTCACTATATTTAAATACATTTAAATACATGTATAACTTTCAGAATCGGCAATGATTTAATCAATTAAATCAAAGTTTCAAATCTCAAAAATCATAATTTAGCATGTATACAGGAAATAGAGCGGTTTTATTACCCTTCAAGCGAGTGTACAAATTTTATTACCCCACATGCTGTGACAATCGCAGCGGGACGCGTCATAAAACAATTAACAATATGCCAATAATAGATGTGTGTATTATTTTTTTGCTAAAAAATATAATACCTGCTTTAAAAAACCGTAAAAAGGTGGTAGATCTAATTATCGCATTTCTTATATCAAAACTCCAATCTGACGGGAAGAAATTAAACTGGAAAATAAGTTTGCACAAAATATATCCACCGAGAAACGAAAGAACTAGAAGCAAGAAAGTAAACAAGTTTGATATCAAATCCGTCCATTTCCTTCTTTGTTCAATGTGAGTGATAGTCATGTTAAAAACCTTTAAAAAGGGGGTTGATCCCACAAAGACACAACTATGAAATTTAGTGCATTATTTTGTAGACATATCAAACTACAAAATATGTTTGCACATAAGAAATATCTCAAATAGTTATTATCATATGGACAATTTTACGTGGAGTCCCCATGCCTTCCAATGGTAAAAAAATTGTCACATGAGCGAATACAAATGGGACAAATAGTTGGATATGCGTAAGAGTGACTTGCGAGCTGCGATTGACCTACGAGTACCTTGCGAGCCCCGTACGATATCCGTACGAGCGCCGTGCGATCTCCGTACGAAAATTACGATGTCCGTACGGACCTCGTACGAGACATTCTCTTTTAATCGTACGAGGTCCGTACGAGCTGTGACCAGAAGCTAAGAACCTAAAATAGTTTTAGGATTTGAAATATTTTGGACTCGTAGCCTACTCGTACGAGTTGATAAATCCGTACGGACATCGTAGGGCAAATGTGACCGTAGCATTAACGAATAAAGTACTGTATACATTTCCTAGTATATAAAAAAACATTTTCAAACCAATCTTTAAAATTTCTATTTCAATTTTGCATTGAATTATCGAAGCTACAACATAAACACTAAGATATTTTGACGTTACTTAATACGTAATTTTGCTGGTGGGACATTTTGTGTCGACATTGAAAAATAATAATTACTTCATCGTATATTGAACGATTTTGATAAACAATATACTATTCAACAGCGTGGAAAAAACGTATTTTATCATTTCAGTGACGAATAATGTTTTACAGAAATGTTCACGTTCGATCAAATCGAATTTCATGTTCAATTCAGTTTTTAGTTTTTAGCACAGTGTGGGACATTTTAGGTAGACAAAGAAAATTTGAAATTATTTTTGATCTCTTGAATCAAAATATAAAGTGAATACCGTATTTAATAATATATGAAAAACGTATTTTTTATAGGAAATTTCAAAGAGAAATTATTAAAAATTAATATTGCAGAACAATTTTATCACAGTAATAACTACTTATTTTCCCGTAATTTCGAAATCTCTACCATATCCAACTATTTGTCCCATTTGTATTGAATGTGTTTTCAAGCCGACCACAGTTACCTTCCCTTGACTGGTGTTATACCGGTTTTAATCTGATCGATCTTATCTCAATTGCGTAATCGCGCTATGCTAACTCAGCGGGTTGTCGGAGTGTATAAATTAATGTATATCCTATGCTGGAGGGGTTTTGTGCGTTCAGTTACACTTTTGGTATTTTTGACATTTTGTGTATGATGCATACCAGGATCTTTTTATGGGCATAGCTCTGTCATTATGAAATTTTGTTTATAAGGTAGGTATCATCAGGAACATTTAAATACTTCCATGGTATCATTCAGAATTCGTTGATCATGTGTGAGGAATTTAACAATTATGCATTTGTTATACTAGTAACCGCAATACATGTCACGATATGTATACTTATTATCATGCATATTCGATGGATGAAAAAACCGGTTACTAGTAACTGTACAATTGCTTGAGTATGTGTGCAATATCACAAAGTACAGTTTAAATGAAATTTAGCAACCACTGCTGATTTTTCAAGTATGTTTTTACGGTTGATTGTTCAGTTGCATCTTCGAGTCATAGACCATACATTATGGTATTGGTTTTTTAATATCTTGAAAAATAAAAAAGTTATGACAATTTTAAGTTCGTGAATTAGAGCGTTTTTTCTTGAATTAAATAGGAGAATATTCGCGCGCTCGGGGACCCGACAAAATCGAGCTACTTCGTGATACTCCCCGATTATGAAATATATTGTGATAATATATTGACTGTTAAATTATGCTAATCAAAAGGTCAGGCTCGCTTCAAATTAGCCAAGCTGTAATAATGAATACATACTTGAATAATGGAGTCGGTTTTATAACAGAAATATAGATCTTTACCACCATAGTCTATTAAAATTTACATCATGCCAGCTCTTCAGTGAGCCGCTTACGTTAGCCGAGCAAGTATGCCCCCTCACTGCAGAAACCAGCAGATGTAAATAGTAAGTAGGCTAGGTCAGCAATATAGCTATATGTATATTATAAAACTCACTACAGAAACAGTATGCGTGCACGTTTCAAAGATATGAGACAGCCTAAATTAAATCAATACAAAAATACATTCTATAAAATATGACATATTTCATTTTCTTTTATTTTTATATGAACATTAAGTATTGATGCCAACAAATAAATACGTCTGAATATGGTTAATTGTTATCTCGTATATTTCAGACGCAAACTTTGATTAAAAGTATCTCTGTAGATTCACCGTATTAATATTATATGAAAAAAAAACCCGTTTTCCGGGATTACGGACATGCGCGAGATGTTCCTAATTGAACCTAGGGATGACTTCATATATAGCATAAAGAGCAACCAGGTACAATAACCACATTAATGGTATCGAGAATAAGCTTCAGTGCGATGTGATTGTTTTATTTATGTTTCAGAACGAGCTGCAACAACTTTTCCCTTTTCCTGACTCTAGTTATTACCCCAAGTTTGTTCAAAATGTCTTTTAATTCAACGTCCGACAAATTTTCGTTCAGTGACAGACCAGAATTTTGTTTATACGCTTCATCTGACGACACTTGTTCACGTTGAATCTCATTAGCTCTTCTCTGTCTAATGTTAGAAATTTCACTGTACCAATAATGCGTATCCCTTTTCCTGTAGTGTCTTTTTGAGCATTGGTCCCCGCAGGAGTATGCAGCTTCCTGCCTCTTTCGTCTCACATTGTCTAGACGGATTTTTCCTCACCCTTTTTTACATTTAATTTTCAATTCGTATATATCCAATTAGGTGGTACAACGTGTCAACTAACCAGTTTATTTAACAAGTGTCATAGGAATGACATGATTTTTCATTTTTATGTCTCACCTGTTCGATTTTTATAATTTTAAACTAGCGTGAGCTTATGACATTTCACTTTTAATTATTTTAATGCATGTATTACTTTCCAAATCGGCAATAAAGTCAAAGTTTCAAATCTCTTAAATCATGATAAAGTCTCACCTGTTCGATTATTATAATTTTAAATTATGCGTGATGACATTTCACTTTTAATTATTTTAATGCATGTATTACTTTCCAAATCGGCAATAAAGTCAAAGTTTCAAATCTCTAAAATCATAATAAAGTATGTATACAGGAAATATAGCGGTTATACAAATATAACGGTTATAACCCTTCAAGCGAATGTACCACTTTTATTACCCCACATGCTGTGACAATCGCAGCGGGGCGCGTCATAAAACAATTAACAATGTGCAAATTAAATATGTGTATCACCTTTTTACTTAAAAAAAAATGATACCTGTTTTAAAAAACCGTAAAAAGGGGGCAGATCTAATTATCCCATTTCTTATATCAAAACACCAATCTGACGGGAAGAAATTAAACTATTAATCAAGTTTGCACAAAATATATTCCCCGAGAAACAAAAGAACTACGGACAAGAAAGTAAACAAGTTTGATATCAAATCCGTCCATTTCCTTCTTTGTTCAATGTGAGTGATAGTCATGTTAAAAACCTTTAAAAAGGGGGTTGATCCCATAAAGATACAATTATGAAATTTAGTGCATTATTTTGTAGACATATCAAACTACAAAATATGTTTGCACATAAGAAATCTCTCAAATAGTTTTTATCATATGGACAATTTTACGTGGAGTCCCCATGCCTTCCAATGGTAAAAAAATTGTCACATGTGCGAATACAAATGGGACAAATAGTTGGATATGACAACTGTTCCCGCAACACAGAATCAAAATATTTGACTTTATGATGATGTCACTTTCTTTTACGTTAATGGCATCAACTGTTAACGTTTAAGAATCATTTTTGCGCAAAACATATAGAAATTTTGCGTATGGTTTTTGCTCTCCTGACATTTTTCTCAAGCCCCAAGAGATTGGATGTTACATCTCTACAGTGATATTTCATCGTATTCTGTTTATTTCGAACCCTGAAAGTGTAGGATTTTGTAATAAAACTCAAAACATATACATTCAGGTCGATTGTGCTGATTTTCTTCGTTCGATTGATACATAACATATGATATTTATTGAAACAAACATAATTACATTGGCACCATTTGGCAAATGAATTACGCGAAATTGAAAATAGCTCCAACTTGTGACGCGACGTCTTTATATTCTAGATGAAAAAAGTATTTGCAAGATGGTCATGTTTCGTGCAGAATATCTTTAATATATGAGCCGTTCTTTAGGAAAACCGGGCTTATTGACAAACTACGAAAATCATGATAATAAATCGTTAGAAAAACGAGACTCTTATGAACACTTTCTGAAAATTTAACGAATTATTACATAAATTAACGAAGTTACAGACTTTTGAAACTAACCACTCCCGCCAAGTTTTTGAGTGACGTCGCCAACGTCATACTAGCGTTATTTGACATTACGTTAACCATCATTTCATAAACTCAGTATTTGATCAATAATTGACGTAAACTTTTTATTTTTTTTGTCACATTTTAGGAAAATATTCTGATTTTAATAAAACACGACTAAGTTGTGAGTGTTTGCTTAAAGGGAAAAGTAGCTGCTATTTTAAACCACTAATTATAACCCCTGTTTTTCTCTATTCGGATAATTTTCGGAAATTGGTCACCATAGCAACGACGGAAGTAATTTTATCATAATTTACCATAAAATTTAAATCTTTAAGCTATAGTACTATGATATCCAACTACTTACGATTAAATCGGTGAACATGACTTTTTCTCAGTTTAGACTCTGTCTCATAATTTCGTGCCTTCTCATGAAAACCGTGCTTAATTGAATTCAACTCTTGTATATGTTCTACATAGTCATTTTGGTGAAATTAGCCAAATAAATCATCCAACAAATATCCTTCATCAATTGAGGCCATTATTTTAGACGGCACGCCATAGCTGTCACCTTGACGACCAGGAACGATACACCTAGTAATTATTCCAACTGATATTTTTCAACTGTAGTTAATGTTTTTTGCATCCCGTTTTCATTACGCATTATTTTTATCACCTAAGGCTTTAATACTCAAACTGAATACGCATTTTGATAACCACTACTCCCAATTTATCTAATCTAACTACAAATTTGAAATTCCGTCACTTTAGGCCCCAATACAGACCCATTTTTACGGAGGCACGGATTTCATGGGAAACAGTCACCAGGATTCTGGGCATCGACCTAGACATCTAAAATGCATGATTTACGAGTTTTCATGCTCCTTTTTAAATTTTCTTTTTCTTATAAGTTAAGTAAACATTTTTTCTTCCGAAAACGGTGCAAACAATTTTAAAACTTGTATGGGCTAGTGCGCATGCGTGGCTGCAACTGTTAAGGAGCACGGAGATACGAGACAACAGCATATTTCTAGACATTATTGTCTTATCAAGGATTTACATATACTTTCTTATATACCTCCGTGCCTCTTCCTATGCATTTTCACACACAAATAAAGCAATTGCCCCCCTTCAAGGAATTACATATACCTCCCTGCCCCCTTGAACCCCCGGTTCACCAAACAATAGTATGGGGTCCGACTCCCATACATACCTCGCCCCCCCCCCCCCAGCAAGAAAATCCTGGACCGGGCCTGAATGCCTATAGATGCTGTGTGGGCCTACTCGCTCGTTCGGTTAAAAACAGAACAAGGAAGAAGAATAAGTTCTCGACAGTACAGTACTGTGCCAATGTTGTTCCAATCAAAACGACCTAAATAACGGCGTAAAAAGAAGATATATTAATTTGTGCATTTAGCTACGACTAAATGAACTGCATGAGCATTTGTCTTTGATTTAGATATGTGCATGGTATGTATTGTTTTTTTCATTGTCATATGTACTCCCACCACAGTGTTATAAGGGATTTATGAATTGTGGAAGATGGCACATCCATGATCCAGTACAGCGGTAGTTATTTCTTTCTGCCGATTTTGTCGAACCACTTGCTGTACAAGCTGAAGGTCTAAGTTTTCAACAAAATCCAAGTCCTGAAACTGACCACAGTTCTTCGAACACCCATAAATTTGGGTTAACCAGGCCCAGATCCTTAAATTTTGGAGAGGTGGGCGGACAAGTATTTTTTGGAAAGCAGTGGCTAGTTCCGTAATCCTAGCGAGTCCTAGCTAGAGCGCTGTCTACAATTACGGAAGTTTTTATATCGAGTGCAATTAAGCGTGCAGGTCGCCTTATATTGCTTGTTGACATTAATATTTGATGAATTTATACAAGTACAGTAGAACCCCACCTTACGACCACCCCGAAATTACGACCAACCCGCTAATACAGGCATTTTTTGAAAGAACAGATTTTTTCCTTCTTTTTCTAATGGTCGTTAGTCCCGAAATTACGACCGGCCCGCTATTCCGTAATGCGACCACTTTTTGCCAACCAAATGGTCAATTTGTGAAGATTTGAACCCCGAAATTACGACCAGTTGTAATCACACCTCTGAAAACACCTGCCATTGTTTACATAATCGCCGCCGAGACAAACTGTCAACACCTCTGTATATTACCCTAAAATGATACCGTTGTATTATCACCACCTTTGTCAGTACAGTAGGGTAATGCTTATCCATTAAGGGGATAATTTAAGTCTATATTTGTTGTGATAATCTTTTAATTGCCGTAATACAGAACTTTTAATTGTTTATTTGTACATGTCGGCCATTGGCAAGGGCTAATTATTTACGACTCCTCCGAGATTAAAATGGAACAAAATGATGGGTGAAGAAAATGAATGAAACTTTTAATTCAGCGTGCTTGAGGGTTAATTCTAGGTGATTTGAGTAATAAATTGTTTAATATGTTCACCTGAAGTAAGCTACGAGTATAAAAGTCATTTAGTCATCGAGAAGAAGTGTGCATCAAATTAAGTTTAGTAGTAATCGGATAGCAGTAATTTCGAATATTATTCATATTGACTCTTTTTGTCTCTTTTAGTATAACATGTTGATTTCAATTGGCATCCATCCAAGTGGTATTAGTGAAATTATTTATTCACACATGTCATGGTTTATCATATAGTTTATATCTTTATTATTTTAAGTTTTAAACATCAAGATATTAAGAAAACAAAAGACTTAAAACAACACACTTATACTTTATTACAAATATGAATATTATGATTTACAGACAGAAATATCCAACTGATAAATACTCTGAGTGGTCTATCCCGCTAATGAGACCACCCCGCTATTGAGACCACTTTTAAAAAGAACGGACAGTGGTCTTATTAGCGCGGTTCTACTGTATTGGTATATTTACCATCGAGTAATCAGTTTTGGTTACGGTATTTAAAGATATAGAGTATGGTAAAGATATTAAAAGGCGGAAAATATCTAAATGCAAATACTTTTGATACTGTGTTATAAAGCATGTACTTTTATTTATCTACGCATAAATTTATAAAGTTATCAAAATACGGAAAATATATTGAGATAACAGATAATAGCAGGGTTGAACAAGAATACTTCAACATATATCACACATGCCGCTCGTGTGATCAGAGCAGACACGCATGTATATACACGAAGGTACATACGTTCGTGGAGCAAAAAAAACCTTGCATGACCTTTGAATTATATTTTAAAAACGCATACAGGATTGATTGTTTGCATAATTCTAATTTTATAAGATTCCTAATGACATGCAAAGCGTAATCAGTTACAAAATAAAATAAATAATTAAGAAACTACGTATGACCATATTTAGAATTCGTATCACTACGCGCTGTCACAACGTAGACCCAGTAGTAGGCTTTGTAAATTGTGAATGAACAAACGATTTAGCTACTTAATGTTTATTTCGAGAACCGAACGATGAACAAACATATCAGATCTACTACCAAAATTAGCAACACAATTTGTTTCGATCATGACAATCAATTTCAATGGAACTACATTTGTGTATTTGACCACGTACATTAATTAATTTATAAACATTCGGACTGCCTCTTTTTTCTTCCCCTGCAAAGACAAACTATTAGCGAAGTAAAATTCGAAGCATGATATACTGATATTTCTATTAATTTGTCAATAAATATACCAATATTTGTATAATTTAACGCTTAATTGCACTCAGTATAAAAACTTCTGTAATTCTAGACAGCCCTAGCTAGGACTCGCTAGGATTACGGAACTTCCGTAATGATTACGGAACTTCCGTAATCCTAGCCTGTGGGTCTAGGATTACGGTACCGTAATCCTAGCCACTAGGCTAAGTTGGGGTTGATGCAGGACGGACGTAGGACAGTTTGCTGGGAGATTTTTTTAATTTCTGACTTTTATCTCCGCAGAACAGTGGAACTTGGTTATAACGAAATCCTCGGGACCTTGAGAATTGTTCCGCTATATGGGTGAAAATCAGAATAATGAAGCCAGAGCATGACATAAGGGGTAAAATTTAGAATACTTTCTATGGGCAAGTAATTATTTGAATTAGATCTGTTGACAGCTTTTATTTTCATTTTTCAGACCTTAACCATTCATTGCTCATGGAGAATAACATAGTGACAGATTTTGAGCGGTTGCGAGTGTTTTCCAGCTCCATCGGTAAAATGGATGACCTTGTACATGATTTAAGCGTTGCCTTAGAAGATGCAGCAAGCCATAAAAGGTCTAAAAGTGACGGTGGACATGGTGTATCATCATCCAGTACCCGACGTCAGCCACGCAAGAGACGCGGACGACGCAAACGCCACCAGCCAGAAAATGGTAACATGAGTGAAGCATCACAGAGTAGCATTGATGAGGCACTTAAGGACTACATGGAAAACTGCGCACAAAGTGATTCTGATGACTTAACTATTGCTCATCATATTGTCAGACTTACTATGCCTTTAAATATAAATTATGTACCATCACAGGTGGAGTCTGACTCTGTGAATGAATCTTTGTTTTCACCAATAAGGCCTCAGAGACGCCGGAAGAAGTATAAATCTATGGCTATAGATCCGGACCCAAGTTCTTCACAACATGATTCCCCAGTACAAGGCAAACCAAAATATAACCGACAGAAGAGTAAGACTGTCAAACTACCACATTGTAGTATGGGTACCAGTCCGATGGACGGTGGCAGCTTTATGCATCCAATGAAGGAAGGTAGCGTCGATGAAACTCTTCCAGGAAAAAGAAAGCGTAGTACTAGGTCTAAGCAAGAGTGTGGAACTGGCACAGACCAGAACAGGACTGATGAATGCTGTAAGGATGAAGACCCAATGGATTCTGCTATGAATTCACAGTAAGTTAATACAATTATGTTTGTCTAGGTTGTATATAGCATTTTAGTTTAAGTATAAATGTATTACTTTCTGTGATTTTACAAGGAGCTTGATAGCAAGAGTTGTCAACTTGGTGCTGGTTTTATTCATGGTTGCAGCTGGCCCTACCCTTCAAAAATATATTGATTATAACCTAATTTATATATAAGCAAATTCCTCTTACAAGTGGAGAAGTTGTTGGTTGAACCGTTCCTTGTGGAAATTAATAATAAGGCCTGGCTAGGATACAGTCTGACAAAGGCAATCATTGAGAAATGCAATAATATAAATAATGAATAAAGACAGGATGATGTTTAACGAAAATGAGCACTAACCCTTGTTAGTCTGTATTTACATTTATACTATTGTAGAATAATGCAAAAAAAGAGAAAATAAGTGGAATACACAATCAAGACAGGTTTCAATTCTTTATTAAATGACCGACGTTTCGGCTATACAATAGCCTTCTTATAAAATAAGCCTTAAATGTAATACTTTTTCAGGGAAGGCAGTAGTTCAACAATTAGCACCAGCAGTAGTGAGTCTGTGTCAGGAGATGAATACTGTGTGACACATGAAGGTAAGTATTTATCGCCTGTCTGCCCAGTCCACAATCTTATAATCGGCCTGCTGAATGGGCGCATGTTACATTATCAACGTTAATATGGCGTCACATTGGAGTCAAAATGATGTCACGTTGGAACTAAAATGATGTAACATTGTAATTACTTTGACAATTTTATGGAAGCATAAGATTTTCATCACAAATTACTTTCGATCTCTATGAACTGAACTAAACGTGAGTTGTTGTTACTCCTTTTGAGTTTTTAAATTGAACAATTATATTAAAGACTTTAACAGACTTCAGAGCCTGGCAGGAAGTTGATAATCGACCTGGCATGAATAATCAATCACCCTCGGGCTAAAGCCCTCACAGTGATTATTAATTTTCCGGGCCGATTATCGCCTTCCGGCAATGTCATGTATGAACCTCTGAATAATTATAACGCCTACAACAGCATTTATTAGGCCCTACCAGAGAATTTAGACATTGCGTTTACATTTTGCGTAGAGGTAGCTTACTTTACAGTAGGGTAAAGGTCAATATTAACTTATAAGTCACACTGGAGACCGAACCACTGATGAAGCCTAAGCAAAGATATCATGGGTTCTGTGGTATTAAGGCCTTGGAAAACCTGGTTTTGTGGCACTCAGCCGCGTTTCCTGTTTTATTAGCTCACCTGTCACAAAGTGACAAGTTGAGCTTTTGTGATCGCTCTTCGTCCGTCGTCCGTCCGTTCACAATTGCTTGTGAACACACTAGAGGTCACAAATTTAGCCTGATCAATATGAAACTTGATCACAATGATCATCTCCATAAAATCTAGGCCAAGTTCGATATTGGGTCATCTGGGGTCAAAAACTAGGTCAAATCAAAGGAAAACCTTTTGAACACAATAGAAGTCACAATTTAAGCCTAATCTTTATGAAACTTGATCCCAATGATCATCTCTGTAAAATCTAGGTCAAGTTCGATATTGGGTCATCTGGGGTCAAAAAACTAGGTCACTAGGCCAAATCATTGAAAAACCTTGTGAACACATTAGAGGTCACAATTTGTGACTAATCTTTATGAAAATTGATCACAATGATCATCTCTATAAAATCTAGGTCAAGTTCGATATTGGGTCACCTGGGGTCAAAAACTAGGTCACAAGGCCAAATCATTGAAAAAGCTTGTGAACACACTAGAGGTCACAATTTGAGACTAATCTTTATGAAAATTGATCACAATGATCATCTCTATAAAATCTACGTCAAGTTCGATATTGGGTCATCCGGGGTCAAAAACTAGGTCACAAGCCTTTGAAGGCCAAATCATTGAAAAAGCTTGTGAACACACTAGAAGTCACAATTTGAGCCTAATCTTTATGAAACTTGATCACACTGATCATCACTATAAAATTTTGGTCAAGTTCGATATTGGGTCATCCGGAGTCAAAAACTAGGTCATGAGGCCAAATCATTGAAAAAGCTTGTGAACACACTAAAGGTCACAATTTTGACCTTATCTTTATGAAACTTGATCACAATGATCATCATTATAAAATTTAGGTCAAGTTCGATATTGGGTCATCTGGAGTCAAAAACTAGGTCACGAGGCCAAATCATTGAAAAATCTTGTGAACACACTAGAGGTCACAATTTTGACTCTATCTTTATGAAACTTGGTCACAATGTTTATCTCTATAAAATCTAGGTCAAGATAGATACTGTGTCATTTGGGCCAAAATCTAGGTCACTAGGCCAAACAGGTGAGCGACCCAGGGCCCTTTGGACCCTCTTGTTCAGAAATGTGGTTACCATGGCAACAAAAACATTGACTGCCTGGAAACCAGTTAGGGGACTTCTGTATTGCTTGCTATTCCTATTGAATTTACTTGTTCATATTAGGTTTGATCTAGGCGTCTATTCAGTTCTTAGGTACATGCCTATGGATATTTTCAGCTGATGATGAACAAAGTGACTTCTTCCATGAGGCAGGACCTACCAGTGGTATTCCAGGCGTGTTTCCATGGTGGGAGAATGAGAGAGTTAATAGTGGTGATGAAGCTATGGTCTCAGATAAACAATTCCAACAAATACTTAATGGAAGTTTTCAGCATCTTTCCAGATCCTCGCAGATCGGATTCAAAGCTCGAATGGGTCGGATAATGAGACATGTAATTACAATTTATATGACTAATTAGTTTACCCTATTTTCCTTGAATGTTTGATGACAAAAGAGAGAAAAATCAAATCACTGATCTTTAGCTCAAATATTCGAAGAATATGGAGAGCTATTGTACTCGCCCATTTTTGGTGTCTCTTAGTTAATCTTTGCAAGCTGCTATTTTTACCACTATACATAGTATTCATGCTATAGCTTCAAAACTTAAGCACTTGTTCACTATCATAAGCCAACACTACTAGTCAAGTGCAATCACTCCATTTTGATTTTAATTGGAGTTATGCCCCATTTTAACTTAGACTTTTTGTTAAGGTTTTGGTGCAAGCCACTTAGTAACTATATTAGGCCATATCCATACTACAGCATTGAAATTAACAACACTTGTTTTCCATCGTTGGTCAACACTACTAACCATGTTAATTCAATTTTATTTTCGTGCACCTTTTTATGCACCCCATCTTTATTGAGGGGAATATTGCTTTGCACATGTTGGAAAATCGGTAGCCAAATGGTTTCCGTTTAATTCAAGAATGTCCTATTGGATCTTTTAAATTTAGATGGAGGCTGGCCAGCAATAGAAGATGACCCTATTGATTTTAAGGTCAAGGTCACTGTAACTTACCATTTTCGACTATTTAGCTGTCATGGGGCATATAATTATGTCCATTGTAAGGCCACACCAAATTGATTTTTGGTTCTACAGATTTTTTAGGGAAAAGATAGGGGCGAGCGAGCGAAATTTGAATTTAAATATTTATTTTTGAAACAGCCATAATTGAGAGCGAGCGAAGTAAATTTTTTTTAATTTATTGAGTGAAGGAGCAAAAATGTCATTCATTTCTGTTTTTAGGAAATAGTGACTATAACTATAGCTTTTATAAGAAATGAAGCCAAATAAATGATTGTTATACATTTCATGTATTGCATGCCACAATAGCAACTCTTTCCTTTTTACTACGTGTTTACACTTTTGCATGTTTTTGTAAAGGGCAAAACATTCACGGAAATCATTTCATCAGATGTTTCAATAATGGAAGTTTTGCATGCGCTTGAGTGATATTATGGCGTAAAAAGTTACACAATTTTTGTGTGCAACAATTTACAATGCTAAAATGAATAGAGTACTTACATCCTCAGTCGAGCATTTGCTTTTCATGGTTTAGATATAAATAATTCATACAAATACATTTTATGAATAATTCATAATTAGTAACCCATTAATTTTCTTTTGTACTTTTAGCCTTTGATCTCTTAATTGGTAACATTAGCATTTATAACCCATTCAACCCATTGTATTCAAATTGGTTCCTCTAGATGTGCTTGTTAGTTATAGTGATTGTTATCATACCATGGGTTGAAATGGACAGTAGAAAGCTATCAGATTGTTATCAAGTAGAGTTTTATGTGAACAGTAATTTTCAATCCATCATAGTTAATACACCCAGGAGACTGCTTGTCATTTATGTAATGAATAAAATTATTTTGCTGCTGTTGAATATGAATATTTATGTCTGTGATTGTTTTTGCAGTGTGGCAGGGAAATTCGATTTGGACGTAGGAAGCTGAAAGGAAAGGTATGTCAGTATATTCTAGAAGATTTTGTCACATTTTAACAGTTGTATTTATTTTCTGCATGCCCCAGCATCTTTGATTAGAGGGTATAGTGTTTTGCACATGTTAAATAGTTGGTAGACAAAATCCTCTCACTAATCAAGTCATTGTCTCCTTTATAAATTTGAAGCTCACCTAAGCATGAAATGCTCAAGGCGAGTTATTGTGATCCCCCGTTTGTCTGTCGTCAACAATTGGACCGGTAACACTCACAATTTTCACTCAATCCTTTTGAAATTTGGTCACAATGTTGTCTCTATTAAATATAGACCAGGTTTGTAACTGGATCATCTGGGGGAAAACTAGGTCACTAGGTCAGATCTTCGGAAAAAAAATCTTAACAGCACTCTAGAGGTCATCTTATTGAAACTTGATCACAATGTGTATCTCTGTAAGACAGTGGTCAAGGTAGAAATTGTGTCATCTGGGGTCAAAAACTAGGTTCACAGGCTATATCCAGACAAACCTACATAAGGTCAAATATTTTGGTCTTATCAAAACAAAAAAATAATAATTCTTCCAAAACTGCATATCTTTAGGTGAGCGCTTTAGGGCTTATGATCCTCTTGCTTATTTAAGACCACTGGTCCATTCTCACAGTTATGTTTGTACCATAGAAACTTGCTTTTCACTGAATGTTTGTATCGATGAACGTGTCCCTGGAATGTTAGAATGTTTGTATAGATGGATGTGTCCCTGGATTGTCATGATATTTGTATTATATTAGATGAACGTGTCCCTGGATTGTCATGATGTTTGTATTATATTAGGTGAATGTGTACCTGGAATGTCAGAATGTTTGTATAGATGGATGTGTCCCTGGATTGTCATGATGTTTGTATTATATTAGGTGAATGTGTACCTGGAATGTCAGAATGTTTGTATAGATGGATGTGTCCCTGGATTGTCATGATGTTTGTATTATATTAGGTGAATATGTCCCTGGAATGTCAGAATGTTTGTATAGATGGATGTGTCCCTGGATTGTCATGATGTTTGTATTATATTAGGTGAATGTGTACCTGGATTGTCATGATGTTTGTATTATATTAGATGAATGTGTACCTGGATTGTCATGATGTTTGTATTATATTAGATGAATGTGTCCCTGGAATGTCATGATGTTTGTATTATATGAGGTGAATGTGTCCCTGGATTGTCATGATGTTTGTATTATATTAGGTGAATGTGTACCTGGATTGTCATGATGTTTGTATTATATTAGATGAATGTGTCCCTGGAATGTCATGATGTTCGTATTATATTAGGTGAATATGTCCCTGGAATGTCATGATGTTTGTATTATATTAGGTGAATGTGTACCTGGATTGTCATGATGTTTGTATTATATTAGGTGAATGTGTCCCTGGATTGTCATGATGTTTGTATTATATTAGGTGAATGTGTCCCTGGATTGTCATGATGTTTGTATTATATTAGGTGAATGTGTACCTGGATTGTCAGGATGTTTGTATTATATTAGATGAATGTGTCCCTGGAATGTCATGATGTTCGTATTATATTAGATGAATGTGTCCCTGGAATGTCATGATGTTTGTATTATATTAGGTGAATGTGTACCTGGATTGTCATGATGTTTGTATTATATTAGGTGAATGTGTCCCTGGATTGTCATGATGTTTGTATTATATTAGGTGAATGTGTACCTGGATTGTCATGATGTTTGTATTATATTAGATGAATATGTCCCTGGAATGTCATGATGTTTGTATTATATTAGGTGAATGTGTACCTGGAATGTCATGATGTTTGTATTATATTAGATGAATGTGTCCCTGGAATGTCATGATGTTTGTATTGTAATAGGTGAATGTGTCCCTGGTTGATAATCTCTTCTCTAGGGTTGATGTTTTCAGGTGAGCGGTATAAGGTTCTATTGTTTGATAAAACTATATTTATTGAGGTTTAGAAGTTTATTTGTTTTTGTATTTCTGTAGATACCTGGCTATACTGTTCAGCGATTTATTCAAGAACGACACAAGTGGAAAAGTATCCAAGGAAAGATAAGTTCTTGGTATGCTAGTGCAAACAGCAATGGAAACAATAGCAGTTCTTTGACTGATAGTAAACGACAGAGAAAAACGCCACCCCCTTTAAATGAAGGGGATTTTGGTAAATATATATTGTTTGTTTGTTCAATATTAAAGAGACAGTTGCGTGTAACAGACACCCAGAAGGAACCCTGGTGCTATACCCTAGCTATTCTTAATAAACGCCTTGTGCAGGACTAATTCACATAAATTATTTATTAAAGGTGTTTACAATAAACTTATGTGACCCTAGATAGTTTGGTATGTAATATCATCAACATTTTTTCCAATGGCTTGTTAGAAATTCAACAAACTTAATGGAATTAAACAAAGAAGTGTCCTATTTTCTAATTCAAATGAATGGAGAAGTCCTAGAGTTTTAATGCCCCCGTATCGATAGATAGGGAGGCATATAGTGATTCACCTGTCCGTTCGTTTGTTCGTCCGTCTAGCCTGGTTAACCCAAATTGACCATTTCTTCTAGCATTAATATGGCTTGCTACAAAGCTTTCATACTTGCATGGATGTTGTATATGACCACTCTCCACACGCCTGTATCACCTGACTTCATTTTGACCTTCACCTTGAGCTAATTTTGGACAAATTCTTATATTTCTCAAAAACCACTGCTCAGATTTAAAAAAAAACTTCATGGATAGCTTTACTACCAGGTGGAGATGCGCATATAGTCGGTATGAATCAGTTCGCTGATTATTTACACAGTTATGCCCCTTGGAAGATTTGCACTATAACTATGTACTAAATTCTTGTCCAGGCTATTTCTCACAAAATGCTCAGATTTTAAAAAAAATTCATGGATAGCTTCACTACCAAGAGTAGATGTGCATATCGTCGGCACGTTCTGGTTCACTGGTTATTCACACAGTTATGCATATTTGAAGATATCAAATATAAGATGGCTTCCATGGAGTCATAAGTGTTTATTGAACGCACACTTGTTATATGTTTGATCTACTGGTCCACTACCAAGGTTGTTTAATTTCTGTCACTAAGAATCATGAAACAGCAAACGGTTGAATAGTTTAATGTATCTCTGGTCAAATTTTAACACAACTTGTCATAACACAACTTGGACTTCTGATGCTTGTGAATCTGTTTCAAGCAGTATCTAGGGGTATTCACATTCAGTGATTTGTTGATTTATGTTAAAATATTATAATTAATTATACTAGCAATGTTATATTCAGCAAAAACCATTGATACAAAGTTTAACCTATGGACGCTATTATTATTAGTATTATTATTGGACTCCAGACAGGATGGTGTCTAGGTTATCAACACAGTTTACAGTGTTGCTAAGCAACGCTTTTAAATAATATTGGAGATATTTGATTCTTGTATGTAACATACACACTGATATAACAAGCTTGACCATTCTTGTTTCTAGGCTATATGGGACTTGAGGCTGAACCAATACCAGAGTCAAACATAGGAAATAGAATGTTGCAGTCCATGGGCTGGTCCCCTGGACAAGGTTTAGGTGCTGATGGAGCTGGTATCCGGGCACCTGTAACTACATGCATGCGACCTCACAGACAGGGACTCGGCTGTGTGGAAACCGCTGTGTTAGGATCAGACTCAAGTCACTCAGGAAACTCTGTACATCATACTGCTGAAACCAAACCAACAACAGATGCAAGAGACAACAGATCTCATAACCAGACAGTATGGTCCTGATATTAACCAATCTGTCAGCATATACAACTGCTTATTCATGACTAGGCTAACCTTAAAAAAAGTGTTTGCAGTTACCGACCCAGTGTTGCTGGTAGTAGGTTGATAGGTCAGCTATTTTTGTTGTTGATGAAAACTTGCAAGTTAGTATAAATATCCTGAGCATGTATCAACTCAAAATCCGGCCAGTTAAGTTATTTGCTTGTTTGGTATTGTACATTATAATTTAGACGAATCCATTAAAACCAAATTGAAATTCAGAATAAAATATAATTTTCATAAAAAGTTGATTCAGCTCGGGACATATCTGTTGGATCAGTCAGATCAGTGGGCAATTTCAAACAAACACTTTTTAAAGTTGGCCTTAGGGATGTTGTACAACAAATTGTAAAACTATTATAAATTGAGCTTTATAAATTCATTTCTAGATTAACATCCACCATGTCTAAAATTTAGAAAGGGAAATGATTTTATCTTTTTAGCTCCCAACTGGTTTTCGACTGGGAGGAGGGGGTGGGGTTATAGGTTTGCCATCAGTTAGTCCATCTGTCAAGAAAACTTGATCCTGCCATAACTCAATCAGTTTTCAAGATAGGTTTATGAAACTTGGTATGTGGATAGGAACCAATATGGAGATTATGCATGACTAGTTGGTTTGATTCAGATAAAAATTGTGGTTGCAAAAGAAACACTGAAAACCTGAAAACCAGGTATGTGACTTCTGTATTGCTTCTAATTACTTGTTAAAACGTGTTTCTGAATTTGTTTAGGACTATTTGTGTGGTCTTTTTGGTTAAGGATGGTTTTGAAATGTGGGAAAAGTTGGGTCTGCAAAATAGGGTGTCTTATAGTTTAGGTAGTGATAAAGCATCTGCTTTGATTGAGGGAGTTCTGAGGTCCATCCCCAGCCACGTAATTTCAAAGATGAAATTGAAAATGTAATGGTATAAGTTATTCCCTTGCTATATGATTGGCATATAAGCGTAAGCTTGCTGCTCTTTCTCATACATATACCCTTGTGGCAGTTGATACCTTCTGGAGTGAGGTGTTGTTCAATAGAACTTTTTTTCACATGACCTAAAATCTACCTTTCTATAAATTAGATAATACAGTGCCCCCCAAAAATAAGTATACACTTCTCCAAGATGCCATGTATTTATATTTATAAGTTTTAAGTGAATCTCTTGCATACTCTGGACAAAAAAAAGCAATTATGAAAATACATAAGGGGGGATAATTAAAAATAGAGTTGTGGTTTTACTTCTCTTCAACTTACCATCTATTATTGTCGTAAGTTTCAATTCAATATGTTAAAAAGTTTTCAAGAAATGTTCCCGACAAAATTTGATTATGAAAATACTTAAGGGGAGATAATTTAACCGATAGTTTGATGGTTCTTGGTCACTGCACTTCTCCAGGTTGCCATCTATTTATATCCCAAGTTTCAAGTCAATATCTTGGTTTTTCATCATCAAATTTTTCTGAAGCGTACCTCAAAAACTATTTTACATTAGAATACATTTATTTGAAACTGTTTGCTACTAGTATCGAAATCAAATTACATGAATTTGCCAGATCGTACATTTTGTAATTGTTTTAGAAATGACCAAACAAAATGGTGGCCGAGGGATACATTGACTTACCTGTTGAATGGTATAATTGTTCGTTGGGATTTGATGTCCTGAACCACGAAATTAAATCCCCCATGAAAATTAATGATTTTACAGTAGTTATGTGATTGTATTATATTTGTTACATGTTATGTATTGTTACTTGAGTATTTGAAAACAAGGAAATAAATTAGGTATAAAACAGTGTTATTGTTCTTTTATATCATTGTATTTTATTCAAGATTGTCTCTTTGGTTATTTTAATGAATCCTGGACTCACCCCTGAGATTGTTCTAGACTTTATCAACAAATTCAATTAATAACGGAGAGATTCTCATTTTACAGACTGTCCAACAGCAATATAGCATCTGTATACAATACGAAATCCCTCAAGTTTGAGTCGAAAACTAATCGACATAAAAGGTATCGTAGCATCACTCAAATAAAAAAATCCATACACATCTACAAGTATTGGGTTCCTGATCACAAAGACATGATTGCTTTTACGATTGTACTTTTTTCTCAATTTTGACTGGCAACGAACTTACTGACAAACAAAAAATTAATTTGTTGAAGAGAGAGATAAAGTAGATTGTATTTGCAACCATTTTTGTCGAGCCCCTGGCGGTGAGTGAGACTTAATAGTAGCAACTTTTGGTATATGTTCGTGCGTCCGATTTCGTCCAGACCATAACTTTGTCATGCTTTGACCAATCTTGCTTATTCTTATATTCATTTAATAATACAGGTTCCTATCTCAAATACCAAAGGTCAAATTGAAGCGTGTCCGGACTTTAAATATGTCATGCTTTGGCCAATGTTTATTATATGTCACATAATGTGGCATGAATATTCACCTCCGTGAATAGTTTTGAAAGTTAACACATATTTGGCTTGAATCATAATGATAGGCAAGGGAATCCACCGTTTTGTAGCATGAGTAAACATGAGCTTTTACTCACGATATGTCTGGAAAGTCTGTTTTGAAGATAAAACGACCCTAACATCTGATTCTACACTATGGCAATGTAGTCTAGCGAAGCGTTCAGGATATAGTAATTCCCTTAATTAACTCGCACAGAAACTTTGCAGTCCGTCTCTGAGTATTCTACACAGCATGTATAGATGTCTTTCAGCCATTTAAGGAACCGTATTCTAGCTCTATAGTCAGGTATGGGCCTGATAATGGCTTTGCAAATCATACCAGATAGGAAACCTTCTTGAAGAGACCAACTCTTCGATTCGCTTTATTCAGTAAAATATTTTATAAACAGTATTCATAAAGGTGTGTGAAACTTGAAGACGGGTTGAATATATACACCTAAGTCTTTCTTGGATTTTACTGACTTCAAATTAGTTGCATTCCAACTTTATCAATTATATAATTATAGTCCACATTCGGGTAACATGTATATTACCTACATGTAGGGACATAATGCTTTGCATTTTGCACCATTAAAGTATCATAACCACCTTTCTGTACACTCCCATACTTTGAAAATGTCATACTTGCTCAAAATCCTCAATATTCTTACATAACTTTTACAATTATGTTTTTAACCTCTAACACCTTTGAAATTCGTTGTCATATTGCTTTGCATGATATTGTACGTGTTGGTCATCATGACCCCAATCCATACACATAATGCATGAACAGTTTGCTTCGCATGCATGCATGGGCGTAGGAGCGTCTTCAACATTGGGGGGCCAAACTTAGGGTAAAATTTTTTTTGATCGCTCCGCTCGCAAGGTAACTGCAGTATCTCAAAATATGTCAATACCCATTGTTTTGCACATAAATACAATCGTACATAAATAGTACTCTTAAACGTCCACATCCTCCTATAACTGTGAGTTTATGGTTCTGTGGTAATTTGGTTTAGTAAAAACGTGGTAACTGGAAGTTAACTAGTTCAAGTATACGGGGTCCCGGGGCTTCCCCCCGGGAAAATCTTCGAAACAATGGATCAAACTGGTGCATTCTAGGCGTTCCGAGATACCTTATTTGGTATGAAAAAGGGACCTAAATACAGGGCATTTAAGTTCTTACATTAAAAGCTTGCAAAAAAATTAAATTGCTTGATTTTGAGATTAAAGCTTAATGTGAAAACGTTTGTTGCAAAGGCTTTATATGTAAATGACAGTTGCAAAGGCTTCATATATAAATGACAACCTCTCAAAGTCGTATAAGAGGTTTGGGGAACGTTTACAGTACAATTTATGTCGCGAGGGTATTTTGGATACAATTGGTATTGACATATTTTGATACGAGGAAGTTATTTTGCGAGCGAATCGAGCAAAAAAATTGTATACGTTTTCACCAAGAACTGAATGCAAATTGCCTATAACGAGATATATTAAGTCGTAAATTATACTTTTTGTCTGAATAACTGGGGGGGGGGAAGATATGTTGCCCCCCCTCCCTGTCCAGACATTGGGGGGCCTGCCCCCCCCCTGCTTCTACGCCCATGGCATGTACTTTTTCGCCATCATGACTCATGCCACATATAACCTAAAGGGTGGAGGGAAAAGTTCTTCCATTTTTTGTATGGCGTAGGCCACACAATGATATTACCGTTTTTCAGCTTACTACCAAGTTAACGCATTTAGGCCTACGCCAATAAATAGTTCTGTGATTTGAACAACATTACAAGCATGCTACACAGGTTACACGTATCATTGAACCCGATTTGTTTACATTACCAACATTTATTAATATTAAGACCAACAATTACATCAGACTTTTATTTTTAGAGGATATTTATAGCAAATCATTCCGCATGGACTATATTCCTACTACCAAAGGCCTGTTAACTGTCAAGGCAGAAAAGTAATCCCCGGGTTTAAATTAAAATCAATCCGCCGCTGAACGTTGTAGACGATGACCTAATTATGTTGCTTACAAAAATTAATGGTATAAATAGAAACAGCATGTTTTCACTGGTGGTGGGAAGCTGAAATAGTTCTACGTAGATTTCAAGCATGAGAACGGCTAGTCGTGAAGAAAAAATATAGTGCTAAAAACCCGTACCGTACCGTACTGGGGCGTATATTATATTGCTAAAAACCTGTCCCATGCTGGGACGTACATAAATTCTGAAAACGGTACACACGGTATTTACATAAAAGTATTTATCTTGCAATTAATATTTATTTATGTATGCTCCGTGGTAATCACTTTATGAGCTTTGTTTGATCATACAAGTAATAACAAACACATGGTTATGATTGAAATTTGTCAATAGGGTGGTAACTTTTCATTTACGCTGAGTATGGTCCAAAAGTCTGTTCGTAAGTTTAGGTATATTACTCCGAAAAATCTTTCTGCTCTTGATCCGGCGGGAGTATGGACAACCTTCATATCAGTAGCCACTGGACAACTTTTTCTCCTAAATTCAATTGATCTACTTTAAATATACATGTATATGTATATGGCATCTAGGAGAAGTGCTGTGACATGAAAACATAATTCTATCTGGTTCCATTCTTGAATTATTTTCTTCAACCAAAAGACGCCA
Organism: Spisula subtruncata; assembly: GCA_963678985.1. NCBI lineage: Eukaryota > Metazoa > Mollusca > Bivalvia > Venerida > Mactridae > Spisula > Spisula subtruncata. Next base: position 25,069,602 of record OY787661.1, read on the forward strand.
TGATATAACTATTGATATAATTTTCTTATAGTTTCCTTCTATTCAACTCTGATTCTATTTTATTAATTACCTTCCTTTATTTTATTTTCCTAACATATTTCTACCTAGTCCTGTTTCTATAGCAGGGGGATGGCCATCTCGTTTGTTGTGTTTTAATTTCCACTGTATTCAGTTGTATGGAGACTACCCAGTCACTCATCTTGACACCGGCGCTTGGTGTCTTGAGAGCAGCACAAACATTCGAGTGAGTCTTGGCTTATCAGAGCTCTGACACAGCATGTTGATGCAGCCTTTATTTGATTGGTTATAATGACATCAGTACGCCACACATCAGTACTTTCAGTACTTTGATTTGAAAAGTTGGTGTACACAAAACAAATAGATAATTACAGGTTAGAGCTAAAACGAGCAATATTGATAATGTTGTGTTGGTACATAATGAGGAACGAGTTCACTCACCAATCTAACAATGCCAAAATACATCATTATGTCGATAAATGCTACGCATGTCAAATATTTTGAAATTCCAATATGGATCGATTTGGGTTCATTCTTACATTGGTCCAAATACCATTTTAAGGATGCTGGAGCGGGTTGGATTCCGCGATCAGAATTCGTTTAAATTTTCACAAATGGTAAAGAAATCTATTCTGTCACGAAATATGATGAAAACACACTAGGGCATCAAACTCGTTTTCTGAGTTATCAGCCCTGTTTGAAGTGTATGTGAACCATTTTTATGATTACATTAAAATTAGTAATGTGGTTGTGGTGTTCAAATATGGCAGTTCTATTTGATGTCTTCGATCTAAATAATATATTATGTTCCAATAACCCACCACCTCATATTTGTTGCAGAAATATAGCAAAAAGGTAAAATTCTAATAACATTTCTTCAGCTGTTAAACTTTTTTATTTTGTAAAGTTATGCTTGAGATACAGATCTTCATTTTTTTAAATAAAAAATATATGTCATCAACTTTATCTATTTTTCGCAAAATATTATATAAAATTAAATTTGGCTATTTTGCCATTAAAATAGACCAAAACCAGGAAAATAGATATAATTAAACATGCAAATACATGTATCGCGAAAACACAATAACACACATTAAACAATCATTACAAAACAAATCCGATTCCCAAAAAAGTAAGTTTGCATAAATTGAAATATTTTACACCACCCACTTATTTTGTAATGCAACATTTCATCAGATCGTAAAGAGGATTGTCTACATTACTTGCGTTAAAATGATCAAATATGTTATATTTGACATAATTTACGTACTTTTGACGCATGTTTATGTTTACAAAGACACGTAAATTAAATGCAAGTTATGTGACAAATGATGCAATGACGCATGCGCATCAGAACATCTTAACTAATTTTTTACCAAACCGGACTACGGTGTAGGTTTTACTCTCGCCGCTTCAGTTCTTTGATAATGAAGTGCATCACCAGCAGGCATCTGGTACGTGCCACATACTCACATTATTGATAAAATCCACTTTATATGTTTGATTATACGGGTTTTGTCAATGTCCTTTATCTACCATGATGTGACAGCTTGTTCATGTTATATATCTTGGATGGTAACATATTGTGCCTATCATATCATACATTCAATAACTATCAATTTGTCCTCTGGAGTAGTCAGGCAAAATTGTCTTGGCATTTCACTCACATTAAACCCGTTCGTATAGGAAACTGCAAACAATTTCGTGTATAGTGCACGTGATCATTGACTTGTAGTTAAAACATTCAGTGTTTTATTTTACATTCTCATTTCCTCCTGTCAACCACCGAAAATGCTGGCGTGGCGATTGTCGTGTTTTATCGTATACTTTCTTGTGTTTGGAATCCGAGCAAGTGGAACTGCTTTGACTTTTGAACTGCCAGATAAGAAGCGATTCTGCATTAACGAACGCTTTGAAAGTGCTAAAGAATACGTAATGGATTACAAAGTTATTCGAGGTGGTAAAAATGATGTGGATGTGTTTGTTAGAAGCCCAAATGGGAAAGTATTGCATAAAAAGACACAGGTTAAAGAAGGAACATTCGAGTTTGAAACTTCTCGTGGAGATTTTTCGTTCTGTTTTAGCAACGAGTTCTCAACATGGACCCATAAAATCGTCTACTTTGATTTACGTCCTCGTGAAATTGACTCGTTAGCTGGTGAGGCCGGTGTTGTCAAACCATTTGTGAGAACCTCGTCTGAAAATTCATGTGATGAAATTCACGAGACGATGTCGTCAGTCGTGAAGCATCAACGTGATTATCGCCTCAAAGAATCAATCAGCCGACATCTAGCGGAAGCTCTGCGCACGCATGTCTCGTGGTGGGCATTTACCCAAACGCTTGCCATCTTGATGACAGGATTAGGACAGTCGTTTATGTTAAAACGATTCTTCACTGAAAAATCTTCAATTAGCGATATAGAAGCTGAAACATAGCTGTGTTAAATGTAGATAATAACGATCATACTTTACAGTCTATTTTATCAAAAGGTTTTGTTTTCAAAGACAACTTTTATTTTGGAAAATTGTATAAGATATTAAATGTTGTTTATGTTGCCATGGCAACTATTTCGATAGTACAAAATGGACCTTTCTGCAGACTCGTAGCCACACCTCCCCCATATTACGGTCATCGACTGTAACTACCTGAGACCAGTGGTTTTCAAAATGTCGACGACCCTATATATAGCTAACAGAGCGCTCGTCTTAACGCCAAATAGTTTGCTTTCAAAATTCCGATTAAAAATATTTTTCGTTTCCCATGATTATGTACCCCTTATATTAAATACATATACGGCCATTAATCGATAAGTTTTCTTACACAATTGTCCACCTGGCAATAAAATAACTTAACTAAACTATGTATAAAATATTTTGTTGTTCCTTATGTGGTGTTTATATACAGTTTAACTTGATACTTGCGGTCAAAGTATAATTATACAGACATGTGTCATACCAGTTTACCAGCCTGTACAGTGCCAACGTCGCCACACATATAGTCGCTCTTGGACTGTCGCAAATGGAATATCTAGTCGTTAATGTTCAGAGGAACTTATCATTCGCTGGCCGGCCAGCCGGCCAGCCGGCCAGCCGGCCTAGCGGCCTGGCTGGCTGGCTGGCTGGCTGGCTGGCTGGCTGGCTGGCTGGCTGGCTGGCTGGCTGGCTGGCTGGCTGGCTGGCTGGCTGGCTGGCTGGCTGGCTGGCTGGCTGGCTGGCTGGCTGGCTGGCTGGCTGGCTGGCTGGCTGGCTGGCTGGCTGGCTGGCTGGCTGGCTGGCTGGCTGGCTGGCTGGCTGGCTGTGTTTACCTTCGTCCGTCATTGGTATAAAGTAGATATTGCAATCAACGGGTAAATATGTAATGTTAATTGGTGTTACATTTATCGTTTGTACATCTGTATCAAGAGGTGTGTTTGTCTGGTAAAGTTAGACCTTTGCTCAAAACGAATGAGACATCGATGTAGCCAAGCCAGTCCATTAACGGATACTAGTATACTAGTAGTTGACTTGTATGTAGCTTGATGCTTATCAACCGACAATAATGCTGAACGGATCTAATGTAATAGAATCCTATTCCTAATTAGGCTGGTCCTCGGTCACAATTTTACTTTGCTAATTTCAATCTTGGACGGGGTCCCAGTATGAAGTGCTACATGCAAAGTCACTCGACAACATGACGATGAAATATGTGTACATGTGATCAAGTAGGGAAGAATACATAATGAGAATACACAAGGCTGCTACACTCCCCCGTCGTATAAATGGATAGTGAGCTGTGAGGCAATACACAAGGCTGCTACACTCCCCCGTCGTATAAATGGATAGTGAGTTGTGAGGCAATACACAAGGCTGTTACACTCCCCCGTCGTATAAATGGATAGTGAGCTGTGAGGCAATACACAAGGCTGCTACACTCCCCCGTCGTATGAATGGATATTGAGCTGTGAGGCAATACACAAGGCTGCTACACTCCCCCGTCGTATAAATGGATAGTGAGCTGTGAGGCAATACACAAGGCTGCTACACTCCCCCGTCGTATGAATGGATAGTGAGCTGTGAGGCAATACACAAGGCTGCTACACTCCCCCGTCGTATAAATGGATAGTGAGTTGTGAGGCAATACACAAGGCTGCTACACTCCCCCGTCGTATAAATGGATAGTGAGCTGTGAGGCAATACACAAGGCTGCTACACTCCCCCGTCGTATGAATGGATAGTGAGCTGTGAGGCAATACACAAGGCTGCTACACTCCCCCGTCGTATAAATGGATAGTGAGCTGTGAGGCAATACACAAGGCTGCTACACTCCCCCGTCGTATAAATGGATAGTGAGCTGTGAGGCAATACACAAGGCTGCTACACTCCCCCGTCGTATGAATGGATAGTGAGCTGTGAGGCAATACACAAGGCTGCTACACTCCCCCGTCGTATAAATGGATAGTGAGTTGTGAGGCAATACACAAGGCTGTTACACTCCCCCGTCGTATAAATGGATAGTGAGCTGTGAGGCAATACACAAGGCTGCTACACTCCCCCGTCGTATGAATGGATATTGAGTTGGGAGGCAATACACAAGGCTGCTACACTCCCCGTCGTATAAATGGATAGTGAGCTGTGAGGCAATACACAAGGCTGCTACACTCCCCCGTCGTATGAATGGATAGTGAGCTGTAAGGCAATACACAAGGCTGCTACACTCCCCCGTCGTATGAATGGATAGTGAGCTGTGAGGCAATACACAAGGCTGCTACACTCCCCCGTCGTATGAATGGATAGTGAGTTGTAAGGCAATACACAAGGCTGCTACACTCCCCGTCGTATAAATTGATAGTGAGCTGTGAGGCAATACACAAGGCTGCTACACTCCCCGTCGTATAAATGGATAGTGAGTTGTAAGGCAATACACAAGGCTGCTACACTCCCCCGTCGTATAAATGGGTAGTGAGCTGTGAGGCAATACACAAGGCTGCTACACTCCCCGTCGTATAAATGGATAGTGAGTTGTAAGGCAATACACAAGGCTGCTACACTCCCCCGTCGTATAAATGGATAGTGAGCTGTGAGGCAATACACAAGGCTGCTACACTCCCCGTCGTATAAATGGATAGTGAGTTGTAAGGCAATACACAAGGCTGCTACACTCCCCGTCGTATAAATGGATAGTGAGTTGTAAGGCAATACACAAGGCTGCTACACTCCCCCGTCGTATGAATGGATAGTGAGCTGTGAGGCAATATACAAGGCTGCTACACTCCCCCGTCGTATGAATGGATAGTAAGTTGTAAGGCAATACACAAGGCTGCTACACTCCCCCGTCGTATGAATGGATAGTGAGTTGTAAGGCAATACACAAGGCTGCTACACTCCCCCGTCGTATGAATGGATAGTGAGCTGTGAGGCAATACACAAGGCTGCTACACTCCCCCGTCGTATAAATGGATAGTGAGCTGTGAGGCAATACACAAGGCTGCTACACTCCCCCGTCGTATAAATGGATAGTGAGTTGGGAGGCAATACACAAGGCTGCTACACTCCCCCGTCGTATAAATGGATAGTGAGTTGTAAGGCAATACACAAGGCTGCTACACTCCCCCGTCGTATAAATGGATAGTGAGCTGTGAGGCAATACACAAGGCTGCTACACTCCCCGTCGTATAAATGGATAGTGAGTTGGGAGGCAATACACAAGGCTGCTACACTCCCCCGTCGTATAAATGGATAGTGAGTTGTAAGGCAATACACAAGGCTGCTACACTCCCCCGTCGTATAAATGGATAGTGAGTTGTAAGGCAATACACAAGGCTGCTACACTCCCCCGTCGTATAAATGGATAGTGAGCTGGGAGGCAATACACAAGGCTGCTACACTCCCCAGTCGTATAAATGGATAGTGAGCTGTGAGGCAGTACACAAGGCTGCTACACTCCCCGTCGTATAAATGGATAGTGAGTTGTGAGGCAGTACACAAGGCTGCTACACTCCCCCGCAACATATCATTTATTTCCATTTCGTGTATGGGATTAAAAAAGTAATCACATTTTATGCAGTAAATTAACGTAATAAAGAACAAAGAATATAGTTAGAAATATACCATTTATTTCTATTAATACTGATAGGTACACATGTATATTTTATGTCCGTGATTAACACAGTCAATTAATACTGATAGGTCCTGCAAGTACAGTAAAACATTATATAAACGATTTAAATATATGTATAAAAAATATATATTCTGATAGCCTTTCAGATTATCGTAGACTCCTAGATGCTACATACCGGATTGTCTCCGTTTTACTTCATCCACACTCCCTTAGTACATTCATTTTATACTAGGCAAAAACGAAACCTCTACATAAAACATAATAAAGAAGGTTAGCAAAGCTTATGAAACTCAGACATATGGATGGTCATCTAGACAATGAACATTTTATAGTCAAGACTTGACACCCGGTCAGGAGAAATCATGGCTTAGATTATGGTCCCTCATATCCCCTATGTCACGGATATTTTTATTTTTATTAAAGAATCATGTCAAAATTTCAAAACAAATACTAGTGACTTAAAGTGCAAGAAAGCCAAATATTAGTATGAAGCAGAAGTAGTTTTCATTTGTAAGAAGTTATTCCCTTTATAACTATAATACGATTATTATCAATACAAATGTTTGGGATAATAAACTAGAACATGGTTTGCTGACCTTCACATGTCGATGTGCCACAGTGGCCGTTATACGTACTCGCTCACCACAAGTACTTCATTTAATAACTTCCAGTATAAATACTTAGTATCACTGTTGTTATGTCTCATTATGTGTATATAACGTAGCTGGTGGACAAGTGGACAGTACTGAACTTCGTCCCTTTTATGGCCGACCATTCCACCAGATGTACAAAAATATCCCATGGAAACACAAGTGAACAGGTTAAACCTAAATATGTATATTTTAACTAATTTATACAGTTGTAATAGAATTCGATATTTTGTCTCACTGGAATATATTATTATAGAAGAATGAACACACAAAATTGCAACACACAGATGATTTCAAATGAGATCGAAGTTGAGGATATGTGGCGCTAGTGGAGTTTGAACAATCGGTTGGTAAGGTGCATATCATCTACATATCTGAAATAGACAAACAAAATACCAATACTGAAATATGGGGCAGAAATACCAATACTGAAATACCTGACTCAAATACAAATACTGAAATACCAGTACTAAAATACCAGTGCTTAAATACCTGGCTGAAATACAAGTACTAGCATACCCGTACTGAAATATTAGTGTTGAATTACCCGTACTGAAATATCAGTGCTAAAATACCAGTAATGAAATACCTGACTGAAATACCTGACTGAAATAACAGTACAGAAATATCCGTACTGAAATATCAATACTGAAATATCAGTATTGAAAAATCCGTACTGAAATACCTTACTGAGATACCTGACCTGAATAACAGTACTGAAATACCTGACCTGAATACCAGTACTGAAATACCAATACTGAAATACCAGTACTGAAATACCTTACTGAAATACCTGACCTGAATACCAGTACTGAAATACCTGTACCGAAATACCGTACTGAAATACCTGACCTGAATTCCAGTACTGAAATACCAGTACTGAAATACCAGTACTGATATACCAATACTGAAATACCAGTACTGAAATACCAATACTGAAATACCAGTACTGAAATACCTTACTGAAATACCTGACTTGAATACCAGTACTGAAATACCTGTACCGAAATACCGTACTGAAATACCTGACCTGAATTCCAGTACTGAAATACCAGTACTGATATACCAATACTGAAATACCAGTACTGAAATACCAATACTGAAATACCAGTACTGAAATACCTTACTGAAATATCTGACCCGAATACCAGTACTGAAATACCTGTACCGAAATACCGTACTGAAATACCTGACCTGAATTCCAGTACTGAAATACCAGTACTGAATTACCAATACTGAAATACCGTACTGAAATACTTGTACCGAAATACCGTACTGAAATACCAGTACTGAAATACCTTACTGAAATACCTGACCTGAATACCAGTACTGAAATACCTGTACCGAAATACCGTACTGAAATACCTGACCTGAATTCCAGTACTGAAATACCAGTACTGAAATACCAGTACTGATATACCAATACTGAAATACCAGTACTGAAATACCAATACTGAAATACCAGTACTGAAATACCTTACTGAAATACCTGACGCGAGTACCAGTACTGAAATACCTGTACCGAAATACCGTACTGAAATACCTGACCTGAATTCCAGTACTGAAATACCAGTACTGATATACCAATACTGAAATACCAGTACTGAAATACCAATACTGAAATACCAGTACTGAAATACCTTACTGAAATATCTGACCCGAATACCAGTACTGAAATACCTGTACCGAAATACCGTACTGAAATACCTGACCTGAATTCCAGTACTGAAATACCAGTACTGAATTACCAATACTGAAATACCGTACTGAAATACTTGTACCGAAATACCGTACTGAAATACCAGTACTGAAATACCTTACTGAAATACCTGACCTGAATACCAGTACTGAAATACCTGTACCGAAATACCGTACTGAAATACCTGACCTGAATTCCAGTACTGAAATACCAGTACTGAAATACCAGTACTGATATACCAATACTGAAATACCAGTACTGAAATACCAATACTGAAATACCAGTACTGAAATACCTTACTGAAATACCTGACCCGAGTACCAGTACTGAAATACCTGTACCGAAATACCGTACTGAAATACCTGACCTGAATTCCAGTACTGAAATACCAGTACTGAAATACCAATACTGAAATACCGTACTGAAATACTTGTACCGAAATACCGTACTGAAATACCTGACCTGAATTCCAGTACTGAAATACCAGTACTGAAATACCAATACTGAAATACCGTACTGAAATACTTGACTGAAATACCAATACTAAAATACCAGTACTGAAATACCTGTACCGAAATACCGTACTGAAATACCTGACCTGAATTCAAATACTGAAATACCAGTACTGAAATACCAATACTGAAATACCGTACTGAAATACTTGACTGAAATACCAATACTAAAATACCAGTACTAAAATACCAATACTGAAATACAAGAACTGAAATACCAGTACTGAAATACCAGTTCTGAAATACTGTACTGAAATACCAATACTGAAATAACTTGCTAAAATACCAGTACAGAAATACCTGACTGAAATACTGTACTGAAATACTAGTACTGAAATACCAATACTGAAATACCTTACTGAAATACCTTACTGAAATACCAGTACTGAAATACTGTACTGAAATATCTTACTGAAATACCAATACTGAAATACCTTGCTGACATACCAGTACTGAAATACCAATACTGAAATACCAGTACTGAAATACCTGACTGAAATACTTGACTGGAATACTGTACTGAAATACCAATACTGAAATACCTTACTGAAATACCTGACTGAAATACTTGACTGGAATACAAGTGCTGAAATAGCTGGCTCTCTCTGATTGTGCATTTAAGTTTACTTAAAGCGTTTCAACAAATAATGTATGTGCGTTATTAAGGTCTACAATTTATATTAGTCACCCAGTCACTTTATTTCTACACTTACGCACACTCCCAGTTCAACACTTATATTTTTCAGGATTACTCAGCTGTTTATGAAGGGATTTAGTTTAAATTTGGCATTTGCATACATACTTATCTTATAAATGCTATTGTATTGTTTTTATTAAAATCAAATCATGGAAATATAACAAGAATTTCAAACAATGAACATCACTGTAAATTGAAAAATCACAAAAATACGTCATGAAAAACTGGATGATGTTTTTACTAAAAGGTTCAGCACAGTAAAATAATCGAATAATGATAGTCCAGTTAGTGTTTCTTACTGTCTTGAATGTCTATCCATGGCATTTATGATAAATTTAAACATCTGCAACATCGAGAACTCATATTTCCTGATTAATTATAATTGGGTTGCGTTCCGAAAATCCTATACGAGGGCCTGTTTTTTGCAGGTTTTCTAGGGTTGACAGTCATCTCATTGGGCGCATACACGGCACGTTTAAACTAATCATGAATAATATTGAAACCCACAGACTTTGATGACAGTGGCATCTTTTGTATGTTGTTATTCTGTAGTATTGCTTGTAGTTTACGTGCTTTGGGGGCCAGAGCTCCGTCTTGCAGTATTTTACTTGTCGACAATTTTGTGACTTTTCAATTTACAGTGACGCCCATTATTTTGTTTTATTTTTATCTTTCAATGAACTCATTGATTCAAAAACCATGGGGGACATTCACGGTGTATTAGTTTATACACCGCCAAAAATTGAACCGTATCCATTTCTTCATCGTCGAGAAATCAAAAAAAATATAGGTGTTCGTAAGTGTACTGTAGGTATCCGTTGCCATGACAAGGAAATGAGAAAATATGAAAAGTCGAATTTTTTCAAACTCTATGGTGTGGTAAAGATGCACCCGTTATTCTCCCTTTGTCTTAGATATGGTGAGATGAGTGAAGCAATTTTTTTATGCATAAAATTAATATGAAAATATACTACAATAGCTGCACAGATACTCCAGATAGTATACTCCTGGTTTGTGCAATGTAACCATGACTACAACTACCCAGCTAGACGTAGACAGACATCAAAGTTGTATGGGTATATAATACACTACATTGTGTACATGTATATGGTGTATGGGTATAATACACTACATTGTGTACATGTATATGGTGTATGGGTATAATACACTACATTGTGTACATGTATATGGTGTATGGGTATAATACACTACATTGTGTACATGTATATGGTGTATGGGTATAATACACTACATTGTGTACATGTATATGGTGTATGGGTATAATACACTACATTGTGTACATGTATATGGTGTATGGGTATAATACACTACATTGTGTACATGTATATGGTGTATGGGTATAATACACTACATTGTGTACATGTACAGGTTGTCTCAAAATACATGTCCGCTTGTTGAGGACGTATCACTCCGCAATGTATTGCTTTACATGTCTGATTTATATGTATGATTAAAGGGCATTCAAATCAATGTAGAAATTACGAAACAATTATCCAAAACAATGCATTCAAAATCTATAGAATGAATTTTGAGTAGTTAACCCCAATTCGGTAAAAACCTGTGTTTGACGTCGTTTGACGATTTTAATTACGTTCACAGACCTTTGAGTCGGATGTGATGTTTCCATTTTCTCCACATATTGATATTTTTAAGTTTCGATGTAGTTACATATCTTGAACTGTATAATCTAACTTTCAAATAGTATAAGAAGAAATAAATATTTAGGATGTTTTGGTTACTTTTTCCTGATTTCAATAAAAGTGGCATAACCAAATTCATTCTCCTACCAAAGCAGTTTTTGGTGATTGATACTTCATTAAGTACTATTTCATGCTTTCAAAATACATTATATGACTATGTTTGGACTGTCGGAGATAAACTAGACATACCGCTATACATTCAATCCAGTATGTTCATTCGAGGTGATTGTGCATCTTTTATGAATATGATATGCCTAGAAATGTGTGAATATCAAATTTTCAGTCCTAATTGGTTTTAAAATGTGTTCCTCCCTTAAATATGTCCGATTTCATTTTCTAATGACCCCTGATCAGTTTCTCAGCCAGTGTGTTCATAGTAGGGTACGACTGACTATTACTTTGCCCAAATATGATATAAAATGTACCCATGTTACCGTACAAACTATGTTATCTGCCTCTTCGGACATTTTAGAACGTCCGTTGCTAATGACGTTAGTATAACGTATATGACGTCATCAACTGTTCGAGTATTGACACTTATATAATTCACCCCACAAGTTTTAAATTTAGCTTTCATATGAGACTAAGATTATCAATTTACTAACTCATTTGGCAAAGTTATGACCCTTCAACAAGCGGACATGTATTTTGAGACACCCTGTATATGGTGTATGGGTATAGTACACTACATTGTGTACATGTATATGGTGTATGGGTATAATACACTACATTGTGTACATGAATATGGTGTATGGTTATAATACACTACATTGTGTACATGAATATGGTGTATGGTTATAATACACTACATTGTGTACATGAATATGGTGTATAGGTATAATACACTACATTGTGTACATGTATATGGTGTATGGTTATAATACACTATATTGTGTACATGTATATGTTGCATGGTTATAATACACTACATTGTGTACATGTATATGGTGCATGGTTATAATACACTACATTGTGAACATGTATGTGGTGTATGGGTATAATACACTACATTGTGTACATGTTTATAGTGTGGTTATAATACACTACATTGTGTACATGAATATGGTGTATGGTTATAATACACTACATTGTGTACATGAATATGGTGCATGGTTATAATACACTACATTGTGTACATGTATATGTTGCATGGTTATAATACACTACATTGTGTACATGTATATGTTGTATGGTTATAATACACTACATTGTGTACATGTATGTGGTGTATGGGTATAATACACTATATTGTGAACATGTATATGGTGCATGGTTATAATACACTACATTGTGTACATGTATATGTTGCATGGTTATAATACACTACATTGTGTACATGTATGTGGTGTATGGTTATAATACACTACATTGTGTACATGTATGTGGTGTATGGGTATAATACACTACATTGTGTACATGTATATGGTGTATGGGTATAATACACTACATTGTGTACATGTATATGGTGTATGGATATAATACACTACATTGTGTACATGTATATGGTGTATGGGTATAATACACTACATTGTGTACATGTATATGGTGTATGGATATAATACACTACATTGTGTACATGTATATGGTGTATGGGTATAATACACTACATTGTGTACATGTATATGGTGTATGGGTATAATACACTACATTGTGTACATGTATATGTTGCATGGTTATAATACACTACATTGTGTACATGTATATTAGACTATATGTTGTATGGTTATAATACACTACATTGTGTACATGTATATTAGACTATATGTTGTATGGTTATAATACACTACATTGTGTACATGTATATGTTGTATGGTTATAATACACTACATTGTGTACATGTATAACTTGATTATGTTTTATGTTTTGTTAATGACGGATCAATATTATATTGCACAGTTTACGGATATTAGATATGAATACAAATATACAACAGACATAGTATATCCATGTATCAATATTTCATTCATTATGTATGTTTACAGAGTGTTGAACTGAGATAACCTATGCTAAAGTAGACTGCTTAATTTAGATGAAATCAATAGAATATGTACATTTTGACGATACCATAATAAGAATATAACCAATATATTAAAGACCTTGCCACTTTAAGTAGAACGTGTATATATCTACACCAAACAATTTAAATATTAGACATGGTTATACTAGTACAAAATGTATATACCAGATAGAAGAAAGAGAACATTGCTATTTCCCTGTCTGATTGTGTAAACCGATCACATTATGTTCAATGTTAAACTTTAAGGAGATAATTAGGGTTTTAAATCACACGTTATCTAATAAATACTGAACAGATTAAATATACCACATAATGTATTGTTATTTAAATCGGTAAGTAACAAATCCCCAACAACAAACACACGGATTCATACGTTTCGAAACAATGAATTATATTTTATTGATCATGCCGCGTTTTATTTCAATAAATGTAGATTCTATCTGCGAATTCATTGATGGATTTGCAGAAAAATATAAGTTAAAGAACCGGACTGGCTTAGGATCAGAAATGAGGATACGAGAATAATTGATATCAATTATAGCAGCTGCTACACATTCGTCCAACATACTTATAAGTTAAATACTTAATAGTTGAAGTCTACAAATATACATTGACTTATTGAACCATTGCCTATGAAATATACACACTTATATGGGATTCAAAAAATGAATTCACAACGAAAGAGAATAGACGAATACGACAGTCAGTAGAAAAGTATATGAAAGAATTCAAAGAAATGAACTTCACAAATATAGAAAATTGTAAATACATTTTTGTATAATCTAAATAAATATATAACCCTAAATTAATTTTTTTTATAAATAAAACGCTTACCTGGTCATTGGACTGTTCACTAAGGGGAATCTCTTGCTTGAACTGCCAATGACAAGAGGCGGCAGTGAATAATGAGTTCCCCAGCTTGGTGGGTTCAATTTGTGGATGCTTCCATTAGATGGCAACATCTGTCTCAGTGTCGAATAATCCTCGCATCTAGTGGAAGGCAGTGATCGGTAGACAAAGGCAGATGATCCTCTTTCAAAACTTCTAAGTGGCGGGTCCATGGTAGGGATCCAGTGACGTTCTGCATGCGGCAACTGCTTGGGTGCTAGTAGCTTATGGCGGGGAACTGGCGCGGTTGATCGTAAGTCCGTAGGCACATATCTCTTTGTCACCCAAACTGTTTCCGTTTCGGGAAATTGTTCACCATTTTCCAAAATATCTTTTTCACGTTCCTCTAAATCCTGAACATATCTACTATACGCCTGCTTGTAAGCGCCAAACGCTCCCATACTGAGCGCCGCCATTTTGCCTCTGTTCGTAGTTGTTATGGACGACGTCAGGACATTCGGAATGCTTTCGGTCGATTGACATAACGTAAGCCCGTATGTGGCTTTTAAATAAAGATTAAATGAAATAATTGTCGGGCGTGAAATCGATAAGTGTAATAAATAAATGTTAAGTAGGTTAATAACTACAAACCCAATACGCAATGACATGGACATGTACACGATACAATGTAAATTATACGCTGTTAAATGCCATTGAAAGAGTTTAAATGATCGATTGGATTTTATTGAAAAAATCACATAGTAGATAATATGAAATGATATAATGTTGACAGAGCACATGATGTGTCACCAATACAACTCACGTAGACTTCTTGTAATAATAAATCACATTTTATGTAAATCTGTCTGATTTTACTTATTGTCCCATGGAAAATCAAAGAGTCCTAGATAGGAGTTGTGAAAATCCGTACGATGCTCGTACGAGTCTAGAGTTCCGTACGGACGTCGTGCGAGTTCAGAAAAATCAACTCGTACGGAGCTCGTTGAGAAAATGTGACTAGGGTATAAGCATTATTTAGGAACTCTCAATTATTTTTGAGTGGCCCTCGTATATATCGACCTATTATAGTAAACGTTAATGTAGTGTACATGTATAAATAAATTGCACATTTAATATTTTTTATAAACAAAAATGTTAAAATACGAAGCAATGAGAACGAAAGTTTCTTTATTGAAAAATATCTTGTTTTTTTTCTGATCCGCGAATATATCACAGTTATAAACTTGTAGTCGATCTATAGTTCTATTGTTAATCGCAATCAGCATAATTTTATAAACTTATGACAAAAAGGAATAGTGTGTAGAATCACGTGATCTAATGAATGCGGTTTTACGCTCAAAACTGTTGCAAATTCGTCTGCTAACGGTGAGTTTTTTCTTGATTATAATGATCGTGCAC
Source organism: Spisula subtruncata (assembly GCA_963678985.1). NCBI lineage: Eukaryota > Metazoa > Mollusca > Bivalvia > Venerida > Mactridae > Spisula > Spisula subtruncata. Next base: position 25,085,260 of record OY787661.1, read on the forward strand.
TTAAAATTGTAATAGTACATAGCCTAAAATACATGCTCGACCAAATTATTACACTCGGTTGGAAACTGCATTTGGTCGAGCATCAATTAAAAACAGCTAAACTATAGAGCGAATTCGGTACTTGTCGGGTATTCTTACATATACGGAATGTACTTTAGGCTATATAATATAACCATTTTAAATGCACTATCGTTATAATAAAGAAAAAAAAACTCGCCGTTAGCAGACGAAATCGTAAAGGTTTTGAGCGTAAAACCACATTCATTTCAATCGATTTGATCACGTGATTCTACACACTGAGGAATGTATATAACCTGTGAGAGCGAACGATAAGTATTTTATACGTGTTTTATTAAATTGTTACCCCCTCCACATATGTTGTTATTTTCTACCAGCTTCATTGTAATCAAGTTAAGTTCAAAATTAAGATTTCTAACGTGTCCCGTTTCTCCGGCAACTTATACATTTACCAAAATCCCGCAATTATTCAGTCACGATTACTCAGGATGAGATAAAACTTGTAAGAAATGACCTTTTACACAACCTGGGTGTCCATATGCCAGTATACGATCTTTATTTAGATATTTATCTTAAAATATAGCTCATATACTGCGTTTTACATTAATAGTACCTACTTGATTGATAAAATATGCTTAAATTGCACTTAACATTGGTTTTATCGACATTTCATTTTACTTCTACTTATTAATAGGCCGATCTGAGTGATCAATGTGTCGCGACAACAGCTAGGTGGTCTTTATTTGATAGTTTATGTTGCCCAATGTAATCTAGTCTGGTTCCCGTCGTACTATAGTATTTTAGTACCAACGAAGTGACAAGGGGCAGGTAATCCAGACTAAATGTAATCATTATTCATTAATTCAAATAAAATCGTAGAAATGTTTCTAAATGCTCAACAAATAGGACTCATATATGATGTTGTGCGATGAAAACATATACGACCGATCATAACATTGATATGTCCGGTATTTGACATGAACATGACTTTGTTTGCTTTAAGACCAAATGCAATCGCGGTTTTCATAACAGAAAGTCGTCGATTCGAAAATGTGCACAGGGTAATCACAAAAACTACGGCACCTACAGTCAAAATATCAATGGAAACAGTATACTTTTTTGAAACATCGGATTAAAAAGATAGAAAAAAAGCAAATTACCTGTTTGCCATGGGCGCCTCCATTAGAAAAGACGAAATGCAACCACCACGCGATTTCCCCCTCTGAAACCTCAAAAAGGGGCTTAGACAACGGGGGTAACGAATGGAGACGGAAGTGGATACCCTGACTAGTTTTCGTCGGTTCGGTAAGTAAACCCTGATTTTTCATTCGAGTTTTTTACGCGAACTTTGACGAGTTGTCTTTAATATTCCCTATTTCTGTCGATTTACATGGTTTATAGATTGTTGACTAGTTTCATTATTTATTTGATTATAACTATGCATTTGAGGAAGGAATTGCGATACCATTATATATTGAGGCAAAACACAAGAAAGATCTGCTATGATAGCATTGACTAGTGGCGTTTGAAGCGGACATCCCTGATATGTGATATAATAAAAACAACAGACGACTTGATCAATAAATGAATATACGCACAAATGATAAAAAAACGTACATTGTGAATATTAGACTAGTATATATGCAAAATCAGGAATAGGTTTTTATTTTTTTTAAGCTATTCACCTATGTCTACTGGCCATACACATTAACTCTGTCATAAAGAAAGATTATTTGGAAAAAATACAATATGACGCTACAAGAATAGTAACAGGACTAACTCGATCTGTATCTATTGATTGACTTATAAAAGAAATCGACTGGGTGTCCTTAAACGACAGGCGAAAATTTCAGAAATTAATCTTGTTTTTTTTTAATATAAGCATGGTGTATTACCAGACTATTTATCTAACTTATATCCAAATACAGTCCTAGAAAATAACAATTACCAATTGCGGAATAATGAAAACTATGCTCCTGTTGTTCGTCGGTTAGAAATATATGCTCGATCATCGACCCCTTCTTCAGCAAACATTTGGAATGAGCTTGATCCTACTATTAGAAACAGTAATTCCATTTCATCATTTAAATCAAAGACTAAAACATTATATAAAGCTCAAGAAGTTCCGAACTATTTTCTAACTGGTGACAGAGTTCTTCAAGTCCATCATGCTCGAATTAGAAATAAGTGTAGTAACTTAAATGCAGATTTATTCAGTAATCATATACGTGAAACTGCAATTTGCGACTGTGGTCATCTTAATGAAGACACAGGGCATTATTTTTTTAGATGTCCTCGTTATAAAAATGAAAGGTTAACATTGTTTACAGACACCCGCCAGTATCATCCGTTGGGTGCCGACAAATTACTATTCGGTACTCAAAACTAAAGTTGCTAGGGAAGGGTACTCATTGGTACACATTCAAGATTAGCAGTAAAATTATTGTTCTTTTATATATAGTTATGTTTCTTTTTCCTTATTGTGGGGGGGGGGGGTGTTTATTTTCTTCATCTTTTATGTAATATGCGAGTTCTTTTTACTCTTTACTCTGTTCATATCTTCTATTTCCTGCAATCTCAACACGTGGTTAGAATTGAATATTATATATATCAATGACATTTTCATACACATTCTAACCCTTAGTTCATTTCAAAATCACCAATCAAATAAACGTCAACTTTATGTTAAAGAAACATTATTTGGAGAGGGCCGATATCTAAAGTTGAAATAACTTGTGGCCCGACCCTTTTGTAATGAATATAAAATTGTTTAAGTTTCTATGGTTTACATTTATGATTGATTATATTTGTTGTAATTAATTGTACATATACAAACCCTTTGTAAATGTTGTAAACATTCATGCAATAAAATATGATTCAACTTAAAACTCTGCCATTGTGCTAAATTTTGAATTATATATTCACAATGTTTATGGTCATTCTAAGATTGTTTTGTATTTGCGCAACGGCCGACTGATCACGTGATGTTCTTGATGCTGCCCACTATGACCTGACAATGAACATATACCTACAAAAGTGGATTCAATGATAGGACCAAGAATTGACATTGACATGGATGGTGGAGATCGATAGAAAATGGGAAATTCTATGTTAAAAAGTAGAAATATCAAATAAAACTCCTTAAAATTCCACTTTGTTTGATAATAACATGCATATGCTTACATGTGAGAACACCTCACGGTGTCTATCCGTATCGGCACCACCATTGTGCAAAACGATAGTTTTCGACGACACAAATCGACAGGAGAGGTACGAAAACCCACGATTTTGCCAAAAATGAAGAAAGTCATTGAACCAATCTGGCCTCTAAATGCTTTAAATGTTGCAACTTTCATCAAATTACGTTAAAATCAGCCTGCTTTCCGTTTCGTTGTAGCCGTGACCGGAACCCTCTCTGTTTTGGCACCGGTACTCTCGAGAGATTACCCGCGCCAACCAACTAAAACACACAGAGAGGATGCCAGTGCCACAACAAAACCGAAAGTATTTTTTTTTACGAAAATTGATACGATGCAGCGCGTTTTGCAGACAGGGTGCCAATACGGGTAAGGGGAGACAAGGACAATTAAGTCAGAACGGACATTTGGAGTGGTTCTCACAAATTCTGCAATTGTACAAATTAAATACGTATATTTTATCAAGCATGGAACACCCCGTGTACCCCGGTAACATGTGTTAACGAGGGTACCAGGCACGGATCCAGGCAGTGGGCACGAGGGCCCGTGCCCCCCCCAGTTGGCTTAGATTTAAAAAAAAAAACTTTGAATAAATATTAAAACAGTATTGAACAGACATCTCTAAATAATACGTTCTAGATGAAAAAGTATTTGTAAGATGGGCATTTTTCGTGCTCGTTTCGCTCGCAGAATATTTTTAATATACATGTATATATTTATACGTAGCTGTTGCATCACAGAAATCAATTACAAGAGAATTTTTGCCCTAGCTCATTATATTACCTTTTGACTGTTTAATAATCATAACTAAACCATTAAGGTTCACTCTCAGAATAAAGAAAAAAAGGTATTTCAGGGCTCCCAGATAGGCTTAGAATGCACTAGATTCATCCACTGCTTTGAAAATTTTCCCGGGGGAGTATACCCCCGGACCCATCTACTTATGTTATAATATTCCAATGGCCAAAGCGATGGAAGCTGGTATGATTTTATTGCAAATACTGTATGTGAACACTTACTAATATTCACGAACATACACATTGTACATGTTGACGCTTATAAACATAAAAAAGTACTATGGATTCCCCACATCTACAAATGTACCCCTTCCTGTGCATTTTCACACTCATATTAAGCAATTGTCCCCTCCCCGGAATCCCGTACATACCTCGTGCCCCCCCCCCCCAACTCAGAAATTTCTGGATCCGGGCCTGGGGTACTGCTGTTTAGACAGAGTGCAAAATGTCGACGCTTGAGATGTAATGTACATAGTGCATGTTACAATTATTTCGTGTCCATACCAGTAAATCGATGAACATGTATGTATGCAGCGGTTCTTCCTCGACATGCAGATGTATTTTTTCTGACCAAAACGTCAGATCCGCAAATGCTTCCAAAAGTCCATTTAGTTAAGTGTATAAAAAAATTAAAAATACTTCTAGACGGTGGAGAATAAACAAATTTCTTGAATACGTAGAGAAATAATAGTACCATATTCTTTCATAATGATATATTCACTGACGTTAGTATCTTTCTAAAAATAACGTTTTTTCTACACTAAGTGTCGCCAAAATGGTACTGCTTGTGTTATATGGTGAAATTGTCGCGATACTGCTTGTGTTGTAAGCAGGTACTGCTTATGTTTATTATAGCTTCAATGATTTAAAACCGAAAGCAACCTTGTTATGACACATTGTAGCCTCAGCAACTATTTTCTGTTAATGCTGAATGTGCATTTAACTTTCACTGGGTTGATCTCTTGAATTAAAATAGCATACACTAATGTATCTCTTAATACCGTCTATCATGTTCTCAGTAATCCTTACATGTACAATTAAAGCTTCTGTAGGTTTCTAAAAGTCCTTGGCCATGTTGAAAAAATGTTGTTTCAGTAGCGCTATTAGTACTTTTCGCGTTTATGTGGTATATCAACCGATCACTGGTCTGTAGTACATGATACAGAAGATGCCCTAATTACAGATGCATCCTTCGGTTTTTTAAATGCTAGGGTACTGACTTCTCAAATCATTAACGATAATCGTGAACGTACGTACCAATATATAATTATCCTTAATGATTTTAAGCAATATTTTCATCTCATTTATAGAAGCAAACGCACTAGACTCTATAAGGAAATTAAGTTTCATTTTGGAAGTTCTTTCTGGTGATTTTGTAATCTGGACCCAAAGAACCTATATAAATGCAAGATAACACACCTGTGATTGATATTGTACATGTAACTGCCAAAACCTGTACATGGCATGCACACACAATTTGACATATTGGCTGCAAATAACGTCACACGTGTAAATGAAAAATTCAAACGCATATCGTCAGACATACTCTCTTCACATGTCATAATAAGTATTTGACTGTAATTGAATTAAATTGACTAAACCTTTTGTTGTCAGTATACTTTTAAGCGTTTTTATAGCTTGACCTCTACCCATACTCTCTAAAATTTACTATTACGAACGTCATGTGGTAGTCTGTGTCAAAATCTTACCATATGTTTTCATATACTGATTGTAGACCAGCTACTTCAGTCTTACATCCCATAACAATACAACATCGTAATACATAGCACGAAACCGTAGCAAACATGGGTCCTACCAGACAAGAGAAAGTTCGATTTATTGATTGTTGATTGATGACAAAGTTACGAACGAAGTGGCTTGATTTGCGAGATGTCGATGTATGGATATTGCTTAATGGATGGATGGATTGATTTTAAGACCAAGGACAAAATGACACAGACTACATTGCTAGACGCGGAGAAGATAAGGAGCATTCTATTATCTTAAATGATCTGTAATAGCTCAATGCACTTGTTACTCGATTTATGTACTTGATAGTAGATTCATTCTGTTAATATGTGCCCCTATCATTATATAGGTTCTCTTAAAGTAAACAAACAAAACTTACATACATTTATATTCATAACCATAATGTTACGCGTGATTGTACTTGAATATTCGGTAAATATAAGGCAAATTTACAATATTTCATGTATATACCTATTTCAAGTAAGGACTCTAGAGTTTATTTAATCCCAAGAAAGGATTTGATTATCAATGTTGTCCCTACATTTACCCATGAAATAAATACCAAAAAGACAACATAAGCAGTATCTCATTAAATTTACATTGGACATAAGCAGTATCAACCATATAACACAAGCAGTACCATTTTGGTGACACTGAGTGTAAAAAAACGTTATTTTTAGAAAGATACTTACGTCAGAGAATATGTCGTCATGAAAGAATATGGTACTATTATTCCGCTACATATTCACGAAATTTGTGTATTCTCCGCCGCCTAGAAGTAGTTTTAATTATTTTTTATATATACTAAACAGATTTAAAAACGCGACACTGGGATATGTTGTATTATAGCAGACGGTTCAAGTTAATGCCTATATTTGAATAATGAAAGTTAAGGGTAAATGTATTGCCGCCATTTTGGTACCAAAATTTTAAAAATCAGATGAGTATTAATAAATATATTTTACAAGCCGATGCAGAAAACGAAAGTCGCATTCTGACCACTTGGCAATAGGTATAGCGCCGATTGATGTATTCAAATTGCGCGGGCTTATGTTTGACAGAAGCTCCATGGTTATATTTAGTTCGATGTTTTTATAGCGGTTATTATGTCAGTAGGAAACATCTAAAACCTTTGAGACCGAATGCATTTATGGGACTATCTGAAGCGACGAATTCGGCTACGTCATCCTTAACACATTACTGGACCTCCAAGTTGTACAGACAGAATTGCGACGGATTCCTCAGGCATTTATTCGAACATTGGGCAGGTCTATGAGACAGGTGTTGCTGTTAGGACCGCTGGTGGAGGACACCGGCCTATTTTAACACTGTAATGAACTGTATTAAATACTCATCATGTTGTGACATGTAAGTGTTATATACATGTATGTGTTAATCAGTGATCATTTCAGTGAAATCAAATGAATTCATGTTCATGGAATAAATCAATGAAATCACACCATGTGTTAAAGCATCCTTAATAACCAATTGCAACATTAGGTCATTTCTATTTCTGGGAACATGGTTTGCTTCCTGCTACGATATAGACACATTTTAAATAATTGGATACTCGTATATATGTCAGTTATTCCGTTTAATTTAGAATGTTCGTATAAAGTTAAGACTGTCCTTACGTAGCCTAAACATTCGACTTTGTTATTCAGCAGTGCACCCAGTACGCCGATAAAGATGTCACTTACGTTTTCTGGACCAATGTCTTATTTATGCTATAATTTATCTAATGCCTGTTTGATACATTTAGTATCAAAATGACGGCATTGAATTTACCTTTACGGAAATACCAATATATTTGAGATAGGACTTCGCTTTCCTAAAATATATCAACATACCCAAGTGTCGCGTTTTTAAATCCGTTAACCATATATTTTTCATTAAAGTTGTGAATAATATTTTTTATAATCTAAATAATATAACGTTAAATTTTAATTCTGTCTCTACATGTTCACTCTGTACACACAACATAACTATTGTATCCGACGATCCATTGATTCTAATCCCTTAATTGGATTATACCTACCCATTCAATTAGGTGTCTATGTACAATACCCCACGCAATATACAATACAATATACATCAGGATACCGGCGGTTACCGGTACCGGGTTTTAGTTTACGCCCGTTTGTGCAATCGGAACGTCCGTACGGCATTTATCGCTTCCTGACGTCGCTAGAAAAATACCTCGGAAATAAGTGTAGTACTATCGGGCAAAGTGACTCGACCGGGACGAATGACGCTTGTTGATCAGATAAGCTGCTACAAAACATAGTCCCAATAGTAAATAGATATTGCAGGGTCCATTTATATATTTTAATTGCTGAAGTAAATTATAATAGAATCTGGAATTAATCTACAACCGTCGTCAATTCATTACAGCGTTGTACTTGATATTTATTCTAACCCAGTTTTTGACCTAATGCTGTGACGTCAGACACACAGTCTTTTATTGCGTAGCGCGTGACGTCATACCTTTAGTCAGTGCTTCGATATACAGTAGAACTTCGCTAATACGACCACCATCACTTACTTTGTACTTTTTATTCAGCGGACTTAACTCATTGACGGGGAAGACTCGGTGCATTTAAAATTGATATGTTTCTGTCTTTTTAAATATACTCGATCTCATGCCTTGTGTTTTTTAGTATTCTTCGTGTAATTTTTCTGGATCTAAGACTATTTATCCAATTAACTAGTTTCATATATTACATTAATTAAATTTTTTAGTGGATCTATATTGTACGAGTATTGGTAGCTTTTAATAAAGATCACCAATTGCTGAAGAACAAATGAGTATTTGAATCGATAATTTGCTGAATATCCAAAGACTCGTCAAACTTGTTTGTTTTGATGCACAAAATTGTAAAGATTTGTTAGATTTTCTATATCGAGGTATCGATGCAGAATTATGTTCATAAACTTCAACATATAAAACATATAGACAGCAAGCATAGTTTACCAAATTGGAAATAGATCAAAGAATCTGAATAGATCTACATCTCATCTGTAGTTAAAAATCATCATTGCTATTAAAGAATTATAAAAGACATTTTCTTACAGAATAAAACATAAATTTGTATTTTCTTTTTATTAATGACAGGATCTATCTTTGAATCTAGTATGTAGAAAATATAACTAAATTGGATCTACATAAGCCCCACAGTCAGCAATATATAGTCAGCTATCTAAGATAATCTCTATCTAACTAGACAGTGTCTTGTTGTAATTTGTTGAGCATTCAGTTTTGACTTTGTAAAACTAATAAACCGAGAGAATTAGATGTGTTACAAATGGGCTTTTTGATCCTATCATGAAGTAGAATCCATTTATGTTGTGTGCGATCCTATTACTGCTCTTTCTGGTGCCAGTCAGTGGCCTTCATGGAGAATATTGATTTTCAATCCCAGTACTCCTATTTGTTGATCATAAGGATTAACTAGACATACCAGTTGTAAAGCAATAAATCTACATATTCGAAGAACACATCTTTCAACAACAATTTACACCAAATATCTTAATTTAACACATTTTTGCTCTTCAATCAATCAAATATGCGCTAAATTAAGATGTTTGGTGTAAGTTATTGTTTTATGGGAAGGCTAACATAGTGATACCAATTATGTAACCCCTTTTTTTCAACACAAGTGGTTGTGGATGGACAGACAGCAGAGGAAGCTCATCTCTTGTCAGGTGAACTCCACCCAGTACACATAAATGCAACAGCACTTCAATTGCCTTGGAATTACATTATATAGGCCTATGTGTTCTCTGATTATACAAGTCTTGATTAACTGTCATCATGTATTATAACAGGGTTCCCACAAATATTCTAAGACAAAATTCCCTGACTTTCCCCTGACCAGACAGCAGTGTTCCCTGACTTTTTCGAATGAACTTGGTTTTTTGTTAGAGCAAAAAAGCGCAAATAACGAAGACTTTTTCTCAGTTTTTGGTAGTTTCTTTATAGGAAAGATCTTTAATGAAGAATTCCCAGACTTTCGCTAAATTTCCAAACTTCCCTAATTTCAAAATTCACTGACTTTTCCCTGACGGTGAAAAAATATGTTTTACCCTGACTTTTCCCTGACCATGGGAACCCTGTATTAATTCAAATACATGATTTCAAATTCATGGGTGAATGCTCAATTTTTTTTTTCAAAATTCTGATATACATATTATGTAGAGCTCTATATACTAATTTTCTTAGATGTAGAGCAATTGTTTCTCAAAATACAATAATCAGTATAAAAATCTGTATTCATAATGATACTGAGAACTTTCACCCATGACAAATCTTTTAAATCTTAGACAGAAATACAACACATGAGTATTTTCATATAATACTTTATTAGACATAGTATAATAGTATTGGTTCAATATTACATCTCAAATCACCTCTTCGTTTAGTTTTAATGAGGCTATGTAGGACCCTTAAATTGTCGTCCCGTAACCTCACCAATTCAAAGTGAACAGTGTAGCGGTGTGCACTAACTGTTCCGGTGCTTTCCAGTGTATCGTGTGTTGTTGCTGCTGGACTTTAACTTTACGTCCACAGTTGTAAGTACAATTATAAACGTTCCAAGTACAATAAATGTTCCAAGATCACAAAGCCGACTGTAGTTTTCTAATTTTAATGAGTTGCAGCAATAATCATTAAGCACAAAGTTTATAGTCACCGAGTTCAAATATATGTCACAAAGCTCACAAAGTATAATTAGATGTAATGCACAAAGTCTGTAATTCACAAAGATACTGACACAAAGTCAAGATTCTATATTCCTAGTCTTAGTCTCTATATTATATTCTAAAGTCTTATAAATTCTATTCTAATAATTTCTGATCTAATGATAAAAATAGTTAAGTTCATTTATATAGACTCCCTTAACTCTAGTAGATTTACTCAATCTAAGTAGCTAATCAAGAATTCAAACCAAACACATTAGACTGGACATGATAGGTATTTCACACCTATGATAATTCAATTATACTTCAAAGCAAAGTATGATAACTATTTAAGAAATAGTCACAAACAACAACAAACAGGATTAACCTAATCAACTGATTCACATAGAACAATGCAAGGTAAGCATACTTTGAAAGAAGTCATATAAAATGCATGAAGACATAATGAAGACACACATGAGGTTAAATTACTAAAATAACTTAATAATCAGTTTTGAGATGTTGTAAATGCAGAATAATGATTGGCAATCTGAAATGGATAAGATGATTCAACATTTTTCAAAGCCATGTAAAACAATAACAAATAACAGAAGTGTAGCAAAAATATGTGATGATAAATACCAATATTCACTGATATGCCTTTAGGAGGAAAATTGTCAGATTTTCCCTCATAAAAGAGTTGTCACATGCCTTCATACCAAGTGACAGTCATGAATGTACTCTAGTCATGGAAACTGAAAATAAAGTAAATATTAATTAGAAAACAGTACACTATAGCATATAGTGGAGGCCTAGAGGTAGGACGCGCGCTTTGGGATCAAGAGTTCTTGGGTTGGGTTCAAGTTCAACTTCTGTATGGATCACTGGTTAATTTCTCCGAGCAATAATAACCCACATGCTCCACTTCACCAAGGTGTAAATTGATAGTATAAGATACCTGTGAGGGCATTGTTTATTCCTGGGTGCCGCAGATCGATGTTGGCTTCCACACCCACAGGAGAGAAATAGTTTTGCCCGGAGAGACTCAAATTATGTTACTTTGTAGGTTTCATTAGGTAGCCCAATGACCAGGGGAAGTTAAAATATCAAGGGTGCTTAACAATGAAACAGACAAAGAAAATTGGAAACTTATTAACTGAACTTATAAATTTTTAATCAGTGTTGCACATATCATCTTATTAAATATTTGGGGATGTTTTGAAATTTCCATATAGTCTTAGCCAGTGACCTTAGTCTGGTCCTTGTTATTTGCAACTAAATGATCCAGATTCAATGAAGAAAAACACTCTCATGGTGGCCACATAAAATGAAGAATAAAATTCCCTGATAATTCCCTGATTTTTTCCTGACCCAAAGGTTATTTTCCATGATTTTTGCAGCATTCGCAACCATAGGTGTAGGAGGATCTTTATGTTAGGTGCAAACTTTATGTTACTATTTCTTTCTCCAGTACTTATATAGCTCTTCAACAGGTACCTGATACCTGTTTATATTGATTAAAGCTATTTTGCGAGCGCAGGGAGCACGAAAATTCACATTTAATACTTTTTTACCGAGAACAATATGGCAAATTACCTATTACAAGACCATTTTTTCTTTTCAATTTTGTAAAATTCCCTGATAATTCCCTGATTTTTGCCCAATTTTGAAATTCCCTGATTTTTCCCTGCAGGGAATTTATTTTAGTCATTTTCCCTGTTTTCCAGAGTCTGTGCCCACCCTGCACTCTGACCAACTTTCATGATTATCCAGTGAACAGTACAGCAACTAACCTATATATATACAAGTCACAGTGTTTTATTTATCCTGTAATCTTGGGATCCAATGTTCAAACATTATAGTGAAAACACAGCCTCTATACAGCAACTGCAAGTTTTTTCATACAAGGAGTCACTGACCTAGTTTTTGACCCCAGTTGACACCATAATAAATTTGACCTAAATATTTTAAGAAGAGAATTTTGACCAATTTTCTATTATTGGACCTAGTGCCTTCAGGTTTTTTTATACCAGATGATCCAATTTGAACTTGGTCTAGATTTCTTGAAGAAGGTCATTATGGCCAATTGTAATAGAATATGCCAAAAGTGGGGCCTCTAGTTTATTCCAAATTAATGTGTGACAGATATTATCTGATCGCAAAAACTCACCATGTACATGCCATGTGAGGTAAAAAGCAGGTACAGTAAAACCTCAATATAGTTAATCACCATTGGGAACTTTGAAAAATTAAGAGTAAAGAGAAAATAAATTGATAAGTTGTGATTAAAAATTTGAGGTGGTCTTTAAGTGATATGTCACTGTATTGCTGTAAAACCCCTTTAAGTAGTATTATTACTATACATCCAATTACCTTGGAAATATCACAACTGAGTATCTTGTTCTACAACAGAAACTGGCTATCCAAAGTCACTCATCTCTTCAAACTCACCAAAGAATCCTGAAACAGAAAGTACAAAAATTATGTGAAACTAAATCTAGATTAATTTACTGGAATTAAATATATTTTTTTAAACTTTACTGTTTGTCCACAAAAATAACCGTATTAAGCATTATTTGCAGGCACCATCATTCATCAGGCGATCAATGTAAGTCTGGTTACAGTTGCATAACATATTTTCACACTTATTTATTTCATATTATAGCAGGAGTGGAATTCACAAAGCATCTTAAGTGATAACTTAGAATTTCCTCCAAATCTTACAGTGTTTCAGATATAAAACAAGAAAAATGGGATTATTAACCTTTTACATTGTTTTGAAATTGTATGTAAAGCGCTACAATTATAATAAAGAAACTATGAAAATAATCTTAGTTTCTTGCAACATATTTTAATTAAAAGTTACTTTTAAAAGTTAAAATATTTAGGTTTTTGCACTTAACATGCTTTGTGAATACCACCCCTGGTCTCAGTTTATACAAAATTCTCACACTATAATTCAAGGACTTTTTCAAGGTAGAATTTGTATTTTTAAGAAATTGCCATACTGGGATTTACTAATTTGTGAAAAAAAGAGATATCTGAGATTTTGACGCAGAGTATGTATTTTTTGGACAAAATCAAAACATTTTCAGTCAAATTAATGTTATTAATTACTATTATAGCATTTTTCAAGGCAATGTTTTAATTCAAGTTACTTTCAAGGTTGAGAATTGAAATCATTATCAATGACTTTTAAAGTAGATGCAGCATCGTTATCATGAATCTGTACAAGATCTTAACACAAACGTAACCTTTAATCTATATCTTTAAATTTAATCTATATTTTTTGTGAAACCAATTTATCATTACCTTTTTTGCAGTACAGCAGCATCAAGTTCAACAAATTTAATTATACAGAACAAGTCATTTTCATGATGTGGATTATGGTAATCCTTTGTCGAGATAGATGGGCGACTTCATTACTTGACGTTAAACTTCTTGCGGTTTCAAGATAAGCACAATCTGAAATGAATAACCAGAGTCATAAGATACAGCAAGCATGGATGCAATTTAATATCAATGCTCAAAATGGAAATAACATACCTATTACCATAGGTCTACCGTCTATGATCTTTAAATCTTAACTCTTAAAATCATTGCATGTTGAATTTTCATTTATTTGTTAATGTCTTGTTACAACTCAATTATACTGTTGTTTTTATTATGCAACATCCTAGTTAGCTCTGCTGGTAGAGTGCCCTTCTTCACTAGTTACATTTCAACGTTGAAGTGCGCCGCCTGGACGGGGTTTGAATCTAAAATGGTGTTTTGTCGCTTTTTTATGATTGAACCCAAATTCGACTATGCATGTTTTAAAGCAACTTGATTCAATGATTTGGTTAATTTAATGGTAGCCTTATGCTGCCTATGTGCCAAATGTCAGAGAGTAGTCAGACAAGGCTATTTTAGATGAGTCCAACAACTGGTGGACATTTGTAGAACCTAAAGTAAATATTGATCTTTAATGCACTAGTCTGTTGCATCCACGCACCCACCCCTATGAGCTGGGTTTTTTTATTTTTGGTTGTCAAAACCCCAGTCATTTCTCGGCCTCGTGAGGGGGGCAGTTGATGGTAAAATCTCCTGTATTTCCCCGACCATGGCAACTAAATTATAATGTCCCTGGGGTATCGGTTCGGAAAAAAAATCCCAACATTTCCCGGCAGTGCGGGGGAGGGGGACTAGAGGTTAGAAACCACCAAATAGATTTGCTCTATAGCTCAATGTAAATTGGCCATAGTAGGCTCCAATTTTCAACTTTTTTTAGTCTATGGCCACCTGGACCACATATATCATTGTAAAGAGGGGCAGTTAAGCTTCAAAATAATGCAATAAAAAAGGGGGGTCATGTATCTTCTAAGAAAGTTTTTGTCCTTCAAACACGGTCTATCCGTTTTTACGCATGTCCGGATTTACAAGTTCTGGGTTTTACCCTAGTCTACTTTCACTTTGGTATCAAGAACAAAATAGCGGAATAATACAAATATTACAGTTTTACTACACCACATGCATATTTACCAACCATTTAAACTCAATTTTATCATTCAACTCCACATTTGTCAAGAAATATCTCCATTTACAGGCAAACCAAAGTTTTTTTAAGGACTACTTGAGTGTATCACCACTTGGTCCGCGGAGGCATTTAGTGGTTCTTTACCTTAAGACAGCCTAGTTTTACTTATTAAAGTGATTTTTGCACTTTTTTCAATACTACTATGTATATGCAGCACACAACAATCAATTCTAGACAAATTGTGCATGAATTCTAGAAAAAATGGCAAACACGCGAATGCGCCTTTAAGGAGAAATTTGGCCAGCGCCTGCAAAATATTATGAATAGTGATTTTAAATTGGGTTTTATTTGTGAAAAACTGTTTCACTGAACACTAATTATGCTTTAGATGCCTAATAATGTGTCTATTCTTCATATTTAATCACAATTACCCCTGTCTGACACTAAAATAAGGTCAATTTTGGCATAAAAATGTCAATTTTAGAAGAAAAAAATCTGATATTTTCTAGATTTTCATGATAAAAATCCAAATTTTCACTTTTTTAGACAATTTAAACAGATAAAAGTGGTCAAAACCCTATCTGGGATGCAATTCCATACATTTGAATGCAAAAAAATGAAAACATGAATTTAATAGAATTTTGCCCTTCTTTAGGTTAGAAACCACCAAATAGATTTGCTCTATAGCTCAATGTAAATTGGCCATAGTAGGCTCCAATTTTCAACTTTTTTTAGTCTATGGCCACCTGGACCACATATATCATTGTAAAGAGGGGCAGTTAAGCTTCAAAATAATGCAATAAAAAAGGGGGGTCATGTATCTTCTAAGAAAGTTTTTGTCCTTCAAACACGGTCTATCCGTTTTTACGCATGTCCGGATTTACAAGTTCTGGGTTTTACCCTAGTCTACTTTCACTTTGGTATCAAGAACAAAATAGCGGAATAATACAAATATTACAGTTTTACTACACCACATGCATATTTACCAACCATTTAAACTCAATTTTATCATTCAACTCCACATTTGTCAAGAAATATCTCCATTTACAGGCAAACCAAAGTTTTTTTAAGGACTACTTGAGTGTATCACCACTTGGTCCGCGGAGGCATTTAGTGGTTCTTTACCTTAAGACAGCCTAGTTTTACTTATTAAAGTGATTTTTGCACTTTTTTCAATACTACTATGTATATGCAGCACACAACAATCAATTCTAGACAAATTGTGCATGAATTCTAGAAAAAATGGCAAACACGCGAATGCGCCTTTAAGGAGAAATTTGGCCAGCGCCTGCAAAATATTATGAATAGTGATTTTAAATTGGGTTTTATTTGTGAAAAACTGTTTCACTGAACACTAATTATGCTTTAGATGCCTAATAATGTGTCTATTCTTCATATTTAATCACAATTACCCCTGTCTGACACTAAAATAAGGTCAATTTTGGCATAAAAATGTCAATTTTAGAAGAAAAAAATCTGATATTTTCTAGATTTTCATGATAAAAATCCAAATTTTCACTTTTTTAGACAATTTAAACAGATAAAAGTGGTCAAAACCCTATCTGGGATGCAATTCCATACATTTGAATGCAAAAAAATGAAAACATGAATTTAATAGAATTTTGCCCTTCTTTAGGTTAGAAACCACCAAATAGATTTGCTCTATAGCTCAATGTAAATTGGCCATAGTAGGCTCCAATTTTCAACTTTTTTTAGTCTATGGCCACCTGGACCACATATATCATTGTAAAGAGGGGCAGTTAAGCTTCAAAATAATGCAATAAAAAAGGGGGGTCATGTATCTTCTAAGAAAGTTTTTGTCCTTCAAACACGGTCTATCCGTTTTTACGCATGTCCGGATTTACAAGTTCTGGGTTTTACCCTAGTCTACTTTCACTTTGGTATCAAGAACAAAATAGCGGAATAATACAAATATTACAGTTTTACTACACCACATGCATATTTACCAACCATTTAAACTCAATTTTATCATTCAACTCCACATTTGTCAAGAAATATCTCCATTTACAGGCAAACCAAAGTTTTTTTAAGGACTACTTGAGTGTATCACCACTTGGTCCGCGGAGGCATTTAGTGGTTCTTTACCTTAAGACAGCCTAGTTTTACTTATTAAAGTGATTTTTGCACTTTTTTCAATACTACTATGTATATGCAGCACCAGGGTGGCCACAGAAAATGAAGAACGAAATTCCCTGATTATTCCCTGATTTTTCCCTGACCAAAAGGTAATTTTCCATGATTTGTGCGGCGTTTGCGACCATGGTTTATTAAAGGCTGTTTTATTATTTAACATAAAACCTAATGGCAATATAGGATATGGTGCAAACTTTATCTTACTATTTCTTTTTGCGGCTACCTGACAAGATGTTTAATTGTTTATAGTAATTAAACTTATTTTGCGAGCGTAGCGAGCAAGAAAATTCACATATCATACTTTTTTACAGAAACAAACGGCAAATTAACTATTACATGACTATTTGATTTCTCCAATTTTGTAAAATTCCCTGATAATTCCCTGATTTTTGCCCAATTTTGAAATTCCCTGATTTTTCCCTGCAGGGAATTTATTTTGGACATTTTCCCTGTTTTCCCTGTTTTCCAGAGTCTGTGGCCACCCTGAGCACACAACAATCAATTCTAGACAAATTGTGCATGAATTCTAGAAAAAATGGCAAACACGCGAATGCGCCTTTAAGGAGAAATTTGGCCAGCGCCTGCAAAATATTATGAATAGTGATTTTAAATTGGGTTTTATTTGTGAAAAACTGTTTCACTGAACACTAATTATGCTTTAGATGCCTAATAATGTGTCTATTCTTCATATTTAATCACAATTACCCCTGTCTGACACTAAAATAAGGTCAATTTTGGCATAAAAATGTCAATTTTAGAAGAAAAAAATCTGATATTTTCTAGATTTTCATGATAAAAATCCAAATTTTCACTTTTTTAGACAATTTAAACAGATAAAAGTGGTCAAAACCCTATCTGGGATGCAATTCCATACATTTGAATGCAAAAAAATGAAAACATGAATTTAATAGAATTTTGCCCTTCTTTAGGTTAGAAACCACCAAATAGATTTGCTCTATAGCTCAATGTAAATTGGCCATAGTAGGCTCCAATTTTCAACTTTTTTTAGTCTATGGCCACCTGGACCACATATATCATTGTAAAGAGGGGCAGTTAAGCTTCAAAATAATGCAATAAAAAAGGGGGGTCATGTATCTTCTAAGAAAGTTTTTGTCCTTCAAACACGGTCTATCCGTTTTTACGCATGTCCGGATTTACAAGTTCTGGGTTTTACCCTAGTCTACTTTCACTTTGGTATCAAGAACAAAATAGCGGAATAATACAAATATTACAGTTTTACTACACCACATGCATATTTACCAACCATTTAAACTCAATTTTATCATTCAACTCCACATTTGTCAAGAAATATCTCCATTTACAGGCAAACCAAAGTTTTTTTAAGGACTACTTGAGTGTATCACCACTTGGTCCGCGGAGGCATTTAGTGGTTCTTTACCTAGAGCAATTTCAAGGCAACAAACAAGGCAATTTCCTCAGCTATCCACAGCTAGCAACAACCAACCATTTTTATCCATGAATAAATCTGTACAAATGAATACATTTTTAAAAAGTGCTAGGTGTGAGAAATAAGAAAATATATGGTTTATAAGTATAAAATGGTGATTTAGCTTTTTACAGAGGTTTAAAGTTGTCAAAAAGTGTACTAGAAAATGACCTCATTTTCATTTTAAGATTTTTTTCAACCTCACTGGAATTTTCACCTTAAAAGACTTAAAAAGCACAAATAAGTATGCTGGATGTGTGTCAAATCTATAGATTGCACAATATAAACCATTATTTCACTTTTTTGTGATGCTACACCAGCCATATCAACAATTATTAACATTTCCTTTTAAGTAAAAAACATTAAAATTGAAGAAACTTTAATTTATAATATAAATGATATATTTTGAGCAAAGATTGGATAAAACAGTTGTAATACGAACAAACATGCATTTTTAGAAACGAGTACGAAAATATTGAGGGCGAAAATTAATGTTGGTACGAATAATATTGGGTGCGAAAATGATGGTACGAAAATATTTGGGACGAATACAATTATCTCGTTTCTGGCTCAATTCTTTTGTAAAAGTGAACAAAGTTGTGTTGTATTTTTCAAATACGACCTTGAACACACAGTTTAAGATAAACAACTGGAATTATGGGTTGTTTAAAGTTATTATGAACATTATTCCAAACATCATCGTGTTTAGTTGTTGTTGTTGTGGTTCTCGAAGTGAAAGTAAATTACCTCCCTTGTCACAGTTTCATCATCAGAATTCGGCATTTTTACGCCCAGAATTCCTTTAAACTTTAATTGAAAATGATAAATTGATGATCTATCTTTAAAATGAGCATGGATTTACTTGCGTTTTCGGCATTTTAAGAAAAGAAATCCGAAACTGAAAATGGCCTTTTTGATTTTTTTCATGAAAAATCTTCCGTCTGGCATCAAAATTACTCAAAACGTGAAGTTTAACCTTTCATCTAGGCATATATGGGTATATTTGCCTCCAAAACCCTTGCATTTGTTTGTATAAAGGCGTTGAAAAAAGGTGGTATACTGAGGTCAGAAATCAGTGACATTTTCAAAATTACCTCCCCTGTTTAAAGGGGGGGTTGGTTGTTGCTACCACAGCCCATGGAAAAAGAAAATCAGTAAAAACTGAAAAGGCTGATATTTTTTAACGATAGATCTGAATTAATCAAAATGGTGTCTACTGAAGTAAAACGTTATACCATCGATTTATGTGGTTGTTTGCCGTCGGAATTGACGGTAACATCGCAATTATCCTCCATTTATTCGTCTCAGCGGCAGCAAAACAAACGGCGGCCATGTTGCGGAACTACTTTCTTCCCATAGTATATCCGAGGTTATTTACGATTAGTCATATGGCCGAGGTAGTCCGATTGCCGTTTGTGACCTAGACTGGTCCCCGGTCTGAATATTCACAAAATATCAGACCGGTATTAGCTAATTCGACCTTGACCTTCTTCAGTCAAGTGCACGTTGTCAGCAACAAAAATGGCGTCGATTTGGCGTCGATTCAGGCAACGTATAGCCATTTAAGATGATTTCCAGCTGATATATCGTTAATAAGGTTGGATATAACGTCAAAACGATGGCTCATTGAGGTGTTATGGCTTGAGGAGCTTCATGAAACGAACACTGGATTGATAGATGAAGGGTAGGAATTTTGCCAATTTTTGGTTTTCAGTCAAACTTTACAAAATGGTTGCAACGGCGCAAAGTATTCAGAATTCATAATGTCTGATATATTCATTTAGCGAAAGGCATGCCACTGCGTGAAATAAATCATTGAATAGAACACTTCAAATAGAGAAGGTGTTTTAAAGTAGCCTGACTCAGTGACTGACTGGCAAGTCACAGGGATGTTTGGTGGTGGGGGGGGGGGGGCATACACTGCACCCCCCCCCCATAATTTGTCACGTTAATCCATCTCACTGGATAACTATAGCTAAGCTGGCTTGAACTTAGAAAATCTATGAGTCCCACTATGCAAAAATAAAGTATTTTCAAAATTTAATGAGTCCCCAGCCAATTTTGTGAGTCAGGGACTCGGGACTCGCTCCAAAATGAATCACTGCATTTCCCCGGCAGTGCGGAGGCAGCTGTAAGGTAAAATATGGCATTTTCCCCAGCTCTCTATCGCCCATCCCCGGGGATGGGGGTCCGTGGATGCAATGACTGGTGCATTATTTCTGTGCCTCATGTGGGATTTAACCCTTTTAGTATACTTGACTAGGAGATCATAAAATTCCTGACTGATGTCATCATGATTGAATCAATATGCCTATGTTACTTTCATCTAATCCCTAGACTCATCACTGTTACTATTAAAAGCTCTCCTCCTTGCTGCACATATCAGTCTATGCAGCTGTTAAATGAAATTGGTCCAGGGGACACAAACTTTAAGAATAAATATGTATTCACTTTTAATGTAAACACATCAACGACACATTATAATTAACATTTCATTTTATAGTTGTTTCAATGTTTAGTTTTGTTTTAGATACCTTACCAGAGCACGGTTTTGGAAAATGATGAACTGGAATGTCACTGAAATGTCACTACCTGATGCTGAGATAGTCACAGAATTCTGGGACAGCCATCTTTCAGCAATGTTGCTAACACCACCCAATGAAGTATAAAGCAGACAGGTGAGAATTGGTCCTTTTCTCCAAAATAATTACAATTTGGCCTTCATTAGATATTAGTTAAATTAAAATCTTGATAATAAGACTTCCTGTGGGAGTCAAGACCCATATCACGGTGGTCTTGAATATGTTTTTATTAATAATAATTCAAAATACAGACTGTAACAGTAGAGGTGACATAATACTTAAAATTAAATCAAAGAAATGGGGTCTTGATGTATTGGATGGCCTTTTTTAGGTTGACTTAGGTGAAACTTTGACAAAAATGTTGATTTCCCTCCACAAGTGCAGACATTATGAAAGTTTAAAAAATTGGCCGGACATTCGGTCCGGCAGCAACTTCCAATCTGCCGGACCGAAACAAAAACTGCCGGACCGAAAATAATCAGCAATAATCATGTCAAATTTCATTTTTATCGAACACGAGCCATTCGTGGTCCTTAGCCCATTTGTCACAGAAAGACCGACTTTTTCTTTTTTCTTCATATCGTTTCTTTGACAAGGAGCGATCGACCGCGTCTTTCCTTTTCTTTCCGGGTTGTGCCGAGTCGAAATATTTTAAAATCGACGCCATTTTGTTTACGGCAGTGGATAAAGGCCGGTCAGTCGGACCGGTACGGAATAAAAACACGTCGGACCGTGACAAAATCTGCCGGACATGTCCGTCGGACCGGCGAGTTTCAGAATGTCTGCAAGTGGAGAAATTGCTAGTTCTGTGTGAACAGGTTTGTTGATGCTGGATGTACAGTCCAGGAAAACCTGCTAGGTGACCGCGAATCGGTCGCAGGCCATAGTTTACAAAGCTTACTAAAGTTAGTTCTAATGAGTTTAATTTCATTTTTATAAATGACCCATTATACTATAGATAAACTTTTAATAAAGTGTTCATTATTTTTTTCAGATGGGATGCTTTAAATCAGCACATATATAGCTTCAAGTCATTGTTTGGAAACTTCATTCAAGACAACAAGTTAAATTCCCCTGCATTTGAGGAGTTTCTTTACTAACAGAATTTCTTGAACTATGGAATGTACCAGCACCAGTTATTTGAAGATTGTAAAAACAGACTATTACAGGGATTTAGAAGAGGCTTTATTAAGCCCCCTTGTTTGACTTAATACATGTTGGTCACTTGAAGTACTTGTATTGTGTATACTATTACCATCACATTTAGGGGCATTTGTCCCTTACAGTGTCAAAGTTGGCTCCCATGAAATAATTCTAAGTACATTCTCCATAATTCGCCGGAAGAAGACACAAGATTTGTCGAAACGTTGTGAAGTAAAACTATATATATAAGTGAAGTTTGTTGCAAGTCTATTAGACATACACATATAACTATTCAAGCTTGTAACAATGTTTGTCTAGATGAAGTTTTATGTATATTTTGAATAAGGGCCATTTGGAGTAAAAACTTATAGGTCATAATTATAAAAACCTTGTGCATGCACTTGGGCTGTATTTTGCACTGAACATCCATAAATCTTGGTAAGAATGTTTTAAGCTCACCTGTCACTAAGTGACTAGGTGTGCTTTTGTGATTACTCTGTCCGTCGTCCGTCCGCCAACAACTTGTTTATGTGCACTCTAGAGGCAATAGTTTTGATCCAATCGTCATGAAACTTTGTCAGAATGTTGTTCTCTATGAAATCTAGGTCAAGTTCGTAACTGGGTGATGTGGGGTCAAAAACTAAGTCACTTGGTCAAATCTTAGAAAAACCTTGTTTTCACTATCGAGGTCCCAGTTTTGATCCAATCTTCATGAAGCTTGGTCAGAATGTTGTTCTTAATGAAATATAGGCCCAATTTAAAATGTGGTCATGTGGGTTCAAAAACTAGGTCACAAGGTCAAATCTTAGAAAAGCATTGTGTACACCACTCAGGAGGCAAATGTTTTGATCCAATCTTCATGAAACTTTGTCAGGATGTCATTCTCTATTAAATCTAGGTCAAGATTATAACTGGGTCATGAGTGGTTGAAAACTAAGTCACTAGGTCAAATCCTAGAAAAACTTGTATCCTCTCTAGAAGTCACATTTGTCTTCCAGTCTTCATGGAACTTGGTCAGTATGTTGTTCTCCATGAAGTGTAGGCGACATTCAAAGCAGGTCATGTTAGATGAACAACTAGGTCACTAGGTCACTAGGTCAAAGTTTGCAAAACCTTGCTTTCACTTCTAGAGGCAATAGTTTTGACTCAATCTTCATGAATCTGGTCAAAATGATACTCTCTATAAATTTAGGACAATTTGAAACTGGGTAATGCCGCATTAAAAACTGTCAAATCTTACAAAAGCCTTGTGATTACTGATAGAGGTCAAAATGTTACCCTCAATAAATCTCATTCATTTTCGAAATTGAGTCATGTCGGGGCAAAAACTAGGTCACTAGGTCTGAGCTCAAATTTTGCAAAAAAAATGTGTTCACTCAAGAGATCAGTTTTGATCAAATCTTCATGAAACTTGGTCAGAATGCAATTCTACATAAAATCTAGTTCGGGTCTGGGTAATGTCTGGTCAAGAACTAGGTCAAATCTTAGAAAACCCTTGTGCTCACTGTAGGGACCCCTGTTTTGATCCAATCTTCATGAAATATGTTCAGAATGTATGTTTTACTGATATCTAGATCCATGCTCAACAGGTGAGCCCATAGCCTCTTTTTTAAATGAGATATAGGATTCTTTAGCGTATAGGTCAGTCAAATAAGGCCATCTAGTTTATTTGATTTGATTTACACAATTGTTATTTTGTTGACATGTGTTTTCTTGAAAAATAAAATTGTGTTCATCAAATTGCATTTCTTTTGATAGTACATTTTGTAGAACAATCTATTTTAGCTCCCCTCTTACAAAGTGACAAGGTGAACTTTTGTGATGACTATTAGTCCACCTTCCAGCTGTATCTGCACTTTTGCTTGCCACACACCAGATAATACAACTTTAGCATAATGATTATGAAACTTTGTCACAATGATAATAAATAAACCAAGTTCAATATATTGGTTCATCTGGCTGGTATGCTAAATCATAGACAATCCAAGCGTATGCAATAGATGCTGCATTTTGTTTTGAATTTCCTACAAGTTTGATCAAATAAGTTTGCATAATGGTCAATAACTATGACGGACAAGCTGAAACAGTAAACCCCGCTACAACTAACATTGTGCAGGGGCGCCGTTACAAGTATGTCTTGCGGGGATATAACTTCAAGCAACATCAGTGAACGCCTTTGATAAGAGACAACTAGAAAGAGACCGGAATGTTATCTCTGCAGTACTGGTTTGTCACAGAAGCCTAGTGTTCATGTAAGCCAAACAATAAGGTGAAACTGGATACATGCTGTTTTTCTTTGCACAAAGTGTGTAAACAGCAGATTTCAAAAAAGTATAGCACAGAGAATTTGACTTGATCCTTGACCTTCTATTAGCATGATTTTACAGATAACATCTTGTTTATAATTATTCATAACCCCCATTGCTCATAAGCGGAATTATCGCAAAGAAGCTCAAGTTGTAATACAGGTGCAAATCCCTATATTGAAAAGTTTGCTTTTGGTGTGTGATATATTCAATGCAAGATCTTTGTTATATATTCATGCATAAAAGTTCAGATCAAGTAATAATCTCTGCACTATAAACTTAGTCCTAAACTAAATCTGTGTCCATTCAACAGACTAATATATGCCCAGCCATCAAAGGGCCATAATTCTGGTAAAATAATCTAAGCGCTAATTCTTTCCTTCATGCACATCTACACTACATGTTACGGTTGTTCATGTGTGAAATCCTGCAAAAACTGTAGGAGGAGTGGCATTCACAAGAATCCATCTACGAACAGACAGGTTGAAAGCAGTATACTGTCCTTAAAATGTACAGGGTGTATCATAAAGTTATCACTAGGAAACTGACTTATGGTCTAATTCAGGAATAGTGACATTGGCCCATTTTCAATTATGAGCAGCAATTCACAAAAACTACCAATACAACAAGCATCATTTCTAACTGACGTTATTGTCAAGACACCAATAGAGGGACAGACAAGCTCACTTTAATATACATGTACACCCAAACTTCTTTTTGTGGGGTATATGTTGATAGAAGTTTATTACCTCCCCTTAAAATGCATTTTGTACAAAAGTATAAGGACACCATATATGTTAAAATAATTTCACCTCTTTCACCTGTTTAATTTTGTTTCCCAAATTTGAATGTGAAGCAAATGTTAAGCATTTTGAAATGGTGAAAATGCAGCAACAATAGGTATACAGATGATAGTATATTGACAATAACCTGAGTTGGAAAATGAAGAAGAAAGATATACAAAGTTTCATTTTCAATATATTTGTGAGTTCAATAAGCACCACAATACAATTAAGCAGTAACATTTATGCAATTTAAGTATAATGAGATTATAAAAGGTAATACATTATTGTGTACCACTGTTTTTAAGCAGAAAGGCATTATAACAACAAAGTTCTTGACATAGCAACCTTCTACATATTAATTTAGAGCATTTTGTTTACAAATAAAATCTGTTAATTATGCAAGTAACAGCCTTTTTCATTGGATAAAGTTTGAGTTGAGAGGTCAAATGTATTCATGCGCGAAGTTAATAAAAGCTTACGCTTGGCGCCTTTTCGTCACAGTTTTTGAATAGACACGATATCTGACAGTTGATTTTTGAATTCGCCACTCCCACCCACCCATATGTAAAGATGTGTTTGTATTAAAATTCATATATGCATAAATTGTAATTAGTTGAAATAGTTGTGCGGATTTAAGTTATTATCATAGGTAACTAGTGAAAGGCAAAGTAGGTCACACACAGTTGTATAATGATGTGATTTATTGGAGTGAATTATTGTCTTATATGTGAAACACTAGTCTGGTGAAAATGATATATTATACTTAAATTAATGATATGTACTGTATAATTATAACTTATAAGTAAAGATTGAATTGTATAATTATAACTTATAAGTAAAGATTCGTGTCTGTCTGCGCTAATAAAACAATTGATATTATATTACGTTTTTTAGTCCTGTTTTTGACATAATTGACTTACTCTTCATAGTGATAAAGAATCTTTAATTTCAAGACAACCCTTCGGATAAATATCGCAAAATTGGAACTGAAGTGCATACATATTTCTGATAGAGTTACCAGCTTTAGTATAAATAATGTGGTAATCACTGCAATCAAATATGTTGACTGTTTGAATTTCAAGTGATTACCTTTCACAGCAATGATTAAATTAACCACAGGGTCAATAACAAAGGGGTAATAACATTGTAAAAAGCAAATCACTGGGTAGCCTATACTTTAACAAATAAAACTTATATATTTCTACAATGTTTCAAGAACATATCTGATTGTTATTTGAAATTTATTTTTTTGTTCAACAAAAATAACCAACATTTTTAAATCATAAGACCAAACAGCAACTAAAAAAATACACATCACAAAAATGATCAAATGGTAACTTATAAGGCAAATTTGTAATGGATTATCAAATTCAGATTTAAAATGTTTATGCCTTAGGATTACATCAATGTATTTAAATGTGTGAATTTAACTTTTAAATCAAAACAACTTAAATTTATGAGGTATCTCATGTATATTATTGTTTATACATAAACAGTATTTTATTGGACATAGTTTATCAGAAATGCTGGATCCTGCAGAATAGAGATATTTTCACTCAGATCTTCAGATGTATATGTTGTTGAAACCGCTACATCCGAAGAAGCTCTGAACTACTGATGAGACCTGAAATATCAATAATTTCTTAAACATTAGGAACAAAGAAAATCACTAATTTTAAAGCAATTATGCATCTTAAATTGATAATGATGACATGAGCTTGATATTAGTAAATTATTTTGAATAACTATTTATTCATAAACTTTTTGGCCACGACATTAGATTATAGTAGAAAACTTTAAATATTTTATAATCATAATTTGTTTTAAAAAAGCACATGTAAAATGTTTGAATTAACATTGCAGTATAACCACATAGACATTTAGTCTTTTAAAAATACTGTTTCAGATATTTTACTTCATTTTGAACTAACCTTACCTAAATACCAACTGAATAATAAAACAAACTAAACATAAGATCACAATTTAATTTAATTTATTGTGCTCATTTTCACTGTTTTGCTATTTATCTAAACTCAATGTTAACATGCAATCATAAAAATGAGACCAATGTAGTGTTCTTACTATTGAGGTTTTACTATACATTGATATTGTGCTCACTATTTATGTCATAAAGTATGTTATTAAATACCTTAAACATGTTACACCCTGTATTTAATTGATGCATCAGAAAATATCAAAATGATTCTCCATGGAGTAAAGGTTCAGTTAATAAAATAGTTACCTTGATATTCCTTTACTGGTCTAACTGTACTATCCAAGAAGGATTTTTTAGTATTCCAGGATCTTTGGCCAGTTGTACACTTGACAACTTAAATTTGGTGCAAGATAATAGCAACAATGATCCATTTAGCCAGTTCTGTAAAAAATACAAGCTTCATTTAATATTTCTCAATCACATCACATGCCATAAATTTAACAAACAGCAGCTTATGTATAAGGATTTATCACATTCTTAATTAAATGTTCGTTTTAGAATAAAGAAATTCAAGAACTCTATTGAGTTAATGACATAGATGTCATCAGCCGAGTAAGCAATCATGGTGATCAGATGATAGATCCATCTAGGCTGACTTTCGTGTTGCTTCACCTTGTCTAAGCCAGAGACAACCAGACGTTTGCTAGATAGCCTTGCTAGGTGCATGTATTGCAGAATTGCTCATAATATGATCATAAATGACTAATATTACAATTGAAATCATTTGTGAAAGAATAAGGATAATATGAAACAATGTATTGTCCATTGAATGTAACTTACTTGGAGTCCTGTACTGTTACTTCAACCCCTCATTAATCACTGTGAAAATCATCTTATTTCTTCTGATCTAAAATGAACAATTTCATAATTGTTTTTACCAGTATTCAGTGACTAAACTTAACCCTACAATTATCCCTACAATTTCAACCTCTATTGTGCAGTACTGTATATAGCATTTTAAAGGGACTAAACTGCAGTTGGTAAATTGCCAAATTTCTCAATCTAAAGCTCTCTTAAAATCGCATTGTTTTGGCTCAACCGACCTAACACCTTTATATACAATCTAGACTAATTTATCGAGAAGAAAAATAATAGTATGACATCAGTTTATAACCTTTTAAACCCCTAAAATCTGTTGTGTGACTAACGCATTAAAATATATTTAACGTTGTTACGGAGTGTAGAAATGCATAAATACCTAAAAAAGTCAGGACCTAATAAACAGACAGTAAAACATGTTGGGGAGTTTTCATCAATAGCGCCTATGATTGTAATGTAAGCTGTAAGAATACTTAATGTATTCTTAAAACATATTTTGTGATTAAAACGTCTACCAAACGTGTTTTTATCATCAAAATGGATTCTAGTCGCTTTAAAACAAATACTGAAAGAATTGTGCAGCCACTACAGCGGCAACATAACTGGGACTCAAACCCGAACTATTTTACTTACAGGGTTAATACTCTTACCGACTGAGCTAGCTGGCCATCTACACAAGAAAAGATCTTAAAGTAAAACTGCATTATTGAAATTTGCATAAACCTTTTACCTGGACAATTATCTGGATGTATGAAAAATCCATTGCTCAAGTTCAATTTCCCTGTAGTGACCAGTTAATCAAGATATGACAAGAAACTAAGTCTGAGTTAACAATGTAGAAGTTTTGTGACATCTTGTCAGGTTGTTTCATTTTCATCTTGAATCAAGAAGTTGAGCTGAAATGGAAAGCCACAAATCAAATAAAATTTATAGACAGATGTGGCTCAAAATACTTAAAGCTAGCCATTACAAGCCAAATTGCACATTTTTTCACCAACCCAAGGGCAGTAACTCTGCTTATAATGTATAAATCTGGTTATAACTCTGCTAATTGATACTGGATGCACCTGAATCAAAATAGCAAAGTGCATAACTTCACATGCTGAACATCATTTCTGTAAAGTTTGACGGTTGTAGCTCAAATATATCTAACATGTAACATAAGCCTCATTTAAGTTACAATTTTCAGCATTTCAAGGGCCATAACTGATAGAATTTGAATTTAAATGACTAGGAGTACTAGTACTACAGATGGTTGTGATATTCCTTTAAGGTTTGGTGGTTGTGTGTAACTTAAATCTAGTTAATAAGAGTTATGTGCAACTAAAGCCAAAATGCATCATATTACGGTCTGGGTATGGCATTTAACCTCAAAACCACTTCAGTTCTCTTCAAAATGGTGCCCATTTTTTATTTTTTGACTGATTTCATTAAGTTATATATCAAAATGAAGCTGAAACTCTAATGAACATAACTGGAAAATGAGCATGATTTTCATCAATTCTAAGTATTTGAAATAGATTAAATTTGTGGGTGATGACTGAGTTAATCAGACGGCATCTCACCAAAATCACTTATACATGGGTATATTAAAAATAGTGCTAATCTTACAGTTTTTGACCGATTTCTATCAATTATATACCAAAATGCACCTGATGCTTTACATTACTTAAGACAATAGCTTAATATTTTTCAGAATACAAAGCATGACCAAGTGGGGGCCTACAAGCTGATTTGAACTCGAATCTTCCAACTGCTGGTCTATTAGAAATGGTGCTCATTTAACAATTTATGACCGATTTCAATAAATTATACACCAAAATGAACCTAAAACTGTACTGGTTGTTATATAAAAATGATGGGTACAAACATGGACACATTGTGTGACTACTGACTGAACTAACCAGCTAAAGTCTAGCTTAACACCACTACATGGGTTTACTCAAATTGGCGTCAATTTCTCAGTTCTTGGTCGATTTCTATAAGCTTTATGCCAAATTGAAGCTGAAATTCTACTTACTTTAATTTATAAATGAGCATATTTTTCATTCATGCCAAAAACGAAAAAGTAGGCATTGTACGACTGACCACACATGGCGGCACCTAAAACAGCACCAAAACATGGGTCTATTCAAAATGGTGCCCATTTTTTATTTCTTGACGTATTTCATAAAACTATGCATCAAAATGATGCTGAAGCTCTACCGAACCTACATTAAAAATGAGCATCAATTTGAAGAGTTCTAACCGGTAACAGGAATGACAATACTGATTAAGGCGGACAAAAATACCAGCCTAAATTCATTAGACCTCACGTATTCGATCGGAGATTTCTCGGCCAAATCAATTTCAAATATTAATGTTTTTATGTATTCAACAGCAAAAATATGTCTGCAAACAAAAAATGTAACTTTAATACTCAACTCACCTATTTCGCAGTAATATCTGCTAAAATGTTACACTGTGTGTTTCAAAATAACGCCGCCATTTGGAATTGACGCTGGTTCCCTGGATTCAGGTGTAAATTATACCGAGCCGGGTTCCTGTACATTAGCCAATACCGGTCCGTACTTTGAGACGATAGTTCAAAGCGGACCGCGGCACCAGTCTATTTGTGACCACGATCCTATCAGAGGGAGTTCGAAGTTTATCAGCGTAGTAAAGACGCTTATATTGAAGCGCTTTTTCGATCCTTTTGAAGATCCTGATTACAGAAAATTGGGACAACAACATGGCGTTAAAAATTTCAGAGTAAGGACTAGAAATAGCTATATAATGCTATCCAAGCGCTTATGACTGTGTTATTTTTTATAGATATATTGCTTTTGTTTTAGCATTCCGAGTCTTAGAGGTTATAGAAATAGATTAACTCTGAGAGACATAAAATACGCCTTTCATTTTGACCATTTTCATATTGAGCATGCCAACTCTTTTTCTTCTTCTTCCATGTAATTTGCAGGGCCCACTCTGGGGCATTATCCCAAATGTTAGAGACAGAGGTGAGATACAAGGAATTTGGGTGCGATACCCTCGCTCGTTCTGAAAAGATTCCTTGGTTTTTTAACGTGCCCGGTGTAAAGCCAGGGGCGTAGCTGGGTGTATTTAGAGTGTACGCCAGTTATCAGTTATAGTTTTATGAGAGTATCTAGCAACATGTACCACGTGATTAATGAAAATAATAAAGGTTTTTTGCGATTGAAGCGAGCTAGAAAAAACACAGTGAGTGATAGCCGAAGCAACAGGTCACATATATTTGTTATTTACTTGATGATATTCACTTATTACAGTACTGATCGAGCGTAGCAAGTTAGAAAAAATACTGTTTTCCTGATCAGCAGGCCAATTTCGTTCTCTTCTTGATGGTATTCACTTGTTACAGTACGGAGCGAGCGCAGCGAGCTAGAAAAAAAACACTGTTAATCTGAGCATTTGGTCATACATACATGTTCCCTCCTTGATGACATTCACTTATTACATTACTGAGCGAGCGAAGCGAGCTAGAAAAATACTGTTTACTTGAGTAGCAGGCCATATGGCATACGTGTTCCCTCCTTGATGGTATTCACTTATTACAGTACTTAGCGAGCGAAGCGAGCTAGAAAAAAACACTGTTAACCTGAGCAACAGGCCATACATACACGTTCCCTCCTTGATGACATTCACTTGTTACAGTACTGAACGAACGATGCGAGCTAGAAAAATACTGTTTACCTTGCAGCATGCCACATATACACGTTTCACCCTTGATGAGATTCAATTATTACATTACTGAGCGAGCGAAGCGAGCTAGAAAAATTCTGTTTACTTGAGCAGCAGGCCATACATACACGTTCCCTCCTTGATGACATTCACTTATAATAGTACTGAGAGAGCGAAGCGAGCTAGAAAAATCACTAATTCTCTAAGCAGCAGGGCATACATACACATTCCCTCCTTGATGGCATTCACTTATAATAGTACTGAGCGAGCGAAGCGACCTGAAAAATCACTGATTCCCTAAGCAGCTGGGCATACGTACATACACGTTCCCTCCTTGATGACATTCACTTATAATAGTACTGAGCAAGCGAAGTGAGCTAGAAAAATCACTGATTCTCTAAGCAGCAGGCCATACATGTGTATATACACGTTCCCACCTTGATGACATTCACTTATAATAGTACTGAGCGAGCGAAGCGAGCTAGAAAAATCACTGATTCCCTAAGCAGCTGGGCATACATACACATTCCCTCCTTGATGACATTCACTTATAATAGTACTGAGCGAGCGAAGCGAGCTGAAAAATCACTGATTCCCTAAGCAGCTGGGCATACATACACGTTCCCTCCTTGATGACAATCACTTATAATAATACTGAGCGAGCGAAGCGAGCTAGAAAAATCAATGATTCCCTAAGCAGCAGGCCATATATACACGTTCCCTACTTTATGGCGTTCACTTAATACAGTACTGAGCGAGTGAAGCGAGCTAGAAAAAAACAATGTTAATACGTGAGCAACAAGCCGTATATGCAGTTTGTGTAGAAAAGTATTGAGCGAGCGTAGCGAGCTAGCAGCTAGAAAAAAAATATTTATTTTGGAAGCTTGCCACACAAACATGACCTCTATCAGATGATTCATTTTAAAGCTAATGAGCGAGCGAAGCGAGCTAGAAAAAAAATCTAAAATATCTGCTGAAACCAAAAAGGAGAGCCTCCAACATTCAATTTAAATTATGCCTAACCCTAGTGAGGCATAGATTTTTATTGCATTTTTGAGTCAGTTTATTTTTTCATTTTTCTAATGGAGCGTACGCCCGGGCGTACGGGCGTATGCCTGGCTACGCGCCTGAAAGCACCGATACATGCAATACTACCCCTGAGTTACCAACAAGGATCATCTCTAGTTGGGTGGGAAACACTAAGTAGCGTTTCTGAAATGACCAAGTGTCCCAGCCGAGAATCGAACCCGGGACCTCTCGATCAGGAGTCAGGCGTCTTACCACTCGACCTGGTCCAAGCGTCTTAGACAATGATTATTCCATTTAGTGATTATTCCAATTCATCGTCTAAGACCTTTCTTCTTTAAAACCTAACAGGTGTACGACTCAGATTGAGTCGCGTTCGTTTTATGACAAAACGAATGTTTTCAACAAAATAAACATCGTCTTCCTATGAATTGAACCATATTCTACCAACGTACACCAAAAAACAGAATGTATCATAAGAATTACCATCAATTCCGTCGATTGTTTCAACCCTATGGATTTCACAGTTTCTGTTGCATATTGCCATTATTTGAAAAGCGATAATAACAAAAGTGTTCCGAAGCAAACCACGTGATTCATTTTGGGAAATCCCGGGGTTTCCCGGTGTTACCATGGATTGTCGTCTGCGAAAATAGCATTATTTTTTGGTGCGAATTTAAGTTTAAAGTTCGTTTTTTGAAAATAACGGTGTTTATTTATTATGTAGATGTCTATTAAGAGGTTTGTTTCAATAAAGACACATTTTCAACCATGTTTCATAAAAAATCGTATTTTCGAAAGCGCACATGCGCACACCTGCAACACATGTAAATATTTACAATGGCGGCTCTGTTAGTGTAAACACGGAAGTGAATTGAAACATCGGGCGTGGGATGGTTATAAGCAGGTGATATATTGATAACAAAACATTTGATTGATATTACTTTTATACGAATGTGCTATTTTTTGGCGAATTTCGAACAGTGAACTTGCATTCCGAGCATTTATCTTAAACAGTTCACTTTTAAAGAGGACAGTTTCATAACTAAAGATCGACGTCAGTCAATAAAAAGATCATTTAGTTACGGTACCCAGAACTACACTCGACCAACTTGCCACCCTCAAACTCGAGCTTTATCTTTTTTCTGTTTTGGCAGTGGCAAGAGGTCTGGTAACTTCTTCTTCCTTGTCCATGCATACATTTAAGATCTGCAGAATCTGTATCCCGCACCATTTGTTTACAAAAGTCTTATTCAAATTAAAAAATACACAATTTTACTCAACTTTCTGAGCAGGCAGACATCATCAAACCCATCGGTACTTTCAGACTGGTGAAGGTCCAATATAATTAAGGGCTGCTTCAGTCCTTCTGTCCATCGCTTATTTGCTGAAGTTTCGACGAAAATTGGAAAAAAAGGATGTGAAAAACAGATTTTAGCTTTAATATATCCTCGGTTAAAACTATTTAATTCTCGTCCATTTTTAATACCTTATATCTCCAGTTCTAATATACTTACGAAAATAATAATAAGTCTATGCAATAGAATTATTATTCAGCTTTCAAATGATACCTCATTAATTGAAATAGGTCAAGGAATAAAACAATAGACCCGAAGAGCCAGACCTACTCTCATTTTCATCAAATTAATGTAAATTCCAAGTTTATCAGAAAATACTTGATTTGTCTCATTCAAATCCTAACTTTCTGCATTTTATGAAAGGTAGACAAAAATGAGTTACTTCATGTAGAAAAAGAAACTTAGCTCTTCAACATGATACATTGCCTATTAAAATTGGATGACTAAAAAAAGTTTTATGCACAATAACTGAATCTGCTGCCTGTTATTTTGCGTTTTCTCTAAATTTTCAGTGGAGTGTCCAATCTGTGTAATTTAGGTCTTTTGTTTTTCTAAGCCTATTTTTAGATATATACTTATTTATAACGAGTGACTTTTATTGGTTCAGCGGAATCAGCGCGTCCACATGGTTGAATCAAGGAAACATTTCATTTATTCCTTACCAAATCAAACGTTTTGATTACCAGGAGGAAATGATGGAATCCAACAAAATTATAGCATTTCAAGAGTATGAAAATTTGAAATTATCAAACAAAAAAGATTAAGAATATTTGTCCTTGTTTTCTACATAATACAAGAAAATTGCTGTTTTTAACGATGTGATTCTTGTCTAAAACGGTCAATAAAATTGTGAAAATATAAATGTGTGTCGCATTTTCGCTCCTTTCTCCATTCTGAAGCAGACATCTTTTGATCAGCTTGATTGGTAATAACACGGTGTCTACACGAACTTTATTATTCACGTGATGACCACTATGTTGTCATTAAATTTTGTCCTTAATTACGCAAACCGATGGAAGGCGTTTGTTTGTTAGTCCATACATTCATACATTACATTCATTTTGCGCACTGTGACGAACCGAAAACGTCGCTTTAATGCTTAAAATTATGTTTCGATCGATTAAAATAAGAACAGCGTCATTCGTTAATCGAGCATGACCGGGGAATTCCCGTGAGGTCACAGCGCACCCATGTTTTGATTCTTCGAACTTTCGTTTTTGACTGATAGATGATCTGGTGTTCGTATCGAATATGAGATGTTTTTTATTATCAAACTATGTTGTTTAATACGCGATTAATAATTGAAACTTGATTGTTTTCTGACAGAAATTTCACTCGTCCTGCAGGACGAGCGTTGGTGGATGTTGACTCGTCCGATGTGAATTTCTACTCGTAATTACGAGCGGACGAGTGGATTTGTCGAGCCCTGGTATTGATGGTTAAACTATGATTATGATGGGAATCTTTGTTGTATAGATTAAGAATGTGAAATTGTTGTTATTTCAGTATACTGCCAGCTCCTACCCAGAGGATTTATGATAGAGATGATGAAGAAAGACAGATTAGATCACAGATGCAGGTTGGTTTTGTCAATCCCACTTACCACGATCAAGACATAGTCACCACTTTTGGTATATGATGATTATGATCGTGTTTGTGAGTCTGAATGTGTGTATATATGACTGTTTGTCTGATTTTGTCCAATCTTGCTTATATTTGGCATAAATATTTTCCTCCATAGAAAGGAGTGTCTTGCACGACCTCCAGGTACTTATTTTAAAGGTCAAGGTCACATCTCAGTTAGAGGTCAAAGATCTGGATGAAGTTTGCCCAGACTAAAACTTTGTTGTGTATTGACCAATATTGCTTATATTTGGCATGAATGTTATAAGGAGTGTCATGCACAACCCCCAGGTTACTATCTCAAATGGGACACGTAGTTGAACGTCAAAGGTTAATTTAAAAGTTATCCTGACCATAACTTTATGCATTGGCTAATCTTGCTTATAAAACCTTATATTTGGCATTAATGTTAATCTCCATGAGATGAATTGTCATGCCCAACCCACAGGTTATTTCAATGTTAGAGGGTTACTGAAGTAGGTCGAAGGTCATATTAAAGCTTGCTTGACCGTAACTTTGTCGTGCATTTACCAATCATGCTCATGAATGTTAACCTCCAATGAGGTGAAGTGTCATTGGTAAACCTGTTGTTTCTATCAAAAAGGCCAAAATCACAAAAGTTACAGATCAAATTTACCTTTGCACAGATTATTTTATCTCTATTATCTATACATGGTGGGATTAGATGTTACTTTGAACTTTTTGTCAACATGTGCAGGCTAGACGTAATCCGGCCAAGGGCATGGATTTCTAGAGTATAATATTTCTTTCTTGTTGCCTTTGTTGATAGCTAACTAGCTAGAGCTCTAAACTATTGTTGATAGCTAACTAGCTAGAGCTCTAAGCTATTGTTGATAGCTAACTAGCTAGAGCTCTAAACTATTGTTGATAGCTAACTAGCTATAGCTCTAAACTATTGTTGATAGCTAACTAGCTAGAGCTCTAAACTATTGTTGATAGCTAACTAGCTAGAGCTCTAAACTATTGTTGATAGCTAACTAGCTAGAGCTCTAAACTATTGTTGATAGCTAACTAGCTAGAGCTCTAAACTATTGTTGATAGCTAACTATTGTTGATAGCTAACTAGCTAGAGCTTTAAACTATTGTTGATAGCTAACTAGCGAGTGCTCTAAGCTATTGTTGATAGCTAACTAGCGAGAGCTCTAAACTATTGTTGATAGCTAACTAGCGAGAGCTCTAAACTATTGTTGATAGCTAACTAGCTAGAGCTCTAAACTATTGTTGATAGCTAACTAGCTAGAGCTCTAAACTATACTTAACAACTTTTCTAAGTCCTCATTTTCAATGATTAGTAACTTTTTTGTTATAAATAGTAAATTGCCAAAATTTCTCAAGTGAAGTTTATACATGATAGTCAAAATAATCCGTGTCAAAAACTGGCCATATGTCACACAGTTTGTTCAATCCGAGATGCACGTGCGTTTTTCGTTTTTCTGCCTCCAAGCAGTTACACATGCATGAAATTTGTTCCAAACACTTCGGAATTATGTCCAAGACTCATCACTTTTAAAAAAACTTTCGAAAATCAATCATGACATCACAATTATGCGTCAGCTGATGTCAGAACAAAGACGTCACATGACGTTTGTACGATGCATAATGTTATTTTCTGCCAACGTGTAAGAAAAAGTACCAAATACATCACTGGTTAATGGATTTTTAATGTAAACGTGTTTATGAGTGTATAATGAAAGATTAACTTATTGTTTGTCAGATTTATAATGGTGGTTGTGAGAGAGTTTTGTGTGACGTTATGACGTAAAATCGCACTATTCGGAGACTAGACTGTAATTAGCGTTCAGACGATAAATTCACTGAGTCGATACATTCAACAATGCTTATGACTCGTGTCAATGACCGCATGTAGAAAAATCAGACTTCATGGTGGTCTTCAAATTTATCAAAATATGTATTTGTGACTTTTATACCTCCCTTGGTTGATAAGTTAAAATTGTTTTAATTTTATAAAAGCAAATAAAGTCAAATCTTTGTCATACAATTTTGCAAACTGATAATTGACGTGCATTATAGCCAAATTTCATGGAGATTTAAACATGATTGACAAAGTTATCTACGAAAATATAAGTGAGGACTTAGAAAAGTTGCAAAGTATATTACAACCAGGTGTCCATTATTGTGTGCAAAATTATTTAAGTTTATGGTCTAGCACTTTTCAGCTGAACTTGAAGACATGTCTTGCGAAAGTCTTGATCGATTTTAATGAATCTTTCATTTTGACCTTTTTATTGGCCTAATTTTGGAATAAGACTTACTCAAATGCCAATTTCTTGGGTTATCCAAATGGACTGTTTCATATGTCCATCGGTTGGTCTGTACACCAAATGGTTTCTGTTCGATAACTCAAGAATGCTTTGCCCTAGGATCTTCATACTTTACATGGAGGTTGGTCAGCAACAGTAGATGACCCCTATAGATTTGGAAGTCATTAGGTCACTGAGACCTTAACCATTTTTGACAATAAGACTGCCATTGGGGCATAGATGTTCACATTTTCCAGTATTTATCTTTCAGCTTGCGCCTGTCATCAGTAATCGAACAGCGCCTCCTTATGGACACAGAAAAGGTTGGATCCCTAGATCACAAGAGGTAAGTATGTGATGAATTAGCATTTAAATCATGTCTATAAAGGATCTTGAATGAGTGCTCATTCATTACCATTTTTAGCTCGACTATTCGAAGAATATGAGAGCTATTACAGTCACTTGTTCGTCGGCGTCGGCGTTGCATATGGTGAAAGTTTTACATGCAAAACTTTAACCTTGGTTATATATCAATAACCAGTGCATATATTGGATTGAAACTTTGCACTGGCTTTCCCTGTCATGTAATCAACCATGTTAGATAACTCTTGCATGAATTTAATGCAAATTATGGCCCTTTTTTACTTAGAAAATTTGGTTAAAGTTTTGCATGCAAGTTACTAATAAGGCCATATCTCAAATAGTATTTGTGCTATGGCATTGAAACTAACAACACTTACTAACCATCATAAGGCAATGGTACCGGTCATGGGTAATAGCTCTATTATGATTATTATTTGAGTTATGCCCCTTTTTAACATAGAATTTTCTTGGTTAAAGTTTTGCATGCAAGTTTCATTCAGACCATATCTCAGCTACTATCCATGATACTGCATTGAAACTTACAACACTTGTTTACCATCATCAGTCAATGGTATCAGTCAAGGGCAATAACTCTATTATTTTTTTATTTCAGTTATGCCCCTTTTTAACATAGGAGTTTATTGGTTCAAGTTTTACATGCAAGTTCTATTCACGCCATATCTTAGTTACTGTTTATGATATTGCATTGAAACTTATAACACTTGTTTATCATCATTAGTCAATGGTACTGGTCAATTGTAATAACTCCATTTTTAGTTTAATTCGAGTTATGCCCCTTTTAACTTAGACTTTCCTTGGTTAAAGTTTTGCATGCAAGTTACATTCAAACCATATCTCACCTACTATCAATGATATTGCATTGAAAAGTTTAACTTGTCACCATTGTTTTAAAATTGACTCCTTTAACAAATCATATCTTACTCATATGATTATTTTGTAGAAACTTTGTTATGTCAGTGGATGTATACAATTCCCTTTAAACATACACATTTCTTGAATAGAGTACAGTGCCGCTTGAAGTCTTAAAATCATTTTCACTGACAAATATTTGTTAATAGTCCAGTGTTGAGATAATTGCCATGCCTCAACAACCATTGTACATTAGCTTTCATTGCCATGTAGTCAACTAAGTAGCGTAACTCATGTTTCAATATAATACAAATTTTAAATGGCCTGTTTTGAACTTATATTTTTTCTGACAAATGGCTGCGAATAGTCGAGCGCGCTGTCTAGTGACAGCTCTTGTTATTAAAACGAGTTAACAATATGACATGAGGCTTTGTTGAGTGTCATTTTGTTTTTGTCAATGAGTTTAATCAAAATGGTAAGGAATGAGCACGATTGTAAGATTCTATTTATCATATAACCTTAGTAAACGCTAAAAATCTTAGAAAATGATGATGTATGCTGCATATATTCATGAAAATATTTATTTTATTTTATAAGTTATTTATGTTACCATATACAGTAAAACTTTGTTAATAAGACGAGCATCGATAGAACGAGTACTCAACTTAAGTCGAGGAAATTTCAAAGTCCCATCAATTTGCTCGATATTGTACATGAATTTATTGCAATATCTCGAGCATCAATTTTACGAGCACCTGGCTTTACTCAAGTACAGGTGGCGGTCCGTTCAACAACTTCCATTGATTATTACTTGTATTAGCTCAAGGGGTCATCCAAGTGAATTTTCACACCTCCGAAAAAAATGTTAGATATTATTTTGTACGCGCCGTTTTTTTCTACACATGATAATCGCTATTTATTGCCATTTGTAGCGTATTTGTCACACATTGTGTTAACCACTTTTTATAACAATAACGCCCATCGTTTGTTTGTACCAAAGACGAAGGTAAAACTATACAATTCAATATTGAGACGTTAATTATAAGTTTAAAGTTGTTTCAGTAACAATCTCTGATATAATTGGCTCGTCCCGATGAGTCCGCGAGATAACGAAGTTTTACTGTATATTATTGATCACCAGGTACTTTAATCGAAAATGCTAAGTTTATTATTATGTTTTAACTGATATTCTCACACTGATACTGATCACAAACTTTACGGATGACAGAGGAGTTTTATTTAGATCTGATGAATATTTTCTAAGTTACTTCCCCATGTGGGGCATGCAATGTTGTGTCAAAGGTTAGACTGTAACTGCAGCTGTAACAATGTTCTTTTTTTCAGGACTTTGGTGATGGTGGTTCTTTTCCGGAGATTGCTGTAGCCCAGTATCCACTTGGTATGGGACAGAAGAAAAGTTCTTCAAATGCTTTGGCAGTTCAGTTAGATGCCCACGGCAAAATCAAATATGATGCTATTGCTAGACAAGGACATGGCAAGGACAAGGTATCCTATCTTAGCTTTGTGTGACATTCTGTATATTTTTGCATTTTTATGTTGTTAGGAGATGACTGTTAGGAGACGGTTTAGAATGGCTTTGTTATTCAATAGCTAGTAAATGTTAGACAGGCCATACAGATTTTCTTCCAGAATACATTAAAGAAAGTCCCAAAGGCTTTATGTTAAATGTATGCCTGAAGATCGGGTATTTACACATCAGTGAACGTCAATAAATGGTTGTTTAATCCTGATGACTCCAAATCTTCTTTAAAAAACAAACAACTACCCTCAGTCTGTCTTTATGATGTAAACATTAATGTAAAATTCCACTCACACGCTATTTACAAAATAAGCCTGATTTGATGACTTCGTGTATAGGTAAATAACCACTAAATGACTATGCAGACCAAATTCAGATACAGTCAAATACTCCGGTAAAAAACTTTAAAGCGACTAGAAATGGGGGTATGTCTTGACAAATCAGAATCATGAAATTTGTGTTAAATGCTTTGTATGCATGTATGTGATGTAGTGAAATGGTTTTATTTAGAAATATTTTGTATTCTGGCTTAAATATGAAAGTGAAAGTAAGGTTGGTGCTAATAGACATTGAGTAAATCCGTACATGTGAGAAAATCTGTTCACTGCGTTTGACGAACCAAATTTTTCTTATATGATACATGACCCCCTACTTTATTTTCATTTTCTTGAAGCTGGATGCTATTACTATTGATTAAAAGATTTTGAGAGGGCC
The DNA here is from genome assembly GCA_963678985.1 of Spisula subtruncata. Taxonomy (NCBI): domain Eukaryota; kingdom Metazoa; phylum Mollusca; class Bivalvia; order Venerida; family Mactridae; genus Spisula; species Spisula subtruncata. Next base: position 25,126,921 of record OY787661.1, read on the forward strand.
CCATGGACAAAAAAAATAACTTTTTTTTGGCTGAACTCGGTCAGTTTACATTGAGTTAAAGAACAATTCTATTTGGTGGTTTTTTATCTTTATGACTTCATCATAACATTAGGTTGGGAGAATACCTCTAGGCCGCTGCTCCCGAAGGGCTTACGTCTAGGACACTAACTTCAACTGGCTCATCATAATCATATTGTGATATTTTCTTCATCTTCATTTATAGACCATTGCAAAATATTTTATGTTGTTTAGCAGTGTGTAGAATCACGTGATCAAATGAATAACATTTACACTAAAAAATATTGCGATTTCGTCGGCTTACACTGAGTCTTTACTTTATTACAATGATTGTGCACTTAATATGGTTATATTATATAGACTAAAGAATATCCCGTATATGGAAGAATGCGTGGCAAGTGAAGATTTCGCTCCATCTTTAGCTGTTTTTAATCGTTAGATGAGCTTATATGTCAGGTTAATATTGTGAATAGATTTAGATGTGTAGATATTTGATGTTCCAGGTTGTTCATTCCAAATTTCAAGATCTAGTTCCCAAACAGATAGATGAGGATGATCCAAGTTTTGAACGCCCTGATGATGAACGTATTATGGAGAATACTGAGAAAACAAGACTTGCTTTGGAGAAGTTGGTATCAGGGAAAATAGCTGCAGCTATGCCTGTCAGGGCAGCCGAAAAACAAGCCCCTGCTCAATATATAAGGTGAGTCTTTCAGTGTGTAATGTTGTACACTACAAAGGCTAGGGGCTGGTGCTGATAGCACTTCATTTTGCGATATATTGTTGTGCTTCCTATATTGGAATTAGGCCCTGTTACATATCACGTATCATTGAAACCACCAATGAAAAGTACTGGTACAATTGAAATGAAACAGGTGAAGGTCACAGGTAACTGTATCAATGATAAGACTAAAATGAAAAAAACAACATTTTTTGTAAACTTTATATTTTTCTATAAAGGTTTCAATGTTCTAAAATAGCCAAACTTTTAAGGTGTCAAAAACAAGAATTGAATGTCGATATCATAAAAACATTGTTAAGACTACTTGCATGCCAAATTCTATCAAAATTGATCAAATTGTTAAAAAGTTATAGGTAGTGATTATTCTAGCACAAAGTAGCAGGGCGCTCTGCCCTGTCCGTTTTCAACTCCACCCTTTTGCCCAAGTTTGGCAAATATGCCTTTTGGAACTGCACTTTTGCCCAAATACACCTTTTGGAACTGCCCTTTTGTCAAAATATGCCTTAAATCAACATGCCAATCAAACAACAAACTGATAATGACATGTTAATTGTCCACGTCGGCCAGGAGAAGTCAATAGGGGGTCCACTTGAGGTGCGAAATTAAACAAAATTTGTATATTATATCACCATAAATGGTAACAATGGGGTGTAAATCCTCTGAAATCCACAGAAGACAATAAGTATTACCTCAAACACGTTTTAATCCATTTATTACCCTTTATTATGCTCACATGCGTTGATTAGTCAAACAATCTCGACTTAGGGACTATCGTGGAGATAAAAGTGCCCACCAAAAATAAGTATCAGTGATTCAGATTGCAGATCGATTTTATGAGACAGCTGTCCTAAGTGTAGGAAAATTCATAGGACATTTTGTCCTAAATGTCAAAAAACTTTAGGCCCAAAATAATGTTGGTATATATTCTAAAATTAATTCATTTCAAACTTGAAATACCATTATTTTAACACACTACTCACTATACTTTATATTCAACAACTCACTGTATCATTCAACTACTGTTAGCTCTACAAATTGAAATTCAAATTAAATCAGCAATAGTTCATCTTGTAACAATCATGCTGAATAACTTCTAGTGAGTTGCTTATATTGTATCTGCCAAATGCTGGACTAGAACCCATGATCCCCTGTCTGTAAGTCAGGCAATCTACAAACTGTGCTACTGACACATGAATCATAACAATAACAAATGAACTTATCAGGGAGGGACAAGGTCCAACTACTCACACTTTTACAAAACACTATGAAAATACTTGAAAAAGCAGTTGAACACAGCAATTTCCAGCATTCATCAGAGTCCTAGTTTACTTTTAGATTTAATTCTACACTTTTCTAGGTGTCTTACTATAATAAACAATGTTTTAAAACTCATAATTATGTTATTTTAATAAAAATTAAAAGAACAATTGAAAGAAAAAAACTTAAAAGAGTATTTGTTGTTTTATTGTCCGAATCTGATTTTATCTGGATACTACTCAAGTTCCTAAAATAATAAATTGCTTTGGACATAAACTGGTTTATTTTTAGCCATAAATTTACCTCTAATTATTGTTTAAAAGGTAATTACCATTTAAAATATGTTTATTGATACCTATTAAACATATTTTATATCGCTCAACTCATTCCATAGAAATGTGTATAAAATTTTACGACCGAGACCAACTCTCCAGCCTAACTTGTCTGCTCTTTTGTTTACCCTTCTAAAGTTTAAAACCACGATGATAAATGGGTCAATTAAGATGTTTTTCACACTGTTACATAATTAGTTTGGATTAAATTGGATTAAAGGTCTGCTTTAGGTTTATATAGCTCGGGGCAATTAATGATTTATGACTGCTGGTGTGTAAGAAGATAACTGGATCTATTCCAGTCTTGACTGTTAGTTGAAAGTTTATGACAAGTCCAATCTTTATTGAGACCTTGATTACGTAATTTGGGGGTCAATACAGGACACACTTTCTTTTATTGATGAAGAAGCACTGTTTATCGAGTTTCCAATTAACATCCGACGCGCGTGTAAACAATTTACAAACCGGTCTGTGTCGCTTACACCATTGAAATTTAATAAGGAAAATACGATTTCTGCGAGGAAATATACCTTTAAGCCATTGTTTACGCCAATTTACAAAAGTTTTAGCCAATTAAGCAAATCTTTAGCAAATGGCTAAATTGGCGAGCGGTAGGCTCAAAATTATTTGACCTGAGTGTCATATTTTCACGAAAAACGATCGGCCATTTCGTCCGATAAATGATATTTTAGTTGGCCATTTTGTCTTATTTCTCGAAAAATGATCGGCCATTAGCAATTTTTATCGGCAAATTGCTGATGGCCGACGCCAATCTGAATCACTGCAGTATACCTCGTTATTTCCCCATTTACATGCCAGTATAACACTATTTGCAGAACAGAGAACGAACAGCATTTTTGAAGACCAGGAATATTTTTTATCAAGTGTGAAGACAATACATTGATTGCAACCGTAGATGTAAAACATTAAGTTTTTTTGTCTGGCTTGAAAGGCAACTTGGTCATAAAAAGGCGGAAAATGCAGTCCCTTTGTCCCCATGGTTATTTAAATTCAGAACACTTTCATCTTTATTACTATCCTCTTTTTTACTTGTTTAGTAACTGTAGTTTTAGGAATTACTATGATTGTGACCATCTGATATAAACAGATATTGAGTAATTTAACAAATTATAATTCTTCATATGTCAAAAAGTGTATGCTTATTTTTGGTGAGCACTGTATCATGGCCCTTTGGTTTATTAAATAATGTGAAAATGTTGTACAATACATTTATATATAAATAACATGTTGCAGATATACCCCATCTCAACAAGGAGTGGCCTATAACTCAGGTGCCAAACAAAGGATTATAAGAATGGTCGAGGCACAGAAAGATCCGATGGAACCACCAAAGTTTAAGTGAGTATTTTAATCTTAAAGCTAATTCATACTGTCAAGGTTTTCCCTTAGAATTTTCATAGGAGGGTCCCATGACCCTTAAAGATTGTATCTAGGAAGTCCCTGAGAAATTTGGGGATCCCATCATATACAGGTTCACATTTCAAGTCGATTCTAACAGTATCAAACAAAACATATTTCCAAAATTGTTTGGGGGATGAATTTTTCAAACTTTCTATTTCAGATAATTGTCTTAGTTCAAATTTGCGTTTTTTTATCACACATTATTTTCTTATAATCCTTTTTCGCTTGACAAAGCGTGTCTAATGTAAGCAAAATGCATTACCAACCCTGATTTACAAAGAGTTCATAAATAATGGTGAACATGAAAAGAATGGATGTACACAATGTACAGTAAGTTTGATGTTTTGTTACAGAGTAAACAAGAAGATTCCACGTGGACCACCTTCACCACCTGCACCAGTTATGCATTCACCAAACAGAAAGGTATACATTTACTCTTTCATTTTCAGTGTCAAAATAATCTTATTTGTTACATTTCTCCATAGGGTTACATGTCTTACTCATCATTTGTTCAGCTTCCAATTTCTTTGTGTAGTAACTCTCTATAAAGGCCTTTCTATTTAGTGCATACAATCTATTCTCAGGTATCCCTAATCTTTTTGTTAGAAACAACAAGGCCCAGGGCTTTCATATTTGGTATGTAGCTTCATCTAGTGGTCCTCTACATTGATTGCTCAAATTATGACCCTAGAGTAAAAATTGGCCCTGCCTCATGGGTCACCTGTTTTACATAGACTTATATATATAGTGAAAACATAAAAAAAATTCTTGTCTAAAACTACAATGCCTAGATCTTTTATATTTATTATGTAACATTGTCTAGTCGTCCTCTACTAAGATTGTTCAAATTATGCTCCGGGGTGAAAATTGGCCCTGCTCTGTGGTTCACTTATTTTACATAAACTAACGAGAGTTGTCCGCGAAAGTCGCAAACATTGGTGTTAATTATATTTTTATGCCCCCGTATCGATAGATCGGGAGGCATATAGTAATTCACCTGTCCGTCCGTCCGTCCGTCTGTCCGTCCGTCCTTCCGTCCGTTCGTCCGTCCAGCCAGGTTAACCCAAATTGACCGTTTCGTCTAGCATTAAAATGGCTGGCTACAAAGTTTTCAAACTTGCATGGATGTTGTATATGACCACTCTCCACGTGCCTGTATCACCTGACTCCATTTTGACCTTCACCTTGACCTAATTTTGGACTTAGACTTATTGAAAGGTAAAATTCTTGGTTAACCCAAATTGACCGTTTCTTCTAGCATTAAAATGGCTGGCTACAAAGTTTTCAAACTTGCATGGATGTTGTATATGACCACTCTCCACGCGCCTGTATCACCTGACTCCATTTTGACCTTCACCTTGACCTAATTTTGGACTTAGACTTATTGAAAGGTAAAATTCTTGGTTAACCCAAATTGACCGTTTCTTCTAGCATTAAAATTGCTTGCTACAAAGCTTTCATACTTGCATGGATGTTGTATATGACCACTCTGCACACGCCTGTATCACCTGACTCCATTTTAACCTTCACCTTGACCTAATTTTGGACTTAGACTTATCTCCCCTTTAGTATTTTTACAATAAAATTTTGTCTGGAGCCTATCTTCAAAACTATTTAACATATTGACTTGAAACTTGAAATATAAATAGATGGCAACATTGACAAAGAACCATAACTCTGTCTGTCTTAAATTTTGAATTATCTCCCCTTTAGTTTTTTTTTATAGTCAAATTTTGCTCTTAGTATATCTTCAAAACTATTTAACATATTGACTTGAAACTTGGAATATAAATAGATGGCAACTTGGAGAAGTGCAATGACCAAGAACCATAACTCTGTCCGTCTTAAATTTTGAATTATCTCCCCTTTAGTATTTTCAGAATCAAATTTTGACAGGAGTTTATCTTCAAAAGTGTTTAAGATATTGACTTGAAACTTGGTATATGAATAGATGGCAACTTGGAGAAGTGCAGTGACAAAGAACCATACCATCTATATCACCAGATCACACATGAAGTCGATCAAGGCACTGCTTTCAAATGTGGCATATTCATTTACCATCATAAGCCCCTTATAGTTCAAAGCCATGTAACACTATCAAACACTTTAACTGAATAATGGCCCCTGATTGACTTAGCTTTTTATGGAGATGGCTTCCACGGGGGCATAAGCGTTTATTGAACGCAGTCTTGTTTCAAACTATATCAGCACTTGGCATACAAAGTCTTATACAGCAATATGTTAACACTACAATTGCAAAGTTTGAAGGTGATATCTCAAATGATAGAACGAGTATTAAGTTTTATCGTATATGCTATAAGTCAGGTCTGCGCACACTCTACGACGTCAATGACGTTATGCTTGACTCTGTGACTTCGTCATTAAGATTTCCCGAAAGCCACTACACTCTTTAACCTTTCTTCGGAAGATAAAACTTGCGGGACACATCTCGCAGATATATGCCTGTACTCATGTCTAATTTTTTCCGATGATATATTATGTGCAATGGTTTTAAATTTACCAACCTTAGTCGCTACACCCATAACTTCCTGACGCCCATCGTTGTCAACGACATTTTTAACTCACTTATTTAGTGCTGACTTGCCCTTATTCGGCCTTCCAGTATTTACATTTCGTTTAACCCCTCCTAAAACATTTTTTTTTATGTATAAGCGAGAGTCCAGGTCACGCAGCTTTGAAAATTTGCATCGGCTACTGTAAACCAAGAAACTTTCGCGGTTACAAATTTTCGCGTTTTGCTGATTGTCGGCACATTCGCGGGTACAAACTTTCGCAGTTTTTAGTCTCCCGTGAACTCCGCGAACACTATGTCGCATTGTACCTAGGTCATAAAAAGTACATACACTTAACATTCCATATTTTGACAAAATAGCACTTATAATACGGTCCTATAAACGTCGTACCAAAATGATGAATTTCCTTCAAAAACGAGAAACTTTCGCGTTTTTCTTGTCCTGGACATGTTCGCAACTATTACTTTTGCGGATTTTTACTAACCAGGAACTTAAATCGCGCGAAATAATTTCTTGGTTTACAGTATGTCTGTTTTTGTTTGTGCGGAATGTTACACCGCGATCAAAACAGTATTTTATTATAACTCTCTGCGCCGCACATTTCCGCGACGTCGCCATTTTCGAAATCTGTGAAAACTTTGATACTAGGAATAAAGGAATAAAATGAATTGACCAAAAATGTGTTAAAGATTTAAGGAAAATAACATGTAGCGTCTAAATGGGAGACAATGTTCGCGACTTTCGGGACAACCCTCGTGTATAGAGAAAACATAAAAATATTCTTGCCTAAAATAACAAGATCCGGGGCTTTCATATTTAGTATGTTGCATAATCTAGTGGTCCTCTATTAAGATTGTTCATACTATACCCAGTGTCTATATAGAAATGAGAAATTAGGGGGGATTATCCCCTGTTTTCTTGGAAAAAGGGAGGATTTTCAAAAACAAGGGAGGGTCAAAACCAAATACAGATATTTAATTGTCTTACAATTGGCATGTATGATGTAATAACAGTAGCTTTTGATCAGACTACAATATTATAGTACAAAATATGCAGGCATCGATCGGGTTTGAATCAGGCTGTTTATCAATATTTGATACGTTTGTAGAGGGTCCTGGCTGTTTAACAATATTTAATAAGTTGGAAGAGGGGTCCGGACTACTTGCAGTTGAATGCGATCCTTCCGTGGTCGTAGATTTGTTGAAAAAGTCGGTGATTCTTTGTTTCAATATCATGTAACAGCGTCTGTACGAATGCGACGCAATGGAGCGTTTAAATGGTTCAACCAACGATTTTCATAATAGGTTTATTTCTTTTTCAATAAGATTTTCCGCAATTTTACTGCATGTTAAACTTAAACATTATAGATAGGGTTATAATAGCATTTTGCTTGAACAATCAGTTCTGCTACTACAGCAACCCATAGGTAAGCATGAGTGTGACACAATGACATCACATTGAAGCTGTCTATAGAACTATGTGATCGATTAACTCTCTCCGCCAAAACTACATATACGATTGTTGTTCATTTAATACCCGGATGATCGATATTGCTGAAGAACTATTTGGGGATATAAATGTAAATGCACATTATAAATCAGTACATTCACATCATTCCTTGATGCACAGACAAAATTCTTGGTACAATGATGGATTTTCATAAGGTCGCCTTTTAAGTAAGTACATGTAATGTGAGTCGGCCCAAGTCTTTGTAAAAAAATGGCGTCACACCATTTTCGCATCTAAAATGCTACTTTTTCATCATTTGATCATTACTAAGGGGTAAAGAGGTTGCCCAAACACATATGTTCGCCATACTTAGCTTTTCCGTAATTATGTAATATGCTGTTACCACGATGATATCGCATTTAGCTACAATTAATAAAGCAGTTATTAGTCTTTTAGTGTATAACGCTCAACACGCTTTGAATCTACGACATTTTCCGTTGATGACTATGTTTACAGGGCGTCAGATCATTACGTGGATATGCTCTGTCATCGTGGAACTGTTTATTCCATGTACAAACAACGGTCTACAATTACAATACTTGTCTAAAGACTTTTTCTAAAAGATTAAGCCTTAAATGTTACAGGTGTATGGCCAATGTGTTCATAAAATTGTTTCATTACATGTTTTCTCTAAACAAATGCGATTTTATTGCGATATTCACAGAAACATCCTATTTGTCATTAAAACGCAAAATGCTGTACAGAATTGACATCACATGTTATATTACACGACTTAGATGCATGCATATTGTTGTCTAATGTTTTCTTCATAAAATATGCAATAATACCACAACCCCTACCTAATTAACTTTCTACATACCCTTACAAAATTGGGTTGGGCCGGGTAGTCATTCCTGGGTTTACTATAAGGTAACCATAGTTTGTGTTCGGTTGGATAAAATTAATTCATGTTCTGTCAAATAATCAAGTTGGTGACTTAGTTTATAAAACAAAATTTTACGACAATCGCATGTTCCAATCAAACACTACGGCGATCGTCTGGGTATTAAATGAACAACCCTCGTTACTTACTTTTGCTAGGTGACAGTGAAGGAACAACAGGAATGGAAGATACCACCTTGTATATCTAACTGGAAAAACGTCAAAGGTTATACTATCCCTCTAGATAAACGTTTAGCTGCAGATGGTAGAGGTCTCCAGGGTGTTCATATTAACGAAAACTTTGCTAAACTTGCAGAATCACTATATATTGCTGATAGAAAAGTAAGTCATTTACTAGTATATATTTTAAACGCTTCTCATGGTAGATATTGTCTAAAGAAATTGTAATGAATGAAAAATATTTCACATATAGATAAATAGTCATCTTGAAGTTAATAGACATTCAAGTTGACCTTTTCACATAATTTATTTTGATTGATGACAATTCAGAAATTGCTTCAGTTTGATTCATGGTAGCTACTAATGATACCCTGGCATGAACATTTGACGACACAGTTTGAGCAGTGTTAGTTTCTTGATGAGGGATTAGTCTAGTTCCCGGTACCTAAATCTTACATTGCAGTTTAGGTCCGGCCTAGTGCAACCAAGATGGTGCCTTCCATGGGTAAAACAAGATGGCAGTTGTATGTTAGTTTATATAGGGAAATTTAGATTATTCCCCTAAAATTTGTGTTACGTGTGTGTCGTTTTGATGAAACTTTGTATGTCTAGTGCCAGGTACTACTGATTATTGATTATCTTCACAAATATGGTACACCAATGTTTCCTTTACTTCTTCTTGGCGATTTGTTGGCAGTGTTTGGCCTTCAAAAAGCCAAAAGTAACATCATCTACAGAATTTGCAAAACAATGGTTGTATATGATGCCTGACTCATTACTTTTTACTGTTCAAAAGTGATATTCATTTTTATCGGGTTAGAAGCAAAATATCGGACATTCAGCACTGTTCAAATATAAGTGGGGAACCTCTCGTATTAGGGCTGGTGTTGTGAATAAACTTCTTGCAAAGACCATGCATTTTTCCATTGATACACAAAGTCTCATCAAATCGACAAACCAACAGAACACACTGTTTAGTGAGATTATCTAAAATTGCCTATATGAACTAACTTAGATCGGCCATTTTGATTTTACCACTGTTATTATTGATTATTGGATGCTACCTATCTATCAATTCATACTGCTCATGCCCCTTTCGGGTGAACTAGCAGGTTCACGTCAGGTGCAAGATAAAAGTAATGAAAGAAGACTGGCCTGACCCAAACAACTGTAAGATTTGGGACAGGGAACCAGACTAGTTGAGGTATAAGTTAATTCTGGTCCAGAAACACTGGTTACGTGAACAATTGTTGAGAAACCAGACTTAAACCAAACAAGTAATAGAGAAGATGATTTTAGCTTATATTGTGTCTGTGTAGAATGTCTCTGACTATTTAAGGCTCGTGAAGCTGTGGAAACTCGAGCACAAACAGAACAGAAACTAGCTCAAAAGGAGAAGGAAAGAAAAGAGGAACATTTAAGGCAGCTTGCCATGAAAGCTCGTGAAGAACGTGCTGGGATACGTAGAGCTGATGGTAAATTATTAAGTACAGTCTGGTCATCGTAAATATCGGCATTGACTGTCTAATACTGGTGGTTGATCATTCACTTTGAGTGTGACACATTGTAGGTTCTATCCCAGGCCTTGATATTCTGAAAAATGCTCCTGATATAGTTAACTCCCTTGCTTCCTCAGGGAATTCTTCATGCATGATATCGAGAAGTGTTATTTACTACGAAGAAAATACAAAAACCTGAAAAAAATCCTCGCTCACTTTGCAGCTTAGGATCAATTTTAATTATAATAACTTTTTGTCAATCAGCAGCCCAAAAACTGATACATGAACCATTTTTGATTCCATATTATCAAAGTATAACCTCCTTTTCACTGTTTCTATTGCACTAGTTTGTTCTTACAAAAAGGTCCCTCAAAAACTGCTGTCTGATTCAGGGAAAAGTCAGGGACTTTTGTGTAAGAATATTTGTAGGAACCTTGGTGATAACTCTAAAAGATTTGCAAGTCTATATTCTCTCAACTTTCAGAAAAATATCCATAAGAACCTTCTTTCTTACGCAAAATTATAATTTTTATGATTAATTAATTTTGTCAGTAAACCCAGTTTTCCTGAAGAATGGCTCAAATGTATATTCCATTGTAATGTACCTTAAACATTTATGGACATTGATTACAGAAAAAGATGATGAAGTTGCTGATAGAGAAGAAATTCGACGTGAACGTCACAAAGAACGACAGAGAGATAGAAATCTTGCTAGAGCTGCACCTGATAAAAGGTTGTTTGTTTTTCCTGTTTTACTGCATTTTTTAGAGCCTGTTTACGGTGAGCGAGACATAGTCACCAGTTTTGGTGTATGTACATGCGTGCGTGCGTCCGATTTTGTCCTGTCTATAACTTACAATCTTGCTGATATATGGCAAGAATGTTTACTTCCATAAAGAGGCGTGCCGTTTCTTACCCCCAGGGTCCTATGTCAAAGGTCAAGGTCACAGTTTTAAGATCAAAGGTCAAATTGAAGCTTGTCCAGATCATTTCTTTGTCATGCATTGACCAATCTTTCTAATATTTGACATAAATGTTAACCTCTATGAGGTGAAGTGTCATGCCCAATCATCAGATTATTATCTTAAAGGTCAAGGTCACAGTTGAAGGTCAAATTGAAACTTGTTTGGACCATATCTTTGTCCTGTATTGACCAATCTTTCTTATATTTGACATGAATGTTCACATTCATTACATTCATAAGCGGATTGTCATGACCAACACACAGGGTCCTATTTCAAAGGTCAAGGTCACAAGTGGAGGCCATTACTTTATAACCTCTCTGGAGTTGCAGTGGGGGAGACAAGCGTATTTTTAAAAAACAATATCTTGTTTTCACTTGTTCTCTAAATCTTTAACAAATGACAGAACCTACTTCATGGCAACTCTGAGCGTGCATGGCATGAAAAAGACATCACACATAAAATTTGAGGCTATAGTGGGGTATTTTAATTTAATTTTGGTCTGTGCATGTCTCCACCGGTTGATGTTAGTAACATACAAGGACATTCAACTTCCTACACCTACTATAACAAAATCATACCGGTAATTGTTTATGCCACAAAATACTGACATGTAGGTAACCAAACTTACTTAACTTGATTATTTTTTGTTTGTTACAGATCTCGCATTCAGAAGGATCGTGAAAGAGACATTAGTGAAAAGATAGCTCTAGGTTTGCCTAATACAGGTGGTGGTCAGCAGGAACAGTTTGATGCTAGACTCTTCAATCAGTCAAAGGTGATCTTAACTCAACACGATATCATTGTACACTTAGCAACTTTTCTAAGTCCACACTTAAATTATTGAAGATAATTTTGTCAAACTCGCTTGTAGTCAAATGAAATTTGGAGTTAACTTGCGTGTTTTATAGGTTTGTAGAATTGAACAACAAAAAGTCGAGTTTGATTGATATGTATGGCATGAACACGCATATAACATTAAAACAAAAGAGAGTAAAATTCGCAAATAGAGGTTTTGATATGTTGGATGACCACCATGTAGTCGGATGTTTCTATAGACAGTCAAGGGTGCGAGTTAGAAGCATTGCTAATGAAAAGACTCATTGAACTTTACCTTTAAAAGTTAAAGTTGACGTTCGTATTCTGCGTAGAGCGATTTTACGTCATAACGTAACAATATCGTAACAATACAAACTAAACGCTCTCGCAATCAGCATAATACGACTAGCAAGTTATATGTTTACCTTGCATTAAACACATAGACATTAACACGTTGAAAAGCAATCAGGCGTGGATGCTAAGATAATTATTCTTGATTTTCGACACAAAATGTTGCGTACTGACGTCACTTAACATTTTCGGAAATCATTTGACGCATAACTGTGATAACTAAATCGTTTTAAAACTTTTTCATACACGATGAGTCATTGGACATAAAGTGGTGGTATTTGAAACACACTTCAGGGATATATAAACGTGTGGCGTCACAAAAGCATGAACTGCATGTCAATCTCGTGACGAACAATCCACTTGACTTACGACCAATTCGTTACGTGAATTATTATGAATTCGTTGTACAAACTTCACATAAGAAATTTTGCCACTTCGCTGTATATAACAAGAAAGTTATGGATAAATGAAAATGAGGACTTAGAAAAGTTGTTAAGTATATTTCTTTATTTAACATTATTTATCTGCCCTGTGACATACACACTTCCCTTGTTGACATAGAACATGCAGTGTTAAAGTACCTTATCTGAAAACATTACTTGGGATCGAATGTGAGGCCTGTCCTGATAAGATCACTGTTATTAGACAGTGTGTATCCAATTATGCCAAATTATGCTAGGCTGCCATGAAATCTGGTTTTCGTGCTGTTGCTTTGGAACTTGCAACTCTTGTTCTTTGCATGGAAATAATAGCAGACTTGGCTATAATTAAACATTGAGATCGAACGACATTGTATAATTAACAGGCAAGATAGAAAGTGTAATAATTGTGATTTAAACGATGTGGAAGATTGGTTTCATTTTGTTCTTATATGTTGTTTATATAGAAGTCTACGAGTATTCTATATTCCCAAGTATTATAACCAAAGACCACTTGTTTTTAAGTACATTGAATTTCTTCAAACTAGCAATAAGTCTGCTTTGATGAAGCTCAACATATTTAGTACAAAGGCATTCATAATACGAAATTAATGTAATAATATGTCACTACATTAAGCGTTTGCAGGATGTCTTAATGATCATGTTATATATGTCTTTTTTATCTTACGTTTTTTCTTTCTTTTTGTATGCTATGTTTATATTTATGTATATATGTAAGACTAGAAGCTATGTATGCTTTGTCTTTAATAAACTTTCTGTTCTGTTCTGATAAAAAGTTTTTGAAATTTTTGGAGGATAGATTTTCATATTGTCCAATATAAAACATTGATGGTTGTTCATAAATACAGGGTATGGATAGTGGATTTGGTGATGATGAAGCATATAACGTCTATGATAAAGCTTGGAGATCTGATAAAGATGCTGCTGGTCATATATATAGACCATCCAGAAACAAAGATAGAGATACATATGGTGATGATCTCGATGAACTTATTAAAACAAACAGGTTAGATGCATTTGTTATTCCCGATGTTCCTGCCTAGTCGGTTGAGAGCATTGCTACCAACCATACTTTTACAAAATTATGCCCCCCCTATAATGATTTGATTAACCCGAAAATTGTACCCCTTGAAATATACGCGCTATACAGTATACTAGCATTGCTTTGAACATGTTGTTGGCACTGCTAGTTGGTCGGATGATGACTTAAGATTGCTTTGTCAAAGGATTTCAAACTTGACATGGTGGTTGGCCAACCACAGAAGATGACCCCTACCAACTTCAAGGTATAAGGATGATGTTGCTGTGACCTTTAACATTAATCACTGACTATATGACTGCTATATATCATTAACATTTCTTGTTAATTCTGAAAGTCACGCTGACTTGTAATATAAATGATTTGACCAAATGTTTTCCAGTCAATTAAGTTTTTTACGAGCAATGTGTTGAATGTATTTTACACTCATCCCCTGTTGTGTACATGATTGCAGATTTCATGGGTGTTGTCTTTTCTTTCAGGTTTGTTCCAGACAAAGGTTTCACAGGTGCTGATGCTAGTCGACGAAGGGATGGACCTGTGCAGTTTGAACGATATGAAGAAGAAGATCCTTTTGAACTTGTTAAGTTCTTGAAGGAAGCCAAAACTGGACAGAAACGTGGAATCGATGACTCTCGATCAAATCGTGATTATGAAAGAAAGAAAAGACGAGAATAGCATCTAGTTACTATTTTTATAGTAAATATTGCAAATCTTTGTATAGGTACAGAGGTCCTACAACTATTAAAATCTTGACTTGCTGCACTAAATAAACTTTAATTGAAGTACTTATTTGACTAAGTTATAGTCTTTAAAATTACTTAAGCTTAACAATGTATGAAACAGAATTTGGGTGTAGGGATGAATGCTCATCAGACATGGCACCAAAAACAAACTTTTATCTCGTTTTGTTGATTTGGCATAATGCTTCATTAGGATCCCTGTAAAACTCAATCAAAGCTGGCACAGGTCAAGTTTTGGACAAGTCGAGTCACTTCCAGTCAAGTTTTGGACAAGTCGAGTCACTTCAGGTCAAGTTTCAGACAAGTCAAGTCACTTCAGGTCAAGTTTTGGACAAGTCGAGTCACTTCAGGATAAGTTTTGGACAAGTTGAGTCACTTCAGGTCAAGTTTACAAATATCATAACTTTACATAAGAGCGGAAATGGAACTCGTTAGTCAGATATATGTATGTCAACATTCTAATATCTTTCATGTGTTAGTCTGATACAGTGCCCACCAAAAATAAGTATCCAGACGTTATTTCCCCATTTACTTGACTATTTAACACTATTTGCAGAACAGAGAAGCACCAATGTTTTTGAAGAATATGAATATTTTTTTGTTGATCAAGTGTAAAGACAATAGATTGACTGCTACCCTAGATGTAAAATATTAAGTTTCTTTGCCTGGGTTGAAAGGCAACTTGGTTACAAGAAGGCGGAAAATGCAGCCCCTTGGACCCTATGGTTATTTTAATTCAAAACAATTTCATCAATATTTTTATCTCAGTTTTTACTTGTTTAGTTACTGTAGTTTCAGGAATTACTATAGTTGTTGCTCTCTGATATACAGATATTGAAAATTTTAACCAATTATAATTCTGCATCTGTCAAAAAGTGTATACTTATTTTTGATGGGCACTGTATATGTATGACAACATTCTATTACCTGTTCATGTGTTAGTAAGGTATATGTATGTCAACATTCTATTACCTGTTCATGTGTTAGTAAGGTATATGTATGTCAACATTCTATTACCTGTTCATGTGTTAGTAAGGTATATGTATGACAACATTCTATTACCTGTTCATGTGTTAGTAAGGTATATGTATGTCAACATTCTATTACCTGTTCATGTGTTAGTAAGGTATATGTATGACAACATTCTATTACCTGTTCATGTGTTAGTAAGGTATATGTATGACAACATTCTATTACCTGTTCATGTGTTAGTAAGGTATATGTATGACAACATTCTATTACCTGTTCATGTGTTAGTAAGGTATATGTATGTCAACATTCTATTACCTGTTCATGTGTTAGTAAGGTATATGTATGACAACATTCTATTACCTGTTCATGTGTTAGTAAGGTATATGTATGACAACATTCTATTACCTGTTCATGTGTTAGTAAGGTATATGTATGACAACATTCTATTACCTGTTCATGTGTTAGTAAGGTATATGTATGACAACATTCTATTACCTGTTCATGTGTTAGTAAGGTATATGTATGTCAACATTCTATTACCTGTTCATGTGTTAGTAAGGTATATGTATGACAACATTCTATTACCTGTTCATGTGTTAGTAAGGTATATGTATGACAACATTCTATTACCTGTTCATGTGTTAGTAAGGTATATGTATGTCAACATTCTATTACCTGTTCATGTGTTAGTAAGGTATATGTATGTCAACATTCTATTACCTGTTCATGTGTTAGTAAGGTATATGTATGACAACATTCTATTACCTGTTCATGTGTTAGTAAGGTATATGTATGACAACATTCTATTACCTGTTCATGTGTTAGTAAGGTATATGTATGACAACATTCTATTACCTGTTCATGTGTTAGTAAGGTATATGTATGACAACATTCTATTACCTGTTCATGTGTTAGTAAGGTATATGTATGACAACATTCTATTACCTGTTCATGTGTTAGTAAGGTATATGTATGACAACATTCTATTACCTGTTCATGTGTTAGTAAGGTATATGTATGACAACATTCTATTACCTGTTCATGTGTTAGTAAGGTATATGTATGACAACATTCTATTACCTGTTCATGTGTTAGTAAGGTATATGTATGACAACATTCTATTACCTGTTCATGTGTTAGTAAGGTATATGTATGACAACATTCTATTACCTGTTCATGTGTTAGTAAGGTATATGTATGACAACATTCTATTACCTGTTCATGTGTTAGTAAGGTATATGTATGTCAACATTCTATTACCTGTTCATGTGTTAGTAAGGTATATGTATGACAACATTCTATTACCTGTTCATGTGTTAGTAAGGTATATGTATGTCAACATTCTATTACCTGTTCATGTGTTAGTAAGGTATATGTATGACAACATTCTATTACCTGTTCATGTGTTAGTAAGGTATATGTATGTCAACATTCTATTACCTGTTCATGTGTTAGTAAGGTATATGTATGTCAACATTCTATTACCTGTTCATGTGTTAGTAAGGTATATGTATGACAACATTCTATTACCTGTTCATGTGTTAGTAAGGTATATGTATGACAACATTCTATTACCTGTTCATGTGTTAGTAAGGTATATGTATGTCAACATTCTATTACCTGTTCATGTGTTAGTAAGGTATATGTATGTCAATATTTTTATCCGCCAGGTTTTACATTTGTATAAGTCTACATGATGTTGTAATGTGTGAAGATTCATGCAAAATATCAATAAATTTGCTTTATTGTGTAAGTAAAAATATAGTAATAAAATTGTAATCGATTCCAGACGAATAAAATTAGTTTGTTGTATTATTTAAGTGCATGACCGTTTACACACTGTCAATAACGTAAAAAATAGTAATTAGTTTATTCATCAGTCAGTTGCATCCACAACCCTCCCACCCCAGGGAATTGGCGGTTGATAACGAGAGAAAAGCCGTTTTTACCTTAAAGTCCAGTTAGGTATTTTGACAGTGACGTCATCGTTTATGTATACCCAAAAGATTAAATCCATTGCTTAAATAGGTAGAGTTTAGTTTGGTATTGAACTGTTGGCATAAGCCTTTATACTTGTTTTACACCGAACTAGTGGATTGTTCCACTGCGTCACTCTATTTTTATCCTAACTGGACTGTACCCTTGTTTACGCAACATTATGAACACTGTCTAGACTGAAGATTGAATGGTTCCCAAACTTGAAACCGGACCACGGCATCAGTCCGACCGAAATAATCCCATAGATATTTTTTCAGCATAGATATTATGTGTCCAGCGATTAGAACTGCATAACGAAGAAAACTAGACGGGTAACACTTGTTCCTGTCGATCTACGTTAAAGTATAGATAGAATATTTAACCCGGACTATACTGTTCGAAACACTTCTGTTTTTTCGGTGGTAAGTACTTTCAAAGCGATAATGTATGAAGTCATCCCGTTTTCATCTACTTTTAGCTCGTGGTCTTGACCCTGAAATTCTAACGCCTGCTATGAAAAGAACACTGTGTATTCTTTTCAATATATGGATAACTTTGTCGACTCTGATAAGCCAATACAATACCATTGAGATATTTTCTGTACGTGACCAGACTATATATAGGAGAAATATCTATGATCCTACCAAGAAGTTGACATTCGTTAAGCAACATGAGTTAGTAGCCTGTTTCATTATGTGTGCTGTTGTTTTAATTATCAAATAGAATCCTCCAAATAAACGAAACTTCCCTTGGTTAAGTTGAAGTTTGGTTGGGATTCTTTATAGTCGTTATAACACTGAAGTGATCAAATGAGATGTGCGCGCGTCGCCCAATGCTAAACCTCACTATTTAAGCCAAATACTTTTTACAGGCACTGAACCTTTCAAACCCACGGAAGAATATCAGAACTCTTTAACAGCTTCTGAATAAAGACTGTAATATAAGTACATTTATCATAATTATGAGGGATAACCCTCAAAAACTGTTTGCAATAGATTACCATATGTAACTATACTTATAGACATATGTTTTGCACTGGTTTTTAGCTCACCTGTCACATAGTGACAAGGTGAGCTTTTGTGATCAATCTTCGTCGTCCCTTCGTCCATCAACAATTGCTTGTGTACACTCTAGAGGCAACAGTTCTGATTTAATCTTCATGAAACTTGGTCAGAATATTGTTCTCCATTAAATCTAGCCCAAGTTCGAAACTGGGTCATGTGGGCTCAGAAACTAGGTCAAATCTTAGAAAAACCTTGTGTACACTCCAGAGGTTACCGGTTTGATCCAATCTTTATGAAACTTGGTCAAAATGATGATCTCCATGAAATCTAGGCCAAGGCTGAAAATGGGTCATGTGGGTCAAAAACTAGGTCACTAGGCTTAATCTTAGAAAAACCTTGTGTACACCCAAGAGGTCACCGTTTTTATGCAATCTTCATGAAACTTGGTCAGAATGTTTTCTCCATGAAATCTAGGCCAAGGCTGAAAATGGGTTATGTGGGGTCAAAAACTAGGTCACTAGGTTAAATCTTAGAAAAACCTTGTGTGCACTCTAGATGTCACCAAATTGATCCAATATTCATGAAACTTGGTCAGAATGTTGTTCTCCATGAAATCTAGGCCAAGTTCGAATCTGGATTATGTGGGGTCAAAAACTAGGACCAATGTGCAACAGGTGAGCGACCTAGGGCCCTTTGGGCCCTCTTGTTTAATCTTAATAACTTATTTAATTTTGGACCAATTTCAACTAAATTTGTTTTATTTTGTTGTTAGGCCTGATTAATGACTGATATACTCTTAAACATAGGTGGCGCCATATTGTTTTACTGCTATTGACGTCACAAAGTGAAATGTCAGGGAGTCCTTTAATTTTTCTTCGTAAATACGCTTACAAGCCTTCTTTAACGCCAGTCACATAAAACGCCAACATTTTTTTTTATAATTTTCTTGATGTTGACGTCAGCATCGGACGTCAAATAATGACAGTATTTCGCTTTCAGTAAATTAAAAATTCAAATCACCCTGGTACAGATTTTATGTTGATGTGGTGTCCGATAACAAACCACCATGGTACAACCGAGCATACAGGAACATGACGTCCTTGTAAATCAACACTTCAATGGGATGGAAAATTTGTTGCCTCCCTAATACATTAGTGCTTCAAAGTTTCATAACGTTTTGTCTGGAACAACCCGCACCACTTTGGAAAAGTGTAGAACGTCAATGTTTTCACACTAATTAAATGCCGTATTATTCCTCATTTGATAGTATATAAATTAAGTATAACTGTTCCAAAACGTTCATTAGATACTTATTTAACGAATGAGATCAAATCACAGATATATAATTTCAATACAAGTTAAGAAAAATGCTAATGTTTTGCCCTTGCCAGGATATGAATACTGTGCACAACCTTTGTCCTTGAGTAATATATGTGAGCATTTAATCACTTTGAAACAGTGTTATAACACAGGACCTTGCAATTCAACAAAGTTCACTCAAAATAAATCATTCACAATATAATTATATAGAAATCCTAAGGAGTGCAACAAACTGATTATTCCCTTTGGGTACCCCTTTGACAAAAAACTGACTTATCTTACAAAAAACAGCTTGGTTGATCATTCATATGATTGGCACAGTCAAAGGAGATAATAACAATACCGAATATAGCCTTACATCAAACGACCCGTACATAAAATCGTCAAATATCGGCTTTTTCCGATTTTATTTGTTGATTTAACAAAAATATCCATCGTCGCCTCCATTGAGTGCCGTCACAGATTCAGTACCGTTGTGTATACTGTAATTAAAAGATAAAATCACAACTTATAATTTTTACACAAACCAAACTGCAAGTTGGGAAAACCCAGGCAGCGAGCCTTTAAGGTGCGTACACACAGTAAATTTTGATGTATACATCTCGACCTTTAAGTCGAGATGTAATGGTTATTGACCGAGCATAAGGTATTCCTTAATATGAACAACTCGCACAGACGCGCACTTGAAAACGTGAACACCGAGAAGGATGGGTTGAATGACGTCAATTGAATCATTGTGTCTCGCGAGATGAAACACTGCAACGAATTGAAGCTTGTCTGAAGGATATCTTGCACTGGGTGAAAGAAAATTTGCTGAAACTTAACGCCGAAAACACTTGAGGTACATGTAATACTGTTTGTACCGAAAAGGAATGCCAGTTCAGTCGACACTCTCAAGGTAAAAGTTGGTGATGCTGTGATCAGACCAACGTCGATGGCGAGAAACCTCGGGGCCATGTTGGATTCGCATTTGGGCATGGACAAACATGTAAACCCTGTCTCACAGTCGTGTTTTATGCACATCCGACAAATAGGTCAAATCAGACAATACTTGACTGTTGATGCAACAAAATCTCTGATTAATTCTTTAGTAACATCGAGACTGGGTGACTGCAATTTATTACTATGTGGCACCCCGAAAATCATTCTGAATAAACTACAAATTATTCAAAATACAGCTGCCTGCCTCATCTCACGGACACTGCGTTACAATCACATCACTCCTGTACTGAAGGATCTTCACTGGCTACCTGTACAGTACAGGGTAGAGTACAAGGTCTTTACTCATGTTTTCAAAGCACTACATGGAAAATCGCCTGGCTACATCAGAAGTATGTTGGAAGTATATGCTCCACAAAGACAGCTAAGATCTCAAAATGATTCTGTTCTTCTAGTTATGCCAAGGACAAGGACTGTGACTTACGGTGACCGATGTTTCACAGCTGCTGCACCGAAACTCTGGAATGCACTGCCCACAGCGCTCAGAGACAGTAAAACACCACCGTCCTTCAAAGCCCAGAAAACGCACTATTTTACTACAGCTTATTCATGCTGACTGTGTGTATGTTCCCACTGACTGTGTGTATGTTCCCACTAACTTGGTGCCCTATCATTTGGCCCAACGACCCACATGTTCCCAGGACTATAAGCCCCCTCCACACCTATCGGTAGATCCCTACTACTAAGTTTAGTAGGACCCCGTCTACAGGGTTAAGTTGAGCCCCGTCTACTGGGTAAAGAAGAGCCCCGCCTAAGTTGATGAATAGATCCCTTCTAATAGGTTTAGTAGGGCCCCGTCTACTGGGTTATGTAGAGACCCGTCTACTGGATTACGTAGAGCCTCGTTTCAAATTGTGGTAAGGTCTTGAAGAAGGTAATACTATGTTATTTCTTCGACCTTTGTAACTCATATGGTGATAGTAACTTAATGTCATTTGTGAGTCACCCTCCTTTTAAAGGAAGTATCACTATTCCTTTAAGGGTTAAGGACACGTGGTAATGGTACTTGACGTTTCCTTGTCCTTGTTGAGTTTCACATTCAGTTAATACCCCTACAGATAATAAAATCGTTGTACACCACTATTTTATTATAGCATTTGAAGTATTTCTTTATACCATGTCTCCTAAGTTTTATCTTGCATTTCGTTTCGGCAATATGATACTGATGGGAGATTAAATAGCTTTGATAAAAAATTGTATATTTTATGTACATGATATATTGTTTTAACCATGTATTAGTCATGACTGTACATCACGTTTGAACGTGTGCATACATGAAAAAAGGCTATATAAATATGGTCGAATAATAATAATAACCAGTCACGCTCCCAGTGCTGTAACCTGTCCAGGTCACCTTGTAGGGCTTTGGCATCTTCTGTATAGCGAATTGTCCTGTACTAGAGACTATCGTCAGCGAACAAGTCAAGTGGGATGTGGATGTTGCCCGAAGTGGGAGGTCATTAATGTACTGCAAGAAGAGGAGGGGTCCGATGACTGATCCCTGGGTTACGCCGACGGTGACTGGTGCTGTGTTGGATGACTGTACTTCGTCCAGTACTTGCTGGGTTCTGTTTGCCAGGTCAGGAAGCTATATATATATTTATCCAACGCAGCAGGTTCCCTCTTATGCCGTTGTACTGTAGCTTGAGTGCTAGTCTCTCGTTGGGAGCCTTGTCGACGGCTTTGCTAAAATCCAGAAGAACGGCGTCGATCTGTTCTCCGTAATCTATGCCTTTAGCTAGGTCATGGAGCGCAATAATTAGCAGCTGCTGGCTCTCAGTAGACCTCTTCTTCCGGAACCCATGTTGTTGGTCGGGTAGTATCTGATAATTGCCGAGATGGGTCAGGATCTTGCTGTGAGGTTTATGCTCTATCAGCTTACTGCACACTGAGGTGAGCGAGATCGATGGGCCGATAGTTGACAGGGTCACTGTGGTCTCCCTTTTTGTAGATGTGTGTGACGTGATGTAACGGCACCCTGTGATACTGAGGCATTGAAGATGAGCGCCAATGGTGGAGTCAGTTCTTCAGCGTAGTCATTCAGGAACTTGACTGGGATCTGGGCCCGTCGCTTTGTGTGGATCCAAGCCGACTAGGAGATTCCTCACACTCTCCTTGTCTATACTGAAGCTGTGTATGTCTGGATGATGGCTATGTCGGCGTGATGGCATGTCATTGAGGTTTTTCTTGGTTAAGACACTACTGAACTGTTTGTTGAGGATGGATGCTTTGGTGGCTGGGTCGCTGTGGGTCACACCGTCGGTCCTCAAGGGTGATATGAAACTTGTTCCCCTTAACTAGAGAGTACAGTTTCTTCGGGTTGCGGTCTGTGGTAACCATGTCGTAGATGTAGCGGTTGTATGTCTTCCTACATTCGTAACCCGGCATGTCCTTCCGTGCCTGCTTGTAGCGGTTGATGTCAGCTTCAATTCCAGTGGTCCTGGCGCTACAGAATGCCCTCTTCTTAATCGTTGATAGTCGTTTGGCTTTCCCCGATATCCATGGCTGGTTGAAGCGTCTGGATGACATCTTTGATGGTACATGCGTTTGTATGGTAGTGGTGACAAAGTCCCTGAATGTGTTCCATAATGTGTCTATGTCAGTGGTATGGGAGTAGCGCGAGACAAACTCGTTGCTGAAGTCCTGGACGGCTGTACTCTCAGCCATTTTCCAATTTTGTGACCGCAGATTTGGCCGCACATGCCCGCAGTATAAACATGTCCCGAGCGACCCGAACAGACGGGTGTTTTAAAGTGTTCGTAAACGGAAGTAGGTGGTTTGGTAAAGTTTCAAAACAATAAAAACAAATTTGTTTGCATTGATTATCAACGAAATGGCTATGTTCGATGTTCATATTGCTACTCAAGCATTTCTGTACTTCTCTTTTATGATCGCTGGCTTTGTCATCGCCATACCTGTTGGAGTCACAAGGGTAAACGTTCAAGTTTGCAACTTCTAGTTTTTGGTATTTTAGTCTACTTTCACTTTGCATGTTATTAATTTGCAGGGCTTTCTCTCGCTGTGGTATACTGGATGGTTTAGGGAAATCCGTTAATCAAGACATTGAAAAAATGACGATCTACGTGTATATCGCATGCATTACTTAACAAAGTAACAAAAACTTAACAGCTGAATAAAGTTATTAGCATTCTACCTTTTGCTATATTCCTGCAATAAATATGAAGTGGGTGGTGTAAAATGGATTACAGTCGTTTCGTACACTAGTAGTTTCGTATTCTCTAAAATTCGGTCGTTTCGTACACCGTCGGTCGGTTGATTCGTATACTGTTGAAAACTGTCGGTTGTTTCGTACACTCCTATTGTATAATATACAATAAGAGTGTACGAAACAACCGACAGTTTTCAATATAATATGTTTTTATCGTAGATGGCCCTGTTTCAGTGACGGACCTGTTTCGGTGACCGGTTTTTCCTTGTGTCATACTCTGTTTTGAAGATTTCTATGATGCCAAAATTGAATGCATGTTCAACTCTAACCTTATTGCTGTCCATGCTGTTATCAAAAAGAAAAAAAATGATTCTAAGACCTAAGTGACCATTTGTTTTTAATATCCTATGGTATTATTAACAAAATTCTTATGAATTTTTATAGGGTTTCTTAAAAGTACCCTAAAATGACCCAAAATGCAATAATTAAAATGTTCTTGGAGACATTTATTTTCTGTCATCTCAGTCTTCGACGTAAATGGGTTGCCCGATGTCCGGGACAAGTCATTTTCCCGTCGGACAACCTCGTTCTAAATGAACAATGTCCGCCCGGACAAGGTCGAAAATTTAGGAAAGAAAGAAAATCTAATCCTCATAAACCGTCGATAACACAAAAATTTACCCAAAACTCCAAAATAGTAGTATAAAAATGGGTTTTAGATCATTTAATTAAATAATTTCGCGTCCCTGAGACGGTGCGTACGTAATTTCTTCTCTCAATCGGTGCGCACCTAGATTTTTGCATCGTGATTCTGACTTCGTAAACAATTGAAAGTCGTTACTTTTTAAAGTTTTTTCGTCCGTTTTAGCATGAAATGAGTATGTTTTTAACCAAACCTGACAGATTTCAAACTAGAAATAACGTAAATATATGCCACATTACTCTTGATTGTACCATGCGAGGTAAATTTCACAAATTGTAATTTGTTGTTGTTTTAACTTCTCAGACTCAGTGTTCCTGTAAGGAATTAAAGCTTACTATAGAAGACTAAGTCTTCTATAGTAAGCTTTAATTCCTTACAGGAACACTGGGATGAGAAGGCCAAGGATGATGATGATGAAGAGGATGAGATGGAAATGTTTGAAGATGCAGTGTTCGCCATGATTATGAGCCGAAATTAAATGAAAATTGGAATAAAGATCAAAATTTTGTTATTTTTTGTTAGCTCACCTGTCACAAAGTGACAAGGTGAGCTTTTGTGATCGCTCTTCGTCCGTCCATCGTCCGTCCATCGTCCGTCCGTTCACAATTGCTTGTGAACACACTAGAGGTCACAAATTTAGCCTGATCATTATGAAACTTGATCACAATGATCATCTCCATAAAATCTAGGTCAAGTTCGATATTGGGTCATCTGGGGTCAAAAACTAGGTCACTAGGTCAAATCAAAGGAAAACCTTGTGAACACACTAGAGGTCACAAATTTAGCCTGATCATTATGAAACTTGATCACAATGATTATATCCATAAAATCTAGGTCAAGTTCGATATTGGGTCATCTGGGGTCAAAAACTAGGTCACTAGGTCAAATCAAAGGAAAACCTTGTGAACACATTAGAGGTCACAATTTGAGCCTAATCTTTTTGAAACTTGATCACAATGATCATTTCTGTAAAATCTAGGTCAAGTTCGATATTGGGTCATCTGGGGTAAAAAACTAGGTCAAATCAAAGGAAAACCTTGTGAACACATTAGAGGTCACAATTTGATCCTAATCTTTATGAAACTTGATCACAATGATCATCTCTGTAAAATCTAGGTCAAGTTCGATATTGGGTCATCTGGGGTCAAAAACTAAGTCACTAGGCCAAATCATTGAAAAACCTTGTGAACACATTAGAGGTCACACTTTGTGACTAATCTTTATGAAAATTGATCACAATGATCATCTCTATAAAATCTAGGTCAAGTTCGATATTGGGTCATCTGGGGTCAAAAACTAGGTCACAAGGCCAAATCATTGAAAAAGCTTGTGAACACACTAGAGGTCACAATTTGAGACTAATCTTTATGAAAATTGATCACGATGATCATCTCTATAAAATCTACGTCAAGTTCGATATTGGGTCATCCAGGGTCAAAAACTGGGTCACAAGCCTTTGAAGGCCAAATCATTGAAAAAGCTTGTGAACACACTAGAGGTCACAATTTGAGCCTAATCTTTATGAAACTTGATCACACTGATCATCACTATAAAATTTTGGTCAAGTTCGATATTGGGTCATCCGGAGTCAAAAACTAGGTCACGAGGCCAAATCATTGAAAAAGCTTGTGAACACACTAGAGGTCACAATTTTGACCTTATCTTTATGAAACTTGATCACAATGATCATCATTATAAAATTTAGGTCAAGTTCGATATTGGGTCATCTGGGGTCAAAACTAGGTCACGAGGCCAAATCATTGAAAAATCTTGTGAACACACTAGAGGTCACAATTTTGACTCTATCTTTATGAAACTTGGTCACAATGTTTATCTCTATAAAATCTAGGTCAAGTTAGATACTGTGTCATTTGGGCCAAAATCTAGGTCACTAGGCCAAACAGGTGAGCGACCCAGGGCCCTTTGGACCCTCTTGTTTTTAATGTTTCTATCAACTTGATGAGAGGTTGTTCATACCACTTTACTATGCTTTAATTGTTCAACACATTTGGTCAATAAAAGTCACTACTATTATGTCGGACAATGTGAAGCTTAGGGGGACAAGGTTGAATTTTAGGTGGATTGTCCCCCAGGACAAGGTGCCAAAAAAAGTTACCTCGAAGACTGTCATCTGCTGATCTAAGTTACATAATCTAAACAAGTTCTGTACACGTTTTAATGTACATAATTACTCCAAAAGTTAGTAACCGCCTTATGGTGTGCTTGGTACCATTTAGGGTCATTCAAGAAATATTGGCGTAATATGGCGATAATTAAAACAAATGCAAATTAAAAAATAACCTTGTCATATATATTTCTGAAAACTACAGAATGTTAGCTTTAATATGGTACCAATATTATTGTTTTTCAACCAGAAAAAAAAAAGTTATTACTTATTTTTGCACTAAAATCTAGAGGGACGCCAGTTTTAATACGGTCCATCTTCATCAACTGCTTCAGGCACAGCGAAAAAATATCAATTTATATTTTAAATTCATTTATTTCATAGTTAATAGTTTCAACTTTATTTGGGTATCCTATTTTGTTTCTGAAATTTTAATTAATAGACTGTATTTTGGATATTAATGCTAAAGGTCACTGAAACTGGTCCAATTCATTTTCTGTAATATAATTCAATGGAGAGCATTAAACGATAGATTCCTGTGATTATTTCAAATAATATGAAGGAATTTTAGTTCAGATCCAAGCACAATAACGTAAAGTTAAAGTAAGGATCAAGCATAAATTTATTTTCAATATATTCCAACAGTAAAAAGGGTTTAGACTCTGAATTGGTTAATAGTTTTCTATTTAGATCTAATATCAAATAATTTATGAATAAATAATTATAGAAAAGAAATAAAATTAATTATATAAGTAATGTTATAGTAAATGAACATGTAATATCTCTCTCATTACAGAAATAAATAATTCAAAAGCGTATATAGATGTATTATGAGTAACCGCAATGTTGAATTTTGCAAAAGTGCATATATACATTTAGATCTGTATTACTATCATGAGTTTTAAAATACGCCAAAAAGCCTGTGACATATAGGTCCATTGGGCTGGGTGCTTTCTGTTTTATAATATAATCACTTGTAAATATATGTTAAACACATGTCACGTTAATAAACTATTTACTGCGTACATGTTACATGTTATAAATAAAATGTATGTTCTGTATAAATTGTCCATGTTCTTTATTAGCTCACCTGTCACAAAGTGACAAGGTGAGCTTTTGTGATCGCTCTTCGTCCGTCGTCCGTCCGTCGTCCGTCCGTCCGTTCAGAATTGCTTGTGAACACACTAGAGGTCACAAATTTAGCCTGATCATTATGAAACTTGATCACAATGATCATCTCCATAAAATCTAGGTCAAGTTCGATATTGGGTCATCAGGGGTCAAAAACTAGGGCACTAGGTCAAATCAAAGGAAAACCTTGTGAACACATTAGAGGTCACAATTTGAGCCTAATCTTTATGAAACTTGATCACAATGATCATCTCTGTAAAATCTAGGTTAAGTTCGATATTGGGTCATCTGGGGTCAAAAACTAGGTCACTAGGCCAAATCATTGAAAAACCTTGTGAACACATTAGAGGTCACAATTTGTGACTTATCTTTATGAAAATTGATCACAATGATCATCTCTATAAAATCTAGGTCAAGTTCGATATTGGGTCATCTGGGGTCAAAAACTAGGTCACAAGGCCAAATCATTGAAAAAGCTTGTGAACACACTAGAGGTCACAATTTGAGACTAATCTTTATGAAAATTGATCACAATGATCATCTCTATAACATCTACGTCAAGTTCGATATTGGGTCATCTGGGGTCAAAAACTAGGTCACAAGCCTTTGAAGGCCAAATCATTGAAAAAGCTTGTGAACACACTAGATGTCACAATTTGAGCCTAATCTTTATGAAACTTGATCACACTGATCATCACTATAAAATTTTGGTCAAGTTCGATATTGGGTCATCCGGAGTCAAAAACTAGGTCACGAGGCCAAATCATTGAAAAAGCTTGTGAACACACTAGAGGTCACAATTTTGACCTTATCTTTATGAAACTTGATCACAATGATCATCATTATAAAATTTAGGTCAAGTTCGATATTGGGTCATCTGGGGTCAAAAACTAGGTCACGAGGCCAAATCATTGAAAAATCTTGTGAACACACTAGAGGTCACAATTTTGACTCTATCTTTATGAAACTTGGTCACAATGTTTATCTCTATAAAATCTAGGTCAAGTTAGATACTGTGTCATTTGGGCCAAAATCTAGGTCACTAGGCCAAACAGGTGAGCGACCCAGGGCCCTTTGGACCCTCTTGTTAAAGTGTATCGACAGTCATTCAATGTCAAAATAATTACTTGCATCGTTTTTAATATGATACTTGACTACCTTAATTGCAAATTAAAACTTTGGATGGGTTCCGTGTATTTTGATTCAATTGTCGAAAAATAAACTATTCTTAAAGTTTCATAGGGTGTTCTAGAACACTTTCGTATGAAAATGGACAATTTGCATGTCGAATAAATCACAGAAAGAAATTCTGTTAAAACTAAAGTGAAAAATTATCTTATGGATATGAAAGCATAATTTAAAGTTTTTAAAAAAATATCTTCCGATATAGCTCTCTATATATACACTTTAAACGTGCATATTTTTACGGTTTCATGTTCTTATAAAATGTGCTGATTTGTTGCATGTTCATGTTGTCAGCTTCGGATACTTTAAGATTATGCTGATTGATATTAACGTTAGTCACTACGTGGTATATGCATTGTTAATTGATATATGTTTTATATGTATTTAAAAATGAAATCAATTAAAAAACTGATATGATTATTTTTTGTTTATACGTCGTCAATTAGTTATCAAAATAAAACTAGCACAAACTACTCTCTACATGACATTCTTAAATATGTGTTCAATTCATTTGCCGAGCGAAGCGAGCCGAATTTATTTACAAATGTAAAACATTGCACTTCTAACCAGCACCACTTAAATTGGTGTAAAAGAGGTACGTTTGCGCCCGATGCAAACCTTAGTTATGACCATGTAGTGGTCCGGTGTATTTGTTAACCTAGAACGTTTCTGAAAGCACGCAATTAAACCACTGAATACACTTTCAACATTGACAAAATCAGAAAGCGAAGGGAGCTAGATAAACATTATTTATATTATTTGAACACCATGCCAAAACATATTCTGTATTTGATAGTATTCACTTATAGGTGTATCTATGTAGCCTATAGAAACTATTTTTCTAATTGATAATAGTCACTGATACAGCTGTTGTGAAGGCGAAGCCAGCTAGAAAAAGCATTAAGGGGAAGCTTGAACGATTATTCATGCTC
The DNA here is from genome assembly GCA_963678985.1 of Spisula subtruncata. NCBI lineage: Eukaryota > Metazoa > Mollusca > Bivalvia > Venerida > Mactridae > Spisula > Spisula subtruncata. The sequence continues at coordinate 25,157,167 of OY787661.1, forward strand.
CATGGGGATTGGGAAATTCAAACAAATTCATCTGCTACATTCTTTGTTCCCTTGTTTTGGTATTGAAACGGAACATCAAGAAAATTCATAACAATTTTTAAACAAGAACTCAAAGGAGAAAATACTTATATGCACATGCTTATACTCTTAAATATGTAGCCCACCTCACTATTAAATTGATTGTAAACAGTACCATGCGAGCATTGTGAGCGAAAATTGGCATATTAACTATTTTTACTCACAGAACATTGACCTGGATTGCTGCGATATTACTGGGATGGTGTGCCAGTGCCACTTGCTTTCTATATAGTAAAGGGAAAGTGTCCGGTATACTACCATTAAGGTGCAAATCTAATGCCTCAAGTTGCACAATGTATACTACCATTAAGGTGCAAATCTAATGCCTCAAGTTGCACAATGTATACTACCATTAACGTGCAAATCTAGTGCCTCAAGTTGCACTATGTATACTACCATTAAGGTGTAAATCTAGTGCCTCAAATTGCACTATGTATACTACCATTAAGGTGCAAATCTAGTGCGTCAAGTTGCACTCTTTGCTTATAACTTGCGACAGCTTGTAATATTTTTTTATTATTCAGCCATTTTATTTTACATATAAGTTGAAGACGAATGTTCGAACCGTATTGAAGAAGTGTATATTGCGACACAAATTTCTGATTCTGAGCGTCTGCCGTTGGATGCATACATACGGTCGTGTACATACTAGATAACCTACTGCCTCAGAATAAATTGCCTCATTGTTTATTACATGCGACAATTTGAGACATTTTATTTTAGATAGATTCAGGGATATTTTATTACATGTATATATTAATAACAAAAACAAAAAATGTTCCGTCCGCAAATTGTAGGCAAGGCAGCTGCCTCGCTTGGCCTCAGTGTAGTTACGGCGCTGATCAATGTGGCTATGGATGGATGTGTTGTGATGACCCTGTATATTACATATTTCTGAAGCGAGGGCAATAAAATGCCCCCACCCCCATGTCGTGTAACTTCAGGTCCAGATGCTTTTATGTATGTTTTAAAGCGTCAGACCTAGTAGGGCCTATTGTGGAGTCCTTTTGCTGTTTGGTATTGTCCAATGTTTCCCAGGAGTAAATTCTAAGAACTATATTTATAGAATAGTTTGTGTTATTTCCCTTTTGTTATCAAAATGATTGACACAATGTACATTTCTTTTCAGATAAACTTTCAAGGCTACTGTATATTGTATTCAGAATTTGATTGGAAAAATTCAACGGCTTTTACATTACACCCAGGCAGTGCTTCCAACTGTAACTTTCCAATCTACTTTAGTGTGTTTGGTCTGATCTTCTATGGCCTGGCTACTGGTCTGTATAATGTCTATGCAGTTATCAAGTCACGAACAGATCCTGAAGTAGGGTGAGTAGGATATTATATATTCATTTATTTTAAATTATTTATAAACTAGTCATATATACTACATACTTCTTATAACTAATATGTTTTAATTTTATTAATGTCTGTCCGAATGTTCAAACTTCTGTCCTGCACAATGTATGCTGTATGGCTGTAATACTTTTTTCAGCTTGTCTGTCCATATAAGGATTCTTGTGGATACAACTCCTACAGCTTTTGCAGGATTTCTTTAAAACTTTCACCTCAACATGTAGATCTCTGCATGAAGCGAAGAATTTGCACTGCGATGATTTTTGCTAGAATTTTGGCCCTTTGCCAGCAGGGGGTACATTAGTCTCCGAAATTGTGACAGCTCTAGTTTCAATTGAATATTTTCAGGTCACAAATGTGGGTAATGCCATTCATTCTAGTGAACACAGTGTTAGCATTCACCACACTGATTGTTGGGTGTATTCTGTCTGTGGGATTCTTACAGTTTTGTAATGGACTCACAGAGAAGCATAAAGATATGAAGTATGTATATATTTTATCTTGGCCATGTTTCAATCTTAGGCAAGCCTTAAAGGGACTAAAGTCCAGTTGGTAAATTGCAAAATTCATCAAAGAGTTCTCTTAAAATCACATTTTTTTGTCTTGACCTACCTAAAACATTTATATATGAATCTGGACATATACATCTATAAGAAAAATAATCGCATAACGTCGGATTATTAAATTTAAAAACCAAAAATCTAAAAAACTAAATGTCATACAACTAATCGTGGAGCTCTACGATAATTTTCAATCATGGACATCATGGCTGACTGTAGCTAGCACATTTTCATAAAGGGTTGAAAAAAGATATAGCATAATATTAAGCTAGCATGGCAAACCTGACATTCTTTTTTATTCAAATATAAGTTGAACACCTCTTCTATTAGTAAATACCTATTCAATCATTACACTGCAGTAATTATATATGTATATATTTTTGTTTGGTCCATACAGATGTGATACCCAGGAAGACACAACTTGGAGTAATATTAATAAAGGAGGGAAACCATTCAACTCAGGATACTATTTTAAACTGATGACTCTAGCTCAGGTATACTAGTTAAACATCTGCCATTCTTCTTGCATAACTCTGTGGTCCAGTGGTAAGAACGCTGGATTTGTAACTCAGTGATCCAGGTCAGGTTCTAAGAAAGTGCGACAAAAAATTCTTTCTGAATGCTTTAGAAATTACTAGTTGCTTGTGGAAGGCCAAGTTAGTACTAGTTAAGAGGCAGTTGAGGAAATTGTTGAGAGGAAATTGGATAGGGCAGGGGCGTGCCTAGGCTTACACCCTTACGCACATCCGTATTGTTAATTTGAAAAGTCAAAATATTAAAAACGCTATAATCGCAATAAAAATCAATGGCTTACCCAGGTTAGGTATAGCCTTAACTGTTGTCATCATAGTTATGTCCAAAGAAATCAGTTTCTACTACTCAATTTACTTTAATTTATTCTCAACCAGCATAGGCTGGTATTTTGTTTAATCGAGTGAAATGATTTTACGGTTGTGATTGTTATTACAGATTGCAGCCTGGTCCTGTCTGTTGGCTATTATAATACAAGTGGCCTTCTGTATACTGAGATTTGTGAGGAATCGCAGGAAGAGATCGTCGGACATGTTTGACAGTGTACAAAGGAAGGAAACTGGTACAGATTCCTCGAGAATTGCTGAGTTAGATCCAACTGCTTAATTTACATAATTGTTACACACAGTTGCACAATTCTCCGAAATTGGCGTACAGGAAATGTGCATTTAGCTACAGTGTAACAGGTCCCTTCTGTGTCAGAATGTCTTCTGGTAATTGGCTATACTTAGCCTGGTAGTTATAAACAGTCAAACCTCACATAAGATTACCTCAATAATAAGGCCACTTCAATGTTAGGACCACTTCTTTGTCTATGACATTAAAAAGATGTCTCAGTGACTGGATAAATAGAATAAAACATTAGTGAGGTGGATAGAAACAGTTTATCAATATTGCTTGCACCTTGCCAGATAAACTTTCTTATTGACATCATTAATCCAATATTCTCTATGTTCAGGTACATTCATCAAGTATTTAAAATAAATGCATACTATAATGTTCAAGAGTCTCGAAGCTAGTCTGATTGTTCAATGTTGAGGTTTTACTGTATATATGAGGGTTGTTCCAGAATAGTGTATAATTTATTTACTCCAACATTACCTTAATATAATATAGTAATATATAGTTATAAAATTTTGTATATGCAACAATATCAGGTGTATTTGACAAATTTAAATTACAAATTTCACTTAATATTGGTCACAATATTTGTCTCTACAAAATCTAGGCCAGGTTCGTAACTGTGTTGTCTGCGGTCAACAACTAGTTCACTTGGTCATATCACCAATAAACCTTGTTAACACTCTATAGGTTACATTTTTGACTTCAGCCTTTTGAAACATGGTCACAATGTTTGCTTTTATGAAATGTAGGTCAAGTTAGAAACTTGGTCATCTGTGGTCAAAAATTAGGTCACTATGTCAAATCATAGAAAAACATTGTTAACACTGTGGTGGGTCACATTTTTTACAATATCATTTAAAAACTTGGTCACAATATTTTGTTTCTATAAACTTTCACCAGGCTGTATCAAGAAACAATTTGCAGGGTCAAATATTTTGGTTATACTATAAAATTACTGATTATGCCTAAGCTGTGTGTCTTCAGGTGAGCGATTCAGGACCAAGTAACTTGTTTAGGGTCACATCTATTGTAAAAGATAGGGGATATGTCATGATACTGAAACTAACAATTTCTTTAGGCCTTATGAAGGAAATTAATGCAGAGGAATGTAGAGTAGTATGTCTTTGGTTGTGTATACAAGAGATACTATACATACACACAGGGTGTTTCATAATATCTGTCCCCATTACAAACTAATGCCAAACTAAAATGCTACATCTAAGATATCTTCATTATTATACCACTGGAAAGCCAACATTTCAAAGTTTTATTCAGTATATTACATACTATCAAGGCAACATAGAAATTAAGATTCCTGAAAAACGACATTTTTTCGATAAATGTCAAAATGATGTCCACATTTAGGTTGTTTTTAAAGATGAATACTATAGTGTGTACAGTATTGCATGTTATAACCAGATTTAAACTTTCTAAAAAGAAAATTTTATATCGATATGAGAGTTTTATGTAGTTGAAATAATCTAAAAAACTTATGAGTGATACAGTTGTTTTGGTTACAAGTTGCTTGGCGACGAAAGAATCTAACAAAAAACATTACTTTCTGACTTTTGTACCAAGTAATTTAGTAGCTGGTTATTTTTTGGTTGTTTTCTTTCAACATTATTCTTTTAAATCATCCATTGCCTTTGGTGATTAGTATTGTAGACTCTATATGTCAATAGCGAATTTAAAACATTCATTTGTAAGTTCTTTCCTTGCCTAGCAACTAGAAACCAACGTAACTAACATTAACATATTTTAACTTGTTGTATATAATCTAAACTTTCAAATCAATATATCATTTTGTTTCTAAACATTATTGAAAATATCATTCAATACTTTACAAACTGTGCTATCAGTTTGGGATAAAAATCCTTTAGAATGTCATTTTGACAATTATCGAAAAAATGACATTTTGCAAGAATCTTATATTTAAGGTTGCTTTGATAGTTACCTTATCATATTATGTACTGAATAAACTTTGAAATGTTGGCTTTCTGTTGGTTTATGAAGATATTAGATGGGATCATGCACATACTCATGGGATTCGTTTGTAATGGAGACAGATATGAAACGCCCTGTATATAACATAATATATACTGTGTTGATTTCAAGTTGTAATGTTTGATAATGTGAAGCCATCTATATGGGGTGTACAAAGTCTGGTTTTGTTAAACATTGTTTGTGTTATGTTATATGATTGTGTTGTTGTTCTAGTAAGTTTCTTACTGTTGTGATGGGTAAAGGTTGTTACCATTGTTTACATAGATCATAAGATGGGACATATTTAACCAGATTTGTAAAGATACAATGTCATTTTTGTTTGTGTTTAACTTACAACTATGCTTTACCATAACTAAAATAGCACAACATCTTCTCAAAAGTCACTTCACAGTTTATGTGCAATTTTTCCTTAGTTTATATACAATGATGATAACATACTCATTGCTTGTGTTGTTGAATTGTTTATCCTACTTACTTTTTGATATGGTCATTAGTCTTCTTCATTATTTCATTTGGCTCAGATAATATACTTTACAACAGTTATGCTAATATTATATGTTCCCATTTTACTTCAAACAACAGGTATTTTAATGTCTTTTGTTTTGAACTTATGCTGTCATAGTTCATTTTACTATCACAATAACAGTTGGTTTATTTGAAAAAATCTATTTATTTTCTATGTGCAATACCACTGATGAGCATGACCAACACTTTCCATGATAATATCCTTATCCGCACACTTGATGTGAGGGTAAATTGCTATGCACATGTCGGTCCGGTCCGTAGGCAGACCAAATAGAAGTAACTTGTTATGTTTGTTAACCAAGTGTCACAGTAACGCCTCATTTAGTTGCATGGGGATCACCGTTTTGGCATATATTTTTGCAAGTAGGCCTTCATACTCTTTTACAACAGGGACTTGGGATTTAAATTATTTCATTGGGTAATGTGTGCTATGTTTGTTAATATCTCAAGAACACTTGACCTTTGAATCCTCAAACTGTACATGGAGGGTGGTCAACTAGATATCCTCAAACTGTACATGGAGGGTGGTCAGCTAGATATCCTCAAACTGTACATGGAGGGTGGTCAACTAGATATCCTCAAACTGTACATGGAGGGTGGTCAGCTAGGAATCCTCAAACTGTACATGGAGGGTGGTCAGCTAGGAATCCTCAAACTGTACATGGAGGGTGGTCAGCTAGGAATCCTCAAACTGTACATGGAGGGTGGTCAGCTATAAATCCTCAAACTGTACATGGAGGGTGGTCAGCTATAAATCCTCAAACTGTACATGGAGGGTGGTCAGCTAGGAATCCTCAAACTGTACATGGAGGGTGGTCAGCTAGGAATCCTCAAAATGTACATGGAGGGTGGTCAGCTAGGAATCCTCAAACTGTACATGGAGGGTGGTCAGCTAGAAATCCTCAAACTGTACATGGAGGGTGGTCAGCTAGGAATCCTCAAACTGTACATGGAGGGTGGTCAGCTACAAGACAACCTTCATTGATTTTGATGTGATGAAGGTCTAAATCGCCTTAATAGAAATAAATGAACTAAATGATTTCTGGTCTTCACCATGAAGGGTTTGGTCCAGGGTAGTCAGTTTTGGCATCTATTGGTTTCAGGTCAAGGTCCCCATTACCTTAACCATTACTAACCATAAGGCTGTCATTTGGGGCATGCATGCTTAACAAGCATCTCTTGTATTAATTGTATGATGCTTTGTGTATTGTTTGGACTCTCATGTTTGATATAGCTTGGCGACTTTCACCTGACCCTGACCTTTATGCATGAATATATTACAAGGTTCTAGGATTGCTCGGATACCCAACATGTGGTATTATCCTCAGTTCCTTGAATATAAGCAACGGTATTGGTTGTATAATGTACGCTCTTCAGATATAAGTGATAGTATTGGTTGTATAATGTACGCTCTTCAGATATAAGTGACAGTATTGGTTGTATGATGTACGCTCTTCAGATATAAGTGACGGTATTGGTTGTATAATGCATGCTCTTCAGATATAAGTGACGGTATTGGTTGTATAATGTATGCTCTTCAGATATAAGTGACGGTATTGGTTGTATAATGCATGCTCTTCAGATATAAGTGACGGTATTGGTTGTATAATGTACGCTCTTCAGATATAAGTCACGGTATTGGTTGTATAATGCACGCTCTGCAGATATAAGTGACGGTATTGGTTGTATAATGTATGCTCTTCAGATATAAGTGACGGTATTGGTTGTATAATGCATGCTCTTCAGATATAAGTGACGGTATTGGTTGTATAATGTATGCTCTTCAGATATAAGTGACGGTATTGGTTGTATAATGTACGTTCTTCAGATATAAGTGACAGTATTGGTTGTATAATGTATGTTCTTCAGATATAAGTGACAGTATTGGTTGTATAATGTATGTTCTTCAGATATAAGTCATGGTATTGGTTGTATAATGTACGTTCTTCAGATATAAGTGACAGTATTGGTTGTATAATGTATGCTCTTCAGATATAAGTGACAGTATTGGTTGTATAATGTATGTTCTTCAGATATAAGTGACAGTATTGGTTGTATAATGTATGTTCTTCAGATATAAGTGACGGTATTGGTTGTATAATGTATGCTCTTCAGATCTAAGTGACAGTATTGGTTGTATAATGTACGCTCTTCAGATATAAGTGACGGTATTGGTTGTATAATGTATGCTCTTCAGATATAAGTGACGGTATTGGTTGTATAATGTATGCTCTTCAGATATAAGTGACAGTATTGGTTGTATAATGCATGCTCTTCAGATATAAGTGACGGTATTGGTTGTATAATGTATGCTCTTCAGATATAAGTGACAGTATTGACTGTATATGTATATTCTTCAGATATAAGTGACAGTATTGACTGTATATGTATATTCTTCAGATATAAGTGACAGTATTGACTGTATATGTATGTTCTTCATATAAGCCAACATAGTATGAGTGACTTAATTAAGCAAGTACTGTATTATAGTGTCAGCAATCACAGCTTGTGCCAATCATGTATATAGATTGGATGATTTGGAGAATATTGGAGTGGAGATGAATCTCAAACTACTATCTTTTAAGTTGTTTTTGTTACCTTAGTTATAAAGCATTTAGTGGATTTATTCCGACAGTAATGTGCATAATTCTGCTTTTTATATTCTCCATATACTCCATCGATTGAAAAAGTACCGTTTATGACATTTCTATTGTATTGTTGACTTTGTTCTCTGATTATCACAATTATGAAATAAATGTTAAAATGCTCCAGTGTGATATATCAGTGTGTCACAGTCATATGTAGTGCGTTTTCGAATCGGTTGAGTGTATTACATAACTTGCATGTTCCTCAGACCATGTTTGTGAAAAGATTTGTACTTTAAAAACTATCACCTTTTATAGCTGCTACGTGTATACGAATGGTGTTCGATATGTATTATCTTTTTATGTGAATCTCAAGCTTTTTCCTCCCCACCAATTTATAGTATACAAAAATCAATAAATCTATTCATTAGCTTTAAATCTATACTAAATTTATACAGGTTTTGTCATACAAATTTGACAGATTGTAAATAGAAAAACATGTTTTGTTGAGGATAGGAACAGCCTTGAAAATGACCCAATTCTGGTCAAAAGATGAGTATATTTAGGTGAATAATGAATGTACGGGAGGTACAGAGTGGGTCTCCTGTGACGGTTTCTTAATCTCAAAACTTAAAGAATGTTGGCTGGGTAAAATTTCTATGACTATAACCCCAAAACACTAGTTTAATGCATTTCAAATGTGGGTTAAAGTGATGAAAATATGTATACAATCTCAGAGAGAGTACTTTGACTGAATGTAATAAAAATATTGTAGATATCAGGTTCAAGCCCAAGTGACAATACATATCAAACAACCGTTTTGTTCATGTGTATGTGCAACTGTGTCCATTGTCAACATTTGAATTGTATGTGACATGACATAATCTTTGTCAAGATATCCTTTTTCTACACTTATTGTATAATGTGTTCCATTAAAAAAAATCTCAGTAGTGTTTGCAAATGTAACCAGCACACTAGAAATAAATTCCTCACTTAATTATGGATTTTGCAGTATATCATTACTGTAAATTCCCACTATAATACAGCTGAGTGGCACTCATTAGTAACCAAATTTAGCTGTACAATGAACGGGAAGTCTGGGCAAATGTACCTTTGTATTATCCTGGTGTCATTGGCTGATGAAGGCATGAACTGGCTATGGTCACATTGGCTGATGAAGGCATGAACTGGCTAGTGTCACATTGGCTGATGAAGGCATGAATTGGCTAGTGTCACATTGGCTGATGAAGATATGAACTGACTAGTGTCACATTGGCTGATGAAGGCATGAACTGGCTAATGTCACATTGGCTGATGAAGGCATGAACTGGCTTATGTCACATTGGCTGATGAAGGCATGAATTGGCTAGTGTCACATTGGCTGATGAAGGCATGAACTGGCTAGTGTGGCTGATGAAGGCATGAACTGGCTAGTGTGGCTGATGAAGGCATGAACTGGCTAGTGTAGCTGATGAAGGCATGAACTGGCTAGTGTGGCTGATGAATGGCTAGTGTGGCTGATGAATGCATGAACTGGCTAGTGTAGCTGATGAAGGAATGTACTGGCTAGTGTCACATTGAAATTTAATAGCACAGTCTGGAAGTGCTGAGCAGTATTTCCATCATGGCTTTATGGCTCTCATGCTGGGTGCTGATTATGTGATAAAGTTGTGGTTAATTTTGTTGGATTAAAATAAATTTCCCCTTACTAGTCAATATTGTACTGTAAAAATGTACAGAAAATAAATTCTGGTTGTAAAATAATTATGTATACTTATTGAATTGATAATCATTGGTTATATAATGTAAGCTTTGTATAGAACTTCCATGTGTTGTGATGATTACCTTGTATACTGGCGGCACTTGTAACTGTATCATTGATAAAGACTTAATTGAAGAAAAAAAAATTGGAAAGAAAATTGCTTTATGTATTTTACAATTATTAACAATGATACAGTTACCTGTGACCGATGGTTCATTAGTCCTCAAACTTGTGTATATCAGAGTGTCACAAAATGGACAAAATCTGCATTATTATTAGTAAATGTGTGCAAATGTATTCTTATTGATTTGAGCTGTCAGATATAAAATAAGGAATCAGATATGTTTATTGCTACCCACCGGATTTATTGTTATTCTGTAAATATCATATTATAATATGTTAATAGCTTATCACTTGTATTGGAATTGAAAGAGAAACTGTTGTTCCATATAATAATTATGTTGTCATTACCCTACTGACCATGTAAATTGCTCTTATGTCTGTGTTAAAATTTTACAGTCTGGTGACAAATTAAAAGTACACAAAGTGCAAAAATTCAGCTAGAAGAACATAACACTTGTAATATAAGAACAATTAGACTATGTGTCCTATCATTACGTATCATTGAAGTTCTTTTATTGCCTAGTGACCAAAAATGTGATAAATATATATTAATTCCTGAACAGAATCAAATCATGCTTGGATTATTCTATCAGATGATACCAAATTTTAGTATACTGTTAAATCATTAATTTTCGTGGGGGATTAAATTTCGTGGATTTCGTGGTTATCTTCAACCACGAACTTTAATCCCAACGAACATTGATTTTGACCCTTGTTTTGTTACCTGAAATGCAAAATCCACGAATTCAAGTTCCAACGAAATTGTCTTTTTTACCAAAACCACGAAATTTCGTCCCAACGAAATTAAATGATTTTACAGTAATAGATTTCTATTTATCATGTCCTGAAATAACAAAGTGAAAAAACCTCTCCAATTTTCCATGAATTTTTTACTTTGTGAACTTTAATTTGGCACCTGACTGTAGCATCAACTATTGGCATATTGTTTTTGTGCTGGATGTGTAGATAGATGTCACAAAGTTTATCTATGCTTGTTCTCATTAAGCATTTGTCAGATTGTAATGATTTGGTTCTATGCATGAATACTTGCTACCAAGCCTAGTTGTGTGCACTGTCAAGCATTTTAGAACCAAATATTTTTGCAAGAGTATTTTTTGGGAGTCATAATTTTGGGTCAAAAACTCTTGAAGTTATTATGCATATAATACGACCTGCTATTATATGCCTTACTGCACATACATATCATGATACTCATTAATGAATTCTTGTACATATGTGTGTGGCCTTTAAATGTGTGTATTATGTAAATCAGATGTCCACGCATTAGATCATATTGTATTCGTATCACAAATTGGGTGCTCATGCTATTGATACAGCAAAGTAATCTTTGTGTGTTTGCAGATATTTAATTATTTGTTCTTATCAATTGTTATTCTCTTCCGAAATACTCAGAGTGTTTCTATCAACATGTTTAGTTTGTTATGACACTGTCAGACATTCAAATTAAACTTTTATTTTGATATATGAATAGTTATATTATTATGTGCATTGTGTATAATCATGTATTAATGAAATAAAATGCTATATTTTTCTGATAATTTTCATATACAACAAAATGTTTGTGATAATGTTTGGAACAGACTTTGCTTATAATTCAGTGCTTTATTAGGCTCAATTCAGTAATATTTTGCGTCCTGTCACCCTTTATTTCTTGCCATCCTTCTTTTTATCAAATTTAAAGTAATATATATATGGTATGTTAAAAGTGTTAGTCCATTAATTAATTGGAAATTTTGCATCAGCCATTTCATCATTTTTTTACAAAACAACTTGATGGTCTGAAAATATTTTACTCTATATGCATCTCACCTGTATATGTACTATCTGTGTCTTTGTTCAGACTAATGGCCTGCATCTCACCTGTATATGTACTATTTGTGTCTTTGTTCCGACTAATTGCCTGCATCTCACCTGTATATGTACTATTTGTGTCTTTGTTCCGACTAATTGCCTGCATCTCACCTGTATATGTACTATTTGTGTCTTTGTTCAGACTAATGGCCTGCATCTCACCTGTATATGTACTATCTGTGTCTTTGTTCAGACTAATTGCCTGCATCTCACCTGTATATGTACTATCTGTGTCTTTGTTCAGACTAATGGCCTGCATCTCACCTGTATATGTACTATCTGTGTCTTTGTTCAGACTAATTGCCTGCATCTCACCTGTAAATGTACTGTCTGTGTCTTTGTTCAGACTAATGGCCTGCATCTCACCTGTATATGTACTATCTGTGTCTTTGTTCAGACTAATGGCCTGCATCTCACCTGTATATGTACTATCTGTGTCTTTGTTCAGACTAATAGCCTGCATCTCACCTGTATATGTACTATCTGTGTCTTTGTTCAGACTAATTGCCTGCATCTCACCTGTATATGTACTATCTGTGTCTTTGTTCAGACTAATTGCCTGCATCTCACCTGTATATGTACTATCTGTGTCTTTGTTCAGACTAATTGCCTGCATCTCACCTGTATATGTACTATCTGTGTCTTTGTTCAGACTAATAGCCTGCATCTCACCTGTATATGTACTATCTGTGTCTTTGTTCAGACTAATTGCCTGCATCTCACCTGTATATGTACTATCTGTGTCTTTGTTCAGACTAATTGCCTGCATCTCACCTGTATATGTACTATCTGTGTCTTTGTTCAGACTAATGGCCTGCATCTCACCTGTATATGTACTGTCTGTGTCTTTGTTCAGAATAATTGCCTGCATCTCACCTGTATATGTACTATCTGTGTCTTTGTTCAGACTAATTGCCTGCATCTCACCTGTATATGTACTGTCTGTGTCTTTGTTCAGACTAATGGCCTGCATCTCACCTGTATATGTACTATCTGTGTCTTTGTTCAGACTAATTGCCTGCATCTCACCTGTATATGTACTATCTGTGTCTTTGTTCAGACTAATGGCCTGCATCTCACCTGTATATGTACTATCTGTGTCTTTGTTCAGACTAATTGCCTGCATCTCACCTGTATATGTACTATCTGTGTCTTTGTTCAGAATAATTGCCTGCATCTCACCTGTATATGTACTGTCTGTGTCTTTGTTCAGACTAATGGCCTGCATCTCACCTGTATATGTACTATCTGTGTCTTTGTTCAGAATAATTGCCTGCATCTCACCTGTATATGTACTATCTGTGTCTTTGTTCAGACTAATTGCCTGCATCTCACCTGTATATGTACTGTCTGTGTCTTTGTTCAGACTAATGGCCTGCATCTCACCTGTATATGTACTATCTGTGTCTTTGTTCAGACTAATTGCCTGCATCTCACCTGTATATGTACTATCTGTGTCTTTGTTCAGACTAATGGCCTGCATCTCACCTGTATATGTACTATCTGTGTCTTTGTTCAGAATAATTGCCTGCATCTCACCTGTATATGTACTATCTGTGTCTTTGTTCAGACTAATTGCCTGCATCTCACCTGTATATGTACTGTCTGTGTCTTTGTTCAGAATAATTGCCTGCATCTCACCTGTATATGTACTGTCTGTGTCTTCAGACTAATTGCCCGCAGAAAAGAGAATCAACCTAGGTTTGGTCTGGTTGTGATAATTGTATGTGTAAAAAGTTCCAAATACATCTCTACTTATGTATGAAAAAAAATGATTTTTTTTGTGAGAGTCATATTCTCATAGTCTGTCAAATGTATACACATGAAACTCTACATACATTTTAATTATTCACCATCACAAGAGGAGTCGGTTCTAACAAGGCTGGTTACCCTGTGGCCTGTATTTATGTATTGTTACTCTTTTCACTGTGAATGTTCACTGACAGACTGATGAGCAATGGTGATATCCCAGTACAGGACAGGTTTTATATCGACAAACTGATGCTGGCCCAGTACAGGACAGGTTTTATATCGACAAACTGATGCTGGCCCAGTACAGGACAGGTTTTATATCGACAAACTGATGCTGGCCCAGTACAGGACAGGTTTTATATCGACAAACTGATGCTGGCCCAGTACAGGACAGGTTTTATATCGACAAACTGATGCTGGCCCAGTACAGGACAGGTTTTATATCGACAAACTGATGCTGGCCCAGTACAGGACAGGTTTTATATCGACAAACTGATGCTGGCCCAGTACAGGACAGGTTTTATATCGACAAACTGATGCTGGCCCAGTACAGGACAGGTTTTATATCGACAAACTGATGCTGGCCCAGTACAGGACAGGTTTTATATAGACAAACTGATGCTGGCCCAGTACAGGACAGGTTTTATATAGACAAACTGATGCTGGCCCAGTACAGGACAGGTTTTATATCGACAAACTGATGCTGGCCCAGTACAGGACAGGTTTTATATCGACAAACTGATGCTAGCCCAGTACAGGACAGGTTTTATATAGACAAACTGCTATGTACCGATCCAATCTCTTATTGGATTCTCTTATTGGATTCATGTGATTATTAGTTAATCATTATTTTTGCTTCTAGGCATAAATTACGCAAGTAAAGTGTATATTTTGTTAAATTTGATTGTATACCTTGACAAGTGCCACAAAAATATAAGACATATTGTAGTCCAACTACTAGCCACCTCATTCAATCATAGGTAACTGGAGTAAGACAAGTTTGCCTATATTTTATAGTCATATGTGGATGACTTACTTACTCTGTAGACTGTGGTGAGCAAGTATTTGGACACTATAACTTACTTATTTGTTATTGTTTAAAAACTGTTGTAATGTCATGTTTATGAATAAAACTTATATTCTTTTATAAATGCGTTAGTAAATACTTAATGTGTAGTAGTGTTAGATGTCAAAGGTTTGAATCTCTGCTAAAGCTGGGTTTGAACTGATGTGATTAGCTGGTGAGCTGCCTGCTAGTTAATTATGGTTTCCATAAGCACATCTCTGCCAGACACACGGCGACACAATTACACATTTGGGAGGTACTGTATGCATAAAAAATAGATGTCTTATAAATTACAAAGTGACTGGCAGTTTCAATGTGATAGGAGTTAATCAATCGATGTAAGTCATATAATTTGAAGAGTGTGAAATTACATGCGTATTTACAGTTTAACGCAGGGAGGTACTCTGGTATTGCATTAACGATATACCACACCGTTCAACCCGATACATAGAAAGCAGTTAGCACTTAGAAGACAGTTGTAAGTGTTTATGTACGCAAAACTCGCGGAAGTAAGTATTGCTTGTTTTTATATTCCTTTTGCAGGGTCTGAACAAAACAAAGTGTGTACATTTATTCGCAGTTAAAAGAGGTATCAGTACACAAAATTCTGAGCACAACCGTGAATTATTTAGGGAGAAATCATGAAAAAGGTTTGCGATCTTTTACAAAAAACGCGTTATTTGAAACTTTGATCCCAAAAAGGTATTTTTGACAAATCCTTACCCTTTGACTTATACCATGACGAAATAACATCCATCCCCCGTCTATATGCAGATTTACACACTTTTATTCGTCCTTTTCGCCGAGATATAAGAGTTTAAAGAAGACATGGTGACATATTTTTGCGAACAACGGAGACAGTTGATGATTAAAAAAGATCACATAGAAAACAGTCGCAAGGGTATAGATGATAACAATGAAGACAGTCTGAACGCAACGTTTTTGGAGCGCAATTGCATTGAAATAATTACGGTATACTTAAGTGCCAATGTATAACTGGATTTTTATAATCAATGCTTTTTTTGATAAATCTTCACGCATTCTCAAAATTTGAGCCAACTGACTGTCACCACTTTAATAATGTTTATAAAAACGCATTATCGAGTATGAGAAGTCTTAAATCAATTTCTATCAATAATACTATATAGTTCCTCAAAAATAAATACAAATAATATTAGAAATAATGAACTTGAAAAAATATACAAGCCCCCAAGTTATGACACTAAAAATCGGCTGTCACCCACACAAAATATATAATTTAAATGCTTCTCAAAATTAGTAACTAGTCAAAACATCTAAATGTGTTGTTTATATGTAAGCAAATAAGTTGGAAATGAACCCATAAATGCGCGAGAGTGCTATGAACTTGTTGCTTTGATATTTTTTCGACAGAGTTCGTGTCACCCACAAGAGGTATTTTACGTGACACTGTTTTGTGGATGTGATAGCAACGCTTACGCTTGTGGTAATTTATAAATTATTTGAACCAGTTTGTTTATTGATATAAGCACTATCGATAAATACAAATATTTTTTACCAAAATACAGGGACAAAAACTATACGTCAGTCTATTTCAAGCCTGTACCTTACCGGGACATTTATGTTGTATTCTTACGTGACAGCCACAACTCGCTTATTTATTAAGGAATGGTCCTTTATTCCTCGTAATATGTCTCGCACATGTCGGATTTAACTATATAGAAAAGTTCATCATCTGTAAAAGACAATGAATGAAGAAAAATGCATCTTAGTGCGAAAAAAGTTTTACGTGACTGTTTACTTACGTGACGGTTTTTAAAAAAAACGTGATTACAACGATAAAAATGATAAGGAATATATCTTATTCTGTGCCATTGTGACACATTTTGATGTTTACAGTCAATATATACATGGAAATACCACATAATTAGAATGGCATTTAAATTTTACGGTACATATCCTTTAATAAATTTATATTTTAGAATTATTCCGATAGTGTATGTGTATTGCTTGGTCAGCATGATCTTGTTCGTCACGTAAAATACAATTTAGTGTCACGTAAAATTTAATTTCAATATTTTGATTTCTTTATGAACCTACGTTTGATTTTTTACATTTGATGACTTATAACATGGTTTTAGAGTGTATTACCTTTAAACAACTAGTAATTGTGCAATCTACATGTAAATCAAGCTAACTATTTGATATTAGAAGAGTAAAAATGTGTATAACGTGTTACATAAAGTGTCACTGAATTACTGCAAGTATTGATTTTGATGAGAAGCAATGCTATCTGTTACATTTATAAATATAAATTAAGTTATAAGCTTTCACAACTTGGCAAAAAAACGTAAATTATGAGAGCAATCATGTGTTTGATAACCGTATAACTTTCGTCACGTAAAATACAAAAAAATCCAGAGTTATTTGAACCAATATGACATTTGATTATTGGCATGCTGGCAATGCTTTATTTGATATTTGCGCAAGTTTTTATCACTATATAATATTTTCTTTCATTGGATTTGAATAAAAACGAAATATTCACTGCACTGGAAGAGCTCGTGTCTCGTTGGAAACAAATGGTTTTTATTCAAATTTCCAAACGACTGCACATGACTTTCACGGAAGCACAACAGAAAAATAACCATAATTAGTTACTGGATATATTTCAGAAATAATGTGTGATAAAACTGAGTTATGTGTACACACGTTTGGCCTCCAGACTAAAGGCTTGACGTGTGTTAATTGTTGTTGAAAAATATGTTTCAAGACTGGTATTTTACATGACAGTATATAGATGTTCAATGGTGAAGCTATAAGCCATGCTTAGCATTTAAAGCTGTTCCAAGTCAGATTGGTGAAAGTAAAATTAATACCCACACGCTTTTCTACTTCTGATTCAAAAATGATTTAAGATACATGAAAGTAAAATATAGTATAAACGAAATAGCATGTTATGATGTACACACCGGTTTCATAAATGTATTGATAGTATATTGTTTTCGGAGAGTTGGTATGTGTAAATATGTAGTACTGGAGTTAAAAAAATAACACAACCATTAATTAACTTCTTTGTTGTATTCTCTAGGGTAATACGTATGCTGTACATGCTATCATAACGTAAAATACACAGGCGAAAACACAGGCTTGTTTCCAACAGCGACATAGAAAAACGCATAATCTTGTTCATGGTGCCATGTATGAAAAATGTTCCTAAAGGGGTTCGACTTTTCATGTCCGATAGACGTTTTTGATATATTTAAAGGTCAAATTTACATACGCTTCTACATAGATCTAAAATGTCCAAATCATGACAAATCGTTGTCTATCGGTGAGGATATTTGTGAACGTGGAAAAACGTGACGGAATTGCGTTGGTCAGGAAGCTCTCCGACCTTACCATGTTTATTTTAAACATGTTCAAAACAAGCAAATATATTGCGTCCCGATTCATACTTTGAGTCAGGTCTGTGATGATGAACTTGGTCAGTAAGAGTGTGAATGGGATTTATCAAAAAAAACATTGGTAATTTGGTAGCGCATTATAAAAATCCAGTTATACACATTGGCACTTAAGTATACCGTAATTATTTCAATGTTATTGCGCTCCAAAAACGTTGCGTTCAGACTGTCTTCATTGTTATCATCTATACCCTTGCGACTGATTTCTATGTGATCTTTTTAAATCATCAACTGTCTCCATTGTTCTCAAAAATATGACACCATCATCCAATACCAAAGAGATTTTAAGCAGGTATATTCAAATACCATGACTACTTGCGGGCGACGGGAATAAAAAAACAAGCAATACTTACTTCCGCGAGTTTTGCGTACATCAACACTGGCAACTGTCTTCTAAGTGCCAACTGTTTTCTATGTATCGGGTTGAACGGTGTGATACTATCAATTATTTAACCGTTACAATCCGTGATTGAGATTGCTGTTATAAAGACACGACTTAGGAGGCCCTTGTGATTCGGTTTATTTGGGTGTGTCGTCTATAAACAATTTACAGCAATACAATGTATAGATAAACCATGTTTTTTTAGCCGCGACAAAAGGTAACACTTCTTAAGAAGTGTTACCTTCCGTCGCCCGCAAGTAGTCATGGTATTTGAATATACCTGCTGAAAATATCTTTGGTATTGGATGATTACTGTCATTGATCACATATCGATTGCTTAAAATTAGAAGGTCGTAATTTACTGTGTTGCTTCGAACGCTACTGTAAATAGAAACTACTGCAGCAGTAATTCAATCTCAGCTGTTATCGGTGATTAAAATAAAAAAACGCATTCAACTTCACATGTATGAAATTCTGTTATACCATGAAAATTCGCAAATCCATAGCCGCAGCCTTGTTTCGCACATAATCTTTGACCTGGATATGGGCTGTTTAAAAAAATGGCAAATTTTAAATTATCTCAGCTAAAAATGCATAAAACACAGTAGACTATTTTCAAGTTCTTCTTGAGATGACTTTTTATGTCCTGCACTTATCTGTGAAGTTTTATCAAAATCGCATCATCACACAAGAAAAAATACTAAAATAACATGCCAAAAATGTCAGGAGTGTGACAAAAAAGTGTGACAATTATTAAAAAGCTGTCTTTTCAAAACCTTTCTACCAAATAAGCAGTGACATAAACTAGCCTAAGTGTTATTTTATTAATAGATATATATCTTTAACATTGTTTAATGTCAAAATATAACTGAAAACTGTTTTACATGTTTAAAATATATGGTCATCAGTCTAGTCAGTGATAATATTTTTTTACATAAAAAAATCATTAACATTAACTTTAAGTAGTTGTGAGTGTTATATTAGTTATTGTAAATTAGTGTTTCATAAATACACTTTTAGTGCAATGTGTCTAGACTTCATAGGCACTAACTTTTGAGCCTGATTTTAACCATACTGTTTGTAAGTGGCCTCAAGAAAATTTTACCCAAATTGGTCAGGAGTGTGACATCATGCTTATATTGGAAATTTTTGTCAACATGGACCTAAATAAGTATAATTCAGTATGTTTTTCCTGAAAGTCCTAGACACGCAATGATTATAAGTGTAATTATGAGTGCCTTTAATGACCTATTTCGGCACACATGGCCTACATGTGCTTGTCAGGAGTGTGACGTCACATTTTGACGTTATCGCATCATTCTAAAGCCTTTATTTCAGATATATCGGAGTTTGTTTGCAGTATTTTTTTTATTTAAAACAATAAAAGAAATATGAATAAGCCATTTCCTGTATCTAAGGTAAGTCCTTTTCATTGTTTGATTTTCTAAATTTTACTTCAATTTAAGATAAAAAAAATCAGAATATGAATAAATGAAATAAAAAGTTAGAATTGGAAATAATCTTTTATACCTGATTTTCATTATCATGTTCTATTTATTGTATAGATGTTAACAATAAGTTAAAGCAGTTTACCTCATATTTTGCCTTTCCTGCATAAAATTTAGTATGCAGGTGGTCACTGTCACACTCCTGACCAAAATCTGCAATTTATCTATTTACAGAAAAGACATAATAAATTTGATGGTATATCTACCAGGAATCAAAAGGTTATTAAGAAACCTAAAACATGCAGCTGCTGAGAAGAAAATTATTTCAGCAGAAAGAACATGTAAGTACCATGAACGTCTACAGATGATCATTCAAAGCTTGTAATGAAGTAATCTCAATGGGGGAAACGTATTGGGGCGGAAGTGGATACACCGACTATTTCAATGGCCGATTTACGTCGATTCGGTAAGTAAATCTTGACTTTTCGTTGCTTAGTAAGGCGTTTGAAATAAAAACAAGCTGACCAAAGTACCCGGCCAGGTTTCTAGTTTGCGACCCATGGTTGTTTTCCCTCCAAGCACCTATAATTAAGCAGAACACTCGCGCAAAGTGCCGTTTTGGTTACAGATACCCTGATTTGTGAATATTTTTATCTGTAATATTTCCTATTTCTCCCGATTGGTATTTAGCATCATTGTATCAAGAGATAGCCTGTGATTGTATCTGGGGTTTGTCGGGTCAAGGTCACTGTTACTAAAATAGAAAATCAGTGTCCGGTCAAGTTTGGAATGACCAATGTTGACTTAACTGGGTATTTAGAAACCTTGCATGAAAGCTTTGCTTGGGATTGTATTGTCAATTGGGTCAAGGTTACTATACTAAAAATATTTAAAATAGCAAATTAAGGATAAAGACATTGTGTTAACATTTTGCGTGGAGGTAATTTACTTAGTTATTAAGCTTGGGATTGCATTCTATGCCAGTACGGTAAATGACAACGACTCAATATTTACTTATTAGTTGCACTGGAGATTTAACCACTGATGAAGCCTGAGCAAAGTATTCTAGAGTACTATGGTATTAAAGCCGTGAAACACATGGTTTCGTGGCACTCAGCCGCGTGTCTTGTTTGTTTTCTAACGTTGTCGATATTACAGGGATTTCACTGTCATATCGATTAATGAGTGTACTTATTTGTAATCGATTTGATTCTTTAGACGTACACATTTAGTTATACAGCTACTTCAAACTGTTACAGGTGATCTTCTACTGATTACGGTTAGGCAATCCTCCGTATATAATTGAGCCGTTCTCCAGGAAAACCTGCTGTTTTTACATCATCTAATTACAATACTAGTATGACACAAGGTTTGGAAAAAAATAAGACAAAATCATATCCATTGATTATATTTTAATAAATTGACCCAAATAGTACTATATCTTAACTTCATAATTTACAATGAAATATGTCCAAATCACATGCTTCGTTGCTATCGGTGACCAATTTCGGAGAAGCACTGCGATTGAGAAAAACGAGGTGTATGTTGTTTAAATCAGTAATTACCTATCACTGATTGCAAACAATTTCAATTGTTATATTTTTTTCAAAATTTAAAACTTGCTTCAACAACTTGATGGTATTTAGAACAGTTTATTTCAATAATTTATCAACTTGTGTAATTAAGAAATAAGTGTTGCAGTAACGTCGAATAACGTTTCAAGAATGACGTTGGAGACGTGAGGCAAAAAGCTCAGAATAAGTAAATACAAAGTACTCTACAAAAACAGCTATGACTTTCGTAAAACTGAAGATATTAGCAACAGTTCTTCTGTATTTTGCTTTATGAACATTAGGCTTTTAAACTATGAAGAATCTCAAAATTAATATGTTTGTCAAAATAGCAGGTTTTCCTCATGTACATTCCTATCAATGTTCTAGTTGAGTCTATATTTGCACTGACAGCGTTTCTTGAGCAATATCAAAAATAGCCGGCGTGTGTTTTCAATTCGTTGGGTCTGTGAGGTCGAAATTGGTCACGAAATCTAATATAATAATTATATTCTATAAATATGGGCGGGATTTAACATCATGCATGGCCCTTAGGGCAGGGATTTTACCCGGGGTTTGTAAAAATCGTCACCCTTCCATCGGATTGGGCCGGGTTTTGATTAGTTGGTTCACTCTTGCAATACCCACCCCCCCGCACACACAGAACGTAGATCAGTAAAACTTAAATGATATTTTGTCCAGCACGATGTATACGTAGTATATTTTCTAGGTACCGCCATGTTATACAAAATACCGTAATTTACACATGCACATTATTATTTCCGTATGAAATATTATTAAGAGCAGGTAAAACTCCGAACTAATTCACATTTATGACAAGAAAACAAGTATTGCATTAACACGTTATAAGTCAGTTTGCAAACAGTTCATATTAAGTCCTCGTCTCTATGAAGATCTAGGCTAACAGTAAAGAATTGTGATAATTTCCTGCTGACCGATGTTTTACGTTTCTCGTTGTCATGTTCCAGTTTCTCACGGACATCCTGTGTTATCAATAAACGGAACGGATCACACAGTGCGTTTCTTCGTTTGTGGAATCGACAGCACCTTGTAGCTTCCTGGTTATGTATAAAACGAGTTTGTTTATTGTCCGGATTAGACGTATGAGAATAGTTCTCACAATCATAATGGTCATATTCACCGCTCGCTTCAATACAACCTGTTGAATGCCTTCGAAACAACGAGCTGTTTGTAGATGATGAAAATCCATCTTTAGAGTCCTTGCAATGACCATCAATACATCTACCACCATGGGCTTCACACTTGTCTACGTCATTATTTCCCGAGTCACGTGATCTAATCCTAAGATCATGTGATGCAATCCCCAGATCATCCGGATCCTTAACACTTGTGTCTTGATTCATTTCCAACATATCCAGCTTATTTTAACGACTTTTAGTAAATCCGTTAATGAAATCAAATATCACAAATAGATACAATTTAAAAAATACTATGGCCATTTTCCTACAGTATACGTTCAGTGTTTTAGAGTCTCACAAGATAAAGTCCATACGCTTGCATCGTACAGGTCTGTCCATCATATAATCGAATTTCTGTCACGAAGTAGCTGATTAGTTTTGTCCTTAGCGAGTAATTAGACGAATCCATTTTATAGAATGCTTAGATTCCCCAGCGACATTCATGACATTGTGACTGAGAAACCTTACGTGATGTATCACTTCATGCCTCTAATAATAGCAAATCGATTTGTGAAACAAAACCTTACCACTTAACTTCAAATGACGTGCTGCTACAATGATTCCATATCGTGTCTGGATTAATGCATCAGTCTGTTGCAACCACGGTCCTCACGCACAGGGCATGGACGGTGGATAGCCGGGGAAATCGCCGTGTTTTTACCTATCAGCTCCCACGCACTGCCAGGGAAATGTGGGGGATTTTTCACCTGACCAATACCCCGGCGACAATATTTAGATGTCAGGGACCGGGAAATACCGGGCATTTTAGCGTTAACTTTCCCCCGCAGGCATGGGTTGTGAGAACGTAAAAGTAAAAACCCGTCTATCCCGGGAATGGGGCCGTGGATGCACAAAGCTACATTGAATGCATAAAGCAAGTATCAAAACATTAATCCAGTTAATGTCGGATCAATAATACAATGACATTATGCCATCGCACAGTAGACATGTGTGTTGTACCGTGATTTTCGTGCATGAAGTTTGGTACCTGAAATGCATTATAATAATTTACATAATGTACCCGTCAGTTGCATACAGGGCCCCGCCCCGGGGATTGACGGTGGATAGCCCACGAAACGGTCGAGTTTTACCTTCCAGCCTCCTTCGCACTGCCGGGGAAATGTAGGGGATTTTTTTCTCCGGGGGGGGGGTATCTGATTGTCAGGTGACGGGAAAATGCCTTCCTTATTTGACGTTCAATACTGCGTTGTAGAATGCTTGTCAGAATATTTACAAAGAAAATCTAACAGATCCTTTCACTTTTCACTGTTTATGAGAATTTCAAGATGGTATGAACAGTCAAACAATTTGATGGTACTCAGCTTTAAGATTATACTGATCACGTGTCTTACAGGCCCCAATGCAAAATAAAACAAACTTGGTGGATATTGGTCGAATAATAAAAAAAGTAAAGCCCCATTTATTCGGCACGATATAGTCTGAATGGCAATACTTGAAACAGTTTTAAAGTTGTACCAATCTTAAAAAAAAACTTAAGCGTGATGTGAAACACGGGATCAATCACTGTGTCTTGGTAGCCATACATTTGCTTGCAAATGAGAACGCAGTTTATGCTGATAACATGCACTGTAAGTTGAGGGAACCTTTTCAAAACATAACAGACGAAAACTGTCCTTGAACGCAGTTCATATGGGCATCATCGTTTATTTTTTGAGAACTGTGCAATTTGCATAACTACCACATACATGCAGAAATAGTTTGAGGTGCTGGTAAATCATATTTTCCTAGTTGAGCTAAATTCTTCATTCGAACATTCATTTAGCAAACATGATACCCTTTTCTACTTTTTAACGATATTGGTATGACTGGTTATAAGTATCTGAACACGGTGTGGATATAATTAATACCCACTGAAATACTGAAGGGTGATGGTGAGCACTCTCTATACGTACTTACTGTCTTGTATCAAACAATTTTGAAGAGAAGAAATGACCAGATTTCTGTGTAAAGAATATTTCCATTCGCTTCACCTGTCAACACTTTGGTTAAAAAAAATTCTGAATCTTCAAAATGGTATTTATAGTATTGTTTTACATCTTTGAGCACCGTTTTAATCGTGCTTCAGTAGCTTTATTTAACAGATGGCATGTCTGTGATATACTGGTAGACGCAGCAAGACCAAGAAGTAGGTTAATTGATGTGTCAGTCCATATATTCCCCTATCCTCACTTTATTTTAAAATACCGATACGTTTTTGTGCTTGGTCCAATCCAAATGACGTAAGTGGGATTATATTGTTTTGAGAGCTATATATCTAGGCTAGGGTATCGTCCATTATCGATGTCGAATTCGTTAAACCGACGGGGTAACCCAACATTCTTTTAATGATAAAAAATACAAATGTATGAACACAAATTCAGAACATAAAATGATACTGCCTTTCATAAATGAGGGTAAATTAATGAGACAAGATTTTAAACAATGTGTTTTAATTCCAGTTTTAGATTAAACAATTCAACAATCCATTTAATCATGTACATTTCTTGATAAAAACAATTAATGAAAATGTGTAATTTGCAAAATCCACAAAGAGAATTGCAGCCCAATACTGTAAGATGTGCTTCAATTTACTTACTTTAGCATACTAAGCATTTTCTGCAGACTTTGTATTTGTATTTCACTGAAACTCGTACATATGTGAACATCAGGAGGAAAATAAATTGCAGTGGTTTTCAATATTTCAATTATGGTGAAACTATTCTTCAAAATTAAAAATGTTTTATTACAACATATATTCTGTTGCAACTACCAAATAGGGCCATATATACACAATGGCCAACAACCAGCCACATGCGTATTTATATACACTTAAACGAATTTCTAATTGGCCACTCAATTAAATATTATATTATGCAATATATTCAATCATTATTTCTAAAATTGTGGTTATTTTCATTCAATTCACTTATCTATCGATTTCAAGAAATAAATTACGCATGCATGTATAAAATCATCCATGCGGAACAGTTAGTGCAAAATTCCTTACGTGCACGTGGTTCATGTGCCCGACATGTTTGATTATTTAAATTAGTCAAAATGTATTTTATGTCGATTGGCTTAATGGAAAGCATTGATTCTGGCGAGAATAAGTCATATGGGGCGCACTGAGGCCGTTAAAATGACGAGTACCAGCACCAAAATCCAGACATGTACGTCAAAACGTCATTTGAATAAAGCGATAGTTTTATATTAACGTGAGGTTGAGCTCGAATTACTGCGAGAAAAACATTTTCTTTTAATAAATTTGGACAGTATCTGTGTTTCGATTATTTGTATTCTTCTAAAAGCATTTTTTTAAAACTAATTTGTAAAAACACGTGGCCAATCAGAAATTCGTTCAATGTATGCATGTATCTGACGCCATGAGCGCGTTCCATATGGCTCATTCTCACAAATTATAGTGTTTTAAAAAAAGTCAATTAACAAAGAACAAATTCATACCAAATACGATAATATTCCAAGCTGTGCACGAGGCCAACATGCAAAAAAGCAATTTCGCACCAACCGTTACGCATGGATGATTTTGTACATGAATACGCCATTTCTTTCCGGAAATCGATAGATTATTGCGTGGAATGAACAAATAGCACGGCGTAAGATTTATTGATTTAATATAACAGATGATATAATATTTTTAGGGTGGCCAATTAGAAATTCGTTTAAGTGTATATGAAAAAAACTATTGCAACCGTTTGATTGTAAAGTAATGCATGGATTCAAAACTGATTGTACATTGATTCATTTTACATAAGTGGAATCCTCCACTCCACCGAATAGCGTTCACCATATCCTCCTTGAATAAATCAGGATCAGTAATTTCACGCACAAGTTCTAATACCATGCCACAGGTATGGGCTACAGGCAGTTTCCTATCAGCTGTAACAAAGTCCACTTCAAGTTTTTTTGTCAAACCCCATGGGGGGCACAGAACTTGCTCCTGTCCAAAACATCAGTACATCTGCTAAGGTTACGTCACTATCTTTGTCTAAAAATAAATTATTATAGAATTTTCGTCATCAATAATATACAGCACTGTTAAATTAGTTTAAGCATGTGTATTCAATATTACCAGTAAATGGTCAGTTTTGAAACAAGATTATAATGCTGCTAAAGAGGGGTTGTTGCTCATGGGAAGGCCACTCTGGAGAGGTTGTACTGTACATATAGAATTAGACCTCACTGGGATATTCTAAGTATTTAGTCTTAAAAAGTTAGCACAATGTACAGAACATGTCACCAGTAATTATTTGTAACTGTATAAATGACAGTCATACCGAAGCATAAATTTAATATGATAGGAAATTAGACACAACTATGTATGTTTCAAGGAAAGTGGCAGAGATTATTGAACTTTATATAAAAACGGTAACTTGATGTCAAGTTCTAAACAGGACACGGTTTTGTTTAAGTTACACTTTGTAGCACTGTAGAAATAGCTGATTTGAATAATCCAGTGTTGAAAACCGGATTTAACTTAATACACACTCATTTATTATATTTTATCAATATATTACCATCACATTCAATCAAGAATGCTTCCAAGCAGTACACTGTATCCTTCTCCAGCCTTCGGTTATTGGATCTCTCAATTCATACAAAGAACGGAATGAGTCGAATTTTAGAAGTACAGCTTGATGCACAAACAAACCAGAAAAAGCTTCCGGTGCAACAAGAATCTCTTTATACAATGAACCAACTTTATCCAGACCATTAAAAAATTGGGTGATTTCAGCATGGAATCTGAAATATTATGTCAATGCATGAAAAATGATGTCAAATAGAAGCAAGAGCTATCACTGAAGATGATGAATACACCCAGATAAATGCCTAGTACAGTTATGTTTGCTTCAGAAACAAAAGGCAATAAGTCCATGAAACAATATCCGCCAGTGTGTAGTGATGATATGCCAACAATTAAGGCTTAGTATTGATGAGTTATGCAAAGTTATGTTAAATTCCAACCAATGGTTAGAGAGAAATAGCACAGACAAAATAATAAGTGGAACACAACAAAGGGCAATAACTGCCTGACAAATAATCATTTTGTACCAACGATATGCACAACTAGGCTTTTTTCCGATGAGTCATCGTAAAGTTTTGTTGAAATCTGAGAAATAGCACCAACAAAATAATAAGATTCTGTGCCTCTGCTTCTTCAAGTTCTTGTTTTTAAAAATGGCCGATATTTCGATTAGTTTCATTGGTCAATTATCACGTGCGCACGTAATAGCTAACAAGTGCGCACGTGATAGCTAACAAGTGCGCACGCGATAGCTAACGTGTGCTCACGCGATAGCTAACACGTAATAGATAACGCGTGCGCACGTGATAGTAACACGTGCGCACGTGATCAATAAAATATTTCCTGTGTCCCCTCTATGCCACCGTACTTATCATATAAAAAATATATTACAAAAACTTTGTCCGTCAAACGCGGTGAACACATTTTCAGTCGCGCGGTCTGACCAAATCCGGGCTTTACCCTACCCTACTTTGGCTTATCTCAACATATGTAAGATAAAACAGTTTCAATACACAGCTTGCAAACCCAATTAGACGATTCCAGTTGCACCTTGTAAAAGCATACTACCATTTAAACACAATCACACGTTTGTATAGGGACAATTTGAGTGGTTTGACAGTTGTAACCTTGATTTATTACTTGTATTAAAAATCCGTTTAAATTATTGGCGCGTGCAAAAGCGGACTAATTGTTCTTGGTGTTATAAGCTCATACACCGTTGGGAATCCTCAGCCTCGTTGTGAGTTGACAAGCGTCTGGGTGATTTCTCCAATTAGTGCGAACTCAACTCGTCAAAAACTATCATTTAAGTAAAACAATGCTTAATTAAATATATTGATGTTAATCACAGTGATAAAGGTAAAAGGTGCTGAGATAATACGCACTGACTGAAGCTTGCAATTATCTACATTTTGCATGAACACTCTGTTTTGACACGTTGACAAGTGTGTTGTGACACCATTTTGACAGATAATCAGAGTGGTCCGGTCAAGTGTATAATCAGTTCTATTAAACTTTGTCTTTATACTTGTGTTAATCATGCGTGTGCGATTTCGGCGAAGTTTGATTATAAAGTTGGGTGTGTTGACATTAGTATTGGTGTTCACAATTCCATATTTTGTAAGCAAATTGGATAATACGAACCGACAAGAAAGTCTCAAGTACAGGTCTTGGAATAAGGTAAGTTACATATCCATCATTCTGCCATCCGTTAATTTGCACAATCCTCTCATGATCATGAATTATTGCAAAATTGTCTGACAGATGGCGCAAATAAGTATTGCATCATGAAACAAATTCACTTTTTATTCAGGGTCAACTCAGCCCTATTATGAACTCGGCCCCGTATTCTTCTTCCCAGTTACCAACTCGGCCCGAATACAAACACGGCGCAGTTCAACTGTCATCCGCATCAATAACCAGTCCACGCCTCCACCCTTGGCAGTCACCTGAAGATTCATGGTTTCTGAGCAGCATGTAGTTTCTTATATAACGAACGTTCAATCAAGGATTTAAATACATATAAGGATTGGAAACTCCCTATACAGTACACTGACGAGATTAGATTATCCTCGCCGTAGAAAATATCGTCTGCTTATAAACTGATAAGAGTATGCTCAACGGGGCGCAAGGAATTTAATGAGCGTAATCACTAATAAGCGGAAAGATAAAAAGAGCGAAAAGGATTTTCACGGCATTATACAGCTTTTTATGCGATCGCTAATTTAATGTGTAGATCTACGTGTTTTATTACGTGTGTTTATTTATTGCGCGGTGATTAATAATAGATTATTGAAATGATTCTTTTTATGAAACCTTTCCGAAATTTTGGCCGAAATAAATATAGATCTAGTTACGTTTTTTCTTTTCCAACATATTTTTACAGATAGATCTAAGATATTTTTTTTTATTCTCCTGAAAAGTTGCGATTGTGCATTTATGTGGTTTGCCCGTGGGGCCGATGATATTCTCGTCATAAATAATGTTTAATTCTGCCTAGCCATTTTTTTGGTTTACTTCTAAGCAATTAAATTACCAGTGCTGTATCCGCGCTTAATAAATTCATTAATAGGCCTGCGGTGCCGGGGTATTTGACAAAGGTGTTAAGTACTGCCTTGTGTTTGGTACCTCTGGAACGTTAATCGTTAATTGATAGCCCTGTGTTGTATGATAATTAGCTATTGATCAGTACAAATTGTTAAGGCAATTAACAATTTAATTTCAATTTAATCATCCATAATTTTAATTATGCGATAATAACTCCACGCGTTCTTTTTAAAAAATGCCGATCTTTTCACGAGTATTCACGTGGTACATTAGTAAAAAAAAAACACAATAGGAACGAATTTAATATCATTTTCCAAAGCATCCGTCATACAGTTAGGTATTAAGATTTCAAATCCACTAAATAATAAATTATGCAGGGATTTCCCTGATGCAGGTTTTCTGCGTCCCTGACGCAACTTTGTGGCTTGGGACCCTCAGTTCTACATTACTGTGCATCCTGGGGACCCCCAATAGGATCCCTCAAATAGACATTTTTATTTCAGCTAGGACATTTTTCTTTCTGCTATTTACTGCACTAAGCCTCGTGGTGCATTGAGCAATTTGCATTTTCTGTTTTATTTATTTATAAATTTGATACTCACTAATAATGAGCTTGAAATGCATTACTGTAGAGTGAAGGGACCCCCGAAATTTCTCAGGGACTCCCTAAATATAAATTTTAAGGGTCCTAGGACCCTCGTATGAAAAATCCTAGGGAAAACCCTGAATTATGGCTTACGGAAAAAGTGATTTTGTTGATTTTGATAACCTTAATTTGGACGATCTACTTGGCGAGTACACATGCAGTGAAATAGATTCCGACTACGAAATTACCAGTAAACCATCAGATGTAAAAGTGAAATAAAAAATATACCAATGTAATAAATGTGATAAATCTTATTCAACTATTTCTGGATTGCGGGGACAGTTTACACAGTGGGGTTCCAGTAAGGACCAATATACAACCAATCAGTATATGCTCTCACCATCTGTCACATTTATACAGTAGCTATGATTGTGATCAGTAGCTTATTATAAAATTTGTTTGATATTAATTAATAAACACATGCTGTGCCAATTAAACACTATGAAAACTGATTAGATCAGATATAGATCAGGCACTTATGGTTGCTATGGTGAATGCACATGAGATGAAAAGATGCAATATTGTGAATTACAAACACAATAATGTTACATAACTAACTGGTTGCGTGTAAGTGTATAATGTTGATACAGGGTTTATGAAATAATATAATTATCGAAAATAGGAAGGTGTGTAATATCTGTATTTGAAACCCAGGGGGTCACGTGACTACTAAAGTATATGAAACTGCTATCCTCTGAAGTTCTCTCTCATGGTGATAGTGTGTGTAAGTTTTGTTTATGAATAAAAACCATTTTATTGCTAAATTAAGTGCTGGTTCATTCATTTTGGATTGTAAACCATCAATATGTAAAGTTACATTGCAACATTTCTAGAGCAATACCTGTTTTGCATGAGAAAACTTTCGTTTTTTGTACACTCTCGTCTATATATTAGATAATATTGCTTGAAGCAGGTTGTTGCTCTATGGAGGTTGATCCCAGAGAAAGCTAGATTTCTATATCAAGGAATATTTTATACCAATTTGTCCTTATTGGATGCCATTATACTCTTATTTGAGTCAATTTGGACACTGTTTATTTCACCATTAAAAATGAACGATACCTTGAGAAAATGAACAGAAAACATATCCATTGCAAATATATATCTATTAAGTACACATACAGCGGGTAATTAATCTAAATTATGCACATTCAACATCACTAGATGCGTTCAAATTTTATCACCTCTTCACTTTGAGGGTCTCGGCCGCCATTAACAGTTTTCATCGACTCTATTTTTTACAATTAATTGTGAACAGTAACAATTAATTGTGAACAGTAACAAGCGAAAATAAACAAATTAACACATCCCTGACCAAGATACATGTATTAGGAACAAATGTAGCAGGTAATTGATTTAAATACTGCACCCAGCACTTCACAGTTTGCACTGCAACATTATGACAAATTCTAATTGCCGCCATTAAATTCTGTTCGCGGCGGGCCGATTTATCAAGAAATTTAAAATGCACTTTATTTTGGTTTTGACGCGTTAATCATGACTACTTCGTGCGGGTTTAACTTTAATAATTACTCAAATATGTTCTGTTACAAATAAAACACACAATATAATTAGTAAATATGTGTTAACTTGTAAAAACGATGTTTCAGGCCGCTTCGTTACGAAATTTCAAAATGGCGCTGATTCGATCTCCAGAGGCGAGGATAATCGGGAAGTTCATCAACATTCACCTCCCTTTATTGATATACCTCCCTGGTTCAATGTGTATTCTGCTGAGACAGTATAGTCATTACGGGTTATAGGGCAGTTCTCTGAAGGTCACCCATGATTATATCACCACAGGAAAAGTTCAATAATAAACAGCTGACAAAGGTTTGTAAGGTAGGAACCTAAACTGGATTCTTGGACCGTGAAGACTTCACAATACCACTCTTGGCAGACCGAAGACGGGACGCCCTCCAAGCGGTGGACAAGCTCAGATCAGTACAACATAAAAAATCAATAAAACATAAAAGTCAATGATAAAACACATCTAGCTTTCAGATAAAACAGATTAAAACCCTCTTGGCTGACAAACCGTATAAGTAAAACACTACAAGAGTGTTAGAAGCTTTTTAAATATTAAAACACAGTTAAAACATCAGGGCGTTTTGTCACTTTTCCACAAGAATTCAATATGGCGGCGGGTACGAGCCAAAGCCTGCGAAAGTGGGCGTCCTTTGTTTTGCTCGCAGAACACAAAATGCATTCAGGAAATGACACAAAGCAAACCACTCTTCCAATGACGAATAAATTCACTATTGAAATAGATCAAAGTTTGTGACACTAAGTAAAATTAATATTTTTCATCCCTGAACCACAAAAAACGTCCGCCACCAACGCCCTCTACCGAACGTGCGTGAGAATGTTCAAATTGGTGTAGACATTGCATTAACACTATAGAGGGGCATATGCAATACATGTGTTGTGCATTTTTCGTGTATGTGCACACAAATGGGTTTTATCAGTATTTGCTATTTTTTTCATTAAAGTTTACATTAATAAGAACATTTTAATGTTTGTTTGTAAGACAACAAAGACAACTAAATTTATTTTAAATTTGTTATTCTGCTTCTCCAAAGCCATCAGTCATGTTTGCAAGTGATTCTTGTAGAAATAGGCCTACGCTCAGCAGCTGACACAAATGACGTAACGTTGCCCGTGAACGTTTTCTGAGGGAAATATCAAAAAGTGGCGAGGCGGACCAAAAAGCTGGTAATACTTTTGAAAGGCTGATGATGCTATTTTTGGAAGGCAAATTTGTTACTATATATAGTAACATAAGTATTATAATAGCCTACGTAGGGAAAACAGTGATAGTGGTAGTTCTTCTTTTCTGCATTCATGAACATGTAATAATGTTAATAATAATTATGGAAGTTAGAAATAAACTGTTACACGTTTATAAATAATCAATATTTGCATGGTGCTTTATTTTTCAGCTTGCTAATGATGTTAAGGAAATGTTGCCATTTAATGATCCAAAAAAGAATGTTCTTGCTAATCCATTGGATGAAATGTCAAGGAAGAATGAAAGTAGTGACTCATCACATAAAGTTTATGGACCAAAATCTGTCTTGAAGAAAGGAGTACTGGGAAATTTTGAGCCTGACTATAAAATCAATCATGGCCCAGGTAACAATTTATATAAATATCTGTTAATAGAGTTGTCTGTTTATGATACCTTTCTTTTAACTATTTAAACTTAGATGCTTTGATATGGGACGTTAAGGACTTCACTATACTTGCCCTTAATCTTAGAAGCCTTGTAAAAGAATAAAAAATGTCATTCACTTGCATATATTTGAGTTCAGGGTATATTGGATCTTTGATTAATAGTACTGGGGAGAAATCCAGATTTTCTACACTATGCTCATGAATCCAGAACCAAAACACATTTGAGATTTGCTGAGATACTTGAGATATTTACCGATTTGTGGCAACAAATTTTCAGAGAAATAATGTACAACTTAGTTAAATGCTATCTTGAATGATCAATCAGTTCACAATATTTTCAACATTTATACTACCATTTTAAATCCAATTCTGCTAAATACTTATTAGTCCCCTACCTGTGAAACCAGAGGCGCTCCAGTCAGTCTGTCAGTCCATCACAAAAGTTTGTCCAGAGCATAACTTCAAAACTAAGCAAGCTATGAATTTGAAATTTTTAGATATCAATTAGGAGAAGTGCAGTGCACAAGAACCATAACTCTGCCTTACTTAATTTTTGAGTTATTCCCCTTTGTTAATTTTCATACTTAAATTTTGTCCGCAACATAACTCCATTACCAAAAAGAGATATGATTTTGAAACCTTACATGATGATAGATATTAATGAGGAGAAGTGCAGTGCACAAGAACAATAACTCTGCCTTACTTAATTTTTGAGTTTTTCCCCTTTGTTAATTTTCATACTTAAATTTTGTCTGGAGCATAACTCCATTACCAAAAGAGATATGATTTTGAAACTTTACATGAGGATAGATATCAATTAGGAGAAGTACAGTGCACAAGAACCATAACTCCGCCTTACTTAATTTTTGAGTTATTCCCCTTTGTTAATTTTCATGCTTAAATTTTGTCCGGAGCATAACTTCATTACCATAAAAGATATGATTTTGAAACTTTACATGTGGATAGATATCAATTAGGAGAAGTGCAGTGCACAATAGCCATAACTCTGCTTTACTTAATTTTTGAGTTATTTTCCTTTGTTTATTTTCTTACTTAAATTTTGTCCGGAGCATAACTCCATTACCAAGAGAGATATGATTTTGAAACTTTACATGAGGATAGATATTAATGTTCACATGTTGTGGGAGCTTGTCACTAGGTAGTCTATATATTGTTCAAGATTAAAACTAACATTATATTGCAGGGGAAGGTGGCCAACCAGTATTTACCACAATGGAGGAAAAATCTGCTGCTGATAAATCAACACATGAATTTGGATTTAATATGGTTAACAGTGATAAAATATCCTTAGATAGAACCATTCCTGATACAAGAATGGATGAGTATGTTGTCTAATAAAATTATTGGCAAAAACTTGTACTTTAATCAGTAATGGAATGCATAATTAATCAAATTTCTGGTTATTTAAATGAAGTCCTATATTGAGTTTGCTAATGAATATTTTAACAGATTTATATTGATTATTGTATATCTGACATGCTTCCCCATCATACAATGTACATTTTGTGGAACATCCTTTAAATATTTTCTGTGAAATAGAACAATGATATTTTGATGTTCACCTAAAGGTGATGATGCATGTGTCAACACTACATACAGAATGATGGGTTTTGATACATCTATTGAATTTTTTAATATGATTATGTGACTAGTGTCATTCACGATACATGCCTTTTTGTGTGCATGTATGCCGGCAATAATTATCATCCCATAACTATATGTGGATAATTATGGTGACAACACCACAGTGTCATGTTGCTACATAAATAGGGTGTATAGAGTAAAAAGTTTAAATTGACAGATGACAATCCATAGTATGTACAACTTCATCATTTGTCTACGTTTGACAGATTACAATCCATATAGTATGAACAACTTCATCATTTGTCCATGTTTGACAGATTACAATCCATATAGTATGAACAACTTCATCATTTGTCCATGTTTGACAGATTACAATCCATAGTTTGTACAACTTCATCATTTGTCTACGTTTGACAGATTACAATCCATATAGTATGAACAACTTCATCATTTGTCCATGTTTGACAGATTACAATACATATAGTATGAACAACTTCATCATTTGTCCATGTTTGACAGATTACAATCCATAGTATTTGTACAACTTCATCATTTGTCCATGTTTGACAGATAACAATCCATAGTATGTACACTTCATCATTTGTCCATGTTTGACAGATTACAATCCATAGTATGTACAACTTCATCGTTTGTCCATGTTTGACAGATTACAATTCATAGTATGTACACTTCATCATTTGTCCATGTTTGACAGATTACAATCCACAGTTTGTACAACTTCATTATTAATCCATGTTTGACAGATTACAATCCATAGTATGTACACTTCATCATTTGTCTACTTTTGACAGATTACAATCCATAGTTTGTACAACTTCATTATTTATCCATGTTTGACAGATTACAATCCACAGTTTGTACAACTTCATTATTTATCCATGTTTGACAGATTACAATCCATAGTATGTACACTTCATCATTTGTCTACTTTTGACAGATTACAATCCATAGTTTGTACAACTTCATTATTTATCCATGTTTGACAGATTACAATCCATAGTTTGTACAACTTCATTATTTATCCATGTTTGACAGATTACAATACATATAGTATGAACAACTTCATCATTTGTCCATGTTTGACAGATTACAATCCATAGTATGTACAACTTCATCATTTGTCCATGTTTGACAGATAACAATCCATATAGTATGTACACTTCA
Source organism: Spisula subtruncata (assembly GCA_963678985.1). NCBI lineage: Eukaryota > Metazoa > Mollusca > Bivalvia > Venerida > Mactridae > Spisula > Spisula subtruncata. The sequence continues at coordinate 25,193,751 of OY787661.1, forward strand.
TCATTTGTCTACTTTTGACAGATTACAATCCATAGTTTGTACAACTTCATTATTTGTCCATGTTTGACAGATTACAATCCATAGTTTGTACAACTTCATTATTTATCCATGTTTGACAGATTACAATACATATAGTATGAACAACTTCATCATTTGTCCATGTTTGACAGATTACAATCCATAGTATGTACAACTTCATCATTTGTCCATGTTTGACAGATAACAATCCATAGTATGTACACTTCATCATTTGTCTACTTTTGACAGATTACAATCCATAGTTTGTACAACTTCATTATTTGTCCATGTTTGACAGATTACAATCCATAGTTTGTACAACTTCATTATTTATCCATGTTTGACAGATTACAATACATATAGTATGAATAACTTCATCATTTGTCCATGTTTGACAGATAACAATCCATAGTATGTACACTTCATCATTTGTCTACTTTTGACAGATTACAATCCATAGTTTGTACAACTTCATTATTTATCCATGTTTGACAGATTACAATCCATAGTTTGTACAACTTCATTATTTATCCATGTTTGACAGATTACAATCCATAGTTTGTACAATTTCATCATTTGTCTACGTTTGACAGATTGCAATCCATAGTTTGTACAACTTCATTATTTATCCATGTTTGACAGATTACAATCCATAGTTTGTACAATTTCATCATTTGTCCATGTTTGACAGATTACAATCCATAGTTTGTACAACTTCATCATTTGTCTACGTTTGACAGATTACAATCCATAGTTTGTACAACTTCATTATTTATCTACCTTCATCTAATTGTCTGACCCCTAATTTGTTGAGGCCTGCTATGCTACTGATACAAATGGTTATTCAATCAGAATATAATACCATGGTTCCTACTGCATGTTCTATAATGTCATCATCCTTGATATCATCTCATGCTTGTTTCTATCACAGATGTAAGTACTGGCAGTATCCAGAGATGAGTAAACTACCAACAGCTAGTGTCATTCTGGTGTTCCATAATGAAGGTTGGTCTACCCTTATTAGAACTGTTCACAGTGTGGTAAATATGTCACCACCAGAACTATTGAAGGAAGTTGTTATGGTGGATGATTTTAGTACTAAAGGTGAGTGCTATGTCCTATTTATACAAGAATGAACAAATTCTTTAATAGAGAACCATCATTACAGTGGAAGGTACTTATACATGCCTCCATATACATCATATATTAAATACACAAATGGTTTCCCTCACATCTATATTGTCTGCATGTTTGTAACTTGGCAATCTGAGTTCCCATTCATGGCAGGCCATACATTTTGTATCTTTCCATGGTACATTTGTAGTTTGACGCCATTGCTGATTTTAGAAGTTGCTGGCTCATTATGGAGATATTTGTTAGTACTGGTTGATGGTGGAGATATTAGTTAGTACTGGTTGCTGGTGGAGATGTTAGTTAGTACTGGTTGCCTCTGGAAATGTTAGTTAGTACTGGTTGCTGGTGGAGATATTTGTTAGTACTGGTTGCATGTGGAGATATTTGTTAGTACTGGTTGCTGGTGGAGATATTTGTTAGTACTGGTTGCTTGTGGAGATATTTGTTAGTACTCGTTGCTTGTGGAGATATTTGTTAGTACTGGTTGCTTGTGGAGATATTAGTTAGTACTGGTTGCTGGTTGAGATATGAGTTAGTACTGGTTGCTGGTGGAGATATTAGTAAGTACAGGTTGCTTGTGGAGATATTAGTAAGTACTGGTTGCTGGTGGAGATATAAGTAAGTACGGGTTGCTTGTGGAGATATTTGTTAGTACTGGTTGCTGGTGGAGATATAAGTTAGTACTGATTGCTGGCGGAGATTTAAGTTAGTACTGGTTGCTGGTGGAGATATAAGTAAGTAGTGTTTGCGTGTGGAGATATAAGTTAGTACTGTTTGCGTGTGGAGATATTGGTTAGTACTGTTTGCTTGTGGATATATTTGTTAGTACTGGTTGCTGGTGGACATATTTGTTAGTACTGGTTGCTTGTGGAGATATTAGTTAGTACTGGTTGCTGGTGGAGATATAAGTTAGTACTGGTTGCCTGTGGAGATATTTGTTAGTACTGCTTGCTTGTGGAGATATTTGTTAGTACTGGTTGTTGGTGGAGATATTAGTTAGTACTGGTTGCTTGTGGAGATATTTGTTAGTACTGATTGCTGGTGGAGATATTATTAGTACTGGTTGCATGTCGAGATATAAGTAAGTACTGGCTGTGTGTGGAGATATTTGTTAGTACTGGTTGCGTGTGGAGATATAAGTTAGAACTGTTTGCTTGTGGAGATATAATTTAGTACTGGTTGCTTGTGGAGATATTAGTTAGTACTGGTTGTTGTTGGAGGTATTAGTTAGTACTGGTTGCTTGTGGAGATATAAGTTAGTACTGTTTGCTTGTGGAGATTTTAGTTAGTACTGGTTGCTGGTGGAGATATAAGTTAATAGTTGTTGCTTGTTGAGATATTAGTTAGTACTGGTTCATTGTGGAGATATTAGTTAGTACTGGTTCATTGTGGAGATATTTGTTAGTACTGGTTGCTTGTGGAGATATTTGTTAATACTGGTTGCGTGTGGAGATGTTTGTTAGTACTGTTTGCGTGTGGAGATATTTGTTAGTACTGGTTGCTGGTGGAGATATTTGTTAGTACTGGTTGCTTGTGGAGATATTTGTCAGTACTGGTTGCTTGTGGAGATATTTGTTAGTACTGGTTGCTTGTGGAGATATTAGTTAGTACTGGTTGCGTGTCGAGATATAAGTTAGTACTGGTTGCTTGTGGAGATATTTGTTAGTACTGGTTGCTTGTGGAGATATAAGTAAGTACTGGTTGTGTGTGGAGATATAAGTAAGTACTGATTGCTGGTGGAGATATTAGTTAGTACTGGTTGCTTGTGGAGATATTTGTTAGTACTGGTTGCTTGTGGAGATATAAGTTAGTACTGTTTGCATGTCGAGATATAAGTTAGTACCGGTTGCTTGTGGAGATATTTGTTAGTACTGGTTGCGTGTGGAGATATAAGTTAGTACTGTTTGCTTGTGGAGATATAATTTAGTACTGGTTGCTTGTGGAGATATTAGTTAGTACTGGTTGTTGGTGGAGGTATTAGTTAGTACTGGTTGCTTGTGGAGATATTTGTTAGTACTGATTGCTTGTGGAGATATAAGTAAGTACTGGTTGTGTGTGGAGATATTTGTTAGTACTGATTGCTTGTGGAGATATTAGTTAGTACTGGTTCATTGTGGAGATATTTGTTATTACTGGTTGCTTGTGGAGATATTTGTTAGTACTGGTTGCTTGTGGAGATATTTGTTAGTACTTGTTGCTTGTGGAGATATAAGTAAGTACTGGTTGTGTGTGGAGATATTTGTTAGTACTGGTTGCTTGTGGAGATATAAGTAAGTACTGGTTGTGTGTGAAGATATAAGTAAGTACTGATTGCTGGTGGAGATATAAGTTAATAGTTGTTGCTGGTGGAGATATTAGTTAGTACTGGTTGTGTGTGGAGATATAAGTTAATAGTTGTTGCTTGTGGAGATATTAGTTAGTACTGGTTCATTGCGGAGATATTGGTTAGTACTGGTTCATTGTGAAGATATTAGTTAGTACTGGTTCATTGTTGAGATATTGGTTAGTACTTATAATACTGGTTGCGTGTGGAGATGTTTGTTAGTACTGGTTGCGTGTGGAGATATTAGTTAGTACTTGTTGCATGTGAAGATATAAGTTAGTACTGGTTGCTTGTGGAAATGTTTGATAGTACTGGTTGCTTGTGGAGATATTTGTTAATACTGGTTGCGTGTGGAGATATTAGTTAGTACTTGTTGCATGTGAAGATATAAGTTAGTACTGGTTGCTTGTGGAAATGTTTGATAGTACTTGTTGCTTGTGGAGATATTTGTTAATACTGGTTGCGTGTGGAGATGTTTGTTAGTACTGGTTGCACGTGGAGATATTAGTTAGTACTGGTTTCGTGTGGAGATATAAGTTAGTACTGGTTGCTTGTGGAAATGTTTGTTAGTACCGGTTGCGTGTTGAGATATAAGTTAGTTCTGGTTGCGTGTGAAGATATTTGCTTGTAATGATTGCATGTGGAAATATTTGTTAGTACTGGTTGCGTGTGGAGATATTTGTTAGTACTGGTTGCGTGTGGAGATATAAGTTAATAGTTGTTGCTTGTGGAGATATTAGTTAGTACTGGTTCATTGTGGAGATATTATTAGTACTGGTTCATTGTGGAGATATTTTTTAGTACTGGTTGCTTGTGGAGATATTTGTTAGTACTGGTTGCTGGTGGAGATATTAGTAAGTATGGGTTAGAATAGAGTCCATAGATTTGGTTGAGTGAACTGTACATTACGCAGTATAACAGACTAAATGTTGAGAAATGGTGTTACAATCTTTCTCAAGTTTGGTAGAGCAGTCACAGGTAACTGTATCGTTGAAAAAAAAAAAAACGAAAAAATTTTTTTTGAAAATTTATATTTTTCTATCAAGGTCAATTTCTACAGAAATCCACGAGCCGGTTCGAGAGGTGCAGTTTGTTTTTAAAAAAAAAACTTCTTTATGCATAACAATTATCTATAAAAGGATGTGCGTTTACACAAACAATGTTATGGGATGAATGTAAGTCAAAAATTAACTTTATATCATAAAATCCATTGCTTAGAGGTATACTTTAACTGTCGCTGGTGTAACACATTGTGAGGGACGGCCATATGGATTTGTGTTGATTGCACCATATGAATCGGCTGTGAAACAGTATCTACATTTTATAGTATAACTTTTTAACTATTTGATCAATTCTGATAAGATCTGGCATATAAGTACTTTAAACATTGCTGTATATGAATATAATTTGTTTATGGAGATATTGATAGTCAAATTTTGTTTTTGATTGATTGTAATTCTGGTTCATCTAGAACAAATAAACCTTTATAGAAAAATATAAATTTTCAAAAAAAAATTTTTTTCTTTTTTTTTCGTTTTCAACGATACAGTTACCTGTGAGAGCAGTGTGATTATATTTCAATGTTATAATGAAGATGCATTTTAAGATAGTAGTATTTATATTTTATGTATAGAACACCTGAAAGGAAAACTAGATGATTACATGGCAGAATACAACAAGAAACATAATAATGTTGTGAAGATATTCAGGAACAGTGAACGTTTAGGTTTGATTCGTACGAGAACTAGAGGGGCAGAGTTATCTACTGCTGATGTCATCATCTTTCTAGATGCTCATTGTGAATGTAACAGGAATTGGTTGGTGCCGTTATTGAGTAGAATTGCCTATGACAGGTATGATTGTGTGCTTTTGTGATTCTTTTAAAAGTGCTGCATCTTATGTGGCAGTCATACAGTGACTGTACATTAATTTGTTTGTGTTCTAATGAAAACTTAAACCAAATCCTTCCAAGTTTTGCAACTTAAATGTTTTCAAACCTCTTTCAAAGTCCCATACTTGGCATTCATTTTAACCCTCATAAACTCATCAAGGTCATGTAACATTATCCAACATTTCAATCAAATTAAGGGCCCTGATTGAAAATATTAACAAAACTTTTCTTGAAACTCAAATATTTTCAAATTTTATTAAGGCAGGCTTTGCATATATTTGTTTACCATGATAAATACTTGATAATGTCATTGCAATGTAACACTATGAAACATTTTTTCAGAATTCTGGCCTGTTAATGACTGCTAGTTATGCGCCCTATCTTTGATGAAGGAGTAGCCTGCTTTCCTGTGATTTCGTGTACATAAGACTTGTTTTGGAGAATGCTCAATTGTTTGTTGATTTGTAAACATTTTCTTACGATGAAACCATTGCCGGAACCCCTCTCTACAAGTTAAATACAAAACATGATGAGAAATCATCGTATTTTCCAAGTAGCAGCCATCTTACAGAGTTGACTCCAACTTGTCAATCAGAAGACAAGTTTCCTAATGATTCGTGAATTTTAATTGGCTGGTCAGTAAAAATCATTCTGGAACTCTGTTTTTATTGGTTCACAGCGGAAGTACATTGGGGGTTCTTTTAGCATGTGTATTCACAAAATGGTGGCTGTGTGATGATTCTGACGCACATAAATGATGAAATCATAGATATAGGGTCATCTGCTTCTCTGTCTAACGGAATTTTAGGGGAATTTTATAATTTTTCCATTAAATTTTGTTAAAAGAGACGTATTCTCAAAATATTTATGGAAAATCATTTTTTTTAACTTCTTCAATCATTTGTCAATAATTTTTGACCTGCACGTTTACCACAAATATGTCAAATAGGGTTCACGAAACCATAGGAATTCACGAAATTATAGGAAAGAAGGACATATTTATTGTACTTGTGGGTTGGTTGGTTGGTTGGTAGACCAAATGGTTTTGGTACAATACACCAAGAATGCTTTGCCCTATGATCGTCAAACAGGAGGTTGACTAGCTACAGTAGATGACCCCTATTGACTTTGAAGTCAGTATGTCAAAGGTCTAGGTCATTGTGACCTTTACCATTTCTGAGGGGGAATACACGTTTTACAACCTCCCATTTCATTGAAGACGAGGATTCCTCCGGCTTATAAGTCTTTACTTTATAAGTCATGTGTCTTTCAAAATTGTGCGGTATTTTTGCATAAAGAAGACATTTGAATCTAGATGGGTCACCCAATTTTCGTTTTTTTTTTCATTTTCAATGATACAGTTACCTATGGGTCACCCTAGTAGTGCGCATTAGTGGTAGTTGTTGTCTTCTTGTCTCTGATCTAGTTTTGCACTAAATCCCACATTTCAGAACCATCATGGCTGTTCCTATTGTTGATGGAATCAATTGGGACAATTTTGCCTATGCATCAGTATATGGACCTGCTACTGCACATCATCGAGGTATATTTGAGTGGGGTTTCCTCTACAAGGAAAGTCAAGTTCCACAGAAAGAATTACAGAGGAGAGATCATAACAGTGAACCATACAGGTAACAATAGTGAACCATACAGGTAACATTAGTGAACCATACAGGTAACAATAGTGAACCATACAGGTAACATTAGTGAACCATACAGGTAACAATAGTGAACCATACAGGTAACATTAATGAACCATACAGGTAACATTAGTGAACCATACAGGTAACATTAGTGAACCATACAGGTAACAATAGTGAACCATACAGGTAACATTAGTGAACCATACAGGTAACATTAGTGAACCATACAGGTAACATTAGTGAACCATACAGGTAACAATAGTGAACCATGCAGGTAACAATAGTGAACCATACAGGTAACAATAGTGAACCATACAGGTAACATTAGTGAACCATACAGGTAACAATAGTGAACCATACAGGTAACATTAGTGAACCATACAGGTAACAATAGTGAATCATGCAGGTAACAATAGTGAACCATACAGGTAACAATAGTGAACCATACAGGTAACAATAGTGAACCATACAGGTAACAATAGTAAACCATACAGGTAACATTAGTGAACCATACAGGTAACATTAGTGAACCATACAGGTAACATTAGTGAACCATACAGGTAACAATGGTGAACCATACAGGTAACAATAGTGAATCATACAGGTAACGTAGTGAACCATACAGGTAACAATAGTGAACCATACAGGTAACAATGGTGAACCATACAGGTAACGTTAGTGATTCATACAAGTAACAATAGTGAACCATACAGGTAGTCACGTGCCTCTTGTACGAATAAAACAATTTTATTAGTGCATTCGGTCGGGGATATCTTACTCCGAATGATGTTAATTGGCTTTAAGCCTTGTTGCCAATATGATATTGCAAGATGAAAAGTCCTCAAATATATTGATCATCCCTCGTAATTAGATCCGACCAAAATCATTTTCTGGCCGGCTTATTAGCCTACCGTTTATGCCTTAAATGGTATACTCATGTAGGGGTAGACAAAGACATTTTAAACCTGTTATTTTATCTAATGATTGAGTGAAAATTTGAGGATGTTAAACTCGTTTTTTGTGATGTAATTTCTTAGGCCTGTGGATGAATTGGACACATTAAAAAAACGAACCGTTGAGAATTTGTATTTAGTCTTATCTTCCGTTGATTTTAATCACTGTGTTGTTTTAGATCACCTACACATGCTGGTGGTCTGTTTGCTATGGACCGAAAATACTTCTTTGAGATGGGTGCTTACGATGATGGTTTACAAATATGGGGTGGAGAAAACTTTGAACTCTCATTCAAGGTTAGTTTATGATAGCCAATATGGATATTCTTGAATGACTTAACTTCTAGAATATTATTTTAAGCCATACAATGAACTGTTTGTTATCTTTCCACTGATAAATCAGTCCAGTATATGAACACACTTCTAATTACTGCCTCATAATCACAGATATCTATGAAGTTACATTTGGCAATTGAAATGTCAAATAATGTTAATAGCTGAAGTTGTTGTACATGAGTATGCCTTCATGAAGTCATATTGAATATTTATGTACAATGTATATATGATATCCTTGATGGAATGTCCGAACCATTCAGCAATACTGGAGGTTAGACTGTGTATTAAATAGGTCAAAGTCAATGACCTTCAACTAGTCCGAATTGTTTCCAATCAGTAGTTCTTTTAACTTGATTGAGGGATTGGTCATTCAGTAGTTGATGATGACAACCTGTTGATTTAGATTGTGTATGGTGTGTACATTATCAGTACATTAATCATCAATTCATCAAAATATAGTATTTTAGTGTAACTTGTTTGACATATAAAGTGTTTTGATCTTGATGGTGTTTAAAGAAAATTATATGAACATTTCTATGAATTTATTTCCAGTTGTGGCAATGTGGTGGCAGTATTGAATGGGTGCCCTGTTCTCATGTAGGACATGTATACAGAAATCATATGCCTTATGGATTTGGCAAAGTTGATGTTAAAATTCCTATCATTTTATTGGTAAATCTGTTTGTATTTGTGTCTTTATTCATCATGTAAGTATTGCATGCCTTGTAAAAGTGAGAGATGATTAAAAAAACAAGTCAACATATGTGAGAGTACGTTCATTTCTTATTTGTCCATCAGAAATTTGGAAAAGTTCCTAAGTTGTGTAAAGGACACATCAAAGTTTTGATTATGATTTGAGGTTGATAAAGTAAAATAATTGCTGAATGATATTTAGTTCTTGCACTGATATGCTGGAAGGAAGGAACTTGATTGCAGAAAATAAGAAATATTTGATGAAAATATGACTTATATGTCATTTCAAATTTTTTATATTTGATTTTAACAATTGAACAATGTGTAAAGTTTTGGTGAAGGGTGTGTGCTTGTGGCACTCCAAAATAGAGGTGTACACATATTGTGAGGATAGCACATTATACAACAGTATAACCCCTGAAATGTGCATAAGAGTTGATGATGTTTATATGTTTATTTCTGTTATAGAATTACATGCGTGTGGTGGAAGTGTGGCTAGATGATGAATTCAAGGAATATTTTTACACTCGAGAGCCCAGTGTACGAGGATACCCAGTGGGCGATCTGACAAAACAGTTACAATTTAAGAAGGATAAAAAATGCAAAAGTTTCAAGTGGTTTATGGATAACATAGCATATGAAGTGTATGATAAATTCCCAGTATTACCCCCAAACCATGCATGGGGAGAGGTGTGCCATTATTTCTGCTCACTTAATTGTCTCATACTGTTACATATTACTTTATATTTAGAGTTATATTTATCTATAAAATATGTGTTTGCTGTTTGTCAATGAAATAAAAAGGATAAATAGGTTGGTGAAATTTGTAGATATCATTATATTAGGTTTGTTTTCGTTTAAACAATGTTTCTGCTAAGTTAAGACGCTTATGTGATTATCCAGTTTTCTTTAAATGCATGTGTGTCTTGATTTAATAGATTACATGACTTGTAGTTTTATCATGATAACTGTACATAGATGGATCAGAAATGACCTAATGTAGTCTCCCTTTATGTCAAAATTCCTTAGGTCTAAATATTTCAATATATTAAATGTTTATGTTGTTATGATGAGCTGTTTTACAGGAAAACAATATATTCTGGTATTGTTGCATTTCAGTTTAAGCAGACAAAAGGCATGATGTGCTGGGATACACTAGGCCAGTCAGTGGGTGGTGGACCTATGGGAGTCAGTCATTGTCATCACTTTGGTGGTAACCAGGTATGTGAGGAACACATTCAATATAACTTGGTCAATATTTGATCTAACATACAACTCTACCTACTGCACTAATACATTGCTACATTGTTACCTTTGCAGATCAAACCTCTAACATACAACTCTCCCTACTGCACTAATACATTGCTACATTGTTAACTTAGTAGATCTAACCTCTAACATACAACTCTACCTACTGCACTAATACATTGCTACATTGTTAACTTAGCAGATCTAACCTCTAACATACAACTCTACCTACTGCACTAATACATTGCTACATTGTTAACTTTGCAGATCTAACCTCTAACATACAACTCTACCTACTGCACTGATACATTGCTACATTGTTAACTTTGCAGATCTAACCTCTAACATACAACTCTACCTACTGCACTAATACATTGCTACATTGTTAACTTAGTAGATCTAACCTCTAACATACAACTCTACCTACTGCACTAATACATTGCTACATAGTTAACTTATTAGACTTGCCTAACCTCAACCAAACTTACCATCTACTAACCTTAACATCTTCTCTAGAATTACATCAACTATACAAAACTTTGTCACCCACTATACTGTTAATATGCATATTTTGCATGAACTCGCACCAATGCCTAACAACCTGCTCCTATACCTTTGTTCTATTGTTTACTTGTGGCTTTTTATCTACTTATTACTTGGGAAACTTTTGATTGGCTTATTCTACTAATAACCTACGGTTTTGTTTCTTTGGCTTTTTCTGTTTAAATGAATAATGTACATGTATGGTTTTACAGCTGACAATCTTAATGCATCAAATCCACTGTCATACCTTCAGAAATATTATGACAGGTCAATCCATGTGTTAGTATTTTAGATAAATTCTGACCTGTGTAACTATAGCAATCCCTATATGTTGAGTTGTATAGTTATTAAAGTATTAAGTTATTGAGTTGACGTTTTTTAACAAAAAGCAAGCTGTGCCATGTTCATAGAATTACTTTATGTGAATAGGATAGTAACATGTGTTTTATGATGTATATGTACATGTATGACGATATATTGTACAATCTACACAATCTTTTTGTGGCTATAATTATCACCACCTGGGTTTATATACATTCTATATATTTATTATTTGCTTTTAATGCAGTATTACGGTGATTTTGAGTGAAAATAACAGTGACAAATAGCTGAAATTATTATTTTGTTATTTTCACTGTTTTGGAGTTGGTTCCAGTATCGTGCATAAAAAGATATACAACGTCAACAGTGCCGGCTTTCAAAATATGTGTGACGTAATTATAACATCATAATTGTCATGTCGTGCCGTTCAAATTTCAACATATTTTTCCAATTTAGCCAATGTACCATTTTACGAGAAAATTTGTTGTCTTTTGGTGACAGATCACTCAGTGAAATAAAATTTGATCTTACACCAAAATCAACAAATATCCTCTGTATATGTGGCCCGTGTTCAGTAATTTTACCTATTAAGTGTGGTGTGTCTTGACAAATAAATATCATTCAGACCATGATAATCTGCAAATATCCAATCACAGTGCAATATGGCCATCATCTAAATCCAGTAATACTGAGTGTCCAACACTTTTGCTCTGAATAACCTGTGAATTGGATCCTTTGTTAAAAATGGATTTTTTTAGGTAAATAGTGAAATATTTCATATGATATTATTGTGTACTGAGATTGAAATGTATTGTCTGTTGCATATAATATTGCTCAATCAATCATCGCCGACTGCAGTACTACCAGTGTTGGGCGGTAAATACCGGGGCGGGCGGTAAATACTGGGAAATACCGTCCTGTCCAATACTCCCAAAGTGTCCAATACCGGGAAATACCGGGAAATACTGGTCAATTGAATGGTCAAATGGGAATTTTATGTGTACTGGTTTATTTAAATGCCTATTCAGCATTTGAACTCTCAGGTTTTCACTTGTTCTTCTTTATTCATTTCTATAACATTCAATAGATCCTGAATTTATTTGAGAGTATGATCTACAAGTGGTCAAATGAACTGGTCAATTCATTTTCAAAGTGGTCAATTGGACTGGTCGATTCAATTTCAATGTGGGAAATACTGGTCAATTGGGAATTCTTTGTGTTGTTATTTTAAATGCACTATGAAGCATTTGAACTCTCAAGTTTTCACATGTTGTTCTTTATTCAGTTCTATAACATTCAATAGATCCTCAATTCATTTGAGAGTATGATCTACAAGTGGTCAAATGAACTGGTCAATTCATTTTCAAAGTGGTCGACTGGATTGGTCGATTCAATTTCAATACATGTGATAAAAAATATCTAAAACACAATAATTCTTTAATCACTAAGTTTTGATTTAAACATAGAGGCACTTGTTACAAGCCCAATTAAAATATTTAATAATATACTCATTTCAATAATGAAAGTGATAATGTTACACTAGAAAGTGCATGAGAGAGACTGTTATAAATAATTAATATTGATAATCATTTAGACTTGTATAAATTGTCTTAAACTAAAGCAAAATTGTTAGATCATGTCAATTAAGTGTGAAGTGTGAAACTGACAACTAACAGATTATGCAATATTATGTCATATTCTTGCAGTTAACAAAGGATTAGTCTGAGGGAGTGTTTACACAACTGGACATAACCCTAGTACCGTACAATACAAAATATGTTCTAGAGACTATTTTATACACAAAACACATGAGTTTCAACCGTCCCATAGAAGAGAACTTGTATGAAAAAATTAGAATATAAAACAAAATAATAACAGAATATAGTATGTTATCAGTGATAAGTTGATAACCTTTATACGCTAGGTATATACAATTGTATGTACATAGTGTATGATATGGAAGCATAATTTCATATGACCAATTCAATCGACCACTTGTATTGTCCATTTGACCAGTATTTCCCGGTATTTCCCAGTATTTCCCGGTATTTCCCAGTATTTCCCGCCGTCCTGTCGGTTACTCAATCGACCGTCAGTTATGCCAACACTGAGTACTACCATTGAATACCAACAAATATAACGGTGTCATTATATTTCTGTATAAACATTTCAATATGACAAATTCTCCAGAATAAACTTTGGTCATACAGAGGTTATTGCTCTGGAGAGTGACATTTTATATTATCATAAATAGTTACTTCTGGAACAAACCAGGTTCCTTTGGATATGTTGTTGCTCAATGGAGTGCAGCTCTGGATAGTGGATAGGTTGCACTGTACACACAATCCCAGTGTTAAACTAGCTGTCTTGACCTTTATCAAATGGGCGCATTACCATTATTACTGTGGTTGAGCACTGACATTAAGAAAACCCATGCATATAAAATACAGACTAGTTTTACAGCAACATGGAATGTAAACAAAGTGTAAGACAGAAATGCATCTAGTTGTAATATAGCGATAGATTGATCAACTTAATATGTATTTCTCAAATAATTATTCATGCCATAATTCATTTTGAAACAGAACATATGTTCAATTCTTAAATAGCCGCTAGTGATTTTATTAAAATCTAATCTATGACATGTAGCTTAAACCTCATACATCTACAAATAGTGTTTATACACATGGAAATGGGTGATATACGTGGGCTCTACAATGATAATTTTTCTCATTTACAAATAAAAAATATATCCTCTCTCCATCTGCATAGTTACTGCGAGTCTAATACTCGTTGTCTATCCTGTACATAAGAAGCTGTTGTTGCCTTGTGTATTACCTGACACTGTCTGTAACAATATGGGTCTTTGGTGAATAACTCATTGGCTCCCCCAGAAACATCAGGGCCCTTTTGGTCTTCAGGCTATTTTTTCATTCCTTCCCGAAAAATTTCCTGTAAACCAAAAACATAAACAATTGTGGCTTAATACATTTCATGACCTAATTAACAAAGGGTGATTGTCATTCTAATAGAGTTGGTTGTATGTTGTGACATTGACCTTATTATATGTGATGTTCCTCGCTACCAGGCTGTCATCTCTGTTTTGACTTACAATTTTCAGCATAGTGCCATGCACTGTTTAACACAGTTATTGTTGAATCATTGAATTTTATGAGTGTGGTATATATTTCATTCATATTGAACATGCGTTCTAAAACAAGTGATCAGAAGTACTTATCCGAGTGATGCCTTGCTAGATATTTACACTGAAGATTGGATGTGTTTTGCATGAATGTTGCCACCACACAAAATACAGTGATTGAACAATATCCAGTACCAGGTTGGGTAAGCTGGCACTGGCTTTCTTTATATCTTCTATTTCTTTTCACATATACTAATTAGATTTGGGGCAACTATTGCTGTTTGTGCTTAATTTGTGGTTAGTATGGATTAATGTTATGAATCAGCTTGAATTGTGTGCACATGTGTCTAAAGATTTCACTTCAGTGCTTTAAAACAACCATAAGTTAACCACCAATTTAAACTGCAGTTTTTGACATGTTCATGGGCACATGTAGGTTTCGTGGATTATTTATATCCTTATACATGTCTATCTACTATAAATACCCAAGGTAACTGAGTCGTTATATTCACTATTAAATTTGTCATATCTCAACTTAGAAAATTGTCAGCCATGTTGATTTACTCAACGTGTGGAGAAGTTGCTGATTCTGGTACTGGTTACATGATTGTAGGATACAGTCCAGCAAAACTGGTTAGGTGTCATCATACATAACTGAAACATTATTGTGAATCAACATTAAATCCAAATAAATAAACAAATAAACCAATGTATTTTGTATGTGTTTGGAAGTTATGAGTGTATTTCAGATGTTCAGATTAAATACGAAGGGTCAGTTAGGTGTTGGAGAGCGATGTGTTGAGGCGCCATCAGGTGATACACTACATATGAGTTTCTGTGATACGCAGCCAGAAGGACCATGGGAATGGAATGAGGTAGGTCTTTTGCTGCTTTTCTAGTACAGTTAATGTTACCATTGCATGTCTGACATACATGTCTGTCAAATATATCTTTAATTACATCTGGTCAAATGCTGAATGAATAGATGTTATCAGTATTCTCACTATTTGTTTTTTCCCTCTTATTTACATGTGGTAGAAATAATGTTTAACATTATCTGCTGTTAATGCTAAATTCCTTCAAATGTGATTTACATAACCATTGTCCATTTCAATTATCCATGTATGAATGTTCATTGTACAACTGCACTGATAACTGTAGAAGTTGTTTGCACCACTGGATTAGTGTGGAAATCTCACTCTGCATTGTATTCCTGAGTTAATCTATTTTGACCAGAATTCTGGTGGACATCTTTTGTTTTATCAACAATACTCAATAAAGCAGCCCATTATCATACAGAGAAGAGCCCCTTTGACTGAATGCGCTTTTTTATCGTGCAAGGGACTTGCGACCTAAGCCGTCATGTGATGTCAGTCTAAGCACTGCCATTTTAGCGGCACCTAGCCCCATTCTGGCTCAAACTTTTATTTATTATGTATTTTCTATTTACGTAGCGTACTGGACTCATACGACATACAGAATACAACAAGTGTGTGGAAGCGGGTAATGACAACAAAATGCATCTAGTTAGATGTGAAATGGATAAAACTTCTCAAACTTGGACAGTAAATGAAATAAAAACCTGGCAAAGATGATAGCAATGTGTGCTAAATCTGCTTTTCTTGATTTGTGTGATTGTAGAATTTGTATTGTTGTTAAAGCAGCATAAAGTATATTGATATCACTGCTATGTGCATTCCATATTGGCTCAGCATCATTTGTAGTTTCACATGTATATAAACACAGTCATCAAAATAGATATATTATGTATTTAATGTTACCCTTGTTTAGTATTAGGATAATCAGCGCAATTGTTTTGGGACATTATACATTTAATTAATTAGAAACAGATGTTCTTTTGTTTCCCATGACATGTTTTATTGTTTTGTCGCAAATTTTATGAAAAGGGTACATGTACATAGACAGTTGTTATGGTAACCTAAGTCCCCTACTGGTCAATTATGGAGAAAGATATTATATTAAGCCTCCATCTGTCAGTAGTTATTTATACTGACTGTGACCTACTCATCTTATTTTCAAATGACCTGACACAATTGTTCATCACTACCAGATGGTGCTTCAAGCTTAAATGTCCTGATGATATCATAAAGGTCATGGTCACACATGCAATGTTAAGGTAAAATATTACCACATGTTAGTTTGTAACTTTCATAACTTTGTCATTTAATGTTGGATTTTCAAATATGCTATTAGCACTTTTGTTCCCCTTTATTAGACAATGTGTTACACTCAACAACAGTATCAATAACTCCAAGGTCAAGATAAATGTGTATCAATAAGTTTGTTTCTTTTTTCTGGTAGGGGACTATGATCATCTGACAGCTAGCTATATTGTTAGTGTTTTCTTCACATCGATTTTTGAAATGTATGCCTTTATAAACTGGTGTTGGTGAATCTTATTGTTAAAGTTTCTGGTGTTAATTTGTTATACTTTTACCATGATCATGTGTCATTATTGTTTGTTTTTGAGCACATTCATAGTACAAATTGATGTTTCCAATCATGTATTCTAGTGATCACATTTATTGTAGGCTGACTAGAATTACAGCTTGCCGTCCGTCCAGTTTGTGATAGCAGAAAAGAATCAGTTTTGTTGCATTAAGCATTAAGGTTGCTCATTTAGAAATATCAGTGTATTTTAGCGACATTGGTTAACTATTGTTTCAATAACAATGGAAAACATTTTTGCAATTAGTGCAGCACTTTCTGTGATTAACTCTCATATGAAATAGTATCTTATTTGTATTATTTAAATTACTAGTGTTAAAATAGGGTAATATGTTCTGCAATACATCTAAATGGTGCCATGTTATATAAATGAAACCTGGACTTTTCAACTTTATATAAATTTCATAATTTTTGAAGTGTTGTCTTTATTTCCTATTTTGTTATTGTAAAACTAAATTGTAAAATGATATACAGTCGAGTTAGGATATTTTGTCAGTGACATAGCTGTTAACAGTGTAGCCAAAAGATTACAGCCATTGCCTGAACAGGTATAGTTTAGTAATTGAGCTCTCCAACACTGGCGGTAATAAAAGTATTATCGGAAACATTCTGCACATGTTTGTATAAGCCTTAATAATTGGTTTTACACCATAATAGTGGATTCTACGACTGTATCACTATATTTGCACCCTAACTGGACTATAAGTCCAATGCTTGTTTTAATAGATTGAATCAATATTGTTAATATAAATTGATGTTCAGTTGAAACTTATATATTTAATAATGCAATACGTATTGCTCATTCAGTGTTTAGTCACGCACATATTGTATCACACACGTATATCACTAGTAGTGTTAGCATTATCTATAAACCGAAAAAAATCGTTAGACTTAGAATTACAAATATGTGGACACTGTTCATTTCATTCAACAATCGGCAGTAAAGTTGTACATGCTAATGCAGTTGTCGCTCTATATATGGGTATTAGAGTTACTTTGCTTTTGGGTATTTCTTATTAATCTTACCTGAAATAATTTCTGTTTTTTTCAATTAAAGAGAAAAAGTTCACATAATTTTGAATAACCCAAAATATTTAGCCACAGCTTAACATTGAATCTCTAGGACACACCTGTAATAATCTCATTTGCATAACTCTGAAGTCCTAGGTTTGCAAAATGTTACTGAACACATGATTCTAAGAAGAGTTCAGTTTGTTGTACAAACCTGGTATTAAATAATACTGTAATGATAGTGAGCTGAGGTTGTGTAATGTTTTATATATGATACTGGTCAGCAAATATGCATGTAAATACGACTTACTTCTACTGATACTTACATTACAAGGTTACTGTAAAATCATTTAAATTAGATGGGACGAAATTTAGTGACTTTGATAAAAAGACCATTTTGATGGGACGTTTATTCATGGATTTATGGTAATAAATACAAGAGTCAAAATCAATGGGATTCAATTTTGTGGTAGAAGATGAACCACAAAATCCACGAAATTTAATCTGGTAGAAGATGAACCACAAAATTGGTCGAAAGTTAATCCCCCACGATAATTGATGATTTTACAGTGCTGAGCTTACTGCTATTATTGTATACATAAAAAAATCATTATACTGTTCTTCAAAAAGTGTATCACAAAATATTTTTTATACTTTCGATGTTGTAATTATATTATTTCTCAATGTCTGACCAAAGTACAATTTGAAAGTGATTCAATAATATAGTTGATAGTTGTACACTTGTTATACAGTTATTGACCATGCTACACAGCATTCAACATGTAACTATTTACTCAACCATGACAATCACAAAAGAATTTTATTTCTGAAGCTGAAACTCTTATCTCAACATTTAACTATTTTACTGAAAAATTGTTGTGAAACTGTGTTAAACACAGTATACATATTAGGTTCTTTATAACATTGTCTGTATTCCTAAAGATATTACTAAACTTAACTTGCCATTTATGAAGTGTATTATAGTTATGTCTCCTACATACAATGTGGTAGACAATATGTTAACATGTTTATCTTATTGTACTGTATGATGGACGTCAGTCTCCCAATGTTATATACTTCATATACATACTTGCTGCCAAGCCTAGTCTCTTAAAGTTATCTAGAATGTAAGTTTGGATGAGTCATGTCCCTTTGTATGAGATGTACAATTTTGTCAAACCCCTTCTAGTCTATCAAGAACTTCTTTTATTTTATGATTTTGTGTCATATTCATACAAAGAATGAAAATTCTATGTAGATCATATATTGTTGCGATAATTTAACGATTTCATTGTTTTAGTATTTCCTATGACCTATAATTGTGGCGGAACAGTTAAAGTAGACCTTGGATGCCTCAAACTGCTTCAAACAGCCTAGTTACATTGAATAAGTTCTCTGTTCCTTGCTCCAAACAACCTAGTTACATTGAATAAGTTCTCTGTTCCTTGCTCCAAACAACCTAGTTACATTGAATAAGTTCTCCGTTCCTTGCTTCAAACAATCTAGTTACATTGAATAAGTTCTCTGTTCCTTGCTTCAAACAACCTAGCTACATTGAATGAATAAGTTCTCTGTTCCCTGCTTCAAACAACCTAGTGACATTGAATAAGTTCTCCGTTCCTTGCTTCAAACAACCTAGCTACATTGAATATGTTCTCTGTTCCTTGCTTCAAACAACCTAGTGACATTGAATAAGTTCTCCGTTCCTTGCTTCAAACAACCTAGTTACATTGAATAAGTTCTCCGTTCCTTGCTTCAAACAACCTAGTTACATTGAATAAGTTCTCCGTTCCTTGCTTCAAACAACCTAGTTACATTGAATAAGTTCTCCGTTCCTTGCTTCAAACAACCTAGTTACATTGAATAAGTTCTCTGTTCCTTGCTTCAAACAACCTAGCTACATTGAATGAATAAGTTCTCTGTTCCCTGCTTCAAACAACCTAGTGACATTGAATAAGTTCTCCGTTCCTTGCTTCAAACAACCTAGTTACATTGAATAAGTTCTCCATTCCTTGCTTCAAACAACCTAGTTACATTGAATAAGTTCTCCGTTCCTTGCTTCAAACAACCTAGTTACATTGAATAAGTTCTCTGTTCCTTGCTTCAAACAACCTAGCTACATTGAATGAATAAGTTCTCTGTTCCCTGCTTCAAACAACCTAGTGACATTGAATAAGTTCTCCGTTCCTTGCTTCAAACAACCTAGTTACATTGAATAAGTTCTCCATTCCTTGCTTCAAACAACCTAGTTACATTGAATAAGTTCTCCGTTCCTTGCTTCAAACAACCTAGTTACATTGAATAAGTTCTCAATTCCTTGCTTCAAACAACCTAGTGACATTGAATAAGTTCTCCGTTCCTTGCTTCAAACAACCTAGTTACATTGAATAAGTTCTCCATTCCTTGCTTCAAACAACCTAGTTACATTGAATAAGTTCTCCGTTCCTTGCTTCAAACAACCTAGTTACATTGAATAAGTTCTCCGTTCCTTGCTTCAAACAACCTAGTTACATTGAATAAGTTCTCCGTTCCTTGCTTCAAACAACCTAGTTACATTGAATAAGTTCTCTGTTCCTTGCTTCAAACAACCTAGTTACATTGAATAAGTTCTCCTTTCCTTGCTTCAAGCAACCTAGTTCCATTGAATAAGTTCTCCGTTCCTTGCTTCAAACAACCTAGTTACATTGAATATGTTCTCTGTTCCCAGCAAACTGATGATGTACTTGTATAGTGTAGATTGTTTAATCACTTATATGGTGAGTTTCAGTTCAAGGAATAAGAGTGTACACTTCTTTTGTACTAGCCAAGTATTTATTTCACTCATTGGTAGTGTTTGTCTATTCAGTAATAATACCTTATACAACAAGTTGGTTTACACTATAAATACATTATTTATGTTGTTGATGATTATGTTAAGTAAAACTTGTAAGAACTGCATTTTACTGCTGTTAGATATTTAAGAGTATTGTACATGGCTTTCAGATGTATCACACTGTATATAAATACAAGATATAGCACTTCATATATATATAAGCTTGTTGTTAACCATGTTGTTTTCTACATCAATATTATATAATATATAATTGTTCCTGTTATATAGGGCATGGGCAGGAAAGGTACTCAATAGTAATTAGTTGATTATCCATATCAGTCCTCCTTGTATAGCTGTGGTTAGACCAATAGCCCCAGACCAATCAGTAACACTGTGATTCTGGTGATAACACTGGCAATTAGACCAATAGTCCCAGACCAATGTGATTCTGGTGATAACACTGATGGTTAGACCTGGACCAATAGTCCCAGACCGATGTGATTCTGGTGATAACACTGGCAATTAGACCAATAGTCCCAGACCAATGTGAGTCTGGTGATAACACTGATGGTTAGACCAATAGTCCCAGACCAATGTGATTCTGGTGATAACACTGATGTTTAGACCAATAGTCCCAGACCAATGTGAGTCTGGGGATAACACTGATGGTTAGACCAATAGTCGCAGACCAATGTGAGTCTGGGGATAACACTGATGGTTAGACCAATAGTCCCAGACCAATGTGAGTCTGGGGATAACACTGATGGTTAGACCAATAGTCGCAGACCAATGTGATTCTGGTGATAACACTGATGGTTAGACCAATAGTCCCAGACCAATGTGAGTCTGGGGATAACACTGATGGAAGATGACCAGTATATGCATGTAAGAAATGTTTGAAATACTGTAAAAACTCCATGCAGTATTGTTCATTTGATTGGTATTAAATAGTACTTTTGTGCCTGTACAGTAAAGCTGGCCCTATCTGTGCCCTTATGTCATATTTATGTCTCTGTGATACAATTTTGTGGTTATTTATACATAAAGTTTTTTTAAATATTGCATGCACACTTGTATTCAGGTATTATTGAAAATTTATCTTAAAATATTGTGCACATACCTTGTTTCTTCAAATTTACTGATCTTTATAAAATTTTATGAGTGCTACTTGTAACTTACTCTATCATAATACACTAATAGTCCAGTATAAAACTGGTATTGATAGACAATTGAAGTCTGCTGGCAGCTTAGAAATGCATAGTTTACTCTTGTGTATTTGTTAAGACAGATTTTCCATAAAGTAAAAGTTTTTCAAAAGTGCTGATGTTATACCTTTAAAGTGATGATGTTATACCTTTAAAGTGATGATGTTATACCTTTAAAGTGATGATGTTATACCTTTAAAGTGCTGATGTTATACCTTTAAAGTGCTGACGTTATACCTTTAAAGTGCTGATGTTATACCTTTAAAGTGCTGACGTTATACCTTTAAAGTGATGATGTTATACCTTTAAAGTGCTGATGTTATACCTTTAAAGTGATGATGTTATACCTTTTAGGAATTACCATGACAATACCATATTGACTTGTGTGAAAATTGATGTATTGAAATCTCAAGTCTTACTGTGTATTAATAGTGCTAATTCATACACTGTATTATAATTGTCTTCATATTGCATGTATATATCCTATTTCTGTGTGAATGTATGTAGAATGAGTATGATCTCTGTGTGCACATTGTACATATCGATATTTGATTCAATTATGAGGCTAATATAGTATGGCTAAGTTTTGGCACTTCTTGTAGTCACATCCTCATAACTAGAGACCACAAACACCTTGTGTGGTTAAACAGCGATCAAACCAACGCTAGTTCACTTTGATTCTTATTCAATCTGTACTATCTTGAAACTACTCAAATGCAAACATAGGTTTTTTCATCCGAAGAAACCAGACATTGGCAGGTAATCCAACCTGAACAGATTATTGTCGGCGTCTTAGTGTATATGTGTATGTGCTGTTTGTCTGGATTATTGGTACACATGTCACACAGTTAGGAGTTTGTTTGATCAATATGTTCATTATTCTAAAAACCTGTTAATATAGTTTTTAAAAAAATCATTCTGTTTGTTAATAAGGTTTAACTTAAAGCTACAATGCACAGTCAGTTGCCATTTTTTTGTTCTTGGATGGTAATAATAAGTAATCTTAAGTGTATATAAAGGGTTTACTTAAATCACATGACTGAATTGTTGTACCACACAGTATTTCACAATACATACACAAAGCATATATACCTGTCTAGGCTTCACTCACCTTTTGTTGTGGATGTGACTTTAAAAGCTCAGCAATTTCTGCTATTAAATGTATTGTTTATAATTATATATTATACCTTCTAACTGTGTGATATGTGTACTAGTATGTCATACATTATTCTTAATTTACAATAATGGTTAAATCAGGAGAAACTGTTAGAAAAACTATTTTGTAATATATCAATCATGTAACTGAAAAGAGTTTTACAAATTCTGAGTAAAATTTGATCATATGATGTACCTATCTTGTGTTATATTTCTGAGTAATAGGCCTACAGGTTTGCCAGCGACCTGAAAAACGATTTTTCAAGGTCAGTGAATGTCAAGAAATTCTTGATAACAGGGTTGCAACACTGTGTTTGAAAAAAATCAGTTACTTTTCACTTTTTTTTCCCTGACTAAACACACTTTTCACTGATCAGTACCACCGTAATTTACGAACTCCTAATGTTAAATTAAGGTTATTCTTTTATATTACCTGTATTTGGCAACTAAATGGACCAATTAAGCAAACAATTAGGGCCATTTCTCATTAGTATTAATGAAAAGGGTTTCTGTTGCAAGAAAAAAGAACACTGTCAAAGCCACAGAATATATATACTAATCATCGACCCAGAATTTCATTTTTCACTGACTTTTCTGAAATTTTACTTTTCACTGACCTTTATCAGGAATTCACTGACCTTGAAAAAAAATCAAATTTCCTGATTTTATTTTTTTGCTTCTTGTTCACGCAGGTAAGTGTACTGGAATTGTTACCCGATGATCCAGTTTCCATTCCCTGTAATGGCAGGTTATTTCATGATAACTCTATCTAGATGTGGAGACATTACTGGTTGATACTGCATGGTTACAAGCAACACCTTTAAGTCCTATATTTTTTCAGGATTACTCAGTCATTGATATAGGGATTGTGTTGTGTCTTTTATACATGGGTACAGTTATATGCCTGCCACACCGAGGGCACAATGTACTGTTTCATCATTGTTTAGGGAGCGTTTCTCACTTTCTGAGTAAGGTCAAGTTCCTGCTGGTCGTGTAGGGTATTATTCGTGCTGTTTCTTCCTGAAATATGTACAGTTTATCAGTTAACGTATCACTACAGTTACCCTATATCGTGCAGTAGTTATCAAGATGTGGCAAAATTTAGGCATTGACAAATAACTTTCTCGTAGAAAGAAGTCTAAGTCTAGTTGTAAGGCATTAGCATTGAGGATAATTGAAAGAGATATGAACTACATACAAACTAAGAATACACATCTTGCATCTTTGAATTACTGTGGCAGTGCGCCTCGATTCCAGCATGAGGTGAACAGTTCCTGCGGCTTTGTACATTTTTGGTGACAATCTTGGCAGCCATTTTGATTTGTTCTATATGCTCATTGTTGTCTAATTTGTTACTTGCCTTGTTAGGAACATGCTTTTGAACATTTCAAAGTCCGTGGATGATCGCGTACACATGCTTAGACTGGTAAGTTCGTGGTCGTTGATGGAATTTTTAACACATTTATTCCACGTGAATTTACTGGGAAAGTTACCGTTCCGAACAATTGTATTCAAGTAGTCTGACAGATTGTATTTTGCAAGGATACGCACGATATCAGGGATGAATCCAAGGGAACAGGTCGCTAGCGCTCCCTTGCACTAATTTGTTTATAAATCTAATATATGATCTATAACCTATACATATAACTTCACAAATTCAAGGTTAACACCTTTAAATCCTTTTTTAATAATTCGTCTTCAAGGTCATTTATATATTGTGAGAATAAGAACGGACTTAAACATTCTCCCTGGAGTACTCCCAATATATGAGCCGTTCTCCAGGAAAACCGGGCTTAATGACATTGTATTGTAATTATGCAATAAGGTTTTAAAAACTGTCTAAAATGAGAAAAAACTAGTGTCATTTGATTTCATATTTAAGTAATTGGATAGTATAGAACTATACATTAGCTTCAAGTTTTCTTTAAAATTGTGGTATAATAACTTCTGTCGTTGCCGTGGTGATAGGCTTCTAAAAAGTACTCATATCGAGGCAAAACAAGGGTTAAGTGGCTAAAACACTTGCTATTTTTCGCTGTAAGCAAACACTCACTAATTTGGCACGTTTTATTAAAATACAAATATGATTCTAAAATGTGCTACAATTTTAAAAGTCTTCGTCAGAAATTTATCATATACTGGATCTTTGAATTGTCAATTGACGTCACGTCAAAAACGTAGAGATTGACGTTCGCGACGTCAATTAAAAAGTAGGCGGTAATGGTTAGTTTAAAAAGTCTTTAACTTTGTAAGTGTATGGAATAATTTGTTTAAATTTTCAGAAACTGTTCACAATAGTCTCCTCTTTCTATTCATACATTATCATCATTTTCACAATTTTGTTACTAAGCCCGGTTTTCCTGGAGAACGGCTCATATGTATGTGTGGTATTTTTGATTCAGATATATTTATATTGTTTTGTCTAACCATCACCTAGCGATGTGCAGTCAGAATGCGCCATGTTTATATTGATATTTTTTAAAGGTTATTCAATATTGTCCAACTAATGAAAAGTCATTCAAGAGTACTACAATTTTGTATAATGCATATTGCAAATGATATCAATTTTATTTCGATCAGCCTGACAGTCATGTGACAACAGCGCTAAGAAATCTATTGAGCCAATATGACACAATTTTCTTACGTATTTCATTAGAGATTTTTACCCAGTGTATGAAACTTACATCAATAAAATGGCAATGCTTTCATTTTAAATGATGAAAATAGTACGATTTTCTCGCTGAGAGATAGATCTTTACGACATTATAAACTTGTATATAGTCAGAGACGCTGATGTTGATGTATCAGCAACTGACCAGTTCTTATAAAGTGACCCTCGTATATTGATGTGCATTTATGATTCCTATGTTGTTGTGTTACAAAATATGATCTGCATGCAATTGGAGGAAATAAATAGGAGATCTTGAATGAGTGCTAGTTCATTACCATTTTTATAAAAATGAGTTGACAAAACAATATGGCACGAGGCTCTGCCGATTGTCATATTGTTTTTGTCAACGAGTTTAATAAAAATGGTAAGGAATGAGCATGAATGTAAGATTTTATTAATTATATAACCTTAGTAAACGCTAAATATCTTAGAAAAATGATGATGTCTACAGCATATGTTCATGAGGTTTCAAACACAATTTAGTGATACTAGGATCGTGATGCACGGCTAACGTTACGTCACACTGAACCAACCCACCAACCAACCATGGACCATTACGATATTTCCGGCACGGCTTTAATGCACTCCACACCGCAGGTTATGTGATAAAAGAATATAATGAATAACGCCTCCGTTTTTTGGAATTATACATGTGGATATGAGTGATTAAAAAGTAATTGCCAGCAAAAAATAATCTTGCTTATTTGACCTTTAAGTAAGATCAACTACAGACCATGAATTTAGACCCTTACACAAACAATGGTATTACGTTTATGATATTTATTAGATATGTGTCAGATGGAATGAAATACAACGTTTGCAAGTTCCATGATTATTAAACCAACCAATGGATGGCCAAAATAACTTAGATTCTATTGAAATAGTAAATAACAAAACAAGTTTGTATATTGACCTAATACATTCACTTGTAAACCTAAGAGAAAGAACCAATCAGAATATACAAAGTAAACATTTAATTCGTTCTTCTTAATCACATTCATACATTCCTCATAAATACTTACTTATATTTGTACGTAAAACACATAATGTCCCATGCCAGTCTCAATCAATGATGTACAACTAGTGTACCTGTATTGTCCAATGACCCGAGTTGTTTACATAATATATATCAGGCTATACATGTGTGTTTTTCTTGTTCTAGTTTACCTTCGCGCACTATACATGTATTAACAATTAGCTACAGAATGTTTCATCTTTTCTACACATCCCAATAAACCAGACATACATTTTCCTGTTCGAATCACTGTATCTTGACAATCCAAAACTGTCCTGGTCTGGATCCCATCTTACTGCATCTGTTTGATTCTAAAAACATCGAAACATGCTATAATATATAAATCTATAAATTGAAACTATGACCAGCAGCTTCTCCCATAAGATACAAGTAACATAATTAATCAATTCATCTAAACCTAGTACAGTTATTTCATTTTGTTAAAAAAGTTTCCTTCTACTATTCTGTAGGTGAAAATGGTTTCAATTGATACGCTGGGGGCACAAAATCAATAATGTATATATAATAATTAATAAATCAAACACGAATGCAGCTAAGCCCCCCCCCCCCAAGAATCATTCATAAGTTTTATTTAATTAATCCTTGAAATACTCAACATCAACAGATAAACGAAGTTTCAGTCTGATCACTTAATTCTTCAAATAGGTTTTCGTTATTATTCCTACGTCAACTGTGCATGCACTGGGCGTTAGCTGAACCGAGAGTTCGGTTTTTACCGACAATATATTTATGGAGTCTTTGAAACATCAAAATCACAAGGGTAATTGTTTCACAAATACTGGTGCTGGGGCAGCTCAAATACCTTTTCCATTTCCAATAACTCCCGATAAAGACACATTTTCCTGCAACAACATAACATCAAATGAACCCTTTCTCTTATAACCCTATACAGAAACAGTAGATCTTGGTTTCCAATGGAGCACAACGATGTACCTAAAAACGTCTCCATAACAAAAAATGGCCTCAATCGCTTCTCTCTATAAACGACTAAACAAACAGGCTTAGGTAATCACAATGTAAGCATATACCATCCTGGGAGGGAACATTCTCCTACAGCTGCCTCTGTTAATGTGTTCAATGTAAGCATCTTTGTACTCTTCTATTTGTTGTGGTTTCATACATTGTCGACACATGGAACATTTCTGTAAATACACACATATACATTGTCGACACATGGAACATTTCTGTAAATACACACACATACATTGTCGACACATGGAACATTTCTGTAAATACACACATATACATTGTCGACACATGGAACATTTCTGTAAATACACACATATACATTGTCGACACATGGAACATTTCTGTAAATATACACACATACATTGTCGACACATGGAACATTTCTGTAAATACACACACATACATTGTCGACACATGGAACATTTCTGTAAATACACACACATACATTGTCGACACATGGAACATTTCTGTAAAAACACACACATACATTGTCGACTCATGGAACATTTCTGTAAATACACACACATACATTGTCGACACATGGAACATTTCTGAAATACACACACATACATTGTCGACACATGGAACATTTCTGTAAATACACACATATACATTGTCGACACATGGAACATTTCTGTAAATACACACACATACATTGTCGACACATGGATCATTTCTGATAATACACACACATACATTGTCGACACATGGAACATTTCTGTAAATACACACACATACATTATCGACACATGGAACATTTCTGTAAATACACACACATACATTGTCAACACATGGAACATTTCTGTAAATACACATACATACATTGTCGACATATGGAACATTTCTGTAAATACACACACATACATTGTCGACACATGGAACATTTCTGATAATACATATACATACATTGTCGACACATGGAACATTTCTGTAAATACACACACATACATTGTCGACACATGGAAAATTTCTGTAAATACACACACATACATTGTCGACACATGGAACATTTCTGTAAATACACACATATACATTGTCGACACATGGAACATTTCTGATAATACACACACATACATTGTCGACACATGGAACATTTCTGTAAATACACACATATACATTGTCGACACATGGAACATTTCTGTAAATACACACATATACATTGTCGACACATGGAACTTTTCTGATAATACACACACATACATTGTCGACACATGGAACATTTCTGTAGATACACACATATACATTGTCGACACATGGAACATTTCTGATAATACACACACATACATTATCGACACATGGAACATTTCTGTAAATACACACATATACATTGTCGACACATGGAACATTTCTGTAAATACACACACATACATTGTAGACACATGGAACATTTCTGTAAATACACACATATACATGGTCGACACATGGAACATTTCTGTAAATACACACACATACATTGTCGACACATGGAACATTTCTGTAAATACACACACATACATTGTCGACACATGGAACATTTCTGTAAATACACACACATACATTGTCGACACATGGAACATTTCTGTAAATACACACACATACATTGTCGACACATGGAACATTTCTGTAAATACACACACATACATTGTCGACACATGGAACATTTCTGATAATACACACACACACAGAATACAAACACATACCATATTATCACACTGTTTACACTGGGGGGATGAACACCACACAGAGAATACAAACACTTACCATATTATCACACTGTTTACACTGGGAGGAAGTACACCACACAGAGAATACAAACACTTACCATATTATCACACTGTTTACACTGGGAGGAAGTACACCACACAGAGAATACAAACACTTACCATATTTTCACACTGTTAACACTGGGAGGACGTACACCACACAGAGAATACAAACACTTACCATATTATCACACTGTTTACACTGGGAGGAAGTACACCACACAGAGAATACAAACACTTACCATATTATCACACTGTTTACACTGGGAGGAAGTACAACACAAAGAGAATACAAACACATACCATATTATCACACTGTTTACACGGGGGGGGGATGAACACCACACACAGAATACAAACACTTACCATATTATCACACTGTTTACACTGGGAGGAAGTACACCACACAGAGAATACAAACACTTACCATATTATCACACTGTTTACACTTGGAGGACGTACACCACACAGAGAATACAAACACTTACCATATTTTCACACTGTTAACACTGGGAGGACGTACACCACACAGAGAATACAAACACTTACCATATTATCACACTGTTTACACTGGGAGGAAGTACACCACACAGAGAATACAAACACTTACCATATTATCACACTGTTTACACTGGGAGGAAGTACAACACAAAGAGAATACAAACACATACCATATTATCACACTGTTTACACTGGGGGGGGGGATGAACACCACACACAGAATACAAACACTTACCATATTATCACACTGTTTACACTGGGAGGACGTACACCACACAGAGAATACAAACACTTACCATATTTTCACACTGTTAACACTGGGAGGACGTACACCACACAGAGAATACAAACACTTACCATATTATCACACTGTTTACACTGGGGGGATGAACACCACACACAGAATACAAACACTTACCATATTTTCACACTGTTTACACTGGGAGGACGTACACCACACAGAGAATACAAACACTTACCATTTTATCACACTGTTTACACTGGGAGGACGTACACCACACAGAGAATACAAACACTTACCATATTATCACACTGTTTACACTGGGAGGACGTACATCACACAGAGAATACAAACACTTACCATATAATCACACTGTTAACACTGGAAGGACGTACACCACACAGAGAATACAAACACTTATCATATTATCACACTGTTTACACTGGAAGGACGTACACCACACAGAGAATACAAACATTTACCATATTATCACACTGTTTACACTGGGAGGACGTACACCACACAGAGAATACAAACACTTACCATATTATCACACTGTTTACACTGGGAGGACGTACATCACACAGAGAATACAAACACTTACCATATTATCACACTGTTTACACTGGGAGGACGTACACCACACAGAGAATACAAACACTTACCATATTATCACACTGTTTACACTGGGAGGACGTACATCACACAGAGAATACAAACACTTACCATATTATCACACTGTTTACACTGGGAGGACGTACATCACACAGAGAATACAAACACTTACCATATTATCACACTGTTTACACTGGGAGGATGTACACCACACAGAGAATACAAACACTTACCATATTATCACACTGTTTACACTGGGATGATGTACAACACACAGAGAATACAAACACTTACCATATTATCACACTGTTTACACTGGGAGGACGTACACCACACAGAGAATACAAACACTTACCATATTATCACACTGTTTACACTGGGAGGACGTACACCACACAGAGAATACAAACACTTACCATATTACCACACTGTTTACACTGGGAGGACGTACATCACACAGAGAATACAAACACTTACCATATTATCACACTGTTTACACTGGGAGGACGTACACCACACAGAGAATACAAACACTTACCATATTATCACACTGTTTACACTGGGAGGACGTACACCACACAGAGAATACAAACACTTACCATATTATCACACTGTTTACACTGGGAGGACGTACACTACACAGAGAATACAAACACTTACCATATTATCACACTGTTTACACTGGGAGGACGTACACCACACAGAGAATACAAACACTTACCATATTATCACACTGTTTACACTGGGAGGACGTACACCACACAGAGAATACAAACACTTGCCATATTATCACACTGTTTACACTGGGAGGACGTACACCACACAGAGAATACAAACACTTACCATATTATCACACTGTTTACACTTGGAGGACGTACACCACACAGAGAATACAAACACTTACCATATTATCACACTGTTTACACTGGGAGGATGTACACCACACAGAGAATACAAACACTTACCATATTATCACACTGTTTACACTGGGAGGACGTACACCACACAGAGAATACAAACACTTACCATATTATCACACTGTTTACACTGGGAGGATGTACATCACACAGAGAATACAAACACTTACCATATTATCACACTGTTTACACTGGGAGGACGTACACCACACAGAGAATACAAACACTTACCATATTATCACACTGTTTACACTGGGAGGATGTACAACACACAGAGAATACAAACACTTACCATATTATCACACTGTTTACACTGGGATGATGTACACCACACAGAGAATACAAACACTTACCATATTATCACACTGTTTACACTGGGAGGATGTACATCACACAGAGAATACAAACACTTACCATATTATCACACTGTTTACACTGGGGGGACGTACACCACACAGAGAATACAAACACTTACCATATTATCACACTGTTTACACTGGGAGGACGTACACCACACAGAGAATACAAACACTTACCATATTATCACACTGTTTACACTGGGAGGAAGTACAACACACAGAGAATACAAACACTTACCATATTATCACACTGTTTACACTGGGAGGATGTACACCACACAGAGAATACAAACACTTACCATATTATCACACTGTTTACACTGGGGGGTGGACGTACACCACACAGAGAATACAAACACTAACCATATTATCATACTGTTTACACTGGGAGGACGTACATCACACAGAGAATACAAACACTTACCATATTATCACACTGTTTACACTGGGAGGACGTACACCACACTAAGAATACAAACACTTACCATATTATCACACTGTTTACACTGGGAGGACGTACATCACACAGAGAATACAAACACTTACCATATTATCACACTGTTTACACTGGAAGGACGTACATCACACAGAGAATACAAACACTTACCATATTATCACACTGTTTACACTGGGGGGATGAACACCACACAGAGAATACAAACACTTACCATATTATCACACTGTTTACACTGGGAGGAAGTACACCATTCAGAGAACACAGTCACGTCTCTGTCAGATGCTTGCATGTTTTTCATGTCACTATCCCTGTAATTAAACACAAACTGTGAATATGTTGATTGATCGTGGACGACTGAAATACTGTAAAAGACATTCGATACGTTTCAATAAATTATAATTGCGCATGAGTTAAAGCATGTCAAGCGTTTTCCCAAAAGAACCGATTTAAAATATGAGTACGATGCAGCACTGGGAAGAATTGAACCTCGCGCTGAAACCATACCTGTGATGAAAGTGGTTTTCCACCAATGATGCTACTCCGGTTAGCCTTAGAACGTTATATATTATTTTATGGTAAAATGGTATGTACTTCGGTTGTCCATCAATATCAAGACTGGGAGACATATTCACCTGAAACATACATATGGCATACATTGTCACATGCATTGAGGAGGTGTGCGCTACCCTATGCGCATGTGCGAAAAATCAAAATGGGTTAAGATAAGAACAAACATAAAATTTAGTTCCTATGAACTCATAAATATTTACTTAGTGAAAGTTGATAAGTTTTAACTTTCTTTTTTTTGCGTGTAAGAAAAGTGGGTGGGGAATGGCATATTCCTAAAATATATGGGTATTCAATAATACAATACAATTATGTAGGTGATACATTTTCAAATATATTTTTTTCCAATTTGGTTTCATCTCATTATGCAAATTAGGTTAATTTATGCAAATTTATCCAAAATAGTACTTTTGGCGAATAGCCCCAAAAGTAGGCACGTGACCCCTATTTTGTATTATAGTACACTGATGGCCTGATTGATTCTCATCTTATATACAAGGTTTATAAAAAATCGATCGTTGAAATTTTTTTGACACTCGATTAAAAGTCACATATGTTTCGATATTTTTGCAAGTGGGTAGGGTAACTAATTATCGTTATACAACTACTGAGTTTGTTCACAATGAAGCCATAATGTTTGTTTATGTAAGAAGGATAAATCAGTGTGCGCATATACCACATCATGGATTGCTTATAAATAAAAAAGGTATAAACATCTTCAAATAAGTATGATGATGACATATTTATTTGCAAGAAATAGCTGGAATGAGCAAAATACGATGGTAGGTCATTTTTCAACCACGTATCTCGAAAACGAGTCTCAGGACATATGTTTTTTATGATGCCAAAGTTCTTATATATGATTTGTCTGTCATTTAAAGGGTTTCAGAGAAAATTAGAGCGTTAGATCAAAAATGTGTGGGGTACCTTAAACTGTAGTTGTATTTGAATAGCCAATTTATTCATAGCGATGAAAAAGTACCCCGATCACTGCGAATTCACTTAACTATAGTGAAAAGGTTGCAAGTGCAATTTATATTATATATACCATATAACACATGCTTGTACGTGTAGTCGGTTCGTGTTAATGTTATTATAATCGTAATTATTTGCATTCCTGCAAATAATTAAGTCGTTAAAGGCTACATTAGGTATTTTCAGATTGTATAAGTACTGCAGGGAGGAAGTTAGTTATACTTATTCATTTTTGTTGATAATAAAAACTTTTTTTCTGGCGTATATTTATCACTATCGACTCCTCATTCATGATGTTATCCATGAACAGGGTTTGGAAGATGAGACATCTGATTCCTCTGATGGACGTTTCTAGTACCATTCCGTTCCGAAACTCACTCACTCGAAGCGGACGTTCTACCGCTAGATACTGGTATTATTGAAGCCTATGTGATATAATGATACTGACTGCTAGATACGCACTCACTCGAAGCGGACGTTCTCCGCTAGATACTGGTATTATTGAAGCCTATGTGATATAATAATACTGACTGCTAGATACGCAGTCACTCGAAGCGGACGTTCTACCACTAGATACTGGTATTATTAAAGCCTATGTGATATAATGATACTGGTTGCTAGAAACTCACTCACTCGAAGCGGACGTTCTACCACTAGATACTGGTATTATTAAAGCCTATGTGATATAATGATACTGACTGCTAGATACGCAGTCACTCGAAGCGGACGTTCTACCGCTAGATACTGGTATTATTAAAGCCTATGTGATATAATGATACTGGTTGCTAGATACTCACTAACTCGAAGCGGACGCTCTACCACTAGATACTGGTATTATTAAAGCCTATGTGATATAATGATACTGACTGCTAGATACTCACTCACCTCCATTAAGTGCACTTTTAACTTGTCATCAAGGATTGAATCAAATCTGACCAGTTCAAAAAAGTTTCTGAAAGATAACAAGATACTTCGGGAGTTTTGTTGTCTTTCAATCTATCAATCCATTGCTGGCAAAGAGATATTCATGGGTATAATGTAAAGTATTGATCAGTTTAACCTAACTGTACGCATGTATTAACATTGAGATTACATAATAGCTGGCACATATAAAGGGATTAGAATATGTACTACACTACACTCGGCTATCCCAGCATTTCCATATGTGCGAGTGGAATCCTTTAGAACTAGTCTTAACGACGACTATGAGAATCACGCATTAAACGAGATGACATTTATTTTTAATTATGCATTGAGAACAATTTAATAAAAATGCGTGCGTACAAGAAATGTCACTAATTTTGATGGACTGGTATTGTTTGGCGCCATATGACGCAAGCATCAAAGGTCCAAAAAATACCAGATGCACAACTTAGGCCCGTATTCACATGTCGTTCCTACACTCCAACTGGACTCACCCTAGCCTAAGGGAGCTTCAAGTGTAGCTGGGGTGACGGTCTAGTTAGCGAAGCTCGAGTGGAGATTTTGTATGCACTTATAGACTTGGTATTGAAACAAGACACACGTTTTCGGGTAGGTTGACCAATGGATACAGAAAATACAACTAGTCCTTCTATATATGTGCTGATGGGTAGGCCCCGCTACATACACTTGGTACTGATACGTCTTACAAAGTTTTGTTGTAATCTGACCAACGGCTCAGGGAAGAGAAATAGCGAGGATAAAATATGCACGGACAAACAAACATCGACCAACCAACCGACCGATAGACCGACCTCAACTTTGTATCTGAGATAAAATATGTTTATTCAGTTCGTGGCAAAAGTTGTTAAGTTACCTACTTGGTGGTATTGTATTTAGCTTTAACAGACATCATTAATGGTTGCTGTTTCAAATAAACAGTCCGTATAATATCGTGTATATCTGCCCAGATTTTGTCTATATTGATGCCTGAAATAAATCAATGTTCAGCTAAACAGTCCGTATAATTCCGTGTATATATGATCTCATAGTGTATATATTGATGCCTAAAATAAATCAATATTAAGATAAACAGTTCTGAAATAAATCTATAACCAGCTCATCATAGCTATGACATGCTTAAATCTAAGGTTGCTAAGGTACCGCGGGGCATTTGTCGGGTTTCACCGTTTTCACTCAGATTCAAACCCTTACTAGCTGTTTCCATACTAGCAATAGTAACTTGCTAAAATTTGGCAATTAGGTTAACGGAGTTATACTTAAAAATGATAATGTAGTTGGGCCTATAGAGTGAGATTGTGAAATTAATAAATTAACTTTCTACCGGTACCATAGGTCCGAAAAACTGTTCTATATAAAATATTGTTCCATTTATTGGTAAACTACTTCGTACGATTCATTCTAAC
The DNA here is from genome assembly GCA_963678985.1 of Spisula subtruncata. NCBI lineage: Eukaryota > Metazoa > Mollusca > Bivalvia > Venerida > Mactridae > Spisula > Spisula subtruncata. Next base: position 25,230,046 of record OY787661.1, read on the forward strand.
AAATATATTTGACACCACATAAAATAATTTCAGAAAATAAGATGAAATAAGAAAGTTATAAGCATTTTCTCGTTATATATTGTTTATCCCTCGATCGTACTCGCCTTTATTTATCATATGTCTGTCGAAAGATTCCTTGACACCAAACTTTTGATCGACATATAGACCCTGGAACGACGGCATCTGAAACCAAAATAAATCATCATTTAACAACCATAGATATATACTCAAATACAAACGTTTTGCACGGGTTTTCGAATCTTTATAACCTTTTTAATGTTCGACCAATTTCAACCAAATTTGTTTTATTTTGTATTTGGACCTAAACGACGTCTGACTAGCATAACATTAACGCTGGATGGCGTCATATAGTTTCACTGGTCATGACGTCACGTATACATAAACAGTAGAAAGTCAATGGGTCCGTTATTTTTTCTTCGGAAAAACGCGTACAAGCCTTCTTAAACGCCAGTCACATAAAAGTTAAAACGCCAACATTTGTTTTATGTTTTGCTTCATGTTGACGTCAGTATTGAACTCTAATACGGAAAGCATTTCACTTAAATGAAATTTAAACTTTAAATCACCGCGTTGCAAGTTAATGGTGATGTTGTGTTCGAAAAACAATCCACCAGGCGTCTGAGTCGACGTTATGGTGCAACGGACACATCTCATCGGGCATACAGGAACACTATGTTGACAAGCGTACGTGGATAGAGAGAGTGAGAAGGGTAACTTACTAGTACGTTGATGTGTAAATCATACAAAATAAAGAAAATATTTGACTAGAATATTCGCAGTCATTTTTTGGCGAACATTTATGTCTAAAGCAGGTAATTTGTTTTCCAACGTTTGTGTTAAATGCAAGGCATAGAAAGTTCTACGTAGAATTCAAAGCACAAATCGGTGGTAGATGAAAGTGCAAAAGAAAGTAATGGTAAATTAATAGTCGTTGTATTTAGTAGCAAGTACTAATGATAATGATAAAGGAGTAATTAGATAGTGTACATCACAACCTGGATTATAGATGATATAAACGTTTATTCCTGAAAACCATTCTCATATCTTACTTCATTATGAGATCACTACACTCATAAAAAGAACTAGATATTAAACCAGTTGAATGTTATGACATTACTACATTTAGTTGTTGATTATAACTGGGCTTACTTCCACTTGACTGTTAACGGTATTACCTGTAATGAGGTGCAGTTAGTCTAAGTGATATCCCATATATAATATATACACTCTAAACTATTTTGTGGTTCATGTAGTTGATCGATATTATTACATTTTGAATCTAATTCACCCAAGATGATCGTGATGACCTATATAGATGACAACATAGATTTATATATCGATGGCTTAGAATTAGAAGGTCGTAAGTGCCACTTACGATCTTTTACGATTCATACATATTTAGAATAAGCATCACAATGCGCTTCTTATGAGCCCATTTTCATAAAAATCTGAAATTGTCATGTTGACCAAAATGAAGTTTTAAAAACGTGTTTTCCCATAGGTAAAGAGTAAATTACAGACAGTTTTCTCTTGTTTTCTCAATATATCGATTTGGTAGTTACGACCTTCTTGATCTAAGCCATCGATATGCAGCAAACATTCCAGCAACACTTACTTTGTTTCCTGGTTTAGAAGAAGCGGACAGTTTCAAACACGGTTACATTATTATTCAGTAAAACAATCAACTATTAGAACCTTTCGTTCGGATTATCATGGTAAAAAACCAACCTGCCATATGTTTAGGTAATCACGTGTACGAGTGTATTTTTCAAGATCTGATTCATCAAACGGATAGTAGTCTTTGGTACAAAATCTGAAATATCACGCATGTAGTCAGCTTTCGAAAAAACTCAAGGTAAAACGGATTCCATAATGCAATATCATCTACGATTGAATATTTTACCAGAACAAAAAAATAGTTGTCTACTTGGCACAATATCTTTAATGGACTGAGTGAAATTTAAATACACTGGTAAAACAGCAACATTTATTGTATTTCTAACCATAAGAGTATTGAACTGTATGCAGAATACTGCATCAAGATCCAAGACAAACTGATATCATAATCAAATGGTTACTTCAAGCGGTCAAATCTGAATGTGTGTGTGGTCAGTTTGTTTGAGCAAACGAAGAATATCCATATTCAGGAGAGGTCTGCAGATCGATGCGCTCTGGTGGGCTTCTAAGTACTGCTTTAGAACATCTTTCTGTCGATTTTTAGCAGAGGTTGGAATAGTCCAGTAGATAGCGTAAATCATAATATAAGATTAAGACAGAATGCGACCTCTTCCATTCAGTCGCTCCTCTACTCGTTATAGACCGGACAAGAACTGCATGCCAGGTTAATGGTTAAACAACATCACGTCGTTGTACCTTATTCATCTTACATGAGCACATTGTGAGAAAATGATTGACTAAGTCTTGAAATTGCTCATATATTCGTTCACCAAGAACTCACTTATACTTGCTTGATAACATTTTCTAGAACTAGTTTCATACAAAGTTGAAATGACATGTACATACCTTAGCTGAGTTTCATCATTCATAATGTACACTCTCAGTGGATTTACTGATGTCATAATGGCATACACACTTATATCAAACATTCTGAAATGGCAAACACTCTATGCACCAAAACACGGTCAGACATATCGCTGGCTTAGAACCAGAAGGTCGTAACTACAAAATCGATATATTGAGAAAACAAGAGAAAACTGTCTGTAATTTACTCTTTACTAATGGGAAAACATGTTTTTAAAACTTCATTTTGGTCAACATGACAATTTCAGATTTTCATGAAATATGCTCATAAGAAGCGCCTTGTGAAGCAAATTTCAAATATGTATGAGTCTTATAAGGTCGTAAGTAGGAGTTACGACCTTCTGGTTCTAAGCCATCGATATATTAGTTTGAACGGCGATTTCCCAGTGGCGAATTTCACTTCTAGACTGTCGAATGAGATTTGCAAGTTTCAAGTCAAGAATTTTCAGAGATTACTTACCTGCCATCAATTAGATATGGGTTGGCCACAAACTCTTGAACAAATACACCGTTCGACTTAAAATCCAGTTCTGTAAAATCAATTCGATACACATCGTCGGATACCCACGGTACACATTACGTACAACTTCATTTGGTCGATGTATGAGTATAACGTAATGCAATCGAACGTGGGTATCCGACGATGTTCGATACATTATTAGTTTAATAATTGTGATCCAAAAGTCAAGGGGTATATATATATATCATATAGTGGTGTGATGGCTGTGACGAACAGTTTAAATTTTTCAAAATAATTGCTTTGGGATTAACCTAATACATACGTACATATACACACACTGTAGGAATAAAAGAAATACCACATTGCACATCTCTAAGCCATATGTATCAAATTAAAAAGGCTAAGTTACCGATTTTCGAGGGCTGTTTTCAGTAGTCCAGTCGTTCTATTTGACATTTTAACTTGCCCTGACCATTGGGCTTCCAATTGGGAATCAATCTGCGTTCGAGTCTCCCTGTGTAGATTATGCTGCTACACTACCACACTCCCACTCATGTGGGTGTTGTAGCTAGCATTGATCAATGGCACCCATAAATATCGATAATGTCGAACAGCCCCGCAGGCACCAAATTAAACCTTAGTCGAGTGGAACATGTGTGTTATTCTTGCTCAGAGAAATTAAGACGAGGGTTGAACCCGGGACCGGTCTATCACGAAGCACGCACTCTACATAATGATAATTGATTTCTCACCTTCAATCTTCTTAAGATAAATCCCTCTGTGATTGTTGTTTTTCTGTATCCACTTGACTGATTGATTCTCCCCAGCCTGAATCATGAAAAAAGTAAATACAAATCCCACATAAAATAGTTGTGAAGTCAACATTACATGATACTGCAACATGAGACGTTAAACATTGTGTAGCAGTATATAAACCATAGAGAAGTACTAGTATAACCATCTTCCTGGTTTGCTCATGTTTGATTCGGACACATGGAGGAGGACATTGTAGCAGTCTAGCAAACATTATACAGATGTAGAGATATATAACAGTATGTTGTTGTATCCACGATTACTGTGCCACATTGTTTTAGCTTTTGTTTCGGTTATCCTTGAGTTTGTTATTGTGACGTACTTGTTGTCTGTGATTTATCTTTTATCTGTGGTCCTCTTTGTTCTTTCCTGGCTGAGTGTATATCAGTGCAACACAAACAACAAAATCTCTTCGTTCGTAACATCTATTACTGTACTAAAGTTTTGTAGTTACGCAATCCAAAATAATTACGTCAGAGAAAATTGAATGTGGACAAACTATTTTATGTGGAAAAAAGAGTAAAACACACCAGTCCTTATCTGATCTTCGATCCATTAATCTTCCTATGATTTGATTACCATTAATATGACTTTAAGTTTGATTCACATTGTGTGGGTTTGGGCGGGTATTTGAATCAGGTAGGGTTGTCAAGGACTGGTTACTTACATATGTCAGCAACTTGTTTTTGTCTTGTGGTAACCTGAATGCTTTAGGGATAGCATCTAGTTCTAAGGTGGCCAATTTGACTTTGTTGGTGATAAAGCCACATCCTGGAAAGTGGTTTACCTACAACATATTGTATTTAATACAGTATTCTTAGAAGCTGCACCCATACACAAATCTGAATGGAGAAAATGTGTTTCATTGGTACATTATTTAATAATTCCAACTTTAGCCTATATTTAAAACATACTCGTAGAATTAGTAATTTATGGTTGACACACTTTTGTGTGAGAGTTAATGAAAGTTCCCGCTCGAGGCTTTATAAAGAACTTTAAAAAAAGCTTTTTGAAATGGTATAAAAATAAAGAAAGGGGAGGGGGTTGTGAAAGGCCCAAAAATAATTGACCTAGCCATTTTTTATAAAATCAGAAATCCTAGTTATAACGACCCCACGAAATGGCCTGTTTCTCAAACTCCACGACATTATACCATTGACATTAAATGATTTTCCAGTAGCATACATCTAAACAGGAGTTTGTGCGCCTACTTATCTGTTCAATAATCCAAATATCGCACACAAATGTTGACAATATCAAATCGCTTATTTATTGATACGATATGAGTATTAGTTATGGGCATATACCTTTTGGTGAGGTCTCAAGTTGTGCATGTATTTAGACAGTTTTGAAGAAAAGGGATACTCATAGGACCATAGTACATCCCAATTTGCATCTCCACTGCTTGTTACAACAAACCCAAGTCCTTTAAATACAGTCCTTACTTCATCCAGCTGAAATGCTCTGATAAATATACATCTAGTTTAATATACAAAATGTAAATATTACATTTGTACCCGACATATCATAATTTGATAAGCCTTAGTCCTATATATTCCTATAGAATCTTATAAATTGTAACTTAACATTAATCGACGAGTCAATAGTTTCGTTATATTAGATCATGTGTCATATCAGCCAAAATACGCGGGTCATTTAATATCATTTTAATGCAAACTAAAAATATTCTTACATATATACTACTCATCATTAAAACATAGGCATAACCATCAAAGTAACATTTCAAGTGGTCAATGACCAACTTCGATCATTTCGACATGCCTGCTATACCCGTTACTAGACAAGTTCGGCCTAGTAACTTCGCATATCGTCGACCGGCTTCGAATCACTCGTATAATTTATTTGCAGGTTTCAGGAGATACAAAAAAATGTTTTTATAAAATGCAATCGACGAATGTTATCACATTTTGAGCACAAAGTTGTCTTTTCTATACCTTTATAGAATGAAAATGTGTAGATAAGAGTCATGTTTCTATCATTTTGTGAATTTCACGTACGATATTTTCGAATTGCGAATTGGCAATATTTTCATTATACGAGTTTTACGAGGATTTTTGCTGGTCATCGAATCAAAACCTTTTTACGAGGTTTTCGAACAATTGACATTTTGTTATTTTAAGAAAGCAAAACGTTAAAACATCTTACAGAATTATGTAACACTTTAAATTTTGCAAACAACAATTTGAAACTAATGTTAAAATAACAATAATTACACCATCACACAGCTACAACAGACGACTTGTATTATTCAATGAGAACTTATTTCTTTCCCGATGATTAAGCTGTACTCTCTAGGACATGTTTTCTACGTATAGCATCATCAAAATACTTCATTTACTATTTAAAGTCTTCAATCATACGCCTAATAAGCGTTAGTATGTACATACCAGAACTTTTTGTACATTGAGAATTTCATGTCATAAAAAGTAACTGCAAATACTCGTTTTTAAGAACATGTTAAAAATAATTAGCCGTTAAAATTGTATACACAACGATACAACTATCAGCTAAGAGGTTTAGTTAGCCGTTCAAATAGAACAAAATTATAACTGACAATTGACATTTTAGGGAGGGGGGGCTAAGTCATCATCCCTGGCCTCGCTAGGTTGCGGTACGATGATAAGCCGTCAAACAGGTTGCATACGAATCGTAGAAACATTGCTGTATATTGGTAAACCACCAGCAAAAGGCAGAGAAAGTATGCCACATGCTTAAGTAAGACATACATTTTTCCCACCATGTATCCAAACCACGGGAGATGTCTTTGTCTCCATTCCACTATGTCCATTGACACTTGAGCCTCCACCTTTTATATGAAGTATAGGGTTTTCTTTCTTCTGACGTAGCTTTGTAACATTCTGCTCTTCTATACTTGAGACACCACCTTTAGCATGTGGTAAACGTTCTTCTTTCATCAGACGTAGCTTTGTTTCACTCTGTTCTTCTTTACTTGCGATACCACCTTTAGCATGTGGTAAACGTTCTTCTTTCAATTGTTGTAGCTGGTAGATGTTTAACAGTGTTACCAACAAACTCATACATAACGCTAGACCAACAAGCAGGTATGTCTTCGAGTGCTGACATGTCCTCTTCTTTTTCTGTCTTATCTTCAAATTTGAATTATCCGACGAATTCTGCAATGAAATAGGCACAGTTACAAAATTCCAACATTACAATATATTATTATTATAATAATACTGTGATTCCCAGGCATAACACCTGTCTGTATGTTATTATGCCTTGTGCTGGTTAAAGACTGTTTCATGTTATTTCTAAGCTACCATATAGTCTGCATTGTGCCAGTATAGATCCTTAGTATCTATTTGAGAATGTAGACTACCATTGCGCGACTTCATCGACCAAAAGTAGATTTTTCGCTTAATTTAAAGAAAATCACCATAAATATTCTTTAACATGTTGTCTGTATTTTGTCGTTTTTATTTTTTCAAAATATCGCTTCGTTTCCCAGCAACGCAACGTAACGTGTACATTTGTAATATATCGATAAACATGTCATAAAAGTGTCAATTAGGGACTTGATTATACATATCACACATTATGTCGCTATTGAGCATACGAAAATAATTGAAATTTACATAAAAAAAAATACAAAAAAATACGAATACGAATATTCGAATATTGAAAATGGATTCGAATATTCGTTCAATTTTAGAATATTCGAATATTCGGTCCCATCACGGTAATTGAATAAACACTTTGTTTGGCAAAACATTAACAACATGAGCTACATTGCAGGTGTTTTGCGTTATATTTAATTGAACATAATAAATTACAGTGTATATGTGTTTAACTTTTAACTAATTTTATTAAAAACATAATAAACCCCTTCGGTGCCACATTTGTTATATGATGACGGGGCCTCAAGTAAATTATTTAAATATTTATCTATGTTTGTACAAACCAATATCACTGAATTCGATTCGAATAATAGATAATATTGAACAATATATATTATACGTGTTTAAACCCTACTATAACCATATGGGGCCACATTTGCTAAATGATGACAGGACCTCACGTAAATAAATTTAATATTTCGCTATGTTTATACTTACCAATGTGACTGAATTCAATTCGAATAATAGATATAATGAAACATTTGTTTCACATGTATCATTTACTAATCGAAGCCATTTGTTTGTGTTATAACGGGCCTCATTTAAGGTATTAGCCACGAGTTGGGCCTCATTTTCATAATTTACTATTACAATTGTTTATAAATTAAATAAAAATGTTATTTGGCATAATATTTACAACATTTAGCGTGTATTTCTGTACATTTGGTAAAATAATGATGTACTTATATTGAAAAAAATCATGAAAATTCATATACCCCTTTTGGGGCCTCATTCTGAGAAATGCTGAATGATGACAAGGTGGCATGCATGCTAGATCTTATCAACATTAATTCAATAGTTGAAAAGTTAAACTATAAAATGTACACACAGGGACAAAAGAAATGCAAAACTTTTTCGGGGGTCATCATTTCCTAAATAAATGCAATATATTGTTTTCGTTTGATGTTAATGATACTGAACATGGGTAACAACCATGACATCCAAACATTCTACACAATTCACACTGTTTTACAGCGACTGTGAGAATCGAGTGATATTTACGCGACATATTGTCGTGTCTCGTGCGATTCTCGCGTCTCGCTTCATGTGTCTTGTCTCGCGGTTTGGATATTTTGCGACTGCGAGAATCGGGCGATATAATATCGTGCCTCACTCCGGATGTCGTCTGATTCTCGCGTGTCGCTTCGTGCCTCACTTCACAGCTCGTACCTCGACCTTGGAACGCGAGACACTAGAGTCGAGGCATGATATTTCAGCGCCGCGAGACACGAAGCGACATGCGAGAATCGCACGACACACGAAGCGAGACACGATATTCTACCACGAAATCTCGTGCTTTTTGATACTGCCACAGAGCGAGGTCTCATTTTTAAATATCGCAGCTCGCTTTCTGTGCCGCCCGATCGTCGCGTGTCTCTTCGTGTGTCGCGCAGTTCTCGCTCATTGCCCTCTTGATGCCAGGCCAGATAATTCATATGGCCCTAACCGGATTTCGTAGTATTCTGAAGAGATTTTAACCAGGTGTATACCATGACTTATAAATGCGACATTCCGTCACGGCTCACAAAACATGGTTTATCTATAGGGTTACACAGCATACTATTATTAGGCGAAACAATTCCAAATATGCTATTTCTAATAAGTCATAAAAGCATAGTTAATATATAAAGCGCTGGTTACAACTGGACGTTCGTGTATGTACGAGGTGTTTGCGTGCAAAAACGCAGGTGACACGTAGGAATACATACTTGGTCAGTACGGCCGCCATACAGAACGTCTTTTTAGCACGCAGACACGACGAAGCCCTTTTCGTGTTTGCAGAACTTTCGCTGCGTTCGACCTGCATTCTGTCTACTTGTTCGTCCACGTACAGGGTGATAATTAAAATATGGAACATAAATAATTTTAATAATATGAACTAAGGCACTGCCTTTATGGGTATTTAACAAATATTAGATTACCGCTAGGCTATATTTGTAGATATAGACACGGGCTCAAGTTGCTATGCATTATCCAATTATAGCCTTGCATTGTACCCACTGATGCTTCCCATTTCACATTGTATTGTAGTTTTCAAACCAAGTAAATACATGTATATTGGTTTAATAATAGGGTATTAAATAGCCAGCAAAGCTGGCTATTGAAAATAGCCACACCAGTAACGGGTCCACGTGCCTATCTTCGTCGAGTCTCTGCCGGTAAATGCTTTCAGAAAAAGTTATTTCCGGTCAAAAATTTCAGGCAGTTTTCCGAGGTGAATAATCTTGGAAAATAAGAAAATTCTTAATCTCGAAACGATTGAGCCCAAACGTTTTCTTTTGTATTCTTCAATTTAAAAAAAATATTCTATGAAATGAAACAAAATTATTGAATCAACAAAGGGAAGTAAACACTCCGAGGAGCGGAGCGACCAGTTTTAGACCGTTCCCTTTTTAAAAACAAAACAAAAACATCGTGTGCTGCAGTTTACTTCAGCCAACTTTAGACGTTAAGTAACCAAAACGAAGAAGTATATAACATATTTATTTATATTGATTGATTCCGGATTAATCGTCAACCAGGTTGAGCACTTCAATGTTGTTGTAAATTTGATTCGATCGAAATTGGAAAGAGAGTCGCGAAATCATGTTCCCGGATGAGCTGATAGTCCGAGAGTCTACACACTCACTGTATGCAAGCTGCGAAGCACAATTGTGTGATATTTGTTGTGGGTTTAGATCTAGTGATATATACCTGGGCCCCATCAAATATCGTACGGTGTCGCTTTTGTAATATCTTCGATTTTCCAAGCGGATACAGTACGGACGAAAGACAAACATGGTTACTTTAGGTAGGCCTGGGAGGCTGGAAATTATCTATATTTCGGGACAAAATAAAACCTCATACAGTAGGCCTACACTTTAACAGTACAGTATAGGTATGTCGTTGATTTTATTGATTTTGAATCAAATTATGACAATTTCTCAATGCATTGAATTGATTTGTGCAATGATAGTCCGGTTTTGCTGATTACTAACGTAGTGGTAAGGGAAGAAACTCCAGACTATGTACAATGATTGCATACATTTGTTATCTCCCTTGGATAAAGCATATATAATAGCAACTGTGTATATCTTCAAATATAGCCTAGCTGTTATCTAATATTTATTAAATACCGATTAAGGCGATGCCTTCGTTCATATTATTAAACACTCCTTTATCAAATAAACATCGTGATATTCCATATGATAACTAATCGAATAACATTGTTATACAACACGTGCGATAACAAAAAATGCATAATTCATACGCATAATTCACTGATTTAGTAATGGAATATATTATTTATAAATTCAAAATAATAAGTTGAAAATGTCATTTTTTGTACTTTAAATAAAAAAATTGTTAATTGTTTGCAGCTTTGAAAGCGTCGTTTTAGTGTCTATATACAGAAAACAATTTGGGTCTACTTTTTTACGTGGAAAGTTTTTAACGCTTGAAGTTGTTCTTCGGTGCATAGTTTAGCCGATTTCCGCATTGAGTCGCTTATTTTTGGTAAAAACATATTTCTAATGTGATAAAAAGAATCCACCACTTGTTTTCTTTTGAGATCAACATTTCTTAAATTCTGTCGCCAGAAGCTCGCTTAATAACTGTTTTTTCTAGACTCATTTAAGAAATGTTGATATCAAAAGGAAAGTCGTGGTAGATCCTATATTTCTTCAGGCATTCCCATGGTCAGAAATCCAAAGAGTTAAAGTCCGGTGGTACGGGCAGATTTAAATGCGGTATTCAGCGAAATGATTCCGGATCGCAGAATTTCCTGGAATCGCTGAAATGTACGACTTAATCAATGACGTTATTGACATCAAGTTTGCGTAGCATGATTTTATTATCCTCACATTATATAAACTTGGACTCATTAAAGCTTTGAAATAAGGGTAAAACCACTTCTCTATCATTAAATCTGACAAAGTTATTACAGTTATTTATGTTACCATATATTAATGATCAACCTGTACATGCGACGCGTGTGCAACGTGCGTGTCACTTACTGTCAACTTACAACGCAAGTGGGCAGTACGTTCATGTACAGTTTCAGTAACATAACTTGACAATCATCCGGAGATCGTACGATGTGTGCACGTTGTAAGTACGTACTACTTACTTGCCAAGTGCGCAACGCACGATTTACGCCGTCCATTACGGTCAGGGAGAGCCGTGCTTGCGACAATTCTTCCACGAAAAAAACGTAACTATCACATTCTTACAAAACCATGCGTGCCGAAAACATGCACGTCGGGTTGTGACCAAGCCTTGATGCATGCATGATTAATGCTATCCACCAGTGGTTCTTTAGCTTGTATACACATACATAATATCATTATTGTCTTATGGTTTCACTATATTGTGTCTGAAATATAAGTTTGGACAAGAAATGTAGAAGAAACGTATTAACTTACCAGGAATAGCAGAGAACTGCACTTGTTCATTTCCAGTTTTACAATATTGTTTTTTAATAAGAGAACGATATTCATTCATACACTGATATATGTTAATATATAAAACACCAAGCTTTCAAAACTGATACTCACTTTAACGTGTATTAATTGAAAATTTGTACTTATAAAATGGCCCTTAGCTATGTTATAATGCGCGACGCTTCCTTATAAGTCGTATGTGATTTTCATACATCACAAGGTGAATTGGTTTCAATCACCGATATTGATGACATTTACTATATGTTAGTTTACAACTAAAACACGTCTCCTCAATTTTAAACGCTTCCATTGCACGTGTTGTCGGGGGGGGGGGGGTCATATGCACTTAACAAATCATATAACTGTGCACATAACTTTAGTTTTAACTGTTTTATTTATTTATTTTCTTCGTGAAATGTCATGTTATTGAATACCACAAAATTCGATTAATGAAATGTCTTCTCCAAAATTTAAGAAAACACGTAAAACGTAAGAGAAATTGACACGTTTGTGCACTTTTTAAGAATGGTCAATTTTAGCAATATCGTAAATAAAAAAATGCCCCAAAACATGGTGGTAATAGCTATTAGAATTTCATTTTATTTTTATCATCAAAGGGAGGTAACTCGTTCGAAATGCATTTTAGTTTCTTAACCAACCATAATGGGGCTTTATAGGGGTCCATTCCCCCCAATGTCAGGACGGGGGGGGCAACATACCTTTTACCCCCCTCCAATAATTCAAACGAAGATTATACTTTACGGCCTAATGTATCTCGTAACAGGTTATTTGACTTCATTTTTGCTGTAAACTGATATCTTGAATATATAACAATATGTCACACACATTGTTTGCACGCATACATATACACTCGTTAAATAAATTGTGATATATAATCGTCCCCCGCCTCCTATATTACTGTTAAATGAGTCAATATTTATTTTTGCAACATTTGAGCTCGAAGATTTTTCCTTCAAAAAAAGTATTAGATTTAACATTTTTTCTTGTTTAAGTGATGTATTGATGTATCACCTATGCTATAGTACACAAATTCCACATCAAATAATCCATATTTCATAAGGATGCTGTAATTTGTTTGACTTGGTTTGTTGAAATGTCATTCCTGTAACACCTTTGTATCATGCAATATATTGAACACTAATAAACAAAGGTAGAAATGTTCTTGTTATTTGAAAAGAACTCGACTCATATATCATAAACGTGCATTTGTATTTAAGAAACATGAAACGGTTAAAAACATATGGCATTTTTGGAGAACCGTTTTTGAAAACATGCAATTTGATCGTAATTAAGTTATCGTGGTCTTTTTATTTCTAACCCGTTCGTTATAGAAACTTTTGTGTTGTGTCTGTTAAGATCTATTGGTATAAAAGACAGCTTTTGTTCACCAAAATCACTGGTCTAGCAATATATAATAAACTTAACACATGGTGTTACATTAGGGACATGCATGTTACAGGAATGACATACTATGTGATGGGCAATGAGTATTTTATTTTTTTTGTAACTTTTCATTGAATATGAAGCAAAATAATAAAGTGTAAAGCATACACAGTTGTGCTAACAATCAATGACTATAATAGCCACGTGTATCACCATTGGAAAATTAAGAATTCATGACATGTTACATGAAAAACTATTAAAGTCAATATATTTTGCACCATTGACATAAACCAATGCACTTGAAGGGTTCTATTTGATATTTTTTATTTATGTAAATGAAGTGATAATGTATCTTCAAAATACATTTAATATTTTCACGCGAAAACCATATCAGTTTTTTGGTTGTACATAATATTTTCGCAGCTATGTATGTGTTAGGTAATATATGAAAGACAAGGTAAAACTGTAATTCGCAACAATGAATGCAGTTTTAAACAATTTTACTTTTAATTTTAACAGTTTGTACACATCAGTCATCTTAATGGCTGCATGTCTGCCAGTTGGGTTGATTTTATACTGACAGAATCTTAGTAGTGGGTCGTTGGCGGACCAGCTCTATGTCAGTCGATAGTTTGGCAATTGGTCAGGCAGTGTGCCAAACATACCATAAGTCATTACCACATAAGACAAGTAAAGCTGTCTTGCCAGTTGGGCCAGTCAATATCTAAGTAGGTGTGTTGAAAATTTACTAGCAGTAGGTCAGCAGCAGATCACGTGTTATGCAATCAGTTAAATTGCAAAAATTGCCGGTTTAGTATTCTCATTAACAGTCATAGCAGTTATTACCGTTTATGTTGAAATACGTAGAACCGTAGTTAGGCAATTTCATCAAACAAGTTGCATAGTAAATTAATAATATATAATCTACAAAAAAAGTTAGAGTACATTGGTAATTTTGAAAATCGTGAAGGTCTTAGTGGACAATTGTGTATTCTGCTATATAACATAATAATTCTATATAATGTAGAAGAAAGGTTAGAGTATGTGTATATTAAAAAGATCGAAATCGCAAAGGTCTAAATGCAAAATTGTGAATTCTGCTCCATATTTGTCGGAGCACATTGACAATCACTCTGATAATGTAGTCTCTGGTTTCACTGGTAGAACCTGTGGTATTCAGGGAATAATGTCTAGGATGAAATGCCACCTGTGGCAACAGAAAACTAAAACACAAAGCATAACAGTCTAACCTGTAACATAACATCAAACGAATTAATTGAACGTTCTTATTTGTATGTGATGCATTCTTAATTGCGTTTAGCTTTGACTAATGAGAAAGATTCTAACCAATTAACTAAAATACATTAATTAATTAATACCGTAACACATATAATATGAGTCCATTTTAAACATGTAATAGTATTTCCTGTTACAAATATGGTCTATCATGTAACAGGCAAAAAAAGTCATGACTAATAGCATGATGTTGACATTTGTTGATATCTAATTTTAAAACTGATGCAGACATTTTGAAATATCTGATCACACGAAACAATGCATTTTTCAATAGCATACTATAATATTGTGTAGTTCAATACAAAAATGTCTACCCTGTAACAATTTCTGTCCTTCGTGTAACAAAATAGCCCGTTACAGGAATGACCGTTACATGACGGAATTATTCCGACTAAATCTAGTGGTAATAAATAAACTGTGGACCTATGAGGTTGAAATGTATGTCTTGTGCACAGTACAACAGTATGTGTACAGCGTAATCCAAACATTGTATCTAATCATAGTTTAAGAAATAAAACAACCCAGTTACAGTAAAGACATAAATAAATATACGCCTGTACTAACCAACCTTCAAATTCTGTTGTTTTCATTTTGTTAAAATATTTACTTAACGACACACATGAATGCTTATTCCGGAAGGTTTGTTCTTCACAAAGACGGTAAAAGAATTTTCCCGAACCACAGGGAAATGCTATAATTATATATGTGTGTACAAATGTTACATGAAAGACGTAAACGCTGGGTACAATATTTGAATACAATTATTTTGAAGAAAACTATCGTTAAATTTCGCTTTGGATGTATTATCAGGCAGACAAAATGTGTTATTTGATGTATGTATGGTTTTGTTAACATAGTTTGTTCCCTATCGTTAGTTACTAGCATATATACACAAGAGTTCTGGTCTGGGGACAGCCCAAAACCGCACAATTTACTACTTCAATGATCTAGACATGTTCTTTTTGATTGGAATAATGCATAAAAATCTATCTGACATTAATAAACAAGTTATGTGCAACCAACCAATATTGCTTGTTATGACATTTTTGTTACGGTTTAACAAATATTGCAAAAAGACAAGCAATGTTGCAAAAATAAATAATGACTCAAATGTTGTCAAGTGTATGTAGTATTATAGCCCTTACAACAAACGTGTTCTTATTAAGCTTAAATCTCAAAATTGGGCACACTCGTGCAAGAACTTAATTAGGATTAATAAGCTAAGGACTTGAATGTTCTGTATTTAGTAATAAGACATGTCCTGTTTAATACCAAATAAGGTATCTCAGAACGCCCAGAATGCATCAGATTGATTCATCTACTTTGCCTAATTAACGTCCAATTGCAGACAACAACCAAATTGTCAGAGAACCATAAACTTGGTTATTAAACAGAAAGCAACAACACAACAGTAGAGGGAAAATATAATAATTATGCAAAACCTACGTCTGACCCCAGCTTGGAATATATACATTTACTATATTGTCCACACTCACTATCACTCACAATTATCATCTGGAGATCACACAGCAACCAGTACTAGCGATTATCAACGTATTGGTTAGTGGTTACTAAAACAAGGACGACAACTGATTGGTTGAAACAAACCCCGTACCGATAGAATTGGATAGAGAGTGATTGGATAAAATTGTTTTTATACAATAAAAAGGTTGTCAAAATGACGGAATATAATGTTTTCTGCGCATTTTGGAAATATTTGACAAGTGTCTACCTGTCTAATTTACTTTTTGAAAGCCTTTTTAGAAAAGTATGTGATTGTCCGCTTTTCGGGTACTTTCATTTCTGATGGTGGGTGTAGAGATGTTGCCATGAAATTTGTGAAAAATCAAATAGGCTTTGCCTATATAATGAGGTAATTATTTTGTCATTTGTGAACTAATCAATCAAATGAATACTGGTTTTTGTGCCAACACTCTATTTTAAGGACTGATTTTGTGTCTCCAGGGACACTAAACGTTGTGAATACCAATTTCTAGTTAGGTCGGATGGCTACTCAAACGCACGGACGAAATGCTCATTAAAATCGGATTATCTCAGTGAGCGAGAGTGGAGGACGGTCGAGTAGAGGATGTGAATATGGCCCTTATGCTATAATGTGCGTCTATGGGAAATGCAATAGTGGTCTCTGACATAAAGTAAAAACATTGTAGGAAATGTCTCGTGCTTGTGAGGTAACTAAATTGTTGTTGTTATGGTTTCATTCAATACAACTGTTGCCAAGTTGATATATTACACTGAAAATGCTGTGATACGTTTTGATAAAACATTCATAAAAGTTTTGAGAGAAACTCTGTAAATCGGACGGGCGTGTGACAGTCATCGTACAATGTGGGTGGGTAGTTCCGATAAGTCTGGTAATGGGAGAAAGAAGGTGGCATGGCCAGATGGCACTCAATCAATTGAAAGAGCACAGCGGGTGGCTTATACACTTAACCGGTTTAAAAACGCAATTGTGGTTTTTTAAAACATTTTAGTCAGTTACGGTTCTTCAATTATATTGAAATTTGGCACCATATGAATTTAATACATGAGTATCGTACATGCAAATGTTATTGTAATCAGGGTTTGAGATGTCACTGAACCGAACCTCGAAATGTAGTGACCTTAAAAAGTAAAAGTCACAAAATTGTTAATTTATTGGTAAGTTGCAATCTACTGAACAAAACATGCTCCTGTTGGAAAATATAGGACATTTGAATGTTATTATACACATTTACAAGGAAAATACGTAACTCCTAAAATGGCTTAAACGCTCTGAAGCTTCTAAATGATGATGCCCTTCTTTGCGGCCATCGGAGTCTTCCTTCAAATTGAGCTTCATCGGTACAAATACAGTGATCTCCACAGTCGTAACATTGGCTGTCAATAAGAGTTTGCCTATCTAGCATTATTATGCTGCATTGTGTCCGATGGTTACCTTTCCTATGCCTATGGCATCTTAAATCCATAACAGGAAGTCGATAAAGAAATATGTCAGGGTACATAACAAAACAGAAACAACGAAGATATAGTCAAAATGGACCACAATAAACTTTAATTAAAATGTTACGGAATGTATATTTTAGCAATATTTCTAAAGCATACGCGCTTCACTGACTTCAAGGCATAGATATAATAGAAATTTTTGTTGACCGGAAGTGGTGTCTTCAAATAAACATCGGTATGGTGCCACCATGTTTACATGCTTTTATCGTCAGTTTAGCTCACACAGGCAATTGTAGGTGTAAACTGCTTTTTGAAAAACACTGGGCAAGTCGTAATATCGTCAAAAGACGACAATTAAACTACTTTGACACGAAAAGACGCCACATATCAGTTTAAAGTACGCCAATAGCACAAGGATGTTCTGTATCCTAAAAGGGTGGAAACGTATGGAACAAACTTTAAGCCTTATGTGATTGCATTTCGGTCGGGGTATCGTTTGTCGTCTATTTGTCGGTCAAAACGTCACACCCAGTGGATCTGTTCTGACGTCACATGAAAATCATCAAAATGACGTCAATGTAGGGTTAACGCATGCTTTTTCGTGCTATTACATCTGCAGAGTCCCGAGGGACTGTTGGTACCCAAGTCCGTTAGGGCGAGGGCACCAACACTCCCGAGGGACTCTGCAGGTGTAATAGCACAAAAAGCATACGTAAACGCTATTATAGCATAAAAACAACACTTTATTAGTATGTTTTTCAAAATTATGAAATTTTGGCGGGACATTTTTGGCGACGTCGGGAAAACGCTTAGCAAACGTTACGTCACATACAAGTTTTTGTTATGAGCGTTGACTTCCGGTATCGGCAAATACCAAGAAAACAGTGACATTTGGGGTTTGTTTACGTTTATTATTTTACTATTATAGAAAATTGATTAGTAGTTACAATTAGAATGTGAATTACAGTTCATATAACGCTAAAAATCATTTAATTTCGTCGGCTGGGTCCTGAAATGAGCATACTTAAAACTGAACACCAACAGCGCGTGCGCTCGAGAACCTTTACAATAACGTACCTTTCCCCCCCGTTTAAGTATGAGCAAAATCACCGTTTTTATGCTATAATATGAAGAAATGGGTTAAATTGAAATATTTTTTCGTGAAAAATCATACCAGGCATGAGACTATTTTCCCATTTATTGATTTATCATCCAACAAAATAAAAAGTAACATTTATACAAAAAATTACAACCCTAAAAAACGTTGCGTTTCTAAAGCGGTTAAGTGTATGTTCCATCATAAAATCTAAAAGCATGATTTGCCAACAGTGTCGGCTGACGGCTCAACATTGGACGTCAGCCATATTTGCGACACAAAACTGTATGCATTAATCCAAACCAATTGACGTTAGAAGCTCAAGAGACAAAAATGCCCCGCATTCACTGCTTTGGTACTAAGGTGTTAAAAATGCGAAGATGAACCGGCTTGTCTTTTGGCTGAACGACTATAAAACTGGTGAGTTAATTGGTTGTGGTCATTGTTTGAAGGGCCCGGCTCGATAACTTTCTCGGCAAATTGTCGCATTTTTCGTAACAGGGTTGTTCTGTCTTTCGATAGTTGAGCCTTTACATATTTATTTGTTTCTCTGTGTATTTCATGCAGATTATACATAATTGCACGCCTCTTCATTCTGTTTGTCAATGATTCTAATGTCACTTCTCTCTGTTGTTTTATTTTCAGTCCTTAACTGTTCACGGCGTAGCTGTGTAGCTACACGGCCGTCCACTGATATCACTGCGTAGCTGTGTAGCTACACGGCCGTCCACTGATATCACTGCGTAGCTGTGTAGCTGCACGGCCGTCCACTGATGTCACAGCGTAGCTGCACGGCCGTCCACTGATGTCACTGCGTAGCTGTGTAGCTGCACGGCCGTCCACTGATATCACTGCGTAGCTGTGTAGCTGCACGGCCGTCCACTGATATCACTGCGTAGCTGTGTAGCTGCACGGCCGTCCACTGATATCACTGCGTAGCTGTGTAGCTGCACGGCCGTCCACTGATATCACTGCGTAGCTGTGTAGCTGCACGGCCGTCCACTGATATCACTGCGTAGCTGTGTAGCTGCACGGCCGTCCACTGATGTCACAGCGTAGCTGCACGGCCGTCCACTGATATCACAGCGTTACTGTGTAGCTACACGGCCGTCCACTGATATCACTGCGTAGCTGTGTAGCTACACGGCCGTCCACTGATGTCACAGCGTAACTGTGTAGCTACACGGCCCTCCACTGATATCACTGCGTAGCTGTGTAGCTGCACGGCCGTCCACTGATGTCACAGCGTAGCTGTGTAGCTGCACGGCCGTCCACTGATATCACTGCGTAGCTGTGTAGCTACACGGCCGTCCACTGATATCACTGCGTAGCTGTGTAGCTGCACGGCCGTCCACTGATGTCACAGCGTAGCTGCACGGCCGTCCACTGATATCACAGCGTTACTGTGTAGCTACACGGCCGTCCACTGATATCACTGCGTAGCTGTGTAGCTACACGGCCGTCCACTGATGTCACAGCGTAACTGTGTAGCTACACGGCCGTCCACTGATATCACTGCGTAGCTGTGTAGCTACACGGCCGTCCACTGATGTCACAGCGTAGCTGCACGGCCGTCCACTGATATCACAGCGTTACTGTGTAGCTACACGGCCGTCCACTGATATCACTGCGTAGCTGTGTAGCTACACGGCCGTCCACTGATGTCACAGCGTAACTGTGTAGCTACACGGCCGTCCACTGATATCACTGCGTAGCTGTGTAGCTGCACGGCCGTCCACTGATGTCACAGCGTAGCTGCACGGCCGTCCACTGATATCACAGCGTTACTGTGTAGCTACACGGCCGTCCACTGATGTCACAGCGTAGCTACACGGCCGTCCACTGATATCACAGCGTTACTGTGTAGCTACACGGCCGTCCACTGATGTCACAGCGTAGCTGTGTAGCTACACGGCCGTCCACTGATGTCACAGCGTAGCTGTGTAGCTGCACGGCCGTCCACTGATGTCACAGCGTAACTGTGTAGCTACACGGCCGTCCACTGATGTCACAGCGTAGCTGTGTAGCTGCACGGCCGTCCACTGATGTCACTGCGTAACTGTGTAGCTACACGGCCGTCCACTGATATCACTGCGTAGCTGTGTAGCTACACGGCCGTCCACTGATATCACTGCGTAACTGTGTAGCTGCACGGCCGTCCACTGATATCACTGCGTAGCTGTGTAGCTGCACGGCCGTCCACTGATATCACTGCGTAGCTGTGTAGCTACACGGCCGTCCACTGATGTCACAGCGTAGCTGCACGGCTGTCCACTGATATCACTGTGTAGCTGTGTAGCTGCACGGCCAACCACTGATATCACTGTGTAGCTGTGTAGCTGCACGGCCGTCCACTGATGTCACAGCGTAGCTGCACGGCCGTCCACTGATGTCACTGCGTAGCTGTGTAGCTGCACGGCCGTCCATTGATATCACTGCGTAGCTGTGTAGCTACACGGCCGTCCACTGATGTCACTGCGTAGCTGTGTAGCTGCACGGCCGTCCATTGATATCACTGCGTAGCTGTGTAGCTACACGGCCGTCCACTGATGTCACAGCGTAGCTGTGTAGCTGCACGGCCGTCCACTGATGTCACTGCGTAGCTGTGTAGCTGCACGGCCGTCCACTGATATCACTGCGTAGCTGTGTAGCTGCACGGCCGTCCACTGATATCACTGCGTAGCTGTGTAGCTGCACGGCCGTCCACTGATATCACTGCGTAGCTGTGTAGCTGCACGGCCGTCCACTGATATCACTGCGTAGCTGTGTAGCTGCACGGCCGTCCACTGATATCACTGCGTAGCTGTGTAGCTGCACGGCCGTCCACTGATATCACTGCGTAGCTGTGTAGCTGCACGGCCGTCCACTGATATCACTGCGTAGCTGTGTAGCTGCACGGCCGTCCACTGATGTCACAGCGTAGCTGCACGGCCGTCCACTGATATCACAGCGTTACTGTGTAGCTACACGGCCGTCCACTGATATCACTGCGTAGCTGTGTAGCTACACGGCCGTCCACTGATGTCACAGCGTAACTGTGTAGCTACACGGCCGTCCACTGATATCACTGCGTAGCTGTGTAGCTGCACGGCCGTCCACTGATGTCACAGCGTAGCTGTGTAGCTGCACGGCCGTCCACTGATATCACTGCGTAGCTGTGTAGCTACACGGCCGTCCACTGATATCACTGCGTAGCTGTGTAGCTGCACGGCCGTCCACTGATGTCACAGCGTAGCTGCACGGCCGTCCACTGATATCACAGCGTTACTGTGTAGCTACACGGCCGTCCACTGATATCACTGCGTAGCTGTGTAGCTACACGGCCGTCCACTGATGTCACAGCGTAACTGTGTAGCTACACGGCCGTCCACTGATATCACTGCGTAGCTGTGTAGCTACACGGCCGTCCACTGATGTCACAGCGTAGCTGCACGGCCGTCCACTGATATCACAGCGTTACTGTGTAGCTACACGGCCGTCCACTGATATCACTGCGTAGCTGTGTAGCTACACGGCCGTCCACTGATGTCACAGCGTAACTGTGTAGCTACACGGCCGTCCACTGATATCACTGCGTAGCTGTGTAGCTGCACGGCCGTCCACTGATGTCACAGCGTAGCTGCACGGCCGTCCACTGATATCACAGCGTTACTGTGTAGCTACACGGCCGTCCACTGATGTCACAGCGTAGCTACACGGCCGTCCACTGATATCACAGCGTTACTGTGTAGCTACACGGCCGTCCACTGATGTCACAGCGTAGCTGTGTAGCTACACGGCCGTCCACTGATGTCACAGCGTAGCTGTGTAGCTGCACGGCCGTCCACTGATGTCACAGCGTAACTGTGTAGCTGCACGGCCGTCCACTGATGTCACTGCGTAGCTGTGTAGCTGCACGGCCGTCCACTGATGTCACTGCGTAGCTGTGTAGCTGCACGGCCGTCCACTGATATCACTGCGTAGCTGTGTAGCTGCACGGCCGTCCATTGATATCACTGCGTAGCTGTGTAGCTACACGGCCGTCCACTGATGTCACAGCGTAGCTGTGTAGCTGCACGGCCGTCCACTGATGTCACTGCGTAGCTGTGTAGCTGCACGGCCGTCCACTGATGTCACTGCGTAGCTGTGTAGCTGCACGGCCGTCCACTGATGTCACTGCGTAGCTGTGTAGCTGCACGGCCGTCCACTGATATCACTGCGTAGCTGTGTAGCTGCACGGCCGTCCACTGATATCACTGCGTAGCTGTGTAGCTGCACGGCCGTCCACTGATATCACTGCGTAGCTGTGTAGCTGCACGGCCGTCCACTGATATCACTGCGTAGCTGTGTAGCTGCACGGCCGTCCACTGATATCACTGCGTAGCTGTGTAGCTGCACGGCCGTCCACTGATGTCACAGCGTAGCTGCACGGCCGTCCACTGATATCACAGCGTTACTGTGTAGCTACACGGCCGTCCACTGATATCACTGCGTAGCTGTGTAGCTACACGGCCGTCCACTGATGTCACAGCGTAACTGTGTAGCTACACGGCCCTCCACTGATATCACTGCGTAGCTGTGTAGCTGCACGGCCGTCCACTGATGTCACAGCGTAGCTGTGTAGCTGCACGGCCGTCCACTGATATCACTGCGTAGCTGTGTAGCTACACGGCCGTCCACTGATATCACTGCGTAGCTGTGTAGCTGCACGGCCGTCCACTGATGTCACAGCGTAGCTGCACGGCCGTCCACTGATATCACAGCGTTACTGTGTAGCTACACGGCCGTCCACTGATATCACTGCGTAGCTGTGTAGCTACACGGCCGTCCACTGATGTCACAGCGTAACTGTGTAGCTACACGGCCGTCCACTGATATCACTGCGTAGCTGTGTAGCTACACGGCCGTCCACTGATGTCACAGCGTAGCTGCACGGCCGTCCACTGATATCACAGCGTTACTGTGTAGCTACACGGCCGTCCACTGATATCACTGCGTAGCTGTGTAGCTACACGGCCGTCCACTGATGTCACAGCGTAACTGTGTAGCTACACGGCCGTCCACTGATATCACTGCGTAGCTGTGTAGCTGCACGGCCGTCCACTGATGTCACAGCGTAGCTGCACGGCCGTCCACTGATATCACAGCGTTACTGTGTAGCTACACGGCCGTCCACTGATGTCACAGCGTAGCTACACGGCCGTCCACTGATATCACAGCGTTACTGTGTAGCTACACGGCCGTCCACTGATGTCACAGCGTAGCTGTGTAGCTACACGGCCGTCCACTGATGTCACAGCGTAGCTGTGTAGCTGCACGGCCGTCCACTGATGTCACAGCGTAACTGTGTAGCTGCACGGCCGTCCACTGATGTCACTGCGTAGCTGTGTAGCTGCACGGCCGTCCACTGATGTCACTGCGTAGCTGTGTAGCTGCACGGCCGTCCATTGATATCACTGCGTAGCTGTGTAGCTGCACGGCCGTCCACTGATATCACAGTGTAGCTGTGTAGCTACACGGCCGTCCACTGATATCACTGCGTAGCTGTGTAGCTACACGGCCGTCCACTGATATCACAGCGTAACTGTGTAGCTACACGGCCGTCCACTGATATGGGGGCATTTTGCAGCTTTGCAGAGTTTGACCTGAGAGCTCGAATTTATAATATATATATTGATCAATACGAATGAATTAATTAACTTGTTAAACCGTTATTGTGTTCGACCGTTCAGTGTTAGACTGTTTATTCATTGGCTTCTCTCTTGTTGGATTTATTTACCCTCGCCACCGGGATAACCCATATGGGCGAGCAATCATTGGCTTCTACAAGAATCAACTCTATATATATACTGTCTAAAGACAGGTGCCACTATAATAGAGTGGGGAACTACCCAAGCGAAGCGAAGCGAAGCGAACACATAAAGGCTCCCGCCTTTTTTAATCATTAGACCTGCCGAACATTTTTTATAAGGATAACATCGCTTGTTGCTTTTAATGGCAGACCCCATTAATTTTTAGCGAAATTGTTTGCACACCAGCAGGGGAGATCATCGATACTTTACGCTTATCTTTATTAGGCTTTTGAAGTTCGCCGGCTATTTTGACTTGAACACAAATTCAAAGGTATTTTTATTGTTTAAAATGGTAGAACAGGCAGTAATAACAGAAGATGAAGCTGCTTTGTACGATCGGCAAATTCGTTTGTGGGGATTAGATGCCCAAAGAAGGTTAGTTACAATATTACCTGGAGAAATTCATTCGTACTCGATATGTTTCGTAATCTCAGACTCATTGTAGCAAGGTAGGTAGCAATGCATGAGAATGATGATAAACAGAAGATAATTTGATTGATTGTCTGGGGTTCCAAATACAGATTTTAATATTTTTTATAGTTACCACTGCATTTGATAAAAGCTAAAAAATGGCCCAAAAAGTGGTAAGTTATTATATGGATAGTTTCTAGTCCAAGCTTCTTGGATAGTGTGTTTTTGATTATAGATATGCTCAATCCAGGGCTATTGCACTACACGGAAGTTAACACTTTGCATGTGCTGAACAAGGGATGACATTGGTTTTATTAATGTACCAAATGCAAAATTTTACACTATAAACGAATAAACTAACTATTCTAATTTCTAAACGAAAATAAGTTATAGAATGACTTAATTTACTACTTTGGCAGGATCTTTGTAAATTGCATAATCCAAGCTTCTTAGATGAAGATTATTCCATTTCAGTGATTCATTCCAATTCATCGTCTAAGACGTTTACTCTTTCAAACCTAACAGGTGTACGACTCAGATTGAGTCGCGTTCGTTTTTTTCAACAAAATAAACATCGTCTCCCTATGAATTGAACCATATTCTACCAGTGTACACCGAAAAACAAAATCTATCATAAGCAATTCCATCAATTCCGTCGATTGTTTCAACCCTACTGGCATAGGAGATGGTTCAGGACTAGGCTAGTCAACGAACGAAAAGGGGTTGCGCGCGACGGCAACTACTCTACACCGTAGCGAGTACTCTTCAATCTCCGCTGAAGTTGACACCCGCCATTTGTATAAATATTGACCTTCAATGTTTACAATCAGGTTGTATCAACGTGTCGAAATGATCCAATTTACCTAATTTAGATGATTTACGAAGTTGCGCATGGAAAGGTATTTATTTAATCATTGTCCTGTATATGTAAAACATTGTAACATCTATTTGGTACTTATTTATTCATTTTAGTCGGAATTATTTTTACCTGTGCAAATTATTTTAAAGGTAACACAAATGTGCAAGTTAAGCACTTTATTTGATAAATATATATATTTGCATGTTTGTAATTCAATAATATGACATGGAATTGAGTTATTGATAAGAAAACAAAGTTGAAAATATATTTTTTATGTCACGACTTTATCGACGTATAAAAAAGTACGGAAGCGCGGAGTTGCCATAAATTTATTGACATAAACATATTATATGCATTTTCGCCGCTTCCTTCGTCTGGATATAAAATTTCTTTCACATTTTCGTTATTTAAACTTGTTTTTATCATTTTAGAGTATACAAACAATACAAGTGCTGGTGATTTTCATCAAACATAGACAAATGATCTCCATGAATAGAATGTGTTAGTCTGAAGTACAATTAAGAACCATGGTAATTATTTTCTGATGTAGACTAAGAATAAAACTAAAAGCAAATCTTAACTGAGTGATAATATTTGTATTCATAACTTATTAATACTGCATATTACTAATTTATGTTTTATCAATGCTATATAGTAATTAATGAATGTAGACTACCCATTCATTACAATTAATGCTTTCATGTACAATATGGTCATTGTGTGTTTAACTTTTAAATTATATAATCTCAAATATAGGTCACCATAGTAAATACATAATACGTTTTTATAGTAAAATCAAGAATTAAAACTCATTCAGATAGTTGTTGTATATATCTAATTATCCAGTATTGTAAACTATCCTAAGAAGTATGTGGTTTTTTCAGGAATGTCCATGGTGGAAAAGTAAAATGCTTTGCAACCACATGTATGAATGAGTTCAACCTACCAACTATACCCTGTGGAACATGTCCTGTAAGATAAGGTGAGTACATAATAGAAGGAATATAGATAAGAAATAATTGCACCTATATTGCAGGATACTTTTCAACAAACTTGTCAAAACTGTCAATTTATTTCGAATACCCAACTCTTGAACATTATTTTATAGCTAGAGCAGATTTAACGGACACTCACAGTGTTTCATTTTGGTTTTGAAAACTATGAGTCCCTTTCCATTGAACATAGAAAATCAATGAGTCCCACTATGCAAAATTATGTATTTTCAAAATTTAATGAGTCCCCAGCAGATTTTGTGAGTCTGGGACTCGGGATGCGCTCATAAAAAAGAATCAAGAAGAATCAGTTTAATCTGATAGGGCTATAGTATGTTCATCTTTATTCTTATACAAGGCATATCAAAATAAGTATTGGTAGTGCAATTTTTATGAAACAAAAAAAACATACATACTGTTTAATCAGTTGAGAAACTATTTAATACATCATTGCTGTAGTAAGTAAACTACATGTATTTCTCGTTTTGTTGCAGATGGAATCAATGGAATGTGCCATATGTAAACATGCCTTAGATGGATCTCAATCAACTGTTAAACTTACAAGCAAAGGATGTAATTCAATCAATCAAGCAAGTGCGAAAAGGGAAACATGTGATTTGAATGTTATTCCAGGCAACATTGTTCATGTAACATGTCGCAGGGATTTTATCCATCCTCGCAACTTTAATAAAACAACATACGTACAAAAAGAAAATAACGATATCATCGTGTCTACTAGATCCTCGTATTCATTTGATTTTAAAACTAAATGCCTGTTTTGTGGAAAAGATGCTCAAGTTACTTGTAGAAAGAGATCTGTTGACGTTTATCCTGTTAGAATAATTGGTTTCAAAAGTAAAATAGAAGCAATATGTGTAGAACGAAATGATGAATGGGCCAACACTACCCTTAGACGAATTAGATCGGTTATTGATTTACCAGCTGCAGATGCTGTATACCACCAAACCTGTAATGTGAATTTTCGTACAAATAAAGACATTCCTATGCGATTCGCAGATAATGAAGCTAGTCCGAATAAACGGTCTGTTGGTAGACCAGACAGTGTTGAAGCAACAGAAGCTTTTGAAACAGTTGTTTCCTTTATAAAAGATAACGCTGGGTCTGTGTTCTCTATTAGTGAGCTTGTACGAATAATGGAGGATGAATGTGGCGAAAAAGCATATTCAAACAGACATATAAAGACGAAATAAATAGACTATTTTGGTGATACATTGTCCATAAGTTCAGTAAGTGGTAAGGATGACCAAGTTACATTCAAACAAACTGCTGCAGAAATCCTGCATGACTTTGTAAAAGCTAGTGCTGAACAATCAGAACAGGAGAAAATACACCAACTTATATCTGCTGCTGGGAAACTAATAAAAAATGACATTAATTTGATGAACTCTAATAAGAAATATTATCCTACTTTTGCTGACATTGCTTCAGCTGATGAAAATTCAGACTTTGTTCCTGCTTCATTGCGCTTATTTCTTAACACTGTTTTTGCCGGAAAAAATGTTGGTATAAAAGTTTCCTCAATAGGACAGGCCATAGCTCAAGTCTGTAGACCTAGAAACCTAATTGCCCCATTACAAATAGGACTAGGAGTCCAGTTACATCACCATTTTGGTTCACGTTTTCTGATAGATTTGTTAAATAATCTAGGATTTAGTGCATCTTATTTTGAAGTGCAAAAATTTGAATCATCTGCTGCAGGGGCTCTAAAATCAAACATTCCAGCATTTTTCCCTGGCAAATTCCTTCAGTTTGTTGCAGATAATGCTGATCATAACTCTGCAACATTAGATGGTCATGGTACATTTCATGGTATGGGTATTATTGCATGTACTACACCAGGTTCAAATTTATGCATGCCAATACCAAGGTCTAATACTTCTATTGATGAGCTTAAATCATTGAGTAAGATAGATATAAAATTTTTCAAAGTTCCTGAAAACAATATGGCCCGAGACCGTCAGTTTGAACAGCTTTTCATACCAAATGTTGAACTCCATCAACACGATAGTAACTTTGACACATTTTCAAAGGTTATTTGGCCCTTGAATTCGTCAAGGCCTAGTTGGTCTGGTTTCATGCAGTTATATGATAAAACAGAAAGCAGGCACAATTCTGCTAAGTCAAGCATTACATTTTTGCCTTTAATAGATATGAATGCCAGTGATATGACTTGCATATATTCAACCTTACACTTTGTTTCTGATCAGGCAAGGAAGTATGGTGTAACTCCAGTACTGACATTTGATCAGCCATTGTTTCAGAAAGCAACCAATATAATTGAATGTTGTGATAGTAGTAGTCCGTTGAAAAAGTTTGTTCTTAGATTAGGAGGATTTCATATACAAATGAGCTTTCTTGGGTGTATTGGTCATCTGATGACAGGAACAGGATTAAAAGCTGTGTTACAGACTGTTTATGCCCCAAATGCTGTAACTCATATGATGACTGGCAAAGCAGTAAAAAGAGCCATTAGGGGACATTTTCTGGTTGATAATGCTCTGTACTCACTTCTTGTGTCGAAATTATTCAGGATTGATTTGCCTATTGGAAACATTTCAAATGAACAAAATGAGGATGACAATTCAACAAACAATTTGGACGATGAATCATTGGAGAATAAATATGAATCCGAGTCATCGGAATTGGATGAAACTATTTTCAGCCTACCTAATGAAAAGTGCAAGAAAGCATTGAATGACTTGGGATGCATGTATGATCAACTGGAAAAGAATCAGCTCTGTAAAAATGATATATACAATAGTGAAAGCTTAAATGAAGTCAAGGAGAAACTGCACGAGGGAAGGAAGGAATTAGGAAGTCACAGAACAGCAAACCTGTGGTTCCAGTACATGGATATGGTATCGATTCTCTAGGAATTCATAAGATCAGAACACACTGGTAACTGGTTAGGTCACTTGAAAATTCTTAAACAAATGTTGCCTTACTTCGCTTCATCTGGACATAACCTGTATTTGAAATCTGCATATCTATATATACAGCAAATGATGAAATTAGAAGTTGACCATCCTGAAGTATATGAACAATTTCTCAAAGGAAATCATTCTGTGAAAAGAAGTAGCTGACATTGGGCCGGTTTATCAACAGACCTCATTATTGAGCAAGTTTTGATGAGATCGCTTAAAACTACCGGGGGCTTAACAAGAGGCAGGGGTATGACAGAACAACAAAGAGCTCTTTGGATTATGTCGATGCCTGCGAATGCTGAAATGAACAATGCAATGCAGCAATTCTCAAACACGGACTTTGAAACAAGTATCCAACACAAGGACGCTACTACATCCAGGACTATCAGGGACGAAAGTGATACGAAGCAAATATTAAACTTTCTCTACTATCATTCCCCATTTGATTATTCTGATGTTAGTTTGAGAAATATAGAAACTGGCGTTACAGCAGACAAAAAGGTCAATGTTGAAAAAGCAAGGGAAATTGGAGACGAAATTGTTTGTAATATGGTTGGACAATCTGTGCATAATTATTCGTTCAAGCGATCTAAACAAGCAGTTACAATGAATGAAAAAATGTCACTGAATTTAACAGGAGAAAGCATTACTATAGATCCCCAGTTACTGTTTCAGAGAATAACTGCTATTGCTGACAGATACGTAGATGATATATCAACAATATTTCAGTATGAACTGTGTAGTATTCCGCCAGCACTCTTCGACAATGATGGATTACCTAGAGTTCCACAAAAGTTATTGCTAGCTGATGCAATCTGGAAACTTGGAGACTGTGCTAAAACAGCAGATACTGAGCATACGGTCAATCCTGTCTCGTACGTTTTAGATGGTGGTTCTCTTCTGCAAAAGATTCCTTGGCCAAAACAGGCAACATTTGGATCAATATGTCAACAATATTACAACTATATTTCGCAAAAGTATCCAATACTGTCAACTTGTGTAGTGTTTGATGGTTATCTGAATGGTCCCTCCACGAAAGATATAACGCATATGCGTAGAAGTAAAGGCACAGTTGATACTAATGTGACCTTCTCATACAGTACGCCATTTAAGTCTAAGAAGGATTCGTTCCTGAAAAATGTCTCCAACAAACAAACATTTATCAAGCTACTTGGAGAGTACTTAATTGAGATGGGGTTATGTGTGAAATATGCAATTAGTGATGCCGATACACTCATTGTTGAAACAGCTATAACTTTAGCAAAAGCAAATACCACATGTGTTATAGGCGAAGATACTGACCTACTTGTACTGTTGTGTTATCATCTTAATGATGACTCAAACAAAGTTTTCTTGAAATCAGATAAATCAAGTTATTCAATAAAACAACAGAAAGTATGGGATATGCATAAGACCCGCTGTGTGTTAACAAAGGGCATTTGTGATATTCTTCCTTTTCTACATGCTATAACAGGATGTGATACCACTTCACGTGTTCACGGAATTGGAAAATCTACTGCACTGAAGTTGTTGCGCAAAAGCAAGCAATTACAGGACATTGCACGGCGTTTCTGTGCTAGTGAATCAAAAGATGAAATTGTTGAGTAAGGTGAAATGGCATTGTTATTGCTAATTGAAGGAGATAATAAACTTAACCTGAATGACTTGAGATTCCACAAATTTGCTACCCATGTCATGAGAAGTTTAGTTTGTCTACAAGTTCAAAACTTACCTCCAACATCTGCTGCAGCCGTATTTCATTCTCTCCGTGTATATTATCAAGTTCAGGGTTGGATAATAAACAAACCACTTCTCCCAGAAGACTGGGGATGGAAAATGTCTGATGGTCTATACACTCCAATTTAAACAAGTCTTCCTCCTGCTCCGGACTACTTATTAAATATAGTCCGTTGTAATTGTAAGACAAACTGTGATACTAAACGATGTACCTGTAGGAAGAATGGCTTAGATTGTTCGGTAGGATGTGGTGCATGTCGCAGTGTGAGTTGCTCAAACTCACACGCTGTTCCTGAATATGATATCGACGGTGATTTGCCTGATTTACCTGATTTACCTGACGAAAATAATAACCAAGCTTAGAATAATGCTACTAATGTCTTTCTAGACACCAATCAGGCATTCATAGTTAACCTTGTATATGATTTAAAGTTAAACATTTATCCCCTATGATCTACTTCAAATACGGTAGTAACTGGTATATGAATCGTTTTAGATGAAATGGTGATTTGTGCATGTGTTAATACAGTTAAGACTATTAGTATAATGCCCAAGGGTCCATGTGGTGGCCTTATAGTTGAGGGCTGGCTGTATTGTATTTAATAGAAAGAATTAGTTTGTAATTCGATGTTTATATGTTAATACAGAAGTTATTGTTCTTTTCAAAGCACAAATAATGTTATTAGACTTTTGCTTTGTTTACTGTATTCTTATCATTACAACACATACATGTATTTTTCACGATGTTTGACTATATTGATATGGATCACTTTGTTAAAGGTTTTAATATTTTGAACTGAAATTTGATCTTATACTAGGAGAATATGTGCTTACCTACACTTTTGTCTATTTTTACACCAACTTTTATATCAATCCTCTGTTATGACAAGAAAGGAAGAGAGGAAATATCAAATTTTCGGCGATTTTTCACAAGTTGACCTTGAAATGACCTTGCCCTTGACACGAAAGTGGTCAGTGGTGTATGCTCTTTTGAAGTACATTATCAAATGAACAATATCTTAACCAATAATTGTCACTACATACATAAATAAAACTCATTTTAGCACATGTAATATCAGCTGTATTAGGTGTCACACCGGTGGAAAGTACTTCCGGGTCGTAGTATGCTAAAATAGTCCCTTTCAGAAATTTGATATATGTCTGTGGAAGCACTGTTTTAATGTGGAAAATGCTGATTGATGACCAAATTACATGAATGTAGATCAAATATGACCTGCATGCTAACTTTTAAGAGTGTTTAATTGATATTTTTCTGAATTATCTTTCCCTGGCTTAATTTCTTGTTTGTTGGTGTGTGTTTTTTTAATAATATAAATTGAACCTCCATGGTTACACCACTAATTGGACCCTGAAAACTGGTCTTATCGCAAAGTTGGTCTTTATGTAGAGGTTCGACACAAAACCGCGGAAATTGGACCTTGAAATTGTGACCGGTCTAAACTTTGAAGTCGCCGAAGTAGTGAAGTGGTCACAATTGTGGGGTAGAATTGTAATGGAGGAGGTCTTTATGTTGAGGTGGTCATTTTATTGAGGTGGTCTTATTATTCAGGTAGATTTTTTTTGGTGTCGCGGAATTGATTTATTGCTTTCGAAACACTCTATTTATGATTAGTATGATTTCGCCGCGTCTCATGATTCCGGTCCATGATTGAAAATATTTATTGTTGATTCATCTTATTATGGTCTTATTTTGCTGTGTATGGACTGAATAAAATATCTAGTTTATTGAGATCCATTCCATAATTGCCAAAATAATGCAATAATAGAACAAAAATAACCTTTCGAGGAATTTTTCAAGTCCGCGCCAAGTTCTCGGAGGGGGGGACCATGTTTTAACCGGTCACACCAACTTGTAAGGGGCTCAATGTGAAAACCGGTTTAACAACATATGCCGCTATACTTAAAATAACCAGAATAAAAGTATTCGGGTTAGCAAATTTCAAACATTTGAGGTATATTGGTGTCACACCGGTGGAAAGTACTTCCGGGTCGTATTATGCTAAAATAGTCCCTTTCAGAAATTTGATATATGTCTGTGGAAGCACTGTTTTAATGTGGAAAATGCTGATTGATGACCAAATTACATGAATGTAGATCAAATATGACCTGCATGCTAACTTTTAAGAGTGTTTAATTGATATTTTTCTGAATTATCTTTCCCTGGCTGAAGACTGACTATGTATGTGTGCTTCGGTCAAGTCAGCTTTTGAGGCATGGAAAATAGCGTTGTCCTTCCAGAATCCCTGCAGTAGCTCGAAAACGAAACTATCGACATGCCATTTTCTCCAGCTTATTTTGAATGACAGGGATTGCTTTTTATGGAACCCGTCACAGAAAATCACCCGGAATGTCAGTGAAACGGAGGGAGAGATGCGAATTTGGTTCATTTTGCATTAATTTCAATGGCAGAAAATTCACCGGTGTGGCACCATCTAATTTAGTAAATTATGGCGGCCATCTTGGAAGCCATCTTGGATTTCCGAGTAAGCATGGCGCCTTGACAATTTGTGCCGACAGTCGCAGAGGCATAGACCAACATTTTGGTATATAATATTGCTTGTTTTTAGCTCACCAGACCACAATGTGGTCATGGTGAGGTTTTGTCATACCGAGATGTCCGTCGTCCGTCGTGCGTCGTGCGTCCGTCAACAATTTCTTCAAACGACTTCTCCTCCTAAACCGCTTGGCCAAATTTGATAAAACTTAACAGGAATGTTCCTTGGGTGGACCTCTACCAAAGTTGTTAAAAAAATTCCAGTCCGTCGCATAACTAGGTCACACAGGCTAAAAATAGATTTCAAAAAGGAAACTTCAAAAATCTTCTTCTCTGAAACCGTAAGGCTTAGAGCTTTCATATTTGGTATGTAGCATCACCTTGGGGTCCTCTACAAAGATTGTTAAAATTATGTCCCTGGGGTCAAAATTGGGCCCTTAGTTTTACATAGAGTTATATAGGGGAAACCTTAAAAAATCTTCTTCTCCGAAACCGCTTGGCCCAGGGCTTTCATATTTGGTATGTAGACTCAGCTAGAGGTCCTCTACAAAGATTGTTCAAATTATGTCCCTGGGGTCAAAATTGGCCCTGCCCCGGGGGCCCTTAGTTTTACATAGAGTTATATAGGGGAAACCTTAAAAAATCTTCTTCTCCGAAACCCCTTGGCCCAGGGCTTTCATATTTGATATGTAGCCTCAGCTAGAGGTCCTCTACAAAGATTGTTCAAATTATGTCCCTGGGGTCAAAATTGGCCCCACCCCGGGGGCCCTTAGTTTTACATAGAGTTATATAGGGGAAACCTTTAAAAATCTTCTTCTCCGAAACCGCTTGGCCGAGGGCTTTCATATTTGGTATGTAGACTGAGCTAGAGGTCCTCTTCAAAGATTGTTCAAATTATGCCCCTGGGGTCAAAATTGGCCCCGCCCCGGGGCCCTTAGTTTTACATAGAGTTATATAGAGAAAACTTTTAAAAATCTTCTTCTCCGAAATTGCTTGGCCCAGGGATTTCATATTTGGTATGTAGACTCAGCTAGAGGTCCTCTTCAAAGATTGTTCAAATTATGTCCCTGGGGTTAAAATTGGCCCCGCCCCGGGGGCCCTTAGTTTTACATAGAGTTATATAGGGGAAACCTTTAAAAATCTTCTTCTCCGAAATCGCTTGGCCCAGGGCTTTCATATTTGGTATGTAGACTCAGCTAGAGGTCCTCTTCAAAGATTGTTCAAATTATGCCCCTTGGGTCAAAATTGGCCCCGCCCCGGGGCCCTTAGTTTTACATAGAGTTATATAGAGAAAACCTTAAAAAAACTTCTTCTCCGAAATTGCTTGGCCCAGGGCTTTCATATTTGGTATGTAGACTCAGCTAGAGGTCCTCTTCAAAGATTGTTCAAATTATTCCCCTCGGGTCAAAATTGGCCCCACCCTGGGGGTCACTATTTTACTTAGACTTATATAGGGAAAACATATAAAAATCTTCTTGTCTAAAACTACAATGCCTAAGAGCTTTGATATTTGGTATGTAGCATCATCTAGTGGTCCCCTACCAAGATTGTGCAAATTATGCCCCTGGGTCAAAATTGGCCCAGCCCCGGGGGGTCACCGTTTTACAAAGACTTATATAGGGAAAACATATAAAAATCTTCTTGTCTAAAACTACACTGCATAGAGCTTTGATATTTGGTATGTAGCATCATCTAGTGGTCCTCTACCAATATTTTTCAAATTATGCCCCTTGGGTCAAAATTGGCCCCTTGGGGGGTCACCGTTTTACATAGACTTATATAGGGAAAACATATTAATATCTTCTTGCCTAAAACTACACTGCCTAGAGTTTTGATAATTGGTATGTAGCATCATCTTGTGGTTTTCTACCAAGATGTTCAAATTATTCCTTTGGGTGAAAATTGTGCAGGGTTTATAATCAGGTGAGCGATATTGGGCCATCATGGCCCTCTTGTACTTAAGTTGCCTACCCCCCCCCCCCCCCCCCCAAACCAATATGTTGGAATTAGTGGGTGGGGTTCGTTTTATACCCCAATTTGAATAATTTTGGATATAATGCCAAGGTAATAACATTATATATGAACCATGTACGTGTAAAATAGTTTATTTTAGTGTGTATATGTATTATATGAGCATACATTAGTATTTAACATTCATTATTTGCCTACATGATGCACACATTGTATATGTTGAAATATTTTGCTGAAATAAATCTGCCAATAGTGAGTGTTTTCAGACTAGAATTTTTCACATTTCCCATCATAGTTCATATTGCAACTTTTTGCTTGTGAACGTGTATACATTACAGTACTTAAAAATGATAAAATAAATTCTTTTGCAATTAGTTCAGGGTTAGGTGCTTTTTTGGTCTTCATTGACTAGCCTAGACATAGTCCGAGAGCCCATCGACTTTTATTGCAACGAAGGAGGCCAAAAGAAGTTTGCACATATTTTGAAAGACTAATGCATATCCTATCAGAAAACCCATTTCTTAAGTGTCAAAGCCGTGACTACCTAAGTTTTTCGTGCTATTGTTTACCATGAGGTCAATGAAAAATATTGACATTTGCTGAGGGGGGTAGGGTTGTGCTTATGCTTACAGGACAGACAAAAATAAACTTAAATGTGAAACGTTTTGCGCAAAAGGTAGAATATATATTGGGGCATATGATAAAACTTAAAAATCAAAGAATCGCATGGGCAGATAGGAACTAAATAGGGGTCAAAGGTCAATTCACTTTTCAAATCCATCATATTAATGAAATCTTGTCCGTACAGTTTTTATGTAAAATTCCGTGATTCTTGAAATTTGATAATTTGCACATAATTTTAATCCTTTAGGCATACTTTATTCATAAAAATAAATATTTGGTTCAAAAATAAGTCTAATTGCACGAGATATCGATTTTTTATCATACTGGTAGCATCACAAAATGGCTACTTTGTCGAGGGCATGGTTACGCTTATAGCTACCATTCATTTACTTATCACTTTAGACAGATAATTTTTGCTCAATTGGTACATACATGACATGTCCTCTTGATGGTGCAATGTTCAACGTAAAGAGGTCTAGGTCAAATATGATATTAAGGTCAAAGGTCAAATACGTAAAAACAACAAAAATGTCTTTAAATGTGCAATAATTTAGTCATTTTAATTTGCTTTTCAATGCAAAAAGGCATGTTCTTGTCATCACTAGGTAATCAGCTTCTATATACAACAAAAATGTGGTAAGTAATCTATAATGCCCATCCCCATCTTTGAAGAGGAGGTATATTGCTTTGCACATGGCGGTCTGTCTGTCGGTCAATCGGTAGACCAAATGGTTTTCGTTCAATAACTTAAGAATGCTTTGTCCTAGGATCTTCAAACTTTTTATGGATGTTACCCAGCAACAGTAGATGGCTCATAATGTTTTTAATGTCAGTAGGTCAAAGGTCAAGGTCACATTGACCTTTCAGTTTCCCGACCAGAGGGCTGCCATGAGGTATAAAACGTGAAAATTCTCAAAAGTCTCTCTTTAGGAATGAGTATATTTATCAGTTTTGTTCTTTTTAAAGGCACAGCATGTATTTTTATTATCATATACATGTACTTAACTCTATAATACTATAAACATATTCTTTTATATACTTTTTTTACATCATATCTTGTTAAAAACGAATAGAGGAAAACAAAAAGTTTCTTTTAAAGGCCAATGTCAAACATAAGATATAAAAGTTAGACTATATAGAAAAATAATATATTACTGTATACTCATTACAAATATCTAGTCGGTATATGCTGAAATATATATTCTTGCATATAGTACTAGTATATGACTCAATAATTATTTGAATAATTCTTTATTATTTTTTAAGGTATGCTATAATAACAGGGTTTTATTCTTTAAAAGGATACAATCTTTTAACATACAAAGTCCTACTGCATCTTATTAATTTCGGGCCCAGTACCAGTAAATTCAGACATGTCTGTCTCTATGGGTATCGCTTATAGAATCTGTTTAGTAACATATGCTGGTGACAGCAAACAGTTGACCTATGGAAACATTCATGATGTATTATTTAGAATTTCGCACCCAGACAAGACATAAGAAATCCATCAATATTTGCGAGAACTTGATAGAATCAGACATGGTTGTACCTGTCTGTTATGAGTATCTGTAAAGGTTTTAGATGGGGCATGTACTGGAAAATAGCTGTAAATGACGGCTGTGAGTATCCAATAGGACTGGTATGCAACATGTTGTTGTGACCACACAGAGTGAAATAAATAATAATAAAATAATAACCCTTTCGATAACGAATGTATGACCTAATAGTTGTGAGTATTTACCAATACTAGGAATTCAAGTTCATGAAGTTAATCTACAAACAGATACACCTATTACTATGGGAACCATTGACAGCTACGAACCAATATAAATTGTGATTGTGGGAACCCACTTGCAATAGGTTGGATGTACCTAATGGTGATGTGCACCTAATAAGACTAGAAATATATGAACAAGGTGGTCGTAAGAACTGAAAATGTTAGTATTTAGTGCTTTAGATGCCAATAAAGTTCTGTGATATCTCTTCTTGTTATAACGGAGTAGTCACTATGACGAGAAATACATGTTTCTGGTAGTTGTCCGTAGTGAATGATACCAGGTACTTATTTATCTAGTGGACGAGAGTGCTAATTTTGACCAGCAATATTTGTACATTCTGGTGAAATTTGGTCGTTATGAGTACCCAATACGACCAGGAATATATACATGTACATAGAGAATAATAGGTTAGTGCCGTGGATGAGTAAGTTTATCTGGCAAGGCGGAGGAATTTATCGGGTGAGCCGTAGGCGAATCCGATAATTTCCGCAGCCGAGCCGGATAAACTTTCACTCACTCCACGGCACTTACCTATTATTCTATTTATCCGGTCACTACATCTGCTTTAAAAAGGGAATAAAAGTCGGACTATTTATTTGCCTTTTCATTATTTGTGCGTAACGTTACGTTCGTTCACTGACGTCACGACAAAACAACAACGTCGGACATCTTGATAACGTCATGTACACGCAGGTAAGTCGTAGAACAATTATTGATCGACCCAAGCTCATTTTAAATAGGAAAACCTCATCCTCGGATACAGAGTTTCAGCCGGCGACCCCGCTTTAAGAAGAAGTCCGTCAGATCACGTGATGAGGTGACGGTTTATTGCAAGTCACATGACCACTTGACGGTTTATTGAAAATGTTATCCGGCACCATGTTATCGGGCTGATTTGGCCGGAAGTGACTGGATAAATACTTGTATGGTGGCAGTGAGCACCTCAAGAACAAGCAATGACTGTTTAGTGCCTGGGAGTACTATTTCAGACAACTAATGCCTGTAAATGGTGGTTGTGAGTACCAAGTATGATCCGGATTGCATAAACATGGTGATGGTAAATACCCACTGGGACTGGGAACGTATGTGCCTAGTAGTTTATATAATACCTTATTAGATAAGCACTGACTGCACATGTACACAGTGGTATTGAGGACCCACTAGGACAGAAAGGGCTACCACTAACGTTTGAACATGGTGGATTCAAGTAGCATATAACACCAGAAATACATCACATGTTAGCTGTTGGATCCCATTAAGACTAGGGATGTATGTACCCATTTCGTTATGAGTACCTAATAAGACCAATGTTGTCTATACATGGCGGTTCTGAGTACCCCATAGGACAACAAATGATTGCAACTAGTAGTTGTATATTCCCAAACAGACTACTACTGTCTACACATGGAGGTTTTGGATAACAACTTGAATAACGAATGCATATACCTGGTGCTTCGAGTCCCAACTAGGACTAGGACTGGATGTACCTACTGGCGATAAAAACTCCAAAGGTTTTGAATCCCAAAAATTGTGTGAAGGAGGGTACATGGTTGAAGTGAGA
The DNA here is from genome assembly GCA_963678985.1 of Spisula subtruncata. Classification (NCBI taxonomy): domain Eukaryota; kingdom Metazoa; phylum Mollusca; class Bivalvia; order Venerida; family Mactridae; genus Spisula; species Spisula subtruncata. The sequence continues at coordinate 25,269,927 of OY787661.1, forward strand.
ACTCAATCAAACCACTAATGTCCGTTCATGATGGTCGTTAGAACCACCTAGGACTGGGTCTGTATGTGCCTATTCCTTAAGAGTACCCAATACGATCAGGAATGCCTAAACAAGGTGGTTTTAATACTAAAACGGACAAATACTATATGGAATTTGTGGTTATATGCACTCAACAAGATCAGGAAAGTGTGCACAGAGTAGTTTTGAGTACCAACAAAAAATCAGTACGCATATATCGGGTGGTCATGGGTACTCACCAGGACTAGGATTGGATTAGTAAGTAGTGGCAAAGTACCCAACATGACCAGAAATGTCCATTATATTGTAAGTGCTTAATGTCCTATAGGACCAGAATGGGGGTCGTGAGTACCAACTAACTAGGACTACGTGTAAGAATGGATGTCCCAAAAGTGCCCAGTAAATCCAAGAATGACTTACAAGGTGCAGAAGACTATATATGTATGTATATAGTCAATAGATCGAAAGTACATGCTGCTGGTTGGTGTATCACATCATAAGGATTTTGCAAATATTGGTGAGTAGTCAATAAGACAAGAAATGGCTGTGCCGGGTAGTTGTGAATGTCCGGTTGGAGCAAGCACGCTTGACTTACCTGATAGAATATGTGGAAAACACTAAGTAATTAATATTATACATGGTGTTAGTGTGTACTAAATTAGAGCAGAAATAACTGTTAGTAGTGGTTTGAGTACATATAGAGGCTAAGAATATATGAACATGAGAGTGGTTAGTACCAAATACGACCAGGGGTGGTGGTGGCTAGTGCTTATTATGTGTCTAATGACTTTCGGAATTATTGTGCCTCGTGACCTAAGTTAAGTATGGCACGGTTATTAGCAGTGTTGTTTCACTTTTTATGGTATTTTGTTTTAAACGTAAAAACCAAAATGGACAATACTGATATTGTTTTACCTCATAGCGGCAGGTAGCCAATGGGTTATAACTTGTGAAAGTTTTTGTTGGGGTAGGTTAGTCGGTGACACTTCTTTTTACTAACATACAAATGCATTGGGCCACTGAAAGGTCTACTGGATAAATGCACATTATATGTATTAAACAACGAAAATGTATGAATACTTAATGTTAACATGCCCATATAACCTCACATCAGAGGATTTTAAGGATGTTTTCTTTATTCGTTTTCGACAAGATGATTTGGAAAACATGTATGCTCCCATGACAGACCAATAACCGGAAATAGTTAAGGTCACATTGACCTTTGACCGGTTGACCTTAATGAAAAATCTAGGTTAATTCAAAAATATATTTAAGATAAACATGATCAGTACATAAACATTGATATGTAAACAAATGCATTGCTTAGTTATATCATGAATGAGTACCGAAGATCTTTGCAGAGCAGTGATAACAAAAACTAATATTCACGATTCTATTGAATAAAATATGTTTATTCGTATTATAGAGTTATGTACATGTATATGCTAATAAAAATACATGCTGTGCCTTTAAAAAGAACAAAACTGATAAATATACTCATTCCAAAAGAGAGACTTTTAGGATTTTCACGTTTTTTACCTCATGGCAGCCCTCTGGTCGGGAAACTGAAAGATCACTGTGACCTTGAACTTTGACCTACTGACATTAAAAGCATTATGAGCCATCTACTGTTGATGGGTAACCTCCATAAAAAGTTTGAAGATCTTAGGACAAAGCATTCTTAAGTTATTGAACGAAAACCATTTGGTCTACCGTTTTATCATATGCCCCAATATATATTCTACCTTTTGCGCAAAACTTTTTACATTTAAGGGTACCCACTTCTGAGATCAAAATAACTACGATTTTTTAAAACCATGTTATTTGCAAAGTACAACCTATGTGAAGTTCATTTTTGAGTCGAAAAACATAGGCTAATGACTTACTTTTTTTGCTATATCCAATCGAAATGACCCACCTCAAAATGGCCATTTTTGCGCCAGTAGGCTTAGAAAAGGGGGTAGGGGTAAAGAAATTGCTTATACTTAAAGATATGTGCCCCAAAATTACCCTAAGAACATCAGAATTCAAGTATTAATCGATATACTAAGATTATAACTCATAAAAAGATTGAAAGTTTCACAAATAGTACCAGAATTGTAGTTTAATGGGCGTTTCAATCAAGTATTAATTGTCTAAAAAATTGCGCAAAACGGAGCAATATTCAAAAGTTTAACCAAAAAAATAATGTTGAAATAATAACTACGATTTTTTATGACCATGGTAAAATGAAAGGAAATTATATTGTGTTCCCATAGGAAACATCAAAAATATATGCTAATGTGCGTTTTAGAGAGTTATAACGTGAAATGTGTGACCTACCCCTGTTTGAAACAGGAAAAAGACAAATATTTGTTAAATTTATTCACTTTCATTCCACATGTCATGTTCAATCAACTGGATAACCACTGTACATATGATATCATTTATTTCAATTTGTAATATCATGTATTTGTTCATTCATTGCGTTCAGAATGTACCAAATTGACTCAAAACCATGTCAAATTACCCCACCCACTTTTATAACATGCAAATGGGTCCTTTCATTTTCTCACATAAAAAAGCTGTTGTTAGACCTAATCTTGCAAGGAATCTTTAAAACTACTTGATTCTGTTTACATGGAAGTCCCATACACTTCTTAAATTTGAAACGGTTGTCATGGCAACAGTTATTCAGAAATAGAAAAAAGGTGATTGTCGGCTTTATGTCATGCAGATATTGGTGTAAAATTCATTAAAATTGTGTATATTCATTATTTTTAAGATAAATAAACTCTTTAACATGTAAACATGAGGAAATAAATGTCCAGACCAGGTATAATGTGCAATTTAACATAAAATCTTCATTTGTAACCCCCATCTTTGACCGCGGTTGGAGGCGTAACACTCCAAATGTTGACATTTTGTTGACAAACTTGTATACTGTGAGAGTTATTTGAGAACTGCTGCTTTCATGAAAACCATACAACTGGTTATCCCATGAAATGGCAAAATACTATGGAGATGGCAGAGTATGCATTGCCATACATCCAATCGTTCCGTTACAATCGACTGGTCCAGTTGTACATCTCAGATCTCAAGCCAGTCATATGTTGGGATAGACTGTTGCAGGAGCATTGTATGGTTGGTTCCTGGAAAACCAGTTTAATCAACTGATATCATATATAACTACACGCTTAATTGGAACAAATAAATGAAATTCCAACAAACAAAATTGTTTAAGGTATGCAAGTGTTGATGAACACTATCTATGGATAATACCAAAAAAATTTAAAATACTGCATAGATGTTTTTCATGTAAATAACAGAATGCAGTTGTTTCTCAAAATACTGTATTCATGACTGTAATCAGTATTTAATTCTACTGACAACTTTCATCCGTTGCAATGCATTTTCTGTTTCAAAGAAATACAACAAAAGATTAAATAAAGTATAAGTTTATTAGCTCATAAAAAGTAAGTCATAAGAGTATGATTTCTGTCAGCCATTCATTTTAAAATAAACAAGAGATGTGTGTAAAACATGTATGCAGCCCAATAGTCGAAAATAGTACAGGTTACAGTGACTTTGACCTACTGACCTCAAAATAAATAGGGCCATCTACTGTTGCTGACCAACCTCCATGTAAAGCTTGACGTGAGTCAGAACCATGTGGTCTACTGACCGACAGACTTGAGCACAGCAATATACCCCTCATCAACTTTTGGGACATAATAATAACTCTTGAAAGATAATATAAACCTTTTCATCTCTTAGTCAAGACTAATTAGCAACAATTGAATGGTACATGTAATTATAGTATAACATGTTTAAATATACCAATAACCCTTATTCACCACTATTGGACCCCACAAATGCAACAAATCAACCAAGCATAAATAATCCATAGCTGACGGGACAGAGTTGTTTCCATCATAGTGAAATTAAAGAAAAAACATAATCCAACTATGTGTCAGTATTATGCTGTTTTGCAATGATCCACAACTATAATTACAGTTAGTCTTGTGTGTAAATATGCCTCATGATATAATACATGTATGAAATACAAAGACTGCAAGCAAAATTCAGAATTTTACTAATTTTACTATTGCTGGGTAGCCCTTTCTAAACAGGTTTAATACCAATAAACAAGAGTGCTCGCTGACCTGTTGAACAATGATCTATATACCAGTAAAACATACATTCTGACCTTATTTCATGAGGATTGGATCAAATCAGGGCTCTCTAGAGTGAGCACAAGGTTTATGCTAAGATTTGACCTAGACTTGACGTAACTCAGATTTGAACTTGGATTTGCCTAGATTTTATGTAGGATTGCATTCTGACTAAGTGTCATGAAGATTTAATAAAAACTGTGACCTCTAGGCTCTAGAGAGAACATAAGGTTTTTCTAAGATTTGACCTTATGACGTAGTTTTTGACCCAACATGACCTAGTTTTAAACTTGGCCTATATTTCATTGAGAAAAATATTGTGAATAAGTTTCATGTACATTGGATAAAAACTGTGACCTCAGGTTTGAACACAATGTTTTTCTAAGATTTGACTTAGTGACCTATTTTTGACCCAACATGACCCAGTTTTAAACTTGGTATAGATTTCATGGAGAACAACATTGTGACAAATTTTCATGAAGATTGGATCAAAACTGTTGCCTCTAGAGTTCACACAAGTAAATTGTTGACGAACGACGGACAGAGAGTGATCACAAAAGTTCACCTTGTCACTATATGACAGGTGAGCTAAAAATAATCTTATGAGAGACAAAAGGTGGTCTTCACAGTCGTACAGGCTTTATAATAAAGGTGGTCTTTAAAACAGGTTTAAGTCTTTGACTATATGTATTATAAATGCAATATAATTGTAATTGTTTTTACACATTTTATATATCTGTAGTTCTGCACTAGAATTATCAAATTTCAATAATTGCACAGAGTAAATATAACTTTCAACACAAATTCAGAGTCTGAAAATATTGGTATAAACATCCAGTAAACATTTATTGTATTTGCTTCTCAAGTATAGTCTATATGAAAGTTATGCTCTTGATATACTAAATCATTGGCATAATTATTTTACATAGAGCCTTCAAAATGTCTGGTAGGAGTGTCTTCATGAGCTTTTCCTTGTGTCTTCAGAGAAAACTGAAAGTAAACAAATATAATTTTTATACAAAAGGGACACCAGATCATTCAACTATTACTGCAACAGAATGTGCAATACTCAATGTGATACAAATGTATATTAAGTGCAAATAAGTCATGTGCACTACATGTATATAATTATAGCAATATACAAGTCATGCATATAAATAAGAAGATTCCAAAACTTGCACACAGGTTTCACAGTATTGTCAATCCATTTAAGCTGTGCATCATGCCAGAGGCAATTTCACTCAAATAACTCTTAAAATTATTATTTTATAAATGATGTTGTCTAATGGTTTATAACATGTAACCGAGTGATCTATCATCTAGATTATATTCCAAGTTCTGGCAGGTTGTTTGTACTGAGTACCCTTCCTTGTACAGCTGACTTTTCATCCACATGTGGAGAAGTTGCTGGCTCTTTGTGGAAGGTAAGGATGCAGTCCAGGAAAACTGCTAAAGAAATCAGCTGCCATATATAACTTAAAAAGGTTGAGAAAATATAAAACAAATTATCATAAACAATTAAGGTTTTATACATATTAAAACAGCAAAGTTAAAACATTATTACCGGTGTTTGCAGAATGTATCCCGACTGATTGAAACCAGGCCAACATTTTCATGAGAGTACCAATTAATAGAACAGTTCAACTGTACATAATAATTCTTCCAAATTAGGTTTTCATTGCTTTCCCTGTCACACTGGTCCAACAAAACCTGAAATACAAATAAAACCAAACAAATATTAGACAACAGATCACAAATTGGATGGCGGACGGATGGTCAGGCAGCATATTTTTGGTGCATAATAATAACGTCTTTATTTTCGGTGGATAACATAATTGGTGAACCAATTTTCATTATAAAATGACCCACAGGTGCATCAGGTTGGGTTGTCTTGTGGCAATCATTGCTTCGTGAAGTTTGTCAGATCAAGATGTTGCTGAGGGACAAAGACATTTGTTGGGTACCACAGATCTGATGTCCACTAGACATTAGGAGTGTAACGGTACTCTCACCTCATGATATGATACGTACCGTCAATTTTTCTAACGGTTCGGTATATTTCAGTATGATACAATATTCTCTAACAAATGCTTAAATACTTTAATTTTTAAGTAATAATGATTTTGTTGCTTCTATAACAGCAAGTATTAGGCGCCTACCAACTTTTTTAAGACAATATGAAGCATATCTCAATACAATTAAAACGAGTGATACATGGTAATTATATATAATCAGTAGGCTGTCAGGTGTTTTCGTTGTCTGGATATTATTTTGTTCATAAAAAAGCATACACCGAACCGTACCGAAATTTAGAAGTCTTGTATCGTGAACCGTGTAGGACTGTAGTCCGCGGTATTTCGTATACCGCGGTATACCGTTACAGCCCTACTAGACATTGGACCGAAATCATACAAATCACAAAATTGATCTACCCTACACCATTTTTACAGGTGGTAGAAATGAGGGGAAGGCAGAAAAATTCTCTGGCTATTTGAACATGATTGTCGGCTACTTTTTGCAATTTTCTTCTTTGTTACTTTATAAATTTATATAGCAGTGAGATATCAAATTAATTCATTAATTACATCGACATCAGCCAGGTGTTCAATTAATTTTTAAAAATAGCCGACGGTTTCCGAATACAATGCCATATGTCAAAAAAAAAAGACTCATGATACCGATTAAAACCCGGACAATTTCCCCTGCTATCAACCACACATCCCTGGGCCGTGTATGCAACTGACAGGTAGATACATAAAAAAAGAGAAGAAGAAGAACTTAGACACCCCCCTAGTGCTATATGAGTTTTAGGCTATACGAGATTTCGGTCTCCGTAGTCACTAGGTCGAGATTGTTTGACTAAGTTTTAGGCTAGAACTAGCACCCCCTACAATATTTAGTCTAACAGTCTAATTCCCCTGGCATTTGCCTGCTTCTGAGCTGCTGAGTCCGTTGCAAAATATTGATTGGTGTTTTTATTGAAAGTCAGTTTTGAGACATGTCAACTAATTGATTTTCAACTTACGATCAGTGACGATATGTAGCTGAATCATTGAATCCTGAAGGTCAGATCTGTCATTCTGTGAATTTCTGTGCCCTGACAACTTGAGTTTCTTGCTTCTGTCAACTTCCACAGTAACGGTGTACGATAAACGGTTGGACCTGGCCATGTATAAGTTGCTCACGTATTCTATGACAACATTCTATGATTCTATGCGCACACATAGTGTTTTAAATCCACTTTTTATCACGACGATTCGTTTTCATTTTAGTGAAAATTTGCATGTGACGTAAAGCAGTTTGCTGTCGTAAAATTAAAACACTGACGAATCAAAATCATCACCACGGTTGTTTCCCTTGCAGTCGACGAAAATCGAATTATTGATTTCTATGAATTTATGTTTTTGGCAAAACTGTTTTTAATATGCAGAAGGACAGCTAAGAAATCGTTTTTAAGACCGTTGCAAATTCCGTAAATATGCTGCGCGAAAAGATGCGCAGACGATGCAAAATCGTCAACTGCGGGTACCCTTAAGTTTATTTTTGTCTGTCCTGTAAGCATAAGCACAACCCTACCCCCCTCAGCAAATGTCAATATTTTTCATTGACCTCATGGTAAACAATAGCACGAAAAACTTAGGTAGTCACGGCTTTTGGCCTCCTTCGTTGCAATAAAAGTCGATGGGCTCTCGGACTAACAGACATAGCATAAAAAGATTCCCCTGGAGTTAAAAATAGATTTTTTCTCAGATTTTTTGCTTAAAATAGGTTTCCTGAAAAATGACGTCACATGAACAGCAAAATATTGGGGCCTGAAAAGGGTCACTTTTGTTCTGTTTTCAACGATATTACTGTAGATATTCCGGACAGTCTGCTTTGAATATTTCACGACGAATATTTAGAAACATATTACCAGAAAATATTTAGAACAGGGTTCCTTCTTCATAAATTCATAATCATGCAAAAATATGTCAATATTTACGACATGACAACACGTGACGCACATGTTTTCAACTCAGAGGGCGCTCGTGACAGGTTAAATTCCAATCCATACCGTATCTTGTTTACCGGCCGAAAATCGAAACAAAATGTGGAAAAAGGTTTTTCAGATTTATTGACAAGATATCAAAAAAAAATTCTCAACAGATGATAAGGACAAATTTGGTTTATTGCGCCAAACTAATTTTAAGTGCTGGACGAAAAAATAAAACTTAAAAAAAATTTTTTTTGGCACCGCCGTGATTCGATCGCTTCACCTTAGCATCAGAAAATTACTAAGCGAGCTGCTTAACCATTCGGCCACGATCTCGTTACAAAATATTGAACTAAATAATTGAACATAATAAAATCATTGATGCTCGCGCTATGCACATGCTTTTTTGCGCAAATAAATTTGTTTAAGTATGGCATTATGGATTTCACAGTTTCTGTTGCAAATTGCTATTATCTGAAAAGTGATAATAACAAAAGCGTTACGAAACAAACCATGTGATTCATTTTGGGGATTCCCGGGGTTTCACGGTGTTAACACTGATTGTCGTCTGCGAAAATAGCATTAATTTTTAGTGCGAATTTAATTTTAAAGTTTGTTTTTGAAAATAATGTGTTTATTTATTATGTAGATATTGAAACATCGGGTGTTGGATGGTTATTAGTAGGTGATATATTGTTAACTTTCTGACAAAACATTTGATTAATATTACTTTTATTCCAATGTGCTATTTTTTCGGCAAATTTCGAACAGTGAACTTGCATTCCGAGCGTTTATCTTAAACAGTTGACTTTTAAAGAGGACAGTTCCATAACTAAAGATCGACGTCAGTCAATAAAAGATCATTTAGTTATGGTACCCAGAACTATGAATTGCATTGATACTAAGTCGTGGTTGGTCATAATTCTTCTTAAATTGTGTCTTTGAAGATGTTTTATTAAAGCTACATAATAAACCCTCCTGTTTGATGATGTGTTACAAATTAAACCACAATTAGTTAATTTTGATCGAATTCTAATTAAAAAAAAGCTTATTGTAAATTTAGTAAATGGTCGGGTTCTGAACAATGAGGTGCTTTAAATCACGACTGTAATAGACACATTTCAGTATGACGAAACCATTCATATGTTCATCGCCACCAATGTTCCACCAGTAATCTATTGGCTGAATAAACAATACAAACTATCCACTGACCAATAACACCTTGTATATCAATTTGTATATGAATGCGACAGGAGGGTAAACATGAAATGTGTCTATAGTGTATAATTGACTGGATTAAACACCCCTGTATACCCCTTAGGCACTCTGTAACCTGTATATTGATGGGTGATGAATGACACATGACTTTGTGTAGTACATTTAGCAATATTTGGTTATAAAATTAGACATATGAAGGGATTTAGACTTCATTGGAGCTGACATATAATATATTGGGGAGATTTTAATGTTAAAAAATGGTTAGCTACACAATTATTTTTTTCACCACTTTATTATTTGTTTTCGCCACTTTATTATTATTTTTTCGCCAAATAAGGAATTGGCGAATACCAGCGGAAACCCTGAATAATATATTATGATTGCTGATTGAATAACAGTAAAATTATGAGGGTAGGGTCTAGTTTCCATACTTGGAATCAGCAAAATTGTCTGCCCATTGCAAAAATGAATGAATAAATGGTCCAAAAAAATTTAAATCCCTGGCTTTTGATTGGACAAAGAAAATTATAATACACTTGTAATTTGATTGAATAGATTACGAGCTGCTAGAGTACTGTTGATTGGTGTCCGTGGCCTTGGTGCTGAGGTTGCAAAGAACATTGTCCTGTCTGGAGTAAAGTCATTAACACTATTGGATAATTCTGTGGTAAGACTTTATTAATTCTATGTACATTAAATTTATTTACCTGAAATAAAAGATTAAGCAGCTTTGCAGGTTTTGGTCAGTGTGACGACCAAATCTGTTACTCATGAACAGACTTCCCGGTAGTCGCCTACAATCTGTCGGACCAATGGTCTGACGGACTTGAAGAAACTGTCAGACCAGAAGGAAATCTGTCGGACTGATTTTTGTTTGCTAAAATCAACAAAAAAATAAATAATTTCAATTTCCCTTTTTATACGACGTACACACAGTAAGAGATGGCTTTCCTCGTTTCCGAGTACTGTCATCGAGAAATCAGCATTAAATTTATCGTCCGATTGCCAATTACCGATAATTCTTTAGATTTCATCCATATTTTTCCATGTTTCCCACGCGAAATTGGAAAAGAGACTCTTCAAAATAGGAGTACAAGAACGCAGAGTTAGAAAAATGGTGCGCGCTTTGTGATTGGCTTACGCATTTATTACCGACTAATCAAAATAACTCTTACAAAATACACACAGAAACATACCCAATACAAAACGTACCCAATGCACACATACCCCGAAGATTACGATCCATCGGACACGCGGTCCGACATAAGGTCTGACGCACCAGACCAAGAGCTAAACTGTCGGACTGGTCTGACGGCTTGACGGCTATTGGGAAGTCTGCATGAACGGTAAAAGTTGAGTCCAATCAATTTTCAGATCATAGCCAAACTGGACTTCTTCTGCAAATTAAGAATGGTTGGGCCTACGGTCCTCCAAGTTAATTTTTTGTTTCATGTGTAGCGCAATGTGCATTAATCAGTTAATGGCTTTTACGGCTCTAGCTGTGTTGATTGTAAGCCAAAGGTCAAGGGTGCTGTGACCTTGAACATACCTGATTATTTGACCTTGAACATACCTGACTAAGTGGCCTTGAACATACCTGACTATGTGACCTTGAACAAATATGATTATGTGACATTGAACATACATGACTATTTGACATTGAACATGCCTGACTATGTGACTTTGAACATACATGACTATTTGAGCTTGAACATATATGACTTTTTGACCTTGAACATACATGACTATGTGATATTGAACATACATGACTGTTTGACCTTGAATATACATGACTATGTGGCCTTAAAGATACCTGACTATGTAAACTTGAACATACATGACTATGTGACATTGAACATACATGACTATTTGACCTTGAACATGCCTGACTATATGACCTTGAGCATGCATGACTATTTGACTTTAACATATATGACTTTTTGACCTTGACCATACATGACAATGTGACATTGAACATACATGACTGTTTGACCTTGAACATAGATGGCTATGTAACATTGAAATACATAACTATTTGACCTTGAACAAACATGACTATTTGTTCTTGAACATACATGACTATTTGACCTTGAACATACATGACTGTTTGGCCTTGAACATACATGACTATTTGGCCATCGAACATACATGACTATTTGGCTGTCATGGGATAGATAGAATGCCATATTTTACAACGTTCAAACACCTTGTTTCTGTTTCCTTACACAATGCATACCTTAGTACAGTGTCTCTGTCCAATTAGGGCCACCGCGGCATAGCTACAAAAAGTCAATAGTATGATAGTGAAAAGTCGATAACACAATAGTGAAAAGTCGATAGTACAAAAATGAAAACTTGATAGTGTGATAATGAAAACTCGATAGTAAAAAGTTGATACCACGATAGTGAAAAGTCGATAGTATACCTCTATCTCATTACCTTGTGTCTTCGCATGAAACCCGTGCTTGGTTAAATTCAGGTATAATATATGTTCTATGTAGTAATTCCAGTAAAAATAGAATCTACCCCAAACAATCATACTTGTGGTAAAGCATTATAGGATGGATGTTCAATCAAGTATGTGAACAAATGCTGTAATGTCAGATTGTCTTTGTTTGTTCACTGTAAACTTACCAAACCTTCGGATCATCCTTTTTCATTGTTGTTTAGACCCATGTTGGAATCATAATGTCTCGTTTTTCAGGTGTCTAAAGAAGATTCTTGCTCCAACTTTTTGGTTGCACGAGAAGATGTTGGTAAAAATGTAAGTGTTTTATATTGTTGGAAGTTTTACGGATTTTGATTTTATGTTTGTATACAGAATTTTTTTAAATCATATAAATGCTTTTATTGATTACAGGGTAGTAGCTTTTAAGCCTTTTATGAATTTTCTTCTTGTTATAAAAATGAACTGAACAATTTCAAAAAACTTAAGTCAAAAATTAACCACAGCATTTTTCTTCTGACTGAGCTCTCATTTAATGACTAAAATAACAGACATCAAAGCTATTGATTTGATTTTCAAAGCAGACTTATGCTGTATCGAAATCATTTGTTTTTCAGAGAGCAGAATGTTCGTTGAGTAGAACCCAACTTCTAAATCCAATGGTTGAGGTTAGCGCAGATACTGATGATGTGCAGCACAAACCTGATGACTTCTTCACAAACTTTGATGTTATTTGTGCTCTGTGCTGTAAACATTCAGTTTTAGTTAAAATCAGCAAAATTTGTAGTGAAAACAAAGTGAAATTCTTCTGTGGAGATGTGTTTGGTTACTATGGTTACATGTTCTCTGATTTGGGATTTCATGAATATGCAGAGTAAGATAAATTCCAATATATTTAATGTGGCATGAATTGAGTCAATTGATCACTGGAATTTTCAAAAAGCCACATGACATTTTGACCATTTAGATTTGGACTGCAGGTTCAAGTTTCCTTTCAATTGTAAGTTTTTGGACAACTAATATAAAATGCATCATGTGAATTATTGTAAATGTCAGTATAACAATGAACATTGTCTACAGTAACAAGGCTCTCATTTCACCACTTTTTGGGAAAAAATCCCCTTCCAAAAATATGTTATTTTTGCCAAGCATCTACTGAAACAGGAGGCATATATTTTCCTGTATCTCTGTCATTCAAAAATGTTTATTTCAAAACTTTCAAAATGCTGAAACTCAAATATTTTTGAAGTCCATAAAGGCATTGCTTTCAAATTAGGCATACTTGTTCACCATCCGTAAATTACATCTTATATTGACTACATCCTATATCACTGTAGATTCAATTTTACAACTGAATTAAGGCTCCTGGTTGTCTTAGTAAGTTACCCTCCTCTCATATTTGACGTTGGTTAAAAGCGTTGCACATGTCTGTCTGCCAGTCAGTAGACCAAATGGCTTTTGTTATAAGAACATTTTTCCCTTAATTTTTCAAACTCTACTTGTAAACTGTCCAGCAACAGTAGATGATCCCTTTTAATGTCAAAGGTCAAGGTCACTGTGACCATTACCATTATCATTTCCGACTATTGTGCTTCCTGGGGCGCTACATGTGGGGAGCGGTGGCTTAGAGGTAGGGCACACGCTTCCGCTTCAGGATCTAGAGGTCCCAGGTTCAATCCTCATCCGGAGTTCTGGACCACTGGTTAATTTCTTTGAGGAAGAATAACCCACATGGTCAACTCCAACAAGGTTAATTGCTGCCTCTGAGGGCAGTGTCTATTCCTGATCGACTGTTTAGGCTTAAATAAAAGTTTAAACCCTTCTGTAAGAATTGTATTTTGTAACTGTATTGATGTTGTAGAGAAGTACAGAAGAAGAAAGTTGCACAGAATGCAGATGGGGAACCAGACAGCAAGAAAGCTAAAACTGATGAAATGGAAACAGTTACTGTGAAAAATGTTTGTATCCGACCATAATCATTGACTTGTTTCATGCTGCCCTGTCCTGACTTTTTATGTTTGTTGAAAAATAGTTACAGCCTATCCTGAGCAGGCCTCTGTAGAGCAACAACATCTTTATATTATTACTGGTCTACTTTGTGGTTTAATCAAAGTCAAATAAACACATTTTGCATGTAAACAAATGACAAATTCGTCAGTGATTTACCGTTGGCCACAATAAGCGCGGTCAGGGATGGCTTTGTATTGTTCGATCGCAATGATTCGTATCAGTAATGCTTTACCAATATCCATTGATTCCTGCTCCATTTTAGTCTTAGAATTAAGTAATTTTACACTTTTCATGATTAAGCATTCGCATCCGATCCTTTTCGTACCCAACGTAAAAATTATGGTGGCAATATTTTAAACAGTTTCAGTTCTTTTTATTTAAGTTAACTTAGTCTTGTACATTCGAAAATTAACTGCATTGTGGATGAATGCTAGTTTTCTTTGTTATTTTTAAACAATAATTAAAAGACTGGTTTCTGTATTGACAACAAGGTAAATTTAGGTCAGTTCAGTTGACCTCACATTTTGCCATTTAAGAATTTTCCTCTGAAATATAAAATATCATTTGATTCCTATCCAAATCGAACATTTTGATACCCAGAGTAAAATCCGAAAAAAAGTCAACAGAATGGAAATGAATGAAAAATTGAAATAAATAAGATTAAGAATATTTGGTGACCACAGATAATGAAGAATAAAATTCCCTGATAATTCCCCGATTTTTCCCTGACTAAAAGATATTTTCCATGATTTCATGCAGTGTTAGCAACAATGGGTGTAGGAGCATCTTCAACATTAGGAGATGACAAATGTCTGTCTAAAGGTAATATAGGGCCTGGTGCAAACTTTATCTTATAATTTATTTCTTCAGTGTTCATAAAGCTCTTCGAACAGTCAAATGATATAATGTTTATATAGATTATATTTATTTTGCGAGCGTAGCGAGCCCGAAAATGCACATTTCTGATGTTCATACTTTTTCACCGAGAACAAAAGGCAAATTACCAATACAAGATTATGACAGGTACTCAAATTTGCAAAATTCCCTGATAATTCCCTGATTTTTGCCCAATTTTGAAATTGCCTGATTTTTCCCTGCAGGGAATTTATTTTGGTCATTTTCCCTGTTTTCCAGAGTCTGTGGCCACCCTGTCATATAAAAAGAAACTTTTTCGGTCCGGTATATTTTCGAGAGTGCCGGACCAGATGTTCAGAGCTTTTTCTGGTTAATTTCGTGATGTCTGTATCGGTATCCCTTCTTTTTAATTATTTTCAAATATTTTATGATTTCTTATGTATATTTTTCATTGAAGACTGTCTTGAAAGTTGATAAAGAACACTCATAAGATGGGGCGTTACAGGCTTTTTTTACCCAGATTTAATGTTGTTCCTTGACATTTCTTCTATATATATAGGCTGCGTCTGTCCTTACGTCTGGTGAATTTTTGCTAAGTTGTGAAAAACATCGACAATAAAATATATGAAGAAACGGATTTCAGGTAAAAAGGGAAGTTTACATTAAAAACAATTTGTTTGTGCTTGTGCACCAACGCATACGACCGATGATTTTTCCACCAATTATTGAGTCGCTCGTTATAAATACATATCTAAAAATAGACGTAGAAAAATCATCGGTCGTATGCGTTGGTGCGCAAGCACAAACAAATTGTTTTTAATGTAAACTTCCCTTTTTACCTGAAATCCGTTTCTTCATATATTTTTTTGTCAATTTTTTCACAACTTAGCAGAAATTCACCAGACGTAAGGACAGACGCAGCCCTAAATTCTGTCGGACCTTCCATCAAAATGTCCGAAAGGACCGCCGGGTTGGCAATGTCTGTTGCTAAGTTTAAATTCAAGCATCGTCAAACTTAGTTTTGTATATCAGCAAAATCACCCAAAGCTTTCCTGGATTGTTTCCCATGGATTACAAAAAAAAATGAGAATTTAAATATGCCAGTACTCCATTCAAACAGTGTATGTTAAAAACAGCTGCGCTTTTACGAGTTGAATCTCAGAGTCATAAATATACTGCAAGAAGATTGATGTAGTTTGGCAAATTAGGCTCTTCAGCTTAAATTTCCAAGATTCAAAACTGGCTGTTTTGTCCAATTCAAGAGTCATAATGCTGACATGAGAGCCCAAAGCCTGAAAATCATGAAGCTGTATCATCGATCTAAAGATCTAGTCAATTACAATATATGTTAATTGAACATTTCTCATGATGTGAAGTGAATGTACTGGTGGGTTTGAAGCTTGATTGGTTCTCATTAACATCCTCCTCATCTTACCTTGCAGAGTGTACATCCTCCTCATTTTACCTATCAGAGTGTACAATTCTGTCATCTTACCTTGCAGAGTGTACATCCTCCTCATCTTACCTATCAGAGTGTACAATTCTGTCATCTTACCTTGCAGAGTGTACATCCTCCTCATCTTACCTTGCAGAGTGTACATCCTCCTCATCTTACCTTGCAGAGTGTACATCCTCCTCATCTTACCTTGCAAAGTGTACAATTCTGTCATCTTACCTTGCAGAGTGTACATCCTCCTCATCTTACCTTGCAGAGTGTACATCCTCCTCATCTTACCTTGCAGAGTGTACATCCTCCTCATCTTACCTTGCAGAGTGTACATCCTCCTCATCTTATCTTGCAGAGTATACATCCTCCTCATCTTATCTTGCAGAGTGTACATCCTCCTCATCTTACCTTGCAGAGTGTACATCCTCCTCATCTTATCTTGCAGAGTGTACATCCTCCTCATCTTATCTTGCAGAGTGTACATCCTCCTCATCTTACCTTGCAGAGTGTACATCCTCCTCATCTTACCTTGCAAAGTGTACAATTTTGTCATCTTACCTTGCAGAGTGTACAATTCTGTCATCTTACCTTGCAGAGTGTACATCCTCCTCATCTTACCTTGCAGAGTGTACATCCTCCTCATCTTACCTTGCAGAGTGTACATCCTCCTCATCTTACCTTGCAGAGTGTACATCCTCCTCATCTTACCTTGCAGAGTGTACATCCTCCTCATCTTACCTTGCAGAGTGTACATCCTCCTCATCTTACCTTGCAGAGTGTACATCCTCCTCATCTTATCTTGCAGAGTGTACATCCTCCTCATCTTATCTTGCAGAGTGTACATCCTCCTCATCTTACCTTGCAGAGTGTACATCCTCCTCATCTTACCTTGCAGAGTGTACAATTTTGTCATCTTACCTATCAGAGTGTACAATTTTGTCATCTTACCTTGCAGAGTGTACAATTTCGTCATCTTACCTATCAGAGTGTACAATTTTGTCATCTTACCTATCAGAGTGTACAATTTTGTCATCTTACCTATTAGAGTGTACAATTTTGTCATCTTACCTTGCAGAGTGTACAATTCTGTCATCTTACCTCGCAGAGTGTACAATTTTGTCATCTTACCTTGCAGAGTGTACAATTCTGTCATCTTACCTTGCAGAGTGTACAATTTTGTCGTTTGGATGAAGCTCTCAATGTTGACTGGAAATTGTCGGAAAATTCAAAGAAACTGAAAAGAACACCATCAACATATTTCATCATGAAAGGTACTATTCATTGACTATGTGATTATTCCAGGACCTTGTCTATTTAAAGTCTCTGATTATTCTAAGTATTTCCATGTGTGTAATATCTAATTATTATAGCCTCTATTACTATTTTATAACTTTGTTCTTGCATTTTAGTCATTTTGCCATTTTATGCTGTTTCACATTCATTTTGCATTTGGATTTTGTTGCAAGATAGATAATTGATGTTGTTGATCATAAAGTTTGTTCCAATATAGTTGTTATTGTGCAGATGTTTCCATTCCAAATTGTAAATGCACAAACTTGTAGTGGCTAATATAACCTAAACTATGTATGGACTTTTAGAAATCTAATGATAAAGTAAAACCATACATTTTGTAAGAATACTTCTGCATAAGATAAAAGTTACTTGATGAAATAATTCCAAGTATTGGCACTATATGTCATTTGAAATTGCATTAACAGAATTATAACAATAGAATAATGTTTGTAACATATTAATGGTGTAGGTGTGTGTGCTGATGACACCTGGCACAAAGTTGCATCTTATATTTCAGAATTGATCTTTATGCCTTAGTACTGTCCTGTGCCAATTAAAGTTCACAAAGTGCTAAAATACTAAATAATTTCATTAATTTCTCAGCTAGAAAAATATAACAAAAACCACATCTCCTCTCAATCATCTCTGCCAGGCATTGGGGGATTCAGTTATTTCTCAAATTATGGCCCTGGGGTGAAAATTGGCCCCGCCCGGGGTCACCATTTTACATAGACTTATATGGGGAAAACATATAAAAATCTTCTTGTTTAAAACTACAATGCCTAGAGCTTCTATATTTGGTATGTAGCATCATCTAGTGGTCCCTTACCAAGATTGTCCAAATTATGCCCCTGGGGTGATAATTGGCCCCGCCCCGGGGTCACCCTTTTACAAAGACTTATATAGGGAAAACATATAAAAATCTTCTTGTCTAAAACTACAATGCCTAGAGCTTTGATGTTTGGTATGTAGCATCATCTAGTGGTCCCCTACCAAGATTGCTCAAATTATGCCCCTGGGGTAAAAATTGGCCCCACCCCGAGGGTCACCATTTTACATAGATTTATATGGGGAAAACATGTAAAAATCTTCTTGTCTAATATTACAATGCCTACAGCTTTGATATTTGGTTTGTAGCGTCATCTAGTGGTCCCCTTCCAAGATTTTCAAATTATGCTCCCTGGGATCAAAATTGGCCCCACCCCGGGGAGTCACTAGTTTTACACAGACTTTTTCTACCAAGATTGTTTAAATTATTGCCTTGGGTTAAAACTGTGCAGGGCTTCAATTATATTCAGGTGAGCGATATAGGGCCATCATGGCCCTCTTGTTAGCTTTATTATCCCCGTTGAAAAAAAAATTTTCACACTGAGACTATTACCATATCCCTGCCAAATTTTTTTGGCAGGGATATGGTAATAGTCTCAGTGTGTCCGTCCGTATCTTCGAAACTATTTAACCTATTGACTTTAAACTTGACATATAATAGATGGCAACTTGGGGAAGTGCTAAGTGAGTGACTAAGAACTATAACTCTGTCCGTCTTAATTTTTTTAATTATCTACCCTTTTTACAAAGTCAAATTTTGTCCGGAGCGTATCTTGCTAACCATTTAAGATACTGACTATTTAGAATCATGATGCTGCTCTAGAAAAGGAATGTTCCCATACACAAGCAAGTTCATTCGGCGGGGATGGCCATGTGATCATGGCTCTTGTCATGATTTTGAGTCTCACGATATTTGAATTATGAAAATACATGCATTAATAAATGTTTTGATTTTAGTACTGCTTGAGTTTATGGAGAGTGAATGTAGACGACCAGCTGTGGATTGCTCATCAGATGACACTAACACTCTGTGTAAACTGAAATCACAAGTTCTAGAAAACATTGGTGTGGCTACTGATATCATTGATGAAGACTTTGCTAGGTAATTGATTCTGAATGAACTGTTAGAATTCTTTGCAAAACAGTAGAACTCTTGTTGGAGTTCTGTAAGGAGTATAATATTATGTGGCTGGATGTTGAAAACAGAACTTTGCTTTAAATCTGGCCCATTTCATTATTCCACCTGCTTATTTAATACCAGCACTGACATTAACAACCATGGCACAGGGGCTTGTGTGCTGGATTTGTTTGATGTCCAAGTCGTAGGTGTAGGGGCTTGTGTGCTGGATTTGTTTGATGTCCAAGTCATAGGTGTAGGGGCTTGTGTGCTGGATTTGTTTGATGTCCAAGTCGTAGGTGTAGGGGCTTGTGTGCTGGATTTGTTTGATGTCCAAGTCGTAGGTGTAGGGGCTTGTGTGCTGGATATGTTTGATGTCCAAGTCGTAGGTGCAGGGACTTGTGTGCTGGATTTGTTTGATGTCCAAGTCGTAGGTGTAGGGGCTTGTGTGCTGGATTTGTTTGATGTCCAAGTCCTTATAGCGGTACCGTAGTTAGAGACACCTAATGACTAGTCATGAGTATAGAATAAAATATTGGTACCCACTGGCTAAAATCCCCACCATGGATATTGCAAGATGGACAAAATTCCCAGTGTAGGGTGGACAAAATCCCAATTATTCATTTAGCTTTAATCTTTATAAAATTGATTATTTATAAAGATGGGACAAATATTCAAATCCAAATTCAATATTCGAATATTTGTTAAATATCAGTTTTCTATCATTTTCACTTAAAAAGTGTAAAAATGTAGATGTATACATTTCACTTATTCTTGTACACTGTTAACAGACATACGTGGGTATATCCAAAAGTAATGTCACTGATGCTATAAAATCGTATATAATGTCAGTAAAACCACGAAATTGTTCACACTGTAACTTCAGTCTTATTTGAATATGATGACCAAACTTCACAACAATGCACATAATAGTTCTGGAGATATAAACATTTCCATGAGACATACTTACGAACATCGCCGCAAGTCCGACGTCAATGACGTTACTTGCTGACACTTACTCATCCAGCAGAAGTTTATCCCTGGTGATATCTAACGACTCATAAACCATGCAGTCATTTCCAAGACCTTTAAAAATGTGTTACCCACCCGACACTTGATCTCTGCGAAATCAAATTATTTTTAAGTGTCCTCTAGATAGTCCCATAGCAAAATATTTAACTCACCACATAATGATTGCAGTTTTGGACGACGACTTGAATTGACGGCGTTAAAAATACTCTTGGTGTTCTTTTCGGATCTACTAAAAACCGTTTGTATGATTCTCTATCGATGATGATTTGGTGATATATGCTCCCTTAAAAGTTTATACTACATACACATGAGCCTATGTTGCCGCCTTGTGTAACTAATGTTTCAGTAGGTGACTTTCAAAACTTTTAGGAAAAGTGCATTACTACGCGCAGCATCTTTTTGTCACAAATCTGCCCTGTTTTCGCTAAGTAATCAATGCGTTGAAGATATATTACGAGTTTCAATGTTGAGTGACGTAATTGAATTTTAGCAGCAGACACACAACATTTGTTTCATAAAAACGTCTAAAAGAAATTGTTATGATAATGAAAAATAATCGTAATTTTCGTGTGTGGCGATATGACGTCATATGTATATTTAAATGTTCATATAATCCAGTTATGACAATCGAATAATGCAGCACGTTTTATATTAAATCCGAATTGAATTGCTGAACATTTTGATATCATATTTATGCGTATCGGCCTATAAACAATTAAACCACGGGATGAGTGACATTACTTTTGGATATACCCTCGTATAAAACATAATATCATGCTTGTCTGACACAAGTTACAGTTTTAAAGGAGTTACAATGGAGTTCCAATGAAACTTATATACATCAAAATGTTATTGCCCTTATACTTGGTAACAAAGTAATATTGCATGTGTGTTAATCGCCTGGAGTGATAACAATGATTATGATATTTACTAGCTGTCTGAGGAGGCATTAACAAATTACAGAAATCTCTGAACACATGCATTATGGAAATACATTCATACAGCTTACAAAACACTTACAAAAATATGGAAATTATTCTAAAAATCACACAAACCCTTACGATATATCAAACCACGGAACTTTCACAGAACTGACATTTCTTTGCACTTGTTTCTTTACAGTAAATGTTTTGCTGAACTGAGCCCTGTGTCTGCTATAGTGGGTGGGGTATTGGGTCAGGAGATCATCAAGGTGCGTAATATAAACTTTGTATTG
The DNA here is from genome assembly GCA_963678985.1 of Spisula subtruncata. Lineage (NCBI taxonomy): Eukaryota > Metazoa > Mollusca > Bivalvia > Venerida > Mactridae > Spisula > Spisula subtruncata. Next base: position 25,291,534 of record OY787661.1, read on the forward strand.
TTATATTAGATTCTATGTTTGCATGCAATATTTAACTTGACATCAGTTACAACTTGCCTCACCAGCTTACTCTGATAGATCCTGGTTGAATTCTCTTCTATCATGCATTTGTTAGTTCTGCTCTGCTGTAATGCTGGTTATGGTTATTTTCTCCCTATTTTGAGCAGTTGATCAACATCAGGAAAAAGCCAGTTTGGTCGACTGTACTCTATATAACTGATGAAATCTTTCAACATTGAACGATAACTATGAAAACCAACAAAAAAATATGTGGAAAGATCTTCGAAATAATTTGTTGCATCGTTGGACACGCACCGTACATAACTACATTAAGTACCGTACGACAATCAGTTACAGATTTCTCAATTTACTTCGGGAAGGAAAATAACTTCTCGTAACCATTTGTCCAATAAAATCGCTCCTTGCAAATGAATGGGTAAGTCATAACAGGGATTTTTACTTTAATTAGACATAACAGGAGAGGGAACTGAAGGCTTAATGTAACATGCAATTTCATTGGCTGAACTTCCAATCTAATATGAAAACCCTGTGGAAACCAATGAAATAATTCATATTGCAACATTTATTTAGCGTTTATGATATTTCTGCATCCGATAACCCCACGGTTGATAGCATGTAGTAGAACGTAATGGATAGAACAAGGGTTCTGACGATGAAAATGTTCAAGAATCTTTCACTGGTTGCCTAGGACCTATCATTTCAACAATAATGACCTTGCGAATTTGCTATATATTCTATTACAGGCAGTCTCACACAAGGATCCTCCTCATAATAACTTCTTCTTCTATAATGGTGTAGAAGGCAGTGGATTAGTGGATAAAATAGGCAGTTAGACCGCACATCTCTACACAACGTCATTTATCATCCATTCCAGAACAAGAACAACTCGTGTGTGTACACAAAAATTGTCTAATCTTTAAACATGTATGCTGTAGTGAGTTGCTGAAAAGCTGTGTACATGAACAAACTTTCATATTCAATTTTGTATTGTTGCAATAAAATCAAACAAAGCTCATTATTCAGAGTTTTTTTTATCTGCAAGAAATTTTTGGGTCTGAATCATCACAACAAAGATTGAAGTAATGGATGGTAGGCCTAGTAACAAGATTTTTTCCCCCTTGATATTATCAATAACTCCAGACATGTTAATTAAAAGGATTTTGACAAAGACAACAATTATCTCCCACAAAAAGTCATGGGACATTCACAAACAGGATATGTGACCTGACAATAAGCACAACCGGGCTTGGTACCAAGTTTCCAAATTTCATTGAAATGCAATCTGTGGTTAAAGACAACAAGTGTGGACAAACTTGATGACATATGAACTCATATCCCGCACAAAATTGAGACAGTCTGCCGAAGTGATACTTGCTCTAAATTGATTGAATATCTAGTTAATCTGTCTGCATAATGGAAAGGCGTCTGTACTTATAATGCATTTATTATAAGACAATCTATGTTAATGTAAAGAATGGACACATAGTCGTATCACTTGTTATACAATGCCCCGGCATCTACTGACGCGGAGGCATATAGTGATTGTCCGTCCGTTCAAGTTTTAACCAAAAGTTGTTGAAAGTCAAATATCTTTGAAGACCATCAAGGCATCGCTTATACGCTTATAGACTGGGCCTACTTGTTTGCCGTTATAGACACGTTACACTGTCAACGCCGTATATCATTATCCAACATGTCCTGGCGAATACAGGTACGTTATTACATCCTTTTAAGAAAGTTTTAAACATCATTGATTTACCTGCACATGTGAAAACGTTGCTGGTCCCTTCTGGAAAGTTCGTACTGGCGATCGAGGCTACAGTCCTGAAGTTTTCTGGTAGATTTTTTGTTGTATATATCGTGAGCGATTCAATTCCCTAGAGGGACCTGCTCGGTGCTGGCAGAAAAAGATGTACATGTTTGAAAATTCAGAAACCGCGTTAAGCATGAAAGATATTACCAATGTCGGGTAGATGAAGTTCACATTACAATGTTAACATTCCTTGTCTTAAAATGTCAGTCATCTTTAGAGACAACATCTGATAGAATTAACATTGATGCTTATCTAATACAATATCAAAAATATAGGAAGGTAAATCGTGTTTAATTATGCACACAATCTTCGATGAGGGCATATATTGCTTTGCACATGTCTGTTGGTCTTTCTGACTGTTGGTCGTTAAACCAAAATGGTTGCCGTTCAATAACTTAAAGAACGCTTTGCCCTAAGATCTTCAAACTTTACAACTAGTAACAGTAGAAGACCCATATTAAGTAATTTTGAATTTGTCATAACGACCTTCACCATTTTCAACCTACTAGTATACATGTAAATCCAACTAGTAGCGAGATGCTCTTTGACATTCTGGTTAATAGACAATGGTGATCTGTTTGACCAGAAATACGGATGGATTTTAGCTTCACTAGATGGAATGCAAGGTGCTGGTTCTAAATGTCGCCCAAAAAAGAGGAGCGTCTTATTTTCAGACTTGGACATTATCACTCGGTAGGAGCCATGACCATACCAGTGTGTATGTGTAAGGTATAAAACAAGATGGTAACATAATCATTTATTATATAATACATTCTGCTGCTATAAATACTGCATTTAGTTATAGCACCCTTTCATCTCAGTCGGCGTCTGAACGAAACATTTAAAACATGTACAACAATAATCATAATAGATCGTAAATTACCAACCCATGACAATTCAAGTCCGTGTAATCAAGGTACTATGCACCATTGCATTTTGTCATGAAATCACTTCCCAACCCGGGCAGAACTTCTTATTCTAACCACGTGCAGCTTAGATACATTGAGATACACTACCCATGAACAAATAATTCATTTAACAGGCGATCACTTACAACAAGTACATGATCGTCGTATGTAACAAACAGATAAAACAGATTTAGTATCTAGTAAACATACATGTATTAAAAACAGTGGTGTTAAGTCCTAGGAAACAACACCAGCGCACATTACAAATGCTTACTGGACAAATAAATGAAAAATAATACATGTAGTACACACGTCAATTTTGCATAGATTTTGAATGAACACAAATAAGCAATAACTGGCAAGAACAAATGCACGTTCAGTCAAGAAAGACAACCCTTGGTGGAATTAAAAGCACAGAATACAGTTCATGTCCTTAACACATGATCAGCGAATGTTTTACAAAAAAATACGCGGCATTTTAAACAACTGTCGGTAAGTGGGGTGTTGTAATATTAAATTGTATAACGCTTAATGTATCTTTTAATATAAAGGATAAAATCAAACCCTACTTAGAACTACTTAGAACTACATATCTTAATTTGAACTCGCGACTTCTTGAAATAATCTAAAATTTCTATAAAAAACATTAATTAAACAATTTATGACGTCACCCAATGACATAATTTTGGCTAACTCACGATTTTATTTTTGTAAACGTTACAATGTATATACATGTAGATCCAAGGCGTCTTATTTATCCTAGTTTAAACATATTTATGAATATGTACCTTTATAAAAGGCAATGAGTAACCAAAGTCACAAGTTGCATACTTGAAGACATTAAGTCTGGCAACATTTTAAAACATGTACAGGGTCAGTATTGTACATGACTGGTATCTATAAACATCAGACAGTTTTGTCTACAGTATTGTACATGACTGACATCTATAAACATCAGACAGTTTTGTCTACAGTATTGTACATGTACATGACTGGTATCTATAAACATCAGACAGATTTGTCTACAGTATTGTACATGACTGGTATCTATAAACATCAGACAGTTTTGTCTACAGTATTGTACATGACTGGTATCTATAAACATCAGACAGATTTGTCTACAGTATTGTACATGACTGGTATCTATAATCATCAGACATTTTTGTCTACAGTATTGTACATGACTGGTATCTATAAACATCAGACAGTTTTGTCTACAGTATTGTACATGACTGGTATCTATAATCATCAGACATTTTTGTCTACAGTATTGTACATGACTGGTATCTATAAACATCAGACATTTTTGTCTACAGTATTGTACATGACATGTATCTATAAACATCAGACAGTTTTGTCTACAGTATTGTACATGACTGGTATCTATAAACATCAGACAGATTTGTCTACAGTATTGTACATGACATGTATCTATAATCATCAGACATTTTTGTCTACAGTATTGTACATGACTGGTATCTATAAACATCAGACAGTTTTGTCTACAGTACTGTACATGACTGGTATCTATAATCATCAGACAGTTTTGTCTACAGTATTGTACATGACTGGTTTCTATAAACATCAGACAGATTTGTCTACAGTATTGTACACCCTGTTCCATTTTGTTCCTCCTTATTGCTAAACACAGAAACAAACGCATCGTTTATGACCCGCCTTAACCGCTTCTTCATGACTGGGGAACATTCGACATAGCACGCGGCACCAAGACGGCGACTAAAGGCCATAGCCTCACGTGTACTCATTGTTCTCTCACCTTTGACCCGGAGTTCATTCACAGCCGCTTCATCGTCTCTTAAATCTGCTTGTGTTCCTACGACAATAAAAGGTGTTTCCCCCATATACTGACGTATTTCCGGTACCCATTTGTCCTGAACGTGCCGTGCCGTCTCTGGACGAACCAAGGAAAAACAGACGACAAATACGTCAGCACCTGGATAACACAGTCGTCTGGCCTCATCGCTTTCATCCTGGAGAAAACAACAACAACATAACTATATGTTCGAGGGCTGTTCATTTTATACATGGACAACATTTTCCTTGACATGAAACGCAGTACAATACTAGTATTATATTAATTAATGCATTGCTTGTAAACAAGTGTGGTTACATGGTGATAATCATTAACAAGTCTAATTAATTTATCTTAATGAGATACCTGTCGAACAACCAGATTGATCACACATGCATTGGCGGGTCTGTGATCGAGTGACTAACGCTCGTGATACATAAATTCATGGATTGTGAGCTCGAATCCTCGCTCTTCCAATAAATGTTTTTGTTTGCAGTGTGTCTTTAAAATAAAGGCACAATGTATTATGTCAAGTACATTAAGTGACTTGTAAACACATCAGGATTACTTCTAGGACAGAGCAGCTAGGTATCTGAATATAATATTAGAAGCTCCTCCGTACCATGCACTATATAATATACTTGTACGTAAGGGTGCATTAATTCTGGAAGGGAGAGTCTATTCGCATCATTCATTATCCCTAAATAGCTTAAATGATTAACATTCTTCTGGGAACCTCGGCCACATGGGATGTCGAAGATAAAATACCAAGTCTAAATCACATTGATATAAACTTACACAGATGATGAGATTTAGAATAGTTCGGTAACTTAGATATAACTGTTCAACCTATGAATGCTATTTATAACATAGTTTCCTATTATGGAAATATTGTTATTGTGTATTTAAAGTACATACTAGTAGTTATTTCGTAATAGATAGCAGCGTATATAATATATCTGGGTCAGGAGAATTATGTGAGCGCCATTTGATGGGATTTCATAGCATTTTACTGTATTTACAAACATTGTCTTGGTCCCACCTTTTATATACAGAAGAATCATTGTTGTCTTATTATAGCCGTATATATTAACAAACTAGCCTCCTGAATAGTAGCAGTATCATAGGTCTGTTGTTACTCTGAAAAACTCGGACCTTATGGCCATTGGACCTTTCTGTAAACCATCAGCATAGTTGGTATTACGAATCCTTACTAGCACACCTACTGTACAATGTTTGAAGATTAGCTTGGAGCCGTGCATGCCAAAACATATACAAAGTAACTGTCCCCTTATTGCCTATGATTGTTCCATCGTACGTATTTCATCTCGCCAAGGCCATAATTATAAATATGACACAATTCAGATGATAACAGCTTGTGTATAATGTTTAGTACTTTATATGACGATAATATGGATAAGATTGTGATGAGTTTGCACTTTTGTTGCACATGCGGGTATGTGCAATAAATTGTTAACACGACTCCTTTAAAGTCAGGGGGCTATGCGACAGACTATTTTCTCCACCTGGCTATGCGACAAACTATTTTTTCCTCCTGGCTATGCGACAGACTATTTTCTCCACATGGCTATGCGACTGACTATTCTTTCCTCCTGGCTATGCGACAGACTATGTTTTTCCTCCGGGACATGCGACAGACTATTTTCATTCTCCTGGCTATGCGACAGACTTTTTTTCCTCCGGGACATGCGACAGACAATTTTTTCCTCCGGGACATGCGACAGACTATTTTTTCCTCCGGGACATGCGACAAACTATTTTTTCCTCCTGGTCATTCGACAGAATAGATTTTAGATATTTTAGATATCCTAGCATGGGAGACAAACTTTTTTTATCAGTATGGATACATGTAGCAGAACACTGTTTTTCTGGGCTGTCAGTGAGCATGCCACACCAACTCATTTAATATATATCTGAAGATATTTACTGATTTGCCTTTATAAACAGCAATAAAGCAAGCAAAGCGAGCAAGCAAAAATGCAATGTTATATGCGAACAACATGTTCCCAACTTATTCATTACTTCATTAAGGCTAGATTCAAACCATTTTTTCTTGAACCGTTTCATATGCATTTAGATTCTATCTTGACATTTTTAATAATATACGATTTTCGGTACATTGTGACTGATCAGTTTCTGATCATGTCAAGACAGCAAACAATTAACGTTACAGCTTTGTATTGTAAAGCACAATGAGTACACAAACTCATACTCCGCAGCATTTAGCCATTTAATAGTAATACATGGTATATTGTAATGCTAGTTGGCTGCATATTTTGGTCTGTTATAAGTGTAAACACCGTCAGGTACATTTTTTAACTCTGTGGTTGATTAAAATTTACTGAGAGGTCACTCACCTGTTCAGATGTGTCCAGGAGCTGTAAGGTGTATTGTTTTCCCGACATCATCACAGAACCTGAATATAAATATAAAAAAGGATAAACCATGCTTTTTGAGCCGTGACGGAGTTTTTCATGGTTTGTGAATGTTGCTGGTTAAAATCTCTTCAGAATATGCATATGCATTTATATTTGTTTCTCTTTAACATATAGGAGTGTCGCTGGCACAGTTGGCTAAAGCACTGGATTTGTAGACTGTGAGGTGCGAGTTCGAATATCGCTACATATTTTATTTTTATTTTTATACCTTATGATATATTTATATTAAACTCGTTCAGGAAATAGAATTAACCAGTTAAAACTAGTTTAATTCACATTGATATCAATTGACAACTCGTGATAAATACTCTATATACGTTTAGTAATTTCTTTAAACCATAATTTCATTTAACTTAAATGACTTACTTTTATTTCAGACTTCCCTATTAACTAATTTATTCAATGTAAAGCACATGCACAATTTTCTCGTGCAATTTGTATACAAACAAGCGATTAAAAGAATATTTTAAAAAAAGAACTGATCCAAGTTTCGAACCTCTAATTGCAAGTTTCATGAGCCAAAGCCTTATCCTTTGGGCCATGAATTTGTTACTCTCAAAAGTGTACCGATTAAGTCTTACCACATACCCTATATATTAGTCCAGTCATTTTAACTTTTAACCTCAAACTAATTGCTAAGCAAACAGTTTTGTGTTTATATGGTGCGTAAAGCTATCCTTAGCGATGTACAAAATGTCCTAATTGAATATTCGTGGGACTTTTTGAGGTATTCACAAATATATTGAATTGTCACATGTTTTCGCGATATTTGTCACATTTGATGTAAATAAATCTTGACTTGTATCAGTAACGTATTTTACATCGTGCTTAGAGGTCGCACTTTTGGTCTAACTTTTATGAAACAAAATGATCATCGGAAGCTAACCTAGGTCAAATAAAATTTTGAGTTAACCGGAGCCAAAATCAAGGTCACTAGGTCAAAACATAGAAAAAAACAAGATATAGTCACCTTGGCACTGTTTTATCAAAGCATTTACACAAATCTTTAACTTACGGTCAAATTTTAATGTTTTGTAATACTTTTACAACTATAAAGCATGATAAATGGAGCTACAATACTATCAATATTCAGTTAATGAATGTCTACAAGCAATTTATTTCCCCAATTCGCTGTAGCTAAAGAAATGTACAGCATTAAATGATTTAAATATGAACGTAAGTTTACGATTTCCGTACGTCCGTTGATAAAACAGTACCCAGGGCTCGCCATTTCGACCTTACACTTGTGAAATTAAGTCACAATTAATGATCATCTTACAAAAATCAAGGTCATGTGTGAAATTGGATTAACCTGAGTTAAAAACTAGGTCACTAGGCCATATAATAGAACAAATCTTTAGAAAGCGCCATTTTTACCTAATCTTTATGAAACATGTCACATGGATCATGAAGACAAAATGTAGGTCAAATTCAATATTTACTTATCATGAGTTAAAACTAGGTCACTAGGTCAAATGATAGACAAACCTGCTTGAGCCAAAAAGTCGAATCAATTATTTTAACCTATTGACCTAATTTTGACCCAAATAACTCAATAACACACTTGTCTTAGATGTTTTGAGATAAGCATTGTAACCAAGTTGCATAAATATTAGACCAAAATTGTGACTTTGTACCTACACAACGTTTTCGTTTGATTTGAACTAGCGATCTACTTTTTGACCCCGGATGACCCAATTTATAACTTTGACCTAGACTGTGTTGATATTATTATTGTGACCAAGTTTCATAAATATGAGGTCAATATCATAACCTCTAGCGACTACACAAGGTTTTGCTACAATTTGACCTAGTGACCTAGTTTTTTACCCTTGATCATCCATTTCCTACCTTGTTCAGATTATCACTCTGACCAAGTTTCATGATCATTAAGTGAAAATTGTGGCTACAATTGCAATTGTGGACGAACAGACAAAGAGAACAATCCATATTTCTCCCGAATCGATAGATTCGTATACATTTTGTATATTGTCATTATGGTTCCAAACACTAATATCCTTTTTCCATTAGACACACATGTATACAACACATGATATGTGTAAATTTTAAACAAATTGGTTTAATATTAAAGAAATGAATAAAACTTTTGTTTCCCCTTCCAGGTGCTTTTTAGCTCACCTGTCACAAGGTGACAAGGTGAGCTTTTGTGATCGCTCTTCGTCCGTCGTCCGTCCGTCCGTCCGTTCACAATTGCTTGTGAACACACTAGAGGTCACAAATTTAGCCAGATCATTATGAAACATGATCACACTGATCATCTCCATAAAATCTAGGTCAAGTTCGATATTGGGTCATCTGGGGTCAAAAACTAGGTCACTAGGTCAAATCAAAGGAAAACCTTGTGAACACATTAGAGGCCACAACTTGAGCCTAATCTTTATGAAACTTGATCACAATGATCATCTCTGTAAAATCTAGGTCAAATTCGATATTGGGTTATCTGGGGTCAAAAACTAGGTCACTAGGCCAAATCATTGAAAAACCTTGTGAACACATTAGAGGTCACAATTTGTGACTAATCTTTATGAAAATTGATCACAATGATCATCTCTATAAAATCTAGGTCAAGTTCGATATTGGGTCATCTGGGGTCAAAAACTAGGTCACTAGGTCAAATCAAAGGAAAACCTTGTGAACACAGAGGTCACAATTTGAGCCTGATCATTATGAAACTTGATCACAATGATCATCTCCATAAAATCTAGGTCAAGTTCGATATTGGGTCATCTGGGGTCAAAAACTAGGTCACTAGGTCAAATCAAAGGAAAACCTTGTGAACACATTAGAGGTCACAAGTTGAGCCTAATCTTTATGAAACTTGATCACAATGATCATCTCTGTAAAATCTAGGTCAAGTTCGATATTGGGTCATCTGGGGTCAAAAACTAGGTCACTAGGCCAAATCATTGAAAAACCTTGTGAACACATTAGTATGGCGTACATTCAGGGTCAATTTAAGTTAGGGCAGCCCTAACCTAGTTAGGGCAGCCCTAACCTCAGCCCTAACCAGCCCTAACCTGGTTAGGGCAGCCCTAACTTCAGCCCTTACCAGGTTAGGGCAGCCCTAACCTCAGCCCTAACCAGGTTAGGGCAGCCCTAACTTCAGCCCTAACCAGGTTAGGGCAGCCCTAACTTAAGATGGTATTTTAGACCCTCTCCGTACGCGTGAAGTTATACCTGATTTATGTTAGACCTGCCCTAACCAGCCCTAACTTATCGGATATATCGACTTTAACTCGTACCAGTCACGCGAAAAACTCAATCCAATCAAAAGCGCCGTTATATACGGGGTAAGCTTGAAACTTCGGTCAGATGTTTGACCATAAGTTAGGGCAGGTCTTACTAAGTTAGGGCTGAAGTTAGGGCTGCCCTAACCTGGTTAGGGCTGAAGTTAGGGCTGCCCTAACCAGGTTAGATCTGATCTTATTAAAGACCCCTAATGTACGCCACAGCATGATAGCAGCAGGAGATGCCTATCGTTGTTTATCTACAGTCATAAAACACAGCATCTGCCTAACAGGAGATCACTATCATTGTATATCTAGGGTCATACAACTGGTCAGAGATCAGTACTCTACTGAATTCCAAACATATTCTTATGTATGTATATGCACTAGAAAGTATTGGTTATATTATGCGTTTGATAAGTATATTAAATATGGTTTTTATTAGTTTTTTAATTGCGGAAAATGCGACAAAAATGTGTGAAAGGCATTTTACCGGTGTATTGTTTAATTCACGGACACTAGATAACCATGTTTTGTAGCCGTGACTAATTTATGCAGGCAGGTTGATTTGCTCTCAAATGGTAAGTATATGGTACATATTAAGACTTAAATAGAATCGGCAATGATTTAACCAATATTGCCACAAGACAAAGATTTAAATCTTATCATAACCGTACAAGCGAATTTACAATTATATTACACCTCATGCTGTGGCAGTCACAGAGGGGTGCGCCATAAAACGATATACTAACTAACAGGCTGTGCAATATTACATAATAGTGTGAAATACTGTTAAATTAATAAACTGTACCGACATCAAGCTGAAACAACACCATATAGAAACGATATTTAATAAACAGATCAATAATCTAAATCTTACGTTACAAATTAAAACAAAAGCATAATATAACCGATACTTTCTAGTGTTTATATATAAAAATGTAGTGCAGTATAACATTATTGGAATTAAGTAGATAACTGATCCCTGACCAGTTGTTGTGTTTTATGACCCTAGATATACAACGATAGTGATCTCTTATCAATTACATTGACCGATGATAGTGACCAGTTTCAGTGTTTTATGGCCTTAGATTAACAATCATATTCACCACCTGCTGATAATAAGCTGTGACGTACATTAAGGGTCTTAAATAAGATCAGGTTAGGGCAGCCCTAACTTCAGCCCTAACCTGGTTAGACCTGCCCTAACTTCTGGTCAAACCCGATCAAACTGGTGAAATATGGAAGGAATAATATTAGCATGTATATCATGACTAATTGTAACTAAGTCGCTGATTGGTCAAATATTCAACAAGCAAAATCCAAAACCTAAGGTTAGACCAGCCCTAACCTCAGCCCTAACCTGGTTAGGGCAGCCCTAACTTCAGCCCTAACTTTTAGTCAAACTTTGTATTTAAGCTTACAAGAGGGTCATAAATAAGTAAGACCTGCCCTAACCTCGAGTTAGGCCTGGTTAGGGCTGCCCTAACCAGGTAAGGGCTAAAGTTAGGGCTGCCCTAACCAGGTTAGGGCTGAAGTTAGGGCTGGTCTAACCAGGTTAGGGCTGCCCTAACCTGGTAAGGGCTGAGGTTAGGGCTGCCCTAACTAGGTTAGGGCTGCCCTAACTTAAATTGACCCTGAATGTACGCCATACATTAGAGGTCACAATTTGTGACTAATCTTTATGAAAATTGATCACAATGATCATCTCTATTAAATCTAGGTCAAGTTCGATATTGGGTGATCTGGGGTCAAAAACTAGGTCACAAGGCCAAATCATTGAAAAAGCTTGTGAACACACTAGAGGTCACAATTTGAAACTAATCTTTATGAAAATTGATCACAATGATCATCTCTATAAAATCTACGTCAAGTTCGATATTGGGTCATCCGGGGTCAAAAACAAGGTCACAAGCCTTTGAAGGCCAAATCATTGAAAAAGCTTGTGAACACACTAGAGGTCACAATTTGAGCCTAATCTTTATGAAACTTGATCACACTGATCATCACTATAAAATTTTGGTCAAGTTCGATATTGGGTCATCCGGAGTCAAAAACTAGGTCACGAGGCCAAATCATTGAAAAAGCTTGTGAACACACTAGAGGTCACAATTTTGACCTTATCTTTATGAAACTTGATCACAATGATCATCATTATAAAATTTAGGTCAAGTTCGATATTGGGTCATCTCGGGTCAAAAACTATGTCACGATGCCAAATCATTGAAAAATCTTGTGAACACACTAGAGGTCACAATTTTGACTCTATCTTTATGAAACTTGGTCACAATGTTTATCTCTATAAAATCTAGGTCAAGTTAGATACTGTGTCATTTGGGCCAAAATCTAGGTCACTAGGCCAAACAGATGAGCGACCCAGGGCCCTTTAGACCCTCTTGTTTAGTCATTTTGTCGATATTTGAATGGGTAGTATACCAACACGTAGACTGACATATATTTGAAAAGTAAATTGTTGATGATGATATCATTATTTGTATTCGATAGAAAAAGGTTGTATCTATCAGAAAATATAAGCTTTAATGTGCAATTAGTTAATTTGTACCGACTTACTCGGTAATTATTAGAAATTCCCCATGTAGTATGAAATGAAGAAAAAGGTGAAATTTCTACCAAAAGTGACCTTAAACATGTCGATTTTTTTTTATTTTCCCCACTGAACTCGCATATTTGACGTTTTGTCTGTAGTTTATAATAGTCTGTAGATGATGAAAATGCAAAGAAACTATGTTTTGCAATTTGTTTGAGGGTGACCATATTTTTTAGCTTCAATGACTGGACTATATACCATCTGAGAGCAAATCAACCTGTCTGCATAAATTAGTCATGGCTCAAAAACATGGTTTATCTAAAAAAAGTATAGTGTATATTAATGAAAAACAATCTTTACAAACTTATTCTGACTAAATCAGTATAATTATTGTTATGCAGATTAGGCAAATGTAGTTGACCCGATGAGGACAAAGTCCGCGATGTCACATTCCTTCCTACAAGCGCATACATAGACAATTTAGCTTGTCTGTTTTATGTCAGTTGTCGGACATTAATGTTAAGGTGGATACTATAATATAAACATACTGATTATAGATGTATGCTTTTTTGAAGGAGTCCATATTTCCCCGAGCCAAAGGTTTGAAAGTAAGAATTCATAGGACCAATTGAATAGCGTAATCGTGATGAAAAATAAGGTTGACCATTAATTATCAGAACACTCAATATATGTACGTGTACAACTTGCTAAATATGTACATATATTCATCAAATATCAATCCAGCATACATTACCGGTATATATAACAATGTACATTACCGGTATATATAACAATGTACATTACAGGTATATATAACAATGTGCATTACCGGTATATATCAACAATGTCACAATTCGTCAATTCGTATAAAATACGAGATGATTATTGCTGTTACTTTTGACTTAAAAAATTAATGCTATAGATAAACCATGTTTTTGAGCCGTGACGGAAGGTTACACTTCTTAGTCATGGTATGTGAATATACCTGGTTAAAATCTCTTTGTGCCATGGATTGGTTAACTGTCATTGATCACATATATGGCATAAGCCTTGATACATACCCTATATATATCCTTTGAGGGCAAATCAACCTTCCTGCATAAATAAGTCATGGCTCAAAAAAATGGTTTATCTATATCGCTATTCGCTTTGTCATGACATACATTTTATAAAACAAACAATACATATTGTTTTGTGTTAATGATTTTTATTTAATTGTTAATGTTGAAATGTTAGATAACAACAGCATCATATAACTGTTCATAATCCTCGCAATAAAACTGGCTTTGTAATGCGTGTTTAGGCAGCAGTCTGTTAATTGTTAAATCAGTCGTAAAACAAAACAATTTATTCGGGTTTTGTGAACTTGTACTGATTAACATAGATACAATAACAAGTGTTCACTCTATGTAAACATGTAGATAAAACAAAACATGAAATACGCAATTAGCATTTCGTGAATTAACCCTAGTCATAATGACGCTTTGTAAAATATGTCTGGTATTTGACGCATCATAACATGTTGTAAACAACTTCTACATCGTATCGTACATAAACTGAAATTGTCTTATAGCACTTGAAATCAAAGCGCTGAAGGTACTGAATTTGTTTGGGTGTGAAATGAGTTTTCTATTAAATACGCATTGTATTGTAAATAACGGCCGTATTTATGTAGTCGTTAGTGGACGTCTTTAGTTTCGACCAAATAAACTGCTCATGAATTAGTATGGAGGAATATATTACTATGGTCAGTTAACATATTATTGGCAATTACAACTCCTGTTGGTAAGACAGTCAGTGTGTAGAATCACGTGAGCAAACGATTTGAAATTTACAGGGAGTCTGTTCATTAGTAATACTGACATTAGGTGATCGAGACAGAAATGAACTGTAATCGGCACCGCGTTACCCATGTTTATCTTAAAGGGACTGCACCGCGTTTATGCGTATTACAAAACTATTCGCTTAATTAATTTTGTTATAGACGCCTGTATATCCTACGAACAAGCAAACTGATATTAATACATGATGTACATTATTTGTGGAACACACTTGACATTTTATAAGTATTCAGTAGTTTCCTCTCAAAATGCATAGGTTATTAATACCCTATAAAGAACTTTTAAAACTACTATCACTTAAATTGCCTGAAATGTGTTGGCATTCGATGACAACGAATTACAAAACGAACCAAAATCTTCACATCTATGTTTATGGTGAAGTGTATTCATGTTTCATCGGTCATGTCAATAACATATCGCATATCGTGCTTGAAGTACAATCTGCACTATTTCGGAAAACGAAAAGCGAGTAAGCAATATCGAAAGTTTGTTAAATCGATAGCATTACTATGTTTTGCAATATTTTTTTAATACACGTATCTGTTAAAAGACACCCTTAATTAAAACAACAGTCAGTATGTTTCTATAATATTAATAACGTGGTTTGGTAGAATGATTCCACCGTAAACAAATTTTAACTCCATCTTTGAGGCGATACCTTTAATATCAAGCTAAGAGAACACACACCAACTCCTGTATTTATGACTGGATAAAGCAACACTATTTGAGAGTCTAGCGTAACGATATCGTATGTCGATAAAACAAGTTTATAAATAAACTTTGCTTTCTACTCAATACTTGATTTGTATAAAAATGAATGTTTGTCTTATTTGATGTATTTTTTTATACTTTTGCACTAAACGAGTCTATCACTAGTCCTTGAAAGCTGGAACTACATTGTTATGCGGAAGTGGTGGACTATTTGTCAAAAATACGATGAGTGGTTTCTGAAAAGTGGTATCTGACGACCCCCTCCCACTGAGCGTGGCGACCCTAAGTACGTACTCTGCGCTTTATGACTTTTATTGATCACTATGTGGTAGAATGTCAAAAATATGCCACAATATGCGTAAGCAAGTAACTGATAAATTATCTAGTTCCCATTATATCCCAAATGAATTAGAAGAGAAATTTTAGGCATCCATGAAAAACTCGAGTTAATTGATTATGATGCGATTTTGTTTACACTTTTCGTAACTTAATATGTGTATATGTTTTATTTCTGAAAATACTCTAGCTACATCTTTAATTTACATAAATACTATCTAGGTAGACGTTGTCCCAACGCTGCGTACGCACTTCGCTTAACTTCGTTAAAATATTCCTCTTTTAGTTCCCATATTACATATATCACAAGCAATGAATTTATTTACATTTTGCTATTATTGTCTGTTAGCGAGTGTTTACGCAACATGGTTGTCTAATTGCTGATAGCACTTCAGATTGCCTCGGAATTACATGTTAACGAAAATCCGTAAAAATGTCCCATTCCATTTTTTCGTCATTACTTTCTCCGAAATAACTGTATGCCGTGGTTTCAAAACGAAAAAATATAAGTATTGATAACAGCTGCGCAGTCTTTATAATACTTAGGTTAAATTGAAATGAGAAACTGAATGATTGATATTAAGATCCCTAATCAAGTCCGCTTATCAACAGAAATACTAAATATTACAATTGCCCAGTGAAAATGTCCACTCAAAGACGCAATTTAATGTTGTTGTGCAACATTTGAGCGCATGTCGATTTCGTTCAGTATGGTTAGAGCATCATAAATACGTAAATATTAATTATAAAACATAGCATAATACATGGTGATAATAACCCCGTTGGAAGATATCATTTCTTATAGACTGGTACGTAAGACAACCTTAGTGCCAATTATTGAAAATGCCCAGTGAAAATGTCCGGGAGCCAATTTTAACGTCACTTTTTCTTCAAGTACGCGTAAATGTCAGTGAAAATTGGATATTTCGACTTAGAATGACATTTTTACATTTGAATTACTTAGTTTTGAATAATTGTACATGAGTTTCTAAGTCGTATCATTATCATAAGTGTAAATTTGATTAAAATACTGACTCTTTATAATCCTATCAATATCATCTCTACAAATTGGCCACAAGAAGAACAATTGCTGTTATTTTTCCCCCGAGAAAAATATTTTCGCCTTATCAAACATTATATAAAAAAGAACATGTATACGTATTTGAAAATGTAATCAACATTCCGTCATCGCTTTAATGTAAGAAACTTAACGCATTTGTAGAAAACGACGTCGACCCGTAAAAGTTGACATTTTTGACGCAACGTTTTATGTCCCAGTTTTGTGCGTATAGACTAGTAGCGTTTAAGTGTTTTTGGACCTGTCAAAACAAACATGTTGCACGGTAGCCAATAAAAAATGTGTCAATAATGCTAAATACTTGTAGTTATAAATTCAATACATGGGATGTATAAGGTCGATGGAAGGCTCCACAACAGCGCTATGATTTCCAGTACCCCGACCCCTCCTTACTTTCACACTTAATATACAAGTACGAACTTTGAATTGGTGATCAGTGAAGCAAGGAGAATCATTGGCAGCAGCTCACCACGTACTATACAGTATGATATTGACAGCAGCTCACCACGTACTATACAGTATGATATTGACAGCAGCTCACCACGTACTATACAGTATGATATTGACAGCAGCTCACCACGTACTATACAGTATGATATTGACAGCAGCTCACCACGTACTATACAGTATGATATTGACAGCAGCTCACCACGTACTATACAGTATGATATTGACAGCAGCTCACCACGTACTATACAGTATGATATTGACAGCAGCTCACCACGTACTATACAGTATGATATTGACAGCAGCTCACCACGTACTATACAGTATGATATTGACAGCAGCTCACCACGTACTATACAGTATGATATTGGTCTGTGTTGACAGCAGCTCACCACGTACTATACAGTATGATATTGACAGCAGCTCACCACGTACTATACAGTATGATATTGACAGCAGCTCACCACGTACTATACAGTATGATGTTGACAGCAGCTCACCACGTACTATACAGTATGATATTGGTCTGTGTTGACAGCAGCTCACCACGTACTATACAGTATGATATTGACAGCAGCTCACCACGTACTATACAGTATGATATTAGTCTGTGTTTCATTTTATGGTTTTGTTTACCACGCATTAACTTATATTGCCGTCATCTCTTTATGGGCTCACGTAGCCTAGATAAAATATAAACCAAATTATTGCATCCCTTTATGGGTTCCCGTTGCCTATAGAAAAAAAACAACTTCTTGCATCTCTTTATGGGTTCCCGTAGCCTATAGAAAATATAAAGCAAATTCTTGCATCTCTTAATGGGTTTCCGTAGCCTAGAACAAATGTAAACCAAATTATTGCATATCTTTATGGGTTCCCGTAGCCTAGAGCAAATATAAACACACTTCTCGTAAACTTTAATATTTCACCACTCAGCCTTTGTTTGAGCTGAACATAGTTGAAAACGTAAATAATTTTATTGACGTCCTATGAGATACTTGCGTAGTGCGCGTACGTGTTTTTAGTCTACATAAAACAATGACTGTTTTAATACAATGGTGTTTACTAGTTCACTTCCTCTACTTATCACATTTTGAAAATGATTTAGTACCCCACAAGTTGATTATTAAGTTGGACAGTGACGGATTGTTTTATAAATATTCATGTGTATAACAACTGGAATATTTTTTAAATGTAAGACACTTAAAAAATAGATAGTTCACCAACCGTTGGTGGATACATTTTATATCGGTAACCTAATTCGTATAAGGTATGAACAGTATTAAAATTCTATAAACTTATCTGAATATCACTCTTTGATACGTATTTGGTGTTTTGTCAATTTAAATAATGAGGAGTTTAAAATGTTTAAAACAAACCCCCTCCCTCGTATGTAACTTTGTAATGTGCACAGTATTTGAGTCCACGAACACATAACTAACAAATATAGCAAACATGTTATTACTTTTAAAACTTAACGGTTGCATAATGTGAACATGTGTTAATACCGCCCAATGAGATACCCTTTTCACAGTTTAGAATGAAACTGTTTAGTGGATTTCCAAGCAACCATTCTGATATTGAAACGTAAAGTAAAGAACACTTACGTTACGGACAAAGCTATCCATTGCGTTGATATGTTTTTGTAACATGTCTCCCTATAAAAATGTTATAGTTGGAATAAAACAAAAAGGTCACACCGGTGTGGAGTAAATAAGTTTAAATGCTTTCAAAGTCTAAATAAAGGAGCTTATATATAAACTTAAAAATATCCACGCAGTGGTCGACAATGTCTCTATTAATAGTCATTCTAAAATGTTCGTTTTGTATAATACTGAACATTATATCGGCTTCAACTATTCCTACAAATTTGCTATATTTTCCGTGTCTACATGTATATCCGTTCCTTTAAATGGCAGTGCAATGCATTCCGCAACTTAATTGAAAGACTCCATACTTCTATATCGACCGAGGATGATTGCTCTAAATGGACGTTATAAAAGAACGGTCTATGTACAGGTATTTTTTCACCGTTAGCAGTCCTATCATATACTCCACCCGTACATCACATCCAGATTTGGAACCGCCTGCTTTAACATCAGCAGTCGATAGCTCTATACGTACGAGTATGTGTTTCTTCAATACACTAGTTATCGATGTACAATGTATAAAAATTAACAGAATACAAAACAATTATTTTGCATGTATCTTGTAGATTGCACATGCATGTGCAGTAAATCGTATTTAATAATAGTCCAGACGAGAGTCACCTTAACCTTGCTATATAGTATTAAGTTTTTTTTATTTTTGTTCTGAGTTGTCCCGATATTGAAGGTCTTAAAACCGTTTGATGACACTCTGTCATCATTGGGGAACTTTTTTTATTTGGGGTTAAAGATAGCCTCAGAAATGGCGATTTTAACGATTAAATACGGACAATAATTTCATATAACATTTGTACTACAGTCAAAATATCAGCACATGCGTGTTTTTATTGAAAGGGTTTAAACACGAATAATAAAGGAACTGTATAAATTAACTGGGTTTCAATAAAATACACATTTTCAGCTGTTTATGTGTAATTTACGTGACAAAAATGATAAAATGCAAGAACAATCGGTACAAATAACTGTTTAATGTGATATCAAACATGGACTTTAAGATGAAGTAGGTTTTAAGGAATTTTAAGTTATATTCAACCTAAAACAATGTCCAAGACATCATTGCATGTAAAACAGTATGTTTAATATACGTTACCATTAAATTATTTTTATGCGAAGTATGGACTATTATATTTCCTGCTTGTTCTGGGTTATCAACATGATATGATTGATGTTTTCTCTTGGAACACATCTTTTACATTGGGCAGGTCATTTAACTCCTTAATCAAACTGTGATTTACGTAACCATATGTTACCAAATCGAAAAATGCATACTATTATGTAATATATTATGCCGTTAAAGTATTTTAGCAATTTACGTCTGGAATTTTATACTTTTACTCATTCTGTGTTATAAGTTTTCTTTCGCTAAATCTGTTTTAAACTATCACAAAGCATTATGGTAAATTGATTTCTGATTGAAACAGTGATTTACGTGACATAATGCAAAACTTCACAGTTAACTGCATAATCAAGATGTATCCATCCAGTTTGTCAATATTTTAAAATTTACAATGACATCATGATAATGACAAACTAGTTGTATGTCTGAACTTATTATAACAGTAAGTAATATTTGTAATCAATTACCACATGTTTCTATTCCCCATACCGGTACATGTTTACATATAGACTTGACACAAATCACCACGGTTTGACGAGCTATTAAAATCAATATCTGCCAAGATTGATTAAAATTATAATTATGCTTTCAAGAAATAATCACATAAACGTCTCCATAGTTTGACTAGATACTAGTAATTTTCAAGCATGTAGCCGTTTACATACATCTTCGTATCAGGATTATAATAAGCAATAGAATACTAGTACATGCAAGCACAAACAAAGGTACACTAAATTCGAGTTAGACATTATTGTCACAACCAAATTTTGTGTAAAAAGTTTTCTAACTTACATCAATCATTCTCAACACCTAATTACTGGTATTATTTATCGCCACAAGGGTATGAGAGAATAGAAGCCAGATTTCCTTTAACCAAGGGAATAACAGTAAGCACCATTTTTGTTTCGTCTTTAGTATATATGCGAACGCCCTACGACATGGCTATCGAGGAGGCAGTTCAAGTGTTTTATATTGATGCCATAGTAACATTGTCAGTTATCATGACTAGACAGAAGGACATTGCTGATTCTGCCTTTACCCATTGCTAGATCCTTTGGGACTTGGTTCTAATTAGCTTTTCCACATAAATGTCCGTATGTGTGCCCGCTTTACATTCTATTGAAATACCTCATATGTGGGGTTATTTTGAAACTCTTGGCGTGATAGCAGAAGACTCCCCTACCTTTGGTCCTCAAACAGGCTGGTGTACGGTTGAAGTATCACTACCATTTCCATATCTCTTGTCATGGTATCAAAATCGACACACAGTACGGTTACCAAGCGTGGTTTCTATATGTAACGGAGCAGACCCGAACCGTAATATTTTTAGAGTAGTAGCTTTACCTACCCATAAATAGGAAGAGGCGGTGTCCTAACTTAACAAAGCATGTAACGCTAGAATATCTGGAGTTTAAAATATGACTACATTTTGTAATGCTGTTTCTCTTATCACGACTGAAGCACTATATTTGACTTGGAAGCGACGCGTGGTAATAGGGCGAAAGAAATACATACTTTTTATAATTAGGTTAATTCATCTGTTGTCAATAACCATGCTACTACCAAACAAAAAGCCAAAAAGCAACCATGACTGTAGATGGCAACCAGAAACAATTGTAACAACAGTAAGAAGTACAAACACTGTCAAATGAAGCACTACATCTTGATTTGGTGTAACTGCACAAAACCATAGACCCATTAAATTGGACAAGAACATCAGAATACTATACCACGATCTCAAACCATCTGACGACGAGGTACACGTTTTTAACAATATATGGTTTCTTACGCGCATGAGGGGAAAACTGACTAAATATGATAATACGTAGTAACATTGCCTCTAAAGTATTATATACACAATTAACTAACTCGCTAGTCAGAAATCGCGCTTCAGCTGACATTAGAGAAACCGCATTACAGAATGCAGTCGTAATTAGAGATCTTCTAGCGCCAATTCAGAGATAGGTAAATGTATGTAAGAATTACTGCTTTCAATGTATTACTGTCTAGTCAGGTCAACCATATTAGGCTACCCTACAGTCAATGTTGATGCAATTATGAAGGAAAGCACTTATGATGACAACAGACAATGTGACTATGTTACTACCAGACTCGAGCTGATCAAGTGTACAGTCATGTCTAACTGGTCATTGTAGATGTTACCGTACTCAAATGTACTGCACATTATTTTGTGCGTGTATGGGTCTATCACTTGTAATAATCTCGAACCTAAGGTGTTGTTAAACAGCTAGATGCTTGAACATTATCTTGTCAAGCTGTAGTGATGGTCCTGTGAGTTTCACTCGAAACTATGATTATAAAAAAGATTAGTTCAGATATATATTGATTTAAATAACTAGTCAAACTGTGGTGATTTGTGTCAAGTATATATAGTCCAACATGTATGTGGAAATGAAACATGTGGTTACGTTTTACAAATATTACTTACTATAGTTATAAGAAGTTCCGATATACATCAAGTTTGCTATTGATATGGTGTTGTTGACAATCTTGATTGATTCTTCTTGGTTATACAGTGAAGATTAGAGTTTTGCAAAATGTCGCGTAAATCACTTTATTTGTATTTCAAAAAGAAATCAAGTTACAGTATTGCCATGCGATAGTTTAATCTATCGTAATAAAGCATCGATCATCTCACTCAAATTCAGAATGAGTAAGAGTATAATATGCAAGACTTAAATTAGTTAAACGCTTTGATGGAAACATATATTACATTATACTATGTATTTTCAATGTATTTTCTATGTGGTAACATGTGGTCACGTAAATCACATTTTGTGTAAGAAGTTCAATTACATGTCAAATATTTTTAAAAGATGTCTACCAAGAGAAAACATTGATCATATCAGTTTGATAACCCAGAATGAATAGAAAACATAGTCGAACATACTTCGAATAATTTAATGGTAATGTATATTACACATACTGTTCTACATGCAACGTTGTTGTGTACATTGTTTATCACTAACCATTCCTTTAAACCTCCTTTATTTTAATGTTCATGTTTGATATAACATTAAACAGCTATTAGTACCGATTATTCTTGTATGTTATCATTTTGGTCACGTAAATTACACATAAACTGTTGAAAATGTGTATTTTTTTTAATCCAGCTAATGTATACAGTTCCTTTATTAATCATGTTTATTCCATTTCAACTAAAACATAGATGTGCTGATATTTTGATGGTAGTACAAATTTTATATGGAATTATAGTCCGGATTTAATTGTTAAAATCGCCATTTTGGAGGCCATCTTTAACCCCAAATAAAAAAAGTTCCCCAATGATGACAGAGTGTCATCAAACGGTTTTGAGACCTTCAATACCTTGACAACACAGAACAACAATAAAAAAAACTTAATACTATAAAGCAAGGTTAAGCGAAAAATCACCAATCCTCGTCCGGACTATAAGACAAGTATAACACGCATCTATAACATAACGTGGTTTCCCGTAATTTTCGAACAACTACATTTAATGTACGTATTTATTCCTCGTACATGTTTAAAAGGTCGAAATGTACGTGGGTTGTCCCAGAATACCGTATAATCCAGTTATATCTTAAAAACTACCAAGTACAGTATGCCCAAATTATTATCGACGTTTAGAGAAATTATTTCTTGCCATACTAGCCAAGTTTCATGATATATCTTCCAAAAACATTCAAAGTGTGCACATTTGACGAGTACCAGGTGACGCTTTACGGCCGACAGAACGTCAACGTCAACACTCGCCCAAACGACGTCACGCTACCTCAGTTTTCCAAAGAACTCCCATTCGTGGGCTTTACACTTTAAAAAGTATACGCCAAAATTGTTATCAACTCCTTGGAAATATATTTCTTAACATACTGTCAATAATTCATTAAATATTTTAAAAAAATGACAGCTTGAGCTGACATTCTGTGCGGATAGTGTAGGAAGCGATCTGACGTAAGTTTTTGTTTCGAGCGGTCCGACTGATGACTTTGTTCCGCTCCCTTTCTGTGCCAAACAAAACGTCGGGGAATCTTAAAAATAACTGCCGAATTACCCTGATGTATTGTCTTGTGGATTTTACATAATTTATCGTGCCTCCGGATACTATTCTATGTTATATACGGTATAACACAATGCTTAGGAAATGGCAGTCACTCCGTAACGTCATCTGACGTTGTGATTTTTAACGCTTACATCGTTGCTATATTACTTCAATAACCCATCAAATATGACATCATCACCATGAATCATTGTATACAAACTCGCCAAAAGATGACAATTATTCTTATATTTATTTTGGCGCGATGCGGCAAAAACTGCTTAAGTATTATTGTCATTAAATAATTAAATTCATTTTTGTGATACATAATTTTTTCGTGCTGGCCGTAAACCGTTACCATGGATAACAAAAACTTCCATTTATCGAACACGACGTATACTATTATAAAATAATTTCGTCAAATACACGTGCTATGGTTGTAGAAATGTCAATGCAAAATTATAAAACTATATCATTATGTTGGAGTAAATAAATCAAGAATTATACGCTATCCTGGGACAACCCTCGTATATGAAGGACGAACACACCCCCTCAATGAAAGATATTTCACTACACATACATGTACGTAGGGTGTTCCACAATTAATAGGACTTTATTCATAGCAGGACGGCAAATCAAAAATTAATAAAACTCATTGTCTACAATTAAATTTTGATCTTTCACGGATAAATATGCGAAATATCAAAGAAATTGGTTGAAAAACAAGAAATTTATTGAACCTTGAATATACTATGTACCATGGAGGCGGGTCGCACCATGACGTTATTATGACGTCGCATTTCAAGCACAGTATTTTAACATAAAGAAACGTTTAATATTTTTGCTTATAGTCATTTTGTGACTTTCTAAACATATATAATACCACTGTTCCGATTGTTTAAATATGTTTCCGTACCCCTGTTCACAAAAATGTGCTGCATTGATGTTAGAAATTGCTCAAACATTGGAGCGTCTATCAATGTACTAACAGTGTTTATAAGTCAGTAATATAGTGTACTGACTAATATTAGTGTTTATTAACGTCAACTTAATTATCGATGACCTCATCGGTGTTTATTTGTAAGTTCATAAATCCGCGATATGTAAACAATTTGAGCCAACAGAACACACGTAGCTGCTTAATGCCACTACGTTATATGTATTCTAGCGTTTCTTTGGTTAGCACTGCTGGTTTTCCCAATGTACACCATTATTTGGCAATCGCGCGGATTCTGTTTATTGGCGTTGACGTCATTTTCATCCATGACGCGCTTAGATACGTACACTATATTACTGACTTATGAAAAGAACACGAGCGATTTCTTCGAAAGTTTGCATGCGCATGTTAAAGTCATCCACGTAATGTCATACAATTAGGCGTCAAATTTTATCAAGTGGTTATTGGGATATTCACATTTTTAATAACAATAGTAATGACAAATAATAGTGTGACCCGCCTTGGCGTTGTATGGTTTCTATGACAAGGCTTTGCATGAGCATCATTAGCAACAACACAATTCTGTTGCTACCAGTATATAGAGCCTACATTGCTATGCATATGGGACAAATTTCATTAAATTGTAATTGTTAAGTAAGAGGTTATGAGAAAAGTCCTATTATTTCTGGAACACCCCTCGTACATCTATGAAGAGCAACTTACTTAAAGAGCCGCAAATATACTAGTATGCTATTGTTTAGAGACTGTACATGTTTAATTACGAGGGTCAGTCAAGAAAAACTGAGAGTTGTAAAATTAAGCCTTCAAAATGTATTTACAATTATATTTTTTACCAATTATCGTCAACTATTATCCATTGCTGATATTCTGATGAATTCAGGGATCGGATATAGGCTTATAAATAATGTTGCCAAGCAACCAAAGAATAGCACTAAAGGGTATGCGTTCGCGCCAGCGACTGGGAGACTGATTTTGTTGTCAATACGAACGTATATTTCAACTTTATATAGCGTAATTTAGTACAACTAACATGTGTATCTAGTAGAATCGTATATATCAAATAATAATGGGCGTTTGCTACAGAATGGTCACTAATGTTGTATTGTTTAGTTGCCTAGCAACAATTTTACCCGTATTTTATCGATTTTCTCGACATGTGTTCTTTGCGTTGCCATGGTATTCTAAAACTAATCACTGAATTCAAAATTTCTGCTCCGGAGGATTATGATTGTATCTAATGGAGTCCAGTGACCATAATAGAAATAAAAAATATAACTTCGCGTTTGAAAAACACCATGCGTTCGTTTGGGTGGGTAAAATTGTGATCTCAAAACCAAAAAATCAAGTGACAATTAATAGTTCCATCAGGTATATTTTCTATATTGGAGGAACAAATCAACCATAATTAGGTATATCTGATAGATTAATGTATTACAAAATAAAAAGTAAGTTAGAAAATGTTCGATATAACTTTATGTTTCCATAGCAACGCACCATTGTTTTCTACAGACAGCGCGAACGCATGCCTTCGAGTTGTCTTCTTCGGTTGCCAGGCAACAAGAATCAAATTGTCATACCCAAAATTGGTATTCGCCATGACATCGATGAGATACCATATTTCACGATAATGTATATGCAATATATGAATACTTATTCTCCTGATCATTAGTCACCAACTCTCAGTTTTTCTTGACTGACCCTCGTATAAGTTATAGAGCGCTTGTTACACAAGATATTTGCTGCGCATACTGAGCTGGGTTCACAAGTACGATGTTTGGGCTGATGTTTGGACTGACGTTTGGGCGGATGTTTGGACTGATGTTTGGGCGGATGTTTGGAGTAACGCTTTGGCTGTCGTTTGGGCGGATGTTTGGACTGATGTTTGGTGGATGTTTGGACTGATGTTTGGACTGACGTTTGGACTGATGTTTGCGTGGATGTTTGGAGTGACGCTTTGGCTGTCGTTTGGGCGGATGTTTGAACTAATGTTTGGGCTGACGTTTGGTCTGATGTTTGGGCTGATGTTTGGAATGATGTTTGGGCTGATATTTGGACTGACGTGTATGTCTAGTGAGTAACACAACTGGTCCAGTAACAAAGGGACTATAATTAAAAGTTGCCAGTTTCAGAAACGTCAAATTTCGTCAAAAGTCATGAAGGGATGAATACTATCCTGCTAAATAACCAAAGGAAATATATCTGCCGTTTACATTTATCCACAAAACTGACATCGGTGCAACGGGTTATATGGTGTGCGGATACAATGGTGAATCAAGCGTAGTGTAAGATATTGACTGTATTGTTGTTGTCGTTATATTTGTACACACATCTATCTTGGTAACATTGTTAACATTGTCGACTAGAGGAGGGATATATACAGCAACACTTCCATCAGTACGTGATAGATAGTATTTACGTATTTGAATCTTTTATGGAACTCTGTCTCGGCTTCCATGGCAACGTATCGTGTGACAAATAGTTAGCATGTAAGTAGAGTGTACCTAAAATATAACTCAATTGTCTTCGGGGACTTTGGTAGCAGAAGTTAAATGAGAACTTCACTTGATATGTTTCCAATATTCCAGACTTTTGGCAAGAGAAAACCATAAAATTACGTTACTAATGTGAAATGTAATTAAGTTGTAGATAATTGCACTTTAATGTGTATATAGATATTTCGATGAAGAAATGTTTCGTTCATAAAGCTGTCTCTTGCAGTTTATTTCAAGTGGCATTGTGCTTTTAGATATTCTCTGGTACTTTTTCATAATTATATTTGCTCATATTTTTTTAATATTGCATAATATAAGTACACTTTAATTTGTACTACTTCAGATGTTAATGATTCAGCTGTAATAAAACAGACTAAATGACCACCAGTATTTTTCATTTGATACATGGGCTTCTCAATGCATGCTGATTATCTCAAGTGTATCAGTTCTAGCACTCTGGGTAATGAATTCAGGTCTCCGTCTGGAAATTGAATAGTAGATAGTGCCCAAGACAATGTAAAACTTTTTAGTTATGTATTTAGTTGCGCGATAAATTCTATATGAAGTCAATTTTATTCAACGTTTTCTACGGGAATGTCGTTTTATTGTTCACTGCAATGCCCCATTTATAAGCGTAATAAGATTCATCATGTTATTTTTTCCTTTTGCGAGTGACAAGTTAAATCAAAGCACTGACAGTACTGGTGGGGCGATGCTTTTGAAAAGGATAAATTTAAGGGCATCGCTGTAAATCTACATAATTATAAGGTTTAAAGGTTGTAGGAGGTTATGATCATCAAGGAGAGTAAACCATGTTAACGTTTTTAAATGAGTGGTAAACTGAGTTTGTTGTTACCTAATAAAGCACAGAGATGCAACGTTTTGACACGCGTCCTGAACCTGCACAGTAATCACTGTTCTATTGAGCCATATAGGCGAAACGTGTCACAGGCAAATGCAATTAACGTTGGCTAGTTATTTTGTCCATTTTCATAGAGCATTGGAAAGAATCGTTTTGTCAGGAATATGACTGCATTATTCATGGGGAAACATTCACGAGCAAGCGTTTTTTTACACAAAACACGCATGTCTCCCACAGCTACTGCAGATAAATGCACTTAGATAGCTGCCCATACCACGAGACCTTGATTTTGAAAAGAGGTAGCTGTAACATGTGTAACATCGAGCATAACCGGGGAACTCCCGTGACGTCACAGCGCACACCAGACTAACTTTCGTTTTTGATTGACCGATGACCTGGTGTTCGTATCGAATGCGGGATGGATTTTTTATCCAAACATGTTGTTTTATGCGTGATTTATTATTGTCACTTGATTGATTTCTGCCAGAAATTGCTGGATGTTGACTCGTCCGTAATAACGAGCGGACGAGTTATTATTTGTAGAACTGTGTGGTTTCTTGTCTCAATCTTTCAGTGTATTGAGGAGACGGGAACCAAATTTTTACATTTTGCCAATCGGACTTTCTCGGTTATTTTCATTGGACCCGATGGTAAGAGGTCAGAGACCACTATTGCATTTCATATAGACCTACATTATAGCATTAGTCCCAAAATCAGTTCTGAAAATCGAGTATTGGCACAAAAATCAATATTCATTTCTTTAAGAAGTTCATAAATGACAAAAATACCCCAGTATGTCACAGCCACACTTTTCGCTGAAGCATAACGTCGTATCAAACTAGCTTATCGTATGGAAACTGACTTATGTGTGTCTGCATCAAACAAATGTACGGCCAAAAGAAATGGATATTGTGGTTCTGGCCTTCTGATGATATTCTGAGAAAGATGGCGCGTAGGTAGGAAAATATTATTTTTTACACCGACTACTTTCGTTTTTATTGAGTTTATGCACGGAAAAAAGGTATGTTTAACAGTAACTTATAGCAAAATACCAATCCAAGGTTTAGGGTTTTGGCAAAATACGTGGTAATTAGTGCTCCCAAAACCGAACTATCATTTATTTTGGCATTATGTCTGATTATGAAACAGGGATGTTGAAAAGTGTCTGATCTTTCCGACAATACAATAGAACTTAATCTTAAAACAATATCATTTATCTATCGTATCTATACGTGTATTCCTAAAATGGTTATAAAGTGATTAGTGATTTCATCGTTAGAACATTGTTCAAAGCGAATGTAACGTTAGAATTGTTGAAATATTTACAAATGTTGTACAGGAAACAAACAATGTTCAATTGTGACGTATAACGAACTTAATGAAGCGAATAATTCTCCACTTCTGGTGAATCATATACATATATACATATTACTATGTTAACAGTTTCTCTAACAACAATGTTTGCGCAGCAATAAAACAACAACAAGACCAAACACCACCAATAACTCGGTCATACGTACAACATGATTGCGTACCATTTAATTGTAACATTGATTGATTAGCGACATATTGCAGATGTACAACGATGTATTACGAGTTCCGTACAGGTTTTGTAAAGTACGAAAGTCATGCGAATGACATCTCAACATGTCCCATCAAAATGCATGTTATAATATGTTGTACGTAATAGAACAGTGAAAAAAACTCAACATTCGTTTAAAGACTGTTTTAGTATAAGTAACGATTACTACCTGTACAAGAACTTTTAGATCTTTGGAATGCGAGGTTCATAAAAACTGATTGAAAAATAATAACTGTTCAATCTCTGCCCGTGAAATTGTCTTTTTTCCAAATTTGTGTCAAGTACGATGACACGTAGTTGATTGTTGTATGTGTTTTAAATAGTATCTAACATTACACAGTGCCCATGTACACAGGTTTATAGTATCTAACATGACACAGAACCCATATACACAATGTGATAGTATCTAACATGACACAGTGTGATAGTATCTAACATGACGCAGTGTGATAGTATCTAACATGACACAGTGCCCATGTACACAATGTGATAGTATCTAACATGACACAGTGTGATAGTATCTAACATGACACAGTGTGATAGTACCTAACATGACACAGTGTGATAGTATCTAACCTGACACAGTGCCCATGTACGCAGTGTGATAGTATCTAACATGACACAGTGTGATAGTATCTAACCTGACACAGTGTGATAGTACCTAACATGACACAGTGTGATAGTATCTAACCTGACACAGTGTGATAGTATCTAACATGACACAGTGTGATAGTATCTAACCTGACACAGTGTGATAGTATCTAACATGACACAGTGTGATAGTACCTAACATGACACAGTGTGATAGTATCTAACCTGACACAGTGCCCATGTACGCAGTGTGATAGTACCTAACATGACACAGTGTGATAGTATCTAACCTGACACAGTGCCCATGTACGCAGTGTGATAGTATCTAACATGACACAGTGTGATAGTATCTAACCTGACACAGTGCCCATATACACAATGTGATAGTATCTAACCTGACACAGTGCCCATATACACAATGTGATAGTATCTAACCTGACACAGTGCCCATATACACAGTGTGATAGTATCTAACATGACACAGTGCCCATATACACAATGTGATAGTATCTAACATGACACAGTGCCCATATACACAATGTGATAGTATCTAACATGACACAGTGCCCATATACACAATGTGATAGTATCTAACCTGACACAGTGCCCATATACACAGTGTGATAGTATCTAACATGACACAGTGTGATAGTATCTAACCTGACACAGTGCCCATATACACAATGTGATAGTATCTAACATGACACAGTGTGATAGTATCTAACCTGACACAGTGCCCATATACACAATGTGATAGTATCTAACATGACACAGTGTCCATATACACAATGTGATAGTATCTAACATGACACAGTGTGATAGTATCTAACCTGACACAGTGTGATAGTATCTAACATGACACAGTGTGATAGTATCTAACATGACACAGTGTGATAGTATCTAACATGACACAGTGTGATAGTATCTAACATGACACAGTGTGATAGTATCTAACATGACACAGTGTGATAGTATCTAACATGACACAGTGTGATAGTATCTAACCTGACACAGTGCCCATATACACAATGTGATAGTATCTAACATGACACAGTGTGATAGTATCTAACCTGACACAGTGTGATAGTACCTAACATGACACAGTGTGATAGTATCTACCCTGACACAGTGCCCATATACACAGTGTGATAGTACCTAACATGACACAGTGTGATAGTATCTAACCTGACACAGTGCCCATATACACAGTGTGATAGTATCTAACCTGACACAGTGCCCATATACACAGTGTGATAGTATCTAACATGACACAGTGCCCATATACACAATGTGATAGTATCTAACATGACACAGTGTGATAGTATCTAACCTGACACAGTGCCCATATACACAGTGTGATAGTATCTAACATGACACAGTGTGATAGTATCTAACATGACACAGTGTGATAGTATCTAACATGACACAGTGTGATAGTATCTAACATGACACAGTGTGATAGTATCTAACATGACACAGTGTGATAGTATCTAACATGACACAGTGTGATATTATCTAACCTGACACAGTGTCCATATACACAATGTGATAGTATCTAACATGACACAGTGCCCATATACACAATGTGATAGTATCTAACCAGACACAGTGCCCATATACACAGTGTGATAGTATCTAACCTGACACAGTGCCCATATACACAATGTGATAGTATCTAACATGACACAGTGTGATAGTATCTAACCTGACACAGTGCCCATATACACAATGTGATAGTATCTAACATGACACAGTGCCCATATACACAATGTGATAGTATCTAACCTGACACAGTGCCCATATACACAATGTGATAGTATCTAACATGACACAGTGCCCATATACACAATGTGATAGTATCTAACATGACACAGTGCCCATATACACAATGTGATAGTATCTAACCTGACACAGTGCCCATATACACAGTGTGATAGTATCTAACATTACACAGTGCCCATATACACAATGTGACAGTATCTAACATGACACAGTGCCCATATACACAGTGTGATAGTATCTAACATGACACAGTGCCCATATACACAGCGTGATAGTATCTAACCTGACACAGTGCCCATATACACAGTGTGATAGTATCTAACACGACACAGTGCCCATATACACAATGTGATAGTATCTAACATGACACAGTGCCCATATACACAGTGTGATAGTATCTAACACGACACAGTGCCCATATACACAGTGTGATAGTATCTAACATGACACAGTGCCCATATACACAGTGTGATAGTATCTAACATGACACAGTGCACATATACACAGTGTGATAGTATCTAACCTGACACAGTGCCCATATACACAGTGTGATAGTATCTAACCTGACACAGTGCCCATATACACAATGTGATAGTATCTAACATGACACAGTGCCCATATACACAATGTGATAGTATCTAACATGACACAGTGCCCATATACACAATGTGATAGTATCTAACCTGACACAGTGCCCATATACACAATGTGATAGTATCTAACATGACACAGTGCCCATATACACAATGTGATAGTATCTAACCTGACACAGTGCCCATATACACAATGTGATAGTATCTAACATGACACAGTGCCCATATACACAATGTGATAGTATCTAACTTGACACAGTGCCCATATACACAATGAGGCGGGAACATTTTAGAGTGTTTATTTTTTTGTTTGTTCCGAACATTATTCTTGATTCCACCTAACCAAATTATTATAAGACTGCCTGTTTGAATGGTTGTTATGCCAACGTATTAAGTGACATAGTGGTTGTCTATATAGTGTCATGTTACAGGTATTGTTTTCATTTTTCAATACAAGTTGATGTTTATTCATATTTTATTCTAAGAATAGATATATCAGTTGACTGTTTAGGATACATAAAATGTCGAACAAATTTATAAACTTCGCCAAAACTGTAAGCCTACACATACAAGACGCACACTGTGTCGGAAATAGAACAAGTGTATGAAAAATGTTCACGTACATGACACAGTGCAGATAATTGAAATTTTGTGTTTATGATAATAAGTATCATTATTGCCAACGATAATTGAACTAATTGGTTAACATCTCATTAAAGTCTGACTACTTGTCTAAGAACATTTGAGATGACGTAAGCCACCTGCCCCTGTTATATATTGCCAAAACAAATTAATATAGTTTGTTCATGTAGCATGCTGAAAGCATCCGGAAACTGTCAGAAAGCATGTTCTTATGTATTTATTACAACAGTTACTGTTTTATTGATTTTATGTTCGGGACAGTCAATAATCCGCTGTGATGTCCAGCAATAAAATGTCCAGGGTAGGAAGAGAGCACTAGTGTAGCACAACACTATCATTGTGTTTTGGTCTGGGCTTTATTATACCAGTACTCGAGAACAAATGTCAGATGTTTGATATGATGTGATTGATGTTCTCATGAGATTAGATGCCCTTGATATCTAGTGAACATTTGAATAGCAACATCATTATGTTCTGACCACGTACTGAGTGATTAAGTAATATTAACTATATTTATCGATTACTTTTACATGTCTGAAGATTATAATTACTAATTGATTTGAAGTATCCAGTTTAATGTTGATCGTAAAACAAGTTCTTACAACGTATAAATAGATATCATGATGATAGCCGTTGCCACACGATTACGGCGGACAGTTTAATGTTAAGTTTGAACAATCTCGGAAAATGTGTGCCATTGTTTGCGCTGATCGTATTCAGAAAAGGAATCGCTGGAGACCACTTTTTGTCTTTCTTATTACATGTTATAAACAGTCGTTGTAACCCCCATGAGCATATCGGTATATTAGGAGTGGTTGTTAAATTAGGACGACCGTTCACACAGCTTTAACTCTAAATACACATTAAAGTCCCATAAAGTCTCAGAAATAGCAATATTTTACTAACAAATACGACCGTGAAACATTGGTAGGTTATAGAGCTCCCCAAATGTCATAGAATCAGCATATATTTGATCTATGTTGACTTTTATCCTAAGAATAATAATCTCCGCAAATCGCCAATTTGTAAACAAAGGAGTATTTTGTCCACCACACAAAATACTCCTTTGTTTACAATCTGAAATCGACGGGTCGTTCCGAAGACAGTACGTAAAGTTCCGTAATATATCGAGGACACATATATTGATGACCAATTTATGTGAGTACATGTATATGCATTTAAATAAAAGTCAAATACCGACCGGTATCCTCCGGTACTGGTAATCGCCGGTATCCTATTGCACTATATTGTATAGGGTAATCGAGTGTAATATATCACGGGTGAATTAAAGGGTAGATTGTTTTCATTAGGTTATAATATAACATTATTGAGAAGTAAAGTGTCTATTTAATAATGTTTTAGACCTTACGTCAACTAGACCCCGGTACTATGCGGAAGGGATGCTGATTACAACATGCTCGTTTCGGGAACCCTTCAAGTTCATTTAATAAAAAGCATGGAAACTGGCGAGAATAAGTAACATGGGGCGCGCTGAGGGTGTCAGAATGACAAAAATCCAGACATGTATGCTAAAACGTCATTTTGAAAAATGCGATATTTATAATAACATGGGGTTTAGCTCGAATTAGTGCGAGGAACTTATTTTCTAACAATAAAATTGGACAGTATCGATCGAGGTTTCGATTATTTGTATTCTTCTAAAAGCAATTTGTTAAAAACTAATTTATAAAGACACGTGGCCAATCAGAAATTCGTTCAATGTATGCATGAATCTGACGTCATGAGCGCGTTCCACATGGCTCATTCTCACAAAAAGTAGTGTTTTTAAGAAAAGTCAATCAACAGGGAACAAATTCATATACCAAGTACGATAATATTCCAAGCTGTTTACGAGACCAACGTGCAAAAATATTTGCCGTTACGCATTGACGATTTTTTACATGAATAAGCCATTTTATTCCGGAAATCGATAAATTAGTGCGTGGAATGAACAAATTACACAGCCTAAGATTTATTGATATAATATATCAGATGACATAATGTTGTTTTAGGGTGGCCTATTAGAAATTTGGTTAAGTGTATAGACGATGCCGAACTACTATCTGAACCTCTTGGTAAACTGACGGCATCGCATCCGCTTCCATTCGAGATATACGCTGATGACCCGGCATCACTTCTTCCACGATCAACTGGTGCCTTTGGTAACTTTTCGCTTTTCGGCTTGTGATCTTAACATAATCGACATAGCTTCCGTGTGTAGAACTCATCCCTTCGGTGTTTTCGGGGAGCTTTTGGCATCGATTCGACTTTGGAAACCTTTCGGGATGGCTACATGATTACGAAGCCTCACAGAAAGCGTCCCGAAGATGTGGATTGAATGTGGAATGATGCGAACGGGTTCCATAACATCACGAGGACATGCCGAACCATCGCGATCTGGCAAATTTCTGCTCAGGGAACCCTTCCGGTCCTAGTGGACGGCAGGTCTTAGACATTTTAGTTTAAAATATAAGTATAAATATTTTATGAATATTTTAATTTCTGTCAATCCTGTTAAAAACTGCCGCAAAGAAGCGTTGGCTTTAACAGATGAAAAAGTGTAATATACAAGTAGCACATAGTTAAATAGAAAACTTTCACAATGTTTGTGAATAAGTAATACCAACTGAGTTATAACAAAATCTACTCTATACAAGGCAATATACAGTATGTTTAACCAGCGAAAGTTTCTATAGTTTCGAAAAGATACCGGCGGACACCGAGATTTAGTACTCGCCCACGTATGTGAATAACTTCACGCTCGCGTGCACTCGGTACTTGACGAAAATAAGCTCGGCGTGTATAACAGTAAACAAAACATCAGAATGAAAGGCCAGAATTATCCATATTGTGTTAGTCAACTTATTGCTGCACAGTAATCAATATTTATAAAAAAACATAATACATTCTCGATAAGTAACTCATTTTGGGCACAAAATATGACTGCTTTTGAGCGTTAATGGGACTTTAAGGTGGCAGGTAAATTATGAACTTTCATTGCTCGGTCAATATATCTTACAGGACAGTTAACTTACTTTTCACTATACATGTGTGTAAATATATTCATCATCGAATCTAGAACGTACATATCGATGGCTTAGAACCAGAAGGTCGTAACTACCACTTACGACCTTATAAGACTCATACATATTTAAAATCTGCTTCACAAGGCGCTTCTTATGAGCCTATTTTCATGAAAATCAGAAATTGTCATGTTGACCAAAATAAAGTTTTAAAAACGTGTTTTGCCATAGGTAAAGAATAAATTACAGACAGTTTTCTCTTGTTTTCTCAATATATCGATTTGGTAGTTACGACCTTCTTGTTCTAAGCCATCGATATAACAATATACTACATTTACCCTATAACTTCAAATAAAATAAATGCACATATACAATTAATAGGTGGTGTTATTAAATTCGCATGTCATGACTAATACAGGGGATTTTGTAAACACAAGAGTGATGTTTGGTCGAATGGGGTTAAGGCGGAGGAATAAAGCAACTAGTTTTTGTGCAGTTTGGTATTTTCACCGGCATGGGTTTAGGTGGGGCGTTCTGTAGTTCAATGTAACACACTCTGATGTGCGGTTGTGACCGCGTTGTAGTCGTAAGGGCTATTGCTTATTTTCACAATCAGTTTTTGGGGAGAGGAGGGCTGAGGTTGCGGAGTGTGGGGAGAGAATGACTGAAGTAGCGGAGTGTGGGGAGAGAATGACTGAGGTAGCGGAGTGTGGGGAGAGGATGTCTGAGGTAGCGGAGTGTGGGGAGAGGAGGGCTGAGGTTGCGGAGTGTGGGGAGAGGATGACTGAGGTAGCAGAGTGTGGGGAGAGGATGTCTGAGGTAGCGGAGTGTGGGGAGAGGATGTCTGAGGTTGCGGAGTGTGTGGAGATGATGACTGAGGTAGCGAAGTGTGGGGAGAGGATGACTTAGGTAGCGGAGTGTGGGGAAAGGATGACTGAGGTAGCGGAGTGTGGGGAAAGGATGACTGAGGTAGCGAAGTGTGGGGAGAGAATGACTGAAGTAGCGGAGTGTGGGGAGAGGATGTCTGAGGTAATGGAGTGTGGGGAGAGAATGACTTGGGTAGCGAAGTGTGGGGAGAGGATGACTGAGGTAGCGGAGTGTGGGGAGAGAATGACTTGGGTAGCGAAGTGTGGGGAGAGAATGACTGTGGTAGCGAAGTGTGGGGAGAGAATGACTGTGGTAGCGAAGTGTGGGGAGAGAATGACCGAGGTAGCGGAGTGTGGGGAGAGGATGACTGAGGTAATGGAGTGTGGGGAGAGAATGACTTGGATAGCGGAGTGTGGGGAGAGGATGACTGAAGTAGCGAAGTGTGGGGAGAGAATGACTGTGGTAGCGGAGTGTGGGGAGAGAATGACTGAAGTAGCGGAGTGTGGGGAGAAAATGACTGTGGTAGCGGAGTGTGGGGAGAGAATGACTGAAGTAGCGAAGTGTGGGGAGAGAATGACTGTGGTAGCGAAGTGTGGGGGGAGAATGACTGTGGTAGCGGAGTGTGGGGAGAGGATGACTGTGGTAGCGAAGTGTGGGGAGAGGATGACTGAAGTAGCGGAGTGTGGGGAGAGGATGACTGAAGTAGCGGAGTGTGGGGAGAGGATGACTGAAGTAGCGGAGTGTGGGGAGAGGATGACTGTGGTAGCGAAGTGTGGGGAGAGGATGTCTGAGGTAGCGGAGTGTGGGGAGAGAATGACTGTGGTAGCGAAGTGTGGGGAGAGAATGACTGTGGTAGCGGAGTGTGGGGAGAGGATGACTGTGGTAGCGAAGTGTGGGGAGAGGATGACTGTGGTAGCGGAGTGTGGGGAGAGGATGACTGTGGTAGCGAAGTGTTGGGATAGGATGACTGTGGTAGCGGAGTGTGGGGAGAGGATGACTGTGGTAGCGGAGTGTGGGGAGAGGATAACTGTGGTAGCGGAGTGTGGGGAGAGGATGACTGTGGTAGCGAAGTGTGGGGAGAGGATGACTGAAGTAGCGGAGTGTGGGGAGAGGATGACTGAAGTAGCGGAGTGTGGGGAGAGGATAACTGAGGTAGCGGAGTGTGGGGAGAGAATGACTGAAGTAGCGAAGTGTGGGGAGAGAATGACTGAGGTAGCGGAGTGTGGGGAGAGAATGACTGTGGTAGCGGAGTGTGGGGAGAGGATGACTTGGGTAGCGGAGTGTGGGGAGAGGATGACTGAAGTAGCGGAGTGTGGGGAGAGGATAACTGAGGTAATGGAGTGTGGGGAGAGAATGACTTGGGTAGCGAAGTGTGGGGAGAGGATGACTGAAGTAGCGGAGTGTGGGGAGAGAATGACTGTGGTAACGGAGTGTGGGGAGAGAATGACTGTGGTAGCGGAGTGTGGGGAGAGAATGACTGAAGTAGCGAAGTGTGGGGAGAGAATGACTGTGGTAGCGAAGTGTGGGTAGAGAATGACCGAGGTAGCGGAGTGTGGGGAGAGGATGACTGAGGTAATGGAGTGTGGGGAGAGAATGACTTGGGTAGCGGAGTGTGGGGAGAGGATGACTGAAGTAGCGGAGTGTGGGGAGAGGATATCTGAGGTAATGGAGTGTGGGGAGAGAATGACTGAGGTAATGGAGTGTGGGGAGAGAATGACTGTGGTAGCGAAGTGTGGGGAGAGAATGACCGAGGTAGCGGAGTGTGGGGAGAGGATGACTGAGGTGATGGAGTGTGGGGAGAGGATGACTTGGGTAGCGGAGTGTGGGGAGAGGATGACTGAAGTAGCGGAGTGTGGGGAGAGGATAACTGAGGTAATGGAGTGTGGGGAGAGAATGACTGAGGTAATGGAGTGTTGGGAGAGAATGACTGAGGTAATGGAGTGTGGGGAGAGAATGACTGTGGTAGCGAAGTGTGGGGAGAGAATGACTGTGGTAGCGAAGTGTGGGGAGAGAATGACTGTGGTAGCGAAGTGTGGGGAGAGAATGACTGTGGTAGCGAAGTGTGGGGAGAGAATGACTGTGGTAGCGAAGTGTGGGGAGAGAATGACTGTGGTAGCGAAGTGTGGGGAGAGAATGACTGTGGTAGCGAAGTGTGGGGAGAGAATGACTGTGGTAGCGAAGTGTGGGGAGAGAATGACTGTGGTAGCGAAGTGTGGGGAGAGAATGACTGTGGTAGCGAAGTGTGGGGAGAGGATGACTGAGGTAATGGAGTGTGGGGAGAGAATGACTGAGGTAATGGAGTGTGGGGAGAGAATGACTGAGGTAATGGAGTGTGGGGAGAGAATGACTGAGGTAATGGAGTGTGGGGAGAGAATGACTGAGGTAATGGAGTGTGGGGAGAGAATGACCGAGGTAGCGGAGTGTGGGGAGAGAATGACTGAGGTAATGGAGTGTGGGGAGAGAATGACTGAGGTAATGGAGTGTGGGGAGAGAATGACTGAGGTAATGGAGTGTGGGGAGAGGATGACTGAGGTAATGGAGTGTGGGGAGAGGATAACTGAGGAAATGGAGTGTGGGGAGAGAATGACTTGGGTAGCGGAGTGTGGGGAGAGGATAACTGAGGTAATGGAGTGTGGGGAGAGAATGACTTGGGTAGCGGAGTGTGGGGAGAGGATAACTGAGGCAATGGAGTGTGGGGAGAGGATGACTGAGGTAATGGAGTGTGAGGAGAGAATGACTTGGGTAGCGGAGTGTGGGGAGAGGATAACTGAGGTAATGGAGTGTGGGGAGAGAATGACTTGGGTAGCGGAGTGTAGGGAGAGGATAACTGAGGTAATGGAGTGTTGGGAGAGAATGACTTGGGTAGCGGAGTGTGGGGAGAGGATGACTGAGGTAATGGAGTGTGGGGAGAGAATGACTTGGGTAGCGGAGTGTGGGGAGAGGATGCCTGAGGTAATGGAGTGTGGGG
This sequence comes from Spisula subtruncata, assembly GCA_963678985.1. Lineage (NCBI taxonomy): Eukaryota > Metazoa > Mollusca > Bivalvia > Venerida > Mactridae > Spisula > Spisula subtruncata. The sequence goes on from OY787661.1 coordinate 25,331,940, forward strand.
AGAGAATGACTTGGGTAGCGGAGTGTGGGGAGAGGATGACTGAGGTAGCGAAGTGTGGGGAGAGAATGACTGTGGTAGCGAAGTGTGGGGAGAGGATGACTGAAGAAGCGGAGTGTGGGGAGAGGATAACTGAGGTAATGGAGTGTGGGGAGAGAATGACTGAGGTAGCGGAGTCTGGGGAGAGGATAACAGAGGTAATGGAGTGTGGGGAGAGAATGACTGAGGTAATGGAGTGTGGGGAGAGAATGACTGAGGTAATGGAGTGTGGGGAGAGGATGACTGAGGTAATGGAGTGTGGGGAGAGAATGACTTGGGTAGCGGAGTGTGGGGAGAGGATGACTTGGGTAGCGGAGTGTGGGGAGAGGATGACTGAAGTAGCGGAGTGTGGGGAGAGGATGACCGAGGTAGCGGAGTGTGGGGAGAGGATGCCTGAGGTAGCGGAGTGTGGGGAGAGGATGTCTGAGGTAGCGGAGTGTGGGGAGAGGATGTCTGAGGTAGCGGAGCGTGGGGAGAGGATGACTGAGGTAGCGGAGTGTGTGGAGATGATGCCTGTGGTAGCGGAGTGTGTGGAGATGATGCCTGTGGTAGCGGAGTGGTCTGATTTCGTACGTCACAATGTTATGTGATGGCATCGTCTCCTGTGTGTTGGAATCTAACTATAGCAGCAGGCTTTATGCATTTGTAACGGATCATTAGTATGATGATGGTGTCGGGCATTCTAGATTTTTGCAATTAAATAATAAAGCATCTTTGACATTGTTGTGTTACTGTTTCAGGTAAAACTAACGGTATCACAAGAAAACATACTTGAAATGTCGGTGTGATGTCCATAAATATTTTACTAAACATGTGGATTTGATCAGTCAATAAAAATATTTTACAAACGATCAACAATAGTGCAGTGACATAGAGGGAAGCCCAGAAAATATTGCATTTATGACGAGCGCACGTGTAGGCCTATGCTATCACATTCTTACTTACGTACACACGATAAATACAATAGTGTACGTGGTCATCTTTACCGTCGTCCAATACTTATATTTACCGCGCACAATGAAACACATTCCTAACCCATTCAGGTTAAACAGTTAAATAGTAACTGGTGCATATATATATATATACTGTTCTGTATGTCCATTAACTTACCTGCATAATTGTCGAACACATTTGGAACATGTTGCGATGGAAACCTATTGGTTGCATAGTTCATCAACATGCTCGTTTTACCAACTTTGTCGTCACCCAGTACGACACACTTGATCAAGTCACCCCGTAACACCACCATGGCTTTAACACATACATATACCACGTCGAGAAAACCTCCAAGTTTCTCGATTTAAGATAAGTCAGACATTCTTTAATCCACGTGCTTTTGTATTCCCTGGATGTCAAAACTATTTCGGTTTTAAAAATCCATGATTTATACTTGATTGTATTGATCCTTCCGAATAAATTGTTCAATATCTGTGTTGTTACCTACATGGCCTATAAACACACACTTTGGCTACCTTCAATTAACGAACATTCACTGAGCGATCAAGCGATCATCGAGCTACTTATTTTCATTAATTAATTAATTAATTGTCAATTAATTCATTTGAAGCATATTCATTCACACCGCTTTGAGTCGAAATGAAACTGCTAGATTTATCAATCCATTATATGTATTAATTATCATGAATTAGTGTCGACAATGTGTCAACAGATCAAAGATCATTGTAATGAGACATAGATGAGATGTACTCAAGTTGTTACAGTCCCTATAGACACCAAGATATCATATACTGTCAGCGAGAAGTCGTCAAATGTATCCACATCGTTTATCAGCGAAACTCTCGGTATGTTTACAATGAATCGTCAATATATAAGCATTAGATTACTCCTTACAAACATAGATTAATGTCATATTATATTTAATATATCCAGTGCAAAACACACATACAGTGTACTTTATCATTATACTAGTATCACATAAAAATCTAACCGCGCCTAACAATCCGATAAATTGTCATTTTCGATGAAGCGTTTTGTCTTCATTAGTCCGCCCACAATGCTTGATGTCCATGTAATGTGCAAACAATTTTCATCAGACGGTACATCTCCACGGTAAGATTATAAAGTTTCCGTAGGTAGATGTAATACTTATCGCAATGTCAACGATTTGTTTCATCAGAAACTCATATCTTCGTTGTCCCACACCATGAAATCGCCCTCGAAATTTGAACACTGATAATCGAGTTTACAATAACATATTTATGCAAGCTAATACTTTACAAATTGAACATAATTAATATACAGTCGAGTAAAATCTGGCTTAAACGTAGAGCATTGTTTTTAAATGTTCAATTTGAAAGAATGTTGGTATTCCGCAGTACATTACAGTCTGGTTTATTCTATACACTCGCGGTTCCATCTTGCAAACATTAAACCGTTACAGCAGCACGTTCAACATTACATATCCATCAACACCTATAGCATGTATCTACTTTATGAACTTTATTTCTAGAATTGATGTGTTTTAAAGATTCATAACACTATCTATCAAGTTAGATGCAGGTTTTTAATGCTCTTATTATTTTCATATCACATTGTGATATTTGAACTGATTCTATTTAGTTTCCTCTAAAATGAATTAAATATACACGAGTGTATAATTATATACAGTTTAACGTACAGTTTATTTTCAGAAATTAAGACATTATGCCCATGGTTCATATTTACAATTACAAACAGAAATGTTTTTTATATATATTATAACAAATCTAAATATATACAAAGTTAGATATACGATATGCATAAACAATCTCAACATCCGGACCACGCTATCAAGTCACGTTTAATTTCGCATTTCAAAAAAATCATAACCCTTTCCGTCGTATAATTATTGTAAAGGTTACAGTTATCTTCAATCTAGATCTACATGAATTTCCTGTTTTCTACACTTTTCACGTTGTATCAGTGTTGAATAATCTGCCCGGAAGGTGTAGCGTCTTAAAATATCCCCCGATATCGGAACTTATAATCTCAATGTTTTGCATACAGAGCACCTGTTTGTTTTATTGATTGCATTCTGTGAATTATTCAACACAACATTGATGTTGTCTCTCATAGATTCGTGTTTCTAAATTGTTACAAGTGTCTCACTTTAAACAGTGTTAAAAAAGTTAAGTTACAAATTTTCTAGGGCTCTTTTTTTAGCTGTTAGACCGCTCAAGCACCCTTTGACATTTCAACTTCCCATGGTCATTGGGCTACCTATGGAAACCTACACTCGTGTCTCCCTAGGGAGACTATTTCTCTCCTGTGGCGTGGCAGCCAACATCGATCTACGGCGCCTAGGAATAGACAGGTACTCACAGGTACCATTTTACACCATGCTGGAGTGGAGCATGTTGTTCTTGCTCAGAGAAATTAACCAGTGGTCCAGAGGGGTATCGAACCCGGGACCTCTCGATCCCGAAGCATGCGCCCTACCTGTAGACCACCGCTCTAATAACCAGATAACATTGTATACGAGTAAACTAAACTACCAGTAATTGTGAGCATAACTGGGACGTTGAACTTCAACACCTGTATTAACATGTAGGTAATTAAAACGTATCATGAGCAGTTAATTAATTACCATGTTTATGTATTCAGTATTAAGTTATTCGTATTTTTTTCAGTTAATGAGAATTCGCATTCGTATAAAAATACGAATGACGTTATGAAAAAAAGAACACAACAAAAAACTTCTTTCTGTTAGAAAGTTTTAGATCATTACGGTCAACTCATAGAAGAACATTTTGTCACTAGGGGTCACATTTTGGTATGGTATTTAGTGACCCCGGGGTCAAAACAAGTTCACTATGTCAATTAAATAAGTTTTTTAAATTAATGGTATATCTTTATGAAATGTTAGGTCATTCAGCTTTTCGACATCTAAGACTTGGACATTTCATTTTCTCGTTCGGTTATGTGTTGGGATTGTGGCGTGTGTTTGTGTTATTTGATGTTTTATTTAGGACTATACACGTGCATATGGGTGGCACGGTGGTCGAGTGGTAAGACGCTTGACTCCTGATCGAGAGGTCCCGAGTTCGATTCTCGGCTGGGACACTTGGTCATTTCAGCAACGCTATTTAGTGTTTCCCACCCAACTAGAGATGATCCTGGTTGGTAACCCAGGGGTAGTCTCGCGTGTATCGGTGCTTTACATCGGGCACGTTAAAGAACCAAGGAATCTATTCGGCACGAGCTAGGGTATCGCACCCGGATACCTTGTATCTCACCTCTGTCTCTTAACATGTGCCTTAATGCCCCAGAGTGGGCCCTGCAAATTACACGGAAGAAGAAGAAGATGGATCACGGTAAAGTGCTTACAATCCCATCTCTGTTTATTGTAAGGTAAGTATGTGTTGGAGACAAATCGTGAACATTCTAGTTTATTTATTAAATTAATACCCTTTGCTCACTCAATTGTCACATCCAGAGTTTGTCATAAAATCATTTCCCTTCGAACCCTAAAATATAGATGATACCCGAATGATTATTTTCTGTTGAACCTATAGGCATAGTTTATGCTGACAAGTCACGGTTCATGTAATTATTTCCCTTTGCAAACATACCAATCGAAAGTTGTTCGTGAAATTATTTCCCACTGTACCATCAACCATACGCCAAGTCCAAAGTTTATCATACAACTATTTCCCTTTGCACTCTTATACTTTAAATACCGCCAAGTACAAAATATAATCTAGCTAATGTTGAAGATAAAGTGATGATGTTTGATGTATAAAATTTATTTTTACTGTCTGTAGCCAGACTAACTGTTAGCATGTGCTTGCCAAAGTTACAACATACTGAATTCCCATATTACAGTTACTTTCACATTAGCCAGGTACGGCTGAAAATTTGAGAATGGTTATTACAGGATATTGATTGTATGACTAATGTACAGAGCCTGAAGTTATTGTAGATAGTTGCTTTACGTTTTCATTTATATCGCTGATACGTGTAAGTGCCATAGTTAAAGCCTATGTATACCTCACTTACATTAAAATAACCGACAACGTTTTGTGGGCGTGAGTTGAAGCATGCGGGGTGAAGTGCTGTTCGATTTGATATTTTTTAAAAGGACGAAAAGTTTAAATGAGAGGAAGAAGTAATTCATCAATGTTTCCTTTTTACTCGAGTGGAAGCACGTACAACTCGCGTACATGAGCACATGAACGTATGTCTCTTATATCTGTACATTATAACTTATCACCTGTCAACCTATTCTCATCACTTTCGTACACATACAAATACATCTCCATTCAAAAAGTGTGCGTGTCATACAAGTAACATTCAATTTTAATCAATTAGACCATAGTTCTTTCATTTTAATTCACACTTGGTGTGAATGATTTTACATGTAGCTTTCTGTGTGAAGAAAGGATATGTAGCAATAGGACAAGACGAACACTATACGGTGGATTACCGTTCATTGTGTAAGTGACCTAGGGCCAAAAAGGGTATCCACCTTTAAGACAGAACACGTTCCAAATGTTCACACAATTATACCTAAAATAAAATTTAAAAAAAGTTGCATAACTAATGAATGTTATGATATAAGGCAGAAAGTATGTAAGCAATTCTAAAATGTGAAACAATTTATTTATTTTAAATCTGCCTTAATCAGCATTATACAATGGTTTTATTTTAAGATGAGATCAATTATTACCCTTCCTCTCAGGTATGGTACGGATAGTTTGATTCTAACCTCATTGCATTAATATATTTCAAGGTATGCTTTGAATATTACAAGTCGAGCCAACCGTTCAATAGATCGGCCCTTCAGATTTGTGTTCGTATGTCGAGCCTGTTTGTGATACTTTCCGGTAAAGAATAAAACCACAGCTAATTACGGGTATATTGGAAAGTCATCGGCTGTTCCTTTTTTTCAAATAGAATAATTTAGTTAAGTTACACAGTGTGTAGAATCACGTGATCAAATTATTTGAAATGAATACCGTTTTACACTCAAAACTTTTGCGATTTCGTCCGCTAACGGTGAGTTTTTTCTTGATTATAGCGATCGTGCACTTTATACAGCCTAAAGAATATCTCATTTATGTAGGAACACTAGAAAATTACCAATTTTGCTAGATATCTTTAGCTGTTGTTAACTAATGCTCGACCAAATTATTACACTCGGTTGGAAACTTCATCTGGTCGAGCATCGATTAAAAACAGCTAAAGATAGAGCGCACTCGGTGCTTTCCGGGTATTCTTACATATACGGGATGTACTTTAGGCTATATAATATAACATAACCATATAAAATGCACGATCGTTATTATCAAGAAAAAACTCACCGTTAGCAGACGAAATCGCAGTATTTTGAGTGTAAAACGGTATTCATTTGATCACGTGATTCTATTGTGGGGTCGGTGGCCTAGAGGTAGGGCGCGCGCTTCGGGATCGAGAGGTCCCGGGTTCGATCCCCCTCTTGACCACTGGTTAATTTCTCTGAGCAATACCCACATGCTCCACTCCACCATGGTGTAAAATGGTACCTGTGATGACAGTGTCTATTCCTGGGCGCAACAGATCGCCCAAGGGAGACACGATTGTAGGTTTCCATATGTAGCCCAATGACCAGGGGAGTTATACTGTCAAAGGGTGCTTGAGCGGCCTAACAGCTGAAAAGAGCCCTAGAAAAGTGGTAACTTAACTTTTTTTACACACTGTTACCAATGTAAGTAAAAAATGGATAGAATGTATAAAATCAAGTTTCTTCAATCTATACGCTGCGATGAACATGATAAAAGAAGCATAACCGTGTGTTGTTGTGTCGTTTTCTCTCACAGCGGTTTCTTCCCTTATTTCAGGTCGTTACGAACGTTATAATGACGTAACGCACGCAACTGAGTACGTTCGTAATTTCGTACACTCGCTGTAAAACAGTAGTTGATACTTCTTTCTATTTCACTCGATACATTACATATCATATACCAAACTATTCATTATAAAATTGTCTACTATGTCATTTTAATTTGAGTTCATGTAGAATAGTATGTAGCCGTAGAATTGGAGACAATGCCCGACAGATGTACAAAAAATCGTGTGCAATTTGTAACACAAAATATTAGTCGTCGGCATAAAATAACAGCCGTTTTATTCAAAATATCATTAAATTTGTGGGATACTTCACTGAGTGACACCAGAAGTGACGTGTTTTAACATACTATCGTGAAAAATCACGGGTGCAAAAAATAAAAAAGTTAAATAATAAACTGGTAACACGAAAAAAGTGCAAATTTTAAAAAAATTGCAGAAAATTTTCCGAAGACGCATGATTAATACGCAATTATTTTTTCATTTTTATAAATAAAATTATTATGATTTCGTTTTTAAAATATTATTTTTGTTTTATTATAGATAATAAAATCCCAATGCATTCTAGCCAATACTTATCGAGATTATTAGAATGAAATATGTGGAGGAAAATTGTCCTACTCGCTCGTTTTAGCGATACGTTGTGGCACAGACTATTTTCGAAACTTAATAATTTTATTATAAGTCATACAACGTACAGTTAAAATAAAATTTGAAATATTATCAGAGTGAAATCTTTACTTTTAAAAATTCTATACGATTGCTCTTAAAATAAGTCCGACACACTTGATTCAATGTGTGGAGGAAGATTGTCCTACGGCGCAATTTTGCGACGTTTTGGACGTTCTATGCAACGCGAGTTTTTATAGTGGACGAACTACATGACCAAAATAATTATTTTTAGCGATATTATGCATAGGCATGCAATGCATTTTGCACCCGTAAATTCTAGAACAATGTGGTGTTTTGTTTTTCATAAAACTGTACATAGATAAGTGCTTTAGGGGTTGAAAACGTGAGTGAGTAAGATACTTGTCAGATAGACAACGAGTGATACAATTGAATAAGCGTGACATTGAACAAGCGGGAGAAATTGCTACCGAAAGACACCCAATATTTTTTAATTAAATCCGATGTTTTTGACAGATAAATGTATTGTAGTTTTCGACATGGTAAACATTTGCAGAATTAAACAGTAATGTTTAGATCATAAGACTAGTATTACGAAGAGTAAGTTATGCTGACGTAACATGACGTTACACAAACGTACGCAATACCGTGCGTTACGTCTATCCACTCGGTAGTGCTTTACGTTTTATCATTGTCTGCTGAACGCACGTCCTCCGTTCGTAAACAAGGACCTGTTCCATTGACGGTAGGTTAAGCGGGGTATCTGATTTACACATTACTAGCCTGTAAACATTTTCTAATACTTTCTAAATACTGCTGCCATTTGAATTTGATGAGAGAAGCAACTGTCGCTCGGTGTGATTGCTGCTATATATCAGTAGGACTTATATCAGTGTAGTAGCAGTCCAATAGTCTCGTGTTGGACATTGTGATGTACATGTATGTCTGTGTCTTATCTTTTCTTTGTTAGTTCATTATTGTGTCGCTCATGCAAGTCTGCTTCTGTTGAGTACATGCTTCTCTGTTCGACCCGCTAGTATGTATATTTTGATAGACTTCTCTGTTCGACCCGCTAGTATGTATATTTTGATAGACTGTTCGACCCGCTAGCATGTATGTTTTGATAGACTTCTCTGTTCGACCCGCTAAAAAAGTGTCTCCCATACCTGCTTTTTTGCTATTTGCTGTCAAAGTTTTTCGCGGTTTCTAACGACGCTAAATTTGAACATCCGCCAGTGGTGGTAACCTCCATTTTGAAGAGCTACAAATCCTTCAGAGCCTACTGATATTTAGTTTCTATGATTTTTCAAAATATTAAACACCTTCTTTGTACAAAATAAATACAGAATGGCGTCTTTAAAATACCAATTTAATTTTTGGTGCCCATAAATAAGCCCTACACTAAAGATTTGATATTTTGAGGGGACCCCATCATCCCAATATATCCCCTGCCACCTTAAGTATACGGCTTTTTAAAGGTAATTTTGATTGTACGAATCATTCCAACGGACTCGTTGTGTAACGCATTTGAGTAGCATAGTTTGTTTGTTTACGTTTTCACGCACGCGCTAATTAACATTAGAGTCACTGAATCACAATGTTTGCAGTGCGTGTATTATCAATCATGTTAATAAGCTCCGCCCCCAATACTGTAGTTCAGTTCAGTTCAGGTAAATTCCGCCGCTAGGTATCGGCGCACTTCTTTTGAAGGCGGAGTCTATTTTCGCTAGAACTATTTGCCGCGTATTGATTTTGTAACGTCATTTAGTCTCCGTACGAAGAAAAATAAACCAACCTAAACTGCGTTTAAAATGTACGTTCGAGTCAGAATGTTTAATCTGGTTTCATAAATCTAACTTAGTATTGAATATATGGTTAATGTATTGATGGTTTATATGTAATTTTAATGAATTGACGTGTTTGTTATGATGATTAAAGGACGTTGTAACGAGTGTAAATGTTTAACTTATCAGCAGACTTTAAAAAGGGAAACAACTCTTTTGGCATATACCGATAGTCTCCCTTTGTTAGATTCGTGATGCATTTATTTCTACTAAATAACATCTACGAGTATATACGATTTTCGGACTTGAAAAAAATAATTACTTATTATAATTTATCATTATGTATAACACCTCCACACCTTAATGTTCCCATTTGAATATTATATTCATGAAACCAGATTAGATTCATGTTAGATTCATTTTGTCATTTATGAATTAATCAAACAAGTGAATACTGATTTTTGTGCCAAAAACTCGATTATAAGAACTGATTTGGGGTGATATCCATGCATGAACAAGGCTGATTGGGCTGGTTTCAAAAGTGATATGAAGGTGTTTGGTGACAATTATGCCAACTCGGCCAAAACTGACCCAAATGCGTCATGGAACAGCTAAAAGGCAGAAATATAGACAGACTGTCACCCCTAGACATCCCCACCAGGTCATGCACTGGAGTATCGCCTTCCATCAGTACTTTCAGTACTTTGATTATGAATAGTTACTATGGTTGATTCTCCCATGTCGCAGGGAATTCACCTCTTGAAAAGACCTTATTGAAAAGTTTACATAGAACGGGCAAGAGAATATCCAGACCGTACATGAAGAATTCAGGAATAAGTGACTCCGGTCCTGGTGATTTTCCTTTTTGTAGACATTTAACGGCTCTTACCACTTCGTCAGCGGCTATTTCGAAATTGAATATATAGTTCTCTGTTTCGTCTGCAGGTTCAATTTCATCAATATATATATATTCGTTGATATTATCCATACTTATAAATTATTCTGGTAGATAGGGTTTGGTAAAGTGGTAAAATGGTCAAGAGAGACAACAGAGAAACGGATTACTCGACAGTTACTGACGGAGAAGGTACGTCGCTTTCACTGGAACCACTCTGCTGAAGGTACGTCGCTTTCACTGGAACCACTCTGCTGAAGGTACGTCGCTTTTACTGGAACCACTCTGCTGAAGGTACGTCGCTTTCACTGGAATCACTCTGCTGATGGTACGTCGCTTTCACTGGAACCAATCTGCTGATGGTACGTCGCTTTCACTGGAACCACTCTGCTGATGGTACGTCGCTTTCACTGGAACCACTCTGCTGATGGTACGTCGCTTTCACTGGAACCACTCTGCTGATGGTACGTCGCTTTCACTGGAACCACTCTGCTGAAGGTACGTCGCTTTCAGTGGAACAACTCTGCTGAAGGTACGTCGCTTTCACTGGAACCACTATGCTGATGGTATGTCGCTTTCACTGGAACCACTATGCTGATGGTACGTCGCTTTCACTGGAACTACTCTGCTGAAGGTACGTCGCTTTCACTGGAACTACTCTGCTGAAGGTACGTCGCTTTCACTGAAACCACTATGCTGATGGTATGTCGCTTTCACTGGAACCACTCTGCTGAAGGTACGTCGCTTTCAGTGGAACAACTCTGCTGAAGGTACGTCGCTTTCACTGGAACCACCATGCTGATGGTATGTCGCTTTCACTGGAACTACTCTGCTGAAGGTACGTCGCTTTCACTGGAACTACTCTGCTGAAGGTACGTCGCTTTCACTGGAACCACTATGCTGATGGTATGTCGCTTTCACTGGAACCACTCTGCTGAAGGTACGTCGCTTTCACTGGAACTACTCTGCTGAAGGTACGTCGCTTTCACTGGAACTACTCGGCTAAGTTGTGGAAATACAAATGTAACTGGCTTGTGTTATTACATATTAAGCTAGGAAATCTATCTTAACCAACAGTACTTTGTAGTTACTTACCGAAGTCTCAATGAAACGAAAACTTGATTCCCTTCAACGGAAAAGAAACATTGCTGTTGAGTCACCGGGTCCATTGGTATGTGTTTAATTTGATACATTACATAACCAGTCTTCCTGACAATCTGAAAATGTTATTGTGTAGTGAAACCATAATGCATACGTATAGGACATTCTAACATTGTACTTAAAAACACGAGGTTACCTATTTAACCATTTACAACAAGGGAATGGTTATCCGATTTCAAATAAACGTATCCAAACATTCTTAAAGTCACACAGAAAAGCCCAAAACTAAGGCATGGTTTCGAGTATTAATTGAAGATTGCCCAAGAGTACAGGTCTTAAAGTGCATACCGGGTACGTCTGATATAATCATACTTACATATTCTTCAAATTGTTGTCTGGTCATTACGTCCTTTTTATCCGGCAGTTTTATACATCCGTCAGTGATCGGGCATGTCCTTCCATGGCTTGTAAGTCCTGGTGCTCTATAAGAACGTCTGTAACAATAGTTAGATCTTCCAGATTTATACCTCGACTCACCAAATGGCAAGAGAAGCAAATACAGACACGCCACAGCTAGCGTTGTTTCCATGTTGGTGTCTGTTTCAAATATGTAATGTGTTCAGTTGTTAGCGCACGCACGTTCAAGTTAGGATAGTGTGCTAGTGACGTAGTCGTTAATGTATTAACAATATATTTTATACTTGGTTTTACACTGCAGTAGTGGACTCGCCCGCTGTGTCACTCTAACGTTGCCCTAAGCGGACTGTTTGTGTACTTAAAAATTGCATATAAAACAGTCGCTTCCTTCAACAGGACACTTAAGCAATGTAGATGCCCGAAGCATTAAAGTGCGCAGATGTGCCCTTCGTCAGAAAACAACCTATTTATGAGTAATATTTGTTAACCAACGCAGTAAGAGCAGATGTGCATATAAATGCTTCGTATATACACATGCATACGTATCGTGCACGTGTTCAATCGTAAATATGCAAGTTACGTCTCAACCGTTTGATCAATACATAAATAAATAAGAACAATGGTAGACAGTACGTAGCTTGAACAGCCTGAAACAAGTTTGTCTACTTAAATATATCATATAACAGTAAACAAGTGATACAATTAAATATAGAGTACTGTATGTTCAGAAAGGCTATACTGGCTTATCATGAGAGAAATGGTAGAGTGGTTACGCTGTCTCATTGTTTCGAATAAAAACAAGAAAATAGCAGCAGAATTGAATTTCCTTGGCAGTCCCCTGTTGGGTTTCATTGACATGTTATCTCTCTATCGTATTTGGTGGAGGATACCCTCAGGACTGAGGTGTCGGTGAAATACATTTATTGTATAAACATTTAAATTGACACCTTTCATAATCTATGTAAGCAAATATACCTTAAAGCTATTTTACTTAGAAGTAGAATGTATATACATAATTATACAACTTGTGGAACGTACGGAAAATGAACAGTTGTAGTATACAAAAGAATGAGCGATATAAAGAGAACAAAATCAACAGCTTTCTAAAGGAGGTTTACGTTGTTCTTGGTCTTATTAAGGACACACGCGTCTATTTGTAGTATTTACAGATCTCCCTTTCTTAATCAACATCTCAATATCTCCCAGATGCCAGCATTGAGAGATTTAGGAATGCGCTATATGTGTGTAATGTACCTCCTACTGAACCTATTCAGGTTGACATTATGAGTTTACTGATTTATTAGTTCCGTGTCTGCCACAGTAACAAACACACACGAAGTTCAATAAAAACGACCGGTCTCATCGATTTAAGTTGATTAAACCGTGTGTCTGTGGAGAATACGACAAGCTGAACAGACATAAATGTATGCATAATTCTATAACCGTTTGTTCCAATCACCATTCCATAGTCACATATACGTACAACCTCCTATATATCTACCTTCGCTTTATGCGTTTAACTACTACTGCAGTTTGGCGATGTACGTCGCATACTGTTTTGAGTTCGACACGCATCGTTTTCGACTTGAAGGTTGATTGAATATTCCTATGTTCACTTGGATGTCAGGATGATAATTGTAATAATGGTCATTGTAAGGTAATGACACTGTAAGACAATAATAATCATTGCAGATATCGACATTGTAAGACAATAATGATCATTGCAGATATCGACATTGTAAGACAATAATGATCATTGCAGGTATCGACATTGTAAGACAATAATGATCATTGCAGATATCGACATTGTAAGACAATAATGATCATTGCAGATATCGACATTGTAAGACAATAATGGTCATTGTAAGGTAATGACACTGTAAGACAATAATGATCATTGCAGATATCGACATTGTAAGACAATAATGATCATTGCAGATATCGACATTGTAAGACAATAATGATCATTGCAGATATCGACATTGTAAGACAATAATGATCATTGCAGGTATCGACATTGTAAGACAATAATGGCCATTGCAGGTATCGACATTGTAAGACAATAATGATCATTGCAGATATCGACATTGTAAGACAATAATGATCATTGCAGGTATCGACATTGTAAGACAATAATGGCCATTGCAGGTATCGACATTGTAAGACAATAATGATCATTGCAGATATCGACATTGTAAGACAATAATGATCATTGCAGGTATCGCCGCGGTAAGACAATAATGATCATTGCAGATATCGACATTGTAAGACAATAATAATCATTGCAGATATCGACACTGTAAGACAATAATGGTCATTGCAGGTATCGACATTGTAAGACAATAATGGTCATTGCAGGTATCGACATTGTAAGACAATAATGGCCAATGCAGATATCGCCGCTGTAAGACAATAATGATCATTGCAGATATCGACACTGTAAGACAATAATGGCCATTGCAGATATCGACACTGTAAGACAATAATGATCATTGCAGGTATCGACATTGTAAGACAATAATGGCCATTGCAGGTATCGACATTGTAAGACAATAATGGTCATTGCAGATATCGCCGCTGTAAGACAATAATGGTCATTGCAGATATCGACATTGTAAGACAATAATGGCCATTGCAGATATCGACACTGTAAGACAATAATGTCGGGCAGATATCGACATTGTAAGACAATAATGGTCATTGCAGGTATCGACACTGTAAGACAATAATGGTCATTGCAGATATCGACACTGTAAGACAATAATGGTCATTGCAGATATCGACACTGTAAGACAATAATGGTCATTGCAGATATCGACAATGTAAGACAATAATGGTCATTGCAGATATCGACATTGGAAGACAATAATGGCCATTGCAGATATCGACATTGTAAGACAATAATGGTCATTGCAGATATCGACACTGTAAGACAATAAAGGTCATTGCAGATATCGACACTGTAAGACAATAATGATCATTGCAGATATCGACACTGTAAGACATTAATGGTCATTGCAGATATCGACACTGTAAGACATTAATGGTCATTGCCGATATCGACACTGTAAAACAATAATGTCGGGCAGATATCGACATTGTAAGACAATAATGGTCATTGCAGATATCGACACTGTAAGACAATAATGGTCATTGCAGATATCGACATTGTAAGACAATAATGATCATTGCAGGTATCGACATTGTAAGACAATAATGGCCATTGCAGGTATCGACATTGTAAGACAATAATGATCATTGCAGATATCGACATTGTAAGACAATAATGATCATTGCAGGTATCGACATTGTAAGACAATAATGGCCATTGCAGGTATCGACATTGTAAGACAATAATGATCATTGCAGATATCGACATTGTAAGACAATAATGATCATTGCAGGTATCGACATTGTAAGACAATAATGATCATTGCAGATATCGACATTGTAAGACAATAATGATCATTGCAGATATCGACACTGTAAGACAATAATGGTCATTGCAGGTATCGACATTGTTAGACAATAATGGTCATTGCAGGTATCGACATTGTAAGACAATAATGGCCATTGCAGATATCGCCGCTGTAAGACAATAATGATCATTGCAGATATCGACACTGTAAGACAATAATGATCATTGCAGGTATCGACATTGTAAGACAATAATGGCCATTGCAGGTATCGACATTGTAAGACAATAATGGTCATTGCAGATATCGCCGCTGTAAGACAATAATGGTCATTGCAGATATCGACATTGTAAGACAATAATGGCCATTGCAGATATCGACACTGTAAGACAATAATGTCGGGCACATATCGACATTGTAAGACAATAATGGTCATTGCAGGTATCGACACTGTAAGACAATAATGGTCATTGCAGATATCGACACTGTAAGACAATAATGGTCATTGCAGATATCGACAATGTAAGACAATAATGGTCATTGCAGATATCGACAATGTAAGACAATAATGGTCATTGCAGATATCGACATTGGAGGACAATAATGGCCATTGCAGATATCGACATTGTAAGACAATAATGGTCATTGCAGATATCGACACTGTAAGACAATAAAGGTCATTGCAGATATCGACACTGTAAGACAATAATGATCATTGCAGATATCGACACTGTAAGACATTAATGGTCATTGCAGATATCGACACTGTAAGACATTAATGGTCATTGCCGATATCGACACTGTAAAACAATAATGTCGGGCAGATATCGACATTGTAAGACAATAATGGTCATTGCAGATATCGACAATGTAAGACAATAATGGTCATTGCAGGTATCGACATTGTAAGACAATAATGGTCATTGCAGGTATCGACATTGTAAGACAATAATGGCCATTGCAGATATCGCCGCTGTAAGACAATAATGATCATTGCAGATATCGACACTGTAAGACAATAATGATCATTGCAGGTATCGACATTGTAAGACAATAATGGCCATTGCAGGTATCGACATTGTAAGACAATAATGGTCATTGCAGATATCGCCGCTGTAAGACAATAATGGTCATTGCAGATATCGACATTGTAAGACAATAATGGCCGTTGCAGATATCGACACTGTAAGACAATAATGTCGGGCACATATCGACATTGTAAGACAATAATGGTCATTGCAGATATCGACACTGTAAGACAATTATGATCATTGCAGATATCGACACTGTAAGACAATAATGATCATTGCCGATATCGACACTGTAAGACATTAATGGTCATTGCAGGTATCGACACTGTAAGACAATAATGGTCATTGCAGGTATCGACATTGTAAGACAATAATGGCCATTGCAGTCATCGACATTGTAAGACAATAATGATCATTGCAGATTTCGACACTGTTAGACAATAATGATCATTGCCGATATCGACACTGTAAGACAATAATGTCGGGCAGATCTCGACACTGTAAGACAATGATGGTCATTGCAGGTATCGACACTGTAAGACAATAATGGTCATTGCAGGTATCGACATTGTAAGACAATAATGGCCATTGCAGGTATCGACATTGTAAGACAATAATGATCATTGCAGATATCGACACTGTAAGACAATAATGATCATTGCAGATATCGACATTGTAAGACAATAATGGTCATTGGAGGTATCGACACTGTAAGACAATGATGATCAATACAGATATCGACACTGTAAGACAATAATGTTCATTGCAGGTATCGACACTGTAAGACAATAATGGTCATTGCAGGTATCGACACTGTAAGACAATAATGGTCATTGCAGGTATCGACACTGTAAGACAATAATGGTCATTGCAGGTATCGACACTGTAAGACAATAATGGTCATTGCCGATATCGACACTGTAAGACAATAATGATCATTGCAGGTATCGACACTGTAAGACAATAATGGTCATTGCCGATATCGACACTGTAAGACAATAATGGTCATTGCAGGTATCGACACTGTAAGACAATAATGGTCATTGCAGGTATCAAGACTGTAGGACAATAATGGTCATTGCAGGTATCGACACTGTATGACAATAATGGTCATTGCAGGTATCGACACTGTAAGACAATAATGGTCATTGCCGACATCGACACTGTGAGACAATAATGGTCATTGCAGGTATCGACACAGTAAGACAATAATGGTCATTGCAGATATCGACACTGTAAGACAATAATGGTCATTGAAGATATCGACACTGTAAGACAATAATGTTCCTTTCAGATATCGACACTGTATGACAATAATGGTCATTGCCGATATCGACACTGTAAGACAATAATGTCGGGCAGATATCGACACTGTAAGACAATAATGATCATTGCAGATATCGACATTGTAAGACAATAATGATCATTGCAGGTATCGACACTGTAAGACAATAATGGTCATTGCAGATATCGACACTGTAAGACAATAATGGCCATTGCAGATATCGACACTGTAAGACAACAATGTCGGGCAGATATCGACATTGTCATTGTCTATTGTGTAGTGAAACCATAATGCATACGTATAGGACATTCTAACATTGTACTTAAACACGAGGTTACCTATTTAACCATTTGCAACGAGGAATGGTTATCCGATTTCAAATAAACGTATCCGAACATTCTTAAAGTCACACAGAAAAGCCCAAAACTAGAGCATGGTTTCGCGTATTAATCAAACATTGCCAAGAGTACAGTCTTAAAGTGCATACCGGGTACGTCTGATGAATAACGTGATGATAATCATACTTACATATTCTTCAAATTGTTGTCTGGTCATTACGTCCTTTTTATCCGGCAGTTTTATACATCCGTCAGTGATCGGGCATGTCCTTCCATGGCTTGTAAGTCCTGGTGCTCTATAAGAACGTCTGTAACAATAGTTAGATCTTCCAGATTTATACCTCGACTCACCAAATGGCAAGAGAAGCAAACACAGACACGCCACAACTAGCGTTGTCTCCATGTTGGTGTCTATTTCAAATATGTAATGTGTTCAGTTGTTAGCGCACGTACGTTCAAGTTAGGATAGTGTGCTAGTGACGTAGTCGTTAATGTATAAACAATATATTTTATACTTGGTTTTACACTGCAGTAGTGGACTCGCCCGCTGTGTCACTCTAACGTTGCCCTAAGTGGACTGTTTGTGTACTTAAACATTGAATATAAAACAGTCGCTTCCTTCAACAGGACACTAAAGCAATGTAGATGCCCGAAGCATTAAAGTGCGCAGATGTGCCCTTCGTCAGAAAACAACCTATTTATGAGTAATATTTGTTAACCAACGCAGTAAGAGCAGATGTGCACATAAATGCTTCGTATATACACATGCATACGTATCTTGCACGTGTTCAATCGTAAATATGCAAGTTACGTCTCAACCGTTTGATCAATACATCAATAAATAAGAACAATGGTAGACAGTACGTAGCTTGAACAGCCTGAAACAAGTTTGTCTACTTAAATATATCATATAACAGTAGACAAGTGATACAATTAAATATAGAGTACTAGTTGTATGTTCAGAATGGCTATACTGTATACTGGCTTATCATGAGAGAAATGGTAGAGTGGTTACGCTGTCTCATTGTGTCGAATAAAAACAAGAAAATAGCAGCAGAATTGAATTTCATTTCCTTGGCAGTCCCCTGTAGAGTTTCATTGACATGCTATCTCTCTATTGTATTTGGTGACGGATACCATCAGGACTGAGGTGTCGGTGAGATATATTTATTGTATAAGCATTTAAATCGACACCTATCATAATCTATGTAAGCAAATATACCTTAAAGCTATTTTACTTAAAAGTGGAATGTATATACATAATTATACAACTTGTAGAACGTACGGAAAATGAACAGTTGTAGTATACAAAAGAATGAGCGATATAAAGAGAACAAATTCAACAGCTTTCTAAAGGAGGTTTACGTTGTTCTTGGTCTTATTAAGGACACACGCGTCTAGTTGTAGTATTTACAGATCTCCCTTTCTTAATCAACATCTCAATATCTCCCGGATGCCAGCATTGAGAGATTTGGGAATGCGCTATATGTGTGTAATGTACCCCCCTACTGAACCTATACAGGTTGACATTATGAGTTTACGGATTTATTAGTTCCGTGTCTGCCACAGTAACAAACACACACGAAGTTCAATAAAAACGACCGGTCTCATCGATTTAAGTTGATTAAACCGTGTGTCTGTGGAGAATACGACAAGCTGAACAGACATAAATGTATGCATAATTCTATAACCATTTGTTCCAATCAGCATTCCATTGTCACATATACGTACAACCTCCTATATATCTACCTTCGCTTTATGCGTTTAACTACTACTGCAGTTTGGCGATGTACGTCGCATATTGTTTTGAGTTCGACACGCATCGTTTTCGAGTTGAATGTTGATTGAATGTTACTATGTACTTCACTTGGATGTCAGGATGATAATTGTAATAATGGTCATTGCAGATATCGACACTGTAAGACAATAATGGTCATTGCAGATATCGAAACTGTACGACAATAATGATCACTGCAGATATCGACACTGTAAGACAATAATGGTCATTGCAGATATCGACTCTGTAAGACAATAATGGTCATTGCAGATATCGACTCTGTAAGACAATAATGGTCATTGCAGATATCGACACTGTAAGACAATAATGGTCATTGCAGATATCGACATTGTAAGACCTGCTTTAGACAAATTATATGTCATTTCATCATTACGAGCTTCAGAACGCTTATACACATTATTATACAAAAAGGCTAAGTAATTGTCTCCATATAAATGGTAAATAGCATGCTCTGCCTAACACAAGTTATTTCTCGAAGCCTACAAAATCAACTTAAAACCACCCTATACAAAAATTAATGTTGTGATGCCAACGATATTCAATACAAATTGTCTCTGTGTTGTTATTTGCTATTGTTCGGTGATTATCATATTTGATCAAACTCAAATACTAAACTAGTAGTCTATCAAAAGTCATCACACCTTATACTCTACTCGTCAAATTGACGAAGTCCGTACTCCGACTATGTTTGCCTGTCTGGGATTTCCGGTTGTTTGGGGGTATGATGTCGTGTAGACCCTACAGTAAGTGCCATAGTTTCATGATGTCGGAGTGTGATGTCGCGTAGACCCTACAGTAAGTGCCATAGTTTCATGATGTCGGAGTGTGATGTCGCGTAGACCCTATAGTAAGTGCCTTATGTTCATGATGTCGTAGTGTGATGTCGCGTAGACACTACAGTAAGTGCCGTATGTTCATGATGTCGGAGTGTGATGTCGCGTAGACGATACAGTAAGTACCTTATGCTCATGGTGTCGGAGTGTGATGTCGCGTAGACACTACAGTAAGTGCCTTTTGTTCATGCTGTCGGAGTGTGATGTCGCGTAGACCCTACAGTAAGCGCCTTATGTTCATGCTGTCGGAGTGTGATGTCGCGTAGACCCTACAGTAAGCGCCTTATGTTCATGATGTCGGAGTGTGATGTCGCGTAGACCCTACAATAAGCGCCTTATGTTCATGATGTCGGAGTGTGATGTCGCGTAGACCCTACAGTAAGCGCCTTATGTTCATGATGTCGGAGTATGATGTCGCGTAGACCCTATTGTAAGCGCCTTATGTTCATGATACCGGAGTGTGATGTCGCGTAGACCATACAGTAAGCGCCTTATGTTCATGATGTCGGAGTATGATGCCGCGTAGACCCTACAGTAAGCGCCATATTTTCATGTTTATCATTGTGGCTTGTACTTAATTGTAGTATGTTATTTTCATTGTTTGTGTTTTGTTTATCTTTCTTGTTGTATGTGTGTTGTACGACCTGTTTGTATAGATTACTGAACACATTACTACAAATGTTTAAATAGAACTCGAACAATTATGTTGATTGTTTTTATACTTGTGTGACAAAATCGGATGCACTTTACTGTTCAAATATACGTGGAACATATTTTGTATTTAATTGGTATGAATCAATATACCATTATCAAAATATACAAATAGCAACCGACAGTTTGGTACCGATATTTCACTGTGTTGTAATACGTTGAAGTGGAATGTCAAAACATGTAGATATACTGTTGGTGAATTAAAACACATCGGTGAATATTACGTGTATTTGCAAGGCGGACTTCTTCAAAATGATATTTCGTGTGAACAATCCTACTATGAAGAAAGTTTTTTGTTTTGGGCTCATAATATTATCATTGAGTGTAGTATTGATAACAAATCTGACAAAACTGGATTTAATGAGCACATCTCGAACAGTCACTTCTTCGGAAAACTTACATGTGACAAAATACAAGCGTTTACCCCATGTACTTGTTGAACAAGAACAACCTACAGATAATATATCTGAATACTACAACCTTGACAAAATTAAAACAACGTATGCCGACAAGTTTCTGATTTCTAATCCTGATTTATGCAGAGCTGCAGATGTTATAATCATAGTGCCAATAACAGCCAGAAATGTTAAAACACGTTACGCAATCCGGAATACATACGGAACAATGTCACGAGATAAAACACACCATATTGGACGTTTTCATTCCGAATTCACAGTTCGCCTTCTATTTGTTTTTGGTAGAACCAAAACACCAGAAGATCTAAAAATCATCAATAAGGAACACGACTTGTACAAAGACATTCTATTCATAGATTTTGAAGATACGTATTATACGTTAACTCGGAAAATTATCAATTCCTTCCGCTGGCTAGCTGAATTTTGCCCAAATATAGCTTACGTCATCAAGGCGGATGATGACGTTTTTATTAACGTCCCTTTGCTGCTGAACAAAGTTACAGACTTGAGCGTCGAGTCGCGTGATTTGCTGTTCGGAAAAATGATACAAGATGGGACGGTCCGGCGAAGTGGAAAATGGCTGTTATCAAATGACTCTTATCCATTTTCAATGTACCCCGACTACATTTCCGGTACATCATACACCATTTCCGGTCACCTGATGGCACCAATAGTGCATTATGCGCAATTCTTTCCATATGTAAACATTGAGGATGCATTTATCATTGGAATTATTTGTAACAATGTGATAGGGGCTACGTTGGAACATTCTGATCTCAGTTCTAAACACTCGGATATAACCCCGGATGCATGTGAGTTTGTATCATCAGGCCGCTTAGCACAGTCAAGTGTAGATCCAGACACCATGTTTACAATTTGGGATGCCCTGCTGGACTATACGAAACATTGTAATCGTTCAGTTTTGAACATTTAATCTCATCAAAGATGAAGAATTGTGTGAATATGTCGGTGTAACATACTCGTACACTTATCTTACCGAATATGTTGTTACCATGTCGTTATAATCATACATTTCATAACATTCAATCACAACGAAACTGCCCATATAGACAGATAGAACTATGAAAAGGTTTACTTAGTCATACATGACGATCGATTATGTGATAATTACTTATTACGGACATCGATTAGTGTATGGGCGAGGATTGTGTGGTAGTAATGGTGACAGAGAATCGAAACGTATGTGTTTTTCTATCTGCGTTGCCCCTTTCAAAAGAAGAGCGCCATATTACTAGTATTTGACATCAATTTGTTTGTATTGTGCATTAGAAACGTGTCTAAAGACCATGTCACACAGTGGCGAATTCTGTACGAGTTGTGGCGAGTTATAACTCGCTTAAATGTGCGCGAGTTGGTCCAGGACGGTTTTCAAGGCGACATTTGTTCGAGTTCTCTTCGACATTTACACGACATGAGTACGATAATAACACGAGTTTAACCGAGATATATACGACATCAGTTCGACAATCGGAGACATGTTCTCGAGATTTGTACGAGTATAGATGACTATGTACGAGTCTGTATGTCTAGTGTCGGGGTGATGACGTAGGATGTCGTGTGATCTCGCCGAATGTCGAGCAGATGTCGTAGACAAGTCTCCCAAACTCGGCTCAAACTCGTGTTATGTCGCAGAACGACTTTGTTTCGGCGACATGCTACGACAAGGGGCGACATGTCAACGCGATGTGTACGACAGTGCGCGAGATTGTCACGACATTTCCTCGACATGTGTATGAGAAGTAAACTTCGGCGAGAAGCGGCGAGAATTTTAAACCGTTTAAAATTCTCGCCGCACACTGGCGAGTACTGGCGACATGGGGAGACATCTCTGCGACGAAGAACGACGTCATACGCACGATATTTACGCGACACTGGGCGAGTTGTGGCGAGTTATAACTCGTGACAACTCGTAACACCAACTCGCCACTGTGTGACAGGGTCTTAAGGAATGATGTTACTTTTATTTACTTGCTTTATATATAATGTATATGACTTTGTATATTCCAAACCATTAACATGACTTCCCTGTTTCCAATTGGGAGTATACACTCATTAAATGATATAAGTACACCAACACAGTACATAACGATATGTGCATACATGCTTGCCGATCAGTCGAATGTGTTTCAAACATTATCTCCAGAACGAATGAATCTAGGATTCTAAAATTCTAAGTGGAGATTGTTCATCTTCCATAGACGACCCCGACTGTGACCTCTAAATCTACAACAATTTCTCGTCCACAGCGTAGCAAATATAGGTACTTAAATTGTAAAACTTCACAAAGAGGTTGTTGATCATTTGCAGTAGACTCATATAAATTATGAGGTCAATAGCTCAAATGCCAAGGTCGTGATGACCTTAATAACACTAGCCGTTTTTACTGACACGAGGCGTGTGTGTTGCACCACCTCTCTTGTTTTTTCTGTTATCGGAATGCTTCAGGTATTGTGTGTTTCTGATGTGAGTGTTGATGGACAGTCCAGTTAGGATATTAGGCAAATGACGTAGCCGTTTATGTGTACCCAAAATATTACAACCATTGCCAGAGCAGGTAGAGTTTAGTTTAGCATTAAAATGTGGGATTGATGATAAAAGCATAAAACTTTGCATGATAGTACACTTGTTAAATGTTATAAGTACACCAACATGTAATGCGTATATTATTTATATTCTACATGATATCATGACCATTATGACGTGGTTTCGACTTCCCGTTTACTATGCGGTCCCTGTCAGGAAACGTATCCAGCACCACAGTACGGCAACAACTATGGCTGCAGGATAAATCAATTGAACAGTAACAGACGATGGTTGGGATTGATATTTGGCTCTTAAACATTTCACTTTGGGCCATAATCTTTTCCTTGCTTGTTGTATTTCCTGGGGATAATCCCGATCTATGGCATATGAAGTGCCTGCTAGCTGATAAGCAATACACATACAACTGTCCACATCTTCACTGAACCTGACCAATGTCGCTCTTTTACGTGACGGACTACGTTGCTGTAATTGGCTTGGTTTTACAACCGATTCTACACATACTTCATTCGATATCCAAAAATTGATACATGAACTCATACACATGATCACGAATGCTTTTGCCCTATTCGGACAGACCGTATATCAACATATAACGGTTTCAACTTTTATAGTCTCGATATTCAACATTTTATAATTCAGTTGTGTAATGGCTGCCATGTTTGTGTTTACACGTTGGTCTAATTCTGTGACACGGATATTTGTACACTCAATATTTTATTTAATCTCGTTACATTTTCTGGAGAGGCTTCCAAATTTGAAATTTTGTTAAATAGTACAGTCAGTTTATCACCCGCACTCATTTGCTCGAAAGCATCAATATCCACACTGCCAGTCGCTCCTCGTTTACGTTTACCTTTACCTTTTATACATGTCCACCCTGCATTGTCACATTGCTGGCTATTGTGTCCACCATTATCACTAAAACGGTCCCCGAATAAGTCTTCATTTTCCATTTCTATAGATGCATTTAACGATGTCCGGGTGTAAAACTTTTTTTAAATGTTGAGGACTGCATTTTAAACAGTTTTATTCTATTGTTTACCCATTAAGACAACTACATGTGAAGTTTAAAACACTTTTATTGTCATTTAAGAGAGTAATTACTATTTTTATTTCCCTAAACCCAGCGTAAGAACGTACTGCAAAAACAAATGTAGGCAACTGCATGATAAATTAAATAATTTTGCAACAGATGACACAATAAAAACAAGAATGTGTTTAAATCTAATGATAATGATTATTTCTTCAATCAAATGTGTAAAAATGATGGTTGGTCTTATATTACATTATTGGTTATATTGTGTCGGACTTGCGTTCAATTTTCAATATTTTTGCGTAAATTTATGCGACTACTTGCGATCTTTTAGTAAAACACACTTACGAATTTGCGTAAAGTTGATATCAATGAGTAAATTTACGCGACATTTACGCATTGTTAGTAAAACAGTGCCCAGGATCTTGTACGTAATTCTAAACAGTAAATATCGATGATTTTATCTAGATGGTATATGGCTGTCTCCATCCCCCTTGTTAATTGGTCAAAATTACAGTCGAAGATTCGACTACTGACCATACACTGGAAGAAGAAGAAGACTAGTAACAGACTGAGAGCTAGGTACGAAACGATCCTTTCAGGCCCCTACATGAAACAACCATTAAACAGATGTACGGGTCTAATTATGTCTCTACCACACAAAACAATCACATTATCTACCATTAATCATGTTTTAGTTATAAGATGAGGTACTTTTGCTTATCAGCCGCGAGTTGGGTGCCATTGTCACTCGTTGTTTTGATATTCATCAAAGCTAATTAAAGTAACGATGCTTGCTAGAAAACGAAATCTACAGCGAGATATTACTGATTGTTCTAATGTGACCATCATAACTTTTAAATACTTACCCGCAGTGAATGGTACGTGCTAGTGTCTATATAGCATATAGTTTCTGATATAACAAAACAAAAGCACAACAATTGAACCTAACTTGAACGTTTAATACCTGTCAGTCTAGCTGTTAATATATTGAATGGGTGAAAATTTGGGTAAGTCAAAACTGTAGTTTGTAAAATACTTTCGTAGGCATGTGATTAAACAGGCAAACCTTCCTGACAGACAGGAATTTGACAACGTTATCAACTCTTAGTCCCAGAGAATAGACGCTGGTCGGTTTTAAGACCCGGGAATTACTACACGGTTATGTGTCCCAACCGCGGAAATTTAGGCAGTCAGAATCGTCTTCAGGGTGGGGATTTAGATGTCAACAAATTAAAAATGTCTTATTCTTTTTAGATTAATTGAACCCAGTGATCTTGTTTTGACCCCACATCACCCTACAAAGGGTTGTTCTATGGTTTGACCTAGTATTCAAGAGTTTGACCACCAACCATGACATTGATTTAGTAGATGACTATTGTGACCAAATTTCATAAAGATTAGGCTCTAGTGACAACACAAGCTTTATATATGGTGTTACCAAATGATATAGTTTTAAACCAAATTAACAAACTCAACCTTCAGATATTTTAGACGATCATTGCGATCGATCAATATTAGGGCAAACATATGACTTGTAGTGTCTACACATGTTTTATCTATGATTTGACCATATGACCTAGTTTTAACTCCATATGAACCATTATCTAACTTGATAACTTGATAACTTAATATAGTACAGATGATCATTGAGACTATATCACCATTTTAGGTCAGAATAAATAGTATCTAACTGTTGCTGGCAGTGTCTACACATGCAACTATACAAATAATTTGACATATTTTATTCAAAGGATCACTGTGACCAAGTTTAATGAAGATTAGACCAAAAGCAATTGTGGAGAAGGTGGGATGAAGAGTGGTCACAGGTGTGACAGATACATCTGCAGAATACCAAGGTACAGTTTGTTCCAAAGCCCATCAGGGCGAGGGCACCAACACTCCAGAGGGACTCTGCAGATGTATTAACGTGAAAATGCTTGCGAAAACGCTATTATAGCACAAACACTTTATGAGTAGGATTTTCAAAATTATGACACTTAGTCGGGAAATATTGTGCGACGGCGGGAGAACAAACGCGACGTCACTTAGCAGATGTTAAGTCATATACAAGTTTTTGTTATGAGCACAAATACCAAGAAAACAGTGACATTGGTGGTTTGTTTACATTTATTATTTTACTATCACAGAGTATTGATTAGTAGTTAGAATTAAAATGTGAATTACAGTTCATATGACGCTGTAAATCATTTATTTTTGTCGGATGGGTCGTGAAATGAGCATACTAACTTAAAACTGGACACCAACAGTGCGTGAATCCTTATATTAATATAATAGCAAAATCACATAGCTCGTACAACAGTTGATACAATAACGATTCTAATAAAGTGTAGGGGACTTCTATTCTATACCATACTACAAATATAGTATGTCTCATATTTTATCATTTCATACTGTGTAATATCCTATATTTATTATAGGCTGGTCAGTGGTTTAGAAAGATAAATGAGTTAAAAGTAACAATTAATTCACCACTTCCATTACATTGCAGAAAAACAATTTTGACAATGATACGGGGTGTTACGTAATTATGAAGTCATAACTGTCACATTATGATATTTTTTCATAAACGTGATTTTTGTAATTTATCTTTACAATTTTGAAAAAGATTTTAACTAATTGTAAACTATGTGTTAAAATATATTCCACTGGTACTCTTAGAAATTGGATGTTCATAGCCTACCATAAAAATATTTAAATGTATGCTCACTCAGGGTGACCACAGAAAATGAAGAATAAAATTCCCCAGAAAAGGAGAATATTAACATAAAGCTAGGCTGGGGGTCAAGCTCACCTGTAAGTTTTTTTGAAACAATGGTTCAATTTAGTGCATTTGCGTTCTAAGAATGAATATGATTTGGTATTAAACAGGACATGTTTCATAATATTATTATCTATAACAACATGTCGTTAAAACATCTTACTATAGTTCTTGCACAAGTGGCAAATTTCCGAGAGTTAACCAACTGTTTAGTAGTACTATTTAACAAGTTACATAGAAATGGCTATAAGGACCTGGCAAAAACTTTATCTTACAATTTCTTTCTTCAGTGTATATGCAGCTTTTCAACAGCTACATGATTACATGTTTATCAAGATTAAAAGTTATTTTGCACATTTGTTACTTTTCAGCGAGAACAAAAGGCAAAGCACCTCTTATTTCTCTCATTTAAATTTTGTTTTGTACAATTGCCTGCCAATTCCCTGATGTTAGCCAAATTTTGAAATTCCCGCATTTTCCCCTGCAGGAAGTTTATTTCTGCTTAACCTATTTTCTAGAGTTTGTGGTCACCCTGCCACAGAGAAAAAAACTGGAATAAACAGCTTCAGCCACGCTATTCATCTGAGAGAGAACATTTGTACAATAATAAAGGGAGTAAAAGCTGGTCATGGTTTTAATAAATGCCATAATTCACAGTACCGTATATTTTAATAACCATACTTTTACCTTTTACTAGCTATCACTGTTCCTTCGAACTTTTAACTTTGTTTTTCACTCCTATTCTCTTTTACTTTTAACTTTTTTTTACTTTACTCACACCACTTGGCGTGCATTCAATTGCCTGCACATAATCTCCGCGAGGGGGTGATGCAGTATACATAGATAGATAGATAGATAATAAATGCAAAAATACGTTGGAGATCTATAAAAATAATAAACTTGAGGTCTATATGAGTAATAATGACATATATTTAACATTTACGAAATCAAATTAGCTATTAAGCTTAGCACATATTAATCCACCAACAGGGATATCGTCGATTGAACAATATCAATTTATCGTCCATACAACACTAAGACATGGCAACTATAAAAACATTCTGCAGGGTTCTAAATAAATGCGTGTAAGCATTCACCAAAGAAACAGTGACTGTCACGTTTTGAAGTACAAAAATCATTTTTGAAACATTCCTCATTTGGACCCAAAATCTCATGGCCAGTCACATATAATCAAATTAACTAAGTAGCCTGCTAGTAAAATATGCTCATCTGATTATACTGGTTTTGTGCAGATTGAGAAAAAAACATAGGATAAAAACATGATGCTTGATAGTAATAGTGAGTGTTAATTAACAGTAATATAAGAAGGGTTCATTTTTCTCAGTAACAAAGGATGTTTCTGTTAGTCATGGAAAAAGGATTGATTAATAAAACATAGTATGTAATACACAAATAGTCACAAAATTAATGCTATATATTACAACTATTTTATGTAGACTTTCTATTTTGCCTGATATATATCATAACAGTCTAGTTCTATACAAATACTGTAACCTGGCCCCAATCTCTCAAAGCATCTCAATGTGAGAAAAATCTCATCTCAAATAGAAGCATTCGTCTAAATGTTAATTAAGATGCAAGACTCAGTACTCAAAATTAGCATCACTTATACAGAAATGGTGTTCTGAGTTAATTAAAGTAAAAATGCATGAGATTAAACTTTAGATTTATCTCTAATTGCCACTCTGATTTTAACAAAATCTCAATTTGAGTTGAGATTTCAACTTGAGATACTTCTGGAGATCGGAACCAGACAGCATCTTTGGCAACCTCGCTTCAGTTGAAGTGTCAGTATAGCCGTGCCTCGTATTTCCGCGGTACCCCTATTTCCGTAGTATGGTATAAAACAGTTGTGAGCGACACATGCACGAAACATACCTGCTAATAAGTGCACTAACATTAAGTCTTATCTTTCATAAATTCATCAAAAAGTCCCCTAAAAAGTGAATAAATGTTTTTTTTGGCTTCAATTAAGTTTTTGTCCAAAATTAGAGCACATTTTCAAGTGTTTTCGTAGTAGGTTACTAGCTAAACTTCCAGCAACAACTGAATACATTACAACTTATGTTTCATTGTCTGGTACAGTTTGCAACACATGTTTAAACATTTTTTACTGGATTTCCGACCGGTGTATGTCTTGTTAGCAACAGTAAGAACTGTTTTCAATGAATACCTCTACAAGTGTGGAATAGAGTTGGTTATGGAAAAATATAATTTTGTTTGTTAATTCCAGGATAAAAACATTTTATTAGAATAAATCATAAACCAAAGGTACTTTTTATCATTCAGTTGCAGGCTGAAACTAATATTGACATTTTAAGCATTTTATTTCAGTTCACATTTAAGGTGCGCCGCGGGCCTTGATCTAACAATCAAATTTTCTCCGAAACCCATTTAAAAATGAAAGACAAATAATATTTAAGAACATTGGCACCATCAAAAACATACGTCCCCAGCTAAATATGGCACCGTCATTCTCATTTGAAGATTGTTATATTATTACTTCAATTATATTGTATGTGTGCATTGATTTAACCTTCTTACATAAACAAAGATTTTGGCTTTCTGGTGAACAAATTTTGTATTTGTACATGATTAAAAGTTACCCTACTCACTTGCAAAAATATTAAAAAATGTGATTTTTAATCGAGTGTCAAAAAAAACAGTCAAACATTTTTAAAATTTGTATATAAGATGAGAATCAATCAGGCCATCAATTTACTAAAACAAAAAATAGAGGTCACAAGGCTACTTTTGGAGCTATTCACCAAAAAGTACTATTGTTGCATAAATTAGCATAGATTAACCTAAATTGCATAATGGGATGAAACCAAGTTAGAAAACAAATATACCAAAATGTAGCACCTTCATATACCAAATTCATGCACAAAATAGTCTGTATAAGCAGATGCATTTTGAACAATTGTAATGTATTATTGTAAACCCATATATTTTAGAAACATGCCATTCCCAAACCACTTTTCTTGAATGCAAAACATAAAAAGTTAAAAACTATCAACTTTCACTACCAGTAAGTAAATACGAGAGGAGCCCAACTTATATTTGAACAGTATCGAATATTAAGTAGTTTGATGCTTATAATATATAATCAAAATATTTCTATATCATCATGCAAAATAACGTGTTAAGAAACGCATACAACCATTGATCATTAATTTATTACTTAGTTTGCACTCAAATCTACAACTTTGTAGGGGTATGGTGTTTGGCTTTTTTATGATCGAATAATCCGATCGATGATGTTTGCATTTCTCGCCTGTAATAACACTGCAATATTTCCTAGAGTAAAGGGTTTGAGGGTTTATGTTTATTAGACTATGACCTTAACTAATCCTGCGTAATATACTTCAAATGTGTGTTCTTAAGGTACAGAATGGTGTTTTTTGTGCAGGGAGTTGAAACTCCACATTGAAAAAACACCATGCTCCCCATAAGGTCTCCAGGAAAGATGTTTGGCAAGCATTTTGACCAAATATGGTTTGGAACCTAAATTACACAGCAATGTGCATTCACCTTTGACTTTTTAGGAATAAATATGCGTTCCATTAAGCCAGGATAGTAAGCAATAACATACGTTATGCAAATGTTCTGGAACATGTGATGCTTTTAAAACGAATGTCAACTTATGGGTAGCCTCATCACCATTTATCATATAGTAGGCTGTCCGTTCATGGTATATTTCTAAATGATAAAGCATTGGCTCTACATAGGTGACAAAGTCGTGGCATTCGCGGTTCCGTTGAAGCATACACAGCGTTAGAGACATTTGTCTCCCTTATGTTGTGTTTGTGGTATTGGGCAGGTAAACACCGATTTTATCCCGAGTTCGGCGTATATAATTCTCTAAAAGAACATATCGAAAGTTTCAATGTATACTCCTAATGTCATTGAAGTCACTATTTTGGTTTTGGATTTGCCTTAGATATCAAATAACCAAAGTTTAAGAGTTTGGTATCATCACTTTTTGTCAGTTTTTAATATTTTGCGTAAGTTTGTTAACAAGAGGGTCCGAAAGGCCCTAGGTCGCTCACCTGTTGCACATTAGTCTAGGTATCAGTACAACCTACATTCTGACCAAATTTCAAGACGATTGGATCAAAACAGAGACCCCTGGAGTGAACACAATGTTTTTCTAAGATTTGACCGAGTGACCTAGTTTTTTACCTCACATGACCAAGTTTTGAACTTGGCCTAGATTTTATAGAGAACAACATTGTGACCAAGTTTCATGAAGATTAGATCAAAATTGTGACCTCTGGTGTTAACACTAGGTTTTTCTAAGATTTGACATAGTGACCTAGTTTTTGTACCCATATGACCCAGTTTCAAACTTGGCCTATATTTTATGGAGAACAACATTTTGATTAATTTCATGATGATTGGATCAAAACCACGACCTCTGGAGTGAATACAAGTTTTTTCTAAGGGTTGACCTAGTGACCTAGTTTTTGACCTCACATTACCCAGTTTTGTACTTGGCCTAGATTCTATAAAGAACAACATTCTGGCCAAGTTTGATGAAAATTGGATCAAAAGGGTGACCTCTGGAGTGACCAAAAGGTTTTTCTAAGATTTGACCTAGTGATCTAGTTTTTGACCCAACATGACCCAGTTTTGAACTTGGCCTAGATTTTATAGAGAACAACATTGTGACCAAGTTTCATGAAGATTAGATCAAAATTGTGACCTCTGGTGTTAACACTAGGTTTTTCTAAGATTTGACATAGTGACCTAGTTTTTGACCCCATATGACCCAGTTTCGAACTTGGCCTAGATTTTATAGAGAAAAACATTCTGACAAAGTTTCATGAAGATTGGATCAAAACTGTTGCCTCTGGAGTGAACACAAGGTTTTTTCTAAGATTTGACCTAGTGACCTAGTTTTTGACTCCACATGGCCCAGTTTCGAACTTGGTCTAGATTTTAAAAAGAAAAACAGGTGAGCTAAAAAGAACAACAAAGCATCCTTCCTGTGACAAAAAAGTGCATATCGTCTTCACAGAAATGGAATATCCATGCATAACCAACACATTTTAAGGGCTTTTATGGCAGTGGCTGACCTTCAAAAAGTAAAACAC
Source organism: Spisula subtruncata (assembly GCA_963678985.1). Lineage (NCBI taxonomy): Eukaryota > Metazoa > Mollusca > Bivalvia > Venerida > Mactridae > Spisula > Spisula subtruncata. Next base: position 25,364,956 of record OY787661.1, read on the forward strand.
CACACCCTCTACAAAAGTGTTGTTATTGGTTCATTCTATATTTCAAACAAACAAACCAGTTAGTGTAAACGTTACCTAACACATATGTTTACACAGAACAAAAGAGATTTTTGATTTATACCATAATTCCATGAAAATATTGCAAGCTCAACACTGTTGAAATATAAGTAGGTACCTCTGGTATTCATGACTTAACATTCATATTCGATCATAGGAACTAAATTTTAGTATGGCACAAACCAAAGCCACACAGCTATGACGGCAGTGCCTAGCCACACAAGCAAGCGTCAGACATAGTACAAGCCATCCACATCCCCAAAAATGGATGCTTCAAGCGAGCCTTATATGCTCACTCTGCAATGAATGACACACTGCGGACTTTGAATGTTGTGCATAATTAGCCATAAAAAACGGGGCGACTTTTTACAGCCGACACACAGCACTTAACACCTGCTGTAGTGATAAATAAATAGTAGGGCACAAATCAAAACCACACAGCTATGACGGCAGCGCCTAGCCACTCACGCAAGAGTCAGACATTTTGATTTTTCGTGCACCGGGTAGAGTGAACCTCTTTAAGTACCACGGAAATACGAGGCATAAGCTAGTATACTTGTTATCTTGAAAGCAATGTTAAAGTCAATTTACATTGAAATATGATTAATTTTGTAATTGAGCTTCATTGTAAATAAATAAATTACCCTTCATCGTAACTTCAATTTATATGGATCTGATTTATTGGCAATCTGTTCATTTTATAGAAAATGTAACAGTCCAGAAACTTATAGAATACATCTCACAACTGCCAAAAACTATTACATGTATGTAAAACATACCATGCCATCGAGGACATCTCTATCACATACAATTTGTAGGTCTAATTTCACTGTCTATAAATATCCTATATAAACAATAATATCAAGTATATCACATGATAAGACAATTCTTTGGTTTAGTTCTAAGCTGTGTTTCTGTAGAGGTATCTGATAGAGTACTGTGTGTATTTGTACTGTGAGAACTGGTTGTTGTAGATACAGAAACTACAGTATCACAGTCAGAGGGATCCACTTCTATGTTGTCATCTAACTCACCAGATAAACATGTAAATACTCTCTTCTTACGTTCACACATATAAAATGAACGCTGACAGTCATGTACATATCGTTCATACATTGCGTCTAAATCCTCAGCTTTCGCTATCTGCTCCATCCTGGCAGGAATCTCTAAAGCTTTGGCACAATTTAATGAACAAACCCAGTGTTGAAATGGTACACAAGTATTACCAAGGTACGGGTTCTTGAATGTTATTACCTTGAAACCTGAAGTACAGAAAGACTAGTTAATGATAAACAAAATTTATGAAAGATGAAATATGAAAGGATACAGTCATGCTACCCCTAAAGAAATGCCAGTTTGGTAAACTGTATCTACTATGACAACTTTTGGTCATTAACAACTCAATTAAAGGCATGAAAGTTTGGCATAATCAGTCAGTAAAATTTTATGGTACAACATGGGTCTTTAAAATTCTATCCTTTTAAAACTGTTCCCTACCACAGACTGGCAATCAGTTACTTAGTAAGATTACTTCTATATATGTTCCCTATGTATGAGGCCAGGGTATTTATTGCCTCTTGACTCTTGAAAATATAAGCTGAAGAGTCATTTTGTTATACATATAACACTATTAATCGTCTTTATATGTTATGATGATTAAAAATACTAGAGTCATGTTTAGTTTTAACTTTTAACACAATTAAACTCAATATAAAAGCAGATGTAACACACAAGAAGCCAGTGAAAGCCCTGCTGGTATAAATAATGAGAAATGAATCAAGAAAAACACCAACCTGGCTCATTGATGAGACAAGCAGATGAACAGTTCTGGCAAATGTTGAACTGATCATATAAATCACAGACATAATCTCGCAGGATCGGTGCCACATTCTCATCAACAAAAAAGTTTCTTTTTGATCCAATTATTGCTTTTGCTGCCCAGAATGAGAGTTTATAAGGCTTCTTCCTAGGTAACACATTCACAGAACTACCAACCAGTGGCATCACCCGGCAGTACACATCTGTATGATACCACATAAATGTTGACTTGAAATAATTATGGTTTCCATGGCGATGAACAGTTTCGATGTTTGGCATTTGAAGCAGAAAACCTGGCAATGCATCTAATAAGTTATTATCTAATAGAAGAGTATGTAGACTAGAACAAAATGTCAATGAGTGAGGTATGGATTGCACATGTAGACGATTGTTAGTGAGAGCTAAATGCTTCAGTTTCTGTAGTCTTCCTATGTCTGCAGGTAGTTCATATAAACAGTTGTACTTCAACGAAAGGTAGCGAACATTTGGACATTTAAAAATCTGAAATAACAGAAAGAAGAATAAGTCACTTAATAAAATAAGCAGTAGCAAACTCTGACTATTATGTCAAAAGGTAAAACTAACATCAAATATAAAATGGAATATTATGTGTGCTTACATGTAGGTGAGCACTTTTATTTGCATCATCATTTTAAGCCCTTTTATAATTTAAACCCTTGATAATTCCACATAGTGTTCAGTTGATCTGGCAAGTTTTTCTGGAATAGCTTATCACAGGTATAAACATGCTCTTTAGCAACCAATTAACAAAATAGAAACTGCTTTTGAAAAAAAGCTTGTCTCCCCCACTACAAACTCCACAGGGGTTACCTACTTGATGAGATTAAGTTTGTCAGTCAAAAGGAACTGAAGTAATTAAGCAGAAATGATTTGACCTTGACCTTTGACCTATAAAGCAATAGGGATCATCTTATCAATGTGACCAATTATCCTATGGAGTTTTAAGACTGTGAGTCAAAAGGAACTCAAGGTATTGAGCCAAAAAAAGATTTCCTATCTCTTGCCAATTCGACCTTGACCTTTGACCTGCTGACCTCAAAAGAAATAGGGATCATCTAATCAATGAGACCATTTATCCTACAAAGTTTGAAGACTGTGAGTTAAAGTGAACTTAAATTATTGAGCGAAACCAGTTTTCACATTTTGGGTCACGGTGACCTTGACCTCTGACCCCCTGACCTAAAAATTTTAGGGCTAATCTACTCAATGAACCAATCACCCTACGAAGTTTCATGACTGTGGGTCACATGGTTCTCAAGTCATCAAGCAAAAAACAGTAAGTGTGACAGACAGTTGATGGACAGAAGGACAGACAAACAGGGCAAAAACAATATGTCTCCCCGGAAGGGAGACATAATTCTAGGCATGTGGTCAATGTGGATGATACAGCAATAGCCAATGTCAAAGAAGAACAAGACCCGACCGACCCAGTATGTCCCCCTGGAAGCCATTTTAAATAAGTCAAGTCCAAAATAAGGTCAAGGTGAAGGTCAAAATGGAGTCAGGTGATGCAGGCGTTTGGAGAGCAGTCATATACAACATCCATGCAAGTATGAAAGCTTTGTAGCAAGCCATATTAATGCTAGAAGAAACGGTCAATTTGGGTTAACCAGGCCAGATGGACGATGGGACGGACAAACGGCTAGACGAACGGACGGACAGGTGAATCACTATACCTCCCGATCTATCAATACGGGGCATAAAAAGACTGCCACATGGAATAGTTTACCTCCTTAGGTAGTTTATTGTCTTCCCCATATTTGAAGATACTATCCAAGTGAAACTCAGTGAAATGGTTCATGTTGATATAAGCAGTAAGCAAAGTTTCTGTAAGAAAAGAAAACACAAAATTAACCGAAGTACAATATAGAGACACTACAAACTAATCCAAACAATAAGTTGTATAACGATATCCATGTTTTTTTTATAAATACAATCAGACTAATTATCAAACTTGATATAGAAATTAAACGTCTTTCCATGTACGAAAGTATGAACTTATTATAATGTAAAAATAGTATACTGAAGTACATTAGCAGACAACATATAAATGCAATTGTTCAGTGATAAATGGGACAAGACCTCAGAATTGTACTAGTATGTTTCCTTTGTATGTTACTTAGTGAAGTTGAAGTTCCTTGTAACTATTCATTCGCCCCTGTGACTAAATGGCATTCTACATGCATCACTTAAATGCTGTTTATTGGAGTTTGACATTGTAATTATGCAATTAGATTTAGAAAAATGTCTAAAATGAGAATAAACTCTTTTGATTTCATATTTAAGTAATCGGATAGTATACGTACTATCCATTAGATATTTAAAAATTGTGTTAAAATAACTTCTGATGTTTCTATGGTGAACGCTTTCTTAAAAGTACTCATATCAAAGAAAACAAGGGTTAAGTGGCAAGAAACACTTGCAATTTTTCTCTGTAAGCAAACACTCACAAATTGGACACGTTTTATTAAAAAAAGAATATGACTCTATAATGTGCCACAATTTTAAAAGTTTACGTCAAAAATTTATCAGATACTGGATCTTTGGAATTCCATTTGACGTTACGTCAAAAAACGCAGAGAATGACGTTAGGCGGTAGTTGTTGGTTTAAAAAGTCTATTACCTTGTAAGTGTAAGGAATTATTTGTTCAAATTTTTAGAATCTGCTCACATTCTGTCTTACCATATATTATCAACATTTTCACAACTTGGCACTAAGCCCGGTTTTCCTGGAGAACGGCTCATATATATAATTGCAATCACAGTTATTACCTCCAACTCTATATATATATATACATATATATATATATATATATATATATATATATATATATATATATATATATATATATATATATATATATATAATTACAAGCACAGTAAATTACCTCCAATTCTACAAATATACTTGTTTTTCTCCTTCTCAATCTCATCTTTGACTAGATGTAACAAGAATCTCGGTCGTTGATGAAGAGCAACAGAAAGATACCATAATTCCCTGGGAATGTTCTACAATTTACAAAACAATCCATTTATCAACCAGATTTGAAAGAAATATATAATAATACATGGGCGTAGGAGCAGGGGGGGGCAGCCCCCCCCCCCCAATGTCTGGACAGGGGGGGCAACATATCTTTTGCCACCCCCCCCCCCCAATAATTCAGACGAAAAGTATAATTTACGACCTAATATATCACGTTATAGGCAATTTGTCATCTGTTCTTGGTGAAGCCTATAATTTTTTACACAAGGTTTTTTCTAAGATTTGACCAAGTGACCTAGTTTTTGGCCCACATGACCCAGGTTCACACTTTCAGATTTCATGGAGAACAACATTCTGACCAAGTTTCATGATGATTCGACCAAATTGGTGACATCAAGAGTGTACACAAGGTTTTCTAAAATTTTACCTAGTGACCTAGTTTTTGACCCCACATGACCCAGTTTCGAATTTGGCCTATATTTCATGCAGAACAATATTCTGACCCAAGTTTCATGAAAATTGGATCAAAACGGTGACCTCTGGAGTGTACACAACGTTTTTCTAAGAATTGACCTAGTGACCTAGTTTTTGACCCCATATGACCCAGTTTCAAACTTGGCCTAGATTTCATGGAGAACAACATTCTGACCAAGTTTAATGAAGATTGGATCAAATTGGTGACATCTAGAGTGAACACAAGATTTTTCTCTAAGATTTGACCTAGTTTTTGACCCCACATGGTCCAGTTTCAAACTTGGCCTAAATTTCATAGAGAACAACATTCTGACCAAGTTTCATGAAGATTGGATAAAATGGGTGACATCTAGAGTGAACACAAGGTTTTTCTAAAACTTGACCTAGTGACCTTGTTTTTTACCCCACATGACCCAGTTTTGAACTTGGCCTAGATTTCATCGAGAACAACATTCTGACCAAGTTTCATGATGATTGGATCAAAACTGTTGCCTCTCGAGTATACACAAGCCAATTGTCAACTTGACGGACGACAACGGACGACAGCGGACGAAGCGTGATCACAAAAGCTCACCTTATATACATGTGACAGGTGAGCTAAAAAGTGTACTAATATTGTAAATTTTAAATGAATAGTACTTTTTGAAATCTGTGTTAATAATTTTCTAAAAATATATACACCTATCGTTTAACTGCATCAAAACAGCATCATGTAGGCATTACAGGGACAACCATTACAGATAACCATGCTACTAAATTGTTAGATTTTATACACAACTGTACATTTCAAATTATTAGATTTTATCACTTTAGACTCTAAAGCATACAGACCCATGAAAATAATGGATTAAGTACCTAAATATTACCAAAAGAAACTCTAATTTTTGTTCATTTTTAGTGAAATATAACAAACTATGGACCTTTCAGGGAAAAAAATAAATATTAAAAGAATATTTATTCATTTCTGAACTAAATTAAGTTTCATTTAATCATAGGAACATTTTTTCATAAATAAGTTGCGTAAAATAACTTTTATTAACATTGAAGCAACGTCATACATTAGGGGGACGGACATTACACATAAAATTTCTCAATAATGCCATCATACTTAGGAGTTAAGTCTAAATATGAACTTATATGGTGGTGGCACTATTAAATGCATTGCATAGTATGTTTTATTAGAATATTTTTTTACGAATTCTTAAAAATCTGACAGGGGAACGGACATTACACTTTTATTACACTTTATTTACTGCTACCTCATCATCATTTAGTTTATCTTATTACCTAAATAGAATAATATAAAATATTTTTTTTTATTTTTTCAAAGTGCTTTTGATAAGAAAATTAGAAGGCTACAAATTTCAAGAATGGGTCCCATTTCGCCGGTACCTAAGTAAATAATTTTGGTTTTTCATACATAAGTCTAAAAGTACTTGCACTAGAACATTATATCTTACCAAATTGACAAGCACAACATTCCTCAATGGATAAACACATGTTGGAGCAAAATCAACTGTTGGTTTTTTCATTGTTTTGCTTGGAAAATGCATGAAAAATCTGATGCTAACACATTACACCTAAAATCGGGCAATTTTGGGGTCTTCAAAGTTTCGTCAATCTAAAACTTAATGAGATTTCTTAATGAAATTTTGTGCACACCTGCAGCTTAGTGAAATCAAATTGACACATGTATATTTTTCAAAACACTGTACACACACGGTATAACCGGATGCGTGGTCGGCCGAGTGATGCGTTACCGCCGAGGTAAATACTGATGACGGGTAAGTAGTGGGGTTATATTTCTTACCATAACTTATCGATTTCGATATTTCTTTTAGATCTAGCGATTTGTGAATGACCACCAAGGTTTAAATGTACTATTCACACAGTCTTGCATGCTATCTTTGCGGAACAAATCTGATAGAGCCTGTTTATATACGACACACAGAAAATAATGTTCAATTCTCACATAAATTGCCCGAAATTAAGCAGTTTGCGCTAGTATTGAACTATTTAACCTCACAGATCTTACGAAAATTCATCTATGAACAATTCTGTAAAGTTACAACTCTGTCCGTGCCCTGAAACCAACGATTGACCCCTTCAAAGAGACCCTAGTATGCGCTAAAATGATGACGATTACAGCCGAGGAGATTTTGTGATGATGACGTTTACGGCCGAGGACGAAAAATATGGATGACGTTTACGGCCGAGGAAATACTTACTAAAAACTGTCATTTTTCGCAGTTTCAATGGTTTGCTCACCGGCAAAGTATGGATCATTCGCAAGTGTACAACTGAACGAACACTTCTTTGCTATTTGGCCTGAAAATGTGGAAAAGAACTGCCTTACACTTATATTATTCTTATATCTTCAATATCAAATGTCATTTTGGAGAGCAATGTTATTTACAAGACAGATTTTTGTTTATTTCACTACGATTGTGAAATATGGTCATACGGAACTCTGACTAGCTCTATGGAATGCCACAGCTGCCTTAAGATAAGCAGAACTGTGGCATTATGTTGTTATACCGTGATATAAAAAAATATCATGTCCATTTGTCATAATATGACAATGTTTTGTCATTTTATGATGTCCGTTTGCCATATTATGATTATCATTTGATGTGCATTTGTCATTATATGATGAACATGTGTCATTATTATGATGCCCGTTTGTCATTTAAATGTATGATGTATTTTGTCCTTATGTGATGAACATTTTTCATAAAATAATTTCAAAGGTAATCAAATTTCCTATAGATCGTGGGTTCAAACACCACTGGAGCCGATATTTTTTTTTTTAATTTTTAATTCAAGACATATGTTTTGGCTTCAAATCATGACTGCATAGCGTAATTTGGAGAAAAATATATTTTTTTTAAATTATCTTTTATATTATTGGAATTTACACGTGAGAAATCGAGTATTACTTTAGCCCCGTTCTCACTGTCCCGGTGAAGGTCCCGGTACCGCCGGCGAGAGTACAGGGAGAATTAGACCGACAAATCTTCACAAGGCGTGGCAAAAAGACAACCTAATCGACTCCTAGTCCCAGTGAATATATTTTAGTTCGGTTCCAAGACCCGCGATTTATGTGATTACGTGTACCGACCCCTGAGACTTGGAATGTCAGCTCTGGCTGTAGGGCGGGGATTTAGACATGAAACAACTGTGCGTTAACAGAAAAAGCGGTCCTAGACCTACGGCATGGCAACTGTAACAGCAGAAGCGGTCCTAGCCCGTGATAGGAAGAGTCGATGACGGTATTTAAAACGTTTCCTTCTGTATACCCATTAAGATATGTACAGGGTTAAAAAAACGTTTATCATCAGTTCAGAATGAACATTTTTCTTTCCCTACTCCAACCATAAAAAACATACCGCTAAAACAAATAAAGGAAAATATGAACATTAAAATAATGCATCAGTCAGTTGCATCCACGGTCTCCACCCTTGTGTATTGGTGTGGAATTTTACTTTCGGGTTGTGAAACCCACCGCAATTCCCCCATCCCGCAGGGAATAGCTGATGGTAAAATATCCAGTATTCACCGACCTCTGACAACTAAACATTGTCCCCGGGATATTGGTTCGGACATTTAATCCTCCACATTTCTCTGGCGAGGAAAGCTGGAAGGTAAAACACGGCTTTGTTTCGCCTATCCAATGCCCATCCCCGGGGATATGGGTCGTGGTTGCAACTGACTGGTGCACAATAAAATATGTAAAATATGAAAAACGTCCCGGTGAAGACAGGGAGCACAACGGTATGGACTGGTTCAATAGAGTGTCATTTTCTGTATACTGACTGGCGTTCTTTGTTGAGATAATGTAGACTGTTAAATGCTTTTTCAAACAAACAAATACCTGTCTTGTAAAGTCATAGATATCTAAAATGACGTTTTATATCAAATATATAGAAATAAAATAAGTGTAAGGCAATCCTATCCAACATTTTCTGGTAAAAAAATGTTCATTGGAATGTACTCTGGCGAATAATCCATACTTTGCCTGTGAGAAAAGCATTGGAACTGCGAAAAATGACAGTTTTTAGTAAGTATTTCCTCGGCCGTAAACGTCATCCTTATTTTTTGTCCTCGGCCGTAAACGTCATCATCACAAAATCTCCTCGGCTGTAATCCTCATCACTTCGGCGCATACTTAGGTCTCTTTGAAAGGGTCAATCTTTGGTTTCAGGGCACGGACAGAGTTGTAACTTTACAGAATTGTTCATAGATGAATTTTCGTTAGATCTATGAGGTTAAATAGTTCAATACTAGCGCAAACTGTTTAATTTCGGACAATGTATGTGAGAATTGAGCATTATTTTCTGTGTGTCGTGTATAAACAGGCTCTATCAGATTTATTCCGCAAAGATAGCATGCGAAGCTGCGTGAATAGTACATTTAAACCTTGGTGGTCATTCACAAATCGCTAGATCCAAAAGAAATATCGAAATCGATAAGTTCTGGTAAGAAATATAACCCCACTACTTACTCGTCATCAGTATTTACCTCGGCTGTAACGCATCACTCGGCCGACCACGCATCCGGTTATACCGTGTGGTACATATTTTTTGAGAATTACGCTTGTACACCTATTTTTTTTCAAAATGGACACAATACCATGCACCACGCACGTGTAGATGATAATTACATATATCTACATCATTTATTTCTATATATCAAGTTGCTGTAGCAGAACTACTAAATTAAGTATAACCTTACAAAAAATGTGCAAAAAATAAGCGAATGGATAATTTCACTTCATGAAAAGCAAAGACATGAAATGAATACAACTATGAACAGTAACGATTACCACCTAGACGATCAAATGTAGCTACAAACACAGAAAAGGGATGTGCGGACAATATTATAACAACACATAATTAATATAAGACAAGTTGAATGATTATGTAAGAATTTCATGTTTTGTTTGGAAGTAGGAGCATGTTCAGAATAAGGAGACCCCGCTCTACAAGCTTTGCAGCTTTTTGGACACCTAGTCTGTTTCTCAGTTTACTAAGTACTGTTTAGACTGTATCAGAGTAAAGTTTGAAAACACTCTCTCAATGCTTCCTATACTGGCTGGCATTTGTAACAACTTCATGGCCAACTCACACAAGTCGTCTGCTATCACTTTCGACAACTGAACTGATTTCCACCACATTAATATGGGGTCTGTATTCTGAATGGTACATTCAAGTAACAAAGCTTTGGGAATACCAGTTCTGGTTGGGAACTTTTGTGATAATCTGTCAAGAGCTTAGACATACATGTAAATGAACTTAAGTGTATTGAATATTTATAAGTAGGTAAAATCAAAGGGTAATTATTTACTAATATAGGTCTTTGGTCAAATCATGATTGAAGTCTGCTTTAACTTTAAAAAAGTATATTTTGGAAAATGCCAGTAAATGCCGGCTAATTCCGGAAAATGCCAGTGGCGTGGACTTTACAGCCAAGGGAGATAATTCCGGACAGGTCAAGCTTCCGGACAAACGGTCTAGTCGGTTTATTTAGTTAAATAATTCATTGATATTGGTATCAAATCACCCAGGGGCGTATTTAAAGGAAATCTGGAAAAAAAATCAGAATCAACAAATAATTACTCATTTACCGAAAATATCGTCTGCTGTTGTTATTTTGACATCAGCACCGCCGGGGGTTAACAAATCTAGTGCGCATGCGCGATATAGCGCGTGCATCAATGAGTTTATTATGTTAAATTATTTAGTTCCATATTCTCTAACGAGATCGTGGCCGAGTGGTTTAGCAGCTCGCTTAGTAATTATTTGATGCCAAGGTCCAGCGATCAAAATCACGGCGGCTCCAAAATAATTTGTTTTTTATTTTAAATTTTATTTTTCGTCCAGCACTTAGTTTAGCGCAATAGACGAAATTTGTCCGCATTATCTGTTGAGAATTTTTTTTTTTGATACATTTGAAAAACCTTTTTAACAGTTTGGTTCAATATGCGGCCGGCAAACAAGGTACGTATGGATTGGAATTTAACCTGTCACAAGCGCCCGCTGGGTTGAAAACATGTGCGTCACGTGTTGTCATGTCGGAAATATTGACATATTTTTATGCATGACTGCGAAGAAAGAACCCTGATCTAAATATTCCTGTTCACATGACGTCATTTTTCTGGAAACCTATTTTTAGCAAAGATCCTGAAAAAAATGTATTTGTAAACACACAAAAATCTGAGAGAAAATCTATTTTTAACTCCAAGGGAAGCTTTTGATGCGATTTCTGTCCGGAATTATCTCCTTTGCCAGTACAGTCGTTTCGGGTAATTCTGCGCATCGGGTAATTCTGCGCACCTTAACTTTCTATTTCTTACAGACTTTGCTAGGTCATTTTTCTTCGGTCCTCCAGTGTTTTAGTAGATGTATGTTACTTATCTGTCTTATGTTAAGTTTTATAATCATTTCAACGAAATTGGAAAAGTATTTCTACGAAAATTTGACCAAAATGAGTGTCAACGGCGATTTTTGTTAATTTGACATACCATGTGACACATAAATTAAATAAAAGCACTTTTGTCATGGATGATGACTTTTCCGTTTTTGTCAACATTGTCTTATTCTTATTCTTTCGATACTGTGAAAAATTTCTTGTGAAACAAATCTTTGAAACAGACAATACAAAAATACAATTCCAACTGTGCAGAATTAGCCGAAAAAATTTATGTCATGAAAACCGGTAGCCATCTTGTTTTGTGACGACATTTGGCCTAGTTTAGTGAAGGTATGATGTTTTGAATTGTTTACATTTGTCAATGAAGGTTGTTTCTATCCAAACAGCACCATAATTTATTCTAAAAATAAAATAATCTCAAATGTAGAAGGCAGTGGCTAGGATTACGGTTCCGTAATCCTAGACCCACAGGCTAGGATTACGGAAGTTCCGTAATCCTAGCGAGTCCTAGCTAGGGCTGTCTAGAATTACGGAAGTTTTTATATCGAGTGCAATTAAGCGTGCATGAGGCCTTATATTGCATGTTGACATTAATATTTCATGAATTTATACAAATTGGTATGGTAAAGATATACAGTCGGCAGAAAATATCCAAATACAAATACTTTTGATACTGTATTGTACTTTTATCTACGCATTTATAAAGTTATTAAAATATGGAAAATATATTGAGAGAACAGATAATCGATCGTTAACCTTACAATTTATATAATTCTAATTTTAAACGATTCCTAATGACATGCAAAGCGTAATCGGTTACAAATTAAAACAATTATTTAATTTATGAATATGACCATATTTGGAATTCGTATCACTACGCGCTGTCACAACGTAGATTCAGTAGTAGGCTGTAAATTGTGAATCAACAAACGATTTATAGCTACTTAATATTTATTTCGAGGAACGAATGACGAACAAACGTTTCGGATCTACTACCAAAATTAGCAACACAATTTGTTTCGATCATTCGATCATGCCAATCAATTTCAATGGAACTGCATTTGTGTATTCGACCACGTACTTAAATTAATTTATAAACATTCGCACTGCCTCTATTTTCTGCCGGATTCGACGCATATGATATTTCTATTAATTTGTCAATAAATATACCAATATTTGTATAAATTCATGAAATAATGACGACATCATGCAATATAAGGCTACCTGCACGCTGTATTGCAGTCAGTATAAAAACTTCCGTAATGCTAGACAGCCCTAGCTAGGACTCGCTAGGATTACGGAACTTCCGTAATCCTAGCCTGTGGGTCTAGGATTACGGAACCGTAATCCTAGCCACTGCCAATGTAGAAAGCCAATACCCGTTAGGTGCGCAGAATTACCCGACAGCACTGTACATGCAGGCATTTTCCCAACCCTGGTATCAAGTAAATATAAGCTGCACACAGTACCCCAATGGCATCAATCCCCTGTTCTTCTCTTTCTTTCAACTTGTCACGCCATTCTATCCATTCTTCAGGTCTAGGATTATGCTGTTTTTATGGATAATCAGTAAATTTACTGATTGTCCATATTTTTACTGATCAAAATATCCGTAAATTTACTGACAATTTAATGACGAATTTCTAAGTTTTCCTTAAAAAGCTGAAATATAGCTCTTGTGAATTTCCACAACTTGTAAATCACTTCAGATGATGTTTGTATACTAAAATGAGTAAAACTTACAGGTTTGGATGGCTGAAATTCATTTTCGAAAATATGAAAAACTGCAAAATTTCAAAATCATAGGAATTTCACGAAACTTACTTTAATGCTGTAAAATTGTATTCTGAACATAATTATATTTGTAATCGGGTGCCCTTTTTCTTTAATTAGAAAAAAATGATAATTTTCAATATAAGTCCGTAAATTTACTGATATTTTTATCAGTAAAAACATGGACTGTCCATAAATTTACTGATTATCCATAAAAACAGCATAATCCTAGACCTGTTCTTCGGGGTGTAAACAAAATCTTTTGAATAAGAGAAGCTCATAACCATTGAAGACATTACACATCGCTACTGGACCGAAAAATGTATTCTAGGCGAAAAAACGGCATCATTATCAATCGAAAATAAAACCAAAGACATGTAATTTAGGTCTTTGATAAAAACAAAGTTAAACACGGAAGTAGTATCCTGGTTGTTTTCATTATCTTGGACTTTCATTCGGCACCGAGAGTGGGGTCTCACTAATATGCGCAGCGGAAATCTGAATCGGAAAATCTGAATCGGAAATCTGAATCGGAAATTTTAAAATACAAAATACAGTATATAGCAGTTTAATATGCTTGAGCGTGCTATTAAACTACTTTATTGTGTCGAACGAACATATCTAAATAATAATCAAGATATGAATATACAAAGGTTTAAAAAATTCAAATTAAATCTGAATCGGAAATCTGAATCGGAAATTTAAGGATGCAAATCGGAAATACAAAATACAATATATACAATTAAAATTGGATTATATCCAAATATGATTGGATTAGATCCAAAGATTGATGTACCGACAAAAGACAGTGACATTCTTTAAATTGGATTATAATAACAGCCCTTCCTTATTGATCACCACAAAAAGTCTGTGTCAGCGAAATTGGAACATTAACTACAACATCAGGGCAGGGCATAGCGGAGAATGAGTTAAAAGAGCGGGAACGGGCCATTAGGGGAGCAGGGGATTATACGTTAGCATACCAATTTCACCATCACGCAGTAGACATTTCTTATTGGGCGAATTTGACTAATGACCAACAGCAAGATTTGAGAGCCTTCTCGTTGGTGTGGCCTGGATATCATTTATCACACGTGTCTTTTAATGTTAAATTTAAAATGTACAATCTAAACATGCATATTGATATTAAATTTGTGATGAATGGTAACTGAACGCTCTTGATCAACTATATCATAAATATAATAACAATAACCGTTGAAAACTAATATTTGCGTGGTCTTAATTTTTTAATCACTAGCTTTCTAACCCATATACTATTTATTGGTATTTAAAGGTGTCATAATCCAATTATCTAATCACGATAACGGGTTTATCGTTAAATGCTTCAACTACCATGTTATGCTAGCGTGTCAAAGTTGTGAAATGTAATACACGGGTAAAGCTGATTGATTTAACACTACAGACGCATCAATGTGAAATATATGTAAGTAATATTTGTTAGCTGTTTTTTAATTACATTTCTTATTTACAAAAATCACATACTATAATTAACTATATAATTGAATAAATAAATTAAATTTACATCAACAAATTGGAAATTTTCTCTCTATGTATTAAGCTGCAAATCAGAAATTTTCTCTCTATCTATCAAGCTACAAATCTGATTTTTTTTATGTTTTATATATTGTTAATTATCAAGATATGTTCGTCCGACACAATAAACCAGTTTAATGACACGCTCAAGCATTAAACCACCATATTGTATTTCCGATTTGCATACCAAAATTTCCGATTCAGATTTAATTCGGACTCTTGTAAACTTTTTTATATTTTATATCTTGTTTATTATTAAGATATGTTCGTTCGACACAATAAAGCATTTTAATGACACGCTCAAGCATATTAAACTACTATAGATTGTATTTTGTATTTCCGATTTGCATACCAAAATTTCCGATTCAGATTTCCGATTCAGATTTTCCTATTCAGATTTCCGATTCAGATTTAATTCGGATTTCTGAAAACATTTTTATATTTTATATCTTGTTTATTATTAAGATATGTTCGTTAGACACAATAAAGCATTTTAATGACACGCTCAAGCATATTAAACTACTATAGATTGTATTTTGTATTTCCGATTTGCATACCAAAATTTCCGATTCAGATTTCAATTCAGAGTTTCCTATTCAGATATCCGATTCAGATTTAATTCGAATTTTTGTAAACATTTATATATTTTATAACTTGTTTATTATTAAGATATGTTCGTTCGACACAATAAAGCATTTTAATGACACGTTCAAGCATTAAACCACTATATATTGTATTTTGTATTTCCGATTTGCATCCTTAAATTTCCGATTCAGATTTCCGATTCAGATTTAATTTGAATTTTTTAAACCTTTGTATATTCATATCTTGATTATTATTTAGATATGTTCGTTCGACACAATAAAGTAGTTTAATAGCACGCTCAAGCATATTAAACTGCTATATACTGTATTTTGTATTTTAAAATTTCCGATTCAGATTTTCCGATTCAGATTTCCGCTGCGCATATTAGTGAGACCCCATTTTTATAAAATTGGTCGAAAGGCGCATAGCTACCTATACGCGAGTACGCGGCTGAATCAACATGATTCTGACAAAAAAATTCCGGCCAAGTCCACATTCTATTCACTTTAATCACGTATTCCTCATTAATGTATTTTGAATTTCCATTATGTACATTCGTATTGTAATATCCTCAGAAATCAAACGGGGTATTTACGCAAAAGTTTTAACGCTCTTTATCATTATTAGCTGTACTGGTGCCACTTACATGCACGTTCTTTGACGTTAAAAAACTCGTCCCAGTACAACCGCGTAACTTCGTTGTTAACAAGTAGACTCAACTACTGATGAAGATCAAGGCAATACAATGCTTAGCTAAATATTATTAAGATTCATGACCAGGGAAACAATGCTGTTGCAATAAGTTACATAATGCGATAAGTAATAATGCGACAAACTGATTCTGCCTGCTGAGTCTATGTGAGACAGTAGATGGGCTAGTCTTACAGACTCACTCTACATATTAAATGGGCCATCTACCACCATATATCCCATCAATTGATCTATCTAGCGAGGAGACTCCAATGCCTGCATCATTGGGTGTAGTATCATAGGGTTGGAATTTATGGTCTCTTTGCATGGTTTCTGTTGGAAATATATTCCAGAATGCTAGACCCCTGTGTGACGGGGTAGGTTTTGAGGCCTTGTAGATATTGTAGTAATGTAAGTATGTAAGTATATAAGGGAGATAAGTATATAAGTAATATAGTTCATTTATGGTTGTGTTCCCTTAATCTATATGCGTGTGAACTAACAGGAAAGGACTATATAGACAATTTGACCTCGCGTTGTGATTGGCTTGATTAATTGGAAAATTAATACTCAGGCGGGAATGTGATTTTACTCTTGGCAGTTAACAAGACACTTTGAGCTGACAGGATGTCATTCAATATTAGATATATTTCATAGATATTTTCTTGAGGTAGCAACATATATAAACCAACAGAAGACAGACAGTAACACCTGAATAAACGTTCACAGAAGCTACCATCGAGTTGAAGCAGCTTGATTATCAAAACATCGTTGCCTGCGTATTGAGGTCACAGCCGTGTAAAAGATAACGAATTCAAACCAGTAAACTGACAAAAACAAATAACTGTAAACAATAACAAAATAAACCAGTAAACTGGCAAAATAAACAATGAATTTGAAACGATAACAAAATGAAACCGCCGTGTGTTGAGAGTTGTATGACATAGATCTATAATTATATAACATGATCTGCGATTATATGACTATATTGCAGAAAGTGCAGAATTCAAACAGCTCACCACCAACAACACTGTGACATTGTTCCCATCGATCCCATCTCGGAATGTTAGAAACATGCACTATTCTTAACACACTGTTGTTGTGAGTGTTAGTACTATGAGAACGGCACAGGAATTATATACGATCTACTATAACAACCGAATATCTGACTTATCTGTCTAGGCTGGCAATTTTGGATACTAGTAGTAGTCAAAAACCTATGAACATAGGTTGACAATGTAATCATATAGCTCGCTGGTCTAAAAATGGACTTCTACGAGCATATCGGAATATTATGTAAAAATATCAAAATGGCATTCTATCATTCGTTTGATTTAGATTTTAGCTTTACATTTTAAATTTTATGATTAGTTGAATCATTTATTTTCAATTTAATTATGCTAAATTAGATTTTTTTACAACCCAAGTAAAGCACCAAAAGAATGCCTAAAACGCAGCAGATTACGCCTCTGTTTTCAAAATTTTCCGGGGGAGCATGCCCCAAAAACCCCTAGCACAATCCTGAATCGACATGCCAAAAGGGCTAGCTATGCGCCTGGTCGCATATAACAAAGGTGAAGCTCTCTGGTTTTAGAATATGTTAATATATCAAAAATCCGTTCATTAAATATGTAATTATTATTATACCTTTGTCTCATAATTTCGTGCCTTCTCATGAAATCCGTGCTTAGTTGAATTCAACTCTTTTATATGTTCTGCAAAGTCATTTTGGTAAAATTACCCAAACAAATCATCCCACAACTATCCTGTATCAATAAATGCCATTATTTCTGACCACACATCATAGTTGTCACCTTGACGACCAGGAACGATACACTTATTAATTACTGTATTCCAACTGATATTTTTCAATTGGTGTTAATTGTTTTTACATCTCGTTTTCATTACGCATTATTTTTTATCAACTAAGTATATTTAATACTCAAACTGAATAAATACTTTGATAATCACTACTCCAAATTTATTTAAGCAAAACAGAAATTCCATCACTTTTGGCCCCAATACAGACGGAGGTGACACAGATTTCATGGGAAACAGTCTGGCGACTCACAAAATGGCAAAAATAAAAATTCTACTCATTTGTAAAGAACAAGAAAACAGATAATCATGGGGAGTTGCACCCCTTAAATCTGAGGGGAATCCAATTGACAAGGCCAAAATACTCAACAATTAATTTGAATCTGCCTTCTCTAAACAAAAACCAATGACTCTAAAACAATTAAGTGAACTTAATCTCTATAAAAACAGTAACACCCAAAAAGAAAATGAAATGGATGACATAAATATAACTGTGGGGGTGTCGAAAAATTTCTAAAGCCCAACAAAGCCTCAGGACCAGATAAGTTGTCACCAAGGCTCCTTAAAGAACTTTCCTTTGAAATAGCCCCATTCTTAACTAAAATTTCCCAGGCCTCATTACTTACTGGAATTGTCCCAGAAGACTGGAAAACTGCCATTGTTGCACCTGTGTACAAAAAGGTCCTAAATCTAAAGCCAGTAACTATAGACCGATCTCCTTAACCTGTATTGCTTCCAAATTAATGGAACACATATTAGTCTCAAATATCATGAAACATCTTGATAGTAAAAATCTCTTAAAGGGGGACTTTGCCAGCGGTAGGGGGCACAGCATGGACCTTTTTTATCAAGTCATTGATAATAATCATTTCATGTAATATATTACACAGCAATTATAGGGAAATTATGAGGATGTATTTCTATCTTTGACCATCTGGGTATCTAGCATAGTATACTGAATATGTTACAATATCACTGTATGGGGCATTGGTTGGTATGTTACCATTCTATATATGAATGGTTTGTAGCTACACTTATACTTGTAATCTTGTGCATCATACATGATTCTCTGTTTTTATGCCAGACATTTTTTTTGGTGATGAGGAGTGTTAGGTTATGCAGGAACTTTCTATTATGTTGAACTTGATATACTTAGATAAAATGTTTCCAATTTAAGTTGTAACGTCCATGCTTTCACATAAATTTTATATCCTATTAAAACATTTACAATTATGTTGTAGTTCTAAAAACAAGTCCTCAATATTGATGTACACATGACAAACTTCAAAAGTAATGCTTATATTATATAGTGCCCATCCCCGAATTACAGAACAGTATCATTTTAAACATTTTATAATGAAATTCATTTTTAACATTTTTCCATCTAATTACTACAGTTCATTTACCGGGGTAAATAATTCACGATAATTTAATATTTCAAATGCAATTTACCAATTTGGACAATTAAATTTTTTCTAGTTTAAAAATTACTTAGCATCTGTTTCGATATGTTCCCAGTCATTGTGAAAGACTAATAGCTTGATTTGATTATTTCACATTGGCCAGGTGTAACTTTTATAGTGATGTACAGTATGACCATATGGGTTGGAATCCAACTACATGTATATATACAAACAATTCATGTGGATGTGTGTATAGTTTATATTCAATATCTAATTGGTGAAAATTCTATGAATTTAAAAGTTTTTTGTCTTCAATGTTATCATATTAATTTAAGATATAAAACAAGCAGTTTCTGCGTGTAAAACGAGATGCTATCATTCGCATATCATTGTCCAAGTTATCCTGACCATATACCACATGCTGGTTGATAATGATAAGGAAAGATACAACACATGTTCTGACTGACCCTTACTGATACCAGTTTTCGCACATTGCCATTAATGAATAGCCTGCTGACCCACTAATTTTTTTACTGGTAAACCAAAGTCCCCCTTTAAACCCTTTCCAACATGGTTTCCGCTCAAAACATAGCTGCGAAACACAACTCTTATCCTTTACTCAAGAAATTTTTGACAAACTCCAGGCTGGTAAACAAACAGATCTCATTGTAATGGACTTTTCCAAAGCTTTCGATAAGGATGATCATCAGCTCCTTCTGTATAAATTAATGAAATTAGGCATAAATAAATTAACTCTAACTTGGATTAAATCTTGGCTTAGCCATCGAAAACAATCTGTAGTAGTTGATGGTTCCAATTCAGGCTCTCTACCAGTTCTATCAGGTGTTCCGCAAGGTTCAGTCCTAGGTCCATGTTTATTTCTTTGTTTTATATGTGATATGCCAGACTCAGTAAAAAGTAGGATTCGATTATTTGCTGATGACACCATTATTTACCTAACCATTGACTCTTCAACTGACGCTAACAAACTACAAGATGATCTCAATAAATTAGAAGAATGGGAAAAGAAATGGGCTATGGAGTTTAATCCAGATAAATGCGAAATAGTAAGAATATCAAAGAAAAAGAAAAATATCATCTTTCCATATAAACTCCATAACAAAGAACTTAAAACAACAAATAATGCCAAATACCTAGGAATAAACATAAGTGATGATTTTAGCTGGAAAAAACAAATTGAAATGACAGCTGCTTAGGCAAAAAATACCTTAAGATTTGTTAAAAGAAATGTTCAATGTAATAACCAAAAAATTAAAGAAACAGCCTATAAGACCTACGTTCGCCCAAAATTGGAATACTGTAGTACCATCTGGCACCCTTGGCAAAAAACACTAACTCATGAACTGGAGAGGGTGCAAAGAGCGGCAGCTCGTTATGTATTAAATTATTATTCTCACTATAGTAGTGTCACAATAATACTAGAATCTCTCAAATGGCCAACACTCGAAAATCGCAGAATTTATTCCTCCCTTGTTATGCTCTATAAAATCTCTCACAACCTTGTCAATGTTGACCACAACCATCTCTCTAACACCAGGAAACATTTAAACTACCACATACCACCTTCAAACTCTAACTACCACAAAAACTCATTTTTCCCTAGAACAATTAGATACTGGAACGCCCGGGCTTACGACATCCAGGCCAGTGTGGATCTCCAACACTTTACAGCTGGCCTGGATTCGTACGTGTACTAAATGTCAAACTACTGTTTTTACCTTTTATCAAATTGTACATAGATACTTTTACCATAAGAATACAAATCATGTATCATGTATATTAACAATTACTTATTTTAAATCTTATATTATTAACCACTGCCCCGACCTCCCAGTCATTATCGGTAATTGATAGTTGGGAGCATCCCCGTAGATGTAGATCTATGTAGATGAACTATGAGATAATCAAACAAAGATAATTTGGTTTTAACATCGATATTAAGTCTACTGAAAGTTGACAACAAACTATAATATGCTCTTAATGCTTGTTCATACAATGTTTGCACTGCATGTTTCAGACTCCCTGTACAGTGAAATTTAATTCCTATATAAGTTAAAGAGTCAACAATACCGATATCTTCGCCATTTAGAGTCCATACAAAATTTTGCCTTGATTTTCGGTTTTTGAAATACACATACTATTGTTTGTTAACGTTAATTTTTAAACCCCATTTACTAGAATTGGCATGTATAGATCTACAACAAGCACTCTGGCGTAAATGTACTTTTAACTTTCGAGTAATCCAGGTTTTAGGGTTGTATTTACTAATAAATCATGCATTAAGAATTCACATATCAAGTACAGCGCATAGCGCAGTCGGCTAAGCTACTGTGAATACGTGAACTTCCAAACTGAACGAATGATTTCGAATCCCATTCCACTTTATATTTTTTAAATTTTGCTCGGCAAACATTTTTCGTGCTTGTCTATTTACAAAGAGATGCATAATTATAAAAGTTTCAGTGCATAAAAGCACATAAAAATATGTCATAGCTGGTACATAGATATAGCGAAGACGCGAAAGATCTCATCAAGAACGTACATAGGATTTGTATGGATGAGAAGAAAATAGGACTGAAGTTTTCGCTTGTCAGTGTGTGAGAGGGGGTTGTCAGACTGACAAGAGCTAACATATAGACTGCATATAAGGTTGTCTCAGCGTCGTAACTTGTAATTCAATTGATACTTACACTGATTCTGACACATTGTATAATTGATATAACGAATACATGTATTTGAAAAAAGAATAACGCAAACTACGAATAGAAAAAATATAATGATATGTGATCATAATCAGGTAATACAATGGATGCATATAGCATATAGACGATTAGTAGCGATGTACTATGACCGCTGCACCACACAGACAACTGACAACATACACCATTAGCTAATTCGGACGTTTCTACTGAAAATTCTTAAAATGGTGATTGCAGCGAAAACAATGACGCAATAAATACAATATTCAGACTAAATTAATGTAAAGGAAACAAAGCGTGTTTTATTAGTAATAAAACGTAAAATTAATTAAATATTAAGAATTAAAATATTAACGTAAAACGATAAAAAAAATACTGATATAGAAATTTAATTATTGTAAATGAGTATAGCAGCGGACTCGAACCCACAGTCTATATAAAAGTATGTTTCTGACAAGAGAACAGTTTATCCACTAAGCCACGTTGCCAAGTACAAGTAAAGTGAGATTTTCTCAAATCTATCCGTATTTTTTCATAAAATAACGGTAAATATCGTTTCAACCTTGGTATATGGACTGGTCCAGGGGTCATATTTCGAAGGTCGTTGTAGATCTATACATTGTCAAATAAACATTGAAGGCTATTTGGATCAGTAGTATAAAGAGAGCAATATCATCAGCGAATAGTAACATGTATAAAGATAAAACTTCAATGTCTTATTGGTAGGGTTATCAAAATTCGTGGACTCATTTATGTCATTGATGAATAAAATAAACAATAGAGGGCTTAGTGGTACCCCCTGTTTTACCCCAAGTCAAGGATTTAAATACATATATTTCTATACCTCCGTGCCCAAGTGTGACATCAAAAAGTTCTGAAGTGCACATATTTTTACTATTGCGTATACAAGATTTAACATTCAGATATATTGCCTTTAATTACCATGTTTAACATGAGGGTTTATCACAGCTGGGGATATGTTTACAAGACAAGTACTGGTCCAGAACCATAAATATTCTAGACTGACCCACATCAAAGACGTTCAAACACTGGATTTGAAAGTCATCGATTTTACCGAAAATCGTGGATGATCCACAATGCAATGCGTACGCTTCGGTAATTATCGACCGTTTCCGCTAAACCTTGATTTTACCGCGTTCGGTTAACTCCGTTAATTTCCGCCGATGTTGTTTACGAAAACGGCCATCTTTAATAGAGTTGACAGGTGGTTTAAATGTCTGATAATCGACTTTTATTGAAACAAATTGGCTATTTGATAGAGTATTAACCTGTTAATTTGTCATTTGAAATGTTTTATACACCAAAACTTCGATTAAAATAGGAAATTATTATGTTTTTCACACATTGATCACGAGCAGAAATACGAACGAAATTTGGATTTGGACGATTTGTAAGAATTCAATTTTACCCCCATCAAATAGAAAAACGAAGTTGTTTCATTGCCACAAGTATTTTCAAGACAGTCCAAAGATTACAAAAATTAATATTCCATAAAAATAGCGAGTACGAATAGCTCTAAAAGAATAAAAAACAAACCGCATAATTTGTTGCGGGCCGATTTGTCGGTTCGAAAACTCCATTTCGATAACTCGCACAAATCTGAGGTTTATTTAAATATATTGGACGTATCATACAAAATATTGTAACTTAAACATAGAATACATATTTAAGAGTCAATAAATGCCGACATTTGTTCAATTCGACGGAGGATTAAACATTAAAACCTCTTATCTAAAACGGACAAAAATCTTCTTTCATCCGAAAAATCCAAGATGGCGGATAGCGTCTTCTTCAATCGTGTGACGTAGGTGGATCACGTGACTGATAATCTCGGGTCAGCTAATCAGAAATGCTCTAAGAAATACTCTACTTTCATATCCAGTGTATGAACGTCTTTGCCCACATACCAAGATCATTATCAGCTGTAATTGTTTGACCTAAGGGATAAGTTCAATCGCCACAATACTGAGTACAGACCCTATGTTTGAGGGTACAAAGGGAAATAATTTCACGAG
Source organism: Spisula subtruncata (assembly GCA_963678985.1). Taxonomy (NCBI): domain Eukaryota; kingdom Metazoa; phylum Mollusca; class Bivalvia; order Venerida; family Mactridae; genus Spisula; species Spisula subtruncata. The sequence continues at coordinate 25,389,320 of OY787661.1, forward strand.
AAAAGAGTATATTGAGGAGTTGTCTTTCTATAGACAGACTAGCGCTGTACATACGGGACTATGAAAGAATATTAATTTACGCGCTGCCAATGGATATAGTCGTGTTAAAGGGGCGTAACCTCTGCTGGATTTTGCTTATTTTCCCACGCAGTATTCTCCCATTGAAGGAAACACCAGAGTCAGCATAATGAGAGGAGTATTTAGTTTCGAATAATATTAGTTTCATATTATTAATTTCATATAAGTCTTGAAAACTAAATACAATTACATTTAGTTTTGCCAAATATTGACTAATCAAACCTGTCGCGTGACAACCTTTTCGGATATTGGCTTCCAAACGTATTCGAAACTAATGATTGAGAGCTAAAAATAAAACACGTGTGGTCTCAAAACGTAAACAAAGTTTTTACAAAAAAGCGATGTCACAGAAACCGATCACCTATAATGGCTGTAATTTCCTAAGGCAACGTCTCGTGCTTGCTACTTTGTCTGGCAAAGCTGTGAAAATAAAGAAAATCAGAAGCAAAGAAGACAACCCTGGTTTACAAGGTAAAATCTTGGTCAACATCATTTTTCTCATATGTTCGGGGCATCACTAATATCGCGGTAACAGCATAACTTCACATACGGATGACTATTATGTTGACGATGAATTTATGGCATCAATAAACGTGATTAATGGGCTGAATGAGTTTGATAAGAGACATGTGATATGTCTAAGAAATAAACGATGAAGATGGTAGTGCCTGTAGTCAAACAATCTCAACTTAAGGGTTCATCATTTATTGAAAATGTATGAACAGCTACGCCCCAGATCAATAGAAATATATAGTAAAAATAACTCCGGTCCAACGAGGCAATATGATAAGTTTCGTTCTAAACGAAAAAGTCAGAAATGTATATTGATAGTGATACCTTAGCTAAAAAGTCTTAGAGTATAGTTCCAAAAGAATTCCTCTAAAATTGAGAAATAACACATTTTTCATGTAAATCAAACCGAAAGTCCATGAAATTTGTAAATATCGCATACCTGGTGGACAGAAATCTTGCCGTTTTGACCGTTGCACTCAATGTTGCTTCAAAATACTCTAAGACTTTGTAGATTAGTGCATAAATAAACGAAGCACAGCACAATTATCTAGTATTTTATCCCAAGTTTTGTGAATGGACCCACGTAAGATTATTATCAATATATAGTGAAACCCCATGAAGCCGGTGTATCCACGGCACCGGTGTATGTAATTTTCTCATGAAATTGTTGATTCTTTTTCTCGTGACATTGCCTGCAGGATTGTTTACAATAACTGACGAGTGAATTAAATGAATAAATACGAAATGGACCAATTTATGAATGAAATCACAACAAAAACTTACACCATACCTTCACTACGAGTAAATCCTTATTTAATCGGCAATGTTTGACATGCATGTATTCAATGCTCGCTTGTTTATTTATCAAACATAATTTTGACAGCTATGACGTCATCCATGCTAAAGTCAAGCCAGCGAGCGATAGCAGCGAACAATAACTCCAGCGAACGATAAGGATATAGGTTATACACCACTAAATTTCCCAGCGAACAATAAGAATTTCCCAGCAAACAATAATAATGGGTATGATAAAAAGGGGCATATTGAGGCAACCAGGCTTTGTGAGCTTGAAAGACCGGGTATGTAGATGTAGGGCAGGTGGAATAGAGTTGAAAAATACCGTCGCTAGGCACCTATCTTGGTGCTGAAAGAGGGGCCAGACCCCCAAAGTAGCCAAAATAGCTGAATGTCATTGTCGACTTATGATGGGTTCGAGCCCGTGTACCACCCAAACCATGCTTTGTGACCCCAAAAGACCGGGTATACAGACGTAGTGTATGATCATACGAGTCGAACGAGACTCTCGGCAAGTTCCTATCTTGGGGAGGAGGGCGGCTAGGGGCCGGACCCCGTGGTGCATATAATAGCAGTATATTGAACTTTGCGTTTTGTGCCGGTTTCGGGCCCGAACAGAGCCCAAACCAGGCTCTGTGACCCCGGAAGACCGGGTATGTAGACGTAGGGTAGGTAGACGAGAGTAGAAAAATACCATCGCTAGGCCCCTATCTTGGGGCTGAAAGAGAGGGCCAGACCCCCAAAGTAGCCAAAATAGCTGTATGTCATTGTCGACTTATGATGGGTTCGAGCCCGTGTACCGCCAAAACCATGCTTTGTGACCCCAAAAGACCGGGTATACAGACGTAGTGTATGATCATACGAGTCGAACGAGACCCTCCGCAAGTTCCTATCTTGGGGAGGGTAGCGGCTAGGGGTCGGACCCCGTGGTGCCTATAATAGCAGTGTATTGAACTTTGCGTTTTGGGCCGGTTTCGGGCCCGAACAGAGCCCAAACCAGGCTCTGTGACCCCGGAAGACCGGGTATGTCGATGTAGGGCAGGTGGACGAGAGTAGAAAAACACCGTCGCTAGGCCCCTATCTTGGGGCTGAAAGAGGGGCCAGACCCCAAAGTAGCCAAAATAGCTGTATGTCATTGTCGACTTATGATGGGTTCGAGCCCGTGTACCGCCAAAACCATGCTTTGTGACCCCAAAAGACCGGGTATACAGACGTAGTGTATGATCATACGAGTCGAACGAGACCCTCTGCAAGTTCTTATCTTGGGGAGGGTAGCGGCTAGGGGTCGGACCCCGTGGTGCCTATAATAGCAGTGTATTGAACTTTGCGTTTTGGGCCGGTTTCGGGCCCGAACAGAGCCCAAACCAGGCTCTGTGACCCCGGAAGACCGGGTATGTAGATGTAGGGTAGGTGGACGAGAGTAGAAAAATACCGTCGCTAGGCCCCTATCTTGGGGCTGAAAGAGGGGCCAGACCCCCAAAGTAGCCAAAATAGCGTTATGCCTTTGTCGAATTATGATGGGTTTTAGCCCGTGTACCGCCCAAACCATGCTTTGTGACCCCAAAAGACCGGGTATACAGACATAGTGTATGATCATACAAGTCGAATGAGATCCCCTGCAAGTTCCTATCTTGGGGAGGGTAGCGGCTAGGGGTCGGACCCCGTGGTGCCTATAATAGCAGTGTATTGAACTTTGCGTTTTGGGCCGGTTTCGGGCCCGAACAGAGCCCAAACCAGGCTCTGTGACCCCGGTAGACCGGGTATGTCGATGTAGGGCAGGTGGACGAGAGTAGAAAAACACCGTCGCTAGGCCCCTATCTTGGGGCTGAAAGAGGGGCCAGACCCCCAAAGTAGCCAAAATAGCGTTATGCCATAGGCGACTTATGATGGGTTCGAGCCCGTGTACCGCCCAAACCATGCTTTGTGACCCCAAAAGACCGGGTATACAGACGTAGTGTATGATCATACGAGTTGAACGAGACCCTCTGCAAGTTCCTATCTTGGGGAGGGTAGCGGCTAGGGGTCGGACCCCGTGGTGCCTATAATAGCAGTGTATTGAACTTTGCGTTTTGGGCCGATTTCGGGCCCGAACAGAGCCCAAACCAGGCTCTGTGACCCCGGAAGACCGGGTATGTAGATGTAGGACAGGTGGGCGAGAGTAGAAAAACACCGTCGCTAGGCCCCTATCTTGGGGCTTAAAGAGGGGCCAGACCCCCAAAGTAGCCAAAATAGCGTTATGCCATAGGCGACTTATGATGGGTTCGAGCCCGTGTACCGCCTAAACCATGCTTTGTGACCCCAAAAGACCGGGTATACAGACGTAGTGTATGATCATACGAGTTGAACGAGACCCTCTGCAAGTTCCTATCTTGGGGAGGGTAGCGGCTAGGGGTCGGACCCCGTGGTGCCTATAATAGCAGTGTATTGAACTTTGCGTTTTGGGCCGATTTCGGGCCCGAACAGAGCCCAAACCAGGCTCTGTGACCCCGGAAGACCGGGTATGTAGATGTAGGACAGGTGGGCGAGAGTAGAAAAACACCGTCGCTAGGCCCCTATCTTGGGGCTGAAAGAGGGGCCAGACCCCCAAAGTAGCCAAAATAGCTTTATGCCATAGGCGACTTATGATGGGTTCGAGCCCGTGTACCGCCCAAACCATGCTTTGTGACCCCAAAAGACCGGGTATACAGACGTAGTGTATGATCATACGAGTCGAACGAGACCCTCTGCAAGTTCCTATCTTGGGGAGGGTAGCGGCTAGGGGTCGGACCCCGTGGTGCCTATAATAGCAGTGTATTGAACTTTGCGTTTTGGGCCGGTTTCGGGCCCGAACAGAGCCCAAACCAGGCTCTGTGTCCCCGGAAGACCGAGTATGTTGATGAAGGACAGGTGGGCGAGAGTAGAAAAACACCGTCGCTAGGCCCCTATCTTGGGGCTGAAAGAGGGGCCAGACCCCCAAAGTAGCCAAAATAGCGTTATGCCATAGGCGACTTATGATGGGTTCGAGCCCGTGTACCGCCTAAACCATGCTTTGTGACCCCAAAAGACCGGGTATACAGACGTAGTGTATGATCATACGAGTTGAACGAGACCCTCTGCAAGTTCCTATCTTGGGGAGGGTAGCGGCTAGGGGTCGGACCCCGTGGTGCCTATAATAGCAGTGTATTGAACTTTGCGTTTTGGGCCGATTTCGGGCCCGAACAGAGCCCAAACCAGGCTCTGTGACCCCGGAAGACCGGGTATGTAGATGTAGGACAGGTGGGCGAGAGTAGAAAAACACCGTCGCTAGGCCCCTATCTTGGGGCTGAAAGAGGGGCCAGACCCCCAAAGTAGCCAAAATAGCTTTATGCCATAGGCGACTTATGATGGGTTCGAGCCCGTGTACCGCCCAAACCATGCTTTGTGACCCCAAAAGACCGGGTATACAGACGTAGTGTATGATCATACGAGTCGAACGAGACCCTCTGCAAGTTCCTATCTTGGGGAGGGTAGCGGCTAGGGGTCGGACCCCGTGGTGCCTATAATAGCAGTGTATTGAACTTTGCGTTTTGGGCCGGTTTCGGGCCCGAACAGAGCCCAAACCAGGCTCTGTGTCCCCGGAAGACCGAGTATGTTGATGAAGGACAGGTGGGCGAGAGTAGAAAAACACCGTCGCTAGGCCCCTATCTTGGGGCTGAAAGAGGGGCCAGACCCCCAAAGTAGCCAAAATAGCGTTATGCCATAGGCGACTTATGATGGGTTCGAGCCCGTGTACCGCCCAAACCATGCTTTGTGACCCCAAAAGACCGGATATACAGACGTAGTGTATGATCATACGAGTCGAACGAGACCCTCTGCAAGTTCCTATCTTGGGGAGGGTAGCGGCTAGGGGTCGGACCCCGTGGTGCCTATAATAGCAGTGTATTGAACTTTGCGTTTTGGGCCGGTTTCGGGCCCGAACAGAGCCCAAACCAGGCTCTGTGACCCCGGAAGACCGGGTATGTAGATGTAGGACAGGTGGGCGAGAGTAGAAAAACACCGTCGCTAGGCCCCTATCTTGGGGCTGAAAGAGGGGCCAGACCCCCAAAGTAGCCAAAATAGCGTTATGCCATAGGCGACTTATGATGGGTTCGAGCCCGTGTACCGCCCAAACCATGCTTTGTGACCCCAAAAGACCGGGTATACAGACGTAGTGTATGATCATACGAGTCGAACGAGACCCTCTGCAAGTTCCTATCTTGGGGAGGGTAGCGGCTAGGGGTCGGACCCCGTGGTGCCTATAATTGCAGTGTATTGAACTTTGCGTTTTGGGCCGGTTTCGGGCCCGAACAGAGCCCAAACCAGGCTCTGTGACCCCGGAAGACCGAGTATGTTGATGAAGGACAGGTGGGCGAGAGTAGAAAAACACCGTCGCTAGGCCCCTATCTTGGGGCTGAAAGAGGGGCCAGACCCCCAAAGTAGCCAAAATAGCGTTATGCCATAGGCGACTTATGATGGGTTCGAGCCCGTGTACCGCCCAAACCATGCTTTGTGACCCCAAAAGACCGGATATACAGACGTAGTGTATGATCATACGAGTCGAACGAGACCCTCTGCAAGTTCCTATCTTGGGGAGGGTAGCGGCTAGGGGTCGGACCCCATGGTGCCTATAATAGCAGTGTATTGAACTTTGCGTTTTGGGCCGGTTTCGGGCCCGAACAGAGCCCAAACCAGGCTCTGTGACCCCGGAAGACCGGGTATGTAGATGTAGGACAGGTGGGCGAGAGTAGAAAAACACCGTCGCTAGGCCCCTATCTTGGGGCTGAAAGAGGGGCCAGACCCCCAAAGTAGCCAAAAAAGCGTTATGCCATAGGCGACTTATGATGGGTTCGAGCCCGTGTACCGCCCAAACCATGCTTTGTGACCCCAAAAGACCGGGTATACAGATGTAGTGTATGATCATACGAGTCGAACGAGACCCTCTGCAAGTTCCTATCTTGGGGTTGATAGGGGCTAGGGACCGGACCCCATAGTGCCGATAATATCAGTGTATTGAACTTTGCGTTTTGGGCCGTTTTTTGGCCCGAACAGAGCCAAAACCAGGCTCTGTGACACCGGAAGACCGGGTATGTAGATGAACTGCAGGTGGACGAGACTCGACAAATACCGTCGCTAGGCCCCTATCTTGGGATAAAAGAGTGGACAGACCCCAAAAGTAGCCAAATCAGCGTTATGCCATAGGCGACTTTGCAATAGTTCAAGCCTGTGTACCGCCCAAACCATGCTTTGTGACCCCAAAAGACCGGGTATACAGACGTAGTGTATGATCATACGAGGCGAACGAGACCCTCTGCATGTTCCTATCTTGGGGAGGGAAGCGGCTAGGGGCCGGACCCGGTGGTGCCTATAATAGCAGTGTATTGAACTTTGCGTTTTGGGCCGGTTTCGGGCCAGTAATATTAGGAGATTTAATTTTAATTACGTAGAAAATAATTCAATAAACAGTTACTGGAACCAAATCACTTCTGCATTGAATATGTCACAGTTAGTTAAACAGCCAACTAGGGTGACTTCAAATACTTCAACTATCATAGATCATCTTTACTCTAACACACCATGTAATATTTCTGAGGTCAATATTCCAGTAATGGCTATAAGTGATCATTTTCCCGTTTGTTTTACAAGAAAATTCACTTCAAAACCGGAGAAAACTATTCTACATAAAACTATAGAATATAGATCTTTAAAATATTTTGATGAGAAAGGATTTAGAGACTCGCTGGATGCAACACCATGGTCTGTTATAGATACTTTTGATGAAGTAGATGACTGTATTGATACATTTATATCATTGTTCACACACAACCTTAACATACATGCTCCACTTAGGACCAAACGTGTGAAACAACTTAACCAACCTGACTGGTTTACGAAAGAAATTCTAGATGCAATTAAAGCAAGGGCAAGGGATAAGGCGAAAAAAGCCAACAATAACGAGCAGGTTAAGCATTGCAAAAGAATAGTTAAATCATTGTCAGATACAGCTAAAAAATCTTTCTTTAACCAGGCTATTAACATTAAAGACAAAAATCCTAAAAAGTTATGGCGTAATTTAAAAAATCTTTCTGGTAACCCCCCCCCCAAAATTGCATTATTATAAATGATGACAATGGTAATCCAGTAACTGATTCTGTCAAAATTGCGGAAATTTTTAATACATTCTTTACAAATGTCTTTAAAAAAGCGCCATTAAGCATCACTGAACTAAATCCAGAAAACAAATCCTTACTGAAGGACTTTGTTGACGTCAGGACACATGCCTATACAGAATTTAAAATCCCTGAAGTTACTGAAGAATATGTTAGAAAAGAACTGCACACGTTAGATTGCAGCAAATCTACAGGTCTTGACGGCTTAGGAGCACACTTTCTAAAAATAAGTCATGATAAAATAGCTAAACCTCTCACAAAAATCTTTAACCTTAGTATTTCCACTGGAAAATTTCCAAAAATGTTCAAAATAGCTAAAGTAACACATATTTACAAAACAGGTGAGAAGGCAGACAAGAATAACTATAGACCAATATCTATTTTGCCAGTTCTATCTAAACTATTGGAAAGGCATATATCAAATAATTTAAAGTATTATCTTGAAGAAAATAATTTACTTCATAATCAACAATCCGGCTTCAGGCAGTATCATTCTTGTGAAACCGCACTGACAGATATAGTAGATGATTGGATAACTGCAATAAATGACGATGCTCTTGTTGGAACGATTTTTCTTGATCTTACAAAAGCATTTGATCTCATAAACCACATGTTACTTATTGAGAAGTTAGAATGTTACAAGTTCAATAATATTGCACTAGAGTGGTTTAATTCATATCTTACGAATAGATCTCAACAAGTCAATGTTTCAGGAAAATTATCTGAAGCCCAAGAGATTGTAGCTGGTGTTCCACAAGGCTCTGTCCTAGGCCCAATACTTTTCATCATTTTTATAAATGATCTACCTTTGAACATTAATAACTCACAACTTAAAATGTTTGCAGATGATACAACCATATCAGCTTCTGGTGCATCCATTGATACTATTAACCTAAGCTTACAAAATGACATTGACCGTATAGAAAACTGGTGCAATAATAATGCTATGGTTCCAAATGCAAATAAGACGAAAGCTATGATTATTTCTGCATCAACAAAACTTTCTCAAGAAATGGAGAACAATAGGAATACCATAGTACTAAAGATGTGTAATCAGCCTCTCTAAATGTCAAAAATGATAAGCTCCTTGGAGTACAAGTCGATCAAAACCTAACATGGAAAAGTCAAGTTGGAAATACAATAAAAAAATGCAACTCCCTACTCTATCTTCTGGTAAGAATAAAGCCCTTCCTTGACTTGAATGCTCGCAAACTGTTTTATAATGCATATATTTTACCTCACTTAGATTACTGTAACACAATATGGGGAAACTGTTGCACCAAATTGCAAGATGATTTGATAAAATTTCAAAAGAGGGCAGTTAGAATAATTTTAGAACACCTTCCTATGATCTCTTCAAGCAACTTAAATGGATGACATTTCCAGAACGTGTTGATTACAAAAAAGCTATGACAGTTTACAAATCTCTAGATATTAACAATCCAAAATGTCCCAAATATATCTCGAATAAATTTAAATATGTTAAAGATTCAGGCCTTAGGTCTTCCAGTCAAAAATTACTACAAAAACCAAAACAAAAAAAGGAATTCTTTCGAAAGTCATTAAATTATTCTGGACCAAGACTCTGGGAAAATATACCTTTCAATATAAGAACTGCAAACACTCTAGAGCAATTCAAAAGAATGTACATAAGATGGAAGTTTCCAGATTGGAACTACCAATAGAATCTTTTAGAATCATTGTAAATATTATACTTAATATCAAGTTACCTGTACACTGTATATATATAAATCATGTATTTTGTCTTGTTACCATAGCGTTTATTTTAATAATTAAGCTATGGATTTATACAACATTATCTTTTCTCATCTCTCCTGTCTAATAATTATGTTTTATTTACTGCATTTCATTTGTTAAGTTAACTGTGTATGTTTGTTTTATATTTATGTTGAGGTCCGCATGGAAGATTGTGTTTTTATGCAAATGTGTTAACCTCGTAAAATAAAGTCATTATTATTATTATTATTGCTCCTAGAATGAAATGAGACCTTTGATAGAGTTCTATCCTGTTGCAGGAACCGGCGTCAGACCCTCAATGTTGCCATAAAACAATATACATGTACAACCCAAACTAGCTTGCGTTAACCTGGAGGAGTGAGTATACAGTCGTAGCCCAAGCCCATATGAATTAACAGAAACAATCAATAGGATGCTATCTTTGGGCTGAATGAGTGGTGAGACCACCAAAATTGTCACCAAAGCATTTGACTTGTCAACCACAATATTCTTATAGACAAGCTCAAATTTTACCATTTGTCATCAGACAGCATAGCTTGGATTAATTCCTATCTATCAAACAGAACACAGAAAGTATGCGTTTCTGCAAAACTTTCAGACCCCGCAGATATAGTTTCAGGTGTTCCACAAGGCTCAGTTTTGGGACCCCTGTTATTTCTCATTTATATAAATGACTTCCCTTATCATATTAAGTCTTCTACAACAGACATCTTTGCTGACGACACAACACTAACAACATCAGGTATTACAATTCAAGACATCCATCAGATCCTTCAATCTGATCTTGACATTGTAGATTCATGGTGCGCACCAAAACTCCATGATAATCAATGCACAAAAAACAAAATATATGTATATAACAAGACAAACAAACAAACCGAACATCCCAGACATCAAATTGAAATTACAGAACCATGATATTGAACTTTCAGAAAATGAAAGACTTCTTGGAATCAATATAGATAATACACTAAAATGGAAAACTCATATAGACAAAACCATAAAAAAATGCATTACACAACTCTTCCTACTCGTGCGAATCAAACAATACTTAAGATGTTCCAACAAGAAAATTATTTTGAATGCTTACATCCTCCCACACCTAGATTATTGCTGTTCAATCTGGGGTAATACAGACAAAAAGATAATGAACGAAGTCATTAAATTCCAAAAACGGGCAGCACGTGTTATTCTTGATGTACAAGACTTTGACACTCCCTCTGACGTTTTGTTCAATAAACTTCAGTGGATGAAATTTGACAAAAGAGTTGAATATAAAAAATCAATTCTAGTGTACAAATCCCTCAATGACAACCAATTTCCAAGATACATGCAACAAAAATTCACAAAACTAAACTAAGTTCATTCATGTAATCTCAGATCCATAACCAATGAAGAACTATATGTACCATCAACAAATTTTGAATTCTCCAGAAAATCACTTGCCTACTCAGGACCAAACATATGGAATGAAATACCAAAAGCAGTACGAAAATCAGACACAAGAAATAAATTCCAAAATGCATACATTAAATGGCAATACCCATAAACAAACATAAACATAAAACACGACTCATCCTGTTAATATATCTTACCTTTGTAACTATTACTTTGTTGATTATATTTGTATACCTATTTTTCATGTAATGTACCCTTTATATTTAATGTATATATGTTGAGGCCCGTATGGAAGATTGCATTATTGTAAATATGTTAGCCTCGTAAAATAAAGACTTTACTTACTTACTAACTTACTTACTTACTCACTCCTAAAGCACCATAATCACTACATGATGTAAACTTGGCATTATTTCACACTACAACATTACACCTATAAATTACATGTACATTGTTATTTTGAGTATCATTACCATAATGCTTTAGTTTTTGTAATTTGTTTCGTTTCTTCATTACTAAGTATTGACTTTGTAATTTCTGTAAATTGTTGTTTCATGTTGATGTCGACCATAATTAATCAATTATTGAAAATTGGTCTTGAACCAAATAATATTATGCAAACAACTTTAGATGTATTCGTGATTATTATTATCATTACAAAATGTACATGTATTTATTATTATTTTCATAATTATTATTAAATTATGTTTCCGGTATGAGGGTTTAGTCCCTCTACAGTCCAAAGCAGGCTGTGTTACCCTGGAAGACCTAGTAAAAACCCGTAGTCTATGCTCAAATAAATAAAACGAGACCTTAAATAATTATGATCATGGGACTGAAAGAGGGGTCATGCCTCCAAAGTGGATTTAAATATTGAAGCATGTGCATTACTATTTATGTAGCCTAAACCAGACTGTCTGATGCCAGAAGAATGCTCAATTGGGTCCTATCTAGGGACTGAAGGGCTGTAAGAGGGGCCAGACGACCCTAAAGTTAGCCATTAAAGCAACATACAAAGGCTACTTTACCGAAAACCAGTCTGTGTGCCCCTGAAAATACAGACATAGCAAATCGCAATACGATTTGAACGAGACCATGACCAGTCTTTTGGGTCCTTTCTTTATTATTATTTATTATTTTTAGCCTACTCCATTGTGTTATTGTGTGCATTTGTAAGCTATGTGTGTAATTTACCAGTCTGAATGCAGAGTGAGGCACTCAGCTTCAATAATCACTTGTTTACCTCATAAATAGTACATGTACAAAATTGCAAATAACGCGTATCAACATTCAAATATCAATTCTAAACCGTTTCTGACTTATATTAGCAATGTAGAACAAATAATAGCTCTGTGTATGACAAATTCAATACATGTATTTGAGTATTGAATTATGCTGAGTGTAAGTATTGGTTGTAATTTCGGATCCTGGTCTCTATACATATATATAATTTTTTACTCATTTTCAATGATACAGTTAGCCAAAATAGTTACTATTAGTACATTTGTGTATCCTCAATACTACAGAAAAAAAGAGATCTTCCCTCTACTGCAAATATCAAAGCAACTAACGAAGCTTGAAGGTAAAACACTATCTTCAACATATTCCGGGTGGGGCATGTATGCAACTCACTGGTACATTACCAACTCAATTTTACGAAAAACTGTCGGATATTGCCTATAGGTCACAAACCACCAAATAGAGTTGTTCTTTAACTCAATGTAAAGTGACCTAGGTCAGCCAAAAAAAATGTCAACTTTTTGTCCATGGGGCCCTCTCAAAATCTTTTAATCAATAGAAATAGCATCCAGCTTGAAGAAAATGAAAAAAAAGCAGGGGGTCATGTATCATATAAGAAAAATTTGGTTCGTCAAACGCGGTGAACAGATTTTCTCACATGTACGGATTTACTCACTGTCCGTTAGCCCCAACCTTACTTTCACTTTCATATTTAAGCCAGAATACAAAATATTTCTTAATAAAACCACTTCACTACATCACATACATGCATACAAAGCATTTAACACCAATTTCATGATTCTGATGCTGATTTGTCAAGACATACCCCCATTTCCAGTCGCTTTAAAGTTTTTTAACGGACTATTTGACTGTATCTGAATTTGGTCCGCGTAGGCATTTAGTGGTTATTTACCTTAAGGCAACCCTTTTTGGGTTGTTTAAGTGCTTTTTGCACTTTTTTCAATGCTACTATATATATGCAGCACAAAACAATCAATTCTAGACAAATTGGGCATGAATTCCAGAAAAAAATACATACCCGCATATGCGCCTTTAAGGAGAAATTTGGTCAGCGCCTGTCAAATGGTATGAATAGTGACATGAAATGGGGTTGTATTTGTGCTAAAATGGTATTCTGAACCCCAATTTTTCTTTAGATGCCTAATAATATGTCTATTCTTCATTTTAAATCACAATTATCCTTGTCTGGTACTAAAATAAGGGCAACATTCACATAAAAATGTCAATTCAAGAAAAAATAAATCTGAACTTTTCTGGATTTTTCATGATAAAAATCTAAATTTTCACTTTTTTAGACATTTTACACAGATAAAAATGGTCAAAACCCCATCTTGAGTGCATTTCCATTCATTTAAATGCAAAAAAATGAAAACATGATTTTAAAGGAATTTTGCATGTCTTTAGGTCACAAACCACCAAATAGAGTTGTTCTTTAACTCAATGTAAAGTGACCTAGGTCAGCCAAAAAAAATGTCAACTTTTTGTCCATGGGGCCCTCTCAAAATCTTTTAATCAATAGAAATAGCATCCAGCTTGAAGAAAATGAAAAAAAAGCAGGGGGTCATGTATCATATAAGAAAAATTTGGTTCGTCAAACGCGGTGAACAGATTTTCTCACATGTACGGATTTACTCACTGTCCGTTAGCCCCAACCTTACTTTCACTTTCATATTTAAGCCAGAATACAAAATATTTCTTAATAAAACCACTTCACTACATCACATACATGCATACAAAGCATTTAACACCAATTTCATGATTCTGATGCTGATTTGTCAAGACATACCCCCATTTCCAGTCGCTTTAAAGTTTTTTAACGGACTATTTGACTGTATCTGAATTTGGTCCGCGTAGGCATTTAGTGGTTATTTACCTATACGTCGGTCGAAATTCAAAACAGGGACTTCTGGATCTGAAGCCACGAAGAGAATTATCCACTCGGTCTCGGTGTTAAAAAACTTGATGGTCATAATTTCATTGTATGACAAATAGTGCATCCACGCCCCAATCCCCGGGGACGGGCCGGTATTTTTACTTTTGGGATGTAACCCCCTCCCCCGCACCCCCCCTTGCCGGGGACATCTGAAGGTAAAATTTCAGTTATCCCCCTGATAACTAAATATTGTCCCCGGGGTATTGGTTCAGCAGTGCGGGGATTGTTAAAAGGTAAAAACACGACCGTTTCCCCGGCCGTCCACCGCCCATACCGGTGGGGAGGGGCGTGTATGCAATTGACTGGTGCATAAAGGTAGACAATTTATAGATTCATAAATCAGAAATACTCGTGAATAAACAACAATGATAGCTCTGAATAAAATTGGTACCGGTCAAAATGACGAAATCAATAATTTCGACATTTTTGTTTGAATTTTGGGTTTCAAAAACATCAACATTAATTTTTTTGACGCTAAAATTGAGATTCAGGAAAATTTTGAAATACGTTACAAATTATCGACAGTCACTATTGACATTAAATTTTGACAAGACATTTAATAGCACAATCATGTACAAATGCACGTTATGTCAATCGGAATTCCTCGGCGTTAATCTAACGAAATTGCATATTTGCATTCTCAGTAACGGAAATGTATGAGAAGTTACGATTGAAATTATGCATGACGATGACCAGATAATCTAATATGAAATCTTCATACCGGGTTTTCCGGGGTCACAGAGCCTGGTTTGGGCTCTGTTCGGGCCCGAAACCGGCCCAAAACGCAAAGTTCAATACACTGCTATTATAGGCACCACGGGGTCCGACCCCTAGCCGCTACCCTCCCCAAGATAGGAACTTGCAGAGGGTCTCGTTCGACTCGTATGATCATACACTACGTCTGTATACCCGGTCTTTTGGGGTCACAAAGCATGGTTTGGGCGGTACACGGGCTCGAACCCATCATAAGTCGCCTATGGCATAACGCTTTTTTGGCTACTTTGGGGGTCTGGCCCCTCTTTCAGCCCCAAGATAGGGGCCTAGCGACGGTATTTTTCTACTCTCGTCCACCTACCCTACATCTACATATCCGGTCTTCCGGGGTCACAGAGCCTGGTTTGGGCTCTGTTCGGGCCCGAAACCAGCCCAAAACGCAAAGTTCAATACACTGCTATTATAGGCACCACGGGGTCCGACCCCTAGCCGCTACCCTCCCCAAGATAGGAACTTGCAGAGGGGCTCGTTCGACTCGTATGATCATACACTACGTCTGTATACCCGGTCTTTTGGGGTCACAAAGCATGGTTTGGGCGGTACACGGGCTCGAACCCATCATAAGTCGCCTATGGCATAACGCTATTTTGGCTACTTTGGGGGTCTGGCCCTTCTTTCAGCCCCAAGATAGGGGCCTAGCGACGGTGTTTTTCTACTCTCGCCCACCTGTCCTACATCTAAATACCCGGTCTTCCGGGGTCACAGAGCCTGGTTTGGGCTCTGTTCGGGCCCGAAACCGGCCCAAAACGCAAAGTTCAATACACTGCTATTATAGGCACCACGGGGTCCGACCCCTAGCCGCTACCCTCCCCAAGATAGGAACTTGCAGAGGGTCTCGTTCGACTCGTATGATCATACACTACGTCTGTATACCCGGTCTTTTGGGGTCACAAAGCATGGTTTGGGCGGTACACGGGCTCGAACCCATCATAAGTCGCCTATGGCATAACGCTATTTTGGCTACTTTGGGGGTCTGGCCCCTCTTTCAGCCCCAAGATAGGGGCCTAGCGACGGTATTTTTCTGCTCTCGTCCACCTACCCTACATCAACATACCCGGTCTTCCGGGGTCACAGAGCCTGGTTTGGGCTCTGTTCGGGCCCGAAACCGGCCCAAAACGCAAAGTTCAATACACTGCTATTATAGGCACCACGGGGTCCGACCCCTAGCCGCTACCCTCCCCAAGATAGGAACTTGCAGAGGGTCTCGTTCGACTCGTATGATCATACACTACGTCTGTATACCCGGTCTTTTGGGGTCACAAAGCATGGTTTGGGCGGTACACGGGCTCGAACCCATCATAAGTCGCCTATGGCATAACGCTATTTTGGCTACTTTGGGGGTCTGGCCCCTCTTTCAGCCCCAAGATAGGGGCCTAGCGACGGTGTTTTTCTACTCTCGCCCACCTGTCCTACATCTACATACCCGGTCTTCCGGGGTCACAGAGCCTGGTTTGGGCTCTGTTCGGGCCCGAAACCGGCCCAAAACGCAAAGTTCAATACACTGCTATTATAGGCACCACGGGGTCCGACCCCTAGCCGCTACCCTCCCCAAGATAGGAACTTGCAGAGGGTCTCGCTCGACTCGTATGATCATACACTACGTCTGTATACCCGGTCTTTTGGGGTCACAAAGCATGGTTTGGGCGGTACACGGGCTCGAACCCATCATAAGTCGCCTATGGCTTAACGCTATTTTGGCTACTTTGGGGGTCTGGCCCCTCTTTCAGCCCCAAGATAGGGGCCTAGCGACGGTGTTTTTCTACTCTCGCCCACCTGTCCTACATCTACATACCCGTTCTTCCGGGGTTACAGAGCCTGGTTTGGGCTCTGTTCGGGCCCGAAACCGGCCCAAAACTCAAAGTTCAATACACTGCTATTATAGGCACCACGGGGTCCGACCCCTAGCCGCTACCCTCCCCAAGATAGGAACTTGCAGAGGGTCTCGTTCGACTCGTATGATCATACACTACGTCTGAATACCCGGTCTTTTGGTGTCACAAAGCATGGTTTGGGCGGTTCACGGGCTCGAACCCATCATAAGTCGCCTATGGCATAACGCTATTTTGGCTACTTTGGGGGTCTGGCCCCTCTTTCAGCCCCAAGATAGGGGCCTAGCGACGGTGTTTTTCTACTCTCGCCCACCTGCCCTACATCTACATACCCGGTCTTCCGGGGTCACAGAGCCTGGTTTGGGCTCTGTTCGGGCCCGAAACCGGCCCAAAACGCAAAGTTCAATACACTGCTATGATAGGCACCACGGGGTCCGACCCCTAGCCGCTACCCTCCCCAAGATAGGAACTTGCAGAGGGTCTCGTTCGACTCGTATGATCATACACTACGTCTGAATACCCGGTCTTTTGGTGTCACAAAGCATGGTTTGGGCGGTACACGGGCTCGAACCCATCATAAGTCGCCTATGGCATAACGCTATTTTGGCTACTTTGGGGGTCTGGCCCCTCTTTCAGCCCCAAGATAGGGGCCTAGCGACGGTGTTTTTCTACTCTCGCCCACCTGCCCTACATCTACATACCCGGTCTTCCGGGGTCACAGAGCCTGGTTGTCTCAGTACGCCAATTTTTATCATACCCACTCTTATTGTTTGCTAGGAAATTTAGTGGTGTTTAACCTAAATCCTTATCGTTCGCTGGACTATCGTTGGCTATTTATCGTTCGCCAGCTTGACTTTGGTGTCATCCATTGATAAAAAAGGGTCGTGTGCAACTTTTGGCGGGAAAAAATCAACTTGTCAACAAACTGGACCAAATTTACTTGGAAAAAGTTATTGTTGCACCGGATAGATGGGGTTATTTCCCTTGCCTGAAATTTTACATGGTGTTTGTTTACGTGTATTTTTTCCGATTCCAAAGGTCATTTGATGTGATTTTGCAGTTTTATTAAAGATTAAAGGTCATTTTAGCAGTTTCCAACAAAATATGTGTCGAGGAGTTAGTGATTTATATTTATTTTGTCAATTTCGTTTGATACACCGGCTACATGAGCTTCAAGGCTATACCTATTTTCTTTATCAGCTTTTATTAGGAGTTATTCACCAAATGGCTCATTAGCTCAGTCGGCTAAGCCACATAGATGTTCGTTAGTTAGTTGAACTAATGGTTGGTTGTTCAAATCTTGTGGCAATTTCATTTTTTCCTTGAATAATATTTTAGTTATTTTTATTATTAAATGCTATTTTGACAAAATTAATGTAAAATCAGATATTATATAACATAATTGAATAGCTTGATTGGTCATGTACACTGCTTATCTCGATTTTGTGTAGCAAATCTTTGAAACGATAAACCCTTAAGACTATCCTCGAGTAACCATAAATCGCCTACTTAAGCGTTAAACACGCTACTCGTCTGTTGCGTCTAGTCTAGACACGATTTCTGTCTCCGGTGGTTTTCTTCCACGGAGACATGAACCATTGTGTCACTTCTCAATGCTGATTTTGCGATGAGAAATAGAATCTGTGTCCAACTTTTGAAACTTAAAAAGTTAACGGTAGCTACCAACTTCCGTAAAATTTATAAGGCAGTGGCTAGGATTACAGAAGTTCCGTAATCCTAGCGAGTCCTAGCTAGGGCTGTCTAGAATTACGGAAGTTTTTATATCGAGTGCAATTAAGCGCGCAGGTCGCCTTATATTGCATCAGGAAGCTAGATATACGGTCCATGATTGCATGTTGTCATCATTACTTCATGAATTTATGCAAATATTAGTTGCTGGTATATTTATTGACATATTAATAAAAATATCAGTAAATCATGCTTCGAATTTTACTTTGCTAATATTTTGTCTTTCCAGGGGGAGAAAATATAGGCAGTTTGAATGTTTATAAATTAATCAAAGTATCCTCGAGTGGCCATAAATCGCGTTAAACACACAATAAACAATAGCAAACTATTTTTTTTTATTAAATAAAGCCACTTGCTTGTAATATAATTCCTTCCATTTAATTTACCTCAAATGTACACCAATAAAATAATAAAATACTCCCAAGAATTGAATAAATCAAAAGTCATAGTCAATAAAAGTCCAAGGGGTATAACCTAAAGCATGGAGATTGGTGGTTTAAGTAAGACTTTCCATGGAGATTGGTGCCAATGGCCGATATTTTGTTGTTTTTTGTCACTTGACGGACACATTTCCACCAAAGTAAGTTCATTTTCTTGTTTTATATGTGGTGTGTATGCGATAACCACCTAGCCATAAGTTTAAGCCACCTATCGGTGGTCTGTTTTAGTCCGTCTGTGCAGCGATAAAAGCCTGAAAGAAGGGATGGTGACATCGGGTGTCCGTAGTCTGCATTAATTTGTATTAATTCTGACGTATCTGGGGCATTCTGGAAGGTTTTTCTGTGTTTGCTAGGTACTTCATGCATGTTTTTATGGTTAAAATACTGTTTCTGCTTATTTAGGAGGCTCCAAGTGCTTATTTTTAACGTTTAAGACGATTTCATGGAGATTCGTCAACTTTAAGACCCGAACTGTGGAGAATTAAATCAATGTAAGTATTCTGTTCTAAAATGTTTTGCAGCATAGTGTGTTACCTTCATTGATTACAAATGTAGTTTCTATTTATTTTTCAGACTCCTGGTTTGAAGAAAACGTACCAAAAAGACGATACTTAGCCCTGAAATTGGTACAAAATAGAGATTACTTCCATGTTTATAATACCAGTACTCATGGTTTACAAAATAATAAAAAATCTCCATGAAGAGTTAAAATAGTTTCAATGCTCAATGTTTCTAAAACATATTAACAACAACTATTGATCAAAATGTCTAAAATAATGTTGCTTAAACATTAATACAGCGTTTACAATTTATAATTAGAATGATGATGTTCCTTGAACATAGTTACAAAAAGTGCATACAAAATTACACTGAAATTTTCCCACTTTACAATCCGTCTATACAGACCGTACAATTATGTACCGGATACTGGCTTTTAGCCACGCCACACAAAAAACTGCGAAGCAACCCTTTACTGAAGCGAATATTCGTCTTACAAACCTATATATATGTAGAAAGTTAGAACAATATGTAACAATGTAATAAAAACCAATAAACTTACACCATGGGGGCTATAAGACTATTTCTTCGATTGAAATTGAGGCGCTTCAAAAGCGCGCAAACCGCCATTGGATCGTACAAATGGTGCAAAATAAAAAAGGGAAATAACTCTTGAAAATAATAATCGAATCTAAGGTTAAACACCAGTAAATTCTAAACACTTTCCGTAAGGGGGAAAGACGAACATATAGGTGCCAACACACCATTACAGGCGAGGATCACTTAATGAATTTGAAGAACATCTCCGATAGTGATGTCTTGTCTGCCGATGTAGGGTCTACTGAAATACATAATTTAATAAATTTTTTGGCTATTCTGACCGTAAGGACGGAAGCAACTTTGACCCAAGATATTTTTTATCTGTCCTTAAAAATAATTAATCCGACCACTTGACATCATTCTTGAAACTGTAATCAATGCAGACGTTCGAAAAAATATTTGATTACGTTGCGCCTAGCCTTTACTGGGGTATTTCAACTACACAACTTTTTGGGAATAGTGAAAATGGTATAGTTTTATAAATTTTGGTTTAATTTACCAAAAATTACATGTTATGACCTCGTATTTCCAGAAAAAAATAGTCCCGCTAAAAATTAACTATTTTATAAACATTTTCTCAAGATATGCGCGTGCATCGTCAAAATCTCGTGAGACGAGAGTCAAAACAAAATGGCGTGCGATTAAAGGACAGAAGCGAGTTTCAGACCCTTGACGATATGTGGTCGAATACACAATTTTCGATTATGCCAATCAATTCCACTGCCATTGCCAATTTATAACATGTCCAGGAAGAATGAAACTTTAGTTTGCTATATGAACCAAAAACATTCCTCAAACACACAGCGATTTGTTTAACACGACGATGTTGCAGTTTTGAATTCAATTTCACTCGTTTTGTTCTATTCACTTGTTGTTGCTGTAGAAATCGGTATGTTCTTTTCTGTTCACTGTTTGATTATAGAAATCGGTCTTCCACCTATCGCCAGTATCGGCCAATCAGAATATGCAAATGAAGGATTCTGGGAGGGGTTTCCCGGCGCGTTTGATTTTCGCTGTACCGTACCATAGTATGCGTGAAACAATACACTTCCGGCGCTAGCTTGAAACAAAAAAGCTAAATGTAAACAAACATTTGTTTTGTTGAATAGAGATGATTTTTTCTAAAAACAGTTAAATATTGATAAAGAAACCAAAACAAGAAGAGTTTTGACTTTTTATGCAAATTAACGATTCGAATTATGCTAACCAATGAATTCCGGAAAGTACGGAAAACTTTCTTTTAGACTAGGCATGGTGGCGCCTATACCACACAGTGATTGTGTACATGTGCGTGTGTGCTGATTTATTTATCGATTTACGGTAAATAACGTAGCATATTACCAGGTACTTGACGGCATTTGTCTTTTTAGCTCATCTGATTTTTAAAAAAAAAAGATCAGTTATTGTAATCACTTGATTGTCGTTGGCGTCAGTGTCGGTGTCGGCGTCAGCGTTGCATGGTTAAAGCCCTACATTTTTCCTTCTTTGTTTCTGGTCCAGAACTTTATAGAGGGATCAGCATGATGCCAGCATTGTGCCAGCATGAGATAACTATCAGTGATTATCTGGGGTCATAAAACACTGTGACTGGTCAGTGTAAGGGATCAGAGGCCCATATTATAGCTACTGATAATCAATAATGTGCTACTGTAATATGTACCCTTGGAAATATGTGTTACATTGTGTGTTTGTTTAATTTGTATAATTACTAATTCATTAGATATATTTCTTTGATTTTTGTTTCCATCTGGTTTAAGTGTGTAAAAACTATTTGTCAAAATATTTACTATTTTAGTTATTAATATTCCCTAAGAGTTATTAAAATAAATATACACCCAAACCAGATACAAATAAAACGAAGCAACTATACCAAAGAGGAACACAATATCAATTCTGATTGTATGTCTGTGAATATACCTTTTTTTATAAATATAAGATAACATAATACTCATAGATCTAGTTAATAAATTTTAAAAAATTAATTCAAAACATCAAAACAAAACCAACATCAAGAATAACATTTTTATATCTTATGAATAATATCAATTCACTCATTTCATTGAATACATTATTAAGAAATGTTAATCATGAGGCATACAGCTACCGGTATATAAGTTATATATGTTCAGATTTTTTAAACACTTTTATAATTGTGCATTAACTTGCATGCTTTGTCTAATCACACGAAAGTCGTTTTCAAGCAACACAAACAAAATTATGTCAATCTTGATGGTCCAGGTTTTTTTTCACAATAAAATATTACAAAAACTTATATGACAATTTAATTTTACTATAGGCCAACAGATATTTTATAACTTCCTGTCATAAAGGGAACTTTTGTTGTCTCTTATCTAATATATGCTACTAGGGCCTCTTGTAAACTAATTAACATGCTACATGCAATGTTGCATAATATTATGTAATAGGGTACAATATCAGGCGCGTAGCCAGGCATACGCCCGTACGCCCGGGCGTACGCTCAATTAGAAAAATGAAAAAATAAACTGACTCAAAAATGCAATAAAAATCGATGCCTCACTAGGGTTAGGCATAAAATTAAATGTTGAAGGCTCTCCTTTTTGGTTTCAGTTCACAAATTTTCAGATTTTTATACAAACAGCATATACGGCTTGTTGGTCACGTATTTACATTGTTTCT
The DNA here is from genome assembly GCA_963678985.1 of Spisula subtruncata. Taxonomy (NCBI): domain Eukaryota; kingdom Metazoa; phylum Mollusca; class Bivalvia; order Venerida; family Mactridae; genus Spisula; species Spisula subtruncata. The sequence goes on from OY787661.1 coordinate 25,411,767, forward strand.
TTGTTAGCTCGCTTAACTCGCTCAGTACTGTAGTTAGTGAACGCCATAAAATAGGGAACGTGTATATATGGCCTGCTGCTTAGTTAATCGGTGTTTTTTCTAGCTCGCTTCGCTCGCTCACTACTGTAATAAGTGAATGTCATCAAGGAGGGAACGTGTGTGTATGGCCTGCTGCTCAGGTTAACAGTGTTTTTTCTAGCTCGCTTCGCTCGCTCAGTACTGTAATAAGTAAATACCATCAAGGAGGGAACGGGTATGTATGGCCTGCTGCTCAAGTAAACAGTATTTTTCTAGTTCGCTTTGCTCGCTCAGTAATGTCATAAGTGAATGCCATCAAGGATGAAACGTGTATATGTGGACTGCTGTAATGTAAATAGTAGTTTTCTAGCGCGCTTCGCTCGCTCAGTTATGTCAACAAGGAGGGAACATGTATGTATGGCCAAATGCTCAGGTTAACAGGGCTTTTCCTGCTGCTCAGAAATAGTTTTTTTCTAACTCGCTTCGCTCGATCAGTACTGTAATAAGTGAATATCATCAAGTAAAGAACACATATATGTGACCTGTTGCTTAGGTTATCAGTCGCTGTATTTTTTCAAGCTCGCTTCGCTCGCATAAAACCTTTATTACTTTCTTTAATCACGTGGTACATATTGCTAGATACTCCCAAAAAACTATAACTGATAACGGACGTACACTCTCAATATACTCAGCTACGCCCCTGAATATGGTCAGATATCTGAATAATCAGTAACCACATGCTGAGAAATCTATGACCAAATTTGGTTGGCCCAGTGCCAAAATCCAGGTCTTTAAGTTTTGTGTTTAGGTAAACTTTTTTCATAAACTATCAAAGCTATTGCTTTGAAATTTGCAACATTGTTAACCATCAATACCTGAGCCTGTAAAGCAAGACCCATGACTCTGATCTGCATTTTGTAAGAATTATTGCCCCTTTTTGGACTTAGAAAATAAAATGCCTTGTTAAGTTAGCTCATCTGATTTTTAAAAAAAAAAGATGAGTTATTGTAATCACTTGATTGTCGTTGGCGTCAGTGTCGGTGTCGGCGTCAGCGTTGCATGGTTAAGTTTTGTGTTTAGGTCCACTCTTTTCCTAAACTATCGGAGTTATTGCTTTGAAACTTGCAACACTTGTTCACCATCAATACCTGACCATGTCAAGCAAGACCCATAACTCTGATCTGCATTTTACGTTAGTTATTTCCCCTTTTTGGACTTAATAAATTTCTTGGTTAAGTTTTGTGTTCTTGTTCAACTTCAGGTCCACTTTTCTCATACACTATATGGTCTATTGCTTTGAAACTTGCAACATTTGTTCACAATCAATACCTGACCATGTCAAGCTAGATTCATAACTCTGATCTACATTTTGCATGAGTTATTGCCCCTTATTGGACTTAGTAAATTCCTTGGTTAAGTTTTGTGTTTAGGTCCACTTTTCTCATACACTTCATGACTTGTTCACCATCAATACCTGACCATGTCAAGCAAGACCAATAACTCTGATCTGCATTTTACGTGAGTTATTGCCCCTTTTTGGACTTAATAAATTTCTTGGTTAAGTTTTGTGTTCTTGTTCAACTTCAGGTCCACTTTTCTCATACACTATATGGTCTATTGCTTTGAAACTTGCAACATTTGTTCACAATCAATACCTGACCATGTCAAGCTTGATTCATAACTCTGATCTACATTTTGCATGAGTTATTGCCCCTTATTGGACTTAGTAAATTCCTTGGTTAAGTTTTGTGTTTAGGTCCACTTTTCTCATACACTTCATGACTTGTTCACCATCAATACCTGACCATGTCAAGCAAGACCAATAACTCTGATCTGCATTTTACGTGAGTTATTGCCCCTTTTTGGACTTAATAAATTTCTTGGTTAAGTTTTGTGTTAAGTTCCACTTTCTCATATACTATGTGGGCTATTGCTTTGAAACTTGCAACATTTGTTCCCAATCAATACCTGACCATGTCAAGCAAGATTCATAACTCTGATCTGCATTGTGCATGAGTTATTGCCCCTTATTGGACTTAATACATTCCTTGGTTAAGTTTTGTGTTTAGGTCCACTTTTTTCATACACTATGTGGGCTATTGCTTTGAAACTTTCAACACTTGTTCACCATCAATACCTGACCATGTCAAGCACGGTTCATAACTCCGATCTGCATTTTGCATGAGTTATTGCCCCTTATTGGACTTACAATTCCTTGGTTAAGTTGTGTGTTTAGGTCCACTTTTCTCATACACTATGTGAGCTATTGCTTTGAAACTTTCAACACTTGTTCACCATCAATACCTGACCATTTCAAGCAAGAATCATAACTCTGATCTGCATTTTGCATGAGTTATTGCCCCTTTTTGGTCTTAGTAAATTCCTTGGTTAAGTTTTGTGTTCAGGTAAAGCAGGACACATAACTCTGTCCTACTTCATGCTAAGGTTGTCTGCCTTTTGACAGTGACAAGTACTGTTATGTAAACTAAAATGTAATTTGTATCAATTATATACTTCCAGATTTCGAAGCAAGTCTTATTAGGTTGTTGGACAAATTAACAAATGGATCCAATATTGTTGTTAGCGAGACAGGTATGAACAATTTATCATTCGGTTTAATATGTTAAATGTGATATTTTGTATATGCCAAAATATAGTTATCTACTTTTTCTAATCTAATTGATTATTATTTTCCCCATGATGTGAGTCTTATTGATTTTGAAGGCCCTGACATACATAACCAATACAGCCTGATGTCTGACAGTCAACTTGACATAACCAATGCAGCCTGATGTCTGGCAGTCAACTTGACATAACCAATACAGCCTGATGTCTGGCAGTCAACTTGACATAACCAATACATCCTGAGGTCTGACACTCAACTTGACATAACCAATACATCCTGATGTCTGGCAGTCAACTTGACATAACCAATACAGCCTGATGTCTGGCAGTCAACTTGACATAACCAATACATCCTGAGGTCTGACACTCAACTTGACATAACCAATACATCCTGATATCTGGCAGTCAACTTGACATAACCAATACAGCCTGATGTCTGGCAGTCAACTTGACATAACCAATACATCCTGATGTCTGGCAGTCAACTTGACATAACCAATACATCCTGATGTCTGGCAGTCAACTTGACATAACCAATACAGCCTGATGTCTGGCAGTCAACTTGACATAACCAATACAGCCTGAGGTCTGACAGTCAACTTGACTTAACCAATACAGCCTGATGTCTGGCAGTCAACTTGACATAACCAATACAGCCTGATGTCTGGCAGTCAACTTGACATAACCAATACATCCTGATGTCTGGCAGTCAACTTGACATAACCAATACAGCCTGAGGTCTGACAGTCAACTTGACATAACCAATACAGCCTGATGTCTGGCAGTCAACTTGCGATTAAACTCATAGGACTTAGAAATGCTAAATTTGTTCTCAATAATGTGTGCATGTTGTCTATCAATGATGTGTGCATGTATGGGTGCCTCTGTGAGCGTGTGTGTCCATGTTGTCTATCATTGATGTGTGCAGGTATGTGTGCCTCTGTGAGCGTGTGTGTCCATTGTGATAAGTCCAGTTTTGCAACCACCAAATATTCATTCACAGACTCTATGGTATATTTGAAACTCAAGACAATTAACTTTCACCCAATATCTATTTTTATATATTATGTATTCTATTTTTAGATTTTTACAATTATCATCACATGACATTATAACATCTCCTTTTTTGAACTTCGAGAGACGAATTGTAGATGTTTTTGTTTTTCACCCTGATGAAGGCTTAGTGTAAGACGAAACGTTGGTAAAAATAAAATAGATAAAAAACACAGTTGTCAGTTGTTAGCACTGCATACTTTATTATTGGTTTCAATAGTTTTACATTTGTAAGACACATGACCAACTTTTTTTGTAAGGCTGTGTAAAATAGATTCATTATGATGATAATGTGTGATAGGGCCTTACATTTGGTTTAATCATGAGTCATGCCCTAAATGGTACTTAGATTTGCACATGTATGTTCAGAATTAAAATATCACCTTAATTTGACTGACTAACTTGGAAGTTAAAAGCTGTAGCTTGAGAAATGTGGAAGTTAGTTACTTAAAGTTAATTTGCAAGAAGCTTGTATGTATAAGATATTCATGAGGATACTAAAACTCAACCAGAGAAACATTTCACAAAAAGCTGTGGCCTATAATCTATATTTAGGTCTTAATATAACCTTAAGAACATTAATTTATTTGGCATAATACATAATATATACATAAATGATAGCCTATAGATTATAGGCAACAGCTATTGATAAAATGTTTCTCAGGAGGAGTGCCAATAACTGGTTGAGGACCAGGTTGATCTATATGTTTCTCCGGACGATAGCCAATAACTGGTTGAGGACCAGGTTGATCTATATGTTTCTCTGGACGAGTGCCAATAACTGGTTGAGGACCAGGTTGATCTATATGTTTCTCTGGACGAGTGCCAATAACTGGTTGAGGACCAGGTTGATCTATATGTTTCTCTGGACGAGTGCCAATAACTGGTTGAGGACCAGGTTGATCTATATGTTTCTCTGGACGAGTGCCAATAACTGGTTGAGGACCAGGTTGATATATATGTTTCTCCGGACGAGTGCCAGTAAGTGGTTGAGGACCAGGTTGATCTATATGTTTCTCTGGACGATAGCCAATAACTTGTTGAGGACCAGGTTGATCTATATGTTTCTCCGGACGAGTGCCAATAAGTGGTTGAGGACCAGGTTGATCTATAATAACATTGTGACAAAACCATGCTGTTTTTCTTTATAGGTACAAGTCTTCTATATCATCCAGGCATTTTGATTGGTGGAAAAATTGAACATGATTGTAATCTGCAGCGTTCTATTGGTTATTTCCTGGAAGTCATTCTGTGTCTTGCTCCATTTATGAAGAATCCAGTCCATGCCATTCTTACTGGTATAACTAATGATCAAGTGGATCCTTCGGTAAGTCTGTAACATTCATAGATCTTCATTTAGTCTAAACAAAGAGGAGTTAGTTTAAACCTACTGGTAATCATGATCCTGTGGTGTATAACCTGGGTTTCTATCCAGTAATCATGATCCTGTGGTGTATAACCTGGGTTTCTATCCTGTAATCATGATCCTGTGGTGTATAACCTGGGTTTCTATCCTGTAATCATGATCCTGTGGTGTATAACCTGGTTTTCTATCCTGTAATCATGATCCTGTGGTGTATAACCTGGGTTTCTATCCTGTAATCATGATCCTGTGGTGTATAACCTGGGTTTCTATCCTGCAATCATGATCCTGTGGTGTATAACCTGGGCTTCTATCCTGTAATCATGATCCTGTGGTGTATAACCTGGGCTTCTATCCTGTATTCATGATCCTGTGGTGTATAACCTGGGCTTCTATCCTGTATTCATGATCCTGTGGTGTATAACCTGGGCTTCTATCCTGTAATCATGATCCTGTGGTGTAAAGCCTGGGCTTCTATCCTGTAATCATGATCCTGTGGTGTATAACCTGGGCTTCTATCCTGTAATCATGATCCTGTGGTGTATAACCTGGGTTTCTATCCTGTATTCATGATCCTGTGGTGTATAACCTGGGTTTCTATCCTGTAATCATGATCCTGTAATGTATAACCTGGGCTTCTATCCTGTAATCATGATCCTGTGGTGTATAACCTGGGCTTCTATCCTGTAATCATGATCCTGTGGTGTATAACCTGGGCTTCTATCCTGTATTCATGATCCTGTGGTGTATAACCTGGGCTTCTATCCTGTATTCATGATCCTGTGGTGTATAACCTGGGTTTCTATCCTGTATTCATGATCCTGTGGTGTATAACCTGGGTTTATATCCTGTATTCATGATCCTGTGGTGTATAACCTGGGCTTCTATCCTGTAATCATGATCCTGTGGTGTATAACCTGGGCTTCTATCCTGTATTCATGATCCTGTGGTGTATAACCTGGGTTTCTATCCTGTATTCATGATCCTGTGGTGTATAACCTGGGTTTCTATCCTGTAATCATGATCCTGTGGTGTATAGCCTGGGTTTCTATCCTGTAATCATGATCCTGTGGTGTATAACCTGGGTTTCTATCCTGTATTCATGATCCTGTGGTGTATAACCTGGGTTTCTATCCTGTAATCATGATCCTGTAATGTATAACCTGGGTTTCTATCCTGTAATCATGATCCTGTGGTGTATAACCTGGGTTTCTATCCTGTAATCATGATCCTGTGGTGTATAACCTGGGCTTCTATCCTGTAATCATGATCCTGTGGTGTAAAACCTGGGCTTCTATCCTGTATTCATGATCCTGTGGTGTATAACCTGGGCTTCTATCCTGTATTCATGATCCTGTGGTGTATAACCTGGGCTTCTATCCTGTATTCATGATCCTGTGGTGTATAACCTGGGTTTCTATCCTGTATTCATGATCCTGTGGTGTATAACCTGGGTTTCTATCCTGTAATCATGATCCTGTGGTGTATAGCCTGGGTTTCTATCCTGTAATCATGATCCTGTGGTGTATTACCTGGGTTTCTATCCTGTAATCATGATCCTGTGGTGTATAACCTGGGTTTCTATCCTGTAATCATGATCCTGTGGTGTATAACCTGGGTTTCTATCCTGTAATCATGATCCTGTGGTGTATAACCTGGGTTTCTGTCCTGTATTCATGATCCTGTGGTGTATAACCTGGGTTTCTGTCCTGTATTCATGATCCTGTGGTGTATAGCCTGGGTTTCTGTCCTGTATTCATGATCCTGTGGTGTATAACCTGGGTTTCTGTCCTGTATTCATGATCCTGTGGTGTATAACCTGGGTTTCTATCCTGTATTCATGATCCTGTGGTGTATAACCTGGGTTTCTATCCTGTATTCATGATCCTGTGGTGTATAACCTGGGTTTCTATCCTGTATTCATGATCCTGTGGTGTATAACCTGGGTTTCTATCCTGTAATCATGATCCTGTGGTGTATAACCTGGGTTTCTATCCTGTATTCATGATCCTGTGGTGTATAACCTGGGTTTCTATCCTGTAATCATGATCCTGTGGTGTATATCCTGGGTTTCTATCCTGGCTATCCATTTAACAGGTAAGCAGGTCCCTCCCTTCCATGAAAATTTTACTGCTACATGTATGTCCCATTTTCATTCACAAAAATAATTTTGGAGAAGATGCTGGTTTCTTTTGGAAGAGTAAGTTAGTACTGGTAGTGCTGCACATGACAGGTGAAGTTCCAAAAAATCCTGAGGTGCAAGGCGCTTGCCTTCTACCATGACTATCACACAGAGATCTTACACTGTAACTGTGTGAGCATGACTATCACACAGAGATCTTACACTGTAACTGTGTGAGCATGACTATCACACAGAGATCTTACACTGTAACTGTGTGAGCATGACTATCACACAGAGATCTTACACTGTAACTGTGTGAGCATGACTATCACACAGAGATCTTACACTGTAACTGTGTGAGCATGACTATCACACAGAGATCTTACACTGTAACTGTGTGAGCATGTATATCACACAGAGATCTTACACTGTAACTGTGTGAGCATGACTATCACACAGAGATCTTCCACTGTAACTGTGTGAGCATGACTATCACACAGAGATCTTCCACTGTAACTGTGTGAGCATGACTATCACACAGAGATCTTACACTGTAACTGTGTGAGCATGACTATCACACAGAGATCTTACACTGTAACTGTGTGAGCATGACTATCACACAGAGATCTTACACTGTAACTGTGTGAGCATGACTATCACACAGAGATCTTACACTGTAACTGTGTGAGCATGACTATCACACAGAGATCTTACACTGTAACTGTGTGAGCATGTGTCACACAGAGATCTTACACTGTAACTTTGTGAGCATGTGTCACACAGAGATCTTACACTGTAACTTTGTGAGCATGTTTTAAGTGTGTGCAACTAATGAATAAACACAGCACTCTGCGGCCATACCCTCACTCTGCGGCCATACCCTCACTTTGCCGCCATACCCTCACTCTGCGGCCATACCCTCACTCTGCACCCATACCCTCTAAAATATATATACACACTAAAAGCATGCAAAATAAGTTGTGACCGGCCTTAAAGAATACAGGTATGTAAGATATTGTTTATTCGTTTAGTGACTGACTGTGAATGTTTCTATGTTGCAGGTTGACATGATAAAATTGTCTACTTTACCTGTATTAAAAAAGTTCCTGGGAACAGATGAAGGCCTAGAACTGAAGGTTTGTCTATGATTTCTTAATGTTTTATATTGTGAGTGGCACATTGGTCTGCTTAATCAATGCCAGTTCAGTTTTCAATCAAACATAGTTGAAAGTTTTGACAAAAAAATGGATTACAGTAAACCTGAAGTGCTGTGCAATATTCTGTAAAGAAAAGAAATTCATCAGTTAATTGAAATTGTAACTACTCTTGTTGTAATGGTTTCTGATAACTTTTTGATAATAACATTTATAGTGCTTTTACATCTTAATGCCTTGAGAACATATAAATGTCTTGATACATTCACATTGAAGGTCAATTATATTTATAATTCAAAGTCCAGGGGTGTAGAAATCCTCAACTTTTTTACTTGCCCATGGGCAAGTTAGACTGAAAAATTCACTTGTCTAAAGACTGAATCTACTTGCCCAGGAGAAAACAGAACTACAAAATTACAGTTTCAACAATGAATCTTGTCAAGTTTGTGAGTTGCCTACTGTGCACCTGATACTGAAGCATTTTCAGTCAGATTTTAGGGATTTGCTTACGCTTTTAGTTGAAATACACCCATAAATATCATTTTCACATGTTAATTTGCACTTGCTCATGAGCAACCTGGATGGCAAAATCCAACCAAGTCGGGCAAGTAGGACACTGGAATTCCACACTTAAGTCTTAAACTGCTATTTTAATCAGCTGTAACTTGCAATTTGAGCACTTTAGTTGATTCCCAAATGTGGAAGAAAATGGAAGAAAATGTAATAAAACATTCAGATGGTTTGTTGACAAAATGACGATTGGGAAACAATAAATGCATGGTTTGAAGTCTAAGGGGAGCATCTCTTGCAAAAGGAGTATTTTGTTCACCATACAATTTGCTAAATACGATATTTGGTCTACTATTTCGACAGATATAGTTATGACATTCTATTGATATCAAATTGGTCTTTTGGTAAGAAACAGTCTAAAGTAATGGTTTGTATGTACTGGATGATCAGAAAAAAGTAGTGGGAGCAATAATATGACTTCATATTAAAATGGGATTTTTTAGTTGATTTTTCTTTCAGATCAATAAGAGAGGATCTGCACCAGACGGAGGCGGTGAAGTTCTTTTGCGGTGTCCATGTCGACAGAAACTTCGACCTCTTCACTTTACAGAGGCAGGAAAAGTAAAACGAGTGAGAGGTGTGGCGTATCCTTTACATTATTACTGTGGCTGTAGAATTAGATTAACATTTAGATCTAACAGTATACAGAATGTCAGGTGATTTAGTAATAATTATAGTAATAATCAGCGTCTGTCCGTCCCATATTTTGTCCAGAGCATAACTCTAAAATGCCTGGAATTACGAATGGAAAGTGCTCTACATACACAATGGAGAAGCAATCTCTGCACTACATTCACTATGGAGGAGCAATCTCTGCTCTACATACACTATGGAGGAGCAATCTCTGCTCTACATACACTATGGAGGAGCAATCTCTGCTCTACATACACTATGGAGGAGCAATCTCTGCTCTACATACACTATGGAGGAGCAATCTCTGCTCTACATTCACTATGGAGGAGCAATCTCTGCTCTACATACACTATGGAGGAACAATCTCTGCTCTACATTCACTATGGAGGAGCAATCTCTGCTCTACATACACTATGGAGAAGCAATCTCTGCTCTACATACACTATGGAGGAGCAATCTCTGCTCTACATACACTATGGAGGAGCAATCTCTGCACTACATACACTATGGAGGAGCAATCTCTGCACTACATACACTATGGAGGAGCAATCTCTGCTCTACATACACTATGGAGGAGCAATCTCTGCTCTACATTCACTATGGAGGAGCAATCTCTGCTCTACATACACTATGGAGGAGCAATCTCTGCACTACATACACTATGGAGGAGCAATCTCTGCTCTACATACACTATGGAGGAACAATCTCTGCTCTACATACACTATGGAGGAGCAATCTCTGCTCTACATACACTATGGAGGAACAATCTCTGCACTACATTCACTATGGAGGAGCAATCTCTGCTCTACATACACTATGGAGGAACAATCTCTGCACTACATACACTATGGAGGAGCAATCTCTGCTCTACATACACTATGGAGGAGCAATCTCTGCACTACATACACTATGGAGGAGCAATCTCTGCTCTACATACACTATGGAGGAACAATCTCTGCACTACATTCACTATGGAGGAGCAATCTCTGCTCTACATACACTATGGAGGAACAATCTCTGCTCTACATACACTATGGAATAGCAATCTCTGCACTACCATTATCTCAAAAGTGCTTCATTAAACAAGAAAAAAGAATAAGTATTATCTTTTATCATGCAACACCATGATAACTGCCTGATAAGACATGACCTGAGAAAATTACGTGTTCTCAGGTCAATAGCCTGAGAACACTTTTTGGCTCTGCAGGGGTCGAATTTAGCGATATTTTCTACTAGCTAAAATTAGCTAGTGCCATTTGGGTTCACTAGCTAAAAGGAAAAGCTACTTGCTAAAAAATTTATCAAAGTTCACTAACCAATTTACTGATAGAAAATTAGCTGCTAAAAAGTGCAATGCCTTGATCACTATGCCTGAAGCATGAAACAGATAAACAAAAAATCAAGATACATCAAAAAGGAAACTGCCGTTCACATACGTGTTAAATTATTTAAAACTTCAAGCTTCATCATTCATGCATCGATTTATGCTGTGCGAATGCCGGGTACGAAAATTGTAAGTCCGTTACGTCGATTTCCATCAGTGTCGCGGAAACTGGTGACATTAGAATTTGTTGCTATTATTGCATGTTTTGATGCTCCTTTTAGTCGTAAATCGATTCATTAGAAAAGTGTTCATGCTTCAACAAAGGACGATCGTCTGTCATAGATGAAAAACGGTGTTTCTACGGAGCGCGCAATATAATCATAAGCGTCTGTCGAGATCCTGATTGTAATGCGGCGGTCCAGTCTGGATAATTGGAATAACTAACTGCCAGTTTGCCCGTTACTCACCGAAATGTTCACTCGTCCGTTCGGGCGTCGTTCTTTTGAATTTGACTTGTCCGAACGGCAATTTACTTGTCCCGGACTTTGGGCAACCCGTTAAAGTCAAAGACTGCCATAAGCAATTCGTTAAGGAGGACTTTTATTGGTGTTTGTTCCTTGTTTTCATACTCGCTAAAATATGCGAGTGACTTTAAATGTCACTCGCTATTCTGAATTTCTACAAGCTATTAGCGAGTATGCGAGCTTAAATTCGAACCCTGCTCCGCCCACAAATAACAGACTATTTTGCAATTTGTCATTCCGTCTTAAATTAACATGTATACATATGATTGAAAACAACAGAATTATGCATTTTATAGCTATTATTTTATTATTTATTCAACGTTTAGTTTTACAATCCAGATAAGCAATAATTCTTCGCCAGGTAAGGCTACGCTACTGTAATTGTTCTTGAATTCATACGGGTCACCCACGGATCGATCGTTTTGAAAGGCACTGAAATAAACCAAGAAACACAGATAAATACACTGGCTAAGCATCGTCAAAGATAAATAAACATTAAAATATTCATAGCTATCGACTCTTTATCCAATTCACTGGCCTAAAGGAATTTTAATCTCATTTTCGCGACTCGCGAAGGTTGACCTACAAAACGAAAACCATGAAACACTGAGCTTTTCTTGGAGAATCAAAACATTGTTAGATTCAGTAAACAACCCTACAGTTTATGCAAACAATAAAACAAACTTTAATAGACTCTTCCATAGATCAATGTCTTACTCACCATTGTGTATTTCCATCTGTTTTCCTCAGCAATAACAGCATTCTGTCGTGATTAAGTTGATCTTGTCTATCTTGTTGAAAACTGTTCTCCACCCACTCAGTTTTACAAGCATGTTTAAACTGTTCATTCTTGAAGTTATTTCCCATTCACAGAATTCAATTTTGCGCTGTCCGTTGCCGCACACAATCCAGTATTCAAGTTAATCTGTATTTTGTCATTGTGTGAAGCATAACATATGAAAGTTTGTCATAATAAACGACCTTCTCCATACACACATACGTCATTGATGACGTTTCATTGATGCATCATCAAGAAAAAATCATTAAAATACATGAGCAGAATTTTATAACAGGATGTTCTTATTTTGGTAATACTTAAAATTTGCTTAGATTTCTTGTTTTGACTAAAAAATTAAAATAGATCTTATTTATTTTTTAATATTTTGGTAATTTAACAGCATAGAATTGAGAATTATATTTTATGTACAGAAGCAAATGAAGTTGTGTTAATCGGCGGGCGGTCTAAGAACGATCGACAACTAAAGTTTAAAAAATATGCATCTAAATTGTGCTCCCTTGTTGGTTTCATGCTAAATAGAAACTCGGGTCCCTGTCCGGCTCGAACAATGTTATCAGGCTAGGTGATATCGTCCGGGCTGGCTCAGTAAACCTTGCCACCCGAACGATATCACCTCGCCTGATAACATTGTTCTCACCGGACCGGTACCCGAGTTTCTCTATATCTAGCCCTGTTCAAACAAACACTCGATACAAGCAAACACCTGTTATGAGCAAATATATAGAGCGGGCGATGGCTGTGTTATCATGATTCTTGTTCATTTTGTTGTTTGTCAGATTTGCTAATGAGAGAATATATTCGGGTATAAACTTACATCTACCTTAACACTGTATCTAGCTGGGTTACAAGAATGTCTCCAGCCACTGCTAACAGAATTGTTGATGCAGCAAGAAGTGTATTAAACTCCTTCCTACCTGATATATACATCTACACAGATCATATGAAAGGTGCACAGTCCGGAAAGTAAGAACTTTTATTGTTTTTTGGTTAAGAAATGAATGCAAATAATATATGTCAACTTTCTTTTCTTGTACCAGTATATGCCCCTCATTTTGTCAGACATATCTATGTGAACACCCTTATTGGGCGATGCATGAGTAACTTGTCTTTACTCATAATTCAAACACTTTTCATCTGATTGTCTTCAAACTTATGTTGATGAGCATAATACTGTAAAATCATTAAATTTCGTTGGTTTTGCTAAAGACAATTTCGTTGGGACTTGAATTCGTGGATTTTGCATTTCAGGTATTAAAATAAGGGTCAAATTAGTGTTCGTTGGGATTAAAGTTCGTGTTTGAGGTAAACCATGTAATCCACGAAATTTAATGATTTAACAGTATCTAAGCTAAGTGCGAATATCAGCCACATAGCCTCTGGCCTTCCTGGATGTCAGCCCAGCAATAGAAATTAGTTTGCTCATATTTAAAAGGTTAATAATTATGTTCTCATACTTGACCATCTGATGCTAATGCTCTTCCGTTGTTTATTGTCTTTAGATCACCTGGTTTTGGACTTACATTAGTAGCTGAGACTTTGCAAGGATCATTTTATGCAGCTGAAATAGTTTCGAATCCTAAAGGGTCGGATAAGGGACCCAGTGTTCCAGAGGATCTTGGTAAAGAGGCAGCTGTTAACCTTCTTAAAGAAATACATAATGTAAGTACATGTACTTCCTAGTTGGCTTTCTGTAAGATAATTGTGGTTGACGTCGAGTCATGGTCTGCTGTTGATTGAGCATATAACCTGATTGGTTCATACAATAGTTACAGGACTTTATCAGAGCGATTTTAATGATGGGGTCCTACAATTCTCGAATAATCTGGTAATACGGATTGGCTGCATTAGGAAGAAATTCCGAAGAATGATATTTTCTGAACAAAATAAAAGTTATTTGATGAAAAAATGTGTGCTGATGGTACCCAAAACAGACTTGTGACTCGTTTTCAGGATTGGGCATTATGCTTCAGTAGAACCCCTGTTTAATGACAACGACTTTATATTCTGTGTATATCGTAGTTGGAGCAATCTCTGCTCTACATACACTCTGCATCATTTCATAAACCCAGTATTTGATGAATTATTAAGTAAACTTTTCAAATTTTGTCACATTTTAGAATAATATTCTGATTTTCATAAAACTCGACAAAATTGTGTGTTTGCTTAAAGGGAAAAGTAGCTGCTATTTTTAACCACTAACCCCTTGTTTTTCTCAATTCAGGTAGTTTTCAGAAATTGGTCACCATAGCAATGACGGAAGTAATTTTATCATAAATTTCCAGAAAATTTAAATCTTTAAGATAGTACTATATTATCCAACTACTTACGAGTACATCGGTGAACATGACTTTTCCTCATTTTAGACCTATTTCTAAACATTATTACAAAATTACTATTGTTATGTCAATAAGCCCATTGTAACAGGCCCAGTCTTACCCCAGTCAGTTTTATCCCCTGGGAATAAACGGGGCCGGCCCAGTTTATCCCGTGGGGGAAGAAGAGGCCTAGTCAGTTTTATCCCCCGCCATCCCCATTCTTCCCCACCCCAGTCCTCTTCCCCACCCTAAAAATTATGATGGGGAAGATAAGTTCATAAGATAAGTCAATTTTATCCCCTGCCTGAATATAATTAATACGAAGTTGGGGGAAATAATGGCCCAGTCTATTTTACCCCCCACCTGAGTATAATTAATATGATGACAGGGAAGAAATGGCATCAGGTGGGTGATAAAATGGACTAGGCTATTTCTTCCCTATGTTCATATCAATTATACTCAGGCGGGGGATAAAATAGACTAGGCCATTTCTTCCTCCATCATCATAATAACTATACTCAGGTGGGGATAAAATAGACTATGCCATTTCTTCCCCCATCTTCGTATTAACTATTCTCAGGCGGGGGATAAAAGAGACTAGGCTATTTCTTCCCTATGTTCATATCAATTATACTCAGACGGGGGATAAAATAGACTAGTCCATTTCTTCCCCCATCATCATAATAGCTATACTCAGGTGGGGATAAAATAGACTATGCCATTTCTTCCCCCATCTTCGTATTAACTATTCTCAGGCGGGGGATAAAAGAGACTAGGCCATTTCTTCCGCCATCTTTGAATTAACTATACTCAGGTGGGTGATAAAATGGACTAGGCTATTTCTTCCCTTTGTTCATATTTATTAGGCTCAGGCAGGGGATAAAAGAGACTAGGCCATTTCTTCCCCCATCATCATATTAATAATACTTAAGCGGGGGATAAAATAGACTAGGCCATTTCTTCCCCTGCCATCATATTAATTATACTCAGGTGGGGAATAAAATGGACTAGGCCATTTCTTCCCCCATCTTCGTATTAACTATTCTCAGGTGGGGATAAAAGAGACTAGGCTATTTCTTCCCTATGTTCATATTAATTATACTCAGGCGGGGATAAAATGGACTAGGCCATTTCTTCCCCCATCATCATAATAACTATACTCGGGCGGGGGATAAAATAGACTAGTCCATTTCTTCCCCCATCATCATAATAACTATACTCAGACGGGGGATAAAATAGACTAGTCCATTTCTTCCCCCATCATCATAATAATTATACTCAGGTGGGGATAAAATAGACTAGACCATTTCTTCCCCAATCATCATAATAACTATACTCAGGTGGGGATAAATAGACTAGGCCATTTCTTCCCCCATCATCATAATAACTATACCCAGGTGGGGATAGAAGAGACTAGTCCATTTCTTCCCCCATAAAATAAAATAGGACCAGAGTCATGGCAATAACGAACCAAATCTTAATCAAACCTTTTTAGCTCACCTGTCACATAGTGACAAGGTGAGCTTTTGTGATCACTCTTCGTCCGTCGTCCGTCCGTCGTCGTCCGTCAACAATTGACTTGTGTACACTCTAGAGGCAACAGTTTTGATCCAATCTTCATGAAACTTGATCAGAATGTTGTACTCTATGAAATCTAGGCTAAGTTCGAAATTGGGTCATGTGGGGTCAAAAACTAGGTCACTAGGTCAAATCTTATAAAAACCTTGTGTACACTCTAGAGGTCATCAATTCCACCCAATCTTCACCAAACTTAGTCAGAATGTTGTTCTGCACGATATCTAGGTCAAGTTCAAAACTGGGTCATGCCGGGTCAAAAACTAAGTCACTAGGTCAATTCTTAGAAAAACCTTGTGTTCACTCCAGAGGTCGTGGTTTTGATCCAATCATCATGACACTTGACCAGAATGTTGTTCTCTATGAAATATAGACCAAGTTTGAAACTGGGTCATGTGGGGTCAAAAACTAGGTAACTAGGTCAAATCTTAGAAAAACCTAGTGTTCACACTAGAGGTCACAATCGTCATGAAACTTGGTCAGAATGTTGTTCTCAATGAAATCTAGGACCAGTTCGAAACTAGGTCATGTTGGGTCAAAAACTAGGTCACTAGGTCAAATCTTATAAAAACCTTGTGTACACTCTAGAGGTCACCAAGTTCACCCAATCTTCATGAAACTTGGTCAGAATGTTGTTCTGCATGATATCTAGGCCAAGTTCAAAACTGGGTCATGCCGGGTCAAAAACTAGCTCACTAGGTCAAATCTTAGAAAAACCCTTGTGTTCACTCCAGAGGTCGTAGTTTTGATCCAATCATCATGACACTTGACCAGAATGTTGTTCTCTTTGAAATCTAGGCCAAGTTTGAAACTGGGTCATGTGGGGTCAAAAACTAGGTAACTAGGTCAAATCTTAGAAAAACCTAGTGTTCACACTAGAGGTCACAATTTTTATCCAATCGTCATGAAACTTGGTCAGAATGTTGTTCTCTATAGAATCTAGGCCAAGATTAAAACTGGGTCATGTGGGGTCACAAACTAGGTCACTAGGTCAAATCTTAGAAAACCTAGTGTTCACACCAGAGGTCACAATTTTGATCGTATCTTCATAAAACTTGGTCAGAATGTTGTTCTCTATGGAATCTAGACCAAGTTTGAAACTTGGTCATGTGGGGTCAAAAACTAGGTCACTATACCGAATCAAAGAAAACCCTTGTGTTCACTCCAGAGGTCGTGGTTTTGATCAAATCATCATGAAACTTGGTCAGAATGTTGTTCTTTATGAAATCTAGGCAAATTTTGAAACTGGGTCATGTGGGGGTCAAACACTAGGTCAAATCTTAGAAAAACATTGTGTTAACTCCATGGGTCACTGTTTTGATTCAATCTTCATGAAATATGGTCAGAATGTAGGTTGTACTGATACCTAGACCAATGTGAAAACAGGTGAGCGCCCTAGGGCCTTTCAGGCCCTCTTGTTTACAGTTTAGTCACTCCAAGAACAAATAAAATATAAGCCATATTTTCAGGTTGAAACAACATTAATTTAATCAAATGTAGCATTATATCAGTAATACCTTAAAATATACATTGCTTAGGTGGGGGAAGAATAGGCCTGGGGTGGTGGAAGAAAAGGCATAGGGGGGGGGGATAAAACAGGCCGGCCCGGTATATCCCCGGGGGATAAAATAAGCCGGCCCATTTTATCCCCAAGGGATAAACTGGGCGGGGGATAAAACTGACCGTTACACCGGTTTTCCTGGAGAACAGCTCATGTTTAATCATTACTTCTGGTACAAAATGATTAACTTTGTTTGGAGAGGTAACTTCTGTTTAAGGGCTATACTCACTTTACTGTTTTTGCATGATAATGTTGTTGATGTTTTCAGGGAGGTTGTGTAGATTCAGTTACACAGAGTATAACAGCTTTAATGATGGTGCTCGGTCAACAAGATATATCTAAGGTTCAAACTGGACAACTTACAGACTACACGTAAGATTTAAGTCTGTTAATAATTTGCCTGTTGCTAGTTCTCAATAAAAGTCACAGATGACAAATGAAAAATTATAATAATAAAGATACTTTATTCTAGCCTGTGGTTGCATGTCTCAGTGACTTCAGTCTGCTTTGTAAGATAGTAATCACTACATTCAGTCATGGCTGGTGACATCATAAACTGATAAATAATGAATACCGGTATAGTCATAGCCCCACTGATTATCAGTATTTAATTCATTATGGAGATTAGTCAATTATTCTGACATCAGACCAAACAGCTGCTACCTGTGACTGTCCTCATATCATATACAGAGTGTGAGGGAAATATAGCAATACCTTTTAACTATGATATGTAGTAGCTAGGAATCAGAACCCACAACTTGCTGTCCTCAAGGTGGACACACTAGCAACTGTCACAATGATTGTAAATTAAGGAAACATATCTACGCTTTCGATGATATACCGGCCAATATATTACGGTTTGGAGTTTGCCAAATGTTCTATTCGCTTTCATGTTTTTATAAATGTACTGATTTTGATATAAATGGGTATATATGTTTAGTGGGTAACAAAAAATAATCAGATAAAATTTCACATGGTTAAACCTAACTGGGAAGAAATGGCAGTCATTATAAATGTTGTCAATTTTAAGTCTAAGTTTCGGTTTTACAAAATTCAATTTGGTGAATAAGGTCCCTGACCTTGGGTTTGTTTGCATTTATATTCCATTGATGTTGTTTGTATTTCAGAATACACTACCTAAGACATATAAGAGACTTTTTTCAAGTTATGTTTAAAGTTGAAGTTGTTGATATAAAAGAAGAAGAGGAAGATTTAAAACTTGGTGGAGAAAAACTCGTATTAACATGTGCTGGTGTAGGCTATTCTAATCTTAGTAAACGTGTAACATGAATAGTGATAGGGAAACCAGTCCTCTCATACGTGATGTATACTGTCGTGTTTGGGAAACAATTTGATCTGGACTATCCATACCTGATGTATCGTTACTGTCGTGTTTGGGAAACAATTTGATCTGGACTATCCATACATGGTCGACTCAAATATGATGGATAGTTGTAAGGGAACAATTCCATCCGGTGTACTAGAGTTGTTATTGACTATATTTCTACATACCAGATGTACCAAGGAACAGCAACATGTATGTGCACATCTCAATGTGAAAGCATGATGGCAGGCAAAAAGGCACAGCGAAGTGGAGGATGTTTAATTGTTTTATCATAAGTACATATGAACTAATTTGTTGATGGATCATTATTTTTCCCCGTCAAAGACGATGGGAATATGATAATGTCATTCCGTCAGGACCGACCTTCTGTGTGCAACATCTCCTACATTTCTTAATGGATTTTACGCAATACTTAAATTGTTTGATTTTTATCAAAGAAGAATGTTAAACAATACAATTCAATATAAAGACGTTAATTAAGATAAATCAATGACGAGAACATAACTATGAGAACATAACTTTGAGAACTTAAATGCGTAGTTTGAGTAATAATGTTTATTGTTTAATGTATTGAATTTAAAGATTTACATTTCGTTACTTATGAATTTATACAAATTGCATGTATACTTGAATCGTCAACATTAAAAAAAAATCGGTGAATATAATGTACACGCCATGTGTTACTGCTCCAATCCACCAAAATAAATGCTGACTTTATAAACACTCTTACACATAGTCAAAAAAATTTTTTTTTAAATTTTCATGAGATTCAGATATGTCAAGCACCATGCTTATCTCGAGCATCAGGCTTGTAAAGATGAGTCCTCGAAATAACACAGTTTTACTGTATCTATGCGATCTACTTGAAATAAACTAAATTAGACAGTGTGCTGTTTATTTTAAAGCTCCAATGTGGTAGTTTGCTCTGTAAGTTCGTTAACTCTTGACAAACAGCACTGAAATGTAGCTCTTTTGACGGACGTTGCAGAAAAAAAGTTACATTTTTCCTTTATTGCAGCTGAAGTATAAATTTTCCAAGACACTGTTATGGAGTAACAGGTCTTAAGAGTAACAGGTCTTAAGTTTACTAAGAGGTAAATTTGAGTATAGAGTGGTTTTGCTACAAACGACACTGTTATGATTTAAACTTTTACCTGACATGTTCTTTACCTATGTTGAAACCTTTGTCAATAAGCATGCACTAACAACATGTAATTGAAGAAAAAGAACATTGCATTGTGTACTGGGTCTAGCTTTTTAGCTCACCTGTCACATAGTGAGAAGGTGAGCTTTTGTGATCACTCTTCGTCCGTCCGTCGGTCAACCATTTGCTAGTGTTCACTCTGGAGGCAACAGTTTTTATCCAATCTCATGAATCTTGGTCAGAATGTTGTTCTCTATAAAATCTAGGCCAAGTTTGAAACTAAACTGGGTCATGCTGAGTCCAAAACTAGGTCACTAGGTCAAATAATAGAAAAACCTTGTGTTCACTTCAGAGATCACTATTTTGATCCAATATTCATCATGAAATCTAGGCCAAGTTTAAAACTGGGTCATGTGGAGTCAAAAACTAAGTCACTAGGTCAAATCTTAGAAAAACCTAGTGTTCACTCCAGAGGTCACCATTTTGATCCAATCTTCGAGAAACTTGGTCAGAATGTTGTTCTTTATGAAATGTAGACCAAGCATGAAACTGGGTCATGTGGGGTCAAAAACTAGGCCACTAGGTCAAATCTTAGAAAAAACATTGTGTTCACTCCAGGGGTCACTGTTTTAATCTTCATGAAATATGGTCAGAATGTAGGTTGTACTTATACCTAGACCAATGTGCAACAGGTGAGCAACCTAGGGCCTTTTGGGCCCTCTTGTTACTGTACAGTTTCTAGTTTTTATTCACATAAGTGTTAGGGGTCTAGCTGGGTGTACGGGGTCTAGTTATGTTATTTATTTGATTTTCTCGTTCATTTATGTATTTTTTTGTATGCAAATAGTGTTAACAACTTAATATTGATTAATTGTCAGACTTAGTCCGTGTGGTTAATCATACACGCCTGTCTATGAAAATAAAAATAGTTTTGTGTCATTGATTCAATGAATATATTGATTTGAACGCTCTGGAGACAAACATCGGGATAGTTTATATAAAATAGTCATGGTTTGAAGCATTTCCACTAAGGTACAGAAGATAAAGCATATGTATGTACCTGTGAACTACATTTGTATCATATTCAGGATACTCTTCGTTCATGTAGAGCATGCTTTGGATTACATGCATGAAATATGGTCACATTTACACGTAGTCTAATGCTATAAAGAGGCAACATATGTTATAATGCGAGCCAGAGTAAGAAGATGATACTTTGATTGGTCGTTATTCGGAGCTTATAGGCATTTGTTTGTCATTTTAAAATATTGAAACTTCGCAAACTAGGGACGATGGTTTGTTGGGTAAGAGATTTGTGTGACTGTTTCGTACTGATGCCACTCGTTTACACATTCCTGGGGTGTGATCCATATGCCTTCAATTAATATCCAATGACTCACAATGTATGAAAAACAGTTAAACAATAGTCTAGATATAACTCAAATGATGTCGGAAAAATATGACGTGACATCATTTAGTGTCGTCAATTAAAAATAAAGGTAAATATATCGTTTACTTTTCGTACTACACTGATTGTGAGTGCATTAAGCATGTATTGGGATGATATGACATAAAATTGTTTTGCACCAGAGGCGTGTGATCACTTTGTGCTCAGACTGTAAAATTCAACAGTCACTTTGTTCAGCAATTGTTTCCCACTCCCGTCCGTGACTGTCAATAGAAACACCAGACTACATGGTGGCCATCAAAATCTGTATTTGCGACCTTTATTGTGTTTGGATGTCGAGTTAAGAGTGTGTTATAGCTTGACCAGATTAAACTGAGACTCATCAAACTCTGTAAGCTCGTCCGGCAATATTCGGCTGTATTCGATTCGTATGTTTATTTACTATGTATCTTCATGTCCGTATAAGGCCATATATAATTGTAAGTATATGTTTTAAAACTTCCGAATTTTCCTGACTTGAACAAATTATGATGGAGTCTCAGTTTAGTCTGGTCAGCTATGAGTCAATAAATGTAAACCAAAAACGAGTTTCGTTGTAAAATTCTGCTAAGCTATAACACATACATATAATCTGGTCAGCTATGAGTCAATAAATGTAAACCAAAAACGAGTTTCGTTGTAAAATTATGCTAAGCTATAACACATACATATAATCGGCCAAATTTCATTGGGCTGTATAAATGGCTGAGAAAGTGATATATACACATATAGTATATAAGGTACCATACATCATCGGTTCAAATACCATAGTTACTATAGGTGCCCATTATTCACAATAACAACACATAAGTAATTACAGTAGCTGCTTTATTTCTAATGCAAACTGAAACATACATAACATCAAACAAAATCAGTTCATTTTGGGAGACCAAACTAACTTGTAATTTTAGATAGGCTAAGAGAAGTTTCGATATAGAGGATGTAAGACATATAACATCAAGAAAAATAGGTACTTGCCGAAGCTGAATGTCTGCCATTATTCATGCTTTAGACTAGACTGTGAATTGTTACAGTATCACAAGAAGTCATTCGATTCTTAAAAACACTTAAGTCTTAGAGATATATTGGAATTTGACTGATGAAACCCTAAAAAGCCTGATTTATTTGTGTTTCAAAATCAGAATCAAGCTTCATTTACCTTATGATCCTTGTGTTTTTTGTGATTATTTGTACTATAGTCGATTCAATAAGTAATACTAATAGGGAACTATCCCATACTAAAGAATAGCGGTGAAAATTGTAAACTCGTAGACTTACGTACACTTCAAACGCAACACCTATATTTTTCAGGATTTCTCAACTATTTATGAATGGATATGGTTCAAATTTTGACTGTGAATAAATTCACACTTGTGGAATATCTTCGAGAATTTTCGAGTCACTGAGTTCATTGAAAGATAAAACGAAATAATGAGTCACTGTAAAATGAAGTCACAAAAATGGCGACATGTACAAATGTGGTATGACGATATGGTAAAATCATATTTTTTTATCAAAAATAAAAATTCTGTGGCATTTTGAAATAAAGTAAATAACAGTACTGAGCACTGACAACACGGTAGATTCCTGGGCAGGTATTCACAATGCGTCTTAAGTAAATTACTTATTAAAAATATTATTTCTTCAGTTTAAAAAATGAACTGCACATGCTTTAAAAGAAACTAAGAATAGCCCATATTTTCTTGGTGTTTATTGTGGTGTTTTACATAACTCTTCAAAACAAAGCAAAAAGTTGATAATCTTGATTTTCCTGTTTAGCTGAAACACTGAAGGAAATTATAAGCTTTTGAGAAAATTCTGAGTTTTCCCTTAAGATTCTTTGTGAATACCACCCCAGATTGGAGTTAACTTAACATAGAGGCACAATTTCAGTTTTCAAAGACACAATATTGTAGGTGTATTATTGATGCGCCCACTGAAGCAAATACATAATCAAATATGTACATGTTTTTCTTAGTGTATAGAGCTATGAAGATGTTTTGATTTTAAAAAATCAAAAACATTTATGCTTTCATATCCATTAGATTATTTTTCGCTTCAGCTTTAACATAAACCCTCTTTGATTTATTGGACATGCGAATTGTCCGTTTTCATACGAAAGTGTTCTAGAACACCAGAATGAAATTATAAGAATCATCTATTTTTTTGACAATTGAATCAAGTACACGGAACCCATCCACAGTAACTGTTGTAATTTGCACTGAAGGTAGTCTATTATCATACTAAAAACGATGCAAGTAATTATTTTGACGTTAAATTACCATTAGAATTTAGATATAGCTCTATACACTTTGAACATCACAAAATAAGATTTTTCCATGTAGTCCATTTATTCAGTGGACTGTTAAGGGATAGAAGGCTAACAACAAGTTGATTTTATTTTAAAATTATGATCATTGGTAACACAATGGTGAAAACTGAATTGAAATCGGTGCATAACAGTTCTTCAAAATAAAACCAACTTGTTATTAGCCTTTTTTATGATCAAAGTATTTATAGTTTACAGAATGCCTGAGCTTCACCCACGGTTAAGGGACATTACCAGCTTATTATACATGTACTACTGAGTCTTCTTAATCTACACCAGACTTTTCATTATTTTTTTGGGTGGTTAACAGGACTAAAGTTTGTCCTCCAGTTTTGCAGAAATGTCCTCCAGTTTTGCAGAAATGTCTTCCAGTTTTGCAGAAACAGTCATAGAATAAGTGGTACTGTAACATTGTAAATTGTTCCTGAATCTGACAATCCAATATTTGTCATTATAGAATGGATGGGGAATAGCATTGTGCACCTAGAAACGAATTAAGCTCGGCCTTAAGTAATGATAATAAAATTATCCAGCCTTTACATATTCTTGTTGCAATTACAGTTTCATAGCAGACAAACAAAATGTACACAAACACGAATTTACCATCATTTACCCATTTACATTCTTCACCACCGTGCTGTTTCATGATTCTGGGCACTTAAAACTATTACACAATGTCAACAAAAATATAACACTTAAAAATAGTATATCTATTATAACCAAGTCACCAAATCTTATTTCTTTTAGGTGAACACATATGGTTATACACATCTAGCTATACTTATAACAAATCTAACACAATATATTCAATATGCTCCATTCCTTCAGAAGATACCAGGAATCTTTAAGTTCCACTTCCAGAAAATCAAGGTTCACTTCCAGAAAATCAAGGTTCACTTCCAGAAAATCAAGGTTCACTTCAAGAAAATCAAGGTTCACTTCAAGAAAATAAAGGTTTACTTCTAGAAACGCAAGGTTCACTTCCAGAAAATCAAGGTTCCACTTCCAGTCCTAATGTTAACAAGTAGCTTTCTGTTTTAAACTGAAAAGCAAACACAGAACCATTAACACACCTGTAACGCAAAGCAATGTACTGTACAGATACCACACATAACTCAACAAAAGGTTGTGTTTACAGCTTTTAAAGTGTTACTTATATAGGTGTGGTATTCAAGGGTGGATATAGCATTTGAGAAAAATATCTCAAAATCAATTTCTATCAAGCCCCATTTGGAAAGATGGTGTCAAACATAACCTTCATTTGCTAGTCGGCTTTCTGCTGTAATATGGCAGGCATATGAGTGCAACCAGCTGTATTTGAACCAAAGTGGCCAGATTGAACGGTACCAAAAAATATAAACTCCCATTTGAGAAAAATTGTCGAAATGTACCATAAATATAACAATCATAACAATCTATAAGCTCTCAGTCTGGAAGTTTACTTAGCCAAGATTTAATAAAAAAAACTTTGATTTACAAACCTTTGTAGATAATCATTAACATTATTGTATCCATTTTCCTTGGCTAGATGTATCAATATACCAGTGCATGACTTGCCTTTACGTTTACGACAGAAGCTGCAGTTACAGATGTCCCTACATGGTGGGCAACACCAACTCTACAATGTATCAATATAACAATATTTAGCAGCCAGATTGCAAACTGTTTTTTTCCATTTATGATCAGTTTTTAATAGATTTGGCCATACAGTTTTATTTCTATTTCCCATAGATCTTGAACTTACTTTTTTATCCCATGTTGAACCATTTTCAGTGAAACATGGCAAGTAGTCGGGGATGCTGGAAATCATCTTCCGGAGTGCTGTTCCATTAGCATGGGGATGCTGGAAATCATCTTCCAGAGGGCTGTTCCAATTGCACAACTGACAACTTTTCTAAAAGCTTTAAGGACATGACATTGACTGAAGCCAATAGCACAGAAGGACATAATCTCCCCCAACCTCCGGATTAAATATGGATCTGCCTTTAAGTAATCCAGCAGTTTTATCAACTGCCGTAATAAATAAGACTCCAAACAAGAGGGCTCAAAGGCCCATAGAACGCTAACCTGTCTAAATGCACCTATAGATCATTATAAATCGTTTACAGCTTCTAACACATAAGAATAGGTGATGCTACATATAGTGCGTTAGTTACTAAGCTAGACCCCATAAACCTTAAATATCTTAAAAAGTACAATGCTGATTAGAACACAAATGGGTATGTCTTCGTAAAACACCCTAACCAACTCTCATAAAATAGAACAGAATGTTTAGTCCACAGAAAAGTGTACTTTGCATAGACGCCTACTGCAAAATTTTGAGTCTAAAACAGGGTAAATAGTAAATACGTATGGGTACTAGAAGTGACTGGAACAGCGAAGGTCAACAATCTGGTCCAGTATAACTGTACATTAAGTCACACACCAGTGACTGTAGAAAATATATAATGAGGCCCGTGCATGAACGTTTATCTTAGTTTGTATAACTGAAGCAACTTTGTATAAATATTTGCAAGAAAAACATTGTATTTTTTATTTGTACATATGATCATTACAATCAGAAGATGGGCCTTAACTACATTGATGACCAGACAAATGTCGGTCAAAGTTATACAATTATCCTGTTATAGTTGTTACATAATACAATAGCATTATTCAAACTAGCTGATCGGAATAGCTTATTTTACTCCTACTCGTCTATTTGTTGATTAAAAATGCCAAAAATAATACATTAGACCCAATGGGGAAAGCATTAATTAGACAGTAAAAAAATCTGAAATTAAAACAGAGTAGATAAAGGTAATTTAGTGAACTATGGCAAATTTCAATAAAATAGCATAATTTCTTTTAAAGATATTTAAGGTTTATGGTAGTATCAGACAAACAAAATTTAAGTTTCCATTTTACAACCCCTTTTAGGGCCTCATGACCTAATTGATCAACAGACTGACACCATTTGAACAATCTTGGTAGAGGACCACTAGATGATTCAACATACCAAATATCAAAGATTTTTATATGCTTTCCCTATATATAAGTGTATTTAAAACTGGTGACCCCCTGACGGGGCCATTTTTGACCCTATGGGCATAATTTGAACAATCTCGGTAGAGGACCACTAGTTGATTACACATACCAAATATGAAAGCCCCGGGCATTGTGGTTTCAGACAAGAAGACTTGTGAAGTTTGCATTTCAAAGCCGCCTTTTAGGGCCCCATGACCTTTTTAATCAACAGACCGAAACCATTTGAACAAAAGGTCCATCCAAGGAACGTTCCTGCAAAGTTCAAGCAAACTTGACCAAGTGGTTTAGGAGAAGAAGTCCTTTAAAGAAATTGTTGACGGACGAACGACAGACACAGAGGGATCACACTTTATGACAGGTGAGCTAAAAACACAACATCTGACACACAATGATGTACATTGTACAATCACCACTTTTACTTACAGGATTCTTCAAAGCCTCTTTGGCATCTTCACCATATCTGTTTTTCAAACATGGTCCACAAAACTGAAACATATCAAGGAGGTTTATTCCACCAGGGTAACCTATTCCTGTACCATTTGGACAGGGAAGCAACTAAATATCACCTCAATCACATTTACCATGTCCATGCAGTAATGTTCCGGTAATGCACATAATCATGTGACTTTCCATACACATCTGAAGTTAACCAACCCATCTTTAAAATGTAATATACTGTGAGTTTGCAAAGAAGCTTCTCTTTCTGAGTAAAGCATACAAAACTGAAATACAATGACACCTGTTTTAATGGTCACCTTATCAAAACAAAATTAAGCAAACTGTGCCAAGAAAGGTCATTTCATTGAATGGCTGCCAGACTGAGTTAAGTTGGACTACTATATTATGGACACTAAGAAGTACTAAGTGTAGTAAAGGTTTTTACCTGCCCTCTTACACCGTAACATCCCTCGTCTCTACATATAGTTTTCATATCATTGGTTTTCTGACGACACTGGTGACAAGTTGTTCCCTGTTAATATACAACCAGGAAAACATACCTTCATATTGGTATCATTCAATTATATTTCAACTGTTGCAGGACAGATTTTCATGAGATATGTTTGACGCTCAAACCGAGAATGAGCACTACCAATGTAAATTCATTTGTTTCAATCTTTGTCAGGAAGCAGCTCAACTGTATGGATATCCATGCAGTTGAGACGGTTTCAGGCATACTGTAAACCTAGAAACTTTCGCGGCTACAAATTTTCGCGTTTTGCTGATTGTCGGCATATTCGCGGCTACAAACTTTCGCGTTTTTTTAGTCTCCCGCGAACTCCGCGAACACTAAGTCGCATAGTGACAAAAATATTGATATTATAACCTGTCACATACATTGCTCGGTTCGTATATAATTGCTTCTTAATTATACTTCTCACCTTCGTTAAACCCTCTCAAAGTCTTTTTGATGTAGATAGTTACCTTTTGTATTTGTTTACACAAATTGAAACTACGCTAGTAATGTTTTCAGTTTTATTGACACTGTCAGTCATTTTGTATTATGACATACCCGGTAATAAACAGCGCT
The DNA here is from genome assembly GCA_963678985.1 of Spisula subtruncata. NCBI lineage: Eukaryota > Metazoa > Mollusca > Bivalvia > Venerida > Mactridae > Spisula > Spisula subtruncata. The sequence goes on from OY787661.1 coordinate 25,440,223, forward strand.
ATTTACACCTATGTTCATACATTGAGTGTATTGTTTGTTAAACACGTTTTCAAGAATGTTTTTTGAAGTGTTTTCATTATTGTACCGTGATCATAAAAGGCTTTATTCAGAAAAAGTACATACACTTAACATTCCATATTTTGACAATATAGCACTTACGGTATCATACGGTCTTATAAACGTCGGACCAAAATGATGAATTTCCTTCAAAAACGAGAAACTTTCGCGTTTTTCTTGTCCTGGACATGTTCGCGGCTATTTACTTTCGCGGATTTTTATTAACCGCAAACACCGCGAACTTAAATCGCGCGAAATAATTTCTAGGTTTACAGTAAACTGTGACCTGTTTTAAAAAACTATTTAACAGTGTGTGTAGAGCTCATTTTTAGGTTTAAATAGTTTGTTTCTGGTGGCACCTTAGAAACAAGAGGGCCCAAAAGGCCCTAGGTCACTCACCTGTTGCACATTGGTCTAGGTATCAATACAACTAACATTCTGACCATATTTTATTAAGATTGGACAAAAACTGTGACTTCTGGAGTGAGTACAGTTTTTCTAAGATTTGACCTTTTGACCTAGTTTTTGACCCCACATAACCCAGTTTCAAATTTGGTCTATATTTCATGAAGAACAACATTATGACCAATTTTCATGAAGATTGGACCAAAACTGTGACCTCTGGAGTGAGTACACTGTTTTTCTATGATTTGACCTAGTGACCTAGTTTTTGACCCAACATGACCAAGTTTCGAACTTGGCCTAGATTGCATGGAGAACAACATTCTGACCAAGTTTCATGAAGGTTGGATCAAAACAGTGTTCTCTGGAGTGTACACAAGGTTTTTCTAAGATTTTACATAGTGACCTAGTTTTTGACCCCATATGACCCAGTATTGAGCTTGGCCTATATTTCATGGAGAACAACATTCTGACCAAGTATCGTGAGGATTGAATTAAAAACAATGACCTCTGGAATGTACACAAGGTTTATCTAATATTTGACCTAGTGACCTAGTTTTTGACCCCACTTGACCTAGTTTCGAACTTGGCCTTGATTTCATGGAGAACAACATTTTGACCAAGTTTCATGCATGAAGATTTGATCAAAACTGTCGCCTCTATAGAGTGTACACAAGCAAATTATTGACAGACGGACAACGGACGAAGAGTGATCACAGAAGCTCACCTTAACACTGTTTGACTGCTACATCTCTATACCTTAACACTGTTTTATTGCTACATCCCTATACCTTAACACTGTTTCACTGCTACATCCCTATACCTTAACACTGTTTTACTGCTACACCCCTATACCTTAACACTGTTTATTGCTAACATTCAAATTATGGAACTAAAATGATCATAACTTTGTCAATTCTTTTAATTCTTTCATCAAATGACTTTTATTCATTTTTTATTGCATGCAGAAAAGAACATTTTTTCTAATACAGTATTTTGGATTATTCTGGAATTGTGGGATCCCTGAATTTACGATACAACATGTATGACTTACATAAATACTGTCATATTTCTTATATTTGACGGATTCTGCCACCATCTCTATATCTTCCTCTGTAATCTCCTCAGCAGGACGGGTATCTCGGATTGTTATAACTCTCTTCTTGGGAGGTGGTACCTCATAGTCATCTTCCTTTAACATTCATGTACAAATTTTTGAGAAATTATATTAAAAATAAAATGAAAACTCAAGGACCTAATTTTAAGACTGACACTAAGACCTTGACTTAGGTTTTTAGGTTTAAGTACTGTAAAGCCAATTAGTAGAATCAACAGTACAGACAACGTGTTTTTTCCAATGGACACGCGAACACCGTGACATAAAATAATTTGAAGTGTCCGGTCACCGTGACCTGGACACTCAGAAAAATCTAGTGGCCCCTTAAACGGACACGGTGACCACTTTGATATCTGTGTCCACGGTGTTCCGTGTCCGCCGATAAGCGAGTGTCCGCGGTGATTTTAAGTGTTTTTAAGGGTCCGTACCCACATCACGGTGACTTGCTGCCAAAAAAATGTTTTTCTTTACATGTACCTGTACATGTACAACACTTGTTTGTTTATATTAATTATTTCCGACACGTATTGAAGTGCAAATTAGAATGTGGTGAAATTGTACTTACATAATAATTACATAAGCCCATTAATTAATTCCTTAAAAAAAATCCTAGAAAAAATATTGGTGCAGTAGTTTTCTCGTAAATAACACTAAAAATAACCATGTCAACATTTAGTTGTTTGACAGGTACGCATGTCCGATTATACAATGTAGGCGTATAAATCTGGGTAAATTTCCATTGCACCTGTTAACCCATTTCGATCTTTGGGCGTGGCGAGTCTCTTTGACGTCGGCTTGTGGTCTTTTATCGGCAAACATAAAACGCCATCGGCAGCAACTTCAAACGACTAGTCTACTAATGCAAGACGTCGTTTGTGAACTTTATTCACGTGATTGTCTGTGCGGTGCAATTGATGACGTGCTAAGGAGGATATTAAAGAAAAAATGCCGCTCTGTGGAGGTCGGTTGTTTTAGACCACATGGTATTGACGCAAATTATGTTTGTGTGTGCAATTGTGTATATGAGATATAAGGTACTTGCACACACATAAAAACTGTAAAGACTGTCGTTTAAAGACAGTTGACTGTACATAACCACAATTCTATAAATTGCTGTCGATTGTTTTAGCCTTTTGTTGACAAATCACAATCCTTTAATTAAAAAAATGTACATGTAGGGCCTATATATTTACTCTTACTGTCAACCGTTATAAGTACATTATGTATAATCATGCCTTATTCCCGACTTCATACTTCTGTTTCAGGTACATTGTACATGTATAGTTTTGATCGGTTCTGATTAAGTATTTTTTCAATGTTTAACCGAGTTTCGTTTGTTAAATTTATATTTAAGTTTTGTCACAATGATAGAATAATTTTACAATGTATAAGCGAAGTAAGAGATAGAGTTTTGTGCAGGTCAATATTTATACATGTGTTCATGGGAGTTTTAATTATTTTTTTAATTACGCGACTTCAACCCAAGGGATTGGCTGATTTTCTTAACCAATTAATGCACATAGATTCTATGTCAGCTTCAGAATAATTACACGTGTAAAAGAGCCACATCAAAAGAAACAAACATTGTCACACATATTTGGATTCAAAAGGTGCTAAATGTCTGTTTGCGCTAAATTAACTAAAATAATAATTGTGCAGGTGTGCTGATAATTGCCGATATCGGTCTGCTTTACTCATGACAAATACAAAAGAAACATTGTCACACATGTATATTTTGATTCAAAAGGTGCTTATATCGGTTTGCGCTAAATTAACTAAAATAATGTGCAGGTGTGCTGATAATTGCCGATGTCAGTCTGCTTTACTCAAGACAAATATGTATAATTATATGGATCTTTTTCACAGTTTACTGGACAGTTTGTCACCTTTAATCATCTTAATTACATGTACTGTCGGGCAATATTGCATGTTTACAACGGGTCTTTCAATTTATTTTTGGTCAATGAACAATTATACATTAAACAGTAGCTGCCACTTCCTGAAAATAATAAACAAGCTGTATATTATAATTATGTCATAGTGATTCCGAAATGCATGATACTAAGTATATCAACTTGAACAATGGAATTCCGTTGATCGTTCTATACCTGAAAAAATAAATTTACAAATGTAAATACAGTATTGTACGTAAGAATACACAAAAAAACAATAACAAATACATGTACAGGTATTGAAAAATAAGCCAAAGGCGTACCCTTAAAATCACGATGATTCTAAGGGGCTCTAAGGGTTTTTAAGTGACAATTGAACACGCCGATGGACACCTAAATTTATCCGAGGTCACGGTGACAGGTGACCCGAACACGCGTCGCGGTGACGGGTGACCCGAACACGCGTCGCGGTGACGAAAATCGGGTGGACACTTAGATTTGAAATCGCGGTGACGCGTGTCCATTGGAAAAAACACGTTGTCTGTACTGTATGTGGTCTCCAAGAGTTACTCTAAACAATCCTATGTTAATTTTGTTTAAATCTTGATGTTAGATAAGGTTTTATGACAGTAGAGTTTTAGCAATTGTACTGGTTGTGTATGATTGATACCAGTATCTGCATGCCAGAGACTGGCGTATTATATAGAAACAAGAAAATTACTTACAAAGTCATCAATTGATGCTGTCTCTGAACTATCAGCATGACGACCAAAGAAGCCGAATCTCACCACCATTTTCTGTAAACATAAAAGATGACTTCACTCACTGCTAAAGAGAGGATTCAATTAGGTAAATTCAGAGCTCCAGATAAGCCGCATATTCAGGCAATCACCAAATTAATTTTCTGAAAAAAACCCAATATATTTTGAATGGAAGTAAGTCTTAAGAAAAAGGAATAACAATCTGAAATACCCAAAAAGAAAAGGATGGTATAGTATAAAACAGTACATAAAAGATCATTTACCCTATGAGTTTGATTAAATACCCAAATATAATTTGTCCAAAACCTAAAACTGAAACTGGGGGGTGGGGGTAAATACCCAATGGATTAAACCTTATCCGTAGCTCTGAGGTCATATTATTTATTTTGATAACCTGTTGTGAATTATTCTTGTCTTAAAGCTGAAACCAGATAATGAAATTCATTGCTTAATTGAACATTGTTTAAGAGCCAGTTGTTGATTTACTATCATCAACCAGGGCTGTAATTATCTCAATTTTAAGTATCAAGTAAATTATGTTCTACAGTTGTATTTGGAATTAAATTTCAAATGACTCTAAGTAATTAAATTAAAGTAAATGATTTGAATTTTTCATCAAACACTGTGTTTTTTACTGCAGAAAAAATGTTCTGTTAAGTGCAGCAAATCTGGATTATTTTTGCATTGTTCAAACCCTGCTACATGATAAAGTTTGGTGTAAAATCTTACATCTGGAGAGCTGACTGTGGAAGAACTACTAGATACAGTTGATGATACTGAACCACGTCTAGTTCGAGGTGGCGAGTATCTGGCATGACGTGATGGATTTCTCCTACATTCTACTGGTAATGGTATAGATTCACGTTTCCTTTTCTTTGTTTCAACCTTCTGTAACATCAATAGAACAGCTGAATTAAGTCATTTTAAATCTAGATATAAAAGTTGATGAATAAAATATGTTTGTGTTTCAACTTTGACCGAGACAGTCTCAATCATAGTGCATGGCGGCCACTTTGTTTTTCCCTGCCAAGTTGGTCGATGACCTCCAACTTCAAGAAAATGTCATATGGACACAAAAAGATTTTGGGACCGGTATTTAATTACAATATAACCCCTAGACTATAGAGCAATTTAGGAAAGTTTGGCTGTTGTACAGAGGTTGCTACTCTGGAGAGGTAACAATGAATGAATGATTGAATGTATGAATTTAGAGTAAGTGATAACTTGTGCAACAAAATGATTAATTTACAACAAAAGGACAATTAATTAAACTCTCACCTTGGGTGGCTTGACTGGCATCAGTTTCTTCAGATCAGCTTTGATTTGTTTTAGCTGTTAAATAAGTAGAAATACAGTTCTCCACAAACCCTAGCTATCAGCGCAGGGGTGTGCAATTCCAGGGTCTGACTTGCTCGATTTGGCCTTTTTGCCTGCGGGCAAGTGGATTTTTCCATCCAGCTTGCCCATGGGCAAGTACAAAACTATCATCACAAAGTAATATTAAGTGCATGATTTTACTTTTAAGCAAAAGAGTGAATCCCTTCATTCTGACAGAAAAGGATTTAGTATTAGTTACACAGATATATAATGCTTGACAAATAAATAAATTACTGAAACTGAAATTTTGATGCTTTTTGTGCTTTCCGGTGCAAGTAGATTGAGTCTTCAGGCAAGTGGATTTTTCAGTCCAAGTGAAAAATTTGTGAAATTCCACACCCCAGCAGCGATATTAAACTAGCTACTTTTGTCAAAGACAATCAGTTTATTCAGTAATCAATAAGAAATTAATGGTCTTATGACAAACATTAAACCCCATTGCACCAAAATACCACAGACTACTTTGTCACAGACACTGACTTCATTAAAATTCATGGAGAACCCTGGAAATATATTGCAATCATGTGCTCAGAGTGAGAAATGTACATGCTCACAAGTTACATCTTTGCCCATGGTATAGTATTTAATTCAATGCATGGTATTGTATGGCATTGGCCATGACAAGATTATATCACAACTTTTAACACTGGTTCTGTTTGAAATAGAAAGGGACCTGAGATTGGAAATGATAAAGAAACCCCACAAATGTTATAAATACAGTGCTTATTTCAATGCTCAATAACAAAATATTAACTATGTACTTCCTTTTACTCAGTTACTGACTGATTACTCTTGTGACTTACTATTAATTCATTGTCCGCCAAATTTTGTCTTCTCAACTCCACAAAGTCGATGTCGTTAAGCTGAAAATAGACATGTTAGTTCAATAGAAGTTTAACCCGTAATGAGAAACAATAAATGGGATAGGCCGGGATTTTTACTTTTGTCTTGTCAAAACCCTGCCCTTCTACAGCCCTGCGGGGGACAGCTTAGATGGAAATAAATCAATGCATTAATGATGTATCTTGATTTTTTTGTTTACCTGTTTCATACTTCAGGCATAGTGATCAAGGCATAGCACTTTTTAGCAGTTAATTTTCAATTAAATTGGTTAATAAACGTTAATAAATTTTTTTAGCTAGTAGCTTTTCCTTTTAGCTAGTGAACCCAAATGGCACAAGTTAGTTTTAGCTAGTAGAAAATATCGGTAATTTCGACCCCTGCATCAACATGAAACAACAATTTACAGAAATACACATATGCAGAAGATAAGATACTACATCAGAAAGAGTCCATACTTAGTAATCAAGGAACGAAACAAATTACAAACATAAAAAATGCTCACTCCTCCAGTTTAACGCAGCCAAGTCATTGTTGTATACTAGTTACTACAACTAGAGTTACAACAGGGCTCGACACTAACGGTGGTCCGTTAGCCCGAGGCTATCTATTTTCTCAAAGGACTACCTAGGTATCCAAGCTGGGTATCCCGTCGGGCTATCTCAAAATTGACCCATCGTTTGTGTCGACCTCTTTGTTTTGACCAATTAACGTAAATTAAATCATTTAATCACCCGTTTGCGAATGCAAAACGAAAACGGAAATTACGTCTAATTAAATATGCGTTGAGTCGCTAATGATCGTAGCAGACATCACCAAATCCACAGTGTTGGGCGGTAAATACCGGGCGGTAAATACCGGGAAATACCGTCCTGTCCAATACTCAGGTCTAAGAAAGTGTTATATTTACACAATATCTATAAATTTACACAATATCTGTAAATTTACAGAAAATCCAATCTATAAATTTACAGAATAGAGGGCTGAAATTTCAAGAAAACATGTTTTAGTGAAAAATCGCAGTTTTATTTGGTTTTATATTGAAAGTATATCATTATTAAAGACAGAAAATGTGCTTCATTTTCCAAAATATTGACTTTGAAATATGGCATAATTTTCATTTTTGAAATTAATAAAATGCATATTTTTTGTCGAAATACATGATAATATGTCTTAAACATAACACCCAAATTTAAATAAACATGAAAATGTGCTTATGTCTTAAAATATGTTACTTTGATTTTCATAATCTGTAAATTTACTAGTCAAACAATCTCGACTTAGAGTATCCACTTCTAAGTCAAGACCCATTATGCGCTTTATTGATCAGTTTTTGACTTTCATGAATTCTGTCTTTTACGCCAAATTAGAGCCATTTTCAGCATTGAACATGTAAAATATAATAAAAATAAACGAATGGTACAGAATACCTGTTAATATTGGTCCTTATAATCAATAAAGCGATAAATAAATCAGCACGTGTAATTTCCGAAAATCCAAATGTAAACATATCTGTGAGTATCCGGTACGCGTATACCGCCCGTACAGATGAGCGCAACACGTGTGTGATTCATATGCTAACGTTGTGCGAATCGCTAAGCGAGCAGTAAAATTCATTTAACTTATCGTATTTTGTTCATAAGTCATTAACTATCAGTTTACAAGAAAAATCAGCTCGATTTGTCAACAATTCTTCGTTAATTTTTCGTTTTAGTTTCACCCGAGCGAGCTCAGTGTAATTGGTTTCACGCGTACCAGTGTACATCACTGTGAAAACCAAATAGTGCCGAAGATCTCCCAGCATCCTCCATTGTTCTAGAAACTCATTCCATCGAGTATTCTGATTGGTCGATAGGGGAATGCGATCTGCATATCAACAACAAATAGCTGTGTAGTGGAATTTAAAAGTGCGACCTCGTCGTGTTAAAATTGTCGGACAAACAAACCACTGAGTGTTTTATGGATGTTTTTGGTGCAGATAACGAGAAAAAGGGTTGATCTTCGTGGACATGCTATATATTTCATGGTATTTACAACTTTTCATTCACCTTTTCAAGTTGCGCCAAAAATTTGATCGCAAAGCCCCCCATAAATATGACACTTTCATGCACATCTGCGATGGAGATAAAGGTCAGAAATTAAAAAATCTCCTAGCAGATTGCCCCACATCTATAAATTTACAGAATACAAAATCTATGATTTTACAGATATTGCGTAAATTTACAGATAATCTGTAAATAAAACACTTTCTTAGACCTGATACTCCCAAAGTGTCCAATACCGGGAAATACTGGTCAATTGAATGGTCAATTGGGAATTTTTTGATCGGGTAGGTCATTGATGTAGGCAAGGAAAAGCAAGGGTCCCAGGACAGATCCCTGGGGAACTCCAGAGGTAACTGCAGTGGAGTCAGACTTGCAACCTTCCACCAAGACCTGTTGTGATCTGTGGTTCAGGAAACTTCTGATCCAGCTGAGCACGTTCCTCCGGACTCCATAGTGGTGAAGCTTGGCGGCAAGTCGTTCATGTGGGACTACGTCAAACGCTTTGCTGAAGTCGAGGAGCACGGCTATTTATCGCAGGCTCGCTTGAGTTTGGTATGTAGCAGTTATATTGCAACATGATTAAGCATAACATATTAGATGTCTATAATCATCTTACCATGGACGCCATAGCGAAATCTTTCTTCTACAAATGTAAACACGCACAGTTGTCAAAGTTTCCCGCGAACAGATCAACATCCGGCAAGACGGTGTGCCGTAATAATAACACGTTTGTGATTAATTAGGGTGTGTCTAATTTACTGACGAGTTCTACTGACAACATAGATATAGAGGGAATTCACTGAAGGATCTACTGACGAGTTAAACAAAGAAGAGTTATCGAAGAGTATAATGGATGTGAATGGGGGTAATTACATACCTACCTACCTATCCTCTTCGTGCCCACTGGCACATAAGGCTGCAACCAGGTCTCTCCATTTCTGTCTGTCTTTCGCAATCTTCTCTATTTCTCCAAGTGTCTCCATCGTCGTTATTTCATTGTTAATTGTCCTTCTCCATGTTTCTTTTGGTCTTCCTCGGTGTCTTTTTCCGTCTGATGGGGTCCATTTTAGAGCTGTCTTGGTGATGTTATTTGTGTCTTTCCTTATTGCATGTCCTAGCCAACGGAATCTTCTTCGTTTTATTTGTGTTATTATGTTTGTTTGTCCAGTACTTTTGTATAAGTCGGTGTTGGAAATTATTGTTGGCCAGTAGATTTTACCGATTTTGCGGAGGCATTTTGAGTGGAATACTGATAGTTTTTGACTGTCTTTTAGTGTTACCCTCCAACATTCTGCCCCATACATCAACACGGAGAGGACGTTGCTCTGGTAGAGTTTAATTTTTGTTTTTTTCACTGATGTTGCTGGATCGCCATATCTTGTTTAGCAGGTGGAATGATGTTCTTGCTTTTTGGAGTCTATTTTTATGTCTTTTTCTGTTGCGTTGTTTTTGCTGAGGATGCTGCCTAAATATGTAAAATTGTCTACTTCTTCTATTGGTTTGTTGTCTAAGGTTATTATTGATGGAGTGTTGGTAAGTTGCATTGTTGCATTGCTGATATTAAGTCCTACTTGCCATGGTGAGCGTATTTTGCCAGATCGTCAGTTTTCTTTTGTAGGTGTTCAGCATTGCTTGAAAGAAGGGCAATGTCGTCTGCAAACTCCAGATCTTCCAATATTGATGTCAGAGTCCATCTGATTCATCTGTTCTTGTTTCCGACAGCATTCCTCATCACCCAGTCAATGGCAACAAGGAAAAGCATTGGTGACATGATGCATCCTTGTCGTACCCCACTGGAGATGTTGAACCAGTTGCTAAGTTTGTTGTTGTGGATGACGCTGCAGGTGAAGTTTTCATAAAAGCTCTTTATCATGTAGATAAATTTTTCTGGGCACCCATATGCTTTAAGGATTTTCCAAAGACTTTCTCTGTGAATGCTATCGAACGCTTTTTCGAAATCGATGTAGTTGATGTGGACTTTGCTATTCCATTCTATGCACTCTTCCATCGAAGAGTATAATGGATGTGAATGGGGGTAATAACATAGGATCATTACAATCTTGTTGTATTATTATCTAATACTAGGGCCTCTTGTAAACAAATAAACATGCTGTGCAATGTTACATAATATTACGTAATAGGTTACAATAATAATACAAGAGTTCTCTTTATAGTTATAAAATATGCCTATAGAAAAAAAATAAAAGCAGAAGAAACTCAGATAAAATTACCGGAACAATAGTTGGTACAGATGGATGAGGAGCATATTTAGTAGCTCACTGTGGAATCCTGTTCATATAATATATATGTGTGGAAAAAAACTGAACCATCAAGATTGACATATCTATTTGTTGCTAGAAAGGAGTGATTAAACACAAATGCATACAATTAATGTAAAGTTGTAAATGTGTGAAAATCTGAACATATAGTATACAGTATGCCTCAAGATTAACGTGTCTAATTCTTGAAATGAGTGAGCCGGCCTGGAGGCTTTTAAATCAGCTCTCCACCGGGTACCAGCAGCATTCTAGTGTGAAAATCGGGAACTGTATTGTAAAGTGTAAAAACATGTTAAGTTTTAAACAAGTGACAATTTAAATGAGTTTTTATCGAGCAAATTCACACTCTGTGTACGCACAGTTTTAAACCCTCGTTAGTAAATGTCTACATGTCGCTTGCTTAGAACAAGATGGTCGTAACTACCAAATCGATATATTGAGAAAACAAGAGAAAACTGTCTGTAATTTACTCTTTACCTGTGGGAAAACACGTTTTTAACAGTTCATTTTGGTCAACATGACAATTTCAGATTTTCATGAAAATATGCTCATAAGAAGCGCCTTGTGAAGCAGATTTCAAATATGAATGAGTCTCATAAGGTCGTAAGTGTTAGTTACGACCTTCTGGTTCTAAGTCATCGATGTGGATGTTAACGAGTAACCCTATTGAAGTTGAAGTTAAAGTTGATATTATTCATAAGATATAAAAAAGGTTATTTCTGATGATTTTGGTTAAAATGTTTAAATACAAAAAAATATTAACTTGATCTATGTGTATGGCAAGCCAAATGTCCAATAATTTCGTAAACCCATGTTCACGGGCGTAAAACTAGGTTTTACGGTCCTAGTTTTACGGTCGATAAACTAGGTTTTACGAACGTAAAACCAGGTTTTACGAATGTTAACCCATATTTTCGAGCGAAAACATAGGATAACGTCGTAAACCATAGTTCACGCTCGTAAACATAGGTTCACGTTCGTAAACATAGGTTCACGTTCGTAAACATAGGTTCACGTTCGTAAACCTATGTTTACGGTCGAAAACATGGGTTGTATTTCGTAAACTATGGTTTACGAGCGTGAACTAGGGTTTACCAGCGTAAACATAGGTTAATGGTCGTAAACATAGGATAACGACCGAAATCAGTAGTTAAATCGAGAAACCTAGTTTATCAAACGTAAATCTAAGATTTTCAAATAAACTATGAATTTCGGGCGTAAACATGGGGTTACGGACGTGAACCTATGTTTACGAGCGTGAACCTATGTTTACGAACGTGAACCTATGTTTACGAACGCTAACCCATGTTTTCGAGCGTGAACTATAGTTCACAGGCTTGGCATGTATTTCTTGTGTCCACTTATTACGTGAACCATGGTTTACGGTCGAAAAACTAGGATTAACGATCGATAAACTAGGTTTTTCGAACGTAAATGCAAATTTAGTTTTTCGAACGTGAACATGGGTTTACGTAATTATTGGACAATTTACTTGCAATAACCATATGTTACGAACAACAACCTATGTTTTCGGGCGTGAACTTGGGTTTACGAGCGTAAACCATAGTTCACGAACGTGAACCTATAGATGTTTACGTTCGATAAACTAAGTTTCTCGGACATAACTATCAATTTCAGTCGTTATCCTATGTTCACGAGTGAGAACCCATGTTTACGCTCGTAAACCCATGTTCACGTTCGTAAACCCATGTTCACGGGCGTAAACCCATGTTTACGGTCGAAGACACAGGTTAATGTTCGTAAACTATGGTTAACGGCCGTAAACATAGGATAACGGTCGAAATCCATAGTTCAATCGAGAAACCTAGTTTATCGAACGTAAACCCATGTTCACGAGCGTGAACTATGGTTTACGACTGTTATCCTATGTTTTCGCTCGAAAATACAGGTTAACATTCGTAAAACCTGGTTTTACGTTCGACCGTGAACATGGGTTTACGTAATTATTGGACATTTGGCTTGCCATATATGTGTATTATTGTTATCTTATATTTATTTAAAATCAAGGTCACTGTTAGTAAAATAGAAAAATAGTTTCTGTCAATTTTCTTTATGAAACTATGTATATAGCCAGCACATCACTGTAATTGCCTCATTAGGTGGACACTGCACAGAAAACCTGGTTTCATGGCTGTGCCATGTCTTGTTATTTCAGTTTAGCTCACCTGTCACATAGTGATAAAGTGAGCTTTTGTGATCACTCTGTGTCCGCCGTCCGTCTGTCAACAATTTCTTTAAATGACTTCTTCTCCAAAATCACTCGGCCAAATTTTCTAATACTTTGCAGGCATGTTCCTTGGGTGGACCTCTACCAAGCTTTGATAGTGCACACCTAGACAGATATGAGTTTCTATATCAGTTAATGTTAAATGTACTACTAGGGGTTTAATCAAACGGATGCATGACACCTGGTTGTACAATGTATTGATTTACCATCGGTACATATGATTTAAATCGTCGGCTATATCCAACTTAATTTGAGACAATCCCTCAGGTTTTAACGCTAAAAGTTAACAGATATCCATATAGGTCTAGGTGTACACATCTCTTATAGTGCTACAACTTGGATAGTGTATAGTTGAACTTAGTCTGGCCAACTGACTAGATAATATATTTTATCAATCAAATAGCATAGCTTTTTTCAATTTTAGCTAGATTTTATTCTGGGTTGATTATCTTTGTTTGAGGGTGCAAAGGGAAATAATTTCATGAAAAAAGAGTAGATTGAGGAGTTGTCTTTCTTAAACATAGGGTATGTTAGACAGACTAAGTTGAACTACATGTCTTGTTGAAGGGAAACATTGATTGACATATATTTATACAGACAATTATTCATCAAGCACCCGTCTATTGTTCTCGTAATGAGATATTTATGTTACATAGTATGTCAGGCATTATTAATTGTATAATATTACTTAGTTATTTAAGTTAACAGAGTCATTGAACCTCATCATATCCTTATACAAATCTGTACCTTTGATCTTGTGTGGTCGAAATTTCTTCGGTTTTAAAAATATCAGACATATTTTCAAACCAGGTTTTTGCTACATATATGAGCCGTTCTCCAGGAAAACCGAGCTTAATGACAAAATTGTAAAAATGATGAAAATATATGGTTAGAAAGTGGAAACTCTTCTGAACAGATTCTGAAAATTTGAAAAAATATTCCAACTACTTACAAAGTTAAATACTTTTTAAACCAACCACTACCGCCTATTTTATGAGTGACGTCGCAAACGTCATTTTCTACGTTTTATGACGTAACGTAAACTTGCATTTCAAAGATCCAGTATCTGATAATTTGTTGACGTAAACTTTCAAAAGTGTGGCACATTTTAGAATCATATTCTTATTTTAATAAAACGTGTCCGATTTGTGAAGGTTTGCTTACAGGAAAAAAGCAAGTGTTTTTAGCCACCTAACCCTTGTTTTCCTTGATATGAGTACTTTTTAGAAACCGATCCCCATAGCAACGACAGAAGTTATTTTAACACAAATTTAAAGAAAAAATAAAGCTAATGGATAGTACTATACTATCCAATCACTTAAATATGAAATAAAAGGACAATAGTTTTTTTCTCATTTTAGACACTTTTCTAAATCTTTTTGGATAATTACAATACAATGTCCATAAAGGCCGGTTTTCCTGGAGAACGGCTCATATATATATGACATAATAATAGCATTGACATAATAACTAGAGGATATTTGTATTTTTCCGTGTATGATCGGCTGATAATTCACCGAGTGAGTAGCTGATGTAATATTTTCACGAGTGGCGTATAAGTCAGCTGCTCATACACGGTAAAATACTAATATTCTATTTATTTCATGCTTCAAATGACTTAGATGATGGAAATACTCCACTTTATATCCGAAATGTTTTGCGTGACGTCGTTTTCCCGCCAAGCATGCGTCGAGTTGCAATCAAGTAGTTCTACTGCAATGGCTTCAATTTCGTCCATTTGTTTTACATTTATGTACATATAATGTTCTGTTATTTGTTAAAGATTAAGAGAGCAAGTGAAAATGCTTATTATTTTATTTTTGGCGGCGGGAAATTTGTTTTTAAAAAAATAGTCCGTTTGCGTGAAATTATGAACTGTGAAATTATGAACTGTGAAATTATCGGGGAATAATCCACCGTTATTCCGCCGTAAACCACCGATTAGCATGAAATAATAGGGGATTAAATAGCCAGCGAAGCTGGCTATTGTAAATACCCATACCAATAATGTCCACGTGCGTATCTTCGTCGAGTCTCTGCCGGTACTAATGCTTTCAGAAAAAGTTATTTCCGGTCAAAAATTTCAGGCAGTTTTCCGAGGTGAATGGTCCTTTGAAAATAAAAAAATAGTAATCTGTAAATGGTTGCCCCCTATCATTTTCTTTCTAATTATATCCATCTTTAAAAATATTCAATAAATAAAACAAACTATTTAAACAAACAAAGAGAAGTTAGAAATACGCTACTGTACTGGATACACGGCGCCAATACAAGACGTGATATCATGACGTCACAAATAACAGGAAATGACGTCATACCCAAAGTACGCCAAATAGACTCATGACGTTACGTTGCAATGTATAACAAATCAGTATAATATAGGTAAAACTCCAGGTTAGGGATGCCTACACTTATTCCAAACATAAACCACACATACGAGGGTTGTACCAGAATTACGTAGACTTTTGTCATACGTTCCACACTAATCATCATACAAACAAATAATTTTGTGTGGAGTGCAAATAATATTTACTGCACAAGTATGTGAAATTTCAAAGCCGTATCTTACTTTGATCAAATTCTACAGCTTCCGGGGATAGATAGGGGTACGGTATGCGGGGCACGTCAACGGAACGTCACGAGGTCGGCGAAATTACCAGGATAGGTGAAGCTTCTAACTGTGTACATTGTAGCTATAAAGATGGGCACAATCGTACACAAAACTTACGAATGTTTAATTACTACCTTAATGAGATAAAAAAATCCAATTTATTACCAGTAGTGTCGCATATAACTTTTATTATAGAACGTCGATTCAGGTCGATGTAGTCCTAGAAAACGCTTGGTGACGTCGCATTCGCCGTTGGTTTTCGCCGTCGGTCCATGCCGTTTTATTCGATCTCGACCGCGATTGATGCACTTCTGTCGTTTGGAAATCAGGTACCTCGATATAAGAGATTTAGAGGTAGCAGGTTCCATCATTTAAAGCGTTTTTTCTGGCGTCTTCTCGAGGTTCACACAAAACTTCATGATGATGCGATTTCAAGCATATTTCGCTGACGTCATATTTTCACTGGTGTCGCGCAGCAGCTGTTGCTTGATTTCTACCATAATTCAACAACGGTAACCTTTATAAAGTCGAAACTTTCGGTGTACGTTCCAAGGATATTGCGGGTACATTTCACGAAGTCGCGTTAAAATTAGACTTGTTATCTTTGAGGTATAAGCAGTTGAATAATGCCAAAAATGTTTTTAAAATTCGCTGCCCCGCCTATCCATCTATCGGTTACTATGGCGACAGATTAAATGGCTTTCTTACATTTTGTTAGAATATTTTTTTAACGATCCTCTTGAAAAAGGTTTGAAGTTATTCTACAGCAAATTTGGTGATAATACATGTTCAAATAAAAAAGTTATGACAAAAGTCTACGTAATTCTGGTACACCCCTCGTACATAGCCAATCTAAAATTTTGAATAATTATTATTTCTGGCCTTAAATTTAAAGAGGAAAAGTGATCAGTTGCTGATCAATAACTATCTTTGTATATTTTATAACATCTAAATTCAACTCATATTTAGTCAGTTTCTATCTGAAACATAGCTTAGCAGATATCCAAGGTGTATTTAATCCCTCATTTAGGCGGTGCCTTAGTTCATATTAGTAATTATGTAATGACATTTAGAAATAGGTCTAAATTTTGAAAAAGGCCATGTTCACCGATTTAATCGTAAGTAGTTGGATAACAAAGTACTATCTTAAAGATTCCAATTTTCTGATATATTATGATGAAATTACTTCCGTCGTTGCTATGGTGATCAATTTCCGTAAACTACCCGAATTGAGAAAAACAAGGAGTAAGTGGCTAAGTGCAGCTACTTTTCCTTTTAAGCAAACACTCATATATATATACGAGGGGTATCAACAAGTTTGTGGATTGATCCGTTCATTTTAATATGACGGTAA
The DNA here is from genome assembly GCA_963678985.1 of Spisula subtruncata. Classification (NCBI taxonomy): domain Eukaryota; kingdom Metazoa; phylum Mollusca; class Bivalvia; order Venerida; family Mactridae; genus Spisula; species Spisula subtruncata. The sequence goes on from OY787661.1 coordinate 25,457,206, forward strand.
TGCGATTGAATTATCTATTTTATCATCTTAAAAACTACATTCAATTCTGTACTGAGAAACAAAAAAAAAGTTGATTAAATGATAATATCAATAAAATATTCTAACGATTTAAAAGATTACCAACAGCCATCCGGCGCACTTTTATTGCGTTACGACTTCATGAAACATCAAAACTTTTGCCACCTTTTGATCGTCTAAAGAATCCAAAACTCAACAAGATATGTTATATACCAAAGTGTTTGGGAAGGTCTGCTGATTCAAAAAAGGCGGGAGCCTTTCATGGGACGATATAGTGTTTTGCGTAATCCAAGATTGCGTCCAAGATGGCCGCCATTGCTTATGAATACACCTAATAGTATATATGTAATGTGATTTTTTTATTTATGTATTAACTGACAGTTATTAGCCTGGATATTATTCAATTGATGATTGTAGAATTTATAAGCTGACCAGTCCAGTGATAACCTTGCTTACGTAACATAATACTATCGCTATTTCGAAATATTTATCAATGGTTTTTGTAGCATCGGATATGCTTCTGTGCGCTACTGCATATACTTCACTAATCTATTTTAGCATCACTATCCTGTCAGAGAATGTAATAGACTGGTATCACACACTATTGTTTGAGAGACTTCTTTTTCCTTCGGTGAATGCATTAGTTAGTACTTTCAATGCTATAAAGCCCGAAGCCATCCCGCGGAATGACCACTTGAATCTATTTTCTAGCATAGCAGTCTTGATTGCCAGAAATTTTACGCCTGCAATGAACAGGATGCAGTTAGCACCCTACTCAGAAAAATGTCTTGCTGCCTGCATATAACTTAAAATGTGTTAAACATAGGATCTTGGATGAGTGATAACTTTGAATGAGTGATCATCTTGAAAGAGTGCTCATTCATTACCATTTTTATTAAACAAGTTGACAATACAATATGACACAAGGGTCTGCCGAGTGTCATATTGTTTTGGTCAACACGTTTGATAAACGTGGTAAGGAATGAGCACGAATGTAAGATTGTATTTATCATATAACCTTATAGGTGAACGATAAATATATTAGAAAAATGACGATGTATGCTGAATATGTTCATTAGGTTTCAATCAAAATTTAGTGTTACTTGGAGCGTTACGCAAGGACTGAGTTGGTGGCTCACGGGTCGAATCAAGGCACGGATTAGCTTACGTTACATCACCCTGAACCAATCAACCGACCACCGTCAAGTTAATTTGCATATTTCTGTAACGGGCTGGGAGTGCATTACGATATTTCCGGCACAGCTTAAATGCACTGCCACACCACAGGTTATGTGATAAATAGGGAATAAAGCCATGCAGGCGCTCAAGTGAAAACTTAATTCTTACCCAAACAGCAGAACACAGTTGTGCTTATCAAACAAGCACCTATAAAATATTATGTACATATATTGAACAAAGCCAGTATTGTCACATACTGTTAGACCATCCCAGTTCATGTTTTTGTAGAAGAATGTTTAAATCATGGGTCATTCATGACATGTTTGGCTAAAATTGAGATCCAATCTCGAAAGGTACCGGGGTAAGTTCAAATTTTCTTTAAATGAAATTACAAAAAAAATATATTTCTTGATTTTCTTAAAATTTATGGGACATTATTTATTTATAGCTGCTGGATATGATTAGGATCCTTGTGGACATGATTGCTTTCAAGTTGGTCTAATATTCACATGGACTGAAAATCATGTCTTGAAAATAGTGTTCTTAATATTTATGAAGTCTTTTATCGAGCTAATAACTAAGATAGTAACTATACTATAAATGGGTCTAGATGATATTATGTGAACAAGTTGTTTATTTACATATGTAAAAGATTTATAGGATTATATTTAATCTAGAACACCAATTTTTCATTGCTGGTCGGTCTGTACAATCTCTTTGATTATATTTACCTGTCTGACAATGTGTGCAATACACATTATTCAAATAATGAAAACTATTCTATGTCTCTATATTTCCCTTCTCATATCTCGGATACCTCTGATACATGCTTTCCATTTCTTGTGTTTGAGAAGTGTATATTAGCTTAAATTTATATTGAATCCATTAACTTGAATTCGAAACCCTCATTAATTAATATGGTTGGAATTTGGATTAGATTAGCAGGTAAGGATGTTTATATCTTAAATTGTAATTTAAGGATTTTAAAAGGTTTATAATTCTAGTAGTGTGTAAGCGTGATTAGCTTGTATTTGCAGCACAAATTAGTGTTAAATTGGCAATGAATAATTTTTGTTTATTTCAACACTCTTGTTGTGGAGATTAATATATTTATTTTCTGGGCCTGAAATAAAACAATGTTTGTTTCGTCTGCCACTATAGCTTGCCAATGGCTATTTTGACCTGAACCAGTGACCTTTATGCAAGAATATATATAAGGTTCTTGCTTTGAATATATCAATTTCTGCAAGCAAATCGTGCAATATCGGTCTTTCTAATTTGTGTTTCTATAACATATCGAGCGTCTTCGTGATACTCCCCGATTATGAAAACATACAATCAGTGTTGTATCGTTGGTAATATATCGATTGTTAAACTATGCTAATCAAAAGGTCAGGCTCGCGTCAAATTAGCCAAGCCGTACCTGCCTGTCACAATCTACCAAACACGAAAACGTTTTTAAGGCCTTGAATATTTTCTTCCTAAGATTCAATGTGCTTACTTTAATTTGATTTTGATACATTCTCCTACATTACATCTTGTGTATGTTATTTATACTTTATAGAGCTTACCCGGTCTTGTGTATGTTATTTATACTTTATAGAGCTTACCCGGTCTTGTGTATGTTATTTATACTTTATAGAGCTTACACGGTCTTGTGTATGTTATTTATACTTTATAGAGCTTACCCGGTCTTGTGTATGTTATTTATACTTTATAGAGCTTACCCGGTCTTGTGTATGTTATTTATACTTTATCGAGCTTACCCGGTCTTGTGTATGTTATTTATACTTTATAGAGCTTACCCGGTCTTGTGTATGTTATTTATACTTTATAGAGCTTACCCGGTCTTGTGTATGTTATTTATACTTTATAGAGCTTACCCGGTCTTGTGTATATTATTTATACTTTATAGAGCTTACCCGGTCTTGTGTATGTTATTTATACCTTACAGAGCTTACCCGGTCTTGTGTATGTTATTTATACATTATAGAGCTTACCCGGTCTTGTGTATGTTATTTATACATTATAGAGCTTATCCGGTCTTGTGTATGTTATTTATACGTTATAGAGCTTACCTGGTCTTGTGTATGTTATTTATACATTATAGAGCTTACCCGGTCTTATCTTGTGTATGTTATTTATACATTTTAGAGCTTACCCGGTCTTGTGTATGTTGTTTAAACACTATAGAGCTTAACCGGTCTTATCTTGGGTATGTTATTTATATATTATAGAGCTTAACCGGTCTTGTGTATGTTGTTTAAACACTATAGAGCTTAACCGGTCTTATCTTGTGTATGTTATTCCTACATTATAGAGCTTACCCGGTCTTATTTTAATACTTTGATGTTAAAAATGAATGTTAATGTGATAGTGGTTATATTCTGTACTATATTATCTCATACATGCCGTAAGAAGACTGCATGTTATTTATAAAGAGATATAAAACATTGTATATCTACTGCATTCTCTATGAGAATTTTAATACCAATATGAATTTAGGATATTTTATACTACCAGCACCACAGTGAGTCTAACTTAATACAGATTAAAGCTTAGTTACATTCGCAGTATTTAATTTTGTTCACTTTCCACACAGTTTGTTGCCAGTTAATTTCAAATTGCAGTTAATTTTACATCATTTACTTATAATGGATATATACACAATTTCACATATGTACTAAATTTGCATCTTTAAATTGTGAACCTACGTATTAGACTGATGGATTGGCTTGCCATAGGATCAGTTTGTTGTGTGTGCAATTGTGTCTGTAAGTACATGTATATGCATATGTGTGACTTATGATTTTATCCACAGTAATACACAGTGATACATGTAACTTCTTTTTACATTCACCGATTGTCAAATAAGGTGATATACATTTGTATTATTAATTTTCAATGAATTTCAAGGTCAAGGTCTAAAGATGAGATGTCAAAATATGTATGCATCATCATGACAGGTCTTCATGCAGTGTGCACTAACAATAACAGTTAGTGTATTGCACACCAGACGCACAGGTTCCAGACCCAAAGATAAGATAATCAGGCATCAATGAGGTCTCTACTTTCACTTTCCCAAGTGTTTAAAACAGGGACCAAGTTAGCACAGATGCTGAATAGAACCGAGCATAACCAAACTTCAACAGCATATAATTTAAGGTTGAACAATTAAAATTAATCATGTCATGAAATCCAATCGGATAGTGGTAGTTTAGTCAGACATGTCAGGGGCGTAGCTGGGCATATTTTCAGTGTACGTACATGGTAAATGCAGAATTGCTAGGGGGTCCCAGGGCATGCTCCCCCGGGAATTTTTTATTTCTACGACGCCGTACGTGCATTCTTGAGTAGTTTCAGACCATACTTTAGCGTAATATATGGCATGATTTTATTTTTTTAATTAAAACATGATTTCGTGTTATACTCTAGTAGGCCTAGTTTAGGATTATGTTTTGATGTATATCGTATTGATTAAAGCGAGCACGAAAATAATACAATGTAAATAATTTTCATCCTAAGAAAAACTACTTTGACTACGTTCGCATCCGACGCACCCCTAGATATGACAACGGTTATTAATTGTTAAGGTTATTTGGCGAGCGAAGCGAGACAGAAAAAAAATGAGAATGTTATAAAGTGAAAATATATTCGCACCCAACGCACTCCCTAGTTACGGCCATGAGAAACCGTGATATTGCTTGGCATTGAATAGGACACTAATGGATTAAAGTGGCTCAAGCTTCATTGTAACGTTAAAATGCAAATAAGCGATACGTTGTAGTTGCATCCACGGAACCCACATCCCCGAGATTTTTACTTCCACGGCATATGGGGATAGCCGATGTAAAATCTGCGGTATTTCCCGGCACCTGACAACTTAATATTGTCCCCGGGTATTGGTTCGCAAATAACATGTCCCCGGCCCCGCGGGGGAAGCTGGAAGGTAAAACACGACCGTATCCCCCCGATTATCCCCGGGGATAGGTTCGTGGATGCAACTGACTACTATAAAAATTAAACGAGGGTATCTTCTCAACACAGCGATATTTACAGCAACAAAACTCTAGGCACTAACATAAACATCTCGTCTTTTTACGTTCGATACGAACAATTTTGCGACATATGTGTACATTAAGTTCATTGATATATTTGCATTGACTGACTGGAGCCGTCCGTACCTTGTCGTTCCATCTCGATAGTACGGGGACATACGTCAAACCCCGGTATATCAACGAGCCTGACGACAGAGGTACGATTGTCACCAGACCTCGCACGGCGGTTACACTGAATACACGGGCACATACTGTGTTGATCCGAGATCATATCCCTGATTCTCGTCCGAGTTATTCCGTAACGGTATTCTCTGAAGTGCATATCCGGGACATTCCTTGGTCAGCCCAATGTGAGCCTTGTAGAGTGTGTGTTGTTTTATCTTTTTTGCGGCACAAGCTCGCTCGTGTTGCCTTTTAACCACCGCTTCGATGGTCGCAAAAGTGAAGGAGACGAAAGGGTTTAGTAGAGGGGACATTTAGAGCCATCCATTCTTCTAACGGAGGATGTGACTCAGTGCTCACAAGAGTATGGTAAAAACACAAATTTATACCTGAGGGACTTAGCACACACAAAAATTAATACGTTAAGACTAAATACAGTGTCATGTAGTGATGAACTAGATACATGTGAGATCTAGACACATGTACGTATGTATGTCCATGATTTATTACATAAAAGTAATCTCTACTTGATACTATACAGCAATAAATGCATTGTGCGAGCGAAGCGAGCAAGAAAAAAATGCCTTATTTACCGAAGATGCTTTTAATAGTTTTCTATATAAATTACATTTTATCATAAAATTATGGAAAATATGCCTCACCCGGGTTAGGCATGGAATTTTATTGCATTTTTATATCACTTAAATTTTGTCAGTTTTTCAAACAGCGTACGCACGTGCGTATTTGCGTATAGCCAGCTACGTCCCTACATGTTGACGTTAGTGTTTGCGCTGTTGGTTGGAAAGATCTAGTTAATTTGTTGGCTGTAGCTTGTTAAGTGGAGGGTAAATCTTTGAGGAGCACTCCTGTGCACTGTTTTATCAAAGCATTTTCGCCAGCGAAAACCTAAGGTTTCCTAAAATATTGCGTACGTCGATAATATTTGCACAAATGCGTTTTACAAAGATATTTTAGTTCACTTTCTGTCGTAAGTTTTGTCTTAGTTAGACAACCCTAAATGGCAAATATGAACGTAAGTGAAGAGTTTTTAACATGCACTGTTGATTTTTGACCGTCGCATGTAATTTTAGACCGTCGTTTGTTGTTTTAGTCCGTTACTAAAACAACAAACGACGGTCTAAATTAACATTTTTTAAGTTAAATACTTAACTGAAAGGTTTATTTCCTGATAAAAAATAAGTAATTAGTTGTACAATGTAATAGTCCAGGACCGAGGGTCGTTTATTTACAAGTCTTGTCCATATCCATAATTGGTATCAATTGAAAGCTTATAGTGTCTGGTTTACGAAAACCCATTTCTTACAAAATTCTGATTTCACTACGCTGAGATATCCAAGATGGCCGCCATTTTTTCAAATATCACCACTGTGCCATATTGAGCATACTGTAAGTAGGCATGTGTCTTATAACATGTTTTATGTGGTTTTCTTATAGAAAACATGATACAAGATATCAATTATGCAAAAAACATGAAGGTTTTGCATATATGTTTTTAAAATCTTGCTTTTATGACGAAAAAAATGACGAAAAACGGTAGATCATACAATATCGTTTCTAATAATTCGTATACATGGAGTATTTTAGTTATCCAAAACTCATTCTAAATTGATTTTATGATAGTAATGCACATTATTTAAAATCATTTAAATATGGTATAGTTATGAAATTTTGAAGCATAATTTGTATTGCAGTGGATGGGGGTAAATTGGCCGCCAGTTTTTCAAATGTCATCACTGTACCATATTGAGTATATTGTAAGTACCACATGTGCCTTATATCATGTTTTATGCAGTTTTCTTGTAGAAAACATGTTGAAACGTACAGAGCATGCAAAAAAACATGAAGTTTTACAAAAAAATGTTGTCATGATAGTAATACACATGATTCAACATCAAATTCACTTAAATATGGTATGTTAATGAGATTTTAAAGCATACTTTGTACTGAAGTGTGTGGGGTAAATTGGCCTCCAACCTTTTACAAGTTCACCTGTGTGACATAATACTCAGGTGCTTAGCTAACTATACGCGAGTACGCAGCTGAATCCACATGATTCTGGCAAAAAAACCCACTTTTTCTGACAAAGTCCATACACAATTCACTCTAATCACTTATTCCTCATTCATGTATTTTAAATTTCAATGCATTCGATTCATATTGCAATATCCTCAGTGATCGAACGGGTTATTTACGCAAGAGTTTCAGCATTCCTTATAATTATTAGCTGTGCTGGTGCCACTTACATGCACGCTCTTTTACGTTAAAAGTCTCGTCCTGGTACAGCCGCGTAACTTCGTTGTTAACAAGCAGAGTCAACTACTGATGAAGCTTAAGGCAATACTATGTTTAGCTAGATATTACTAAGATACATGACCAGGATTACGATGAAACCAATAATATTCTTGGTTGCCATGCACAAGCTCAGATTAGCAACCAGTTTCACATGCCATTTTCTTTGGCAGCAAAGCCCATAATTTGATCCATTACTGAAGTACTTGTCAGAACTTTACTTTCAAACCCAATGTGCACCACTGAAACTCGGTAATGTGCAAACAGTCTTTCGGGCACAGGTGCGAAACAATGCTTTTGCAATAAGTAATAATGCGATTAAGTCACCACCAATTGATTTCTGATTCTGTCATGTGAGACAGTTCTATATTCTGGATTTATGTTCTAGTCTTGTATACTCACTATACACATTTACCAACATAATAATTCCATGAATTTATCTAGAGAGAGAGGGGAGACTCCAATGCCTGTGCCATTGGGTGATCCTAGGGTTTGACTTTATCGTGTTTTTGCATGGTTTCTGTTGGATTCATGTTCCAGATTGCTAGACCGCTGAATAAACGTTCACAGAAGCAAACCACCGAGTCAACGCAGCTAGATTCTCAAAGCATCGCTGGCCGCATATTGGGGTCGCAGCTGTGTGGGGAGGGTTGTATGGTGTATGGGTTGAAAGTTCAGCATTCAATGCCTAAAGCAGCTCACCACCAACAAAATAATTGTGACATTGTTCCCACTCCATCTCGGAATACATTGGTACTAGAAACGGGCACTGTTCTAAGCGCTATGTTGTTGTGAATGCCAGAGCTATGAGACGGGTATGATATACGATCTATCATAACAACCAAATGTCTGTCTGGGCTTGCCATTTCTGTGACTACACATAGTACAGTGTGGACATACCACGTGGTGTGTGACGTAATTTTTTGCTAAGACGACAAGAAGAAAACTGTCAACAAAACGAGAAAAATAGCCGTAAGTATTTTATTCGTTGATCAATTTTCACGAGACTAGCCCCACGCTCAAGCCCAGAAAGAATAATATACATGTCACTGAATGATTTGGCACAAAAACAAACAGTTTTTTCCCGAAAGTGGCTCAACGGTTAGAAATGGACAAAATCTGAAAAGCAAAGACGACAAGAAAATATTTATTTTATCATTCATAGCTCTTTTGAGCATAATAATGCAAAATGCGTACTGCCGACATGTATAAGAATGTATTAGAAACAACCTGTTAACATAATTAAGCATTATATGGTCCATTTCATGAAATATTTTGGGAAATAAATAATTCGTCTGAATATGCTAAGACGACAAGAATGGAAAGACGACAAGAAGATTTATAACTCAACATTTAAAACTGGTATAAACTCCTTAATTCATTGTCTGATTAGTATAGTAAGTGAAGTGATTCCAGTTCATAGTCATTTAGGTCTAGAAGAATTCATCACGTGTTACATTACCTGCTTAATTTGCTGCTTTTATTACGATACGACCTTAAAAGACTATATAATGCATATTTCAAAGCTGCATCATGAGGCACTTCTTATGAGCCTATTGCCATGGAAATTGGAACTTATCATCTTGACCAAACTAACAATTACATATTGGCAAAAAAAATGTGAATTTCATTTTCTCGAGCGAGGTCTTTATTATGCATGATTGTATTCAATATTTTTATAATCTTGGTACCAAAATGTCAACATTAAGTTCACATTTACGATGTTTCATGATAATATACTAACAAGAAATAATTTAGTGTTCGATAAAAAAAATCCACATTACCCTCCCCCCACTGTCGCATTTTTAAATCCGTCAAGTAAACTTTATCGAAACATTTGTATAATAATACACTTAAATATTTATAAATTGAGATTAAAAACAATTTTAACATCAAAATAAGACTTGTATAATATAGACATAAAGTTTTACATACCAGTTCGTGATGACGAGCTGACAATTCTAATAGGATGATAAGAAATCAGCTGTCGTCTAATGCAGCAGTGGTTTATCGATACACAGCACGACTAATAGGTAGCGGGACTAGCACTAGGCTTATCTCAAAATTCGCTGTTGCACGTGGGGCTCGTGTATAAATAATTGGATGTGACGAAGCTAGAAGAAATGTCATTCATTACCTGAATAACGAATTACGCAATTCGAAAGTTACATTTAAAGGTTGTACAATAATTGTATTTAAAGCAACAGAAAGAAACCAAGAAATGGACAGTACTTTCAAAGGTTAACGAGAAGCGTTGTAAATATACTATCGTCCAGGAGATATACTTCGTTTTTTTAGGTGGCAGTATCAGTGTTTGGAAAATAAAATAATAAAAAAACCTCACTGAGCTAGTACACAATCAAGGTATAAAGCGTACTGTGTGTATATGTCCAAAGATTGTGGAACATCGTATCTAAAAATAGACTTGGTTCCTAACAATAATTACGTTACTGTGTGTGGAGCGGGTATCCAGCGCGTAAATAAATTAATTGCCTAGAGCGAAGTTAAATAACGAAATATCACTGTTTTGCCGTTTCGCAGTTATAAGATGCAATAGAACGAGATTTTCGGTAAGAATGAATATCTTATAGTTAATTTGAATGACTTGTGATTTTCCTTCAGCGCCCGTATTTTATGCTGAAACAACGATGTTCCACAATCTTTGGCATATAGACATATAGTACGCTTTATACCTTGATATGCTCAGTACATCTAGAAACGCAAAGTTTTCGTCCTTGATTGTTTCTTATTTAGATTTTGAATACTGTGTAATAATATTGTATAATTACGTTGAAACTTGGCTATTGGCAAAATTTTATCGATCGGGTTACGTAATTTCCATGCGTCAAGAAAATCACAAAACGCACGAATTCCACGTGCTCCTTTTATGCATGACAAATTTCGGAAGAAATTGCATCTAATCATTTGTACGGTTTGCTAATGGAAAGAAAATCACAATATAAAAGTTCTTGGCGTAGGAATAAAAAATGTCAGGAGACTCCGAACACAGGCGAAATCAGGCCATTCGGACGCCTGTTTACTGGGACGTCAAATGGGATGTTGCACGACGATTACTTTCTTGTGCATCGACAATGTCTCATCTGAAGACACGCTTCCAGCACTTTGACATCATTTATAAACACCCATGTCCATGTCATCCATGTGAATCGACTCTCCGACAGGACCAGTATCTCCGCATGTACCATCTCTAGAAAAAGTTCACAACTTGTTCATACACTGCTAAACAACTTATGGACGTCGTGCGTATGTAACCAATCAATAATTAATCAATATGTGAACTATTCACTTAAAATAACGATTCTGAAAATATAGGATTTTACCATTTTGTGTTTCGTTACTTTTTAGCCGCACTATACACACGCGCGCTGTTAAATCGCATCGATAGCACTATATGAACAATTGTTACATGTGTATTGCTTATGGAATAAAATATCAGCAAGTTGATGCAGTCTAGTTGGCAATCATAACAAATTGAAAAATGCTGACAAAAACCCCAGTGTTGCGTTTCTAGTTGTACTCAGTATAGTATATTAGGTCAGTGACAGGTTTTTTTATATATTTTTTTAATTATTTTTTTATCGTTTGAGGACCAAACACTGATACTGCCAGCTATGGGTTTGACTGGATATGCCCGAGTAAAGGGTATTTACCGCTATTCTTTCGAATGGGATAGTTACATCATTAGTATCACTTATTGAATCGACTATATATTTTGTATGCAAAAACTTGATCCTTTACGTCAGTGCATCGTTTAACCGCAGCAGAACAGTTAATGAACTTTATACAGTGGTTGGGATTTTAGACTGAGTACTTGCTATAACAAATAGCAAAATCACGCGGACATTTCAAGGTTTCATATGTCAAGATTAAGATATAGATTGAGCTAAAGCAAAAATAGTTAAGAACAAAAACGTTCAGGTAGGCTTGGTTAAACTTCAGTGCGTGTTCTAATTATTTTAATACATGTATTGACAGAACTGTTAACTGAAGTAAGCAATCCATGCTATAGATTTAGGGGTTAATATCAGTTTTAAATTTTGGGTTTAAATCTTCTTGTCGTCTTTCCATTCTTGTCGTCTTAGCATTTTCAGACGAATTATGTATTTCACAAAATATTTCATGAAATGGACCATATAGTGCTTAATTATGTTACCAGGTTATTTCTAATACATTGTTATACATGTCGCCAGTACGCATTTTGCATTAGTATGCTCAAAAGAGCTATGAATGATAAAATAAATATTTTCTTGTCGTCTTTGCTTTTCAGATTTTGTCCATTTCTAACCGTTGAGCCACTTTCGGGAAAAAACTGTTGGTTTTTGTGCCAAATCATTCAGTGACATGCATACTATTCTTTCTGGGCTTGAGCGTGGGGCTAGTCTCGTGAAAATTGACCAACGAATAAAATACTAACGACTGTTTTTCTCTTTTTGTTGACAGTTTTCTTCTTGTCGTCTTAGCAAAAAATTACGTCACACACCACGTGGTATGTCCACCCTGTAGTAGTAGTATCTACAAACGTATGGACATAGGTTGACAATGTAAACATACACAGCTCGCTGGCCTAAAAATTGGCGGCAACTAGACTTCTATGAGCATATCTGAATATCATGTAAAAATATCAAAATGGCTCTCGATCATTCGTTTGATTTAGATTTTAGCTTAATTTATTTATAGAAATTTTATGTTGTTAAGCATTTATTTGCAAATGTATTATCCTAAAATTGACGTTTTTACCACTAAGTAAATCACCACGAGAATGCCAAAAATGCACCAGATTACGCCTTTGTTTAAAAAAAATTCCGAGGGAGCATGCCCCCCTAGCACAATCCTGAATCCACATGCCAAGATGGCTAGCTACGCGCCTGATACTCATACTATATGTACCCATTCTGTCGTATATCATGTTGTATAATTATGTTAATGTGATAGAAAACATGTTAAAATATACAAATCAAGCTCAAATCATGATATATTGGTATTGATTATTTAAAAAATATTGGTTTTATGACGCAAGAATGACGAAAATAGGTAAAATACGACTTGTCTTTTATCATACTCAGTATACATGTTGTAATTTTGGCCAAATGATTATCCCAAATTGTTTTAATAATAGCAATATAGGTCATACAATATTACATTTACTTTTAGGTGCTTTGGTGGTGAGATTATCAGCATAATTTGTTTTAAAGTGGGTGGGGTAATAATTTAACCAAAAAATGAAATTTTGTTTGTCAATTAAAAACTTTCAAGGAGCAAGCTTTTTAACTGTTAAACATATACATTATTGTATCTGTATGCATGTTTTATTTCAGCTTTACTGTATTAAAATATTTTTCCAAATAGATTTGGGGTAAATCACTGCTGACAATGACAAACATATTGACTACGTAGACCTCAGACACCTAGAAATGGCTGTATTTAAATGTGATATGTATCTGATAGTCTCACTGTCTATCCTCCGATGGTGCTTGGTATTGGATGTGTCAACCATAGTCTCAAGGTCTATCCTCCGATGATGCTTGGTATTGGATGTGTCAACCATAGTCTCAAGGTCTATCCTCCGATGATGCTTGGTATTGGATGTGTCAACCATAGTCTCAAGGTCTATCCTCCGATGATGCTTGGTATTGGATGTGTCAACCATAGTCTCCAGGTCTATCCTCCGATGATGCTTGGTATTGGATGTGTCAACCATAGTCTCTAGGTCTATCCTCCGATGGTGCTTGGTATTGTATGTGTCAACCATAGTCTCTAGGTCTATCCTCCGATGATGCTTGATATTGGATGTGTCAACCATAGTCCATAGGTCTATCCTCCGATGGTGCTTGGTATTGGATGTGTCAACCATAGTCTCAATGTCTATCCTCCGATGGTGCTTGGTATTGGATGTGTCAACCATAGTCTCTAGGTCTATCCTCCGATGATGCTTGATATTGGATGTGTCAACCATAGTCCATAGGTCTATCCTCCGATGGTGCTTGGTATTGGATGTGTCAACCATAGTCTCAAGGTCTATCCTCCGATGGTGCTTGGTATTGGATGTGTCAACCATAGTCCATAGGTCTATCCTCCGATGGTGCTTGGTATTGGATGTGTCAACCATAGTCCATAGGTCTATCCTCCGATGGTGCTTGGTATTGGATGTGTCAACCATAGTCTCACTGTCTATCCTCCGATGGTGCTTGGTATTGGATGTGTCAACCATAGTCTCTAGGTCTATCCTCCGATGATGCTTTGTATTGGATGTGTCAACCATAGTCTCACTGTCTATCCTCCGATGGTGCTTGGTATTGGATGTGTCCACCATAGTCTTTAGGTCTATCCTCCGATGGTGCTTGGTATTGGATGTGTCAACCATAGTCTCAAAGTCGTCTATCCTCCAATGATGCTTGGTATTGGATGTGTCAACCATAGTCTCAAAGTCGTCTATCCTCCAATGATGCTTGGTATTGGATGTGTCAACCATAGTCTCAAAGTCGTCTATCCTCCAATGATGCTTGGTATTGGATGTGTCAACCATAGTCTCAAAGTCGTCTATCCTCCGATGGTGCTTGGTATTGGATGTGTCAACCATAGTCTCAAGGTCTATCCTCCGATGATGCTTGGTATTGGATGTGTCAACCATAGTCTCAAAGTCGTCTATCCTCCAATGATGCTTGGTATTGGATGTGTCAACCATAGTCTCAAGGTCTATCCTCCGATGATGCTTTGTATTGGATGTGTCCACCATAGTCTCAAGGTCTATCCTCCAATGATGCTTGATATTGGATGTGTCAACCATAGTCTCAAGGTCTATCCTCCGATGGTGCTTGATATTGGATGTGTCAACCATATAGTCTCCAGGTCTATCCTCCAATGGTGCTTGATATTGGATGTGTCAACCATAGTCTCAAGGTCTATCCTCCAATGATGCTTGATATTGGATTTGTCAACCATAGTCTCAAGGTCTTGCATTAAACATAAAAAACCAGTTCCTTACACAATTGGCTGTAACTCAGAACAGGTCACGAGGTTATGTAAAACACGAACTGAATTTGATTAAGTACACAAAGCCGAACGCGTTAAGTACACTAAATATATTTGTTAATTGTACAAAAATATGTGAGTTTAAAAAGTGACCAATTAGAAATTTTGCTAAGTGTATTTGCTATTTGTATAAATAACGGAAGACATTGATATACTCTAGTTACCATTTATTGCCCCTTGGAAACATTTTCTACTAATATACTTGAGTCATGATTATATATTTTATGTATTTATGTTTATTCTCTCTGTGTGTTGGTGTATGTTGGTGTGTCAATAAGATCTCTATCACTTCATTTTGCTTTACAATAAACCAGACCAATTCATTTATATGTATTGAACGTTTCTTTTGCATTGAAAGTAGATTTCATACTCCTGGGAAAATGTACTATTAGTCTATATCCAGTAGTGAAAATAGAAGTTGTTGTGGTTGATAATACAAGGTTAATCAAGCCTTAGAGAATGTTAATATGTTTTAATCTTGATTTATATTGTATTTGAAATGAAGTTTATACATGTTGTAATGAGTCTGCATTATATTCTGGTAGCCCACTGGTGGTCCGCTCGGGTTATCACAACAAATTTGTACCCATAAGATTGACAACCTTGAAAGTAATTATAAATTTATTGATTGCGATCTTTGCGGAGTTCTTTGCTAAATGCCTGTGGCGACTTATTGTCTAATTGACCAAATATGGACACTGATACATGTTAAGATAACTTGTGAAAGTTATCAATCATTTAATGAAAAGCTTGTTACAGGTTGGTCATTGTCATTATGACAGTAGGCAAGATATATGTCTATACCTGTGTGGGAACCTTACTAACTTAGAAGTTAGTACAGTATCATACATTCAATGTCCGCGATAGTTTTCATGAATTTGGAATTATTATTATAACTAAATATTTGTGTGGATTTTATATTATTATAACTAAATATTTGTGTGACTATTATATTGAATTGTAAGTTGCTTTGATCATCATTCAGTATTTGTCTTATTTGGGATAAATTCTGCATATACTTTAAGAATGTATTTTATCATTTCAAGTATTTCTTACTACATGTACTCCCCCCCCCCCCCCCCTACCCCATCCTCCTATCTGCAGCTGTGACAATTATACCTGTTTGTGTTTGTTCTCATACTGTTGTTTGTTTGCTTTGCAAGGTTTTTGTCATTCCCAAGTTCTCCGTTTGAAAATAGGGGGTATATTATGAATTTCAACCAGGAACTAAAGAACTATGGTTAACAGATTTAATCAAAGTACTGAAAGTACTGACAGGCTGGCGAACTGCTAAGGAACAATAGCTTTTCAAGTGATATAACATCAAGTGGTTTTCTAAGTCGAAAGAGAGGTAAGTGCTGGACTTAACAAAAAATAAAAAATAAAATAAAAA
Source organism: Spisula subtruncata (assembly GCA_963678985.1). Classification (NCBI taxonomy): domain Eukaryota; kingdom Metazoa; phylum Mollusca; class Bivalvia; order Venerida; family Mactridae; genus Spisula; species Spisula subtruncata. The sequence goes on from OY787661.1 coordinate 25,473,376, forward strand.
AAAATAAAAATATAAAAAATTGGGAGCCGCCGTGATTCGAACGCTGGACCTTTGCATCAGAAAATTACTAAGCGAGTTGCTTAACCACTCGACCACGATCTCGTTGGAGAATATTGACCTAAATAATTTAACATAATAAAATCATTGATGCGCGCTCTATATCGCGTTTCGTAACGCCAGGATCTAGTTTATATAAGATCTCTGGTAACGCGTAGTAATAATTATCAACGCATTTAAGCACCTATTCTTTTAATTTCATACAATTTCCTTCCATTACAAGAAGAAACCAACATAATTAATTAGATTCTACAATCGAACAGATTAAACGAAACAAAGAAAGTTTAATGTTCTTGCAAAACTGATTAACGAGGAGGAACTATTTGCATCGAGTGTATAGATTCTGTGTTTTCAGTTTTGGGAGTAAATTCATCTTAGTGGATTTCATTTTTTAGGATTGTAATAGTCTGGCGCAAATCGCCAGCCTAAAAACGCGACACTGGGATAAGTCGATATTTACTAGAAATATGAAATAATATATGTCGTTAACATACATGGTCTTGAAGATCAATCCAATGCCGACATTTTGATACCCAAATATTTGAAAACAGATTAGTAATAAGGGAATCATTATATTAATAGGACATTAGCTCAGAAAATGAAAGTCACGTGTTTACTGAGATAATTGAATCAATGCTCAATATGATCAAAATGGTATTGATGCCGAACATTTTTGTAGGGAAGGCGAACTCAATCATATTACCACAATGTTAACGGTAAAAAATGTAAAGTAAATGTTTTATCACATTAATACAATGTCACAATAACACAATAAAGTAATGGAACTGCTTTGCATTAAGCCAAAGTCAACATTACTTTGGTAAATTGTTTTTCACTAACAATAATTATTACCAACTGATATAAAGTGTGACTTTCATTTTCTGGTGCGGTGTCTTTATTATGCATTATTGTATTAAATACTTGTCAGATTTTTATATTTTGGTACCAAAATATCGACATTAAGTTCAGCTTTACGGTGATGCAAAAATATATAAGAAATTTTTTTTTTTTCATGAAATAATCCACATAAACCCACTGTCGCGTTTTTAAATCCGTTAAGTATATTTAATGTTACATAGGACACTCAAACTTGGCATGTCTGTTAGTCACAACCCAAAAATGACACATATCAATATTACGGTTGGTATGCCGAAGGTCAATGTCACGTTGATATTTAAGAAATTACTTATTGGCTGGTATTTGGGGCAACAAGCAACTCCTGTTTTATCAGCTTTGATTTGTAGTGTTGGAGCTTTTTTGTAAAAAAATCCTTACAGTATAGTCCTACCAGTTTAAGGTGAGACTCCTTGCATAATTCGTAAAAGTCCGGAGATAACGGTATATAGTAAATTAATATACAAATCGAATACAACCGAGCACAGCCAGACGAACTTTACGGAGTTTAATGAGAGTCGTTTAACGTGGTCAAGCCGTACATATAATTCAGCCAAATAAGTCTTTAACATTATTGCTATAACTTCCAACATATCCCTTTATTTTCATATCAAACAGATTAATAAAAAAATATTGATTTCTCTTAACACCTTTTGCAAAAACAAATTTAAAGGAATTCTCTTTCAAAAGGTTCTATAATTCTTTATTTATATTGAGCATTATATATGTACCAATGTGTTCAATGTTGTAGAAAATCTTCTTATTCATATTGAAACGCCAAGTGTTCGTGACCGCAAACCTCAATAGATTGGTCATTTTATCACACTTCAGGATTAATAAAAAAATTATGACTTTTTGGGTCAATTTGAAATTTTTCAGTCCGTGTAAATTAACATTCATAAAAGTTGAAATTTACCACTCGACTTTCACCTCTGATAAATAACGGCTCGGCTCATTATTAGCTGTCTTAACGGTAGATCATAAAATATGTCCTTATTATACTTGTGTTGGTAATTGTACTGAAATATGGACATATGCCGAGCATTCTTATTCACTAAAGGATATTACCATTGTTTGAACTAACTGAATTGTCTTCAATGTATTTCATTCATCTTAAGTGTGCATGTTTGATTTTATACTCTGTTATCATCTTGGATGGTGAGATGGTGAAAAGAAAGACGATTTGTTTACCTTATTTGCACATGGATTATAAACATTTAGCCCTTTAGGGTTATTAAAGGGTTGCTGGCCCCTTATTTGTCAAGCACCTGGCTGTTTGGGTTTAAACAGCTGTTGTGTTCAACTGTTACTACTAAATGTTAAGGGAGTGTAACAAATTTTGGAGAATTAACAAAGGCTGTTTGTTTTTTTGTTCATAATATTTTTGCGAAGCGTGCAAGTCGTTCGGAATACATTTTCGTGACAACAGGAGTTAACATCTTTTGGTGTGATGATACGTTCACAACAGTTTTTACTGTGTCATTAAAATATCTTGAGATACAGCGATGGATGGCGGAGATGTGAAATTTGTGATATTATACAAATTATTGTTACAAGCATACATACTTTTGGAGATTAACATTTTTTAAAGTGAAACATTTTACAGCTTTGATATATTTTTAAAAGCGCATACAAATAGGTAAGTTGACAATCAGGTGAAACTCTATAGATCATTGTGAATATACATTTAATTGAATATTGGTTAGACGTGGTCTTTATTTTGAAATTAAGCATTAAGATATCTATATGTAATTTTACAAGGTATAAAAGGACATGTTGTTGACATACTTAATTGCAGAACATGTAAATATATAGTCTAATTTCTTTGTTATTATAACCTTGTCATATTGACATTGACTTGATTGTATTATATAGACATGGTATATTAGTACAGTATCTATCTGGTTAATAGTAAACATGAGGGACAGCAGCATGTCACACGTAACTGCACTTACACATAGTTTAATGATGTTTCTCAATACATTAACATGTACTGTATGTTGTACAATGTTGACAAATATGACATGAATACCTGTACATAGTGTACACAGTGAGTGTGTGTCGATCAAGGTGAATTAAAATTTTATACAATATTCAAATTCTTTATATCATATGAAAAAACGTTAAACTAAATGTTTATAATATATATAAATCAGTTTTGCAAATTTTAAAACTTTTTTTTTCGTGAAAATATCTGTTTCAAGTGAAACAGGAGACACACTGTGTGTTTACTAAGTGACAATGTATATGTAATTCAATGGATATTAGTTTGCAATGATGCATATACATGACCGCTTGAGGACCTGAAAGCGGATGATGGCTAGATTGAATATTTGGGACTGTTCTGTTTTTATCCTATATCACCTGTGGTTTCACGGTGAGTGACATACATCATGTTTCTATCTTTTATTGACATCAATCGCTTACAATATTCAATAAAAACTTTTAATGTGTTTAATCTAGGATTGGAGAACCATTTGAAAAAGATTTTTTGCCAAATTTAAAATGAAAGTTGTTTTAAAGTGTAAAGAGCTATATTCTAACAGTCAATCAATGTCAAAATAATTACTTGCATCGTTCTTAGTACAATTTCAGGCTGCGTAGCCAGGCATACGCCCGTACGCCTGGGCGTACGCTCCATGGAAAAATGATAAAATGAACTGACTCAAAAAATGCAATAAAAATCGATGCCTCGCTAGGGTTAGGCATACAACGTTGGAGGCACACCCTTTTGGATTCAAGTTTTTTTTCTAGCTTGCTGCGCTCGCTCACCAACTTTCAAAATGAATATCATCTGGTAGAGACCGAGTCTGTATTGCATGCTGCCTAAATAAATAAACATACTACCTCGCTCAATATTTTAATTAGAATCTAGCAATTTATCAAATAGGATAATTATAGCATAATAAATGCCGGTATAGAGTTTGTGTTACATGCTGTTCAAATAAACATTCGCTCGCTTGAAGTATTTTACTAAGTAAATATCACCTAGTAGAGAATCTGAAGGTATAGCCTGCTGCTTAGGTATAACTGTGCGTTTTCTAGCTCGTTTCGCTCGCTTAATTTAAATTAATAAGTAAACACCATCAAGTAGAGAACGTGTATGTATGACCTGCTGCTCAGGCAAACAGTAATTTTTTTATCTAGCTCGCTACGCTCGCGCAATACTGTATTACCTGAATATATTCATGTGGGGAACCTGAACGTATGACCAGCTGCTCAGGCAAACAGTGATTTTTTCTAGATCGCTTCGCTCGCTCAGTATTTTACTAAGTGAATGTCATGAAGTAGGAAACATGTATGTGTGCCTCTTGTTCAGGAAAACAGAGTTTTTTCTTACTCGTTTCGCTCGCTTAGGACTGTAATAAGTAAATATCATCAAGTAGAGAATGAGTATACCTGTCTGCTGCTCAGGTAAACTGATTTTTTTCAAGCTCGCTTCGCTCGCATAATACCTTTATCAGTTGATTTCATGTGGACTATGTTACTATATAACTCCCAAAAACTTAATATGAAAACGGGCATACACTCTATATTGACCCAGCTACGCCCCTGAATTTGCATGTCTAATAAATCACACAGAAAGTTTCTGTTAAAACTGAAGCGAAAAATGATCTTATGGATATGAAAGCATAATTGTTTTTCAGTTTTTGTAACTTTTTAAAAAAATTCTGATATAGCTCTATACACTTTAAATGAATGTATGGTTGCTATTAGATACAAAGTATTATTTCACTACAATTAGAGCTTTGTTTCCTGTATTATTTGTTGTTTGCTTGTGTGCAGTATGGCATTGTTTGATAGAGCTTTGTTTACTGTATTATTTGTTGTTTGCTCGTGTGCAGTATGGCATTGTTTGATAGAGCTTTGTTTCCTGTATTATTTGTTGTTTGCTCATGTGCAGTATGACATTGTTTGATAGAGCTTTGTTTCCTGTATTATTTGTTGTTTGCTCGTGTGCAGTATGGCATTGTTTGATAGAGCTTTGTTTCCTGTATTATTTGTTGTTTGCTCGTGTGCAGTATGGCATTGTTTGATAGAGCTTTGTTTTATGGTGTTATCATTCATTGTTAAAGTATGATGACTGAGAATTGATTGTGGTTTACATTGTAATAACTTTTTCTGTGCATTTGGATGAAGTGAAAGCTAAGGTTGTGAAAAGTATTATAATATTGCCAAGTCTATCATGCACCCTGATAAGCTGGAGTTGATTGTTGTTTATACAATATAGTATGCCATTTAAATGACCCTCAGCAAAGTATGTCACTTACATATGTCAGGATAGAAAGGATGCACTTTTGGGGATGTCTGAAATTTAGCAGCTAATAATTCTGCATTTATTGTTGTAAACTTTTCAAAACATACTAATTTGTACACAATTCACAATATAAAATATACATCCTTAAATTGACTTTTATTAATAACTTTGAAATTTCCTAATTTATCTGGATAGTTGACAACCAAGTAAGCAACAAACATAATAGGAACCAGTATTGCTTATTTAGTTTCAACACCATTTCTCAACAACTGTTCAATTAGATATGATAACTGATTCACCTAACCAGTTAACTTCTTAAGACTATTATAGTACGCCCAGGATAATGTGATGTTTATAAACATTGACCGGTTTAGCCTACTGTTGTCAAATTGGTTGCATCAATTTCGTGCTAAAATAACCCTGATGAACTGTGCTCACTCCAGTAATTCACCTATATGGATCATTCCATTTTTTCCGCCTTTTACTTTATCCGGGGTGCACTATACTGTATATCCTTACCAGCATTAACTTGCCTTTCCTTAAGGAGTCAACTACTTCTCAACATGTGGTTATGATAATTGATCATTTTATAAATGTTTCCTGAAAGGGTATGATTGGAATTGAACTGGGATCACTTGGTTACAAATTATAGTGCACTATGTTACCATTCGACCAAGGTCTCGGCTTAGTGTTGCTTGTTTCTATGGTCTAACAATAGAGGAACAACATTTAAAGCTGGAACTCCTATCTCCTGTTTGGCAGATGTTTAAGAGTTTTTACAATTACAAAATGTAACTAATTTGATACTACAGTGTTTATAGGACTTCTTTGTGTAAATTACTGCACCGTTGCTCCCTTTTTGGAGTACATTTGTACATAGATTCAGAGTCAGTGCAGCTTTTTCAGAGCAAAATTACAGACCTGGATTACAGACTTTGATTACAGACCTTGATTACAGACCTGGATTACAGACCTTGATTGGGAAAATGATTTTTCTGTCTGAGTACACTTTGTTATTCATATTAAGCATATCTGGTTTACTAAAGTATTTGAATGTTATAGCCTACATTATTACACTTGAGTAGATTTTGAATACAAGTTTTTACACTTTGATGTCTACTTACGTATTTAATGACTTCATGGTGTCTTTGATATTTGTCTAACACCTTTGATATTAGTTGTCACTGGATATTAAATTGGGTATAAAAATATATCAATATTGCAGTTAGAGCGACATACATATCATACGGTGAGTGGTACTTAGTGTTGGCAATGTGTGTGTATCAATGTGAGATATCTACCATAGAAATTCACAAATAATTTCATTGTACATGTACTACAATAGTTTAAACACACTTCAAAATCTTCTTTTCTCAAACCACTAGGCTTTTATATTTGGTATGTAGCATTAACGAGTGGTCCTCTACAAAGATTGTTCAAATTATGTCCCTTGGGGTCAAAATTGGCCCCACTGGGGGGTCACCAGTTTTACATTGACTTATATAGGGAAAACATATAAACATCTTCTTGTCTAAAACTACAAAGCCTAGAGCTTTGATATTTTGTATGTAGCATCATCTAATGGTCCTCTACATAGAATGTTCAAACGGTTCGGTCTGTGGAGTAATAAGGCTATGAGGCCCTAAAAGGGGTTTTAAAATGCAAACTTCAGAAATCGTCTTGTCTGAAACCACAAGGCCCGGGGGTATCATATTTGGTATGTAGCATCAACTATTGGTCCTCTATCATGATTATTCAAATCATGTCCCTGGGGTCAAAATTGACACCGCCTGGGGTCAATAATTCTATATAGACTTATATAGGGAAAACATATACAAATCTTCTTGAATAAAACTACAAAGCCTAGAGCTTTGATAATTGGTATGTAGCATCAACTAGTTTCCTCCTACCAAGATTGTTCAGATTATGTCCCTGGGGTGAAAATTGGCCCCTGCAAGGGGGTCGTCAATTTTACATAGACTTATATACTTGGAATGTAGGAAAATCTTCTTGTCTTAAACTACAATTCCTAGTTTGTATGTAGCATCATCTAGTGGTTTTCTACCAAGATTGTTCAAATTATGCCCTTGGGGTGAAGACTGTGCAGGGCTTCATTTATAATCAGGTGAGCGATATAGGGTCATCATGGCCCTCTTGTTATACTATTGTTATATATTTATACATTTTACTATTATATAGATACTGTTAGATATTGTATTTGTATGAAAAAAACATTATGTTGTATATATGTTGTGTATGGGCCGGTGGCCTTTAACATGTTTTGAAATAAACTGTAAACTGATCCTTAAGTTCAATTGTGAGCATTTAGATATTTAGATATGTTAATTATTTAGTGGGGGACATATTATTTTTGTGCTGGACGTCTTCATGATTGTCTTTCTGAATTAATGTAACAAAATTATTTTCTGGTTTAATTTCAATGAAACTTCACAATGAGTAGTTAGTTAACTGAGGAAGCATAGTGGCTGAGTGAAAGTCATCAGTGGATGTCACATGTTGACTGGACGACTGCTTTGTGGCAAGTACGTAGGCTTAAGACTTAGGATCAACACTTTTTTAGTTCTCCTCCAATGGGACTTGATTCAACCTCCACATAATACATGGAAGTCATAAACAATATAGATCCCCTTAGTCTGTGCTGTTTTGGATCTACATGTTTTTGTTGTCAGCCTAGTAGGGATCTGAGTGATATGAAGGCAACCCTGCAGCCACCTCATCTTGTAAGTTAGTTAACTCAGCCTAGTGTTGTGGATTATAATGAACACTGACAGTTATAGTCCTCTATGGGAGACATTATATTGATGACTTAGAATGAGAATGATGTAACTACTACTTACGACCTTATAAGACTCATACATATTTAAAATCTGCTTTACAATGCGCTTCTTATGAGCCTATTTTCATGAAAATCTGAAATTGTTATGTTGACCAAAATGAAGTTTTAAAAACTTGTTTTCCCATAGGTAAAGACTAAATTAATCAAAGTACTGAAAGTACTGACAGGCTGGCGAACTGCTAAGGAACAATAGCTTTTCAAGTAATATAACATCAAGTGGTTTTCTAAGTCGAAAGAGAGGTAAGTGCTGGACTCAACAAAAAAAAAAAAATTAAAAAAATAATAATTTTGGAGCTGCCGTGATTCGATCGCTGGACCTTAGCATCAGAAAATTACTAAGCGAGTTGCTCATCCACTCGACCACGATCTCGTTGGAGAATACTGACCTAAATAATTTAACATAATAAAATCATTTATGCGCGCGCTATATCGCGTTCGTAACGCGTAGTATACGAACGCGTAGTAATAATTATCAACGCCTTTAAACACCTTTTCTTTTAATTTCCTACAATTTCCTTCCATTTCAATATTACAATCGAACAGAATAAATGAAACAAGGAAAGTTGAATGTTGTTATCTTGCAAAACTGATTAACGAGGAGGAACTATTTGCATTGGGTGTATAGATTCTGTGTAACTGTCAGTTTCGGGAGTAAATTCATCTTAGTGGATTTCATTTTTTAGGATTGTAATAGTCTGGCGCAAATCGCCAGCCTAAAAACAGTTTTCTCTTGTTTTCTCAATATACTTATTTTGTAGTTACAACCTTCTCATTCTAAGCCTGTGATATATTTTAGTGTCAAAAATCCTTCTATAAACGGTAGCTTTGATTACTATTATGCCATGCTTAATTTGTGATGCTTTATTTTCAAATTTTCAGTATTGCCTATGTCTAAATATGTAGCTTCTCTTTGCTTGATAATTGGTCAATGGTGTGTCCTGGATGGCTTGATAGTAATTCATTAGCTGCATGTGCTTGTTCTACACGTTGAGCATGTTTTCATTTATCACTGTCTACCTGTAGGATTCCATGGCTTTAGGGAGAAAATTTAACCTCATTAAATGCAAATAATTAACATTCTAAATGCCAGGCAACCAGAAAGTTTAAGCTGCATGATCTTTACTGGACCATGCAGAAACCAGCAGTTTCAGACCTTTAATAAATAAGATATAGTTTGTTTCCCCTACAAACGATGTTATAAGAGTAGCTGGGTAGCATATAAATCAAGGAAGGAAATTCTTTAACAGAATTATTATTTCACTAATTATTCCACCAAAAACACACAGGTAACAGTATCGTTGAAAAAGAAATTGAAAAAAAAAATTGAAAAAAAATTTTTTTTCTCGAAATTTTGGTATTATATACAAGGTATATTTGCCCTAAAAACACAAATTTTCAAAGTATCACAAAACAAAAATTAGCTTTCGATACATTCAATAACTAATTATATTCTTACGCAACATTGTTAAAACTACTCGCATGCAAAATTCCATCGAAATTGATCAACTTATTAAAAAGTTATGCCATAAAGTTTAGATCCCTGTGTCCAGCCGGTTCGAAAGGTGCATTCCAATAAAACCAAAAATACAAATTTCGAGGATAAAAACCTTCATATTTTGTATTTATCGTCATGAATAAGCATAATAATGCGGTAGAATTGAAGGACGCAACAGTTTGAACAAATTTACCGTGGTGAAATATGCGAGCTTCCGTATTAGCCGCGAAACAAATCGTTTGCACATTTTATTTAGTCAAAATGTTTTTATTTTCACCATGTTTGTCCGAAAGTTGCGAATGATTTCCATTTTGTGACAACGACTTTCATTGGTTATAAAAATTCATTCGGAATATCTCTAGTCGTCGGACACTCTAAAAACCACACCGGCCGTCCTTGCAGCGTAATTCGAATTACGCCACCGAGTGTTAAAATAAAAGTTTAAACGATGCATTTGATCGTTTTGAGGTAAATGTAAAGCATGATTTCAAATGTTTGCAAGGCATTATGATGTATTTGTCCCCCACACAGCCTTTTTGAACATGATCAACTCACGTAAATGCCGTAGTCTATGAAAACAAATTGCACCCTTTCGATTTTGCTCTCAATTTCCTTGCAAATATACCTTGTATATAATACCTAAATTTCGAGAAAAAATTTTTTTTTCAATTTTTTTTTTCAATTTCTTTTTCAACGATACTGTTACCTGTGCAAAAACACCCCTGAATTCTCAATGAAAAAATTGAGTGGGGCCATTTGGCATGCAGGCAGTGTACAAAAAATATTTATACACCCCCCCATCTTTGATGAGGTGTATATTGCTCTGTCTGTCCGCCCGTCCGTCCGTTTATCCGTCTGCCTTTCTGTTGACTAGAATGGTTTCCATTCAATAACTCAACAAGATCACTTTGCCCTAGGATCTTCAAACTTGATATGGAGCTTGGCCAGTAACATTATATGACCCATATTGATTCTGAGGTCTGATAAGTTCAAAGGTCAAGGTCACTGTGACCTTTCAACATTCAGGCTGCCATGGGGCATACATGTTTACAAGCATGAATGGTTTGATAGCAACCATTGAAATTTTTAATTACGCCCCCGTATCGATAGATCGGGAGGCATATAGTGATTCACCTGTCCGTTTGTGTGTCCGTTCGTCCATCCAGCCTGGTTAACCCGTTTCTTCTAGCTTTAATATGGCCTGCTACAAAGCTTTCAAACTTGCATGAATGTTGTATATGACCACTCTCCACACGCCTGTATCACCTGACTCCATTTTGACCTTCACCTTGACCTAATTTTGGACTTAGACTTATTGAAATAGCTTCCACGGGGGCACAAGCGTTTATTGAACACAGTCTTGTTCAGGTAAAAATTGCATCATTTTGACACACCGACTATCTGTAGGACCAATCTGGATACAAACATGAATTTACAGGGTTTTTTCAATGCCAATATACGGCTTCTAAGTTCCATCTGATAATTCTTCTGTTTTTATATTGGCTCGGGTAGAACTAAGAACCAAAGTTATTCTTAGGGATGGAGATCTGATGTTATAATGCCGTACGACATGCCACTAAAGTCAGTACAATTCTCTGATAGAACTGAGAAGCTATGTGTCCGGTTATCTACCATGATTCTGACTATTGTTTTATTTGAAATTGAGGTGATGTGCTTCTTCTTTTATTCTTTCTTTCTTTCTAGAATTTGCTACAATGTCCTTATTCTTTCAAAATCACCTGACAACATCCATATGTGGAGATAGACAATACAAAAATCAGACCGGGAACACATTACTAGATTTACTCAGCCGAGCACAGAAAACAAAAACACAACACAGACCACAATAACATGACACAGTATAATGTGTAACACACAACACACAAGTTCACTGCATGTAAACATGAACTTAACTGCTGACAATCCATGTTTCAGCTGTCATCAGGTTAAAGGTCCCATTTAGTCCCAGATGTAAAAACTTGACTTTATAGCCGATTTCTTGGCAACGGAATTGTTCATTCAGCTGCTGTGCTGGACGGAATAGTTCATTCAGCTGCTGTGCTGGACGGAATAGTTCATTCAGCCGCTGTGCTGGACGGAGTAGTTCAGTGCTGGACGGAATAGTTCATTCAGCCGCTGTGCTGGATGGAATAGTTCATTCAGCCGCTGTGCTGGACGGAATAGTTCATTCTGCCGCTGTGCTGGACGGAATAGTTCATTCAGCAGCTGTGCTGAATGGGCCTCTGCATCTTGCAGTCACACATATAATTTTGTAAATGACAATTATGCATGTGATTGAAGTTAATTGATTCATTATTCTACATTGTCAATAAAACATTTGCCTCTGAGATGTGTGTGATGTGCTACATAAACTTAGCGTAATAACTTGAGGCAGTTAATTAAATACATGTATCTATAATTACATGTATATGGGTAACAATGCATACATTTTTTGGAGGTATCTAATGTCAATGTTATTTCTGTCTAATCATATTTATTTGCTTAAAATAATGCTTTAATGTTGTTTAATTGAATGTTACAAGGGTTTAATGCTGTGTGGATAAAACAGAATCATTTTGATGAATTCTCTACATAATTACTATGACTGGATGATCAACATTATGAGCCTGGATATGTTACGTAATTAATGTTTACCACTATTGCTTTTAGAGGATTATTTCTATGCATTCATGTGTTGCTTTAGTAGCATAACATACAGAAGTTGTTCATTCGCCTGCTCATTTACAACAGTTTTATGGTGAAAAAATAAATTAGTGTGGATCAACATGTGATAAATCAACATTGCAAACTCCGCAGACATTGTTTAGTTAATTTATACTGATGCTGTTAATGATGCGGGTTTTTTCTTATCTTCGTGGGAGAAGAACTCTTTCATGAATTTATCATAGGTGTGCATGTCATAAGCATGCATGATATTTTAGCCAGGTGTTCTGTGAGGTTTGATTTGTCAAATTGCAAGCACTTGTATCTCTGCTGAGTTGTGTTTCTAGAGATGTACCTAAGCTACAGGGTTTGATGGATTTCACATTAGACTAGGGATTATTACATGCCAGATTTCCTGTGTTGATCAAAGATGAAACAGATAATCTTCAAGGATTTTGAGTTGTTACTAATCATAGAATTTGTGTAGGATTGATTCATACAACAAGTTAATTGGTTTGGAGTGTGATTAAACATGTGTGAGTTATATATACTAGTAGTTAATGGAATTAACTAATTAATAACCTTCCGGGATGATGTTCTCGAATTAATGATGCTCAAAGCTTTACTGGTAAGACTGATATTAAACTACAATATATTTAATTGTTCTGTACCGTTTACTGTACTTGTATTATCAGGATTGTGCTATAACAGTCATCTCTGGCTGTCTCATTGATCAGTTTATGATTACCATTATCCTTATACACGGGGCCAGTCTATATCTAATCTGCATCAAGTTGCCATCAACCCTCATAGGCTCACCAGTACCATTTTGAATGACTAATATTTGGTACACATATTTATTGTTTATTTATGTCTCATCCACATTTAAAATTATGAAAACATCTTCATATAAAACAACTGAAATATGTGGTCGGTTCCTGACTAGAAATATAAAAGACCAGTAACGCTGAATGGGTCAAGGTCCCCCCGGGTACTACTTCACTGTACCCCGGGTACTTTGAAGTATACTTCACCGTACCCCGGGTACTTAGTAGTATACTTCACCGTACCCAAGTATGCTTACAGGTACCCCATTTTTACTGATAAAAAGTTAAATTGATATGATTTTAATCGCCGAACAAAAAAATTATACATGAAAGGAAGGTAGGAACATTTCATTTCGGTATACTTCGACCCATAATATTTATCTTGTTTTAAGGTCGAATTTTAAAAAAAAGAATTTATTGTCGTAAAAATCGATCACGTGATGGTCACGTGACTGCGCTTGGAACAAAATCCGAAATCAAAACACCGACGTTTTTGGCGCGCTTTATATATTTCAACAGATTATATATGCAAATAGTGTTCAAATTCGTTTCCACCAGCCTGAATATTTAACTTCTTCTTCGTCCTCTTCTCTGCTGGATACGTATACTCTTGAATAAAATTCATGTTTTTATTTCTTTAATTTTTATTAAACAATATTTTTTTCAATGCCGAGACGGCCACCGGTTTACGTTATTCTATTATTTGTTATTTTACGACATCGTTTTTGGCGCGCGGTAAACCCGGGTACGGTTGAGTATATCGGGGTACGTGAAGTATTATCTGTGAAATCGGGGTATGGTGAAGTAAACTTAAAAGTACCCCGGGTACGGTGAAGTAGTACCCGGGGGGACCTTGACCCATTCAGCACCAGTAACACATATGTTTGGTATGTCTCTGTCCGTTTGATTTATCCCACCACCTTCAATTGTTAGTTTGCTAATTCTCTGGTTTACCCCAGTATTCTACAGTTCTTGGAAAACAATTTGTAAGAATAAGGTTTACATAATTGGCTGCAATTTGCTGCAACAAAGTTAATCCTTGTTGATGAAACAACTACTGGTATATTAGCTCTGTATGGTGATGGGTGTACAATGACCAAGTATAACAGTAGTACAAATTAATAATATTTGAAACTTTGGTGATAATACATGTACAGGGGGGGAGTAAGTGGATGTCTCTATAGAAAGTTAAAGCTAAAGGTAATATATGGGTTATTGGAACATACATAAAAACATACATATAATTTAGTTCTATGCTCACATATCATTATGGAAATACTATTTCCTCTCGGTCTCAGATACAGCAGTACTGGCCTGCAGATATCCAGGCTCATTATGTATTATCAATTACATCCATAGAATGATTGATACAGCAATTCTTGCATACCTTCTAATATTGCCCCCTCTGTACGGACACTAACATTTATAACTTAGGGCCACAATCATAAAACACGAGCAGTAGGCTCACCTCCAATCAACATTCCCTATATTATTAATTAAGCCCTGTTTCCTTGCAAACCTGACATAAAACTCTAGCAATGGTAATTTATCATCTGGAAGCATTGTTGTTGTTTTTTCTACTATAGTCGGTATTTATACTAGTAGTGTTATTTCTATGTATTTTTTATTGTTATTTATTCGCTTGCTTTGTTCCCATACAAGAAACATGTGGGGTGAATTTTTTTGTCATTTTATTACCTGACATTAATGGATTTATTATACTGTTTCATTTTTTTGTTTGACAAAGTTTGTTTCAAGTTTTTATGAGCATAATTGAAAAGTTTCGGAGATATAATTCATCGAACACAACAGGTGTGAAATGTTCAATACAGTCTGTACCATCAACACATGTCACTATAAGAGATTGTGGGGAGCTTATACTTATTTATAGGATCCAAGAATTTACATACTTAGTATCATTGACTTTGTATTACTGGCTCCATCCCTGTCTTTGACTGTCTCCCTCATTGCCCCACTCTCCATCCCTTAATTCCCTACTACAATTTGTGTCTTCTACTCCTTTCCTTGACCACACCATCTTCACCCATGCCTCTCTCCACCCGCTCTCACATAGGGACCCATGCCTCTCTCTATCTGTTCTTACATAGGGACCCATGTCTCTCTCCACCTGTTCTCACATAGGGACCCATGCCTCTCTCTATCTGTTCTTACATAGGGACCCATGTCTCTCTCTATCTGTTCTCACATATGTACCCATGTCTCTCTCTATCTGTTCTTACATAGGGACCCATGTCTCTCCCTACCTGTTCTCACATATGTACCCATGTCTCTCTCTATCTGTTCTTACATAGGGACCCATGTCTCTCTCTACCTGTTCTTACATAGGGACCCATACCTCTCTCCACCTGTTCTCACATATGGACCCATGTCTCTCTCTACCTGTTCTCACATAGGGACCCATGCCTCTCTCTATCTGTTCTTACATGGGGACCCATGCCTCTCTCTATCTGTTCTTACATAGGGACCCATACCTCTCTCCACCTGTTCTCACATATGGACCCATGCCTCTCTCTACCTGTTCTTACATAGGGACCCATACCTCTCTCCACCTGTTCTCACATATGGACCCATGTCTC
Source organism: Spisula subtruncata (assembly GCA_963678985.1). NCBI lineage: Eukaryota > Metazoa > Mollusca > Bivalvia > Venerida > Mactridae > Spisula > Spisula subtruncata. Next base: position 25,489,025 of record OY787661.1, read on the forward strand.
TCTCTACCTGTTCTCACATAGGGACCCATGCCTCTCTCTATCTGTTCTTACATGGGGACCCATGCCTCTCTCTATCTGTTCTTACATAGGGACCCATGCCTCTCTCTACCTGTTCTTACATAGGGACCCATGCCTCTCTCCACCTGTTCTCACATAGGGACCCATGCCTCTCTCCACCTGTTCTCACATAGGGACCCATGCCTCTCTCTATCTGTTCTTACATAGGGAACCATGCCTCTCTCTATCTGTTCTTACATGGGGACCCATGCCTCTCTCTACCTGTTCTTACATAGGGACCCATGTCTCTCTCTACCTGTTCTTACATGGGGACCCATGCCTCTCTCTATCTGTTCTTACATAGGGACCCATGTCTCTCTCTACCTGTTCTCACATAGGGACCCATGCCTCTCTCTATCTGTTCTTACATAGGGACCCATGCCTCTCTCGTTCTGTTCTTACATGGGGACCCATGCCTCTCTCTATCTGTTCTTACATAGGGACCCATGCCTCTCTCCACCTGTTCTCACATATGGACCCATGCCTCTCTCCACCTGTTCTCACATATGGACCCATGCCTTTCTCCACCTGTTCTCACATAGGGACCCATGCCTCTCTCTTCCTGTTCTCACATATGGACCCATGCCTCTCTCCACCTGTTTTCACATAGGGACCCATATGGAAAGCCTTGACTGTCTTATACGTACAAAATGAACGTTGTTGTGTCCAAATAGCAATATATTAAGCCAAGTTGTCAATATATTAAGTCAATATATCATTATATTCAGTGAGAACGTCATTATATGATGCCGATGTGACCTTATATTGAGTCAATCTGTCATTATACGATGTGAATTTATGAATATATTAAGTGAAACAGTCGTCATATCGATTCAACAAGACAATATATCATGCCGATGTGACCATATATTGAGTCAATCTGTCATTATATGTGCATTTATGAATATATTAAGTGTAACAGTCCTTGTATTGATTCAACAAGACAATATATCATGCCAATGTGACCTTATATTGACTCAATCTGTCATTATACGATGTGCATTTATGAATATATTGAGTGAAACAGTCCTTATACCGATGTGACATTATATTAAGTCAATCTGTCATTATACTATGTTCATTTATTCGGCATGATATATTGTCTTGTTGAATCGATATAAGGACTGTTTCACTTAATATATTCATAAATGAACTCAGTATAATGACAGATTGACTCGATATAAGGTCACATCGGCATGCTATATTGACTTGTTGAATCGATATAAGGACTGTTTCACTTAATATATTCATAAATGCACATCGTATAATGACAGATTGACTCGATATAAGGTCACATCTGCATGATATATTGACCTGTTGAATCGATATAAGGACTGTTTCACTTAATATATTCATAAATGCACATCGTATAATGACAGGTTGACACAATATAAGGTCACATCGGCATGATATATTGTCTTGTTGAATCGATATAACGACTGTTTCACTTAATATACTCATAAATGCACATCGTATAATGACATATTGACTCAATATAAGGTTACATCGGTATGATATATTGTCTTGTTGAATCGATATCAGGAGTGTTTCACTTAATATATTCATAAATGCACATCGTATAATGACAGATTGACTCAATATAAGGTCACATCGGCATGATATATTGTCTGGTTGAATCGATATCAGGAGTGTTTCACTTAATATATTGATAAATGCACATCGTATAATGACAGATTGACTCAATATAAGGTCACATCGGCATGATATATTGTCTTGTTGAATCGATATAACGACTGTTTCACTTAATATATTCATAAATGCACATCGTATAATGACAGATTGACTCGATATAAGGTCACATCGGCATGATATATTGTCTGGTTGAATCGTTATCAGGAGTGTTTCACTTAATATATTGATAAATGCACATCGTATAATGACAGATTGACTCAATATAAGGTCACATCGGCATGATATATTGTCTGGTTGAATCGTTATCAGGAGTGTTTCACTTAATATATTGATAAATGCACATCGTATAATGACAGATTGACTCAATATAAGGTCACATCGGCATGATATATTGTCTTGTTGAATCGATATAACGACTGTTTCACTTAATATATTCATAAATGCACATCGTATAATGACAGATTGGCTCAATATAAGGTCACATCGGCATAATATAATGACATTCTCACTTAATATATTGATATATTGACTTCATATATTGACAAAGTGGCTTAATATATTGCTATTTGGGCACAACAAAGTTCATTTTGTACGTATAAGACAGCCAAGGCTTTCCATAGACCCATGTCTCGCCCTACCTGTTCTCACATAGGGACCCATGTCTCTCTCCACCCATTCTCACATAGGGACCCATGTCTCTCTCTACCTGTTCTCACATAGGGACCCATGTCTCTCTCCACCCGTTCTCACATGGGGACCCATGTCTCTCCCTACCTGTTCTCACATAGGGACCCATGCCTCTATCCACCCGTTCTCACATAGGGACCCATGCCTCACTCCACCCGTTTTCACATAGGGACCTATGCCTCTCTCTACATGTTATGACATAAGGACCCATGTCTCTCTCCACCCGCTCTCACATAGGGACCCATGTCTCTCCCTACCTGTTCTCACATAAGGACCCATGTCTCTCTCTACCTGTTCTCACATAGGGACCCATGTCTCTCTCTACCTGTTCTCACATAGGGACCCATACCTCTCTCTATCTGTTCTCACATAGGGACCCATGTCTCTCTCTATCTGTTCTCACATAGGGACCCATGTCTCTCTCCACCCACTCTCACATAGGGACCCATGTCTCTCTCCATCCACTCTCACATAAGGACCCATGCCTCTCTCTACCTGTTCTCACATAGGGACCCATGTCTCTCTCTACCTGTTCTCACATAGGGACCCATGTCTCTCTCTACCTGTTCTCACATAGGGACCCATACCTCTCTCTATCTGTTCTTACATAGGGACCCATGTCTCTCTCCACCCGTTCTCACAAAGGCACCCATGTCTCTCTCTATCTGTTCTCACATAGGGACCCATGCCTCTATCCACCCGTTCTCACAAAGGCACCCATGTCTCTCTCTATCTGTTCTTACATAGGGACCCATGTCTCTCTCCACCCGTTCTCACAAAGGCACCCATGCCTCTCTCCACCCATTCTCACAAAGGCACCCACGCCTCTATCCACCCATTCTCACAAAGGCACCCATGCCTCTATCCACCTGTGCTCACAAAGGCAACCATGTCTCTATCCACCCGTTCTCACATAGGCACCCATGCCTCTCTCCACCCGTTCTCACATAGGCACCCATGCCTCTCTCTACATGTTCTCACAAAGGCACCACTGGCTGTCTGCTTTTACGTATTGATTGAACCAAGAGTACTGAAATTTTACTTAAATTTTCCTTGTGATTTGTGTTTAGCCCTTGACATGCATGTATGTATGTACCAATTGTGTTGTTATGTAACATACAAGATGTATTATGACAGGATAACAAATCCTTGGTGAGAAATAAGTATATGTTGTGTCTAATTAAGCTAGAGTAACAAATGAATGTATTGGTATTAGTGGGTATCTGTTTATCTTAGAATTATTGAGTTACTGGTCAGATGTATGTTTCCAGATAGCAGCCAGTAATCTACATACATATATCACAGGGAATATTCTACATTCATATATCACAGGGAATATTCTACATTCATATATCACATGGAATATTCTACATACATATATCACAGGGAATATTCTACATACATATATCACAGGGAATATTTTACATACATATATCACAGGGAATATTCTACATTCATATATCACATGGAATATTCTACATTCATATATCACAGGGAATATTCTACATTCATATATCACAGGGAATATTCTACATACATATATCACAGGGAATATTCTACATACATATATCACAGGGAATATTCTACATATATGTATCACAGGGAATATTCTACATACATATATCACAGGGAATATTCTACATACATATATCACAGGGAATAGTCTACATACATATATCACAGGGAATATTCAACATACATATATCACAGGGAATATTCTACATACATATATCACAGGGAATATTCTACATTCATATATCACAGGGAATATTCTACATTCATATATCACAGGGAATATTCTACATACATATATCACAGGGAATATTCTACATATATGTATCACAGGGAATATTCTACATATATCATAACATGTATCACAGGGAATATTCTACATATATGTATCACAGGGAATATTCTACATTCATATATCACAGGGAATATTCTACATACATATATCACAGGGAATATTCTACATATATCATAACATGTATCACAGGGAATTTTCTACATACATATATCAAAGGGAATATTCTACATGTATCATAACATGTATCACAGGGAATATTCTACATACATATATCACAGGGAATATTCTACATACATATATCACAGGGAATATTCTACATACATATATCACAGGGAATATTCTACATACATATATCACAGGGAATAGTCTACATACATATATCACAGGGAATATTCTACAAAAATTAATAAAAATAAGAAAATATTAAATGAGAGTGTGAATTTTTGGAATCGGTTCACTGCAATGTCATGAATCCCTTTATTTGAAAAATAATTGCTGTGGTTGACGCATAGTAACCCAAAGTCTAAGTTATTCTTCATAACGCGTTTTTCTTCATGATTGGTGGTAAAGACAAGTATAAAATCCTTACCAGTTAACTTAAGTCTGATATGAAAGTTAATATCTGCATTTTCGTATATCAGCACAATGAGCACATGGTTCACATGTTTGCGAATGGATAAACTGGAACTGTGTTATGCGGTTCCTGTCAAACTTTATTTTATCTAAATTTCGAACGAAATATGCCTTTTAAAGCAATCCTGAGTGCTTATAATGAAAGTATAATAATTGCATCCATTGTTTCGTAATCCGATTGTATATATCATTGTGTGATTGTGTTGAAATAGTAAAAATTGATTCATTACACTCCTGTCAAATCCCCACGAAATTCACGTGCTAAAGTTTCAACACACAAGTAAGTTTACGTATGGTGTAAGGTTACTGCCATATTTGGTTATCGTCTGCTAGTAGTGTTTTGTGTGATTTATAAACCTTTTAACTCATACAAAGATCAACTATAGTAAATTCCCATTCTTAAAGGTCAAATACGAACGAATTTCTTAATTTAACTATAGTAACACATTTACATAGATATATATCATATCAAAGGCATGGCGTACTTGTAATCCACATAATTGCAATATTTAAGATGGTTTATAACGATAAAGTTGACGATAACAAAATTACAACGTAAATCCAACCTGGTTGTCTCCCTTGATTTTTAGACCGTGTGACGTCATTTTGGACATAAGTGGAACTGTTCCTCTACAGTTTAACTAAATTTGAATGGGTCCTGTCGAGTTTTTATCGGATTAAATTCATGATCAGTGACGGAAATTACTATACTGTGGTATGATCTAAGCATTGTATGTGTTGTCATTGCTATCACGTTTTAATTCCTTTCAATATTTAAGAAACAAAAAAACGACCACATACCGATGTGGACATTACTGACTTCAACTGCTGGGCGTGTTATACATTACAAACGCAGCAGTGCAAACTGCGCGCTACAGGGGGTATAAATAGCACGCTGTTTATACACTTGACACGTGTGTGTATACATCGGTGATTGATTTTGAATATATATATATTCAAATATATATATTTAAGGCATAAATATTTTATTTTATAGCTGTCACTATTTTGTATATTTATGTGTTAGGTTTTGTAACAGATCATCAGTAAAGCATTCCGTATGAGGAAAAAATTATGTTCGCAAGAAACATGGCTTTAGCTGCGTATTTGTACACGCATGTATATTAGACATACAGATACATGATTTGTAGTACAAACGAAATGACGCGTAGTTGGCAGTTTCTGTCGTTAATTGTAAAGAATTTATAAATTAACCATAATTGAGTCACTGAATTCCTAAATTGAGAAATGAACATTATAATTCTAGACAGGAAATTATTGACGAAAAATTGTAAAAGGAAAATTTGAAAAAAATACTGTAGATAACCGGTAAAGTTAGAGACATTGGCCATAGTTCTTGGATGCCGAGTTAATCCCATTTTATCATTTTCAATTATGGATACAAATTCAAATGAGAGTTAGCATTAACTAAATCAATTGGTACTTTTTTTCAACATTACATACTGCCGTGGAAGGCGGGGTGACAACCCATAAGCCCATCCCAAAGAGTGGGGTACCGTGGATGCTACTGACAGGTGCATTACAATTACACGTTAGAACAAGTGCGCTAAAAATTAAGTAATTTGGAAATGTAAACTCACGCACTTCCAACACAATAATTGGCGTAATGATCTTTTCAATATTGTTGGTATTGCAATGCACATGTAATAAAAAGCATGGTTTCTTTGAATGACACCTCCTGGTAAAATTTATAACTATATCCAGTATCATTGAAAAGTGACAGTATTATAGTGCGATGCTTACACAGAAGTTTGAACATATTTTTTTACCTTTTTGAAGCTTTCCATTACACCAGAAAACATATTAGAGTTTACACGAATCCTCAGCTTGTCATTTTCAAAAAGTTTCACATTCAATTAATTTGATAAACAAAAAATTGGTTTATTACGCACATTTATTGAAGATATTTTTACGCGCTTGCTCAACTGACCATAATTAATACTTATATTTCAATTCATGGCGTTATTTTGATTGGCGAATACAAATTGGTTTGTAATAAATTCGCCACGCCCCCTCGCACCTGCATGACCTATGGAAGGCCATGCAGACGATCACCCCAAGAGCTGGATACCGTGTGATCTATATATTATTTAAACATAAAATAGACCGCCTGCTTTTGGAGGCCTATAGTGCAGTGTCATATACTAGTATGTGTCGGCCTTTTACTGATGTTTAGTCTTTAATGTAAGCCGGTCTAAATTGTAGGATCAAAATGTCTGACCGTGCGTTGATATTCTGGAAAATTAGGCACGTGTTTGAACTCTCAGACAAGTATTAGTTTGTGATTTGTAACAAGAATTGAGTTATATTACTAAAGCAGATTACCAACAGCGGAGTTCGCTACATAAATGTATCTTGTTTGTATTTTGTTAAATCCACGATGCTCGCGCCACGTTTTGACATATTAAAAAAAATATTTTAAACAATACTGTTCATGTATACGAGCCCATGCGTTGTTCCATACAGTATTCTACAATTGAAGTGGACAGAACAACACATACAAAGAATAAATCTTTAATATCGCTCTATTTTTTATATGATATATAATATCCAGCGTTCTATTTCGGATAGTCTGACAGTAGTTTTTAGTAATTACCCATAAAGCAAAACGATACATGAATTTTTAAAATCTATATCATAGGCATATGATTTCCACTGTGCGAACTATTTTTTTCCGTTATGTACTTTCTTGTCGGGGGTACATATCGGGAGATGGATGCGTGGATCTAGGTTCATGCTAGGAAGAATCATTAGTTTACACACTGTTGAATCCAAATGCCAATGATCGATCTATATTAATCGGTTTAGAAAAATGCAATTTATCGTTCCATACTAAATCAATAAATTAATGAAACGTTTACCAGTTATAAACATTTTATATCTGGTATAATACACTGTTCTTTTTTGCATTTTGATTGACAAAAATATATTATTAATACTTTGCCCGTTACAACACACTTCCCGTAATGTACACGCGTCTCCAGTTGCATTGACCGTAAACTTATCTATGTACACATACCGATTTAGGAATTTTCTCACATTTGTATACTCAATAATACGTACAGAAACAATTAAATTAAACATCAAATTGGTCACCAGCTGATTATAATCTCGTTTTTTGGCATGTTACAACCCCCCGTGATGTGCATAATGTACCAAGATTAACTCGTAGATCGACGCTGTGTATATGTATGTATAACCCCCGTGGAGAATTCTTTTATGATTGTGCTTTATATTTGACCCACTATTACATAATAGCACATACATTTCATGTAACTTTAATGCATTTAAACCGAACATATTCAATAGAGATCAAGATTTATGCGAATGTACACTAATAGTATACAGCCTCTGTGTTAATCAGATGTTCCAAAAATACGTCACAAGCTAAGGGAAGTAACCCGGGTTAGTTTATTCACAAAATAAGATAATCGAAATAAGAGATGACGTTTATTGTGTGTTATAATCATATCTGAAGTGTAGAGATTGATGTAATCATATATTTATACCATAAACTTATTAAAACAGCAAAAAAATAATATTGCGTATATGACCTTTAAAAGAAAAAGGCTAACTGACACACAAAAATGTATTATGGACCAGTACAACGAAAGATAAAGATAAAGAGGCCTTTTTCTTTTGTATAAAAATGTGGGTCTTATTAAAAAAATATGTTTATTAAAGACAGGAAAACTAATGTTTGAAATAATGTTCCCCTAATTCGTTTGTTAGTTGTATTCTTCAATTATTAACTTAAAATATTTAATTAATTGAGTTTCAAGTCAATATAACACGATTTAATCAGATATGTGGCGTATTTATTCCAAACCAATAACTACCCAAACGAAAAAGAAAATCAACAAATTACTAACAAAATACTAACAAATCACTAACAAAACATAGTTTTATATTTTGTTAGTATGTTTTGTTAGTACAGCATTTAACGAAATACCAATGAAACACTTTCTGAATTTTGGGGGTTTAGTGTTTTGTTCATGTTTCATTAAATGAACAGTGTTTTGTTGATGTTTCATTACACTTAAAAGAATGAAAGCAATGTTTTGATAGTGTTTCATTACACTTTAACTTGTTCATCCTGTATTTTGTTAATGTTTCATTGGACTTGACTAATTGAAGATAGTGTTTTGTTAGTACAGCATTGAACTTGTCTGGTCCAACTGTTTATAATCAAGATGCAGACTGATGAGGTTCTCAGGTCACTGGGTAATAAAATATTATCTCTACAAAGCAGTGATTCCATTGGCTAATGGACTAATGTGCACACACACAAAGGAAATTTGAATTTCTGTTTGTAACGGCTATGGTTTAGAATAGTATCAACAGAAAAGTGGCCAGTGTTTTTATTTTGTGGACACAAATATGAAGGAATTATGTGACAGGATATGTGAAAGCTGGACTGAAATCAACATGCAGATACAATGCTATAATATCTATATTTGTTATCAAGATAAATTTCGATCATGATCAATTTCTACTGGAATATTGATTGTTTCAAATTCCAATAAAAAGATTGTCATCATACAATTAAGCTAGGCTTCAATAAATGCACATTTGAGATGAGCAAAGTGACAAATAAATACATTTAACACTTCTGTTTTATAAAATATTCGCAATCAATTGTACCAATTTAATTTGCTTTGAAACATGGATTAATTAAAAATCATGAAAGTTGAGCAATTTTGATTTAATTATTTGAATTGTGGCACCCATTCCATATATATACCAGAATATAATTACACATTTCTATGTGCATGCATATGCATTCTACTGGTATATCTTAAATGTAACTTTTTCGGTTTTAATTCCTGGCCGGTATATATATACATATACTGATGCCAGATGGGGAGGCATACAGTGATTTCCTGTTCGTCGGTCCGTAACAAAATGTATAACAAGTTGATTTGCATATCAATATGGACAAAGCTATAACACAGGGGCATAATAAAGCCTCATAACTGAATGCTGTCTTTTGCACCTCATATGTTTTGTTAGTATTTTGTTTACAATGTTTTGTTAGTATTTTGTTAACTCATTTGCATATTATATTTTGTTAGTAATTTGTTAGCAGTGTTTTGTTAGTGTTTTGTTAAACAACGTTAATGAAACACTAACAAAACATACAGTATTTTGTTAGTGTTTTGTTGAACTATCCCTTTTCATATGCAAATCAGTGTTTTGTTAGTATTTTGTTAGTAGTGTTTTGTTAGTGTTTTGTTAGTGTTTTGTTAGCTCATTTGCATGCGATTTGCTGTACTAATAAAACATCAACAAAACATATGTTTTGTTAGTATTTTGTTACAGTGTTTTGTTCCCCCTTTTTTTCCGTATGGGTATCTGGTTCATCAGGCCCACCATACCCTAAAAAATTTAAGATTTATTAAAAGTAGTCATACACACATACATGTATCATTGATTGCAATTCATGTTGATGTATTTATTTGTTCAAAATAAATGCATTTAAACCATTTCAATTTTTAAAAAAGGGCTGGCATGACCTTGATCAAATCTCTGACAACTGATTTGTCTATTTTTTCTAATATTTTTAGCTCACCTGACCACAATGTGGTCATGGTGAGGTTTTGTCATACCGAGATGTCCGTCGTCCGTCGTGCGGCGTGCGTCGTGCGTCGTGCGTCCGTCAACAATTTCTTCAAAAGACTTCTCCTCCTAAACCGCTCGGCCAAATTTGATAAAACTTAACAGGAATGTTCCTTGGGTGGACCTCTACCAAAGTTGTTAAAAAAATTCCAGTCCGTCGCATAACTAGGTCACACAGGCTAAAAATAGATTTTCAAAAAGGAAACTTCAAAAATCTTTTTCTCTGAAACCCTAAGGCCTAGAGCTTTCATGTTTGGTATGTAGCATCACCTTGGGGTCCTCTACTAAGATTGTTAAAATTATGTCCCTGGGGTCAAAATTGGCCCAGCCCCGGGGGCCCTAATTTTTACAAAGAGTTATATAGGGGAAACCTTAAAAATTCTTCTTCTCTGAAACCGCTTGGCCCAGGGCTTTCATATTTGGTATGTAGACTCAGCTAGAGGTCCTCTACAAAGATTGTTCAAATTATGTCCCTGGGGTCAAAATTGGCCCCGCCCCGGGGGCCCTTAGTTTTACATAGAGTTATATAGGGGAAACCTTTAAAAATCTTCTTCCCCAAAACCGCTTAGCCCAGGGCTTTCATATTTAGTATGTAGACTCAGCTAGAGGTCCTCTACAAAGATTGTTCAAATTATACCCCTGGGGTCAAAATTGGCCCCGCCCCGCGGGCCCTTAGTTTTACATAGAGTTATATATAAAAAATCTTCTTCTCCGAAATTGCTTGGCCCAGGGCTTTCATATTTGGTATTTAGACTCAGCTAGAGGTCCTCTTCAAAGATTGTTCAAATTATGTCCCTCGGGTCAAAATTGGCCCCACCCTGGGGGTCACCATTTTACTTAGACTTATATACTAAGGGAAAACATATAAAAATCTTCTTGTCTAACACTACAATGCCTAAGAGCTTTGATATTTGGTATGTAGCTTCATCTAGTGGTCCCCTACCAAGATTGTGCAAATTATGCCCCTGGGGTCAAAATTAGCCCCACTCGGGGGGTCACCGTTTTACATAGACTTATATAGGGAAAACATATTAATATCTTCTTGCCTAAAACTACACTGCCTAGAGTTTTGATAATTGGTATGTAGCATCATCTTGTGGTTTTCTACCAAGATGTTCAAATTATTCCTTTGGATGAAAATTGTGCAGGGTTTATAATCAGGTGAGCGATATTGGGCCATCATGGCCCTCTTGTATCAACAAATGACAGTGACCTACATTTTGAAAAGTGTATACCAATTATATAATTATCTTTTTAAAATATATGTTGATAACAATAAGGTACAGGAAAAATATTCAGATAGATAGATAGTGTGAACTTAAAGCAACAAAAGGGTGTATGATATTTCGGGGTTATTCTGTAAAAAAGGTATTTAGTTCAGTAAAGAAAAATACACACTGTTTTCTCTTCAAAGATACCTTAAGTATATTTGATGTCAACTGGCAGTTGTTTTAGACTTAAACTTGTTGAATCAAAGCACTTTCAGTGTGATCCATGGTTTAATTAGGATGTTGGTTTGTTATGTCTGTATATTGAATAGCAGTTTAAATATATCAGAATGCATGACCGAGCAATCCCTTGACAAATGAAGAGGAGATGGTTTGCAGTGAGCCTGTTGTTGCATTTTGTATCACAAAAACAAGATGCTATGCAGCTTAATGAAAATGGTGTATAATTCAATGAAAATAGGTTCTTACATGTATATAGATGGTGTGTACTTCATGACTAGTCAGGTGTATTAATTGCGTATTGTATGACAGTAACTACATTTAATTACCAGTATGTTATAATGAAACCCTGCAAATAAATACTGTTACTCATTACGCCATCTGGTAGAAAGTATTATCCAAATAGTTCATAATTTATATATTATGTATATTGTTTTGCTTGTATATATATATATGCGTAGCAGTATTGCTGCTCACATTGAATTCCTCAAATAATTGGGGAAACTGGAACTTCGTGTGTTCTATGGATTTATTTGTATTGTACTGATTCTTGAAAACTTTGATATTTCTTTACAAGGACTTTCCTGACATTTTCATTATTTACTCTCAATGAAATTTATCTACATTCTGTTTAAAAAAGTATATGATTTAATATTCTTGCAATTTATTTTGTATTTAGTGGTGCTTATTTTGTCAATGGAAATTACCTCTTTCGCACTAAGGATTGAAGACAGTCTCAGTCTAAAAGTGCTCCTGATTTGCCCTTATGTTTTTAGTGTGACCATGTGACTTACTGTATGAACATGTGACTTAGCCACTTGACCATGTGATTGACCGTGTGACCATGTGACTTATTGTATGACCATGTGACTTGGCCACTTGGTCATGTGATTTGGCCACTTGGTCATGTGATATGGCCATTAGACCATGTGATTTGGCCGTTTGACCATGTGTCTTTGCCATTTGAACATGTGACTGTGACCTAATGTATTACCATGTGACTGTGACCTACTGTATTACCATGTGACTGTGACCTACTGTATGACCATGTGACTGTGACCTAATGTATTACCATGTGACTGTGACCTACTGTATGAACATGTGACTGTGACCTACTGTATGACCATGTGACTGTGACCTACTGTATGACCATGTGACTGTGACCTACTGTATGTATGTGATCTACTGTATGACCATGTGACTGTGACCTACTGTATGAACATGTGACTGTGACCTACTGTATGACCATGTGCCTGTGACCTTCTGTATGACCATGTGACTGTGACCTACTGTATGAACATGTGACTGTGACCTACTGTATGAACATGTGACTGTGACCTACTGTATGACCATGTGACTGTGACCTACTGTATGACCATGTGACTGTGACCTACTGTATGTATGTGATCTACTGTATGACCATGTGACTGTGACCTACTGTATGACCATGTGACTGTGACCTACTGTATGTATGTGACCTAATGTATTACCATGTGACTATGACCTATTGTATGTATGTGATCTACTGTATTACCATGTGACTGTGACCTACTGTATGACCATGTGCCTGTGACCTTCTGTATGACCATGTGACTGTGACCTACTGTATGACCATGTGACTGTGACCTACTGTATGACCATGTGACTGTGACCTACTGTATGACCATGTGACTGTGACCTATTGTATGACCATGTGACTGTGACCTACTGTATGTATGTGATCTACTGTATGACCATGTGACTGTGACCTACTGTATGACCATGTGACTGTGACCTACTGTATGTATGTGATCTACTGTATGACCATGTGACTGTGACCTACTGTATGTATGTGACCTACTGTATGACCATGTGACTGTGACCTACTGTATGTATGTGACCTACTGTATGACCATGTGACTGTGACCTACTGTATGTATGTGACCTACTGTATGACCATGTGACTGTGACCTACTGTATGTATGTGATCTACTGTATGACCATGTGACTGTGACCTACTGTATGTATGTGATCTACTGTATGACCATGTGACTGTGACCTACTGTATGTATGTGATCTACTGTATGACCATGTGACTGTGACCTACTGTATGACCATGTGACTGTGATCAACTGTATGACCATGTGACTGTGACCTACTGTATGTATGTGATCTACTGTATGACCATGTGACTGTGACCTACTGTATGACCATGTGACTGTGATCTACTGTATGTATGTGATCTACTGTATGACCATGTGACTGTGACCTACTGTATGTATGTGACCTACTGTATGTATGTGATCTACTGTATGACCATGTGACTGTGACCTACTGTATGAACATGTGACTGTGACCTACTGTATGACCATGTGACTGTGACCTACTGTATGACCATGTGACTGTGACCTACTGTATGACCATGTGACTGTGACCTATTGTATGTATGTGATCTACTGTATGACCATGTGACTGTGACCTACTGTATGACCATGTGACTGTGACCTACTGTATGACCATGTGACTGTGACCTACTGTATGACCATGTGACTGTGACCTACTGTATGTATGTGACCTAATGTATTACCATGTGACTATGACCTATTGTATGTGTGTGATCTACTGTATGACCATGTGACTGTGACCTACTGTATGACCATGTGACTGTGACCTACTGTATGAACATGTGACTGTGACCTACTGTATGACCATGTGACTGTGACCTTCTGTATGACCATGTGACTGTGACCTACTGTATGAACATGTGACCTACTGTATGACCATGTGACTGTGACCTACTGTATGACCATGTGACTGTGACCTAATGTATTACCATGTGACTATGACCTACTGTATGACCATGTGACCTACTGTATGACCATGTGACTGTGACTTACTGTATGACCATGTGACTGTGACCTACTGTATGACCATGTGACCGACTGTATGCCCATGTGACTGTGACCTACTGTATGACCATGTGACCGACTGTATGACCATGTGACTGTGACCTACTGTATGACCATGTGACTGTGACCTACTGTATGACCATGTGACTATGACCTACTGTATGACCATGTGACCGACTGTATGACCATGTGACTGTGACCGACTGTATGACCATGTGACTGTGACCTACTGTATGACCATGTGACTGTGACCTACTGTATGACCATGTGACCGACTGTATGACCATGTGACTGTGACCAACTGTATGACCATGTGACTGTGACCTACTGTATGACCATGTGACCGACTGTATGACCATGTGACTGTGACCGACTGTATGACCATGTGACTGTGACCGACTGTATGACCATGTGACTGTGACCTACTGTATGACCATGTGACTGTGACCTACTGTATGACCATGTGACCGACTGTATGACCATGTGACTGTGACCTACTGTATGACCATGTGACTGTGACCTACTGTATGACCATGTGACCGACTGTATGACCATGTGACTGTGACCTACTGTATGACCATGTGACCGACTGTATGACCATGTGACTGTGACCTACTGTATGACCATGTGACTGTGACCTACTGTATGAACATGTGACCTACTGTATGACCATGTGACTGTGACCTACTGTATGACCATGTGATTGTGACCTACTGTATGAACATGTGACCTACTGTATGACCATGTGACTGTGACCTACTGTATGAACATGTGACCTACTGTATGACCATGTGACTGTGACCTACTGTATGACCATGTGACTGTGACCTACTGTATGACCATGTGACTGTGACCTACTATATGAACATGTGATCTACTGTATGACCATGTGACTGTGACCTACTGTATGACCATGTGGCTGTGACCTACTGTATGACCATGTGACTGTGACCTACTGTATGACCATGTGACTGTGACCTACTGTATGACCATGTGACTGTGACCTACTGTATGACCATGTGACTATGACCTATTGTATGTATGTGATCTACTGTATGACCATGTGACTGTGACCTACTGTATGACCATGTGACTGTGACCTACTGTATGACCATGTGACTGTGACCTAATGTATGAACATGCGACTGTGACCTACTGTATGAACATGTGACTGTGACCTAGTGTATGTATGTGACCTACTGTATGACCATGTGACTGTGACCTACTGTATGACCATGTGACCTACTGTATGACCATGTGACCTACTGTATGAACATGTGACTGTGACCTACTGTATGACTATGTGACTGTGACCTACTGTATGAACATGTGACCTACTGTATGACCATGTGACTGTGACCTATTGTATGACCATGTGACTGTGACCTACTGTATGTATGTGACCTAATGTATGACCATGTGACTGTGACCTATTGTATGACCATGTGACTGTGACCTACTGTATGTATGTGACCTACTGTATGACCATGTGACTGTGACCTACTGTATGACCATGTGACTGTGACCTACTGTATGAACATGTGACTGTGACCTACTGTATGACCATGTGACTGTGACCTACTGTATGAACATGTGACTTTGACCTACTGTATGACCAGTGACTGTGACCTACTGTATGACCATGTGACTGTGACCTACTGTATGACCAGTGACTGTGACCTACTGTATGACCATGTGACTGTGACCTACTGTATGACCATGTGACTGTGACCTACTGTATGACCAGTGACTGTGACCTACTGTATGACCATGTGACTGTGACCTACTGTATGAACATGTGACTGTGACCTACTGTATGACCAGTGACTGTTACCTACTGTATGACCATGTGACTGTGACCTACTGTATGAACATGTGACTGTGACCTAATGTATGAACATGTGTTTTACAGTTTGACCATGTGACCTGTCAATAAGCATGTTATTTACCATGTGACTTACTATAAGACCATATGAATTAACCATACTTGCATCTTGTGTTACAGGTGGTTGTGTATTATAGTGTGTATCAAGTAGTTGTGTGGTGTGTAAACTCTCAACTCAAACTGGAATTATAGAATATGGAGAGGAAAAATACTAGGATTAGAGTGCAAACAAAGAATAAAGATGGTACAGAGAATCGCTCTAGTTATCTTATGGTATGTATCTATAACTTTCAATGATCCAGTCATTATTTATCCCAAATTATTATACATGTGTACAATGAAACCTCAACAATTTAAACAATGTCATAAGTTGATTTTTATTTTATCTCCATTATTCAGAGCAACAGTTCAAGATTGAGGATCCTAAAGGTGTTTGTCTTTTTGGTCAGTTAAAAAGTGGTAGCTTACAAATATTTAACAAATTATACAGAACTGAGTACAAATTGTCAACCCATGGGCTGTGCCATTTATTTTGACTGTTGCTCATTTAGAAAGATATTAGCAATACATTTGATGCATAAAGTGCAATTCTTTGACATAAATAATTCCAATTATTATAATAATAGCTGTCAATTTGCTGTGTAAAACACTTTAAATAAGGCCAAATAGTCACTTCATCACTGCTAGACTATCTGTGGTTAACTTAAACTTAGATGAAGGGGGACAACTCTGTAAGTCATGTCCACAAAGTTTATTGTATGTTCCCATATTTAGACATATCTGAAGAGTTCGAGGGATTATCTTTAAGAAACAACAGTGCAATTATTTATGAGTGAGTATCTTCATATGAAAAGCCTGTTGGGTTAAAAAAATCAAGAAATTTAAGGTAAATTGTTTGCCCTTTTGTTTGGCCAGATAGTTTGCCTAAGGGTTTGATGAATCACACAAACTAACTTGAACACCTTTGTCAACTTTGGTATTTATTTCTATGTAATGTTGTTCTTATTGCAAGTATTGACTTACTTAGTATTTCTTGTGTGTTGCTTGAAATGAGGTAATCATGTTCTGAATGAAAACATTTCCCTAAGGAAATTATTCTCTCATCTTTTACACTTTGTTCTTCATTATTATAACATGTAGCTGGTGTATGCTAGCTGAGAGAGAATGCTAATATTGTATATAAGTCTATCTTAACCTTACAAAAACTCATCACTTGTCATGTTAGATATATTTACCACACTTTTAATATTTTAAGGTTAAAGGAATTCTTTGAGCATATTACTGCCGAGAGGATGGAATTGAAAATTAACAAGTGGCCCTCAATAGAGCCCTATGTTGGTCACAGAATGGCAGGGGTGCTGGGGACCTAGAGCCCTTTCCCATGCTCATTATGTGTCCGTTTCCTCCTATGGCAAATGTTCAGAAATTTTCCATGAATCTACAAAAAAAAACCTATCTTTAAATATTTTCTGTAGCATGTAAGATAGAATCGTGTCAGAGCCTGTACTATGACAATGTAATATGTTCTGTCAATCCTTGTATCTGAATACAGTCATCCTCTGTCTATATACCTTCTTATGTCTGATGCTTTCTTTCAAGTTCTACATAATTTATTATGAGCCATTCTCCAGGAAAATTGGGCTTAATGCATTAGGATTTGAAAAATGTCTAAAATGAGAAAAAACTTGTGTCCTTTGATTTCATATTTAAGTAATTGGATAGTATAGTACTATCCATTAGCTTCAAGTTTTCTTTAAAATTGTGTTAAACTGTCTTCTGTCGTTGCTATGGTGATCGGTTTCTAAAAAGTACTCTTATCAAGGAAAATAAGGATTAAGTGGCTAAATACACTTGCTAAGCAAACACTCACATATTGGACACGTTTTATTAAAATAAGAATATGATTCTAAAATGTGCCACAATTTTAAAAGTTTACGTCAAATAATTATCAGATACTTGATCTTTGAAATACCAGTTGATGTTACGTCAAAAACTTAGAGAATGACGTTCTCGACGTCACTCAAAATGTAGGTGGTAGTGGTTGGTTTAAAACGTCTATAACTTTGTAAGTGTATGGAATCATTTGTGCTAATTTTCAGAATCTGTTAACAAGAGTCTCCTCTTTCTAACCATATATTATCAACATTTTCACAATTTTGTCATTAAGCCCGGTTTTCCTGGCCAACGGCTCATATTATTCTATGTTTTAAGATGATCAACTATTATATTTGATGACAACCATGGCAGTATCATTACATAGGTTAGATAATCATTGTATGTATTATTCAGTGAGGACCTTCTTAAGTCTGATGCTTTATTTCAGGTTCTTAACATTATTCTCTGTCTTCAAATGATGTTTCTCCTTTCAAACTATTAATGTTAAACAAGCATCATAACCTAGGTTTGATAATCATTGTATCATTTGTATAATTCCAAAGGTTATAATTATATTCTCCAATATTCCAACATAATCTGGGCCTTGAATAACTTATAATTATAGTCCATGTTTGCTTGGCAATACCTTGCCAAATTTAGAAATATTTCACCCCCACCGCCTTATCAAAGGATCAATACAACGCTATGTCCTCTATTAAATTTTGGTACTCTTGTGTTTTTGTTGTCACGTCCTACGGGTACATTGAATTGATGCACATACAATCCATCCTGATTGTGCATCAGCAGCACACGTCCTCTAGAATCAAACTGCTACACTGGGTAAAATTCAGCATATACAATTGTGGTTTTCAGCCTACAATATTTAGGTCAGCAGCCTCACACAACTGATGAACTAACACATTACTTAATCCACATATCATTTATCCATGTCTTTGTTACATTTCATGGAGCCTTAAAATTAATTATATAGACACAGACTAGATGTTTAATAGAGTAAAATATGTGAATTTAATGGAAGTATCATAGTGTTACATCTATCAGACAAATATACCACTTGTTATCTGTCTATTTACACTTAACTAGTTCAACCAACTAACATGTACATCTAAACACAAAGAAAACAAGTTTGTGTTACTTATAGTATTCAACTTCATCTATGTCTGTCTGTCTGTCAAACTACTATAACCAGCCAACATGGTCAGGCTCTGTTCTATAGTTGTGGGTAGCAGTAGTTTAGAGGAAGGTTGCATGCTTGGGGATTGAGAGTTCTTGTAGCTGCACCACTACTAAGTTTTTCTGATCAAGAATTTTAAACCCACATTGCTTAATGGGAATCAGAGAAAAACAAAAGTAAATGTGCTTGTTGCTGCCAGTGGCACTAATCGTTACAGTTGACTTGAGAAGCAACTATCATCTACAATAAGCTGAATGGGTGTCTTGTCAGAAAGTGGACTTTTAATTAGGAAATAGATATACCGGCCAATATATCACGGTTTGGAGTTCATATGCGTAGCAATTAATCACGAAGGTCGTAGGCCTGAGTGATTAATTACTATGCATGTCAACAACAAACCGTGATATATTGGCCAGTTTATCACGAAAAACTAAGATCTATTTGCATTCTAACACGTGTAATATGCGCAATTTCATATGGACTCATTTTTATTGCAGAGTGATGCGTTGTTTGTCGTGTTGCTATAGACAAATTCTGCTGTTTAAAGTATAAAACCTCCACCCCTGGAATATCGTTTTTTACTCATTTCATTTAAACAGATGCATAACTAGAGCTCATTCCAAACTTTGTAATTCATATAAACTAAAATGAATTGATAAATGCAATTGCTGTTGCAATAATACAGATATAATTAAATAAATTAAGAAAGAACGCTACGCAAATAAAAGTTTGCACAACGTCACGTTTACATTGACGCCAAATGAACGTCATACGAGCCATGACGCCATGTGATAAACAAGACGAAAGTCCATTCATAAAAAGCGTTATTTATAGGTGGGAGGTAATTCAACAGCCAAAAAGTAGTACGGCAAAAACTGTGATATACCGGAAATTTAACTGCAGTAGAGTCCTATACGTTTACACTTAGCTAAAAATAGACAGTTTTAGATTGGTACTTCACTATGTTATGCCTTTGGAAGCTGGTATTGCAGAACCATATGATGTGCTGTTTGTAGTATGCGAGAATGTACTATAGGATTAGCCGGGCTCATGTATCATGTAAGAGTTGGGTGCAATAGCTTTTGCTTAAGTTTTAGATATCAAAGCAAACCTCAAAATTTAAGCATGTTCAATATAAAAGCCAAGTGTCAAACCGAAAAGCATTTGAGCCATTTTAGTGCCTCATTACATACTTGAAATTGCGTCTGATGTGTTGACGGTTTCTAAAAATATTAAATTTCAATATTTCTCTATTCAATGTTGACACATTTTCTCTAATCAAAATCCATCTGTTACTTGTTCATGCTGATAAACCACTGATAAAACAAGTTTTCATCTTTTAAATGGTTGAAAGACATTGAATGTGGCATGTCTGAAGTCATACAACTGATTATGTGACCTGATATGTACCAGGTATATCCCACTTCTTACTTGATATATACTAAACCTTTCTGCATCGTTCGAAAAATAAACTCTATAATTGTACCATAATAGTCACTTAGTAAGAAAAGTTTATCCTATTTGTAGATCTTGAGTATTTGAGTTTGATTTGGAATATTTGAAATACCAGAAATTGGTCCCATTGAACTTTTGTTTGTTCTCTATGGCCATTCTGACACCAATTATTGAAGAAAAAAAGCTTATTTGTTAGTAATTATCTGAATAATGACTTCTTAACTTATGAAGAGTTTTTTCCGTTTATGTATATTGTATTTTCGAAAATTTATGTGTTTCGTAACCGATATACTGTTCGTCCTGGCTTGATTTCAACTGGGTGCACCCCAGACTGATTTATCTGTGTGTGTTATATTTATATCAGTGTCGGGTACAATGAAATGCTTAGTGGTTCTTTTTTATTAGTGGCTGCATATATTAAAGAAGTCATAATCATTTTTTATTGACAGTCT
Source organism: Spisula subtruncata (assembly GCA_963678985.1). NCBI lineage: Eukaryota > Metazoa > Mollusca > Bivalvia > Venerida > Mactridae > Spisula > Spisula subtruncata. The sequence continues at coordinate 25,510,700 of OY787661.1, forward strand.
TAAATGGCAGGCAAAATTTGAGTGTGATAGAATAGTAGTTTAATCATGGATGAAAAACTGGAACTATGAATTTACTATCTTTATAGATATGTATATATATTGTACATGAAGTCATCATTTCAAGTATTCAAATAACGTTAAGAAGATGTCTCTATTTAAGCACACGTTCAGTCAATGGGAGTTTGAACAGGTAGGATTTAGTTTGTTACATGATGTTTTGGTGTTTCCATTCTTTTTCCTGTTGGGTTATTTGGATATAGAAATATTTGAGAACTTTATGTGCAAGTTTATCTTCTCTTATTTTCCTGCTATCTTGGCTTGTAGTATTTACACAGTGTTTTTTTCAAACACTTAATTCAGTTTTAGTTTGAAATGTATTTATTTGTTTGTAACTCAAAAGTTATTTTAATTTATATTAATCAGTTTTGATTACACAACTACCTGGTCTTCTATCAGAGAGTAAGGTATGCACGTCTTGTATCAGAGAGTAAGGTATGAAAGTCTCACAATTTGTGTATCAGATGGTAAGGTATGCAAGTCTCACAATTTGTGTATCAGAGAGTAAGGTATGCAAGTCTCACAATTTGTGTATCAGAGAGTAAGGTATGCACGTCTTGTATCAGAGAGTAAGGTATGCAAGTCTCACAATTTGTGTATCAGATGGTAAGGTATGCACGTCTTGTATCAGAGAGTAAGGTATGACAGTCTCACAATTTGTGTATCAGAGAGTAAGGTATGCACGTCTTGTATCAGAGAGTAAGGTATGACAGTCTCACAATTTGTGTATCAGAGAGTAAGGTATGCACGTCTTGTATCAGAGAGTAAGGTATGCAAGTCTCACAATTTGTGTATCAGAGAGTAAGGTATGCACGTCTTGTATCAGAGAGTAAGGTATGAAAGTCTCTCAATTTGTGTATCAGATGGTAAGGTATGCAAGTCTCACAATTTGTGTATCTGAGAGTAAGGTATGCAAGTCTCACAATTTGTGTATCAGAGAGTAAGGTATGCAAGTCTCACAATTTGTGTATCTGAGAGTAAGGTATGCAAGTCTCACAATTTGTGTATCAGAGAGTAAGGTATGCACGTCTTGTATCAGAGAGTAAGGTATGAAAGTCTCTCAATTTGTGTATCAGATGGTAAGGTATGGCAGTCTCACAATTTGTGTATCAGAGAGTAAGGTATGCAAGTCTCACAATTTGTGTATCAGAGAGTAAGGTATGCACGTCTTGTATCAGAGAGTAAGGTATGAAAGTCTCTCAATTTGTGTATCAGATGGTAAGGTATGCAAGTCTCACAATTTGTGTATCTGAGAGTAAGGTATGCAAGTCTCACAATTTGTGTATCTGAGAGTAAGGTATGCAAGTCTCACAATTTGTGTATCAGAGAGTAAGGTATGAAAGTCTCACAATTTGTGTATCAGAGAGTAAGGTATGCACGTCTTGTATCAGAGAGTAAGGTATGAAATTCTCACAATTTGTGTATCAGATGGTAAGGTATGCAAGTCTCACAATTTGTGTATCAGAGAGTAAGGTATGCAAGTCTCACAATTTGTGTATCAGAGAGTAAGGTATGCACGTCTTGTATCTGAGAGTAAGGTATGACAGTCTCACAATTTGTGTATCAGAGAGTAAGGTATGACAGTCTCACAATTTGTGTATCTGAGAGTAAGGTATGCAAGTCTCACAATTTGTGTATCTGAGAGTAAGGTATGCACGTCTTGTATCAGAGAGTAAGGTATGCACGTCTTGTATCAGAGAGTAAGGTATGCAAGTCTCACAATTTGTGTATCAGAGAGTAAGGTATGCACGTCTTGTATCAGAGAGTAAGGTATGCAAGTCTCACAATTTGTGTATCAGAGAGTAAGGTATGCAAGTCTCACAATTTGTGTATCAGAGAGTAAGGTATGCAAGTCTCACAATTTGTGTATCAGAGAGTAAGGTATGCAAGTCTCACAATTTGTGTATCAGAGAGTAAGGTATGCACGTCTTGTATCAGAGAGTAAGGTATGCAAGTCTCACAATTTGTGTATCAGAGAGTAAGGTATGCAAGTCTCACAATTTGTGTATCAGAGAGTGAGTACTCTCTTGCCCAAAAATGTTTTAAGTACTAAGAGTGATAACCCAGGCCACCTGAAGAGTGTAGTAAATAACTGCAATACATAGCTCAATGTTGAGCAAATGAATAAAAAAACTTCAAACACAAACAAAACCAAAATCGAGGCCAGTTTTTCTCATTATAATTCTAGGTTCGATTATTTTAACGTACATACCAGATGTGTGACTGCGTAACAATATGTTTTTTGTAGTTTATATATATCTTATTGCAATCTAATATTGCTATCAGAATTTTTTATTGTTTGTTTATCAAAATAATGTTTTGTAATTCCATGCTGTATTAATGAATGGGTTGTTTATTTAACCATGGTTTGCTTGCGTTCAACTTTATCCTAAACTGACAAAGAATTAGATGATTGATTTATTCCAAGAAATGTACTTTTATTGTGCTTGATCAATCATTTGAATTTAAAGTACATTCTTAAAATGAATAAATGTAATGTTTGTGTGTATAAGACATGTATTATTCCAAGTATTATCCTGCACCGGGGACTGGGTGTGTTTTAATGTAAAGATGTCACTCGCCTTGCTGGAGCTGAAAGAATGTGCAGTTGTTTTGAATGTTGCTTGTTCCTTTAGTGGGTATCTGTTCTTATTGGGTGCTGTTTGTGCTAATAGGGTGTTATCTGAGCTTCCAGGGTATCAATATATGCCAAGTTTCGCGGACCCCTTTGTATGAGATCAGTGTTGGAAATGCAGGACATTTCTTTAAAATGCAGGAGATTTTCCTTGCTCAAACTTACTAAATAAATAAAGTTTTTATGCCGTTTTCACTAATTTAACTTGTAAGTCAATACCATGCAAACCCCAATGATGCAATTTAAACTAATATTTAATTATCTCTATTTTTAAAATGTAAACAAAAAATATCCGATTTCAGTATTCCAAGAAATATGTGCCATTCAGCCTCTATATGTATTGAGTTAAAATTCCATCAGGGTCAGCAGTAATATTACATAATGATGTTAAACAATGTGGATCACAACAATGGTCAAACAAACATAGAAACATAAGGGTGATAAGAGGTTACAATGCATGGTACATTTGCTTCTAATGTATACATGCACTAAAAACGTTTTTTAGATTTCAAGTTTTGGTATAATATATATATATATCTATGAATTCCCTATAAGTATTTACTGGTTCCTTTTGTTAATTGTTTGTTAATATTATTTAACCACATTGCTTGTACTTTTGTAATTTAATGCATTTCTTCAATGCACAACTTTAATTTATATGATTGTATAAAATGTCCAGCAATATGTTTATCCTGTTTGACAGATTGCTACAGATCTTCATATTTCACTTTACTATCGTCTGAATCGTTAAAACCTCCAAGTTTTTTCCTGTCTGGCTTGACTCATAAAGCCACAGCCTTAGCAACAAATACAGACATGAAAACCACAGCCATAGTAATAAAATAATGCTATAAAAATTGACAAACTTAAATATATAAATCAGTGGTGAACTTGGTATTTTTTTATTACAAACCGGAAGTGGTGAAACTGAGTAGTTTAACTGAAAACGTAAATGTTTTATCACAAACGTGTAACTCATTAAACACTGTTTTATTGTCAGGTAAAATGTATTATCTCGCAGTGTTAAAGCAATAACATTGTCTTTGTTCAAATGAAGAACATTAAGTTCCTTTAGCGGTTATTTCAATTACATCATTACATCGATTATTGCAAATCAATCAGTGATTTGTGAGTTTGTTCTGTTTTCACTAACACTCCCCCTATTTACGTTATGTGTAATGATTAATGTGAGGTCATCACCAAACAGTTTTCAACGATTGAGATTTCCGAAAGCGGTGTTTAAATATTTCTTTTTGTCAACAAACTGAGTTTTTGGTATCGCGTTGCACCCTGACATTTCAATTCATTTTGCTTTATTTTATGCAAGTGCAGCCCTTTGAATAATAGTTCATTTTTCATATGACACTCTGACTTTGTTATAATACTGTCTGGAACTTTTTTTTCAAAATTTCCGGTTGTCAGTTTTTTGTTTGTATATATGCTGTGATAAATAATTGGTTACGAAAAATTGTCATTGCTAACCTCATTAATAGTTAAGTAGAAATTAATGATGAAATAAATATAGTGTTAAATCGGTAAATGTCTTCATTTCGAGGGTAGATTCTACCAATTACGGAGAAATATGTTTGGATTATGAAAATAGTTATGTAAAGTATGTGGTAACATGTATAAGTTGCCTGATATCAACACTGTGCGTTTGAAAAATATATCATACATGACCACAGACAAGTCATATTTAAAGATTGTGCAATGTTTGTATATGTATTTGACGTAAATTATATATATAAATATGGGATTCTCCATGTGTTGTTTTATTGGATATCAACGATATGTCGGCATGCAAACGTTTAAAGGATAAATCAAAATCATTATTTTCGTGCTGTTATAAGAAACAAAAAAATGATTCAATTGAAGAAGATGTGTTGTTTATGATTAAGGTGAGTTTCATTTTAATAATAACTTAATTGGTCATGGTTCAGTAGGTTTTTGGGTACAGTCTCTCTGCTTGTAAGGACAATGATCTAAGTTTATCCTTTATGTATCTAGTAATCATATTGTTGGTACTTGATACATTGTAATTGTTACTTCTTGTTTATCCTTATCTGCTGGTTATTTGTCAATGTTTTATTTTGACTCATTTATTGTAGAAGTTATCGCTGGCTTAGAATGAGAAGGTCGTATCTACAAAATCAATATTTTGAGAAAACAAGAAAAACTGTCTGACAATTACTCTTTACTTATGGAAAAACAAGCTTTTTCATCTTCAATTTGGTACATGACAAATTCCTATGTTCATGACACTAGGATCATAAGAAGCTCCTTCAAATATGCATTAGTCTTATAAGGTCGTAAGTGGCTCTCATTCTGAGCCAACATAAAGTAATGTCATTCTTTTTTTGTGGGTTTAATTCTGTTGAATATTCCTCTTTTTCTATATTATGTGGCAAACACTGTTGACAATTATGTATCTACCAGTTCTAACTTAATGTACGAGAGTTGTCTGCGACAGTCGCAAACATAATCTCCCATTAAGACGCTACATGTTATTTTCCTTAAATATTTTAACACATATTTGGTCAATTCATTTATAACATATATCTAGTTAGTAGAATTTATTTCCTGATGCATTTTTGCTACTTAATGTGATTAAATGATGCTGGTTAGGTACCCCTGCGAAAACTTCAAGAACTGATCTTGATTAAATTCTTGAACTTGTTCCAGAACATTCAAGAACATAAAATGGCCGTTCTTGAATAACGATTTCCAGAACTCAGTTCAAGAACTTGTTCAAGAACAGAAAAAAATTATTCTGGAACCCCCTGCGAAAAATTTAAGAACTGTTCTAGAACAATTCTAGAATGTGTTCCAGAATGATTCTAGAACAGTTCATGAACATTAAATGGCAGTTCTAGAACCTGCAAATTATTGAACTTAACACAGAAGTTCTTGAACTGTTTTAGAACTGATTCGTGAACTATTCTAGAACTGGTTCAATAATTTGTGCTTAGTTCTTGAACCTGTTCATGAATTGTTCTAAAATCGTTCTGAATTTTGTTTTGTTTTAATCAAGGATTATTTCAAGAACAGTTCTTGAACACTAATGATATGAAGTGAAGTGAGTCAGACAGATGTGTTGAAAGTATGAACAGTAAATATATTATCTTTATAATGAATGCCTCATGATGCTTCAAAGTAAAATAGAATGGTATTATGTTCATGTTCCCAAAGGTTTCCAATAGTGAAAATAGCTGAAAGATTATCAACTTGCCTGTCAACTTAGCTAAATAGTTAAGCTATTATTCATGGAACCTCATGTTAAACGTACCCCACCCACTTGCTAATTTGTTTTCCTATATTTTAAGTTTGCACCACTATTCTTATGACCAGGATATTAGTCACTTAAGATACTTATACACTTAACATGCTAAACTATGCAACTTACCTGTTATAAGATTGCTTATCTAGATGAAAACGACCACTAAATGTTTCAAACATTTGAATACATGTCATACTGGCAGCCATTTTGAAAATCTGTGATGTCATCAATAATTGTGCAATAGTCATGTTCTTTAACAGTTCAATTCGATTTTAGAAAATGGCGACGTAGCAGAAATGTGCGGCGCAGAGAGTTACAATAAAATTCTGTGTTGACCGCGGTTTGACACCCCGCACAAACAAAAATAGACATAGTCAGTGCAAATTTTCAAAGTTACCTGACCAGGACTCTAATTTATACATTGCACAAACCTGTTAAGAGAGATTTAACGAAATGTGAATACTTGAAGACCGAAAAAGGACAGGTAAGCACTGATAAAGTGAGTTAAAAACATCGTTGACTGCTGTCAGGCAGTTACGAGTGTAGCGACTAAGGGTGGTATATGTATATGTAAAACCAGTGCACATAATCTATTATCAGAAACATTTAGACATGACTGCTTGCATATATCTGCGACATGAGTCCAGCAAGTTTTATCTTCCAAAGAAATGTTTAAGCGAGTGAAGAGGCTTTCGGGAAATACAAAGACAAAGTCACGGAGTCAAACGTAACGTCATTGGTGTTGTAGAGTGTGCGCTGACCTGACTCATATCAGTTACCATAAAATTTCATACTTGTTCTATCATTTGAGATATCACCTTCAAACTTTGCAATTGTAGTGTTATCATATCGCTGCATAAGACTGTGTATGCCAATTGCTAATACAGTTTGAAGAAATATAGTAGAAACCAATGTTCATGACTTTCGTGGACAACCCTCGTATATGACCGAGGCTCATTGAGTGGGAGCTACAATGCAGTGATCGAGTGACCCTTTTATGATCGAGGCTCATTGAGTCGGAGCTACAATGCCGTGATCGAGTGACCCATTTAGTTTCATTGATCTCAAAGTGTATTAATGAGTCAACATCTGGTTATCACAATAAATCCTACAGGTTAAATTGTAAAGCAATAAGTCAAACAGTAACTGGAAATCACAGATTCTTTCGCATGCAATAAGTCATAAACATTGAATCGTATACAAAGACGATCATACAGTGACCAGAAATCAAAGATGTTTTTGCTCTCAATAAGTCAGACATAATGAATTGTATAGTATCCCAATAAGTCATACAGTTATTAGGTGACTTCATTGTGAAACCGTGCTCTTGGAACTGCAGAAATGGGGTTGACTTGAATACATTGAACTCAGGTGTGCTCTCATAATGCTGACTGTAAGATAATCTGTTAGTGTCAAACATTTCCCATTACATAGTACTGTTGTCATTACTCTCACCTGATGTGTGACTTATCTACCTTATAGTATGATGGTTATATATGAGTGTAAATGTACTTCAGGATGTATATCTATAAGTTTGTCATATTTCAAGTATACAGCCATATACAGTATATACTCCATGCATGCATTATAATCATGCAGTCTCGATAATCGCTAAGACCTGGGCCACCAAATTAATGCAAACCAATTATCAGATAGCATACTTTGGATCAATAATGGGCCAGAGGCTGGACACACAATGGCTGGTCATAGGGCTGCGGCCAGTGTATTATGTAAATCTCTTTGATATACTCATGGCTATATTCATTGCTTGGCATACGTGATGCACAACATCGGGTACTCATCGTACATCTGCATGATGCACAGACATCGCGTACTCATCGTGTGTCTGCATGATGCACAGCACAGACATCGGGTACTCATCGTACATCTGCATGATGCACAGACATCGCGTACTCATCTAGTGTCTGCATGATGCACAGACATCGCGTACTCATCTAGTGTCTGCATGATGCACAGACATCGCGTACTCATCTAGTGTCTGCATGATGCACAGCACAGACATCGGGTACTCATCGTACATCTGCATGATGCACAGACATCGCGTACTCATCTAGTGTCTGCATGATGCACAGCACAGACATCGGGTACTCATCGTGTGTCTTCATGATGCACAGACATCGCGTACTCATCGTGTGTCTGCATGATGCACAGACATCACATTCTCATCGTGTGTTTGCATGATGCACAGACATCGGGTACTCATCGTGTGTCTGCATGATGCACAGACATCACATACTCATCGTGTGTCTGCATGATGCACAGACATCGCGTACTCATCGTGTGTCTGCATGATGCACAGACATCACATACTCATCGTGTGTCTGCATGATGCACAGACATCGCGTACTCATCGTGTGTCTGCATGATGCACAGACATCGCGTACTCATCGTGTGTCTGCATGATGCACAGACATCACATACTCATCGTGTGTCTGCATGATGCACAGACATCGGGTACTCATCTAGTGTCTGCATGATGCACAGACATCACATTCTCATCGTGTGTCTGCATGATGCACAGACATCGCGTACTCATCGTGTGTCTGCATGATGCACAGACATCGCGTACTCATCGTGTGTCTGCATGATGCACAGACATCGGGTACTCATCTAGTGTCTGCATGATGCACAGACATCACATTCTCATCGTGTGTCTGCATGATGCACAGACATCGCGTACTCATCGTGTGTCTGCATGATGCACAGACATCGCGTACTCATCGTGTGTCTGCATGATGCACAGACATCGCGTACTCATCGTGTGTCTGCATGATGCACAGACATCAGGTACTCATCGTGTGTCTGCATGATGCACAGACATCGGGTACTCATCGTACGTCTTCATGATGCACAGACATCGGGTACTCATCGTACGTCTTCATGATGCACAGACATCGGGTACTCATCTAGTGTCTGCATGATGCACAGACATCACATTCTCATCGTGTGTCTGCATGATGCACAGACATCGCGTACTCATCGTGTGTCTGCATGATGCACAGACATCGCGTACTCATCGTGTGTCTGCATGATGCACAGACATCGCGTACTCATCGTGTGTCTGCATGATGCACAGACATCGCGTACTCATCGTGTGTCTGCATGATGCACAGACATCGCGTACTCATCGTGTGTCTGCATGATGCACAGACATCAGGTACTCATCGTGTGTCTGCATGATGCACAGACATCGGGTACTCATCGTACGTCTTCATGATGCACAGACATCGGGTACTCATCGTACGTCTTCATGATGCACAGACATCGGGTACTCATAGTACGTCTTCATGATGCACAGACAATGGGTACTGAGATCATATACAGGATATCATCCACAGTCAGAGTAATTTGTGACTTAAGTAATAGTGGGCATATGTTTAAAGAACTATTATACTTTTAACAATGATAATAAATCCAATCTGAGAGGCATCATATCAGCCAATGTGCAGTACTTTTCATATTTCTCAATATTTATAACTTTTTGTCTGTCTCAATAATCCTATGTTGTCAGACAAGTACAATTATTTTACTGACAGAATATTAAACCATAATAAAAAATGTGAAATATAGATTTTCTATCTATCCTGTGACTGTTTGGTGCATTGTTAATGTTCTCCGCTCATTTAGAAGTTTTTTGTGCACTTAAATTCCTTAGGGAACCAATTATATGATAGTGACTATTACTATTTTAAAGGGATAGTTTAAACTAGTAATCTGATGTTGAACTCATAACTATATTAGGATTATACACATGGGGGGACGGGAAGCACATTTTTATTGGCCTTAAAGTAGAATACACTACAATTATGTAAATTATGGTTAATATTACATTTAAGGTATCTATTTTTCCCTTGTTGATATGGTATAATTTGAATGTAAGATTTATGAATTTGATGTGTGTGGTTTTATCCTATAATCAGTTTATTACACACTTCTTATACGCTTTTAAAATTGTATTCATTGATTGATTAGCTTGGTAAATTACACGAAACCATTCAGTGTTCTTGGTTATAGTTGTACAGATAAATTCATTCATGCTTACTTTTTCATGGATTTCATGCATAATAATTGTTATCAATACTAACTTAGTCATTCAAATTGAGCAAGGTTCAATGAAAAATTAATATTAGGATTTGGAGTTGAATTGTACCTGTATTTGTTTATCTCATCCCATCCAATTTCATACTGCCCATTGTATGTATACCACATCCATACTTGCTCTGGTCCTTAATTAAAAAATAACGGACAAGTATGCAGAATAAAGCTTGGTCACAAAAGTTTGGATTTGTAAGTAAATCACAAATGCATATACAGAGCTTTCCACCTTTATGACCCATTCCATTTTTTACCGCCTTTCACATTATCCTGGGCGCACTATAGCACAAGTTCTTTAATGTACATACCTGAACAAGGGACTGAATTCTAAACATTTATATTCAGTGTTTGTGTGAAGATAATCTTTCATATATATATATATATCATATATAGTACAGCCATAGAATGAGGCTATAGAAGAAAGTTGGGATTAATAATTGGATTCTGGATTTGAAGAGGTTAAACTAAACATATTTGTTTTGTTCATATCAGGGACTTGATTGTGAAATATATAACCTACAAAGATTGGTATTTGTAATGCTTCATCTTCCATTAATAAAAAAAAGTTTCATATCATTTTAATAATTCAGGAATTGTGTTTAAATTGTTAGTCAGTTTCAGGAATTTTTTACATCTTGAAAAAATGTGATCAAGATTGGACTGTGCAGCGAAAGCTTTGGGTGTGCAAAAATGTTTGGACTTTAGTACAATTATTTCCTATATTATGTAAATAAAACTCCTATTTAGAAGAATTTGTTTTCAGTTTGTTCTGTAAGAGTTGTCTACAGTCTTTGGTTCTGTTCATAGAGATTTATTATTCTTATACATTTGAACTAACAGATTTTTTGGAGACTGCATGTTTTAACATTTTTCTGATATTACAAACCTAGTAACAATTTGCTGCTTTATAAATTGCATCTTCATAAAATGGCGAGCCAGCATGCTGTCTCCCTGGAGGCATATATCCTGGCTGTCTTTATTGGGGAGATGGCTAATTTTGATGCTGCACATCTAATATTTGTTATGAGCTTTAACTAATGCAACAATGTATGTAACTTTTTGCAATGAAATTCCAATACACTGAATGCAGGAAAATAATCCAATCTCGGAGTACAACAATAGTCTCTTTGGAATTCTTGGAAAAGTAACTATGCAGATCTAATGTATATGACTACGCTGTTTTAAATTTTAGTGAACACTTTGAATCCAATTCAATAATTCAATAATATTCTGTAAATCTTTCATCATAATGTCTTATGCAGGGAATGTAAACTATGAACATACAGGGAAATTGTTTCAAATACCACCATATGTATTGCACTCAAAGTTTAGTCTTGAACCCAGTAATTTACAGATTTAAGATATTTGTTTTATTATGGTGTCATGAAGTACATATATAGAGGATAGATAGTTTGTCATTTTGTGTAGTATACTGAACTAATTAACCTTCTGGTTCACACCTGATTAGAAGTGTTCATCAAATATGTTTTCTGGTTGTTTTACATATACCTTATTGGTGACAATATTGACTGTTTTGATGTTTAGTGCACCATGTACAAATAGGTGCAAATTCTACCTGAAGTCATTGCCTTCCTATTGTTGTGATTCATGTTCAAACATTTATACTATATAGTCCTCAGGCTGACTGAGTGAAAAGATACATAGTGTTTCCAACATCTCCCTTTGTATTATTGACTGCAATGTTTAAGGACCAAGAAATTAAGTGTTTCACCCTCTGAATGTGTTATTGGCTGCAAATGACCAAAACTGCAAGTGTGTTTACCCTCCAAGTGCGTAATTGGCTGCAAAGACCAAAAAGGCAAGTTTTTCTCTATGTTGTTGACTGCAATTAGGACCATTAGTAAGTGTTAAATCCACCCTTCAATTGGCATATTTGTTACAAGGACTAAGAAATTTAGTCATAGATTCCAAGCCCTCCCAATATCTTATTGGTTGGATTTAATAAATATTTAAGTCTGACTGAGGTTCTTATAACCCCTCTTATTTGTTGTTCGGACTGGGAAATCAGGTCCCTGGTTCCAGAAGGCCTTCTGAAAGTAAATGACTAAGACACCAAGTGGTTTTATTATCATTTCCATCACATACAGCGATAATGGACCTGTAATGAAGTAGTACTTTAATCATAAAGTATTGATGGACATGAATTCGTAATTATGAATAAACTTATTTGTAGGACTTGGCATTTGTAAATTTTGTCAATGACCTGAAGGATGTAAACCTTAATGGCAAAAATTTTGTGTTGATAAAGTTATGTTGCATATATATGATCATTTGATTACATTGTGATGGTTTTAATCTGTCTGTGACCTTACAGTTAATGATAACAGAAGGACAAGTTTATTGATCATAAATGTCTGAAGTTATGTCTGAAGTTATGACTTAGTGTCAGAATAAACATCTATATTGTAGGTTTTATTGAAATTACACAGAACATTTACTTATAGTTCTTGTTTTGTCTTTCATCTTTAAGCTCAGACTTTTTGCAACACTGCAGAATGTTGCTATAAGCATCATAGTTAATGCTTTTGCAGCATAGATTTGTTCTTCACAGGACTGCAAAACCTTTCACAGTAACAACTTTGGCCAATAAGCAAGACAAAGCTGATATCTATTCTAAAACAAGTGACCTATTATCTGTGTTTGCTGCTCCTAATTATTGTCAATGAGCATTGTTGGTTTTAACTGATTTCATTGGATTGTAGCATCATTTGCTATTATAATTAAGCAAATATATTATATAGATATAATATTGTTATATATCTATCATTGGTCAATTTTTGCAGTTAATTATAACTTTGGCAACTACATTTGTAGTAAGTTGTACTGACAAGCTGTGTCAGAATGGTTTCCAAACACCCATTTGACAAAGTTGCTTAGTTAGTGTGATACTTCTTAAGTTCATAGTGTTGATAAAATGGTTATTTTTGATTTATCAAATTTTTGATGCTTAGTCATTTTCTGAAGTAGCCTGACAACACCTGTGGCATTATTGTACATCATGCATATTATATTTACTATTGTTGCATTCTTACTTTATTCAACTTTTACTGGAATGTTTTCTTTGTAATAAAACAATGTCTTCAGTACAGATAAGATATGATGTATTGCTACCAAAACAACAGATACCTAGTTCAGTTATAAGTTGAGAAGTGAATGTACAGTGAGTTGTGTGTTTGTAAGATGAAGAATGTCTGCTATAAAGTTTCAAGGGTTCAGTTGGATTATACAGGTGCATATTCTGCATTTTTAGACAAAGAAAGTTTTGAAATGTCTGTACTGTAGAGGGAGAGTGATTAAGCCATTGACTACATCGACTAAACAAATACTTGACATGTCTGGTGAAGCTAGAGAATAGTTCAACGTATTTGAACCCTAACACACAGGGAGTCTTTGATCTCAGCTTAAGATGGGGGTCTAGATGACTTGGAAGTTTTGTCAGTATATATTGTTCATTGTATTTATATGTGTAATCATTATGTCTGTGATTAGGTTACTGAATCATCTCTAACTATTCGCTTTTCATTTCAAGGTTTTTTTCTTCTGATTTTAACAAGTTGTCAAGAGTTGTTTGTGAGAAAGTATTGACTCCACAGTGATGATGTCGTTTAAAAATGTCAGTTCTAACATGAAACATTGTATTTTGTACATTCATTTTACTATTTGTATGAAATAATTGTTTGCCAATCCTGTATTAATGTGTAGAATCACGTGATCAAATATTATATCGCCTAAAGTACATATTATTTATGTAAGAATACCCGGAAAGTACTGAGTTTGCTCTATCTTTAGCCGTTTTTATTGATGCTCGACCAAATGCAGTTTCCAACCGAGTGTAATAATTTTGCCGAGCATCAGATAACAACAGCTAAAGATAGAGCAAACTCGGTACTTGCCGGGTATTCTTACATATACTGGATGTACTTCAGGCTATATAATGTAACCATATTAAATGCACAATCGTTATAATCAAGAAAAACTCACTGTTAGCAGAAGAAATTGCAATAGTTTTGAAAGTAAAACGGCATTCATTTGATCACGTGATTCTACACACTGTGAATGGGGAATAAAAAATGTTGTATCACTTTTCTTACACTATTTATATAAGTAACCAGTGGTTTCTGTGCAAGAGAAGCGTTTCTTGCTTCATTATCTATATGCTGCTAGATCAGTACTTCACCAATAGATGAGCTCACTTTATATGCTGCTAGTTCAGTATGTCACCAATAGATGAACTCACTTGGTATGCTGCTAGATCAGTACTTCTCCAATAGATAGCTCACTTGGTATGCTGCTAGTTCAGTACGTCACCAATAGATGAGCTCACTTGATATGCTGTTAGATCAGTACTTCACCAATAGATAGCTCACTTGGTATGCTGCTAGTACGTCACCAATAGATGAGCTCACTTGATATGCTGCTAGATCAGTACTTCACCAATAGATGAACTCACTTGGTATGCTGCTAGATCAGTACTTCTCCAATAGATAGCTCACTTGGTATGCTGCTAGTTCAGTACGTCACCAATAGATGAGCTCACTTGGTATGCTGCTAGATCAGTACTTCACCAATAGATGAACTCACTTGGTATGCTGCTAGTACGTCACCAATAGATGAGCTCACTTGATATGTTGCTAGTTCAGTACTTCTCCAATAGATGATCTCACTTGATATGCTGCTAGATCAGTACTTCACCAATAGATGAGCTCACTTGGTATGCTGCTAGATCAGTACTTCACCAATAGATAGCTCACTTGGTATGCTGCTAGATCAGTACTTCTCCAATAGATAGCTCACTTGGTATGCTGCTAGTTCAGTACTTCACCAATAGATGAACTCACTTGATATGCTGCTAGATCAGTACTTCACCAATTGATGAGCTCACTTGATATGCTGCTAGATAAGTACTTCATTAATAGATGAGCTCACTTGGTATGCTGCTAGTTCAGTACTTCACCAATAGATGAGCTCACTTGATATGCTGCTAGATCAGTACTTCACCAATAGATGAACTCACTTGATATGCTGCTAGATCAGTACTTCACCAATAGATGAGCTCACTTGATATGCCGCTAGATCAGTACTTCACCAATAGATGAGCTCACTTGGTATGCTGCCAGTTCAGTACTTCACCAATAGATGAGCTCACTTGATATGCTGCTAGATCAGTACTTCACCAATAGATGAGCTCACTTGATATGCTGCTAGATCAGTACTTCACCAATTATAGATCAGCTCACTTGACATGTTGCTAGTGCAGTACTTCACCAATAGATGAGCTCACTTGACATGCTGCTAGATCAGTACTTCACCAATAGATGAGCTCATTTGATATGCTGCTAGATCAGTACTTCACCAATAGATGAGCTCACTTGGTATGCTGCTAGATCAGTACTTCACCAATAGATGAGCTCACTTGGTATGCTGCTAGATCAGTACTTCACCAATAGATGTGCTCACTTGATATGCTGCTAGATCAGTACTTCACCAATAGATGAACTCACTTAATATGCTGCTAGATCAGTACTTCACCAATAGATGAGCTCACTTGGTATGCTGCTAGTTCAGTACTTCACCAATAGATGAGCTCACTTGGTATGCTGCTAGTTCAGTACTTCACCAATAGATGAGCTCACTTGGTATGCTGCTAGATCAGTACTTCACCAATAGATGAGCTCACTTGGTATGCTGCTAGATCAGTACTTCACCAATAGATAGCTCACTAGGTATGCTGCTAGTTCAGTACTTCACCAATAGATGAGCTCACTTGGTATGCTGCTAGATCAGTACTTCACCAATAGATGAACTCACTAGGTATGCTGCTAGTTTAGTACTTCACCAATAGATAGCTCACTAGGTATGCTGCTAGTTCAGTACTTCACCAATAGATAGGTCACTTGGTATGCTGCTAGATCAGTACTTCACCAATAGATGAGCTCACTTGGTATGCTGCTAGTTCAGTACTTCACCAATAGATGAGCTCACTTGGTATGCTGCTAGTTCAGTACTTCACCAATAGATGAGCTCACTTGATATGCTGCTAGTTCAGTACTTCACCAATAGATGAGCTCACTTGGTATGCTGCTAGATCAGTACTTCACCAATAGATGAGCTCACTTGATATGCTGCTAGTTCAGTACTTCACCAATAGATAACTCACTTGATATGTTGCTAGATCAGTACTTCTCCAATAGAAAGCTCACTTGATATGCTGCTAGATAAGTACTTCACCAATAGATGAGCTCACTTGATATGCTGCTAGATCAGTACTTCACCAATAGATGAGCTCACTTGATATGCTGCTAGATCAGTACTTCACCAATAGATGAGCTCACTTGATATGCTGCTAGATCAGTACTTCACCAATAGATGAGCTCACTTGATATGCTGCTAGATCAGTACTTCACCAATAGATGAGCTCACTTGATATGCTGCTAGTTTAGTACTTCACCAATAGATGAGCTCACTTCGTATGCTGCTAGTTCAGTACTTCACCAATAGATGAGCTCACTTGGTATTCTGCTAGATCAGTACTTCTCCAATAGATAGCTCACTTGGTATGCTGCTAGTTCAGTACGTCACCTATAGATGAGCTCACTTGATATGCTGCTAGATCAGTACTTCATCAATAGATGATCTCACTTGATATGCTGCTAGATCAGTACTTCACCAATTATAGATGAGCTCACTTGATATGTTGCTAGTTCAGTACTTCTCCAATAGATGATCTCACTTGATATGCTGCTAGATTAGTACTTCACCAATAGATGAGCTCACTTGGTATGCTGCTAGATCAGTACTTCACCAATAGATAGCTCACTTGGTATGCTGCTAGATCAGTACTTCTCCAATAGATAGCTCACTTGGTATGCTGCTAGTTCAGTACTTCACCAATAGATGAACTCACTTGATATGCTGCTAGATAAGTACTTCACCAATAGATGAGCTCACTTGATATGCTGCTAGATCAGTACTTCACCAATAGATGAGCTCACTTGATATGCTGCTAGATCAGTACTTCACCAATAGATGAGCTCACTTGATATGCTGCTAGATCAGTACTTCACCAATAGATGAGCTCACTTGATATGCTGCTAGTTCAGTACTTCACCAATAGATGAGCTCACTTGGTATGCTGCTAGTTCAGTACTTCACCAATAGATGAGCTCACTTCGTATGCTGCTAGATCAGTACTTCACCAATAGATGAGCTCACTTGGTATGCTGCTAGATCAGTACTTCACCAATAGATGAGCTCACTTGATATGCTGCTAGATCAGTACTTCACCAATAGATGAGCTCACTTGATATGCTGCTAGATCAGTACTTCACCAATAGATAGCTCACTTGGTATGCTGCTAGTTCAGTACTTCACCAATAGATAGCTCACTTGGTATGCTGCTACTTCAGTGCTTCACCAATAGATGAGCTCACTTGATATGCTGCTAGTTCAGTACTTCACCAATAGATGAGCTCACTTGATATGCTGCTAGATCAGTACTTCACCAATAGATAGCTCACTTGGTATGCTGCTAGTTCAGTACTTCACAAATAGATGAGCTCACTTGATATGCTGCTAGTTCAGTACTTCACCAATAGATGAGCTCACTTGATATGCTGCTAGTTCAGTTCTTCACCAATAGATGAGCTCCGTTGATATGCTGCTAGTTCAGTACTTCACCAATAGATGAGCTCACTTGATATGCTGCTAGTTCAGTATTTCACCAATAGATGAGCTCACTTGATATGCTGCTAGATCAGTACTTCACCAATAGATGAGCTCACTTGGTATGCTGCTAGATCAGTACTTCTCCAATAGATAGCTCACTTGGTATGCTGCTAGTTCAGTACGTCACCTATAGATGAGCTCACTTGATAGGCTGCTAGATCAGTACTTCATCAATAGATGATCTCACTTGATATGCTGCTAGATCAGTACTTCACCAATTATAGATGAGCTCACTTGATATGTTGCTAGTTCAGTACTTCTCCAATAGATGATCTCACTTGATATGCTGCTAGATTAGTACTTCACCAATAGATGAGCTCACTTGGTATTTTGCTAGATCAGTACTTCACCAATAGATAGCTCACTTGGTATGCTGCTAGATCAGTACTTCTCCAATAGATAGCTCACTTGGTATGCTGCTAGTTCAGTACTTCACCAATAGATGAACTCACTTGATATGCTGCTAAATCAGTACTTCACCAATAGATGAGCTAACTTGATATGCTGCTAGATCAGTACTTCACCAATAGATGAGCTCACTTGGTATGCTGCTAGTTCAGTACTTCACCAATAGATGAACTCACTAGGTATGCTGCTAGTTCAGTACTTCACCAATAGATGAGCTCACTTGATATGCTGCTAGTTCAGTACTTCACCAATAGATGAACTCACTAGGTATGCTGCTAGTTCAGTACTTCACCAATAGATGAGCTCACTTGATATGCTGCTAGATCAGTACTTCACCAATAGATGAACTCACTTGATATGCTGCTAGATCAGTACTTCACCAATAGATGAGCTCACTTGATATGCTGCTAGATCAGTACTTCACCAATCGATGAGCTCACTTAATATGCTGCTAGATCAGTACTTCACCAATAGATGAGCTCACTTGATATGCTGCTAGTTCAGTACTTCACCAATAGATTAGCTCACTTGATATGCTGCTAGTTCAGTACTTCACCAATAGATGAACTCACTTCGTATGCTGCTAGTTCAGTACTTCACCAATAGATGAGCTCACTTCGTATGCTGCTAGATCAGTACTTCACCAATAGATGAACTCACTTGGTATGCTGCTAGATCAGTACTTCACCAATAGATGAGCTCACTTGATATGCTGCTAGATCAGTACTTCACCAATAGATAGCTCACTTGGTATGCTGCTAGTTCAGTACTTCACCAATAGATAGTTCACTTGGTATGCTGCTAGTTCAGTACTTCACCAATAGATGAGCTCACTTGATATGCTGCTAGTTCAGTACTTCACCAATAGATGAGCTCACTTGATATGCTGCTAGATCAGTACTTCACTAATAGATAGCTCACTTGGTATGCTGCTAGTTCAGTACTTCACCAATAGATAGCTCACTTGGTATGCTGCTAGTTCAGTACTTCACCAATAAATGAGCTCACTTGATATGCTGCTAGTTCAGTACTTCACCAATAGATGAGCTCACTTGATATGCTGCTAGTTCAGTACTTCACCAATAGATGAGCTCACTTGATATGCTGCTAGTTCAGTACTTCACCAATAGATAGCTCACTTGATATGCTGCTAGATCAGTACTTCACCAATTATAGATCAGCTCACTTGATATGCTGCTAGTTCAGTACTTCTCCAATAGATAGCTCACTTGGTATGCTGCTAGTTCATTACTTCACCAATAGATAGCTCACTTGATATGCTGCTAGATCAGTACTTCACAAATAGATGAACTCACTTGATATGCTGCTAGCTCAGTACTTCACCAATAGATAACTCACTTGGTATGCTGCTAGATCAGTACTTTACCAATAGATAACTCACTTGGTATGCTGCTAGATCAGTACTTCACCAATAGATGAACTCAATTGGTATGCTGCTAGATCAGTACTTCACCAATAGATGAACTCACTTGGTATGCTGCTAGTTCAGTACTTCACCAATAGATAAGCTCACTTGGTATGCTGCTAGATCAGTACTTTACCAATAGATAACTCACTTGGTATGCTGCTAGATCAGTACTTCACCAATAGATAACTCACTTGGTATGCTGCTAGATCAGTACTTCACCAATAGATAAGCTCACTTGGTATGCTGCTAGATCAGTACTTTACCAATAGATAACTCACTTGGTATGCTGCTAGATCAGTACTTCACCAATAGATGAACTCAATTGGTATGCTGCTAGATCAGTACTTCACCAATAGATGAGCTCACTTGGTATGCTGCTAGTTCAGTACTTCACCAATAGATAGCTAACTAGGTATGCTGCCAGATCAGTACTTTACCAATAGATGAGCTCACTTGGTATGCTGCTAGATCAGTACTTTACCAATAGATGAGCTCACTTGGTATGCTGCTAGATCAGTACTTCACCAATAGATAGCTCACTTGGTATGCTGCTAGTTCAGTACTTCACCAATAGATGAGCTCACTTGGTATGCTGCTAGTTCAGTACTTCACCAATAGATGAGCTCACTAGGTATGCTTTTAGTTCAGTACTTCACCAATAGATGAGCTCACTTGACATGTTGCTAGTTCATTACGTCACCAATAGATAGCTCACTGGGAGCTATATATCTCTCTCAAGTAGCTTGTCCCAGCTAATTAGCTCTTATTGTGCTGCACATCATGACTTAACTTTTAACAGTTTTATTGTAATCTCACATTCTTCTAGCACACATCCGTGTTCAGGATTGAACTTGCCAAGCTGTGTGTAGTTTGTTGCCAAGTTGCGTGTTGGTTTATTGAAATCCAGGACTTCAGGGCACAGACTTTGTGCCT
The DNA here is from genome assembly GCA_963678985.1 of Spisula subtruncata. Classification (NCBI taxonomy): domain Eukaryota; kingdom Metazoa; phylum Mollusca; class Bivalvia; order Venerida; family Mactridae; genus Spisula; species Spisula subtruncata. The sequence goes on from OY787661.1 coordinate 25,531,301, forward strand.
TAGAATAATATTAGCTGAACTGAGTTGCCAAGGAATACATTGAATATTATTTACTTGATATTTTCTGTTTTTGTATATAATCAGTATTTAATGAATGAAAAACATCCACACTGTTGAGCTTGTAAATAAAGCTGATTACAGGTATGTCTGGATTATGTCAGGTAGAGAGTTATCTGCCGATTCTGCATTAAAATAACATGAGAACCAGGAGCATCTGTCTGGACTTTGAAATGATAACATTATATTTTTGAAATATACGCCCTGTACTCGCCCCCATGTACTCACCCCCTGTACTCATCCCCCTGTACTCGCCCCCTGTACTCGCCCCCTGTATTTGCCCCCTGTATTCGCCCCCCCTGTATTCACCCCCCTGTACTCGCCCTGTACTCGCCCCCTGTACTCACCCCCTGTACTCACCCCCTGTACTCGGCCCTGTACTCGCCCCTGTACTCATCCCCCTGTACTCGCCCCCCTGTAACGCCCCATACTCCCCCTGTACTCGCCCCTGTACTCCCCCTGTACTCGCCCCCTGTACTCCCCCCCTGTACTCGCTCTGTACTCATATGATCCATTGAATATTCTGAGAAATCATGTTGAGATAAATTTACGTAAACATTTTTGAATACTGAACTTGATGTATAGTCAAAATATGCTTGAGAAACAGACTATTCCATGAATATCCTTTCTGCAATGTATGCAGAATTTTTGTTTTGGTTTCTTTCAATTTCTTGGAAATTAATTCAGTAAAGTTCCCGGAAATTTAACTGAAATGGTAAATAATAGATTAGAATTTGGTTGTGTAAAGTATGTACATAGTGTAGAATGGTGTGTTATCAGAAACTGCTACCACACGTCATCAAGTACAGTATTAAAGAGTTGGGCTGCATTGTATTAGGTAGATAACATTGTATTGTTACAGCTGATTTTGTCATGTTTCCAATATTTTAGGTTTGTTCAAATGCTAACTAGTCTAGGATCCTTGAAATTATTTGTGAAAATAGATATTGAGCAGTCTTGTCGACTTCTTGCAGTTGCTGTATAGTTGTTGGTGATTCGATGAAGGTCTGAAACTTACAGTGCAACCTCACCAGAGTGGTCCTCTTTTGAGTAACAATCTCTCTTTACCATCATCATCATCATGTTGTTGCTGAAGTAACCACTTGCTATTAAATTTACCTCTCCTTAGCAACAAACTCTATGTAACAACACATTTTGAAATTTTGGATTTCTCAAAGGGTGTTGCTCTACAGAGTTGTACAAGTGATTTTCAATAATTGAGAATAGATGGCAGAGCGGAGAACTTGTCTTTCAATTATCCTTGTGGTAGATGACATTACTGTCTGTGTTTAGGGTGAAGGCTTGCACAGTGAAGTGTTGGAGGCATTGTTGAGGTAATATGATAGGTCTGTATAGGTCTGTATAGGTCTGTATAGGTCTGTATATGACAAATACTGATGTTTATCATTGCAGTATAAACCTGTGAATTATATGGTTCAGGTAATGTATTGTTTGATTAAAGGAATAGTATCTTATGTATGTAACCCTTTGGCAAGGAGGGAGGTACAATCATTAGTTATAATGTGACAATGACTTGCAGCATGTCTACGATTTACACATTGTTAACAATGAGGTTTGCAGAAAATCTTTGATTAATTCACCAGGTAACATATCAAACATCCTGTACAGATTCTCTCATTACAAATCACATAATTTCATTATTTCTTTGCTTACCAAAGCAGCATTGTATTAATCTACCTGTGGAGTTGATTCAATCAAACACTATTGCAGTGTTAAGTCAGATATAACTCTTTGATCCCTTTCATTCACATGTGGCTGTTAGAATGTGGGAGAATAATGTTATCAGCTCCAGCAAATAGATCAGTAACTGATATTAATGATCACTGAAATATATTAAATAAATGTCTGTAATGAAACTATAAGTACCCCCCTGCATCATATTCAGGGGCGTAGCTGGGTATATTCAGAGTGTACGCCCGTTGTAAGATATATTTTGGGACTATACAGCAACAAGTACCACGTGATAAAATAAACTAATAAAGGTTTTATGCGAGCGAAGCGAGCTAGAAAAAATCATAGTGACTGATCACCTTAAGCAATAGACCACATATACTTGTTCTTTACTTTATGATATTCACTAATTACAGTACTGATCGAGCGAAGCGAGTTAGAAAAAGTACTGATTTCCTGAGCAGCAAGCAATATATACACGTTCTCTTCTTGGTAGTATTCACTTATTTCAGTTCGAAGCGAGCGCAGCGATCTAGAAAAAAAACACTGTTTACCTGGGCAGCAGGCCATACATACACGTTCTGTACTTGATTGTATTCACTTATTACAGTACGGAGCGAGCGCAGCGAGCTAGAAAAAACACTGTTTACCTGGGCAGCAGGCCATACATACACGTTTCCTCCTTGATGACATTCATTTAAATTACTGTACTGGGCGAGCAAAACAAGTTGGAAAAAATACAGTTTACCTGAGCAGCAGCCCATATATACACGTCCTCTTCTTGATGACATTCATTTATTACAATACTGAGCGAGCGAAGCAAGTTAGAAAAAAACTGTTTAACTGAGCAGCAGGCCATACATACTCGTTCTTTACTTGATTGCATTTACTTATTTGCAGTACTGAGTGAGCGAAGCGAGCTAGAAAAAAACTGATTATACCTGAGCAGGAGACCAATACATGCAATTTGTATGCTCAGTAAAATATTGAGGGAGCGTAGCGAGCTACAAAAAAAGATTATTTTGGCAGGCACGATCTCTATCAGATGGTTCATTTTGAAAACTAATTAGCGAGCGAAGCGAGCTCGTTTTTTTCTAAAATATGTCCTGAATAAAAAAAGAAGAGCCTCCAACATAAAATTTTATGCCTAACCCTAGTGAGGCATCGATTTTTATTGCATTTTTGAGTCAGTTTATTTTTTCATTTTTCTAATGAAGCGTACGCCCGGGCGTTTTTGTTTTTTGGCAATAAATGTTACAAGTATAGTTCACTTGGGATTTTGCAGAGGTTTTGTCACATGATTGGCACAGAAGTCGGATTTGCGGACTTGCACAAAGCATTGCAATACTTTGGTAAGGTATAATATACAGATGTACATGGAGAAAATCATTCTGCCTGATTAGGAAATCAACCAAGGAAAAAACCATTTATTCATTTATCAGATAATGGTACAAGTTGTTGAGCAGATATAGTTTGTGTTATGTCTGGTAAAGAGGTCTAGTTTTATACCTTCCTACAGTCACTCTGGCTTATCTGCGTTTTAATGGAATTTCAAATTATGATGCCTGTTGAAAACATTGGTATGCTAAATGCATTATTTTACTTTAAAAACCTTGGAAGAGATGACTTATCAGTATAAAATCATTGTATGAAATATTACCTGTTTTTGCAGTCTGATGTTCGTGTCTGTGTTTGTATTTAATATATAAAACATTTTGGAAATTACATTACAAACTAAGTGTTCTGGTGAAAATCACCAGAATGTTGTCAAATGTTTGCATTAATAATTTTCTCTTTATCACATAAATCACGGTGTGGGAGTGTAATAAAGCCCATTACATAAAAACAATATTACACCACTCAATAATATCATAACAATGCAAATGAGGGGGGGGGCTAATCACTATTAAAAAATGAAATATGGCCGACCATGATTTTATCGTCAGCGGTACAGGTCAGATCGATAGACAAGGCGAAAATCTAAATGAGAATTTACAAAAGCAATTCAATTCAAATATAATAAATAAACACAAACCTTCATTTATTTATTGAACATAGCATAGGCTAACACTTCCTGCAAAATTTAAATGTATTTTGAGTTTCAAAATCGCATTTCTTTAAAATTCATCAATCTCTTTCGGGAAATTCGAAGTAGTGATGACGTCAAAACATAAACATGACGTCACAATGTATGAAACGTTTCCCGATTTTAGTATGAGTATCTTCTCCTTACCCTTACTAATTTCAAGACTGTATAGGGCCTAGTAAAAAGGCCTTTGATGTTATTACCGTTCAAATATAGCCGTCTCGGCTCATCTTCGTTTTCAACATTGAATTAAATGTAATTGAAATACAGTCACTGTGTTGCACTATGTTTAGATGCTCATTTATTCTTAACAGCATTACTCACCTAAATTTTATTCTCTCTTGAGGGGAAGCGGGTCTACTATTTTTAGTTTTTTTTAAAATTTAAATGGCTTATTTTGTTTATGTGACAAAAAGAATCTTACATTTGTGTCTTTCCATATTAAATTTATTAAACTCGGCAGAGCCTCGTATTTTGTCACTTTTATCCAACTTGTTTAATAAATTCAATGTGAAAAGTCACTCATGTAAGATCCTTAATATATTGTATGTCACATTTGATAAGAAATTAGCCAGAATATCCCGTGCAGCTTTTTAAACAAATATCAAGAATGATCTTCCTTGGCAAGTTGTCTTGTTTTGCCCATTTCTGTAATTGGGTGGTCTCCCCTTTATTACTTATTATTGGAAAGTTAATTATGATGGGTGTGGCCCATGGAATGGTAGTGTGAATTTACCGGTACATGTCTATGCTGAAAAAATTATTTAATTTTAAAAAACTGTGTAAAAACTTTATCACTTCATCCTGAATCACTTTTGGATTGTTCCTTTCCGTTGATAGAATGCTCTTGAATTTTTTAAATTCTTGAAATGTTCATGAATGTTTCCAATTAGAGTTTATCATTCATGAACTGTTCTTTAAAGTTCAACAGGTCATATAACATAATTTTAATCCACTTTGTATGGAAAGGCTTAACTTAGGTGAACTTTAAATCAGGAAAAAGCACCAGTCAGTTTCTCAGACTATAAAATGCTGTAGGTATAATAGTGAATGTGAGGGTTTGTACCTTCAGTACTTGTGTAATCTCAAACCTTCAACATTTCAATAGATTTGTTTAATGTAACATAGCAAGTACTCTACATCGTAATGGTATGATTTTAATTGGTTGGTACAGATGTATATATACTGGTACTCTAGAGAATTATCATCATCCCTGGCATTACCTGGCAATAATGAATAGAACAATTCTGTGAAAACATTCAACTTTCAATCAGACTAGAGTACTATGATCTTGCTATGGTGAGAAAAGTGGTGTAAGGAGCTTGTATTAATCAGTTTGATCAGCTTTGTGTCTTTATCAATGTGATAACCAAATTTTATGAGTTAATTTCATAACTCAGTGAATATCATGAAGTCTGCCAACATGTGATACACACTGTTCTTAGTTCTTTCTGGATAATCAGATACTTGCAGTGTTATTGATGGTAAATAACTTCATATAAATATAGCTTACATAGATGTATTTAGCTTCCTTTCTGCTTTGCTATCAGTCTGGAACAGTTATCAAGACATTATTAAACTTCTCTCTGAAGATCTTCAAATATTGTTTTATATTTATTGTGCAATTTTCAGGTGAATGTGTTGTGTCAAAATTTTTGGGTATGTTAGCTTTAAACTTGTTACTGTTGTAAGATACTGCTGGTAGTGATGTCAGGTTATGGGAGGATGAATTATGTTGCTAGTTAGATGTCAGGTTATGGGAGGGTGAATTATGTTGCTAGTTAGATGTCAGGTTTTGGGAGGGTGAATTATGTTGCTAGTTAGATGTCAGGTTATGGGAGAGTGAACTATGTTGCTAGTTAGATGTCAGGTTATGGGAGGGTGAACTATGTTGCTGGTTAGATGTCAGGTTATGGGAGGGTGAACTATGTTGCTAGTTAGATGTCAGGTTATGGGAGGGTGAATTATGTTGCTGGTTAGATGTCAGGTTTTGGGAGGGTGAATTATGTTGCTAGTTAGATGTCAGGTTATGGGAGGGTGAACTATGTTGCTAGTTAGATGTCAGGTTATGGGAGAGGTGAATTATGTTGCTGGTTCGATGTCAGGTTATGGGAGGGTGAATTATGTTGCTAGTTAGATGTCAGGTTATGGGAGGGTGAACTATGTTGCTAGTTAGATGTCAGGTTATGGGAGAGTGAATTATGTTGCTAGTTAGATGTCAGGTTATGGGAGAGGTGAACTATGTTGCTAGTTAGATGTCAGGTTATGGGAGGGTGAACTATGTTGCTAGTCAGATGTCAGGTTATGGGAGGGTGAATTATGTTGCTGGTTAGATGTCAGGTTATGGGAGAGGTGAATTATGTTGCTGGTTCGATGTCAGGTTATGGGAGGGTGAACTATGTTGCTAGTTAGATGTCAGGTTATGGGAGGGTGAACTATGTTGCTAGTTAGATGTCAGGTTATGGGAGGGTGAATTATGTTGCTGGTTAGATGTCAGGTTATGGGAGGGTGAACTATGTTGCTGGTTCGATGTCAGGTTATGGGAGGGTGAATTATGTTGCTAGTTAGATGTCAGGTTATGGGAGGGTGAACTATGTTGCTGGTTAGATGTCAGGTTTTGGGAGAGGTGAATTATGTTGCTGGTTAGATGTCAGGTTTTGGGAGAGGTGAATTATGTTGCTGGTTAGATGTCAGGTTTTGGGAGAGGTGAATTATGTTGCTGGTTAGATGTCAGGTTTTGGGAGAGGTGAATTATGTTGCTGGTTAGATGTCAGGTTATGGGAGGGTGAACTATGTTGCTGGTTAGATGTCAGGTTATGGGAGAGGTGAATTATGTTGCTGGTTAGATGTCAGGTTATGGGAGGGGTTGTGTTGATCATTTTAATGTATCAGATTGAATAGTGCCTGTTGTACTTTGGCCATCATCAACATGTTATGTAATATCTGATGCACCCATTAGGAGTTCAATGATGTAAGTAACAATTATATTCATTATTGTAGTTCTGACAATAACTCTACAGTGTTAGACCAATATGTGATTGTTCCACTAATAACATGCTAGGGAAGGTAGGTTGAATTTTAAAAAAAATGCATAAAAGCAGCTTTTCAGAAAAAAAACTATAAAGGCATAATAGGGTTCTCAGCAACTGTTACTTCTTTGACTGGCCTTATCAAGCATAGTTTCAGCTTTCTTTCTTTCTGCAGATTTTGTCAAACCCCTTGCAGGGATGTATACAATTAATTTTGCGCATCAAACTACTGAGAGTGAATAAACGAGTATAAGAATAGTACAAATAAGTATAGAGCAGTATAATTCAGGGGTAAAAGTAAAAGTAGAACAAAAGGTTAAAAGTAGTAATCTCTGATTGATGTAATGTTGGTTTGGCAATTCTTGCTTCATTAAGATGATGGCTAACACTGAACAAGCCAAACATTTTAATGTGATATTTTTGTGATTGTTAATAAGGTCAATTTAGAGCATAATCTCAGGTAACAATGAGAAGTTGAAGGTGATGAATACAGCGTACATACATGTTTACTGACATTGATACCTTCATTATGCACATTGTTCTGTGTGTCAACTTCTAGTGTTGATGTGTTTGAAAAGTAATGATCACCAAGATTAACATCATCTGTTATCTTTTTGATCTGTGAAGATTTTGTTTCACTTTACCATTTGCAACTGTAAAAATCAGTTAGTTGAAATGTATTCCTGCTAGAGTAACAAAGTGCAATTCATGACTTTAAGAGAGAATGATTCATTGGTCAAAATGGCTGTCTCCCAATAACTAAATATAACAATGCATGATTCTCATTATTGTAGATGGTGGCTATATCATTATTTCTGATCTTTCAGTTTGTTATTTTCTCTCGTGCTGCTAGATTTGAATATCTTAAAAGAAGACCTTTATTTGGGGAGTGATATATGGAGCATGAAAACTCACTCATTCTATTGTTGCCCTACTTACCGTGCTTTGATTCACTCTGTGAGAAACAACTAGATGATTCATTTCACATTTCTCACTTAACATTGTAGTAATGTTTAAGTACTTCATCATTAGAATCATAATACTGGCCCTAATTGATTGTAAAATGTTTGATTTATTGTTAACCAGTTAAACAATGCTCTCACTTAACTTATGAAAATTGTGTTAACGCTTGGTTTATGTTTGTTTGCAATCCCACAGTCACTCATTCATCCCTGCCTCCAACTTCAAGGGAAGTGCCTCATGAGTAAAACCTGATGCATTCCTTTGTCATTGCTCTTTGTGTGCCTCTTGTTTTAAAAACAATTGTTTTGGTGATAGTCTAACAACCTTAGATGACAGTGTACATTGTATAATACTTGCTGATTTGGACATTAATTTAGTTTTGGTTGGCTGCTATTGTGGAACAGCATGTGCTATATTAGTCAGAGACTTTGTTTCTTTAGTGCACATGTGATGATTATTTTACCAATAAAGGCATGTCAGTTATTTTACCAATAAAGACATGCCAGTTATTTTACCAATAAAGGCATGCCAGTTATTTTACCAATGAAGGCATGCCAGTTGTTCTACCAATGAAGGCTTGTCAGTTGTTCTGCCAATGAAGGCTTGTCAGTTGTTTTACCAATGAAGACATGTCAGTTGTTTTACCAATGAAGGCTTGTCAGTTGTTTTACCAATGAAGACATGTCAGTTGTTCTACCAATGAAGACATGTCAGTTGTTCTACCAATGAAGACATGTCAGTTGTTCTACCAATGAAGACATGTCAGTTGTTTTACCAATGAAGACTTGCCAGTTGTTTTACCAATGAAGGCTTGTCAGTTGTTTTACCAATGGAGACATGTCAGTTGTTCTACCAATGAAGACATGTCAGTTGTTCTACCAATGAAGACATGTCAGTTGTTCTACCAATGAAGACATGTCAGTTGTTTTACCAATGAAGACATGTCAGTTGTTTTACCAATGAAGGCTTGTCAGTTGTTTTACCAATGAAGGTTGCTGTGTCTGTTATTCTACCAATGAAGACATGTCAGTTGTGTTACCAATGAAGGTTGCTGTGTCTGTTATTCTACCAATGAAGACATGTCAGTTGTTTTACCAATGAAGACATGTCAGTTGTTTTACCAATGAAGGTTGCTGTGTCTGTTATTCTACCAATGAAGACATGTCAGTTGTTTTACCAATGAAGACATGTCAGTTGTTTTACCAATGAAGGTGTGTCAGTTGTTTTACCAATGAAGACATGTCAGTTGTTCTACCAATGAAGGCATGCCATTTATTTTATCAATTAAGACATAATAGTTGTTCTACCAATGAAGACTTGTCAGTTGTTTTACCAATGAAGGTTGCTGTGTCTGTTATTCTACCAATGAAGACATGTCAGTTGTTCTACCAATGAAGGCTTGCCAGTTATTTTATCTATTAAGGCATAATAGTTGTTCTACCAATGAAGACATGCCAGTTATTCTATCAATTAAGACATATTAGTTGTTTTACCAATTATGGCATGTCAGTTGTTATACCAATAGGGGCATGTTAGTTGTTTACCAATTAAGGATTGTCATTATTAACTTTTGAGTTTAAGTGAGGTTTTACTGTGTACATGTTTGACAATATTTGAACAGACTTTTCCCAGCACATCACTGTCAACATGAGATTGAATATTGATGCATTACTTAAACAATCCTTATTGTAATTATGTTAAATACTCTGCATTGTGGTATATGTAAAAACACGGATGTCTATAAAGGTTTTGTTTCAATGATAAAGATTGATAGAGTTACATACAGACCACCAAGTAAGAAAACCACTTGAGGTAACCTTGTATTTAACTCATCTCAATTAATGAGATTTTAATTAGCCAGTACTCTAGTTATCAATATATCTGCAGTCAATGCTTGCTGTTTTATTTGTAAAATCTAGATCTGCCTGGAGTAGTTTGAAGTTTTCTGCATGATTATTTATCATCTCATTTAATCTTTAGATTTACTAGGAAATATAAATTTGTATCTTGGTATGATATTAGCATGGTTAAGATGCATTTGATTACCCTGTGTTGCATGTGGATACGCAATAATGCGGTTGATTTATGATGAAAATATTTAATATGTTATAAAAGTAAAATATTGTATGATTTTATTGCTGTCTCCAGAGCATGTACACTTCCATGATTTTTGTATGTAGTGTATACTGTTGCAGTATGTTATATGAACCGTATTAGGACTGCAGGTAGTGATGTCTTCTTTTTTTATAAAAAGTTGTTTTATATACAATTGTCTCAATCTATACCATCTTACAGTGCTTTCATTCTTAGATTCTGTACTCTTTTATACAAGTTTGTTCATATAATACCTCCTGCTAATATCCACCTAGATAGTTTATGTGTAGAGTGTCCACTTTGAGTGCAAACTGTAGCTACAGGTCTCAGGTATGATGCAAGCAGTAACATTATACTAAAGGTGTTTAAACTGATTCAGACAGTCATCTTTCTTACCTGACACTCAGTATTATTAGTTTCATGTAATATAATGGTTCATACAGTATCTGGCACTCAGTATTATTAGTTTCATGTAATATTTGGTTCATACAGTGTCTGACACTCAGTATTATTAGTTTCATGTAATATTTGGTTCATACAGTGTCTGACACTCAGTATTATTAGTTTCATGTAATATAATGGTTCATACAGTGTCTGACACTCAGTATTATTAGTTTCATGTAATATAATGGTTCTTACCCCGCCTCTGACAAATTAGTAGCTAAATCAAGGAATGTGATTGGTCCATTGCCATCACGTGGTGACACAATATCATCCCATACCGGGTCAGTAAAAATCAATACCGGGTGCCCACGTGATCAATACCATGTCAGTAAATTCAATACCGGGTGCCGACGTGATCAATACCATGTCAGTAAATTCAATACCGGGTGCCCAGGTGATCAATGCCTAGTTCGACTAGCTATCGGCCGCCATTGTTTTCGTCGCATTGAATTCTTTTTTTAGCAGTTTTTGGTTAATAAACGGCTTTTTTAAAGGCACGAACTATGATGACAACGAATTTTAATGAATCAAATAAAGTTTGATGATAAGGGCTGTTTCGTAATAACATCTCAATCATCGAACGTTAGCAAACTTACATGACCGTGTCACTAGCTTTTCCGTGTCACTAGCCCATTAATTGCAAGCGTTTGCGATATTTCCAAGCGCCTATTGGACATTGAAGATGTTTTAAGAATCGTCGAAAATAAAGGTGAAATTTTCATTTAAATAGCCGATTTATCCACGACAGTACTCGATCTCCGAGGAAATTGGGCTTTAATAGACATTACAATGATATCAACACTCAGATCATACCAGCTTCTTGAGCGTAAGTAGGTTACAATTTGTTCCACAACCAGTTGCTCATGAGTCATGGTATCACTATGTCAACAATCCTATGTCTCAATGTAGCTTGTCAATGCACTGTTTTAATATAAGATTATTTTATAACTGTGTAAAAGACTTTTGTATCAGTCAAGTTTCATCCACATCACCCCACCCTGGGGAATGGTCGGGATTTTGAGTCGAAACCCCCGGCCTTCCACGACCTGCGGGTAAGCTGATGGTAAAATTTCCGGTATTTCTCCCGACAACTAAATATTGCCCCTTAGCTATTGGTTCGCAGAAAAATTCTCCTGATCTGCGGGAAGCTGGTCGGTACAAAGACCAATTCCTTGAATTTAGTGGTAATTTTCTTGATGTGGTCTTTTATGGTGGTTATAATCCGTTTTGAATGGTCATCGACAGGGTAAATTCGTTGCATGGTCATCTAGTGACCTGGTACGGGATGATACATGGTCAGTTAATATCGTACCATGACTCGGCTTCGCCTCGCCAGGTACGATATTTACTGACCATGTATCATCCCGTACCAGGTCACTAGATGACCATGTAACTAATAATACAGTATCTGACACTCAGTATTATTAGTTTCATGTAATATAATGGTTCACACAGTATCTGACACTCAGTATTATTAGTTTCATGTAATATAATGGTTCACACAGTATCTGGCACTCAGTATTATTAGTTTCATGTAATATAATGGTTCATACAGTATCTGGCACTCAGTATTATTAGTTTCATGTAATATAATGGTTCATACAGTGTCTGAATATAATCTGACTGCATACTCTCTATAATTATGACTTAAATACAGTTTGACCAGTGGAACAGACTTCAAAACCATTGTTTTTGTACAGCATCTGTATTTGCTATAGATATATTGGTAAATCCATCTTACCCTTGATGTTTATAACAAACATACCCGTACACTTGTTGTTATTTATCAAAAGATTAAAGAACCTGTCCAAAGCAGATATTGTCCATCTTCAATCAAGATTATTTTTCTGTCTGAGTTAGACATAAACCTGGTTTATCTTTCAAGAACCTCTTTATTTATTTCTTGCAGACAAATCATTCTGCTGCATCTGGTCTGTGTCCAAACTGACCACTCAAATAAATATATTTAATCATTTCTTATAGTGATTATCTGCTAGATCTAACCTGCCAGAATAGCTCTGCTGAAAAGTCCAGGAGCTGTCTGGCAATATGACAAGCAGAAAATAGCCTCTGGGATTTTTCTTAGGAATGATTGCAGCTGATGATGAATGGTGTTAAGGAAGTGGAAAATTAGTCTGATGGCTGCGTCTCTTCTCATCATGCTATAAAGTTTATTGCCAAGAACTACAAGACCATGTTAACATTTCTTTCTGTTGTGTTTTTATGAAGATAGAATGTTTTAGATTTTGTTTATAGGTTGTTGAAATGTCTATAACCATCTGGAAGTAAAATGCTATCTTGTCTTGTATAATATACAGGGCATAGCAAACTTAGGTCATACATGTTTACTGACTGTAGTAATTCCAGGATATTTAATATTAGGGAAGGGAAATATGTTCTGAATCAGGTATTTAATAATATATTAGGGTGGCATTTTGGCTGCATGAGTGGATAGCACTATCCACTATCTAAATGGAGATCCTTCAGGGGTTGAATCTCAGCTGGGGTACTGATAGTTTCAGTCCCCCCAACTAAAGATAAAATGGTAAGTAATCAATGGTAGTCCCACATGTATGGGTACTATGATACACCAGGCAAGTTAAAGAACTAAGGTGTGTCTTATTCAGACAGAACTGATAGTGACACACCTAGTCCTAAATGTATCACACAACTGTCTCTCGGTCATTTGCTAATATAGCAATGCAAAACAGAATGACCACTGTTTCAGTCCATAGCAAATAACATTAATGAATTTATTAGATTATTTAAAGGTTTGCTTTGGCTCTATTTGCAATATTATATTGTCTTTAAATATGAAATTCCTACTGTATGTTTTGGGGCACCATTACCAGAATATAGAATACAGAATACAGAAAAGTTTATTCGGCTTAAGCATTACCAGAGATTACCAGAGATAAGAATTTCAAGCCTATATTGATCTACCATATGATAAAGCTCGAACTGTATAAAGAATTGTTGCCATTTCATAAGTGACTTGATCATTCAATTTAATCAACTTCAACACAGATTATAAAGTGAAAAAAAAAATATTTATACACCCAGCACCTGCTCAGGGTGTTGTGCACTATGTTTTGTGGTGTATCTGCATATTGAGGTATAAATAAACAGTTTAGTATCGGGGTTCCGGTTTGAGTTTTCTTTCCATTCAAAACAAACTGTGAATCTCTGCATGAAGCATTAAAATACCTGGTTATAAGTTCATACATTCAGGCAAACTAAAATGCACCAACTTACACCTTGAGCTGCATTTTGTATAAAATTGATGACTTCTTATGATAGCTCAGAACATATCTAAAGATACATTGTATTATGTGGTAAGTTTGGAAAACATTGTCCCTTGACACGAAACTTAACTTGTCTGACTTCTTCATATAATTGTGCCATAATTGTACCGGGAAAACTGCAGTGGGTGATACAAATTGTAGTGCTGCAGAATAAATTGTTTAAGAAATATTGTTAACAAATCATTGCTGAAACAAGTCTTTCATGGGAAGAGTTTGCCTCTCAGCACCTTTGGAGAAAATATTAAACATACCAACAAGATTTCCATGAATTATGCAGTCCACAATTACATCTTTGTTCATTAATAATGCTCATACTGTGCAAATAGTGGTTGCATATTGGAAGAATAGTGGTTGCATATTGGAAGAATAGTGGTTGCATATTGGAAGAATAGTGGTTGCATATTGGAAGAATAGTGGTTGCATATTGGAAGAAAGAACTAGGTTAATGTTGCCTATCTTATCATTTATATTGGTTTTCACAAAATCCCCGTCTGAACCACAAAACTATCAAGTATGAAAAAAGTTCACATTTTTTTGCAAAATGTATTAGTCATTAAAACCACAAACTTTGCATGACAAAGATATATTTTAGCCTTATATATCATTAGTTATTGAAATCTATATATCTGTGAAACAAGAGAACAAAATCTCTTTAAACCATCAGCATATTGCAGTCGTCTACTGTGGTTTCATTCTATCGCCATTGGGCATGTTCGGGTATCTTTTTAAAGGAAGACAAGTAAAATCTGATTTAGTACTGGTGGTATATAATAGGTATGGAGACATTAGAGGATAGGTCTATCAGTTGAACTGTCTATGTAGATAAATCATGTGCTATTTTGGAAAGAAAAAGTCACGAAACATGTCATGCCGTTTGTACTGATTATAATTATCATGAATCTTCTAACAGCCCTTCCTGACAATCAGAACATTATACTAACCTGAAAAGACGGGATGTTGTTAGATCCTAATGTAACTTATCTTATAAAGGGTAGGATGAAGTGGTTCACCTAATGTAACTTTAAATATCTTATGTAAGGTAGGATGAAATGGTCTACCTAATGTAACTTATCTTATGAAGGGTAGGATGAAGTGGTCCACCTAATGTAACTTATCTTATGTAGTGTAGGATGAAGTGGTCCACCTAATGTAACTTATCTTATGTAGTGTAGGATGAAGTGGTCCACCTAATGTAACTTATCTTATGTAGTGTAGGATGAAGTGGTCCACCTAATGTGACTTATCTTATGTAGTGTAGGATGAAGTGGTCAACCTAATGTGACTTATCTTATGTAGTGTAGGATGAAGTAGTCCACCTAATGTGACTTATCTTATGTAGGGTAGGAGGAAGTGGTCCACCTAATGTAACTTATCTTATGACTGTAGTGTAGGATGAAGTGGGCCACCTAATGTAACTTATCTTATGTAAGGTAGGATGAAGTGGTCCACCTAATGTAACTTATCTTATGTAGGGTAGGATGAAATGGTCTACCTAATGTAACTTATCTTATGTAGGGTAGGATGAAGTGGTCCACCTAATGTAACTTATCTTATGTAGGGTAGGATGAAGCGGTCCAGGAGAAATGAAATAATTGATACAACAAACAACATGGAATAAAATGCACAAAAACACA
The DNA here is from genome assembly GCA_963678985.1 of Spisula subtruncata. Classification (NCBI taxonomy): domain Eukaryota; kingdom Metazoa; phylum Mollusca; class Bivalvia; order Venerida; family Mactridae; genus Spisula; species Spisula subtruncata. Next base: position 25,546,605 of record OY787661.1, read on the forward strand.
AAAAAAGAAACAGAGCAGTCAAAAGGTACAAAAACACATTCATGCACAGCAATAACAGATCTAGTATGATTGACAATGGCATTCTGAATATTCAGGTGATAGCTTGATCACGGCCTGTCATGGCCGTCCTGTATGCACAAAATAAATAATAGATGTTTATAGTATAGCAATATCTTCAGGTATAGACTCTATGTCTTGTATTGAAGATATGAATAGGTGCATGATTTATAAAAGCGCTGAATGTGATTTTTCAGTTTTATGTCTTTGTGCTATTTTAATCAATGAAGTCCTACATGACTGTTTACTGTTCACATTTCATGTCAAACCTTGATCTCAATGACTTACCTCTAAATGATTATTTGAAAGGCTGTTTATTTTAGGTCATGCATAATGCATTTCAATGAAAATTTGCTAATCATGCACAATTTTATTTTGTCTGATTTTTGTCGCATTATTCATATAATTATATTTAGTCTGTCTGGTACATTAATATATTATGTGCAAAAAAGTTCAACATTTTCTACAACACTTGACATTTGAGTTGTAAAGTGAGTGCCTTAGTGTTTATATACCCTACATTAAGAGTTATTCAAATAAAGTAATTTATATTATGTATGAAATCAATTACAATCTCATTGAAACCATTTGAAAAGATGTTTTCATTACTTCCTTTTAACAAATAAATCACTTTTTGTAATCACATTAAAATGGAACTGGTTTTAAGATTGTAAAAAACGTTGAATTCAATTTTTTGTCTAGTAGAGGTCAAAACTTCAAATACGATTTAATAGTGCTTAAAGTGTATAGAGCTATATTCTAATAGTCATTCAATGTCAAAATAATGACTTGCGTTGTTTTTAGTATGATACTAGACAACATTAAGTGCTAATTAAAACTTTAGATGGGTTCTGTGTTCTTTGATTCAATCATAAAAAAATAGTCGATTCTTATAGTTTCATAGGGTGTTCTAGAACACTTTTTAGATCAGCTGACCACGAAGTGGTCATGGTGAAGTTTTTTCATACCGAGATGTCCGTTGTCGTCGTCCGTCCGTCAACAATTTCTTCAAATGACTTCTCCTCTTCCTCCTAAACCGTTTGGCCAAATTTGATAAAACTTTACAGGAATGTTTCTCGGGTGGACCTCTACCAAAGTTGTTAAAAAATTTCCAATCCGTCGCATAACTAGGTCACATGGGCTAAAAAATAGATTTTCAAAAAGGAAACTTACAAAATCTTCTTCTCTGAAACTGTAAGGCTTAGAGCTTTCATATTTGGTATGTCACATCACCTTGGGGTCCTCTACAAAGATTGTTCAAATTATGTCCATGCGGTCAAAATTGGCCCCACCCCGGGGCCCTTAGTTTTACATAGAGTTATATAGGGAAACTTTAAAAATCTTCTCCTCCAAAACGGCTGGGCCCAGGCCGTTCATATTTGGTATGTAGAATCAGCCAGAGGTCTTCTACAAAGATTGTTCAAATTATGCCACTGGGGCCAAAATTGGCCCCACCTCGGGGTCACCAGTTTTACATTGACTTATATAGGGAAAATATATTAAAATCTTCTTGTCAAAAACTACAATGCCTAGAGCTTTGATATTTGGTATGTAGCATCATCTAGTGGTCCCCTACCAAGATTGTGCAAATTATGACCCTGGGTCAAAATTGGCCCAGCCCTGGGTTCACTGTTTTACATCCCAAACCAAAATCGCAAGCTTATTTTTAAGCTAGCGGCAAGCTTGCCACTAGCTTGCAAAATAGGATAGCGCAAGCTCGTATTTGGAACCATTGCGCATGCTTGCGCATGCTTGCGCAAGCATGCGCAATCTTATACCGCATGCTTGCGCATGCATGCACAATCTTATACCGCATGCTAGTTTCTTACAAGCTTGTGCAAGCTCGTATTTGGAACTATTGCGCAAGCTTGTGCCAGCTTATCTTGCTAGCATGCGCAAGCTTGCGCCAGCTTATATTGCAAGCTTGTACTGCAAGCTAATTTCTAACAAATTCTTGCAAGCTTGCGCACGCTAGTTTTTAAAAATACTCACAGTACATTATCCGAAAAATTTGTCCGAAATATTGAAAGTTTCAAGTACAAACTGGAACATGCATTGCTGCTGATTTAATGCATCATAAATTTAAAACAACAAGTATTAAAGTTGACCACAAATAAATTTTACCTTTTGGGTGTTTTGTTCATTTATTTCACCATCTTAAAAACAGGAAAAACAAAAACAAATTTTTTCTAACAGAAGATAAACCATGTGCTGCCATCAGTGGTTGTTTACTGTGAGACACGTTCAGGAAATATGAGGGCCTATAAAAGTAGGCCCAAATTTTAGCCCCATTAACAAAGCCTCTTATTTGTTACCTGATTTTAAAATAATTTCTCAGTAATATTCCTTTGGGTCAAAGTCAAAGAGGCAAAGTTCAAAACTGGGTCATTTGGGGTCAAAAACTAGGTCAATAGGTCAAATCTTGTGAAAAGTTCATGAACTTCAAAGTTCATGAATAATTCATGAACTTTGAAGTTCATGAAAGTTACATGAATAATTCATGAACTTTGAAGTTCATGAAATCTTGTTCATGAGCCTGACAGAGACTTCATGAACATGGAGTTCATGAACATGAAAGTTCATGAACATCATGTGTCTGTTCATGAACACTTCATGAACACTTCATGAACACTTCATGAAGTTCATGAAGTGTTCATGAACTCATGAATTTTTTTTCACAGGGGATGTTGGACCAGTGCCTCAGTATAGGCAGCTTATGACTTACAGCATAATGTGATTTCTGTGATTATTTTTATTTGTCACCTAGCTATACAATTTGTATCCAAATGTAGGTTTAAAATTTTATGATATAAAACAAATGTAATATATATAAATATAAAATGTAGATTCTATATAAATAACTCAATATTAAAAAAATATATAATTCAGCAAAATAACATGATTATATGGCTTCTATGCAAAATTCTGGTTATTTTAAATCCTTGAACAGCATGATTTTATTAAAAAATATAACAGATACTGTTTTTTGTAACTTTTTCCAGGTTTTTGACTTAGACATTTTCCGGAAAAATGCATGCACATATCAAGAACAAAATTTCTAAGTGTTGAACTTGACAAGCTTGCGCATGCATGCAAATATCACGCTAGCTTGCATTAGCTTAAGCTGGTTTTGGAAAATGTTTGCGCATGCTTGCGCAAGCTATATTGCTACCTAGAACAAACTTATTCTTAAAGAAACTAGCTTGTGCAAGCTTGTCACTAGCCTGCGACAAGCTAGCGGCAAGCTTACATTTTGGTTTGGGATAGACTTATATGGGGAAAACATATAAAAATCTTGTCAAAAACTACAATACCTAGAGCTTTGATATTTGGTATGAAGCATAATCTAGTGGTCTCCTACCAAGATTGTTCAAATTATGCCCCTGGGGTCAAAATTGGCCCAGCCCTGGGTTCACTGTTTTACATAGACTTATATGGGGAAAACATATAAAAATCTTGTCAAAAACTACAATACCTAGAGCTTTGGTATTTGGTATGAAGCATAATCTAGTGGTCTCCTACCAAGATTCTTCAAATTATGCCCCTTGGGTCAAAATTGGCCCCACCGGGTCACCGTTTTACATAGACTTATAGAGGGAAAACATATTAAACTCTTCTTGCCTAAAACTACACTGCCTAGAGTTTTGATAATTGGTATCTTGTGGTTTTCTACCAAGATGTTCAAATTATTCCCTTGGGTGAAAACTGAACAGGGTTTCATGTATAATCAGGTGAGCCATATTGGGCCATCATGGCCCTCTTGTTTATGAAAATGGACAGTTTGCATGTCCAATAAATCACAGAGAGAGTTTCTGTTAAAACTGAAGCGAAAAATGATCGAATGGATATGAAAGCATAATTGTTTTTCAGTTTTTGAAACTTATAAAAAAAAAATCTTCCGATATAGCTCTATACACAAGTTTAATTGGATGTTTTTGATTACCTTCGTTCTAAATATTTTAACTTTTCTGTATTTTCAGATGTTGAATAATATCACTAATGACCTTGACCTACTGTTGTCAGAGTTTTGTGAACTGCCTTATGGTGAGCCTGGTGAACCCCCTCCAAACAGAAACCGACCAATGAGGAGCATGTGGTAAGTGTAACTTATCTGCTGCTTCGCTCGAACATAGGTCTTTCAATGGTGTCTCCACCATAGTACACTATTTGTCTGACAGTTGCTGGTCCATTGATGGAATTTCTGGCCTGTTGGTAACAACATAACTATTGATATACAAAGAGCAGTAAATGATTTCTTTGACAACTTGGTGTTCATGCAGTCTGTGCTGCAAATGATGCCCGCCATGTACAGTATAGTACCTTACCAGTAAATGTGGTTATCAGCATGAAATGATAACATAGGGACCAGATAGTATCGTGTATTTTTGCATTCACAGTTGCATGAGGTGATCTACCATCATGGATGTATCATGTATGTGTCTTTGTGCCCCAATAATAATATTGAAGTTATAAAAATATCTATTAAATGTTCACTTTGGCATTATGACCTAACATCCATTGTTATATCTGTAACAGTATTAATCAGAATAAAACATTAGAAAAACAGCATTATTAAACATACATAAAGTATCGTTTATCAACATTGTCCATTGTTTTAAGTAGTTTTATGAAACTAGGACATTTTCATCGTCAACATTGTCATATATTAAAGTGAGAGGGAAAAACTGCCACAAAAATATTTCCCCCTGTTACAAATTACAGTGTAAAGAATGTTGGAGGACATTTTGTTGATGTTACTAGGGATGAGATCTTGTTATATAGTTGTAAAATCAAGTTGTTGCTCATTTAGCATAATAAAGAAGTGTGTTAGGATGGGATGTTATGGTATGCATACAGTTGACATGTTAGCATTCAGTTAGCTGACTCCTGGGATTTTTAATAGATTGAACATCTACTTGACATTACAGGTAACCCAACAATTTTCTTTGTTTAATTTGTCATCTAGACGAACCATTAGTGTCACTGTAAGTGTTGTGGCGGCCAGTGCTGAATGGTTTGTTACAAAATTAATGATATCTCAATTATGGAGGTTTCAACACCATTTCATGTACATATAGATATAATTGATCATTCTGAAGTTCAATTATGACATTATGGCAGTGTGAGAATTTGAAAAGTTATTTCATTTTGTTCATAGAATTTATATTAATGGTTTTCTGCTGTGCCTATGACAATACTAGTTTAATATCTGTGAAGTCTGGAGCGTAACAAAACTTAACTTAACTTGAAGTCACTCATGATATTGATATTTCTTGTATGTTTCCCCTGTTTTGTTGATATTCAATGTGGTTAAGTGCCCGTCAGTTTCTGGTGTCCAATCAGGTTATGATGATGTTAACACACCAGAACTGATTGACATTATCACCCTATGCTACAGTATGTATGCTACAGTATGTATGCTACAGTATGTACGCTACAGTATGTATGCTACAGTATGTACGCTACAGTATGTACGCTACAGTATGTACGCTACAGTATGTACGCTACAGTATGTACGCTACAGTATGTACGCTACAGTATGTACGCTACAGTACGTACGCTACAGTATGTACGCTACAGTACGTACGCTACAGTACGTACGCTACAGTACGTTCGCTACAGTATGTACGCTACAGTATGTACGCTACAGTATGTACGCTACAGTATGTACGCTACAGTATGTACGCTACAGTATGTACGCTATACGCTACAGTATGTACGCTACAGTATGTACGCTACAGTATGTACGCTACAGTACGTACGCTACAGTATGTACGCTACAGTATGTATGCTACAGTATGTACGCTACAGTATGTACGCTACAGTTTGTACGCTACAGTATGTACGCTACAGTATGTACGCTACAGTATATACGCTACAGTATGTACGCTATACTGTATGTATGCTACAGTATGTACGCTACAGTATGTACGCTACAGTATGTATGCTACAGTATATACGCTACAGTATATACGCTACAGTATGTATGCTACAGTATGTATGCTACAGTATGTACGCTACAGTATGTATGCTACAGTATGTACGCTATACTGTATGTATGCTACAGTATGTATGCTACAGTATGTACGCTACAGTATGTACGCTACAGTATATACGCTACAGTATGTACGCTATACTGTATGTATGCTACAGTATGTACGCTACAGTATGTACGCTACAGTATGAACGCTACAGTATGTACGCTACAGTATGTACGCTACAGTATGTACGCTACAGTATGTACGCTACAGTATGTACGCTACAGTATGTACGCTACAGTATATACGCTACAGTATGTACGCTATACTGTATGTATGCTACAGTATGTATGCTACAGTATGTATGCTACAGTATGTACGCTACAGTATGTACGCTACAGTATGTAAGCTACAGTATGTACGCTACAGTATGTACGCTACAGTACTTACGCTACAGTACGTACGCTACAGTATGTACGCTACAGTATGTACGCTACAGTACGTCACTACAGTACGTACGCTACAGTACGTACGCTACAGTACGTACGCTACAGTATGTACGCTATAGTATGTACGCTACAGTACGTATGCTACAGTATGTATGCTACAGTATGTACGCTACAGTATGTACGCTACAGTATGTACGCTACAGTATGTTCGCTATAGTATGTACGCTACAGTATGTACGCTACAGTATGTACGCTACAGTATGTACGCTACAGTATGTACGCTATACGCTATACGCTACAGTATGTACGCTACAGTATGTACGCTACAGTACGTACGCTACAGTATGTACGCTACAGTATGTACGCTACAGTATGTACGCTACAGTATGTATGCTACAGTATGTACGCTACAGTATGTATGCTACAGTATATACGCTACAGTATATACGCTACAGTATGTATGCTACAGTATGTATGCTACAGTATGTACGCTACAGTATGTACGCTACAGTATGTATGCTACAGTATGTACGCTACAGTATGTACGCTACAGTATGTACGCTACAGTATGTACGCTACAGTATGTACGCTACAGTATGTACGCTATAGTATGTACGCTATACTGTATGTATGCTACAGTATGTATGCTACAGTATGTATGCTACAGTATGTATGCTACAGTATGTACGCTACAGTATGTACGCTACAGTATGTACGCTATATTGTATGTATGCTACAGTATGTATGCTACATTATGTACGAGGGGCGTTTCAAAAGTTCCAGGAAATGTGCTCTATAAAGTTTATGTTCAAATTACTTCAAACTTTGCATTTAAAAAGAACAATTCATGATACATATTGTACCATGAATCAAACACATGAGTGTGTGTTGTACAATATGGCTCTGCTGCCATAGTAACGTCAGTAATGGCTACCTGGGGCAATTTTTAGGTGGCATCGTAGAAATCGCCAAACTAACCTACGCATTGCTCCAAACCAAACAGCTACCAATTAACAATGACCTAAAATTATTGCATGGAACATTTGCGAAGGGAGGTATAACATCATTTTGGTCAATTTATGCCATAGTTTAAATAGTCCCACTGTTGTGTTCAGGTTTATTTGTCGCCATATTGGAATCACCCGTCAAATGTCAGTAAATCATTGAAATTTGACCAGGTTTTGTCTTTTGGCAGGAAAATTAAGACTTGAACCAATGGAATTTATAAACACTGCCTATTAAGAACGTTGTATGTCATTGTGCAGGATGTATGAATAGTATTAACGCTTCCAGACTGCCAGTAGTACTGCTGCATATGATTATAGGAAGGTACGGTATGTTTTGAATCAGACGTTAGACGTTACGTTGGGCGTTTCTGCTTGATTTTGTGACACTTTCGAATACTTTGCAAACGGACCCTGGAAGTGCATACCTTCAAGCCAGGCATTCTTTTAGAACATAAAACATTGTTGTTATTGTAGCAGGTGTATTTTGTGTGTCATTTGACTGACTGAGTAAGATTTAGTCAGAACATGTTAATAGCGTACGGTCCAAATATAACATTGCCCCGGGTAGCCATAACTGACGTTACCATGGCAGCCGTGTCATTTTGTACGGCATACCCTCATGCGTTCAATTCATAGCACACCATGTATCATGAATTGTTCTATGTAAATGCAAAGTTTGAAGTATATTGACCATAAGATAGATACAATAGAGCACTTTTCCTGGAACTTTTGAAACGCCCTACGTATGCTACAGTATGTATGCTACAGTATGTATGCTACAGTATGTTAAGTTAAATGTATTCATGTTAAAATAATTGCTGATATTACATTTCTTTCTGAATTTGTGATATCCTTTTATCAGCATTTGCTTTGAATTTTGCATGTTCTTCACCTTTTGTTACTTCATGCAGAATTTGCCAAGGCTGTCATAATTACTGATTTAGTGTTTGTTTAATGATGAAGTTCAAGGTCATGTACAGAAAACAGTAATCTCATTATCAGCTTAGATCTCAGATTGTCAATGAAGATACCATGAACATTGATAATAGACATGTGCACAGTGATAACCTTCAAAGTAGGTCAGTGTGTCTCAATGATATGAATTGATTATACCCAAATGTCAAGGTCACTTCAAGGTCATTTATTGGTATCCTTGTATACAGTGTGTAAACAGTATCCCATTATCAGTATTTTATTAATCATACCTTGCCAGGAGTCATGAACATTTCTAATGTCTGCCCATTAGGTAATTAGTGTTTATAAACGTTACAAGATATCAGATAATATGCCCTACTGTCAAGGTCATATCAAAGTATTCTTGTTTGGCCATGTAAATACAGATCACCGAGCAAGGTGATATTCAGTCATGTGTTTACTATGGGAAAGTAATAGTTTTCTTGAATCACAAGTAAATAGTCTCATTAACAAAAAACCTGAGGTATAACCTTATCATGTGATCATCATGCACCCCGCTAACATGATTTACCACAAAGTTAGAACTACCTGCTATCAGTATGTTGCTCTTTTATCATAATGACAATCATGTTGGTCTGAATTGTTTTGTTTCTGGTTACATGCCCAAAAAGCATGGTAGCTAGGATCAGGAAAAATGGAATCATTTAGGACTGCTTTACATTTTATGGTACGTTGGAGTTCTGAAAACCAACAATATTTTTAAGCCACATATACAGAATGCATGAATAAAACAGATGATTACTTGCAATAACAATAATATATAAATATACCACAGGGAGTTATTGTCATAAAACCGTATCTGTTTAAATAATGATGTTACTTTCATGATGAGATGATAGAAATGATACAGGTCAATTTTCAAAAAAAATTTCAAGTCCGAAAATCGTATATACCCGCAGATGTTATTTTATTAGTAGAAATAAATGCATCATGAATCTAACAAAGGGAGACTATCAGTATATGCCAAAAGAGTTGTTTCCCTTTTTAAAGTCTGCTGATTATTTAAACATTTACACGTTACAATGTCCTTTAATCATCATTACAAACACGTCAATTCATTAAAATTACATATAAACTATCAATACATTAACCATGTATTCAATACTAAGTTAGATTTATGAAACCAGATTCAAAATATTGACTCGAACATACCTTAAACGCAGTTTGAGTTGGTTTATTGTTCTTTGTACGGAGACTAAATACCATTACAAAATCAATACGTGGTAAATAGTCCTAGCGAAAATAGACTCCGCCTTCAAAAAGAATTGTATAGTATTGGGGGGCGGAGCTTATTAACAGGATCGATAATACGATGCACTGCAAACATTGTGATTCAGTAATTATAATGTTAATAAGCGCGTGCATGAAAACGTAAACAAACAAACTATGCTACTCAAATGCGTTGCACAACGAGTCCCTTGGAATGATTGGTACAATCAAAATTACCTTTGAAAGCCGTATACTAAAGTGAATTTTACTCAGTAACTCTTCTCAAACAAAACGGAGTTACTTCGCTTGTGGTTCATACGCTTCGTCCTGAATTGTGACCGCTCAAAATGTACCACAGACTCATAGTTTTTTAAAGCTGCTTTCGTAAAGAGTACGCTTGTTAATATACTTATGTATTTTATCAAATATTTAAATTACTGAAATATATAATATTTTGGACATTTCATGTTCCGAGTTGAGTAAATATCGTCAAACTATTTTCGATAGGTGTAAGGATGTGTATATGTGTGTTTAGGTCCACACCACTTTCGGGGTGATGACTCTAGAAGACGATTCAATGAAATGCCTTCCAAGTAGTCTTGTAAGCTGTTTTCGTAAAGAGTACGCTTATAAATACACTTATGTATTTTATCAAATATTTAAATTACTGAAATATATAATATTTCGGACATTTCATGTTCCGAGTTGCCCGAATATTGTCAAACTATTTTCGATAGGTGTAAGGATGTGTATATGTGTGTTCAGGTCCACACCACTTTCGGGGAAGTGATGACTGAATACGAGACGATTCAATGAATCGCCTTCCAAAAAGTGTGTACTTAGAACATTTGACTAGTGTATAGTATGAATGATGTTTTCTATGTAATCAGAATAAAACTATCCTAGGTTACCAGGTTACTGTTCCCTTGTATGATGTGTGCTGTAATATTACACATGTTGGTCACAGCTTTCATATTAAATGAAGAAAAAAACAAACAAATAGAAATCTTGACATTTTATTTTACTGTTAATCATGATGATAGAGTTAGCTGTGGGGGTGGTATGTCCTACTGACCATGAATTGATTGTTATTTAATTATTAATAAAGTTTATAACTGGTCGAGGCCAGGTCAGAATGATATACAAGGTTGTTTTATAATTCTGTCTTGCCACTGGCCATTTATGTATGTTTCCTTAATTGTCTTAAAACAAATAATTCAATTATTATTTCTTCTTTCCCTGCAGATATTATTATCCCTGTGCATATTTGTCTATACTCAGAGATAACGGGTTACTTCAGGTATTTAACCTGTCGTTGCACTTAATATGAGCGAAATTAATTACTGATTGGACACTGTAAATTGACAAAATTGTAAGTCAGTCATTACATTTACGTGTTTGTGTGAGTAATTTGTATTTAATTACCTGTTGGTGTGACATACATGACACGTTTATTGCTGATATACCAGAATGATGACATCACAAGCAACGTAGTGGTAAGTTTAGTTTTTTTGTTTTTACAAAGTCATCCCTGTCATGGTTAGTGTTTTTGTTTGATCTTCATTGATGGATTAGTTAGTGAACTGTTTGATTCACATTCTATTGTCATGTGATCAGTGTTTGTCTCGTTAATTGTTCTATAGTTGTGTTTGTGTGTGTGAACTATTGTTATAAGAAATGTGACCAGAATCCTCTTGGGACGTGTATTTTAAGTTTAAGGAATGAAAGATTTTTTAGAATTCAAATTTGGAGTTATAAAATGGATGAAATCTGTGACAAGAATGAAAATGTGAGTATGGATGTTAATATGTGAGTTAGATGACAATATTGATGACTTATGTCACCTGAAGTCCTGAAGGCTGATGTACGCAGCTGATGTACACTGCTGATGTACAAGGTAACTTACTGGGGTCTAGTCTGGATGATGTATATAGCTGTCCTCTTTGTTGCCTACCTATTATATCCTGAATCCACTCAATTAGTTAAGTACTTTACACATATTATAAGTACAATGACAGCCGGCTGTACTAGTGTCTTACTCTATGACTTGCTGTATAACGAGATTTCAAGCTCTAGTTTAAAACATATTCTCCACAAAAATATTAGGTTAATCTGACGTTTTAGCTCTTTGATTGTTACTGTTACAAACTCAGAATAATTCATTTGTTTTGTGGTGCCAATGGCAAGTCCAGCCTCTCGTGTTATTTACCTCATAGACATGTAACAATAATTGAGATGAGATTCAGCTGAAGTTGAGATGCTTCAGACAATTGGGACCAGATGTGTTGTAACTTGCTGTCATGACAAAAACACCAGGCAATCATCACTTGGACTCCTAGTTATCACTCTATGATTGTCCTTGATGATTTTACCTTGCTGGACCATCAGAACTCGAGTAGCATCTATCATCATATAGGTCTGTGTTCAGGCTAGCATCTATCATCATATAGGTCTGTGTTCAGGCTAGCATCTATCATCATATAGGTCTGTGTTCAGGGTAGCATCTATCATCATATAGGTCTGAGGTCAGGGTAGCATCTATCATCATATAGGTCTGAGGTCAGGGTAGCATCTATCATCATATAGGTCTGAGGTCAGGGTAGCATCTATCATCATATAGGTCTGTGGTCAGGGTAGCATCTATCATCATATAGGTCTGTGTTCAGGGTAGCATCTATCATCATATAGGTCTGTGTTCAGGGTAACATCTATCATCATATAGGTCTGTGTTCAGGGTAGCATCTATCATCATATAGGTCTGAGGTCAGGGTAGCATCTATTATCATATAGGTCTGTGTTCAGGCTAGCATCTATCATCATATAGGTCTGAGGTCAGGGTAGCATCTATCATCATATAGGTCTGTGTTCAGGGTAACATCTATCATCATATAGGTCTGTGTTCAGGGTAGCATCTATCATCATATAGGTCTGAGGTCAGGGTAGCATCTATCATCATATAGGTCTGAGGTCAGGGTAGCATCTATTATCATATAGGTCTGTGTTCAGGGTAGCATCTATCATCATATAGGTCTGTGTTCAGGGTAACATCTATCATCATATAGGTCTGTGTTCAGGCTAGCATCTATCATCATATAGGTCTGAGGTCAGGGTAGCATCTATCATCATATAGGTCTGAGGTCAGGGTAGCATCTATCATCATATAGGTCTGTGTTCAGGGTAACATCTATCATCATATAGGTCTGTGTTCAGGGTAGCATCTATCATCATATAGGTCTGTGTTCAGGCTAGCATCTATCATCATATAGGTCTGTGTTCAGGGTAACATCTATCATCATATAGGTCTGAGGTCAGGGTAGCATATATCATCATATAGGTCTGAGGTCAGGGTAGCATCTATCATCATATAGGTCTGAGGTCAGGGTAGCATCTATCATCATATAGGTCTGAGGTCAGGGTAGCATCTATCATCATATAGGTCTGTGTTCAGGGTAGCATCTATCATCATATAGGTCTGTGTTCAGGGTAGCATCTATCATCATATAGGTCTGTGTTCAGGGTAACATCTATCATCATATAGGTCTGTGTTCAGGGTAGCATCTATCATCATATAGGTCTGTGTTCAGGGTAGCATCTATTATCATATAGGTATGTGTTCAGGGTAACATCTATCATCATATAGGTCTGTGTTCAGGGTAACATCTATCATCATATAGGTCTGTGTTCAGGGTAGCATCTATCATCATATAGGTCTGTGGTCAGGCTGATAGAAGAGCTGTGGTTGGTTTATAGTGGATCAACAGTCAGGTCAAGCTATTATTAATGGTGTGTAAGGCTTATAGTGAATCAACAGTCAGATCAAGCTGTTATTAATGGTGTGTAAGGTTTATAAGGATCATTCCACCTTCTTTAACTTCGGATGACTTCTAAAGGTCTTCTAGTATTGGTGCAAAAATAGAAATATTTGTGGATTTAGCCACATTGTTGACTGTATTTAATTTATTTAACTGGACCAAACTTGGGTATTTATTCTAAAGTCTTGTTCTGTATGATATAATTTATCTTGTTTGTATATTTACATTTGATATAGTGAGTATAAATGCAGACAGTACTAGCGACCATTGATACTACAGTGAACTGATAAAGTCATAGCCAGAACATGAGGACAAGATTTATCAATGTTAAGACTAACTGTCACCAAATGCCAATTATCATGTGGTTGGAGCAAAACAAATGTATCTGCTTGTTTGATTATATTCGGTTAGAGTGATGTGGCTTCCTTCCTATGATTGAAATGTTCACATACCAATAAACATGAATAATATTAAGCTTCTGTGTTTTGAACTTAAGTCAAGGACACATGACTGCGTTTGTGTGCTATTTTTGTATTGGTCAAATATTTTACAAGGCAGATTGTCATTGGCTGCATTCCACTGGATGGTTTGTTTATAACCTTTCACAAACTTGGAAAATAAACATGAACTGGTCATCATTCTCAATGGTTTTATGGTATTACTGCAGGTTCAATTTGCTATTCATTGTTTTAGTGTAAACAAATTAACTTGGTCCTGAGAACCTCTTTGCATGATTATATTATGACAAGCTACGTACATCAATGTTGTTGTATAGTAGATTCAATAAGTAATACAAAAAGGGAACTATCCCGTTCCATAGAAAAGCGGTGTTTACCGTTAACTCAAGTTTACCCAGTAGACATAGATACACTTAGTATACCTGCCGAACGACTAATGTTTATATACGATTCTTGTTTAATTTTGAAAAATCTGTAAAAGTTGTGTTTTTATAATGTTTTTATTACAAATTGGTTGTTTTTGTACTTTATGCATGGAATAAAGTATGAAATCAAATTATAAACAAGAAATCAAATGTTAAATTATTCTAATAGAAGGTATGAGGAGTAGGTTAATGTGTTAGCACTATAATAGAAGGTATGATGACCAGGTTAATGTGTTAGCACTCTAATAGAAGGTATGAGGAGCAGGTTAATGTATTAGCGCTCTAATAGAAGGTATGAGGAACAGGTTAATGTATTAGCGCTCTAATAGAAGGTATGAGGAACAGGTTAATGTGTTAGCGCTCTAATAGAAGGTATGAGGAACAGGTTAATGTGTTAGCACTCTAAAAGAAGGTATGAGGAGCAAGTTAATGTGTTAGCTCTCTAATAGAAGGTATGAGGAACAGGTTAATGTGTTAGCACTCTAATAGAAGGTATGAGGAGCAGGTTAATGTGTTAGCTCTCTTATAGAAGGTATGAGGACCAGGTTAATGTGTTAGCACTCTAATAGAAAGTATGAGGAGCAGGTTAATGTGTTAGCACTCTAATAACAGGTATGATGACCAGGTTAATGTGTTAGCACTGTAATAGAAGGTATGATGACCAGGTTAATGTGTTAGCACTCTAATAGAAGGTATGAGGAGCAGGTTAATGTGTTAGCACTCTAAGAGAAGGTATGATGACCAGGTTAATGTGTTAGCACTGTAATAGAAGGTATGAGGAGCAGGTTAATGTGTTAGCACTCTAATTGAAGGTATGAGGAGCAGGTTAATGTGTTAGCACTCTAATAGAAGGTATGAGGAGCAGGTTAATGTATTAGCGCTTTAATAGAAGGTATGAGGACCAGGTTAATGTGTTAGCGCTCTAATAGAAGGTATGAGGAGCAGGTTAATGTGTTAGCACTCTAATAGAAGGTATGAGGAGCAGGTTAATGTGTTAGCACTCTAATAGAAGGTATGAGGAGCAGGTTAATGTGTTAGCACTCTAATAGAAGGTATGAGGAGCAGGTTAATGTGTTAGCACTCTAATAGAAGGTATGAGGAGCAGGTTAATGTGTTAGCTTTCTAATAGAAGGTATGAGGACCAGGTTAATGTGTTAGCACTTTAGTTCATTGATCTCACGGTAATTTCCTCAATATGTTTGGAATATCTCGTAAAAATTATTATCAGTTTGTTCATAATAAGTATGTTTATTCAGTAATAAGAAGGAGATGTTGTAGGGTTTCAAGTAGACCAGTCTTGAGAGCTTTCATGATTATAAAACATCTGCTGAAAACGTTTGAAGTACATTGTACCAATAAGTTAATATTCTACTTGTTCTCCCACAAAGAGATTGAGGGTCATCAGACCGGCAGTCCATCATGATAGTCTGGTGACAGAGCTGATCAGCATCATGTGCCAGAGTGAGGGTCATCAGACCGGCAGTTCATCATGATAGTCTGGTGACAGAGCTGATCAGCATCATGTGCCAGAGTGAGGGTCATCAGACCGGCAGTTCATCATGATAGTCTGGTGACAGAGCTGATCAGCATCATGTGCCAGAGTGAGGGTCATCAGACCGCCAGTCCATCATGATAGTCTGGTGACAGAGCTGATCAGCATCATGTGCCAGAGTGAGGGACATCAGACCGGCAGTTCATCATGATAGTCTAGTGACAGAGCTGATCAGCATCATGTGCCAGATTGAGGGTCATCAGACCGGCAGTTCATCATGATAGTCTAGTGACAGAGCTGATCAGCATCATGTGCCAGAGTGAGGGTCATCAGACCGGCAGTTCATCATGATAGTCTGGTGACAGAGCTGATCAGCATCATGTGCCAGAGTGAGGGTCATCAGACCGCCAGTCCATCATGATAGTCTGGTGACAGAGCTGATCAGCATCATGTGCCAAGAGGTTTAAGGTTGAATCCAAGATACATCATGGTATTGGTTTAGCACTTTAGTTTCAGTGCAATGTAATTTAAAACCTCACACATTTGGCTTATATTAACTTGTTGGTGGTTTGTGGCAAAAGGAAAGAGCACTTAGTTAGTTAAATGCTTTCAATATAAGTTACATCAGTCATGTCTCTTTAATGCTTTACTGCTTCCTTATAAGGCTACTTAATTGTTGAGAAAATTGCTGTTTGCAAACCTTAACCCTATTTAAGAGTATGTGAGTTAAAGGGTTGATTAACTGAAATTGTTCAGTAATAGAATTGGCTTCTAAACAGATTAATTACTGATTGTAATTATATCTTAATTCTTATAAAATTCCTCAATTAATGTTGATGTTCTTTTTTCTAATTACCGATTTTTTCTCTGCCAGCTTCGTAATTATTGGTATATAAACATGATTTAATCAAGGTATATGTTAATTAAAGGTATATGATAAATTCTGTGAGATTAGTTAAAGGTATAATAATGAGGTTACTATCAGGACTGGTTATGCTGACTGATATACCCAGTACACCTGTGGGTTGTAACCTCCTAGTCATTGACCTTACAAGTAGGAATGAATGATTAGTTGTACATAGGTACAATGAAGTATAATTCAATTATTATATCCATTCAAGTACTATATTAACATTATTAAAGTTAAATGTCAACATTATCCAGGGTTTAGCCTTTGGTGATTTTCCCCTCACTCCTTAAATGAGTTTATAATGTCGAGTGCTTTGTAAAGGTATTAATTACTAATATTAGACTTTATTGGGGTCAAAGACCTTATTAAAGAAGGGCGACCTACTCAATTATGCTAACATGACATTCTATATGTACTCCAAGATTTTACCAAAAAAATACCAAATGTGAAGTTTTGTACAATGATGTTAACTTTAAAGTAATACAGATTCAAATCCAAATGATTATGTATAGCACAGCAGAGCCTGAAGTTGGCAGTGATCATTGTGTGGAATATAGCTGAAAATGTGTGCCTCCACTAGTATTTGAACATGGCTTACCTCATTAGATGGCAAGCACACTAACTACTGTTTACAATCTATGCTATATTCGGTGAATACAAATTAGATTATAGTAAGTCATAATCTGGTTGAAAAAAATAAGACACTACAATAAATGTTCTGACATAGTATTTGTTGGATCATCCTGCTTAAGGATAACCTTGTAAATTCACTTATAATAAGACGAAATATCTGAATGCATCCACAGACCACAACATGTACATCAAATACTCTTTGCTATTTGTCAATCTGGCTTTTGTACTAGTATAATTTATAAAACACTAATTATTATCAAGGAAATAACATAAATTTATAAAGCATAACAGGCAATTTGCTCAGCCCTCCCCCTAGGGTATTATAATAGTTGGACCATATAAGGCAATGATTCATAATTTATATGAATATGGTTATGATTATATACCTTAAATACCTTAACTGCTTGTTGGTTCATTAGTATACTATTCTTGTCATAAATGACATTATTTGTTTATTAATTCGTGTGGTTAATTGATTAGATATTTATAGTATTTTACATTATATACTATACAATAAACCAGTCATGTATATGACAGTGTGACAGTGCACTGCAAGGATCTGTATTAATGCCTGGCTGTATTACCATGCAGGAGTGCATTAATAGATTATATGGAAGATGGGAGGGGACATTCTTGTCAGCTGAGATGAACTTCTCATGAGGCACCTGTGTTTACAGGTCATGAAATCCTTAATGGGGTTAACCTATTTTAATCAGATACAGAAGTAGCATTTCTGAATTTAGGAGTATAAAGCGTACAAAGCGTGCCATGCAGTACTTTGATTTGATAGTTACAATGTTTATACAGAAAATAAGACAGATATGGGCCATCCAGGTAAGTTACAAAACCAATTTAGAATTGTTTACTTTCATCATGTCAGAACAGTGTAACCTTTTGCCCTGAAAATATATATCCAGTAATCAAAGCACTGATGATAATGTGTGCCGAATATAGCCTTGATATGCAAGTCAGCTTTCTGCTGCAATATGGCATGTATACCTGTATCTGGAAGCACTAAAATATCAAAGTCCTGAGGGTATGAATATTTAGGCTTTTACATGTATTATCAAAGTACTGTATGGAAAAATATAGTATCAAAGTGCTGAAAGTATTATATGGAAGCATGCTTATCAAAGCACTCAGAGTATTTGAGGGAAGTGTTGCAGAGCTTGGAGACATCAGGCAAGTCAAAAACGCATCTAGCTTCTGTCCTTTTGTAAATAGTTCCAATCATATTGAACTAAATATGTTACTGTGGTCATGCAAAGTACACTGTGACATGTAATGGAATTTGACATCAAAGTATTAAAATATTAAATGTAAATAGTTCAGAATTAATATTAAGTTTGTGTTTCGTTTAAATTACATTAAATAGGTCTTGTATTCAATGTAAATGGAGTTAATCGCTGTAAATAACTGTAATATTTAAATTAAATTCAGTTTGTAATGAAAATCAAAATATTAATATCAAAGAACCCATACTCTATCTGCCTTATGAAGCATTAAAATGTGACATGTGTATGATAAATGCAACAGTATACATGTATATGGTGAAATGTCGGTGAAATGTATATGTATAATACACTGACAGTAAGATGATATACGTAAATAAACCAGCATCAGGTATCATTATATGGGAGGTTGATATTATCTACATGTAAACTCTCATCTAACTTTTAGTTTCACTATCATTGTTGTTACACATGGCTTTTGGTGAAACTTTATGACAGTTTAAGCTGTACAGGATCTTTAAATACAAATGTTTGATGGAGATTTATGTCCTTTGTGTAGGTTATGGACGGTGCTCACACACACTCTTTCCTGCATGTTTGCTACCAAAATCTGCACCATGCAGCATATTCAAGCTGGCATGATCTTCGTGATCAGGGATTATACTTTCATGGAATTTGAATCAAATGAAGTGCATTGAACTTTTTTTCTTTTTGATAATAAAATTCTATAAATGTATCTGACATTACTCTTTTAAATGATGGTGTTTTCGATGCATATTGACTAGAGATGAGAACAGATGATAAACAATGTACAAAGTGTAAGCTGTTATACATGGAGATAGTTGAACTAGTAATGGATATGAACACCTTTTGTATAAACATAATTAGATACATCGAGTGCACAGACCTGATTTTTACATGCATAACATTTACTGTCCAAATGAATTAAGTATATATTAATCTACCTGTGCAAATAAAAGTTATCTATTTATATTTTATGGTGCAATGATGATTTGTTACATATTTGATAGAAATGCAGTGTCTATATTTAATACAAATTCTGAGAATTTTCACCGGTTGCATAGCAACAGATTTTGATATTCAGCATCAGAGAATGATCTGGAGATAAAACATTGTCATATATGGTGGTGACATTAAATATTGAATGTAGAATATAATCACAAATTGTATGGAAAGCTTATGATGAAATGTCTGCTATAGTTTGATGGCTGCTATAGTTTGATGTCTGCTATAGTTTGATGTCTACTATAGTTTGATGTCTATGATTCTATAGTTTGATGTCTAAGTTTGGTAATTGATCACCAACAATATGAATGCTGGATTATCTTATTACAGACGATACTCGGCTGTCCGGTAAGTTCTTACATATTTCAACCAAATATTGAAGTTATCTGATTGACAATTTTAAATTGTAAAAACATACAGGCACTGTCTTACACTAGCATTCATATGATTTCTCTATCAGTTTTAAACAGCTACAAGTTGTGGTAAAGGGTTTTAACTTTAATATTTGTGTTAAGTGCTTTGATCAATCAGTTCTCAGATATCTATATACTGTCAAATTAATGTTAATCAAACTTGTGTTTTATAGAATAACTGTCACCACAATTATGTAGACCTACCCTAGAAGACATGGGTTTAAAGCCTAGCAAGTTTAACTTTATTGATTGAGTGGTTGCTTGCTGTGCTCACTGGTTTGAAGCCCTGGTGAGATGTTTGAGCCTTGACAATTTGACTAAAGATACACTGCAGCTTCCAGCTCATTTGTCCTAAGTGCATCATTGCAGTTTGATTGATGGGAAGAAGTTGTCAGTTTCTTGCAGTTGTAAGACAGGTTGATAGTACTGCACACATGTTAAGTATACCAGGTGCATTTATCTAGTCCAGTCAACATATGACACCACAATGTAAGATATATGTACTTGGTTTATTTGTATTTTCTGAAATACAATACCTAATAGTTTAGCTTGTCTGGTCTATGGTATACCTTGCTGTTCATACAGTTACCTGGTCTATGCTAGACCTTGCTGTTCATACAGTTACCTGGTCTATGATATACCTTGCTGTTCATACAGTTACCTGGTCTATGATAGACCTTGCTGGTCATACAGTTACCTGGTCTATGATAGACCTTGCTGGTCATACAGTTACCTGGTCTATGTTAAACCTTGCTGGTCATACAGTTACCTGGTCTTTGGTAGACCTTGCTGGTCATACAGTTACCTGGTCTATGATAGACCTTGCTGGTCATACAGTTACCTGATCTATGCTAGACCTTGCTGGTCATACAGTTACCTGGTCTATGCTAGACCTTGCTGGTCATACAGTTACCTGGTCTATGATATACCTTGCTGGTCATACAGTTACCTGGTCTATGATAGACCTTGCTGGTCATACAGTTACCTGGTCTATGATAGACATTGCTGGTCATACAGTTACCTGGTCTATGCTAGACCTTGCTGGTCATACAGTTACCTGGTCTATGATATACCTTGCTGGTCATACAGTTACCTGGTCTATGATAGACCTTGCTGGTCATACAGTTACCTGGTCTATGATAGACATTGCTGGTCATACAGTTACCTGGTCTATGGTAGACCTTGCTGTTCATACAGTTACCTGGTCTATGATAGATCTTGCTGTTCATGAAATCACCTGGTCTATGGTATACCTTGCTGGTCATACAGTTACCTGGTCTATGATAGACCTTGCTGGTCATACAGTTACCTGGTCTATGTTAGACCTTGCTGTTCATGAAATCACCTGGTCTATGATAGACCTTGCTGGTCATACAGTTACCTGGTCTATGATAGACCATGCTGGTCATACAGTTACCTGGTCTATGACTGACCTTGCTGGTTATACAGTTACCTGGTCTATGATAGACCATGCTGGTCATACAGTTACCTGGTCTATGATAGACCATGCTGGTCATACAGTTACCTGGTCTATGATAGACCTTGCTGTTCATACAGTTACCTGGTCTATGATAGACCTTGCTGGTCATACAGTTACCTTGTCTATGATAGACCTTGCTGGTCATACAGTTACCTGGTCTATGATAGACCTTGCTGTTCATACAGTTACCTGGTCTATGGTAGACATTGCTGGTCATACAGTTACCTGGTCTATGGTATACCTTGCTGTTCATACAGTTACCTGGTCTATGATAGACCTTGCTGGTCATACAGTTACCTGGTCTATGATAGACCTTGCTGGTCATACAGTTACCTGGTCTATGATAGACCTTGCTGGTCATACAATTACCTGGTATATGATAGACCTTGCTGGTCATACAGTTACCTGGTCTATGATAGACCTTGCTGGTCATTCAGTTACCTGGTCTATGATAGACCTTGCTGTTCATACAGTTTGCATTTGACCATAGATGTATGTTTGTTGTGTGAAACCTCATATACTGAAGAATAGGATTTGATGAAATTACTCAAATGAACACAAGTTATTATTACCATTTTGTTATGTTTGCTTCCTCAGTATTCACATCATGTCTGTGTGCAAATATTGCTGAGGGTTCCTCAGTATTCACATCATGTCTGTGTGCAAATATTGCTGAGGGTTCCTCAGTATTCACATCATGTCTGTGTGCAAATATTGCTGAGGGTTGTTCAGTATTCACATCATGTCTGTGTACAAATATTGCTGAGGGTTGTTCAGTGTTAACATCATGTCTGTACAGTACAAATATTGCTGAGGGTTCCTCAGTGTTCACATCATGTCTGTACAGTACAAATATTGCTGAGGGTTCCTCAGTATTCACATCATGTCTGTGTGCAAATATTGCTGAGGGTTCCTCAGTGTTCACATCATGTCTGTACAGTACAAATATTGCTGAGGGTTGTTCAGTATTCACATCATGTCTGTGTACAAATATTGCTGAGGGTTGTTCAGTGTTCACATCATGTCTGTACAGTACAAATATTGCTGAGGGTTCCTCAGTATTCACATCATGTCTGTACAGTACAAATATTGCTGAGGGTTCCTCAGTGTTCACATCATGTCTGTACAGTACAAATATTGCTGAGGGTTCCTCAGTATTCACATCATGTCTGTACAGTACAAATATTGCTGAGGGTTGTTCAGTATTCACATCATGTCTGTACAGTACAAATATTGCTGAGGGTTCCTCAGTGTTCACATCATGTCTGTACAGTACAAATATTGCTGAGGGTTCCTCAGTATTCACATCATGTCTGTACAGTACAAATATTGCTGAGGGTTGCTCAGTATTCACATCATGTCTGTACAGTACAAATATTGCTGAGGGTTCCTCAGTGTTCACATCATGTCTGTGTAGAAATATTGCTGAGGGTTCCTCAGTATTCACATCATGTCTGTGTAGAAATATTGCTGAGGGTTGTTCAGTATTCACATCATGTCTGTGTAGAAATATTGCTGAGGGTTGTTCAGTATTCACATCATGTCTGTGTAGAAATATTGCTGAGGGTTCCTCAGTGTTCACATCATGTCTGTACAGTACAAATATTGCTGAGGGTTCCTCAGTATTCACATCATGTCTGTACAGTACAAATATTGCTGAGGGTTGTTCAGTATTCACATCATGTCTGTACAGTACAAATATTGCTGAGGGTTGTTCAGTATTCACATCATGTCTGTGTAGAAATATTGCTGAGGGTTGTTCAGTATTCACATCATGTCTGTACAGTACAAATATTGCTGAGGGTTGTTCAGTATTCACATCATGTCTGTACAGTACAAATATTGCTGAGGGTTGTTCAGTATTCACATCATGTCTGTGTAGAAATATTGCTGAGGGTTCCTCAGTATTCACATCATGTCTGTGTACAAATATTGCTGAGGTGAGCAATCTATAGGACCATTGTGGCATTCTTGTATTTCATTGAACCTGTTACCTGCAGCTTCTACATTATAAATATATATTCATACTGTTATATAGTTATGAAGTGTAATTTAAATTACCTGTAATGCATTTTACAGACCTGTATGATATTCATTATGTTAAATGTTTTTATGTACATTAATTTCATACCTCATTTTCAAACATCATACTGGAATCATCAGCTATTCGTTTATGTAACACTTTAAGAACCAAAAGCTGTCAAACGTAGAGAAAAGAGCCATCACTTTTCTTTAGATTTATGGCGAATATATCTTCTTATTGAAGCCAGAGTGCTAATCAGTTTCGGCATTTAATAATATCTTATCTGTATTCTCAGTGGAACAGAAAGCTTCCGTACAAATGATTGTTGTCAGTTTGTATTTAATATGATGACTTTTGTGTATTAATGTGATAGATAATGGTTCTTTTATGTAGATAATATTCTTTGGTGTAAAAGAGAGTTGATGACATAATAGATACAGAAGTCATCAGTTATATTGCTCATGTTATGTTTTTTGTTCCGGGTACATTAGCCAGGTACATTAGCCGAGTTTGCAAACTCAGATTCGTTGTATTATTGCTGACATTTCTCTGCAGTCAATGTAATTAAAAGCTTCCTTTCATTTATTTTGCATCAGTTGTTATTTTAAGCATCATTTTGCAACTTAAAGAAATGACTATAACTCTAAAACTTTAATTTTGACTTCAATATTTATACTTGATCCACCTTGATAGCCTAGTGGTTGTGTCAGCATCCGCCTAGCTGTTGTGTCGGCATCCGCCTACCCGTTGTGTCGGCATCCGCCTAGCCGTTGTGTCGGCGGCATCCGCCTAGCCGTTGTGTCGGCGGCATCCGCCTAGCCGTTGTGTCGGCGGCATCCGCCTAGCGGTTGTGTCAGCATCCGCCTAGCCGTTGTGTCAGCATCCGCCTAGCCGTTGTGTCAGCATTCGCCTAGCGCTTGTGTCAGCATCCGCCTAGCGCTTGTGTCAGCATCCGCCTAGCGCTTGTGTCAGCATCCGCCTAGCGCTTGTGTCAGCATCCGCCTAGCGGTTGTGTCAGCATCCGCCTAGCGCTTGTGTCAGCATCCACCTAGCGGTTGTGTCAGCATTATCCATTTAATTGTTAAATGATTTTTAAAAAGAAGTCACTGATCAAGTTAATTGAGCAATTTAATACAATCATGGTGCAGTAGTCAATTAAACAAGCACCTGTTTTATGCAGCTTAAATATTTTTATGTGAGCTGTTTCTATATACCTTTATGAAACAGCCACCACTTTATGTCTGTCATATTACTTTTAATGTGTTCCCGTTGGACTTTCTGAAAACTAATAATGTAAGACTGTATTCTTAATTTATATAATCTGCTTACAAATCGTATTTTAAACAGGTATTTAAGATCAATGTTTTATATAAATATATCTGTCTGGTTGGCGCTGTTATAACATACATAAATTCAATGTTTTAATTACTGGCATAAAATTTTTAATCCAAATAAAAGTTGGAAAAGTGAAACTATGATAATTGGAACATTTGAAATGCTGTAGAAGTGTAGTGTTGATAAGGAGATATATATTTTACACAGCTCTGTCTTCACTTCACCAATACTTCACTTGTTCCATTTTTACCTTGACACGACTACTTTTTACTGCTTACAGCAATTGGTTATTCACTTATAATGATGTTAGGATTGATAAGCAAGAAAACTATTGCAAAACTTTTTGTCAGCTCTAATTGCTCCTTATTCATATTTAATGGCATTTCAATTGTATATAATCTTTCCATTCTGTAAGAAAAAATCTTGAAGTCTTAAACGAAATCACAGACTTCTTTCTGTGTATTGTATGCACTGAGTTTGTCATGTCAAACATGCACATTGGGCGACATACTTCTACTTTCAAGCTGTGATTTACAGCTGAAATTCTTGCTGCTTTAAACAAAATAGGTGTAAATCAGGGTTACTGCTTCACTTCAATGTAACACAGTGACAATAGCTCCTTTCTTGCGTAAGTTCTTAAGTTCGGCCATTGTTTGTTTTCCCTATTTAGGGCATTAGGACGCGAGTATGTAATGTTACACCCTCAGGTCGTTTGACAGCTAAGATAAAATTTATGCAAAATGTTGTATTTTAAAAGTGCACCTTTATTGATCAGTGCTGATTCTACTAAGATTGTGATGTTTAACTAATTTTGTATTGTTATGTCAATGAAAAAAACCATAATTTTAGCTGTCATACTGACATGAGGTAATGGTGTAATTGATATAATTGCCAAATAATGACTGTTTTACCTGGGCTAGATCCATGCAGGTGGATGGTGTATAATATGGGGGTATCACACTTCACTATTTCGACTCCACATATTAATTACAACAAAATTACAATTGAAATAAAGAAATAGTGACCCTGTCAGTTTTGAGTAAAGCAATATTTTGTGGTTACAATTTAGGTTATTTATGTACAAAATACTGGTGAACCAGTGAAGTTTTATTATAGCAGCCGTACCTGCATGAGTATCTATACCTGTCTCAACTCTGTCATTCAGACAAACTTTGCAATACACTCATTACCTGCATGAGTATCTATACCTGTCTCAACTCTGTCATTCAGACCAACTTTGCAATACACTCATTGATCTCACCCTCGTGTTATCAAACTTGAGGTTAAAAATTGCACTAAAAAATGGCAAATCATTTTCGGGGCATTATGATACAGATACCCTGACCATGTCATAAATTCTTACAGTGTTTCCACTTTAATAGAATTTTAGCTACATAATATTTGTCGAGTACCATTCAATAGAATATTTTCTTTGAAGTCATTCTTACAATTTGACTAAGTGGGATTAAGCTCTTGTTGAATTTTGAAAAAAAAAACGTTTGATATTCTTAATATGCTGACTAAGCATAAAGTATTATAATACACCAAGATCTATGGTAGTTCACCTATATCATGTTTTTAATGACGTGTCATGTTGAAAATTTGGTCCTTAACAGGTTCATTTGGTGGTAAATCCATGAATGAGTAGATAACGAGTCTACATATCCACCTACATCCATTTACATCCTTAATCTACACTTCTCAATCAAATACAAATCGTTATTAATCATTGGCTGACCCCATATTTTGGGATTGGTGTATTTTATCCAGTTAACTATTGTAAGTAACTAGGATAATTATACTAGCAAATCTTTGTCACTGAAACGTAGATATTTATCAAGTTACTTGTTCCCATATTTTTCAAACCTGTCAATTATCGCTAGGTCTTGTTAATTGCCACCTGTTTATCATGCGAAATCGGCAAATTGACTGGTATCTACCTGATCTGGTTATAGATTTCTTACAGTTCTCAATGACTGAACATATTGAGCTATTGTTTGGTCAGTCTTACTAGGTTTACCTATACTTATTGACTTTACTGGTGATATAGTAGTACATACTGGTGCTATGCATTTGTTAGTTAGGAAACTAATGCATTTGTTAGTTTAACTTAACATACAGTATACCTTCATGTTTTATAATATAGTCTGCTGTAGATTTGAGACTCTCTAAGAACTTAACATACATAAGTTAAAGCACAGTGCTTGAAGAAAGTTTATTACAAATTATTTGGCTTTGAAAAATTAATATTTGTTTGATTCACACAGTAATTGCTACAATTAAAGGAAAAATTGATCTAGAAATAATTTCCTGTGTTTTATCTTGTTCACATTATGTTTAAAATTGGCCAGTAAAGTGTGTGTAGGAGATTAAAAGATAGTAAAAATCATTGGATTTAACTTTATCTCTGATATCGTAAGGTAAAAAGTAAGGGCGCAAAATTGAGGTCAAATAAGCGCAGTGATTGAAGAATTCTTTCTGTAAACTTATCGATAGAAGTAGACAATGAAAAATAGCCGAGACAGTTTATAGTATGTGACTGTATGTGTGGTTAATACAGTTCAAGTGAATACGTTCTAGTGTAAACACTGTACCAAGATTCTAGATTGTGAAATCGTGAAAACTTAGGACAACCACCATGCTACCTACGGGACATTAAAAAATAAACATAAGGATAAAAAAAGTAATATATACTACACTTAACAGTGATATTATAATGGCTAAAATGCGGAATGTACATGTGGATATTATTCGTAATTGGTAAGTAATATTATAGCTTTCTCTCTTCCATTAAACCAGCTATAATTTCTATTGTGATATTTAAATCAGCCATAAACATTGGTTTAATTTACCATTTCAAACAGTATAATCACTCTAATGGTCATAAATCAGTGTAATTTGACATACATTGTCAAAATTAAATATTACTGTTTTATTTTACTTCTGTTATTTTTCTTACGATTTGTTTTTTAAAAATGGGGTATTATATTAAATTGGAAAACTCTGTATTTAATTCTTGATTGGCTGAAGGGATCATTATTTCACAAGGAGTTTTACTTCTAGTTTAATTATTCATTTAAATGAGTATAACAATATTAACTGATTGTAATTATAGAAGTTTATTAATTATCCTTACAAATTGAAATTCATAAGAATCCATAAGGGGGAGGTTGAAAAGTGAAAAAATGCATTGAAAACCATTCAAAATTGTAGGATTTTGGTAAAAAACAAGGGTCTCAATAGTTGTATCACCAGACTGCTTATATTTTGTATGCCTAATTGAGTAAATACAGAACATTAATTGTTTGACCATTAATCCTACACCATATAGGGAATGACGTCTAAATTAACAGTTGAGTTTTCAGGAAGAAAGGGTTTGGTTGCAGACTGTGATAACTAATTGTATATGTAGACATGGAGGTGTGATAGTTTAGCACCGACTCCCACATTATGATAATACTTTCACAATATATAACCTATGTATACATTATCAGGAATATACTAGATTGAATGGTGCCACATTGATCAATGACTTGCAATAGATCTATGCTCTGACATATAATGTCATTCAAGTTATATTTGGACTTATTGGTGATAAGTTGTATCCTGTAGTTGCCATTAATGAAGTCAAATGGTCCATAACGTTTTGGTTAAATTTCTGAACCTTACATTTAAAATTCCTGAAGTTTAAGACTTCATAAAGTTGAAACATTAAATACAGCCTGGAGTTTGTACGAACCAATTTACATATAGAACTGTGACATAGCAGTGCTAGGCAACATATAGAACTGTGACATAGCAGTGCTAGGCAACATATAGAACTGTGACATAGCAGTGCTAGGCGTGAACTGTGACATAGCAGTGCTAGGCGTACAAACATCATTGCGGACATTCCTCTAAGTCCTATCTAGACCACATTGATTAAAAAACAGCTTTTGAAAAAATCTAAGTTTCAGGTACTATCATTGTACATAATTATATGATGTTATTGTAATACACAGTTCCAGGTACAATACACAGTTTCTGGTACAATACACAGTTCCAGGTACAATACACAGTTCCTGGTACAATACACAGTTTCTGGTACAATACACAGTTCCAGGTACAATACACAGTTCCTGGTACAATACACAGTTCCTGGTACAATACACAGTTCCTGGTACAATACACAGTTTCTGGTACAATACACAGTTTCTGGTACAATACACAGTTTCAGGTACAATACACAGTTTCTGGTACAATACACAGTTTCTGGTACAATACACAGTTTCAGGTACAATACACAGTTCCAGGTACAATACACAGTTTCTGGTACAATACACAGTTCCAGGTACAATACACAGTTCCTGATGCAATACACAGTTCCTGGTACAATACACAGTTTCTGGTACAATACACAGTTTCTGGTACAATACACAGTTTCAGATACAATACACAGTTTCTGGTACAATACACAGTTTCTGGTACAATACACAGTTCCAGGTACAATACACAGTTCCAGATACAATACACAGTTCCAGATACAATACACAGTTCCAGATGCAATGCACAGTTTCAGTTACAATACACAGTTTCAGGCACAATACACAGTTCCTGGTACAATACACAGTTCCAGGTACAATACACAGTTCCAGGTACAATACACAGTTCCAGGTACAATACACAGTTCCAGGTACAATACGCAGTTTCAGGTACAATACACAGTTCCAGGTACAATACACAGTTTCTGGTACAAAACACAGTTCCAGGTACAATACACAGTTTCTGGTACAATACACAGTTTCTGGTACAATACGCAGTTTCAGGTACAACACACAGTTTCTGGTACAATACACAGTTTCAGGTACAATACACAGTTTCAGGTACAACACACAGCTTCAGGTACAATACACAGTTTCAGGTACAATACACAGTTTCAGGTACAATACACAGCTTCAAGTACAATACACAGCTTCAGGTACAATACACAGTTTCTGGTACAATACGCAGTTTCAGGTACAATACACAGTTTCTGGTACAATACACAGCTTCAGGTACAATACACAGTTTCAGGTACAATACGCAGTTTCAGGTACAATACACAGTTTCTGGTACAATACGCAGTTTCAGGTACAATACACAGTTTCAGGTACAATACACAGTTTCAGGTACAATACACAGTTTCAGGTACAATCATTGTGTATGTATGGTGGTATTGTAATACAATCTGACATCCATTAATGGTTGGTTAAATCCCATGGTTAGCTGTGGGTGGTCATTGATGCAGAATGTCATTTATAAAGTTACCCTTTTGCACTTCAAATACTTTGAAACATTATTAAATAAAGTAAATTGCAATACATGTTACTGTTTTACTATAAGAGCATCTTGCAAACTCCTGCTGTGATTTTATGCTTTGCTTGGTTGTCCTTGACTTCAATGCATAAACAAAACAACTGGCAGTTGCATTGAGTACATTTGATGCACTGGAGTTACACATTGATGTTTTAACCTTTTCTAATGTGTTTCATGCATAAAAAGTACATTATAAGTGCCAAAGATACACTGTGTGTTACATGATTGTTGTGATATTTTGGAAACATTGCTGAAACATCTAAATCTGTGAATTCACTTGTCTGATAAAAGATATTAGTAAAGCCCTCTCTGATGGAATTCTACAATATTCTCACTGATATAATAGTCTGTGACTTCCGTAGATTGCATGTTGTTCATGTTCTATACAGACTGATTGTTCCACCCAATCCCCCTGGCAGTGTCTATTAGTTACTTATTTGCATAGTTTTTGTTAATTACACATTTATTACTCCCTGAGGATACTCAGTTTTTGCACTACTGATCATTGATCACATTCCAACCACTAGAATATAATAAATATCAACTACTTTAACACATCTACCTTGCTCAAATTAATTGTCTGGCATTCGTTTCCGACATAGTATGTTGTCAGGCTACATGTTCTGGCTATGTTTGTTTAACACAAAAAATCACCATGCCTTTGTCAGTTAATGTTTTCTTTTTTATGCCATTTAGTTTTTTTCTCATGATAATCTAGATCCCCACCTGTTTGCGTGTCACAACGAACTCTCTACAGTGGAGGTGATTGTCCTCTTCAAACAGCTGTACCAATATCATTTTTTTTACACAATGTTTTCATTTTCCACCAGATTTGTCATGTAAATATTTGCTTCTGTAACAATTTCTTATTTCTGTTAGTCTTCTAAGTTTACCAGTAAAACAATACTTGTTTTATTGTGTAGTTGTATTAAGTTCTTTTAGCACATTGTAGACTATTTTATTTAGAGGCAATTGTTTATCAATGTATGAAATATGAATCTATGGTACATTTATGTTGAATTCTTATACCCAAAAATTCATTTGTAAATGCAATTTTCTCATAAAAGTCTGCAAAGCTAACAGTAAAATGTAAATTGAACATTAAGACTTGCTAGTATGAAATTATTCCTGACAATATCCGCAAATCCATTTCTCCAGTTTCTGATATTGAATATGTTGATTGGTGATGTGAGACAATGTAATGACCTAGACATTTCCAGGGATGGTAATGGAGGGAAATAGATACAATTCTATATAAAAAGTTGGCTTAAGCTTCCTTCATCATCAGCAAATCAGAATCGAATGTGACAAAATGTCATTATTCTTCCCCAAGTATAGAGCCAACACATTAACTGCAGGTTCTTGAACCTTCCATTAGTGTAATTGAACAGTTGATTTCTTGTCTATAATTCAATTTTAGTCTTTGTTTTCATATGCAGTGAGTATGACAAATATTACAAGATGTAATATAAAACAGTACTCATTGTGAAGTCAACAGAAAATTGATATATTTGCATGAAAAGCTCGTAATATATTCATGCTTCAATATGGAGAACCAGATTGATATGCTTGGGCTTTAAACATGTAAATAATCGAAGCAGTCTCCATTCAGTATCAATGAAACTAAATCTCACTTGGGGCTAAGACATTAAATCTGCTCTGTTAAACTATATTATTTTATTGACATTTAAACTGCAATCACTGAGTTAAAGCAGCAATCAGATGACTGTATTCCCAGCTTCCACCATAAACCATATTTCACACTGGCCATTGTTACTATTGAGGACCATAATGTTTAGTGCAGGACCATTGCATTATGGAACCCCATTGTCTCTTACATGAATTTAATGTAATGTAAGTAGAGGACCGTATTTAATGATAAAGCTCCGTAATACCATGTCAAATTTAGCATCATTGCATTTTAGATCACTGTTGTATTAAATGAGCACCATTGTAATATGGAGCATAGTCATTGCAGTATGTAGCAACAATGGATTAAAGAGAATAATTGTATTATGTTAATACTGATATAATGTTCATGTTCCTCATCTTTATTGTGTTGTATTGTCAAACCTTGACCATAATGATTACGACAAGCTTTAATGATTCACTCACTGTTTACTGTAACTGCTCTATTGGTCCTTGTACCATTGGTCAAGTGGTTACTTGCATAGGTTGGCCAGCAATTAGGACTGTTCAAGGACCAAAGGTCAACCATCTACAAGTTCATGTTTAGATCAGTTACATGTTAATGTAATGGAGATTACTAAAGTAAATACAAACATGGCACTTAGCATACCAAAGTGTTAGAGGTTACTTCAATAATCAGGAAGCATTCTATGTTTATATAGTCAGCACGTCAATGAAAACAGTGTCTTGTTTACATGATTTCTAGATAATTTAACTTTGAAATTTATCATTATATGTCATTTATAAAGTTCAAAATATTCATTAAGCATGATAATCTCTATGGTGTGAATGCTTGCCTGTTATGTGTATACACAGGATCTGTATACCTTGTATCCATTGGACTATGAAGTAGTTGCCCTATGTGAGCTCCATGCACGTGAAGTGATACATGCATTTGGTTATGCCTTGTCTAGCTTCCTGATTGGAATCCATGAATTTATAAGTTCTATAGTTCATTTGTGTAGGTACTTCATTAAGTAGCACGCCCATACACTTTCCAATAACACTTATGTTTTGAGGTCAATTTATTTTGTAGATAAAATTTCAGAAATTGTCAATTATTGAAATAACATAGCTGAGTTGCATGGTGTAGATTGTATGTTATATCTGTACTTATCTGAACATGCCAATTAAATGCTGATGTCTGGCATGGATGTCAAGTTGCTGCGACTTGTTGGGTGAAGCTGCATCAAGTTCAAGTGATATGAAACATGTGTTAATGCATGTTGTGCTTGAATATTTTGCACAGTTAATATACCAAAGAACATTATAAAAAAAAATTATATAGCAAATACTGGTACATTCCAAAGTTCAGGATTTGAGTGAATTATCAAACCTCAAACTTAAAGTTTCTATTCTTTGAGAAACTGTCTAATTTTGCTGGTTGCTTTAATCTACCAGTATTTAGTGCCAATGTAGTGCTTCACTCTGCTTCACTCTGAAGCATGTCCTACAAGACCATTATAATGTGCTAATGTTGGACCAGAATGTCCCATTTACATATTTGTCCTGCATATGATGTGTTTGGTGTTTGCTGAACACTGTATATTGATATAAGTTACTTACAGGAATAAATATTAGATGCCAGATCTGAATCTGAATTCATTTGGGTTCAAAATTGATCTGGTACATAATGCCTCTAGCTGCTGGATGGTGGGCACTTGGGATGTCTGGTGTCCATCTATACAATGTATAATCTGAAACCATACATCAATATCTACTGTTCAACATTTAATACTCACAGTGCAATGGAAATACCAACGGTTGTATTCTTGACATTTCTATGAAAGACAATCTGTATGGTATAATTTAACACTGTTCAAAATGTAAAATCTTTTAGTGGGACATTGTGGGTGTGTAGCTGTTGAGTTGTTTATGATCTGCTGAATATGTTGGGGGCTGTCTACTCTGATGTTGTCTACATTCTGGGTGTGTAGCTGTTGTTTATGATCTGCTGAATATGTTGGGGGCTGTCTACTCTGATGTTGTCTACATTCTGGGTGTGTAGCTGTTGTTTATGATCTGCTGAATATGTTGGGGGCTGTCTACTCTGATGTTGTCTACATTCTGGGTGTGTAGCTGTTGTTTATGATCTGCTGAATATGTTGGGGGCTGTCTACTCTGATGGTGTCTACATTCTGGGTGTGTAGCTGTTGTTTATGATCTGCTGAATATGTTGGGGGCTGTCTACTCTGATGGTGTCTACATTCTGGGTGTGTAGCTGTTGTTTATGATCTGCTGAATATGTTGGGGGCTGTCTACTCTGATGTTGTCTACATTCTGGGTGTGTAGCTGTTGTTTATGATCTGCTGAATATGTTGGGGGCTGTCTACTCTGATGTTGTCTACATTCTGGGTGTTTAGCTGTTGTTTATGATCTGCTGAATATGTTGGGGGCTGTCTACTCTGATGTTGTCTACATTCTGGGTGTGTAGCTGTTGTTTATGATCTGCTGAATATGTTGGGGGCTGTCTACTCTGATGTTGTCTACATTCTGGGTGTGTAGCTGTTGTTTATGATCTGCTGAATATGTTGGGGACTGTCTACTCTGATGTTGTCTACATTCTGGGTGTGTAGCTGTTGTTTATGATCTGCTGAATATGTTGGGGGCTGTCTACTCTGATGGTGTCTACATTCTGGGTGTGTAGCTGTTGTTTATGATCTGCTGAATATGTTGGGGGCTGTCTACTCTGATGGTGTCTACATTCTGGGTGTGTAGCTGTTGTTTATGATCTGCTGAATATGTTGGGGGCTGTCTACTCTGATGGTGTCTACATTCTGGGTGTGTGACTGTTGTTTGTGATCTGCTGATTATGTTGGGGACTGTCTACTCTGATGATGTCTCTCATTTTGATTGGCTCACTAAAATATTTTTTATACAGTGTTAACATTATTAAAATGTTCTGGTAATAAAGTGTAAACATGTCACCTTAATGTTATAATAGCAGTATTAACTTTAGAAGAGGTTACACAAACACTTGACCAGGATCAAGTTAATTTGATGAGATTAACTGTTAAACTGACCGTTGTATCGATGGACTTAAAGAGGCGTTCCCTATAACTTCGACCGTTCTTATTGATTTAAAACATACAAGACATTAATCAGAATTACGAATGCTACAAAAAGACCAAATTTCGCCCAAAAAATCCCAACAGTTATTAAAAAATTAATAAAAATATATTTCCATAACAAGTGGATTAGGTGGATTGAGACGCCAAACGCTTAGCCTTTAGTACTGCCTGATTAAAACAAGAAAAGCCATTTTTCTACGAATCGGACGACAGTGACTAAAATGGGAAAGGCAAATACACGTTTTGAAATAATTATTTTGATGTAGATCTATCTATAAGATGATATTCGAGTTGATTAAGAACAAAATAGTACATTATATTCATTTCGTTGAGATTATATGCGTGTAAAACAAAAGAAATCAACGATATCGTATTTTGTCATCTCCGTTGCGTCCGCTTCGTTGAACAATGTCCGTTTCGGATTTTAATCACACTGTTCTGTGGTTGTTGTTGTCGAATAAAAGGCTGGAAGCGATTTATTATTTTAGAAATTTAAATATATATTTTGATCATTATGGAGACAACTTTCGGCATACGTTCTTCTTACATGTTATAACGATTTAGTGTTTTATGTTCATTTATGTCATAAAATGCGATAGGTAGTAATAATATGCAAGAAATAGGGAATGCCTCTTTAACTTGACATTTGCAACTCTTCCTTTTGGATATATGTATATTGACTGTTTATCGACTTTAAAGATTATATTAATTTTTATTCACCTTAAATCTTAAATATTTGTACTACGATTTCTACCGGTTCACAGCTAGTGCAAATACTACGTAATTCATTATTGTACAGTCATAATATGCCGCTAGTATGTGACTTAACTTTAATAACAACACCTGTCATTTGAATCCTAAGTCTATGTTAGGAAATAGTCGTGTAAGATATCTGTATGGTAGTAGATAGTCTACTTTGATAGCAGTATT
Organism: Spisula subtruncata; assembly: GCA_963678985.1. Classification (NCBI taxonomy): domain Eukaryota; kingdom Metazoa; phylum Mollusca; class Bivalvia; order Venerida; family Mactridae; genus Spisula; species Spisula subtruncata. The sequence goes on from OY787661.1 coordinate 25,582,543, forward strand.
CAATAACAAGACAGCTGTCTACTTTGATAGCAGTATTCAATAACAAGACAGCTGTCTACTTTGATAGCAGTATTCAATAACAAGACAGCTGTGTCAGATAGCCTCAGATGTGGACAATGTAGTACCTTATTCATGCTGGATCATTTATCATTGCTCGTAATTTGATAATCAACCCTCATTAGCCATGAGCTTGTAATTTAGAATATATATTTTTTTGTCAGCAAAAATACCCAATAAAAGCATCAAAAAAGCTCATTTAATCTGAGGTAAATATATCATGTTTTGATCCTATGGCTTCAAGCATTCATTACATACTTGTATTCAATGGATGCATAGGTTGGTATAAAGTAATTGTATTGTATCTTTATCGACTTATCAGCAGAGTTCTCAGAGCTAGCTGCTGTCAACCCGCTGCAAGTACTGGCTAAGCAGCAGTGTCACCCATAAAGTAGTAAGGTGAATTTATTTAGTGGAATCAGGTGACATTGTTGCATAATGATCTATGAACATTTCTCTCTCTGACTTTCCAATTTGTTACAGGTCTTTAGTTCATCATTTTCAGAAATCAAACTTGTCTCAATATAGACTTACCAAATTCAGCATTGGACGTTGATAATCTTTCTTGATTTTAAGAACTATCACTATTGCTATTAGGTGATACAATGTATATATGGCTTATAATTTTATATGGTAATGCAATATTATTAGCAAATGAGTATTGAATGTATTAGTTCAAGTCTGTGTTTCAGGAACTACATTTGTTAATACAAGTGTTTGTGGATATAATGACAGATTATATAACTGTTACTGGAGTGCTTGTTGAAGACGATTCTGCTCTACACTTGAAACTTCATCTTTTGATGCAACCAGACAAGTTGAGGATTTTATGTAATAGGGTGTTGAAATAAAGTTTATATTAAAGATAAGCCAAGATGTGTTATGTAAACACTATGGTTCACTCTTTGGGACATTCTAGATGATCATACAAAGGAAATGTACAACAAAAGATAAACTTGTTGAAAGTGTGGGTAATCATCTGGTTGATAAGTTGGATGAATTAGTTCACGGGTACTATAGTGAGCACTTTATTCTACAATGTTGATACATTTTGTTGATAGATACATGGTTTATTATCTGACATTATCTAGTTCATTGAAAGACACAATCATCAGGTAGCTAGCCCTGATGTAGTGACCTAGTTCATTGACCTCATCATTCTATACCCAGGTATTATATTATAGGATATTGTACAAGTTTATGAGAAACCTTTAGAGATTATTGTGTCAAATATGTAGAGTGGATCTTTTGTTGACTTCATCAAACATGTTTAACTTTAGGATTTGGAGATTTGGTGTGTCTTCTGCTGGGGATTGGTAGATATGTTTTTTATGACATGATTTATACATCAGTGACAAGATAGTCCTACTTAGTGGACATAATCATTATTAATGAATTGGTACACAATGAAGTATTCATATTTTATAAGTCCAGTTATTGCAGTTAACAAAGTTAATTGGTTATCTATCTGTAAATAAACCTGTTGTCTTATTTGAATATCTCATTTCTAATATTGGTTACTTAACTTTGTATCAATTTAATTATCTTCAGTTTTTTGCTGACTTTTATAAATTCGCCTAATTTGTAGTAGCCTCAAGCCACTTACCAATAATTGTCACTTATATCTGAATCATCTAACTCAGTATATAATAATCCTACCATTATATCATTCATTTAATTATCAGTAGAGTACTTGACTGTTTGAGTGTCATTTCTCACAAAATGTTCAATGTTCACAACCTGATTGAGAAATTATATTAATTTCCATAACACTCTGAGGTCATAATATATCACTACAGGATTTTCCTTATAAGAATATATAAATACTGAGATGTATTAAGTTTAAATTCCTTATTGCCTTATTATTGGTATATTTATTGAAGCTTGGTGTGTGTATATTATATTATGTTATGATAAAAGAAACAGTTACATTTGCATAATTCTATAAGCTGCTAACGTTCCATTTTCTGAATGTTACTGACTGTCTGTCTGGCTGATTAGACAATATCTAGTAAAGTTTGTTTATCAAGTGTTCTGTACTTGACTAGCACTTTAAATGTAGAAAGAATGGACCCAGTGTTTGTCTGCATAAAACTCTCTATTCAGCTAGTTTAACTTATTTAAGTCAACTTCTGGCTTTAAGGTGTGAGTGACAGATGATGTATGTAGTCAGACATTAGTTAACCACATTCTCCCCGACTCTATACACTACTCCAGACACATGATGTGTTAGTTTTTAAGCTATCAAAGACCTATGTCTACAGTATGTCGGAGAAACAAGCTGTTTTTTTCTATAACAATGTTGATTGATCTGCCTCCATTAGTTTGCCTGTTGAAGTGATCAGAATATGAACATTGAGTGATGCACACAACATTAGTGTTGCCAGCTTTCAACAGGTTGAGGCTTTCCAACTTGTCCATTGTTATCTCAATGTGTACTAATCTTTCATGCCAGTTCCTGCTCAACTTTGGTAGTAATGTTCATGGTATCCATTTGATTGATATGTAATAAGGAAGTCTTGTCTTGTTTTTCTGAGCTGATATGTGTTATTGGACTTATATCAGGGTGTACAATGTAGACATGAAGTAATTTCAAGATGAGAAATTAAGGCTTGTCAATGTTACAATATCTTGTTTCTGTGTGTTCCTTGTCATCTGCCAAATTAACTGAACTGGCAACTTTGCAAAAACAGAACAGTACTGCTAAAAATATGTGATGACAATTATGATGTAATTGAAGTGTTACACTCTGTATGCAGAGTTCAGTGAGTTCTATTTAAGCTGATGCACTACACCATGTTGCTAATGTTCTAGTTCTTCCACTGATGCTTATTTTAACTTTCAGTCATTTACTGTTAAATACTGTAAAACCATTAATTTTCATGGGGGATTAAATTTCATGGATTTTGTGGTTCGCTTTTAACCACGAAATAAAATCCCATTGAACAATAATTTTGAGCCTTGTATTTATTACTTGAAATGCAATTAACGTCCCATCTAAATGGTCTTTTTTACCAAAACCACAAAATCGAAATTAACTGATTTTACAGTAGGCTACGTTTTCTATGGCATTGACTTTGGTCATGTGTTCCAAATGAGATCTAAGGTTGTCATTTTCTTACTCAAGAGATGGTTACTACTGATTGGTAATTGATTGTTTCCAGGAATGTCTAGCAACTACTGAATAACTTGATTGATATATTCAAAATCTGTTAAACCTAGCGGAACTTACAAAACACTTAAATAACCTTTTCCAAATAACCATTATAGGATATGTCAATTTTAGAATTGCAAATTTTGGTTACATCATAATCATTTTGTAATTATCAGAAACTTTGTCAGAATGTAAAGAAAAACGACAGAGTTGAATTATTCATATAGGTGAATAATTTTCTTAATATTCAGAAACAAAAACTACTTTACGATGGAAAATTTTCTCCTGACTTGTGTTGATATTAAAATCTGCATTCGTTAAATACCTCAAATATTTGTATAGAGACAGTTTACATAAACAATTTATGCAGTATTGAACAGTCAATGTGCCAATAGCTGGCAGGCTTCCATTCTATCTTAAAATCTTAACCCTAGGGACATATCTTTGAGTTTGGCTTCAAAGTATTCTCAGAAATTATACTCTGCTTTGTCATTTATGTGAAATGTAGGGTATTCCCTGGGATCCTTATATTGTGAAGGGCTTATGTTACTCTTCAGTCATGCTAATGCAGCTTTTTGCTCACCAGACACAAGGTGAAAAGTCAAATGATACCTCCTCAACAATTGCTAAAGTAGACACTAGAGGTTATAATTTGTATTTAATCTTCATGAAACTTGGTCATAATGATTTGACCTCAAAATCTATGCCATGTGTATTGGGTCATATGAAGCAAAAATCTAGGTCAACAAAGTCAAGTCAGAGATTGCTTGTAATGATAGAATATGTTGCAATGCTTCAGGAAGTGTTTTTGTGGTTTCCTTGCCGGTTAAAAGCCTAACCATTTTGAAATTGCTATCACAGCTGTGTGAAATCTGTGCTTCATTTGCTGTTCTATTTGTTTAATTTATTTTAGAATCAGATGAAGCACTGAAGAGTGAGTGTTTTGAAGTACCTTTATGGCTTCATTTTTTGCCTTTATTTGATCTTTGAAATACTGTATATGATTTGATTTAATTATGAAAACAGATATTTGATGACTTAAAGACATAAATGATTTAATAGCAAGTACATGCTTGTGTAGGGTTTTGTTTGTGTGTGTGTGTAGATGAATTATCAAGAGAGCATTTAACTCTACCTTACCATTGTAACGGAGCATACAAACTTGAAACCTGATATTTCCAACATCTCCCAAGAGAGGAACTTGTCAATATGTACACACTGAGAGATCATGTAATATTATTCTACCTTATTGATGCAGTACGGAATGTCATCTAATGTTGGCTTACATTACCTCCAATTCTTGACAATATTGTCATTCTGGTAATGGAGTTTTCATATAGAACTGCTATTTGCTACATGATTATTCGCATATGATGTCATGCCTTACCCTGATTATGTCTAAATTTGATTTATTGTCTTCATTTGAATATCGTGCAGTAGAACTTGATTGGCATGTTGGCTAAATATGGGACTTGTGAATAATGTTCTTGGAAGTTTGACCAGAATTGTTTCTTAGGATGTTTTGATTGCTGAGAGATTCTAGGACTATAGAAGGTTTTTCTTATTTGCCAGACAATGTAATCTCAAGAGACTTCTTTATCTTCGATAATTCTCATCACCATTGGCTGCATTTTTCTAAAGATTTTGGAAACTCCAAAACAATTTTGGTTTTCTTGTGTTTAAAACCTTTGTTTGATATTTATATCTGCTGCATGATTAATATATTTTACATGATTAGTTCTGATTAATACCATTTGCTGTAGAAAATCATTTTGTCGTGGCTTTGATCGTTTCTGTATCATTAGCAAGCTAGATCGTGGATCACAAGTTGTTCAATGACTATAAAGATCTGGATTATTGTCCGACACTGGGCAACAGTTGTATTGTCCATATTTGGTGTTGTGGTGATCGTCCGACACTCAGGGCAACAGTTATATTGTCCATGTTTGGTGTTGTTGTGATCGTCCAACACTCAGGGCAACAGTTATATTGTCCATGTTTGATGTTGTGGTGATCGTCCAACACTCAGGGCAACAGTTATATTGTCCATGTTTGGTGTTGTGGTGATCGTCCAACACTCAGGGCAACAGTTATATTGTCCATGTTTGATGTTGTGGTGATCGTCCGACACTCAGGGCAACAGTTATATTGTCCATGTTTGGTGTTGTGGTGATCGTCCAACACTCAGGGCAACAGTTATATTGTCCATGTTTGGTGTTGTGGTGATCGTCCGACACTCAGGGCAACAGTTATATTGTCCATGTTTGGTGTTGTGGTGATCGTCCGACACTCAGGGCAACAGTTATATTGTCCATATTTGATGTTGTGGTGATCGTCCAACACTCAGGGCAACAGTTATATTGTCCATGTTTGGTGTTGTGGTGATCGTCCAACACTCAGGGCAACAGTTATATTGTCCATGTTTGATGTTGTTGTGATCGTCCAACACTCAGGGCAACAGTTATATTGTCCATGTTTGGTGTTGTGGTGATCGTCCAACACTCAGGGCAACAGTTATATTGTCCATGTTTGGTGTTGTGGTGATCGTCCAACACTCAGGGCAACAGTTATATTGTCCATATTTGGTGTTGTGGTGATCGTCCGACACTCAGGGCAACAGTTATATTGTCCATGTTTGGTGTTGTTGTGATCGTCCAACACTCAGGGCAACAGTTATATTGTCCATGTTTGGTGTTGTGGTGATCGTCTGACCTGTCAGTTAATCATGGTACTTATACTAGTAAGCAACATAATATTTTACCAATAACTGTCTCCCATGATGCTTGCATTTTGTTTGTTCTGCTATATAATGCTTATGGTATGGATTTTCTCATTCCAGTAAGAAGCCTATGCATTTTGAGAATTGTTCTGCATTTGGCGGCAGCAGTACTAGCGGAACGTTGACTTCTACCGACAGCAATGTTAGCAACAAAGATGTTCGGAGTGGCACCTTGACGTCCACAGACAGTAATAACAGCGTTACGAAACCGCATGGTTTTTCTGTGCACTCTGCACATTTGGACGTGTTTGGACTTTCACAAAGCAGGGTAAGAGATCTTTACAATTTTGTATTTTTCAAATATCATAAAACTATGAGACGTGTAGTGAGAAGCCAGTTATCAATTTCCGAAGTGTGAAATAAAATCTAATTATTTTAGAAAGCATGCACTGCATCAATTGAGAATTTAGATGAACTGAACTGCCTTAATAATTCAACTAACAAAAAATTCAGAATGAATTACTGTATTTCATAATATATATCACAGTTTTAATTAAGTTGCAGTTGCTTTTGTCCAATTTATGGTGGTTTCTAATAGAATTGATGAATGATAGATAAATTCTAACTTTCCATCTAGTTTGAATGAATTGTAGAAATAGAAATTCATTCTTGAAGACAGCTAGCTTTCATTTCCTACAAAATTAGCATTTTTTATTCAGTCTGTGGCAGGTTTCCTGGAGACTGGGATTGAAATTTCTCTATGATACGTTCATGTTTCTGGGCAGAATTCTGGAGAAATAACTCGTCAACCATCAGCTGTAGACAATACCATCAATAAATGAACTGATGGAATGGTTTTATGATCAATTATTTTGTCTCTTTTCATTACTTGTTTATATTTCTTGTTTGTTATTGTAACCAGCTGACCAATCATATTATTGTGTGGAATTATGTACCTGGGCCTCATGAATATACCATGCATTTATGTTATACTTAGAATAATCAGGTTTATCATTATAACATATTTAAGTGTTGTTGCGGTATATATCAAAATGAGGCCTATTTAAACTATAGAAACGGACAACATTATTTTGTCTGAATGTCACTGAACTGTTGATGATAAAGTACAAGAACTCAAGCACCACAATGTCAGGCTTCTAATAGTTGTATACTCTTTGTTTCTTTTGTGTTTGGTTAATCAAAATAATAGATGCCAATTAGATGTTACAGTTCTTTGTATAAAACCACAAACCTGGAGATGTATAAAGAGGATGTTGATGTTGCCATATATTTTCATGAAGTTGAAAGAATGGTCATGTAAGAAAGATCCGCTTGTCTCCAAATAAGATAATGTTCACATATGGAACATAATTGTCTGTGATTCAGAGACATCTAGGGTTTCCTAATATTGCATTAGCTTAATGCACATTATGCCAGAATGGTTAGTCATGATGCACAGAGCGCAGATAGAGTTACAGTTGTATTGGTCCTCCCCGGTTAGTCAAAGATAGAATCACTGTTGTATTGGTCCTCCCCGGTTAGTCAAAGATAGAATTACAGTCGTATTGGTCCTCCCCGGTTAGTCAAAGATAGAATTACAGTCATATTGGTCCTCCCCAAAGACACTTGCCACAAAGGTTAATCTGGACAATTGTACATTAAACCTCCCCTATCTGCATATACATGGTCTGTCCAGTCAGGTTTCTCATCTTCAATCTAATGAACTTTAATAGTAATATTAGCTGGTCATGTCCCAAACATGTATCATAAACACCAGCACAGAATGATAAGTTGACTGGACAATTTGCTGATAAGGTCAATTCTGCTTAATGTTAATTAGATTGACCTGGCATGAACTTTCTCCACAATGCTACAGCTGTAGTTACAATGTACTGGCCACTATCTGCAATATGTCAGCTGGTCATTTGAAACTGACCATTAGTGGAGAGTTAATTAATCTTGAGTGGGTACTTTCATGGTACATTGTGCCACCAATAACAGCCTGCCTGCCCCTTTGAACTCTGATACATTGATATGTTGGATTACTGAACAAAACATTACAAGAGGAGTTGACAGTTAGTGATTTGTCCATGCAAACAGTCAACTGTGACTGATCGATGTAGGTTTGCCTGGTCCTTTCTTGGTCCTTTATTGCTAGAATGTGTGAACTATCATACACATAGGGTATGACTTAGTGTTGGCTTGATGGAAATTTATAGTCCTTTGGCCCATATATTAAGTTCAATACTTAGAGTATGACTTTGTGGTTTGGTGTTGGCTTGATTAAATTGCATGGTCCTTCTTCCCTGATGTACGTATGAGCAGTAATGCTTTGATATAAGTATGTTTTATGTCATTAACCTCTACCAGAACAGTGGCAATATCTTCTGACATATTATCCCCAGATAGTCTGTTACTTCAAATTCCATGTTTGTTAGCCTATCTGTATTCACATTATGCCTTTAGTCTGTACTTTTGTCTAAACTATTGTGACTTAAGTAAAAAGAAATTCCTTGATTGTGATATATCCTTTATATGAGTTAGAATTAAAATAAACATTATATATAGCAGGGTGTTCTTTTAAATCCAAACTCTTCAACTTGCATAATTATTACAAATGCTTCAATGTCGGGAAGGTAGGAAACATTTGACATACTTGAAGACAAGTAAATTGTATTACAAAAAAATGGGAATTAATTTTATTCAATCAAATTGATAGCATTGAAGTCTATAGATAGGTTATGATCACCAATCGTCTGTATATTGATGACTATATTCTGTGGCTTTTTATTTATGAGAGATTTTGTCAGTCAGAAAATGTGAAATTGACTTTCATTTGACTTTATAATGTATTCAATTTTTCTCTTTATTCCAATATACACAAGGGCTTGTTAAACTTTGTTACTGTAATTTCAATGTAATTTTCATTGAATGAAAAATTACTACCATTAAATTTCTCTTTGATAATCTCATAAACTATTTTAAGTTGATTTTAATAAAGTATAGCAGCTAGTTTAAGATAACATTTATGTGTTTTAGAAGATTTGAATGTTAACAAAGTGTGTAAGTTTAATAGCCATCACTTTATAATTATGCACGGTTATATTGTTACAATGGACAAGCCTAATTTATTGCATGGTAAAATATTAGTTCATACTTTGCATTAGCTGTATCCTATATCATACCAGAATATGTTCCTGAAATATTACGCAATAAATACCGCACAAATCTGTTATGCGCACACACCTTGATATGCACTATAACAAGAGAAATGTTTAAAATCAAGGTGTGCATTTCACGTCTATTCGTAGCATTTATTTATTTTCCACTCCTTGTGGTTATTGGACTTTTAACATGCAAATGACACACTATATAAAATCCTATTGATGGATCATAATTTGTTATATAAACAAAGGTTTATCAGTGAAATATCTGATTCTGCCATCAAAATATGTGATCAATGCACTTGAGACGATGTTCAAGTTATTGTTTATAAGAGGGCTCCTACATTAAAGCATTGTTAACCAGACAGCTGTAGGACTGTCTATTTTGGTTGGTCGATTATATAGAACAGTTCTGCAGGCTTTGACTCACCGCAACCTATTCTTGCAAAACAATATTATTATAAATCATAATAGTACTTTTAAATTACAAATGTGACATGCTCTTAAGTATTCAATTTGCCGGAAACCAGTATTTAAGTAGATTATAATTGAACTGGTTCTCGGATTTTACAGTGTCACAAATCATATGTTATTTTACGCTACTGTACTGTCGATCTATACTTTGTTTGTGGTCAGCGCTGTCACACCTTAAGTTAAACCTTACTATATATTCTAACATAAATCTTTTGAGTCATATATTTTCCTTTATCTTTTAACAGTCAAAGCAAAGTGATCGGTCTAGTGGTATTAGTGTTTGTGTTATAAAGTTTGTCTATCATGGAAATAGTGTTTTGTAGTGGCCAGGCTGACATCAGTTTATTGTATGACAAAAATGAGAATGAGAGGATTATCAGATATGTCTGACATTATTCATGTGAACTAATATACTGATTCTATAGTTTCTTGCCATGGTTGTTTTATTGTTCAAATTGACTGGAATCATTCCTGACTTTTAATGTTCAAATATTTGACTCAGTGACTCCTGTCGGTCTGCGGTTTACAATAGGCATTGTGGATATTCATTAAGTGTTGACCTACACTTTGTACTTAAGAAAGGGAAATAGATTGTTGCTTTTGTTACCAAAGACTATTGGTTCATTAATACTAGAGTGTGGTGTGTCTCCAGTAAGTCAAGTTGTTCTGGATGTGAAGTATTTATTATAAGAATCGGGTCAATCTAGAGCTTGTCCTGTTGATATATTGTTGTGGAATTACATGGATTAACATTGATGTTCTATACAAGTTTGGTGGGTACATGTCTCAGTTACTGCAACATTTCCTGTAATATGTGGCGCTGTATTGTTTTGAGAAAAGCTTTGTTATCATACGGTCACATGGCATGAATATCAAGGTCACATGATTATTGTCAATAATGAATATGAAGTGACATGATTATTGTCAATAATGAATATGAAGTCACATACATTTTATGAAATCATGATGGCAATAGAATTGAATGTAAAATATCTTATTAGTATATATGAACCTTTAGTTAATACATGTACATACAATAAACAAGTTATTAGAGGAATGATTGGGAAGTGTACCTGTATGAGTACTCCATCATGTCATGCTCATGGGGCTTAGTGTTTGATTATTAAATTAAGTACCAAAGCACCAAGGTAAAGCTGATGTATTGTTAATTATTTATTGATTCACTTTCACCACATGTACTGTTTTTTCAGGTCCTGGAGCCAGCAGTGTATCCAGATAAACAACAAAGTCTGAGCCGGTCCACATCCGGTTCAGATCTCAGACAAATCACGGTTCTTGAACGCTTAACCAAGACACATCCAATATGGTATTTGCCGCAGGTTGGTCGCTCTGGAGCCGTCCATCTGTTAAAGGACCGAGATTTAGGGGTATGTAACCTTAGGTGGATTATACAGTTTAGCTTCAAAAACTGACCCATACATAAGGGTACTGTTTGATCAAAGCACTTATGGATATCTATTTAAATTCTTTATCATTCTTTAACAACTAAAAAATCTGGTAAAGAATTAAAAGTGATCTGCAACCTTAATAATAATTTAGTCAATGAACTCCTACAACGCCATGCACAGTCCCACAGACCTCTTATTCAGATATGTATAAGCTTTTTGAAGAGTTATTCTAGTTCTCAATATTTCTATTGTCTGATGCATCATAGTAGGATTGGTGAGCATGTCAACTCAGCATTGTTTGGTTCAGATAATCATTATAATAACATACAATAACTGTAGTTTATATGGAAGAGTTTCTATGTTATCATATCAATCTATCCCCCCCATATCAGACCCAGCCTACTCACATACACTGATAGTCTCCTCCATTATCTGATCAATTTGGTTTAAATTGAGTCTGAGGTTTCCAGTTATATGATAAGTTGTAAACTATTGAACAATGAATGCTGGTCAATGAAAGCATACTGGCATTTTAATGATTGAATTAATTATATTGTCATGGTGTTAATTTACTGTTATACTGTAAAATAATTGCTATTTGTGTGGGATCAAGTTTTTGGTGATTTTGTGAATAATCTCAACAAGGAAATCTGATCCCATGATGATTTAATTTAGAATTCCAAAAATGTATAACCAGAAATTATTGTCCTATTTTCATCTCAATTCACAAGTTTTTACAAACATCCACAAAATTTAGTCCTCACGAAAATAGATAAATTATTGCCAACTGGTAATATAAATCATTATTTGACTTTAGAGAACGTGTCACTTAACACATGTATAATGATTTCAACAGATTAATTGCTGAAATAATAATGAGTTATTTATCATATTGTGGTTGAATACTCATTCAATAATTAGTATGATCATTATTAAAAAGTGTCTTACAAGAGTGTCATAGATTGACATCTAGCGGTGAGGTAAGTACCGGATCTGTACTCTCATACTGTAACCAAACAACAGATGGGTACTTATAAATACAAACATAAAGCATAAAAACATATTAAAAAATAGGATTTATTTGTATAATGTTTTACTGAGATACAATATAGAACTCACAATCCTACTCTACAAATGTGTTCCATGATGATGAGGTCAATTCAAATCTTTGGATGAACTTTTATTTATTTTTTACTTTGATCAGTAATGATTCTATAATTGAAATCTACCATGCCAGGGTCTATTATACTGATCTAAGACTCATAATTTAAGTCGACATAATTTCTTGATTTTGTTAACAATTATATTTTGGTTTTATTCAGTTAAGTTCAATAACATGAGTGAATGTTTTGTATCGTGGCTAACCACACGGATTTCCAGTTACACAATAACTGAATTCATATTCTCCATTATTGACACTTAATTACCTTCTACTTTTAATAAAAAGCCTGTGAAAGTTATAATTACTTTAAAATATCACCCCACCCAATTTGTAAGAAAAACGTTCGGAAATCTTCAAGTACAGTGAATTAAGTTAGAAATAATTATAAACAAGAGTAATTAAAATCACTTTCGTTGACAAAGCTGTTAATTTAGTTTCATGCAAAAAAGCATTTGCTTCATACACATGATAAAATATTTGGATATTTTACATTGTGATCATTTTTTGTTATTTTCAGATTTTTATAGTACGAAAATCGAGTCGCGAAGACACAATGGCTTTGTCTGTACAATTTCCTGGCCAGGACGGTACCCCAAACGTTGATCATTATCTAATTGAACCCACTGAGCTTGGATTACACCTGCAGGGCTCAAGTCGATTATTTGATGACATACCTAAACTAATTGCTCATTACTGTGATAATAAGTAAGTAGACTATTATAGACTCTATTACTGAATAGTAATCCTGGGTAATGTGCCACTTACATACTACAATGCTAGAGGATATAACTTGTGGTCCTAACTTGCTCATTTATATGCCTGGGTGTGTATATAGTTACCTATAGTTGTCCAGGAAAACTTGTTAGATGGATCAGCAGTCGATGAATCAGCAGTTGTATATATATATCTGAACAATTGTCAAGTCACTGTGTTTAACCCTTAAGTTATAAATATTTCTATAGAGTTAGTCTGGGACAGAGAAAAACATAGAAAAACTTGATACCACGAAGCTATGATGTAGAATGTAATCACCTGTTGTAAGATCAAGCCAGCTTATTCTCTCCAATTATTGCTATATTATTGCCAGCTTAATGCACCAGCTCACTTTATGATTATCTGCATTATTGGCTAGTAAGTTTACATGCATTGATGATTGCCTACTCGTCATAACACTGATTCAGTGAATGAACATGAATGAATCTTCCCATGCTGTGATTTTTATTACCTCCTAATAAAGGGATGAATGAAAATTGTAATCATTCGAAATTTCTACAATTTTTAACATATAATAAGCATTGGTAAGTACACCTCTATTAATAATAGTCTAGTGAGTGGTCATTTTATATATATTAATAGCTCATTCAATATCTTAGTTTGAACCCTTAAGAACAAATGTCCATCAATTTATTTCAGAATTGTGTTATAATTCATATGTGTTGGGTTTGTTTCTGGTTGAATGTAGAGCCGTTGTATGATAGTTTAATGTTAACAGTTACCATAGTATAATGGTATAAACACATCGTATGACACAATAGTTAGTTACAAACTTGCACTATTTGAAACTTTATCACCATTTTACTGCTATTTTACAATTTTCTCTCATCATTCATTTCCAATTGTTAGCCAAAGGTTACTGTACTGCTATATTTTATACCAGTATAAAATTGTTAGACTGGGTTTCAGATTTTATGTTCTTGTCTGGTTTACAGAGAGGATTTACCACACAGACTGGTTCTCCCACCTGCTGTAAGGGTGGCCAAGACCTCTCAAGAACTAACCGCACTCGCAATGTTGGGTCAAGGTGAGCTGACATTTATGTTTTCAATATTTTGTTCAAGGAGACTTCACTTAGATCTAAAGTTGAAATAGTTTGATTATTCAATGAATATATCTTACTGTGGTTGACAGTTACATGTTAACATTTCTTGTCTTCATTCTTTGTATCTAATTCATGTCATAAATGTGTCACAATTTATTACTGACATTGTGAATTTTATTGACAGATAATGAAACGTTTTATGTTAGTGAAAATCCTCTATGATACCAATTTATATGTTCACCTCAAGCGTCAATTTATAATCTCCCTAAGCATCTCAAATAGAAATCTAGAGTCTAAGTTTTAGACAAATCTCGAGTCCTTGAACTATTGTTGAACATGATAAACTAAATTTTACTGTGATGAATTCCTCACAAATCATTTACTTTGTTTACCAATTTTGCATCCAGTCTCAAATGTACTTATATTAAAGTGTATAGAGCTATATCGGACAATATTTTTTTAAAAAGTTTCAAAAACTGAAAAACAATTATGCTTTCATATCCATTAGATCATTTTTCGCCTCGGTTTTAACAGAAACTCTCTCTGTGATTTATTGGACATACGAACTGTCCATTTTCATATGAAAGTGTTCTAGCACACCCTATGAAATTATAAGAATCGTTTATTTTTCGACAATTGAATCAAAATACACGGAACCCATCCAAAGTTTTAATTTGCAATTAAGGTAGTCTAGTATCATACTTAAAACCATGCAAGTAATTATTTTGACATTCAATGACTGTTAAAATATAGCTCTATACACTTTAACAATATGGACACTACTTTTGATCTAGAATCCTCCACTGGCAACCATTGAGATTTTTTTTCAAGTAATTCATGGAGCTTGTCATATCCATTGCTATATAAATGTGTGTTCCTTTGTTTAACTGAATAACTCTAGCTGACTTGATTGTACTACAATTACAATTACAAAACAAGGGAAATCATACATGATTGTATGGTTACATTTATCATATGATGCTTCTCTCTTAGAGGATATACTTATTTTTATGACTCTATCTTGAATAAAATGTTAGACCTGTGTTTTATTTTCTATAATGGTCTAATACCTTCATCATTTGAATTTTTAAAACGAATGGCTGCAAGAAATGTGTATGGGTACTCTTTTGAATGCATGTATGCAAGTTACAGAAGTTTGTTTAAAACAAAATAGTAAATTTTATCTCATAGTGTTTTATATGCATGTTTTTTATGTTCTTGCAGATTTTTGGATATCTTCTAAGTATGATGTTCAGAGTCGGTCATCAAGTAGATCCAACTTGTCCGAACATTCTGTGGCTATGAATAAATCCCACAGTGAACCAATCAGCATTAATCCTGTGTCAGCATACAGCCAATCAGATGCATTGTTGCTACAGCCCACTCCACCAACTAACCAATCAGAGGGAGGCACTTCACAGGAAAACTCTTCCCCTAAACCAACTGTGATAGATTTTTCTTCCTATTTAATTCAAAAGCCATCAAAGACATTAATAGAAATAGGTCAGACAAGTACACAGCATACATTAAGCACTGTGTCAGACAAGGTTCATACAAAGTGTTCAGTCGCTTCCAGTAAAAGCACAAATTCCTTCCTTATGAAGACTGAAAACAGATACAGTGATCATGTGACTACAAAAAGTCACCTGACGCGAAGTTCTTCCCTCCAAGAGGAGAGTAACTCACCTAAACAGAGACTTGTGTTACGTGTGAATGAACATGAAAACAGAGTTGATATTCAACTTTCCAAGCGGGATTCACAAGTTTCTGTGCCCTACGCAAAACCAAACAAAGGTGCATTCAAAGAGGTGCATTCAGATCAGGAATCGGATTTACCTACTGAATTTTTAAACATTCCTGAGGAATACTATTTTCGGAGCAATCTTTCTGACAAACTAAGTGATTATGAGGATATTTGGAAGAACAATTACGCTGATCCAAAAGTTAAAAGTGTTCAAGCAGATATTTTGCAAAGATTACAACCAAACTTAGTCAACGGGAGTAGTTTAAGAAGTCCAACTTCTCCCAAACAAGCATCAACTGTATTTCATGATCATTGTTTTAGCCAAACAAAGTTGACTACAGACTTGGATGTTAGTGTAGACAAGTTGACAGTAGCAAACACTGAGCCGTCTTGCAATGAGCTTCTTACAGTGTCTAGTCTATCTACTGCTATTGCTGAAAGTTGTGTCACATCCACTGTTACAAGTACAAATGTAACACAATGCAGTAACATTGTTTCCAAGGAATGTAAAGTTGAAAGTGTGATCTCTAGGAATGAATCAGTACATAATAAAGAAACTGAGGAGGTCGATGAGCTTACTATAAACAGTGCTATGGCCATATCAGTATTTGACAGTATTCTAGAACAGGAGAGTGATATAGACAGTGATACAGATAAAGGTTCTAGTTGTCATAGTGATGCTGCTGAAGCTGACACAGAAGATCCGGACGAAGAACCAACAAACTCTGTACAAACACAAACTAGTCCACTATGGAAACTTAAATCTCCACCATTTACAAAGAGTCCAAAAAAGTCATTTTCTGCTCAGTCATTGATGGCCATGAAAAGTCCAGTCTATTCTGAACCATTTGATGCTATCAGTCCTGAAGAAAAGGCTGCTGCTGATCCAGCTCCAAAACTTCCTAAGAAATATCGAAGACGGTCGGCTCCTGCTATTGGTGGAGTGTCAAAGAGACGTTTGCCATCTACAGAGTGTTCAAAATTATCTCCTTTTGTATTTGAAACAGATATTGTTAAATCTGTGGAAGAAGAGGGTAAGGATAGTGATCCAGACAGTTGTAAAGAAATCGAAGATGTGTTTGAAATGTCATTGGAATTAAACAATGAAAACAATACAGAAAATAAAGACAGTGAAAGTCCTGCTTATGAAACAGCTTGGGTCAGTAAGCCAATGACTACAGATAAAGACATTACTGAAAAGCCTGAACCATCACCTAGAAAAAAAGGCAAGAAACCACCAAATTTACTACAAGAAGCATTAACAAATCAAAGAAATAAACAAGCATTAAGAAATTCTCAAAATTGTGCAAATGACATGTCTTTGAACATAATGGATCATTTTGAGTTTTTAGATGATTTTGATGAAAACCACAATCCATCTAGTCCTTCTGTGGGTAAATTTCCTGTGTTTGGAAAGCCTAGTACTGAAGATACTAAGGTTATGTATTCTGAAGGTTCCACAGCTGAAGACATAATAACATCATGTAATCCAGAGTTAACATTAAGACCAGTGAAACCATTTCCAGTGTTCAGTGCATTATCAGAATATGATAATTTAAATAATACACCCTACGTGGCAACTTCTGGTGTGTCTATGAATAGTGCCGGGACTACTTTTTGTAATCCTTGGGAGAACAGTGTGCTTGGAAAAATCATGAAGATACAAACTAATCAAAATTCTCAACATATACCAATGACTGCCCCTCCCACTGGCCATGCCCCGCCCCCTCTCCCATCTCTAGATCCAAGGGAGAGAATAGAGGCATGGCGTCAATCTAGTCAAAAATATCATAGTGTTCATATTGATACCGAGGATGACAATGGTACAGACTCTATAGAAGCTGTGACTTTCGGAGGTGATAAAAATAGTTCTTTTGAATTTCGTGTTTCGACAAATGGACCTAACAGCCAAAGTCATTCAGATAAAACTTTAGTGAATGGGAAGAGTGTGACTTATTCTGAGACTGGAAGACATTGTGAAAACATTCCATTGTTTGGTGCAGACTTTCGCGATAAAGTAGTTCCTATTCTTGGTAAGTATCTGATTAACCATCAATATGATACTTGCAATATTCATACATCCTTAAAATTAACTTTAATCTCTATTTTTTATTTAAGAAGACAAATTTTCAACTTCATAGAAATTATGAAAGTCCTAATTTTAGTTTTGGTCGATCAGTTATTATAAAGGACTCTTACAGTACAGCTCTCGCGACTTTTGCCAAAAAATTTCTAATTGTGTGGAAAAATTGCGCTATTTCAGTGCGATTGTCCACTGTAAAAGCACCGGCAAATCGCTGCCATTGTATCATTAAAAACACTATAATCGTAATATTTTTATTACTTCACATGAAATCAATTATCAATTTATTAAGCATAGACCCTCTTCATCTACATGAAATAGCCTTTTAATTAAAACGCGGTGATTTTTATCGTCGCTCAATCAGCAGGATTACAAGGAAACCGTGAGGAAAGTTTCGCGGAGATTCCCTCGCAATGCCGAAGATTAGCATGACTCCTGCGCATTTCTTCAATTTTGACATTTATCGTGCAAACGCGCGACATTAGGCAAATTTCGCGAGAGCTGTACTATATGACTCAATTTTTCTGTTGATTATTTTATAGTTTTGGATTACAGAATATACCTGAATCTTGTAAAATACTGGAAAAAAAACATTGGGTTGATGTATAACCATAACTATGTTGTTATTTCAGCCCATGCTCGTTTGTTAAATAAGTCGGTTAGAAACAGAAATCCTGATCGTGCCATAAGAGATTATATAATCGGTCTTTCGAGAGATAGAAGTACCACGTTTGGTAGTACCATCATCAACTTTATACAGTGTACACAAGAAAGCCCAGATCCAAATCCTCATAATATTACGAGAAATGTAAGTTACCATAGCAACCTAGATGATAATTTTAGAATTCTATATTAAAAGCTGATATAAACATGACAATCATTCTCACAGTCACATATCAGTTTCAATTTCAGTCTCTGCTTGAGCTGTAAAAGTGTAATTCATTTTATCAGAAATTTCTGAAGTTTCTAAAAATGCCATTTCTTTTGATTGAAAGATATTTATACATGACGATTGTGCTTTAGGTGTGTATAACAAGTACAGTTGATTTATGATTTCTATCTTGCTAATTATTCAAGAAATGGCGGGTCTGATATGAAATCAGATAAAGCATGCATTATTGACAGTTTTCACAAGTTACTAGGTTTTTGTTGCCTCGTTAATGTCAAATGTCAAAACTCTTGTTATATCCCTCTCAGTTTGTATATTGATCACTGACAAAGTGACGTTCTAACTGATGTCACTGACAGCAAATAATGATCTATTGCTAATACACATACTTCTTTGTTTTCTGGGTATATGGTTTATTAAAAGCTGATTGTAACTGTTTCTTTATTAATTGATTGCCAATTAGTTTAAACGCTTGTTATAATGAGGACTGCATAAAATACAAAAGCTGTTATAATAGATACATCAACCTCAGAAAATCTGGGGAATTTGGAATTTTATACAGTCCTTGAACTATCAGAAAGAGTTAAAATTGATTAGGGGCACAGGTTGTGAAAGACTGCTATGAAGAAATAAACACATTGTTAAAGTGTATAGAGCTATATTTTTTAAAAAGTTTCAAAAACTGAAAAACAATTATGCTTTCATATCCATTAGATCATTTTTCGCTTTAGTTTTAACAGAAACTCTCTGTGATTTATTGGACATGTGAACTGTCCATTTTCATACGAAAATGGTCTAGAACACCCTATGAAACTATAAGAATTGTATATTTTTCGTCAATTGAATCAAAGTATACGGAACCCATCCAAAGTTTTTATTTGCAATTAGGGTAGTCTAGTATCATACTAAAAACGATGTAAGTAATTATTTTAACATTGAATGACTGTTAAAATATAGCTCTATACACTTTAATAATTATCTGCACATGAAATTCAAATTTGGCTAAGTTTTCGACTCATGGAAATATCCATTTATATAGTACATGAGTATTCTTTATTGAATAGGAGAAGGGGCTTTGTCATTTGTTAGGAATGCGTTCTTAGCATTATGGATCTGCTGGTTTCTTTTATATGCTGTTATTGTCTGGGATATGTTGTTGGTCCTGCAGTCTATTTTCCTATTTATACATCTTCATGGAACATGGTTACCCCAATAAGTGTAGAGATTTTGATGGTAATACTCTCAAGTCTGTGTTCCAATTGGATCATCCATGAAACAGAGAGGGATGATCTGTATGTTACAATTTCTGCAACTAAACATTCATAAATTGATAGAACATTTATACCAATACTTGTCTAGGTCATCAATATTTGGGGGAAAAGTCAATCGAACATTCCGCAAACATGTACATCCATAAAATTTTGCTGATCTTCAATATGTATGATGAAATGTGGATTTTGCAGGTTCGACAGTTTATGAC
This sequence comes from Spisula subtruncata, assembly GCA_963678985.1. Classification (NCBI taxonomy): domain Eukaryota; kingdom Metazoa; phylum Mollusca; class Bivalvia; order Venerida; family Mactridae; genus Spisula; species Spisula subtruncata. Next base: position 25,602,697 of record OY787661.1, read on the forward strand.
AGGCATCAAGAACTATCTGGTGAAACACGGAGAGGGTGAACTAGAAAACCTCATAGAAAGAGAACGTAATCAGGTAATCTTTATATACTAATTTCATTCATTCATGTCTCACTACAACAACTGTCTCACTACAACAACTGTCTCGCTACAACAACTGTCACACTATAATAACTGTCTCGCTACAACAGCTGTCTCACTACAACAACTGTCACGCTACAACAACTGTCACACTACAACAACTGTCACGCTACAACAACTGTCTCACTACAACAACTGTCACGCTACAACAACTGTCACGCTACAACAACTGTCTCACTACAACAACTGTCTCGCTACAACAATGTCACACTACAACAACTGTCACACTACAACAACTGTCACGCTACAACAACTGTCTCACTACAACAACAGCCTCTCTACAACATCTGTCTCACTATAACAACTGTCTCACTACAACAACAGCCTCTCTACAACATCTGTCTCACTATAACAACTGTCTCACTACAAAAACTGTCTTGCTACAACAACTGTCTCACTATAACAACTGTCTCGCTACAACATCTGTCTCACTTCAACAACTGTCTCTCTGCAACAACTGTCTCGCTACAACAACTGTCTCACTACAACAACTGTCTCGCTACAACAACTGTCACACTACAACAACTGTCATACTACAACAACTGTCACATTACAACAACTGTCTCGCTACAACAACTGTCTCACTACAACAACTGTCTCACTACAACGACTGTCTCAATACAACAACTGTCTCGCTACAACAACTGTCTCACTACAACAAGTGTCTCACTACAACGACTGTCTCACTACAACAACTGTCTCGCTAAAACACCTGTCTGACTACAGCAACTGCCTCTCTACAACAACTGCCTCTCTACAACAACTGTCTCACTACAACAACTGTCTCACTACAACAACTGTCACACTACAACACCTGTCTCACTACAACAACTGTCACACTACAACAACTGTCACACTCAACAAATGTCACACTACAACAACTGTCACACTACAACAACTGTCTCGCTACAACAACTGTCACACTACAACACCTGTCTCACTACAACACTTGTCTCACTACAACAACTGTCACACTACAACAACTGTCACACTCAACAACTGTCACACTACAACAACTGTCACACTACAACAACTGTCTCACTACAACAACTGTCTCCCACATTGTTTCCTATAAGTGAACAAATGTTGGTGAGACAATGTCATATTGATTGGGTGTGTTTCAATGAAATTGTACATGCATATCTTGTTAGAACACCATTGTCTACATTCCATGTGCGACAAATTCAATAATAGCAAAAATGTGTGCCTATGAGATTTATGTTCTAGAGTTGCACTGTATATAAGCATGGCTGTATGTTTGCACCTAGCTTGTGTTCTATCTGTCAGCACTGAACATGCAAACATGTCATAGTCAGCCTGTTCCCTCCTACATTTATCAACAAGGTATAGGCCTATATAGGATGAACAATCTACTCTTTTTGGAGCATTTGTAATAAAAACTAGGATGGTAGGTAAAAACTGTGACCTGAATTTACCATATTTTCATAGATCAGTTCTATTGTGGTCTCGGCTTGTTGTATCAAGGTTTGTTGTATCAATTACTTACATACATGAATTATCTCGGTTTGTTGTATCAATTACATACATACATGAATTATCTCGGTTTGTTGTATCAATTACGTACATACATGAATTATCTTGGTTTGTTGTATCAATTACATACATGAATTATCTCGGTTTGTTGTATCAATTACGTACATACATGATTTATCTCGGTTTGTTGTATCAATTACGTACATACATGATTTATCTCGGTTTGTTGTATCAATTACGTACATACATGAATTATCTCGGTTTGTTGTATCAATTACGTACAAACATGAATTATCTCGGTTTGTTGTATCAATTATGTACATACATGAATTATCAGAAGCATTGAATGCACTATGCACTGAGGTAGGAACTGTATGTATTTCCTTGGTCACAGCTGACAATATGGTACAAACAGATGTACTTTCAAGCATAAAATGTTCAACTAAATTCCTATTATAAATGCCCATTAAAGTTTGTGCTGTTATTAACTTGACTCTGGTTGAAATATCATAGACATGTTTCCCAAAAACATGCATATTGAAACAAGTGAATGTCAATGAAATTTGATAGTTTTGTTTTCGAATATAACCAATTGAAATCATTTAATGAATGACTGCAGTTTTCACATGATTGGAGAAACATGCCTTAAGGTACATTATTACACAAACAATAATTGAACTTAGCATGAAAACAATTAGGTGTATAATAAATCCAGGAAGTAAACGACTTTAATGGACTAGATAATAGGTCTGTATAGACCATACTGTAATGTGTATAGACCAAACTGTAGTCTAACGTCCTTGTTATCGCGATACATCTATTGTTTTCATGATTAGTTTGATGTTGTATCATGTTTCTCTTACATTGGATATCTGCATGGATCGGGTCATATAACACATTATGCTGCACAGCATTAGCCAACCCATAAACCCCTCCTATGTGAGCCTACGGTCACATTGACACAAAACACTTCAAGTCAAATACTTTGCATTCTCCAGCAAAATATAGTTGTATTATTATAGACAAAACATTTTTATTAAAGTTGTTTTGACTGTAGAAAAATATTTCTTGACTGCAAAATTTATTTTGGTCGATGGTTGTATGTAACAATATTGTGGGAAGTTTTATATATTATGATTTGTAAACAATTTAAATCTGGTGATACTATTTTATTTGCCTGAACAGGTGGAGGGTGTTGTATAATTATGAAAAAAATATAACATGAGGAAAAACTTATACGTATTAGGCTATTTCATAAATGCGGCATGATGTAATGATATATAAAAAACCAACACGTTTTTGTCTCATGTAATAAAACCTATTGAAATATATAATAAAATACTAATTGGGAGGAAAGAGTATGTACTGATATGTCTTTCAGCTATACACAATTTCATCCTTGCTATATGAAAGCTAAATAGACAAGCAATGATTTGATGACTTTAACAGGTATAACTATTGACTACCAGTACATGTTATTTGTGTTGTATATTACAGCTTGGTAAAGATGAGATACTCAACATTGATGCAATCATTGAAGGAGCATTACATGTATGTGTCATACAACCACTCAAACAACATATCTACACATTGTTTGTTAATGAATACACAAGGTACCTATCTTAACATCTAACTCACATTCTAAATATAATCCATTGTAAATGTTTTGAAGGAAGTTTAGTGTATTATGAAATAGTTATCATTGTTTTCATCAAGTGAACACATGTACACACTGAAATGGTTCCTTAACAACCTCAAAACATCTTGCATGGTAATGGTCACAATATTGCTGTGTCATGAATCCTGAATGTAGATTTGTTTATTTTGCATGCTTTTAAAAGTAGGGTGACACAGTGATAGAGTAGGTAATGCTCTTGACTACACATTGAGAGGTTCCTGGTTTCAATCTCAGCGAGTACATAAACCATTGTCATTTCTGATATGTTTCCTGTCAGACGAGAGATAGATTGGTTGGTAACTCAAGAGTTAGTCTTGCTTATGATAAAAACCCAAGGTCAGTGTTCAGAGAGAGCTAGAGTAGCACACCAGACTTCTGTGTATCACAAAACTGTCTCTTTCCTCGAGGTCAGAGTTTTGCAGGGTTAAAAGGAGTCTACAATTTTTGTATTAAAAAAAAACAGGAAATGATTAAAAATACCTGAGAAAATTTTTAGTTTGCTGTTAAAAATATCTGTTATTTGCTATACATATTTCTGTGCTATACAGCCAGTTTGCAATTTGGGTGAACTCAGAGAATTACAAAAAATAATGTATGAAAGTATAGTACAAGCATTATAGATATACTCTATATGCTTGGATGAGTGTTTTGTTTAAAATATCAAGCATTTATTGTATCATATAACCGAATGTCTGACCTTAGTTCCTCTTACAAATTTGATTAATTGTTGTCTTCATATTCAGAAATGGAAACCTTAAACTACTGTCAAGCAATATCAAATATGCAAGAACAAAGACAGCCGAAGAAATTGGAATTCGGGTAATTTTCATAATATTTGATCTACAAATGTATTGTATAAGGGTTTAAGGTTGGGATTTTGAAAAAGTGGTGAATTTGCTACGTCTGCTTATATTTCAATATTGTATTATATATTTTTGTCAACATAATATCTACCGATACAGTATAGTCTACCCCTTGTTTGCCTCGTTATAATTATTGTCCAATGTACCAGTTTAAATCTTTCACTAATTATTAGTTAATCCTTTAAAATGTGTCAATGCTTAATTAATTGTATTCTAATTAGGGTATAGATTTACCATGTGTATGTGGTTGACTGCCATGTTTTGAGACCACCTGAACTTTGTTGTCAAACTATTGTACTAAAATTCACTGTACTGGACTAAGACTATGTTATGTACTCGAATGTGCTGGACTCTGACTTTACTGGACGTTGACTGTGCTGGACACTGACTTTACTGGACATTGACTGTGCTGGACACTGACTGTGCTGGACACTGACTGTGCTGGACACTGACTGTACTGGACATTGACTGTGCTGGACACTGACTGTACTGGACATTGACTGTGCTGGACACTGACTGTACTGGACATTGACTGTGCTGGACACTGACTGTGCTGGACACTGACTGTACTGGACACTGACTTTACTGGACGTTGACTGTGCTGGACACTGACTGTGCTGGACACTGACTGTGCTGGACACTGACTGTACTGGACACTGACTTTACTGGACACTGACTGTGCTGGACACTGACTGTGCTGGACACTGACTGTACTGGACATTGACTGTGCTGGACACTGACTTTACTGGACGTTGACTGTGCTGGACACTGACTTTACTGGACATTGACTGTGCTGGACACTGACTGTGCTGGACACTGACTGTACTGGACACTGACTTTACTGGACGCTGACTGTGCTGGACACTGACTTTACTGGACACTGACTGTACTGGACACCGACTGTGCTGGACACCGACTGTACTGGACACTGACTTTACTGGACGCTGACTGTGCTGGACACTGACTTTACTGGACACTGACTTTACTGGACACTGACTGTACTGGACACCGACTGTGCTGGACACCGACTGTACTGGACACTGACTTTACTGGACGCTGACTGTGCTGGACACCGACTGTGCTGGACACTGACTTTACTGGACACTGACTTTACTGGACACTGACTGTGCTGGACACTGACTGTACTGGACTATGACTGTATTGGACACTGACTTTACTGGACGCTGACTTTACTGCACACTGACTGTACTGGACACCGACTGTACTGGACACTGACTGCAATGGACTATGACTGTGCTGGACTATGACTGTGCTGGACTATGACTGTACTGGACACGGACTGTACTGCACACTGACTGTACTGGACACTGACTGTACTGGACTAATGACTGTACTGGACACAGACTGTACTGCACACTGACTGTACTGGACACTGACTGTACTGGACTAATGACTGTACTGGACTATGTCTTCAACAACATTGTGATATAGTATCCCTCTCCTTGACAACCTCCTGTCTAAGTACAGACAGCAATCTGAAACATGCCCTATATTTGATCTGTCGTTTGTACCTGTATGATTATATTCATCCACTAATTGGTTTTGCATAAAGATATTAACCACAAGATAGTTAATACTAAAATCATATTTTAACATCAAATAACTTGTGTTTATAGGCTATGAATTTATTATCAATTGAGATAACATCAAGCACTGCAGGCAAAAATGGCATTACTGTGATACAGCAAATATTTTGAACTATTTTATGTACAATAATATTTTGATTACCAGTATATATCTATAATTATTGCTATGATTATTTATAGTTTAATGTTAATGTTTTATGTTATAGAAAGGCCATTCACCGCCAGATGATGCTAGTTTAGAATTGATCAAACATTATTTTACACGAATGCAGAAATCATACTCACCATTGAAGAAACTGGAACATCTTCTCTCTGCTACATCATCTATATACAAATGTGTAAGTTCTCATAATAATAGTACTAATGTACTCAATAAAACTCCACATGATCATTTAGTACCAAGCCTAGTTGGTCACATTGCCTTAGTTTTAGGCTTTACTTTGTAAATAAAAAATATATGAGCTGGCCAATAGCAGTGTGTTGAACAAAGGATTTTGTTTTCAACCAAATTTTAACTGTCCTCAAATATGTTAGCAGACTGTACTATGCAGTTTCTCTTACATAGTTTGGCTTATTTTAATTATAGATAAAGGGAAGTAACTGTGATATTTGATATTTCAGGTTGCTGCTGGTAACAAGGGAAATAGTTCTCCTCCAGCTTTTGGTGCAGATGGTAAGTCTACCTTTAATGTTAAATCAGATTTTATAATCATTATTATAGGTTAGCAATTGATTATGTCCCCCTGAGCCTATGAGTAGTTCATTATTATAGATTAGCAATTGATTATGGCCCCCTGACCCTTTGAGTAGTGCTGCTCCCCCTGAGCCTATGAGTAGTGCTGCTCCCCCTGAGCCTATGAGTAGTGCTGCTCCCCCTGAGCCTATGAGAAGTGCTGCTCCCCTTGAGCCTATGAGTAGTGCTGCTCCCCCTGACCCTATGAGTAGTGCTGCTCCCCCTGAGCCTATGAGTAGTGCTGCTCCCCCTGAGCCTTTGAGTAGTGCTGCTCCCCCTGAGCCTTTGAGTAGTGCTGCTCCCCCTGAGCCTATGAGTAGTGCTGCTCCCCCTGAGCCTTTGAGTAGTGCTGCTCCCCCTGAGCCTATAAGTAGTGCTGCTCCCCCGGTTGGCACTATATGACACCCAATTAAAGGCGATTCCTAACCCTAACCCTAACGCCTATCCCTAACCCTTACCGTAACCCTAACCCCTAACCCTAACCCTTAACTGATTGAAAGCCTAACCCTAACCCCTAACCCTAACCCTGGGGTAGCCAAATACTGGGTGTCATATAGTTTTAATCTGCTCCCCCTGACCCTATGAGTAGTGCTGCTCCCCCTGAGCCTATGAGTAGTGCTGCTCCCCCCTGAGCCTATGAGTAGTGCTGCTCCCTGACCCTATGAGTAGTGCTGCTCCCCCTGAGCCTATGAGTAGTGCTGCTCCCCCTGACCCTATGAGTAGTGCTGCTCCCCCTGAGCCTATGAGTAGTGCTGCTCCCCCTGAGCCTTTGAGTAGTGCAGCTCCCCCTGAGCCTATGAGTAGTGCTGCTCCCCCTGACCCTATGAGTAGTGCTACTCCCCCTGAGCCTATGAGTAGTGCTGCTCCCCCTGAGCCTATGAGTAGCGTTGCTCCCCCTGACCCTATGAGTAGTGCTGCTTGTTATCTAGGTTGATGGTTTGATGTTACAGAGTTGTCTATGCATGTTGTCCTTAACTAATGTTTGCATTTCAATGAAACTTCACATGAATAGTTCAAATGGTACCAAGCTTAGTTGTGAATGGTGTCAGGAAGGTTTTTTCAAAAGAATATTCCTAGAGTAAAGTCTTGGTTGAAGATATGTTTTTGTGTCAAAAGCCCTTCTAGTTTTTACCATAAAATTGAATCTGCATGATTTAAGGATCTCGGTAAATACTAGTACATGATTGGCATGTTTCTTTCTGTCTGGTTTGATTGACAAAATAACATTTGTATACTGGTGTATTTCAGATTTTCTACCAATGCTGATATATGTATTGGTACAATGTGGTATGGTATCAGTAGAGATTGAAGCAGATTATATGTGGGGATTGTTACATCCTTCATTACTCAATGGTGAGGGTGGATACTATCTAACTTCTCTCAGTAGTGCCGTACTTGTGCTGAAAAACTTCCAAGAAATGCAAGAAACAAGCGCTTCACAACAAGAGGTATGCAGTATTTATCCTTAAAACCTTTACCTGTTTGTAACTAGTTGATTCAGGTTGGATTGCCAGTAGTGGCAGGTTGCTTGTTCCCTGTGGAAGGGTTAGTTCATACTTACCTTCTAATAATTGAGTAAATAAAAACTGTTGAAATGCTATTAGACCAAATTGTTCAGAAATAGTTCTAAACCAAAATAAGCCAACAGTTAATAACAAGACTACTTTTTGATGCAATGTCTCATTTGTATTTTTAAACAGCACTTGGTCTCTCTAAGAGTTTTTAATGTGGTCTGTATATTGGGAACAAGCCTTTTCTTTGATCTACTGACTTATTTTTGTCCCATACATGGCCATGGGGTGTATTTTACACTTGTTAAATGTTATAAGTACACCAACATGTAATGCGTATATCTTTTTTATTATGCATGATGTCATGTTCATTTTTTGCATGTCTTCATGCGAGTAGTATAGCAGCAATATCCGATAACTCGATGATTATAATTCGCACGCTGCGAGCAGTGAACCGTGAATTTTCAAATTATGCAAAATGCACGTGCAAAACAAATGATTTTCACAAGAACTCTTAAAATGTGGCATACAAATTGTCCAACAATACCCACACCAGGAAAACACTAAAACGGAAGAATTACGATAACAGACCGTACAAGAGAGGTTTGTGAAACATGCACGTCTCATGACAGTAATTAGCCTAGTGTAGCTAAGGTCGCCACGACCTTGACCTTTGACCTATTGACCTCAAAATTAGTAGGAGCCTTCATCAGATGATAAGCAGTCTCTCTGTAAAGTTTTACGATCTAAGTTCCTATATTTCTTATGGTGTGGACCAGTGAGTGTTGTGTGTTCAAAGGTCATGGTGAGTTTGACCTTTGATCCAAATGACTTTGAAATTGAGTCGGGCCGTCTTTGGAGGATGAATAATCTCCGCATAAAATTTTAGAATCCTAGGTCCAATCGTTTTGGAGTTATTGTTGAAAAACCATTCGGCATGTCGACCGACCGACTTTTTGCACTGTAACGCTATGTACTGTGTTGGTGTACTTATAACATTTAATGAGTGTATATAGTTAGCTTATCCAGTTTGTAGACTAAATGAATGTGTGTTGTTACAGGGAAAGTTACCCAGTATTAGTGACATGCAGGGATTCCTGAAGATTGCTATACCCGATGAACAACGAGACACCATTGTATGGAGGACCTTACCTGTACGACCAAGCATGACCACCAGGGATGTCTGTAAGTTTATTGCTCCAATAAGTAATGTTAGGAGGGCAGACAAAATGGATTTAAGACTTGTATAAAGTTATATCAACTCTGAGTGTATTACACTTTTGTGGATTTTAAATAAACTGTTTGACATTTCAACAAATGACATTTAAATGTTAAGTTGGTACATCATTGTTGAACAAAGGTTTCTATGTTGTTATAGAAGGGGAAAGCACTCTTGCCATGCTGTCCTGTATTACACATGTAAAGTAAAACATGTGTCGTTATAGAAGGGGAAAGCACTCTTGTCATACTGTCCTGTATTATAGATGTAAAGTAAAACATGTGTTGTTATAGAAGGGGAAATCACTCTTGTCATACTGTCCTGTATTATAGATGTAAAGTAAAACATGTGTTGTTATTGAAGAGGAAAGCACTCTTGTCATGCTGTCCTGTATAACACAACACATGTAAAGTAAAACATGTGTTGTTATTGAAGAGGAAAGCACTCTTGCCATGCTGTCCTGTATTACACAACACACGTAACTTAAAATATGTGTTGTTATAGAAGGGGAAAGCACTCTTGCCATACTGTCCTGTATTACACATGTAAAGTAAAACTTGTGGTTTTATAGAAGGGGGAAGCACTCTTGTCATACTGTTCTTTATTACACAACACATGTAAAGTAAAACATGTGTTGTTATAGAAGGGGAAAGCACTCTTGCCATGCTGTCCTGTATTACACATGTAAAGTAAAAACATGTAGTTTTATAGAAGGGGAAAGCACCCTTGCCATGCTGTCCTGTATTTCACAACACATGTAAAGTAAAACATGTGTTGTCTGTCACCTGAATATAGCAACCACTTGTCTTAAACAGAATTTATTAAAAAAAGCCCAATCAGCCAGTACCAGGTATACCTCAGCCGGTACCAGGTATACCTCAGCCGGTACCAGGTATACCTCAGCCGGTACCAGGTATACCTCAGCCGGTACCAGGTATACCTCAGCAGGTACCAGGTATACCTCAGCCGGTACCAGGTATACCTCAGCCGGTACCAGGTATACCTCAGCCGGTACCAGGTATACCTCAGCCGGTACCAGGTATACCTCAGCCGGTACCAGGTATACCTCAGCCGGTACCAGGTATTACCTCAGCCGGTACCAGGTATACCTCAGCCGGTACCAGGTATTACCTCAGCCGGTACCAGGTATACCTCAGCCGGTACCAGGTATACCTCAGCCGGTACCAGGTATACCTCAGCCGGTACCAGGTATACCTCAGCCGGTACCAGGTACACCTCAGCCGGTACCAGGTACACCTCAGCCGGTACCAGGTACACCTCAGCCGGTACCAGGTACACCTCAGCCGGTACCAGGTACACCTCAGCCGGTACCAGGTTCACCTCAGCCAGTACCAGGTACACCTCAGCCAGTACCAGGTATACCTCAGCCAGTACCAGGTAAACCTCAGCCAGTACCAGTTATACCTGTACTACTATGTTACCTTCATTTAGCAGTCCATTACAAACCCCATATGTTTGTATGTTAATGTTTTTGCATGATTTTATCCATTTTCAAAGTTTTGATTGACACCATGTTTTATTTGTGCTTGTAATGGACCGTTGAACTGTAAGTGCTATATAAATGTACATAATATTATAATGATAGTAAGATGCAATGTATTTATATTTGCAGGTTCTATGATTGCTCACAAATTTAAGATTACCAATCCACAGGATTATGGATTATATACCCTGGAACATGGTGAAGGTATGTATGATGTTGTTTTGCGTATAATGTTCATATTTATAATGTCTCCCACATAGATATACTGATTGAGATATAGTGATGGAGATATAGTGATGGAGATATAGTGATGGAGATATAGAGATGGAGATATAGTGATGATGTGCTGTCAGTCTGAAGGGAAGCCATAAAATGTCCTTGCTTGTTCTCCATAGCCTTTGGTCGGAGGTCAGATTACGTACCCAACACGGGTATAACTCGTGGAACTGTGTCAGAAAAGGATATCTGTGAGTGTTTGACTACAATAGTTGAATAACTGTCAGACATTTTGTTCCTGTCTGATTTGCCAATAACCACCATTTCCTGTACAGGCAGATAAAGTGGTGATGATACTAAACCCTACATAAAACAATAATTTACAATGTAGAGTACACATGTTTAAACAAATAGTAGTACAATCATTTGTTTTTTCTTTCCCAGAGCATAAGTTAATGGATATGGAATGCCCGCAGTCTTTGAAGGCGGACCGTTTACATCATAGAAAGGACTGTATCTTCGCCTATAAGAGAAATGCTGCAAATATCGCCTGGCCTAAATCTGTACAGTCAAATTAAAATGTCCCATTATGGGCTGTTATCAAGTGGGAATATATGTAGACATCAGGATGATATCATACCAACGAACTATCATACAATGAATCCATTCCAATCAGATCTACAAGAATGTCCCACCATTCGTGATCCTGAAAAACTTTTGTGAATTTGTTTCAACTCAAAAAGACTCTGGTTAAATAGTATGATGAAGAAATATCCTACTTTTGAGAAACAAATGATTACCGAACTGTAGAACAAGTAAAGCATGTACAAGAAGATGGAACTGTGATCATGTATTATGGAAAACAAACTCTGAAGCTCATCGAGTGTAAAGCAATGACTGGTATATAGAAACCATTTAATGGTTTAAATATAGTCATCAATGTGGATCAAATTTGTGTGTTAATACTTGTATACTGACTGACATTTCTAAGAAATTGTTTTTGCTTCTAAGAATGGGTGAATGTAAAACTGTCTACTTCCTGTATCCATTGGTTTTCATTCTGTTATAGAAATAACGGAGAATGTAAACTTTACATATGGTAATTATAATATAACTCCTATGTCAGTGTATGTTAACCATGACTGTTAATGCTTGAATATTAACCCTTTATTGTATTGGTACACTGATTCACCATCCCAATGAATGTATGTTTCCAATTATTTCCAGAAAAGGTATACATGAACATGTGTTCATGATTGCATATATAATAAGGGGTGTATAGAGTATGGTTAAATATTGTTACTTAAAAGTGCTGTGTTAAATGAATTATTTGTATGATAGTAAGTTATTTCTTGAGATGCAACACTAGTAGTATCTTTGAATATTAAGTTATTTCTTGACAATTGATATCAAGTTCAAAATCTTAATACAACCCTAAATATGCAGTTAATGTGACATTACAGCTTATGAACGTTATGGAGTATATTTATTGGTGGTCTTATTATTGTGGAGGCCCTGAAGTGATGTTTTACAATATTCAATTAATATGAATGTACTGGTTTGTTTCAAAAGATGTTATTATTACTTTACTTATACTCATGTAATATTTAAGAGTTAAATCAAAGGAAGCTGGACTTTTTTCATCATCAGAATTTGCATTTGTTTGTTATGCCCCCGTATCGATAGATCGGGAGGCATATAGTAATTCACCTGTCCGTCCGTCCGTCCTATCGTCCGTTCGTCCGTCCGGCCAGGTTAACCCAAATTGACCGTTTCGTCTAGCATTAAAATGGCTTGCTACAAAGTTTTCAAACTTGCATGGATGTTGTATATGACCACTCTCCACGCGCCTGTATCACCTGACTCCATTTGACCTTCACCTTGACCTAGTTTTGGACTTAGACTTATTGAAAGGTAAAATTCTTGGTTAACCCAAATTGACCGTTTCTTCTAGCATTAAAATGGCTTGTTACAAAGCTTTCATACTTGCATGGATGTTGTATATGACCACTCTCCACACGCCTGTATCACCCGACTCCATTTTGACCTTCACCTTGACCTAATTTTGGACTTTGACTTATCTCCCCTTTAGTATTTTTACAATAAAATTTTGTCTGGAGCGTATCTTCAAAACTATTTAACGTATTGACTTGAAACTTGAAATATAAATAGATGGCAACTTGGAGAAGTGCATTGACAAAGAACCATAACTCTGTCTGTCTTAAATTTTGAATTATCTCCCCTTTAGTGTTTTTTTATAGTCAAATTTTGCTCTGAGTATATCTTCAAAACTATTAAACATATTGACTTGAAACTTGGAATATAAATAGATGGCAACTTGGAGAAGTGCAATGACCAAGAACCATAACTCTGTCTGTCTTAAATTTTGAATTATCTCCCCTAAGTATTTTAGAATCAAATTTTGACAGGAGCGTATCTTCAAAACTATTTAACGTATTGACTTTAAACTTGAAATATAAATAGATGGCAACTTGGAGAAGTGCATTGACAAAGAACCATAACTCTGTCTGTCTTAAATTTTGAATTATCTCCCCTTTAGTGTTTTTTTATTTTCAAATTTTGCTCTGAGTATATCTTCAAAACTATTAAACATATTGACTTGAAACTTGGAATATAAATAGATGGCAACTTGGAGAAGTGCAATGACCAAGAACCATAACTCTGTCTGTCTTAAATTTTGAAATATTTCCCCTTTAGTATTTTCAGAATCAAATTTTGACAGGAGTGTATCTTCAAAAGTGTTTAAGATATTGACTTGAAACTTGGTATATGAATAGATGGCAACTTGGAGAAGTGCAGTGACAAAGAACCATAACATCTGTATCACCAGATCACACATAAAGTCGATCAAGGCACTGCTTTCAAATGTGGCATTATTCGTTTACCATCATAAGCCCCTTATAGTTCAAAGTCATGTAACACTATCAAACATTTTAACTGAATAATGGCCCCTGATTGACTTAGCTTTTTATGGACATGGCTTCCACGGGGGCATAAGCGTTTATTGAACGCAGTCTTGTTTTAATAAGTCGGTGCTAATCATGGTTGAACTTGTGTTTTTGTTTCAGTTGACAATTGTTTTACAGTTAATTGTTTGTTGAAACATAGTGTAGTGACATTATGTGCTATTTTAGTGAATATGTTACTAATTGTTCGAAAAATATATAATTACTATGTAGACATGGAATTGTAAATATAGTTTACTAAATAGACTACATAACTTGTCTCACTTTTTTTCCAAGGCTTGTCCAGTTTTCTATGACAAGGGTGTGTCAATGTGAAACTAAAATTGACCAACAAAAGTGAATATTATGAATAACATTAGGGTCACACATTTCTCTGTATTTCAAAGCAATTTCATTGTTTACGTTTTGATATTGTACAGCAATGCCAACATCATATTGATGCTTGTATATTTATATTTTCATAGTGCCATAAACATTATTTCATTGCTGATTGTATTGTATTTTGATTCTGACAGAGAATAGTGAGTTACTTTACACAACAAAGACAACTGTCTGTTCTGTTTATAGAACCTAGATGTTATACATGTACATCTATATAAGTTTTATAAAGATTTCTTTTTATTTAATTTTACTTCTGGTTGCTAAATAGAAAATTAATTAGGTACATTTATGAATTATTGCCTTATGTATTTGATCTTAGCAAAGAATCAAAGCAAGGTGATTCCATCAATCATTTTAGTACATAACATATATAAGTTAGTCAACTTGCTATAACTGTACATTCAATCAAATGGTGCTGTAGAGCTGCCTAAATTAGACAAACTTATCTCAAGGAGCTTTCCCAACCCATTTATTAGTATTTCAACATTTTATAAATTTTGCAGAAAAACCAATGAACATGTTTGTTTGGCATAGAGAAGAATTTCTGCGAGCACAAGCTCAGTAACCTTCACATGACTGGGTCATTATATGATGTTGACCTTGATTCTACTGACTACAGTGACGTATCTTGTCCTACCATAGTTGTCCTCATCTTGTTGTAGTCTGTTTCTGTGTAAATATATAATGCTGTGTTTACATGTTACCAAATCTGTTATATGTACCAAATAGCAAAGCCCTATATTTATGTTTAAGTGCTGGCTTTGTAGTATGTGGGATGTTAAGACAGGCAACATTAAATGTTCCATTTGTGGTCTTCAACAGCTCAGTGGTGTTGAAATAGTGTATGTTTTATTTAAGCTTAAATATTTTCTTATTTTTATTAAAATGAAAAAAAACTTATTCATTACAGCATGACTGTAGTATTACTGATAGTTGTATGTTAATTCCAGTTAATGTTTGTGTGTTAAAGTATGTTGTTGATATTAAGTTATAAGAATGTTTATTATACACTATTAGTGCAAAGTATCATTGTTTCTATTGTTGAGCTTAAATACAACTCGTATTCATTCTAGTTGTATTGTGAAATAAAAACTGCTGAATATACGTCTTTTTGTGAAATTTCTTATGCACCAACTCGTTGATGATGGCGTAACTGCTTTATACCGTCGGCTGGTCTGTAGACCAAATGGTTTCGGTTCATTAATTCAAGAACACTTTGTCCCATGATGCTCAAACTTTACATTAAGGTTGTTCAGTAAGTATGGATGTCAGGTTGCTATACATGATGTTGCTATTGGACTACAATGGGGACAACAATATTTACAAACCATACTTGGTTCTAAGAAAGCAACAGAAGTTCTACAAGTCTTTCTGCAGTCAAAAGAATCAACTTTTCTACAGAAAGTTTTTGAAAAAGAGTGGGTAACTAACCACTTGGATGCCAAATGATGTCTCTGAATTTGCCGAGTACCCAAAAGCCAAGGTATTATGTACAAACTGGCCGATGATCAACAATGAATCGTTGACAAAGGGTACTGGACGGCAATCGATTGATGACCATACAATATTACAGCCAAATATCAGCTAATCACAGATTGAACTATCAGTAAAAATATTACACAAATGTTTATTTTTTTTAATTTTTATTTTGAAAAATGTTCCACAGACATGATCACTAGCAGTACATAAAAATTATCACCAATAACAACCTTTAAACAAGAGGGCCATTGGCCCTTAAGCGCTCACCTGAGTTTGTTGCAATGTTGGCTTTGTTAGCAAGATTGTTGTAGTATGAACTCAAAATACTTATGTGGCCTAGATTTGAATTTTGTACTAAAATGTTTGTGAGTAGTAGGTAAAGTAGAGTTCCTGAAATACACACTTTGGTTTGACTGCTGATGGGTTTAGTACCGACTAGTTGTACTTGTGTAGAATCAAGCATTATTAAGTTAAAAGTTAAGTTACCAATTTTCTAGGGCTCTTTTCAGCTGTTAGGCCGCTCAAGCACCCTTTGACATTTTAACTCCCCTGGTCATTGGGCTACATATGGAAACCTACACTCGTCTCTCCCTGGGGAGACTATTTCTCTCCTGTGGTGTGGCAGCCAACATCGATCTGCGGCGCCCAGGAATAGACACTGCCCTCACAGGTACCATTTTACACCATGGTGGAGTGGAGCTGTGGGTCTTGCTCAGAGATTTTGACCAGTGGTCCAGAGGAGGATCGAACCCGGGACCTCTCGATCCTGAAGCGCGCGCCCTACCTCTAGGCCACCGCTCCCCAGGGTATTGAATTTGGTACTTTTTCAACGATTTTGATGGCCATATTGAGTGAGCCAGACAGTACTCATGATTACTTTTGAGTACAGCTTTGTAAGTGTATACATAATGTTTAAATTTGAAGTTTTTTCTAGTGGGGATATATTAACCTGATCCTCTTACCTTCTATTAGGCCAAAACAAAATATTGCGGTTCTGGTAATTATACCTACCCTATTATTTTGCCCCTACCCTAAACATTTTATGGCATTTTTGCTGGAAGTCATCGCTGATCGTTGATTTTCCAGTACATAAAATCAATGAAATAATTTCAAAAAATGACATGTTTTTCCTACCTACCTACCCTATTTTTTTTCAATATGTTATCAGAATTTCAATATTAATTTGTTTTGGCCTTAGCAAGATTTAAGAACCAACTTGTATATATTTAAATCCTGTTGCTCGACCGTAACCGATCGTCCACTGTTCATAACATATATTTTAAACATTCCAATAATCTCTTATAACCGTTAAAATTAAGAACTAGATTTTGGCCCAAATGACAAAGTATCTAACTTGACCTAGATTTTATAGAGATAAACATTGTGACCAAGTTACATAAAGATAGAGTCAAAATTGTGACCTCTAGTGTGTTCACAAGATTTTTCAATGATTTGGCCTCGTGACCTAGTTTTTGACCACAGATGACCCAATATCGAACTTGACCCAAATTTTATAATGATGATCATTGTGATCATGTTTCATAAAGATAAGGTCAAAATTGTGACCTCTAGTGTGTTCACAAGCTTTTTCAATGATTTGGCCTCGTGACCTAGTTTTTGACTCCGGATGACCCAATATCGAACTTGACCAAAATTTTATAGTGATGATCAGTGTGATCAAGTTTCATAAAGATTAGGCTCAAATTGTGACCTCTAGTGTGTTCACCAGCTTTTTCAATGATTTGGCCTTCAAAGGCTTGTGACCTAGTTTTTGACCCCGGATGACCCAATATCGAACTTGACGTAGATTTTATAGAGATGACAATTGCGATCAATTTTCATAAAAAATAGGCTCAAATTGTGACCTCTAGTGTGTTCACAAGCCTTTTCAATGATTTGGCCTTGTGACCTAGTTTTTGACCCCAGATGACCCAATATCGAACTTGACCTAGATTTTATAGAGATGATCATTGTGATCAATTTTCATAAAGATTAGTCACAAATTGTGACCTATAATGTGTTCACAAGATTTTTCAATGATTTGGCCTAGTGACCTAGTTTTTGACCCCAGATGACCCAATATCGAACTTGACCTAGATTTTACAGAGATGATCATTGTGATCAAGTTTCATAAAGATTAGGCTCAAATTGTGACCTCTAATGTGTTCACAAGGTTTTCCTTTGATTTGACCTAGTGACCTAGTTTATGACCCCAGATGACCCAATATCGAACTTGACCTAGATATTACAGAGATGATCATTGTGATTAAGTTTCATAAAGATTAGGCTCAAATTGTGACCTCTAATGTGTTCACAAGGTTTTCCTTTGATTAGACCTAGTGACCTAGTTTTTGACCCCAGATGACCTAATATCAAACTTGACCTAGATTTTATGGAGATGATCATTGTGATCAAGTTTCATAAAGATTAGGCTCAAATTGTGACCTCTAATGTGTTCACAAGGTTTTCCTTTGATTTGACCTAGTGACCTAGTTTTTGACCCCAGATGACCCAATATCGAACTTGACCTAGATTTTACAGAGATGATCATTGTGATCAAGTTTCATAAAGATTAGGCTCAAATTGTGACCTCTAATGTGTTCACAAGGTTTTCCTTTGATTTGACCTAGTGACCTAGTTTTTGACCCCAGATGACACAATATCGAACTTGACCTAGATTTTATGGAGATGATCATCGTGATCAAGTTTCATAAAGATTAGGCTCAAATTGTGACCTCTAATGTGTTCACAAGGTTTTCCTTTGATTTGACCTAGTGACCTAGTTTTTGACCCCAGATGACCCAATATCAAACTTGACCTAGATTTTACAGAGATGATCATTGTGATCAAGTTTCATAAAGATTAGGCTCAAATTGTGACCTCTAATGTGTTCACAAGGTTTTCCTTTGATTTGACCTAGTGACCTAGTTTTTGACCCCAGATGACCCAATATCGAACTTGACCTAGATTTTATGGAGATGATCATTGTGATCAAGTTTCATAAAGATTAGGCTCAAATTGTGACCTCTAATGTGTTCACAAGGTTTTCCTTTGATTTGACCTAGTGACCTAGTTTTTGACCCCAGATGACCCAATATCGAACTTGACCTAGATTTTACAGACATGATCATTGTGATCAAGTTTCATAAAGATTAGGCTCAAATTGTGACCTCTAATGTGTTCACAAGGTTTTCCTTTGATTTGACCTAGTGACCTAGTTTTTGACCCCAGATGACCCAATATCGAACTTGACCTAGATTTTATAGAGACAAACACTGTGATCAAGTTTCATTAAGATTTAATGAAAACTGTTACCTCTACAGTGCTTACAAGTCAAAATGTTGACGACGTACGACGTACGACGGACGACGGACGACGGACATTGGGCGATCACAATAGCTCACCTTGAGCACTTCGTGCTCAGGTGAGCTAAAAAACAAAACAAAAAAAACAAGAGGGCCATAATGACCCTATATCGCTCATCTGATTATAAGTGAAACCCAGCACAGTTTTCACCCAAGGGAATAATTTGAACAATCTTGGTAGAAAAACTCTATGTAGATGACGCTACAAACCAAATATGAAAGCTCTAGGCATTGTAGTTTTAGACAAGAAGATTTTTATATGTTTTCCCTATATAAGTCTATGTAAAACCGTGACCCCAAGACGGCGCCAATTTTGACCAAATGGGCATTTGGAAAGTCTTGGTAGGGGACCACGAGATGATGCTACATACCAAATATCAAAGCTCTAGGCATTGTAGTTTTAGACGAGAAGATTTTTTAAATTACATGTTTTCCCTTTATAAGTCTATGTTAAACGGTGACCCCCAGGCGGTGCCAATTTTGACCCCAGATGCATAACTTGAGCAAACTTGGTAGAGGACCACTAGATGGTGCTACATACCAAATATCAAAGCTCTAGGCATTGTAGTTTTAGACAAGATGAATTTTTACATGTTTTCCCTTAATAAGTCTATGTAAAACGGTGACCCCGGGACGGGGCCAATTTTAACCCAAGAGGCGTAATTTGAGCAACATTGGTAGGGGACCACTAGATGATGTAACATACCAAATATCATAGCTCTATGCATTGTAGTTTTAGACAAGAAGATTTTTATATATTTTCCTTTATAAGTCTACCGGTATGTAAAATGATGACCCCCGGGGCGGGGCCAATTTTAACCCCAGGGCCATAATTTGAGTAATTACTAAATCCCCCAATGCCATGTTCAATCTGGCAAAATTTCATCAAAATTGGCCAAACGGTTTGAGAGGAAATGTCGTGGACGGACGACGGACATACAGACGGACGATAAGTGATCACAATAACTTACCTTGAGCACGGGCTAAAAAGCGTAATGCTCTAATTCATATAAAAACACACATTTCAATTCTATACAAACAAAGTTTGCAAATCAACCTAAACACCACATAAATATGGGAGTAACCAAACAAAGAGACACACTATTGACTACAGGGAGATCAATAATTATGCAAATACTGTCAATGTGTCATCTGTATCCATTGTTCAATGATTTCCAAGAAGTATTATCATTGGCTACAATTTCACAGCAAGTTAGACCGAATCGTGAGTAACACATAATGGATTCTACATACACACAATTACACTAGAATCCCAATGCACCGCTTCTTAGTTCCATCGGATGGTTTTGTTCATTTCATATAGCTATGCCAGAACTGAAGACCAACATAAAACTCAGACAGAACTGAGATGTTGTGTATCCTGAGATCTGTTTTCTGTTGAGTTCTGTTCTCCGTGGCGGTCATAGCAATATGAAAACTGTACATTACCTCTGATGTAACTGTGAAGTGGTGTTTTGGGATTTCTACTTTGAATTACCAGTATATCATATTAAGACATGGTATATACATGTCTTGAATATCCTTCCATTACACAGATATTATGGACCATTGTTTTCTTGACAAATGTGGAGTTGAATGATGAAATTGAGTTTAAATGGTTGGTAAATATGCATGTGGTGTAGTAAAACTGTAATATTTGTATTATTCCGCTATTTTGTTCTTGATACCAAAGTGAAAGTAGACTAGGGTAAAACCCAGAACTTATAAATCCGGACATGCGTAAAAACGGATAGACCGTGTTTGAAGGACAAAAACTTTCTTAGAAGATACATGACCCCCCTTTTTTATTGCATTATTTTAAAGCTTAACTGCTCCTCTTTACAATGATATATGTGGTCCAGGTGGCCATAGACTAAAAAAAGTTGAAAATTGGGGCCTACTATGGCCAATTTACATTGAGCTATAGAGCAAATCTATTTGGTGGTTTCTAACCTAAAGAAGGGCAAAATTCTATTCAATTCATGTTTTCATTTTTTTGCATTCAAATGTATGGAAATGCATCCCAGATAGGGTTTTGACCACTTTTATCTGTTTAAATTGTCTAAAAAAGTGAAAATTTGGATTTTTATCATGAAAATCTAGAAAATTTCAGATTTTTTTCTTCCAAAATTGACATTTTTATGCCAAAATTGACCTTATTTTAGTGTCAGACAGGGGTAATTGTGATTAAATATGAAGAATAGACACATTATTAGTCATCTAAAGCATAATTAGTGTTCAGTGAAACAGTTTTTCACAAATAAAACCCAATTTAAAATCACTATACATAATATTTTGCAGGCACTGGCCAAATTTTTCCTTAAAGGCGCATATGCGTGTTTGTCATTTTTTCTAGAATTCATGCACAATTTGTCTAGAATTGATTGTTGTGTGCTGCATATACATAGTAGCACTGAAAAAAGTGCAAGAATCACTTTAATAAGTAAAACTAGGCTGTCTTAAGGTAAAGAACCACTAAATGCCTCCGCGGACCAAGTGGTGATACACTCAAGTAGTCCTTAAAAAAACTTTGGTTTGCCTGTAAATGGAGATATTTCTTGACAAATGTGGAGTTGAATGATGAAATTGAGTTTAAATGGTTGGTAAATATGCATGTGGTGTAGTAAAACTGTAATATTTGTATTATTCCGCTATTTTGTTCTTGATACCAAAGTGAAAGTAGACTAGGGTAAAACCCAGAACTTATAAATCCGGACATGCGTAAAAACGGATAGACCGTGTTTGAAGGACAAAAACTTTCTTAGAAGATACATGACCCCCCTTTTTTATTGCATTATTTTAAAGCTTAACTGCTCCTCTTTACAATGATATATGTGGTCCAGGTGGCCATAGACTAAAAAAAGTTGAAAATTGGGGCCTACTATGGCCAATTTACATTGAGCTATAGAGCAAATCTATTTGGTGGTTTCTAACCCATCATTTAAAGTTAGCTAGAATAAATTTTACCAAAATATCGGCAGATAAATATCTAGGTTAATGTCATTGGTATGTGACAAATAATGTACATTCAGGTCTAGAACAATTTCTCAAGTAACATGTGCCAGAACAATACATGCTGTAGGTTAGGTCCCATTTTTTAAATTTAACATAAAAATAACACTAAAAAGGCCAACAATGGTTACACTTCTAAAAGTACAAAATCCTTGATTGTTTTTAGGGTTACAGCAAATGTTTATGAAATCTCAGGAAATCGGAAACAAACATTTGCTTTGTTTACACCTAATTGTGTTAAACAACCACACCCTGATATAATAATGGAAACATCGATCATGTTGGCAGTGACATATCATATCAAATTAAGCCTTCAAATCAGAGTATCAAAATCTGAAAACACAAATAGAAGTATAAAATTTATGGCCATATTACTTGGTTTAAGCAAACAAATCACAGTATATCAAAACAAAAGACACTCATGCAGACCATTGAAAAATATACAATGTAACATTAAGTTGTACACTTGTTTGCAATAATAAAATAACATATATGTATAATTAACTAGAAACAATCATTTTTAATTACAAATTACCCTCAGACAACAGCATTTTAATGTATTAAACTAAGGAATATTTAAGTTTGCTGCTTGAGACAAGCTAGAATTTATTTATAATAATTCAATTACTTGTAGAGGAACAGTCTTTGAAAGCTGCAAATATCACCCTTTTAAAGGAGGTTGGTGGTCTAACTCTATGAAAATATCAGACTTAAGCAATTGACTAGTATGCAAATATATTTGATTAATATACATAACAAGAGGACCATAATGGCCTATTTAAACAAATAGACAAACTAATTAGCTATGGATAGACAGTGTAGTTACTATATGCCAGCGAGCAGGAAATGTCTGTACATATATCCAACAGACTTACAACTGATTTATCTTGCCAGGCTACAGGAAGTTACAACTGGTTAAACACTGAATACATCAACTTTATAACGAACAATATATTAATTACTAAGCGCTAATTCCAGCTTATAATCAAGACCAACAACACAATGATTGTCAGAGTCATAAAAATAACACAAAACATCCTTAGGGGATTTTCTCTTTCCCCTGAAATGTAGTGAGTGACACATATCATTTCATTAAGGCTGAGCTGGTACGGAGGTAGAAACAATATTTTTCAGTACGTTATTTTACATATCTAAAGATGTCAGCTAATTTCGCACCAAAACTTCAAAATCATTTGTTTTTTGTAGACTTGTTTCATAAATATTGATCTGTAACAAGAGATGTCATGGAGAACAACATACTGACCAAGTTTCATGAAGATTGGATCAAAACTGTGAACTCTGAGTGAACACTAGGTTTTCTAAGATTTGACCTAGTGACCTTGTTTTTGACCTCACATGACCCATTTTGAATTTGGCCTAGATATCATGGAGAAAACTTTCTGACCAAGTTTCATGAAGATTGAATCAATATGGTGACATTAGTGTGAACATGAGGTTTTTCTAAAATTTGACCTAGTGACCTAGTTTTTGACCCCACATGACTCAGTTTCGAACATGGTCTAGATTTCAGACAAAACAACCATCTGTCCAAGTTTCATGAAGATTGAATCAAAACAGTGACATCTAGAGTGTACACAAACAAATTGTTGATGTACGGACCGACGATGAGTGGTCACAAAAGCTCACCTTGTCACTATGTGACAGGTGAGCTCAAAACAACCCATGGCAGATCATACGAGGGGTGTTCCAGAAATAATAGGACTTTTCTCATAATGTTTTACTCCACGCTTACATTTTAATGAAATTTGTCTCAAATGCTTAGCGATGTATGCTCTATATACTGGTAGCAACAGAAATTTATTGTTGCTGATAATGCTCATACAAAGCGCTGTCATAGAAACCATGTAACACCAAGGCGGGTCACACTATTATATGTCATTACCATCTTTACTAAAATTGAGAATATCTCAATAACCACTTGATAAATATTAACGCCTAATTGTATGTCATTACGTGGATGACTTTGATATGCGCATGCAAACTTTCGAAGAAATCGACCTGTGTTTGTAACCATCAGTCAGTAATCATGGGTATGTATCTAAGCGCATCATGTATGAAAATGACGTCAATGTCAATAAACAGAAACTGTACCTTTGTCAAATAATGGTGTACATTTGGAAAACCAACTGTGCTAACCAATGAAATAATGAAATGCATGTAATGTTGTGGCATTAAGCAGCCACTTGTGTTCTGTTGGCTCAAATTGTTTACAGATCGCAGATTAATAAACTTACAAATAAGCACAGGTGGGGTCATTGGAAATTAAGTTGACGTTAATAGCACTGTTGGTACCCTGATGGACGCTCCAAGGTTTGAGTTATTTCTAACACCATTGCAAGACATTTTTGTGAACAGGGGGATGGAAACACATTTAAACAATCCGAACAGTGGTATTAGATTAGTTTAGAAAGTCAGGATGAATATAAATAAAATTATTAAATGTTTCTTTATGCTACAATACTGTGCTTGAAATGCGACGTCATAATAACGTCACAGTGCGACCCGCCTCCTTGATACATAGCATATTTAATGTTTAAAATATTTCTTATTTTTCATTCAATTCCTTTGATGTTTCGCATGTTTGTCAGTGAAAGATCAAAATTTAATTATATAAAATTAGTTTTCTTAATTTCTGATTTGCCTTGCTGCTATGAAAAAAGTCCTATTAATTGTGGAACAGCCCACGTATAATAAAATTGCATAAAATATACAACAATACCCTGACTAAGTAACAGACAGACACAAGCAGCAGCTTACAGCTCTTACCACAGGAAATAATACATTTTGATTAGAATGAAAGCAGAGATGCTTGGTTCATCACTGTTCACAATAACAAACTGACCAAGTCTGTACTTCACCGTTACAGATGGACGGTTTCTATCTGAATTAAGCCACAGTGTTAGATGAATAAAACTGTTATAAAAGATCCTCCTGACTTTTCTCTATTATTGTAAAATCAGATTTTTGTTAAGGAATCATTTTGATATATTTGATAAGCTTGCAAAAATTCATGCCTGTGATCAACAGTAAAACATAAAAATTAATGCACTTTAAAAATTGCAAACTAAATCTATTGTACTTGACAATAACAAATTCATGACATTTTGATCTTGCACTTTCTATTGCAGCATCAACTAATTTCTTTAAAGACTAACCTTTGGCCCCATTTAAAGTGACTTTAATACTTAGTTGACAACTACTAAGTATCTAATATTGGTCTTGAGTTTGCATTTAGTGGTTTATAACCTTAATAATTCAAATATAACAAATATAAAACAACAACACAATTCAATCTTATGATCCTATGTATCAAAACTAATGCTATTGTCTTAACCAACCACTTTTCTTTTTGTCTGATGTATTCATTTTTTCCATTAAAGCAAGATTGGAACTTTCAAGTTCCCCAACAGTTCTCTGTAATTGACGTACTTCAGCTTCCAATGTTGCAACAGCAAGACTCTGTTCATCAAGTTTGAACATTATAGCATCCATATTTTCTTTCTCACTTTGTTTCTTTTCATCAGCTTTATAATTCGACCAATAATATTCGGCAAATAAAATGGACACAAGAAATAAATACAGAGAACCTTCCCCAATCAATTCAGCACCAAGTTGAACAGCACGTTCTGGATTCAAAGCTTGTTTTTTCGTACTTTTACCGAAGCCCATGCGACTCAACTGAAAGTTCAGCTCAAAGTTGTGGTAAACTACAAAGAAAAGCAGATTTTTTTATTTGCATAAAAAGAAAAGAGAATGAGTGAAAGTGTATAATCAAACAAAAACAGAAGAAACTCAATTATTATGATTGAGACAAACATGTTTTTATTATAATGGGACAAAATTTGGTGGTTTTAGCAACAAAAACGATTCTGAGCAGACTTAATTTCAAGAATTTCAGATTTCATGAAAAATGGTAAGCCAAAAATTTAGACAAATTATTGGAAACAAAGATCTAAATATAAATTTAGATATAAATTTAGATCTTTGTCGGAAATGGTTAAAAATTCAGAGATACAATAATTGTTTTTATAGCATGCTGATAAATCATCATCAGGAAGTCAACTTTCAAAAAACTGCAAGTATGACAGTCAATATAAACATGATAAAGCAAGTATGTCAGTCAATATAAACATGATATAGCAAGTATGACAGTCAATATAAACGTGATATAGCAAGTATGTCAGTCAATATAAACGTGATATAGCAAGTATGTCAGTCAATATAAACATGATATAGCAAGTATGTCAGTCAATATAAACATGATATAGCAAGTATGTCAGTCAATATAAACATGATATAGCAAGTATGTCAGTCAATATAAACATGATATAGCAAGTATGTCAGTCAATATAAACATGATATAGCTAGTATGTCAGTCAATATAAACTTGATATAGCTAGTATGTCAGTCAATATAAACATGATATAACAAGTATGTCAGTCAATATAAACATGATATAGCTAGTATGTCAGTCAATATAAACATGATATAGCAAGTATGTCAGTCAATACAAACATGATAAAGCAAGTATGTCAGTGAATATAAACATGATATAGCAAGTACGACAGTCAATATAAACGTGATAAAGCAAGTATGACAGTCAATATAAACATGATATAGCAAGTATGACAGTCAATATAAACATGATATAGCTAGTATGTCAGTCAATATAAACATGATATAGCAAGTATGTCAGTCAATATAAACATGATATAGCAAGTATGTCAGTGAATATAAACATGATATAGCAAGTATGTCAGTCAATATAAACATGATATAGCAAGTATGTCAGTGAATAAAAAACATGATAAAGCAAGTATGTCAGTGAATATAAACATGATATAGCAAGTATGTCAGTCAATATAAACATGATATAGCAAGTATGTCAGTCAATATAAACATGATATAGCAAGTATGTCAGTGAATATAAACATGATATAGCAAGTATGACAGTCAATATAAACATGATAAAGCAAGTATGACAGTCAATATAAACATGATATAGCAAGTATGACAGTCAATATAAACATGATATAGCTAGTATGTCAGTCAATATAAACATGATATAGCAAGTATGTCAGTGAATATAAACATGATATAGCAAGTATGTCAGTGAATATAAACATGATATAGCAAGTATGTCAGTCAATATAAACATGATATAGCAAGTATGTCAGTCAATATAAACATGATATAGCAAGTATGACAGTCAATATAAACGTGATATAGCAAGTATGTCAGTCAATTTAAACATAGCAAGTATGTCAGTCAATATAAACATGATATAGCAAGTATGTCAGTCAATATAAACATGATATAACAAGTATGTCAGTCAAAATAAACGTGATATAGCTAGTATGTTAGTCAATATAAACATGATATAGCTAGTATGTCAGTCAATATAAACATGATATAGCTAGTATGTTAGTCAATATAAACATGATATAGCTAGTATGTTAGTCAATATAAACTTGATATAGCTAGTATGTCAGTCAATATAAACATGATATAACAAGTATGTCAGTCAATATAAACGTGATATAGCTAGTATGTTAGTCAATATAAACATGATATAGCTAGTATGTCAGTCAATATAAACATGATATAGCTAGTATGTTAGTCAATATAAACATGATATAGCTAGTATGTTAGTCAATATAAACTTGATATAGCAAGTATGTCAGTCAATATAAACATGATAAAGCAAGTATGTCAGTGAATATAAACATGATATAGCTAGTATGTTAGTCAATATAAACGTGATAAAGCAAGTATGTCAGTCAATATAAACATGATAAAGCAAGTATGTCAGTGAATATAAACATGATATAGCAAGTATGTCAGTGAATATAAACATGATAAAGCAAGTATGACAGTCAATATAAACATGATATAGCAAGTATGTCAGTCAATATAAACATGATATAGCAAGTATGTTAGTCAATATAAACATGATAAAGCAAGTATGTTAGTCAATATAAACATGATATAGCAAGTATGTTAGTCAATATAAACATGATATAGCAAGTATGTCAGTCAATATAAACATGATATAGCAAGTATGTCAGTGAATATAAACATGATATAGCAAGTATGTCAGTCAATATAAACATGATATAGCAAGTATGTCAGTGAATAAAAAACATGATAAAGCAAGTATGTCAGTGAACATAAACATGATATAGCAAGTATGTCAGTCAATATAAACATGATATAGCAAGTATGTCAGTGAATATAAACATGATATAGCAAGTATGTCAGTGAATATAAACATGATATAGCAAGTATGTCAGTGAATAAAAAACATGATAAAGCAAGTATGTCAGTGAATATAAACATGGTATAGCAAGTATGTCAGTGAATATAAACATGATATAGCAAGTATGTCAGTCAATATAAACATGATATAGCAAGTATGTTAGTCAATATAAACATGATAAAGCAAGTATGACAGTCAATATAAACGTGATATAGCAAGTATGTCAGTGAATATAAACATGATATAGCAAGTATGTCAGTGAATATAAACATGATATAGCAAGTATGTCAGTCAATATAAACATGATATAGCAAGTATGTCAGTGAATAAAAAACATGATAAAGCAAGTATGTCAGTGAACATAAACATGATATAGCAAGTATGTCAGTCAATATAAACATGATATAGCAAGTATGTCAGTCAATATAAACAAGATATAGCAAGTATGTCAGTGAATATAAACATGATAAAGCAAGTATGTCAGTGAATATAAACATGATAAAGCAAGTATGACAGTCAATATAAACATGATATAGCAAGTATGTCAGTCAATATAAACATGATATAGCAAGTATGTCAGTCAATATAAACATGATATAGCAAGTATGTCAGTGAATAAAAAACATGATAAAGCAAGTATGTCAGTGAACATAAACATGATATAGCAAGTATGTCAGTCAATATAAACATGATATAGCAAGTATGTCAGTGAATATAAACATGATATAGCAAGTATGTCAGTGAATATAAACATGATATAGCAAGTATGTCAGTGAATAAAAAACA
Source organism: Spisula subtruncata (assembly GCA_963678985.1). NCBI lineage: Eukaryota > Metazoa > Mollusca > Bivalvia > Venerida > Mactridae > Spisula > Spisula subtruncata. The sequence continues at coordinate 25,631,950 of OY787661.1, forward strand.
TGATAAAGCAAGTATGTCAGTGAATATAAACATGGTATAGCAAGTATGTCAGTGAATATAAACATGATATAGCAAGTATGTCAGTCAATATAAACATGATATAGCAAGTATGTTAGTCAATATAAACATGATAAAGCAAGTATGACAGTCAATATAAACGTGATATAGCAAGTATGTCAGTGAATATAAACATGATATAGCAAGTATGTCAGTGAATATAAACATGATATAGCAAGTATGTCAGTCAATATAAACATGATATAGCAAGTATGTCAGTGAATAAAAAACATGATAAAGCAAGTATGTCAGTGAACATAAACATGATATAGCAAGTATGTCAGTCAATATAAACATGATATAGCAAGTATGTCAGTGAATATAAACATGATATAGCAAGTATGTCAGTGAATATAAACATGATATAGCAAGTATGTCAGTGAATAAAAAACATGATAAAGCAAGTATGTCAGTGAATATAAACATGGTATAGCAAGTATGTCAGTCAATATAAACATGATATAGCAAGTATGTTAGTGAATATAAACATGATATAGCAAGTATGTCAGTCAATATAAACATGATATAGCAAGTATGACAGTCAATATAAACATGATATAGCAAGTATGTCAGTGAATATAAACATGATATAGCAAGTATGTCAGTCAATATAAACAAGATATAGCAAGTATGTCAGTGAATATAAACATGATAAAGCAAGTATGTCAGTGAATATAAACATGATAAAGCAAGTATGACAGTCAATATAAACATGATATAGCAAGTATGTCAGTCAATATAAACATGATATAGCAAGTATGTCAGTCAATATAAACATGATATAGCAAGTATGTTAGTCAATATAAACATGATAAAGCAAGTATGTTAGTCAATATAAACATGATATAGCAAGTATGTTAGTCAATATAAACATGATATAGCTAGTATGTTAGTCAATATAAACATGATATAGCTAGTATGTTAGTCAATATAAACATGATATAGCAAGTATGTTAGTCAATATAAACGTGATAAAGCAAGTATGTCAGTCAATATAAACATGATAAAGCAAGTATGTCAGTGAATATAAACATGATATAGCAAGTATGTCAGTGAATATAAACATGATAAAGCAAGTATGACAGTCAATATAAACATGATATAGCAAGTATGTCAGTCAATATAAACATGATATAGCAAGTATGTTAGTCAATATAAACATGATAAAGCAAGTATGTTAGTCAATATAAACATGATATAGCAAGTATGTTAGTCAATATAAACATGATATAGCAAGTATGTCAGTCAATATAAACATGATATAGCAAGTATGTCAGTGAATATAAACATGATATAGCAAGTATGTCAGTCAATATAAACATGATATAGCAAGTATGTCAGTGAATAAAAAACATGATAAAGCAAGTATGTCAGTGAACATAAACATGATATAGCAAGTATGTCAGTCAATATAAACATGATATAGCAAGTATGTCAGTGAATATAAACATGATATAGCAAGTATGTCAGTGAATATAAACATGATATAGCAAGTATGTCAGTGAATAAAAAACATGATAAAGCAAGTATGTCAGTGAATATAAACATGGTATAGCAAGTATGTCAGTGAATATAAACATGATATAGCAAGTATGTCAGTCAATATAAACATGATATAGCAAGTATGTTAGTCAATATAAACATGATAAAGCAAGTATGACAGTCAATATTAACGTGATAAAGCAAGTATGTCAGTGAATATAAACATGATATAGCAAGTATGTCAGTGAATATAAACATGATATAGCAAGTATGTCAGTCAATATAAACATGATATAGCAAGTATGTTAGTGAATATAAACATGATATAGCAAGTATGTCAGTCAATATAAACATGATATAGCAAGTATGACAGTCAATATAAACATGATATAGCAAGTATGTCAGTGAATATAAACATGATATAGCAAGTATGTCAGTCAATATAAACAAGATATAGCAAGTATGTCAGTGAATATAAACATGATAAAGCAAGTATGTCAGTGAATATAAACATGATAAAGCAAGTATGACAGTCAATATAAACATGATATAGCAAGTATGTCAGTCAATATAAACATGATATAGCAAGTATGTCAGTCAATATAAACATGATATAGCAAGTATGTTAGTCAATATAAACATGATAAAGCAAGTATGTTAGTCAATATAAACATGATATAGCAAGTATGTTAGTCAATATAAACATGATATAGCTAGTATGTTAGTCAATATAAACATGATATAGCTAGTATGTTAGTCAATATAAACATGATATAGCTAGTATGTCAGTCAATATAAACATGATATAGCTAGTATGTTAGTCAATATAAACATGATATAGCTAGTATGTCAGTCAATATAAACATGATATAGCTCGTATGTTAGTCAATATAAACATGATATAGCTAGTATGTCAGTCAATATAAACTTGATATAGCTAGTATGTCAGTCAATATAAACATGATATAGCAAGTATGTCAGTCAATATAAACTTGATATAGCTAGTATGTCAGTCAATATAAACATGATATAACAAGTATGTCAGTCAATATAAACTTGATATAGCTAGTATGTTAGTCAATATAAACTTGATATAGCTAGTATGTCAGTCAATATAAACATGATATAGCAAGTATGTCAGTCAATATAAACTTGATATAGCTAGTATGTCAGTCAATATAAACATGATATAACAAGTATGTCAGTCAATATAAACTTGATATAGCTAGTATGTTAGTCAATATAAACTTGATATAGCTAGTATGTCAGTCAATATACACTTGATATAGCAAGTATGTTAGTCAATATAAACGTGATAAAGCAAGTATGTCAGTCAATATAAACGTGATATAGCTAGTATGTCAGTCAATATAAACATGATATAGCAAGTATGTCAGTCAATATCAACATGATATAGCAAGTATGTTAGTCAATATAACTTGATATAGCAAGTTTGTAGTCAATATAAACTTGATATAGCAAGTACGGCAGTCAATATAAACTTTGAAATATTTTTCAAGATATATATTTGCAGTAAATAAGTATAAGTTTTGGAGAGATACTGTCAGCTAGTTAACCTACAATACATAATACTATAGAACAATGATACATATGCAGTTCTATGTACATATTTCTTCCAGGCAGAATTATATCAGTTCAGTTTTTAAAAATGTTTTGAGCCCCAGAGTCATAACATTCTTCAAATGGCATAAAATATACACACATTTCAAACAATAGTAATTTATGTTGCACACCAATAAAGTCTGTGACAGTCGCTTTCAACACATTATTCTTTGGGCTGTTTGGGGGCCCACATGAAGCAGTGTTACGTTATTTTTGTCACAAGTAACCACAAATGTGACATGAATGTTTGGCAATAATGAACAATCTAAGCTCGACGTAAGAAGTACTGTTCGTAAACTTTGATTAAGGTGGGAATATGGCGTAGCAATTTGCCTTCACTTCAGCGCCCGTATTTTATGCTGAAACAAGGAGATGCGATGTTCCACAATCTTTGGACATACATACATACTGGCAAAGGAGAAGATTCCGGACATAAATCGCATAAAAAGCTTCCCCTGGAGTTAAAAATAGATTTTTTCTTAGATTTTTTGTGTTTACAAATACCTTGGTTCAGGATCTTTGCTAAAAATAGGTTTCCCGAAAAATGACGTCACGTGAACAGCAAAATATTGGGGCCTGAAAAGGGGCACTTATGTGCTATTTTCAACGATATTACCGTAGATATACCGGACAGTCTGCTTCGAATATTCCCCGACGAATATTTAGAAACATATTACCAGGAAATATTTAGAACAGGGTTCCTTCTTCACAATCATGCAAAAATATGTCAATATTTACGACATGACAACACGTGACGCACATGTTTTCAACCCAGGGGGCGCTCGTGACAGGTTAAATTCCAATCCATACCGTATCTTGTTTACCGGCCCAAAATCGAAACAAAATGTGGAAAAAGTTTTTCAGATTTATTGACAAGATATCAAAAAAAAATTCTCAACAGATAATGAGGACAAATTTCCGTCTATTGCGCTAAAGTAAATGCTGGAAGAAAAAATAAAAATTAAAAAAAAAAATATTTTTTTGGCGCCGCCGTGCTTCGATCGCTGGACCTTAGCATCAGATAATTACTAATCGAGCTGCTTAACCACTCGGCCACGATCTCGTTAGGAATTATGAACTAAATAATTGAACACAATAAAATCATTGTCGCTCGCGCTGTGCACGCTCTATACTGCGCATGCGCACTAAATTTGTTTACCCCCCGGCGGTGCTGATGTCAAAATAACAACAGCAGACGATATTTTCAGTATATGAGTAATTATTTGTTGATTTTGTTTTTTTTTTCTTCCAGATTTCCTTTAAATACGCACCTGAGTGATTTGATACCGATATCAATGAATTATTTAACTAAATAAACCGTCTACGACCGTTTGTCCGGAACTTCTCCTGTCCGGAATCATCTCCCGGAGCTCCCTTGGCAGTATATTTATAAGCTTTCTACCTTCATAGTATACTTAAGCTCATTTTTTTTTTTTCGAACACAGTTTACAGTATAGACTTGTTGCTGTTCCGGTGTCATATCTCCCACCCCGATCCCTGGGACATCCGGACCTGCTTAAATTCATACCATACCACTGTCGACTTAATGTTTTCCAAACATTCTTTCTTTCCCAGGACTGTTACTGGAACCACTTGCCTGTGACAACTGTCAGCCTAGACAGTTTGGACAGTTTCAAGGCTGCTGTCCAACCTGGGATTAGGGATTAATTGTTATTAATGTAACATTTATACAGTGTAAATACAAGGTTTTTGTGTTAGCCTTAAACCAGTTCTAAAGTTAAGTTAAAGTTACTGTTCCTGGTGCCAGTACCGCGCATGTGCTGCATAATTTTCCTTCACCAATTATGTTCAATTAAGATTTTGAGTGAATTATTACATTGACTTGACTGCATCATGATACTGCCACCTGTGCTCGACACTGCCTAATAAATAACAATAGCATACATAACTTCATAAGACAAGTGAATAACATACATTCAGCCGTGTTAATACACAAGTTCTTAAAATAAGGACTGTGTTTTGCTCTCTCCTTGACACGATTTGATAGACGTTTGCTGTATTGTTTAACAAGAAGAGAGGCTAGTTTGAATAATGGCAACGGCATTGCTGCCTCAAAAAGTGTATCAATCAGTTGATTTTAGATTTTAGAGTAAAACGAACATTTTCAAGAACAAAGCGTTAAGAGTGACGTCCCTTGTACTGTCAGGTTCTGTACTTGATTTTAATTCAGTTAAAAATTAATCGAGTAATATTGGTGATTTGGTGCATTCTAAAACTCGGTATCTCCCTGTACTTTCCGGTAGCTTATCTACGGTCAGGTGACAAATTAAAGTTCACTAAGCAAAAAATACAAGAACAATTGTTGTACCATGGCTCGAGATTCAAATTATATTTATTTCTATTTCCGTATAATTTATGTAGATCTACATACTTATGCAATACATCATGAAATTTGTAAATAGGCACTGATTAAAGTGTGAATGTAAGTAATTGTTTTATTAATCCATGTGTATATCATTTATGTATGTTATAAATGTATTATCAATTTGCAACACTTATTTTTGCAATATTTCAATTTATTATGCACAATGAATATCAACACTACGATTTATTATTCACATGTGTGTTGTATATATATGTTATTTATGTACGTGGGAACTTGTTAAATATCTACTCATCTTTCCTATAATTTCGTGAATTCCTATGGTTTCGTGAACCCTGTTTGACACATTTCTGCTAAACGTGCAGGTCCAAAATTATTGACAAATGATTGAAGAAGTTAAAAAATTGAGTTTTCCTAAATATTTTGAGCATACGTCTCTTAAAACAAAGTTTAATGGAAAAATTATAAACTACCCCTAAATTTCAGTTAGACAGAGAAGCAGATGACCCCAGGTCTATAATTTCATCATTTATGTGAGTCAGAATCATCACACAGCCACCATTTTGTGAATACACATGCTAGAAGAACCCCCAATGGAATTCCACTGTGAACCAATAAAAACAGAGTTCCAGAATGATTTTTACTGACCAGCCAATCAGAATTCACGAATCTTTAGGAAACTTGTCTTCTGATTGAAGAGTTGGGGTTCACTCTGTAAGATGGCTGCTACTTCGAAAATACGATGATTTTTCATCATGTTTTGTATTTAACTTGTAGAAAGGGGTTCAGGCATAAGTTTCATTGTAGAAAAATGTTTATAAATCAACAAACAGTTGAGCATTCTCCAAAAACAAGTCTTATGTTCACGAAAACACAGGAAAGCAGGCTATATGGTGTGCGAGAGCGGTGGCCTAGAGGTAAGACGCACTTCGGGATCGAGAGGTCTCGGGTTCGATTCCCCTCTGGACCACTGGTTAATTTCTCTGAGCAAGACCTTCATGTTCCACCCCACCATGGTGTTAAATGGTACCTGCGAGGGCAGTGTCTATTCCTGGGCGCCGCAGATCGATGTTGGCTGCCACACCCACAGGAGAGAAATAGTCTCCCCAGGGAGACACGAGTGTAGGTTTCCATATGTAGCCCAATGACGAGGTGAAGTTTAAATGTCAAAGGGTGCTTGAGCGGCTTTATAGCTAAAAAGAGCCCTAGAAAATTGGTAACTTGATTTTTTTGTATATGCTTTGGTAACACATCTCTGATAATAAAGAATATATATGTATCATGAATTATATTGCATTAGTCAAAGTACAACATACACTTGAAATGTGATGGCAATTATGTATTAAGAAATAATAAAATTTATAACATTTCCATTCTTATGTACATGTAGTTAAAAGTCATGAACGTGATTTGCGAGAAATTAATACCACTACATAGTCAGAGTGGACCAGAAATAAGATACCAAGTATATAAACTATACAGTTTCTATAACCTTTACACACATACAGCTTGTACATTGAAAGGGGTATATAATAAGGATAATGCTATTTTTAATGATGATACTTTTGTTTCAATTATATTAAGTCAGGTTCAGTTTATATAACATGATATGTGTACGTGACAATGTAAGTGTTGATGACGAATTTACAGTTTTATATGTTTTAGACTGATGTTTTTATTTTATATTTCATGATGAACATCGCCGTGAATTGCTATTATCATTGTTATTTATTTGAATATTTATTGTGGTTTTCTTATGTTAAGTTAATTGGTGTAAATAAAATGTATCAAGCGTCCCTGCGTTTTGTCTATCCTGTATCAATTCGTTTCTTCCTTTATATCATTAATATAAACAATGCTTTGTTTATATTATCTATAAAAACGATGAAATGATTAATGTTCGCAATTCTACGTATGACTGAAACACAAAATTAACATTTTAAACATAGTTTAACATAGTTTAACGCAAGTCCATAATACATAAATACATGTATGTCGTTTGTGGGAAATGTGTGTTATATATTTTCGTTTGCAGCAACACATATCACAAATAAAATATAATGCCAGCTTTTGCATTAATTGCTGTCCATTATCAATCGAGCGTTATTGTTTCAAAAAGTGTACTTTGACTAAATTGTTTTTTTTGTGTGAAATGTATAATTTGTGCTAGTGAATAATTTAATTAATTAATTTTTGTTGTCGTCATTTGTCGAAATCGCCGTGGTAGTTGGACACAGTCAAACAAAGTACTTGTCGGAGTATTTGGGTAATGAGTGTTACTTATACACATGCCCTCAAATTTTTCTATGCATATGTATTTAATTGTAGCTAGCTACAATTTTTTATTCTCTGATACAACATAATCTGTAATAAAATATAAAAAACTAGATGTTTTTGTTTGTCCTTATATATCGCTGGCTTAGAATGAGAAGGTCTTAAGTGCCATATTTGAAATCTATATCACAAGGCGCTTTTTGAGCCTATTTTCATGAAAGCTTGTTAACCATCAGTACAGAGTAATTTGTCAGAAAGATTCGCTCAAATTATTGATTGCGTAGATACGATCTTCTCATTCTAAACAAGCGATATGTTATATATCATGGAGTTTATGTGCTTGTCTATATAATTCCATGATTATATGAAGTGATGTAGGTGTTCTAGCTCATGAAAAATAACACTATATTTTAAATCAAATACTTCATTTGCGATATTATCTCCTGAAAAATAACACTGTATTAAATTTGAATCTTTTACTCCAATAGCAAGATTAGTGGATTTATTTTCATGAGCTAAAAACCTATCAATATTCAAAAGCGTTAAGACAGAAAACAAAATATATACAATTTTTTTTACTAAAGTTGTTTATTAAAACGTTTTTTATTAAAATATAATTTAAATTGAAACTTTAATTTTGTCTTAATATGTTAACAATGTGCAAATAACCAGTGTTCCAACGCATAAAGACAGATTTTTTATACATATTTTTTATTTATTAAAGTTGTGAATAATAACTTTTTTATAATAAATAATATAACTATAAAATTTAACTCTGTCTCTATATGTTCACTCTGTACACACGACATAACTTATTGTATTCATTCACACTTCTACACTAATCCTTTAATTGGATTATATCTAGCCATTCAATTAGGTGTCAGTCGTGATTAGACTACAATACCCCACGCAATATACAATATACAACACAATATACAACAGGATACCGGCAGATACCGGTACCGGAAGGTACCGGTACCGGCAAATAGTCATCGCCACAGTGCTTTGATTTTTCCACACACAGTACGGATGACGGGTATTAGTCATCGCTAAAAAGGTTACCTCCCCTTTGAGAAAAAAAATAATTATATCATCAATGTCGTCGGTCAATGATAGAATTATGTAAGGCAGATCTATCATCTACGTCTTCGGTAGCCATTATCGCGAATCAGTGTAAGTATTGGTCTATTAGATTGTACGTTAAATATCCTCGAGTGACCATAATTCGCCTACTTAAGCGTTAAACACGCAATAAACAATGGCAAACTTCATGTTTATATTAAATAAGGTCACTTACTTGGTAATATAATTCCTTCAATTTATCTAACTCAAATGTACACCAATAAAATGATAAAATACTCAAAGAATTGAAGAAAGCAAACGTCATAGTAAATAAAAGTCGGCCATTTTGACCGTGACCTAAATACGTCACATGGCGCGCGCGATCAATTGGGCCAAAACTATTCACTTTAGCTAAACGTCCCAATTATGAAATTAAGCCTGAGCATTGTTAAATCAAATTAAGAAATAAATCTAGTGCAAAAACAGCATATTTGTCACTGTTAAGGGATATTTACTCGTCGTGTATTAATTCTGATTGGTCGTGCCACACGCCAGTCTCTAATGGGTAATAAATAGACTTTGGCTGCATTATAAACGAACTTTTTTTACATCGCCATTACGGGCGTGGATCACTTAATGAATTTTAAGATAATCGCCGATAGTGATGTGTGATCTGCCGATGTATGGTCTACAGAAATACAGAATTCGATATTTTTTTTGCTATTCTGACCGTAAGGTCGGAAGCAACTTTGACCGAAGATATTTTTGGTTTGACCTTAAAAATAATTTATCCGACCACGTGAATTTCATTCATGAAACTGTAAACAATGCAGACGTGTGAAAAAATATTCGATTACGTTGCACATAGCGTTTACTGGGGTATTTCAACTACACGACTTTTTGGGAATAGTGAAAATGGTATAGTTTTATGATTTTTTGTGAAAGTAATTGAAAATTACATGTTATGACCTCGTATTTTCAGAAAAAATATTCCCGCTAAAAAAAACTATTTTGTAAACATTTTCTCAAGATATGATCTCACGAGACTAGAGCCAAAACAAAATGGCGGTCGATTCGAAGGTCAGAGGCGATTTTTGGGCTCTCTACGATACTATGTTGGACAGTCTGCTAGGAGATTTTTTAATTTCTGACTTTTATCTCCATCACCTGATCATGGACTAGTTAAACAATCTCGACTTTGAAGTTAGAGACTATCGTCTAAGTCAATCACTGCAAGAAGGCAGCATACCAGATGACTGGAAATTAGCTAACGTGACTTGTATCTATAAAAAAGGCTCAAAAACTGATCCCGGAAATTATAGACCGGTGTCTTTGACATCGGTAATTTGTAAAATGTTAGAAAGAATTGTGAAACAGAGTATAATGGACCATTTGAAGAAGTATGACCTACTGTCTGATAGCCAATATGGATTCAGAGATCATAGAAGTACAATTCTGCAGTTATTAACGGTATTAGATGACTGGACTGAAGCACTTGATGAAAATCTGCAAGTGGACACTGTATACTTTGATTTTGCTAAGGCGTTCGATACGGTTCTTCATAAACGTCTCTTACACAAGCTGTCAGCTAATGGTATTTCGGGGACTATTCTTCAGTGGATAGAAAGCTTCCTTTCATGCAGAAAACAGCGGGTCGTAGTCAACGGGAACAAGTCTGCATGGAGTGATGTGATTTCTGGGGTCCCTCAAGGTTCAGTGCTAGGTTAGTCAAACAATCTCGACTTAGAGGCTCCTCTAAGTCAAGACCCATTGTGCGCTTTACTGATCAGTTTTCGAGTTTCATGAATTCTGTCTTTTAAGCCCATTTAGAGCCATTTTCAGCATTGAACATGTAATATATAATAAAAATAAACAAATGGCACAGAATTACCTGATAATATTGGTCCTTATAATCAATAAATCGATAAATAAATCAGCATGTGTAATTTCCGAAAATCCAATGTAAACATAACTGTGAGTATCCGGTAGGCGTATACCGCCCGTATAGATGAGCGCAACACGTGTATAATTCATATGCTAACGTTGTGCGAATCGCTAAGCGAGCAGTAGAATTCATAACTTATCAGTTTATAAGAAAAATCAGCTCGATTTGTCAACAAATCTTCGTTAATTTTTCGTTTTTAGTTTCACCCGAGCGAGCTCAGTGTAATTGGTTTCACGCGTACCAGTGTACATCACTGTGAAAACCAAATAGTACCGAAGATCTCCCAGCATCAAAAACTAGGACACTAGGTCAAATCTTAGAAAAACCTTGTGTTCACTCCAGAGGTCACCGTTTTGGTCCAATCTTCATGAAACCTGGTCAGAATGTTGTTCTCTATAAAATCTAGAGCAAGTTCGAAACTGGGTCTGGTGGGGTAAAAAACTAGGTCACTAGGTCAAATCTTAGAAAAACCTTGTGTTCACCCCAGAGGTCACCGTTTTGATCAAATCTTCATGAAACCTGTCCAGAATGTTGTTCTCCATAAAATCTAGGCCAAGTTCGAAACTGGGTCATGTGGGGTCAAAAACTAGGTCACTAGGATAAATCTTAGAAAAAGCTTGTTTTTCACTCCAGAATTCGCTATTTTGATCCAATCTTCATGTAACTTTGTTTGAATGTTGTTCTTCAAACAATCTAGACCGATTCGAAACTGGGTCATGTGGGGTCAAAAACTAGGGCACAAGGTCAAATCTTGGAAAAACATTGTGTTCACTCCAGAGGTCACCGTTTTGATCCAATCTTCATGAAACTTGGTCAGAATGTTGATCTCTATAAAATCAAGGCCAAGTTTGAAACTAGGTCATTTTGGGTCAATAATCAGGTCACTAGGTTAAATCTTAGAAAAAGCTTGTTTTCACTCCAGAGGTCGCCGTTTTGATCCAATCTTCATGAAATTTGATCAGAATGTTGTTCTCCAAAAATCTATGCCAAGTTTGAAATCGGGTCATGTGGGGTAAAAAACTAGGTCACTAGGTCAAGTATTAGAAAAAGCTTGTGTTCATTCAAGAGGTCACCGTTTTGATCCATTCTTCATGAAACTTGGTCAGAATGTTGTTCTTCATAAGATCTAGGCCAAGTTTGAAACTGGGTCCTGTGGGGTCAAAAACTAGGTCACTAGGTCAAATCTCAGAAAAAATTTGTGCTCACTCTACCGACCCCTGTTAAAAAAGTGTTTTGATCCAAACTTCATGAAATATGGTCAGAATGTCAGTTGTACTGATACCTAGACCAATGTGCAACAGGTGAGCCACCTAGGGCCCTTTGGGCCCTCTTGTCTTACTATCTACACCAATAGCATCTATAAAACATTCAGCGATTTGTTTGTCCAACAATTTTAACATGACAATGTCACTTTTTTAAATTCAGTATCCCTGTGGTATGGGAAATGGTGCACTTAACAATTTACTTGGTCATTTGGTTTTATAAATAAAACATACATGATAAAAGCACAGGTGGCAGTATCAGTGTTTTGAAAATAAAAATTAAAAAAAATAAATAAATATATTTCCGCCACTGAGCTAAGTCAGAGATCCTATATATATACTAGATCCTGGCTAAGTATACTAGGAAGGTATAAAGCCTACTTTATGTCTATGTCCAAAGATTGTGGAACATCGCATCTAAAAATAGACTTGGTTCCTAACAATAATTACGATACTGTGAGTGAAGTGGGTATCCAGCGCATAAATAAAATGACCTCGATCGGAGTAAAATAACGAAAGGAACACTGTTTTGCTGTTTAGCAGTTATAAGATGCACAATTGAACGAGATTTTCGGTAAGAATGAATATCTTAGAGTTTATATGAATGACTTGTGTAGCAATTTTCCTTCAACACCCGTATTTGATGCCGAAACAACGAGATGCGATGTTCCACAATCTTTGGCATATATACATATAGCACGCTTTACACCTTGATAGTATATTAGATCAGTGACTGGATTTCTTAAATATTTTTTATGTTATTTTTTAATCGTTTGAGGACCAAACACTGATACTGCCACCTGTTGATGAAAGTCTTTGCCTATCGATTGGGCTATTCATTGGGGACATTTTTACACTAAATATTAAATTTGTTTACTACTTCATCTCATGTTTTACGTCCATTACAATTATTGACATAATTGAAGCATGTTTCGTAGCGTCCGCGGTATATGAAATGGCGCACCTACAGTCTACATCCCAAAGTTACAAAAACTAAAAAGAAATCATAATGAAAATGTTTTCAATTTATTATACTCCCACATAGGTCAATTTTACATAACAGTAGGCTAACTTATTAAAATACATATTCTTGGATTATTAATCAAAGAAAAAAACTGAAAAAGCTTGACAGAATAACACTGGTCAAATAGCCATGACATAATTGACTAAACAAGTCAACTTGAATGTGTCCTAACAAGATGTAATTATCTTTTACAACAATGTAAGCATTTGTCATTGTATCTGCATAGTCAGATCTGTACTGTAATCAACAGAAAATGTCAGTAACAGTAATTATTTCCAATATTTATCAAACCAATTATTTCTGATTTTGACCAATTTTGTTAGTTTTTGAAGATAAGAAAATCACATCCTACTGGGACACCATACCATTAGTTTGACAGGTGTGTAGGACATTTAATCATGTGACCTTATGCTGACATGTATGCTAGAGGCCTCTATCAAAACAAAATCAGACAAATATTCCATATCTTAACATTGTGGAATGATAATGTTGGAGGAAAAAGTGACATAAGAAAATAAACTCAAATATTGGTAGGGCATACATTTTCAGTTCTTAAACCCTGATCTTTCCTTTAAGGTCTAATTTATTTACATCATAGACAGAAAACATACTACCTTTCAAAAATATACTGGTAATCTAAGTCATTTAGGGTGCTTAACTTGTGAAAAGAGCATTTATCTCAGGTGCGTCATTTCTGATACCGAGTCACAACCCATACCACGACAATATCTATTTGTTGATGATGTCTAAATCTTCATTCCCCTATCGACCAATTAAAATACTCAACGGAATGAGTTTCAATAACACTGGAGGATTCTGGGAGCGTTTGGTGCTTTTAGGTTTTCACTTCTGTAAGCATGGAGAATGTAGACTGTGTAGTAGAATTTAAAATAATAATTATTGATAATTTCTGAAGGGTCTGGGCTGCCCATATGGGTCCCACATGGATCCTGGTTTCACTCCCCATATGGGTCCCATACACTTTGTTTGCTGGGGTAATATCATTTTTGGAACGCGATTCATTGAATGGCGATTCATTGAATCGTCTTCTGTAGTCATCACTTCCCCGAAAGTGGTGTGGACCTAAACACCTATCGAAACTAGTTCGACGACATTCTCGTAACTCGGAACATGAAACTTTCAAAATATCTTTTATTTCATTTATTCAGGTCAACCAGGAAGCTACAGTATATACGGTCCATGGCTCAACGTAATTTACAAAACTTTGAAAACTTATTTCTTGGCATTTCATTGAAGAATTCTACATACAATGTCTTTACATTAATTTTGTCCTACATAAAGTATGTACTGTATCTCCCGTATAACCCCTATATAACCCCCGGGGCGATGCATTTTTCAAAAGGTGGCATTTGTTCGAGTATGTTTCACTTCAGTTAATGCAAAATTATAAATTATTAATAAAAATATCACATATTTCTGTACACTGTATATAAACAAACTTAATTGTCAAATGCCAATTCTAACACAAGATTATAAATTGTTAAAAAATGCACATTTATGAAATGTTTTTAGAGTGTATATGATAGTGCTACTGTCACAGTTGGAATATATCAATACGCGATCGGCGGACATAGAGAAGTCTTTGATCTCCGCCTCGACTAAAATAACGTCATCGAAATGTTATCGAGAGCGTACATGTGATACGCAAGTATATAGATTCATGATTGAACTAATAATGTAGATCTGCAAATTTAGACATGTTTGGAAAAATATTCACGGCATCTTTTAAATTGAACACGGAAGAAAAAGGCAAGCACCATGTCGGTAAATTGTTTAATGTGGATAGTACAGTTTTGGGGTACGTGAATTTTAATGATGCGCGATGATTATCACATGATTAACTGTTATATATATTGATTTTAAATTTGAAGCTTTGCATTTGGTTACGAACGTCAAGGTATGAACTAACAAGTTAATACAGGTCAGACGACAGAAAAAGTAGTTTGATTTATAGCAAGTTTTCTTAATTTATGATTTGCTTTGCTGCTATGATAAAATACCCCACGTATTACTGGTCATTACACTACATACAACAGAATTATCGCTTTACGACAGTACTTCAGTACTTTGATTATTAAATGGGCTTTATTAAACTATAGCACCGTGTTTTATGTGATAAATCACAATTTTTCATGACTAAGATGCATCTACATCGGATCCATTATTGTTATTTTATTAAGGTGTGTGCTGAGGTTAGAAGTATGTCTGTGTCCAGATTAAGACAGGTGGTGAAGTATGGCAGTGTGACAGTATTGGTTGGAGGGTCAGCCTATCTCCTACAGAAGAATGACTGGGAAATGTCAACTGTTGGGGTTGTAAGATTTGGACGAGCTGCTGTTACTGTAAGATGGTTATTTTTATTATTGATTTATTCACAGTTAGCAGTACACCCATATTCTTTACTACAAAAGTTCCTAACACTCCAATTTTTTCGTTTATCTTCATCAGTTGTCCATGGACCAACACCTATTTATATATATGAAAAACCATCAGTTTAAATTTGAATAAAAATATTTATATATAATAATTTTTATGAGAAAAACAACATTATTCATGAACTAGGGATGGCAACGAGTACCTGAGTACTTGAGTACTCGTTCAAAGGCCCGATTATCGAATAGTAAAATCAGTATTCGAGTACTCGAACAAAATTAAAATCATTGTTAATCCTGTCTAGTACAGAATGTATCCAAGTGTGATCTGGCCAACTAAAATTACAATTAATAACGTCATCAATCCTTAATCACAGTCGAAAGGTCACTAAATTGTAAGCATAATCAAAACACAGACCTGTCAATCATCGTCTGTTAGTTTGTTAATTGCACGTAGCTTGTGATTCTTCGTTGACATCAACCCAAGTAAATTCATCCACTTTTAATTGGCAGTTATTGTTTACTGGGTTTGACAATCGATTAAGAAATAAAAAAAACAATAAGTTAAATTTTAATCGTTCTTGCAAGTACTGTAAACCTAGCAACTATTTCGCGCGATTTAAGTTCGCGGTTTGTAAAAAGCCGCGAAAGTAAATAGCCGCGAACATGTCCAGGATAAGAAAAACGCGAAAGTTTCTCTTTTTTGAAGGAAATTCATCATTTTGGTACGACGTTTATAAGACCGTATTAGCAGTGCTATTTTGTTAAAATATGGAATGTTAGGTGTATATTCTTTTTCTGAATAAAGCATTTTATGATCACAGTACAATAATGAAAGCACCATTTTGTTTCTTGTAACTTGTTAAAAAATACACTCAATATAATAAGTACATGCGTGTAAAAACTAAAAAAGCGTTGTTTATTATGTCATAGTACAGAAGGACTGATAGTGTCAATAAAACTGTGAAAACATTATAGATCTACAACAATCACTCGGGCGTAAATGTACTTTAAAGATTGGAGTAATCCAGGTTATAGGGGTATATTTACCCATAAAGCATGCATTAAGAATTGGCTGATCAAGTAGTGCACATAGCGCAGTCGGCTAAGCTACTGTGAATACGAGTACTTCAAAACTGAACGAATGAGTTTGAATTGCACTCAGCTATATATTTTTTTAATTTTGCTCAGCAAACGTGTTTCGTGCTTGTCTACTTACACAGAGATATGATCAGTATAATATAAAAAGTTTCAGTGTGTAAAAAGCACATAAGAAATATGTCATAGCTGGTACATAGATATAGCAACGGCGCGAACGATCTCATTGAGAACGTACATACGAGTATGTTTTGTATGGAGGAGAAGGAAAGAGGACTTGTCAGTGTGTGAGAGAGGGTTGTCGGACTGACAAGAGCTAGCATATAGACTGCATATAAGGTTGTCTCAGTGCCGTAACGTGTTACTCAATTGATACTTACACTGATTCTGACACATTGTATAATTGATATAATTAATATATGAACAAAGAATAACGCAAAATATTAATGGAAAAAAATATAATGATAAGTGATCATAATTAGGTAATACAATGAATGCATATAGCATTACATGTGAGTATAAGTTTATTAAATATAAAAAAATCTGTTTGTTAGTGGGTACGAACTCACACTGGAAAGAATAAAATAAGCGATTGAAAGCGATGTATTATGACCACTGCACCACACATACACCATTAGCTAATTCTGACGTTTCTACTGCAAATTCTTAAATGACTTGAGTTATTTGTAAGGATGGCAACGAATACCAAAATTGGTATCCGGATATCCGGAACGGTATCCGAACGGATATCCGGATATCCGTATCAAATTGAATGTTGTTAAAATCGTGTTGGAATAAAGCTAATGCTATGCGACAATGTAACATAATTTCGCGACCACCATCGTCTTTGAGTACCAGACAGACTTACATTAAATGCCTCAATGCGGATATTCTGCTATTGTTACATCCATACCTACGAGTCCAAATATTTAATCTGATCTCTAAGCTTTAATCATAAGAAACCTGTAAGTTGTTAACATTTTGTGTTAACCGTGAGTGTGACTGTTATATATAAGGGTACGTAACTCCATCTGAATTATTTCTACTTTCGTTTTGACAAGCTGCTACACAGTGATCTCCCTTGACGATATACACGTGGAACTTATTGGGTTCCTGATGCATTTTTTTATGTTCATGTTTACTTTCTGCATCAAACATAAAATTGAATAAATAACTGATAACATAATTGTGCATTTTTAGTTTTTATTTCCAATCATAACCAATCGATAG
Source organism: Spisula subtruncata (assembly GCA_963678985.1). Taxonomy (NCBI): domain Eukaryota; kingdom Metazoa; phylum Mollusca; class Bivalvia; order Venerida; family Mactridae; genus Spisula; species Spisula subtruncata. The sequence goes on from OY787661.1 coordinate 25,649,744, forward strand.
TCTTGATACACTAATATTTAATTAGAATTGGGCGTTGCAGGGTAAACGTCGACGCATATTAATTGTAAGTTATTTGCCGACAGTTACTTTCAGATTAACCAACACTTCAAAGCTTAGCTTGATTTTAATTAGCTGCCGATGAGAAAAAGAATGTTTGTAACATACGGCTACATAAGACAAATACCAAATTCGTAACCCCTTTAATCACCATTAGCACCTTTCGTGGACCCGCGCAATTAATCGAAACTGGTCTTATTTAATTACTAATTGAGTAGACAACTTGTTATAATCGGGATAATTACTAACAAACACCTATAATTTGATAATTGTCCGGCAAAAACAGACTTTAAGATACACCGAAGTTATTATCACGTAAAAGCAAATCTAACGGAGATCCCGTGTCAAAGAAATAAACAGACCCTCAATAAACAATGTGTCACCGACATCAAATGTATTCTATTGTTCTAGGTGTCAATCGATGTTTCGTCGTAAAGTTATGAGAAAACATTTTTATTGAATTTTATAACGGATATTTGGATCCCAATTTGCTATTCGGATACTCGGAACGCGATACGAATATCCGGATATCCGTTGCCATCCTTAGTTATTTGTAATTATATCCAATTATCACCAGAGCATGAGGATGAAAATTAAGCAATAAATACAATATCCTGACTAAATCAATGTAAAGGAAACAAAATATTTTGTATTAGTTATAAAACGTGAATTTGTAAAATATTAAGTATTAAAATATACACGATAAAAAATTCTGAAATAGAAATTTAATTATTGAAAAAGAGTATAGCAGCGGACTCGAACACACAGCCCATATATAAAGTATGTTTCTGCCAAGAGAAGAGTTTATCCACCAATTTTATCCAATCTTCATGAAACTTGGTCAGTATTATGTTATCCATGAAATCTAGACCAAGTTAGAAACTGGGTCATGTGGGGTCAAAAACTAGGTCACTAGGTTAAATCTTAGAAAAACCTTGTGTACACTCCAGAGGTCACCGTTTTGATCCAAACTTCATGAAACCTAGTCAGAATGTTGTTCCTCATAAAATCTCGGCCAAGTTTGAAACTGGGTCATGTGGGTCAAAACCTAGGTGACCAGGTCAAATCTTAGAAAAACCTTGTGTTCACTCTAGATGTCACCAATTTGATCCAATCTTCATGAAACTAGGTCAGGATGTTGTTCTCCATTAAATCTAGGCCAAGTTCGAAACTGGGTCATGCGGGGTCAAAAACTAGGTCACTATGTCAAATCTTAGAAAAACCTTACAAGTGTACACTCCAGAGGTTGCCGTTTAGATCCAATCTTAATGAAATATGGTCAGAATGTAAGTTATATTGATACCTAGACCAATGTGCACCAGGTGAGTGACCTCTTATTATTCTTGTCATTGTTTCCTCATTTTTCTTCCGATCTAGATTAGATTAACAACTAACCAGGCAAAAACGCTGTTCTATTTTTTTTGCAGTTCAACATTTCTCTTTCCCAAATATCATGCAAAGAGTACTCGATCGGAGGAATGACCGAGTACCGATTTTAGTACTCGTTGCCATCCCTATCATGAATCTATGAAAATTAAAGTACCAACATACAAGTATGTGAGCAATAAATAAAGTGTGTTTCCTCCACAGTGTGAATTTTTTCGTTCGCAGTCAACCATGTCATTAACATTACCAGCTGTTTGCACCTTTCAAAGCTATTATATTGACCTCCAGGCTTCCTAAAATGGACGGTCAACATTAAAAATTCTGGCGCTTGAGCAAAGACCCAATGTGGAGCTACAAATTTTCAATCAAATTAAAGTTTGGTGACTGGGGTTGAGTGTGGTTGCTGCATTTCTGCAGAAATTACTTGACCAAACCATAATTATGTGAACTTGTCATCAGGAAGGATATAGACATAAAGTGTGTCTGCTGTCATGGACAACTGGAAAAGTGACTGTGATAATTGCCCAGACTGCTTTGCTTGAAAGTGTTTCCTTGTTATATGTTTTTATTTCTTCGTTATTTTAGGCAGCAAGTATTATAGCTGATTATAAATGGAGTCTAAGAAACGTGGATTTTGAATCAAAAGAATACAGTACAATTATATCACAGGTAAAATATTATATTAACAATGTAACACCTTCTGCAGTGTGGAATTAAAACACTATTAATATTTGTAATGTTATGAAAAATTATTATTTAAATGCAATTATAATCAAATGAGAATGGAAGTCTACAAATATATTGAATGGTCCTTCTATTTTGTGATGTTTACCTCCAAAATACAGCAGACCTGTTTCACAAAACATGGGGGTCACTAGTGTTACATAGACTTGTATATCATTATAATAATATGGAACATATAAAACTCTTCTGTCCTGAAATGCTTAGAACTTTGATATTTGGTTTGTAGCATCATCTAGATTTACTTGTTAAAAGGTGTATTTGATTGTAAGGTCACCATATATCCTTCTTTCCTATAATTTCGTGAATTCCTATGGTTTCGTGAACCGTATTTGACATATTTCTGCTAAACGTACAGGTTCAAATTATTGACAAATGATTGAAGAAGTTTGAAAAATTATTTTCCATAAATATTTTGAGCATACGTCTCTTTAAAACAAATTTTAATGGAAAAAATATAAAATATCCCTAAAATTCAGTTAGACAGAGAAGCAGATGACCCCATGTCTATAATTTTATCATTTATGTGCGTCAGAATCATCACAAAGCATCCATTTTGTGACTACATATGCTAGAAGAACCCCCAATGGAATTCCGCTGTGAACCAATAAAAACAGAGTTCCAGAATGATTTTTACTGACCAACCAATCAGAATTCACGAATCTTTAGGAAACTTGTCTTCTGATTGAAGAATTGGGGTCAACTCTGTTAGATGGCTGCTACTTGGAAAATACGTTGATTTCTCATCATGTTTTGTATTTTACTTGTAGAGAGGGGTTCAGGCATTAGTTTCATTGTAGAAAAATGTTTATAAATCAACAAACAATTGAGCATTCTCCAAAAACAAGTCTTATGTTCACGAAATCACAGGAAAGCAGGCTACAGGTGCATTTAGACAGGTGTGCTACCAAGCGCCTTGTGGGCCCTCTTGTTTTATTAGTTCAACAAGTTGAATTGGTAAATTTACATTTCCAAATTTCTGTCAGATTATTGCAAGGCAAGATATTTTCATGACATTTCATGAAAATATGAAGTTATTTAGACATTGAAGTTTTAATTAAACCCCAGATAAATTTACCAGATGGAACTTCCTTATGAGTTACATATTGACACAGTGACACGGCAGAAATTCTATTCCAAACGTCTTGTTTACTAAAATCAGCAAAAACCTTTATAGTCAAATGCAAGGTATCTGGTGTTTTGGGGCCAGACTATTATGTTGCTGTTTGTGTTTTGTTATGGTAGGTTCATACTAGATCTGCTCTCAAGCTGAAGGAAATGTGTTGTAAAAATGGTGGAGCATTTATTAAAGTGGGTCAACATTTGGGAACATTGGATTATTTACTGCCAGGTGAATATGTAGGAACATTAAAGGTGTTACATAACGATGCTCCACAATCATCTGTTGCTGAATTAGCAAAAGTATTCAAGGAAGAATTTGGAAAGTCTGTAAGTAAAAGTAATTTTACTTAATATGCTGTTGTCTCGTCTTTCCGTGCTCCTTAACAGTTTCAGGGATGCATGCGCACTCGCCTATTCAAGTTTTAAAATTGTCTGCACCATTTTCGGAAGAAAAAATGTTAACTTAACTAATAAAAAAGGAAAATTAAAAATGTTCATGAAAATTTGTAAAATCATAACTTTTTTATGTCTAGATCGATGCTCTGAATCCTGGTGACTGTTTCCCATGAAATCAGTGCCTCTGTAAAAACAGGTCTGTATTAGGACCCAAAGAAATGGAATCTCTAATTTGCAGTTAGATTAAATAAATTTGGAGTAGTGCTTATCAAAGTGTGTATTCAGTTTCAGTTTTTAAGACTTAAGTGATAAAAATAATTGGTAATGAAATAGGGATGCAAAAACAATTAACCCCAGTGGAAAAATATCAGTTGGAATAATTACAAGGTGTGTCATTCCTGGTCGTCATGGTGACAACTATGATGTGTCCTCCAAAATATTGGCCTCAATTGATGTAGGATATTTGTGGGATGATTTGTTTGGGTAATTTTCCAAAATGACTATGTAGAACCTAAAAAAGAGTTGAATTCAACTAAGCAAAGATTTCATGAGAAGGCACAAAATTATGAGACACAGGTATACTCTCAACACTAAAATATTGAAACTAACTTTTTTGAGGTTTACTGTTTTTGTGAGCCCGAAGTTGTGATAATCTTAAATTGGTACTAAAATGCTGTAAAACAACGCAAAGACAAGCATCGGTAAGATGAACTCACGGCCTATGTCAAGCAAAAGTCACCGCAAATTTGCTCTATACCAGTCCTGTTTTGACTATTTGGTTGGTGGGATGGGTGTGGGAGGGGCTTCCCCTCATTGCTATGAGAACATTTGTGAAGCCAAATCACAAATGTAGCTATTTCCCATATTTTTATTATGCATGTGTGCTATTCTGTGGATATGGATTTTAGTCTATCCTAATTCCAAATCATTTTTATAAAGAAATATCATGTGACATACGATAAATAGCGCCAACTACCCCTGGGAAATGAAAAGTTCATGAAAATAACCTGAACTGCAAATGAGACAATTTTGAATAAGTTCATGAAAAAGTAGTTCTAGAACTGGCCTTCAGGCATTCATGAACTTTTGAGTTACAACTGTTCATGAACTAATCAAGAATTATTGTAGGAAAGTCCATGTCTTGGACAGTTAATGAAAATTTGTCTTCCTGAAAGGTTCAAGAACTAATTTTAATGTCTCATTTGCGCTTCATCTTCTGGAAATGAACAGTTTATGAACTTAAGTTCGAAAACAGATCAAGATGAACTCATGAACTGTATGAACTAATTAGGAATTATCTACAGGACAAATTATTATTATATACCTGAGCATTTTGTTTTGAAGTTTAACTTGGCATAAACACACTTTATTACAGATTGATGAAGTTTTTGTGACATTTGACCCTCAACCATTAGGAACAGCCTCTTTAGCTCAAGTACATAAAGCTACAACTATAGATGGTCAAGTCCTTGCTGTAAAGATACAGCATCCTAAAGTGAAAGCTCATTCATATGTAGATATAAGAACTATGGAAGTAAGTAGATCATTGATAGGGATACCAGCTTATATTCTTCTGCCTGAAGTTTATTAATGTTCTGCTTATTGTTGGACAGTTAAAACATGTTATACTGGTATTTACTTATGTTGCAGTGAATATGATATTTTGTTGACCTGTAAAAAAGTGCTATTGATTAATGATGGGGCGTAATGCTTTGAATATGAAAGTTGGTGTTGGTGTTTGCTTTTTGTTCAGTAGATCAAACTTTTCAATGGTCTCTATTAAATACTTGAAGAAGGCCTGACCCTCAAGGGCTTTTTAGCTCACCTGTCACAAAGTGACTATGTAAGCTTTTGTGATCACTATTACCGTTGTCTGTATGTCCGTCAACAATTTCTTTAAATGCCTTCTTCTCCTAAACCACTTGCCCAATTTGCTAAAACTTTGCAGGAATGTTCCTTAGGTTGACCTTTACCAAAGTTGTTCAAATGGTTCCAGTATGTTGATTAATTAGGTCATGAGGCCCATAAAGGTGTTTTTAAATGCAAACTTAAAAAATCTTCTTGTCTAAAACCACAAGGCACAGGGCTTTCATATTTGATATGTAGCATCAACTAGTGGTCCTCTATAAAGATTGTTTAAATTATGGCCCTAGGGTCATAATTGCCCTGTCTGGGAGTCACCAGTTTTACCTAGACTAGGGAAATGCAGTGGCTAGATTCCGGTTTTCTAGCCTTTGCCATACGGAAAACATATAAACATCTTCTTGCCTAAAACTATAATGCCTAGAGCTTTGATAGTAGGTATACATGTAACATCATCTAGTGGTCCTAGGATTGTTCAAATGGATTCTGTCTATTGATTAATAAGGCCATGAGGTCAAGGGGGTTTTATAATGCAAACTTTAAAAGGCTTTAATATTTGGTATGTAGCATCAACTCATGGTCCTCTTCCAAGATATTTGGTATGTAGCATCATCTCTTCTTACTTCTTAGATTGTGTAAATGATTTCTTAGGTCACAACTCGATAGGTGCATTTAGACAGTTTGAGCAACCTATGGGCCTTTGGGCCCTCTTGTTTCACTAAATATGAGTGGCCTTTGTAAGGCCCCTTCCCAATTTCTATAGGTAACAAACCACTAAATGCCTCCTCGAACCAAAATAGGATACACTCAAATAGTCCCTAAATAAACTTGTGATTGTGTTTAAATGGTAGTATGCTTTGACAAGGTGAAACTGGAATCATCTAATTGGGTTTACAGGCTTTGTATACATGTATGTGATGTATTGAAACTGTTTTATTATACATATTTTGGCCAAAATACCAAGGCGAAAGTAGGGTAGGGTAAATCCGGATTTGGTCGGTCCACGTGACTGTGAAAATATGCTCACTGCGTTGGACGGACAAAATTTTTCTTATATGATACATGACCCCCTGTTTATTTGTATTTTCTTAAAACTTGTAGCCCCTTCTTTTCATTGATATATGTCTGCCACCTGGCCATAGACTTTAACATGTATCAACCTGGGACTGACTAATGTTACTTTACATTGAGTTAAAGAACAAATTTATTTAGTAGTTTGTGACCTATAGGTCTCTTAGAATTGGTGTCATGGGTTATGTAAAATCGACTTCACTACCAGGCATCAAACACTGATTTATCCTTATACTGGACCTGATATTAACAGTATAATAACATAGATTATAGCATAAAAACCCCGATTTTGCTCATACTTAAAAGGGAAAAAAGGGTACGTTATTGTTAAGATTCTTGGCGCACGCACTGTTGGTGTGCTCATTTCAGGACCCAGTCGATGAAAATTAATGATTTACAGCGTTATATTAACTGTAATTCACATTCTAGTCATAACTACTAATCAATTTTTAGCTCACCTGAGCACGAAGTGCTCAAGGTGAGCTATTGTGATCGCCCAATGTCCGTCGTCCGTCGTACGTCGTACGTCGTCAACATTTTGACTTGTAAGCACTGTAGAGGTCACAGTTTTCATTAAATCTTAATAAAACTTGATCACAGTGTTTGTCTCTATAAAATCTAGGTCAAGTTCGCAACTGGGTCATGTGGGGTCAAAAACTAGGTCACTAGGTCAAATCTTAGGAAAACCTTGTGTACACTCTAGATGTCACCAGTTTGTTCCAATCTTCATGAAACTTGGTCAGAATGTTGTTCTCCATAAAATCTAGGGCAAGTTCAAAACTGGGTCATGCAGGGTCAAAAACTAGGTCACTAGGTCAAATCTTATTAAAACCTTGTGTACACCCTAGAGGTCACCAATTTGATCAAATCTTCATGAAACTTGGTCAGAATGTTGTTCTCCATGAAATCTAGGCCAAGTTCAAAACTGGGTCATGCAGGGTCAAAAACTAGGTCACTAGGTCAAATCTTATTAAAACCTTGTGTACACCCTAGAGGTCACCAATTTGATCCAATCTTCATGAAACTTGGTCAGAATGTTGTTCTCTATGAAATCTAGGCCAAGTTTAAAGCTGGGTCATGCCGGGTCAAAAACTAGTTCACTAGGTCAAATCTTAGAAAAACCTTGTGTACACTCTAGAGGTCACCGTTTTGGTCTAATCTTCATTAAACTTGGTCAGAATGTTGTTCTCCATGAAATCTAGACCAAGTTCGAAACTGGGTCATGTGGGGTCAAAAACTAGGTCACAAGGTCAAATCTAAGAAAAACCTAATGTTCACACCAGAGGTCGCAATTTTGATTGTACTTTCATGGAACTTGGTCAGAATGTTGTTCTCTATGGAATCTAGGCCAAGTTCAAAACTGGGTCACGTGGGGCCAAAAACTCGGTCACTAGGTCAAATCTTATTAAAACCTTGTGTACACCCTAGAGGTCACCAATTTGATCCAATCTTCATGAAACTTGGTCAGAATGTTGTTCTCTATGAAATCTAGGCCACGTTTAAAGCTGGGTCATGCCGGGTCAAAAACTAGGTCACTAGGTCAAATCTTAGAAAAACCTTGTGTACACTCTAGAGGTCACCGTTTTGGTCTAATCTTCATAAAACTTGGTCAGAATGTTGATCTCCATGAAATCTAGACCAAGTTCGAAACTGGGTCATGTGGGGTCAAAAACTAGGTCACAAGGTCAAATCTAAGAAAAACCTAATGTTCACACCAGAGGTCGCAATTTTGATTGTACTTTCATGGAACTTGGTCAGAATGTTGTTCTCTATGGAATCTAGGCCAAGTTCAAAACTGGGTCACGTGGGGTCAAAAACTAGGTCACTATGTCAAAATTTAGAAAAACCTTGTGTTCACTCCAGAAGTCGTGGTTTTGATCCAATAATTATGAAACTTAATCAGAATGTTGTTCTCTATGAAATCTAGGCCAAGTTTTAAACTGGGTCATGTGGGGTGAAAAACTAGGTCACTAGGTCAAATCTTAGAAAAACCTAGTGTTCACACCAGAGGTCATAATTTTGATCCAATCTTCATGAAACTTGGTCAGAATGTTGTTCTCTATGAAATCTAGGCCAAGTGCAAAACTGGGTCATGTTGGGTCAAAAACTAGGTTACTAGGTCAAATGCTTAGAAATTCATTGTGTTCACTCCAGGGGTCACTATTTTGATCCAATCTTCATGAAATATGGTCAGAATGTAGGTTGTACTGATACCTAGACCATTGTGCAACAGGTGAGCGACCTAGGGCCTTTCAGGCCCTCTTGTCTATAATAGTAAAATGATAAACGTAAATAACTCCCCAATGTCACTATTTTCTTGATATTTGCCGATATCGGAAGTCAACGCTCATAACAAAAACTTGTATGTGATTTAACGTTTGCTAAGCAACGTCGCGTTTGCTTTCCCTACTTTGCCAAAAATGTCCTGCCAAAATGTCATAATTTTCAAAAACATACTAATAAAGCGTTGTGTTTATGCTATAATAGCGTTAACGCAAGCCTTTTCACGTTAATACATCTGCAGAGTCCCTCGGGAGTGTTGGTGCCCTTGCCCTGACGGGCTTGGTTATCAACCGTCCCTCGGGACTCTGCAGATGTAATAGCATGAAAAAGCATGCGTTAACCCTTCATACGTGTATGCATGTTTGGCACAAGTGCACAAAATTTGATTTATCATCTGAAAAAATTATATTTCACAATTCGGTGATTTATTATGCTTAATTTTTAAATTTGAATAGTTACTACTCCATCTTTTTAAATTTTTTTTTTAGAATTTCACAAAACGAAAAGGCTTGGGCATCTTCATTATTCAGCTAAACAAACCCTGCCTTCTGATTCTCAAACTTTACATAAAAGTTAGTCAGCGAGAGAGAATGACTGCTATTTAATTTTGAGTTGGTCGAAGGATATGGTCGCTGTGACATTCAATAGGAATGAGTTGACTAATGATTTCATATCAATAATGCAAGAAGAATCTTCAAACTTTATTGGTAAGTTAGTGTTAAGAGTATTGGGCTGTCATTGAGGCATATATGTTTTACAAGCATCTCTTGTTTTTCTTTCAGTTTCTCATTAACCGTGTTGCCTGGGTATTTCCTAACTTCCAGTATGTTTGGCTTGCTGAGGAAACAAGGAAGAACTTACCTAAAGAATTAAACTTTGTACAGGAAGGTGAACATTGTGAACGGGCTGCTATTATGTTTGCACATTTCAATTTCTTAAAGGTCAGTTCTGTGATTTACATTATAACTACCTCACTGAGTAACAAAGGCTATAAAATGCTAGTTTGTCACATGATAGTTTGAGTGCAATCTTTCTTGTTTTCAAAAACAATAAGGGGTGTATAAAGCAAGGATGTTTAGCTCATCTGATTTTTTTAAAAAAAAGATGAGTTATTGTCATCACTTGATCTGCGTTGATGTCGGCGTTGAATTGTTAAGTTTTGTGTTTAGGTAAATTTTTTTCATAAACTATCGAAGCTATTGCTTTGAAACTTGCAACACTTGCTCACGATCAATACCTGAGGCTGTAAAGCAAGACCCATAACTCTGATCTGCATTTTGTAAGAATTATTGCCCCTTTTTGGACTTGGAAAATAAAATGCCTAGGTGAAGTTTTGTGTTTAGGTCCGCTTTTCTCATACACTATGTGGGCTTTTGCTTTGAAACTTTCAACACTTGTTCACCATCAATACCTGACCATGTCAAGCAAGACTCCTAACTCTGATCTGCATTTTATGTGAGTTATTGCCCCTTTTTGGACTTAGTAAATTCCTTGGTTAAGTTTTGTGTTTAGGTCAACTTTTCTCATACACTGTGAGCTATTGCTTTGAAACTTGCAGCACTTGTTCACCATCAATACCTGACCATGTCAAGCAAGACCCATAATTCTGATATGCATCTTACATGAGTTATTGCCCCTTTTTGGACTTAGTAAATTCCTTGGTTAAGTTGTGTGTTTAGGTCCACTTTTCTCATACACTATGTGGGCTATTGCTTTGAAACTTTCAACACTTGTTCATCATCAATACCTGACCATGTCAAGCAAGACTGATAACTCTGATCTGCATTTTGCATGAGTTATTGCCCCTTATTGAACTTAGTAAATTCCTTGGTTAAGTTTTGTGTTAAGGTAAAGCAGGACACATAACTCTGTCCTTCTTCATGCTAAGGTTGTTTGCCTTTTGACAGTGACAGATAAGGACCACCAAAGAACTACCGGTGTAAACTTTGATTTGAAATTGAAAAAGTTAGGTAATCAATGTTTGTATTTTGATTGTTAAACTACGGGAAGTTAAATAGTGATGGAATAAAGTTAACACCTTCCTCTTTCAATTACTTTGAGACAATGTCCACAAACACTGGCAAAGTTAGATGCATATTACAATGATCTTACAAACATGTTTACAACTTTACTTGCCAACCATATGACAATATCTTCATTTGGATCACCCTCGGTGCCATTCCCTGGATTTTATTCATTATTTTGTGCAGTAATGACTATAGGCCCTTTCCGAAACTACGTAACTTCCCTTGAAAAGTGTCTTCCCTTACAGCTTATGCCATGCATCAGATAAACACCTCAACTTCGGAGGTGTTTATGTATCAAGACATTCGTTGTTCAGTCATTTCTCACATAACTGTTGTTCAATTTGGGGGAAAGACAATAAAAGCTATGTACATAAAATAAGTATAATCCAAAAACGAATAGCAAAAATAATACTCAACAAGCCTATTAGATCACCAACAGCAGGTTTATTTAATGAGTTACATTGGCTTTCATTTAATGAAAGATATAGAGGATATTTGTATTTTTCCGTGTATGATCTGCTGATAATTCACCGAGTGAGGTGAATTATCAAACGATTGTACACAGTAAAATACTAATATTCTATTTATTGCATGCTTCAAACAGCTTAAATGATGGAAATACTCCACTATATACCTCAAATGTTTTGCATGATGTCGTTTTCCCACCATGCACGAGTCGAGTTGCAATCAAGTAGTTCTTCTGCAATGACTTCAATTTGTTTTACATTTATGTACATATAATGTTCTGTTATTGTTTAAAGATTAAGAGAACAAGTGAAAATGCTTATTATTTTATTTTTAGCGGTGGGGAAATTTGTTTAAAAAAAGTACTCTGTTTGCGTGAAATTATGGACTGTACAAAATTGCCATGTAACTTGAACTGAATTTATCTATGGTAGTTTTCGATATGCTCACCCGTTTTGACAAATAAATAACAGCACATAGAAAATATACCATTACGGTGCCAAATAATCAACTTGACATGCTTATTTGGAATAGTATTAGCTGTATAAAAAACAACTGGAATAATGGCTATCAATGATCTATCAGGAAATGAATTAAAAGATCAGTATGACAATATCAGCGGGAGATTATCATATTAGCGGGAGATCATCATATCCGCGGGAGATTAATATATCAGCGGGAGATTATCATATCAGCAGGAGATTAATATATCAGGGGGAGATTATCATATCCGCGGGAGATTAATATTTCAGGGGGAGATTATCATATCAGCGGGAGATTATCATATCCGCGGGAGATTATCATATCCGCGGGAGATTATCATATCAGCGGGAGATTAATATATCAGCGGGAGATTAATATTATTGGGAGAAATATATCAGCGGGAGATTAATATATGAGCTTAATAAAACCTGATCACTGTCTCACAGACATATTTAAATTATGGACATTCTTGATTGTCTGTAATTCAAAGAAAATTGGATCTGACTACCGTTATATAACCAATCTTCAATAAATGACACTAATCTTAATATTTGGGAGCAATTACATATAAATGAAATATTTAGTGCAGTATGATAGCAAATTAAAACAACAGATTAAACTAATACAGGAGTGTATATATAACTGAGAAATATACGTTCGATCCTGCCTTATATGAAAAAGGAATCTGTCATAGTTTTATATTTTTATAAAATTGAACTGTATAAGTCCGCATCTATAGATGATCTATTGTATTATTATCTTATTTCTATCAGGTACCCAAGGTCTACTGGGAATATTCTAGTGAGAGGGTTCTTACCATGGAATATTGTGAAGGAGGAAAAGTAGATGACAGAGAATATATGAGAAAACACAATATAGATGTTAATGAGGTATGGGCAGTTTTCCTTCATTACATACATGTATGTACAATGCTTCGGATTTGTTTTATTATGTCCCGCTATGGAATGGTGGAAGGGCATATAGTGTTCATCCTGTCCGTGCATGTTTGTGTGTGTGTTTCTCATTGGATATTCATATAACTAGGTATAAATGTTCACCACCACCAGATTATGTGTCATGCGCAAGGCCCTGGTCCCTAGCTCAAAGGTCAAGGTCACACTTGGAGGTCAAAGGTTATTGCTCATATATCATGTCCACTCTGTAACATTGTCATTTTCTCATTGGATGTTCATGTAACTTGGTACAAACATTCTCCACAACCATATAATGTGTCATACGCAAGGCCTGGATCTCTAGCTCAAAGGTCAAGGTCACACTTGTAGGTCAGGAGATAAATTCTCATATACTGTATAGCGGGTATATTTCACGGTGTCCAATTTTCGCGTTAATTGGATCCTTTTGAATTCATGGTGTCTTGAATTCGCGCTAACAGCCTTGACCGCGAAATTAAAACCTTGTTGGTAAACATGGAAGGGTGGTAAACGTTAGAGTACGAGCATAATAGTCACTACTGATCTCGGGGTTGTAGGTTCGAATCCCGGGCTGGCCATCTAAAATTACTGATAGTATTTTGGGTGAGACTTTAAACCGAGGTCCCATGTACGGGTGCTATAAATATGGCATGCAAAAATAACCAGGGATGCTTCTGGAATTAGGGCATCTTCTGTATAATGCACTACCCCCCAAAAAAACTAAAAGTCTTCTGGATGCCTGACGCATAAGGATTATCCGGTGGTGAGGATAAAGAAACGCAATAAACCAAACATACTGATAATTACCTGCTAACATAAGAAAAATATGTAGATCTATTTACAAACAAATCATTATTTCGGCAAACATTTACACGTTCCGCAAACAAAGCTGTTATTAAAATTGAACAAGTGTGATGAAACGGCTTACAATTCAAACCTTCAAACGATATTGATATGCATGCATAGAGATTTAAACACGTTCTTTACAAATATCCAATTTTTAACCATACTTTATACATGTCGTAGTCTATTTATTATCACTATACTTTAGAGAAGCGACACAATGTGTCGTTTTGTACGTCTTGCAAAGTAATGTTGGATTATTTCTTAAAGTTCCTTGATGCATTGTCTCCCTTTGTAAAATTTGTATATTTTTGGTGATTATTTCGCGGGGTTTAGATTTCGCGCATTCGATGTTGACCGCGAATATAGCGAAAATTAACCCCCCGCGAAATATACCCGCTATACAGTATTCTGTCTGCTCTATAACTCTATCTTGGATATTCATATAACTTGCTACAAACGTTTTCCACAACCAGATGATTTGTCATGCGCAAGACCGAGGTCCAAAGCACAAGGTCACACTTAGAGGTCAAAGATTTATATATTGTGCCTGCTTTGTAACTTTGTCATTTATCATTTTATTTTGTGTCTGATGATTATTCACTGCGGGGCATCCATGTTCTAGTTTTTTTTTATAATGAAGATTGTTTTTCATTGGAACTTTCTATAATTCCTAATATTAGTTTTGGTTCTTGTGCACTGTACTTCCAATCAATGAGGTCTATTTACCTATGAAGTTTCAAATTGATACCTCCAATACTGTATGAGTTCTGGTCCAGACAAGAATTTGATGTGATACAGAAGGTCTCAAGGTTATTACAAGGCTTAAATTGGTGCTTGTTTTAATGTCTCCATTGCTTGAAGCTCAGCAGCATAGCTTGTTCAATGAAACTGCTGGTTTGCCCGGTATTGGTATAATGTGACTAGGTAGTCTCCATATACCAAACAGTGCAATTGATTCTATGACTTTGTGTAATCAGTTTGGGGGCTATAATTTATTATAGGAATGACCTTGTATCTCTGTCTGCATGTCTGTTTTTGGTTTCCAGGTGATAACTTATTTAAGAATGGGGCATTGTGATGACACTTGTATATGTAGCTCATATGAATATGCTGTTAAACATCAACTTTAGGGATGATGGAGTCTTAAGGTCACTATTACCCTATATAGAAAATCTGTTCACATGATAACATTGTGTCTGTTACCTAATGGTGCTGTGGGGTTATTATTTGTTACAAATCTATTGACAATTCAAGTTGTTTATTTTTGTATTGTTTTTGAGCAGGTATCAAGGAATTTAGGTAAATTATACAGTGAGATGATATTTGTCAATGGTTATGTACATTGTGATCCACATCCAGGAAATGTGTTAGTCAATAAAACTAAGGAGCGTACACAAATTGTTCTATTGGATCATGGTCTATACCAGGTAAGATAGATATAAACATTTTACGACCATAAACACCTAATATGCCCTGTCTGAAACTATCCAACGTTTCAACAGATTTATGATTGACTTAGCTACCTTTTTGTTAGCTCACCTGTCACATAGCGACAAGGTGAGCTTTTGTGATCATTATGTGTCTGTCGTCCATCAATAATTTCTTTAAATGACTTCTTCTCCTGAACCACTTCGTCAAATTTGCTAAAACTTTGCAGGAATGCATGGGTGAAAGTTTTCAGGCATATGCCTGAACTTCAGGCTTTTGAGTGAATCATTATACCCCCCAAAGAAAGTTTGAAGGGGGTATACTGGAGTCACCATGTTGGTCTGTTGGTCTGTTGGTCTGTCGTAACGTTAGCATCGTGTCCGCTCTGTAACTTTGTCATTGCTTACTGGATTTTAAAATTGTTTGGTACAAATGTTCACCACATCAAGACGATGTGTCATGTGCAAGACCCAGGTCCCTATCTCAAAGGTCAAGGTCACACTTACAGGTCAAAGGTTATATAGTCATGCAAATCGTGTCCGCTCTGTAACTTTGTCATTTCTTACTGGATTTTAAAATTGCTTGGTACAAATGTTCACCACATCAAGACGGTGTGTCATGCGCAAGACCCAGGTCCCTATCTCAAAGGTCAAGGTCACACTTAGATGTCAAAGGTTATATAGTCATGCAAATCGTGTCCGCTCTGTAACTTTGTCATTTCTTACTGGATTTTTAAATTGCTGGGTACAAATGTTCACCACATCAAGATGGTGTGTCATGCGCAAAACCCAGGTCCCTACCTCAAAGGTCAAGGTCACACTTACAGGTCAAAGGTTATATAGTCATGCAAATCGTGTCCGCTTTGTAACTTTGTCATTTCTAACTGGATTTTAAAATTGCTTGGTACCAATGTTCACCACATCAAGACGGTGTGTCATGCGCAAGACCCAGGTCCCTATCTCAAAGGTCAAGGTCACACTTACAGGTCAAAGGTTATATAGTCATACAAATCGTGTCCGCTCTGTTACTTTGTCATTTCTTACTGGATTTTTAAAATTGCTTGGTACAAATGTTCACCACATCAAGATGGTGTGTCATGCGCAAGACGCAGGTCCCTATCTCAAAGGTCAAGGTCACACTTAGAGGTCAAAGGTTTTATAGTCATGCAAATCGTGTCCACTCTGTAACTTTGTCATTTCTTACTGGATTTTAAAATTGCTTGGTACAAAGTCATGAAATTTCAATCATGGTGTTTTTCAATCTGTATAGCAGCAGATGTCCATCAAATGTGTTGTTTAGACTATAATTTTTTTAAATTATAGTCCTGTGTCAAGGCGGTGCTGCGGGGGTATGATTCATCACTCCTGTGATAGCTCTAGTTATGTTTGTTTTTCTTAATTTTCCCTATATAAATTGTACATTTTTGAGAATTTCAGGTTTTTCAAAATTTCTAACTTTCACCCATTTGAATGTTCCTTGGGTTGACCTCTACCAAATTTGTTCAAATGGTTCCAGTCTTTTGATTAATTAGGTCATGAGGCCCTAAAATTAGTTTTTTTAATGCAAACTTCAAAAATCTTCCTGTCTAAAACCACAAGGCCCAGGGCTTTAATATTTAGTATGTAGCATGTAGCATCAACGAGTGGTCTTCTACAAAGATTGTTCAAATTATGCCCCTGGGGTCAAAATTGGCCCCTGTCTGGGAGTCACGAGTTTTGCATGGACTTACATAGGGAAACATTAAAAAATCTTCCGCTGGTCCTCTACAAGACAAAGATTGTTCAAATTATGCCCCTGGGGTCAAAACAGGCCCTACCACAGGAGTCACCAGTTTCACATAGTCTTATATAGGGTAATGTTTGAAAAAATTAATGGGTATTCAGCTAGAGGTTTCTTACAAAAATCATGTTCAAATTAACCCTGGAGTCATTATGCTGAACCTTCTTATAACCTACCGCTATGGAATATAACTTTACCCAGAAAATTTTAGTTTTCTCCATGGCTGATTGTTATCAGTTATTCTTTCAATGGACTTTGGCTGACCTTAACATGATGCTTGCAGCATTGGTTAACTTGGTGTTTATTTCTAAGTGTATTGATACTTAGGTGAGCGATACTGAGCCATCATTGTGCTCTTGTTTCAGTTTAAACAATATTTATTTCCATAGTTATGCATTATTATGTGTTACATAGACAATATTCTTGAAGAAAAGAGGTACATACCGGTATACATACATAAGTAACAGGTAGTTTTATCGTAAAGTTTGATAGGAATTGGATTTGTATACAAGTCATTTGGCACTTATATAAATACATTTCCTGGGTTTAAAGTACACTTTGCCGAATTTCTAATTGGCCATACAATGAAATATACGAGGGATGATCAAAAAGTAATGAGATAAACGCTATAAAATGATAATTCATTGTGATGTCAATAAAATAAGTTTTTATTTCTAATAAGTAATGTATCCACTCCCTGTCTGCAGAATTCTATAAATTTTCATCCATTACTGACAGAGATATCCACTGTTTTGCAACATTGAGTACAACGACTTGTAGCACATTAACAACGTCAATGACGTCACATAAGTAAATTGTTTCAAAACTATTTGAACAAACCTCATTGCTCCGAAAAATTGCTTACTGTAAACCTAGAAATTATTTCGCACGATTTAAGTTCGCGGTGTTCGCGGTTAGTAAAAATCCGCGAAAGTAAATAGCCGCGAACATGTCCAGGACAAGAAACACGCGAAAGTTTCTCGTTTTTGAAGGAAATTCATCAATTTGGTACGACGTTTATAAGACCGTATTATAAGTGCTTTTTTGTCAAAATATGGAATGTTAAGTGTATGTACTTTTTTAATAAAGTCTTTTATCATCACGGTACAATAATGAAATAACTTTTTAAAAAAAATCTTGAAAACGTGTTTAACAATACACTCAATATATGAACATGCATGTAAATAGCGCTGTTTATTACCGGGTATGTCATAATACAAAATGACTGAAAGTGTCAATAAAACTGTGAAAACATTACCAGCATAGTTTTCAATTTGTGTAAAAAATACAATAGGTAACTATCTACACCAAAAAGAGTTGGTACAACGAAGGTGAGAACTATAATTAAGAAGCAATTATATATGAACCGAGCAATGTATATTTATTTATTTATTTATTTATTTACGTGTGTATGTTACAGGTTATAATATCAATAATTTTGTCACTATGCGACTAAGTGTTCGCGGAGTTCGCGGGAGACTTAAAATCGCGAAAGTTTGTAGCCGCGAATATGCCGACAATCGTCAAAACGCGAAAGTTTCTAGCCGCGAAAGTTTCTAGGTTTACAGTATGTCTCTAAAGCTATTTGATACATTTACTAAGTATTCAGTAGTTGTTAAGAAAATGTTTCATTTGGGTAAAAACAATACAGTTGATAAAAAATAACAATGAAATGCTGAATAATTATTCGATCTTTATCGCCCTAAAGACTGTTCTCGTATGCGACGTCCGTCAAACGAGTTACAATTAAAATTGACAGCTTATCTAATGCATTTCTGATCTCGGCTTGATATAATAGAGTTTCTTTCCCATCATAAACTCTTTTCCACTAGTAACACGTAAGTATACGTCTTGCAGACTTCTCTTCTGATGCTCATTTCCTCATTTTAAATGTTTGTTTAGACCTAGATCCAAGTTAGTGGAAGAACTGTATATTCTCAGGATGTGATTTTTTGCCTAAATTTGCTTAGTTTTCAAGTAGCAACTGTTAGTTTTCACTTCATATATTAAAAACTGACAAACCTACATCAAAAAGGTTTTAATACACAGTTCTTCAATGTTTTAGCATCATGTCCAGTTAGTTAATTTGATAAATATTCGAGGAATATTTAATAAAATATAAGTCAAATGCTTTCCCATCTATACGGCGAAAAAGAGCGCCATTTTAATGTGCAGCGACATAGCGTGACACGTTATATTTGATGTTACATTAATAGAGAACCACTTATTGTAGAGCATTGTATGTAATACGTAAACGTCGGCATTAAATGCAGCAAAATTAATTCATGATTCAGATACGTAGACGTTAAAAATTAGGGCATTTTCCCATTACTTTTTGATCATCCCACGTAATATAAGCGATATATCCAATCAATATTTCTAAAATTGTGGTAACTTTTATTCCATGTACTTATTGATTTCAAGAAATAATTCATGTATGCATATGAATACTATTCTATTCTATGAAAAATCATCCATGCAGAACAGTCAGTGCAAAATGGCTTATGTGATCCATCTGTCTGACATGTCTGAATAAAACTTTTAATTGGTAGAAATGTATTCTGTTGATTGGCTTTTATGAAAAGCATACTGGTGAGAATGAGAAATGTGGAGCGCGCTGAAGTCGTCTTTTAAAAATGCGATATTTTGATAATAATGCTGGTTTTTAGCTCAAATTACTCCGTATCAATATAACTGGACTTTATCAGGTTTTCGATTATTTGTTTTCTTCTAAAAAATATATATATATAAGCATGTGCCCAATCAGAAATTAGTTTAATGTATGCATGCATCGGACATACTGAGCGCGTTCCGTATGAACCATTCTCGCAAAACGTAGTGTTTTTCTGAAATGCCAATCGACAGAGAACAAATTTATACCAATTTAAGTAAGATGACCACGTGCACAAAAGCCATTTTGCACCAATCGTTACACATGGATAATTTTGTACATTAATACGTGATTTCCGAATCACCTCCTGGAAATCGATATATATTAAATGCAGAAGTTCAGCGAAGTGTTTTTGTCTCCTAAATGATTTGGATGACAAAATTAGGCTGAATATATGAATTCATTGGCATCCTATATTCGGTTGCATTCCTTTAGTTGTGCAGTATATACATTTTTGTACATCTCGTTTCATGTACTACAAGTTCGTTTATAGAACTACATGTCCATATTTATGTTTGTAGACTTTGACAGACGAGTTTCGTATCAACTATTGTAAGTTATGGATGTCATTAATCAACGCTGACCTGAAAGGAGTGGAGAAACATGCTAAAAGTCTCAATGTGGGCAGCCTGTATCCCCTATTTGCTTGCATGTTAACTGCTAGATCATGGGAGTCAGTCAGTAGTGGTATAGACAGACAAGGAGTTACTGATGCAGAGGTATATGGTTTTCTATCAAATAAGTGTTGGTGGTAGACCACAAACTACAAGTGTGAAAGGTCTTTGTTTGATCCTTTATCAGTCTTTAACAAGAATCCTGTCCGTCGTCGTAGACTGTTTGATCCCATACCTGTCTTTAACAAGAATCCTGTCTGTCTTCATAGACTGTTTGATCCCATACCAGTCTTTAACAAGAATCCTGTCTGTCGTCATAGACTGTTTGATCCCATACCTGTCTTTAACAAGAATCCTGTCTGTCGTCATAGACTGTTTGATCCCATACCAGTCTTTAACAAGAATCCTGTCCGTCGTCGTAGACTGTTTGATCCCATACCTGTCTTTAACAAGAATCCTGTCTGTCTTCATAGACTGTTTGATCCCATACCTGTCTTTAACAAGAATCCTGTCTGTCGTCATAGACTGTTTGATCCCATACCAGTCTTTAACATGAATCCTGTCTGTCGTCGTAGACTGTTTGATCCCATACCTGTCTTTAACAAGAATCCTGTCTGTCGTCATAGACTGTTTGATCCCATACCTGTCTTTAACAAGAATCCTGTCTGTCGTCATAGACTGTTTGATCCCATACCAGTCTTTAACAAGAATCCTGTCTGTCGTCGTAGACTGTTTGATCCCATACCTGTCTTTAACAAGAATCCTGTCTGTCGTCGTAGACTGTTTGATCCCATACCAGTCTTTAACATGAATCCTGTCTGTCGTCATAGACTGTTTGATCCCATACCTGTCTTTAACATGAATCCTGTCTGTCGTCATAGACTGTTTGATCCCATACCAGTCTTTAACATGAATCCTGTCTGTCGTCGTAGACTGTTTGATCCCATACCTGTCTTTAACAAGAATCCTGTCTGTCGTCATAGACTGTTTGATCCCATACCAGTCTTTAACAAGAATCCTGTCTGTCGTCGTAGACTGTTTGATCCCATACCAGTCTTTAACAAGAATCCTGTCTGTCGTCGTAGACTGTTTGATCCCATACCAGTCTTTAACATGAATCCTGTCTGTCGTCATAGACTGTTTGATCCCATACCAGTCTTTAACAAGAATCCTGTCTGTTGTCATAGACTGTTTGATCCCATACCAGTCTTTAACAAGAATCCTGTCTGTCGTCATAGACTGTTTGATCCCATACCAGTCTTGAACAAGAATCCTTTTTGTTGTCAACAGGGACTGTTAACACTCTAGTGGTCACAATTTTAACTCAATCCTTTGAGACTTGGTCACGATGTTGTCTCTTTGAAATCTAGGTCAAGTTTGTTACGGGGTCAAACACTAGGTCAAATCACAAAATACCTTGTTAGCACTGTAGAGGTCACATTTTTTACTTCATCTTTATCGACTTGGCCATAACTTTAACTGCTGTACAATCTAGTTCAAATTCGCAACTGGTTTATCTGGGGTAAAAAACTAGGTCACATCAAAGAAAAACCTTGTTGACACTCTAGAGGTCACATTTTAGCTATTGTTGTGACGTGATCGTCTGCATGTGTGTGAGCGTGTGTGTCAGTGCTTGTGTGTGCGTTGGTTAGGTTTATTGTCAGATTCATTTTCTCAAAGACAATTTGAGGTATCCACTTGAAGATTTCTTGTTCTTGTTCAATTGTTCTGATGAGTATCTACTACTACAGTGAATAGGAACCTGTCCTGTGGGAGTTGATACTCGATAGGACAGAGCGAGTATGATTAAAGTATTTTTCCATCTTAACTTCGACCGTGTTTTGACTTGACCCGTCTATTTGGATGCTCATATTTTAATAACCGATCGTCCAGTATATGAAGTGCGTCTATGTTATGTGAGTAGATTCCATGCTTGATAAAAAACCGTATTTAATTTGTACAATTGCAGAATTTGTGGGTAGCACTCGTTAAAAACAAATGCCCGTTCCGACTTGCCCCTGTGTCCCCTACCTGTATTGGCACCCTGTCTGCAAAACGCTGCATCGTATCAAATTACGTAAAATACCTGCATTCGGTTTTGTTGTGGCACCGGCATCCTCTCTGTGTGTTTTGAACAGCTGATTGGCACGGGAATCCTCGCTGTGCTCACAATAACTATAGCACAGAGAGGGTGTCAGGACACAGAGGGTTCTGGTGCTACAACGAAACGGAAAGTAGACTGTTTTTAACGTAATTTCATGAATGTTGCAATATTTAAAGCATTTAGTGGCCAGATATTTTTGGCAAAATCGTTGGTTTTCCTACCTCTCCTGTCGACTTTTGTCGTCAAAAACTATTGTTTTGCACAGAGAGGGTGACAATACGGGTAGACACCGTGAACTGTTCTCACACACAAACATACGAGGGTTGTCCAAGTAAATCGTGTATTTTTCTCATTGCACGAAAAGTATTCAAAACATTCCTTTTAAATTTTCGCGGATGATTATTAAATATATTCTTAGTAGTTCTCCGGAATTTCATGAAAACGTATCAAGAAATAAAATTACAGTTAACATTATTAATACACATGGTATGCAAGTGCGGCGCACAGTGACGTTAACGTTAAAACGTCATACTGCGGAATCATTTACTTCATGTTAAATTATTGTTCATTGCATTAAATATGCTTACGATATCATTAAACTTTATTTTGATAAACAATTAAGAACCCATCCCAGTCCAAAGCACCATAGAAAAACCTTCTATTCTAAACAACCAACCCACATGGTGGGAAACATCTAGGCGGGGTATATGCCTTTATGGCTAAAAGAATAAAGCCCATGTAATGCATGGTACAGTAGATAATGTGGATGAATAACCCGCTGATGTCCCATACAGAATTAAATATATCTCGACGCTCATCCATGCGTGTTGTAGACATAATGTGTAATATCTGTCAGTGCAGTTTAGAGTCCTAAACTATATTATGACGACAACTCAGTCCAAACTATAACTTGTACGGCTATTCAACGGGTGTTTCCTCCCATGACGTCGCAATTATCGCACGTTTATATTTTAAGTGTGGCAATTCAAACATGCGTATTTCTCGCATACTTAATACTTTTCAATTGAAATTTACTGTGATGACACTAACCAGGCGCAAGTAAATGCCGACGTGAAAATTATGAGCAATAACTAATTAAAAATATTAAAATTACAAGTTTATTGAAAATCAAATGTATGAATCACGGCGCGTTGTATGGGTTGCGCCGCATTTGCGTACATGGGGTTGGTTAATCACAGATAATGTGCATTATAGAAATATTCATATACTTTTCACAAGCGATTTCGATAAACAATGAATTAATAGAAGTAACTGCAAAAAATCATAATCGTGTGACGCCAAATAAGAAAATTATTAGCAAAGTACACGATTTACTGGGACAACCCTCGTATACATGTTATTATCAAAACACAGTAGATTTTTAAGGGTTTTTATTTGATATTTCTCATTTTAGTATAGAATTTAACACTTTCTATGGAACTCCATCATCCATGTCATTGTCAACTGTTAATCGTTGAAATGCTTGGTCCTATTATTGAATCCACTTTTGTAGGTATGTGTTCATTGTCAGGTCTTAGTAGGCAGCATCAACAACATCAAGTGATCAGTCTACGGGCTGTTCTGCAAATACACAACAATCTTAGAATAACCATAAACATTGTGAATATATAATTTAAAATTTAACACAGTGGCAGATGTAATTTGTATGGCAAGTAGATATATGTGTATAGCTTGAAAACATATTCCTGTTTTTGCATATAAACTTGTCTAGTATTCACAATGTACGTTTTTTATCATTTGCGCGTAATATTCAGTGAATGATCAAGTCGCATGTTGTTTTTATTATACCACATTTCTTACTTGTCAGGGGTATCCGCCCCAAACGCCACTAGTCAAAGGTATTACAGCGATCGTTCGTGTCTTTTGCCTCAATATATGATGGCATCGCAATTCCATCCTCAAATGCATACATATAATCAAATAAACAATGAAACTAGGCCCATTATCCAGGAAAATCGGCAGAAATATGAACTATTTATGACAACTCGTCGAGGTATCTGTAACCAAAACCACTCTTTGCGTGAGTGCTCTGCTTAATTATAGGTGCTTGGAGGAAAAACGAACATGGGTTGCAAACTAGAAACCAGGCCGGGTACTCTGGTCAGCTTGTTTTTATTTCAAACGCCTTACTAAGCAATGAAAAATTATGATTTATATACCGAATCGACGAAAAACGTCCATTAAACTATTTAGTGTATCCACTTCTGTCTCCATACGTTATCCCCATTGATATTTGGTATGTAGCATCAACTAGTGGTCCTCTACCAAGAGTGTTCAAACTATGCCGCTGGGTCATAATTTTCCCCGTTAGGGTGTCGCCAGTTTAACATAGACTTATATAGGGAAAGGATATATACATGTTCTTGTCTAGAACTACCATGCCTGGGCTTTGATATTTGGTATGCTAAGCATCATCTTAATATGATCATCTACCAAGACTGTTCAAATCATGCCCTGGGGTCAAAATGGGCTCCGTGCTGGGGTCACCAGACTTATATAGGGAACATTTAAAAATCTTCTTTTCTTGAACTTCAACGCCTGGAGCTTGATATTTGGTATGTAGTATCATCTGGCCTTACTACATGTAGTTAAAAGGTTGTTAATTATTGTTTGGTCACCATATGTGCATTTAGACAGGTAAGCGACCAAGGGCATCTTGTTTTTTTGGCACAACGGCATGATACCAGGTTAACTTTGTTCGTCAAGCCCAAGAAATTATCGACCATCGTCCCGCGAGAAACAGTTGCAACCTTGGACCATGTTCTAATTGCCAGAAAGGACCGTTTCATCTGACGATGATTTACAATGTCTGTATTCAAGTAATTAACAATTAAAATAAAAGTGGCCATGTTTACTAAATGAGGCTCTTCTATAGTTTGAATTCTGGGAGTAAACTAATCTTCATTGGCATTCAATTGTTACCTGCCCAAGTAAATCCCTGTTGTGTGCAGTACATTACTTTATTCATATAATATTGTATGTTTGAGACAGGTGCTAACTTTATTCATATTATATTGTATGTTTGAGACAGGTCTTACTTTATATATATTATATTGTATGTTTGAGACAGAAGCTTACTTTATTCATATTATATTGTATGTTTGAGACAGGTGCTAACTTTATTCATATTATATTGATTGTTTGAGACAGGTCTTACTATGTTTGAGACAGGTCTTACTTTATATATATTATATTGTATGTTTGAGACAGAAGCTTACTTTATTCATATAATATTGTATGTTTGAGACAGGTGCTAACTTTATTCATATTATATTTTATGTTTGAGACAGGTCTTACTTTATATATATTATATTGTATGTTTGAGACAGAAGCTTACTTTATTCATATTATATTGTATGTTTGAGACAGGTCTTACTTTATATATATTATATTGTATGTTTGAGACAGGTGCTAACTTTATTCATATTATATTGTATGTTTGAGACGGGTGCTTACTTTATTCACATTATATTGTATGTTTGAGGCGGGTGCTTACTTTATTCATATTATATTGTATGTTTGAGGCGGGTGCTTACTTTATTCATATTATATTGTATGTTTGATACAGGTGCTTACTTAATGCAGATGACCATTAACTTAAAGTTAACTATATAATTTTATACTTAAATTTCAGAACCAAGAGTTGCGAGACAATGCAGCGACATATTTCATTGAGATATCACGAGTACTCAACAGTTTACCACGACAAGTGTTACTTATCATGAAGACCAATGATAATTTACGGGGTATTGAAGCAGCATTACAAACCCGTGCCGATGCTTCCTCTTTCATTAACATGTCTAAATGCTGTACCAGAGCGTTGGGACAATATAAATTGAAACAGTGTGTAGGTTGGGGCCAAGCTATGGCTATTCACTTTGACAATCAATGGCAACTGTTAAGAATTGGTGTTTATGAATTTCTACTCTGGATTAACAGTTCAGCAATGTTTGGGTGGTTGTCAAGAAAAATATAAGAAATGGTATTACATGTAATTGCAACTGTGATAAAAGTTTCTAGGGTATTTATCTTACAATACTGGTTTTGAGTTAGCCCTAAGTTTATAAATAGTTTACAGTGTTGTATTCTAGTCTTTATACGAGTGGGTATCCAGAATTAAACGGACTGTGTCGATTACTAAAATACTAGTTGACGGAAAGCCTACCAACACAGCAACAGTCCTGATACATGCTTTGCTGAAAAATTCAAGTGATTTACTTAAATAACAATGACACAATAAATAAAACTGCACAGTAGGGGAGCACGGAGCGGGGCCAGATACAGTGACGTCATATGACGTTGTTTGCAATATGTTAATTCTATACAAAGTTTATAAATAACTGACGATGCATTTCAATAGAAAAGTTAGATTCATGAATCCACATTAGATTCATGTTAGATTCATGCTTTCAGTAAAACCCCTTAGCAGATTACATGTTTCCCCGGTGTGTTGATCGACGTTGAACCTACTACATACAGTCGAACTTCGACTGTATGTCATTAAGCATCGTTCTGTAGCTACTTCGAATGGCAAACCACCTTCTTTAGATCTCTGATAATGCCCCGGCCCCCATACTTATATCTGAGGCATAGATATCCTTGGTATAATGTAAACACTGTAGTTTATAGTTTGTCTCCAAAAATTATAAATGTGTGACGTTGTTTTAAATCTCTTGGCGCCATGACTTATTCTTTTTAGTTGTTTGATATTGCGCATGTTGATAAACACTGCATGTAAATGTGAAAACCACGAATGAACGTACAAAGCCGCGCAAAAATCTAAAGCTGTAAATTTTTTGAAGATTTGCTGCCGTTTTAATAAATACACCTGGCACCGGTCACGCGTCAGTGGGTTGCCAAAGCGACGAAGAAAAGGTACTTTTAAACGTCTTACAAAAGAATGCTTTAACACACAAATTAGTTGCATGTTGATGACAAAAGATATAGCATCAGTCCTGTTAATTCTTGACACCCTCGTAGTATGTATGTTCATGAAAACTTGCAGCACATGTTAATTGACATAGTGCCTTAGGGTTTTACTGAATGCCGAAAACAACATTTTGCCGAAAACAACCGAAAACAAATCAAGATTGCCGAAAACAAACGATATTTTCTGTAACGTTGAGATTAATATTGTTTTTTATTGTTAAATGCGTATATTATTATATATTGAACTTGTGTGCTAAAATTTGACTAGTTTGATCAAATAATAATCGTTTTATCAATTGTTCTAGTAATGTAGTAATGTCTAGTAATATCAGTAATATTAGAGTTACTCCCCTTTTGCCAAACGAATAATAATTCTTATCGCTGTGGTCAACAGAAAAAAATCACCTGGGTTTTTTTAATAATTATTTTGATTCGATTTTATTATCGTTGAATGAAACATACATCATACTCAAAACTGCAATAAAAGAAATATCCAGGATGCCGAAAACAAACGGCAGTTCCTACCATAGACCTACTATACCATGGTGTTTTTTAAAGATATATTATCGATAATATAGAACGATCCACCGTAATCTTAATTTTGACGGTATTAATTCAATTATTAACTTTTGGTTACTGAGTTTAAAGTATAATAATTTCAACGTGCATATTGCAATGAAAATTCAAATTATAATCACTAACCTTGATTTTCGAATTCATTGACACCTATCGCAGACGCCGGAAAAAGAAATACACGATGCCGAAAACAAACGATAACTTATTTTATAGTGATTACCATCCGTCTGGAATATACAACAGATGCAACGTAATACATGTATATCACTTTCCTGTGCGATATTTTGAGTTCATTAGTTTAAGTATTAACTTTTTATTCAAGCTAATATGATACACATACAATCCGAAAATAAATATTTAGAATGCCGAAAACAAACGGCAGTTCCTTAATTACTTTGTGTTCGTTCCTTTTTCATATTTAATTGTAATGCACAGTGTATGCTACAGTCATGCACAAGCTAATACAATTTATAACATATGGAAGTCGGTGTTTTCTTAGTTCACATCTGCGAACTACCTTGATACTACCATTGGTACCAAACCAAGGAATTTATATAAGACACCGAAAAAACAAACGAGAGTTCCTATAGTAATCAGTTTTCGTTCGTTTAATATTAAACACATGTACCACCATACTATATAACTAGCCAGATTGACATGTTGACTTTATTTAATTTTAGTTGTTTATTAGCTTTCTATTGAAATCATAATTATATGCGACATATGATACTGAGCAGCCGAAAACAAATATTCAGGATGCCGAAAACAAACGGGGTTTTCCGCAACGCCTCAGCTTTCTCTCCTTTTATGACAAATACTGATAGAGTACGTACGTTCGTATGCTTTTCATATTTCAAAATTTAATGATAACGTTTAATTAATTTACAGTTTTTATATTTTCACACCTGTAAAGTAAATTAGAATTGTGATTAATTTTGCTGATTTCGAAACAAAGAGTTAAGTTTCTCAGTAGCTGAAAACAAACACATAAGATGCCGAAAACAAACGAATAGTCATATATTACTGTGTTGTTCGTTCGCTTTTAATATTCAAAAGAGAAAGTAGAATATATTGCGAAGCCGAAAAGCAATATTTTCATTTGAATGCCGAAAACAAACTTATTATGGCTTCTTATATCTTAAAGCCCTACATTCTCCCTTCTTTGTTTCTGGTCCAGAACTTATAGAGGGATCAGCATGATGCCAGCATTGTGCCAGCATGAGATCACTATCAGTGATTATCTGGGGTCATAAAACACTGTAACTGGTCAGTGTAAGGGATCAGAGGCCCATATAGCTACTGATAATCAATGATGTGCTACTGTAATATGTACCCTTGAAAATATGTGTTGCATAGTGTGTTTGTTTAATTTGTATAATTAGATATATTTCTTTGATTTTTGTTATCATCTGGTTTAAGTGTGTAAAAACTATTTGTCAAAACAAATATTTACTATTTTAGTTATTAATATTCCCTAAGAGTTATTTAGATAAATACACACCCAAACCAGATACAAATAAAACTAAGCAACTATACCAAAGAGGTACACAATATCAATTCTGATTGTATGTCTGTGAATATACCTTTTTTTATAAATATAAGATAACATAATACGCATAGATCTAGTTAATAAATTAAAAAAAATTAATTCAAAACATCAAAACAAAACCAACATCAAAAATAATTTTTTTATATCTTATGAATAACATCAATTCACTCATTTCATTGAATACATTATTAAGAAATGTTAATCATGAGGCATACAGCTACCGGTATATAAGTTATATATGATCAGATTTTTTAAACACTTATAATTGTGCATTAATTTGCATGCATTTGTGTCTAATCACACGACAGTCGTTTTCAAGCAACACAAACAAAATTATGTCTATCTTAATGGTTCAGGTTTTTTTTCACAATAAAATATTACAAAAACTTATATATCAATTTAATTTTACTATAGGCCTACAGATATTTTATAACTTCCTGTCATAAAGGGAACTCTTGTTGTCTCTTATCTAATACTAGGGCCTCTTGTAAACTAATTAACATGCTGTGCAATATTGCATAATATTATGTAATAGGGTACAATATGGTCAGATATCTCAAAAATCAGTAACCACATGCTGAGAAAACTATGACCAAATTTGGTTGGCCCAGTGCCAAAATGCAGGCCTTTAAACAAAAACAGCATGACATCAGTAAGATATAGGCGGGAGATCACTATCAGAGTGTATCTATCGGATCATAAATCACAGTAAAATAACTGTATACGGTAATTTGAGAGGAGGCCGAAATCAAATACTTCAATTGCCGAAAACAAACTTTTTCTCGTATGACACTGTGTTTTCTATTGTTGTGTTTAGTATTAAATGGATGGAGCTTCTGCTAGTCACTGCGACATGTTGCATTTATTTATTCATTGAAGTCATAATTATACGCGACAAAAATGAGAAGGCCGAAAACAAAAGGGGTTTCCTTCAACACCTAGGGTTTCTCACCTTTTCAACATCTTAAATCATCAACTAATACAGTCTGTTCATGTGCGAACGTTTGATTTTAATATTGCTAATGATAACGTTTAACTAATTGACAGTTGTTTTTTTAAAAATCCGTTGTTTTTCACACCTGTAGAGTAATTTAAAATTGTGATTACTTTTGTTGATTTCGAACAAATAGTTTTGTTTCTCTGTAGCCGAAAACAAACGCACAAGATGCCGAAAACAAACGAACAGTCCTATATTACTCAGTTGTGTTGTTCGTTCAGCTTTAATATTCAAAAGAGAATGCATTATATATTGCGATCCAATGCGAAGTTAGTCTTCATTACCTTTAAATTCAGACTAGTTTTTTATTACTTACGTAGAAGTCGAAAAGAAATATTTTGAATGCCGAAAACAAACGTATTATGGCTTCTCATTTCCTTAACAAAAACAGCAAGACATCAGTAAGATATCAACGGGAGATCACTATCAGAGTGTATCTATCGGATCATAAATCACAGTAACTGTATACGGTAATTTAAGAGGAGGCCGAAATCAAAAACTTCAATTGCCGAAAACTAACTTTTCTCGTATGACACTGTGTTTCCTATTGTTGTGTTTTGTTTTAGCATTAAATGGAGCCACTGCTAGTCAATGTGAGATGTTGCCTTTATTGATTTTCAATTATTTATTTATTCATTTAAGTCATAATTATAGGCAACCAAAAAAAAATAGAAGGCCGAAAACAAATGGGGTTTCTTCAACACCTCGGGTTTCTCACCTTTTCAATATCTTAATATCACATCTGTAAAGTAAATGAAAATTTTGATTAATTTTGTTGCTTTCGACCAAAAAGTTTTGTTTCTCAATAGCCGAAAACAAACACATAAGATGCCGAAAACAAACGGTTAATCATATATAACTGTGTTAAATTGTTCGTTCAGTTTTAGAGTGTAGGATAAAAGCCCCTACGGACATAAGCCCCTACGCTCATTTTTATACATGAGGACATAAGCCCCTACGCATTTTTTTACACTAGGACATTAGCCCCTACATACTTTTTTACATTAGGACATAAGCCCCTATGCATGTATGTTTGCAACATGAACAACTCAGCCATGTACCAGTGTCTACAAGTTCAATTTTTTAAGTAGTAATTAATTATCAAATGAGACACAACATAATCCGATTGTTGGATTTATTTACCCTCGCCACCGGGATAACCCATATGGGCGAGCATTCTCTATCTTTATAGTTTGCTTTCTTTATTTAAACTATATTAAAATTATCTATTTTAGAATGTTTGCGTGTGTACTAATACTATTTATACACAACATAATAATAAATATTTATTATATTTATAACAAGTATCTATGAACAAATGAGTGTTTTGGGGCATGCTACAAACAGATAGTCACTACAATACATGATAATTGATCTTATTAAGCATTTTGTAGACTAATTTTCTCTCAATTTACTAATTTTATACCTGAAATTAATGCATATTTGTAAACAATAAACAGTAGATACAATAGAACAGTTTGTACAATAATTATTTCTTAATTACACCATTTAATAATAGAAGAAAACACAGAACGGTGCAAACAAACAAGCATAGGGGCTTATGACCCAGTGTAAAAATATGCGTAGGGGCTTATGTCCTAGTGTAAAAAATGCGTAGGGGCTTATGTCCTCATGTATAAAAATGAGCGTAGGGGCTTATGGTCGTAGGGGCTTATGTCCGTCTTAAGTTTTAATATGAAAATGAAAAAGCATTATATATTGCCGTCGATGCGATGTTTGGAATTCATTATTAACTTCATAATTACCTTTCAATTCAAGTTTTTATTACTCACGTAGAAGTCGAAAAGAAATATTTTGAATGCCGAAAACAAACTTATTACGGCTTCTCACTTATTGAACAAAAACAGCATGACATCAACAAGATATCAACGGGAGATCACAATCGGAGTGTATCTATAGGATCATAAATCACAGTAACTGTATACGGTAATTTAAGAGGAGGCCGAAATCAAAAACTTAAATTGCTGAAAACAAACTTTTTCTCGTATGACACTGTGTTTTCTATTGCGTTTTGATTTAGTATTAAATGGAGCTACTGCTAGTCAATGTGACGTGTAGCCTTTATTGATTTTCATTTAGTTATTCACCGAATGTCATAATTATACGCGACAAAAATGAGAAGGCCGAAAACAAACGGGGTTTCCTTCAACACCTCGGGTTTCTCACCTTTTCAATAGTTTAAGACATAAACTAATATAGTACTTTCCTGTGCGAATATTTCATTTTAATATTGCAAATGATAACGTTTAATTGATTTATATATATGTTTTTATATTTTCACACCTGTAAAGTAAATGATAATGTTGATTACTTTTGTTGATTTCGAACTAAAGGTTTGTTTCTCTATTGCCGAAAACAAAGACATACGAAGCCGAAAAGCAATATTTTGAATGCCGAAAACAAACTTATTTATGGCTTCTCATATCTTAAACAAAAACAGCATGACATCAGCGGGAGATCACTATCAGAGTGTATCTATCGGATCATAAATCACTGTAAAGTAACTGTATACGGTAATTTGAGAGGAGGCCGAAATCAAATACTTCAATTGCCGAAAGCAAACCTTTTCTCATATGACACTGTGATTCCTATTGTTGTGTTTTGTTTTAGTATTAAATGGAGCTACTGCTAGTCAATGCGACATGTTGCATTTATTAATTTTCATTTAGTTATTCATTGAAGTCATAATTATACGCGACAAAAATGAGAAGGCCGAAAACAAATGGGATTTCCTTCAACACTTCGGGTTTCTCACCTATGATTGTTTGTCGAAAAGTCTCTTGTTGTTGTAGCCAAATAGCAACAGATAGAATGCCGAAAACAATCGGGAATTAAAGTTTAAAGATGTGTATTTTGCTTTCTTTTCTGTCTAATTAATGTTACACAATACACGTAATTTTAAATTGAACACTTAATAACGTTATGTTTGGTGAGGGGTTGTCTTGATATTTAGTGAATTAAGTAACATATACTAGATTTACTATAACTCGAGCATATTGCATTTCCGGTTGATCGCCTTTCTTTATTGCCTTACCGGTGAACCAGCATGATATCAGCAAGACGCCACCAAGACATCAGCAGGAGATCAATATCAGTGTGTATTTATAGATTCATAAAACACCCTAACAGTTGACTGTTATATAACGAGAGGTTGGAATCAAATATACACGTAGAATGCCGAAAACAAACGATTTCTCGTATTGTATTGTAAGCTCAGTTCATTTTAATATTTGGCCGAAGTATTCATATCACATAAACCGAAAACAAATATTTCAAATGCCGTAAACAAAAATATAGGACGTAGGAAGAATAGAATATTAAATAGAGTTAGTTGTGTTTAAATAAATACTGTATTAAGTAAAGTATAGACGTTTAATTCAAGTTTTTTGTAATTTACTCATATTCATTAAAATTATAATTACTCCATTGATTTCGAACGAATAATCTTACACAGTAACTGAACGGCATGTGTTGTGTTACATCTTCAGATTCATCCTGTGCGCATTGAGATGAACATCCCGCGGTTCTATACTGTTCTGCTCGCAATGTGTTATTATTTTAATTTCATTTAAATCGTTACTTTGCTAAACCTTACGATAGGAAAAGCCTTTTACTTCCGTCACATAGTTATTATTTCGGGTGCCCAGGTTTTTGTCTCTGTTGTGCTATTTTTGCTTTTTTTCATTTAGCTTTGTTTCTCTTGCTTAAAGTCTGCCACAGACTATACTACTGAGCATAGCCTTTATTTGCCAGTCAGCATTCTGCTGAAATATGGCAGGCATATTGTGCTTCCATGTGTGAACCCGAGTCGCCCGATTGTAAGACAAGGGCGCTGACCATTAAGCTATGGATACAGGTAACATCGATATTCATATATATGTGTTGAAACTTGCATTTCATTTGAGCAGTTCTCTTGAAAATTCTGTTGTTTTGATATTTTGTTATACCACTATGAAACAAGATTAGATATTTCGTGGACGCAAGAAATACAACGAAAGAACATACAACAAAAAAGACATACTATCAATTTGTTATATCTTTATTGTGTAAATATCACTTATCAATCATGTTTCGCTGGCTTAGAATGAGAAGGTCGTGATTATTAAAGCAATAGTTTGAGAAAACAAGAAAAACTGTCTGACAACCACTCTTTATACTTATGGTAAAACAAGCCTTTTCAACTTCAGTTTGATCAACAAGACAAGTTCTGATTTTCATAAAAATAGGACCATAAGCGCACCAACAATAAGACCACCATGTTGAATAAAAACTCGTTATAAGTTATAAGCAATTTCTCGGTATTCTATAAATCATTCCTCGAATTATGTTACATTATGGACAGCGGGCTTAGTGACGAAATTACAAAATATAATATTGCATCGCAAGAAAGACAAGAGACTAATGAACAGTTTCTGAAACTATTTTCATACAATAATAACATTTGAAACTAACCGCCCCACCTACTTTATGCATGACACGCATTTCACAATTGTCTCACAGATGTGATAAATTCTTCACGTAAAATTTCAAAATTTTGTCACATTTTAAAATTATATTCTTGTTTTAATAAAATGAGATGGTTAGTGTTTGCTTATAGAGAACGATAGCTTCTGTTGGTAAACTAAACAATCACTTTTGTTTTTCTAAAAATAAGTTGTTTTAGAAAAGTGGTCACCATAGCAACGAATCGTTATTTTTAAGAAAATTTAAATATAATAGATAATGTCCAACAACTCAAAATTCGACATAATTCATGGAGAAATTTAAATACAAACGTTTAAGTTACTTGAAAAAGAAGCTAAATGGATTAATTTGGTGTAAGTTAAGAACACGTTCAAAACCTTGTTTTATACAGTACATGTGATTTGATATATATCAAAATAGCAGGTTTCCCTGCAGAACGGCTTTTATATGTATATGATTACAGAGCTTTATAATATTATTAAAACCACTCAAAATACTTGTACTTTTCAGAAATTGGTTACCATGGCAACGAAGTATTTGATTTCGACATAATTCATGGAGAAATTTAAAGCTAAGATATAGTTCAAACGTTTTAAATTACTTAAAACAAAAGCAAAATGTATCAAACTACTCAAAATCTGGGGATCAATTGATTGGTGTATTGGCAGATTTGAGACATTATATCTTACTACTCAGTAAGTACTATGAAATTAGTTATTACAGTGTTTATGAAAAAAGTTGAAATAGATTCGAGTTAGACAATAACGATGGGGTACCATGGAAACATCAGACTGTGTTGACGTAGCTAATAATGATTTCTCTATGAAAGTCTTTCATTATATTGCTTGCTGAGAATGAGAAGGTCGTAAGTACAAAATCGATATTTTGAGAATACAAAAATTACCGGGTACCGAAAATAAACTGTCTGAAATTTGATTGTTTCTTTTAAAACTTCATTTCGGTCAACACGACATGTTCTCCTTTTCAAGAAAGTAAGCTTACATAGAGTGCCTTATGATGCTGATTTTAAACATGTATTAGCCTATAATAGTAGTAGTTACGGCACTTCTCATTCTAAGGTAGCGATATATTGGTCTAAATACTCGTGTATTTGTAGCTTTTTACACTGTCGAATCCATAATTAAATATACAAAGGTGCAGAAACACCCACACTTACTCTCTGAAGACGGTCCATTCCCATCATGTAGTCGAACTCCGTACCGTTCACCGACCGACAAGTTGTACATACATAGCCAATAGACAATCTATCCCACTGGTGAAAGTGCTTCACTGAAATGTCTTGACAAACCCTGTGGTAATGTTTGTCACACAAAGTGCACTGAATACAGTCACTAATACAATTCACACGACACTCGCCACATGGGAATCTTCCAACACGATTTCTTCGGAACTCCATTTTATTTCGAGTAACACTTAGGCACTTTGTGAAAGACTTAATTGAATACTTTCAGAACTATAATTCCAACAGAGACAATACAAACTGAAAACTTTGTGAATGTTTTAATTGCAACGGAAGCGATGTTTATAGGTTTTGGAGGGTATGCGTTTCTTGATGATATTATATAGGAAGCTCACGAAATAGCTTTGACCAATCGGCATTCGCAAACGTTGGAACCAAGTTTGTTAGTGTACCCCATGTCATTTTAGGGTGACCCCCTTGTCATACAAGGGTTATCCCGTGTCATCAGAGAAGTTGGCATGAATATATTGTAAATTCGATGCAAATACCTGCCAAGATATTGCATTCTACAAACCCATATTCTGTAAGGTGCGAATGGTACGTGCAGCTAGGTACCATGCCAAATTACAATACATTTGAAGGTGTGAAGTATCAATGGAACTGACACGTAACATGTTTATGGCTTCAACATTTGCATCATTTCGTCCAAATAGATTATATAATTTTAAACATGGTAAGAGCAACTGACTGCTATTCAGAATGTTGCGAGATCGAACCCGACTCCAGTTTCTCAAGCTCTCCAACTTTACCAACTGACTTTCAGTTGAAAATTTAAACAAAAAACGCGGTGAAACAGGAGGCCCATTTGTTTTCGGCATATTCAATATAATGCAGGAACGAAAATCACAGTATTATATGAATTATCGTTTATTTTCGACATCTTGTGTATTTATTTTCGTCTCACATGTTATTTGACTATTTGTTCAAAATCGATGCAAGTAACTAAAATACTTTCCTTGTAGTTCGCATGTGTGAAAGAACACATCTGTATTAGACATTTACTTTTTCAACAACCAAATATTACACGGGAAAGAGACGATTATTATTTTCGGCATCCTAAATATTATTTTTCGGCGGTTCATTGATTCACGTATAACTATGACTTTCAATGAATAAATAAATGAAAATAAATAAAGGTAACATGTTGCTTTGGCTAGCAGTGGCTCCAGTTAATATTAAAACAAACCACAATGTCAAGGTTTGAATTAATTGATTTCGGCCTCATCTTGAATAAACGTATACAGTTACTGTGATTTATGATTCTATAGATACATTCTGATAGTGATCTCCCGTTGTTATCTTACTGATGGCATGCTGTTTTTGTTCAAGAACTGAGAAGCCGTAATAAGTTTGTTTTCGGTATTCAAAATAGTTCTTTTCGGCTTCTGCGTGAGTACTAAAAACTTGATTTAAAAGGTAATTATTTATTTAATAATGAAGTCGAAACTTCGAATCGGATCGCAATATATCGCTGGCTAAGATTGAGAAGACCGCAACTACTTCTTACGACATTTTATGATTTATGCATATTTGTTTTATTTAAAATAAGCATCACAAGGCACTTCTTATGAGCCCAATTTCAAAACAAATCGGAACTTGTCATATTGACCAAAACGAAGTTTAAACTGCTTTTTTACCATGTGTAAAGAGCAATTATGGGACAATATTTTCTCGTTTTCTCAAAATATCGATTTTGTAGTTACAACCTTCTCATTCTAAGCCATCGATATAATGCGCTACCACCACTGACCGACGTAACGTACCCTTTTCAATAGTTCAACTAGTCATAAATTCCGAATTAATTCATTTACATTCCCATCAGTTTGCCAGATTATTGCAAGATACTATCATAATATTTGGTGAAATTATTAAGCTGTTTAGACGTTTGAGTTTGAATTGAGAAGTGTTTGATCTATGCCTGTCACGTTGTCATTTACGTCAAGATGTCGATGAATTTACACAAGGAAATTCATACAACTATTAAATTTTGCACTTGTCTTGGAAATACACAACGAACACACATACGCTGCTAAGGAGAGCAAACGGAGAACATGCAGTATTCAGTGTTCATGTGTTTCAGTGACAAAAGCACAGTTCTGAAGAGCAGCATGGTATTAAAAATGATAGAGGGATCGAACGAAATTGGCAAATGTAGGGACGTTTGAGGAAACGCCAATTAAAATTTGCGAGGCGTTTCAATTTAGCATATAACCATTAAGTCCAACTTAATACTTAACTTTGAATACATAAAATGTTGTAGTAGATATATTTAATAATATAAAACTTAAATATTTGTGTCCAATTCCATATTAATGACATAATTCCATTTCGGGTTTACCATTTGAAAAATAGCAAAACGTCAATAACGTCGCTGACGTCAGAATATATTTGCGTTGTGTGGTGGTTGCGGTAAGGTGATAGTTTTGTTTTATCCATATCTTCTGTAAAAATGCGTCGATTCGTGCAATATTTTCTGCACTTGTGTCCGAAAGGCTGTAATTTAGTGTGATATAATTAGTTATTATCTGTGTCAATGTGTATTAAAATGACGAGTCCAGTCCACGAATTTATTAAATGACCCTCGTATATAACTATTCGTTTGTTTTCGGCATTCGAATTAATTGATTTCGGCCTCATCTTAAATAAACAAATACAGTTATTGTGATTTATGATTCTATAGATACATTCTGATAGTGACCTCCCGTAGTTATCTTACTGATGGCATGCTGTTTTTGTTCAATAATTAAGAAGCCGTAATAAGTTTGTTTTCGGCATTCTAATTTTTCTTTCGGCTTCTGCGTGAGTACTTAAAACTAGAATTAAGAGATAATAATTAAGTGCATAATGAATTGAAACTTCGCATAGGATCGCAATATATAATGCTTTCTACTTTGAATATTAAAACCGAACGAACAACACAATAATACAGGACTATTCGTTTGTTTTCAGCATCTTTTGTGCAGGTTTTCGACAGCATAGAAACAAAATCCTACGAAATAAACAATAGTTATCACAATTTTAATTTACTTAACGGGTGTGAAAATATAAGAAAACAACCTGTAACTTAATTAAACGTTATAATTAGCAATATTAAAATCAAAACATTCGCACAGGAACGTACTATACTAGTTGATGTCTTAAAATATTGAAAATGAGAGAAACTCGAGATGTTGATGTTTACCCCGTTTGATTTCGGCCTCCTATTTATTTGTCGCGTATAATTATGACTTTCAATGAATACTATTATATTAAAATTAAATAAAGGTGACGGGTCGCTTTTTCTAGAAGTAGCTCCATTTAATTATAATACAAAACACAATGTCATACGAGAAAAAGTTTGTTTTCGGTCTCCTAATTGTTAAATAAATGAAAATAAGTAAAAGCAACATGTCGCTTTGGCTAGTAGTGGCTCAATTTAATACTAAAACAAAACACAGTGACATACGAAAAAAGTTTGTTTTCGGCATTTGATTTCTTTATATCTGCCACCTCTTAAGTTACAGATACTGTGATTTATGATCCTATAGATACACTACGATAGTGAGCTCCCGTTGATATGTTACTGATAACATGCTGTTTTTGGTTAAGAAATCAGAAGCCAAGCTATGATTGTTTTCGGCATTCGAAATATTTCTTTCGGCTTCTGCGTCAGAACTAAAAACTTGCATTAAAACATAATGATTAAGTTAATAATGAAGTCAAAACTTCGCAACGGATCGCAATATATAATGCTTTATATTTTGAATAATAAAACCGAACGAGCAACACTGACGGTAATATAGGACTGTTCATTTGTTTTTGGCAGCAGAGAAACAAATCTTTTATAATACTTTGAACTCTGTAACCAAAAGTTAATATTTTATTAATTTAATTAATAAAGTCAAAATAAGAGAACAGGGGATTCAGTGCCATTTTAGGATGACCCCCTTGTCATACAAGGGTTATCCCGTGTCATCAGAGAAGTTGGCATGAATATATTGTAAATTCGATGCATATACCTGCCAAGATATTGCATTCTACAAACCCATATTCTGTAAGGTGCGAATGGTACGTGCAGCTAGGTACCAAGACAAAATACAATACATTTGAAGGTGTGAAGTATCAATGGAACTGACACGTAACATGTTTATGGCTTCAACATTGGCATCATTTCGTCCAAATAGATTATATAATTTTAAACATGGTAAGAGCGACTGACTGCTATTCAGAATGTTGCGAGATCGAACCCGACTCCAGTTTCTCACGCTTTCCAACTTTACCCACTGTCTTTCAGTTGAAAATTTAAACAAAAACGCGGTGAAACAGGAGGCCCATTTGTTTTCGGCATATTCAATATAATGCAGGAACGAAAATCATAGCATTATATGAATTATCGTTTATTTTCGTCTCACATGTTGTTTGACTATAGTAGATGACTTAAAATATTGAAAATGAGATGTTTACCCGGCCTCCTTTTTGTCGCTTATAATCATGCATTTCAATGAATAAATAATAGAGACAACATGTCGCATTGACTAGCAGTACTAGTAGCTCCATTTAATACAAAAACGAAACACAACAATAGTTAACACAGTGTCATATAGCTTGACCAGACTAAGTAGGCACTCCGGACATATTCCGTGCATATTTCGGACAAAGTCGGTGCAAAAATAACCAAATATTTCCGATAAGTACCGACTACGCTTAAGGAAAATAATACACGCTTCCGAAGTTTAATGAGTGCCTACCAAATCTGGTCAAGATATACGAGAAAAAGTTTGTTTTCGGCAATTGAAGTATTTGATTTCGGCCTCCTCTCAAATAACCGTATACAGTTACTTTACTGTAATTTTATGATCCGAAAGATACACTCAGATAGTGATCTTCCGTTGTTATCTTTTTGATGTCATGCTGTTTTTGTTCAATAATTGAGAAGCCGTAATAAGTTTGTTTTCGGTATTCAAACTATTTCTTTTCGGCATCTGCGCGAGTAATAAAAACTTGAATAGAAAGGTAATTATTAAGTTAATAATGAATTCGAAACTGCGCATCGATCGCAATATATAATGCTTTTTCATTTGCATATTAAAACTGAACGAACAATACAACTGAGTAATATAGGACTATTCGTTTGTTTTCGGCATCTTGTGCGTTTGTTTTCGGCTACAGAGAAACAAAACTCTTTGTTTGAATTTAACAAAAGTAATCACAATTTTAAATTACTCTACATGTGTGAAAATCAACGGTAAACATTTTTTTTTAAAACCTGTAAATTAATTAAACGTTATCATTAGCAATATTAAAATCAAACGTTCGCACATGAACAGACTGTATTAGTTGATGATTTAAGATGTTGAAAAGGTGAGAAACCCGAGGTGTTGAATGAAACCGCGTTTGTTTTCGGCCTTCTCATTTTTGTCGCGTATAATTATGACTTCAATGAATAACTAAATGAAAATTAATAAATGCAACATGTCGCATTGATTAGCAGAAGCTCCATTTAATACTAAAATACAACAATAGAAAACACAGTGTCATACGAGAAAAAGTTTGTTTTCGGCAATTGAAGTATTTGATTTCGGCCTCCTCTCAAATTACCGTATACAGCTATTTTACTGTGATTTATGATCCGATAGATACACTCTGATAGTGATCTCCCGCTGATGTCATGCTGTTTTTCTTTTAGATATGAGAAGCCATAAATAAGTTTGTTTTCGGCATTCAAAATATTGCTTTTCGGCTTCGTATGTCTTTGTTTTCGGCAATAGAGAAACAAACCTTTAGTTCGAAATCAACAAAAGTAATCAACATTATCATTTACTTTACAGGTGTGAAAATATAAAACATATATATAAATCAATTAAACGTTATCATTTGCAATATTAAAATGAAATATTTGCACAGGAAAGTACTATATTAGTTTATGTCTTAAACTATTGAAAAGGTGAGAAACCCGAGGTGTTGAAGGAAACCCCGTTTGTTTTCGGCCTTCTCATTTTTGTCGCATATAATTATGACATTCGGTGAATAACTAAATGAAAATCATTAAAGGCTACATGACGCATTGACTAGCAGTAGCTCCATTTAATACTAAATCAAAACGCAATAGAAAACACAGTGTCATACGAGAAAAAGTTTGTTTTCGGCAATTGAAGTTTTTGATTTCGGCATCCTCTCAAATTACCGTATACAGTTATTTTACTGTGATTTATGATCCGATAGATACACTCTGATAGTGATCTCCCGTTGATATCTTACTGATGTCTTGCTGTTTTTGTTAAGGAAATGAGAAGCCATAATACGTTTGTTTTCGGCATTCAAAATATTTCTTTTCGACTTCTACGTAAGTAATAAAAAACTTGTCTGAATTTAAAGGTAATTATGAAGTTAATAATGAAGACTAACTTAGCATTGGATCGCAATATATAATGCTTTCTCTTTTGAATATTAAAGCTGAACGAACAACACAACTGAGTAATATAGGACTGTTCGTTTGTTTTCGGCATCTTGTGCGTTTGTTTTCGGCTACAGAGAAACAAAACTATTTGTTCGAAATTAACAAAAGTAATCACAATTTTAAATTACTCTACAGGTGTGAAAAACAATGGAATTTTTAAAAAACCTGTCAATTAGTTAAACGTTATCATTAGCAATATTAAAATCAAACGTTCGCACATGAACACACTGTATTAGTTGATGATTTAAGATATTGAAAAGGTGAGAAACCCGAGGTGTTGAAGGAAACCGCGTTTGTTTTCGGCCTTCTCATTTTGAATAACTAAATGAAAATTAATAAATGCAACATGTCGCATTGACTAGCAGTAGCTCCATTTAATACTAAAACAAAACACAACAATAGGAATCACAGTGTCATACGAGAAAAAGTTTGTTTTCGGCAATTGAAGTATTTGATTTCGGCCTCCTCTCAAATTACCGTATACAGTTACTTTACTGTGATTTATGATCTGATAAATACGCTATCAGAGTGTATCTATCAGATCATAAATCATAGTGATCTCCCGCTGATATCGTACTGATGTCATGCTGTTTTTGTTTAATAGATATAAGAAGCCATACTAAGTTTGTTTTCGGCATTCAAAATATTTTTTTCCGGCTTCTACGCGAGTAATAAAAACTATAATATAAAAGGTAATTATTAAGTTAATAATGAATTCGAAACTTCGCATCGATCGCAATATATAATGCTATGTATAAGTTATTGGAATTCATTGATATGTGTTTACTGTTCGTATATAAAGTCTCTTATAATTCTATATAGAATGGCCATGTGCATGTTTTAACTGTGATGTAATGTTTTATATGTAATGTATCATGTATATATGGATGAGACAGAAATAAATAAATATATATGGTTGTAGCATATACTTTGCATTACAATTAAATATGAAAAAGGAACGAACACACAGTAATTAAGGAACTGCCGTTTGTTTTCGGCATTCTAAATATTTGTTTTCGGCTTGTATGTATATCATATTAGCTTGAATAAAAAGTTAATACTTAAACTAATGAACTCAAAATATCGAACAGGAAAGTAATATACATGTATTACGATACATCTGTTGTATATTCCAGACGGATGGTAATCGCTATAAAATATGTTATTGTTTGTTTTCGGCATCGTGTATATTTTTTTCGGCGTCTGCGATAGGTGCCAATTAATTCGAAATCAATGTTTGTGATTATAATTTCATTGAAATATGCACGTTGAAATTATAATACTTTAAACTCAGTAACCAAAAGTTAATAATTGAATTAATACCGTCAAAATTAAGATTATGGTGGATCGTTCTATATTATCGATAATATATCTTTTAAAAAAAAACGCAGTATAGTACGTCTATTGTAGGAACTGCCGTTTGTTTTCGGCATCCTGGATATTTCTTTTATTGCAGTTTTAGTATGATGTATGTTTCCTTCATGGATAATAAAATCGGATCAAAATAATTATTTAAAAAAAACAGGCGATTTTTTCTGTTGACCACAGCGATAAGAATGATTATTCGTTCGGGAAAAGGGGAGTAACTCTAATATTAGCGCCTCTGCATTACTAGAACAATTGATAAAACGATTATTACTTGATCAATCAAGTCAAATTTTAGCACACAAGTGTAATATACAATAATATACGCATTAAACAATAAAAAACAATATAAACCGCAACGTTACAGAAAATATCGTTTGTTTTCGGCATTCTTGATTTGTTTTCGGTTGTTTTCGGCAAAATGTTGTTTTCGGCATTCAGTAATACCGGTGCCTTATTTTCGTTTTAATCCTATAATTGATAGAACTTTAACTAGTTCTAACAGCCCTTCCACAAGGAATCAACGACTTCTTAGTATGTGGACACTGGACATAGACACTGGACATAAATGTCAAATTTTCATGGAAGGCTTTGACATGCCACAACCAGAAAAAGATTCTGGATGGCAGAGATACAAATTCACCACACAGTCGCATCGCCTACCATTTCATCGGTTTTGCCACAATGTTTGCATGGATATGTATGCTTTACACAATATGCTCAATCTTTATGTCACATACTGTAAATTCATCTAATTTGGATGGGACAAAATTTCTTGTTTGGTAAACAAGACATTATCGATGGGACATTCATTCGTCGATTTTGTGTTTCAGGTAATAACTACAAGTGTCAAAATTATTGTTTAATGCGATTAAATTTCGTGGTTAAAGGCGAACCACAAAATCCACGAAATTTAATACCCCACGAAAAGTTATGAT
Source organism: Spisula subtruncata (assembly GCA_963678985.1). NCBI lineage: Eukaryota > Metazoa > Mollusca > Bivalvia > Venerida > Mactridae > Spisula > Spisula subtruncata. Next base: position 25,694,569 of record OY787661.1, read on the forward strand.
TTCACAGTACCTCGTATGATAACCCTAGCTACTACCTTTATTGCCATTGTTATATTAAAGACAGATCAGTATTATGTTAACTACCAATGTTTGCATGTTTTGTCGGCTTTATAAAATACAAATAAATATTTAATTCTCATCAACCTGATCTTTCTCAACGATCAAAGTCCTGATTATTTAGGTCAAATATCTGCACTAATCACAATGGTTGCCATCTCAAACCTATCAAAGTTTGATGATGGGCTGGCTATAACCTCTCATTGCATCAATACTTATGCATAATAGCACAAACATGTTAACTATTTTATACGCCCGTGGGGTCTTAAGTGCATTTCATAACATGGTGTATGCTCTATTATTCAAATAGTTTTTCTTCAATCTTCATCAAATATGGTCAGAATAAAAGTTGCATCTAGATCCAGATCGAGTTTGAATACGCGTCATGTCCGGTGAATAACTAGGTCATGTGGTCACTTATTGCATTTCATACATTCAACTCTGTGTGTATGCATAATCAGGGGCGTAGCTTGCCCAAAGTGGAAGTGTAGGCACATTTTAAGGGGGTTCGGGGCATGCTCCTCCTGCAAAATAATTCATCATAGCCTGCCGGAGATACGTTCTGGGGGTATTTCCAGATACTTTAGAAATGAAATATTTGCGAAGCTTTTGCAGTTTTTATTGATGAATTTGTTAATTTGAAAAATATTTCAATCATGAAACTATTTGGCACGAATGTTTCCAAGGTTTTAATTTGAGTTCAAAGCACTATTTTTGCGTTGACATTAACATAGGCCAAATATGAACGAGCTTCGCATCAACTTAATAAATCTTTATGATTCGGCCTTTAAAAGAAGTATACTACTATGAAATGTGTTGCGTCGCATTAAGGTAAAAGTAAGTGTTTTGTCAAATTAGATGTAAGAAAACTTTTAGTTTATGGAGATTCGTTTTTAAACATTATTTTAAATGAAATTAACTATACCCAAGTTATAGGATCCCGAGGGTAGATTGAAATAATAGTTGAATTTAAAGCTGACATCATTATTTCACATTTTAAGTAGTCCAGATCTCCACCAACTAGGGAGTATGCTATCAAAGACAGACAACTTACCCTATGCAACAGACCAAATGTATCCTTACTTGACAATTCCAGAGACGAAGTCTACAAACTTGGTCCGCCGAGCAACTGAAGGCTGGGTAAAGGCACGAATAGTCACACAGACTTACTCTTTTCAATATAAAGCTGCTAAGAACAACAGCATGGTCACTTCTGCTCTGTGCCAACTCTGTGATCAGAGTAGTGAAGACACGAAAATCGAACTAGAAAAATGCATGTCATACAAACTCGTCGTTCTCTACACGATATTAAGGAATATTAAAGTTACTTGTTAATGAAGCGGACCAGAAACAATCCAAAGGCAATTATATGTCCGAGCTGGATGCTACTCTTAAAATACTAAATGATGTTGACTGATTTGTTGTTTAGCGAGCGTAGCGAGCTTGAAAAAAATTCGATGTAAATAAACAAAAAACTACTTCGACTACATTCGCACCCGACGCACCCACTAGTTACGGCCATGATTATTAAGATTATTTTGCGAGCGAAGCGAGCTAGAAAAAATGAGAATGTTGTTAAGTGAATATATTTCACCCTTGAAAGACTACTTTTGCGAAAATACCTCTACACCCTTACCATTCGATTTTTATTGCATTTTTAGCATTTTTATTTTTTTCATTTCTGGGAATAAAGTGTAGGCACGTGCTTACAGTGCCTAAAGGAAGCTACGCCCCTGACAATGTCTTGTTTGTGATGGATTTGAGCTGATATTATTAGTACTTATTACCCTCCAAATTCTCTACGCAATTGCTGCTCTAACTCTACTGCCAAATGAGAAATTACCGGACAAAAATCCATAAAAAGCTTCCCCTGGAGTAAAAAAAAAAGATTTTATGCCCCCGCATCGGTAGATCGGGAGTCATATAGTGATTCACCTGTACGTCCGCCCGTTCGTCCGTCCGTTTGGTTAACCCAAATTGACCGTTTCTTCTATCATTAATATGGCTTGCTACAAAGCTTTCAAACTTGCATGGTTGTTGTATACATGACCACTCTCCTCCCGCCTGTATCACCTGACTCAAATTTGACCTTCACCTTGACCTAATTTTGGACTTAGACTTATTGAAAGGCCAAATTCTTGGTTAACCCATATTGACCGTTTCTTCTAGCATTAATATGGCTTGCTACAAAGCTTTCATACTTGCATGGATGTTGTTTATGACCATTCGTCACACGCCTGTATCACCTGACTCCATTTTGACATTCACCTTGACCTAATTTTGGACTTAGACTTATTGAAATGGCTTCCACGGGAGCATAAGCGTTTATTGAACGCCGTCTTGTTTTTCTCAGATTTTGTGCACAGGCACATGGTGTCATCGATTTAATATACTTGCATGAAAAAAGAACGTAGAACTAGTAAATACAACGTTGTATTTACTAGTTCTACGTTCTTTTTCATGAAAGTTTATTAAATCGATGACACCGTGTTCCTGTGATTTTGTGGTTTACAAATACCTGTGTTCAAGCTCTTTGCTAAAAATAGGTTTCCCGAAAAATGAGGTCACATGAAGAGGAAAATATTTGGACCTATAGAAGGACACACTTTGGTGCTATTAAGCTGTGGTAGGTACTTCTACCTAAAATAATGCTGAACCTAACTGTGGTAAGTATCTAAGAAATCCAGAAATGGATTTATCCCGTTGAGGTTTGTACCTCAGAAAGCCAGAAATGGCTGTACATATCCCGCTGAAGTATGTACCTCAGGAAGCCAGAAATGGTTGTACATATCCCGCTGAGGTATGTACCTCAGAAAGCCAGAAATGGTTGTGTCCTTCTGAGGCATGTACCATAACAAACCAGAAATGGTATCAACCAAAGACGTCCAACATCTATCCATATATATATGGATATCTATGTATCAACTGAGGTAAGTAGGTACTACAGAAACTGCTGTTACGATCTGGCAGTTCTTTGTTACTATCCTCGGCTGACGAATACCAAAATGTACTATACTTGGCGTCACTAGAAACTTACCACCCTACACATCCCGATATATTTCAAATTTTAACCGCCTGTGCAAAAGGGTTTATTCAATAGTTCATATTACTAAAATGTGTAACCAAAGCCGTTTATACTGTCCCGAAACAATGGTCTCCATTTCGACCATGAACAATAACTTGCATAAACCACGAATGGTTTGTAACAAAGTTTGTGTAGATCTTGTCTTTGTACAAAAACGTTCATTTTCAAGTGAAAATGGACGTTTTGTACAAAGCCAAAACAAAACATTCGTGGTTTATGCAAGTTATTGTTCATGCGAAGACAAAGACTATTAGTCCAGGAGCCAGGTTTCAAAAGGGCCTTAAAATGAAAGTTTATTTACCTCATCTGGTAGGAAAAGTCCATTGGTATTTTCGAATAACACCAGATCTGAAAGTGGTGCAGATTTTTAACGGGGGCAACAACTCTTGCTTATGAGCTAATTTACGAGTACACAATACATTCTTAATTCTGGTGTGAATTTTTTGTTTATGTATATATGGCCATATATTGGGGTGGATATTATTCCAGTAATGTTGTGCATCAAATGGACATACATAACCGACCAGTTTGAGGTCAAGGTCATTTCAAGGTCAAAGTGAGAAAAATAGCTATAAATTGATATTTCACCTCAGTTCTTTCTTCGTATAGCAAATGTTTGGAATCAAATTTCGTTATTAAAATGATAGCCGTGTTGGTAAGTACATATTCTTTCATTATAAGCCATTTGTTTAAAGGAAATAGTCATTTCTATGTCAAAATAATCATTTAATACATATGCATGCTAGCCGAAAAGGCATTTTTTCGACCGCCCCTGGTATTCTATGATCTACTATGATTAAATTGTTCATATACATATTGCTACATATTTGCATGGATATTATGCATTTGATTATGAACATCAAATGGACAAACATACTTGACCTTTCTTGGGTCAACGTCAAGGTCAGTTCAAGGTCAAATCGAGAAAAAAAGCAAAAGAACGGACATTTCCACTCTGTTTTTCTTCGTATAGCATTCGATATGAATATAAGTTGCTTATTAAAATGATAGCTGTGTTGGTTAGTTCATATTCTAACTTATTATATTATAACTTATAAGCCATTATTAATGAAAATAGTCATTTCTTTGTCAAAATAGCCTTTTTATACATATGCATGCTGGCCGAGAAGGCATTCTTTCGACCACCTTGGTACATTCTATTATCTAATATAATTTTAATGTCCATGTTTATATTGCACACATATTTGCATGGATATTTTTCATCTGATAATGTACATCAAATGGACAAACATAATTAACCTTCAGGGGTCAAGGTCAGTTCAAGGTCAAATCGAGAAAAATAGCAAAAATGGATAATTCCACTCTGTTTTTCTTTCGTATATCATATGATATGAATCTAATTTACTTATTGAAATGATAGCTGTGTTGGTTAGTTCATATACCTTCATTGTACATAACTCATTTGTTTAATGAAAATGTTCATTTTATTGTTCAAATATCCATTTTGTGCATGTGACAGTTTAATAAATCGTTTACGACAGCCCCTGGGATTATATGATCTAATGTGATTTATGTGTTTATTTATGAAGGGAGTCATATGTTCACGGATACTATTCATTATACTATGGGCATCCAATGGACAATCATCTAAAATCACTTTTGGGTTAAGGTCGTTTCAGGATCAAAGTGAGAAAATAGCTATAAATTATTTTTTCCTCTCAGGATATGTAATTCCCACGTATGACTTGAATTCAACTTATTAGGAAATATTCTACGTTCAAGCAAGTATACATGTATGCAAAACTACGTTTAAATGCTTGCAAAGCACTATACCGGTCTATTTTTATGCCAGTTTTGGAATATTTATATACGCCGTTTTTCACAGGGGCACTTCTTGGAAGGGGTCTCATGTAAATGCATATCATTAAATCCATCAGCATTTCCAGACTCTTTGAAGACCCATTATGAACTACTAATTGTAGCTCTCTAGGGTACAATAACTGTTGTTCAAATTCACCAGGACAATATGGCGTACCCACCAACACATCATACAGAAATACATACGGCCTATGGTAGGTTTATCCAATGCTAGTTAAATATTAGGCATGAAATGACTGAATAACATGGTGATGAGCACATCATAGGCCTAGGATGGAATTTGTTTCGCGTAATAATGCATCAGTCAATGTTTTGCCCGCCCGGGGATACAGGAGGATAAGACAGACGCATCCTGACTGGCGGGAATTTGACAACATCATCGACGACTAGTCAAAATATTGACTTGTGCATAACACATAACTTCATAAAATTTGATACCTGTATAGTGCAGTGGTGTGTATTGTATAACAGCTAAAATCTAAGGTGTTATTGAGTATCGTTACGGTCTGTTAAGAGATATTTCATTTGTGGAAGCTAGTACTGAATTGGTTCTGATATGTTTATTCCTTACGGTAATATGTACCAACATAGACATCTGATACCCGTACTTAGTAGTTATGTGTTCGACATAGATCCAATGAAAGCTGAAACTAGCAATGTTTTGAACCACTCTAGATTCTTATGTGGTACTCATCACCATTACGGGCCGACAGTCCTGATCCCATGGAAACTACTAGTACAACACAAGTCATCACTGCAATGACAAAAATGATTTAGCACTGCAATAAGTAAATAATGTCACAGATTCGTGCATTTAACACAACAGAATATAGTCACCCCAGACAAAGTAGTACCAGAATCGTGTATGACCATCTCAAACCTAATAGCGTACAACATAATATTCTAGAAGCAGTAAGACATCATACGATGTACGCACCAGATCATAATTCAGCCATACCTGGTTCTGCAGGATACACATTGATACCCTTCCAATTCGTAATAGGTAGACATGGCTACAGGATACAGGAAACAGATACCTCAGACCCTTGGGAATATATACCACAACATCGCATATCCATACCAGACCATAAGGGTCGATCCACTCCGCGGTGTACTGCCATTTTCAGACTATAATATATGCGGTACTCCTCATTGCCAAGTACATGTATAGCTATCCAAAGCCACACATCATCAGGTCTTGAGCCAGATATCATTAGATACAGTAGAATACTTAATACACAAAACAGCCTGTGATACTCAGGGTGTCCAAATAGTACTTTCTCAGTTTCTTTGCCTATTTACCAAATGTCTTCGTTCTCCTTTCATAAAGCAAACTTCACTAAGTGGGGTACATAAGAGTATCTATCATTGGTTTAGCCATTCTGCATTTCAACTTCAGTCATTGAATACCAAATGATTCATTTAGCTATTCTGGATTTCAAAATATGTTATTGAATTCCAAATGTACACTCAAATAGTACAGTCATATCTGGCGTTGTCTGATAAGCTTCACTGCAAAATACAGGCCCTACTAGTATAATATATTAGTGTAATAACTATCACTTAGTACAGCTACCTCATACCACATTGGGTAACCACAACTGTATCGTTATTGAAAGCTCACCACCATGTAAGTCATTATAGACTTGACCATAACCCGTTATCAATCGCTACTTTGTGCAGCTATCGTTATCCTAGGTGGTAAGCATTACCATTTGCCAGATCGGCCAGCCAATGCTCCATTGAATATACATCACAATAAAGTACCGCCACATCCATATTAGACTTTAAGGGGTTCTCACTTCCATACAGTATACGCATCCTAGTCCATATAAGTTGACTCACATATTTGGTACATCCATTCCATTCCTTATTCTTGGTTCAAAGAAATTTGTAATCAATGGGGCATTTAACGACGATGACCAAACTCTTATTGATATCCAAGGTCAAATCGTTCTGGATTTATTGGTCGGAAACCATTTTATGTATTCATTCATTTATAGACATTGGTGGTCCTGAGCTTCTGATATCAGGAGCATTGCCATCTGCTGTTTCATACGAACCAACTTACCAAAAGGCTAAGAATAGTAGGATCACTCATTGGGAAGGCGTTTGCTCGGAAACCGTTTGATCTATCGACAAGCCGGTACACAGATTAATAAGAGGTTAATACACGACACAGCCGGGCCGGAAGGCGATAATCGGCCCGGAAAATTAATAATCACCGCGAGGGCTTTAGCCCGAGGGTGATTATTCATGCCGGGCCGATTATCAACTTCCGGCCAGGCTCTGAAGTGTATTAAAGTCTTTAATACAATTGTTCGATTCCAAAACTCAAAGGGAGTAACAGTTACTCCCGCTTGGTTCAGTTCGTAGATATCTTAAGTACATTTATGCTGAAAATCTTATAATTCTCACAATTGTCAAAAGAATTGTACCTCTGTGTAACGTAACGTCATATTTTAGCTCTAATGTGACGTCATTTTAGATCCAACGTGGCGTCATGTTAACTTGGATAACGTAACGTGCGCCCGTTCAGCGGGCCGATTACGATTATGAGATTGCGGACCGGGCGGATAGGCGATAATCAATCACGTGATGGTCATAATCAGCCTGAAATAGTCTCATTTTTGTTGATTATATAATAACAAGTGTATTAACGTGTGTTAAGCAATATACATGTACTTCCTCATTAAATATTTTCATAACACTCGCAGCTAGCAGAATTGATTTCAAATCATTATTTCACACCCAGACAAACTATTTCATCTACAAGTAAACACAGGTACAAAATGTTCCGTATTGCTTGTAAAAAGAACAAATGAGCCAACACATAAATTGTTACTGCATTATTACAAAACACAGTTTTACCTTGAAAGGACATTGATCTTGACCTTGAAATGGTCAGTATTTTAAAGCCACAATAAGGTTCCGGAACGACATATTTTCTATAGATAGAAAACACAAATCTTTGTTACTGATTTGAAGACTGATAAATAATTAACACATCAAGCTATTAAAACACGCTCTTACTGCCATATATGTGAAATAATCTTCCCTTGAAGATTGGCATAACGAGCCCGGTTTGTTTATAAATACGGCATTTAACAGCATCTCCGTCACTTTCCGGAGACTACCGAGAATTTTTCGCCAGTTTCTTATAACCAATGGATGGATAGCACACCTATTGATAACGTAGGGCGCACACTATAACCCGGTATCTACCAGTACCTTCCGGTATCGTATATAGTAGCCCTAATCACGTTGTATATTGCCTTGTATATTGACATTAATCATGCTATTGTATAATTGAAACATGCCAGAGGCGGGGAATTAACTATGCGTATGCAATATAGATAGTGCGAATGGCTGTGTGCAGATGTATTAATTTCTCCGATAATAATTAGATTTATATTTTCATACAATAAAATAATAATTGTTTACTTGTAAGTATGTAAATCTGCATGTTCAATATGTGTACACGAATGTTGTGAGTTATTTAATTTTCATAAACACGTGTCAATCATTATGAAGGTCAAAGAGGTGGCATTTTCTTTTAATATCAATATAAAACGCACAAACATGATCATATGAATGGAAAATTAAAATATATGTTATATCCAAACGCCCTCAAATTTTCCTATGCATATGTATTTAATTGTAGCAAGCTACAGTTTGTTTATTGTCTGATACAACATAATCTGTAATAAAATATAAAAAAGCTAGATGTTTTTGTTTGTCCTTAGAATGAAAAGATCGTATCTACAAAATCATATTTTTAGAAAATAAGAAAATCTATCTGACAAATTACTCTTTACTTATGGTTAACAAGCTTTCATGAAAATAGGCTCATAAGAAGCGCCTTGTGATATAGATTTCAAATATGGCACTTACGACCTTCTCATTCTAAGCCATTAATATGTTATATATCATGGAGTTAATGTGCTTGTCTTTATAATTCCATGATTATATAAAGTGCTATATATTCATTCACACTTCTACACTAATCCTTTAATTGGATTATACCAAAGACCTAAATAACACAGATTGGAAACCTGTGTCAAGTCTCACGATATCTCGTGGCAGGTCTTCTGAAATCTCGCGAAATCTCGTCAGTTTTAATACCTTATATCTCATGTTCTAATATACTTATGAAAAAACTAATCATTCCATGCAATAGATGTATTATTCAACTTTAAAATGATACCCCACTTATTGAAATAATTCAATTAATAAAACAGTAGACCCCGAAGAGCCAGACCTACTCTTATTTTCATCAAATTAATGTAAATTCCAAGTTTATCAGAAAATATCTGATTTGCCTCATTCAAATCCTGATTTTCTGTATTTTATAAGAGGTAGACAACATTGAGCTACTTTATATAGTAGAAGAAAATTATCTCTTCAAAATGACACATTGTCCATTAAAATTGGATGACGAAAAATAGTTTTATGCACAATAACTGACTCTGCTGCCTGTTATTTTGCGTTTGCTCTAAATTGTCAGTGGAGTGTCCAATCTGTGTAATTTAGGTCTTTGATTATACCTAACAATTCAATTAGGTGTCAGTCGTACTTAGAATACAATACCCCACGCAATATACTATACAATATATGCCTACAACAGGGTACCGGCAGATACCGGTGTACCGGGTTTTGTGCGTATACTTCCGATCATTGACGAAATCTTCGGAATCGTGCGTAAAATTTAAACGTAAACATTATTGAGTATTTTGTACGGAGGACAAAATACTAAATAGCGTTTTCAGTTGATTATTTCTCATAGAAGGAACAGCAACCTGAGGTCAGATATGGGTCCCTTCTAAACCATTTTAAGTATAATTTAATATCTCAATATTTCAATATTCTTTGTAGATAGAAAATACTACGATTTTAAACCTTATTGGGACTTTAAACAACTTTGAAACTGATATTGATATGACAATGGCCATTCATATATTCAATAATGCCAAAACATACACGAGAATAAGAACTACAGATCTGAGGCGAAATATCATTTTTGAAGCTATTCTTCTAAATTTGACTTTGAAATGACCTTAACTACAAACTTATGTAAGACGTTTGTACATTTGATGCTCATAATCAAATGAATATTGTTAGTATCCCTGAATATACATGTATGTCTCACTACAAACACAAACACATACATCACATTATATCATAGAATGGCAGGGGTTGTCGTGCAATGTTTTCGTAAGCTGTCATATGCAAAATAGCTATTTTCAGACAAAATACAAAATTGTTTATTGAACAAATGAATGTTATTATGAAAGAATATGAACTAACTAACACAGCTGTCATTTTAATAAGCAATTTTTATTCATATCAAATGCTATACGAAGAAAAACAGAGTGGAAATGTCAATTTTTTGTTTTTTTCTCAATTTGACCTTGAACTGACCTTGGCCCATAAAAGGTCAAATATGCTTGTCCATTTGATGTCCATAACTAAATGAGTAATATCAATGCAAATATGTAGCAATATATACATGAACAATTCAATCATATTAGATCATAGAATATCAGGGGTGGTCGAAAGAATGCCTTCTCGGCCAGCATCTATATGTATTAAATAGGTATTTTGACAAAAAAATGACTATTTTCATTAAACAAATGGCTTATAATGAAAGAATATGTACTTACCAACACGGCTATCATCTTAATAACGAAATTTGATTCCAAACATATGCTATTCGAGGAAAGAACTGAGGTGAAATATCAATTTTTAGCTATTTTTCTCACTTTGACCTTAAAATGACCTTGACCTTGACCTCAAACTGGTCAGTTATATATGTCCATTTGATGCACAGCATTAATTGAATAATACCCACCCAAATATATGGCCATATATACATAAACAAAATTTCACACCAGATTTAAGAATGTCATGTGTATTCGCAAATTAGCTCGGAAGCAAGAGTTGTTGCCCCTGTTTAAAATATCTGCACCACTTTCAGATCTGGCATCCACCTTTTTCTGAAGCCTGAATATATGTGTTATTCGAAATTACCAATGGACTTTTTCTACCAGATGGGGTAAATAGATTTTTAATTTCTGGTCACCAGCTCCTAGACTATATACAATTTGAACAGAAATTGCTAAAAATGGGATGTTTGTCAGACGCTCAACATCAACAGGCTATCGGTATGGTCACGTCGGAATGGCGTTTCGGAAAGTAGCCCGTAGAATGGGTTGTTCTCGCCGAACAATTATCAATCTTGTCAAGAGACGCCACCAGACAGGGTCTGTCGACGATAGACCGCGCACAGGACGCCCAAATGTGAAATCAACGTCACCAATTTCGGGTGTATTGTATTCGGTTGTCAACTTCTAGTATCCTACACGAAAGCGCTAATTCCACTTATAAATCGATGTTTATTTATTTCAGGATATATACCTACTCGTTTCAAACCATGTATTGTCTCTGATGCCGTACGTATATTCCAGTTTTACGCAGATTTTAATTGAAGCCCGTGGTTCCGTAAATGCCAGTAAACCCGTTTTACGCGGGTATTTCTATATAGTGCGATTATGTAAATGTCGATTTACACATTATTCATCGGAGATGACGTCTGAAATTTTGACAGACTTTATAAATGATATCATGTAATCAGACATAACATTTTGACGGTTTTTGGAAGTCCTACAATTGAGATATTTTAGAAAATTTAATAAAATGTGTTTAAAATTATCCGTGTGCTCCGGTATAGGCAATCTCCCTTATTTAAGATATACATATTTTTAAAACGGTTATCATCTGGTCGCTATAAATTTGTGTATGTAAAGAAAATACCAATGTATTTATTCAGTATAAATATGAGGACAATAACTCTGAAAATAAATAAGTTATGGCAAAATTCTACTAACTTTTTGATTCACCCACGTACGTTGCACCGGAGATGGCTAAATAGACTGTGGCAAGGTGTAGTATTGACGGACGAATCAACATTCTGTCTAGATAAAGTCGACCGGCGAAGAAAGGTGTGGAGACGTCGGGGCGAACGATATTCAGGCTGCTGTGTACGTCAGGCTATGCGCTGGTGTGGGGGAGTGTAATGGGTTGGGCTGTTTTTAGCTCACCTGTCACAAAGTGACAGAGTGAGCTTTTGTGATCACTCTTCGTCCGTCGTCCGTCCGTCCGTCCGTCCGTCTGTCCGTCAACAATTGGGTTGTGTCCTCTCTAGCGGTCACAATTTTGGCCTAATCTTTATGAAACTTGGTCACAATGATCATTTTAACAAAATCTAGGTCAAGTTCGATATTGGGTCATCTGAGGTCAAAAATTAGGCTTCTAGGTCAAGTAATAGAAAAACCTTGTTTTTCATTTAATCAAAGGGAGTGTACTCTGTAATTATACTGGTTGTGATCATGTAAGAGTTGTCTCTCTTACTATAATTTAGTTGTAGAACTACGAAATGTGTACTTGTTAGCAGCTTTGAGGCTTTAATTTAAATTAAATGCAGAATGTGGATATTAGGGTTATCATCGTTTACAGTGATTGTATGTTTACAAACTATTAAACAATTATTAAGCTGTAATTATAGTCTTTTGCAACCTTACTAATCGTTTTACATAGACTTATATAGGGAAAACATATAAAAATCTTCTTCTCTAAAACTACAATGCCTAGAGCTTTGATATTTGGTATGTAGCATCATCTAGTGGTCCCCTACCAAGATTGTTCAAATTATGGCTCTGGGGTCAAAATTGGCACCGCCCCGGGGGTCACCGTTTTACATAGACTTATATAGGGAAAACATATAAAAATCTTCTCCTCTAAAACTACAATGCCTACAGCTTTGATATTTGGTATGTAGCATCATCTAGTGGTCCTCTACCAAGATTGCTCAAATTATGGCCCTGGGGTCAAAATTGGCCCCGGCCCGGGGGTCACCGTTTTACATAGACTTATATAGGGAAACATATAAAAATCTTCTTCTCTAAAACTACAATGCCTACAGCTTTGATATTTGGTATGTAGCATCATCTAGTGGTCCCCTACCAAGATTGTTCAAATTATGCCCCTGGGGTCACAATTGGCCCCGCCCCGGGGGTCACCGTTTTACATAGACTTATATAGGGAAAACATATAAAAATCTACTTCTCTAAAACTACAATGCCTAGAGCTTTGATATTTGATATGTAGCATCATCTAGTGGTCCCCTACCAAGATTGTTCATATTATGCCCCTGGGGTCAAAATTGGCCCCGCCCCAGGGGTCACCGTTTTACATAGACTTATATAGGGAAAACATATAAAAATCTTCTTCTCTAAAACTACAATGCCTAGAGCTTTGATATTTGGTATGTAGCATCATCTAGTGGTCCCCTACCAAGATTGTTCATATTATGCCCCTGAGGTCAAAATTGGCCCCGCCCCGGGGGTTACCGTTTTACATAGACTTATATAGGGAAAACATATAAAAATCTTCTTCTCTAAAACTACAATGCCTAGAGCTTTGATATTTGGTATGTAGCATCATCTAGTGGTTCCCTACAAAGATTGTTCATATTATGCCCCTGAGGTCAAAATTGGCCCCGCCCCGGGGGTCACCGTTTTACATAGACTTATATAGGGAAAACATATAAAAATCTTCTTCTCTATAACTACAATGCCTAGAGCTTTGATATATGGTATGTAGCATCATCTAGTGGTCCTCTACCAAGATTGTTCAAATTATGCCCCTGAGGTCAAAATTGACCCTGCCCCGGGGTTCACCAGTTTCTATATTTACGCTCTACCTTTGTTAGTCTAAATTGTGCAGGGCTTCATTTATAATCAGGTGAGCGATATAGGGCCATCATGGCCCTCTTGTTGTTTGTAGAGGGTGTGGTGTTTCACTTTTTGAAGGTCAGCCACTGCTATAAAAGCCCTCAAAAGGTGTTGGTTGAGCATGTATATTCCATTTCTGTGAAGACAATATGCACTTTTTTCACAGGAAGGATGTTTTGCGCTTTGATGTTCTTTTTTATGAAATTACTCAAAATATTTAAAAAAAACTGTCCAAAAGTAATGATGCCTACCAAAATCTTAAACATTGGTTATTTGATATCTAAGACAAATCCGAAAACCAAAATAGTGACTTCAGTGACTTCGATGTGTACATTATATATGCTGACCTCGGGATAAAATCGGTGTTAACCAGCTCAATACCACAAAAACAACATAAGGGAGACAAATGTTTTTAACGCTGTGTATGCTTTAACGGAACCGCAAATGCCAATACTTTGTGACCTCTGTAGAGGCAATGCTTTATCATTAAAACTATACCATAAACGGACAAACTAGAGATCAATAATTTTATATTCTTCCGAAAATGTGAAAAACACTTTTTTCAGAATTTTGCATTAAACTAAACATCAGCGTGTAGCAAATTATCTAATTAAGAAAATGAATACCCACATGATAGGTTTCCGTTCAATAATAAAAAAGTTACGGACACTTTAGTGTTAGATCTACAGCTCCAGAAGATGTGCATTGCGCGCCTAGATCCAAGTTTGGCAACAATGAATCTCTGCAATAGCAAATGATCTATCAATTACTGAACACGTTATGTCTTTTTAAATGTGTTATTTTAATGAAAAAGCTGCAACATAAATATTATACAGAACATGGCTGAGCAGTGTCTTTGAGTGATAATCGCCCCGGTAGGTCTATGATAATTGCCCTCGGGCTAAAATCCTCGGGCAATTATCAGCCTACCGGGGCGATTATCACGCAAAGGCACTGCTCAGCCATGTATTATTCTATAAATACTGTAAAATCATTTAATTTCGTTGGGACGAAATTTCGTGGTTTTGGTAAAAATGACAATTTCGTTGGGACTTGAATTCGTGGATTTTGCATTTCAGGTAATAAACAAGGGTCAAAATTAATGTTCGTGGGGGATTAAATTTCGTGGTTGAGGTGAACCACGAAATCCACGAAATTAAATCCCCCACGAAAATTAATGATTTTACAGTACATACTGTAGCAAAGTGCTGTATTCATGATGTATCCAGCACTTCGATTGACTAGCTACGGAAATATATGCTCTTAGTGTTAGGGAGCGGTGGCCTATAGGTAGGACAAGTACTTCGGCATGGAGAGGTACCGGATTGAACCACCGTCTTGACCACTGGTTAACTTCTCTGAGCAAGAATAACACACATGCTCCACTCCACCAATGTGAGGACAGCGTCTATTCCTGTACGCCACAGATCGATGTTGACTGCCCACATGTCAGAGATGAACGCTGATTTCATTTACCAGGGTAAAAAAGATAGATTGAACAGTGTGTAGAATTAAAATAAAAGTCGTCAATATTTAACCTGTTCCCAAAACGCCCGGATGTTTTGACGACACCCGACAGTTAATTTGTATCGGCGTTTTTCATTGGTTTTACGTACGAAACACAGATATGATTAGCCAATCGGGTGAGTTACCACTTTTTAGTATCATCTGCTCAGACGACGAAAATGACGGACGTCGACGTGAATAACGAAAACGAAAAAGATTACTTCAACAGTCTTTGAAATTAGGACTCGCCCGATCGCCATGGCGAGTAAATTTCGATTCGGGCTTGTAACATTTTCCATCAATGTCGCCCGATCTGGCAAGTATAAATTTACCAATGGACATTGCCTAAACGTAAAAACACATCTTTTTAGCCCAATCTTTAAAAAAGTTCGCGAAAATCAGCAGCCATGTTTTTTAGAATGGTTAAAGACCGTTCCGGACCGAAAATCCGTTCATAATTCAGATAGGATTTACCTCCCTTGCACAACTGCAAAGCTTACAGGATTGTCACTGACGAAAATCGTAAATACCCAAGATAGGTTATGTTTTGTTATAAATCATAAAATTGGTCAGAGAAATAAACAATAAAGCACACATTTACTCTTTTTGTTTCTGATTTTAACAATTTAACTACACAGATGTCTTTTCTTGGGTTGGGAAACAAATATCAAGCAACCACTAGGCCTACTGTACCCACATTCTTATAGCTTTACCCACTTTTTTCAAAACTTGCGGGTACAGATATAACACACTTAAAAATTCCAGTGTACAGACTGCTACTATGAATGTCATGACATAGTCCCGTATGTCGTAACGTTTTATCTTAAATATTTTTTTCAAGCTCAAGACTTATATATTTGGATAGAAGAGAGTCTGGGGATTTCATAAAACCATTTCTTGATTGTTGGCAACTTCGCGTTTTTTTAATATTTACTGTTGTTTCTGGTGTTTTAGTAAAAAATCGCGACCCAACGTTATTGATAAATCGTCATTTTTGGAATGGATAATCATTAGAAATCAAACATATACCTATGTACTTCTATAGTCACTTACTTTAACTGCACGAAAAAGTTAAAGAGGTATCTTTGATTGTTTTCTTTTATTCAATACAGACCTGTATTTTACGTTACCAGTCATTTTCTACGCATTTGACCATCAATCAGTTAGTGCTTACAAAACATGCATTATGAATTCTGATCAATTTTCATATATTTTGATAAATTACTATATTTTAAACATATAAAACGTTTTTTGGGTGGATATATTCATGTAAATGGTATTGATAGGGTACTTTAATACTGCATACATAATGCTAAAATTGTTTGTAAACGGACAAAACACACATCAACGATACATGTATACTGTCTGAAAAGGTTTGCAAGACACCTGTACTCTTTTATTTAGTTGCTATTTGTTTTGTGTAAAAACTTTTGTCTTTTGCAGTAAAATTCATTCCGTATGTCTTCATTATGTTGTAATTTACGTTACATAAGCGTATCTATAGATGACAACTTTATTGTGTTGCATGCTCATTTTAATATACACACATTTATTTAAAAAGGGTATGTGTTTGATATTTCAACAAACTACAATTAATATTTATTCTATTTCCTAAAGTTACATTCTTGAAAAGCGTATAAGAAACACCATTCATAATAAGAAAACGTCACACATTCTCACAATTTGAGTCGAAATGGTATAATCGAAAAAAACGTCCATAGGGCACGAAAGTCGATCCCCTATGTTAACATGTTTCAATTATTGGCACATCACAAAGCCTACCATATTTATGCCGTTTTTAACCTCTGTTTTCACCAGTGTAATTTACGTTACGATAGTATGAGTAGCATACAGGAAGACATAACATAAAGGACACAAGCAAGAAGTTCAATAATTGGGTTTTTTACATAAAAACTACATATCTTCTCATATTAACTCTGCAAAATGATGAACTTGTCAATATGCTAGTACTCATGATACCAGTATGTATATTATAACATGCACGTTTGTTTACCCTCTATTTTACATACATATTTCTCATATAATATGTGAATTTGAAGTACAAAAGTACAAATATGACTATTCAATGTTATATTCACTAATCTGACCTGGAACCAAATGCACTACTTGATAATATAGAAAGTATGTAAACATAACCTGGCTAAAAATAAATATGTCCGTACATGATTTGTACTGAAGTTTTCATTACGTAAACTACAAAATAAACTAATATATAAATTATGTATCGATACAATAGTACAATGCTATAAGTTGTGTTAATGAGCAATGCTTACCTGAACCAACTTTTGGGTAAAAACGAACTGAATAAATACAATCAACGTATATATTGTTTCTAGCGACATATTTAGGAGTAGTATGAAATATGGTCATGTAGAATACTAATTTACTATATGGAAAAAACTTTCATAAAAATTAAACTGGTACCAAACAGGTACACATTAAATATCTATGAAATGTCTAAACACGATTTCTCTTTAATACATCTTTGAGAGTGGTGGTTAGTTGGATACATGCTTCGGTAGCAAGATGTTTTACATGATATACTCCACCAAAGTGTATATTGGTACCTGCTACGACAGTGTATGTTCCTGGCCGTCGCAAATCGGAGACGCAAATGCAGTGATTCTGTAACATCTACGTGACACTGTTTTGTGGATGTGATAGCTATGTCCACACATTACTTCAATTAACTAAACTAGGTCGTTTACAAATATTTCTTATGATAATTGCACATATTGTACAACAAAACATGCACAAGTCATTAATAATATCGTCTACTAGTATTTCATGTCTGAACTATACCGAGTAATTCATGTTGCATTCTTATGTGGCGCCCACAAATCGCTTATCTATTACGGAATGATTGTTGTTTATTCCAGATTTCATTAATGACATAATCTGAATTATACTGTATGAAAAATTACATCTTCTGATAGCGACAATAGATAAAAAACATGCTACCAGGACTACAAAACGTTTTAGGTGACTCTCTCTCTCTATATACAGTTAAATAACTTTTTTTATTTTTGTTAAAATAGTGTTGACAACGATATAAAAAGAAATACATCTTATGCTGTGCCATTTTGACGGATTTGGATTCTACAATTAATATGTACACGAAAATACTGCATAATAGGCATGAGGTTGAAATTTTATGGTACATATACCATGCATATTCTATTATTTGCTCGTCAACAGGCATGATCAATCGTTGACATATGGAGCATACTTTATTTTTATTCTTGACAGAAATTGGTGAATTGTTAATCATTAAGATAATTGTTATGTGGCATACTTTATATTTATTCCTGAAAGACATTGGTTTTAATCAATTATTATTCGATTTTTATGCAGATATTGGATGGCTACCGCTTTGTCAGTACGATCTCATTCGTCACGTAAAATACAATTTATTGTCACGTAAATTTTAAGTGAAATATTTAATTGTATTTGGATTTCTTTATTCACCTATTTTTGCTTTTTTTATTGGGGATTTACAATGTACATCACAATTTTAGAATATAATACGTTTCGATAACTAGTATGTGTATAGTTGACATGTTAAACAAGCAATATTAAAACATTTGATGTTGTGAGAGTAAAAAGTATAAATTTATCGGTCCGTGCAGTTAAATAAACTGTAACAAATTACTGCATTTAGTGATTTTGGTGAAAGGTAATGCTATCTGTATCATTTTTTATATATAGTACTGGATGACCTTTCATTACTTGGAAAATTAGTGTATATCATGAAAGCAATTTCGTGCATAATGACCGTATAATTTTCGTAACGTAGAATACAAAATCATACCAGAGTTGTTTGCAGCAATATAACAATTATTTATTGTCATGTGTGCAATGGTTATTGTCGTACGTGCTCATTTAATTGTTACTATACATATTTCCTTTCATTTGATATAAGAAGAAACAAAAACTTCACACGTTTAAAGACCCAATATGCATTTTGAAGCAGATGCATGCTTTCAAAACTTCCATATGACTGAACAGGACTCACATCGAAGCAGTAAAGAAAAAAATGACATGTTACCGGAGATATTTCAGAAATAATATAATATTATGATGTGAATAAGCACAGGAGTTTTGTTTGTTGGATAAAGGTTTAACGTTTGTCAATTGTTGTTAAAACGTTTAAGGACTTGTATTTTACGTTACCGTAAAAACATATTCTATTTTAAAGCTCTAGACAATGCTTACCATTTTAAGCAGTAAGACGAGGGTTATTTTCAGTAGTTCAACTGTTGCCTTTGACATTTTAATAACCTCTGGACATTAGGCTACCTAAGGAAACATGCGTTCGAGTCTCCCTGGTGACACATATCTTTCCTGAGGATGAGGCAGTGAATATCGATCTACGGCGCCTAAAGATACGTACACTTACCTAGCAAGTACCAATTTTTACATTGGTAAAGTAGAGCATGCGGGACCCATGGATCCCAAAGCGCGCACCCTACATCTAGACCGCCGCTCTCAAATACGTCTTATAGGGAAATCGTGGTTAGACATTCCATATACATTTAATTTGTTTTGTTTTGTTTCAGTTTTGTGTATTAATCTAGTTGTTGCTATTGTAGTATTATTCCTGACCCCGTTTCATAATACTCGAAAACATACCGCAAAAGCAATTTATGCATTAATTTGATTTTTGGCATACTTTTACCATTTTATTTTGCTTTTATTATGAGGCCGGAATTGTATCTTAAGCACAAATTGTTTCATTGTATTCATTATCGATATATAAGTTTATTTTGTATATTACGTGACGAAAACTTCGGTAAAATCATGTATCGGCATTTTATATTTAGCTGGTTTTGTTTTAAAAATCTGCCATATCATCAAGTAGTGCCATTTGTGCTGACTTTGGTTGGTGAATAACACATTGAATATCCGCATGCTTTTGCACTACTAATTCAAATATGATGTAAGATATATGTATGTAAATTAGAGTGTTAACAAAAGTGCATTTAATGATATACATACCGGTTTCATAAGTATATTGGCAATGTAATGTTTTCACAGAGTTGGTGTAAGAAGATTTGTAGTATTTTAAATAAAAACAAGTATTGAACTTCTTCCTTATGTCCTTTATTTTAATTAATAAATATGGCACATATATTGTTGTAACGTAAATTACACTGGTAAAAACAGTGATTAAAAACGGCATAGAAAATGCGTAGGATTTATGATGTGCCAATAAATGAAACATGTTCACATAGGGGATCGACTTTCATGCCCTTCGAAAGTATGGACGTTTATACAGAATTTGAATGTCAAGTTTTTTCTATTCTTCCATATTGACTCAATTTTTGAGAATGTGTGACATTCTCTTATTATGGGTGGCGGCTCTGAGACAATCTACAAGAATTAAATTAAGAAAAGTAAGTACATATCGATCACACACATATCTCTTTTTAAATAAAAGTGTGTACAATCAAATGATCATGCAACCCAATACAGTTGTCATGTATGGATACGCTTGTGTAACGTAAATTACAACATAATGAAGACATACGGAATGAATTTTACTGCAAAAGACAAAAGTTTTTACACAAAACAAATAGCAACTAAATAAAAGAGTACAAGTGTCTTGTAAATCTTTTCAGACAGTATACATGTATCGTTGATGTGTGTGTTTTGTCCGTTTACAAACAATTTTAGCATTATGTATGCAGTATTAAAGTACCCTATCAATACCATTTACATGAATATATCCACCCAAAAAACGTTATATATGTTTAAAATATAATAATTTATCAAAATATATGAAAATTGATCGGAATTCATAATGCGTGTTTTGTTAGCACTAACTGATTGATGGTCAAATGCGTAGAAAATGGCTGGTAACGTAAAATACAGGTCTGTATTGAATAATAGAAAACAATCACAGATACCTCTTCAACTTTTTCGTGCAGTTAAAGTAAGTGACTATAGAAGTACATAGGTATATGTTTGATTTCTAATGATTATCCATTCCAAAAATGACGATTTATCAATAACGTTGGGTCCCGATTTTTTACAAAAACACCAGAAACAACAATAAATATTAAAAAAACGCGAAGTTGGCAACAATCAAGAAATGGTTTTATGAAATCCCCAGACTCTCTTCTATCCAAATATATAAGTCTTGAGCTTGAAAAAAATATTTCAGATAAAACGTTACGGCATCTCGGTCCAATACATGTGATCTCTATGATCAGATGATGAACTGAAAAATGAAATATTTTTTTTTATTGTTTATTGGTAAATGAGACCATTGCTACCTTATCTCGGAAAATTGTCGGATGGGGACTTTTTAATTTGGGCGGGTGTTTTTCTGCAAGTAACCCGCCCGACTGGCTAGTAAAATTGAAAAGCTAATTTCAATGACTGCTTCAAGATCAAAATTGTATACGATTCTAAATAAAAAAGGATGCAAAAAACTGAGACACACATAAAGCAAATCACATTGTCTCAACGTGTGTCGGATGGTTGTCACCGACATATGTGGGGACAGCGCGATTGTGTTCCGCGTGGTAACCGATGATGCGGTCGTGGACAGCAACGTCCACTTTCACGTTTTGAAAAGTTTTGGGTAGGCTATGTGTAACTTTTATGTAATATTATTAATACATGAATAATAAAAGAGTTGTTTAACTGATTTGCTTTTTTGTGTATTTTAATACTATTGATAAAAACCTGAACCACAAACTAAGATGTTTGTTTAATAGGGGAAGTGAACCATAGTACATGTACAACAAAGGCATATAAATGTATAGAACACAGTATATTTAATAACAGCAATATGTGTGACTGTTCATCAGTTTAATAATGAGTTTCCAATAAAAGAACTGGAAAATTATAAGTTTTTTGCTGTAAATATTGGGAAATGTCGTCACTTTTAAAATAAAAAAAAATCCCTTTTTTTTCAATTTTATTTTTATTTTTTTGGTGAACTGATAAAAAAAGTTGTTTTATTTTTATTTTTATTTCTCCCCCCCCCCCCGACTCAATTTTTTTTTTAAAAATCCCGTAAACCAAAAAATATAAAAATGTTGGCCTAAGCTATTGATAAAACAGTACTGTGTAACTCCCTTAGTGACTAAAGCATACACACTGTCATTCGTGACATTATGGTGTTTCCATAGTCAAATAGTTACAAAAAATTACTTACTATCAAAATAAAGAGCATAATTATATATAATTTGGGCATATACCTAGACCACGACCGAGTGGTTAGAACATCTGCATTGGAAGCAGGAGACTGGAGTAATCGGTTAGTGATTGTCATTGAGAAAGTTCTGCAGTTAATTGACATTTTCAATATTTCAAACCCAAACAAAATCAGTGCCTTCAGCACTTTGATTTGTGTTTATTACTTAAAAGTCCAATAAAGAATAGTATATATACTAGTGGGGTATAAAAGTCTGTCATTGAATTACGAATATTTTCTCTATTGATATGTTTGTAGCTTTGAATAAGTTAAATTGGTATAGGTTTTTAACAGGAGTCATTATAGTAATTATGTTACACTTGTATTTTAAAATAACCACATCGTAGCAATCTCGTTATTCCGAGTCTCATTTATATTCATGTACAAACCTAAAATTACTTAAAAATACCAATATGAGTACAATATTTCTGTGCAAAACGCTGTATCGGCACACTCTCTGTGCAAAATAATGGTTTTTGAGGACACCAGTCGCAATGAGTCGACAGGAGAGGTAACATTAGTAAATCATTGATTTTGCCAAAAATACAGGTTTGTGCTTAAAAACGATAGCCCACGGAACAACCCAATGATTAAACACTGTCCTCATGTTGTTCCATTTGTTTTATCAGTTGCCACAAGTTCAGATTAAGATGAAATGTTTATCCTTCATACATAAACGAAAGTACATGTATACTAATTTTGTTATAAAACAAAAATGTAAGTTACAAAAAAATCTGTTAATACCTTTCATTTGTGTTTGCTCGAATTTTACTCTATTTTAAAGCAGAACTGGTATTAACTTGGTTTTACTGAAATCTATTGCATTCTACCAATTAATGTTTTCATGTATTTTGCCTTTCTATTTGTCAAATTAGTGTACGTATTTTCTGTGTTCAATAAATTCTAGTTCAAAGTGGACAACAATCAATTTGGGAGATTTGGTAGGATTATACATTGGTTTTCACTGCGGATAGAGACCCAGTAAGAGTATATACATTCAACACTATTAAAATATTTAATCCTATGTATAAAGTGTATTAAATCTGAGGACACAAATCCATTCTAATTACGTGTATTTTAGTCGCTCTACATACATATATAATTTTTGATCTTAAACCTTCGCGTTATTTATTTTGTTATAAAATTTGATTTCGTTGTGTTTATATAAAGTTAGAAATGGACATATTATATGCACCGAAGGTTGTACCGAAGGAAGTTTAGTAGTGCTATTGACAGGATCTGGGATATACGCATAACTTCAATAAATCCTCAAGTTAGACTTACTGGACCCGAGGTAAATAGTTTCATATATGTTTCATCACGACCTTATATTGATTGTTTCATCACGACCTTATATTGATTGTTTCTGCTTCTTCCACGATTTTGATTTTTAATTGTTATTCAATCAAAATGTATTGAGTTCATTCGTTGATGAAATACATTGTATATATGCGAAGATATATTGGAACTGATGTTTCAACAGAATCCGTGTGACAATTTCTTATTTCAATTTGACAAATAATATCTTTTAACGTGATCCAGTGTTCACTTAAAAATCGCCACATGTCAGATCATGTAACATACTGGAATGGCCGCCAGTGCTCTTTTCCAATATTTCTCGTTCTAATAATGGCGCCTGCAAGTTAAGTGGTTATTTTTGAATGACTGACGTCTGACATTAAGTATTGCAGTGGGGAGAGGCTTCACATTAAGTATGGGAGTGTGGAGACGCCTGACATTAAGTATGGCAGTGGGGAGGCGCCTGACATTAAGTATGGGAGTGGGGAGACGTCTGACATTAAGTATTGGAGTGGCGCCTGACATTAAGTATTGGAGTGGGGAGACGCCTGACATTAAGTATTGGAGTGCAGCCTGACATTAAGTATTGGAGTGGGGAGACGTCTGACATTAAGTATGGGAGTGGGGAGACGTCTGACATTAAGTATTGGAGTGGCGCCTGACATTAAGTATTGGAGTGGGGAGACGTCTGACATTAAGTATGGGAGTGGGGAGACGCCTCACATTAAGTATTGGAGTGGGGAGACGCCCCACATTAAGTATGGGAGTGGAGAGGCGCCTGACATTAATTATGGGAGTGAGGAGCGGTGAGACGCGTCACATTAAGTATGGGAGTAGGGAGACGCCTGACATTAAGTAAGGGAGTGGGGAGGCGCCTCACATTAAGTATATAAGTGGGGAGGCGCCTCACATTTAGTATATGAGTGGGGAGACGCCTGACATTAAGTATGGGAGTTGCGCCTGACATTAAGTATGGGAGTGGGGAGACGCCTGCCATTAAGTATGGAAGTGGGCCTGACATTAAGTATTGGAGTTGGGAGACGCCTCACATTAAGTATTAGCGTGGCGCCTCACATTAAGTATTGGAGTGGGGAGACGCCTGACATAAAGTATGGGAGTGGCGCATGACATTAAGTATTGGAGTTGAGAAACGCCTGACATTAAGTATTGAAGTTGGGAGACGCCTGGCATTTAGTATTGGAGTGGCGCCCGACATTAAGTATTGGAGTTGGGAGACGCCTCACATTAAGTATTGGAGTTGGGAGACGCCTGACATTAAGTATTGGAGTGGCGCCTGACATTAAGTATTGGAGTGGCGCCTGACATTAAGTATTGGAGTTGGGAGACGCCTCACATTAAGTATTGGAGTGGGGAGACGCCTGACATTAAGTATTGGAGAGGAGGCTACACATTCAGTATGGGAGTGGCGCCTGACATTTAGGTTGGGAGTGGGGAGGCGCCTGACATTAAGTGTGGGAGTGGGGAGGCGCCTGACATTAAGTATGGGAGTGGGGAGACGCCTGACATTAAGTATGGGAGTGGGGAGACGCCTGACATTAAGTATGGGAGTGGGGAGACGCCTGCCATTAAGTATGGAAGTGGGCCTGACATTAAGTATTGGAGTTGGGAGACGCCTCACATTAAGTATTAGCGTGGCGCCTCACATTAAGTATTGGAGTGGGGAGACGCCTGACATAAAGTATGGGAGTGGCGCCTGACATTAAGTATTGGAGTTGAGAGACGCCTGACAATAAGTATTGAAGTTGGGAGACGCCTGACATTATGTATTGGAGTGGCGCCCGACATTAAGTATTGGAGTTGGGAGACGCCTGACATTAAGTATTGGAGTTGGGAGACGCCTGACATTAAGTATTGGAGTGGCGCCTGACATTAAGTATTGGAGTGGCGCCTGACATTAAGTATTGGAGTTGGGAGACGCCTCACATTAAGTATTGGAGTGGGGAGACGCCTGACATTAAGTATTGGAGAGGGGGCCGCACATGTATGGGAGTGGCGCCTGACATTTAGGTTGGGAGTGGGGAGGCGCCTGACATTAAGTGTGGGAGTGGGGAGGCGCCTGACATTAAGTATGGGAGTGGGGAGACGCCTGACATTAAGTATGGGACTGGGGAGGCGCCTCACATTAAGTATATGAGTGGGGAGGCGCCTCACATTAAGTATATGTGTGGGGAGACGCCTGACATTAAGTATTGGAGTGCGGAGACGCCTCACATTAAGTATATGAGTGGGGAGGCGCCTCACATTAATTATATGTGTGGGGAGACGCCTGACATTAAGTATAGGAGTGCGGAGACGCCTGACATTAAGTATGGGAGTGGGCCTGACATTAAGTATTGGAGTTGGGAGACGCCTGACATCAAGTATTAGAGTGGCGCCTGACATTAAGTATTAGAGTGGCGCCTGACATTAAGTATTATAGTTGGGAGACTCCTCACATTAAGTATTGGAGTTGGGAGACGCCTGACATTAAGTATTGGAGTGGCGCCTCACATTAAGTATGGGAGTGGGAGACGCCTGACATTAAGTATGGGAGTTGGGAGACGCCTGACATTAAGTGTGGGAGTGGCGCCTGACATTAAGTGTGGGAGTGGGGAGATGCCTGACATTAAGTTTGGGAGTGGGGAGACGCCTGTCATTAAGTATGGGAGTGGGAAGACGCCTGACATTAAGTATAGGAGTGGCGAGACGCCTGACATTAAGAATGGGAGTGGCGAGACGCCTGATATTAAGTATGGGAGTGGGAAGACGCCTGATATTAAGTATGGGAGTGGGGAGACGCCTCACATTAAGTATGGGAGTGGCGCCTGACATTAAGTATGGGGTGGCGCCTGACATTAAGTGTTGGAGTGTCGCCTGACATTAAGTATGGGGTGGCGCCTGACATTA
The DNA here is from genome assembly GCA_963678985.1 of Spisula subtruncata. Taxonomy (NCBI): domain Eukaryota; kingdom Metazoa; phylum Mollusca; class Bivalvia; order Venerida; family Mactridae; genus Spisula; species Spisula subtruncata. Next base: position 25,721,282 of record OY787661.1, read on the forward strand.
AGTATGGGAGTGGCGCCTGACATTAAGTGTTGGAGTGGCGCCTGACATTAAGTGTGGGAGTGGCGCCTGACAATTAAGTGTGGTAGTGTTTTAAAACACAAAAACCAATATGAGTAGGTATTGAATAACATAGCATGGATAATCCCACGGTATTAGTATTGTGATGGTAACTATTGTTATGGTTGCTACTATAAGCTTCCTTCTAGTAAATATAATATCATTTTGTTCATTCGTTTAGCTATGTTCTAAAGGATCTGTTTATAATTGTTCTATATTGGCTCAATGGCTCAATATATTATCGATTTCAGAGAGCATAGATGTAGTATATATCCACTAATGACATGTTCATATACATGTACTTGAAATGTCTTGTAACTTAGTCACTTTGTAAATAATAAAACGTTCATCAAATAAGTAGTTCACAACTGTGTATAACAATAATTAGTAGTACGAGAGGAGCCCCATATTCGAACTGTGTTGAACATCCGATATTTTCAATCTGACACTACTATAATTGAACACTATTTATTTACTGGTTTACATCAATATGTAGTACTAGAGATGGGACCGAATATTCGAGTATCCGAATTTCACAAATAATGAACCAAAAGTCGTTTTATGACCGAAAAATACAACTGATGGTGTAAACATTTATCGAAAGTAATCAATGTTTCTTTGTACTAAAGATTCAAAAGTCTATAGTTGCAGTATTGTTTGACTTTGACATTCTACTATCCTCGTGCCATATACTTTGGATAAGTGTTCTTTAAGCAGCGAATTTTGTGATTTTGTAAGGGTATGAAGCTGAACCTTAAGCATGGATAATTTTACGTGGAGTCCCCATGCCATCCAATGGTAAAAAAATTGTCACATGTGCGAATACAAATGGGACAAATAGTTGGATATGACTACAAATTCTCCTTCTTTCCTAGAACCCTAGTCCACTGGAATGCCCTACCCCCTGATTCAGTTATCTTGCCTGGCCCTAAGCTCATACCTGTCCTGTTTTTAATCTTTTAACCCTACTTTTTCTCTTTTATACTTTTTACTCAATCTTTTAACTTATTTTCTTTGTTGGTGACGCGCGGCTCGGTCTATGTCCCCTTGCGGGGTTTGACCGTACCAGTAGATATATAGAATTAGAAACCACAGTAACTGTAACATTAATTTATTTCGAGCATGTTGATTACTATTTAAACTTTCAAATCAGAATACGATTTTGTTTATAAACATTATTCAACTTGTTTTACTATTCAATACTTTACAAGCTATGCTATCAATTTGGGATAAAAATCATTTTGAAAGTCATTTTGACAATTATCGAAATAATGGCATTTTTCAAGAATGTTATTTCCTGGGTTGCCTTGATAGTAACATTGTCATGTTTTATATTAAATAAAAAAGGAAATATTGGCTTTCCGTTGGTTTATGAAGATATCAGATAAGATCATATACATACTCAAAGCATTCGTTTGTAATGGGGACAGATATTATGAAACACCCTGTACACTAAAAGTGGCTACTAAGTCTTGCTCGAAAAAGTGTTTGAGTGTAGCTGTATTTCGTCTCGGTTCATATTGTACAAAATGTATAGTTGTTTGAGAGACGTGATGTAAACAAGGTGGTGTCTCACTTTTACCCTTAAGCAACTTTAGTTTTATTACCCTAGTATACAATAAGAGAACAAGTGACTGTTTGTTCTATTGAATGGGCATTGTTGGATTTATGAATTACAAGACTATGTATATGAATCTTTTAAAATGGAATAGGCAATAAAACAAATACAATTATACGATTTATAAATAGTTCGTTTAAATATATACTACATGATGTGTAAATTGCAATCAAATCGGTTCGAAATTATTGAAATGATTGGCATTTATGTAACCCCTCCAAAGCCCTTTGTCGATAATTTAATGGGTCGTACACCTGCATGTAAATGCCATATATGCGAATATCTAACTATCTGCTGATAATATCGTTACTTGTTTTCGCTGGTTGAAGTTTGTACCATTCAGAAAATAAGCTCTTTTATAGATATTCAGTCAATGTTAAACAAGTTACAGAGGCATTATCAGAACTTATAATAAGTTTTCTTGTTGAATTTACTACATTTGCATCTCACATGACGTTTTTGGTGACGTTCTCCGTCGTTTTGTGTAAAATTTAATGTATACTAAATATGACACGAATATGCGGGCTACATAACTAGCATGGCGAATGTTTTGTCTTTCTTGCGATGTGAAAATATTAACAACCGTATTTCTTAAACCAATTTTGTTTGACATTGAAGAATATAAAAATGTTGTAAAATCCCAATGTACGCCAAGAAATACGTGTATGAAACGTCATATATAGAGAAACTCGGGTCACTGTCCTGTGAAAACAATCTTATCAGGCGAGGTGATATCATTCAGGTGGCGAGGTTTACCGAACAGTTTGTTCTTGTTTTCTCAAAATATAGATTTTGTACTTACGACATTCTCATTCTAAGCCAGCGATATACGCTAGCCAGAATCGGCGTGAGCCGTATTAGGTGCAACACAGCGCACTGCTTACCTTACTTTTTACCAAACAATATTTTTAAAATCTGCATGATTGCATGATATAGCACTTAAATTTACCACACTTGTTCACCATTATAAGTCATCACAACAGATCAAGTACAATAACTCCATTTTCATTTTAAGTGGAGGTACATTGTATGTCTCTTTCTAACTAAGGCCTTTTGCTTAAGGTGTTTGGTGCAATCTACAATAATAACATAAAACCAGTGATTGTTGACTTGCGAAGGTGCGAGTAGCGATATTTCAATTTTACTTATACTATTTATTATGTTTCTTACAGTTAAAATGAATGCTTATATGGAAAGCTCCCGTGAAAGCACCCCGTATTTACCACCAATCCAAACCAGATATGACACTCCCGGAAGTGATTACATGACTGGCTTGCGAGATGGACAAACTAAGAGAAGCACAAGCGGGAAAAGTGTTAACTATCAGCATGATGTTTCATCTAAAGATAAATCGACGAAAACTATTTCAGCAACTTCCGGTCATTCTAGAACTGGATACAGTAGTTACATGGGCGGGGGTAAAGGCTCAAGTCAGCGCCGACAAGCAAGCACTTCAAGTCCGGTAAAGTCAGCACAATTACCACAATCGTCAAAGAAAAACATGGAAAGTTTACTGTCGGAACAACAACGTGTGATACGTGAGCACACTGTTCCGGTTGTTACCGATAGATCTAGACGAAGCAAGCAAATGCCCACGAAATCATATACAGATATGCAATACTCCTCCATAACACCCCCAGTTCCTAGTTTCAAAAGCAGCGATGCTTCGTATATCAATAGAAGACGACGTTCATCGGTAGTTAGTATTAAGCACAAGTTATTAACATTATGGGACCCGCCATCAGTGTCACAAGAACGTTATGCGAGTGCCAAAGGACGCTTATTATCAAGTGGTGGGAAATTTACCGACGCCATGACTAAATATTTTGGTGAAGAGAGGAAATGGTGGGAAGAGAAATCTGACAGTGAAGATGATGGATATGATACAGATCTGGACCGTCAACTCGGTAAGTATCTGACAGTGAAGATGGTGGATATGATACAGATCTGGACCGTCAACTCGGTAAGTATCTGACAGTGAAGATGATGGATATGATACAGATCTGGACCGTCAACTCGGTAAGTATCTGACAGTGAAGATGATGGATATGATACAGATCTGGACCGTCAACTCGGTAAGTATCTGACAGTGAAGATGATGGATATGATACAGATCTGGATCGTCAACTCGGTAAGTATCTGACAGTGAAGATGATGGATATGGTACAGATCTGGACCGTCAACTCGGTAAGTATCTGACAGTGAAGATGATGGATATGATACAGATCTGGACCGTCAACTCGGTAAGTATCTGACAGTGAAGATGATGGATAGAATACAGAGCTAGACCGTCAACTCGGTAAGTGTCTGACAGTGAAGATGATGGATATGATACAGATCTGGACCGTCAACTCGGTAAGTGTCTGACAGTGAAGATGGTGGATATGATACAGATCTGGACCGTCAACTCGGTAAGTATCTGACAGTGAAGATGATGGATATGATACAGATCTGGACCGTCAACTCGGTAAGTATCTGACAGTGAAGATGATGGATATGATACAGATCTGGACCGTCAACTCGGTAAGTATCTGACAGTGAAGATGATGGATATGATACAGATCTGGACCGTCAACTCGGTAAGTATCTGACAGTGAAGATGATGGATATGATACAGAGCTAGACCGTCAACTCGGTAAGAAAGAGAGCTTAAAAGAGCAGGAGGATCTGCATGATGCTCTTGAATATACGAGTTGTCTCGCTTTTATTTATCAAGAGCAATGTTAAAATACTGAAGTGCATTTAAAACACGGCTACAATTTCAGGGTTCGAGTTGATTGCAGATGAGAAGAGTAGAGACATATTGAATGATGGACCATTCCCCGAGTATAAACAGGAGTGTCGTAGGTTCCGGAGTAATCCGAATTCCTACTTTTTACGTCATTGTCTGGATGACGACATGGAAATGAAACACAGATATCTCAGTAAACCGGACGCTATTACAGTATCTAATTTTATCAAGGTAATTCAATAAACGCAATCTATTTTCCATTAGAATATATTAGAAGACAATGTCTGACATTTTGGGTTATACAGGCCACCTGGTGCTAGTTCCCAACGGCAAATGAACGACAAACATATCATGTCTTAATTAAGCAGAAATCCTACTAATACAATCCAATATATATACGAGCCAGTCTCTATTTGTATAGATGTATAGCGATGTATAATACGCGATATACAGATTTGTGTATACTTGGATATACATATTTATATATGATACACAAATCTGTGTATGGTATACAAATCTGGATATATATAAAAGACTTGATTACTAATGTTTGAAATACTTGTTCCTAATTTTAGAACCATTTGACGCTGAACAAGTTGAATTTGGAGGATAATGGTATAGGACCTAAAGGAATGAAATATTTCACCGAGTGTCTACGTGAGAATAAAAGCTTAACAGAAATGGTAAGTTGTACAGTTATAACATAACTCCTTCAAATAGTTAAACATGCGTACGTGACCATCTGTAAGAGGCAAACTCTTCTCTTTAAAAACATATTCACAACAAATCCCAACCAGGCAGATACAAACTGTTGACTTGCAAGAATTTGTAACTTATACTCTGTGCATCAAATATATTTATGAAAACTTACTGAATATGACATGATAGTTTCCGTGTTATGTATAATTTTCAGTGTACTTCTTCTGAAACATGTTAATAATAAAAAGCCACTTCCCAATACCATTCTTTCCGAACTGATTATTTTCTTTACGCATTCGTTAAACGTCAACTTACATGACTTGACGAAAAGACTCAGTTGGAGTGAAACAAGTTGTTGTCGATGGCATGAAAATCGAAGTATATAAGCGAGGGATACGGATATTCCTATGGGCAGCAATCTTACATATATTTGACAAGTATAGTAAACTAGTTGTATTTGTCTTTGCAAAAATAGAATGTACGTAAAATGTTATGTTTCAGTACATGGCTGGTAACAATCTTGGTGCACAGGGAGCCAAACATCTGCAATCATCTCTAGTCAGTAACTGTTTCCTTCTCAAACTCGATATATCAGGTACCATCTGCAATCATCTCTAGTCAGTAACTGTTTCCTTCTCAAACTCGATATATCAGGTACCATCTGCAATCACCTCTAGTCAGTAACTGTTTCCTTCTCAAACTCGATATATCAGGTAACATCTGCAATCATCTCTAGTCAGTAACTGTTTCCTTCTCAAACTCGATATATCAGGTAACATCTGCAATCATCTCTAGTCAGTTACTGTTTCCTTCTCAAACTCGATATCTCAGGTAACATCTGCAATCATCTCTAGTCAGTAACTGTTTCCTTCTCAAACTCGATATCTCAGGTAACATCTGCAATCATCTCTAGTCAGTAACTGTTTCCTTCTCAAACTCGATATCTCAGGTAACATCTGCAATCATCTCTAGTCAGTAACTGTTTCCTTCTCAAACTCGATATCTCAGGTAACATCTGCAATCATCTCTAGTCAGTAACTGTTTCCTTCTCAAACTCGATATATCAGGTAACAGCTGCAATCATCTCTAGTCAGTAACTGTTTCCTTCTCAAACTCGATATATCAGGTAACATCTACAATCATCTCTAGTCAGTAATTGTTTCCTTCTCAAACTCGATATATCAGGTAACATCTGCAATCATCTCTAGTCAGTAACTGTTTCATTCTCAAACTCGATATCTCAGGTAACATCTGCAATCATCTCTAGTCAGTAACTGTTTCCTTCTCAAACTCGATATCTCAGGTAACATCTGCAATCATCTCTAGTCAGTAACGGCTTCCTTCTCAAACTCGATATATCAGGTACCATCTGCAATCATCTCTAGTCAGTAACTGTTTCCTTCTCAAACTCGATATCTCAGGTAACATCTGCAATCATCTCTAGTCAGTAACGGCTTCCTTCTCAAACTCGATATATCAGGTACCATCTGCAATCATCTCTAGTCAGTAACGGCTTCCTTCTCAAACTCGATATATCAGGTAACATCTGCAATCATCTCTAGTCAGTAACGGCTTCCTTCTCAAACTCGATATCTCAGGTAACATCTGCAATCATCTCTAGTCCGTAACTATTTCCTTCTCAAACTCGATGTATCAGGTTACATCTGCAATCATCTCTAGTCAGTAACTATTTCCTTCTCAAACTCGATATCTCAGGTAACATCTGCAATCATCTCTAGTCAGTAACGGTTTCCTTCTCAAACTGGACATATCAGGTAGTACACTCAATACTTCAATTATACATGTAGAGATTGTATAATACACTCAATACATCAATTATACATGTAGAGATTGTATAATACACTCAATACATCAATTATACATGTAGAGATTGTATAATACACTCAATACATCAATTATGCATGTAGAGATTGTATAATACACTCAATACATCAATTATACATGTAGAGATTGTATAATACACTCAATTCATCAATTATACATGTAGAGATTGTATAATACACTCAATACATCAATTATACATGTAGAGATTGTATAACACACTCAATTCATCAATTATACATGTAGAGATTGTATAATACACTCAATACATCAATTATACATGTAGAGATTGTATAATACACTCAATACATCAATTATACATGTAGAGATTGTATAATACACTCAATACATCAATTATACATGTAGAGATTGTATAATACACTCAATACATCAATTATACATGTAGAGATTGTATAATACACTCAATGCATCAATTATACATGTAGAGGTTGTATAATACACTCAATACATCAATTATACATGTAGAGATTGTATAATACACTCAATTCATCAATTATACATGTAGAGATTGTATTAAGGCCTACAATAAAATGTGTCTGTCTTTCATCCTGTTACCTACACTTACCTGAAAGAATTTATTTAGACGAAAGGAGAATATATATTGCACTATTAGAAAATGTTACTACCTGTTTATCAAAATACATTTTCTTCCTACCCTACTGTCCCAAATTAAAAGGCATGGTCGCGGTAGGGGAACCATTCTAACATTAACATAGAACATTAAGCGTTGTCAGAAGACATATCTATTACTATGATGAGATGTCCGCAGGTAGTGATTGTACATTGTCCATGAACACGTGTCTTTCAGGTCGAACACCAACACATGTCATTTATATCACATTCGGTCTCGTTTTCAAATTATAACTGGGAATACATTGGAAATAGAACACTATTAGTATCTTGAAATAGAGAGATAATTACCTAATCATTACCTTTATGCATGAATAGTAACAAAGACTTTACTAAATACACTTATTTTTAATGCGGCCTTCGTTGAAAAAAACATTTTAACAAGCTAACTAATAATAGTTAACAAAATACAAAGCAAAGTCATATTATATATATATTCCAACTGACAAATACTCATAACTGAGAATATTCAATGAATGAGTACGATAATACCGCAGAACAAGTTTTCTCCATCTTAAAATATTTTTCATTGTATTCAATATGCTTACAATGTCTTTCTATTTGTTCTAAGCTTCTTATAAATTGTTTTAAATGAATATAAAGTCCTACTTTGACGGGCATATTGTGGATTACAATTCCAAATAGGGGACCCTTTAAATGAAAATGTATCTTTTAAATAGTTTGTCCTTGTCATGGTCTCGGTTGGACAAGATCATTCCTTTCAATGGATCGCAAATCGTACACGTTATTATTTACAAAGAGACAAATTCATACATATATTTAGATACTAAACCATATTGACACAAATACAAGTAGTCCAGTATGGTATACACATCTATTCTCAAAATTAAGCCACTGCAACTCACTTAACATGATTTTCGTATTTGTTCTAACAGGCCTTCTATAAATAATTTTGACTGAATTTGTTTTCTACCAGCGCTATAAACTTATCTTTGCACAAGACTTGAACGAGTATAAGCTCGGAGTATCAGTATACAACGTGAACTACTAGTATACGGAATCTATTATAGTTAATAAAAGCATAATTATGTTTCCATTTCTGTAGATAATAACTTTGGTGAAGAGGGCGGAAAATATATAGCCGGTATCATAGAGGTAAGATCGGTACTAATGAATTAAACATCCTTTATAATACCAATCGAAACCTTACGGATTATTTATTCGAAATGATTTTAAACACCAAATCTCGCGAATTGGAACTACGCACTCATATAAAAACTAATCAATATTTTTAACCGCGTCCCGAATATTTTTTGCATTTATTTCTTAAGACTATTGGCAAGCAAATGCTATTTGGAAACACAAATAACTTGTACAGTCTGAAATAAACTTTACTGTATGATTCTTTACACGCGAAATGTCCTGTATGTCAAGTTGCATACAGTTTAAAGCAAAATTTTTTCGGTTTAATAAATACAATTTCCAGTTTTTTATGGGTTGTCCCCAAAATCTAAGAATATTCTAAAAACTAGTCAAGGAAAACGGTTGTGAATTTTCAAATGAGCTAAAATATGTTCTTGGTGAATATAACAAGAAAACCCCAAAACTATGGACTCACCTTAACAACCATGTTTATCAATATTTCAGGAAAATGTTACATTGAAGGAATTGAACATGTCTGGTAACGACATAGGTGATACAGGGATAAAGGTTATAAGTAAAGCGTTAGGTACGTGTATATAAGTTATCAACCTTCTTTTCTTCATGTTTACACAATCATTTACTGTATGAACACGATTAAGCTACGATGTTACGCGTTACAAGAATTTCCGTATGTACCACGATTGATCGAAAATGGCTCACCAAAAAGGCATTTCCGAAATGGTTCTTCTACATAGCATCGTTAATGTTTTAAAATAAAATGCGTAAACACGTAAATGTAAATGCGTAAATACATCACAAGGTATTGTGTGCATAGAATGACTAAAAATGACAAATAGCTACATATTTTGGCATGTTCTTGTGTTTGGCGTTTTTCACTTTTCGAAATTCGCGGTTGCACTTTATACCGAAATTAAGAGATAAGTGCTTATATTTAATACTACACAATGCGTAGCTCGCTAAGGAGACGGTCTCGTCTGTGTTTTATCAAAATCCACCCAGTAATAAGAAAATAAACAGGAAAAATTTACCCTTGGTCGAGGGATTTTCCGTCCATAATTGGCTCACAAACAGCTTTAAGAAGAAATGGACATATACCATGGACGAAACGCTGAAGTAACCATTAAATACATGTACATCTTGTATTACGTTTCAGGAAGCAACATATCGCTAAAAGTGCTCGATGTGAGTTGGAACAACATACAAACGACTGGGGCTTTAAGTTTATGTACAGCATTAAAGGTGAATCTTTGATAAAAAAAGTTTGATTTGTGTTGTGTCTTCACATTAATGTACATCATACAACTGAAGTTAAGTTTATAAAATATGTTTGTACTCTGCTATCTATGATATGCCAATGGAGTTGAAAGTCATAAAGAACACATATGTTATAATTAGACTATTTACAATCATCTTAGTATATGCAATGCCTTAATAGATACACAATTGAAATCACCACTATATTCTGAGCAAAATTTCTAATTGGTCACTTTTCAAAGTTCAGGGTTTTCACTAGGAACTCGTGTAGGAGGCTTGTTGTACATTTAAGGAGGCCAAGGTGCCTGAGTACTGAAGATGGAAGGCAGAGTCGTCGATAGCCAATACTGCCATGTTTTATGGTTTGGAGAGTCAACACAGTACACTTTCTGATAGATTTCAGTGCAAAAAAATGCATTCCTAGCGCAGCACGACGTGGCGAAAATGCGAAATCGATCGCATGACAGATCATGCATACTTTGGTACATAATTTTGATTTATTGATGATTTTGTTGGTAAATCATATACATTAAACGCCGCCTGTGTGCAAAATATCATAAAAATGTCGTCCCAGTTAAAATTATTTGGGGTTTGAAAAGTGACCAGTTAGAAATTTTGCTCAGTGTACAAGGGCCCATCAATAATTTCGTGAACCAATTCCACTGTTTCATAACGTTATGACATAGCTTATTGAAATTTTGTTTGGTCAAAGGTGATTTATTCTCCAATTAATTCAGCATGATAGAAGAGTTCCTCGGGAGTGTTGGTGCCCTCCGCCCTGACGGGCTTTTGCACCAACCGTCCCTCGGGACTGTGCTGATGTGATTACACGAAGAAACTTTTGAAGTACTTATGCAATCTCAGTTGTTAACGGCTATCAAAAGAAAACACATATATAGCTGACATGATGGTGAACGCATAGGTACCATATGTGTCCAATATGGGCAAACCCACATAATCTTACCAAGAAACAACTTGTATGAGACATGGGCTAGTCAACATAGGCCAGACATACCCAGACATAGCCCGTACGGGACATAGACGTGTCAACACAGGTCCCATATGAGTCCAATATGGACAAACCTACATTGGCATGCCCAGAAGCAACCCATATGGGACACATATACGATACAGCTTCAAATGTATGAGATTCTGTTATAGAAGAAGCGTTATTTCGGACACAATCTAGGACCTGGATATAGAACTGTTATCGCGCCAATCATATAACAAAGAGTATGTCATAATAAGCTAGTTTTGGTCATTCCTAAAACTCAAACATAGGCTGTATGGTTAGAAATATCAGGCCGAGAGGAGTTGGGTGCGTCGTGAACGGAAATTTGCGGGAGATGTCACGTGACGGCCTGTAGCACGAGCCCCGGTTATGGATCGAGCAATGGAATAAATGCAAATAAAACTATACACGGCGTGTTACTTTAAAAAGTACTAGAGGCTAATAGTGTGGCTATTTATACTCGCAACATAAAATTTAAGTTCACAAAATTATTGATGGGTCGTCGCTTGGTTAGAACTGATGCTAGTTAAATGATAGTTGACTGTGAGTCCATCTCTGCCATCTCTGACAATACAAGAAGAAATTCGGCAGGCACTGTCAAAATTGACTGGCGATCCCTTTTCAATAGGGATAACACTATAATCAACAACCATTACGAGGCTCATGTAGACTTACTTGCTTAATGGACATCTTGTATGTGACACGTGTTTCCATGAAAGTGTAATGAAACCACAATCATGTGTCAAGACCTTATGAAAGAATAGCAGGTTCGCATTATACCGTACGTAGTGTTTATGGTAATAAAGTAAACGAGTTATGTATAAAGGTATTCGACATGTAGTCACGCAGACCCTTAGCCTAAAGCTGTTATGCATAATGGTGCTTTCATACAATACATGTATAGCCTTTTTTATTTCAGCATAATACAGAGTTAGAGGTGTTTTTGGCGTCAATGAATGGGTTTGGTAAAGAAGGCGGGAGTGGAATGATGTCTGTGTTACGTGAAAATAATATTTTAACGGAAGTCGATCTATCATCCAACAGAATACCAGACCCAGTACTGCGTTCTCTCGTCTATTCTTTACAGGAAATTACCAATCTAACGAAAATAAATGTAAGCTACACAGGGAATTTCGCCACATGTGATTCTCATATGAGTATCATATGATTCTTATATGAAACCTTTCATATGAGAATGATATGAAACGTGGGAAATGTGATTCTCATAAGAAAGTAAACATACATAATAAAATGAACTAAGGCACTGCATTCATGTGTGTTTAATAAATATTAGATAACCGCTAGGCTATATTTGTAGTTATATACACGGGCTCTAGTTGCTATGCATTATCCAAGGGAGATAACAGATGCATGCAATCATTGTGAATTGTAATCTTTATACATTACACAAGTCAATGCATTCAAATTGTCATAATTTGATTCCAAATCAATAAAATCAACGACGTACCTATACTGTACTGTACTGTAGTATTGTAGGCCTTCTATAAGGTGTTTTATTTTGTCCAGGAATATAGATAATTTAAAGCCTTCCATGTTTGTCTTTCGTCCATATCCGCTTGGAAAATCGAAGATATTGCATAAGCGAAACCGCATGACATTTGATGGGGCCTTGATTTCATATTCACAAGACTCACAACAAATACCACACAATTGTGTTTCGCAGCTTGCATACTGTGTAGACTCCCAGCTCATCCGGAACATGATTTCGCGACTCTCTTTCCAATTTCAATTGAAGCAAATTTACAACAGCATTGAAGAGCACAACTTGGATGACGATTAATCCGGAATCAATCCATATAATTAAATATGTGATAGAACCTCTTCGTTTTGGTTACTTAACGTCTAAAAATGGCTAAAGTAAACTGCAGCACACGATGTTTTTGTTTTGTTTTTGTAAAACGGAACGGTCTAAAACTCGTCGCTCCGCTCCTCGGAGTTTTTACCTCCCTGTGTTGATTCTATGTTTTTGTTTCATTTCATAGAACATTTTTTAAAGGTTTAAGAATACAAAAGAAAACGTTTTGTTGCAACCGTTTCGAGATTAATAATTTTCTTATTTTCCAAGACTAGTCACCTCGGAAAACTGCCTGAAACTTTTGACCGGAAATAACTTTTCTGAAAGCATTAGTGCATTAGGATTCTCATCTGATATCATCGCCATAACAGAAAAATATGGTCTTCCCAGTGCAAGGTCCCTGATGAAGCACCCACCGAAAAAGGCTATGTGGAAATCCATGGTTGATCGGGCAGTATCAGAGTACTGGTTTCAAGAATGGTCGTGTCAACTCCCTGTGCTATCCAGCTTACAATACCTGCAGTTACCTAAGGATCCTATAAAAGGAGTACATAACCTCTGGGCTGCAGTGAATCCAGCCGAACATGAAGTTAAGCGGGGCGAAGTCAAGGCCAGACTATTGACAGGAACATACATGCTTCAAACTAAATTGCAGAAGTTTAGTAAAGTCGGCATCACAGGAATTTGTCAGCTGTGCAAAGTTGAGGATGAAACCCTAGAACATTTCCTCCTGACTTGTTCAAGCCTAGAAGAAACCAGGCAGCGAGGTATGTGTACCATAGAAAAGACAATGAGCCAGATACATCCAAGCGGATTGAACCACATTCTGAAAGCAGGAAAAATAATTCAACTATTAATGGATTGCACACATACAGAGGTGCAGGATTTAGTAAAGATGACTGCAGACCAAATGAAAGCTGTAGAACGAGCCTCACAATGCTATTGTTTCCACCTTCATACAGAACGAGTGCTCAAACTTACAATATAAAGCTCACTAGTTCTCCTAATAAATAATAAACTACACTGCAGTAAATAAAATTAAGTCACACTTGTAAACCCTGCTATATTATAATCAATAAGAAACGGACCATATTTTTAGTGTGGAAGTGTATAGTACGGACCATACTAACATGTACATAGTGATTAAGACTTGATTTATAAATATTGATCAATACGAATGAATGAATTAACTTGTTATACCGTTATTGTGTTCGACCGTTCAGTGTTTAAACTGTTTATTATTCATCGGATTCTACAAGAATCAACTCTACTGTCTAAAGACAGGTGCCACTATTAATAGAGTGGGGAACTACCCAAGCGAAGCGAAGCGAAGCGAAGCGAAGCCTGCAGAGACTCGACGAATATACGCACGCGCACAATATTGGTATGGGTATTTTCAATAGCCAGCTTCGCAATAATGAATATGTGTACTGAATATTAACATCAAATATGAATCAATACTATTTTGTTATTGCAACAGAAGGTACACATAATTCATAATATAATTCCAATATCAACCAATTGTGTCGTGGCTCCTAAATCAACAGATCGCCCGTATTTGAACTAGAATTAGAAAATAACAATTATGGTCTTAGTCCAAGCGGACATGTTTGAATGAGATATATGAAGATATGTTATCTTTCGGCTTCAAATTAATATTTATTTGCTTCAGCTGGTTCTGTAATAAAATTTATAACAACAGATAAGATTTTCTCATTAGAGGGTATATGCACATGCAAGAGAATTATGAAACACCAAATAAATTAAACTAGTTAAATTAGGCGATGATTCAATAAGTGTGTTTTACTATTATTGCCTCCACACTAATTTACATTGTTCTGTAAAATGTTTTATATTTTAGTTTGCGAACAATCTGTTGAATGCGAAAGCTGCGACTGATGTTCTGGTATCATTGATGGCCAATCCATGTAAGATAAAGGAGATCAATTTTGAGGTAGCTATCATTATAACAATCATTCACTGAAACTTTTGCCTGTCGGAATTCATTGTATTTTACAAGTTAGCATCGCCACGGTACATATTGTAGGCACATGCCTACCATGTTTCGCTTCACTGTAAAAATGTAGACACATGTCTACTATGTATCGCTACACTACCTAATGTAGGCACATGCCTACTATGTATCGCTACAATACCTAATGTAGCCACACGCCTACTATGTATCGCTACACTACCTAATGTAGGCACATGTCTACTATGTATCGCTACACTACCTAATGTAGCCACATGCCTACTATGTATCGCTACAATACCTAATGTAGCCACATGCCTACTATGTATCGCTACAATACCTAATGTAGCAACATGCCTACTATGTATCGCTACACTACCTAATGTAGGCACATGTCTACTATGTATCGCTACACTACCCAATGTAGCCACATGCCTACTATGCATCGCTACACTAACTTATGTAGGCACATGTCAAATATGTATCGCTACACTACCTAATATAGGCACATGCCTACCATGTATCGCTACACTACCTAATGTAGGAACATGTCTACTATGTATCGCTACACTACCTTTTGTAGGCACATGTCAACTATGTATCGCTACACTACATATTGTAGACACCTGTCTTTTATGTACGACTTTGTTTTTTCTGCTGTAAAATGAAATAGTATGTGTCTGATCAAAGTCAAAAATACCTATACGTGAAGGATTTATGTCAGACTTCGTGATAGTTTAACCACTTTCATTTCTATATCGCGTATTTCCAATAACATATATTTCTTTGAACCCACGTGACCAGGTGCTGTTTAAAGCCAATTTTAACAATACCATACAAAGTTTATTCAGGCATAAAATAGCATTTCGCATATTCATAGCCAGCATATATACAGTTACAAGAGCATGTGTGATAAAAGCGTTTACTGTAATGTTAGAGTTATGATCCAGAACAGACCTCTTAAATGTTATAGAGCATATTTGTGTTCGTCTTGTTCGCTTAAGAGCGTCAATAACAAGACTTAGTGAATATCGAAACTAAAATATCCCGCGCTATGTCGCGTGTGTGCCCATGTAAGATATAGAGGATCTTACATTAGTGACTTTTCATATTGAATTTATTAAACGAGTTGGATAAAAGTGATAAAATACTAAAATAAGAGCCGAGTATTTTATTACTTTTATCCAACGAGTTTAATGAATTTAATATGTAAAGATACGAATGTAAGATTCTTTTTATCACATAAACAAAATAAGCCATTTAAATTAAAAAAAAAACACTAAAAATTGTAGACCCGCTTCCCCTTAAGAGAGAATAAAATTTAGGTGAGTAATACGGTTAAGAATGAATGAACATCTAAACATAGTGCAACACAGTGACTGTATTTCAATTACATTTAATTCAATGTTGAAAACGAAGATGAGCCATGACGGGTATACGAGGGCCCATCAATAATTTCGTGAACTAATTTTATGTTGCATATATAAATAGCCAAGCACACTATTAGACTCTAGTCCTTTTTAAAGTAACATCCCGTGCACAGTTTGTAATTATTCCATTGCTCGACCCATAACCGGGTCACGTGCTACAGGCTGTCACGTGACATCTCCCGCAAATTTCCGTTTACGACGCAACCAACTCCTCTCGGTGCTTGTATTTCTAACCATGCTGCGTATTTTTGAGTTTTTGGAAATGGCCAGAAGTTGCTAATGTCCTATTCTAGGTTTTATGATGGGCGCGGTAACAGTTATATATCCAGGTCCGAGATTGTGTCCGAAACAACGCTGATGCTGTGGGTTCGCGAATTATCATAGTATAACAGAATCTCATACATTTGAAGTTGTACGTGCGTTCTTTTCGTAACCGATAGCAACTGAAATTTAATTATTGCTGCAAAAGTTTCTTATAACAGTAGGCTTTCGAAGCAACACATTAATTACAAGTTATTTCATGTATGCCGCGAAATATTATGGCCAATACAGTTTACCGACCGCCAATTGTGAAGGAAAATGGCCGGCGAATATGCTTATCATCTTTGTATGCTCCTCTATTGCCCTTAAAGCAATCCTTCAACAATGAAAATGCACTATTCGATTGCCAAGATTCCCCATAAACTGCATGCAAATTTTCTTGAATGTAGAAGACATATTTCCTGAGTTATGTATAAATCATTGACACAAAACGTTACTCGGTCCTACTAGGCGACGCCATTTTTTATAACGAACGCCCATGACATGACGTTCGACTGTTGCTATGACGTCAAAATTCGTGACGTCAGCAATCATTTTTCATGCTAAATTAATGGGTGAATAAATTATCTTTGACCATGCAAACTTTCAATAAGCTTTGTCAAAACGTTATGAAACTGTGGAATTAGTTCACGAAATTATTGATGGGCCCACGTATTTGAACGGTAATAACGTCACGGACCTTTTTAGTGGGCCCTATCCAGTCTTGAAGTTAGTTTGGTAAGTGGAACATGCTCGTACTAAAAAAGGGAAACGTCACATACATTGTGACGTCATGTTTATGTTTTGACGTCATCACTACTTCTAATTTCCGGAAAGAGATTGATTCATTTCCAAAGTTCTTGAGAAGGTAGTCGATGCTCAACTGGAAGAGCATTTATCACTACATGATCTCCACGAAGAACGTCAATCAGCATACAGAAAATTTCACTCTACTGAAACGGCTCTTCTTCGTGTGCAAAATGACATCATTTGCTCTCTAGATCAGAATAAAGCTACGGTCCTTGTAATGCTGTATTTGTCAGCAGCATTTGACACCATTGATCACAACACTCTACTAGGCAGACTTAAAAATCATTTCGGTATAACAGGCAAGCCATTAGAGTGGATGAAATCCTATTTGTGTGACCGCTACCAGACTGTCTGTATAGATGGAGAGCTTTCAAAACTGTACTAATGAACTACAGTGTACCACAGTGATCTGTGCTTGGTCCATAGAACTACATCATGTACAAAAAACCAGTCGGTGCAATCTGTAGAAAACATCAATTGCAACTTCATTGCTATGCTGATGACTCACAATTATATATGGCGTTCTAACCAAAAGATTGTGTCTCGCCGGATGAAACCCTGCAAAGAATTGAAGCCGAGAATCTCACAGTGACAGTTGGCAACGCTGTAATTAAGCCATCATCGATGGTGAGAAACCTTGGTGCAATGTTGGATTCACATTTGGACATGGATAAACATGTAAACGTCGTTTTTCATGCAGATCCGACAAATAGGTCAAATCAGACAAAATACAGCTGCCCGCCTCATCACACGGACACCGTGTTACAATCACATCACTCATGTAGTGAAGGATCTTCACTGGCTACCTGTACAGTACAGGGTAGAGTACAAGGTCTTGACTCATGTTTTCAAAGCACTACATGGAAAATCGCCTGGTTACATCCGAAGTATGTTCAACTTGGAAGTATATACTCCACAAAGACAGCTAAGGTCTCAAAATAATTCTGTTCTTCTAGTTGTGCTAAGGACGAGGACTGTGACTTACGGTGACCGATGTTTCACAGCTGCTGCACCGAAACTCTGGAATGCACCGCCAACAGCGCTCAGAGACAGTAAAACGCTACCGTCCTTCAAGAAAGCCCTGAAAACGCACTATTTTACTATAGCTTATTCATGCTGAAGATCATGGTTAAGTAGACGCACGTCTACTGGGTTAAGTAGAGCCCCGTTTCAAAGTGTGGTAAGGTCTTGAAGAAAGTATGTTATTTATTCGACCTTTATGGTAAGGTCTTGATGAAAGTATGTTATTTCTTCGACCTTTGTAACTCATATGATGATAGTAACTTTTATTTCATTTGTGAGTCATCCCCCTTTTAAAGGAAGTATCACTATTCCCTTAAGGGTTTAGGACATGTGGTAATGGTACTTTACGTTATCCTTGTCCTAGTTGAGGTTTACATTCAGTTAATACCCCTACAGATAATCAAATCGTTGTACACCACTATTTTATTGTAGCAAAGTATTGCTATATGCCATGTCTCCTAAGTTTTATCTTGCATTTCGTTTCGGCAATATGATACTGATGGGAGATTAAATAGCTTTGATAAAAATTGTATATTTTATATTTGAAATGAATTTTCTTTGTAAATTCTCGTTGAGATTTTCAGATTCGCCTTGTCCATCGATCTGACCTGTACCGCTGACGATAAAATCACGGTCGGCCATATTTGTTTATGTTTTTGACAGTGTGTATGAATTCATAAAAATAGTGATTAGCCACCCTCATTTGCATATTTATGATATTACTGAGTAGTGTAATATCGTTTTTATGTAATGGGCTTTATTACACTCCCACGCCGTGATTTATGTGATAAAGGTATTTCGTCCATTAGCAACGAGCCTATCTTACATTAGCAACGTCGAAGAAAGATCTTTCTTCGACGTTGCTTATGTAAGATAGGACCGTTGAAAATAAAGAACAATCTTTCTTCGACGTTGCTAATGTAAGATAGAATAGGTAGTGTAGCGATACATAGTAAAAGAAAGTAGACAACATCGATTGTTGAACAATCTATCACAATCAGAAGATGACGTCAACAACGACGTCGGGACCTGACCCGTGGTCACTATAGGTGCAATGCATAAAACAAGATCCTCACTTCACCGCCCGTCCTATGTCTACGAAACTTTAAAATTTTGGCGAATGAATGTTGTGCTACAACATAAAAAAGAATTATGTATTTATCTGAAAAGCTAGTAAATTGATTTGTCTACGTATTTTTGAATTCCCTCGTATATGTAAAAACACTATTTATTAGTTCGCATTATACATTATATATTGAATGAACCTGATAGTTTTAATTGCATGTACACTGATAATAACATTATAGTTAAGGTCAATTTGTTGCATGAATTACATTCAAATGTTTTGAATATATATTCCAGGGAATATTTGTCGCCGAGGATTTCAAGGGTTTATCTTCAGCATTAAACGCTGCTCATGGTATTAGGGTATTGTATAGTGACCCACCAGCAAGACGCTTTATTACATCGGACATTCTAACAAAAAACTTGAAGATTCTCTGCGAGTTCATGGAAGGTGAGTATGGAGTGTTCAGCATGGGCGGTAAGGGTTGAGCATGGGTGGTGAGTGTTGATCATGCACGATGAGTGCTGAT
The DNA here is from genome assembly GCA_963678985.1 of Spisula subtruncata. Classification (NCBI taxonomy): domain Eukaryota; kingdom Metazoa; phylum Mollusca; class Bivalvia; order Venerida; family Mactridae; genus Spisula; species Spisula subtruncata. The sequence continues at coordinate 25,741,217 of OY787661.1, forward strand.
CATGTAAGATCAGTGTTGAGTATGCAAGGTGAGTGTTGATCGTGCACGGTGAGTGCTGATCATGTAAGATAAGTGTTGAGTATGCAAGTGAGTATGCAAGGTGAGTGTTGAGCATGCATGTGAGTATGCAAGGTGAGTGTTGAGCATGCATGTGAGAATGCAAGGTGGATGTTGAGCATGCAAGGTGAGTGTTGAGCATGCAAGTGAGTATGCAAGGTGAGTGTTGAGCATTCAAGGTGAGTGTTTAGCATGCACGATGAGTGTTGAACATGCAAGTGAGTATGCAAGGTGAGTGTTGAACATGTAAGTGAGTATGCAAGGTGAGTGTTGAACATGCAAGTGAGTATGCAAGATGAGTGTCGAGCATGCAATGTGAGTGTTGAGCATGCACGATGAGAGTTGAGCATGCAAGGTGAGTGTTCAGTATTCACAGTAAGTGTTGAGCATGCACGATGAGTGTTGAGCTTGCACGATAAGTGTTGAGCATGCACGGTGAGTGTTTAGCATGCAAATGAGTATGCAAGGTGAGTGTTGAGCATGCAAGGTGAGTGTTATGCATGCACGAATAGTGTTGAGCATGCAAGTGAGTATGCAAGGTGAGTGTTGAGCATGCAAGGTGAGTGTTGATCATGCAAGGTGAGTGTTGAGCATGCACGATGAAAGTTGAACATGCAAGGTGAGTGTTGAGCATTCACGGTGAGTGTTGAGCATGCACGGTGAGTGTTTCAAGAGCATGCAAGTGAGTATGCAAGGCGAGGGTTGAGCATGCACGTGAGTATGCAAGATGAGTGTTGAGCATGGGTGGTGAGTGTTGAGCATGCAAGAAGTTGAGTGTTGAGCATGCAAGATTAGTGTTGAGCTTGGGCGGTGAGTGTTGAGCATGCAGGAAGTTGAGTGTTGAGCATGCAAGGTGAGTGTTGATCATGCAAGGTGAGTGATGAGCATGCAGGAAGTTGAGTGCTGAGCATGCAAGGTGAGTTTTGATCATGTAAGGTGAGTGTTGAGCACGCAAGAAGTTGAGTGTAGAGCATGCAAGATGAGTGTTTAGCATGCAAGATGAGTGTTGAGTATGCAAGGTGATTGTTCATCATGCAAGGTGAGTGTTGAGCATGCAAGAAGTTGAGTGTTGAGCATGCAAGTGAGTGTTGAGCATGCACGATGCGATGAGTGTTGAGCATGCATGATAAGTATTAAGCATGCACGGTGAGTGTTGAGCATGCAAGTGAGTATGCAAGGTGAGTGTTGAGCATACATGGCGAGTATTGAGCATACATGGCGAGTATTGAGCATCCAAGGTGAGTGTTGAGCATGCACGGTGAGTGTTGAACATGCAAGGTGAATGTTGAGCATGCAAGGTGAGTGTTGAGCATGCACGGTGAGTGTTGAGCATGCAAGGTGAATGTTGAGCATGCAAGGTGAATGTTGAGCATGCAAGGTGAGTGTTGAGCATGCAAGGTGAGTGTTGAGCATGCACGGTGTGTGTTGAGCATGCACGGTGAGTGTTGAGCATGCACGGTGAGCGTTGAGCATGCACAGTGAGTGTTGAGCATGCACGGTGAGTGTTGAGCATGCACGGTGAGCGTTGAGCATGCACGGTGAATGTTGAGCATGCACGGTGTGTGTTAAGCATGCAAGGTCAGTGTTGAGCATGCAAGGTGAGTGTTGAACATGCAAGGTGAGTGTTGAGCATGCACGGTGAGTGTTGAGCATGCACAGTGAGTGTTGAGCATGCAAGGTGAGTGTTGAGCATGCAAGGTGAGTGTTGAGCATGCACGGTGAGTGTTGAGCATGCAAGGTGAGTGTTGAACATGCAAGGTGAGTGTTGAGCATGCACGGTGAGTGTTGAGCATGCACAGTGAGTGTTGATCATGCAAGGTGAGTGTTGAGCATGCAAGGTGAGTGTTGAGCATGCAAGGTGAGTGTTGAGCATGCACAGTGAGTGTTGAGCATGCAAGATGAGCGGTGGGCATGCAAAATGAGTGCCTAGCATGGGCGGTGAGTGTTGAGCATGAAAGATGAGTGTTGAGCATGCGAACTGAGTGTTGAGCATGCAAAGTGAGTGTTGAGCATGCAAGGTGAGTGTTGAGCACGCAAAGTGAGTGTTGAGCATTCCAGGTTAGTGTTGATCATGCAAGGTAAATAGTGAGCTTGCAAGGTGAGTGTTGAGCATGCAAGATGAGTGCTGAGCATGTGCGGTGAGTGTTGAGCATGCAAGATGAGTGTTGAGCATGCAAGGTGAGTGTTGAGCATGCACGATGGGTGTTGAGCATGCAAGGTGAGTGTTGAGCATGCAAGTTGTGTGTAGCGCATTCAAGCTCATTTAGATGTCTGAAGTCACAAGTAGATTACCAGTTAATTACATATCAGATAAAAACTGTGATCCGTATTGTCATATCAGATCACCTTCATAGCCAATACAGTGGTAGAATTTCCAGTGAGAACAGTTTCGGTTCGATCCAAAGCAGCGACATGCGAAATTTATTAACATTGTAATAGTATAAATAGAGGATCTTACATGATTGACTTTTCATATTGAATTTATTAAACGAGTTGGCAGAGCCTCGAATTTGATTACTTTTATCCAACGAATTTTATAAATTTAATATGGAAAGACACGAATGTAAGATTCTTTTTATCGCATAAACAAAATAAGCCATTTAAATTTAAAAAAACACCTTAAAATAGAACGTAGACCCGCTTCCCCTTAAGAGAGAATAAAATTGAGGTGAGTAATGCGGTTAAGAGTAAATGAGCATCTGAACATAGTGCAACACAGTGACTGTTTTTTAATTACATTTAATTCAATGTTGAAAACGAAGATGAGCCAAGACGGTCATATTTGAACGGTAATAACGACACGGACCTTTTTAGTAGGCCCTATCAAGTCTTGAAATTTGTTTGGTAAGGGGAACTTGCACCGAACACGTCACGTACATTGTGACGTCATGTTTATGTTTTGACGTCATCACTACTTCGAATTTCCGGAAAGAGATTGATGAATTTTAAAGAGATGCGATTTTGAAACTCAAATGCATTGACTTTTGCAGGAAGTGTTAGCCGATGCTATGTTCAATAAATAGATGTAGGTTGTACATGTTTATTTATTATATTTCAATTGAATTGCCTTTGTAAATACTCGTTGAGATTTTCAGATTCGCCTTGTCTATCGATCTGACCTGTACAGTACCGCTGAAGATGAAACCACGGTCGTCCGTATGTGTTTATTTTTGACAGCGCGTATGAACTCATAAAAATAGTGATACGGCCCCCTCATTTGCAGTTATGATATTATTGAGCAGTGTAATATCCTTTTATGTAATGGGCTTTATTACACTCCCACACCGTGATTTATGTGATAAATATTATATAATTAATATAACCTTGCCTGTGACTGGAAGCAAGTCTGGTAGGCCCGGTCGTGATTGGAAAAACATAATTATGACTGACATACTGTTACACAGTAACACTAAACACTATATTAAAAAGGGATATGTTACAGGTGAGGAGATAGAAGTAGAAGATTTGTTCCCGGATTATGATGAAGATGATGAGGAAGACGATCCTACAATGATAACCGTTAAAGAAGCAGTGTGTGCACTAGAGGTAACTATACCTTTAAACACATGTTCTCACTTTTCTGTAACCATCTGATCAACTCGGTTATTATGCATTGTACCATCGTATTATAGCGAATGGTCAAGCGTCATGATACTCTACCTACCATTAAGGGCACTAATCAAGGGAGATCATTACCCCGTGAAACTAATCAACCACTTGATAAGGTATAGAGAACAAAAACACAAGGTTGTTCGGACTTCGTACTTGTCGAGCGCGTAATTCGAGACAAAATAGAGCATTTCGTACCAGTTTGCTATATGGCTTATAGTATAGTCGCCCAATCACAAGATATATAGAGCGTGTCTCTTTTGCTTACAAGTACAATAATTATTTTCTATATGTATACAGTATGTTTATTTTAAAATAAAGACAACTGTTAAATTCAACAAATGCAATTGACTTGTTCAAAATGTTTGTCACAATTGGATGTCATTCATAAAATTATAAATATAATTGCACCTAGCTAACTGTATCTTTACTATCCACCGAAACCTAAAATTTCTTGAACTCTTCTGGGGGCCTCACCCATATAGAATACCCGGTGTCGAGGATAAATGAAAGCAATAATTTTTTTATTATTATAACTACTTCTGCCAAACATTTACTTAGAAGTTATCGCAGAAGTTAAGTGAAAAATCAGTTAACTACTATCAGAAGTTAACTCGATCCGAAGTTATCTCAGAAGACTACCAAATTATGTATAAACTTTTGAAAAGTAGGTAACATTCAATAACAAATGTTGCTATGTATAGGCGCACTTACAATGTGCATGTAGTATTGCTATAAAAGTAGTTTCTTCAAAAAATAGTATGAAAACATTTTTGTAAGAATCAGATAACTTACGGGAGATCTAGGAGTTAACTGATTTTTTACTTAACTTCTGCGATAAAATTAATTTTTGCCAGAAGTTAACTATTTTTTTATTTGTTTCAAATTCTTAGATCTGAGTTAGCTCCCTGCAAGTTCACTGATTATTTTCTCTTTTGACTTAACGTCTGAGATAACTTCTGAGTTCACTACTGGTAGAAGTTATATTTTATACTACGAATCAACTTATTTACAAAAAAACCCTGATATTAGAATAATTAATATAACAATAATTTACCTAATGCAGCATATTTGCTATCGATTTTTTCCACGATTTAAAGTCCACTTAATTGTTATTTATCTGATAGATCACCTTTCTTAAGCCCTTGGTTCCAACAGTTTTTGAAACACTTTCTAATACGAATGACAAATTTACTTCGATTATTATTTCGATCACGAGCAATATAGAACTTCACAAAACAAGATCACTTACCTATCTGATTGTATACTAATGATAAGTACTTCGCAGTTCATCCTGGTCACGACACCAAAATTAATCCTATGGCGTAGTGATATGGGTTATAGACTACAGACTATCGTTCCGAGTGCATACACGTTTTATTTACAACATACGCCGATCAAAGCTTTCGGCTGTCTCTGATCTGCCTAGAGTCACTCCCGACAGTTCTTTCATAAAGATACTAACGGAAACAAATCCAGACAACATAGGTGTAGATTTCAATTCACTTCCGGAACATAATAAAGTTCGGCCCTTATACAACATGCATTGTGTCGAAAATATCGAAGTTACAACGGCGTACTTCGTAAGCCTGTCAATACCCCCACCTTTCTGAGCGTAACTGGCATTATCTCAACTCAACTCAACTCAAGTTCATTGTAATACAAGGCCACATAAATACACACATTTTACATTTGATACATGTGATACATGTGAGTGACAAAATCATATTTTAAATAAAGCATTATCATTGTATAATAGTCAACGTTTTAAGCAATGCCTTTACATACATGATATAAATGGACATTTCTAATTAACATAAGCTAGAAACAAAACATTCAACACAACAATTTTTATAATTTAGAGACGTACACGTACTATGTTCTAGATAACTTGTGTGACAACGACCTGATTTTATGACTGAATAGCATTCTTATTTACATTGCATGACCCGTCTATGTTCCATTGCAAAGTATAAATATTTGGCTATGCTAGTGATACTACTAAATTCAGTGGCAGACATTACGTTATAAAACATCATCTCTCAAACAATACTATTTAGCCACTGTTGTTTAAAATAATGTTGTCTTATGTTACTATAAAAGGGACATACAAGTAAAAAATGCATTTCGTTCTCTACCACTTGCAAATTGTTCTTCAAACTTTAACAGAAATTACAATGTCTATAGTCTCTATCAACATTTTGATGCCGCCCTACCTCAACCAACAGATACGTTATACCACACTACAATGTATAGTACATATTTTATGTATTTTATCACACATTCCTGTTTAATTATTTGAAGGACAGTAAATATTTGTCCAATATATAAAGTATTAGTGTATAAACAATTTCATTGTAGTATTGCGGGAAAATAACTCGTTCGGACAAACTACAAGAACTCAAATCAACGTTACGCTATGGAAAGAGACGAAAATTTGAAATCAGGTAACATTATTTTATTTGTGTCCACTCCTGTTACACAATGAGCAAACTATAAGAGGGCGTGGCTGTTTTTCCATTAGATGGCCACTATCTTGTCAACACTGAACCCACTATCTACGAGGGATGGTCAATATATTCTTCAATTATTAACTTAAAAAGTATTAAATTTAATGAGTTTTAAATCAATAACCAGATTATAACGGATACCTGGTTCATCAGGCCCACCATACCCTAAACTATTTAAGATTTATTAAAAGTAGTCCTACACACATACATATATCATTGATTGTAATTCATGTTGGTGTATTAATTTGTTCAAAATAAATACATTTAAACTGTTTTAATTTTTAATAAGGGCTAACATGACCTTGTCATAAAATCTCTGAAAATTCATTTGTCCATTTTTCTAATATGGCTATCAACAAATAACAAAGACTTACAGCTCGAAAAGTGTAAACCAATTATATAATTATATTTTAAAATATTTTTCGATAACAATAACGTACAACAAAAATATTCAGTGAAATATATTGTATCGCTGGCTTAGAATGAGAAGGTCGTATCTACAAAATCAATATTTTGAGAAAACAAGAAAAACTGTCTGACAATTTGTCTTTACTTATGGTAAAACAAGCTTTTTTAACTTACGTTTTGTCAACATGACAAATTCCGATTTTCATGAAAATAGGCTCATAAGACGCGCCTTGTAATCACGGTATGAATCGTGTTACACTGCTTTTCAGTTTCCTCTGACGGAACTGAAAACCGACGTAACGCTCTGACGGATCTCAGGATACATGACATTTGAGTTCCGTCCGAACGTTAAATCAGTTTCAAGTTCCGTCAGAGCCATATGAAAACAGAACAATTCTCTGACGGAACTGAGAAGTAGCGTAACACGATTCATACCGTGTGTACTGTAGATTTCGAATTTGCATTAGTCTTAAGGTCGTACGACCTTCTCATTCTAAGCCAGCGAAATGTTGTAGATAGTTTGAACTTTAAGCAATGGTGTATAATACTTAGGGTTATTCTGCAAAAAAGTATTTAATTCTCTGGAGAGAAAAACACATGTTTGTATCTTCTGATGAACTTTAACTTGATTGTCAACATTGAAGGTCAATATTAATACATGTATTAAGGCAAATGGTGCTACGGTGTACAATATTTGCCATCGTATGCGCTATTTTAATTATTTTTTTTAAACAGACATTTCATCTGCTGATTATTCCTTTTTGCACAGGAGTTGAACTTTTAGCTGGAGCTAAGTACACTGATACTCTATCGCAGTATACGAAAAATATTTAGCAATTAGTTCGACCCTATTTCTTTCGTTAACCAGCCTTCATAATTTCCTTACTGTAAAGGTAGCTAATGCGCGTGATGTAAAGTGTACATCCTCGACTTATATGCCAAACCTTATTGTATGTACGCACATTTTGGAGAGATACCCTGCTTTAATATCTATAGAGTGTTGACACAATCACGTCACTGTCAAAAACAGTTGGTTGGATAACGTGTGAGTACATAATAATGTGCCAGTTGAAAAAATACATTTTTCCGTGTTGTATACATGTACATGTTTTTGTTAAGTGAACAAATGTTTAATTTAATTATTTTTCAGTGAGTTTGCTAAAGTATATGACACAGTAAATAGTGGACATAATCCTTTAGAAGAACAACCTTTACGTACACATCTCCGTAGATCAATCAAGACTGAAAGAGAAGCGGCTGAGAAGAAAAATAAACAGAAACGTCGTTCAATATTCAACTAAAGCATATGTATATATATTCTAATGTCCAGGTCATGAACACCCTGGACGACAGAGGATGATCGGATGACTTTTGTATTTGATATTGTGTACACACGAGGCACACTAATTAATACCTGCGCGTCATACATAACCAAGACGCCTCACGATAAATCCGGTATTTAGGCATCGGACATCGTGCTAACACCGGACGAAAGGAGACAATGACTACTGGGTTTAAACAATAAGTGAAGTTTAAAGCTTTGTCTCACTGAGCATTTTTAGCTCGGCGATGTAATTCCGATAGAAATTAGTTACCATCGAGAGGCATCGGGGACAATGTCTAGCTAGGGGAAGTCATGAAATCGGAATGAATCGGGGACATAGGGATAACTCCCAATGTGTTCCTGATAGTACGCTTCGTACTACATTTCGCACTATCGATGGAAATGCAATGGTTCCCCAAAGCCTGAGGGAAACTCACCGGTGAATCGCGAACACATCGATACATTTTTTTCAATTGGGTAACTATCCGATTCGCATCTAGTCGAATACCCAGGTCGGGAAGGTAATCCAGACTAGGCACCACCAATGATTTTTCAAAACGTCGGCGATGTTTCACAAACGTTCGGGAATGTTTACATGTTTGGCAAAATGTTAACGAAACATTCGCGGTCACGTGATTTAATCCACGTATGTTCGTCGATATTTATCGGGGGTAAGTTGGGGGTACCGGTAGGTGTTCCCGGTCGTTATATGTCGGTACCACTGCCTCGGGGATGTACTCCCGACATTAATTAAAATCGATGACCATTGGAAGGCACGGGGGCACCACGTTAAATTGTTTAAAGTGCTTTTAACATCACTATCAATCACATTGAACAAAGAAGTGAATGAACGGATTTGATAGCAAACCTTGTTACTTTCTTACGCATTGTTCATTCGTTTCTCGGGGAATATGTTCGTTGAAACAATTGTGAATAGTTTATTCCCGTCAGGTTGGTGCTTTGATATAAGAAATGAAATAATTAGATATTTTTACGGTTTTTAAGTAGGTATTTTTTTACAAAAATAAAGTTGACTGATCTATTTTACATATCGTTAATTATTTTATGACAAACCAGAGTGTCCCGGATTCCTCAGAATTAGTAAAAATAAATGCATACTACGGATACCCGATGTCACCATCCCTTCTTTCAGGCTTCTATCGCTGCACTGACGGACTAATACAGACCGCCGAAATGTGATTATCGCATACACATCATTTGTAGTTTACCCTTCTTCTTTGTCCAATCAAAAGCCAGGGATTTTCAAGTTCTAGGGCTACTTATTCTTTTATTTTTTCAATGGGCATAATAACTATTTAGTAAATCCCTTTATTAGGACAATTTTGCTGATTCCAAATACGTAAAACTAGACCCGCCTACCCTCCTCATTTTACGGTTATTCTATAATTAGCAATCATACAAGCAATTTTGTGCAATTTCACTCTAAATATTCCATACATGGGCATGCTATTGTTTGCATACAAAGGGTCACTAAAAGTTTGCAGGTAAACTATAAGCCCGTTATAGATCACATATTAGAATTACAAGAGGGCAATGGTGGCCCAATATCGCTCACCTGATCATTAATGCACAGTTTTCATCAAAGGGAATAATTTGAACAATCTTGGTAGAAAAGGTGTGTAAAACTGGTGACTTCCGGGGCGGGGCCAATTTTGACCCCAGGGGGGCATAATTTGAACAATCTTTGTAGGGGACCACTATATGATGCTACATACCAAATATCAAAGCTCTAGGCATTGTAGTTTTAGACAATATTTTTTATATGTTTTCCCTATATAAGTCTATTTAAAACAGTGACCCCCGGGGCGGTGCCAAATTTGACCCAAGGGGCATAATTTGAGCAACCTTGGTAGGGGACCACTGGATGGTGCTACTTACCATATATCAAAGCTATAGGCACTGTAGTTTTAGACAAGATGATTTTTATATATTTTCCCTATATAAGTCTATGTTTAACTGGTGACCCCCGGGGCGGGGCAAATTTTGACACCAGGGGCATAATTGGACCAATCTTGGTAGGGGACCACTAGATGATGCTACATACCAAATATCAAAGCTCTAGACATTGTAGTTTCAGACAAGAAGATTTTTTATATGTTTTCCCTATATAAGTTAGTGTAAAATGGTGACCCAATTTTCACTCATGACCATAATTTGAGCAATTACTAAATCCCCTAATTCCACATACAATCTAGCAAAAGTTCATCAAAATCGGCCAAACGGTTTGAGAGGAGATGTCGTTTGAAAGTGTGGACGGACGACGGACTTACAGACGGACGGACGGACATACAGACGGGCATTGAGTGATCACAATAACTCACCTTGAGCACTTTGTGCTCAGGTGAGCTAATAAACAAATTAGTACTGCGGCGGCAATCGCTCCCTTGCACTAATATGTTAATAAATCTAATATATGATCTATGACCTATACACATAAAACAAAAACATGAACTTATTTTGTTGAAAAGGTGTCCGTCAAGGGACAAAAAACAACAACATATCGGTCATTGACATCAATCTCCATGGAAACACTGGTAGACACCGTTCACTGGAAATAGCCCCCAATTTGAACGAATACGAAAGTAAAAGTGGTAATCGATTTCGGACGAAGTTAAGTTTTTAACCATTATTCTGTTACAATTATTCTCTATCTATGCGATCCACTTGAAGTGAACAAATTTAGGTAAGTAATGTTTATTTTAAAGCTCCAATGCAGTCATTTGCTCTGTAAGTTCGTTAATTCTTGATAAACAGCACCTAAATGTACTTCGTTTGACGGACGGTGCAGAAAAGCGTACAATTTTCCTTTATCGCAGCTAAAGTATACGCTTTCCAAGACCCTATTATGATTTAAACTTGCACTAACAAGCATGTAATTGAAGACAAACAACACTTCGTTGTGTACTAAGACTAGCTTTTTACTGTACAGTGTCTAGTTTTTATTCACATAACAAGTGTTTGGCGTCTAGTCGGGTGTACGGGGTCTAGTTAATGTTATTTATTTGATTTTCTCGTTATATTTATGTATTTTTGAATGCAAACAGTGTTAATGTAGAGTAATTATCAGGCTTAGTCTGTGTGGTTAATCATACATCCTTGTCTACGAAAATAAAAATAACTGAAAATTTGATATTCACACATTTCTAGGCATATCATATTCATAAAAGATGCACAAATCGCCTCGAATGAACATACTGTATTCAATGTATAGCTGTAATGTCTAGCTTATCTCAAACAGTCCTAACACAGTCATATAATGCACACATTTCTAGGCATATCATATTCATAAAAGATGCACAAATCGCCTCGAATGAACATACTGTATTCAATGTATAGCTGTAATGTCTAGCTTATCTCAAACAGTCCTAACACAGTCATATAATGTAACTTGAAAGTATAAAATAGTAACTAATGAAGTATCAATCACCAAAAAACTGCCTTGGTAGGAGAATGAATTTGGTTATGCTACTTTTATTGAAATCAGGAAAAAGTAACCAAAACATCCTAAATATTTATTTCTTCTTATACTTTTTGAAAGCTAGTTTTTACAGTTCAAGATATGTAACTACATCGAAACTCAAAATATCAATTTGTGGAGAAAATGGAAACATCACATCCGACTCAAAGGTGTGTGAACGTCATTAAAATCGACAAACGATATCAAACACAGGTTTTTACCCAATTGGGGTTAACTACTCAAAATGCATTCTATAGATTTTGTATGCATTGTTTTGGATAATTGTTTCGTAATTTCTGCATTGATTTGAATGCCCTTTGATCATACATATAAATCAGATATGTAAAAGAATACATTACGGAGTGATACGTCCTCAACAAGGGGACGTGTATTTTGAGACACCCTGTATATTCATTTGAACGTTCTGAGGACAAACACCGGGATAGTTTATATAAAATTAGTCATGGTTTGGAGCATTTCAACAAAGGTACAGAAGAGATAAAGCGTATACATGTACCTGTAAACTACATTTGTATGATATTCAGGATACTCTTCGTTCACGTAGAGCATGCTTTGGATCAAAAGCATAAATATTGTCACATTTACATGCAGTCCAATGCTGTAAAGAGGCAACATCTGTGTTAGAATGCGAATCAGAGTAAGACGATATTTTTTAGATTGATCGTTACTCGGAGCCTGTAGGCATTTGTTTTTCATTTTAAAATATTGAAACTTAGAAAACTAACGATGCATCGATGTAAGTCAAATAAATCAGGCACCCTTTGACATTTTAACTTTCCTTGTCATTGGGCTACCTACGGAAACCTACACTCGTGTCTCACAGATTTGTGGCTGTGAAACAGTATCTACATTTTATAGATCTAGTATAACCTTTTAACTATTTGATCTAAATGGGGATACTATTTCTCTCCTATGGATGTGGCAGCCAACATCTTCAAAATTGTTCATAGATGAATGTTCGTTAGATCAGTGAGGTAAAATAGTTTAATACTAGCGCAAACTGTTTAATTTCCGACAATGTATATGAGAATTGAGCATTATTTTCTGCGTGTCGTGTATAAACAGGTAACTGTATCGTTGAAAACGAAAAAAAACGAAATCTTTTCTCTTAATTGATATTCTTCTTTCAATATCCATTTGTACAGAAATCCACGAACCGGTTCAAAAGGTGCACTTATTTTTTTTAAATGCTTTATGCATATAGATCTACAACAATCACTCGGGCGTAAATGTACTTTTAACTTTCGAGTAATCCCGTTTATAGGGGTGTATTTAGTAATGAACCGTACATTAAGAATTGACATATCAAGTAGAGTGCGTAGCGCAGTCGGCTAAGCTACTGAGAATACGTAAACTTCAAAATTGAACGAAAGAGCTCGAATCCCATTCCACTATATTTTTTTAAATTTTTGCTCGGCAAACATTTTTCGTGCTTGTCTATTTACAAAGAGATGCATAATTATAAAAACTTCCAGTGCGTAAAAAGCACATAAGAAATAATATGTCATAGCTAATACATAGATATAGCGACGACGCGAAAGATCTCATCGAGAACGTACATAGGTTTTGTATGGATGAGAAGGAAATAGGACTGTTTTCGCTTGTCAGTGTGTGAGAGGGGGTTGTCAGACTGACTAGAGCTAACAAATAGACTGCACATATTATATGGTTGTCTCAGCGTTCAATTGATACTTACACTGATTCTGACACATTGTATAATTGATACAATGAATATTTGAAAAAAAATAACGCAAACTATGAATAGAAAAAAACCATAATGATATGTGATCATAATCAAGTAATACAGTGAATGCATATAGCATTAATGTAAGCATAAGTTTATTAAATAAAAAAAACTGTTAGTTAGTGGGTCCAACTCACACTGGAAAGAACAAAATAGACGATTGATAGCGATGTACTATGCCCGCTGCACCACACGGACAACTGACAACATATACCATTAGCTAATTCTGACGTTTTTACTGAAAGTTCTTAAAATGGCGATTGCAGCGAAACCAATGACGCAATAAATACAATATCCAGACTAAGTAAATGTAAAGGAAACAAAGCGGTTTTTATTAGTTATAAAACGTAAAATTAATCAAATATTAAGAATTAAAATATAAACGTAAAACGATAAAAAAATATTGAAATAGAAATTTAATTATTGAAAATGGGTATAGCACCGGACTCGAACCCTCAGTCTATATAAAAGTATGTTTCTGACAAGAAAACAGTTTATCCACCAAGCCACGTTGCCAACTAGAAATAAAGTGAGATTTTCTCAAACCTATCCGTATTTTTTCATAAAATAACGGTAAATATCGTTTCAACCTTGGTATATGGACTGGTCCAGGGGTCATATTTCGAAGGTCGTTGTAGATCTATATAGATCTACAACAAGCACTCGGGCGTAACTGTACTTTTAACATTTGAGTTATCCAGGTCATAGGGGTGTATTTACCTATAAAGCATGCATTAAGAATCCACTGATCAAGTCATGCGCATAGCGCAGTCGGCTAAGCTACTATGAATACGAGTACTTCAAAACTGAACGTATGAGTTCGTATCGCAGTCAGCTATATATTTTTTTAATTTTGCTCAGCAAACATGTTTCGTGCTTTTCTTATTACACAGAGATGCATAATTATAAAAGTCTCAGTGAGTAGGAAGCACATATGTCATAGCTGGTACACAGATACATAGCGACGGCGCGAACGATCTCATCGAGAACGTAAATAGGTTTTGTATGGAGGAGAAGGAAATAGGACTCAATTGTCCGTGTGTGAGAGAGGGCTGTCGGACTGACAAGAGCTAGCATATAGACTGCATATAAGGTTGTCTCAGCGTTAAAACTTGTTGCTCTATTGAAACTTGCATTGTACAATTGATATAATTAATATAGGAACAATGAAGAGCGCAAAATATGAATAGAAAAAATATATAATGATATGTGATCATAATCGGGTAATACAATGAATGCATATAGCATTACATTTAAGTGTTAGTTTATTAAATATAAAAATCTGTTCGTTAGTGGGTCCGAACTCACACTCGAAAGAATAAAATAAGCGATCGTAAGCTATGTACTATGACCAGTGCACCACACAGACACACAACATACATAATTAGGTAATTCTGACGTTTCTACTGCAAATTCTTAAAATGGTGATTCAGCGAAGCGCCACTGACTGCAGTTATTAGTAATAATATCCAATTATCACCTGAGCATGAAGATGAAAATTGAGCAATAAATACAATATCAAGACCAAATCAATGTAATGGAAACAACATATTTTTTATTAGTTATAAAACGTGAATTTATAAAATATTAAGAATTAAAATATACACGTAATACGATAAAAACTATTGAAATAGAAATTTAACTATTGAAAAAGAGTAACGTTATAGCAGCGGACTCGAACCCACAGCCCATATATAAAATATGTTTCTGCCAAGAGAAGAGTTTATCCACTAAGCCACGTTGCCAGCTTGAAATAAACTGTGTTTTTCTCAAACGTTTTCATATTTTTTCGTAAAATAACGGTAAATATCGTTTCAACCTTGGCATATGGACTCGTCCAGGGGTCATATTTCGAAGGTCGTTGTAGATCTATACCAATTATCTATAAAAGGTTGTGTTTACACAAACAATGTTATGGGATGAATGTAAGCCTAAAATTAACTTCAAATTATGATATCCATGGCTTAAAGGTATATTTTAACTGGTGTAACATGCACGTTGTGGGGACGGCCCTACAGATTTGTGGCTGTGAAACAGTATCTACATTTTATAGATCTAGTATAACCTTTTAACTATTTGATCCATTTTGTTAAGATCTGAAATGTAAGTACTTTAAGCATCGCTGTACATGAATATAATTAGTTTATGGAGATATTGAGTCATTTTTTTATTGGTTGAAATGCTTGTTCATTTAGAACAAATAAACCGGTATAGAAAAATAAAATTAAAAAAACCCCACCTGTTTTCGTTTTCAACGGTATATACCTGTGACTCTATCAGTTTTATTCCGCAAAGATAGCATGCGAGACTGTGTGAATAGCACATAATTCAACCATCGTGGTCATTCACAAATCGCTTGATCCAAAAGAATTATCGAAATTGATAATTTCTGGTAACAAACATATCCCAACTACTAGTACTTACCCGTCATCAGTATTTACCTCGGCCGTTGACGCATCACTCGACCAAGAACGCATCGGGTTATACCATGTGAACACAATGGAGTTTTAATTTTGATGATGTTTATGCTATATGAAATAAATATTTGAAAAAAAACATTAGCCACAAATACAGAGTTGTGCTTAAAAACGATAGCCCACGGAACAACCCAATTATTAATGTTGTTACATTTGTTTCATCAGTTGTCAAAAGTAACCATATAACAAGAGCACCGCCTTGCGGGTGCAGACGCTCATCTGATATCTGTCACTGTCAAAAGACAGACAACCTTAGCATGAAGTAGGACAGAGTTATGTGCCCTGCGATACCTAAACAAAAACTTAACCACGAAATTTTCCAAAAAGGGGCAATAACTCATGAAAATGCAGATCTTAGTTATGAGTCTTGCTTGACATGTTCTGGTTTTGATGGTGAGCAAGTATTGCAAGTTTCAAAGCAATAGCCCACATAGTGTATGATAAAAGTGGACCTAAACACAAAACTTAACCAATAAATTTTCTAGGTCCAAAAAGGGGGCAATAACTTGGGTCTTGCTTCACAGGCTCAGGTATTGATGGTGAACAAGTGTTGCAAGTTTCAAAGCAATAGCTTTGAGTTTATGAATTTTTTTTACCTAAACACAAAACTTAACCATGCAACGCCGACGCCGATCAAGTGATGACAATAACTCATATTTTTTTCAAAAATCAGATGAGCTTAAAAGCATATAGAAGCCAGATTAGTTCAAGGACTTTCCATCTGAAGGGCGAGATATTTCCTAAATTGACGAAACATTGCATTAGTGTCATAAACAGGACTCCCGAGTTCATTCGAACAAGTACCCACGGTCACCAATCCACCTTATTCTGAACTTATGGCAACTGATATATAGCTAGTTGAACAACATGAGGACAGTGGTTTGGTCCGTGAGATATGGTGATTTAAGCGTACATCTGTATTTTTTTGCAAAAACAATGCTTCCCTTACCTCTCGTGTCGACTTTTTTCCTCAGAAAGCATTGTTTTGCACAGAGAACTAGCTACGAGCACAGGTTACAGTATCATTGAAAAAAGAAATTTTAAAAAATGAAATTGAAACAAGAGGGCCATGATGGCCCAATATCGCTAACCTGGTCATACATGAAACCATGCACAGTTTTCACCCTATGGAAAATTTGAACGTCTTGGTAGAAAACCACAAGATGATGCTATACATACCAATTATCAAAACTCTAGGCAGTGTAGTTTTAGGCAAGAATATTTTATTATGTTTTCCCTATATAAGTCTATGTAAAACGGTGACCCCCGGGGCGGGGCCAATTTTGACCCCAGGGGCATTATTTGAGCAATCTAGATAAGGACCACTAGATAATGCTTCATACCAAATATCAAAGCTTTAGGCATTGTAGTTTTTTGACAAGAATTTGTTTTATATGTTTTCCCTATATAAGTCTTTGTAAAACGGTGACCCCATTGCAGGGCCAATTTTGACCCCAGGGGGCATTATTTGAACAAACTTGGTAGGGGGCCACTAGATGATGCTTCATACCAAATATCAAAGCTCTAGGTATTTTAGTTTTTGACAAGAAGATTTTATATGTTTTCCCTATATAAGTTTATGTAAAACAGTAACCCCGGGGCTGGGCCAATTTTGACCCCAGGGGCATAATTTGCACAATCTTGGTAGGGGACCACTAGATGATGCTACATACCAAATATCAAAGCTCTAGGCGTTGTAGTTTTTGACAAGAAGATTTTAATATGTTCTCCGTATATGTGTCAATGTAAAACTGGTGACCCAGGGGCAGGGCCAATTTTGACCCCAGGGGAATAATTTTAACAATCTTTGTAGAGGACCTCTAGCTGATTCTACATACCAAATATGAAAGCCGTGGGCCAAGCCGTTTCGGAGAAAAAGATTTTTTAAGGTTTTCCCTATATAACTCTATGTAAAACTAAGGCCCCCCGGGGCGGGGCCAATTTTGACCCCAGGGACATAATTTGAACAATCTTTTTAGAGGACCTCAAGCTCTAGGCCTTAAGGTTTCCCTTTTTGAAAATCTATTTTTAGCCCGTGTGACCTAGTTATGCGAAAACAATATTACAACTTTGGTAGAGGTCCACCCGAGGAACATTACTGTAAAGTTTTATCAAATTTGGCCAAGTGGTTTAGGAGGAAAAGTCGTTTGAAGAAATAGTTGACGGACGGACGACGGACATCTCGGTATGCCAAAACCTCAACATGACCACTTTGTGGACAGATGAGCTAAAAAGGGAACACGGACGGACGACGAGTGATCACAAAAGCAGCTCACCTTGTCACTATGTGACAGGTGAGCTAAAGATAGGTTATGTATAGTTGTGGTTCTTGGGCACTGCACTATAGATAAACCATGTTTTTTGAGCCGTGACAGAATATCACATTTTGAAGTCATGGTATGTGAATATACCTGGTTAAACGCCATGTATGGAACACCTTAACTGTCTTATATTAGCAAACAGTTCGATATAATGTCAATATCGCTGAACATAAATGCATGCGACCGAAAAGTGATATTTATATTTGCCCACCTATAAAGCAATCTGATTGGCTAATAGACATGCCAAAAAGTGATATAGATTTTCAGCTGAAATTAAGGAAAATCGATTTTTACTCACTAAAATGTATATAACGTTTGTTTTTATTACTGAACGGAAACATGACATATGGGTATTCATTTTCTTAGTTAGATCATTTGCTTAGTTGGATGCAAAAATCTGAATTTTTCGCAGTTACATGCGAAGAATTTTTTTAAATAATTGATACTTATTTAATTAAATTGTCAATAAATGGGTTATTTTATATTAACCCTGTTATTTGTCATCGGGACAGGCGTTGAACAAATAACCGGGCTAATATCAAATTGCCCATTTATTAACATACGAAATTAATGTTTTGTCATTATATATTCATCTTTTATATTTATTTATATATATATAAATTTTGCCATTATATAGTGGTCGCATGCATTAATGTTCTGCGATATTGACATACTATCGAACTGTTTGCTAATATAAGACAGTTAAGGCGTTCCATAGCCATGGATTGGTTACGCTCAGTGGTCACAAAATAATTATAATGCTTAAGGTGTTTCACCGCTTTTGAGTTTGGTGGAAGTTTAAAAATCACAGTAACTTAGGTGTATTGTGAACGTCTTACAACCGAGATCAAATAATACAAAATGCTTAAAATTGATTTTTCAGCATCTTCCCTTGTCTTAAAATCGCGATTGTACTGAATAGTTATAACGATTATATACTTTCAATGAAAATACAGAATCATACTTAGCTCAATCCCTGTGGATGATTTATTCCAAATGATATAAAACACATAATCTAGCGAATTGGTTACAACGTAGTTCTAAAATTATTCAATAGTTTTAAACAACAGTATCCCGAGCATTTTAGCAGACGGTTCTTTTGCATTTATTCCTGAAAAATATAAACTAATACACGCAGAAGTACCCGCATTAAAACTGTAAGCACGTTGAATTGTGCACTATCAGACTATTTTTGAAAATAGAATAATCGCAAAATACGAATACAACGGATGCAAAACGTTGATTAATGTTGTAACCTCCCCTGTTTTCAGCGTTTCTGAAATCACTTAAAGTGCAATTAAAATAAACTAGCCAATCAATCGTCATGAAATTTTGCACGAAACTTCAATATTTGTCACCCTACTTGTTGCATGCATCAAATCAGTATGTTGTTCTACGATTTTTCGTGTTAAACTCAAAAACGAAAGTTTACAAATTTTAAAATATAATTTAAAAATTACTTGCACAGTATAACATTAACTTTACTGTGAAAGAATTCCCGGCAAGTACAGAGTTCGCTCTATCTTTAGCTTTTTTCAATTGATGCTCGACCAAATGCAGTTTCCAACCGAGTGTAATACTTTGGTCGAGCATCAGTTAACAATAGCTAATGGTAGGGTGACAATCCAAGGAAAATAAGTTGGGGTCTGCACGGTAAGCTAACAAGACATGTCATATACCAAAATGTTCGGGAAAGTCTGTAGTATCTGAGACTACCGGCATAAATTGCCAAAGGTGGTGGCGTTCCGAGAAATCCAAGATGGCGTCCAATATGGCCGCCGTTTTTGTTATTACTCCCTTTGTATAAACATTTGAAAATAGCAAGAATACGATAATATTCTATGAAAATATTTTCATTATATATGATAGACAAAACCAATGTCTTAGTAAATATACCCTGTTCCGAATATTCTAAGGTCAATTTCAAGGTCATTTTTCAGTAAAAACACCGGAAAGAACATAAAAAACACCATTTTACTAGATAACGTTTTTATTTGTATAAAATTCATATTCATCAGATATCATAACCACTTATTTTTACATCGTGTCATGTTCGCTTGATCAAATAAAACTGATTTGAAATACTTCAAATAATGGAGATATACCGTTTAGTAGGTCATATCTTATGATTTTCTTACCCCACCCACCAACTTTATACAGGAAATCTGAATCGCGTATTTGGAAAGTTTCAATGAATTACTTTGTCACAATTAAGGGTAAAAGTATCATAAATGCAAATAAGTATACATTGATGGTAGTGTGTGTCTATAATTTTTCAGAGAAATCCAAGATGGCGTCCAATATGGCCGCCATTGTATGAAATGAAATCAACCTTAGAATGATTTAAAATGTAATTGTATCTATTATCTTTGCCATTTGAATAGTATTTATTTACAAAGCCTATCCAAATTGACCATTGAAATGAAAGATAACATTCAATAGTAGGAATAAAACTATTTTGGAACATTTTGGGGCTCAAGTAATGAAGACATACTGTCTAATTTGTATGAATTGCCCCACCCACCAGTTTCATACAAGAAATGTGTACATGAACTCATAATTTTTAAAATAATGTTTAATAATGTTTTTTAAAAAATGTTTATTATCATGAAACATGTACATTGGCATTCAAAACTGATTATTTATGTATGAAATCCCCATATGTGTATTCACTATTCAGTGATGCTGAGTACTCACTCAATAGGACATACATGTAATGTATATAATTGGTGGATGTTTGTTGGTATCCCAAACATATTGAGATGTGTTTATTATGTGGTAGATAGTTCTCAATAGGGCCTTTGGTGGGTGTATTTGATGCAGGTTGTTACAAGAAAGAACATCAAATGGATGTACACTGTTTATGGTGGTGGAAAGCTCACTTTAGGATCTTGAATTGGTGTATTTGGTGCAGTTTGTTACCCCACATGACATTGAATGGGTGTATTTGGTTTTGGTGAGTGCCCCACATGGAATTAAATTGATGTACATTTCTGTATTTAGTGTATCTGTGTACCGTAATTTTAAGGCCTGGTATGGGTATACTAGAAGTTGTAAATGTCAATATAGGACCTTGATGGGTACATTTGGTTCAGAATATTATCCCGCATGGCGGGGAGGGTCTAATTAGCATAGGACTGTGTGTATTAGAAATACCAAATATGGCACTGAATTGGTGTATTTGGTGTTAGTGAGTACCACATATGGCAATGAAAGGGAGTATTGGGTGGCTGTGAGTTCAACCAAGGGGATTGAATAGTAGTATTGCTCGCATATGAGTAACACATGGTCACTGAATTAAGGTATGGAGCGGTTGTTCAACATTGGGCAATGAATTATGGTTTTAGGCGGTTGTGAGTACAATATTGGGCACTGAATGAGGGTATTGGGTGGTTGTGGGTACCACATGGGGCTTTGCATGAGGATAATACGCGGTTGTGAGGACCACTCGGGGCACTGAATGAGGGTACAGGGTGATTGTGAGTACCGCATAGGGCACTGATTGAAGGTATTTGAGGGTTATGAGTACAGTCTGTACTGCATTGGGCACTGAATGAGGGTATTGGGCGGTTGTGAGTACCACATGGGACATTTAATGAGAGTAGTGGGTGGTTGTGAGAACCGCATAAGGCATTGAATAGGAATTTTGGGATGTTGTGAGTACCATATAAGGTATTGAATGGGATTATTGGGTTGTTGTGAGTACCACATGGTGCATTGAATGAGGGTTTTGGACGGTTGTGATTGTCACATAAGGCACTGAATAGGAGTATTGGGTTGTTTTGAGTACCATATAGGGTATTGAATAGGATTATTGAGTGGTAGTAATACCAAATAAAGCATTGCATAGGAATGTTGGGTAGTTGTGAGTACCACAAAGGGTATTTGAATAATGCATTTGGTGCTGTTGGATACACTAAAAGACATAAAAGAGGTGTATTTTTAATACTAAATTTACCCAATACCCTGTGTGGTACTATCTTAGGACCTACAGTTATGGGGCACTAATCATAACCGGGAAATCTGTTTTCACGTAATTTTCATGCATTGACCTCGAAATGACCTTCAAATTATCTTCAAAAATGGTCATGTAGTGTAGTATTATTATTTTATGTATAGTAGCAAATGAGTAGTTGGCAATCGTTCACTTAAATCTTTACATCCATGTATGCCTCATAGTAATTTCAACATACAGCGTCTGTACATTATATTGATTGATCATTTATGGCGACCATCTTGTATTTCCTGGTCCTCACTACCCGATAGCAAGTCTATACATAATATTTAAGTCACATAAGGACTTTTTGTTAGTTATCAGTTCTTGTTCTACTTTTGTAGCCATTTTGCCTAAAAAATAGCTTTTTAAATCCTGCTTTAATGCTATGCAAGCTATTATTATTGCGGTCATCTTGGACCCCATCTTGGATTTTTCTGGGGAATTGCACACATAAATAATAAGTTTTGAATGCCAATGTACATGTTTTATGAAAATATATATAAATAAATCACAGACACCTTGTGTAATTGTTTTTAAACAACACAAGTACACTTCTCTTGTATAAAACTGGTGGGCGGGGTAATTAATGCATGTGGTACAAATATACACAGTATATAGCCATTATTTGGACTACAAAGTGTTCTAATATAGTTTTATTCTAACAATTGAATGTTAACCTTCATTTAAATGATCAACTTGGATAGGTTCTGTAAATAAATATTATACAAATGACAAAGATAATAGATGAAGATGTATTTTAAAAGATTCTAAGGTTAATTTTATTTCATACAATGGCGGCCATATTGGACGCCATTTTGGATTTCTCTGAAAAAATTTAGACACACACTACAATCAATGAATACTTATTTGCATTAATGATACTTCTACCCTTCATTGAGACAATGTAATTCATTGAATCTTTCAAAATACGCGATTCAGATTACCTGCATAAAATTGGTGGGTGGGGTAAGAAAATCATAATGTATGATCTACTAAACGGTATATCTCCATAATTTGAAGTCCCAAGTGTTTCAAATCAGTTTTATTTGATCAAGCGAACATGACGCTATGTAAAAATAAGTGGTTATTATATCTGATGAATATGAGTTTATACAAATAAAAACGTTATCTAGTAAAATGGTGTTTTTTATGTTCTTTCCGGTGTTTTTACTGAAAAATGACCTTGAAATTGACCTTAGAATTTTCTGGACAGGGTATATTTATAAAGACATTGGTTTTGTCTATCATATATTATGAAAATATTTTCATAAAATAGTATCATATTCTTGCTATTTTGAAATATTTATACAGAAGTAGTAAGGACAAAAACGGCGGCCATCTTGGACGCCATTTTGGATTTCTCGGAACGCCACCACCTTTGGCAATTTATGCCGGTAGTCTCAGATACTACAGACTATCCCGACCATTTTGGTATATGACATGTCTTGTTAGCTTTCCATGCAGGGTAACTCCTTAAATAGAGGACTTTTTTGGCAATAGTCACCCTACCATAAATATAGAGTGAACTCGGTACGTGCAGGGTATTCTCACAGGTGGCAGTATCAGTGTTTTGTCCGCAAACGATTAAAAAAAATAAAAAAAAATGTACTGAGCTAATATACTATCAAGGTATAAAGCGTACTATATGTCTATATGCCAAAGATTGTGGAACATTGCATCTCGTTGTTTCAACATAAAATACGGGCGCTGAAGAAAAATCGCTATACAAGTCATTCAAATAAACTATAAGATATTCATTCTTACCGAAAATCTCGTTCAATTGTATCTTATAACTGCGAAACAGCAAAACAGTGTTACTTTCGTTATTTAACTTCGCTCAAGGTCATTTTATTTATGCACTGGTTACCTATGCGATGTTCCACAATCTTTGGACATAAGACATATACTACGCTTTATACCTTGATAGTGTACATGGCGTTAGATAGACAATCGATATACTAGTACATGTATATACGGTCCATGTAGTGCATTAGCTCAGTGACGGATTTTTTCTTTTTCCAAACACGGATACTGCCACCTATGGGTATTCTTACATATACGGGATGTACTGTAGGCTATATAATATAACCATATTAAATGCACGATCGTTATAATCAAGAAAAAACTCAACGTTGGCAGACTAAATTGCAATAGTTTTGAGCGTAAAACCGCATTCATTTGATCACGTGATTCTACACACTGGTTCTTTTTGTGTCGCCTGACTAGGCAACATATCGCTGGCTTAGAACAAGAAGGATCGATATATTGAGAAAACAAGAGAAAACTGTAATTTACTCTTTTACCTATGGAAAAACACGTTTTTAAAGCTTCATTTTGGTCAACGAGACAATTTCAGATTTTCATGAATGAATAAGAAGCGCCTTGTGAAGCAGATTTCAAATATGTACGAGTCTCATGAGGTCGCAAGAGGTAGTTACGGTCTTCTGGTTCTAAGCGATCGATATAGGGGTTACTTTTGTCACCATAAGTTTGAATGACTTGAAACTTGGTATGCATGTTTCTTGTAATGATTTCGAAGTGCAGTGTGCAAGAACCGTAACTCTGCCTTGTGCCGTTTTGGAATTTTCCCTTAGATCGATTTCTAATAGAGCATTAATTTTCTTTTCCGAAATCTATCTTAGTCACCATAATTAAGGTCGATTGACTTGAAACTTTGTTTGCTTGCGTCTTGTAGTGACTCCGAAGTACAGTACACAAGAACCGTAACTCTACCCTGTTCCATATTTGGATTATTTCCCTTTGATTTTAATAGGGCATTTCTTGTCCGGAACCTAACTTTTGTCACCATATTGCATAAAGTCGATTGATTGGAAACTAGACATGCATGCTTCTGGCAATTACTCAAAGTGCAAGTACCGTAGCTCTACAGAGTGCCGTTTTGGAATTATTTCCCTTTGATTTTTAATAGCATTTCTTGTCCAGAACTTGGTTTGCTCGAGTCTTGCAGTGCACATGAACCGTGACTGTACCTTTTGCCATTTTGGAATTATTTCCCTTCGATTGATTTTTAATGAGAGCATTTCTTGTATGGAACAGAACATGGTCACCATAAGGTCGAATGACTCGAAACTTGGTATGCATGCTGGATTAGTCTTCCCAATCTGAATCAGGTTAAATTCCAAAACCCGGCACTTGTGCAAGAACAAGTTATAACAACTAAATTGCTTTGTTTTGTAATAAATCATGCCCTGCTAAATATTGAATCAGATATCTCAGAATGCACTCGATTCATCCAGTTATGACAAATAGATGATGCTACATACCAAATCTCTAGGCATTCTAGTTTAAGACGAGAAGAGTTTGAGATGTTCCCTATATAAGTCCATGTAAAATTGACAAAACCCTGACGGGCCAATGTTTACTCAAGCGGCATAATGTGAACTATCTTAGCTGAGGATCACTAGTTGATGTAACATACCAAATCTCCAGCCAGTGGTTTAGGAAAAGAAGTCAATTGAAGAAACTGTCGACGGAAAACAGACTTGACGGAAGGACACAGCATAATCACAAAAACTCACCTTGTCAAAAAGGCGAGTTAGAATTCTTCAATGTGAGAAGAAGTTACAGCATGGACAAGTTTTGGGACGGACAGACCCTCCGACCTATATAGCCCCACCCGATACCTTTGATAGGGGGAAATAATAACAAAATATCTGATCAGAAAACAAATTCAGAATTTATTACACCACAAGGTAACAGAAAAAGACAAAAACGTCGTGGTTCCATTCTTGCTCATCCCAAACACTGAATTGTTCTCAATGGACTTCTGTTCGTTTAATCAAGCTGTAAATAGAAGATTTCATTTTCAATACATGCTTAACAATACACAATACGTGACACAGTTTGCAAACAACACTGCTGAAGAGTTTAATTAAATATTTTCATAAAGTAGCCCAGTATAAGTAAAGGGACTTAACTACGTTTCGATGATAAAAAGTGTTTTGATTAGCCCATGGATGTGTTAGCCGCATGTCTATCCATGTGTTAGCTAAAAGTCGGGCCAGGTTTTATGACTTTTTATGCTTATTTTTGCATGAAAATTGAACTTTACTATCAGATGAAAAGTAATTTTACTCTAGATGTTTCTGTGAAAAAATAAGTATGATTCTTGTTATGATTTGTAAAATATCCCATTTCGGTTATTTTTGTACCAAGTGTACAAAATATAGTAACAGTTTAAACCTGCTGGATTGTATCCTTATAAAATCAATATTACTATACTGAATAATATCTTTATAGCAGTAAGAATAGTAAAACATATTAATACATATCATTTAAAAATCTAGTTTATGAATAAAAACTGCAACTGAATTTAATCCTTTTGTTTCTATCAAAATTATCCATCATTTTTTCTTTGTTTACCATAGTAACAACCAAAAAGACATTTCAGTAAGAGAATTTCACCTTTCTAAATTTTTTAGCAGCAGTGCACCTGGGTGATATATCATGCATGTTTCTTGAAACTGACACCTGTTTATCAAAATTCTTCAAAAACCACACAAAAAATGTCATACACTTAGGACAACACAGTTTTGGCTGTAAAAATCTCAAATGACATTTCTTTGTCAAATGTGCATTAGCACCAATTTTTATGGGCCATTTCTTGGTCAGAATGGGCAAATAAATCAAAACTTGGCATGAAAATTACTTATCCTTTTTGCTATTTTGTTCACTTGGGACAATTTTGTACATGTAGTCAAACATTGCAAATAATGTGTCATCCAAGCTGACAGTATAAAACAAGACTGCGTTCAATAAACGCTTATGCCCCGTGAAAGCCATGTCCATAAAAAGCTAAGTCAATCAGGGGCCATTATTCAGTTAAAATGCTTGATAGTGTTACATGAATTTGACACTATAAGGTGCTTATTATGGTAAACAAATATGCCACATTTGAAAGCAATGCCTTCATGGACTTCATGTGTGATCTGGTGATACAGGTGTTATGGTTCTTTGTTATTGCACTTCTCTATGTTGCCATCTATTTAAATACCAAGCTTCAAGTCAATATCTAACAGTTTTCAAGATACGCTCCGGACAAACAATTATTATATAAATACTAAAGGGGAGATAGATTATAATTCAAAATGTAAGACAGACAGAGCTATGGTTCTTGGTCCCTGTACTTCTACAAGCTGCCATGTATTTATATATCAAGTTTTAAGGCAATATCTTAAACACTTTTGAAGGTACACCCCAGACAAAATTTGATTCAGAAAATACTAAAGGGAAGATTATTCAAAATTTAAGACAGACAGAGTTATGGTTCTTAGTCAATGCACTTCTCCAAGTTGCCATCTATTTATATTGCAAGTTTCAAGTCAATATGTTGAATTGTTTTGAAGATACGCTCTGGACGAAATTTTATTGTAAAAATACTAAAGGGGAGATAAGTCCAAAATTAGGTCAAGGTGAAGGTCAAAATGGAGTCAGGTGATACAGGCTTGTGGAGGGTGGTCATATACAAAATCCATGCAAGTTTGAAATCTCTGTAGCAAGCCATATTAATGCTAGAAGAAACTGTCAATTTGGGTTAACCAGGCTGGACGAACGAACGAACGGACAGGTGAATTACTATATGCCTCCGGGCTCCCGATCTATCGATACGGGGGCATCAAAATGTTGAAAACCCTAAAGAGTACATATACTTAACAACTTTTCTAAGTCCTCATTTTCATTGAGTTATAACTTTTTTGTTATAAATAGTAACGTGCTAAAATTTCTCAAGTATAGTTTATATAAGACTGTCAAAATAATCCGCGTCAGAAACTTGGCATACGACACGTGGTTTGTTGGGTCCGAGATGCACGTGCGTTTCGTGACTTTCTGCCTCCACGCAGTTTCATATGCACGGAATTTGTTCTAAACACTTTGAATTATGCACAAAGACTCACCGCGTTTGAAAAACATTCGAAACTCAATTATAACATCACAGTTATGCGTCAGATGATGTCAGAACAAAGATGACGTGACGTCATTATGGTGCATAGTGATATATTCTGCCGACGTATAATAATACTTACCCCAACAGATCACTGGTTGGTTGACTTTTAATATAAACGCGTTTATCAGTATATAATGAAAAGTGAACTTATTGTTTGTCAGATTTATTATGCTGGCTGCGAGAGCCTTTGGTATTGAAGTGACGTTATGAAGTAAAATCACGCTTGTCAGGGACGTGACTTAAATTTTGCGTACAGACGGTTGAAATCTTCAAATCGATACATTCAACAATGCTTATGATTCGTGTCCATGACTTCAAATGGAAACATCAGACTACATGGCGGTCATCAAAGATGTCAAAATATGCATTTGTGACTTTTACCTCCCTTTGTTGAATTGTTAAAATTGATTCAATTTAATAAATGCATATCCAGCTCAACTTTTTGTTGTACAATTGTGAAAACTGATAGTTGACGCATAGAATAGCCAAATTTCATAGAGATATAAACATGGTTCACAAAGTTATATACCAAAATATAGGTGAGGACTTAGAAAAGTCGCTAAGTATATGTACCTATCAAATAGATAACCCAGATTCAATCTATTTAGTAATACTATTCATTCGATATCGTAGCCCACTGATATTGGATAGTCACCAGGGATTAAGAATGGATCGGCCCTTTGGCAATGGCAGGGTTCTTGTTATTAAAGTTTTAACCTAGCAGGCCAAAGTACTTAACCAACAGGCCTGATTTATAAGGTCCTCAGTATAACTTATTTCTTAAAATTGTGTACAAATTTCACATTTTTAACCAGCCCAAAGTTATTTTTAAGAAATCAATTCGGTCTGTAACCTGTCGTTATTGAGAATCATGCATGGGGTAACAATATTTTAATTTGACCGACGAAACAAAAACCAGTAGTCCCAAAAGGCTGATAAAAATATTTTCGCCAGACAATGTTGACCTACAATTATCAATATCATGTAAATATGCGAAATCTAAGTACTGTAAAATATCATTCCTGGGAAAGACCTGGGTACTGTTTTACCTAAGCATTTACGGTAATCATAAACTTACGCTCAAATTTGAATTCTTTATAATTCTTCAACTTCTACAAATGCTGGTAAATCGATATGTCATCAACACATAATTAATTCAGTTAATGATATCAAACAATCTCTTTTCCCAATTTGAAGATGCAAAAACCTTATAAGGAATTTAGATTTGAGCATTAAGTTTAAGATTTGCGTTAGTACTTTAATAAAACAGTACCCAGGACTGATGAAAAGGCCAAGACAAAATAATGTTGTGGTTCAGGTTACAGGCCCAAAACAATTAGGGTAGGTAGGTAGGGGAAACATTTTATTGTTTAATATTATTTTATTTAGTTTTTGTCAATACTTACTTACGATTGTTTTCTTTTGGCTTCTAATTTTCGATAAAATGTTGTAGGGTAGCAGCAAAATAATAGGGTAGGTAGGGAACCTTAACCACAACATTATTTTGTTTTGGCCTAACAATATTGCCTGCATTAACGTATTTGACAAACATGCAATCAAAATATTTTCAACAAATAAGATTAAGACTACATTGTTTCTATATTTAAAGCAGTTTTTATCATAACATTTCTTCATAACAGACAAAATTGACCATAAATTTAACATGGCTCTTTCAGGATTTGTAAATCCAGAAAATTGACACCCCTGACACCATATAAGTAGTAAGAATACCGTATAGCTGGTTATTTCTGCGGGGTGGAAATTTCTGTCTTTCTGCGGTCCAAGATCAATTCACAGAATTAAATCTACGCAGAATTTTATCATCCGTAGAAAATTTTCATGCAGAATATTATCTCAACTAGATAAAAATCAATGGGTAATCCCAAGTCAACTTGATTATTGTATAGTTAATTGCAGTTCGTCTAGTGTTATAACGGTGTTTATAATTTAAGCGAGCATTGTTTGTATATGTATAATGATAATTATGTCATAGTGTGATCGACAGTTTGGACTGTAATAATTAATTACAATGTACATGGATTAGACTGCCAATGAACTGGTGTATTCTTACCATTTAGCAAACCGCAGAAATTTACTCTAACCATTTTGTGAATCAGCAGAAATAAACATACCCATTTTGGGGGCAAAAATGCAAAATATTACACCCGTAGAAATTACCAGCTTTACAGTACTTAATGTATTTTTTTAGATTAAAACATCTACAAAACATACATGTTTTTACCATCGAAATGGTTTAGTCCCTTTAAGAACTACGGAAGTATAGGAATAAGGCATACTGGTCTTTCCCCTTGAACAAAAATTTGTACTTGGATTTGGCATAGTTATACGATAAATTATCAGTCATAGTGTCTGAAGAACTCCCTGTTTTCAAAACTCATGAAACACTCCGGAGACAAAATATCAATGACTTCGGCTTTAAACACAGAGTGATAGTCACATTCAATAAATAAGCAATACTAAGTCCCTTTTTCCAAATGCCTGTGCTGTCTCATTGGGATATGTCTGGTAGCTAAACCCAAATCAATATATTGACTAAGTGGTAGTAAAATGCATCTATTTCTTTCCATGACATGATGTGGAAATGAACTGTGAAGCAGTTATGTTGAATGATCTGCATTCAATTTTTTATAAAAGAATAAAGTTTGTTTTGCGAATTGAATTACATGGTACAATAGATCTATCAGTAACATCGACTTTAACTAACCGTGAAACTAGCACTTTTCGCGTGTTGTTAATTGCCTCTGACATGCATGTATTTTCAACTATTTTGTGTTGGAAAGTTTCAATAAGAGCTTCTATGAAAGCAACTTCCATGAGAATTTATATGCAATTGTTTCCTGGTAAAATTGAAATTTGATCTGTCCATGGCTGTAGGGCTGATCCAATCTGAGTCCCTGAGAGTCTACAACTTGTCAAGCAAATTGTGGACTGACCACAGACATATGGTGATCACAAAAGCTCTCCCTATCACCTTGTGACAGGTCACAGTTGAGCTAAAAAATAAAAGCTTAATGAAATTTAGAAAATTGAATAACAAACCTTCTTGAAGCCAATATCATCAGCATACTCTCTGAAGCAACGTCTGCACATGTTGAGTCCATACTTTCTGATGAGACCATGTGTATTTTTGCAGACTCGGCTGAAAAAAGCAATGTCACTGTAGCAATAAATACAGACTATCACAGTAACTAGAGTAAGTTTATAATTATATAAGTATAGCTGGTTCAACTTCTACCTAAAACAAGACTGTGTTCAGTAAACACCTATGTCCCAGTAGAAGCCTTGTCCATAAACAAAGGTCACTCACCTGTTGCAAAGTCTAGATATCAATATTATTAAAACTTCTAGTGTGCAGGCTATGACAAACATGTGATCTCTATGATCAGATGATGAAATAAAAATACAAAAATAAACAGTTTTTTATTGGTAAATGAGACCATTGCTACATTATGTCGAAAAATTGTTGGACGGGTACTTTTTTATTTGGGCGGGTGTTTTTCTGCAAGTTACCCGCCTGACTGGCTAGTAAAATTGAAAAGCTAATTTCGATGACTGTTAAAAGTGTGTATCTATGCCCGCAATTTTTAAAAAAAGTGGGTAAAGCTTTAAGAATGTAGGTACAGTAGGCCTAGCTACATTGGTTGCTTGATATTTATTTTCCAACACAATAAAATACATCTAAGTAGTTAAAATCAGAAATTAAAAGAGTAATTGTGTGCTTTAGTGTTTATTTCTCTGACCAATTTTATGATTTATAACAAAACATAACCTATCTTGTGTAATTACGATTTTCGTCAGTGATGATCCTGTAAGCTTTGCAGTTGTGCAAAGGGAGGTAAATCCTATCTGAATTATGAATGGATTTTCGGTCAGGAACAGTCTTTAACCATTCTAAAAAACATGGCTGCTGATTTTAGCGAACTTTTTAAGAGATTGGGCGAAAAAGATGTGTTTTTTAAACGTTTAGACAATGTTCATTGGTAAGTTTATACTCGCCAGATCGGGCGACATTGATGAAAAATGTTACAAGCCTGAATCGAAATTTACCCGCCATGGGGATCGGGCGAGTCCTAATTTCGAAGACTGCAATAAGACTTACATTTCATGAAACAACATTCTGGCCAAGTTTCATGAGGATTGGATCAAAATGGTGACATCGGAGTGAACCCAAGGTTTTTCTAAGATTTGACCTAGTGACCTAGTTTTTTACCCCACATGACCAAGTTTTGAACTAGATTTCATCGAGAACAACATTCTGACCACGTTTCATGAAAATTGGATCAAAACTGCACAAAAACAAATTGTTGACAGACAGCGGTTGATCACAAAAGCTCATATTGTCACTATGTAACAAGTGAGCTAAAACAATAAATAGTGTGCATGCATGGTTTCAATCTCTCAGGGGATGACGAGGAAGCAGTATAATCAGTTCTAGTATTATGTTGTTTTGACGGATTATCAGTAAATTAGAGAAAGTCAATGTTTTTCAGTCTTCCAAAATCCATCGGTCTGTCGGTTCTGACCAATGATTTTGGGCTCGACCGATGCAAATTTCTAGCTAGTGGCCATCTGAAATAATCATGTTTGTACATGCAACAAGTGTGCATTTGACCTTGAATAAACCACATGGACACGCTGAACCAACCTTAGGTGTCTTATAAATATGTTTCTAAAAATAGGCATAGAAAAACCAGTGCTTGAGTCATGTGCAAACGGCAGTCTTCGAATTTGGCCACTAGCCCGAACCCTGAGGCTAGTAAAAACTGGGTTGGGCTAGAAATTGTCTCTAGGTGACTAGTCCTAAAGTCTAGAGAAAATTAAAAATAATGTTAATAACTTAATGGTCTGACTAGTAAATTTCTGCTGGGGCTAGTAAGTTCTGCCTTGTTGGTAGCCCAACTGACTAGTACTTTGAAAAGTTTTTCGTGAAGACTGAAACGGGCACTTGTTATGCACAAGCAAACAATTTGTTTTTATGCAAACTTCCCCAATCATGGGAATCAGCTAAATCTGGGTTTTTTTAAACATACAATGATACATATATTGTCAATTTTCGGGGAAATATTACCTAGATCAATAAGTTACTTATAAAATCACTTTTCTGTGCGCGAATTCACCACAGGGGGACTTTTTCACTATCAGCAGGGGTTATTTTTCACTAAGAAAGTGACGCCGATTGTCGGCGTCTTCCCCTCTGAATATTTTCCCCTCCCAAAAAATTCCCCCCAACATAACTAATTTCCCCAATCAAAGTAATGAATTCCATTTTCAGTTCTCGGCTTTCTTCGCTAATATACATCGAGATCGATCTATTTATATGGGAACCAGTAATGTTTGGACGCCATTTTGTTTTGAATGGTTAAAGGCCATTCCGGACCGTTCATAATTTAGATAGGATTTACCTCCATTTTCACATAGGATTCAGGAAGATCTCACAGACAAAAATCGTAAATACCTCAGATAGGTTATATTTTGTTATACATGCACATGATGCAGACCTTTTTCTTAGTATCGTCTGAGGCCTTTATTCTGCCTCAAAATTGGTTCCCAATTGCTGAAAAAAATCCCAATTGAAACAAAAATCCCAAAATAATGAAACCAAAATCATGAAAGCCAAGTAAAGTGTTCCCCAAGTTGACACATGAACTATTTACAAATACACAAATGAAACTGTTGGTGTCAATAAATTGGAACAGTTAAGTTCATTCTATTTTCAATTCCCATATACAATCATGGACCAAATAAATCCAAATTTTTGCAATTTATTCGATTAAATTGCATCCCAATTTCAAAAATTTAGTGACGCAAAATTCCCAAATTTGGCTGAGGCCTTTTTCCCAAAAAGGGCAGAAAAAGGTTTGACATCATTATGATCATAATGATGTCAGAAATTACTGAATAAAAACTAGAACATATAACTACCGTTTGGGTTACCATTTTAGGCTTAAAACTACTTAGCTATGTAGGCCAATACATGGAAAAGTTTTTCAACTAAAGTTAAAAACAGTGTTACACTAAGTTGTCAATTTTTCAGCTTGATTTTTCACCTTTTGACCAGCACCCAGCGTCTTCCCCATTTCCTAAAAAAACCTGAGTGATATAAAAACTTTGGGTGAAACACATTGACTGCTTTCTGGTGGTGTGGAGCCCCTAATAGCTAAAAAAGTAAGTCTTGTAAAAGTGTGCACTTGCTACAGTTTACTCATTTAACCACTTAGTCTTTATTTCTACTGACTGATTATGTTCAGTCTTCCCAATAGCTACGTGAATGGGGACACTGGATTTTTCTCATTTTACTGCCAATATCCGGTGTGCGTTATACCACAGAGTAAAATATACTACACATATGTGATTTATAACTAAAAACCTATTTTTAAAAAGAATAAAATCACACCAGCGCGACTTTCTTTCGGGATTTTGTCGCGAAATCATATTACAATTGATATTCACAGGCTCCTCCTCTCATGT
This sequence comes from Spisula subtruncata, assembly GCA_963678985.1. Taxonomy (NCBI): domain Eukaryota; kingdom Metazoa; phylum Mollusca; class Bivalvia; order Venerida; family Mactridae; genus Spisula; species Spisula subtruncata. The sequence continues at coordinate 25,775,617 of OY787661.1, forward strand.
ACAGCCACTAACTTCCGAACACGTTGGTTTATTAATAAATAACACGCGATGTATTTTCAAGTTTCGAAGTTTAAATATATATCATACCAATATCTTGAGCCTGGGCCGTACTTTTTGGGATGAGAGTTCCAAATATTGGCGAAACCCATCGTGGTAAATTTCGGAAAGGAAGGTTACGGCAGATTTACCCAGAATGCCCGATAGAATTTAGGTAAAACACCACTAAAATATCCGAGGATTTTTGCGAAAGGAGGATTAAAAAAATTATGATTATTTGGTTTGTTTTATATTTGATCTAATTTAATATTTTAAATAAAATTAAAGGCAAAAATTATACATGGTCTTTTTTAGAAACTTGATGAAATAAGCACAGAAAAATATGGGAATGCGCTTTAGCATATTGCTAGCCTCCCCACATCGACACATATATGCTGTTGTCTCGTATCTCCGTGCTCCTTAACAATCTTCTTGTTGTAATTGTATGCATGGATGTATATATAATTGAAAAACTGACATGATTGGCAATATTCGCAAAATGTGTGTCATTATATAAATCAGCTATACACATGTCATTTTTTTCAAAAATATATATATCGACTCCACGAGAAAGCAGCATAATATGACATGACTCCATGTATGCACTATTATATAGAGGATATTTGTATTTTTCCGTGTATGATCGGCTGATAATTCACCGAGTGAGCAGCTGATGTAATATTTTCACGAGTGGCGTAGCCACGAGTGAAAATATAAGTCAGCTGCTCACGAGGTGAATTATCAGCCGATCATACACGGAAAAATACTAATATTCTATTTATTTCATGCTTCAAATTGCTTAAATGATGGAAATACTCCACTATATACCTTGAATGTTTTGCGTGACGTCGTTTTCCCGCCATGCACGCGTCGAGTTGCAAACAAATAGTTCTTCTGCAATGGCTTCAATTTCGTCCTTTTGTTTTACATAATATGTATATATAATACTGTGTTATTTGTGAAAATGCTTATTATTTTATTTTTGACGGCGAGGAAATTTGATTTAAAAAAATAGTCCGTTTGCCGTGAAATTATGAACTGTGAAATTATGAACAGTGAAATTATCGGGGAATAATCCACCGTAAACCACCGGTAAGCATGAAATAAATAGATAATAAAACCAATATTGAATTGAAAAATATAACTTTTATTATAAGTCGCACATTTTATATACAAAACAGAAACTCTGAAGGGCCGCTTGTGAAAAACTTCGTTTCTTTAATCGGGCCGAGTACGACCATTTTAAATTTTCTACTGGGCCGAGTAATTAAGTACCGGCCGAGTTTGTAATAGGGCCGAGTTGAACCTTTACCCGCCTGTGACACGTTCTACTCGTTTAACAAAGGTGTGATCCTTCGTCGGTGACTTATACGAATATAACAACACCATCTCGATAATTGGTTTATTCAACAAAAATTCGGTGACTTGACACGTGGCTACATGTGATAATCCGTTGTTAATCTAATTATCGTCGATACTCTAATTAAAATAATGACACACATTTTGCAAAAGTAACGTTTCATTTGTAAATAATTCTTAAATTATTAGAACAGAATTTAATTTAGTTAATATTTTGATATGAACAACAATATACCTTTTTATAGATAATATCGCTGGCTTAATTTAGAACAAGAAGGTCGTAACTACCAAATCGATATATTGAGAAAACAAGAAAAAACTGTCTGTAATTTACTCTTTAAAACTTCATTTTGGTCAACATGACAATTTCAGATTTTCATATAAATATGCTCATAAGAAGCACCTTGTGGAGCAGATTTCAAAAATGTATGAGTCTTATAAGGTCGTAAAAGGTAGTTACGACCTTCTGGTATTACGGCCATCGATATATTCAATTCCTTTCACACAAATATTCAACATAGATAATAAATTCACAATCAACGATCTAGCAAATAAGTTGGTATGATATAGCTCTTTTCGCAAAATTGTAAAACGGAAAAGGCTAGCATATACAAATGTAACTGATTTTTTTTCACGGCGAAAAAGGCAAGAATATATCTGAGTTGGTATTATCAAGCTCCTATCGCCGATACATAGTTTACATTCTATCGTATATTTTAAGTCTACCGTCGGTAAAAGGAGGCAATAATATTACTAAATTGGTATGAATAAAGCGGGGGACGGACATAAGCCCATACGACCACAAGCCCCTACGCTCATTTTTATACACGAGGACATAAGCCCCTATGCATTTTTTCACACAAGGACATAAGCCCCTACGCATATTTTTACACTAGGACATAAGCCCCTATGCATGTTTTGTTTGTACTGTTCTATGTTTTCTTCAATTATTAAATTGTTAATTAAGAAATAATTATTGTACAAACTGTTCTTTTGTATCTACTGTTTATTTGTTACAAATATGCATTAATTTCAGGTTTAAATTAGTAAATTGGAAGATAATTAGTCGGCAAACTGCTTAATAGTGTCAATTATCATGTATTGTGGTGACTATCTGTTTGTAACATGTCCCTAAAACACTCATTTTGTTCATAGATACTTGTTATAAATATAATAATTATTTATTATTATGTTGTGTCCCATTTGATATTTAATTACAACTGAAAAAATTAAACTTGTAGACACTGGTACATGGCCGAGTTGTTCATGATCAAAACAAACATGCATAGGGGCTTATGTTCTAGTGTAAAATATATGTAATGTTTATGTCCTAGTGTAAAAAAAATATGTAGGGGTTTATGTCCTAGTGTAAAAAAATGCGTATGGGCTTATGTCCTCACGTATAAAAATGAGCGTAGGGGCTTATGTCCGTAGGGGCTTTTATCCTACACTCGAATAAAGCTCCTTTCGCCGATATTTTACATTCAACCATCGGCGAAAGTAGGCTATAATGTAACTAAGTTGGTATGGTAAAGCTCCTTTCGCCGATATTTTACATTCTACCCTACTGTCGACGAAAGGAGGCAATACTAGCGACGAATTTTTCACTTTTTGCATAAAATCATGAAATTTCCTGCATTTTCAGCTTTTAAAATCAAAAGTAAACGAATAAAATTTTAACCGTTACATCATTAAAAAAATAGCATGAATTACACAATATATTTAAAAGAACTTCCAGACTACCCTTAAATAATACCTGAACTTTGAAGACCAGTCGTGATATAGTTGCATCCACCCCCCACCCCAAGGATGGGCCGGGATTTTACTTTTAAGTTGTCAAAACCCCGCTCATCCACGGCCCTGCGGGGACAGGTGATAGTAAAATCTCCAGTATTTCCCCATCCCATAACAACTAAATATTGTCCCCGGTGAATTGGTTCGGAGAAAAAAATCCAACATTTCTCCGGCCGTGCGGGGGAAGCTGAAAGGTAAAAACATGTACGGACGTTTCGCCGGCTTTCCTTCGCCAATCCCCGGGGTGGGGTCGTAGATGCAACTGATTGGTGTATTACACAGGCTATGCATGGTTATATCTAAGACAGAAGTGTTCACAGGTTCAGGTAATTTTTTAAAATAAATAATAAAAATCTTGCAAATTGTTGCACCCTTACGTTTTAGAAAAATTATTTGAACACGCGAAAATTGACAATTCAAATGTGCCCCTTATGATTAAGTTTTTCTTTGAAAACCAGACAGGCTTGATATTATCAAAATTTCATAATCAGTAATAACAATAAAAAAATATCAATAAGAAATTTAAGTTCTAAAAAAATGTCATTTTTTTAAATCTGTTAATTAATTCAAACGCTGTGGTGACACTGATCAAGGGACACAGACATCTTGATCCGCATCATTCAGACGTTGTAAAACATACATCTGAATGATTAGATCAAGTGGACCTGGAGATTACACAGCAGGGGGCACATGGACATGGAGATTGATTACACAATAGGGGGCACATTTTGTTGCCCTCGCTTCCGGAATATGTAATATACAGGGTTATGTGTCACAAAATATCGATCCATAGCCATATCGATTGGTAATATTTTAAGGATTTTAAAAATCAAAGCACTGAAAGTACTGATGTGTGGCGTACTGATCAAATAAAGGCTGCATCAACATGCTGTGTCAGAGTTCTGATAAGCCCAGATTCACTCGAATGTTTGTGCTGCTCTCAAGACACCAAGCGCCGGTGTCAAGATGAGTGACTGGGTAGTCTCCATACAACTGAATACAGTGGGAATTAAAACACAACAAACGAGATGGTCGTCCCCCATGCTATAGAAACAGGACTAAGTAGAAATATGTTAGGAAAATAAAATAAAGGGAGGTAATTAATAAAATAGAACCAGAGTTCAATAGAAGAAAAATATAAGAAAATTATATCAATGGTTATATCATGACTTCTTTTGGTTGAAGGAAATAATTCAAGAATGGAACCAGATAGAATTATGTTTTCATGTCACAGCACTTCTCCTAGATGTCATATACATAATTATATATTTAAAGTCGATCAATTGAATTTAGGTGGACAAGTGGTCCAGTGCACAGGTCCGTGGAAAGTGTCCCAGGGCATCCTTATATACCTAATATAATATTATATTAGGTATATAAGGATGCCCTAGGACACTTTTCACGGACCTGTGGTCCAGTGGTAAGGGCTATTGACTACTGATATGAAGGTTGTCCCTACTCCCGACGGATCAAGAGCAGAAATATTTTCGGAGTAACATAACTAAACGTACGAACAGACTTTCGGACCATACTCAGCGTAAATGAATAATTACCACCCTATTGACAACTTTCAATCATAACCATGTATTTGTTATTACTTGCATAGTCAAACAGAGCTCGTAAAGTGATTACCAGGGAGCTTACATAAATAAATATTAATTGCAAGATAAATACTTTTATGTAAGTACCGTTCGTACCGTTTTCAGAATTTATATACGTCCCAGTACGGTACGGGTTTTTAGCACTATATTTTTTCTTCACGACTAGCCGTTCTCATGCTTGAAATCTACTGCGAAGAAAAACATTTTAAACGCGCATTTATCGTTGAAATTTGTAATTAACGCTTTGGAACAACTATACGTAGAACTATTTCAGCTCCCCGCCACCAGTGAAAACATGCTGTTTCTATTTATAGCATCAATGTTTGTAAACAACATAATTAATTAGGTCATCGTCTACAACGTTCAGCGGCGGAGTGATTTTAATTAAAACCGTGGGATTACTTTCTCTGTCTAAGACTCTTGGCGGTTAACAGGCCTTTGGTAGTAGGAATATAGTCCATGCGGAATGATTTGCTATAAATATCCTGTAAAAATAAAAGTCTGATATAATTGTTGGTCTTAATATTAATAAATGTTGTTAATGTAAATAAATCGGGTTCAATGATACGTGTAACCTGTGTAGCATGCTTGTAATATTGTTCAAATCATAGAACTATTTATTGGCGTAGGCATAAAGGCGTTAAATTGGTAGTAAAGCTGAAAGACGGTTATTACTTTGTGTGGCGTTTACTTAGTTTAATTATGCCCTTTGTTGTTTTTTACATATAAAGTATTCTGTGTGCAACTTCTTCTACATTTCGTAAGGGAATTCGACAAAACTTTCACAGAATAACTGGTATGATGTCCCCCAGCGCATATTGTCAGGATTTTTTTATTCGACCTTTTTTGACAGAGTTAATGCCCTTTGTTATTTTTTTACAAATTCCTCATGGCATTTTGTCAAAACTTTTACAGAAATACAGTTATGAGGTGTACTAGCGGATATCGTCAGGGTTTTTCATTTCGGCCATTTTTGAAAGAATTTTGGCCCTTTGTTGATTTTTTACCTATTAATTAACTTCTGTGTGCAACTGCTCCTACATTTCTTAAGGAATTTTGATGAAACTTTGATTCATTCATTTTTTATGTGTTATGATATTCGGTTGTTTTGACATTATATTTCTGTTGGCAACAGCAAGTTTGCCAATTGTCAGGGATTTGGCAACAGCCTTGTGTTCGTCAATTTTCATGGACTAATGCTCCAACATATGTTTCAAATGCTCCATCATTCTTCAGAGGATTTAAACCTAACTTTAACAGTCCTACTGTGTTAAGGTATCTTTAGTGGTCATCTTTATGAAGCTTTCGTGATAAATATTTGTCGCCGTTTACCTCAATTTTTCCTTCGGTGGGGATATGGCTGTCAGTGACTGCTTCTTATTAAATTTTGAATAAAAACCTTTTTCCAACCTTCTATAAAATCAGGCTTGATATTATCAAAATTGCAATGTTACATAATCAGTTACATTGTTAGTCATTTTTAAAACATAAACCATGTTCAATACTGGGCCACATGGCGTCAAAATAATGTAGCATCATACAAATGCCGCCCATTATTCGATGGTATGCACTGTACTGAATTGGGCGCTTGGATGTCAACAGTCCGCATTTTAATTGTTAATAATATTGTTTTAAGCTAGAGGTAGACAAGTCAGGATAACAAATTGTCATTTGATTGTTTTTCTTCATCCTGATGTTAATCATTAACAAATGGTGTCATTGTATTTCAAATGAGATAACGTATACAAAGTTGTTTCTATTTGTCAATGTCCCATGGTTGCAATGATATGCCCTAATAATTATCTAAGGTGTCCCAGTTTTGGGTTACAATCGGACGATTTAAAAGTAGTATACGTCATAAAATATGGCCCAAAACATTGATATAAATTTATGTGAAAAAAAATTGAACAGCATACTGTATATGCAACAAGTACGAGGGGTGTTCGAAAAGAAATGAACTTGGCTTTATTGACTGGACCGATTTCAATGAAACTCAAAGAAAATATTGAATCTTCGCTACAAGATGCACATCTTCTTATTAAGTTCAAGATTAAAATAATGGTTTATGGTCTACCAAAGGTACAACATAAATTTTTTATGCATTTCAGTATGGCTGATCGCACAGGCTTCCTGGGAACGTACCTTCGCTATACACATTTGTGATTTAAGTCTAGGAGCTTAAAACTAGTCGCATGTGACTAGATCGAAAGAATGGACTTTTCAATGAAACAAACTTTACACTTTTCACTAAAACACTGCTGCACAGTTTCTTGTGAAAGGGACATAATGCTTAGTTTCATTAACAAATCGACGATATATTAAATATTTCTCAAGATTTCCTGGACAGACTATCTGGAGAACCATCTAGTTGCATATTAACTCATTGGTTCGCGTATTCGCCTTAGTGGGAGGAAAATCAAATTCACAATCTTCTTCACAGAATAAGTGTGATTAACAAATACAGACTTCCTCGAATTTCAGGAATCAAATATATAATATTTCTGTTCCAGTTTTGGTAAATGATAGTGAGGCTTCGTTTCATCCTCTGTTACTCAGGTAAAACAAATTATGAAAATGTGAAGGGTTTATACTTTTTGGCATTTAAAATAACCACGTAGTGAGTATGTTATTCATGTGATACAAATGTTTTTTATTTCAAGAATGTTATTCCAAATGACGTGAAAGTGGGATAAACCCAAGCACGTGCGATCAGATAACTTTAAGACGGTCAATATTGCAGATGCGAGACGAGATATCCAACTTTTTATCAACGTTCTGTTTGGTGGTTGGTGTTTATAAATATTTTAATATATGATTAAACGAACTTTTGTTGACGTTCACTGACGTGTAAATACCCGATCTTCAGGTGTACTCTGAATAAAGCATCGAATGGGCATTATATTAAATGCATGCCTGAAGATCAGGTGTTTCCGCGTCAGTGAACGTCAACAAAAGTACGTTAATCCTATATTAAGATATTTATAATAGTATATGCTCCACATAAACAGCCCAGTTCAGATTCGTCCATTCAGTTGTATCCGCCAAGGTCATATTATAAATGAGCCGTACTCCAGGAAAACCGGGCTTACTGTATAATGACATTGTACAACATGTATTGTAATTATACAATAAGATATAGAAAAATGTCTAAAATGAGAAAAAAACCTCGTGTCCTTTGATTTCATGTTCAAGCAATTGGATAGTATAGTACTATACTTAACAACTTTTCCAAGTCCTCATTTTCAATGATAAGTTACTTTTTTGTTATAAATAGTAAAGTGCCAGGATTTCTCAAGTGAATTTTATACATTACAGTCCAAGTAATCCGTGTCAGAAACTGGCCATATGTCACATGGTTTGTTCGATCCGAGATGCACATGCGTTTTTTGTTTTTCTGCATCCAAGCAGTTACACATGCATGGAATTTGTTCCAAACACTTCCAGCGTATGTCCAAAGGGTCATCGCTTTTGAAAAACATTCGAAAATCAATCATGATGTCACAGTTATGAGTCAACTGATGTCATAAAAGAGACGTCACGTGACGTCTGTACGATGCATAGTGTTATTTTCTGCAGACTTGCTAAAAAAAGTACTTAAAACATCACTGGTTGATTGATATTTAACGTAAACGTGTTCATGAGTAAATAATGAAAGATTAACTTATTGTTTGCCAGATTTATAATGATGGTTGTGAGAGAGTTTTGTATTGAAGTGACGTTATGACGTAAAATCGCGCTATTCGGAGACGTGTCTATAAATAGCGTTCACACGTTAAAATCACTGAGTCGATACATTCAACAATGCTTACGACTCGTATCAATGACCGCAAGTGGAAAAATCAGATTACACAGTGATAATCAAATATATCAAAATATGTATTTGTGACTTTTACCTCCCTTTTTCGATATGTTAAACTTGCTTTAATTTTATAAATGCATATCAAAGTCAAAATTTTGTTATACAATTTTGCAAACTGATAATTGACGCGTAATATAGCCAAATTTCATGGATATATAAACTTGATTGACAAAAATATCTACGAAAATATAAGTGAGGACTCAGAAAAGTTGCTAAGTATATTTAGCTTCAAGTTTTCTTTAAATTTGTGTCAAAAACTTCTGTCGTTACTATGGTAATCTTTTTCTAAAAAGTACTCATATCAAGTAAAACAAGGGTAAACTGGCCAAAACCATTGCTATTTTTCTCTGTAAGCAAACACTCACAAATTGGACACATTTTATTAAAGTAGGAATATCATTCTAGAATGTGCCACAATTTTAAAAGTTTACGTCAAAATTTTATCAGATACTGTTCACTGTTCTAACCATATATTATCAACATTTTCACTATTTTGTCACTAAGCACGGTCTTCCTGGAGAACGGCTCAAATATATACTAGATGCATGTGAGAAGTATGAGTCAGATCCTCCTGCAAATCGGTCACTCAATGTGAAAAGACTAGTCTATCATCACTGTCCAAATTAACTCGCTTTCAATATCAGGCTCTATCAGCATCGTGTGCATCAGTGGAGAGACTTGTCTCAAGTGCAGGCAAAGTATTTCTCCCTGAGTGATAAAGACTGGTACAGTAAGCTTTTATGTTTAAAATAAATCAAGACTTTGTAAAACGGATGTTTGTGAAGTAAAGGGGTGTTCAAGTGTATTTCTTATTATATTTTTTTCAAATTTTGAACCTCGTATTGTAAGATGTACATGAATGAACTTTTAAAACTAATTTAATCACTCAGCATACTTTTATATTGTTATCATCTTTAAGCCTTTGCTGTTCTGAGCCATCATAAATTAACTCACAGTGTTTTTTAGTCTTGCGCCTCGTACTCGGGATAATTACCAGGGTTGTTTTTGCTTTTAATAGTTAATAGGGGATTAAATAGCCAGCGAAGCTGGCTATTGTAAATACCCATACCAATAATGTCCACGTGCGTATCTTTGTCGAGTCTCTGCAGGTACTAATGCTTTCAGAAAAAGTTATTTCCGGTAAAAAATTCCAGGCAGTTTTCCGAGGTGAATGGTCCTTCGAAAAAAAAAAAATAGTAATCTGTAAACGGTTGCCCCCTATCATTTTCTTTCGAATTATCACCATCTTTAAAAATATTCAATAAATAAAACAAACTATTTAAATAAGCAAAGGGAAGTAAGAAATACGCTACTGTACTGGATACACGGCGCCAATACAAGACGTGATGTAATGACGTCACAAATAACAGGAAATGACGTCATACCAAAAGTACGTCAAATAGACTCATGACGTTACGTTGCAATGTATAACAAATCAGTATAATATAGGTAAAACTCCAGGTTAGGAATGCCTACACTTATTCCAAACAAAAACCACAGATACATAGCCAATTTAAAATTTTGAATAATTATTATTTCTGGTCTTAAATTTAAAGAGGAAAAGTGATCAGTTGCTGATCAATAAATATCTTTGTATAGGCATATTGTTTAACATCTAAATTCAACTCATATTTGGTCAGTTTCTATCTGAAACATAGCTTAGCAGATATCCAATGTGTATTTAATCCCTCATTTAGGCGATGCCTTAGTTCATATTACGTTTTGAAATAATTGTATCCGGGTATTTTACTGCCCTTACACCCCTAAATTCCGTATATTTAGACTTCGGAAACAGCCTGTTTGATTAGAAACACTTTTTATGAGCCACAAATTCAACCTAGTTTCTTTTACCAATTGTTTTCAATTAAGATTGTTTAAACTTAAAATAATTTAGTATTTATTGACGTTTGATAGTGCTAACCCAATTCAATTGTCCTCGTAAATCACATAATAAACGTTATTATTTTCAAAAACAAAAACAAACATAATTGAATCGAACACAGCCGACAGACTTCCGGTGTAAATTGTTTTCATCGACTACCACAGAATATTCGTTGAAAACCCAAATGCTGTAGTACTGGATACTACAAGAAACAAACATGTCTACCGTAGATCTTGCTAAACAACCGATACATGACAATAAAACGTAAGTTTCACCTGACTATAACTGGATTACAGTCTTTCTTTCTCATTCTTCCATGTAGGTTGATTCTATTGGCAATAAAGAACTTGAAACCCATAAGCTATTGGGTATAAAGAACTTTAAATGTTTGATATAACGTGTTAAATCTTTCCGGAATGTTGGCTAATTAAATAATCTTATATTTTATTGAATAAATTTCGTATTTTAAACGTTTCACAAAAAATAAGTTTGTTTACAGGTATGTCGTAAAAGTCAGACAAATTACGGTAATACATGTGACTGGTTCCAAATCTGAAGAAAACTTGATAATATAATGTACTTTGCGAATGAAAAACATGAGTAGGTATGATATAGGGTATAGAGAACTTGGTGGTACCAGGTACAGGTGTTATATTAAGTATAAAGAACTTGGTGGTACCAGATACAGGTGGGATATTGGGTATAAAGAACTTTGGGATACCTTATATAGGTGGGATAATGGGTATAGAGAACTTGGGGTGTCTTATACAGGTGGGATAATGGGTATAGAGAACTTGGGGTGTCTTATACAGGTGGGATAATGGGTATAGAGAACTTGGGGTGTCTTATACAGGTGGGATAATGGGTATAGAGAACTTGGGGTGTCTTATACAGGTGGGATAATGGTTATAAAGAACTTTGGGTGTCTTATATAGTTGGGATAATGGGTTTAAAGAACTTTAGGTACCTTATATAGTTGGGATTATGGGTATAAAGAACTTTGAGTTACCTTGTACAGGTTGGATAATGGCTATAAAGAACTTTGGGTGTCTTATATAGTTGGGATAATAGGTATAAAGAACTTTGGGTACCAGGTACAGGTGGGATATTGGGTATAAAGAACTTGTTGGTACCTTATACATGTGGGATAATGGGTATAAAGAACTTGTTGGTACCTTATACAGGTGGGATAATGGGTATTGAGAACTTATGGTAACTTATACAGGTTGGATAATGGGTATAAAGAACTTTGGGTGTCTTATACAGGTGGGATAATAGGTATAGAGAACTTGGGGTGTCTTATACAGGTGGGATAATGGGTATAAAGAACTTTGGGTGTCTTATACAGGTGGGATAATAGGTATAGAGAACTTGGGGTGTCTTATACAGGTGGGATAATGGTTATAGAGAACTTTGGGTGTCTTATACAGGTGGGATAATGGGTATAGAGAACTTGGGGTGTCTTATACAGGTGGGATAATGGTTATAAAGAACTTTGGGTGTCTTATACAGGTGGGATAATGGGTATAGAGAACTTGTGGTAACTTATACAGGTGGGATAATGGGTATAAAGAAATTTGGGTGTCTTATGCAGGTGGGATAATGGGTATAGAGAACTTAGGGTGTCTTATACAGGTGGGATAATGGGTATAAAGAACTTTGGGTGTCTTATACAGGTGGGATAATGGGTATAGAGAACTTGTGGTAACTTATACAGGTGGGATAATGGGTATAAAGAACTTTGGGTGTCTTATACAGGTGGGATAATGGGTATAGAGAACTTGGGGTGTCTTATACAGGTGGGATAATGGGTTTAAAGAACTTTAGGTACCTTATATAGTTGGGATTATGGGTATAAAGAACTTTGAGTTACCTTATACAGGTGGGATAATGGCTATAAAGAACTTTGGGTGTCTTATATAGTTGGGATAATAGGTATAAAGAACTTTGAGTACCAGGAAAAGGTGGGATATTGGGTATAAAGAACTTGTTGGTACCTTATACAGGTGGGATAATGGGTATAAAGAACTTGTTGGTACCAGATACAGGTGGGATAATGGGTATAAAGAACTAGTTGGTACCAGGTACAGGTGGGATATTGGGTATAAAGAACTTGTTGGTACCCGATACAGGTGGGATAATGGGTATAAAGAACTTGTCGGTACCCGATACAGGTGGGATAATGGGTATTGAGAACTTATGGTAACTTATACAGGTGGGATAATGGGTATAAAGAACTTTGGGTGTCTTATACAGGTGGGATAATAGGTATAGAGAACTTGGGGTGTCTTATACAGGTGGGATAATGGTTATAGAGAACTTGGGGTGTCTTATACAGGTGGGATAATGGGTATAAAGAACTTTGGGTACCTTATACATGTGGGATAATGGGTATATAGAACTTGGGGTGTCTTATACAGGTGGGATAATGGTTATAGAGAACTTGGGGTGTCTTATACAGGTTGGATAATGGGTATAGAGAACTTAGGGTGTCTTATACAGGTGGGATAATGGGTATAGAGAACTTTGGGTACCTTATACAGGTTGGATAATGGGTATAAAGAACTTTGGGTACCTTATACAGGTGGGATAATGGGTATAGAGAACTTGGGGTGTCTTATACAGGTGGGATAATGGTTATAGAGAACTTGGGGTGTCTTATACAGGTGGGATAATGGGTATAGAGAACTTGGGGTGTCTTATACAGGTGGGATAATGGGTATAGAGAACTTGGGGTGTCTTATACAGGTTGGATAATGGGTATAAAGAACTTTGGGTACCTTATACAGGTTGGATAATGGGTATAGAGAACTTGGGGTGTCTTATACAGGTGGGATAATGGGTATAGAGAACTTTGGGTGTCTTATACAGGTGGGATAATGGGTATAGAGAAAACTTTGGGTGTCTTATACAGGTGGGATAATGGGTATAGAGAACTTGGGGTGTCTTATACAGGTGGGATAATGGGTATAAAGAACTTTGGGTACCTTATACAGGTTGGATAATGGGTATAGAGAACTTGGGGTGTCTTATACAGGTGGGATAATGGGTAAAGAGAACTTGGGGTGTCTTATACAGGTGGGATAATGGGTATAAAGAACTTTGGGTGTCTTATACAGGTGGGATAATGGGTATAGAGAACTGGGGGTGTCTTATACAGGTGGGATAATGGGTATAAAGAACTTGGGGTGTCTTATACAGGTGGGATAATGGGTATAAAGAACTTGGGGTGTCTTATACAGGTGGGATAATAGGTATAAAGAAGTTTGGGTGTCTTATACAGGTGGGATAATGGGTATAAAGAACTTGGGGTGTCTTATACAGGTGGGATAATGGGTATAAAGAACTTGGGGTGTCTTATACAGGTTGGATAATGGTTATAGAGAACTTGGGGTGTCTTATACAGGTGGGATAATGGGTATAGAGAACTTTGGGTACCTTATACATGTGGGATAATGGGTATAAAGAACTTGGGGTGTCTTATACAGGTGGGATAATGGGTATAGAGAACTTTGGGTACCTTATACAGGTGGGATAATGGGTATAAAGAACTTGGGGTGTCTTATACAGGTGGGATAATGGGTATAAAGAACTTGGGGTGTCTTATACAGGTTGGATGATGGTTATGGAGAACTTGGGGTGTCTTATACAGGTGGGATAATGGGTATAGAGAACTTTGGGTACCTTATACATGTGGGATAATGGGTATAAAGAACTTGGGGTGTCTTATACAGGTGGGATAATGGGTATAGAGAACTTTGGGTACCTTTTACAGGTCGGATAATGGGTATAAAGAACTTGGGGTGTCTTATACAGGTGGGATAATGGGTATAAAGAACTTGGGATGTCTTATACAGGTTGGATAATGGGTATAGAGAACTTTCGGTGTCTTATACAGGTGGGATAATGGGTATAGAGAACTTTGGGTACCTTATACATGTGGGATAATGGGTATAGAGAACTTAGGGTGTCTTATACAGGTGGGATAATGGGTATAAAGAACTTGGGGTGTCTTATACAGGTGGGATAATGGGTATAAAGAACTTTGGGTGTCTTATACAGGTGGGATAATGGGTATAAAGAACTTGGGGTGTCTTATACAGGTGGGATAATAGGTATAAAGAAGTTTGGGTGTCTTATACAGGTGGGATAATGGGTATAAAGAACTTGGGGTGTCTTATACAGGTGGGATAATGGGTATAAAGAACTTGGGGTGTCTTATACAGGTTGGATAATGGGTATAGAGAACTTTCGGTGTCTTATACAGGTGGGATAATGGGTATAGAGAACTTTGGGTACCTTATACATGTGGGATAATGGGTATAGAGAACTTTGGGTGTCTTATACAGGTGGGATAATGGGTATAAAGAACTTGGGGTGTCTTATACAGGTTAAATAATGGGTATAAAGAACTTGGGGTGTCTTATACAGGTGGGATAATGGGTATAGAGAACTTGGGGTGTCTTATACAGGTGGGATAATGGGTATAAAGAACTTGGGGTGTCTTATACAGGTGGAATAATGGGTATAGAGAACTTTGGGTGTCTTATACAGGTTGGATAATGGGTATAGAGAACTGGGGGTGTCTTATACAGGTGGGATAATGGGTATAGAGAACTTTGGGTGTCTTATACAGGTTGGATAATGGGTATAGAGAACTGGGGGTGTCTTATACAGGTGGGATAATGGGTATAGAGAACTTTGGGTGTCTTATACAGGTGGGATAATGGGTATAGAGAACTTGGGGTGTCTTATACAGGTGGGATAATGGGTATAGAGACCTTTGGGTGTCTTATACAGGTGGGATAATGGGTATAGAGAACTTGGGGTGTCTTATACAGGTGGGATAATGGGTATAGAGAACTCTGGGTGTCTTATACAGGTGGGATAATGGGTATAGAGAACTTGGGGTGTCTCATACAGGTGGGATAATGGGTATAGAGAACTCGGGGTGTCTTATACATGTGGGATAATGGGTATAGAGAACTTTGGGTGTTTTATAGAGGTGGGATAATTGGTATAGAGAACTTTGGGTACCTTATACATGTGGGATAACGGCTATAAAGAACTTTGGGTACATTATATAGTTGGGATAATCAACAAGTGTTTGTTATTATGTTAAATTATGTCTTATATACGGTATGTCTTACAACGCAGAAAAGATCAAAGTCCATAAATAATACAATGCAGCATAAGAAGCATAAGTAGCACATTTTTCATGAGCACAGGTAAGCATTTGATTTTAGTGTGCCCCCCCCCCCCCTCCCCTCCACAAATCTTTTGTGTTGAAATCCTCAACAAACAGTTGGGATGTAATTTCTTCCAACTTACACATATTAAAACAAGTTCAATATGTAATTGATTTTAGGTTAGAAACCAACCAAAAATAATGCAATAAAAAAGGGGGGTCATGTATCTTCTAAGGAAGTTTTTGTCCTTCAAACACGGTCTATCCGTTTTTACGCATGTGCGGATTTATAAGTTCTGGGTTTTACCCTAGTCTACTTTCACTTTGGTATCAAGAACAAAAAAGCGGAATAATACAAATATTACAGTTTTACTACACGACATGCATATTAACCAACCATTTAAACTCAATTTCATCATTCAACTCCACATTGGTCAAGAGAAATATCTCCATTTACAGGCAAACCAAAGTTTTTTTAAGGACTACTTGAGTGTATCACCACTTGGTCCACGGAGGCATTTAGTGGAATGAAGGACTTTTTGCTGGGTCAATTGTAACCTGCGTTACAGCCTTTTGTTACTTATAATATATACCCAAGGACACATTTTCGATTTATTTTATTATATAGCTACATATTTTGTTTATAATACATTTCATCCAATGCAGCTGGCCTGTATTTGGTTAAAATCATGTTATTTGGTAAATACTTTCATGGACTCCAAACTTATAGCATAAAATGAAGGTGAAAAGATTAATGGACATCTAATCCAATTAATTGTACATATAATTCAATATATGTTTTATTTCAGGATTTTGTGCTGCTGTGTGGATATGAAGCATGCTTAAATGTGTCTCCTTTATTGATACAACTTCAACTACAACAAGTACTACATTTTTTAGTAGTTATTGACATCGTTCATTGTTATCAAGATGTTTTTCTGTTTTATATTTTCTATTTAGTATAGCAGTGTTTCCTTTTACCTTTTTAATTGTACACATACTTTCTTTAAAGAGTTCATAGATTTGGCTTAGTGCAAGCACCAATATGGATTCATTTTTTCATATGTCCTAAAATATTGGGTGAATTTTTGTCAACACTATCATGGCCCCTGATTGACTTAGCTTTTTATGGACATGGCTTTCACGGGGGGGCATAAGTGTTTATTGAACGCAGTCTTGTTATGCTTGTTAACATAGGACGTAACACTGGGTTATCGTTGAACTAAATAATAACAATAGTGTCGTCCTTCCCTTATTGTTTTGACATATTGATAATATTATATCCATAATTTATGGAGACGAAGTTATGATCAGTTATCAGTCTACATGCAAGGTTGACCTACCTACTGGTTTAGTTGCTAAGACTGCAAGTAAAAATATGATTTTTTATGTTTAAAGCTAAAACTTCCCATTCACTTTTTTACAATATGTTTTAACAAAGGGTCACAGAATTTGCCGAAAATGACTAAACTGCTGTCCATGCATTTAGACTGACACCAACTGATTCTTGTATGACACCAGCTGATTCTTGTATGACACCAGCTGATTCTTGCATGACACCAGCTGATTCTTGCATGACATCAACTGATTCCTGTATGACACCAGCTGATTCTTGTATGACACCACCTGATTCTTGTATGACACCAGCTGATTCTTGTATGACATCAACTGATTCTTGCATGACATCAACTGATTCTTGCATGACACCAGCTGATTCTTGTATGACACCAGCTGATTCTTGTTTGACATCAACTGATTCCTGTATGACACCAGCTGATTCTTGCATGACACCAGCTGATTCTTGTATGACACCAGCTGATTCTTGCATGACATCAACTGATTCTTGCATGACATCAACTGATTCCTGTATGACATCAACTGATTCTTGCATGACATCAACTGATTCTTGCATGACATCAACTGATTCCTGTATGACACCAGCTGATTCTTGTATGACACCAGCTGATTCTTGTATGACACCAGCTGATTCTTGTATGACACCAACTGATTCTTGCATGACATCAACTGATTCCTGTATGACATCAACTGATTCCTGTATGACATCAACTGACTCCTGTATGACATCAACTGACTTGTGTATGACATCAACTGACTTGTGTATGACATCAACTGACTTGTGTATGACATCTACTGACTTGTGTATGATATCAACTGACTTGTGTATGACATCAACTGACTTGTGTATGACATCAACTGACTTGTGTATGACATCAACTGACTTGTGTATGATATCAACTGACTTGTGTATGATATCATCTGACTCTTGTATGACATTAATGTACTCTTTTATGACATCAACTGACTCTTGTTTGGCATTAACTGACTCTTTTATGATATCAACTGATTCTTGTATGACATTAACTGACTTGTGTATGGCATCAACTGACTCTTTAATGGCATCAACTGATTCTTGTATGACATCAACTGACTTGTGTATGGCATCAACTGACTCTTGAATGGCATCAACTGACTCGTGTATGACATCAACTGACTCCCTATTGACAGCATTTGACCCTGATGACTCAGACATGCGCTGACTGACTGGCATCCTGCTAGTAGCCAATACCAACTGACTTTCTGACACCCACAAAGCCTTCTTAAATTTATTAAAGCTGAAAATCTCCTGTCATGTTTAATTTTGTTATAATCATTGAGGATCTATCTGGAGTTGACAATTGTTAAACTATTATGTGTGAAGTAAGTTCTAGAACTGATATTAAGTGAGCCTCTGGTATTTTAAGAAGATTTCCTCAATTAATTGAATATAATTGTGTAATTGTCTCAAATGACAATGGTCAAGTGTTAGATTCTTTTTATCATTTGTCATATGTAATAAGAAGGTATGCATAAGTTCTCTGTTGAACAAACAGACTCTTTTTGATAAAGTTCTATATTTATCTCATAAATAATGTGATATACCATGTGATAACAAATGACAGAACATGTTCTCCAACACGTGTGATAACAAATCCCTGAAAACGGCTTTAATTTGTTATTTCTGACTCTGTACCATGATAATGTGATCAAAAGAATCTGTAATTTGTTGTCTTTGAGATAAACATTACTTAAACTTGTCACAAAAACAAATTATTAAGCTCACCAAAAGCCACCAAAACTCACTAAATAACTTGTGTTTTTAAGACTCAAATTAAGAAATGTTGATCTCCAAAGACAAATCCTGACAGATCCTATATATGTACCCTTTGGTTCTTAATCACCCTCTGCTAGATGCTAGTTGGCTTAGTAACATATTAGCAAGGTGAGTGGTGTTGTGCACGTACATAAGAACCATTAGCCAGGCACTGTAAGCACAATACATCCTGGGGGTTCCAACTAGTATAGCTAGTAAACTGTTCAAAGGGCTAAATTGAAGATAACGAAAACATCTATTCTAAACAAAGTGTATAGAAGTGATAATAAAAAGTTGGCAAAACATGCATATGCCTTACCTAGCTTTGTACTTAGTATACCTATGTGACAAGCAGCCAACAGGCATATAAGGAATGAAAAGGGAAGGCAGCACTCAACCAGCCAAACTACAAGGAGATGTGCCTACACATAACCCAAATAAATTATGAAAAGCCCAAGTCCCCTCGGCAAAAATGCTGGATGACCCAATCCAACAAAGAAGTAACCAAAAAAAAACCGTCAAACCAACACTCCAGGCTCCATGGGGAGATTATTTATTTCCTGTGGGTGTGGCTGCCAAGATCTACCTGCACCACACAGACGAGGGTTGACCCATGACCTCTAAATCCAATCTGTACCTGGTAACACCAAGTTCTTTATACCCAATATCCCACCTGTAACTGATCCTACCAAGTTCTTTATACTCAATATCCCACCTGTACCTGACCCTACCAAGTTCTTTATACCCAATATCCCACCTGTACCTGGTACCACCAAGTTCTTTATACCCACCTGTACCTGATCCTACCAAGTTCTTTATACCCACTATCCCACCTGTAACTGATCCTACCAAGTTGTTTATACCCACTATCCCACCTGTACCTGACCCTACCAAGTTCTTTATACCCAATATCCCACCTGTACCTGACCCTACCAAGTTCTCTATACCCAATATCCCACCTGTAACTGACCCTACCAAGTTCTTTATACCCAATATCCCACCTGTAACTGGTACCACCAAGTTCTCTATACCCAATATCCCACCTGTACCTGGTACCACCAAGTTCTTTATACCCACTATCCCACCTGTACCTGACCCTACCAAGTTCTTTATACCCAATATCTCACCTGTACCTGACCCTACCAAGTTCTTTATACCCAATATCCCACCTGTACCTGATCCTACCAAGTTCTTTATACCCAATATCCCACCTGTACCTGACCCTAGCAAGTTCTTTATACCCAATATCCAACCTGTACCTGACCCTACCAAGTTCTTTATACCCAATATCCCACCTGTACCTGACCCTACCAAGTTCTTTATACCCAATATCCCACCTGTACCTGACCCTACCAAGTTCTTTATACCCACTATCCCACCTGTACCTGACCCTACCAAGTTCTTTATACCCAATATCCCACCTGTACCTGACCCTACCAAGTTCTTTATACCCAATATCCCACCTGTACCTGGTACCACCAAGTTCTTTATACCCACTATCCCACCTGTACCTGGTACCACCAAGTTCTTTATACCCAATATCCCACCTGTACCTGATCCTACCAAGTTCTTTATATCCACTTTCCCACCTGTACCTGACCCTACCAAGTTCTTAATACCCTATATCCCACCTGTTCCTGACCCTACCAAGTTCTTTATACCCACTATCCCACCTGTAACTGATCTTACCAAGTTCTTTATACCCACTATCCCACCTGTACCTGACCCTACCAAGTTCTTTATACCCAATATCCCACATGTACCTGGGCCTAGCAAGTTCTTTATACCCAATATCCCACCTGTACCTGACCCTACCAAGTTCTTTATACCCACTATCCCACCTGTACCTGGTACCACCAAGTTCTTTATACCCAATATCCCACCTGTACCTGATCCTACCAAGTTCTTTATATCCACTATCCCACCTGTACCTGACCCTACCAAGTTCTTAATACCCTATATCCCACCTGTTCCTGACCCTACCAAGTTCTTTATACCCACTATCCCACCTGTAACTGATCTTACCAAGTTCTTTATACCCACTATCCCACCTGTACCTGACCCTACCAAGTTCTTTATACCCAATATCCCACCTGTACCTGGGCCTAGCAAGTTCTTTATACCCAATATCCCACCTGTACCTGACCCTACCAAGTTCTTTATACCCACTATCCCATCTGTACCTGACCCTACCAAGTTCTTTATACCCAATATCCACCTGTACCTGGGCCTAGCAAGTTCTTTATACACACTATCCCACCTGTACCTGACCCTACCAAGTTCTTTATACCCAATATCCCACCTGTAACTGATCCTACCAAGTTCTTTATACCCACTATCCCACCTGTACCTGGTACCACCAAGTTCTTTATACCCAATATCCCACCTGTACCTGATCCTACCAAGTTCTTTATACCCATTATCCCACCTGTACCTGACCCTACCAAGTTCTTTATACCAAATATCCCACCTGTACCTGACCCTACCAAGTTCTTTATACCCAATATCCCACCTGCACCTGATCCTACCAAGTTCTTTATACCCAATATCCCATCTGTACCTGGTACCACCAAGTTCTTTATATCCACAATCACACCTGTATCTGGTACCACCAAGTTCTTTATACCCACTATCCCACCTGTACCTGATCCTACCAAGTTCTTTATACCCAATATCCCACCTGTACCTGATCCTTCCAAGTTCTTTATACCCAATATCCCACCTGTCCCTGACCCTACCAAGTTCTTTATACCCAATATCCCACCTGTAACTGATCCTACCAAGTTCTTTATACCCAATATCCCACCTGTACCTGATCCTTCCAAGTTCTTTATACCCAATATCCCACCTGTACCTGATCCTACCAAGTTCTTTATACCCACTATCCCACCTGTACCTGACCCTACCAAGTTCTTTATACCCAATATCCCACCTGTACCTGACCCTACCAAGTTCTTTATACCCAATATCCCACCTGTACCTGGTACCACCAAGTTCTTTATACCCACCTGTACCTGATCCTACCAAGTTCTTTATACCCACTATCCCACCTGTAACTGATCCTACCAAGTTCTTTATACCCACTATCCCACCTGTACCTGACCCTACCAAGTTCTTTATACCCAATATCCCACCTGTACCTGACCCTACCAAGTTCTCTATACCCAATATCCCACCTGTAACTGACCCTACCAAGTTCTTTATACCCAATATCCCACCTATAACTGGTACCACCAAGTTCTCTATACCCAATATCCCACCGGTACCTGGTACCACCAAGTTCTTTATACCCAATATCCCACCTGTACCTGATCCTTCCAAGTTCTTTATACCCAATATCCCACCTGTACCTGATCCTACCAAGTTCTTTATACCCACTATCCCACCTGTACCTGACCCTACCAAGTTCTTAATACCCAATATCCCACCTGTACCTGACCCTACCAAGTTCTTTATACCCAATATCCCACCTGTACCTGACCCTACCAAGTTCTTTATACCCAATATCCCACCTGTACCTGATCCTACCAAGTTCTTTATACCCAATATCCCACCTGTACCTGGTACCACCAAGTTCTTTATATCCACAATCACACCTGTATCTGGTACCACCAAGTTCTTTATACCCACTATCCCACCTGTACCTGATCCTACCAAGTTCTTTATACCCAATATCCCACCTGTACCTGATCCTTCCAAGTTCTTTATACCCAATATCCCACCTGTACCTGACCCTACCAAGTTCTTTATACCCAATATCCCACCTGTACCTGACCCTACCAAGTTCTTTATACCCAATATCCCACCTGTACCTGATCCTACCAAGTTCTTTATACCCACTATCCCACCTGTAACTGATCCTACCAAGTTCTTTATACCCAATATCCCACCTGTACCTGATCCTACCAAGTTCTTTATACCCAATATCCCACCTGTACCTGATCCTACCAAGTTCTTTATACCCAATATCCCACCTGTACCTGATTCTACCAAGTTCTTTATACCCAATATCCCACCTGTACCTGACCCTACCAAGTTCTTTATACCCAATATCCCACCTGTACCTGGTACCACCAAGTTCTTTATACCCACTATCCCACCTGTACCTGATCCTACCAAGTTCTTTATACCCAATATCCCACCTGTACCTGATCCTACCAAGTTCTTTATACCCAATATCCCACCTGTACCTGATCCTACATAGTTCTTTAACCCAATATCCCACCTGTACCTGACCCTACCAAGTTCTTTATACCCAATATCCCACCTGTACCTGACCCTACCAAGTTCTTTAACCCAATATCCCACCTGTACCTGATCCTACCAAGTTCTTTATACCCACTATCCCACCTGTAACTTATCCTACTAAGTTCTCTATACCCAATATCCCACCTGTACCTGATCCTACCAAGTTCTTTACCCAATATCCCACCTGTACCTTGTACCACCAAGTTCTTTATACCCACTATACCACCTGTACCTGACCCTACCAAGTTCTTTATACCCACTATACCACCTGTACCTGACCCTACCAAGTTCTTTATACCCAATATCCCACCTGTACCTGATCCTACCAAGTTCTTTATACCCACTATACCACCTGTACCTGACCCTACCAAGTTCTTTATACCCAATATCCCACCTGTACCTTGTACCACCAAGTTCTTTATACCCAATATCCCACCTGTACCTGACCCTACCAAGTTCTTTATACCCAATATCCCACCTGTACCTGGGCCCAGCAAGTTCTTTATACCCAATATCCAACCTGTACCTGGCCCTAGCAAGTTCTTTATACCCAATAGCCCACCTGTATCTGACCCTACCAAGTGCTTTATACCCAATATCCATCTGTATCTGGTACCACCATGTACTCTATACCCTTTAGCCTTTTTCTTCCATTATAGCCTGCAGGACATTGCATGTGAAATTTAATCATGATTTCCGAATGCTTTTTAAAGCATCCAGTATGTAGCTATTCTGGTTATAGTTTTTATTTCAAAACGTATTCAGATCCTTCAAACAAGCTGGTAACTTTATAAGCGCTCGTAACATATAGGTTAGAGGGTATAAAGAAGATACGCATACTGTAAATAAGTTAGTTTTAACGCCCATTTTACGACATCTGCAGATAAAGTTCTTTATACCCTTTAGCTGAAGGTCTTTATTGCCAATAGCATCAACGTTCCATGTATTTTGCAGTCGTTTCGTACTCTAGTCGTTTCGTTCCGTTATCCAAGCAAATCATACGACGACTGTCTATAATTACGGAAGTTTACAGTGCTGTCGGGTAATTCTGCGCACCTAACGGTTATTGGCTTTCTACATTTGAGATTATTTTATTTTTAGAATAAATTATGGTGCTGTTTTGATAGACTGAACCTTCATTGAAAAATGTTAACAATTCAAAACATCGTACCTGCGCTAAACTAGGTCAAATGTCGTCACAAAACAAGATGACTTCCGGCTTTCATGACGTAAATTTTTTCGGCTAATTCTGCGCAGGTGGAATTGTTTTTTGTATAGTCTGTTTTAAAGATTTGTTTCACAAGAAATTTATCACAGTATCGAAAAAAATAAGTCATTAAGACAATATTGACAAAAAAAGAAAAGTCATCAGCCATTACAAAAGCGCGTTTATTCAATTTATGTGTCACGTGGTATGCCAAATTAACAAAAATCGCTGTTGACACTCATTTTGGTCAATTTTTCGGAGAAATATTTGTCCAATTTCGTTGATTTGATTATAAAACTACATAAACCACGCACATCTTCAAAAACACTCGAGGACCGAAGGAAAGCAACCCAGCAAAGTCTGTTAGAAATAGAAAGTTAAGGTGCGCAGAATTACCCGATGCACAGAATTACCCGAAACAACTGTATATATCAGACAATCTCGACTCAGTGACTATCATTACTAGCGTGAAGACCGAAATTTCTAAAAAGCAGGTGTACAAATCACGCACATGATAAAGTTTCATTTTAAGCCCGATTTTGATGTTTTTTTTGCAAACTTTATCGTCAGATCTATGACCTATTTGACGAGGTCGTTATTTGACGCCATGTTTGTTTTGATCTTGTTTTCGATGATCGGTTATCCCATGACGTCATTTTTCCTGCTGATTATTTTCAGGGAAGACAGTGGGAGTCGATCATGTCAAATGTGCATGTCAAAAAAGTTCAACTTTATAAGTTAGGCAATGGCTAGGATTACGGTACCGTAATCCTAGACCCACAGGCTAGGATTACAGAAGTTCCGTAATCCTAGCGAGTCTTAGCTAGGGCTGTCTAGAATTATGGAAGTTTTTATATCGGGTGCAATTCAGCGTGCAGATCGCCTTATATTGCATGATATCATCATTATTTCATGAATTTATACAAATATTGGTATATTTATTGACAAATTAATAGACATATCAGTATATAATGCCTCAAATTTTAATTTGCTTATATTTTGTCTTCGCAGACGTGAAGAAAATAGAGGCAGTCCGAATGTTTATAAATTAATTAAAGTGTGTGGTTGAATACACAAATGCAGTTCCATATTGAAATTGATTGGCATGCACAAAACAAATTGTGTTGCCAATTTTGGTAGAAGATCTGATGTTTGTTTGCATTCGGTCCTCGAAATAAATAATATGAACAAAGGCACCGCCTAAACGGGGATTAAATAGATATTGGGTAACTGCTAAGCTATATTTCAGATATATGGTATAGAATTTTGGAGGTAAAATACTTAAACAATTACAAAACCCTGATGTTTCACAAGTTATATTTATACCAGTGTGCTTGTTTATGGGATATACAGGCATCTATGCCAAAGTATAGTGAATATTTAACAATTTTATTCGATTTTTGCTGTACGCTAAAACGTGACATAGTCCCTTTAAGACTGCATTCGTCGTATATTCATTTCATATTTGATACATGTTAACTGCACACATGTTACACATTTGTCAGAGAGCATATTTTCTGTAAGGGTACCCAGACTTTTCAATTAGCCGTCCGATGAATTGAACAATTTCAGTTTCTGATCTGGGTATGTTTTTTCCTGGGTACATTACCGCGTGTATTTTTATCCAGGTTTTCCAACGAAAAATCCTGCTTATTAGATTGGGACAATGGGTCCCGGACAAGATGACGGGCAGGCAGCGATGTCAAAATTTTTAACTGGGGGTTTTTGGTCAATAACTTGAAGTTTAGATAGACTGATCTTAATGATACTTTGTATATAGCAAGCTTGCATGGATACCTAACTTGGGATTGTATTTGGGGTAAAAAAGGGTCAAGGTCACCATTACTAAAAATAAATAAAATAAAATTTAAGTTCAGTTTGCATTGGGCATTTTTCATGAATTGCTATTTTTTGTGCTGGCATATTCATGCTTTCTACGCTTATTAAGGCGAGAGTTTTTTTATTTTCTGTTACTCAGATTCTGAAAAGCAACATGTTGGCAGGAGGAGGGAAAAAAAAAAAAAAAAGACTGAAAAGTAGAGTTTTGCATGCTATTAAAGAAGGATTACTAAGAGTATTGACTGGAACTGAATCAACATAACGTGTGTATAAAAAGGGTGACATAAAGACCTGGGCCCTAGGTTATAAAATGTTTCTCCAAACTCAGATCTCAGAAATCTGATTGATCAATTTTAAGTAGTATGATATGCAATACAACAACAATTTTTGTTACATATATTTCTTTACTTTTTCTTAATATATATAATCATAATAAATCATTTTAAACAACATAATCTAAATCATGGGTCTTTGACAACAGTAACATCGGTCTTGAACGGTTAAGGTCTTCCAGTAAAAGCCGCAGGGTTCAGCAGATATATACTTTAGTAGTTGTCTTATTCTTTACCTGAAATTACAAAAGATAAAAAAGTATTTAGTTATTGTCTAATTGACAACATCATGGTTTAATAATGCTTCTCAACATTCTTTCACTAACAGTTTGAAGTTACCAGCTTTTTCATTGTAACAAAGAATTGATCTAAGTATCAATGTAGCTGTGACAGAGCTATGATTTCAAACCTGTTTGATATAATGATTATGGGTTTGATTCCCAGTCACTGAAAATGTGTCAACTATTTTTGTTGAGGTTGATTTTTGGGTTGCAAAAACCCCTGCCATTCCCCGGCCTGCGAGAGACAGCTAATGGTAAAATCTCTGGTATTTCACCAGCCCCTGACAACTAAATATAGTCCCCGGGTTTTGGTTTTGAGAAATTCCCCGGCAATGCTGTGAAAGCTCGAAAGTAAAAACCATGCTGTTTTCCCAGCAACGGATTGGTGCATTATGCAGTCAATTCCTTGTGGAAAGTTATGTTAACAAGGAAACTGCTTAGTTGATTCGCTGCATATAACTGAAAATTTGGTAAGGACTAAAAGAGCTGCTTAAATCTGAATAAACTCATAAAAATTAAGTAATAATGACTATTTATTGACTATGTTAACTTACTCATGAATATTTATGACAAGGTTAGGTGTCTGGGAAGTTCAGTCTTCATCTGCCAATATAGGCACAGGTTCATGGTTTTGTTCCAGTTTGCTTCAAATGTCATGGTTCCATGTGACTTTCACCCCTGTTGTATCTTCTTAAAGAATCTCTATTTGTTACCTTATTAGTCACATATAAACCATGACAACCCAAGCAGTCTTCACATGTCAGATACAGAGGCTGCATTTCATATCTGAAATCAAAGAAATTAAAATCTCATTAATAAACATGCACCAAAAATATTTACGTTACAGTAACAGCAGCTTCAGGTTTTTTTGTATGACTCGAACCCAAGACTTTTTTCCATGTTTAACCCAGGTCAAATAACTCCTAAGACCATGCAATATTTCTGGAAATCATTAATAAATGGTCTTTAATTTAATATTTTATATGTCAATCTTTTACTAAAAGTTTTAGATGAAATGGAATGCTCGCTCCCTTCAAAAAGCTTGGACAAGTTTAACACGTTACCACGGTGGCCTTTCTACTGCTAATTGGTCTGAATTAACAAATAAACTTACCCAACTGTTATCTTTTCCCAATTATAATCCATAACTAATTATAATCCATTCACTGATTGTCCGATAACTTGTCAAAACACTGACAATTAAATCTTTAAACCCCCCTCTATGCAGGTGTCGCGAGTTAACACAGTGTACTGCAGTGTACACTCAGTGTGTAGATATTTACTCTCACTGAGAGGCACCATACGGGGATAAAATCATTCATTGACTCAAGATGCTGGACTTTTAATTGAGGCACCGCACGGGATATTTAGGCGCAGCGGTATGCTATATTTGCTTTTTTAAGCACCGCGGAACCGCGGGCTGGGGAAGAGCCTGGTATAAAACGCATACTATACGTAAATATCGTTGTCGGCACTCAGAAAATCGGCCCTGTAAAATTTTTACCACCCTTGAAAACTACTTTTATTTTTTTTCGGTTTCGGCCAAATATCGGGTCGGCGGGTCCTAGTGTAAAAAAAATATGTAGGGGTTTATGTCCTAGTGTAAAAAAATGCGTATGGGCTTATGTCCTCACGTATAAAAATGAGCGTAGGGGCTTATGTCCGTAGGGGCTTTTATCCTACACTCGAATAAAGCTCCTTTCGCCGATATTTTACATTCAACCATCGGCGAAAGTAGGCTATAATGTAACTAAGTTGGTATGGTAAAGCTCCTTTCGCCGATATTTTACATTCTACCCTACTGTCGACGAAAGGAGGCAATACTAGCGACGAATTTTTCACTTTTTGCATAAAATCATGAAATTTCCTGCATTTTCAGCTTTTAAAATCAAAAGTAAACGAATAAAATTTTAACCGTTACATCATTAAAAAAATAGCATGAATTACACAATATATTTAAAAGAACTTCCAGACTACCCTTAAATAATACCTGAACTTTGAAGACCAGTCGTGATATAGTTGCATCCACCCCCCACCCCAAGGATGGGCCGGGATTTTACTTTTAAGTTGTCAAAACCCCGCTCATCCACGGCCCTGCGGGGACAGGTGATAGTAAAATCTCCAGTATTTCCCCATCCCATAACAACTAAATATTGTCCCCGGTGAATTGGTTCGGAGAAAAAAATCCAACATTTCTCCGGCCGTGCGGGGGAAGCTGAAAGGTAAAAACATGTACGGACGTTTCGCCGGCTTTCCTTCGCCAATCCCCGGGGTGGGGTCGTAGATGCAACTGATTGGTGTATTACACAGGCTATGCATGGTTATATCTAAGACAGAAGTGTTCACAGGTTCAGGTAATTTTTTAAAATAAATAATAAAAATCTTGCAAATTGTTGCACCCTTACGTTTTAGAAAAATTATTTGAACACGCGAAAATTGACAATTCAAATGTGCCCCTTATGATTAAGTTTTTCTTTGAAAACCAGACAGGCTTGATATTATCAAAATTTCATAATCAGTAATAACAATAAAAAAATATCAATAAGAAATTTAAGTTCTAAAAAAATGTCATTTTTTTAAATCTGTTAATTAATTCAAACGCTGTGGTGACACTGATCAAGGGACACAGACATCTTGATCCGCATCATTCAGACGTTGTAAAACATACATCTGAATGATTAGATCAAGTGGACCTGGAGATTACACAGCAGGGGGCACATGGACATGGAGATTGATTACACAATAGGGGGCACATTTTGTTGCCCTCGCTTCCGGAATATGTAATATACAGGGTTATGTGTCACAAAATATCGATCCATAGCCATATCGATTGGTAATATTTTAAGGATTTTAAAAATCAAAGCACTGAAAGTACTGATGTGTGGCGTACTGATCAAATAAAGGCTGCATCAACATGCTGTGTCAGAGTTCTGATAAGCCCAGATTCACTCGAATGTTTGTGCTGCTCTCAAGACACCAAGCGCCGGTGTCAAGATGAGTGACTGGGTAGTCTCCATACAACTGAATACAGTGGGAATTAAAACACAACAAACGAGATGGTCGTCCCCCATGCTATAGAAACAGGACTAAGTAGAAATATGTTAGGAAAATAAAATAAAGGGAGGTAATTAATAAAATAGAACCAGAGTTCAATAGAAGAAAAATATAAGAAAATTATATCAATGGTTATATCATGACTTCTTTTGGTTGAAGGAAATAATTCAAGAATGGAACCAGATAGAATTATGTTTTCATGTCACAGCACTTCTCCTAGATGTCATATACATAATTATATATTTAAAGTCGATCAATTGAATTTAGGTGGACAAGTGGTCCAGTGCACAGGTCCGTGGAAAGTGTCCCAGGGCATCCTTATATACCTAATATAATATTATATTAGGTATATAAGGATGCCCTAGGACACTTTTCACGGACCTGTGGTCCAGTGGTAAGGGCTATTGACTACTGATATGAAGGTTGTCCCTACTCCCGACGGATCAAGAGCAGAAATATTTTCGGAGTAACATAACTTAACGTACGAACAGACTTTCGGACCATACTCAGCGTAAATGAATAATTACCACCCTATTGACAACTTTCAATCATAACCATGTATTTGTTATTACTTGCATAGTCAAACAGAGCTCGTAAAGTGATTACCAGGGAGCTTACATAAATAAATATTAATTGCAAGATAAATACTTTTATGTAAGTACCGTTCGTACCGTTTTCAGAATTTATATACGTCCCAGTACGGTACGGGTTTTTAGCACTATATTTTTTCTTCACGACTAGCCGTTCTCATGCTTGAAATCTACTGCGAAGAAAAACATTTTAAACGCGCATTTATCGTTGAAATTTGTAATTAACGCTTTGGAACAACTATACGTAGAACTATTTCAGCTCCCCGCCACCAGTGAAAACATGCTGTTTCTATTTATAGCATCAATGTTTGTAAACAACATAATTAATTAGGTCATCGTCTACAACGTTCAGCGGCGGAGTGATATTAATTAAAACCGTGGGATTACTTTCTCTGTCTAAGACTCTTGGCGGTTAACAGGCCTTTGGTAGTAGGAATATAGTCCATGCGGAATGATTTGCTATAAATATCCTGTAAAAATAAAAGTCTGATATAATTGTTGGTCTTAATATTAATAAATGTTGTTAATGTAAATAAATCGGGTTCAATGATACGTGTAACCTGTGTAGCATGCTTGTAATATTGTTCAAATCATAGAACTATTTATTGGCGTAGGCATAAAGGCGTTAAATTGGTAGTAAAGCTGAAAGACGGTTATTACTTTGTGTGGCGTTTACTTAGTTTAATTATGCCCTTTGTTGTTTTTTACATATAAAGTATTCTGTGTGCAACTTCTTCTACATTTCGTAAGGGAATTCGACAAAACTTTCACAGAATAACTGGTATGATGTCCCCCAGCGCATATTGTCAGGATTTTTTTATTCGACCTTTTTTGACAGAGTTAATGCCCTTTGTTATTTTTTTACAAATTCCTCATGGCATTTTGTCAAAACTTTTACAGAAATACAGTTATGAGGTGTACTAGCGGATATCGTCAGGGTTTTTCATTTCGGCCATTTTTGAAAGAATTTTGGCCCTTTGTTGATTTTTTACCTATTAATTAACTTCTGTGTGCAACTGCTCCTACATTTCTTAAGGAATTTTGATGAAACTTTGATTCATTCATTTTTTATGTGTTATGATATTCGGTTGTTTTGACATTATATTTCTGTTGGCAACAGCAAGTTTGCCAATTGTCAGGGATTTGGCAACAGCCTTGTGTTCGTCAATTTTCATGGACTAATGCTCCAACATATGTTTCAAATGCTCCATCATTCTTCAGAGGATTTAAACCTAACTTTAACAGTCCTACTGTGTTAAGGTATCTTTAGTGGTCATCTTTATGAAGCTTTCGTGATAAATATTTGTCGCCGTTTACCTCAATTTTTCCTTCGGTGGGGATATGGCTGTCAGTGACTGCTTCTTATTAAATTTTGAATAAAAACCTTTTTCCAACCTTCTATAAAATCAGGCTTGATATTATCAAAATTGCAATGTTACATAATCAGTTACATTGTTAGTCATTTTTAAAACATAAACCATGTTCAATACTGGGCCACATGGCGTCAAAATAATGTAGCATCATACAAATGCCGCCCATTATTCGATGGTATGCACTGTCCTGAATTGGGCGCTTGGATGTCAACAGTCCGCATTTTAATTGTTAATAATATTGTTTTAAGCTAGAGGTAGACAAGTCAGGATAACAAATTGTCATTTGATTGTTTTTCTTCATCCTGATGTTAATCATTAACAAATGGTGTCATTGTATTTCAAATGAGATAACGTATACAAAGTTGTTTCTATTTGTCAATGTCCCATGGTTGCAATGATATGCCCTAATAATTATCTAAGGTGTCCCAGTTTTGGGTTACAATCGGACGATTTAAAAGTAGTATACGTCATAAAATATGGCCCAAAACATTGATATAAATTTATGTGAAAAAAAAATTGAACAGCATACTGTATATGCAACAAGTACGAGGGGTGTTCGAAAAGAAATGAACTTGGCTTTATTGACTGGACCGATTTCAATGAAACTCAAAGAAAATATTGAATCTTCGCTACAAGATGCACATCTTCTTATTAAGTTCAAGATTAAAATAATGGTTTATGGTCTACCAAAGGTACAACATAAATTTTTTATGCATTTCAGTATGGCTGATCGCACAGGCTTCCTGGAAACGTACCTTCGCTATACACATTTGTGATTTAAGTCTAGGAGCTTAAAACTAGTCGCATGTGACTAGATCGAAAGAATGGACTTTTCAATGAAACAAACTTTACACTTTTCACTAAAACACTGCTGCACAGTTTCTTGTGAAAGGGACATAATGCTTAGTTTCATTAACAAATCGACGATATATTAAATATTTCTCAAGATTTCCTGGACAGACTATCTGGAGAACCATCTAGTTGCATATTAACTCATTGGTTCGCGTATTCGCCTTAGTGGGAGGAAAATCAAATTCACAATCTTCTTCACAGAATAAGTGTGATTAACAAATACAGACTTCCTCGAATTTCAGGAATCAAATATATAATATTTCTGTTCCAGTTTTGGTAAATGATAGTGAGGCTTCGTTTCATCCTCTGTTACTCAGGTAAAACAAATTATGAAAATGTGAAGGGTTTATACTTTTTGGCATTTAAAATAACCACGTAGTGAGTATGTTATTCATGTGATACAAATGTTGTTTATTTCAAGAATGTTATTCCAAATGACGTGAAAGTGGGATAAACCCAAGCACGTGCGATCAGATAACTTTAAGACGGTCAATATTGCAGATGCGAGACGAGATATCCAACTTTTTATCAACGTTCTGTTTGGTGGTTGGTGTTTATAAATATTTTAATATATGATTAAACGAACTTTTGTTGACGTTCACTGACGTGTAAATACCCGATCTTCAGGTGTACTCTGAATAAAGCATCGAATGGGCATTATATTAAATGCATGCCTGAAGATCAGGTGTTTCCGCGTCAGTGAACGTCAACAAAAGTACGTTAATCCTATATTAAGATATTTATAATAGTATATGCTCCACATAAACAGCCCAGTTCAGATTCGTCCATTCAGTTGTATCCGCCAAGGTCATATTATAAATGAGCCGTACTCCAGGAAAACCGGGCTTACTGTATAATGACATTGTACAACATGTATTGTAATTATACAATAAGATATAGAAAAATGTCTAAAATGAGAAAAAAACCTCGTGTCCTTTGATTTCATGTTCAAGCAATTGGATAGTATAGTACTATACTTAACAACTTTTCCAAGTCCTCATTTTCAATGATAAGTTACTTTTTTGTTATAAATAGTAAAGTGCCAGGATTTCTCAAGTGAATTTTATACATTACAGTCCAAGTAATCCGTGTCAGAAACTGGCCATATGTCACATGGTTTGTTCGATCCGAGATGCACATGCGTTTTTTGTTTTTCTGCATCCAAGCAGTTACACATGCATGGAATTTGTTCCAAACACTTCCAGCGTATGTCCAAAGGGTCATCGCTTTTGAAAAACATTCGAAAATCAATCATGATGTCACAGTTATGAGTCAACTGATGTCATAAAAGAGACGTCACGTGACGTCTGTACGATGCATAGTGTTATTTTCTGCAGACTTGCTAAAAAAAGTACTTAAAACATCACTGGTTGATTGATATTTAACGTAAACGTGTTCATGAGTAAATAATGAAAGATTAACTTATTGTTTGCCAGATTTATAATGATGGTTGTGAGAGAGTTTTGTATTGAAGTGACGTTATGACGTAAAATCGCGCTATTCGGAGACGTGTCTATAAATAGCGTTCACACGTTAAAATCACTGAGTCGATACATTCAACAATGCTTACGACTCGTATCAATGACCGCAAGTGGAAAAATCAGATTACACAGTGATAATCAAATATATCAAAATATGTATTTGTGACTTTTACCTCCCTTTTTCGATATGTTAAACTTGCTTTAATTTTATAAATGCATATCAAAGTCAAAATTTTGTTATACAATTTTGCAAACTGATAATTGACGCGTAATATAGCCAAATTTCATGGATATATAAACTTGATTGACAAAAATATCTACGAAAATATAAGTGAGGACTCAGAAAAGTTGCTAAGTATATTTAGCTTCAAGTTTTCTTTAAATTTGTGTCAAAAACTTCTGTCGTTACTATGGTAATCTTTTTCTAAAAAGTACTCATATCAAGTAAAACAAGGGTAAACTGGCCAAAACCATTGCTATTTTTCTCTGTAAGCAAACACTCACAAATTGGACACATTTTATTAAAGTAGGAATATCATTCTAGAATGTGCCACAATTTTAAAAGTTTACGTCAAAATTTTATCAGATACTGTTCACTGTTCTAACCATATATTATCAACATTTTCACTATTTTGTCACTAAGCACGGTCTTCCTGGAGAACGGCTCAAATATATACTAGATGCATGTGAGAAGTATGAGTCAGATCCTCCTGCAAATCGGTCACTCAATGTGAAAAGACTAGTCTATCATCACTGTCCAAATTAACTCGCTTTCAATATCAGGCTCTATCAGCATCGTGTGCATCAGTGGAGAGACTTGTCTCAAGTGCAGGCAAAGTATTTCTCCCTGAGTGATAAAGACTGGTACAGTAAGCTTTTATGTTTAAAATAAATCAAGACTTTGTAAAACGGATGTTTGTGAAGTAAAGGGGTGTTCAAGTGTATTTCTTATTATATTTTTTTCAAATTTTGAACCTCGTATTGTAAGATGTACATGAATGAACTTTTAAAACTAATTTAATCACTCAGCATACTTTTATATTGTTATCATCTTTAAGCCTTTGCTGTTCTGAGCCATCATAAATTAACTCACAGTGTTTTTTAGTCTTGCGCCTCGTACTCGGGATAATTACCAGGGTTGTTTTTGCTTTTAATAGTTAATAGGGGATTAAATAGCCAGCGAAGCTGGCTATTGTAAATACCCATACCAATAATGTCCACGTGCGTATCTTTGTCGAGTCTCTGCAGGTACTAATGCTTTCAGAAAAAGTTATTTCCGGTAAAAAATTCCAGGCAGTTTTCCGAGGTGAATGGTCCTTCGAAAAAAAAAAAATAGTAATCTGTAAACGGTTGCCCCCTATCATTTTCTTTCGAATTATCACCATCTTTAAAAATATTCAATAAATAAAACAAACTATTTAAATAAGCAAAGGGAAGTAAGAAATACGCTACTGTACTGGATACACGGCGCCAATACAAGACGTGATGTAATGACGTCACAAATAACAGGAAATGACGTCATACCAAAAGTACGTCAAATAGACTCATGACGTTACGTTGCAATGTATAACAAATCAGTATAATATAGGTAAAACTCCAGGTTAGGAATGCCTACACTTATTCCAAACAAAAACCACAGATACATAGCCAATTTAAAATTTTGAATAATTATTATTTCTGGTCTTAAATTTAAAGAGGAAAAGTGATCAGTTGCTGATCAATAAATATCTTTGTATAGGCATATTGTTTAACATCTAAATTCAACTCATATTTGGTCAGTTTCTATCTGAAACATAGCTTAGCAGATATCCAATGTGTATTTAATCCCTCATTTAGGCGATGCCTTAGTTCATATTACGTTTTGAAATAATTGTATCCGGGTATTTTACTGCCCTTACACCCCTAAATTCCGTATATTTAGACTTCGGAAACAGCCTGTTTGATTAGAAACACTTTTTATGAGCCACAAATTCAACCTAGTTTCTTTTACCAATTGTTTTCAATTAAGATTGTTTAAACTTAAAATAATTTAGTATTTATTGACGTTTGATAGTGCTAACCCAATTCAATTGTCCTCGTAAATCACATAATAAACGTTATTATTTTCAAAAACAAAAACAAACATAATTGAATCGAACACAGCCGACAGACTTCCGGTGTAAATTGTTTTCATCGACTACCACAGAATATTCGTTGAAAACCCAAATGCTGTAGTACTGGATACTACAAGAAACAAACATGTCTACCGTAGATCTTGCTAAACAACCGATACATGACAATAAAACGTAAGTTTCACCTGACTATAACTGGATTACAGTCTTTCTTTCTCATTCTTCCATGTATTTTGCAGTCGTTTCGTACTCTAGTCGTTTCGTTCCGTTATCCAAGAAAATCATACGACGACTGTCTATAATTACGGAAGTTTACAGTGCTGTCGGGTAATTCTGCGCACCTAACGGTTATTGGCTTTCTACATTTGAGAT
Source organism: Spisula subtruncata (assembly GCA_963678985.1). Classification (NCBI taxonomy): domain Eukaryota; kingdom Metazoa; phylum Mollusca; class Bivalvia; order Venerida; family Mactridae; genus Spisula; species Spisula subtruncata. The sequence goes on from OY787661.1 coordinate 25,812,227, forward strand.
TATTTTATTTTTAGAATAAATTATGGTGCTGTTTTGATAGACTGAACCTTCATTGAAAAATGTTAACAATTCAAAACATCGTACCTGCGCTAAACTAGGTCAAATGTCGTCACAAAACAAGATGACTTCCGGCTTTCATGACGTAAATTTTTTCGGCTAATTCTGCGCAGGTGGAATTGTTTTTTGTATAGTCTGTTTTAAAGATTTGTTTCACAAGAAATTTATCACAGTATCGAAAAAAATAAGTCATTAAGACAATATTGACAAAAAAAGAAAAGTCATCAGCCATTACAAAAGCGCGTTTATTCAATTTATGTGTCACGTGGTATGCCAAATTAACAAAAATCGCTGTTGACACTCATTTTGGTCAATTTTTCGGAGAAATATTTGTCCAATTTCGTTGATTTGATTATAAAACTACATAAACCACGCACATCTTCAAAAACACTCGAGGACCGAAGGAAAGCAACCCAGCAAAGTCTGTTAGAAATAGAAAGTTAAGGTGCGCAGAATTACCCGATGCACAGAATTACCCGAAACAACTGTATATATCAGACAATCTCGACTCAGTGACTATCATTACTAGCGTGAAGACCGAAATTTCTAAAAAGCAGGTGTACAAATCACGCACATGATAAAGTTTCATTTTAAGCCCGATTTTGATGTTTTTTTTGCAAACTTTATCGTCAGATCTATGACCTATTTGACGAGGTCGTTATTTGACGCCATGTTTGTTTTGATCTTGTTTTCGATGATCGGTTATCCCATGACGTCATTTTTCCTGCTGATTATTTTCAGGGAAGACAGTGGGAGTCGATCATGTCAAATGTGCATGTCAAAAAAGTTCAACTTTATAAGTTAGGCAATGGCTAGGATTACGGTACCGTAATCCTAGACCCACAGGCTAGGATTACAGAAGTTCCGTAATCCTAGCGAGTCTTAGCTAGGGCTGTCTAGAATTATGGAAGTTTTTATATCGGGTGCAATTCAGCGTGCAGATCGCCTTATATTGCATGATATCATCATTATTTCATGAATTTATACAAATATTGGTATATTTATTGACAAATTAATAGACATATCAGTATATAATGCCTCAAATTTTAATTTGCTTATATTTTGTCTTCGCAGACGTGAAGAAAATAGAGGCAGTCCGAATGTTTATAAATTAATTAAAGTGTGTGGTTGAATACACAAATGCAGTTCCATATTGAAATTGATTGGCATGCTCGAAACAAATTGTGTTGCCAATTTTGGTAGAAGATCTGATGTTTGTTTGCATTCGGTCCTCGAAATAAATAATATGAACTAAGGCACCGCCTAAACGGGGATTAAATAGATATTGGGTAACTGCTAAGCTATATTTCAGATATATGGTATAGAATTTTGGAGGTAAAATACTTAAACAATTACAAAACCCTGATGTTTCACAAGTTATATTTATACCAGTGTGCTTGTTTATGGGATATACAGGCATCTATGCCAAAGTATAGTGAATATTTAACAATTTTATTCGATTTTTGCTGTACGCTAAAACGTGACATAGTCCCTTTAAGACTGCATTCGTCGTATATTCATTTCATATTTGATACATGTTAACTGCACACATGTTACACATTTGTCAGAGAGCATATTTTCTGTAAGGGTACCCAGACTTTTCAATTAGCCGTCCGATGAATTGAACAATTTCAGTTTCTGATCTGGGTATGTTTTTTCCTGGGTACATTACCGCGTGTATTTTTATCCAGGTTTTCCAACGAAAAATCCTGCTTATTAGATTGGGACAATGGGTCCCGGACAAGATGACGGGCAGGCAGCGATGTCAAAATTTTTAACTGGGGGTTTTTGGTCAATAACTTGAAGTTTAGATAGACTGATCTTAATGATACTTTGTATATAGCAAGCTTGCATGGATACCTAACTTGGGATTGTATTTGGGGTAAAAAAGGGTCAAGGTCACCATTACTAAAAATAAATAAAATAAAATTTAAGTTCAGTTTGCATTGGGCATTTTTCATGAATTGCTATTTTTTGTGCTGGCATATTCATGCTTTCTACGCTTATTAAGGCGAGAGTTTTTTTATTTTCTGTTACTCAGATTCTGAAAAGCAACATGTTGGCAGGAGGAGGGAAAAAAAAGAAAAAAAGACTGAAAAGTAGAGTTTTGCATGCTATTAAAGAAGGATTACTAAGAGTATTGACTGGAACTGAATCAACATAACGTGTGTATAAAAAGGGTGACATAAAGACCTGGGCCCTAGGTTATAAAATGTTTCTCCAAACTCAGATCTCAGAAATCTGATTGATCAATTTTAAGTAGTATGATATGCAATACAACAACAATTTTTGTTACATATATTTCTTTACTTTTTCTTAATATATATAATCATAATAAATCATTTTAAACAACATAATCTAAATCATGGGTCTTTGACAACAGTAACATCGGTCTTGAACGGTTAAGGTCTTCCAGTAAAAGCCGCAGGGTTCAGCAGATATATACTTTAGTAGTTGTCTTATTCTTTACCTGAAATTACAAAAGATAAAAAAGTATTTAGTTATTGTCTAATTGACAACATCATGGTTTAATAATGCTTCTCAACATTCTTTCACTAACAGTTTGAAGTTACCAGCTTTTTCATTGTAACAAAGAATTGATCTAAGTATCAATGTAGTTGTGACAGAGCTATGATTTCAAACCTGTTTGATATAATGATTATGGGTTTGATTCCCAGTCACTGAAAATGTGTCAACTATTTTTGTTGAGGTTGATTTTTGGGTTGCGAAAACCCCTGCCATTCCCCGGCCTGCGAGAGACAGCTAATGGTAAAATCTCTGGTATTTCACCAGCCCCTGACAACTAAATATAGTCCCCGGGTTTTGGTTTTGAGAAATTCCCCGGCAATGCTGTGAAAGCTCGAAAGTAAAAACCATGCTGTTTTCCCAGCAACGGATTGGTGCATTATGCAGTCAATTCCTTGTGGAAAGTTATGTTAACAAGGAAACTGCTTAGTTGATTCGCTGCATATAACTGAAAATTTGGTAAGGACTAAAAGAGCTGCTTAAATCTGAATAAACTCATAAAAATTAAGTAATAATGACTATTTATTGACTATGTTAACTTACTCATGAATATTTATGACAAGGTTAGGTGTCTGGGAAGTTCAGTCTTCATCTGCCAATATAGGCACAGGTTCATGGTTTTGTTCCAGTTTGCTTCAAATGTCATGGTTCCATGTGACTTTCACCCCTGTTGTATCTTCTTAAAGAATCTCTATTTGTTACCTTATTAGTCACATATAAACCATGACAACCCAAGCAGTCTTCACATGTCAGATACAGAGGCTGCATTTCATATCTGAAATCAAAGAAATTAAAATCTCATTAATAAACATGCACCAAAAATATTTACGTTACAGTAACAGCAGCTTCAGGTTTTTTTGTATGACTCGAACCCAAGACTTTTTTCCATGTTTAACCCAGGTCAAATAACTCCTAAGACCATGCAATATTTCTGGAAATCATTAATAAATGGTCTTTAATTTAATATTTTATATGTCAATCTTTTACTAAAAGTTTTAGATGAAATGGAATGCTCGCTCCCTTCAAAAAGCTTGGACAAGTTTAACACGTTACCACGGTGGCCTTTCTACTGCTAATTGGTCTGAATTAACAAATAAACTAACCCAACTGTTATCTTTTCCCAATTATAATCCATAACTAATTATAATCCATTCACTGATTGTCCGATAACTTGTCAAAACACTGACAATTAAATCTTTAAACCCCCCTCTATGCAGGTGTCGCGAGTTAACACAGTGTACTGCAGTGTACACTCAGTGTGTAGATATTTACTCTCACTGAGAGGCACCATACGGGGATAAAATCATTCATTGACTCAAGATGCTGGACTTTTAATTGAGGCACCGCACGGGATATTTAGGCGCAGCGGTATGCTATATTTGCTTTTTTAAGCACCGCGGAACCGCGGGCTGGGGAAGAGCCTGGTATAAAACGCATACTATACGTAAATATCGTTGTCGGCACTCAGAAAATCGGCCCTGTAAAATTTTTACCACCCTTGAAAACTACTTTTATTTTTTTTCGGTTTCGGCCAAATATCGGGTCGGCGGGTCCTAGTGTAAAAAAAATATGTAGGGGTTTATGTCCTAGTGTAAAAAAATGCGTATGGGCTTATGTCCTCACGTATAAAAATGAGCGTAGGGGCTTATGTCCGTAGGGGCTTTTATCCTACACTCGAATAAAGCTCCTTTCGCCGATATTTTACATTCAACCATCGGCGAAAGTAGGCTATAATGTAACTAAGTTGGTATGGTAAAGCTCCTTTCGCCGATATTTTACATTCTACCCTACTGTCGACGAAAGGAGGCAATACTAGCGACGAATTTTTCACTTTTTGCATAAAATCATGAAATTTCCTGCATTTTCAGCTTTTAAAATCAAAAGTAAACGAATAAAATTTTAACCGTTACATCATTAAAAAAATAGCATGAATTACACAATATATTTAAAAGAACTTCCAGACTACCCTTAAATAATACCTGAACTTTGAAGACCAGTCGTGATATAGTTGCATCCACCCCCCACCCCAAGGATGGGCCGGGATTTTACTTTTAAGTTGTCAAAACCCCGCTCATCCACGGCCCTGCGGGGACAGGTGATAGTAAAATCTCCAGTATTTCCCCATCCCATAACAACTAAATATTGTCCCCGGTGAATTGGTTCGGAGAAAAAAATCCAACATTTCTCCGGCCGTGCGGGGGAAGCTGAAAGGTAAAAACATGTACGGACGTTTCGCCGGCTTTCCTTCGCCAATCCCCGGGGTGGGGTCGTAGATGCAACTGATTGGTGTATTACACAGGCTATGCATGGTTATATCTAAGACAGAAGTGTTCACAGGTTCAGGTAATTTTTTATAATAAATAATAAAAATCTTGCAAATTGTTGCACCCTTACGTTTTAGAAAAATTATTTGAACACGCGAAAATTGACAATTCAAATGTGCCCCTTATGATTAAGTTTTTCTTTGAAAACCAGACAGGCTTGATATTATCAAAATTTCATAATCAGTAATAACAATAAAAAAATATCAATAAGAAATTTAAGTTCTAAAAAAATGTCATTTTTTTAAATCTGTTAATTAATTCAAACGCTGTGGTGACACTGATCAAGGGACACAGACATCTTGATCCGCATCATTCAGACGTTGTAAAACATACATCTGAATGATTAGATCAAGTGGACCTGGAGATTACACAGCAGGGGGCACATGGACATGGAGATTGATTACACAATAGGGGGCACATTTTGTTGCCCTCGCTTCCGGAATATGTAATATACAGGGTTATGTGTCACAAAATATCGATCCATAGCCATATCGATTGGTAATATTTTAAGGATTTTAAAAATCAAAGCACTGAAAGTACTGATGTGTGGCGTACTGATCAAATAAAGGCTGCATCAACATGCTGTGTCAGAGTTCTGATAAGCCCAGATTCACTCGAATGTTTGTGCTGCTCTCAAGACACCAAGCGCCGGTGTCAAGATGAGTGACTGGGTAGTCTCCATACAACTGAATACAGTGGGAATTAAAACACAACAAACGAGATGGTCGTCCCCCATGCTATAGAAACAGGACTAAGTAGAAATATGTTAGGAAAATAAAATAAAGGGAGGTAATTAATAAAATAGAACCAGAGTTCAATAGAAGAAAAATATAAGAAAATTATATCAATGGTTATATCATGACTTCTTTTGGTTGAAGGAAATAATTCAAGAATGGAACCAGATAGAATTATGTTTTCATGTCACAGCACTTCTCCTAGATGTCATATACATAATTATATATTTAAAGTCGATCAATTGAATTTAGGTGGACAAGTGGTCCAGTGCACAGGTCCGTGGAAAGTGTCCCAGGGCATCCTTATATACCTAATATTATATTAGGTATATAAGGATGCCCTAGGACACTTTTCACGGACCTGTGGTCCAGTGGTAAGGGCTATTGACTACTGATATGAAGGTTGTCCCTACTCCCGACGGATCAAGAGCAGAAATATTTTCGGAGTAACATAACTAAACGTACGAACAGACTTTCGGACCATACTCAGCGTAAATGAATAATTACCACCCTATTGACAACTTTCAATCATAACCATGTATTTGTTATTACTTGCATAGTCAAACAGAGCTCGTAAAGTGATTACCAGGGAGCTTACATAAATAAATATTAATTGCAAGATAAATACTTTTATGTAAGTACCGTTCGTACCGTTTTCAGAATTTATATACGTCCCAGTACGGTACGGGTTTTTAGCACTATATTTTTTCTTCACGACTAGCCGTTCTCATGCTTGAAATCTACTGCGAAGAAAAACATTTTAAACGCGCATTTATCGTTGAAATTTGTAATTAACGCTTTGGAACAACTATACGTAGAACTATTTCAGCTCCCCGCCACCAGTGAAAACATGCTGTTTCTATTTATAGCATCAATGTTTGTAAACAACATAATTAATTAGGTCATCGTCTACAACGTTCAGCGGCGGAGTGATTTTAATTAAAACCGTGGGATTACTTTCTCTGTCTAAGACTCTTGGCGGTTAACAGGCCTTTGGTAGTAGGAATATAGTCCATGCGGAATGATTTGCTATAAATATCCTGTAAAAATAAAAGTCTGATATAATTGTTGGTCTTAATATTAATAAATGTTGTTAATGTAAATAAATCGGGTTCAATGATACGTGTAACCTGTGTAGCATGCTTGTAATATTGTTCAAATCATAGAACTATTTATTGGCGTAGGCATAAAGGCGTTAAATTGGTAGTAAAGCTGAAAGACGGTTATTACTTTGTGTGGCGTTTACTTAGTTTAATTATGCCCTTTGTTGTTTTTTACATATAAAGTATTCTGTGTGCAACTTCTTCTACATTTCGTAAGGGAATTCGACAAAACTTTCACAGAATAACTGGTATGATGTCCCCCAGCGCATATTGTCAGGATTTTTTTATTCGACCTTTTTTGACAGAGTTAATGCCCTTTGTTATTTTTTTACAAATTCCTCATGGCATTTTGTCAAAACTTTTACAGAAATACAGTTATGAGGTGTACTAGCGGATATCGTCAGGGTTTTTCATTTCGGCCATTTTTGAAAGAATTTTGGCCCTTTGTTGATTTTTTACCTATTAATTAACTTCTGTGTGCAACTGCTCCTACATTTCTTAAGGAATTTTGATGAAACTTTGATTCATTCATTTTTTATGTGTTATGATATTCGGTTGTTTTGACATTATATTTCTGTTGGCAACAGCAAGTTTGCCAATTGTCAGGGATTTGGCAACAGCCTTGTGTTCGTCAATTTTCATGGACTAATGCTCCAACATATGTTTCAAATGCTCCATCATTCTTCAGAGGATTTAAACCTAACTTTAACAGTCCTACTGTGTTAAGGTATCTTTAGTGGTCATCTTTATGAAGCTTTCGTGATAAATATTTGTCGCCGTTTACCTCAATTTTTCCTTCGGTGGGGATATGGCTGTCAGTGACTGCTTCTTATTAAATTTTGAATAAAAACCTTTTTCCAACCTTCTATAAAATCAGGCTTGATATTATCAAAATTGCAATGTTACATAATCAGTTACATTGTTAGTCATTTTTAAAACATAAACCATGTTCAATACTGGGCCACATGGCGTCAAAATAATGTAGCATCATACAAATGCCGCCCATTATTCGATGGTATGCACTGTACTGAATTGGGCGCTTGGATGTCAACAGTCTGCATTTTAATTGTTAATAATATTGTTTTAAGCTAGAGGTAGACAAGTCAGGATAACAAATTGTCATTTGATTGTTTTTCTTCATCCTGATGTTAATCATTAACAAATGGTGTCATTGTATTTCAAATGAGATAACGTATACAAAGTTGTTTCTATTTGTCAATGTCCCATGGTTGCAATGATATGCCCTAATAATTATCTAAGGTGTCCCAGTTTTGGGTTACAATCGGACGATTTAAAAGTAGTATACGTCATAAAATATGGCCCAAAACATTGATATAAATTTATGTGAAAAAAAAATTGAACAGCATACTGTATATGCAACAAGTACGAGGGGTGTTCGAAAAGAAATGAACTTGGCTTTATTGACTGGACCGATTTCAATGAAACTCAAAGAAAATATTGAATCTTCGCTACAAGATGCACATCTTCTTATTAAGTTCAAGATTAAAATAATGGTTTATGGTCTACCAAAGGTACAACATAAAATTTTTATGCATTTCAGTATGGCTGATCGCACAGGCTTCCTGGAAACGTACCTTCGCTATACACATTTGTGATTTAAGTCTAGGAGCTTAAAACTAGTCGCATGTGACTAGATCGAAAGAATGGACTTTTCAATGAAACAAACTTTACACTTTTCACTAAAACACTGCTGCACAGTTTCTTGTGAAAGGGACATAATGCTTAGTTTCATTAACAAATCGACGATATATTAAATATTTCTCAAGATTTCCTGGACAGACTATCTGGAGAACCATCTAGTTGCATATTAACTCATTGGTTCGCGTATTCGCCTTAGTGGGAGGAAAATCAAATTCACAATCTTCTTCACAGAATAAGTGTGATTAACAAATACAGACTTCCTCGAATTTCAGGAATCAAATATATAATATTTCTGTTCCAGTTTTGGTAAATGATAGTGAGGCTTCGTTTCATCCTCTGTTACTCGGGTAAAACAAATTATGAAAATGTGAAGGGTTTATACTTTTTGGCATTTAAAATAACCACGTAGTGAGTATGTTATTCATGTGATACAAATGTTGTTTATTTCAAGAATGTTATTCCAAATGACGTGAAAGTGGGATAAACCCAAGCACGTGCGATCAGATAACTTTAAGACGGTCAAGATGCGAGACGAGATATCCAACTTTTTATCAACGTTCTGTTTGGTGGTTGGTGTTTATAAATATTTTAATATATGATTAAACGAACTTTTGTTGACGTTCACTGACGTGTAAATACCCGATCTTCAGGTGTACTCTGAATAAAGCATCGAATGGGCATTATATTAAATGCATGCCTGAAGATCAGGTGTTTCCGCGTCAGTGAACGTCAACAAAAGTACGTTAATCCTATATTAAGATATTTATAATAGTATATGCTCCACATAAACAGCCCAGTTCAGATTCGTCAATTCAGTTGTATCCGCCAAGGTCATATTATAAATGAGCCGTACTCCAGGAAAACCGGGCTTACTGTATAATGACATTGTACAACATGTATTGTAATTATACAATAAGATATAGAAAAATGTCTAAAATGAGAAAAAAACCTCGTGTCCTTTGATTTCATGTTCAAGCAATTGGATAGTATAGTACTATACTTAACAACTTTTCCAAGTCCTCATTTTCAATGATAAGTTACTTTTTTGTTATAAATAGTAAAGTGCCAGGATTTCTCAAGTGAATTTTATACATTACAGTCCAAGTAATCTGTGTCAGAAACTGGCCATATGTCACATGGTTTGTTCGATCCGAGATGCACATGCGTTTTTTGTTTTTCTGCATCCAAGCAGTTACACATGCATGGAATTTGTTCCAAACACTTCCAGCGTATGTCCAAAGGGTCATCGCTTTTGAAAAACATTCGAAAATCAATCATGATGTCACAGTTATGAGTCAACTGATGTCATAAAAGAGACGTCACGTGACGTCTGTACGATGCATAGTGTTATTTTCTGCAGACTTGCTAAAAAAAGTACTTAAAACATCACTGGTTGATTGATATTTAACGTAAACGTGTTCATGAGTAAATAATGAAAGATTAACTTATTGTTTGCCAGATTTATAATGATGGTTGTGAGAGAGTTTTGTATTGAAGTGACGTTATGACGTAAAATCGCGCTATTCGGAGACGTGTCTATAAATAGCGTTCACACGTTAAAATCACTGAGTCGATACATTCAACAATGCTTACGACTCGTATCAATGACCGCAAGTGGAAAAATCAGATTACACAGTGATAATCAAATATATCAAAATATGTATTTGTGACTTTTACCTCCCTTTTTCGATATGTTAAACTTGCTTTAATTTTATAAATGCATATCAAAGTCAAAATTTTGTTATACAATTTTGCAAACTGATAATTGACGCGTAATATAGCCAAATTTCATGGATATATAAACTTGATTGACAAAAATATCTACGAAAATATAAGTGAGGACTCAGAAAAGTTACTAAGTATATTTAGCTTCAAGTTTTCTTTAAATTTGTGTCAAAAACTTCTGTCGTTACTATGGTAATCTTTTTCTAAAAAGTACTCATATCAAGTAAAACAAGGGTAAACTGGCCAAAACCATTGCTATTTTTCTCTGTAAGCAAACACTCACAAATTGGACACATTTTATTAAAGTAGGAATATCATTCTAGAATGTGCCACAATTTTAAAAGTTTACGTCAAAATTTTATCAGATACTGTTCACTGTTCTAACCATATATTATCAACATTTTCACTATTTTGTCACTAAGCACGGTCTTCCTGGAGAACGGCTCAAATATATACTAGATGCATGTGAGAAGTATGAGTCAGATCCTCCTGCAAATCGGTCACTCAATGTGAAAAGACTAGTCTATCATCACTGTCCAAATTAACTCGCTTTCAATATCAGGCTCTATCAGCATCGTGTGCATCAGTGGAGAGACTTGTCTCAAGTGCAGGCAAAGTATTTCTCCCTGAGTGATAAAGACTGGTACAGTAAGCTTTTATGTTTAAAATAAATCAAGACTTTGTAAAACGGATGTTTGTGAAGTAAAGGGGTGTTCAAGTGTATTTCTTATTATATTTTTTTCAAATTTTGAACCTCGTATTGTAAGATGTACATGAATGAACTTTTAAAACTAATTTAATCACTCAGCATACTTTTATATTGTTATCATCTTTAAGCCTTTGCTGTTCTGAGCCATCATAAATTAACTCACAGTGTTTTTTAGTCTTGCGCCTCGTACTCGGGATAATTACCAGGGTTGTTTTTGCTTTTAATAGTTAATAGGGGATTAAATAGCCAGCGAAGCTGGCTATTGTAAATACCCATACCAATAATGTCCACGTGCGTATCTTCGTCGAGTCTCTGCAGGTACTAATGCTTTCAGAAAAAGTTATTTCCGGTCAAAAATTTCAGGCAGTTTTCCGAGGTGAATGGTCCTTCGAAAAAAAAAAAATAGTAATCTGTAAACGGTTGCCCCCTATCATTTTCTTTCGAATTATCACCATCTTTAAAAATATTCAATAAATAAAACAAACTATTTAAATAAGCAAAGGGAAGTAAGAAATACGCTACTGTACTGGATACACGGCGCCAATACAAGACGTGATGTAATGACGTCACAAATAACAGGAAATGACGTCATACCAAAAGTACGTCAAATAGACTCATGACGTTACGTTGCAATGTATAACAAATCAGTATAATATAGGTAAAACTCCAGGTTAGGAATGCCTACACTTATTCCAAACAAAAACCACAGATACATAGCCAATTTAAAATTTTGAATAATTATTATTTCTGGTCTTAAATTTAAAGAGGAAAAGTGATCAGTTGCTGATCAATAAATATCTTTGTATAGGCATATTGTTTAACATCTAAATTCAACTCATATTTGGTCAGTTTCTATCTGAAACATAGCTTAGTAGATATCCAATGTGTATTTAATCCCTCATTTAGGCGATGCCTTAGTTCATATTACGTTTTGAAATAATTGTATCCGGGTATTTTACTGCCCTTACACCCCTAAATTCCGTATATTTAGACTTCGGAAACAGCCTGTTTGATTAGAAACACTTTTTATGAGCCACAAATTCAACCTAGTTTCTTTTACCAATTGTTTTCAATTAAGATTGTTTAAACTTAAAATAATTTAGTATTTATTGACGTTTGATAGTGCTAACCCAATTCAATTGTCCTCGTAAATCACATAATAAACGTTATTATTTTCAAAAACAAAAACAAACATAATTGAATCGAACACAGCCGACAGACTTCCGGTGTAAATTGTTTTCATCGACTACCACAGAATATTCGTTGAAAACCCAAATGCTGTAGTACTGGATACTACAAGAAACAAACATGTCTACCGTAGATCTTGCTAAACAACCGATACATGACAATAAAACGTAAGTTTCACCTGACTATAACTGGATTACAGTCTTTCTTTCTCATTCTTCCATGTATTTTGCAGTCGTTTCATACTCTAGTCGTTTCGTTCCGTTATCCAAGCAAATCATACGACGACTGTCTATAATTACGGAAGTTTACAGTGCTGTCGGGTAATTCTGCGCACCTAACGGTTATTGGCTTTCTACATTTGAGATTATTTTATTTTTAGAATAAATTATGGTGCTGTTTTGATAGACTGAACCTTCATTGAAAAATGTTAACAATTCAAAACATCGTACCTGCGCTAAACTAGGTCAAATGTCGTCACAAAACAAGATGACTTCCGGCTTTCATGACGTAAATTTTTTCGGCTAATTCTGCGCAGGTGGAATTGTTTTTTGTATAGTCTGTTTTAAAGATTTGTTTCACAAGAAATTTATCACAGTATCGAAAAAAATAAGTCATTAAGACAATATTGACAAAAAAAGAAAAGTCATCAGCCATTACAAAAGCGCGTTTATTCAATTTATGTGTCACGTGGTATGCCAAATTAACAAAAATCGCTGTTGACACTCATTTTGGTCAATTTTTCGGAGAAATATTTGTCCAATTTCGTTGATTTGATTATAAAACTACATAAACCACGCACATCTTCAAAAACACTCGAGGACCGAAGGAAAGCAACCCAGCAAAGTCTGTTAGAAATAGAAAGTTAAGGTGCGCAGAATTACCCGATGCACAGAATTACCCGAAACAACTGTATATATCAGACAATCTCGACTCAGTGACTATCATTACTAGCGTGAAGACCGAAATTTCTAAAAAGCAGGTGTACAAATCACGCTCATGATAAAGTTTCATTTTAAGCCCGATTTTGATGTTTTTTTTGCAAACTTTATCGTCAGATCTATGACCTATTTGACGAGGTCGTTATTTGACGCCATGTTTGTTTTGATCTTGTTTTCGATGATCGGTTATCCCATGACGTCATTTTTCCTGCTGATTATTTTCAGGGAAGACAGTGGGAGTCGATCATGTCAAATGTGCATGTCAAAAAAGTTCAACTTTATAAGTTAGGCAATGGCTAGGATTACGGTACCGTAATCCTAGACCCACAGGCTAGGATTATAGAAGTTCCGTAATCCTAGCGAGTCTTAGCTAGGGCTGTCTAGAATTATGGAAGTTTTTATATCGGGTGCAATTCAGCGTGCAGATCGCCTTATATTGCATGATATCATCATTATTTCATGAATTTATACAAATATTGGTATATTTATTGACAAATTAATAGACATATCAGTATATAATGCCTCAAATTTTAATTTGCTTATATTTTGTCTTCGCAGACGTGAAGAAAATAGAGGCAGTCCGAATGTTTATAAATTAATTAAAGTGTGTGGTTGAATACACAAATGCAGTTCCATATTGAAATTGATTGGCATGCTCGAAACAAATTGTGTTGCCAATTTTGGTAGAAGATCTGATGTTTGTTTGCATTCGGTCCTCGAAATAAATAATATGAACTAAGGCACCGCCTAAACGGGGATTAAATAGATATTGGGTAACTGCTAAGCTATATTTCAGATATATGGTATAGAATTTTGGAGGTAAAATACTTAAACAATTACAAAACCCTGATGTTTCACAAGTTATATTTATACCAGTGTGCTTGTTTATGGGATATACAGGCATCTATGCCAAAGTATAGTGAATATTTAACAATTTTATTCGATTTTTGCTGTACGCTAAAACGTGACATAGTCCCTTTAAGACTGCATTCGTCGTATATTCATTTCATATTTGATACATGTTAACTGCACACATGTTACACATTTGTCAGAGAGCATATTTTCTGTAAGGGTACCCAGACTTTTCAATTAGCCGTCCGATGAATTGAACAATTTCAGTTTCTGATCTGGGTATGTTTTTTCCTGGGTACATTACCGCGTGTATTTTTATCCAGGTTTTCCAACGAAAAATCCTGCTTATTAGATTGGGACAATGGGTCCCGGACAAGATGACGGGCAGGCAGCGATGTCAAAATTTTTAACTGGGGGTTTTTGGTCAATAACTTGAAGTTTAGATAGACTGATCTTAATGATACTTTGTATATAGCAAGCTTGCATGGATACCTAACTTGGGATTGTATTTGGGGTAAAAAAGGGTCAAGGTCACCATTACTAAAAATAAATAAAATAAAATTTAAGTTCAGTTTGCATTGGGCATTTTTCATGAATTGCTATTTTTTGTGCTGGCATATTCATGCTTTCTACGCTTATTAAGGCGAGAGTTTTTTTATTTTCTGTTACTCAGATTCTGAAAAGCAACATGTTGGCAGGAGGAGGGAAAAAAAAAAAAAAAAGACTGAAAAGTAGAGTTTTGCATGCTATTAAAGAAGGATTACTAAGAGTATTGACTGGAACTGAATCAACATAACGTGTGTATAAAAAGGGTGACATAAAGACCTGGGCCCTAGGTTATAAAATGTTTCTCCAAACTCAGATCTCAGAAATCTGATTGATCAATTTTAAGTAGTATGATATGCAATACAACAACAATTTTTGTTACATATATTTCTTTACTTTTTCTTAATATATATAATCATAATAAATCATTTTAAACAACATAATCTAAATCATGGGTCTTTGACAACAGTAACATCGGTCTTGAACGGTTAAGGTCTTCCAGTAAAAGCCGCAGGGTTCAGCAGATATATACTTTAGTAGTTGTCTTATTCTTTACCTGAAATTACAAAAGATAAAAAAGTATTTAGTTATTGTCTAATTGACAACATCATGGTTTAATAATGCTTCTCAACATTCTTTCACTAACAGTTTGAAGTTACCAGCTTTTTCATTGTAACAAAGAATTGATCTAAGTATCAATGTAGCTGTGACAGAGCTATGATTTCAAACCTGTTTGATATAATGATTATGGGTTTGATTCCCAGTCACTGAAAATGTGTCAACTATTTTTGTTGAGGTTGATTTTTGGGTTGCAAAAACCCCTGCCATTCCCCGGCCTGCGAGAGACAGCTAATGGTAAAATCTCTGGTATTTCACCAGCCCCTGACAACTAAATATAGTCCCCGGGTTTTGGTTTTGAGAAATTCCCCGGCAATGCTGTGAAAGCTCGAAAGTAAAAACCATGCTGTTTTCCCAGCAACGGATTGGTGCATTATGCAGTCAATTCCTTGTGGAAAGTTATGTTAACAAGGAAACTGCTTAGTTGATTCGCTGCATATAACTGAAAATTTGGTAAGGACTAAAAGAGCTGCTTAAATCTGAATAAACTCATAAAAATTAAGTAATAATGACTATTTATTGACTATGTTAACTTACTCATGAATATTTATGACAAGGTTAGGTGTCTGGGAAGTTCAGTCTTCATCTGCCAATATAGGCACAGGTTCATGGTTTTGTTCCAGTTTGCTTCAAATGTCATGGTTCCATGTGACTTTCACCCCTGTTGTATCTTCTTAAAGAATCTCTATTTGTTACCTTATTAGTCACATATAAACCATGACAACCCAAGCAGTCTTCACATGTCAGATACAGAGGCTGCATTTCATATCTGAAATCAAAGAAATTAAAATCTCATTAATAAACATGCACCAAAAATATTTACGTTACAGTAACAGCAGCTTCAGGTTTTTTTGTATGACTCGAACCCAAGACTTTTTTCCATGTTTAACCCAGGTCAAATAACTCCTAAGACCATGCAATATTTCTGGAAATCATTAATAAATGGTCTTTAATTTTATATTTTATATGTCAATCTTTTACTAAAAGTTTTAGATGAAATGGAATGCTCGCTCCCTTCAAAAAGCTTGGACAAGTTTAACACGTTACCACGGTGGCCTTTCTACTGCTAATTGGTCTGAATTAACAAATAAACTTACCCAACTGTTATCTTTTCCCAATTATAATCCATAACTAATTATAATCCATTCACTGATTGTCCGATAACTTGTCAAAACACTGACAATTAAATCTTTAAACCCCCCTCTATGCAGGTGTCGCGAGTTAACACAGTGTACTGCAGTGTACACTCAGTGTGTAGATATTTACTCTCACTGAGAGGCACCATACGGGGATAAAATCATTCATTGACTCAAGATGCTGGACTTTTAATTGAGGCACCGCACGGGATATTTAGGCGCAGCGGTATGCTATATTTGCTTTTTTAAGCACCGCGGAACCGCGGGCTGGGGAAGAGCCTGGTATAAAACGCATACTATACGTAAATATCGTTGTCGGCACTCAGAAAATCGGCCCTGTAAAATTTTTACCACCCTTGAAAACTACTTTTATTTTTTTCGGTTTCGGCCAAATATCGGGTCGGCGGGTCTGAGTAACGAAAAATAAAAAAACACTCGCCTAACCAGGCTTCAGAATCCCATTCTCATGAATCAGTGTATAGTCAAGTTCCTAGGCTATACTCTGATACAAGACCCCTTATATCGTTCGCAAATCTTAAAATAGCTCTATTTCGTCACTAGCGTGATTCCCCGCTATTGTCCAATCAGAACGCGCGTTACGACAGCCGCGGGAATATTTGTATAAACAAACACAATTGTGAACATGGATTATTTAATTAGCGAACGGTGATTGAAATTAAATGCTGAGTTGTTTGTTGAAACATATTGAATTGAATTCGGCGTATAAAAAGTATGAAGAATAAGAGAATAACCTGATATTGGTTCTCAAATGGAAATGTAGATCTTCCGGTGATTCAAAAAATATTTATAAAAACGGCAGGCTGAGTGGAGTGCTGACGTTAAAGGTAAATTCTGTTTTTGTATGACAAACTACCGCTAGTTTCAATCCAAATAACCAGTTATGTTTTGCAATGATAGTAAAATCTTCTTTTGATCATCAATGCAAATTTTTTTTTCATATGTCGATTTAATAGTCGGATATAAAATTCAAATAATGTCGGTTTATATTCTGTTTGTAACGTTGATTTTGATTGGACAATTGACGAGGGATCTTTGGAAAACACCCGTGACGGAATTTAATCTACTGCCTTATAAGGAAATGAACGAAATGGATTTGATTGGTTGAGACGTTCGTTCACCAAGCTGGGATTGGTTAGTTTTATACCAGAGTGTATTACGGAGGAAAAACACGCTGGTTGAACGAGAATGCAGAATCCTTGGTTATTAGATTTGGGTATAGCCGCAAATGTGTGGGAAAGCCCGTAGAGAAAGCCTGGTTTTGCAACACTGCGGTTCTTACTTCCCTTTATTTTTTAAAAATACAGTAAAAACTCTCTAATCCGAACTCCCTTCGGACCGGCCAAAAAGTTCGGATTAGGGAGGATTTCGGATTGGAGAGGTTTTACCTATGTAGTGTTTATAGGGAAAATTTATATCGTCTGGTGTACACTATTGTTGGTACAGTATGTCTGTATTCTGAAGTCCATGTTACATAAGGGTTTCCGCTGCTATTCACCATTTCCGCTTTTGGTGGATTTTTTGTGAAATTGACGAAAAAATAATTTCAAAGCTTAGAATTTTTTTTTTCAAACCTATTTTTTCATTTTGGTGTAAAGATTTGTATACCGGAAAGACCTGTAGACACCAATAAACAACTGACTACTGGTGATTGCCTCTGGCTACACTGCAAACAGGCAGTTAATCTCCCTGTCAGGCAATGAACAGATTAAAAGGTGTGATAACGGTCTCCATTTCTGCTCTTTGCATCGGGTCGTGTTTAAAATCAACCTGTGTACGGTCCTTCGTGTCTAAAACCAAGTGCAAAACCGTTTTATTTAACCTCATTCCGACTATACGTCGATAAAAAAACGTCAATAATTAGGGTAATTACGAATCAAATCTTTGTTTTTTTGTTTTATTTATTACATTTTTTTTTAAAATGATAATTAATTGCAAGAGAACGATAGGCTCAACCGTTTACAGCTTACTATTTTTTATATTTCCAAGGACCATTCACCTCGGAAAACTGCCTGAAATTTTTGACCGGAAATAACTTTTTTTGAAAGCATTAGTACCTGCAGGGACTCAACGAAGATACGCACATGACACCTATTACTGGTGTGGGTATTTTCAATAGCCCGCACAGCGGGCTATTTTTAATCCCCTATCAAGTAGCTTAATCGTTTATTGATTCACAATTAACAGCCTACTAGTGGATCTAGGTTGTGACAGCGCATAGTGATACGAATTCCAAATATGGTCATATTTAGCTTCTTAATTATGTGTTTTAATTTGTTACTGATTACGCTTTGCATGTCATTAGGAATCTTTTAAAATTAGAATTATGTAAACTGTAAGGTAAACAATCGATCCTGTGTGCGTTTATGAAAAAATTCAAAGGCAGGGTTTTTTTGCTCCACGAACGTATATATACCTTCGTGTGTAAACGTTCGTGTTTGCTCTGATCACACGATCGGTGTTTAGATATAGGCTGAGGTATTCATGTTCACACTGCTATTATCTGTTCTCTCAATATATTTTACATTTAGATCAATACCAATGTTTGTATTAATTCATGAAATATTAATGTCAACATGCAATATAAGGCGACCAGCACGCTTAATTGCACTTGATATAAAAGCTAGGACTCGCTAGGATTACGGAACTTCCGTAATCCTAGCCTGTGGGTCTAGGATTACGGTACCGTAATCCTAGCCACTGCCAATAAGTTAATTACTTTTTCTGATAGTTTATGGCTAGGTGATCAAAAAATCCTATTTTTTGTTAGGTTCAATTATACTTTGTCTATAAATGGCTAATATTGATAGAAAAATGTAAAAGAGAATGAAAAGGACAGTCATGTGACCAGATTATTGTTTTTGTCTGTGTTCCTTTTTCTGGTACGATGAGCGCATTATGTTGCGTAATATGTGCATGAACACCAGTAATTTGTTATTGAAATTTAATTGGCTATCTTTGACGACTTGAAATTAAATTCATAGTCTATGAATTAAAAAAGTATTTTTGTTTATTTATTTCATGTTCTTCAAACATTCATTCCTGTATATCTATGACATCAGCAATTGCATAAGTTCCGATATAAACATGTTTCTATTGTGCACACTGCCGGGCCTTTGGTCCAGTGGAGGACAATTCAGAGCAATATTTTCTTAACCTAATGCCAAAATAAACATTCTTCATTGTAATGTTGATTTTTCCAAAAATGCTGCCTAAAAGTGGCATTGAACACGCATGTGGTCAATGCGCAATGTACATGCTTATTTAGAGTGATAATCTCTAAACCTCTAGCAGCCAATGAAAAGCGTCGTTTTAGGTACCTCTCAACAAAAAATGGCTGTCCCCATGTAGGGATTCTGAAATATGACGCTTGAGTCAATTCAAGCAGTAGAATTTTACCAAAAGTAGTCTGTAGTCGAACTTATACCATATCTTATTAATTAAATGATTAAATTCATTTATAGGAGCAATTTTTCATGATTTAGTATGCTCCCTATCGCTTTAGGGCATCGAAACTGGTCACTCAGGGATAAATAAAAAAGACGAATGCCGTCGAATACCTGGTAATTTGGTTCGTTATTACCCGTTAATCAATAAATAAATCAGCACACACTCACCTTGCTTAAAAAAGCCCCTCCCAAAATCCTTCCTTTGCGTATTCTGATTGGTCAAGGGGTGATCAATATTATTGAAGACTTTTCGTCTAGCAATTTCATAATCATATTAGCAACAAGGCCTAAAGCCATTAAGATCATTCGGAGTAAGATATCTCTGACTGAATGTAGGGTTTTCACATACTTTTTCCTGCTGTTACATCTGCAGAGTCCCGAGGGACGGTTGGTGCCCAAGCCTGTCAGGGCGAGGGTACCAACACTCCTGAGGGACTCTGCAGATGTATTAATGTGAACGCTATTATTGCATAACACTTTATTAGTATGTTTTTCAAAATTATGACATTGTGTCGTGACATT
Source organism: Spisula subtruncata (assembly GCA_963678985.1). Taxonomy (NCBI): domain Eukaryota; kingdom Metazoa; phylum Mollusca; class Bivalvia; order Venerida; family Mactridae; genus Spisula; species Spisula subtruncata. The sequence continues at coordinate 25,832,334 of OY787661.1, forward strand.
TTGGGCGACGTTGGGAAAACAAATGTGACGTCGCTTAGCAAACGTTACGTCACATACAAGTTTTTGCTATGAGCGACGACTTCCGGTATCGGCAAATACCAAGAAAACAGTGCAATTGGGGGTTTGTTTACGTTTAGTATTTTACTATTATAGAAAATGGATTAGTAGTTACAATTAGAATGTGAATTACAGTTCATACAACGCTGTAAATCATTTATTTTCGTTGGCTGGGTCCTGAAATGAGCATTATACTTAAAACTGAACACCAACAGCCCATGTGCGCGAGAATATAAGGATCCACCATGAGCTTTTATGTAGGATAAGGATATCTCACCCGAGGGGTCGGATTTTCACCAGGGACGAGGCTTTAACTATGAGCAAAATCACTGCTATAATGCACAAATAAAAATGTTTTATTCATGACGCCCTTCCAAGCGTCACCACTTGAGCAGCACATTGCTCCTTTCTGGGCTGATATCTCATGTACAGTAGAACTTTCATGCTTCAAACTACCTTCGGACTGGGAAAATAGTTTGAGGCATCTACCTGTACATTGAGGGTGTAGGGCTCTACAAATTTTTTTTGGATAGAGTTGTCCAGGACAAAGACCATGGCAAAATAGAGTTGTCCGAATTTCAACTTCAGTTGTCCCAATAGAAATCCAAGACGGGCGCATGGAAAACTTGAAATTCAGACAACTCTATTTTGCTATGGTCACAATGACTACAGTACAAAATATTATTAGATCTATCAATTTATTTCATCAAATGCATCTCATAACAATATAACAGCAAAGTCTGATAATAATTCAACAATTACGTGAATAACTCAAGTCTGGCATACAACTTAATATAATAAATAAGCATTTACCTTAAATTTAAACTAACTTCCACATACTTGTGCACCCAGCAACTAAATATAATAAATTAGCATTTACCTTAAATTTAAACTAACTTCCACATACTTGCACACACAACAAATAAATATAATAAATTAGCATTTACCTAAAATTTAAATTTACTTCAACATACTTGAGCACACAACAAATAAATATAATAAATTAGCATTTAAACCTAAATATTCTTTTAACTTTCATATGCACAACATAATACATATATAAATCATAATAAATAAAGCATGGACCAATGTCCATATCATATTATTATAAATGTTCAGGCATACACAAAGCATTATAATAAATTAACATTCAACCTAAACATGGACCTTTCATATCAAAGGATCAAGTCCACAAGTCCACAAAACAATATAGCATGGGACCAAGTCAGCTAATATGTTTCAATCCCAAGTTTCACTCTTGGTAAATCACTGATTAGCACTTAAACAGCTTAGCATATCCATGTACATGTTTGGTACCTTTACCACTGGTCAACCAAGTGTCAATTGAATTGTCAGGGGAGAACTGGTTCAGGGAGGGGCCGTGTTGTTGGATGGTCATAAGTTCAATAACAGTGTCCTGTTGTAGACAATTCCTCAGTTTTGTCTTAATGTTATTCATTGCTGAGAATCCCCTCTCACATTCGGCTGTTGATGGGCTAATTACTAGCATGAGTTCAACAAGTTTTCTTACATTGGGAATATTTGGATTCTGTAAGACACTTTGGTAGATTTCACTAGGGTCTCTGAGGGTCTGTGCTAAGTCTCTCATGTATACTTTGAGGTCAACATATTCACTCAAAATCTGACAGTGGGTCTCAGGGGGGAAAAGCTGGGGCATTGTAGTGAGGATTGTCTTCACGTCTTTGACACCAAACTTGATCAAATCTTTCCTGTTCTGGGGAAAGTTCTTACAGTTCAATGCATTGAAGCATTTCAGTGGCTCGGTGTTGAAACTGGAGAATCTGAAATGAAGTTTAAACATTTTACAAACACGTTTATTCTGTTTATTTTGTACACATTCTGCTGCAATCATAAATCTTTGTTGCCGTCCGGGGACGTGAGAAATAATCCAACGTATGAAATATTGAATATTCTTTCTTTATTCTCTAATCTCTGTATATAACAGCACAATACTGAACTTTGAACAGGCGAACAGTGTCGACCAATATAACGTCAATATATCTATCACTCTCTATCGTCCTGTGAATATACAAAAGAAAGACTATAATACACATATCTTACACACACCTTTCTACAACTCTCCCAATACTTCTCACACTCAATCACACTATAAATCTCACTGACAGCATGCTCACACTTGCTCACTCTCTATAAATAGCACATCATTACTTATTACATAATAAAGCATTAAATTACTACACCTTCCTTACATTTAACGAACATTACTCTGTGAACAAGTCAACTGTTACACATTAATTACAGACAATAAATCTACTTACAATGGATGTGCTCCAAATGACACTAACAATCATTCAATCTCCTATATCAATCTCTGTGGGTTAGCTGTTGAAAGAAAGTGAAATATTAAAGTTGCATTTCAAGTTCAGAGTGAATAAAGTAGACTAGATTCAATAACTGACCATCCGAAATGTCTCATCCGAAATACAGTACAGATAAACTAAATACAGCGCAAGATCGAAAACCAATCCACAAAGAAAGCTACTTACTATTTTAATTACGAGTTCCTACATTCTAATTACATTCAAACTGCTTAACCAAAGTCTAATACATGTTTCTAGTTGGCGGTTTCGTTGCAAAGTGATTGCACAAAGAAAACCGCGCGAATCAGAAAAACTACACGGCGATGACGTAAAATCCACTAACCCGTGAAAACTAGTCATGCCAAATGTAAACAAATAAAGATTAATAAACCTCTACCATATAGTACAAAACCTCTACCATACAGTATGAACTATAGGCCTCGCCAAAAGGTAGGACCATTACATCTTATTTATTCATATGATATCACTCATAAAATTCATAATCATTTACTTCATATGCTACATTCAATGATTTTAAGGTGCTTGAATATTATAATATTGCAGTGTAACCTTAGGAGAAACTCCAAATACTGGCCATTATATAGAGGTAGTTGCTGTACAGATTTTATATTTATTGTAAATATCATCTTAGAGAAATTATCAATGTGCTGGTAACTTGTGGTAAGAGGTTGTTGTTCTCCAGAAGGCCTCCTCACTGGAGAGGTTTTACATGAGTCAAAATCAGCTGAGCACAGACTTTGTTAAAATAAATGAAAGATATTTTACCTTTTGTCTATGTAACTAATGAGGTCATCTATAATGTCGTTGACAAATTCACTGGATGGTTTACTTCCTTTCAGTTTTACATCACCAAATGTTCCATCTTCCTCAGAGTACTCAGACAAAAACAACTGAAAGAAAGAAATGGAAAAAATCAATACCATTACATAGTTTGGCTGTACAAATTGATTAGAGTAGTTATCTCTTATAATAACCTCCCTTTATGGCTAACTTTGTACAAAACTCAAAGTCCTCAGTGTGTCATTCATTGTGGATTGAGCATATAGGCTTGCATCCATATTTGGGGATGTGGATGGCTTGTTCTATGCCTGACTGTTGCATGGGTGGCTAGGCGCTGGGTTTTGGTTTATGCCCTACTATTTACTTTATACTGTATTAAAATGAGGATGAAATATTATGTCTTCTAAACAAAAACATGATAACAAATACAGACAGTCAATGAGGCACTCAACATAAACAGTAATGCATGAGAGCAGAGATAAATATATAAATAACGTGATTAGTACCTGAAGGTTCTTGCCATGCTCGTGCTTCAGTCCCTCTAACTTAATCAAGTGTATTTCTGTTTCGGGATAGACTTCTGACACTAACAGACTGGACCTTTGGAAAACCTTGGAGAGACTTGAAGTTACTTCCAGAATATCTACCATCACATGCAGGAGAGTCACAAACTTGACCGAAGACATATCCCTTAAATAACCCTTTGCTTTAGCAGCTTCTTCTGAAGAGTTCCTGGCTGCAACATGTTCCAGATGAGCTAATATTGCAGGGTAATTCCGTCTCAGTGCAGTAAGCGCTTTCGTATGGCTGGACAACCATCTGACCTGAAATAAACAAAATAAAATGCTTAAGTCTATTAAAAAGAGATGAAATCAGTCAGTTAAACTTATTGTCGGCCATTCCTGTAAATCAAACTTTGAAGTGTTAACATATTCAAAACAATCGGAGTTTCCTTTACATTACTTCACATGTGCTTTCAATAGCAATAATGATACAAGTTGATCTGTATAGTAATCTGATTTATAAGTCATACAGAGATTGGGTTTATATGCTGCAGGAATACACAGGTGCAGTAAGCAAGGTCAGTTTCATGGCAATTGGCTCCATTTCAACGGTGATGAATTTGTAACAATTAAGTCAACACTGAATTATTTTGAAAACTCTTTATACCTGTTTAATACCACTCATGTGTAGGAGCTCACATCCATGGAACTGGGACACTTCACTGACTTCTCTTCTTCGTTTGGGACTGTAATGGTAAAACATGTAGATACCCTTTATCACATCCTCAAACCGTCTCATGTAGGAATCCGATTTTACACTATCAAGAGCAGCTAATTCAAGCTTATGGGCTACACAATGCATAGGCAGGACCCAGGGAAAATCTCTCAGAATTAAATACATAGTTCCAGATTTTAATCCCTGCATGACATTGGCACCATCGAAGTTGGTGCACACAAGGGTGGGTTTTCCATTTTCTGTAGATGCTAAATCCGAAAACTCAATTCCAAAACGCTCAAGTGCCGAATCAAGTCCATTCTTCACACCTTTTGCATCTGCCGCAGAGAGTTCCTCAAGGGAAATGAACCTGGTCTTTGCTTCTCCGTTACTGATGTATCGAAGGTACACAATTTCCTGCTCCCTAAACGAGACATCAGTACTACCATCGGCAAGGATCGTCTTCAAACTTGCTGACAATGCTTATGGGTGTAATATCTAGGCCAAGTTTGATTATAGGCCAAATCGGTGCAGGCCTTCTTGGGTTATGGTCCTTCTTTTACCAAAAAAATGTGAAATTGGCCTTGTCTGTACTCTAGCTCAAACAGTTTTCATCCGATCGTCTTCAAACTTGCTGACCATGCTTATGGGTGTAATATCTAGGCCAAGTTCGATTATAGGCCAAATCGGTGCAGGCCTTCTTGGGTTATGGTCCTTCTTTTACCAAAAAAATGTGAAATTGGCCTTGTCTGTACTCTAGCTTAAACAGTTTTCATCCGATCGTCTTCAAACTTGCTGACAATGCTTATGGGTGTAATATCTAGGCCAAGTTCGATTATAGGCCAAATCGGTGCAGGCCTTCTTGGGTTATGGTCCTTCTTTTACCAAAAAAATGTGAAATTGGCCTTGTCTGTACTCTAGCTTAAACAGTTTTCATCCGATCGTCTTCAAACTTGCTGACAATGCTTATGGGTGTAATATCTAGGCCAAGTTCGATTATAGGCCAAATCGGTGCAGGCCTTCTTGGGTTATGGTCCTTCTTTTACCAAAAAAATGTGAAATTGGCCTTGTCTGTACTCTAGCTTAAACAGTTTTCATCCGATCGTCTTCAAACTTGCTGACAATGCTTATGGGTGTAATATCTAGGCCAAGTTCGATTATAGGCCAAATCGGTGCAGGCCTTCTTGGGTTATGGTCCTTCTTTTACCAAAAAAATGTGAAATTGGCCTTGTCTGTACTCAAACTCAAACAGTTTTCATCTGATCATCTTGAAACTTGCTGACAATGCTTATGGGTGTAATATCTAGGCCAAGTTCGATTATAGGCCAAATAGGTGCAGGCCTTCTTGGGTTATGGTCCTTCTTTTACCAAAATAAATGTGAAATTGGCCTTGTCTGTACTCTAGCTCAAACAATTTTCATATATAATATGGGCTTTTATTTCATAATCAATATTTTTTTCACTAGCACAACCAAGACGGGCGTATTTTGTGACATTTTGGCATCTTGTTTCTCATTAACGTACACAGCATTTCCATGTCACTGAATGGTTTGTTGTTATATGCAATGGAATATGCACAATTGAACAAAAACCGCATACGCTGACTTTCTTTTTCGTCAAGTTTCTTGAAGGCTTTCCCAGGTTGTTGTCCTTTATAAGTACAGTTGGTTGGTTTCCAGGGTTGGAACTCGAGGACTTCCCTTCATCATGTAGATACTGAGTGGCACATGTCTTGTGGGCGCTGCTTTTATGGTGAATATGGAGTGGTTCTAGTCTAAATGTGCTTGATCCAACAACGAAAACACACGTTTGATTCATTTTGGTTTCAGCCAGCTTGGGGTACTTTCTACAGTAAGTACAGAACATGAGATTGTTTTCCTTTTCATACGCTAGCCAGTCAAAATCATCTAACCAGGATTCAACAAATTTCCTTTCCCTAGTGGAATCATACTTCTTGTCCTTCTTGGATTCAACACACTGCTTTTTCAGTTTTGGACTAGAAACTAATTCCTCTGCTTTACGTTTCCTACTTTCGTTTTCATTACGGTCAGACTCAGGATTTTTATCCTTCATCTTAAAAAACTTCAACAAACTCATTTTTCCGATGCGTTTTGGTTCACAATTACAATCGAACTGACAGAATGTCAAGATCATTGTTTTTAAGTGAAACGTGTTTTTAACGGCCTTTTTTAACTGTCCAATTATCGACTCTACATTGATGGGCACATCAAACAAATACAGACCCAAACCCTGTCTACTTACCGTCTATTTTCACGCCTGTTTCGGTAGTGTACCCTTCTCATCGCTAATTGCCCTCTTAATCGGTCCGTTGTTATAAAATTGGACCCTAATCAACGGGTAATCGACCAATTAATCTGATTGATAATCGCCGACATACTTTCACACTTACACCTAAACGCTTCTGTCAAACCATTTTCTATTGGCTAAGTAAAAAGTAACGAGCGTCGCGATTGGTTATTCGGTTCACGTGATAAACTTAGCGGGGCGGAGCTTATTTTGTTGATGTAGAGAGCGTGTCAATCATCCTGTTTATTGTACGGTTCACGTTTTTTTTTACTTGTCCGATATTACGATCGATCGATTTTAGAGTTGTCCGGGACACATTTTTTGCGCGTGGTCAGTTGTCCGATATCGATTTAGAGTTGTCCCGGACGTCGGACTATAGGATTTGTAGAGCCCTGGGGTGTAGGAGTTCAAACCATGCCACTCTTGTCAAATCATAGAAAAACCTGGTGTAGACACTGGCTGGAGGGCGCAATTTTGGGCTTATCTTAATGATTATGTTAATGATCATCTTACCTAAATCAAGGTCAAATTTGGTACATTGGATCATCCGGTAACATATATATCACTAGTTCAAATTGTAGGGTTTTCAAGAGGTCACCAATATCAAGGTTGTTGCATGGTTAAGACATTATGAAAACCTTGTTCATGCCATAAAGGCTGCATTTCTTTTAATTTTTAGAAATTGTAAATTATTTCTTTGGTCACCACTGGTACCTATAGCTACAGGTTCATTTGGATCAATTACATTTTTAGGCTGGCGATGTCGCCAGACCTATTACAATGCCAAAAAATGAATTCCACTAACATGTATAATTTACTCCCAAAACTGACAACACAAAATCTGTACACTCAATGAAAATAGCTCCTCCTTGTTAATCAGTTTTGCAAGATTAGAACATTAAACTTTCCTTGTTAGGGCTCTGAAAATTCTTTGCAGGTGCCCTATAGTAATCACCCAGTCCGTCTGTCTGTCTGTCCGCACACACGAAAGCTACCTTAGGTGGTTGGAGGTGTGGCCTAACACAATAGAAGTCTATTCAATTCATTCTGTGACCACTTAATTCTTTTGTCCTTTAAGTGGTCGTTCCTTTGATCTTAAACAATGGAATGACCACCTAAGGTAGCGATCGTGGGGGCGTCCGTCCGTCCGTCCGTCCGTCTGTCCGTCCGTCCGTCCGTCCGTCCGTCTGTCCGTCCGTCCGTCCGTCCACATTTTTCATGTTTTTTTCTTAATAACTTGCAAACCATTAAAGGTATCGACTTCAAACTTTAAACATAAGGTCACAGCAACAATACACTATTGTATGCCAAGTTATGTTACTCCAGCTACAATATTGTGAGAATTATGGCCCTTTGTAAAATTACAATTTTCCTCATTTTTCATCTTTTTTTCTACATTACTTCAAAACCGTTACAGATATTCAAATGAAACTTGCTATACATATTGACAGTGACAATACACACATGATAACGACAGGGCCCTGATCACAACAGTGATGGTTCTAGTTTCATTTAATCTGTTCGATTGTAATATATTAGTTTCTTCTTGTAATGGAAGGAAATTGTATGAAATTAAAAGAAAAGGTGTTTAAATTATTACTACGCGTTACAAACGTGATTGTAGCGTGTGCATCAATGATTTTATTGTGTTAAATTATTTAGTTCAATATTCTCTAACGAGATCGTGGCCAAGTGGTTAAGCAACTCGCTTAGTAATTTTCTGATGCTAAGGTTCAGCGATCGAATCACGGCGGCTTCAAAGTTTTTATATTTTTTAAAATTTTATTTTTCGTCCAGCACTTTAACCTCCCTTTCGACTTAGAAAACCACTTGATATTATATTACTTGAAAAGCTATTGTCCCTTTGCAGTTTGCCAGCCTGTCAGTACTTCAGTACTTTGATAATATATATTACCCTGATTGGAATGTTTTTCAATGTTTTTTTCTTTCAGAGAAAAAACATCCAAATGGTTAGATGCTTATCATGATCCAGTTGCTTCTTTGTATACATTTACACAGTGTATAACACTGTCAGATATACAAGCTGATGGAGATTGGAAACTCATCATTGCTGATCTTGGTTCCGGCAATACTAACATGAAGCTAAAGGTTTATAAAGGTACTGCATAAGATATTATTAAAAGAATAAGTCTGGCCTAGGCCAGGAGGAATAAATTCCCGATTTTTATCCTCTCACAGCTTTGAATACCATGCCCTCCTGTCTTTGACTAATGTTCCATGCCATCCTAGAATATAATCCCTCCCATCATAGAATATCATCCCTCCCATCCTAGAATATCATCCCTCCCATCCTAGAATATCATCCCTCCCATCCTAGAATATCATCCCTCCCATCATACTCCCTCCCATTATAGAATATCATCCCTCCCATCATACTCCCTCCCATCCTAGAATATCATCCCTCCCATCATACTCCCTCCCATCATAGAATATCATCCCTCCCATCATACTCCCTCCCATCATAGAATATCATCCCTCCCATCATACTCCCTCCCATCCTAGAATATCATCCCTCCCATCATACTCCCTCCCATCATAGAATATCATCCCTCCCATCATACTCCCTCCCATCATAGAATATCATCCCTCCCATCATACTCCCTCCCATCCTAGAATATCATCCCTCCCATCCTAGAACTTCATCCCTCCCATCCTAGAATATCATCCCTCCCATCATACTCCCTCCCATTCTAGAATATCATCCCTCCGATCCTAGAACTTCATCCCTCCCATCCTAGAATATCATCCCTCCCATCATAGAATATCATCCCTTCCCACATAACAAAGCTGGAATATTTATTCACGATTGAGAAGACATATTGATTCGGAAAACATATTTCAGACTAGGCGTACATATGAATTTGACCAAATGTAACTAGTGGGTCAGTGATGTTTAGACTAGTCTGACACTGTAATCGGCATACACATCCAAGAAAAACACATTACCCTAAACAGTATCCTTTAAAATAGTGTACCGCTGGTGTTTATGGATTGGTTATACGTAGACTCTCTCAAAACCGGACACCCTCAAAACCGGAATCCCCATAAAATCGGATGATTTCTTATGTTCCACATTTTCTTCTTATAAAGGCAACTTAAAAAGCTTCCGCAATACCGGACTCCCAGAATTCCGGATACCGGACGGTATTTTGGGTCCGCTTACAAGATATTGAACTATTGCTTCTTAAGGAAAACTGCATGCAAGTTTCACCTTGTGTACTGTAATTTAAACTATGGAGTTCATAATAAAAGGTGTTATTAACAAGTATTCATCTCTATTAATTGTTTTCTATTTTAAAGGTGTCACATTTGATTTAATGTTATACTTTTATATGGGATAAGAGCAAAATAGTAACATCGACTCAGCCTGTTCAATAATTGCCTATTTACAAAAACATTTTGTTTCATATTTGTTTTCTTTGGTGGGTATATTTCAACTTATGTTTATTTTAATAAAGGAGTTGTTTTGCATATCACCAAGTCTAAATTACTACAAAACTACACTACATGTTATTTTATCTATATGACACCCAAGTATCAGAGATTGTATACATTTGTCTGGTAGGTTGGTACTATCAATGCCAATAGACCAATTCAAAATTACCAATTTGATGTTAAAAATAAAAATTAGAGTACATATGATGACAGTTAGCAATGATTAACATTTACACAGTCATAAACTATTATTGACATTTTGAAACATTGCCAACCTATGATAACTTATCAAATTATGCATAACTCACATAAAACTGGACCTCCTAGAAGACCGGACTTTTGACCTGGTCCGAAAGGGGTCCGGTTTTGAGGGAGTCTACTGTACATTTTTTACATTGTAGAAAAGGTTTCAAAACTTTGTGAGCAGTATTTATACTATCTTTTAAAAACATTGTGGGTTAAACAATTTTTTAATTGTGATTTGACTTGAAATTAAAGTTGTTATGGTATTTTATCTGGAATGTTTGGTATCTACGTAAAGAGTACGGACTACCATTGCACTAAAAAGAAAACACTGACTTTTTGCGATACTAAGTAAAAATCTAATAAAATCCAAACTTAACAGGCAGGTTAACTAAGTTGATCTAGGTTTAACTTGGTATACCTGAGTTAACAGTGTTCACTGCCATTCTTTCGCATGGGATAGTTCCCTCATTAGTATTAGGTATTGAATCGACTTTTATAATAGTGAATTGCCTTTATAGATGAATAATTGTGTATTAATTTTGTATTGCAGGCACAGATTTAATCAGTGAGAACACGATCATTGATTTACCAACTGGAGTTGTTACATTTTATATGGACACTAATGAACCAAGAACACCAGGTACTCATTTATTTATACTTACTTGTGACACATCCGTGGGATTTAATACTTTAAACATTCATAAGGGTAATTGCTAGTTGGCAAGTTTTTCAACCCATGAAATATTTTCTCATTCTCTTGTATTTTAGCTATTGCAGTTGCCTCTGGACCATTCATTTACATCTACAAAAATCTGAGACCATACTTCAAGTTTACATTGCCCCCATTAGAAGTGAATAGTATGGAAGAGGATCTCTGGAATCAGGTGAAGGAGGTTAGTATTAATCTACTGGCGTGAGCAAATAATTATATCTATCATCCTATAAGAAATATTCCCCTTTTCTGAATTTTTGCACAAAAATGACACTGCCAAAGGTATTGACTTGAAACTAAACATAATAACTGTAAAATCATTTAATTTTGCTGGGACAAAATTTCGTGGTTTTTGAAAAATACCATTTGGATGGGACGTTAATTCATGTATTTTGAATTACAGGTGATAAATCCGATGGTCAAAACTAGTGTTTGATAGGATTAAATTTTGTGGTTGAAGGTGATCCAAGAAATCCACAAAATTTAATCCCCCATGAAAATTAATAATTTTACAGTATTCACAAGTATATAAAGTATGAGAAAGTCGAGTGTCTAGCACTCGTAGGCGGTGCTCTTGTTTTAAAAGGCAATACAGTTGGACAAGCCTAGTCTTTTCTGTGAGCGTCTTTTACAAATTAAACAGGTTTACGAAAATAGTATGACAAAAGTAATTAGCTGTCAGAAGAAGAACAACGAAATATACCAATATAGAAGTCCATTTGATTGTCTTAGTACTATTTGATCATCCCACATAATGATATGAAAAAATATATAATTATTTAATTTATTTTTCAGTCAAGAATCAATGTGTATGTATTAAGAGAAATGTTGGAAGGAATGAGGTAAATATTAATCATGTAAATCACTTTCTATATTCCAATATATGATCAGGACTAGAATGTGGAAGAGTGTTTATTCACTGGTGTGTGTCAGTACAATGGAAGAGTGTTTATTCACTAGTGTGTGTCAGTACAATGGAAGAGTGTTTATTCACTAGTGTGTGTCAGTACAATGGAAGAGTGTTTATTCACTAGTGTGTGTCAGTACAATGGAAGAGTGTTTATTCACTAGTGTGTGTCAGTACAATGGAAGAGTGTTTATTCACTAGTGTGTGTCAGTACAATGGAAGAGTGTTTATTCACTAGTGTGTGTCAGTACAATGGAAGAGTGTTTATTCACTAGTGTGTGTCAGTACAATGGAAGAGTGTTTATTCACTAGTGTGTGTCAGTACAATGGAAGAGTGTTTATTCACTAGTGTGTGTCAGTACATGGGAAGAGTGTTTATTCACTAGTGTGTGTCAGTACATGGGAAGAGTGTTTATTCACAAGTGTGTGGTAGTACATGGGAAGAGTGTTTATTCACTAGTGTGTGTCAGTACAATGGAAGAGTGTTTATTCACTAGTGTGTGTCAGTACAATGGAAATGTGTTTATTCACTAGTGTGTGTCAGTACAATTGAAGAGTGTTTATTCACTAGTGTGTGTCAGTACAATGGAAGAGTGTTTATTCACTAGTGTGTGTCAGTACAATGGAAATGTGTTTATTCACTAGTGTGTATCAGTACAATTGAAGAGTGTTTATTCACTAGTGTGTGTCAGTACAATGGAAGAGTGTTTATTCACTAGTGTGTGTCAGTACAATGGAAGAGTGTTTATTCACTAGTGTGTGTCAGTACATGGGAAGAGTGTTTATTCACTAGTGTGTGTCAGTACAATGGAAGAGTGTTTATTCACTAGTGTGTGTCAGTACAATGGAAGAGTTTTTATACGCCCGAAGGGCCGTATTATGTTACGGCCTCTGTGTCCGTCTGTCCGTCTGTCCGTCTGTCTGTCTGTCTGTCTGTCCGTCTGTCCGTCTGTCGTTAGCAATTTCCCTTCCGCTCTGTCACTCTTGAACCTCTTGAAGGATTTTAAAGAAACCTGACACAAATGTTCACCACATCAAGACGACGTGCAGAGCGAATGTTCTGGAGGGGTCGCTTCAAGGTCAAGGTCACACTTAGGGGTTAAAGGTCATATGACTTTGTTTCCCTTCCGCTCTGTCACTCTTGAACCTCTTGAAGGATTTTAAAGAAACCTGACACAAATGTTCTCCACATCAAGACGACGTGCAGAGCGAATGTTCTGGAGGGGTCGCTTCAAGGTCAAGGTCACACTTAGGGGTTAAAGGTCATATGACTTTGTTTCCCTTCCGCTCTGTCACTCTTGAACCTCTTGAAGGATTTTAAAGAAACCTGACACAAATGTTCACCACCTCAAGACGACGTGCAGAGCATGTTCTGGAGGAGTTGCTTTAAGGTCAAGGTCACACTTAGGGGTTAAAGGTCATATGATTTTGTTTCCCTTCCGCTCTGTCACTCTTGAACCTCTTGAAGGATTTTAAAGAAACCTGACACGAATGTTCACTACATTAAGACGACGTGCACAGCACATGTTCTGGAGGGGTTGCTTTAAGGTCAAGGTCACACTTAGGGGTTAAAGGTCATATGACTTTGTTTCCTTTCCGCTCTGTCACTCTTGAACCTCTTGAAGGATTTTAAAGAAACCTGACACAAATGTTCACCACATCAAGACAACGTGCAGAGCGCATGTTCTGGAGGGGTTGCTTTAAGGTCAAGGTCACACTTAGGGGTTAAAGGTCATATGACTGTGCTTCCCTTCTGCTCTGTCACTCTTGAACCTCTTGAAGATTTTAAAGAAACCCGACACAAATGTTCACCTCATCAAGACGACGTGCAGAGCGCATGTTCTGGGGGGTCGCTTTAAGGTCAAGGTCACACTTAGGGGTTAAAGGTCATATGACTATGTTTCCCTTCTGCTCTGTCACTCTTGAACCTCTTGAAAGATTTTAAAGAAACCTGACACAAATGTTCACCACATCAAGATGACGTGCAGAGCGCATGTTCTGGAGGGGTTGCTTTAAGGTCAAGGTCACACTTAGGGGTTTAAGGTCATTTGACTTTGTTTCCCTTCCACTCTGTCACTCTTGAGGGGGATTTCTTCCATTTTTTGTTCAGGGCTGTCCTTTTGCCTTCAACTGTCAAAATTTTGGTACCAAAACCTGAAACAAAACCCTTCGGGCGTATATTGCCCCGTATGGCGGTGCTCTTGTTATTCACTAGTGTGTGTCAGTGCAATGGAAATGTGTTTATTCACTAGTGTGTGTCAGTACAATTGAAGAGTGTTTATTCACTAGTGTGTGTCAGTACAATTGAAGAGTGTTTATTCACTAGTGTGTGTCAGTACAATTGAAGAGTGTTTATTCACTAGTGTGTGTCAGTACAATTGAAGAGTGTTTATTCACTAGTGTGTGTCAGTACAATTGAAGAGTGTTTATTCACTAGTGTGTGTCAGTACAATTGAAGAGTGTTTATTCACTAGTGTGTGTCAGTACATGGGAAGAGTGTTTATTCACTAGTGTGTGTCAGTACAATGGAAGAGTTTTTATTCACTAGTGTGTGTCAGTACAATGGAAATGTGTTTATTCACTAGTGTGTGTCAGTACAATGGAAGAGTGTTTATTCACTAGTGTGTGTCAGTACAATGGAAGAGTGTTTATTCACTAGTGTGTGTCAGTTCAATGGAAGAGTGTTTATTCACTAGTGTGTGTCAGTACAATTGAAGAGTGTTTATTCACTAGTTTGTGTCAGTACAATGGAAGAGTTTTTTTTCACTAGTGTGTGTCAGTACATGGGAAGAGTGTTTATTCACTAGTGTGTGTCAGTACAATGGAAGAGTGTTTATTCACTAGTGTGTGTCAGTACAATGGAAGAGTGTTTATTCACTAGTGTGTGTCAGTACATGGGAATAGTTTTTATTCACTAGTGTGTGTCAGTACATGGGAAGAGTGTTTATTCACTAGTGTGTGTCAGTACAATGGAAGAGTGTTTATTCACTAGTGTGTGTCAGTACAATGGAAGAGTGTTTATTCACTAGTGTGTGTCAGTACATGGGAAGAGTGTTTATTCACTAGTGTGTGTCAGTACATTTGTTGGCTAAATTTGTTTGCATTGCCCATCTAAAATGTTCAGCGCCGGTTTTCCATTACCTTGTGGTCGACTGGGGGTTCAGTAGGCTTAGAGACATTTAGGCAAACAACCCTGACAGAAGTATTGGAGTAAACATCCACAGGCAGAATATTAGTTACACTCTGTCTAGAATGTTCCTATTATTGAACAAAACCATAGTTATACAGTTAGTCTATGAAGGTGCTGAGGGATAGCATCAGGAATGTGACAAGGTGGACTTTTGTGGTCACTCTTTGCCCGTCGTCAATCTGTCCATCAACAATTTGCTTTTGTACACTCTAGAGGCAACAGTTTTCATCTAATCTTCATGAAACTTGGTCAAAATGTTTTTCTCAATAAAATATAGACCAATCTGAAACTTGGTCATTTGGGGTCAAAAACTAGGTCACTTGGTCAAATCTTAGAAAAACCTTGTGTTCACTCCAGATGTCACAGTTTTGATTCAATTTTCATGGAACTTGTTTAGAGTGATACTCTCTGTGTAGGCCAAGTTTGAAACTAGGTCATGTTGGATTGATAACAAGATCACTAGGTCAGATGTTGGAAAACCCTTGTGTTCTTTCTACAGGTCACAATTATTATCTAATCTTCATGAAATTTTGGATGAAATTTTGGAATGTTAGTATTCATGAAATAATGGCCAAGTTTGAAACTATGTCATGTAGGGTCATAAAAATGGTCACTAGGTCAAATCTTTGAAAAACATTGAGTTCACTCCACACCAGTTTTGATCCAATATTCATGAAACTTAGTCTGAAAGTTAGTCTTACTAATATCTAGGCCAATGTTGATACTGGGTCATAAACCAGGTCACTTGGTCATATCTTAGAATAAACTTGCATGCAAGTCACTATGTCAAGCCATATCTGGGGGTATTAATCACATTCTGTGATATGTCTTGTTTTGTTTTTAATTAATTAAGACAATTAGTCCTGAATTTTATTACATTTCTATCCTTTGCCACTTTATGTTGTAGGGCTGATGGAACCACATTGACAGTTCGATCACTACGCTATTTACAGCTCACTGATGCAAGTGACATGGTGCAGTTCTGTGAAGTCTACAAACATAGTCCACTGAAGCGTCAAACTGTGATCACATGTTTGGGTACACTGAAAAAATCAATGGCTGAAGAAGATGCAATCAGCTGCTTGGTGTTGGGAACTGAAGATAAATCCATATATGTTCTAGATCCGGAAGCCTTTACTGTACTTGCTACCGTAAGTTATTCCAATTGGACAGGCATGGTGCCTAGGGAAAATTGCTTAGGTGGGATTCACAAAGCAACTTAGTTGTTGAACACTTAAACTTTTCTAAAAATCTTTCAATTTCCTAAACAAAATAGAAAACATGCAGTGTTATCTGAGAAAACCAAACTCCTTTCAAACCACCTGATTTGTTTGGTTTTCACAAACATTTTGTATTACCAAACTGCTTATTAGACCCCTAAAAGTTTTCAATGTCAGTTCGGACAACATTCTGGTTTTTGCATGTGTTTCTCACATTACATTGTATTGTTATATGATTACATGGTTGAAAATACGAGCAGTAGTTAAACATCTACAGTAACTTTAATCAGTAAGAAGATATTAGTGTTCAAATTGATTGAAATATGAGCAGCATAAATTGTTTACTTAAAGTTGTCAAAATATCTAGGTCTGTTTTCCACTAAGATGCTTCATAAGTCCACTAATAATCTAGAGTCTAGAGTTAGTTATAAAATCCTCAACTGGTTTATTAAAAATATTTTTTTCCAGATTTTATGGCCCTAAACATATGTTTGTTTATACACTATGTAATATACACTTACGCACACTTCTAACGCAATACCTATATTTTTCAGGATTACTCAGCTGTTTATTCAGGAAGTTGGCTCAAACTTGGCATATGTATACATACATATCTTATTGATATTGTTGTGATTTTTTATTAGCTCACCTGAGCACGAAGTGCTCAAGGTGAGCTATTGTGATCGCCCAATGTCCGTCGTCCGTCGTACGTCGTACGTCGTCAACATTTTGACTTGTAAGCACTGTAGAGGTCACAGTTTTCATTAAATCTTAATGAAACTTGATCACAGTGTTTGTCTCTATAAAATCTAGGTCAAGTTCGCAACTGGGTCATGTGGGGTCAAAAACTAGGTCACTAGGTCAAATCTTAGGAAAACCTTGTGTACACTCTAGATGTCACCAGTTTGTTCCAATCTTCATGAAACTTGGTCAGAATGTTGCCTTTCAGGCCCTCTTGTTAAAACTAATCATGGCAAGATAGCAATACTTTCTAACAATGAACATCACTGTAAATTAAAAAGTCACAAAAATGCCATGAACAATTATTGGAACATTGGGATGAATTTTAAGTAAAAGGTTCATCACAGACAGTTAAATGACCTGATAAATATATTGCAGTTAATTTTGTTAGTATCTTGAATGGCGTTTATGATATATTTATACATCTGAAACATTGGTAAATCATATTTTGTGATCAATATTTGGGAAAGATTTAGAAAATTCCTAAACAAGGGTTCGTTTTTCAGATTTTGTAGGGCTGGTAGTCTTCTCAGTGGTGGTATACACAGCTCATTTCTTTTTATCTTTCAATAAATTTATTAACTCAAAAATTCTAGGAGACATTCAACGAGTGTTGGATTATTCACAGTCAAAATTTGAACGATATCCATTTGTTAATAGTTGAGAAGTCATGAAAAATATAGGTGTTGTGTTGGAAGTGTGCGTAAGTGTATAATGAAAATGTTCTGTGGACACATCTCCTCTTACAGTTTCATGCATCAATAATCTTATAAGATAGATGTACATGATGAAAAGAATTAGCACTTAGATAATTTTAGCCACAATTACGACCAAGGGGGGGGGGGTATATTGGCGACAGCTCTTGTTTGGACTGGTTACATAATTTACTGATAAACCGTTGACATCCCTAAAAAAGATACATGTCTACTTGCAGATGAGTTTACCCAGTGTGCCTGTGTTTCTAAGCGTTACTGGAATGTTTGATGTGGAATATAGAATCGTTGTTGCATGTAGGAATGGATGTATATACACACTGAAGCGGTGAGTGCAGTGTATAGTTTTTGTTTTATTGTTGATATGATTATATAATGAAAAAAGACAAAAAGACAGGTTAGATTGTGTATTGAAGAAGTAAAAGGAATGAGAACATTTAACAAAATCAAATGATCACTATTCATCTGTCAACAATTTCTTCAAACAACTTCTAAACTGCTTGGTGAAATTTAATACAACTTTGTAGGAATGTTCTTTCGGTAGACCTCTACCCAAGTTATTCAAATGTTCTGGTAGAATGTACAAATTACAGTATTACCAGAGAGTGTAACATACAAACCAGTTACATGTATATCAATATCTCAAAGGTTGCACTTGGAGTTCAAAGGTCATAAATAACCATAATTTATGTTGTCTGGACCATACCTTTATTATATATTATAGCATTTAAAAATAACTGTACAATTCTCTGGCTAATAGAATGAGAATGTAGTAACTATTACTTACAATATTTGAAATGGTGCTTCTTATGAGCCTATTTTCATTTTCAATGGGAACTTGTCATGTTGACCCAAATGAAGTTGTTTAAGCTTGTTTTACCATAAGTAAAGAGGAAATTTCTGACAGTTTTCTTTGTTTTCTCAAAATATTGATTTTGGTCTTACTGTGGCAGTACTAGTTGATACAGCTGAGCAGATGATAGGCAGCGCCTTAGTTCTTATTACATCTAATAAATTTCACTGGTATTTTCATTGAACAGTGTTGAATTAATGTCTATTTTATTTATAAAGGGGCGTGCAAGATATAACAAGGAATTGTATAGAATTGAGCTCGCAGATTGTTGGGATGGAACGTCTCAATAAAACTATATATGTAGCATGTATGGATCAAACTCTGAAATGCTTCACTTCCAAGGTAATATTGAAGAAGTCATGTCTCCTGTAAGCATTTTGAATTTGCACTTGCTCACCTTGCTCATGAAATACAATCCCCTTGGTCTACATTATAGAAATTTCACATATACATGCTTCTCAATGAGATCTACAATATTCAATAATGCTCTATGATTTTTGTCAGCTGAAGAGAAGGATGCAAACGATATTTTTAAATTAATTATCAAATTGGAATAATGCCAAGCATCCAGCACCTGTGGGCGGTCCTCTTGTTTGTAGTTACCTTTAAAAATTCATTATTTATCATAATAATATGTAAAAATTATACGGATGTGTATATTATGCATATTAAATGTGATTAACTAAACCAGTGTACTCAAATGTGGTGGAACCCATAAAAGGTCAATTAGTTATTGCCATAATTTTCACTTCAGCATTTAGGTATGTCTGTTTAATAACAGAACAGTGAATTATAAATGTAAATCATTATTTGTGCCAAAAATATGCATGATTGAATAGCCACAACTAAGCTAATGGACAATACTATCGTGACATGGTGAAACAAAATCTAAAAATTCATTAACATAACTCTACTTTGAAACTCACAAAATATGTTTAAAGCACTGATTACTTAGCAAAAACATGATATATTTGTGACAAAAAGATGCTGCACATAGTAATGCACTTTTCCTAGAAGTTATGAAAGTCACCTACAGTTACTAAAACTTTAGTTACACAAGGCGGCAACATACGCTCATGTGCATGTAGTATTAGCTTTTAAGGGGGCATGGATACCAAATCATTATCGATAGACAGTCATATGAACGGTTTTTAGTAGATCTGAAAAGAACATTTAAGAGTATTTTTAATGCCGTCAATTCAATTCCAAGTTCAAAACTGCAATCATTTTTTGGTGAGACAAAAATTTTGCTGTTGGACTATCTAGAGGACACTAAAAAAAAAAAGATTTCGCAGATAGTAAGTGTTAGGTGGGTTACCCATTTTTAAAGGTCTTGGAAGTGACTGCATGGTTTATGGTTGGTTAGAAATCACCAGGGAAAAACTGGATGTGTAGGTGTCAGCAAGAAACGTCATTGTGACGTCCTTGATGTCGGACTTGTGGCGAAGTTCATTAGTATGTATCATGTTAATGTTCATATGTCCAGAACATTGTTGAGAAATTTGGTCATCATATTAAAATTAGACTGAAGTTACGGTGTGAAAAATTTCATGGTTATACTTACATTATACACTATTTTATAGCATCAGTGACATTATTTTTGGATATAGCCACGTACATGCATGTTTTACAGGGTAAGAAGATGTGGACTGTCAAGTTACCAAAGAGTATTACAACTATAGAGGTAGTAGATTATAAACCTAAGGGATTCAAGGCCATACTAGTAGCATTGTCTAGTGCTGAAGTACATGTTTATAAGGTATATTCTTGATTCTTTCATTCTATCATTGTTTCATGTATTATCAAACAAAGTCATATTTAGAACATTGATCACAATTGGGATTGCAAGTAAAGAATTAAGGTCATTTTGGACTAACCCAATATAAATGCCTATACCTATATCACAGCGCCGTGATCGCCGTTTAAGAAGTTATTGAAACAGGAAGTTAAATTTTAATTGGGAAACAAACAAATCAACACATTGAATACATTATACAATTCACTAAGGTCATGACATACTATGTTGAACAGAAAGAGACAGAATTATGAGTTGATGGATTGCCATTTGGTTGTACAAGCATCCTTATGCAGAGCAACAAGGTGGTGACTTACGGAAGTCATTCCTTCACAGAAATTGAATCTTTTTACAGCCAAGTGGAACATGAGTGTGCAAGTGTTCTTTACTGGATAACTCTGGAAGGAATTTACAGTTATCAGTGATATGTGAGAGGTCTTTGGTACTATCACAGGCCACAAAGACCAATAATTAGTAATGATACATTTCCCTTACTTGAGTCATTCAGCATAGGTTACTGCTGGCTGGCTGGGTGTCAGGATATCATATTATATGTAGACTTCACATGCTGGCTGGCTGGGTGTCAGGATATCATATTATATGTAGACTTCACATGCTGGCTGGCTGGGTGTCAGGATATCATATTGTATGTAGACTTCACATGCTGGCTGGCTGGGTGTCAGGATATCATATTGTATGTAGACTTCACATGCTGGCTGGGTGTCAGGATATCATATTGTATGTAGACTTCACATGCTGGCTGGCTGGGTGTCAGGATATCATATTGTATGTAGACTTCACATGCTGGCTGGCTGGGTGTCAGGATATCATATTGTATGTAGACTTCACATGCTGGCTGGCTGGGTGTCAGGATATCATATTGTATGTAGACTTCACATGCTGGCTGGCTGGGTGTCAGGATATTATATTGTATGTAGACTTCACATGCTGGCTGGCTGGGTGTCAGGATATCATATTATATGTAGACTTCACATGCTGGCTGGCTGGGTGTCAGGATATCATATTGTATGTAGACTTCACATGCTGGCTGGCTGGGTGTCAGGATATCATATTGTATGTAGACTTCACATGCTGGCTGGCTGGGTGTCAGGATATCATATTATATGTAGACTTCACATGCTGGCTGGCTGGGTGTCAGGATATCATATTGTATGTAGACTTCACATGCTGGCTGGCTGGGTGTCAGGATATCATATTATATGTAGACTTCACATGCTGGCTGGCTGGGTGTCAGGATATCATATTGTATGTAGACTTCACATGACTGAAATACTGGTCATCAACATGATTATATTGATTGATTTCAGGAGAAATATCTGGTTGATGTTATTAAAACAGATGATATTGTAACTGCTATGAGATTTGGTAGATTTGGACGTGAAGACGGAGCTCTTGTAATGAGCACCAGCAGTAAGTATAATATATGCATTGATCTAACCTTTGCTAGTGTTAAACAACATTAATAAAAAAAGTTAAAATACAATTTCATGATTTCTAATTTCACCTTATAAAACGTTCAAATTCTTCAGGAAAGCGTATAATTATTATGTCCTTCCTTTTTATACGCCCAAAGGGTCGTATTATGTAATGGTCTCCATTGTCTGTTTAAGGTATTTCACCACTTTTGAGTTGGGTGGAAGTTTAAAAATTGCAGTCACTTGGGTGTATTCTGAGCGTCTGACAACCGAGATCAAATAATACAAAATGCTTAAAATTGATTTTCTGCATCTTCCCATGTCTTAAAATCGCGATTGTACTGACTAGTTATTACGATTATATACTTTTAATGAAAATACTGAAACAGCCTTAGCTCAATCTCTACGTATGATTTATTCCAAATGATATTAAACACATAATCAAACTTATTCAATAGCTTTAAACAGTATTCTGAGCATTTAAGAGGACGGTTCTTTTGCATTTATTCCTGAACAATATAAACCTATGCATGCAGAAGTACCTGAATTATAACTGTAAGCACCTTGAATTATGCACTATTTTTTGAAAATAGAATTATCGGGAAATCTGAATACAACGGATGCAAAACATTGATTAATTTTGTTACCTCCCCTGTTTTCAGCATTTCTTAAATCACTTAAAGTGCAATTAAAATTAACTAACCAAGCAATTGTCATGAAATTTTGCATGAAACTTCAATATTAGTCACTCTGCTTGTTGTATGCATGAAAACAGTATGTCGTTCAACGATTTTTCACGCTAAACTCAAAAACGAAACTTTACATTTTGTAAAATATTATTTAAAAAATCAAATAACATGCACAGAATAATATAGAATTTACTGTTTGGTTTCTTAAATGCGAAATTTCATGTATACCAAATTTTATGAGGATTAAAGCAAAACTTTTTGGGTAAATTACAATTATCAGTTTTCAGGCATTGTTCCCAAAATCCAAGAATATCTTAAAAACTAGCCGAGCTAAACTGCTGGGATTTTCCTGAAAGATCGTCGTAGATGTGTTCTTTATAAATATAACAGGTTTAATATACCTTGTACTGAAAACTCCAACACCGGTGAAACACATTAAAATAAATTGGCACAGTTGTTCACCTCAGGGAGACGATGTGTCATGCATATGCCCCAGGTCCCTTGGTAAAAAAGGTCAAGGTCACAAGGGGACTTTGAAAATTTGCCTGCTATTCCGTGTCTGTCTGTATCTTTCTTAATGACGGTAATATTTTAAAATTATCTGGCATAAATGATACCCACAGGGCGACGATGTGTCATGTACATGATCCAGGTCCGTAGGTCAAACTTAAGTTCACAGGGGGACTTTGAAGTTTTGTATGGCTCTTCCGTGTCTGGCTGTATCTTCCCTACTTGCGATAGGATTTTAAAATTATTTTGCACAAATGATCACCACAGGGAGACAATGTGTATGCTTCATAAAACTATTTAATTTGATATTTATTATCATTTTCATCATGCTAACAAAAATTGTCAAGGTTCCAGTATTCCAAGAAATGCAGAAGCTTTGATCAATTTGCCAAAAATCAAGCAGGAGTAGAGTCTCAAATGCAGGAGACTCCGGTATGATGCAGGAGATCCGACATGTATGATTGCCCCATCTAAGATAGATAAAAAACTAGGTTACAAGGTCAAATAATAGTTAAGCCTAGTGCTTGCTATATAGGCTGCATTTTTTATTGGATCTTTGTGAATATTAGTAAGAATGTTTGTTAAGTGTAGTGAAAGTTGAGGTTGAACATGTATTTATAAAAAATATAATTAGAAATTGGATATTTGTAAAGAACGTATTTGAATCTCTATGCATGTATATCAATATCGTTTGAAGGTTTGAATTGTAAGCCGTTTCATCACACTTGTTCAATTTGAACAACAGTTTTGTTTGGGGAACGTGTAAATGTTTGCCGAAATGATTATTTGTTTGTAAAGAGATCTACATATTTTACTATGTTAGCAGTTAATGATCAGTATGTTTGGTTAATTGTGTTTCTTTATCCTCGCCACCGGATAATCCTTTTGGGCGAGGTCTCCAGAAGACTTTTAGTACTTTTAGTTTTTGGAGGATAGTGCATGATACAGAAGATGCCCTAATTTCAGAAGCATCCCTGGTTCTTTTTGCATGCCATATGCCATATATGTATACCACCCATACATGGGACCTCGGTTTAAAGTCACATCCGAAAGACTATCAGTAATTTTATTTTGCCTGCCTGGGATTCAAACCCACAACCCCGAGATCTTTAGTGACTATTATACTTATACTCTAATGTTTACCACCCCTTCCATGTTTACCAACAAGGTTTTAATTGGCGGTCAAGGCCGTTAGCGCAAAATCAAGACACCATGAATTCAAAAGGATCCTATTAACGCGAAAATTGGACACCGTGAAATAAACCCGCTATACAGTAGGTCATCTTGGACCAATAACTAGGTCACTAGGTTATATCATAGAAAGTTGAGGTTGAACATGGGTCATCTTGGACCAATAACTAGGTCACTAGGTTATATCATAGAAAGTTGAGGTTGAACATGGGTCATCTTGGACCAATAACTAGGTCACTAGGTTATATCATAGAAAGTTGAGGTGGAACATTGTTCATCTTGGACCAATAACTAGGTCACTAGGTTATATCATAGAAAGTTGAGGTTGAACATGGGTCATCTTTGACCAATAACTAGGTCACAAGGTTATATCATAGAAAGTTGAGGTTGAACGTGGGTCATTTTGGACCAATAACTAGGTCACTAGGTTATATCATAGAAAAAATGTATTGTATGCTGTAGAAGCTGTTGTTCAGGTCACCATTGAGGCTTGTAAGCACTTCTATTATAGTTGATCAACCTTAGTCTTGTGATGGACAATACTTTAACAGAGGCATAAGTATGTGTTCTTTGAATGCAGTCCTGCTTTAGCTATTCTTTGCAATTTTTATCCGCATAAATCTGCCTCAAAATACTTCATAATGTAAAAACGTACTGTGCAACATTCAGTAGCAAATTTATTGTTTCATCAGTGAAATTTACTTGAACATGGTCTTATTCATCATTGTATGATATATTTCCAGGTGGAGGTTTGTTGATCAAGATACTGAAGAGGACAGCAACCTTTGAAGAGAGAGATATTTCTGCTGGTCCACCTTCGGCACAGAATGTCAAACTAAATGTACC
The DNA here is from genome assembly GCA_963678985.1 of Spisula subtruncata. Lineage (NCBI taxonomy): Eukaryota > Metazoa > Mollusca > Bivalvia > Venerida > Mactridae > Spisula > Spisula subtruncata. Next base: position 25,857,564 of record OY787661.1, read on the forward strand.
CAAGAAAACAAAATTGTTTGTGGATCAAGCTTTAAGAGAAAGAGAAAATGGTGTTAGTAAGTGAAAATAAGTATATTATATGAGCTGTGCTTCATATAGAAATTATTTAATAAGACGCAGATAAGGCTAAAAATGGGAAAAAAATAATGTTCTTAATGTGATTTAATTTTAAGCACTAAGATTTAATTGTTTTCATGAAATATGTTAAAATTACTTCTGTTTTTGCTATGGATACCCAGTTTGGAAAAGTGAAATCATTTAATTTTCGATGGGACAAAATATTGTGTTTTTTAGGTAAAAAAGACTTTCGATGGGACCTTAATTTGTGGATTTTGCATTTTAGATAATAAATACTAGGTTAGTGTTCAATGGGTTTTGATTTTGTGGTTGAAGGTGAACCACAAAATCCCTGAAATTAAATCCCCCACCAAAATTAATGATTTTACTGTACAGTAAAACTTTGTTATCTCTAGGACTCATCGGGACAATCCAAATGCTTGTGGTAAGCATGGTGCTTGACATATCCGAATCACATGATATTTTTTTTTAAATTGACTAAGTATGAGAGTGTTTATAATGCACACATGTTTTGTATTTAAGACGAGTATCGTCATTGTTTACCATGTATTCACACATTTTTTAATTATGAAGACATTTGTTGAGTTTTACCTCTGTTGTTGTTAACTTTAATACTTCTATTTGTGTTGATAAATGACCATAAAATGATGACAAATCATTGTTTTGTGTTTGTTTGTTTGACTTTTGTAAAGGTGTAACATTGATTTCGGTAATTGTAATTGTTATATTGAACAATATAAAATCATGTCAAAAACAACATGATCCATGTAACCTATTGTAGACGAATTATGTCCTAGATTATTACTTAACCAATATTTCAGTCTTCTTAGTTATGTTCTCGTCATAAATTTATCATAATTAACGTCTCTATATTGAATTGTATTGTTCAACATTTTTCTTTGATAAAAAGCAAACAACTAGAGTATCGCGGATTATGCTATTGCTATGAAAAGTAGTTATCTGAATGTGTGAAAAATACGCTTCGAATTGCAATAAACAGTGATATCACGACGTGTAAAAAACAGAGCTTAGGAAATACAATCTTACATTTTTTCCGAGGTGTGAAATTTACTTGGATGATCCCCTCGACATTATGCAAATAATAAACAATAGAAGTTATTGAACCTGTGCTCGAGTTAAGCCAGGTACTCGTAACATAACATTGATGCTCGAGATTATGCAATAAGTCAATATACAATTTAGAGAAAATTCGTCGGGACTTTGAAATTTGCTCGACATAGGCCTTGTGCTCGTCTTATCAATGCTTGTCTTAACGAAGTTTTACTGTATTTGGAAAAACAAGGGATTCATAGATAAAAACAATTTTCTCTTAATGCAAATATTCAGATTTATTATTTGTTATATTAAAATTAGAACTTTATTCTTAATAATGATACAATTTTAGAAACTTTGTGTCAAGAATACTTAAAATACTGGCCCTGGGGGGAAAATTTACCCAACCCCGGGGGTCACCGTATTACATAGACTTATGTAGGAAAAACATAATAAAATGTACAGGGCTTCATTTATAATGAGGTGAGCAATATATAGAGGATCTTATATGAGTGACTATTCATATTAAATTTATAAAACGAGTTGGATAAAAGTGATAAGATACGAGGCTCTGCCCAGTATTTTATTACTTTTATCCAACGAGTTTGATAAATTTAATATGGAAAGACAAGAATGTAATATTCTTTTTAACACATAAACAAAATAAGCCATTTAAATGTATAAAACTCAAAATAGTAGACCCGCTTTCCCTTAAGGGAAAATATGATTGAGGTGAGTAATGCGGTTAAGAATAAATGAGCATCTAAACATAGTGCAACAAAGTGACTGTATTTCAATTGCATTCAATTCAATGTTGAAAACGAAGATAGGCCGAGACGGGTACCAACACTCCCGAGGGACTCTGCAGATGTACTAGCACGAAAAAGCATGCGTAAACGCTATTATAGCATAAAAAACAACACTTTATTAGTATGTTTTTAAAAGTTATGACATTTTGGCGGGAAATTTTGGGCGACGTTGGGAAAACAAACGCGACGTCGCTTAGCAAACGTTACGTCACATTCAAGTTTTTGTTATGAGCGTCGACTTTCGGTATCGGCAAATATCAAGAAAACAGCGACCTTGGGGGTTTGTTTACGTTTATTATTTTACTATTATAGAAACTTGATTAGTAGTTACAATTAGAATGTGAATTACAGTTCATATAACGCTGTAAATCGTTTATTTTCGTCGGCTGGGTCCTGAAATGAGCATACTTAAAACTGAACACCAACAGCGCGGGTGCGCGAGAATCTTTACAATAACGTACCTTTTTTCCCCGTTTAAGTATGAGCAAAATCACCGTTTTTATGCTATAATGGTCAATACACTCAACCGACTGCCAATTTTAACAGGCAATAGATGGCAAATATGGTTATCATCTTTGTTTGCTCATCTATAGCCCTTAAAGCAATTCTTCAATAATGAAAAAGCACTATTCCATTACCATTATTAGAGTCCTTATAAACTGCATGCAAATAGAAGACATACGAGGGGCGTTCAATATATAATGTCCATCAGTGAAAAATAAACAAATAAAATACAAGTTTTAAATTAAGTTTTTTAATCCACTTCCGGAAAGCTCCAATATAGTCCTCATTAGGGATCCCTCGGAGACACTGGATAATCGCAGAACTCAATGCTTTCCTAGATGTGTAACGACGTCCAGACATAAGTTTTTTTAGCCGAGGAAAGAGGAAGAAGTCACAGGGGGCCAAATCCGGTGAATAGGCAGGATGGGGAAGCACTTTCACTTTTTCCTTGCTGAGGAACTCGGTTACTACCTGCAACTTATGGGATGGTGCGTTATCGTGTATAAGATGCACCTCCTTCATTCCGGTCGCTGGACGGCGTTTAGATTCATATTTTTCACTGATTTTAGTATCTTCTATTTATTAAAAGTCCCTGTTACCGTCCCTCATCTTGGTACAGGTATTTTAGCTACTGGTCCCTGGTTATTGAAGAAAATAGCGTACATAACTTGCTTAACACTCATTGTTCTTTTGGCTATTGAGGGTGTACGTGCGTGTTTAGTAGCCCATATTTTGTTACTAGACTTCCAATGCGGCTCGAAAAAATGCACCCATGTTTCATCACCTGTCACTTTATCAGCAAAAGTACGCGAGTTATATTCTGGATAAATTTTCAAAAGTTTTTGGGCCATTTTTACACGTTCATGCTTTTGCTTGTCTGTAAGGAGATCCAACGTGCTGAGATTCGCCTGATTTTAAGAATCTTTTTCAGAATAGTAAAAGCTGTTCCTGTTGAGACCCCAGCCTTATGAGTTATATCCCTAGTAGTATTTCTGGCATCTTGTATCAACAATTCCATTATTTTTTCAATGATTTCAGGGGTCACTACAGTCCTTTTTCTGCATGGTCTTGCACTATCTTTAAGATGCTGCTGTCCACTTTTAAATTTACTAATCCACCTATCGACAGTCCTATACGACACTTCATTAACACCATAAACAGTACATATTTCATTATGAATGGTCCGTGCTTTTAATCCAAGCTCATGGCGAATCTTAATATAACTCCATATTTGGACACTGTTATGAGCTTTTTTCCCTACCATTTTTAACACAGTGTATATTACTAAGTGGTTTTGACAAAGCTTAAACAAAGGATCAAACTAAATGTGATATCGGTGAGTGCGTGGTGTATTGAAGCGTATAATAGTGAAGACCGCACAGGATTCCTGTGACTGGTTATAACGTTATGGGCAGATGGATATTATATATTGAAGGCCCCTCATATTTCCTGTGTAATGTATAAATCTTCACAAAACGTTACTAGATCATACATGGCGACATACTTTTTATAAGAAATGACAATAACATGACGTTATAATATTGATATGATCGTCGTCAATCATTTTTCATGCTTAATTAATTGGAGAATAAATTATCTTTAACCATGCAACATTTCAATAAGCTATGTCAAAGCCTTATGAAATAGTGGAATTAGTTCTTGAAATTATTGATGAAACCAAAGTTTATCCAAGTTTAGATGTAAAGTTCCATTGTTCTTGAGTAAAGAATTGCTGCACTTGTTTGTCTTGTGTTTTCAGCAATGCACAGAACATTCCAGAGAGATTTGTATTTACTTCGACTGAATACAGCAAGACAATATGCTAAAGCATTGAGTAATTCAATGAATCCTATCTCAACAGATCCATCAGAGCCATTGAAACTCTCTGCTCAGGTATGGCAATCATCTTTGGTAATTAAATAATGACAGATCTGAAACTTGTGGAGAATGAGATGACAATCTAAGATTATTGTGCCCCCCTAAACAAGTGTTTTAAAATTAATGATTCTGCTCCCGAAAAGAAATATTCCCATACAAGCATGTTCATTTTGCGGGAATGGCAATGTCAACATGGCTTTAGTTAATCTTAGAGTTTTTCACTCGCAGATGAGCAAGGGTACTATATGATGTACGAGAAAATTGAGTGTCCAGCACCTGTTTATCACAAACCCTGCTGCCCAGCAGTGCCATAAAGCTGTGCAAGAAATATCATTTGGCACTCCAAGACAGTAATATAAATATTTAGATTAGCCTGAGGCATTGATTGTCCAATCACATCAAGATTATACAAGCTTCATTATGAGGCTGCACTCACTGAACTGCTCAGGTTTTACCCTAACCTATGTAAAGCACATCATCATTTTGAACGGTAATTAGAGTTTTCTGAGATTATTGATAAATAGAATCTTACATTTGTGTTAATTACATACAAATTTTATTAAACCTGTCAACAAAAACAGAGTGAGACTCGACAAAGCCTCTTTCTATATTATTCTGACCACTGGTTTAATGAAACTTGTATGTAAGGAACATTCATGCAAGATGCACTATTTACTACATTTGATCAGAACAACAATTTAAATTTTTGTTTTGGTCTGGGTAAAATGCTCCACTGGGATTTAAATCAATGGTTTAGAGAAGCTGCTTACAGGTGAGTGTTCATACAGGTTTTACTATATATTTAAGATTCAAACTGTTGTCCGATGCTGATAACATTGTTTACTTTCAGATTCAGGGTATTGGACCTACGTTTAAACTGACCGTGAATCTACAGAACACCTCTCTGAGTCAAGCATCTACCAAACTTCATATAACATTTGATTTTGATGACAAATTGTACAACTTTAGGAAAACGTACATACCAGTAAGTAATATAGTTGTGAATGCTGCAGTTTGAGCAATATGCAATGGTTTAGTGTCTGAATTAGGACCGGGACGATTACTCGCTTAATTGGACAGGATTCGATTACAAGGTGTAACTGGTTTAAATTTTACAAACCCGTTAATCGTTTTAAAATGTATATTACTGCATGTATACATTATATTTTAATGCTTAGTACAAGAATGTGTTTATTGACACACAAACAGGTACAAAAGATGGATGCACAGGAATAACCTGTAATACATCAATCTGCATGAGATCAGATTGGATATAAAAATTCAAAAATGGTACTTTTTACATGGGATAATAAAATAAAGTCAAATTAGTCTGTTGACAGGCCGATTAACCTATTCAATTCGGTTTTATACTGACGATTAACCGGTTTCAAAATTTTTAAATCGTCCCAGTCTTAGTCTGAATCTGATCTCGTATTCACAAAGCATCTTAAAAGAAAACTTTTGACTTTTCTTTAAAAAAATCGTGAAGTATGTCAGCATTCCAAGAAACATTTACCTCACAAAACACCACATTATTATCTTTCCGTATCTTATCTCATTCACTAGAGAAAACCCCACTCGGACCATAGCTGGTAATAGCCATAATTTGAAAAACAGTACAAGTTTAAGGTTAAATTTCATCATTTTCCACATATTGAATTTTTTTAGACTATATAATATTATGATCATAAGCATACCTATTTCTATATGATCATTGAACAAAATATTCTTTTTTTTTGCAATTTGTTGAGATTAAATCATAGAATGACTGGACTACATATTATAATAAAACAAGTGTGTGTGATTTAAAATGTATGACACTTTGTTTCTTTTAGGTACCAATGTTGGTTCCTGGATTAAACTATGCCTTTGAAACTTACATTGAATGCCTAAATGACAAGGGTGTGACGGATACTGTTAAGGTTTGTATTTTGTTTCATGTTATCGTTTTGTCCTGGCATGTTGTTATAAGCGTTTATATGTCATATTGAGACATACTGAAAGTATATCTCGATCAGAGTGCCGTTCCTCCTGCCCCTGCCCTGACTTTAATAATGATATGTTAGAGGCCATGTTTGGCAAAACTTGAACAGGTGCTTCTTAAGGTGGCCCCTCTTGAACCATTCTAAATCAGTTTGTAATGACAATTCATGAACTTTTGTTTTGTCTGTCTGTCCGTCCGTCTGTAAGTCCTTCCCTCGTCATCCCTTTCAAACAACATCTCCTCTTAAACTGTTGGGCCAATGTTGATGAAATTTTGCCAGACTGCACATGGCATTGGGGGATTCAGTAATTGCTCAAATTATGGCCCTGGGCGAAAATTGGCCCCACCCTGGGGTTCATTGTTTTACATTGGGAAAACATATAAAAATCTTCTTGTCTAAAACTACAATGCCTAGAGCTTTGATATTTGGTATGTAGCATTATCTGGTGGTCCCCTACAATATTGCTCAATTTATGCACCTGGGGTCAAAATATGCCTGTCCTGTGGGTCAGATTTTTACGTAGACTTTAATAGGGAAAACATATAAACATATTGTTTTCTAAAACTACAATGCCTATAGCTTTGATATTTGGTATGTAGCTTCATCTAGTGGTCCTCTACCAAGATTGTTCAAATTATGGCTCTTAATGGGTCAAAATTGACCTTGCCCGGGAGGTCAGGTTTTTACATAGACTTACATAGGGATAACAAACAAAAAGATACAGCATCATCTTGTGGTTTTCTAACAAGAACGTTCAAATTATTCCCTTGGATAAAAATTGTGCATGGTTTCATTTATAATCAGGTGAGCAATATAGGGCCATCATGGCCCTCTTGTTTGTTGATAGTATCGCAGAACATGATTTGAAAATAAATTTAATAGGTATGGACCAATTTAAATTCAGGTAATTAATACATTGCACAAATAAAACTTATTTTGGAAAGATTTTTATGGTTAACAAACCTCTTCCACTTTTGAGGGTGTTGATGGCAGCATGTCTTAATGAAAATTATTTGGATATAGATTTGTGTATGATTGGTTAATATACAGATTTTTTTATGATACACAAATCTCTATATTACATTGTATATACAAATCGGGATATATAATAGACCTGGGCCCGGAATTACAACCAATACTTACACTCAGCACTCAAATATTGAAAATGTTATATAATGAGCTATTGTTTGTTCTAAATTGCAAATATAAATAAGGGAAATGTATAGAATTTTTATTTGAATCTTGAAAATAGCATTTGATACATTTTCTATACAATTACATACTATTTATGAGATAAAAATGTAATTGATGAATCTGAGTACCACACTCTGCACTCAGGCTGATAAATTACATGTTTAGCTTACAAATATACTAAATTTCATTTGGAAACAAAGCAAATGGTAATATTTAGCACCTACTCTACATAACTTTAACTTCTCTTTCTCAAAACATGACACTTTGAATCTTTAAAGAATGAATTTCAATATTTGAGTGCTGAGTGCAGAGTGTAAGTATTGGTTGTAATTTTGGACCCTGGACTGGTATTTATAAAGCATCTTAAGTGAAAACTTGAACTTTTCTTAAAATTTCAAATTTTCCTTAAGTGTATCATCTTAACAGGAAAACTAATATTAACAATTATTTACATTTTTTAGAAGCAGTATGTAAAGAGCTACAGTACCCATATAGAAAATATGGGCTATTCGTTTCTTGTGAAATATGGGCAGCACAATACTTTAACTTTTAAGTCAAAATATTTAGGTCTTCACTTAAGATGCTTCATTAATACTGACCTTGTCTGATTATGTGATTAAAATTCTTCTTTTTTTCAGGTGTATGTATTGAAGGACAATAAAAGTGTTCCAATTATTACTGGTGTGATCAGTATGCCAGTCAGTGAAACATTGGTGGTTGTATAACAGTATGTACAACATGTCAATCTATCTATATCACAATGCAGTGATTTACCAGACTGATTTTGATGTAATCCTAGGACCAAGACATGAACATGCGTATATCAAAAAGTAATGTCACTGATGCTAAAAAATTGTGCTTAATGTCAGTAAAACAATGAACATTTTCTCACTGTTATTTCAGTCCAATCTAAATATGGTAACCAAAAGAACAGTTTTTAGCTATGGACATTTACATGAAACGTACTAATTAACATCGCCACAAGTCCTTTATCAACTACTCCTAAAATCAAGCTGCCATGACCACGTCCTATACAAATGTGCAACCTACCCAACACTTACTCTCTGCATGTTCAAATTATTTCTAAAAGTCCCCTAGAGAGACCAACATCTAAAATCGTAACTCTACACAAAATGAACATATTTATGAGTGTCGAGATGAACTGACCTGGCATTCTGTTGACAAAGATATGATTAATTTAGTCATGTTCCTTAAAAGCTAATACCACATGTTCACACAATACTATGTTGCTACCGAGTGTAAACCAAGTTTCAGAAAGTGACTTTCATAACTTTTATGAAAAGTGCATTACAACGTGCAGCATCTTTTTGTAACATATCTGAAGTTTTTTGCTGAGTAATCCGTGCAGTAAAGGTATAGTGCAAGTTTCAAAACAGAGTGACGACAATGAATTTTTAGCAGCACACACAGAACTCTTGCGTTATCATTTGCATAATCATTGCCTGCTTTACAGAATTATTTTAAATACTAACCATAATAGAAAATTGAATAACATTATACACTTGGAAAACCTTGTTAACACTAATGATGCCATTTTTTCTCAATCTTTATGAAACTTGGTCAGAATATTGGGCTCCATGAACTCTACGCAAAGTTTGAATCTTTGTCATGTGGGGTCAGAAACTAGGCCACTGATCAAATCTAAGATAAATCCTGTTAACTTCTAGATGACAAGTTTTGTCAAATACTGTGTCAATGATCTAAAAACACAATGCCTCCCTCCAGGGGCCTTTTTTCTCAATACATGAAAGCTGTTGTTTACACTTCAACATCAGTACTTCACTCTGTTTAGCAAGACACATAACTCTGCCTTACTTTCTGCCAAGGTATTGGGCCTTTTTACGGTGACTATGATCAAATGAAATCTGCTACTGCAAGTCGGTGCTCTTGTTTTACCTCTTATATCTTCAAAAACACAATGACATATTGCTTTGATACTTTGCATGTTTCTTGACCATCATAACCCCAAGCCTTAAAAAACAGTAGGTAAATTTGTCAATGATTTCGTTGAAATTATACCCTCTTTTCAACTCCTTAAAATGCGTTAGGTACATACTTTTAAACTTTTTATATCTTCAAAGTGCATTAATTCTTTACATTCTTGTTGTTACTCTGTCAAACATTTTGTCGAAATAATCTGCCTATAATCTGCCTTTTATGACTGATAAGCCCAAACCTGTACACAGAAGAGGGTAAATGTTGTAGCTATGAAGTCTTATGTTTTGAATATATAATGATTTTACTATCCAAGCACGACATTGAGAAAAGTTGTGTGCACTGTTCATGGATAGCTCTTGGAGCAGCAAAGTCCCATTTTTAGCAATCAACCGACCACAAAATATGTACATTTCGTGTTATATACCAAAAAGTTCGGGAGGGTCTGAAGTTTTTTCAGACTGCCGGCATAAATTTCAAATTTTTGGTGGGGGCCCTAAAATCCAAGATGGCGTCCAAGATGGCCACCATCAAATTCAGTAAGATGCCATTTTAGTGTAATGGCTCTAGTTTTTAGTTCAATGCTTTGTCATCATTGTTCACACAAATATCAATCATGATGAAGACAAAAAGACTAGATAGTTTCCGTAATATTCCAAGGTCATTTTCAAGGTCAAATTCAAGGTCAAATAGAAACAAATGCCCAAAACGGCATATTGACTGGAGATTTCTCCTATAGTTCACTTATATTACCTGCAAGTAGCTATTTGTGCATGAATTTATGATTGACATCGTATAACTATTATATTTTGGGTTTTCAATAACATTTATGCTTGATTACCAGGGAGAAATATCATAATGTGTACACCTATATCGCAGCATCAGCTCTACAAATAATGCAGTAAAAATCCAATTTGATTTTGAGTAATGGCTCTAGATTTATTTTGTTTACAGTGTGATTTCAATTAAACCTCGCATGGATGTTTTTGGTACCCAGCCTAAATGCACATATTGTCAGGAATTTTAGTTCAATTAAGGTCCTTTCCATAGTTTGTGCTCTTGCAGTTTTACTGTGTGATTGTAAAGATACAATTGTTATGTAAGTTATTTATCTATCACTTTGTTGTATGACTGTGTATGTGACTTCTGTCCATTATCATAACTGAAGTATTATTAATAAAATATAAGTGAAAACTACAATTGTGATTAGTTATTGTCATTTACTTTTTTTGTACTGCTGATTATTACAACCTGCAATTGAATGACATTTGGAAATATTATCGACATTTACTGAATACATACCATGCCAAGGCACTACACTAACACTGGTTCTGTGGCCAGTGGTTTGTGTAAATGATAACTAATTCCTGGGAGGTAGTTGGTAGCATTGGCCACTGGTCGTACCAAGACAATTACTTTTTCAAAAATGGTCTTATAGCTGTTTAAATGGAAAATTCAAACTGGTTACTTTAAATAATTGAACATTGAATATTGATGAATACTATGTTGAAAGTTTCTACAAACGCAGTTGGGATCACGTGAAATTCTACCAGACCAGCATGTTTCAAAAGCTATTCGCCTTTTGGGCCGCCATTGAAAATCCGGCATTGCCAAGCCCTGGTGACTTCGGACAGGGAAGACAGCACTCATATTAACCAGCCGAAAATAAAAACAGTAATAGCACAACACAACTACACAACGCAACTAAATGATTAAAAGTCCCAAGTCCCCGCCGCAAAAATGCAGGATGACCCAATTTAAAAAAGAAATGACAAAAATGATAATCCCAAGTGACCGAATGAAACGCAGCTAAGACCTAGTTCCCCAAGTTCCCACTGTATGAATCGATAACCTAGTTTCACAACTGTATGTCAAAAGCTGTGAGCACAAGCGACCAAATCAAGGGGTATAACCTAAAGCATGGAGAATGGTGGTTTAAGTAAGACTTTCCATGGAGATTGGTGCCAATGGCCGATATTTTGATGTTTTTTGTCACTTTGCGGACACATTTCTACCAAAGTAAGTTCATTTTCTTGTTTTATATGTGGTGTGTATGCGATAACCACCTAGCCATAAGTTTAAGCCACCTATCGGCGGTCTGTTTTAGTCCGTCAGTGCAGCGATAAAAGCCTGAAAGAAGGGATGGTGACATCGGGGTTCCGTAGTCCGCATTGATTTTTATTAATTCTGAGTATCTGGGGCATTCTGGATGGTTTTACTGTGTTGCTAGGTACTTCATGCATGGTTTTATGGTTAAAATACTGTTTCTGCTTATTTAGGAGGCTCCATGTTTAACGTTTAAGACTTTATAGATTGGACGATTGGTTAAAAAAATATGAGCATCAAAATGGACGGGGCAAATCGGAACACGGTCGGGGTTAAGATGGAAAAATACTTTAATCATACCCTGTCCTATCCTGTATCAACTCCCACCGGACATACACACTCACATGCTATCTGTAAAATATGCAACTAATGTACTCACCACCAACAATTACAGCCATATCAGGTCCAATGCGGTGCTCAAAACCACATAGAACAGTCACCCCGAGACTGGGTACTCGCAAACATCAACTACAACCATACCAGACTTGAAGGGGTCTCACAACAACCAATCCTGGCTATGCTTACAATAACTACAGCACAGAGAGAGTGCCGGTGCCGATGCTACAACGAAACGGAAAGTAGGCTGTTTTTAACGCAATTTCATGAAAGTTGCATTATTTAAAGCATTTAGAGGCCAGATTTGTTCAAGGACTTTCTGTATTTTTGGCAAAATCGTTGGTTTTCGTATCTCTCCTGTCGACTTGTGTCGTCAAAAACTATTGTTTTGCACAGAGAGGGTGCCAATACGGGTAGACACCGTGAACTGTTCTCACACACAAGCATGCACATGTTCTTATCAAAACAAAGTGGATTGTTATGGGTTTTTATTTGATATTTCTCATTTTAGTATAGAATTTCACACTTTCTATCATCCATGTAATTGTCAACTGTTTAATCGTTGAAATGCTTGGTCCTATTATTGAATCCACTTTTGTAGGAATGTGTTCATTGTCAGGTCTTAGCCAGTAGGCAGCATACACAACATCACGTTATCAGTCTACGGGCTGGTCTGCAAATACAAAACACTCTTAGAATAACTATAAACATTGTGAATATATAATAAAATTTTTAACACAGTGGCAGATTGAATGTATATGGCAAGTAGATATATGTGTATAGCTTGAAAACATATTCCTGTTTTTGCATATAAACTTATCTAGTATTCACAAGGTACGTCTTTTATGATTTGCGCGTAATATTCAGTTAATGATCAAGTCGTATGTTGTTTTTATTATACCACATTTCTTACTTGTCAGGGGTGTTTACCCTAAACGGCACTAATCAGGGGTATCATAGCGGATCTTTCGTGTATTTTGTCCAATATATTATGGCATATTGTTTTTGCACATGCATACTTATAATCATATAAATAATGAAACTAGGCCCATAAACAATCCATAGATCATGAAAATCGGAAATAATACAGATAAAAATATTCAATAATCAAGGTATCTGTAACCAAAATCGCACGTTGCGCGAGTGTTCTGCTTAATTACAGGTGCTTGTAGGGAAAACAACCATGGGTCGCAAACTAGAAACCTGGCCGGGTACTTTGGTCAGCTTGTTTTTATTTCAAACGCCTTACTAAGCAATGAAAAGTCAAGATTTATTTACCGAATCGACGTAAAACGGCCATTTAAATAGTCGGTGTATCCACTTCCGTCTCAATACGTTACCCCCATTGGAATACGAGTACTTAAAATTGTCCCACTTTCTAAATTTTAACGTAAAGAAATACACAAGAACCTAAATATACGATAATTTTTTTCCCTAGATTTCCCTTTTATATTTGAATATGTTCATTCCATTTCGCTCACTTTTCTCTTTAAAATGAATGTCTGATTCTTGAAATGTCTGAAAACAGCACAAATTTAAAACAGCTTTAAAATGATGAAAAACATTTTTATTGTCACCTTAAATGTAATGATTGTTACATTTATTTCGTTCGCTATTTTCATAGAATCTTTATCATCAATAATAGGTGAAAAGTAAGCATTTTTGTGTCGCCTCAAAAGGCGACATATAGGTGTTACTTTGGCGGCGGCGGCGGTGGCTGCGGCGGCGTCACAAATTGCTTGTAGACCTTGTCCGGGCTGTATCTCACTCATGTATTGACACTTTTGGAAATAACTTGGCATAATTAATAAGCACCATTAGGCGGTGTGCAGTGCGCAAGATCCAGGTCTCTAGCTCGAAGGTCAAGGTCACACTTAGAGGTCAAACATAAAAAATGACCATTATAGACCTTGTCCGGGCAGTATCTCACTCATGCATTGACACTTCATTTAAATTACTTGGTATAGTTGTTATGCACCATGATGCGGTGTGCAGTGCGCAAGATCCAGGTCTCTAGCTCAAAGGTCAAGGTCACACTTAGAGGTCAATGGTAAAAAATGGCCATTATATACCTTGTCCAGGCTGTATCTCACTCAAGCATTGACACTTTTTTAAATTACTTGGCAAATGTGTTAAACACGATGAGGCAGTGTTCAGTGCGCAAGATACAGGTCTCTAGCTAAAAGGTCAAGATCACACTCAGAGGTCAAACTTCAAAAATGACTATTATAGACCTTGTCCGGGCTGTATTTCACCCATGCATTGACCAACCTTTCTTATATTTGGCATCAATGTTCACCTTAATGAGACAGAGGTTCATGACAGACCCCGAGGTTCATATCTCAAAGGTCAAGGTCAAATGAATGTCAAATTGAAGCTTGTCCAGACCATAACTTTGTCGTGCATTGACCAATATGTCTTAAATTTGGCATGAATGTTCACCTCCATATGCTGGAGTGTCATACTCAACCCTCAGGTTCCTATATCACAGGTCAAGGTCACAGTTGCAGATCAAATTTCTAATGAAGCTTGTCTGGACTATAATTTTGTCATGCATTGACCAATCTGGCTTGAAATTGCCATGAATGTCGACCTCTATTAATCGGAGTGTCATGAGCAACCCCTGGTTCTTTTCTCAAAGGTCAAGGTCACAGTTAGAGGTCAAAGGTCAAATTTAAGAGCATAACTTTGTCACCTTATGTTCAAATGACTCAAGATTTGGTATGCATGTTTCTTGCAATAAGCCATAGTGCAGTGCACAAGAACTATAACTCATCCTTGCATCGTTTTTTTAATTATGTCCCTTTCACACAAAAGGCACAAAACTAGTAACTGTGATCTGCCATGGGAGAAAAAGTCGCGGAACGTTGTTCTCCAACGCGTGTAAGAACAAAATTTTAATGTGTGACGTCACCATCCTTTTGGCGCCAACGACTTAAATTTGTTATTGCTGACGTTGTATTGACCCAGTAACTATGATAATATGATAAAAAGAATGCGCCACCCGTTGTCTGACAACTCATGACAGATCCTACATTATCGCAGTTAAAGTAAGGTTAAGTCACTTACAGCATCAATTCTCATATTTCATGTAGTCAGGCGACACATGCGACTCGCGGAGCTTTTATCTTTCCTTGTTGTGACATGAATACGAGTACTTCCGATCGTTTCCAAAATATTTAACGCAAAACATTAAACAAGTACTTAAATATACGATACTAAACACGTTTTCATATTTCCTTTTTATGTTTGAATATGTTTTTTCGATTTCGCTCACTTTTGTCCTTAAAATGAATGCCTGGTTTTTGAAATACCTGCAATGATGATATTTCTATTTACAGAAGAACGAGTACTGAAATTTGGTTTTGTTAAAACGTTTACGTCACGTGTTTTCTGTTACGCTTATGGGTTGCAACTTTCGACGTTACGTCATATGAAATATTGGTTTTAGTGATGAAAACGTCAATGTATTGTTATTTATATTTGGATTAATAATCTTCAGTCTATACACAACGAGTTGTGTGATTTTCCTGCCATTATTACGAGTTTAAAATAAATTATGATATAGATAACACAATGACCTATGAAAGTGTAAGTCACAATTTCAAAAGCAATTATAAGAGCCCGCTATATTGATGCATGTACGTGGTTTCTCCTGAAGAATAATTTTAATTACGTAATAGAATAGAATTCTGTTCGACGTGGTGTTTCTAACCATCCAAGCAAAGCTTAACTTGAATTGTAAATGTAATGTGGCTTAAGCTTGGCTGTCTCGCTAATACGATACGACCGAAAGCTGTCCAGATATGCGCATTATGTGAACCTAAGATGGATTCAAGCCCTATTATTTAAACTTGAAATCTTGGTTATGAGCATCAAACTGTCAGGATATTTGCCGTGGTGCTTATATGGCACCTCAAATCAACACTATGAAGGAGCTTGAAGACAAAAAGTTAGGACATTCGGCTCTAAACGTGAGAAAACTCGTTTAAAAGTGTACTAAAATGATTTTCCTTTTTATTTACAATTATAATAAGAATAGTTATGAAAATGCAATAATGTACTATTGGCTTGTTTATTGACACCCGACATTTTTTTGACACTATGTGCAGCCATGCTGGACCAATTACAGTGGCATGTTTCCTCATAGCTCGTGCACAATACCTTTAGCTTGTTTCATACAGGTCGGTATTTGACTGTGTCATTTGCTAGGTGTTCTAAGACCACAATCGCCGTGTGGAGGCACCAGGGCACTGTTTTATCAAAGCATTTACGCTAGCGTAAACCTAAGATTTCCTAAAATATTGCTAACGTCGATAATATTTGCGTAAATGCGTTTTACAAATATATTTTAGTTCACATTCTGTCGTAAGTTTTAGCTTATTTCTACGCCAAGGCCAGGCAACCCTAAATGGCAAATATGAACGTAAGTGAAGAGTTTTTAACACGCACTGGTGCTTTTTGACCGTCGCATGTTATTTTAGACCGTCGTTTGTTGTTTTAGACCGTCACTTGTTGATTTAGGCGTGATTAATAATCAAATCTTGACGCATATTTATTCATTCGGGTACCCGTTATATTTGTTATATTGGTTATATTGTGTCCCGAATTACGTTCAATCTTCAATATTTTTTTGCGTAAATGTATGCGAGTACTTGCGATCGTTTAGTAAAACACACTTACGAGTTTGCGTAAGGTAGATATCTATGCGTAAATATACGCGACATTTACGCATTGTTAGTAAAACAGTGCCCAGGGCACTGTTTTATCAAAGCATTTACGCTAGCGTAAACCTAAGATTTCCTAAAACACTGCGTACGTCGATAATGTTTGCGTAAATGCGTTTTACAAAGATATTTTAGTTCACATTCTGTCGTAAGTTTTAGCTTATTTGTACGCCAAGGCTGGGCAACCCTAAATGGCAAATATGAACGTAAGTGAAGAGTTTTTAACACGCACTAATGATTTTTGACTGTCGCATGTTAAGGGGTTTGTTTGAAAATGAATACTTTATGTATAATGGAAACAAATTAGAAGTTGTTAACGATTTTACCTACCTGGGGACTGTTTTTAATTATACTGGCAATTTGTCTTTGAATCAGCAACAATTGACTGGTAAAGCCTTAAAAGCACTAAATATACTTTTAATTAATTGTAGAAAATTTAAGATGAAACCAAAAATTCTTTGTCAATTATTTGATTCTTTAGTTGGATCCATATTGAGTTATTCATCAGAAATTTGGGGTTTTGGTAAATCAAAAGAAATTGAAAGAATACACCTAAAATTTCTAAAGAAAATTCTTAATGTCAGAATGAATACATCAAATGCAGCCGTATATGGGGAATTAGGGAGGGAGGTATCCATTGCATATATCAAGATTTTTACGTATACTTAAATATTGGTTTAAAGTAATCAATACAGACAATATAATTATAAAAAAAGTATATAATGTATCTTATATAGATTGTATTAATGGAAAGAAAAATTGGGTGTCAAATGTTAAAAAGTTGTTATGTGATCATGGATTTAATTATGTATTTGAAAACCCATTTAATGTAAATGAAAAGAACTTTTTTATTTGTTTAAACAAAGGTGCATCGATTGTTTTTTGCAAGAATGGTATTATAAAAAATCTTCTAATTCAATGTTATTATTATATGATCATGTTAAAGAAGAATTTTGTTATGAAAGTTATCTCGATGTTATACCTAGTGATTTGAGAAATTGTCTTACTCGTTTTCGAGTTTCATCCCATTCCTTAAGAGTTCAAACAGGCAGATATGGAACAAATAGAATACCAAGGAATGAACGTATTTGTATTTATTGTAATACTAATGATATAGACGATGAACTACATTTTCTCTGTAAATGTCCATGTTTTCAGGATCTTAGACGCATTTATATTGATAAATATTTTTACCAAAGAACGAGTATGTATAAACTTATTGAATTGTTAAAGTGTAATGATAAAAATACTGTTCTCAAATTGAGTAAATTCATTAAACTGTCTTTCAATCGTAGAAATACTTTAATTAATAGATAATAATATATTGTAGTTATAACGCTCATCCTCTAGAATTTGATATGTGTATTTATGTAATTGTGTAGTAATTAATCATGTATGTTTTGTGTATATATGTGATGTATATATGTTATAACGATGTACACGTTGTACAAGTTAATAAAATATATGTTCTGTTCTGTTCTGTTAATTTAGACCGCCCTTTGATGTTTTAGACCGTCACTTGTTGTTTTGGCGTGATTAATCATCAAATCTTGACGCATTTTTATTCATTCTGGTGCCCGTTATATTTGTTATATTGGTTATATTGTGTCCCGAATTTCGTTCAATCTTCAATATTTTTTGCGTAACTGTGTGCAAGTACTTGCGATTGTTTAGTAAAACACACTTACGAGTTTGCGTAAAGTAGATATCTATGCGTAAATATACGCGACATTTACGCATTGTTAGTAAAACAGTGCCCTGAACCGCCATGCTAAGTCGCCGATGCTCTTTTCAGTTGGAAGCGAAGGCACAATCATCCGAACAAATATTCGAGATATTCGCAGCATAAAAATACCATTAGCAATTACTGTTTTTGTTGTTTTTTCAATGTGTAAACCAACAGCGTACAGTTTAAAGTCAATATTGACCACATAGGTCGACGCGATCAAGCAGCACGTGCAAAACATGCAAAATAAAAAAATCGTTTTCTTTCATTAGGTTAAGCTTATAAACTGAACAAACTTTGTAATACAAATGTATATTAATTTTAGCAAATACACTGTAATGATTTTTGACAAATTTTGATTATTTTCAATAGTGGTGCGAGTGTACATGCATAACCCTACACAAGCATTTAATGATAAATGATATATAGAGCACATGTAATTGATACGAAAAGAATTCCAAGCTAGGCCAGTGTATGTATATATACAATGTACTGTTTTCTGCTTGTCTGTCCGTCAATAGACGCAAGGTACCAACCAATTAATCAATAACTCAAAATGGCGGATGTACGTTTGTTTATGTAGGCAATTTTAGAATACCCCCTAAAGTGTATGTTATGTATATGTCATTTTGATGAGACTTTGCATAGTAATGTAAATCGTTTTAACTCAATAGAACTTTATTGATATCATATTTTGGCGATTGCCTTTAACACAGAAGAAGAAAACTATAGATTTACACAGAAATCATTGATGCATGACGTAAATGACAATTTCCTATTATTCTCGTGCAAACTACTCCAATATATGAATATAGGTTCGAATGTTTTCATATACAATTAACATTCAACCCCCAAAAATAAAATCATAAAAATATTGCATTATATACAGCGCGAATGTTTATAGAAAACCGCACACGTGAGATAAGAATGCTCGAAACTGGCATGTCAATAAAACGGGTAATGCACGTAAGTTTTTATTCATTAATTGTCTATGTTGAGGTTTTTTAACCATGCAACATTGTTTTAATATGTCATTTGCACTGCATGCACGAAAAAAATCAATGTTTCTATTAACACGTTTCAAACCTGAGACGTCGTTTGACGTTATTTACACGTAATCATTAAATGCGTCTAAACAAGTTTATTGCAATTCCCGACTGATATATATATTACTAAGGGATCCCGAAATAATGTGGAATCGTTACTTTAACATGATATGTCCATTTCTTTGTATGGATCAATTTAAAGCTGAGCATGAAAGTGACGTCAAATTGGCGTTTTACATCACAGTAATACATTGTGATTGTATTTTAGAGTGGTAGTTTACTGCATATGATAGACAACACTTTCCTTATTCCAATGGTATATTCGGTTCACTAATATAATCGGTGCTTTAATTTTTCATAAAAAAATAAAATTAAAAAAGTGTGTATTTAGAACATTCGACTAGTGCACTAAACTTCCTGGAATTTACCTCAATTTCATAAACAGTTCAAGTGGTTTGCATACTGTATGACTCAGCCCATTAACTTCACGGACAATTTGTTCCTCTGTTGTCATACCTAAGGAACTATATGGCTGTGAATTATTGTGCTATTCTCGACGTAAAATCATTCTACTCCACCGAGCACATATATTATGTTTAAACGTCATACAAGGACTGAACATGAATACAAATACAGATCGAGTATTATCACTGTTAAACATGCATTCCATGGAAACTGCTATTGCAATAACATTTCTTGGACAATTATGTAGACAACCTACTCACTATCTTGCGAAACATTGTTTAAACATACGGTTAGTAATTGAAGATACTAGTAGGCCAATTGTGACAAACAGCTGTTCGGCTTCTACACAAGTACGAGTTAAGTCTTGTTATAACGGAATAAATAGACACCGGAATATTCCTGACAAAACCTCATCAACCAGTCAGTGTTACTTCGGCTACTGGGTGTCGTTTTATCAACGTACTTACGGAAATCGTAAACTTACGTTCAGATTTAGATTCAGTTTAACTGTTTAACAACTAAGCATTGGGGACATATCGACGGTGCCAAACCAAAACCCCGTAACTCAATTTTGGCGCGAAAACTTTTTTTGCAGCATCCGCATCTGCAAAATTTCCCGCGCACTTCTGTCTAGACGCCATCTTAATAGCCAATCGCGTTACTTCAATACAGTCAGGTGGCTCAATACCGTATTTTTATTGGATTCAAACGGTTATTCGAAAATTCATTATATACGACAGTACAAACAAGTCAACATATTCTTGTACATGTCGGAGTTGATTATGGTTCCTAATAGGATCAGGTATGGTGTCATTTCGTAACAAGACGTCGGTATTATTTCATCGGAGTAAATACGCTTTTTCGTCTCCTGAAAAGTTGTCTTTTTGCAGATACGGTGTTTTGGTTTGGCACCGTCGATAATATATTGTTTGTGGGAATTAATTAAATAAACATTGATTAGTACATCAGCTCCATTTACCACATTTTATAGATGTAAAGGTATTATAAAGAAATTAAAGTTGACTTCCGTAAGTTCGTTGATTAAACAGTGCCCTGGACCTTAAAGACCTAATGCTAAAGATGATCTCCTTCAGCTAAATCGCACATGTATATAACGGTTAGTTACGCCCCGTAATGTCAACCATAGTTTCAGTTATGGGCAAATTAATCTCAAAACGTTATTATTTATAGTGCAATCCTTGCAGGTTGTGTTTATTGATGTGTTTAGATATTATTGATCATGTGCTGAACTTTGGTTGTAAACTTTTCGAATTGAGAAATGTTCTACAGTCCGACCAGGGATACCTGACTGACGTCATGTTGTGTTTACAATAAAATGTTTTCTTTATATATCGTCTGCAAAATGTGGCTGATCAGTATATTTCTTTACCTATAATCTGCATTAAATAGTGGCCGAGAGGATAACGGTGCAGTATTAGTAACTAAAACATACGGAGTTTGAACCCCGTCAGCAGAACTTTTTACGCTCTTTTTTTTGCAATCGCATACAAAGTAGGTCTATGTGTACAGAATGCTGCTTCAGTAAAAAAAACCTTTGCATTTCACTTATCTTCAAATGGCTTTATTTAATAGCCAAGAACAAGTTTTAAATGATAGTAGCTAGGGAGTCCTTGAATAAATAAGAGAAATAACAGCTATCCCATATGCATTTTCAATTACACGAATTCCACTGTTGTCATTTTAATAATAATTAGACAAAACACTTTATGTTTAAAATAAATATCTTCTCAAATTATCCAATGGTATATGTTTCTCGTATATAATACAAGAAAAAAAATGTAATAGATTAATGGCTATCACAAAGCTTTGAACTTAGATCGCTTGAGTGAGAGTCATCAAACACATCCACAGAACCATGCATTGCTTGAAATACGAGGGGGTATCAAAAAGTTCGTGGACTGTTCCTGCCATTTGTTAAGTTTTCGACCGAATTCGGTAAAAATCACACATTCTTTAAAACAACGTATTTACAATTGATTTGCAAATTTCCAGCTCATATCACTTTTTTCTGAGTACGTGGTGGTTACTATGGTAACTTGAATTATGCTCCGCGGCGCACTTAAAAAATATCATTCACTTGAACTCCAACATATACCTATAATTCTGTGAATCGTCATCCGATTTGAAATATAAAACCATCGACATGAACATTAAGACCGCATCATCATCCTGGTGTATATATCATAACGCTGTTGTCACGGATACGGATGTGACGTTATAAACATGCCGTTTTGTGTAGCCTGATTTTCGACGTCGGCGCACTTTTCGACATGACGTTACACTCAGAATATCGATATTCCGTTGCATTTTGCCATTTTACTCAATTATACACCAACACTGTTCTCAGATTAGAGCATGGTACCCAAGTATATAAAAGTGAGGTTATCTTGCGAAAATCAATATGTTTAAATGGTATAAAAAATGTAGCGATGAGAGTTGAATGATGCTAATATCGGTAGGATAGACTTCATGTACTGTGTGATTATCGCCGCTGGAATAAATGAATTTATCTTTGTCATTAACTGACCTAACTTTTTATGAATAAAAGGCTACTTAGTAAAAACTAAGTATTCTGGTAGGCAATGTAACAGTTCAATCCAGGTTTGTGAGTTCTGGAATCTTTAGACGATCAAAAAGTGGCAAAAGTTTCGACGTTTCATGACGTCGTAACGTCATACAAGTGCGCCGGGTGGCTGTTGGTCATCTTTTAAATCGTTAGAATATTTTATTGATATTATCATTTAATCAACTTGTTATTTGTTTCTCAGTACAGAATGTAGTTTAAGATGATACAATAAATAATTCAATCGCATTACGCATATTAAAATGAACGGGTCAGTCCACTAACTTTTTGATACCCTCTCGTATATGAATAGGTAGGGATATACTTCAATAAAGTATGATCCTCGGTCTTTTTGGGGATATACCCTTCTTATTTATAGATTGTTTACAAAATGACGTCAATATAAATAGAAATCACTGACCATTACATCGATTTAGGGAGAGCTGAAATTTACTTTATAAGTCTAACGCGATATTCTGCAATGTCAATATAAACAGAAGTCACTGACCATTACATCGATTTAGGGAGAGCGGAAGTGTATCTTACCTGCTCACTTCTATTCACCAAGTAAATTAAAATAACGGTAAAGCTTGGCCACATTGACATGAACCTGACCGATTAGCATAATTTAACAGTCGATATAGTGTCTGCCTTTACAACACCGAGTGTATGTTTTCATAATCGGGGATAATCACGGAGACGCTCGAGATATAATACAAACACGAATCTGAAATACCGATATTGCACGATTTGCTTGCGGAAATTGATATATTCAAACCTTGTAATGTATTCTTGCATAAAGGTCAGGTTCAAGTCAAAATAGCCAAGCTATACACAATGAAAAGATAATCCTTTTCCAATATCCTTATGTTGTCATACCTGCTTTGCCTGTTTACTTTAAGTGGCACAGGTCCCAATACCGCGTTAGAGTTATACCTGATCGCTTTTATTCACCAAGTATAGCTTGGCCACATTGACATGAGCTTGACCTATTGATTACCATAATTTAACAGTCGATATATTGTCTACGTTTACTACATCGATTGTATGTTTTCATACTCGGGGAGTATAACGATGACGCTCGAGATGTAATACAAACACAAATCTTAAATGCCGATATTGCACGATTTGCTTGCGGAAATATATATATATTCAAAGCAAGAACCTTGTAATATATTCTTGCATAAAGGTCAGGGGTAGGTCAAAATAGCCAAGCAATAAATTAAAATAACGGTACACATTCTAAAGATAATCCCCTTTCCAATAGCCTTATGTTGTTATACCTGATTTACCTGTTGGCTTTAGGTGGCACCGTTCCCAATACCGCGTTAGAGTTATACAATTCTCGCTATAACAAAGGACCAGTGTTGATAACTTGATAGCTACATTGATATCACACTGACAACCAGAGGTCATCAACTTGATCAAATAATATCACTGGCTGAAGCTGGTGCTTATTCAAATGATTTAATGCAGTTGTTACCTTCCATGTTCCGTGCTCACTTATGCAAAGTATCAGCTTAACTATATCTTTGTTGAGGAATCGTGTACGTGTAATATGTATGTTCATATGTGTACAATTATAATGATGTAATGCCGTGACGTCATTAATTTGCATGTTTCTGTTGTATTACAATGGTTTAAACATTTCCATTTCGGTTTAAAGCAATGATGACTTTGGTAAAATGTGAAAAAACATCTTATTATTTGTAAAATGAATTACAATGTACTATGTCTAGCGATTTCGTTTTCATATTAGACTAGTAAATTTCGTACATTGTAGAAGCTTGCATTTGTTTAGCATATCACGCGCACATCGCACTTACAGATGGCGACAAATGTGAATAAAAATGCAAGTAATGCTGTGGATACGGAAGAAGAGGCTTATATAGAGTCAATAATGGCGTCTCAACTTATAAGAAAGGTTGATACCCCACTTCATTCAGGTAGAAAACGACATCTTTCGGAAACTGATGTTGCGGATGTCTGTATTGACGCAACTGTGATTAAGAAGCCAAGAATAACTACCAAAGCTAAGAGAAATTTATATGGTGACATCCCATTCTCAACACCAAAACAGGTGACATTGACAACAGCGGAAGTTCATGTCGATGGAAAATCAACTGTGGCTGAGGTACATGAGAGTGCTAATGTTTCTGTTGAGTCTATGATTAAGACGCTGTCTTCAAATGTTGTTCAATTGTCTAGCGATATTCAATCTATGCAGGCAAACTTTGAAGCCCGTATTGACAAACTAGAATTGGGCCTAGAGAAACGAATTTCATCCAAAGTCGCCCAAATGCTAGACAAAAGGGTGAATGCTGAAATGGCCAAAATTCAAAAGGTTGTTGCTTCGAAAGTAGATGACATTCGGGTGGCAGTTCTAGCAGAGGGAACGTCAGATATTGACAATGTCCATAGCAAAATGGCTGAGGATGTGGAATTGATTAACACAAAGCTGGCATCACTGTCTGATGCTAAACAGAACTCTTCAACGCATTCTATAGCTTTGAACCTTGTATTTAGAAAAGTCCCTGAAAGTGTCAATGAAAATTTAGAAACTAAAGTGAACGGGATCATAAAAAACCATATGAAACTAAATGGTGTAACCGTTTCTAAAGTTAAACGTATCCCCAATACAAACAGGGACTCACATACTCCTGGTGTTGTTATTGCAACGTTTTCTACCATAGACCAACGTACCAAAGTGCTAGAGGCGAAGCGTAATCTACAAAAAACTATTCACAAATATGGACCAAACTCGGGAGGAGAGGTGCGCAGCCACTAACTTACGCACCATGGTAAATGCAGTTAACAGAGGTGAAAAACTGTCATCGATAATGGTAGGCAAAACAACAGTGGTACCCATAATAATGGTACAAATTTCAATAATAATAGTGTCAATAATAACTCTAGCTATGGTCAACGAGTGGGTTACAATCAACGTGATGGTCAGCAGCGAGGTGGCCAGAGTCAGCGTGGGGGTCAAATTCAACAAGGTGAACGCGGTCAAGGTCATCGAGGAAATAGAAGGGGAGCTGATTTCAGAAGAGGTCGTCAATAGGTTCACGTTGGGTTTTGGAATGTTAATGGACTAAGTACAAACATTAATAGTGATCATTTTGTGTTAAGACAAGAATGTATTAATTACTTAGATTTTGATATTTTAGGCATAGGTGAAACTCATTTGACTGGTCAGAATGTAATAACTATAGATGGCTTTTCATGGTTTGGAAATAATAGAAAACATATGCATGTTAATGCTAGATCGGGTTCAGGTGAGGTTGGGTTTCTTGTAAAAGACTATTTAAAAGATATTTATTTTATAAATGTACTGGAGAATGATTATGACGGTATATTATGGCTAGAATTTGTTGATAAATATACTGGTTTTTCTTTTTACTTATGTGTGTGCTATTTACCACCTTGTAACTCCCTCAGAGCTATAGATGCATGTGATTTCTATGATACTTTACTCAGTACTGTGTTTGTATATCAAAATTGTGGGCCGATATGTATAACTGGAGATTTTAACAGTAGAGTCGGTCATAATGATGACCATATTGTAGGTATTGATGAATTGCCACCGAGAAATGTTGTAGATTTTATTTCTAATAGTTATGGAGATAGACTCATCGACTTTTTAATTGACAGT
The DNA here is from genome assembly GCA_963678985.1 of Spisula subtruncata. Lineage (NCBI taxonomy): Eukaryota > Metazoa > Mollusca > Bivalvia > Venerida > Mactridae > Spisula > Spisula subtruncata. Next base: position 25,883,666 of record OY787661.1, read on the forward strand.
AATATGTGTATTCTTAATGGCAGAAATTGTGTTAAAAATGACTTTACTTCTGTATCTGTAAAAGGTTGTGCTGTTGTTGACTATTGTTTTGTACATCATGATAATGTAAACATGTTTAAAGAATTTAACGTAATTAGAAGCAGTGAAGTCGTGAGTGAGCTTAACCATAGTAACGGATTTGTACCATCAGCTGTACCTGATCATTCCATATTGTCATGGAAGTTTGATATGTCAGATTTGGTGGACCCGTCTTTTAATGTGGGTTTTTCAGATTCTGCTCAGTCTGATTCTAGAGCGACTTTTTATGAGAAATTTGATTTCAAATCAGCTCCTCACGATTTCCTGCAGACTGATGATGTTGTTAATCAGCTCCATAAGGCAGTTTTTCAGTTAGAACAAAGCTTACGATTACAATCTGATGTTAATTCTGCTTACTCTGATATCTGTACATGTATTAAGAATGAAATGTATGACAAGTTGGATAGTCGAGTATAAACTTGCAGTCAGGTGTCAGTAACAAGAAGCGAAGGTCTAGTAAACCCTGGTGGAATGAGATTCTATCTTACCTATGGAATTCCCAATGTCAAGCTGAGCGTAATTGGTTAAATTGTAACAATTCTATAACAAAGAAGGGTCTTAAAACGATTTTTATCACTGCAAGGCACGCTTTTAACAGGGAGGTTCAAAAATGCAAGAGGGCTCATTGGGCTTCTTTACAATTAAAGCTGCTTGCTTAATGTGATGGTAGCTCAGAGGAATTTTGGAGGACCATTGGTAAGATAGGGGTTGCCCAGAACAGGAAAAAGTCTATACCCATGGAAGTAGTGACAGAGGATGGAACCATATCTAATAATATAAATATTGTACTAAATAAGTGGAAACAAGAATTCAGCAGTTTGTTTGTTGATCGTACATCAGATATAAATAACCCTAACATTCCTAATATAGGAGATAATGTTGATTTGAGATATAATTGTGAGGCTCTCAATAATCATATTTCTATAATAGAAGTAAAAAAAGCAGTAATGAAGGCTAAATTAGGCAAAGCTTGTGGCATTGATACTATACCCGTTGATATTCTGAAGAATGATAGTTGTATTAGTTTTCTACATATTCTGTTTAACGTATGTTTTGATACAGGCTTAATTCCTACAGAAAGGGGCAAAAGTATTATAAGCCCCATATCGAAATCAAGCTCTTCTGATCCTCGTGATCCTTTGTCTTATAGGGGAATTGCACTCTCTTGTTCAATGTACAAACTTTACTGTTGAATCTTAAATGATAGACTGTCCACGTGGGCTGAACAACATAGTATTATTGTTGATGAGCAGAATGGCTTTAGAAAAAACCGAAGTACTGTTGATCATTTGTCATCTCTTACAAATATTGTTGAAACTAGAAAGAAGCTTAAGTCTTCCACATTTTGTGCTTTTATAGATTTTAAAAAAGCGTATGATTTTATTGACCGTACTATTTTATGGAACAAATTAGCTTGCTCTAAAATAGGAGTAGAAGGTAAAATGTTTGTTGCTCTGAAATCACTATATAACAATACTTCATCATGTGTTAGAATCAATGGGTTTTATACAGATAGTTTTGATGTCCATTGTGGCTTGAGACAAGGGTGTTCCCTTTCTCCGTTACTTTTCAATTTGTTTGTTAACGATCTAGCCATAACAATTAAGGCTGCCGGTAAAGGGATATCTATAGAAAATGAAAATGTTTGCATTTTACTCTATGCTGATGATATTGTGTTATTAGCAGAAAATGAAGAAGATTTACAATTTATGTTGAATATTTTAAACGACTGGTGTAAGTCAAATAGCATGATTGTTAACCCATCTAAAAGTAAAATTGTGCATTTTAGACCACGGTCTGTCAATAGATCTTCTTTTAGTTTCAAGTGTGGTGAGCACAATATTAAAACAGTTTACAAGTACACTTATCTTGGGTTATTATTGGGTGAGCATTTGGATTATTGCCTGACAGCTAAATGTGTTGCTCAAAGTGCAAGTAGAGCATTAGGTCTGCTTATTGCAAAGTGTAAATCAATTGGCGGTATGCCATATAGAACATTCAGTAAGCTATATGAAAGTACAGTTTGGCCTGTTATATCATATGGTGCCGCTATCAGGGGCACAAAGTTATTTTCTTGTATTAATGCTGTTGAGAGTAGAGCTATGCGCTTTTTTCTGGCTGTTGGTCGGTATACACCCAATAATGCGCTTTATGGTGAGTTTGCTTGGCGGCCGCCTCATGTCAAGCAGTGGAGATCTGTCGCACAACAGTGGCATAGGACTTTAAGAATGAGACACGATAGAGTAAATTATAAGATATTTAAATATTGTGATGTTAAAAGTAATAATCGTTGCAAAAATTGGCAATATGAATTTAAAAGCCATATGACCAAAATTGGTCTGGCACCTTTGGCAACTGGCTGTGGTGTCTTGTCATCTAGGTATTTCTGTGATAAAGTTTTAACATACACAATGCAACATTTTATTCCAATATGGAGAGATAATATAAATAAAGAAGTTGGATGTTCAGGAAAGGGACGTAATAAACTTAGGACATATAAATTATTTAAGCAAGAGTTCTCACTTGAAAATTATATAGAATGTCAAATTCCTTTAAAACATAAATCTGCCTTAGCAAAATTTAGATGTGGTATAGCTCCTTTGAGATTAGAGACAGGAAGATACGAAAATATTCCAGAAAATCTGCTTGTATGACCGGTCTGTAAAAATAATGTTGAAAATGAAATACATGTTTTGTTTCACTGCAATGCATATCAAAATATTAGAGACACACTTACGTTAAAAGCTTGTGAGTTAAATGCCAATTACTTAAATCTTACAGATCAAGATAGATTAATATTTGTATTGTCCAATATGAATATGATTAAAGTCAGTGCCAAAACCTGTTTTAATATTTTAAAAAGTAGAAATGATTTTCTATATAATTGATCATATTTCCTTTTTAATTTATCTTTTTCTTTATCAATTATGTAATGTTTCAAAATGTCATATGCAAGTTATTGTGATACATAATGTATATTGTATGAAATCCATCTAATAAGTCCATAGTATTGAAAGCAAATGCTCTTTCTTCTAACTTTTTTCTAGTTAATGTACACTTACGGACTTTGAAAACGCACCACTTTTCAGGGTTCGGTATTTTTTGTATAAACTATTTAGGATTATTTTATACCAATGGAATAATGTTTCTGGGTTAGAACGTTGTCGGTAAAGAATATTTTAATCCATTTTTACTAACCGAATCGCTAGTAGTGACCACGTGGTCAAATCTCATTTTTAGCGCGTGAATCTCGTGCGAATGAAAATATCCGACCTGTGTAAATGACGATGTGTAAACGATTCATTATCATACCAAAAAGACAACAAATTTTAAGTTTTCAAAACCAAAGGTTACATTTAATGTCCATCTGAAACAGATGTGTCTGGAGGTAAAAACATGTTACAAACCGGAAGTAGCCACGGTGTGGTTTTTGCGCGATTACATTGTCATGATACAATAAATATTCGTCTCCAATAGCGTTGTATGCCAATTGACACCACAGTAGATCTTCAAATAGGGATTAAAGGCCTAAAAAGTCCCCTAATTCGGATAAATTAATGCGCATGCTCCGTCAAAAAAACGTATACCGGTCAACAACCGTGCCTGTCAAAAGAATGCTTGGTGTCGATAGATATGCTTAATCATCAAATACAAATATCAAACACGCTTATTTATGAAATACAACATTTTCACTTAGTACCCTGACAATTTTTGTTTCATCTAACATTGAACACGTGCTTCAACATGCAGTCACTTCCTTCTTGTATTACTATTTCCGGATGACAGGGGTCTTAACTTTGGACAGTATGAATATAACCATGCGCATAAATAACGAATAACAGTCAATGTTCTTGAAGAAATCAATATCTGCGTGATGGAATGTCCCAGATTTTGATCCCACCGAAAACATATGACATGTTCTTTCAAACCCGAGTCCACGGATGAGTTCCATGACGCGATCTGCCCACGAGATTGTCCGAACCTTTGTTGGTGAATAGAGGAATATTCTTCAGAACCAGATTGCAGTTGTAATGAGTATCCGCTGTTGTGAACGCACCAAAAACATAAATTTACACGCACTCACCATAACTGTGAATTTGGTTTTGAGACTTAAGCACGTGGATGTCACGTGACTTAGTAACATTGTTAACTGTCGTTTTGAAATTGTGCTAGATGTTAAAACATGAATTGAGCTATCTATAGACAAAATTTTAATTCATCTTAACAATGTTTACCATTAAATATCGTGGTTTGAATAAGTGGTGCGTTTTCAAAGTCCGTAAGTGTACATTACAAGTACCACCACCTGTGTTTGGGTTTTGGTGTCATTATACAGCTTTTTACTTACCTAAACCAAGTATCTAAAAATATTAAGCTATGGACTTGTTAGATAACTTTCATTTATTGTTGTAAAATAGATATTTTTATTGGTTTATGATGCTGGCCTCTTATAATTCTAGTCAGAATGACCACATATTTTAGTTGTTTTATATGATGTTGTTTGCATAATTGTAAATGTGGATGAGACAGAAATAAACAATTTATATTATAAACATTCATATATTGGTGTTGGTATATGTATTCGAGAAGATAGCAGGTGCATGCTGACTGAACGGCCATGATACTCGGCAATGGTAGATCAAGACAGTCGTTGTAGTCATGGTACAACGTCTATTTTGTGTTTCCTGTCGAAGTTTTGTTGAATGTCCTGTCATTCTTATACCAGATGTAATTCACTTCATTTGGGACATTTTTTGACGTTCATCTAATCCACCTGGTTCTATCCTGCCAGGTAAAATATGTTTTTGCTGGCCTCAAATTTTGTCTTTTCCCTATGATTTGTATCACGTATCACATGACGTATCACATGACGTATCACATGACGTCTGTTGTTTAACCACAAACCGTGAACAGAACAACACTCAAACTAAAATATTTATTCTCATTTCATAACACATAATAGATACTATAATAGTCAACAAGTGAACGACATTAGGAAAGGGTAACTTTGTACAAAAAACAATATTGCAATCACAATTATACACATATGGAGCAGCATTTAAGTATTAAATTTCATGAATTTTACAAAATGAATACTTTTTTCTAGTAATTCTATTCGTTTAGTTACTGTCCAATACATACGAGGGATGATCCAAAATAACGCGAACTTTTTCTATTTATTCATACAGAATCGTTATTTTTTCAAAATATTTACATGGTTTATTATCAGAACATGTATTGCATACGATAATTTTACATGTATTTATAATTAGCGTATATATAGTATATAGAGGATAGTTGTATTTTTCCGTCTATGATCGGCTGATAATTCACCAAGTAGGCAGCAGATGTAATATTTTCGCGAGTGGCGTAGCCACGAGTGAAAATGTAAGTCAGCTGCTCACGGGGTGAATTATCAATCACACATACACGGTAAAAAACTTATACTCTATTTATTTCATGCTTCAAATAGCTTAAATGCTGAAAATACTCATATATACCTCAAATGTTTTGCGTGACGTCGTTTTCCCGCCATGCACGCGTCGAGTTGCAATCAAGTAGTTCTTCTGCATTGGCTTCAATTTCGTCCATTTGTTTTACATTTATGTACATATAATGTTCTGTTATTTGTTAAAGATTAAGAGAACAAGTGAACAAGCTTATTATTTTATCTTTGGCAGCGGGGAAATTTGTTTTAAAAAAAATAGCCCGTTTGTGTGAAATTATGAACTGTGAAATTATGAACTGTGAAATTATCGGGGAATAATCCACCGTTATTCCACCGTAAACTACCGATAAGCATGAAAAAACTTTCAAAGATACACGTTTCAAGAGTGTCTTGATTAATTTGTTGTTCACGTTGTGAAAAATATTCGCGATTAAATGTTAATGAAATTTTGAAGAAGGAAGTATGATTACTTTTAAAGGTGTAAAAAAACCGTAGATAAACGCAGCAACTTTACATAAATCCACACATTGTGAACTCATCATAGCATGTGCATGCCAAAAGGTTTTCAGTGGCCTGATTTTTACCGGCTAGTATTGTTCATGGCCAACGGTATTGTGTAAAATGCTACTACAATGAATGTGGTGTAATAACATATCATAAAATGTCCGAACTGAGTGAGATAAGTGATCATCAGTAGATGAGTGAGATAAGTGATCATCAGTAGATGATGGAGATAAGTGATCATCAGTAGATGAGTGAGATAAGTGATCATCAGTAGATGATGGAGATAAGTGATCATCAGTAGATGATGGAGATAAGTGATCATCAGTAGATGATGGAGATAAGTGATCATCAGTAGATGATGGAGATAAGTGATCATTAGTAGATGATGGAGATAAGTGATCATCAGTAGATGATGGAGATAAGTGATCATCAGTAGATGATGTACTATTTTGATCTGTATGCTGAAGGTAATACCTATTGAAGATCATAGTGTTGAAGCGTACATGTTTTACAAATGATATTCATTTAATGCTCATGCGTCGCATCTCTGTCATACTAGAATGGAACTATCGTTAGTATATTGAAGTCACACTAATAATAGTGAACAGTAGATAGATTAAGCTATTAAACAATATTGTGCAACTTCCGTAGAAACAAACACAATCTCATTAATGCGGTGTTTCCATGACCAAGTCATCAAAGCAAAGAGCATAATTTATTAATTAGGATTCGAAAATATACAGCGACCATGACCGGGTGGTTATGGCATCTGCATTAGAAGCAGGAGACTGAAGGTTCGAATCTCGGCGGAATCCTGGGTTGAACTGAAGTTGGTGATTGAGAACCTTTTGCAGTTTATGAACATTTTCAATATTTCAAACCCAAACAAATTCAGTGCCTTCTGCATTTTGATAATATACATTGACACAGAGAATAACTAATTATATCACACCAAACTACAGCCTTTCCGTCTCAAGTGCAGAAAAGTTTGCACGAAATTAAGCATTTTGCAAGGAAATATGGCTAACCAAATCTATCACCAACCTGACAAGCTGAGTTTTATAACAAATGCACTCACTCATTGAAACATATACTAGGTTACCTTAAACAAAATCTTGGCGACAAAGGGATTATGGAGTCAAATGTTTCTAGAACTAGACGAGTGAAGAAATATATTCGTGAGTCCACAGGGACACTTTGACCGAGTGTGCGATACAGGCCTCCACGGACATAAGCCCCTATGCTCATTTTCATACACAAGGACATAAATCCCTATGCACTTTGTACTAGGGCATATGCTGTTTTTAACACTACGACGTATGACCCTGCACATGTTTGTTTGAAACTCAGCCATGTACCAGTGTCTACAAGTTGAAAATATTTAAATATTTAAGGAGACACAACACAATAATTAATAGTTATTATATTTATATGAATAAATAAAGTGATTTGAAGAATGTTGCAACTTGATAACTGAACTTATTAAGCATTTTGCAGACAAATTAACTCTCAATTTACTAATTCTATACTTGAAATTTACGCATACGAGAGGTGCCCCACTTATATTTGAACAGTCCTGAATGTCCGGTATCTTCCTTTCCACCCGATTTAAATGAAATATCTCTGTTGAACAGTGAGAAGTAACGTGTCAAGCAACATATATACAATAATTGCTTTGGATATTTGAAATATGGTTTAAACCAATTCTGTACAGGATGTTGCTTTTGGCTTTTTGAAGGCCAAACACTCTCATCACATCGCTAAGAACAAGTTGTAGAAACATTGAGCTTAGCACAATACACCAACACAATCACATCACTAGGTACCTTAAGAATACGTATTTCATGTTTAATGCACGGGAGGCAAAAGTCTGACAATGCTGCATCCAATGAATTTGAGACTTAAAGATAAAGAAACATTGATAACACTCGATACATGTTAACAACATTAGTGGGATCTTTTCAGTCATAAAAAAAATAAAAAGACACTGTGAATTTTTAGGCCTAACTTAATTGCAAATACAAAAAAACACCGGGTGTATATGTTAATTAACACATTGGTGTATATGCTTGAATAAAGACTTTTCGGCTATACAATGTCATGTTGAAAATATTTGATGTTCTAAACTGTTCAAATATAAGTGGGAACCTCTCGTATTTGTAACAAATAAACAGTAGATACAAGATAAGTGTTTGTATATTAGGTATTGCTTAATCAGCCTTGTAATGATAGTTGAAATCATAGACCAGTACAAACAAAATATGCATATGGGGCTTTTGTCCTAGTGTAAAATAATACATAGGGGCTTATGTCGTTCAAATATCGTGATAACCATTTCAAAACGAATCATTAATTATATCACAAGTTATAACTTTGTATGAAACTACAAAGAACTTTTTAATGTGCATTTCTACAATTCCACATATCGGTGGCTTAGAATGAGAAGGTCGTAACTACAAATTCAATATTTTGAGAAAACAAGCAAAAACTGTCTGAAAATTGGTCTTACGGAAATTGTCAGGTTCAAAATAGACTCATAAGAAGCCCCTTATGATGTACATTTCAAACAAGCATTAGTCTTATAAGGGCGTAAGTAGTAGTAGTAGTCTAATTCTAAGCCAGCGATATAACGGTTGAGTAACAATGAATCATAGTGGTGATGTCGTACGTGGTGTGTTAATGGCGTAATATAGCAACAAAGTTATCACGACAGTATAAAAAGTCACGACGTCAGACGACGTAATGAAACGACATCTATTTCATAAGCACTACACATGGAGAGACTATTTTTTACATCAGCGTAATTCGGCCGCTGTTTTTAAGATGTCCAAATGTTATTTTGGCACAGTAAAACAGGGAAACGAACAACATAAAAAAACTTACGTCAGATCGCTTCCGACACTATCCGCTCAGATCCTCAACTTCATTGATCCATTTTGAAAAACATTTACTTAATTTTTGATAGTACATATCGAAATAAACAAATTAACAAATGCTGTCAAATATAACAAGAGGGCCCAAAGGAACATATGTCGCTCACCTGTCTAAATTTACTCCTATACATGTATATGGTAACCTAAGAAATCATCTACTTCTAAGAAGTAAGAATAGATGATGCTACACACCAAATATTAAAGCTCTAGGCGTTGAAATTTAAGACAAGAAGATGTTCCCTATATAAGTCTATGTAAAACTAGTGGCACCCTGGTAGGGCAATTTTAACCCCATGGTCATAATTTGAATAATGATGATAGAGGACCACTAGTTGATGCTAAATAACGAATATGAAAGCCCTTGGTCTCGAGGTGTCAGACATGACGATTTCTGAAGTTTTAAAACCGCCCTTTAGGGCATAATGACCTAATTAATCAACATTCCGGAACCATTAACCCAAAGGGGAATGAATTGTTCAATCCTAGTAGAGGACCACTAGTCAAAACAGAACCATTTGAATAACGTTGGTTGAGTTCCACCCAAGGAACATTCTTGCAAAGTTTTAGAAAATTTGGCCAAGTGGTATAGGAGAAGAAGTAATTTAAAGAAAGTGTTGACTGACGGACGGACGGATACCGGACGTACGACGGATGGACTGACAACGGACACAGAGAGCTCACAGAAGCTCACCTTGTCACTATACATTGTAAATGCTATTGTTGTACAAGAGCAATTTTTACCATTTAGTGGCAGTTACACTGCATACATGATGCCACGGAAAAAGGCTACATGCTATACATGTAGCAATATTTCGTAGTATTTACACATGCAGGACACATACTATAGCAATATTACATAGTATTTTCACATGCAGGACACATGATATAGCAATGTTACATAGAATTAACACATGCAGGACACATGATCTAGCAATATTACAAAGTATTAACACAGTCATGCAGGACACATACTATAGCAATATTACACAGTATTAATAGATGTAGGACACATGATATAGCAATGTTACATAGTATATTAACACATGATATAGCAATATTACATAGTATTAACACATGATACAGCAATGTTACAAAGTATTAACACATGATATAGCAATATTACATAGTATTAACTATTAACATATGCAGGACACATGATATAGCAAAATAACATTCTTCACAAGGTCATGACGTAATTTTGCTAGTTTTTATTATAGGATGCCAATAGTCAGTAGGTCTGTGAGGATGTTCCATAATCTCGTACCAGTGATCTAGCTGCTCTCCGTGACTGTACCAACCCAGCTCAACCTAAATATAATAATAATTACCATGTCTATTTGGCAAAGATCTGCTTCTGGTCATCGATGTAAAGAATACCACAAACATTTTTTTCATACGATTTATTTTCTGTTCGTAACGTCGATTTTGATTGGACGATCGGGAGCGATGTTTGGAAAACACCTGTGACGACATTTGATCAGGGTGTCCTTAAAGAAAGTATACAGTTTCAATGTATTTTAATCAAATCTTAACGTTCTGCTATCGCCAAGAAGTTTTGCACAAAATTCGTCAAATGAGGTAAATTTTGTCTGGCAATTTTTTCTAGCATCAGTTTGAAAATTGTAACTTGGATATTTGTTTTAAAATGTAAATTTACTAAAATTACCGTATTTTATCTGTGACGTCATTTGGTGTTATTTACGACGTTTTCACAATTTCTGAGCTTCTAGTGTTTCCCGTCTTGCGCTCATTCTTTGAAAGTGTGCTTTGCATTTCACAAACCTTTTAACCGATATTATAATCATATATGATGTGTCTCACGAGCATGGACATGTCCGTTGGCTTTTAATAGGCTATTCACTAGCGATTCAGACAAACGAATAGAACGAAGTAAACACATTCCGTTACTTGCCTTTGTTAAGCAAGTTCATTTCTAAACTCTGCAGCAAATCTTTTTATTTGAATATTGTATGGTTAATGCAAGCGGAGCAGAGTCACACATTGCCATGGACGGTGTTAGATGAATTACACGAAACATTTGGTGTCAAAATAGTTTCTAGAAATACCAATGCGGTGTGAAATGGCCCGCCCACAGCCCGGGTCTTAATCCATGTGACTTTTTCTTTTGGGCTATCCAAAATCGCTAATGTACAATCAGATGCTAATATACAAAACTTTTCTCGTGATAAACATTAAAATGCAATTTAAGGTGTTCAACGGTGTTGGATTTTTCTGTACAATGTATATAAAACCTATTATATTTATAAAGAAAGAACACATTTATGACAAACATTCTGGAAAATCCCAACAGTTTTGCTCGGCTTGTTTTTTAGATAGTCTAAAATTTTAGGGACAACCCCTAAAAACTAATAATTGTAATTTACCGAAAAAGTTTTGCTTTAATCCGCATAAAATTTGGTATACACGAAATTTCGTAGATTAGGAATCAAACAGTAAATTTTATGTTATACTGTGCAAGCTATTTGATTTTTTAAATGATATTTTAAAATATGTAAATTTTCGTTTTTGAATTTTACGTGAAAAATTGTTGAACAACATACTGTTTTCATGCATGCAACAAGTAGAGTGACAATCATTGAAGTTTCATGCAAAATTTCATGACGATTGCACGGTTAGTTTATATTTTTGCACTTTTAGTGATTTAAGAAATGCTGGAAACAGGGGAGGTAACAAAATTAATCAACGTTTTACATCCGTTGTATTCAGATTTCCCGATCATTCTATTTGAAAAAAATAGTGCATAATTCAAGGTGCTTACAGTTTTACTTCGGGTACTTTTGCATGTATTAGTTTATATTCTTAAGGAAAAAAATGCAAACGAACCGTTCTTTAAAATGCTCGGGATACTGTTTAAAACTTTTGAATAAGTTTGAAATGAGCTCATAGAAATACCTTTTGTATACGTTGTAGCCAATTCGCTAAATTAGGTGTTTAATATCATTTGGAATAAATCATTCATAGGGATTGAGCTAAGGATGTCTCTGTATTTGCATTAAAAGTATATAATCGTAATAACTTGTCAGCACAATCGCGATTTTAAGACATGTGAAGATTCTGAAAAATAAATTTTAAGCATTTTGTATTATTTGATCTTGGTTGTCAGACGCTCACAATACACCCAAGTGACTGCGCTTTTTAAACTTCCGTCCAACTCAAAAGCGGTGAAACACCTTAAGAAGACCCGTTTGTACAAATCTGTGTAAATATCATATACACTTTTAAAAATGAGTGCAAAATGGGAAACATGAGACAGACAGAAATTATGAAAACATCGTAAATTATGTGAAAATGATGTCGCGGTCAAAATAAGGTATTTTTTGGAAATTGACCTTTTATCAAAGTTTTTGTTAACAACTTACATCTTTTTTCTAACCATTAGCAAAACTTCTTTGCGATAGCAGAACATCAAGAACTGATAACAATACACCGAAACTGTACTTTCTATTTGTACACCCTGTACGCTGGTTGATCGAGAATGGCAATTGTATGAAAAACATTTTAAAATACTCATATTCTGTTATGGGTGACACGGTAGACGATTGGATAGTCCACTTGACTGCTTATTGGGAGGTCCTTGGTTCGAACCTCGACCGAGACACTTGATCATTTCCAAACACTTTACAGTGTTTTCCATCTCAACTAGAGATAAACTGGTTGGCAACCCAGAGGTAATCTCGGTGATGTACACTGAGCACGTTCAAGAACCAAAGTTTCTTTTCGGAACGAGCTAGGCAGCGCGCCCGGATACATTGTATCACCCGTTTAAGTGGGGATAACCTTAGCAAAGATAAACTAAGTTACCAATTTTCGAGGACTTGTTTCAGCAGTTCATTGGTTAAATCACCCTTTAACATTTTGACTTCCACTGAGCATTAATTGTGTTAATTACGGAAATCCACGTTCGAGTTTCCATGGGGAGACTATTTTTCTCATGAAAATGAGACCCAATATCAATCTATGATTGATCTATGGCGCCCAGGCATTTCGATCATGTCGAACGAACCTTACAGTTAATTCCTCATGAATTTCTTTTAATCAATATTTACCTGTCCAATCTTCTGTACACCCATCATCATATCTTTGTGTATTATATGGAACACGAACACGTGACCAAGTAACTTCGGATTCTCACGGTTGATATCAAACACACACGCTTGGTTCCAAACAGGATCCTGTGTGTTCTGACGCACTTTTGTTTTGTGTTTCGCTTCCCTTATTCCATTTATGTACATTTCAACTTTGACGTATGGGTCTGCGTATATATAAATAGTGTACATGATACAGTGGCGTTACGCACGAAACTCGTACTTTTATGAATTTCGTGTGGTCACAAAGAATTATTGACCATTGCTGATTCAACCGAAGGAGAAATAATGTTGTTTTATGCATCGTATTTTTATCAACAATACTGTTATAACAAAGATGCAATTCACACATTTTCATTTCAAAGTGAAAACTCGCTATAAGGAGCGCTGTCACGCTTTATATAAAAATCCATATTTAGCGAACTGTTTATTCACACAGTTAAAATTCGCCTAAATATGCGTAGCAAGTGATTGATTAGTAATCGATTATGTTAACTGATTTAAAACGCGACACTGGGATAAGTTGATATTCACCAGAAAAATGGAATACTATATATTTCATTATCATACATGGCCTTGAAGGCCAGCGCAATGCCGTCATTTTGGTACCAATATATCTGACATCGGATAAGTAAAAATGGAATTATTAGATGAATATCAGAAAATAAAAGTCACAGGTTTATTGAGAAAATTGGACCAACGTTCAATATGATCAACCTATCTTGATGCCGAATATTTTTGAAAGAAAGGCAAAAGATATAACGTATACAATTTCAATGGTATGATTTGTAATGTAGATGACTTATCACGTGACTACAATAAATATCATAGTAACAAAATAAAGCAACGTGACTGCTTCGCATTAAGCCGATTTCAATATCACTTTGGCAACTTATTCTATACGTTCATTTTCTGGAGCGAAGTCTTTATTATGAGCTATTTTATTCAATACTGATCGGATTTTATAATCATGGTTCCAAATTGTCGAGATTAAGCTCACCTTTACGATGATGCATAATAATATAAGAAATAATTTTGTTTCTATAGAAATCTACATAACCTCACTGTCGCGTTTTTAAATACGTTAAATATTAATATATAATTTCGGGCCCCAAATTCGGGATACCATGCATTGGAATATTGTAGTATAATTATATTATGAAACAGACTATACATTTATGATGTTCTGTACTCATGCTTAATCTCTTATGTATCTTGCAGCTGTATCTTCTGTTGAAAGTACTTCAGTATTAAACTTGTAGTCGTACCGCACACTTGTGTTGTTTATTTCTCATTTGAGTTATATCTTGCACTACTACATTTAATTAATATTCACTATATCAAGAATATATTACATGGTGTCAGAACGGTTTAGCTTTTATATTGGACATATATAAATTACATAAAATTATAACTTAAAAAATGGATTTAAGTGGTATTCCTCACCCAGCAATTAATTGGAATGGATCGAACATCCCGGAAGAATGGGAAAAGTTCCAACAACATATGGAATTGATATTTTCGGGACCATTAAGCGCAAAATCGGACGATGAAAAAATCTCATACTTATTGTTATGGGTTGGCGAACAAGGACGCAGAGTGCATCAAACATGGAAGGGTACGGACACAGAGCCTACCGACCTGAAGTCTCACTACGAGAAGTTCAAAACTTACGTGCAACCAAAACTAAATCCTATTTTTGGACGTTACCGCTTCAATAATGAAGTACAGGGAAGTGATAAAATAGATGCCTTTGTCACAAGACTTAGAATACGTGCACGTGACTGCAACTTTGGAAATGCAGAAAGTGATCTTATCAGAGACAGAATAGTATTTGGATGTACAAACCCAAAAGTGCGTGAAAAACTCATCAATGAGGGCGAGAAGCTAACAATGGATAAGGCTATACAGATAGTCCAGAACTTTGAGTATTGCCAACAGCAATTGACGTCGATGGCAGATGGTGCCATGGCCAAATCTGAAGTTGACTTCGTTCGAAAACGACAAGCTAACAACAAATCGCAAAGACGATATGGGACCAAATCCCAAGGTGTAACGAATTACAGGGGTCAGGGACAACAGCAACAACAGAACAATCAATGTGGACGATGTGGTGGAAAGGAACATTTTGGACAAAATAGTTGCCCAGCGAAAAATGTAACTTGTTACAAATGTGGTCGTATTTCACATTTTGCCAAGGTTTGCAGGAGCAAACAGCGAGTTAATGAGATATGTGACAATAGTGACTTGCCAGTGAGAAATTCTATTGATAGCAACCTGCCTTTGGAATATTCAATTGATACGGTGAGTGCTTCTTCACATACTTACTCTCATGACCGTGTTTACAAAACGTTACATATTGGCCAATCTAATCTCCCTGTTCAGTTTAAAATTGACACTGGCAGTGTAGCAAATGTATTGCCGGTCAAGGAGTTCAATAAGCTTAACATTAATTCCCCACTTAAGGCCCCAGATTGTAAATTGACTTTTTCATGTCAAATTTCATGTGGTAAATAGCAACGCTACACCACTTATAGGCTTACAAACATCCTTAGATTTAGGATTGATAAGGTTGACATGCTCAGTGGAAAAATCAAGCAAAGATAATTCCATGGAAAGTATGAGCGGACAGCTTATGACTCAGGGCACTGTCATG
The DNA here is from genome assembly GCA_963678985.1 of Spisula subtruncata. NCBI lineage: Eukaryota > Metazoa > Mollusca > Bivalvia > Venerida > Mactridae > Spisula > Spisula subtruncata. The sequence continues at coordinate 25,899,392 of OY787661.1, forward strand.
AACAAATACAGTGATCTATTCACAGGTCTTGGTGTTATAGAAGGTGAATGCAAGTTGCATTTGAAAGAAAATGCCATTCCCTCAGTAAATCCTCCTAGACGAATCCCGGACGCATTGCAGTCAAGGGTAAAAGTAGAAATTGACAATATGGTCAAAGACAATATTATTACACCGGTTAAGGAACCGACAGATTGGGTAAACTCATTGGTGGTGGTAGAAAAACCCAAAACGGGAAAATTACGCGTATGTTTAGATCCGAAAGCACTAAATGAGGCTATTCGCAGACCACATTACCCAATGCCAACTCTTGATGACGCAACATCAAAGTTGAATGGCGCCGTAGTATTTAGTATACTTGACATTACACATGCGTACTGGAGCATTAAGCTCGACAAAGAATCGTCATTACTTACAACATTTAGTACACCATTTGGACGATATAGGTGGCTACGTCTTCCATTTGGTATTTCAGCTTCTGGTGACTTATTCATGCAGAAAATCAATGAGATTTTTGAAGGTCTAACCGGATTTACGGCGATTGTCGACGATATTCTCGTGTATGGTCGCACGAGAGAAGAGCATGACAGAAACCTCGTGCAAATACTAGAACGCGCACGCAGTAAGGGCATAAAGTTAAATCCAGATAAGTGCATTATAGGTGTAAATGAAGTACCATTCTTTGGTCACGTGATCAGTAAAGATGGACTCAAGCCGGATAAGACAAAGGTCAAGGCTATTACCGGCATAGATCCCCCAGATACGCGATCGAAACTAGAAACCTTCCTAGGGATGGTTAACTATCTGAGTAAATTCGCGCCAAATTTAGCTGAGGTATCCGCACCCCCCAGGAGCCTCTTGAAAAAAGAGAACGAATTCATCTGGGATGAGCAACACAGTAAAGTGCTAGCTCAAGTTAAACAAATAATCACAGATGCCCCGGTACTTGGTTATTATGACACAAGTAGACCATTAGTTTTGGAATGCGACGCATCGAAACACGGATTAGGCACGTGTCTTATGCAAAACGATAAGCCGATTGCCTACGCATCAAAAAGTCTTACGCAAACGGAAATAGGTTATGCACAAATAGAGAAAGAGCTATTAGCCATACTATTTGGATGCAAACGGTTTCACCAATACACATATGGTAGAAAGGTCATAGTACATTCTGATCATAAGCCGATTTCCGCGATAATGAAAAAGCCGTTATCAGCAGCACCTCCGCGATTACAACGGATGTTGTTGCAACTTCAAAAGTATGACATTGAAGTCAAACATGTAAGTGGAAAAAGTATTCCTGTAAGTGACTGTCTCTCTAGACAATATGTAGCAGAGAGTTATCCTGGACTTATTCAAGGTCTAGACGCACATGTACATACTGTGATGAAGCAGTTAAACATAACAGATCAAAGGTTACGAAGTATTTCTGAGGCAACAAGTTCCGATAGTCAAATGCAAACATTGAAACGGATTATACTTGAAGGTTGGCCAGAAGATAGGTCAAATTGCCCACCCGCGATTATAGAGTACTTCAATCATAGAGATGAGTTATCATTCGAAGATGGCTTAATCTTTAGAGGTCAAAAGATCGTTATCCCAGCATCTCTTCGCAGCGAAATGTTAGTGAAAGTACACACCGGACATTTAGGTGTAAACAAAACAGTTGAGCGTGGTAAAGATAATTTGTTTTGGCCAGGCATGGTTAAACAAATTACAGATTATGTATTGAAATGCAGTACATGTCTCAATCACAGAAACACTAATGCAAATGAGCCAATGATTAGTCATCCATTTCCTGATCTACCATTTCAGAAAATAGGAACTGATATTTTCACACACGATGGAAATAATTACCTGATAACAATTGACTATTACAGTAGATTCTTTGAGATAGATTTTCTACCTGACACACGAGCAAAAACAGTCATTAAGAAACTTAGTGTTCACATGTCACGTTATGGTGTAGTTGACACGTGTATGAGTGACAATGGACCTCAATTTTCGTCAAATGAATTTGCTGAGTTTGCAAATAAATGGGGATTTAAACATGTTACATCATCTCCATATCACAGTAGGTCAAACGGCATGGCAGAAAAAGGTGTTTCAATTGCAAAGAAACTTCTAAGTAAAGCAAAAGAAACAGCACAAGATCCATACATATTTCTATTAGAGTATAGAAATACACCATTGGACTGTGGGTATTCCCCGGCACAACTCCTTATGGGACGAAGAACAAAATCAATTGTTCCAATTGCAAATGCACAACTAAGACCACAGGCAGTTAATCCTTCTTTGGTTAAAACAAAAATGCAACAAACAAAGTCAAAGCAAAAACAATACTTTGACAAAAACACAAAATCACTTGAACCGCTAAAGGTTAATGACTCAGTGAGAATTCAATTTGGAAAGAAATGGGTTCCAGGCAAAGTTATTTCAAAACAAGGAGAAAGGTCATACAATGTTCAATCACAAAACGGAGCAATATACCGAAGGAACAGAAAATTTCTTATTAAGACTTCAGAAGCTTTATTTGACTTTCAGCCCAATATATTAGCTGACCCACAAGAACCTCTTACGTTAAATACTCCTGATATTAATCCCCCAATCCAACAGCAACCATCTAATTCAAGTACCTCACTAAGTAGTCCTTATGTAACACGGTTTGGGAGAGTTGTGAAGCCAAGTACTCGTTATCAAAGTGATCAATACTTAACTAGTAAATAAACACTTTGCCAATAGCTTATAGTATATTGATACTTGGACAATTCAGATCATTTGTAGATCTATTGAGTGTTGTATTTTTTATGTTGTATTTTAGTTATCAACAATATTACTTTTAATTAAGAAGATACATTGAAATTATTATTTCATTATACATTGAACATGATTGATATGTATGAACATTGCAATACAAGATATTTCATTAGTAATGATATTTAGTTCAACAATTTAATAAAATTGTCTAATTTTAAAAGAAGGGAAATGTAGTATAATTATATTATGAAACAGACTATACATTTATGATGTTCTGTACTCATGCTTAATCTCTTATGTATCTTGCAGCTGTATCTTCTGTTGAAAGTACTTCAGTATTAAACTTGTAGTCGTACCGCACACTTGTGTTGTTTATTTCTCATTTGAGTTATATCTTGCACTACTACATTTAATAAATATTCACTATATCAAGAATATATTACAAATATTAAGTTATTTTCTTTGCTGATTTTGGTAGACATGATCTTCGGAATGAAATATCTGACCCTTGAGCATTTTGAGAAAATTGAGCTAAAATATTAAAAATATAAACGAAACCCCGATTTTTTGGAATCAGTGAATTACACTTTCATTTACTATTGTGATTTAGAATAAATCTAAATTATTTTAGAATAAATCACATTTACACAACGTTATTAAGTTGCAGTTCAAGTATGCAAAGTTTGAGAGCCAAGCATTCATGCAAAGACAGTATTTTGTGGTAAATCATGTAAAATTGCATGAAAAGGTGCGAAATTTCGGACTTGGTAGTGTTAAATAACATTTGCCATTTTATTTGGTAACATATCGTTGTGATAATTTTATAGAGTTGCAATTAAGATACCTAACATCTTAATTTACAACGTGGTACCAAATATTTTATGGGGGTAAACATTAAAAAGTATGAAGAAATCGTGCGAATTTTGTATATTGGTATAGCTAGTTTGTATGGCGTGTCAGACGTTGCAAAATTCAATAACTATATATTTATGTGGTATATTTGCATATATATGTTCTATAAACTCATATATGTATTGTAACATATCATATGTATATGGTATTTTATCATATATATGTTGTATAAAGTCATATATGTATTGTAAAATATCATATTTGTATGGTATTTTCCATATGTATGTTCTATAAAGTCATATATGTATTTATAAAAACATATATATATGGTATTTTTGTATATATATTTTCAAAAAAGTTATACATATTGCCTAATAGAATATATATATGATATTTTTGCGTATATATGTTCAATAATTCATATAGAAAGCCCGGTATAGGCTCGACGCTTCAGCGCCATCCATTTTCAGGGCTAGTTGTTTCGGCAGGTGAGTTGTTACACACTCCTTAGCGGATTCCGACTTCCATGGCCACCGTCCTGCTGTCTATATCAACCAACACCTTTTATGGTATCTGATGAGCGTCAACATCGGGCGCCTTAACCGGGCGTTTGGTTCATCCCACAGCGCCAGTTCTGCTTACCAAAAGTGGCCCACTTGGCACTAGGCATTCGAGGCGCGGCTCCAATTGAGCGAGTCGCGCTTCTTACCCATTTAAAGTTTGAGAATAGGTTGAGGTCATTTAGTCCCCAAGGCCTCTAATCATTCGCTTTACCGGATAAAACTGCAGCGAATCAGTGCCAGCTGACCTGAGGGAAACTTCGGAGGGAACCAGCTACTAGATGGTTCGATTAGTATTTCGCCCCTATATCCAAGTTTGACGATCGATTTGCACGTCAGAATCGCTGCGGACCTCCATCAGAGTTTCCTCTGACTTCGTCCTGCTCAGACATAGTTCACCATCTTTCGGGTCCCAACGTGTGCGCTCTTGCTCCGCCTCGCCGACGATGCGGCTGAGACGGGCCGGCAGTGCGCCCGCTGCCACGAGGACGACGGGATCCTGCCTGGGCAATCGGAGACTGCCTTCACTTTCATTGCGCCTTTGGGTTTCGTAAGACCCCATGACTCGCGCACATGTTGGACTCCTTGGTCCGTGTTTCAAGACGGGTCGGGTGGAGGACCGACCGATTCGCCACAGACCCTTAACTCCCGCTTCCCGCTACCGCTGTCCAATGAAATCCTTCGTTTCAAATCATTATGTAAACACTTCCCAAGATGCAATTATAGAACATATATATACGATCAAAAAAAATTATATATGCAATTATAGAACATATATATACGACCAAACAAATTATATATGAACAATTTTTATATATATATATGAATAAAAATATATATATGAAAACTTTTACAATAAATACGCCTTTATAGAATATACATACGCTAATTTACAATATAAATAACTTTATACAACATATATATAGAAATATACCACATACATATGGTTTTTGCCAAATATATATAACTTTATGGAACATATATATGATAAAATACCATATATATATAACATTTTACAATGTATATATGAGTTTATATAACATATATATACGAATATACCACAAACATAGACAGTTATTGAATTTTGCAACGTCTGACACGCCATAAGTTTGCAATAGAAAAAAATCGTGTTTTTTAAATTTGATAAAAAATACACAGAACTACAATAACTTCCTTCCTACTCCCGTTCCGAATTTCATGAGTTTAGTCACCTTTATTAATTATATATTGAAATTACCTGCGTTTGGACAGTTCAACAGATTGGTGGTTTACTATCAATTATTTGACCGTTACAATCCGTGATCAACGGGATTGATATTGCTAAGAAAAAACAAAAGTTACGTGGCTAAAAACACTTGCTATTTTTCCCGGTAAGCAAACACTTTCAAATTGGCCAAAATGTATTAAAATAAGTAAATGGTTCTAAAATGTGCCACAATTTAAAAAGTTTACGTCAAAAATTTATCAAATACTGGATCTTCAAAATCCCTGATGACTTTATGTCAAAAACGAATGACGTTCGCGACGTCATTCATAAAGTAAGCGGTCGTGGTTTGTTTAAAAATCTTTAACAAGTGTATGGACTAATTTGTTGCACATGTCGATTATACCAATAAAACTTTCCACTGTAAAATTTTTATAAGCAGATTTGTCATGATGGATTAAATTATTTTCTGAGTAAATATTTTGCACAAACAACATTCTTACAGCTCAAAAAGTGTCTGCTTACGACAATAATGTGCACTCCTTTAATTGAGTCACAGGGTGTGTCCAAGTGTTAATACCAATCGACTTAAATCATATTATACTGACCAGCAATTTTAGGATAAATTATAAAATGGAAATGAAGTGTGTATAATGGGAATAGTTTCACTACACTGACATAGACAATTAACTTGATAGTAATTCACTATGACTGGTACATCTCATTATGCAGTTCAAGTAATTTGTAATAAAATTCCATGCTTTGAGCCAAATGCGATATATTGGAGTGAGGCATCTCTAATTTCGATATTTCTGAAATAATGACTCGGTAACTATGGCTATGTGATAATAATAAACTGCCATTCGTTGTCTTTGAGATCAGCATTTCTTAAACTCGTCATGGAAACACATTATTAACCTCGCCACAGGCTCGATTCATAACTTGTGTATTCCAGACTCGTTCAAGAAATGTTGATCTCCAAAGACAACTCATGACGGATACTATATTTCTCCAACAAAAGCCATTCCTGGTCTCATTTTGTACATATGTACATGTAACTGTGCACAATTTATCTAATGGTACTAGATACCTCTTAAGTACCAGCTACAGCAATTTGATATCCGCAGTCGTACTGTCCTGTACAGCCATTCTAAGATGTATAAGATATCTAACCCTGTATATCACGGCGCATACCCGTATCCGCAAAGTTTCTGTTCTCTGTGCAAAACGCTGTATCGACACTCTCTCTGCGCTGGCACGGGGCTTTCTCTGTGCAAAACAATGTGAAAACACCAGTCGACTGGCGAGGTAAGAAAATCATTGCTTTTGTCAAAAATACAGATCTGTGCTAAAAACGATAGCTCAGGAAACGACCTATTTTAACCGTTGTCCCCCTTTTATTCCATTTGTTATTATATCAGTTGCCACAAGTTCAGACTAAGATGGAATTTCGACCGTGGGTACTTGATCGAATGAGTCCTAATTTTGACACTTTAATGCGATGTTTCTTGAATATTGGAAATATCTCGCGCCTCAGATGAAAAGGCCTTGAACCAATCTTGGCTCTAGATATTTTTTTTTATAGATGTCACTTTCACCAAATTACGTTGAAACAGCCTACTTTCGGTTTCGATGCACCATCTGTGTGTGTTGCAGCTGATAGAAACGGCACCGTCTCTGTGCTCAATATAATCAAAGCACAGAGGGTGCTGGAGCCAGAACAGAGAGGGTGCCAATACAGCGTTTTGCACAAAATGGGTACCGATACGGGTATACACCGTGTATATCAGACTCATCCCTATTGCTATAGATACTAACTACTGCTGAGAACATACCCTTAAAGACAAAAGGTTTGCATGTTTTTTAATCGTTATAACGTTTTTAATTTCAATTTCCACCAAATAGGATTTGTATTGGGTCTATAAGACATGTGGCAAGTCTCGTAGTTACCTTGTCTGATGTGTGTATAGCCCACTTTATAGTAAAAGAAGCGGCAAACGCTCGGGTGGGATTTCGGGTTTGTGTAAATTGTATACCTGTTGTCTTCAAGTTGTACTCTGTTATAGCAGTGTCTATGACCCTTCCTTTTTACAGCACTGTGCAGTGTCGGTGTATTTTTGTTTTCCACTTGTCCTTGGAAGTTATTTCATTGCCCTCCTTTTAAGGTCCACCGCCCACCCCCTTTTTCATCAGTTGTATCTTGCGGAGATGCTGGGTGAGATACTTTTTAATTAGGTCACTGTGCTGTTAGGTCACTAAAATGAACGTTTTTGGCAAATATATTTTCGCCCTAATTTTGCCCATTATTGTAAACTAGGTCAAGCTCCTCCCCCTCCTTTTTACAGCACTATGCAGTGTCACTGAATGGGTCAAGGTCCCCCGGGTACTACTTCACCGTACCCCGGGTACTTTAAAGTATACTTGACCGTACCCCGGGTACTTAGTAGTACACTTCACCGTACCCCAGTATGCTTACAGGTACCCCGTTTTTACTGCTGAAAAAAATTAATTGATATGATTTTAATCGCCGAACACAACATTTATACATGAATGAAAGGTAGGAAGATTTCATTTCGGTATACTTCGACCCATAATAATTATTTTGTTTCACCGTCGAATTTCTAAAAAAGGATTTCATTGTCGTAAAAATCGATCACGTGATAGTCATGTGACTACGCTTGGAACAAAGTCCGTAATCAAAACACTGACGTTTTGCGCACTTTATTTATATCTTTTAACAGATTATATGTATGCAAATAGTGTTCAATTCGTTTCCACCAGCCTGACTATTCACTTATTCTTCGTCCTCTTCTCCGCTGGATACGTTCTCATGAATAAAATTCAATTTTTACTTCTTTGATTTTTATAATAAATATTTTTTTTCAATGCCGCGATGGACGCCGGTTAACGTCCTTCTTTTTGTTACTTTACGACGTCGATTTTTGGCGCGCGGTAACCCCGGGTACGGTTGAGTATATCGGGGTTCTACGGAATCCGGTTAGTGCCATATGTATTACCGTGTCTCGCATCAAGAGGGCGATGGGCGATAATTGCGCAAAACACGAAGCGACACGCGACAATCGGGCGAAACACGAAGCGATCGCGATATTCAAACACAAGATCTCGCTCTGTCTCAATATCTAAAACCACAAGATTTCGCGGTAGAATACCGTGCCTCGCTTCGTGTGTCGCGCCATTCTCGCCTGTCGCTTCGTGTCTCGCGCTGAAATATCGTGCCTCGCTTCGTGTAAGTAAGTAAGTAAGTAAGTAAGTAAGTGTGTCGCGCCATTCTCGTTCCTCGGGTTCCTAGGTCAAGGCACGAGATGCGAAGCGATACACGAAGCGACATGCGAGAATCAGGCGACACACAAAGCGAGGCACGATATTATATCGCTTGATTGTCCCAGTCGCATAACATTTTCAAACCGCGAGACCCGACAACGAAGCGACAGGCGATAATAGCGCGACACACGAAGCGAGGCGCTACATCACATCGCGGAAATATCGCTCGATTGTCGCAGTCGCTCTTAAAACGGTGTAAAAGCAATTTTCACCACTGTATGTCCTAGCAAACAATCAGACTTGGTTTGATAAAAAAGTGCGTACTGAGGCAACCAGGCTCTTTGATACCGGAAGGCCGGATATGTGTTTGTAGGTCAGGCTGAAGGGAGTCGAACTTAACCATCGCTAGGCCCCTATCTTGGAGCTGAAAGGGGGGCCAGATACCTAAAGTAGTCACAAAAGCGGTATGCAATAGGCGACTTCGGATGGGTTCGAACCCGTGTACGACCCAAACCATGCTTTGTCGCGCCAAATACCGGTTATACAGGCGTAGTGCGAGTCAAACGAACGCGAGACACGAGAACAGCGCGATAGATACTGAGACAGAGCGAGATCTTGTGTTTCAATATCGCAACCTCGCTTCGCGTATCGCCCGATTGTCGCGTGTCGCTTCGTGTTTCGCGCAATCATCGCCCCTCGCCCTCTTGATGCGAGACAAGATAATTCATATGGCACTAACCAGATTCCGTAGGGTACGGTGAAGTATTATCTGTGAAATCGGGGTACGGTTTAGTATACTTCAAAGTATCCCGGGTATCATCATTTGTATCTTGGGGAGATGCTGGATGAGATACTTTTTAATAAGGTCACTGTGCTGTTTGATCACTATTTGGCCTCATTTGGTCGCCGTTTTGGCATAGGTTTGTGTGGGCATTGCTCAGGGTAGTTGTGTCGTGGTGTTAATGATTGCTGTGCTTGACTGGTAAGGTTGAGTGCTACCTTCCCTATCGGATTTTCTCATTCCTTTTTTCTTAAAGCTGGGTCGCATTATCATATTGTTTGACTGGTCATGACGTAAAGAAATTTACATGAACAGTGGGAAATGAATGGGTCCGTTAATTTTTCTTCGTAAAACGCTTACAAGCCTTCTTAAACGCCAGTCACTTAAAGTAAATTCAAAATTTAAAACACCGGGGTACAGGTTTTATGTTCATGTGTGTTATATCACGTGAAATTAGCATTCTTCGCAATTAAACACCGCTGATCGATGACGTCACGCTTAACATCATACTGGTCGGCGTTTAGTTTCCGACATTTTTTGCATGCTTTTTCCGTTTTTTCTCGAAAACTAGACGGTTTAAAACTAAATAACTCACACCTGTTGTTGAGCTAAACCTTGCTTTTTCAATGATTCTGTCAAACCCTTGGCTATTAATAGATGAACTCGTTTGTTTCATCGCGGATGCATATATTTCGTAAACAGATGATCCCCTAAAGGAAACAGGTGACAATTATCATTAAATTGCATGTATTTCTTGATATTTTCTTTTTATTTCCGCGAATTGTAAATTTTCTGACTCACAATTGTTGCTTTGGTCTAGTTCTTCAATGATACTCAATATCTTAATTCTAGAGCTACGCAAAATACAAAAAAGCAAATGTCGGATACTGCTAGCCATCGGGAACAATTCGCCGACCGACCAGTATTTGACGTCACATGATATGACAGAAACGTAACGTTCTTCGGACAGAATGTGGTTCGACGTCAACTTATCCCGTTGTTCTATAAATTGGCGTTGAAGAATCGAAATAATGAATACAGCAGTGCTTTGTTGCGTGATAAAATATAATCATTCGTTTGGATGCGAAAATTAAATCACCCGTGCTACGCACAGATACATATAAATTGTTTCTTAAACATTGTGGAGCATAGCTAGTAGATCTAGTAATTTCATGGTTTAACTTACTCTACCGGAACAGTCATTTTATTTACTTGAAATTGAACTTTGGGGTACATTTATACAGTCATTATGTATACGTATCACAACGATTAAGAATTATAACATACCAGGCGAAATTAGTCTTCTTCGCGTTTATGAAACTAGCTGTGTTTTGTTACGCAGCTATTGTCCAGTTAAGTGACAGTGACGTCATGATTTATGTGTATAGCTAGTTTGCGATAGAAAAAAATCGTGTTTTTTTAAACATTTCTGCAAATCTATCAATCAGATTGTGGTAAAAAAATACACAAAACTACAGTAACTTCCTACCTACTCTCAGTCCGAATTTCGTAATTTTTAATCACTTATTAAAATACATTTATTTAGGAAATAGATCTTAGTTTTCCGTGATATACCGGCCAATATATCACGGTTTGGAGTTCATATGCGTAGGAATTAATCACGAAGGCCGTAGGCCTGAGTGATTAATAACCATGCATGTGAACGACAAACCGTGATATATTGGCCGGTATATCACGGAAAACTAAGATCTATTTGCATTCTAACACGTGTAATATGCGCAATTGCATATGGACTCATTTTTATTGCAGAGTGATGCGTTGTTTGTCGTGTTGCTATAGACAACTTCCGCTGTTTAAAGTATAAAACCTCCACCCCTGGAATATCGTTTTTTGCTCATTTCATTTAAACAGATGCATAACTAGAGCTCATTCCAAACTATGTATTTCATATAAACTAAAATGAATCGATAAATGCAATTGCTGTTGCAATAATACGGATATAATTAAATGAATTAAGTAAGAACGCTACGCAAATAAAAGTTCGCACAACGTCACGTTTACGTTGACGCCAAATGAGCGTCATACAATCCATGACGTCATCTGATAAACAAGACGTGAATTCCATTCATAAAAAGCGTTATTGATATGTGGGAGGTAATTCAACAGCCAAAAAGTAGTACGGCAAAAACTGTGATATACCGGAAATTTAACCACAGTACAGTCCTATACGTTTACACGGAGCTAAAAATAGACAGTGTTAGAATCCTTATTATACATGTATATTGAAATTACATGTGAATGGACAGTTTAACGCAGGGAGGTAATCTGGTATTCGATTGATGATTTACTATCAGTTATTTAACCGTTACACTCCGTGATCGACGGAATTGACATCGCTGTTATAAAGACGGGACATAGGAGGCCCGTATGATTCGGTTTATTAAGGTGTGTCGCATGTAAACAATGTACAACAATAACATGTACTTCGTCAGATTCACAGACGGGCCTCGTGTGTGTTATATTAAATAGGTTGCAAATACGTAAATATACCGTTAGGCGTATCACGTGACCGTAAAATTGGCTGTTGCAAATATCAAGTCTTCTAACTTGATATTTCATACAAAACTACAAAAATGTTTCATAGAACTTATGAAAAAAACCTTTTTTAACTCATTTCTGATGTTGCTGAAATTCGAGTGAGTATTAGGTAGATATATTTCATTTATTGATGCAAAATTTCATGCTTGTAGGTGTAGTAATTACAGAGACATGTTTAAAAACACGATTTTTTTCTATCGCAAACTAGCTATACCCAAAATATTAAATTCATTGCCTAAAATTGCTTAAATTTTATACTTGTTTTACACCGTAATAGTGGATTGTTCCACTGTGTCACTGTATTTTCACCCTAACTGGACTGCACGTATTAATTATTTCTTCAATAGCTCCAAATACCGCCTTTTGACCAAATGCAAGTTAAACATGTTTGAAATACTAAGTGCGAGTCATTATAAAATTATCACAGCAATTGTGCAACCAAATAACTACTTTTAAATGTGATTTATTCTAAATTACGATAATAAAGATAATACCGCTGTAGGCCACTGATTTACAAAACATTCGCAGTTTCGTTTTTTATTCTTATTTTCTCAAAATGTTTAAGGGTGACATATGTCATCAGTCAGATTTTTCATTCAGAAGGTCTTGTCTACCAAAATCACCAAAGAAACTTAAATATACTCCAATGTTATCCAAAATTAATTAGCGTAGACATGACACAAGGTTACCTTAACGTGAAAAAACTGTCACGCATCGGAGAGAAATTTAAGACATCCATGAAAAATTCGAGTAAATTGGTAAAGATGATGCGAATTAGATTACACTTTTCCTTATACTCTAATGGACTTGTCCAAATAATGCTTATCAGTGTATGTTAACACCGATTATGCTACGATCACAATGCTCGTACGATGTCCGTACGGATTTACAAACTCGTACGAGTCTGAAATATTTAAATCCTAAAGATATTTGTAGCTTCTTAGCTGCTGGTCACAGCGCGTACGGATCTCGTACGAGTTGTACAGAGTGTATAGTTTTCACCAGATCAACGAGTCCTCTACGAGTTGTGAAAATCCGTACGATGCTCGTACGAGTCTCGATATCCGTACGGGCTGCGTGGGGGCTCCGTACGGACGTCGTGCGAGTTAGAAAAATCAAATCGTACGGTGCTGGTAGGGCAAATGTGACTAGGGTATTAGACGGATCAAACGGATTAAAGCTCATAGGGTTTTCCAAATAATTATTAGACACTTTTAACTGACCGACTGCCGAATCATCCGTGCGTTGAGAATCCCGAGTAACATCAAAGAAACCCCAGTTGGTCGTATTAGTCAGTATGCCAAGTACCAAAAAGTGGCCTAACCCAAAAATTTAGTTCGCACAAAATGTTTTTGCATAAAATGGTTATTCAACATGTCCTTTTATAGAAACCAAATGATGCAACCTTGTCATCATTGAGCATTTTGATATATTCAAGATGGCCACCAAGATGGCCGCCAAAAATCTAAAATGTTCATATTCATACAATTGTCTATGTTTTCAATAGTATAAAGCACGTATGTTTAGTAATTTATTGTTAAATAAGGAGCTTACATATATTTGGACAAAATACAGATTTGAAATATTAAAAATGGTCGACAAAATGGTCGACAAAATGGCCGCCAAATCAGAGAAAAAGTATATTTTTATTGTTTTTATCATTCTTACATCTTATAACGCAAATATTCAACAACTATCATAATAGTTACATAACATATCATTCAAAATAAGCTGTAAGTCATTATTAAGGTGGATGTTATCATACTTACCCCCCATCTTTGATGAGGGAGTATAATATTATTGTTATGTACTTAGTATATGTTGGTGATCTTCGTCGATTCGTCAGTCGGTAGGCTTAAAGGTTTTTGTTCAATATACTTTGACATAAGGATCCTTAATATGAAGGCAAAGATTGGTCAGCAGATGACCCCTTTTGATGTTGGGGTAAGTTTGCAAAGGTCAGGGTAGCAGTGACCTTTAACATACATAAAATACCAAATGACTGACGATCAATAAGCACATCTGAAACCCAAGAATCTGAAAAAATCAACAGGAACCATACTAGTGTGTATTTTGTGTTCAGTATATTTTGTAGATCAATCTTCACTGTTGAATACCTGGGTGAAAATTAGGCATGCAAGTTTCACAAGCATGTTATATTGTACTCTTTAAGAATAATCAAGTTGTTTTCAGAGTTTATTTTGTATGTGAGATTTAATTTACATGTATTCATCATTTTCTGCACCTCTACAAGGATCATTGTCATATTTCAATGATGTTGTTCGTATATAATGACCCTGACGAAGACTATTGCATAGTCGAAACGTTGGTTATGCTCAATATAAGATATTAAATTGACCTGTCTTGTCCACGTGTTCCGCTTTTCTACTTTGACTTGTCAATCTATTTTGGTAGTTACCAGTTTAATAAAATATGTTTGACAAACTGCAAATAGACAGGTAGCAGTCACAATGAATAGTTGTCAAAATTGTCTTCTTATGGCTTAAATGCTGGCATCTTGAATAGTGTACCTGTGATCTTACCTTTCTAACATGCTTACTTCTGATTGAGGAATATTTGCAGTACTAGTATATGGAATGATGGCTTAGAACTACTCTTTCACGTTTGACATTCAGCTGACTTTTCATTAATAGACCAAAAAAGGTTGTACGCCATACGGAATGTGATAGTTTGATTGTGCCTGGCGAGTGGATGAGCCTTAACTATGTTTATGATATGATGTAAGAGGTTGGGTTATGTCTCGTCGTTTTCATACAGTTTTGTGGAACACATCGCCGTCTTAGAGGTCGCACCACATGTTTACACTTTCTGAATATGTCTTGTTTCTATGACGGGGTGTGCGCTTTGGCATAAGAGCGGCACCTGGTTCGCAGTCTACGCTACTTTTGAATTTCACTGAGCAATACTAACACACAATGCTCCACTCCACTGAGGTCTGAATTGGTACCTTTTCGTAGGCGTTGTTTGTATATGTTCTATATTCCTTGGGATCTAAATAGGATATAAGTAGCTTCATCAGGGATATTCATGACCTTGCTGATTGCTTATGTTGAACAGCATTGCATCAGTCCTGTACATGATGATTACTCCAGGAACTTCCTGGTGGAAAGCGTCAGTCAACATGGCAGAAAACATGAGACTGAACAGTGTTGACATACCTTGTCTAATACAGTTAGTGACTTGGGACTCGGTGGACGTCTCTGTCGCCCAGGACCCAGGTCATCATTCCGTCATGAAATTGGCGAATCATGATGACAAAGTGGACTGGGCATACAAACTTGATTATTATCTTCCAAAGTCCCTCCTGTCTGACGGTGTCGAAGGCCTTGGGTAGGTCAACAAAGGCTGGGTATAGGTTCTGATAACATTTTACCTGTAGCTGACAGGCTGCAATGACTACTGTTCAACTCTGACTTTCTGACAGCAATCCACTTTCTAGATGGCGTACTAAATGTAGTATCAGCTGTTGATCATTTATATTCTTTCAAGAAGCTAACCTGCAATGCCGAGGAGTAATAGCCCCTGTGGATGTCACAGCTCTGTATGTTGTCCTTCCGCTTGTAAAATTGTACTATGGGTGCATCTTCGAATCCTGTGGTAAGTGCGCCTAGATTGAAACATGATGTGAACAGTTCCAGTGGCTTCTGTGCCATAGACAGTCCACCAGCCTTTTATGTTTCAGCTGGAATGGCATCTGAGTCTGGTTCTTTCCACAGGATAGTTGTTTAGTGGCTTTCACAACTTCCTGGATTGTTGGTGGTCTGCCAATGGTGAAGTTCATTTACACTTGTGGTTTTTGGACAATGGCCTCATCGTTACTGGGGGAGAGTCAGTTCAGTGTTCAGTGTTCTGCCGATCTATCGAGGATCTTTGACAGATCAGTGATAAATGTTGACGAGTCCGAGCTTAGGAGGGGTAAGATGCCTGAGGATTAGTGTTCATAGACTGTTTGAGTGAGTTTAGACTCGTTTTGCGTCATGGGTGTCAGCAAACATCTGTATTTATGAGGACTTGTCACTAACTAAGCCATTGGCCTAGCATGCCTATTATCTTAGATTGGGCTGGTTGTTTGGTTGGTTCTCGGCCTTCTGTATATCTGTTATATCATCACAGGTACTTGGAACAGTTTTTTACGCTGAATTATTGTCCTGCTGATAGGACAAATAGATGCGATGCTTTTCTTTCAGTAACCCAGATATTTCAGTCCCGTGTTTCTTGATTATGCAGTCAAGGATCTCCCGTCAAAGATAAGTGGACTCATCGCTTTGACTGAAGTGAACGTCAGAGAATCTGCTGCCGAGAGCTATACGCTACAGAATCGAGATGAATGGATAGCTCAGAGATGACAAGCATAATAATGGTCTGTCCAGCATTCAGTACCACACATGGTCTTGGTATGGTTAACATATTGCCTGTCTACTTTCCTGGTGAAGACATAGTCAATCATGTGACAATGTTTAGCTTTCAGTGTTTATGAAAACATGGGCATATTGCCTTATTTTGAAGTAAATTACCTGTCATTTTTCCAATTTATTGGTGGTTTTGTGATAGCAATATTGATTATTTTCAAAGTTCTTTTGCTCAAAATACATTTAAAATACTTGTCCAGAACTTATAACAATAAAATACTACGTATATTTAAGCATTATTTTGCTAATATACAATACAGAAGTGATATGTACAAAGTTTTTAATGTTTGGTGGCCATCTTGGCAGCCATTTTGAATTTTCCCTATGCTCAGTAATGCCTAAGTTGCACATTGCCCTAGTAGGTGTCACACAGGTGGAAAGTACTTCCGGGTCGTAGTATGCTCAAATAGTCCCTTTCAAAAATTTGATATATGTCTGTTGAAGCACTGTTTTAATGTGGAAAATGCTGATTGTTGACCAAATTACATGAATGTAGATCAAATATGACCTGCATGCTAACTTTCAAGAGTGTTTAATTGATATTTTTCTGAATTATCTTTCCCTGACTGAAGACTGACAATGTATGTGTGATTCGGTCAAGTCAGCTTTTGAGGCATGGAAAAGAGCGTTGTCCTTCCAGAATCCCTGCAGTAGCTCGAAAACGAAACTATCGACATGCCATTTTCTCCAGCTTATTTTGGATAACAGGGGTTGCTTTTTATGGAAACGGCCACAGAAAATCACCCGGAATGTCAGTGAAACGGAGGGAGAGATGCGAATTTTGGTCATTTTGCATTAATTTCAATGGCAGAAAATTCACCGGTGTGACACCAGAAGGAACATGCTTTAGAACCAATATTTTCATATTTTTTAAAATAATGTGGTTATAATGATAAAAAACAAAATATCACATTTTGTTTGCCATTTTGAATACAATAATTCTCTATGTATATGTTAAAAAATTCCCATTTTACTTTCAAAATAAAAGATATATACACTTTTTAATATTTTGGCGGCCATCTCGGCGGCCATCTCGGCGGCCATCCTGGTGGCCATCTTGGCGGCCATCTTGGCGGCCATCTTGGCGGCCATCTTGGCGGCCATCTTGGCGGCCATCTTGGCGGCCATCTTGGCAGGCATCTTGCATTTTTCAAAATGCTCAATGATGACAAAGTTGCAACATTCAGTTTCTTTGTAGGTACATGTCAAAGGACCATTTTATGCAAAAACATTTTGTGCGTACTATTTTTGGGGGTTTTGCCACTGGCATACCGACTATATAGTTTTTCATAATTAAGTAGCTCATATTATACAAGCTTCCAACAAAATATTATGGTACAATTCGATTTGGTCACCTGTGATATATTTAATGGTTTTGTAATATGTAAACACACTACAGAAGAAGTAACTCCGAAAATATAAGATGACCAACACACTTTTAAATTTTAATTTACCATAAGAATTGAGTAAGACGTTATTTTTTCTGAATAGAATTGTAAAAAGCGTGAACATGCCGTTCAAAAATTCAACCCAGTCGATTATTAAAGGTTTCTCAGGGTTAAATTCTACCATCATAAATACACTTATATGATTAAAATCTAATGGTCCTATAGCGTAGTGGTTATACTTACCGCATTTAGCTTTTTAGAAATAAAATGGAACATTCTGGCGGCTTGACAGACATCTTTGAATCGACAATAAATGTTTTAATAACATCGGAATTTTCCGGATTTTAACGACTTATGCAAAGAGTCTAATTTTATATGGTCAACCAATACTAGTATTTGGAAATAATCGTGCATATGTGATTTGTCTCGAAAATACCTTTAGTTAAACGGCAGCCGACCATGTCGATTATATACATTTTTTTCGTATATCTTTATTCCGTATTGGTAGCCTGTATCACAGGTAACAGTATCGTTGAAAAAGAAATTAAAAAAAAAAAATTAAATTTTTTTTTTCTCGAAATTAAGTTATTATATACAAGGTATATTTGCCCTAAAAACACAGATTTTCAAAGTATCAAAAAACAAAAATTAGCTTTCGATACATTCAATAACTAATTATATTCTTACGCAACATTGTTAAAACTACTCGCATGCAAAATTCCATCGAAATTGATCAACTTATTAAAAAGTTATGCCATAAAGTTGAGATCCCTGTGTCCAGCCGGTTCGAAAGGTGCATTCCAATAAAACCAAAAATACAAATTTCGAGGATAAAAACCTTCATATTTTGTATTTATCGTCATGAATAAGCATAATAATGCGGTAGAATTGAAGGACGCAACAGTTTGAACAAATTTACCGTGGTGAAATATGCAAGCTACCGTATTAGCCGCGAAACGAATCATCTGCACATTTTATTTAGTCAAAATGTTTTTATTTTCACCATGTTTGTCCGAAAGTTGCGGATGATATCCATTTTGTGACAACGACTTTCATTGGTTATAAAAATGCATTCGGAATATCTCTAGTCGTCGGACACTCTAAAAACCACACCGGCGGTCCTTGCAGCGTAATTCGAATTACGCCATCGAGAGTTAAAATAAAAGTTTAAACGATGCATTTGATCGTTTTGAGGTAAATGTAAAGCATGATTTCAAATGTTTGCAAGGCATTATGCTGTATTTGTCCCCCACGCAGCCTTTTTGTACATGATCAACTAACGTAAATGCCGTAGTCTATGAAAACAAACTGCACCCTTTCGATTTTGCTCTCAATTTCCTTGCAAATATACCTTGTATATAATACCTAAATTTCGAGAATTTTTTTTTTTTTTAAATTTCTTTTTCAACGATACTGTTACCTGTGGCCTGTATACTATCAGATCATTAATCATAAACACTCTGCAGTCACCTGTGTTTTTCTACTGAAACGCAGTCTGTAGATGGATATGTATAATAATCCTTTGACAAACCCCTACAATGTTATCAGTTAATTGATCTAATCAGTGTTAACTGTCACTGATAAAATTCATTATGGACTTGTCCAGAAGTATTTTTTGAATATATGTATGTACGACTATTTCATGCGTATCGGTCGATTACGGCGGAAAACGGAGACTAATTCTCCGGTAATTTCACTGTCGATAATTTCTCTCAAACGGACTACGTTTTTAGCAAATTTCTCCGCCGTTCAAAAATCGCAAGCGTTTATTGCAGAAAAGCTACTTAGTGGTACCTCGGTGTGGCATTGCGAGAAAAAGGTGTCACGGAAAACAACGCCTTCATTAAAATATTCCCCTTCTTGTTCTGATATTTAGGAAATAGATCTTAGTTTTCCGCGATATACCGGCCAATATATCACGGTTTGGAGTTTATATGCGTAGGAATTAATCACGAAGGCCGTAGGCCTGAGTGATTAATAACTATGCATGTGAACGACAAACCGTGATATATTGGCCGGTATATCACGGAAAACTAAGATCTATTTGCATTCTAACACGTGTAATAAGCACAATTTCATATGGACTAATTTTTATTGCAGAGTGATGCGTTGTTAGTCGTGTTGCTTTAGACAACTTCCGCTGTTTAAAGTATAAAACCTCCACCCCTTGAATATCGTTTTATGCTCATTTCATTTAAACAGAGACATAACTAGAGCTCATTCCAAACTATGAATTTCATAAAAACTCAAAATGAATCGATAAATGCAATTGACGTTGCAATACTACGGATATAATTAAATAAATTAAGAAAGAACGCTACGCAAATTAAAGTTCGCGCAACGTCACGTTAACGTTGACGCCAAATAAACGTCATAAATCCATGACGTCATGTGATAAATAGTACGTAAATTCCATTCATAAAAAGCGTTATTTATACGTGGGAGGTAATTCAACAGCCAAAAAGTAGTACGGCAAATACTGTGATATACCGGAAATTTAACCACGGTACTGTCCTATACGTTTACACGGAGCTAAAAATAGACAGTGTTAGAATATTACATACTTCACAAGCAATTTAGTGATAGTCCACTATTTATCTCTTTTTGTGAGTGTTTATCACTGCGGTAGGATATACACTTGTTTCAAATGATTAGAATGTTAAGTTTTACTGAAGTTTTACGATGGAAAAGGCGAATCTGAAATCCGAGCAGATCCTTAAAAATCGTCAGTGTCATTCCACAAATCCAAAGATGTGATGACGTCAAGACATACCCTTGACTTAAATCAGTACGTGTCTCTTCCTGTTTTCAGTACGAGTATTGTCCCCTTACCAATCATATTTAAAGACTGGATGCATGGAATAAAACAGGTCCTTGACGTGATTACGATACAATAATTATTCCAGATTCGTCTTCAACACTATAATTGAAATACAGTGTTGTATTATGTGTATTTGCTCATTTGTTTTTAACCGCATTACTCATTATTACATTTAATTATTCTCTCTCAAAGTTGAAGTGTGTTTACTATTATTACATTTACTCGGTTTATTTTGTTAATGTGATAAAAATAATTTTCCATTCATATCTTCCCATACTAATTTATTGCAGCCTCGTAATTTGTTACAAAGTAGGCTGTTTCAGTGAAATTATCGACAGTAAAATCATCAGCAGTGAATAATACACCGTCATTTCGCCGTAAACCACCGATAAGCATGAAATAAGAGGATATTTGCATTTTATTGTTTTCTTTAAAACGTACAAACGGGATTTTAAGCTAGCAGTTGTTTAATTACGATAACAGAAGGTCTAGGTTTTTTCAGCTGACATTATTTACCCCAAAACTGCAACATGTAGGTTCTAAGCCTAAGGACTGCGCTGTTTCGATAACAATACAAAAATCTACTCACTTATGGCACCTAGTAACGAGACACGCGGAAGTGTTCTTGCTTCTACCACGTTAAACACCATTTTCCCTGCAACTGGTTGGTAGCAACCGGATATGTGAACATCTCCTTGATGTAACTATAAGAGAGAAACATGTTTTTTATTCGTCCAGGTGAAAGTCACCAAAACCTTGCTTAATATATTAAGTTTTTTATTGCTGTTCTGAGTTGTCTATGCATGAAGGTCTCAAACCCTTTGATGTCACTCATCAACTCTTTTATTGTAGGCTAAAGATGGTTGCTACCCTAGATGTAAAATATTAAGTTTTTAAACTTCCGCCAAACTCTAAAGCGGTGAAACACCTTAACAGGTGGTATGAGAGAAATGTATGGGCATGATGTTCACGTGGTAAAATGTACATCCTCGACTTATACACCAAAACTTACTGTGTGTACGCACCTTTAGGGGTCTGCTTTAAATCATGTAAAACACTTAAACATTGCTAAAAAATCCTACATAAACATAACACATTTGACAACCGAAACTACAAAGATATGCATACAATTTCATTTGTTTTCAAACTTCTCTCGTATGCAATCTTTTAAATAAATTATTGTTTGATTATGATAACTAATTCAGACATTGATTATCTGAAATAGATAGGAGGAAATCGGAAAGGGAAAGCAGCACTAAACTTATCTTAATGCACAGAAAGTATTGTTTTGTATGACTATGAAAACACCAACAATTGACTATAAATCAGTGTATATATACACACTGCCTTCCAAAATATCCTTCACACTTCTCAAATTTTAAAATTATTCAATTTATTTACTTTGACAAACACATGTTTAATGGCATGGTTATATCAAAACCTAATATGGCTGTCTTATAATTCAGCATTGTCTTATTACGTTGACATTTTATCAATATTTATTTAATATAACATTGCATTTGTACCGTCAATTTATTAAATTATATAATTTCTGTGTGAAGGAACTTTTGGAGGGCAGTGTATAGTTACACGTACTTACTCTATATACACTATGTGGCATAATCGTCAAATCTATCAACCCACTTTCATATTTTTGTATATCTTGTAGATTGACGGATGCCATGCCAACCAAGTGACGTCGGGTTATATGGTGAGACGAATACACCTGGCGAAATGTAGATAGAATTACATATTAAAATACTGGTGAGTAATACCGGTCCGTGGAAAGTATCTTGTACGCAACATGTATGACCAGTTTGTACTGGTAGGCTTTTATACTTTAACCGGACTATTCTCTGTAAGACTTACACCATGACAAAAATCATACCAAAATATATTCAATTCATACAAATGCTCAAGAAAATAAGTTTTAAACTTCCTGCAAAACACTGGGATTTTTCAGACGATCACTTGAAAGAAAAATGAAATCACTAAGCAAAGTGTCGTTCCGATACATTTCATCATTTTAAAGCCCGATGCTTATTATTGTTGTATTGAAAGATGTTATTCGCATGACGAATATTTTACATAAACGGTAATTACCTGAAATTCTACGGCTGAACCCTCAATGATGTCTTCACGCCTCATTTCTTGTATTGAAAACTTTTCAAGAAAAACAGGCGTCTGTAATACAGGGAATAAATTATGCTAACAACATTTGACTGATAGTATGAAAACCTAAATAAAGACCACCAAACCTAAAATACAATGTGTGGTTTCAGGGACGAGTCATTTACTGTCATATGGGGCGGTTACTTTCAGGGACGAGTCATTTACGGTTATATGGGGCGGTTACTTTCAGGGACGAGTCATTCACTGTCATATGGGGCGGTTACTTTCAGGGGATTCATAACTTTTTTATTGTTTGTGGGGTCAAAATGTTTGAAAAAACTTCAAAGAAAACTATTTATAAGATTGGGGAATGGCCGGCGGGCGATCGCGGGCGTGCTGGTTTCGGGTTGGTGACAACGTCGAACAGGGGGTTCCCGGTCAATAACTTGAGTTTGGATAGACCGATCTTCATGAAACTTTGTATATAGCAAATTTATATCGATGCATTTGGTGTCAGTGGGGTCACTGTAACTAAATTAAAAAAATTTCCGATCAATAACTTGATTTTGGATTGGTACATCTTCGTGAAATTATGTATATATCAAGACTTTGCTTGGGATTGTTTTAGTGTCAGTGGGGTCAATGTCACCGTTACTAAAAGTAGACAAGAGGGTTTAAAGGGCCCTATGTCGCTCACCTGTCTAAATGCACCAATGGTGGCCTAACAATCATTAACATTATTCTAACAGCAAGTAAGACTAGACTATATCTAACCTCTATGCTTGTAGTTTACAAGAAGATGGGTGCCCTGAAAGTGATCCCCGGGACCAATTTTAACCCAATGATCATAATTTAAATAATTTTGATAGAGAACCAATAGATGATGCTACATACCAAGTATCAAAGCTCTAGGCATTGTAGTTTTAGACCAGAAGATTTGTATATGTTTTGCCGATACAAGTCTGTGCAAAACCGGTGACTCCAAGAGCGGGGCCAATTATGACCATAGGGCCATCATTTGCAAAATCTTGGTACAGTACCACTAGATGATGCTATATTCCAAAAATTGACACCCTGCACTTTATGGTTTCAGATAAGAAAATGTTTTAAATTTACATTTTAAAACCCCTTCAGGACATAATGACCCAATCAATGAAAGGACCGGAACCATTTGAACAACTTTTGTAGAGAATCACACAAGGAACATTCCTGCAAAATTTTAGCACATTTGGCAAAGTTGTTTAAGAGCAGAAGTCATTTGAAGAAATTGTTGACGGACGAACGACGGTTAGAGAGTGATGAAAAAGCTCACCTTGTCACAATTTCCAGTCAAAAACTTGACAGGGGGCTTATTTTGGGTTAGTGGCATCAAGGAACACAATAAGTAATTTGTCTGCCTGGTTTCGCGGCAGTACCGTGTCCAATTTTACATAATTTTAGAAAAGGAACAACATGTCTGTACTCGCTTCGTTCGCAGATTAGTTATAGAAAGAGAACGCAAACGCGAAGTTGCCTTATTTCGTCGAGGGCGGAGCCCGAGACTAAATAAGGAAACCGAGTGTTAAGTTTCTCTTTCTGGCTTATATCATTGGCTGTCAAATTGTATTGGGCGTGGCTAAATATCACATAACGGTACATTGTCCACGCCGACCGATTTAAATTTCCAATACCACGTTGTGATATTAAGGGCACGGAGTAAAACTTGGAGATTGTGCATGTTTTCCAAGAAAATTACACCTTTTCTTCTTTCGGTTTGCAAGGTCATTGAAGTTTCACATGATTCAAGCTCATGCATGTATTTTATAATCATCTCTTTGTAAGATGTCGTTGCTTATACTATTGACTAAGTCCCCGACAACAAACTTGCACTTTTAATGTCATGTTTATTTTGATTGTGAACGAGCAAGATTTGCAATCCAATTGCTGGCATATGCTTCAACAATTTTGAAATTTATTTGTGTCTTACCTCCACAGCAAATGTGATATGATAATAATACAATGCCTATTTTATCCGACAAAATCAATTTGAAAGAAAAAAAAACATTTTTGAAACTTTACTTCACTATAGGTTACACTCTATTACCTTAAAGTTGTAGACCCCAGTACGTCCGTTTAAAGCACGGTCATCACGGATTATTTTACGGTTAACGTATAAACAATGGTACACTGCAAAATCATTGAGTTTCGTTGGGATGAAATTTCGTGGTTTTGGTAAATATGACCATTTCGATGGGACTTTAATTCGTGGATTTTGCATTTAAGGTAATAAATACAAGGGTATAGTTTATTGTTCGAATGGATTTGATTTCGAGGTTGAAGGTGAACCATAAAGTCCGAGAAATTTAATCGCCCACGAAAATTAAAGATTAACAGTATGCGCGCGATAACTTTCAGGGCAGGACAATATTATCATGCACTGTAGTTATTGCACTCATTCCTTTGAAATTTAAGTCCCACCCCTCGATTATCATTGGATTTAGCGCCACCCCTTCAGTTAACATCACGTAGCCATGATATAATTGTTATTATAAAAATGATAACGTTGGTCTAATCTAAATGTAGAATTGTTTTGCTCGCAAAATAACTTCAATGTTATAAAGTATAGAACAAGTCTGTGGCATGCTATTTACCTCATTTTCTTCTAATGTGCTTCGCTCGGATCATTAGCTTAACCAATGCAACAAGAAGTGTGTTTCGCCTTCAGATCAGAAAAGTAGTGCTTGCTCCATAGTGTTTTGGAACGTTATGCCTTTAAAGTTTTAGTGCAAACTAAATTTGCGGATATATCGGTGAATGAAACAACCATTTATTTTGTTTGCCACACCCCGAATTAATTATGTAGATGTATCAAAATTCACAAAATAAAGTAAATACAAATTGCAATTAACACAAGTAATGAAAACAAATTATAAAAGATACTATAGTAGTTCGATTTCGAGCATTGAGCCGTGACTTTAATCCATTCGCCGATAAACTGTACATCGATAAATTACACACAGTATAGATCTACAACAATCAGTCGGGCGTAACTGTACTTTTAACATTGGAGTAATCCCGGTTATAGGGGTGTATTTACCGATAAAGCATGCATTAAGAATTCACTTATCAAGTAATGCGCATAGCGCAGTCGGCTAAGCTACTATGAATACGAGTACTTCAAAACTGAACGAATGAGTTCGAATCGCATTCTGCTATGTATTTTTTTTTAGATTTTGCTTAGCAAACATGTTTCGTGCTTGTCTAATTATACAGACATGCATACTTATAAAAGTTTCAGTGTGTAAAAAGCACATAAGAAATATGTCATAGCTGGTACACAGATTTAGAAACCATACAAAAATCTCATCGAGAAAGAACATAGGTTTTGTATGGATGAGAAGGAAATAGGACTGAAGTTTTCGCTTGTCAGTAAGTGGGAGGGTTGTCCAACAGACAAGAGCAAGCATATAAGCACATGAGGTTGTCTCAACGTCGTAACGTGAAACTCAATTGGTACTTAAACTGATTCTGACACATTGTATAAGTGATACAATTAATATATGAAAAAAGAGTAAGGCAAAATATGAATAGAAACAAAATATAATGATATGTGATAATAATCAGGTAGTACAATGAATTCATAAAGCATTACATTTAAGCATAAGTTTATTAAATATAAAAAAACTGTTCGTTAGTGGGTCCGAACTCACACTGGAAAGAAAAAAAGCAATTGAAAGCGATGCACTATGACCACTACACCACACAAACCACTGACAAGATATATAACCATTAGCTAATTCTGACGTTTCTACAGAACATTCTTAAAATGGTGATTGTAGCGAAGCCAATGACTCTAGTTATTTGTAATTGAATCCAATTATATATCACCAGAGCATGAAGATTAAAATGAGCAATAAATACAATATCCAGACTAAATCAATGTAAAGGAAACAAATCATTTTATTAGTTATCAAACGTGAATTTATCAAAAATTGAGAATTAAAATATACACTATAGAAATTTAATTATTGAAAAAGAGTATGGCAGCGGACTCGAACCCACAGCCTATATAAAAAGTATGTTTCTGACAAGAGAACAGTTTATCCACTAAGCCACGTTGCCAACTGGATGTAAAGAGAGGTTTTTTCAACCGTATCCGTATTTTTTTATAAAATAGCGGTAAGTATCGTTTCAACCTTGGCATATCGACTCGTCCAGGGGTCATATTTCGAAGGTCGTTGTATATCTATAGTAAATAGCAAATCTTTAAATAATGACTATTGCATAAATCACGGGTTACCCGTCCAAATAGACTCGTCTGAAAGTTCATGGCTCAGGGTTCAAAATTGAACTATAGTAACAAGCTTTGTTTTCGTTGCATGAATACATTAGTTATTATGTAATTGCATTATACTGTAAAACAACTATCAGGCGTCATTACTCCAATGTCATTGACTTTCCACCAAATCTGGGTAACATCTCCAGTAGTATGGTTTTTTCTGAATATCGCTTTGTGTCCTAGCAATGCGACGTAACGTATAAATAAGGCATACCATTTTTTAAACAGGTTTTGATTGTATGAATAAAGGTCAAATGAAGGTTTTAAATTCAATATGTTAGTCCTTCATTCGGTGAATACGTGTACACACAATTTATAGTGGTTGCGTATTTTACGTCGCATTTGCGACACCATAATTACTTCAGTTTGCAATTTGGTCCACAAAGAGAGATTTGATATGCAAACGTCACGTACCGTGATGATGCAATAATTTGACAGAACATCATCAAAAAGAGGGGGGGGGGGGGTGATCCAACGGACATGTCAAAAATCGTAACGCCGCATAATATTACGCGTTGTACGTTCGTTCGATGTTGTTGAAAAAAATGGTGACATTAGCGGTGGCTTCGTGGTTCAATTTAGAAAAGTGTTAGCTTAGAGTAAGGCAAGATATAGAGGATCTACCACGAGTTGTCAGTCAATTATTATAAAGTGAGCCTTATGTGAGCTTAATAATAATTCCTGAATGAGTTTAATATCAACTGACATCGTGTGAGAGATTCTTTACAACATCATATGGCACTACAAACGCATTGATGTATATACAGTTTTTAAAAATTACGATCATTTGATAACGTTATACAGCAATGTGTGTAGTATAAGAATACACGTACTCGCTATACTTAGCCGGCCACAAGGAACTTCATGTGATTTTTTACATTTATCTCTAAATGTGTATAAATAAAACATCGATACACTGGAAATCAAACATCTAGGATAAATAAGGCGGCATAGACTTCAGTATAGACAAAGAGTGTGTCGCTGGCCTAAGCACATAGAGTCGATCGGATCCCCCGTCATTGGTGCTCAGCTTCAACGCAAGTATCACAGGGTGTAGTCCAGTCAGACTAAAGGCCCTACGTCATACCTATCTTCAAACAGGGAGACCACATATGCATTGCCCGTGACAACTAGCGATCCTCTGAGTACAGTAATATGTTCGTGCATCTTACTATAAAGTCAGATCAAGACTCTTCTTGACAAAGTTTAGATTCTAACCTACCAACTACAAGTGTTCCACAAAATAAAGTCCTATCTAAATGCCTAGACGATGGAGAACTTATTGACACGGTCATTCAAGACTAACACCTACATCCCTTTACAAAGCTTTACACGGTAACCTAGACATGCTACAGCAACGTAATGTACCTGGTTATTGTTGAAACAGGGAGTAAGTGCATGGTGATATACCCATTTGAGCTCTCCTTGAATACACTCGTTGCTCATGCGTTTATCGAAAACGGCTAACAGCAGCATTGCCTTCTTTTTGAGACACCTGCCGAGCTGTCCACAACTGATAAAAGCACAATGCTAGCAGAATGACTAATGTCAGGCTAATGCATACATAAGTTTGTCTGCGATCTTCATACCCGGACGACTGGAATCAGCCAACTGGAGGCAGTACAACTTCTTGTAGCACGACTATTCAAACGGGAATGGCCACCACAAGCTACACTAGCCAGTTGAAACCCTCGCTAACAGCCATAATTCCAACGTGAATGTGGTAATTGTCTGTAGAATCAGCCCAAGACTGATGGACATTCTAGCCACATTGGGCCATTCCATTTTTGCTTCTTTTCAGTCACACAATTGTGTATCACTGCACACCTTCTTGCGCCATCCGAGTCTTTCACCAGCTCCCCGAGGAAACCACCATGTTTGACAGGGTTGAGATATTCTAGATGGGTCTGGATAATAAGTAGTATGTGGTTTTTCATATTCTAAACACTTTAATGTTATTTATGCTGGATTCTCACGAATAGTACGATGTTATCACTGAGTGGAACGACACGACTTAACTGGAAGAAAAATGCGCACTTTATTTCCAATTTCTGTCATATTTAGTTGGCCAGCATGGGTGCCTTTTTGATCGTAATTAAATCACGAGTGTGTAGCATCCAAACCAGTGCCTTTATGTTATTTCGCAACAAAACACAGCTATCATGGCAAACATTTCATGTTTTGCTGCACCAAAATACGACCTAATTTATACCTCGGCACCGTTAAAGATTCAGTCCCCAGATAGAACAATAGCTAAATTGGAATAGGCGCATTTTATCTCGAGATAAAACACAGCTAGTTTAATATACCCAAAGATGGCAAACTGCAAGTGCTTTGTTAGAATTAAAATTCAAGTTTTAATTTGATTATTTATATCATATTGTACTTCAGATAAATATAAGTTTGTAGGTTAGAAACCACCAGATAGATTTGTTATTTGGTTCAATGTAAAGTGGCAATGACCGATCCCAAATTTCAACAATATTTAGTTGCCAGCTGGAAAACAAATATCATCGTAAAGAAAGATGAGCTTCAAAATAATACAAAAAGGGGATCATGTAACTTCTAAGAATAAATTTGCTCATCAAAAATGGAGAACATAGTATTGTAATCGAGACCGGTAAACCACCACTCTTCTATTACTTTCATTTTTAGGTCAAAATGTCAAAGTATTCAATATAATATTTTCACTGCATCACATAAAACGTTCTCCAGAGTATGAAAACTGACATGGAGGTCGATGCTAGGTGTGAACAGATTCTCACGACAATGGAGACCAGATTAGTTAATCTTGAAGCAAGTATAAAGAATAAACTGAATGAACAGCAGGTAATATATATTGTTAACAAACAATTCAGTGAAATAGCGAGAGACAAACAGTCACAGCGGATAATCAGTCAGTCCTAGAAGACATAAACAGAAAACTCGAAGGTATAAACAGAAAACTCGGACGAGTTAAGGGACAGCTCCAGAAGGGAGAAGCTCATTTTAATTTACGAGATGAAAGAATGCAATGACAGTGACCAAATAGCTCATAAACAGGCCGACACAGACATTGTCCATGAACTTATTAAAACCCTTGATGGTGACAAAAACATTTTAACGAATGTAGTTCGTATTAGAAGAAAATACGCTTTCAAGACAACAGAAACATGTCAGATCAGATACCACCACGTGAACGTTTCATTTGAGGATACCCACATCATTAAAAATCCTCCAAATGCTGATGCTTAAGAACACTTGATAGCTAAATATAACAGACGTTCTGTTGTTAACAGAAAAAGAGCTGTATAATTCGAAAAACTTTTGCAGAGAAAGCTAAAGCAGAGTTGGAACTAGGCCATGACAAGTCCTGAGAGGCCCACCATGGAAAAAGAAGATGGTGCGATTCGCAAAAAATAGATAACTGTGTAAATAATGGTTTAAATTGTATATATTATACTCAAATGTGGATAGCTTTTTAAACAAATTGGATGAATTCATTACGAGATTCCTTCAGAAGGATAGGAAACCAGACATTATTGGTTTGGTAGAGGTACTACCAAAATGTTGAAGATATGGGACAACCAAAGGGGAATGTCAGCTACCGGATTATGATATGTTTCCAGAGAGCATTCGATCAAATAGTGGTAGGGGAATACTGCCATTCCGAGCAATTTCAGTGCAAGTGTATCTTGAAGGAAACTACATATTATTGGTGGGTTGTATCTACAAGAGCCCGTCTTCTGACATCGATAATCATGAAGCATTAAATGATCTAATGAAACATATTGGTAATATGAAGGAACACTACATGTATAGTCATAGTCTCATCATGGGAAATTTTAATATTCCGGACACTAATTGGGAGCGGTGGTCCAGTAAAGATAGTTAAAGGGACAAATTCATTGAACGTCTCCGAGACTCATTCCTATTTCAATTGGTTCGTGAATAAACCAACAGTCGTTGATTTTGTACCTGATTTTAGTGAATGATAAAAATATGGCCTAATTCAAATCGTATAGTGCGAGTCATAAACTTCAAGCGCTTCATGCATATAAAAATGCCAAATCCAAAATGACTTCATTTAATAAGATAAAACCATGAAAATGTTTTGTGATATTGTCACTATAAAAAAAGTTGAAGATCTCACCATGAATAAGATTATCATAAACATAGCCACTAATAAATGCAAAAACGAAATAAAAAATATACAATTGTTTTAATTTTTAACCAACTCCATAAATTTATTATAAGGTTTGCTAAATTTGAGTGAAGTTGTCGACAGTGAAATTGTGTAAGAATAATCCACCGTTATTCCACCGTAAACCATCGATAAGCATGAACTAATCAAAGTACTGATAGTGCTGATGGAAGGCGATACTCCAGTGTATGACCTGGTGGGGATGTGTAGGGGTGACAGCCTGGGTCAGTTTTTTGCCGAGTTGTCAAAATTGTCACCAAACACCTTCATATCACTTTCGAAACCAGCCCAATCAGCCTTGTTCATGGATATCACCCCAAATAAGTCCTTGTAATCGAGGTTTGGCACAGAAATCAGTATTCACTTCTTTGATTAGTTCATAAATGACAAATGAATCTAACATGAATCTAATCTGGTTTCATGAATCTAACATTCAAATGGGAACATTAAGGTGTGGAGGTGTTATGCATAATGATAAATTATAATAAGATATTGTTGTTTTCAAGTCCGAAAATCGTATATACTCGTAGATGTTATTTAGTAGAAATAAATGTATCATGAAACTAACAAAGGGAGACTATCGGTATATGCCAAAAGAGTTGTTTCTTTTTTTGAAGTCTGCTGATAATTTAAACATTTACACTCTTTACAACGTCCTTTAATCATCATAACAAACACGTCAATTCATTAAAATTACATATAAACCATCAATACATTAACCATATATTCAATACTAAGTTAGATTTATGAAACTAGATTCAACATATTGACTCGAGCGTACATTAAACGCAGGTTAGGTTGGTTTATTTTTCTTCGTACGGAGACTAAATGCCGTTACAAAATCAATAAGTCCTAGCGAAAATAGACTCCGCCTTCAAAAGAAGTGCGCCGATACCTAGCGGCGGTATTTTATCAAATATTTAAATTACTGAAATATATAATATTTTGGACATTTCATGTTCCGAGTTGCGCGAATATCGTCGAACTATTTTCGATAGGTGTAAGGATGTGTATATGTTTGTTTAGGTTGACATCACTTCCGGGGATGTGGTGACTATAGAAGACGATTCAATGAATCGCCTTCCAAAAACAAATGTTCATTTTTGTGACATTGACAGGTGACAGTGGTTTCGTCAAAACTGGTGGGTTGAAGTAATAGGTTGTGTTGTCGTCAAAGTGAAGGTTGAGAATTTTTTTTATAGTACTTTGCAATCGCTTTAAATTATACATTCTCGTATTCAACGAATGAAGGCTAGGAAATGAAAAACAGAAACGACTGAATGCGAGCAGCATATTAAAGCATATTTCTGGATATTTTCATCAGCCTCGGTAAAAAGTCGATGTTCGGCCTATGACGTCAAAGAAAAGACCTCTACAAGACTACAATCTTAATGGACCATATTACATCTCACGTCTTATATCAGTAGTTTTGTCGTCAAAGTAACGCGTGTGTCAACCCCTGCATTCAAGAAACATTATGCATGTCTGCCATTTTTGTCGTTGAACTAGATTCTGAAGAAAGGTCACAGCACCCGAGACTGAACACAATATTTATGCTGAGTGAAAAAAAATCAATAGTCAAATGCACGATATCGATAATTTGCATGATCCCAAAATTGATAGATTCGTTGCATTCTTGAACCATTTTAAGACGCAAAAATGTTTTCTCTCTCTATTCCATCGTACCTTAATCCTACAAACAAATTAATACAGTCTTGTGGAGACTATGACATTGGTTTTAATGACAGTTACTGTATATGGACGAGCGTTCCTTTAGAAAGAAACGGTATTAAGTGTCTGATTCATATTGTTGTCACGTAAAAGGGTTTTAAAGACAGGCGGAATATTTTCTCAATTCTTAATATAAGCTTCTTCTTACACAGGTCACGTGGGTTTCTATGACGACGGAATATATAAGACCTGAGATATTATGACCACATAAAACATAACTTAAGGCAGTGCTCCGTTACATTCTGAGAATTCGAACATCTAACAAGGTTTTTTTTCACGAACGGACCAACGTCAAGAATGCATTAATGAACACCCGAGATCGTTGTTGCATAAATAGTCCCATAGGGTTGAGCAATCTGTTCAATAGTTCGGACTTGGGCTTAGTTGTCTTAACTGTTGACTAAACATTTTAAATTGTAAAGAATTTAATATGCTCACGCAGAAAACCTCGCTAAAAGACAACATAATAAGGCTGGGTACAGCTAGTTTGCGATAAAAAAAATCGTGTTTTTAAAGATTTCTGAAAATCTATTCATTAGATTTTGGTAAAAAATACACAGAACTACCATAGCTTCCTACCTACTGCC
The DNA here is from genome assembly GCA_963678985.1 of Spisula subtruncata. Lineage (NCBI taxonomy): Eukaryota > Metazoa > Mollusca > Bivalvia > Venerida > Mactridae > Spisula > Spisula subtruncata. The sequence goes on from OY787661.1 coordinate 25,932,954, forward strand.
ATTTTAAATTTCATAAATTTTAGTCACCAATTAAAAGAAATTTATTCTTGATTACATATTGAAATTACATGCGTATTTACAGTATAACGCAGGGAGGTAATCTGGTATTCCATTAATGATCAATTAGGGGCCATTATTTAGTTAAAATTTTTGATAGTGTTACATGGCTTTGACACTATAATAGGCTTATGATGGTAAACTAATATGACACATTTGAAAGCCATGGATGGACTTCATGTGTGATCTGGTGATACAGGTGTTCTTTGTCACTGCACTTCACCAAGTTGCCATCTATTTATATACCAAGTTTCAAGTCAATATCTTAAATAGTTTTGAAGATACATTCCAGACAAACAATTATTATGAGAACACTAAAGGGGAGATAATTCAAAATGTAAGACAAACAAAGTTATCGTTCTTGGTCCCTGCACTTCTACAAGCTGCCATATATTTATATATCAAGTTTTAAGGCAATATCTTAAATAGTTTTGAAGATACACTCCGGACACAATTTGATTCTGAAAAAACTTAAGCGAGGATAACTCAAAATTTAAGACAAACAGAGTTATGGTTCTTGGTCCCTGCACTTCTACAAGCTGCCATATAGTTATATATCAAGTTTTAAGGCAATATCTTAAACACTTTTGAAGATACACTCCGGACACATTTTGATTCTGAAAAAACTTAAGGGAAGATAGTTCAAAATTTAAGACAGAATTATGGTTCTTAGTCATTGCACTTCTACAAGTAGCCATCTATTTATATTCCAAGTTTCAAGTCAAAATGTTTAATAGTTTTGAAGTTACACTCCGGACAAAATTTTATTGTAAAAATACTAAAGGGGAGACAAGTCTAAGTCCAAAATTAGGTCAAGGTCAAAATGAAGTAAGGTGATACAGGCGTGTGGAGAGTGGTCATGTACAACATTCATGCAAGTATGAAAACTTTGTAGCAAGCCATATTAATGCTAGAAGAAACGGTCAATTTGGGTTAACCAAGAATTTGGCCTTTCAAGAAGTCTAATTCCAAAATTAGGTCAAGGTTAAGGTCAAAATGGAGTCAGGTGATACAGGCGTGTGGAGAGTGGTCATATACAACATTCATGCAAGTATGAAAGCTTTGTAGCAAGCCATATTAACGCTAGAAGAAACGGTCAATTTGGGTTAACCAGGCCGGAGACGAACGGACGAGCGGACGGACGGACGGACAGGTGAATTACTATAATCCTCATGTTCTATCGATACGGCGACATAAAACACGATTTTTCTATCGCAAACTAGCTATCCAATCCGAATACAATAAATAATAATGTCTCAATAATGCTAGGTAAACGATAACCGAATAACTAGTTTCATCTGAATATAATACAACCTAACGTAATACATTCATAGAAATTAGAAGGATACGCAAAATGAATACGTTAACACATACATTGGAAAGGAGTGTACAGCACTTACGCGAGATTTGTTTATAGTTTTTGTCCTGTATTTAAATGTTCGCCCAGGAACAAGGAATGCTTTCACGTACGGATTGACTTCTGTATTGCTGGGCAACCCTGCAATTCTCAAATCACCGGCCTGAAACAGAAAAAAAATTAGCCTATGAAAATCACAATGGAAATGAACTTTTGGACGAGTTTAATATGTGCTTTTCTATCTACCACCATATTAAGGCAGTTCGCGGTATTGGTCTAGAGAAAACATACAGCGCACCACTAGACGGAATTTTGACGTCATTTTGTTGCTATGTTACGGACGACAAAATGTTACAAAAGCTACGTGTCTAAGAGCGCATATCACTCAGGGTATAATCTGTCAAAGTTTTATTACGTTCCGAAATTTTTTGTTTTCTCTAGACTAACACCGCGAACTTTCTTAAAACCAAATAGTGCATCGTACGAATTTAAACGTTCCAATGTACACAATGATAGAAAATCAGACATATTGAGCAAGTTTTAAGGGTACCGATACTTTTTACTTGTATTAAAAATGGCTTGGTTAAAATGTCATCAATTATATAATGAAATTTCAATGGTATAGTGTTCCCAGATATTATTGAACATTTTAAGAAGGTTTATTTGAAAGACACAAAGTTAGATATATAAATTCCCAACGGTTTTAATTCAAACGGTGCATTGGTTGTCATGTCAACGGGAGTTTTAATGCACAAGTCGTAAACTTTTCAAGTTTCCCATACAAAGCGTTTATTTAACATAAAATTAGTAGGAGATAGTTCATGAAATACACTTGAACCAATTTATTGGCAAACATGTAACCTCAACGAAACTTACTTACTAGAGCGGGTGCAACAAATCATTGCCACCAATACGAGTTTTGCATAAAAAAATTAAGAAGAAACGTTACACAAATCCTCGTCGGGTACTGTTTTGTATGTCTCTTGTATTCTACATACTAAAACATACACCTGTATTTAAAATAACCAAATGATAAAATTGGAAGGAACTCAATAATGGCCCTAGCGTGGCATAACTGTAGATTAAAATTGTACGTACGGGGGGGGGGGGGGTTGTACTTGTTAGAACAGATTTAGAGACGCAACGTTTTTTGGGGTTATTAATTCTTGTATAGATTTATTTTATTTTGTTTAACCCAATACTCCATATTGACGACGTTTTCAAATCATCAATGTGCAATGGTAATGTTTTAAGTCTAAACATAAATCAATAGCATGGCTCATGGTAAGTTTAAAAATTGCAGATTGACTTAAAAGTTGATCATGATCGATTTTTTCAAATCGCGATTTACGTCTAGAATTTGTTGTGATTTTCACGGAAGCGAAATATTGCCTTTTGAAGCCCCCTTCAACATCCGCAAAATCTACGTTTTTAAACAGACATGCTTGAAGGGAATAAGCAAGACATTAAGCTGATACAAAGTTGTTTATGTGACGTTTACATCAAGGTTAAACTGTCAGGTATAATTATTTGTTAGCGCCGTAAATGTGACGTAAAATGAAACGGAGTGATGACATTCACAACTTCATGGCAACGTCATTCGTTACCCCAACGCGATACAAGAATTACAAATATCTGAAAGTTTCCAAGGGTTTTAAATTTTTATCCAAAAATATTACCATGTCGAAGCTTTGAATCACTGATGAACAAAACCCTTTAATATAATTTAACTCAACACAATGACAAACTTTAAATCAAAATTCACGCAAGTAATTTAATGGCGAGATAGCATTTCTTAATTGATTTCATAGATGTTCGCGTTCCCCATCAGCACCATGTTCATCGTATAATCATATTAACTATAATGGAGACAACAACGCAATTACAAATATTTCTTAGAGCTTCGCAATGACAAAGCAACGGAACATTGTTCTGATTATATTTCACGTATTAAAACAGCAGGTTTCTTTGGAGCATATTGGTGATTCAGATCTTTAAAACTTGTTCCATTCTGCAGTCTTTTCATTTTATTACAATGGATTTTGTATTAACAGCAAAACAGTTCCGTGATGATCAATATGGTTTGACTTTTATAACGAAGACGACGTTCTAACGTTGCATGGTGTCCCTTTGAATTACATCAACATGCAGTAATGACAATATGTGAAGACACATTCTCAATTTGTCACTGTTGTTTTCACGTCATAACAAAACATGTTTAATGTTAAAAGTACATTGAAACCAAATCAAGCATTTTTTCTGTTAATGAAGCTCGGGTGTAAAACGTTTGTAAAAATTGTTCAGGACTGTATCCTAAACATTTTCATTCTATTGTGTACCAATTAAGACATCTGAAGTGATTGTTTTTAAAAACTTTAACAGTCAGTTCAGAGAGAAATTAGAATCTACTATTATGCTAAAAATAGGTTTCACAGGAACAGCAAAATATTGAGGCCTAAAAATGTGCACTTTGGTGCTATTCTCAACGACGTTACCGGTGACATTTTCGGACAGTTTAGAACAATATGACCATGAATCTGTAGAGCAGGGTTCCTTCTTCACACTAATGTAAAAGTTTCCGTTTTTATACCGTATCGTGTTTACCGAACGAAAGTTTTTTATATACGAGTATATAATATATCGACTGCTGACATAATTTACTCAGGGTTGTAAGAACCAAAAGATGGTCATTTTGTTCACAAGGTGTATAAAGCACCAAACTTTCACAAAATATTAATTGATATATTGGCTTCCAGGAAAGTGAAAGAGACATCCTGTTTGGCCCCTTATTTCGCATATATGAGGCCCCGAATAGGGTCCATCAAGTTTATTTGCACACTAAAAATATGAAAACGCTCAAATTTTCTAAACATTATAAAAAATCACCAACTTTGAATTAGAATGTCAAAATCAAGTACATATCTGATATATTATATTATAAATTCCACTATTATACATGTTTTGTTGCAAATATGAGGCCCGAAATGGATATTTGTGAAAATTTGCATAGAATTAAAAACATGTTTGTATACTTAGTTTCGGTATTATCAATAGTTGAACAAGACAACAATAAAATGCAGCCCAGTTGAACCAGTGATGCTAATAATATAATTTAATACGTTTAAAATACAGTTTATTTATTGATTGAGGCCCTTAAAAGGACATTTTCAATCATGAAAAAGTGAATGAATTTAAGGTGTTCACGATTCAATCTGTAAGACACATAAATGTATCTAAAATGTGCAACAAATGGTTTGTAAAAGTGATTTATATTTTGTTGTATGTGAACATTTACCATATTTATACTTTAATAATAGTTCCAATGTGAAAATGAGGCCCCGTTAGGGGTACAAACTAAACACAATACTTGATATAAGACACAATAGAAAGTACATTGATTTAATACTCATATACAAGAAATATTTTATACCAATGATGAATAATAATAAAGTTATATGAATATACAATAAATAACTGATATTTGATTACATTTATTGAATTGAGGCCATATTACAGGTAAAGTAATTTTTGAAAAAAGGATGACATTCATATGTAGAAAAACGATATTTATATGCTTATATTTACTTATAGATTTATATATTTATATGTAACAGAAATATATACTTGTGATAAATATTGGCATATGGGCTATACCACATTTTAAACAGTAACTGTGGATATGAGGCCCCACATGTGGTTTAAACTTCACTTAAGCCCATTAGCGGGTAAATAGCAAATAATTCAGCAAAGTCGATTGTTTTGCATAATTGCTTACAATTTGCATAATAATCAATTGTTAACATGTCGCATGCAGGTTAACACGGAATATCATTGCCCAAATCGATGAGATAAAACATAATATTGTGTTGTACAGCGAATGTGAATGTTTATCAATATTCAAGTGCAATATTTGCTATTATGTAGTTATGTTTTGTATTAGGTGCTTGTATCGCGCATACTTTAAAACATCATGTAGCACTAGCATTGCTCTTCCTAATGATTGGTGTTGTGTTTGAAAGTATATGCAGACGAAGTTGTTTACTGGAGGTCGGTACACCGAAAGGAATTGTGGTATTTAAGGGTCCAGAATGACCCTACTTTACAGATACTCCATTGAGCCATGGATTCGCTGTACATGGTAAAGTATTTATGAGGTAACATGTACCCCATGGTCATGAATTACTGAAGTAGTGTCTAAAAATATAATCTAATAATTAAGTTCTACATTGGCATAGCACCCACTTATGTATTATTTGACCGTGTTTGTCATACCATGGACCCAGAATATTTGTACATGAGGCTCTAACAGTTACTCATATAGCTAGGCCTGATTTAACAAGGCAGGTTTACCGACACTATTGAGCCAGAACTGATGTAGATGTGCCAAATTGAATAGAAAGTAGGTCGCTAATAAAGCTTGAAAGCTGTGCCAAAGAGTGACAGGTCCCCCATTGAATTAAAAGTTAGACTATACCAAATCGTTTCTTCGTTTAGCGACCGTCCTAAGTTCGAAAACCTATCTAGCTATCCTGGGACAAAAACAAAACACTCGAAAAAAGTCATAGCAACTTCTTTGCTCATTATTATATGGCTAAAATATAGCTTTCAAACATTGTCAATCATAATAACTTATAGAAATAATTAACAATTATTTGTGTGAAACCCACTGCTGTGTAAGGGTTGGCGACATGTTGGTATGGTAAGTATGAACTCCATATCTCAATGGATTTTGAAGATAAAAGAGGTTACAATTTTTGTTGGTTATTTTTCTTTCCCAAAAGTCCTCGGACGCTAAACAAAGACATGGTTTGGTGACAATTGATGTTAGGTTCCCAGGATAGACAAGAAAGTGTGTGACAATAAAGTTTATATACCCAATAGAATCTGAAATATATGTGTCGATGAGTAAAAGGTAACCTATAAAGCCAGAGTATGAAATAAATATGCCAAACATTTGCGGTACCTCGAGAGGCATGGATATGTCTAGTACAGTTACACGTTAAGATATCAGCTTTCAAGGGTCGCTTTCAGTAGTTCATCCAAAGAGCCACGTTTTAACGCACATTTTAACTTCCCCTGACCATTAGCCTAAGGAAACATGCGTTGGAGTCTCTATGTTGGGACTAACTCTCTACCGATTGGTGTGTATACATCATTGAGGCCTACTGCCCTTACAGGTATCAATTCACACACTGGCATCCATTAGAAATGGTTGAATAAGAGGGTGGTGAGATCAAGTAAGCTTCAACTGTCTGCTTTGCTCTCTAGCAGGTCAGAGACGGTCGAACTTGACAGAAGTAAGTAACCCACAGGACCTGATAGGACTGCATTATGCCATGAAATACCCATATGGTCTTGAGTACTTGTACCAATGTAATCACTAATTGGTGATAGTGGGTATATTATTGGGCCAGGCAAAGCTGAAGCTTGTAAAATTAAATCACGTCATAGGACTGACCTCAGTTTACCAAAATTTAATCAGATCTTAACTGCCAGTCATGAGTTAGTTTTAAGATCTGGAATTGACGTAATGGGTATTATGTGTTGTACTTTGTGGTGTTAACTGTATCTAAGTACATTAGATGACTTTGCTCGGCAGTATTTAGTACCTCAAATGACCAGGGTCGACACCAGTTTAAATGAATAAAACATTTTAACAGTAATTGAAATTAGAACAAAGACCAATCTGAAATAATGTCTCTGATTAATTGTGTACTTCAGTCTATAATAATGGCTTGGTTTGATGTTATAACAACCCAAAGTTCAGCCGTTTAACCACCCTTTGACATTTTAAAACTTTCCCTGGTCACTGAATTACCTAACGAAACCTGCATTCGAGTCTCACTGGGGCTATTTCCCTCCTGTGGGTGTGGCAGCAAACATCTATCTGCGGTGCCCTGGAAAAAACTACTACCCTCACAGGTACCAATTTACACCTTGGTTGATTATAGCATGTGGGTATTTCTTGCTCATAGAAATAAACCAGTGGTCTAGATGAGGGTTGAACCAGGGACCTCTCGATTCTAAAGCGCGTGCCCTACCTCTTTACCACCGTTCCCCCCATCGACCACTGTTTGATAACTGTATCTTTTTGTAGTCTCTCGTTGACGTATCATGATCCTGGTGACGGCCAAACCCTAGCTACATGTAATACAGGATAAGCACCTGTACATGCATAAAAAAGAAATGAATCCGTTATTACGGGCCTCAATAAGTTCTTAAAATACAGTGGATTCCCACATTCAATGTATCTACAATTAAAGTTCTAAAGGTATTGATGCGGAATAATGTATAAAAAATAAATAATTATAATGTACTAGGTCATGAAAACATTTGTACTCAGTAACAAAACAATCAAAATGTAGTAATTGGCACCATTTTAACATTTAAATTTAACTGAATATAATGACCTCAAGTTCTGTTTATCAATTCAAATACAAATTATTTAAACCACAACAGGACCTCAAATTAATTTTACAGTTATTGGTCATAGCACAACTGATATGTCTACATTCAAATGCACTTTGTATATGGGATTGCTTCAAGGGAGAGAAAATAATAGTGTTATTTAACCGTTGGATTTTTGAAGATAATTACTTCATTCTGGGATTTTCTTATACAAATTTACCTTATTATGGGCTCGTTTTCATCAAATTAAATAGTTAAGTATGTAGTACAGATTGTTTATATACTGTACTTACCAAAGAAACTCAATCTTTATCGTTTATTATCAGCATGTGTTGCATTTTTATATAATATACAACTGTGTAGTGTTATGGTGAGTCTAATAGGCGTTTAACACCACACGCGGGGCCTCACTGTCATATTTTATTATTAATTAAGATTGTAAATTATGGTTATAACTAAGTCAACATAATGTACAACACAGTTATAGATTATTTGCGTAAAAATTGGGAAAGTACATAAATGTATTAATGTGTATATTATATACAGATGAATTTGTGAAATCAAGTACACGTTTGGGGCCTCCTTTGTGCAAAACACGGGGACTCACATACATGTTTATTGGTTTTTATATAGGTGGTTGACTTGAAGTGCAACTATGCTATGTTTGGTGATTTATATACATCATTTGAACATTCACGCTCTTATTTTATTTTTCCGAAATCGGGCCTCTTATTTTGTTAAAACAACCAATGGGCCCTCTATTCCAAGTTTTATTATTACGAAAAGCAGCACATTTCTAACACTCACATTCATCACATTATATACTATGGCTAAATGTGCTTTGCTTCACAATCAGGCAAATAATCATGTATTTGTACTGGCGGGTAGGTTGAGATTCTCATACCCATTCGGGGCCTCATTTGGGCAGGATACAGGGCCTCTCATGATTGTCTCTTTGGATTTTTTTCATCAGACTGACTTATAGAGCAGCTGTGCCAAATTTGGTGCATTATACACCATGTGAACATTCATGGCTCTAACAACCCTGAGTAAATACTCTTTGTCGAATTATTGGAGGAGGTTAATAGAATTAGGGGAATTTCTGTCTGTAAATTCGTGGAAAAAGACACTGCGCAATATTGGCGTATCAGATCATAGTAATATTGAGAATGTGTAAGAAGAAAATGGGCATGCGTGGCTTATGAACACTATAGTGATTACTACTCAATGGATATCACCTATTTGATCTATAGCCAAAACATCAAAGCATGTTGCAAATATATGCAAAACACTTATGAAACATATACTAGTATAGGACTTTTTGTTTCGCGTAGATACACGCGCATCTGTAAAAAGTGCGCTTTAATGAACCGATCCACTTGTTGTTATATTGTAATGCAAATGTAGACATTAAGAAACAACTTTGGGATGTTTTGCTAAATCAATACGGTGTGAATCATTTCATTACATTTAAAAGGCAGTCATCCATTGATCAGCGTAGAACATTATTTAGTCTGGCAAAATTAACAGATAGCGGCTCATTCGTGCACATGTATACCACAGCACTGATATGTAAGATCTCAACCAAGTAAGAAGTTATTTATGTCACTTTTAGGTATGATGTTGCTTAGTATGTGTTGGGTATGCTTATTTTCTTACACAAGGACATGTACTTCATTTACAGTAATTGTATGCTATGTTGATAACATTAACTGTATACTAAGTTTGTTTGTTGGCTTAGTTAAACATTCATGCTGCTACTATAATTTTATAATTATGTAATTATTTTATCAGACTTGGTATATGTAAATAGTACCAATACGTTTAGTGTCGTTATTCTTAATCTGTTATTTCGTTTCGATAAGGTCAGTATTTAAAACAGATATAAGATATTAACAACATAACATTCTCTACTACATGTCTATATTATATTGTATATTTATGTCATTGTTTATCCCTTGTTATGAAATGTATTTACTGTGGTAAATATGTTATACTCTCCGAATATGGAGGACACTAAAGAATATACAACAGGGCAGTGTTTTATCAAAGCATTTACGCTAGCGTAAACCAAAAATTACCTAAAATATTGCGTACGTCGATAATATTTGCGTAAATGCGTTTTACAAATATATTTTAGTTCTCATTCTGTCGTAAGTTTAAGCTTATTTCTACGACAAGGCTGGGCAACCCTAAATGGCAAATATGAACGTAAGTGAAGTTTTTAACACGCACTGATGATTTTTCACCGTCGCATGTTATTTTAGACCGTCGTTCGTTGTTTTAGACCGTCACTTGTTGTTTTAGGCGTGATTAATCATCAAATCTTGACGCATATTTATTCATTCTGGTACCCGTTATATTTGTTATATTGGTTGTATTGTGTCCAGAATTACGTTCAATCTTCAATATTTTTTGAGTAAATGTATGCGAGTACTTGCGATCGTTTAGTAAAACACACTTACGAGTTTGCGTAAGGTAGATATCTATTGTTAGTAAAACAGTGCCCAGATAATTAATGGCACATTTCGTCAATCGCCCTTAAAAATTGTTTTACAAAAGATTAAAACATTTAGGTGACGCTATAATTCGATCGCGATACCATTGTGCCAGGAATTACAAACCCTCAGTCACTATTTGTACAGAGAATAACGGTCTAAATATTCTGACATAATAAAGTCCTTAATGCACACGCATATGTTTTCCCCGGCGTCGCTTATATTATGTCGAAAACACAGCAGCAAACGATATTTTAATTCTTTGTGTGGCGATCATTATTCACCTTAATAATGTTTTCGTTTCGGAATGTGTCGGAGTCGTTCAAATGCTTAATGCGAGTTGACCTGAGCTCCGTAGATGCGATAAATCAATTATAACGTCCGAAAAGAACAAAAAGATGTGATCAATTCAGAGCCAGCACTGAGCTCCGAAAACATAAAAAATAACATAACACAAATACACGATACAATGTCTACACAAAACCGAAGGAGAACACACAAAATGCCCAAGTCACAGCCGTCAAAAAGCTAACATGTAATGACACCAGACACCGTGACAAAAACTGCGAAACCCTGCGGCAAATATTAAGCAAACACAAGGTGAAATCTAGTATAGTCCAGTTAGGATATGGTGACTGTGACGTCTTTATGTGTACCCAAAAGATTAAAACCATTGCTTAAATATGTAGAGCTTAGTTTGGTATTGAACTGTTAGTATAATCATTTATACTTGTTTTTACACCGTCATATTGGATTGTTCCACTGCGTCACTGGACTTTTATTCTAACTGGACTGTAACAATGTGTTTTCCATGATAAAAACACAAATCACAAGGACAAACATAAAAATCAATTACCTCAATTATAATCACATTGAGAGCGTTTTCAGTAAATTGAAGTTGTACTTTGAGTCTACCAGTGGGTTGTAGAGGTGTAGAATATCTCGGTATCATCATTTCCTCCAGGTTCAGATCGTGCATCATGACAGGTGTATCAGGAAGTCCAATACCAGGTGGTCTCTAAAATATGTAATATACAAATAGCGTTTTGATGAGTAGTCGCGCTTGTGATTCGTTTGTTTGCTCTTTCTTGCACTGTTGTCAAATTTACTCAGTATATTGAAATGGGAATGACGACACTTCGATTTTTATGACGCCATGCCGGTAAACATGTAACGTAAACAACATACTCTCGCAAAATAACACTGGCTTTATTTAAAATTTCGTGGTCAAATCCACAGTTGAAAACGAAACGAACTTTTTTTCAAGGTCAATTTGTTCACTTCGAAATGCACGAGCCGGTCACTTTGTTTTTCATAAAAACGGCTTTATGCATACCAATCATCTATAAAATGATGTGGGCTTACACAAAAATTTTTATGCGATGAATGTAAGCCTAAAATTAAGTTCATATTATAAAAGCCATTGCTTTAACTTTTACTTAGCTTTCACTTATGCAAAACGCTGTGAGGACGGCCATGTATAGTGGTTAGTATTGTTTTGTTCAATTACCTCAACAAGCAGTCCAAGTTTACGTGTAATTTTAATGATGTACACAAACTGAATATCAACCAATCTCTTTTACAATAAATAATCTTATGATCTTAATTCCTACGAGCAATTAGAACAACAATTTAGCGGGATAGACAGCAAGCAGTATCTTGGTTAGTAAACGTACATAACCCTATATTGAACTATAGGGATCTGTAACGTCTTCCATTCCATTCACTGTTTAAGAATAACAGGGGGAAAACTCTTGTCGAGACCAAGTATACAAATAGCTCTGAGACGTTTGCGAAATAGATGATAACCACCTACTGTTTTATTCATTAGCTCACTTATACTTTTTTCTGCAAGTTATAATCATCTTTTTGTCAAACTGTTTCATAATCGAGACGTTATAAAGCAATACACACCGAAAATATACCGCCTTTGAAAATCTCGACAAATTCAAGCACAGGCGCTTACCGCGACGCGCGTGCAACGTGCGACGCGCGTGCAACGTGCGTGTCTTCTACGGCCAACTAACAACAGAAGGACAACGTACGGGAGCGATACGTGCAAGTACGGTCTCCGTATCATAATTTGGCAATCGCCTATAAGGGTAGGAACACGTAGACTGAACGCAGGTCGAACGCAGGTCAAACGCAGTAAAAGTTTTGCATACACAAAACATGCTGCGTCGTGTAGGTGTGTTCCGAAAAATAGTACTGCGGCCGTACTGACGACGTACGTATTCCTACGTATCACCTACGTATTACACACATACAATACATACTTGCACGTACGTCCAGTTGTGACCACCGCTTTATGACAAAACAAACTGTTTAAACATCAGTATGGTCAACATGACTAGTTCTTGACTGTATTTACAATACGCCCTTATGTTAGTTGTTTTATATAGCAACATTGGTCCCGAAACAAAGATGTCCGAACATTTTTATGTGAAATTTGTTGACCATCCCTCTCTTATTCATTAGTTTTAAACCTGCATGATTTGCACGTTTTTTTCCGTGGGTTATAGTTATATTTACAACCCTTCGAAATTCCTTACCTACTCACTCGGAACAGTACACGAGTTTATCGTGCATAACTTGTGGACCTATACATGGTATTGTTGTTTACTAATAATATTGAATCCATGTCTGTATGCAAAATGTATTATCGGCGCATGAAAACGGAGAACCAGCTGCATGTAAATGAGTTGATGGCATGTCCATCATGTCGTCAAATGAAATGGGTTGTATTATCGCGTGTTCGGCTTAGCTAACATGTAAGCCAAATGTCAATTTTTTGGATGGAAAATAATAAAATGACCTCACTAGCGTTCGTGTTATTTTTCAGAGGTAAGCATTTGCTCAGAGTTTTAAAAAGTGTGTGCATATCTGCCCATGTCCTTGTTTTCTTTGTCACTTCCGCATGAATTGCCATATAGTATGGTAAGCACTATGCGTCTTCAACAATTAGACTGATAACGCTTTAAAGGTAACACTTTTTACTTGATCCTTTTGAAACTTGGGTCGCAATGTTTGTCTACATGTATATGAAATCTAGGCCAAGTTCATAACTGGGTCATCTGGGGTAAAAGCTAGTTTACTAGATCAAATCACAGAAAACCCGTGTTAATACTCTAGAGGTCACATATTTTACTTTATCCCGTTGAGACTTGGTCACAATGTTTGTCTCTATGAAATCTAGATCAAGGTAACAATTGGGTCATCTGGGCTCAAAAACTACATGTAGATCACTTTGTCAAATCTTTGAAAACTCTTTTCAACTCTCTATAGGTCGCATTGTACTTCCTCTTTATGAAATTTAGTCATAATCTGTAAAATCTATGTCATGTTTACATTCTTTCATCTTGGGTCAAAACTAGGTCACGAGGTTATATCCAGAAAAGAATACTTTGGTCATATCATAACAAACAGTCTTCCTAAACTTCATGTCTTCAGATGAGCGCATAAGGGCTAATGACCCTCTTGATAAAAAGATGACACTGAAGCTCCCTTATAAATCACATGATTCCCGTGCAAGTATAATTTCTGTGGTGAAATCATTATGTTACCGCAAGTTCAGTGTGTAGAATCACGTGATCAAATCGATTGAAATGAATGCGGTTTTACGCTCAAAACTATTCCGATTTCGTCTGCTTATGGTGAGTTTTTTCTTGATTATAACGATCGTGCATATAATATCTTTAGCTGTTTTTAATTGATGTTCGACCAAATGCAGTTTTCAACCGAGTGTAATAATTTGGTCGAGCATCAATTAAAAACAGCTAAAGATAGAGCGAACTCGGTACTTGCCAGGTATTCTTACATATACGGAATGTACTTTAGGCTATATAATATAACCATATTAAATGCACGATCGTTATAATCAAGAAAAAACTCACCGTTAGCAGACGAAATAGCGATAGTTTTGAGCGTAAAACAGCATTCATTTGAGCACGTGATTCTACACACTGAAGTTTATCTTTCGAATATAGGCGCAAAGAAATGTTAATGCTGTCCATAACCATCTCGGTACATCAACAGGACTGAAGTCACAAGAAAGTACAGTCCTAACACATTAATTATTCCTATTAAAATGTTAAAAAGGCTACGATCATGACAGACCGCGAAAACTGCACATCTGAGGAATCGCTTACGGATGGCGGCTGAATCAATTACACTCAATATTGTGTTTTCGCTTTTTGATAAAACATTCTGCATAAAAGACCAATTTGGGATGTTTTGACATTAAATTTTGTCACTTATCGGCCTCCATATGTATACCTGTCTGCATTCATGAATATTCTGACAATACACTAGGATATAATATAACGTCTCTTCCATGACCTGAGTTTATATACTTTTTATCTCCTTCAATTATAGATTGCACGATACTGGAACCAGTTCCAAAACATAATAGAATGATAATTTCACTGTTATTGGCCTCTGTTATTTTCACTGAAAATCACCGTAATCGATTGAAAGCTTATAATAAAACTATTGCATTCATCCCCCAGTTTAGTAGAGTATGAACAGCATACATTAATACAAACACAATATACAGAACTGGCCCAGCAGTTTGTGATGGTCTATAAAGTCTCAATACATGAAATATTAAAATCAGCTAAACAGTAATCAGAACAATCAGTGTTTTTGTTGTTGATCATTCACATTTTGTTTTGTTTATTACATCAATTTTCTTTGTGACGTGTTCATGTAATAAATGTTTCTTTTTCTTTTTTGGTATCGTTCTCCTTGTGCCATTTATGTCCTACTGTTTTCTGTTGCGTATTTCCACGTCTGTCCGATTTGGTGTTATCGTTTGTCGATATAACGCGACGTGCATGTACGTCAGAAAGAGAAACTGTTCCGTTATACATTACCGTAAATAACTTCAGTTTGAAATATACAGACACACTTGACTCAAAAGAGAAATCATCCAATACCAATAGCATCATTAAAATATTTTTATTTTATTTTAATTTCACACAGGTAACGTTTTCTAATGCTCGCGTCAGAAGTGTTCATCACGCCAATTCATTCCGACAATCGTCATTACCATAACCGGTATGCTACTTTCTCGATTTATATTATTTTTAAGCTTAAACATCTCATATTTATCAAAAGCCAAGATGTTCTAGCAAAGACGAATTTTCAACAAATACAGAAAACACCAATGATTGCCTTGATCTTAGAAGGAAGACATGTCATTATATTGTTTCATCTGTAAATGGCATTCTATCAACTCAGTCCACTGGACTGAACGCTCACAACAGTCTTTCAAATCAAATGTATTTCGTTATATCCAGTGATTCATACAGACGCAAATCGCATTATATCGGATCAGGAATATTGATTTACTCAGAACGGATTTCTGTTTTATAGGGAACACAAGTAGGCAAAAATGAAAATGTTATCTAAAAGCCTTTTCATTATGCGAGTTAGATAATAACATGTCGCTTAGTCTATATACGAGGGTCATTCAATATATTCGTAGACAATTGTTCTCATTTTATTATATTCATATTTAAACACTAATTTTTACTATCATTATAAACATGTATCTATTACCTACCGTAGATACAAATTTATCTTTGATTATGCAACACAGTAACATGCCTTGAGCCATTGTATTACCATAGTAACGTGCTACCACCCCCGACCGACGTAACGTAGCCTGTTAACCAGTTCAACCAGTGATCAATTCTGAACTAATTAATTTACATTCCCATATATTTGCCAGATTATTGCAAGATATTTGTGTAATATTTTGTGAAATTATTAAGTTGTTTGCACGTTTCAGTTTGAATTGAGAAGTATTTGATCTATGCCTGTCACGTTTTCATTTACGTCAAAATGCCGATGAATTTACGCAAAGAAATTCATGCAACTATTAAATCGTGCACTTGTTTTGGAAATACACAACCAACACACATACGTTGCTAATGAGAACAAACGGATCACATACAGTATATAGTGTCCAAGTGTTTAAGTGACAAAATCAAATTCCTGAAGAGGAGTATGGTATTAAACATGATACAGAGATCGAACGAAATTTGCAAACGTAGGGACATTTAAGGAAACGCCAGTCAAAATGAGCGAAGTGTTTCAACTTAGCATACAACCACTGTTTCTAGCTTAATTCTTAACTTTGAATACATAAAATGATTTGTTAGATCTATTTAATAATTTATAACTTAAATAGTTACGTTTAATTCCATATGAATGACATAATTCAGTTTCTGGTTTACCACTTGAGAAATAGCAAAACGTCAATAACGTCGCTGACGTCAGAATATATTTGCGTTGTGTGGTGGTTGCGGTAAGGTGATAGTTTTGTTTTAGCCATATTTTCTTTAAAAAATCGTCGTTTCATGCACAATTTTCTTCACTTTTGTCAGAAAGGCTGTAGTTTAGTGTGATATAATTTGTTATTCTCTGTGTCAATGTGTATTAAAATGACGAGTCCAGTCCACGAATTTATTGAATGACCCTCGTACATTCGTAAAACATATTAATTTGATTCAATAGAAAACACAACAAAACTACATTATCATTTTACATCAATTAGTTGTTGTCTAGGAGATCACCCTTTGAGATCACTCGCCACGAAAAGGTTTGCTTATTGCTAGCTATGTTTTCTCGCTTAATATTTAATGACCTGCTTTCTACAATCGTTTAGAAAATGCTGAGCTTAAAAGACAACACATGACGGATCCAATATTTACGAAAACATGTATAAAATACCCTACAATCAATTCTCCCAATGAACTTAGACCATAGAACCCCGTAGGACACGTCCATACTGAATGTTTATCAGTGCCTGAATGAATTGAATGCACGGAATAAACGGATTAAAGCTAAAGGGTTTCCCAACAAATATCAGACATATCTATCAGACCAACTTGGTGCGCACCGAATATGTGTTTTAGTTGATAAAACCCACAGGTGACTATCTAGTTTTTATGATAATTTATTTTATAGTATACAAGCTGCCAACACGGTTAAAATATACACAATATGTATTATAATAGCATATTATAGCATAAAAACGGTGATTTTGCTCATACTTAAACGGGGGAAAAAGGTACGTTATTGTAAAGATTCTCGCGCGCACGCGCTGTTGGTGTTTAGTTTTAAGTATGCTCATTTCAGGACCCAGCCGACGAAAATAAATGATTCACAGAACTGTAATTCACATTCTAATTGTAACTACTAATCAATTTTCTATAATAGTAGAATAATAAGTGTAAACAAACCCCCAATGTCACTGTTATCTTGGTATTTTCCGATACCGGAAGTCGACGCACATAACAAAAACTTGTATGTGACGTAACGTTTGCTAAGCGACGTCGCGTTTGTTTTCCCGACGTCGCCCAAAATGTCCCGCCAAAATGTCATAATTTTGAAAAACATACTAATAAAGTGTTGTTTTATGCTATAATAGCGTTTACGCATGCTTTTTCGTGCTATTACATCTGCAGAGTCCCTCGGGAGTGTTGGTGCCCTCGCCCTGACGGGCTTGGGCACCTACCATCCCTCTGGACTCTGCAGATGTAATAGCACGAAAAAGCATGCGTAAACCCTACAAAAACGGTATTTTAGCTCATACTTAAACGGGGGAAAAAGGTCCGTTATTGTAAAGATTCTCGCGCACACGCGCTGTTGGTGTTCAGTTTTAGGTATGCTCATTTCAGGACCCAGCCGACAAAAAATAAATGATTTACAGCGTTATATGAACAGTAATTCACATTCTAATTGTAACTACTAATCAATTTTCTATAATATTAAAAAATTAAACGTAAACAAACCCCCAATTTCACTGTTTTCTTGGTATTTGCCGATACCGGAAGTCGACGTTCATAACAAAAACTTGTATGTGACGTAACGTTTGCTAAGCGACGTCGCGTTTGTTTTCCCGACGTCGCCCAAAATGTCCCGCCAAAATGTCAAACTTTTAAAAAACATACTAATAAAGTGTTGTTTTATGCTATAATAGCGTTTACGCATGCTTTTTTCGTGCGTTTATATCTGCAGAGTCCCTCGGGATTGTTGGTGCCCTCGCCCTGACGGTATTTTCTATACACGTCATAGCAAATATGAAGGATTATATCCAAATATGTTAGGCGAACTTAATATAATTATATGTTAATTAGTAAACTTCTTTGTATGTTAGACGTCGTTATGATGCATTTATAATGTCATGTATATGCACATCTGTGCCAAGTGCATTTTGTAAATGGACGAGGCTACAGTAAATAAGCATGTATATTCAGACTAATTTCTGAGAATACAAATCAAATTGTCCTGTTTTCAGTGATGTATATTTGCTTAAAATGTAATAAGCAATATGGGTAATAAACAATATCACTCAGACTTACAAATAGTCTCAAAACAATTGAATGAAATCTCCTTTTAATAAATTAATGTTCAGACTATTAAATTTCTTCTTGTGCTGGTAAGTTCTGCCTTGTTGGTAGCCCGATTGGCTAGTACTTTCAAAAGTGTTTTGTGCAGACTGGTACCTGACCTGGGGATGAAATTACCGTAATACGGGTACAAAATGAACAGTATTGGTGATTATCGCAACCTCACAAACTATAAGCACTAAAGTCAATTTCTAATATTTTTTTGGGTAAATTGGAAGCGTAATTTTTACGGTGTTTCAGCATTGTTTAATATCATGAGTAATAAAAATATGTCTTTGAGAATCAATTAAGAGTCCATGAATTTCATTGATAAACTTTACACTAGGTATATAAAAATGTATGTACATAGTGTGTTATATGAAAGCATAATTTCATACGACCCATTTAATCGACCACTTGTTTCGTCCAATTGACCAGTATTTCCCATTATTTCCCGCCGTCCTGTCTGTTACTCAATCGACCGTCTGTTATGCCAACACTGACCACGGTTGTGGTGTAGGCCCCTATGCTCCTGTTCAATATGAAATTAATTTTTGCAGGAATCATAGACAACTGATCAATATCCTTATGATTTATGTATCTTAAAATTTCAAACGCATGTGAAAGAATTTACTTATTGTGTATTTATATTTTTACAGGTTCACCTCCATATTCCCAGAACACGACCACACACTATTCATGGGATTACGCTCAGCAGGTTCACTTCCCCCATCACAGTCAACAGGTATGAGCGGTAAGATTGTTGAAATTATATATATCATGATTGTTAAATATATCATGATTATACTTCTGTGCACAATTGCTTGTTTAAACACTGCAGAACACAGTTTTGGCCTGATTTTTTGGTCGCATTGATCATCTCCACAGTACCTATGAAAAGCACTTGTTCTAATTTTGGCCTCCTTTAGTGTGCCCTTCTCACTTCCTGTTAAGTGTTGGGGCATAAAGCATTGGTGCTGTCCGTCTGTAACGAAAATCTTCAGTGTAGAACACCTCACAAACCATTTGCTGGAATGTATTCAAGTTTTCACAAATTGACAACCTTGATGTGTTGTTGATTGTAAAGGATGGAATATTAACTTTGGCATTGTTACAAGAGTTACGGCCATTTGTTACTTTTACTATACACCCTGATAGGGGCACCTGTGTAGATGAACACATTTCTAGATGTATCTAGGTAAATAATTATCCCATATTCTATTTCACAGGCTGGACCATTGTTTTTCAAAACTCTCAGAAAGTGTCAAATCTTTGGAGTTTGTTGTGAGGCTACAGGTAAACACCTTAAAAAATCAGTTATAAAACTTCTACTTATAAAAAATGTTGCCAATTTTGCTGAGGAAATATCACTTGTTATCACTTTTTATCACATAGATCTAAATCACGGTGTGGGAGTGTAATAAAGCCCATTAGATAAAAACGATATTACACTACTGAATAGTTAATCATAACTATGCAAATGAGGGGTGTTAATCACTATTTTTGTGTATTCATACGCACTGTCAAAGAAATACCGTGATTTTATCGTCAGCGGTACAGGTCTGATCGATAGACAAGGCGAATCTGAAAATCAACGAGAATTTACAAAGGCAGTTCATTTCAAATATACTGTAATAAATAAACACAAACCTACATTTATTTATTTAACATAGCATAGGCTAACACTTCCTGCAAAATTTAATGCATTTTGAGTTTCAAAATCTCATGTCTTTAAAATTCATCAATCTCTTTCCAGTAATTCGAAGTAGTGATGACGTCAAAACATAAACATGACGTCAAACATAAACATGACGTCACAATGTACGTGACGTTTCCCGTTTTATAGTACGAGTATGTTTCCCTTACCAAACTAATTTCAAGACTAGATAGGGCCTACTAAAAAGGTCCATGACGTTATTACCATTCAAATATAACTGTCTCGGCTCATCTTCGTTTTCAACAATGAATTAAATGTAATTGAAATACAGTCACTGTGTTGCACTATGTTTAGATGCTCATTTATTCTGAACCGCATTACTCAACTCAATTTTATACTCTCTTAAGGGGAAGTGGGTCCACTGTTTTAGTGGTTTTTTTTAAGTTAAATGGCTTATTTTGTTTGTGTGATAAAAATAATCTTACATGCATGTCTTTCCATATTAAATTTATCAAACTCGTTGGATAAATTCAATATGAAAAGTCACTAATGTAAGATCCTCTATTTATTATTTGACTTTAACCAAACTAACAGGATTGTGAACTGCATAACACAATATTTGCTCCAATGTTGCTGAACTTCTCCTGTTCAGTCAGGTTGGCTACTCATTGATGCCTATTTTCATCTGGTTTGTCAAATAGTGACATGGTATGCTTTTGAAGTGTCTTTGTTTATTGTCAACTCCTAATTGCTTGTTTATTTACAAGTAGGGGCATATATCATTGGTGCTGCCCCTCCATCTGTCTGTCTGAACTTAACACAAATTTTGTATGTTGTACTCCTCATAAACCATTGTGCGAAATTTCTTCAAATTTTCAAAGATAATCAACCTTGATCATGTGTAGTTGATCTTTGGAATTTTGGCTGCAGCAACTTTGATCAGATTTAGGACCCTTTGTCACTTTTCTAAATTACACCAATGGGGGCACGCGTGTCAATGAACACATTTCTAGTTTCAATACTACTGTATGGCCGGTACCGTATAGCTGGCTATTTCTGCGGGGTGGAAATTCTGCCATTCTGCGGTCCAAGATCAATTTGAAGAATTGAATCTGCGCAGAATTTTATCATCCGTAGACAATTTTCCGCAGAATATTATCACCAATAGATAAAAATAATAATTGAGGGGTATTCACAAGTTTTAAACTTGATTATTGTTACAATGTATATATAGTTTATTGCAGTTTGTCTAGTGTTACAAAGGTGTTTATAATTTATACTGTACGAGAGGTGTTCAACTTATTTATGAACAGAAAATGAACATCGATATTTTGTTACTCAAACAATGAAATTGAATAAAAACTTTTATATTGTGTAAAGTAGTGTTTCAAGAAGTATATATAATAATTGTAAAATGCCAATACGTTACGGTTAAATCATAATCAGCTTTAGGGTAGAGGGTGTTGTTATTTGCGTTTTGAAGGTCCAAAACTCGTAATAATTACGTTTACATTTTCCTTCTTTAATCGTTGTTTTAGTATCAACCTGATAGAAAATTTAATTGTTAAAGCATGAGAAGTCTTCGACATTCGCTGTTTGGTTATAATATATATCAAAGTTATATTCTTAAGTTTTTTTATTTGGTGTTGTATATTGTGACTTGAAGCTGAATCTGGATGAAACACTTTGTTCTTGGAACAGTCACTAGGAACGATATGTAACACTTGTTTGTTGAAGACCTGATTTGAAACGGTTTGTACATAGACCACAGCCTTCAATTTCGTCAATTTGATAATGATTTTGATGTGCCTATTTCAATAATAACAAACCCAATGCCTTTCCATGAAAACGGCCGCGCATCCAAAGCTGGTCAAACATGAACTTCTCCCTATCCTTGTGACCTTTTCTAAAATAGCATACCATAATCTATCATAACATTCTTTAAGATTTCAGCATTGCTTCGCCATAATGAAACACTTTTTCCACATAATTTCATTTATTTCGCATTTCTAGAATCCAAGAATTTTGACTGCGAGGCATGTTTTTCTTGATTGTCAGCGTTGGAACTTCGCATTTTCCCCGAACTATGCATTCAACTGTTTCGAAATAATGTCACTGATAGTTTCTATGGACACTCTCATCTGTGGTACTATTGCACATTTTACTAATGGATTCATCATAGATATCATAAAACCAATTTTAAGTTTAAATGTAGGTTTTGGCAATGTTGGACAATTTTCAATTTTTGGTTTCATTTCACAATTACTGGAAACAGAACTTTAATAAGACTTCTTACGACAAATATTACTGATGTTCTCATTAAAAATGCAAAAAGAAAATTTACTAACACTTTCTTGATGCTTATAAAAGGGCCATTTTGCCTTCAAAACAGGAAAAACAACATCATCTACTAAATTGTTGTTTTAAGCTTTAACCAAAGGACATATATAATGTATGGTGATCATTTGTTCAACTTAAAACATTTTCTCACATGGTTTAAAAATATATTTCAAGTCTTTTTTATTCAATATTGCAAAATCGGTGTTCATGTTTTGTTCATAAAAAAGTTGAACACCTCTCGTATTTATTTATTTTTAGGCAAGCAGGTGTTTTACCTGACAGATGAGGGAGAGTCCCCAGGTAAAGGAGCAAATACTGTTGTAAGTTTTGTTCACCATTACCTCCAACACTATGGACTTGGTGAAAGACATGGACAATTCCATTTTGATAACTGTACAGGCCAGAACAAGAACAATATAGTCCTGTGGTATGCTATATGGCGAGTACTTGTTGGTAAGTATGTAGTCATTTAATATCAAATTATTCCAAAGGTAGCAAATCCCTGCATTCTGATTGGCTATGACATGTATAGAAATTACCGTGACATTTTGTGTATATTTTAACCGTGTTGGCAGTCTTTATACTATAAAATAAATTATCATAAAAACCAGGTAGTCACCTGTGGGTTTTATCAACTAAAACACATATTCGGTGCACGAAGTTGGTCAGATAGATATGTCTAATATTTTTTGGGAAACCCTTCAGCTTTAATCCGTTTATTCCGTGCATTCAATTCATTCAGGCACTGATAAACATTCAGTATGGACGTGTCCTACGGGGTTCTATGGTCTAAGTATTCAGTTCATTCAGGCACTGATAAAGATTCAGTATGGACGTGTCTATAGAATTATAACATAACTTTCATTACACACATGTTGCAAATTTAAGGGCTAGAACAATATTTATTGTAGAAAAACAACATGCTGTGTGTTTGTTGTTTGTGTCTTGTATATGTTGGATTGAAGATTTTTAATTTACCGCTTTTATGTTGAGTTTAAATGGATTTGCTTCAGTTTCAGTTTTTTAGTATGAGAACATTATTTATGTTCCTCGCATTAAACAAACAATTGCTGGAATAAACACAAACTGGACTTTGTTTAGGCTATTCTGCCACCATCTGAGAGGTGTATATTGATTTTCTCGTGACTGTATGTATGTTTGTCGTTTGAACATATGGTTTCAGTTCAATAACTCAAGCAAACATTGCCCTAGGGCCCTGAAATATTACATGAAGGTTGATCGGCAACAGCACCCTTATTAATTTTGAGGTCAGCGGGACAAATGTCTAGGTCACTGTGACTTTAACCATTTTTAGACCAAATGCTTCAGTTCAAAACTGAAGATCGCTTTGTCTTAGGACAAATAACGTTTTCACAAGTAACATTTATGACGACTCTAGTTTGTAACAGTAACGCTCTTATACTACACCGATTCCAATCGTTCAGTGCGGGTAGTCGGTTGAGAACGTGTGCGAAGACGGTTCATAGTTTCTAAAAACATTCGCGTCAAAAGTGCTAGAAAGTAGAAAAATGTTTTCTTGAATAGCTTTTAAAGTAAATATTTTTCAGTAAAAAAACTAAAGAAGTGTTTGTAACATGGAGTTATAATAGAAGCATGGTATGCTCATGTTTGTGTTTGCTAACAAGTACTGAACGGCATGTACATTCATTCAAACACACTTTTAGTAAGGGTGTCCAGTTAAACAAGACGATGATATTATGTTAGGTTAATATTAAATACAGCAAAAATTCTGTCTAATTCCGTCCTTTCTTTTTCTTTAATAAGCTGAATTCTTATTTACAACACCCCCACTTTGGTTCTTCCGCCTTCTTAAGCCATTTAAACCCGAAAAAAAACTCGTGTTTCTTGAATCAACGTTGACACACTCGTTTAGAAACTACGAGGAATTAAAAAAATAAAAGATAATAATATGAAAGCGAAGTTGTCGGAGATCAGCATCGGCCATATTAGGCTATATCTCCATAAGCTAGAGGTATGATTACAAAAAATTGCAATCGATTTTCCTACCTTGATACGGGTTTTTATCGGAAGAAAGCCATGTACCCACGCATTCTCAGCCTTCTACCCACACTGAACGATTGCACTAGGTGTAATAGGCTGTCGAAGATATTTCACTTACCAATTTCGGTTTTTTTCTCTGGTATGGTGGAGCTACGGGATTAGGTGTGTGATCCAGAGCGTTTAGTGAGCTAACCACCAACGATGATAGTGTCACTCTTCTTCCGTCAGATCGACAGCGACCTGAATAATATAAACTTAATATCACACTACCTGTATTTATGAACATTTGTCAAACCTGAGAGAATGAAGTGATGCGCAAATTTCCCCCAAACATCTAACGAAAAATGTCATTAGGGATCGTATAAACCTGATTTGTAGCAGATGTTGTTCAATTATACCTGATTCTGTGCGGTCAGGTTGCTGATGACATATTTCTTAAAAGCGATTATCGTATCGAGATATCTTTTGAATATTACGATGTGTGAATGACGTATTTACTATTAGGTTATAATATTCCCCTCTTTATTGTTGCGGATTGCTCCTCCTGCTGAGAGAGCTACTTTTAAAATTAGGTCACTATGCTACAATGCCTTGTTCGGTCGATTGGGTTACATCATTGGCATATCCTGGAGCAATATGCATCTAGAAATATGTAATGTTATTTCCCACCCAATTCCTACCTTGCCCATTATTGTAAACCATGTCACGGCGTAGTTGTGCCTCTTTAGGTCGTATGTACGTTAGGTTAGTATCATTGGGTGTTTTAAACTAGGCCACAGGGTGGTTGTGCCTCATTTGGTCGCCGTTTTGGCATGGGTTTGTGCAGTTAGGTCGCCGTGCAGCGGGGCCTTAGGGAAATTAGTCGAGTCTTGGCTGCGTTTCATTCGGTCTCATGCAATAACCGCTATTCTATAACATCTTTGTTAAACTGGGTCATCCTGCATTTTTTCGGCGGAGACTTGGATATTTAATTGTTTCTTTGGCGTATGTGTGGGCTTTGCTCAATGTAGTTGCTGGAAATAGGTAATGTTACTTCCGGTCCCTTCCTTACCTTGCCCATTATTTTAAACTAGGCCAAGTCGTAGCTGTGCCTATTTAAGTCGCATAAACGTTATGGCATTGTCCTTGGTGTTTTAAACTAGGTCACGGGGTTGTGGTGCCTCATTTGGTCGCCGTTTTGGCATTGATTTGTGCTGTTGTGTCGCCGTGCAGCGGGGCCTTGGGGAACTTGGTTGAGTCTAGGCTGTGTACTTATCATTTATCAGATTCTAAAGCATATTTGAATCTAAACAACCAACGGTTAGTTGACAATTCAATGATACTAGTATTAAAACAACATTGATTAGTTACGTTAATGTTCTGTATGAATTATGATGCTTAGTTGACAATGAAAACTACATACACTTGTTGAATAATGTAGTATTCGAAGTGATTACCTGATGGTTGAGGCATCTGTTTCGAATTCGCTGAAAGACACATAATATGAAAATAATACCAATATCCAAACATGCAATAAATAACACTGTTCTTTGGATGACAAGTTTAAAGTGTAAAATGGTCGGAAAGTTTTAAGGCACCAATCAATATGTGTTGGTGACGATTTGACGTGCCGACAACGTCAGAAACTAAAACATTTCAAAGTGACCGAAGGTAAACAGGTAACTTCTAAAAGGGAAAGTGTGTATTAGACAGGAAACTCTAAATTCTGAAGAACCTACAGAACGTAGTGATATTCCTTTTATTATATAACTGCAAAAGTGAAACAATAGGGCCATGCCGGCCCTATATCGCTAACCTGATTATAAATGAAGCTCTGCACAATTTTCACCCAGGGGAATAATTTGAACAAATGTCGGTAGGGGACTACTAGATGATGCTACATACCAATTATCAAAGCGCTAGGCATTGTAGTTATAGATACTAGTAAGAAGATTCTTGTATGTTTTCCCTATGTAAGTTTATGTACAATCCGGACCCCGGGACAAGGCCAATTTTGACCCAAGGGTAATAATTTGACCAATCTTGGTAGAGGACCTCTAGATGATGCTATATACCAAATATCAAAGCTATAGGCATTGAAGTTTTACATGTAGACAAGAAGAGTTTTTATATGTTTTCCCTCTACAAGTCGATGTAAAACTTTTGACCCCCGGGCGGGACCAATTTTGACCCAATGGGCATAATTTATGCAATTGTGGTAGGGGACTACTAGATGATGCTACATACCGAATATCAAAGCTCTATACATGTTAGTTTTAGACAAGGCGATTTTTATTTGTTTTCCCTATATAAGTCTATGTAAAAACCTGACCCTGGGACAGGACTTCAATTTTAACCTCAAGGGCATAATTTATGCAATCTTGGTAGGGAACACTAGATGATGCTACATACCAAATATCAAAGCTTTAGGCATTGTAGTTTTAGACAAGAAGATTTTTATATGTTTTCCCTTTACGTATTAGTCTATGTAAAACTGGTGACCCCCTGGGCGGGGTCAATTTTGACCAGAGTGCCATAATGTTAACACTTGATAGGGGACCACTTTATGATGCTACATGCCAAATATCAAAGCTCTAGGCATTGTGGTTTTAGACAAGAAGATTTTTATATGTTTTAACTATATATAAGTCTATGTTAAACGGTGACCCCTGGGCCATAATTTCAACAATTGCATTTGGCCAAACGGTTTACGATAAGTCATTTGAAAGTGTGGACGGACGGACATACAGACGGACGTACACACGGACGGACGGTGAGCGGTCACACTAAGTCACTTTGAGCACTTTGTGCTTAGGTAAGCTAAAAAGGACCTTAACTTCGACGTGTAAAAATTGACATCACGAACGTCGGCATATATTCGGCATACTTATAACGCATCTCCCACTCATAAAAAGTCGTCGACGTTGACATATTTTCGGCATATAGAGTTATCCAACACATAAGACATGCATGATACAGATTCGGATAACCAGACATGTATGATACGGAGACTGTGATACAAAATGTACTAGTATACAGATGCATGTACACATACAGACACGCACACGTGCACACAAGTACACACGTACAGATACCTGCACGTTCACCTGTGCACACACACACACACACACACACACACACACACACACACACATACCTTCTGGTATATATATTGCGCTGGGTCTTCGTATTTCAGCAAGGGAGTGACTACGTCGGTATGGTCGATGTCTCCGTTTCGTTTTCTCGCGATCTTTCATTTCCGGTTCCTCAAGACTTGATCGGCGTGTTTCCGGTGGTATTTCTTCTTCTAGCGTGTACATATCATCATACTCCAGGGTTTCAGAATCAGACAAATCTGTGGAAGAACAAAAATGAGTTACTGAAACATAAACTGATCATCTCCCAAACACAATGTTCATTGTTTTTTGTCCGCAAAAGAATACTGCAAAACAGGGTAGTTAATGAGTTAGCAGTTGCAAATTTAGCGCAAAATGTAATTACAATATTGTTGATGTTTTACGTAGACGTTTCTGTTTTCCGCCGGTATGTATATGATGATAAACAGTTTACTTTTGTACACTTGTAATGGAAGAATAGGATACTGTATGTATTGTACACGTGTCTGAGAAATCTCCACAATCTCCAAGGTAAAATGCCCAGTAAAAATACCCAGCAAAATACCCAGTAAAATACCCAGCCATATCCAACTATTTGTCCCATTTGTTTTCGCACATGTGACAATTGTTTTACCATTGGAAGGCATAGGGACTCCACGTAAAATTGTCCATATGATAAAAACTATTTGAGAGATTTCTTATGTGCAAACATATTTTGTAGTTTGATATGTCTACAAAATAATGCACTAAATTTCATAGTTGTATGTTTATGGGATCAGCTCCCTTTTTAAAGGTTTTTAACATGACTATCACTCACATTGAACAAAGAAGGAAATGAACGGATTTGATATCAAACTTGGTTACTTTCTTGTCCGTAGTTCTTTTGTTTCTCGGGGAATATATTTTGTGCAAACTTGATTAATAGTTTAATTTCATCCCGTCAGATTGGTGTTTTGATATAAGAAGTGCGATAATTAGATCTGCCCCCTTTTTAAGGTTTTTTTTTTAAAACAGGTATCTTTTTTTTTAGTAAAAAAGTAATACACATATTTAATTTGCACATTGTTAATTGTTTTATGACGCGCCCCGATGCGATTGTCACAGCATGTTGGGAATAAAAGTGGTACATTCGCTTGAAGGGTTATAACCGCTATATTTCTACAACCGCTACATTTCCTGTATACATACTTTATTATGATTTTAGAGACTTTATTGCCGATTTGGAAACTAATACATGCATTAAAATAAAGTGAAATGTCATAAGCTCACGCATAATTTAAAATTATAATAATCGTACAGTTGAGACATAAAAATGAAGAATCATATCATTCCTATGACACTTGTTAAATAAACTGGTTAATTGACACGTTGTACCACCTAATTGAATATATACGAATTGTAAAAATGAAAATTAAACGTAATAAAGGTGAGGAAAGGTGAGCTATTGACTGAATAATAAGAAAACAAGAAGACATCTGATGTTGTAAGTATACATTTTCTTTATTTTCATCATATAATAGAAAAATAAAAAGGGAAATGTTGCTTTTGTTTGGTAACTGTAAAGTAAGAATCACTGACTAGTACATTAACTAAAAGTTCTACATTGGTTTTCGAAAATTCAAAGAAAATAACGGTGGTAGAATAAAACTATCATCTATCACTTGCTGATGATCTCAAGTTCACCAGGGATTATAGAAGATCCTGAGTTCATAAATGTTTTGTTTTAAAGGTCGCTAAAACTACATGCTTCTGTAACTGAATCCAAAGACCTCTGTGTATGTGATATATGATTGGTGTTATGAATTGATTAAAACAATGAAAACTGATTTAGTAATTGTTTAACATTTCAACTCTTCATAACTTTGAAGCACTTGTCCAACATAAATATAAGTTGAACAAATGTTTCATCCCGATATCTTGAAAAAATAAAATATTTGTGACAATTAGAGGGAAAATTGAAGTTTTGTCGGGTCCGCGAGCGCGCGAATATTCTCCTATTTAATTCATGAAAAAAACCGCTCTATTTCACATCATAACTTTTTTATTTTTCAAGATATTAAAAAAACCAGTTCCACAATTGTGTGGTCTATGGCTTGAAGATGCAACTGAACAAACCTTACAAAATCAGCAGTGGTTGCTAAATTTCATTTAAACTGTACTTTGTGATATTGCACACATACTCAAGCATTGTACAGTTACTAGTAACCGTTTCTTTTTTTATCATCCATCGAATATGCATGTTAATAAGTATACATATCGTCACATGTATTGTGGTTACTAGTATAACAAATGCATAATTGTTAGATTCCTCACACATGATCAACGAATTCTGAATGATACCATGAAAGTATTTATATGTTCCTGATGATACCTACCTTATAAACAAATATGCCAATAAAAAAGATCCTGGTATGCATCATATACAAAGTGTCAAAAATACCAAAAGTGTAACTGAACGCACAAAACCCCTCCAGCAAAGGATTAGATATACATTACTTTATACACTCCGACAACCCGCTGAGTTAGCATAGCGCGATTACGCAATCAAGATAAGATCGATCAGATTAAAACCGGTATAACACCAGTCAAGGAAAGATAACTGTGGTCGACTTGAAAACACATTCAATACAAATGGGACAAATAGTTGAATATGTAAAATATCAAACAAAATGTTTAGTAACAATACCCAGTAAAATCACTCAACAAAATACCCAGTAAGATTACCCAGTAAAAAATACCCAGTAAAATGCCCAGTAAATACCCAACAAAATGCCCAGTAAAAATACCCAGTAGAGATACCCAGCGAAATACCCAATAAAGATACCAAGTAAAAATGCCCAGTAAAATCCACAATAAAAAAACAAGTAAAACGCCCAGTAAAAATACTACCCCCCCAGCAAAATACGCAGTAAAATGCCCAGTAAAAACACCCAGTAAAAATACTCAGTAAAATACCCAGTAAAATACCCAGTAAATGCAATTATAGACAGATAATTAACAATATAACACTTCATGTTGCTTGGAAACTGGTAAGCAACTTTTTATATTAAAAACCGCATTTAAATAGCAGAACATGTAATAAAAAGTATTTCAATCTCCAATCTTAGATAGATTCTTGTCATAAACGGAATCGGTAACGGTAAGTTAGGAAACTGGTTCCAAAAATAGTTCCAAATCATCACAGCGGATGAATAATTTCTCTTGTTTCCGACATCTCAGCTTCGGTGAAACAGCCTGTAGCAAATACTATTTATTTTCGTCTAAGAAATATCCTGTCAAATTACAATATGTAGGTAATGGTGATAATTGTGTCTACGAGATCTTCACCTTATCACGTCAAAAGCAGTTATAGCTTTATCTGTAAATCACAAGGAAGGAAAAATGCTAGTTTTAGTTGTTCGAAAAACAGGCATAATTTACACAGTAATTTACACTGATTAAATTACCTCAAACCAAGCTATAAACCGCCAGCAGGAAAAATGGAATTTCTCGGAAATTACGGGGGCGATTTTCTAAAACAATTGTTACCGTCAATTTCATTAGAAATTAAGCCACTATTCGCTTGGTACCGTGGGTTTTCTGACTGCCGAATTCTCGTTTCTCAGCTCAAAGGGAAATAACTCTTCAAACCCTGTGTCCAATGAAATCGCTCCTTACAAACAGAACACTCTTCAATCGGAGATTTAACCTTGCGTCATTAGGGGGGTTTTGTTACTTTAAATAGATTTTTTTTCAGTCGAAATCAAAATGGCCGCCATTTTGGAGAATGAAACGAAGGCCGAATGTAACATGTAATTTCATTGGCTGAGCTTACAAAGTGGAAATCCTTCGTAAACCAATGAAATTGCACCATTTATCTATAACGCTTACGATATTTTGCTAGCCAAATAACCCATGTAGTCCAGTCATTGAAGTTAAAAATATGGTCAACCTCAAACAAATTGCAAAACAGAGTTTCTTTGCATTTTCATCATCTACAGACTATTATCAACTACAGACAAAACGTCAAATATGCGAGTTCATTGGGGAAAATACAAAAACATCGACATGTTTAAGGTCACTTTTGGTAACAATTTCAGCATTTTCCTTATTTCATACTACATTGGGGAATTTTAAGTTCTAATAATTCCCATGTAAGTCGATAAATATTTACTAATTGCACCTTAAAGCTTATATTTTCTGAAAGATACAACCTTCTTCTATCGAATACAAATATTGATTTTATCATCAGACAATTTACTTTTCATATATATGCCAGTCTACGTGTTGGTATACTACCTATTCAAATGTCGACAAAATGACTCAAAATAGCACTTGGAAATGCGAAAGTTTTACTCATTTCTTTAATATTTATCCAATTTGTTTAAAATTTACACATATCATGTGTTGTATACATGTATGTCTAATGGAAAAAGGATATTTGTGTTTGGACAGTATACAATAATGTCAATATACAAAATGTACACGAATTTATCGATTCGGGAGAAATAGTGATTGTTCTCTGTGTCTGTTCGTCCACAATTGCATTTGTATTCACAATTTTGACTTTATGATTATGAAACTTGGTCAGAGTGATCATCTGAACAAAATTCAGGCCAAGGTAGAAAATGGATGATCAAGGATAAAAAACTAGGTCACTAGGTCAAATTGTAGCAAAACCTTGTGTTGTCGCTAGAGGTCATAATGTAGAACGTATATTTATGAAACTTGGTCACAATAATAATATCAACAAAATCTAGGTCAAAGTTATAAATTGGGTCATCCAGGGTCAAAAAGTATGTCGCTAGTTAAAATCTAAGGAAAATGTTGTGTAGGTACAAAATTCACAATTTTGGTCTAATATTTATGCAACTTGGTCACAATGCTCATCTCAAAACATCTAAGACAAGTATATTATTGAATGCTTTTGGTCAAAATTAGGTCAATTGGTGAAAATAATTGATGCGACTTTTTGGCGCATGAAGGTTTGTCTATTTTTTGACCTAGTGACCTAGTGACCTAGTTTTA
Source organism: Spisula subtruncata (assembly GCA_963678985.1). Taxonomy (NCBI): domain Eukaryota; kingdom Metazoa; phylum Mollusca; class Bivalvia; order Venerida; family Mactridae; genus Spisula; species Spisula subtruncata. The sequence continues at coordinate 25,965,794 of OY787661.1, forward strand.
ACTAATGATAAGTAAATATTGAATTTCACCTACATTTTGTCTTCATTATCCATGTGACATGGTTTCATAAAGATTATGTAAAAAGGGCGCCTTCTAAAGATTTGTTCTATAATTTGGCCTAGTGACCTAGTTTTTAGGTTAATCCAATTTCATACATAACCTTGAGTTTTGTAAGGTGATCACTGTGAGTAAACTTTACAAGTGTAAGGTCGAAATTGCGACCCCTGGTGCCTATATCTTGCTTTTTCTTTATTTTGACATAGTGACCTAGACCTAGTGGCTCTCGTTCACTCAAACTTTTATTTTACCTAGATTAGCTTTCGATGATCATTGCTGCCAAGTTTCATAAAAATCAAACCAAAATTGCGACCTCTAAGCACGATGTAAAAATAAGTTACTGGTACAAGTCAAAATTTATTTACATCAAAAGTGACAAATATCGCGAAAACATGTGACAATTCAATATATTTGTAAATATCTCAAAAAGTCCCAAGAATATTCAATTAGGACATTTTGTACATTGCTAAGGATAGCTTTACGCACCATATAAACACAAAACTGTTTGTTTTGCAATTAGTTTGGGGTTAAAAGTTGAAATGACTGGACTAACGGTCGATGTATGAGTGTACCGTAATACAATCGAACGTGGGTATCCGACGATGTATTAGTTATTGAGCTCGTGAACTCATTGCATTCATTTAAAATTACGTCGGCTTATTTCAATCGTTTCGGTATACCAAATCATAAGAAAACATAAAAAATGACTTGCATGTCTATTGAAGAAAGAAGAGGGAGAGCCGTCGGAATGATGCAGTCAGATGTTTCTTCGGGGCAGGTAGATCTACGTTGCTTAAACGACGTACACTTAGAGCCACTTATAACTATGCAGTTTTTAATTCTCATATCTGAATATTTTATAACGAAATTTTGTATATTTTGTTGATAATCGACACACAACCTAATCCAATATCCAATATCCATATTCATGAGCATCGCCCGTAGTACTTTTAAAATAACATTTTAACGAAATGCACGAGAAAAATGGTGAAACAGCGGGAAATAAAACTACACGTTGTCATATTCATTAAATTCCTAACACCAAAATGTGTAACTTAATTGACGCCATTACGTCATGGTTATCAAAACTGCCGTCACAATGATTTTACAATATACCTGTTTGTAATAAATATGATTGGCATTCCGACAGGTAAACTTATGTGTTGTGCAATTATGGAACCCCTTCATGTTTTTGGAGCCATTTTCCACTTGTCCAGCTATACATTCATTGTTACAATTTGTCAGCGTATTTTTCTGCAATGGCGTGTCGGCTTTTAACATGAATTCATTCGAGCTGCTAGTTATTCATCGATAAACTGTCACTGAGATTGTCATTCACATGTGACGTCAAATACGACATAGTTTCCTCGCCCAAATGTCTAAGAGGACATGTTCGTGGCTGATTGGTCAACTGCGCGTTTTAATCCGGAGCAGATTTCGTGAATTCGCAAATTTATGCATCCTGTAATTAATTGATAGCGTTTCTTTAATATTGTGTATTATGAAATGAAATATTATAAACCATGACCACACATCTTATAACAACATACAGTGTCAATTTCAAAAAGCCATACCTACTAGTATTTAGATAGTGGGATTTTTCCAAGTGCACAGTTATAGTAAGTGACTCCAAGTATATAGGGATATATCATTAAAGAAGAACATCGTGTCTTTTAATTTGACGGGTGGTATATTAACCAGGCTGATTTTGTGATGAAAGCTTTTTTATAATTTCATGAAATTTTACATGCTGGTTTTCAGAAAATAACACTTATAGGAAACAAAACATTTTTTTATTGATTGTCTTAATAATGATAGTATATCAATTATACATGGTGGCGGTATGTAGCTGACTTGGTTTGAGTGTCTATTGAATATTAATAACCACGATACGTGGCCAATTGGCCTCGTGTGGCCTTACTTAATTCCGGCCATGAACTACCTATGTATACCATCTTCTACTCGAAACAGGCCAAATTGTCTTGCTATGAATGTGTATTTTCATTCGGGGACGTTATGAATATATTTTTTCGCAAAATCTGTTTGATGGAGAAGATTATTGTGTCCTACTCTAGATTTTAGAAATTGGCTATACCCTTATACATGTCGTAAAAAGGTTAATAGTTCTGGTTCTTATTGCTTTATGAACTTCACTAGCTCCAAATTAAAATTAATTCTATAGCGTTTGTCATCAATCGAAAACACGTGGTTTTATCAAATGGTCACATTATTTAAGCTGCAGTACCATTCAAATTAGAAAAAAATCAAAAGTTTGTGTCGGTATGAATATCAATAACACAACAATGTACAACATGGGCACATGTATTTATTCTTTTATATCAGGTACTGTAGAACAAAGCAATAGCCCGTTATTGTCGTTTTTCAGGCACATTTTTTGTAAAATTGCTGTTTTTAGTGAATGTGGCTCTCACGTTTATCGTTACCCATGTTTACTGTCGCAACATGAGTATTAATTAACCATTAGCTTCAAAATATGCTGCACGTGGCACCAGTATTGAAATATTCAATTGCATTTTACTGAGCACATTTTGTAGTAATATGTTTATGAAATAAGATCACCAATGACACTGCATTAAACCGATTCCAAAACCTCGCACTTTAGCTTATTTTTGAAGCTTTACCATACAACATCTAAATTTAAAAATCTAAACTGTACCGTACTTCAAACATGTCCCATTTGACCAATCTCAACTTAAATCATTAATAACATTAAAGTCTACCGATTCTCAAAATTCACGATTTTTATTCATATTTCATTGTTTTTCCTCAACATATCTCAGTTTGGTGCCAGATGGTCGCTTTAGATATCATTACATATTAAGCTTATTGTTAGTGTGTGCTCATTAAAATGGTCTGGCATCAAATATAATCCTTAACGACAATGTAGCTCATCGATTCCAAAAAATAACACTTTTTGCTTATTTTTGTGAAAGTGTGCACCCAAATTTATTGAAGTTGGACATCGGCTTATTAAACCGGATCTTCATACATAGCTATTGCAGTGCTTTATTGTTAAATAAAATGAAAGATGACATTGTAGTTGACCGAAATTCCAAAAATCTGAACTTTTCATTCATATTTATAATCAATTTAACCCCATAATTATCACATTTTGCGTACTAGCTGGTCAGAATATTCAACTACAGGCTACAACCTTCCCATCCAAGTGATTTTATTTAAAATAGATCGATAGATGAAATCGTTGTGCACCGATTTCAAGAATTTGCATTGTTTTTCCTGAGCAAAATAATGTCTGTCTTCTGTACATGGACGAAATATGACGTAAAATTGCCTCTCAAATACTTAAAAACGCACATAAAAGTTCGATTTTAATGATGACCTACATCGATCTCAAATTCACAAAAAAAAAAAACAACATTGGCCACTAGCCAAATATAGCCAGGAAAATACGGACGACATTTTCAATGCTGTAAGAGGACCGGAAATTCAAGTTCCAGTGCCTGGGTGTCAAAGGATGAACACAAGTCCTACCGTGACCAAGCTTTTGAAAAACTAAAAAGCGACTTTCTTAAAATCTACAAAACAAGTGGTACAACATTTACGATTCTGCTTCATGACGATGCGTTTTGCTATAATGTGGCTTATGTTACTGACTTTTTGAAGACAGTTGATGTGACTGTGCTGTCACATCCTCTTTAATCTCCAGAGTGGGCACCTTTTGACGTTTTCCTTTTTACAAAACTGAAAATAACGTTGCCTGGGCGAACGTTTGCTACAGGGAATTTTGGTACTACTTGAATGTAGTTCAAATGAGGGTTAAAATGATGCAGATATGTATATAATCTCAGGCAGAGTACTTTGAAGGGATGTTATATTAAAATGTAGGATGTCGGGTTTAGTTTGTCTTTCCAAACCCAAGTGGCAATAATACATATCGAACAGCCCTCGTATGATAAATTTATTGATTAGTATTCATTTCCTCCAATGCATTACATTCTAAAATTATTCCACAAGCTATGTTTTATTATCCTTAAGAAAGTATAGTATGTTTATTTGTAAAATATCAATTATTCCCTTGAAACTATCTCTTCTACTCTGTTGACAAATTGTTTGGAAACTGAGACTCACAGGCTCACATATTCGCCGCCTGTCATGTATTAAATACGGATCATGCAAAATCTCCCCTCACACATTTTCAGGTTTAAATAATTTTCTCAATAACGACGATTGAGAGAGTGCATATTAAACACCATTTTCTTCGGAAACTTAGACAGCATGACAACTTTATGCGCAACAATAAAAACAGCTCCAGTTTATGTAAAGCGCAATGCAAATTGAAACTAATTGTCCACGCCAATTATAATTCTAAGAAGACAATGCCTATGTATCCGTCAATGATTCGTTTAGTTACACACATTCCCAAAAGGCACAAGTTTATCTTCAGGCACGTTAATTTACGAAACTTGAATAAAAGTGTGAATTCAGCACATAATAGAACATCCTTCTAATTAATGAACGTTATTTCCTCAGCAAAAATGATTTAACAACGGAGTACAAGTCAGTTTGTACATCTTTTGATAACCCAAGTTGCAACAAATGACACAGCATTTTGCTTTGGGCTTTTCTATGCTGCATGTTTTCCCCTGATAATAATGTCGTATTTCGTCTAGATAGTACGCTGTATAATACAGATGTTATAGAAATAGTATCATTTTTTGCAGATGATCTTGTTCTTACAACAGACACAGTTATAAGATTACAGAAAAGGGAAGCACGCCACTCGTGAAAATATTGCGTCTGCAGCTCACTCGGAGAAATAACTTTCGATCTTACATCGAAAAACACAAATATACTATTTATTTATGCGTTATTTCGATATTTTTTAAACCAGTAGCAACTTATTGAATTTAAGTGACACGTCTGGTGTCTCAATATTGACGCGGCGTGATTTGTAAAGAGCGTACGTTCGATCAAACATTTATCTTCGAAAAACAGTCGACTTCCGTCGCAAATGAACTCCTTTATTTTTTTACTTAAGTGTGTATCTGGTGGAAAAAAATATTTTGTATAAATACGCCATCTAAATCTTCTTAGCAACATCCACTAAAAAGGCGACTAACCATTTGAGTAATGAACTGATATGTGTTCGTGTTTGATTATTGGCAAGTATTTGATTGGTGTTCCTAGTCCAGTCATTTTAACTTGTAACCTCAAACTTATTGCAAAACAAACAGTTTTGTGTTTATATGGTGCGTAAAGCTATCCTTAGCAATGTAAAAAATGTCCTAATTGAATATTCGTGGGACTTTTTGAGATATTTACAAATATATTGAATTGTCACATGTTTTCGCGATATTTGTCACATTTGATGTAAATAAATCTTGACTTATACCAGTAATTTATTTTTACATCGTGCTTAGAGGTCGTAATTTTTGTCTGATTTTTATGAAACTTGGCAGCAATAATCATCGGAAGCTAATCTAGGTAAAATAAAATTTTGAGTTAACCGGAGCCAAAAACTAGGTCATTAGGTCATAACATAGAAAACACATGATATGGTCACCAGGGGTCGCAATTTCGACCTTACACTTGTGAAGTTTAGTCACAATGATCACCTTACAAAAATCAAGGTCATGTTTGAAATTTGATTAACAAACTAAGTTAAAAACTAGGTCACTAGGCCAAATTATAGAACAAATCTTTAGAAGGCGCCCTTTTTACATAATCTTTATGAAACCATGTCACATGGATAATGAAGACAAAATGTAGGTCAAATTCAATATTCACTTATCATGTGTTAAAACTAGGTCACTAAGGTCAAACAATAGATAAACCTTCATGCGCCAAACAGTCGCATCAATTATTTTCACCTATTGACCTAATTTTGACCCAAATTATTCAATAACATACAGTCGAACTTCGATGCCTCGAACTTCCTTCGGACCGGGAAAATAGTTCGAGCCATCTACTGGTTCGAGGCATCGGGGGTACGAGTATATATGCACTGTAAATGTATAAGTTCGAACGTTTCTCGGTACGTGTACCTATCAATCGTGTGTAATTGTCGTATTTTGAGGGTTTGTTCGTATTTTATGCATATTTAATGCATTTGTGTCAAATTGTATAATAGTATGCATAATATTAATAATAAAACATGATATTGTTTGACAAAATTGGCTTGAAATCGTCGGCTAGCTTCAAATATTCACATTTGTAAACAAAGTTTCCTGTTATCACCCCGTTACCGGGTCCTCCGTCAAGTGGCTTATAGTACAGCCTTAATTTGTAGTATATCGTCGTTACGTTTCATTTTGACAATGATAAAATTAATAAATTCCGATAAATTTTTCTACGAATAATGACCATTCAACATCGTTTTAAAGAATACAAACATTTAAATTAATGGCAAATTTTATTCACGAAAAATAAATCAGTTATAATTTTCTTCATTAAGTATTAAACGGACATAAAAGTGTTAAGTTTTTTTCACAAACATGTAATACAATATAGCCGTAAACAGTTTTTGGGTACAGTAATTGTCACAAGGTGTTAATAACACCTTTCAAGGACTTTTCGTGGGCATACAATGGATTTAAACTATCAATGAAAGGTGCGAAAATTTGCATTGTTCGAGTCATCTACTGGTAAATCATAGCAAGGGACCAGCAAGTCAGTTCGAGTGTTCGACGCTCGTACTGTTCGAGTCATCTATGTTTTTTCTATATGAATAAAGAAGGGATTTTGACGGGACCGGAGTACGAGTTCGAGGCATCTGGGGTGTTCGAGGCAAGTACTGTTCGAGGCATCGAAGTTCGACTGTACTTGTCTTAGATGTTTTGAGATGAGCATTGTGACCAAGTTGCATAAATATTAGACCAAAATTGTGAATTTTGTACCTACACAACATTTTCCTTAGATTTTAACTAGCGACATACTTTTTGACCCTGGATGACCCAATTTATAACTTTGACCTAGATTTTGTTGATATTATTATTGTGACCAAGTTTCATAAATATACGTTCTACATTATGACCTCTAGCGACTACACAAGGTTTTGCTACAATTTGACCTAGTGACCTAGTTTTTTATCCTTGATCATCCATTTTCTACCTTGGCCTGAATTTTGTTCAGATGATCACTCTGACCAAATTTCATAATCATAAAGTCAAAATTGTGAATAAAAATGCAATTGTGGACGAACAGACACAGAGAACAATCATTATTTCTCCCGAATCGATAGATTCGTGTACATTTTGTATATTGTCATTATTGTATACTGTCCAAACACAAATATCATTTTTCCATTAGACACACATGTACAGGGTGTTTCATAATATCTGTCCCCATTACAAACAAATGCCATGCACACACGCCTGATCTCATCTGATATCTTCATATACCAATGGAAAGCAAACATTTCAAAGTTTTATTTAGTATATAATATGACAATTTTACTATCAAAGCAACATTGGAATTTAGATTTCTGAAAAATGGCAATTTTTCGATAAAGTCAAAATGTCGTCCATGCTGAATTTGCTTTCCAGGTTGAATTACATAGCTTGTAAAGTTTTGTATGATATAACCAGTTTAAAAGTTTTTAAAAACAAAACTACTGTATTCATATGAAAGTTGAATCAATTTGTGATAATCTAAAGACTTATGTGTGATACAGTTGCTTTGGTTACCAGCTGCTAGGCAATGAAAGAAGCTAGCACAAAAACATTACTTTCTCGCTTTCATACAAGTGAACAAGTGCATGATATTTGCTTGTTTTCTTTCTAAATTATTATTTTTAAGTTATAAATTGCTTTGGTGGTTGTATTCAAAACTACATACGTCTATTTGTGAATTTAAAACATCCATTTGGAAAAAATGTTATTGGAAAACCTGTCACCTGTTTGCTTGACTACAAGAAAGAATGTATCTGCATGGTTATGTTCTTCCGTTGCCTAGCAACTAGAAACCAAAGTAATTGCTACATCAAAATATTTTCATCTTGTTGTATATTATATAAACTTTCAAATCAAAATTTTATTTTGTTAATAAACATAATCGAACTTGTTTTATCATTTGATACTTTACAAGCTATGATATCAATTTTGGTTAAAAATAACCTTTAACGTCATTTTGACAATTATCGAAAAAATGACATTTTGCAAGAATCTTTGTTACTGGGGTGCTTTAAAAGAAACATTGCCATGTTACTGAATAAAACTTTGAAATGTTGGGCTTCTATTGATATAAGACGTTATCAGTTGAGATCATGTATGAACTCCTGACATTTATTTGTAATGTGGACAGATATTATGAAACACCCTGTATACAACACATGATATGTGTAAATTTTAAACAAATTGGATTAATATTAAAGAAATGAATAAAACTTTTGTTTCCCCTTCCAAGTGTTATTTTGAGTCGTTTTGTCGACATTTGAATGGGTAGTATACCAACACGTAGACTGGCATATATATGGAAAGTAAATTGTCTGATGATAAAATCAATATTTGTATTCGATAGAAGAAGGTTTTATCTTTCAGAAAATATAAGCTTTAAGGTGCAATTAGCAAATATTTAACGACTTACAGGGGAATTATTAGAACTTAAAATTCCCCATGTAGTATGAAATAAGGAAAATGCTGAAATTGCTACCAAAAGTGACCTTAAACATGTCGATTCTTTTGTATTTTCCACTCTGAACTCGCATATTTGACGTTTTGTCTGTAGTTGATAATAGTCTGTAGATGATGGAAATGCAAAGAAACTCTGTTTTGCAATTTGTTTGAGGTTGACAATATTTTTTAGCTTCAATGACTGGACTATCCGCATTTCTCGCCAACTACACGTACACATATATATATATCACTTTTATGTATCATTTGAGGGTAATACAAAGTACCAATGAATCACAGTGTTGCAGATACTACTCCTGTTTAGGTTTAAGCATGAACTGTCGAGCGCCATCATTTGGTGAAAGATATAAAAGAAAAGAAATAGAGAAACTCGGGTCCTTTTCCGATGAGAACAATGTTATCAGGCGAGGTGATATCGTTCGGGTGGCGAGGTTTACCCACATGAACAACCCGGCGAGAGGTTGTTCGTTTTAGTTACTGACCCACGCACGTGCACAAGTTGTTCATGTCAACTTAAGGTGCGTACACACAGTAAGTTTTGGTGTATACGTCAAGTATGTACATTTTGCCAAGGGTACATCATGACCATGCATTTCTTTCAAACGACTTTGTAACAATGAAGGTGTAAATGGTAGAGGTAACTACACAGTACATGGTCAAGATGTATACACCTAAACTTACCGTGTGTACGCACCTTTACTAACCTGCATAGGTGCGCTAGTTGTTTAACCTCGAGCTGACATTTATAAACATTTGTAAGATAGATGTTTACATGAAGGATGAAAAAATACGGGGGGGGGGTTGATACAGTAAGTTTTGATGTATACATCTTGACCTATAAGTCAAGATGTACTGTGTAGTTACATGTAGTACGCCTCTGTCATACAGTTTCTCGAGATGTAAGCCTTCATTGTTACCAAGTGGTATGAGGGAAATGTATGGACATGACGTACACGTGACAAAGCGTACATTCTCGACTTAGACACCAAAACTTACTGTGTGTACGCACCTTAAGGAATTTCGAAGGGTTGTAAATATTACAAAAATGTACTATAACCCACGGTACTAATCAAAAAGAGAGGGATGGTCAACAAATTTCACATGAAAATGTTCTGACATCATTGTTTTGTTTAGTTATATCAACGCACATTAAAACACCACTGCGGTATAACGTACACCGGATATTGCTAGAAAGATGAGTAATATTATCAATTTTCGCGACATTCTAGTGTTGACAAGGGTAAGTTCAGAGACGATTTTTAGTTTTTCTGAGTGTGTTTAATGTACATTCTATACAAAACTATCTCCTCCATAAATTTTCCTAGCTTGTGCAACCGGTAAATTGCCAGGAATTTCTTAAAAGGGCGATTAAAAGACCAAACTCGTATCGTTAATCACACAGTAAGTAAGCTCGATCCGTTGAACGATCTTTTTGTTTATATTGTTCGTTAAAATACTCAACTTGAATCGAGCGAATTGTCTTTCTTGTTTACAAAGATTAAATTGCAAAAGTAGTATCCGAAACTTATCGAAAATGACGGTGCATTGCGAGAATAAATACAAGTGTTTGTGTACAGAGTATTGCTATATAGTTTCTCTCTGGTGTACGGAGTATTGCTGTATCGTGTATTGCTTTTAAGTGCAGTGACTATTTGTCACTTAAATTGAATAAATGCAAGGTATAATCAGTGTTATTTTGTAAAAATAACTTATATTGTATAGATCTGTACCTATTTAGATTGTATTGCATGGGCTACATGAAGCAATTAATGTAAAAATGTAACTCTAGCTCCAAGTCCTCCCCCCCTGCATTTTATGGGAAACTTCTATAAGTAACTATGGTTTTCACATACAGTAAAGGGTCATGGCTGGGCAATTGCATTAGACAAACACAAAACTACTACAATGTCCAATAATTTGAATTAGCAACGTTGAATGTAAGTCATAGCAAAGGAACCTCATTGCAGCATCTGAAATAGTTGAGAGATTAAAAAATAAACCCTGGTGTGTAGATATGGATGTGAATGCCCTTATTTGCCATACGCATGACTCTCAACGAAATGCATATATTCAAGCTAAATATCACATTTTTTACTACCCACGAGAACACTTCATGCATAAAATTCAGCATTCTATATTGTTAATCGTCTTCATATCTGAAGGATATAATTTAACATAATCATCTAAGAATATTCTTATTATATCGTATAACCCATAAGACATGACCTTATTGTTCAGCAGACGTTATAATACGATAAAACTGTCCATTTACATACTTTATTTACTCATTGTTTTAAGCCATACTCTCCGTACACTAACGTCGAGCTTATGTGCAATACTCTGTACACTAAACAGCAATACTCTGTACACGCACGTGTATCTGTTTTGGGGTGTAACTTAGTTGTTTTTCGATAAAAATTTGGTCACAACATTTTGGAGTTCAATATAAACAAAATGGCCGGTTAAAAAAAGCTACAATTTGGTAATACAGCCATTCCAGAAGCTTGTACAGTATAGATCTACAACAATCACTCGGGCGTAAATGTACTTTTAACATTTGAGTAATCCAGATTATAGGGGTGTATTTACCCATAAACCATGCATTAAGAATTGACGTATCAAGAAGTGCGCATAGCGCAGTCGACTAAGCTACTATGAATTCGAGTACTTCAAAACTGAACGAATGAGTTCGAATCGCATTCTGTTTTATATATTTTTTTAATTTTGCTTAGCAAACGTGTTTCTAGCTTGTCTAATTACACAGAGATGCATAATTATAAAAGCTTCAGTGTGTAAAAAGCACATAATAAATATGTCATAGCGGGTAGACATATAGCATCGAGAACGTACATAGGTGTTGCATGTTTTGTATGGAGGAGAAGGAAACAGTACCCTAGTTTTCGCTTGTCAGTGTGTGGGAGAGGGTTGTCGGACTGACAAGAACTATCGTATAGACTGCATATAAGGCTGTCTCAGCATACACTGATTCTGAGACGTTGTACAATTGATATATTAAATATAAAAAAGAATAATGCAAAATATGAACGGAAAAAATATAATGAAATGTAATCATAATCCGTTATCGGGTAATACAATGAATGCATATAGCATTACATGCAAGTATAAGTTTATTAGATATAAAAAAAACCTGTTCGTTAGTGGGTCCGAACTCACACCGAAGCCATTGAAAGCGATGTACAATGACCACTGCACCATACAGACAACAGTTACTGACAACGTGTACCATATTAGCTAATTCTGACGTTTCTATTGACAATTCTTAAAATGGTGATTTCAGCGAAGCCACTGACTCGAGTAACTTTTACTTGAATCCAATTATCACCTGAGAATGAAAATAAAAAATGAATAAATACAATATCCAGACTAAATCAATGTAACGGAAACAAAGCATTTTTTATTAGTTATAAAACGTGAATTTATCAAATATTAAGAATTAAAATACACGTAAATACGATAAAAAGTATTGAAATAGAAATTAAATTATTCAAAAAGTGTGTAGCAGCGGACTCGAACCGCAGCCTATGTATCAGACAAGCGAACATCTTATCCACTAAGCCACCATGCCAAGTGGAAGTAAAATGAGGTTCTTTTTCAAACGTATCCAATTTTTTTTCATAAAATAACGGTAATTATCGTTTCAACCTTGGCATTTGGACTCGTCCAGGTGTCATATTTCGAAGGTCGTTGTAGATCTATACTGCTGTCAATATTTGCGATTGAGTAACGGCATAATACTAGATCATTTTAACCTTTCTATGAATATCTGGTAAACGATAGTGTGCTTTTAAGTTGGGATGTGCATAAGAAGTCAGTAATTTGGAAAATATCGTCTCTAAACTCACCCTGGTCTCCATTTCATGCCCTTAATTTGATAACATTACTCACTTTACTCACTTAACTAGCAATATCCGGTGTACGTTATACCATAGTGAACACACCTGCAGGCAATCATAATAAGAATGAGAATATCGCAATTACTACTTAAATATTTGAAATCTGCATCATAAGGAGCTTCTAGTGAACCTATTTACATGAAAATCGGACTTGTCATGTTGACCATGGCCGCAGTACGATTTCTCGAGACGCGGCAGGTTTCGTGTATGCAAAACTTTCGCTGCGTTCGACCTGGCATGTAACCAAGTGGTATAGCTTGGCCACATTGACATGAGCCTGACATTTTATTAGCATATGTTTAACAATCGATATAATAACAATGTTTATCACATCGAATGTATGTTTTCATAATCGGGGAGTACCTCGAAAACGCTCGAGATGTAATACAAACACAAATTTAAAATACCGATATCGCACGATTTGCTTGCGGAAATTGATATACTCGAAGGAAGAACCTTGCAATTGCAATTCTTGCAGTTTCTATTTGGATAGGAAGTATGGCATAATTATCGGAGTCAACCTCGTGAGCGCCCGAGATAAATTTTCATTCGTGGACACGATTCGTACTCATGAAAATATTGCGTGAAATGACATAAGATCTTGAACCGAAAACACAAATCTCCTAGAGCTATATAATCAATCCATGAATAGCTGATAAATGCTGCACTTTCCCTTTGTCGTAATTTCATGAAATGGCGGTATATTTATTAATGGAACGTTACGCGCTCTTCACGTAAATTTGCGACGAAATGATGACGGACGTACATTAGATTATGTGTCCCCATCGAAGATAATGTCCCTCAAAAATTATACTGCCATTAAGAAATCACAAAATGTCTAGAAACAATCTTGAAATTGGTTTTCACACTTTGCTTTACACCATTATACGCTTCAAGTAGTGAGTGGAGAAAAGAAAAAGAAATTAAATGTAATACGAGTGTCATTCTGTAGTTATAGTGACTGTTTAAGGGATTGTGTGATTGTGATACACGTTAATACAGTTGAGAGGGTAAAAATAGACTAGACAATGCATATCACCCATTGTGGTCATACCAGGGGTGTTCGAGAAGTAATGCAATTTGATCTCGTAACTTTTTATTGGCTGCACCGATTAAATGAAACTCGCAGAATAGAAATCTCCACTACAAGATACACACTGATTTAATAATTTGACATAGGAACCTGAATCACGTTTGTGGCCCATCGTCTACATCTGGTAATTATTTGTGACAGGTTATTTTAAAATCCTACTGCAAGTAAGGAAGATACAACATGGACAAGGAATAGAAAACAATAAAATATTTCGCCAGACACATTGTTTCACCTGAAAATAAAACCTGCAAAACTATTGAAGAAAAAACAAGAACGAAATCCACCTAAACCTGGACAAAGAATAGCAGTGCAAAACTTCAAAGTATGTCTACAACATTGACATTTGACCAGGGACAAGGATCATGCGCATGACACTTTGTGCCATATTCACATCCTCTACTCGACCGTCCCTCCATTCTCACTCACTAAGATAATCCGATTTTAATAATCGTTTCGTTCGTTCGCTTGAGTGGGCATCCGATCTAACTGAAGTTCATCTTCTAAAGTATGACAAAAATGGCATTTTCTTTCTTGAAAACGTATGGGTGCAGGTTTGTGCAACCTACCAGACTCTATTTGTAATCTATGAGATGAAATTCTTAATTTACAAAGATCAATTCTATATTTATTAATAGAGTAAAGTCGCCTTTTATCGACACCTTAAGCATCGGCACATACAAAATCGTGAAGTTTGCTCGCTAACGATTCGTAATCTGAAGATTTTTGTAAAACAAATTTTCATTGGTCGAATTTCTGAACATGATGCTCATACAGCGATGTATTGACCAATAGTTTGTTTGTTTATTAACAGCAGTAGAATAACTGTAGAAAATATTTTCCCCCAATATCGACACCCATCCCCTAATATCGACACCCTAGCAAATAATTTAGAAAATATCCACAGTCCTGCAAAAGAAAGAAGAAACACTTGAATGCTCGATTTCAAAATCAAATACAGCACAATCGCTAGATTTTCCAATTAGATACTCAACATCAAATGAGATTGAGTCTACGAGAATGGATTCTAACATTCATCTACATCTACATGCCTGTATATGTTATGGGCAAATACAAAAAAATATATATTGCTTTATATTGATGATCTCTATCAGGCTTAGTAAAGTCCGCTCGAGTTGTTGTTTCATCTGAATGAGTTAAACATGTTTTCTATGACACAATACAACGCGAGTATCCAATAGTTCTTAGAAAATGTCTCCCGTCATACGTTTTGGAGACATATTTTCCATTGCGATCTATAGCACTAAACCAATAACGTGATTTAGCCAATGATTTACAATTCGGGTTTGTCTCTAAATGTCTACACATACAGCTATACATGGCCTTTATATATTTATTCTCATCCATTTTTATAACTTTCAGCCAACTTCGAACAACACTTCTAATAGTTAGTAATGAGGTTCTGTAGAGTTCTCCATAAATGAAGTTATTTTGAGTTTGAGTTTTTACTCCTAGTATTCTCTTACAAAAATTTAAGTGTATTCTTTCTAAAATCATAGAGATATTTAATCCCCAAACTTTACAGCCATAATTTAAATTGGGTAGAATTAATTTATCAAAAAGATCTAGTTTACTCTCTATATTCATGGTAGGGAATTTAATCAAGTTAAAATTTAATTTAAAAATTGCTTTTGAGGCCTGGCTTGCCAATGTTTCGAACGTTGTTGCAAATGAACCTCCAACAGTGAAAACAATTCCTAAGTGTGTATAGGTCTTGACTTTTCCCTTATATGAAAATGATACATTTTTTCGAAATCTACCTCCCTTTTTATAAACCATAACTTTTGTCTTATCAATATTAACAGTTAGTTTCCATCTATCACAATAATCTTCCAAAAATAACAAACCTCTGGTCAATCCATCTTCCGTTTCTGCCATGATAACAATAGCATCAGCATACAGTAATAAAAACAGCTTCAAAACTCCAATATCTACACCACTAAAACCATTCAAAATATAATATTCCTCAATATCATTCAAATACATAGAATACAAGAAGGGTTATAATGATTCTCCTTGCCTAACCCCTTAGAAAACATGAAAAATCTTCATTTTTACTTACAGTGTTATTTACTTTAATTCTTGACTAAACCTTTCCATACATAGATTTTAATTATTAAGCATATTTCCCCTTATTCCCAATTTAAGAAGTTTGTACCAAATAAAATCCCTTACCAAAAAATCAAATGCTTTGGTAAAATCCACAAACACGGCATACAGCTTTTTTTCTCTAAAAGATGATTTATTATTCAATGAAGCACAAAAATATTATCCACAGTAGCCATATTCTTTCTAAAACCAGCTTGAGCTTCTAGACATTGTACTGTTCAGCCCAAAAATTTAACCTATTATTTATTGTTTTCGTAAATAGCTTACCAAAAGTACTCAGTAATGTTATTCCTCTGTAAATGTTTGCCTCATTTAAATCTCCCTTCTTATATGTAAAGGCAATATGAAGCCTTCAGACCAAGTTTCAGGAAAATAACCCTGCTGAAACAACTCATTAAATAAAACACGTATAACATTTATAAAACAATCACTATTTATACCATATTTGAAAAAATCATTTAATAAATAATCTGGTCCAGCTGACTTATCATTGTTTAAATACTTACAAACTTTAAGTATTTCAGACTGAGTAAAAGGCTCATTCAATTCACTAAACATAATATCTAACTCACCGTTTAAATATATATCATTGAAGTATAAAATATTCTCATCAGGTTGATAAAAACAAGAACTGGGATCATTGATATACTTTAAATAAACCAAAATTTCTTTACTTGACAATTTGCTTTTATTACTATCACTTACTGAACCTTTCAACATTTTCCAATACAACTTAGCATTTGATAACTTTGCCTTTTCTAAGTTTTTTGTCTGTAAACTGGCCTAAATGAATTTCTTTTTTCTTATAGTACATTTATACTTACTTCTAGCATTTACCATATTGATTCTATTAACATTACATTGGTAGTTCCTATATAAATTCAAAGCCTTATAATAACAATATTTTAAAAACTGACACTCCTCATCAAAGTAGCTAGCATCCTTTCTGTCATCCTTATAGTTGTGATTGTCATTTCATGCAAAACAGTTTGATTTGAATAAAGGTTTACATATATCTTCAATAACAGTGTTAAAAGAATTTTAATGTATATCCATATCATCATTACTATGTGACATTTCAATTTCAGTAACTAGTAATTCAAATGCATTTTTCACATTTTCACAATTAAGCATGTTTATATAATCATTATTCTTTTCATCATTCCATTTATATTTATATGGTAATCTTGTAACATCAGTGTCTATCTGTTCACTGCTTTCATTGTCAAATACCTCTGGTAACAAAGAACTTTTTAAGCTGAAACTGACAACACAGTGATTTGACATAATATTTGCATCTAAAATTTCAAAACTATTGATATATGAAGCATTTCAATTTACAAAGTACAAAATCAATTGTGCTACTACCTTGCGAATTTACAAGAGTACATTTTCCCAATAATACTATCAAGGCCTATTCTGCCATTTAAAATTCTCAAACCAGACATTTTACAAAAATCTAATAATAAGTTGCCATTTTCATTTACGGTTTTATATACATTTTTCCTGGGCAAATTAATATCCTGTGAACAATCATCTGGTAATAATTCTTCAATACAAGCATGTATATTATCATGAACCACAAAATCAGGTCTTTCTCCCACTCTTGCATTTAGATACCCACAAACAAAATATTCACAATAATTATTATACAACTCATAAAAATACAACTTGTCATTTGCTTTTGATTCAAGTACAATATTTTCAGTAAGATCTTCTCTACAACTACCTTGAGGAATATTATTAGTCAAACATATCAACACATCATTACATACTCGTATATCAAACAATAAACCATTCATTTGTACCCATTTAACCATTTAATACAATCACTTGTACTGAACATGGTCACTGAGTTTATTATGAATGTAAACCAGTACACCACCACTGCTTCTTTTGGTATTTTTTACTTTATCTTTTCTATGTAAAGCATAAGACTGAAAATTATCGACACTATAATTGAATGAGTCATTTGACCATGTTTCATTTAATAAAATAATGTCATATTCTTTAATAACGTTTTCATTTCATCACTATCCAGTTTATAATAATGCTTACCAATTAAGCCCTGAACATTTAACAAACACATTTTCATCTTATTATTAACCTCCTCGCTGTGTTAAACAATACAGCCAATATACTAGGTGCATGCATGTTAATAGTGTTGTTCATTATGTCATAATACTGAAGGACTGATAATGTCAATAAAACTGTGAAAGCATGACCAGCGTAGTTTGCAATTGCTGTAAACAATACAATAGGTAAATATCAATATCAAAAAGAGTTTGAGAGAGTTTAACAAAAGTGAGAACTATAATTAAGAAGCAATTACATACGAAACGAGAAATATATGTGACAGGTTATAATATCAATAATATTGTCACTATGCGACTTAGTTTTCGCGGAGTTCGCGGGAGACATAAAAACGCGAAAGTTTGTAGCCGCGAATATGCCGACGATCGACAAAACGCGAAAGTTTGTATCCGCGAAAGTTTCTAGGTTGACAGTATTACGAACACCTGCTTTCTGATTGGCTGGTTTCATTTTGCTACCCCCATTCTGTTTCTGTTTCTGAATCCCCGCGCTATCTGACACAGTCTCGTTCTTGTTTTCGCCGGTTTCACACTCCCCGCACTGTTACAATTTGAGCACTGCAATAATTCGTGCCAGTGTGTTTGTCTTCCGTATCGCCACGCCTATCGGTATTCCTGGGAATTCCCTTAGTATTTACACGCGACCCGGTGTGGTTGTTCTCGTTTGTCACACGTGTATGAGACTCTGCATTGGGATTTTTAGTGTTTTTATTGTTTGGAACCGACACATTTAGATTAATTGGATCATTTGCAGGTAGGTCTACACTCTTTGTTTCTATGTGTTGTTTTTCTTTAGCAATATTTTGGTCTGTTAGGATTGACCTACTTTCCTCTACCTGTGTATTTACATTGTTGTGTGCGTGTCCTGTTGTATCCATCTCATTGTCCGAAAACACACGGTTGTCATCGCTGTCTACGACCGTTCCCCTAGAGTACATCCTTTCTTTTTTAGACCCACTCGCCATCGGTTTTAGGCCTGCTCTCTGAAACACTTCTAGTCTATCTGTTTTCATCACATCGAACCAATCGGGAATTCGTCCTTGACACATTTATTGTCTATATACAGTTTGGCTGGATAGCGTAACTGAACTTTCCTTTGGTTATATCTAGCTCTCGTAGCTTCTTCAGACTTATATAATCTAGATCTGGCACTAGCTATTTCTCGTGGATACTGCCTATCAATACCAAAATCACAGGTGGCAGTATCAGTGTTTGGAAAAGAAAAAGAACAAATCCGCCACTGAGCTAATACATTACATGGACCGTATATATATCGATTGTCTATCTAACTCCCTGTACATTATGAAGGTATAAAGCGTAGTATATGTATATGTCCAAAGATTGTGGAACATTGCATCTTACAATAGGCTTGGTTCCCAACAATTATTACGATACTGTGAGCGCAGCGGGTAACCAGTGCATAAATAAAATGACATTGAGCGAAGTTGAATAACGAAAGTAACACTGTTTCGCAGTTATAAGACACAATTGAACGAGATTTTCGGTAAGAATTAATATCTTATAGTTTATTTGAATGACTTGTATAGCAATTTTTCTTCAGCGCCCGTATTTTATGTTGAAACAACGAGATGAAATGTTCCACAATCTTTCGCATATAGACATATAGTACGCTTTATACCTTGATAATGTTAGTATATTAGTTCAGTACGGACATTTTTATATATGTTTTTATTATTTTATTTAATCGTTTGCGGACCAAACACTGATACTGCCACCTGTGACCAAAATAACTGTGTTTCAGCAAGTATACCTTTCTCATAATGTACTCTGTTTCAACATAGTCTCTGAATCTCGCAACAATAGGTCTATTTCTATCCCTGGATTTATGTTGTTGTCCATCAGGCATTCTGTGTGCCCTATCTATACCCATATGATCACTATTGATACCTAGTTTATCCGCCAGAAAATTCAGTACAATCGTCCTGTGATCGTACCTATCTGACAATTTCTCAGAAATCACATAGAAAACCAGATTGTTTATCATGTTTCTCGCCTCGTTATCAATGGATTTGTAACTCATTACTTTTGTCATTAACATCTGTCTATCACAAAGCAGTTCTAATTCTTCGATACGAGATTCTAGCTGTCCACAATAAATGTTAACCTTTTGAACTTCAACCCGACTTGCATCTTGTTCTTTTTCAAGATCACTGACTATATCAAAGTTTTTATTCACCTGGTCGAATATGCAGTTATTTTCTCACTAGTTAATACTTAATAGTCCTGTGAAGGTATCCCTTCTATTGCTACTTAGCTTTCTTCTTCTTTTCTTTGATACTTGTACGAATTTTTCATTCGCGCCATTTCCGCCATTGTCCGAAATTACATTGAATTGGTTTTTCACAGGTATTTTTACACATATATATACTCACCAGCTTTCTCCTGTTCATTTACACTATCATAACACTCACCACCACTTGCCATTTTAAAACAAAATTACTGAAAAATATTCCTTTTTTACACTTTTATCAATTAATTTATTTCCAACACTTATTTCATGTCTTTACCACTCAAGGGGCGTAGCTCAATGGGTACACATGCCAAATTTGACGCCAAAATATCCTCAAACTTAAAAGCTATGCATCAAATTGCAATAATTTCGTATTGCACATTAGAGTCTACATAGTCATATCAAATACAACAACACGAGGGTCCTAGATGGCTCACCCGTCATAGTTTGCACCTATGGTGACATAAGATATCGTTTACAAATTTACAATGATTAACACCATGCAGTCTCTTGTACACAAATGGATTTCATTTTGTTTTAACCATGCAGCGACCTTTTCTTATTTACATCAGCTAACCCATGTTGTTAGGTTAGGCAATATTTCGGATCCCATGTCTATGAAATCGGTTTCAGCTCATTTTATACTGAATTTATTCGTCAGTAGTTTGCTTTGATTTGAAAGAAATCCGAACATTAATTGTGAAGATATTTATTTTTTGTCAATCCACTATATATATGGTTACACAGGTAGCGTAACATGCACCCTTCAACCGGTCCGATTATGAGATTGCGGTCAGGGGGATAATAAGTTAGAGGTTAATTCACGACACAGCCGGGCCGGAAGGTGATAATCGAACCGGAAAATTAATAATCACCGCGAGGGCTTTAGCGCGAAGGTGATTATTCATGCCGGGCCGATTATCAACTTCCGGCCAGGCTCTGAAGTGTATTAAAGTCTTTGATACAATAGCTTAATTTAAAAACTCAATGGGAGTAACAACAACTCACGTTTAGTTAAGTTCATGGAGATCTACAGTCATTTAAGACGAAAATCTTATACTTGTCACAGCAATTTCAACGTAACGTCATTTTGGCTCCAACGTGAGGTCATGTTAACGTGGATAACGTGACGTGCGCCCGTTCAGCGGTCCGACTATGATTATGAGATTGCGGACTTGGCAGATAGGCGATAATAAATTAAGTGATGGTCATAATCATTCTGAAATAGGCTCAATTTTGTTACTATATATAGTAACAAGTGTATTAAGTGATTAAGTCTTTAATACAGTTGATCGATTTCAAACTCAATGAAAGTAACAATTACTGAGAGGTTAATAAACGACATAGCTTGGCCGGAAGGCGATAATCGGCCCTGAAAATTGATAATCACCGCAAGGGCTAAATCAACTTTCGGCCAGGCTCTAAGTGTATTAAAGTCTTAAATACAATTGTTCGATTTCAAAACTCAATAAAAGGAACAAATACTCACCCTTAGTTCAGTTCATAAAGATTTAAAGTACATTTATGCTGAAAATCTTATACATTTTCAAAAAGAAATTGTACCTCTGTGTAACGTAACGTCATTTCACCTCCAACGTGACATCATTTGGCTCGACGTGACGTCATGTTAACGTGGTTAACGTATCGTGCACCCGTTCAGCGGGTCGATTATAATTATGAGATTGCGGACCGGGCGGATAGGCGATAATCAATCACGTGATGATCATAATCAGCCTAAAATAGGTTCATTTTTTGTTACTATATGTAGTAACTAGGGCTGTAACGGTACGCTCACCTCACGATATGATACGTACCGTCAATTTTTTCTAACGGTTCGGTATATTTCGGTATGATACAATATTCTCTAACAGCAGCTTAAAAACCACAATTTTTAAGTGACAATGAATTTGTTGATTCTATAACAGCAATTTTAATGTTGCTATCAACTATTTTAAATGAATTTCGACAATATGAGGCATATCTTAATGCAATTAAAACGAGTGAAGCATGGTAATTTTACATAATCAGAGGACTTTCAGATATTTTTGTTCTTTTAATATTATTTTGCTCATTAAAAAGCTTATACCGAACCGTACCGAAATTTGCAATTCTTGTACCGTGAACCGTGTGGGACTGAAGTCCGCGGTCTTTCGTGGACCGCGGTATACCGTTACAGCCCTAGTAGTAACAAGTGTTTTAAGCGATTATAAAGCGCGTGATAATCATAATTAATTGCAAACATGCTTATGTTTAGTAACGAGTGTTTTTAATACAATCACTGTTCAAAACAAATTGATAAATCAAATATTTGATTGTCCAATTTTCGATATAAAATATTTTCGTTGAGAAATTGCACCTCGCAACCGCTATTAATTTGACATAATTATATAGGACCTACGTAAACAACGGATGAAGGAATATTATAATATGTAGATTTTTCAAACAATAATGTAGACCTTTAGTACTTTACCGAATATACTCACTAAGAACATCAATTTTACGCTCTATGTACATACCAAAAGTCGTTGTTTGACCATTGACTTGTAAGAAAGGTCACTGCAAAATCTTCCCCACAGCTGATGGTGTTAAGTCAATTGTTAGATGCGTTATAAATCATGAATGTCGCTCTAAAACCATAGATAAGGACTTTCTTCGTTTTACCAATAACATGTCGCCTTTCCAACCATGGGGAAAAGCAATTTCACCGACGTTGCTAATGGAAGATAGATCTATCTTACACTGGCGCACACGCGACATAGAGTTGGATATTTTAGTTTTGAGATTTACGTGTTATTGGCGCTATTTAGAACACAAAACGAATATAGACGGGTTATATACCATTTAAAAGGTCTTTTCTGGAACATAACGGTGTACGCTTTATTAACGTCGTTATAAACGATTACTTTGAATGCGAACGCACGGTAAATGTTACGTTATGATGACGTCACGTTGAAGCCACAGACGTACAATGTAACTTTTTTTTTTAAATTACGTCGGAGACAAATGGTCCACCATGAGACAGTCAATACAGAATACGGAAATCTCACCCATCCTCGACAAGCCTCGTTCCTGGTTAAATCCGACCCATCGGGTGAGATATAGAGAAACTCGGGTCCCTGTCCGGTGAGAACAATGTTATCAGGCGAGGTTTACCGAGCCATCCCGGGCGATATCGCCAAGCCTATATCATTGTTCTAGCCGGACAGCTACCCGAGTTAATATTTATCATGAAACCAACAACGGGGAAAAATTTAGAGGCATATGTGTTTTTAATTTTAAACTAGAGTTGTAGATCGTTCTTAGACTGCCCGCCAATTAACACAACTTCATTTGCTATCGTACACAAAACATAGTTCTCAATACTACGCTGTTTAATTAAAAAGATATTAAAGAATAAATAGAGGATATTTGTACTTTTCCTTGTATGCTCGGCTGATAATTCACCGAGTGAGCAGCTGATGTAATATTTTCACGAGTTGCGTAGCCACGAGTGAAATATAAGATAGCCGCTCACGAGGTGAATTATCAAACGATCATACACGGCAAAATACTAATATTCTATTTATTTCATGCTTCAAATAGCTTAAATGATGGAAATACTCCACTATATACCAGAAATGTTTTGCGTGACGTCGTTTTCCCGCCATGCACGCGTCGAGTTGCAATCAAGTAGTTCTTCTGCAATGGCCTCAATCTCGTCTATTTGTTTTACATTTATGTACATATAATGTTCTGTTATGTGTTAAAGATTAAGAGAGCAAGTGAAACTGCTTATTTTATTTTTGGCGGCGGGGAAATTTGTTTTAAAAAAGTGTCCGTTTGCGTGAAATTATGAACTGTGAAATTATCGGGGAATACTCCACCCTTATTCTGCCGTAAACCACCGATAAGCATGAAATGAATAAGATCTATTTCATTTTTTAATCAAAACGAGAAGTCTAAGCAAATTATAAGTATTACCAAAATTGCATCCCGTGAATGGAAATGACTTCAAGAATGGACAGTATAGACATGCTTGTAGAACAGACTGGTTGGAGAACAGTTTTCAACAAGATAGACAACATCAACTTAATCACGTCAAAATGCTGAGGAAAACAGATGGAAAGACACAATAATGAGTAAGATATTGGACTGTGGAAGAGTCAATTAAAGTTTGTTTTATTTTTTGAATAAACTGTAGGGCTGTGTACTGAATGTAACAATATTTTGATTCTTAAAAAAAGCTTGGTGTTTCATGGTTTTCGTTTTGTAGGTCAACCTTCGCGAGTCGTGAAAATGAGATAAAAAATTCCCTAAGGCCCGAACATTGGATATAGAGTCGATAGCTATGACTATGTTAATGTTTATTGATCTTTGACGATGCTTAACCAGTGTATTTATCTGTGTTCGTCTGTTTATTTCAGGGCCTTTCAAAACGATCGATCCGTGGGGGACCCGTATGACTTCCAGAACAATAATAGGTGAAGAATTATTGAGAATCTGGAATAAATCATATCTATCAAATGCATAATTCTGTTGTTTTCAACGATATTTATGTCAATTTCAGATGGAATGACAAATTGAAAAATAGTCCGTTATTTGTGGGCGGAGCCAAAACGTGTTCTCAGGCTATTGACATGAGAACACACACTTTTCTCAGGTCATGTGTCATCAGGCAGTTACCATGGTAGTTGCATGACAAATCCTTATCCTAGATAGAAGCTCATGGTGGATCCTTAAAGTCTCAATAAACGACACATTTCAAGACCTGCATTTTCAAATGTAGCACTTTTCAGTCATTGTTGACATGTTCTCGTATTTCTTATAGAGGTGCTGCTTCAAAGATGATCTAAACTTTTTGTATAACGTAATCTTACTACCTAAGCAAGTGTTTATGTAACTATAAATGTGTCCATTGGACACAGATGCCCCGCGGTGTGTTATTATCAGGAACAGAAAACTTTTTAATGCAATCATGGTGAAGTGGCACGGATTACGCACAACACGCATGAGCAGCATTGTGATATCATCTTCTAACCAATCGATACTGTATGTATTTCAAATGAAAACTGACAGCTATGAAGTTACAGAGCGGACCCAATTTGTGAACTTTTAAACATTTTAAAACTTAAGTGTGACACGGACCTTTTTACTGGCGACATAGGTCATGCTCATGACGCATCGTCTGATCGTGGTGAACATTTGTACCAAGCTACTAGTGTATGTATATCCAAAAACAATGACGAAGTCACAGGGCGGACACAATTCTTTAGCCTTTTAACGTTTTACCTCTAAGTATGACGTGCCATGTAACATTAATAAGCAGTCAGAATTGACCAAGTTACAGAACGGGTACGAGTATATATGTCATTTAACCTTTGCACTTTAAATCTTACGATGACATTTGAGCTAGGGACATGGGTCTTGCGCATGTCGCATCGTGTGGTGGTAGTTAACATTTTTGCCAAGTAATATTACTATACAGTAAGGTTTGACCAAGTTACAGAGCGGAAACGATTTGTGAACAAACACACACACAAACACACTTAACACACACACACGGAAAGGATTAATACTATATGTCCTTCCATCATTTCTTGGCGGGGACATAATAAAAAGGATGATATGAACATGACTACACATGTTGTTATATGCTCTTTAGAAATTGAGGAAATAGAACAATACGTACCTTACTACAACTAGGAAAACATGTATTATGCATGTTAAATACAAATGTACGACTAAAATAAAATAAGACAATCTTTAAATTGTAAGAACAATTACAGTTAGGAATTACGGCAATATAGCTTACCTGCTAACAATTCGTCTGTGTCATCATATCTGCATGAGCTGGCATTCGATCCCTTTCTACTACTTCGGCTACTTCCCGAACTTCGACGAGAAGTACAATCGGAAAGTAACGAAGTTCTACGACTGCATATACTACTTCCAGAACCACGACGATCGTTGGACGCTAGTGATGTTCGTCTGCTACTGAGACTACTGCCGGAACCTCTGCGGTCGGTTTCATTAGATGCAATAGAAGTTCGTCTGCTACTTAAACTTTCCGCACTACATCGTCGTAAATAGTCAGAAGCGTATGACTGTCTTCTACTACCGTAATCAACAAATATTTGAGGCACGACAAATTTGGTCTGTTCTTGTTTCTTATTCTGCATTGGTCCCATCACTAAGCTTTTCTTGTCTTCTGCTCGCTCTCGCTTTCTTATACCAGCTGCAATGATAATGTTACAATTAGGTTAAGTTATAACATCAACGTCTGAACTAGACATACACCATAGCTGAATTGTTTTGAAATCTTATCAATTTTTCATATGATTGAATCTTTAAACAGTGATGCGAAGAGTAAGAAATGCTACCGACGGCTTTGACTGCTCTGTTGGTGTTTAGCTTGATTGCGCATTGAGAGCCGTCCCTTATTTTGGCTTCTTTGTAATTGATTTTAATGAAACAGACGTTACGAGCTACATATATTACCAAACATTTGTCTTGAATAAATCTAAAGATCTTGTCTTGACTGCTGATGTGGTTTTAAGGTGTTACGTGCGCCTTATATCTAACGATCAAATGTTCTTCGAAACGCCTTAAAATGACAAAAGACATATTTAAGAACATTATTTAAAAACATATCTCATTAGACTCGTTTTCGAGATACACGGGTTTCAAATGACCCACCATTGTTTGGTTGTTTGTTTTGTTTATTTCTTGCATATTCGACACCAACATATTCATTTTAAGATTGTTACTACATAGCATCATTTTGTAAGCAATGCATTACGTTGTATGCTCACATTTGTTTGTCCTATACACATAAGCAGAATTTTTGGCTTCCTAGTGAACAAATTCGGCATTTGTTTATGATAACTAGTTACACCACCCAATGTGATTTTTAATCGAGTGTCAAAAACATTTCAACGATCGAAAAAACACTTATAAGTTGAGAATCATAATACTTACACACTAAGGCCATAATATTGATATTTTGTGGCATAAATGTACGTTTGTCATAATTATATTTGATTCTGGCATGTGTGGTGCGCCTGAAAACTCCATGTAACATACTTACCCATGTAATCATTGTAATGTGTGCTGGATATGGTGTGTATATAACCTGTTTTCCGAACTTAATCATTATGTTGTCTGCTCGATATGGTGCTTATGGTTATTTAGTGAGTATTTTCCATGGAAGGTAAATCACCCATGGCTTCTATTTGTTATGTAGAAACAACTTTGTCGGTTTGTATTAGATCTGATAGAGAATAAGACCATTGTATGACCAGCTGCTTAGTTGGCCTCCATCAGTCTGTGGTGAGCTACTGTCTGGATATACAAGTGTTCTCTTGTTGTCATTGTTTCTACCGGAAGTTTTCCCTTATATCCTGCACTGCTTTGTTGTCATCGTTCTGTCCCGTCTACTTTCAACTTACTGTCAAGAAGTAGACATCCATTGGTCATTTAAGTAACATGTCATCCATTTGCTCATGATGAATAATGTCGTGTATAATTTACTGTACCTAATCTTAAACAAAAGTAATATGGCACATCCTAGTCAATTTAAGTGCACTCCTCGGAAGAGTCAGCTGGTAAGACAATCAACACCAACACCCAAGAAACTGACATCACCAGAGCCAAACCCCAAGAAAAAGGAAATGGGACATTCCTGATCTTACAACAAATCTTCAACACTTCCATGCTTCATTTGAAATGCAGTGCAATACCATCCTGTATGACCTTTCATGTGGAGAAGTGGATGAAAGGAAAAATGATGTGAAACCTCCTGCTACAGAGAATGGCCTTTATGGCAGTTGCAGCACCTGCTCTCAGTGATATTTACTTGAAGAGTAATGCCTTAACTCAAAAATTAAAGTTTGCACAAAGTCAATTCCCAACTGCAAAATAAGAATGGAATGCCAAACTGAAACAATAGTTTGATAATTTGGTCCAATGTTTAATAAGACAGAAAAAACACGAACAACATAAGTTGATGAGGAAAAGGAACAGGGTTCGGTTACAGAGATGAATGTTCAAGTTTCAAAGGAGCAAGGTTTTAGTGCCGGAGTGCAGGGACACAATTCTGAAGATTTGAAGAATAATGACCAATTGTAGCTGGTCAACAAAGGAAACAGAATGAAAGATGTTTTGGTCTATGACATAATTTGTCTGATATAAAACACATTTGTTCTGATATATGTTAAGTTACATATATAACTCAAAATCACAAAAAAATGTATAATAATTAACAAACATGATTTTAAGATTTATTGTTTTCCTCCTGCCGTTTGATATTGTATACTGTACTAATGTTCTGGTCTGATTATTGATTCATACCACTTTCCTTCCTTTCCTGGACCGATCTGCAGTTTTCTTTCATGTATATCATTTCTGCAAAAGGATTGCCATGAATATTTTACAAATAAATGCCACAATGTATGTTGGCCGCAATTTTCATACTTGTGTTCATTTCTCATATTTATGATCATGTTTTACCTACTTGTAATGTATGGCTTCATTTTATGTAGAAAACAATACATGGTATTGTCTCACATGTATATAATTTCTACCTAAGGATTAGCATGTTTTATAAACAAATGCCACAATGTATGTTAGCTGCATTTTTCATATTTGTTTTCTTTTTATATATGTGTGGTCAATTTTCATATTTGTTTTCATTTTATATATGACTGTGTGGTCAATTTTCATATTTGTTTTCGTTTTGCACTTTTCAGTGATGTATGATTTTATTTTATTTAGAAAACAATACAAGGTATTGTCAATGATGTGGAGTATGGCATCTTGTAGGATATTATTTGTTTGCATTTATTCTGTTGCCCTTCCTTGTTGTAATTTGACCTTTCCCACACACTTACAAAGTTCGTGCACATCACTTAATAAAAAGCATGAGTAGTTTATTGGCATATATCCATCCAGATATTCAAGTTATGAAAGACAAATATAAAGCGTTTCCACCAAAATTATATCTCAGTAATGTATAACATGATTCATCTTAATTTAACATGATTTTGTCTTTTATCATTAATGCAACATTTTATCTCAAAACTAGTCTCATTTTCAACTAACGATATAACATTTTGATAAAGACAAACCATTGTACAGCAACAACATCGTCTTGTAGATATATTTATATATTTTGTCATTAGATATCATGACTTGAGAATAACATTTTGATAAAAACAAACTATACCATTATACAGCAACAACGTAATCTCGTACATATATTCATGAGATTTACATTTGCTTTCTTTTAGGAAACCATTACAAGTGATCAGCTGTCAGTTTCAGATAGTTTAATTTACAGAAGGATTTTCATAGTCGTGCATTTCAAAGTGCTAGTGGAATTGTCAGGATCAACACTAAATCAAGTCCCCCAGATGCAGACGGTGGTGTTTTGAAAGCAGCAACTGTCCCAGCTGGCTTTAAAATCCCAAAACGTTCAGTCACATGCTTGAAAATTCGGAAATAATAAGTAAATCTGTCAAAAGAAAGTGTTTTATGAAAAACTTAATGGTCAAGAAACGTGAAGATGATAGCTGTAAGGCCAAAAAGAAGAGTAGTGAAAGAATTAAATTAATCGAAAGACAAAAGGTGAAGACAGTGCATAAAGGAATTGTGAAAGAAAACGTGAAACTGATTCCTGAAAGACAAAACGTGATGATGCTATACACTTACCCGAATTTCTAATTGGCCATCCTAAAAAATATTATATCATCTGATATATTATATCAATAAATCTTAGACTGTATTATTTGTTCATTCCACGCACTAATTTATCGATTTCCGGAAAGAAATGGCGTATTCATGTACAAAATCATCCATGCGTAACGCTTGTTGCCAAATTGCTTTTTTGCACGTTGGCGTCGTGCACAGCTTGGAATAGTATCGTATTTGGTATGAATTTGTTCCCTGTTGATTGACTTTTCCTAAAACGCTATAATTTGTGAGAATGAGCAATGTGAAACGCGCTCACGAGGTCAGATGCATGCATACATTGAACGAATTTCTGATTGGCCACGTGTTTTTATAATTTAGTTTAAAAAACACTTTTAGAAGAATACAAATAATCGAAACCCCAATACTGTCCCATTTTATTGATAGAAAATATGTTTCTCACAGTAATTCGAGCTAAACACCAAGTTATTATAAATATCGCTTTGACGTTTTGACGTACATGTCTGGATTTTGGTGCTGGTACTCGTCATTCTAACGGCCTCAGCGCGCCCCACATTATTTATTCTCGCCAGTATCAATGCTTTTCATTAAGCCGATCGACAGAGAATACATTTTGACTAATTTCAAAAATCAAACATGTCGGGCACGTGAACCACGTGCACGTAAGCCATTTGCATTAACTGTTCCACATGGATGATTTTATACATGCATGCGTAATTTATTTCTTAAAATCGATAGATAAGTGCATGTAATGAAAATAACCACAATTTTAGAAACATTGATTGAATATAGTGAAGATAGTGTTACAGAATTTTAGAATTCAATAGAGAGACAACTCGTAGAAAAGACAAACGAACAGATGCTGATAAGACAATTGCATCCGACAACACACATGAATCTCAAACTACTGACAATCCTAACATAGACGAAGAGGATAAGTGGAGTGAAGTGTATGAAAATGAAATCACATCAGGTATGATCCGCAGACGATTGTATTTTACGGTGATTAATAAAAAATACCAGTGCAAAAACATTTTGAGGGCTTAATTTAACAACTCTGAGTTATTTTTGACTGACACTCGTAAATACAAATTCAACATTGATATAAAACAGTTGCTGTGGCATAGCTATGTCATAAGTAGGTTGCTTTTGGTTTGAAAACATTAAAACCGTGAGCAACATGAGCAGTATCAGTATACAACTCAAGCAGAATCTAGAAAATATCACCGACGTACTCGAGCAGTATCCATTTGATGACACCAGGGGCTATTGTTTTTTTTAGAAATATACAGATGCCGGTGAATATATCGTTGCGAAATAATATGCTACTACATGTATTAGTATTTTAATTATTTTTTCTCTATTAAACTGTGGAATATTTCACGCATTTATCAAATTAAAAACCTGATGTGACGTTTCTGGTCGGAAATTCTACGTATCCGTGTCATATAGACATTTCATATAGACACGAACTAAATGAAACATACAACACATGCATTACCTCTCCAGCGCCTTTATTTTTCCGACAGCCTAAGAGTATTCAGCTTGACAAAGATTATTAGGGTACAAGAGGTGCATATTGGACAGCATTATTTAACGGCGGAATTCCGCCTAAATGTACAACAGATCGCCTGGAACGTTAACCAAAGGAGACAAGTGAAATGTTGATGCTGGGCATCAAAGATGCCGCTAGTTCTTTTTAAGTAAATCTTTTTATTTAGTAAAAGGTATTGGTAGAAACTTGTAAACAAACTAAAATTCCGGCGTGATGTGTGATGCACAAGGGAAGTTATTCTCATGTGTTGAGTGTACGCTGCAAAAACTTAAGATTGCTGAAAATGGGTATTTTTCACTAATTCAAGGGCAATAACTGTGGTTGTACTAAATTGAAAGGGGAGTGAAACCCCAGGTGCACTAGAGTACATGCTGTCAAACATTTCTATAAAGGTTTCATGATCCTAGGTCAAATACTTTTTGAGTAGCATGTGAAACAAGTCAAAAATGGCTATTTTACACCATTTCAATGGCTAATAACTCTGGATGTACTAAACTGAAAGGGGAGTGAAACCCCAGGTGTAGAGAAAACATCCTGACCATTTCTGTGAAGGTTTCATGACTCTATGTCGTGTACTTTGAGTACCGTGCGACATAAGGAAAGCGGCCAATTTTTTCTGTTTCAAGGGCCATTACTCCGTCAAAATTGGTTGAATCATAAAACCCTGATAATATGCACCAGGTCACATGATGACAATCATTCTCTGAAAGTTTGGTTGAAATCTATGAAGAAATGTAGGAGGAGTTGTGCACAGAAGAAATTGTTAAGGCCCGCCGACATTCAGCAATCTAATAACCAGAGTTTTCCTTTGGAAAACCTGGTTAAAAACTTGAAGGCAGTGAAACACCAGGAAAGAATAGAAAACATGAAAACATTCTATTTTCTATTGAAATATTTATTCAAATGAACATAACATGTTTTAGAAATATGAGCACCATTATAATATTGATTAATGCTTCACAGATGGCATTTAGCATGTTTCATAAAATAACAAAGTGTATTCCAATAACGTGGTATAGCCTGACAACGTGAAACTGACACTAAAGGACATTGTTATTTCGTGGTTTGTGAGCTTGATAAGTAAATTTATTGCGAATTAATACGTTCAACATAGTTTAAAATATGCATAGAACTAGTTCCATTTGGCAGGAGTATAGGAGCGCATATGAATATTTTGTAAATAAGAAGTGTCAGTTCAATGTTGGCAAGCTATATTTACCCGTTTAAATTTTGGCAAAACAAACTATTCTGACATACATAAATAAAGAAACATAGAGATTAAAAAAACACTTGCATTTATCAAATTTAGATTAAGACAAAACCTAAGAACTGGAAAAAATCGAAAATCATAACTAAAAAATATCTGACAGACATGAAAGTATTTAACATGTTCCATAAAAGTTCGAAAGGAAAATCGCCGCTCCGCGCAAATAGTTTTTTTTTACTTTTTAATAGCCCCTGCTAAGACCCGCAAATTGCAACATATGTAGCCGTTATATAAACACCCGTTCCGAACTGATTTGGACTTTAGTACCTACCGAACATTTATCATCCTATTTTACCCCTGACGGGCGAGTCCAACAGCGTTATAACCAATCAAATCTTGTATCCTCCTGGGACTTGGACTTTAGTACCTACCGAACATTTATCATCCTATTTTACCCCTGACGGGCGAGTCCAACAGCGTCATAACCAATCAAATCTTGTATCCTCCTGGGACATCTGCTTGCACCCTTTCATACTCGATGCCGCCTCCTGGCGGCATCGAACAAGGGTAGAAACTGTGTGTTTGGTGATTGAACGTTGCAGATCGGCTTCTTGGCAGTGCGTAATGAACAAATACGAGGGTCATTCAATATATTCGTAGACAATCGTTCTCATTTTATTATATTTGTGTTTAGATATTTTTTTCTTATATCATTATAAACATTTATCTATTACCTACCGTAGATACAAATTAATCTTTAATTATGCAACATAGTAGCATGTCAGAAGCCGTCGTATTACCATAGTAACGCGCTACCACCCCGACCGTCATAACGTACCGTTTTTACTAGTTTAACTTGTGATGAATTCCGAAATAATTCATTTACATTCCAATATGTTTGCCAGATTATTGCAAGATATTATCACAATATTTGGTGAAATTATTAAGTTGTTTAGACGTTTGACGTTGACTTGAGAAGTATTTGATCTATGCCTGTCACGTTATCATTTACGTGAAAATCCCGATGAATTTACGCAAGGATATTCATGCAACTATTAAATTGTGCACTTATCTTCGAAATACACAACAAACACACATAAGCTGCTAATGAGAGCAAACGGAGAACATGCAATATTCAGTGTCCTTGTGCTTTAGTGACAAAATCACATTTCTGAAGAGCAGCATGGTATTAAAAATGATAGAGGGATCGAACGAAATTGGCAAAAGTAGGGACGTTTGAGGAAACGCCAGTCAAAATTTGCGAGGTTTGAATACATAAAATGTTGTAGTAGATCTATTTAATAATATATAACTTAAACATTTGTGTTCAATTCCAAATTAATGACATAATTCAATTTCGGGTTTACCATTTGAAAAATAGCAAAGACGTAACGCACGCAACTGAGTACGTTCGTAATTTCGTACACTCGTTGCAAAACAGTAGTTGATACTTCTTTCTATTTCACTCGATACATTACATATCATATACTAAACTATTCATTATTAAATTGTCTACATTGTCATTATAATTTGAGTTCATGTAGAATTGTATGTAGCCGTAGAATTGGAGACAATGCCCGACAGATGTACAAAAACCCGTGTGCAATTTGTAACACAAAATATTGGTCGTCGGCATAAAATAATAGCCGTTTTATTCAAAATGTCATTAAATTTGTGGGATACTTCACTGAGTGACACCAGAAGTGACGTGTTTTAACATACTATCGTGAAAAATCACGAGTGCAAAAAATAAAAAAGTTAAATAATAAACTGGTAACACGAAAAAAGTGCAAATTTGCAAAAATTGCTGAACATTTTCCGAAGACGCATGATTAGTACGCAATTATTTTTTCATTTTTATAAATAAAATTAATATGATTTCGTTTTTAAAATATTATTTTTGTTTTATTATACATAATAAAATCCCAATGCATTCTAGCCAATACTTATCGAGATTATTAGAATGAAATATGTGGAGGAAAATTGTCCTACTCGCTCGTTTTAGCGATACATTGTGACACAGACCATTTTCGAAACTTAATAATTTTATTATAAGTCATACAACGTACAATTAAAATAAAATTTGAAATATTATCAGAGTGAAATTTTTACTTTTACAAATTCTTTACGATTGATCTTAAAATAAGTCCGACACACTTGATTCAATGTGTGGAGGAAGATTGTCCTACGGCGCAATTTTGCGACGTTTTGGACGTTTTATGCAACGCGAGTTTTTATAGTGGACGAACTACATGACCAAAATAATTATTTTGAGCGATATTATGCATAGGCATGCAATGCATTTTGTACCCGTATATTCTAGAACAATGTGGTGTTTTGTTTTTCATAAAACAGTACATAGATAAGTGTATTAGGGGTTGAATACGTGAGTGAGTAAGATACTTGTCAGATAGACAACGAGTGATACAAGTGAATAAGCGTTAAATTGAACAAGCGGGAGAAATTGCTACCAAAAGACACCCAATATTTTTAATTAAAAACGATGTTATTGACAGATAAATGTATTGTAGTTTTCGACATTGTAAACATTTGCAGAATTAAACAGTAATTTATTAAATCGGGAGTAAATTGCTGAGGCAAAAATGCTCAGTTGGACATAGGCGTTAGTGGTCTCGTCAAGAAAATAGCCGGATATTTAGTGAGCTCGCAAAGTGACAACAATGTTCAAAAATATTTATAGTGCGCCCAGGATAATTCGAAAGACGGTACAATTTGATATAGGCAACGAAAGTGGATTACTCAAATATGCACGATTTATCGGCGTTATTTCAGTCCACAGCTTACCGATTTAACAACAATAGGCTAAACCGGTCAATGTTTATAATATAACCGGATGTATATATTATAACGCTGTTGTCACGGATACTGATGTGACGTTTTAAACATGTCGTTTTGTGTAGCCTGATTTTCGACGCATTTCATGACGTCGGCGCACTTTTCGACATGACGTTACACTCGGAATATCGATATTCCATTTTGTCCTTTTACTCAATTATACACCAATACTGATCTCAGATAAGAGCATGTCAGCCAAGTATATAAAAGTAAGGTTGTCTTGCGAAAATTAATCTGTTTTTAAAAATGGTATAAAACATGTAGCGATGAGAGTTGAATGATGCTAATATCGGTAGGGTAAACTTCATGTACTATATGTGATTATCGGCGTTGGAATGAATGAATTTGTCAAATCTTTCATCAACTGATCGTACTTTTTTTTAAGAAAAGACTATTTAGTAAAAACTAAGTATTCTGGTTGACAATAGAACAGTTCTATCCAAGTTTGTGAGTTTTGGCTTCTTTAGACGATCAAAAAGTGGCAAAAATGTTGATGTTTCATGACCTCGTAACGTCATAAAAGTGCACCGAGTGGCTGTTGGTCATCTTTTAAATCTTTAGAATATTTTATTGAAATTATCATTTATGCAACTTTTTAGCTCACGTGAGCTTTTGTGAT
Organism: Spisula subtruncata; assembly: GCA_963678985.1. NCBI lineage: Eukaryota > Metazoa > Mollusca > Bivalvia > Venerida > Mactridae > Spisula > Spisula subtruncata. The sequence goes on from OY787661.1 coordinate 26,001,865, forward strand.
CACTATTCGTCCGTCGTCCGTCCGTCCGTCGTCCGTCAACAATTGGCTTGTGTACACTCTAGAGGCAAAAGTTTTGATCAAATCTTCATGAAACTTGATCAAAATGTTGTTCTTCATGAAGTCTAGGCCAAGTTCGAAACTGGGTCATGTTGGGTCAAAAACTAGGTCACTAGGTCAAATCTTAGAAAAATCTTGTGTACACCCTAGAGGTCACCAATTTGTTCCAATCTTCATGAAACCTGGTCAGAAGGTTGTTCTCTATGAAATCTAGGACAAGTTCGAAACTGGGTCATGCGGGGTCAAAAACTAGGTCACTAGGTCAAATCTTATAAAAACTTGTGTACACCGTAGAGGTCACCAATTTGATTCAATCTTCATGAAACTTAGTCAGAATGTTGTTCTCGATGAAATCTTGGCCAAGTTCGAAACTGGGTCATGTGGGGTCATAGGCCAAGTTTGAAACTGGGTCATGTGGGGTAAAAACTAGGTCACTAGGTCAAATCTTAGAAAAATATTGTGTTCACTATAGGGGTCTCCTTTTTGATCCAACCATCATGACACTTGGTCAGAATGTTGTTCTCTATGAAATCTAGGACAAGTTCAAAAACTGGGTCATGTGGGGTCAAAAACTAGGTCACTAGGTCAAATCTTAGAAAAACTTTGTGCTCATTCCAGAGAAACTTGGTCAGAATGTTGTTCTCTATGGAATCTAGGCCAAGATCAAAACTGGGTCATGTGAGGTCAAAAACTAGGTCACTAGACCAAATCTTAGAAAAATATTGTGTTCACTATAGGGGTCACCTTTTTGATCCAATCATCATGAAACTTGGTCAGAATGTTTTCTCTATGGAATCTAGGCCAAGTGCAAAACTGGGTCATGTGAGGTCAAAAACTAGGTCACTAGGTCAAATCTTAGAAAAACTTTGTGCTCATTCCAGAGGTCGTGGTTTTGATCCAATCATCATGAAACTTGATCAGAATGTTGTTCTCTATGAACTATAGGCCAAGTTTGAAACTGGGTCATGTTGGGTCAAAAACTATGTCACTAGGTCAACTCTTAGAAAAACCTAGTGTTCACACCAGAAGTCTCAATTTTGACCGTATCTTCATGGAACTTGGTCAGAATGTTGTTCTCTATGGAATCTAGACCAAGATTGAAACTGGGTCATATGGGGTCAAAAACTAGGTCACTAGATCAAATCTTAGAAAAACCTTGTGTCCACTCCAGAGGTCGTGGTTTTGATCCAATTATCATGAAACTAAATCAGAATGTTGTTCTTAATGAAATCTAGGCCATGTTTGAAACTGTGTCATGTGGAGTCCAAAAATCGGTCACTAGGTCAAATCTTAGAAAAATATTGTGTTCACTATAGGGGTCAACGTTTTGATCCAATACTTATGAAATTTATATGGTCAGAATGTAGATTGTACTGATACCTAGACCAATGTGCAACAGGTGAGCGCCCTAGGGCCTTTCAGACCTTTTCGACAGTGAACCTGTGTAAATCAGCTTACTCTAGATAGTGCAGTTCATTATTCTCCTTGGTTTGAGTGGTTGGTTTCAAAGAGGATACGTATGTTCTTTACCCCTGCCATGAGGTTGACAGATTGTTCTGAGCTGATTTCTATGACCGTGTTGGGTAAAAGTATGTCGAGGGAAGGTGTTGCCTGTATCATGCCAGTTTCCCAGTCTGGTAAGTTAATATCGCCTGCTAGCCTTTATTGTCGATGTTGGGTACACAGGGTGGATTTGGTTGATCGCTTCCATGTACCTTCGTTGCTGGTGGTAGTGGGTCACTGCTGAGTGACAGGTAGGTTGATCCAAAGGTGAGAGGATCGATTCCGTGGCATATGAATGGTGCTAATGGTGAACTCGGTGTATGTGCCGAGTTTGATGCCGAGTGTGTGCAAATGTTTGATGGCAATGTGTAAATAAACATGTATAAATATGTATAAAGGATACCTTATACATATACGAGGGGGTATCAAAAAGTTCGTGGACTGACCCGTTCATTTGAATATGCGTTATGCGATTGAATTATTTATTTAATCATCTTAAAATACATTAAATTCTGTAATAAAAAAATAACAGTTGATTAAATGATAATATCAATAAAAAATTCTAACGATTTAAAAGATGACCAACAGCCACCCGGTGCACTTTTAAGACGTCACGACATCTATCTGTCTCTATCTCCCGTTTACCGGTAAACCGACATCACGAAACGTCAAAACTCCTGCCACTTTTCGATCGTGTAAAGAATCCAAAACTCACAAACCTGGATTGAACTGTTCTATTGCCCACCAGAATACTTAGTTTTTACTAAATAGTCTTTTATTCATAAAAATCTGACACATTCATTTATACCAGCGCCGAAAATCACACAGAACATGAAGTCTACCCTACCGATATTAGCAACATTGAACTCTCATCACTACATCTTTAATACCATTTAAACAGTGTAATATTCGCAAGACAATCTTACTTTTATATCTTGGGCGACATGCTCTTATCTGAGATCAGTATTGGTGTATAATTGAGTAAAAAGGCAAACTGCAACGGACGATCGATAGTCCAAGTGTAACGTCATGTCAAAAAGTGCGTCGACGTCACGAAATGCGACGAAAATCGGGCTACACAAAACGACATGTTTATAACGTCACATCAGTATCCTTGACTACAGCGCTATAATACATATACCAGGATGATGTTACATTCTTAATGTTTATTTCGACGGTTTTAAATTTCGAATCGGATGACAATTCACAGAATTATAGGTATATGTGGGAGGTCGAAGTGAATGATATTTTTAAAATTCGCCGCTGAATTAACTGAATTCGGTCAAAAACTTAACATATGGCAGGCACAGTCCGCGAACTTTTTGATACCCCCTCGTACATGTACGTATATACCGTACCAAGTTAATTACCAACCCAACACTGATATAATAGGATAATCAGTCTGGTGGTATTCAATATTGATCTTACCTGACTAAAGGATAAGGACAACCAACCATATCACACCATAGTAAGTTTTTGATCAGTAACATGCGATGTAACAGTGTGGCTATCCTCATTCTCCAATTAAATATGGTCAAATACGGCTCCTTGTTGAACATACAAACAATGTACATGGTTGGTTATCATCTTGGAAGTCAATTCAAATAAACATTAAGCAGAAGTTTTTTAATGTTACAGTAGTTAAATAGATATATAAATTGTGACATATAGGTGTGTTCACAAATTCGATTACGAATTATAAATGCAACTTTCCAGTTTGACATACCTATGTGGATGGCCATTTTGTCACAATTTTGATTTCAGCCTTCATTTATGCCATTTTTATCACCATGATTGTAGAAAATAATTAGTTATTTGTACAGCGTATTTAAGTAGTAATTATGTTTGCACAACTTACACTCCTACCGATCACTTAATATTAATTTGTAACTTCTATGGACCACTGACACAAAATCTTACTAGTATTTGATTTGGAAAGCCATCTTGGCCGCCATTTTGAATCCGATAATGGTTCCATATTTTAAAATCAAAGATTTATCTGGGTATTAGATACATTTTACAGTTCAACTATTTATTTTACACCACCTGTCCTAATAAAGTGATTAAAACCATTTCCCCCCAAACAACTTGTCATTTTAGCCGCCATTTTGATTCCAGCATTCACGGGTGCCATCTTACATTCACTAAATCATTACATAATATAAAATATCTAACAATAATTATGTTTAAAACATCTAAACTACAGAAAAAATCGGCAAATAGCAATTTGTAACTAATTTCAGGTGCCTCTAATTGTTTTTCTAATTTTGGCGGCCATCTCGGACGCCATCTTGATTTTCACAAAACGCTCAAATGTGCATCATTTATATTCTTCAATTACAACATATTCCATAACAGAAAAAAAAAATTTTGCTGTACAACCCAATGTCGGTGTACACCGGGTCTAATCTAAATACCCCATTTATAGACCTGACAATTACATGAAGTAAACTTTCAGTTATCCTTTATTCCTGACCAATGAAGGATTGCTAAATGAAAATATGTCAATGTGATGTTTATTATGGACGCCTAGAGTCAATCTCTACATATAACAATCAACAAATAATCAAATTCCAACTTTGGTCCGATTTGAAAGAGAAAAATTAAAGACAACAATTGAAAAATATCATAATTTCCTTAAAAAATAAGTAATTATGAATTATTAACCTTATTTTAATATTTAAATGTAATTACCAGATGTGCGGTTCAATTTCAAACATTTTAAGACATATTTCAAGCGGATAACCCTCGTGAGTAAGGAATGATTGAAGTTTTCCCAAACCATATGACTGCTCAAAATAATGGCGGCCATCATTAAAGATGGCCGCTAAAAAGTCATTTGGCAAAATGACCCGCAAGTCCAACAACTGATTTCGGACATCGTAGATATCAAGCTAACCGAAAATCATTGTTGGATCTGTTCACCTCTTTTGTAATGGATTGTCAATGGGACATGGACTATATTGGATAAATGCATGTTTTGTGATTGTTCATGCTTAACTTCATTGTTAGCAATTTGTTACAACCACACTTGGCGATGGATTGTGTTTACAATAAAGCTGTTAATTCCTGACTTGATAGATTATTCTGCTTGGCCTACATAGTATTATATAAATCAATGTCAGTTCATATATGTAACACTTTTTCTATATACCACAGAAAAGTGTTGTATATGGGATTATCCAACACTTTTCTGCTCTTTGAATTAAGGTGGCAGGGGATATATTGGGGTGATGGGGTCCCTCAAAATATCAAATCTTTAGTGTAGGGCTTATTTATGGGCACCAAAAATTAAATTGGTATTTTAAAGACCCAATTCTGTATTTATTTTGTACAAAGAAGGTGTTTAATATTTTGAAAAATCATAGAAACTAAATATCAGTTGGCTCTAAAGGATTTGTAGCTCTTCAAAATGGAAGTTACCACCACTGGCGGAAGTTCAAATTTAGCGTCGTTAGAAACCGCGAAAAACTTTGACAGCAAATAGCAAATTCAGCAGGTATGGGAGACACTTTTCTTGCTGAATTAACCTAGCTCAGACATGCTATTTATGTAGATGTTATTTTCTATTTATGTTGCATAGGCCCTGAGACTGACACATAAATACTTTCTTGTCTTATTTGCTGTTTTCAAGAAATCCGCTTGACTGTTTGCGGCCTGTCGGAACCTCAAAATTGGCCAATAATATATCCCCTGCCCCCTGATTGGTTAGTTACAGTTGTTGTAACGTTAATGTAACGTTAATGTTTACGTAGTGTTATAAGAGGTGTTGATTCACGATGGATTTACCAGTTATACTGGATCTATCATTTATTCGTATTGGATTTAAACATCACATTCGGGATATCAGATGTGAGTGCAGCAGTACTAGTGCTGGAATCTACCTGAAGAAATGAAAAGAAGCGGTAAATTTGTCATATTGTCAATCTGGACCACTTGAGTTCGTATATTCTGCGTTCCTAACATACTGAAGAACTAATCACACGGTAGAATGACATCTTCCAAACCGATTATGTTCTGACAAACATGTAAGTGTTGCTTGTATTACAGATCCGCCATTTTAGTGTTTGCATCGGCGATATACATGTATTCTACGTTCACTTACAATGCACAACACCATGGATGGCCCATGTTTGATATTGCCAGTGTCATAGATTTGGAAATGTCATATGTGCGTGATTTGGTTGATTACGGAACTTACTTACTAAAAGGAAAGAACACTTCGAGGTTATTGTCATATATGTCTCACAGGGAGACGGTAATTTTGCTTAATAAATCTTATTATTGCATTAATTACCGCCGTTGTCTCAAGAGTGATCAATATAACCCCTGGCCGCCGATTGTCGTCAGGAAAAATGTAATGGTGTTAACTATTTATCTGCTGTCGAAATTACAAGTCCACAAAAGAGAATGAGATTGTCGCCATGTGACGTTAGACAATCTAAGTTACATTTAAGGATCGTGATTTATCATGCCAGCTAGCTGTGTACTGATTACAAGGAGTAAACATGAACACAAGTCAGAGCATATTAAAATGAATCGGTTGTAAATATATATATGAGCCGTTCTCCAGGAAAACCGGGCTTATTGACACTGCATTGAAATTATGCAATAAGATTTGAAAAATGTCTAAAATGAGAAAAAACTCGTGTCCTTTGATTTCATATTTAAGTAATTGGATAGTATAATACTATCCATTAGCTTCAAGATTTCTTTAACATTGTGTTAAAATAACTTCTGTCGTTGCTATGGTGATCGTTTTCTAAACAGTACTGATATCAAGGAAAACAAGGGTTAAGTGGCTAAAAACACTTGAAATTTTTCTCTGTAAGCAAACACTCACGAATTGGAAACATTCTATTAAAATAAGAATATGATTCTATAATGTTCCACAATTTTAAAAGTTACGTCAAAAATTATCAGACACTGGATCTTTGAAATGTCAGTTGACGTTACGTCAAAAACGCAGTGAATGACGTTCGCGACGTCACTCAAAAAGTGGGCGGTAGTGATTGGTTTAAAAATTCTATAACTTTGTACGTGTTTGGAATAATGTGTTCAAATTTTCAGAATCTGTTCACAAGAGTCTCTTCTTTCCAACCATATATTCATCAACATTTTCACAATTTTGTCACTAAGCCCGGTTTTCCTGGAGAACGGCTCATATCTTACGTATAATGAATACGTGTTATTAGTAGCATACTCATGTATATACCGTACAAAAGGTTAGAGTCTATATCAATTAAGCATGTATAATGAGTTGTTTTTGGATGTCAACATTTATTAAGCGAGTCAAGAAAACACGAACCTTTGTCGAGCTCTTCATAATTTGTTTTTTTATGAGTTTAAGAAATGATGATCCTAAAACAATATAGAATAATAATTACCGAGTCAAAAAAGTGAAGAATAACGAATATAACTTAACAGCGTTTCCCTTTCGCAATCGAATGTTCGAATCTCAACGGAAGCTGGGTTAAATCTGATGCGGCCGATTGGTAAGCCTCTCCTGGAGGATTTTTCTTGTGCCACTACATTCGCCAAAAGAAAAAAAGTGTCGCCACTTATGCGCCGCTTGGGCCAAATTTCAAGATTTTAGCTAATAATAAGGCTGTATTTTACTTTCAATGTATTTAATTTCAGTTTTTCTAATATTATGTGTTCATGGTCCTGTATTATCTATTTAATATCCATATATTTCTCTTAAATGCAATCTTTTTTCCAAATGTAAAATCTGTTGGATATGAAATACAGTTATATTTTCGGTTTTTATTTGTTTGGGTCGTCAGACCAAACAAATATATATACCACTTTTCAGAAACCACTCATCCTTAGTTACGTTATTTAAATATAAATAGTCCGTCACAATGTAGTTCCAGATATCAAGAACTAATGATAGACTCGTTAAATGCAAAAGTATAAAAGAAATACATCAAATAATACAAACATTCATTTTTATACAAATCAAGTATCGAGTAGAAAGCAAAGCTTGTTTATAAACTTGTTTTATCAGCATACAATATCCTTACGCTAGATTCTTAAATAGATGCCTTGCAAAATTAGAGGTCAAAACTAGGTCAGTCATGAATAATTCAGTGGAGGCAGAAAGCTCTCTGCTGCTGATAAGCCTCCAGTAGTGTAAACAGTATAGTATGGCGTACATTTAGGGTCAATTTAATTTAGGGCAGCCCTAACCTAGTGTAGCAGGTGTAAAATGTATACAGTTATACTAATCAATACATATCATTACATAATTGTTGATCATTGCTTATTCTAGAGATAAATAATTTAACAAGATGGTACAAAGTTGCTCTGCTTTTGGGTGTTCAAATAGACAGAACAGAGAAAAACAAATATCTTTACATAGATTCCCTAAGTATCCATTGCGGAGACATAATGCATGGATAAATTTAGATATAACACTATAATTATCGTTACGCTAAACTCTCAAATAGTGTTGCTTTATCCTATTCTACACACTGACTGTCTTACCAACAGGAGGTGTTATTGTCAATAATGTGTTAACTGACCATAGTTATGTATTCTTTTTATGGTTCAAACTAAAGAAGACGGCCCGTCCACTAACGACTACATAAATACGGCCGTTATTTACAATGTAATGCGTATTTTAATTGAAAAATCATTATGCACTAACTTAATTAATGAACTGTTGTTAGATTAAAGAACTCAATGTAATTTATGAGCTCAGCATAATTTGAACTAGGGGAATTAAGAAATTTAAGCTGTATTTTTCACAATCTCATTTGTTTTAAATATCATAAAATGCCAGAACTGATGAAGATAAGTCACCATCAGTAGATGAAGTGCTGTTGCTCCGTATGCTCGATTGTAATAAATAAAGATCATAGTGGTCTTATACATGGTACAAGAATGTTGTAGGCTGTCATTGAAACGTACTTGTCTCACAAATGATATTCATTTAATGTGCATTTGTTTATCTCTGTCATACTATAATGGAATTATTGATTAGTATTATACTAGTCGCACAAATAATAGTATTGTCTGTTCAAACAAACTTAATAAATTAACCTATTGATAAAACAGCACTGTGCAACTCCTGTAGCGATTATAGCATACACACCTTCATTCATGTCGTGTTTTTATAGTCACAAAGTTACATTACTTAGTATAAAAATAAAGAGCATGTTAATTGTATATAATTTGATCATATACCTAGATCAAGACCGAGTGGTTAGAACATCCGCATTGTTCTGCAGTTAATTGACATTTTCAATATTTCAAACCCAAATAAATTCAGTGCCTTCAGCGCTTTGATTGTTTATGTGTTAATTTCATACATGTACTTATTCATTGCTATTGTTGGAGGGAAACATTTTCACATAATAGATCTTCCAATAAGAGAGAGAGAGAGAGAGAGAGAGAGAGGGGAGGGTGTTGCTAGTGTTCACAGAAGGCCTTTGTCAGTTTGACAAGGCCTTCTTCCATGTTGAAACATTTCAGTCTACAGTACAATTCATAGGCACTCATGATTACCGACTCCTATGAAATGATTCGTTAAAATCAATTAAGTTTTGACAGTTGTCAATTTGGTTTTTGGATGTTTGTCTATTATAAACCTACATTTTAACAACTGCTCTACTGTGCTTCTGACTGCTTTGTAGCCAGCCTGCTGCTCAGAAGTACTAATTCTGCTTTATGCAGCTATCTGTCCAGTATTACTTTGAGCATGATCATGGTGGGGTGGTTGAGGAGACCGTCTAATGTCTGTCTTTGATAGCAATTGGAAGCAATTGTATGCAAAAATTGTGATTATTTATACATATTCATCAATATTCATAAATTTGCAAAAGGGGTATTTAACACAAAAAAGAACGAATCAAACACATAGGGTTGCTCATTACAATCATTTTGACACCATTTTGGCCCATTTACATAAAAAATTGACCTATATATTTACATTTTGAATCCAAGATGGCCGCTAAAATATTGACGTGAAAATTTAAGGGAAACACTTTACAAGTTACAAAATAAAAAATAAGAGTACAGGAAAGTTTCGAACTCCTTTGACAGCGACTTATTTAGGTTCGTTGTCATTTGTAATTAGTTCTTCTTATACATGCCTGCACTATCTCATATGTCGTCTTTGTCTGATCGCATAATGGAAATACTACAATGTGCATTTCTGGTATCAAAAAGTCATCCTTGTCAACACAATGCCAGTTCATTCCAATAGATAATTATTTCCCAAGAGATATATGTACTGGCCTTTCTCAGAATTTTGACGATATAGCTTTATACTGATTGATGACAATGGCATTGAGTCTCACGAGACATAGTGCTGCATCATAAATTCTAGGCTATCGAAATGGCTTCCGTGCCAGTAAATCGGCTATAAAGTATATATAAACTCTACATAAAATTTAGATGGAATTTCACCGAGGTAATATCTCATTTAGAGAAGGAAGAACCATGTAAATGAGAAGCCCCTACAGTTAATACTAAAGAAATATTGAAGAGTGCCTTGTATACTCATCATGTGATTTGTCTGCTTGTCAAGTGTAAATCGATTGCAGACAAAACGTACTAAAAAGGTATGAGGAAATCAGACTAAACGTCGAGTATAAATGCCTTCGACAGAGTATGTTTTAAAGACAAATTGCTTTTGAAATAACCTTTCTCTCTTATATTTATAAACTATCATATCTCATTATTTCGTAACGCGTCATAATTGTGCCATTGATGTCATTACAATTATATTCTAAGCATTAAATAAAGATGATAAAACTGAACACAATCGCACCTGTACGAATACCTATGCGCAACCGCACCTGTACGAATACCTATGCACAACCGCACCTGTACGAATATCTGTACACCACCGCACCTGTACGAATACCTATACACCACCGCACCTGTACGAATATCTATACACCACTGCACCTGTACGAATATCTATACACCACCGCACCTGTACGAATATCTATACACCACCTCACCTGTACGAATATCTATACACCACCGCACCTGTACGAATATCTATACACCACCGCACCTGTACGAATATCTATACACCACCGCACCTGTACGAATATCTATACACCACCGCACCTGTACGAATATCTATACACCACCTCACCTGTACGAATATCTATACACCACCGCACCTGTACGAATATCTATACACCACCGCACCTGTACGAATATCTATACACCACTGCACCTGTACGAATATCTATACACCACCGCACCTGTACGAATATCTATACACAACTGCACCTGTACGAATATCTATACACCACCGCACCTGTACGAATATCTATATACACTTTCGCACACTCCTAACGTAACACCAATATTTTTCACAATTGTTCAGTTGTTTATGAAGGGATTTGATTCAAATTCGGCATTTGCAAACATACATATCTTTTTGTTATTATTGTGATTTTGTATAAAAAATCAAACCAAGCCAAGTTAACAATACTATCCAACAATCAACATCATTGTAAATTGAAAAGTCACAGACATAAGACATGACAAATGTTAAAATACTGGGTGGTTTGTTTTTACTAAAAGGTTTATCACAAGTTTTTACACCCGGACATCGTTAATGTTTCTTAGCACCTGTAATGTATATGCATGTCATTGTGATGCATTTATACATCTGCAACATCGATAAATCATATTTCCTGATCAATATTTGGGTTGCGTTCAAAAATTCCTAAACGATGACCTGTTTTTGCAGGTTTTGTAGGGTTGGTTTTCGTCTCATTGGTAGCATACACATCTCATTTCAGCTAGTTAAAACTAATTTTCAAATTCGAAGACTTCGATGATAGTGGCATCTTTTTATGCTGTTGTTCTGCAGTATTGCCTGTGTTTTACTTGCTATGATACCCACAGCTCCGTCAATGCAGTTTTTCGCGTGTCGCCAATTTGTGACTTTTCATTTTAGCTGGAAGGTATATAAAGAGTATTAGTGCATTCACAGCCAAATTGTCAACCAGATCCATTTACTAATAGTCGTGAAATTATGAAAAATATAGGTGTTGCGTTGGGAGTGTGCGTAAGTGTATGTATTATAGTTATATTAAACTGAATGATAAGGCTATTGCAACAAGATGAAATGATCCTCCAAAGTACGTCTGTTATTTCCAATCAGGATTCATTCGAATTTCAACACGTATTACTTTATTATATCTTCCATGCACGTTTTCTTTCACGTAACGATACTTGACTACTTTCAGAATGGCGGCTCAAGAAGCAGACGACACAGATTTTACAAATGGTGTGCATAAACTTGGAATGAGGGTTTTAAGCATGCCTTTCCTAATTTTTAGGGTTTCGAGAAAAATCACTTCTTAAAAAATAATAAGTACGGCCTTATAATTCTATTATTGGATTAATTGATCTTAAAAGTAATAAGTAAGTTGAAGCCTTTTAGGTCATTACGTATATGGTACAAGAGGATACTTGCCTTTAAATGGGTTTAAATGTGTTAGTCAAGGCACTGTTCCATGCACTTTTGTGAAATTATTTTTGAAATAAAATTGTTTTTTTAACAAGAGCCATGATCACATGACCATCCCCAACCGAAGGAACTTGCTTGTGTATGGGAGCATTTGTTTTCGATAGCAGAATCATTACTCTAAATAAAATGTGTTGTGATATGAAAAGAAGAAGATCAATAAAATGAGATGGTCAAAGCTGAACTAAATCGCATTAAGTCAATTTCTAGTATAGTTGAAAGAGAAATTGATACAAAAATATATATATGAAAATGAAAGAAGGAGGGGCGGGGGTGGTAATTAAATTAAAAACATGACAAAATTACTGTTTTTGATAAAAGAATTCTCCTCAATGTCAAACTGAATTATTCTCGATGTCATCTTCAAATAACATTTTTGCTAAAATATATGAAGGTAGATAATTCAAAACTGAAGATAGGTAAAATTAGGGTCGTTTACTTGGTCAATGCACTTCTCCAAGTTGCCATGTATTTGTATTTAAAATTGTACCGTTTGGTGATAAGTTCTGGGCAAAAACACAATAATGAAAATATGTAAAGGGAGATAATAATATCATAAAGATATATAGAATTATGTGTCTTTGTCACTGCACTTCTCCAAATTGTCATCTATTATTATTTTAAGTTTGAAGTCAATATATTAAATGGTTTGCAAGATATGCTCCGGACACATGACACGTGATTATGAAACTACTAAAGGGAAGATAATTCAAAAAGTAAGCCGGACTGAGTGATGGTTCTTCGTCACTGCATTTCTCTGCGTTCCCTGTCTATTTATATTTCTAGTTTCAAGTCAATATCTTAATTAGTTTTTAAGATATGTCCCGGAGAAACTGATTATGAAAATACTAAAGGGGGAGATAGTTAAAAAAGTAAGACAACGTTATAGTTTTTAGTCTCTGCTCCAAGTTGCCATCTATTTAAATTTCAAGTTTCAAGTAAATATGTTGAATAGTTTTCAAGATATGCTCCGGACAAAATTTGATTATAAAAGTTCTAAAGGGAAAATAGACAGACAGAGTCATGGTTCTTGGTCAATGCACTTCGCCAAGTTGACATCTATTAAAAGTTCAAGTTCCAAGCCAAAATGTCAAAAAGTTTGTTTTGAAAATATGTTCCAGACAAAATTTATGACGGACGAAGACTATTATAACATCTTTTTTTCGGGGATAATACGCCCTTTAAAGCTATTCAAACACCCAAGTTGGGTAGGGTTTTAAACGAAACAAGCCTTTTTTCCAACCTTGTCCGTTTGGTGGTGTATATACTTTTCAGCCTTTTGGAACTTCGATTCATATAGCTAGAACTAGGTTATGTTGTTTCCACCGCCACTCCTTTTAATGTTAACCACGTGGTGTGTGACGTACATTTTTCTTGTTTTCTCAAAATATTGATTGTGTAGTTACGACATTCTCATTCTAAGCCATCGATATGTTTTTATACCTGATTGACCTGTTTACTTTAAGTGGCACAGGTCCCAATACCGCGTTAGAGTTATATTCACACCGCTATTCTTTCAAATGGGATAGTTATTGTACCTCATTAGTATCACTTAAGGTGCGTACACACAGTCAGTTTTGATGTATACACCTTGACCAAGATGTACTGTGTAGTTAGGTGTAGTACGCCTCTACCATACATTTTCTCGAGATGTACACCTTCAATTATACCAAGTGGAATGAGGGAAATGTATAGGCATGATGTACACGTGGTAAAATGTACATCCTCGAGTTATACACCAAAACTTAGTGTGTACGCACCTTAATACAGTGTGTAGAGTCACGTGATCAAATGAATACCGTTTTACACTCAAAACTACTGCCATACGAAAACTTGAAATGTCTGCGTGATTTTGGTTTTTGTGTGGCGATAAGCCACACAATGTAATAACTATCTTTCAATCTTTCAGCTTTATATATACTACCAAGTTAACGCCTTTATGCCTACACCAATAAATAGTTCTATGATTTGAACAATATTACAAGCATGCTACACAGGTTACACGTATCATTGAACCCGATTTGTTTACATTACGAACATTTATTAATATTAAGACCAACAATTATATCAGACTTTTATTTTTTGAGGATATTTATAGCAAATCATTCCGCATGGACTATATTCCTACTACCAAAGCATGTTTTCACTGGTGGCGGGAAGCTGAATAGTTTTACGTAGATTCGGTTCATGGTACGACGAATAGACCGCTACGGTTTTATCCATTCTTCAGTTAAAATAAAGAAAAATATGAATCATTCGCTTGACATTACTAATCAATTAAACGAACGGACGTCAATATTTTTCTTAGATTTAATTACGAGTGCGACATCTCAGAAGCAATAATGTGTTTGTTATCAACGAGCGTGGAAAGTGACAGGACGATCGCCGCCATATTGTTGTTGTTGTTGTAGATAGTTTCCTCCGCTGATATACGAAGCACCCAGGATAGCCGGTTGGCCTCCCAGTATAAATCCGATGAATCCGGAATATATCGATGAATCCAGAATAATTCTATCGATGAATCCAGAATATTTCTCGGGAACTTCACCACTGGCACAATTTATATCCACAAATCACACAATGAATAAAACAGCTGCTCTTATTTATTTGAATTTTATTTTATTCCTTAATTTCAATCTATCACAGATGATATTCTTTCTTTTAATTAATTCCTTAATTCACATGACATAGTATTAATTATCTATTTCCTTATAATTCACTTCAATAACGCTTCATTGTGTTAATATCTTGACTCACACTTTTTTTTATTATTTGTGTTAATCCAATTTATTTCTCTGTCTTGTTCGTTATACTAGTTATTTTTTATTATTTTTTCCTCATAAAACTCTTATTCATGATTGTGTGAAACATATTATTCCATCTTTCATTGCTTTTTTATTCATTGTATATGTGTCACATTTGTTTCTTTTTGGTCGTTATCACTATGGTTTTTAATAGACAATGTTTGTTATATATTTTCACCTTATTGGTTATGCAGAATGGCTAAAGCCCGTTCGGGACCGAACCATACGAATCCGGACCGAAAATACGTTCAGAATAGTGAAATAAATACGGACAAAAATCGTAAAATTAATTGACAGCTCAAAGAATGGAAATGTTTATTATGTTCGAAAAAGAACTTTAAAGAAACAATAATAAATTAATCAGTGAAACTAAAGGTGACAGTTGTGGGCTATAATGGGGATCTTCTAAACTTCATAAGACCCTTACATACAGTATATAGGGACATGACTGTGCAGTATTGGGGAATTATTTTTTTAAGTGACCTTCATTTGTTGGTAAAAGTAATTGCTTTTAATAGGTATTTTTGTAAGAGAAGACGATTTATAAAATGTCTGCCTGTTTATATAAGGAAAAAAGCCTTAAAGTTTATGGGTGTAATATCAAAAGTTTCAACAGTGAACATACTCATTATACAGTCTTAATGAAAAACTATAATGTGTATCGTGATACGTATCGTATCATAAGGTCTGTATCGTGATACGTATCGTATCGTGAGATAAGCGTATCGTTACACCCCTACTAGTCCTGTTTCTATAGCAGGGGGATTGCCATCTCGTTTGTTGTGTTTTAATTTCCACTGTATTCAGTTGTATGGAGACTACCCAGTCACTCATCTTGACACCGGCGCTTGGTGTCTTGAGAGTCTGGGCTTTTCAGAGCTCTGACACATCATGTTAATGCAGCCTTTATTTGATTGGTTATAATGACATCAGTACGCCACACATCAGTACTTTCAGTGCTTTGATTGAACAGGGTGCTTAACCCTGTTCTGTGTTAGCGTTTAAATACACTAGACATGATTACGAGCTAAAAATAGCTCCACTTGCGCATTCCGCGAGATGACTTCGGACTTTATCGCCTAATCTTTAGCCGAGACAGTGTATATAATGTTGCATGATAACTTAGCACTTTATTGAAGGAAGCTTGGTAAATATATCGAGACAGCGACTGTATTATGTTACGTAAGCTAGGTTACCATCCGGTCAGTGATAAACGCTCAACGTTAAAATACTGTGAGTAGTAGGCCTATAGACAGTAGAGGTAATAATGTATTAACTAGATGCTGTAACATACATATGGCGTTGGGGTTATATATGCCCTCATATGCTTTGTGACTGGAAAAATATTTTTCTGACGACAGGAACAATCCCTGTTCTTCCAGTGCCATTGGCGCTTTGATTGTTATAGCATGTACAACGTCTAAAATAGCAACCACTGTATAAAGTTCATGAACTGTTCTGCTGCAATTAAACGACCCACTGACGTAAAGGAGGAAGTATTTGCATACAAAATATAGTCGATTCAATAACAGTGTGTATAGTCCATGCTGTAAATTTAGGGGTTTATATCAGTTTTAAACTTTGAGTTTTAAATCTTCTTGTCGTCTTTCCATTCTTATAGTCTTAGCATTATCAGACGAATTATGTATTTCCCAAAACAGTATATAAAATGGACCATATAATTCTTAATTATGTTGACAGGTTGTTTCTAATGCACTGTTATACATGTCGGCAGTAAGTATTTTGCATTATAATGCTCAAAAGAGCTATGAATTATAAAATAAATATTAGGGTGTTTCATTTTTTGAAAATTTTCTCCGATCAAAAACCTTTTTTGCCCAACTGTGACCCTCCTCAAACAATGCATATATACAAAATTTCAGCTAAATTGGTCAATGGGAACACCTTGCCCTTCCGACTCGAACTTTTGACCCAAGAGGGTCTTAGATCCATTTTGGGATTATTTCATATTTTTTCAAACTTGTACAAACTATGTAATGTTGCATACCATTTTGAAGGGAATGGTCAGAGGAACAATGCTGTAAAAGAATTCATAAGATTAAATAAGTTTATATAGAGTTATGGCCCTTTGCAAATTAAAAAAATCTGCTTTTTAAACCAATTTTCACGACATATAATAAGATTTGAAGTACATTAAAATATAGTACATGTACTTTAGCATATCCATTGAGCAAGAAAGCACATTCAATGGGATATAATGATATAAAACAAACTGTTTAGTTATAAGTTGTATCCACTGTTTAATCACACATGACACTTGTATAATTATTTATCATATTAGGGTACATGTGTCTTCCATTATGTTCTTGCAAAATTCAGTGATTTTCACTCTACAGCAGTTACAAACAATGATAAATGCGTCCAATGTGGGCCCCATTGTTGCAGTATTTGCATAGTTCTGAATGTTCTTTACCCCCACCCACTCACGCCTATCCCCTTCCAGCATTGACATTTACAAACAATTCAAGTCCACTATAAACAGTATCGATGCGATTCTGCTAGAATCTGTCCTACCGTTTGACAATGCTCCACATAATAGTCTGCTTCTAAAGATGAAGCACTATGATATATGAAACAAGACTCTAATAAGGATCGAAGTATGACTACTGGTCAACGTATGGAGCATAGTCGAACAATGCAAATCTGAAATGTCTGAGTGTCATATGGGTCTGCTTACGCCCACAACTATTTCTGGTCTGCATAAACGATATCTTCCAAACTGTTGCCGATGACAGTATAATATACATCCATAGCCATGGGGACACCGATCTCCTCCAGGGGGACCTTACAAAGTTAGACTCTTGGCGATCCTGATACTGTAGATGGAAAATGAGCTTCTATCCAACAAAATGTGTATACTTACATCTACGAGAGCCAAGCTTGATGAAACCCGATTGTTACTAAATGTGAGGTGAGGCATCAAGTGTCTAGGAATGACACTAGCATTCAAATAAATGGAGTTTGGGCACCTATGTTTGCGACATTGCTAACAATGGCAACCAAATTGCGGAATATGATTCCCTGGTCGGAACGTGCCAAAGTGAACATCAGAATTTTAGACAGTTGTTTACAAAACAATAGCCATGCACACAACAGAGCATTCAGCTGCTACCCAGAACAACATCCGAGACCCTGAACAAATGCAAACGCGCGCAGCAACTGTTATCACTAACGACTATTCGACGAAAACCCCTGTATGCGCCACGACGATACTAGAGCACACTCAGAGGGCATTTATGGAGAGTCGTCGAAGACAAGCCAGGTAACATATCCCTTTTAAATATTAACTAAAGACTTGTTGACATTCAGTCAAGCTAGCTACTGAAATCTGAAGATTGACACAAAAGAAATGTTTCCAGGAGCGCCCCCATAACATGATCATAGGAGTAGGAACCTCATTCATCGACGAGCTGTAGGCTGGAACAAGATTGTAAGAAATATTGAACACACTACTCAAAGCCTGATTCATTTTGCAAATTCGTCTACTGAATATAATTTTAATCAGTTTTCAAGCAGCAAATCTGAAACTGATTTCTGTCTGACATTTGTGTACATGTTTCACTGAGCTTTACACAGTCCATTTAATTCTGAGGACTCTCTTATTCTGATCTTCATCTAGAAGACGAAGAAGGGTTTTAAGTCACACCCAATCCAAATCCCATTGCTGAGAAGGCATTATTAGTCAGTCACTTCATTTTTGTAACTGGTGAAAGAGTCCTAACTAATCCATTGCAAGCTCATCTATCATCAGGGGAAATTGCTCTTTCCCGATGCAAAATGTTTGGTTTTCAAATAGCAGTGGCTCCTCACCTTCGCTCTTTCTGTTGGTTTCACATTCGCTCTGCTTGTGGTTCTTGCCTATGAGGAACGAGGGACATAAACAACTATGCAAATACTGCAGAGCGAGCTATCATAGAGTGACAGTCACTGATCAAAATGGAGGAAAATCTACAAATTACTATATCATTATTAAAAGTGATCATAACTTTTCACGGAACAATATGTGTTGTATTGTTAGTCCCATTGAAAGTGCCTTCTTGAGACCTTTCCAATGATATGATTATCTACCGTATTTCAATTTTCTTCAAAAATAATTATATTTAAGGAAAATTGGTTAAAAAAAACATTTTTGGCAAACTTCAAAGGGCCATAACTCTTTTTAAACGACTTTAATCTTATGAATTCTTTTACAGCATTGTTTCTCTGATCATTCCCTTCAAAATGATATGCAACATCACATAGTTTGTACAATTTTGAAAAAATATGAAATAATCCGAAAGTGGGTCTAAGACCATCTTGGGTCAAAATTTCGAGTCGGAAGGGCAAGGTGTTCCCATTGGCCAATTTAGCTGAAATTTTGTATATATGCATTGTTTGAGGAGGGTCACAGTTGGGCAAAAAAGGTTTTTGATCGGAGAAAATTTTCAAAAAATGAAACACCCTAATAAATATTGTCTTGTCGTCTTTGCTTTTCATATGTTGTCAATTTCTTACCGTTGAGCCACTTTCGGGAAAAAAACTGTAGGTGTTTGTGAAAATTCATTTAATGACATGCAAAGTATTGTTTCTGGATTTGAGCGTGGGGTAGTCTCGTGAAAATCGGTAAACGAATAAATTACTTTCGGTTGATTTTCCTGTTTTGTTGACAGTTTTCTTCTTGTCGTCTTTGCAAAAAGTTACGTCACACACCACGTGGTATGTCCACCCTGATATAGCTAGATATACGGGTAGGCTATGTTGCCCACCCCCTTGCTGGGAGGGCAA
This sequence comes from Spisula subtruncata, assembly GCA_963678985.1. NCBI lineage: Eukaryota > Metazoa > Mollusca > Bivalvia > Venerida > Mactridae > Spisula > Spisula subtruncata. Next base: position 26,021,518 of record OY787661.1, read on the forward strand.
CTTTTATTCAGTTACCACACAACTGAACACAAGCTTCATCTATTGACGCCTTTGTAGACATAAATCTGTTGCAGATGATGTCCAGGTGGGTATAGTTTTCAACCTGACTGATAGTCTGTGAACCGAGTTTCCAATCACTAGTGGTGTTTTTCTTGCATTTTTCTTCATTAAAAACGATGACAGACACCAAATTTGTTATCATTGTATTCAAAGCGCGAACGTTTTGAATAATTGTCACAGATTGTTCAAGCATACCGGGTATTGTCAAGTCCATTCTCAAGATTATATTATTAGCTACCGTTGGCGAAGATACATTGCCATAATACATACAAAATCCAAATTCACTGTTCGGAAGTTCGTTAATGAGTCCATTTATAAATAAAAGGTATAGCATTGGCGAACATGTTCTGCCCTGTCCTGGTACCTTGTAGAATAGGAAAAAGTCCGACAGGAATCCGCGGTTTATATGTTACGATATAAGTCTTTGAATGCCAAATATGAAGTGACGTCCCAAGTTTGTTTCCTATAGTTTATATAACAGTCCGTCATGTCATACACAGTCGAATGCTTGCCACCCGTCTAAAAATGGACGTATAATTTGCTGCACTGTTCTCGCGAAAACACAAACTTTCTCCCAGAATAAACGAAGTCATTAGGGAGCCTAACTGCTCCTGGAATCTGCATTGCTGTGGATTAATGGTTACTAAAAGTGTTGGCTTACACCGATCTAGGAGAACCATTTCGAATTGTTTTAAAATTGATGAGGTAAGCAATATCACACGATAGTTGTTGCCTTTGTGTAACGTTATAATAACTCCTTTTATCTACTGCGGTCAATCTGGAAATAACGTCTCAGACAGGATAGTCGTTTAAGTTTAGGTAATTATAGTCAGCAGTTGCTCAACTTTAAATTGTCTGATAATATAATGTAATATATGAAGCTGTGTTTTAGTATTCGAAAGTTTTTTGTACCCTAAACACACCGTTCAACCCGATACATAGAAAACAGTTGGCACATAGAAGACAGTTGTCAGTGTTTATGTACGCAAAACTTGCGGAAGTAAGTATTGCTTGTTTTTATATTCCTTTTGCAGGGTCTGAACAAAACAAAGTGTGTACATTTATTTGCAGTTAAAAGAGGTATCAGTACACAAAATTCTGAGCAAAACCGTGAATTATTTAGGGAGAAATCATGAAAACTGTATGCGATTTGTAACAAAAAACGCGTTATTTGAAACTTTGATCCCCAAAAAGGTATTTTTTGACAAATCCTTACCCTTTGACTTATACCATGACAAAATTACATCCATCCCCCGTCTATATGCAGATTTACACACTTTTATTCGTCCTTTTCGCCGAGATATAAGAGTTTAAACATGACATGTTGTCATATTTTTGAGAACAATGGAGACAGTTGATGATTAAAAAAGATCACATAGAAATCAGTCGCAAGGGTATAGATGATAACAATGAAGACAGTCTGAACGCAACGTTTTTGGAGCGCAATAACATTGAAATAATTACAGTATACTTATGTGCCAATGTGTATAACTGGGTTTTTATAATGCGCTACCAAAGTACCAATGATTTTTTTATAAATGCCATTCACACTCCTCACAGACCTGACTCAACGTATGAACCGGGACGCAATATGTATGCTTGTTTTGAACATGTTTAAAATAAACGTGGTAAGGTCGGAGAGCTTCCTGACCAACGCAATTCCGTCACGTTTTTTCCACGTTCACAAATATCCTCTCCGATTGACAACGATTTGTCATGATTTGGACATTTTTAGATCTATTAAGAATCGTATGTAAATTTGACCTTTAAATATATCAAAAACGTCTATCGGACATGAAAGTCGAACCCCTTTCGGAACATTTTTCATACATGGCATCATGAACAAGATTGCGTGTTTTTCTATGTCGCTGTTGGAAAGAAGCCTGTGTAGACGCCTGTGTATTTTACGTTATAATAGCATGTAAAGCATACGTATTATACCCTAGAGAACACAACAAAGAAGTTAATTAATGGTTGTGTTATTTTTTTAACTCCAGTACAACATATTTACACATACCAACTCTCCAAAAACAATATACTATCAATACATTTATGAAACCGGCATGTACATCATAACATGCTACTTCGTTTATACTATATTTTACTTTTATATATCTTAAATCATTTTTTAATCAGAAGTAGAAAAGCGTGTGGGTATTATTGTTACTGTCACCAATCTGACTTGGAACCTATGACACTACTTTATAATTTGACATATGCATCTACATAAAACCCGGCTAAATATACATGTGTTAGTACATGCATTGTACTGACGTGTTCGTCACGTAAAATACGGAACTTATCCATAAAAACAATAATAAAATACTACAAGTTGTGCAGTAGAGACAATTCTGACCTCATGTTATTACAGTTTTTGGTAAACAATTTACAAAAAAGAAATCAATGCATATAGTGATTATAGGGATAAGATTACGTGTGGAATGAAATATTGTCACGTAAAATACTATTGTAGGGGTGAAATAGCATGAAAGACTAATTTGGAACAAAACTAATGCTAACTAAAGGTTGTTTAAGCATCTGAGAACGATTTATCTGTTAAAATTACAGCTTAAAATGCTAAGCATGGCTTATAACTTCACCATTGAACATCTATATACTGTCATGTAAAATACCAGTCTTGAAACATATTTTTCAACAACAATTAACAAACGTCAAGCCTTTATTCTGGAAGCAAAACTTGTGTACACATAACTCAGTTTTATCACACATTATTTCTGAAATATATCCAGTAACTAATTATGGTTATTTTTCTGTTGTGCTTCCATGTAAGTCATGTGCAGTCGTCTTGAAAGTTGAAAAAATTAATTTGTTTCCAACGAGACACGAGCTCTTCCAAATTGTATAGTGAATATTTCTTTTTTATTCAAATCCAATGAAAGAAAATATTATATAGTGATAAAAACTTGAGCAAATATTAAATAAATCATTGCCAGCATGCCAATAATCAATTGTCACATTGGCTCAAATAACTCTGGATTTTTATTTGTATTTTACGTGACGAAAGTTATACGGTTATCAAACCCATGATTGCTGTAATAATTTACGCTTTTTTGCCAAGTGGTGAAAGATAATAACTTAATTTATATTTTATAAATGTAATAGCATTGCTTCTCATCAAAATCAATAATTGCAGTAATTTAGTACACTTTATGTTACTGCACAGACTAAAATTATACACATTTTTACTCTTCTAATATCAAATGTCAAATAGTTAGTTTGATTTACATGTATATTGCACAAATGCTAGTTGTTTAAAGGTAATACACTCTAAAACCATGTTATAAGTCATCAAATGTAAAAATCAAACGTAGGTTCAAAAAGAAATCAAAATATTGAAATTAAATTTTACGTGACACTAAATTGTATTTTACGTGACGAACAAGATCATGCTGACCAAGTAATAGAATACACTATCGGAATAATTCTAGAATATAAATTGAGTTACACCAATGTCTTTCAAGAGTAAATATTTAGTATGCCCCATATGTCAATGGTTGACCATTTCTGTTGATGAGCAAATAATAGACCATTCGTGGTATATGTACCGTAAAAATTCAATGTCATTCTAATTATGTGGTATTTCCATGCATATATTGACTGTAAACATCAAATGTGTCACAATGGCACAGAATAAGATATATTCCTTATCATTTTTATCGTTGTAATCACTTTTTTTTAAAAACCCGTCACGTAAGTATACAGTCACGTACAACTTTTTTCGCACTAAGATGCATTTTTTCTTCATTCATTGTCTATTACAGATGATGAACTTTTCTATATAGTTAAATCCAACATGTGCCAGACATTTTACAAGGAATAAATGACCATTCCATAATAAATAAGCGAGTTGTGGCTGTCACGTAAGAATACAACATAAATGTCCCAGTAAGATACAGGCTTGAAATAGACTGACGTATAGTTTTTGTTCGTGTATTTTGGTAAAAAATATGTGTATTTATCGATAGTGCTTCTGACGTAACGCACAGAACTCGTACCTCTAAACGTTGCGTCAAATGACGTTGTTTTGTTGACTTGACGCGAAAAGCGTTTATTGCGTTAACCATTTTTAGAAAATAAATACACATGTATGTGCATAATCTTTTGTTACTCTTGTGTTAACCAAACACGTTTCTACGGTCTATATTTGGTTGGCATAATTAACATTGTAAGTTGATAAGAAACTATAGCTGAATACCAATGTGCGACGTTAATTCTCGCAAATCTGACAAAATTAGTGAGCGAAGAAAAAAATAGCTGTGCTTATCGAGTAAACTTCCAATTCAAAAGCTAAAAACTAATTTGTAAACTTCAATGAAAATGTATTCTGGCATTTATTTCCTTTTGAGGTTACCTTTGCGATAATGGGTATAAAACGACCGTTGAAATTGCATGTATTATTTTTAACGTTAATTCACGGGCGTAGAACAAAATCAGGGGACAAAGAAAAACAAACGGCATTTTTCGAGTTTGTCTTCAATTGAAAAATGAAAATTATTTATGTAAATAACGAAAAAAGGTATGTTGACATTTTTTTCTTTTACGGTTATTTTAACTATAATGTCTTTAAATTGTCGTCGAAATTTCGAGTTTTATTTCTAACGTTAATTCACGGGCGTATGCTAAATTCGGGGGGACAACGAAAAAGTAACGGCATTTTTCGAGTATGTCTCAAATTTAAAAATCAAAATTATATATGTAAATTACGAAAAAAAGGTATGTTGACAATTTTTTCTTTTGCGTTTTTTTAATCAATAGATATCTTTAAAATATCATCGAAATTTCATATTTCATTTTTAACGTCAATTCACGGCGTATGTCAAATTCGGGGGACAAAGAAAAACTAACGGGATTTTTTTAGTATGTCTCCAATTGAAAAATAAAAATAATTTACGTTAATAACGAAAAAAAGGTATGTTGACATTTTTTTATTTTGCGGTTAATTCAGCGATAGATGTTTTTTATTCATCGTTGAAATTTCATGATTTATTATTAACGTTATTTTACGGACGTGAGGAAAATTAGGGGACAAAGGAAAATTGACGGCATTTTTCGAGTACGACTCCAATTTAAAAATGAAAATTATTTTTGTAAATAACGAAAAAAAGGTATGTTGACATTTTTTTCTTTTGCAGTTCTTTTAGCGGTGAGTATGTTAAAATTATCGCCGAAAGTTAGTGATTTATTTTAAACGTTACTTTTACCGACGTGGGACAAATCTGTCGACAAAGTCAAACAAGTGGCCTTTTGCGAGTTTGTTTCCGATTTCAAAATAAAACTTATTTTTGTAAATAACGATAAAAACGTATATTCATATTTTTTTTCTGTTGCGGTTCTTTTAGCGATAAATATATTTTAATTGTCGTTGAAATTTTATGTTTCATTTTTAACGTCAATTTTACGCGCGTGGGACAAAATCTGACGACAAAGTCAAACAAGTGGCATTTTTCAAGTATGGCTCCAATTTTAAAATCAAAATTATGTATGTGAACATCGATAAAAACGTATTTTGACAATTTTTTGCTGTTTTGAAATCCTTTGCAGTAAATGGTTAAAAATAACGGTCATAGTTGACTGTTTCATTTTTTCGACGTCATTAATAAAATTGTGACACGTTTCTGGAAAATGTGTAGCAAAATAAAAGGTTAGGGCATTCGCTGAGTATGTCTCTAATTTCAAAAAAAATAAATGCATATGTAAATTTTAACATAAACGTATCATACGACTCTTTTCTTCTGTTGTTCTCATTACGATAAAGAGTCTAAAAGTATCGCGAAAATATCATGCCTTCACCTCTCCTGCAAAAACGCAACGTTGTGACACGTCATTTTTCAGTCAAATTTTATCTTTGTTGCGTATTTTTCATTTCAAAACGAGTTGTCGTCTCCATGGAACTTATATCATTTGATGCGCTATTGTATATGCTTTCTAACGATATGTGTATCATTTACATAGCACCGTCCGATATTATTCAGTAGTGACTTGATTAACGGCAACACTCGATCTTTACGGAGTGGTTCGAGTTCTATGCGTTACGTCTTCTATCAATAAAAAACTGGTTCAAATAATTTATAAATTACCACAAGCGTAAGCGTTGCTATCGCATCCACAAAACAGTGTCACGTAAAATACTTCTTTTGGGCGACACGAACTCTGTCGAAAAAATATCAAAGCAGCAAGTGCATAGCACTCTCGCGCATTTATGAGTTCATTTTCCAAATTATTTGCTTACATATAAACAACACATTTAAGATGTTTTGACTAGTTACTAATTATGAGAAGCATTTAAATTATATATTTTGTGTGGGGTGTCATAACTTGGGGGCTTGTATATTTTTTTCAAGTTCATTATTTCTAATATGATTTGTATTTATTTTTGAGGAACTATATAGTATTAGTGATAGAACTTGATTTAAGACTTCTCATACTCAATAATTCGTTTTTATAAACATTATTATAGTGGTGACAGGCAGTTGGCTCAAATTTTGAGAATGCGCGAAGAGTGTGAATGGCATTTATCAAAAAAGAGCATTGGTAGTTTGGTAGCGCATTATAAAAATCCAGTTAAACATATTGGCACTTAAGTATACCGTAATTATATCAATGTTATTGCGCTCCAAAAACGTTGCGTTCAGACTGTCTTCATTGTTATCATCTATACCCTTGCGACTGATTTCTATGTGATCTTTTTTAATCATCAACTGTCTCCATTGTTCTCAAAAATATGGCTCCATGTCATGTTTAAACTCTTATATCTCGGCGAAAAGGACGAATAAAAGTGCATAAATCTGCATATAGACGGGGGATGGATGTAATTTCGTCATGGTATTAGTCAAAGGGTAAGGATTTGTCAAAAAATACCTTTTTGGGGATCAAAGTTTCAAATAACGCTTTTTTTGTTAAAAATCGCATACATTTTTCATGATTTCTCCCTAAACAATTAACGGTTTTGCTCAGAATTTTGTGTACTGATACCTCTTTTAACTGCGAATAAATGTACACACTTTGTTTTGTTCAGACCCTGCAAAAGGAATATAAAAACAAGCAATACTTACTTCCGCGAGTTTTGCGTACATAAACACTGACAACTGTCTTCTATGTGCCAACTGTTTTCTATGTATCGGGTTGAACGGTGTGCTAAAGGCTATTCCGATAGTACATACAGTTTACTAGGTCGTTTAAGGTAATTCGCAAGTCTTTTATTTACCTGTACGATGTAAATCAAACCTGTTATTTTTATGAAGAAGAAATTTATAACAACAATGTTGGTAATTCCTAGAAGTTTTGCTCCACCAGTGTTGAAGGTATTCTTAGATTGAGGGAAAACACATAAAAACGCAAATTAGTATTTTATCGAAGAAGTTTGGTTTTTAACAAATGAATAAGCGCACAATTTTAGAAAGATAGAATATATGTATCGCGAAATATCATAGTTAATTGGGTGACCAATTAGTAATCCGGCCAAGTGTATATTCCTTTTTCTATTTCGATACATCTTATGAATTATGCCGCACTAATGTTCGACGACAGATGTTTTTTTTTATTTTGACCATACTAATATCACCTGCTGTTGACTCACTTGACTATTAAGCATAATTTTATTATTATGTTCTCCGAGAAAAGTATGTTTAGAAATATGCTTAACGGCATCTGTCTTATGATTATATCGTCTGGGGAGGTTATGAACAGCTTTTGGTAAAATAAACAAAGCAAACCGGATTGTGGCATCTGATCTTTCAGACGTGTTTTCCCATGTTATAGAGAAATAATCGTACCACTTACAGAGGTTCTACTCTGCGTCAAAAATCAATACACTAGGCTGTGTTTAATGACAATCACGGCAATATAATTCACTTTACATGTGAATTGGATTAACCATAGACGTAAAACATAAAAGCCAATGTTCACACTGTTAATGTAGAATTGTTCTATGTGTTATATATACTACATTCTCAAAATACTTGAAAACGCTCTCTAGATTCAGTAAATGATAGGGACATCATGGAGTAAGGGTTTATTATGAAAATCAATGCACGAACTACAGCACACACCTTTAGTCCTTACAAGCAATACGAAATGTCCAGCAATTATATTTAATTTTACATGAACACGATGTCGTGTATCATCGTCAATTGGGAGCGGTGGCCTAGAGGTGGGCGCGCGCCTCGGGATCGAGAGGTCCCGGATTCAATCCCCCTCTGGACCACTGGTTAAATTTTCTGAGCAAGACCTACATGCTCCACTCCACCATGGTGTACAAGAAGCAGTTACTGACAGCCATATTCCCGCCGAAGGAAAATTGATTTAAACAACAAATATTATCACGAAAGCTTCGTAAAGATGATCACTACAGTTTAATTGTTGTTGATGATGCAGGATTGTATATGGTACATACATGAAGAGTGTTTTGTATTGAACATAATTTTAACCAATATTCAAAATTCAGTAATGGTTGGACACATCTACTTTCTTTACAGATTATTAGCTAATTTGATGAATGCTACAACTAAAATATTGTTAGAACAATGAAAACTGCTTAAAAGCGGACATCTAAAGTGCTGATAAGATCATGAAGGCCATACCACAGGGTATGCGACTTAATTTTGGCTAACACCGCAAGAAGAAATAAATTAACTCCAAGCTAAATACGATTTTAAGTATTTTATTCTTAACATTTTTAACAAGACATTTTGGACGAAATAAAGCCGAGAATATGTACATGTACTATCAATACAACTTAATATTTATAATGCAGCGTTATAAAATACATCACAAACCACATGGTATGTCCACACTAAATATTGAAATCCCACCAATGTATGTACAGTATTTTAGCATCTAAGATAACATAATGTGGTCCGTATTTTAAAATATTGAGTCTTTACGCTACATATGAAAATGAAAACAAGACATTTTATATCAAAATTAATGTATTTTTACAAGACAGTTTTTGTCGAAAAATTGCCGAACACAAGGCTGTTGCCAAATCCCTTACAATTGGCAAACTTGCTGTCAAAACAATCGAATATCATAACACGTAAAAAATATATGAATCAAAGTTTCATAAAAAAGAGATGTAGGAGCAGTTGCACACAGAAGTAAAAAACAACAAAGGACAATAACTCTGTCAAAAATGGTCGAATAAAAAAAAATCCTGACAATTTGCGCTGGGGGACATCATAGCAGTTATTCTGTGAAAGTTTTGTCAAATTCCCTTTAGAAATGTAGGAGGAGTTGCACACAGTAGTTCGGACGGACGGACGGACGGACGGAATGACGCTTACCATTACCATATCCTCTTCGGCGGGGGTAGTCCGGCCCCATGTCCGAGGTACCTTGCAGTGGACTAAAAAGTTTTTTTCTTTGCTGGTTTTGGTAGACATGACCTTCGGAATGAAAAATCCGGTTGATGACATTTTGGCACCCTTGAGCATTTTGAGAAAATTGGGCTAAAACATTAAAAATATAAACGAAACTGCGAGTTTTTGGAATAAGTGAACTAAAATTTCATTTATTATCATATTTTAAAATAAATCACAATTAAATGTAGTTATTTAGTTACAGTTGAAGTATGCAAAACTTTAGAGCCACGCGTTTGTGCAAAAGTAAGTATTTTTGGGATAAAACATGTAAAATTGCATAGAAAAAGCGAATTTTCGGAATTGGTAGTGTTTAATTGTCATTTTCCATTTTATTTTATAAATAATCGCTGTGATAATTTATATTGAGTTGCAATTAAGATATCAAACATCTTAAGATTCAGAACACAAAATATGTTATTTTTTGGGGAAAATATTAGAAAGTATGAAGGAATCGTGCGGATTTTGGGATTTGGTTTGTAATTCGAAACGACTCATTTTATTTGTATATTTAGTAATTTAGCATTTGTAGTAACTAAGATATGTGTTGCAGTAATATGTTTTAATAATTATGTACCAATCAGCTTAAATCATTTTTATATTGACCAGTAATTGTAGGATAAAAAGTGTGTATTTAGAGAATAGTTTCACTACATTGTCAAAGACACTTTTACTTGATGGTAATTCACTGTGAGAGGTACATCTCATTATATAGTTCAAGTTAACCCATCTTATTCCATGCTTTGGACAACATTAGATCTATTGGGGTAAGGCATCTCTAAATATGGGTATAAACACATGGGGTTGTTGATATTTCCATGGACAATTTTTAGTCTGGTACCACTTCATAAAGCCGTTTCCGACCTCATAATGATTATATGTATTACGGTATTTATTCTAAGTACTCTCAAAACACAGGCATTACGTGGACTATGGAGTACTCACCACCACTGAATGTAAGCTTGATTGACCCTATAGGATGCAAACACCACCAGTAAGTCCAACCATTCAATACCCTATGAGTACGTCCATTACCAGGTACAACCGTTATAAGACCTACTGAACAATGAACGCTACCTTTACTTTAACTTTTATATTAAATATCAACATGCCTTTTAAGGGATATAAAGACATTTTAACAAAAATAAAGTTAATATTCTAATTTTTATTTTCTGCAATACGTCAAAACGTGTGGCAGTCCATCTAACTATAACACTGTATGTTTCGCTGATTTCAGACAAATTAGAACACCGCTTGATTCAGGTCACTACTTATCAAGTTGTATAATCGATAAAGAATTTCAGAAAAGGCACCCCTTTTCATTAAGGGGCTAAATTACAAAAAAATGAACATTTGTAAACGAGGTGGATAGGTGTTGGTAAGAATTGAGGAAAAATGTTCAGAACAATACAAAGATACTCGTCTATGATTACACTGTTTCTAAATGAATAACATTGGCCTTCAGCCTTTCTCGAAGTCGCAGTTTAATTGAATAACTAAATATTAAATGACACAATCACCTTAAGCGGTATGTCCAACGGTCTATTGTTACGTGTGGAACATTGAAAAGAGACATTTCAATGGCATCAAGCGTACACGATGTGGAATAAAGCGAAAAGAAACATACAATCATATACTTGCGAGACAATAAATAACGTGATTTATAAGTCTAACTTCGTTTTGATATATATATATATATATATATATCACATAAATAACTGTATATTCCATGTGATAACGAATGACGGAACAATGTTCTCAAACACGTGTGATAACAAATGCTGGGTGGATTTACAGTGTATTAGTAAAACGCCGTATAAACATTAAATACAATAAACTATTTATGATGTTCTAAAATGACATAACTGGGTGGACCATAACCACCAGGGGCGTAGCAGAGTCAATAAAGTGTACGCCCTTTTTTAGATTTAGTAACACCACAACACATGTACAATGAGCAATGCCAACACGTAAGCCAAAGAAACAGAAAAAATGTCCCAGTCCCCGCCGAAAAAATGCGGAATTTTAAAAACCTCTCTTATTTAGTGGGCTTAATATGTGTGTTTGGGTACATTTACCTAGTATAATTTTCCGAAATATGGTGCTATTTTCATTATTAGTAATTCAAATGCTTAATATAGTTTATTTACGACAAATAGTTAATTTAATACAAGTATTTGGGTGAAAAAACGTTCATACTTGTGTATATTTGAGTATCTGCGCACGAAGATCGTCAGAAAGTAAAATAAAGCGATTCTCACGATATATTATTGACAACGCCGGTTCGAAAGGGCACTGGGCCGAGTCTTGCCGAAAAACTTGCTAGTTTACGTTTATTTAGTCATCACTAGAAATTAAAATGCGTAATATAGTTAATCAACCCCATATTGTAAGTTAAATACAAGAATTTGGGTAAAACGTTACTATTTGGGTAAGATTTGGGTGTTTCGTGCCGCCGCGTCGGCCTGACATAGTAAACGTAGTGATCTAAGGGAGGTAATCAAGACTACAGGTGCACGTCAAAACACATATCGTAGCACATTCTTTTCTTATTTTTAATTACTTAAAGAGGTTAAAGAAATAATTTTATCACATAACCTGCAGTGTGGGAGAGCATTAAAGCCGTGCCGGAAATATAGTAATGCACTCCCAGCCCGTTACAGAAATATGCAAATTAGCTTGACGGTGATTGGTTGGTTGATTCAAGGTGATGTAACGTAAGCCAATCAGCGCCTTGAATCGACCCGTTAGCACCCACGAAGTCCGTGCGTCACGCTCTAAGTACCACTAAATTTTGTTTGAAACCTCATGGACATATGCAGCATGCATCATCATTTTTCTATGATATTTAGCGTTTACTAAGGTTATATGATAAGTAGAATCTTACATTCGTGCTCATTCCTTACCATTTTTGTTAAACTCGTTAACAAAAACAATATGACACTCGGCAGAGCCTCGTGTCATATTGCTTTGTCAACTCGTTTAATAAAAATGGTAATGAATGAGCACTTATTCAAGATCCTCTATATGGTTATTAATTTACATAACTTTATTTTAAAATATACAGATAGAAATAAATAGAAAAAATGGTGTTAGTCTGGTTCACGACATTCTTAAAGAATGCTTTTTTTTTTTTTTTTTTTTTTTGTTGAACAGGTCACGTGCCGCTCCATGGACTTATTTCTTAAGGCTATCCAATATAACCTAATAGGCTAAAGAAGTTCAAATAAATATGCTTTGCTAGCTATTGACTAAGTCATATAATAGATACTCTGGTTAGTTTTGTCGTTGTAAATCATTTAGCGTAGACATTATATGTTTTGATTGTCATCTAAATTGATAATGAAAATAGTATTCGATTATACTGACTCCACTACAGGGCCACGGTGGTATAACGCGTGTAGTTTACCTGTTTCAAATAACTCGTGTATAATTGTATATGTCCATATGTGTTGTCTAGATTAATTCAACATCATTGCTGCGAGTGTGGTTTCAATAAAGCCTGCGCCTGTGGGCGTTCATTTTATGATAAGGTCATATTATAGAACTGATCAATAAAATTCAGGTCTCATCGGACTGTAACATTAACTTGATAAATACCATGAGTAACTATATTGTGGAAGTTTGAAGGTATATACATCAACTTTAGTTGCATGTGTCACGTTCACTGAACACCTGTTTGTGGTTCAAACCTCAATCGTGAAAGATCGATCAGATCCATGTGTCTCCTGTAACCTCGTGTGAAACCCTAGAAGTCCTCACATGTATACGCAGTAGACCGTTTTCCGCGTACGCCAATAAAAACCGGACTGGTTTAAAGCTGTAGGGTACATGGCGCGCGGATACATGGATGCAGATCACAGACGCGTGCAGATGTAAGACGTGCTTATGTGATGCCTTAAGGGCAAATTTGGTCTAAGCAAAGGTTGCATATGTGATGCCTTAAGGACAAATTTGGTCTTAGCAAAGGTTAAAGTGCATTTTAAAACGTATCGATGTGAAGCATATTTATACACGGTTCTGTAAATTGTATTACCCAAGGCTGAACAACGGCCTCATTACTTTAAAGCAACTTATTGTTTCCCAGAAGTGACCCTTTATTATTAATTGTACTTGTTCATAGAAACAACCTTTGTTCAACACCGACTTTTGTTATCGTGGTGTTTCAAAACAAATTTTTAGCAAAATACATCACTGAATTATTGAAGGCTAATGTTCGCCCGTATGCTTGTGCTATTATCTCCGATATTACTTCATGGATGATTATGCTTATCCACACAGGGCAATAAATTTATTACACTACGATACACATGCAACACATATTTACAGGTTTATGCATTCTTAGAAAACATATAATCGACTTCCTGTTGCAGACAACAACATAAAATGGATAAATCGAGTCTTACATGGAATGATTGATTGCATAACACGTATCCGTCGTTAAATGATCGAAATATTATCGCTAGTATGACAAACTATAATATGTAAATTAGGTAATCATAGAGTTCGAATAGATTCACGTCAGCCTATAGTGACATGGAGAGGACTGATTTTTACGTGTTATTGACGCCATTTAGCTATCAAGACTACAACTATTAGGCCAGGATCGTCCCATGTTAAAATCCGACCCTTCGGCTTAGATGTCCTATCCTACAAAGAAGCTCATGTTGAATCCTTATATTCTTTAACAAGTCTTGAAACACAGGTTAAATTAAAACGTCTTTGATTTTATGACGAGTTTAAGAAATGTTGATTATAAAGACAACGATTTACGGACTCTTTTTACTACATCACAGAGTGAAAACGACGACAAATTTTAGCCATAATTATTGGATTTAGCGCGGAAAGCCGGTGAGGTCACGCATCAAATTCATTACTCGATATAGTTTGGTTACATATTCAATTATGTTTAAACCATAATTTGATTACAAAGTAGCCAGAAACCTTCATTTCGTTAACCCCGCCCCCCTCACCACAGACTGAAGTGCAAAACTTTGTTCTCTATTCCAATAAAAGCAACGGATGAAAACAAGATTAATCAATTAGAAAGCGGATACTTGTGTTTTGCAGAGATGGCATAGTTTCAGGAGTGGTGTAGCCTGATCTCGTAAAGCACCAATTAGCATGAACTAAATAATTGATACAACTCATTCATGGCTACAAGTATATCATAGTGTTAAAGTGTTTCTCATACAGCACGTATAGTACCTACACACCTTTACTTTTAGATAGTTTGACCTTGCTACATCACTAATAAAACATTAAGCAAAAACAAAATTGATACTGTGTTGCAGCACCTCTTATCACAAGGTTGTTCTTCAAAATATGTGACTACTTTTCACACAAAGTTACCAATAAAAATAATAATTTACCTGTTCATGGTAACCATTAAAACTGATTGAAATGATACAATAGTAATTAAGATTTTTTAGATCTCTATCCCTAGAACTACTGAACATAATATTTCAAATTGTGTAACAAGGGGAAATTAAAAGGATGTTACCGTGGTGCTATTTTCCGTCATCCAACAGGTAGCGACTGGGGTAAAGACGAAGAGAAGACAAAAATTAAATATACACATGTATATTTTTGGTATCTTGGCTCTGTAGAACAATGTACACTCAAAGGCTTTAAAAACGCACCACTATTGAAAATAATTAAATATTTTCATAATTCATTTTTTGTTATAATTAATAGTTTACAGAGTTTCTTCAGTTCATATTATTGACCTAATCACAAAAACACATTTTTTTTCATTTGGAATACCCCGCCCAAAGAACGTTTTTGTTTTTGCATGTTTTGCACGTGCATCTCGACAGTTTCGACCTAACGGATCGATATTGACTGTAAACAATACACTGTTGGTGCACACATTGAAAAAATAACATAAACACAATTTTCTAACGGTATTTTTATGCTGCGAATATCTCGAACATTTGTTCGAATGCCTTTGCCTTCGCTTCTCATTCAAAAGAGCCTCAGTGCCATAACATGGCGGTTCAGCTGCCACCCCACAACTATTGTGGGTTTAGAACATCGATTCCTATTGAATGGCTTAGTCAAAGACCGACCTGGATGAAACCAGCTAAAAAATTTAAGTCCGAGCTAGGAGGCAACAATACACTGGCAGTATCACTGTTCCGCATGGCTGCACACAGTGTCAGAAGAATGCCGGGTGTCAATTAACAAGCCAAAAGTACATTATTGCATTTTCATGATTATTGGTTTCATAATTGTCAATAAAAAGGTAAAGCATTTTAGTACAGTCTGATACTCATAACTTAAATAAGGCTTGAAGCCACCGAAGGTTCACATAATGAGCATATTTTGACTGAGCTCGGTCGTATTGCATTAGACAGACAGCCAAAGCCACATCACATTTATAATTCAAGTTAAGCTTTGCTTGAAGGTGGGAAACATCAGGTCGAACATATTTTCTATCCTATTACGTAATTAATATTATTCTTGCGGAGGAGATACCACATGCATGCATCAATATATCGGGCATCTATACTTGCGACTTTCACTTCGAGGTGTCACTTTGTTACCTATTTCATACTTTATTTCAAACTCGTAATAATGGCATGAAAATCACACAACTCGTTGTGTATAGACTGAGGATTATTAATTAGAAATTAATTTTAGATTGATGTTTTCATCACTGAAACCGATATTTCATATGTGGTGCGTCTTAAAGCGTTTGAGTGTATACCAAAACTTCAGAGAAACATAGTTTATTATTTAAATCACATAATCAAATAAAGAGTTATAATTGAACACCACCACAAATACCCATGTTTCACTGTTACACTTCAGACACGGCTATTTTCCCCGAACAATAGTTCGGTAACTTAGTGTTATTTAGCATTGTTTGTGTAAGGATAGATGTTTTCACATCCTTGTTCAATTTGAACAAAATCTGAACTCGGGATCTGAACCGCTCAAACTTCCTTAAAACAATTTCCATGCAAATGCATATTGTTTTTCAACGAAAGTTTTAATGGTATTCAAGAAATTAGAAGTTGAAATTAAGTATGATGTTCCACTTACAAAAACATATTTATGTAACTAGATACGCGCATGTCCGTGACATGTTTAAGATTTAAATCAATCTGGCCCGGTTCATATGATTATGTAAGATTCGCCCTCAACATTGAATTCCTTGGTTGAACTTGAGGACGAATGAAAGCCTATGTCTTGTGACCTAATTACATAATAAAGCTGACATGACAATAAAGCTAAATTTACCCAACTGGTTGTTATTAGCAACATAAAGGCCTACCGCTAGGATTTACAGCATGATGTACGTAGACATGGTTATGAAAACCAAACACATTATATCATTTACATGTTGTTCCATTAATGTGATTATCTCGGTACATCATATTACATCTAAAATGACGATTTATATGATCGCAAATCTCTCGGATTTTATACTCCAGCCACATTTACATCATCATGAAAATGTTTACTATTTGTGTATGGAAGATAACACAATAATATACTTTAATTACGAAGTATTCTCGTGAGATATATGGCCATTGATTATAATACAGCAAGTGTTACATAATTGTGAATGGAAACTGTATAGATCATTCCATTGTGGCGTACAGATATTTGCGTGGTGCTTTTGTTGTACAGTGTTATTTATGGTCGCAATGATGTTTGTACCACATCTATCAATATAGTCACTGGAGGATGCTTAAATGGCCCACACATTCACGAAGGTGTGCATATGGTGAATCATGGCGTATTTGTGTATGAAGAACCCCTTGTGCATTTAGAACAGTCATACACATTCATAAATAACCACACTACTCGCATGACAAAAAAGGTTTGTCCTAGCTAACATACACCCAATGAGTACGATTATTTAACAAAATTTCACTTAAAGGCATTTTTTTTAATATTTTGAGTTATTTTCCTTATGGGGGCAACGTGACAAAAACATCCTTCTAGTGACGAGTACTACTGATTATCTTTAAAAAAACCGGTAGTTCTTCTTTGCGATTTGTTGGGAGTGTTTGGCCTCAAAAAGACCAAAAGCAACATCCTCAACAGAATGTGCAATTTCGGTAGGAACCGTATGGCAAATATCCAAATTAATTGTTGTATATGATGTCTGACACATTAATATTCACTGATCAAAAGAGATATTTCATTTTTCCCTCATACCACAGTCATGTGGAATAGGTTACCCCCACATATTACAGCACTGTCTGGTCTAGAACCATTTAAGCAGGCAGTGGCCTAACTCCACCCTTAGTTTATATATATGCATCAGTTGTTTTTGTTTGTTCAATGTTCTTTGTTATTTTCTTCTTTTAAAAAGCATTTACTTTTTCTTTCTTAAATCACCCGGCATGCCAATAATACTCTTGACGAGGAGTTCGGCAGTAAACAAAGATAGATAGATATAGGTTACCATCCGTTCAGTGATAAACGCTTAACGTTTAAATAGATAGATATAGGTTACCATCCGGTCAGTGATAAACGCTCAACGTTTAAATACTACGAGTCAATAGTGGTAATAATGTATCAAATAGATGCTGGAACATACAAACGGCGTTGGGGTGGCATATGCCCTCATATGCTTTGTGACAGGAGAAATAGTTTTCGTACGACAGGAACAATCCCTGTTCTTTCAGTGCCATCGGCGCTTTGATTTATCAGGCAAGTACAGTTACTTCTGTAATCACCATGAAATCAGTATGGGGCACTAGGGGTCCATGTGGCTAGATTTACAACACGAAGGCAATAAATGTTTGATCAAGTCCCTGATAAGCCCCAGATGTTTATTTTTGTAGCTCGGTACTATATTATGAGCATCATTTTGCTGGAAGATGAAAGGCATATGAATACCTCCATCTTGTTATAAAGATTTAAGTGATATTCATACCAAATTAAAGTACCTTTTCAGTGAGTTTCTTATATCTCAAGGCTCTATAAAAAGACAACATTCAAATGAAACCTTTAGCATTCAAATGTTGAAAGGGAGTTATATCCATATCCCATGCCTTGATCCCGTCACTGTTCCTGCAATATCTATTGTTTCTGTAAATACAGAT
Source organism: Spisula subtruncata (assembly GCA_963678985.1). NCBI lineage: Eukaryota > Metazoa > Mollusca > Bivalvia > Venerida > Mactridae > Spisula > Spisula subtruncata. Next base: position 26,040,023 of record OY787661.1, read on the forward strand.
AACAGATTTCTTTTTCCCCCAAATACACATTTCAACTTTGCTACCTTTTTCAGTACATAACATACAGTCAGTCACCAATGCTCAGTTCAATTTTCACCGCAGTAATCTAATATTTTGTGAATCATCATTTTCAAAATTATGTTAGATTTATAAAGACGTCTACGGTACTATATACATGTCAGAGCTATTATTTCCTGGCTAAAACCAGTAATGCTGCTACACTTAGGTCGAACCGAAGACTTTGAAAGACTTACATAATAGTCTAACATATATTTTTTGAAAAAAAATGCAACATGTGTTTAGTGCTTCTTTTAGTACTCAGTATGTCAAATCCAGATTATCGTTCGATGTCGTTGTGTCCCTTGTACAGCGACCAATTCACACAGTGCCAAACACCTGATGTGCAAATTTCCTCGACATTGGCGTATTACTAATTGACAATATACAATAATAGCTAAATACGAATATACTGTTTACAACAACAAATCAGTTTAACCGACTGCGTGGACCATATAGGCAGGTAAAAAATCAAGTTCTAAAAAAAATTTAATCAACCAGCAAGATTACAGATGGAAAGTTATATATTATGAAAGGTATCAGTAAGTGTATTCCAAAACTTCTGTCCGAGGACTTCCAAATGTGTTACGTTGCCATGGAAACGGGTGCCAAGTCGAAGTCTGGAAAACTATAAAACGTCATATCTCGCGAATTAGAAGAGATATGTTGCTGAAACTTTGTAAATTTTATTTATATGTATGTAGAAATATTTATCAAGCAGTTTTATTTTCCTTACTAATGTGTTAACACGAAAACGTGATGCACGTGCATTTTTGATAAAATGAGCATACTTAACTTATTATATAAAATAACAAAAATAACTATACATTTTGATAAAATCTAGTTATTATTTCATTATATAAAAATGTAAAAATAGGTATATGTTATATATCTTTTGAGTAAAAAAACTTTGAAAATGACTAAGATGCGGAAAATGTTCTATTTTGTATTGTATTAGAGATGTTCGTAATTGTATGAATGTTGTATTTCGTTTGTAGAGCGAAATACACGATAAAATAATTATTAAAACATGTCCTCGTGAAGTTAAGGGGAATCAGTCAATGGTGGGTTAAGTACAATAATGCTACTTTCGATTTACAAAATAGGCAAAATAAGGTCGCGAAAATATATGACAATAGGAAATAACATAATTCTGGTTGCCAATAACGTCTGAAATATCAAATCATGTTATTTTGGATACTTATATGAACTTTCTGGTTTAATTACCGCTGCTCATTTTTACTTTAAAGCAGAAATACGAATCTAAATCAGTAATCTTATCAACGGTTACGTTTTTTTGCGGCGGTCGCTACTTTGTATTGCGTTGTGAGTTGGCAGTAAGTGGCACGCACGTTGCACGCACATCGCACGAACGTGGAAGAACACATTGACAGAACGCAGATCGAACACAGCGAATGTTCTGCATACATGAAAAGGACGGCGTCGTGTCTGCGTGCTCCGAAAAACGTACGGCGGCCGTACTCACCCCGTACGTATTCCTACGTGTCAACTGTTTCTTGATACTGAACAAACGTTTGTCAGAAGAGCTCCGTATTATGGTACGTGTTTTATGGGCTACACAGTGCTACTAATAGCCAAACACCGATTTCTGACACTATTGAAATAGATTTAAGTAGCTAAAGGCCTGGTCACTACCCGACCTGCGTGTTTTAGCACGTATGTATTTAAGGGGCTACGGCCACTTTGTTTCTTCAAAAGTACGGAGCAAGTACGTCGACACAAAACACGCGTACGGTTTCCCCTGACCTTGCGTACGTTGCGCATATGGCAAGTCCAACGTACTTACAGCGTACTATCCCCGTGCATTTGTCAGATAATCGTACTTGCACGTACTACTCAAAAGCGTTGTCTGTATGTGCTAAATTGACAATAGAAGGCATGCATGTTGCACGTACGTGGACGAACACGAAGACCGAACGCAGATAGGACGCAGCGGGAGCATTTTGTACCCAAAGATTCCTCGTCGTGTCTGCGGAATCACAAAACGTTCGGAGTTGGTACTCGCAACGTACGGATTTCTACGTGTCATCTGCGTTTTTCAACACAAACATCACGTACTTGCTCGAGGTCTAGTTGTGACCACCGCTTTTGTGGATGACATTACAGAAACATTGCACACATCAGCGGCCTTAACAATGAACGAACTGTAAAATGCAGTTTTATGTGAAAGATGGTCATACACTTTTCATACACTTCCAAAATTCTACAAAGAAAGTTGTCTCGATACTTCGGGGATAAGATAGTTATACAATTTCAACATGACCAGGGTATATTAAACATTGCTTTTTTACATTGTTATGAATAGTACACTTCCATTCTCTGGTGCTATAAAGGCATGCTCAAAAATTGATTCCAGGAATTTCAGAGTCTACTTACCATTAAAGAGTACAGCCATCCAATTTCATTGAGTTCCTATTATCAATTATTTTAGCCAAACTGAGCTGTAAAATGCTCTCACATCAAGTCTTTCCATACCCTATGTGGTATTAATCAAGACAGAATACCATAAAACCAGCCTGAATTAGTTCTAATCACCACAGAGTACACCTATTTCAGGATGTAAGAACATGCATACAGTTCATATCTAATATAATACTTAATGGTCCATTACAACCATTACTATAGGGCTTTTAATACTAGAATACAGCCAATACAGTATTCCCTAATGGTTTCTCAAAACAACAAAATATAGCCGTACCAGGTCTTACGGGTTACCGCCATTACCAATCACAGCCATATTAGCCCCAAATTGGCACTCATAACCACAAGTATGGTACTATCAGACCATAAAGGGGACTATACATCACTACATACAGCCATGCCGGGTACAGAGGGGTACTGCGTGTACTTGTGCTCACAACCACTGAGTTCAGCAATATTAGATCATACAAGGTACTTATTACTATTGGATACAGCGAACAATGTGGTTTGGGGTAGTCATGATTCAAAACTTGAGAGTTACTTAAAGAGTTGTATAACCTTGTTTCAACAAAGTTACGCCAAAATTGTTGACCGAAACTGACCAAATGAGGCGTTGCTGCGACTTGACCTAGTTTTATTATCACATACAAGACAAAACCCCGCGAAATCCAGCGATGAAACGATGCACCCAAACCCGTTAGTATGAATATACGTTATTTTATGTAATTATTCTATTTAGGGTATTTTTTTTCTTGAAGGACATAGAGCTTTCAACTTTCAGTATTACAAAAGAATCCAGGTATTCACCATAAAACTTCTAATATACATGTATTCTAACAGTTAACAATAACAATAATGGCCCATATCGACATTCAAATGCATGTATCTTTGGAAAACAATTCGCGGCTTTATTAGCACAGAAGATCTTCCAAGAAATAATGTTTCGCACTACTTTTCATGGTTTTTATGTTTACCTTAAAAAAACTTCTTCTAGTAATATATAATAATATAAATAACAGTCAGAGTACCTGCTATCACATACATGTATGTAACAAAAGATGATGTAGATCTACAACATACTGCATGGTATATGATTGAATAATTTGCGACTACTTATCAAATCTTAAGGTACGTTTTGTAGTTTGACATTGAAATGACATTGACATTGAGTGGTCATTTTCACTTCGAGTACATGTAAAAGTTTACACAAATAAGATTTATACGAACATTTAAGTATACCAATACAACGGCAACTTCATATCTAAAAACTTAGAATTTAAAAAAATGGAAGCAGCTATCTAAGAACACCACCTCTGCCAAGATGTTCAAGCATAATACTGTCAGTTGTTTTTTATATTTGAAATCACAAATTGAACTAATAAATACAGTATATCTGCCTACAAAGTATTTAATGGCTTTAAATACCAACTTGAATACAAGATGATCGGATAAAACATGCAAAGAAGAGTGAAATATCCATTTTCCCGCTATTTTTCATAATTTGACCTTGACGTGACATTGAACTTGTGGTTGGTTTCAAGTTCATTAACTGTACTACGAGCTATGATAATACAAACACATATTTATGCATGGACCATTAGAATGACAACTTTATATAATAAACTTAGAATTTTAAATTATGGATACAGTTACCTAAGAATACCTTCTCAGTAAACATATGCATGCATAATAATATCAGTTTTATTATTTTGAATTGAAAACTGAAGTAAGCATTTAGGAATATATTCTAACAAACTATTTTATCAGATTTAATGCCAACTTGAATTCAAAACATTTGCTAAAACATGCAAGTTAGAGAGAAAATATCCATGTTCAGCTATTTTTCAAGATTTGTCCTTGAAATGACATTGACCTTGGCCTTTAAGTGGTCAGTACAGCATGTCCAGTTAATGTTCGTCATCAAATAAATAATATCCAGGCGAATACCTGTCAGTTAATACATAAATGAAAAATCACATTAGATAATATACTTTCGTAGATCGATGTATTCGTGAATTATAATATATGGCGGCCATCTTGGACGCCATCTTGGATTAAGCAAAACGCTATATTGTTTCGTGAAAGACACCCGACTATTTTTAATCAGCAGACCTTCCCAAACATTGTGGTATATAACATCTCTTGTTGCCATTCATAGCAGACCCCTTGAATTTTTAGTCAATTTTCACCAGACCATTAGGTATGTGATTGTCTGCACATGTATGTTACATTGACGAAAATACAAGGTATTTTACGTTACTTGTACCTGATACAGTTACTTGATTTGTATCATTATGATAAAATCAAACTTTAATATAGCGAATATATGTCATTTTACATTATATTTTTTGTTTTCAGCAAAGCAATTTCATTACCGCCATTCATCAATTCGACTTGAAATTGACCACATCTGCTATATCTGTTAACAATTTATAGCAATTGTAACGTAAACTACACATTATTAACACAAAGTTAAAGCAATCCGATAAATGACCACCTTCCTTTCTAACATCATATAGTTTTAGTGAATTAGTTTGACCAATTTGGAATACCCCACATGATATAATGTATGTATTATACGGAAAACATCATTTACGCACGTGTAACGTAATTGACAATGGATGTGAACGTACAAATATGAAAAAGGGTTGGAAATATGTTATAAATCTATAGCATTGACAAATGTTGCAAGAAAATGATATTAATTTGCTTACGTTTACTTTTAGTGGGTAGTAATTCAAAATTTTCTCACTTCGACGAATAATTTGTTTTTCGCAGAGACCCAATGTAACCTTCGTTACCATGGCAACGAGACATGTTTAGAGTTTCTCGGACAGCAGAATATGAAAGCCTAACCCTTGTAGATTAAAAATATACCGGTCCCGTTCTGTAATCTTGCTGGTTGATTAAACTTCTTTATTAAGGCCGCTACAGATTTTTTCTTACTAGCCTAATAGTGTCAGCCGAGTCACAGATGCGAATTGTCACAATTTCGTAGATGTCGAGTTAATACAGACGTGGCCTATCAAAGAGTATGATGGCAATGCAACACGTGTTGAATATAATATTACTAATGCATTAACAAACAACATTAGGGTTAAAATAACACGTAGACCCAAAGTGTCATTGATATGAAATGCTGACTCGTATTTTAGTATTTTCTCGTTTAAACTAAAACAAGTACTGTGCAACATTAATGTAATCATGCATACTTCATTTGAAAGTGTTACAAATTTAGTGTTTAGATATATTTTGTTTGACCACGTATACACGAAATAATATTTAGATTTTTGTTACGTAATTAATCAAAACATTTAGAAATTATTGTCGGTACTACGGCGATTAAAACGAGTCCTGTCTAAAATTACATGTCAGTGTGAATGCGCCAAGTGTAGACTGCAACATTTTGTGCTCTCACATTTTGGATTAAAATCAACAGAAATACTGCAGTGATTACTGTGGATTTTGCTGTGGATTTTAATGGTAGTATTCTTTTTGTATGTGTAATTTATGTGTTTTAATTGTTTGTAGATTTTGTGAAATTTTGAGTTTTGTGTAAATATTCTAAAATTTTGTTCAATATTTACCTGTAAATATAAATGTGTATTTGCCTGAAGCAAACAGGTATATACAATAGGTAGCCGCGACGGTGGCCGAGTGGTTAGGGCGTCCGCCTAGGAAGCGGGAGGTCGAAGGTTCGAATCTTGGCGGAAGCCGGGTTGGAACTGTTGAGACCGGTTGGTCAGCCGCCAGCTAGTTAAATTAATGGTTACCGTAGGCTAATTTCTGCCAGGCGCCCGGCATTACGAGAAGGGATTCGGGAAGGTACTGTATGCATAAAATATATGGAAGTGTCTCGTTAGTCAGAATTGACTGGCCCTTTCAATAGGGGTGACACTATAATAAACAAACTTTACCTTTTTATGAGATTGGGAAATTATCACCTTTAAAATCTGATACCCATACATTGACAACATTAAAACAGTTAGGAATACTTAAGTTTAGGGGTACTAGAGGGCGTCGGTGTAAACGCACATGGGACTTGAATGATGGTTTAAATTTAAAATACATTCAGACACTTCACCAAGAAATACCTACTATAGTACCAACTTTATTTCCTAGAACCAATCCTGAAAATTCCAGAAAACGACAATAGTTCCCAACATCATGACTTGACTAAGATCATATGTGAATCACTCACTGTTTGCAAATGCCAAACTTATATAAAGGTGTGTTGTGTAAATCCAATGTCAGTCAAAAACAAGAGTCTTGCCCTTTCAGATTACATAGTATCAAATGATTATGATATTGTTGCTCTAACTGAAACATGGCTTGGGGACCCTCCGATAAGTCATGCATTGCTGAGCTTGTTCCCAATCGCTACAAAATAAAACATGTCTCTCGCCGTGGACGTGGCGGTGGGATTGCAGTTGTATACAAAACTGCATTAAATATTCAACTTCTTACTTCTACTAATGTTAAAGTTTTCACTACTTTTGAACACATGGAATGTACGGTATCAATTAAGAATTATTCCCTGCGTCGAGCTGTTGTGAATAGACCACCACCAACTTGTAAAAATGGCCTAAAACTAGTACTTTTCTGGAAAATGAGTGACCATCCTTTCTGGCCAAACTTGTAACAACAGAACGTAATATCATAGTTGTTGGGGATTTGAACATCCACCTTGACAATCTATTTAATTTAGACACTGTGAAGTTCACAAGTATTCTTGAATCTTGCAGCATGCCACAGCACGTCACTGGGGCAACCAACGTGGCTTGTCACACATTGGATGTGGTAATCACAAGAGACACTGACACTTCTGTCTCACTTGTAGAAATATCTGCTCCTATAAGAAAAACAGTTAATCTAAGAAAGTTAAAATCTATTGATATCAATGAATTCAAAAAATACATTGAATCCTCAGATATTTTGAACAGTCGACTGCACATATCAGACGTTGATGAACTAGTTGAGGTATATATCCGTGGGCTTTCATCACTAATTGGCAAGCACGCATCCCTAAAATCTAAAACAATAGTTTTAAGAACCTCCTGCCCATGGTACACTGAAGATCTACATGACGCCTAACATCTGAGACGAACATTTTAGCGAAAATGGCGAAAATCTAAATTGACAATAGATCATGAAATATATAGGAATCAATGTTCGATAGTCAACAAAATGTTGAAACGATCCAAAGTATCCTATTACACAGATAAGGTAAAGTCCTGTGGCCCCGATCAGAAAGGGTTATTCAAGATAAGTAAACATCTGATGGGAGATGAAAAAATAAGTTGTGTTGCCGACTGATAAACCTGCTAAAATGCTTGCACAGGATTTCAGTGATTTCTTCATTAACAAAATTGAAGCAAAACGTACTGAAATAGCCTCCACTATTCAGTCATACCAACAAAACGACAGTGTTGAAGTCGAAAATCTGTTCGGAAAAGAGCAATTGTCAGAATTTTCTCCAACATCTGAGGGTGAAATCCGAAAACTAATAAAATGATCACTAGTAAATCATGTGGACTTGATCCAATACCAACAGGGCTGTTAAAAGATTGCTTGAATTAACTACTGCCATTATTAACAAGAATGTTCAATGCATCACTCAAAAGTGCTTATGTACCCTAGGCTTTTAAAAGCTACAGAATAAGACCACTGATAAAGAAGCCAGAATTTGATCAAAATATACTGAAAAGTTACAGACCTGTGTCAAATCTACCTTTAGTTTCCAAAGTTCTTGAGAAGGTAGTCGATGCTCGACTGGAAGAGCATTTAACACTGCATGATCTCCACGAAAAACGTCAGTCAGCATACAGAAAAATCCACTCAACAGAAACGGCTCTTCTTCGTGTGTGCAAATTGACATCTTTTGCTCTCTAGATCAGAATAAAGCTACGGTCCTGGTAATGCTGGATTTATCAGCAGCTTTTGACACGATTGATCACAACACTCTATTACGCCGACTTGACAATCATTTTGGTATAACAGGCAAGCCACTAGAGTGGATAAAATTATATTTGTGTGACCGTTATCAGACTGTCTGTATAGATGGAGAACTTTCAAAACCCATACTAATGAGCTATAGTTCTGTGCTTGGTCCGAAGAACTACATTATGTACACAAAACCAGTAGGTGCAATCTGTAGACAACATCAATTGCAACATCATGTCTATGCCGATGACTCCCAATTGTATATGGCATTCAAACCAAAAGATCGTGTCTCGCGAGATGAAACACTGCAACGAACTGTAGCTTGTCTGATTGTCTGAAGGATATCTTGCACTGGATGAAAGAAAATTTGCTGAAACTTAACGCCGAAAAAACAGAGGTAATCCTGTTTGTACCGAAAAGGAATGCCAGTGCAGTCAACAATATCAAGGTAAAAGTTGGTGAAGCTGTGACCAGACCAACGTCGATGTAAAAAACCTCGGGGCCATGTTGGATTCGCATTTGGACATGGACAATCATGTAAACTCTATCTCAAGGTCGTGTTTCATGCAGATCCGACAAATAGGTCAAATCAGACTATATTTGACTGTTGATGCAACAAAGTCCCTGATCAATAATTTAGTAACATCGATTACTGCAATTCATTATTATGTGGCATCCCGAAAATCATTCTGAATAAACCTCAAATTATTCAAAATACACCTGCCCGCTTATCACTCGGACACCGCGATACAATCACATCACTCCTGTGCTGAAGGATCTTCACTGGCTACCTGTACAGTACAGGGTAGAGTACAAGGTCTTGACTCATGTTTTCAAAGCACTACATGGAAAATCGGCTGCACCGAAACTCTGACATGCACTGCCAACAGCGCTCAGAGACAGTAAAACACTGCCGTCCTTCAAGAAAGCGCTGAAAACGCACTATTTTACTATAGCTTATTCATGCTGACTGTGTGTTTGTTCCCATTAACTTAACGCCATATCATTGGGCCCAACGACCCACATGTTCACAGTAAGCCCCATTCATCTATTGGTAGATCCCTAATACTAAGTTTAGTAGGACCCCGTCTACTGGGTTAAGTAGAGCCCCGTCTACTGGGTTTAGTAGAGCCCCGTCTACTGTGTTGAATATATCCCTACTACTAGGTTTAATAGGGCCCCGTCTACTGGGTTAAGTAGAGCCCCGTCTACTGGGTTAAGTAGAGCCCCGTCTACTGTCTTCAATAGATCCTTAATACTAGGTTAAGTAGGGCCCGTCTACTGGGTTAAGTAGAGCCCCGTCTACTGGGTTAAGTAGAGCCCCCAACTACTGGGGTTAGTAGGTCCTACTTGTATATTTTATGTACATTATATAACTGTTTTAACCATGTATTAGTCATGATTGTACAGCACTTTTGAACGTGTGTATACATGAAAAAGGGCTATATAAATATGGTATAATAATATAATAATGAAAATAAAATGGACGTAACTGGATCATACGCAATTTTTTCTTGAGTTCCAGACGAAGAGAAGGAGCAGGAAAATATGAGAAAGAGTTATCTTTATTTCTATTGCATAAACATGTTCCTTTCGATAGGTTTGGGGTAAGTGTATGCTACTCCGTATACTCCTAAATATGTGGAAATGTAAAATATTACTTACAATACAGACGTCTGATTAATCGTTTGAGTGCTCTATCCCAGAATGTCCTTGATCGTATGGTAGGGTATTTCATACACACAAATATGACAACAAACGAGAAGACACCGAGCGTTATGACACCAGAAATAATACCAGCCAACTCCATTGTGATAACTGAAATAAGAAAGCATGCGTTATAGATTAAAGGTTATATCATTAGTGACCAATCGGGTGCCTCGATGTTGACGTGACGTCATTTTTAAGCGTGCGCTGACTTTAGATCAAGTAAAGATCAAAAAGCTGTCGATGTCAGTTGCAAATGGGCACTTGTTTCTTTAGGATGTGTTACTCATAGACAAATACATACATATACCGTTTTACTGTTTTACAATATCAATATCATATGGTTTGGTGGTGAACCACCAAAGCACATGCTTTTAAGAGTTTTTGCCGTGTTGTGTGCATGGTTAAGTGTAAGGATAACCTAAGTGTGTGTTATCCAGATCGTTGGTGAGAGTAAGGAACCACTTTGCACCATTGCAAATATCTGAACAGGAAAATAGTTCTCCCATTCAGATATTTGCAATGGTGCAAAGTTTGATTCTCAATCATTTCTTGGAACACTCTTTGACAGGAGTTACACTCAATTTTTCAACAATAGAACATACTGGAGTTTTGAATGTGTATGCATTTTAATGGTAAATAAAATATTACAGGAATGATGGCTATTTTATGACACTTGTCAATTGAGAGCAATAACAAATCTGGTTGCGATTATAAGAATAGCACTTAAACCAGTAGCACAATCATTGAGCATCTGCAACATCCAAACCAGACGGAACTGTATGACGACACTTAATTGGGTACTTCTTGGACAGTATTGATATATATAAGCGATTTTCATATTGACGTTTGCTAGCCCACAATTAAGAGTCACGTGTGTGCATCGAGACAAGTGTGCTTAGAAATGTATTTATCAGACATAGGCTAATACTGTTTTAAAAAATCTATTCATTTTTAAGTTTTCTATAACATTATTCTTTAAAATCATCAATATCCTTTATTTAATGCCAGGCCCAGGGCCCACGGAATACACATGCATCGTACAAACAAAATCGTGAGAAGCGTATAATTCAAAAGTATTGTTTCAATGAAATAGCAAAATACATCCGAAAAAGAGCCTATGCTAAATTCCCAACTGCTTAAGAACTTGACAACTTGCAGAAAAAAAAACAAAGCCAATGCCATCGCATACAAAATAAACCAAATAGAAAACTACCTTATAGAAATGTCTGGAAAATTATAAATCACCCAACCTCCAAATTTATGATGACAATAGAACTCCCATATCAAACCCTTAATCAACAGCTGAATCCGTTAATACAGTCTTACTAAACATTTTCACAAATATAGAAATTCTGTCAACACTAAGTTATGAATCTAGACAGGCTCTACATGATAACTATGCAGCAATGATGTTAGCACAAAAGGAGAAAAGCCACTATGCATGATTAATAACAATGAGAATAAAGACAGGTCATTTTCCATCAGCCCACAAACAGTCCAAAGTCACAGCATCTTACAAAAGGGACAACAGTCTGACAAGATCAACACGACTTATTGCTACCCATAGGGCTATGCATTACGCTGTTTATAATGACAATGGTGAATAATAAAATGTTGATATTTTGCAAACAGTCTTGTGATGTCCTTAATATTCCCATTGCGCGAATCTAAACAACTACCCCCTACACCTTTCTGACATTGCGACTTGCAGAACGTTTTCCTGTTGTAGTTGCGATAGTTTAATACCATGCCGATGGCATATCATCTTTTTGTTGACAGAACTTGTATTTGTTAGCTTTTCCTTACATGCTGGGGACCTCAGTTGTCATGCTTAGGTAGTCTATATTTGTAATGATAGTACATTAACTGTAAAGTGGGCACGTAATACTACGGCACTGAAAATTAACGTTAAGATATTATCTAGAGCTAAAACTGGTTCACTGGTAGTGATGAGTTGGTGTCAAACTTGTATATGTGTCACAATATTTTGTATACATTACTTTTATTTAAATAACCATTAATACTACATGTATTAATGAAAATCGATAAAAAATATAAATAAAACACGTGCCAACTGTACGTGTACCATGTCAACGTGAAATAAGTAGTTTTTGGAAAACAAGTTTTGGTCTCATATTCAAACAAATGTCATTCAACGAATAACTGTCAAAGCAATTAGTTATTCGTTTAAAATGCATTAAAACATAACATGATAATTTAAAACTTTCCTAGTGTAAGTATTATGTATTAGACTGTCATTAAAATGAGTACGCATTTGGTTTTCTGATTTGCTCTTCTACATCTACAGCCTTTACAGCAAATTATATGTGGACATGAAAGCATGTCCGTCTTTCAATTATGTTCGGGTTGTTGCCATATCACATGTTATACAGTTTCATGTACATCCAGGGCTTCACCATCATGCGAATTTCCTACAAGTTCATATAAATTCAGCGTTTTGTCATATTATGCATATTCTACAATTTTAGTTACATTAGTAAGTTAAGTATGATCTACCAGCGCTTTGTAATGTTTACCTAATTCTATAGCTACAATAACATTTGAATCTTGAACATGTTAAGCATGATCCATTGTATACCGTTTCAAGTATATTCATGGTTTCGCTTTGTTAAACACGCTATACAGTTTCGGGTATATTCATGAATTTTCCGAGTTGAGCAATACACTACAATGTACTTTATTTCGTCATGGTTACATGTGTAACAATAGACTTGAATGGAAGTACGTAGTACAGTATTTTAACAAAATTGTATATGTATATGCTCGATGACTCTGGAGGTATATATAAAGTGTCAATAACCAAATCATTGTCAAGGGAAAGATAACATTTTTAATCTTTTTCCACTTAATGCAATCACATTCAGGTTAAACAAATTCTATATAAATACAAAGTTCATTTTTGGCAAATAAGCCAATTCCACCAGATTTCATATAGTAATGTTGGTTGTGAATAAAATGTATAATTATTCAATAGCATCATGTTGGTTTAGTTTACATACACGGCAGCACAAAATGTCAAAAACTTTATAGCGTTTCTGGAATTCAGGATCATAAATACGGTTTGAAAGTCCGCGTACGTTTAGTTATCCTATTTTTAGTGCATGGTTAGAGTTTGTATTGCACCGCTGACGGGCCTAACTAGCGGTATTTGCAGTTGTCTCGTTTTGGTAAGTCATGCCTTATATGTCGTCTGTCACTCCACCGGGTTGATAACTGATAAGTTGAGAATTCGCGCCTTGCTTACTGCACACACTCGGGATTGCGAATAGGATTGATTGTTTTTGCTTACCTTCGATATCACGTGCCTGTATTGATGTAGATCTGGCACATCCGTGCGGGTTAGCAGGAGGCCATCGATTGTGGTTTTGCTGGGTTGCAGCTCTCGATCTTGATTTTGTTGGCGATGTACTTGTCTGTACAGATAGTTCGATTTGCGCGGCACGGAATTAAGAGGGTAGTGGTTGAGACTTACTTTGACTTTACTGTGACGGTCGTATATTTTGTTGCGTACGTCGCGCTGCTATTCGATCAAGTTGATCAGTGTAGGTTGTACTTGCCTGAACATATGGTTCAATTTGCGGGGCACAATTGAAAGATTGGTGGTTGAGAGTTTCTTTGAGTATATTGTGACGTTCGCATACTTTGTTGCTTAGGTCGCGTTACCTGTCGAGTCCAGCTGCACGGTGTAGGTTGTGTAGGTATGTCAGTCTGAGGGGGGGGGGAGTTGATGTTACTATTGGTCCCACTGTGGAAACTCATTGTTCGGGATCATTCCATCAACAGATATCGCAGCTGGATATAGGAACTTTACTGCCGTCTGATGTTTACTTACACGCTTAAACTCTGGCCACAGACGTTTCCTAGCTCGTTGGATCTCCTATGGATAGTCACGATCCACGACAATATTACAGCCTGCAATTTTATTACAGTTTTCCATGATGCGGTTTACAGCTTGTTGGGAACGAAACACAACTAAGACTGCCCTTTTCTGTCTGGATGTAGTTTCCCAAGACGAGAAGCACCTCGATACATACGTCTTCGGGATCTAGAAACATGATGTGAAATATTAAGTCATTTACCTGGTCATATGCGGACTTGCAAACTTTGTCATGTAGGATTGTCAGATTTGTACACCGTGAATTGGTTTCTATGTCTAACAGTTAATGAGATAGACTCACGAGTTTCACGTCCACATTACATGAATGTGTCTCGAATTCGTTTACACGCTCGTTTACACTTTACACTTGTTCATTGAGCTTTGACATTTGGAACTGACTTTCTTCGATATTTGACATTTTGGAAAGCAACTTATATTAAGTTTGTCACCAGTACTAAGTTCTTGGAATCCTTCGTCTTTAAAACTACTATTGCGACCACGGCACCTCTTGTGTTATGCTGTCGCAGCGTTCCGTGATGCACTAATTTTCGTCGTCACTCGTACCTATTGGGTATTGTTCGGTCGCCGAAGCAGACAATTTGGTATTATGTATTAGGTCATAATTTTCCACCTCACTTGTTGCATTTACTACTTGTGTAAGTCTTACCTCTTTTTTTTGCTATCCACCGTTACTTATTATTCCGTGAATGTATCACTTAAAGTCTCCAATATCAATTACTTTGTATTCAGGTCGATTGTAAAAAAGGTATGAGAAAATTCGACGGGGAAGGCAGCACTCAACCAAACCAGCCGAGCACAGAAATCACAACCACCCTGAGCAGTACCCACAGAAACCCATGCCAAAACGGCGACCAAATGAGGCATAACAACCCGGGGCGTGACCTAGGTTAAAACACTAAGGACAGTGACATAACGTTATGCAACCTAAAGCGGCACAAATACGACTTGACCTAGTTAAAATATGGGCAAGGTAGGAACGGGGCGGGAAATAATAGGGTATTGAAAATACCCAGACCGGTAACAGGTGAACTGAGTCTCTGCAGGTACTAATGCTTTCAAACAAAGTTATTTCCGGTCAAACATTCCAGGCAGTTTTCCGAGGTGAATGGTCCTTGGAATATAAAAAGAATAGTAAGCTGTAAACGGTTGAGCCTATCGTTCTCTTTCGATTAAATATCATTTTCAAAAAATGTGTAATAAATAAAACAACTTTTTTTAAAAAACCCAAAGGGAAGTAAGAAATACGCTCTACTCCGTAGCTAAATCAAGGAATGTGATTGGTCCATCGCGACCACGTGGTGACACAATGTCATCCCATACCGGTCAGTAAAAATCGATACCGGGTGACCACGTTATCAATACCATGTCAGTATCATGGGCTGTTTCGTAATAATACATCAAGCAACGAACGATAACAAAGTTACATGACCGTGGACCGTGGCACTAACATTTTACGTGTCACTAGCCAATTGATTGCAAGCGTTTGCGAGATTTCCATGCGTCCATTGCACATGGAAGATGTTTTAAGAATCATCAAAAATAAAGGTGAAATTTTCATTTAAATAGCCGATTTATCATGACAGTACTCGATCTCCGAGGAAATTGGTCTTAAATAGACATTTACGTAGTTTTACAATAATATCAACACTCAGATCAAACCAGATGCTTGAACGTAAGTAGGCTACAATTCGTTCCATGTCAATAATGCAAAACAACAATTCTATGTCTCAATATATAGCTTGTCAAAGATTATTCTGTTACTGTCAGTGTGTATAAGACTTATGTACCAGTTAATTTCATCCACAGCACCCCAGCCCCGGGGGGAGGGTGCTCCTGGATTTTGAGTTGTCAAAATCAACAGCCCTTCTACGGCCTGTGGAGGAGCTGATGGAAAAAATCTCCCGCATTTCCCCCGACTTCTACCGGTAAATATTGCCTTAGGCTATTGGTTTTCGCAGAATAAATCCTAAATTTCCCCTGCCTTGCGGGGGAAGCTGGATGGTAAAAACATGGCCGTCACCCTGGCTATTCGCCATGGATCCCTGTGGTCGGGGGTAACTGTGGATGCAACTGACTGGTGCATTAATTATTTGTGGTGAACAAACTTGTGTACTGGGAGGGTCCATACGTTGTCGCTTACGTAATATCTTCGATTTTCCAAGCGGATAAGGACGAAAGACAAACATAGAAGGCTGTGAATTATCTATATTCGGAATATAAATAAACTATCTCATAGTAGGCCTACAGTACTACAGTACAGTACAACAAGGTACGCCATTGATTTTATTGAATTTGAATCAAACTATGACAATTTGATTGATTGACTTGTGTGCTGTATAAAGATTACAATTCACAATGATTGCATGCATTTGTTACCTCCCTTGGATAATGCATAGCAACTGGGGCCCGTGTCTATATCTACAAATATAGCCTAGCGGTTATATAATATTTATTAAATACCCATATAGGCAATGCCTTAGTTCATATTATTACATATTCCTAGCAACTACAATGAGCAATACCCACACATAAGCCGAAGAAACAATCAAAGATCCAAGTCCCCGCCGATAAAATGCAGGATGACCCACATTTACAAGGAAATTATATAATAGCGGTCATTGCCGAATGAAACGAAGCTAACACTCAACCAAGTTCCCAAAGGCCCCACCACCCCCTGACCTAGTTAAAACACTAAGGACAGTGACATAACGTTAATACATGTTACAGAGGCATTTTCGGACTTGACCTAGTTTACAATAATGGGCAAAACGAGAGCGAAAAAATATGTATATGCTAAAAACGTATCTTATAGTGACCAAACAGCACAGTGACCAAATGAAAAAGTATTTCATCTAGCATCTCCGCAAGATACAAATGATAAAAAGAGGGGGGGGAGGTTGTAGTGGGCGATGGACTTAAAAACAAATGGCAAAGAAAATTTACGTCCAGGGACAAGTGGAAACCATTATAAAAGTACGTACGTGACCTAATGAAAACATATCTCATCCAGCATCTCCGCAAGATACAAATGCAGAAAAGTAAGAGGCGTTGTGGGCGGTTGACTTTAAAACAAGTAGCAGAGGAAACACGCACTACATACTCGTATCACTACGCAAGCCAGCATGTTCTGCATTGTATAGTACCAGATATACGCAGGACGTAATGTTTACCTAATTCTACAGTTTCAGTAACGTTTGAAGCTACAATGTATTAAGCATGACATATAGTTTCAGACATATTCATGGCTTTACCAAGTTAAGCATGATCTACAGTCTCTGGTATATTCATGGCTTCCCAAGATTAGCATGGTCTACAGTTTCATGTCTATTCGGGACTTCACCATGATACACTTATTCGGTAACATTTATAAATGCATTTACTGTTCGTCTATTGACTCTATTCCTTTTCGTTTGTTTGTGCAATTTCTAGTAGAGAACCTATATTATTGTATTCCTGTCAGCTATATTCAACCTTTTTTCTCGAGATTTTCGTTGTGCCATTAATTTTGAACTATTATGCGACCCTTGGCAACGTTGTGTATATTTGGTTTGCGATGGTTTGCGTGCATGACCCGATACGTTTCTTTAGAGTTTCTTTAATTGCATTACCTATCAACATGTAAATTGCCAGTTAAGTTTGGTACAAGTTCTTTAATATAGTATCGCAATGTTTAAACCCCATGTGTACTCCACATCCTACTGATACGCATAGTTTAATATAATGTAATACTAGTCCAACGCCAGACTTTGGTTGGGTGTTTGTTAACGACACGCAGCTAGTCAATATTGTCGTAATATTTTAAGATATTTAAGATGAAAGTCGACAGCCTTAATGTATTCACTCCGATAAGTTTACAATCCTCAATTTTAGAAATCGTGCCGAAAAACACAGCATTGCTGACTAGATTAAACAAAGAAATAACCAACCAGTACAATGGCGTGGCAAGTTTGTTGATGAGGAAAGTATATCCCAGTTACCGAAGCATCCAATGAATATAGCTTTATCCGAATAAGAAAGTTTGAAAAGTATTTGCATGCTTAAGTAGGTACTCAAGTTTTTCATAGGAGCATACAATTTACGGAAAGTGTGCTATGCTATGTTTACTAATAAAACTTCCGCAGACTCTGTTTGGTGCCAAATTCAGTTTTTGGCTGAACACTGCATTTAAATACCAGTGGTAGATTTGATTAAAATATTAGTCCGTACATTCATAATTGTTTGAGCGGGTTCATAGGCTGTTCAGTCGATAAGAACAGGGTCGTCTTATAAGGAGTATACTATTATTACGTACTCCAATAGGTCACATAAGCTATTCTTCCATATTATCAGCTAAAAACTTTTAAACCCGATCGATGCGTCAAAGTTATTCGTACAATCATTATTCGTTACCATCATAATTTTAAATTCAATGAACAATGGGCATAGAGGAACCAACCAGCACAACCCCGTATATGCACCAGTTTGTGCATTCCTTCCACTCCCTCAATTTAATCTTGATAGTATATCACTTGCAGATGAGGGAAGAAATAGAATCTTTAACATTTTAAATCCAAGCAATAATTACACATTACTGCGTCTTAGCGTGTAATTAAACAAACGCAAGAGCTAGTGGCAATCAAACAGCCCATCATCGTCGGTAAACGTTAATTTACTTGCAAGGACGTGGTTAATTTACTCACAGGAAGATGATTATTTTCCTGAAGATTTATGAGCGAATTGATTGATTCATGAGTCTAATTTTTGGTGACCTCGTAAAAACGTTATTATCGGCGATGCTGTATGTCGTTTTGTTCATTGGAAGACTAAGTATGAAACCCTCATTGTATGAATTATTTCTTCAATAATATCAAAATTCGGTCGTAAAAATTCACAAAAACCCTAAAGCTAAACATTTCTTTTGCTTAGAGAATTTTATGTAATCCTGACCTTTATGTACCACATATCTCATATGGTTTTACTCTGGTGGACGCACTGATGTTTCTTTGTGACTATTGTCACACTTAGTATTATTTTTGCCTGCGAATATTGTCACATACATTGTTAATCTGTCGTTTTGTAAATAATGGTTCACGTTTATTACATACTAATGTTTTCTTTTCATTTCAGGAGTATTATACTTAGTAACTATTGTTAATTTATGTTTTGCTATACTTCTGAAAACATGTACATATAATTAGTTATAGAGGCTCACAGGGAAGACGGGGCTTGTCCAACTGAGTTATAGTGCGTTAGCGACTAAGCTGGACCCCCATAAACCTTAAATATCTTAAAAAGTACAATGCCGATTAGAACGAAAATGGGTATGTCTTCGTAAAACACCCTTACCAACTCATAAAATAAAACAGAATTTTTGGCCCACAGAAAAGTGTACTTTGCATAGACGCCTAATGCAAATTTTTTAGTCTAAAACAGGGTAAATACGTATGGGTGATAGAAGTGACCGGAACAGCAAAGGTCAACAATTTGGTCCAGTATAACTGTACATTAAGTCACACACCAGTGACTGTTGAAAATATATATTGAGGCCCATATATGAACGTTTATCTCAGTTTGTATAACTGAAGCAACTTTGTAGAAAAACATTGTATTTTTGTTTGTACAAATGACCATTACAATCAGAAGATGGACCTCAGCTATATACACATTGATGACCAGACAAATGTTGGTCAAAATTATACAATTATACCGTTATAGTTGTTACATAATACAATAGCATTATTCTAACTCGCTGATCGTAATAGCTTATTTTACTCCCTGTCTACTTGTTGATTAAAATATCAAAAATAATACATTAGACCCAATGGGGAAAACATTAATTAGACAGTAAAAACTTCTGCCATTTAAACACAGAGTTGGTAAAGGTAATTTAGTGAACTATGCCAAGTTTCAATAACATTGCATAATTACTTTTAAACATATTTAAGGTTTATGGGGGTCCAGCTTAGTCGCTAACGCACTATATAAAGGATGGAATTTTTGCTCTGGTAATTTTTATCATATTCATGGCCCTTTTTTACTTTAACTATACACCCCCAATGGGAGCACCCGTGTCGATGTGCACATTTCTAGTTTTACGTACATGGCATTTAAGTGTACATAAACGAATTCGGCATTATTGATGGCATCTTGTCTTGATTAACACTTTATATCCTGAAATTTACAAGATTTCGAAAAATAACATGAACACAATTCAATATTGATCAAAAATCAATTTTTATACGCCCGTTGAAAAACGATGTGTGTGAAGTTAGCAGCCAGTTGCCAGTTGCCAGTTGCCAATTCAACTTTTTGAATCGGCAACTGGCAACTGTCAGCTAACTTCACAACCCAGCTGACGATTCAAATCTTTCGGGAAAATCGAATTGGCAACTGGCAACTGTCAGCCAGCTGACGATTCAAATTTCACTGTAGACTCGAATTGGCAACTGGCAACTGTCAGCTAGCTGACGATTCAAATCTTTCGGGAAAATCGAATTGGCAACTGGCAACTGTCAGCCAGCTGACGATTCAAATTTCACTGTAGACTCGAATTGGCAACTGGCAACTGTCAGCCAGCTGACGATTCAAATCTTTCGGGAAAATCGAATTGGCAACTGGCAACTGTCAGCCAGCTGACGATTCAGATTTCAATGTAAAATCGAATTGGCAACTGGCAACTGTCAGCCAGCTGACGATTCAGATTTCACTGTAAAGTCAAATTGGCAACTGGCAACTGTCAGCCAGCTGACAATTCGAAAAAAAAATTTTTTGTGAAAAATCGAATTGGCAACTGGCAACTGTCAGCCAGCTGACAATTCGAAAAAAAAATTTCTTCAGAAAATCGAATTGGCAACTGGCAACTGTCAGCCAGCTGACAATTCGAAAAAAAATATTTTTTTGTGAAAAATCGAATTGGCAACTGGCAACTGTCAGCTAGCTGACAATTCGAAAAAAAAAATTTTTGAGAAAAATCGAATTGGCAACTGGCAACTGTCAGCCAGCTGACAATTCGAAAAAAAAAATTTTTGTGAAAAATTTTTTTTTGTGAAAAATCGAATTGGCAACTGGCAACTGTCAGCCAGCTGACAATTCAAAAAAAAAAATTTTTTTGTGAAAAATCGAATTGGCAACTGGCAACTGTCAGCTAGCTGACAATTCGAAAAAAAAATATTTTTTCTGAAAAATCGAATTGGCAACTGGCAACTGTCAGCCAGCTGACAATTCGAAAAAAAAATTTTTTTCCAGAAAATCGAATTGGCAACTGGCAACTGTCAGCCAGCTGACAATTCGAAAAAAAAAATTTTGTGAAAAATCGAATTGGCAACTGGCAACTGTCAGCCAGCTGACAATTCGAAAAAAAATATTTTTTTGTGAAAAATCGAATTGGCAACTGGCAACTGTCAGCCAGCTGACAATTCGAAAAAAAAATATTTTTTTTAGAAAATCGAATTGGCAACTGGCAACTGTCAGCCAGCTGACAATTCGAAAAAAAAATTTTTTTTGTGAAAAATCGAATTGGCAACTGGCAACTGTCAGCCAGCTGACAATTCGAAAAAAATGTTTTTTTTGTGAAAAATCGAATTGGCAACTGGCAACTGTCAGCCAGCTGACAATTCGAAAACAAAAATTTTTTTTGTGAAAAATCGAATTGGCAACTGGCAACTGTCAGCCAGCTGACAATTCGAAAAAAATAAAAATTTTTTAGAAAATCGAATTGGCAACTGGCAAATGTCAGCCAGCTGACAATTCGAAAAAAAAATTTTTTTTGTGAAAAATCGAATTGGCAACTGGCAACTGTCAGCCAGCTGACAATTCGAAAAAAAATATTTTTTT
This sequence comes from Spisula subtruncata, assembly GCA_963678985.1. Classification (NCBI taxonomy): domain Eukaryota; kingdom Metazoa; phylum Mollusca; class Bivalvia; order Venerida; family Mactridae; genus Spisula; species Spisula subtruncata. Next base: position 26,061,906 of record OY787661.1, read on the forward strand.
GTGAAAAATCGAATTGGCAACTGGCAACTGTCAGCCAGCTGACAATTCGAAAAAAATTTTTTTTTTTAGAAAATCGAATTGGCAACTGGCAACTGTCAGCCAGCTGACAATTCGAAAAAAAAATTTTTTTTGTGAAAAATCGAATTGGCAACTGGCAACTGTCAGCCAGCTGACAATTCGAAAAAAAATTTTTTTAGAAAATCGAATTGGCAACTGGCAACTGTCAGCCAGCTGACAATTCGAAAAAAATATTTTTTTGTGAAAAATCGAATTGGCAACTGGAAACTGTCAGCCAGCTGACAATTCGAAAAAAATGTTTTTTTTGTGAAAAATCGAATTGGCAACTGGCAACTGTCAGCCAGCTGACAATTCGAAAACAAAAATTTTTTTTTAGAAAATCGAATTGGCAACTGGCAACTGTCAGCCAGCTGACAATTCGAAAAAAAAATATTTTTTTTAGAAAATCGAATTGGCAACTGGCAACTGTCAGCCAGCTGACAATTCGAAAAAAAATATTTTTTTGTGAAAAATCGAATTGGCAACTGGCAACTGTCAGCCAGCTGACAATTCGAAAAAAAATATTTTTTTGTGAAAAATCGAATTGGCAACTGGCAACTGTCAGCCAGCTGACAATTCAAAAAAAAAAATTTTTTGTGAAAAATCGAATTGGCAACTGGCAACTGTCAGCCAGCTGACAATTCGAAAAAATTTTTTTTTAGAAAATCGAATTGGCAACTGGCAACTGTCAGTCAGCTGACAATTCGAAAAAAAAAATTTTTGTGAAAAATCGAATCGGCAACTGGCAACTGTCAGCCAGCTGACAATTCGAAAAAAAAAATTTTTTGTGAAAAATCGAATTGGCAACTGGCAACTGTCAGCCAGCTGACAATTCGAAAAAAAATATTTTCTGTGAAAAATCGAATTGGCAACCGGCAACTGTCAGCCAGCTGACAATTCGAATTTTTTTTTCCAGAAAATCGAATTGGCAACTGGCAACTGTCAGCCAGCTGACAATTCGAAAGAAATTTTTTTTTCAGAAAATCGAATTGGCAACTGGCAACTGTCAGCCAGCTGACAATTCGAAAAAAAATATTTTTTTTTATAAATAATCGAATTGGCAACTGGTAACTGTCAGCCAGCTGACAATTCAAATTGTTCTGTAGAATCGAATTGGCACTTGGCCACTGGCAGTCAGCTGACACTTAAAAGTTCACTGTTATATCAGTTAAATAGGAAACTGAACAAAATCTTTTACATCATTTTAAGACTTGTTGTAACATTTGCCCTACGATGTCCGTACGGATTTACCAACTCGTACGAGTAGGCTACGAGTTTAAAATATTTCAAATCCTAAAGGTATTTTAGGTTTTTAGCTTCTGGTCACAGCTCGTACGGGCCTCGTACGATTAAAAGAAAGTGTCTCGTTCGAGCTCCTTACGGACATCGTAATCTTCGTACGGAGATCCTACTGCGCTCGAACAGAGATCGTACGGGGCTCGCAAGGTACTCGTAGGTCAATCGCAGCTCGCAAGTCACTCTTACGATGTCCGTACGGTGTCCGTAAGGTGTCCGCACGATGACCGTACGAGCTCCGTGCGAGAAGAATTTTTTTTCGACATATTTCAATTTCGCCTGGTCACATTTGTCGTACGAGCTCCGTGCGAGTCGAAATTTAGCATGCCCGCACGGAGTCCGTACGGGCATTGTAAACTCTTACGAGCATCGTTCGGATTTTCGTAACTCTTAGAGGACGCAGGAGCTCGGTGAAAATTCACCGAGCTCCCGAGTAGTCTACGAGCTCGTAGGTATTATTGAAGTAGGGAACTCATAAAGGAAGCTGACATTACCTGTTGTTAGTTATTATTATATGTAAGATGATTAAAGAATGATGGAATTTTCATGTCATGTTTATAAATGCAAGGAAAAACGTTTAATTACTTCTTGATCGCCGTTGAACGATCAGGGCTATATACGTTTATAGAGTTTATTATTGTTCGATGAGTATTATGCATTAAAGTATTGTCGATTCAAAGATGTCTGCCAAAACCGCCGCAATGTTCCATTTCTGAATAGCTAATTGCAGCAAGTATAACCACTACGATATAGGACCATTAGCTTTTTAATCATTTAAGTGTATCATTGATGGTAAAATTTAATCCTGACACACATTTAATAATCGACCGGGGTGAATGTTTGTTTACGCGGTTGTGACAGAGATCTTTGAATCAACTCTACATTGAATACATGTATATTGCACAGTTGTCAAAAACTAAAAGATAAAAAGAACACATAGATGTATAGACAAATATTTATGTGTACACATAAGATATGTGTATGCGAATCACGGACATGTCAATTCATTTTACATTGAGCATGAGCGCGTCCAGGTTTGGTCATAGGGGTCGGTAACTTCTTCCACCCCATTCACTGTTTAAGAATAACCGTTATTCTTAAACAGTGAATGGGGTTGAAGACGTTACAGACCCCTATTGGTTTGGTGAGGTTGGGTCCGGGCTTCTGGAATGTTGGTAAATATGGCCATCTTACATTAAGAGACGAGTACGTCTTGTGTTATGTTCTTGTGCTAGTCGGACCTAGCAAAATTACCGGTTGGACATCTTTATAATACAATGAACGGTCAGCGTACATTTTGACTAATTTGGCTGAAGCCGAACGTAGTCATGCTGCAGATCGGGGGATTGTGTAGCATCGAGTGAAAAATATACGTTGCTACTCATCGGTCGGTGTCTGCGCGATCATCAATAATCATCGGGTACATATCGTATACACGGGAGGATGGAAGAGACAGAATGTTAAACGGCATGTGGGACCCCAAGCCTTTTCGAATATACATCTAAGTGCTTTAACATTTTAGGTGTAGACCACCTTTGGGTTTACCAACTAGTCCATTTCTAGTTGGGTGGAAACAATGAAATGATTTCCGAATGACCATATGCCCCGGTCGAGATTAAAACCTTTGATGGACTTGTCGATCCGTAGTCTGAGTGTCACCCGAATGGTTGATTATACCACATGTTAATAGGTTTGTTGACGTACTTACATGTTGAGTCTTCTTAAAATCATTTAAATACTTCTTTCAAAAGCTAGTAGCGTCATTATTATAATATAACAGCAATATCTGAGACAACTCGGTTAGGAAAGTCTAGTCTTCCATGTAGACCTCTGCTCATACCAGATACTATTTTATAAACAATCATACAAACAATGACATATAAAGTTACTGGGTGCCGAACATGACATATTGGGTACCCAGACTTGTCGCATCTTGGATACATCCGGCCACCTAGAATCATAGACCTACACGCATTGGTAATCTGTCAGCACCCTGTATTTCGTTCTGGATATGCTAACCAATCATTCTTTCCCCCTCAGCTTTTTGTATAAAAATACTAATCATTACACTAAATATTTGTTTTATATATTCAAAACATAGCAGATGTTAAAATTGAAGGGCATAATTATAATTGTGTATTAAATTTGGATTTCATTACCTAATTAATGTTGTTGTTTTTTTAATCGATACGTTATACTTAATTATCTTTGTACCGGATCTTAGATACTGGGTACAGATGCAGCATTGACACAATAGCAGTTAAACACATGTATCATCAACTCGATATTGAAAAATGTGTCGAAATTTCAATATATTGTCTATAACATATTGTTGCATACACATAACAATTAACATTGTTGACATAACTGCTGTCATACTGTTCACTATCTAATCCTATGCCGTTGACCGTTAATGTCCCGTGCGAAATACGCCTGACTCAAAATATATACGAGCTCGTAGACAGCTCGTAGACAGCTCGTAGACAACTCGGGAGCTCGGTGAAAATGTTTTACCATGTCGCCGAGACCTCTACGAGTCGAAAAAATCCGTAAGACACTCGTACGAGTATCAATATCCTTACGAGCACCGTACGGACTCCGTACGGACGTCGTGCGAGTTCAGCAAAATCAACTCGTACGGAGCTTGTAGGGCAAATGTGACCGTAGCATAAGATAGTACACTGTGTAAACAATACATGTTTAATTATTCAATGTGTTTTGGGGGGATTCGGTGCATTTGCATGATTTTAACAAAGACAAATTTTAATTTTGCAACATAGTAAATAACATACATGGTTGTGTTACAGATGGCCACGTTTTTATTTTAATAAAACTATTTCTGTTATATTCACGGAATTAAAAAGCAATTTTTAAAATCAATATATAAATATACATGCATTTCCGTATTCGTATTCCTTATACATGTATTATTCACACGAATACAATGCAGCATGCAATTTATTAACATCGCAGTGAAACTACTAAATTTAAATTCCACGTATTTCAGACTGTACTGCAACTTAACTTTATTTGTTCAAAAATATACTTAATGATTACAAAATATTACAAAATGCATGTTACAAAATATGCATTGATGGTTTCAACACATTCTTTCAAAAGGGTTCGTTGGTTTATTTATTTTGAAAATACAATAACTTTATTAGTCCAACGTTCGTGCGCTAAATCGGTATTCACATAACCTTAGTTGATTGTAGCTGGAGTCACTGTCAAGTGACCGTTTCGCCAACTTGAGAAATCCCACTCAGTCGAGTCAACTCCAGCGACACTAACCGTTGCGAATACCATTTTCTAGTTAGGTCGGATACCCACTCAAACGCACGGATGAAACGATCATTAAAATTATCTCAGTGAGTGACAGTGGAGGGACGGTCGAGTAGTGGAATTGACCGAAGCATTAAATTTTTGGAAATGCCACCACGGACCAGTCTACAGACCCTTTAAAAGCATTGACATTAACAATAAAAACGATGTAATAAAATGAAATTATACAGTCATAAAGATGATGAAGTTTGAAACTGCCGATTTTAAGTGCTCGGCTTTATCGGCGAGATTTCCCTTCTACCAAGCCCTTCAAAATTTCAACCCGGAAAAAACTTTCCCCCATGTGCTCCGATCCTAACAAGTTTTGGTGCGTTGGAAAGCTCTTTCGTGCTCGTTCATTTAACACCAAACTCAACCGGCTAGCTTGCCTTTGAACAAAAACTGTCATTGAGCGTCTAACGGCCGAGCTTCTGAAGGCTGTTTAACGGCGGAAATTCCCTTCTACCAAGCCCTTCAAAATTTCCCCTCGGGGAAAATTTCTTCCCATTAGCCCCGAACCGGCCAAGTTTGGGTGCGTTAGAAAGCTCTTTCAATGCTCGGCCATAGAACACTAAACGCAACTGGCTAGCTTGCTTTTTGAAAAAATCCACAGCGCTTCTAACGACCGAGCTTTGCAGGCGGCTTTATAGGCGAGATTTCCCTTCTACCAAGCGGTCCAAATTTTCACCTCGGGGAAAACTTTTTTACATGAGCTCTGATCCTAACAAGTTTTGGTGCAATGGAAAGCTCTTCCCGTACACGTTCATTTAACATTAAACTCAACTGGCTAGCTTGCCTTTGTAACGACCGGGCTTTGCAGGCGGCTTTATCGGCGGCTTTATCGGCGGGATTACCCTTCTACCAAGCCCTTCGAAATTTCACCTCGGGGAAAACATCTTCCCATGAGCTCCGAACCGGCCGAGTTTGGGTGCGTTAGAAAGCTCTTTTCATGCTCGGTCATAGAACACTAAACGCAACAGGCTAGCTTGCTTTTTGAAAAGATCCACAGCGCGTCTAACGACCGAGCTTTGCAGGCGGCTTTATAGGCGAGATTTCCCTTCTATCAAGCGGTCCAAATTTTCACTTCGGGGAAAACTTTTTCACATGAGCTCCGATCCTAACAAGTTTTGGTGCGTTGGAAAGCTCTTTCCGTGCTCGTTTATTTAACACCAAACTCAACCGGCTAGCTTGCCTTTGAACAAAAACTGTCATCGAGCGTCTAACGAACTAGCTTCTGAATGTTGTTTATCGGCGGAATTTCCCTTCTACCAAGCCCTTCAAAATTTCACCTCGGGGAAAATTTCTTCCCATTAGCTCCGAACCGGCCAAGTTTGGGTGCGTTAGAAAGCTCTTTCAATGCTCGGTCATAGAACACTAAACTCACCTGACTAGCTTGCTTTTTGGAAAAATCTACAGCGCGTCTAACGATCGAGCTTTGCAGGCGGTTTTATAGGCGGGATTTCCCTTCTACCAAGCCGTTCAAATTTTCACCTCGGGGAAAACTTTTTCACATGAGCTCCGATCCCTACAAGTTTGGGTGCGTTGGAGAGCTCTTTCCGTGCTCGTTCATTTAACACCAAACTCATCCGGCTAGCTTGCCTTTGAACAAAAACTGTCATTGAGCGTCTAACGGCCGAGCTTCTGAAGGCTGTTTATCGGCGGGATTTACCTTCTACCAAGTCCTTCAAAATTTCCCCTCGGGGAAAACTTCTTCCCATGAGCTCCGAACCGGCCAAGTTTGGGTGTGTTAGAAAGCTCTTTCAATGCTCGTTCATTGGACACTAAACTCACGTGGCTAGCTTGCTTTTTGCAAAAATCTACAGCGCGTCTAACGATCGAGCTTTGCAGGCGGTTTTATAGGCGGGATTTCCCTTCTACCAAGCCGTTCAACTTTTCACCTCGGGGAAAACTTTTTCACATGAGCTCCGATCCCTACAAGTTTGGGTGCGTTGGAGAGCTCTTTCCGTGCTCGTTCATTTAACACGAAACTCATCCGGCTAGCTTGCCTTTGAACAAAAACTGTCATTGAGCGTCTAACGGCCGAGCTTCTGAAGGCTGTTTATCGGCGGGATTTACCTTCTACCAAGCCCTTCAAAACTTCCCCTCGGGGAAAACTTCTTCCCATGAGCTCCGAACCGGCCAAATTTTGGTGCGTTAGAAAGCTCTTTCAATGCTCGTTCATTGGACACTAAACTCACCTGGCTAGCTTGCTTTTTGAAAAAATCTACAGTGTGTCTAACGACCGAGCTTTGCAGGCGGTTTTATAGGCGGGATTTCCCTTCTACCAAGCTGTTCAAATTTTCACCCCGGGGAAAACTTTTTCACATGAGCTCCGATCCTAAGAAGTTTGTATGCAATGGAAAGCTCTTCCCGTACACGTTCATTTAACACTAAACTTAACTGACTAGCTTGCCTTTGTAACGACCGGGCTTTGCAGGCGGCTTTATCGGCGGGATTTCCCTTCTACCAAACCCTCCAAAATTACATCCCGGGAAAAACATTTTTACATAAGTTCCGACCCGGCCAAGTTTGGGTGCGTTGGAAAGCTCTTCCTGTGCTTCATCATTTGGCATCAAATTCAACTGGTTAGCATGCCTTTTAAAAAAATGGTCACAGCGCGTCTAACGGCCAATTGTCTTCAAGCCGTTTTTTCAGCGGAATTTCCCTTCTACCAAGCATCCAAAACTACACCTCGGGGAAAACACTTTCACAAATAGCTTGGATTCGACCAGTTTTGGTGTGTTGGAAATCTCTTCACATACCTGTTTGTTCAACAGGTTAGCTTGGATGTGAAAAATCTGCCATCGAGTTGGTCTATAAACCTAGCTTCGACAGTCAGTTTTCTCGGTGGGGTTTCCATTCTTATCCAACCCTCGCACCGGGCAGCTCAAAAGCCGCGCTCCGTTATGGACACAACGTCCCTACCCCCGGGTAAACCACTTGCCGACCAGATTGAGCTGTCATCGGCGTCCATCCTAACACATGTAGCGTTCGGGTTTCTGTCGTGAGCTTTTGATGTCTCGCGCTTTCCCTCTATGTGTGTTCAATTGACTGTACGTCCGAATGCCGACTGAGTTTATTTTGTGATGCATGTGCTCGCTACTTAACGACTAGCTAGCTAGCCAGCCGAGACGGTACGCCAAACTTCGCCACTACCTACCGGTCATGTGTTTTTTTTCGCGACGCATGTGTTCGCTATTTAACGGTTGGGTAGCTGGCTAGCTAACTGAGTGATGGGCTGCCTATACTCCGGCCCGTCTTTTCGTGTCGACTCTGACGGTACTCGACTGGCTATATTGCTGATCGTCTCGTGGATGGGGGGCTTATTGTTTGCAACTCTTAAGAGATGCGAGGTTGTTAGTATACTGTGGTAAAAGAATTAAATATATTACAAACTTATCAACAGATTTGATCATAGGTAATTGACTTGACATCTACATTTTGTATTTAGTGTATACATTGGATATTTTGAAAACATCAACATACTATTAGAAATAATAATACAATCCTTAATGTCATAATAATACATTGAAACAATTCAATCACGTTGAATTAAACTTTGCATTAGGACAACCTCAATAATCCAACCGCCTTAGAATTAAGACCATTTTCGCTGTTTTATAGTGATTCAAAATCAATATTTACACTAACTCAAAAGTCCAACGAATCTCATATTTTTGAAACCCAAGTCTACTTTCATACAATATATATATGTTAATGACTGAATAATTATTGCATGATTTGCGTATCTATAAATTGGCTGAATGTATAATTTTTAAAAACTTATTAAGCATGTAATTGCACATGGATATCTACGACAACAAAAATCTAGTCACCTACATCTCATCTTCTGACGCTATACGAACAATCTTGCGATGAACGTGAACATGAAGTTCATCGGTATTTTTGCGTTGACTAACTGGAGTCGTCCTTACCCTGACGTGTTCTCGGCATATACCAGATCCGGCCTATCAATTAGCAAGACAGCAGAGGTGCGATTGTCCCCAGACCTAGCATGGTGGTTACACGGAATACGCGAGTACATTCTGTGCTGATCCGAGATTATCCGTGTCTCTCGTCCGAGTTATTACGTTGCTCTGAAGTGTCTATCCGGGCATTCCTTAGTCATCCGAATGGGAGCCTGGTAGATTGTGTGTTGTAGTCGTTTTTGCACGCGCTCAGCCGTTTTGCCTTGTTACCACATCATCAATGGTCGCAAAGTGTATGAATCGTACCGAATATTGATAGGATGCGGACCTGTCCGTTCTTGTAATGGAATATATGTTACTCAGTGCTCGCGAGAGTGGCATAGCGCATACAACCATTATTACGTAAAACTTGAAATACTTGTCGCGATGAAGCTTTGAAATATACATAATTTATACTATCCGAACCGCCTACATCTATCACACAAACTTGATCTCTACTTGATACTATTCACCAATAAATGAATTGTGCGAGCGAACCGATCTAGAAAAATGCATTATTTACCGGACCTGATTCTCACACTAATTCGTTTTCTAAAGGATTAATTTTGTATTTTAATTTAATTTTGCGAGCAAATTGAGTCAATTCAGTTCATTTATCAATTCAGGACACTTTTAAGGTGGAACCAGTGGATTAAAAACTCTCAGAGTCAATAAACAAATTTGGTATCATTGTAAAATTGAAGTTATTTCCGATTTAAATTTGAACTTTACACTTCCGTATTTTTGATAATGACGTTGCTATGACGTTCTTAAGTTGCCATGTAACGCGCGTCTTTACGTGACGGTGCGATCAATCCTTTACATAGTTATACGGCTGTGGTAATCGTTATAATTACACCAGCTATGTCAAACATTCGGCATTAGCTTCGTATGATGAATGCACATCAGTGCATATACACGTACATTTAACACATATATTTCAAAACGCGCCAATTAAATCCTTAACATGACGTCGTTTACAATTTTGATTCGCCAAAAATTACGCAAGTTTCTGGAATTTCAAAAAAATCTGCCCGTCAAAAAATGATATCTTTTATATGTTAAACTAATATATCTTACCTACAATATATACAAAAAATAGAAAAAATCATCTCCTGAAACGTTTTTCACAAGACGTCAACCTATACCAATGCCGACGTTAACATTGCGTCACTTTCGTTTCGGAAAGTTTACACATGTAAAAACAATTTTCAAAGAAATGTATAGATCAAACTTAATATGCTACAGAATAGCGACATTAAATGCACATAACAGTAGTACCTTATTACATCATTTGGAGTCCACACTAGCTAGATACTTCCGGGAATTTGTATAAAAAGTTGACCTTCATCCTTGATTGAGTCTTGTTGGTTTTCTATTATTCGGATTATTTTTAATTACAGTTTATATAATTTATTGCCCTGAGTATTAAACAAATCGTATTATCATATGCAGTTTATTCTGTCATTGAATTAAATATTCGCACAGTTTTACGCTCATATAGCAACAAGAGGAAACTCTATTTTTATAGTCTAGAGTTAAAAAATCTTTCAAACTGTCAATCATCTAGCGTCTGTTAGTAACCCTTTGGCTTTCCGGTCACTTTTTCTGATACTGTATGTACACCCAACTCCATTCACACTGTACCGTTTATTTGCCAGTTTTAGATTTTCGTAAGTTATACAACTTGTCACGATTTCCCCGGTATTATTTCAGTTATTATTCTGTTCCCGTTATGTGATAACTGCATACGGACTCGAACCCATCACAAGTCGCCTATGGTTCACTGCTATTTTGTCTAATTTCGGGGATCTGGCCATCCTTTCAGTCCCAAGATAGGGGCCTAGCGACGGTCGTGTTCGACTGCCGTCAGCCTGACTTTTATCTACATACCCAGTCTTCCGGGGTCACAGAGCCTGGTTTGGACTATGTTCGGGCCCGAAACCGGCCCTAAACAACGTTTAATACACTGCTGTTATAGGCACCAAGGGATCAGGTCCTCTAGCCCCTATCAGCCCCAAGATAGGTACGTGCGGATGGGTCTCGTTCGACTCGATGGGGTCACACAGCATGGTTTGGGCTGTTCACGGGCCCGAATCCATCCAAAGTCGCCAATTGCATACCGCTTTAGTAGCTATTTTGGGGATCTTGCCCCTCTTTCAGCCCCAAGATAGGGGCCTAGCGATGGTATAGTTCGACTCCCTTCAGCCTGCCTACATCTACATACCCGGTCTTCCAGGGTCAAAGAGCCTGGTTGCCTCAGTATGCTCCTTTTTATCATACCAAGTTTTATTGTTTGCTAGGACATATAGTGGTGAAAATGACTTTAACACTGATATTTGCGTGACATAATGCCGCGCCTCACTTCGCACTTCGTGTATCGCGCGATTCTCTTGCCTCGCTTCGTGTGTCCTGTCTCACGGTTGGAACATTTTATGCGACTGCAACAATCGGGCGATGTAATATCGTGCGAAACACAAAGCAACATGCGAAAATCGCGCGACACGACAAGAGAGACACGATATTTTACCGCGAAATGTCGTGGTTTTGATACTGTGACAGAGCGAGATCTCGTGTTTGAATATCGCGCCTTGCTTCGTGTGTCGACCGATTTTCGCGTCTCGCCCCTCGCCCTCTTGATGCGAGGCAAGATCATTCATTTGGCACTAACCAGACTCCGTACCATACACAATGATGGATTCTATGACAAGTTCATATTATTATATATGTTTGTAGAATGTCTGAATAAAAGCTAGCTATCTACTCGTAGCTGTTGCATTATAGAAATAATTACAAGATAAAGTTTGTACTAGCTCATTATATCATATACAGTAACACCTCTCGGACGACAACTAATCGGAAACACACATATTGTTGGTCATTCAGATGCTGTTGCTGTATGTAGGTAAGAGATATATTATAGTGAGAGACAGCTTCTGCGATATATGATAATGCTCATACTAGAGTTGCTAAATGTGCATAGGTTGCACTGCGTATAACTATGGATGCGTAAAGTGTCGGTTTTAGGTAATTGTTTAATACATGTCCTTGCTCTATATGGTCATAGAATTTTAATTTGTACTAATATGTATGATATTGTAGGCAATCCCATTGTAGACACGGGGGCGCTTTCCTGTGTGTTTCTCCGACTCCGGCATGTATCATTGCTGTATAAAAGAAATGATTCCCGCTGATTTATGTTTAAATGACATGCTTGAAACTAACCGGTACTGGAGATAGAGAAAATGTAGGCCTATCCATGTACCTAGTGATCAGTCCATGTGATAGAAAGTGTACATACCCGACAGGTTCATGCACTGAAAACGCACTTGTATACCTCGCATGTGGTCGGGTGATTTGAGCGTTTGCATTGGAAGGGGGTCGATTGTTCGAATACAGGCAGATCGAGTTGTCTATATAAATCACATATTATCACATGTAAAACATGCCTCACCAGGCATGGCATTTTATTGCTTTTTATATCACTTTAATTTTGTCAGTTATTCCAACTGCGTACGTATCTTGCGTATTTGCGTAGCCCAACTACGTCCTGTACACTTTTAATGAGTCAGTTTATTGGTATGATTTACATGGTGTTGCTGATAATGACCTATTATGCTGAGACCACGGAGATTATAGGTAAGCTTTTTCCAGACCAAAGTAGCTGGGAGTATCGACCGTGAAATTTGAATTTTTTTTCGAATTGTCAGCTGGCTGACAGTTGCCAGTTGCCAATTCGATTTTTCACAAAAAAATAATTTTTTTTCGAATTGTCAGCTGGCTGACAGTTGCCAGTTGCCAATTCGATTTTCTGAAAAAAATATTTTTTTTTCGAATTGTCAGCTGGCTGACAGTTGCCAGTTGCCAATTCGATTTTTCACAAAAAAATATTTTTTTTTCGAATTGTCAGCTGGCTGACAGTTGCCAGTTGCCAATTCGATTTTCTGAAAAAAAAATTTTTTTTGAATTGTCAGCTGGCTGACAGTTGCCAGTTGCCAATTCGATTTTTCACAAAAAAAAATTTTTTTCGAATTGTCAGCTGGCTGACAGTTGCCAGTTGCCAATTCGATTTTCTGAAAAAAATAATTTTTTTTCGAATTGTCAGCTGGCTGACAGTTGCCAGTTGCCAATTCGATTTTCTGAAAAAAAATTTTTTTTTCGAATTGTCAGCTGGCTGACAGTTGCCAGTTGCCAATTCGATTTTTCACAAAATTTTTTTTTTTTTCGAATTGTCAGCTGGCTGACAGTTGCCAGTTGCCAATTCGATTTTCTGAAAAAAAAATTTTTTTTGAATTGTCAGCTGGCTGACAGTTGCCAGTTGCCAATTCGATTTTTCACAAAAAAAAATTTTTTTCGAATTGTCAGCTGGCTGACAGTTGCCAGTTGCCAATTCGATTTTCTGAAAAAAATAATTTTTTTTCGAATTGTCAGCTGGCTGACAGTTGCCAGTTGCCAATTCGATTTTCTGAAAAAAAATTTTTTTTTCGAATTGTCAGCTGGCTGACAGTTGCCAGTTGCCAATTCGATTTTTCACAAAATTTTTTTTTTTTTCGAATTGTCAGCTGGCTGACAGTTGCCAGTTGCCAATTCGATTTTTCACAAAAAATTTTTTTTTTTCGAATTGTCAGCTGGCTGACAGTTGCCAGTTGCCAATTCGATTTTCTGAAAAAAATAATTTTTTTTCGAATTGTCAGCTGGCTGACAGTTGCCAGTTGCCAATTCGATTTTCTGAAAAAAAATTTTTTTTTCGAATTGTCAGCTGGCTGACAGTTGCCAGTTGCCAATTCGATTTTTCACAAATTTTTTTTTTTTTCGAATTGTCAGCTGGCTGACAGTTGCCAGTTGCCAATTCGATTTTTCACAAAAATTTTTTTTTTTCGAATTGTCAGCTGGCTGACAGTTGCCAGTTGCCAATTCGATTTTCTGAAAAAAATAATTTTTTTTCGAATTGTCAGCTGGCTGACAGTTGCCAGTTGCCAATTCGATTTTCTGAAAAAAAATTTTTTTTTCGAATTGTCAGCTGGCTGACAGTTGCCAGTTGCCAATTCGATTTTTCACAAATTTTTTTTTTTTTCGAATTGTCAGCTGGCTGACAGTTGCCAGTTGCCAATTCGATTTTTCACAAAAATTTTTTTTTTTCGAATTGTCAGCTGGCTGACAGTTGCCAGTTGCCAATTCGATTTTTCACAAAAAAATTTTTTTTTTCGAATTGTCAGCTGGCTGACAGTTGCCAGTTGCCAATTCGATTTTTCACAAAAAACATTTTTTTTTCGAATTGTCAGCTGGCTGACAGTTGCCAGTTGCCAATTCGATTTTCTAAATTTTTTTTATTTTTTTCGAATTGTCAGCTGGCTGACAGTTGCCAGTTGCCAATTCGATTTTTCACAAAAATTTTTTTTTTTTCGAATTGTCAGCTGGCTGACAGTTGCCAGTTGCCAATTCGATTTTTCACAAAAAAATTTTTTTTTTCGAATTGTCAGCTGGCTGACAGTTGCCAGTTGCCAATTCGATTTTCTGAAAAAAATAATTTTTTTTCGAATTGTCAGCTGGCTGACAGTTGCCAGTTGCCAATTCGATTTTCTGAAAAAAATTTTTTTTTTCGAATTGTCAGCTGGCTGACAGTTGCCAGTTGCCAATTCGATTTTTCACAAATTTTTTTTTTTTTCGAATTGTCAGCTGGCTGACAGTTGCCAGTTGCCAATTCGATTTTTCACAAAAAAATTTTTTTTTTGAATTGTCAGCTGGCTGACAGTTGCCAGTTGCCAATTCGATTTTTCACAAAAAAATTTTTTTTTTCGAATTGTCAGCTGGCTGAAAGTTGCCAGTTGCCAATTCGATTTTTCACAAAAAACAATTTTTTTTCGAATTGTCAGCTGGCTGACAGTTGCCAGTTGCCAATTCGATTTTCTAAATTTTTTTTATTTTTTTCGAATTGTCAGCTGGCTGACAGTTGCCAGTTGCCAATTCGATTTTTCACAAAATTTTTTTTTTTTTCGAATTGTCAGCTGGCTGACAGTTGCCAGTTGCCAATTCGATTTTTCACAAAAAAATATTTTTTTTCGAATTGTCAGCTGGCTGACAGTTGCCAGTTGCCAATTCGATTTTCTGAAAAAAATATTTTTTTTTCGAATTGTCAGCTGGCTGACAGTTGCCAGTTGCCAATTCGATTTTCTGAAAAAAAAATTTTTTTTCGAATTGTCAGCTGGCTGACAGTTGCCAGTTGCCAATTCGATTTTCTGAAAAAAAATTTTTTTTTCGAATTGTCAGCTGGCTGACAGTTGCCAGTTGCCAATTCGATTTTTCACAAAAAAAATTTTTTTTTTCGAATTGTCAGCTGGCTGACAGTTGCCAGTTGCCAATTCGATTTTTCACAAAAAAATTTTTTTTTTCGAATTGTCAGCTGGCTGACAGTTGCCAGTTGCCAATTCGATTTTTCACAAAAAAATTTTTTTTTTCGAATTGTCAGCTGGCTGACAGTTGCCAGTTGCCAATTCGATTTTCTGAAAAAAAATATTTTTTTTCGAATTGTCAGCTGGCTGACAGTTGCCAGTTGCCAATTCGATTTTTCACAAAAAAAAAATTTTTTTTGGAATTGTCAGCTGGCTGACAGTTGCCAGTTGCCAATTCGATTTTTCACAAAAAAATTTTTTTTCGAATTGTCAGCTGGCTGACAGTTGCCAGTTGCCAATTCGATTTTTCACAAAAAAAATTTTTTTTCGAATTGTCAGCTGGCTGACAGTTGCCAGTTGCCAATTCGATTTTTCACAAAAAAAATTTTTTTTTCGAATTGTCAGCTGGCTGACAGTTGCCAGTTGCCAATTCGATTTTTCACAAAAAAAAATTTTTTTTTCGAATTGTTAGCTGGCTGACAGTTGCCAGTTGCCAATTCGATTTTCTGAAAAAAAAATATTTTTTTTCGAATTGTCAGCTGGCTGACAGTTGCCAGTTGCCAATTCGAGTCTACAGTGAAATTTGAATCATCAGCTGGCTGACAGTTGCCAGTTGCCAATTCGATTTTCCCGAAAGATTTGAATCGTCAGCTGGCTGACAGTTGCCAGTTGCCAATTCGAGTCTACAATGAAATTTGAATCGTCAGCTGGCTGACAGTTGCCAGTTGCCAATTCGATTTTCCCGAAAGATTTGAATCGTCAGCTGGCTGACAGTTGCCAGTTGCCAATTCGAGTCTACTATGAAATTTGAATCGTCAGCTGGCTGACAGTTGCCAGTTGCCGATTCAACTTTCGAAATCGACGAATCGGCTGCTGGGTTGTGAAGTTAGCTGACAGTTGCCAGTTGCCGATTCAAAAAGTTGAATTGGCAACTGGCAACTGGCAACTGGCTGCTAACTTCACACACATTGAAAAACGGGACGTATTATGTGAACACCCTTGGCGGGCGGGTGGGTGTGCGGGCGGCAGCGTCCAATATTTGTCTGTACTCTAACTCAAACAGTTTTTGTCCGATCGTCTTCAAACTTGCTGACAATGCTTATGGGTGTAATATCTAGGCCAAGTTCGATTAAAGGCCAATTCGGTGCAGGCCTTCTTGGGTTATGGTCCTTCTTTTACCAAAAAAATGTGAAATTGGCATTGTCTGTACTCTAGCTCAAACAGTTTTCATCCGATCGTCTTCAAACTTGCTGACAATGCTTATGGGTGAACATCTAGGCCAATTTCGATTATAGGCCAACTCGGTGCAGGCCTTCTTGGGTTATGGTCCTTCCTTTACCAAAAAAATGTGAAATTGGCCTCGTCTGTACTCTAGCTCAAACAGTTTTCATCCGATCGTCTTCAAACTTGCTGACAATGCTTATGGGTGTAACATCTAGGCCAAGTTCGATTATAGGCCAAATCGGTGCAGGCCTTCTTGGGTTATGGTCCTTCTTTTACCAAAAAAATGTGAAATTGGCCTTGTCTGTACTCTAGCTCATTCAGTTTTCATCCGATCGTCTTCAAACTTGCTGACAATGCTTTAGGGTGTAATATCTAGGCCAAGTTCGATTATAGGCCAAATCGGTGCATGCCTTCTTTAGTTATGGTCCTTCTGTTACCAAAAAAATGTGAAATTGGCCTTGTCTGTACTCTAGCTCAAACAGTTTTCATCCATCCGATCATCTTCAAACTTGCTGACAATGCTTATGGGTGTAATATCTAGGCCAAGTTCGATTATAGGCCAAATCGGTGCAGGCCTTCTTGGGTTATGGTCCTTCTTTTACCAAAAAAATGTGAAATTGGCCTTGTCTGTACTCTAGCTCATTCAGTTTTCATCCGATCGTCTTCAAACTTGCTGACAATGCTTTAGGGTGTAATATCTAGGCCAAGTTCGATTATAGGCCAAATCGGTGCATGCCTTCTTTAGTTATGGTCCTTCTGTTACCAAAAAAATGTGAAATTGGCCTTGTCTGTACTCTAGCTCAAACAGTTTTCATCCATCCGATCATCTTCAAACTTGCTGACAATGCTTATGGGTGTAATATCTAGGCCAAGTTCGATTATAGGCCAAATCGGTGCAGGCCTTCTTGGGTTATGGTCCTTCTTTTACTAAAAAAATGTGAAATTGGCCTTGTCTGTACTCTAGCTTAAATAGATTTCATCCGATCATCTTCAAACTTGCTGACAATGCTTATGGGTGTAATATCTAGGCCAAGTTCGATTATAGACCAAATCGGTGGAGGCCTTCTTGGGTTATGGTCCTTCTTTTACCAAAAAATGTGAAATTGGCCTTGTCTGTACTCTAGCTCATTCAGTTTTCATCCGATCGTCTTCAAACTTGCTGACGATGCTCATGGGTGTAATATCTAGGCCAAGATAAGTTTAAAGATGATTGTTCAAAAATGTTTTGACATAATATGGGCTTTTATTTCATAATCAATATTTTTTCACTAGCACAACCAAGACGGGCGTATTTTGTGACATTTTGGCATCTTGTTGATAATGCATTAATTTTACTAGCATGAAAATTCATCCAGGGTGTTAAAAAGTTCGTAGGCACTTGAGTTTGTTAAATAATTGCAAAACCATTCAACATACATTCTAAACATTTGGTAGGAATGTAGAACTATTCCATCTTTTCATGTTGTGGGAATCAAATGCTATTATCTGCAAGAATATTTGCGCGGGACGTCATGACGTCATTCTCGGCGATTGTGTAAACAGCCACTAAACAAGCCGTTTTGTTCGAAAGGCGGTGATGTTGAAAAAATTGCACCACAAATACTCCATATTGTTTCAAACTGTGTAGCTGGTTATTTAATAAATGAAATATCAAACATTCTGCGGGATTCCCGCGGTTTGATTGCTAAGCAAAATGCTAAATATAAAAAAGAGGGTAGCGCTTTGGATGGTACGCATTCTGGACGTCCCAACGGGATCGGAGCATGGGAGTAGAATTTAACAAACAAAACTAAAAATAAACGATGTAAATATACCAGAAGTGTTGCAAAAGCACCGGCAAATAATGGAAATGATTTGAGTCATGTTATTGTATGGAGTTACTTGTGCTGAGACACAAAAATGGTCTTCGCTTTAATACCCAACCCACCCGTATCTGACTGTAGGGTATCATAAAAAATACTGGCTTTTGCACGAACATATAAGATTTTTTGCTCTTGACTGGGAGATATTTGTCTTCTAGGATAAATGTATTGAATATTTGTCCCACAAGCCAAACAAATAAAATAATGTACGGGGATCTTAGGAAGATAATGTTCCATAGGTAAGCAACGTCATGAAGAGTGAAAAACGTTGGGTTTTAGGAGCAATGGACACATATGTCCTCACTAAGCTCAATATCATTGTTGTTGGTAAAAGTGTTACATCTGACTATAGCGAGGCCTTATACTTCCACAAAAGCTAAAACCTACCCTGACCAGAAGCGGTTACCATGGCGACCTCACAAACATGCGTCTCATCCTATACCCAGATTCGACTTATTTTGTACAGGACGTTGCCTGTCGCGTACCCCTGCCAGGACCCGGAGATACATTCATGATAAAGTTTACCACTTGATACCCAAAAACGAATGATCAGGCAACTCACTGATCCAAATTTAAATTGAAAACTTCTTGAGTATAATGACTCTCGCATTAACAAAGATCGAGTTCCTAAAGCTTTGACGTCATTTTGGCGTCTTCCACATTCTCCTTCGTCACGTGAGTCTATTAAACCCTTACATATATCATAAATTCAATGTCAGGTCAAATTGAATATAAAATATACAAAGGAGGTCATGGTAGTTGCTATTATGTCATAAAAATGTAAACATGTGTGTTAAAAATAAAATTCCAGATAAAATAAGATTGTCTAAGAACTTATTAACACCCTGTATATAAAGGTGTAATAAAGCAAATTATGCATTAATGTTTGGCCTAGTTGTGGTTATAGATTGATTTATTTCGACATAAAATGAGCATTTACATGGCAATCATAATATTAAAACATACAAATACAGTAACTGTAGGCATGTATTAATAAAATATCCATGTCAAATTAACATTAAATGTCCGAAAGAACCCTTATGTCCATGTGGTCTTTGCCGATGATCGAACCAGGGACCTGTCGATTAGCAGTCAAGCGGGTTATCCGCTCGACCACCGTGCAACCAACTATGTAACCTCACAATCTTCGATAACTTGCATGCTATGTCATTCTGTAAACATTTGTTTAAGTATATTTTATCTTTTTCTCATGCAACTTCCATTCCAAAGGGAGTCAATTAGGATGTTATAGAACAATAACAATAGGAAGCTAATTGAACATAGGTTTTTTTACTAACTGTAAATAAAGAAGTAGATTTTTCAGTGAAATGAAAAAGCAGTCATAAATCAGAAATGAAAGGATAAACACATTTATAAGTTCTAATAAATTGGTGTAAGCAAAAGTCATCTGGGTACCTCATTCCTACATTGCTCATTTATTTAAACATGTCAAGTCGTAGTTGTAAGCCTTGCTCAGAGTAATTGGTAGAACTATGTAATGTTATTTCCCACACCATTCCTACCTTGCCCATTATTTTGTCAAGTCGTAATTGTGCCTCTTTGGGTCGCTTAATGTTATGTCACTGTTTTTAGTGTATTATACTAGGTCACGCCCGGGGTTGTTGTGCCTCAAGTCGCCGTTTTGGCATGGGTTTGTGCTGTTGTCACCGTACAGTGGGGCCTTGGGGATCTTGATTGAGTCTTTAATATATAGTTTCGTTTCATTCGGGCTCATGCAGTAAACGTTATTCTATAAAAAAATCAAATTGGGTCATCCTGCATTATTTCGGCGGGGACTTGGATTTTTTATTGTTTCTTTGGCTCATGTGTGGGCATTGCTCATTGTAGTTGTGTTGTGGTGTTTCTGATTCCTGTGCTCTGATGGTTGGGTTAAGTGCTACCTTCCCTGTCGGATTTGTTCGTACCTTTTTGGCAAAATTATAGTTATACTGGATTGAATATCATTGGAACTGTTGAATATATAAAATAAGATTGTGTAATGACCTTTTCGACGATGATGTTAAACAGCGAAGTCAAAAATGTACTTCCAGTGGTCTCAGCTCTACATGTTGAAACTTTACAGTATTCTTTTCTGTGCAATAAACGCGCTAACGGCAACCTAATTAGTATAATTTTTGCGACCTAATTTCACATCACATGTGTCACAAGCACAGTGACGTCATACCACATTTCATACAATCAAAGTATTGACAGTACTGGTGGAACGATACTTTTGCAAATGATGAATATAAGGGAACCATTTTACATTTTGACACGCGTAGTTGACCAGCACTGTAATCCAAACAGCTAACCACTGTAAAAATATGTCGACTCGTCGGAACGTACGTTTGAACGTTAGGTCAAAAGTAAAGAAAAAACGGGAACTTTTTTCGTTTTGTGTTATACTGAACACATAAATAACGTTATTGACAGTTTTTTAAAGCCCTGTGGTTCTATTTGCCTCTGAATGAGAATTACATAGAGGATATAAGTCAGCTGCTCACGAGATGAATTATCAAACGATCATACACGGTAAAATACTAATATTCTATTTATTTCATGCTTCAAATAGCTTAAATGATGGAAATACTCCACTATATACCTGAAATGTTTTGCGTGACGTCGTTTTCCCGCCATGCACGCGTCGAGTTGCAATCAAGTAGTTCTTCTGCAATGACTTCATTTTCGTCCATTTGTTCTACATTTATGTTCTGTTATGTGTTAAAGATTAAGAGAGCAAGTGATAATGTTTATTATTTTATTTTTGGCGGCGGGGAAATTTGTTATTCCGACGTAAACCACCGATAAGCATTAAATAAAGAATAATAATACACCTGTTACTATGTATAGTAACATTTTTGCGTTGACAAAATCCGTATTATCGGTCCGCCGGGGATATTATCAACAAACGCCGAGGATATTATCGATCACGTAATAAGAAATACGTAGGCGCTCCAACTTGAAAAACGGTTTCTTTTAGAAATGTGCATCAAAACCAACACCAAATGATCTAACTAAGAAAATGAACCCCCAATCCATACGTTTCCATTCAGTAATAAAGAAGTTACAGCAGTTTTTAGGCTGACGATTTCGCGCCAGACTATTACAATCCTAAAAAATGAAATTTACTCCCGAAACTGACAACACATAATCTATACACTCGATGCAAATAGTTCCTCCTCGTTAATCAGTTTTGCAGGATAAGAACATTCAACTTTCCTTGTTTCATTTATTCTGTTCGATTGTAATATATTAGTTTCTTCTTGTAATGGAAGGAAATTGTATGAAATTAAAAGAATAGGTGCTGAATGCGTTGATAATTATTACTACGCGTTACCAGAGATCTTATATAAACTAGATCCTGGCGTTACGACACGCGATATAGAGCGCGCATCAATGATTTTATTATGTTAAATTATTTAGGTCAATATTCTTCAACGAGATCGTGGTCGAGTGGTTAAGCAACTCGCTTAGTACTTTTCTGATGCCTCGAATCACGGCGGCTCCCAACTTTTTATATTTTTTTTATTTTTTTATTTTTTGTTAAGTCCAGCACTTACCTCTCTTTCGACTTAGAAAACCACTTAATGTTATATCACTTAAAAGCTATTGTTCCTTAGCAGTTCGCCAGCCTGTCAGTACTTTCAGTACTTTGATTGTAACTAAGAAATGCTCCAATTGGAGTATGGAGTATAAGTTGGAGAATGGAATATGTACTCCAATATTCATAATCACTGGGCCAGTTGACATTATGTGCATTCCCCGGAACAAGTGTAAACAGTTCAATACCTGGGCGCGCTGTGTCATTGAGTGATAATATCCCCTGCTCTTGATAATGGCACTCGGGCTAAAGCCCTCGAGCCATTATCGACGCGCCGGGGATATTATCACTCAATGCCACAGCGCGCCCAGTTATTAATCTCTAAATAATCTCAAAGTATTTTGTGCTGGAGACCTTGTATTACAATAAGCTTGAGTTGAGTTGAATGGCTTAAATACAAAGTTAACCTTTAGTTGAGTTATAAATTGGTTGGGTGTAGTGCACATGATTTAATATAGATACTAGTATATACCGTAAGACGAGGTTTTCAATGTAATTGTCAGCTACGGAGGTGTCAACATATCTAGATAGGTCTGACTTGGTAATCAACTTTAAAAGCACAGTTTAACGGTGTGTGTCCTATCTTAATTGTACTGCAGTTGGTAACACACAATCGTAACAATATAAAAATACAGTTAAAGATGTTCTGGGTAGGAAACGCT
This sequence comes from Spisula subtruncata, assembly GCA_963678985.1. Lineage (NCBI taxonomy): Eukaryota > Metazoa > Mollusca > Bivalvia > Venerida > Mactridae > Spisula > Spisula subtruncata. Next base: position 26,084,286 of record OY787661.1, read on the forward strand.
CAGACAATGCTTATAATTATCTCGAATGTTTGTATAAAATACAATTAGATCGGCCTTAAATACATCCCACACACCGAGCATAATTGGAATATGTTTAACCAAATCGTCCAATTTCTTGTTAAGGTTCACAATAAATTGAGCTTCCTCCTTCGAGATAAATCATTGTAACCTAGTAATCCATGCATGAATTGTCTTTACCATTGGCTGATAAATCACTCCCACGCTATTGTATTGACAATGAGCTTCTGATTTATAGATTACCAACATCACGTTCTTAGCTCATCTATACAATCTCGTCTACGGTGCCGACGATTCAATCGTTCAATGTTAAGCGTGTTGTGACACTATCCATAAATTCTACTCTGTGCGTGTTGATACCTTACGTAATTAAGGTAATTGCAACACTTTTAGTTGAGCATAAGTTTAAACATCGTAGTCCCTTAGACGTTCCTAAAGTATCTAACTATCATGATCAAATAGTATACAAAACCTTAAAATTAATGTGTCAGTACCTTCTCATATCTTAGAAACCGAGATAATTCTGATTCTTATTGATAAAAATATCGAAAAAAACTATTAAATAAATCTTACGAATCTTACGAGTGATTTGTTCCAAATGCTTCAACACCAAATCTCGCAAATTGCTTACTACGTTTGTAAAACATGTACCATAATATGCATTCATATCAGTATTCCGAATTTTTAGAGGCATTTTCGTTTGTATCCATTTCTGAAGAAAATTGACAAGCAAATGCAGAAGAACCAACTTTTAAACTATTAACGTATTTGAACCAATCGTTTATTTAACACAAACTTTCGCGAAAACTACAGACACTGGATGCAAAACGCTGATTTATTTTGAAACCTCCTGATTTCAGCTTTTCTGAAATCACTACAAGAGAAATTAAAAAACAAATCTAGCCGAACAATTGTCATGACACGTGCTCTGAAATTTCTATAATTGTTCCTATTGTTACCCATAATCTTTTAATTTGTAGACCTTCAAGATTGCATATCATGTATTTTTCTTCCTAAATTTCGTGTACTTGTGAGACTTTGACTATGATGGTGTTTTTCCATTAATTTTTTTTAAATGCTTCAATTTTTTATCACATTTAGAGCTATGGCTACATTTGTTGAAATTGTAGATCATTAAGACGGCTCCTCTTCTTTTCTCACTAATTTTGATGTTGTTGTAAGACAATTTGTGCAGTAAATTTCATTTAGATTTAGACCCTCCCCATTATTTGGAGGCAAGTCAAAACAGAGCAAATCTATACAGTGACTGTTTGTTTTAATAATTTAAATTGATGCCCGCACTCGTCGCTGTGCAACTCGTTCGTGCCCTTTTTGACCAACACCCTGCCCTTCTTCAATTCTAGCTAGAACTCTGCAGTGACCAAACGAGTCTATCCAATGCTCTATGAAAGTGTTTCGAGTATAAAAACTATTAAAATTTTATTTCATTTGGCTGTGACACGTTTCTCCTATGGCACAGTGGTTAGTGTGCAGGTTCAGGACGCGTGTCAAAAAGTTGCATCTCTGTGCTTTATTAGGTTATGCAAACTCTGTTTACCACTCATTTAAAAACGTCAACATACTCGTAGTTTACTCTCCTTGATGATCATTGTCTCAGGACCGAGGACTACAAAAAACCTTTAAACATTATAATTATGAAGATGTACATCGATGCCCTTATATTTATTCTTTTCAAAAACATCGTTCCACAAGCACAGTCAGTGCTTTGATCTATGCATACTGTCTATCTATGTATATTTTTTAGAGCGCGTAGGAATACATAACAATAGTGATTAGTCGCCAATTTGCATAGTCATTATATTACGGGGTAGTAAAAATATCGTTTTTATTAATTTGGTTTTAGTAAACTCGTCGTGGTTTATGTAAAAAATAAATATATGATATCATAAGCAATCCAAACAAACAAAACTGGAAAAAAAATGTTAAATGTTTTTTTTTAATCTTTATGGTGTCGTTAATTCAAAAGTATGCATGGCGCTTGTAAAACAACGATTGATTTAATATATTTTGTACACATGGCATGAACAACTGAATAGCTCTTCAAGAGCATCCATGTATATTATTTCGATTTTAAACAATACTTAGATCAAAATATCTAATATGAACTAAGGCATCGCCTAAACAGGTATTAAAAAGACATTGGGTTACTGCTAAGCTTTATTTCAGATATACGCTGACTAAATAATGAAGTGAATTTAGATGTTATATGGAGATAGTTATCGACCAGCAACTGATCAGTTTTCCTCTTATTTAAGACCAGAAATAATAGTTATTCTAAATTTTAGCTTGGAAATTTAACAACTATATAATCTAAACTGGGACTTAACCCAGAATTAATGTTGATCAACCAGTTGTCTTACATTTAACCATTTGGATAAGCAGTATATGACAATAATGTTGCAATGTCACCAGGCTATGTTTTTGTCAATACATCCATTTTAAATATTACATATTGTATAACTATAAATTAAATGACATTACATGATTTAACTTCACAATAGTCGTCAGACAAGTCCGACGATATCTGTCTCGATCCGATGCAATCAACCTTTCCATCCAGACTACCTATCCAATGACTCCTAACCGCCATGGTACGTTTTTTCCTTTGTACCTTACAGTGTGAGTTTTGTAAGACATGACTTGATTGGTCGATTATAAATTTGTAAGTCAATCGAAGAACTAGGAAAAAACTTCGCATTCATGTACTCTTTTTATGAAGAGTCTTTATACTTTCCAGAGGGAAAAATATGCGTTAAAATGCGGAAAATGGCCGTCAAATAACAAGTCTAAAATACCACTAAATTCAATGGAATTGGTCTTTACTTTAAATTATCCTCAATATTAAGCCCAACTCTGCTTAAAATAACATGTTACAAAAGGATGGACTAAAATTGAAATGCTTTTGTAACCAAGTTCCATAGATTCCAGTAAGGACCACTATGTTAGAGCAAAGGGAACAAAGTCGTACAGTACGCTACGTTAGTCAAGAGAAGTAACATTAACAATATAAACAGTGCAACCATACACGATAGCACTGCATACAAAAAGGATTTACTTCGCATCACGAAAAAGCTAGATTGTGTTGCGGGCTCCTTCAGTGGGCCCTCCTTGTACACAAGTTTGTCAACCACAAATAATTAATGCACCAGTCAATTGTATCCACAGTCCCCCCCGACCACAAGGATCCATGGGGGTAGCCAGGGAGACGGCCGTGTTTTTACCTTCCAGCTTCCTCAGCAATTAAGGCAGGGGAAATTTAGGATTTTTTTCTGCAAAAACAAACAGCCCAGAGACAATATTCACCAGAAGTTGTCAGGGGAAATACCGGAGATTTTACCATCAGCTTCCTCCGCAGGCCGTGGAAGGGCGGTCGATTTTGACAAACCATAACTCAAAATCCCGGAGGGCCCTTCCCCCATGGACTGTGGTTCTGTGGATGAAACTGACTGGTACATAAGTCTTATACACTGACAGTAACAAAATAATCTCATAAACATTGCTTTGACAATGAGACATAGGATTGATGACATGGAACGAATTGTAGCCTACTTACGTTCAAGCATCTGGTATGATCTGAGTGTTGATATCATTGTAAAACTACGTAAAATGTCTATAAAGACCAATTTCCTCGGAGATCGAGTACTGTGATGATAAATCGGCTATTTAAATGAAAATGTCACCTTTATTTCTGATGATTCTTAAAACATCTTCCATGTCCAATGGACGCATGGAAATCTCGCAAACGCTTGCAATCAATTGGCTAGTGACACGGAAAATTCTAGTGCCACGGTCCACGGTCATGCAAATTTGTTATCGTTCGTTGCTTGAGGTATTATTACGAAACAGCCCATATTGACATGGTATTGATAACGTGGGAATCCGTGACACCACGTGGTCGCGATGGACCAATCACATTCATTGATTTAGCTACTAATCTGTCAGTGGCAGTATAGAGCGTATTTCTTAATTCCCTTTCTTATTTAAATAGTTTCTTTTATTTTTGCATATTTTTAAAGATGGTTATTATCCGAAAGAGAATGTATGGGGGCAACCGTTTACAGATTATGATTTTTTCATTTTCCAAGGACTATTCACCTCGGAAAGCTGATTGAGGTTTTTGACCGGAAATAACTTTTTCTGAAAGCCTTAGTACCTCCAGAGACTCGACGAACACACGCACGGGCATCCATTACTGGTGTGGCTATTTTTAATCCCCTATTACAACATATAGGTTGGGATTAATTAGACTAAGCGTATCAAGTAAAATAATTATAATAACATATTTATTTAACAAAGGTTACATATGGAATATACAGAGCCACAGACAACTAGTTGAAACAGGAATAAGGAACAAACCTAATGCTACCTAAACTGGCTGAAATGTCAGTTATGTATTATCTTGGAAGACGAATTTCGTTTTATCTTAGAATGTCCTTTTTATTGTTGTTATAAGAAAATAATATTAAAATTATTTTTTGAAAACACCCAACATACGTGGGGTGATCAAAAAGTAAGAGACAAACGCTCTAAACGTACATAAATTTACTGAATTGCTTACGACAGAAAATACTTAAACTGTACAAAACCTATAACGCTCTACTTATATCATCTATTGTACATTTGCACCTGACCAGAACTGTAATCTATTATACGAGGGGTGTTCGAAAAGAAATACAACTTTATGCATATCTTTGTAGTTTCGTCTTTTCGGCATTATATTTCGCATGTGTACTCATTTAACTATCATCTTTGCCTTGGTGTACTGTAATGTGGTCATCTTTGCCTTGGTGTACTGTAATGTGGTTTACTTTCATTCATCGTTGTTTTCATACTGTAAGTTAAAAATGCACCTACAGATGAATGCTAAGCTAAAATGTATTCTTAAACGGATGTTTAAACATAACAACAAGCAAACAGAATGTTGATTAAAAGTAGGATTTTAGTCTTACAGCTGCAATATTAACAGTCGGACGATTAGCTGATCGCACATGCTAGAGGTTATCCCATTTCCATATCATTGAGAAGACAATTCTTGAAGTTAACAGCACTTGTACCACATGAATACCATGCTCACTTCGTTGTGTCTAATATTAAGACGACATCATATTGTGGTGGTACAATATATCAAATGTACACTTAGCGGCACTTCTAACGCTACTGATAATTTATTTCAGTCTCTATGAATTTTAATTAAATGTGTCGAACTTTAATACTATTAAAAGCAATAGTTGAAACTTACTCTGAATTTTTTCCGCTCGATCCGACGATATCCTACCGCACGACACATCTTCAAATGACTGCATACTTATATTGAAATTCGCATATTTATTACTCAATGCAGTAAGTCAGGGGGTTTCGGATCATTGGTTGCTCCTGATCACTCCATTACTTATCCGACAAAATATTGCAGAAAAGTTAAAATAAGCTAATTTATCATGTAAACACCATAAATTAAATCAATTTTAAGATAATCCGGTCTATGTTTTTTAGTTTTGCATCGTAAATTGGATGGATGCGACCGTTTAGAAAATTATATATGCGCATTATTAAACCGTGACACCGCTTTCTGAAAGTCGCTCTCTATGAGTAAATAGTAAACCAAAATAAAAAAAATCAGGTAAAAACAATAAAATTAGGTATGAATGTGTTGCTTAATTCACACTTGATACATACATGTCCCATTTACTAGTGGTTTGATATGCAACCTTATCGGAGAAATCAAGTTGGAAAGAGGCCCATGTGTAAATGGGTATTCCGGATCAACAGAACACGCAACGTGGGGGAAATCTCAAAATTTTGTGTTCTTATTGGGACGAACTATAGAGCTTATGGAATGTTATCAATGTGAATATATATGAAATACACACAATAAATAAAGTTCAAAAATGAAAAAAAAAACATATTTTGTGCCGTGTTCTTTTGGTTTGAAAATGACCTACACTGTTATGCAACTTCATGCACACACTACTGTAGAATTGATATTAATGTTGCAGAAAACTGGGTCATAAACGAAAACTTCAACGAAGCCTAGCTCTGGTCTCTCGCTAGGAAGGTGAAAGCAAGGTACTCTAAAAAGTCCCACGACAAGCTGAGTAGGGCCAAGCGGGCTCTGTTTGAAGCGGAGAAGAAACGAACCAGGTATCTATAAGAAAAGCTGCTGAGAAATATGTACTTTCATATGGTTTTCTACACCGTAGGTTATCAAGGGATATGGAACGTGATAGCAGGAATGGTCCTCAACCAATATTGTCTGTTTCTGAGGAGAAGGCCATGACAACATGTTTAAGGAAGAAGGGTCTAAAAGGTTATAAATGAGGAGAAGGGAATTACTCCTTTCAAGAATGACCGACCAAGCTATGACTGGTATAAAGCCTTCATGACCAGAAACAGTCATATTATACAGGAGACAGAAGACGCCTTTAGAGGCTCGCCGCGCCAAAATCAGCAAATTGATTATAGATAAATGGTTCTCTAGATACAGAAATTTTGTTTTGAAACTAGTTCTTAATGAGAAGCTATGATATATTTTTAATGCCTATGAATCCGGATTTACCCTTGGAAGTAAGGCTTGCAAAGTAATAGGACCACTTAAGAACCAGCTACCTCAAGCTCCTCTCGTTACAGGGGTGGCATAGATAGCAGAAATTGACTGTAATGTTTTGGGCCTCAGCTGATGGAACCATGCTACCACCGTACTTTGTATACCCAACACTACCCAAAGAGGATACAACCAACTTACTGGTACTATTGAAAATAGTGCTATATACACTACCAAGGGATAGATGGGCTCTGTGGAATTCTAGGGTTTTATACAGCATTTGATAAATACTGTGGAACTGAAAGGCCAGTAAAACTATTTATAGACAATGTAAGATGTAATGCGAACATGGATACCTTTGAGGATGCAACAGATAAAGAACTTAACCGGTTAGTACCAAATGCTACGCACATCATGCAGCCTCTTGACGAATGGATGTTCGGACCTATACAGAAAATATGGCACCATGTTTTGAGACGGCACACTAGGGAAAATTCTGGGTGTCCTGTTGGCAATTACAAATTTGCAGAATTAACAAAGGAAGCTTTTACCTCTTCTATAAGCTGTTAACAGTCATAAACAGCTTTAAAAATCATGGTATATATCCAGTTGACAGCACTGTTAGACTTATACAATGTAAAAACCAGGACTACTATTCGTGGAAGAATGCGATAATTAAGAATGCTCTGCTTCACAAACAGTCACACCACCAGAAACTGTAGTGCCAGTCTGTACATATGAATCAGCTAGCGATTCATTGAGAGCTTTTAAAGCCCTTCACTTGAAACCTCTGTTCTTAGAAAGTACCAACAGAGAATTGAAGAAAACTGTAACATTGAAGGCTTGTCACCATGCTTTGAAGTGTACAAAAGTTGCATTAATATGAACTAAGGCACCCCCTAAGTGGGTATTTAATAAATATTAGATAACCGTAGGCTGTATTTGTAGATGTACACACGGGGTCCAGTTGCTATGCATTATCCAAGGGAGATAACACATGCAATAAGTGTACACTGTAATCTTTATACAGTACACAAGTCAATGCATTCAAATTGTCATAATTTGATTCAAAATCAATAAAATCAACGACGTACCTATAATGTGCTTTAATATTGTAAGCCTACTATACGATGTTTTATTTTGTCCGGAGATATAGATAATTTCCAGCTTCCCAGGCCTACCTAACCTAAACATGTTTGTCTTTCGTCCATATCCGCTAGGAAAATCGAATATATTGCATAAGCGACACCGCATGATATTTGATGGGGCCTATGTTTTATATCCACAATACCCATACCAAATATCACACAATTCTGCTTCGCAGCTTGCATACTGTGTAGACACTTTAGGACTCACAGCTCATTCGAAACATGATTTCGCGACTCTCTTTCCAATTTCGATCGAAGCACATTTACAACATTGAAGTGCTCAGCTTGGATGACGATTAATCCGGAATCAATCCATATACGTAGGGCGTTTCAAAAGTTCCAGGAAAAGTGCTCTATAACATTTATCGTAAGGTCAAATTTCTTCAAACTTTGCATTTAAATAGAACAATTCATGATACATAGCTTTATTGTCCAAAATTACAAGCTGCCATAGTAAAGTCAGTTATGGCTACCCGGGGCTACGTTTTTTCTGACCGTACGTTATAAACACATATTGTCTAAATCTCACTCAGCCAGTCAAAGGGCACAAAAAATAAATATTTCTTAAAGCAACAGTCAACAATGTTCTATTATAGAAATACTTAATTTGGTAAGAAAAGTACTAGTATTATTTTTTTAAAAATCCCGCCATCTGTGAGGCAGGCCCTTTAATACACTAGACATCTACCGTGCAGTAGTTGTATGCGAAGAGCACACACGTATGCTTAATTAACAAGTCAATTCTTTATATCTAGTTCCATGCGACTAGTTTGAACTGTCTAGACTCAAAGCGCAATAACATCATTATGTATTAAATATGGACAAGATATTAAGTATTTTTGTATTTTTAAGTCACGTTCCCTTTCGATCATTCAGTATACATAATGAACTTGGTTTGCAGAACCAGAATTCATAACTAAAAGGAACACCTGATACGACGTTTGAGGTCATTTCATTAAATACTGAAACCCTTGCATCACTATATGGTTAAATACGAAAACTTGCAATTGTACGAAAAGTAAATCCGGGTATTGAATTAAATAATAAAAATCGCGATGCTAGTATTATTTTTGTCAAATTGATAATGTGATATGGATAAAAGCGGGGATACTGTATATACCTAATACAAGAAAGAAATGTAATAATAATTTGAAATTAGGACAGATAATATGGAGAAATGTTTATTTGACGCAGATAGGAGTTATCGGTAATTATAACGCACAACTTGGATTTTCTCGATATCTATATAAGGGTAGCTGCTGGTTATGTCTGTATTCAAAAATCGTGTTTGGGCGAGCATTGTCAAGGAGTTTGTAATATAATCGTGTAGACCAACTAGCAATTGCGGACAGTTAGTGGGTGAGTGTCCTCAATGATCAACTGGATGAGGACAGTTATTGGGTGAGTGTCCTCAATAATCAAGCTGGATGAGGACAGTTATTGGGTGAGTGTCATCAATGATCAAGCTTGGTGAGGACAGTTAGTGAGTTATTGTGCTCAATGATCAAGCTGGATGAGGACAGTTATTGAGTGAGTGTCCTCAATGATCAAGCTGGATGAGGACAGTTATTGAGTGTGTGTCCTTAATTATCAAGCTGAATGAGGACAGTTAGTGAGTGAATGTCCTCAATGATCAAGCTGGGTGAGGACAGTTAGTGAGTGAGTGCCCTCAATGATCAAGCTGGATGAGGACAGTTAGTGAGTTATTGTCCTCAATGATCAAGCTTGATGAGGACAGTTAGTGAGTTAGTATCCTCAATGATTAATCTGGGAGAGAAGAGTTGGCGAGTTAGTATCCTCAACAAACAGGCTGGATGAGGAGGACAGTAAGTGAGCTAGTGACCTCAATGATCAAGTTGGATGAGGACAGTTAGTGAGTTAGTGACCTCAATGATCAAGTTGGATGAGGACAGTTAGTGAGTGAGTGTCATCAATGATCAAGCTGGATGAGGACAGTTAGTGAGTTATTTTCCTCAATGATCAAGCTGGATGAGGACAGTTGGCGAGTTAGTATCCTCAATGATCAAGCTGGATAGGGAGGACAGTAAGTGAGTTAGTGACCTCAATGATCAAGCTGGATGAGGACAGTTAGTGAGTGAGTGTCCTCAATGATCAAGCTGGATGAGGACATTTAGTGAGTGAGTGCCCTCAATAATCAAGCTGGATGAGGACAGTTAGTGAGTAAGAGGCTGGATGAGGTCAGTTAGTTAGTGAGTTAGTGAGTTAGTGTCCTCAGTGATCAGGCTGGATGAGGAGAGTTAGTGAGTGAGTGTCCTCAATGATCAGGCTGGATGAGGACAGTTAGTGAGTGAGTGTCCTCAATGATCGGGCTGGATGAGGACAGTTAGTGAGTGAGTGTCCTCAATGATCAAGCTGGGTGAGGACAGTTAGTGAGTGAGTGTCCTCAATGATCGGGCTGGATGAGGACAGTTAGTGAGTGAGTGCCCTCAATAATCAAGCTGGATGAGGACAGTTAGTGAGTAAGAGGCTGGATAAGGTCAGTTAGTTAGTGAGTTAGTGTCCTCAATGATCAGGCTGGATGAGGAGAGTTAGTGAGTGAGTGTCCTCAATGATCAGGCTGGGTGAGGACAGTTAGTGAGTGAGTGTCCTCAATGATCGGGCTGGATGAGGACAGTTAGTGAGTGAGTGTCCTCAATGATCAAGCTGGGTGAGGACAGTTAGTGAGTGAGTGTCCTCAATGATCGGGCTGGATGAGGACAGTTAGTGAGTGAGTGTCCTCAATGATCGGGCTGGATGAGGACAGTTAGTGAGTGAGTGTCATCAATGATCGGGCTGGATGAGGAGGACAGTAAGTAAGTAAGTGTCCTCAATGATCAAGGTGGATGAGGACAGTTAGTGAGTGAGTGTCCTCAGTTCGGCAATAAGAAAGACAATGAGAACGTTCTATCTTTTATATGCAAAGTATCATATTGTACATAATGCACCAAACTGTACATTTATTGGTAACTGTAAGTTACACATAAGCCGTTCACATAAGTACAAGTGTGGCAATGCTGACTGCCGAATCTCCAGAACCTACTACATGTATTATGTGATTAATTGAACTCAAAAACGAATCACTGACATGGTTACAACCACACAGGATATCAATCAATGTTCATTTCCTGTGTAGTGATACAATTACCTCCCACGAAATATCGATATTATTAATTTACCTTAATACACATGAACACACAGCAGAGAGAAAGAAAAAGCCAGGAATGGCAAGAATTGTATCATCTATTGATATAAATGCTACCAGAAAGTTCATGGTCATTTATCCGTATTGTTAAGAGATTTTCTTTGTGAGGGATGCATTTAAAAATCCATTTAAGCAAAATAATGTAGCAGTGACTTAAGAATTGTATATTTCCTCACTTGAAATTGACAGTGTATGTGATAGAATGTTATGTACAACGATAGCACCATGTAAATCGGTATAATAAGTTGTTACAAGAACGATTTTGATGCCAGAGGTGATCAATATACTAGTATAGCGATAAAATTCATACTTTTTAATGTTTCATGTTGTGTTCAAAGCAAATATGACACGAAATCTTACGGAGCATACAAAATAGTGATATCGATAAAGCCTGATTACCAGGCGAACATTATGATATTTACAGTTCCACCCAAGATATTTGACAGATTGCCGTCAACAAACATCCATATTGAATAACCTGTTTCAAACCTACTGTACAGAAAGTAACTTAATCTTTATAGACAACATCAGTCCCTTTATATATAATTAGACATCATCGGATCCTGCCTTATTCCGAGAGGAATTCTATCTGGCATAGAAAGGAGCGTACTGACTGACCAGTTGAAAACAGTCATTTACAATGTTAATGGAATACCAACTACAGGCATGGCTACATCAACTGCAACTGTCAGGGCTGGGACACTAATTGGAACACCAATCAACATAGTCCAAGCTTCTTAGACGATATTATTCCATTTCAGTGATTATTCCAATTCATCGTCTAAGACGTTTCTTCTTTAAAACCTAACAGGTGTACGACTCAGATTGAGTCGCGTTCGTTTTATGACAAAACGCATGTTTTCAGCAAAATAAACATCGTCTTCCTATGAATTGAACCATATTCTACCAACGTACACCAAAAAACAAAAAGTATCATAAGAAATACCATCAATTCCGTCGATTGTTCCAACCCTATGGATTTCACAGTTTCTGTTGCAAATTGCCATTATTTGAAAAGCGATGATAACAAAAGTATTCCGAAGCAAACCACGTGATTCATTTTGGGAAATCCCGGGGTTCCCCGGTGTTACCATGGATTGTCGTCTGCGATAATAGCATTATTTTTTAGTGCGAATTTAAGTTAAAAGTTTGTTTTTGAAAATAACGTGTTTATTTATTATGTAGATGTCTATTTAGAGGTTTGTTTCAATAAAGACACATTTCAACCATGTTTCCTAAAAAATCGTATTTTCGAAAGCGCACATGCGCGCACCTGCAACACATGTAAATATTTACAATGGCGGCTCGGTTAGTGTAAACACGGAAGTGAATTGAAACATCGCGTGTGGGATGGTTATAAGTAGGTGATATATTGATAACTTTTTGACAAAACATTTGATTGATATTAATTTAATACGAATGTGCTAATTTTTCGGCGAATTTCGAACAGTGAACTTGCATTCCGAGCGTTTATCTTAAACAGTTGACTTTTAAAGAGGACAGTTCCATAACTAAAGATCGACGTCAGTCAATAAAAATATCATTTAGTTATGGTTCCCAGAACTACAATCAACACTATACATGACATTACAACAAAACCAGACACTAGATTTACTCTTAACGATGATCCATTCATACAAACTGATACCCAACAAACAATACAAGAAGTAGAAAACCATCCCGATTTACAACCTCGCAACTTGATACACACTATTCCAGATAATTCAGGGGCTATATGTGATAACAGTGATCGATTTAGTTCTCGAAATCATTATCAAGTAAATAACAATGAATTGACAGAAGAAAAATATTTCGAGAAACAAGGACTCAATGTCTTCATCTTAATATCCACATAATATATCCCCAAAATGTGATGAACTGATCAAAATGAAATTGATGTATTAAGTCTTTCTGATTTGTTATAAATAATCAATTCAGTGATAGTGAATTTCAGTTGCATAACTTCAATCTTATTCGACGTGATAGACCAACCAATGGAGAAGGATTGGTTACGTACGTGAAATGTAATCTCCAATACGCATATAGATTATATCATGAAAGAGAAAGCATAGAAGCTATATGGATAGAAATACGTTCATCCAAGCGGAAACCATTCGTTTTTGGCCATATATACCGACAAATCGGGGGAACATAATTAAGGTTCTAGGTCACTGCACTTCTCCAAGATGCCATGTAGTTCGTATTCAAAGTTTCAAAGAAACTCCTTGCTCGAGTGGAGTTAACATCTGGACAAAAACAATTATGAAAATACGCAAAGGGAGATAATAAAACATTAAGATAGACAGAATTATGTTTCTTGGTGACTGCACTTCTCTAACTTGTCATCTATTACTATTTTAAGTTTCAAGTCAATATCTTAAATGAATTGCAAAACATACTCCGCACAAAATTATGAAAATACTTAAAGGGAGATAATTCCATATGTAAGACAGACAGACATATGGTTCTTGGTCACTGCACTTCTATTTAGTTGCCATCTATTCATATATCAAGTTTCAAGTCAATATCTTAAATAGTTTTGAAGATACGCTCCGGAAAAAAGTTGATTATTAAAATACTTAAGGGGAGATGATTCAAAATGAAAGACAGACAAAGTTAAGGGTCTTGGTCCAATGCACTTCTCCAAGTTGCCATCTATGCATATTTGCATGATACAAGCTCATGAATGTATTCTATAATATCTATTAGTAAGATTTCGTTCCTTGTACTTCTGACTAATTCCCGACAACAAACTTGGACTTTTAATGTCATGTTTACTTTGATTGTGGACGAGCAAGATTTGCAATCCAATTGCTGTCAAATGCTTCCACAAATTTTGAAATTTATTTGTGTCTAACCTCAAGTGTAAATGTAATATGATCATAATACAATGCCTATTTTATCCGACAAAATAAAGAAAGAAAAAACATTTTTGAAACTTTACTTCACTATAGATTACACTCTATTACCTTAAAGTTGTAGACCCCAGTACGCAATTTTCAAGCACGGACATCACGGATTATTTTACGGTTAACGTATAAACAATAGTACACTGCAAAATCATTGAATTTCGTTGGGATGAAATTTCGTGGTTTTGGTAAATATGACCATTTCGATGGGACTTTAATTCGTGGATTTTGCATTTCAGGTAATGAATACAAGGAGAAAGTTTATTGTTCGAATGGATTTGATTTCGAGGTTAAAGGTGAACCATAAACTCCGAGAAATTTAATCGCCCACGAAAATTAATGATTTGCAGTATGCGTGCAATAACTTTCAGTGTAGGATAATATTAGCATGCACTGTAGTTATTGCACTCATTCCTTTAAAATTTAAGTCCCACCCCCTCGATTACCATTGGATATAGCGACACCCCTTCAGTTAACATCACGTAGCCATGATATAATTCTTGATAATTACCTCATATACGGGACACCTACGACGATTACATGGAATAATAAGCTTATACAACAGGACTATTACGCCGTTTAAATAATGTGGCATATGTCACTTCAGGGGCTCCGTAAATTCATTTAGTTTAAATTTGTTAATTTCTTTTTTATTGCTTTTTTACCAAATATAAATAAAATTTTGTATTATTTAAAAGGTTTAATGTATCGATTTCAGCGATCGAAATGGAAGGGAATGCCTCCTCTACGGACTGATCAATATAGTAAGACATACCGTATCCAATACTCATTATATTGGATCATAAACTATATTCCTTTATAAAATCAGTGGTTAATGACAAGGTAGGTCGTTGAACGGGTTTATTTTTCTTGTTTGACGACGTTAATATAATGTCCTCAACACCAATTATCCTTAACAACACAAACATCAATACCATATCAGAGAAAATAATCTGTTTCCATAAATATATTCCAGTTTCTATGGATTTTGTTTTCAATTAAGAACGCATTTCTCATAGATTTATAGTAAAAATCTTAACAACAGGATCACGAGCGCCGCTAATGCACATTGCTTCATTAGTTAAATTACAATATTTCTTATTATAAGGAGAGTTGTGATACAATGGACTTATGAAGCGTGGATAACGAACAGTTAATAGTAACGAGTATAACAATCATTATGGCAATCATTTGTGTGGGTATCAGATTATCGTATTACCTTCATTCAAACAGCTAGGTTTACGTAAAGGTATTGTTTTAAATCACAAACCATTTATGACACCTATTAGGTTCAACAATAAGACCGGTTTTAAAACGATCTGTTAACCACTTGTTTTCAAAATTAAATGTCTTAGAGTAAAACGAACCATATTTTGGGTGTAAACGGAATTTAATAAACAATTATCAACCTGATGGTTATTTCAAGGTATGGTATTAGAATGATGTATAACATTGCAAAATACTTTATTATTTGTGAACTTGTATATACTTATATATTCGTAAAATGCATTAACAAACTCGTAAACCTTACCAATGTTTATGTGCTGACAGTCGGTTAGTGATAAACCGTATCATGTAGTTCGACGGGTAAAGAATCGGGTACATTTTATAAAATAAATGACGTTAGATAAAATTTTCCTATTATACATTGTATTGCTATCCTTGATATAAAGGAGCTTTAGTAACTGATGCTTTGATATTTCGAGATATTATAAATTATTTATTCCTATGACGTTAATTGGTATTGTTTCTTTGTAGATGCCACAGTGGACAAAGCAAGGCCAACGACAAACGTCAACACCATCTCCGACACCAGGAGACATACTGAACACACTGTTACTGGTGAAAGATACGGTTAATTCCACATTACTTAACCAACACACACGTTTTGCTGACCTGTCTAGTGTTCTAAGCGATGTTGAAAACCAAATAAGAGATGCTTTCGAAACTACTATAAAAGCGTTGAAAACTGAGATTGAGAAACGTAAACGAAGAGTAGTTCCAGGCATAAAGAAATTACAAGATATACTGAAAAGGTAGGACGACATTGATATGTACTGTATACTTTCATGTACGGTATATTATGAACAAATCTAAAATGTTAGGGAAAATTCAAAGCATTGTTCAGAAAATAAAATAAACTCATGATCATCTGCATCTTCGATTCTAATATTTGTATGCACAATTTCATGAGAGAACATGCTTTAATAAAAACGTCATAGCCAAAACATTAAGGTAGTGGGTTATAACTTTTTGGTAGTGTGCTTGGTATTTAGCATTGTCTATAGTGGTCTTCTACTAACATTGTTTAAATTATGACCCTGTGGTAAAAAGTAGCCGGGTCACCAATTGTTATACAAATGTTCCTGTCTTCTACTTCGATATTTGGTATGTAGCATCATCTAGTCTTAATTAATGCACCATTCAACACCCCGCCCGCCCGCCGACCCAGGGGAATAAGACATTTTCAATGTGTTGAAGTCTAAACCCCTATCCTGGAGGCGATGTGTACTGGTCGGGACACGTATTCAAATAGTAATTCCTTAGTGCTGGAGCCGATTAGAGTTTATTCCCCTGGACTAGGAGTCGATACGTTTATCAAAGTCCTGTCGGTCTGGAAGTTTCGTGTGTCTAATTCCCCTGTATCCCCGCCGTCCCATCGGGCGGGCAAAACATGAATGGTGCATAATTCTTTAAAGCTTTAAACGATTCCAATGGTCACCATATGTGCATACTACGGCAGGTGAGCGACATACGGCATGCTGTGTCCTCTTGTCAAAAGATATATGCCCATATACAAATGCATATTATAAATCGAACAGAAAATCTGTTATATGACTATGACTTCCAGAACGCTAGTTACTGTGGACTAGTTGACGATCGTACAAGTACCCTTCTGAATAATAGCACTGATCTCAAAATATACGTACTGATTGCGATAAAATATAATATGCTGTGTGAATGCCAATTGTATTGTATATCCTTGTATTTTATATATGTTTTAGCTTATCTAAATCTGAGACACAATGCAAGACATCTGAGAAGGGATACAAAAATGCTGTGGCAAAGAAGGCGAAACGTCGTATCAAGGATACGCAGAAATTCCTTAAGGAATTTATCACTTCTGATGTAGAACTTAGCATGTCAATCTTCGTATCAGATCAGATTACCACACTCTGTCAGAGACTTGTGCATATCCCACCAACGATAGGAGCCTTAAAAACACAGATAGGAGTGTGTGAAACTGCCCGAATTGACGAAAGTGAATCTGACAGCGAGAGTAGTCGATCTGAGAGCCGCAACGATACACCGATAGACCATATATATAATGAAATAGAAACCAATACATTTCAACGAATGAAACATGACGTGTTTAAAGAAAATAAGGACTCCAGACACACGAGACGAAAACACCCGATAAAGCACAACGATGCAAGTACCAATAAAAGACTTAACAGCGTTGTGTTGTTTTCCAGCGATAGTGAAAGTGATGAGAATGAAGACCAATTTAAAACCCATTCAAGTTCGGTCGACGGTGAACCATCTGCTTCAGAGTATTCATCGAAATACAAACCGGAATATATACCAGGTGGTAATACCTACGCACCTGATTATGAACAATTAATACAGCCAGCATTAGAAGATGTGTTCAAACATTTCACAACTAATAAGCACGCAAACGGAAAACAGCATTGCCAATCGTTGACTAAAACTCCGGTACTCATAGACGATTACGAAATACCAGTTCAAACGAAAACTGATAACTCATTCGCCCCGATAAGACACAACTCTGACGATGTCTCACTGACACAAGGAAAATCAAGTAAAAAACCCGCGACTACAAACACCCAATCAAAGCGCTTGCTGCCAGCAACGCCCACGACAAAGTTACCAGAGAAGACTGGGAACACTCAAACATATACTAAGAGTAGTAAGAAGCAGCATGTTCACCCAACTTTAAATGAAATAGCCGTTGAAGGCATAGATTGCATTGATTCGTCTCAGTTTGCTTACAACACATGTTTCGATAATATTGCAATTGAAGGTAACACCGGGGAGTTATTAACAGCAGCTCAACATCTACTCAACGATATACAACCACCAAAAGATGAGAACGAAATTGATTCAAACACAAGTCCCGAAACTGAGATAATAAAATCAGCTACAGATACATTACCACAGGGTCAAGTTAAACATACAACTTTAATCGAGTCTGATTATGTTGATATAGAAGAAATCAAATTTAGGGAAACAGTACGAACAGCCCGTAGGGAAATACTTGACAAGTTAAAAAGTCGATGTACACATAATGATAAATCAGAGTCATATTTTGATAACGGTAGTAGCTTAAACTCGAAAGCTCGTACATTTTCCGAGTCCGTTTCCGAACACGACAAAAAGAATTCTCAAGGGAAAGAGCTACCTTATTCAGCTGTGAAGCATGATGCTGGCAGTTCACCTTTACGTCAAGAAACCAATAGACAAACCAACTATCAATCGAAAGATGTAACAATAAAGGGGGTTTATAAAAGCCGTTTGGTCCACACATTCCAATCAGAAAGTCCCACACCCAGTGTAGAATATAGACCACAAACGAATGAATCATGTGAAAGCGAGAAGCAATCCATGGTCAGTGCAACTATATACAAGTTTGAAAATGCCTCGCATACTTTAAAAACCCTTAGTGGTACAGGTAGAAAGCTGAAACCTGCCAACAAGTATGGGCATTATACCAAAGTTAGATCGGCAAGCGAGCCACGTACCACCGGTTCTCGTGACACCCTTTCTTCAACAACACGCGCAAACGAAGTAATACAAAACAAAGACATACAATCAAAAAGACACCAATACTCAACCAAGGCTTTACTTCCACGTGCACACAGTACCGACGCCGAGGGCATCGTCATTGAAGACAAATCAAAATATTTGACTAAATCGTCAACTGAAAGTGATTTGTTGAAACTAATAGCAAATGAATCATCCAGTTCGATACGAAAGCAATGGAGTAAACGTAGATCCTTGTCAATGACACCGAAAATTACTGTACCAGATAGAAAGTCCACCAAAGTGGGACCCGAATACGAGCCACATGCTTCAATTATATTACCAGATCATTCTACAAGATGTTACATATCTAGTATTGTTGTTATACAAAATGATAGTTTGGTACTGCTTGATGAAACTCATCGTTATATGCATCTATTTGACAGTCACCATAAACATAATGACAGCTACAGACTTCTAGACACGCCTAAAAGTTGTGTTAAAGTTAATGAATCAACTGTTGCCATTTCTTTTCCGTATAAGAAAAGTGTGTGTATGTATACTTTAACGATTGGTGCCATTCTGTCGGATCGAGAAATTACGGTTCCATGTTCAAAATGGATTGTCGACATCGCTTACTGTGGGAAACTGTTCTATGTCCTGTGCAAAGATGGCGACGTACATGTCTTGTCTAATGATGGCTCAGAATGTAATAGAGTTTGCCTGGGAATGTCTGGAAAGCTTTTCCTTCCTAGCTCTGGGAATCGTCTGTTCGTCTTAGGAGAAAATACAATTAACAAGTTTAATGCAGAGGGTGTATTACTAACAAGTAAATCAGGGATAGATGCACACTCCATGATAGTTATTGAAAACAAGATATATATTGCTGACAGGCAAAGCCACAGAATTGTTCCATTACTAAATACTATGGACGTGCCAAACTTGACGTCTAACGATTTAATGTATCCGTTAGCAATGTGTTGCTCAATAAATGGAACATACTTGTTTGTTAGCCAGTTCGAAGAAAGCATGGATGTGACATTAACAAGAAGCATACAGGTTTTAAAGCTAAAAGATTCATAATAAACTCTCAGACTATATCAGTCAATAATCACATTGAAATACAGTCTTTGAAAATGTACGCTATTGTATGATCACATAGTAGCACTTGTATGCATACCAAGCTATAATTGCTATCGGTGTATGGTTTTAAATCTACAGTAGACTATATTTATAAACATTATCGTGCTCTGTTGTTCATGATGAATACTGCAATCCCTCAGTTGTTGTTATTATTAGGCAAAGAAAATCAAATTCACGGAACACATTAACATCATCCATTTAAAAGTGATAACCATTTTGTTTCAAAGAGTTACGTCCAGATTCCTGACATGACGAAAATGACCAACGATAATTGACTTTTGCAAATTTCGATATTGCTAATAAACATGTCACTCCAAACATAAATGACTTCAATATTAGGTATCCTAGTGTGAACATCAACTAGAAGTAACATCTCATGGCTATTATTGACTACTCTATTTCCTCTCGCAGAATTGACGCAATTTCCGGCTAACATAATTTGGAGACATCAAAATTGGCTTGCTGGAGTTTGTGAAGCAAACATATCCCATGCAGGTCGTAAATCATGCTTTCAAGTTTTATGTTAAATAGAACACACTCCTACTGTGCTAATTATACGAATACATCCAAGTTAAGAGTATACGCATGCGAATGGCACTAAGGAGAAACAGTCTGCTGTATAATCGTTCATATTCCCAGTCATTCAATTTTCCTTGATTATGCAAAACTTCATTTCATAAACTGGTTAGCTCCCTGATGAATTAGTACGGCATACGTAATGGGTGTATTGCCTAAAACAAACGTTTATCGTATTTCAGAGAGATTTGTAGATAGATGCGGCTGTGGTAAGCTTATTTATTACATCAGACCTTTTTCTTGGTATTGTGTGAGGCCGAATTTCGGCCTCAAATTTCATTCCCAATTGGTGAAAAAAAAATTTCTTTTTTTTTTTTACTCCAGAGCGAAAAATGTTTATTACTAAATATAACATGGTATACCAAATATCTAATTTATTTTGGATTTACCATTGTAGCCTATTGGACGGTATATCGAGTTTGTTTGGTCACAGTACGGTCTGTAATATGCATTGACTGCTCCGGTTCAGTACGGAACGGTACGGCATCTAACCATCCTCCAATAAAAATGGATATATATCCATGGTTTTAAGATATTTTAAAAGGAAAAAAATCCCAATTTTGCCATTTAACCGCTTGTTTTTTTCCCAATTTGTAAGAATCCGCGACGCAAAATTCCCAAATTGGGCAGAGGCCTTTTTCCCAAAAAGGCCAGAAAAAGGTCTGCACATGTTCAAATGAAATATTATGTTAATGGGCACACATTTAGTGTATGTCTTCCACACAATATTGACTGACGTCCAAATACTTATGTGTATGTCCTTACATAGATATCGTCTAAGTGTAATACGATATTGCTCATGTGTAATGCGAATTATTTGGAAGATGAATTCCATTTTGTTATTATCCTGTGATGACCTGGCATAGCAACTGTCTGTATATTATCATGCCTTGTACTCTAGCAGTGCAGCTACCATAGTGTCTGCATTGTGTCAGTATAAACCCTTCGTTTCAAGCTTTCAAATTCATGTGCGAAATCTGTCTGAACGTAACCATTTTGCGACTATTTAAAGCATTGTGTATTTGTCAAATCATCACAAATGAATTATTTGTGTTACTAACTGATTTTAGGGACTCAGATTTAAGCTGTTAGTCATGTAATTAAATGATTCAATGCATTTAATTTTTTGGCAGTTTATTGTCCGCCATATTGATTTTCTTAGTGAAGAGTCTCCCAGCAACCATGGAAGATGAACAGTTTAATGTACTATACAGGAAGCGTAAATCGCCGGCTTAGAATGAGAAGGTCGTAAGTGTCACTTGCGGCACTAACGTCTTTATAATTCTAATGCATATTCGAAATCTACATCATAAGGGGCACCTTATGGACCAATTTTCATGAAAATCCCAACTTATCACGTTGACCAAATTGAAAACGCTTGTTTTACCATAAGTAAAAAGTGATAGTCAGACAGTTTTCTTGTTTTCTCAATATATTGATTTTTTAGTTACGACTATCTCATTCGAGCCAGCAAAATTTGTGGTTGTTATTGTTTGCAATATACTTCCTTTATTGTTTTAGACTATATTTACTGTAATAGACCTGAGTTTTAGCCGCAGGGACCTATTTTCACAGTGTGCACGGTGAATGCACGTCGATTAACCAAAGTATAGCGTTGTTTTCGTGAAGTTCAACATCGCGCGGTGTAAAATGCTTCACTGGTGTTGCACATGCTCATTATGCACATCTTTCTTGTTTCATCATCACAGATCGTTGATGCATGAAAAATTGTTGTAGTTTTGTCCACAATAAATTGTCACTACATATTACACAGTGAATAAACGAACACAGTCATAATTCTGGGGGGAATATTCAGCGTAAATTCCTTCCTTAACGCAAATCTATATGTTAATGTTATTCATCTGTGAAATTATGAAGAAAATCCTTCAAAAAACTGTTGGAGGAGTTACATTCACAATTATATTATTAGATAGTATTTAATCTAAAGTAATTTTCTGAAGAACAGTAATAACCATAAATGTGTTAAGTAAATATGTTTTCTTTTATCAAATAACATTTTGCTTTTAGTGAGGGAAATATGTATTTATCGCACGTCATAAGGTCCCACTGAGGAATTTCTCATCGGCGACGGAATATCCTGAGGCCTTATTCATCCACGAAGTAAGTCTAAATCGCAGACTTACACTTACAATTGAAAGTATTTATATACTGCCATTTCAATTAAATAAGTTCTAACCATGTGAAATTTTATCTCACTATTTAGTTCATCACCAAGTAAACAGCATAGAGTGTAGAAAGGCTGTACTGTTCCCGCCTAATTGGTTCAGTGTCTCGTGTCTGACAATATTGCTATGATGATACACAGAGAATTTATCATTTATCGTTTAGCTGTAGTATCGTTACTATTACTATGACAACCGTGTTCTTTTTGCAGCATACCACATTTCACTTTCGACATGCTCCAGATTAGAACATGGCCTAGCTAGATGCAATGTATTTAAGAATTGAATTCTGGCAAAGTTTCATGAATATTTGACCAAAACCGTTACCTCAAGTATGAACCAAAGGTTTATTGATAATTTTGACATATTGACCTAGTTTTTGACCCCATATATCCTAGTTCTGACCTTGGCCTAGAACAACATTTTGACTAAGTTACATAAAAATGGAATAAAACTGTGGCATTATGTGTGAACGCAAGGTTTTTCTAAGATTTGACCCAGTGACCTAGTTTATGCCCTCACATGACCTAGTTTAAAATGTGGCTCCGACTTTATTAAAAACCATGTTTCATGAAGATTGGATAAAAACTGTAGCCTCTAGAGTGCACATAAACAAATTGTTGACGGACAGACGACGGACGAACGACAGAGAGTGTAACAAAAACACTTTGTCATTATTGTATAATGTGACAGGTGAGCTAATAAAACGTAAGAAACACAAGATGGAATGTAAACGTGCTCTGAATAGAATCGGGATTCTAACCTAAACCAAAACATCAGATTTCTCAACATCAATAGAAGCTGAAATAGGGATTACTCGTTGTTTAACTTGGCGCTGACCCCCGAGGTGGGGAGGTGGCTTCAGTTAAAGAGGTTACTTCGTTACTGAACTCCCTTCTCACAGAGGGCACCTCAGTCAGGGACGAAGTATTACTTAAATTCTGTGTGTGAGCACTTCTGCTCAGAAGGTTAGATCTTAAGATCTGTGAAGGCCTGATATCCTCTGAACTAGTGGATGCACGGTAGAATCAAGTAAGAAAGGTAGGGGTTCATATTTTCTTAGAGGGAGTGGTATGTAAACATGTATCATGATTTGTTCTTTTGCTAGTTTTGAATTTTAGGCTTTAGTTTCGTTTCGTGTCTGTACGAGGGACATTCTGAAAGTTCTGATAATTGAGCGATAACTTTTTATGCATATGTCTGATTTCCCAAAAGCTAACCTTTTCTGAAAGATCTCTCAGCCATACATCCGTTATAAATTTATTCGACTAACTTCGACAAATGATATTTTATTGGTATTCCAACAAGACATGGTTTTAGGTATTGACTGAAATCCCACGTGGATACGCTAGGTAAACGCGACGTATTGGACCCATGCATTATTCAGAGCGCTCTGCATAAGCATCAGTTTGGCAGATTGAAATTAATTTGCTATTATTTCAAAGATACAAACCAGTATTTTCGAATAACATGAAGCCAACAAAAGCTCTTTGAGGTATTTGAAAATATCAACATTACACACAACCCATATATGCGACAAGTTTACCAGTAACAGACCCTACTTAATTCTTGACCACAAATACCTATATAGTACTATATGGATATGAACTATCAAATACTCTAAACCAGCCAAATTGTCTAGATTTAAATGTGTGTTTTCATTCGGGGACGTTATATATGTCGTTTTCTCCAAGTTTGATTAAAGGAATAAACATTTTAAAAAGGGGGTTGTGCAATGGGGTACCCTTATACATGTTGTGAAAGTGTCAATAAACCTTGTTTTTACTGATTTAAGAAATTTTCTAATACCTTTTTTTTTCGGCGGGGATAAAAAAAGATTTGCAAAATTAATGACTGTTTCACATGAAAGTTGTTCGTAATGGGGAGTCTAGCTAATCGGTCCCGCCCGGAAGCCACTCCTTAGATGTACAATCTTGATATAACCATCCTGTATTGGGGTAACACTTTGTCTGTCGGTGACAGTTCCCGTTGTGTAATGATGTAATATGCAGGATAATGTGTTAACACTGCTCTTTAACCGTCTTATGACGTCAGTTATATTTACGCCAGCACTGAGGAGATCAAACACCTTGTTATGGACATAATCAGTCAGTCGTCAATAGTTCCTATTAGCGATTGAGAGATAGGTTTACCAGTATTTAACTGCCGCATTCCACTAACAGCGAGGATATAATTGAAGAATTATGTGCACAATGTAATGACAAAAATATACATAATTAAGCCTGTGACATGTGTATGCATGTGTGTTAGCGTGCGTGTGTGTGCGCGTGTGTGAATGTGTGTGTGTGCTTGTCTGAATGCATGATGTGTGCGTGAATGATATTATGCTATTATACTTTTGTAATTGTATTTGTATATGTATTGTATTGAGTGTAAACTCATGGGCATAATGCCTAATGTTTCTCGAAATAAACCATATATAATGATTTTAGCACAGAAATAATTCATGCATACTGGTAAAGGTGGTTTGCGATAGAAATTGTATTATTTTTAAATTTCTGAAAATCTGTTCATCAGATTTTGGTAATTACACAGAACATCAATTAAAAACTACCTTTCAAATTTCATAATTTTGAATTACATATTAAAAGAAATTTATTCTTTATCTGATATCGAAATCACATACACATGCGATTTCATGAATATTGGATCAAAATATTGACCTCTGGAGTGAACACAACGTTTTTCTTTGATTTGACAGAGTGACCTAGTTGTTGACCTCACATGAACCAGTATCAATCTTGGCGTAGATGTCATAGAGAACAACATTCTAACAAAGTATCATGAACATTGGATGAAAACTGTGACCTCTGGAGTGAACACAATGTTTTTCTATGATTTGACTAAGTGACCTAGTTTGTGAATCTATGTGACCCAGTTTCGTATTTGATCTAGATTTGATAAAGAACAACATGCCAACCAAGTCTCATGAAGATTGGATTAATACTGTGACATCTGGAGTGAACACAATGTTTTGCTTAGATTTGAACTAGTGACCTAGTCCCTATCCTACATGAACCAGTATCGAACTTTGTCCAGATTTAAAAGCGAATAAAATTCTGACCAAGTTTCACGGAGATCGGATCAAAATTGTTGTCTCTAGAGCGCACACAAACAAATTGTTGACCTACGATGGACGGACGAAGAGTGGTCACAAAAGCTCACATTGTCACTATATGATATGTTAGCTAGATGTATAAGACTATCTTTATAATCTGGTAACACTTGGTACACCATGAAAGATGACAATAACATACGCAACATTTCTCAAGGACTATTTTCCCAACGGCATTTTAATAATGTTATTTTGTAATTCTAATTATTTTCCATTAGCTGAATTGTAAGTCTTGGTAGAACTATAATAATGGAACACGTAGGAAACACTACGCACCATTAGCCTGGTGGATATAATAGCTGTGTACATTGAAGTAGAATTCTCTATGTCATGAAAGATATAGCGCTGATTAGTTGTGAATAGCAAATATAATATTATGAGATGTAATGGTCTTCAATGAACTGACTGAACAAAAACGGACCACGTGTAATTCTTGTGTAGAGCATACATTTATGCACGGGGAAGGCTTTAAATATCGTCGTTGACTGTTAACAGAACACAAAGCAGTTATACACAGACCTTATATCCCCTGTCGAAGAGAAGATACTCAACAAAGGGCCATAACTCAGACAAAAATGGTCGAATACCGAAATACTGACAATTTAATTCAGGTCATCGTAGTAGTTATTCAGTGAAAGCTTCGTCAAATCCCATTAAGAATTGTAGGAGGAGCTTCACACAAAGCTCAGACGGGCTACCATATCCCCTCCGCATCGGCTGGGAATAAAAGTGCGAGAATAAGGAGCACATTGATGAGATTTCAGTTGTGCTTCCAATAATAATAAATGATAGAAGTTGGATTTTATAGTAATCCGTTAAGTCATACGGTGATTTGGTTTAAACACAAGCTAAAGCCAAAAACATGTGAAATTAAACTTGCATACCAAGATTAGTTTACATTTGTAATGTTGAATATTATTAAAGTTAAAACACTTGCTTTAATATTTTAATACGCTAGAAATGATTTTATGGTTGTATGTATTTTTTACCAAAATCTGATGAATAGATTTTCAGAAATTAATAATTTATACGACTTTTGTACCTGATACCAAAGGAGTTCAACACGACTAAAATATATGCCTTTACATTATATAGAAACAAAGGAAACAGCTCAATAGCAAAACTAGAAATATCCAACTCAATATTGTGTCCAATATTTAAAGAAGTCGAATGCAATCATGGGCACTACACACTTACCATACCTGAAAAAAAACTTCAATCAAAATCCGAGTTCACTGACGTCGACATGGAACATTAAACGGTCGAAAAAGGCAAAATTCCAATCCGATTGAGTATATCTACGAAATTTTTGCTTGTAAAAATACCTGTAAGGAGGTCATTATGTTTGGGGTCCAGCATGCTCCCCGGGACATTTTCAACAGTGGATCCATCCGGTGCATTCTAAGATACCTTATTTGGTATTATTTGGCAATTTTTGTTACAAAATCAAGCTAATTGAAGGTCTTGTTATTCATACTTGTTCTTGCGAATTTTTCCGGTTTTGAGATTTAACTAAGGTGTTTTGTAAAAGCTATTTACAAAGATATGAAAAACTTGTGAAAGAGTTGTGTTTTGTTCTCATTACAAGTTCTTTCTCAAGTACATGCGATGTACCTTTTAAAAAGATGCGTGATAACGTATTTTCATTTACATTTAGCGGACGAAGCATGAAAAACGCATTATTTATACTTTTTAACCAGGAACAAAAAGGCAAATTACATACAACGAGACTGTTTCGAATTATTAGGGCGGAAGAGATATGCCCCCTGTCCTGACATTCGTGGTAATAGGATGTGTTTTTTTTTCAAGCGTAGCGTAAATTAAAGTTATTCGAACAAGTATCTTTTTCGTCCCCAATAAGTTCTTATCACATTAAAAGTTCACAGTGACTGAAAAATTTAAACAGATCAATATTTTTGGTCAATACGATCAGTTCTACGAGAGGTGTTCAACTTATTTATGAACAAAACATGAACACCGATATTGCAATATTGAATGAAAACAATTAAAACATATTTTTTAAACCATGTGAAAAAATGTTTTAAGTTGAACATATGATCATCACACATTGTATTTTTCATTTGGTTAAAGCTTAAAACAACAATTTAGTAGATGATGTTGTTTTTCCTGTTTTTAAGGCAAAATGGCCCTTTTATAAGCATCAAGAAAGTGAGGGTTAATTTTTATTTTGAATTTTTAATGAGAACATCAGCAATATTTGTCATAAGAAGTGTTATTAAAGTTCTGTTTCCAGTAATTGTGAAAGGGCTCAAAAAAATGAAAATTGCCCAACATAGCCAAAACCTACACTAAATTGCTTTTATGATATCTATGATGAATCCATTAGCAAAACGTGGTATAGAACCACAGATAGGGTGTCCATAGATACTATCAGTGACATTATTTCGAAACAGTTGAATGCGTAGTTCTGGGAAAAATGCGAAGTTCCTACGCTGAAAATCAAGCAAAAACATGTCTCGCAGCCAAAAGTCTTGGAATATAGAAATGCGAAATAAACACATTGTGTGGAAAAATTGTTTCATTATGGCGAAGCAAAGCTGAATCTTAAAGAAGGTTATGATAGATTATGGTAAACTATGCTATTTTAGGAAAAGTCACAAGGATAGGGAAAAGCTCATGTTTGTCCAGCTTTGTGTGTTCGTAGCCGTTTTCATGGAAAGGCATTGGGTTTGTTATTATGGAAATACGCACATCAAAATCAATATCAAATTGTCGAATTTGAAGGTTGTGGTCTATGTACAAACCGTTTCTAATCAGGTTTTCAACAAACAAGTGTTAGTTATCGTTCCTAGTGACTGCTCCAAGAAGTAGTGTTTCATCGATATCCTGCTTCAAGTCACCATATACAACGCCAAATAAAAAACTTAAGAATATAACTTTGATACATATTATATACAAACAGTGGATGTCGAAGTCATCTCATGCTTTAACAATATAATTTTCTATCTGTTTGATACTAAAACAACGATTAAAGAAGGAAAATGTAAACGTAATTATTACGAGTTTTGGACCTTCAAAACGCAAATAACAACACCCTCTACCGTAATGCTGATTTTGATTTAACCGTAACGCGTTAACAATTTACAATTGTTATATATACTTCTTGATACACTACTTTTCACAAAATAAAAGTTTTTATTCAATTTCATTGTTAGAGTAACAAAATATCGATGTTCATTTCTGTTCATAAATAGGTTGAACACCTCTCGTAGTCTAAATTAATTAACTATTCCCCGTACAGGACTGCTAGACACTGTACATTAAATTTCTTAAAAAGCTAGACTCCGTACACAACGCAATTGTGTTTTTTATCCATTGCTTGTTTGTTAGTGCATGTTTATTGACGGGGATTTCAACATAGGTAAAGCACAAGTCAGGTTAAAGTCTAAATCACAACAGGGTCATGGAAAAGGTATACTTTAGCTGTGATAAAGGAAAGGCGTACGTTTTTCTGCACTGTCCGTCAAAAGGGGTATTTTTATGTGCTGTTTGTCAAGAATTAACGAACTCACAGAGCAAATGACTGCATCGGAGCTTGAAATTAATCATTATTTTACCAACATATTTTCCACTCAAGCGGATCGCATACATATTTACAGAATAGTGGTTAAAAACTTTCCGTCGTTCGAAAACGATTACCACTTTCACTTTCGGTTTTGTTCAAAGTGGGGGCTATTTCCAGTGTACGTTGTCAACCAGTGAGTATTGTATATAAACAACTCAAAAACATCTAACAAACTTCAGTTTCCATTTCAGTTTGCTGTTAACAAACAAGAAATTATGTATTACAACTCTTCAACGTGGTAATGGTTATAGTTAAGGACGCTAATTTACTACGAGTAATAGTTGGTAGATCACGTTACACATTCTTTCTCCTAATATAAATACGTCATGGTGTAACTTGAGAGCTCAATATAGTCATAGTGTAGTTAAAAAGGTCATTGGATATTTCAAGTGTATCCTTATGATTTCACCATAATAACGTAATTAGATGTTTATAACTGTCAGATCTTTTGTTAAAGGTAAACATTGTAGAGAACCACCATAATTACACATTGACAGTCACTAGTGATATGATTTGAACCATAATTACACATTGGCAGTCACTAGTGACATGATTTGAACCATAATTACACATTGGCAGTCACTAGTGATATGATTTGAACCATAATTACACATTGGCAGTCACTAGTGACATGACTTGAACCATAATTACACATTGACAGTCACAAGTGATATGATTTGAACCATAATTACACATTGGCAGTCACTAGTGACATGATTTGAACCATAATTACACATTGGCAGTCACTAGTGACATGATTTGAACCATAATTACACATTGGCAGTCACTAGTGACATGATTTGAACCATAATTACACATTGGCAGTCACTAGTGACATGATTTGAACCATAATTACACATTGGCAGTCACTAGTGACATGATTTGAACCATAATTACACATTGTCAGTCACTAGTGACATGATTTGAACTATAATTACACATTGGCAGTCACTAGTGACATGATTTGAACAATAATTACACAATAGCAGTCACTGCATCACATGATTTGAACCCGAAATCCCCCCCAGTAAAATACACAGTGTAGTATCGTGCGGTACACTTATACGACATATTTTCTTAAGGTGCACAGTACGTTTTTGGTCTATTTATTAAGTCAAAGATGTACATTTGACTAGATGTACATCATTCCCATTCATTTCCCTCCTACCACTTGGTAACAATGAAGGTGTGCATCTCAAGAAACTGTGTGACACATGCATAATGCACGTAACTACGCAGTACATCTCGACTTATAGACCAATATGTTTACATCAAAACTTGCTGTGTGTACGCACCTTTACTGCCACAACCACAGGAGAGAAATAGTCTCCACAGGTAGACACGAATGCAGCCAAATGACCAGTGGAGGTTAAAATGTCAAAGGGTGCTTGAGCGGCTTAACAGCTGAAAAAGCCCTAGAAAATTGGCAACTTTTTAACTTAACTATTATTTACTATAGTCCAGATATGGTATTTTGACAGTGATGTCATCGATTATGTTTACCCAAAATATTATAAAGCAGGTAAAGTTTAGATTGGTTTTGAACTTTTGATATAAGCTTATAACATATGCATTTCTCTGTATCTGTGTGAGTACAGCGAGTACGTACAATCTTATACATACTGTGCCCATGTGCAGTATAATGTTATCCTACATTGGTGGGTGTTTCCAACAAAACGGTGCGTATTTTGCATTTGAGCGTCATATGATGTAAAGAATTTGTCACTCGTTGTCAGTTGATATATTTATATTAAACTCGTTAGGAAATATTATTAAACTCGCCAGAAATAAAATTTCAAAAACTCGTTTAATATAAATTTATGTCAATTGACAACTCGTGATATAACCTCTATTTATACTTCTTTATAGACCGTTATATTGTTGTTCCACTGCGCCACTGTGCTCTTACCCTAACTGGACTGCAAACTCATATGCTAATGGATATAACGAATATTTTCATTTGGCTAGCCAACTTTGTACTTGATTTTGAACCCGGTTTTACATTTGACTCGAATGTTAACCCTCGCTGAGAAATCTATAAACAACTGGGGATAGTACATACTTTTAGCATCGGCTATTTTTAACTTCGAGTCGAAGCTATTTGGCTGCCAGTCTTACCCAAAAATTACGTCACATGTCACGTGGTATGGCCATATTGTGTAAATTAAAGACACAAAAATACGTCATTAAAAATTGACTCTAAACTTTACTAAATAGTCTCTCACTATTAAGTTATTTACTAACACTCAAGTAATATTCCAGTATTTTTATTGTTATTTAGTATCATGTATGCCCTACCGTGATGTTAATGCTATAGTTGAACCTCTGCGAAACGTTCCTCCATTCCAGAACAAAGGTCTGTTCTTGCAAGTTTTTTTGTGACTGATGGTCGTCTCATTGGTTTCATACAGTTTTTTCCACAAATCCTAAATAATATTGTAATGCGACAACTTTGATGATAGTGGCATCTTTCCAATGTAATTGTAATTACGCCAATCGTCAATTAATACCCTTAAAATCAATCTTAACGGTAAAGTATAATCACATAGTCCAATGGATTAACTTGAAAACCTTCGCCAAGCACCCTTCGACCTGGGCGGAGCGATCACTTCTCTGGCGTAATGCCAATTCTGTAGTAATGTTTGTGTTATGCGAGTCATTTTTGCATGACGTCAGTTTTGTGACTTTTAATGTGATAGTGATGCTCCTTGTTTTGTTTTATTTACACCTTGAACCAATTACTGTAACACAAATTCCAGGAGAAATTCAATGAATACATGGTGTATTTGTTCATTAGCAGCCTAAATTCGAACCAAAACTATTAACAAATAGTCGAGAAATCACGAAACATACAGGTGTTGCGTTAGGAGTGTACGCAAGTATATAGAATGAAATTTATTTATCTGAAAGTCATATAACCATGTGTAATAAAATTGATATTTTACAAAAAGTGCATTTTGAAAATATCTTGAGTGTAGTGTTTCCGAACGTTACAAATAGCTATGGTGTTATTGTACACAAATTGTAATTTGATGTTGCATGACAGTTATATCGCCGATAGTTATGTTTCAAGTGTAACAAGCTGTAAAGCAATTAATCGCAAATACTAATTTTCACGTTTTGTAGATTTTCGACATATTCATGACTACAAAGTTTTGTGTTTGTACGATGTCCATATTGATGCTTTGGACACCTTCGCGGCTACTCAATTCCTTAAATTTATACCTCTCGCGACATGCTTTCTTAGTTTACTGTATATTACTGTAACAAACATCTTTTCAATCAGAATTCGTGTGAGAAGAAGGCATAAACTATGGCAATACACGAGTACAGATAATAAGAAAGATTTCCTTATAGCAAACTCGAACATCAATATATTACAAGAATCACTCGCCAGACATGCAAAGACAAAAGTATGATAAATGGTCGTTCCGCGTAATCTTTGCAAATGTATCGGAAAAGAACCTAATACGGTAATGTATGGGCTTATGAAGCTTTTACGTTTACTTTGTCATTAACTAGTATACTAGTACTCCATGGCTTAGGAAACGTCTCATCTGACTCAAAGTCATTTATCGCTTTATTTATTTATTTTATTGAAAATTGATTTATACTTGCGTGTTAATAAGTACGTCTTGTATGTAGATTTTAACTCAATTTAGTCTGTAATAAAATGATACCGTATATACTTCACGTCTCAGAATTGGATTATCAATACCGGCTACGTGCGTCATTAATCCTAAATGCGGGATACTATTAATCTATATAGACTTCAAACAAATTGTCTGTCACTTGTAAGAAATTCACATTTGTATGTATATGTACTTATGTTTAAACACAACAATACCCTGTCTTAATCAGATAAAATTATAACCAAAGCCCATGCAGTAAGAAAGTTCATGCATAAAGACATGCGTCTGAAGTCACCATTTTTCAAGTTGTAGTAGTAAAAAACCATCTTATCCTATTTAGAATATGTTGAAATGATTGAGGTAGGTTAGTGTGTGCGTAAAATAATCCAGTATTGCAATGTATATGTCATTGCTGATGCTTTAAAACAAAGACAGAACAAACCCGAATTAGCGTGGTCACAAAAACTATGTTAATAATAGGTGTTCAGTAAGAGTAACAGCCGTATTGAAAATCCCACACTTTGGCATGTGGTGAGTGCGTTTGCAGCATACTCAGTAAATAACGAGAAAAGATTGTATTACAAACTGAATTGAATTAAATGCAGTTAAGATGAATATATACACACTGAACACGATTTAGTAATAAAATAAATCATCTACGAGATATTTTACATTTGGGAGGAAAGGCGTTTTTATGTCATCGCGTGTATATCTCCGACCAGAGAACAAAGCAGATCTTCGAATTGAACGTTTTTATTGGTTTATTAATATATTTGGTATAAGCAAAAGGAATTTTCTAAATAATGGACTGAAGTATGAACAATATTTATGTCAGGGAGCAGTTGCTCAAATTCCATCAAATTCTTTAATTTCCGTCATGGTTAAAACTTAAATTTTACAACACAACACTAAATCACATGAGAGGCTTTGAAAACGCAACACTATTTCAAGCGGAATATTTTTTAATCATGAATATTTTAACGAAATTTGGAGTGTGTGATATTGACCATCCAAAATGTCCTGTGCTCATGAAACAACAACAACACACGATAAATAGACGAGTTCTTGATTACTAAAGACAAGATTAATATGCAGATCAATCGACAGAATCAAATAACACAAAATAAATACAAGCATGATGGTCGATATAAGTATATATATATAAATATAATGTATAAGACGTTATGAGCACATTTTGACGACTACCTGATTTTATACTACAGTGGGGCTAATCATGAGCAATAAATCGAGATTGTAAGAAACTAGCGAATTTCTTCATCACATTGACTCCAGGACAACGGTTCCTCGACCATGTTGACAGTGTTATTCATTCGGCCCTAGGACTGTGAAATATCCATTGATTGTGATTACAATTAAATCGTTTGAATGTGAATGATTAATTTGTATCAGTATCATGAATAAATGAATGAAGTGAACGCGTTCCAGCAATTTTCGTATGAAGGGGTAGGGGGGGGGGGTAATCACTCGAGAGTTATCGCACTTATATATTCATGTGTAAGTGTCTTCTTGTATGGTGTGATTTCCAGTGCATTATTTTATATCTTTTAAGGCGTACTTGTTTTCGCACACGTGTAAAATTAAACAAATTATTAAACAACAATCAATTATTAGCCATATAACACAGCATTGACCTAGTCTGATATAACTCAATGCTTCCACTATATCAGGGCCGAAATATGTCACTCGTAACTGCTCAGCGTTTATCTAACGAAAGTATTTCTAAGTTACGGAAAGGCCCGAGAAGTTACGATTGGAAATCTATATCAGTTATCGGCCCCAGTCCGAAAAGTGTTATAAAATCTGATTTGCTAATAAATAACAAATACTAGGTAAACCGTTTAAACTAAATAAATCAATACGTTATATGATTTTTAAACTAACATCGAAATGAATTAACAACATATACTACTCATTGGTAATTAAGGGTCAATGTATCAATATACATGTCAGTCTTTATTTAACTGAATGAAACCGATTAAGATAACATTGCGAGAAGAAAGCGTCATTTTATTTACTGCTCGGAACATTCACGTGTTGCATTTGACACGCATGACAAAATGACATCGTTTTCAAAGGAACTGATTAACCCATTTGGCAGAGAGCAAGGTGGCAAGAAAAACGTGGATATTTCTTATATTTTCTATACTGACTCAAAAGTGGAGGTCAAATTGAAGATTGTCAAGCATGGACAAATATTGCGTTATTTGGAATGTATACTAATGAAGAAGTGTCATGTACAACAGCAAAGGTCATATATCAAGGTTAAAGATAAGATTGTCCGGACTATAATGTGTCATGTAATGACCAATTTTACATATATTTTGCACGAATGTTTATCTTTATTAGACAGAGAGTCATGCGTACGCCATGGTAATATCCCAAAGGTAAAGATCGCAGTTGGAGGTCAACGTTCAAAATGTAGTATGTCTTGACCATGCATTTGTAATTGCATTGGCTAATTTTGATGTTATTTGACATGAATGGTAATCGCCATGAGAGGGAGTGTTGTGGGGAAACCTGTTGTGCATGTCTCAAAGATCAAATACACAATTGGATATCAAAGATCAATTTTACGTTTGTACAGATCATATCTTCCTGAAGCTTGGTGAGATAGTAGCTAACTTGGCACATTTGATTTCGTGTTCTTGCCAATGTGCACAGACTCGACCTAATCCACCTGAGGGCATGGCTTTCTAGTATTGTTTCAGTCTCCAGTAAACTGGTAATTTTCTTTTCCTAAATCCAGTAAATGATATATTAGGCTCATAGTATTCCCCTTCATGCGAAAAGTCTGTTAGATAATTTATTTTCTCATTAATTTCCTCTGAAGTTTTGTCTGCCCTTATACAATCTTTCGGCGATTATTGTGTTTACGGATGCCATTTTGTCTTACGTGATTTCATAGAATTACTTAACTGCAATCAGCGAGCATAAAGCAACCAAAACCATCTCAATGTTTGATAAATAAACGTGGCCAACTTTACCACAAGGCATGGAGTTCGTGTGTTGCCCGGAGAATCGAAAAGGACAGTTCTAATTGGCACATCTTGTCCTGGTCACAAATGTAGCGTGAAAGGCAAGACGTGTCTTTATTTAATTATTTCCAACTTCCTCCTTTCTTCGTGTTTTATTCTTTTCACAAGTAACTATTTATACTTCAGTAAGTAAACGTCAAATAACAATGTGATAAATTTATATAGCTCGTGTATTACATTCAAACAATCCGTTGTTCTGAGGATTCACTCGAAGTAAATAGAAGGTTTATTATGAACATGCACAACGTATTATTTCATAATTATTCTAACGAAAATCTCAGTTTTGTCTTTTCCCTTCCCCGCAGTATCATTTCCAACGCAACCTTTTTGGAGGAAAACGTGCTATCTACGAGATTTCGCAAATACACAAAGGGAATTTAAAACATGTCGTTGTAAAACCGATGTTAAGTGTTAGGTCTGTTTTTAAAAAGCTTTTACTGTCAATTTAAAACCGAGAAGAAATATAATATACTGGATATAATTATTATGCTAATTCCCTCAAGCACGGTATTGTTACGAAATGTTGATGGAAAATACATTACGCGGTCTCAAATGGTAGCCTTGGGAAAATCCAGCTTAATTACTACATGTAACACATACTGTTTTATTCCAAGCAAGTGCTAGTAGTATAGACTGGTGGATGGATAAACAACACAAAGAATATTGGTGTAGAATACCATCTGTAGTCAACAATATTCTTTGTGAACACTGATGAAGATATTTAAAACAATTGTTAATATAGTTTACTATAGCTTCTATTAGATATATAAATTTTACCATTTTTGATTTCATTTGTTATTATTTTTCATTGAAGCAGTTATACCTTCGATTTCCACAAAGGTTGGTAACGCAGATAACAAAGACCAACCAATTCTGAAACTATTAACGTTAAGAGTGAAGATAGTCAACTATAAACGATAATTATGATAATACTATAATTATGATAAAGATTTAGATATTCCGTGGTCGTGGATATAAGGACAAATCCAGTTAACAAGACGACTGTGTACGCCCAAATAATCGTATGTATAAATCTTCAGTGTGTAGAATCACGTGGTCAAATGAATACCGTACTACTGTTTTTAATTGTTGCTCGACCAAATGCAGTTTCCAACCGAGTGTAATAATTTGGTCGGGCATCAGTTAACAACAGCTAGAGATAGAGCGAACTCGGTACTTGCCGGGTATTCTTAATGTTGACCCGGGTCATTCTTTATATACTATAACTCTAACGCGATATTCTGCAATGTCAATATAAACAGAAATCACTGACCATTACATCGATTTAGGGAGAGCGGACCGAAGTTTATTTTACCTGCTCACTTCTATTCACAAAGTAAATTAAAATAACGGTAAAGCTTGGCCACATTGACATGAGTCTGACCTATTGACTAGCATAATTTAACAGTCGATATATTGTCTACGTTTACAACACCGAGTGCATGTTTTCATAAGCGGCGCTCGAGGTGTAATACAAACACAAATCTGAAATATCGATATTGCACGACTTGCTTGCGGAAATTGATATATTCAAAGCAAAAACGTTGTAATAATACTATAGTCTTGCGTTAAGGTCAGGCTCAGGTCAAAATAGCCAAGCTATGCACATTGAAATGATAACCCCATTCCAATATCCTTATGTCGTTACACCTGATTTGCCTATTTACTTTAAGAGGCACAGGTCCCAATACCGCGTTAGAGTTATAGCTTTGTCTTTTTAATCATGAAACTAGTTGTTTACATAACTTATAAAAACACGTGCCTCCTTACTCAGATGATCTTTACCATTATGTTTGTACGAGGGGGTTTCTTAAATTATACAACTGCCCCGCGTACGTGCGCTAGGTGCTGAATAAGACAGAATTCAAAAAAGCTATCCTTTCTTGACGTTGTCTCAAGGAATCATCAAAATAAACCACTGAGTTACGGTGGTACATACGAGGGTCAGTCAAAAATAATTTAGAGTTCCGAGATAACGCTTAGGACAATGCTTATTTAGTATATTTTCAATATATTATCTCGAAATATGATATCAAATTGATGTTATTGTGAATACCAATCTTGGTAATGAAAGTTTAATTCTTGTTACCAGGCAACCGAAGAATACACATCGAAGGCACGCGTTTACGCTATCAGTAGGGATGTGTTCGAAAGTGCTGTGCAGAACACTGTTCTGACTATTCCTGTTCCAAGTACTTACGATAAGAATGAAACTGTTCCGAACAGTGTTCTGCTCCAAACGACTTACGAACAAACCGGAACAGGAACATAAGAGGAAGTAACAACAATAAAAATAATGTTAAACAAATATAATTAAGAAATAAAACTTTTAAGGTGGCCGATGTTGTTAGTTGCAGCCGTTTTATTGGTGAAAGCAAAATGCCACCAGAAATTTCCTATTGTAAAAGTTCGGTCATTTTCGTTTTTCTCCGTTGACATACTATTGCCAAGGTGATCAGAATAACACATTTCGTGCATTTTCCGGTTGTCTTGATATTGTTGTAATCACGTGATCTGTTCTGCCTGCACCACCTCGTTCACGGGAACAGACGGAATATATCCAGAACACAGAGAACAGCGTTAAGAACACACCCTACAATAAAAGTTAGCGTGGCTATGGAAACATGAAGCTGTTTCTGACTTTTAAAAACCAAATATTTATTTCGTAACACATAAATCTATCAGATACACTCAATTATTTTTTTATTTATTCGAACAGTATAGAAAATAAACTTGAGGAAAACATAAACCCTACCCAGAAGAACGTATGATGCTTTTTTTCTAAAACAAAATTATACATTTTATGTCTCATACTGTTACTGGACTTCATGAGATGTATACGTAATCCTACTGAAAAGAAATTATGAAATAATGTTTTCGTTTTAGAATACCATGGCAACGAAATGACAGAATTCATTATAAGATCCACAGAGGATACTAGTTAACGGTGATATTATATACGGTATATAAAACAGGTGCAAATATATGTGCCGGCTTGAGTGATCAACTCTCAGTTATGTTTTACTGACCCTCGTATGTCTATATTATGTAAAATAAATATAGCAACAATACCAAAACTTTAAAAATCTCAAATTCGTGAGATGATTTTAATGATACCTTATAAGTCTAACGCGATATTCTGCAATGTCAATATAAACAGAAATCACTGACCATTACATCGATTTAGGGAGAGCGGAAGTGTATTTTACTTGCTCACTTCTTTTCACCAAGTAAATTAAAATAACGGTAAAGCTTGGCCACAATGAGATGAGCCTGACCTATTGATTAGCATAATTTAACAGTCGATATATTGTCTACGTTTACAACACCGAGTGTATGTTTTCATAATCGGGGAGTATCACGAAGACGTTCAAGATGTAATACAAACACAAATCTGAAATACCGATATTGCACGATTTGCTTGCGGAAATTGATATAATCAAAGCAAAAATCTTGTAATATATTCTTGCATAAAGGTCAGGTTCAGGTCACAATAGCCAAGCTTTACACATTGAAAAAGATAATCCCTTTTCCAATATCCTTATATGTTGTTGTACCTGATCTGCCTGTTTACTTTAAGTGGCAGAGGTCCCAATACCGCGTTAGAGTTATACTAGTCCTTGTTGCGCCTGGAGGCACATATAGGGCAATGACTAGAGCTTTCAACCTGATTTACACACGACAATCATCACAAGTATCCATTACACGTACAATCGATCGGTTGTCATGTACAGGGTGTCCAAAAAAAAACCGGGGACCTACCGTAAACCATTGTTACTCATTTATATTTTGATGAATTAAGCTGATATTTTGTGAAAGTGTATATAAGGGACCCCACTTCTAAAAGGGTACTTGTTTAAATATGGTGCTTCAAAACAGGAAGTGGCGTCATCATTTTCACTATGGCAACATTTCACATATTCTTTGCTTAATCACCTGAAAAGTTGCATTATAAGACAAGGGCATTTGTGTCATGGCATTTATTGTTTTAAAACAACATTTAAAGTCAAAGGGGTGATCCACATCTTGTAAAAATAAAACAAATATGACAAGAAATAGCAAAACAGAGGAAAACGTGGCGAGTTTACTGACCAAAGGAAAAGTGGAGCGCCATCACTATATAATTGGACAATCATATCACAAGAACATGATTACAACTGATTCAAGTGTTAAACGAGGCGTATGGGCAGAAATCGAATCATAATGGGTATCACATATCGATGGCTTAGAATTAGAAGGTCGTAAGTGCCACTTACATATTTAGAATAAGCATCACAGGGCGCTTCTTATGAGCCTATTTTCATGAAAATCTGAAATTGTCATGTTGACAAAAATAAAGTTTTAAAAACGTGTTTTCCCATAGGTAAAGAGTAAATTACAGACAGTTTTCTGTTGTTTTCTCAATATATCGATTTTGTTGTTACGATCTTCTTGTTCTAAGCCATCGATATGATGCTGGCATATTCTGTGACTTTTGTGTGGCTACCTTACGTCCTTTGGCGTTTATTTACAATCAGTTATCACCTGGTTATTAC
The DNA here is from genome assembly GCA_963678985.1 of Spisula subtruncata. Lineage (NCBI taxonomy): Eukaryota > Metazoa > Mollusca > Bivalvia > Venerida > Mactridae > Spisula > Spisula subtruncata. The sequence continues at coordinate 26,124,733 of OY787661.1, forward strand.
AATCATATTTGGTATATATATTTGCAAAAGTTTGTTTTAAAAATCAATATAACTAATTATTTTATCATTCTTTCAAAATTAGTCTCATATTTAAAATTATACTCGGTGTTGCTAAACTTATTTTACAGAATATATGTTCCCATTACAAACAAATGTCCTGCGTGCATGGCCGATCTCATCTGATATCTTCATTTACCAATGGAAAGTCAACATTTCAAAGTTTTATTCAGTATATAATATGACAATTTTACTATCAAAGCAACATTCGAATTAAGATTTCTGAAAAATGTCAATTTTTCGATAAATGTCAAAATGACGTCCATATTGAATTTGCTTTCCAAGTTGAATGACATAGATTGTTAAATTTTGCATGACCTAAAAATGTTATATTGATATGAAATTTGAATCCATTTGTGATCATCTAAAAGCTTATATGTGATACGGTTGCTTTGGTTACCAGATGCTATGCGATGAAAGAAGCTAACAAAAACAACATTGCTTTCTCGCTTTCGTACTCAGTAAACAAGTGCCTGTTCTTCAGTTGTTTTCTTGCTAAATTATTCTTTTTTAAAGTCTTAAATTTTTCTGATGGTTGTATTAAAAACTCCATACGTATATTTGTGAATTTAAAACATTCATTTCGAAAAAATAATTTTTGAAAAATATTGCAAGCAAGAATGTATCTGTGTGCTTATGTTCTTTCGTTGCCTAGCAACTAGAAACCACAGTAGCTGTTACATTATATTATGTTCAACTTTCAAATCAAAATATTATTTTGTTAATAAACATTATTAAACTTGTTTTATCATTCAATATTTTACGAGCTATTCTATCAATTTGAGTTAAAAATAACTTTGGACGTCATTTTGACAACCATGGAAAAGACATTTTGCAAGAATCGTTGTTACTGAGATTGCTTTGAAACATTGACATGTGGGGTTTATATTTAATTTTTACTTAATTTTCAAAGGAATGAGTGTAATTACTACAGTCCAGGATATATAATATACCTGAACCGTACAATAGTCCCGTATGTTCGTGCTTGAACTTTAAAATCATAACGTGTTATTGATTTGTAAGTATTAGAAATTGTAATCGGTTAGCACAATGTCCAGTTATATATAAGGAACAGTTAACGTTCCGCTGCCTTATTTAATCTCGGGCTACGCCCACGACAAAATAAGACAACTTCGCGATTGCGTTCACTTTCAATAACAAATTAATAAACCGGCAGACAAATTCAAACACCGTACAGGTTTACAAACCACTAAATACCTCCGCGAACAAAAATAGCATACACTCAAATAGTCAGAAATAACTTGTGAATGTGTTTAAATGGTAGTATGGTTTGACAAGGTTGAACTGGAATCATCTAATTGGGTTTACAGGCTTTGTATACATATGTATGATGTATTGAAACTGTTTTATTTTACATATTTTGAGATTTTGGCCAAAATACCAAAGCGAAAGTAGGGGAGGGTAAAACCCCGATTTGGTCGGTCCGCGCGACTGTGAAAATATGTTCACCGCATTGGACGGACAATTTTTTGATTATATGATACGTGACCCTCTGTTTTTTTGTACTTTCTTAAAGCTGGTGGCTACTTTTTTTCATTGATACATATTCACATATTTAAGAAATATAGGATATAATATATGTAGCAATATGCACTTACCCTTTAGTATACATGTATGTAGCATTATGTACTAACATTAATTTATGTAGCAATGTGCACTAACATTAATACATGTAGCAATAAGCACTAACATGAATGTATGTAGTAATATGCACTTACATTAATACATGTAGCATTATGTACTAACATTAATTTATGTAGTAATATGCACTAACATTAATACATGTAGCAATATGCACTAACATGAATTTATGTAGTAATATGCACTAACATTAATACATGTAGCATTATGTACTAACATTAATTTATGTAGCAATATGCACTAACATTAATACATGTAGCAATATGCACTAACATGAATTTATGTAGTAATATGCACTAACATTAATACATGTAGCATTATGTACTAACATTAATTTATGTAGCAATATGCACTAACATTAATTTATGTAGCAATATGCACTAACATTAATATATGTAGCAATATGCACTAACATTAATATATGTAGCAATATGCACTAACATTAATATATGTAGTAATATGCACTAACATTAATACATGTAGTAATATGCACTAACATTAATACATGTAGCAATAAGCACTAACATTAATACATGTAGTAATATGCACTAACATTAATACATGTAGCAATATGCACTAACATTAATACATGTAGCACTAAGCACTAACATTAATACATGTAGTAATATGCACTAACATTAATACATGTAGCAATAAGCACTAACATTAATATATGTAGTATATTACCTCTCTTTGCCATATTCCAGTTTTGTTTTGCTTTGTTCACTTTTATTCCAGTAAATACTTCCGACAGAAAACGTCCACATTTACATCAGAAAGACGCTGACATTAAATACAAACAACAAACACAAGATTATTGGTGCCGTAAAATACAGTCATTAGAACAACTATGTGAGTAAATTCAAGACAACAGTCAATGAAAACAAGAACGTATATTTGCCGCGGTATTTCGCATATCGTTACATTTCAATCTTCCATTGCATTCTGGTTTGACAAGGCGTCCACTGATATTGATCATCAGACGCGTATAGCCTCTCTGCAGACGACAGGTGATATTGGACGCCAAATCCAGACTCAGAGTTACTGACAAGCATCGAGAAAACATACGACACTCACGATTCCAGTGAGCATAATCGCCCGTGTTCAGTGGTCGCTTTTCAGTTCCATGTCGAAACCATAAACATTATTGGATATTTTGTTGCAATTATTTTCATATACATATATACACTTTTGATCCGCCAGCTATGATTTAAGTGAAGTGAGTCTATTTACAATACGAACATAGGAAACTTACCAGCATTATTTCTATTGTCATGTTAAACTGACTTCAGAATTACGTAGAAAATGATAGTTTCTCCTTATAATTTCGAAATCAATTTCGATCGAGGACAAACATAGTACGATTTTTTTTATGACGATTAAATGGTTTGAAAATGCATTTGATAGTGCGAGAAGATATATGCACGTAAGATCGCTTGATTGGAGCTTACGATTACAGTAAAATTTCGTTTCATAGCAATTTGTCATAAACTTGATTATTTAACAAAACATGAACTACTTTTATCCAACCGCACACAAACTATGGTTACTATACATGTAGAAACCCCACAAACGACTACCCGGCCCAACCCAATTTTATAGTGATATGTAGAGTGTTAATTAGGTAGCAGAAAACATCAGGCATTAATATGTATCCATCCATAGGGGTCTGTAACGTCTTCCACCCCATTCACTGTTTAAGGATAACAGGGACAGAACTCTTGTCGAGACCAAGTTTACAAAAAGCCCTGAGACGTTTGCGAAATAGATGATAACCACCTACTGTTTTATTCATTAGCTAACTTATACTTTTTTCTACAAGTTATAATCATGTTTTTGTCAAACTGTTTCATAATCGAGACGTTATAAAGCAAAACACACCGAAAATATACCGCTTTTGAAAACCTCGACACAATGATGCACAGGCGCTTAGTCGCTGCTTACCATACTATATGGCAATTCATGCGGAAGTGACAAAGAAAACAAGGACATGGGCAGATATCCAGGTCGTGTAATATAACATTTAATGTCAATTTTGTATAGCCTTTTGCGTTTTAATGACAAAGAGAGTGCTTCTGTGAAAATCGCAATACAATCTTTAGAGAAAACGGGTAGTGAAACAATTTTATGAAAATATTAGCAATACACCTGTAAAACTAAAGACTCTCGTTTAGCAAACTTATTAAGACAATTTTTGTAATAATAATAATAATAATAATAATAATAACGACTTTATTTATAGTGGATTACATATTTGGTTCGAGACCAATTTTCAATAATGCGGATCGTTGTTTATTTATGAAAAATACTGTTCTACAATGGCATAGCATCACTACATGTCGGACAAATCTAAAGTCATTAACAGAAAATGTCGTAGATTCAATGCCTGGTTGGCTGTAGACAGTATCAGAATAATAACTGCTGTATAAATTGCAGTTACATGATGTTTTAACGAAGCTTTAACATATATATCATCCTTACTGAAAAGCTTAACATGGCGAACATATGTGTTCGGGAAACTACTTGACCCCCAAATAATTATCAAATGATGAAAAAGTAGCGTGTTAGATGCGAAAACGGCGTAAGGGCGCCATTTTTGACGTCGACTTGGGCCGACTAAGGTTACATGTACTTACTAAAACGCATATACAATGTATTATGAAAACCCTTCATTGTACCAAGTTGAAATTTTGTGTGTCAATAAAGGAATGGTGTAAATTTACTAGTTTGCGTTTTTATCAATATCCATCCAATCGTTTCTCAGAATTTATCGATCGTCTGGGTATTAAATGAACAACCCTCGTATGGGTCAATATAACTGAGAGTTATTAAATCAAGCCTTCAAAATGCATAAACATTTGTATTTTCTTTCGGTATTGGTCAAAAATTACCCATTGATGATATTTTAATGAATTCCGCGATCGGATAAAGGTTTATATATAAAGTTGCCAAGCAACCAAAGAACATCACATTGGGTATGCGTTCGCGCCTGCGGCAGGGAGACCGCATATGTTGTAAATGTGAACGTTTATTCTCGGCGATTCGAAAATCGCAAAAAATCGCCGAGTGCCTTGGACATAAATGCTATTTTGTTCGTGATGCCATGGACGAAAATTGAGGCTATACATTCGGTTTCCTTTTTAAGTTTCGACGAAATAAGGCAACCTCGCGTTTTCGTTCTCTTTCTATAACGAATTTATGGTTATTCTGAAACAGTTTTAAGACATCTATAGGTGTAAGTTTCTCTTTCTAGCTTATATCATTGGCTTTCAAATAGTATTGGGTGCGGCTAAATATTACATAACGGTACATTGTGCTAGCTGACCGATTTAAATTTACAACAACACGTTGTGATGTGAAGGGCACGGAGTATAATTGGAAATTTGTTGGATACAGTAAGAATACTATCATATTTTACTACATTTAACCTTGAGGTTAAACAAAAAATAAATATCAATAAAATGATTTTATTGAAGCATGATATAAAAAAAAGCTTGACCAGATTTAGTAGGGACTCCGGACATATTCCGTGCATATTTCGGACAAAGTCGGTGCAAAAATAAACAAATATTTGATAAGTACCGACTACGGAAAACAATACACGCTTCGGAAGTTTAATGAGTGCCTACTAAATCTGGTCAAGCTATAGTAATTTCATTGCAAATCATGCTCGTTCACAAACACAAACAAGAGGGCCATGATGGCCCTATATCGATCACCTGATAATAAATGAAGCCCTGCACAATTTACACTAACAAAGGTAGAGCCTTAATATATACTCTTGTGATACCGGGCAGGGCCAATTTTGACCCCGGAGGCATAATTTGAACAATCTTGGTAGGGGACCACTAGATGATGCTACAAAACAAAATATCAAAGCTCTAGGCATTGTAGTTTTAGACAAGAATTTTTTTATATGTTTTCCCTATATAAGTCTATGTAAAACTGGTGATCCCCGGGGCGAGGCCAATTTTGACCACAGGGGCATAATTTGAAAATCTTGGTAAGGGACCACTAGATGATGCTTCAAACCAAATATCAAAGCTCTAGGCATTGTAGTTTTAGACAAGAAGATTTTTTATATGTTTTCCCTATATAAGTCTATGAAAAACGGTGACCCGCCGGGGCGGGGCCAATTTTCACCCCAGGGCCATAATTTGAACAATTACTAAATCCCCCAATGCCACATACATTCAAGCAAAATTTCATCCAAATTGGCCAAACGGTTTAAGAGGAGAAGTTATTTGAAAGTGTGGACGGACGGACGTACAGACGGACGGACGATGAGTAATCACAATATTGCTCAGGTGAGCTAAAATGAGCGTTATTTACAGAATGGTCACAATGATGTGTCGTGTAGTTATATAGTTCCATTTTGAACCCTGAGCCATGACTTATCAGACGAGACTATTTGGGCGGGTAACCCGTGATTTATTGATTTCAATAGTCATGATACGAACTAAGGTGTGTAATTTTTCAATTGACAGTTTAGCGCAGTTAGTAGCGTTCAGGAACCCCACTCCGAATGTCGTTGGTTCGAATAGAAAAATAACATTTTTGGAATATATGAATTCATGTAATTGTGAAGACTATAAATTTTTATTACATTTATTTTATTAATTTATTTTATTAATTTATTTTTTTAATTTATCCGATGTTCTTATTATATGCGATAGGTCCAAGGTAATGTCGTATTTTAATACTTGAAAACAGATCAACTTTGTGTTGGAGCGCTATACAGTGAACGCGTGGAAATAAGTTGACCAGTGTAAGCTCTGAACTTCGCTCTGAATAGAATCTCTGTTCCTGACTTTCTCACATTCAACCTTATTCATTAACCATCCCTCTTGTGTAATACGAATATATTGACAGCGTGGTCGTTTCAAATTAGCTAAAGTTTAGTTTTAGTTAAGGGACACATTTGCGTATTGGGGTGTATAATTAAAGGTATTTCTTACATGTTTTGCGCAATAAAAAAAAGTTTTGATATATTTGAGAAAAATGATGCCTGTGGAATTCGAACTTACACATCGAGCTTGACAAAAGTTTCATAGCGCTTTACTGTCACGACCACACTAAGAGACGCACAAGTTCGATACAGTTATTTGTATTTCATATCTGTATAGTGAATCCCGCACCAATCTTTATCGGCGAATCGATTAAACTTTAAAAGTGCAGTCACGGCTCAATGCTCGAAATCGAACTATACCTAGCAACAGTTTTACCCACACTTTATCGATTTTGTCGTCATGTTTTCTGTTGTTGCCATGGTATTCAAAACCTAATCACTGATTTCACGATTTCTGTTCATGGGGATTTAGAATGCATCTGATGGAACCCAGTAACCGTAATATAATTACAAGAGGGTCCAAAGGGCCCTGGGTCGCTCACCTGTTTGGCCTAGTGACCTAGATTTTGGCCCAAATGACACAGTATCTAACTTGACCTAGATTTTATAGAGATAAACATTGTGACCAAGTTTCATAAAGATAGAGTCAAAATTGTGACCTCTAGTGTGTTCACAAGCTTTTTCAATGATTTGGCCTCGTGACCTAGTTTTGACTCCGGATGACCCAATATCGAAGTTGACCAAAATTTTATAGTGATGATCATTGTGATCAAGTTTCATAAAGATTAGGCTCAAATTGTGACCTCTAGTGTGTTCACAAGCTTTTTCAATGATTTGGCCTTCAAAGGCTTGTCACCTAGTTTTTGACCCCGGATGACCCAATATCGAACTTGACGTAGATTTTATAGAGATGATCATTGTGATCAATTTTCATAAAGATTAGTCTCAAATTGTGACCTTTAGTGTGTTCACAAGCTTTTTCAATGATTTGGCCTTGTGACCTAGTTTTTGACCCCAGATGACCCAATATCGAACTTGACCTAGATTTTATAGAGATGATCATTGTGATCAATTTTCATAAAGATAAGTCACAAATTGTGACCTCTAATGTGTTCACAAGGTTTTTCAATGATTTGGCCTAGTGACCTAGTTTTTGACCCCAGATGACCCAATCTCGAACTTGACCTAGATTTTTTTTCAGAGATGATCATTGTGATCAAGTTTCATAAAGATTAGTCTCAAATTGTGACCTCTAGTGTGTTCACAAAGTTTTCCTTTGATTTGACCTAGTGACCTAGTTTTTGACCCCAGATGACCCAATATCGAACTTGATCTAGATTTTATAGAGATGATCACTGTGATCAATTTTTATTAAGATAAGTCACAAATTGTGACCTCTAATGTGTTCACAAGGTTTTTCAATGATTTGGCCTAGTGACCTAGTTTTTGACCCCAGATGACCCAATATCGAACTTGACCTAGATTTTACAGAGATGATCATTGTGATCAAGTTTCATAAAGATTAGGCTCAAATTGTGACCTCTAATGTGTTCACAAGGTTTTCCTTTGATTTGACCTAGTGACCTAGTTTTTGACCCCAGATGACCCAATATCGAACTTGACCTAGATTTTGTTAAGATGATCATTGTGACCAAGTTTCATAAAGATTAGGCCAAAATTGTGACCGCTAGAGAGGACACAACCCAATTGTTGACGGACGGACAGACGGACGGACGGACGACGGACGAAGAGTGATCACAAAAGCTCACTCTGTCACTTTGTGACAGGTGAGCTAAAAATATATACATGTTACTTCGTTTTTGAAAAACATCATGCGTTCTTTTGGAAGGGGTAAAAGTGTGGTCCCAATACCAACAAATAAAGTGACAATCATAAGTTCCATCAAGCATATTTTCTATATTGGAGGAACGAATCAACTATAGATAATTATATCTGATAGATTAATTGATACAAAAAATATAACCTGTTCGTAAATGTTCTATATAACTTTATGTTTCAACAGCAACATTTTTTTCTCATGACAGCGTGAACGCATGCGTACGAGGTGTCTTCTTCGGCTGCCTGGCAACAACCATCACATTTCCATAACAAAGACTGGTATTCGCCACAATATAAATGAGATACTAGCAGCACATTTCAAGATAATCTATACCAGTAGACATTATACGAACACTTATTTTCCTAAGCATTATTTAGCAATTCTCACTTAGTTTTGATTGACCCTCGTAGATAGCGTCAGAATGTATTTGTCGATGGAGTAACTCAAGACATTCGTCACCATTTGGAACTTAAACTAATTAAGATTATAACAACAATATATCACATTACTTTTCTCGTATCCAGCAGGGCGTTCATTAACGAAAACGCTCGCCGACGTTCGCGACCAATACATGAGTTCGCGTTAATGAACGATAAGTTCACCACGAACATGTTAGCCCATCGCGAACGACCTTTACACATAGCTCGCCAAGCGAACAAAGATGGCGGATAGATAAATATTTGATTTAATTTATAATAATCTTAGCGATTTAAACATTAATTATAGATTGTAGGTGTTTTGCATTTGTGAAACAGTGTGGATACCAAAGCTGAATAAATAGAACACGAAAGAAGTATTAATTAGTCTGGTTCCCTGTCCTAAATCTTACAGTGGTTTAGGTCAGGCAGCAACCAATAATCAATAACTACAGTGGTCAAATCAAAATGGCGGACGTTCGTTAGTTTATATAGGCAATTTTAGAATATCCACCTAAAGTGTATGATATGTATGTGTCATTTTGATGCGACTTTGCAGAGTAATAGAAAAAATAATGGTCTTTGCAATGATAGAAGTTTATTCGCTACAAGAGCACTAATATCTACAAAATAACGTTTATAAAATGATTAAAACATTTTTGTAGCAGGGTTTCAATAGTCAATTAATTTACAACTTTTCAATTGGCCAAGTTAGCACAATCGGTAGAGCCACTGACTTATAATTAAGTGATCCCTGGTTCGGTCCCTGTACAGACCAGTTATTGTTTTCCTTTTTTAATATTTTGCTTAATTTGTGTAATACAAAAACTTTATTTTCTTATCATGCTCCTTATTCAAGTATAAACTTATAGCGAATTACGTTACATATAAAAAATAACAAGAGGGTCCAAAGGGCCCTGGGTCGCTCACCTGTTTGGCCTAGTGACCTAGATTTTGGCCCAAATGACACAGTATCTAACTTGACCTAGATTTTATAGAGATAAACATTGTGACCAAGTTTCAGTTTCATAAAGATAGAGTCAAAATTGTGACCTCTAGTGTGTTCACAAGATTTTTCAATGATTTGGCCTCGTGACCTAGTTTTTGACCCCAGATGACCCAATATCGAACTTGACCTAAATTTTATAATGATGATCATTGTGACCAAGTTTCATAAAGATAAGATCAAAATTGTGACCTCTAGTGTGTTCACAAGCTTTTTCAATGATTTGGCCTCGTGACCTAGTTTTTGACTCAGGATGACACAATATCGAACTTGACCAAAATTTTATAGTGATGATCAGTGTGATCAAGTTTCATAAAGATTAGGCTCAAATTGTGACCTCTAGTGTGTTCACAAGCTTTTTCAATGATTTGGCCTTCAAAGGCTTGTGACCTAGTTTTTGACCCTAGATGACCCAATATCGAACTTGACCTAGATTTTATAGAGATGATCATTGTGATCAATTTTCATAAAGATTAGTCTCAAATTGTGACCTCTAGTGTGTTCACAAGCTTTTTCAATGATTTGGCCTTGTGACCTAGTTTTTGACCCCAGATGGCCCAATATCGAACTTGACCTAGATTTTATAGAGATGATCATTGTGATCAATTTTCATAAAGATTAGTCACAAATTGTGACCTCTAATGTGTTCACAAGGTTTTTCAATGATTTGGCCTCGTGACCTAGTTTTTGACCCCAGATGACCCAATATCGAACTTGACCTAGATTTTACAGAGATGATCATTGTGATCAAGTTTAATAAAGATTAACTCAAATTGTGACCTCTAATGTGTTCACAAGGTTTTCCTTTGATTTGACCTAGTGACCTAGTTTTTGACCCCAGATGACCCAAAATCGAACTTGGCCTAGATTTTATGGAGATGATCATTGTGATCAAGTTTCATAATGATCAGGCTAAATTTGTGACCTCTAGTGTGTTCACAAGCTTTTCCTTTGATTTGGCCTAGTGACCTAGTTTTCTACCCTAGATGACCAAATATCGAACTTGACCTAGATTTTATAGAGATGGTCATTGTGATCAATTTTCATAAAGATTAGGCTCAAATTGTGACCTCTAATGTGTTCACAAGGTTTTCCTTTGATTTGACCTAGTGACCTAGTTTTTGACCCCAGATGACCCAATATCGAACTTGACCTAGATTTTACAGAGATGATCATTGTGATCAAGTTTCATAAAGATTAGGCTCAAATTGTGACCTCTAATGTGTTCACAAGGTTTTCCTTTGATTTGACCTAGTGACCTAGTTTTTGACCCCAGATGACCCAATATCGAACTTGACCTAGATTTTATGGAGATGATCATTGTGATCAAGTTTCATAATGATCAGGCTAAATTTGTGACCTCTAGTGTGTTCACAAGCAATTGTGATCGGACGACAGACGGACGACGGACGGACGGACGACGGACGAAGAGCGATCACAAAAGCTCACCTTGTCACTTTGTGACAGGTGAGCTAATAATAATAAAAATAATGACAATACTGGTATCGAACCTCCATCATTAATGTTACTGGTTTGACGCTTTACCAAATGAGCTAACTGGGCATTTGATATCAGGTGCGATTTATATGCACTATATAGACGCTGGTACAGAAATTTTCTTAATTTACTTCGCGTTTTTTGTACATATCAGTTGTGGCATATTAATGATACATGTTTAATTGAATAGAACATACGTTTTCTCATTAATATACAAAATCTCATCGATATGACACATTCATAACACACACTTTTGGGGGATATTCTAAAATTCCCTATATAAGCTAATGTTCAACCGTCATCTTGTTTTACACATGGAAGCGATCATATTTGTTAGATTACGCCGGACCTATACTGCAATGTAATGAAAGATTTAGGTACCGGGAACCAGACTAAGTATTAATGAGTTCCTAATTTTCAATCTACGGCTGAAAATCTAATAGACAAGTAAGGCCATTAAATCGTCGATCTCCGCCATCTTGAAATTGCTTGCGGCGAACGATTATTATCGTTCAATAAGTAGTTCGCATGACGAACTAATTCTCGCGGCGGACGTTTTCGTTAATGAACGCAAGGTAGGTTAGTAAAGCGAGTACGTTTAACTATATACGTACCACTTGTAGTATAAACGGGTGGGGTTTTCCAATAAATCAATTCGTATTTTGCGTTTTAGTGTCATATGTTATAAAGAATCTATCACTCGTTGTCAATTGATATATTTATATTAAACTCGTTCAGGAAATACATGTATTATTAAGCTCGCCAAAGGCTCGCTTAATATAATTTCCAAAACTCATTAAATATAAATTTATATCAATCGACAACTCGTGATAGATCCTCTATTATATCAGCATTAAATATGAATGGTGACAGGCATTCACCTTGTCTTGTCAACACACAGAGAACATGTAAATGAATTGCTCAATTGATTACAGTATTTTACTCTAGATTTAACGGAGCAATAGTTAGATTTCATGATATTTAAAATTTTCCCTCTGATTCCGAAATTAATTAAATTACAACATCAGTTATCTCTTACTACATTAATATAAGCAAATGCTTTTGGAAAATCGATAAAAGCCAAATATAATTGTTTCCCTTTATTTAGCATATGCGTAAGTAAACTTTGTACTACAAATATATGTTATCAACTGTTCCCGTTTTCGTTCTTGTAATGAATTCTACGCTGGATGAGTAAATTCATCTCCAGCATAGAATTTATAACAAGTTTCATGGTGTGTAGCTCCAAGTTACTCATCCAGCATAGAATATATTCATTACAAGTTTCATGGTATGTAGAAGTTACACAACAAGCCGAGAATTCATTACACGTTTCATGGTGTGTAGAAAATACTCATCCAGCATAGAATAAATTCATTACAAGTTTCATGGTGTGTAGAAGTTACTCATCCAGCATAGAATATATTCATTACAAGTTTCATGGTGTGTAGAAGTTACTCATCCAGCATATAATATATTCATTACACGTTTCATGGTGTGTAGAAGTTACTCATCCAGCATAGAATATATTCATTACACGTTTCATGGTGTGTAGAAGTTACTCATCCAGCATAGAATATATTCATTACACGTTTCATGGTGTGTAGAAGTTACTCATCCAGCATAGAATATATTCATTACACGTTTCATGGTGTGTAGAAGTTACTCATCCAGCATATAATATATTCATTACACGTTTCATGGTGTGTAGAAGTTACTCATCCAGCATAGAATATATTCATTACACGTTTCATCGTGTGTAGAAGTTACTCATCCAGCATAGAATATATTCATTACACGTTTCATCGTGTGTAGAAGTTACTCATCCAGCATATAATATATTCATTACAAGTTTCATGGTGTGTAGAAGTTACTCATCCAGCATAGAATATATTCATTACACGTTTCATGGTGTGTAGAAGTTACTCCTCCAGCATAGAATATATTCATTACACGTTTCATGGTGTGTAGAAGTTACTCATCCAGCATAGAATATATTCATTACACGTTTCATGGTGTGTAGAAGTTACTCATCCAGCATAGAATATATTCATTACACGTTTCATGGTGTGTAGAAGTTACTCATCCAGCATAGAATATATTCATTACACGTTTCATGGTGTGTAGAAGTTACTCATCCAGCATAGAATATATTCATTACACGTTTCATGGTGTGTAGAAGTTACTCATCCAGCATAGAATATATTCATTACACGTTTCATGGTGTGTAGAAGTTACTCATCCAGCATAGAATATATTCATTTAACGTTTCATCGTGCGTAGAAGTTACTCATCCAGCATAGAATATATTCATTACACGTTTCATCGTGTGTAGAAGTTACTCATCCAGCATATAATATATTCATTACAAGTTTCATGGTGTGTAGAAGTTACTCATCCAGCATAGAATATATTCATTACAAGTTTCATGGTGTGTAGAAGTTACTCATCCAGCATAGAATATATTCATTACACGTTTCATGGTGTGTAGAAGTTACTCATCCAGCATAGAATATATTCATTACACGTTTCATGGTGTGTAGAAGTTACTCATCCAGCATATAATATATTCATTACAAGTTTCATGGTGTGTAGAAGTTACTCATCCAGCATATAATATATTCATTACAAGTTTCATGGTGTGTAGAAGTTACTCATCCAGCATAGAATATATTCATTACACGTTTCATGGTGTGTAGAAGTTACTCATCCAGCATAGAATATATTCATTACAAGTTTCATGGTGTGTAGAAGTTACTCATCCAGCATATAATATATTCATTACAAGTTTCATGGTGTGTAGAAGTTACTCATCCAGCATATAATATATTCATTACAAGTTTCATGGTGTGTAGAAGTTACTTATCCAGCATATAATATATTCATTACAAGTTTCATGGTGTGTAGAAGTTACTTATCCAGCATAGAATATATTCATTACAAGTTTCATGGTGTGTAGAAGTTACTTATCCAGCATAGAATATATTCATTACAAGTTTCATGGTGTGTAGAAGTTACTCATCCAGCATAGAATATATTCATTACACGTTTCATGGTGTGAAAAAGTTACTCATCCAGCATAGAATATATTCATTACAAGTTTCATGGTGTGTAGAAGTTACTCATCCAGCATAGAATCAAGCCAATCTTCCAAATCAGCAGTGTCTGAAATGATAGATGTATTTAATATTACAAAAGCCTACTATGTCCTAGTTCCTTCAACTGTCTTAATAGCACATTTAGGTCACTGAGTAAAAAGTGTCAGGTTTTACCTTCAAGTAAATGTGGCATCTAATGCTTGTACTTGTACAAGGTTTTAATATGGTCCTTACTGGATCAAGATTCCACCTGGGAAAAATCTGGAAATCCAGTACTGTATAAACAAGTAGAACCATTTTCAAAATAATATAAAATACAAATATCGAGTTCCTTTATTCAGATTGGCCTATCCAGATAATTATAATAACCTCCCATGTGTGACATGGATAGCTAACATCCAAAGGAAAGGTTTATGAAAATAATTGAACAAAAGCAGCGCCATGCAGGTGTAGACCCTCATCTGATCATTAGAAATGTCAAATGAAAACAATTTGTTTTCGTGAGCAAAATCATTACTCTAAATAAAATGCGTTGTAAAATGAAAAGAAGGATAGAAATGAAATGATGGGAGATGATAAACAAGAGGGCCTTACAGGCCCTGGGTCGCTCACCTGTTGCACATTAGTCAAGGTATCAGTACAACCTACATTCTGACCATATTTCATGAAGATTGGATCAAAACAGTGACCCCTAGTGTAAGCACAATGTTTTTCTAAGATTTGACCTAGTGACCTAGTTTTTGACCCCACATGACCAAGTTTCACACTTTGCCTAGATTTCATAGAGAACAACATTCTGATCAAGTTTCATGATGATTGGATCAAAACCACGACCTCTGGAGTGAACACAAGGTTTTTTCTAAGATTTGACATAGTGACCTAGTTTTTGACCCCACATAACCCAGTTTTGAACTTGTCCTAGATTCCAGATTCCATAGAGAACAACATTATGACCAAGTTTCATGAAGAAAGAATAAAAATTGTGACCTCTGGTGTGTACACTAGGGTTTTCTAAGATTTGACCTAGCGACCTAGTTTTTGACCCAACATGGCCCAGTTTCAAACTAGATTTCATAGAGAACAACATTCTGACCAAGTTTCATGATGATTGGTGCAAAACCACGACCTCTGGAGTGAACACGAGGTTTTTCTAAGATTTGACCTAGTGACATAGTTTTTGACCCCACATGACCCAGTTTCAAACTTGGCCTCGATTTCATAGAGAACAACATTCTGGTCAAGTGTCATGATGATTGGATGAAAAGCACGACCTCTGGAGTGAACACAAGGTTTTTCTAAGATTTGATCCAGTGACCTAGTTTTTTATGCAGCATGACCCAGTTTCGAACTTGGCCTTGATTTAATGCAGAACAACATTCTGACCAAGTTTCATGAAAATTGGATGAAATTGGTGACCTCAGAGTGTACACAAGGTTTTAATAAGATTTGACCTAGTGACCTAGTTTTTTACCCCGCATGACCCAGTTCCAAACTTGTCCAAGATTTCATGGGAAACAACATTCTGATCAAGTTTCATGAAGATTGGATCAAAACTGTTGCCTCCAGAGTGTACACAAGCCAATTGTTGACGGACGACGACGGACGACGGACAAAGAGTGATCACAAAAGCTCACTATGTGACAGGTTAGCTAAAAACTGAACAAATTGAATGAAGTCAACTTCTAGTATATATAGTCTGGTGGCGAGAGAGATGAACCTTGCAAAACATGGCATATTATTTTATTAAACAAACAGCAGTCTATAATTCCCCTTTTATAAAACAAGAGGGCCTGAAAGGCCCTAGGGCGCTCACCTGTTGCACATTTGTCTAGGTATCAGTACAACCTACATTCAGACCATATAGATTTCATGAAGATTGGATCAGAATTGTGACCTATGGTGTGAACACTAGGTTTTTCTAAGATTTGGCCTAGTGACATAGTTTTTGACTCCCCATGACCCAGTTTAAAACTTGGCCTAGATTTCATAGAGAACAACATTCTGGTCAAGTGACATGATGATTGGATCAAAACCACAACCTCTGGAGTGAACACAAGGTTTTTCTAAGATTTGACCTAGTGACCTAGCTTTTGACCCCACATGACCAAGTTTCACACTTTGCCTAGATTTCATAGAGAACAACATTCTGACCAAGTTTCATGATGATTGGATCAAAACCACAACCTCTGGAGTGAACACAAGGTTTTTCTAAGATTTGATCTAATGACATAGTTTTTGACCCCACATGACCTAGTTTCAAACTAGATCTAGAGGACAACATTCTGACAAAGTTTCATGAAGATTGGATAAAAATTGTGACCTCTGGTGGGAACACTAGCTTTTCTAAGATTTGACCTAGTGACCTAGTTTTTGACCCAATATGACCCAGTTTCAAACTTGGCCTAGGTTACATAGAGAAACACATTCTGATCAAGCTTCATGATGATTAGATCAAAACCACGAACTCTGGAGTGAACACAAGGTTTTTCTAAGATTTAACCTAGTGACCTAGTTTTTGACCCAGCATGACCCAGTTTCGAACTTGGCCTAGATTTCATAAAGAACAACATTCTGACTAAGTTTCATGAAGATTGGATCAAAATTGTGACCTCTGGTGTGTGAATACTAGGTTTTTCTAAAACTTGACCTAGTGACCTAGTTTTTGACCTGGCATGACCCAGTTTCGACCTTGGCCTATAATTTATGCAGAACAACATTCTGACCAAGTTTCATGAAGATTGAATGAAATTGGTGACCTCTAGAGTGTACACAAGGTTTTTCTAAGATTTGACCTAGTAACCTAGTTTTTGACCCAACATGACCCAGTTTCAAACTTGGCCTAGATTTCATAAAGAACAACATTCTGACCAAGTTTCATGATGATTGGATCAAAACCAAGACCTCTGGAGTGAACACAAGGTTTTTCTAAGATTTGATCTAGTGACCTAGTTTTTGACATGTATAGTACTTTCAAATTGAAGTAATTTACATTATCTTTTTATGTTGCCAAATTAAACACATACAATAAGCACCATTTCTTTCATACAATTGCGTACATTTGTATTATAAACTTGACTATCATTTTACTTTGGAAAGATGTGTGCGTCGGTCAAAAAATGCTTATCATGTATGTTGATGTGATCATGTATGTTGATGTGTATGCATACACATTCTCAAAATGTCAGCCAATTGTCTGTCATAGCTACATTTGCATTACGCACGCTAATAATTATATTTATGTATGACAGTACCATTAATTAGTTGCTATCATTCAGACTATGTTTTTTTTCACAAACGAATACATATGTACAGTGTACATTGTAAACACATTAGATTTTATTGTATATTTTAAAAATTCAGGTTAACCTATAATACTCAAAATCTGCTGCTTGAAGCACAAAACACCTCACTTAGATGTTTCCTACAAACAATAAATTGATTTAACGTGTAAATGTTGCTGTTAATTTGCATACATAATACGTCGAGGAATGCACTAAATGCTGGGTGAGATGGGCACGGACTGAACGAGGTAATACTTAATACATTTGTCTAATAACAGGTAAGAGGTAATTTACTTGACTGTTTTGCGGATGTGATAACTGTGTAAATATTTGCAATAATTCTTCATTTTAAACCAGGATGACCACAAATATAAGTACCAATATGCAGACAGTACAGTACAGTAAAACACACCCAAAGCATAAATAATGCAGTCTATTTCATGTCTGAAACACATAAATACCGGACAATTCATGTTGTATTCTAACATGATGCCCACAAATCGCATATCTATTAAGGACTGCTCATTTGTCCTTGATCCGACGTCTTTGGAATTTATCTGTATGAAAATTAACATAATCTGAAATCGACACTAGTTAAGGCAAATGCACCCAAAGGCTACAAAATGTATTACGTGACTGTATACTTATATGTGACGGTTAAAAAGACATAATGTCGACGATAAACGTGGAATAAAAGATATCTCATTCTGTGCCATTAAGACGCATTTGGTGTTAACTGTCGGAATGTATACAAATAAATGCTACATACTTGGAATAAAATTGAAATGCTCATAAGAAAATGTCAATCATTGACAAATTGGACATAATGTCTACCATATTGTCATCATGATCTTAAACGTCACGTAAAATACAATTTAGTGTCACGTAAAATTTCAGTTCAATATTTGAATTTCTTATGAACATACGATTGATATGTTGGCATTTGAGGACTTACATTGTAAAGTTTAAATATAATAACAACTTTCAATAACTAGTATTTGTATAATTTAAACTAAATAATTTAAGCTAAATATTTGACATTAAATTTGATGTTTGGTGAGTAAAGAAGGATAGAATTTTCAGTTCTTGTAGTTGAAAAAACTGTAGTAAATTGGTTACTGCACCTATTGACTTTGATGAGAATCAATGTTATCTGTTACATTTACTCGCACCTTACATAATTTCGTTTGTAAATTTTTATTATTTTGTGAATTAGTGTATATATTATGACAGCAGTTCCTCGTATAATAACTTAACAATTTTTTGTCACGTAAAATGCAACACTATTCAAGAGTTCTTCAAGTCTATATAACAATTAGTTATTGATAATTCACATACAAAAATGCACATGCCTCATGTGCACAACCTCGTATCATATTACAAATTGCTAAATACATTTATTATTCTACTCTAAATGGAAATTTATAATGTTGTTTTTCCGATACACATAAACCGTTTATTCAATCATGTTCTAAACTTGCATTATTCTCATTATTATTATAATTGTACTATTCTGGTAATGCATGTGCATTGTATATACTATGTATTATGCCTAATAAAATTAATAAATATGTTATGTTATATATGCTTAAAAGTATTTTATTATTGAACATTGATGACAAAATTATACTTATCAAAGACTACTAAATGAGTGATTAGATATAATTTTGAATTAAAAATACCACGTTTTTTTATATAGAAACTATTGAAGACCAATAATGGGTAAATATATATTGAAACTCATTATTGGCGGCCATCTTGGACGCCATCTTGTTTCTAGGGAGTTCCCCAAAGATACCACCACATATCAATCCGTTTCTGGACCTCCAAGGTATCCTCTATAAGAATCATCAAAAAACATTTTCTATGCCAGATTTTGCAAGGTTCCGTTGTTATTTCAAGTTCTGCTGCCAAACTTATAGTTTTGAGAGAAATTAAATGGCTACAAAAATAAAAATATGAAAATGAAAGAAGGGGGTAGGCCAAATTAAAATCATGACAAATTACTGTTTTTGATAAATAATGTCAAACTCAATTCTTCTTATGTCATCTTCAATCAAAATTATTTCAAAATTATATAATATTATACAGCATTGTAGATAATTTTTTGGCCATGTGGGTATTACCCCCACATTTCAAGGCATGAGGGTAAAAGATCAAATTTTGACTTGCTTGGTGGGTAATTTGACTAAAGGTGTATTTAGACAAAAAAGATACTTCACAATAAAATATTTGACTTGTTTAATATTTAGTTAGGTGCTTAACACTGAATTCACTTCGTACTTATAATAGACATTTTAGAGTTTTTTCATTTTTTGTCTACATTGGTATGGCTAGGCGTTCAAAATCACTTTCCCATTCGGGCAGACAACATCTAAAAAGCACTTGTCTGAAATGCAATTCACTTGCCCGAATAAAATGGGGGTCAAATGTTCAATGTAGAATAAGTACCATGAATATTAAACAAGAGGGCGGGAAAGGCCCTAGGTCGCTCACCTGTTGCACATTGGTCCAAGCATCAGTACAACCTACATTCTGACCATATTTCATGAAGATTGGATCAAAACAGTGACACCTGGGCACTGTTTTATCAAAGCATTTACGCTAGCGTAAACCAAAGTTTTCCTTAAAAATTGCGTACGTCGATAATATTTACGCAAATGCGTTTTACAAAGATATTTGAGTTCACTTTCTGCAGTAAGTTTTAGCTTATTTCAACGCCAAGGCTGGGCAACCCTAAATGGCAAATATAAACGTAAGTGAAGAGTTTTTACACGCACTGATGATTTTTTACCATCCCATGTTATTTTAGACCGTTGTTTGTTGTTTAAGACCGTCACTTGCTGTTGTAGGCGTGATTAATCATCAAATCTTGACGCATATTGATTCATTCTGGTACCCGTTATATTTGTTATATTGGTTATATTGTGTCCCTAATTACGTTCAATCTTCAATATTTTTGGCGTAAATGTATGAAAGTACTTACGATCGTTAAGTAAAACACACTTACGAGTTTGTGTAAGGTAGATATCTATGCGTAAATATACGCAACATTTACGCCTTGTTAGTAAAACAGTGCCATGGAGTGAACACAATGTTTTCTAAGATTTGACCTAGTGACCTAGTTTTTGACCCCACAAGACCCAAATTCAAACTTTGCCTAGATTTCATAAAGAACAACATTCTGACCAAGTTTCATGATGATTAGATCAAAACCACAACCTCTGGAGTCAACACAAGGCTTTTCTAACATTTGACCTAGTCACCTAGTTTTTGACCCCACATGACCCAGTTTCAAACTTGGTCTTGATTCCATAGAGAACAACATTCTGACCAAGTTTCGTGAAGATACAATCAAAATTGTGACCTCTGGTGTGAATGACCAAGTTTCAAACTTAGCCTATATTTTATGGAGAACAACATTCTGAACAAGTTTCATGAAGATTGGATCAAATGGATGACATCTAGAGTGTACATTAGGTTTTTCTAAGATTTGACCTAGTGACCTAGTTTTAGACCCCACATGACCAAGTTTCAAACTTGGCAAAGAGTTCATGGAGAACAACATTCTGACAAAGTTTCATAACGATTGGATAAAATCAATGACATCTAGAGTGAACACAAGGTTTTTCTAAGATCTGACCTAGTGACCTAGTTGTTGACCCGACATGACCCAGTTTCGAACTTGGTCTGGATAACGTTTTTCTAAGATTTGACCTAATGACCTAGTTTTTTACCCCACATGACCCAGTTAGAACTTGTCCTAGATTTCATGGAGAACAACATTCTGACCAAGTTTCATGAAGATTTGAACAAATTGGTGACATCTAGAGTGTACACAAGCCTATTGACGACGACGGACGATGGACCGACAACGGACGAAGAGTGATCACAAGAGCTCACCTTGTCACTATGTGACAGGTGAGCTAAAAGCAACATAAGTAGTGGGTTTTGAAAGACACAAAAGCCATAGTTAAAAATTTGTAATATCAAAACAACATTTTAAGTTTATAAGTGTTATAATTTACTCAAATCTGACAATCAATGCTTTGGTCAATACTCGTAAATACGATATTGTTTTCAAAGTTTTGCACCCGAAAAGACAGTTGAACGAGCGATTTTGTGTCGTTCATCCTTGATTGAAGCATGAAAACACGGTAATGGTCTGCCAGAACTGCAGATAGAAAAGTTCTCGTGCTTCAACAAAGGACAATCGTCTGTCATAGTTGAAAAACGTCGATATCCTATTTTAGAATATTTTTGTTTTCAGTCGCGAAAATAGGTAATAGACTGGTAAGCGCTTGTTTTTACGGAGCGCGCTATATAATCATAAGCGTTTGTTGAGATCCTGATCGTGATACGGTAGCCCAGTCTGGATAAGTTTCACCTGTTACTCGCCGAAATTTTCACTTGGCGTTCGGGCGTCGTTCTTTTCAATTTGACTTGTTCCACACGGTATAACCGGATGCGTGGTCGGCCGAGTGATGCATTACGGCCGAGGTAAATACTGATGACGGGTAGGTATAGTGGGGTTATATTTCTTACCAGAACTTATTGATTTCGATATTTCTTTTGGATCTAGAGATTTGTGAATTACCACGAAGGTTTAAATGTACTATTCACTCAGCCTCGCATGCTATCTTTGTGGAATGAATCTGATAGAGCCTGTTTTATACACGGCACGCTGAAAATAATGCTCAATTCTAACATACATTGTCCGAAATTAAACAGTTTGCGCTAGTATTGAACTATTTAACCTCACAGATCTAACGAAAATTCATCTATGAACAACTCTGTAAAGTTACAACTCTGTCCGTGCCTTGGAACCAACAATTGACCCTTTCAAAGAGACCCTAGTATGTGCAAAAATGATGACGTTTACAGCCGAGGAGATTTTGTAATGATGACGTTTACGGCCAAGGGCGAAAAATATGGATGAAGTTTAAGGCCGAGGAAAAACTTACAACAAGAGGGCCATGATGGCCCTATATCGCTCACCTGATTATAAACCCTGCACAATTTTCACTCAAAGGAATAATTTGAACATGTTGGTAGAAAACCACAAGATGATGCTACATACCAATAATCAAAATTCTAGGCAGTGTAGTTTTAGGCAAGAAGATATTAATATGTTTTCCCTATATATAAGTCTATGTAAAACGGTGACCCCCGAGTAGGGCCAATTTTGACCCCAGGGGCATAATTTGAAAAATCTTGGTAGAGGACCACTAGTTGATGCTACATACCAAATATCAAAGCTCTATGCAGTGTAGTTTTAGACAAGAAGATTTTTATATGTTTCCCTATATAAGTCTATGTAAAACGGTGACCCCCGGGGTTGGGCCAATTTTGACCCCAGGGGCATAATTTGCACAATCTTGGTAGGGGACCACTAGATGATGCTACATACCAAATATCAAAGCTCTTAGGCATTTTAGTTATAGACAAGAAGATTTTTATATGTTTTCCCTATATAAGTCTAGGTAAAATGGTGACCCCCAGGGCGGGGCCAATTTTGACCCGAGGGGAATAATTTGAACAATCTTTGTAGAGGACCTCTAGCTGAGTCAATATACCAAATATGAAAGCCCTGGGCCAAGCAATTTCGGAGAAGGAGATTTTTTAAGGTTTTCTCTATATAACTCTATGTAAAACTAAGGGCCCCCGGGGCGGGGCCAATTTTGACCCTGGGGGCATAATTTGAACAATCTTTGTAGAGGACCTTTAGCTGAGTCTACGTACAAAATATGAAAGCCCTGGGCCAAGCGGTTTCGGAGAAGAAGATTTTTTAAGGTTTCCCCTATATAACTCTATGTAAAACTAAGGGCCCCCGGGGCGGGCCAATTTTGACTCCAGGGCCATAATTTGAACAATCTTTGTAGAGGACCTCTAGCTGAGTCTACATACCAAATATGAAAGCCCTGGGCCAAGCGGTTTCGGAGAAGAAGATTTTTAAAGGTTTCCCCTATATAACTCTATTTAAAACTAAGGCCCCCGGGGACGGGGCCAATTTTGACCCCAGGGACATAATTTGAACAATCTTTGTAGAGGACCTCTAGCTGAGTCTACATACCAAATATAAAAGCCCTGGGCCAAGCGGTTTTGGAGAAGAAGATTTTTTAAGGTTTCCCCTATATAACTCTATGTAAAACTAAGGGCCCCTGGGGTGGGGCCAATTTTGACCCCAGGGACATAATTTGAACAATCTTTGCAGAGGACCCCAAGGTGGTGCTACATACCAAATATGAAAGCTCGAGGCCTTACGGTTTCAGAGAAGAAGATTTTTAAAGTTTCCTTTGTGAAAATCTATTTTTAGCCTGTGTGACCTAGTTATGCGACAGACCGGAAATTTTTTAACAACTTTGAAAGAGGACCACCCAAGAATCATTCCTGTGAAATTTGGTTAAATTCCATCAATTGGTTTAGGAGAAGAAGTCATTTAAAGGAATTGTTGACGGACGACAGACGACGACGGACGACGACGGACGCCGGACAGCCACCTATCCTAAAAGCTCACCAGTGAGCACTTCGTGCTCAGGTGAGCTAAAAAACTGTGATTTTTTGCAGTTTCAATGGTTTTCTCAGCGGGAAAGTATGGACTATTCGCAAGTGTACAATCCAACGAACACTTATTTGCCCTTTGCCAGAAAAAAGGTAGAAAAGAACTGCCCTACACTTATATTATGCTTATATTTTCAATATAAAAGTCATTTTGGAGATGTTATTTACAAGACAGATTTTTGTTTATTTGAAAGTAAATACTAAGATTGTGAAATATGGCCATATGGAACTCAGACTAAGCTCTATGGAAGGCCACAG
This sequence comes from Spisula subtruncata, assembly GCA_963678985.1. Lineage (NCBI taxonomy): Eukaryota > Metazoa > Mollusca > Bivalvia > Venerida > Mactridae > Spisula > Spisula subtruncata. The sequence goes on from OY787661.1 coordinate 26,149,258, forward strand.
CTGTCTTCATACAAGCAGAACTGTTGCATTATGTTATTACTTATTTTACCATGATATAAAAAATCATCATGTCCATTTGTCATAACATGAAAATGTTTTGTCATTTTAAGACGTCTGTTTGCCATAATATCATTTGATGTGCATTTGTCATTATATGATGAACATGTGTCATTATTATGATGCCCGTTTGTCATATGATGTAATTTGTTCTTGTGTGATGAACATTTTTCATAAAAGAATTCATTACAAAGGTATTCGAATTTCCTATAGATCGTGGGTTCAAACCCCACTGGAGCCGACATTTTTTTAATTAGATTTTTAGTTTTAAGACATAATGTTTTAGCTTCAAATCATGACTTCATAGCGCAATTTGGAGAAAAATATTTTTTTGGAAAAACTATCTTTTAGATTATTGTAATTTACACCTGAGAAATCGAGAATAACTTTAGCCCCGTTCTCACTGTCCCGGTGCAGGTCCAGGTACTTCCGTTGAGAGTACAGGGAGAATTAGACCGACACCTCTTCACAATGTGCGGCAACAAGACAACCTAATCGACTCATAGTCCCGGTGAATATACTTTGGTTCGGTTCCAAGACCAGCGATTAACTTTGTGATTAGGTGTACCGACCCCGGAGATATGTACTGTCAGCTCTGGCTGTAGGGCAGGGATTAGGACATCAAACAATTGTGCGTTGACAGCAAAAGCGGTCCTAGGCTTACGACATGGCCACTGTTAACAGCAGAAGCAGTCCTAGATCTACGGCACAGCCACTCACTCACGGTTAACAGCAGAAGAGGTCCTAGACCTAAAGCACGGCTACTCTTAATAGCAGAAGCGGTCCTAGAACAGTCGATGACGGTATTTAAAACATTCCCTTCTGTATACCCATTAAGGTAAATAACCACTAAATGCCTACGCGGACCAAATTCAGATACAGTCAAATAGTCCGTTAAAAAACTTTAAAGCGACTGGAAATGGGGGTATTTCTTGACAAATCAGCATCAGAATCATGAAATTGGTGTTAAATGCTTTGTATGCATGTATGTGATGTAGTGAAATGGTTTTATTCAGAAAAAAATTGTATTCTGGCTTAAATATGAAAGTGAAAGTAAGGTTGGGGCTAACGGACAGTGAGTAAATCCGTACATGTGAGAAAATCTGTTCACCGCGTTTGACGAACCAAATTTTTCTTATATGATACATGACCCCCCTACTTTTTTTTCATTTTCTTCAAGCTGGATGCTATTTCTATTGATTTAAGGATTTTGAGAGGGCCCCATGGACAAAAAGTTGACTTTTTTTTTGGCTGACCTAGGTCACTTTACATTGAGTTAAAGAACAACTCTATTTGGTGGTTTGTGACCTAAAGACATGCAAAATTCCTTTAAAATCATGTTTTCATTTTTTTGCATTTAAAATGATAGGAAATGCACTTAAGATGGGGTTTTAACCACTTTTATCTGTGTAAAATGTCTAAAAAAGTGAAAATTAAAATTTTTATCATGAAAAATCCAGAAAAGTTAAGATTTATTTTTTCTTAAATTGACATTTTTATGTGAATGTTGCCCTTATTTTAGTACCAGATAAGGATAATTGTGATTTAAAATGAAGAATAGACATATTATTAGGCATCTAAAGCAAAATTGGGGTTCAGAATACCATTTTAGCACAAATACAACACCATTTCATGTCACTATTCATACCATTTGACAGGCGCTGACCAAATTTCTCCTTAAAGGCGCATATGCGGGTTTGTAATTTTTTCTAGAATTCATGCCCAATTTGTCTAGAATTGATTGTTTTGTGCTGCATATATAAAGTAGCATTGAAAAAAGTGCAAAAAACACTTAAACAACCCAAAAAGGGTTGCCTTAAGGTAAATAACCACTAAATGCCTACGCGGACCAAATTCAGATACAGTCAAATAGTCCGTTAAAAAACTTTGAAGCGACTGGAAATGGGGGTATGTCTTGACAAATCAGCATCAGAATCATGAAATTGGTGTTAAATGCTTTGTATGCATGTATGTGATGTAGTGAAATGGTTTTATTCAGAAAAAAATTGTATTCTGGCTTAAATATGAAAGTTAAAGTAAGGTTGGGGCTAACGGACAGTGAGTAAATCCGTACATGTGAGAAAATCTGTTCACCGCGTTTGACGAACCAAATTTTTCTTATATGATACATGACCCCCTACTTTTTTTTCATTTTCTTCAAGCTGGATGCTATTTCTATTGATTAAAAGATTTTGAGAGGGACCCATGGACAAAAAGTTGACATTTTTTTGGCTGACCTAGGTCACTTTACATTGAGTTAAAGAACAACTCTATTTGGTGGTTTGTGACCTTAAGATATATACAGGGTTAAAAAACATTTACCATCAGTTCAGAATGAACATTTTTCTTTCCATACTCCAAGCATAAAAACATACCGCCAAAACAAATAAAGGAAAATATGAACATTAGAATAATGCACCAGTCATAAGCTTCCACGGTCTCCACCCTTGGGTATGGGTGTGGAATTTTACTTTCGGGTTGTCAAAACCACCGCAATTCCCCCACCCTGAAGGGATAGCTTATGGTAAAATCTCTAGCATTCCTCGACCTCTGATAGCTAAACACTGTCCCTGGGATATTGGTTCGGACATTTAATCTTCCACATTTCTCCGGCAAGGAAAGCTGGAAGGTAAAACATGGCTTTTCTCGCTTATCCACTGCCCATCCCCGGGGATATGGGTTGTGGTAGCAACTGACTGGTGCACAACTCTGTAAAATATGATAAACACAAGAATGTGTGCAAGACACGTCCGGTGAAGACAGGGAGCACAATGGTATTGACCGGTTCAGTAAAGTGACATCTTCTGTATGCTGACTGGTGTTCTTCGTTAACTGTTCTTCGTAGACTGTTAAATGCTTTTTCAAACAAACCAATACCTGTCTTGTAAAGTCATGGATCTCTAAAATGACGTTTTATATCATATATAGAGGAAAACAAGAGGCCCCTGAGGGGCCATTATCGCTCGCCTGAGTCATGTGGGAAATTTCAATTTTTAGCTCTCAGGTGGTCATCTTGTTTAGCAGACCGGAAGGATTTCAGCTATTTTGGTTACAGGTCACCCAAAGATCAATCCTGTGAAGTTTTATCAAAATCCATCAAGTGGTTCAGGAGAAGAAGCCGTTTAAAGGATATTTCTATTTTTAGCTATGGCGGCCATCTTCTTTAATCGACTTGAACAATTTTAGCTAAATTGGTTAACGGTCAACCAAAGATCTTTTGTGTAAAGTTTTATCAAAACTTGTAAAGCAGTTAAGGAGAAGAAGTCGTTTAAAGGAGAATTCAATTTTTAGCTCTGGCGGCCATCTTGTTCAGCGAAGCGGAACGATTTTAGCTATTTTGGTTAAAGGTCACCCAAAGATCATTCCTGTAAGGTTTTATCAAAATTGGCCAAGTGGTTAAAGAGAAGAAGTAGTTTAAAGTTTTTTTCTATTTTTAGCTCTGACGGCCATCTTGTTCAATGGAGCAGAGCTATTTTAGCTATATTTTGAATAAGTGTCACCCAAGGATCATTCCTGTAGAGTTTAATCAAAATCCACCAAGCGGTTAAGGAGAAGAAGCCATTTAAAAGATATTTCTATTTTAAGCTCTGGTGGCCATCTTGTTTAGCGGAGCGAATCAATTTTTGCTCTTTTGGTTAAGGGTCACCAAAAGATCATTCCTGTAAAGTTTTATTGAAATTGGCCTAGTGGTTTAGTAGAAAAAATCATTTAAAGATTTTTCTATTTATAGCTCTGGCGACCATCTTGTTAATCAGAGCGGAACGATTTTAGCTATTTTAAATGAGGGTCACCCAAGGATCATTACTATTAAGTTTATTAAGATTCACCAAGCGGTTAAGGAGAAGAAGTCATATAAAGGATATTTCTATTTGTAGCTCTGGCGGCCATCTTGTTTAGCGGAGCGGAACGATTTTAGCTATTTTGGTTAAGGGTCACCCAAAGATCATTCCTGATTTATTGAAATCGGCCAAGTGGTTAAGGAGAAGAAATCATTTAAAGATTTTTCGATTTATAGCTCTGGTGGCCATCTTGTTTATCGGAACAGAACGATTTTAGCAATTTTTAATGAGGGTCACCCAAGGGTCGTAACTGTAAAGTTTTATTAAAATTCGCCAAGAGGTTAAGGAGAAGAAGTTGTTTAAAGACTTTTCTATTTATAGCTCTGGCAGCCATCTTGTTTAGCGGAGCGGAACAATTTTAGCTATTTTTAATGAGGGTCACCCAAGGATCATTACTGTGAAGTATGGTTAAAATTGGCCAAGTGGTTTAGGAGGAGATGTCGTTTGAAGAAATTATTGACGACGACAGACGATGACGACGGACGACGACGGACATATCAGTATGACAAAAGTTCACCTTGAGCACATTCGTGCTCAAGTGAGCTAAAAATAAGTGTAAGACAATCTAATCTAACATTTTCTGGTAAAGAAATGTTCATAGGATGTACACTGGCGAATATTCCATACTTTACTGATAAGAAAACCATTACAACTGCGAAAAATAACAGTTTTTAGTAAATATTTCCTCGGCCGTAAGCGTCATCCATATTTTTCGTCCTCGGCCTTAAACGTCATCATCACAAAATCTCCTTGGCTGTAAACGTCATTTTGGCGCATACTAGGGTCTCTTTGAAGGGGTCAATCGTTAGTTTCAGGGCGCGGACAGAGTTGTTACTTTACAGAATTTTTCATAGATGAATTTTCCTTAGATCTGTGAGGTTAAATAGTTCAATACTAGCGCAAACTGTTTAATTTCGGACAATGTATGTGAGAATTGAGCATTATTTTCTGCGTGTCGTGTATAAACAGGCTCTATCAGATTTATTCCGCAAAGATAACATGCGAGGCTATGTGAATAGTACATTTAAACTTTCGTGGTCATTCACAAATCGCTAGATTCAAAAGAAATATTGAAATCTATAAGTTCTGGTAAGAAATATAACCCCACTACTTACCCGTCATCAGTATCTACCTCGGCCGTAACGCATCACTCGGCCGACCACGCATCCGGTTATACCGTGTGTTGTCCGAACAGCAATTTACTTGTCCAGGACTTCGGGCAACCCGTTAAAGTAGAAGACTGTTGTACGCTGTTGGTCTTTCAAAGTTTGCTTAATTCCTAATTTGTTTACGTCAATGTACGCTCAGAAATGAAACTATCTGCGTATCCTGATATTTTTAAGTGCAAAATACGCAGATACGCAGCTTATCTACAATGCTGATTATAGGTAAATAATTAAACAAGAGGGCCCAAACCACTTACATTCTGACCATATTTCATTAAGATTGAATCAAAACGGCGACCTCTTGAATGTACACACGGTTTTTCTAAGATTTGACCAAGTGACCTAGTTTTTGACCCCACATGACCCAGTTTCAAACTTGGCCTAGATTTCATGGCAAACAACATCCTGACCAAGTTTCATGAAGATTGAATCAAATTGGTGACCTCTAGGGTGTACACAAGGTTTATATAAGATTTGACCTAGTGACCTAGTTTTTGACCCCGCATGACCCAGTTTCGAACTTGTCCTAGATTTCATAGAGAACAACATTCTGACCAGGTTTCATGAAGATTGGAACAAATTGGTGACATCTAGAGTGTACACAAGATTTTTCTAAGATTTGACCTAGTGACCTAGTTTTTGACCCCACATGACCCAGTTACGAACTTGGCCTAGACTTCATGGAGAACAACATTCTGATCAAGTTTCATGAAGATTGGATCAAAGCTGTTGCCTCTAGAGTGTACACAAGCCAATTGTTGACGGACGACGGACGGACGAAGAGTGATCACAAAAGCTCACCTTGTCACTATGTGACAGGTGAGCTAAAAACTAACTAACTAAACTAACTAACTCACTAACTCACTCACTCACTTACCTACAGCAATTGTGGGGACTATGTCGAGCTCACCGCTGGGCTCGACAAAAAGCAATTATGTAAATATGAAAAAGGAGATAATTAAAATATAAGATATATATGGAGTTATTGTTCTTGGTCACTGCACTTCTCAAACTTGCTGTCGATTATTATTTAAGAAATAAAAATCTGTTCGCGTTTATTGTTGGTGAATAAAACACGGGCAGGAGTTCGGATGCGGAAAAATTAAATCACGAGTGCGTAGCACGAGTGATTTAATTTTCCGCATCCGAACGAGTGCCCGTGTTTTATTCACCGACAATATACAAGAACAGAGTTTTTTATTTCGTTTCTAAATACGATAATATCCCGCACTATTTAACTGCGCGCATTCCATTTTCACCCATTTGACATTGAACATAATTCCACGCTGAAATTGATTGGCTTATTAGCTGGTACAATTACCTCCCTCGTTAATGAAAACGACCTTCGTAATTTTCTGAAGGAAATACCGCAATTTAAACATTGAAACAATTTTAATAACACGTGTATATGGTATCTATTTCATAAAATGAAAAATATAAACGGATTGATTATCAGAAGCTTTAATAAAACTTGGTTTCTAGAGTATATTGGAGTTTCTAAAAATAGATGCTTCATAGATGTAACACTGGATTCTCGTGCAACTCGCCTTGTCATCGTGACTCGTAGTAAATTTTACTATAAAGTTTACGTTCATTCATTCATAAATATGTCAAGTGATACTGGGCGTAAATAGAAACAGCCAATTTGATAGGTATGTTTTATGGGGGTAATAAAACATGGTTCGGTTCGTTCTTTGTGTATTGGATTAATCCGCGAATCGTGTTAGAATTGAAGTTTCAAGACAATATCTTAAATGGTTTGCAAGATATGCTGTGGCCGGTAATTATTATAAAAATACTTAAGTGGAGAAAAATCAAAATGTAAGACAGACAGAGTTATGGACCTTTTTTACTGCACTTTTCCAAGTTGCCATCTATTTATATTTCAAGTTTCAAGTCAATATCTTAAATAATTTTCAATATGCTCAGACGGACGGAGAGACCTACGGAGCTATTACCATAATATAACATATTTTTATTTCAAGTATAACAGAAGGCTTGTTCTGTGAGTAATACCTTTACAAAGAATGTATCGATACATAAACAACACCCCTGAAGTTGAGGAGTTTATCTGACGCATGTGCTCAAGGGAAGACAATAATTTTCAAGGAAGATTCCCTAGTTTTAGGATGGGCCTGTGTTTAAAGTTTTAAAGCAACAGCTTTAATAGTATTTGAGAACAGTGGACCTAAATACAAAACTTAACCAATGATTTGTTCAAGTCGGAAAAGGACAAAAAGCAAATCAGAGTTGAAATGGTCAGGCTAGATTTAGAGCAAGTATTGAGAGGTTCCAAGCAATAGCTCCAGAAGTGATTGAGAAAATTGGACCTTAACACAAAACACAAATCCTAAAATGGGCAATAAAAAAGGTTATTAGAAAATCGGACAGGGAAGGTAGCACTCATCCAGCCGAGCACAGAAATCAGAAACACCACGACACAACTACCCTGAGCAATGCCCACACAAACCCATACCAAAACGGCAACCAAATGAGGCACAACAACCCCTGGGCATGACCTAGTTTAAAACACTAAGGACAGTGACCTAACATTATGCAACTTAAAGAGGCACACAACTACGACTTGACCTAGTTAAAATAATGGGCAAGGAAGAAATGGGGTGGGAAATAATATTACATATTCCTAGCAACTACACTGAGCAATGCCCACACATAAGTCCCCGCCAATAAAATGCAGGATGACCCACTTTCACAAAGAAATTATATAATAGCGGTTACCAGTGAAAGGCAGTCAGTACTCGACCAAGTTCCCCAAGGCCCCACTGCACGGCGAACCAACATCACAAACCTGTGCCAAAATGGCGACTATATGAAGCACAGCCAACCCCTGACCTAGTATAAAATACCAGGGACAGTGACCTAACGTTAATACGTCTTAAATAGGCATTTATGCGACTTGACCTAGTTTACAATAATGGGCAAAAAGAGGGCGAAAATATATATGCCAAAAACGTTTATCATAGTAACCAAACTGCACAGTGACCTAATTAAAAGTATCTCATCCAGCATCTCCGCAAGATACAAATGATGAAAAAGGGAGGGGGTGGGCGATGGGCTCTAAACAGAGGGCAGAGGAAATAAAGTTCAAAGGACAAGTGGAAACAAAAATACACCGACACTGCACAGTGCTGTAAAAAGGAGGGGATGACTAGACCTAGTTTATAATAATGGGCAAAAAGAGGGCGAACATATATATGCCAAAAACGTTTATTATAGTGACCAAACAGCACAGTGACCTAATTAAAAAGTATCTCAACCAGCAAGGATTCTTACAAATGAGAGTTATGGGTCTTTGTTTACAGGCTCTGGAATCGATAGTAAACAAGTTTCAAAGCAATAGCTTTGATAGTTTATGAGAAAAAATTTACCATAAAGCAAAACAATGACAACGACAAAGTCAGGACAAAATAACTACAACAAAGTGATGACAATAAGTCGTCTTTGTTCCAGAAGTCAGATGAGCTAAAATTTGAACAATATCATACCTGCCACACTTCCAGAACTTGGTGCTTCTTTATCTGTTTTTTTCGCTCGATCAGTATCCTTAGATGACTTCATTAGATTCACGGCTTCAGTGTTTCTAGAAATTATTTTAGATTCATCTAATGACAAAAGCATATCCAAATCATCTTCAAGACTTAGAATTTCTTTGTTTTTACTTTCAGACGGAGTTTCAGGAATGTCAGTTAAAGTCAAATTCTTATTTAAATTTTGCTCATTGACATTATCAGTTCTATTACCTTTAATATTAACTGAGTTCTTCTTACATGAGTCACTAGCACTATTTCCTATCTGAGCTACGACTCTGTGGATGTTGGGTGTATAAGATTCTATCTTCATATTATTGTTATCATTGTTACTTTGTAAACTATCTTTGTTTTCATTTGTAAAGTCATTTGAATACTTTGGATACTTAAGCTGATAAGTTTTCTCATTATTGAAGGCTACTGCTATAATTTCATCCACTTGTTCCTCCTGAAAAAAAATAAACCTTGTCAGAGTTTTTGTTGCCATAGTAGCCACAATTTTTGTCAGAATCAAATAGACCTAGCTTTTATCATAATTTAAATATTAATTTAAATTTTATAGGGGTATTAACAGAGCAAAATTAAAAATCATATAAGGTCAACCATTTTTGCCAAATAAGAGGCCTTCAACCGTATTGTTTCCATAAGTTCAACTCAGTTTTCAATCATAAAATATGAGCCTGGCTCCCCGTATTGTGACGTCATTTTCCGTGAATGCAATGAAGCTAAACTGAATACGGAAGTAAGCAAAGTGATGCTGTTTCGGCATTTGCTTGATAAACTAGAGCATTTTTTTGAGAAGCTGAAGTAATTAAATGGTATCAAGGATAAACAAGAGGGCATGAAAGGCTCTAGGTCGCTCACCTGTTGCACATTGGTCCAGGTATCAGTAAAACCTACATTCTGACCATATTTCATGAAGATTGGATCAAAACAGTGACCTCTGAAGTGAACACAATGTTTTTCTAAGATTTGACCTAGTGGCCTAGTTTTTGACCCCACATGACCCAGTTTCAAACTTGGCCTAGATTTCATAAAGAACAACATTGTGACCAAGTTTTATGATGATTGGACCAAAACCACGACCTCTGGAGTGAACATAAGGTTTTTCTAAGAAATGATCTAGTGACCTAGTTTTGGACCCCACATGACCCAGTTTCTAACTTGGCCTAGATTTTATAGAGAACAACATTCTGATCAAGTTTCACGATGATTGGATCAAAACCATGACATCTGGAGTGAACACAAGGTTTTTGTAAGATTTGACCTAGTGACCTAGTTTTTGAAACAACATAACCCAGTTTTGAGATTGACCGAGATTCCATAGAGAACAACGTTCTGACCAAGTTTCATGAAGACACAATCAAAATTGTGACCTCTGGTGTGAACACTAGGTTTTTCTAAGATTTGACCTAGTGACCTAGTTTTTGACCCAACATGACCCTGTTTCAAACTTGGCCTAGATTTCATAAAGAACAACAGTCCGATCAAGTTTCATGATGATTGGATCAAAACCACGACTTCTGGAGGGAAAACAATGTTTTTCTAAGCATTGACATAGTGACCTAGTTTTTGACCTCACATGTCCCGGTTTTGATTCCATAGAGAACATCATTTTGACTAAGTTTCATGATGATTGGATCAATACCACGACCTCTGGAGTGAACACAAGGTTTTTCTAAGATTTGACCTAGTTACCTAGTTTTTGACCTCACATGACCCAGTTTCAAACTTAGCCTAGATTTTATGCAGAACAACATTTTGACCAAGTTTCATGAAGATTGGTGACCTCAAGAGTGTACACAAGGTTTTTATAAGATTTGAACTAGTGACCTAGTTTTTGACCCAGCATGACCCAGTTCCAAACTTGTCCTAGATTTCATAGAGAACAACATTCTGACCAAGTTTCATGAAGATTGGAACAAATTGGTGACATCTAGAGTGTACACAAGATTTGTCTAAGATTTGACATAGTGACCAATTTTTTGACCCCACAGGACCCAGTTACTAGGTTTCATAGAGAATAACATTCTGATCAAGTTTCATGAAGATTGGATCAAAACTGTTGCCTCTAGAGTGTACATAAGCCAATTGTTGATGGACGACGACGACGGACGATGACGACGGACTGACGACGGACGAAAAGTGATCACAAAAGCTCACCTTGTCAAAAAAATTGATAAAATGCCGAGCTTAGCCTTTATTTGCCAGTCAGCTTTCTGCTGAAATATGGCATGTGAAATATTTGTGCCTCCATTCAGATTTGAACCTGGGTAGCAAAATTAGACGGCAAACGCACTAACCACTGAGCTACGGAGGCCCAAGGGTTAAATCTATGGCAGAAATAACAGGGACCATTTTGTGAGACAATTTTGACTTTGTTTTGTTCAAAATCAACGGTCATGTTGTGCTAATTAGGGAATAAAATCTGGCTTGATATTTCAGAACTGTGTCGTGATTTGCAAAGGTAAAATGCCCAATTCCATTCACATGGTGGCTAAAGTAGACATTCTCAATTTCTGCAGAAAGTATTGATTAAATCAATCATGTATTTTCATATTTAATTCACCTTGGAGAAGTAAACAAATACAGTTCACCAACTTGTCATCTATCACTATTTTAAGTTTGAAGTCAATATCTTAAATGATTTGCAAGATATGCTCCGGACAAACAATTACTATGAAAATACTAAAGGGGAGACAATTCAAAACATAAGACAGACAGCGTTATGGTTGTTGGTCACTGCACTTCTCCAACTTACCATATATTGATATAGCAAGTTTCAAGTCAACATCTTAAATAATTTCAAGATATGCTCCTGACAAAAAATTTGTGACGGACTGACGTACAGACAGATGGAAAGACGACGAGTGATAACAATAACTCATGATCAGGTTAGCTAAACAAGAGGGCCCAAAGGGCCTAGGTCGCTCACCTACCGGGCATTGGTTCAGGCATCAGTACACTTGAGCTTCTGACCATATTTCACGAAGATTGGATCAAAATAGGGATCTCTAGAGTGAGCACAAGGTTTTTCCTAAGAGTTGACCTAGTGACCTAGTGCTTGACTCCACATGGCCAAGATTCAAACTTGTCTTCGATTGGATGGAGAACAACACTTTTAAAGTTTCATGAAGATTGGATCAAAACGGTGACCTCTGGAGTGAACAAAAGGTTTTCTTAAAAATTTGATCAAGTTTTTGACCCTACATAGCCAAGTTTCGAACTTGGCCTATACTTTATGGAGAACAACATTCTGACCAAGTTTTATGAAGATTGGATCAAAACAGTGAACCCTGGAGTGAACACAAGATTTTTCTAAGATTTGACGTAGTGACCCCACGTGACCTAGTTTCCATCTAGGCCTAGATTTCAAAAAGAACAACATTCTGATCAAGTTTCATGATGATTGGATCTAAACAGCTACTTCTGGATCGAACACAAGGTTCTTTCTAAGATTTGACATAGTGACCAAGTTTTTGACCCACATGACCCAGTTTCTAACCTTAGCCTAAATTTAATAGAGAACAACATTCTGACCAAGTTTCATGAAGATTGGATCAGCATAGTGGCTTCTGGAGTGAACATAAGGTTTTATAAGATTTGACCGAATGACCTAGTTTTTTACCCCAAATGACCCAGTTTTGAACTTGGCCTAGAATTCATAGAGAACATTATTCTGACCAAGTTTCATGAAGATTGGGTCAAAACTGTTGCCTCAATAGTGAACACAAGCAAATTGTTGACGGACGGACAAAGAGTAATCACAAAAGCTCATCTTGTCATTATGTGACAGGTGAGCTAAAAATCTGACCAACAGACAACCTTCAGAGTAGAGAAGTATAAAAAAATTAATCTTTACCGTTAGCAAACTCTTGTCAATTCCGAGCCTTTCATGCACCTGGACGCATGATAATGATTCAGCTAAGTTCTCTAGATCAAATGAGAGGGCAGAATCACCAGCAGGAAACGCCTCACTCCAATCTTCCTCATCTTTCAATCTAAACTGTGCAGCAGACCCCCCTATGAACAAATTAGAACAGATTTATACCTGAAATGAACAGCAGACCCCCCTACAAACAAATTAGAAGAAATTAATATGTGTACTGAGCAGCAGACACACCTACAAACCTAGTAGGAGACGTAAATACCTGAACTAAGCAGGAGCTATTAATATCTGAACTGTGCAGCAGACACACCTACAAACAAACTAGGAGACGTGAATACCTGAACGGAGCAGCAGACCCCCCTACAAACAAATTAGAAGGATTTAATATCTGAACTGTGCAGCAGACCCCCCTACAAACAAATAAGAAGAGATTAATATCTGAAATATGCAGCAGACCCCCCCTACAAACAAAGTAGGAGAGGCGAATATCTGAACTGAGCAGCAGGCCCCCTACAAACAAAGTTAGAAGAGGCGAATATCTGAACTGAGCAGCAGGCCCCCTACAAACAAAGTTAGGAGAGGCGAATATCTGAACTGAGCAGCAGGCCCCCTACAACCAAAGTAGGAGAGGTGAATACCTGAACTGAGCAGCAGGCCCCCCTACAAACAAAGAAGGAGCATTTAATGTCTGAGCTGAGCAGCAGACCCCCTACAAACAAAGTAGCAGCGATTAATATCTTAACTGAGCAGCAGTACCCCCTACAAACAAAGTAGAAGATATTTATACCAGAAGTAGCAGCAACCTGAGCAGCAGGCCCTCTACAAACAAAGTAGGAGCGATTAATGTCTGAGCTGAGCAGCAGACCCACCTACAAACAAAGTAGGAGCGATTAATATCTTAACTGTGCAGCAGACGCCCCTACAAACAAAGTAGGAGCGATTAATATCTTAACTGTGCATCAGACGCCCCTACAAACAAAGAAGAAGAGGCGAATATCTGAACTGAGCAGCAGGCCCCCTACAAACAAAGTAGGAGCGATTAATATCTTAACTGTGCATCAGACGCCCCTACAAACAAAGAAGAAGAGGCGAATATCTGAACTGAGAAGCAGGCCCCCAACAAACAAAGTAGGAGCGATTAATATCTTAACTGTGCAGCAGGCGCCCCTACAAACAAAGTAGGAGAGGCGAATATCTGAACTGAGCTGCAGGCCCCCTACAAACAAAGTAGGAGCGATAAATGTCTGAACAGAGCAGCAGGCCCCCTACAAACAAAGTAGGAGAGGCGAATATCTGAACTGAGCAGCAGACTCCCCTACAAACAAAGTAGGAGAGGCGAATATCTGAACTGAGCAGCAGGCCCACCTACATACAAAGTAGGAGCGATTAATATCTGAACTGAGCAGCAGGCCCCCCTACAAACAAAGTAGGAGCGATTAATATCTGAACTGAGCAGCAGGCCCCCTACAAACAAAGTAGGAGAGATAAATGTCTGAACTGTACAGCAGACTCCCCATACAAACAAAGTAGGAGCGATTAATATCTGAACTGAGCAGCAGACCCCCCTACAAACAAAGTAGGAGCGATTAATATCTGAACTGAGCAGCAGACCCCCTACAAACAAAGTAGGAGCGATTAATATCTGAACTGAGCAGCAGGCCCCCCCCTACAAACAAAGTAGGAGACGTGAATACCTGAACTGAGCAGCAGACCCCCCTACAAACAAAGTAGGAGCGATTAATATCTGAACTGAGCACAGACCCCCCTACAAATAAAGTAGGAGCGATTAATATCTGAACTAAGCAGCAGTCCCCCCTACAAACAAAGTAGGAGCGATTAATATCTGAACTGAGCACAGACCCCCCTACAAATAAAGTAGAAGAGATTAATATCTGAACTAAGCAGCAGACCCACCTACAAACAAAGTAGAAGATATTAAGACCAGAAGTAGCAGCAACCTGGTAAATTTCAATGCTTAAGAATTGATAATATGGCCAAATATAAAATAAGCATGAAATGGGAACCATTACCAAAAAGTCAAATTAAAAAGCATAACTCCAATTATAGGTTAGAAACCACTAAATAGATTTGCTCTATAGCTCAATGTAAATTGGTCATAGTAGGCCCCAATTTTCAACTTTTTTTAGTCTATGGCCACCTGGACCACATATATCATTGTAAAGAGGGGCATTTAAGCTTCAAAATAATGCAATAAAAAAGGGGGGTCATGTATCTTCTAAGAAAGTTTTTGTCCTTCAAACACGGTCTATCCGTTTTTACGCATGTCCGGATTTGTAAGTTTTGGGTTTTACCCTAGTCTACTTTCACTTTGGTATCAAGAACAAAATAGTGGAATAATACAAATATTACAGTTTTACTACACCACATGCATATTTACAAACCATTTAAACTCAATTTCATCATTCAACTCTACATTTGTCAAGAAATAACTTCATTTACAGGCAAACAAAAGTTTTTTTAAGGACTACTTGAGTGTATCACCACTTGGTCCGCGGAGGCATTTAGTGGTTCTTTACCTTAAGACAGCCTAGTTTTACTTATTAAAGTGATTTTTGCACTTTTTTGAATACTACTATGTATATGCAGCACACAACAATCAATTCTAGACAAATTGTGCATGAATTCTAGAAAAAATGACAAACACGCATATGCGCCTTTAAGGAGAAATTTGGCCAGCACCTGCAAAATAATATTAATAGTGATTTTAAATTTGGTTGTATTTGTGAAAAACTGTTTCACTGAACACTAATTATGCTTTAGATGCCTAATAATGTGTCTATTCTTCATATTTAATCACAATTACCCCTGTCTGACACTAAAATAAGGTCAATTTTGGCATAAAAATGTCAATTTTAGAAGAAAAAAATCTGAAATTTTCTAGATTTTCATGATAAAAATCCAAATTTTCACCTGTTTAGACAATTTAAACAGATTAAAGTGGTCAAAACTTTATCTGGGATGCATTTCCATACATTTGAATGCAAAAAAATGAAAACATGAATTTAATAGAATTTTGCCCTTCTTTAGGTTAGAAACCACCAAATAGATTTGCTCTATAGCTCAATGTAAATTGGTCATAGTAGGCCCCAATTTTCAACTTTTTTTAGTCTATGGCCACCTGGACCACATATATCATTGTAAAGAGGGGCATTTAAGCTTCAAAATAATGCAATAAAAAAGGGGGGTCATGTATCTTCTAAGAAAGTTTTTGTCCTTCAAACACGGTCTATCCGTTTTTACGCATGTCCGGATTTGTAAGTTTTGGGTTTTACCCTAGTCTACTTTCACTTTGGTATCAAGAACAAAATAGTGGAATAATACAAATATCACAGTTTTACTACACCACATGCATATTTACCAACCATTTAAACTCAATTTCATCATTCAACTCTACATTTGTCAAGAAATATCTCCATTTACAGGCAAACAAAAGTTTTTTTAAGGAGTTTTTTTAAGGACTACTTGAGTGTATCACCACTTGGTCCGCGGAGGCATTTAGTGGTTCTTTACCTATAATGAAATTAGTGATTGCACTTGACTGGTGTTGACTAATGATGTCAAACAAGTTTTCTAAGTTTCAATGCTGTAGTATTGATACTTACAGGGTGTCTCAAAATACATGTCCGCTTGTTGAGGACATATCACTCCGTAATGTATTGCTTTACATATCTGATTTATATAATTTATGTGATCACAGGGCATTCAAATCAATGTAGAAATTATGAAACAATTATCCAAAAAAATGCATACGAAACCTACAGAAAGCATTTTGAATAGCTACCCCCAATTCGGTAAAAACATCTGTTTGACGTCGTTTGACGATTTTAATGACGTTCACATAACTTTGAGTCGGATGTGAATAAATTGTTTCCATTTTCTCAACAAATTAATATTTTGAGTTTCGATGTAGTTATATATCTTGAACTGTATAATCTAACTTTCAAATAGTATAAGAAGAAATAAATATTTTGGATATTTTGGTTACTTTTTCCTGATTTCAATAAAAGTATCAAAACCAAATTCATTCTCCTACCAAGGCAGTTTCTGGTGATTGATACTTCATTAAGTACTATTTTTTACTTTCAAGTTACATGATATCACTATGTTCGGACCATTGGAGATAAGCTAGACATACCACTATATATTCAACCCAGTATGTCCATTCGAGGCGTTTGGTGCATCTTTTATGACTATGATATGTCTAGAAATGTGTGAATATCAAATTTTGAGTCCTAATTGTCTTTAAAATATGTTCCTCCCTTAAACACGTCTGATTTTCCGATTTCATTTTCCAATGACCCCTGATTAGTTTCTCAGTCAGTGTGTGCATAGTAGGGTACGACTGACCATTACTATGCCCACATATGATATAAAATTTACCCATGTTACTGTACAAACTATGCTATCTGCCTCTTCGGACATTTCAGAACGTCCGTTGCTAATGACGTTAGTATAACGTATATGAGGTCATCAACTGTTTGAGTATTGACACATGTTATAATTAAACACACAATTTTTAGATTTAGCTTTCATGTGAGACTATGATTATCAATTTACTAATATATTTGATAAAGTTATGACCCTTCAACAAGCGGACATGTATTTTGAGACACCCTGTATATGCTAGATAGAGTCTTATATAGTAACCTACACCAACAACCTGAACCGGGAGAGTGATGCAGACAAATGTGCAAGTACAATAACTCTCCACATTCTTATAGTAGTCTATAATTGTAACATTGACACATATTTAAGTGTACTACCTTATTACTCAGTCAGTCTAGTCTAACCTTAAATATTCTCAGTGGTCATTAGAGAAGACCAGTCCTATTTTGACAGTTAATTTTCCACTGTAATATAAACTCTTTAAAACTCAATAATTTTAAAATATCATTACCAGCTTGAGTTAGTAGTTTGTTGAAGTGCTCTCCTCTCTGTGTTGGGACAGCTTCATCATTATCATCAGAACTGTCATCATATCTACTCCAGTTACTTGCTAACTTTCTTTTTTTTAAATCATCACAGTTATCTTCTAGATTCACTGCCACATCCTTTAAAAAATATTGTTGCAAAATAATTTGGTATAATTATATATACAGTCAACTCTCTTTATCTTGAACTCGCTTATCTCGAATTTTCCGTTATGTCGAAGTTTTTTTTAAGTCCCGATTTTCTCCTACTTTGTCTATATATAAAAACTTGAGTTCTATCTCGAAGTTTCGACTCGAAGTTTTTCGTTATCTCGAATTATATTTTAGGACCCGATTAACTTAGTCTCACCTTAAATCTATTGCCCATCTCGAATCCGGGTAGAAGTTTGAACGTATCGACAAGCTTCGAATGTTGTTTACACCTCGCCAAAATGAAATCTTCGATTTACCCTTAATTTTAGCACATTCAATTATTTAACAATCATTTGTTTGCAACAAGTAGCGCCAACATGTCATTTATCTTTATTTCATTTGTATTTATTTCATATGTATTTATGACGTATAACTTACATGTAAAATCAAGGATGCTGGCATTTAAAGTTTTGCACTGTTTCCTCGATCCAACACGTAATTTTACATGCGATAGACAACACTTAATGATATATACTTTTACATGCGATAGACAACACTTAATGATATATACTTATCATCATTTTTTAATTCAAACAACACAAATAACACAAGACAAATAATAAAACACAATATTCTCCAACATATGTAAACAAATTTTAAATCAACCAATAATCAAGATTGGACAAACCAAACTAAGTCATTGACTGGACACTGCCTGCCCGCCTGCCATTTTCGTCATTCTTATAACCAGGTTTCACCTTATGAAAACCTGGTTAACAACATTTTCTTAGGCCTGACACCTAAATTTGGAAAATTCTAATCATGGAAAACATTTGTTTTAAATGGGAGGTAACACCTACGATACTGTTCAACAGTCTATACATAGATTGCCCCCCCCCCCTGTCGTTTGTGTTTTACACTTTCTGAAATAAAGTTCAATTTCCAAGATTCTAAGTTAAGATTTGAATGCATGTTCAAGCGATAGAAATACATACACATACATTTAATGGGTTTAAAAGGGAATAAATCAACATTATGCTATTATTTTACTTCTAGATCAATAAAACCAGATTCATATAAATGTATTTAGTTGATTAAGCCAAAAATATTGTGATTTCAAGAGAGCTTTTTGATAATTTAGCAATTAACCAACAGGAGTCCCCTCGGGTATGTCAGTAACCGATTATTGGATATAGTGTTTTTGGAGCCAGATAATCCTGAATGGTATGGATAAGCCTGAATGTACCAAACATGGTGGACATGATAAAAGTGTTGAATACAGTATTTTTGCGACAGTTTCTATATAAACAACCCGATTGCTTATTGTCATATAACAGATTCAATGTATAACATAACTGTACTGATCCCACTAAACAATAAGTATCACTAAACAATAAGTATCGAGGTATTCCAAACTCGTATAATGGGCTCCATGTATGGAATGCCATTCTGGCAGCATCGGCTATTGTATAGACTTCGCTTTTGACGTAAAGATAAGTTTTTATTTTAGATCAGTTAATGCTCAGCAACAATGTTGTAAACAGGAACAGTAGTTTATGGATAATAACCTGAATTGGGAGGGAAAATATAAGGACAATATACGGGATGGGTTTGGATAATCTCCTGAATTGTCAACTGAAATCTTGCTAGTGAGGTACTCCATGTACCAAATTAGTAAGCATGATAAAAATAATCTCATGAATTGTGGTAACATTTTTATAAGTTTATAATATAATACATCTTGTCAGTACCACATGTTCAAATATACCTCATTAAAACTGAAATTTCTGTTATAAAGAAAAAAAAAATCAACATAAAATGAATGGGTTGGTGGGTGGTCAGTCGTTAATATGTTTGATATTTTCTGCTATTATTTTTTTAATTCACAACAAATATGAACAGGTGAATTAAGATCATATATCTAAATATGAAAAAACAAAGGGAATAGGGGTGCACTGTTATTATATGCATGTACTTAAGCTATTTAAATAGATAATTTCACCAGTCATATATTGCTATCATAATGAAGCCAAAGTCGTGTGTTATGATTATAGTCATGTCATCTTTATACTTATTTATTAAGGAGGTTCTCGCTACCCTGTGCGCATGCGCGAAAAATCAAAAATAGGTTTAGAACATAAAATCTAGTGCCTATAACGCATGAATATTTACTTAGTGAAAGTGCACAAACTTGATATTTTTCAACTGATTTTTTTATGTTTTGCATGTTAGAAAAGTGGGTGGGGTATTGCATATTTCTAAAATATATGGGTTTACAATAATGCACTACAATTGCTCAAATGCATCTGCTTGTACTAATATGTTGTATATGAAGGTGCTACATTTTGAAATAGTTTTCTTTGTATTTGGCTTAAAATTATCCCAATATGAATATTAGATTAATTTATGCAAATTTATGCAAAAATTGTACTTGTTAGCAAATGGCTCCAAAAGAAACACCGGGACCCCATTTTCACTTTAATTAACTTTTGGTCTGATTGATTCTTAACTTATACAGATTAATACGGATTTTTAAATATTTCGATGATTGAATTTATTTTTGACACTCGATTAAAAATCACATTTTTAAACATATTTTTGCAAGTGGTGGGGTACATTGTAGCTATTCATCATGTACAAATACGGAATTTGTTCACCAGGAAGCCAATGTTTTGTTTATGATAAGAAGGATAAATCAATGAACACACACAACATCATGGGTTGTTTATAAATGAAGTAATATTTAAATAATCTTCATAGGAGTATGATGGTTCCATATTTACAAGAAATGTCTGAAATGAACAAAATACCATGGTAGGTCATTTGAACACCAAGAATCTCGAAAACGAGCCTCGGGACAAAATGTCATGGTTTTTATCATGTCAATGTTCTTAAAGTATATTTTTCTGTCATTTTAAGGGGTTTCGAAGAAACTTGATCGTTAGACCAAAGGAGCACAAGGCACCTTAAGGTCGTTTGTGAAACAAGTTTATAAAAATTATATTAACAACTCTCGACACCTCACCCTGATGTTATCTATCGCCACGAGGGTATAGAAGAAGAGAAGCCAGTTTCCCTCATATGCTGAGCGTCTAGCAAGGGAATATCTTGTACCATGTTTGTTTTGTCTTTGGTACGAATAGGTCTGGGATCAAACCAGGAACCTCCATCACCCAGTTGTAATTTCCAATTAATTAAAGCACAGTATGCAATTTGAGTGCTTGTAAAGGCTTAGGTATTGACAAGTATGCCAGTGTGTGTATTTTATGTGAGTATGTTTGACTAGTACAAATGCTAAGCAGTGTCTGTGAAACCAGTAATACTCATCATGTTTGTCAACCAGGCAGAAATAGTGTTTGATGCACAAAGTATGAATGAAAAACCAATTCTGTATATTATCCATTTTAAAATAGAACCAATTCAGTGATTTATCCACATACATTATGTATATTATCCTTTTTCCATACATGGGTCTCTTCAAATAGTTCTCAAGAACAAACCACAAACGTAAACAACTTGCTATTAATTAAGTCATATAGTGAGATGGTACATGCTTCTGTATAATTAATTTCAGCTGCCGAAAACAACTAGAAATATGTGTAATTCGCTTTCAAAAAAATATAACATTGATTTTTCAAACTATTTAACATATTGTGCTTCATATTTACAATAATACTGTAAAATAGTTGCACTTTCATGAAAACAATTTACCGTTTAATCTCTCCATGTAGCAACAGAACTTTGACATATCTGTCTAAATTAGAATAAATGGCGAAAATGTGACAATTTTGTAAACATGCAGCCACCATGTTAAGGTCATTCGGGATTATCCGTACCATTCAGGAATATCTGGGTAACAAGAGTGTTATCTGTTTATTTAAATATCAGGTTCCTGTGGTTTAACGTTAAAATAAGAATGATTTTATACTCGTCCGCTATAGGCTGCAATAAGTTTTTACGCCCCTGACCATAACATATCGGATCTGTAATGATGATATCGCGAATTGTTGACATTTCCAAAGACCTTTGACGTTTCTCATAAATTTCATTCAAAAGTTCAACTAGTTCTAGCCTAAAACTCAAGATATATATCTGTCGCGGTATCAATATGCTCCAGTATCTGAGTTTTATCAGTCTATTAATAGCTCTCTATAGCAAAGTCAGTGAACATGGAATTCGCAAACTAAACCACCTATTCTGCATTTAACAGCTTAAATGGTCATAGTTTAGCTTATTTCATTCATAAACTACAAAAACGTCATTAAATATACCTTTACACAATCAATATTAGATCGAACGTTTTTCTGACAGCCGCCTTGAATCAATTTCAGTTGACCCCATTTTGGTAATCTAAAGAAGACGCATGTGTCTTTGACGAAATAATTAATCCGTACAGAGTAATAGTTCTTGACGGACTGCATAATCATCGTTCCAGATTTAATGTTCCAGATACCGGGTTTTAGCCACTTTTTTCGTTTAATAAAAATTCGCCCTATTGCAGTTCGTCAAAATTCTGGAAATTTCAGTAATTTTGCAGTTGAAGTAAACTGGATTAATTTGTGTATCAGTGAGGTTAGTGTTCTTGCAAGTATTGGTATTGAATGATTGCTTTAACTTTAGGCCGTGGCTAGGATTAAGGTATCGTAATCCTAGACCCACAGGCTAGGATTACGGAAGTTCCGTAATCCTAGCGAGTCCTAGCTAGGGCTGTCTAGAATTACGGACATTTTTATCAAAGCGTGCAGGTAGCTTTATATTGCATGATATGAGCTCTGCTGTGCGATTTCGAACCTGATGTCAAAATTTCACATCTTCACATTTTGGTTTTTTTTTAGTAATGTTTTAGGATTCCAAAAAGGTATACCTTTTCAAAATTGACCAATTTAGTGACATGCTATGTAAAAAATGAAAACCAGAGGCATGAAATTACAACTGACGTTCAAAACGACGTCATTGACGTCACAACAAATAAACAAATATGGTGATGTCATATAATTAGTACAGGTCCTATTATAAGCACCCTGTAAGAAAAAAAGAAATAAAATACACATGTTTAATTTGTTGGATCATGACAACATATAGGATGTATTGTAATCTAATTTGATATTTGATTTTTGAAGTAAACACAACAAAATAATTAACCAATTCTCAAAATTCTCACTGCGTTTATGTTTTACACTAGTTTACCCCAAAAATACTAAAATGTAGCAAAATAAGCTGGCACTATAGTTTTGATTCATTAAACTGCAAGGCACTATGTACCTACTACAATTAAAAGATTTCAAATATAATGTTTTATATGAATAAACCGATTCCCAAACATTTCGCTTTTGTTTAGAATTTGGCAGGTTTTGCCCACAAATATCAGATTTTAGGTAACGGTTTGGAAAATGATTTTTAATATCGTAATTTTTAACTACAAATATAGCTTGCCTATTTTGACCTGAGCCTGACCTTTATGCAAGAATATATTACAAGGTTCTTGCGTTGAATATATCAATTTCCGCAAGCAAATCCGATTATGAAAACATACAATCGGTGTTATAATTGTAGACAATATATCGACTGTTAAATTATGCTAATCAATAGGTCAAGCTCATGTCAATGTGGGCAAGCTATAACAACATACCTATCACAATCTATTTTTATCCCATAAAACTGTAAATGGTGATGTGGGTTACTGATTCCAAAAAATCATGATTAGCTTTTATATTGTGTAAGGCTTCACCCCAAAACAATAGACTTTCACAAACATGTAAGGACATAGATTTTTAGTATGTTACAAAACAACCATAGTGTGACATCATCAAACAAAAAATATTTTTTTGCATTTTTTCTCAAAAAAATATGTGCTCTCAACTAAATATGGGTTTCCCAAAAAACAATATTTTATCAAGCGGTTGGAAATCGCACAGCAGAGCTCATATAATCATTATTCATGAATTTATACAAATATTGGTATATCTATTGACAAATTAATAGAAATATATCATGCTTCAAATTTTACTTCGCTAAAATTTTGTCTTTGCAGGGAAGAAAATAGGCAGTCCGAATATTTATAAATTAAGTATGTGATCAAATACACAAATACAGTTCTATATTGAAATTGATTGACATGATCGAAACAAATTGTGTTGCTAATTTTGGCAGCAGTACCAGTGCTGGAATTTACCTGAAGAAAAGAAAAGGTAGTAGATATGATATGTTTGTTCGTCATTCGGTCTTCGAAATAAATATTAAGTAGCTAAATTGTTTGGTGATTCACAATTAACAGCCTACTACTGGATCTACGTTGTGAAAACGTGTAGTGATATGAATACCAAATATGGTCATATTTAGTTTCTTAATTATTTGTTTTAATTTGTAACTGATTACGCTTTGCATGTCATTAGGAATATTTAAAATTAGAATTATGTAAATTGTAAGGTAAGCAATCGATGCTGTGTGCGTTTATAAAAAAAATCAAAGGCAAGGTTTTTTTGCTCCACGAACGTATATACCTTCGTGTATAATACGTTCGTGTTTGCTCTAATCACACGAGCAGCATTGCGATTAAGTTGATGTATTCTTGTTCACACTGCTATTATCTGTTCTCTCAATATAAAACTATATTGTACATATTTTAATAACTTTATAAATGCATAGATAAAAGTTTTAAACAAAATAACTTACATTTTCGTAATCCTGAACTAAAGGCCGAAATCATAGTAATAATTTAACATTTGTGACGTCATACAGCGAGTGGAATTTGGGGCGCAAAAGGGGTCACTATTTTAGTGCATACATTAGATGTAGAGCACCAGTAGCCGACATTTCACATTTAATAACACATTATACCATATTTTCCCTGCTTTGACCCTCTAAACTCAAAGGGAATTATCTCCTGTTGGATAAGCATAAATTCTTAGAGTTGTCTCTCTTTGTTTGGATACTCACTGAGGACATAATTGAGACATAATAGTCGGTGCGTTTTCCAATTAGTAAAAATCTCTGACGTCGTTTACAATGACCTCAATGATGACGTTGTTGTCAATATTAATCTTACACCGAGTTTCGTATGGATTGCCAATGCAAATCATACCTGTTGTTGAGCTACACCTAGATTTATCAAAGACTCTGGCAAGCCCGTGGCTAGTAATACACTACCCACAAGTTCTAACCCGCCACCTTACATTTTTCGCCATAACTTTTTTATCTAAGTATGTACCCACATGAAATTTTGCAGACCTGTACTTGAATCCAAGATGCAGTCAATTATAAATTTATTTTGGACGGCAAACGATTATGTTAGTTGTCACAGGCGTGTTACGTAATGTGGTATTTTTTACCAATTCACAAAAAATACCCAAACTATTGATGGCAGTGTGCATAAATCAACGCGTGGAAAGCACGTTTTCATAAACATTTTGGAATAACTGATCCCTGTCCCTATACGAAAATCACGTTACATGCCGTGATTTACTCCAGACGAACTCTGCTGAAGAGTAACAATCTTCAAACAAAATGAGAAAAAAGGCTTTGTCAAAACGGTTGGTTTTGCAAAATCACGCTTGTATGTCAATATCCACAAAACTAAGTTTGTTCTTAATAAAAAACGGAGATAACCACTTAAACTTCAAAAACAAACAAAGACATAAAATAATATTCATGTGAAATTAAAAATTAAGGGCCGCGACTCTAACCAAAGTCATAACATGCCGACAGGTCTGGCGCGTTCTCTGCCGATACAATATGGCTTTTAATGTGTTTTCGCGAAGGAAATTCATCCTTTTAATGAAAACCGTTCATGAAGAACGTGATTTCCGTTGTTTATTTCTTACACGTGTAAACATGCTATATTACGTAACACGTCAAACATGGTAAATTCAACTGCAAGTAGGCCAAATATCAACATATATTTGAATTTAATACATCTTTATACCTACGTATGTGGATGTTCATGCTAATAAATGCATTATAAAAAATATTTTAAAAAATGAAACAGTGACACCTACGAAATGTGTTCCAGTGATTTTTCGAAATCCTGTGAGTGTTCCTATCGTGTCAATTTCATGATGTAAAGTGTTTTTCAAGATAAGCAGTCATCAATAATGCCGAAATCGTTCATGTACACTTAAATGTTGGTGCACATGCAATGCACGTGCAAAAATACGTCATTACGCAATACGCCGAATGCACCAAGTTTAGCCACAATACCGCTAAATTAAACTAACTATCAGCTGCATCTACTAAAAATGTATCGGTATGCGAAATCTCACTTGAATATACCAATTTTTGACACTACAGGACTGAAATATCTAAGTGGCGGGTTAGCACTTTTGGGTAGTGTAGATGAACTTGTTTGTTTCATGGTGCAGGAATATTTTTCGTAAATAGATGATCCCCCAAGGGAAAGGGGTGTTCAAGATTATCATTTCATTGTGTGTATTTCTTGATATTTTCTTTTTATTTCCGTGAATTGTAGATTTTCTGACACACAATTGTTGCCTTGGATTATACCAAATATCTTAATTTTAAAGCTACGCTAAATATGAAAAAATAGCAAATATCGGATACTGATAGCCATCGGGAACTGATCGCCGACCAGTACCGTAATCCTAGTCACTGCCAATTTGCCTTAAGGTTCATTTGAACAGAAAAAAGTGTGTATTTTTCTTCAATGAATTACATACCTTTTTTACAGAATAACCCCGAAGTATCATACACCGTTTTGTTGCTTAAAGTTCACACTATCTATCTGTCTGAATATTTTTCCTGTACCTCATTGTTATCAAAATATATTTGTAAAAGATAATAATATAATTGGTATACACTTTTCAAAATGTCAGTCACTGTTATTTGTTGATAAAATATTAGAAAAAATAGACAAATCAGTTGTCAGAGATTTGATCAAGGTCATGCCAGCCCTTTTTAAAAAATTTAAATGGTTTAAATGCATTTATTTTGAACAAATAAATACATCAACATGACTTGCAATCAATGATACATGTATGTGTGTAGAACTACTTTTGATAAATCTTAAATATTTTAGGGTATGGTGGGCCTGATGAACCAGATAGTTATTGGTTTGTAATATATACGCCACATATCTGATTAAATCGGGTAATATTGACTTAAAACTCAATTAATTAAATATTTTTAAGTTAATAATTGAAGAACACAACTTTAAAACGTATTTTGGAAACATTATTTCAAACATTAGTTTTTCTGACTTTAATAAACATATTTTAATCAGACCAACATTGTTCATACAAAAGAAAAGGCGTTTTTATCTTTCGTCGTACTGGTCTATAACATATTTTTGTGTGTCAGTTAGCCTTTTTTCTTTTAAGAATGGTACTTTACTATAGTTGATCTTTGTATGAGTTAAAAAGTTAATAAATAACGCAAAACACTACTAGCAGACGATAACCAAATATGGCAGTAAACTTACACCATACGTAAACTTACTGGTGTGTTGAAACTTTAGCACGTGAATTTCGTGGGGATTTGACAGGAGTGTACTGAATCGATTTTTACTAATTAAACACGATCACACAACGATATATACAATCGGATTACGAAACAATGGATGCAATTATTATACGTACATAATAAACACTTAGGATTGCTTTAAAAGACATATTTCGTTCGAAATTTAGATAAAATAAAGTTTGACAGGAACCGCATAACACAGTTCCTGTTATCCATTGGCTAACATGTGCTAAATTTGCCGACATACGAAAATGCGGATATTGACTTTTATATTGGACTTAAATTAACTGGTAAGGATTTTTATATTTATCTATATCATCAATCATGAAGAACAACGCGTTGTGAACAATGCTTCATAACGTTTTCGCAGATAAACTGTCGCACTATTTTAAACCACCTTTGGCGCATGAATACATATTTGCTACACAGCGCGAAATTTGTAAACAAACTAGATTGCAGCTGCAGAAAATGCATATATTTCTCTATTACTATCATAAGATCGTTTGTGATGTTGATATAATACGAACCTAATAAAATGCATCATTACATTTGGTAATCGATTTTGTTGATTAATATTTTTCAAATACATGTATCAGTACGTTTTCTTCGGTGACAAGGGGGTTCAAATATGGCGACCTCCTTGTTGAAGAAATCAGTGGACATGACGCTGCTTCTCTCGTAAACGAAACGCCAACACTTATTTTCAAGCCTGGCATGCCCTTGCGACGATCGATTTTAAAGCATATACAGCGGTTCGTTTTATAGAATGCAATAATAATAACGTTCTACATTTTGAAAAAATGTTGTTGTTTTTCAGGTGAAAATCACATTTATTTTTGTGTTAACATTTAAAATAGGCGAACATTAGTCAAACAATCTCGACTTAGAGTATCCACTTCTAAGTCAAGACCCATTATGCGCTTTACTGATCAGTTTTTGAGTTTCATGAATTCTGTCTTTTACGCCAAATTAGAGCCATTTTCAGCATTGAACATGTAAAATATAATAAAAATAAACGAATGGTACAGAATACCTGTTAATATTGGTCCTTATAATCAATAAATCGATAAATAAATCAGCACGTGTAATTTCCGAAAATCCAAATGTAAACATAACTGTGAGTATCCGGTACGCGTATACCGCCCGTACAGCCCGTACAGATGAGCGCAACACGTGTGTGATTCATATGCTAACGTTGTGCGAATCGCTAAGCGAGCAGTAAAATTCATTTAACTTATCGTATTCTGTTCATTAGTCATTAACTATCAGTTTACAAGAAAAATCAGCTCGATTTGTCAACAATTCTTCGTTAATTTTTCGTTTTTAGTTTCACCCGAGCGAGCTCAGTGTAATTGGCTTCACGCGTACCAGTTTACATCACTGTGAAAACCAAATAGTGCCGAAGATCTCCCAGCATCCTCCATTGTTCTAGAAACTCATTCCATCGAGTATTCTGATTGGTCGATAGGGGAATGCGATCTGCATATCAACAACAAATAGCTGTGTAGTGGAATTTAAAAGTGCGACCTCGTCGTGTTAAAATTGTCGGACAAACGAACCGCTGAGTGTTTTATGGATGTTTTTGGTGCAGATAACGAGAAAAAGGGTTGATCTTCGTGGACATGCTATATATTTCATGGTATTTACAACTTTTCATTCACCTTTTCAAGTGCCGATAAAAATTTGATCGGCGCTACTTCCACATATATGACACTTTAGTCCACATCTGCGATGGAGATAAAGGTCAGAAATTAAAAAATCTCCTAGCAGATTGCCCCACATCTAGGCGAACATATGCCAAAATTAGCACCATGCTTACATGCTATGATTGTTTTCTTTAATAATTGATAAAATCAGATGGCATAAACCGCTTTGAACAGCTTTTTTCAAGTATGTGTTTTACAAGCATTTGGCCCACCCCACATGATCCTTAACTTTATATTGATTTTGAATGCTCCAAATCGGTCACCAAACAGCGACAAAGAATCGTGTCGCAAGACATCTAAGAAGGTTCGATTAGCACCCTAGTAAGTGAAACATAGTGTATCATACCGTGAAACATACGTAGGGTCTAACGTTAACATTATATATACTGTAGCACTACACCATTACACGACTACAGTTCAACTTACTTTCACTTTGCCTTTGGATTCTTTATCAACTTCTGTAGGTTTATCGACTTTGCCTTTGGATGCTTTGACATTGGAAAGCTTTTTAACATCTGATTCTCGTTTGTCATCTATACTTGAAATACCATGTTTCTTTTTATATTGATTGTTTTTACGCTTTTTATGTTCATCAGGTCTCATTTTATAAATGCTCACGTTTACGGGAAGGATTCTACCGGCGCACCGGTTTGTGTTAAAATACAGGTAAGAGACGTACATTCCTCTGAACGGGTTTGACTAAAATACGAACAGGAGCTTTTCCTATCTAGCTTCCTGGCTTTATCTAACAAAGGCCAAAGTAATTTATCAATTATGCTTGCTTTCTTTCGCTGACTGTTTATTTTAAAATATCGTCGAAAGATCGATCTATATCTATCAAGTAAATTATATAATGGAGCATACTCATGGACCGTATATATACCGTTAAACAATCTCAACTTTAAAGTGAGTAGCCCACTGATGGGATGAAAGTCAGAAATTATAAAAGAAATCTCCTAGCATACAGCCCCTCGTCTACCTGGCATAATGTAGCAATGTGATTAACACTTAACCGAATTTCTAATTGGCCACCCTAAAAAAGATTATATCATCTGATATAATTTATTATATCAATAAGTCTAAGACTGTATTATTTGTTAATTACACGCACTAATTTATCGATTTCCGGAAAGAAATGGCGTATTCATGTACAAAATCATCTATGCGTAACGCTTGGTGCGAAATCGCTTTTTTGCACGTTGGCGTCGTGCACAGCTTGGAATAATATCGTATTTGGTATGAATTTGTTCCCTGTTGATTGACTTTTCTTAAAATGCTATAATTTGTGAGAATGAGCAATGTGGAACGCGCTCATGACGTCAGATGCATGCATACTTTGAACGAATTAAAATTTCTGATTGGCCACGTGTTTTTATAAATTCGTTTTAAAAAATACTGTTAGAAGAATACAAATAATCGAAACCCCGATACTGACCAATTTTATTGATAGAAAACATGTTTCTCGCAGTAATTCGAGCTAAACACCAAGTTATTATAAATATCGCTTTTTCAAAATGACGTTTTGACGTACATGCATGTCTGGATTTTGGTGCTGGTACTCGTCATTCTAACGGCCTCAGCGCGCCCCATATTATTTATTCTCGCCAGTATCAATGCTTTTCATTAAGATGATCGGCAGAGAATACATTTTGACCAATTTCAAAAATCAAACATGTAGGGCACGTGAACCACGTGCACGTAAGTCATTTTGCATTAACTGTTCCGCATGGATGATTTTATACATGCATGTGTAATTTATTTCTTGAAATCGATAGATAAGTGCATGTAATGATAATAACCACAATTTTAGAAACATTTATTGGATTTATCGCATAATATAATATTCCATTGAGTGGCCAATTAGAAGTTCGGTCAAGTGTACACTACCCAAAAGTTCTAACCCGCCACCTTACAGTTTTCGTCGTAACTTTTTTTATTAAAGTATGTACTCTCATGACATTTTACACACGAATACTTGAATACAAGATGCAGTTAATTATAACGACAAACGGTGATGCACGCTGTCACATGCGTGTTATGTAATGAGGTATTTTTACCAATTCACAAAAATACCCAAACTGCTTGTGAAATTGTGCAGAAATCTACGCATGGAAAGCACGATGTCATAAACATTTTGGCCTAACTGATCCCTGCCCTCGACGAAAAACACGTTAGATGCCGTGATTGACTCCAGACAAACTCGGTTGAAGAGTAACAAACTTCGAACAAAATAAGAAAAAGGCCTTGTCAAAAAGGTTGTTTTTGCAAAATCACTCTTGTATCAAAAACCGAAGTTTACTGTTTATAAAAAACGAAGATAACCACCAAAACTACAAAAACAAACCAAAATATAAAAAATAAGTTTGTAAAATTAAAAAAGGGCCGCAACTCTACTCGAGCTCATAACCTTCCGACAGGTCTGTCGCGTTCTTTGTGTGCCAAACTCAGCATGTAATGTGTTTTTCGCGTAGGAAATTCATTATTTTTATCAAATCCGTTCATAAACACGTGTTTTTCGTTGCGCATTTCTTACACGTGTAAACATGCTATATTACGTAACAGGTCTAATATTGTGAATTCAATCGCAAATTGGCCAAAAATCAACACATAATTGGCTTTAAAACATCTTTATTCGTCTGTATGTGATATTCCTGCTAATAAATCCATTATCAAAAAAGTATTTTAAAAAAAGAAACATTGACACCTACGAATTATGTTCAAGTGATTTTTCGAAGTCCCCTGAGTTTTCCTCTCGAATAAATTTCAGAATAAAAAGTGTTTTTCGAGATAAGCAGTCATCAACAATGCAGAATTCGTTCATGCGCACGTAAATGTTTGTGCACACGCATCGCAGGTGCAAAAATGCGTTATTACGCAATACGCCGATATGTACTGAGTTAAGCCACAATATCGCCAAAACAAATTGATGATCAGCTGCAACTACTAAACATGTATCAGTATGTGAAATTTCACATGAATATATCAATTTTTGACACTACAGGAATGAAATATATAAGTGGCGGGTTAGCACTTTTGGATATTGTATATTGTAATTGAGTGAGTACCCTTTTCAGCACTTTGACACAAAAAATGACAGTTGCTAATGTTATACGAGGGTCAGTAAAAAATAACTGAGAGTTGTTAAATTGAGTTTATCTTCTTTATATATATGTTGAAGGAACTAATCAACTATAATTAAGTATATCTAATCAATCATTATATTACAAAGTAAAACTAGTTTAGGTTTGTAAATGTTCGATAGAATATAATAGAATAGAATATATTTTAACGTTTATGATTTCATAGAAACGAACACGTTTGTTCTACTAACTTTAATTTACTTTAATTTCAGCCCCAAGTAATTAATTCATATAATTCATATTTCGCTGGCTTAGAACGAGAAGGTCGTAAGTGTCACTTATCGGGGTGAAGGGAATAATCCAAACATCAGCATAATACTTTCAAGGATCGAAAATAAGCACGAAAGCTTTTCAAAATGAGGTATAATTTCTGGCCACGGTAGGAAAACATTATTTTTCAAAATATTTATAACATCAATTAATTTTGTGAACTAAAAATTCATCAGTATTTAGTAACTTAAACACCAATAAAATGCTTTGGGTATTTCATATCATATCTAAGTGGCAGACTATAGTATACACCGTTCAACCCGATTCATAGAAATCAGATGGCACTACGGAAACAGCTGTCAGTGGTTATGAAC
Source organism: Spisula subtruncata (assembly GCA_963678985.1). Classification (NCBI taxonomy): domain Eukaryota; kingdom Metazoa; phylum Mollusca; class Bivalvia; order Venerida; family Mactridae; genus Spisula; species Spisula subtruncata. The sequence goes on from OY787661.1 coordinate 26,181,745, forward strand.
TTGCTTGTTTTTATATTCCTTTTGCAGATGGTATTAGTATAACTGAATAAAATATATATCTTTTTGGGGTCGAAGTTTTAAATATTGCGTTTTCGTAAAAAATCGCACCCATTTTCCGTGATTTCTCCATGAATAATTCACGGTTTTGCTCAGAACGTTGAGTACTGATACCGCTTTGAACTGCGAATAAAAGTGTCCAGTTTGTTTTGTTGTGACCCTCCAAAATTTAATTTTAATTAATAAAATTTAAATTAAATTTAATAAATCAACATCGATATACTAGTATCACAAACCAACGGAACAATAAACAATCAGTTCGATCAGCGAGCCTCAAGCGGAATCTTTGGATGAGGCAATACGGACAAGACTCAATTCCATATTGTCAACACTGGAACCCGAATCAGCAGTACAAGGCACCAAATGAATACTATCCAGCACCCCAGAGATACTGGCCAGAAACCCAATGGATACCTGTAATGTGACAAGGACCGGTATACTAATCTAGACTATTCAGCACCATCAAAAGGACATACTCAATCCAAACTTAGTGTAAGTTTTCAATAACTGAAACTTGAACTCTAAAAAAGCTTTTATAATCAAGTGTTAAACATTGGAATAAACTACAAATTTAATGCACAATACATCCATGGACAATTAGTTTCTATATTTGTGTCATTATTTAAGGTGAATATTCATATATTTCGTTATTACAATGCAAAATACACAAACACTTAATTTTACTATTTAAATGACATTACCTTATTCACTGGACTTTCATAATTATAATTCATACATTTTTCGTAATAATATGATGTTGTATACTATACAATATAAGAGACACCTGCTTTACGCAGTGCAAACCTAAACATATGATTTATGTGTCAGTATGAACACTATTACTTATAAATTCAATTCTCAATTGATTTAACTATTGTTTTGTGCATATATGTATTCTTGTAAATTTCTGTATATATTATATTTCATGTTAATGTGGACCATATTGAAAATTGGTCTAGAACCAAATATGTTATCCACTATAAATAAAGTCGTTATTATTATTATTATTATTATTAATTTAAAATCAAGCAATTCTTACGCCCGCTAGTTTTTGCTCATAAACACTGACAGCTGTATTCGTAGTGCCATCTGATTTCTATAATATTCTACAGATAAGTATATTTCTGAGAGAGTGCATTCACTGCGGTATAACGTACACCGGATATTGCTAGCAAGATGAGTAATATTATCAATTTTCGCGACATTCTAGTGTTGACAAGGGTAAGTTCAGAGATGATTTTTAGTTTTTCTGAGTGTGTTTAATGTACATTTTATACAAAACTATCTCCTCCATAAATTTTCCTAGCCTGTGCAACTGGGTAAATTGCCAGGAAACTCTTAAAAGGGTGATTAAAATACCAAAATCGTATCGTTACTCACGCAGAAAGTAAGCTCGATCTGTCGAAATTACATGTTTTTGTTTATATTTTTCGTTAAAATACCCAACTTGAATCGAGCGAATAGACATTCTTGTTACAAAGATTATATTGCAAATGTAGTATCCGAAACTAATCGAAAATGACGGTGCATTGCAAGAATAAATGCAGTTGTTAGTGTACAGAGTATTGCTATATAGTTGCTCTCTGGTGTACGGAGTATTGCTGTATCGTGTACAGAGTATTGCTTTTACTTGCAGTGACTATTTGGCACTCAAATTGAATAAATACAAGGTATAATCAGCGTTATTTTGTAATAATAACTTATATTATATAGATATGTACCTATTTAGATTGGATTGTATTGACTACATGAATTGACTACATGAAGCAATTAATGTAACAAGCTAATCCTAGCTCCAAGTCCTCCCTTAATTTTATGGGAAACTTCTATAAGTAACTGTGTATTTCACATACAGTAAAGGGTCATAGCTGAGCAATTGCGTTAGACAAACACAAAACTACTACAATGCCCAATACTTTGAATTAGCAACGTTGAATTTAAATCATATCAAAGGAACCTCATTGCAGCATCTGGAATAGTTGAGAGATTATAAAATAAACCTTGGTGTGTGTTTTTATGGATGTGAATGCCCTTATTTGCCATTTAAGCATGACTCTCAAAGAATTGCATACTAGTATATCCAGGCTAAATATCATACTTGTACTACTCACAAGAACACTTCATGCATAAAATTCAGCATTCTATATTGTTAATCGCATTCATCTGCCTGACGGTTTTCACATAATCATTTAAGAATATTCTTATCATATCGTATAACCCATAAGACATGACTTTATTGGTGAGCAGACGTAATAATATGATAAATCTGTCCATTTACATACTTTATTTACTCAGTTTATTAAGCCATACTCTCCGTACACTAACGTTGAGCTTATGTGCAATACTCTGTACACTAAACAGCAATACTCTGTACACGCACGCATATCTGTTTTGGGGTGTATCTTAGTTGTTTTTCGAACAATATTTATGAAATTTGGTCACAACATTTTGGGGTTTAATATAAACAAAATGGCCAGTTCAAAAAATCTACAATTTGGTAATACAGCCGTTCCAGAAGCTTGTAAAGTACTACTGTCAATATTTGCGAGTGAGTAACGGCATACTGCTGGTACATTTTAACCTTCTTTGAATATCTGATATACGATAGTGTGCTATAAAGTTACAAAAATGACAAAAAAAGAAGTTAAAACTTCATTGAGATATGCATTAGAAGTCAGTAATTTGGAAAATCTTTTCTCTAAACTCACCCAGGTCCTTAAAATTGATAATATTACTCACGTTACAAGCAATATCCGGTGTACGTTATACCGCAATGGTATTGAGGACACGAGAAAAAACACAATACATCAGTAATCACTAGCAGTATTTTCTATATCATGAGGTCATAATAATTGTTACAGTACAACATTCACAGAATATTGAGTACGGGCGAGTACGGATTACACCAGGGAACCCGATTACATTCACAGAGCAATCCATTGTAGAAAAATATCTCTAAACAATGTTCAATATTTGCAGGCTCCAAAGAAGGGATGTGGGTCTATTGAGGTTGTGAATGTCAATTGAAATATTTATATGAAACTCGATCGTCCAGAGGCGCGCTTAATATATATCCAAACCTCGTTGTTTATTATAAATTTATATCACAACTCGTGATAGATCCTCTAGATATATAAATCAAAGACTGTGATTTAAATAGCGCGCGGAAAATGTAAATTTCTGAGGGAGACAACCTCAATTAACACGAGTTGTCCACGTTATTGATAAAAATTTGTTTTGATCACGTGACAGGAACGAGCTGCATTTTGTTATCGCTGAAATTTTATCTACTGTGGTTTCTATATAAGTCATAAGTCTTATCAATAATTCGGGAAATGAAAAACATTTTGTGTGGCTTCCATGGATTATCCAGCCATGCATGGGTAAGGAATCATTTATCGTCTACCCGCCACTCTTTCATTGAATATGGAATGTTAACCTAGTTTATTTATAGTTAAATGTGCGGAGACAACAGATCGATACTGCAGTGACTGAGCACTCGTTTATCGAGATATCCAGACATCGATACTGATAACGTTCAATGTCTGCACGTATTTGCATGTATTTGATGACCGAAAATGTAAAAACGCAAACCAATTTAATATTAATTACGTTATATGTCAGGTCATGTGAGACGTGTGTTATAATCTTACTACTTGAATATACAGCTGGCTAACTATTTCAGCGGAGTGTATCTATCTTTCAACCGCTTACATATACTACAACACACAGGGATACTATACTACATGTATTATTTGAGGATTATTGTTATCAATACGGGTGATGTATGGCAGGTATTAAATTCTGGTAATTTGCGCATTAAACAAACTTGTATAATACGCATGTGGCCAGGCGCGTAGCTACCTTTATGCGAGTACGCGGCTGAATCCACATGATTCTGACAAACGAATGATGGACCTTCTTTTACAACCATTCGAGTTACAACCATTCCGGTACATGGGCGTTGTCTAATAAATGGGCGGAGCTATTAATACATATTCATAACATGGGCTATTTTGTAGGCATGAGACATATTGTTCTCTGCGTTACACCGTATAGCCGAGAACCACTGTCTCAACACGGGCGTGGCCAAAACTGGTTTTGGTCAAGTTTTGTGGGTATAAAAGGTGATGTAAATCACCGGAGCGGTCTAGATGATACAGATACGTGCAAAGAGATGGACCACAGGAAACTACTCTTCACAAACTAATGTGTCAGGTATGCTTGCGTTCTCTGGAAGACCTGAGATCCGATGCAAGGCTTTGGCCCAATCATAAAAGCTCGGCCATTTCCGTTTGTCTCCGGTAAATACACGGAGATAGACGGACTGACCGATGGACAGAATACCGTTTTGTCTATTTGCCTGTAATTAAAAATGATACATGATCCTTTCTCCGAAATACAAATAAAAGAAACGAATTAAACAGAAGCTGACATGACTGAGTTTGTAATGTTTTAAAACTATAACCAAAGGGCATAAAACATGCGAGTATGTTCAAAGACTGGGAAGTTTTCTTAGAACAAGATTTTGGAGGAATACCAATGGCGATTTCGGTTAAAATCCATACCGACGAATACGTCGCATATAAATCACTAATAGTGGGCTTGAAAAATCAACAACATACTAGAATATATTTTCCAGACAAAGATATATGTATATCAACGAGAGAAATTTGAAATTGGGAGGTAGGTACAAATAAAAGAAAACATACATGATAGTTTAGTGGCTATATAATATCAAACTGCATTTGTACATATAAATATGACACTTATTGGTTACTTTAATAAAATAGCCAAACTAATTTGATGTCATTCAAGAACCTGTATACAAGACGGCAGCAACAAATCAAGTACACTTTATACAATGTGCAGTTACCATTCAAGTACCCTGCATACAATATCAGTACCCTGACTGCAATATGACAGTAACAATTCCGGTACCCTGACTGTAATATAACAGTAACTATTCCGGTACCCTGACTGCAATATGACAGTAACCGCTTCAGCACCAAGATTGTAATATGACAGTAACCATTTCGGTACCCTGACAGCAATATGACAGCAACCACTTCAGCACAAAGATTGTAATATGACAGTAACCGCTTCAGCACCAAGATTGTGATATTAAATTAACCATTCCAGTACCCTGAATGTGATATGACAGTAACCATTCCAGTACCGTGACTGTAATATGACATTAACCATTCCAGTACCAAGACTATAATATGACAGTAACGATTCCAGTACCAAGACTGTAATATAACAGTAACCATTCAACTACCCGACTGTAATATGACAGTAACCATTCCAGTATCAAGACTGTAATTTGACAGTTACCGTTCCAGTACTCTGACTGTAATATGACAGTAACCATTCCAGTACCACGACTGTAATATGACAGTGACCGTTCCAGTACCCAAACTGTAATATGACAGTAACCGTTCAAGTACCCTGACTGTAATATGACAGTAACTATTCCAGTACCCTGACTGTAATATGACAGCAACCATTCCAGTACCCTGACTGTAATATGACAGTAACTATTCCAGTTCGCAGACTGTAATATGACAGTAACCAATCCGGTACCCTGACTGTAATATGACAGTGACCATTCCAGTACCAAGACTGTATTATGACAGTGACCATTCAAGTACCCTGACTGTAATATGACATTAACCATTCCAGTACGCAGACTGTAATATGACAGAAACCATTCCGGTACCCTGACTGTAATATGACAGTAACCATTCCAGTACCAAGACTGTATTATGACAGTGACCATTCAAGTACCCTGACTGTAATATGACATAAACCATTCCAGTACGCAGACTGTAATATGACAGTAACCATTCCGGTACCAAGATTGTAATATGACAGTAACCATTCCAGTACCCTGACTGTAATATGACATTAATCATTCCGGTACCAAGACTGTCATACCACAGTGACCATTCAAGTACCCTGACTGTAATATGACATTAACCATTCCAGTACGCAGACTGTAATATGACAGTAACCATTCAAGTACCGTGACTGTAATATGACATTTACCATTCCAGTATCCAGACTGTGATATGACAGTAACTATTCCAGTACGCAGACTGTAATATGACAGTAACCATTCCGGTACCAAGACTGTAATATGACAGTACCCATTCCAGTACCATGACTGTAATATGATATTAACCATTCCGGTACCAAGACTGTAATATGACAGTACACATTCCGGTACCAAGACTGTAATATGACAGTGACCATTCCAGTACCCTGACTGTAATATGACATTAACCATTCCAGTACCCTGACTGTAATATGACAATAACCATTCCAGTACGCAAACTGTAATATGACAGGAGCCACTCAAGTACCCTGACTGTAATATGACAGTAACCAGTCCAGTGCCAAGACTGTAATATGACAGTACCCATTCAGGTACCAAGACTGTAATATGACACATAACCATTTCAGTACCCTGACTGTAATATGACAGTGACCATTCAAGTACCCTGACTGTAATATGACAGTTACCATTCCAGTACGCAGACTGTAATATGACATTAACCATTACAGTACGCAGACTGTAATGTGACATAAACCATTCCGATACGCAGACTGTGATATGACTGTAACCATTCCGGTACCATGACTGTAATATGACAGTGACCATTGAAGTACCCTGACTGTAATATGACATTAACCATTCCAGTACGCAGACTGTAATATGACAGTAACCATTCCAGTTCTAAGACTTAATATGACAGGAGCCATTCAAGTACCCTGACTGTAATATGACAGTAACCAATCCAGTAACAAGACTGTAATATGACAGTTACCGTTCCAGTACCCTGACTGAAATGTGACAGAAACCATTCCGGTACCCTGACTGTAATATGTCAGTAATCGTTCCGGTACCAAGACTGTAATATGACAGTAACCATTCAAGTACCCTGACTGTAATATGGCATTAACCATTCCAGTACCCTGACTGTAATATGACATTAACCATTCAAGTACCCTGACTGTAATATGACAGTAACCATTCAAGTACCGTGAATGTAATATAAAATTAACCATTCCAGTATCCACTCTGTGATATGACAGTAACTATTCCAGTACGCAGACTGTAATATGACAGTAACCATTCCGGTACCAAGACTGTAATATGACAGTAACCATTCCAGTACCAAGACTGTAATATGACAGTAACCATTCCGGTACCAAGACTGTAATATGACAGTAACCATTCCAGTACGCAGACTGTGATATGACAGTAACCATTCCAGTACCAAGACTGTAATATGACATTAACCATTCCAGTACCCTGACTGTAATATGACAGTAACCATTCCGATACCCAGACTGTAAAATGACAGTAACCATTCCAGTACCAAGACTGTAATATGACATTAACCATTCCGGTACCCTGACTGTAATAGACTGTAATATGACAGTGACCATTCCAGTACCATGACTGTAATATGACATTAACCAATCCAAAACCCTGACTGTAATATGACAGGAGCCATTCAAGTACCCTGACTGTAATACGACAGTAGCCAGTCCAGTACCAAGATTGTAATATGACAGTACCCATTCAGGTACCAAGGCTGTAATGTGACACATAACCATTTCAGTACCCTGACTGTAATATGACAGTGACCATTCAAGTACCCTGACTGTAATATGACAGTAACCATTCCAGTACGCAGACTGTAATATGACATTAACCTTTCCAGCACGCAGACTGTAATATGACATAAACCATTCCGGTACCAAGACTGTAATATGACATTAACCATTCCAGTACCCTGACTGTAATATGACAATAACCATTCCAGTACGCATACTGTAATATGACAGGAGCCATTCAAGTACCCTGACTGTAATATGACAGTAACCAATCCAGTACCAAGACTGTAATATGAAAGTGACCGTTCCAGTACCCTGACTGAAATATGACAGTAACCATTCCGGTACCCTGACTGTAATTTGTCAGTAACCGTTCCGGTACCAAGACTGTAATGTGACATTAACCATTCAAGTACCCAGACTGTTATATGACATTAACCATTCAAGTACCCTGACTGTAATATGACACTAACAATTCAAGTTTCCAGACTGTGATATGACACTGACCAATCAAGTATCCAGACTGTGATTTGACATTAACCATTCCAGTACGCAGACTGTAATATGACAGTAACCATTCCAGTACTAAGACTGTAATATGACATGGTTACTCTCATGTTATAGCCAGGGTACTGGAATGGTTAATGTCATATTTCAGTATTGATACTGGAATGATTAATGTCAGGTTACAATCTTGGTACTGGAATGTTTAATGTCATGTTCCAGTCCTGGTACTGGAATGGTTAATGTCATATTACAGTCAGGGTACTGGAATGGTTAATGTCATGTTATTGTCTTGGTACTGAAATGGTTAATGTTATGTTCCAGACTCGATACTGGAATGATTAATGTCATTTCCAGTCTTGGTACTGGAATGGTTAATGTCATATTTCAGTCTAGGTACTGGAATTGTTAATGCCATATTCCAGTCTGGGTACTGTAATGGTTACTGTCAGGCTACAGTCTTGGTACTTGAATGGTAAGGTCATATTATTGTCCTGGTACTGGAATGGTTAATGTCATAATACAGTCTGGGTACTGGAATGGTTAATGTCATGTTCCAGTCTTGATACTGGAATGATTTATGTCATATTATTGTCTTGGTACTGGAATGATTAATGTCATATTATTGTCTTGGTACTGGAATGATTAATGTCATATTACTGTTTTGGTACTGAACTTGTTAAGGTCATGTTCTAGTCTTGGTATTGGAATGGTTAATGTTATGTTTTTGTCTTGATACAGGAATGATTAATGCCATATTACAGTCTGGGAACTGAAATGATTACTCCAATATTATAGCCAGGGTACTTGAATGGTGACTCCCATATTATAGCCACGGTATTGGAATGGTTACTCCCATATTATAGCCAGGGTACTGGAATAGTTACTCCCATATTATAGCCAGGGTACTGGAATGGTTACTCCCACTTTATAGCCAGGGTACTGAAATGGTTACACCCACATTATATCCATCTTACTGGAATGGTTGCTCCCATATTATAGCCAGGGTACTGGAATGGTTATTCCCATATTGTAGCTAGGGTACTGGAATGGTTACTCCCATATTGTAGCCTGGGTACTGGAATTGTTACTTCCATATTATAGCCAGAGTACTTGAATGGTTACTCCCATATTGAAGACAGGGTACTGGAATGGTACTCCCGTATTATAGCCATGGTAATTGAATGGATACTCCCATATTGTAACAAGGGTATTTGAATGGTTACTGTGATATTGTAGCCAATGTACTTAAAAAGTTACTGTCATATTGTAGCGAGGGTACTGAAATGGTTAATCCCATATTATAGCCAGGGTACTGGAATGGTTACTCCCACATTATCGCCAGGGTACTGGAATGGTTACTCCCACATTATATCCATGATACTGGAATGGTTACTCCCATAATGTAGCCATAGTACTGGAAAGGTTACTCCCATAATGTAGCCAGGGTACTGGAATGGTTACTCCCATATTATAGCCACGGTACTGGAATGGTTACTCCCATAATGTAGCCACGGTACAGGAATGGTTACTCCCATATTAATGCCTAGGTACTGGAATTGTTACTCCCATATTGTAATAAGGGTACTTGAATTGTTACTCCCATATTGTAGCCAGGGTACTGGAATGGTTCCTCCTATATTATAGCCAGGGTACTGGAATGGTTACTCCCATAGTGTACCCAGGGTACTGGAATTGTTACACCCATAATGTAGCCGGGGTACTGGAATGGTTACACCCATATTATAGCCACGGTACTGGAATGGTTACTTCCATATTGTAGCTAGGGTACTGGAACGGTTACTCCCATATTTCAGCCTGTGTACTGAAATGGTTACTCCCATATAATGACCAGGGTACTGGAATGGTAACTCCCATAATGTTGCCAGGGTACTGGAATCGTTACTCCCATGTTATAGCCAGGGTACAGGAATGGTTACTCCCATATCATAGCCAGGGTACTTTAATGGTTTCCCAATAATGTAGCCAGGGTACTGGAATGGTTACTCACGTATTATAACCAGGGTACTGGAATGGTTACTCCCATATTGTGGCCAGGGTACTGGAATGGTAACTCCCATATTGTAGCCAGGTACTGGAATGATTATTCCCATATTATAGCCACGGTACTAGAATGGTTACTCCCATATTGTTGCCATGGTACTAGAATGGTTACTCCTATATTGTAGCCGCTGTACTAGAATGGTTACTCCCGTATTGTAGCCAGGGAACTGGAATGGTTACTCTCATATTGTCTGCACGGTACTGGAATGGTTACTCCCATATTATAACCAGAGTTCTTGAATGGTTACTCCCATATTGTAGACAGGGTACTGGAATGGTTACTCCCATATTATAGCCATGGTACTTGAATGGATACTCCCATATTGTAACCAGGGTATTTGAATGGTTACTGTGATATTGTAGCCAATGTACTTAAATAGTTACTGTCATATTGTAGCCAGGGTTCAGGAATGGTTAATCCAATATTGTAGCCGGGTACTGGAATGGTTCCTCCCATATTATAGCCAGAGTACTGGAATGGTTATTCCCATATTGTAGCTAGGGTACTGGAATGGTTACTCCCATATTGTAGCCTGTGTACTGAAATGGTTACTCCCATATTATGACCAGGGTACTGGAATGGTCACTCCCATAATGTTGCCAGGGTACTGGAATGGGTACTCCCATGTTATAGCCAGGGTACAGGAATGGTTACGCCCATATTGTAGCCAGGGTACTGGAATGGTTACTCCCATATTATAGCAAGGGTACTTGAATGGTTACCCAATAATGTAGCCAGGGTACTGGAATGGTTACTCACATATTATAACCAGGGTACTGGAATGGTTACTCCCATATTATAGCCACGGTACTAGAATGGTTACTCACATATTGTAGCCATGGTACTAGAATGGTTACTCACATATTGTAGCCGCTGTACTAGAATGGTTTCTCCCGTATTGTAGCCAGGGAACTGGAATGGTTACTCCCATATTGTCTCCACGGTACTGGAATGGTTACTCCCATATTGTAGCCAGGGTACTGGAATGGTTACTCCCATATTGTAGACAGGGTACTGGAATGGTTACACCCATATTGTCTCCACGGTACTGGAATGGTTACTCCCATATTATAACCAGAGTTCTTGAATGGTTACTCCCATATTGTAGACAGGGTACTGGAATGGTTACTCCCATATTATAGCCATGGTACTTGAATGGATACTTCCATATTGTAACCTGGGTATTTCAATGGTTACTGTGATATTGTAGCCAATGTACTTAAATAGTTACTGTCATATTGTAGCCAGGGTTCAGGAATGGTTAATCCAATATTGTAGCCGGGTACTGGAATGGTCACTCACATATTATAGCCAGGGTACTTGAATGGTTACTCCCATATTATAGCCAGGGTACTGGAATGGTTACTCCCATAATGTAGCCACGGTACTGGAATGGTTATTCCCATATTATAGCCACTGTACTGGAATGGTTACTCCCATATTGTAGTCAGTGTACTTAAATTGTTACTCCCATATTCCAGCCAGGGTACTGGAATGGTTCCTTCTATATTATAGCCAGGGTACTGGAATGGTTACACCCATAATGTAGCCGGGGTACTGGAATTATTACTCCCATATTATAGCCACGGTACTGGAATGGTTGCTCCCATATTATAGCCAGGGTACTGATATTGTTACTCCCATATTGTAGCCAGGGTACTGGAATGGTTACTCCCATATTATGACCAGGGTACTAGAATGGTTACTCCCATATTGTAGTCAAGGTACTGGAATGGTTAGTTCCATATTATAGCCAGGATACTTGAATGGTTACTCACATAATGTAGCCAGGGTACTGGAATGGTAACTCACATATTATAACCAGAGTACTGGAATGGTTACTGCCATATTGTGGCCAGGGTACTGGAATGGTTACTCCCATATTGTAGCCAGGGTACTGGAATGGTTACTCCAATATTATAGCCACGGTACTAGAATGGTTGCTCCCATATTGTAGCCACGGTACTAGAATGGTTACTCACTTATTGTAGCCGCGGTACTAGAATGGTTACTCACATATTATAGCCACGGTACTAGAATGGTTACTCCCATATTTTAGCCGCGGTACTAGAATAATTACTCACATATTAATGCCGCGGTACTAGAATGGTTACTCCCATATTATAGACAGTGTACTTGAATGGTTACTCCGATATTGTAGCCAGGGAACTTGAATTGTTACTCCCATATTATAGACAGAGTACTAGCATGGTTACTGCCATATTGTAGACTGGGTACTGGAATGGTTACTCCCATTTTATAGCCATGTTACTTGAATGGACACTCCCATATTGTAACCAGGGTATTTGAATGGATACTCCGATATTGTAACCAATGTACTTACATAGTTATTGTCATATTGTAGCCAGGGTACTGGAATGGTTAATCCAATATTGTAGCCGGGTACTTAAATGGTTACTCGCATATTGTAGCCGCGGTACTGGAATGGTTACTCCCATATTGTAGCCAGGGTACTGGAATGGTTCCTTTCATATGATAGCCAGGGTACTGGAATGGTTATTCCCATATTGTAGCTAGGGTACTGGAATGGTTACTCCCATATTGTAGCCTGTGTACTGAAATTGTTACTCCCATATTATGACCAGGGTACTGGAATGGTAACTCCCATAATGTTGCCATGGTACTGGAATGGTTACTCCTATGTTATAGACAGGGTACAGGAATGGTTACCCCCATATTGTAGCCAGGGTCCTGGAATGGTTACTCCGATGTTATAGCCAGGGTACTTGAATGGTTACCCAATAATGTAGCCAGGGTACTGGAATGGTTACTCACATATTGTAGCCGCGGTACTAGAATGGTTACTCCCGTATTGTAGCCAGGGAACTGGAATGGTTACTCCTATATTGTCTCCACGGTACTAGAATGGTTACTTCCATATTATAACCAGAGTTCTTATATGGTTACTCCCATATTGTGGCCAGTGTACTGGAATAGTTACTCCCATATTGTAGCCAGGTACTGGAATGGTTACTCCCATATTATAGCCACGGTACTAGAATGGTTACTCTCATATTGTAGCCATGGTACTAGAATGGTTACTCCCATATTATAGCCAGGGTACTGATATTGTTACTCCCATATTGTAGCCAGGGTACTGAAATGGTTACTCCCATATTATGACCAGGGTACTAGAATGGTTACTCCCATATTGTAGTCAAGGTACTGGAATGGTTAGTGCCATATTATAGCCACGGTACTTGAATGGTTACTCACATAATGTAGCCAGGGTACTGGAATGGTTACTCACATATTATAACCAGAGTACTGGAATTGTTACTGCCATATTGTGGCCAGGGTACTGGAATGGTTACTCCCATATTGTAGCCAGGGTACTTAAATGGTTACTCCAATATTATAGCCACGGTACTAGAATGGTTGCTGCCATATTGTAGCCACGGTACTAGAATGGTTACTCACATATTGTAGCCGCGGTACTAGAATGGTTACTCACATATTATAGCCACGGTACTAGAATGGTTACTCCCATATTGTAGCCGCGGTACTAGAATAATTACTCACATATTAATGCCGCGGTACTAGAATGGTTACTCCCATATTATAGACAGTGTACTTGAATGGTTACTCCGATATTGTAGCCAGGGAACTTGAATTGTTACTCCCATATTATAGACAGAGTACTAGCATGGTTACTGCCATATTGTAGACAGGGTACTGGAATGGTTACTCCCATTTTATAGCCATGTTACTTGAATGGATACTCCCATATTGTAACCAGGGTATTTGAATGGATACTCCCATATTGTAACCAATGTACTTACATAGTTATTGTCATATTGTAGCCAGGGTACTGGAATGGTTAATCCAATATTGTAGCCGGGTACTTGAATGGTTACTCGCATATTGTAGCCGCGGTACTGGTATGGTTACTCCCATATTGTAGCCAGGGTACTGGAATGGTTCCTCCCATATTATAGCCAGGGTACTGGAATGGTTATTCCCATATTGTAGCTAGGGTACTGGAATGGTTACTCCCATATTGTAGCCTGTTTACTGAAATTGTAACTCCCATATTATGACCAGGGTACTGGAATGGTAACTCCCATAATGTTGCCATGGTACTGGAATGGTTACTCCTATGTTATAGACAGGGTACAGTAATGGTTACCCCCATATTGTAACCAGGGTCCTGGAATGGTTTCTCCGATATTATAGCCAGGGTACTTGAACGGTTACCCAATAATGTAGCCAGGGTACTGGAATGGTTACTCACATATTGTAGCCGCGGTACTAGAATGGTTACTCCCGTATTGTAGCCAGGGAACTGGAATGGTTACTCCTATATTGTCTCCACGGTACTAGAATGGTTACTTCCATATTATAACCAGAGTTCGTGAATGGTTACTCCCATATTGTGGCCAGTGTACTGGAATAGTTACTCCCATATTGTAGCCAGGTACTGGAATGGTAACTCCCATATTATAGCCACGGTACTAGAATGGTTACTCTCATATTGTAGCCATGGTACTAGAATGGTTACTCCCATATTGTAGCCGCGGTACTGGAATGGTTACTCCCATATTGTAGCCAGGGTACTGGAATGGTTCCTCCCATATTATAGCCAGGGTACTGGAATGGTTATTCCCATATTGTAGCTAGGGTACTGGAATGGTTACTCCCATATTTTAGCCTGTGTACTGAAATTGTTACTCCCATATTATGACCCTGGTACTGGAATGGTAACTCCCATAATGTTGCCATGGTACTGGAATGGTTACTCCCATGTTATAGACAGGGTACAGGAATGGTTACCCCCATATTGTAGCCAAGGTCCTGGAATGGTTACTCCGATATTATAGCCAGGGTACTTGAATGGTTACCCAATAATGTAGCCAGGGTACTGGAATGGTTACTCACATATTGTAGCCGCGGTACTAGAATGGTTACTCCCGTATTGTAGCCAGGGAACTGGAATGGTTACTCCCATATTGTCTCCACGGTACTGGAATGGTTTCTCCCATATTATAACCAGAGTTCTTGAATGGTTACTCCCATATTGTGGCCAGTGTACTGGAATAGTTACTCCCATATTGTAACCAGGTACTGGAATGGTTACTCCCATATTATAGCCACGGTACTAGAATGGTTACTCTCATATTGTAGCCATGGTACTAGAATGGTTACTCACATATTGTAGCCGCGGTACTAGAATGGTTACTCCCGTATTGTAGCCAGGGAACTGGAATGGTTACTCCCATATTGTCTCCACGGTACTAGAATGGTTACTCCCATATTATAGACAGAGTACTTGAATGGTTACTCCCATATTGTAGCCATGGTACTAGAATGGTTACTCCCATATTGTAGCCATGGTACTAGAATGGTTACTCACATATTGTAGCCGCTGTACTAGAATGGTTACTCCCGTATTGTAGCCGCGGTACTGGAATGGTTATTCCCATATTATAACCAGAGTTCTTGAATGGTTACTCCCATATTGTAGACAGGGTACTGGAATGGTTACTCACATCTTGTAGCCGCGGTACTAGAATGGTTACTCCCGTATTATAGCCAGGGAACTGGAATGGTTACTCCCATATTGTCTCCACGGTACTAGAATGGTTACTCCCATATTATAGACAGAGTACTTGAATGGTTACTCCCATATTGTAGCCATGGTAC
Source organism: Spisula subtruncata (assembly GCA_963678985.1). Classification (NCBI taxonomy): domain Eukaryota; kingdom Metazoa; phylum Mollusca; class Bivalvia; order Venerida; family Mactridae; genus Spisula; species Spisula subtruncata. The sequence continues at coordinate 26,197,664 of OY787661.1, forward strand.
TAGAATGGTTACTCCCATATTGTAGCCATGGTACTAGAATGGTTACTCACATATTGTAGCCGCTGTACTAGAATGGTTACTCCCGTATTGTAGCCGCGGTACGGGAATGGTTATTCCCATATTATAACCAGAGTTCTTGAATGGTTACTCCCATATTGTAGACAGGGTACTGGAATGGTGACTCCCATATTATAGCCATGGTACTTGAATGGATACTCCCATATTGTAACCAGGGTATTTGAATGGTTACTGTGATATTGTAGCCAATGTACTTAAATCGTTACTGTCATATTGTAGCCAGGGTTCTGGAATGGTTAATCCAATATTGTAGCCGGGTACTGATATGTTTACTCACATATTATAGCCAGGGTACCGGAATGGTTACACCCACATTATAGCCAGGGTACTGGAATGGTTACTCCCACATTATATCCATCTTACTGGAATGGTTACTCCTATAATGTAGCCATAGTACTGGAATGGTTACTCCCATAATGTAGCCAGGGTACTGGAATGGTTACTCCCATATTATAGCCAGGGTACTGGAATGGTTACTCCCATAATGTAGCCACGGTACTGGAATGGTTACTACCATATTATAGCCACGGTACTGGAATGGTTACCCCCATATTGTAGTCAGTGTACTTAAATTGTTACTCCCATATTGTAGCCAGGGTACTGGAATGTTTTCTTCTATATTATAGCCAGGGTTATGGAATGATTACTCCCATAATCTACCCAGGGTACCGGAATGGTTACCCCCATAATGTTGCCGGGGTACTGGAATTATTACTCCCATATTATAGCCACGGTACTGGAATGGTTGCTCCCATATTATAGCCATGGTACTAGAATTGTTACTCCCATATTGTAGCTAGGGTACTGGAATGGTTACTCTCGTATTGTAGCCAGGGTACAGGAATAGTTACTCCCATATTATGACCAGGGTACTAGAATGGTTACTCATATTGTAGTCAAGGTACTGGAATGGTTACTTCCATATTATAGCCAGGGTACTTGAATGGTTACTCCCACATTATATCCATCTTACTGGAATGGTTACTCCTATAATGTAGCCATAGTACTGTTATGGTTACTCCCATAATGTAGCCAGGGTACTGGAATGGTTACTCCCATATTATAGCCAGGGTACTGGAATGGTTACTCCCATAATGTAGCCACGGTACTGGAATGGTTACTCCCATATTATAGCCACGGTACTGGAATGGTTACCCCCATATTGTAGTCAGTGTACTTAAATTGTTACTCCCATATTGTAGCCAGGGTACTGGAATGTTTTCTTTTATATTATAGCCAGGGTACTGGAATGATTACTCCCATAATCTGCCCAGGGTACTGGAATGGTTACCCCCATAATGTTGCCGGGGTACTGGAATTATAACTCCCATATTATAGCCACGGTACTGGAATTGTTACTCCCATATTGTAGCTAGGGTACTGGAATGGTTACTTCCGTATTGTAGCCAGGGTACAGGAATGGTTACTCCCATATTATGACCAGGGTACTAGAATGGTTACTCCCATATTGTAGTCAAGGTACTGGAATGGTTACTTCCATATTAAAGCCAGGGTACTTGAATGGTTACTTCCATAATGTAGCCAGGGTACTTGAACGGTTACTCCCATATTGTAGCCAGGGTACTAGAATGGTTACTCACATATTGTAGCCGCGGTACTAGAATGGTTACTCCCATATTATAGACAGAGTACTTGAATGGTTACTCCCATATTGTAGCCAGGGATGGGAATGGTTACTCCCATATTGTCGCCAGGGTACTGGAATGGTAACTCACATATTATAACCAGGGTACTGGAATGGTTACTGCCGTATTGTGGCCAGGTTACTGGAATGGTAACTCCCATATTGTAGCCAGGGTACTGGAATGGTTACTCCTATATCATAGCCACGGTACTAGAATGGTTGCTCCCATATTGTAGCCACGGTACTAGAATGGTGACTCACATATTATAGCCACGGTACTAGAATGGTTACTCCCATATTGTAGCCACGGTACTAGAATGGTTACTCACATATTGTAGCCACGGTACTAGAATGGTTGCTCCCATATTGTAGCCACGGTACTAGAATGGTTACTCCCATATTGTAGCCACGGTACTAGAATGGTTACTCACATATTGTAGCCACGGTACTAGAATGGTTACTCCCATATTGTAGCCACGGTACTAGAATGGTTACTCATATATTGTAGCCGCGGTACTAGAATGGTTACTCCCATATTATAGACAGTGTACTTGAATGGTTACTCCGATATTGTAGCCAGGTAACTGGAATGGTTATTCCCATATTATAGACAGAGTACTTGCATGGTTACTGCCATATTGTAGACAGGGTACTGGAATGGTTACTCCCATATTATAGCCATGGTACTTGAACGGATACTCCCATATTGTAACCAGGGTATTTGAATGGATACTCCCATATTGTAACCAATGTACTTAAATAGTTACTGTCATATTGTAGCCAGGGTACTGGAATGGTTAATCCAATATTGTAGCCGGGTACTTGAATGGTTACTCCCATATTGTAGCCAGGGTACTAGAATGGTTACTCTCATATTGTAGCCAGGGAACTGGAATGGTTACTCCCATATTGTCGCCACGGTATAAGAATGGTTACTCCCATATTATAGACAGAGTACTTGAATGGTTACTCCAATATTGTAGACAGGGTACTGGAATGGTGACTCCCATATTATAGCCATGGTACTTGAATGGATACTCCCATATTGTAACCAGGGTACAGGCACAGATCCAGGCAGTGGGCACGAGGGCGCGTGCCCCCCCCAGTTTGCTAAGATTTTTTTAAAATTTGAAAAAATAATAAAACAGTTATTGAACAGGCACACTTTATTTTGTTACTGAATGAAATGAAAGTAAATAACTTTAAATAAATATTACGTTTACTCGTTTGACTAGTCTACCGAAAATGAAGCAATACTCCATATTCCCACCGTAATCAAAGTTCGCGAGCAGTACTTCTTACGACGAGCCCAGATTGTTCATTATTGACAACATTCGTGTCACATTTGTGGTTACTTGTGACGACGACAACGTAACCACTGATGGCCGTTACACTGATTCACCGGGCCCAAAATAACCAAAGAATAATGAGTTGAAAACGACTGTTAAACCGTTATACAAACATGAAGGTGTGCAACATACATCATTTATTATTGTTTGAAATGTGTTTTTATTCTATGCTCTTTGAAGAATGTAATGACTTTGTTGATACTTAATGGGCACCTTTTAAAATATACGTCAAATGCTCCTGAAGGCCACAATTCGTGGGTGTAGGAGTGGTGGTGGTACTTTATGAAAAAGTATAAGATAAGCATTTTTGGTGCTCGCTTCGCTCGCATTTTTTAAAAAAGAAAATGTATATGTTTTAACGTAGCTGTTTTAACGTATAAATTATATATTTTGCTCTATCTCATTATATTATTTTTAGACTTGGTCATCATGGCACTGTTTTATCAAAACATTAACGGAAATCTTTAACTTACGCTCAAATTTAAATTCTTTATTATACTGTTACAACTGTAAAATGTGGATATTCGAGCTGTAATACTTATCAAGATCCAGTTAATGAAGTCTTACAGAAAATACCTGTCCCCAATATACAGCTGTTAAATAATTATAATGAATTTAAATTTGAACGTAAGTTAACGATTTCCGTAAGTACGTTGATAAAACGGTGCCCATATGCGGATCCAAGGGGGGCGGACCCGGCGTACGCCCGCCCACCCCTAAAATTGCCAAAATATAGTTTTGATGTGTATAGTTTCCTTATATGTAATTTGCTTTAAGAATAAGAATAAAATGTATTTTTTCATGCTCGCTCCGCTCGCAAAATAAACTTTAATCTATAAAAAAACGTTAGCAAATACCTGTTGACTAAAAATTGCCTCCAATTTTAAAATAGAAACTGTGAGACAAAGTTTGCACCAGTTTTGATATTACTTTTAAACCTATTAGGCTATATTTCCATGTTAAATATCCGCTTACTATTAATACACCTTCCGTTTTATGTTAAACCTCAGACTTCGTTCAATTGTGCAAGAAAAAATAAGATGGTTTACGAAATAAGGATTTAAATTAGCCTGGTTTTGTAAAAAAAATGATACTCTATTTACTAGCAAATAAGGTCTCTCAGACCACCAGAATGTACCAGATTGATCCTTCGTTTTGAAAAATTTCCCAGAAGAGCGAGCTCCCCTGTCCCCCTCCATTTGCAATATGATTCTAAATACCATTAATTTTGTAAAGCATTAAACTTTGATTCAGAAGAGATAACTTATATCAACTTTTTATATATTTTTTCCGTTTTTTTTAGTATTACTGTAATAAATTTTGATAATCGTAGAATCAAGAATAAGTGTACCAACTAGTATTTAAGAATGCACCAGAATCATCCATTGTTTTGAAATTTTTCCCCGGGGGAGTATGCCCCCACCCCCCATACTTACTAACTACATAATAATCTTCTTATAAATTGCCTCAATTGTGAACACTTACTGATATACACAACATGCATCGAACGCTGATAACAAAAAGACGTATTCCCCGTATCTAAAGAAAGTAGCCTACCCCTTGCAATTGCATTTCACACACATATTAAGCAATTGTCCCGGAGAATTCCCCGTGTCCCAAACAAGAATATGGGGATCCGACTCCGGACATACCTCGTGCCCCCCCCCCCACTCAGAAAATCCTGGATCCGGGCCTGGTGTATTTGAATGGTTACTCCCATATGGTAGCCAGGTACTTGAATGGTATCTCTATTGTTAGTGATACTTTTTTCGAATGATTTAAATAAATTACCATTGACTTAGTAGTACCCTTTTCATTCGGACACTCTGTTCAAAATAGTACCATATTAAATATATGTAGCTAAGCCCTTCAAGTATCCTCGGGATAGTAGTACATAGGCCATTAAATTATCTTAGCTATTCTAGCTAGTACCCGGTTGAATCATGTTCCCTCGCTATAACATTACCCTTGCCATTCAAGCATCTTGTGATAGTGTTATAACAAGTGTCCTTGCTATATAATAACATAAAATTTTAATGACCATAGCCATTTAGAATACCGTGACTACATCGGCGCCCGACTATATAATAATACCTTAGCCATTCTATGATTCTTGTGCCCTGACTATATTACAGTGTCCTAATAATTCTAGTTCACTCCTTGTAACAAAACCGGATCAATTTTATCGATAATCAATGAAAAATAAATGTTTACGTTCTTTTAAATTGACTTAGAACTAGATTCCAACCATTGCCGGTGTGGCTTGCGTAGGGTGGAGTTTACGTTGTTTTTGCATAAATTATATTTTTACTTACAAGTGGGATTATATGCATGCCACGCAACATCAAAATATTACATTGTCATAAATACACGCCTTTATGCTTCATTGTTTATCTCACGAGTACTAGATCCATAAACTAAATGTATTAAGTGTCAAATATTGGTACTAAATGTGCGTAATAAAAATTTAGTAGTGTCATGCCTATTCTCTATACCGCCCAGACACCGCCTACCTCATGGTACCCGAATGGTATGCACAATGAACTTTTATCACGTATTCCTCCTTCATGTATTGCACAAGCTAGAGTTTCGTTAATGAGGGTATTGTGGCGGTAACGGTTTAATTAATTCACATGCTTATAATGAGTTGTCTAATATGCCAACTAGAAAGTCTGTGGGCTGTATCATGTGGATTTTAGTATATGAGGTAACAAACCAGCATTGATGGGTGAGCGTGCTTTTCCATTGATGGGGTTGCTTGACCATGAGTCTCGGTGCACGTTACATTTGGTGGCAGCGGTGGAAAAAGCGTCAATTGCCGGACTGGAGTTTCCTTACACATGTGATTTCCCCGCCAAATTTCGGGACGAAACTTCTCGGAGGGGTGAGTTATGCTCATTTTGCGTGTTTGCTAGCGAGTACTGAAAGCCATATAATCAGAATTCTTACCACACCTTCCCACTTTTGTTCTCCCTCCGTCCCCTTAAGCTGAATGGCATGATACCACTGATACACTTTTAAATGCATGTACGTGTTTAACATTGTTTTATCCATATGACCAATAGTTCATTCTCCAATCTGACAAAGAAATCTCATTTGAAATAAACATGACCTTGTATCAATAAAATACAATCAACAAACATTCTAAGTATAAACTTGTCTTCAAATATATCATCTTAGTTTTGCAAATATTAATTTTTGTCTGTACTTGCGATCTATGTTTAGGTTCGAGTTCAGGGTAATCCAGATTATTTTCCTCTGTGACATTGGCAACGTGAATCATTTCAACTACATGTAGATGAGTCAGTTGTTTGTAAATTAGCTAGTTAGTCATGGGTAGTTGGTATATAAAACTGCAAGTATATCCATGTTTTTGTTACGTTAACCGTCCTCCAAACATGCACACGAATAAATAAAGTTTGAAAACACGTTGAGAACAACTTGAAATGAGTGTTAGCATAGATACATGTATGTATACATACGAGTGTCACTTGAAAAGTACTGGTCAGTGGCCAATATCATGTTTTATATTAAATTAACGTGTATAAAAGTGGGCATTTTCTGAAAGATACAACCTTTGCCGATAAAAATAATCAAACAATATTGAAATCGGACAAATATCCATTCCGTCATATGACATTTAACCAATAGGGGTATGGCATACTGAATTTGCGTCGAAATAAGGCATATTGCTAATCGAAATGGGTGATATTAATGTTTATAATTTCTACAATGTTGACCCGACTGATTTGAAATTTGCACAATTCATGTCTCGCGTACGTACTAAACTGCTGGTAAATTATTTTGTTTGTTCGTGCAGTATTAATAGCCTTATTTGTCATGTGAACATGATATGTTCCAAATACTCATGAAAACATCATTTTTTCTGAATCTGAACCCAATGCGACGTTATTGTATCGCACTACTCGATGTATTTGGTAGAAATTTAAATGCAAACATAATTATAGTTATTTAAATATACACAGATGTTATTGTTTTTCACATAATAAAATAAATCTTGAATACAACAGCTCAAAGAATGTGACCACTTGATCGAAATATACGTAATTTACATTTATGCCGTCATATCTCTAATACAAGAAATAGAAAAACTGAATTAACCCCCCAGATATCAATTTCCTGTAAGAAAAAAATACACGAAATGTACAAATGGGTTGATGATTATAAATTTTTGGCATATAACATTACAACAGCCACTTTTTGAAAAACGGGGGGGGGGTGCATAACATTTTGATATATAAATACTATATTTGAGGTGAAAATCATTTGAAATGCCTGACGAATGAAACTACATATCCTCATCTAGCAATTTTGACATATTCAGATACAATTGGTATTTATTTAGCTAATATATATTTAGTATGTATTTGTGGTATTTTTGGTTCAGATGCGCCTTGTTTATATTGATATTGTTAGCTCACCTGTCACAAAGTGACAGAGTGAGCTTTTGTGATCACTCTTCGTCCGTCGTCCGTCCGTCCGTCCTTCCGTCTGTCCGTCCGTCAACAATTGGGTTGTGTCCTCTCTAGCGGTCACAATTTTGGCCTAATCTTTATAAAACTTGGTCACAATGATCATCTTAACAAAATCTAGGTCAAGTTCGATATTGGGTCATCTGGGGTCAAAAACTAGGTCACTAGGTCAAATCAAAGGAAAACCTTGTGAACACATTAGAGGTCACAATTTGAGCCTAATCTTTATGAAACTTGATCACAATGATCATCTCTGTAAAATCTAGGCCAAGTTCGATATTGGGTCATCTGGGGTCAAAAACTAGGTCACTAGGTCAAATCAAAGGAAAACCTTGTGAACACATTAGAGGTCACAATTTGAGCCTAATCTTTATGAAACATGATCACAATGATCATCTCCATAAAATCTAGGTCAAGTTCGATATTGGGTCATCTGGGGTCAAAAACTAGGTCACTAGGTCAAATCAAAGGAAAACCTTGTGAACACATTAGAGGTCACAATTTGAGCCTAATCTTTATGAAACTTGATCACAATGATCATCTCTGTAAAATCTAGGTCAAGTTCGATATTGGGTCATCTAGGGTCAAAAACTAGGTCACTAGGCCAAATCATTGAAAAACCTTGTGAACACAGAGGTCACAATTTGAGCCTAATCTTTATGAAACTTGATCACAATGATCATCTCCATAAAATCTAGGTCAAGTTCGATATTGGGTCATCTGGGGTCAAAAACTAGGTCACAAGCCTTTGAAGGCCAAATCATTGAAAAAGCTTGTGAACACACTAGAGGTCACAATTTGAGCCTAATCTTTATGAAACTTGATCACACTGATCATCACTAAAATTTTTTGGTCAAGGTCGATATTGGGTCATCCGGAGTCAAAAACTAGGTCACGAGGCCAAATCATTGAAAAAGCTTGTGAACACACTAGAGGTCACAATTTTGACCTTATCTTTATGAAACTTGATCACAATGATCATCATTATAAAATTTAGGTCAAGTTCGATATTGGGTCATCTGGGGTCAAAAACTAGGTCACGAGGCCAAATCATTGAAAAATCTTGTGAACACACTAGAGGTCACAATTTTGACTCTATCTTTATGAAACTTGGTCACAATGTTTATCTCTATAAAATCTAGGTCAAGTTAGATACTGTGTCATTTGGGCCAAAATCTAGGTCACTAGGCCAAACAGGTGAGCGACCCAGGGCCCTTTGGACCCTCTTGTTTTTAGTTATTTAACATTTTCCTACTTACGGAATGCCATTTAAGAGTTCTATAATGCATATTGCAAATAATATCAATTTTATTTCGATCGGCCAGACAGACATGTGACAACAGCGCTCAGACGTCTAATGAGCCAATATGACACAATTTGCTTACGTATTTTATGACAGATTTTTACCCAGTGCATGGGCGGATCCAGGATTTCCGGTTAGGGAGGGGGGGGGGGCGTAAGAAATTTGCTGGAGTCCAGGGCATATTCCTGCATGTGGGTAGAAGCGTCTTTAACATTACAACACTTCATTCTTGGAAGCATATTTTGGTTATAGCTATGTACATGTACTGAGATATAACAACTGAGTTCATGATTCTCTGGCAATTTTGTTATTACATGGTAACTGGAAGTTGATCATTTGAAATATGTTTTCTGCACTGAATCATAGTTTTACAAAAACTCGCTTTACAAAATTAATGATATTTAGTATCTTATTGCAAAAGTAGGGGGCGGAGAGGCATGCTCTGACGGGAAAGTCTTTCAAAACGAGGGATCAATCTGGTGCATTCTGGTGGTCTGAGATATCTTATTGACTAGTAAATAGGGCATGCTTTATTACAAAACCTAAAGTCTTTAAAGTAAGTGTACAGTGTTTCATTCATTGCAGAGTGATCGAGTACATAGGCGTGCTTGTAGCATCATTTTTTTTGTAGATGCGCCCCTTCTTCCATAGATTAAAGTTTACTTTACGAGCGAAGCGAGCACGAAATTTTCAAATTTAAATACTTTTAAACGCCGGGTCCGCCCCCATTGGATCCGCCTATGCAGTGTATGAAACATACCCTGTTTGTATACCAATACAATGGAAATGCTTTCATTTTAATAGATGAAAATACCACGATTCTCCAGCTGAGAGATAGGTCTTTAAGAAAATATACACTTTAATATAGTCAGAGGCGCTGGTATTGATGTATCAGCCACTGACCAGTACTTTTTAAGTGACCCTCGTACATAACATAATTCAGTTCACAATAACCAGGTTTACAATCTCACATGCACTTAATTCAATAATGTCAGTTCAAACATATGATGCGTTTTGTTAGTACCGTTTGTAGCTAAATAGGGTTATCTTTAGTGAGTTAATGTGAAAGAACTTATTTAGTGTATACCTTCTCAATAACATCATTTTAAATTCATTAAGCAGCGTATGGATTTCTTAATGTTGCTTTGTTGACTTTTCCTTTGGTATATGGCCTTTCCGAGCGAATAAACATAATACTGTACTAAAGAGACACGTTCACACTGCATTAAATAACCTCCAATGAGGTGATACCGTTTGTTCTAATCTACCATTTGAACCTACACTGTACTCATTAAGAATATTTACACACACTACTTGGCAAGGGTTTATGTCAAACCGACATAAATGGAATTTTACGTCCTACTACCAAACAATTTTAAGTTACTGGTAGGAAACCACAGACGTTATTAAAAAGACTAACACCACAGGGTGTGACAAGGTATCGACAAATATCCATCATTACTGATGGTTTATTATAAGAAACACGGATTGGTGGCTAATGTATTTTGTACTATATTACACTCCCCGTAGACATGCTTAGAGTCAGAACATTAGAAATGTATACTTTAAACAGGTAGACTACATAATTTGCCATGTTATATACGTGTATATGATTTTCAATTTTCGTGAAATGTGAAATATTTACCTTCCTCTACTCATCTACCTACCCATTCATCCGTTTTAAAGTACTTGTAGTTAACATGCTTGTAGTTTCATTTGTGCTTAACCGTAGAGATGTAATGAGTAAAAATAAAATGCGTGTATTGCAATCGTGCATGTTTTGATTGAGTATTTTATAACAGATTCCCTCCGGTCGTTGTATGAAAGAGTGAACCATGTTATTGTTATGTCGTTTCTTTGCTCACTTCTATAGTGAGTGATACAAGTAAAGATTCGTTATCTAGATTATCCTAACACACGACCTAAGTTAATTAAGGTACAGTGCCCTGCTCAAATTTAACCGATCAGTGTGTAACCGTCAGAAAAGGATTTGCTTTTTTCAAGTCTAAGACTATTCCCCTAATCAATTTTATAAATGGCATGTACATATCGAATCAAAACATGTCACTTTATTACCAACTGTGTCAAACCACATTTACAAGTTACACACATCTTATTGTTTTAAAGTCTAACAATAGGCACAAAAGGATGACCGTCTAATAGAGGTGTGAGATTCTATATCAGTTAACGTTAGATATACTAGGGGTTTTATCAAAGGTATGTATGACTACTACTAGTACAGTGGAATGATTTACCATCAATACAACGATTAAATTCGTCTGATTTATATTATATATAAACTCATCGTCTCCTTTGATTTTATATTTTAGTAACTGGATATTATATTACTATCCATAAGCTTCAAGTTTGCTTTAACCTTTTTTAAAAAATAACTTCTGTCGTTGCTATGGTGATAGGTGTCTGAAAAGTACTCATATCAAGAAAAACATTAAATGGTTAAGTGGATAAACACACTTGCTATTTTTTCCTGTCAGCAAACATTCACAAATTGGACACGTTTTATTAAAATACGAATATGATTCTAAAATGTGCCACGATTTTAAAAGTCAACGTCAAAATTATCAGATACTGGAAATTTGAAATGCCAGTTGACGTTAGGTCAAAAAACGTAGAGAATGACGTTCGTGACGTCACTCATAAAGTAGGCGATAGTGGTTGGTTTAAAAAGTCTATAACTCTGTAAGTTTATGTGATATTTTGTTCAAATTTACAGAAACTGCTCACCAGAGTCTCTCCTTTCATGCCATATTTAATCAACATTTTCACAATTTTGTCACTAAGCCCGGTTTTCCTGGAGAACGGCTCATTTATATTTTCTGAAAGCTACAACCTTCCTCTTCCTCTATCGAATACAAATAATGATATTATCATCAGTCTATTTCTTTTTCATATAAATCTATGTGCCATTCTTCGTGTATATATACCACCCATTCAATTGTCGACAAAATAACTCAAAATAGCATTTGAATACATTTTAATCATTTCTTTATATTATAGCTTGACCCGATTTAGTAGGCATTCATTAAACTTCGGAAGCGTGTATTATTTTCCGAAAGCGTAGTCGGTACTTATCGGAAATATTTGTTTATTTTTGCACCGACTTTGTCCGAAATATGCACGGAATATGTCCGGAGTGCCTACTAAATCTGGCCAAGTTATACCGGGGTAATCCAATTAGTTCACAATTTACACAAAGGACATTTGTGTTTGGACAGTATACATTAATCATAATATATACGAATCTATTGATGATTGTGGATATTGTGATTGTTCTCTCTGTCTGTCCGTCCACACTTGCATCTGTTATCACAATCTTTACTTTGTGATTATGAAACTTAGTCAAAATGGCCATCTCAACAAAATATAGACCAATGTTGAAAATGAATGATCAATAGTAAAAAGCTAGGTTACTAGGTAAAATTGCTGCAAAACCTTGTGTAGTGATTGGCCTAATATTTATGAAACAATAATAATCTCCACAAAATTTAGGTCAAGTTATGTATTGGGTCATCCGGTGTCAAAAAGTAGACCACTTGGTCGAACCAAAGGAAAACTTTGTGTAGGCACTAAAGTCATAATGTTGGTCGAGTCATCTGGGGTAAAAATTAGGTCAATAGGTTAAAATCACTGAAAACCTTGTCGCGACTTTTTGGCTCAACAAGGTTTTTCTATTATTTGACACATGATGACCAAATATTGGACTTTTCTTAGATTTTGTTTTGATGATCCTTGTAACGTGGTTTCACGACGAATCTTTACTATTACTTTACTATTTTACAACCACTCGGAGAACACACATAGTATGATTGGTCAAAACTCCTTGTCGGTGAGGTGTAAAAAGTTTTAAAATAAAACGAGAAAAACGTGTATTTTATTTTCGCTATTTTTTAGCTCACCTGACCACGAAGTGGTCATGGTGAGGTTTTGTCATACCGAGAAGTCCGTAGGAATGCTCCTCGGGTGAACCTCTACCAAAGTTGTAAAACATTTCCGGTCCGTCTCATAACTAGGTCACAAGGGCTAAAAATAGATTTTCAATTAGGAAACTTCAATAATCTTTTTCTCGGAAAACGTTAGGCCTAGAGCTTTCATATTTGGTATGTAGCATCACCTTGAGGTCCTCTACAAATATTGTTCAAATTATGTCCCTGGGGTCAAAATTGGCCCGCCCCGGGGCCCTTATTTTTACATAGAGTTATATAAGTAAAACCTCAAAAAATCGTCCTTTCGGGCTTTCATATTTGGTATGTAGACTCAGCTAGAGGTCCTCTACAAAGATTGTTCAAATTATTTTCCTCAGGTCAAAATTGGCCCCGCCCTGGGGGTCACCATTTTACATAGACTTATATAGGGAAAACATATAAAAATCTTCTTGTCTAAAACTAAAATCCCTAGAGCTTTGATATTTTGTATGTAGCATTATCTAGTGGTCCCCTTCCAAGATTGTTCAAATTATGCCCCTGATGTCAAAATTGGCCCATCCCTAGGGGTCACTGTTTTACATAGACTTGTATAGGGAAACATATAAAAATCTTCTTGTCAAAAACTACAATACCTAGAGCTTTGATATTTGGCATGAAGCATCTTCTAGTCATCTGGTGAATCCCTACCAAGATTATTCAACTTATGCCTCGGGGTCAAAATTGGCCCCGCCTCGGGGATCTCCACTTCAACATAGACTTATATAGGGAAAACATACAAAAACTTTCTTGTCAAAAACTACAATGCCTAGAGCTTTGATATTTGGTATGAAGCATCATCTAGTGGTCCCCACCAAGATTGCTCAAATAATGCCTCTGGGGTCACAATTGGCCCCGCCCCGGGGGTCAGCGTTTTACATAGACTTATATAGGGAAAACGTATAAAAAAAATCTTCTTATCTTAAACTACACTGCATAGAGCTTTTATATTTGGTATGTAGCACCATCTAGTGGTCCTCAACCAATACTTTTCAAATTATGCCCCTGGAGTCAAACTTGGCCCCACCCGGTGGTCACCTTTTTACATAGAATTATATAGGGAAAACATATTAAGATCTTCTTGCCTAAAACTACACTACCTAGAGTTTTGATAATTGATATGTAACATCATCTTGTGGTTTTCTGCCAACATGTTCAAATTACTCCCCTGGGTGAAAACTGTGCAGGGTTTCATGTGTAATCAGGTGAGCGATATTGGGCCATCATGGCCCTCTTGTTTAAGAAAGCGACAGTGTTGAGTATGTTTCTTCGTATCCCAGTAGATATAATTACGCTTGTCATTCAATCTGAGGAACCAGGTTCAAATCGGGCTGGATGCACTCATACACAATTAGGCTATATGATATACCTGCAATATTCCAACAGGAGTCTAGCATTTGCCTGGCAATAGGTAAAAACATTTTATCATGCCTGGTTACATTATCATCTAGTACAAAACGATTATTGATAGTTCATAATAATAAAAGCTTATTTACAGTAAAATTTAACTTAATTTATTTGCTGCGAACTTCGGACGAATTCATGCGATAATGTTTCTGTAGCATCGGGAGTTATATTCATTGTTTTCCTAAGTATATGCTTCGTTTGCGTAAAAACTGTTTTCCTTGTTTCTAGTTATAGAAAACGACTAATTATTTATTTATTTTCTCTGATAATTATGTTTGTGTCGCTTCGCCTCGGACAATTATGTTGTTTGTCCTTCCGAAACTGTACAATAACGCTGGTAAGAAGACACTTTTGAACGAAAACTAGTACTGTATCTAATACAGAAATCAATATGACGTAAATGTATATAGTGTATAGTAGTGTTTATATACCGAAAAAAGCCGTGACCTTATTAAAGGGCGGTTAAATATGTTCAGCAATTTTCATCAATAGCGCCTTTGGTCGTAAAATAAGTTGTATATAAGCAGGGTTTAGGAAACATTATTCTACCATAGACCATATTTTTACACTAAATTCAATAATAGAGATCTTAAGAAAGTCTAATAAGAAAATATACTGCTTATTTGTAGATTTTTCTAAGGCATTTGATTCCGTTTGGCGAGTCGGATTGTGGAGAAAACTTCTTGAAAATAACATAAATGGTAAATTCCTACGATTGATAAAAAATATGTACTCTAATGCTAAATCCTGTGTCTCCCAAAATGGTCTAAGGTCAGATTTCTTTGATTGTAATTGCGGAGTGCGTCAAGGGGAAAATCTCTCCCCAGTTTTGTTTGCATTATTTCTAAATGACTTAGAAGATTATCTCGAACGTAGAGGCAATACTGGCATTGAATTAGTCGACCAAGATAACGAACTAGTGAATTATTTGAAAATATTACTCTTATTGTATGCTGACGACACGGTCTTGATATCTGAAGATCCAATACTGCTACAGGAATGTCTGAATGACTTTGTACAATATTGTAACACATGGAAACTCAATATAAATATTAGTAAAACCAAAGTTCTAGTAATAGGTACAAGAAATGATAATAAATTAAGCTTCAAAATTGGAGATACACCTTTAGAAATAGTAAAATCTTACAAATATCTTGGAACTTATTTTGCTAAATCCGGAAGTTTCTTAACAACAAGAAAACATTTGGTTGAACAGGCGAGGAAGGCGCTTCATCTGGTTTACAAACGAACTTACAACCTTAATTTACCTATTGATTTGATACTTAAGCTCTTTGATCACACTGTCTTACCTATCTTAATGTACGCATCTGAAATATGGGGCTACGAAAGCATAGCATTAATTGAAAAGGTTTACTGTGAATTTTTAAGGAAAATCCTACATGTTAAAAAAAGTACCCCATTGTACATGTTATATGCTGCAAGTGGGAGATACCCTCTTGATATTATAGTCAAAAGTAGAATGATTGGATATTGGAATAGAATTATTACTGGTAACCAAAATAAACTTGCATTTAAAACTGTATCAGTTAATGAGAGGCAGAAACAATTTTGAATCAAAATGGATAACTAAAATTAAAAATATATTAAATGAAGTAGGTAGATATGATATATGGCTTAATCAGGATAACACACAAACTAATTCTTTTAAAAACATTGTAAAACAAGTTCTTATTGAACAAAACTTACAAAATTGGCATTCGTCACTTGATAATTCAAGTAAAGGAAAAAACTACTCTTTATTCAAAGATACAATTGAACTTGAAAGCTATTTTATTAAACTAAATAAAAACGAATACTCAAATATGTTAAAGTTCAGAACTGGCAATCATCATTTTCCAGTAGAAACTGGTAGATGGACTGGTCAAGAAATTCACGAACGCAAATGTTTTTTATGTGATTTAAACGACATAGGAGATGAACTACATTATTTGTTAAAATGCTCTTTTTTCGATAACGAACGGAGAAAGTACATCCCACAATACTTTTACACAAGACCAAATATACTTAAATTCAAAGAATTGTTAACAAGTACTTCAAACTCCCAACTTAAGAAAACGTGCAAATTTATAAATATATTATTAAAAACAATTGATTAAATAATTATCTATTTATACGAATACAGTCAATAGATTAACAAGGATATTAAAATATTGTTATATCGTCCTAGAATCTGTTCACTTTAAATTCTATCATAGTAAATCCAAATTGTAATGTGTTTATACTAAGGTAATATTCCATTCATTAAACAGTCGGTGATCTAACCTAACCTATTTAGCCACTCCAACACACAGATAATCACGACTATCCCGTGCTTAAAATTGCAAATTTTCATGCTTACAAACAGTCGATCCCCGCCCTCATTTATATAAAATATAACCTGTTTCAGATTAAAATTAACATAACATTTAAACCAATGGGCATTCACCCCCCCTCCTTTCCATCAAGGGATAAACCCTCATGAAAATAACTTTATATACCTTGTCATCTGTTGTATAAATGCATATGTATTGTTATATGCCATGTCACATGTTTTTCATTATTTGTAATATGTACTTATTCTCTTGTGTTGCGATAGCAACGAGAGTAAATAAAGTTCTGTTCTGTTCTGTTCTGTAAGAATACTTTATGCTTTATGTATTCGTAAAGCATAGTGTTGTGATTAAAACGTCTACAGAACGTTTTTTAAGATAGAAATGGAGTTTAGTCGCTTTAAGAATAAAACAGTACAATAACCGGTAAGTGTGTTCATCATGTCAATCTCAGCATCTGTCATAACATATATATAGTTCTCCAGAAATTATTACTGGACATATTTCCCTTTATGATAAAGGCAAATCTATCAAGAAGAAGGGAAGAGCACAATAGAAAAAAAGAAGACAAGTGTCCTGCGTCTTTTCGGCAGGGCTTGGATGTTTTATTGTTTCTTTGGCTTATGTGTGGGCATTGCTCAGTGTAGTTGTGTTGTGGTGTTTTTTATTTCTGTGCTCGGCTTGTTAGGTTGAGTGCTACATTCCCTGTCTGATTTTCTCATACTTTTTATGTATGGTGTTGTGTTTTCCATTGCTGTTAAGTTGGAAAATTAAGAAATGTGATTGCTGCATTCAAACTCTGCATGTGATATCGGAATGCATTTTTATTGGTATTGTGGTATAGAAATAGGGCAGTCACCTGGATGAGCGTGTGTTCTGGTTGTTCTGGTAGATTTAAATCATTTTTCCAATTTATTTTTAATTGTATAGTCTACTAGTACTAGTCCTTTATCAAGGTAATTTCTGTGATAAAAACTTTGTCCCCCAATTTTGAAAATCCTGCCAAATACACTAAATAACGTAATGTTTGGGCACAGTTCTTCAACTAGTTAAAAATATTTTCCTTTGACTTTATTTTGTTTATTGTGCCATAGAAATTAAAAATAATACGTTTTAAGTTTTTAATTGTATCATTACTTGGATTAGATAAACTGAATATTTAGTGTTTTATTTTTGATAAAGCTTTTGTTTTATTAATTACAATTAAGACTTAAGGGCCATATTCACATCCTCTACTCGACCGTCCCTCCACACTCACTCACTGAGATAATCCGATTTTAATGATCGTTTCGTCCGCGCGTTTGAGTGGGCATCCGACCTAACTAGAAATTGGTATTCGCAACGGTAAGTGTCGCTGGAGTTGACTCGACTGAGTGGGGATTTCTCGAGTGGGCGAAACGGTCACTTGACAGTGACTCCAGCTACACTCAAGTCATGGGCGTAGGAGCGTCTTCAACATTGGGGGGGGGCAAACATTTGGCAACTTGGTGTTTTTTTTTGCTCGCTACGCTTCCAAACTAACTTCCTTATCTCAATTAGTCAACTCGCAATATTTGCACAAAACTATTCGAGACACAGCCTGAACTCTTAAACGTCCAAAACACTCCTATATCTATATAATAACTGTGAGGTCATTTGGTTAAGTAATTACGTCGTAACTGGAAGTTAATCCGTTCAAGTATACACGGGTCCGGGGACGTAGCCCTCCGGAAATTTTTCTAAACTATGGATCAATCTAGTGCATTCTAGGCGTTCTGAGATACCTTATTTGGCATTCAATAAGAACCTTAATACAGGGAATTTAAGTTCTTACAAAAAACACAATTAAGTGCTAGCATAATTTTAAATTGCTAGATTTTGAGATTGAAGCTTAAGATGAAAATGTTTGTTTCAAAGGCTTTATATATAATTGATAACGTCCCAAAGTCATATAGGAGGGTTGGGGGACGTTAAGAGTACAATTCGTGGCACAAGTGTATTTTTAGCTCACCTGTGACAAGGTGAGCTTTTGTGATCGCTCTTCGTCCGTCGTCCGTCCGTCCGTCGTCCGTCCGTCGTCCGTCCGTTCACAATTGCTTGTAAACACACTAGAGGTCACAAATTTAGCCTGATCATTATGAAACTTGATCACAATGATCATCTCCATAAAATCTAGGTGAAGTTCGATATTGGGTCATCTGGGGTCAAAAACTAGGTCACTAGGTCAAATCAAAGGAAAACCTTGTGAACACATTATAAATCACAATTTGAGCCTAATCTTTATGAAACTTAATCACAATGATCATCTCTGTAAAATCTAGGTCAAGTTCGATATTGGGTCATCTGGGGTCAAAAACTAGGTCACTAGGCCAAATCATTGAAAAACCTTGTGAACACATTAGAGGTCACAATTTGTGACAAATCTTTATGAAAATTGATCACAATGATCATCTCTATAAAATCTAGGTCAAGTTCGATATTGGGTCATCTGGTGTCAAAAACTAGATCACAAGGCCAAATCATTGAAAAAGCTTGTGAACACACTAGAGGTCACAATTTGAGACTAATCTTTATGAAAATTGATCACAATGATTATCTCTATAAAATCTACGTCAAGTTCAATATTGGGTCATCCGGGGTCAAAAACTAGGTCACAAGCCTTTGAAGGCCAAATCATTGAAAAAGCTTGTGAACACACTAGAGGTCACAATTTGAGCCTAATCTTTATGAAACTTGATCACACTGATCATCACTATAACATTTTGGTCAAGTTCGATATTGGGTCATCCGGAGTAAAAAACTAGGTCACGAGGCCAAATCATTGAAAAAGCTTGTGAACACACTAGAGGTCACAATTTTGACCTTATCTTTATGAAACTTGATCACAATGATCATCATTATAAAATTTAGGTCAAGTTCGATATTGGGTCATCTGGGGTCAAAAACTAGGTCACGAGGCCAAATCATTGAAAAATCTTGTGAACACACTAGAGGTCACAATTTTGACTCTATCTTTATGAAACTTGGTCACAATGTTTATCTCTATAAAATCTAGGTCAATTTAGATACTGTGTCATTTTGGCCAAAATCTAGGTCACTAGGCCAAACAGGTGAGCGACCCAGGGCCCTTTGGACCCTCTTGTTGCAAACAATGGATGATAACGTATTTGCATATAAGTAATTAATTTTGCGAGCGAAGCGAGCAAAAAAACATTTTGATTCGTTTTTACCAAGAACTGAAGGCAAATTGCCTATAACGAGATTATTAGGTCGTAAATTATAATTTTTTGTCTGAATTATTGGGGGGGGGGGGCCAAAAGATATGTTGGCCCCCCTGTCCAGACATTGGGGGGGCCTGCCCCCCCCTGGCCCCCTGCTCCTACGCCCATGCAAGAAGGGTTATGTGAATACCGATTAAGCACACGAATGTTTGACTAATAAAGTTATTGTATTTTCAAATTAAGCGAACCAAAGAACCCTTATGAAAGCATGTGTTGCTCAATATACAACAATAAATACACATTTTGTGATACATGTAATAAAAATAACAGTATAAATTTTGTAATCCTAAAGTATATTTTTGAGCAAATAAAGTTAAGTTGCAGTACAGTATATGTCTGAAATATTCGGAATTTAAAACATGGTGTATTGTATTCATGTGAATAATATAAGGAGCATGAATACGGAAATGCATGTACATTTATATATTGATTTTAACCAATGCCTTTCATTGATTTTAATCCCGTGAATATATAACTGAAATAGTTTTAATAAAATCAAAATGTGGTCACTTGTAACAAAAAGCATGTTTTTTGTTTCCTATGTTGCATTCACTAAAGTGCAAGAATGTAACTTGTAGAGTGTCCGCGTCGAGTGTTGGGATACGGGTTCCCATATCACGCCATATACCAAAGATTGAATATAAATATTGCCGAACAAAACATGTGTTTAATTCTTTTCAATGCACACAAACATGCAAATATGAGGGATATGTTCTCTCAAAAGACGTTCAGTATACATGGAGTAGGCAAAAATTTGGAGCTTTTCTCTTTTTGTTTACCGATACAATGTTGAAGATGAATATAAATAGGAATTGTATGTCGAGAATAATTGAAACGAATTGTCAAAACTCGCTTCGCAATTAACTTAAAATAAATTAGTACATACATAAGCTAAAATATACACTTGATGTATTCAATTAATATTATACACCTTGGTCGCTTTGAAAATGACATTATAGGAAGTATTGGCGTTCAAGTGACCTGGCTTTGCTGCGTCGTATCTGTAGTAAGTTGTTCACCAAATGGCACAGGACAGTGGGCTAATGATTAAGACAGTAACCGAGTTTAGCTTATATGATTTCTAAATTATTAATCTCAAACTACGTGTCCAACGGTGTGTGTAATTCATAATGGCATGATATTATTGAGCCTACTTCCACGTCAATGCTGGATTATGGCACGGCATCATTTAAAATTCGTGTGTGTGGTCTTACATTTAATTCAATGTTTATTTCATTATTGTCAACACAATAAGTATGCGTTTAATTATCGCCACATGTAATTACATCTAAGTTTAATGTAAATGGGTTCAACCTATTTTTACAATCTTATTGTCATTATTATTATTGTGTATTCGAATTAATGTTTTGTTTTGTGAGTTCAAAGTAAGTATTCATCACATATAACATAAACGTCATCAAAATTAGAATTTGACTTTGTTAATATCATGAAAATGCACCGAAACTCCCCCCCAAAAAAACCCGATTCAATAATTGATCATGGATTGTATTCACGGTGTACTATTCTACCATATATTATAACGGTCACCCACTCGAGAAAGTGGAGGTCGATAAATGTATGTGAATACCTAATCTCCACTCGAGCTTCACTAACTCGACCGTCACTCCAGCTACACTTGGGGCTCCCTTAGGTTAGGGTGAGTTGAGTTTGAGTGGAGGAACGACATGTGAATACGGGCCTCAGTCGGGCAGATTATAGTGTTTCTATTTTTAAAAGGGCCTATTCAGACACCTTTTGGTTTATCAATGTTTACCTTAAGAGTTAGCCCTGAATTACTTGCATAAAATGTAAAAAGTGACATTGTTGTCCTGAGTGATTTTTCTGTACCATCTAGTATGAGGGTGGTAGCATCTGCATATTGAGATACTAAATATCCTGTTCCAATAATGTTCAAACCCTTAATATTGTTGTTTAGTCTTAATAATATTATATAGATACATTTCTGCACAAAATATAAACATATACCATATGGGGACATAGATGTCAGTATCAGTGTTTGGAAAAAAATGAAATAAATCCGTCACTGAGCTTATACACTACATGGACCGTATATATATATAGATTGTCTATCTAACTCCATGTACACTATCAAGGTATAAAGCGTTGTATATGTATATGTCCAAAGATTGTGGAACATCGCATCTTACAATAGGCTTGGTTCCCAACAATAATTACGATACTGTGAGCGCAGCGGGTAACCAGTGAATAAATAAAATGACATTGAGCGAAGTTAAATAACGAAAGTAACACTGTTTTGCTGTTACGCAGTTATAAGATACAATTGAACGAGATTTTCGGTAACAATGAATATCTTATAGTTTATTTGAATGACTTGTATAACAATTTTTCTTCAGCGCCCGTATTTTATGCTGAAACAACGAGATGCAATGTTCCACAATCTTTGGCATATAGACATATAATACGCTTTATACCTTGATAGTATATTAGCTCAGTGACGGAATTTTTTTATATATATTTTTTTAATCGTTTGCGGACCAAACACTGATACTGCCACCTGTGCATGGGGATAATGGATCACCTTGGCATAGTTTTATCAAAGCATTTAAGCTAGCGTAATCCTAAGTTTTTCCTAAAATATTGCGTACGTCGGTAATATTTGCGAAAATGCGTTTTACAAAGATATTAAAGTTCACTTTCTGTCGTAAGTTGTAGCTTATTTCTACGCCAAGACTGGGCAACCCTAAATGGCAAATATGAGCGTAAGTGCAGAGTGTTTAACACGCATTGTTGATTTTTTACCATTGCATGTTATTTTAGACCGTCGTTTGTTGTTTGAGAAAGTCACTTGTTGTTTTAAAGCGTGATTGATAATCAAAGCTTAACGACCGTTTATGTATACTTATTCATTCTGATCCCCGTTATATTGGTTATACTGGGTCCCGACTTACTTTCAATCTTCAATATTTTTGCGTAAATGTATGCAAGTATAACTCTAACGCGGTATTGGGACATGCGCCACTTAAAGTAAACAGGCAAACCAGGTATGAAACACAAGACTATTGGAAAAGGGATAATCTTTTCAATGCGTACTGTAATTTGAATTTACTGGTGAATAAAAGTGATGACCCCCTATATCGATGTAATGGTCAGTGATTTCTGTTTATATCGACATTGCAGATTATCGCGTTAGAGTTATACTTGCGATCGTTTAGTAAAACACACTTACGAATTTGCGTAAGGTAGATATTTTTTTTCCTTTTTTTTCTTTTTTTTTTGATTTTTAATAAATCATATCAATTTGCATACAAGCTCCAGGGCTTTTAAAAGACTATGTTAACAATTTGTAATTGAACTACTGTGATATAATATAATACAATATTGCTAAAAAGAAGAAAACAAAGTATATATATACAGAAGGTTTAAGTGTTTTAACCAAATCACATAATTGAGTTAGTCTAGCTGTATTATGCGTACATTTACGCGACATGTACGCATTGTTAATAAAACAGTGCACTGGTCTGCAGCCGCGATATAATGTAAAGCAATTAGACAAATGCCTACTTGAGGAAATATTTGAGGAAACAATTGTAACCCAATTGATGAGGTTTGGTCTAAATTAAAGAAAGACACTACTTTACACATGAATTTCCGTGAGTCAAAGGCTGTGACAAAATCTAGCGTATAAAAAAGTAGTAGCACTCCTGATTTTTTATTTCTTATAAACTAGGTCACAATGTCATATTGAACGATATCCGGGTGTAAAAACTTGTTTTAAAATTGTTGAGCACTGTATTTTAAACATTTTTATTCTATTGTATAGAGTAAAAAGACATCTGCGTGTGATTTTAAAAAAAATTAACGGTCAGTTGAGAGAGTAATTACTATTTTTTATTTCCCTACACCCAGTATAAAACGTAACTAAAACAAACTGAGGTAACTGTATGTTAAGTAAAAACCTCTCCAACAGGTGACACAATAACTACAAGAGTGTGTTTAAATATAATGGTAATGATTTTCTAGTTATTCAAAAGTGTAAAATGATGTTTGGACTAACTTTGAAGTAGAATTATATAACAAGCAATGCAAATGTCTGCCTATTGCCAATAAGTACCTTATCGATAAATGCCAAAAACTATTAAATAAGCAATTGGCACCATTGACTTTTTTTCTCATAGTTATTTCCAATGTATGTTAAATGTCGTAACAATAATTTGAATGGTTTTACCGTGCGGTTTTGAAAATATACACTTCAGAAATCAATAGTAACCCGATTTCATCTATTCAACACATTAATAATTCTTATAAACTAAAAGATTTGTTTTTAATGAATATTGAGAAACTAAAACAATGTCTAAAAATTAAAGAAAAATAGAATGAAAATAGTTTGGCTCTAGTGGTGTTTGAACCCAAGGCCTTTAGGAAATCCGTAAATTTACCATAAAATTACTGAACTTGAGTACTCTTCAGGAGGTGATTCTTTATTACAAACTTGTTTACACTCTAGAAGTTACCCAATGAACGTAATCTTAATGAAACTTTATCACTTGTGTGTCTCTGTCCAATCTTGGTACAATGAAAAGTAGGATATAAACTCTAAATTGGTGCGAGTCCTTTTAGATGATATCATTTATCCAATGAATCATTTCCTCTGATGCCTAATTCCAACAAATCCTGATTGACGACGTATTTCTGTAATGCAATTTTGTTTGTAAATTAGGTTGGCACTGTTCATTGGTTGTAAACATTATTTAATGGTACTTAATTTGATGTTGTTTTCATTGAACTTTCTTTATTGTAATTTGCTGGTATGTTGGTGAAGTTCCACACAATTTCTTCCAATAAATGCTATGAATTTTGAGTGGTGAGAAATGCTTGGTAGCCGGAAAAACAAGTAAAGTTGGCTAAATCTAAATGTAAATTTACTAGATATTAATACTGTCTTCTTCTTTGGTTATACCAAATTGAATCCGTCGATATTTGGTCGAGATATTTCAGAAAAAGGATCTAAAATGATGGTATTAAATATGTCCAAAAATATACTGCTGATATTTAGTGTGTAGCATTATCTAGTGGTCCCCTACCAAGCTTGTTATTTAATTTTATCTCACCTGACCACAAAGTGGTCATGGTGAGGTTTTGTTTTACCGAGATGTCCGTCGTCCGTCGTCCGTCGTCCGTCAACAATTTCTTCAAACGACTTCTCTTCCTAAACCGCTTGGCCAAATTTGATGAAACTTTACAGGAATGTTCCTCAGGTGGATGTAATGATTTCTGCGTTGGTAGAAGACAACCAAGTCTTAGTAAATAAAGAAAAACACGAGATGTGTCTTCACTGCTTTAATTACGTATACTAACTGGCAGGATTAGTATATGGGCGGATGTTATTATAACTTAGAACTCTGGGTAATAGGGATATCATAGACTGGCTCAAGTCTGATAGATATATTTTACAAAATATTACATCTCCCTTGTTTTGAATAAAATCTTTAGAATAAAATTTTCATGCTATATCTTTCATTGAAATGTCTATATTCCATTCGATAGTTCGTAGGTTTAATAAACACACTTACGAGGGGTGATCAATATATTCGAGGACTTTCCTTCTCAATTTTGAAATATTTGAACTAGAGTTATGAAATTACAAGCTGGTGTAGATCAATCAATTATCTCGCGATTTGTGTAATTTACTTTATGATAACGTCATTATTTACTTGATGACGTCACTTTTTGTACCCATGGTGAAGCACGCGCCGTCGAGCATCACGGACGTACTGTTACTTCTGAGTAACGACATGCTATGAAAATTAATGCGAAACTTGTAAAATCCTCGCGATATCACCGAAATTACTTGACTAAATTGTGTATAGATTCTATTTGTGATGGCGACCTACCACATTTTAACGGTGTTGTCCTTTATTCAAGAATAGACATATAAGGATCAGTATTACTGTCCTTATCCTTTCTAAACAATCGTTTGACAGTCTGTACTGTTTTTTCTGCTAGTCCATTACTTTGGCTGTAATGATGACTGCTTGTAGCATGACTAAAGTTCCAGACATAGGCAAATTTGTCAAATGTCTCGCTTACATAATAAGGAGCATTGTCAGAAACTAACTTTTCAGGTATGCCATGTCTAGAAAATATGACTTTGAGTTTTCGTATTATAGAAATTCTCTTGCTGCTTGTCAGTAAGTCAACTTCAAAATACTTGCTAAAATAGTCTACAGTTACTAAATAGTCATTATTTTCCCATGTAAATACATCTGTACCTACAACTTCCCATGGCCTGTCTGGTATTTCATGATATTTTAAAGGTTCTTACGTGTTCGAACTTCTATGTTTCAAACAAACATCACATTTCAGAACATAGTCTGTTATGTCTGCATTCATTTTAGGCCAAAACATAATATCACGGGCACGTTATAAACATTTTTCAACTCCCATATGACCTATATGAACTGCCTTGGTCATCTCTTTTCTAAGAGCAAGGGGAATAACTATTTTCTGACCTCTGAATATCAAATTTTCTCCCACAGATAATTCATCTCTATGGTTCCAGTATACAATAATAGATTTTGGACAATCTGCTCTCATCTCAGGCCAACCTTTTAGAATAACATCAATTAGTGTTTGACATTGTTGATCCTTGAGAGTTGTTTTTTTTAACCTGTTCTAACTTGTGATTACTCACAGCTATACTTGAAATAACCGTATGAATATGTAAATCAAGATTTTCTGATAACTCAGGATGAGTTTCCGGTAACGATTTACGTGATAACAGGTCTCCTATTGGAATACATGTTCCTTTTACATAAGTAACATTTAGGTCATACTTCTGCAGCTGTAATAACATACGCTGTAACCTAGGGCTTGCATTACACAGAGACTTCTTCATGATTGAAGATAACGGCTTATGATCAGATTCAAAAGTAAATGTTTACCATAAATATACTGATGAAAACGTTTGCATGATAATTGAATCGCCAACAGCTCTTTCTATATCTGAGCATAACCAATCTCAGTTTTCGTCAATGTCTTTCACGCATATACAATAGGCTTTCCATTTTACATTAGAACACTACCTAATCCATTCTTGGATGCATCACATTGTATTTATATAGGCTTGGTGTTATCAAAATATGATAAAACAGGTGTGGACGACAATATATGTTTCACCTCTTCAAACGCCTTTATTTGCGTTTCGGTCCATTCAAATTCAACATCTTTCTTAAGAAGTACACGCATAGGCGCTGTAACTGTAGCTAAATTTGGTGCAAACTTAGACATATACGAGGGGCGTTCTAAAAATACGTAGACAAATCAATTTGCTAGCTTATTTTTTCAGATAAATCAATACTTATTTATTATGATGTAGCACCACATTCACTCTCCAAAATTTAAAAGTTTCATAGAAATCGGACCGACGGTTAAGTGAGGATCATGTTTTATGCATTGCACCTATAGTGACCAGGGGGCAAGTCCAGACGTCGTTGTTGACGTCATCTGTTTCGGTAACCTCACAACATCTTCTAAATTCTCACAATAATACTTATTGTACAACTCCAAACATTCTGTATAATGACCTATTACAATAACGGATTAAACTTACAAAAAAAAACCCAAATAGCATTCATTATTTCATTTGTTGTTTCGAGTTTTACACTCACGTACCCAAATCGCGACAATAGCATAGTCTTGACGTCCAGAAAAGCGAAATTTGGACTCCATGGGACATGTTTAAGCTGATTAAATCAAGAAATATATACAACCCCGGCACTGCATGTTTTACATGATGTTCCGGTACTTCCTCTAATGAAATCTCCAATTTACGACCACGATTCAAGTAAGTATGCGTGTTTAAAAACTGTTTATACCAAGCGCAACACATATTTCAGGATTACGCATTCCCCAGTGGTTAAACGCGACGTTACGCTTTCTTTCCACTTTTAAGAGTGACTTTGTATGATAACCAATATCTCTGTTACCCTGTTAATTTTGGCATCATAATTTGAAACACTGAACTATATAGTATCAAACGATACACACATCAATTCTATAAAGGTTTCGCAACCGTTAAAGATAATGACGGGGTTTAAGAAATTAACACCAATTTTCTACGGGACAACTCGATGGGTTGCCCCGTATGTTCAATTTTGCGTTGCTATAACTACCATATTCTCGAACATAACCTATATTTTTCATGATAAATATAAGCACTGAATTCATAACCGGTATAACCTTATTTCTACCAATTTTTATGAAAATCGGACGATAAATAGTTAAACAATCGATGTTGTCTACGTATTTTTTGAATGGTCCTCGTAGGTAACCATACCTAAATAAGTTAATAGCTCAGTTTTATTCTCAGGGGGTTGCATCTGGGTAATTGCTTTTACTTTCTGAGGATCGGGCTTGACACCTTCCTCGGAGAGAATATATCCAAAGTATGATACTTGTGTAACGCCTAACACACATTTCTCAGGATTGAATTTAACCCCTTGTGCTTGAACACGTTCCAGAACTTGTCTAAAGTTTCTGTCATGTTCTGTCTTCGTCTTTCCATACACCAATATGTCATCAACTATTCCAGTCACACCTGGTAACCTTTCAAAAACTTCGTCTAGTTTCTGTTGGAATATGTCTTGTGAACAAACCAGTCCAAATGGCAAACGCTTAAAACGCCATCGACCAAATGGTGTATTAAATGTCGTATAATAAGACGATATTTCAACCAAGTGAACGCTCCAATAACCACTGGTTGCATCGAGCACTGAAAAATACTTTGCACCCGACAACTGTGCGGTTACTTCCTCAATTGTTTTCATGGGGTAATGAGGTCTTCGAATTGCTTCATTTAAAGCCTTTGGATCTAAGCACACTCTTAGTTTCTTGGACTTGGGCTTCTCAAATGAAACTAAGTTATTGACCCATTCTGTCGGAGTGGTAACTTTGGTATTATACGTGGGATGATCAAAAAGTAATGAGACAAATGCTCTCATTTTTAAAGTTTACGTATCTGAGCTATTAAAGTGATATATTAATTTAGCTGTATTTAATGCCGATGTTTACGTATAAATTACAATGTTCTACAATAAGTAGTTCTTTATTAGTGCAACGTCAAATACAAACGTATAAGGTGTCGCACCATGTCGCCGCACATAAAAACGTCGCCCTTTTTCGCCATATGGTATGGAAAAGCATTCGACCTATATTTTATTGAATATACCTCGAATATGTATCAAATTAACTGGACATGACATTAAAACATTAAATAACAGTGGAATAAAATGTTTTTGGTGTAGGTTTGTTCGATGTTAATATATGACGTTAAAACTAACAGTAGCGACTTGGAAACTACGCGATATTTCTGCAAAAAATCACATATCGAAAATATACAGTTCTTCCACAAACTAGGATTAAGTTCTAAACAAAAATTTAAATGAGAAAATGATTACAGGAAGAGAAGTCTGCAAAACGTATACTAATGTATCGGTAGTGCGAAATGGTTTGTGACGGGGAAGAAACTCTATTTTATCAAGCCGAGACTAAAAAACCATTGGATGAGCAGTCAATTTTGCTTTTCACTCGTATGACGGACGTCGTATACGAGAACCGTCTTTAGAATGAAAATGATCGAATAAATATTCAACATTTCCTTGATGTTTTATAACAACTGAATCGCTTTTAGTCAAAACAACACTTTTTCTGATATAAACACCGAATTATAAGTAAATATATCCCATACTTTTAGAGACATAAGCGTTTATTCGAAGCAATGAGACATTCGAATAGTTGACAATTTACGTACGTGACGTCATTGACGTTGTTAATGTGCGGCGAGTCGCTGTACCCAAGGTTGCAAAATAATGGATATCTCTGCCAGTAATGGATGAAAGTTTATGAAACTCTGCAGACGGAGAGAGCATACATTCTTTATTTGCAATAAAACCTTATTTTATTGATATCACGAAGAATGATCATTTCAGAGCGTTTGTCTCATTACTTTTTGATCACCCCACGTACCATGTATTTCCATGCGGTCTAGTTTGTCTTTAAGTCTGTCTCTTAAACCTATAGGGACTCGTCTTGGTGCGTTTATAACTGGTACACAGTCTGGCTTCAAGTATATTTTAACTTCACCTGGCATTAAACCTACACCATCAAAGACTGATTTATAGTTTTTAAGAACATCGGTCTGGTAGCTAGTCTCATTAACAGACATTTCTTGACCATCAACTGAGGAGATTATCTTTATCAAATTCAGATCTATTGATGTATTGAGTGATAACAGCGGTGCTGATGTTGTATCGACAACATAGAACATGATTTGCATAAGCTTGTGTTCATGACTAACCTGTAACTGGACTGTACCTTTTACCTTAAGAGGATTCCCTGTATATGAAGAAAGTTAAGCATTTGTGTGTTTCAATTTGCATTTCTTTTTAAGCATGTGAAATGGACTTTCTGGCAGAATATTCACCTGACTACCAGTGTCTATCTTAAAGGAAATAGGAGTATTATTTATACCAATGTTAAAAGTGGCAAAAGCTTGATCATGCTGAGATAATGAATGGTTTACCGTACTGACGTCAAAATCCACATCACAACTACTATCACTGTCATTGTCACTGTCTACATTGACTTCGTTTACAGAATTTGTATGGCACATCTTCTTGAAATGGTTCATTTTGAAACATTTTGAACATTTCTTCCCCTTCGCAGGACATTCTCTATCTTTATGTTCATAGCCGTATTTATGACATTTGTCATTGTTCGAAGATTGCTTCTTACTCGTTTTAACACTTTTCATGGGATTGTTCCTTGGTCGTGTCCCATCATGTGTATCATCCGGTTTATTTCGGTTACGTGACGTTTTCCTGTTTATCGCATGGACTTCGTCCTTCCCCATTTCTTTCATTTGTTCTCTGGAATATTCGTAGTTTTGGCAAATTGTATTGCTTTTACCATGGTAAGGTCTTTACCTAGATTTATCATCTGTTCCCTTATTTTGTTAGAATAAGCCCCAAACACAATTCTGTCTCGGATCATTTCTTCATCGTTAGCAAAGTCGCAGTCTTTTGCTTCCAATTTCAATCTGGTTACGAAAGAGTCAATAGTTTCTTCTCTTTGTGTTTCGTTGAAGAATTGATATCTTGTGAATATTGGGTTGAGAGTTGGTCGTAGATGACTTCTAAATCTATCATATACAGTGTCCAATTTACCAGCATCATCCTCGGAAATATCCGTCCATGTATGTCTGATAGCACGACCTTTGTCACCAAGCCACAGGAGAAAATATGACACTTTCTAAGCCTCTGACTTGTCCTTCCATGGTCCATTGAAAACTAATATGGCATGTCGAATAAATTTTTCGAACTGTTCTGGAAGGTTGGTTTCTTCCAATTTCATACACGGTGGTATTATTTCTTCCATTTTAATTTAGAAATCTCCAAATGTTCATACTATAATTAATTTGTCCTGGATAAATAACTAAATTAATCCTTCAAATTAATATTTCACCATGTAATGTTTTCTGCTTTGATATAAGACAGTCTTAGTAAATAAAGACAAACACGAGATGTGTCTGCACTGCTTTAATTACGTATAACAACCGGCAGGATTAGTATATGGGCGGATGTTATTATAACTTAGAACTCTGGGTATATAGGGATAGCATAGACTTGCTCAAGTCTGATAGATATATTTACAAAATATTACAGTGGACCTCTACCAAAGTCGTTAATATCTTTCCGGTTCGTCGCATAACTATGTCACACGAGCTAAAAATAGATTTTCAAAAAGGAAACTTAAAAAATCTTAAAAAAGCGATTTTCCATGTAGTGCTTTGAAAACATGAGTCAAGACCTTGTACTCTACCCTGTACTGTACAGGTAGCCAGTGAAGATCCTTCAGCACGGAGTGATGTGATTGCAACGCGGTGTCAGTGTGATGAGGCGGGCAGCTGTATTTTGAATAATTTGTTGTTTATTCAGAATGATTTTCGGGGTGCCACATAGTAATGAATTGCAGTAATCGAGTCTCGATGTTACTAAAGAATTGATCAGGTTTTTTGTTGCATCAACAGTTAATTATTGTCTGATTTGACCTATTTGTCGGATCTGCATGAAACACGACCTTGAGACAGAGTTTACATGTTTGTCCATGTCCAAATGCGAATCCAACATGGCCCCGAGGTTTCTCACAATCGACGTTGGTCTGATCACAGCATCACCAACTTTTAAATTGAGATTGTCGACTGAACTGGCATTCCTTTTCGATAAAAACAAGATTACTTCTGTTTTTTCGGCGTTAAGTTTCAGCAAATTTTCTTTTATCCATTGCAAGATATCATTCAGACAAGCTTCAATTCTTTGCAGTGTTTCATCTCGCGAGACACAATCTTTTGGTTTGAATGCCATATACAATTGGGAGTCATCGGCATAGAAATGATGTTGCAATTGATGTTTTCTACAGACTGGTTTTGTGTACATAATGTAGCTCTTCGGACCAAGCACACTGTAGTTAATTAGTCTGGTAGCGGTCACACAAATAGGATTTCATCCGCGCTCTAGTGGCGTGCCTATTATACCGAAATGATTGTCAAGTCGGCGTAATAGGGTATTGTGATCTATGGTGTCAAAAGCTGCCGATAAATTCAGCATTACCAGGACCGTAGCCTTATTCTGATCTAGAGAGCAACGGATGTCATTTAACACGAAGAAGAGCCGTTTCAGTTGAGTGGAATTTTCTGTATGCTGACTGATGTTCTTCGTGGAGATCGTACAGCGTTAAATGCTCTTCCAGGCGAGCATCGACTACCTTCTCGAGAACTTTGGAAAGGAAAGGTAGGTTTGACACAGGTCTATAATTTTTCAGTACATTTTGATCAAGGCCTGGCTTCTTTATCAGTGGTCTTATTCTGGAGCTTTTAAAAGCCTTGGGTACATAAGCACTTTTGAGTGATGCATTGAGTATTCTTGTTAATAATGGCAGTAGTTCATTCAAGCAATCCGTTAACAGCCATGTTGGTATTGGATCAAGTTCACATGATTCACTAGGTGATTTATTTATTAGTTTTCGGATTTCATTCTCATATGTTGGAGAAAATTCTGACAATTGCTCTTTTCCGAACGGAGTTTCGACTTCAACACTGTCGTTTTGTTGGTATGACTGAATAGTGGAGGCTATTTCAGAAGGTATTGCTTCAATTTTGTTAATGAAGAAATGACTGAAATCCTGTGCAAGCATTTTAGCAGGTTTACCAGTTGGCAACACTACTTTTTCTTCACCCATCAGATGTTTAGTTATCTTGAATAACCCTTTCTGATCACGACCACAGGACTATACCTTATCTGTGTAATATGATAATTTGGATCGTTTCAACATTTTGTTGACTACCGAACATTGATTCCTATATATTTCATGGTCTATTGTCAAGTTAGATTTTCGCCATTTTCGCTCCAATTTTCGTCTCAGATGTTTGGCGTCATGTAGATCTTCAGTGTACCATGGACAGGAGGGTCTTAAAACTATTGTTTTTGATTTTAGGGGTGCATGCTTGTCAATTAGTGATGAGAGACCATGGGTATATACCTCAACTAGTTCATCAACGTCTGATATGTGCAGCCCACTGCTCAAAGTATCTGAGGATTCAATGTCGTTTTTGAATTCAGTGATATCAATAGATTTTAACTTTCTTAGATTTACTGTTTTTCTTATAGGAGCAGGTTTAGCAGCGCAAGCTTTAAATACTACTGCAAAATGATCATGAGAGGTCTTTCCACTGTTGTCGGGTAGACCGGGATCAGATATTTCTACATGTGAGGCAGAAGTGTCAGTGTCTCTTGTGATTACCACACCCAATGTGTGACCAGCCACGTGGGTTGCCCCAGTGACGTGCTGTCGCATGCCGCAAGATTCAAGAATACATGTGGACTTCACAGTGTCTAAATTCAATAGATTGTCTAGGTGGATGTTCAAATCCCCAACAACTATGATGTTACTTTCTGTTGTTACAAGTTTGGCTAGAAAGGATGGTCACTCATTTTCCAGAAAAGTACTAGTTTTTAGGCCATGTTGACAAGTTGGTGGTGGTCTATACACAACAGCTAGACGGATAGAATAGTTCTTAATAGATACCGTACATTCCATGTGTTCAAAAGTAGTGAAAACTTTATCATTAGTAGAAGTAAGAAGTTGAATATTTAATAAAGTTTTGTATACAACTGCAATTCCACCGCCACGTCCACAGCGAGGGACATGTTTTATTTTGTAGCCACTGGGAACAAGCTCAGCAATGCAAGACTTATCGGAGGGTCCTCCATGCCATGTTTCAGTTAGAGCGACAATATCATAATCATTAGACACTATATAATCTGAAAGGGCAAGACTCTTGTTTTTGACTGACCTTGGATTTACACAACTCACCTTTATATAAGTTTGGCCTTTGCAAACAGTGAGTGATTCACATTTGATCTTAGTCAAGTCATGATGTTGGGAACTTTTGTTGTTTTCAGGATTAGTTCCGAGATTGTCGGGGTTGGTTCTGGAATTTTCAGGATTGGTTCTAGGAAATAAAGTTGGTACTATAGTAGGTATTTCTTGGGGAAGTGTCTGAATGTTTTTTTAATTTACACCATCATTCAAGTCCCATGTGCGTTTACACCGACCCCCTCTAGTACCCCTAAACTTAAGTATTCCTAACTGTTTTAATGTTGTCAATGTATGGGTATCAGGTTTTATAGGTGATAATTTCCCCATCTCATACAGGCTATACCTATTGTATTGTATAATCCCTGGTATACATTGGGCCATGTTTGCCTCAGGCAAATACACATTTAAATTTACAGGTAAATATTGAACAAAATTGTAGAATATTTACACAAAACTCAAAATTTCACAAAATCTACAAACAACTACTACACAAAAATTACACATATACAAAAATAATACTTCCATAAACATTCACAGCAAAATCCACAGCAATCACTGCAGTAATTCTGTTGATTTTAATCCAAAATGTGAGAGCACAAAATGTTGCAGCCTACACTTGGCGCATTCACACATGATTGGGGACATAATTGACCATGCATTGACCGGAATGAACTACCGTCAAACACTTGTCAACAGCACTGCTAGTCGTACTGTTAATTTTGCAAGGTCGTCCTTAGGTCAATACGAGGCCAGTTCGGAAATAATAAGAGTTGGCTGAAACCATTTTTGGTTCTGCATCATTCTCTAATGTTGAGTCGTGCAATCACTTTGACATATCTATATCTAGACGATCACTCAACAACTATTACACCTTTTAGTATGAAACTGTGCAGGTACATATACCTACATATCAAAGAGGGTCGAGAAGAGTTGTGCCATTACTCTTCATCTCATAATTTTAGTTATGACATGTGTATTGTTTCCGGGTAATAACTCATGTAGTACTGATGACATCGATTTGGAACTAAATTGTACGAAGGGGAAGTGCAGTGTCTAAGAACCATTACTCTGTTTTGTGTAATTTTGGAGTATTGCCCTTTGTAACTTTTCATATTTATCAGCTTGACTCAAAATTAACATGCCATGGCTAGAAAGTTATCATTACTTCAATGGCGGACCAATTTTAACTCATTTAAATATACGTACGAGGGTTGTACCAGAATTACGTAGACTTTTGTCATCCGTTCCATACCATTCATCATACAAACAAATACTATTGTGTGGAGTGCAAATAATATTTACTGCGTAAGTACGTGAAATTTCAAAGCCATATCTTATTTGGATCAAATCCTGCAGCTTCCGGGGATATATAGGGGTATGGTATGCGGGGCACCTCAAAGGAACGTCACGACGTCGGTGGAACTTCAAGGATAAGTGAAGCTCCTAACTGTGTACATTGTAGCTATAAATATGGGCACAACCGTACACAAAACTTACGAATGTTCATTTACTACCTTAAATGTGATAAAAGTTCCAATATATTACCAGTAATGTCGCATATAACCCTTATAATAGAGCGTCTATCCATGTCTATGTGGTCATAGAAAACGCTTGGTGACGCCGCATTCGCCGTTGGTTTTCGCCGTCGGTCCATGTCGTTTTATTCTATTTCGACCACGATTGATGCGCTAGTGTCGTTTGAAAATCGGGTAACTCGATACAAGATATTTATAGTTAGCAGATTCCAACATTTGAAGCGTTTGTTCTGGAGTCTTCCCGAGGTTCACATAAAACTTCGTGTTGATGCGATTTCCAGCGTATTTCGCTTACGTCATATTTTCACTGGTGACGCGCAGCAGCTGTTGTTTGTTTTGTACCATAAATCAACAACGATTACCTTTATAAAGTCGAAACTTACGGCGTACGTTCCAAGGATATTGTGCTTGTATGTCACGAAGTCACGTTAAAATTAGACTTGATATCAGTGAGATATAAGCAGTTGAATAATGTCAAAAATGCTTTTAAAATTCGTTGCCCCGCCTACCCAGCTATCGGTTACTATGGCGACAGATTAAATGGCTTTCTAACATTCTGTTAGAAAATATTTTTACCGATACTCTTGAAAATGGTTTGAAGTTTTTCTACGGCAAATTTGGTGATAATATATGCCTAAATAAAAAAGTTATGACAAAAGTCTACGTAATTCTGGTACACCCCTCGTATATGGAGTTGAAAGTGTTTATATACGTGGGTATATCCAAAAGTAATGTCACTGATGCTATAAAATCGTATATAATGTCAGTAAAACCACGAAATTTTTCACACCGTAACTTCAGTCTTATTTGTATATGATGACCAAATTTCACAACAATGCACATAAAAGTTCTGGCGATATGAACATTTTCATGAGACATACTTACGAACATCGCCGCAAGCCCGACGTCAACGACGTTACAATGACGTTACTTGCTGAAACCTACTCATCCAGTAGAAGTTCATGCCTGTAGATTTCTAACGACTCATAAACCATGCAGTCATTTCAAAGACCTTTAAAATGTGTAACCCACCCAACACTTACTCTCTGCGAAATCAAATTATTTTTAAGTGTCCTCTAGAGAGTCCCACAGAAAAAATATTTAACTCACCACATAATGATTGCAGTTTTGAACGTCGAATTGAATTGACGGCGTTACAAATACTCTTGGTGTTCTTTTTGGATCTACTAAAAACCGTTCATATGACTCTCTATCGATAATGATTTGGTGATATATATGCCCCTTAAAAGATTTTACTACGTACACTTGAGCCTATGTTGCCGCCTAGTGTAATTTAAGTTTCAGTAGGTGACTTTCAAAACTTTAAGGAAAAGTGCATTACTACGCACGGCGTCTTTTTGTCACAATTCTGCCGTGTTTTCGCTAAGTAATCAATGCGTTGAAGATATATTACGAGTTTCAAAGTTGAGTGACGTTATTGGATTTTTAGCAGCAGACACATCACATTTGTTTCATCACGTCTCGAAAGTATTGTCTGCTTTCAAGAATTATTTGTTATAAAAACGCATAAAAGAACATTGTTATGTTAATGAAAAACAATCGTAATTTTCGTGTGCGGCGAGATGACGTCATAAGTATATTCAGTATGTTCATATAATCCAGTTATGAAAATCGAATAATGCAGCACGTTTTATATTAATCAGAATTGTATTGCTGAACATTTTGATATCATATATAAATGCATATCGGCCTATAAACAAATAAACCACGGGGGGGGGGGGTGTGACATTACTTTTGGATATACCCTCGTATGTCATTATATGCTAGTTTAATAGGAAAAAGAGGTGTGAATGTGCCAAGTGTAGGCTGCAACATTTTGTGCTCTCACATTTTGGATTAAAATCAACAGAATTACTGCAGTGATTGCTGTGGATTTTGCTGTGAATGTTTATGGAGGTATTCTTTTTGTATATGTGTAAATTTTGTGTAGTAGTTGTTTGTAGATTTTGTGAAATTTTGAGTTTTGTGTAAATATTCTACAATTTTGTTCAATATTTACCTGTAAATTTAAATGTGTATTTGCCTGAGGCAAACATGGCCCAATGCATACCAGGGATTATACAATACAATAGGTATAGCCTGTATGAGATTGGGAAATTATAACCTATAAACCCCATACATTGACAACATTAAAACAGTTAGGAATACTTAAGTTAAGGGGTACTAGAGGGGACGGTGTAAACGCACATGGGACTTGAATGATGGTGTAAATTTAAAAAACATTCAGACACTTCCCCAAGAAATACCTACTATAGTACCAACTTTATTTCCTAGAACCAATCCTGAAAATTCCAGAATCAACCCCGATAATCTCGGAACTAATCCTGAAAACGACAAAAGTTCCCAACATCATGACTTGAGTAAGATCAAATGTGAATCACTCACTGTTTGCAAAGGCCAAACTTATATAAAGGTGTGTTGTGTAAATCCAAGGTCAGTCAAAAACAAGAGTCTTGCCCTTTCAGATTACATAGAGTCTAATGATTATGATATTGTCGTTCTAACTGAAACATGGCTTGGGGGATCCTCCGATAAGTCTTGCATTGCTGAGCTTGTTCCCAGTGGCTACAAAATAAAACATGTCCCTCGCTGTGGACGTGGTGGTGGAATTGCAGTTGTATACAAAACTTCATTAAATATTCAACTTCTTACTTCTACTAATGATAAAGTTTTCACTACTTTTGAACACATGGAATGCACGGTATCCATTAAGTTGTGTATCGACCACCACCAACTTGTAAAAATGGCCTAAAACTAGTACTTTTCTTGAAAATGAGTGGCCATCCTTTCTGGCCAAACTTGTAACAACGGAAAGTAACATCATAGTTGTTGGGGATTTGAACATCCACCTAGACAATCTATTAAATTTAGACATTGTGAAGTTCACAAGTATTCTTGAATATTGCGGCATGCGACAGCACGTCACTGGGGCAACCCACGTGGCTGGTCACACATTGGATGTGGTAATCACAAGAGACACTGACACTTCTGTCTCACATGTAGAAATATCTGATCCCGGTCTACCCGACAACAGTGGAAATACCTCTCGTGATCATTTTGCAGTAGTATTTAAAGCTTGCGCTGCTAAACCAGCTCATGTAAGAAAAACAGTAAATCTAAGAAAGTTAAAATCTATTGATATCAATGAATTCAGAAAAGACATTGAATCCTCAGATATTTTGAGCAGTGGGCTGCACATATCAGACGTTGATGAACTAGTTGAGGTATATACCCATGGACTTTCATCACTAATTGACAAGCATGCATCCCTAAAATCAAAAACAATAGTTTTAAGACCCTCCTGTCCATGGTACACTGAAGATCTACATGACGCTTAACATCTGAGACAAAAATTGGAGCGAAAATGGCGAAAATCTAAATTGACAATAGACCATGAAATATATAGGAATCAATGTTCGGTAGTCAACAAAATATTGAAACACTCCAAAGTATCCTATTACACAGATAAGGTATAGTCCTGTGGTCGTGATCAGAAAGAGTTATTCAAGATAACTAAACATCTGATGGGTGAAGAAAAAGAAGTAGTGTTGCCAACTGGTAAACCTGCTAAAATTGTTGCACAGGATTTCAGTGATTTCTTCATTAACAAAATTGAAGCAATACGTACTACAATAGCCTCCACTATTCAGTCATACCAACAAAACGACAGTGTTGAAGTCGAAACTCCGTTCGGAAAAGAGCAATTGTCAGAATTTTCTCCAACATCTGAGGATGAAATCCGAAAACTAATAAATAAATCACCTAGTAAATCATGTGAACTTGATCCAATACCAACATGGCTGTTAAAGGATTGCTTGAATGAACTACTGCCATTATTAACAAGAATATTCAATGCATCACTCAAAAGTGCTTATGTACCCAAGGCTTTTAAAAGCTCCAGAATAAGACCACTGATAAAAAAGCCAGGCCTTGATAAAATGTACTGAAAAATTATAGACCTGTGTCAAACCTACCTTTCATTTCCAAAGTTCTCGAGAAGGTAGTCGATGCTCGACTGGAAGAGCATTTAACACTGCACGATCTCCACGAAGAACGTCAGTCAGCATACAGAAAATTTCACTCAACTGAAACGGCTCTTCTTCGTGTGCAAAATGACATCCTTTGCTCTCTAGATCAGAATAAAGCTACGGTCCTGGTAATGCTGGATTTATCAGCAGCTTTTGACACCATAGATCACTACACCCTACTACGCCGACTTGACAATCATTTCGGTATAATAGGCAAGCCACTAGAGTGGATGAAATCCTATTTGTGTGACCGCTACCAGACTGTCTGTATAGATGGAGAACTTTCAAAACCTGTACTCATGAACTACAGTGTACCACGGGGTTCTGTGCTTGGTCCGAAGAACTACATTATGTACACAAAACCAGTAGGTGCAATCTGTAGAAAACATCAATTGCAACATCATTTCTATGCCGATAACTCCCAATTGTATATGGCATTCCAACCAAAAGATTGTGTCTCGCGAGATGAAACACTGCAACGAATTGAAGCTTGTCTGAAGGATATCTTGCACTGGATGAAAGAAAATTTGCTGAAACTTAACGCTAAAAAACAGAGGTAATCTTGTTTGTACCGAAAAGGAATGCCAGTTCAGTCGACAATCTCAATGTAAAAGTTGGTGATGCTGTGATCAGACCTACGTCGATGGTGAGAAACCTCGGCGTCATGTTGGATTCGCATTTGGACATGGACAAACATGTAAACTCTGTCTCAAGGTCGTGTTTCATGCAGATCCGACAAATAGGTCAAATCAGACAATACTTAACTGTTGATGCAACAAAATCCCTGATCAATTATTTAGTAACATCGAGACTGGATTACTGCAATTCATTACTATGTGGCAACCCGAAAATCATTCTGAATAAACTACAAATTATTCAAAATACAGCTGCCCGCCTCATCACACGGACACCGCGTTACAATCACATCACTCCTGTGCTGAAGGATCTTCACTGGCTACCTGTACAGTACAGGGTAGAGTACAAGGTCTTGACTCATGTTTTCAAAGCACTACATGGAAAATCGCCTGGCTACATCAGAAGTATGTTGGAAGTATACACTCCACAAAGTCAGCTAAGGTCTCAAAATGATTCTGTTCTTCTAGTTGTGCCAAGGACGAGGACTGTGACTTACGGTGACCGATGTTTCACAGCTGCTGCACCCAAACTCTGGAATGCACTGCCAACAGCGCCCAGAGACAGTAAAACACTACCGTCCTTCAAGAAAGCGCTGAAAACGCACTATTTTAATAGAGCTTATTCATGCTGACTGTGTGTGTGTTTCCATTAACTTGGCGCCCTATCATTGGGCCCAACGACCCACATGTTACCAGGACTATAAGCCCCATCCACCTATTGGTAGATCCCTACTATTAAGTTTAGTAGGGCCCCGTCTACTGGGTAAAGTAGAGCCCCGCCTACTGGGTTAAATAGAGCTCCGTCAACTGTCTTCGATAGATCCCTACTACTAGGTTTAGTAGGGCCCCGTCTACTGGGTTAAGTTGAAGCCCGTCTACTGGGTTAAGTAGAGCCCCGTCTACTGGGTTAAGTAGAGCCCCCGCCTACTGGGTTAAGTAGGTCCTACTTTTATATTTTATGTTCATTATATACTGTTTTAACCATGTATTAGTCATGATTGTAGAGCACTTTCGAACGTGTGTATACATGAAAAAAGGGCTATATAAATATGGTATAATAATAATAATGACATGGAATGATTCGCGGAGCATCTACGCGTTCTGATGGACACCTGCTCGAATCGAATTGAGAGGATCTCACTTTAGCAAACATGTGAATGTGTCATTTATGGAGAATAATGCTACATAAATTGGTATATAGTTTAAAGTGTTAATATCCACAAAAGTGACCACATTTTCAAAGTTCCTCAATCACAAATTTGCTGAAGATATCTTCATGAAGTTATCCTTATGTGATAACCCTTATCATAGCTGTTCGATGCATGATCCTATGCGATTTGTTAAAAAATAGTTTAGGAATTATTTGATAAAATATGAATATCGGTTTGGAATCAATGACTAAGGTGCATTTAATACAGTTTAAGCAATGGACAAAAGGAGTAAAATGTTATACATGTATTCTTCGTTGTCACGACAAAGTGGTCAATAGCATAATATAAATGTGGACCATCTTTACGTTGATAAATCGCAATAATGAACAGTGTTAACTTTAATACACCATCTTGTTTAGAGGTAGAATTTTTATATGAAAATTTAGATACCC
Source organism: Spisula subtruncata (assembly GCA_963678985.1). Taxonomy (NCBI): domain Eukaryota; kingdom Metazoa; phylum Mollusca; class Bivalvia; order Venerida; family Mactridae; genus Spisula; species Spisula subtruncata. The sequence continues at coordinate 26,239,746 of OY787661.1, forward strand.
GTAACATTCAAACAGTGAAAATTGAAGTTCAAACGATTTGCACTTTAAATGTAAACTAACTTGTGTTTTCGTTCAGTAATAATCCACTATTTCGCCGTGAATTATGAAAGAAAACCAGTGTTTGCCTGGTCAGTTTAGGCAATAAACCTTTCTATCAGTTGTAAACAATTTACTCCAGAAAACAGTTCCGTTTATTCGTTTTCAAAGATTTAGTTGCCAGTGGTTTGTTCATAAATAACTCACAAAAGGTAGCCATCAGCAGCTATATCATATAAGTGTGTTTATAAAAAACAGTTCAAGCGTAGCATGTAGTGAATGAGTATTTTTTTCTCCTTAATGGAAAGATGATTTACTGGATATGTATTTTGATTTCAATCAATCAGCTGTGATTTATTTGTGAGTTATTGATTATTATACTTAAAATTATCTGTTAATAATTTAAAATCAAATGTAAGAATTAACATACATTTCACAATTGCTTATTTGCGATATACAATGTACACGTGTAGTATTTGCAAACAAAACACATCGACACAAACGAACTAGCAGTTCATTTAAAGTTCGCCCATATCACGACCAAGTCTATATGTCGGCAACAACTTGCTCTCATTTCTCCTCACAGTTTCCATCGTACTTCTAACGCACCAAAAGCAAAAGAAGCTAAAATGAAGGGCAGCCGAATGCTATTTTAGCTTCTTTTGCTTTTGGTTCCAATCTCTGTCCACCCGGATCATCAAACCAGTGGTCTCTTACATTGAAACAAGTAACATTGAAAGTAAATGATATTAAAAGTCGACTGATTTTAAAAATGTAATTATATGCTATTGTCATTATTGACCCACGAGAACTTCATGTTTCGTTTATAGTATGCTAAATCTTGTTAACAGTCTCACTAAGGATTGACAGGTATTCCAATGTAAAGACTTCAAAATATTTTTTGTCAATGTTGTTTGCAACTTACGTTTGGTAGCGGTCATTATAGTCTAGGTTCGCCAAAAAAACGGATACTATTCAAATTAGTATTTTATTTAGGCTGAATTTTAAAGGACCAACCTAGGATCATTACGCACTTACTATTTTCAGTATAACGAAAACATATGATATCAGAGAATGATACAGAACCAAAAAAGGTTTCAGCACAACTCTTATTATTTCCGAACTGGTCTCGTATTGAACTCAGGAAGACCTTGCAAAATTACCAGTATGACTAGCAGTGCTGTTGAGTAGTGTTTGACAGTAGTTCATTCCAGTCAATGCATGGTCAATTATGTCCCAAATCGTGTTTTAATTTTGGCCTGCGGTCTAAGCTGATAAAATTTGGATTGCGGTCTTAGCATATACGTATATTCATAAAAAATACAGTTATTTGGCAATTTCTGCCCAATCTCTTCAACCGACATATATTGGAATAAGTGACCGGGCTTCCTGCAAAAAGCAGGCACTGATAAATGCCGGATATAACGAATATTTTGATGAATTGTGAATTGGCTTGCGGTCTTAGCTCTTCAATTTTGACGCAGTTTGGCATTTGACTCCAATGTTTGAGAAAAGTAAACTTTTGTTTGGAAATGTATTAACAACCGGGGACAGAGGCCAATTTTCCCTTTAGCATCGGCTATATTTCATTAAAATCGAGTGGAAAACAAGATACTTACAGGACTTTTTCGCTCTGAGTCGAGACTATTTGGCTGCCAGTCTTACCCCAAAATGACGTCACACACCACGTGGTATGGTCACACTGTAGTATGTAGCTACTTGAGCTTCATCAGTAGTTGACTCTGCTTGGTAACAACGAAGTTACGCGGCTCTACTAGAATAGGTTTTTACCTTGAAAGAAATTGCACGTAAGTGGCACAGGCACAGCTAATAATTATAAGGAACGCTAAAACTCTTGCGTAAATAACATGTTCGATTTCCGAGGATATAAACATACGAATGCATAGTCTGGTTCCCGGTACCTAAATCTTTCATTACATTGCAGTATAGGTCCGGCGCAATCTAACAAATATGGTCGCTTCCATGTGTAAAACAAGATGGCGGTTGAACATTAGCTTATATAGGGAATTTTAGAATATCCCCAAAAAGTGTGTGTTATGTATGTGTCATATCGATGAGATTTTGTATATTAATGGGAAAATGTATGTTCTATTCAATTAAACATGTTTCATTAAAATGACACAACTGATATGTACAAAAAACGCAAAGTAAATTAAAAACATTTCTGTACCAGCGTGTATATAGTGCATATAAATCGCACCTGATATCAAATGCCCAGTTAGCTCAGTTGGTAAAGCGTAAAACCAGTAACATTGATGATGGAGGTTCGATACCAGTATTGTCATTATTTTTATTATTACTATTTTTTATATGTAACGTAATTCGCTATTAGTTTATACTTGAATAAGGAACATGATAAGAAAATAAAGTTTTTGTATTACACAAATTAAGCAAAATATTAAAAAGGAAAACAATAACTGGCCTGTACAGGGATCGAACCAGGGATCCCTTGATTACAAGTCAGTGACTCTACCGATTGTGCTAACTTTGCCAATTGAAAAGTTAAAAATTAATGGACTATTAAAACCCTGCTACAAAATATTTTAATCGTTTTATAAACGTTATTTTGTAGATATTAGTGCTGTTGTAGCGAATAAACTTCTATCAATGCAAAGACCATTATTTTTTCTATTACTCTGCAAAGTCACATCAAAATGACACATACATATCATACACTTTAGGGGGATATTCTAAAGTTGCCTATATAAACTAACGTACGTCCGCCATTTTGATTTGACCACTGGAGTTATCGATTATTGGTTGCTGCCTGACCTAAACCACTGTAAGATTTAGGACAGGGAACCAGACTAACGAATGCAATGCAAATTTAGAATTCATGAATGAGGAATAAGGGATTAGAGTGTATGGACTTTTTCAGAAAGTTTTTTTTGTCAGAATCATGTGGACTCAGCCGCGTACTCGCGTATAGGTAGCTACGCGCCTGCAACCAACAAGTAGTCAAATACACACTCTGATCCGATTTGAAAGAGAAACGATAACGACAAAAATCGAAAAATATCATAATTTTCTTTAAAAAACCCCAAATAATTATGAATTAATACCCTTACTATAATATTTATTTAAATGTATCTATTGCCAGATGTGCGGTTCCATTTCTAGCTTTTTAAGAGATTTTACAAGCCGATAGTCCTTGTGATTGAGGAATAATCGAACTTTTCCTAAACCTTCTGATTGCTCAAAATAATGGCGGCCATCTTTAAAAGGTCATTCGGCAAAATGACCCTCCAGTCCATCAACTGTTTTCGGACTACGAAATTTTCTTCTTCTTCTTTTTTTCGTTTTCATTGATACAGTTACCTGTAGTTTTTACCAAAGGTCATTAGAAATAGAAAGGGAAATAACTGGCTAACGCTGAAATACGCAACTCAATATTATATCTAATATTTCAAACAACTTGAATGTAATCATTCAATTGGTACTGCACACTTCACAACAATATATTTCTATATCTAATGAATAGATTTTTAGTCATGTCGAACCCCTTTAATTTTTACAGTATTTTCCTCAAACGTTCACACATGAACAACATTCACATGCATATGTGCGAGAAGGAAGGAATTTAAATAAAAATTATTGATTTACAGAATTATGGCCCTTTGTTCGTTTTTGTCAAAATAGCAGGTCTCGTTTATATTAATGTAATTCGGCATGTAAGATTAACCAACTTGAGGTAATAATAAGTTTGTATTACATCATGGTTGTTTCCCTTTGACTGGGGTACTGTTGATGGATTTCATTTTCATTCATCGCTCCTACTATTTTGTTTATTGCATGGAAATGTCGAAAGCAACTGTATGCATTTTCCTGCCACAATCTTCACTTAATTAAATGAATATGTAACGCGATTGTGTAAATGACTATGCACTAAACTAATTAGTCGAAAACGGATTTGCCAAAAGCGGAAATTAGTTACAGAAATCACTGCCTTGAATCCCGGTGGATATTTTTTATTGATTACTGATGCACATTGTCTAGCTATTTATTGCAATAAATAAAACAGGCGTTTTCATATTGCTTTCAGACCCAGAGTTAATCGAATTTCGAGAAATATTGTGTTTTAGTAATTTTGCTGAAATATGATTTATTTGTTTCGAATTATTGGTAAATGGTCTTGATTATCGTCATAAATAATAACACAACTAACAAATGACCTAATAACTATGATGAAAACGACATCCTCGTCTCATTCATACGAATAGACCTGTAGTTAACGCTTAAAATCAGTATTTGATTTTCCGTTATCCGTCAGCTGCTATATTAATGTCGCAATGTGTATAATCCACCGGAGCACAATAACCCAGTATAGCGTACAATGTGTATTTAGAGCAATGACCGCTGGCTCACATCGTCATCCTTACAGTAACTCCTGGTTCACACTGTCATCCTTACAGTAACCCCTGGTTCACACTGTCATCCTTACAGTAACCCCTGGTTCACACGGTCATCCTTACAGTAACCCCTGGTTCATACTGTCATCCTTACTGTAAACCCTGGTTCACACTGTCATCCTTACAGTGACCGTTGGTTCACACTGTCATCATTAACAGTAACCCTTGGTTCACATTGTCATCCTTACAGTAACCCCTGGATCACATTGTCATCCTTACAGTAACCCCTGGTTCACACTGTCATCATTTAAATAACCCCTGATTCACATTGTCATCCTAACGGTATCCCCTGGTTCACACTGTCATCCTTACAGTAACCCCTGGTTCACACTGTCATCCTTACAGTAACCCCTGGTTCACATTGTCATCCTTACAGTAACCCCTGGTTCACACTGTCATCCTTACAGTAACCCCTGGTTCACACTGTCATCCTTAAATTAACTCTTGGTTCACATTGTCATCCTTACAGTAACCCCTGGTTCACACTGTCATCCTTACAGTGACCGTTGGTTCACACTGTCATCCTTACAGTGACCGTTGGTTCACACTGTCATCCTTTACAGTAACCCCTGGTTCACACTGTCATTCTTACAGTAACCCCTGGTTCACACTGTCATCCTTACAGTAACCCTTGGTTCACACTGTCATCCTTACAGTAACCCCTGGTTCACACTGTCATCCTTACAGTAACCCCTGGTTCACACTGTCATCCTTACAGTAACCCCTGGTTCACACTGTCATCCTTACAGTAACCCCTGGTTCACATTGTCATCCTTACAGTAACCCCTGGTTCACACTGTCATCCTTAAATTAACTCTTGGTTCACATTGTCATCCTTACAGTAACCCCTGGTTCACATTGTCATCCTTAAATTAACTCTTGGTTCACATTGTCATCCTTACAGTAACCCCTGGATCACATTGTCATCCTTACAGTAACCCCTGGTTCACATTGTCATCCTTACAGTAACCCCTGGTTCACACTGTCATCCTTAAATTAACTCTTGGTTCACATCGACATCCTTACAGTAACCCCTGGTTCACACGGTCATCCGTACAGTAACCCCTGGTTCACACTGTCATCCTTACAGTAACCCCTGGTTCACACTGTCATCCTTACAGTAACCCCTGGTTCACACTGTCATCCTTACAGTAACCCCTGGTTCACACTGTCATCCTTACAGTAACCCCTGGTTCACACTGTCATCCTTACAGTAACCCCTGGTTCACACTGTCATCCTTACAGTAACTCCTGGTTCACACTGTCATCCTTACATTAATCCCTGGTTCACACTGTCATCCTTACAGTTACCCCTGGTTCACATCGTCATCCTTACAGTAACCCCTGGTTCACACTGTCATCCTTACAGTAACCCTTGGTTCACACTGTCATCCTTACAGTAACCCCTGGTTCACACTGTCATCCTTACAGTAACCCCTGGTTCACATTGTCATCCTTACAGTAACCCCTGGTTCACATTGTCATCCTTACAGTAACACTTGGTTCACATTGTCATCCTTACAGTAACCGTTGGTTCACATTGTCATCCTTACAGTAACACTTGGTTCACATTGTCATCCTTACAGTAACCCCTGGTTCACACTGTCATCCTTACAGTAACCCCTGGTTCACATTGTCATCCTTACAGTAACCCCTGGTTCATACTGTCATCCTTACATTAACCCCTGGTTCACACTGTTATCCTTACAGTAACCATTGGTTCACACTGTCATCGTTATATTATCCCCCGCCGAAGGCGAAGGGGATATGGTAATGGTAGGCGTCATTCCGTCCGTCAGTCCGTCCTTCAGTCCGTCCGTCCGTCCGAACTTCTGTGTGCAACAACTCCTACATTTCTTGAGGGAATTCGATGAAACTTTCACAGAATAACTGCTATGATGTCCCCCAGCGCATATTGTCAGGATTTATTTATTCGACCATTTTTGACAGAGTTATTGCCCTTTGTTGTTTTTACATATAAATTCTTCTGTGTGCAACTCCTCCTACATTTCTTGAGGGAATTCGACGAAACTTTCATAGAATAACTGCTATGATGTCTCCACGCGCATATTGTCAGGATTTATTTATTCGACCATTTTTGACAGAGTTATTGCCCTTTGGTTTTTTTACATATAAATTCTTCTGTGTGCAACTCCTCCTACATTTCTTGAGGGAATTCGACGAAACTTTCACAGAATAACTGCCATGATGTCCCCCAGTGCATATTGTCAGGATTTTTTTATTCAACCATTTTTGACAGAGTTATTCCCCTTTGTTGTTTTTGGAAGGCGATTCATTGAATCGTCTTCTATAGTCAGCACCTCTCAGGAAATGGTTTGGACCTAAACACACATATACACATCCTTACACCTATCGAAAATAGTTCGCCGATATTCCCGCAACTTGGAACATGAAATGTCCAAATTATTATATATTTCAGTAATTTAAATATTTGATAAAATACATAAGTATATTTACAAGCGTACTCTTTACGAAAACAGCTTGAAAACAATACTCGGAAGACGATTCATTGAATCGTTTTCTATATATGGCTTCCCGGAAGTGGTTTGGACCTAAACACACATATACACAACCTTACACCTATCGAAAATAGTTCGATGATATTTGCGCAACTCGGAACATGAAATGTCCAAAATATTACATATTTCAGTGATTTAAATATTTGATAAACTACATAAGTATATTTACAAGCGTATTCTTCAAGAAAACAGCTTTAAAGCACTACGAGTCTGCGGTACATTTTGAGCGGTCACAATTCAGGACGAAGCGTATAAACCACAAGGGAACTACTCCGTTTTGTTTGAGAAGAGTTACTGAGTAAAATTCACTTTAGTATACGGCTTTTTAAAGGTAATTTTGATTGTACGAATCTTTCCAACGGACTCGTTGTGCAACGCATTCGAGTAGCATAGTTTGTTTGTTTACGTTTTCAAGCACGCGCTAATTAACATTAGAACCACTAAATCACAATGTTTGCAGTGTGTGTATTATCAATCCTGTTTATAAGCTCCGCCCCCAATACTATGGTTCAGTTCAATTCAGGTAAATTCCGCCGCTAGGTATCGGCGCACTTCTTTTGAAGGCGGAGTCTATTTTCGCTAGGACTATTTTCCACGTATTGATTTTTTAACGGCATTTAGTATCCGTACGAAGAAAAATAAATCAACTTAAACTGTGTTTAATGTTAGCTTGAGTCAATATGTTGAATCTGGTTTCATAAATCTAACTTAGTATTGAATATATGGATAATGTATTGATGGTTAATATGTAATGTTAATGAATTGACGTGTTTGTTACGATGATTAAAGGACGTTGTAACGAGTGTAAATGTTTAAATTATCAGCAGACTTTAAAAAGGGAAACAACTCTTTTGGCATATACAGATAGTCTCCCTGTGTTAGATTCATGAAGCATTTTTTTTCTACTAAATAACATCTACGAGTATATACGATTTTCGGACTTCAAAAAAATAATTACATATTATAATTTATCATTATGCATAACACCTCCACACCTTAATGTTCCCATTTAAATGTTAGATTCATGAAACCAAATTAGATTCATGTTAGATTCATTTGTCATTTATGAACTAATCAAAGAAGTTAATACTGATTTTTGTGCCAGAACTCGATTATAAGGACAGATTTGGGGTGATATCCATGAACAAGGCTGATTGGGCTGGTTTCAAAAGTAATACGAAGGTGTTTGGTGACTATTATGCAAACTCGGCCAAAACTGACTCAAATCGCATCATGGAACAGCTAAAAGGCAGAAATAGACAGGCTGTCAGCCCTACACATCCCCACCAGGTCATGCACTGGATTATCGCCTTCCGCCAGTACTTTCAGTACTTTGATTTTACATATAAATTCTTCTGTGTGCAACTCCTCCTACATTTTTTAAGGGAATTTGACGAAAATTCACGGAATAACTGCTATGATGTCCCCCAGCGCATATTGTCAGGATTTTTTTATTCGCAATTTTTGACAGAGTTAATGCCCTTTATTAATTTTTTACAAATTTCTCATGGAATTTTGTCAGAACTTTTACAGAAGTACAGTTATGAGGTACAATGTATAATCTTGCGTCATCAACAACAATTCAACTGTAGTGGTCATCTTTATGAAGCTTTTGTGATAATATTTGTCGTTTACCTCAATTTTTCCTTCGGCGGGGGATATGGCTGTCAGTGACTGCTTCTTGTTAAACCTTGGTTCACACTGTCATCCTTACAGTACGCCTTGGTTCACACTGTCATCCTAACAGTAACCCCTGGTTCACATTGTCATCCTTACAGTAACCCCTGGTTCACACTGTCATCCTTACAGTAACCCTTGGTTCACACTGTCATCCTTACAGTAACATTTGGTTCACATTGTCATCCTTACAGTAATCCCTGGTTCACATTGTCATCCTTACAGTAAACCTTGGTTCACACTGTCATCCTTACATTAATCCCTGGTTCACACTGTCATCCTTACAGTTACCCCTGGTTCACACTGTCATCCTTACAGTAACCCCTGGTTCACATTGTCATCCTTACAGTAACCCCTGGTTCACACTGTCATCCTTACAGTATCCCTTGGTTCACACTGTCATCCTTACAGTACCCCTTGGTTCACACTGTCATCCTTACAGTAACCCCTGGTTCACATTGTCATCCTTACAGTAACCCCTGGTTCACATTGTCATCCTTACAGTAACCCTTGGTTCACACTGTCATCCTTACATTAATCCCTGGTTCACACTGTCATCCTTACAGTTACCCCTGGTTCACACTGTCATCCTTACAGTAACCCCTGGTTCACATTGTCATCCTTACAGTAACCCCTGGTTCACACTGTCATCCTTACAGTACCCCTTGGTTCACACTGTCATCCTTACAGTACCCCTTGGTTCACACTGTCATCCTTACAGTAACCCCTGGTTCACATTGTCATCCTTACAGTAACCCCTGGTTCACACTGTCATCCTTACAGTACCCCTTGGTTCACACTGTCATCCTTACAGTAACTCTTGGTTCACACTGTCATCCTTACAGTAACCCTTGGTTCACACTGTCATCCTTACAGTAACCCCTGGTTCACATTGTCATCCTTACAGTAACCCCTGGTTCACACTGTCATCCTTACAGTAACCCCTGGTTCACACTGTCATCCTTACAGTTACCCCTGGTTCACATTGTCATCCTTACAGTAACACTTGGTTCACATTGTCATCCTTACAGTAACCCCTGGTTCACATTGTCATCCTTACAGTAACCCCTGGTTCACACTGTCATCCTTACAGTAACACTTGGTTCACATTGTCATCCTTACAGTAACCCCTGGTTCACATTGTCATCCTTACAGTAACCCCTGGTTCACATTGTCATCCTTACAGTAACCCCTGGTTCACACTGTCATCCTTACAGTAACACTTGGTTCACACTGTCATCCTTACAGTAACCCCTGGTTCACACTGTCATCCTTACCGTAACCCCTGGTTCACACTGTCATCCTTACAGTAACTCCTGGTTCACACTGTCATCCTTACAGTAACCCCTGGTTCACATTGTCATCCTTACAGTAACCCTTGGTTCACATTGTCATCCTTACAGTAACACTTGGTTCACATTGTCATCCTTACAGTAACCCTTGGTTCACATTGTCATCCTTACAGTAACCCCTGGTTCACATTGTCATCCTTACAGTGACCGTTGGTTCACACTGTCATCCTTACAGTAACTCTTGGTTCACATTGTCATCCTTACAGTAACACTTGGTTCACTTTGTCATCCTTACGGTAACCCCTGGTTCACATTGTCATCCTTACAGTATCCCCTGGTTCACATTGTCATCCTTACAGTGACCGTTGGTTCACACTGTCATCCTTAAATAAACTGTTGGTTCACATTGTTATCCTTACAGTAACCCCTGGTTCACATTGTCATCCTAACAGTAACCCCTGGTTCACATTGTCATCCTTACAGTAACCCCTGGTTCACACTGTCATCCTTAAATTAACTCTTGGTTCACATTGTCATCCTTACAGTAACCCCTGGTTCACATTGTCATCCTTACAGTAACCCCTGGTTCACACTGTCATCCTTACAGTTACCCCTGGTTCACACTGTCATCCTTACAGTAACCCCTGGTTCACACTGTCATCCTTATTTAACTCTTGGTTCACATTGTTATCCTTACAGTAACCCCTGGTTCACATTGTCATCCTTACAGTATCCCCTGGTTCACATTGTCATCCTTACAGTGACCGTTGGTTCACACTGTCATCCTTAAATTAACTCTTGGTTCACATTGTTATCCTTACAGTAACCCTTGGTTCACACTGTCATCCTTACAGTAACCCTTGGTTCACATTGTCATCCTTACAGTGACCGTTGGTTCACACTGTCATCCTTAAATTAACTCTTGGTTCACATTGTCATCCTTACAGTAACCCTTGGTTCACACTGTCATCCTTACAGTATCCCCTGGTTCACATTGTCATCCTTACAGTGACCGTTGGTTCACACTGTCATCCTTAAATTAACTCTTGGTTCACATTGTCATCCTTACAGTAACCCTTGGTTCACACTGTCATCCTTAAATTAACTCTTGGTTCATATTGTCATCCTTACAGTAACCCTTGGTTCACACTGTCATCCTTACAGTAACCCCTGGTTCACACTGTCATCCTTACAGTAACCCCTGGTTCACACGGTCATCCTTACAGTAACCCCTGGTTCACACTGTCATCCTTAAATTAACTCTTGGTTCACATTGTCATCCTGACAGTAACCCTTGGGTCACACGGTCATCCTTACAGTAACCCCTGGTTCACACTGTCATCCTTAAATTAACTCTTGGTTCACATTGTCATCCTTACAGTAACCCCTGGTTCACACGGTCATCCTTACAGTAACCCCTGGTTCACACGGTCATCCTTAAATTAACCCCTGGTTCACATTGTCATCCTTGCAGTAACCCCTGGTTCACATTGTCATCCTTACAGTAACACTTGGTTAACATTGTCATCCTTACAGTACCCCTTGGTTCACACTGTCATCCTTAAATTAACCCCTGGTTCACACTGTCATCCTTAAATTAACCCCTGGTTCACATTGTCATCCTTACAGTAACCCCTGGTTCACACTGTCATCCTTACAGTAACCCCTGGTTCACACTGTCATCCTTACAGTAACACTTGGTTCACATTGTCATCCTTACAGTAACCATTGGTTCACACTGTCATCCTTACAGTAACCCCTGGTTCACACTGTCATCCTTACAGTAACTCTTGGTTCACACTGTCATCCTTACAGTAACCCCTGGTTCACACTGTCATCCTTACAGTAACACTTGGTTCACATTGTCATCCTTACAGTAACCCCTGGTTCACACTGTCATCCTTACAGTAACCCCTGGTTCACACTGTCATCCTTACAGTAACTCTTGGTTCACACTGTCATCCTTACAGTAACCCCTGGTTCACATTGTCATCCTTACAGTAACCCCTGGTTCACATTGTCATCCTTACAGTAACCCCTGGTTCACACTGTCATCCTTGCAGTAACCCCTGGTTCACATTGTCATCCTTGCAGTAACCCCTGGTTCACATTGTCATCATTGCAGTAACCCCTGATATTTTTTCTTACACAATTAGAAACACGTTCAATATCTTACGTAAATATATGCAAACTTGCGATCGATTAGTAAAATCATTTCGAAATTCACAATTTGGTTACGTAGATTTACGGAATATTATTAAAACCGTACGCATGTATAATTGTACATTTATATAGTTCTCATTTCTGTTGGTGGAATACAATCACTTATGCCATTCAAGTCCCATTTATCGAACCCAGTCATGTTGTAATATTGGGTAGTCCAAGGGACAGTGTGAATGTAGTTGCTAGGTGTTTGTAACGAAACCAGTGTGGGGAATCACGTGACTAAAATGGTACTCAGCACTATGAAATAGATCGCGAAAATCTGGATATTTGGATAGTTTTTCGATTCTTGGTAAGTACTCCTTGCTTATGTTTACCAGTAATATAATTCAGGCTATGCGAAATTTAACGTGCTTTCTAATGGTACACGTGTCATTCCTGTACTCTCTCTGGTTTCTGAGATATCTTCGAGGTTTTAATGCGAACCAGTGGAATATTTTGTCAACAAGTCTACATTAATGTGTATAAACTACACAAAAAATGTATTTAAAGGCAATTTATTATGCCACAGTCAGATGCTACGTGCTTTATTGTATTCGGAAAAGGCTGCTCGTTGAAATATATTGACTGATAACGTCCTATATTGGTGATTTTAAGGGATTTCTTGCAAAAATGGCAAATTATTGAAATGATACTCTCCACGGAAAAACACATTTGTGATACAAATCACGGATCAGTTTTAAACCAGTCCTGTACATTCTAAAACAAATTTTTGTCCGCATTTTGGAACCTTGGTTTAGAATACTGTTTGAATGCAATTGCTTTCAGTTGTTTAATTATTTTTCCTTTATTCTTATACAGAAGATACAGCAAGACGTTGTCAAGAAGATAGGCTCAGACGAATGACGGGCCCCCTAAAATAAAAAGAAAATTTAGACACACTATCACCAGAGAGAATTCGAATGCGGAATGAATCTTAAAACAGTGCAATGTACTTTATAACCAAGCAGAGACATAGCTTTCATTCGTGTAGTTTGAATATTGTATAGTTGGACGGGAATGGAATCCAAATATAATGTTACATCAATCCATCCAGAACGGCAAGTTACAGCTGATTTAGTGCTATTTCATTGCAATTGTGAATTTTAATAAATTATTTTCCACAATCACTGTGCTGTTTGTCTTTTTATGACTAAATGCAACACCCATCTATAACAGTTTGTTGTCCATTTACTTTATTGGCATTTTGTATTTATAATCAACCATCGCTCTTCCTTATAAGATAGTTGATTTGATGCACTATCTAATTCGAAATAAGAAAAAAATGGCGATGTAATGTATTTTTTTCTTTTCATTTGTGATTCGAAATACATTGATTACCGAATATAGACTATGACCGTACATAGAGGTATACAATGCCCATCTGAAGAAGTATCAACGAACTAATAGTATATTGTATCTGCTGTGTAATCATATTAAAATTGCAGCTGAAAATATAGTGCAATGTCGAAATACTCACAAAGATATCAACCAGAAAACAAACATTTATATTGACAAAATCATAATGGTTCTTCGATAGCATTTATTATAATAGTATACATGTAAAACAGTTAATAATGTAACGTCACAAATAAATCTAGTCGAAGACAAATTTAATACTGAAGTAGAACACCATGAACAGCTCTTCAATGTATGACAGAGCAAATGGTGTCAGAAGCAATGTACAAATCACGGGTCTTTGACCTAACGATTTAAAAACTCAACAGTGGGAGTGGAGTTGATTTTTTAAAAGGAAGCCAAAATTAGTTTTTAAATTCATATGACACAGATAAAAATGAACTTATTGTTTTGGTAGCAAAAATGCCGAGCATAGCCTTCATTTGCCCGTCACCTTTCTACTGAAATATGACAGACATGTGTGTGCCTCCACTCAGACTTGAGCCAGTGTCACCGGGCAACGCATCCACTGAGCTACTGGAGAGGGAAAATTAATAAAAGTCGACAAGTACGTGTTTAAAACAATATTGCACAACAAAGACATAACTCCAGAAAATGAAATTCACAATTAATTAGCATGAAACAGCATAATGCGAAATTCGAAGAAGTCGCATTACCTTGTTTTGTTGCAGTGGTGTTGCAGACACTTGATATGCTACCCATTTTACATAATTTAGAATTGAAAGTCCATAATATGTTTTAATTTACCTTTAAACCCTGGGGCATTCATTTAAAGAATAAATGACTTAGTATCGAGATAAATTCATTAATGCTTGCCCGATCTTAGATATTTTTACCAAAAATGTCGACATTATGTTGATATATAAGACCATAATTATACATTGTATTCAAGTGAAATAGTATCCTGGTAAAATACAACTTATCTCAGTGTCGCATTTAAAAAAAGATTAAAAAGCTCAAATTAGGTTTATCTTTTCTGACCGAAATGACAACGTTTAAATTTTTGGGAAAATCCTTTAATTTGACGTAATGGTTAATACAGAATACAGAATCGTAACATTGTTTATTTTTTGTACTATAACACGACTCATTCTAGTTCCTTCAATTGATGCAGAGCAGTTTCGATTCCAGTTCTCTCGGCACCATGTTTCTTTGATCCTGCTATTTCTGTAAAAGAATAGACATGCTCTAATATACAAGTTTAAAATGATCCGTGGTTTGTATCACAACATTGTTGTTCCGTGGAATGTACCATTTCAATAAATTGTCATTTTTTGCAGAATAACGCATTTAAATACCAATTAAGTATGAAAGAGTAACTGGTTTTCAACAAAAACCCGTTTCCGAATACAATAAAGTACTGGCACCTGAACATGGTCGAATATATTCCCATTAAACACGGGTTTTGTGTAATTTATCTAGGAATATTGGCAAAATATGTCCCTGGTTCGCCTTAAAACCTCGAAGGTATCTCAAAAACCAGAGATAGTACAGGAATGATCCATGTACCATTAGAAAGAGCGTTAAATTTCGCATAGCATGCACTATATTACTAGTAAAAATAATCGAGGAGTACTTACCAAGAATCGGAAAACTATCCAAATATCCAGATTTTCATGATCTATTTCATAGTGCTGAGTACCATTTTAGTCACGTGATTCCCCACACTGGAAACCATTATATACAGTAATAAGATATTTTTCTCTTTTCAGACTCGAAGAGGCAATAGATAAAAATGACGTACAGCAGGTGAGGGATATAGTAAACAATACAAAGTGTAAACCGCAACAGCTGCAAGATGGTCTGTTACAGGCTGCATCCAGAGGACGGGCAGATTGTGCCGCAGCGTTTTTGGAAGCAAGCGTCTCTCCAGATATACAAGGAGCTGATGGAACCCGCCCTTTGATATTAGGTTCTGGAAATGGCCATGCTGTCATTGTTGAACTACTCCTTCTTTGGGACTGTGACGTTATGGTGAAAGGAGGAGCTGATCAGTCGACAGCCTTGCATTTAGCAGCAGAAAATGGATACCTTGAATGTTGTCGTCTACTAGTAAAAGCCGGTGCGGACATAAATGCAAAGAATGGACAGGATGATACACCATTGATACTAGCATGTTGTAATGGTTACACAAGTGTTGTCAAATATCTTCTAGCGCATCAAGCGTCTGTTCGACGAAGAGGTTATCTTGATCGCACTGCATTACACTGTGCAACAGAGAATGGACATTTGCAAATTTGTAAAATACTAGTGACTGCCAAAGCAGACTTCGAGGAGGACGATTCATTTGGAAATACGCCGCTTATATCTGCAGCTGAAAAGGGATATGTTGAACTACTACGGTTATATCTAGCTACCGGATGTGACGCCAACAGAACCAGCCATAGTGGATGTACTGCCTTACATTTCGGTGCTCAGCATGGAGATATAGAATGTTGTCGCCTGCTTCTGCAAGCAGGAGCTGAAATTGATGCGCAAGAAGTTCGACGATTTACGCCTTTGATGATGGCAGGAATGAATGGCCATGATGCAGTTATTGACCTTCTTGTGGAGAACAAATGTAACGTGAATATGGCTGCGTATAATAAAAGGACGGCGCTTCATTTAGCAGCTGAACGTGGCCAATTACAGTGCTGTCGACGCCTTCTGCAAGTGGGCTGTTTTATAGATGCGCAAGATTCAATGGGTAACACCCCGATCTTCGTTGCTGCGTCAAAAGGTCATATACCCATTGTAACCTTTTTCATCGACCAGAGAGCTGACTTAGATAAAGAACCTAACAACCGGAATTCTTTGCTTCATTGTGCAGCCGCGAGTGGAAGTATCTTGTGTTGTAAAGACATAATCAGGCGTGGTTTTGACATAGAAGCAAAGAACCGAGATGGTCAAACTCCTTTAATAAGTGCAGTAAAGAGCAAACACAGAAAAGCGACCGTCTTTCTGTTGGAGTCAGGATGTGATGTAAATAGTCGAGGCTTGCACGGAATGACGGCTTTAAACGAGGCTGTGTTTAACAATTGTCCCTATTTGGCTAAAGTCCTTCTAGAACATGGTGCGGATCCTGATATTGAAGATGATGGGGGTACACTTCCACTGTGGTTTGCGGTGGATGCTGGTAACATGGATAGCATCAAACTTCTTATTAATGCTGGTTGTCGATATGATGTCAGATCTACTTTGAATGATGCGTGTAGACCTTGTAATGCTCTTGAACATGCTGTTCATAAGCAGAAAGCTCACATCATTAGATTCATTGTTGATGTTTACTGTGAAAGTGCCATTAACTGTTTGAAAGCAATGAAACCTACTCTAGAAGGTTCTCCCACCTTGTTTGCTACCACCAAGAATTGTATTGTTGCACTGACGTCGGAAACCCCATCATTGAAATCGCTATGTAGAAAATCTGCTAGGAGTATTCTAAATCATCAGTGCCAAACTATTGATGACATATTATCTATTTATCTGCCAAAGAGCATTGCTTCCTATATCATGTATGATGACTATGTAAGCGAATAGTCTCGGTATTAAATCAAGACCTATTTACAGGTGTGCGAATATAAACAAAACGGTGATAGGTAAAGGCAGTTTTAATCTTTATAAATCTCGTTGTTGTTCAAAATATTCTAATGTATGCTAGCGTTATTCTTATTATATTAACATTGTAGTTGATAAGCGTATGTTTACATTGTATGTACTCCATGTAACGACAAACAACCAGTATAATCGATGGTTCTATATATGTCGTCACCAACACGGCAAACAACCAGTATAATCGATAGTTCTATATATGCAGTGCACCTACACGACAAACAACCAGTATAATCGATAGTTCTATATATGCAGTGCACCAACACGACAAACAACCAGTATAATCGATAGTTCTATATATGCAGTGCACCAACACGACAAGCAACCAGTATAATCGATAGTTCTATATATGCAGTGCACCAACACGACAAACAACTAGTATAATTGATAGTTCTATATATGCAGTGCACCAACACGACAAACAACCAGTATAATCGATGGTTCTATATATGTCGTCACCAACACGGCAAACAACCAGTATAATCGATAGTTCTATATATGCAGTGCACCTACACGACAAACAACCAGTATAATCGATAGTTCTATATATGCAGTGCACCAACACGACAAACAACCAGTATAATCGATGGTTCTATATATGTCGTCACCAACACGGCAAACAACCAGTATAATCGATAGTTCTATATATGCAGTGCACCAACACGACAAACAACTAGTATAATCGATAGTTCTATATATGCAGTGCACCAACACGACAAGCAACCAGTATAATCGATAGTTCTATATATGCAGTGCACCAACACGACAAACAACTAGAATAATTGATAGTTCTATATATGCAGTGCACCAACACGACAAACAACCAGTATAATCGATGGTTCTATATATGTCGTCACCAACACGGCAAACAACCAGTATAATCGATAGTTCTATATATGCAGTGCACCTACACGACAAACAACCAGTATAATCGATGGTTCTATATATGTCGTCACCAACACGGCAAACAACTAGTAAAATCGATAGTTCTATATATACAGTGCACCAACACGACAAACAACCAGTATAATCGATAGTTCTATATATGCAGTGCACCAACACGACAAACAACTAGTATAATTGATAGTTCTATATATGCAGTGCACCAACACGACAAACAACCAGTATAATCGATGGTTCTATATATGTCGTCACCAACACGACAAACAACCAGTATAATCGATAGTTCTATATATGCAGTGCACCAACACGACAAGCAACCAGTATAATCGATAGTTCTATAAATGCAGTGCACCAACACGACAAACAACTAGTATAATTGATAGTTCTATATATGTCGTCACCAACACGGCAAACAACCAGTATAATCGATAGTTCTATATATGCAGTGCGCCAACACGACAAACAACTAGTATAATTGATAGTTCTATATATGCAGTGCACCAACACGACAAACAACCAGTATAATCGATAGTTCTATATATGCAGTGCACCAACACGACAAACATCCAGTATAATCGATAGTTCTATATGTACAGTGCACCAACACGGCAAACAACCAGTATAATCGATAGTTCTGTTTATGCAGTGCACCAACACGGCAAACAACCAGTATAATCGATAGTTCTATATATGCAGTGCACCAACACGGCAAACAACCAGTATAATCGATGGTTCTATATATGCAGTGCACCAACTGATACGAACATGTCAACCCATTAAGTATACAGTGTATTTTAATGATTTTATCTTTACTTGTTCATAAAATATATGAATATATAGGATCGGTCCTTATATAGTGAAACCCCATGAAGCCGGTGTATCCACGGTACCGGTGTATGTAATTTTCTCATGAAATTGTAGATTTTTTTCTCGTGACATTGCCTGCAGGATTGTTTACAATAACTGACGAGTAAATTAAATAAATAAATACGAAATGGACCAATTTCTGAATGAAATCACAACAAAAACTTACACCATGCCTTCACTACGAGTAAATCCTTATTTAATCGGCAATGTTTGACATGCATGTATTCAATGCTCGCTTGTTAATTTATCAAACATAATTTTGACAGCTATGACGTCATCCATTGATAAAAAGGGTCGTGTGCAACTTTTGGCGGGAAAAATCAACTTGTCAACAAACTGGACCAAATTTACTTGGAAAAAGTTATTGTTGCACCGGACAGATGGGGTTATTTCCCTTTCCTGAAATTTTACATGGTGTTTGTTTACATGTATTTTTTCCGATTCCAAAGATCATTTGATGTGATTTTGCAGTTTTATTAAAGATTAAAGGTCATTTCAGCAGTTTCCAACAAAATATGTGTCGAGGAGTTAGTGATTTATATTTATTTTGTCAATTTCGTTTGATACACCGGCTACATGAGGTTCAATGCTACATTGTTCCTGTCGTACAGTAACTAAAACACAGCCGTGTATTAAACAATAACTATCGTACGAGTGCGGGTTTCTTTGATAAGATGTATTTCGGATGTAAAAACAACACATTAGAGCATATTATGTGATGCTATTTGTTACTTGTTTTAAATGTGTATATCGTCATACCAAAAATCGTATACTACACTGACTGATTGTTTCATTCTTATACTGGTCACGGTCTGTTTGTACTTGTAGATATTTGAGTAACTAATGTCTTGAATCTTGATATCTATCAATATTCTCACTGTACAGTTCTAAAACATAGATTGTGCAAAATATGGTATTTTGCTATGTTCGAACTTTATGTTTATTAGAAATACAACCATTCGCGTATGTTGCTATGTTCATCTATTAGGAATTTTAGATACGATGTTACCAGAAATGATTGAGAATCAAACTTATCATTGTACATATCTGAATGGGAAAATATGTTTAAGTTGTACATTATTTAATAGATATAACCTTTGCCTATTTTAAAACATAGAAGTATTAAGTTTTGGTTGAAATACGTTTGTGTTGAAGGTCATGAAAATCTCGGGTTGGGTCGTCGAAAAAAAATTCCTTAAATAAAGACAGGGGGTAGGGTTGTAAAACACATTATTAATTGTGCAAATTCAAAGTAAATACTTCTCAAATACTTCATTACATATCAGAATATGTTATTTATAAGGTTTATACACTTTTCACTTGATTAAAAAACATTATCAATTGAGAAAATCTTTTTGTATGCCTAAAATGACTTTTTGTGAGTCAAAAATACCAAAATTATCCCATTAAGAAGTTCCTTACAATTTAATCATTTGTTTATTTTGAGTTAACCTAAATAGTTACACCATTGTGAAAACACCTTAAACATTCTCAATAATTTCGGGGAACACGATATTTATTTTATATATTGGTGCTTTTTAAGGAATTTAATTTTCGTTAAAAATATGTTGTAAGATGTTCGTAAGTAATGGTAACTGACCGAATATACACCCTTTCAATTAAGACCGTAATTAAATTGTCTCCCTTTGATGACGTCATACGAGGGCTCAAAGCGAATACACGAGCCGATTACCGTTAGTGTGTAAAGGAAATAAAAAAATTGTCAACTTTAAACCGCTGTAAATCACGTTTTACTCTGTCGATTTTTAAAAGATGAACACTTACGAAAACAAGATCGTATAGACTTTTTAATAATGTAACTTTTGTTAATGTATTTTCAATAATAAAACATAAAAAGCCATGTTTTCGTAACAAAAATTTCAAGGGCGAGAAAATGTAAAAATAAAGAACTGAATTCAATACTCAACAATTGGCATTTAACTTGCTCAAAATGTTTATTATTTGCAGTTTTAAGAACTGTGTAGACTAAGCTTTCCAACAATTATATTATTAAAAGATATTATTAAAGTTTCAAAAGGAGAGCCATGCTTTTCGAACCTAAATACCATGCATCACGCGCGCACAATCCACTCATTGAAACCTGACTTACATTTATACTAGCATAAAGAAATTATGTATTTTAATAATTCATCACACATCATAAAAAAAATAGAATATTAGCTATATCATTTCAAAAGTACGACTATCCAGCCAGAAATTAAAACGTTAATTTACACAGGAGGAAATTTCTTTCTAGATATAGTTTGTACTAAAATCCGGACGGCCTGATTTTACATTTCTGCATGTGCTTACTTGTTTAGTGTTAACACGAGTACATTGATGTGTTGTTTACTGCAATCAAAGAAAGTAAGGAATCACCGGAAAAGTTCACACGACGAATAACTTAAAATCAGAATCAATTCTATGTAAAATTTTGTTGAATGTAGGTAAAACTAAATTGTTTGGCAATACAATGTAGTCTGTTTCAAATCTTACTCTTCCATCATGAAACATTTGTTCATTTGAAATTCATATACAAGGAAATGAGAAAAGTGCTTTATTTACTTTAAATGGTGTCTTCATGTAAAAATATTGCAATAAAATATATTTGAAACATCAAAATGAGCAAAGGTGCATGTCCATTAATTTACACTTTTTGTTCGGACACGGAATTAGAGAGACCTCCGTGGTTTGGATAAACATAATTTATACTTTTTTTATAAAAGTAACCCAGACGTTGATTTAAAAGTGTCAATCAATGTCAATCATTTAAAGTAAAACACTGATCAATATACTGTACATGTATATTAAGATGACAGATGGTGACAACATAGTACTGATTGGTTGTATATTAGTACCCTGCTGTGAAACTAATTTAGAGTATGGTCTTGGTGGCTTGTCTTGATATTAGGGGATCTATGCTGTTTATTGTAAATCATTATATAATTATACAGCACCTAGAATTTATTTATGCGTTAGGGTTTTAGCACCTCATCATCTGACAAGATTTAATTATGCATTAGGGTTTTAGTTCTGTCTCACTTTAATTTGTTATGTTTTTCCCATCACTCTAATTGCAGTTCTGGTCAATTTTTGTGAATTAAGATTTACAATTCTTATATTAAAAACAAAATAGTGTTAATTGTGATGTTAGTTTGAAGAGCAGTTGTATATAAATAATGTATTTTTTAAATTAATTTATAACAATCAACTGATATCATATTCGTCATTTATACAGCTTTTTAAGCCGAATTTGCCCGAAATGGCACGTATGTAACCAGATAGGACATTCCAATAAATCGTTGTGGCTTTAATATACGTGTAGTTTTATTCAAAGGCCTAAATAATTATGTCTTTGTTTTATTACACTCCATAATAAACAACACATAACTTGTAAATTGTATTGGTAAAAAGAAATGAGACATAGCAATGATCCAGAGTTAACTAGGTCTAATGGCGGTAATGATGTAGTAGTACTTATTGAAAGAACCAGGTGAAAATACTTGCGCTTTTTATTTCCGCCAAAATATACATTTATCAAAGTACAAATATACACTGTATCTTAGCACTAACGCTCAATTTAATGTACGAAATGTGCATGACAATAAACCGAATTACAAAACAACATTAATACAACTACAGATCTTTTTGGAAATGAACGCCCGATAATTGACCATTGTTGATAGAAAAAAATCCAAGAAATCACACGTTTCCTCCACATCCATAACATGTAACATATTATACATACATTGTTAGTACATTATAAACATCTTTATTGAAAAAACAACAGCTACAAAACATGCAATTAACGAAAAAGGCGATTAAATAATCTCTTCGCTACTGCGTTTATAGTGTCGTTAATTTGTAGAGCCCTCGCTTTACGTCACATCCGGTTTACGGGAGGTAACTCTGTACATACGATTATCGCTTAATTGAAAGGGTCTATAAGGCATTATTTTGAACAATCTGTCACGCGTAAACTGTGCACATTGTAGCGCACTAGTTGTACAACGGTTTTCAAATACGCCAATATTTTGTTGACACATGTTTCATGGGTAGTGCTCAGTATTGATTTAAGCATTGACTTTGTCTTGTCAAAGGCGACCAAAGAATAAGATACTTACGATTGGTTTAACTCTTTGTGGAAATAATTTTAATTAAAGTCTTAGCCAAAGTCATGCGGTATGCCTAACTTGTTTATGTACACATGCATCATACTAATCTAATACTAAATGTCAGTAGGACAATGTACGAATGTGCAAGGACGCGGGTTGAACAACTTGTGCTCGTGCACAGGTGAGTAAGTTAACATGAACAATAACCAGATGGGTTATTAGCATTGGTCAAACGAAGCAGCAATCAAGTAAATTTGTAACATATTTCACATTTTCTAATGTGTGTCTGATTTTTTTAGTTTTATATGTAGCTTATATTGTGCATACATTTTATATTTAATTTTCTACATATTTCATGATCGCATGTGTATGTCATCGAAGCTAGTCACGGGACCACTATAAGCATTTATTGATTTCGAATATGTATATAATAAGAGTCTTTCAATTTCTACAGTTTTGTAATTATCAGCAACTATAGTTTTATTCAAAGCTCAACCGTATTCAAAACTCCATATTTCAGAAATATTTTATTACATTCATACTGCTATTGTTGACAACCTTAAAGGTTAACTTACATGTTGTATGTGAATATACGTACTACACACACATATATATATATATAAGTAATGTTTTCTATTTCATGTGTTCCTGAGTGAATTCACTGCTTATTGTATTTCAGGTCTGCATTGGCAGTTTTATTGTGTGGCGTTTACCGCCACACAAAGTAATAACCGTCTTTTCAGCTTTACTACCAATTTAACGCATTTATGCCTACTTTATGATTTGAACAATATTACAAGCATGCTACACAGGTTACACGTATCATTGAACCCGATTTGTTTACATTACGAACATTTATTAATATTAAGACCAACAATTATATCAGACTTTTATTTTTAGAGGATATTTATAGCAAATCATTCCGCATGGACTATATTCCTACTACCAAAGGCCTGTTAACCGTCAAGGCAGAAAAAGTAATCCCCGGGTTTTAATTAAAATCACTTCGCCGCTGAACGTTGTAGACGATGACCTAATTATGTTGCTTACAAACATTAATGCTATAAATAGAAACAGCATGTTTTCACTGGTGGCGGGAAGCTGAAATAGTTATACGTAGATTCGGTTCACGGTACGACGAATAGACCGCTACGGTACGGAGTTTATCCATTCTTCAGTCATTCGATTGACATTACTAATCAATTAAACGAACGGACGTCAATATTTTTTAGATTTAATTACGAGTGCGACATCTCAGAAGCAATATTGTGTTTGTTATCAACTAGCGTGGAAAGTGACAGGACGATCGCCGCCATATTGGTTATGCAGAACAGCTAAAGCCCGTTCGGGACCGTACCATCCGAATCCGGACCGAAAATACGTTCAGAATAGTGAAATAAATACGGACAAAAATCGTAAAATTAATTGACAGCTCAAACAATGGAAATGTTTATTATGTTTGAAAAAGAACTTTAAAGAAACAATAATAAATCAATCAGTGAAAGTAAAGGTGACAGTTGTGGGCTATAATGGGGATCTTCTAAACTTCATAAGACCAATATACAGTCTTAATGAAAAACTATAATGTGTATCGTAATACGTATCGTATCATAAGGTCTGTATCGTGATACGTATCGTATCGTGATGTGAGCGTATCGTTACACCCCTTCTAGTCCTGTTTCTATGGCAGGGGGATGGCCATCTCGTTTGTCGTGTTTTAATTTCCACTGTATTCGATTCAGTTGTATGGAGACTACCCAGTCACTCATCTTGACACCGGCGCTTGGTGTTTTCAGAGCAGCACAAACATTCGAGTGAGTCTGGGCTTATTAGAGCTCTGACACAGCATGTTGATGCAGCCTTTATTTGATTGGTTATAATGACATCAGTACGCCACACATGAGTACTTTCAGTGCTTTGATTGTAAAATGATACGCGTACTTAAACATTCGTTTCCATCGTGTTTATTCACACATATAGTACATGTCCCAGGTCTTGAAAATTGAAGATCCATTACCAAAGAGGTGAACAGATCCAACAATGATTTTCGGTTAGCTTGATATCTAAGCTGTCCGAAATCAGTTGATGGACTTGCGGGACATTTTGCCGAAAGTGTTACAGTGAAAAAGAAGAAAAAATACTGGAAATATCTGAAATAACAGTTTTGAGCAAGAATTAGGCCATACCAAATCGCATTTTCGTTTAACCTATCTAGCTATCCTGAGACAAAAAACAAAACACTCGAAAAAACAAGTCATATAACTTCTATCCTCATAATTATACGCTAACAAATATTGCTATCAAACATTGTCAATCATAGTATATACTTAAGACATGTTTGTTTAAAAGATACTGCTGTGTAGGGGTTAGGTACATGGTGGTGAATATTTATGATAAGTCTGAAACCAATTTCTTAAAGGATTTTGAAGTTATAAGAGGTTACAAATTTTGTTGTTTTTTCTTTCCCAAAATGCCCAAACCTATCCGTTGTCGGGCGCTAAACGAAGAAACGGTTTGGTATGGCCTTATTTTACGAAACTACACTTCTGGCAAATAACGCTACACTGTAGCTATTTGACCGGGTTGCAGAAAACAATAATATTAACGATTTCTTCGATCTATAAGGTAATTGTCGTATTGAAAGCGCATATTTGATAAGAAATGGTTATTTACTAAGCATATTCATTTCTAAAAAATGCGATCCCCTACGTAAAACGCCCAGATCACTCTAAATTGAACAGGTCCAGGGCATGATCTCGCGGTTGGTGTGTTCATTGGAAAAGCATGCTCGTGTATGGTGTTGAGGCAGGGTCCCCATGTTACTGCAGCGAATTTTGTTGAAATGTTGTTTACAAATTAACCTTTGCCAATTAAAACAACTTTTCCAAATTAAATTTGTGTATATAATGTTCAGTGATTATGTAATGATTTTTCTACCTATGACTGTATATATGTATTAGGAAAATATTGCCTTTAAATCTGCCGAATTATTGCCTCGTCAAAAAATTGTAATTTGACACTATACACGAACCATAAGAAAACTGTATGTGATTTTTTTAACACCTTTAAATGTCAGTTGAGAGAGTAATTACTATTTTTATTTCCCTACACCCAGCGTCAAAACGTACTGCAAAAACCAATGGAGGCAACTGTATGATAAATAAAATAATTTTGATAACTAAAGAAGACTGTCACATTAAATACACGAGTGTGTTTAAATCTAATGGAAATGATTATTTGTTCAATCAAAAGTGTAAAAATGATGTTTGGTCTAGTTATGAAAAAGATAAAAATAAAAATGTAACCCTGCCCTGCTTGAAATTAAGGCATTTTCTGCATATTGCCTGGGGTAAAAGTTTTCAGTCTAAATACTGATATCAGTATTTTCTGAAAAATATTGCTCTATGTAAATTATAGGGAAACCGTCTGTTTCAGTACATTGACCACTGACCAGCAGTTTCTTTTTGTTAATTGCCAATAAGTACCCTATTGAGAAATGCAATAAGATATTAACTAAACAATTGGCACCATTGAATTTTTTCCAAAAATAACTTCAACATGTGTATAATGTTTTACCAAAATGTTGAAAGATTTTACCGAGCGGTTTTGAAAATATACATTTCAGAAATTCATGGTAACTCGGTTTCCATCTATTTACCCCATTTTTATACCTATAAAATAAAGGAGAACAATTGTTTTCTTCAAATTACACTATAAAGACATGATATGAAGCCAAAACATAGTCTATTTACTAAAAATTAAAGAAAAAAGAATTAAAAGTATTTTGGCTCTAGTGGGTTTGAACCCACAACCTCTAGGAAATCAGTCAAACAGTGATAAAATTACTGGACTTGAGAACTCTTCAAAAGGAGATTCTTTATTACACCCGGATATCCTAAAAGCATAAGTTTTCTTTTATTTACTAATGAGGAAGTATGCGAAAATATATGAGCCGTTCTCCAGGAAAACCGGGCTTAGTGACAAAATTGCAAATTTGTTGAGAATATATGGTTAGAAAGAGGAGAATCTTGTAAACATTTTCTAAAAATTTGAACAAATTATTCCATACACTTACAAAGTTAATGAATTTTTAAACCAATCACTACCGCCTACATTATGTACGTCGTGAACGTCATTCTCTACGATTTTGACGCAACGTCAACTGGCATTTCAAAGACACAGTGTTTGATAATTTTTTGACGTATTGTTTTAATTGTTGGCAAATTTTATAATCATATTCTTATTTTGATAAAACGTGTCCAATTTGTGAGTGTTCGCTTTTAGGAAAAAAATGGCAAGTGTTTTAAGCCACTTAACCCTCGTTTCCTTGATACGAGTACGTTTTAGAACCCGATCACCATGGCAACTACAGAAGTTTTTTAACACAATTTTAGAGAAAACTGTAAGCTAATGGCCAGTGCTATACTATCCAATTACTTAAATATGAAATCAATTTTAGAATGTTTTCTTAATCTTATTGCATAATTACACCACAATGTCATTAAGCCCGGTTTTTCCGGAGAACGGCTCATATGTTTATTGTCCGAAAATGATTATAATTTCGCATCACACCATTTCTTTTCCTCATTAAATGTTTATGCGTGGCTAATAGTTTGAGCTAGAAAATCAATAAACAGTCCTTCCCTGTGCAGGACAGCACAATAGTGTCCCATCAACAGGTGTAAGGCTACCTGTATAGAGCGTTTTGTGAAAGTAGTGGTTAGAATGACGGCTACCGGGCACGATCAATGATATTGAACGTGGCTACCGGACCCGATATAGGTATAAGCCATATGAGAAATGTAAGAAATGGTTTGGTCACCACTTGCTCAATTATTAACAGTGTAGGTTTCTCTATTAACAAAAGCATTGCCGTTGACTGCAAAATACGTAGTTTTGTCATCTATCTTCACACGAAGTAGAAGTCATTGAATGAAATACGATTTTGTACAAAGTTCGTCACCGTATGGGGGGTGTACCAGAATTACGTAGACTTTTGCCATAACTTTTTTTATTTAGGCATATATTATCACCAAATTGGCTGAAGAAAACCTTCAAAACTTTTTCAAGAGAATCGGTAAAAATGTTTTCTAACAGAATCCATTCAATCTGTTGCCATAGTAACCAATAGGTGGATAGGCGGGTGCAGCGAATTTTAAAAACCTTTTCGGCATTATTCAAAGGCTTATACCTCACAGAAACCAAGTCTAATTTTAACGCGACTTCGTGATATACAAGCGCAATATCCTTTGAACATATGCCGAAAATTTTGACTTTATAAAGGTTACCGTTTTTGTGATCACTCTTCGTCCGTCGTCCGTCCGTCCGTCGTCGTCCGTCGTCCGTCGTCGTCCGTCGTACGTCTTCATGAAACTTTATCAGAATGTCGTTCTCTATAAAATCTAGGCCAAGTTCGAAACTGGGTTATGTGGGGTCAAAAACTAGGTAATTAGGTCAAATTTTAGAAAAATCTTGTGTACTCTAGATGTCACCAATTTATCTAATCTTCATGAAACTTGGTCAGAATGTTGTTCTTCATGAAATCTAGGACAAATTCGAAACTGGGTCATGCCAGGTCAAAAACTAGGTCACTAGGTCAAATCTTAGAAAACCCTTGTATACACTCTAGAGGTCACCGTTTTGATCCAATCTTCATGATACTTGGTCAGAATGTTGTTCTCCATGAAATCCATACCAAGTTCAAAACTGGGTCATGTGGTGTCAACAACTAGGTCACTAGGTCAAATCTAAGAAAAACCTAGTGTTCACTCAAGAGGTCACCATTTTGATCCAATCTTCATATAACTTGGTCAGAATGTTGTTCTTTATAAAATCTAGGCCAAGTTTGAAACTGATGCATGTGGGGTCAAAAACTAGGTCACCAGGTCATATCTTAGAAAAACATTGTGTTCACTCCAGAGGGTCACTGTTTTGATCCAATATACATGAAATATGGTCAGAATGTAGGTTGTACTGATACCTAGACCAATGTGCAACAGGTGAGCGACCTAAGGCCTTTCAGGCCCTCTTGTTTATATAACATGGCATAATTGTTAACCACCATGAGGCGGTGTGCAGTGCGCAAGATCCAGGTCTCTCAAAGGTCAAGGTCACACTTAGAGGTCAAACGTCAAAAATGACCATAATATACCTTGTCCAGGCTGTATCTCACTCATGCATTGACACTTTTTAGCTCACCTGTCACATAGTGACAAGGTGAGCTTTTGTGATCACTCTTCGTCCCTCGGTCTGTCCGTCCGTCGTCCGTCGTCGTCCGTCAACAATTGGCTTGTGTACACTCTAGAGGCAACTGTTTTGATCCAATCTTCATACAACTTGATCAGAATGTTGTTCTCCATGACGTCTAGGCCAAGTTCGAAACTATTTCATGTGGGGTCAAAAACTAGGTCACTAGGTCAAATCTTAGTAAAATCATGTGTACACTCTAGATGTCACCCATTTGTTCCAATCTTCATGAAATTTGGTCAGAATGTTGTTCTCCATGAAATCTAGGACCAGTTTGAAACTGG
This sequence comes from Spisula subtruncata, assembly GCA_963678985.1. Classification (NCBI taxonomy): domain Eukaryota; kingdom Metazoa; phylum Mollusca; class Bivalvia; order Venerida; family Mactridae; genus Spisula; species Spisula subtruncata. Next base: position 26,269,345 of record OY787661.1, read on the forward strand.
GTCATGTGGGGTCAAAAACTATGTTACTTGGTCAAATCTTAGAAAAACCTAGTTTTCACACCATAGGACATAATTTAGATCGTATCTTCATGAAACTTGGTCAGAATGTTGTTCTCTATGGAATCTGTGGGGTCAAAAACTAGGTCACTAGATTAAATCTTAGAAAAAAAACTTGTGTTCACTCCAGAGGTCGTGGTTTTTATCCAATCATCATGAAACTTAGTCAGAATGTTGTTCTTAATGAAATCTATGCCAAGTTTGAAACTGGGTCATGTGGGGTCAAAAACTAGGTCACTAGATCAAATCTTAGAAAAAAAATATGTTCACTCCAGGGGTCACCGTTTTGATCCAATCTTCATGAAATTTATATTGTCAGAATGTAGGTTGTACTGATACCTTGACCAATGTGCAACAGGTGAGCGACCTCTTGTTTATAAATGGTATAAAACAAGCAACAGCTGCTATGCTTCACCAGTGAAAATATGACGTTAACGAAATACGTCGGAAATTGCATCAACATAAAGTTTTGTTTGAACCTCGGGAACACGCCAGCACAAACGCTTTAAGTGTTGGAACTTGCTAACTCTAATTTTCTTGTATTGAGTTACCTGGTTTTCAAACGACACAAGCGCATCGATCGTGGTCGAGACCGTATAAAACGACATTGACCGACGGCGAAAACCAACGGCGAATGCGTCGTCACCAAGCGTTTTCTAGGACCACATCAACCTGGATCGACGTTCTTTTATAAGGGTTATATGCGACATTACTGGTAATATTAAGAGGTTAATACCAGTACACGACACAGCCGGGCCGGAACTTCCGGCCAGGCTCTGAAGTGTATTGAAGTCTTTAATACAATCGTTCAATTTAAAAACTCAACGGAAGTAACAACAACTCACGGTTAGTAAAGCTCAAAGAGATTTTCAGTCATTAATGTTGAAAATCTTGTACATTTATAAAATTGTCAAAGCAATGTCAACGAAACTTCATTTTAGCTCCAACATGACGTCATTATGACTCCAACGTGACGTCATGTTAACCTGGATAACGTAACGTGCGTCTGTTCAACGGGCCGATTGCGATTATGAGATTGCAGACCGGTCCGATAGGCGATAATCAATCACGTGATGGTCATAATCAGCCTGAAATTGGCTCATTTTTGTTACTATATTTAGTAACAAGTGTATTAAATTGGAACTGTTGACGTTTAAAGGAGTAAATTAACATTTGTTAGTTTTGTGTACGGTTGTGCACATCTGTTAAGCTACAATGTACACTGTTAGAAGCTTCACTTATCCTGGATGTTCCGTCGACGTCTTGACGTTCACTAAAATTTAATTCCTTTTTCACATCATCAACTTAATCCAATGCCAAGAATAGACATGTGTGTATAAATGTCTTCAACATGCGACGACATTAGCGAGCGGGGACAGGGTGTCCATGAAACAATTTTGCTGAAAGGGGTGTAACATGTATACTGGTCGGCGATCAGTTCCCGATGGCTATCAGTATCCGACATTTGATATTTTTTCGTATTTAGCGTAGCTCTACAATTAAGATATTGGGAATAATTAAAGAACTAGACCCAAGCAAGAATTCTGTTACAGAAAATTCACAATTCACGGAAATAAAAAGAAAATATCAAGAAATATATGCAATGAAATGAAAATCGTCACCTCTTTCCCTTGGGGGATCATCTGTTTACGAACAAATTGCATGTGCGATGAAACAAACGAGTTCATCTATAAATAGCCACAGGTTTGCTAGAGTCTTTGACAAAGTAAGGTTTAGCTCATCAACAGTTATGAGCAGTATCAGCGATCCATACGAAACTCGATGCTCCATAAATATTGACAAAAACGTCATCATTGACGTCATTATATATGACGTCAGCAAATTTTACTATTTGGAAAACGCACTGACAATTAGGCCTTAATTCCATCACCGGTGTGTAAACAAACAAAGAGAGACAACTCTAAAAAGCTATGTTTAGTCAACGAGAGATAATTTCTTTTTAGTTGAGAGGGTCAAAACGGGGAAAAGGGGATATTAAACCTATTTAAATGTGAAATGTCGGATACTGATGCTCTACATCTAATTTACGGCCTGAAATAGAGACCCCTTTTGCACCCCGAATTTTACGCACTGTATGACGTCACTAATGTCAAATTGTGATGATAATATCGGTCTCGAGCTCAGTATCACAAAAATGTAAGTTATTTTGTTTTAAACCGTCCAGTTTTCGAGATAATGACGAAAAACATGCAAAAATTGTCGGGAACTGGTCGCCGACCAGTACATGTACATAAATAAAAACGTCTGTGGATTCTTACATGTATATCTAATTTTCTATATAATGACCGAGGGTTTGTACATATTCTAATTTACTGCATGTAAAAATATCTGGTAATACGAAATACCAACTGGCTACACTAGTAGGGGGTATTGAATATTTCAATAGCTCAATGCACGAAATATGGTTCATTCTTCAAAGGTACATTATTTGGTATTATACAAGGTATGTTTTATTACCAAATCAAGCAATTTTAAGTCATTTTGCCAATGGGATCACTCAAAGTCCTCCAATAAAATCATGTGCCGATTGTCAACGTTCCTAAACGCTGGATTAAGTTGTTCTTAGTTGGTTCCGCTGGCAAACGTCTGCCCAGACGCTGATGGTTTAGATGGATTTTGTCCACGAATTTTTTCCAGCAGAGGCAAATGAACTCGATTACAACGCAATCACACCGTTCAACCAGATACATAGAAAACAGTTGGCACTTAGAAGACAGTTGTCAGTGTTTATGTACGCAAAACTCACGGAAGTAAGTATTGTTTGTTTTTATATTCCTTTTGCAGGGTCTGAACAAAACAAAGTGTGTACATTTATTCGCAGTTAAAAGAGGTATCAGTACACAAAATTCTGAGCAAAACCATGAATTATTTAGGGAGAAATCGTGAAAAATGTAAGCGATTTTTAACAAAAAACGCGTTATTTGAAACTTTGATCCCCAAAAAGGTATTTTTTGACAAATCCTTACCCTTTGACTTATACCATGACGAATTTACATCCATCCACCGTCTATAAGCAGATTTACACACTTTTATTCGTTCTTTTCGCGGAGATATAAGAGTTTAAACATGGCATGGTGTCATATTTTTGAGAACAATGGAGACAGTTGATGATTAAAAGAGATCACAGAGAAATCAGTCGCAAGGGTATAGATGATAACAATGAATACAGTCTGAACGTTTTTGGAGCGCAATAACATTGAAATAATTACGGTATACTTAAGTGCCAATGTGTATAACTGGATTTTTATAATGCGCTACCAAACTACCAATGATTTTTTTTATAAATCCCATTCACACTCTTCACGCATTCTCAAAATTCGAGCCAACTGCCTGTCACCACTATAATAATGTTTATAAAAACGAATTATCGAGTATGAGAATTCTTTAATCAAGTTCTATCACTAATACTATATAGTTCCTCAAAAATAAATACAAATAATATTAGAAATAATGAACTTGAAAAAATATACAAGCCCCCAAGTTATAATTTAAATGCTTCTCATAATGAGTAACTAGTCAAAACATCTTAAATGTGTTGTTTATATGTAAGCAAATACGTTGGAAAAAGAACCCATAAATGCGCGAGAGTGCTATGAACTTGTTGCTTTGATATTTTTTCGACAGAGTTCGTGTCACCCACAAGAGGTATTTAACGTGACAATGTTTTGTAGATGTGATAGCAACACTTACATGTACGCTTGTGGTAATTTATAAATTATATTGAACCAGTTTGTTTATTGATATAAGCATTATCGATAAATACATATATTTTTAACAAAAAAAACACGAACAAAAACTATACGTCAGTCTATTTCAAGCCTGTACCTTACCGGGACATTTATGTTGTATTCTTACGTGACAGCCACAACTCTCTTATTTATAACGCAATGGTCATTTATTCCTTGTAATATGTCTGGCACATGCCGGATTTAACTATATAGACAAGTTCATCATCTGTAATAGACAATGAATAAAGAAAAAATGCATCTTAGTGCGAACAAAGTTTTACGTGACTGTATACTTACGTGACGGTTTAAAAAAAAGTGATTACAACGATAAAAGTGGTAAGGAATATATCTTATTCTGTGCCATTGTGACACATTTGATGTTTACAGTCAATATATACATGGAAATACCACATAATTAGAATGACATTGAAATTTTACGGTACATATATCACGAATGGTCTATTATTTGCTCATCAACAGAAATGGTCAACCATTGACATATGGGGCATAATAAATATTTATCAAATTGAAATCAATATATTATAGAATTATTCCGATAGTGTATGTCTATTGCTTGGACAGCATGATCTTGTTCGTCACGTAAAATACAATTTAGTGTCACGTAAAATTTAATTTCAATATTTTGATTTCTTTATGAACCAACGTTTGATTTTTTACATTTGATGACTTATAACATGGTTTTAGAGTGTATTACCTTTAAACAACTAGTATTTGTGCAATCTACATGTAAATCAAGCTAACTATTTGACATTTTATATTAGAAGAGTAAAAATGTGTATAATTTTTAGTCTGTGCAGTTACATAAAGTGTACTAAATTACTGCAATTATTGATTTTGATGAGAAGCAATGCTATCTGTTACATTTATAAAATATAAATTAAGTTATTAGCTTTCACAAATTGGAAAAAAGCGTAAATTATGACAGCAATCGTGTGTTTGATAACTGTATAACTTTCGTCACGTAAAATAAAAATAAAAATCCAGAGTTATTTGAGCCAGTATTGATTTCTTTTTGTAAATTGTTTACCAAAAACTGTAATAACATGAGGTCAGAATTGTCTCTATTGCACAACTTGTAGCATTTTATTATTGTATTTATGGATAAGTTGCTTTCGTATTTTAGATGACGAACACGTCAGTACAAACATGTACCAACATATGTATATTTAGCCGGGTTTTATTTAGATGCACCTCCCAAATTATAAAGTAGTGTCATAGGTTCCAAGTCAGATTGATGAAAGTAACATTTATACCCACACACTTTTCTACTTCTAATTCAAAAATGATTTAAGATACATGAAAGTAAGATATAGTATAAACGAAATAGCATGTTATGATGTACATACCGGTTTCATAAATGTATTGATAGTATATTGTATTCGGAGAGTTGGTATGTGTAAATATGTAGTACTGGAGTTAAAAAAATAACACAACCATTAATTAACTTCTTTGTTGAGTTCTCTAGGGTAATACGTATGCTGTACATGCTATCATAACGTTAATACACAGACGAAAACACAGGCTTCTTTCCAACAGCGACATAGAAAAACACGCAATCTTGTTAATGGTGCTATGACGTACGAAAAATGTTCCTAAAGGGGTTCGACTTTCATGTCCAATAGACGTTTTTGATATATATAAAGGTCAGATTTACATACGCTTCTACAAAGATCTAAGAATGTCAAAATCATGACAAATCGTTGTCAATCGGAGAGGATATTTGTGAACGTGGAAAAAACGTGACAGAATTGCGTTGGTCAGGAAGCTCTCCGACCTTACCACGTTTATTTTAAACATGTTCAAAACAAGCATATATATTGCGTCACGATTCATACTTTGAGTCAGGTCTGTGATGATGAAATTGGTCAGTAAGAGTGGGAATGGGATTTATCAAAAGAAAATCATTGGTAGTTTGGTAGCGCATTATAAAAATCCAGTTATACACATTGGCACTTAAGTATACCGTAATTATTTCAATGTTATTGCGCTCCAAAAACGTTGCGTTCAGACTGTCTTCATTGTTATCATCTATACCCTTGCGACTGATTTCTCTGTGATCTCTTTTAATCATCAACTGTCACCATTGTACTCAAAAATATGACACCATGTCATGTTTAAATTCTTATATCTCCGCGAAAAGGACGAATAAAAGTGTGTTAATCTGCATATAGACGGTGGATGGATGTAATTTCGTCATGGTATAAGTCAAAGGGTAAGGATTTGTCAAAAAATACCTTTTTGGGGATCAAAGTTTCAAATAACGCGTTTTTTGTTAAAAATCGCTTACATTTTTCGTGATTTCTCCCTAAATAATTCACGGTTTTGCTCAGAATTTTGAGTACTGATATCTCTTTTAACTGCGAATAAATGTACACACTTTGTTTTGTTCAGACCCTGCAAAAGGAATTTAAAAACAAACAATACTTACTTCCGCGAGTTTTGGTACATAAACACTGACAACTGTCTTCTAAGTGCAAACTGTTTTCTATGTATCTGGTTGAACGGTGTGATTGCGTTGTTATCGAGTTCATTTACCTCTGCTCGAAAACATTCGTGGACAAAATCCTTCTAAACCATCAGCGTCTGGGCAGACGTTTGCCAGCGGAACCAACTTAAGCAAACTAAGAACAACTTAATCCAGCGTTTAGGAACGTTGACAAACGGCACATGATTTTATTGGAGGACTTTGAGTGATCCCATTGGAAAAAGGACTTAAAATTGTTTGATTTGGTAATAAAACATACCTTGTATAATACCAAATAATGTACCTCTGAAGAATGGACCATATTTCGTGCATTGAGCTATTGAAATATTCAATACCCCCTACTAGTGTAGCCAGTTGGTATTTCGTATTACCAGATATTTTTACATGCAGTAAATTAGAATATGTACAAAACCTCGGTCACTATATAGATAATTAGATATACATGTAAGAATCCACAGACGTTTTATTTATGTACATGTATACATGTTACACCCCTTTCAGCAAAATGGTTTCATAGACACCCTGTCCCCGCTCGCTAATGTCGTCGCATGTTGAAGACGTTTATACACACATGTCTATTCTTGGCATTGCAATAAGTTGATGATGTGAAAAAGAATTAAATCTTAATAAACGTCAAGACGTCGACGGAACATCCAGGATAAGTGAAGCTCCTAACAGTGTAAATTGTAGCTAAAAAGATGTGCACAACCGTACACAAAACTTACGAATGTTAATTTACTCCTTTAAAGGTAAAAAGTTCCAATTTAATACAAAGTTTCAAATAACGCGTTTTTGTTAAAAATCGCATGCATTTTTCATGATTTCTCCCTAAATAATTCACGGTTTTGCTCAGAATTTTGTGTACTGATACCTCTTTTAACTGCGAATAAATGTACACACTTTGTTTTGTTCAGACCCTGCAAAAGGAGTATAAAAACAAGCAATACTTACTTCCGCGAGTTTTGCGTACATAAACACTGACAACTGTCTTCTAAGTGCCAACTGTTTTCTATGTATCGGGTTGAACGGTGTGGCAATGGCTAGCATTGGCGAACAATCGCTTGTTCTACGTAGGAAAACGGGTTTAAGACGCATTGCAGTATGTAGAATCACGTGATCAAATTATTTTAAATGGATGCCGTTTTACACTTAAAACTAGTTCGATTTCGTCTGCTAACGGTGAGTATTTTCTTGATTATATCGATCGTGCATTTAATATGGTTATACTATATAACCTAAAGTACATCCCGTATATGTAAGAATACCCGGCAAGTACCGAGTTCGTTAACTGATGCTCGACCAAATTATTACACTCGGTTGGAAACTGCATTTGGTCGAGCATCAATTAAAACGCGAAAACGCAAACGTTTTGAGTGTAAAACGGTATTCATTTTGTCACGTGATTCTACACACTGCATTGGACGTGATTGTAACGCTAGTCATACTTTCCACACCTTCCCATAACTCACGTTAACTTAAATAATTAAGCTTCCATTTTCTCTCAAACGAATTGCAACCGTAATATAATGCAACTTCGGCAACTAGGTATCGGAAATAGCACCATTTACGATCTGGTTTTATAAAATTTTCTCATTCAAAGGAAGGGGACACCGCTCCCTTAACCCATCCCGCCGCACCAATGTTCGGTACCTCGCGGTGCGCCTGTATAATAACCTAATCAAAATCCAGCCTTATTTAGTTCTTTGTTGTTACGTTTATATTTTCAACCCATTTTGTTAGTCCCCTACCGGTGAAACCGGAGGGGACTTATGGATTGCGCTCCGTCAGTCCGTCTGTCAGTCTGTCGGTTCGTCCGTCTGTCAGTCCGTCACAAAAGTTTGTCCGGAGCATAACTTCAAAACTAAACAAGCTATGACTTTGAAACTTTACATATGGATAGATATCAATTACTAGGAGAAGTGCAGTGCACAAAAAACATAACTCTGCCTTACTTAATTTTACTTAAAGTTATTCCCCTTTGTTAATTTTCATATTTAAATTTTGTCCGGAGCATAACTCCATTACCAAAAGAGATATGATTTTGAAACTTTACATGTGGATAGATATTAATGAGGAGAAGTGTAGTGCACAAGAACCATAACTCTCCCTTGCTTAATTTTTATGTTATTCCCCTTTGTTAATTTTCATACTTAAATTTTGTCCGGAGCATAACTCCATTACTAAAAGAGATATGATTTTCAAACTTAATATGAGGATAGATATTACTTTATTTAAGCCATTTTTATTATGCGATCTAGAAACTCAAAATGTATTTACAGACAGTGTATGCTTTGATAAATCGTTGGTTTGCTTTTATTGATTATGTTTCAATTGAAGCACCTTGGCAAATTCTCATTCAGATTTTTAGCTTCGCCTTTAAGTCCAGTCATTCTACGATTTGACCTCAAACGAATTGCAAAAGAATATTTTTCCCGATAAAAATATATAGAACCAGATATGCTTATAATCATATCAGAAGTCTTGAAAAATCTAACGTGGGGAAAATCATGAAATTTAACCTTAAACTTGCACATTTGTTTGAATTACGGCGTGGCATAATTTACCCACCGTAGTGACGTAATTTAAACTTAGCGCGCGCGATCAATATCGTAGACATGAGGCTTGTCAATGATTCATCATGCCTCACTAAGGAAGCGCGTTTTTGGACATCTAACTGAATACTACTGAATTACTGGTATAGCTTGGCTATATTGACCTGAGTCTGACCTTTATGCAAGAAAATATTACAAGGTTCTCTTTTGAATATATCAATTTCCGTAAGCAAATCGTGCGATATCGGTATTTCAATTTTGTGCTTGTGTTACCTCTCGAGCGTCTTCAAGAGTGCATGTGTTAGAGAGCTTAAACAAGTAAAATGTACTTTCGTGAATGTTATTGTACCTCAACTACATAAAAGGCTCAAAGTTTGGGCTGGCTTTGTTTATGCATGATCGTTTCGAGTACCCGACGACCATGTGAAGGACCTCATGTATTTCTGGGTCTTATATTGAGGGATAAGTATGTGTGTGAAGTTAGCAGCCAGTTGCCAGTTGCCAGTTGCCAGTTGCCGATTCAACTTTTTGAATCGGCAACTGGCACTGTAGACTCAAATTGGCAACTGGCGACAGTCAGCCAGCTGACGATTCAAATCTTTCGGGAAAATCGAATTGGCAACTGGCAACTGTCAGCCAGCTGACAATTCAATTTTTTCTGTAGAATCGAATTGGCAACTGGCAGCCAGCAGCCGACTCAAATTTTACTCCAAAATCGAATTGGCAACTAGCAATTCAAATTTCACTGTCGATACTCCCAGCTACTTTGGTCAGGAAAAAGCTCCAATGGAGCTACCTATAATCTCCGTGGTCTCAGCATAATAGGTCATTATCAGCAACACCATGTAATTCATACCAATAAACTGACTCATTAAAAGTGTGCAGGGCGTAGTTGGGCATACGCAAATACGCAAGATACGTACGCAGTTGGAATAACTGACAAAATTAAAGTGATATAAAAAGCAATAAAATGCCATGCCTGGTGAGGCATGTTTTACATGTGATAATATGTGATTTATATAGACAACTCTATTTGCCTGTATTCGAACAATCGACCCCCTTCCAATGCAAACGCTCAAATCACCCGACCACAGGCGAGGTATACAAGTGCGGTTTCAGTGCATGAACCTGTCGGGTATATACACTTTCTATCACATGGACTGATCACTAGGTACCTGGATAGGCCTACGTTTTCTCTATCTCCAGTACCGGTTAGTTTCAAGCATGTCATTTAAACATAAATCAGCGGGAATCATTTCTTTTATACAGCAATGATACATGCCGGAGTCGGAGAAACACACATGAAAGCGCTCTCGTGTCTACAATGGGCAGCAATGATACATGCCGGAGTCGGAGAAACACACATGAAAGCGCTCCCGTGTCTACAATGGGATTGCCTACAATATCATACATATTAGTACAAATTAAAAGTCTATGACCATATAGAGCAAGGACATGTATTAAACAATTACCTAAAACCGACACTTTACGCATCCATAGTTATACGCAGTGCAACCTATGCACATTTAGCAACTCTAGTATGAGCATTATCATATATTGCAGAAGCTGTCTCTCACTATGATATATCTCTTACCTACATACAGCAACAGCATCTGAATGACCAACAATATGTGTGTTTCCGATTAGTTGTCGTCCGAGAGGTGTTACTGTATATAATATAATGAGCTAGTACAAACTTTATCTTGTAATTATTTCTATAATGCAACAGCTACGAGTAGATAGCTAGTTTTTATTCAGACATTCTACAAACATATATACAAATATGAACTTGTCATAGAATCCATCATTGTGTATGGTACGGAGTCTGGTTAGTGCCAAATGAATGATCGTGCCTCGCATCAAGAGGGCGAGGGGCGAGACGCGAAAATCGGTCGACACACGAAGCAAGGCGCGATATTCAAACACGAGATCTCGCTCTGTCGCAGTATCAAAAACACGACATTTCGCGGTAAAATATCGTGTCTCTCTTGTTGTGTCGCGCGATTTTCGCATGTTGCTTTGTGTTTCGCACGATATTACATCGCCCGATTGTTGCAGTCGCATAAAATGTTCCAACCGCGAGACAGGACACACGAAGCGAGGAAAGAGAATCGCGCGATACGCAAATATCAGTGTTAAAGTAATTTTCACCACTATATGTCCTAGCAAACAATAAAACTTGGTATGATAAAAAGGAGCATACTGAGGCAACCAGGCTCTTTGACCCTGGAAGACCAGGTATGTAGATGTAGGCAGGCTGAAGGGAGTCGAACTATACCATCCCTAGGCCCCTATCTTGGGGCTAGAGAAGGGGCAAGATCCCCAAAATTGCTACTAAAGCGGTATGCAATTCGCGACTTTGGATGGATTCGGGCCCGTGAACAGCCCAAACCATGCTGTGTGACCCCATCGAGTCGTACGAGACCCATCCGCACGTACCTATCTTGGGGCTGATAGGGGCTAGAGGACCTGGTCCCTTGGTGCCTATAACAGCAGTGTATTAAACGTTGTTTAGGGCCGGTTTCGGGCCCGAACATAGCCCAAACCAGGCTCTGTGACCCCGGAAGACTGGGTATGTAGATGAAAGTCAGGCTGACGGCAGTCGAACACGACCGTCGCTAGGCCCACATCTTGGGACTGAAAGGATGGCCAGATCCCCGAAATTAGACAAAATAGCAGTAAACCATAGGCGACTTGTGATGGGTTCGAGTCCGTATGCAGTTATCACATAACGGGAAAAACTGAAATAATAGCGGAGAAATCGTGACAAGTTGTATAACTTACGAAAATCTAAAACTGGCAAATAAACGGTACAGTGTGAATGGAGTTGGGTGTACATACAGTATCAGAAAAAGTGACCGGAAAGCCAAAGGGTTACTAACAGACGCTAGATGATTGACAGTTTGAAAGATTTTTTAACTCTAGACTATAAAAATAGAGTTTTCTCTTGTTGCTATATGAGCGTAAAACTGTGTGAATATTTAATTTGTTAAACCAATGACAGAATAAACTGCATATGATGTTACGATTTGTTTAATATTCAGGGTAATAAATTATATCAACTGTAATTAAAAATAATCCGAATAATAGAAAACCAACAAGACTCAATCAAGGATGAAGGTCAACTTTTTATACAAATTCCCGGAAGTATCTAGCTAGTGTGGTCTCAAAATGATGTAATAAGGTACTACTGTTATGTGAATTTAATGTCGCTATTCTGTAGCATTAAGTTTGATCTATACATTTCTTTGAAAATTGTTTTTACATGTGTAAACTTTCCGAAACGAAAGTGACGCAATGTTAACGTCGGCATTGGTATAGGTTGACGTCTTGTGAAAAACATTTCGGGAGATGATTTTTTCTATTTTTTTTATATATTGTAGGTAAGATATATTAGTTTAACATATAAAAGATATCATTTTTTGACGGGCAAATTCCAGAAACTTGCGTAATTTTTGGCGAATCAAAATTGTAAACGACGTCATGTTAAGGATTTAATTGGCGCGTTTTGAAATAAATGTGTTAAATATACGTGATGCGCATTCATCATACGAAGCTAATGCCGAATGTTTGACATAGCTGGTGTAATTATAACGATTACCACAGCCGTATTACTATGTAAAGGATTGATCGCACCGTCACGTAAAGACGCGCGTTACATGGCAACTTTAGGGCGTCATAGAAACGTCATTATCAAAAATACGGAAGTGTAAAGTTCAAATTTAAATCGGAAATAACTTCAATTTTACAATGATACCAAATTTGTGTATTGAGACTGTTCAATCCACTGGTTCCACCTTAAAAGTATCCAAAATTGATAAATGAACTGAATTGACTCAATTTGCTCGCAAAATTAAATTAAAATAAAAAATTAATCATGTAGAAAACGTATTAGTGTGAGATTCAGCTCCGGTAAATAAATATTGTTCTCCGCGGTTCGTAGTATAGCGGAGAACATTTGTCTACCTTTGACCAAACACTTTCTTATTGGTCAAGTGTTGACAAAACAATTTCTGATTGGTCAACAGTTTTTGGGTGAAGCGCTGACCAGTGACCGAGGAAAAGTGGTCACTTCTACTTGAGACATTTTCATGGTAACATCTCGCATTCAAATTCATTTAAACAGTTACCACAAGCATACTGTTTTATTATGTATTGTGTTCGTGTATGATTTTGTATTGGCATGCTTTGAATAACCCGTTATCTAGTATATTGGAGGGGTGAGTTCGGCAGGTGTTTACGGGTACAGGTTTCCTTCCTTAAAAAGGGAGGTTGTTCCTGGACGGCCATTATCCCGATGAAGATATATACGATCTTATCTCTTTGTGATCTGATATATTAATAAAAAACGGGAGATGAGATAGTGGCATGCAAGTTTAATTAAACAAAATAATTGATAAATTATAAGATTGAAGAATAACAGGAGAGTTAAATATGTGTATATTCATTAGACATGTGACTTTATTATTGCTCTATATTTCATACCTCTCGTTTGTTACCAAATAAATACGTCTCGTCAGCCTTGATGGTGTTAGTTATTATGTATTAGTGAGGGAATATGATAGACTGTATTTATCTAGATCGGTTTGCTCACACAATTCATTTATTGGTGAATAGTATCAAGTAGAGATCAAGTTTGTGTGATAGATGTAGGCGGTTCAGATAATATGAATTATGTATATTTCAAAGCTTCATCGCGACAAGTATTTCAAGTTTTACGTAACAATGGTTGTATGCGCTATGCCACTCTCGCGAGCACTGAGTAACATATATTCCATTACAAGAACGGACAGGTCCGCACGACTAAGGAATGCCCGGATAGACACTTCAGAGCAACGTAATAACTCGGACGAGAGACACGGATAATCTCGGATCAGCGCAGTATGTTCTCGTGTATTCCGTGTAACCACCATGCTAGGTCTGGGGACAATCGCACCTCTGCTGTCTTGCTCATTGATAGGCCGGATCTGGTATATGCCGAGAACACGTCAGGGTAAGGACGACTCCAGTTAGTAAATGCAGAAATACCGATGAACTTCATGTTCACATTCATCGCAAGATTGTTCGTATAGCGTCAGAAGATGAGATGTAGGTGACTAGAGTTTTGTTGGCGTAGATATCCATGTGCAATTACATGCTTAATAAGTTTTTAAAAATTACACATTCAGCCAATTTATAGATACGCAAATCATGCAATAATTATTCAGTCATTAACATATATATATTGTATGAAAGTAGACTTGGGTTTCAAAATATGAGATTCGTTGGACTTTTGAGTTAGTGTAAATATTGATTTTGAATCACTATAAAACAGCGAAAATGGTCTTAATTCTAAGGCGGTTGGATTATTGATGTTGTCCTAATGCAAAGTTTAATTGAACGTGATTGAATTGTTTCAATGTATTATTATGAGATTTAGGATTGTATTATTATTTCTAATAATATGTTGATGTTTTCAAAATATCCAATGTATACACTAAATACAAAATGTAGATGTCAAGTCAATTGCCTATGATCAAATCTGTTGATAAGTTTGTAATATATTTAATTCTTTTACCACAGTATACTAACAACCTCGCATCTCTTAAGAGTTGCAAACAATAACCCCCCCCCATCCATGAGACGATCAGCAATATAGCCAGTCGAGTACCGTCAGAGTCGACACGGAGAGACGGGCCGGGGTATAGACAGCCCATCACTCAGTTAGCTAGCCAGCTACCCAACCGTTAAATAGCGAACACATGCGTCGCGAAAAAAACACATGACCGGTAGGCAGTGTCGCAGTTTGGCGTACCGTCTCGGTTGGCTAGCTAGCTAGTCGTTAAGTAGCGAGCACATGCATCACAAAATTAACTCAGTCGGCATTCGGACGTACAGTCAATAAGAGGGAAAGCGCGAGACATCAAAAGCTCACGACAGAACCCGAACGCTACATGTGTTAGGATGGACGCCGATGACAGCTCAATCTGGTCGGCAAGTGGTTTGCCCGGGGGTAGGGACGTTGTGCCTATAACGGAGCGCGGCTTTTGAGATGCCCGGTGCGAGGGTTGGATAAGAATGGAAACCACACCGAGAAAATTGACTGTCGAAGCAAGGTTTATAGACCAACTCGATGGCAGATTTTTCACATTCAAGCTAATCTGTTGAACAAACAGGTATGTGAAGAGATTTCCAACACACCAACAACTGGTCGAATCCAAGCTATTTGTGAAAGTGTTTTCCCCGAGGTGTAGTTTTGGATGCTTGGTAGAAGTGAAATTTCGCTGAAAAAACGGCTTGAAGACAATTGGCCGTTAGACGCGCTGTGACCATTCTTTTCAAGGGCATGCTAACCAGTTGAATTTGATGCCAAATGATGGAACACAGGAAGAGCTTTCCAACGCACCCAAACTTGGCCGGATCGGAACTTATGTAAAAATGTTTTTCCCGGGATGTAATTTTGGAGGGTTTGGTAGAAGGGAAATCCCGCCGATAAAGTCGCCTGCAAAGCCCGGTCGTTACAAAGGCAAGCTAGCCAGTTGAGTTTAGTGTTAAATGAACGTGTATGGGAAGAGCTTTCCATTGCATACAAACTTGTTAGGATCGGAGCTCAGGTGAAAAAGTTTTCCCCGGGGTGAAAATTTGAACAGCTTGGTAGAAGTGCAATCCCGCCTATAAAACCGCCTGCAAAGCTCGGTCGTTAGACACGCTGTAGATTTTTTCAAAAAGCAAGCTAGCCAGTTGAATTTAGTGTCCAATGAACGAGCATTGAAAGAGCTTTCCAACGCACCCAAACTTGGACGGTTCGGAGCTCACGGGAAGAAGATTTTCCCCGAGGGGAAATTTTGAAGGGCTTGGTAGAAGGTAAATCCCGCCGATAAACAGCCTTCAGAAGCTCGGCCGTTAGACGCTTAGTGACAGTTTTTGTTCAAAGGCAAGCTAGCCGGTTGAGTTTGGTGTTAAATGAACGAACACAAAAAGAGCTTTCCAACGCACACAAACTTGTAGGAATCGAAGCTCATGTGAAAAAGTTTTCCCCCAGGTGAAAATTTGAACGGCTTGGTAGAAGGGAAATCCCGCCTATAAAACCGCCTGCAAAGCTCGGTCGTTAGACGCGCTGTAGATTTTTAAAAAAAGCAAGCTAGCCAGTTGAGTTTTGTGTCCAATGAACGAGCATTGAATGAGCTTTCCAACACACCCAAACTTGGCCGGTTCGGAGCTCATGGGAAGAAGATTTCCCCGAGGGGAAATCTTGAAGGGCTTGGTAGAAGGTAAATCCCGCCGATAAACAGCCTTCAGATGCTCGGCCGTTAGACGCTCAGTGACAGTTTTTGTTCAAAGGCAAGCTAGCCGGTTGAGTTTGGTGTTAAATGAACGAACACAAAAAGAGCTTTCCAACGCACACAAACTTTTAGGAATCGGAGCTCATGTGAAAAAGTTTTCCCCGAGGTGAAAATTTGAACGGCTTGGTAGAAGGGAAATCCCGCCTATAAAACCGCCTGCAAAGCTCGGTAGTTAGACGCGCTGTCGATTTTTTCAAAAAGCAAGCTAGCCAGTTGAGTTTAGGGTCCAATGAACGAGCATTGAATGAGCTTTCCAACACACCCAAACTTGGCCGGTTCGGAGCTCATGGGAAGAAGTTTTCCCCGAGGGGAAATTTTGAAGGGCATGGTAGAAGGTAAATCCCGCCGATAAACAGCCTTCAGAAGCTCGGCCGTTAGACGCTCAATGACAGTTTTTAGGCTGGCGATTTGCGCCAGACTATTACAATCCTAAAAAGTGAAATCCACTAAGATGAATTTACTCCCGAAACTGAAAACACAGAATCTATACACCCAATGCAAATAGTTCCTCCTCGTTAATCAGTTTTGCAAGATAAGAACATTCAACTTTCCTTGTTTCATTTATTCTGTTCGATTGTAATATATTAGTTTCATCTTGTAATGGAAGGAAATTGTATGAAATTAAAAGAATAGGTGCTTAAATGCGTTGATAAGTATTACTACGCGTTACCAGAGATCTTATATAAACTAGATCCTGTCGTTACGAAACGCGATATAGAGCGCGCATCAATGATATTATGTTAAATTATTTAGGTCAGTATTCACTAACGAGATCGTGGCCGAGTGGTTAAGCAACTCGCTTGGTAATTTTTGATGCTAAGGTCCAGCGATCGAATCACGGCGGCGCCACTTTTTTTATATTTTTATTTTTTTTATTTTTTATTTTTTGTTAAGTCCAGCACTTACCTCTCTTTCGACTAAGAAAACCACTTGATGTTATATTACTTAAAAAGCTATTGTCCCTTTGCAGTTCGCCAGCCTGTCAGTACATTCAGTACTTTGATTGTTCAAAGGCAAGCTAGCCGGTTGAGTTTGGTGTTTAATAAACTTGCACGGAAAGAGCTTTCCAACGCACCCAAACTTGTAGGGATCGGAGCTCATGTGAAAAAGTTTTCCCCGAGGATAACATTTGGACCGCTTGGTAGAAGGGAAATCTCGCCTATAAAGCCGCCTGCAAAGCTCGGTCGTTAGACGCGCTGTGGATTTTTTCAAAAAGCAAGCTAGCCTGTTGAGTTTAGTGTTCTATGACCGAGCATGGAACGAGCTTTTCTAACGCACCCAAACTCAGCCGGTTCGGAGCTCATGGGAAGATGTTTTCCCCGAGGTGAAATTTCGAAGGGCTTGGTAGAAGGAAAATCCCGCCGATAAAGCCGCCTGCAAAGACCGGTCATTACAAAGGCACGCTAGCCAGTTGAGTTTAGTGTTAAATGATCGTGTATGGGAAGAGCTTTCCATTGCACCAAAACTTGTTAGGATCGGAGCTCATGTGAAAAAGTTTTCCCCGAGGTGAAAATTTGGACCGCTTGGTAGAAGGGAAATCTCGCCTATAAAGCCGCCTGCAAAGCTCGGTGGTTAGACGCGCTGTGGATTTTTTCATAAAGCAAGCTAGCCTGTTGCGTTTAGTGTTCTATGACCGAGCATTGAAAGAGCTTTGTAACGCACACAAACTTGGCCGGTTCGGAGCTAATGGGAAGAAATTTTCCACGAGGTGAAATTTTGAAGGGCTTGGTAGAAGGGAAATTCCGCCGATAAACAGCCTTCAGAAGCTCGGCCGTTAGACGCTCAATGGCAGTTTTTGTTCAAAGGCGAGCTAGCCGGTTGAGTTTGGTGTTAAATGAACGGGCACGGAAAGAGCTTTCCAACGCACCAAAACTTGTTAGGATCGGAGCTCATGGGAAAAAGTTTTTCCCGGGGTAAAATTTCGAAGGGCTTTGTAGAAGGTAAATCCCGCCGATAAAGCCGCCCACTGAAAATCGGCAGTTTCAAACTTCATCATCTTTATGACTGTATAATTCATTTTAATACATCGTTTTTATTGTTAATGTCAATGCTTTTAAAGGGTCTGTAAACCACTCCGTGGTGGCATTTCCAAATGCTTCGGTCACTTCCACTACTCGACCGTCCCTCCACTGTCACTCACTGAGATAATTTTAATGATCGTTTCATCCGTGCGTTTGAGTGGGTATCCGACCAAACTAGAAAATGGTATTCGCAACGGTAAGTGTCGATTGAGTTGACTCGACTGAGTGGGATTTCTCAAGTGGGCGAAACTGTCACTAGACAGTGACTCCAGCTACAATCAACTAAGGTTATGTGAATACCGATTAAGCGCACGAACGTTGGACTCATAAAGTCATTGTATTTTCAAAATAAATAAACCAACGAACCCTTTTGAAAGAATGTGTTGAAACCATCAATGCAGATTTTGTAATATGCATTTTGTAATACTTTGTAATCATTAAGTATATTTTTGAACAAATAAAGTTAAGTTGCAGTACAGTCTGAAATACGTGGAATTTAATTTTAGTAGTTTCACTGCGATGTTAATAAATTGCATGCTGCATTGTATTCGTGTGTATAATACATGTATAAGGAATACGAATACGGAAATGCATGTATATTTATATATTGATTTTAATAATTGCTTTTTAATTCCGTGAATATAACTGAAATAGTTTTATTAAAATAAAAACGTGGTCATCTGTAACACAACCATGTATGTTATTTACTATGTTGCAAAATTAAAATTTGACTTTGTTAAAATCATGCATATGCACCGAATCCCCCAAAACACATTGATTAATTAAACATGTATTGTTTACACAGTGTACTATCTTATGCCATGGTCACATTTGCCCTACAAGCTCCGTACGAGTTGATTTTGCTGAACTCGCATGACGTCCGTACGGAGTCCGTACGGTGCTCGTACGAATATTGATACTCGTAAGAGTTTCGTGCGGATTTTTTCGACTCGTAGAGGTCTCGGCGACATGGTAAAACTTTTTCACCGAGCTCCCGAGTTGTGTACGAGCTGTCTACGAGCTCGTATATATTTTGAGTCAGGCGTATTTCGCACGGGACTTTAACGGTCAACGGCATAGGATTAGATAGTGAACAGTATGACAGCAGTTATGTCAACAATGTTAATTGTTATGTGTATGTAACAATATGTTATAGACAATATATTGAAATTTCGACACATTTTTCAATATCGAATTGATGATACTTGGTTTAACTGCTATTGTGTCAATGCTGCATCTGTACCCAGTATCTAAGATCCGGTACAAAGATAATTATAACGTATCGATTTTAAAAAACAAAACATAAATTAGGTAATGAAATCCAAATTTAATACATAATTATAATTATGCCCTTCAATTTTAACATCTGCTATGTTTTGAATATATAAAACAAATATTTAGTGTAATGATTAGTATTTTTATACAAAAAATAAAATGACTAAATACTTTGATATATATTGCCTATGTTCGTTTTGGTTGAAGCTGAGGGGAGAAGAATGATTGGTTAGCATATCCAGAACGAAATACAGGGTGCTGACAGATTACTAATGCGTGTAGGTCTATGATTCTAGGTGGCCGGATTTATCCAAGATGTGACAAGTCTGGCCACCCAATATGGCATGTTCGGCACCCAGTAACTTTATATGTCATTGTTTGTATGATTGTTTATAAAATAGAATCTGGTATGAGCAGAGGTCTACATGGAAGACTGGACTTTCCCAACCGAGTTGTCTCAGATATTGCTGTTATATTATAATAATGACGCTACTAGCTTTTGAAAGAAGTATTTAAATGATTTTAAGAAGACTCAACATGTAAGTACGTCAACAAACCTATTAACATTTGGTATAAGCAACCATTCGGGTGACACTTAGACTGTGGTCGCGTGGGTAATTCTCTAGACTACGGATCGACAAGTCCATCAAAGGTTTTAATCTCGACCGGGGCATATGGTCATTCGGAAATCATTTCATTGTTTCCATCCAACTAGAAATGGACTAGTTGGTAAACCCAAAGGTGGTCTACACCTAAAATGTTAAAGCACTTAGTTGTATATTCGAAAAGGCTAGGGGTCCCACATGACGTTTAACATTCTGTCTCTTCCATCCTCCCGTGTATACGATATGTACCCGATGATTATTGATGATGCTCAGACACCGACCGATGAGTAGCAACGTATATTTTTCACTCGATGCTACACAATCCCCCGATCTGCAGCATGACCACGTTCGGCTTCAGTCGAATTAGCCAAAACGTACACCGACCGTTCATTGTATTATGAAGATGTCCAATCGGTTATTTTGCTAGGTCCGACTAGCACAAGAACATAACACAAGACGTAATCGTCTCTTAATGTAAGATGGCCATATTTACCAACATTCCAGAAGCCCGGACCCCACCTCACAAAACCCATAGGGGTCTGTAACGTCTTCAACCCCATTCACTGTTTAAGAATAACTGTTATTCTTAAACAGTGAATGGGGTGGAAGACGTTACAGACCCCTATGACCAAACCTGGACCCGCTCATGCTCAATGTAAAATGAATTGACATGTCCGTGATTCGCGTGCACATATCTTATGTGTACACATAAATATTTGTCTATACATCTATGTGTTCTTTTTATCTTTTAGTTTTTGACAACTGTGCAATTTACATGTATTCAATGTACTTTAATGCATAATACTCATCGAACCATAATAAACTCTATACACGTATATAGCCCTGATCGTTCAACGTCGATCAAGAAGTAATTAAAGTTTTTTCCTTGCATTTATAAACATGACATGAAAATTCCATCATTCTTTAATCATCTAACATATAATAATAACTAAAAATAGGTAATGTCAGCTTCCTTATGAGTTCCCTACTTCAATAATACCTCGGTGGAAAATTTTCACCGTCCTGAGTCCTCTAAGAGTTACGAAAATCCGTACGATGCTCGTAAGAGTTTACAATGCCCGTACGGACTCCGTGCGGGCTTGCTAAATTTAGACTCGCACGGAGCTCGTACGACAAATGTGACCAGGCGAAATAGAAATATGTCGAAAAAAAAAATTCTTCTCGCACGGAGCTCGTACGGTCATCGTGCGGACACCTTACGGACACCGTACGGACATCGTAAGAGTGACTTGCGAGCTGCGATTGACCTACGAGTACCTTGCGAGCACCGTACGATCTCCGTTCGAGCGCCGTAGGATCTCCATACGAATATTACGATGTCCGTACGAAGCTCGTACGAGACAAATTCTTTTAATCGTACGAGGTCCGTACGAGCTGTGACCAGAAGCTAAAAACCTAAAATACCCTTAGGATTTGAAATATTTTGGACTTGTAGCCTACTCGTACGAGTTGGTAAATCCGTACGGACATCGTAGGGCAAATGTTACAACAAGTCTCAAAATTATGTAAAAGATGTTGTTCAGTTCCCTATTTAACTGATATAACAGTGAACTTTTAAGTGCCAGCTGACTGCCAGTAACAAGTTGCCAGTTGCCAATTCGATTTTTTGAAAAAAATATTTTTTTTCGAATTGTCAGCTGGCTGACAGTTGCCAGTTGCCAATTCGATTTTATAGTGAAATCTGAATTGTCAGCTGGCTGACAGTTGCCAGTTGCAATTCGATTTTACATTGAAACTTGAATCGTCAGCTGGCTGACAGTTGCCAGATGCCAATTCGATTTTCCCGAAAGATTTGAATCGTCAGCCGGCTGACAGTTGCCAATTCGATTCGCTGGCTTAGAATGAGAAGGTCGTAACTACTAATTACGACCTTAAAAGACTAGACTCATACATATTTGAAATCTCCAGTACCATGCGCTTCTAATGAACTTATTTGTATGAAAATCGGAACTTGTCATGTTGACCAAAATGAAGCTGTTAAAGCTTGTTTTACCATAAGTAAAGAGCAAATTTAAGACAGTTTTTTTCTTATTTTCTCAATATATCGAATTGTACTTACGACCTTCTCATTCTAAGCAATCGACATGATGATACACGGATATAATACTTACTATTCACCGGTATCCTTTTTTCACGGTACGCCTGCCTTTTGCAAGTTTCTGGTACCACAAATTTATACGAGCTAGTCTTAATTTTTATCACAAATGATGAGTATATTTGTATTAGAGTTCTGTGATGGGTGATGGTATTTTATTGGACATTTTCTAGTACACATGTCACGCTCCTTGCTGGCAGAACTTTGTCCAAAAAGACACTTAAGCACATACTTTCTTGCTTAACTGTGTGTTTACAATTTTAAGATTGTCGGAAGTACTAGTAACTGTTGGGCTTAGAGTAATTTCTGTCAGCCTTTACTAAATATATACTTCAACTAGACTATCAATGTAATGCTGCAAATGTTTTAACGAGTGAATACAATTACTACATACTGTGGAGACACACATAGGTCTGGCATATTCATCAGGAAGCTACATGTGTAACTGACAAATACAGGCTCGGTAGTAAAATGCAAAGGTATAAATATTTGACAAGTTGTTAACACATAATGAAGACATGTGCATTGTGCTCCACATGCTAAATTATGAAGGTCCCCTGCATACATCATGTCACTAATATTCGACTACGGTCAACCTTGATATATTTAACAGGTACATGAAATACAATGAATGATTTATTTTACACAAAACTGTTTATAGCAGTTTATTTGGTAAAATTACAAAAACCGTGTGAAGAAATCGTTTCGTAATATAAAATTTTGTTCTTGTACTCGTTCCATTAGAAGCGGCAGATTGGCTCATGATGTTTGTGGTACGTGTGTCAGATTGTGTATATGTTGGTGATTCTCTTGCTATCAGCAGTACGATATGGTCTTCTGAACTTCAAAACAGTCCTTCCTATGCAGATGTGGTGATATGGGTGGTACGCTCCCGCTGTAACTGTGTTGTATTTGGTTGTCTGTGCATTACAATTTTTACATGTCTAAAGTACGAGAAGGCGAGATGGTATATTGAACACTCGCTATGTGAAGAAAATTAACCACACATAGATCAGATAATGTTGAAAAACATGTGGTACATGTATTTGAAAATCTCAATCCATAGTTGTTCCAAGTGTAATTTCCGAGGATACGAAATATAAGATGCTTTTTAAACATGTGTTTCACAGAAGAATTTGAAGAATATCAAATCAAAATTGAGTACCCCTTGTCCACCCACTATTGAATTTTTGCCCCATCTCATATAAAAAGTGTTTTCTTGTTTTCAAAGACTTTATTATCCATGCTTTAAACATAAAACAGAATTGCTGTTAGGTGAGATTTTGTTATCATATTCAAATACTTAGTAGATTTTGTGCGTATTCCCTTCGTTTTTGCAGTATATGGTGATGAAAGTATAAAACAATAATAGTAGGGGGAAAATTTCGAAATTTTATTACCTAAGTGACAATGGAAAGATACTTTCAGATATGAAATCATATGACTTGGCAATGTTAAAAATGGGAGCAGCACTGAGGTTCATTAATAAAGCACTTAAATCAGCGTTTCCATGGCAACCATGAGGCTACATATTTGAATTTCTCACGATACACGATACTACCTAATATCTTTTTGACGAATAAACATATTTTAATGACACTTTGTATGTAGCCTTACAATATCCCAGCAATGATGAAAATATGTACCTCAATTGCAAACGTTTGATGTCGAGGTCAAAGTCAGAGGTCAAAGGTCAAATCAGGACAAATTTGAAGGTCAAACGGCAAATAATGTATAAAAATGTGTTTTTAACTTAACAAAGTTATGTGTAATAGGTACAATAAAGACAAAAATAATTATGATGTACGTCATCACAATGTGGCATCACTCAGTCGTATAACAAAACTTATTTTACTGCCATGAGCTGAAAAATGATAACAATAACAGTAACATTCCTTTCTATAATACATGTCTTTGTTTATTCGTGTATAGGGGTGTCTAAGGCTACACTCCAGGAGAGAGTCACTTGCTGAAATAAGGTTGATTATCAAGGAAACCAAGAAGGCGGCCTATATTACTACTCAGGGTTGTAAGAGCCATGAATGTTCACATGGTGTATAAAGCACCAAATTTGGCACAGTTGCTCTATAAGTCAGTCTGATGAAAAAATCCAAAAAGACAATAATGAGAGGCCCTGTCTCCTGCAAAAATGAGGCCCCGAAGGGGTATGAGAATCCGTCAGTATAAATACATGATTATTTGCCTGATTGTGAAGTTAAACACATTTAACCTTAGTATATAATGTGATGAATGTTAGTGTTTAAAATCTGCTGCTTTTTGTAATAATAAAACTTGGAATAGAGTACAGTGTATAAACAATTTACATTACATACTTAACTATTTCATTTGATGAAAACGAGGCCATAACATGATAAATTTATATCAGAAAATTCCAGAATGAAGTAATTATCGTTCAAAAATTGAACGGTCAATTAGTATTATTTTCTCTCCATTGAAGCAATCGCACATGCACTCAACCGCTTTAAAAACGCACCACTTTTGAAAATTATAAAATTTTGTCAAGATACATTTTTTGCTAAAATTGATAGATTACAGGGTTTGTTCAGTTCATAAGCTTGACCTAATTAAAGGAAACGATTTATTTTTCATTCGGAATACACCGCCCAGAGAACTTTTTTGATTTTGCATGTTTTGCGCGTGTAGCTCGATCGCGTCGACCTGTGTGATCAATATTACTTTTAAACTGTACGCTGTTGGTGTGCACATTGAAAAAACAACATAAACAATATTGGCTAAAGGTATTTTTATGCTGCCAATATCTCGAATATTTGTTCTTGTTGATTGTGCCTTCGCTTCCAACTGAAAAGAGCCTCGGTGCCTTAGCATGGCGGTTCAGCTGCCACCATACAATGCATGTGGGCTTAGAACATCGATTCCTAGTGAATGGGACAGTCAAATTCCGACCTGGATGAAACCAGCTAAAGGTATTGAGCCCGAGCTATGAGAAAACATGACACAGGTTGTGTCACTGTAATTGGTTCCGCATGGCTGCACACAGTGTCAAAATAATTTCGGACGTCAATCAACAAGCCAAAAGTACATTTTTGCATTTTCATAATTATTTCTTTCATAATTGTCAATAAAAAGGAAAAATTATTTTAGTACATTTTTTATGAGTTTTCTCCCGTTTAGAGCATAAAGTCCCAATTTTTTGTCTTCAAGCTCCTTCATAGTGTGGACTTGAGGTGCCATAGAAGCACCACGGGATATGTCCTGAAGGTCTGATGCTCATAACCAAGACTTCAAGTTTAAATAAGGCTTGAATCAATCTTAGGTTCACATAATGCGCATATCTGAACCGCACTCGGTCGTATGGTATTAGCCAGACAGACATAGCCACATAAAATTTATAATTCAAGCCAAACTTTGCTTGAATGGTGGGAAACATCACGTCGAACATTATTCTATCCTATTACGTAATTTATGTTATGCTTTAGGAGGAGATACCACGTGCACGCATCAATGTATCGGGCTCTTATACTTGCTTTTGAAATTGTGACTTTCACTTTCATGGGTCTCAGTGTTATCTATATCATAATTCAATTCAAACCCGTAATAATTGCATGGAAATCACACACATCGTTGAATATAGCCTGAAGATTATTAATCCGAAAATAAATAACCATATATTGACATTTTCATCACTAAAACCGATATTTCATATGTGGTGTGTTTTTAAAGCGGTTGAGTGCACACAGTGCATTTGAATGTAGGTATATCAGTTGTGCCACAATAATTGTAAAATATTCATTTGAGGCACTGTTGTGATTTAAATAATGTGTATTTCAATTGATAAACAGAGCTTGAGGTCATTATAAGTTAAATTTAAATGTAAAAATGGTGCCATTACTACATTTTGAATGGTTTGTTACTTAGTACAAATGTTATCATGCCCTTATACATTATAATGATTTCTGTATTTGTTATCATGTAATCTGCATCAATACATTAAGAATATTAATTATATAATCCGGAAAACGACAGTTTTTAAGCATTTATTGAGGCCCGTAATAACACATTCATTTCTTTTTTATGCATGTACTTATCCTGTATTAGCTAAATTTGGACCCTTTCCATGGTCATGACAAGTCAACGAGAGACTGCAAAATCATACAGTTATCAAACTGTGGTCGATTGGGGGAACGGTGGTATAGAGGTAGGGCGCGCACTTCAGAATCGAGAGGTCCCGGTTCAACCCTCATCTGGATCACTGGTTAATTTCTATGGGCAAGAAATATCCACATGCTATACTCAACCAAGGTGTAAATTGGTATCTGTGAGGGTAGTGTTTATTTCTGGGCACCGCAGATGTGGGCTGCCACACCCACAGGATGGAAATAGCACCAGAGAGACTTGCAGGTTTCATTAGATAATTCAATGACCAGGAAATTTTTAAAAATGTCGAAGGGTGGTTAAACAGCTGAACTACATGTGTTGTCATAGCATCAAATCAAGCCATTGTTATAGACTGATGTACACAATTAATCTCATACATTATTTCAGATTGGTCTTTGTTTTAATTTCAATTACTGTTAAAATGTTGTATTCATTTAAGCTGGTGTCAACTTTGGTCATTCGATGTACTAAATACTGCCGAGTATAGTCATTTAATGTACTTAGATACAGTTAACACCATACCAAGGCATGTTGTGTACCCGTAATATCCATTACGTCAAGTCAAGATCTTAAAAGTAACTCATGACAGGCAGTTCAGATCTTGATGTGCTAAACTGAGTTCAGGTCTATGACGTGATTCAATGTTACAAGCTACAGCTTAGCCTGGCCCAATAAAATACTCACAATCACCAATTACATTGGTACAAATACTCAAGACCATATTAGTACGCGTTGGCCTAATGCAGGCCTTTCAGGTCCCATGTGTTACTTACTTCTATCAAGTTCTGGTATACTTGGTCTTTTGAAGTACTCACCACCCTCTTATTCAACCATTTCTAATGGATACCAGTGTGTGAATTGATACCTGTGAGGACAGTGGGCCTCAATTATGGAGACACACCAATCAGTAGAGCATTAGTCTCAACATGGAGACTCGAACGTATGTTTCCTTAGGCTAATGACCAGTGGAAGCTAAATTGTCCGTTAAAACGTAGCCCTATGATGCTGCTATCGTAACGTTTAACTGTACTAGACACACCCATGGCTCTTGAGGTACCTCAAATGTTTGTCACACCTTGTCTTGTCTACGATGGGAACCTAACATCAATTGTCACAGTATGGCCATACCAAACTATTTTTTCGTGGATAGGTTCGAGCATCTTGGGAAAGAAAAATAATCAACAAAAATTGTAACCTCTTGTATCTTCAAAATCCATACAGATATGGCTTTCATACTTATCATATCAACATGTCGCCCACTCCTACACCGCAGTAAGTTTAACACAAACATTTGTTCAGTTATTTCTTAAAGTTATTATGATTGACAATGTTTAAAAAGCTATATGTGTTAGCCATGTAATAATGAGCAAAGAAGTCGTCATGACTTTTTTTCGAGTGCTTTCCTTTTTGTCTCAGGATAGCTAGATGGGTTTTCGACGGACGTTAAACGAAGAAACAATTTGGTATGACCTAGCACTTGGTTCAATGGGGGACCTGCTACTCTTCGGCACATCCTTCAAGCTTCATTAGCCACCTACTTCCCATTCAATTTGGCACATCTACATCTGGCTCAATGGGGTCGATAAACCTGCCTTGTTAATTCAGTCCTAGCTCTATGAGTAACTGTTTGGGCCTCATGTACGTTTATTCCGGGTCCATTGTATGCCAAACAAGGTCAAATAATACATTAATATGTGCACTTCCAATGTAGAAGTTAATTTGTATTTTATTGTACCTATGGTTCATGACACTACTTCAGTAATTCATGACCATGGTGTACATGTTATACATCTTATAAATATTTTGCCGTGTACTGCTAGTCAATGGCTCCATGGAGTATCTGTAAAGTATGGTCATTCTGGGCCCTAAAATACAACCATCCCTTGCGGTGTACCGACCTCATGTAAACAACTTCATCTGCATATACACAACTACAATCATTAGGAAGAGCAACGCTAGTGCTATATGATGTTTTAAAGTATGCGCGATACATACATCTTTTACAAAACATAACTACATACTGTCAAATATTGAACTAATATTGATAAACATTCACATTCGCTGTACAGCACAATATTTTCTTTTATCTCATCGATTTGTGCAATGAATATTCAGTGTTAACATACATGCGACATGTTAAAAATCGATTATTTATGCATATATTGCAACAAATAATGCAAAACTATTATTGACTTTGCTGAATTATTACTAATGGGCTTCAGTGAAGTTTAAACCACATGCGGGGCCTCATATCCACAGTAACTGTTTGAAATGTGGTATAGCTCATATGCCAACATTCAACACAGTATAATATATTTCTGTTACAGATACTTTGATTAAATCTATAAATAAATATTTATATATTTTAATATCGTTTCTCTACATGGATTTAATCCTTTTTTTCAAAATAGATTTTACCCTTAATGTGGCCTAAATTCACTAAATGTAATCAAATTATTATCTATTTACTGTATATTTATATAACTTTGTTATTATGTATCATTGGTATAACATATGCCTCGTATTTGAGTATTAAATCAATATACCAATTTAATTTTTATTGTGTCTTATATCAAGTATTGTGTTTAGTTTGTACCCCTAATGGGGCCCCATTTTCACATAGGAACTATTATTAAAGTATCAATATGGTAAATTGTCACAAACAACAAAATATAAATCACTTTTACAAATCGTTTGTTGCACCTTTTAGAGACATTTATGTGTTTTACATATTGAATCGTGAACATCTTAAATTCATCCACTTTTTTCATGATTGAAAATGTCCTTTTAAGGGCCTCAATCCATAAATAAATTGTATTTTAAATGAATTATATCATAAGCATCACTGAGTCAATTGGGCTGCATTTTATTGTTGTCTTGTTCAACTATTCATAATACTGAAACTAAGTATACAAACATGTTTTAAATTATATGAACAATTTCACAAATACCCCTTTCGGGCGTATAATAGTGGAATTTATAATATAATATATCAGATATGTATTTGATTTGGACATTCCAATTCAAATTTTGGTGATTTTTTACAATGTTTAAAACATTTGAGCGTTTTCATATTTTTAGTGTGCAAATCAATTTAACCTGATGGACCCTATTTGGGGCCTCATCTATGCAAAATAAGGGGCCCAACAGGTTGTCTCTTTCATTTTTCTGGAAGCCAATATATTAATTGTTATTTTGTGAAATTTTGGTGCTTTATACACATTGTGAACAAAATGACCATTTTTTGGTTCTTACAACCCTGAGTATACAGCCATATCATAAGCTAAATACTAGTCAAAATCTCATGCCTGTTGCCAATAAGTGGACAATACATATTGTATTAAACAAGTATTGTAATTAATAAATATATGTAGATCTCCGACTTTTTACAGAGGTGAAATGGCGGAGGTCAAGGTCATTTAGAGGTCAAAACTTTAAAAAAATGCTTAAGTTTTACCTATAATAATTTGAATCAAATTGCATGGTATCTACCATAAATGTGATGCACGATGTCATGTTTAATATCAATGTTTACTCGAGCAAAAATACATATCTTAAGTCATTTGTATGGTGTGAACTTGGAATTCTAAGATAGCGTCCAAAATAGCGTTATTATTTTTATTATTATACCATATTTATATAGCCCTTTTTCATGTATACACACTTTCAAAAGTGCTGTACAATCATGACTAATACATGGTTAAACAGTATATAATGTACATAAAATATAAAAGTAGGACCTACTAAACCCAGTAGGCAGGGGCTCTACTTAACCCAGTTATAAACGAATAATAAACGTGCATTTCTATGTTAAATTTTGACAATTAAGATTATCTTTATATAAGAATGTAGGGAAACATAGTTGCGTGAATATTATTCATTTGATAATGTGTATCAAAAGGGCATACACCAGTGACCACTTTGAGGTCACATACCACTTTGAGGCCAAGGTCATTTCAAGGTCACATTGTAAAACATAGCTGAACATGTGATATTTTCTCCCTTCTTTTCATGTTTCAACATATTGTGTATTAAAGCTAGGTTTACAGCGTTTAAATGATGGAAAACCACATATTTTCATACCACAAGGTCAGTTTTTAATTCGAAAACGTTGCAACAAATGGCAGATATGTGCATGTACATGTTGATCAAGATCGATTTCTTGAGTTGATGCGTCCGTATCTAATAATTCTTAGTTTTTAATTTGACAGTTTTAATTCTAATGGAATAAATAAATCTTAATAACTTAATTTTAATTTTTACAGACAAACATTGGCCAGTCAAGGTCATTGTCATTTCAAGGTCAAACTTTCGGCGCAAACCATCGTTTTGTATATCATGGTACTGTGTTTTTATGTAGATGTGATAGCTTAGGTTCAGAGAGTTAATTATTTCATTAGAAATTATAGGACGAAGGGCCTTGTGTAGTTGTAGTCTTTAACGACAAGTCTGGGAAGGGTGAAGGGTAACCATTAGGTTTTGAAATGGCTGCATTCAGAGGGGATGGTTACCTTACATGGTATAGTATGGCTGTAAATAGGGGTGGTGGATACAAAACATTGTATGGGCTGGCTGTATGTAGAGGTCGTGGGTACCAAACACGGTCTGTGTGGGCTGCAAATGGCAGTGATGGGTTCCAAACATGGTCATTGATAGCTGTAAATAGAGATGGCGGGTACCAAAAAGGCTCTTTTCTTCAAAATATCAAAACGTATCACAGACACTAAGTACTCATTTAATCGTGGATTTTTAAAAAAAGATTAAGTAACATACACATATCACAGACATTACTACCATAGATAACACGTTTATTCTTTGTAGTTTGAAAATTCCTATGGAAGCCTTTTCACTTTGTTGTCTGCTCAACAATGTACAAATACATTCTTAAAAGATCTAGTCATGCAGTGTAGAAAATGTTCCTCTAACATCGTAAGTCGTAAGATCAGCGACATACACGAACATTTTCCATTGATACTACAATCTGTTGTGTATCTACATCGTGTATATTCTTTCAACGCCCTTATAGGTTATAACCAACGACTGGTCAGTCTACAGTGGCACCCATACACTTGATTGCAAAATGCATTGCTGTGTGGACATATAGTGCGATCACTATTATCTCAACTTTCTGATGGAGCTTAGGTGTGTACTTAGTCAGGGGACTCATCACTGTAGGGAACTTTCATCTCTGGTACTTTGTGGTACTCACCGGTGTAAGGAACATTCATCTCTAGTACTTAGTGATACTCACCAGTGTAGGGAACTTCCATGCCTAGTACTTTGTGATAATCACCAGTGTAGAAAACTTTCATCTCTAGTACTTTGTGATAATCACCAGTGTAGAAAACTTTCATCTCTAGTACTTTGTGATAATCACCAGTGTAGGAAACTTTCATCTCTAGTACTTTGTGATAATCACCAGTGTAGGGAACTGATATCTCTAGTACTTTGTGATAATCACCGGTGTAGAAAACTTTCATCTCTAGTACTTTGTGATAATCACCAGTGTAGGGAACTTTCAGCTCTAGTATTTTGTGATAATCACCAGTGTAGGGAACTGATATCTCTAGTACTTTGTGATAATCACCAGTGTAGGGAACTGATATCTCTAGTACTTTGTGATAATCACCGGTGTAGAAAACTTTCAGCTCTAGTACTTTGTGATAATCACCAGTGTAGGGAACTTTCAGCTCTAGTATTTTGTGATAATCACCAGTGTAGAAAACTTTCATCTCTAGTACTTTGTGATAATCACCAGTGTAGGGAACTTTCAGCTCTAGTATTTTGTGATAATCACCAGTGTAGAAAACTTTCATCTCTAGTACTTTGTGATAATCACCAGTGTAGAAAACTTTCATCTCTAGTACTTTGTGATAATCACCAGTGTAGGGAACTTTCAGCTCTAGTATTTTGTGATAATCACCAGTGTAGGGAACTGATATCTCTAGTACTTTGTGATAATCACCAGTAAAGGGAACTGATATCTCTAGTACTTTGTGATAATCACCAGTAAAGGGAACTGATATCTCTAGTATTTTGTGATAATCACCAGTGTAGGAAACATTCATCCTAGGTGTTATTGGGGACATTCCATGTTGGGAAAAGTAGTCATGTACAACATACTTGTCAAGTGCGCATCGCACCATGCACACAGTTTTTATTACGGTCAGTGAAAGCCGTGTATGTGACGAGCATCGACGTACTTCCTCGGTACTTCCTATCCCTTTCGAAATTTTCGTAGTGGCCCCTGCCTTGCAAAAACTAGCACGTCGCGTTGTGGCCAGGGCATAAGAAAGAATCAAAGCAGTCTTCGAAGCAGTCATCAATCATTCTTAGGAGGATGATGTTGGCAGCAGTCATACAGTGTAGTATGGACTTTGAACGACTCATATAAAACAGCAAACCAATGTCCTCATCATGCATGACAAAGAGGGGTGACCAAAAAAAAGTTACTTTTGCAACTACTTTCACCTTCAATGCTAATTTGACTGAACTTTAAATAACATTTCATATACATGAGTGAAGACGACGGTAGCCGAATTGAAAACCATATTTTCAGTTGCCATTGTTACAATATGTATTCTATCATCAAAGAATCAAGGTACATTTGTTTTGTTTTTTGTATAAGAGGCATCCCCTATAACTAGTATATTTTTTCGACTATCACATTAAATGAGCAAAATGTACAAAGTACAATCAATTATCATAATTTGTCAGAAAAAATGTGCGCAAATATGTCTCTATGATGTATGATTATGATAGCGAATTATTATTATGTGGCCAAGGGGAAATAACTCGTGACTATTTTGGCTCGTTACGGACACATGTTTTCATACTTTTTTTGGTAATTAATGTGATTTTTTGTTGAAAAATTGAGAAGTTAAAGCAATAATGATTCTCGTTTAATGTAAAATATTCTTGAATAGATTTATTATTATTTTTTTTATCATTATACCATATTTATATAGCCCTTTTTTTCATGTATACACACGTTCAAAAGTGCTGTACAATCATTACTAGTACATGGTTAAAACAGTATATAATGACATGAAATATACAAGTAGGACCTACTAAACCCAGTAGGCGGGGGCTCTACTTAACCCAGTAGACAGGGTTCTACTTAAACTAGTAGACGGGCCTCTTCTTAACCCAGTAGGCGGGGTCCTACTAAACCTAGTAGTAGGGATCTATTGAAGACAGTAACCGGGGCTCTACTTAACCCAGTAGACGGGGCCCTACTTAACCCAGTAGACGGGCCCTACTAAACCAAGTAGTAGGGATCTCTTCAACACAGTAGGCGGGCTCTACTTAACCCAGTAGGCGGACTCTACTTAACCCAGTATTTAAACCATCAAAGTTATAGGGAACGCCTTTTTTAAATTAATTGAATCAACATGAAATGTAATATTAATTCCCGTAGTGTTTTACTTCATTGTGCTCATACTTACAATGCAAATTACAAAAGTTCCAAATTTGACTTTTTAAAACTAATAGGTTGACAAAGGAACCTATTTTTACAAATATTGCAACGAGCTCATATTTGCTAATATTTAACTTCATCATTTCATGTGATTATTGATTAATAAACAAGTTCAAATCATGTCATTTTTGGAACAATTGTCATCACTATCAACATTACCCCTACAGTCTTACCTCTGAGGAAATTGTAACTTTTTGGAGCCGAAATAAGAAAATATTGAGAAAATATTTCCATATGTAATTGAAAGATGCATCAATAGCACCATGAGCCAACTTTTCTAAGAGTTAAATGGGGCAAACTGTTCTCTAAATGGTATAGTGTCTCGAATATGTATAATATTATATTATAAGGTTTAATATTGAAGTTTTCGTAGATTTTAAGAAATTCGTACCCCAACCACTTTTATAGTGTATTATCAATATTTCAGAACTTTTATTTTGTACATTTGTTAGTATTTGCAATTCCCCAACTATATAGCATATACAGAACACAAGATCTGTTATAAATGTGGTAAAATTAAACATGGGCTGTTAAAATTCGTACCCCTACGTTTTATTTTTTGCCTCAATTTGATGAAAAATAACTTAATAATGTTCCATGTTCACAATTATCCACCAAAATCACATAATATGACAAGAACAACATACCATACATTGTTAAAATGACTAATTCCCATGAGAAATGTCAGTTCCAATGTTCCAGCGGCTATAAAAGCAAAAGCTTATATTTTCCTTTTTGGTGGCCATCTTGAACGCCATCTTAGATTTCTCTGAGCACCCTCACAGGAATGGTGAAAAGATTCCCTGATCATAACGCACAATCATGTACGGACATTATAAGGTATGATTCAGTTTGTTAAAATGAATGGAAGGGTTCAAACCCTTTTACATGCAATAGTCAAACAGCCAAAAAAAGTGGAAAAAAGAGGTAAAAATAGAATATGGTTGTCATGGCAACCCTTTATGAAAACGAAAACAGAAACTAATATAACTTGAAACAAAATTCAAATTATACGTGGTACAATTAATTACATTCAATCCACTCATGATATAATTTAGCACTGTTTTATAATAGTACCCATTGTTTCCAAGCTTGTTGTCATTGAAACCAATATTTAGAACAAAATACGTATATGTCAGTGCTGCTCCCATCCTTAAAAGGTCGAGTAAGGTGATGGGTGTGTTTGTAAAATATTGAGTCATTGTCATTCCGGTAACAAAATCGGTCCAAATTGGAAATATTTTCCGCTACTATAAACTTGATGTGTGAATATGCTATATTTGCGATTGAATCAATATTAGATGGAAATAAACCCTTGTACCATCTTCCTTGCATATCTTAAGTCTATCGTTGAGGCCATGTTGAACGCCATCGTAGACTTTTGTGTGTATTCTAGAAATACATGATAGTGTTGTATGTGCCGATATACAAAATAACATACATTTGTGAGTTTAATTAACCTTACACGTACATAATGATGCTATACTGCACAAAACTTCCCAAGTACTTACTTGCACATTCCTCGTATGTAACTGGTGGGAGGGGTAATATATCATATTATGTTGATATATTTGCACTATGTTAACTACAACATGATCCAAAGTAGTATTCTCTTAATCAAACAATAATAGTGTACCATTTATTTATACAAGAGTTTTAAGAAACGCTATAAATAGGTTTGCAATCAAACGACAGAGCGATATTGTCTTTGCAACTGTTTCAACTGGAAATGACCTTGACATTGACCTTTTAAGATTTCCTTCATTGTTTCCTACATAAATATATATTTTTAAAAAAACATGTGTCGATTCTTAAATGCATTTACAGCACTTAAGGAAACTATTTGAATAAAAATGCACCATGGTTATGATATTTCCAAATATATTTATATTGAACTGTTCATGTCATAAAGGACGGCCATCTAGGACGCAATCTTGGAATTCACACAACATCATTCTTTTGCCATGTATGCTGGTAGTGCCAGCAATTTCAGATGTATTAACCAATCATTTTCGCAGATAAAATACGTTTAAAATATTGACAGAGATGTAACACCGGAACTCATATCTCCTGAGATTGCCATATTCCATTACCCCCACCCACTTTTACAGGTCTTAACATGTCTATTTTCAATATAAATGGCTCCCATTGTTATTTATAATGTCTTATTTTCATCTGTTTATCGTATTGTTGATATTCAACTTAGTTTAACATGTTGTTTATGAACACGTTCGCTTGTCACAACTGGAAATTAAATTAAATGCGCTCATCAATGCAGTTTTGATGTTTGATAGTGACCTTAGACATAATAAATTTTCGGTATTTTCCCCATCCTAGATTTTTCTGTAGACTTTTGATATGTTATTAACAGATGTTTTAAGATGATTCCCGAGGTCAAAACAGGCAAAATTAATTATTTTGCAATTTGTTTGAGGTTAAGCCTATTTTTACTCTGTTTATTTATTATTTATTTATTATACCATATTTATATAGCCCTTTTTTATGTATTCACACGTTCAAAAGTGTTGTACAATCACGACTAAAACAGGGTGTCCTAAAAGAAAGAATACAGTTTCGGGGTATTTTTATCAATTCTTAATGCTCTGCTATCGCAAAGAAATTTTGTACATGGTTAGACGAAAGATGTTAGTTTTTTTCTGGTACCAGGTTGAAACTTGTAACTCGAATATTTTGTTAAAAAATGTCAATTTTCCAAAATACCCTATTATGACCGTGACGTCATTATGATGTAATTTACGACGTTTTCACAATTTCTGTCTGTCTCATGTTTCCCGTTTTGCACCCATTCTTCAGTCAATGTGTTAATTACATTTACACATAATTCTACAAACTGGTCTTCTTAAATTGCATTTTGAAGTTGATCAGAAGAAAAGTATTGTATATTAGCATTTGATTGTACATTAGCGATTTCGGATAGCCCAAAAGAAAAAAGCCACATGGATTAAGGCCCGGGCTGTATGTGGACCATTTCACATTGCAGTGGAATTTGCAAGACATTATTTTGACACCAAATGTTTCTTGTAATTCATCCAACACCATGCACTGCCATGTGTGAATCTGGTTCCATTTGCATGAATCATACAACATTCAAAACAAAGGAATCGCGGCGGAGTTCAGAAAGAACTTGCTTAACAAAGGCAAGTAACAAAATATGTTTACTTTTTTCTGTTTGGCTGTCTGAATCCCAAGTGAATAGCCTATCAAAAAAACATTATTTTCTTTATTTTTTCTATTTATTTCTATTTGTATATTTTATATAAAGTAATGTAAGTTAATAACCATAATTATTTCTTTTATCCCTTTA
Source organism: Spisula subtruncata (assembly GCA_963678985.1). Classification (NCBI taxonomy): domain Eukaryota; kingdom Metazoa; phylum Mollusca; class Bivalvia; order Venerida; family Mactridae; genus Spisula; species Spisula subtruncata. The sequence continues at coordinate 26,306,490 of OY787661.1, forward strand.
AGTAATTAAAAATAAGAAAAAATGTGTTTCGCTGTGTTTTGACGTGCACCTGTAGTCTGGATTACCTCCCCTAGATCATTACGTTATCTAGGTCAGGCCGACGCTGCGGCACGAAATACCCAAATATTACCCAATAGTAACGTTTTTACCCAAATACTTGTACTTAACTAACACTATTGGATTGATTAACTATATTACGCATTTTACTGACCAGTGATGACTAAATAAACATAGACAATCAAGTTTTTTTTTCGGCAAGACTCGGCCCAATATCATTTCGAACCGGCGTTGTCCATAATATTTGCACGTCGTGAGAATCGCTTTATTTTACTTTCTGGCGCTCTTCGTGCGCTGATACCCAAATATGCACAATTATGAACGTTTTTTACCTTTTACCTTTACCTTTTTTACCTAAATACTTGTATTTAATAAACTATTTGTCGTAAATAAACTATATTACGCATTTGAATTACTAATAATGAAAATAGCACCATTTTTCGATAAGTTATACTAGGTAAATATACCCAAACACACATAAGCCCACTAAATCAGAGAGGTTTGTAAAAATCCGCATTTTTCGGCGGGGACTAGGACTTTTAATTGTTTCCTTGACTTACGTGTGTGCATTGCTCATTGTTCATGTGTTGTGGTGTTACTGATGCGACTCTTTGCTCAGCTGGTAAAGTGTGCTGCCTCCCCTATCCGATTTAATCAAACCTTTACTGAGTATATCAAGCCTCATTAACACTTTAAAAAGTTCTAGTTTCTAAAATTGTAAAACAAAAGTGTCTCTCACAATACTGGTCTGTAAAACAATTGGCCACAGGAACTATTTGACTTGTATAATCTAATTATGTGATTAAGCTAGACTTACCTTAGTGGAAGGGAAAGTGAAGGTTAATCATGGTTTCATCCAACACAAAACTCCTTAACTCACACAGAGAGAGGACGCAGCGTCCGGCAAATAAAGTCATATTTTAGAGCACTCTTTACGTCATGTATTTTGAAATAATCATAAAACAGGGTAGGGTGTGGGTGGGTGTGTGAGCCCTTAAGGAGTTTGGAGCTTAATCATATAATTTCATCCTACACATAAACTCCTTAAGTCACCACAGAGATTTCAGAGCTGATTTTTAAAAAATACATGTATATGGACCAATAGTACATACACAATTATTATAATACAATAAATTCTGCTGACTTAATGTTTTATTTGCAACATTTAGCCAGCATAAATTCTTATTCCAAGAAATGTCTAATATTCTAGAGCATATTAACTTGGCTTTCGATAATATGGCATTTTGAACTGACATCTTGAGTGTCCTATTGGCCTATCATAATACTTAGCAGACGTTCTAGCATTTGACCATCCAGCAATTCTAATAATTTCCCAAATCTGTATCGAAGTTGGTTTTGCTATTGAAGTTGTAACGATACTTATGCCACTCGAATGTCAACTTATGCTGTTTGGATGTCGGATTAATTCCAGCCTTCATCATAATAAGTTTAATCCAGTGACCAAGAGGTTGATTAGAAACTTCTTTATGTGGGTTCACTGTACAAATGAGTAATTTCCTTCCAGTCCATAAATTCTTTGTCCTATCTTGATAACATTTCATAATAGTGACTATACATATGTTCCTACTTGGAGTATATTCATTACATACTATGGTGTCAATGTGATGACCAAGCAGCAAGCTGGTTATACACTGACCGTTAGTTGTTTATCTGATATGTATGTCAATATTACCCAATTCAATACTTGAAGAGGAAGTGTTTCACACCGTTGTGTAGTAAGTAGTATAAATAGTATACATCATTTGCATGATAGCTGTAAGAGGGTTAAATCATTATATGTTTCTAAGTATAGTAACCCTAGTTTGACATACCAAAGTTTGGTAACTCCACATTTAATTGGTTTCTGACTGAATACACATTTCAAGAATCTGGATACTAATCCTCCAGCAGGTATATCGACATTTCCTGTCAGTTTGACAATCATTGCTATTTCTTATCTAGCAACAAATAGCACTATATAGCTAACGCCCTTTCATGGTCCATTAAGAAAATTACATTACAATTTACAGAGAGTTTAATAGGGTTTCCATCCCCTTTACAAAAATAGACCCATTGTTTAACATACCAGTATGTGTAATATTGTTTCCTTGTTCCCTCTCGCCACGATTAAATGATGACGTTTGTTGTATTGCTAGTTAATCCTTGCCCCGTTATGTTTTCCTGATAAGGAGAAGCAACAAAGTCCTCTTTTTCAGTGGATGTAGTTAGTCCCGTAATTTCCCACTATTGGTTTTGTAAGAATTGACCATCACGTTTGTCCTACCCATAGCCGTGCAATCAATATAGCTAACTCGGGTTTGCCTCTAACCTTTTAGACTTCTTTCTACTAAGCTCAAATGAACAAATAGATATATTATATTGATCAAAGGTCCATTTCGTGGATACAGTATCCATCCATTGAACGTCTGGAACAGTAATGCATACATTGGCAATTCTGTATATAAGTCTAGAAGCAATCATCTTCAGGAAATACAGATGCACTATTTGAAATGCAGCTTCAAACAGTGATCATTCTATGTCATAGTTTTCTTGCTCAGCTTAATTCGTCAGCCTGACAATTGGTTATTCCTATTACATGTGCTGCTAAAAAGATACATGTTCCTATCAATACAAAAAAACAAATTTGTCTGACAATACTGTCCAATTTTTGTATTTCGACTATATTTATTGACGTATTCACAGCTTGTTGTGCTATCCATAAAAACTCTTACATGAACATTTTGTTTATGCTTACAACAGAACTGAATTCCTAGTAGGCATGCATTCAGTTCCAACATGTTTATATGTAGGTAATATTGCTCATCAATTGACCGTAACTTATTAGTTTTAAGATAGTTTGCTACTTCAAAAGCATCCAATAATTTTAATAAAGCATCTGAGTGTGTAAATTATCGAATCTGATGTACGGATATTAGCCATCCACCATGAAAACACGAATGTCGAATGTATGGATGGAGGCACACTTCATGAAGCTGTCAAGTTTACCGAAATGTTTCTTTAACTCTATTTACATAAGTTATTTTACTTTCTTTAAAAGCTATGCAGGTTGCACCCCTGGTCCCGCTGCAAGCACATTTCCATTCAATTTTGAAAATACACATATTTTAATATGTTTCTTATTCTTTATCGTACAGCATACTTTAATCAAGTTATCACATTTTCTCCTAGTTAACCATATATACAAGCATTGTTTCTGAGCATATATGAACCCTAAGAAATTGATTTGTTTACATTGTGTCATACTAGATTTGATCAGAGATATAGCCAGTCTTTAGTAATCCATCAAATCAATTCTGAAGTGCCCCGCATGTATTCTTACACTCTTGATAAGTGTCCCTTGCAGTTATAAATGTAAGTAGAGTCAATTATGCCCTGATAAGCAACCACAGGCTTAAGTAATTTAGTGTAAGTTCTAGCAAGGGCGGTCCGAATAGCCCATTCCTAATGATGCAACCTGATGTTTTTATCATCAAAATAAAATCGAAAATAATTTCTATGTTCTGGCCAAATTGGTATATATTGTAAAATGCGCCACCTAATATTATGTCTATTGGTGCAATGAAACAGTCCTTATTACGCATTAAAGCAAATATTGATCCATGTTAAAGTGAACAATATGTACATGTATATTTCTTATTGAATATTTCAATTAAGCATTATCAATACTCTACCGTCTGATTTCAGCATTAAGAAGATATTTGTTGTTTGAGTAACTGAACCTTATAACCGCGAATACTTTCTAGAATACGTTTGTCGCACGTGATTTGCCTCCAAATTTGCTCATGAAATTCTATTTTTCCCAGCTTGAAAATTGTTTCCCGCATTACAAATGAAACTCAGCTTTGTGTTACTTGCATAGTCTACTTGCTCTTGTTTTCCAGTGGTATTTCCTTGAATGATGTACTAGTATTGAACATCGTTGCTTTTTGTTGATAATTTGAACAGTAGTTTTTTGGTGGGTGTAGTACGGTATCGGATGTTGTTGAGTACCCCCTCCTCTTTTCCTCAAAACTACTTGTTTAAATCCACATTTTGTTTTTCATTTATGATTTTATCACAAAAAAGGAAATATCGATTTGTACATGGGTAACAAAATTTCTTGATTGTTCCCGTCGTATTTCAATTGTTCTCATAAATGTGTTCATCGGCATTTTAAAGGTGTTGCTTATCAACCCTTTCAATTCAACGTTAGTTTGTTTCTCAAAATATCCATAGCCTTACTTATCGGAACTAAAGCCTGGCAGTACACATTTTGTGAACGTTGCATCAAATAGTCAGTAGCTTTAGTTCCCGGCCTAATCCACCTCCATATACATTCGTTTACTACCTGGGTATAGGCACTTGGAGGTTTTTCAACATTATTTTGCCATGTATGATGTCCTAGTAAATTTGCTGCTATTCTCGCTAAGTAGTTTTTCCTCTATAGGACTGTTTGTCAATTTTGCCAAATCATCATCTATCACTTCCCCAGTATCAGCATTTCCTTCAAAGAATCGGGGATCTTGTCCTATAATAGAGTATCTTTCTCCAACCATCTTCAGTGTTCTCAGTATCTGAGTGTACAGTATCGTCTAAACTTTAGCGTTTACATCTTCCGGACTCCATGGTACTACCAGGGGTTGGCAATTCCGCATATCTTTTTATGGACGCTACTCGTTTTGAATGATTGTAACATTTTTTGCCAGTGTTTTTAGAGTACTAGCCTAGTCTACACTTCCCTGTGGTTACATCTCCCATTGTCCTAGTGTCAAATACATTTCTGTACATATGTACACATTGATTAGCAACTTTTTCTACTCGGGTTTCTAACACCATGAAATGTACACAGTATCAACAATAATGCCCTGTGACAAATGCCATAATTAGATAAAATGTCCATACAATTTTTGGAATTGCGTAAGTGAAAGTTTTACGTCCACTACTAGATATAGTCGAATTAATAGTATGTCCAATTCAATGCTCTGCATTTAAGGTTCATATACATTATGTTATATATTTTAGTTTTACAATCATATAGGTGTACAGGTATTTACAATAATAAATGCAAGTCCGTAGTCTGCCTTTCAGGCTCGTATAACATATGTTATACATTTTAAGTGGACTGTCCAACGTACGTATTTCTAATAATAAATGCAAGTCCATAGTCTGCCTTTTAGACTCGTATAACCCATGTTATACGTTTTAAGTGGACTGCCAAATGTACGTATTTCAAATAATAAATGCAAGTCCACAGTCGGCCTTTCAGGCTGGTATAACCTATGTTATACATTTTATGTGGACTGCCAAACGTACGTATTTCAAATAATAAATGCAAGTCCATAGTCTGCCTTTCCTGCTCGTATAACCTATGTTATACATTTTATGTGGACTGCCAAACGTACGTATTTCTAATAATAAATGCAAGTCCATAGTCTGCCTTTCAGGCTTGTATAACCTATGTTATACATTTTTTGTGGACTGCCAAACTTTCATATTTGTAATAATAAATGTAAGTCCATAGTCTGCCTTTCAGGCTCGTATAACATATGTTATACATTTTATGTGGACTGCCAAACGTACGTATTTCTAATAATAAATGCAAGTCCATAGTCTGCCTTTCAGGCTCGTATAACCTATGTTATACATTTTATGTGGACTGCCAAACGTACGTATTTCTAATAATACATGCAAGTCCATAGTCTGCCTTTCAGGCTCGTATAACCTATGTTATACATTTTAAGTGGACTCCCATACGTACGTATTTCTAATAATAAATGCAAGTCCATAGTCTGCCTTTCAGGCTCGTATAACCTATGTTATACATTTTATGTGGACTCCCATACGTACACTTATCGTTGGAACATTACGAATAGTAACACTGGTACGGAGCGATGTCAAAGCGTAACGCAAGTCCAGACGACAGCCTGCTATAGACTCTTCGCGAAAATACCATATAAACTTTGCACATCAGGCAGCACTCTTTTGAGTTTGTCTTCTTTGCAACTATTTACCCCTCTAATAACGTTTTACTTGATGCGATCGTTCAACACATCGACATATAAGTATTTGCTCTAAATGATTACGCTAAAAAATATAATTAAACGCGTGTAGTAAGTTTATATTTATACCTGAAGTAGTCATGTTTTGCGAAAAATTAAAGAAAATACTTATTATGTTTAATATATCGCAATATGAATAGTACAAATTAGTTATTATAACCAGATAATGTTCTATAAGAACTATCTTTGCTATGATACGTGTATTGATAAACGTACATGTCTCACAGGCCGTAAAATGTGAAGCTGTTGATTTTTTGGGAATGTCTTGCACTCTAAACGACTTAAAATATTTTGTCATGGTCTCTAAACGAAAGTGATATAGATAATAGACGACAATCTCAAAAAGGAAATCTCTTACGGATATGGAGATTCGGTTGATGTTAGTGACATAAATGTCGGCTCATTTAAGGATGTAACGACGACAGACATTTCTGAACCACAAATGTTCAGTACGCCTGTAAAGAAAGTTCTCCTGCAAGTATTTTCATTCTATTTCCCATCAGCATTTGTTCTATGACATTAAGACTACCTATATATCATCCTGGTAACTGAAACAATTTGCCTGGGATCAGACCCGTATTTTACTGCTCAAGATGCGGATACTCCAACCATTCTGTCGTCGACTTTTAATAACAGGTTTTGTAGAACTACTTTTTACGTTCTATCTTAACACACAATGTTAATGATAACCAAAGATAGTCCATTCAATAAGTAATACCAATGAGGGAACTATCCCGTTAACTGATGTATATATCTTATACCCAGTCAAACCTGTATAAACATCGCTTACCTGTTCGTTAGTTCAAAATGTTAAGGCGTTTATACAAAACTTGATGTATTATTGTGATATATAGATAGTCTTAATGTCATAGAACAAATGCTGATGGGACATAGAATGAAAATACTTGCAGGAGAACTTTTGTTAAACTTATGTAGTCATCAAACTAAATCGTAATGATAGTCAACAAGAGTTCTTGTGTGCATATGCTTTTTCTGATTCGATAAGTACTGGGAGTACTATCCGAGTTAACCTTGATTCGATAAGTACTAGGAGTACTATCCGAGTTAACCTTGATTCGATAAATACTAGGAGTACTATCCGAGTTAACCTTCACATGTAGACGAAGTGTTGTCAATGTCATTGAATACCTTGTTGTGAACTGAGTTCGAACTGTTGTTTACTTTACACATCTTTTTTATTGGACTTGTGCCACATTGTTGTATAGGAATGTTAAGTTTTCCTGTCTCCTGATTAATATACACTGACTTCGGATCACAGTTTAACTCACTTCCTGTAATTTTAAAACAACATATTTTGTATTTTAGTTTGTCCTCTGATTTGAATAAATGAAGATAAGAAATCTTCTCATCGTCGTGACTTCGCATGCAGTGCCTTATTGCTGAATTTAACTGTCACTGCACACTTCACAAAAGCTGCATTTGAACTTGTGTTCCAAAAAAGTAAAATCATAACTAGTATTAATGATAATAAGAGGTGATGATTTCACTACAATATTCCACTCGGCTAAACAAAACATTTGTAAGGTATATTCTGTAACAGAGATGAGTGGCCATTTCAAACGAGATAGCACATAACCAGTCAACGTATGAAACAGGCGCAGCTAAATTGAGCAGGGATACATGCCATTATATTAGAAAAAATGTGTTTAAAAAGATGCATACGGCACATTCCATTGAACATTTTATGTATTTCTATGTGTAAAAATCAAATGATCATTCAATTGAGAGCGCCAATCTCCATATTAAGGAAATTACAAATGCTAGGACCAGTGGCCGAAAAAAACCCACAAAATACGTATATGACCCATTGGGTCTTATTAACTAAAAGAAGCCACATATTTGTATCCAAGTGTGAATGTGATAAAGAGAGGCATGTACTATTTATAATGTTTTAATAGTCAAATAACGCCAAGCCATTATAATTGTTGATAATATGTAGTTGCTGCAGATTGATATTTTGATTTGTTGCGGTATGTAACATGTCCGTTAGTACTTTGAAGAAATAGTGCACTCATACTCAAGTTAAAATCACCCGATAACACATATAAGACTTCCTTACCATGTTCTGTTTCTCTAGATCTCTTCATGACAACGTGTATGCCAGAAATAATGCAAACTCTGTACTCCGAAAAAAATGTATTTTATAAAGGTTTCGTTTAGAGATCACGACACCGTACTTGGACTTCGTATGCAGACCATGACACCGTCTGATCGAAACTATGACATGTATGAATTTTATTTTTTGGAAATAATTTGTTATAAGGTGATTATTTTGCATGGTATTACAAGCATGTCAGTTATAGGTATTGTATTGACTATTCAAATGGTATATTTCATATATTAAGATAACATATAAGCCTTTATTTAAAGATATTATGATTCCGCTGATTACACCATACTAATAACGCAACAAAATCAAAGTGTTAAGCATTTAGAATGCTTAATGGGAACATTGATACATAGGATAATCATTCACTGTTGAACATTATCTTTGTTTCCATAAACACATAAGAAATAAGTGAACATACCCTTTAAACCTGTTTTACCCGCCCCAAGGTACTAAGAAGTATTGGCTATTGTCTGAAAGAGTCTATAACAGGCTGTCGTCTGGACTTGCGTTACGTTTTGACATCGCTCCGTACCAGTGAGTAATGTCAATCCCATATCTCAACTCTATATTATTCAAGTACAAATTAAATAAAACATACCTGTTAATTATTTTATTTTATCCAATATTATATCACTATACGTTAATTATTTTTATTTTATCCAATATTATATCGCTATACGAATAAAGCTAATGACACTTAATTTTAAGCCTTAAAGACCTTAGTTTATTCTCAGTATTTATTTTAGGTCTTAACACTATCTGCCGAAGCCTCGTTATGACTTTATCTTCCGGACGCTGCGTCCTCTCTCTGTGGGGCCCATTAGGGAGTTTATGTGTAGGATGAAATAAGTGATTATCAAGTTGTCTCTATACCCAGCGAGCGGTCACGATTGATGAAACATGGATATCATAGGGCCGTATCAAGTAGACAACTAGTCACTACGAGTGAAATTATCTGATGCATGAACACATTCATGGATAACCTGCCCAATAATTGCTCAATGATGTACGAGACAGATTTTAACTCAGGCGGACCCGTCACGCAAAGCCTGCAGCTGGACACAATTGATCTTAACAACTCCAAGGGAAATAACTACGTTAGCCTAGATCCATCGCCAATTATCAATTTAACTTCACCGCCTTTGGATAGAAATGGTGCACTTCAGTGCGCACAACCAATTCATATATCGCTGGCTTAGAACAAAAAGGTCGTAACTACCAAATCGATATATTGAGAAAACAAGAGAAAACTATCTGTAATTTACTCTTTACCTATGGGAAAGCACGTTTTTAAAACTTCATTTTGGTCAACATAACAATTTCAGATTTTCATGAAAATATGCTCATAAGAAGCGCCTTGTGAAGCCGATTTCAAATATGTATGAGTCTTATAAGGTCGTAAGAGGTAGTTACGACCTTCTGGTTCTTAGCCATCGATATCACCTGACACCACCAACACATCCAGAAGCGACATCGCTTATCGACTCGATGATGTAATAATGGATAGACTAGACAACGAATTGCATGGTCTTACCAAGGTTGAGTTCATCAACCATTTGTTAGACGCAACGAATTCATCGGAAGAGACCATAACGCGCTACCGGAGCGAGTTATCTATCAGAGCTAAGACATCTCATAATGGACCTCACGGCATCCTCAAAAACAGACGAACAACTAAAAAGGAGTCTGCGTCTGCGAAGGTCGCCAACGACTGTTTTCTGCTGAAGGAGTTTCTTAGCGAGAACAAGTCTGACATAGGTGACAACAACCATCAATGTCAGACACGCAGGAAACTGTTGATGCTTCATAAAGCATTACAACTCAGTGTAATACTGATATGACACTCATGAAGACCACTCTAGCATTTCTTCAAGCAGACGTTACTATCCTCAAACGCGAGGTTGCCGAAAACGACAAGAAATATCTCGCGATGCAAAATACCATTTGTGCGGATATGAACGAAATAAAGCTCGAAATTGTGCGAATATCATTACTATACAACAAAAGGGACGTCTAAACAAGGTAACTCCTTTAGTCTCTCTAAATGCTTACGACTTCTGACAACACGAGTCCAAAAACTTCAAGAAGCAAAGTACTCAACATTCACAGACAACAACACGTTGAAAACCTCAGTGAGGGACAATACCTCCGTGTTAACTAACATGAATGACAAAGAATCAGCATTAAAGAACAAACTGAAAACCCAATTAAAGGACATGAGTGCTTTTTGTTGACAAGTTACACTGGTCTTCCAACGTACATGGTTAATCTCATACAATGAATGTATATTATCACTGTGGTATAACGTACACCGGATATTTCTAGTAAAGTGAGTAATATTATTAATTTCAAGGGCATGAAATGGAGACCAGGGTGAGTTTAGAGACGTTATTTTCCTAATTACTGACTTCTTATGCACATCCCAATTGAGTTTTAACTTCTTCGGGCATTTTGGTAACTAAATAGCACACTATGGTATATCAGGTATTCATAGAAAGGTTACAATGATCCAGTATTATGCCGTTACTCACTCGCAAATATTGACAGCAGTACTGTACAATCTTCTGGCATGGCTGTATTACCAAATTGTAGATTTTTTGAACCGGCCGTTTTGTTTATATTGCACCCCACAATTTTGTGACCAAATTTCATAAATATTGTTCGAAAAACAACTAAGATACACCCCAAAACAGATACACGTGCGTGTACAGAGTATTGCTGTTTGATGTACAGAGAATTGCAAATAAGCTCGACATTAGTGTACGGAGAGTATGGCTTAATAAAATGAGTAAATAAAGTATATAAATGGACAGTTTTATCGTATTATTACACCTGCTCACCAATAACGTCATGTCTTATGGGTTATACGATATAATAAGAATATTCTTAAATGATTATGTTAAAATATTTCAATCCGTCAGGCAGATGAATGCGATTAACAATATAGAATGCTGAATTTTATGCATAAAGTGGTCTTGTGAGTAGTACAAATGTGATATTAAGCTTGGATATATGCAATTCTTTGAGAGTCATGCCTATGGTCAAATGGCAAATAAGGGCATTCAAATCCATATATACACACCAAGGTTTATTTTTTAATCTCTCAACTATTTCAGATTCTGCAATGAGGATCCTTTGCTTTGGCTTACATTCAACGTTGCTAATTCAAATTATTGGACATTATAGTATTGTTGTGTTTGTCTAATGCAATTGCCAAGCTATGACCCTTAACTGTATGTGAAATACACAGTTACTAATGGAAGTTTCCCATAAAATTCAGGGTTGGGACTTGGTGCTAGAGTTAGCTTCTTACAAGAATTGCTTCATGTAGCCGATGCAATACAATCTAAATAGGTACAGATATAAACAATCCAAGTTATTTTTGCAAAATAACACATAAGTGACAAATAGTCACTGCACTTAAAAGCAATACCATGTACACGATACAGCGATACTCCGTACACCAGAGAGCAACTATATAGCAATACTCTGTACATTAACACTTGTATTTATTTTCGTAATGCACCGTCATTTTCGATTCGTTTCGGATACTTCTTTTGCAATAAACAAGAATGACAATTCGCTCGATTCAAGTTGAGTATTTTAACGAAAATTATAAACAGACAAATCTCATTTCGACGGATCGACCTTACTTTCTGCGTGAGTCTTTTAATCACCCTTTTAAGAAATTCCTGGCAATTTACCGATAGCACAGGCTAGAAAATATTTATGGAGGAGATAGTTTTGTACAAAATGTACATTAGACACTCAGAAAAACTATAAATCGTCTCTGAACTTACCCTTGTCAACACTAGAATGTTGCGAAAATCGATAATATTACTCATCTTGCAAGCAATATCCGGTGTACGTTATACCGCAGTGATGATGACTATTTCCAACGCTAGCGACTGTTAATTTCAGCCTCAATATGTTTAATCCTTCATTACAGACGTTTCTCTGAGTAAATCAACTTTTCTAAATGTTTCTTGTTTCAATTGAGATATATCAAGAATCGTCGCCAATGCTGTGAAGTGAAGAAAATATTCCTGAACAATTTAAGCTATATTCCGATCTTTTAGACAAACCGGTTAGTTCTCTATCGCCTTCTTTGTAAAAAATACTGGAGTGACATGCAACTTTAGCGCGCCATATTTGTTGTAATCTGTGTCGATCAAACGCTTTATTACCAAGGACCAAGCGTCGTAACGACGCAAAACTACCAAAAAGTGTTTAAACTACGTGAAAGTTGCTCGACTTTCTTCGCAATTTTCTTGACCGTTTCAACCCGCTATAGATCAAATTTTTTATGCAACGCAGATTCATATGTCTACTTTGAAAATGTAATACTTATTTCACACAAACTGCGTGCATTTTTTCGAAAAAAAACATCGTAATTTGACCTACTACAAATTTACGAAAAAGTGATAGCATGCATACAGCACGCTATATTTCTGTCCGAGAATGGTTTTTTTTATATCTGAAAAATCCATTTTGTAGGAAATTTAATGCTCTTTGTGAATATATAACCCTTTCTGTATAGTTTTCTCGCGTTATGAAAAACGAAGATGATATAGGTCAAGTAGTCAAAATTCCCAAAATCTTAAAAAATCGAACATTTATCTGTATCCAAGGAAACAGGAAAATAATTTTGAAAAACTAAGAAACAGGAAACACTCAGAATACATAACTCTTTTAACCCTGATAGTTTAAGCCAGATCTGTGATGATGAGTTGTGAACTTTTTTTGAAAATTATGAATAATTCGTCTTAATATTGACAATTGTACTTCAACTCAGTTCTTAATTGAAAATGCTTAATTTCTAAGATCATTATTTCAGTAGACACCCTTTCCTTACATGTTTAGTTATAAATTTCGTTTCGTTTTAACTTTTAACTAAATATACTGAGGTGAAACGGTGTGTGATTAGAGACAATAAGATAATTATCAAGATGTTGACCATTTCATGTGCACCCGTATATAGACATTTGATAGACATTCTGTGCACCGAGTTTGCTCAAGTAAACTCTATACTTTCTTCTTTGTGTTGTAAATAACTCTTTCTGTATGTTCTTTCTCCTGCTATATGTTTATTGTATGTTTGAAACTGTAAACGATATATCTCCAGAAAATGGAGACAATAAAGTTATATACGAGGGACGTTTAAAAAGTACTAGGACTGGAGCCCTCACGGATACAGTTTTAAATGGATGGTTGTTCTAGTGTGAAAGACATGCAAGTAATAGGAAATTAAATCAAAGCGTTGAAGGCACTGAATTTGTTTGGGTTTGAAACATTGAAAATGCCAATTAACTGCAGAACTTTCTCAATCACTAACCGATTACTTCAGTCACCTGCGTCCAATGCGGATGTTCTAACAACTCGGTCTTGGTCTAGGTAGATGATCAAATTATATATAATTAACATGCTCTTTATTTTGATACTAAGTAATGTAACTTTGTGACTATAGAAACACGACATGAATGAAAGTGTGTATGATTTAATCACTATGGGAGTTGCATAGTACTGTTTTATCAATAGGTTAATTTATTTAGTTTGTCTGAACAGATTATTTGTGTGGCTCGTATAGTACTAATCAATAATTCCATTTTAGTATGACAGAGATAAACAAATGCACATTAAATGAATATCATTTGTGAGACATGTACGTTTCAATGACAGCCTACAACATTCTTGTACCATGTATTATAAGACCACTATGATCTTTATTTATTACATTCGAGCATATGGAGCAACAGCACTTCATCTACTGATGATGACTTATCTTCATCAGTTCTGGCATTTTATGATATTTAAAACAAATGAGATTATGAAAAATGCAGCTTAAATTTCTTAATTCCCTTAGTTCAAATTATGCTGAGCTCACAATTTACATTGAGTTGTTTAATCTAACAACAGTTCATTAATAAAGTTAGTGCAAAATGATTTTCAATTAAACTACGCATTACATTGTAAATAACGGCCGTATTTATGGACGGGCCAACTTCTTTAGTTTGGACCATTTTATAAAACAATACATAACTATGGCCAGTTAACACATTATTGACAATTACACCTCCTGTGGGTAAGACAGTCAGTGTGTAGTATCACGTGATCAAACGTTTTGAAATGATTAACAAGCGAATTTACAGCGAGTCTGTTTCATAAGTAATACTGATATTAGGTAATCGAGACAGAATGAACTGTAATCGGCACCGCGTTACCCATGTTTATCTTAAATGGACTGCACCGCGTTTATGCGTATTACAAAACTATTCGCTTAATTAATTTTGCTATAGCTAGACGCCTGTATATCCTACGAACGAGCAAACTGATACTAGTACATGATGAATATTACGTGTGGAACACACTTGACATTTTATAAGTATCACTTAATTGCCTAAAATGTGTAGACATTCGATGGCAACGAATTACAAAACGAACCAAAATCTTCATATCTATGTTTTTGGTGAAGTTTATTCATGTTTTATCGGTCATGTCAATAACATATCGCGTATCATGCTTAAAGTAAAATCTGCACTATTTCGAAATGGAAAACGAATAGTATGCAATATCGAACGTTTGTTAAATCGATTGCATGACTATGCTTTACAATATTTTTCTTAATACACGTATCTGTTAAAAGACGCGCTTAATTAAAACAACAGTCAGCATGTTTCTATAATTATAAATAACGTGGCTTAGTAGAATAATTCCACCGTACACAAATTTAAACTCCATCTGATAGGCGATACCTTTAATATCCAGCTGTGAGAACACACACCAACTATCGTATTTATGAATGGATAAAGCAACACTATTTGAGAGTCAAGCGTAACGATATTATATTATATCTAAATTTATCCACGCTTCCCGTCTCGACAATGGATACTTAGGGAATCTATGTAAAGATATTTGCTTTTCTCTGTTCTGCCAACTTAAAGCAACTATGTACCATCTTGTTAAATTATTTATCTCCGGAATAAGCAATGATTAACAATTATGTAATGCATTGATTAGTATAACTGTATACATTTACCGCCGCTACACCATACTGTTTACACTACTGGAGGCTTATCAGCAGCAGAGAGCTTTCTGCCTCCA
Source organism: Spisula subtruncata (assembly GCA_963678985.1). Lineage (NCBI taxonomy): Eukaryota > Metazoa > Mollusca > Bivalvia > Venerida > Mactridae > Spisula > Spisula subtruncata. Next base: position 26,321,838 of record OY787661.1, read on the forward strand.
CTAAAGTATTCATGACTGACCTAGTTTTGACCTCTGATTTTGCAAGGCATCTATTTGAGAATCTAGCGTAAGGGTATTGTATGTTGAAAAAATAAGTTTATAAACAAGCTTTGCTTTCTACTCGATACTTGATTTGTATAAAAATGAATGTTTGTATTATTTGATGAATTTCTTTTATACTTTTGCATACGACGCATAAAATAACGCGACCTCATTTTGTGCGCCGGGTAGGAGTACGTGTCTAAGTTAAATAAACACCTGCAACTATCGAACCGCTTATTTATTTACCTTCATAATTGCACTGTTTTTAGAATAAGGTTTGAAATTTTTTATTAAACAATGCGGGTTTTATGACAATAATCTTAGTACTTTTTGAACGTCCCACGTATTTATGCAAACGACTGGACTTTTTTTAATTAACAAGTCAGCTTAATCCACGGCTCCCAAACCCGGGGATGGGTGGTGATTTTGACCATTGGGTTGTCAAAACCCTGTTATTCCACGGCCCAGATTTCCCTAGCCCCTGACAACTAAATATTGTTCCGGGGTATTGGTTTGCAGAAAAAAATCCCAACATTTCCCCGGTCCAGTGGGGAAGCTGGAAGGTAAAATTCCGGTCGTTTTACCGGTTATCCCGCGGTGTTGGGGCGTTGGGCGCGGATGCAGCTGACTGGTGCATAAATACGGAACTAGATACTGATTTGAGTCCGGAAAATCCCCCAACTTTGACAGCTGTCTAGTGGCAGAAATAATCAAAGGGAGGTAATATATAACGTAAACACTTACCGCCTTCTAATTCTTAGCCATCGATATAGCGAGATGTGAAGGGAAATAACTGCATTATAAAGTATTCACACTTATCAGTAACGATTGTTTCACCTAGTTGTAACCCACACGAGTTGCTATCCAAAATTACAAGGACTTTCACTCTTATTATATTAACTAAATAAATGAATGCTGTTTGTATATTTTTACCAAACACACATCTAATATGTCAATGTACAAAGACCTGGAATAAACTTACTTAAAAGTAAATGTAATGATTACCACAGTATACAAGCGGAATGTGGCTCAGATATTGCCACATTAATTGTCTTTTGAGTCCGTATGTATACCCTATGTATCTTGCATCCGACACAATTTAAACATTTAAATTGTTTATGTCATAAAAGTGTTAGAAAATGGTTCTTAAAGGAAAGCTAGACAACATTTTTTACCCTCAACAAAATAATATGCAAATCGATTTTACTACAGCGATGGTATACTTGTGAGCGGAGTGTCCTTAGATTACTTAAGTATTTAATTTGCTGACGAATGTGCCCTAAACGCAACTTAGAGATTGCAATGCATCGAAATCATTTATCTACATTTGTTCTAATTTAGATAATGCGTGATGTGGACACACTTATTAATGACAAGTTAAATAGTTCCTGCGGCCAATTGTTTTACAGACCAGTATTGTGAGAGACATTTTTTTATAATTTTAGAAACTAGAACTTTTTAAAGTGTTAATAAGGCTTAATATAAAGGTATGAGGAAATCGGACAGGGCAGGCGGCACACTTTACCAGCCGAGCAAAGACTCCCACCAGTAACACCACGACACATGTACAATGAGCAATGCCCACACGTGAGCCAAAGAAACAATTAAAAGTCCAAGTCCCCGTCGAAAAATGCGGAATTTTACTAACCTCTCTGATTTAGTACTTATATAGTAGGCTTATGTGTGTTTGGGTATATTTACCTAGTATAATTTACCGGGAAATTGTGCTATTTTCATTATTTGGTTATTCAAATGCGTAATATAGTTTATTTACGACAAATAGTTTATTAAATACAAGTATTTGGGTAAATAAACGTTCATACTTTTGTATATTTGGGTATCGGCGCACGAAGAGTCCGAAAGTAAAATAAAGCGATTCTCACGACGTGCAAATATTATGGACAAATGCCGGTTCGAAATGATACTGGGCCGAGTCTTGCCGAAAAACTTGCTAGTTTACGTTTATTTAGTCATCACTGGTCATTAAAATGCGTAATAAAGTTAATCAACCCCATATTGTTAGTTAAATACAAGTATTTGGGTTAAAACGTTACTATTTGGTTAAGATTTGGGTAAGATTTGGGTGCTTAATTCCGACGCGTCGGCCTGCATGACCTAGTTAACGTCATGATCTAGGAGAGGTAATCCAGACTGCAGGTGCACGCCAAAACACATATCGAAACACATTTTTTTCTTATTTTTAATTACTTATAGGGGTAAAAGAAATAATTATAGTTATAAACTTACATTACTTTATTTTAAAATATAAAATAAAATAATAGTGAAATAGTCTGGTTTACGACATTCGCACAAAGTGCTGCATTTTTTTTGGAGATAGTTTTGAACGCGTGAACCAGACTAACGAAAGGTCAAGTGCGCGTTAAAACACATTTCGAAACACATTTTTTTCTTATTAATTATTACTTAAAGGGGTAAATTATGGTTAATGCTTTATTTTAAAATAAAATAAAATAGATCTATACGAATCTAAATAAAAAAAGGTATTAGTCTGGTTCACGACATTCTTTTGGATTTTTTTTTTGAAATGGTAAACCATCCAGAACAGGTCACGTGCCCCTACATGGAAATTTTTCTTGTTGCATACAAATATAACCTGCGGCTCAAGGCCGCAGGTTAAAAAATGCGTAGGGGCTTATGGCCTCATGTATAAAAATGAGCGTAGGGGCTTATGTCCGCCCCCCCCCTAAATTATGTTTAACATATTTATTCAGTACAATGTTCAGTCGTGATAACAAACTTATAATTAATTATTTTGTGCTCTCCACAGAAGGTTGAAGGGGGGGGGGGGGCACATAGATTTAAATAAACCAACAGTTATGTTTATTTTACCAGACTTATACAATTAATCCAAATATATGGGAATCGATTCTCATTGAAAGTTTTGTCACACCTGTCTTTGCAGACCACCCTAGTGTACAGCAAATATTGGCATGTTGAGGTGGTCACTCTTAACAGTTTGAATTATTATTATTAAAATTGAGTTATTTATAATATAGACAGGTTTTGTTATATTTCATGCAGATTAAATTTCCGAATTGAAAAGTAATTAAAATGTAATTGTAATGTAATGCATTACAATGACCTTGTAATGTAATGCATTACAATGACCAAAGTTATTGTAATTTAATGCATTACTCATGTAAATCAAAGTAATTGTAATTGTAATTTAATGCACCATTTTGACAATGTAATTGTGATGTAATTCATTACATTCTCATGTAATTCATCCCATACATGTTGCCTTGTTAAACAATTAATATTATAATTAAGTATAAAGTATGTTTTATTCTATAAAACTGTTCCACAGATATGGACTTATTTTGGACTTTCAATAAATTTAATAATTATTTTTTGTGAAAGTTTGGTGCATTATTCACCTTGCGAACTAAATCAGCATTTTTGGTCCTTACAACCCTGAGTATTACCCCGTGAATGCCACATTGTATTGAATCAACATGATGTGTTTCCATTACGTATCAGTCTAGTACATCACTATAAGTGTCAAGGACGTTGTGATCATTATACTGTAGTGAACTTTAGTGAACACAGCAGTTCATGAAATAATCAGTTCGTCATATCGTCAGTGTTTGAATATATCTCTGATTTTATATCTCACCAATCCAGTTCTCTATTGACTGGGTTTTAAATTGTCTCCGTAACATTAATTATGAGGCAACAGTGCTGTATTATGGATTCTCAGGGGAAAATGATAGCAACATTGTAATGGAAAAGTTAAGAGAATGAGTGTTAACCACATATTCATCATCTAATTGTCGGGAATTCGACTTATAATACCACTCCTTATACTATTTTTATAAGTCCATTGTCAGTCATGAACATTTGTTAAATAACAAACAATAAAGCAGTGATTTGTTTTTTTTATATAGTTATCTGAATATGTATCATGGTTTATAAATGTGCTGTGACAGTGGTATAAGCTCTAGGGAATGTACAGCACTACTTGATTGTTAATTTGTGACAAATTCTCTTTCGGGCTAAATTGTCAAGCCTTCTTGATGATGCGTTTCTCGTGGCACACATTTTGTCTTGAGTAAGGTGTGGGTTTATGAGGCCCTTGTGATGTGTTAATGCATATGTTATTATCGATTCAAAGTTATCTGTCAAAACTACCAGAATGTTCCATTTCACAATAGATATATGTGCAAATGCATGAATCACCGCTTTTGTTTTACTCATACCATTTTAGAACATAGTTTTTGTACTTAAAATAAGCCATTTTCTCTGATGAGAGGTTATAGTCTAGTTGATTAAACGCTTGGTATCAGTGTGTTGATGATGATACTACTGCTTATAATTATATACAAGGGTTTGAATATAGGCTAAAGCCAACTTTTTCTTTATTGAATTTTGCATTTTTTAATACTTTAGTACTAGTATATTAGTTATCTGTCTTTTTATATCGACGAATTAATTGCATTACATTTTTGTGACAAAAATAATTCTTGTCTGTTATCTATTGTGTTGAAATGTCCAAGCGGTTTATAAATGTTTGATAATTGAATATTAAGTAATTTCCAGCTTTATATGATGCATTCAATCATGATGCATGTGCTTAATAACACACGCGAATAGTTCATTTATTATACAAAATCTAAATACCGGATTCTAAGCAAAAGTTAAAGCAAAATAATAAAATAATGGTGTTGATTGGATTTGAACTCACGGCGAATTGTATACATTTTCAAAACCAGACTCACAATTGTGCAGTAAGCATAACCACTAGACTATTGGACCGGTGTTGGCACTATGAATGAGAATGGAGAACTCTATGCTGACTTTTGTGCTAGCAACGACTTTGTGATAGGTGGAACCATTTTCAAGCACAAACGAATTTACAAAGCAACATGGTTTTCACCAGACATGGTCACAGAAAATCAGATTGATCATGTTGCTATTTCACAGAAATGGAGAAGATCACTGCAAGATGTGAAAGTTTGTAGAGGAGCTGATCTCGGGTCTGATCATCACATGGTCATGGCCAATATCAAAGTGAGGATTTCACAAATGAAGAAACCAGACCTCAAGAGACACCGACGTAATGATACCTCAAAGTTTACTTCAAGGGAGATGTGCCAGGACGTTGCAGTTTCTGTCTCGAACAGGTTTCAGGCCCTTGCCCATATGGATACGGAACAAGAATCAGTGGAGGAGAAATGGAGCATTGTCAAGGACGCAGTGAAGACTACCTGTGAAGATATTATCGGATACAAGACCAGACAATACAAATATTGGTTGTCAGAAGATTCTGTTTGGCTGATTGAGGAGAAAAGAGCAACCAAGCACAGACTCATACAGGTCAAGACCAGAGCAAAAAAGCTAAATGTGCAAACAGAGAACATGATCAAACAACGGGAGGTTAAGATGAGCACACGGAAGGACAAGCGATACAGGGTTAATAAGCTGGCCACAGATGCACAGCAAGCAGCAGACAAAGGAGACGTAAAGACTCTGTACAGCATCAGCAGGAAACTATCTGGTAAGAGAAGCGCTGCAGACAAGCCTGTCAACTCTAAGGATGGTAGGACACTGACGAAACCAGACGAGCAACTGGAAAGGTGGAGGGAACACTTTAGTGAACTCCTCAGCGGCACACCAGTTGATACTCCCCCTGACATACCAGAAGGAGAGGAGCTGGACACCAATACAGGACCTTTCACTAAAAACGAGATCATGGATGCAGTTAGGGAGGCTTAAGAATGACAAATCACCAGGCCTCGATGGGATCCCACCAGAAGTCCTAAAGGCAGACAAAGAAACTACAGCCACTATACTAATAGGACTACTATAGGACATATGGGAAACAGAAAAAGTACCAACAGAATGGAGGACAGGCCTGATCGTCAAACTGCCAAAGAAAGGAGAATTGGGGGACCGTCATAACTGGAGGGGCATCCAATTGTTATCATTGCCGAGCAAGGTTTTGACGAGGATAATCCTGGAAAGGATGAAGCGTGCCATAGACACAATTATGAGGGAATAACAGGCTGGGTTCCGCCAAGGAAGATCGTGCACAGATTAAGGATTATTGTGGAACAGTCAATCGAATGGCAAGCACCATTGTACATCAACTTCATCGACTTCCGCAAAGCATTCGACACTATAGATCGAACAACAATCTGGAAGATACTGAAGCACTATGGTGTCCCAGAGAAAGTCATCAACATTATCCGAAGCCTATATCAATATACAATCTGCCATATGATCCACAACACGGACCTCTCCGCTCCCTTCACTGTCTCAACAGGTGTGCGTCAGGGTTGTTTGTTGTCTCCACTGATCTTCTCACTGGTGGTTGACTGGATCATGAAGACTGTGACCAGAGAACCAAGAGGGCTACAGAGGACCTTTACAAAGAAATTAGAAGATCTCGACTTCGCAGATGATATCGCTCTCCTGTCAAATTTACCAACACATTCAAGCCAAGACGCAGTGTCTAAACCTCACAGCAAAGCAAACAGAGCTCCACAACAATGTCAAGAAAACTAAGAGCATGAGAATCAACCACAGAAATGAAGATCAGCTTACACTGGATAATCAGCCAATCGACGAAGTGGGGAGTTTCATATATCTTGGAAGTTTTGTGAACAAGACAGGAGGCTCAGATGAAGATGTAAAGATCAGGATTGGTAAAGCAAAAGGTGCCTTCATAGCCCTATCCAACATCTGGAAAAGCACGATTATACGGCGGAGTACCAAGATCAAGCTCTTCAACTCCAATGTGAAGTCCATCCTATTCTAAGGGTCTGAGACATGGAAGCATTTCAAGAAAATTGAACACAAGCTCCAATTCGACATCAACAATTGCCTCCGTCGAATCTTGAGAATTAGATGGCCGGAAAGGATCACGAATGTAGAGCTCAGGAGGAAGACGAGATAGAAGCCAGTTATGGTTACCATCAAAGAATGAAAGTGGCGATGGAATGGCCATATCCTTCGACGAGAAGATTCGAACACTACCCACCAAGCTCTCGACTGGAAGCCTCAAGGCAAACGAAGACGAGGTCGACCATTACTAACCTGGAGAAGATTTCTCGAGGCTGACCTGCGATCTGTCAGGCTACCGTGGGGCAGGCAAAGCGAAAAGCACAAAACAAAGATGACTGGCAAATAATAGTAACGGCCCTATGCCCACACTTGGGCGAAGAGGAATAAGTAAGTATTGGACCGTTAAAGTTCCCTTCATTCAAATGTATTTGAGCCGTTCTCCATGGAAACCGGGCTTAGTGACAAAATTACGAAAATTTAGATAATAAATCGTTAGAAGGACGAGACTCTTATGAACACTGTGTGAAATTTGAATGAAGTATTACATGAATTAACGAAGTTATAGACTTTTGAAACTAACCACTCCCGCCAAGTTTTTGTGTGACGTCCCAAACGTCATTCGAATGTTACTTGACTTAAAGTTAACTATCATTTCATAAATCCAGTATTAAATTTTTGTTACAAAGTAGACTAACTTTCTGATTTTAATAAAATACGACAAAATTGTGAGTGTTTGCTAAATGGGAAAAGTAGCTGCTATTTTAAACCACTAACCCCTTGTTTTTCTCAATTCGGATAGTTTCCGGAAATTGATCACCATAGCAACGACGGAAGTAATTTTATCATAATGTATCAGAAATTTAAATCTTAAAGATAGTACTAGGTTATCCAACTACTTAAGATTAAATCGGTCAACATGACTTATTTTCTCATGTTGACCTATTTCTAAATAGTATTACATGATTACTATTGTTATGTCAATAAGCCCGGTTTTCCTGGAGAACGACTCGATTTGATACCGACACCCTTCGGGTTGAGTGTTTGTTAACGCGATGGTGACAGAGATCTTTGAATCAACTATACTTATTATAGTCGATTCAATAAGTAATACTAATGAGCACGGTCTGAATCCGTATAATGACTGCTAGGTCGGATAATTGATGGCTGGATGATACTGATGGCTAGGGCCCTAACAAATCGACAATAGAGACGCAAGTTTATATGAAATTACTTTTTTACTATGATCCAATGCGTATATTTTTCTGTCACTATTGATATAGCAATGATTTATCAATACAACAGTACTTTTACCCTCAGAAATATCGATTGGAAAGGGTAGAACAATGACACAACATCACCCTGAGTAAGCGATGAAACATAAAGACAAAGTATTGACAATTAATATGCCACCTCACTTACCTCTCTAACATAAGCAATAAAGCAAAAAATCATGTTTTGTGGAAGGTGTCTGCGATGAAGTGGATACTAGCGGCTACTTGGTATTATTAATTGGATAAGTATCTGGCTGTTGACGGATAATAGGCAGGCTTATTGTATTTTATAATAATGTAATAGCAATAATGGAAAATATTGATAAATATAGCGCTTTATATAACAAGCATCTGAAGGGCTTTATAGCACGCGAAAGTCAGCTAATTGAAAGTTCATTAAAAGTCTAAAAATACAAATTCATTTGATTATCACTGATATGCAATTTTGAACAGATGTGTTTTCAATGTTTTATGAAAGACTGTCAGAGAGTCAATGTGTTTCATATCCACAGAAAGGCCGTTCCATAAGGTGACAGCACATTTCTTGAACCGCATTTCACCGTAATTCTTGGTTCTTATTCTAGGAATGTTTAATAACATAGCAGTGTCTGATCTTAAAGACCTGGTTGGCTGGTATTCACTAGTCAACTCGTTCATTTAATGCTGCCATTGGTGCTCGTATAAAATATTAACATATCTTTGCTTTTTCTAAGCTACTAACTTCTTTATAAACTGTATAAAAACCAATAATATATGCATTTATATTGTATATATGCTTCACTTTAATATAATAAGATAATAATAATAATCTGATAGATATAATTATATACAGAATATAATTTATATACGTCATGCTTAGTCCTAAATAGCGCGACTGTGTTCGCTCACTACTGCAGTGGTGCACTTAGCCTGAATATATTCATTTATACATAACACAATTTATAATCCCACCGCACACAGCTTCATTAGTTGCTTTTTTGTGAACACAAAGAACATTTTTCTTAAAATTTAAATGCAACTTATCACAGTACATATTTTCAAAATATTTAAATATTGTGTAATCTTGTTTTTCTCAAAATAGCTTTACTAGTATTAGGGCTTCCCCTGACCTCACTCTCATATAACAAGACTTAGTTTAAATATGTAATAAAAAAGATGTCAAATACAATCAACATTATGGAGTTGCGGACAAAACAAATTCTAGCTTTCAAATCCCTTTTTATCAAGATCTTCTTGACAATAACTTAAAGTACCAGAATATGCAAAAACTATACCATTAAAATGGTATTGTACATTTGAATTATATCCACTTTTACAAAATTTCAAACATGTTTTAGTCTTGAGATTTACAATAAGATGTAATTATTTTAATAATAATTATACAGATGAGTTGTCCAAACAGTTTTATAAGCCTTTTGGTGGTGCATATAAAAGAAGAATATTCACTTGGTCATCATTACTATAAAAAATAGAAGGCGATTCCGTAAAAAACCATTAAAAAGGGATGGAGCTAAGATTGTCCCCTTGACGTTAGTGTCTCACATGATTTGGCACAATAGACTCTCATGTATTTGGGGCGTGGAGGAAGCGTTGTAATTCTAGTTGGAGTCACATGTCTTTTATTTCTAACAATAATGCTGTTCTCGTTCTGACCTTCCATTTCAGATGGAGAGATATCCAAGTAAGATTTAGTCATAAAGCCATATTTGCCGGTTACATCATTAAGTATTAATTCCTTACATTTAAGGCATGTGTTCTAATGTTGAACTTTCAGATGGCGAGTAATTTCCAGCAATTTTACTGAAATATATTTGCAACACTTATTTTCTAAGCCATAAGTTATATGACATTGTGTAATTCGTAGTTTTGAACACTATCCAAGTAAACGAATAGTAGCCAGCTAATTATCCATTAAAATGTTGTAAGCATCCTGCCATTATCCGTCACGTAGCCACCATTATCCACTTCATCACAGACACCTTGCACAAAAACATTCTTGCTTATGTTAGAGAGGTAAGTGAGGTGGCATATTAATTGTCAATACTTTGTCTTTATTTTTCATCAATATAGTGTATACATCAAATGTTGAACTATCAAGTACGAAGCAAAAATATAACAGTTTTCTGTTAATATCGCTTACTTCGGCTGATATTTTGTCATTTTTCTACCCTTTCCCATGGGTATTTTAGAAGCTAAAAGTACTGTTGTATTGATAAATCATTGCTTTATCAATAGTGACAGAAAAATGTACGCATTGGATCATAGTAAAACAATAATTTCATATAAACATGCGTCTTTATTGTCGGTTTGTTAGGGCCCTAGCAACCATTATCATCCAGCCACCAATTATCCGACCTAGCAGTCATTATACGGATACAGATCGTGATGAGGGAACTAGTCTATTAAATTCGAAAGAATTGCGTTGAATACCGTTAACTCATGTACAGTCCAGTTAGGATAAAATAAAGTGACGTAGTGGACCAATCCATTAGTACGGTGTAAATCAAAGCGCCGATGGCACTGGAAGAACAGGGATTGTTCCTGTCGTCAGAAAAATATTTTTTCCAGTCACAAAGCATATGATGGGCATATGCCACCCCAACGAGCATCTAGTTAATACATTATTACCTCTACTGCCTATACTACTCGCAGTATTTAAACGTTGAGCGTTTATCACTTCACTGACCGGATGGTAACCTAGCTTACGTAACATAATACAGTTGCTGTCTCGATATATTTACCAAGCTTCCTGCAATAAAGTGCTAAGTTATCATGCAACATTATAAACACTGTCTCGGCTAAAGATTAGGCGATAAAGTCCGAAGTCATCCCGCGGAATGCGCATTTGGGCCTATTTTTAGCTCGCAATCATATCCAGTATATTTTTAACGCTTACACTGACCAGGAAGCAAAGCTCCCTGTTCAAAAACAAGTATAAATGCTTATACTAACAGTTCAATATCAAACTTAACTCTACCTGTCTAAACTTTTGGGTATGACGTCACTGTCAGAATAGCCTAGCTGGACTATTATATAAATAACACATACAGCTTTGAGGGCGACAGTAAAAATGTCAGCCCGAGGAAAGTACTCTTACACAAGGGCGAAGCCCGCGGGTAACATTAATTTCCGAGGGCTGACATTTTCCCTGTCACCTCAAAGCTATGTGTTATTTATTTTAATACCCCGAACTTTTTTCGTCCACAATGTATTTTTTGGTAGATATACTTAGGTACTAATCGTTACGGCTACGAATGAACTTACTTGGTGTTATGTACAGTGAACTCTACAGGAGTCGATTTCATGGCATAATGTATGAATAATACGAGTTAAAGACTCTGTTCATTGTTTCCCCAAGTACTCAAATCGTGTTTAATTAGTGAATTACCTGATTAGTTAAAGGATTCAACATCCAACATCTTGGTCGGCTGACCGCAAAATAAACAACACCAATCTACCCAAGGGAAAATATGTAGCGAAAGTATTAATGTGTTTCTACGATAATACACCCGTAGATACACTTAATTTTTGGAATACTTTTCGACACCCAATACGTGGCTGGGTATAGAGACCTCGAACTAAAACCACGGTTATGCGGGTGTAATATGCCGCCATATTTGTTTCTGCATTTATAAATATACCACGTGACATGAAAAGTACTGTCAAAAAAGTACTATCACCCTGCTGACAGTAAAAAATGCTCAATCACGTGGTGTATTGATCCGCTTGATCGTAATAGTAAGAATACTACCTGTTTGTCTATGGGAAATTAACATTACGAAAAAAGTGAGGGGTAATAAATATAACTTATACCCAGTTAAACATATATAAACATAGCTTACCTACCGGGCGATAATATATTTACACCAATCTTCGATTGACTTTGAAAGTACTGTTCATGCCTCAATTGATACGATTTTTAAAAATTATTTCAGTCTCATTCAAATACAAAAGAAAATACAGATCTTTCAAAGTTAACCGAGAAGATAATTTACCGATCCATCGCAAATTGCGCCAAATTTTGTAATGCCAAATAGTTCGACTCGATTTGCATGATCGATTTTACGTCGTCTGTTTGTTTACATTTTTCTCGTATAGAAAATGGCCGAAATTGGCTGGTTCCCCAATTCAAAAATAAAAGCAAAAGGAGACAAACTCTGGCGTATTCTGATAGCATGCAGTTCTGAGACCGTTCATTTTCACGAGTGTCTTTCCTTGGAATTTCTTTGTTTCATAGACTTTTTTTAGTAATTCAATGATAACATAGCGAGTTACCTTATATTTATAAGGTAACTCGCTATGTTATCATTGAATTAGATGGAAGATGTAATCTTTTTTCAACGTCATTACGTGTTCAAAATAAATATGAATAGCTAAATCGAGCGTAGATCCCCGATTTACCTAGCCTACTTACTGGATCTACGTTGTGAAGCGCATAGAGATACGAATGTGTAATGAGGTCTTATTTAGTTTCTTAATATTCGTTTTCATTGGAAATTCTTTACAAATTACACTTTTTATGTCTTACGGAATCTTTTAGTTAAGAATTATGGTACTTGGAAAGAAAAAACTCGATCCTACGTGATTTTATGGCAAAAAGTTCAAAGGTCACGATTTCAGGTGACGATGTGTTTTTCTTTGCACGCTTCAGTGCCCTCATCAAATGAGCGACTTGCGCGATATTGGTTGAAGTATTTGTGTTGAAACTGATTTCATATGTTTTCGTAATATTTTTTCTCCATTTTGATATCTTTTTTTGACCAAATGATTTGTATTAGGTTATTTATCGCCAGTTTTATCCTTATCATAACGAAAACTGGTTACTCGCCTATATATAAATTTAAATCCAGCATCGATATTTTCTGTACCTGTCTAACACAAAGAATAAAGAAAATAACGAATAATTGATGCGTACCGACTGATTTGACACGGTAGGGGTTGACAAACAGCATTTTGTAAGTATGGGTTGAGAATAGAACATTTGGAAGGAGTAGTTTTGCGGAATGAATATTGGTCATTATTAAATTTTAGTAACTTGTATAGTGCCAATATGCATTTATAACAGATTGGCCTCGCCGTCGCATACTGGTAATGCGCCTGTTTGTGGTACAGGATTCGGACATATTCCTCTCGCAGCGCTTCTCTAAGATATTCAATTGATGTAGGAAGTTTAGGACGAGCTGATATCGCTGTCTTAACCACGACTCTAATGTCACAGGTGCCTTCGATTGTATTTAAATCCGGGGATCGAATAGGCCAGCCCAAGCGAATGGTTGTTGAATTCTGTAGGTATGCATTGGTCAAACGAGCCCTATGTGGACGAGCATAATCGTACATGAAATGAAATCGGAGACAAAAGAACAATCATGCGGGAGAACATGAGCGTTAAATAATTCATTTATGTATAAAAGGGATGATAATAAGCGATAAAACGGTCCTGCGACTCTTGTGTTAACATTCTTTTTCCTCCCTATGTCAATGCACGACATTGCTGTGTAAATGGAAGCTTTGTAACAACCTTCACATTACGCTCTCGGACAAACCCAGTATACGGGCTACTTAGCTATCTTTGATGGAACCCCGCTTCAAGCATGTTTATGCCTTTATTTGTTGATTTGTTATTGTATTTTGTATTGTTTAGCATGTGAGTAAATTTACAATCAAACTCCACCCCCTTTAACGCCCCCCCCCCCCCCCCTTCAAATTAGGGTATTTTTTAGTAGTAAAGAATTTTGACATTTAGGCAAGTAACAGTTTTATTTTCACCATACATATACTGGTATTATATCACATAACTTTTTCTTGTATCCAGGTTAGTATAGCGAGTACGTATAACTTTATACGTACCACGTGTAGTATAAACGGGTGAGTTTTTCCAATAAATCAATGCGTTTTTGGGGTTTTTAGTGTCATATGATATAAAGAATCTATCACAAGTTGTCAATTGATACATTTATATTAAACTCGCTCAGGAAATATTATTAAGCTCGCCAGAGGCTCGCTTAATAAAATTTCCGAAACTCGTTTAATATAAATTCATACCAATTGACCACTCGTGATAGATCCTCTATATACCGAATATATTATACCGAAAATAAGTATTTATGAATCTTTAAGCTAGCTCTGCTACCATTTAGTCGGGGGAGTAAGTTTTAATTACTACTAGGAGATAGACTAGTGTGAACAGCTTGCTAGCTATGTCGCTAGAGCGTTTCTTAAGTAAGCGAATGGTCCCCGGTTCGAGCCCCGTTCTGGTTGCACATTTTGCCACCCTTTTACAATGATATTTGAGCAAATTGGTGATTGTTTGCTGTTGTAACGCAGTCCCATCGAATTTGGCTAAGAGAGTATTCTGTCCTTGGGTAATATTATATAAATAACACATATCTTTGAGGGTGATAGTAAAACTGTCAGACTGAGGAAAGTACTGTTTGCCAAGGGCGAAGCCCGTGGGTAACAGTTCTTTCCGAGGAAAATAACTCCGATCCAACAAAGTTTCGTTCAAAACGAAGAAGTCAGAAATGTATATTGATACTTTAGCTACAAAGTCTTAGAGTATAGTTCCAAACGAATTCCTCTAAAATGAGAAATAACACATTTTTCATGTAATTCAAACCGTAAGTGCATGAAATTTGTAAATATCGCATACCCCTGGTGGACAGAAATCTTGCCGTTTTGACCGTTGCACTCAATTTTGCTTCAAAATACTCTAAGACTTTATAGATAAGTCCTTAAATAAACGAAGCACAGTACAATTATCTAGCATTTATCCCCAGTTTTGTGAACGGACCCACGTAAGATTATTCTCAATATTATACCTATTTTCTTTATTAGGAGTTAATCCACCAAATGGCTCATTAGCTCAGTCGGCTAAGTCACATAGATGTTCGTCAGTTAGTTGAACCAATGGTTGGTGGTTCAAATCTTGTATAAGCGTAAGGCAATTTTATGTTTTCCTTGAATTATATTTTAGTTATTTTAATTATTAAATGCTATTTAGACAAAACTAATGTAAAATCAGATAGCATATAACATAATTGAATTGCTTAATTAGTCATGTACGCTGCTTATCTCGATTTTGTGTTGCAAATCTTTGAAACGATAAACCCTTAAAGACTCTGTTCCTTGTTTCCAAGTACTAGTTCTTTACCTGCTTATTTAAAGGATTCAACATCCAACATCTTGGTAGGCTGACCGCAAAATGAACAACTTTCAATCTACCCAAAAGAAAAAATGATGTGAAAAGTATTAATGTGTTTCTAAGACATCGTAGATACACCTAATTTTTAGACTACTTTTCCACACCCAATACGTGGCTGGGTATAGAGAACTCAAACTAAAACCATGGTTATGCGGGCGGGTGCAATATGCCGCCATATTTGTATTTGCATTCATAAATATACCACGTGACATGAAAAGTACTGTCAAAAAAGTACTATCACCCTGCTGACAGTAAAGAAATGTTCAATCACGTGGTGTATTGATCCACTTGATCGTAATAGTAAGAATACTACCTGTTTGTCTCACAGGTGGCTGTATCAGTGTTGGTCCGCAAACGATTAAAAAATAAAAAAAAAAAATTTTTAATTCCGTCACAGATCTAATATACTATCAAGGTATAAAGCGTACTTTATGTCTATATACCAAAGATTGTGGAACATCGCATCTCGTTATTTCGGCATAAAATACGGGCGTTGAAGGAAAATCACTACACAAGTCATTCAAATAAACTATAAGATATTCTTTCTTACCGAAAATCTCGTTCAATTGTAACTTAAAACTGAGAAACGGCAAAACAGTGTTCCTTTCGTTATTTAACTTCGCTCGAGGCTATTTTATTTATGCACTGGATACCCGCTCCACTCTCAGTATTATAACCAAAACTATTTTAGATGCGATGTTCCACATTCTTTGGACATAGAAATATAGTACGCTTTATACCTTGATTGTGTATTTGCTCAGTGACTGATATTTTTTCCAATTTTTTATATTTTATTTTCGAAACACTGATACTGCCACCTGTGGTTTGTCTATGGGAAATTAACAGTACGAAAAAAGTGAGGGGTAATAATATGCACTATATGGACTGCTCAATGTCCGCCCTAAGTTCAAAAACCTATGTAGCTATCCTGAGACAAAAAAAAACACTCGAAAAAAACAAAGTCATATAAATTCTATCCTCATAATGATACATGTAGACATATGGCTAACAAATATAGCTATCAAGCATTGTCAATCATAATATTTACTGAAATAACTTAAGACATGTTTGTTTAAAAGATACTGCTGTGTAGAGGTTAGGGACAGAGAGAGAAGAAGTTTATTTCAATGAAAGCTATGTACAATACACATTTGAAATAGACCATTATGGTCCTTGTTCAAAACAAACAAAAGAAAAACAAAAACAAACACATGCTTGCACACACGCACACGCACACGCACCCACACGCACACACACACACACACACATATATTCGCACACACGTATGTATCGGTATAAATATAAACAATATGTACATACAGACTTATAATAATAAATCACACAATGCATGATTACAACATATTTTCAATAAGTATAGACATGTTACTATGTTCACATTATCAAGGTAATATATACAAATAAAATGTCTTAGATTAATAACAGCGTATTAAGTACAATACTTTGATTACATCAAGACCGACCTTTTCTTAATTTCGAATCCTTTTTCAATAAAGATTGCTACATTGCGAAGAATTTTGCAATGAGAAGTAGATAAAAGTGAAGTGGTCATGTACATATTTGGTCTCACTCTGTAAAAGTTTGTTAGATATTTTGATCTGATAGATTCATATAGTTTACACTCAAAAAGAAAATGAAATTCGTCCTTTAATTTATTACATTCGGAGCAGAGTCTAAATTCACGCGGTGTACTATTCCAGCGGCCAGTTTCTATGTGTAACCTATGTGACGACAATCGCAATTTAGTAATCATTTTGGGTGCTTACTTTAACGCCTTAAACAGACTTACAAAATAATGTATGAATTTTTTCAATTGGGTTTGCTTGCGCAAAACCCCATACTTCAGAGCCATAAAATAAAATAGGTTTAACTAATTTGTCAAATAAACTCATTGTGTGTTCAACAGATATATTGTTAAAACTATATAAATAACGTCTCAACCTAAAAATTGCTTTTTGCGCTTGACCGGCCAAAGACATATGAGTTTCATTAAACGAACCGCCTGACGTAAAAAATAATTCCGAGGTAAGTATACCGACTAACTTTTTCTATTGGCTGACCATCGTAGTAAAATGTAATATCATTTGGTAAGCGACCCCCTTTTCTAAAAATAACAACTTTGGTTTTATCCTTATTTACACTTAACTTCCACCTATCGCAATAATTTTGTAGGATATCCAAATTCGTCTGTAGTTCATCAGCAGTATTGGCAAAAATGACAATGTCATCCGCATACATTAATAAGAATATTTTCAAAGTTTCAATATCAATACCTTTAGCACCGTTCAGAAAAAGTTCGTCCTCTAAGTCATTTAGATACATAGAAAAAATAAAGGGACTCAAACTTTCCCCTTGCCGTACTCCAAGGAAGCTTTCAAACATATCCCCCGCGCGTCCATTTAACTTTACTCTTGAGCGTACCTGATTGTACATTGATTTAATAACATTGAATATATTCCCACGTATACCGAGTTTGTATAATTTGTACCAAATATTAGGTCTGACTAAATAATCAAATGCTTTTGAATAATCTACAAACACATAAATTAATTGCTTGTTTTGACTAAGTACGTGATTTATTAGACCGTGAAGGACGAAAATGTTATCAGAGGTGCCCATTTTGGACCTAAAGCCAGCTTGAGCTTCTATGTAAATGTAATAATAGTGTTAACAATACTAGTAAATAACTTGCCAATAACACTGAGAAGTGTGATACCACGAAAGTTCTTAACATCAGATACACTCCCCTTTTTGTGAATTTGGTACAATAAAACCCTCCCCCCAAGTGTTAGGAAAATAACCCATCTGCATGATTTTATTAAATATATTGACTAGCTCTAATGGTGTAAAAACGTTTTTTCCATGTACTAAAATTCATTCAATAAGCAGTCTGGACCCGCACTCCGCCCTAAATTTAGAGCCGAAATACCTTTAATAATATCGTCTGTTGTGAAAGGTATGTCGAGTTCATTAAAAATTATTCGTAATTCATGTTCAGCAATATTTTCGTTAAATGCGATAATATCTTCGTCTGCCTGAAAAAATCTATCTTCTGGATTATTGATAGCCTTAAAACACTCGGAAAATGTGTCTAATGATATTCCTTTCGGCGATTTAACGTTATTGCTTTCTTTTAGCATTTTCCAATACTGCCTTACATTTTTGTATCTGCAATTTATCAATTTATCAGTTTTCAACCGATCTTTTTTATAAGTAAATGATCTAACACTCTTTTTATATGTACTACGTGCTTTTACCATTTTGATTCTATTTTCTTCACAATTATTTTTTCTATACTTATTCGATTTTCTATAAAAATCGACTCTATTCGTTTTACATACATCATCGTATAAATTATAATTGTCGTTATTTGTTTTATAACAATTTGATTTACTAATAATTCCAGTAAAATTCTTTTTACCGAATAATGGTTTACAAACAGTGTCTACACTTGCGACAAAATTATCAATACACAAATCGAAATCACTGCAAGTGTCAATATAATCAACATTATTGTTCAGTTCAGAAAGTCTATTCTGAAAATCGACATGGTTAATAGCTTCTAAAAACATATCTTTCTTTTCTGCATTCCATCTATAAGAATGCACATTTTCGTTGTTTGCACAATGTTCTTTAAGTGTCTCCTCAGCATGACATGTAATATAACCGCGCAATGAAAATTCAATAATACAATGGTCAGAAACAATATATTTGGTTCATGGGTATAAAAAGTTGAAAATGATGACAATAAATGTTCGCTAACAATACAATAATCAACCATACTGTATCCGTTACTACCAACATAATATTTATTTGTAAGCTCCTACATCATTACATACACGTCCGTTAGCTACACGCAAACCAGTCTGTTTAAGAAAGTCTAAAAGCAAATAACCATTCGAGTTCGTGGCACTATCTTGCGATTTTCTAGCTAGGAATGCATCAGTCGTGTAGTCATCGGGTAATAAATTACAATTTACCAATGTGTCATTATCATTTATCACAAAATCAGGCAAGTGTCCAATTCTCGAATTTAAATCACCTAACAACATGAACGAACAATTGTCATCACCTCCGTAATTTTCATGAATTAAAATAATGTCTTGCATTAATTTGTCGTATGTATTATTATCAGAAACTACCCTTCTGCTAGAAGATGTTGGAGTAATATAACATAATGCTACGGTCACATTTGCCCTACATGCTCCGTGCGAGCTCCGTACGAGTTGATTTTGCTGAACTCGCACGACGTCCATACGGAGTCCGTACGGTGATCGTACGGATATTGATACTCGTACGAGTATCGTACGGATGTTTTCGACTCGTAGAGGTCTCAGCGACATGGTAAAACTTTTTCACCGAGCTCCCGAGTTGTCTACGAGCTGTCTACGAGCTCGTATATATTTTGAGTCAGACGTATTTCGCACGGGACTTTAACGGTCAACGTCATAGGATTATATAGTGAACAGTATGACAACAGTTATGTCAAAAATGTTAATTGTTATGTGTATGTAACAATATGTTAAAGACAATATATTGAAATTTCGACACATTTTTCAATATTGAATTGATGATACATGTGTTTAACTGCTATTGAGTCAATGCTGCATCTGTACCCAGTATCTAAGATCCGGTACAAAGATAATTATAACGTATCGATTTTTAAAAAAAACCCAACATAAATCAGGTAATGAATGCCAAATTTAATACATAATTATAATTATGCCCTTCAATTTTAACATCTGCTATGTTTTGAATATATAAGAGCTTTTAATACAAAACAAATATTTAGTGTAATGATTAGTATTTTTATACAAAAAATAAAATGACCAGATACTTTGATATATATTGCCTATGTTTGTTTTGGTTGAAGCTGAGGGGGAAAGAATGATTGGTTAGCATATCCAGAACGATATACAGGGTGCTGACAGATTACTAATGCGTGTAGGTCTAGGATTCTAGGTGGCCGGATGTATCCATGATGTTAAAGTCTGGCCACCCAATATGGCAGGTTCGGCACCCAGTAACTTTATATGTCATTGTTTGTATGAGTGTTTATAAAATAGAATCAGGTATGAGCAGAGGTCTACAGGGAAGACTGGACTTTCCCAACCGAGTTGTCTCTTAAAATAAAGGTATTGCTATTATATTATATTATTAATTGACTATACAATATTGGCCGAGTTATCCCTCTAAATCCAGTGCCAATATGAACGATACCTCGACATTATAGAGACAAAACTCGGCCATTATGGGAAAATCGCGGCCATTATGAGAAAATCGCGGCCGTTATGAAAAACACGGCCATTATGAGATTCGAGCATTCTGATTGGCTGTCCAGCTCGGCCATTATGAAACCCGTAGTTCTCATTGGAAAAAAGAATCGCCGCCATCTTGGATTTCGGTAAATTTACGTTATGATAGCACTAAAAAATATTAATTAGCAGCAAATAGTGAAAATAAATTGTTTTTGTATTTTTAAAAGATTTTTTAAGCTGGAATCTAAGATATTGAAATAATTGGCCATGTTTTACAAGAATTGAGATGTGCTAGAAAATGACCTCTGACCTGTATGTAAAATATAGCAGCTGAAATGCGAAACTGGGGGTCAGCTAGCTCGGCATGATATTTTCATTGGATTTTGACGGGTGGGGTACTGACTTTTTCTGATAGTGAAAAAAGTGCATGGATGGCATCCTATTTGCTTGTTATTAGTGGAAAGTGCTTATATTTTGCTATCCAGGTGCAGCATAATTATAGTTAATTTGCCCGCAGGTAAAACATTTTGAACACGCGAATACTTGCGTTTTTGCCTAAAATAGCGGTCAGAATTGTGTATGAAACATGCACTGATGTGAGTACCATACATCTTAGGGTTCTGATATTGTTTAATAATGCTTGCATTTTTGGAACTTCAGGATGTGGTTAATAGTGTGAAATATTTCTTTGTTTCAGGTCTGATTGTGTGTTTCCTTGACAGACTGGTTTAAGTTGTCGGTGTGAGTCGGCCGGGGGAATTTCACGAGAAACTGCTTATTGCCACCTATCGACGCTTTTTGAAGTCAAGGACCGATTTAGCGATTACTTGGCCCCCAGTTATACAAAGGGAAGTAAACGCGAAATGCAATACGGGTTTGGCGGCATATATACCGTACAGTAATTCTGCGCTATCCGACAACAGCGGACAAGAGCCAACAACAGACGACTCGAACCAAAATCAAGCCAGCCGCTATTAATGCCGCCAGTAAGAAATTTTTTGCAAAGTGCATATAACGACACGTAATTTTGTAATATGCGGTCCGCTAAAAAATTTACTTCTTTTTTTTCAAACCCATGATCAAAGACCCATAGACTCTTAAGGTAATTTAGACCCTTTTCGCTAAATATCGCCTGTAACTCGGATTTTGATGATATTTTGCATAAATATGCTATCAAGTATTGGCTTTCTGATGGTGGTGGTTTTATGGAAAAATATCACGTGACGTACGATGCATAGCGCCACCTAGCGGGCCGTAATTGTTGCGTGTTTTTCGACGTTTTTCACCATTTTTCGAAATAATACTTACGTCATTGAAAATCGAAAACTATAGTTATGTAGGGAAATAAAAGCTGCGTCATATGGTGCAAAATATAGAAAGAAATTTTAAACTTTATTAACGTAACGCTGAAATAACCGCGCCGCGCCCCCGATAATAAGGGCGTTTTAATCGCGGCATTTCTTTTATTCACACGCATATAGCAAAAACAAAGGGCGATCTAATTTTATTTTATTTTTTGCATTAGTTTATTTGAAGTGTCTTCTTTATTTTAGTGAAATAAAAAATGGGGTGTTCTGGGGGCCGTTTTCGCGCTATTTACAATCAAACGTTTTTAGTCAGGGTAAAATTACGCGACGTAAACGTTAACGCGACGAGTGCTCACGGCAGGAACATCGGCTCTTTTCTTTCTTTAAATAACAGAATTAGCGGACAAAGACGATGAAAGTATTTTCAATAGTTCTATGATTGGCTTGAAAGAATAGTTTTGATTTATATCAAATATAATTCGTTTAGTCCGTATTCCGCGCGTTTATTAATGTAAGGTCAGAATACAAGTTCTTTTAAAATGTGCCGTTAAACGTTAACTGGTGAGTTTTGGAGAACCGTACCATATCAAATATGAAAAATAATTTATTTCGTTTTTGAAGAAACGTATGGAGTTGCGCAGGTATCAATTCATTTGGGGTTGATTTGTATATTTTGGAGTGACGTGTGATGTTATTGCAATGTTTGACACTGAACGTAAAATACACTTAGTGAAAGTATATTTTATGACATGCGTCTGTCACGGTCAGTTCAGCAAACTGTACATTTCCTGCGAACCGGTTATAAAGCCACAAGTGGACGGTTTTACTCGTCGGTCATAGCATAGTGGCTTTTGGTCCTCTCGGGTATCAATTTATACATCTGTACATTAAAGTGAAGCAATCTTGATTACTAAGTATTCATGCTTTTAGGAAATAAGCACTGGTTCGTACGGAGACAGACTTGTTTTTCTCAATAAATATGAGTATACAAAAAAGTGTCCTTCATCTAGGTACGCCCATAGTACGATAGTAAGTTCAACCCAGTTTACAAGAATGCAATTTCATTATTGAATTTTTTTTAAATTAAACTTTCGGGCAATATTCATACTTTAAGTTGTTTCCTTTTTTAAAATATCCTGTTGTCTTGTTTATGCAGATATTTTCCAATGCAATGGTCATTTGGATGAAATTCAATTACTCGTTTTCCATATTAATACATGTACATAATTAAAATAAAAACGATATAGGATATTTCTTATACAAACAACTATATGTATATCCAATAAACCTGCGCTCGAGTCTCCTTTCTCATGTGGGTGTGGCAGCCCCCATCGACAAACTACCTCTTGGTCGCCGCTCTCAACTTAACTGCGAAGTTTGAAATATTATGACTGATTGAGATGCAGAATTAGAAAAAAATATATGAAATGTGAAATGAATGATAAAATCAATATTACAAGTACTTCAAATCTCACTCCATATAAACCAAATTCGATGACCCGTAGATCCTCAAATAAGGAATGTGACACAAAAAGTCAGGTAAAATATTATAGTTATTATATAGACATACAACATTATGTATCCAATATATGTGTTACTTGGCCCTGGAAGTTAAAAAAAGACTAAAATGGTTCATAAGTCGCTAAAATTAGTAAAAAAAATAGTCCAACACAAGATCAATGGCCCCTAGTTCCTTTAATACGGAATGTGACGCAATAAGTCAGGTACCACAACGAAGCTAACATGAAGACATACAAAATTATGTATGCGATGTATTTGTATCTTGGCCCTGGATGGTCGAGAAAAGCCTAAAATGGTTCATAAGTCGAAATATAGTAAAAAACACAGTTTAGCCCCTGATCAACGGCCCCTAGTTCCAATAATAGGGAATGTGACGCAACAAATCAGTTACCATATTGAAGCTACCTTTAGACCTACCAAATTATGAATGCCATTTATTTGTAGCTTGTCCCTGGATGTTCGATAAAGCCTAAAATGGTTCATAAGTCGCAAAATTTGGTAAAAAATGTAGTTCAACCCCAGATCAATGACCCCTAGACCCTATAAAAGGGGATGTGACGCAAAAGGTCGGGTACCATATTGAAGCTATCATATATATCTACAAACTTATGTATCCAATGTATTTCTGGCTTGGCCATGGATGTTCGATAAAAGCCTAAAATGGTTCACCAGTCGCGAAAATTAGTAAAAACACAGTTCAATCCCCGATCAATGGCCCCTAGACCCTATAATAGGGAATGTGACGCAACTAGTCAGGTTCCATATTAAAGCTATCATATATACCTACAAATGTATGTATCCAATTTATTTCTAGCTTGGCCATGCATGTTCGATAAAAGCCTAAAATGGTTCATCAGTCGCGAAAATTAGAAAAAAACAACAGTTCAACCCCAATCAATGGCCCCTTGACCCTTTAATAGGGAATGTGACGCAACAAGTCAGGTTTTATTTTTAAGCTATCATATATACCTACAAACTCATGAATCCAATTTATCTCTAGCTTGGCCAGGCATGTTCGATAAAAGCCTAAAATGGTTCATCAGTCGCGAAATATAGTAAAAAATTAAAGTTCAACCCCTGATCAATGGCCCCTAGACCCTATAATAGGGAATGTGACGCAACAAGTATTGTAACATATTGAAGCTATTATATATAGCTACAAACTTATGTATCCAATTTATTTCTAGCTTGACCATGGATGTTCGATAAAAGCCTACAATGGTTCATATGTCGCGAAATTTGGTAAAAAAACATAGTGAAACGTAGTTCAATCCCTGATCCATGGCCCCAAGACCGTATAATAGGGAATGTGACGCAACAAGTCGGGTACCACATCGAAGCTATCTTATATACCTATAAACTTATGTATCGAATTTATTTCTAGCTTGGCCATGGATGATCGGTAAAAGCCTAAAATGGTTCACCAGTTACTAAACATAGTGTAAAAACATACTGAAACGGAGTTCGACCCCTAATCAATGGCCCCTAGACCCTATAATAGGGAATGTGACGCAACAAGTCGGGTACCATATTGAAGCTATTATATATACCTACAAACTTATGTATCCAATTTATCTCTAGCTTGGCCATGCATGTTCGATAAAAGCCTAAACTGGTTCAACAGTTGCGAGAATTAGTAAAAAACACAGTTCAACCCCGATCAATTGCCCCTAGACCCTATAACAGGAAATGTGACGCAACAAGTCAGGTTCCATTTTTAAGCTATCATATATACCTACAAACTTATGTATCCAATTTATTTCTAGCTTGGCCATGGATGTTCGATAAAAGCCTAAAATTGTTCATTATAAGTCGCAAAATTTGGTAAAAAAACATAGTGAAACGTAGTTCAACCCCAGATCCATGACCCCTAGACCGTATAATAGGGAATGTGACGCAACAAGTCGGGTACCATATTGAAGCTATTATATATACCTACAAACTTATGTATCCAATTTATTTCTAGCTTGGCCATGCATGTTCGATAAAAGCCTAAAATGGTTCATCAGTTGCTAAACATAGTGAAAAAACATAGTGAACCGTAGTTCAACCCCTGATCAATGGCCCCTAGACCCCGTAATAGGGAATGTGACGCAACAAGTCGGGTACCATATTGAAGCTATTATATATACATACAAACGTAGGTATCCCATTTATTTCTAGCTTGGCCATGGATGGTCGATAAAAGTCTAAATGGTTCATCAGTCGCGAAAGTAAGTAAAAAACACAGTTCAACCCCTGATGTATGGCCCTTAGACCCTATAATAGGGAATGTGACGCAAAAAGTCGGGTACCATATTAAAGCTATCATATATACCTACAAACTATAAATGTACACACTTTATTTTGTTCAGACCCTGCAAAAGGAATATAAAAACAATCAATACTTACTTCCGCGAGTTTTGCGTACATAAACACTGACAACTGTCTTCTAAGTGCCAACTGTTTTCTATGTATCGGGTTGAACGGCGTGATATTGAAACTACCATACAGTCCTACCAAATTATGTATGCCATTTATTTGTAGCTTGGCCCTGGTTGTTCGACAAAAGCCTAAACTGGTTCATAAGTCGCTAAAACTAGTAAAAACCATAGTCCAACCAAAATCAATGGCTCCTAGTCCCTTTAATAGGGAATGTGACGCAAAAAGTCAGGTGCCACATTGAAGCTACTAGAAAGACCTACAAAATTATGTATCCGATATATTTTCAATATGACCCTGGATGTCTAAGAAGGATGTCCAAGAAGAAGACCTTTAAAGGGTTCATAAGTCGCGAAATATAGTAACAAAAACACAGTTCAGCCCCCGATCCATAGCCCCTAGCCCCTTTAATAGGGAATGTGACGCAATAAATTAGGTACCACATTGAAGCTACCACATAGACCTAGCAAATTATGTATGCGATGTGTTTGTATCTTGGCCCTGGAAGTTCGAGAAAAGCCTAAAATGGCTCATAAGTCGCTAAAACTAGTAAAAATCATAGTCCGACTCAAGATCAATGACATCAGTAGTCCCTTTAATAGGGAATGTGACGCAATAAGTTAGGTAACGCATTGAAGCTACCATATAGACCTAGCAAATTATGTATGCGATGTATTTGTATCTTGGCCCTGGATGTTCGAGAAAAGCCTCAAATGGTTCCTTATTAGCGAAATATAGTAAAAAACACAGTTCAATGCCTGATCAAAGGCCCCTAGACGCTAATGTAGGGAATGTGACGCCACAAGTTAGGTGCCATATTGAAGCTACCTGATTGACCTACACAATTATTTGTTTGATGTATTTGTTACTTGGCCCTGTATATCCATGAAAAGCCTAAATTGATTCATAAGTCGCTAACATAAGTAAAAAGCTAAACATAGTGTAATCCCAGATCAATGATCCCTAGTCCATTTAATAAGGGATGTGAAGCAAAAGGAAAGGTACCGGGATGATACTGAAGATATCATATAGATCTTCAATTTTGTTATATGTTTTTATAATACGTGTACCGCCAAAATAAATTATCAACATCGGGGGCAAACTTTTGGCAAGGGGTGGGTAAACACATTTACATTAACAAAACTTCATTCATGAAAGCGAATTTTGCTTAATATACCCGTACATATATAAATTTGGTTAATTACGTGGTAACTTGAGCTAGAAATAAATTGGACACATAAGTTTGTAGGTATATATGATAGCTTTAATATGGTACCCGACTTTTTGCGTCAAATTCCCTATTACAGGGTCTAAGGGCCATTGATCAGGGGTTAAACGGTGTTTTTTTACTTACTTTCGCGACTGATGAACCATTTTAGGCTTTTATCAACCACCCACGGCCAAGCTAGAAATAAATGGGATACATAAGTTTGTACGTATAGATGATAGCTTCAATATGGTACCCGACTTGTTGCGTCACATTCCCTATTACAGGGTCTAGGGGCCATTGATCAGGGGTTGAACTACGTTTCACTATGTTTTTTCACTATGTTTAGCAACTGATGAACCATTTTAGGCTTTTATCGAACATACATGGCCAAGCTAGAAATAAATTGGATACATAAGTTTGTAGGTATATATGATAGCTTCAATATGGAACCTGACTTGTTCCGTCACATTCCCTATTACAGGGTCTAGGGCCATTGATCAGGGGTTGAAATACGCTTCACTATGTTTTTTTCAATATGTTTAGCAACTGATGAACCATTTTAGGCTTTTATCGAACATCCATGGACAAGCTAGAAATAAATTGGATGCATAAGTTTGTAGGTATATATGATAGCTTTAATATGGTTCCCGACAATTTGAGTCACATTCCCTATTATAGGGTCTAGGGGCCATTGATCAGGGGTTGAACTGTGTTTTTTTACTAACTTTCGCGACTGGTGAACCATTTTAGGCTTTTATCGACCATCCATGGCCAAGCTAGAAATAAATTGGACACATAAGTTTGTAGGTATATATAAAAACTTCAATATGGTACCCGACTTGTTGCGTCACATTCCCTATTATAGGGTCTAGTGGGCCATTGATCAGGGGTTGAACTACGTTTCACTATGTTTTTTCACTATGTTTAGCAACTGATGAACCATTTTAGGCTTTTATCGGACATCCATGGCCAAGCTAGAAATAAATTGGATACATAAGTTTGTAGGTATATATGATAGCTTTAATATGGCACCCGACATTTTGCGTCACATTCCCTATTATAGGGTCTAGGGGCCATTGATCAGGGGTTGAACTACGTTTCACTATGTTTTTTCACTATGTTTAGCAACTGATGAACCATTTTAGGCTTTTATCGGACATCCATGGCCAAGCTAGAAATAAATTGGATACATATGTTTGTAGGTATATATGATAGCTTTAATATGGTACCCGACTTGTTGCGTCACATTCCCTATTATAGGGTCTAGGGGCCATTGATCTGGGGTTGAACTATGTGTTTCACTAATTTCCATTACTTATGAACCATTTTGGGCTTTTATCGTACATCCAGGGCCAAGCTACAAATATACCACATACATTATTTTGTAGGTATATATGGTAGCTTCAATATTGTACCTAACTTGTTTCGTCACATTCCCTATTATAGGGTCTTAGGCCATTGATCAGGGGTTGAACTAGATGAACTATGGTTTTACTCAATTAACCGACTATATATCTTTGGATTATTCTTAAACAAAACATTCATATGGATGTTTTTATTATTAATTTTTAATAATTTACTTATTGGTAGCGTAATTAAATGATATATAAACATTTGCAATGATTTCAGTTGCGGTAACGTCTTTATACATGTTCATGGCCATTACCCTACACCCCCTGCCCCGCATATTTCTTTTCTTTTCCGTTCACTGTTGTGATATCCTTAGGCTGCCGGCCACAGTTTTCAACAAAATCCAAGTCCTGAAACTGACCACAATGCTTCAAATACCCACAAATCGGTTTTAACAGCAAACCTGAAAAGAAAACATGTCATGGTTACATAGATAACAAGTCCAGATTACAATATGCAACATCATTTCATATACAGCCTACTGTAATTCACTCTTTTTTGTTCACAACAATCAGCCAAACCATGAATTTTACTGCCCGGCCGAGGCCAAACAAGCCATGTTCGACCCCCATTTATGCGCTAACGGTCAATGATGGAAGTCTAACAGCTGCTGATATTTACAGATCCAGACTAGAAATCTTCAAGAATGGCACCAGAAACCCTTGCCATCCCTGCCGTTTTTTCACAAAATAGTTTTGAAAATGTACCATTCAATTTCGCTCAAAAAGCAGTTCTGTCAGTCAGTAGACGCTTGGTTTCAAGATCCAAGCTTCTAGGAGATCAAAAATGTAAACACATCCAATTCGCATGCACCATTAAGTAATATTATGGTCACTGCCAGGAATGAAAACCCAAAACCAGCAGTGAAATATTCTATAAATATGCAACAGCCCAATATTTTGATAAAATGTACTCTATTATTATTTTTCTACATGGCCAATTCGCATATGAGGCTTGGAAACTGTGGTCTGGCTCCTTACTGGCGGCTCAGTATAGTTTATCACGACTCGAATCACAATAATATAAAATGAACGAATGGGAGCATTTGCCGAAGGAGTCGGGGAACGATTGGCCCCTTTATTGCATTTAGTCAACATTATCATCAATCAATCCGACCTACTGTGTTTTAAATGTAGTTGATGATGAATAATTTAGTGACCAACGAAAACTGCTGAGAATTCGGATACGCAACGTTTCGAACACGGTAAAGCTATAATAAAATTAAAAGCTTGTGTTCGCTGGTTTTCTAAACCTTTGTTTGTTTTTATTCGTTATTTATTATCTATTTAGTGTGATATCACACGAAGTGTATAGTAAATTAATAAAATGGTCAATAATTAAGTGTTTTCATAATGGCCTTGTTATTGGGCTTCAGACATATAGCCTTCGTTCTTCGACCTCAGGCTAATATGTAAGTCTTCAGCCCAATAACAAGGCCATTATGAAAACACTTAATTATTAACATTATAATTATGACGCAACTAGCTGTTGAAAGAAGTATTGAAATGATTTTAAGAAGACTCAACATGTAAGTACCTCAACAAGCCTTTTACATGTGGTATAATCAACCATTCGGGTGATACTCAGACTGTGGTCGTGTAGGTAATTCTCTAGAATACGGATCGACAAGTCCATCAGAGGTTTTAATCTCGACCGGGACATATGGTCATTCGGAAATCATTTCATTTTTTCCACCCAACTAGAAATGGACGAGTTGGTAAACTCAGAGGTGGTCTACACCTAAAACGTGAAAGAACCAAGTTGTATATTCAAATAGGCTAGGGGTCACACATGCTGTTTAACATTCTGTCTCTTCCATCCTCCTGTACCCGATTATTATTGATGATTGCGACCGATGAGTAGCAACGTATATTTTTTAATATACTTTAAATGACCCTGGCCGCCGTCACCCGATCTGCAGCATGACAACGTTCGGCTTCAGTCAAATTAGCCAAAATGTAGCCGTTCATTGTATTATGAAGATGTCCAACCGGTTATTTTACTAGGTCCGACTACCACAAGAACATAACATAACACAAGACGTAGTCGTCTCTTAATGTAAGATGGCCATATTTTTCCAACATTCCAGAAGCCCGGACCCCACCTCACCAAACCTGGATCCGCTCATGTTCAATGTAAAATGAATTGACATGTCCG
The DNA here is from genome assembly GCA_963678985.1 of Spisula subtruncata. Classification (NCBI taxonomy): domain Eukaryota; kingdom Metazoa; phylum Mollusca; class Bivalvia; order Venerida; family Mactridae; genus Spisula; species Spisula subtruncata. Next base: position 26,352,461 of record OY787661.1, read on the forward strand.
TGATTCGCGTGCACATATCTTATGTGTACGTATAAATATTTGTCTATACATCTATGTGTCCTTTTTTTTCTTTTAGTTTATGACAACTGTGCAATATACATGTATTCAATGTACTTTGATGCATATACTCATCGTACTATAATAAACTCTATACACGTATATAGCCCTGATCGTTCAATGTCGACCAAAAAGTAATTAAACGTTTTTTCCGTGCAATTATAAACGTGACATGAAAATTGCATCATTCTATAGTCATCTTACATATAATAATAACTAAAAATAGGTAATGTCAGCTTCCTTGTGATTTTCCTACTTCAATAATACCTACGAGCTCGTAGACTACTCGGGAGCTCGGTGGAAAATTTTCACCGAGCTCCCGAGTCCTCTACGAGTTACGAAATTCCGTACGATGCTCGTAAGAGTTTACAATGCCCGTACGGACCCCGTACGGACTCCGAGCGGGCTTGCTAAATTTCGACTCGCACAAAGCTCGTACGACTAATGTGACCAGGCGAAATTGTAATATGTCGAAAATAAAAATTCTTCTCGCACGGAGCTCGTACGGTCATCGTGCGGACACCTTACGGACACCGTACGGACATCGTAAGAGTGACTTGCGAGCTGCGATTGACCTACGAGTACCTTGCGAGCCCCGTACGATCTCCGTAAGAGCGCCGTGCGATCTCCGTACGAAGCTTACGATGCCCGTACGGACCTCGTACGAGGCATTCTCTTTTAATCGTACGAGGTCCGTACGAGCTGTGACCAAAAGTTAAGAACCTAAAATATTTTTAGGATTTGAAATACTTTGGACTCGTAGCCTACTCGTACGAGTTGGTAAATCCGTACGGACATCGTAGGGCAAATGTGACCGTAGCATAAACAGAGGAACAAATTAGATTTCAAATTAAAGTATTTGCCATCCAATTTTATCCATATATGCGAATCGTCATGTTTAAGAATACATGTATTATGGTCGACTAATTCAGATTTGACGTATATAACTATTCCCCCCGAATTTCTGGTAGTTCCAATAATTTTATCAGACCTTTTTTAATGCAAAATATTCAAATCCACTGACATCAAAATAAAAATAATCATCACCCCAAGTTTCCGTAAAACACACAATATCATTTTCTTGGAACAGTTTAATAATTTCGGGACTCTGTAGCTTATTAGTTCTTTTACTTTTTATTCCTTGGACATTTAACATGGTGGTGAATATTTATGATAAGTCTGAAAGCAATTTCCTAAAGGATTTTGACGTTATAACAGGTTACCAATTTTGTTTTTTCTTTCCCAAGACGCCCAAACCTATCCGTCCTCGGACGCTAAACGAAGAAACGGTTTGGAATGGCCTTAAACTAAAAAGGAAATATGCAAATGAGTTGTAATATACATGTATAAGTATGGATTACTTCCGCGGGTTGTGTGTATCGTGTATAATGACTTTGACTGATCGTTTGTTATTTAAATCCAATAATCCTCAATCTGACCGTACATTTATCAATAATGGACAGAGATTATAAGATAAAGGGATTATACACACGGAGTGTATAAAAACATTTCATTTCAATATTTTTGTCCAAGTTAGGACAAATACAATTTCAAGAGGTCCATTATATACGTAGTTATGAATAATTGTCAGGACTTACTTTGCAATATGAAATTAGAAGTGAACGAAAAATATCAATTTTCATATTAAAAAAGTGAAATTGAATATAATTCAATTTTTGGCAATGTATAAGATAGATAATAATAGGCACATTAGTTGACTTATTACCCATCTAAAGATACATTTAATATATGCTTCAGCTAATCCATTGCAGGATTTGTGAAGATAATTCATCACAATTGAGGATTACTGAACGGTAAGTTATTTGCTAAGTTTAGCGTCTTTTAACAGATTCTTTATGAAATGTATCATGGGTACAGCTCCATCATATCTAAAGACAATGTTTGATCCTATCTAGCAAGGGTACAAACTACGATCACAAAATGACACTAACTTTCACATTCCTAGACGGCGAACAAAATTAGCAGACAGATCTATGGCCGTTACTGGTCCAAAATGGTAGAACGATCTACCAAACTATCTCAAAAACATCCAATGTGAAACCAAGTTCAGAGCATATTTGAATATTCATTTGTACAGGCAGTTTCATCGGCAATGAGTGTGCTCTTGTTCGTATGACAAAATCTAAATGCTAGAATCCTGTTTTAAATTGTGAATGTATATTATTGTGAAGCGCAATAGAATATGATTTCATAATTTTTGCGCTATATAAATGAGATGTACATTGTATTTGTATTTGTATTTGTATTGATATAGTCAGATTTGAATGCGCAAAATGATGACAACCTATGTCGTAAACAAGATTAATTACAAAACGGAACTTGCCGAGTTAATATACAATTCCCTTTCTAAAATGAAAAATGATGTAGTACATGTATCAGCATTTAAACCATAAGTTCGAGTTGTCCTTGTCGGCCCAGAATGCACTACAAACACATTCAGAAGAGCTACAGCTAAAATCTTCTAAATACACATACATTTAAACACCAAATACTGGTAACAACGTCTGCAAAGCTGTGCGTAAACGACAACATTAATCAAAATATTGATATTTCAAAGTATCTTGTACGTTTTATAGAGGAGGTTCCACATCATAAAAACTATCCCCCGTATTTGATAAGAACATAACTAGTGGATAACAAATATTAAGAAAATAAACCTCAAACTATACTAATCATAAATGTATAACGTTAACTCAAACTATACTAATCATAAATATATAACGTTAACTCAAACTATACTAATCATGAATATATAACGTTAACTCAAACTATACTTATCATAAATATATTACGTTAACTCAAACTATACTAATCATAAATATATAACGTTAACTCAAACTATACTAATCATAAATATATAACGTTAATTCAAACTATACTAATCATAAATATATAACGTTTACTCAAACTATACTAATCATAAATATATAACGTTAACTCAAACTATACTAATCATAAATATATAACGTTAACTCAAACTATACTAATCATAAATATATAACGTTTTTTAAACAACACCAGATTGTGAAAAATAGATACAACGTATCCAAAACTTCGATTCTTTCTGTTTCCTTAACTACTTTTCTGTCAGCATTTATAACATGCTTAAAATCGTACACCATCGTTTGTAATGTGTACTGTGTATGTTGGAATGGTCACAGTGTATTGTTACTGTGTATGTTGGAATGATCACATTGTATTGTTACTGTGAATGTTGTAATGGTCACATTGTATTGTTACTGTGTATGTTGGAATGGTCACATTGTATTGTTACTGTGTATGTTGGAATGTCCACATTGTATGGTTACTGTGTATGTTGGAATGGTCACAGTGTATTGTTACTGTGTATGTTGGAATGGTCATAGTGTATTGTTACTGTGTATGTTGGAATGGTCACATTGTATTGTTACTGTGTATGTTGGAATGGTCACATTGTATAGTTACTGTGTATGTTGGAATGGTCACATTGTATTGTTACTGTGTATGTTGGAATGGTCACAGTGTATTGTTACTGTGTATGTTGGAATGTCCACATTGTATGGTTACTGTGTATGTTGGAATGGTCACAGTGTATTGTTACTGTGTATGTTGGAATGGTCACATTGTATAGTTACTGTGTATGTTGGAATGGTCACATTGTATTGTTACTGTGTATGTTGGAATGGTCACATTGTATAGTTACTGTGTATGTTGGAATGGTCACAGTGCACGGTTACTGTGTATGTTGGAATGGTCACATTGTATTGTTACTGTGTATGTTGGAATGGTCACATTGTATTGTTACTGTGTATGTTGGAATGGTCACAGTGCACCGTTACTGTGTATGTTGGAATGGTCACATTGTATTGTTACTGTGTATGTTGGAATGGTCACATTGTATAGTTACTGTGTATGTTGGAATGGTCACATTGTATTGTTACTGTGTATGTTGGAATGGTCACAGTGTATTGTTACTGTGTATGTTGGAATGTCCACATTGTATGGTTACTGTGTATGTTGGAGTGGTCACAGTGCATGGTTACTGTGTATGTTGGAATGTCCACATTGTATGGTTACTGTGTATGTTGGAATGGTCACAGTGTATTGTTACTGTGTATGTTGGAGTGGTCACAGTGCATGGTTACTGTGTATGTTGGAATGGTCACAGTATATTGTTACTGTGAATGTTGGAATGGTCACATTGTATTGTTACTGTGAATGTTGGAATGGTCACAGTGTATTGTTACTGTGTATATTGGAATGGTCACAGTGTATTGTTACTGTGTATGTTGGAATGGACACAGTGTATTGTTACTGTGTATGTTGGAATGGTCACAGTATATGTGTACTGTGTATGTTGGAATGGTCACATTGTATGGTTACTGTGTATGTTGGAATGGTCACATTGTATTGTTACTGTGTATGTTGGAATGGTCACATTGTATTGTTACTGTGTATGTTGGAATGGTCACAGTGTATTGTTACTGTGTATGTTGGAATGGTCACAGTGCATGGTTACTGTGTATGTTGGAATGGTCACATTGTATTGTTACTGTGTATGTTGGAATGGTCACAGTATATGTGTACTGTGAATGTTTGAATGGTCAAATTGTATGTGTACTGTGTATGTTGGAATGGTCACAGTGCATGGTTACTTTGTATGTTGGAATGTTCACAGTATATGTGTACTGTGAATGTTTGAATGGTCAAATTGTATGTGTACTGTGTATGTTGGAATGGTCACATTATATGGTTACTTTGTATGTTGGAATGTTCGAATTATATGTGTACTGTGTATGTTTGAATGGTCACATTGCATGTGTACTGTGTATGTTGGAATGGTCACATTGTATGGTTACTGTGAATGTTGGAATGGCCATAGTGTATGGTTACTGTGAATGTTGTAATGGTCACATTGTATGGTTACTGTGAATGTTGGAATTGCCACATTGTATTGTTACTGTGTATGTTGGAATGTCCACATTGTATGGTTACTGTGAATGTTGGAATGGTCACATTGTATGGTTACTGTGAATGTTGGAATTGCCACATTGTATTGTTACTGTGTATGTTGGAATGTCCACATTGTATGGTTACTGTGAATGTTGGAATGGTCACATTGTATGGTTACTGTGAATGTTGGAATGGCCACATTGTATGGTTACTGTGAATGTTGGAATGGTCACATTGTATTGTTACTGTGAATGTTGGAATGGCCACATTGTGGGTGCAGTGTGTAGGTTGTAATTGTCCTATTGTTCAGGTTATGTAAATGATTAAATATTCAAAACTTCGCTAGAATCGTTTCAAATAAATAAGACCTTTTGTTATAAAGTGCGATGTACGGAGCAAAAGTTAAATCAAAATGCTAGAAAAGAACAATTTTATAGGTACTTATTTCTCGATTCGCATACTGTATTTCCCTAGACATATTATCGAGATGAATCAAGAAAGATAATGACGTATATTGAGTGTACCGGGATATGCTAACTTTGTCTGTATTTTATTAAGATTCCGGAGAAAACAGATCATAAAACGACGTTAGACGACCGTACTGGGTATTAAAATGGTGATAATAAGATATTAGTGTGTTAGATTTGTCACTTATCACTGTATTCGGCCTCTGTTCTAAAGGGTCATATTGTGTTAGTCGTTTTGCACATTCTCATTAGAAGTCTGTTTTGGTTAATGATTTCAACAGTTAAATTCATTGCGATTGCTCACCTCTTATCAACAATACAGAAACCAATCCTTCGACGTAGAAGGATTAATGTTCAAAGTGTTTAGTTTCTTTCAAAGACAGGTAAATGTTCGGTCAATGTTTACATTGACGTATAAAATAAAATATATCACATTAAATGTCTTTTACTAAAAGAACATTTAAACGTGTGAAATCTGTATTAGATATTCGAGCATTTACACTTGTCGATTACGTCTTATATTAGATGTTATAGTTGTGCAACGTGATTGTATTTCTTAACCGTTTTCTCACAAAATCAAACCCTAGCAATTTTCATGTAAGCGAAAGAAATGTCTAATACGGTCACCCAAGACTTACCTTACTGACACCTGACATCATACATAGTGTATGTTATCATGTGTTACGTCACGCACATGTCATCATTACGTGACAGTAAAACTGTTCGACAACAGATTATCATTAAAATACATTCAAAGTCTATATTGACCATGGCTTCATGCTGATTATATGGTAGATTCGACAGACACCATGTGCTTAATCTGCAAAAATGTGCCAGATCATTTTACTGGCAAAACTGGATTTAAGTTAACACATAAAAAGCGGGTTTGTATTTAAATCGGTATTAACAGGATCTTTATGAGACAATGTGCCGCAATTACACATGCTTGTCTCTCAAATAAACAAGGATCTCGTAACTTCGAAATGCATGTCTAGTTATATTGAGATAGAGTTGTAATTTCATCAGGAAAAACGTGGATAATTGATTGGTGTTTTCCTGGCGCTCTCGCTAGTTCTGAAGTTCTCGAATTGTTGAGGTTCTTAGCAACTGTGATGTAATTTTGACCGAACCTCATTACTTGTGTGGCATCCCTGAGTCAAAGGTAATCAGATATCACTGGATTTGTACAAACTTATTTTCTTTCATATTACGGAGATTACAAAATACATGTAGTTCAGGATCAGTAATAATACTACTAGTTGTATGCCTTATTCCTGTATGTCCGTGGTTCTTAATAAGCAAAACTGCGCATGCGCAGTGTGTATACATTCAAAAGAACTAAAAAAATTACCAAAACTCTTCCTATAACTTATTCCTACCCAGTCAAACTCCAAAATTAATAGTAAACAAGTTTGTTTACAAATCAACGCACGTTTTACATAGTGACCTCCAGCATCAAAATATTCCAGAAAGTTCCTATTGAAAGCGTGGCTAAATTTAGATGTTCTAAAAATAGCTCTTAGGCAATCAATTTCATAAACAAAGTGCGTGATTTGGAAGCTGGTTCCCAGGTGAAGGTCAGATGATGCAACAAAAATGGAGGCTGATTAAAATTCACCGAGAAATCGTCACTAAATGAAGCAATGTGAAAAAAAGTATTTTCGTGTTTGCAAAACTTCACTACTATCGGACTATCGGTGAAATAATACCATTTTAAGGCTCAAGTAAAGATTTTCAGCTGTTCTAGTTGCATTTTTTTTCACAAATCCGACCAATGTTTCCATCCATGAAAGTTCGGACCCTCACTATTTCGCCAAATTCATTATTAACATTGCCAAGGAATCAATAGGTAGCCACGGTTTTATAGGAATAAGCCATATATCGTTATATCTCGTCAAGTAGGTGTTTAAAACAGTTGCAGATTTTTTTCAATTCAAACCTAATTGGTATAACCAATAAAGCTGCTAGTACAAATCTCAATTATAATCTTCATATTGCATTCAATGAATTGGTTTGATAATCCTACTAAGTGTTTACATATATGTTTTTTTCTTATCAAGAGAACAAATAGGATTTAGTATTAAGGCGAATAAATACTAATGTAAGACTTGAGAAAACAAGTAAACAAATCTCAATTAATACATTACTAAAATGATTGAAGTCTGTGTGACTGTTCAAACAGTTGGCGAGACAATATACCAATCTTAAACCATGACTGTCCACTTTGAAGTGTTGATGAACTTGTAGTTGGCAATCCTACTCGAGAGTTTTATCGACTGTAATTGTAACATTTGGACACATTATTCTCACAGGCTGGCACCAGGGATGTACCTTTGACATATTATTCTTACAGGCGTTGCACGAGGGATGTACCTTTGACAGACAATGACAACATGTGGCAAATGTTGAAAGAGATTTTGCTACAGAGCTGTCAATTTAATGTTCCATTATGTGGGATCATTATAAATGCATTACATTAAAAACGTCAAACAACCCCCATATCGCGGTAAATAACATCCCCTGTGATATGATGCTCCTATTTCTTCTGAATTAAACTATATTGTACAAAGAGATTTTTACGATCGAAGTTCTGGAAAGTTCACCATCAAGATTTATAACCGCTATATTTCAATCAACTTTGTACCATGTCGCATAAAATTTTATATATGTTATATGACATAAGTGTACTCGTTCCCTATTCATTTAAAACAAGAATAATTTTCAACACACCACTGTTATAAGACATATTCATTCAATATTCATGGAAACATGGCTCATACAGCAACATAAGAGGATAAAATATGCTTTCTCGGAAAATTCTCTCACGTAGCGTAATCGAATTATCCAACTCAAATACGCCTTAAGGGAGTCCGTGTACATTCTAAATTTTCATAATATGATTTAAACATTTTTCAGTATGTGGGTTAACACAACAGTTATACTACACAAAATTAAACATGGAGTAACTCTCAGTGGGAGGGGAAGACCGGGGTCTAGTCAGCTTTACTCTACACATGTTTTAACTACATAACTCGGTTTTAAAGGTTCCAAGTTAAACTAATGGTACAAACCTTGCATTCATCTTGACTGTTCTTCGATGCCCACGAGGCAGAGTAGCAACACTTCCGCTTTGTCGATACTTGCTTCATATCGGCATCACTGAGCTCCTCTAACTCTATGCCTTCGAGTGATTTGAACATTTTGAATTATTTCTTTTGCATACCATGTATCATAGTTGCAGGTCTAAAAAACACGATAAAATTCCAGTACGGCATACGAATAATTATGATTAAGATGTGCTCGTCTCATGCTGCCTGTGATACTCTACTCCCTAAATACCAGACGGTACTACCTCGATTCTCGATTGGAATTCAGAACATTCTATTTTTTCGTAGCATAACTCAACAATTTACCAAATGATTGTTTTATATAAATAACATATTTCTATGAGGGTGACATTTTTACTGTCACCCTCAAATCTATGTGTTATTTATTTTATTATCCCAAACTTTTTTTGTCCACAATCTATATATAACTATCTTTTGTGGATCTATTTAGATACGAATTGTTACGGGTTAGAACGAACTTACTTTCAATTTCAAGGTTTAAACTTTACAGTGATTTTATGGTATAATACCTGAATTATATAAGTTAAAGGCTATGTTCGTTGATCCCAAGTCCTTCAATCATGTGCAACTCCAATCATGTGCAATTAGTTATTTACCCGATTCTTTAACGGTTTCCACTTCCACCATCTGTGCAGTCCGACCGATAAATGACCACTTGACGTGTTGAGAAATACAAGGGCTTTTTCTGCAAAAATGCCGGTATTTGAACTATAGATGCTAAAATAAACAGAAGTTGAACTCCATGAGGGACAACTTCGGAACGCAAAAGTGACGTCGCCGGAATGTAAGGGAAAACTGTCGAATGAGAGGTTTCGTCAACAGAAAGATGATTTGCGCTCGAAATAGTACGCAAATTATACTAACTACAATAGAACGTATTTCTGCAGTTATTTCTATAGTGTTAGAATGTAACATAGGTATTAGGGGTGGCGGTTTTGACGTCAAAGACATGTTAGTAATAGGAAAGCACACGCATGTTTGTAACGTCAGTTATAACGCGACATTTCCCGAAAAAAATATGGTACGGATTCCCCCTAGATATTCGACGTAAGATCCGAAACAAAAATGCGATTCTCACAAAAGATCTACGTGTGTATAGCTCTGTGTGTTACAAGCATTTATTCATCACCATTGTCATCATAAACAGCGCATTGCATAGTCCTATGATTGACATGAACGACGTGTAAAATAGGCAATTTAGAATACTTTTCTTTGTTATGCAGTACTAATTTCATCATAATACAGTCAAACCTCTATTATTCGAAATTGACGGGACCGAAAATTTATTTCGGATAATCCAAGGCGTCGAATAATCCAAATTCAAAGAAGACAAAACTCAATAATCTCCATCTTAGCTGTAGCCGTGTAGGATACTGGTTACTGTACATGTTTTGTTGTTAACATAAATAAAATAATAAAAAAGTAAAAAGAAATATAAAAATCCTGCGTTAATCTATTTATTTATTATTTAATAAATACACATATAACTCGAATCAACAACAAAATATAGTATGCAGCATACAACCTGTATGAAATCGGGTAATTCTACGCATCGGGTAATTCTGCGCACCTTAACTTTCTATTTCCTACAGACTTTGCTGGGTCGTTTTCCTTCGGTCCTCAAGTTTTTGTAGATGTGGGTTACTAATGTAAAGTTGTACAGTCACATCAACGAAATCGTTAGAGTTTTTCTACGAGAAATTGATCAAAATGAGTATCAACGGCGATTTTCGTTCAATTGACACACCACGTGACACATAAATTGAATAAAAGCACTTTTGTAATGGATGATGACTTTTACTTTTTTGTCAACATTGTCTTAATGACTTATTCTTTCGATAATGTGATAAATTTCTTGTGAATCAAATCTTTGAAACAGACTATACAAAAACGATTCCACCAGCGCAGAATTAGCCGAAAATATTTACCTCATGAAAACCCGCAGCCATCATGTTTTGTGACGACATTTGACCTAGTTTTGCGAAGGTATGATATTTTGAATGGTTTGCATTTGTCAAGGAAGGTTGTTTCTATCCAAACAGCACCATAATTTATTCTAAAAATAAAATAATCTCAAATGTAGAAAGCCAATACCCGTTAGGTGCGCAGAATTACCCGACAACACTGTACAGCCAAAATATGCATTCGCTGACTCATGGTATAGTGTAATAAACCTACGACTATATATTTCACATCGTTTTAGTCGTCAATGCGTTAAAAGTCATCACTGTTTAAAATCAAAGCACTGAAAGTACTGATGTGAGGCGTACTGATGTCATTATAACCAATCAAATAAAGGCTGCATCAACATGCTGTGTCAGAGCTCTGATAAGCCAAGACTCACTCAAATGTTTGTGCTGCTCTCAAGACACCAAGCGCCTGTGTCAAGATGAGTGACTGGGTAGTCTCTATACAACTGAATACAGTGGAAATTAAAACACAACAAACGAGATGGCCATCCCCCTGCTATAGAAACAGGACTAGGTAGAAATATATTAGGAAAATAAAATAAAGGAAGGTAATTAATAAAATAGAACCAGAATTTAATAGAAGGAAAATATAAGAAAATTATATCAATAGTTATATCATGACTTCTTTTGGTTGGAAATAATTCAAGAATGGAACCAGATAGAATTATGTTTTCATGTCACAGCACTTCTCCTAGATGCCATATACATATACATGTATATTTAAAGTCGATCAATTGAATTTAGGAGAAAAAGTTGTACAGTGGCTACTGATATGAAGGTTGTCCATACTCCCGCCGGATCAGGGGCAGAAATATTTTTCGGAGTAACATAACTAAACTTACAACAGACTTTTGGACCATACTCAGCGTAAATGAAAAGTTACCACCGTGTTGACAAATTTCAATCATAACCATGTGTTTGTTATTACTTGTATGATCAAACAGAGCTCATAAAGTGATTACCACGGAGCATACATAAATAAATATAAATTGCAAGATAAATACTTTTATGTAAGTAACGTGTGTACCGTTTTCAGAATGTATGAACGTCCCAGCATGGGACAGGTTTTTAGCAATATAATATACGCCCCGGTACGGTACGGGTTTTTAGCACTATATTTTTTCTTCACGACTAGCCGTTCTCATGCTTGAAATCTACGTAGAACTATTTCACCTTCCCGCCACCAGTGAAAACATGCTGTTTCTATTTATAGCATTAATGTTTGTAAGCAACATAATAAGGTCATCGTCTACAAGGTTGAGCGGTGGAGTGATTTTAATTAAAACCCGGGGATTACTTTTTCTGCCTTAACGGTTAACAGGCCTTTGGTAGTAGGAATATAGTCCATGCGGAATTATTTGCTATAAATATCCTCTGAAAATAAAAGTCTGATATAATTGTTGGTCTTAATATTAATAAATGTTGGTAATGTAAACAAATCGGGTTCAAAGATACGTGTAACCTGTGTAGCATGCTTGTAATGTTGTTCAAATCATAGAACTATTTATTGGCGTAGGCCTAAATGCGTGAACTTGGTAGTAAGCTGAAAAACGGTAATATCATTATAATTATTAATTACATATATCATTATATTGCAATGTTAATAATATTTTATATTATATAAGTAAAGTTTATAAACTGTGATAACATGTTTAACTTATCATTTTCTCATGCAACTACCATGGTAACTGCCTGATAACACATGACCTGAGATAAGTATGCAGGCGCGTAGCCAGGCATACGCCCGTACGCCCGGGCGTACGCTCCATTAGAAAAATGAAAAAATAAACTGACTCAAAAATGCAATAAAAATCGATGCCTCACTAGGGTTAGGCATAAAATTGAATGTTGGAGGCTCTCCTTTTTGGTTTCAGCTCATATTTTAGATTTTTTTCTAGCTCGCTTCGCTCGCTATAAGCTTTAAAATAAATCGTCTGATAGAGATCATGTTTGTGTGGCATGCTTCCAAAATAAATATTTTTTTCTAGCTGCTCGCTACGCTCGCTCAATACTTTTCTACACAAACTGCATATACGGCTTGTTGCTCACGTATTAACATTGTTTTTTTCTAGCTCGATTCACTCATTTAGTACTGTATTAAGTGAACGTCATAAAGTAGGGAACGTGTATATATGGCCTGCTGCTTAGTGAATCTGTGATTTTTCTAGCTCGCTTCGCTCGCTCAGTACTATTATAAGTGAATGTCATCAAGGAGGGAACGTGTATGTATGCCCAGCTGCTTAGGGAATCAGTGTTTTTTCAGCTCGCTTCGCTCGCTCAGTACCATTATAAGTGAATGTCATCAAGGAGAGAACGTGTATGTATGCCCTGCTGCTTAGGAAATCAGTGTTTTTTCAGCTCGCTTCGCTCGCTCAGTACTTTTATAAGTGAATGTCATCAAGGAGGGAACGTGTATGTATGGCCTGCTGCTTAGAGAATCAGTGATTTTTCTAGCTCGCTTCGCTCGCTCGGTACTATTATAAGTGAAGGTCATCAAGGAGGGAACGTGTATGTATGGCCTGCTGCTCAAGTAAACAGAAATTTTCTAGCTTGCTTCGCTCGCTCAGTTATGTAATAATTGAATGTCATCAAGGGTGAAACGTGTATATGTGGCATGCTGCAAGGTAAACAGTATTTTTCTAGCTCGCTTCGTTCGTTCAGTACTGTAACAAGTGAATGTCATCAAGGAGGGAACGTGTATGTATGGCCTGTTGCTCAGGTTAACAGTGTTTTTTTCTAGCTCGCTTCGCTCTTTAAGTACTGTAATAAGTGAATACCATCAAGGAGGGAACACGTATGCCATATGGCCTGCTGCTCAAGTAAACAGTATTTTCTAGCTCGCTTCGCTCGCTCAGTAATGTAATTAGTGAATGTCATCAAGAAGGGAACATGTATGTATGACCAAATGCTCAGATTAACAGTGTTTTTTTTCTAGCTCGCTGTGCTCGCTCCGTACTGTAACAAGTGAATACCATCAAGAAGAGAACGAAATTGGCCTGCTGCTCAGGAAAACAGTATTTTTTTCTAACTCGCTTCGCTCGATCAGTACTGTAATAAGTGAATATCATCAAGTAAATAACAAATATATGTGACCTGTTGCTTCGGCTATCAGTCACTGTGTTTTTTCTAGCTCGCTTCAATCGCAAAAAAACCTTTATTATTTTCTTTAATCGCGTGGTACATGTTGCTAGATACTCTCATAAAACTGTAACTTATAACGGGCGTACACTCTAAATACACCCAGCTACGCCCCTAGTATGTGTTCTCAGGTCAATAGCCTGAGAACACTTTTTGGCTCCGCCCACAAATAACGGACTATTTTGCAATATGGCATTCCGTCTTAAATTGTCATAAATATCATTGAAAACAACAGAATTGTGCATTTAATAGCTATTATTTATTCAACGTTTAGTTTTACACTCAAGATTAGCAAGGCTTCTTCGCCAGGTACTAGTAGGGCTACGCCACAGTAATTGTTCTTGAATTCATACGGGTCGCCCACGGATCGATCGTTTTGAAAGGCCCTGAAATAAACCAACAAACACAGATAAATACACTGGCTAAGCATCGTCAAAGATAAATAAACGTTAAAATAGTCTTAGCTATCCACTCTATATCCAGTTTTTTGGCCTAAAGGAATTTTTAATCTCATTTTCACGACTCGCGAAGGTTGACCTACAAAACGAAAACCATGAGACACCGGGCTTTTTTGTGAATCAAAACATTGTTACATTCAGTACACAACCCTACAATTTATACAAACAATAGAACAAACTTTAATAGACTCTTCAACAAACCAATGTCTTACTCACCATTGTGTATTTCCATCTGTTTTCATCAGCATTCTGTCGTGATTAAGTTGATCTTGTTGAAAACTGTTCTCCACCCACTCGGTTCTACAAGCATGTCTAAACTGTTCATTCTTGAAGTTATTTCCATTTCACGGGATACAATTTTGCACTGTCCGTTGCCAGTTGCCACACACAATCCAGTATTTAAATCAATCCGTATTTTGTCATTGTGTGATTCATAACATAAGAAAGTTTGACATAATTAGCGACCTTCTCCACACACACTACGTCATTGATGACGTTACATTGATGCATCATCCAGAAGAAAAAAACATCAAAATTCATGAGCGGAATTTTATTCTACTTTTACGACACGATGTTCTTATTTTGGTAATACTTATAATTTGCTTAGATTTCTAGTTTTGACTAAAAACTGAAATCGATCTTATTTATTTTTTAAGTATTTTTGTTAATTGAACAGCGTAGAATTGAGAACTATATTTTGTGTACGGAAGCAAATGAAGTTGTGCTAGTCGGCGGGCGGTCTAAGGACGATCGACAACTCCAGTTTAAAAATAAAAAATATGCCTCTAAATTGTGTCCCGTTGTTGGTTTCATGAGAAATAGAAACTCGGGTCCCTGTCCGGCTCGAACAATGGTAAACCTCGCCACCCGAACGATATCACCTCGCCTGATGACATTGTTCTCACCGGACAGGGACCCGAGTTTCTCTATATATTTATCTTGAATTCATAATCAGCATTATACGAAATATTTTAAATAATATGACAAATTGAATTAATTTTTTTTTTGCTCATTCTTAATATTATTGTTTTCATCTTGATCATATTTCACATGTTGCTACATGTATTTTCTCACGACGTGACATATTCCTATGTCATACAACACTGTGTATTAATGGCCACAATGGAAAGGAGGGTTCTTTCGACCCCGTTTTGTGTTATCCTTGACATTTATGACATTTTACCCCCACCAAGTTTGAACATACGTGTGTCCTTAAATTAATGTTTAGGTAAAGTGACATGTATACATATCAACAACTTAGTATCTCACCCAAAAACAATTATTCAAATTGTAAAAATGACGTCTTTGTCACTTCATTATCACATATTCATGAACATTCCTACACGTAGTTTTATTTATCAAAATATTGCTAATTGTTAGGGTTCTCATTAATATGAGTGTACTAATATGAAATTTGTTATTTTAGTAATGTTCAGCCACATGCGATAGTTTCATTTTGATACTATTTGTATACATTTTGACAGAAATCGGACGCATACGTACAACATACTCATACATTTTAAGCCAGTTATATAAAAATGCACTTTTGACCTAATTTTGCAAAAGAGGCAAAATCACGAATAGCATCTGGCCGTTTCAGTATGGATGCCGCATTTTGCTCTCCGATGCCGTGGCCCGTAAACGTTATTCCTTGTGGACTCCCGACTAGAATTATATTCCTTATATACCCAACATTTCGTTTCTTGTTTTTCAGAGTACATGAAAAGACTCAAGGATGACTATTTTATTCAGTAGTTCGGGTCGGCCTTACTGTACAACCGATGCCAAAGTTCAAGCAGTATTACCCCAGCTATCGGAGATACGACTGGCTTCACTATCCAAACAATTATCCAGAAACCGGAAACAACTATACCTGACACAAGGAAACCTGGTAACAGAACTCGGTAAATCAAAACAGCACATTGCTCGAGAGCAGAAGCTGTCCGCTGACAGTTATACATATGTCAGTAACCCTTTCAAAAAATCTCTCTTCCATGTCAGAGGGGTTCAAAAATGTCTCGAAAGACGTAAGACTGAACTTGAATTTGAATCTAATGTTACTGAAAAATACGGTCAGTATGGAGGATTAGAAGTAAAATCTTTGAAAAACGAAATTGATATTATAATGAAGGACCATAGTTATCAAAACATGAAAATGAAAAACTGCAGGCGTGTTTTAGCTGATAGTAAAGCAGATGGCAGAATCATGAACATAAATCTTTGTCTACCCGTGTTAGAAGCGATTCTGAATAGACCAAGTATGCCTATAAGACGAGAGAGAGCGCTTGGGTTTGAATCACCACCACCTACTTCGGAGTCTGTTCGGCCCCACCGAACAACCTTCCGATTGCCACCCGTTACAGCTACTAGATTGTTCAGCCCTGCTAAACGAACGCGAGATGAAATTACTGATTTGCCTAGAGCAAACACGATTGCATAACAAGCAAAGTTTTATTTCTGTTATTGAATAGTTTGGTTGCTGGTTACCAAAATGTTTAATTTTATGGATTTTTAAGTTAACGGCAAGGAGTCAAACTTTGTACGACCTGCATTATTAATATTTATTTATCGCCAGTACGTACATGTATACAATGGGAACACTTGTTACAGTCATGAACAACCAACATGCACGTGACAAGGTGTAATATATCTCTCAATGTTAATGTATAAAAAACTATGCCTATACTTTCGACAAAGATCAAATGAATGTAGTAACATAATCGTATATCTATGCTTACTCTTGTGCATTTTTATTGAGGTGAACGGCCTAAAATGCCTGAAAGCAACTATGGATCTCTTAGTGCATTTATTTTGAAATGTAGCATCCGTTACTGTAATCAGTATTCCTATAATTAAAAAAGGACAACATACAATTGCCTTTAGAATTTTTGTACATTGTGCACTATATACAATACAGATTTGTCCATTGCGATGTATCTGCTTGTCATTTGTTTGATCCCTACTTGACACATTTTGATAACAATGAGTATGCCTACCAAACATATTGGAATCTGGAAAACATACATAAAATATTCTCATACTCATTCTCAAAAATGCTGTGCGACCTGATATGTCTCACGACTGGGATTAAAAAGTTTCGATTTTCCAGGACGTAAAAAAACTGTTATTGACTCCATTGAACAACATTACAGTTTTTAGGATATCAACAAAATGTGCATATCACATAAATGCCCATAACTGTGTAGTCCTGAATGGTCAAAACTGTGCATTTTTCATCAAGTTTGACAGGGCAGTGGTTTGTCAAACACTAAACTTTTATTTTGAGTATATATTGCTTACATCAGCACCTCATATACGCATGGTTCATCATTATGACATGACAAATAATATTATGATTTATGTAAGCTCCCTGGTAATCACGCTTTAATAAATGAGCTATGTTTGATGATACAAGTAATAACAAACACATGGTTATAATTGAAACTAGTCATTTAATAGTTTAATGACGAATATCACATAAAAAGTAGGTTATAACACATAACTAATTAAACATGTAAACATTCAATGATACGAACATGTACATGTACCATCAAAGATAGGGTTCGATGATATCTTCGTCTTCATAAGACATTGACCATACACATTGTTCTTTGCTTGACAATGTACAAACGTTCTATTTAGTGAAACGATGCTATTTAAAAGTCTGAATCATTAGTCCAGGTGAGAGACACCTAAACCTTACTATAAAGTATTATTTTTTTATTGCTGTTCTGAGTTTTCAATGTACTGAAGGTCTCAAATCCGTTTGATGTCACTCTGGCATCATTGGGGAGCTTTTTTGATTGGGGGTTAAAAATGGCCTCCAAAATGGCGATTTTAAAAATTAAATACAACTACTATTTCATATAACATTAGTACTACCATTAAAATATCGGTACATGCATGTTTATATCGAGATGTTATCAACATGATTAATGAAGGAACTGTATTCATTAAATTAAATAAAAAAATAAAATTCAACATTTTATGTGTAATTTACGTGGCAATATATGATCAAAATAATAGAATACAACAACACTCAGTATTAATTACTGTTTATGTCATATCAAACATGAACTTACAATGAAGCAGATTGTAAAGCATTCAAAGTGATATGCAACATCAAAACACTGTACAAGACATTGGTGCACATAGAACAATATGTGTTATGTTCGTTACCATCAAATTGTTTACATACAAAGTATGACATATTATGTCTCCTAATCGTTCTAGATTACCAAGCTGATATGATAGATGTCTCATCTTGGTAGGCATCTTTTAAAATTGGACATGTAATTTAACTTCTTACTCAAACTGTGATTTACGTTACAATATGTTACCAAATAAAAAAAGCATAATTTAATGTAATATAGGTTACCATCGAAGTTTTTTTTTTTTAATTTTAGTCTGGAATACTTTACACTTACTCATTCTTAATTCTGATATTATCAATGATTTATTTTGATAAATATGTTGTAAACTATCAGAAAGCATTTTTATAAAATGATTTCTTTTTGAAATAATGATTTACGTGACATGATACAAAACCCCACTATTCATTGTATAATCAAGATGTATCAATCAAGATTGTCATTATTTTTTAAATTACAACGACATCATGTTAATGACAAATTAGATGTATGACGGAACGTCTTTTAATTATAGGAAGTAATATTTGTAAACAATTAACACATGCTTCTATTCGACATTCATGTTTAATTTAAACATATTTATTTCCCCAAATATATACCAGCATATACATATACTGTCTGGGTCTTCTTAAAATTATAATTATAATACTTTCAAACAATAATCACATGAACACATGATTCTAACTTATTTATGTCGATTGTGAAGCACGTTTTCTAACTTATATCAACTACTCTCGGCACATCATTCCTTATGTTGTCTATAGTCACGAGGGTATGAGATAATAGTAGCAAGATTTCCTTTAACAAGAGAATAACTAGAACCATTTTAATTTCGTCTTTGGTATGACGCGGCGGACCTCCTGCACGACACTCTCTTTCGTATATGTTTCTTATGAAGCCATAGTAACAAAATGCCTTTGCTGCTACTACCTTTTTGCATCTTTACATCCGTTTGGACTTGGTTCTAATGCGCTTTGCCACATATCTGTTTGTAGGTGTGTCCGCTTAACAGTCTGTATAAATGCCTCATATGTGGGGGTAATTTTGCAATTCTTGGACTAGTAGCTGACGACTTCCCTACCTTTGTTCCCCAAACACGCTGGAGGACGGTTGAACCCCTGGCCGTTGTATCGAAATAGAAAGTACGGTTGCCAGGCGTGGTTTACACGACAGAACGTGAACGTAGTGTCAAAGTAGTGGCTATACCTATCTCTAAATGGGAAGTGGTGTTGTCCGAACCTAACAATGCATGTGCAGCTGTCATGCTTTTTTTCTAATTATAATGTCAACTGAAGCACAGTCTTTGCCTGGGGGATGACACGTGGTAATAAGGCGAAACAAACACACAGGCCAATTAACAAGGTGCCTATGACCATGCAACTACAAAATAAAAAAGCAACCATGACTGTAGATGGCAACAAGAAATGATTGATTGTTGAAGAGTAATAAGTATAGCCACTGTCAAAAAGCAATACATCATGATTTAGTTGAAATGGACAAAACCATGTACGCATTGAATTGAACAAGAACATTAAGATACTATGCACAGATCTCAAAACATCTAAGAACACGACAGACATACATATTACATTACCTTTAAATTATTCTACCTCTATATACTGCATCACCTCCTTGAAGGTATTATGTACACGAATGCTACTATTGAATCCCTAGTCAAAGATCGTGCTTCAGTTGACATCAGAGATCAGCACTTCAGAATGCAGTCATAAGTCGAGATCTTCTAGCTGTGGTGATGCACCACAGACTCCAACTCCGGGATAGGAAATGCTACAGTTATTGCTCTTAATGTATTACGGTCAGGTTATACTCTGTTAACCACGCTAGGATATCCTCCAGTCAAATTTGATACAGTTATCAAAGATAGCACGAAATATGTATTTACATGCTTATGATAAGGGGTAATATGGTGATAGGAGGGGGGTCTTCTATCGCGCCCATTGAGGCATGTGAACAGACTGTAAAGCAGACACACCTGCAGACAGGTATATGAAAGGGGGTATTAGAACCAAGTCCTCCGGAAATATACCCATATAGGTGCGAACACGATGGTTCAATAATGTCATTTTAATATAACAATGTTATTATGGTCTACCAGGAATTGTTGAGCTGATCAAGCGTAGTTGCGACAGGGTGCCAGCACAGTCCTGTATGACTGGCCATTGTATATGTAAACGTGCTCGAATATATGGCACCTTATTTTTGTGAGGTAGTGATTCTCCTGGGATTTTCCCTTAAAAGTTTTGTTAGATTGTCAGACATGAAATTATAGTGATTCAAATAGCTGGTCAAACGTGGTGATGTGTGTCAAATCTGATGTAAATACGTATATGTGTAATAGAAACATGTTTACAAATGTTACTGTAATTATAAGTCGTCGTAAATTTTAAAATGCTGACAATCTTGACTGATACATCATTGATTATACAGTCAACAGTGGAGTTTTGCATTTTGTTACGTAAATCATTATATTTCAATAAGAAACCATTTACAATAATTCTTTGTAATTGTTTAAATCAGATTTATCAAAATAAAACATCGATAATATCACTTAGAATTCAGAATATTTCAGACTAAAATTGCTAATTCACTTTGATGGTAACACATATTACACTATATTATTTTTTTTTTATTTGGTAACATATGGTAACGTAAATTACAGTTTGAGTAAGAAGTTAAATTACATGTCCAATTAAAAAATGTCTGCCTAGACAAAACAATGATCAGGCTGATAATCAAGAACGAGTAATAGACATAGTATTTCATACTTTGTATGTAAACTATTTAATGGTAAAGTATATTAGTATATAATATTACACATATCGTTCTAGAAACAACGATGTCTCGTACAGTGTTTTGATATTGAATATCGCTTTAAATGCCTTAAAATCTACTTCATTGTAAAGCTCATGCTTGACATGACATAAAGCAGTAATAATTGTTGTTTTATTTATTACATTTTTTGTATTTTTTTCACATATTGTCACGTAAATTGCACATAAAAGGTTGGTTTGTATTATTACTATTGAATTTAATTTAATGAATATAGTTCCTTTGTTAACCATGTTTATTCTATTTCGATATAAGCATGCATGTACTGATATTTTGACGGTTATATGAAATTATAGTCTGTATTTAATTGTACAAATCACCATTTTGGAGGTCATCGTTAACTCCCAATAAAAAAGGTTCCCCATTGATGCCAGAGTGGCATCAAACGGTTTTGAGACCTTCAATACCTTGACAACACAGAACAGCAATAAAAAACTTAATACTATATAGCAAGGTTAAGAGAGAAATCCCAAATCCTCACCAGGGTACTGTTTTATCATCGGACTTGCGGAAATCGTAAACTTACGTTCAAATTTAAATTCTGTATATTTCTTTAACTACTGCAAATTAAGGACGGATACTGTTTGTAGATGTTCATTAACAGAATACTGGTAAGTATTACAGCTCCGTTTATCACACTTTATAGTAGTGAAAGTATAATAAAGAATTAAAATTTGATCGTAAGTTTAAGATTTGCGTAAATGCTTTGAGAAAACAGTACCCTGGACTATAACATCATTATAACATCAACATATCATACAGGAATATATTTTATCTTCTTTCAGATTAGATTATATTTATATTTGATTTAACAATAATAGTCCTTACAATATAACTTCCTGTACATGTATGCACAATTTCAAGTCCATTATAGAAATATAACTTTGCAAAATTTTAAAATCTTAGTTTTTTTCAAATTGAAGATAATGTAATTATTCTTACAAAATGACGATACCTTATCTCACAGGCCTAAAACATTATATCTCAATAATAACAGTTTTAGCATACCCAAATGTTCACTCAATCATTAGATAAAAGGAGTGAAAATTTTGGGTTGCTAAAACTGTTATTTTTGTGATATAATTTCTTTGGCCTGTGCTTATCTATACATGGACCAGTAGGTGTTGTTAATAACAACGTATCATCAGCATAAAGTAGATAACCGAAAGCTAATACATGTACCTATATACACTCACTTGGTCGTCGGTACCATCAAACAAAGAGGGATAGTCGTCAATGTATTGTTTAAGGGTTGTGAAGTTAGGATCCATCCTGTGTACTTGTTTGAAATGAGGAACAACAGAACACAAGGTTTTGAATTGAAAATGGGCATTTATTAGTAAAATTAGTAAAAACATAAACTACAGGAAACTATTTATGATGTTCTAAAATAACATAAAGAGGCGGACTATAACCGCCACAAGGAGACACCATAGAGGGTGGCGACACCACCAGAGACTTAACTTCTGAAAAGATTCGGGTTCGCCCTGACTAACTCAAATGACTGAATAGTTAGTTGAAAATATTTATATAGCGATTTATATAACAAGTCTATAAAGCGCTTAACACGCGAAAGTCAGCCAGTTGACAGTTCATTAAAAGTCTAAAACAATTTCACTTGATTCACTGATATGCACTTTTAAATAGATGTGTTTTTAAAGTCTTTTTGAAGACTGTCAGAAAGTCAATGCGCCTGATTTTCACAGGAAGACTGTTCCATAAGGTGGCAGCACATTTGTCGAACCGCCTATCACCGTAATTCTTGGTTCTTACTTTAGGAATGTTTAAAGCATAGCAGTGTCTGATCTTAAAGACCTGGTTGGCTGGTATTCTCTAGTCAACTCATTCATGTAGACAGGAGCATGGTCATATCGGATTTTAAAAGCGTATAGAATGATCTTGTACTGTACTCTATATGGAACAGGAAGTCAGTGTAGTGTATGGAGTGTTGGAGTTATGTGTTCACGCTTTTTTGTTTGTGTGATCAAACGAGCTGCAGTATTCTGGATGCGTTGCAGTTTACTTATCACCTTGCTGTTGGCACCAGATAACAAAACATTTGCATAGTCCAGTCGAGAAGTCACAAGAGAGTTCACAAGTGTTTTACAGGCATTTACGGTGATGAATGGTCTAATCCGTCCGATGTTACGCAGATGAAAAAAACAAGATTTGGATATTGCATTAGCTTATTTGTCCATGGTTAGAGTTTTATCAAAGAAGGCACCTAAAAACTTAGACTGGAAAAAATGGTTGAGTTAAAATGTTGCCCACTTTGACATGCATCAGACAATCTTTATACATATGTTTTCAATGTTATAAAACGGCAAAACATCTATGTATAACTTAGACCCTTGACGGAAAAATATCAATCAAGGAGCGAACAACAAACATATGATCAGATGCTCTAGACTTTAGTTGGAAGCCAATGTGTGCTTCATTAATTACTCCATTATAAATGAATATTTACAACATATTATTAAAATGTAATTGAAGACTTAAGACACACGTGACATAACAGAAAAAGGCCTATTATTATTATTAGGATCAGTGGGATCTCCAGATTTAAGCAATGACTTGATGTAACCTGTCTTCCAAATTAAAGAATATAATCTGAAACTACGTGTAGGGTTTTATAATGTCTTCGATGAAGTTCACTTTGCCCAGCTTTCAGCATTCCATTACAAATACATTCAAGTCCAATTTACTTTTAGAGTGTTCACAGCCTTGACTATTTCTATATCGGGTACTGTGTAATCAAGTTCAGGAAAGGTTTTATGAACTCTTATACCAGGTAATGGGTTTTGAAACTTGGTATCTAAGTCTGCATAACATTTTATTACACGAAATGAATTTGAAAAATGCTTAATCAATGTTCCAGATGGTATGTTACCCAGAAGAATCATTAACATGTTTATTTTCAATAAGATCCTTAACTAATTTCCAATATTCAGATCAGAAACAGTCCGAACCAGTTCCATTGTCAAAATGTAACAAACTAGTGCCGTGGTCTACAAACTGTTACATTTTGGCGATCGGTTCCCTTCGATGATTAAATGTCACAGTGACATTGGATGCTAAAAAGGTGTCCGACCAGTAACTTCAAAATGCATAGGAATATGATCAAAGTAGTATGGAGGTTGTTCATGACCAGTAGATGACACCTATAGATTTTGGAGTCACTAGGTCAAAGGTCAAGGTCACTGCAACCTTTAGTGCTCAAATGGTGTCCGACTAATTAATTGAGAATGCATGGGAATAAGAACTTTTAACTTTGTGGTCATGACCACTAGATGACCCCTATCGATTTTAAGGTGTATAGTCAAGTGTCAACGACAACATTTTTACAGTCCCTGTAACTTACCTAATTAATTGCTGCTACGGGATATAAATATTTTACAAACATCTATTGTTTCTTGTCCGCTCTATCTCTGGAACCTCTTGAAGGAAACAAATAACTTGGCTCAAATGTTCACTGTATAACCGATGTGCAAGAGTGCATGTTCAAGCTACCTGGGTTCAAGGTTATGGAGGTGCAATGGTCATTTGGAAATATTGAGCTTTGTATATTGAATACATTGAGTGATATCAAGGAACTGCACAGTGTTCACTGTATCGAGGTCATTGCTTGAATGTAGGTTCAATCCAAATGATTGGAAGGTCAAGATAACATGCAGGGGTCAAATGTTATTTTGAGTTATTTTACTGAAATTATTTAATTGCTCAAGTGGTTTAACAAAACTCCGGCAATAATGTTCAATGTATCAAGGCAATGTGTGGGGGTCAAAGGTTATTGGAAACTATTTCGCTACATTTCTTCAACCGCATGCCAGATTTTAAAGAAATTTCTTAAAACTATTCAAGATTCAACTTAATAAGAATATGCGCAGTACACATGTTACAGTTAACTTTTTTTCAAATTTAAGGTCTCATGGTATGGGCAGCTGTCTAAGTGCATTTATGTGCAGTAGCCTAAGTGCATTTATCTACAGTAGCTGTGGGAGACATGCGTTTTTTGACAAATACCTTTCCCGTGAATGTTTCCCCATGAATAATGCGGTATTTGATGCCATATTCCTGACCAAACGCTTCTTTCCTATACTCTACGAAAATGTTTCGAGTATAAAAACTATCCAAAGTTTATTGTATTTGTCCGTGACACGTTTCGCGTATTGCTCCATACAACAGTGGTTAGCGTGTTGGATTACAGTCCAGACAGGACGCGTGTCAAAACGTTGCAGCCCATGCTTGATAAGATAAGCAACACTATGTTTACCACTCATTTAGAAAGGTTAACATAATTTCCTTGATGAGCATTACCTCCTACAACCTTTAAACCATTATATAATATAATAAATGATTAGTATTGTATTGTAAATATGTAGATGAACATCGATGCCCTTATATTCATCCTTTTCAAAAGCATCGTCCCACCAGCACTGTCAGTACTTTGGTTAATAATAATACTGATCCACAACACCACACGTCGAGGCGTGACCCCTACAGAGATAGAATACAAAGGTCTTGCTAGTCACGCATCGACGCTTGTTTTATATCTTGTTGAATGTTATAAGTACACTGACTTGTAATGCGTATGTCTTTTTTTATTATGCCCCCGTATCGATAGATCGGGAGGCATATAGTAATACACCTGTCCGTCCGTCCGTCCGTCCGTCCGTCCTTCCGTCCGTCCGTCCGTCCGTTCGTCCGTCCGCCCTGGTTAACCCAAATTGACCGTTTCTTCTAGCATTAATATGGCTTGCTACAAAGTTTTCAAACTTGCATGGATGTTGTATATGTACACTATCCACGCGCCTGTATCCCCTGACTCCATTTTGACCTTTACCTTGACCTAATTTTGGACTTAGACTTATTGAAAGGCCAAATTCTTGGTTAACCCAAATTGACCGTTTCTTCTAGCATTAATATGGCTTGCTACAAAGCTCTCATACTTGCATGGATGTTGTATATGACCACTCTGAACACATCTGTATCACCTGACTCCATTTTGACCTTCACCTTGACCTAATTTTGGACTTAGACTTATCGCCCCTTTAGTATTTTCACGATAAAGTTTTGTCTGGAGCGTATCTTCAAAACTATTTAACATATTGACTTGAAATATAAAATATAAATAGATGGCAACTTGGAGAAGTGCATTGACAAAGAACCATAACTCTGTCTGTATTAAATTTTTAATTATCTCCCCTTTAGTGTTTTTATATTCAAATTTTGCTCTGAGTATGTCTTCAAAACTATTTAACATATTGACTTGAAACTTGGAATATAAATAGATGGTAACTTGGAGAAGTGCATTGACCAAGCAATATAACTCTGTCTGTCTTAAACTTTTAATTATCTCCCCTTTAGTATTTTCAGAATAAAATTTCGACCGGAGTGTATCTTCAAAATTGTTTAAGATATTGCCTTAAAACTTGATATATAAATAGATGGTAGCTTGTAGAAGTGCATGGACCAAGAACCATAACTCTGTCTGTCTTACATTTTGAATTATCTCCCCTTCAGTATTTTCATGATAATTGTTTGTCCGGAGCGTATCTTCAAAAGTATTTAAAATATTGACTTCAAACTTGGTATATGAATAGGTGGCAACTTGGAGAAGTGCAGTGACAAAGAACCATAACATCATATCACCAGATCACACATGAAGTCAATCAAGGCACTGCTTTCAAATGTGGCATATTCGTTTACCATCATAAGTCCCTTATAGTTCAAAGCCATGTAACACTATCAAACATTTTAACTGAATAATGCCCCCAGATTGATTTAGCTTTTTATGGACATGGCTTTCACGGGGGCATAAGCGTTTATTGAACGCAGTCTTGTTATACATTATTTCATGCTCATTTTCTGCGTTTCTTCATGCGAGTAGTAAAGCAGCAATATCCGATAATTCGATGATTATAATTTTCCCGCTGCGAACAGTGAACCATGAATTTTCAAATTATGCAGAATGCACGTGCAAAACAAATGATTTTCGCAAGAAGTCTAAAAATGTTACATACACATTGTCCATCAATACCCACACCAGGAAAATACTAAACCGGAAGAATTACAGTAACAAACCGAACAAGAGAGGTTTGTAAAACATACACGTCTCATGACAGTAAATAGCCTAGTGTAGCTAAGGTCACCACGACCTTGATCTTTGACCTAAAAAAAGGTAGCAGCCTCTAGCAGATCTACATCTGATGATAAGCGACCTCTCGGTAAAGTTTTACAATCTAAGATCCTATATTTCTTATAGTGTGGACTATTGATTGTTGTGTGTTCAAAGGTCTGGTGAGTTTGACCTTTGATCCATTTGACCTTGAAATTGAGTCGGGCCGTTTTTGGAGGATGAATAATCTCCACTTAAAATAAATTTGAGAATCTTAGATTCACCCGATATGGAGTTATTGTAGGAAAACCATTCGGCATGTCGACCGACCGACTATTTGCACGTACTGCTATGTACTGTGTTGGTGTACATTTGATGAGTGTAGTACATGTGCGAGAGGTGTTCAACTTATTTATGAACAGAAAATGAACATCGATATTTTGTTACTCTAACAATGAAATAATAAAAACTTTTATATTGTGTAAAGTAGTGTATGGAGAAGTACATATACTATTCGCAAATTGCCAATGTGTTACGGTTCAATCATAATCAACATTGGAGTAGAGGGTGTTGTTATTTGCGTTTTGAAGGTCCAAAACTCCAAATAATTATGTTTACATTTTCCTTCTTTAATTGGTGGTTTAGTATCAAATAGGTATTGAATTGAATTGTCGCAAACGTCATTCGAACGTTTTTTGACGTAAAGTTAACAATCATTTCATGAGCCCAGTGGAGCTGCCAAATGTACCCGGGGTGCAGTAAATTACTGCCACCAACTATGGGTGAAATTTGTAAAAAGCATTCATGAGCACTGTTTTGTAGTTTTTTTGTATTCTCTATTGGTTGATTCTAAAGAAACAAATGATTAAAGTGTAAGGGACTTCACAATTTGGCTATTTTGTGACAATATTCGATATGACCCAAAAAAGGTTTTTTTTGTTATTTGGACAGCTGGATGGTATTGTGGCATTAAATTGAGGCATGTGATGTTTTCTGTGCTCAACTGTTTACAAGATCACTCACCGTAGGCGAACACTAGACTATCATCTTTCAACATTTACCAACATTGACAGCAAAAAAATAAAACACACCCTCTACAAGACTAAGTAATGTGTTTTCTTCAAAGTACGTTACATGACATATACCTCTAGACAGAGTATACATATATTTGATTTACTCGTACATCGTGTTTGTACGAACAAATTGGATGTTCATCTCTGTTCCAATATAAGTGCGGTACCTCTCGCATTATAAGTACGATTGGTAGCATACCGACAACATCGTTGAACAGTAATTAGGAAGATTATCCCATGCCATTTAATGAGCTCTCAATAATTTTGTTGTTTACCAAGGTAACCATTAATTAGAATTATACAACCAAAAACGTTCCATGCTTTTTAGTACTTTCAAATAAATAGTGATTAAATTATAATTAGTATTTTACTATCTTGGGTTTAGTAAGAATAAGTAAAATGTGAATTGAACTTAAGACAAGGTTAAGTTAATATATCAATATAGTTTGTTTTGGCAATGTGTGTTTGGCGCAGCGTAGACAGAACCGCTCACCATGCTATACTGGGTTGACTTTAAACCATATTTTAGTGCATGAACATCATTCGTATGGCGTGGAGAATAATGAGGTAAGCAAGTTTCTCGGTAAAATAGACAATTATGCATGGCTTTGGCAAATTCCATTGATGATGTGTGTGGCCTATTCCAATGCTTATAGATGGGTATCTTCATTTTCAAAGTAACGAGTGCAATTACTGAAATGTAGGATGTAGGGGATCTCTCGTATATAATTTATATTAATACTGTATATAAACGAGTTTTGGAACTTTTATTTAGCAAGCCTCTGACGAGCTTCATAATATTTCCTAAACGAGTTAATATAAATATATCAATAGTCAATGAGTGACGGATTCTTTATATGTATATATCAAATTACTTGCCTTATATACACGTTAGTATAGCGAGTACGTACGTATAATCGTATTACTAACGTGAGTAGTATAAGGCTATACTACATGGGTGTGTTTTCCAAATAAAAATGTGCGTCTTTTGCGGTTTTAGTGTCATATGACATAAAGAATCTAGGTAATTCAATTTATGAAAATATCAGAAACCTTCCGAGTTGATTTGACCTTTTATAAGCTTGCGTTTATGGACTGACAATTATAATGTTAATTGGAAATTACGTAGATGTACATAAGTTTGAACAAGCTATTGACATGCTGGGGCAAGGATTACGCAGTGGTGGTTATACACTTGGCTGTGTCCGGCTTTGGTATGTACCTAAGAAAGCCAAAAATGGCTGTGTCTGGCTGTGGTATGTACCTAAGAAAGCCAAGATTGGCTGTGTCCGGCTGTGGTGTCTACATAAGAAAGCCAGAAATGGCTGTGTCTGGCTGTGGTATGTACATACGAAAGCCAGAAATGACTGTATCCCGCTAAAGGTAGGTACTTCAGAAAGCATGAATGTGTTTTATTTGACTGTGATCGGTACCTCTGAAACAATAAAAGCCTTTTACCGGCTGTAGTGGGTAAATCAAAACCAGCTGTACCACATTGTGGTAGGTATCTCAGTATGTCAGCAATGTTTCTATCTGGCTGTGGTTGGTACCTCAGAAAGTCAGCTACATGTATATGAGTACTAGGTAGTATCAAAATGTCGACACCACATTTCTACAAGAGATCTTTTTGGAACTTTTTTATGTTGTTCTAGAGCACTTGGTGAAATGAATTCCGAAGAATTTGATAACAAATGATTTTATGTCCGTATGTTCGACCTATTCTAACGGCCAATACGATCAACATTACCTCTACCAATGTTCATGGTTGAATTATCTACTTGAAATCACTGCAATTTGCTTTTAATTGTATTGGATTGTTAAATCGGTCAACGAGCACATTGTCCGGTCAGAAAGCAAAATAGTGCTATTTAGCCACGCCTTACACAATGTGACAATCAATATTATTATACCTCACGGCGGCGTACTCCACACATATATCCATGTTTTTAGGTCGAGTTCTCTTTATCCAGTCTAGGTATTTGGTGCCGAAAAATATTCCAAGAATTAGGTGTGTCTAACACATCAATGCTTTTCGCTACAAATTTTCCTTTGGTTTGATTCGAGTAGTTTGTTTTCCGATCGGCGGACCAAGATGTTGGAAGTTGAATCCGTTAAATAGTCAGGTTTTTAACTTATTACACACGATTTGAGTACTTGGAAACAAAGAACATAGTCTTTAACTAATAATATTCATGCATTATACTATGAAATCGACTTATGTAGAGTTTACACCATGAAATTGAAAATAAGTTCGTACCCGTAACGATTCTTACCTAAATATATCTTCCAAGAATAGATTGTGGACGAAACAAGTTCAGGGTAATAAAATAAATAATACACAGCTTTGAGGGTGACTGTAAAAATGTCTTCGCCCTTGGGTAACAGTACTTACTTCATGCTAACACCCTCAAAGCTATGTGTTATTTATATATACTATAAGTTACAAAGAAAATTTAACACTCGGTTGTCTTATTTAGTCTCGGACGTGTCCTCTTTCTATAACTTATATCATGGATAGGGCAATTTACATTTATCTTAACTGAAAAGTTATAGTATTCGATGTGGTGGTAAGAGGTACGGCGTGCTGGTGATACTGTTGTTATTCGCTTGATTCGTTATAGAAAGAGAACGCAAACGCGAGGTTGCCTTATTTCGTCGAGGGCGGAGCCCGAGACTAAATTAGGAAACCGAGTGTTAAGTTTCTCTTTCTGGCTTATATCATTGGCTGTCAACTTGTATTGGGCGTGGCTTAATATCACATAACGGTACATTGTCCTCACTGACCGATTTAAAGTTGTGATATTAAGGGCACGGAGTATAACTTGGAGATTGAACATGTTTTTCAAGAAAATTACACCTTTTCTTCTTTCGGTTTGCAAGGTCATTGAAGTTTTGCATACTACAAGCTCATGAATGTGTTTTATAATCATCTCTTTGTAAAATATCGTTCATTATACTACTGACTAAGTCCCCGACAACAAACTTGGACTTTTAATGTCATTATAACTTTGATTGTGAACGAGCAAGATTTGCAATCCAATTGCTGTCATATGCTTCAACAAATTTTGAAATTTATTTGTGTCTAACCTCAAGTGCAAATGTAATATGATCATAATACAATGCCTATTTTATCCGAAAAAATATATTTGAAAGAAAAAAAAACATTTTTGAAACTTTACTTCACTATAGATTACACTCTATTACCTTAAAGTTGTAGACCCCAGTACGTACTTTTCAAGTACGGACATCACGGATTATTTTACGTATAACGTATAAACAATGGTACACTGCAAAATCATTGAATTTCGTTGGGATGAAAGTTCGTGGTTTTGGTAAACATGACCATTTCGATGGGACTTTAATTCGTGGAATTTGCATTTTAGGTAATAAGTACAAGGGTAAAGTTTATTGTTCGAATGAATTTGATTTCGAGGCTAAAGGTGAACCATTAAGTCCGAGAAATTTAATCGCCCACGAAAATTAATGATTTACAGTATGCGTGCGATAACTGTCAGTGTAGGATAATGTTATCCTGCACTGTAGTTATAAATGCACTCATTCCTTTGAAATTTAAATCCCACCCCTCGATTATAAGTAATAGAAAGAGAACGCAAACGCGAGGTTGCCTTATTTCGTCGAGGGCGGAGCCCGAGACTAAATAAGGAAACCGAGTTATAAGTTTCTCTTTCTGGCTTATATCATTGGCTGTCAAATTGTATTGAGTGTGACTAAATATCACATAACGGTACATTGTCCTCGCTGATCGATTCAAATTTCCAATACCACGTTGTGATATTCAGGGCACGGAGTACAACTTGGAGATTGTGCATGTTTTTCAAGAAAATTACACCTTTTCTTCTTTCGGTTTGCAAGGTCATTGCAGTTTTGCATGATACAAACTCATGAATGTGCTTTATAATCATTTCTTTGTAAGATTTCGGTCCTTATACTACTGACTAAGTCCCCAACAACAAACATGGACTTTTAATGTCATGTTTACTTTGATTGTGAACGGGCAAGATTTGTAATCCAATTGCTGTCATATGCGTCAACAAATTTTGAAATTTATTTGTGTCTAACCTCAAGTGCAAATGTAATATGATCATAATACAATGCCTATTTTATCCGAAAAAATATATTTGAAAGAAAAAAAAACATTTTTGAAACTTTACTTCACTATAGATTACACTCTATTACCTTAAAATTGTAGACCCCAGTAAGTACTTTTCAAGCACTGACATCACGGATTATTTTACAGTTAACGTATTAACAGTGGTACACTGCAAAATCATTGAATTTCGTTGGGATGAAATTTCGTGGTTTTGGTAAATATGACCATTTCGATGGGACTTTAATTCGTGGATTTTGCATTTCAGGTAATAAATACAAGGGTAAAGTTTATTGTTCGAATGGATTTGATTTCGAGGTTGAAGGTGAACAATAAAGTCCGAGAAATTTAATCGCCCACGAAAAATAATGATTTACAGTATGCGTGCGACAACTTTCAGTGCAGGATAATATTATCATGCACTGCAGTTATTGCACTCATTCCTTTGAAATTTAAGTCCCACCCCTCGATTATCATTGGATTTAGCGCCACCCCTTCAGTTAACATCACGTAGCTATGATATAATTGGATTTAGCGCCACCCCTTCAGTTAACATCACGTAGCCATGATATAATCATATATACTACCCAAAATTAGATATAGGTCAAGATGCATCCTGTGTATCATTGTTGTCTGATACAATGTATGATAGAACATGTTTATAATGTATTTAAATTCAGCTTCGATATTTCCTGTAACTATCTAACACATAAAATAAAGGCAATAACGAATAATTGAAGAGTAACGATTGCTTTGACATGGTAGGTTGATATGGAGTGAGAATAGAACATATTTGAAAGGATCTGTTTTAAGGGATAATTGTTGGTCAATATTGAATTTAAGTAATTTGCTTAGTGTCCATATTACATGCAACAGATTGGCATTGCCTTCGCATACTGGTAATAAGCATTCAGTTCAGTGCTGCATGATTCTGACCCATTCCTCTAGCGTGTAGTGTATTGTGTATGTGTATTGTAATTATTTAAACCTCTCGGTCAAGGATAACCCATGAAAGTGCAAGCACTTATTTCCAATGGGGTCCTGTGTTTTTGCTGAAGGGACAGCAGGTGGAAGAGATAGTGGTGTGATACAAGGTATCCGGGCGAGATGCCCTAGCTCTTTCCGAAGAGACACCTTGGTTCTTTAACGTGCCCGGTGTATAGCACCGATACACGCGAGACTACCTCTGGGTTGCTAACCAGTTCATCTCTAGTTAGGTGGGAAACACAGAAAAGCGTTTCAGAAATGATCAAGTGCCCCGGCCGAGGATCGAACCCGAGACCTCTCGATCAGCAGTGAAGCAGGCTATCCGCTCGACCACCGTACCACCGTACAAGCATAGCTTCTTTAAGCTGTAAAGTTGATGAAGACTGTTCTGGAATAACTAATACTGTAAACCTAGAAACATTTGCAGATACAAACTTTCGCGTTTTGCCGATCGTCGACAAATTCGCGGTGACAAACTTCCGCGTTTTTAAGTCTCCCGCGAATTCCGCGAAACTAAGTCGCATAGTGACAAAATTATTGATATAATAACCTGTCACAAACAATGCTCGTATCGAATATAATTGCTTCTTAAGTATAGTTCTCATCTTTGTTAAACCCTCTCAAACTCTTTATGATGTAGAAAGTTTCCTATTGTATTGTTTACAAAAATTGTTAACTACGCCGGTAAAATGTAATATGACATAATAAACAACGCGTTTTACACGCATTTACATCTTTTATTGAGTGTATTATTTAACACGTTATCAAGAAACAAATTAAAGTGTTTTCAGTATTGTACCAGGATCATAAGACGTTAACGCTGTGCCAAATTCGACACTAGTGCCCGCCAAAATTACGAGTGTAATTCCAAAATAGTTCATTGTTACTCGCTTATCAAAATAGTTGCTTTAAAATTTAGTAACGTAACTCGAAATTAGTAGTAGCCGTTTTGTTACTAAGCTTCTAAGCTCTTAAACTATCCTTCTTAAGCGCTGGTATTCGAATGAAGAAATTGTCGCTTCGTCCCTCGTTTTTATACTAGCACTGTTTACTAGATTGGTCTGAGCAAAACAATGTCTCTCCTTGATTTTTGCCCGATTAATGACGTTTATGCGCCATTTAGAACGTGACGTCGACCTTTGATGTGTGTTTCGTGAAATAATTCATACAATTTCACACCTTAAATGTGAACACCATCTTGATTGATTGATATTGCGCAACAAGCGAATTTCTCGGTATAGAGCACAAAACGATTATAATAGCTGATGATTCAACATAAACGGTGAGTAAAATATAAGTTGTTGAAAAATATTTTTGTGTATGTAAAATTTAAATTTCAAAGAATTTATAAAGTAATAATTTCGCACAATCAAAAAATGGTGATTTAAAACATAAGAAACGAAATCGTGTTTTGTCAGTAGATTTACCATGGTCCACTGAAGAATATCAGCAACATCAAATCACCGCGATCATTACTGATTTTATAGTAGACTAATTTATCATATTATTCCTCATCAATCCTCGCAAAAATGTGAGATTTTGTTTATTAATACTCGTCCTTTTGCTGTTTTTTTAATTATACAAGAAATTCAATTCATCGTATTACATTACGCTTTACACAATCTCACGTATTTATTCGATGCATCAAGTGGTTTGCGCAATTATGGTGTTAATTAAACGTCTTAATTGTTTTATCTGGTCCTTTTTATTATTATTTATATAATTACTGTACTCATATATGTATATGGATATATAAGAGAAAACCATTAAAATTAGATGAAAAATTAGATTAGATCATAAAAGGCTTATTCAGAAAAGGATATACACCTATAACATTTCATATTTTGACAAAATAGCACTTTTTATACGGTCTTATAAACGTCGTACCAAAATGATGAATTTCCTTCAAAAGCGAGAAACTACAAACCGCGAACGCCGCGAACTTAAATCGCGCGAAATAGTTTCTAGGTTTACAGTAATACTGCTAAATTACTGCATGAACCATGTCCCAGGTGTTCTCGATAGGATTCACATCCGCGGATCGAGCAGGCCAGTCCAAACGAACGGCTGATGAATAATGTAGGTATGAATTGGTCACACGAGCCCTATGTGGAAGAGCATAATCGTCCATATATGAAATCGGGGGCAATATCTCCAGCATTCGGGCAGACATAAGGGTTAAAGATGTCATTGATGGACATAACATACGTTATTGAGCCGTTTCCAAAGAAGTGGAGGTCTTTAATTGATAGTTGTTAAAAACAAACAGCTGTTTATTTGTATAAGTTATGTATACAATGTTCATTGTATGAATTGTCAATGTTTTAGTTCAGACAACGCAATTGTTTTCAAGGCACAATGAGTTTTAACCCACAGGTCGTAAAATATTTATGTCATGCAATTTAGACCCTTTATTTAAATTGAAATTATTTAGATATAGTTCATCATTGAAACTTAAACCATTTTATTGACAAAAAAAGGCAAACTCAAAGAGAATGCTATGTTCTAAACTAACTGGAGCTGCTAATGGCACCCTGGATGCAGTTAATTACTGCCACCAACTATGGGGGAATTGGTAAAAAGCATTGATGGGTACTGCTTTGCAGTTATTTTATTCTCCATTGGGTGGTTCAATATAACAAACGATTGAAGTGTAAGGAACTTCACAATTTGGCCCTAGTAGGGCAATATTCGATATGAACTAAAAAAACATATTTTTGTTATTTGGACAATTCGTCGCCCTATTGACTGAATGTCCAACTTTACTTTCAGGCTTCGGAAAATTGCATTTGTATTATTGAATGATGTGACAATAAGTAAGGATGAACTTTTAATTACCGCTCGATCTAGCCGTGTCTCTTTTTATATGTTCTTTGCGTCGTCTGCTACTGAGCGAACCAACAAACAACTAGAGTCCAGACCAAGTGCCAGCTATTGCTTAAGACAAACAGTATGCTCAAGTATATGTTTAATAATACGCCATCTTGAGTAGTTGTTGATGAACATCTTCTTGAGTGACTGAAGAGACCAATCCATAGTTGAATCGCCACTACGTCTGTGTGTTCCCGGCAAGCCTTAATGGCACAATGAATAAATCCTTGAAACATTGACCTCTTTTTCTTGAACCAAAGGCTAGCAGGCCGAAGAGAAGATTTTTAGGAATGCGTCCGTCTTCCATCCTTTACACATGATCAATCTCTTACAGTCTCTTTCACAGAATGAAGTAGTTAACGAAGTTGGTGACCTTGTTCTGCCATGTGGTACCAAGGACTGCATTTACGCATCTCATGTGGAGATTTGGAGATTCCTTTCTTGTTAGGAGAATGTAGTCGACGCTTCACTCCCTACAGCATATAGTACCGAGAACGCATGCTCTGTAGAAGGAAGTTCATCTTGAAAGAGATTATCAGATGTCTCCTTTCAGAGGCTCTCTTGTCAGTTTCGATGTGGCTGTGAATGCTATGCCAATCTCATTGTTGAGTTATACATACAGTGAGAGAGTGTCTGTTTTAGCCAGTTGAGCCTAGGTACTGGAACTGGTGGACGACCTCCAGCGATGTGTCTTGGATTGAGATACTGCGTGGCATGGTTGATGGTTGTCCCATGGCTTGGGTTTTCTTCTGGCTGGTGATGAGGCCGAACAGATCACAAACACCAACAAACCTAGTCTTTTGATACCATGTTCTTGATGTGACCCTATGGCTGCCTCATCAGCGAACAACATGTCGCTGATTCGGACTTACATTGTCTTGATCTTGGAGCGGAAACTGACAATGTTAAAGAGACGACCATCATATATTGAGTACACGTATATGATATCGGTCATGCTTCGGGAAAAGGGCAATAAAATGCCGAAGAGGGTTGGTGCCAGCATACAGCCTTGTTTCACACCACACCTCACGCCGTCAAACTGTATGGTACTCATTATGTCATCATGGACCGATCTTATGATGCTGAGGAGCTTTTTATGGACAACCTGTCAATGGAAGTATCTTGAACAGGAGAGCTCTGTGTTTATGAGATCGAATGCATTGTTCAGGTCTATGGAGGCAAGCGACAGTGGTTGGTTTTGCTCTCTATATTTCTGATGTAGCTAGCGTAAGGAGAAGATCATATGAACTGTTGATTTCCATGATAGCTGCCACAATCAATGTGGTCCCATTTGTTCTTGAAGATAGTGAAAATATTGGCATTGGGGCACAGTATTATAGACACTAGAAGTTTGGATTGTTTCTTTCTGCTTTATCATTTAATTTCGTTTTGTGTTAGATTTTTGCAATAATTATGTTCGTGTTCGACTTGTCAAGATAAATACGTTCTATGAACATTTAACTTCGCATACAGACTGTACGTATGTTGTTTATTTGAAATGATAGGTTTAGATAGCTAGATCTAGAAAAATGTTGGTATTAAAATCTTAACTCAGCTGATATATCATGTAATCCATACGAAAGTATAGGAAAAACTGGTAAATACTACATAGCAATAAATGACATAAATAAAAAATATAATTCCAAAATGATGTAACTCGATCTGTCACTTTGGAATTGATCTGATATCACTTGAAACTTAATTTTCGTCATTTTCGTTTTTCTAATTTATTAAATAAATTGACAACTATACACAATATCAGAGCAAAATTCTGCATATATGCTATTTACGTTAAGAATAAAATATATTTTAAATCCCAGACAAATCCGTTAATTAACAAAAATGTTATATGCTTTAAAAACTTTAAATCACATTTTCTGAAAACTATAAAAATGCAAGTTACGTCATTCTGGAAATGTTGGACATAATTGTGCCATTAAATTATGGTATCTGATGTTTTCTGTGCTCAACTGTTTACATGAAACAGTCACAGTAGGCGAACACTAAAATTACATCTTTCAACATTTACCTCTGGGTGAATTATTACATGGCTTAATTTGACGTAAATAGTGCAGGTGTGTCTGTAGCGAGAAACGAGTTTCTATTTTTGTGCGCCTCGACAAGCGATCTTATTTGCCTCTGCTGGAAGACAAGAAGAAAGTGAATGCTTACTGTCATTTAATGCGGGCGTTTACAACAGCCTATGGCCAAATGAGCAACTTTGTGTATTGATAATTGATAAATGTTTCTTTAAAACCCCACAAATTTAATAATAATACACATGAGAAAGCTTTCTGTTTGATTAGTATGAACTAAAACAGTCGAAGACTATTTTGAATAGAGACCGATGTCTCGTAACAAATAAATACTATTCCTAAAAAGTAACATAATTCAGTGAAGGTACTTTGATTCCTTTATCTTGATACTATGCTGGAAGATTTATTGGTGTCTGACCTGTTCAGTTATTTCACACAATTGTTACGCGCACCGTAAATAGTTTTCATGACAGACTACACATTTTGCAAGAATTAATTTTTCCCTCTCGCCAACCCTTTTAGCTATATGTTTACCAAGTGTGCTCTTCTTTGAATTATATAATTGTATGTCATAAGAAGGAACCGATTTGGTTCGTATAATTTGATGTTTTTACAGTTAACCAACGTCCGAGTAAAGCCCCGTTTCCATGAAGCGAAATACCAGCGTTTTCAACCAGCGAAAAAATATAATTCGCTTCAGTCTATATTGCATGTTGTCGTTTCCACTGACGCGTTTTTCGGCGCGTAAAATATTTTACGCATGACCGTGCGTAAAAAATTCGCTTCGGGTAGCGAATTTTTTTCGCTAGGACGCGCGTAAAATGATATTTTAGGTATAAAGTGACGTGATCTCCTTGATTTTATCGACGGCGCTCATATTAAATTACCTGAATTTAGGTTGACAGTATTAGGAGAAGCTGTTAGAAGAATCCCTGGCTTTTTCGGGAATATCTTTTTTTTGGTCTGACCAAAAAACAAGCACCGTGTTTTCCACCTCCTGATCTTTAAAATGAGGTAGCTAAACATGCTACAGCGTCATTTTTACAACCTGGAAGAAGCATTTTGATGTAAAATATCAATAAAAGCTATGCGTTTATGTCCAGAATACGCGTCTGTTTTCAGCTTCATAGAAACAGTTTTTTCAGCGCGTAATCGGCACGTAATACGCACCATGGAAACCCGGATTTACTGATTTTTTTTTTACATTTCTAAACTTTTTATGTCGGTTAGCGCCCGGATAATATTTTCGCAATTATATATAATTTGGCTTTATTGCTGTTTCCCAGGACAATCCATACCATTTTATAGTTTTGGTATTTGATTAATAGGGGATTAAATAGCCAGCGAAGCTGGCTATGGAAATACCCATACCAATAATGTCCACGTGCGTATCTTCGTCGAGTCTCTGCAGGTACTAATGCTTTCAGAAAAAGTTATTTTCCCCCCCCCCTATCATTTTCTTTCGAATTATAACCATCCTTAAAATATTCAATAAATAAAACAAACTATTTAAATAAGCAAAGGGAAGTAGGAAATACGTTATTGTACTGGAAACACGGCGCCAATACAAGACGTGATGTTCATGACGTCACAAATAACAGGAAATGACGTCATACCAAAACTACGCCAAAAAGACTCATGACGTTACGTTGCGCATAACAAATCAGTATAATATAGGTAAAACTCCAGGTTAGGGATGCCTTCACTTATTCCAAACATAAACAACAGATACATAGCCAATCTAAAATTTTGAATAATTATTATTTCTGGTCTTAAATTTAAAGAGGAAAAGTGATCAGTTGCTGATCAATAACTATCTTTGTATATTGTATAACATCTAAATTCAGCTCATATTTAGTCAGTTTCTATCGGAAACATAGCTTAGCAGATATTCAATGTGTATTTAATTCCTCATTTAGGCGGCGCCTTAGTTCATATTAGCCAGTTGGCTACATAGTTATATTTAAAGTTCTTGGATACACTTATTAACGTTTACCTTTGCGACTGGTTGCTGTAACCGAGGACCATCCACTATCGTACTTTATTATTAGCTTTCAATGGATTATGGTGATTTTCAGTGAAAATAACAATGACAAATAACAGTGAAATTACCGTTTTGTTATTTTCACTGGTATGGAGCTGGTTCCAGTATCGTGTAGAAAACGAAACGCAACGTCAACAGCGCAGGGATTCAAAATATGCGTTACGTCATTGTGACGTCATAGTTGCCACGTCGTGACGTTCTAATTTCAACGTATTTTTTTCCAATTTAGCCAATTACTGTACCGTTTTACGAGAAAATGAAGCAAATAATAAACAGAAAATTTGTTGAATTGGTGAAAGATCATTTATTTCACTCGTGATAACAGAAAATTATATTTTATATAAATTATATTTCCTACGCCACTCGTGAAAATACTGATTTATGTGATCACTCGGTGAAATAAAATTCGATCTGACACCAAAATCAACAAATATCCTCTTTATATTTTTGGAAGTTAGTTTAGCCAGTTGATATGATTTCGGGCTTGTCAAATTTATAGTTTTGAGGCAGTCCATATATTAATAAAATAATAGCCAGTTCCCAAGTTAATAGTTGTGGGGTATCTAGTTCATAGCTAAATTAGCGACTTTAGTTGATAGCAAGTTTATTTTATTTAGGTTTTGCCTGTATCAGTTTGAGGCAGACTATAATGATTACATACCGAGCCATGTCATATAACAATGCCAACCAAATAAATAATATGTTTAACCTTCAAATTCGTCATGTTGTTTCTTGGCAACAAAACACTTGTAAATAATGACCATTCTGATCAGTTCATGTTGTTTTCCTGACTCAGAGTTATATATTTTGTATGCACCCGTGCAGGGAGATGCACCTCATGCACAAAGTCATGTCTACTCATGCTCGGATGATTAGAAATGCATGTACATCTGAATATACCTAGGTACAAAAGATTTTCCTAGAGTATGTTTTTCAAAAGAGTATTCTGAAATAACTGCAGGTTATTGGTCGCGCAAAATGTGTCTTCTACGTTTTACTTGGAACCAGGTACTTATTTTTTTAAGTTGATCGACAAAAGTTGCATTAATTCATGTTCAATACAGCTGATTAGCACCCAATTCAAATCATTATAACTTTTTCGAACATTAAAAATTTTGTAAATACGTTAAAAAGTATTTCCTGTAATAAAATTCTTCAAAACAATGCAATTAAATGCTTCGAAGACATATGCAGTTGGGTGATCATTAATATTAGATAACTTTAATAACTTTGTCGAATTTAATGATATATAAGTAGTTCTACTCATATTTTAAAGCTAACGAGCTCATGTTTTTATAAGCTATGCATACTAATAATAGTATGCATTAGAAATTCAAGTTATGTCAATCAGGTCATCGGTGATATCGTACATTTTCAGTGATGCCAAGAATTGGTTCTTCGACCACATTGATTTGCCCTCTTCTCTTACTTACTTACTCATCTTCGCCCATGGGTGGGCATAGGGCCGTCACCACTGTCCACCAGTCTTGTGCGTTTCTCTTTTCTTTGCCTCGCCCAAAGATAGCCTGACAGGTCGCAGCTCAGCCTGACAGGTCGCAGCTCAGCATCAAGAGTTCTTATCCAAGTCAGTAATGGTCGACCTCGCTTTCGTTTGCCTTGAGGATTCCGGTCGAAATTTTGGCGGGTAGTGTTTGAGTCCTCTCTTCCAAGAATAGGTCCAATCCATTGCCACTTTCTCTCTTTGATGTTTACCATGACTTGCTTCTGTTTCGTCTTCCATCAGAGCTCTACCTTTGAAGTCCTTTCCGGCCATCTAATTTTCAAGATTCGACGGAGGCAATTGTTGATGAAGACTTCGAGCTTATGACTTGTTCAATTTTCTTGGACTGCTTCCATGTCTCAGACCAGTAGAGTACGATATGCTTTATGTTATGTTAGAATTGATTGAACAACTGTGCTTTTCCAGATGTTGGATTGGGCTATGAAGGCTCCTGTCGCTTAACCAATCCTGATATTTACATCTTCATCTGAGCCTCCTGTTTTGTTCACCATGCTGCCAAGATATACGAAACTCCTCACGTCGTCGATTTGCTGATTATCAAGCGTAAGCTGAACTTCATTTCTTTGGTTGATTCTCATGCTCTTAGCTTTCTTGCCGTTGATTGGGAGCCCTGTTTTCTTGGCCGTGAGGTCTAGGTTCTGTGTCCTTGCGTAAATTGTGGGTGAGTATGTGGCAGGAGAGCGATATCATCGGCGAAGTCAAGATCGTCTAATCTCTTTGTATAGGTCCAGTGTAGCCCTCTTGGTTCTCTGGTCAAGGTCTGCATGGTCCGACTAAGTCAACCACTAGCTAGATGTTCAGCGGAGACAATCCTGACGTACACCTGTTCAGACAGTGAAGCGGAGAGGTATGTGCTGTGGAGCACATGGCGGATTGTATCTTGATATAGGCTTCGGATAATGTTGATGACTTCTCTGGGACACCATAGTGTCTTCCAGATTGTTGCTCGATCTATATTGTCGAATATTTTGCAGAAGTCGATGATGTTTATGTATAAGGGCGACGCCATTCAATTGATTGTTTCTTTGCGCTGCCATCTGATCTGTCCACGATCTGCCTTGGCGGAACCCTGCCTGTTCATCCCTCGTGATTGTGTCGATGGCATGCTTGATACGTTTCAGGATTATCCTTGTCAAAACAGGATGCCCCTCCAGTCATTACAGTGCCCTAGATCTTCTTTCTTTGGCAGTTTGACGAGGAGAACTGTCCTCCCTTTTGTTGGTAATTCTTCTATTTCCTTTCACATATGTCATGTACATGTAGTAGTCTTATTCGTAGATTGGCTGTAGTTTGTCTATCGGCTTTTAGGGCTTCTGGTGGGATCCCACCAAGGCCTGGTGATTTGCCATTATTTTTAAGCCTCCCTTCTGCATCCATGCGTCCTTGGTGAAAGGTTCAGTATCGATGTCCAGCTCATCTGTCGGGGCGGTATCAACTGGTGTGTCGCTGAGGAGTTCAATGAAGTGTTCCCTCCACCTTTCCAGTTGTTCGTCTGATTTCGTCAGTGTCCTACCATCATTAGACTTGAAAGGCGTGTCTATAGCGCTTCTCTTCCCAGATACAGGGTGATCATTAATATATGGTAATATAAATAACTTGAATAACTTTGTCAGATTTAATCATAGAGTAGTGGTTTGACCCTTATTTCAAAGCTAATGAACCCAAGTTTTTATAAGATGCGGAATATGAATACATGCTACGTGAACTTGATGTCAATAACGTCACCGATAAAACCAT
The DNA here is from genome assembly GCA_963678985.1 of Spisula subtruncata. NCBI lineage: Eukaryota > Metazoa > Mollusca > Bivalvia > Venerida > Mactridae > Spisula > Spisula subtruncata. The sequence goes on from OY787661.1 coordinate 26,396,129, forward strand.
GCATTTTCATTGATTCCAGGAAATGTTGCGATCTGGAATCATTTTGCTGAAGATCGCATTTGAATTTGACCTCTAAACTCACCACACTAAAACCCTTTGGATTTCTGATTATGTGAATGCCTGAAGGAAGGAGCGAGTAATACAAAACCAGTATATTTACTTGATTTGAAAACTACAATGCAATGTGAAATTGGACGCATCAATCTGTAAAATGCAAGGAATGGACGGTATCGACCCGGCAAGAGCTTACGACGCGGAGCTGAAGAATGTTATACGGATTGCGACTTGGAATGTGAGAACACTCTACGAAGCTGGACGGACCGCACAGGTAGGTAGAGAAATGGCAAAGTAACATCTGGATATTCTCGGGATGAGCGAATTGCCACGGACAGGTTCAGGAAGACTCTGTTGCTTCTGGTCAGACACGTTTCTATTCTGGACTAGAGGAAGGTAGTTCTCAGGAACATGGGGTGGGGTTTTTCATCGGCAAGAGAACATATAAGTACCTTATGGAATGGGAAGAAATCAGACATCAAGAGATACCGACGTTATGATACATCAAATCTAACTTCAAGGGGGCCAGGACTTTGCAGTTTTTGTCTCAAACAGGTTTCAGGCCCTTGCCCATATGGATACGGAGCAATAATCAATAGATAAGAAATGGAACATTGTAAAGGACGCTGTGAAGACTACCTGTGAAGAAATTCTCGGATACACGGCTAGATAATACAAGAACTGATTGTCAGAAGATACTGTTTGGCTGATTGGGGAGAAAAGAGCACCCAATCACAGACTCATACAAGCGAAGACCTGAGCACAAAAGTTAAACGTGCAGACAGAGTATAGGACGAACCAGCGAGAGGTTAAGGGAAGCATACGGAAGGACAATAGAAGACAAAGGAGACGTAAATAGTTTGTACAGTATCAGCAAACAACTACAGGGTGATTATTAATATATGGAAACATAAATAACTTTAATAACTTTGTCAGTTTTTAAGATAAAAATTGTTGTCATATGCCATTGTTTAACATATAAATGTAAGTTTTATTCAGGACATAAATCATTTTCAAATGTTACATAATTTTATCTCAGCAGATGTTTGAAGCGTTTTCCTTAATTCTGAAAAAAACGGCCAAAATCGGCAGCAAATGACGTCGTTAAGTAGTCTAGGTTTTTCTACGGGGTTAGGGGAGGTAACCCTACGCCCAACCCTCCTCCTTTCTCATCATAGGCTTGGGTCCAACTATTAATAATAAAGTGACGTCTTGAATTTTTAGATACTTGTTAGTGGGATCTGCGAAGAACTACCTTTTGACGATGTTGTATAACAGCGAAGTCAAAGGTATAATATCAGTGGTCTCAGCTCTTACCATTGGGCCCTACAGAAAAGACCGAAGCAGTCCGATTGTCAAAATATAACAAAATTGTTGCCGTTGTCAATCTACTGAAAGATTGGGACCAGTAACCAGTTTTTACGGAAAGCCAAATGAAAGCTTAGTCATAAGTAAGTTCACATTTTTACACGCATCGTATTACTAATAATTTGATAACATGTTTAAATTTTACAATTTTCTTTTCTCTGCAAAATACGCAGTCATGGCAACCTAATTAGCATAATTTATGTGGCAATAATTCATTAAAGCACAATGACGTCATACCACATTACATACACTCAAAGTACTGACAGCGCTGGTGGGACGATGCTTTTGAAAAGGATGAAGTGCATCAATGTACTTCTACATAATTATAAGGTTTGTTGTATGAGGTAATGTTCATCGAGAGAGTATGTTAATGAATTTTAATGAGTGGTAAACAGAGTAGTCATTACCTAATCAAGCACGGAGATGTAACTTTTGACACGCGTCCTGGACCAGCACTAACCACTGTTCCATGGAGCCATAGGTGAAACATGTCACAGGCAATAAACGTTGGCTAGTTTTTATAGTAGAAACATTTTTATAGAGTATTGGAAAGAAGTGTGTGATCAGAATTATGACAACTAGTGCTGCATTATTCTTGGGGAAACATTCATGAGGAAGGTTTTTTTACACAAAACGCATGCCTCCTGCAGCTTTTGCAGATAAATGCACTTAGACAGCTGCCAATACCATTGCATTATATTTGCCATTTTCAAAAACAGCGTCCGAACAGTGCTGTCAGTACTTTGATATTTTGGCATGAAGATGAAAGCGGTTAGAGTGATTTTGGGGAATTGGTGAATTGGCAGTCAGTCAATTCTGATAGGATTAGAAAATGGTATTATAACTAATGTCTAAGGGCTTCGCCCCAGGTCAAAGACAGAACATTTACTTGATTTTAAAAATTGTGAATTTTGAAGCATCAGTGGTGTAACATCCAAATACTTTTTTAATTTGCAGCGTAATTTAGTGTTCCTTTTGCAGTTTTGCAGAATTTAGGGGAACGCTCTTAACATCTGCTGTGAAAAAAGTACCAAACATTTGGAATTATTTATGTAGGGTTAACGCATGCTTTTTCGTGCTATTACATCAGCAGAGTCCCGAGGGACGGTTGGTACCCAAGCCCGCCAGGGCGAGGGCACCAACACTCCCGAGGGACTCTGCAGATGTAATAGCACGAAAAAGCATGCGTAAACGCTATTATAGCATAAAAACAACACTTTATTAGTATGTTTTTCAAAATAATTACATTTTGGCGGGACATTTTGGGCGACGTTGGGAAAACAAACGCGACGTCGCTTAGCAAACGTTACGTCATATGCCATTCTGATCACCTCGGTTTTTATCCAATGGAAAATACCTCTGACATAACAAGGCGACATTTTGAACTACTTTCAGTCACATGATTCGAAAATGGCAGCTCCCCCAGTTACGTTTATACAACATGTTCACGAACATACGGCAACAAATATGTTAAATTTTAAATTTGAGAAAGAGGACGACAGCTGCTAAATACTAGAATTGAAAACAAGAATACAATTATAGTGGTATAAACTAGGAATGAACGCCACGAAATAAAAGTTCGCACAACGTCACGTTTACGTTGACGCCAAATAAACGTAATATCATTATGACGTCATGTGATAAACAAGACGTAAATTTCATTCATAATCCGTGCTAGATATTAGTTTTCTACAAAGCTATTTGACATTTTCTTCGCGATACGTCCTGCTTATGCCGTAGGAATAAGAAAATTGATCAGAACATATAAAATAACCATCGTATTGATGGATACATAACGTGTTATTTTCACGCGGATGTAGCTGACTTTAGTTGTGAGGGCGAAGTTCCGGCGAACGATATTGGTGTATTTCTACACTTATTTACGAGGTGTATTTACCGGAGACAAACGGAAATGGCCGAGCTTTTACGATTGGTCATATGCAAGTTTTTGTTATGAGCGTCGACTTCCGGTATCGCCAAATACCAAGAAAACAGTGACATTGGAGGTTTGTTTACGTTTATTATTTTACTATTATAGAAAATTGATTAGTAGTTACTATTAGAATGTGAATTAGAGTTCATACAACGCTGTAAATCCTTTATTTTCGTCGGCTGGGTCCTGAAAGGAGTATACTAAAAAACTGAACATCAACAGCGCGTGCGCGCGAGATTCTTTACAATAACGTACCTTTTATCCCGTTTAAGAATGAGCAGAATCACCGTTTTTATGCTATAATGGCTTATAAAACTTAAATGTTTATGTAGGCGTGACACAAAATATATTATATTATCTAAAAACTAACTGAAGTTATTTATGTTACCATAATATGAATGATCACCCTGTATGTCGCCGATGTTCATTTTTTATTTGATGTTGGCTTAAATGTCAGACGCCCATGGGATCGAACCTGTGACATTCCCGCAATCGAAGCAGATGCAATACTACTAGAATAACAAGGCGACGGTACATTGATGCTGAAAACTCTTCCTTCCTTTCGATCGTTTATAACGTTGCAAAATTTGGTAGTGTCGGGCGAACGATCACCATGCTCTAGTGAGTAATAATATTCTGGAAATAGGGTATAACTCTTTAATGAACTGTATCTGATTCCTTGTAGCATTATCACGTAATAGCACATCTGTTATCTTTCCACAAACTAATAAGAAAACTATGATATTTTAGCAGTACTAATTGATAATTATAATTGGTAATTATCAGGTTATTTAAAGATTGTTACTCGTCTGAATTCAATTAAACTTTTGGAGAAAAATAAACACGTGATTGAAAACAAGATTAAAGCTGGGTTTGATACATTTCTAATAGTGTTACATCAATACCTTGAGAATATCAGACATAACTGGATCGCCTACTTTAGTTTGGTTTATTCTATTTTAAGCAAAACTCTAATCAAAACGTTCCAGTGCTTAAAAGTAAAAAATAAACCCCTTTCAAGTATTAAATGCAATAATTGGAGAATGCGTTCTATAATCCCATCTCATGTTACAGCAGCATAATGGTAACTTTCCTTGTAATTGTACACAAACCTGATCCATCAAAGTATTTGTCATATTAACAAGACCATTCAGCGACCTGATCAATACCCCTTGTTAGCATGTTCACAGCGCGGAGGGAATTGGACAGAAGGTGTAGAAATATAGGGGTTGCATGGAGGCACAATATATAATAAATGTCTAAAGTAAAGTAAATAATTTCATTCTTAAATTATATCAACCTTTTTGATAGGTTTAATTTCCATTTTAGAAATCAAGATGAACTTTTTGATATTGATATACGTTTCATTGACATTGTGCTAGTTTTATATGATCCTGACTGAGTCAATTATGGTTACCCAATACACAAAAGAATAACATTAGTATGAGCCGTTCTCCAGGAAAACTAGATAGTTTGGCATCATCTCATTTCAATATGAAACAAGGCCAAAATAAGAAAAAACATATTTATTGATTTTATTTCAAGTTGTTTACCCAACGCAAAATGTAGTACTATATCGTAGCTTTACATTTCTCGTGGATTATACCGAAATAACAGACTTCGTTCCTATGGTGAACAATTGCGTAATGACCCAGTGATTATAAATGTGTTCTCATACTCAGTACTCTATATTCAAACTGCATAAAATCCAGCACCAATTGTAACAAATAATCTAACTAAGAAAATGAAGCCTCATAGTATATAATATACTTCCATTTAGTAAACAAGAGAGCCCAAAGGCCCGTAGGTCGCTCACCTGTCTAAATGCACCTATAGATGGTGACCTAAGAAATCATTTACACGTTCTAAGTAAGAATAGATGATGCTACATATCAAATATCAAAGCTCTAGGCATTGTAGTATAAGATAAGAAGTATAGAATGAGATGTTCCCTATATAAGTCTATGAGAAATTGACGGCACACTTGCGGGACCAATTTTCACACCAGGGCACTGTTTTATCAAAAAATTTACGCTAGCGTAAACGTAAGATTTCCTAAAATATTGCGTACGTCGATAATATTTGCGTAAATGCGTTTTACAAAGATATTTTAGTTCACATTCTGTCGTAAGTTTTAGCTTATTTCTACGCCAAGGCTAGGCAACCCTAAATGGTAAATATGAACGTAAGTGAAGAGTTTTAAACACGCACTGATGATTTTTGACCGTCGCATGTTATTTTAGACCGTCGTTTGTTGTTTTAGACCGTCACTTGTTGTTTTAGGCGTGATTAATCATCAAATCTTGACGCATATTTATTCATTCTGGTATAAGTCTAACGCGATATTCTGCAATGTCAATATGAACAGAAATCACTGACCATTACATCGATTTAGGGAGAGCGGAAGTGTATTTTACCTGCTCACTTCTATTCATCAAGTAAATTAAAATAACGGTAAAGCTTTCCCACATTGAGATGAGCCTGACCTATTGATTAGCATAATTTAACAGTCGATATATTGTCTACGTTTACGACACCGAGTGTTTGTTTTCATAATCGGGGAGTACGAAGACGCTCAAGATGTAATACAAACACAAATCTGAAATACCGATATTGCACGATTTGCTGGCAGAAATTGATATAATCAGAGCAAAAATCTTGTAATATATTCTTGCATAAAGGTCAGGTTCAGGTCACAATAACCAAGCTATACACATTCAAAAAAAGATAATCCCTTTTCCAATATCCTTATATGTTGTTGTACCTGATCTGCCTGTTTACTTTAAGTGGCACAGGTCCCAATACCGCGTTAGAGTTATACACGTTATATTTGTTATATTGGTTATATTGTGTCCCGAATTACGATCAATCTTCAATATTTTTTGCGTAAATGTATGCGAGTACTTGCGATCGTTTAGTAAAACACACTTACGAGTTTGCGTAAGGTAGATATCTATCTTTGCGTAAATATACGCGACATTTACGCATTGTTAGTAAAACAGTGCCCAGGGGCATAATTTAAACAATCGCGGTAGATGACCAGTAGTTGATGCTACATACCAAATATCAAAGCTCTAGGCATTGTAGTTTTGTACAAGAAGATTGTATATGTTTTCCCTATATAAGTCGATGTAAAACTGGTGACCCTCAGGATTTTTTGACCCCAGGGGCATAATTTGAATAATAATGACGGAGAGTGGACCACTAGTTGATGCTACATACCAAATATGAAAGCCCTGGGCATTATGGTTTCGGACAAGTCGATTTCGAAGTTTAGGGCCTCGTGGCCTTATTAATTGACAGACCGGGACCATTTGAACAAATTGTAAATGACCACTAGATGATGTTACGTACCAAATATCAAATATCAAGCATTGTACTTTTAGATATGTTTACCCTATATAAGTCATTCTAAAACTGGTGACCCCCTGTCGGGACAATTCTGAGCCAGGGGCGTAATTTGAACAATCTTGGCAGAGGATCACAAGTTCAGAAAGTTTTGAATTATGTGACTGTACTGTATTTGTTTAACCATAGATATGCTTTTCTCTGTTATACTGTAATATTGTTATATTTTTGTTGTTTTATGTTATTTTGCTGAATGATCATATACTGCCATTACCACCATTATCATTTTGAATACTCTTTAATTCACATTTTCTATATATAATGCATTCTATCATTATATTTATACCCCCGCAAACAAAGTTTGAAGGGGGTATACTGGAGTCACCATGTTGGTCTGTTGGTCTGTCGGTCTGTTGGTCTGTCGGTCTGTCGGTATGTTAGCATCGTGTCCGCTCTGTAACTTTGTCATTTCTTACTGGATTTTAAAATTGCTTGGTAAAAATGTTCACCACATCAAGACGGTGTGTCATGCAATGCGCAAGACCCAGGTCCCTACCTCAAAGGTCAAGGTCACACTTACAGGTCAAAGGTTATATAGTTATGCAAATCGTGTCCGCTCTGTAACATTGTCATTGCTTACTGGATTTTAAAATTGCTTGGTACAAATTAGATAGTACAAATGCTCACCACATCAAGACGGTGTGTCATGCGCAAGACCCAGGTCCCTATCTCAAAGGTCAAGGTCACACTTAGAGGTCAAAGGTTATATAGTCATGCAAATCGTGTCCGTGAAAATCGCAAAAGCAGGGTTTCCTGGCTCGTATGCTACAACAAATGTGCACAGTGTTGTTGTAATTTTGCTCCGCAAGTGCATATTTGCATTGTCAAGTTTCATCGAAATATCTTTTAATAGTTTTGAACAAATTTTCAATGTTTGGAAGGGAATAAGTACATCACACTATATTAACCAGATTTTCCAACAGAAACCACTGATTATGTTGGCGATTTTGGCGGCTTGGTGGGTGTCCCATTTGCTTTCCAATTGGAATAAGAAGTAATGATTAAACTTGCTGGGTAGCTTATTGGTCAATGTTACAAAGAAGTGTTTCCGCTCAATAACTTAAGTTTGGTACATTTGTATCATGATGAAACTTGCTGTGTATGTAGCTTATATTTTTTTGTCTTCAGTTCAACATAGAAAAGCTTATCAAAGACATAATTCATTTTTTTTTAAATATGAAAAAAAGCGAAAATTTAATTTCTTTTGTTGCTGTAGCAACGGTTATTAGTTTTGACCCTTGAAATCATTTCTATCGGTGAATACTAAAAATGGACAATATTTTTTTTAAATATAAGACTATGAGTGGACAACCATGTCTGTGGTTCATACATGATAGGTTTTAACCCGCCGTTTGCCAAGTTTTAAAGCAACTAATTGATGACCTTGAAAATATTTAAGTTTCAACAAACGAACGGACATGACAATCGATGTAAGTGGACAGTAAACCGTGGACGTGGTCAGACAGACAGGCGGACGTACAGAAGTTATCTCAGGCGTTAAGTGAAAATTGAAACAATTCAGTTTACTTCTGTCAGAAGTTAACTCAGAGGTTATCTCAAATACAAATGGCAGACGTGAACTCGAATTGACTTAATTTAATAAATAATTTCTTCTGATTTAACACCTAACGGTTAATGACCAAATTTACAGACCTCCACATTTTAGCCGTTTTTTATTAAACAATTTTTAAATACCTATGAAACTGTTATAATGTTACTAGGTTGGAACATTGTCAGTAAAGAAAAGTTTAAGGTAACGGAGGATAATTCATAGTAAAATAATGCAGTTTTCTTTCAAAAACGTTTTTGTCTTCAATTGATTTTGATGGATAAAATATGTATTACATTATGATTATACTACATTTACTCTTGAGGTAAAGCACCAATACATTTTAAAAAAGCAAATTTGTTGAAGCATGACAGCAATTTCAAATCTTTCTCGTTCGCAAACAAAGTCAACATGACATAAGAAGCCAAAGTGTCTTATTGAGGACATAGTAAATAGTATAAGGAACAAACTCTTACAGCAAACCGAAAGTAGAAAGGGGTAATGTTTCTCGAATTTCTTCTAAAGAATATGCTTTTCAGTCAAAACCTTTATTTAAATAAGAGTATGTTCCCTGTAGTTTTTATGGAAATATCGTATGCTTTTCGGCTCGTGGCATTTGCCCATTTGTGTGTTTGTTAACGAGTGCTGAAAGGTATATTCTTTCAAACACACTTTTTAATAAAGGTGACCAGTGTTTTAACAAGACGTTGGTATTGTGTTAGAGTGATAGTATACACATACGCACACACCTAACGCAAAACCTTTATTTTTCAGGACTACTCAACTGTTTATTAGAGATTTGGTTAAAATTTGTTTTACTTTTGTGACTTTTCATTTTACAGTGGTGCTAATTATTCCATTTTATTTTATCTTCTAATGAACTTACTTACTCCAAAATTATGGGAGACATTCAACGAGTATTTGTTTATTCATTGCCATAATTTGAACCAAATATATTTATTGATAGTCCAGAGACATCATGAAAAATAAAGGTGTTGCGTTTGGAGTGTGCGTAAGTGTATATATACACAATACAAAAAAGATTGTCTACTTCAGTCTTTTCATTTCCTTGCATAAACTGAATTCTTGTTTACCACCCCTCCCACTTTTGGTCTCATACCGTTCCCTTAAACTGTTTGATACAAACCAAATATTATGGGTAGTAACCACGAGGACAAATCTATGTTTTCGCTCGTGGAACTCGTGTGAATGAAAATATCCAAATCGTGTAAATGGTGTTATGCTAACGACAGATTAGGATGCCCCAAAGTATATTTTCAGTTTTCAATATGCAATGAGCATAAGTTGGTATACTATGTTTATCCGAAAGCTTAGATGGCAGGTACAATATATGTTCTAATTTTGCCAGCTGAAGGCGACAGGTAATTATCCATTCATGTAGTACTAGTAGGGTGTAGAGCTCTTTCTTTTACACTGCCTTTTGCAGAGTATTGATATTTTGTGTTATGTTAAGGAAATCCTTTCGGAAACATAATTGAGAAATTAAATACGATCAGGAAATGACCTTGATGATTCGCCCTAACTGTCAATCTCAATACCGTACCACTTCATCACTTCCTTAGTTGATTACCGTCGAGCACGGACGTAATTTATTGACTTCCGGGAATATAATGAAGGTAGCAAAGTCCTAAAAATGAAATCTGGTATGCTAGTTTACACGTGTTCATGCAGAACATCTTTCACAAAATCAATCAACAAATACAGAAAGCGTGTGTTTGACGTCAGCTAATCGGTTCATTATCTTTCATGTTGATGTTTACAATACAACCGAACGTACTCGGGAGCATAAATCAAACCATAGCTATCATATAAGTATTTATAATGTTATAAAGCCATATCAACCATTTGATAAATGTGTAATTATGGAATGCCATAGCTGTCTTATGCTGTTTTTGTTGTCTTTCGTGCGAAGCATCTTATTACGCCAAGCAAACCAGCTGATTTGCCAACATTTGATAGTGCCTTGTCTAAATACTGATATTCTGCTCCCATCACATCATGAAATTTAGTTTTGTAGTTTTGATATTTTTCTGGTGTTTTTTTGTACCAAATATTCCATGATTTTATGTCTTCATATTATACTCCACTACCATCTGTACCATTTCTCCAGGATCTTACTTCTTCATACAAATTACATTGAAGGGTTGTTTTAATTACATTTGTTCACCATCATGAGAAGGTGCGTCATGCGAATCAGTTACTTCAATATCTCAAACGTAGAGGTCACAAATGGCTATACATAAAGACCTATTTCCCAAATTATAGAACTCCATTCAAACAATAAACTTCATAACACATGCCGTAACGAATATGTTTAGCTATGCAACTCATTTTGTTTCGCTTTAATGTACACATCTCTTAAACATATCTTTGATTTCAAAATCAGCGTTTGAAAATACTTGGCGTTGGAACATCTCTAATGATAGACAAATGCCATTGTTCTATTAATGAATATAATGTAGCGTCAAGTGATTATGTTGTCGTCATCTTACTGCAAGTAATCATGAATTGCTAACATCAGCTTGAATCGTCTTTCTTAATTCAGTTTGATTAAATAGTAGCATGCAGATGGACATGTTAGCTACTATGATAACATTTATACGTCCCAACGCTATCATTCCCAGTCTATGCGATGTCGTGTTATACATATATTTGAATAATCGATTTAACTTGCCTCTTTTACTTGCATTGTCTGATACATGCAACAAATGGAATGAAATAAAGCAATTCATTGTCCGTTTATACAACCATTATGTGCGATTGTGTTATTACTGTCCTTATAATATATAATTGTATGATAAACTTATTTGAAACACGGGGTTATTTAATTACGTCTAGTCAAAATCATATTGTGATGAGGCCATAAATGACACATTCCTAGCCTAAGTCATATATTTGTTCTACGAAATTATATCGAGAACTACAGTTATTACTTCCAAAAATGTTCACCCATTTAGTAAAGTACAAATTTCACAGGAAAATTACGACTCTTTCAGACCCCTATATGAAACCACCATTAACCACATGAACGGGCCAGAAAATAGTCGGGTCTAATCCGTACCATAGTGAATGGGTGAAAATTGGGGAAGTAAAAACTATAGTTTGTGATATAATTTCGTAATTTCCAAATTTTGCTAATTTTACTGATCACATCAAGAAACGCAACACTGTTAACTGCTTTCAAAAAGTGCTATCGGTGCGAATGAACAGTGCCCGTGTGTATAGTGCGGCTAGAAAGAAACAAAACATAAATTGATAAAATCCTAATTTTTCAGATTCGTTGTTATAAGTAAAACGTTGATGGATTAAATATTCATGACGCACAACAAATTGTTTAGAAGTGTATCAATCAGTTGTGAAATGAGTAGGTACATGTTGAGTTTCTTGTCCTGTCGGCGAGTTGTTTCGCATGGATGACCTGGACATGGGTGGTTGTAAACAGTGCCAAATTGCTAGTAGAGTGTCCCCAGGTATAAGAGTGTCGATTCATGACAATTTGTCTGAAGTGAAACCTCCCATTGGCATCTTCGTCCATGTTCAATCCTGTCATTTTTTATTCCGAAGCCTAGAACTTTTCTTTAGTAATTTTCTTTCGATTGGCAAAACCTTACAAAGGATTCGCGGAAATTTACACCAACATTTATAATGTGTAAACGGTGCACATGGAATTCGTGCGTTTGGTGATTTTCTTGACGAACGGGAGTTACGTAACTCGATCGATAATGTTTGAAAAAGTGCCCTAGGTCGCTCAACTGTTGCACATTGGTGTAGGTATCAGTACAACTTACATTCTGACCATATTTCATGATGATTGGATCAAAACAGGGTTTTTTCCTAAGATTTGACCTAGTGACCTTGTTCTTAACTCCACATGACCAAGATTCATACATTGCCTAGATTGCATTAGAAAAACACTCTGATCAAGATATTTAGGAAGATTAGATAAACACGGTGACCTCTGGAGTGAGCACAATGTTTTTCTAAGATTTTGACCCCATATGACCAAGTTTCAAACTCGGTCTAGAATTCATAGCGAACAACATTCTGGTCTAGTTTCATGGTGATTGGATCAAAACAACGACCTCTGGAGTGAACACAGGGTTTATTTAAGATTTGACATAGTGACCTTGTTTTTGACCCCACATGACCCAGTTTCAAAATTGACCTAGGTTTCAAGGAAACAACATTCTGATCAAGTTTCATGATGATTGGATCAAAACGGGGACCTCTGGAGTGAACACAAGATTTTTCTAAGATTTTAGCTAGAGATCTAGTTGTTCGACCCTACATGACTCAGTTTCGCTCTTGGCCTAGATTTCATAGAGAACAACATTCTGACTAAGTTTCATGAAAATTGGATCAAAATAGTAACCTCTGTTTTTTGACCCCACATGACCCAGTTTCAAACTTGGTCTAGATTTTATGGAGAACAACATTCTCACCAAGTATCATGAAGATTGGATCAATACTGTTGACTCTAGAGTAAACACAAGCAAATTATGGACGGACGGACGACGGACGAAGAGTGAGCACAAAAGCTCACCTTGTCACTAAAGTTACGGACAATTTTATATCCGTAGACGAATAACATTGCATTACTTGAGGAACGTTATCTGGCTGAGAATGAAAATAACCGGTGATTTTATTCAAGCTATACAATAACTGCAATTTTGGAACATTTACACTGCTTCAATTTTTCAAAAAAATAGTCTCGAACATATAGCCTGATGTCAGATCAATTAGGTTTGAGTCAGGTTTCCATTATAACAGAAGCGTATAGATATGCATTTGGATGCTATACTTGAACTAGATAAGACTGGGTAAACATGTGTACAATTTCAGAAAATTGTGTGTATACACCCTTTCAATAAAGACCGTAATTGAGTTGTCTCCCTTTGATGACGCCATGCGAGGGCTCAAAGCGAATATACAATTTGTTGTACCAGAATTACGAAGACTTCTGCCATACCTTCCATACCATTCATCATACAAACAAATAATTTTAGGTGGAGTTCAAGTAATAGTTACTGCGTAAGTACGTGACAGTTCAAAGCCGTATCTTATTAGGATCGAATTCTGCAGCTTCCGGGGATAGATAGGGGTACAGTATGCGGGGCACGTCAACGGAACGTCACGACGTCGGCTGAACATCCAGGATAAGTGAAGCTCCTAATTGTGTACATTGTAGCTATAAATATGGACACAACCGTACACAAAACTTACGGATGTATATTTACTACCTTAAATGTGATAAAGTTCCAATACCAGTAATGTCGCATATAACCCTCATAAAAGAACGTCGATCCAGGTGGATGTGGTCCTAGAAAACGCTTGGCGACGTCGCATTCGCCGTTGGTTTTCGCCGTCGGTCCGTGACGTTTTATTCGGTCTCGACCACAAGTAACGCTTGTGTCGTTTGAAAATCAGGTAACTCGATACTAGATATTAAGAGTTAGCAGGTTCCGACATTTAAAGCGTTTGTTCTTGCGTCTTCCCGAGGTTCACACAAAACTTCGTGTTGATGCGATTTCCAGCGTATTTCGCTAACGTCATATTTTCACTGGTGACGCGCAGCAGATGTTTCTTGTTTTGTACCATAAATCAACAACGGTAACCTTTATAAAGTCGAAATTTACGGCGCATGTTCCAAGGATATTGCGCTTGTATATCACGAAGTCGCGTTATAATTATAGACTTGATATCTGTGAGGTATAAGCAGTTGAATAATGCCAAAAATGTTTTTAAAATTCGCTGCCCCGCCTATCCAACTATTGGTTACTATGGCGACATATTAAATGGCTTTCTAACATTCTGTTAGAAAATATTTTACCGAGCCTCTTGAAAAGGGTTTGAAGTTTCTCTACGGCAAATTTGGTGATAATACATGTCTAAAAAAAATGTTATGACAAAAGTCTACGTAATTCTGGTACACCCCTCGTACAAGACGATTACCGTTAGCGTGTAAAGGAAATAAAAAATGTGTCAACTTTAAACCGCTGTAAATCACGTTTTTCTCTGTCGATTTTTAAAAGATGTACACTTACGAAAACAAGATCATATAGACTTTTCAGTAATGGAAGTTTTGATAATGTATTTTCATTAATAAAACATAAAAAGCCATGTTTTCCGAACTGAAACTTCAAGTGCGGGAAAATGTAAAAATAAAGAACTGAATTCAATACTCAACAATTGGCATTTAACTTGCTCAAAATGTTTATTATTTGCAGTTTAAAGAACTAGACCAAGTTTTCCAACAATTAAATTGCAGAAAAGATGTTATTAAAGTTTTAAAAGGAGAGCCATGTTTTTCGAGCCTAAATACCATGCATCACGCGCGCACAATCCACTCATTGAAACCTGACTTACATTTATACTAGCATCCGGGCGGCATGATTATACATGTCCACATGTGCTTTCTTGTTAAGTGTTAACACGAGTACATTAATGTGTTGTTTACTGCAATCGGAAAAGTTCACATGATGAATAACTTAAAATCAGAATCAATTCTATGCACATTTGTGTTATATTTAGGGAAGACTTAATTGTTTGGCAATACAATGTAGTCTGTTCAAAATCTTACTCTTCAATCATGAAACCTTTGGTCATTAAAAATTCATATACTAGTAAATGAGAGAAGTACTTTATTTATTTTAAATTGTGTCTACGTGTAAAAATATTGCAATAAAATATATTGGAAACATCAAAATGAGCATTGTAGCACAAGTCATACAGTTGCATGTTCATGAACACTTTTTGTTCGGACACGGAATTAGAGAGACCTCCGTGGTTTGGATGAGGTTTGGATAAATATAATTTATACTTTTTTTATAAAAGTTACCTAAACGTTGATTTTGTCGTTGAAGTTGCAATCAATGTCAATCATTTAAAGCAAAACACTGATCAATATTACTGTATATTAAGATGACAGATGGTGACAACATAGTACTGATTGGTTGTATATTAGTACCCTGCTGTGAAACTAATTTAGAGTATGGTCTTGGTGGCTTATCTTGATATTAGGGATCTATGCTGTTTATTGTAAACCATTACGTTAAGGAGAAAGTCCAAGTAACTGTCCATTCCTGAGAAATAATGGAGACGAGGCCCCGAAGGGGCCGAGTATTCATTATTTCTCAGGAATGGACAGATACGCGGATTTTCTCTGACTTAAAATACACCAATACTGTCAAATTTAAATTTGATTTTCTGAAAAGATGCTGTTAATGTCAAAATTGAAAGAAAATGCATTTTTCCAAAAAAGTCTCCCCTGATGTACCTCTTATAAATAAAAGATTAAAAATATGAACATGACTGAGCGAGAAGATCATGCTTTTTTCATGAAACCAGTGAACTAATACAATAACTCTCCATTACTTTAAAATGGTGTGTAGTCCATACAAACACATGTTGTGAGTTATGTGTTACACGATCAATCAATGGTCATTTACCCAGTGTCACTTGATGTTATAACACGGTGGACATTATTAAGACATTGTTTCAGTCGGAGGATATATTTTCGTGCATAAACTAAACATGGATATTTATAATTGATATGCAACTTGATGGACATAACTACAATGTTTTAATTCTTCATTTTTCATTCCGAAATTATATTAATGTTAAAAGCTATTTAGTAACAGCGGATTGATTTCATTTTCTACTTTCGTTGTGGTTTGAGCATTTTTATCTGTCTTTTGTTTTCGTGTTTCTGTGTTCCGCTCTTTCAGTTGAGTGCCGTTTTTCCTGCAAATTGTGTTGCCCTTTTTGTGAACACATACATATTGTAATGCACCAGTCAGTTGCATCCACGGCCAAAACCCCTGCGTATGGCTGCGGTGTTTTACCCTCCAGCTTCCCCCGCACTGCTGGGGAAATGTTGGGATTTTTTTCACCGAACCAATACCTTTGGGACAATGTAACCTAAAAGTAAATTTCCCGACCCATCTATTTGGGATGGCGGGCAATAAATGTAACTCACTGGTGTATAGTTATACATTATTTACAATAATTCTCCATTACCTGTTAATACATTCAATAAAAATAATTCTCCATTTTTTGTTAACACTACATATGTGTGTTATGTTTTTCAGGCCTAGAGAGTTGTCTTAGCAATAACTCTCCATTATTTCGTATACGCATTAAATTAAATGTGTATACGAAATAATGGAGAGTTATTGTTAAGACAACTCTCCATTCCTGAAAAATAATGGAGAGTTTATGAATGGGTTAATCCCCTGGGTGTATTTTAAATAATTATACCGCACAATATTGACCTAGATTTTATTTATGCGTTAGGTTTTTAACACCTTATCTTCTGACAGGATTTTATTTTTGCATTAGTGTTTTAGCACCTTAACTTCTTAAGTATCTGTCTCACTTGAATTTGATATGTTTTCCCATCATTCGAATTGCAGTTTTTGTGAATTAAGATTTATTATTCTTATATTAAAAACAAAATATTGTTAATTGTGATGTAAGTTTGAAGAGCAGTTGTATATAAATAATGTTTTTTGTTTAATTTATTTATAAAAATCAACTAATATCATATAATCGTCATTTATACAGCTTTTTAAGCCGAAATGGCACGTATGTAACCAGATAGGGCATTCCAATAAATCGTTCACGGTGGCTCTAATATACGTGTAGTTTTATTCAAAGGCCTAAATCATTTGTTAATAAAATGTCTTTGTTTTATTACAATCCATAATAAACAACACATAAGTTGTGAATTCTATTGGTAAAAAGAAATGGGACATATACTATGTAAGATATGGATAGCAACAATACTTAAACTTTAAAACTCTTAAAAGCGTCAGATGACATAATGATAATGATGTTATATTGAATGGCCAGTCTTCTCTTTAAACATAAACAGTTTTATCTCACCGAAAAAGTACACATGATATGCTTCAGTGCACAATTCAGGAAAATGGCACCTCAATAGGGAGGCTGCGTACGGGTCCCTTGTAATGTAATAATGACATACGGGATATTATATCGTGATGCACTAACTGCCCGTTTTGAAGTCACGATTGTACCTAGAACTATATTAATAAATTACTGGTGGTCAAGTACTCTCATAAATTATCCATCAAAGTTACGACTTATGAATGCATTGCTTGGGGAAAATAGTGTGTCAGGCACGTGTTTCTGGTACATACTTGTGTATATAATACTATATAAATTAGTACATTGCATGACTGTTATAATGAGATCCAATTAGGGAAGTCTGGAAATGTGTATATAACCCAGAGGAAGCTAGAAGTATAGAGGAGTCCAACACAGAGCTAGACCAGGAGTATGTAATAAAGTTTGATTTAGAGTCCGCTCTATGCGCGGGGCGCCGTTATGCGCTACCCACAAAACTAGTTACTAATAAAATGTTTATTGAAAATACAAAAGCGATGTTTTTATGACGAAAATAGCCACTACTAGTATACGACCACTACGCCACACCCTTAAATTGTTCCAAATTGATGTTGAACGTGTTAAGCGTTGGCCAGTTAATTAAAAACCGGTGAAAAAGTTAGAATAATTGAGTAAGTGAATGCGAGGAGCAGTGACGTAAAAGCAACGTCATTGTGCTGTCGGAATGCTGTATGCTGAAATCCCTATTCGGATGGTTTCGCATACTATGGTGTTATTTGAAGTACACAAATCAACACAGCGGGGTCATAGCGAGGGTTGCCAACTGTCGGCGCGCCGGCACGCTAAAAATAACGTCCGGAATTGATTATCACTACAATAAGTTGACGTCATGGCGTAACTCTTTATTGTCGTCACCTAGATTTGCGGGATATTTTCATAGAACATCTAGAGTATGTGTAACAATGTCTGATATTCGGAAATGGTAAAACTTCGGTCATTTTGGGTACCGACGTTCTCACGTTGACAAGACGTTGACGTACGTAATCGAGAGCAACGTCACGGCAGATATTGGTTCAACATGAATTACACACGGCAATAATCACAATTATCCATAACACACGTACAATGGATCTGCTCTTACGTAGACCGGTCGTATTTCGTATTGAAACAAATACTGGGTAGTCATGATGACGAAAGCGTCAATTTATTGACGTTAGTAACCTGCATCTTCTGGAGCGGTCATCACTAAATAAACGGACAATCATATTACAAGATTATGTTTACAACTGATTCCAAGAGTCAACGAAGCGTACGGGTAGAAATCGAATCATAATGGGTATCACATGTGATGCTTGCATTTTTTGTGACTTTTGTGTGGCTACCGTTACTTTACAAGCAGTTAGCACATGGTTATTAAAATCATTTTTGGTATACATGTTTGCCACATGTAGTATTAAACATCAAATAAACTACTTATTATTGTTCTTTCAAAATGAGAGTCATATTTAGAAATTACGAGAGGTGTTCAACTTATTTATGAACAGAAAATGAACATTAATATTGTTTTACTATAACAATGAAATTTAATAAAAACTTTTATATTGTGTAAAGTAGTGTATCAAGAAGTATATATAATAATTGTAAATTGCCAATACGTTACGGTTAAATCACAATCAACATTAGGGTAGAGGGTGTTGTTATTTGCATTTTGAAGGTCCGAAACTCGTAATAATTACGTTTACATTTTCCTTCTTTAATCTTTGTTTTAGTCTCAACCAGATGGAAAATTTTATTGTTAAAGCATGAGAAGACTTCGACATCCACTGTTTGGTTATAATATATATCAAAGTTATATTCTTAAGTTTTTTTATTTGGCTTTGTATATGGTGACTTGAAGCTGAATCTGGACGAAACACTTTGTTTTTGGAACAGTCACTAGGAACGATACGTAACACTTTTTTTTTGAAAACCTGATTTGAAACGGTTCGTACATAGACCACAGCCTTCAATTTCGTCAATTTGATATTGATTTTGATGAGCGTATTTCCAAAACAACAAACCCAATGCCTTTCCGTGAAAATGGCAGCGAACACACCATGCTGGACAAACATGAACTTTTCCCTATCTCTGTGACCTTTTCTAAAATAGCATACCATAATCTATCATAACAGTCTTTAAGATTCAGCATTGCTTCCCCATAATAAAACTCTTTTTCCACACAATGTTGTTTATTTCGCATTTCTAGATTCCAAGACTTTTGGCTGCGAGGCATGTATTTTCTTGATTTTCAGCGTAGGAACTTCGCATTTTCCCAGAACTATGCATTAAACTGTTTCGAAATAACGTCACTGATAGTTTCTATGGACACTCCCATCTGTGGTATTATTCCACGTTTTGCTAATGGATTCATCATAGATATCATAAAACCAATTTAACTTTATAGTGTAGGTTTTGGCAATGTTGGGCATTTTTCAATTTTTGGTACCATTTCACAATTACTGGAAACAGAACTTTAAAAACACTTATTACGACAAATATAACTGATGTTCTCATTTAAACTGCAAAATAAAAATTTACCAACACTTTTTTGATGCTTATAAAAGGGCTATTTTGCCTTAAAAACAGGAAAAACAACATCATCTACCAAATTGTTGTTTTAAGCTTTAACAAAATGAAATATACAATGTATGATGATCATATGTTCAACTTAAAACATTTTCTCGCATGGTTTAAAAAAGATATTTCAATTATTCTCATTCAATATTGCACAATCGGTGTTCATGTTTTGTTCATAAATAAGTTGAACACCTCTCGTATACTCAGTGTTGCTAAACTCATTTTACAGAGTTAAGCAATGATTCAGTGCTAGGTCTAATGTTGTAGTATTGAAAGAACCAGGTGGAAACACTTGCGCTTTATATTTCCGGCAAAATATACATTTATCGAAGTACAAATATAAACTGGATCTTAGCACTAACGCTAAATTTAATGTACGAAATGTGCATGACAATCAACCGAATTACAAAACAACATTATAAACTATTGCAAATCGATTTGGAAATTAACGCCCGATAATTGAGCTCCGTGAAGTTGGCAGCGGGTTACAAGTTAGTAGTTCAATATTCAATTTCTAAATGATAGCCAATACCGAACTAGCACACGTTCGTTATTCGACATCCTTTGGCCAATATCGAACTGGTGTCCAATCTACTGCTAGCACCAAGTTAGTTATTCAACTTTAAAAGAGGTAGAATACCGAACTGGGTTCGAATTTTCTGCCAGCAGCGGGTTCGATATTCAACCCGAAAATAAGGCGAATACCGAACTGGGGTCGAATCTTCTGCCAGCAGCGGGTTCGATATTCAATTCGAAGAGAATGCGAATACCGAACTGAGGTCGTATCTTCTACCAGCGGCGGGTTCGATATTCAATTCGAAAAGGAGGCGAATATCGAACTGGGGTTGAATCTTCTGCCAGCACCGGGTTCGATATTCAACCCGAAAAGGAGGCGAATATCGAACTGGGGTCGTATCTGCTGCCAGCAGCGGGTTCGATATTCAACTGGAAAAGAAGGCGAATACCGAACTGGGTTCGAATCTACTGCCAGCAGCAGGTTCTATATTCAACTGAAAAAGAAGGCGAATACCGAACTGGGTTCGAATTTTCTGCCAGCAGCGGGTTCGATATTCAACTCGAAAAGAAGGCGAATACCGAACTGGGGTCGAATCTTCTGCCAGCAGCGGGTTCGATATTCAATTCGAAAAGAAGGCGAATACCGAACTGGGGGTCGTATCTTCTACCAGCGGCGAATCTTCTGCAAGCAGCGGGTTCGATATTCAACCCGAAAAGACTGTGAATATCGAACTGGGGTCGTATCTTCTGCCAGCAGCGGGTTCGATATTCAACTGGATAAGAAGGCGAATACCGAACGGGGTTCGAATCTACTGCCAGCAGCAGGTTCGACATTCAACTGGAAAAGAAGGCGAATACCGAACGGGGTTCGAATTTTCTGCAAGAAGCGGGCTCGATATTCAACTTGATTATATTGCGAATACCGAACTGGGTTCGAATCTTCTGCAAGCAGCGGTTTCGATATTCAACTTGATAATATAACGAATACAGAACTAAGTTCGAAACTTCTGCCAGCAGCGGGTTCGATATTCAAGTCGATAATATGACAAAAACCGAACTGGGTTCGAATCTTCTGCCAGCAGCGGGTTCAATATTCAACTCGAAAAACAGGCGAATACCGAACTGGGTTCGAATCTGCTGCCAGCAGCGGGTTCGATATTCAACTTGGTAAGAAGTCGAATACCGAACTGGGTTCGAATTTTCTGCCAGCAGCGGGTTCGATATTCAACTTGATAATATTGCAAATACGGAACGGGGTTCGAATCTTCTGCCATCAGTGGGTTCGATATTCAACCCGAAAAGAAGGCGAATATCGAACCGGATTCGAATCTTCTGCCAGCAGCGGGATCGATATTCAACTTGAAAAGAAGGCGAATACCGAACTGGGTTCGAATGTTCGGCCAGCAGCGGGTTAGATATTCACCTTGATAATATGACGAATTTCGAACTGGGTTCGAATCTGCTGTTAGCAGCGGGTTCGATATTCAACTGGAAAAGAAGGCGAATACCGAACGGGGTTCGCATTTTTTGCCAGAAGCGGGTTCGAAATTCAACTAGATAATATGACGAATACCGTGCTGGGTTCGAAACTTCTGTCAGCAGCGGGTTCGATATTCAACTTGATAATATTGCGAATACCGAACTGGGTTCGAATCTGCTACCAGCAGCGGGTTCGATACTCATCTTGATAAAATTGCTATTCGGAACGGGGTTCGAATCTTCTGCCAGCAGTGGGTTCGATATTCAACCCGAAAAGAAGTCGAATACCGAACTTGGTTCGAATCTTCTGCCAGCAGCGGGTTCGATATCAACTTGAAAAGAAGGCGAATACCGAACTGGGTCCGAATCTTCGGCCAGCAGCGGGTTCGATATTCAACTTGATAATATGACGAATACCGGAATAGTTTAAAACCTGCAGCCAGCATCGGGTTCGATATTCAACTCGAAAACAAGGCGAATACCTGTGTTCGAATCTTCTGCCAGCAGCGGGATCGATATTTAACCCGAAAAGAAGCCGAATACCGAACTGGGTTCAAATCGTCTGCCAGCAGCGGGTTCGATATTCAACTCGAAAAGAAGTCGAATACCGAACTGGGATTCGATATTCAACTCGATAATATGAGGAATACCAAACAAGGGTCGAATCTTCTGCCAGCGGCGGGTTTGATATTCAACTTAAGAAGAAGTCATATACCGATCTGGGTTTAAATGTTCTATCAGCAGTGGGTTCGATATTTAATTTAATGTGATGTTTGTGGGTCGGTTTTCACAACCAAACATGAATTAACATGGCACAAGAAGGCATACCGGTGAAAAACTATTAAATATCATGTTCGTGAATTTTAATAAACACGCATAATATAGTGTAAATAAGGACAGGAAGATATATACACGTGAAAAACCAGTTTAATGTGATGTTTGTGGGTCGATTTTCACAACCAAACATGTATTTTCATTACACAAGAAGGCATACCGTTGAAAAACCTTTAGATATCATGTTCGTGAAATTTAATTCACATGCATATTATAGTTTATATAGCATAGAAAGATATATACTCGTGAAAAACCAGTTTAATGTGATGTTTGTGGGTTGGTTTTAAAAACCAAACATGAATTTACATGGCACGAGAATGCATACCGGTGAAAAACCATTAGACATCATGTTCGTGAAATTGAATTCACAAGCATAATATAGTGTAAATAAGCACAGTAAGATTATACACGTGAAAAACCAGT
Organism: Spisula subtruncata; assembly: GCA_963678985.1. NCBI lineage: Eukaryota > Metazoa > Mollusca > Bivalvia > Venerida > Mactridae > Spisula > Spisula subtruncata. Next base: position 26,419,198 of record OY787661.1, read on the forward strand.
TTAATTTGATGTTTGTGGGTCGATTTTCACAACCAAACATGTAGTTACATGGCACTAGAAGGCATACCGTTGAAAAACCATTAGATATCATGTTCGTGAAATTGAATTCACAAGCATGATATAGTGTATATTAGCACAGAAAGATATATTCTCGTGAAAAACCAGTTTAATTTGATGTTTGTGGGTCGGTTTTCTCTTATAAACATGTATTTACATGGCAAACGAAGGCATACCGGTGAAAAACCATTAGAATCATCTTCAATTCAACCGTTGAAGAAATATTAAAGTCTTATACATCGATAGAAAGGTATTTTTGTAAGCAATACTGCAATATCAATAGTTATTTCAAAGAAATAAAAGAAAATTCCTTTATTTTTATTTCAAAGTGGAAAATCACGTCAAAAACTGCTGTCACGCGTTGTGCGTATCTCTGCGTCGCATGATATAACACTCCATAGTAAGCGACCTGTTGATTCAAATTCGTTGAAATCACGCCACAATATGTATAAGCAAGTAACTAATGTTATATAATTTCCACTATATCCCAAATTAATTAGCAAATTCATGACACACTGTTTACTGAATGTGGAACATCGATAGAAAGGTATTTTTGTAAGCAATACTGCAATATCAATAGTTATTTCAAAGAAATAAAAGAAAATTCCTTTATTTTTATTTCAAAGTGGAAAATCACGTCAAAAACTGCTGTCACGCGTTGTGCGTATCTCTGCGTCGCATGATATAACACTCCATAGTAAGCGACCTGTTGATTCAAATTCGTTGAAATCACGCCACAATATGTATAAGCAAGTAACTAATGTTATATAATTTCCACTATATCCCAAATTAATTAGCAAATTCATGACACACTGTTTACTGAATGTGGAAAAGGTGTCACGTTTAGAAAAGAAATTTTAGGCATCCATGAAAAACTTAATTGATAAAGATGGTGCGAATTTGTTTACACTTTTCATAATACTGTTTCTTTATATTTTTTTAATAAAGTGTATATATTTTATTTCTGAAAATACTCTAGCTACATCTGCAATTTACATAAATACTACCTAGGTAGACGTTGTCCCAACGCTGCGTCTTCGAGGAAGATATATACACGTGAAAAAGCAATTTAATATGATGTTTATGGGTCGGTTTTCACACCCAAACATGAATTTACATGGCAAAAGAAGGCATAACGGTGAAAAACCATTAGGTATTATGTGCGTGAAATATAATTTACACGCATAATATAGTGTAAATTAGCACAGAACGATAAATACTCGTGAAAAACCAGTTAAATGAGATGTTTTTGTTTCGGACCCAGTTCGAAATTCGTCATATTATCCAGTTGAATATCGAACCCGCTGCTGGCAGAGGATTCGAACCCAGTTCGGTATATTCGCCTTCTTTTCGGGTTGAATATCGAACCCGCAGCTGGCAGAAGATTCGACCCCAGTTCGATATTCGCATTCTTTTCGAGTTGAATATCGAACCCGCTGCTGACAAAAGATTCGAACTTAGTTCTGTATTCGTGATATTATCAAGTTGAATATTGAACCTGCTGCAGGCAGAAGATTCGAACCTAAATCGGTATTCGCATTCATTTCGGGTTGAATATCAAACCTGCTGCTGGCAGAGAATTCGAACCCCGTTCGATATTCGCCTTCTTTTTCAGTTGAATATCGAACCCACTGCTGGCAGGAGATTCGAACCCAGTTCGGTATTGGTCATATTATCGAGTTGAATATCGAACCCGCTGCTGACAGAAGATTCGAACTTAATTCTGTATTCGTGATATTATCAAGTTGAATATCGAACCCGGTGCTGGCAGCAGATTCGAACCCAGTTCGGTATTCGTCATGTTATCCAGTTGAATATCGAACCCGCTGCTGACCGAAGATTCGAACTTAATTCTGTATTCGTGATATTATCAAGTTGAATATCGAACCCGGTGCTGGCAGCTGATTCGAACCCAGTTCGGTATTCGTCATGTTATCCAGTTGAATATCGAACCCGCTGCTGGAAGAAGATTCGAACCCAGTTCGGTATTCGCATTCTTTTCGGGTTGAATATCGAACCTGCTGCTGGCAGAAGATTCGAACCCCGCTCGGTATTCGCCTTCTTTTCCAGTTGCATATCGAAGCCGCTGCTTGCAGAAGATTCGAACCCAGTTCGGTATTCGCAATATTATCAAGTTGAATATCGAACCCGCTTCTGGCAGAAAATTCGAACCCGTTCGGTATTCGCCTTCTTTTCCAGTTGAATGTCGAACCTGCTGCTGGCAGAAGATTCGAACCCCGTTCGGTATTCGCCTTCTTTTCCAGTTGAATATCGAAGCCGCTGCTGGCAGAAGATTCGAACCCAGTTCGGTATTCGCATTCTTTTCGGGTTGAATATCGAACCCGCTGCTGGCAGAAAGCTCGAACCCAGTTTGGTATTCTACCTCTTTTAAAGTTGAATAACGAGCTTGATGCTAGCTGCCGATTGGACACCAGTTCGATATTGGCCAAAGGGTGTCGAATAACGAACTTTGTGCTAGTTCGGTATTGGCTATCAGTTAGAAATTGAATATCGAACTACTAACTTGTAACCCGCTGCCAACTTCACGGAGCTCGATAATTGACCATTTTTGATGGACGAAAATCCGCGAAATCACACGTTTCAAAAACATGTAAAATATTATACATACATTGTTAGTACATTATAAACACCTTTATTGAAATAAACAACAGCTACAAAACACACAATTAACGAAAAAAAAGCAATTAAATCGATTAAAGTTCCATAAAGTCTCAGAAATAGCAATATTTTACTAACAAATAAGACCGTGAAACATTTGCAGGTTATAGAGCTCTCCAAGTGGCATAGAATCAGCATATATTTGATCTTAGTTGACTTTTATCCTAAGAATAATAATCTCCGCAAATCGTCAATTTGTAAACAAAGGAGTATTTTGTCCACCACACAAAATACTCCTTTGTTTACAATCTGAAATCGACGGGTCGTTCCGAAGACAGTACGTAGAGTTTCGTAATATATCGAGGACACATATATTGATGACCAATTTATGCGAGTACATGTATATGCATTTAAATAAAAGTCAAATACCGACTGGTATCCTCCGGTACTGGTAATCGCCGGTATCCTATTGCACTATATTGTATAGGGTAATCGAGTGTAATATATCACGGGTGAATTAAAGGGCAGATTGTTTTCATTAGGTTATAATATATCATATTGAGAAGTAAAGTGTCTATTTAATAATGTTTTAGACCTTACGTCAACTAGACCCCGGTACTATGCGGAAGGGATGCTGATTACAACATGCTCGTTTCGGGAACCCTTTAAGTTCATTTAATGAAAAGCATGGATACTGGCGAGAATAAGTAACATGGGGCGCGCTGAGGGTGTCAGAATGACAAAAATCCAGACATGTATGCTAAAACGTCATTTTGAAAAATGCGATATTTATAGTAACATGGGGTTTAGCTCGAATTAGTGCGAGGAACTTATTTTCTATCAATAAAATTGGACAGTATCGAGGTTTCGATTATTTGTATTCTTCTCAAAGCAATTTGTTAAAAACTAATTTATAAAGCCATGTGGCCAATCAGAAATTCGTTCAATGTATGCATGAATCTGACGTCATGAGCGCGTCCCACATGGCTCATTCTCACAAATTTTAGTGTTTTTAAGAAAAGTCAATCAACAGGGAACAAATTCATATACCAAGTACGATAATATTCCAAGCTGTTTACGAGACCAACGTGCAAAAAATATTTGTTACGCATGGATGATTTTTTACATGAATAAGCCATTTTATTCCGGAAATCGATAAATTAGTGCGTGGAATGAACAAATTACACAGCCTAAGATTTATTGATATAATATATCAGATGACATAATGTTGTTTTAGGGTGGTTTCTAATTGGCCACCCTAAAACAACATTATGGTTAAGTGTATAGACGATGCCGAAGTACTATCTGAACCTCTTAGTAAACTGACGGCATCGCATTCGCTGCCACTCGAGCGGTCTTAGACATTTTAGTTTAAAATATAAGTATAAATATTTTATGAATATTTTAATTTCTGTCAATCCTGTTAAAAACTGCCGCAAAGAAGCGTTTAGTAGAGCAGCAAAATGGCAAAACTGAAAAAAGTTTGCAAAAATAGTAACAGGCTGTGTCATATACCAAAATGTTCCAGAGACATTGAGTGTTACTAAACTATGGGTAAAAGTTGCCGGCCCTTGGTAGAAAGTTTGAAAATTTCAAGGTCAAGGTCAAATGGACTTTACAATTAGGAAGCATGCCTAAGTTTACTTAAACTTTACTAATACTCTACACTTACATATAATAGTAAAATGGTTACTTGAATTTGATGCATTATGACTGAATGCCAAATTTCAATTCCAATTTTAAGTCCAAAAATGTCAAGGTCAAGGTCATTTCAAGGTCAATTTGTCAAAAAAGTACCCAAAAATGGGTGAGTACTAAGAATCAAATGTCATAAAATGTACAAATGATGCTAAAACACATAAATTTTGTATGAGAGTTAACACTAGATCAAGCTCAAAAGAAATATACCGATTCAGAAGAATATTTTTGAATTTGAAGACGTTTCTTTAGCGTAATAGAAATTACCCCACCCACTTTTAAAACATTTATTGGATTTATTTTATTCCTAATCCCCTGTAGTACTTGAAATATTAGTATTAAAGTGCAAAACTGTTTGATTGAATTTAAAGTTCTAATACTGCCAATACTAAGGGACATTCATTCAGGTCATCATGATTGAAGGTCAATGTCATTTCAAGGTCAAATTGATAGAAAAAAGTACAAAAATGGGTGTTTACTTGGTATTGGGTGTTATAAATTGTACAATTGTTGACTAAAAACATGTATTTGTACATAATAGTCAACACTAGATAAAGTACTTTAGAACTATATCAGTTTAAAAGAATATTTAGAGTTTGAATTAATGTTTAAGTGTAATAAAAATTACCCCACCCACTTTAAAAATAATAGTTGCAGTCATTTTATTTCTAATTCCATGTAGTACTTTAATTATAAGTATTAAAGTGGCAAAACTGTTTTATTGGATATACAATTTAAGTATTGTCTCAATGCTATTGTCATTTATTCAGGTCACCATAACTGAAGGTCAAGGTCTTGTCAAGGTCAAATAAGTTCAAAATGGGTGTTTACTAGGTATTTGATGTCATAAATTGTACAAATGTTGACTTAAAACATGTATTTGTACATGAGTCAAGACAATATGAAGCTCATTAGAAATATATCAGTTTCAAAGAATATTTAGAGTTTAAATTAATGTTTTAGTGTAATAAAAATACCCCACCCACTTTAAAAATATTAATTGCAGTCATTTTATTTCTTATTCCATATATTCATTTAATTTGAAGAACTAAAGGTGCGAAACTGTTTTATTGAATAAAATTCTAATATTGCCAATGGTATGGTCATTTATTCCGGTCATCAAGGTTGAACCTCAAGGTCATGTGAAGGTCAAATTGTCCAAAAATGCAAATATTTGGCAAAATCGAGATAAAAACTGTTATTCATTGTAGAAATAATTCTAAAATACATGCATTTACTCATAAGAGTCATGACCACGTAAATGTGATTTGAATAATGTTTATACCATCTTAAATTTGCTGCAATTCATCGTTGTTCCACCCACTTTCCAAAAATTACCACAGATTATTATCCTAAATCCCTTGAATATCTTTTATTTTCGGTATTCAAAGTTTAAAACTTGATACGGGTGCAGTCCAATAGGTAGTTCAAACTTTGAATACCGATAATAATAATTATTATTGCTTTCAGCTGGGGCAAAGATGGTCATTTCAAGGTCATAATAGTCATATTGCGTAAAATCGCAGTAACCATTAATATGCAAGGCAAATAATTTATCGCAATAATTGTTTCTTGCCATTTTTTTTGTAAATGGCGATTTACTAAAACATGTAAATTTAAATGAATAAGACCACGCCCTTAATTTTGGCTATTACATGTAGTATGTAACGGCGATATGATTATCCCTCATTAATCTCAAAGTAAATATGATCATTAACTCGAATAATACTGGAAGAAGAACTTATATACAATAGATAATGCATTCCCACAAACAATACATTTGCGAACACCAAATATCTTTCAATCGTTTCCTTAATTTGTGCGTTATTTCAATCACTCGAGAAATCACCATTCGAACCATACCATGTAGAATCCTAGTTATTACCAAAGCGATAAGTTACATTGATATAAGCGTTCAGCCAATCAACATAAGCAACTTTTGACCTTACAGTCATTAGTTTCATGATACATAGTTCATTTTCTAGCCGAGAAGGAATGTGGCGAAACGACGTGAGGTCGCGTGTTACAGGCCACGAATATTGCAATATATCGGCACCTTTTCTGTGCTGGCACTGGATTTACCCTGTGTAAAAATATAGGAAATATCTGGCACCTCAGATGAAAAGGCGTTAAACCAATCTGACCTCTAAATGCTGTTTATATGGTTACTTTCACCAAATTACGTTAAAACAGACTATTTCAGTTTCGTTGTGCCATCGGTACCCTCTCCGTGCGTTGAAAATGACTGGCACGGGAACCCTGTCTGTGCTCATTATAATCAAAGCACGGAGAGGGTGCTAGAACAGAGAGGGTAATTTGATGAAAGTAACCATATAAAAAGCATTTAGATGCCAGGTGGATTCAATGCCTTTCCATCTGAGGGGCAAGATATTACCTATGTTGACGAAAAATCGCATTTAAGTGTCAAAAACAGGACTCAGTATTCAGGGCCAACATTCCCTCTTAGTATGAAAATGTACTGACTGATTTAACAAATGGAACAAATATGGAGACAGTGGTGAATCGTTGCGTTGCTCCGTTAGTCTGGTTCCCTGTCGTACTATAGTATTTTAGTACGTCAGGCTGACGTCATTAATGGCGGTGCCCACGCCATTCGGAGCTCCTCGGCGATGTACACAATGAGCAAACGACGAATCTTCAATTTTATTACGAAGGTAAATATAACTTGTAATAGTGTGATCAAGTTAATGAAACTTGGTAATTTTGATCTTTATACATAATAGCATTGGGTGGATAAGTTTATTTACCTTGATCATTCTTACCAACCTGGAAATTTTACAATTTATTTAAGTGCACGCTGTTCGGATGGTGCACATTTCAATGCAAATTTCGGATATTCTTTACCCATTCAATCTAATATCGTTGTAACCGTAATTTTCATTGGTTAACATTAGATGAATAATAATTATATTTATCCTCGCCACTGGTACATCAGTCGAGGCCCCCAGAAGTGTTACCTTTGCCCATAGGCATGCCTTGCCCATATTACAGAAGACGGAAGCGGAATCACACAGGACCTAGTTTACTTTTTTTAAAAAGTGTTATCCAAATGACTATAAGTAATTTCAGCTTGACTGTCAGCTCTACAGTACGACTCTAACCCACCAACATCTGAAAGTCTCATGCTCTGCCGACAGCTAATGCACCTGTCAGTTGCATCCACGCCCACACCCCCCGGGGATGGGTGGTGGATATCCAGGGAAACGGCTGTGATTTTATCGTCCAGTTTCCCTTGCACTGCCGGGGAAATGTTGGGGATTTGTTCTCTGAACCAATACCCAGGGTTCCGGGGACAATATTTAGTTGTAAGGGGCCCGGGGAACTACCGGAGATTTTACCATCTGCTGTACTCCACAGTTAATGTTTTCCATTTCAGCCCAACTTTTTGCTTGGTGTGAAGATAAGGACAGAACAGTGCATAGACCTTGAACTAATTGAAATATACTCTGGGATATGGAAATGGATTGAATTAAAGGGTAATGAATAATTTCATACACTCAGTCAGGTAATTGCCTAGGTAATTAAATCACAGATCCAATTTTGTTTCCACCTGATGGCACACAGTGCCATACTTTTAAAATAGAACTAAATCAATGATGGTCAACATACCATTAATTCACTGATGTTCTCAATACAATGTGTCAGCTGGAATTACTATTAACTAAATCACAGTGTATATAATATAAACAAGTCAAATTCCAGTTATCACAATAAAGTCATACACATTGAATTGAATTGTTTCAAAATATTAAAGTCATACAGTGACCGGAAGTTACAGTTGTGTTTGCCCACAAGAAGTGATACAAAATTAAAGATAAATTGCATAGTCTCCCAATAAGTCATACATTGATTTGCTGTATAATATGCAGTGTAAATGGTTGATTTAATTCATAATGAAATTGATTTTTTTTTCAGATGAGGTATAAAATTACATGCTAAGTGATAATTCATGTGAACAGTGATACTGAGTTATAGCACTTGACAGAATAGAATTCATGATGCAGACTTCAGGTTAGTTTTGTTAAAATAAACAGTAAGACTTGCATCATTAAATTGCCAATTTTCAAAAGTTCTCACTAATGTTTTATTTATAATGTATTTACATGAACCATATTGTATTGAATATTGTATTTATCCTGAGACAAATGGACATATATAGAATCAGCCATGAATTGTCTTTAGAAATTAGCATTTCTTATACAAGTCTAGAACAAACAGGTATATAATTGTTTTTTTAGCTCAGTTCAGGAATATTGATCTCCAATACATTATGGAAGATTGATTGGTATTGTATATAATTGATAATGTATAACAATATCTTATTAATGTATTAGAAAAATAATATACACTACATACACTATTTCAGGTTATACCGATACTTCAGAGGAATGCATTTTGACGTTTACCAATCATTTATAAGAAGATCATGGTGTAGAAAATATTTCCATCCTTAAAGAGCCTGTTCCACAATAACCAGACAAAGATTATGAAATAAATCAATGTGACTATATGGCTGTGTATATCTCACAACGCTGACTCATTTGACTTTGTCAAGTCAATTTTGAAAAAAAAACATTACCATAGCCACCAGAATTGGAGCTGGATGTTGAATTGGAAAAAATCAGTGAATGTGCCTTATATCTATAATCTATTATGTGCTGCTACTAACACACAATCATCAATATTTTGCTGTTATGCCCTACCCTATTTCTCAGTCTGTATCAGGGGTAAAATGTAAAATCAGATATTTATACAGGTATTAAGTTTTGTTGAATTTGGCAAAACGATAATTTTGCTGTTTCTTAATTTATGGATTCAAATATTGGAAGACCGTTATCTTAATTTGTATTTTAGGTCAAATATTGAAAGACAATTATGTTAATTCAATACTTTTGGGTCAATGAACATAGTTTTGTGTCGCCTGACCAGGCGGCTTATTTGTGTTATTTTCGTCTTTAGCATTTGCTGCATAACTTTGTCATTTTAACTGCGATATTTTTAATTACTTCCCTTTGATTCGTTTCATTACAGTATTTTCTGGTCCATTGCATAACTTTGTCATGTTAAATTCAAAATTAGTATGCATGTTTATTGCAGTGATAAGGAGTGCAGTGCACAAGAACCGTATAATATTTCAAGTTCAAATGTCAATTTTTGGATTATTTCCCTTTGGTTGATTTTGTTAGACATTTCTTGTCCACAGAAAAACTTTTCATTCCAAGTTTAAATGAATTCAAATTAAGTATACACCTTCTTTCAATGACTTATAGTACAGAGCGCATGAACTGTCACTCTACCTTGCGTCGTCGGGTGACACATTCAGAGCTTTTATCAACATAATTGCCCCCAGAACAAGATCAACATACACAAATGTATGTATTATATACAAATATTTTTAGGTCAACTTAATGTAGGCATTAAATTTCATGAAGTAACAAAACCATACACTAAATGGACATTCAACCACAAAGAAAAATGATTTTACAGTATTTCCTTGAATCTGGTATTTACTATGACACAGGGTACTTTCAAAGTATATTGAAGCAGAGAATCCCTCACCCCAAGGTGGAGATTTGTTCATTTATTTATGTGCGCTTGATGTTTTAATACATAAGAATTTATAACAGAATAAAACTTTGTCTTTATTGTAACAATTTCTGTTGATTTATTCCATGTAAAGAGAATATGCATATTTCAAGACACCACATAGGCAGGTTAATGTGCTCCTCCTATGGGACAAGGAGTTATTGTTATGCCCCTCATCAATGAGGTTGTATATTGCTTTGCTCATGTTAGTTGGTTGGTGTGTCAATAGACCATAAGGTTTCAGTTCAATAACTCAAGAATGCTATGGCCTTCCATATTTGCATGCATGTTGGTCAGCAACAGTAGATGACCCCATTGATTTTGACATTTATCATGTTTAAGGCCATATGGTGTCACACCGGTGGAAAGTACTTCCGGGTCGTAGTATGCTAAAATAGTCCCTTTCAAAAATTTGATATATGTCTGTTGAAGCACTGTTTTAATGTGGAAAATGCTGATTGTTGACCAAATTGCATGAATGTAGATCAAATATGACCTGCATGCTAACTTTTAAGAGTGTTTAATTGATATCTTTCTGAATTATCTTTCCCTGGCTGAAGACTGACAGTGTATGTGTGCTTCGGTCAAGTCAGCTTTTGAGGCATGGACAATAGCGTTGTCCTTCCAGAATCCCTGCAGTAGCTCGAAAACGAAACTATCGACATGCCATTTTCTCCAGCTAATTTTGGATAACAGGGATTGCTTTTTATGGAAATGGCCACAGAAAATCACCCGGAATGTCAGTGAAACCGAGGGAGAGATGCGAATTTGGGTCATTTTGCATTAATTTCAATGGCAGAAAATTCACCGGTGTGACACCATATGGTTTCAGTTCAATAACCCAAGAATGCTATGCCCTTCCATCTTTGCATGGATGTTGGACAGCAACAGTGGATGACCCCATTGATTTTGACCTTTATCATATTTTAGGCCAATGGTTTCTGTTCAATAACTCAAGAATGATTTGTCTTAGGATCTTCAAATTTTACATGGATGTTGATCAGCACCAGTAGAAGACCCCTATTGATTTTGAGGCCAGTTGGTCAAGGTCACTGTGACCTTTATCATTTTTGGCAATTCATAATTGGGCTGCCATGGAGCATACACAAGTTTTGTTACTACATGTGACTGACACTTAGAGACCAGTATTTATAAAGCATCATGGTGAAAAACTTAAGAAATTTGACCCAAGTAAAACATGTGTGCAACAAAACATCAGAATGTAGCTCTTCTGACTTCTTATTATTCTTGAGAACTATGTAAAAGACTCTTCTCTCATACCCTTGTGGAGATGAACAACACCAAACATGAGATTTCAAGAGGGATAAATGTAAATGCGAAAAAAAATTGTTTCATTATCAATGATAAATAAATTGGTAGATATATAAACCATAAGATTTCTTCTATGATGCTTTATAACAACCGACAAAAAGTTCCTCATCAGTTAGGGCTGTGTAGGGTTAGCTAGAACTCAATTAGTAAGAGAATGAATAAAGAAAAATAACGAAAATTGCCAACTCAACATATTATTGATACATGGTCAAACTGATGCATACAAACAAACACAAGTCAAAGATAACATTGATTCATCAATAGCTATAGTGAAGTTTAGAATATCTACCAAATACTAGACTGCAAAACTTAACTTCAAATCAACAGTTGAGCACAGCTCCAATGTTTCTGACAAAATTCTGATTACTTAAGTACACACCAAAGATGAAATAACAACAGTTCAATATAAAGAATTTCAGGCTAGTACAAATGTAACTAAATAAGTTAGAGCCATTGTGCAGTGGTTGGTGTTCTGAATTTGTATACCAGTGATCTAAGCTGTGGCTTGTCATACACATACATCAAAATTTGTCAATAGTGTTAATTTTCTTCCACATGTGGAAAAGTTGCTAGTGGAACGTTAAGTTAGCATGCTTCTTAGAGTATAATCTAGGTATACTAGTTAGGTGAATTGGGCCCCTATAATAACAAACCATTCAGAAATGATGTTTTACCTGAACTAACATACTTAAAAAAAAATAATGAGATCAGAAGTATCATAATTTTAACAAATATGCGAAAAAGTAAAAAAAAACACATTTGCCTGAAAACAAGGACTTTAAATGACTACAAAATATATGACAATAATTCTTCAAAGTTCAGTATTCATTATCAGACAGTTACTGTACTTAACTGTAATTACAAAACTACAACAATTATTAAATCTGGACAATCCAGCTTACAAAAAATGGGGTTCAATCAATGTTTTTAATTGAGGTGTGCAGCTTTTGTCTTAGAGGCTGTCCTGATCACACAAGCTCCGGTATTATACATAGTATAAAAAATTCCTTTAACCCTTTACTCCATAGATTTTAAATATGTAGGTCTAGTATTCGGATAAGAGATAGAAACTGCATGCACTGTGGTATTTCCTTATACATACTGGTACAATGATTTCTAAAATACGGAAACAACCTTAATTTTAACATAATGCTCAACAAAAATTGTCATATTTTAGTAAATCATGTTTCAGGCGCTCTTCTTTTGCGCATACTTTGATGGTGATTAGTCCCCTGAAGACCATTCCTGAAGTTTTCCTCTTCTCTGTTCAAGGTCACTAGATAGGAGTCAGTGAATCTGAAATAGAATTAAGATTAACACCTTTAACACATATTTTGTACCTCAGAATACCTCTGATGTTTTATATACAGCAAAATACTATTCTGAACATGTACACCATTTCCATGCTGGTTATTGACTTAAACTGTTTATTATTGCAGTCACATAATTTACATGAATGATACCCGAAAGATGGTTCTTACTTTATGATCTGAAATTTCATCTATTTGTTACCCTGTTATCAGAAAAACAGGAAGTATATACGGTCCATGTAAAAATATATAATTGATCATTTACATTGAATGTTATATCTGTAGAGTAGTCAATTGAAATGTGAGTTGTTGGTACAAGCCCCTGTGTATTCTTATTCATATTAGGCCTTTGTGTTAAATAAGTCCTGGTATTCTAAAACAGTGATTTATTCACTCAGCAGGTATATATTGTTCAAAACTATATTCTCTTATATTCAATAATTTTGGTAATTACCTCATAGTACACATTGTAGAATGCCTCTTTTATGCTAATGTAACCATTTTGTTTCCGTTCAACTGGAAGTTTGTAGAAACCAATATGAATTCCACCTTTAGTGAATGTTCCTCTGGTATGGGAGAACTTCTATAATGCAGTTTTCGAGATTTCATCAATGCATGGTGTTTGAATAGATCTACAAATTAAAATGAATGAAATAAAGATAAACATAGAATATTTGTCGTTGATGACAGCAAGCAAATGTGTATCATGACTAAACTGGTCCCAGTATTGTACTTACTACCAGAGCTGGTTCATCAAGCTAGACACATGTGACAAAAATACTGTCATCAGGACATAGAGACTGTATCATAATATACTGCATATTGAATAATGAGTGTATCATTGACATTCAACATTTCTGTCCTACTGAATTATTTCACCTGGTATTTATATTCAATACACTAACTAAGGTATGTCGATTCATTGATGTGTTTCTAAGAGGTTGCCGAAATATATCACATAGATGACAGAAAATCATATCTATATAATGGACCAGTCAAGATTTTGCCCATTCAGGGACGGTGCATCACCCTGGCGGGCATAACATTGACTGGTATCATTCTATTATTTCATGATGTTTAAATATTGCACTTTATTACAAGTACTAGACAAGGGACTATCTTCTATGAGCTTATTTTGAATATCTGACTTTAATAGCTCTTATCAGATATATACTGGCAGGTATTCAGTTCTGCTGGTTTGACTTAAAGTGTATGGACTTTAATCACAACATATGTGTGCAAATTCCATGTTGAATTTATATAATAATGAATAAGCGTGTAGTAAACTTAAAAGTACACCAGTCCATAGCTATAGAATATGTATATATGTCTGTGACAAGTCTAAATTATTTAGCGTATTCAGATACATGTGACAAACTTGAAAGTCTAAGATCTATTTAAATGAATCAATTAAATGATACCACTTTGTATCTGTAGATCTATCATCAAAATATTTTGTATCATAAAATTATAGTAATGTTCTTAATATATAATGATAAATACATAGAAACACGTAGCTCAGTCATTTAGATCATGTCAATAATACGTATCCGAAATATCAATGGAACTCGATATTGTCCGAAATTACGGTCACTTTTTTCATGGTTCCATTTCGGCACTTTAACGATGTGATCACCGAAAATCAAACTTACCTTCGAAATCAGTGTATCAAATCATACTGATTCGCCAGGTTTCAACCACTTGCTCACAAAATTGACGAGATTGCACTGTAAATAACCGGGCGCTGGCAGCCGCCATTATTGACGTCAGCCTGACCTATTTAACGTAGTGATATAGGGGAGGTAATCCAGACTATTGCTCCGTCTGTTAATGTGTTTTAAGCACAACTCTGTATTTTTGGCAAAAACAATGCTTTTCTTACCTCTCCTGTCGACTGGTGTCCTGAAAAACATTGTTTTGCACAGAGAAAGTCAAGTGCCAGCGCAGAGAGGGTGCCTATACAGCCTTTTGCACAGAGAGCATGTGCCGATACGATGCGGGTATACACCGTGTTTCAGAGAAAGTCAAAAGTGATATGTTAATTGTTACTAAGATTTTACACAATTTGTCTATTCTGACATTGAAATGACCTTTATCGTTGCCCCAGCTGAAAGTTATAATAATAATTATTATCAGTATTCAAAGTTTGAACTTCCTATTGGACTGCATCAGCATGAAGTTTTTAACTTTGAATACCGATAATAAAAGATATTCAGTAGATTTAGGATAATAACATTTTATATCTCAATTATGCCAAATATGACCTTGACATGACCTTGACCTTCAATAATGGTGACCTGAATAAATGACCCTACAAGTGGCAGTATTTGAATTGTGTATCCAATAAAACAGTTTCGCACCTTTAGTTCTTAAATTTAAAGTACTACATGGATTTAGAAATAAAATGACTGCAATTAATATTTTAAAAGTGGGTGGGGTATTTTTATTACACTAAAACATTAATTCAAACTCTAAATATTCTTCTAAACTTACTTTAATTCTAATGAACTTTATTTATTGTTGACTCTCATGTACAAATACATGTGTTTAGTCAACAATTGTACCATTTATGACATCCAATACCTAGTAATCACCCATTTTTGAACTTTTTTGACAATTTGACCTTGACTTGACCTTAACCTTCAATCATGGTGACCTGAATAAATGACCCTAGCATTGACAGTATTTAAATTGTATATTCAATAAAACAGTTTTGCCACTTTAATACTTATAATTAAAGTACTACATGGAATTAGAAATAAAATGACTGCAATTAATATTTTTAAAGTGGGTGGGGTAATTTTTATCACACTTAAACATTAATTCAAACTCTAAATATTCTTCTAGACTAATGTATATCTAATGTACTTTATCTAGTGTTTACTATCATGTACAAATACATACGTTTAGTCAACAAATGTACAATTTATGACATCCAATACCAAGTAAACACCCATTTTTGTACTTTTTTATCAATTTGACCTTGAAATGACCTTGACCTTCAATCATGATGACCTGGATAAATGCCCCTTAGTATTGGCAGTATTAGAACTTTATATTCAATCAAACAGTTTTGCACTTTAATACTAATATTTCAAGTATTACAGGGGATTAGGAATAAAATAAATGCAATAAATGTTTTAAAAGTGGGTGGGGTGATTTCTATTACGCTAAAAAAACGTTTTCAAATTCAAAAATATTCTTCTGAATCGGTATATTTTTATTGAGCTTGATCTAGTGTTAACTCCCGTGCACAAATTCATGTGTTTTAGCATCATTTGTACATTTTATGACATTTGATTCCTAGCACACACCCATTTTTGGGTACTCTTTTGACAAATTGACCTTGAAATGACCTTGACCTTGACATTTTTGGACTTAAAATTGGAATTGAAATTTGGCATTTAGTCATAATGCATCAAATTCAAGTAACCATTTTACTATTATATGTAAGTGTAGAGTATTAGTAAAGTTTAAGTAAACTTAGGCATGCTTCCTAATTGTAAAGTCCATTTGACCTTGACCTTGAATTTTTCAAACTTTCCACCAAGGGCCGGCAACTTTTACCCATAGTTCAGTAACACTCAATGTCTCTGGAACATTTTGGTATATGACACAGCCTGTTACTATTTTTTGCAAACTTTTTTCAGTTTTGTCATTTTGCTGCTCTACTAGTTTGCTTTAACAGATGAAAAAGTGTAATATACAAGTAGCACACAGTTAAATAGAAAACTATCACCATGTTTGTGAATAAGTAAAACCAATCAACCCACCAAAGCTTAGTTATAACAAAATCTACTCTATACAAGGCAATATACAGTATGTTTATATAACCAGCGATACCGACAGTTTCTATAGTTTCAAAAAGATACCGGCGGACACCGAGATTTAGTACTCGCCCACGTATGTGAATAACTTCACGCTAGCTTACACTCGGTACTTGACGAAAATAAGCTCGGCGTGTATAAAAGTAAACAAAACATCAGTATGATTGGCCAGAATTATCCATATTGTGTTAGTCAACTTATTGTTGCACAGTAATCAATATTTATAAAAACATAATACATTCTCGATAAGTAACTCATTTTGGGCACAAAATATGACTGCTTTTGAGCGTTAATGGGACTTTAAATAATCTCTTCGCTACTGCGTGTATAGTGTCGCTTATTTGTAAGGCCCTCGCTTTACGTCACATCCGGTTTACGGGAGGTAACTCTGTACATACGATTATCGCTTAATGGTCACAAACCACTAAATAAATTTGTTCTCTAACTCAATGTAAAGTTACAATAGTCAGTCCCAGGTTGATACATGTTAAAGTCTATGGCCAGGTTGCAGACATATATCAATGAAAAGAAGGGACTACCAGCTTGAAGAAAATACAAAAAAAACAGGGGTCGCCTATCATATAAGAAAAATTTGTCCTTTCAACGCGGTGAACATATTTTCACAGTCGCGCGGACCGACCAAATCCGGGTTTTACCCTACCCTACTTTCGCTTTGGTATTTTGGCCAAAATCTCAAAATATGTAAAATAAAAACAGTTTCAATACGTCACAAACATGTATACAAAGCCTGTAAACCAAATTAGATGATTCCAGTTTCACCTTGTCAAAGCATACTACCATTTAAACACAATCACAAGCTTATTTAGGGACTATTTGAGGAGGCATTTAGTGGTTTGTAATCTAATTGAAAGGGTCTATAGGTCCGGAGGAGCTTCCCTTTCCTTTGTAAATGGATAGCGATAATGGCTGTTTTAAATGATATCAGCATATTATTGTGCTGTATTAGTCTGTATGCCAAGTACCAAAAAGTGGCCTAACCCAAAAAAATAGTACGCACAAAATGTTTTTGTATAAAATGGTACTTTAACATGTCCTTTCATAGAAACCAAATGATGCAACCTTGTCATCATTGAGCATTTTGATATATTCAAGATGGCCGCCAAGATGGCCGCCAAAAATTGAAAATGTACATATTTATATAGTTTTCTAGGTTTGCAACCGTATAAGATGCGTATGTTTAGAAGTTTATTGTTAAATATGTATTTTACATATATTTGGACAAAATATTGATTTGAAATATCCAAAATGGCCGACAAAATAGCTGCCAAATCATAAAAAATGATATTTTTGTTGTTTTTATCACTCTTAAAACGCAAAAATCTAACAATTATTGTAATAGTTACATAACATATTAGTTTAAATAAACATCATCCAAATAAGCTGTAAGTCATGATTAAGGGGGATGTTATTATACTTACCCCCCCCCCCATCTTTGATGAAGGAGTATAATATTATTGCTATGTACTTAGAATATGTTGGTGATCGTTGTCAATTCTTCAGACGGTCGGCTTACAAGTTTTCGTTCAATAAGTCAACAAAAGCTTGGCATTATAATCCTTAATATCTAAGTACAGATTGGTCAGCAGACGACTCCTTTTGATGTTGGTGTAAGTATGTCAAAGGTCAGGATAGCAGTGACCTTTAACCTGCATGGAAAGACCAAATGACTGTCGATCAATAAGAACAGTTGAAATCCAAGATATTCAAAATCAACAGGAAGGTTGGCCATGGACCATCAGTAGATTAGCAATACTAGTATGTATTTTGAGTTCAGTACATTTTGTAGATCAACGTTCACTGTTGAATACCTGACTGAAAATGAGGCATACATGTTTCAAAAGCATAATTATATTGCACTCTTTATGAATATTCAAGTCTATTTTGCAGGATTTTAATTTTTTCATCCTTTTCTGAACCACTGCAAGGATCGTTGTCATGTTTTAATTATTTAATTAAGTACTTACTTCTGATTAGAGAAGATTTGCAGTACTAGTATATGGAATGCTGACATAGCACTACTTTGAACTGATTGACATACAGCTGGCTTTTCATATACAGACCTAAGTATTTTGCACTCCATATGGAATGTGATAGTCTGATTGTGCTTGGTGAGTGGATGTGCCTTAACTTGTTTATGATATGATTTGAGAGGTTAGGGTTATGTTTCCTTGTTTTCATACAGCTTTGAAGCCATTTGTTCAATTTGATAATATCAAATATCCTTGCCTCTACTAACTTATGACCCCCCTTGCGTGACCACCTTGTTAGATGAAGGTCCCTAATACTATGTATACACATGTATACTATAATTATTAATTTATCATGTCTTATTGTTCTTGTTATAACGACTTCATTTTGCTCCTAGACTATGTAAAGAGGATTGGGGCCAGTATTCAATTTTTCACATTTGTGCCTGAATTTGTTAAATTTCTTTTTTTGCAGGGTGTGTGCTTTGTGATAAGAGAGGCACAAGGTTCGCACTCTATATACGCTACTGTTGAACTTCTCCGAGCAATAATAACCCGCAATGCTCCTCTTCACCAATGTATGAATTGATACCTTCATAGGTGTTGTGTGTAAATGTTCTATATTCCTTGGGACCTTACCTAGGATAGCAATAGCATCATCAGGGAGATAGTATTCTTGATCTTGGTGATTGCTTATGCTGAACAGCAGTCCATCAGTCCTGCACATGATGACTCCAGGGTCTTCCTGTTGGAAAGCATCAGTCAACATGGCAGAGAACATCAGATTGAGTTGACACAAGGACACAACCATGCTTAACACAGTTTGTGACTGGTAACTCGGGAGACATCTCTCCATCGTCCAGGACTCAGGCCATCATTCCGTCATGAAATTGCACAACCATGATGACAAAGTGGTCTTGGCATCCAAAATTGGCCATTTTCTTCTCAAGTCCCTGCTGTCTTGCGGGCTGCAATGACCATGTCTACTGTTCCGCTGTTGGCACTGACTTTCTGACAGAAATCCATTTCCTAGATGGCATATCAGGCTGTTGAGTATTTATATTCTGGCAAGAAGCTGAGGAGTTATAGCCCCTGTGGTTGTCACAGCACTCTTTGTTGCTCTCCTGCTGGTAAATATGTACTATGGGCGCATCTTTGAATAACTGTGGTAGTGCTCCTCGATTCCAGTATGAAGGGAACAGTTCAAGCAGCTTTTGTGCCATATGAAGTCCACCGGCTTTATATATTTCAGCTGGAATGACATCGGAGCCTGGTGCCTTTTGACAGGATAGTTGTTTAGTGGCTTTCACCACTTCCTGGGTTGTTGGTGGTCTGTCTATGGTAAAGTTCATTAACACGTGCGGTTAGTGGACAATGGACTCATTGTTACTGGAGGAGGGTCATTCCAGTATGGCATCTAAGTGTTAAGCCCATTCATCGAGAATCTTTGACCTGTCAGTATTAAGTGTTGACGAGTCTGAGCTCAGGAGGGGTGAGGCACCAGAGGATTTGGGTCCAAAGACTGCTTTAAGTGAGTCATAGAATCATTTTGGGTCATGGATGTCAGCCAATAGCTGTATATCTAAGGATGTGTCACTAACTGAGCCATTGGTCTTGCATGTCTGGTGGCTTTGATTGGGCTGCTCGACAGCAGCTTAAATTCTTAAAGCTGAATTATGGTCCTGCTGGTGGGCCAAATGGAGGCGATGCTTTTTTTGCACTATATCTGATATTTCAGAATTGGTTTCCTCGAACCAGTCACGGTGTTTTTTATTGTGGGGTCACGGTTCCCCCGTGAAAATAAGTGGACTGTATTTCTGAATATTTCCTAGTCGTCCTCAACATTGCTTTGACTGAAGTAAACGTCAGAGAATTCGCTGCTGAGATCTGTACCCTTGAGATTCTTCTTCCCCTGTGGCCTTCGCTTGGGTGTGAAATGAATGGATAGCTTAGAGATGACAAGCATATGTTCTGTCCAGCATTCAGCACCACACATGGACTTGGTAAGGTTAAACATATTTCCCGTCCACCTTCCTGGTGAAGACACAGTCAATCAGGTGACAATGCTAGTATTTCAGTGTTTATAAAAACATGGTCATATTGCCTTATTTTCGAAATAAATTATCTATCTTTTTCCCAATTTGGTGGTCGTTTTGTCAGCCATATTGGTTATTTTCAAAGTTATTTTTGTTCAATATACATTTGGAATACTTGTCCAGGATGTATAACATTAAAATGCTATATACACTATGACAATGATTTTGCTAACATACAATATAGAAGCAATATGTACATTTAAAAAAAATGCAGCCATCTTGGCAGCCATTTTGAATTTTTATATATGCTCAGTCATGCATAAATTGTTCATTGCCTAGTCAGGAACATGCTTTAGAACCAATGTATACATATTTTTGAACATAAGGTGGTTTATAATGGTAACAACAATATATCACATTTTCCCTATTCTGTAGCCATTTTGTCAGCCATTTTGAATATTTTCGACCCTCTTTTTTGTTTTGCATACTTGTCTAGAATGTCTTCCAATAATATACTAAGTATTTGTTCAGAATTTTGCTTTTTACCAACAAAATAAAAGATATATACAATTTTTCATTTTTTGGCAGCCATCTTGGTGGCCATCTTGAATATTTCAAAATGCTCAATGATGACAAAGTTGCATCATACAGTTTCTTTGTAGGTACATGTCAAAGGACCATTTTATGCAAAAAGATTTTGTGCGTACTATTTTTTGGGGTTTTGTCACTGGCATACCGACTATATGTGTATTGTTTGTGTTTGTGTCTGGTCTACTATGATGACATTAACATTATCATCCTCACACTTGACTTTCTATAATGCTCTGAAGATGCTTTGATTTTAACAATGTATAGACAATACAAGAGCAAGTTCTTCAAATATTATCTCACAAGACGCATATGCATTGAAATAATCATTGCAGCAAAAAAGATCAATTATAATTATTTGAAATCAAATGGAACGGGTTTAATGCATAATACAGTAACAATAGCACAAAACTGAGGCGAAAATAAAAAGGACTGTTAGGGTTACATATCCCTCTTTCTTTCTTCTCCCACTCGTCAATTTTGTTCTCTTGACTTCTTTAAAAGCAAGTCAGTACACATAATAATAACCACAAGAATAAAGTTTGAGTATATTGTGTCAAAGACTATTGTTGTTGTTTTTGTTGTTGTTGTTGTCATGTGAAGTGAACTGTTTTGAGATGTCAGTATTTATCTAGAAAAATGATAAAGCGTCAGATCTTCTACATGTTGTTGTTGTTATCTTCAAGTTAAGAAATCCTCATTCCTGCTACTGATGTGAGTCAACAAGTAAATGTCATCTCATAAGTTGCTATTCTGATATATCGCCAACATTTTCATGATGTTACCACACTCTTTATTGAATAAACCAAAGTAATTTCATGCATATTTATTAGATTGATTTATAAAACAAAATTTTAAAACATCAACAGCATCGGTACATGGGTCAGGAAATCCACACAACAATTTGGACACACTGTTGATCACCGTTCAGAATAATATATTAAGATGTTCATATAATGAAAATATTTGTTGATTACGACAGAAAATATGAAGTAAGGTTCATATTCCTTCAAATGTCAACGTTGCATGTAAGCTGGTGTGTAAATGTCGCGAGACTTCCTGTTATATCTTCATTCAGCGTTGGTGTTGTTTTCTATCACGGTTGTATTGTGTAAATAACTTTCTTATTTTCGACAAACAGAACACGAACATGATTTAGCTGATTTGATTGCCACGTCTCTAAATCCATTCACGCATTTAACTGACACTACTTTCTGAAAAAGACAAAATATGCATCGTATAATAAGCATAATAATGGCTAGTTATACATGTATTTAAACGGGCTCGCTCTAAAGAGTTCTTATATCATGGTTATTTGATGTAAACTGAAGGGGTGCTCCTAAATCCAATGATAATCGGTGAGGTGTGTCTTTATTTTCAATAGAATGAGTGCAATGACTACAGTTCAGGATAATATTATCCTGCACGTATGTTATTGCACTCATTTCATCGAAGTTATTGCACTCATATGTAAAATCATTAAATTTCGTGGAATTTGTGTTTCACCTCCAACCACGAAATCAAATCCCATCGAAATAGCCTTTTTATCAAAACCACGAACTTTCATCCGATCGAAAGTCAATAATTTTACAATATACCATTGTTCATAATTATCCGTAATGTACAAGTGTCTACAACTTTAAAATCACGCGTTATTAGAAATTTTAAAAGTCCAGTCATTAAAGCTTAAAAAATGATGTGTGTGAAGAGTTATCAGCCAGTTGCCAGTTGCAACTAACTTCACACACATTAAAACATGATCAACCTCAAACAAATTGCAACACAGGGTTTAATGCATTTTCCTCATCTGCAGACTATTGACAACTAGAGACAAAACATCAAATATGCAAATTCAGGGGGGTGGTGCAAAAAATAACACTTTTAAGGTCACATTTGGTAGCAATTGCAGTATTTTCTTTATTTCATATTATATGGGGAATTGTAAGTTCTGATAATTCCGTTGTAAGTCGTTAAATACAGATGTATTCACTGAATGTGCACAAAAGTTCATATTTTCTGAAAGATACAACCTTCCTCTATCGAGTACATACGAGGGATGATCCAAAATAACGTGGACTTTTGCTATTGCTTCCAACAGTATCGTTATTTTTTCCAAATACTTACATGATTTATTATCGGAACATTTATTGCATATGCGATAATTTGAACAAATTTCACATTGACACAATATATCAAGCACACCGCGTATTTTTGTAACCATAGTAACGCGTATGCGGCGCACAAAATTTATGCAACTTTTCTCAAGCTACATAAAAAATTTTTATGCATTTATATAAAATGAAATGCAAGTAAGAAATTCGCTAAACATAACCACCTTACGATGGGATGTGCAGGTCTTGTCAAAAGTTGATGTCAATTTGAACAATGCGTTTTGAAAAAACACATTTTTCTTTACGCGGTACCACCTGTGTAACTGACGTTTAAATGACGTCGTCAAACCGGCATGAAATACCTTAAATGGTAAAGATCTACCCTACTCGTATAATGTTATTATCACCAGACAATTTATTTTTCATGTACAGGGTGTTTCATAATATCTGTCCCCATTACAAACAAATGCCATGCGTACATGCCAGATCTCATCTGAAATCTTCATATACCAATGGAAAGCCAACATTTCAAAGTTTTATTCAGTATATAATATCACAATTTTACTATCAAACCAACATTGGAATAAAGATTTCTGAAAAATGTCAATTTTTCGATAATAGTCAAAATGACGTCCATATTGAATTTTCTTTCCAAGTACATAGCTTGTGAAGTTTTGCGTGATATAACCAGTTCTAAAAAAAATATTATATTGATATGAAAGTTGAACCCATTTGTGATAATCTAGAAGCTTATGTGTGATACAGTTGCTTTGGTTACCAGTTGCTAAGCGATGAAAGAAGCTAACACAAAATCATTCCGATCTCGCTTTCATGCTAACTAAACAAGTGCCTGATCTTCGGTTGTTTTCTTTCTAAATTATTCTTTTAAAGTCACAAAATGCTTTTGTGGTAGTATTAAAAGATCCATGCGTCTATTTGTGAATTTAAAACATTCATTCGGGAAAAAAATGTTTGAAAACCTGTCACATGTTTGCTTGACTACAAGCAGAAGAACAGAACAGAACATACATTTTTATTAACCCAAATCGTAATTACGACACATGAGTATACTGTACATAATGCATGTAACATATATAAATATAATATAATGCAGTCATGGTGAGGTAATGGCAATTTAAAAATAATAGATGATACTAATATAATGGAAATCTTAACAATTTTAAACAATAGATGGCTCGCCAATATCTAATGTAGAGTGGGTAAAGAGGGGAATAAAATTCATAGTGATTTGAAATAAATGATTCTAAATAAATTCTAATGATTCTAAATAAAGTCTTAATAAGTATGGATAATTATGTTTTTCCGTTGGTTTAGGTTTAGTAAATTACTTAAATATAATTAAATATTTAAACGGAGCAATACATTTAGTTTAACATTCATGATATATACAGAGTATGGTTTTTTTACCAATTTGTTCATTCGCGCTCTCATACACAACCAAACACAACTTGCTCTCTATATCTACGCACTATATCATCCCTCTTATTCACATAGACAATAACACAATCAATACATGCAGTTTGTAAACACGTTAATTGTATATCAATATTCAAATCTGACAAGTTTTGAAATAAACTATAGTTTTTCTTTGGGTTTTCCAAATTCTTATTTTATACCTGTCAGAAAAGAACACGTGACATAATGACGTACCGTGAAATAAACACAGAATCTTGTCAATTTCAAGAAAATAACCACGAAAAGCATGTATTTTAAAAAGAATGTGTGTGGAAAATGGATGGCCTTCTTTGGCATATTTAAGTGAAAATAGTAGATAAATTATTCAATTTTAAATGTTATATACTCGTATTATCGTCAGGGATACTTGTAATATGATTGTGCAGTTATTATTCAATTGCGAATGGAATTTAACTTCTAATACTTGGAATAATCTTCACATGGTGAGTGATCTTGACCTAATTTTAAACGTTCATTTTTTAGTTGTCCATTTAAATTACACAACAGCTTTTCTTAGCAAATATATATTAGTAGAGTCAGATATATTATAATACAGTAGCTATAATATCTTTACTATAATATAAACTGGGTTGAACAAGCAGTTAAGATAGAGTGTTTGCAGTAAGTTTGCTGTTTTGTGCTGGTCAGCTATATTCTTGGGTTAAAAACATCAAGGATAATTTTGATAAAACGGCATAATGGTGTCAGTAGTTTTTTGTTATGACTGTTTAATAGTTCCGTAAATTTTCGATTACTTGGGTTTTGATAGAAGTTATTTGGAATATATTTATTTCTTGGTGTATTGAAGAAAGGGCAGACCAATAAATAGTGTAGTTCATTGCCAATTTCATGTCTATCACAGAGCGTGCATAGTCTTTCTTCTATGTCAGTCCCTTCCCATCTGCCAACTTCAATTGGCAGATAGTGGTTACTTGTGCGAAATTTCAGGAGTTGAAGATAATCCTTTCTGTTTAGGTCTTATAAGTATTGTTCTAACTGTATAGATTCCTTAATTAATGAGTAGTTTGTTCCTTTGGAAGATGACTGTAAAGATGCATTCCAGTGTTGATAATATTGATCTATTAGAACCTGCTTAATACTATATTTTATGTTACTTTGTGGTAATGTATTTTGATTATTCCATATATCCATTCTGCCAGTCTCGGTGAAGATGGATTTAATGTGATTGACCCATTTTGATGTAAACTTTGGTATATTCAACATAATTGTATAAATTTTATATGCAAGTTTATTCTGATTCCCTGTTACAAGTCTTGTCCAGAACCCTATCATTTTACTTTTAATAATAATTTCTAATGGATATCTTCCTAGCTCTGCTCTTAGCATGTATAGTGGGGTATTCCTTCTTAAAGAAGTGAAATATCTAAGAAATTTACTATGGACTTGTTCTATCATATTAATATTTTCATAGCCCCACACTTCACAATTGTATGAAGAATAGGTACTATTGTATGGTCAAATAGTTTCAATACTAGATCAATTGGTAGATTGCAGTTTTTTTATTCTTGAGTAAAGTAGGTGCATAGCTTTCTCTGCTTGTTCTACAAGATGCTTTTTTGCTTTGTTAAAATTACATGTTTTATTGAAAAATAAGCCTAGATACTTGTAGTGATCTACTATATCAATATTTGTCCCACCCGTTGTAAAAGAATACTGTTGTGTGTTCCTACACCCAAATACAATTATTTTAGTTTTACTTATATTGACTTTTAGCTTCCACTGATTACAGTAATCTAGGAAATCATATAACATTTTTGGAGAGAAATAACATTATCACTAAAAAGAATTGTGTCATCTGCATATAAGAGTAGCATGATGTGCAGAATGGGCAATATTTCGGGTGTAAATTGGTTTACATCTATACCATGATTGTTAGATAGGAGAGAGATTTTCCCCTTGTCTTACTCCAATGCCACATTGAAAGAAGTCAGATCTAACTGTTTGATTATTTTCTTTGCTATTTGTTTGTATGCATGATTTTACATTTTTGTACATGCTATGTATCATACTAAAACAGTTACCTGTTATATTACTGCTCAAAAGTTTGTTCCACATACCAAATCTCCAAACTGAGTCAAAGGCTTTACTAAAGTCAATGAAAGCACAGAATAATTTCAATTTATGATGTCTTAGGATTTCTACGATAGAGTTTAGGGTAAAAATATGATCAGATGTTGAATAATTTTTTCTAAACCCTGCTTGATTTTCTTTCATTATGTTATTTTCATCTAGAGATTTATTGAGCCTGCTGTTTAAGACTGAAGTAAATAACTTACTAATGCATGACAGCAATGTAATTGGTCTATAATGATTTATCATTTTGGCCCCCTTTAAGTTTATGTTTATATATTGGGATGATTATTCCTTCTGACCAGTTAGCTGGCACTAGGACAGTTGTTAGAATTATGTTAAACAATTTTAACATATATAGGTAACATTCTGGAACAGGATTGTTTGATGTATTCATTGAGGACATCATCAATGCCAGGTGCTTTGTTATTTTGTAATTTTCTTATGCATTTTTCAATTTCATCACTTGTGAATGGGCAATTGAGTAAATGAGTGTTTTCATTTGAGATATCCTCCATGTTTATATTATCCTGTTCATATTATGGTCATCAGTCATGTTTAGATCTCTAAAATGTTGAAATAGATCTGCTAGGTTGGGTAGATTTGTCTTTGGTTTAGGTTTCACTTTATTAAGTAACTGCCAGTAGTGTTTAGGATTTTTGCTATGCATCTGTCTCAAGTAGGACTCATTTTGCTTATTAGATTTAGATATGTATTTATTCATTGTTTTCTTATACTGTCTTGATGCTATTTTTATATTAATCCTATTTTCTTCAGTACCATATTTATTATATTTCTTGCGCGCTTTGTTATAGATCAAAATATTATTTTGTTAACAACAACTATTAAACTTGTTTTAACATTCAATACTTTACGAGCTTTACTATCAATTTGGGTTAAAAATAACTTTGAGCGACATTTTGACAATTATCGAAAAAATGACATTTTGACAATTATCGAAAAAATGACATTTTGCAAGAATCTTTGTTATTGGATTGCTTTGATAGAAACATTGACATGTTATATACTGAACAAAACTTCGAAATATTGGCTTTCCATTGATGTGTGAAGATACCAGATGGACCCATGTACATACTCATGACATTCGTTTGTAATGGGGACAGATATTATGAAACACCCTGTATGTTTGCCATTCTACGTGTAGGTATACCACCAATTCAAAATTTTATATCTATCGACAAAATGACTCAAAATAACGCTTGGAGGGGAAAAGTTCTATTCACTTCTTTAATATTAAACCAATATCTTTAAAATTTAGACATATACATGTGTTATATACATGTGTAATATACATGTGTGTTTAATGGGACAAGGAGATTTGTGTTTGGACAATATATATTGAATATAATATACACGAATCTATTTAGGGATATAGCGATCATTCTCTCTGTCTGTCCGTCCACAATTGCATCTGTAATCACAAATTTAATATTATGATAATAAAACTTGGTCACAATGATCATCTCAACAAAATCTAGGCCAAGGCTGAAAATGGATGATTATTGATAAAAATCTAGGTCACCCGGTCAAATTGTCAAAACATTGTGTAGTCACTTGATGTCATAATGTTGGCCTAATATTTATGAAACTGTGTCACAATAATAATCTCCACAACATCTATGTCAATTTGTATATTGGGTCATCCGGGGGTCAAAAAGTAGACCACTTGGTCAAATCGAAGGAACACGTTGTGTAGCCACTAAAGTCACAATTTTGGTCCAATCTTTATGCAACTTGGCCACAGTGTTCATCTCAAAACATCTAAGACAAATGCGTTATTGAGTCATCTGGGGTCAACATTAGCTCAATATGTTAAAATCGTTGAAAACATTGTTGCGACTTTTTGGCTCAACAAGGGTTTTCTATTATTTGACCTAGTGGCCTAGTTTGACCCCAGATGAACAAATATTGGATTTTACCTATATTTTGTTTTGGTGATCCTTGTGGCGTGGTTTCATAAAGCTTATGCAAAACATCGCGACTTCTAATGACTTCTAAAGATTTTTCTATGATTTGACCTAGTGACCTAGTTTTTGTTAAGATGGCCATTTTGACTTAACTTCACGAGTTTAAGTTCGAAATTGCTACCCCTAGTTAATACACCTGGTTCTTTTTCTTTGACGTAGTGTCCTTGCGTTTGACCTCAAATACATGTAGTACAGTATCGACATTGACCTAGATTTGAATGCCTGGATTATAGTGACAACGTTTCTTAATGAGCATTCAAAACTTGCGACCTGTAGTAACTACATAATGTTTTCCATAATTTGACACAGTGACCTAATATTTTACACCCAGATCACCCCATATCAGTTTTGAATAAGATTTTGTTCCGATGATAATTGTATCCAAGTTTCATAAATGCTATGCAAAAATTGCAACCTCTAGGGAATACACAAGGGTTTTATATGCTTTGACATAAATTTTGGTCTTGGTTAACCCAAAATCTTACTTGACCTAGATTTGGTTGAGACATAAATGTGACGATAAAAACACGCCGTTTTGTGTAGCGTAACTTACTTAGCCACTTATGACGTCTGCGCACTTTTCGCAATGACATTATCCTCACAGGTACCAATTTACACCTTGGTGGAGTGTCGCATGTGGGTTATTTTTGCTCAGAGGAAATTGACCAGTAGTCCCGACGAGGGTTGAACCTCTTATTCAATTTGATACGTATGTACTAATCGTGCTCATATATCGTTGGCTTAGAATGAGAAGGTCGTAACTCATAATCCATATTTTGAGAAAACAAGAAAAAACGGTTTGAAAAGAAAGCTTATGTTTCAACTTCAGTTAGTTTGGTCGAACTAACATGATAAGTTCCGATTTGCATAAAGTAAGCTTATAAGAAGCGTAATGCGATGTTGATTTTAAATATGTACCATCATGTAAGGTGGTAAGTTACAACCTTCTCACTCTAAGCTAGAGGTATGGTGATTATTCGAGTATTACTGTTGATGTACTTACATCCACTGCTTCTTTGATGCTACAACATTCTGCTCTAGACGTGATGATATGTGCTGAGTTAGCTTCTCGTGTATAATGATCTGAGGGTGTGGCTTCTGATACACAAAATCCTCGACAAACGTTTGTTTCAATTTCGAATATAAGACAATCAGGAATATGCACTTTTTGTTTATAACCTGAAAGAAAAATGTTTTTAAAAATATATAAATTATCAAGATATATATCAAGATATACCAAAAACAGACTATGCAATTATATAATGACCTAATTCTGTATATTTTGTTTTTATTTTGTCTAGTCGTCTATTACGCAGGAATTATCTCTGCACATTGTGACACAACATCTTTGAAATACTTGTTTAAAACCAGGTGTGTCTAATATTTCACACTATGAAATGTTGTAGGATTATAACGAATCATAACAAAACATCATGTGGTCTCCCTGAAACACCCTTCTATCTCCAGAGAATGTGAACTGAATATTTATATTTTACATTCAGTATTCCCAACTCGTCATTAGTAATGTTGAACATTTTAATATGCGTGTAACCTCATTATGTTAAAGCATATACTGTTTTCATATGAGTTAAAATTAGACCACTTTATTCGTATTAGATATCATTCTCACGAGCAAGTTGTTTTGTGTATTTTTCTGTTCGGGGTTAAACGATACACCAACAACAATTTAATTCTACTATTTGAATAGCAGCAAATTCAATGTGTGCCATAATCTATGCCAAAATCCCAAGAAAGGGTAATGGGTGTTTTTTTAATTAACATAATGTCAAGCAAATACTATTTGAAAAATGAGTCTTAATGTGACGCGTGTGTGATTTGAATGTTATGGCACGGAGAGATCAATGGTCAATATTGCTAAATATTAACAGGATGAATGAAAAGTGTTTAGGCATTTTAAGACAGATAAAGTAACATGACGATATACAAAATGCGATTTTATATTGTCACAACTACTTGCATTAAACGGTTTAGTGTTCATTCGTTATCTGATCAGTTCATAAACATTACTTCGGCTTGGTTTTTAGCCTTATTTTATTTCAGTTAAAAGGTGTTCGATTATGTTGGAATATGCTTAAAAGAAATGAGGAAATCGGGCATGGAAGACAGCACTTAACAAGCCAACCACAGAAAACAATAACATTACAACACAACTACACAGAGCAATGCCCCATACACAACCCAAAGAAATTATTAAGTGCCCAAACACCAGTCATAGAAATACAGGATGGCACAATTTCACAAAGAAATAGCAAAATAACGGTGATCCCAAGTAAGTGACAGAATGAAACTCATCTACGAGATGCGACCTGATTCCACAAACTACCTCTGATTGTGTTCAGCAATTGTAATGCCACCGGACAAGGTTAACGGTATGGTATTAATGTTACAATACAATTCCAGTTAGCGCAAGCACCTTTGAACATCATTGTTTGAGTTGTATACACCGGCCTCACCTGACGCCTACTTAAGCGTTAAACACGCAATAAACAATGACAAACTTCATGTTTATATTAAATTAATCCACTTACTTGTAATATAATTCCTTCCATTTAATCTAACTCAAATGTACACCAATAAAATAATAAAATACTCTTAGAATTGAATAAATCAAACGTCATAGTAACTAAAAGTCGGGGATTTTGACCGTGACCTAAAAACGTCTCATGGCACAGGCGATCAATTGGGCCAAAAGTATTCACTTTAGTTAAACGTCCCAATTATGAAATTAAGCCTACGCATTGTTAAATCGAATTAAGTAAAAAATCTAGGATAAAAACAGCATATTTGTCACTGCTAAGTGATATTACCTCTTCATGTATTAATTTTGATTGATCGTGTCATACGCCCGTCTCTAATGGCTAATAAATAGACTTTGGCTACATTATAAACGAACTTTTTTTACATCGTCATTACGGCCGTGGATCACTTAATGAATTTTAAGATAATCGCCGATAGTGATGTCTGATCTGCCGATGTACGGTCTACAGAAATACAGAATTCAAACTTGTTTTGCTATTCTGACCGTAAGGACGGAAGCAGCTTTGACCGAAGATATTTTTGGTTCGACCTTAAAAATAATTTATCCGACCACGTAACTTTCATTCATGAAACTGTAAACAATGCAGACGTGTGAAAAAATATTCGATTACGTTGCGCATAGTGTTTACTTGGGTATTTCAACTACACGACTTTTTGGGAATAGTGAGAATGGTATAATTTTATGAATTTTTGTTAAAGTAATCGAAAATTACATGTTATGAACTCGTATTTTCAGAAAAAAAAATTCCCGCTAAAAATACTATTTGGTAAACTTTTTCTGAAGATATGCGCGCGCATCGCCCAATCTCGCAAGACTACAGCCAAAACAAAATGGCGGGTGATCGAAGGTCAGTGGCGATATTAGGGCTCTCTGTTTTACCATCATAAATACCTAACATTGTCAAAGCCATTTATCACTATCCAATATTGAGTTAATTACTATGGACAAGGCTTCCACAGAGACACATTTGTTTACGGTGATCAGTTTTGCTTTTAGTTTAATATATTTAACTTTTTTTATTTACAAACTTGGTTAAACCACCATCTCGAATTTAGCATCAAAAGCATGACACGATTGGCATCAATACTATTCCTACAATTAATAAAGAATCTTCGCTTCACTTTCCATTACAGTACTGTATTGGAACAAAAAACGCGATTCACAATACTATCAAACCTGTTCACTTATGATTACTATTACTGTTCGATGAAAACCAATAATACAGTTGAAATGATATCGCCCTTATTTCAATCATACAGATATCGTTGTCTTCAAACATTCCCAAAGGGAATACTGTATCGCTTGAAACCAAACTCTACACAATACAAAGATTATATTAATTCTGTGTTGATTGACCCCCGGCGCCTTAAACAACAACATACTGAACATACACTTGTTGCTATATTCTCATGTGACAGAGACGAAACCTGGTAATTGCGTTTGTATCCTTAATAACACATGTTTGAGAAAACTAAGGATAGCCGAATGATTTAAGTCCCTTTTTCAGAGAAACTCTTAATGACCCATTAATGATGCACTTATCCTACAGTCTTTAAATAACAACGACCTAAGCTGTAAATTCCATAAAACGCACATCTAAAAGCTTTGCATAGTCTGTCCATTATCTCATTACCCTGAGAATCAAAATCGTCATTGGAGGATGGCACGAATAAGGTTTCGTTCCTGTATACCTACAGCCTTCCTATGAACATACATGTATGTCACATTGAATGTGTGCTATTTTTATAATGGTAAGAAATGGCATTCTTTCAATTTACTTAAACTTGAATTCCTCAAATTTCTGAAGAGTATGCAACATATATTGATATACAAGGAAACACAATAAAACATGCCACAACAAATAGCATATTCGTAGATAATACATAATAAGCTTTAAATGCACAATGGCACATGGATTCACTTCTAAATATAAATACACAACTACTCATGCAAGTGCGCGTGCATGTACTTCTTAATATATTTATGAACAAGCATACATAATGCATGTATACAACCACACACATTAACAAAAACGAACATATGAACAGTTAGATGCACCCCTTAATTCATTTACATGTCACCGGTATCATAAATACACAGACACACGTATGCATCAAAACAAGCGCATACGCCCAACTTAGCTAATTGGTACAAAAGCATTCTTCCATGTGCGTCCGTGGTCCGGGTCAGCATTTCGTACCGGTATTCCACAAATGGACAAGGATGCCATATACCGTGTAACCACTAACTGACCTATTTGGAATATGTGTCTTACTATTTGTATGAGTTTAGTTAAATATTAAAACATCCATGTGCACTCGTCCGTGTTCCGCTTCCGCGTATCCGTGTCAGCCAAAATACGAACTGGTTGAAATCTGTATTTCAACGTTCCGTGCACTCATACGTCGTCCGTATTACGTGTCCGCATCGAATCGCTCAGTGAGCATTTTAATATGCACTAACAGTCGTTATCTGTTATTGTCTCCATCGTCCGTCCGTGTCAAGGCTGTATTTTCCTCACTTGCGATAGGATTTTTAAATATAATGGCATAAATGATTACCAAAGGGAGACGATGTGTCATGCACATGATCCAGGTCCGTAGGTCAAACTTCAAGGTCACAGGGGGACTTTGAAGTTTTGCATGGCTCTTTTGTGTCCGGGCTTTATCTTTCTTACTTGCGATAGGATTTTAAAATTACTTGACAAAAATGATCACCACAGGGAGACAATGTATCATGCGCATTATTCAGGTCCCTATATCAAACGTCAAGGTAAGAGGCAGCATACTTTGAAGTTGTGCACTGCTATTCTTTGTCCATGTTGTATCTTCCCTTCTGCAGTAAGATTTTAAAATAACGTGGCACAAATAATTACCAGGGGTAGATGATGTGTCTCGCACATAATTCAGGTCCCAATATCAAAGATCAAGGTCACAGGGGGCCACTGCTATTCCGTGTTCAGCTGTTGTGTCATTGTTTTGTCTTCGGGCGTATAATGTACCACCCAGCGGTGCTCTTGTTGGCGTACGCGGACATAATTCACGGATAACACATCAAGCTAAAGGGCAAGTTTGGTTTAAACAAAGGCTATACTGAATTTTAAAAGGTATCGGTGCGAAGAATATTTAGACACGGTAATGTAAATTGTATTACACAAAGCGACCCTGATTTCAGCAATAACCTTTATAATAACTGTAACGCTTTTGTTCTTTGGACAAGACTGAAGACACAGGTAAAACAACTCCAAGCACTAATAATCAACTGTATTTTCCTAATACGATAACAACATGACACAATAATCCAATAATAGTATCCAAATGCTAGATCCATAAAATATTACAACACACGTGTCCTGATGGTAAAACGGACTGACGTTAACACTGTCCTGATGGTAAACTAACTGACCGACTGACTGACAAATACTCAAGTCAATCCCTTATATACTGCCAACTGATCCGATAGATCCGACAAGTCCGACAAGTCCGGCAAGTCCGACAAGTCCGGTAAGTCCGATAAGTCCGATAAGTCCGACAAGTCCGGTAAGTTCCGATTCGTTACACTGCCCCCTACTTGGTAGACTAGAACTTCCACTGTTCTCAAAATTTGTTACTTAACACAGAAATTGAATGTAGATAGCACTTGCTATAGAAGCTTTTCAAAAACAAAATAAAGGATAAGCACAACTGAAAATTACATACAATATAGTACAAAACTGATTCCTTAAAATGTCATGGTAACTGGATGCATACTGTGTAATCGTTCTTGTATGTTGTTAAAGATATCCCTACAATGGGAGATGTTCACGATGTCGACATTCTCTAAGTAACCGATTGACGCAGCACGTTGACTTCCTTGGGTTCACCGTTATTAAACCTCGTGGTCCTTTGGAGTGTCACATGTATTGCTGAGATAACATATTCTTGATTGTTATTTTCATCGTCGTCACTAACCTGAATAGCGTCAACAACATTATCAGCAGTTTTATGTTAACGTTTATCTTCGCCATTCACAACACGTTTATCTGCACCATTCACAACACGTTTATCTGCACCATTCACAACACGTTTATCTGCACCATTCACAACACGTTTATCTTCGCCATTCACAACACGTTTATCTGCACCTTTCACAACACGTTTATCTGCACCATTCACAACACGTTTATCTTCGCCATTCACAACACGTTTATCTGCACCATTCACTACACGTTTATCTGCACCATTCACAACACGTTTATCTTCGCCATTCACAACACGTTTTTCTTCACCATTCACAACACGTTTATTTGCACCATTCACAACACGTTTATCTGCACCATTCACAACATGTTTTTCTTCACCATTCTCAACACGTTTATCTTTACTGTGGACAACACGTTTTTCTTCACCATTCACTACACATTTATCTTCACCATTCACTACACGTTTATCTTCACCATTCACTACACGTTTTTCTTCACCATTCACTACACGTTTTTCTTCACCATTCAGTACACGTTTATCTTCACCATTTACTTCACGTTTTTCTTCACCATTCACTACACGTTTATCTTCACCATTCACTTCACGTTTATCTTCACCTTGCACTACACGTTTATCTTCACCTTGCACTACATTTTTATCTTCACCATTCACTACATGTTCATCTTCACCATTCACCACATGTTCATCTTCACCATTCACTACACGTTCATCTTCACCATTCACTACACGTTTATCTTCACCTTGCACTACACGTTTATCTTCACCTTGCACTACATTTTTATCTTCACCATCCACTACTAGTTTATCTTTACCATGCACTACACGTTTATCTTCACCATTCACTACAGTGGCCGACTGATCAAATAGATCCACACTGTCCATTTGTCCAGATATGCCTAATACACAAATGTCATCAAGTTGGTTGTTTTCGACCGTGCCCCGACCTCGCGATCCGATTGATCCTAGTTTTCCGAACAATCCTTTAGATCCCTGTCCGTTCAAAAATTCATTTCGTCTGCTCGAATTCCTGTTGTTCCAATACTCTCTTCTACCTCTAAAATTACTTCTCGAACAAACTGTTAATACACGACCGACCCTGTAACCATTTTTATCATTTTCGCGTTCAGTTTGTCGTAAGCACTCTTCTTGAATTGCAGCAGTAATCGCAGCTTGCAATGTCTTTGGTCTGGTTCTTTCACCGAAAGTCTAAAATCAGGGGAATCATGACAGTTTTCAAGGAAAGTAGTCAGTGATAATTTTCTTACTATTTCTGTACGATGTGGATAAGCTTTCCTGAAAAGGTCTTCAATCGTTTGGCCAAATCCTCTGTATGTTTCAGTTTTCTGCTTTCTTCTCAATCTGGCATCGGCTACGTAGCTCTCCTTCATATTCAATATGTCAAATCTCTGCTCCATTCTGGAAAACAGTAAGTCACAATCATTCTGTACATATGACGGTAATCCATATGCAAAGGCTTCTGCCTGACCACGTAAACAACACAGAAACAATCTTCTTGATTTTTCTATGGACCAACTATTCAAAGTTGTCAGGTTGTCAAAGTACCTCATAAACTCGTGCCACACATCTTCTCCGGTTCCACTGAACGTTCTACGGCATGGAAAATCACGGGATGTCGACCTTGCAGTATACTGACTTACTCTCTCAATATGAGGCGATAAAAAGGTCCCGCGATCCGGTACTACACTTCTCAAATTACTTGAGCAATATTCGGTGGTCAATGATGATTGCTGACTGAAATACTCGTAGCAGAACAACACTAGAGACGATATCAGAAATATACACACCAGCACAAAATACGATAGGCACTCCTCAGTATAAGCACTAATAATATCCTTTGCTTGCGTAAACATCTCTTGGATTTTATGTCCTTGACTATGAACACTAACAGCAACGAGGAATATTATAATCCACAAAAATAGAAACTTCGTCCATCTCAACTTGGGTCTGCTGTTGGGAATACTGTCCTTTTTATTCCAAATGGGAGATAAGGTATTGGCATTACTGTCAAAGTCATCCGGAAAAAATACTTGTCTGATTCCAGAATCTGTAATTGAAGCAAATGGCTTCTGATCCTTGGAATCCGTACGATCCTCCATAGGAGTTGAACATGCTGTCAGAGAGTTCACGTGTGGTTTCACATCCTGTCCTAATTGTTTGAAAACACTGTGCTGTACGGTAGACATTCTGAGAGTTCGTCAACTCGCCAAAACAATCACCGGTATCCCAAACAATGATTTAAAGAATCCAACGCTGAATATCCAAATTATACACTATTCACACCGGAATTGTATCCCACCGCTGCCACCAATGTAACGCTTTTGTTCTTTGGACAAGACTGAAGACACAGGTAAAACAACTCCAAGCACTAATTATCAACTGTATTTTCCTAATACGATAACAACATGACACAATATTCCAATAATAGTATCCAAATGCTAGATCCATAAAATATTACAACACACGTGTCCTGATGGTAAAACGGACTGACGTTAACACTGTCCTGATGGTAAACTAACTGACCGACTGACTGACAAATACTCAAGTCAATCCTTTATATACTGCCAACTGATCCGATAGATCCGACAAGTCCGACAAGTCCGGCAAGTCCGACAAGTCCGACAAGTCCGGCAAGTCCGGCAAGTCCGATAAGTCCGACAAGTCCGGTAAGTTCCGATTCGTTACATAACAAATAATTTTGTTCCAGAAACGTCCCTTTATTATTATTTTACTTGTTCATAGCAACAACCTCTGTTCAACACCGATGCTTGTGTTCATAATGTATCAAAACTAATATTCCTAAAACTAGAAGCCGTCACAGACGGGTATTGCTCCCTGAACAGGTGTTTGTCACAGAAAGGTACAACATTTGAAATGATGAAATATGATATTGCAAATAATGATGATATCTTGTATATAAATCTTGTTACTTTGTTTCGATTGTGTTTAACGCTGTTTTTCAACAGTATTTCAGTTAAATATGGTGGGCGGTTTTCCTGAAGCCCACTATCACCAGTACTAACTACCCATCAACAAGCTAGCAACTTCTCCACATGTGGAGAAAAATATATCTGTTTGTATTAGTAATAAAAGTTTTAAAAAATAATGAGGAACAACAAATGGCAATCAATGATCTTACTTATTTAATTTAAATCTCTACATGGAGGGAAGGGCATACTTAGCCCCAAACCAAATGATACTGTAATCACTGAAGTATACAGGCTGGATGTGGGTCATGACATCATCTGGGTGGTTAGAGTAGACTTGGTCAAGTATTCCCCCTGTTCTGCATGTGGATAAGCTTATCAGTGGAGTGTATGATGCAAATGATCTTGACTTCATTTGAACTTTGCTGAAGTCACCAAGTATGACAACATGAGTTGTTGAAGAAATATCTTTCACAGCATCATATATAGTCTGAGAACACTGAGAAGCATTTGCACCTGGAGCACAGTACACCAACACAAGACAAAAATCTGTCAAACTCAAGTTTTAAAATGTCAAGGTTAGTATTTGTGCAGCTGTTGACACTGTTGATATGAAACTGAATGTTGACACAGGCAAGAACTCCCCCAGCTTGTTTATGTTGCCTATCCTGTCTGTATGAGGTCATATTTGGTAGTTGTGGCATTCTGTGTTGTTTCAGCCATGTTTCTGAGAGACACAAAACATCTGTAGAAAGAAGGTTATTACAAGATTTGACATCATCTTCATGCCTTGGATATGATCAAACATTGAGAAGTGCAATTCTAATAACATTTGTTGGTCGTTGAATGACTGGATTCTGAGAAATGTTGACTAGTTTTGACATCACAGATTCATAATAATGTTTCAGCACTGCTTCTTATCTTGTCTTCATTAAACTTTGACGAAAAAAGTCCATTTAATGATGTTACACGACTAAATGCAACAAAGCACTGACCAGGATTAAATCTCTGTCTTCAATATGAACAACTGCATGTTTAAGTGTCATGCCCTGGGTTTTATGCACTGTACAGGCCCAGGCCATGCGGAGGGAAAACTGTTGCCGAACTACGTGGCATCCTTTAGAGTACCTGCCTACATGAACTACAACCTCATCTCTAAATATGGGAACACAACCTTGATGTTTTCTATGAATGTGAGGATACTAAGCCCGAGTCTGAGAGTCACATTGGTTGTCATCACACTTTATAATAATAGCGGTTACTACACTGTCATTTGGCATCTCTGGTTTCCAAAAGTCAACCACTGTTCCCTGTGTCCCATTAACAAGCCCATAAGGCACATCAACATTCTTTATTATCATTACTCTTGCACCAACAGACATCTGTAGTGTTTTACAGAGGCCTGCAGTGAGAGATAGCTGATCTGGTAAAGGTGATTAGTCTGGTTTAATATCTTTTGCAAGCAATGTAGTTATTGGTCTTTTCATTTCAGTAATTTTTCAGAGTTGTGGTTGTCAACAGCCTGATTTGTTGGGAAGATATGAACGGCATCATGAGGATAATGAGGGTCAGAATTATCTATCAATCAACTTCTCAACTCTTCTATGTCAAAATTGGATATGTAGAGTTGTGGTTCTTGAGCACTGCACTTCTCCTCACTGAGATCTATCCACCTATGAAGTTTCATGATGATACCTCAAATACTTCTTGAGTTAGGCTCCGAATAAAAAGCTTAGTACAAAAAAACAAAGGGCAATAACTCCAAAAATAGGTTATGTAGAGTTGTGGTTCTTAAGCACTGCACTTCTCCTCACTGAGATCTATCCACCTATGAAGTTTCATGATGATACCTAACATACTTTTTTGAGTTAGGCTCCGGACAAAAAGCTAAGTATAAAAAAACAAAGGACAATAACTCAAACAATTGGTTATGAAGAGTTGTGATTCTTAAGCACTGCACTTCTCCTCACTGAGATCTATCCACCTATGAAGTTTCATGATGATACCTCACATACTTCTTGAGTTAGGCTCCGGACAAAAATATTCGGACGGAACGACGGACGGACGGACAAAGCGGCAACTGTTATGCTCCCCCGAATTTTCGGGGAGCATAAAAAACTTTGTAACGTTACTAAGCTCGTACTTGGCATAGTACGTGATGTTTCTTTATATACGTGGGTATATCCAAAAGTAATGTCACTGATGCTATAAAATCGTATATAATGCCAGTAAAACGACATTATTCACACCGTAACTTCTGCCTAATTTGAATATTATGACTAAATTTCATAACAATGCACATAATAGTTCTGGAGATAAGAACACTTTCATGAGACACACGTACGAACATCGCCGCAAGTCCGACGTCAACGACGTCACAATGACGTTACTTGCTGACACCTATTCATCCAGCAGAAGTTCATCTCTGG
This sequence comes from Spisula subtruncata, assembly GCA_963678985.1. Classification (NCBI taxonomy): domain Eukaryota; kingdom Metazoa; phylum Mollusca; class Bivalvia; order Venerida; family Mactridae; genus Spisula; species Spisula subtruncata. Next base: position 26,459,843 of record OY787661.1, read on the forward strand.
TGATTTCTAACGACCAATAAAACATGCAGTCATTTTCTAGACTTTTAAAAATGTGTAACCCACCCGACACTTACTCTCTCAATCAAATTCTTTTTAAGTGTCCTCTAGATAGTCCCACAGCAAAATATTTAACTCACAACATAATGATTGCAGTTTTGAACGTCGAATTGAATTGACGACGTTAAAATACTCTTGTTGTTCTCCTCGGATATACTCAAAACCGCTCATATGACTCTCTATCGTTAATGAGTTGATTATATATGCCCCCTTAGGGATTATACTACATACACATGAGCCTATGCTGCCGCCTTGTGTAAGTAACGTTTCAGTAGGTTACTTTCAAAACTTTTAGGAAAAGTGCATAACTACGCGCAGAGTCTTTTTGTCACAAATCTGCCGTGTTTTCGCTAAGTAATGAATGCGTTGAAGATATATTACGAGTTTCAAAGTTGAGTGACGTTATTGAATCTTTAGCAGCAGACGCAAAACAATTGTTTCATCAAGTCACGAGAGTATTGTCTGCTTTCGAGAATTATTTTTCATAAAAACGCATTAAAGAAAATTGTTATGATAATGAAAAACAATCGTGATTTTCGTGTGCGGCGATATGACGTCATAGGTATATTTTAAATGTTAATATAATACAGTTATGAAAATCGAATAATGCAGCACGTTTTATATTAATCAGAATTGAATTGAATTTCTGAACATTTTAATATCATATTTATGCATATCGGCCTATAAACAATTAAACCACGGGAGCAGTGACATTACTTTTGGATATACCCTCGTACAAATTAATAGGGTGTCCGTATGCGGAACGCGGATACGTATACGGACACGGATACCATATTCCATGAATCCGCTGACTGATCTACATAGAAACATTGTCGTATTACACCAAGTATGAGCTTAGTAAAATTACAACGTGTTTTGATGAATATTTATAATTAGTATTGAAACATTAGGAACACAAAATTCGGTGTTGAACAAAGGTTGTTGCTACGTACAAGTAATGTCATATTTAATGATCACGTCTAGAACAAAATAATTTGTTTAATTGAGGTTGTAGCTTGTTAAGACCAAAATTGCCCTTAAGCTTGGTGTGCTATCCGTGAAATATGTCCGTACACGTAAAAAATCGCTCACTGATCGATTCTTTGCTGACACGCATTGCGGTAGAGGCATGCGTGCACGGAACGCGGAAACATGGAATGTACCCTATTGCTTTTAACCAGCTCGGGGTTTTTTTGCGGACACGCGAAAAGCGGGCGCTTGCACATGGAACACCGGTCTTATATACACTCATCTACATAAACATAACGCATACGCATTACTCACACCTGTACATAAACATAACGCATACGCATTACTCACACCTGTACATAAACATAACGCATACGCATTACTCACACATGTTCATAAACATAACGCATACGCATTACTCACACCTGTACATAAACATAACGCATACGCATTACTCACACATGTTCATAAACATAACGCATACGCATTACTCACACATCTACATAAACATAACGCATACGCATTACTCACACATGTACATAAACATAACGCATACGCATTACTCACACATGTTCATAAACATAACGCATACGCATTACTCACACATCTACATAAACATAACGCATACGCATTACTCACACATCTACATAAACATAACGCATACGCATTACTCACACATGTACATAAATGCATGTTTACTCTTTCTACAAAGCAATTTCCGCCATCAATAGGTTACTTAGACAACAGCTGGTTTATTATTGGTTGAAGTTACTATGATATATATAATTAACAATACAGTACAACCTCTATACAGCATTATCCTCGCTTAAGATGGGAGGTTGCTCAGAGAGATTTCTTGTAATTATTAATAAGAGTAAAATGACTAGTTTTAAATTATCCTTAGAAGAAACGCATTATAGTTATATGATTTACAACTGTAACATATTAGCATGCAACTCACACAAATGTAGATTTGATACATTTCACAAACATGACTGAATGCCATACAAATTACAATAAGTAATAGTAATGTAATAAATGTATGTACAATGAAGGGGTGTGCAATACATTTGTATACTGTATAAACAATTGAACTGTGTCTGCTGATTTCTATTTTATAAATTAACAGAGATCGTATGCTTTAAGATAAGAAACTACGTGCAATACATATACACGTACGTACACGTATGTAATTTATGAGATTTATTTAACATACATTTTACGCATCTTTTTATGAGACGTATTTTAATCAGTGTCCAAAACGAGAGATGATAAAAGGAGGACAATATTTGCATGGCGTTAAAGTTTAATTAAGGTTTATTAATACAGATCTATGACGTTTAGTCGGTGCTCAAATCACACTAAACGAGCGTAGGTGTTTTATTCCCAACAACAAATAAAACGTTTTCCATAGCGGATAGTAAATGTTCATGGCGTCGTCTTTCCCGACTACACGAAATGTCATTGCCAAATTGACGCACGGATTGCCGCGAATATTATATTTTCGTAAACAATTTAGAAAAAGGCTAAATGAATGTCAAATTAAATGGAATAAAGCATAATAACTATCGTGTTCTTTTCTCTTTATATCACCATGAGTCGTAAAACATATTTAGAAACCCACAAGCATTCTGTATTCTGAGCATTAATAATTGAAACATCCTTATTGGTTGTCGCAGGCGTTTCTTATTAATTGGAATGACAAAGCTGTTTAGTGATATTCATATAAGTTGTGTGTATGTGTGTGTGTGCGTGCGGGCGCGTATGTGTGCGTGTGTGCGTGAGTCTTTACAAGTGTGTATGTATACTACTCACAGTTTGCTAGGAACCAAACCGTTCAATAACGTTGTAAATTGATTTTATTGAATGCCTTTGATTGGATATGCACGTTAGTCGTGTCAGCTATGAAAACAACGATTTCTATCATAGCAATCCACTCTACTAAATCGTCTCGCGATACTACTGGTATTAGTGAATTGTATGACAATAGTGTAACTGTTATACGCAATGAACTGTATTACAATAACTAAGTTATTTACGCTCGATGGATGAAAATAAGGAAATACCTATAATAACGAGATAAAAGCATCTCAATTTTATACGCGGTTATAAAATCGATACTCTTCCAGGTAGCATTGTTAATAGAAAAGAGGGCTAGAGTAAGATATAAGCTGTTTCCCTACGCTACATACATGTCTTAATCACCCCAATCCGAAATATTAATGAGAAGCTGAAGAACGGGATGGGAACCACTATACTATTATGTTAGACCTAGAGTGTCACCGACATGTTCTCGGACGAATCCCTATATTCGTCCGGTTATGTTCTTCCATGCATTTGACAACGGTGAAAGTACATTGTATACACTCATTCTGCTTGTACATTAAGACGGCTGGTAGATAACTAATAGATAATTACTGGATAACAAGAATACTGTCTAATGTCATGTCTATGTATGACTGAAAAAAAACAGTTGAACGACGCAAACACATGTTTAAATATATTTCAGACATAGAATATACTGTACTGTGTGTGATATGAGTTTATATAGTACTTACAGTTACACGCGACCTAATGGGTTTTTTTAAGATAAGATATTTTGTGATATATACTAAGGCTTTTATTTATTGGAACGTCTATATTGGTGTGAAGTGAAAGTGTATTAGTGTCACATCACCAGATGTTTATGGCTTCAGTCTGGGAAACAATTGACCTTTCTGCAGGCGCGTTGTAGCCACGCCCCCCCCCCCATATATGCTCAAATTATTGTAACAAAATAAAGTTATCATAGCACAAATATGCTAAGATTTCAGACTGGTATCGTATGTTTGTTGATATTTATCAAACGATTAATGCAAACATTTTTATAAGAAATAGTATGTATGCGCTGTATCATGAAACGCCATAGCCACCTTTTACTTCTTAAACATCGATGTAGTCATGTCAGTTGATATAGTGTGTAGATTTCGTAGTGTACATTTATTATTAATCAGTCGCTGATGTATGAATTGTGCAAGTATTTCGTGCAGTAGATAAGTCAGTTGCTGATGTATGAATTGGGCAAGTATTTCGTGCAGTAGATAAGTCAGTTGCTGATGTATGAATTGTGCAAGTATTTCGTGCAGTAGATGAGTCAGTTGTTGATGTATGAATCGGGCTAGTACTTTGTATTCTTTATTCAAATATGCTTAAACATTTTTGATAACTTGCTCCTTGTTTGATAATTATTTCTCCTGGATAATTACACAGTATATTAGTAGTGTGTACTGATTTATATAATACAATCGTTCATGATATAAATACTAGTAATCAAGTCACTGAAAGTGATATGATATAAAATAGAAGTAAATATAACTAAATATAATAAATGTTGAGTAGATTGTAGCAAGTCACCATCCACTCCTATACCTGTTTGAGTACGCCAAGTAGAATTATACTTTGTAGCGCAAACACTCCTTGTGTAAGATTAAATAGGAGGTAGCTTCTTCGCCAACCATTCAACTAACACAATTAAAACAGACATTTAGCAACATTAGCTAAAGTTACAGAATGAAATAGTGGTTGTCTCATGAGATTTTCGACTATTGTGTCTTTTTCTCTCGTGTAACATAGACAGAATGGCAATATAATTGATTTCCCCTCACACACTCCTAACTGAGCGCCACATTCATGTTCCCTAACATAATTACTTATGTGAGGATTCCATATTATATACTGCTTCCCTCTTAGTTATAAAGTAGCGAAACAAAGTTATTCAAGTAGATTAATGACAGACTGAATTCTATCGGTTTAAAAGCTATATTTCTTAGTCTCGAGAGTGAAAATTACATTTTGAATAACGTTATACGTAGTTCTTAAAATATCGATATAAACTATACAATCGAGTGCAATCAATATAGTAGACACATTAGCTAAGTATATAGAAGACTAATTAATTACGAAAAATAAACTTACCAACAAGATGGCATCCGGGTTTTTCCCAACTATGAGCTGCACAAGGATATATAAATATTGTTAACAATAAAATGAGTTCATATGCTGTCCGTACAGCCCCTCTGTAATTTGGACATGCTAGAACTTTACACATGTTTATAACTATAGTTCTTTTTAGTTTCCTCATGACATTCACACAAAAAGTTCCATCCTTTGACGATATCATTATAAAAGTCGGTAAACTAACTATCTGCAATCACTCAAGTTACTATGTATTTAATGGTCTGGAAATGTAATCCAAAGAACGGTTAAATATCACATTTGCAATCGTAGGATTCTATTCTCAATTCAATGATTTATTTGGCATGGCCATCATCTGTAATCACTGTGTTATCGTAGTGGCGTGCTAAACATGTTGTGATATTCCAATGGATAATTATTTTATCGCCTAGTAATGCTTTCAAATGAATACACACAATAAACATAAATGTTTTAGTATATTAGGACCACAAACGGTGTATTAGTTTCCCTTTCAAATCCCAAACACGCACGTGTTAGTGTTGACCTTTAACACATAAAATGTATGGCAAATTGTTGCAATATCATACATCCGAATATAAATATAAACTGTCATTTCCAAATAATTTGAGCAATTCTAGTTGTGTCGTGTAGAAAAGTTGCACATCTATGTGTGTTCACATTACTATGACCACCTTATATCGGCTCGGGAATACTACATCCTACGCATAAAGTGTGGTGGCTAGATCTTTATCTTTTCAAGTCCATCCCAGTGTATAATATAAATTGGTCTGCCTTATTCACACGTTGACTTACAATTAGGCTGGTGTTCACCTAACAATTTGTCCAACTTCTAACTGTTTCACTGCTGAAATATAAGAGATCAAATCCTGATCAGGAATAACTACAATATTACAGTAGTTTAACGTCGTGTTGGTCTGTGAAAAGCATGTTTAAATGATATAAACATATTTATATATATCCGAACCTGACACATTAACCACTAATGTTCGTACAGTGATAAACCATGTGACTAAATCATAGCATATGAAACCCTTCCATTCACAGGATTATATGGTTGTACATTCGCACTGAAATCCTCGCATACCACAGTATCTAGTCGGCTCGTGTGTTATTTGCCGATATTGGGAGAGGCAAAGCATTAAGATACAGTATTGAAGTTTTTCTTATTCCAACTTGTTTCTATCCTACAGTGAACTATGATTTCATTTTACTAGGCCATACATTAATATCACTTACCTGATTAGAATTGTATGTCTATCAAACTTGTGTGATAAGCTATCAAGTAAATGATTACTTTTTTTTTAAAAAATGTTGAGACGGTACGTAGAGTTTTTCTAACAAAAGCATATCATAGTTATCCTGAACTTTTTACATGTATGCTTGAAATATATGAGTACCTGTCCCGTAATGTTTCAAGGGTTCTGGGAAGAGAAGAAAGTCTGAAAATGGGGTTTTACTAAAATCTTGATATGAACGCATGTGCCGACTTTTGAACGAAACATTTCTGAACGGGTGTGTAGACGATGCTTCAAGAAACACGATTTTTTTTCGGGTTAATTCATTTTAAACAAATTATAAAATTGTAAGGAACTTCATAAGTTAGCACTGGTGTGTCAATGGTCTCGATATGACCCCAAATTATTTGCATATTTGTGGTATTTTGACCCATGTTTTTATGCATGTTATAATATTTTCCAATTGTTCTGGTTATGAAATAAAGTGAAAGTGTTTAAACCTAATTAATACAATGTTTAACTATGTAATGAAGTATTTTGGATCCAATATCCATTGAGTTTGTGCAAATAATAACGCCTTTTACAACCCAACACCATTTCTTTATGTTTAGGAATTTCTTTCAACGACCTAACCGGGGACCTTCATGACCTTTCACTTGAAACATTTCAACAATAACTTACTAATTCTTTGTAGTACAAATAGGCTAAGGTTAGATCTATTAAATAAAGTACAAATTAAACATATTTTCTCCACTCAGATACGTGCAATAATGCAAGTTTGATTCTCAATAATTTTATGGAACATTGTAGTATTACAAATAACGTAACGTTCCAAGAAAAGAACGTAGGTCGACGTCAATTTCTCATGCAACTACCATGGTAACTGCCTGATAACACATGACCTGAGATAAGTATGTGTTCTCAGGCCAATAGCCTGAGAACACTTTTTGGCTCCGCCCACAAATAACGGACTATTTTGCAATATGGCATTCCGTCTTAAATTGTTATAAATATCATTGAAAACAACAGAATTATGCATGTAATAGCTATTATTCATTCAACGTTTAGTTTTACACTCCAGATTAGCAATGCTTCTTCGCCAGGTAGGGCTACGCGACAGTAATTGTTCTTGAATTCATACGGGTCACCCACGGATCAATCGTTTTGAAAGGCCCTGAAATAAACCAACAAACACAGATAAATACACTGGCTAAGCATCGTCAAAGATACATAAACGTTAAAATAGTCATAGCTATCCACTCTATATCCAGTTTTCTGGCCTATAGGAATTTTTAATCTCATTTTCACGACTCGCAAAGGTTGACCTACAAAACGAAAACCTTGAGATACCGAGCTTTTTTGTGAATCAAAACATTGTTACATTCAGTACACAACCCTACAATTTATACAATAAATAGAACAAACTTTAATAGACTCTTCAACAAACCAATGTCTTACTCACCATTGTGTATTTCCATCTGTTTTCATCAGCATTCTGTCGTGATTAAGTTGATCTCGTCTATCTTGTTGAAAACTGTTCTCCACCCACTCGGTTCAACAAGCATGTCTAAACTGTTCATTCTTGAAGTCATTTCCATTTCATGGGATACAATTTTGCACTGTCCGTTACCACACACAATCCAGTATTTAAATCAATCCATAATTTGTCATTGTGTGAAGTATAACATAAGAAAGTTTGACATAATTAGCGACCTTCTCCACACACACTACGTCATTGATGACGTTTCATTGATGCATCATCCAGAAGAAATAAACATCAAAATTCATGAGCGGAATTTTATTTCACTTTTACGACACGATGTTCTTATTTTGGTAATACTTATAATTTGCTTAGATTTCTCGTTTTGACTAAAAACTGAAATAGATCTTATTTATTTTTTAAATATTTTTGTTAATTGAACAGCGTAGAGTTGAGAACTATATTATGTGTACGGAAGCAAATGAAGTTGTGTTAATCGGCGGGTGGTCTAAAGACGATCGACAACTCCAGTTTAAAATTAAAAAATATGCCTCTAAATTGTGTTCCGTTGTTGGTTTCATGAGAAATAGAAACTCGTGTCCCTGTCCGGCTCGAACAATGTTATCAGGCTTGGCGATATCGCCCGGGATGGCTCGGTAAACCTCGCCACCCGAACGATATCACCTCGCCTGATAACATTGTTCTCACCGGACAGGGACCCGAGTTTCTCTATATATCACGTTGTGCTATAAAATACTGAGACGTAACGTCAAAAGGTGAGGCACGCAAGTGTGACGTTTTTGACGTCGAAAAGCATTTTGTTAAAAACATCAGTGTCAGTAATAAGTACGACGGATAAGAATCCGCACAAAATTAAATTATTAGATTTTAAGTTGCAAATATCTAGATACTACATATACAAAAGGTCGTATGTGTTTTTCAACGGAATTTATATTCTTACTCAAGCCATAATAAGAGTAAATGAAAAAGGCATATTTTGTCGGAATTCCCGTCGACGCCATAATTTGGACTAATTTGAGGTCGTTGGACATTTTGTAGACACAAGGAAAAATATTATATCTTTTTTATTTAACATTCAATCCACTTGGAAATCGCTATGCTTGTTCTACGGAAAAAAAGTATTTTTTGTTCATTTGTCATTGGAATAACTTTGGATCGATCAAATTTGGAAACGTTTAAAAAATCACTTTTGTACATTTTAACTAATTTTGGACGTTTTGTAGACGCAACCTCATCTTCAAGAAAACATTAATATTTTATGGTATCAAAACAACTTCTTTACCAACGCATCTTCGGAAAAAAAGTATTTTTTTAGTATAAAATGACTCACGTGCTCACACACGTATTTAAGTTATTCACCTTAAAAGACAGACAATTTAAAATTACGTCACGAAAATACGAAAGTCTCGCTTTTTTCGCTCAATTTTTAATTATTTCGACGTAAACGCACGAAAATAACATGACAACATGTTTCAAGCATGCTTTAACCGGTGACGGTGTTTCCTTGCGAATCCGTTCAGTGGTTATTACTTTATTATAACTCTTACCAAATTGACCCTGTGTTTTTGTTACAAGTCTCGCTACGTTTTTCGCGAAATAATCAAACAAAATCACGCTTGGTACATTTTACGTTTATTATTTCCATTTATATTTATACATAATTAAATGCAGAATTTATTTCTGCGTCTAATGATATAATTAACAGTTTGCTAGGCCGAGTAAAGCAATAATTATCGTTGGAAATTGTTCGCTGTTGGTGGCGTTTTCGCGTGTGCCTCACCTTTTGACGTTACGTCTGAGCATTGGCGATGTTACGTAATATAATGATTATATAGCTGTGCTGTGTTGCTTAAAAAATTATAGGCACTCGTGTGGATGCGATAATGCTACGCACTCGTGATTTAATCAATACGCATCGAAATTCGTGCCTAAATATAGTAATTGTATCTTATTTTCCTAACAAACCTTTGAAAAATAGTAAATTAATAACTATTTTGTAATGGAATAATTAGTCAATTGCAACCCCGCGGTTAGGGCGAGGATTTGAACGTTCTTCATTTTCAAACCCCGGGTAAAATCCTCATCTTGAACCAGGCAGAAAGTAAATGGCATTTAATATCTATATTTCCCAATATTTTGGCGCGGAACAAAAGTCCCGCACTCACCCAGCAGTAAGTGGATATCGGAACAGTGAAAACTCGGGACTACTGGGGACTTTGTGTGAGATTGCAACTGACTGGTGCACTTGTCTTGTGAAGTCCGTTCTTGTTATCCGTACGATATTTTTCTCGTGTGAATTATATGCGCTTACCAGTTGTATGAGCAAAGGCTGTGTGATAGTAGCTGGAAGACAAGCCCCAAGATAGATTATACTTGGTGGCATCATGAAATCGGCACACTTCAGGCTGTTTTATGGCAACTGGTACACGAATTAACAACTCTCTAAAGACGCTAATGGGAGATATATGACAAATTACCAGATTAAATGACGTCACGCCGAGATACCATTTGGCAAAAAGTTACTACTTCTCAGCTTTTGTTATGTCGCGAAAACTGTCAACAAAAGTCGAACACTATCATATGTATTGTCACATTTTCATCTTATTTATACACTATATATACACACCACATAATGTGATGAGTATCCCGTAAAACCGTTTTGACATACACAACTAACCCCAGTCCAAATGATATTGTGATGCCTGAATTGTTCACTCGTCGATACAATGTCATCAGGGCTGTGATCCGCACTGGTAAAGGTTTATTGGATCTTTTTAGACACATGATCTTTGGAATTGCGAATGACAATTTTTTGGGACATAATTTAGAAAAATTGGTCGTTTCATTGCAGAGTTGAGGTACGGACGAAATTTGAAGGAACGGACGCCTGCCATACACACACAGACATACAGACGCATGTCGTGTTCACCTCCTCCAGGAACACCGTACCATAACAGGTTATCCTACCTTGATCATAATTCCGCATCCATAATTCTGTCATTATCATTTTCGCTTGTTTTTCAGGCAAATTATCTGTATTTTTTCATCTCGGAGTTTATCTTTTTCAAAACATGTCAAGGTTTTTCAATGTCGGCATTTATCTAACTTGTAGCATTTTCAACATCCGTCACATTGTTTTCAAGGTTTTAATTTTCATTTCCGTGTCTTTGACCTTAACATAGGTCATATTGACAGCTTTCTCTATTTTAGAAGTGGATACCTTCATTGATGGTAAGTCATATATGATCGCCCACGGCGATAGTGCTGACGGGTCTGACGGGGATGCTGGATACATGTGAGGAGCCGGAATAGAACCTGGTATGAAGCCATATGTCGAATAGGTGACTGGAATTCCCAACAGGCGTTGCCGTGTTTACATTATTGACTTTGGTTGAAGTCAAAGCCATTGTGTGTACTGGCGATGTACGGGTACTTCATCCAGTTACACGCGAAAGCTTATCTTGTCCATGGACATAGCTTGTGTCGACACCGCCCTCGGAATGGCTGTTATTAGGATTCAATGGCGAACTATAGTCGATTAAATAAGTAATACTAATGAGGGAACTATCCCATTCGAAAGAACTCAGGTACTTGTTGTATACCCAGCTAAAAGCTGCACGTTTATTTTTCTTCTTTTTACACGATGAGTTGTTTTTTGTTGTTACTCAACTGCGAGAGAAAACTGATCAGTTCAATATAATTGTGGTCGTATAAAGTGTTAACGTTTGTACAAAACTTAAACAGTACACCACCCAAATACATTTGGCATACATTTACATTAAAACCTTCACATGTATCATTCACTTCTACCATCTTCAGATAATATCAAACTTGAGACAAGAAAGACCTAAAACAACAATGCCACTATACTTATGTGGCGTACAAGTCTTGCAAAAACTTGTATGCACTGAAACACGGGCGGGGAAAGTATATTCATGTAACTGGAAATAAGTGGGTTAGAGTTGCACATTGTATAAACGAGTTGACTTCCGGTTATCGCAATTAAGGCACACGCATTGAATTGTATATTTTCTCAATAAGGCTAACAGTGATCTGACCTATACACGGTGAGTTACATGGATGTTCAGGCCTTCATAAAGGATATCATTTCTACCACATCAACTATGTATCACCTTCAGAAAATGTGTCAATGAAATAAGACACATAGTCCACGAAAAGCCCTTGGATACTTGCATTTGCAGTGTGTTTTAAATGTTGGTAACGAATGTGAAATATTAGATGTTCAGTTAATTGAATTTGTGACAGTTAAATCCCCGAGGCAGTGCTGTATTTCGTGTGTGATTTATGAATATTTCAAACTTTCCAAACATTAGGAAATTTAAACCTTTCCCACATTATACATACGAACAACTTGCTTTTACATTCGAAACAAAACACCTATATGACCGGTTTTTGTGTTTTAACAGTGTTCCTTAAAGTAGTTCCTTAAAACAATGGCGATGCATGAATACATTTGTACAAAAATCATGTAAATGTATTCCAGCTTGTTTTAAACTAAATACATGTATAAACTATGTCTTACTAATGAGATCGTAAAAAGGCTCATACTAAATTCGACAAGGACACTAGCACTCACCAGAATAGCACAATGAGCGCAATAAACAGTTGAAACGGAGCAGTGATATTAAGCACAGGAACTAACACTCCACCCTTATTGTCTAATATTTAGCAATAGTTGAAAGTGTTGCCATGAAATGTATACATATGATCAAAGGACCTTGCAATTATATAAATAAGTATGTTGAAAAATTTTCCCACACTCACACAGAAATAATATTATATTTTTACTCCGGATTGCAACGTAGTTTTTAAAACGAAAATAAACACGAACCATTCTTACATAAATATTTTCTCTATTCCAACATGACAACTAAACGTCATGACATGGACAGTTGAGGGGTAACATTGTAATAACAATACGATACCCATCGTCCAATATCGGATTTTAAAGCGAATTTCGTTGATGATGCTCTTATCGTCGCCTCCAATGAGTGATGTTGCAGAGTTTTATGCCTAAACATATAATTATATAGAGGATATTTGTATTTTGCTGATATTTCACCGAGTGAGCAGCTGACGTAATATTTTCACGAGTGGCGTAGCTGCTCACGAGTTGAATAATCAGACGATCATGCACGGCGTAGCCACGAGTGAAAATATAAGTCAGCTGCTCACGAGTTGAATAATCAGACGATCATGCACGGTAAAATACTAATATTATATTTATTTCATGCTTCAAATAGCTGAAATTATGAAAATACGCCACTGTATACCTCAAATGTTTTGCGTGACGTCGTTTTCCCGCCATGCGCGCGCCGAGTTAATATCAAGTAGTTCTTCTTTAATGGCTTCAATTTCGTCAATTTTTTTAGATCTATGTACAGGTAGTGTTCTGTTATTTGTTAAAGATTTGGAGAACAAGTGAAAATTATTCTTTTTTTAGGCGGCTAGGAAGTTTGTTTTAAAAAAAAGTAGTCCGTTTGATTGAAATTATGAACTGTGAAATTATGGACTGTAAATTATCGGGGAATAATCCACCGTTATTCCGCCGTAAACCACCGATAATCATGAAGTAAATATGTTTATTAACGTCTATCATTTTGGGGTAAAACCTTGAAAAAAATATGAAAGCTAAGCATGATTTGTTCGGAATCAGTTACCAACATCACCATCATCAGTTTTATAGGATGAAAATAATTATATTGTTAGAGGTATGTAATTGTTACTTGTAGTTAACATTATCGAATAAAATATCATTTTCTAGGCTATTGCGCAAAATCCGATATTTTGGGGTAAAACTTGCCAAAACCTTACCAAAATCAAAACAAAAAGCATGCAATTTTGGAATGGGTTGATTACAATGTCATGAAAAAAATATTTGATAATTTTTATCTGTGGTAGGTACATATTGTCTTGCATTGTAAGTCTTTATGGGGTAAACTAATGTAAAACATAAATGAAAAGTGAGAAGTTTGAGCATTGGTTAAATATTGGTGTTACACAAACAATCACATATACAATCAGATTAAAAGACATCCATTATGTATCATGATCCAAAGTATTAAAAATTTAAAACTAATGTATTTTATTTCCTTTTTTACAACATATTTGCGTTTTTGTGACGTCAACGATACATGTTCTATTTCCATGCCTCTACGAGCTCGTAGTATTTGAAATTTTGACCTTAGGTTGGAAATCCCATTTTATCTTTCTGTTTAATTCAGTTCATTTCAAACGCGCTTGGTACATTTGATTAAGGTAATTTAGTTCTGTGCAATCTTATTGTAGCTTTATTAAAACGTTTGGAGTAAAGCTATGTGCAAAATAAGTGAAATGTAAATAATAAGTGGTCTTAATTTTAATGATTTAATGCTAGTTCTGTATGGTGAAAATGTGAAAGCTAACGCAAAGATAAGACACCATTTGGACCCCAAAATATTTTTTCACTGATTTGATCTAAATTATGAAGTTGAATCACAAGCAAATTTACAGAAATGGAACTGAACAGTATGATCTGGCGAGGGGTGTTCTTAATGTTTTTATTTTAGCTTTCATCAAAGTACAATACAACCGCTGCAGAACAACACCCTTATGAAACTGCTAAAATGTAGGAAATAAAATTGTTGGTATAGAGAGTGTTACTGTACAGAAAGCCGCAACAGAGCGAGAGTTTACTTTAGTCAGAGGTTATATTTACCATAGCAAAGCCGTGTATATCAGGTTTCTCCAACGCTTTATTTACAGTGATTGTCTAGCTACCGATATCTATGTTTTACTCAACATGCACTTTTTTGGAAATTATAAGAGTGCGTTTTCTATTTAAACAAAGCTCCGCGAGTAAGACAGTTTTGGTATCTAGATATGTTTTACAAGTATTATAGCAGTGTAATTAGACACACCGTGTATTCTTTAAATCACTAATATTATGATCAATGCTTACCGTCAATGGTTTATCCTGTTGGTTTGAATGTCAGCACTATGTACAACTGCCAATCGTATGTAATATACAAGACGTGCATCTAGAAAGTATTCCGCAACTTAACGGTTATGTGTGTATCGTAACACTCAGTCAGGCCTTTTTATCAAGTATTCAGTCAAACAACTTTAGTAAGTATTCGATATTATAAGATATCTTAAAGTTACCACAATTATAACACATGCGTTTATTTGTTTACATTTTCCTGGTCACTCCTTCTCACAATTTGTAAACATTAGCCGACTCCCTTTGTTTGTGTTATGTCTAACGTCCTATACGCCTAGTTCAAATACGTTAAGCCCAAGGTTCATGGTCCTCTTAATAAATATGATAAATTCTATTTGTGAGTTATCTTCAACAAATACGCCTATCATCATGTATTCATCAAATGATTTGGTGAGACGGAACTGAGTTATTTTTAATTCTCGACACGTCATTGGACATAATTCTAAACAAGGTCAATGGTCAACAAAGTAAATCCTAACATATGACGCACATTAAGGTACGCAATATACTAGAAGGAGCATGGAACTAATTACATTCGGACACTTGGGGTGAACGCAATTTTGTAAGGTTTTTGTAAAATTAGTTCAACCTGGTGGGGACTTGGACATTTAATCATTTCTTTGGGTTGTGTGTGGGCATTGTTCCGTGTAGTTGTGCTGTGGTGTTACTTTTTCTGTGTGAGGCTGGTTAAGTTGGATACTGTCTTCCCTGTCCGATTTCCTCATACCTTTTTTGCTATCATTGACCAAATGTTCAAACATGACACCAACTCAGTGAATGTATCTAATCGATGTACGATGTGATTAATTTGGTGTTTGTATTTTTTTGTTCCATTTCTTGTATTTTGATTATCGTGCCCTTCCAGAATGCCGGTAAATGAAAGTTAATAAATGTTTTTCGTTTGTTATCAGATGTATATCAGTATGATGAACTGGAAATAATTACGAGGAATATAATCTCGGAGGGAAATATTTTATTTATCTCAACAATGCTGAACAATAACACGCGAGTTAAACTGTTCATTCATTACAAGTACATACAAACAGTGATTACTGGGGAGAATCGTCCCCGTAGTATCATGCTCATGCAGTTATTACAAGGAAGTAGTTACATATGGATGGAACTGTTAACCCTCGGGAAATATTTTAATTACAATTGCCATCACACTGTGTACACGCAAACATTATTACAATAATTGCTATCAACTGTGAGCATGAGCTTTCAAAACATGTGTTTATTATTCAACTCCTGTGGCGCACTAAATTGTTTTTGCTGGGATAAAGCACTGTACTTGCTCTGTCAAATAATGTAGTCTCAGTATTTTTTTTAATCTTTATCAACGTCAAATAGTTTTCCCAATAGAAATCCTCATTAGTGTGCTTCCATTCATTATTCTAGTTCAATTTCTATTTCTTATATCAAGCCATAAAATCGATCGTAGGTGGTTTGACCTTTTATCATTAATTGGATTATATACATTTGCCATGGATAGAGAGAGAGAGAGGGGGAGGGAGGGAGAGCTATTTGTGTGTATTTTAATAGCGTACCATGTTCTCAAAGAGTGGTTCAAGTGCTGCTGTCATCTGTCCGTCAATCAGAAATATACAATCAACGACATGAATATATTAGTTTTATTTAAACCGTCATTAACAACCTAAAGTCAAGCTGTCCTAAAGAGCCAAGAATACTTCATTCACCATTCAACTGCAACATCAAAGATAATCTACTAAACAAGGATGCATTCTGTGTGCGAAATTTGTTAAATCATTTGTAATAGTCGGAAGACCAACTTGTATTCTTAGCTCATCTTAAGCTTCATTTGGAGTGATTATGACGAAACAAAAAAGTAAAGTTACGTTTTCTGGCCTGGCAACACAGACATTTAAGGTAATATCCTTGGACAGTCAGTCATGTTAATCTATAAAACCATGCTTCGGGTGTGACTACTTTAAAATACCACTTTCAAGTATCGCACTGAGTTAAGCCTATCAATTCAGTATTGCTTAAAGTTGTGTTTTTGATATCATCAATGCACATTGCTTACAGTTCTTGTGATAAGAAATAAACGAATATGTAATGATTATATACCAAATTATACATGTAGTGTCACTATTCCCCACTAGAGCACCAACAACCTCACATTGATCGCAGTGGAAAGTTTCATCAACTAGCAAACATGATGGGGTGCATCAGGCTTGGCCGACCACATGTTGTTATATAAACGCTCATGCATTATTAACAAACATTGTTGACATTTAGTTAGGGACGAAATTTAGGCTACGAAGTGATTTGGGTGCGCTAACTTTCGTGTAGAAAGCTCGGCAACGGAGGCTGCCGTTGTCGTATATTTACGATCGGTACACGTATAAATGATGTTATTCCTTGAAGATCAAGTACTCTCATCATGTAGTTAGATATATACCTGCATCTTAGCGATTTTTCGCTCGTCCTTGGCGTCAGCTTCAACAACCGGAAACGGTGCGCGTGTAATTTGTTCTCCGTAGCAACGGTCGGACTCCCCTAAATGATGAAATATCGTAAAACCTGTATACCACGGCCGCTGCTGAAGGTGTTTTGATACAGAGGCCCCTATACTTAATTTCATTGCATTGATTTAGACCGATTGTATGATGTCTTAATGTGTGTTTGTGGTTGACTAGGCAAAACTCTATTTAATTATTTTTAGACATTTTTATGCAAATTGTCACGTCTGAGTTGATAAATAACTGTAATTTTACTTTTTATTGAGTCTTTAGCGATTTATTAGCTTTAATAAGCACTGTGAGAATTTATACTTTTGAGTCCGCTTGATACACTTTAGGTCAAACATCACTAAATTATGTTTGAGTAATCAAAGCACTCACAGTCACATTGAAATCTAGACTTGTTCTATGTACGAGGGTCATTCAATAAATTCGTGGACTGGACTCGTCATTTTAATACACATTGGCACAGATAATAACTAATTATATCACACTAAACTACAGTCTGTCGGACACAAGTGCAGAAAATATTGCACGAGTCTACGCATTTTTAAAGAAAATATGGATAAAACAAAACTATCACCTTACCGCAACCACCACACAACGCAAATATATTCTGACGTTGGCGACGTCATTGTCGTTTTGCTTTTTTTCAAATGGTAAACCCGAAATTGAATTATGTCATTAATATGGAATTGAACACAAATATTTAAGTTGTATATCATAAAATAGCTCTACTACAACATTTTATGTATTCGAAGTTAAGTATTTAGCTTGACTAAATGGTTGTTCGCTAAATTGAAACGCCTCGCAAATTTTGACTGGCGTTTTCTCAAACGTCCCTACGTTTGCCAATTTCGTTCGATCCCTCTATCATTTTTAATACCATGCTGCTCTTCAGAAATGTGATTTTTTCACTAATACACAGGGACACTGAATACTGCGTGTTCTTTGTTTGCTCTCATTAGCAGCTTATGTGTTGTGTATTTCCAAGACAAGTGCACAATTTAATAGTTGCATGAATTTCCTTGTGTAAATTTATCGACATTTTGACGTTAATAAAAACGTGACAGGCATAGATCAAATACTTCTCAATTCAAACTCAACCGTCGAAACAACTTAATAATTTCACCAAATATTATCATTATATCTTGCAATAATCTAGCAAATTTATGGGAATTTAAATGAATTAATTCGGAATTTATAACTAGTTGAACTAGTGAAAAGGGTACGTTATGTCGGTCGGGGTGGTGGCGCGTTACTATGGTAATACAACGACTGCTGACATGCTACTGTGTTGCATAATTAAAGATAAATTTGTACATACGGTAGGTAATACATAAACGTTTATAATGATATAAGAAATTATTATTTAAACACAACTATAATAAAATGAGAACGATCGTCTACGAATATATTGAATGCCCCTCGTATGATTGACCTTGTAAGTGAATATTAAATTCAGTCGTTTCTTGTTAAACTGCCTTATCCTTTACTGTCCCGTGGAGACCCCCCCCCCATCTGAGCAGGTACACACACACATGTACACACACACACACTCACGTACACAAGCTGTGATCTACTGATGAGCTGATGCTGAGTTCCTGTGCTGCACGACATCCTGAGAATTGCCAGACAGTCTGAGAAGTACTGGTAGGCCTGGAGTATACAGATGTGCTGAGATCTGCTGCTGTACAGAGAAGTACTGGTTGGCCTGGAGTATACAGATGTGCTGAGATCTGCAGTTGTACAGAAAAGTACTGGTTGGCCTGGAGTATACAGATGTGCTGAGATCTGCAGCTGTACAGAGAAGTACTGGTTGGCCTGGAGTATGCAGATGTGCTGAGATCTGCAGCTGTATAGAAAAGTACTTGGTGGCCTGGAGTATACAGATGTGCCGAGATCTACAGCTGTACAGAAAAGTACTTGGTGGCCTGGAGTATACAGATGTGCTGAGATCTGCTGCTGTACAGAAAAGTACTTGGTGGCCTGGGGTATACAGATGTGCTGAGATCTGCAGCTGTACAGAAAAGTACTTGGTGGCCTGGAGTATACAGATGTGCTGAGATCTGCAGCTGTACAGAAAAGTACTTGGTGGCCTGGAGTATACAGATGTGCCGAGATCTGCAGCTGTACAGAAAAGTACTGGTTGGCCTGAGTTTCTATAGATGTGCAGAGATTTATACATATGCTTACATTTTACACACATATATTAACATTTTCATACAACTAACCAGTCTACTTAAATCCTGCTCAGATATAGATATCCGGGTTTTTGAAACACAAGGCGTTTTAAAGTCAGGTGTTCACATAGAGTCACTCTACCAGTGTTATAATTAGTCAGTAAAGCACACAGTCACTGTATTAGTTGAGAGTGCACATAGTCTTGGTACTTTTATGTGTGATAGTTAGCCGCGCTACCATTGAGCTAGTTGAATACGTATAGAGGGTCAGGCTACCAGCGAGTCAATTGTTTAGAAGCCCTGGTGAATAACAATACAATTGTTAAATGTTATAAGTACACCAACATGTAATGAGTATTTATTTCATGCTTACCGGTGGTTTACGGCGGAATAACGGTGGATTATTCCCCGATAATTTCACTGTCCATAATTTCACTGTTCATAATTTCACGGCAAACGGACTATTTTTTTTAAAATCAAATTTCCTCGCCGTCAAAAATAAAATGATAAGCATTTTCACATGCTCTCTTAATCTTTAACAAATAAAACAAAATTATATATACATAAATGTAAAACAAATGGACGAAATTGAAGCCATTGCAGAAGAACTATTTGATTGTAACTCGACGCGTGCATGGCGGGAAAACGACGTCACGCAAAACATTTGAGGTATCTCAATTCTATCATTTCTTTTAACTCTTAACCTTATCTCATCTTCTCTATACCTACACGATATACATAATCACTTACAACACACAATCATAGGACAGAAATCAGAAAACAAAAATGGAAACTTTTTTTAAATCAACAGTTTGGACTATTTGAGTTTTAATACTATAAAGTTTCACAAAAAGTGTCACATTTGGGAAACCCAAGAATTGTGTTATACAGTTAAATGCTTTTTATTATTTTTATATTTTGTACAATATTATTACCATGTGAACAATTGCTAATAAACGGGGTTACCCAAATGGGTCCTCAAATAGAAAAAAAAACATTTGAGGTATATAGTGGAGTATTTCCATCATTTAAGCTATTTGAAGCATGAAATAAATAGAATATTTGTATTTTTTCGTGTATGATCGGCTGATAATTCACCTCGTGAGCAACTGACTTATATTTTCACTTGTGGCTACGCCACTCGTGAAAATATTACATCAGCTGCTCACTCGGTGAATTATCAGCCGATCATACACGGAAAAATACAAATATCCTCTATATCTATTTTATTATACATGATATCATTGTAATTTGCCCGCTGTGAGCAATGAACCGTGAATTTTCAAATTATTCAAAATGCACGTGCGATACCAATGTTATCCGCACGAAGTCTAAAAATAATTTATACCCATTGCCACACCAGGAAAACACAAAACCGGAAGAATTACGATAACAGACCATACAAGAGAGGTTTGTGAAACATACACGTCTCATAACAGTAAATAGTCCAGTGTAGCTATGGTCACCACGACCTTGACCTTTGACCTATCGACCTCAAAATTAGTAGGAGCGTACATCTGATGATTAGCAATCTCACTATTAAGCTGTACGATCTAAGATTATATATTTTTTATGGTGTGGACAAAGTGAGTGTTGTGTATTCAAAGGTCATGGTGAGTTTGACCTTTGACCCAAATGAACTCGAAATTAAATCGGACCGTCGGATGACTAATCTCCTATTAAAATTTTAGAATCCTAGTTCCACCCGTTCTGGAGTTATAGTTGAAAACCCATGCGAAATGTCGACCAACCGATCGGCAAGCATGCGCTGTATTTAACAACACATCTATACTAGACGTTAAACTTAAATACGTCAGGTATTACAATTTTTAAGATCTTTAAACATAATAAGTCATTAACGTAATATAACAGTTCTAAATGTTGTCATTTTACAAGCTAGAAAAACTTTTCATGCACTATTTGCACGTACCGCAATGTACCGTGTTGGTGTACTAATAACATTTAATGAGTGTATAGCATCAACCACCGAATATATCTCCTACATGTTCGTCCATCGTTGCATCGTGCCCGGAGGTGGCTCACCAAACCGATCCGGGAAGAAAGTAGCGACCACAAGTAGGACACTTGAAGTCGATGACTGTTGTGGAGGAACTGGCTGACCTTGCCTTACGGAGGCCACGCTAATCCCTGGCAGCAACAAGACGAGATTCTTCTGATACTTTGGCACTGACAGTGATAAGATGACGCCAGTGGGGACGGTCAAGAGCATGGTTTCCCATGTTTTCCGGTGAGGGTTATAAGGTTAGTGTTTGCGGTAAAATGTCTTGGAGGGTAAGCGTTAGAATTCCTCGTCATCGATTTTTGCGTTTTATGTCGTAAAAGTGTGTGGGTTTGTTTTCATCAAAATTACTCATAATAAGTTATTAAATAAGTAATTTACAATGTTTAATGTTATAATTTTGCTAACATTTACCCTTGAGACAATTTCAAGGTACCCCGACCCTTATCGCTTTAGACCATTTATGAGGGGATGACTGTATCCTGGCGTTTACCTTTTAGACTTTTCATATCGGGACCTACGCTGACGCTTACCTTTTAGATGTTTTATGTTAGGAGCTACCTTGGCGCTTACCTTTTACACTTTTCATGTTGGGAGCTACCCTGGCGCTTACCCTTTAGACTTTTCATGTTGGGAGCTACCCTGGCGCTTACCTTTTAGACTTTTCATGTCTGGAGCTACCCTGGCGCTTACCTTTTAGACTTTTCATATCGGGAGCTACCCCGGCGCTTACCTTTTAGACTTTTCATGTTGGGAGCTACCCTGGCGCTTACCTTTTAGACTTTTCATGTTGGGAGCTACCCTGGTGCTTACCATTTAGACTTTTCATGTTAGGAGCTACCCTGGCGCTTACCTTTTAGACTTTTCATGTTGGGAGCTACCCTGGCGCTTACCTTTTAGACTTTTCATGTTGGGAGCTACCCTGGCGCTTACCCTTTAGACTTTTCATGTTGGGAGCTACCCTGGCGCTTACCTTTTAGACTTTTCATGTCTGGAGCTACCCTGGCGCTTACCCTTTAGACTTTTCATGTTGGGAGCTACCCTGGCGCTTACCTTTTAGACTTTTCATGTGTGGAGCTACCCTGGCGCTTACCCTTTAGACTTTTCATGTTGGGAGCTACCCTGGCGCTTACCTTTTAGACTTTTCATGTCTGGAGCTACCATGGCGCTTACCCTTTAGACTTTTCATGTTGGGAGCTACCCTGGCGCTTACCTTTTAGACTTTTCATGTCTGGAGCTACCCTGGCGCTTACCCTTTAGACTTTTCATGTCTGGAGGTACCCTGGCGCTTACCCTTTAGACTTTTCATGTACGAACCTACCCTGGTCCTTACCTTTTAGACTATATCTTATATAGGCCTTGGATGATTACTCTCTTCTAACCCTTACCCTTTAGACAATCTTTCGAAGATCTGTATCTTTATGTCTTTATACACTTTTCATCGATATTTAGGAAAAAACTCGTATGCACTCTACATGAAAGTTTTAGGTAATCTTTCCCTTAAGACCTACCATATACGGACCGCCAAATACTCGTTTTCGTTTAAACGTATAAGATAGTCACTAAATACTACCATACTCAAAGTTATCGCATCATACGGTATAAATTTTACGACAGTTTTGCCGTTTTACGACCATCTGATTTCTGGTACACCGAGGAATCCTAGCGCTTACCTTTTAGACAATTGGTGATTTTAACGCTTACCTTATAACTTTTACCATGTTTTCCAGTCGATGTTCATTGCCTTGACGTACTTCAGTGTGTATTTGTATTTCTTCTTTTATCCACTTACTGTTCTCTTTCCTGATTTGACCTCGACATATAGGAGTTGTTTCGGAGTTCTTGAATCCGGTATCCAGTCCATCTTGTCTAACTTTTCTGTTAAAAAAACCGTTGATTGTTCACCGGGGTCCCCGTCATCTATGTGAAGGCAGTGTGATAGTATGCTGCTAAAGTAGGTGAACTTGTCAACAGCCTAGAGATTTGCACCTTTCACAGATATACAAAATTAGACATGTCCTGGCGCTGACTGGAACAACACTTATATTTTATGATCGCAATGGTCGATTTAAAATATCCATTTAATTTGTACTATGCGTAGATGCAAAAAACAACTGATTACATGTATAATGTTTTACTGGAGTGTTATATGTTCGATACTATGTTATAGTTACCTGTACTATGTAAACCACTTGCAATATCATAAAGAGCCATGATGTATATGTAAATTGAATTAATGAGAGCTTGTATTGTACACACTATTAAGTAGATTGGTTCGTCGTTAATGAATACGTTAATCATGCCTGATGCAAAGAAGGTAAGCATTACTTAATGAGTGGAATATTTCTCTAATGGGATTGCTACGAGTATTTTACTAATGAATGCTTAATTTTTCATCCACATTACTGAATAAAGCGACATGATAAATAAGAGGTGATCAGTTAAAAAGCGGTAACTGACTCTTAATGTATTGTTTTCCGAGAATGCTAGTCTATTAGATGTTCATGTATTTTAAATGGATTCCCCAATGCTTGAACGAATGCAGTTTTCAAGAGCAAATTCACACGACGTCTTTCCATGTTACCACAGGTAGACACCGTACAGCGGAAATAGCACTCTATTTTAGCTATAATAAAAGGAAATGTACGATTTTTACATGTTCCGTCATCACAGGTAGGTTTCGGTACTTATTGTCAAGAATTAACGAAACGACAGAGCACATTACCACACTACAAGTGGATCGAATCAATATTAACAGAATAATGACTAAAACTTTTAGTCGTCCGAAATCGATTATGACTTTTACTTTCGTTTTCGTTCAAAGTAGGTGGCTATTTCCGCTGAACGTTGTCTGCCAGTGCACGGGCGTTACTCTTAGCAAACAATACAACACTTAATCCAAAAGATGATCGTAACAGCAGTGAATAGTGTGAATACTCACATAAAGACTTCTTATGCACGAGATTTGGCACGTGTTTTGAAATCAATGATGCCTATAGTTATACAAAATATGTCTGAGTATGTAAAATGGTTGTGACTATTTGTGAGAAGCTTATTGTCATTTGAGAATAGACAAAGGATATGCTAATCCGTTAATTTACTATAACATACTTAAGTTATACATGTATATGTCCGGGCATAACGATCTTTGCAACGAAGTTGGGTTTATAAACAATTTACGGGAACTAGGTTTGACCCGTTTCTGTCTTATTTCAGCTTTATTACGTTGTTCAGTTTGTATTAATCCGATATGAATTGTGTTTGTAAGAATGTTTCCCACCACCATCCCATTCCACCATGCATTACGAGGGGTGTTTCATAAATAATGCAACTCTGGTTGTAAAATTTATTTGCCGTCTATTATTGTAGTTTCGTAAATTGGTATGTGTTAAGCAAACTTTCTAGTGTTAGTTGGCAAATTTTCAGGCATTTCGATCAAATATTAAGGTAGTTATGGTGCAGTTTATAGACCTCAGTTACAGCCACTGTACATACCTAAATTGGCTTATGTGATATGTTAAATTTCAAAAATCTAATCCAACATATGCTTTCTCAGCAAGAACAATTTTAAACTATTGATGTACTCGAAAAAACTTATTTGCTTAATTAAAGATTCTCAATGGGGCTAATAATTGTTAAAATTAAGCTATGAAAATTACCGTGTAGCTTTTCATAGTTGAAATATTGTGGTCGTACGTGCAAATAACGCATGTTGCGATTAAGAACGTTGTTGAAAATATTTTTAGCTTTCTAAATATGTATAAAATAAAGAAAAAATCCAATATGTTCAACATTTATTCAGTCTTTTTGAAAGGTACTTTTTCAAAAATGGGTTGTTTTTTGGTGGATTTTGTTTTTCTTAGAAAATGCAGGCTATTCTGGAAATCTCGGTCGCTTTTGCATGAACAATCAGTGCATAGTATGGATAAGACACTACTCAAGACACATGGCCAGTTTCAATAAAAACGTACGATGCAAACATCACTTAAAGGTCTTTCTCATCTGGACAACGTCATGATTTGTCTAGCTCTGCATTGCTGAATTTTGCACAGTGGGTGCGAGTGGACCCTAAATAGAGGCTGCCCCAGGCTTTATACATCAACGTATTTTGATGATTTTATGCGAGAATGTCAATGAAGAATAGCTTTTTCGAATGCAATGAACAATTATATCTAATTCAGCACACAGCGCGCATATGCGGGGCAGTTGCATTATTTATGAAACACCCCTCGTATATAGTGCATGAGTGCTCAGTACATACGAGTTTTATTAAACAAGAGGACAAAACAATATGACATGAGGCTTTGTCGATTGTTATTGTCGACGGGTGATGAGCACGAATGTAAGATTCTTATCATCACAGAACCTTAGAGAACACTAAATACAGTACAGCTCTCGCGACTTTTGCCAAAATCGCGATGCGTCTGTGGGCAATACTTGCGTGGAAAATCGCCACGATTTTAGCGAGCTTGTCCACTGTAAAACCACCGTCGAATCATGGCAATCCACTCAGTTTACAGGTAAGTCTATTGTTAGGTACATGTATGTATAGTGCGTTAGCGACAAGGCTGGACCCCCATAAACCTTAAATATCTTAAAAAGTACAATGCCGATTAGAACAAAAATGGGTTTGTCTTCGTAAAACACTCTTACCAACTCTCATAAAATAAAACGGAATTTTCGGTCCACAGAAAAGTGTACTTTGCATAGACGCCTAATGCAAAATTTTGAGTCTAAAACTGGGTAAATACGTATGGGTATTGGAAGTGACCGGAACAGCAAAGGTCAACAATTTGGTCCAGTATAACTGTACATTTAGTTACACACCAGTGACTGTTGAAAATATATAATGAGGCCCATACACGGACTTTTATCTTGTTTGTACAAATGAAGCAACTTCGTAGCAATATTTGCAAGAAAAACAACGTATTTCTTGTTTGTATAAATAATCCTTCCAATCAGAAGATGGGCCTCAACAATATAAACATTGATGATCGGACAAATGTAAGTCAAAGTTATAAAATTATACCGTTATAGTTGTGACATAATACAATAGCATTATCTTAACTAGCTGATCGTAATAGCTTATTTTACTCCCTGTCTATTTGTTGATTAAAATAACAAAAATAATACATTAGACCCAATGGGAAAAACATTAATTAGACGGTAAAAAAATCTGAAATTTTAACACAGAGTTGGTAAAGGTAATTAAGTTAACTCTGCCAAATTTCAATAAAATTGCATAATTACTTTTTAAGATATTTAAGGTTTATGGGGGTCCAGCTTAGTCGCTAACGCACTATACAGTATAGTTCAATTTCGAACCCTGAGCCATGACCTTTTAGACGAGGCAATTTGTGCGGGTAACCCGTGATTTATTGATTTCAAGAGTCATGATTTAAAGATATGCTACTTACTAATGTGTGCTATACATATCTGAATAGTCAATCCCACGCCAATCTTTATCGGCTAATGGATTAAACTTTAAAAGTGCAGTCACGGCTCAATGCTCGAAATCGAACTATACAGACTGTATGTACAACTATATAATTAACAACAATAAATTGGGCATAGAATTAGTCATTTTTAAATTTAATTTACAGTATACGAGGGTTGTACCAGAATTACGTAGACTTTTGCCATACGTTCCATACCATTCATCATACAAACAAATGATTTTGTGTGGAGTGCAAATAATATTTACTGCGTAAGTACGTGAAATTTCAAAGCCGTATCTTATTTGGATCAAATTCTGCAGCTTCCGGGGATAAATGGGGGTACGGTATGCGGGGCACTTCAACGGAACGTCACGACGTCGACGGAACTTCAAGGATAAGTGAAGCTCCAAACTGTGAACATTATAGCTATAAAGATGGGCTCAACCATACATAAAACTTACGAATGTATGTTTACTACCTTAAATGTGATAAAAGATCCAATATATAACTACCAGTAATGTCGCATATAATCCTAATAATAGAACGTCGATCCAGGTCGATGTGGTCAAAGAAAACACTTGGTGACGGCGCATTCGCCGTTGGTTTTCGCCGTCGGTCAATACCGTTTTATTTGGTCTCGACCACGATTGATGCGCTTGTGTCGTTTGAAAATCAGGTAACTCGATACAAGAGATCTAGAGTTAGTAGGTTCGAACATTTGAAGCGTTTGCTCTGGCGTCTTCCCGAGGTTCACACAAAACTTCATGTTGATGCGATGTCCAGCTTATTTCGCTAACGTCACATTTTCACTAGTAACGCGCCGCAGCTGTTGCTTGTTTTGTACCATATATCAACAACGGTTACCTTTATAAAGTCGATGTTTACGGTGCACGTTCCAAGGATATTGCGCGTGTATGTCACGAAGTCGCGTAAAAATTAGACTTGATATCTGCGAGGTTTAAGCAGTTGAATAATGACAAAAATGTTTTTATAATTCGCTGCCCCGCCTACCCAACTATTGGTTACTATGGCGACAGATTAAACGGCTTTCTAACATTCTGTTAGAAAATATTTTTACCGATTCTCTTGAAAAGGGTTCGAATTTTTTCTACGGCAAATTTGGTGATAATACATGCCTGAATAAAAAAGTTATGACAAAAGTCTACGTTATTCTGGTACACCCCTCGTATTGTAATAACCTTTTTCGTAAGCTTGATTTAAACGTGTCCGTTTCAGTATTGTCGATGTTTATTATTTGTCGCATTTATAATAATGGGAGGAACGATAGCTTAATGTTTATTGCTAAATTTCAAAACGTAATTATCAGTTTTATTGTCGACATTAACTAAATGTCTCATTTCACGACGACTGGAACGAAATTCAAACAATGCTGATTGTGAGAAAAATATATTCAGTTATTTATCATAAATATCGCGTTGATTTCATATTACATAAAATAGAATTTAATGAACGTATGAAATTCTACACGTACGCTTGAACGTTTGAACTACACATATAATATATAAAGATAATGCTTGCTGTCTCAATCAGGACACCTAGTAACGTAGTAATTCCCGAAACTTGGAACCGAACCTAAGTATATAGATAGTCAATTTCCTGTCTGTTGGGAAAGAATCGTAGTCCTTGTACCCATGTATCTGCGACGCCACGACGAGTGGGCATATTATTGACTGGTATTTTACTATGTGCGAGTGCAACAAACATGACTTGATTTTCCGAGATGTATACACTTATACTGCTGGATCTTCTGTTAGTGTTTGATTAGTTGATGTTTTATTGTGTGTATAGACCGCCAGTGAAGGTCTACAAGTTGCATACAAGTACTCGAGATGTTCTGTTCTGTTTAATTGATTTAAATATTTCCTCTGTTCTTCATTCCAGAAACGTGCAGTCTGCGTACATGTAAATAGTTTCATACCTCCGTTTCATTGTTTTAGACTATGTTTAACATCTTATGCAGTTGTTGTTGGTGGTGTTCGTTAAAATATCAAGTTCCGTGTTACCCAGTTTCATGTATCTTCTGCATGATGTTATGTATTTATTCATACAAGCGTTCTGTTCTGTTGTTCTGGCTCGGTATTTATAAAGCATCTTAAAATAAAAACTTAGAATTATCTTCACATCTCGAATTTTCCTTAGGTGTATCAGCTAAACAGGAAAATTAATATTAACAATTATTAATATTGTTTTGAAGCATTATGTAAATACCTATTGTAATCTGATAGAAAACATTGGCCATTATTCAGGATTAGCGGCTTCAGTTTGCACTGCAACAATGGAGAAAACAAAATACTGAGAAATTGTCTATGTTATGTTGTTGTTGCTGCTATATACATTTAAATTCATTATTTGTATGGTATTGTGAAAAAATGCATGATCATTCTTGAAAGTTAAAAACTATTGATAAGTTCACACACCCATAATACATATTTTCATTACTGTACATGAAATCAATTTATTACGCATAGACTCTGTTCATCTACACGAAATTATCTGTTAATTAAATTGTCGCGTTTTCCGCGATCGCAGTAAACGCGATAAACGCGGTGATTTTATCGTCGCTCAATCAGCAGGAATACAAGGAAACCACGAGGAAAGTTTCGCGCCGATTCCCTCGCAATGCTGAGGATTAGCCTGACTCCCGCGCGATTCCACTTTGACATTTGGCAAAAGTCGCGAGAGCTGTACTGTACAGTCATATTGGGTCCAGAGGGGTACTGTTCCAACTAAAGTGGGACACCACTCGTGAAAATATGACATCAGCTGCTCACTCGGTGAATTATCAGCCGATCATACATGAAAAAAATACAAATATCCTCTATATAATGAGAAAACTTTGACTTTTAAATTACGGATGTAGTTACGTGTACATGCATAATACTGTCAGATTTAATATTTTTAATTGATAACTGTACTAATAATTAAAGAATGTATGTTTACAAACTATTTATCACATTTAATGACCACTTGAATACAAAACATTCGCAGAATTTTTTTAAAGAAAATTAGAGAGGAAATATCTATTTTTCAGCTCTTTTTCACTTTTTCAAGATTTGACCTTTTAGTGGTCAGTTCATCATTTCCAGTTGATGTACATCATCAAATAAATAATACCCATGCTAATACCTGTCAGTTAATACATAAATAAAAAAAATCACATGACATTATAAACTATCAGGTGTATTCATATATTATGGCGGCCATCTTGGATTACGCAAAATGCTATAAGGTGTCACACCGGTGAATTTTCTGCCATTCAAATCAATGCAAAATGACACAAATTCGCATCTCTCCCTCCGTTTCACTAACATTCCGGATGATTTTCTGTGGCCGTTTCCATAAAAAGCAATTACTGTCATCCAAAATAAGCTGGAGAAAATGACATGTCGATAGTTTCGTTTTCGAGCTACTGCTGGTCTTCTGGAAGGACAATGCTATGTTCCATGCCCCAAAAGCTGACTCACCGAAGCACACATACATGGACAGTCTTCAGCCAGGGAATTAAACACTCTTAAAAACTGCACTCGAAATGGGCTGTGACTTGAATGAACATCGAGCCAGGATTGGAACATTTTCACGGTGTTGCAAAGCTAAGAAACGTCGGCACAAATATGGCAAATATACTGGATACCAGTCTGGGACAGACGTACATCTACGAGCATTCGCTGTTGGTATATATGGTATCTTTATTTTGCTGGCAATATACGGTGTGGTGTTTGGGCGCAGTTATATAGAACGCAATTATGCAGTCATAAACTTTGATACATGTGATTGGATCTTTCCGTACATTACCAAGAATACAATCCAAGGATGTACTATCCATGGAAGTCAATATTCCACATATATCTCAAGACTAATGATGCTGTCAGGAGATATTGAAACTAACCCTGGACCTGTTACAAGGACGGCTGACCAAAATGTAGAGAGAATTCTGAAAGCTATACAGGAAAATAACGATGGAATCAGAGAAGTGAAACAGGAGATTCGCGGTGTGAGAAATGACGTTTCTTCATTGAAAAACGAAATTACGCAAATAAAGGGTTCGGTTGAAAATATTGAATCTGCCCAGAAAGATATGGACCATAGACTTGGAAATCTTGAAAAGTCAGTGGAAGATGTTAAATTCGAGCAAGATGTGTTATCTAATGATATGGCGAGTATGTCGATACATCGCGATGAGTATAACTCACGACTTTGTGACGTTGAACGACACTTAGATAATATTGAATCGGACAAACTGAAAGATTCTCTGCGCATATTTGGATTGTCAGACACTGAGACTAATGAGGACGAACTTAAGACCATCATCAACGAGAAGGTACTGCGGGTTGCATATGGTACAAATGGTAGTACGGATATGCTAAATTCAGCATGGCGTATTGGTACGAAAGATAGCGACGCGCCGCGAATGGTAATTGCCAAGTTTGTGCGTCCTCGAGACAAGTTCAAGCTTTTTAACTATAGAGCTGAATTACGTGCATCCGGTATCCGAATATCGAACGATATTACTTACACACAGAGGCGCCAACTACGGAGTGCAAAAAATAATGGTCTAACAGGGTACTTCAAAGGCGGAAAACTGTGTTACTTTCAAAAACGTGATGACGAAGGTGCACCTAGGCGTAAACGAAATAGGAGGGCGGAAAACGAACGCGTAGACACAATGTCAAATACACATGTTGGCATTGCGGATCCTATACCCGACCATGACAACTTAGACTAGGGGGTCGGCCAAAGCCATACACATATTGCGCAAACTTTGAAATTTCTTAGCTGGAATATTGAAGGATTGAAATCCAAACTTTTAAACTATGATATTGTTGATGTTCTGTGTGATAACGATATATTTGGCGTACAAGAGACCTGGGACGTTGACACGTCATATTGCGAACACTATTTCCATAATCATATTGTATATTCCTGTCCAGCCACGAGATCACTGGTCGGCGGCAGACCCATGGGAGGAGTTATGGTCGGTGTTAGAAATAATATGGCATCATTTGTTGAGCGAATATGTGACGACTTTACATTTGGAGTTGTGCTTAAATAAGTTAAGTCATTGTTCCCTCAGACAGGAAAAGATGTACTGTATGTTAATATATATGTCCCACCGGAACGATCGCCAATCTACGAACGTTATAACATGAAATCTGCATTGTATTACTTAGAGGAATGCATAACTAGACACAATGTGCTCAATTTGGACCTTATAATTTGTGGCGACTTTAATGCTCGAACCTCTAGTATCACTGAGTACACTACATGCGATTTAAATATTCCCGAACTACATGAATTTTATCATATATTAGACGGAGATATAGGGATAGAAAGAATTTCACATGATCAAGTGATTAACAAGTTTGGTCGTGATCTTATCTCGTTCTGTAAAACACACGGAGGCTACATTGTAAATGGACGACTCGGCGATCGACAATCTAGTGGAGCATACACTTTTGTGAATACTAATGGATGTAGCACTATAGACTACTTTATAGTTACGAAACAAATATTTCATATAGTATCTGACTTTAAGCTGTTACCAAATACAGAGAGTTCACATATACCCATAGTTCTATGTATAGAGGTACCTGTATTTGATGATCATACATCAAAACCTGAAGAAAAATCGAACACTTCTGACGTATACAAAATAAATGAGAGTAATCGCGAGAACTATATCCAGTGTTTGTCGGATAGTATTCTATTGGGCTCCTTTGACAGATTGGACGGCATGCTAAACGATACAGCTATTGGTGTAACCACTATAATAAGCAATCTAGAAACGTGCATTCTAGAATGTTGTGAAACATTCAAGAAGGTAAAACAGCCACACTACAAACAAAATCAGACTAAACCGTGGTATGACCCCGATTGTAGAAACGCTAAGCGTGAGACACAGACGTGTCTGAGAAGGTTTCGATCTGGTCGGTCGGAACAGGATTTACGCGAATATATTACCAAAAAACAACGCTACAAAACGTTATGTAAAAATAAACGTTCCCAGTACAATAGAAACACATTGAACACCTTGGATGCGTCTGCTAATACTCCAAGGCTGTTTTGGCGGGAAATAAAGAGACTAACATATACACCGCGGATCAATCCAGAAATCGCGCTCGACGATTGGTACACGCATTTTAGCAGTTTATTTAACTCAGATCGTCATAATAATAATGAAAAGACTATACAAGATAATATCACAGAAGAGAATCTAGATGAGGCACAGGATATATTATTTAACTCTTCGATTACAGAGAACGATGTTATAGAAAGCATTAAAAATGTTAATATCAATAAGTCAACTGGTGGAAATCTCCTTCCACAACATTTAGTGTATGGTATCCATGTGCTATTGCCATACATAGTCAAACTGTTTGATAGACTATTCATGAGGGGCGAGTTTCCTGAACAATGGACTAAAGTTATTCTAGTTCCCATTCATAAGAAAGTTAGTGTTAATAATACAGACAATTATAGAGGGATAGCCCTCGTGGACATACTGAGCAAGATGTACATCTCCATAATAACAAAACGACTTACTTTTTATACTCAAGCGTATAACAAAATTTGTGAATGTCAAGGTGGGTTCCGGCAGGGATATTCCACTATAGATAACAGCTTTATTCTGTATTCAATCATAAACAAATACTTGAGTATGAAAGGAAAGTCAATTTATGTTGCATTCGTAGATTTTGAGAAAGCATTCGATTCTGTTGATCGTAATATTCTGTATGAGGTGTTACATCGAAAACTTGTCAAAGGCAAATTACTCAAAGCCATACAGTCAATATATATTTCCGTAAAGGGTTGTGTGAGAACAAATCAGGGTTACACAGATACTTTTGAATGTCCTATAGGTCTACGACAAGGATGTAGTTTAAGCCCGATCTTGTTTGCCATGTTTATTGATGAACTATATGCAGTTTTATGTGATTGCAATACTAGAGGTATACAGCTAATGCCAAGTTTGATTGAAGTGTTCATGCTAATGTTTGCAGATGATATTGCTATGCTCGCTGACACTGTTGTTGGCCTTCAAAGACAATTAAATGTTTTGCATGATTTTTGTGATAAAAGTAAGCTTCGTGTGAATGTTAAAAAGACGAAGATAGTGGTTTTTAAACGAGGTGGTAAACTTTCTGCAACTGAGAAATGGACATATAATAACAGTAAAATAGAGGTGTTAAATAGCTTTACTTACGTAGGCATGTTATTTACAAACAGACTTTCTATGTATCAAATGGCAAATGCGATGTCAGTTAAAGCTAAAAAAGCTTTAATTTGTATGTTTAATTCCCTCCATCAATTCTCTTGTTTACCATACCATACCTTTTTCAAGCTTTTTGATTCTAAAATTGCTCCAATTATGCTATATGGGTCAGAATTATGGGCCTTGAAAAATGTTGTCTGTATTGAGAATGTACATGTTTACGCTTGTAAACGTTTTATGAATGTCAATACAATGTCTTGTAATGATGCCATACTAGGTGATCTTGGAAGGTTCCCTATATACATATATGCTGCGAAAAGATGCATGAAATACTGGATTCGGCTGTTGAAAATGCCTGGCAATAGATATGTAAAACTATGTTACGAAATGCTTGTTCACTATGATAGACTAGGCTATAGCAATTGGGTATCCGATATTAGATTAAATCTATACCAAAATGGTTTCGGTTACGTGTGGGAAACACAAGACAATTTTAATCACCAATTATTTCTACTAGAATATACACAAC
The DNA here is from genome assembly GCA_963678985.1 of Spisula subtruncata. Classification (NCBI taxonomy): domain Eukaryota; kingdom Metazoa; phylum Mollusca; class Bivalvia; order Venerida; family Mactridae; genus Spisula; species Spisula subtruncata. The sequence continues at coordinate 26,494,467 of OY787661.1, forward strand.
GGCTCAAAGACCAACATGTCCAGATTTGGCATACTAGATGCTTAGGCTCAAGCAAATTGTTTCATTATATCAATTATAAGAGTACTTATGATGTTGCAAGCTATGTAAAATGTGTTGATATAAGCAAATTCAGAAGATGTATAGCTAATTTTAGAAGCTCTGCTCATGATCTGATGGTAGAAAAGGGTAGACACTTTGGAATAATACCGGAGTATCGTGTCTGTCCGTACTGCGAAGGATGCACTGAAGACGAACTACACTTTATGTTAGTCTGTCCATTATATAGCCATATCCGCCATAAGTATCTACCACATTTACAGGAGAGTAATTCCACTATTAATATGTATTATAGTCTCATGTCAGCACAAAATGTTTACATCGTGCGTAATGTATCCATGTATATATATTTTGCTTCCCATGAAAGAAAGGAATACCTTTCAATTTATATTTAGCATGATTATAACAATGCATTGTCATCAATGTTTGCATGTATTATTTCCACATTTTCACTCATTGTTAATTGTCATATGTATATGTTATTTATTTCTTGTGTATAGGCCGGTGGCCTGTTTTGCGCAATAAACTTTGAATTGAATTGAATTTGAATTGAAAGCTAGCTTGCTTGTCATATTTGTGTTACATTTATGTAATTTGGTCAACACTCAGCAGTTTCCACATTAAAACAGTACTTGAACAGGCATAAATCAAATTTTTGAAAGGGATTATTTTAGCATACTACGACCCGGAAGCACTTTCCACCGGTGTGACACCATATCGTCCCATTAAAGGCTCCCACCTTTTTTGAATCAGCAGACCTTCCCGAACATTTTGGTATATAACATCTCATGTTGCCTTTCATGGTGTAAGTATAAAGGTATACACCCTTTCAATTAAGACCGTAATTAAATTGTCTCCCTTTGACGACGTCATACGAGGGCTCAAAGCGAATACACGAGCCGATTACCGTTAGCGTGTAAAGGAAATAAAAAATGTGTCAACTTTAAACCGCTGTAAATCACGTTTTACTCTGTCGATTTTTAAAAGATGAACACTTACGAAAACAAGATCATATAGACTTTTTAATAATGTAACGTTTGTTAATGTATTTTCAATAATAAAACATAAAAAGCCATGTTTTCGGAACAAAAATTTCAAGGGCGAGAAAATGTAAAAATAAAGAACTGAATTCAATACTCAACAATTGGCATTTAACTTGCTCAAAATGTTTATTTATTGCAGTTAAAAGAACTGTGTAGACTAAGCTTTCCAACAATTATATTATTATAAGATATTATTAAAGTTTTAAAAGGAGAGCAATGCTTTTCGAACCTAAATACCATGCATCACGCGCGCACAATCCACTCATTGGAACCCATTCTCGTTTAACCAGCGTGTTTTTCCTCCGTAATACAGGGACTTAACTATACACTGATTCATGAGAATAATTGGAACCTGACTTACATTTATACTAGCATAAAGAAATTGTGTATTTTAATAATTCATCACACATCATAAAAGTAAAGAATATTAGCTATAAATTATTAAAAGTACGACTATCCAGCCAGAAATTAAAACGTTAATTTACACAGGAGGAAATTTCTTTCTAGATATACAGTAGTTTGTACTAAAATCCAGGCGGCATGATTTTACATGTCCGCATGTGCTTACTTGTTAACATTGGTGTGTTGTTTACTGCAACCAAAGAAAGTAAGGAATCACCGGATAAGTTCACACGACGAATAACTTAAAATCAGAATCAATTTTATGCAAAATTGTGTTATATGTAGGTAAAACTAAAGTGTTTGTCAATACAATGTAGTCTGTTCCAAATCTTACTCTTCCATCATGAAACCTTTGTTCATTTGAAATGCATATACAAGTAAATGAGAAAAGTGCTTTATTTAAAACGTGTAAAAATACTGCAATAAAATATATTTGAAACATCAAAATGAGCATTGTAGCACAAGTCATACAGGTGCATGTCCATTAATTTACACTTTTTGTTCGGACACGGAATTAGAGAGACCTCCGTGGTTTGGATAAATATATTTTATACTTTTTTTATAAAAGTAACCCAAACGTTGATTTAAAAGTGTCAATCAATGTCAATCATTTAAAGTAAAACACTGATCAATATACTGTACATGTATATTAAGATGACAGATGGTGACAACATAGTACTGATTGGTTGTATATTAGTACCCTGCTGTGAAACTAATTTAGAGTATGGTCTTGGTGGCTTATCTTGATATTAGGGATCTATGCTGTTTATTGTAAACCATTATACCGCACAATATTGACCTATAATTTATTTATGCGTTAGGGTTTTAGCACCTTATCATCTTACAAGATTTTATTTATGCATTAGGGTTTTAGCACTTTAACTTCTGAAGTATCTGTCTCACTTTAATTTGTTATGTTTTTCCCATCACTCGAAGTGCAGTTTAGGTCACTTTTTGTGAATTAAGATTTATAATTCTTATATTAAAAAAAAAATGTTAATTGTGATGTTAGTTTGAAGAGTGGTTGTATATAAATAATGTATTTTTTAAATTAATTTATAACAAACAACTGATATCATAATCGTCATTTATACAGCTTTTTAAGCCGAATTTGCCCGAAATGACACGTATGTAACCAGATAGGACATTCCAATAAATCGTTGTGGCTCTAATATACGTGTAGTTTTATTCAAAGGCCTAAATAATTATGTCTTTGTTTTATTACAATCCATAATAAACAACATATTACTTGTGAATTGTATTGGTAAAAAGAAATGAGACATAGCAATGATCCAGAATTAACTAGGTCTAATTGCGGTAATGGTGTAGTATTGAAAGAACCAGGTGAAAATACTTGCGCTTTATATTCCCGGCAAAATATACATTTGTACACTGTATCTTAGCACTAACGCTCAATTTAATGTACGAAATGTGCATGACAATCAACCGAATTACAAAACAACATTAATACAACTACAGATCTTTTTGGAAATTAACGCCCGATAATTGACCATTGTTGATGGACAAAAATCCGAGAAATCACACGTTTCCTCCACATCCAAAACATGTAACATATTATACATACATTGTTAGTACATTATAAACATCTTTATTGAAAAAAAACAACTGCTACAAAACATGCAATTAACGAAAAAAAGCGATTAAATAATCTCTTCGCTACTGCGTGTCGTTTATTTGTAGAGCCCTCGCTTTACGTCACATCCGGTTTACGGGAGGTAACTCTGTACATACGATAATCGCTTAATTGAAAGGGTCTATAAAGGTATAAAGGTAAAGTTGAAAATAGAGCACTTTTATCCTAATAGTCACCAGACCAGACTTATTTATTGATCACACGCTTGAGCGTCAGTACTGTGATTTTTCGTGAATTTATGGATAATCTCGTTTTTCTGATAATGTCAATTCAAAACATTTGAAAATATGCGCTTTTTCGTCATTTTCTTACTTGTTTAGTATTATGTCATTATTAAACAGCAATAAACTTAACTGCGGTCTTATTGAAAATGTTATTATTAACTGTACACTTCGTGTAATAGAACACTAAAAATAATAAATAAGAATCAATGAAAATTGGTTTGAATTAGGCATTACCGTGTTCGAAACGTTGCTTGTCCGAATTCTCGCCAGTTTTCGTTTGACACTCAATAACGCATCATCAAAATTGATTTAAATCACAGTAAGCCGGATTGATTGATGATACTGTTGTCCAAATGCAACATAGGGGTATATCGTTCGTCAACTCCTTTGGGAAATGCTCCCCTTGGTTCGTGTTGTATTTTCATGTCGCGTTTTTTATAATGGCCGAGTTTTGTCTCAATAATGTCAAGGTATCGTCCATATTGACCCTGCATTTTGAGGGAAAACTCGGCCAATAATGTATAATCAATTAATAAGGTAATGAAAGGTAATTTGAGTTACTGCCGCCGTCGTTAGTATATTGACCTGCCTCTACATTAGCATTTTAATGTTGCACACTGCCTTTGACGTTACTATTCGCAAATCGGAACTGACAGCTTCTTTAGCATTTTTTTTGATACTCCGTTGAATTAAAAACTTTGTTTCTTCACAGAAAATGTACATTCACAAAACGGAAACGACAGATCTATTGAGGAAGGATTAAAGTCAATATCCGATGATTTCGAATTGATCCAAACCACGAATTTGGAGTATTCAACGAAAAAGGCGATGATTTCAAACTTTTCGCAAACAACACACACCTAAAAACTGTTTTCTCGATTTATTTGGCATTTCTGAGAACATAAATTGTATGTTCTATTTATTTATTCATCGCTTGAACGACACATGTAAATGATCACTCTCACAACGAAAAACACACGAAATATAACATATACGAACCCCTGTAGAAAAGCACAAACCGCGTTTGGACCTGCCTTACACCACGGGCCTGTCTTCAACGTAGCGGGTTGTACGTTGTGATCATCAGTTCTTGTCGTAAGGATAATCGAGTACTTCAGTTAGATTGTATGTGACGTATTAAATGTGCACGTGACAAAATGGCCGACTAATATTTACTATGTTGTTTGATTTACCGGTATTCGATTCTTTTGAGGTATTTTGAGTTTTTTTATCAGTTGATATTTGAGGCAGATTAAAAAGAGGAATTATATTACAAGTAAGCCTTGTTAATCAAACGTTTCAAGATTGATATTGTTTATTACGTGTTTAACGCTTTCGATGGCGAAATTGGTAGATTCTTTAATTTAATAATATACCATGTAGGAAAGCAATGAATGATTCATGCCTCAAACTTGCATATTAAAAAATTTCTATATCACAATTTCATATTCGGATATTCCATTGTCAGTCTAAATTCTTTTTTTGCAAGTGGTGTTCCCTGATTGAAAAACTCCTTCGAATTTCTAATATATAATGTACTGAAGTGTAATGGTTTTCATCGTCATTTCAAGAAGGGTTTATAACATCCTATATTGATGGGTTTTTCTACTTAGTATCCTCTTTTTGGAAATAAGAAACATGGGTGGTAAAATTACTACAAGTCACACGCTGACTTCAATGTGATAACATCCTTTACAAAATGCATGAACGTTTATTACATTCACTATACAACTTAACACTCACGAATTGGGCAATTACTAGAAACTTGCTCATATGTGGTTCCATCAATAACACGAACTATTATCTTAACATAGAAATAGATCTTAACATTGTTCCTGCTGCTGTCTACCAATTATATGTTGTTGTCTTGATGAATCAATTACGTCATAGATCGTGGTAAATCAATTACATTCTACAATAACTGTCAATGATACAAGTAAGTTTTGAACTAATAGATTTATAATGAAAATCGTATTAAACATGTGTAGGACAATATAGTTTGAACAATTACTGCAGCCTAAAGGGAAAATGCTCTTAAATAATTCATTCGTAATTATTTTCTTTGAAAGAAACATCTTGGTAGCGGAAACTCAATGGGATGTGACATATTCGTGCCTCATTGTGATGCAGCATTTGCAGGCTATTAGAGAAGTGTTTCGTTATTCAATAAGATTGCTATTATTGACTTGTTTTGTCATTTAACAAGCTGTCTGCTATTAAAATTACAATCATACACGATGGGTTAGTTGCGTATTAATTATCATTATATTCCGACTTGCTTCGTTTATATCCAGTTTATCAATATACCGACCAAACAATTTTATTCCAAGTAATTACCACAGCTGGACAACTGTTGTTTTGGCTCTTTCTGATTGTAAAACATGACCATGATACAGATAAACCATATTTTTTTAGCTGTGACGCAGTGACTCATTTTTTAGTCATGGTTTGTGATTATACCTGGTTAACATCGCTTCAAAATACACATACAAGTATATATGCATTTATATTTGCTTCTAGTAAGCATAGCAGTATCGCTGACGCAGTTAGCTAAATCGCTGGTTTTGTAATAAGTATGTCAGTTATCAGAACTTTCAGAATGCCCCTCGTAACTGGAATGACAATTCGCTCGATTCAAGTTGTGAATTTTAACAAAGAATATAACATAACATCTTAAATCAACAGGTCGGGCTTCTTGATTACATGAGTAACGATGCTAGTTTGGTCCTTAATTATTTGCCTTTTAAATAATTCCTGGTCATTTGCCGGTTTCACAGCCTTGTAAAATTGATGAAGTACACACGTTTGTATAAACTGTACATTAGGCTAATTGAACCGCTGAATTTTATTTGGAATATACAATATCATGTTGGAGGGTAATGACCGTTCTCTGAGGTTATGTGATCAATAGAATCCGACATTCGTGCTCACTTCATTCTAAGAGTTTTATTGAACTCGTCGACAAAAACAACACCAACAATAGGAAAGTTCGTGGCATATCATTTTGTCGACACGTTTAATAAAATTAGTGTTAATGAGCACTCAATGCAAGATCCTCTGATCATTATATATAAATGAGCCGTTCTCCAGGAAAACCGGGCTTAATGAAATTGCATATGCAATATAGTAATTATGCCACCAGATTTAGAGAATGGTCCAAAATAAGCACAAAATAACGTCCTTTGAGTTAATGTTTAAGTAATTGGATAATACAGTACAATATCTTAAGTTCAATTTTTCTCATAAATTATATAGAGGATATTTGTATTTTTCCGTGTATGATCGGTTGATAATTCACCGAGTGAGCAGCTACGCCACTCGTGAAAATATAAGTCAGCTGCTCACGAGGTAAATTATCTAACGATCATACACGGTAAAATACTAATATCCTATTTATTTCATGCTTCAAATAGCGTAATTGCTGGAAATACTCCACTATATACCTGAAATGTTTTGAGTGACGTCGTTTCCCGCCATGCACGCGTCGAGTTGCAATCAAATAGCTCTTCTGCAATGGCTCCAATTTCGTCCATTTGTTTTACATTTATGTACATATCATGTTCTGTTATTTGTTAAAGATTAGGAGAGCAAGTGAAAATGCTTATTATTTTATTTTTGGCGGCGGGGAAATTTTTTTTTAAATAGTCCGTTTGCGCGAAATTATGAACTGTGAAATTTTGAACTGTGAAATTATTGGGGAATAATCCACCGTTAATACACTTGTTACTAAATATAGTAACAAAAATGAGCCAATTTCAGGCTGATAATGACCATCACATGATACATTATCGCCGTTTGACCCGGTCCGCAATCTCATAATCGTAATCGGCCCGTTGAGCGGACGCACGTTACGTCATCCAGGTTAACATGACGTCACGTTTAAGTCATAATGACATCACGTTGGAGCTAAAATGACAATTTTATGAATGTATCAAGATTTTCATCATTAATGACTGTATATCTCCATTAACTTTACTAAACGTGAGTTTTTATTACTGCCATTCAGTTTTTAAATTGAACAATTGTATTAAAGACTTAAATACACTTCAGAGCCTGGCCGGAAGTTGATAATCGCCTTCCGGCCCGGCTATGTCGTGTATTAACGTCTAATTATTAAGAGGTTTATACACGACATAGCCGGGCCGGAAGGCGATAATCGACCCGGTAAATTAATAATCACCGCGAGGGCTTAAGCCCGAGTGTGACTATTCATGCCGGGCCGATTATCAACTTCCGGCCAGGCTCTGAAGTATAATAAAGTCTTTGATACAATTGTTCAATTCAAAAACTAAATGAGAATAACAACAACTCACGTTTAGTAAATTTCTTGGAGATCTACAGTCATTTTTTATGAAAATCTAGTACATTCATAGAATTGTCAAAGCAATTTCAACGTAACGTCATTTTAGCTCCAACGTGACGTCATTATGACTCCAACATGACGTCATGTTAACCTGGGTAACGTAACGTGCGCCCGTTCAACGGGCCGATTACAATTATGAGATTGCGGACCGGGCCGATAGACGATAATCTATCACGTGATGGTCATAATCAGTCTGAAATAGGCTCATTTTTGTTACTATATATAGTAACAAGTGTATTAATTAGAGGTTAATACACGACAGAGCCGGGCCGGAAGGCGATAATCGGCCCGGAAAATTAATAATCACCGCGAGGGCTGTAGCCCGAGGGTGATTATTCATGCCGGGCCTATTATCAACTTCCGGCCAGGCTCTGAAGTGTATTAAAGTCTTTAATACAATTGTTCGATTCCAAAACTCAATGAAAGAAACAGTTACTCACGCTCAGTTCGTAGATATCTAAAGTACATTGATGCTGAAAATCTTATAATTCTCACAATTGTCAAAGGAATTGTAACTCTGTGTAACGTAACGTCATATTTTAGCTCTAACGTGACGTCATTTTAGATCCAACGTGACGTCATGTTAACTTGGATAACGTAACGTGCGCCCGTTCAGCGGGCTGATTACGATTATGAGATTGCGGACCGGGCGGATAGGCGATAATCAATCACGTGATGGTCATAATCAGCCTAAAATAGGCTCATTTTTGTTACTATATATAGTAACAAGTGTATTAATACGCCGTAAACCACAGATAAGCATGAAATAAATTAAAATAACTTCTGTCCCTGCTATGGTGATCAGTTTCCAAATCGCGCCTATATTGAAAAAAACAAGGAGTTGGTGGTTCAAAACACTTACTATGTTTCTCTGTTAGCAAACACTCACGAGATTGACACCGTTTTATTATAAAGGTTTTTATCAATACTTGATCAGATACTGGATTTATGAACTGCCAGTTAACGTTACGTCAAAAACGTTTGAACGACGTTTAACGACGTTTGCGACGTCACTCAAAAAGTAGGCGGTAGTGGTTTGTTTACTAAGTCTATAACTTTTCAAATGTTGGTAATAATTTGTTCACATTTTCAAAAACTGTTCATAATTGTCTCATCTTTCTTACGATATATTATCAATATTTTCGCAATTTTGTCTCTAAATCCGGTTTTCCTGGAGAACGGCTCATATGTATATAAAAATTGTGGTTGTACGATTTACATTATTGTTTTAAGATCACATTGCTTCCTTGAAGAACGTATCAAAACGTGTTGTAAAATAACTTATTTCTTATAAGCGCTTTAATCTGATACCTGCTATAAAATATCACAAATAATACCTTGTTTATCAAGATGGAAATATCTTTTATCATGATCAATGCGACACTTAATGGGCTTCAAAGACAATATACTGAACTCCTACGTGGGAATAGTTAAGGAATCGGTTAAACTTGAGTATAATCCATCACTAGATTTATCATCACACAACGCTGCTCCAAAAAGTACCAAAAAACATGTTGTCGTCGTGTCCATATGTACCCGGATTCGTGGTGTTAAGCTGAATACTCTCGTACGTTCAAAATATCGCATCGTGTTAAGGTAAATAACCACTAAATGCCTACGCGGGCCAAATTCAGATACAGTCAAATAGTCCGTTTAAAAACTTTAAAGCGACTGGAAATGGGGGTATGTCTTGACAAATCAGCATCAGAATCATGAAATTGGTGTTAAATGCTTTGTATGCGTGTATGTGATGTAGTGAAATGGTTTTATTGAGAAATATTTTGTATTCTGGCTTGAATATGAAAGTGAAAGTAAGGTTGGGGCTAACAGACAGTGAGTAAATCCGTACATGTGAGAAAATCTGTTCACCGCGTTTGACGAACCAAATTTTTCTTATATAATACATAACCCCCTACTTTTTTTCATTTTCTTCAAGCTGGATGCTATTTCTATTGATTAAAAGATTTTGAGAGGGCCCCATGGACAAAAAGTTGACTTTTTTTTTGGCTGACCAAGGTCAGTTTACATTGAGTTAAAGAACAACTCTATTTGGTGGTTTGTGACCTTAAACTGTTGCCTTATGAATTATGTATAATTCTCATCCCGTATTACCTTGTCGAGTTATAATGTTGAATAATTATTCGATCATTTTCATTCTAAAGACGGCTCGTGATCGAGAGGTCTTGGTCGGGTTCATCACCCGAATGGACCACTGGCTATTTTCTCTTGGCAATTAGAACCCACAAGCTCTTCTCCATCAAGGTGTAGATTGGTACCTGTGATGACAGTGTCTATTCGATGTTTGCTGCCACACTAACGGGAGACACGAATGCAGTTTCCTTTGGTAGCTCAATGGCAAGGGAAAGTTAAAATGGTTGAACGGATGGACTGCTGAAAGCAGCTCTGGAAATTTGGTAACTAACTCCAATGAAATAAGATAAATATGAGATAACATCCCTGGCAAATATTTATTATTAAGAGAGTTCAAATTTGAATTCAACTTAGTCCAAAAATTGTATTTATGTTAGATTTTAATGAAAAACTCTAACGATGAATGAAACGTTTCAGTGGGAATTTCAATTCAATTTTATCATCATGCCGAATTACAACAATGCAAGAAGGAACCTAACGTACTTGATAGTGTTTCTGACATTGCTTGTTTTAGGTATGGATATTGGAAACAAATAATTTCCACACGACACAATGTCTAACAAATAAGTAGGCTATGAAAGCTCAATAAATCTAACACTTCTTAGAATATCACGTTTGATGGACGCTTCGTGACTGTGAAGGTGCATTGCACGGCAACAACATACCGCCCTACAAACAAATGGTAAGTCGGTGATTTTCGAAGTATTGTTTTCCGTTTCTAAATTGTTAAATTTGTTAAACTTTGCATTAACCCATTGCCTATCGTATACATCCGTTTGAATAGTAATAACTTACTTGGTTTAAAAAGAAAACGACATACACTATGACTGGAGGCATCCATGGTGCGTTTGGAAAGGCAACCTTTTATCCTGCCTTTGCCTGGCCATATAAAATGCTCCAAGAAATCTTTGAGTTTCAAGCATTGCACCATTAGCTGATTCAAAATGGCGGACAAAATAGCTTCCAAAATCAATTACATAGTGCGTTAGTGGTCCAAAGAAGTTACAAATTGATACGTTTGTGACCGATAGCAGTGTAACTTTTGCAAACATAATTACACTGAAAAATTGCATTAAAACATGTGTCGTTATGGAATGCGTTAATGTGAATACTGCTACATGTATAGGTTTAAAATATAGATCTACTGTATTATTAGAACTCTTTATGTGGAGTATATTTGATATGACTTCTAAGATAGTTGCCAACCATGTATGTTCAAATGGGAGTGGTATTCAATACTGATCTTATCTAATTGGAGAATAAGGATAGTCACATAGTCACATCGACTGTAGCTGACCAAGTGTTTACTGTTATCTGGTTGGATGTCCTTATCCTTAAGTCAAGTACGATCAATATTGTGTACCGCCTGTACTGATTGTCCGATGTATATTGTGTTGGTAACGTGGTATGGTATATGTATAAGATATTCTTTATACATAGTTATATGTTTTATTTACACATTGCCGTCAAAGAATAATAGTAGCTCATCTGCTCATACATCAAACTCGACGCATTCACCGAATTCACAGTAGCACCATCAATATGCCACGGAAGCGATCCGCTCACAATTACACTACTCCACCGATCATTGACCCATTAATATCAGCAATCCAGCTTTTATGAAGTCAAACACCCTGCCTATCCAACATCGACAAAATGGCTAACAGGCGACATAAACTTACCAGATATCGACTTGGAAACTTGCATGATTACAGACAACACCTACCATCGCCATACTTGCCAAATATTTATATACACGGTCACAGAAACAAGCTCAGAATAATTTGTCAACTTCACGATAGGGGTAAACAACAGACGTATCCTCTTTATAACCAGTACATCACTATCTTGGGTTAGCGACCATAGCTCTGTATTCATAGTGGTGAGGACCGCAGCGGCAAGATGGAATGCCCCGGCAAGAACGACACTTTATGAATGTTATTTCAGAGACTATGCCAACGTACCATATAAAATTATAAACCCATATACCATCCCAGGTATTTCCAACCATTGTTAGTAGTAATCAGAAAAGTCAAACGTCTATGATGAAGAAGTGGGAATTCCGCACAACTTCAGTATAGACAAACTGGATACCAACAGCCAAGCTCTCGACAAGGTCCAGAACTAAGCGTTGCGCATTATGACTACCATGGTGCTTCGAAGTCTACACCGATTTAATTCATGGAAAAGTTCACTGGTATCCAGCCATTATACAAACGAAGGCAAGCCAAAGTCATGCTTTAAGCGGAGAAGTTCAGATCAATACCGAACCATCCAATGGCAAAAAGATTAGATGGACTTACCAAAAAATCGGAACAAGCGAAGCAGCTTTGTACACGAAACCAAGAAGTAAGACAACTAATTTGCACCTGATTTGACCATAGCAAGTACTCCTCTTGATGATATAGTCAACCCATTAGCAAATGATCTGTGTGCAGTAACTGTGAGACTTCAAGTCCCTCAACTCGAGCCAGGCAAGCAAGATGATGAATGTGTTCGAAGGAGCCTGATAATATCCATGATAAGCCAAGAATACCCTCCTGAGATATGGACCCATGTCTATACTGACGGCTCAGCCACCAAAGCCAGTGTGGGGAATCACGTGACTAAAATGGTACGCAGCACTATGAAATAGATCGCGAAAATCTGGATATTTGGATAGTTTTTCGATTCTTGGTAAGTACTCCTTGATTATGTTTACTAGTTATATAGTGCAGGCTATGCGAAATTTAACGCGCTTTCTAATGGTACACGTGTCATTCCTGTACTCCCTCTGGTTTCTGAGATACCTTCGAGGTTTTAAGGCGAACCAGGGACATATTTTGCCAATATTTTTAGATAAATTACACAAAAACCGTGTTTAATGGGAATATATTAGACCATGTTCAGGTGTCAGTACTTTATTGTATTCGGAAAAGAGTTTTTGTTGAAAACCAGTTGCTCTTTCATACTTTATTGGTATTTTAATGCGTTATTTTGCTAAAAATGACAATTTATTGAAATGGTACACTCCACGGAACAACAATGTTGTGATACAAACCACGGATCATTTTAAACTTGTATTTTAGAGCAAGTAACTTTTTTTCTCCATCATCGTTTTTTGTTTAGTATATTTTATTATGCTTATTTTTAGTTGCCTAATAATAGTTTTCATCTATTCTTTTACAGAAATAACAGGATCAAAGAACCATGGTGCAGAGAGAATTGGAATCGAAACTGATCTGAATCAATTGAAGGAACTAGAATGAGTCGTGTTATAGTACAAAATATAAAAAATGTTACGATTTTGTATTCTGTATTGACCATTACATCAAATTAAAGGATTTTTCCAAAAATGTAAACGTTGTCATTTCGATCAGAACAGATAAACCTAATTTGAGCTTTTTAATCTTTTTTTAAATGCGACACTGATATAAGTTGTCCTTTACCAGGATAATATTTCATTTGTATACAATGTATATGGTCTTGAATATCAACATAATGTCGACATTTTGGGTAAAAATGTCTAAGATCGGGCAAGTATTAATGAACTTATATCGATACCAAGTCATTAATTCTTTAAATGAATGCCACAGGATGTATCGGTTAATTAAAACATATAAGGGACTTTCAATTCTAAATTATGTAAAAAAGGTAGCATATCAAGGGTCTGCAACACCACTGCGACAAAACAAGGCGATGCGACTTCTTCGAATTTCGCATTATGCTGTTTCATGCTAATTAATGTGTGACTTTCATTTTCTGGAGTTATGTCTTTGTTGCGCAGTATTTTTTTAAACACGTATTTGTCGACTTTTATTACTTACCCTCTCCAGTAGCTCAGTGGATGCGTTGCCCGGTGACACTGGCTCAAATCCGAGTGGAGGCAATCGCATGCATGTCATATTTTAGCAGAAAGGTAACAGACAAATGCTCGACATTTTTGCTACCAAAATAATTAATTCATTTTTATCTGTGTCATATGAATTCAAAAACTAATTTTGGCTTCCTTTTAAAAAATAAACTCCACTCCCACTATCGAGTTTTTAAATCGTTAGGCCAGAGACCCGTGAGTTGTACATTGTTTCTGACACCATTTGCTCTGTCATACATTGAAGAGTTGTTCATAATCTTCTACTTCAGTATTAAATTTGTCTTCGACTAGATTTATTTGTGATGTTACATTATCAACTGTTTTACATGTATACTAATATAATAAATCCTATCGAAGAATCATTTTGATTTTGTCAATATAAATGTTTGTTTTCTGGTAAATATCTTTGTGAGTATTTCGACATTGAACTATATTTTCAGCTGCCATTTTAATGCGATTACACAGCAGATGCATTAACTATTAGTTCGTTGATACTTGTTCAGATGGGCATTGTATACCTTTATGTACGCTCATAATCACAAATGAAGAGAAAAAAAAACATTACATCGCCATTTTTTCTTTTTTCTTATCGAATTAGATAGTACATCAAATCAACTATCTAATAAGGAAGAGCGATGGTCGATTATATAAGTACAACATGTCAATGACGTAAATGGACAACAAACTATTATAGATGGGTGTTGCATTTAATAATGAAAATCAAAACAGCACAGTGATTGTGGAAAAAAAATTAAAATACACAATTGCAATGAAATAACACTAAAATCACATGTAAATTACCGTCCTGCATGGATTAATGTAAAATTATATTGGATTCCATTCCCGTCCAACTATACAATCTTCAAACTACACGAATAAAAGCTATGTCTCTGCTTGATTAGATAGTACATTGCACTGTTTTAAGATTCATTCCACATTCGTTCTGGTGATAGTGTGTTTAAATTTTCTTTTATTTTAGTTGGCCCGTGACGTGTTCCCTTCATTCGTCTGAGCCTAGCTTCTCGACAACGTCTTGCTGTAACTTCTGTATAAGAATAAAGGAAACCTAATTAAACAACTGAAAACAATTGTAATCAATCAGTATTCTGAACCAAGGTTCCAAAATGCGGACCAAATTTTGTTCTAAAATGTACAGGACTGGTTTAAAACTGATCCGTGGTTAGTATCACAAATATGTTATTCCGTGGAGAGTATCATTTCAATAATTTGACATTTTTACAAGAAATCCCTTAAAATCACCAATATAGGACGTTATCAGGCACTGTATTTCAACGAGAAGCCTTTTCCGAATACAATAAAGCACATGCACCTGACCGTGGCATAATAATTTGCCTTTAAATACAGTTTTTTGTGTAGTTTATACACAGTAATGTAGACTTGTTGACAAAATATTCCACTGGTTCGCATTAAAACCTCGAAGGTATCTCAGAAACCAGAGAGAGTACAGGAATGACACGTGTACCATTAGAAAGCGCGTTAAATTTCGCATAGCCTGCACTATATAACTAGTAAACATAATCAAGGAGTACTTACCAAGAATCGAAAAACTATCCAAATATCCAGATTTTCGCGATCTATTTCATAGTGCTGCGTACCATTTTAGTCACGTGATTCCCCACACTGAAAGCTATCAAATAAGGAGGTGCTAGAATCTTCATCCAATATACACTAGGTAACAAAGAGAGTCATTACAGAGCCACAGGGAAGCACTGCAGTGTCTACAGAGCGTAGACCGAAGCAGTCTGGACCGAAGCTCACAACAAAACACCAGAACTAGCCAAAATACTACATAAGCTTAGTACTCACTGCAAACTAGCCCTACAGTGGATTCCTGCCCACTGTGGAATGCATGGACATGAAACAGCAGATGAATTGGCAAAACTGGGAGCACAGTCAGCACAACCACCAGTACATGTGAGATATAAAGAGAACGCAACCATTATCAAGGACGTGCAACTGCAACGTGGCCCACAGACACAACTCTTCAAGAGAAGTTCTATGGAGACGCTGGTGATCTGCGGAAGACCAGAAAGTTCATCGCAGACACCGGTATGATAGTGTAGGACGAACGACTGAGGTGAGATGAGGACAAGCTGGATTTGAGAAAGAATATAACTGGTCATGGTCCGCATGAAGCAACGATTCCAAACAACATCGACACAAGTTTTTGGAATACTATACTTCCTTGAGACTAGAGCGTCACACCCATCATCAAACCGGGAGACCAATTTATAGCGACCTAGCATCTGGTCGAGCTCACACCGTTACTTCAAACCCAGGTCATGGCCCTTCTTGGTACGTTTTAGATACTAGCTGACTAACAAAATGGTTCAGAAAGATATTCACTGAGAGCCAGCTACACTCCATAACCAACTACAACTGTTACCTAGATGGTGGAAATCAGATTGGCCCGTCATTCGGGACTTCAACAAAGCCTTCGGTTTAAGGAGAGGCAAGCCAGCAAACTGAATTATTACAATATCAGTGGAACCTGCTGGGCAGAAATAGTACTAACATAATTCGTGCAATCAGAACCCAACATGTACTGGTCGGAGAACAGTCCACTAACGCAGCACCAGTCAAACCAGGCGTACCTCAGGGATAAGATATTGGACCACTTTTTCTGTTGTATATCTACCACCTTCTAACTCATGCAATATCTATTCTACCTACCAAGATGACATGGACAGACTACAGCAATGAATGGGAGGGTCCATGGTTGATGTCATTTAATCCTTACAAGTATCACTAGAAAGAGAACTCGTGTTAAGACTCCACAACAGCATGACACGTTACAAGTTGTGGCAGAGGTTTATAAGTACATCAGGGTATACATAGATGAGGTCTCCTTGAGTACCAATGTTGCTACCAATGTGAGGAAAGCCAACAACAGCATCGCCTTCTTCTAGACAAACTTGACAAACTATCGAAACAGATTAGGGTACGATGTTACCAGACACATGTCAAATCAATCCTTGAATACGCAAATTCGGCAAAGGATCAACCAGGGCAAATATTTGTCATCTTGATGCAGTTCAGCATATTGGACGCAATTCGTCAAACGGTACTTTAGCACAACAAGCAACATTAGGCAGATCATTGGTGACTTTGGTTGGAAACTCTAGAACCAGATCCATGAGCATTGTCGACAGCGATTATGCCTTCTCGAGGGGTCTTACTTATAGTGGATAATCATGATTATTCGTTTTTAACAAAAATAACTCGCCGCTCACACGATCTTGTAATTAAATACCAATGGTACGATAATGCCCCAGAGGACGACCATATATACTATACAGAAAGAAGAATAATCTACAATTTATTACCCACTTATGTAATGTTAAGTGGCCATCTTTGCTGCTATTTTGAAGACAAACCATAATGCATGTCTGATAAATATAATGTTCAATACAAATAAAAACTATTTGAACACACTATACGATTTTAATTAGAATATGCTAATTCAGCAATTATGATGGCCATTACAGCCGGTAGTTGATTTCTTAGTATACCATCTTAAATAATTTCAAACAATTGATAATGCTACGATTGAATAGATACTATGTTTAACATCTACACAACTGCCAATTAGCAACAATAGTAATTTATGTAACCAATCTCTTGCACCGCCGACATATTTTCTGATTTTGGCCATTTTGAATAAGGCAACGGATCAATTGAGTCGAATCGAACTTTTATTTGAATGTTAGTTAACTATTTTAATTCCGATATCAACAAAAATCATTTAAATAAATATTTTAATAGAATATTTCAATATGTCAATTATTGCGGCCGTTGTAACCGCCATTTTGATTTCAGCCGACATGGATGCCACCTCACAATATTTTAATCGACGAATAACAATAGATATACTTTAAATACATGTGTTAAAAACATTTTAACTACAACTCATCGACAAAAACAGAAATTTGTAACTAATTTCGGGCATCTCTGATTGTTTTTCTGATTTTGGCGGCCATTTTGGACGCCATCTTGATTTTCACAAAATGCTCAATGGTGACAGATGGTCATCATTCAGATTCTTCAATTGCAACATATTCCCTAACAGAAAACCAAAAAAAATTTACAATACAATCCAATGTTGGGTCTAACCTAAATATCCCATTTATAGACAGGACTTTTATTAAACTTTTAGGTATCCAATATTCCTGGCTCATGAAGAATTTTTAAATGAATATCTGTCAATGTTATGTTTATTATGGACGCCTAGAATCAACCTCTGCAAATAACAATCAACAAATGGTCAAATACACACTCAGATCCGATTTGAAAGAGAAAAATTAACGACAAAAATTGAAAAATATCATAATTTCCTTAAAAAATCAATAATTATTAATTAATAGCCATATTATATTACCTATATTAATATATAACTACATGCGCAGTTCAATTGCGAACAGTTTAAGACAAATCACAAGCCGATAGCCCATGTGAGTTAGGAATAATCGAAATTTTCCTAAACCCTCTGATTGCTTAAAATAACGGCGGCCATCTTTAAAGATGGCCGCTAAAAGGTCATTTGGCAAAATGTCCCGCAAGTCCATTAACTGATTTCGGACAGCCTAGATATCAAGCTAACCGAAAATCATTGTTGGATCTGTTCACCAATTTAGTAATGGATTTCGGTCTGTCACATGGACTACAAGCCAAAAATCGAATTCTTACTTGACATAAAATTATACAAATAAACCCGGCTAGCATGTTACTATTTGAATAAGTTATTTAACCAGAATTGATAGTGCTATTATACTGAAACGGCTCTCCAATACAGGCTAACTACATAAATATATGAGGTAATCGGACAGTGAAGGTAGCACTCAAATTAACTAGCCGAGCATAGAAAATAACATCATCGCATAACACAATTACGTGGAGCATTGGCCGTGGATACCTAACGAAAATGAAAATCCCATGTCCCCGCAGTAAGGGCAGGATATCCTTGTTTCACAAAGATATGCAAAATAACGTTGACCTCGAAGTGACCGAATAACAGTAGCTGCGATTCGACATAGTTAACCAAGTCCCCGCTGTAAAAGAGCAGGATGGCCTAGTTTATACTGAGGGACAAAATTGTTTAAATTATTGAATATTATGTTTAATGATGATCTATTGCTTAGAACTAAATGCCACCATCTCTATCTATGAGTCCGTGTATATCACCAAGGTGTGGGTGTAACAATTCAGCTCAAGCATGATACATGTACATTGACTATAATTATTCATTTATTTTTGCAACCCATGCCCGATCAGTTTGTATTTCTATGTCGACTATATCAACGATTACTTCCACTTTGACATACATGTATAACGAGAAAATTTATGTTCAACATTGTGAGTGTACACCTTCCTTTCACCATCGTAGTAGAATATCAGGATTGTAGATTGCTTTGGTGCATTATTCCACAAGAGATGTTATCTACCGGATTCCATCACGATAAAAACAGATATTTCTCCACCTGCAAAACATAAAACAAACACATATAAATAACACTGAATACTAAACGTCTTAACCAATAGATTCGTCTCGATTGAGACGCTGATTGGTAACTATGGTATACCGAAACTAGGTTTACAAAGTTAAAAACCTAATATAAAAATTATGGCATAATACAGCCCATTCACAGTTAAATGATAACGGTTGTTAACATAACCTCGTCCGTCTTGTAAACTGTGTTAACCTAGGTTAACTGGGTATACCTGAGTTAACTGTAGTCCCGCTATTCTTTCGAACGGGATAGTTCACTCATTAGTATTACTTATTGCATCGACAGTAGTGTATGATCAAAAATGAGACTCTCATATGATAAAGACAAGGAAGCAAACTCATACATGTGTATAGCTTGGCTATTTGACCTGAGTTTGACCTTTATGCAAGAATATATTACAAGGTTCTTGCTTTGAATATATCAATTTCCGCTAGCAAATCGTGCAATATCGGCATTTAAGATTTGTGTTTGTATTACATCTCGAGCGTCTTCGTGATACTCCTCGATTATGAAAACATACAATCGGTGTTGTAAACGTGGGCGATATCTCGACCGTGAAATTATGGTAATCAGTAGGTTAGGCTCATGTCAATGTGGGCAAGCTATACTAATAATACACAGCTGCACCGTAAAACATATTTACTTTATAAGTATTCTATGCCTTGAACGCTATTTTAGTTAATGAGATAGACAGTTGCTCGGTCAATTAAGAAACGAATATTTAAATCATACAAACATAATGCCAACTTACCTGATTTACTAGAATATCAACAGTTAATTCCGATTAAAAGAACATCCGTCACCATTCACGGCGTCCAGACAAATGCCCGTACATTTATTTATATAATGAAACAAATCCCAAGTCACAAGTCGCAAGTCACATGTCAAAAGTCAAAAGTACCCCCCAGGGTCCCCTCAAGTCACAAGTCAAAAGTCACAAGTCAAAAGTGCCCTCCAGGGCCTCCTCAAGTCCCAAGTTATAAGTCACGAGTCACAAGTCAAAACTCACAAGTCAAATAGTCCATAGTTTAGAGACCTTTTATTAGGGCTTGACTGACCATAATGTTATATGTGAGGCACCAAAATTAAACAGTGAGCTCTGATTAGTTAAATGGTACAGTTTTACATTAGGTACATTAGCAAAATAAATACTCTGACAAAGGTCCTTTATTAAAGTCATCGATGGATAACGTCTTGGCTCAGTTCCTGATTGCACAGTTGGTATTCTCAGCATTACATTTGTTTAGATATGTAAGGTTTGTGAAGTCGAAATTTCAAATTGACTCTGATCTATTGTCCCTGTAACAATGCACCGGCACGTAATGTAAGGCTTGTGGAGTTCAATGTAATATGTTATTGACTCTGATCTATTGTCCCTGTAACAATGCACGGGCACGTAATGCAAGGCTTGTGGAGTTCAATGTAATATGTAATTGACTCTGATAAATTGTTCCTGTAACAATGCACGGGTACGTAATGCAAGGCTTGTGGAGTTCAATGTAATATATAATTGACTTTGATCTATTGCCCTGTATTAATGAAACATCTAGTTTGTTTCTTCGTCTCTTCTACCTACAAGATCATGTACTGACTGGATCATAAGTCTACATTCAGTCTAGTCCTCGTCTCTTCTACCGACAGGATCATGTACTGATTGTCTCACACGTGTACATTCATTTTAGTCCTCGTCTCTTCTACAGACACAATCATGTACTGATTGTCTCACATGTGTACATTCATTCTAGTCTTCGTCTCTTCTACCGACACGATCATATACTGATTGGTTCGAACGACTACATTCATTTTAGTCCTCGTCTCTTCCACCGTAACGATCATGTCCTGATTGTCTCACACGTGTACATTCATTCTAGTCCTCGTCTCTTCTCCAGGCACGATCATGTACTGATTGGCTAACACGTGTACATTCATTCTAGTCCTCGTCCTTTCTACCGACACGATCATGAACTGATTGGTCAACAAGTCTTCAATCATTCTAGTCCCCTTCTCTTCTACTGATTGTCTCACACGTGTACATTCATTCTAGTCCTCGTCTCTTCTCCAGGCACGATCATGTACTGATTGGCTTACACGTGTACATTCGTTCTAGTCCTCGTCTCTTCTACCGACACAATCATGTACTGATTGGCTCACACGTGTACATTCGTTCTAGTCCTCGTCTCTTCTACCGACACGATCATGTACTGATTGGCTCACAAGTCTACATTCATTCTAGTCCTCGTCTCTTCTACCGACACGATCATGTACTGATTGGCTCACACGTGTACATTCGTTCTAGTCTTCGTCTCGTCTACCGACACGATCATGTACTGATTGGCCCACAAGTCTAAATTCATTCTAGTCCTCGTCTCTTCTACCGACACGATCATGAACTGATTGTCTCACACGTGTTCATTCATTCTAGTCCTCGTCTCTTCTACAGACACGATCATGTACTGATTGGCTCACACGTGTTCATTCATTCTAGTCCTCGTCTCTTCTACCGACACGATCATGAACTGATTGTCTCACACGTGTACATTCATTTTAGTCCTCGTCTCTTATACAGACACGATCATGTACTGATTGGCTCACACGTGTTCATTCATTCTAGTCCTCGTCTCTTCTCCCGACACGATCATGAACTGATTGTCTCACACGTGTTCATTCATTCTAGTCCTCGTCTCTTCTACCGACACGATCATGTACTGATTGGCTCACACGTCTACATTCATTCTAGTCCTCGTCTCTTCTACCGACACGATCATGAACTGATTGTCTCACACGTGTTCATTCATTCTACTCCTCGTCTCTTCTACCGACACGATTATGTACTGATTGCCTCACAAGTGTACATTCATTCTAGTCCTCGTCTCTTCTACCGACACAATCAATTACTGATTGGCTCACACGTGTACATTCATTCTAGTCCCCTTCTCTTCTACCGACACGTTCATGTACTGATTGCCTCACAAGTGTACATTCATTCTAGTCCTCGTCTCTTCTACCGACACGTTCATGTACTGATTGGCTCACACGTGTACATTCATTCTAGTCCCCTTCTCTTCTACCGACACGATCATGAACTGATTTTCTCACACGTGTTCATTCATTCTAGTCCTCGACTCTTCTACCGACACGATCATGTACTGATTGGCTTACAAGACTACATTCATTCTAGTCCTCGTCTCTTCTACCGACACAATCATGAACTGATTGTCTCACACGTGTTCATTCATTCTAGTCCTCGTCTCTTCTACCGACACGATCATGAACTGATTGGCCAACAAGTCTTCAATCATTCTTGTCTTCGTCTCGTCTACCGACACGATCATGTACTGATTGGCTCACACGTGTACATTCATTCTAGTCCTCGTCTCTTCTACCGACACGATCATGAACTGATTGGCCAACAAGTCTTCAATCATTCTAGTCTTCGTCTCGTCTACCGACACGATCATGTACTGATTGGCTCACACGTGTACATTCATTCTAGTCCTCGTCTCTTCTACCGACACGATCATGTACTGATTGTCTCACACGTGTACATTCATTTAAGTCCTCGTCTCTTCTACCGACAGGATCATGTACTGATTGTCTCACACGTGTTCATTCATTCTAGTCTTCGTCTCTTCTACCGACACGATCATGTACTGATTGTCTCACACGTGTACATTCATTCCAGTCCTCGTCTCTTCTACCGACACGATCATGTACTGATTGTCTCACACGTGTACATTCATTCCAGTCCTCGTCTCTGCTACCGACGCGATCATGTACTGATTGGCCCACACGTCTACATTCATTCTAGTCCTCATCTCTTCTACCGACCTGACCATGTACTGATTGCCTCACACGACTACATTCATGCTAGTCCTAGTCTCATCTACCGACACGATCATGTACTGATTGGCTCACACGTGTTCATTCATTCCATTCTAGTCCTCGTCTCTTCTACCGACACGATCATGAACTGATTGTCTCACACGTGTTCATTCATTCTAGTCCTCGTCTCTTTTATCGACACGATCATGAACTGATTGGCTCACACGTCTGCATTCATTCTAGTCCTCGTCTCTTCTACCGACACGATCATGTACTGATTGGCTCACACGTGTACATTCATTCTAGTCCTCGTCTCTTCTATCGACACGAACTTGTACTGATTGGCTCACACGTGTTCATTCATTCTAGTCCTCGTCTCTTCTACCGACACGATCATGAACTGATTGTCTCACACGTGTTCATTCATTCTAGTCCTCGTCTCTTTTACCGACACGATCATGAACTGATTGGCTCACACGTCTGCATTCATTCTAGTCCTCGTCTCTTCTACCGACACGATCATGTACTGATTGGCTCACACGTGTACATTCATTCTAGTCCTCGTGTCTTCTATCGACACGAACTTGTACTGATTGGCTCACACGTGTTCATTCATTCTAGTCCTCGTCTCTTCTACCGACACGATCATGTACTGATTGCCTCGCACGTCTACATTCATTCTAGTCCTCGTCTCTTCTACCGACACGATCATATACTGATTGCCTCAAAAGTCTACATTCATTCTAGTCCTCGTCTCTTTTACCGACACGATCATATACTGATTGCCTCAAAAGTCTACATTCATTCTAGTCTGCGTCTCTTCTATCGACTAGATCATGTACTGATTTCTTCACAAGTCTACATTCATTCTTATCCTCGTCTCTTCTACCGACACCATTACGTACTGATTGCCTCACAAGTCTACATTCATTCTAGTCCTCTTCTCTTCTACCGACACGAACATGTACTGATTGGCTCACATGTCTACATTCATTCTAGTTCTCGTCTCTTCTACCGACACGATCATGAACCGATTGGCCCACACGTCTACATTCATTCTAGTCCTCGTCTCTTCTACCGACACGATCATGAACTGATTGGCTCACAAGTCTACAATCATTCTAGTTCTCGTCTCTTCTACCGACACGATCATGTAATGAATGCCTCACAAGTCTACATTCATTCTAGTTCTCGTATCTTCTACCGACACGATCATGCACTGATTGGGTCACCCGATAAGTTACCAGTTAAGCTCTATGTGTCTGTACAAATGGTTACATGATAAGAACTTGCTGCAGACCTGATCTACTTCATCAGACGTTTTTTTATAAATGTTGGATCATGATCTGTAAGACACTATATACTGTAAAATCATTAATTTTTGTGGATTTTCTTAGTTCACATTTTAACACTTCAAGTCCATGGAACACTAATTTTGACCATTGGATTTACCACCGGAAATGCAATTTCCAGGAATTAACGTCCTATCGAATTGGTCTTTTTTGCCAAAACCACGAAATTGTGTACTATCGAAATTTAATGATTTTACAGTAATAGAGGATCTTTCACGAGTTGTCAATTGATATAAGCGAGAACGTTTATAAAGCGAGCCTTTGGCTTTATCAATTGACAACGAGTATTCGATTATTTTTATCATATGACTATAATAACATGAAAAATACACCTTTCAGTTGCAAATAGACTCGTTTTCGGCATTAAATGACGTCATTTATGAGATAAAGTGACGTCATTAAAACGTTATACTACACGTATTACGTATAAGATTATACGTACTGGTTATACTAATCCGGTTTCAAGGAATTTCATATGATATACCAAATTACGAGGGGTATCAAACATTTTGTGGACTGGGTCTGCCATTTGTTTAGTTTTTGACCGAATTCAGTAAAAATCACACATTCTTTAAAACACCGTATGTCGATTTGATTTGTTAATGTCCAACTTATTATTCTTCTACCGAGCATGTGGCGGTTTGTGAGTTTTGGATCCCTTAGACAATCGAAAAGTGGTAAGTGTTTTTGACGTTGGATTACGTCGTAACGTCATAAAAGCCCGGGTCAGTCCACGAACTGGTACCCCCTTGTGCGTCACTGGTGAGCCAATAACGAGACATTATACTACATCGGAGTGTGGCAACTAATACGGATTCAACGATCGTAATTAGTACTCATCGGTGTCTACCAACAAAACGACCCCCTCAACAAAATGGTAGTATAAACCATTATTAGACTAAATTTGCCATAGTGTAGAATAAAACAATTTTGACACAAAACGTGCTTGCAAAATAATTGAATATATATCAATTTTATTCAACAATTTTGCTAACTATAATTTAACAGTGATGATCGCCCCATCTATATGTCACTGGCTTAAGAGAAGGTCGTAACTACAAAATCAATATATTGAGAAAACAAGAAGAAACTGTCTAAAATTTACTCTTTATTTATGGGACAACAAGCTATTCCAGCTTCATTTTGGTCAACATGTCAAGTTCCAATTTTCTTGAAAATAGGCTTATAAGAAGCGCCTCATGATAGCGAGTTCAAATATGTACCAGAGTCATAAGGTCGTAAGTAGTAGCCAGCGATATGTGTAACATCGTCTTATACATACAGCTTTAAGCGACGAAACTGTCCGTATTGCACTTTATTAAAGATTAACTTGTGTAAAATCAAGATCTGAAATCTATTTATTTTTCATCATCCGTTAAGGTTCTCACAACTTGTGTACTCTGAATTACACAATAAGCAGCTGCATGATTTAGCGTCAAACACCTGATAGTAGGGTTGAGGATGGTCTGGGTGACAATGACGAAGTTTGACAAGTCGAGTAGAAATACCGCTGTACATACACACGGGGTGATTGCTGATCTTGTATGGAATCTTGAAGTCGCCCAACTGAAATATACAAACACATTAAACACATTTAAAGGTCATTCACATCAACAGAATTCTAAATCTTAAGATTTTTTGTGACATGTGCTGATTTGATAGAATGTATGTTTTGATAAGAGGGATTGTTTTATCACCGTTGCAATTCCCCGTTGTAAGTATAATATGATTATATTTGTTTTAGTGACAGTGAATTCATAATCTATGTTTACAGTTAACAGTAGAAAACTCAACAGCCAGAGAAACGTGATGTGACTACTGTTTCTTCAAACAATGATTTGGACAAGATTGCATATGTCCATTCACCAGTTGACATTTGAAGGACTCGTTTGACTAGTGGTAAGATTTGAATGGGAAGATGCCAACCATTCCTGTGTAAAGTGTCCATCGGTTATTTATTGGATGAATGAAAAATACGTAATTGTATTGGACTGGTTTGTGTGGACTTTGTTTTGTCCAACATTAGGTCATAATGTGATTACATAACTTTATTGGTGGACTGTGCTTTGTCCAATTGTTGTTCCTGTGATTGTTGGAGTTAGGTCTGTCAAATATCTTAAAATATCCATTTAATGAAATTTCAGATATCCTATATTCCTGACTAATTAAGCATTTTCTAAATGAAAATCTGTCAATGTAACGTTTATTATGGGCGCCAAGAATCAACCTATATCTACGCATAACAATCAACAAATGGGCAAATACATACTTTAATCCGATTTGAAAGAGAAAAATTAACGGCATAAATCGAAATATAAGTCAAGTCCACCAACTGATTTCGGACAGCTTAGATATCAAGCTAACCTAAAATCATTGATGGATCTGTTCAGCAATTTGGTAATGGAATTCGGTCTGTCACAATGACTAATAACACTATATTGTGATTACCTCGTATGAATCACAGCGTCCTCTACACGACAACACAACTATATCATCATAGCAATAAAGATCCTGTCCATTTCTAGTTATGTTCTTTGAAACAGGGAGAATATATTTTGAAGGTTTGCATCCCATGAATGGTATTTCAGCTAAGCCGGAGCTGGAAGAAAGGTCTATGCAAACTATCACTATAACAAACAATGTCTGATATAATCTCTTCATTATTGATGACCTCTTCATATTTCCCTTGGAAGCTCCACTGTTTACCTGAAAGATTAATTATGAAAGAAAATTAATAAAAGTACTAACAATGTTTGTACAGTCTAAGATGACCAGCTGGACAGGATACTTAATTAGCGAAAACAAATATCAGAGCATCATCAAATGTTTCTTTCCACAATATTGTTCGATAATTGATTTGGTTGTTCTACGATGATGTTTTAATTGTAGGGAATGCTTGCGTCGGGGTCTACTGAAAATTTTAACAAATATTAGAGTTGCCCGAGGCTGATCTGAATGAAAGACTGGACAAGTCGCCAATGAACACGCGTGAATATTGAATCATGTTATATTTACAAGAGAAACTGAAATCATGTAGGCTGTTTCATTGTAATCTGACATGTTTTATCACGATGTTAAATTTTATTTTTCTTTACGAGCGTTTATGTCTAAAAAAGTATTTCCATACAAAGATGTATAATATAAGTACTATACTTAACTACAACATACACATTATCTGCTTTTGTATTCGGCAAACATGCCGGCCAACATCTTATCCATTACAAAAGTCATCAAATAGGAACATTTCACGAAAGACGGACGAGGACCATTTATCTATGAGAAGTGAAATTCACGATAGGCCTTGCATTCGTTATATCATATAGTTGAACTAGGATAAAACTTGTCTTA
Source organism: Spisula subtruncata (assembly GCA_963678985.1). Lineage (NCBI taxonomy): Eukaryota > Metazoa > Mollusca > Bivalvia > Venerida > Mactridae > Spisula > Spisula subtruncata. The sequence continues at coordinate 26,522,264 of OY787661.1, forward strand.
AATTTCGCCACTGATGTTTCGTTATCATCCCTGATGTAAAAGTCAATATAATAAATGAGTGAATTTGGCTGCAGTCATGCCTGCGTTTTACTCCTAGGATTAGCGTCTCTTCTAAAAATATTTAATCAAGAGGAATAGATCGCGTTCAGGGCTGTCTCTTGGAAAAAAAGTGAATGAGTGATTTTTTTAAATACATAATCGTCACAAAACTGAAACTGATTGGCCATGAATAGTGGAAATTGTTACTGGATTAAATCACTTTTGCTATGAATTGTTGATATTTACTTTTAACACGAAACGCATTGTTGGCTATCATATCTGCCTTTACGACGTTTGTTGCCCATCTATTTGTTTAAAATAGTATCACTTTCTCCGTTTGGAAGTACGTATTTGTTAAACAAAGGAAAATAGACCGATAAACAAACTATGTAAGCATGATGTTTCATATGATTTGTCACACTTTCCATATGGAACAGTTTCGAAATTTCTTATATAACCATAAATAATTTGCACAAAACTCACATTTTTTAACATTTCATATAATATAAAATGAGCTGTGCTGTGGGATTTCCTACCTTAATTATGTCAAAATGTTTGAAGGTTGGACCCCAAAATGATAGACTTTCACCTAGATTTTTAGTATGTAACAAAACACACATAGTTTGACATCATCGAAAATATTTTTTTCTCAAACAATATCTGCTCTGAACTAAATATAGTTCCATCCCCCAAAAAAACAATATTTTTAAGAGGTTGGATATCGCATAGCAGAGCTCAAATATACTATAATCTCGTGTATGGAACTATAATTTTATCATAACATAATTGAATACATTTGCATGGGTTTTTTTTCAATATGACGTGCATATCCCTGCTAATGACAGCAATGCTTATTTTAAGTAACTTCGTCTACAGATACACTTTACTAAAACTATTTATTTATCATGCGTGCGTTTCATCTATATAGGTTAAAATAACCAGGCTAATGTGTTTTGTTTTGCGTTGATGGTTATAACGGGAGAATGGCTTTCAAAACAGAGCTACTAACAATTATGCCACCTTTTATACTTTTGACGGACGTTCCGAAAGCATTAAATTATTATGGCATCGTATTTGACGTCATGATTAACACACCATACAAATAATTTTGCACACGAAACGTTACAGTTTGAAACTTATAACCGATATTATGAATCACCATCTAGCAACAAATGATGACCGAATTAGGCTAGTGGCCAAACCTAAAAAAGTGGCTTAGAAATGGGTGCAACCCCTCCCCATAGTAGAACATTTCACAACCTGTTTTTTATTGAAGAGGGTGGTCTTGAGCGCCGGAAAACGATGGTTGTGAATCTTGGATCAATGTAGGTCATTATGAAAATCGACATTTTATGTGTGTTTTTAAGCGTTTTGAGAGGCAATTTTAAGACACATTTTGTCCATGTACAAAACAAGGCAGATACCATTTTACTCAGGAAAAACAATGCACCTACATAATTATTGTTGAAATGTATCACAATATGGTTGTTTTATGACATAATAAAAATCTAACTCCTTACTAGCTTGTAAACACCTATTTTGGGGGTAAAAACATTAAAAAATAGAAACGAAAAGTGGGAATTTTAGGAATCGGTGCACCACAATTTCATATATCGATCTTTTCGAAATAAAATCACTTGGGTGGGAAGGTAGTAATCTGCAGTTTGATATATCAAAAATCTATTGATCAGCTATTACTCAAATTGCGATAATTTTGGTGTTAAATTGTAATAAAAAGCATAAACGAAAACTGCGAATTTTAGGAATCGGTGCACCACAATGTTTTGTATCTATATATTCGAAATAAAATCATTTGGGTGGGGAGGCAGTAATCTGTAGTTTAATATGTCAAAAATATATAGACCAGCTATTACTCATAATGCGACAATTTTGGGGTTAAATTGTTAAAAAGCATAAAAGAAAAGTGCGAATTTTTGGAATCGGTCCACGACAACTTCATTTATCGATCTAATCGAAATACAATCACTTGAGTGGGGAGGTAGTAACATGTAGTTTAATATATCAAACATCTATTGACCAGCTATTACTCAAAATGCGATAATTTTGGGGTTAAATTGTTAAAAAGTATAAACGAAAAGTGCGAATTTTTGGAAACGGTCGACTACAATGCCGTCTTTCATTTTATTTGATAATTAATCACAGCGATATGTAGGTATGAAGGTCAGGTTTAATACGCCGAGGTCCTACTTGCTGAATTATGTGCAAAACTCGCTAAATTTGGGGCAAAATTTCTCAAAAATAAGCGAAACATGCGAATGTTTGGAATCGGTGGATTTCAGTTTCATTTATGAAGTAATGTGTAACCAAAGCACTTCATTGAGTTCATAATACTATGTAGTTTAATATATCGAAATATCTTAAGCATTGGTACACGGCAAAAAGAGACATTTTTAGGTAAAACATCACGAAAAATGAAACAAAGTCGTGAATTTTGAGAATCAGTAGACGTCAATGTCATTAATGATTTTATTTGATGTTGAAAAATTGTGGCGTGTATGTATAAAGTCCAGTGTGAAACATGACATTTAGTGTCTGGATATTGTTGAAATGGATATATTTTGTTCAACATCCTCTAAAATATAAACGAAATGCGGGGTGTTTGGAATCAGCAGAATACAAATTCATTCATAGTTTAGTGTTCTGATTGGAACAAAGTAAATTCAATTCAAGATATCTTGATTTAAGTGAATTTGCAATTGCATACAATTCAATGTTTTGGGGTTAAGTCGTACAAAATGTACGACAGACGAAAGGCAATCAAATAAGCTCATCATGAACAATTGGTGCCCTAATGAGCTGAAATATTACCACAACATCTGAATTTCCAAGAAATGTTCCAATTTGTTTTCATTAGCTGATTGATCTTCCTAGCGATAGAGAACACCAAAATCGCCTATTGTTACAACCATCATGAGTCCTACCGGATGTTCAACAGTAAATACGTACATGTACATGAAATATTGTGCTTACGAGTTTCAAACCGAGTATACCAATAAAACTATAAATATCAAATGTCACCACAGGTACGCACCAATACATTTTAAAGACTGCAACAATTTAACCGAACCTAATTATTATCTATATAGAACAAATATTAATTAATGGGTACGACTGGAGACTAGGTCCCACTGAGGAAATTCTCATCGGCGACGTGGAATTAAAATTTAATGCATATCATTTGAATATCCCGGTGTAGGCCTACTCGCGATGTAAATGCAAATGTACATTTCTCATAACTTTCAAGAAACTTCCCATAGTCCAGAGCATCCACCCGAAGCTCATTTAGTTTCATCGAGAGTACATCGCCACCGAGACTAATATGCTCTACTCGTTATTTCTTAACCACTGCAGGTATAAATAACAATTATAGCTGCTTCGTGAGGCAGGTTTGAAATAGCCAATTGATTTATTGCTCTTATAATCAGCGCTGGTCCAAATCAGATCATGCGCATGACTTATAATTATATGTCTGTACAAATACCTACATATTCATGTACTACTTGTTGGTGGTCACCACCCTCATAACCCAACAATTGTACCCTACCATAGTGCATACATATATGGATATATATTTGTTCACATGATATTTACAATCAAGATATGTTTATGTTTTGTTCGATTCGGTTCGGCTTTGTTTTGTTCTGTCCTGTTTTGTTCCGTTTGTTATAGATTGATATCATGTAGTTTTATTCATCTGGAGGTTATGCTGTTAAATTGTTTTATGTTGTTATATGTTACCCTTGAATACAAAACCAATAGAAAATGGTTGTTTGTGTAGGTTTAGAACTATCGATATTGATTAAAACTTACATAATTCAACATAGTATCGGGTATGCGACATGTTCCTCGTCAACATTTTCATATCATGCTTCCAATGAACTATTGTAATTTGTTAAACACTTCGTTACTGGACTTGTTGGGTTAATTATGTATACTGAACTTATATCGGACGTGTTCATAAGGTTAACTAGCATAGTGTGGAGAGTGGGAGGGCTAATTCAGAGCTCCATAACTGTCCTTTTCCGTATAGTCGATTACATGAGCAGTGTAATGACAGACATCATACAATATATAATTACAAACGTATATTCAAAGCCCCTGTGTCATTGTTGTTTGGTGATCCTGACAGACCTTTGTTATTGCGAGTAGTAAAATTTGAAACCTACTGTTCATGTGACATGAACTGTTGACATTATGACATCTGCCTACCCATTCGGATGATGGTCAAGTACGCCCCCCCCCCTTCCTTCACAGTCATACTATATTGTTCGATATATAAGTATAACGTTACTATGGTCACAAAACATACAGTAAGCTTACTATATGTTCTTACTGTGTAATTTGATTAAACTATCATGAATCAATTTTCCCGCATCAATACCGATAGTCACATTAGGTGATCCCTCGTTTTCGTTACACCATAGCATGACCTATCGGTGAAGTCAATGCATTGTAGTTGACTCAATCATCAATTGGAGAAAAATACTACCAATGTCGTTTCGAACGAGCGTAGTCCATGACATGGAGCGTATACATAGTCTTCGCGAACACATCTAAGTCCTTCATGTAGCATTGACCAAATTATTATTTTTTGAATTGGATGAATATGAAACCTGTATGCGTTGTTTTGGTTAATTCGAAGTAAGGATGGTGTGTCAAAGAGCTTGAATCATTAGATCAAGCTGTCATGGTAATCGGTCTTGTCAACACCGTGTGGTACCGCCGATTTCAATGGACTGGTTTTCACTGGTTGAATACCACAGACGACCTTTACCTGGCAGTGAGTAGTACCTCACTCATTATGAATAAGTTGAAGCTTACACCGACTGTTTTTTTGTACCCCCAAAAATTGCCCATATTGTACGATAGACTGGGGCAACAGTTTTGAAAGTTTAAATTACATATTACTTAACACATTTTGTTGTGATTGGTTATCAGATCATATGACACTGTATTCAACCAATTCCGAAATTTCACAGTCTTGGCTTATTTTTTCGCCTTTTTATCCAAATATATCTCAATTAAAACAGTAGCCAAATGCTACATTTCTGATGTTTTAAATTGCATGTTATTTAAAAAAATGTCACAGTTCTTCGACATCAAATCAAATCATTAATGCCATTGAAATCTACTGATTCTCAAAATTCAAGATTTTTGTTCATTTTTCGTGATATTTTACCTCAAAATATCTCATTTTGCCGAGTACCTAGGCTAAATATATTTTAAGACATCTTAAACTACATAGTATTATGTACTTTTATGTGATTTGTTTTCAAATAACATCATGAATGACACTGTAATCCACCAATTCCAAAAAATCGCATTTTTCGCATATTTTTGTGAAGTTTGCCCCAAATTTAGCGAGTTTTGCACAAGAGTCAGTAAGTAGGACCTCGGCGTATTAAACCTGACCTTCATACCTATATATCTCTGTGATTAATTATCAAATAAAATGAAAGATGACATTGTAGTCGACCGATTCCAAAAATTCGCACTTTTCGTTGATACTTTTTAACAATTTAACCCCAAAATTATCGCATTTTTGGTAATATCCGGTCAATATATGTTTGATATATTAAACTACAGGTTACTACCTCCCCACTCAAGCGATTGTATTTCGAATATATCTATATATGAAGTTGTCGTGGACCGATTCCTAAAATTCGCACTTTTCGTTTATACTTTTTAACAATTTAACCCCAAAACTATCGCATTATGAGTAATAATTGGTCAATATATTTTCGATATATTAAACTATAGGTTACTACCTTCCCATCAAAGCTATTGTATTCCGAATAGATCAATAAATGAAATTGTAGTGCTCCGATTCCTAAAATTCGCAGTTTTCGTTTATGTTTTTTAACAATTTAACCCCAAAATTATCGCAATTTGAGTAATAGATGGTCAATAGATTTTTGATATGTTAAACTACAGATCACTACCTTCCCACCGAAGGGATTTTATTTGGAATAGATCGATATATGAAATTGTGGTGCACCGATTTCCTAAAATTCCCACTTTTCGTTTCTATTTTTTAATGTTTTTACCCCAAAAATAGGTGTTTACAAGCTAGTATGCTAGTAAGCACCCCTCGGCCACTAGCCTAAATTATCATGCTCTATTTTGTCATCGTAGCATACAGTTATAGTTTTTGCGAAGTAAAGACAGTTCATTTCGATCGTTTCCATTTATGAATCTATTATTTGTAACTATAATTAATTATTTCACAGTTGATCTGTATCACGAATACCAAGCTTCTTTATTGCATAACATGCTGTAAATGTATTGGAGAGGTGAACCTGTGCGAGACAGACGGAGCGACGACTATTGGTTTTCTTCGATTGCTGATTCAAAAGTATTTAAGCGTTTTGTCAGCCAGTTGAAGGCATGCGATTGGAAGGATATAATTCCTTTTTAATGTCATTCAAACTTTGCACAATGCGTAACTGTCTTATTTCTTATTGGCTATTTCGAAAGCGTTGCTCCACTTTCAGTTGACAGGTCATGTAGAAGACGCAGAGCTCTAGCTGTCAGGACTGGCTCATACTTAGAGAGTAATACGCACAAGTAGTTACTACTATATAAATTATGTCTGCTTTGTAACTTCGTTATTTCTGATTGGATTATTAGATTATTTGGTAACAGTCGCATTATAACTCTGGCAACCCTAGCGTAGGTGAATCCGTGTCCCATGAACACATTTCTAGTTTGAAAAATAAAGATCTTGTTGGCATAAACATTACACAAATTGTTTGTGGTAATTGTTTAAACTGTATAAACTACCTGCAAAGTCTAACGACGGGAACATTATATATGTATATATACTCGTATGTGCATTTATACGATATATACAAAATACAACTACTGCTTGACAATTACTTTTTATCATTTGCTATAAAAGAATTTATTCATGTCTTCAGCAAATATAATACACATAATCGCGACAAATATACACTGAGAACAAATATCGTTTTATGTCAATGGTTTATCTTTGATCTGTTTTTGTCTAATGAATCAGCGTATACTGTATTTACTTCTAGCAATTTTTACGGGGAAATTTCTATTAAATATTTGTTTGGCTTTTTTAAACAACTTTGTACGAACGTGCCATCGGTATTTCGAAATGAGAAGGAATAAGGGTTCAAAATATTGGTATAAATTTGACAAACAAAATACTAGGCAATGTATAATAATCAAAATAACTAGTTTATACAACAATGGTCATTACTAATAGCTGAATATTTCAATTTTATAAACATTTGCATTTATTTGTCAGTGTCCGTCTAATATCATTGTGCGCACAATAATTCGATGTGCTAAAAATTCTTATTCGTTAATATCAACACTTAAATACGAAATAAATTTATTACTTAAACAGAAAAAATTACATATTAAAACATCGACAATGAAATAATGCGACTAACCAATACTATGACGGAAATTGAATGTGCTAGCGATGAAAGCCATGCTCAATGAATATGTTATCAAAGTGACAGTAAATTTGTACTCACAGGCATATCGCTTCTCCAATCCAAAAGCCGATAGTTAGTCTTGCTTTCTCCCATCAATACTGGCACCAGATGCTCGGAGGAGTTTCTTACCTAAAGTTTGTAAAATATTGTTCTTCTAAAATAAACGCCGCAGCTAAATATCACTACGTTAGTAACACACCTCCATCTTGGAAATGCCTACGCCTTGTGACAATTTTCAATATTGATGTTTAAACAGCAACCATGTATTCGTAGTTTTTGTTGTAACACAGCGAATATATGGCAATGACGAAATAAGGTACATAATCGCCAATCCTTAATTTAGCCGTTGACTATGAGGTTTGTGTAATAATGCGTTAGTCATTCTCAGGTGATATTTGACCTGCTATCAGCATACTAATCCACTAATCCAGTGAGTATTAATCTGATGAATGTAATCACTTACTGGGCTCGAATTTTAGGTGGATCGTGTATCTGGAGACGGTATAAATTACAGATAGGAAATAAATGTGGTGTTTTTGTATACACTGTAGATAGGAGGAGTACGTATCCGGCTACCAAATGCATTTGTTTCAAGTATAAAACTTTAGTAATCCCTTTCCAACGCATGTCCCGGCAGGAATGTTAATAGTGATAAGTTAATAGTGATACCACTATTTTAACTCATTTTGAATTTGAAACAAGCCACTTCTCACTTAATTTGAAACAAGTCAGTTACAAAAGAATTTCAAAATTTATGTATTTTACAACGCATCAAAGTGGCATTACATTTATAATGGTTGAAACGTTGAACATACAGAAACAAGCATTTGATTGACATATGCTAAACTATGATAGCACTAATTCGAACACTCCCACACTTTGTTCCACCACGGGTCGACATGCTACTCAATACAACAAAATGCAGCCTACTATATAAGGAGTGTCTACTTCAACCTTTCCCATATAGTAACATGAGGGTGTATGCTTGAATTTCACTTTATTTGTGTATTGTTGTGAAACATCGGGTTTGACATGTTCGTGATCATATTGCATCATTCAAAATAACTCATCCCACTTACAATATAAATACGCGTACTCCTATAGCAAATGCTATCGCGAATGTGGGTAGACCTTGGGGACATGTCATTTTAAGTTTTGAGCTTCATCGGTTCCTCTTACGTGCCAGTCTGCATTGAGATGCAATCGTTTATTACAAGCGCAAGTGGAATTTCTGAATACGTAAAGAAGACCGAACTACCTTTGCGCATGCACGAAAATACAAAATCGTTTTAGGTTATAACGAACATAATGGTTGCATTAAAAAGATTAAAATGATAATTTCAACAAAGTCTCGTCAAAATAATTAAATATGGGATCCCAGAAAACCGATTTGGTGATGACGTCAAAATATACATGACGTCACTCAGTTAGTGATAATTCCCTTTTTTCTAAAGTGAAGTACGGGTATTTTCCTCCAGTCAAACATATTCAGACACTAGACACATAGACTCAAATAGGTCTACGGCGTGATTATGATTACATATACCCGGCTCGGATACAATAAGTATTGCAAAATTCGTCGTCAAAACTCAATTGCTTAGTTGAAGTGGGGTTCAAAGTAGTCGCATGTCATGTGACCACATGACTATGTAAAGCTGACATAACCTAATAAATCTGTAGTTTACACGACGGGTGATTTTGGGAGGATAAAGGCCTAGTGGTAGGATAAAGTATCACGATTATATTCGTCCATTTACTTTCCTTTTATCTTGTCATATAAATTATCATCTATTCTTCCTGTTCCACTTACTTGTGTAAGACCAGATCAAGTAGCTCGTGTTAAAGTATTGACAAAATCTGATGACACACTAACATTGACAAAATATTTGAACCAGTCAAAATGAGACATCAGGGTAATTTGATAAGAATTACCATCCAGATACGTCTTCGATATGTCAAACGGAACATAACACAATCGAAATATTAATTCTGTTTATGATGCGAATGTGGTGGGCGTCTCTTGAACGATTTTACTGTGTTCAGGGAGAAACAGCGTAATGTCTTTTACCTAAGATTAATTAGGTCACGTGATTTGTTAAGTAACAATTTTGTCGAATACAAGGTACTGTTAGTTGTTGATCAACTAACTATTAAGTCACAACGATAAATATAAAAATTAGTATACAATCGTAAATTAATTCAGGTCATCCGTCTTAGGTTATCAACGCCACTGTTTTATCATATAATGAACATACTGGTGACAGGAGCCGTATACACGTATCGTTTAATTAAGATGCCAGGAATAGCCAAGATATACAAATCACTTGCAATTAGTGATTTCGTGATCAATGCTGTATGAAATGTTGAAGAAAAAGTTTTAACCTAATAAACGCAGTAATGTACATTCACGTTTGACACTTATGAAATAAATAGTCGATTTTACCAAGTTTAATAAGGACACATGTCAAGCAATTAGTAGCGCAAACATGCCTAACGAATGTCAATTTATGAATAACATTCGCCTAGGAAATATTTCCCATTTAGCTGTCTGTTTGTTCACGATAAATTTCTGATGATTAAGCGATGTTCTAATCAGTGATAGTCTAGGAGCTGGTGCAAGAAATTCAAAATCTATTTACCCCATCTGGTAGAAAAAGTCCATTGGTATTTTCAAATAATACATACATACAGGCTTCAGAAAAAGGTGGATGCCAGATCTGAAAGTGGAGCAGATTTTTTTAACAGGGGCAACAACTCTTGCTTCCGAGCTAATTTACGAATACACATGACATTCTTAATTCTGGTGAGAATTTTTTGTTTATGTATATATTGCCATATATGTGGGTGGACATTATTCAATTAATGTTATTCATCAAATGGACAGACAAAACTGACCAGTTTGAGGTAAAGGTCAAGGTCAAAGTGAGAAAAATAGCTAAAAATTGATATTTCACCTCAGTTCTTTCTTCGTATAGCATATGTTTGGAATCAAATTTCGTTATTTAAACGATAGCCGTGTTGGTAAGTACATTTTCTTTCATTATAAGCCATTTGTTTAATGAAAATAATCATTTCTTTGTCAAAATAGCCATTTCATACATATGCATGCTGGCCGAGAATGCATTCTTTCGACCACCCCTGGTATTCTATGATCTAATATGATTAAATTGTTCATGTATATTGGATGGATGTAAGTTGCTTATTAAAATGATAGCTGTGTTGGTTAGTTCATATTCTTTCATTATAAGCCATTTGTTAAATGAAACAATCATTTCTTTGTCAAAATAGCCATTTAATACATATGCATGCTGGCCGAGAAGGCATTCTCTCGACCACCCCTGGTATTCTATTATCTAATATAAATTAAATGTTCATGTATATATTACTACACATTTGCATGAATATTATTCATTTGATTATGGACATCAAATGGACAAACATAATTGACCTTCTGGGGTCAAGGTCAGTTCGAGGTCAAATCGAGAAAAATAGCAAAAATTGACATTTCCACTCTGTTTTTCTTTCGTATATCATATGACATGAATTTAATTTGCTTATTTAAATGATAGGTGTTTTGGTTAGTTCATAATTATACATTCATTATAACTCATTTGCTTAGTGAAAATATTCATTTTCATTGTTCAAATATCCATTTTGTGCATGCGTCAGTTTACAAAAAACTTTTACGGCAGCCCCTGGGATTCTATGATCTAATGTGATTTATGTGTTTATTTATGAAGTGAGTCATATGTTCACGAATACTATTCATTATATTATGGACATCAAATGGACAAGCATCTTAACCACTTTGGGGTTAAAGTCGTTTCAGGATCAAAGTGAGAAAATAGCTAAAAATTGAATTGTCCTCTCTGTATTTGTAATTCTCAAATATGCTTGAATTCAACTTTATTAGAAAACTGCAAATTTTATTTGTCTCACTTTTTATTAAATGGACTGTACACAATATTGCCTAACGACCATTAAGTGTGTTTAATTTCAAGCAAGTATGCAAGACTACTTATAAATGCTTGCAAAATCACTATGCCTGTATGTTTTTTATGCCAGTCTCGGACTATTTATATACGCCGTTGTTTCACAGGGGCACTGCTTGGAAGTGTTCTCATGTAAATGCATATCATTAAATTCATCAGGATTTCCAGTCTCTTTGGAGACCCATTATGAGCTACTTTTTGTAGCTCTCTAGGGCACAATAACTGTTTTCACATTCACAAGGACAATATGGCATATCCCCAACACATTATGCAGCAATACGTACGGCCTATGACAGGTGTATCCAGATGTAGTTAAATATCAGGCATGAAATGACTGAATAACATGGTGATGAGCACAGCATCGGCCTAGGATGGCAGTTGTTTCGCGTAATAATGCACCAGTCAATGTTTCGCCCACCCGGGGGGATACAGGGGGATTAGACGCATCCTGACCGTTGGGAATTTGACAACATCATCGACTCTTAGTCAAAATATTGACTTGTGCATAACACATATCTTAGCATTCGATGCCTGTATATTGCTGTTGTGTGTATTGTATAACACATTAAGTCTAGCTATAATCTAAGGTGCTATTGAGTATCATTACGGTCTATGATGAGATATTTCATTTGTGGTAGCTAGTACTGAATTGGTTATGATATGTATATTCCTTACAGTGATATGTACCAACATAGACATCTGTTACCCGTACTTAGTAGTAGATCCTGTGAAAGCTGTAACTGGCAGTGTTTTGAACCACACTAGATTCTTAAGTGGTACTCATAACCATTAAGTGCAGACAGTCCTGGAAAATACTAGTACAACATAACTCCTATTGTGAAGTCACCACTGCAATGACCAACGTGATTTAGCATTGCAATAAGTAAAAAATGTCACAGGTACGTGCATTTAACACAATGGAATATAGTCAACCCAGACTAAGCGGTACCAGCACTGTGTATAACCATCTCAGGCCTAATGGCGTATATTTATCCACTACGACATAATATTCTAGAAGTCTTACAGCATCATACGCTGTACGCACCACCACATAATTCAGCCATACCTGGTTCTACAGGATACCCATTAATACAAAGTAGAACCCTTCCAATTCCTAATAGGTAGTCATAGCTACAGGATACAGATACCCCCGACCCTTGAGAATAGATACCACAGCATTGCATATCTATACCAGGCCATAAGGGTTGGTCCACTCCGCGGTGTACTGCCATTTTCAGGTTATAATATATGCGGTACTCCTCATTGCCAAGTACATGTACATGTATAGCTATCCAATATCACACATCATCAGGTCTTGAGCCAGATATCATTTGATACTGTATGATACTTAACACACAAAACATCTTGGGACACTCAGGGTGTCCAAATAGTACTTTAGCAGTTTCTTTGCCTATTTACCAAATGTCTTCGTTCTCCTTTCACATAGCAAACTTCACTTAGTGGGGTACATACGAGTATCTATCATTGGTTTAGCCATTCTCGATTTCATAATTATTTTATTGAATTCCAAATGGATACTCAACTAATACAGTCATATTTGGCGTAATCTGATATGCTTCACTGCAAAATACAGGCCCTACTAGTATGGCCTATGAGTGTACCCACTATCACTGAGTACAGCTACCTCATACCACATTTGGTAATCACTACTGTATTGTACAGTTATTCAAAGCTCACCTCCAAGTAAGCCATTATAGACTTGACCATAACGGGTTACCAATCGCTACTTTGTGCAGCTATCCTTATCTTTGAAGGTAAGCATTACCATCTGCCAGATGGGTCAGCCAATGCTCCATCGAATATACACCACAAACAAGTACCACCACATCAATATCCGACTTTAAGGGGTTCTCACTACCATGCAGTTTACCCATCCTAGTCCATATAGGTTGACTAACATATTTGGTACATCCATTACATTCCTTATTCTTGGTATAAAGAAATTTGTAATCAATGGTGCATCTAATGATGATGACCAAACTCTACTTAATATCCAAAGTCTAATCGTTCTGGATTTATTGGTGTGTTCATTCATTTAAAGACAATAGTGGTCCTGACATGCTGATATCAGGATCATTGCTATCTGCTGTTTCATACCAACCAATTTACCAAAAGGCTAAGGATAGTAGGATCAATCATTGGAAAGGCGTTTGCTCTGGCACCGTGTCATCTACCGACAGACCGACACACAGATTAACGTGTGTTTTAAGCATACTTTCTCGTGAAAGATTTTCATAATGTGGGGTGCGGTTGCCTAGAGGTAGGGCGCGCGCTTCGGGATCGAAAGGTCCCGGGTTCGACCCCCTCTGGACCACTGGTTAATCTATCTGAGCAAGACCCACATGCTTAACTCCACCATGGTGTAAAAGGGTACATGTGAGGGCAGTGTCTATTCATCGGCGCCGCAGATCGATGTTGGCTGCCAAACTACAGGAGAGAAATAGACACGAGTGTAGGTTTCCATAGGTAGCCCTATGACCAGGGAAAGATGAAATGTCAAAGGGTGCTTGAGCTGCCTAACAGCTGAAAAGAGCCCTAGAAAATTGGTAACTTAACTTATAACACTCGCAGCTAATAGAATGGATTTCAATACATTATAACAAACCCAGCCAAATTATTACGTCTACAAGTAAACACAGGTACAAAATGTTCCGTATTTCTTGTAAAAAGAACAAATGAGCAAACACATAAATTGTTACTGCATCATTACAAAACACAGTTTTATCTTGCATGGACATTGATACTGACATTGTAATGGTCAGTATTTTAAACAACTTCAATACGATATTGATATTACAATGTTTATACATAAATTCAATAACACCAAAACATACATGAGAAAAGAACTACAGATCTGAGACGAAATATCATTTTTGAAGCTATTCTTCTAAATTTGACATTGAAATGACCTTGACCACAAACTTATTTAAGATGTTTGTACATTTGATGTTCATAATCAAATGAATACTGGTAGTATCCCTGAATATACATGTATGTCTCACTACATAGACAAACACATACATCGCATTATATCATAGAATGTCAGGGGTTGTCGTGCAACGTTTTCGTAAGCTGTCATATGCAAAATAGCTATTTTCACACAAAAAAAACGAAATTGTTTATTGAACAAATGACTTATAATGAACGAAATGAACTGACCAACACAGCTATCATTTTAATAAGCAACTTACATTCATATCAAATGCTATACGAAGAAACACAGAATGGAAATGTCAATTTTAGTTGTTTTTTCTCGATTTGACCTTGAACTGACCTTGACCTAAGAAAGGTCATTTATATTTGTTCATTTGATGTCCATAATCAAATGAATAATATCCATGCAAATATGTAGCAATATATACATGAACAATTTAATAATATTAGAAAATAGAATACCAGGGGTGGCCGAAAGAATGCCTTCTCGGCCAGCATGCATATGTATTAAATGGCTATTTTGACAAAGAAATGACTTTTGTCATTAAACAAATGGCTTATAATGAAAGAATATGCACTTACCAACACGGCTATCATTTAAATAACGAAATTTGATTCCAAACATATGCTATACGAAGAAAGAACTGAGGTGAAATATCAATTTTTAGCTATTTTTCTCACTTTGACCTTGAAATGACCTTGACCTCAAACTGGTCAGGTATGTATGTCCATTTGATGCTTAACATTAATTGAATAATATCAACCCACATATATGGCAATATATACATAAACAAAAAAAACTCACCAGAATTAAGAATGTCATGTGTATTCGTAAATTAGCTCGGAAGCAAGAATTGTTGCCCCTGTTAAAAAAATCTGCACCACTTTCAGATCTGGCATCCACCTTTTTCTGAAGCCTTAATGTATCTATTATTCGAAAATACCGATGGACTTTTTCTACCAGATGGGGTATATAAAAATCCATTTTAAGGCCTTTTTGAAACCTAGCTCCTGGACTATGATGTTTTTTAACGTTCCGTGGTTGCAAATACAGCATGAACATGTCTCTCTTGTGTTGTGTTTGTGGTATGAGGTACAATGTGTACTCCTACCTTAGTTGATATCAATTAACCAATATGTACTGTTATTGAATGCGTCATCACGTTTTAAGAATTATGCATAAGTTAACCAATAGGAGCAGCGTATACAAACTAAATAAGCCACTTTTGGGCCAATTGTCACCCCACTATGAAGATCTGTGACGATGTCTACCAACATGACCCATCTTTAATCCATTTTGGATATCTTGCAGAATTTCAAATTCAGTTTCATATGAAATCGCTTTTCGTTTTTTATTTTCCATTCTGTTATATAATTTTATGTAATAATCCTGTTAACTCGCTTACATATACCCCAACGTGAATGAATTACACACACCCTTTCACATTGCGTAATTGATAAGCCGTCCGCCATCTTGGAGGTATCACTGATAAGCGCCGCCGATAGCCAACGCATGAATCCAGAGTTATTTTGTTAAAATGGTGAACTATTGTAGAGTTTATGGATGTTCTAATCGTTCAGATAGAGAAAAAGATAAACAATTTTATCGTTTACCACAAGTAATCACCCGGGAATGTGACAAAACACTCCAATTGTCAACAGAACGTCGCCGATTATGGCTGGCGAAGTTAAATCAAGATATCGCACGGAAGAACTTGAAAAACATACGAATCTGCTGCTCAGATAACTTTGTATCAAGTAAGTTATCAATCAAATAACTATGATCATACATCGTACCTTCACTGCAGTATAACGTACACCGGATATTGCTAGCAAGATGAGTAATATTATCAATTTTCGCGACATTCTAGTGTTGACAAGGGTAAGTTGAGAGACAATTTTAAGTTTTTCTGAGTGTGTTTAATGTACATTTTATACAAAACTATCTCCTCCATAAATTTTCCTAGCATGTGCAACCGGTAAATTGCCTGGAATTTCTTAAAAGTGTGATTTAAAGACCAAACTCGCATCGTTACTCACGCAGAAAGTAAGCTCGATCTGTCGAAATTATGTGTTTTTGTTTATATTTTTATTTAAAATACTCAACTTGAATTGCGCGAATTATCATTCCTGTTACAAAGATTATATTGCAAATGTTGTATCCGAAACTAATTGAAAATGAGGGTGCATTGCAAGAATAAATACAAGTGTTAGTGTACAGAGTATTGCTATATGGTTGCTCCCTGGTGTATGGAGTATTGCTGTATCGTGTACGGAGTATTGCTTATAAGTGCAGTGACTATTTGTCACTCAAATTGAATAAATACAAGGTATAATCAGTGTTATTTTGTAAAAATAATTTATACTGAATAGATCTGTACCCATTTAGACTGGATTGCATTGACTACATGAAGCAATTAATATAACAAGCTAATCATAGCTCCAAGCCCCCCCCCCCCGCTAATTTTATGGGAAACGTCTATTAGTAATTGTGTTTTACATACTAGTACAGTAAAGGGTCATAACTGGGCAATCGCATTTGACAAACACAAAACTACTACAATGTCCAATAGTTTGAATTAACCAAGAATTTTACAGTTTTCATTGTCACATTTGCCCAGGCTCTACTTGGTCACAATAACACCACTTTTCTTCAGACTGAGCATTTTGTCCAGAATCAGTATGTTGAGTAGCACTAAGTACTGTCGGAATACCACATCCTGGTAGACGTGGATAAAATTTCGCGACAAGCTCTGGCATGATGGCAAGTTTGAAGAATTTCTCAGATGAAGTACAGATGTGATTCCACAACGGTTCGTCAAAGAAGATTTGTTCTACATGTATGTCAAGTTCAGTCATAACCACGAAATAGGCTGATTGTAGATGCGTTACGCCAAGTTGGGTCTGGACTTGATAGTAGTAAGTGTGACTCTTGTCCAGTGATAAGGTTCCATCCTTGTCAAGCTTCAAGTAAAAGTTCTCTATTTCCTTGTCAAGGAAACTTGCGCGTTGAATGTAGGGACATTTAACTTCAACAACACTTGGACCACAGCAATCACATGATATTATGGCATCAGGGGTAGCAGCCATGAATGTCTTATTTTCACTAATGTACAAACCACAGTCACTCATTGTCACATTTTCATGACATTCTGACATATACATACTCAAGAAACGTTCCTTTGCTGTCTTTTCAATTTTCACACCCCACTGAGTGGCACTGGTTACAAACTGCTTTGCATCTGGGTAACAAACTGACATAATAAGGGACTGTGATGGACTGGCTACATCGGTTGAACACAGTTGCACGGGTACATTACAGCCTATGGTATATCGACTGACTTAGTAGGATGGACCTGCCGGGAGATTATGCTGGGAAGCAATAGACCGACTGATACAAAGAGCTGTTTTGATGGGTGTCTATAAAATCACAGTCGGCAACAATAATTCGTAACAACAAGTTAACAACCTATAAACAACAATGTTATTAGTAGTCGCACAATGTTGGCCGAGTGACTGGATAGCGCAGTTGGTAGAGTGTTGTGTACAGCTAGTATAATGCGACACTCTTATTTACCCATCAATGAGACACAGCTCTACTGTCTAAATCCCTGCGGTCCGACCACCATTATAATTCGAAGGTCATGAAACCGGACTGAAGTATGTATAATTCCAGGGACTCCGGGGTCGAGATAAAGATTGCCAAATTGCCATTCTAATTCCCCCTGTACCTCCCCCCGAGCGTGCACAATATTGACTGATGCATAACCTGTGGTTGTTGGATCAACATGTTTATCTACAGTGAACATTGCAGCTGGAAGTATCAAACAGGTCTATTCTGTTAATGAAATAATAACAAACCTTTGATCTTATCACATGTCGACTGTTTATTAGGATGGCTCTCACATCAGATACCCATCCATTCTGGGCTTGATTGTACGCTTCAAGACTCTTTAAGCTCTTTAAATCGTCAGTAGTGTATTGACTAGGAAAAAACAATAGATAATTCACGATATCAGGGTATGTAACACCAGGCAATAACTTCTTGTCATCCGAATATGACGTCTTCACGTTCAGTTCATACGGGTCACTTCCGCCAATAATTTTCAATTTTTCCTCGTAACGCGCTCTAACTACTGTGTCTACTTGTGTATTTATATGAATTCCCATTCCTTTCCATGGATTTAGTAGCCATAATTCATTGAAGAGATTGTTTATTAGATGAGAAATCACAACGTAAATATATCGACTCGACAACGCTTTTTTGTTATTCTGTGAATGCCTCCAAGATGGCGGACGGCACGGTGCGTACATAAAAATCTCCCTCACTTGCAAGGGGTCTATAATGGTAGTGTAACTATGTTCCCCATCGTGTAAGTATAAATATATTCAGGAGATTTTAAGGGTAATTATAAGAATTGTTATTTAAGTTCATTATATTGTGAAAACTGTGTGACTGCGATGGATAAATCTAACGGTTGTGTGAAGGATTATGATACTAGGTCAGTTATATCGCAAATTTGTATGCCAACGGCGCAAACACTTAACTCCTTATTAAGATTGTTTGCACAAACACATCCCTCGGTCAAAACAATTTAACACCCTTTGTTATAACCGAGCATGAATGCACACAAATTACTTTGTCGGGACCTAGAAATCATTACGCTATATAGCTAGTTTGCGATAGAAAAAAATCGTGTTTTTTAAAGATTTCTAAAAATCTATTCATCAGATTTTGGTAAAAAATTACACAGAACTACAATTACATCCTACCTAGTCTCATTTTGAATTTCATAATTTTTAGTCACCAATTAAAAGATATTTATTCTTTATTACATATTGAAATTACATACGTATTTACAGTTTAACGCAGGGAGGTAATCTGGTATTCCATTGATGATTTACTATCAATTATTTAACCGTTACAATCCGTGATCAGCGGGATTGAGATTGCTGTTATAAAGACAAGACTTTGGAGGCCCTTGTTATTCGGTTTATTTAGGTGTGTCGCTTGTAAACAATGTACAGCAATAACATGTACTTCGTCATATACACAGACGGGCCTCGCATGTGTTAAATTAAGTAGGTTGCGAATACGTAAATATACCGTTATGCGTATCATATGACCGTAAATTGGCTGTTGCAAGTATCAAGTCTTCTAACTTGATTTTTCATACAAAACTACAAAAATGTTACATAGAACTTATGAACAAAACTTTTTAACTCATTTCTGATGTTGCTGAAATTTCAGTATGTATTAGGTAGATATATTTCATTTATTCGTGCAAAATTTCATACTTGTAGGTGTAGTAATAACAGAGAAATATTTAAAAAACACGATTTTTTTCTATCGCAAACTAGCTATAACTGATAACATTATATCCGATTACGTTATAAGCGAGTGGTGTTACAGTTAAATAATAAAGAAGGGACCCGGTCGGGGATTTATTTTCGTAACGCTATAACCGAGTTCGCTATAAGTGAGTTCCACTGTACAATTTTTGTGACCAAAAAAGCATTGTCATTATAGAAATGAAGATATTCATTTTAAACCACCGCCACATGGATGTTTCTTTGGGAGTGATTGGCCTTCACAAAAGTCTTCTACTTTTTCTAACTTTATAACGGACAAATCAAACAGTTTAGTGTTGAAGTCGTAATTTTGACACTGTTTGCAATGACAATATTTAATCATTTTGATATCGTTTTATGAAAGTCCCAAAACTCATTTATAAATATTGCCTGATTATACTATGTTTTGGCACAATTATAGACACATTATGTCACAAATATGGAAATGTTCATTAAACACCAGCTCTGATGAGAATATATTATTGAATAAATCCGTGTGATGTCAGCATGAATAACTTGATTTTCTCTGAAAATGCAATAGTTCCAGTGTTGTTTGATAACTCATGTTCATGAACTGCCTAAATAGGCTAGTGGCCGAGGGGTGCTTTTTGGTCGGATACCCCTCCCCATAGTAGAACATTTCACAACCTGTTTTTTATTGACGAGGGGGGTATTGTGTGTTGGAAAACGGTGGTTGTGAATCTGGCATCAATGTAGGTCATTATGAAAATCGACATTTTATGTGTGTTTTTAAGCGTTTTGAGAGGCAATTTTACGACACATTTTGTCCATGTACAAAACAAGGCAGATACCATTTTACTCAGGAAAAACAATGCACCTACATAATTATTGTTGAAATATATCACAATATGGTTGTTTTATGACATAATAAAAATCTAACTCCATACTAGCTTGTAAACACCTATTTTTGGGGTAAAAACATTAAAAAATAGAAACGAAAAGTGGGAATTTTAGGAATCGGTGCACCACAATTTCATATATCGATCTATTCCAAATAAAATCCCTTCGGTGGGAAGGTAGTGATCTGTAGTTTAACATATAAAAAATCTATTGACCATCTATTACTCAAATTGCGATAATTTTGGGGTTAAATTGTTAAAAAACATAAACGAAAACTGCGAATTTTAGGAATCGGAGCACTACAATTTCATTTATTGATCTATTCGGAATACAATAGCTTTGATGGGAAGGTAGTAACCTATAGTTTAATATATCGAAAATATATTGACCAATTATTACTCATAATGCGATAGTTTTGGGGTTAAATTGTTAAAAAGTATAAACGCAAAGTGCGAATTTTAGGAATCGGTCCACGACAACTTCATATATAGATATATTCGAAATACAATCGCTTGAGTGGGCAGGTAGTAACCTGTAGTTTAATATATCAAACATGTATTGACCGGATATTACCAAAAATGCGATAATTTTGGGGTTAAATTGTTAAAAAGTATCAACGAAAAGTGCGAATTTTTGGAATCGGTCGACTACAATGTCATCTTTCATTTTATTTGATAATTAATCACAGAGATATATAGGTATGAAGGTCAGGTTTAATACGCCGAGGTCCTACTTACTGACTCTTGTGCATGACGTCATCCTTCGTAGTTTTGTAAACAGCAATTAAACACGCAGTTTTATCGAAAGGTGGTGGTGTTGAAAATTTATGAATTTCTCCACAAGGGCTTAATGTTGTTTTAAACTGTGTTAGGGGCTATTTAATAAAAGAAATATCAAGCATTCTCGGTGGTTCTTGTGGTTTGATTGATAAGGGAAAGGCTAAATAAAGAAAAGACGATAGCGCTTCGGGAGGTACGCAGTCTTGACGTCCTAACGGGATCTGGGCAAGGGGGTACACGATAACTAACAATATTAAATATAAGTGATGTAAATATATTAGAAATGTTGCAAAAAGCACCGACAAATGCTGGAAACGAATTGAGTCATGCTATTTAATGGATTTACCTTCACAAAGACACAGAAATGGTAATTTCACAAATACCCCACCCACCCGTGTCTGACTGTGAGATAGTATAAGGAAAAACTGGGTTTTGCTCTAAAATATAAGAACCTTTTTGAAAATGACTGGACGAAAATTGTCTTCTTAGGTAAGTGTATTAAATATTTGGTCCATGAGCTAAACAAACAAAATTATTTAGTATGGGGATCTTCGGAAGATAATGTTCCATAAGTGATCGACGCCAATAAGAGTTCAAAACGCTGGTTTTGGTGAGCAATTATCATATGTGACCTCAGAAAGTTCAATATCATTTCTGTTGGTAAAATCATTATATATGACTATAGTGAGGACTAATACTTTCGAAATACCGCTAAAACTTCCCTGGCCAGAAGAGGTAACCATGGTGATATTAAAAACATGCGTCTCATCCGGTACGAAAATTGGACTGAGTTTGTGCATAATGTTGCCTGTTGCGTTCCCCTGCCAGTACCCGGGAATAAATTTGTGATACTGTTTTCCACCTTATACCCAAAGAAGAAAGACCAGGCAACTCACCCGACCGAAATAAATTTGAAAACCTCATGAGTATAATGGACTCTCACACTTGCAAAGATCGAGTACCTAAAACTGTGACGTCATTTTGACGTCTTCCCCATATTGCGTCGTCACGTGGGTCTATTAAACCCTTGCATATCTCATACATCACATGTCAGATCGACTCAAATAAGATTAAAATAAACAAATGAGGTCATTGTAGTTACTAATGTGTCAGAAAAATGTGAAAATGTCATTTGAAAATAAAATCACAGATAAAATAAAAATGTCTACCAACTTTTTTAACACCCTGTACACATAATATATCGACTGATGTACGATTTCAATCCTACTTCATCATTGAATGACGTAACATCAAAGTAATGGAACTTCATTGCTACCTTAACACCAGAATAACTATCTATGATGTGCTAATCTCTATATAGCATGCCCATTTGTCTTAATATGAAAATCACAAATGATCATACATGTTTAATGATCATTTGTCAGTATATGATGTTTGTTTGTCAGTATACGACGTCCATTTGTCATTATATGATGATCATTTGTCATAATATGGTGATCATTTTTCAGTAGATGACGTCCGTTAGTCAGTATACGGCGATCGTTTTTCAGTATATGATGACCATTTGTCATTGTACATGTATGATGTCCGTTAGTCAGTATACGGCGATCATTTTTCAGTATATGATGACCATTTGTCATTGTACATGTATGATGTCCGTTAGTCAGTATGTGATGTCCGTTTGTCAATATATCATGGTAGCATGTTAATAATTGTATGAGGAGTGTGTGTTATGTTATTATGGTCGTTCTGACCATTTCCTTTTTGATGATGCTAAATTCGTTGTTACCAGCTTCTTATTTCTTATCGTTACAGCAATTTTAATGTTTATGGTTGCGCATGCGTAAATGATGCGTTCTTTCATATAGGTCACAAACCACCAAATAGAGTTGTTCTTTAACTCAATGTAAAGTGACCTTGGTCAGCCAAAAATAATGTCAACTTTTTGTCCATGGGGCCCTCTCAAAATCTTTTTATCAATAGAAATAGCATCCAGCTTGAAGAAAATGAAAAAAAAGTAGGGGGTCATGTATCATATAAGAAAAATTTGGTTTGTCAAACGCGGTGAACAGATTTTCTCACATGTACGGATTTACTCACTGTCCGTTAGCCCCAACCTTACTTTCATTTTCATATTTAAGCATATAAAATATTTCTGAATAAAACCATTTCACTACATCACATACATGCATACAAAGTATTTGACACCAATTTCATGATTCTGATGCTGATTCGTCAAGACATACCCCCATTTTCAGTCACTTTAAAGTTTTTAAACGGACTATTTGACTGTATCTGAATTTGGTCCGCGTAGGCATTTAGTGGTTATTTACCTATAATAATACAGTCAATCTTAGAAACATTTGTGCATTTATGACAAAAACATTGATTCTACAACATGCATTTGAATACACAGAATGCAAATGATTTCCAGCCTCGTTGGTACATCCAATCGGTAGTACTGGATGACCATGGTGAAGTGACCGACTGGTGTTTTGCTTGAAGAGGTTCTCTTATGGTGAGTGGTCTGTGTTCTCGGCTGATCACCGTCTCATGTATACAAACAGTAAAGTAGGGATTGCCTTGTCATGAAGGTGGTGGTCACTTGTTGCTTGTTGAAGGTTATAAAAATAAATGTCTACCTTCTCTTGAGTCGTGTAACGTGCCCTTTATGATTGTATTGGTATGTATTGACTGGTGAAATTCTTATTTTCCATCTTTAAAAAGGCCATATACAAATGTAGTTCTACTGATGTAAAGGTATCAATCAAAACTTTGATAATTGCCGCTAGTATATTGATAGAAAGTATTATCTAATATATTGGTGACATGATTGTAAACAAGAGCACGAACGTTTTAAATTACCGCTTATGGTACGCACATACATACTGCACTCGTACGTGGCTGTACTACACTATACTATAATACAGATGATTGAAGGAACTCCTAATTAACTGTAGGACGTTCGTGACTTGGTTTAACTTTTTTAAAACGAGATTAATTGTTGACACACAAAACACTATTTCGAAATAAGAATCGTCTACGTAAAATGCCACCAGTAGGTGATTGCACAGGTTGGAATTTGCATTAGTGTTATGCATTGTATGACCATTAATTAGTGTCATGTAACGTATGACCATTGTGTAGTGTTATGCATTGTATGACAATTAATTAGTGTCATCTAACGTATGACCATTGTGTAGTGTTATGCAACGTATGATCCTTGTGTAGTGTTATGCATTGCATGACTATTGTGTAGTGTTATGTAACGTATGACCATTGTGTAGTGTTATGCATTGCATGACTATTGTGTAGTGTTATGCATTGTATGACAATTAATTAGTGTCATCTAACGTATGACCATTGTGTAGTGTTATGTAACGTATGACCATTGTGTAGTGTTATGTAACGTATGACCATTGTGTAGTGTTATGTAACGTATAACCATTTGTAGTGTTATGTAAGGTATGACTATTGTGTAGTGTTATGTAAGGTATAACGATTGTGAAGTGTTATGTAATGTATGACCATTGTGTAGTGTTATGTAACGTATGACCATTGTGTAGTGTTATGTAACGTATGACCATTGTGTAGTGTTATGTGAGGTATGACCAGTGTGTAGTGTTATGTAAGGTATGACCATTGTGTAGTGTTATGTAAGTTATGACCATTGTGTAGTGTTATGCATTGTATGACCAGTGTGTAGTGTTATGTAATGTATGATCCTTGTGTAGTGTTATGTAAGGTATGACTATTGTGTAGGGTTATGTAATGTATGACCATTGTGTAGTGTTATGTAAGGTATGACTATTGTGTAGTGTTATGTAAGGTATGACCATCGTGTAGTGTTATGTAATGTATGATCCTTGTGTGGCGTTATGCATTGTATGACCATTGTGTAGTGTTATGCATTGTATGCCCATTGTGTAGTGTTATGTAACGTATGATCATTGTGTAGTGTTATGCATTGTATGCCCAGTGTGTAGTGTTATGTAACGTATGACCATTGTGTAGTGTTATGTAACGTATGATCATTGTGTAGTGTTATGCATTTTATGACCATTGTGTAGTGTTATATAATGTATGATCCTTGTGTAGTGTTATGTATTGTTTGACCGTTGTGTAGTGTTATGTAAGGTATGACTCTTTTGTTTAGTGTCATGTAAGGTATGATTATTGTGTAGTGTTATATAGGTATGACCATTGTGTAGCGTTATGTTATGTATGATCCTTGTGTGGCGTTATGCATTGTATGACCATTGTGTGGTGTTATGCATTGTATGCCCATTGTGTGGTGTTATGTAATGTATGACCATTGTGTAGTGTTATACATTGTATGCCCATTGTGTAGTGTTATGTAACGTATGACCATTGTGCAGTGTTATGTAACGTATGACCATTGTGTAGTGTTATGTAACGTATGACCATTGTGTAGTGTTATGTAACGTATGACCATTGTGCAGTGTTATGCATTGTATGACCATTGTGTAGTGTTTTGTAACGTATGACCATTCTGTAGTGTTATGTAATGTATGACCATTGTGTGGCGTTAAGCATTCTATGACCATTGTGTAGTGATATGTAATGTAAGACCATTGTGTGGCGTTATGCATTGTATGACCATTGTGAAGTGCTATCCATAGTATGACCATTGTGTAGTGTTATGTAATGTATGACCATTACGAGTGTTATGTAATGTATGAACCTTGTGTAGTGTTATGTAATGTATGACCATTGTGTAGTGGTATGTATTGTATGACCATTGTGTAGTGTTATGTAATGTATGACCATTGTGTAGTGTTATGTAATGTATGACCATTGTGTGGCGTTATACATTGTATGACCATTGTGTACTGTTATGCATAGTATGACCATTGTGTAGTGTTATGTAATGTATGACCATTGTGTGGCGTTAAGCATTGTATGACCATTGTGTAGTGTTATGCATTGTATGACCATTGTGTACTGTTATGCATTGTATGACCATTGTGTAGTGTTATGTAACATATGACCATTGTGTAGTGTCATGTAATGTATGACCATTGTGTAGTGTTATGTAATGTATGACCATTGTGTAGTGTTATGTAATGTATGACCATTGTGTAGTGTTATGTAATGTATGACCATTGTGTAGTGTCATGTAATGTATGACCATTGTGTAGTGTTATGTTATGTAAGGTATGACCATTGTGTAGTGTCCTTTAATGTATGACCATTGTGTAGTGTTATGCATTGTATGACCATTGTGTAGTGTCATGTAAGGTATGACCATTGTGTAGTGTTATGTAAGGTATGAACATTGTGTAGTGTCATGTAATGTATGACCATTGTGTACACTTAAACGAATTTCTAATTGGTCACCCAATGAAATATTATTTTATGCGATATATTCAGTCAATATTTCTAAAATTGTGGTTATTTTCATTACATGCAGTTATCTATCGATTTCAAGAAAAAAATTACGCATGCATGTATAAAATCATCCATGCTGAACAGTTAGTGCAAAATGGCTTACTAGCACGTGGTTCACGTACCCGACATGTTTGATTTTTAAAATCAGTCAAAATTTATTCTCTGTGGATAGGCTTAATGAAAGGTATTAATACTGGCGAGAATAAGTAATACGGGGTGCGCTGAGGTCGTTAGAATGACGAGTACCAGCACCAAAATCCAGACATGTACGTCAAAACGTCTTTTTGTAAAAACGATATTTATAATAACGTGGGGTTTAGCTGGAACTACTGCGAGAAACATATTTTCTATCAATAAAATTGGACAGTATCGGGGTTTCGATTATTTATATTCTTCTAAAAGCATTTTTTTTAAACTTATTAAAAAAACACGTGGCCATTCCGAAATTCGTTCAATGTATGCATGCATCTGACGTCATGAGCGCGTTCCACATGGCTCATTTTCACAAATTATAGAGTTTAAAGAAAAGTTGATCTACAGGGAACAAATTTATACCAAATACGATACCATTCCAAGCTGTGCACGATGCCAACGTGCAAAAAAGCAATTTCGCACCAACCGTTACGCATGGATGATTTTGTACATGAATACGCCATTTATTTCCAGAAATAGATAAGTAAGTGCGTGAAATGAACAAATATCACAGCCTAAGATTCATTGATATAATTTATCAGATGATATAATATTTTTTAGGGTGGCCAATTAGAAATTCGTTTAAGTGTAGTGTTATGCATTGTATGACCATTGTGTAGTGTTATGCATTTTACGACCCTTGTGTAGTGTCATGTAACGTATTACCATTGTGTAGTGTTATGTAATGTATGATCCTTGTGTATTGTTATGCATTGCATGACCATTGTGTAGTGTTATGAAATGTATGACCATTGTGTAGTGTTATGCGTTGTATGACCATTGTGTAGTGTCGTGTAATGTATGACCATTGTATAGTGTTATGTAATGTATTATCCTTGTGTAGTGTTATGCATTGTATGACCATTGTGTAGTGTAATGTAACGTATGAACCTTGTGTAGTGTTATGTAAGGTATGATCCTTGTGTGGCGTTATGCATTGTATGACCATTGTGTAGTGTTATGTATTGTATGACCGTTGTGTAGTGTTATGCATTGTATGACCATTGCGTAGTGTTATGCAATGTATGATCCTTGAGTAGTGTTATGTAATGTATGACCATTGTGTAGTGTTATGTAATGTATGATCATTGTGTAGTGTTATGTAATGTATGACCATTGCGTAGTGTTATGCAATGTATGATCCTTGTGTAGTGTTATGTAAGGTATGAACATTGTGTAGTGCTATGTAATGTATGACCATTGTGTAGTGTTATGTATTGTATGACCGTTGTGTAGTGTTATGTATTGTATGACCGCTGTGTAGTGTTATGCATTGTATGACCCTTGTGTAGTGTTATGTAAGGTATGATCCTTGTGTGGCGCTATGCATTGTATAACCATTGTGTAGTGTTATGTAATGTATGACCATTGTGTAGTGTTATGTGAGGTATGATCATTGTGTAGTGTTATGTAATGTATGATCCTTGTGTAGTGTTATGTATTGTATGACCATTGTGTAGTGTTATGTAATGTATGACCATTGTGTAGTGTTATGTAATGTATGATCCTTGTGTGGCGTTATGCAATGTATGATCCTTGTGTAGTGTTATGTAAGGTAGGACCATTGTGTAGTGTTATGTAATGTATTACCATTGTGTAGTGTTATGCATTGTTTGACCATTGTGTAGTGTTATGTAACATATGACCATTGTGTAGTGTCATGTAATGTATGACCATTGTGTAGTGTTATGCGTTGTATGACCATTGTGTAGTGTCGTGTAATGTATGACCATTGTATAGTGTTATGTAATGTATTATCCTTGTGTAGTGTTATGTAAGGTATGATCCTTGTGTGGCGTTATGCATTGTATGACCATTGTGTAGTGTTATGTAAGGTATGACCATGGTGTAGTGTCGTGTAATGTATGACCATTGCGTGGTGTTATGCAATGTATGATCCTTGTGTAGTGTTATGTAATGTATGACCATTGTGTAGTGTTATGTAATGTATGACCATTGTGTAGTGTTATGTAACGTATGACCACTGTGTAGTGTTATGTGAGGTATGATCATTGTGTAGTGTTATGCATTGTATGACCATTGTGTAGTGTTATGTGAGGTATGATCATTGTTTAGTGTTATGCAATGTATGACCATTGTGTAGTGTTATGTAATGTATGACCATTGCGTAGTGTTATGCAATGTATGATCCTTGTGTAGTGTTATGTAAGGTATGACCATTGTGTAGTGTTATGTAATGTATGACCATTATGTAGTGTTATGTATTGTATGACCATTGTGTAGTGTTATGTAACGTATGACCATTGTGTAGTGTTATGCATTGTATGACCCTTGTGTAGCGTCATGTAACGTATTACCATTGTGTAGTGTTATGTAAGGTATGATCCTTGTGTGGCGTTATGCATTTTATGACCATTGTGTAGTGTTATGTAAGGTATGTTCCTTGTGTGGCGTTATGCATTGTATGACCATTGTGTAGTGTTTTGCAATGTATGATCCTTGTGTAGTATTATGTAAGGTATGACCATTGTGTAGTGTTATGCATTGCATGACCATTGTGTAGGGTTATGTAATGTTTGACCATTGTGTATTGTTATGCATTGCATGACCATTGTGTATTGTTATGCATTGTATGATCCTTGTGTAGTGTTATGTAATGTATGACCATTTTGTAGTGTTATGCATTGCATGACCATTGTGTAGTGTTATGCATTGTATGGCCATTGTGTAGTGTCATGTAATATATGATCCTTGTGTGGCGTTATGCATTGTATGACCATTGTGTAGTGTTATGTAAGGTATGACCATTGTGTAGTGTTATGTAATGTATGACCATTGTGTAGTGTTATGTAATGTATGACCGTTGTGTAGTGTTATGCATTGTATGACCATTGTGTAGTGTTATGTAATGTATGACCATTGTGTAGTGTTATGTAATGTATGACCATTGTGTAGTGTTGTGTAATGTATGACCATTGTGTAGTGTTATGTAATGTATGACCATTGTGTAGTGTTATGAAATGTATGACCATTGTGTAGTGTTATGTAATGTATGACCGTTGTGTAGTGTTATGCATTGTATGACCATTGTGTAGTGTTATGTAAGGTATGACCATTGTGTAGTGTTATGTAATGTATGACCGTTGTGTAGTGTTATGTTATGTATGACCATTGTGTAGTTTTATGTAATGTATGACCGTTGTGTAGTGTCATGTAATGTATGATCCTTGTGTAGTGTTATGTAATGTATGACCGTTGTGTAGTGTCATGTAATGTATGATCCTTGTGTATTGTTATATAATGTTTGACCATTGTGTAGTGTTATACATTGTATGACCATTGTGTAGTGTTATACATTGTGTGCCCATTGTGTAGTGTCATGTAATGTATGATTCTTGTGTGGCGTTATGCATTGTATGGCCATTGTGTAGTGTCATGGAATATATGATCCTTGTGTCGTGTTATGCATTGTATGACCATTGTGTAGTGTTATGTAAGGTATGACCATTGTGTGGTGTTATGTAACGTATGACCATTGTGTAGTGTAATGTATTGTATGACCATTGTGTAGTGTTATGTATGGATCTACAACGACCTTCGAAATATGACCCCTGGACGATTCCAAATACCAAGGTTGAAACGATATTCACTTATTTTATGAAAAAATTGGATACGTTTGAAAAAAAATCACTTTACTTCCACTTGGTAAGGTGGCTTAGTCGGATAAGATGTTCGCTTGTCTGATACATACTTTTTATATGGGCTGTGGGTTCGAGTCCGCTGCTATACTCTTTTTCAATAATTAAATTTCTATTTCAATATGTTGATCGTATTACGTGTATTTTAATTCTTAATATTTGATAAATTCACGTTTTATAACTATTAAAAAATGCTTTGTTTCCCTTACATTGATTTAGTCTGGATATTGTATTTATTCATTTTTCATTTTCACTCTCTGATGATACTGGGATTCAATTACAAATTACTCGAGCCATTGGCTTCGCTGAAATCACCATTTAAGAATTGTCAGTAGAAACGTCAGAATTAGCTAATATGGTACACGTTGTCAGTAACTGTTGTCTGTATGGTGCAGTGGTCATTGTACATCGCTTTCAATCGCTTATTTTTCTTTCCAGTGTGAGTACGGACCCACTAACGAACAGGTTTTTTATATCTAATAAACTTTTATTTACATGTAATGCTATATGCATTCATTGCATTACCCGATTATGATCAAATATCATTATATTTTTTCTATTCATATTTTGCGTTATTCTATTTTATATTACTTATATCAATTGTAGGCCTACAATGTGTTAGAATTAGTGTAAGTATTAATTAAGTTACACGTTACGACGCTGAGACAACCTTATATGCAGTCTATACGCTAGCTCTTGTCAGTCCGACAACCCTCTCCCACACACCGACAAGCGAAAACTACAGTCCTATTTCCTTCTCCTCCATACAAAACATGCAACACCTATGCACTTTCTCGATGCTATACGTCTTCCAGCTATGACATATTTCTTATGTGCTTTTTACTCACTGAAGATTTTATAGTTATGCATTTCTGTGTAATTAGACAAGCACGAAACATGTTGGTTGAGCAAAATTAAAAAAAATATACAACAGGATGCGATTCGAACTCATTCGTGCAGTTTTGAAGTACACGTATTTATAGTAGCTTAACCGACTGCGCTATGCGCACTACTTGAAAAATAAATTTTAATGTACTCTTTATGGTTAAATACACCCCTATTACCTGGATTACTCAAATGTTAAAAGTACATTTACGCCCGATTGATTGTTGTAGATCTATAACGTATGATCCTTGTGTAGTGTTATGTATTGCATTACCCTTGTGTGATGCTATGTATTGTATGAGCCTTCTCTGGTGCTATACTTTGTATGTGTCTTGTGTGGTGCTATACTTTGTATGTGTCTTGTGTGGTGCTATGCTTTGTATGTGTCATATGTGGTGCTATACTTTGTATGTGTCATATGTGGTGCTATACTTTGTATGTGTCTTGTGTGGTGCTATACTTTGTATGTATCTTGTGTGGTGCTATACTTTGTATGTGTCTTGTGTGGTGCTATACTTTGTATGTGTCATATGTGGTGCTATGAATTGTATAAGTCTAGTGTGGTGCTATACTTTATATGTGCCATGTGTGGTGCTATGCAGTGTATGTGTCATGTGTGGTGCTATACTTTGTATGTGTCATGTGTGGTGATGTGCCATGTGTGGTGCTATACTTTATATGTGTCATGTGTGGTGCTATGTAGTGTCTGTGTCATGTGTGGGGGCTATACTTTGTATGTGTCATGTGTTGTGCTATACAGTGTATGTGTCATGTGTGGTGATATGCCATGTATTTGTCATGTGTGGTGCTATTCAGTGTATGTGTCATGTGTGGTGCTATTCAGTGTATGTGTCATGTGTGGTGCTATTCAGTGTATGTGTCATGTGTGGTGATATTCAGTGTATGTGTCATGCGTGGTGCTATTCAGTGTATGTGTCATGTGTGGTGCTATTCAGTGTATGTGCCATGTGTGGTTCTATGAATTGTATTAGTCTTGTGTGGTACTATGAATTGTATTTTCTCATGCAACTACCATGGTAACTGCCTGATAACACATGACCTGAGATAAGTATGTGTTCTCAGGTCAATAGCCTGAGAACACTTTTTGGCTCCGCCCACAAATAACGGACTATTTTGCAATATGGCATTCCGTCTTAAATTTTCATAAATATCATTGAAAACAACATAATTGTGCATTTAATAGCTATTATTTATTCAAGGTTTAGCTTTACACTCCAGATAAGCAATGCTTCTTCTCCAGGTAGGGCTACGCCACAGTAATTGTTCTTGAATTCATACGGGTCGCCCATGGATCGATCGTTTTGAAAGGCCCTAAAATAAACCAACAAACACAGATAAATACACTGGCTAATCATCGTCAAAGATAAATAAACGTTAAAATAGTCATAGCTATCCACTCTATATCCAGTTTTCTGGCCTAAGGGAAATTCCGAATTTTTAATCTCATTTTCACGACTCGCGAAGGTTGACCTACAAAACGAAAACCATGAGACACCGAGCTTTTTTGTGAATCAAAACATTGTTACATTCAGTACACAACCCTACAATTTATACAAAAAATAGAACAAACTTTAATAGACTCTTCAACAAACCAATGTCTTACTCACCATTGTGTATTTCCATCTGTTTTCATCAGCATTCTGTCGTGATTAAGTTGATCTTGTTGAAAACTGTTCTCCACCCACTCGGTTCTACAAGCATGTCTAAACTGTTCATTCTTGAAGTTATTTCCATTTCACGGGATACAATTTGGCACTGTCCGTTGCCACACACTATCCAGTATTGAAATCAATCCGTATTTTGTCATTGAGTGATGCATAACATAAGAAAGTTTGACATAATTAGCGACCTTCTCCACACACACTACGTCATTGATGACGTTTCATTGATGCATCATCCAGAAGAAAAAAACATCAAAATTCATGAGCGGAATTTTATTCTACTTTTACGACACGATGTTCTTATTTTGGTAATACTTATAATTTGCTTAGATTTCTCGTGTTGACTAAAAACTGAAATAGATCTTATTTATTTTTTAAATATTTTTGTTAATTGAACAGCGTAGAATTGAAAACTATATTTTGTGTACGGAAGCAAATGAAGTTGTGTTAATCGGCGGGCAGTCTAAGGACGATCGACAACTCCAGTTTAAAATTGAAAAATATGCCTCTAAATTGTGTCCCGTTGTTGGTTTCATGAGAAATAGAAACTCGGGTCCCTGTCCGGCTCGAGCAATGTTATCAGGCTTGGCGATATCGCCCGGGATGGCTCGGTAAACCTCGCCACCCGAACGATATCACCTCGCCTGATAACACTGTTCTCACCGGACAGGGACCCGAGTTTCTCTATAGTCATGTATGGTTCTATGAATTGTATTAGTCTTGTGTGGTTCTATGAATTGTACGAGTCGTCTGTGTTGGTATGCATTGTATGAGTCTTGTGTGGTACTATGAATTGTAAGAGCCTTGTGTGATGCAATGCATTGAATGTCCCTTTTGTGGTGTTATGTTTTATATTACCCATGTGTGGTGCTATGCATTGTATGAACCTTGTGTGGTGCTATGCATTGTATGAGCCATGTGTGGTGCTATGTATTGTATGACCCTTTTTTGGTGTTATGCATTGTACAAGCATTGTGTGGTGTTATGAAATGTATGACCCTTTTCTGATGCTATGCATTGTATGACCCTTGTGGGTTACTATGCATTGTACGACCCTTGTTTTGTGCTATGTATTGTATGACCCTTGTGTGGTGTAATGCATTGTATGACCCTGTGTGGCGTTGTGTATGTGATGTATGAGCCTTATCTGGTGGTATGCATTGTATGTGCCAATATGTTTGATGCTATGCATCGTATTAGTCTTGTGTGATTTTATGATTTGCACAAGTCTTCTGTGTTGGTATGCATTGTATGTGCCATGTGTGGTGCTATGCATTATATGAGCCTTGTGTGGTACTACGAATTGTAAGAGCCTTGTGTGGTGCTATGCCTTGTATGACCAGTTTTTAGTGTTATGCATTGTAAGACGCGTGAGTGGTGATATGTATTATTTTAGACTTGTTTGGTGTTGTGCATGGATGACCCTAGCGTGGTGTTATACATTGTATGACCCTTGTGAGGTGTTATGCATTGTATGACCCTTGTGTGGTGTTATGCATTGTACGATCCGTATGTGGTAATATGCATTGTATGGCCCTTTTGTGGTGTTATGCATGGATGACCCTTGTGTGGTGTTATGCATGGATGACCCTTGTGTGGTGCTATGTTTCGTATGTCCCTTGTGTTGTGCTATACATTGTATGTCCCTTTTGTTGTGCTATACATTCTATGTCCCTTTTGTTGTGCTATACATTGTATGTCCCTTTTGTTGTGCTATGCATTGTATGACCCTTGTTTGGTGTTATGCATTGTACAAGCATTGTGTGGTGTTATGAATTGTATGACCCTTGTGTGGTATATACTATATATATATATATATATATATATATATATATATATATTACAATATTTATTCTGACCATGTTTCAGTCACCAACGTCTGGTTTCCATTGGTATCTTCCTTTTAACTGTGCATGTAGGTGCCGTAATTTTTGTAATTACCCTATGCACATTTTCGAAACGGCGATTTTTTTGTGATGAAAACCGCGATTGCGTTGGGTCTTAAAGCAAACAAAGTCATGTTTTATGTTGAAGGTTATTATCGGTCCTATAATCTAAACAACTGATTTTGATAATCCTAAACTAAGCAGTTTACAGTTTGTTAACCAGGGGTCGTGAGTTCGATCCTCACTGGGGGCTCCAATTGTTACTTGGGGTCATTGGGGTAAACACCAACAACTCCTGTCTATAGTTCGATCTTTTATTTTACGCTTGGCTACATAGTATACGAGGGGCGTTTCAAAAGTTCCAGGAAAAGTACTCTATAATGTTTATCGTATGTTCAAACTACTTTTAATTTTGCATCTAAATTGAACAATCCATTATACATGTTTTACCATGAATCAAACGCTTAAGGGTGTGCCATGCAAAATAGAACTGCTGCCATAGTAACATCAGTAATGGATACCCGGGGCAATTTTGACGTCACGTCGTAGAAATCGCCAAACTAACCATCACATTGACTCCAACCAAACAGCTACCAATTCACTACGACCAAAAATAACTGCATGGAACATGTGTGAGGGGTAGTATAACATAATTTTGATCAATTTATGACATAGTTTAAATAGTCCCACAGTGGTGTTCAAGTTTATTTGTCGCCGTATTAGAATCGCCCGACAAATATCAGTAAATCATTGGAATTTGACCAGTTTTTGTCTTTTGCCATGTAAATTAAGACTTGAAACTGTAAATTTCATAATCACAGCCTGTTAAGAGCGTTGTATGTCTCTGGGCAGGATGTATGAATAATATGAGCGCTTACAGACTGTCAGTGGTACTGCTGCGGACGATCAAAGGAAGGTACGGCTAGTTGTGAATCAGACGCTAGACGTTGCGTTGGACGTTTCTGCTTGATTTTGTGACACTTTCGAATGCTTTGCATAGGGACCATGGAAGAGCGTACCTTAAAGCGAAGCAGTTTTTGAGAATATAATGCATCGATGTTGTTGTAACCGGTGAAATTTGTGTGCCATTTGCCTGACTGAGTGAGATGTAGTCATAACAGGTTAAAAAGGTACAGTCAGATATAACTTTGCCCCGGGTAGCCATTGTTGACGTTACTATGGCAGCCGTGCCATTTCGTATGACACACCCTCATGTGTTCGATTCGTCGTACACTATGTATTATGAATTGTTCTATGTAAATGCAAAGTTTGAAGTAATTTGACCAAAAGATAAATATTATAGAGCACTTTTCCTGGAACTTTTGAAACGCCCTACGTATACTCAATCTTCCATAAGCGGTGTATCAATATAACAATTAGACGAGGTCACATCCCAGCTCACATCAGGAAAATAGCTTTCCACAATAATCAACAAATGATCACTCTCTCGACTCTCGGACTCCCTTGACTACATGTGCTCGACCACAGAAGGATGGAAGTTCTTCATGTAATACACATACAGTCAAATATTACACACGCCAACAAGCTGATAACGTTGCCACACCCTGGCAAAACTGGTTTGACAACTGTCCAACACGAAACCTCGCATTTTATAACCGTACGAAACCATAGGGGTCCACCCCATTCACTGTTTAGGATAACAGGGAAAGAACTCTTGTCGAGACCAAGTTTACAAAAAGCCCTGATACGTTTGCGAAATAGATGATAACCACCTACTGTTTTATTCATTAGCTAACTTATACTTTTTTCTACAAGTTATAATCAGGTTTTTGTCAAACTGTTTCATAATCGAGACGTTATAAAGCAAAACACACCGAAAATATACCGCTTTTGAAAATCTCGACAAATTGATGCACAGGCGCTTAGTCGCCGCTTACCATACTATATAGCAATTCATGCGGAAGTGACAAAGAAAACAAGGACATGGGCAGATATAATTTCGATATCCGGTTCCGGTTGATGGCGGGAGTGTTGTTTTCTCCGTTACCAAAATAAAATTTTAAATTACGAGGAAGGCGAAGTAAATAATGAAAATTTAGTAAAATCATGACGACGAATAATAACCGGGACGATAAATTAAATCAAGAATCGGACGATGATGAGTCATCAAGTGATGGTATGGAATATTCAATTCCTGTTCATAATAAATTCGAACAAAGGGAAAATGGCGGACTGTTTACAAGTAGATATAGAAGAGTAGCTAAGAGAAAGAAGGTTGGGAGCGATGGTAGTATAGATTCATTTGCAAGTATGGGATTGGAAGATAAACTAATGTGTATGTTTGAAAAAATAAATTCGATTGAAAACCAGGTGACTAAAGGTAGAGAGGAAGTGAGACATGTAAACAAAGAATATATTCGGATAGATAAAGAACTACAGACAGTGAAACGAGTATGTGAATTACAGACATCAGTGAGTACAATGCTATGTTATCATTCAGTAGATAGAGATGCACGAGATATGAGAAACAATATTTTGATATTTGGTGTCAACGAGAATTTGCCATATAATGACTCAACGCTGGTGCGTAGATTTCTCATAAATGAAATGGGGGTAGACGCAGGCATGATGTACATAGAAAGAGCACATCGATTCGGTGAATACAATGCAAAGAGGAAACGACCGATAGTTGTGAGATTTAGAGATTATTGTGACACAGAAGCGGTTCTGTCCCTAGCTTATAAATTAAGAAGGACCCCATTTAGTGTTGATAGACAATACCCAAAAGAAATCGCGAATGCAAGGAAAACACTCCATCAATCGAAGGAAGCTGTAGACGCAAGAAATGACAATAAACGCGTTCAAATTCGATACCCGGCTAAATTGTTTATCAACGATCGATTGGTAATGGATATGTTCCCAAAATGGCATGCTATACTTGGACAGGATAGGATTAAAGGCTGCGAATCTGTCGAGAAGATTTATGCCGCACAGACAAAGGAGCGCGTATATTCACAAAGCACGGAGGTCGATAGCAGTGGCGAAGAAAGCGACAATGTTTTCAATCTAGAACGTAGTTATATCAACCCAAATAAACCGCGGGGATACGCACCTGCAAAGAAGAACAACAATGGACATAAACACAGGAATACACAAAATGGTAAACAAACTAAAAACAAACTTACCTCACGTGATCAATCCAGTGGTAAATCCAACATTCCAGTGAAGAAAACTAACACAAAGTCGACTAAATGTGTTACTTCTCAGTGTAACAGTCAACATAAACTGACCCAGTGTGCACAGAGTCCGTGCAACACGGATACAGACACGAAGAAAACGGGCTGTGATCGACCAAAACAAACGGTACAGCAACGTGGGACAAGTGATGACGTAGACATTAAATAGGACAAATGTGGGGAGAAATCAATAAAACTGTGTATGTTGAACGTTCAGGGACTTATGGGTAAACGATATAATAAATTACATACTGATGAAATGAAACAACTTTTCAATGATAACCATATACTATTATTTACTGAAACTTGGCTTAATTCTACATTAAATTGTGATGTTGAAGGTTTTCATTGTGACATGTTAAATAGGGAAAAGAGACTGCGTGGGTCGAAGAGAGATAGTGGTGGAATCTTGATATATGTTGATAATTTGTACAAAGATCACATTGAGCTTGTAAAAACAAGTGAAGACTGTATTATTTGGTTGAAATTGAACGGTCAATTATTTAATAATGTGCCCGTTTTACTTTGCTTAGCTTATAACATACCTACTGGGAGTAGTAGAGAGTTGTTCGTACAACAAAATATATATGATATGATTTTGTCTGATTTATTGTATTTTGACAACTTGTATAATGAGAATTACCATGTTATATTGAGTGGAGATTTAAATTCAAGGGTAGCAGACAGACCCGATTTTGTTGAAAATGAAGATTTAGCGAAGTTCGATTTATTACCTGAAAACTATGTATATGATGACCTATTGCCGAGAAAATCTCAAGATAAAATTGTTAATGAAAATGGGAGAATGTTGCTCGAATTCTGTAAAGCGTCGGGATTTAGAATAGTAAATGGGAGATTAGGGTGTAATGCTAACATTGGGAAGTTTACTTGTGTATCCTCTCGGGGTAGTAGTGTTATTGATTTAATTTTGTGTAGACCGGACACTTTTAAAATAATT
This sequence comes from Spisula subtruncata, assembly GCA_963678985.1. Taxonomy (NCBI): domain Eukaryota; kingdom Metazoa; phylum Mollusca; class Bivalvia; order Venerida; family Mactridae; genus Spisula; species Spisula subtruncata. The sequence continues at coordinate 26,561,567 of OY787661.1, forward strand.
ACACATTTCGAGGTAAACGATCCAAATATTATGTCGGACCATTCATGTATAAATTTTGAAATCAGGTCAAAACAATTAGATAAACCGAATACTGCGTTAGGTAGCAAAGATGATTCATATGAAAATACATATGTCTATAAATGGGATGATAGTAAAAGAGATACTTACCTTAACACACTAGCCGGTGATAATGTATATGACAAATTGCAAGATGTACTTTGTGATATTACACATGCAAACGACAATAAAACATTAGATGAATGTTTATCATGTTTCTGTGATACGGTTGAGAATGTATGTACACCGTTATTTAGGAAAAATATAAATGGTTCGAATAGCAACAAATCAAGCATGAACGACGATTATCAGAATAATAATTGGTATGACGATGAATGCAAACAAAATAAATTCGATTATTATAGAAGGTTAAATCTTTACAGAAGTAACAAGAGTGATGACAACAGAAAGTCAATGTCAGAAGCCAGAAGTAAATATAAAAGTACATTAAGAAAAAAGAAATTCATTTATGATAAAGATCAAACAAAGTATTTAGAAAAAATGAGATTTGTTAATGCTAAATCGTATTGGAAATTGTTGCAAGGAAGTACAAGCAATTCAAAAAACAAATCTAAGGTATTAACAACAGACAATTTTTGCAAGTATTTTAAATCAATCAATGACCCAGATTCTGTATTTTATCAACCAGACGAAGATGTTATATACTTTAATAATAGATATTTGAACGGTGAACTAGATGTTATGTTTGATGAGTTAAATATTGATATAAGTGAAGACTGCATCTTAAAAGCGTGTAAATCTCTAAAAAATGGAAAGTCATCGGGTCCGGATAATGTAATTAATGAATTTTTTAAACACGGAGTAAACAACAAACAATTTTTAAAAGTACTAAGGTGCCTGTTCAATAAACTATTTAATACTGGTTACTTTCCTAAGTCATGGAGCGAAGGATTCATTGTACCGATACACAAAAAAGGGGATATTGATGATGCGGGTAATTATAGAGGCATCACATTACTTAGTACACTCGGAAAGTTATTCACTAAAGTAATCAATACTAGATTAAATATTTGGGCAGAAAAATATGTTTATATTGAATCACAAGCAGGATTTCGGAAAAATATGAGTACAGTCGATAATATATTTGTTCTACATGGGATAATTACACATCTGCTAAACAAAAACAAAAAACTTTATGCAGCGTTTGTTGATTTCACAAAAGCTTTTGATTACGTTGTACGTGAAAATATGTGGTATAAATTGTTAAAAATTGGACTAAGGGGTAAAATTATTGATATTATAAAATCAATGTATGTTAGTGTGAAATCTAAGATAAAATATGATAATGATATAAGCAAGGATGAATTTAATTGTTTTTTAGGTGTAAGGCAAGGGGAATCTTTATCCCCGTTTTTATTTTCGATGTACTTGAATGATATTGAAGAATATTTCATGTTAAATGGACACGAAGGAGTTGATATCGGAGTTTTAAAAATGTTCCTTTTACTATACGCAGATGACATAGTTATTTTTTCTGAAACGGAACAAGGGTTACAACATGGATTAGATGTGTTAAACGATTATTGTATCAGGTGGAAGTTAACAGTCAATATCAGTAAAACAAAAATTATGATTTTTAAGAAGGGAGGACAAAATAAAAAGAAAATTGTCAACAAGTTTACATATTTAGGAATAGTATTTACAGTAGGGGGCTCATTTTCAAGTACTTATGACACATTAACAGGACAGGCACAAAAGGCGTTATATAGATTAAAGGCAAATCTGGTAAAATTCCCTTGTATGAATATAAGTCACTGTTTGGACCTTTTTGATAAGCTTATTGTTCCTATTTTAAATTACGGTAGCGAAATGTGGGGTTTGAATGATTGTATGAAGATTGAAAGGGTTCATCTTAACTATTGTAAACACTTGCTTAGAGTAAAATCACAAACCCAAAACAATTTTGTGTATGGGGAACTAGGAAGAACAACCTTGATTACCAAACGTCTTGAAAATGTAGTTAAATACTGGCTAAAAATAATACAGTGTGATAATAATAAATATGTTAACATAGTATATAAAATGATGTTAAACGATATAGAGGTTTATCCAGAGAGCAATAATTGGGCCAAATCAGTACAACATATTTTAGAAAGACTAGGTTTTAATGATGTGTGGCTGTTTCAAGGGGTGGGAGACAAAGACATGTTTATAATTGCTTTAAGGCAAAGATTGAAAGATATTTTTATTCAAAATTGGAAATCTGAACTCCAAAATTCTACCAGAGCAAAATGTTATGTGCTGTTAGCTGATTTTAGATTACAACCTTACTTTGATATGATACATGTTCAAAAATTCAGAAAATCTTTTACACAATTAAGAGTATCTTCACATAGGCTAGAAATAGAAGCGGGGCGATCGCACAAGCCTAATAAAATACCTTTCCAAGATAGAAAATGTCAAGAATGTAATGTCATTGAAGATGAATTTCACTTCCTGTTTGAATGCCCTTTATACTATGATATACGAAAACAGCATATAAAACAGTATTACAGAAGAAATTACAATATACCTAAATTTATTGAATTATTAACCTCAGAAAATAACACTGTTATCAAAAACCTTTCAATGTTCATTTATAAGTCTTTTGAATTAAGAAATAGGAGATACTTATTATGAGTAGCATTATCTTCTCCTCACTTAAGGCATATAAATTTGTAATAATTTGAGAATTTAATTGTTCAATATTTGAATCGCATATATAAGATATTTGAAGAATTATGTGCACAGTGTAATGACAAAAATATACATAATTAAGCCTGTGACATGTGTATGCATGTGTGTTAGCGTGCGTGTGTGTGCGCGTGTGTGAATGTGTGGGTGTGCTTGTCTGAATGCATGATGTGTGCGTGAATGATATTATGCCATTATACTTTTGTAATTGTATTTGTATTTGTATATGTATTGTATTGAGTGTAAACTCATGGGCATAATGCCTAATGTTTCTCGAAATAACTAATAACTAATATATACACACAACTTTCAAATGCTTACCTCTGAAAAATTAAAAATTGTGTGCATATCTGCCCATGTCCTTGTTTTCTATGTCACTTCCGCATGAATTGCCATAAAGTGTGGTAAGCGGCGACTAAGCGCCTGTGCATCAATTTGTCGAGATTTTCAAAAGCGGTATATTTTCGGTGTGTTTTGCTTTATAACGTCTCGATTATGAAACAGTTTGACAAAAACCTGATTATAACTTGTAGAAAAAAGTATAAGTTAGCTAATGAATAAAACAGTAGGTGGTTATCATCTATTTTGCAAACGTCCCAGGGCTTTTTGTAAACTTGGTCTCGACAAGAGTTCTGTCTCTGTTATCCTAAACAGTGAATGGGGTGGAAGACGTTACAGACCCCTATTTACGAAACAAGCTGTGCTTGATTCAAAATCTAACAATATTGTAATATTTAGGGTTTCCCCACCCACTGTTTTAACTCCATGTTTTCATACTGTATTCCTTCATAGATCATTATTGGGCTTAAAGTTTAGTCTCTGTAGGAACTTTCATGTATATTCTTTGTAATTCAGTAGCTTACCTACCTTTAATTCCTTAATTTTGTCTGTAATAAGCATTTTATTCTTACAGTTTACAGTTTAATGTATTGGTCATGTGACTAGGTGTGATGTCATCACAGTCACATGGTATATTGATGACGTCATTGATGACGTCATTGATTACACCATGCTCTTCTTCTAGGAATTTGTTTACTTTTATGATTGAGGCTACCTTAGGGGAGTGTTTGAATCTATTTCTTACTTGTAAATTGTTTATTGGAGCATTTCTGCTTTATTGTTGAATTTTATTATAGCAGTTCATTTTAATTGTATTTATGGGATGTTTATAAGGTAAAATAAGTACGTTATGATTTTTTATATTTGCATTTAATTTATCTGTTTGAGGTGTTTGAAAACGTTTGAAACCCACCTTGGGCCCCGTTGTTTGAACTGTTTGACTCAAACTTCAAACAGTGTTTGAGTGTTTGAAGTCTTGGTATATAAGGTGTTGTAACTGTTTGAGTCTTCACTCAGCAGCCATTATTCTAGAGGTTAGGCATATTGTCATTTTTTATTCAATAGATACCCTATTCTTTCAGTAAAATATTCTACAGATAATAATAAGTAAATTTTGATCTTTATTGTCCTTAATAGTGCATTTGAAAGAGTGAATTCCTATTTATTTTGATTATTTTGAGCTAGAAAATTACTTGTATTTTTTTGGTCAGCTTTATAGCGACAGTCCTGTTTGAACATTTGTCCTTGTATTTTAAAGCCACCGACACCTTACTCAGCCCTTACATGTTAATTGGTACCTACCTGTTTTATTGCAACTTTGCGTTATACTTTGCCCATTGATTAATACTTCGCCTTGCTGCTGAGTCACCCGTGACATTCTTTGTCCGTCCGTCTGTCTGTCCGTCTGTCTGTCTGTCCGTGTTTCTGCATCAAAATACTGTTCGAGCGTGTTTATCTACTGGTGTACAAGAGGTCGAAGCGAGAGCACACTTGGAGCTGAGAGCTATCCTATGGGTAGCGTGTAACATTTATTGGTGGCAGCGGTGGGATCCGTAATTTTCAAGGCGGATCCAGTGATTCGAACTCAGCACTCCGGATAGCTACGATGAATGACCTTCAAGCAGTAGATAGTGAGCAGACGATATTCTTCAATCAGAGAAACACGGAGATGCAGACAAGTAGTTTACAGACTGGCAAAGATGATGTGAGGTCCGAATGCGCACACAACGTTGGTTTACGTGAACCTGACGATCGTGTAGATGCGACACTCACTGCAGACATGTTGCGGGATATAACAGGATGCCTTAGAGATATGGCTCAAGAACTGATGTCACTGAAACAGGCACAGGTATCTACAGACAGAACTAACAGAAGGAGTGGCCCTGCAGATGTTAATAAGAATGGACAGTGGCATACTCCACCTGAAGGGGATTATCATGGCTGCAGAGGAACTCAGCAAGATGAATCTCGATGTAGTGGTGAAGGTCAAGTCCAAGAATTATTTAGCAGTGGTGATATACAGTATCAGACGTATGATAGAAGCAGGACCAGTGGTCATGATCCTTCTAGGGTTTCTGATATCGGAGCGTCACAGAGTTTAGATAGATCCGATAGCATGTCTAGGGCTAATAATGGTAGATGTAACAGTCGACGACGGATAGATATGAGCAATTTTAAGGTATCGACATTCACGGGTAAGGAAGATTGGTCAGTTTGGTTGGCTAGGTTCGAGACTTTAGCCCGAATGTACAACTGGTCTGATGATGATAGGCTTGATCAGTTATTACCGCGTATTGATGGACAGGCAGCCCAGTTTGTGATTCACAGCTTCATCCGGCGGTTTTGTCGGACTACAGAGAATTGGTGGGTGAGCTGAACAGCCGGTATCGCGTAATAGAAACCACTCGGTCTTTCGCAGTGAAATTTAGCAGGCGGGTGCAGAAGGTAGGGAAAAACTGCAGCGGACTTTGCAGCGGATCTGAAGTATTTATACCAAACGGCACACGTTTATAGGGATCGCAAGACGAGAGATGAAGACTTGGTGCGTAAGTTCCTAGATGGTTTGCGGGACGATGATGTAAGCTTTGCAGTTGAGTACCACAAGGAGCCTGATACATTAGATGAGGCAGTGTTTTATGCAGTGAACATGATACAGACCAGGAATATCCGAAGGAACAGAGACAGTACCAGAAGGGTGTGTGATGAGCTGGATATGGATCAGGATGGGGCGACTATAAGAGCTTCCCAATCAGAAGAAGAAGTTGAACCGGTCCATGACAAGGTGTTTAGGGTTCTAGAAAAGGGAGCTAGACAAGAACGGTATGCAAAAGGAGACGGCAAGACAGAATCTATAGAAGCAAGACTGTCAGCAGAAGTACTTGAGAGGCTAGGCAAGTTAGAGGAAGTTCACAGAGAGACAAAGTCTAGAAAACCAACACCACAGAATAGAAGGTCTGTAGAATGCTACAACTGCCACAGGACCGGTCATTACGCTCGCGACTGTCCAGATAGAGAGATGTCCGGTGGAGGAAAAGACAGAGGATTTAGCAGAGAAAGCGATGTGAATAGCTCAGACGGGAATCAGGATTTTAACTTCCAGGGACCCACCCCAGTGGCAGGGAGGTGGTCCAACTAGTAAACAACAGCCACAAAGTTAAGAAACTGAAGGATGGTAAATATCCACAAGCGGAGCAGGGTATGGAAGAAGCGGAGCAGGGTACTGAAGAAGTGGAAGAGGGAATGGAAGAAGTGGAGCAGCGTACTGAAGTGGAGCAGCGTACTGAAGAAGTGGAGCAGCGTACTGTAGAAGTGGAGCAGCGTACTGTAGAAGTGGAGTTGCGTATTGTAGAAGTGGAGCAGGGTTCTGAAGAAGTGGAGCAGCGTACTGAAGAAGTTGAGCAGGGTACTGATAAAATGGAGCAGGGTACTGAAGAAGTTGAGCAGGGTACTGACAAAGTGGAGCAGGGTACTGAAGAAGTGGAGCAGGGTACTGTAAAAGTGGAGCAGCGTACTTAACAAATGGAGCAGCGTACTGAAGAAATGGAGCAGGGTACCGAAGAAGTGGAGCAGGGTACTGTGGAAGTGGAAATGGTACGTGAAGTAGTGGTCGCGGATGGAGAAGGCGATGTTCTTTTGGGGTTAGACATTCTCAAAGGTAGTCAGAAAGGACCAGCAGACTTGCTGTTGAGCAAGGGTGTGATAGTCTTGGACGAGGTAGAGATTCCAGGTTTCCAGGTGGGACAAGGGAACAGGTCCAGGAGGGTCGCTGATACGGATGAGATGTATGTCCCAGTTAGGACTGAAGAGGTCGACGATGAGACTGTAGGGAGAAAGTCGGTGAACCATGAAGAGAACCAGATGGACCTGGGCGAGAGCTGTAGAGAAGGAATCGTAAGTATTCACTTTCAGGATGGTGACGACGCTAGTAGTGGATATGGCCGGACCAGCATGGTGAGAGGTGTGAGACCTAGAGGTAAATGTGGAACGTACATTACTGAGAAGACCAAGAGAGAGCACAGATGTACAGACTTGAAACCCAGAGGAAAAGGGGGTACCAACAGTGCAGTGAACACCGTTGGAGACAAGACAGATGCGTTACGAGGCGTGAAACCCAGAGACAAGGGCGGCACTTGGAGTTCCTGGAAGACCACAAGGGAGGCTGACGATTCATCTAGTAGGCCAAGAGATAAAGGGGGTACGTATATGACGGCGAAGACCAAAGGAAAAAGTGAAGACACTGAAGAGCAACGATATAGAGAGGAAATCTGGAGCGTAAACCGAAAACGTATTAGAACGAAGACCACAGGTGAAAGTGGAGGCGCTGAAGAGGAAAGATATATAGAAAACAGCCGGAGAGTAAACCAAAGACCTACGAAAATGAAGACCACGGTGGATATTGGAGATGCTGAAAAGGAACAAGGTCAGGAGGACAACCCGAGCATAAACCGACGACGGTGCACAGGGAACAGTCCAGCAACACTTGAAGGTTTGACAGGATTTACAACACAGATGATGAATAGAGATACCTCGCGACTCACAGTTGGATTACGACTCAGAAGGGCGACCAGTGAGAATCCAACGACATAAGTTTACTACGATATTGAAGACAGCATCAACAAGGATGAGCCGCGCAGTAAGGAGACCTCCGCGACTGGAACATTGAACTCGGTGGTAACTTAAAATGAACATAGTAATGGTGAATCTAGTGAACTGGAACTTGACAGTTTAGTCCTGTGAGACTATGACTTGTATCTTGTCATTGCATTTATGTCATCTAATTGAACATTGTTTATGCATTAATTGAATTTTGACTGGATTTTAATTTGAATTTAATTGAAAGCTGTTTGTGCTTAAATTTTTTATCTTGGGTAGGCTTTGAACTTTTTTGTATTTTTGTAAGTCATGTTTTATTCTACTCTTGTTTTATGTTAAGTAAGGCAGTCGGAACTTTGCCTAGATTAGGAGGGGGTAATGTAATATTTAGGGTTTCCCCACCCACTGTTTTAACTCAATGTTTTCATACTGTATTCCTTTATAGATCATTATTGGGCTTAAAGTTTAGTCTCTGTAGGAACTTTCATGTATATTCTTTGTAATTCAGTAGCTTACCTACCTTTAATTCCTTAATTTTGTCTGTAATAAGCATTTTATTCTTACAGTTGATAGCACAATTGCTTCTGTACACCATTTTGTTTAATGTATTGGTCATGTGACTAGGTGTGATGTCATCACAGTCACATGGTATATTGATGACGTCATTGATGACGTTATTGATTATACTATGCTCTTCTTCTAGGAATTGGTTTACTTTTATGATTGAGGCTACCTTAGGGGAGTGTTTGATTCTATTTTTTACTTGTAAATTGTTTATTGGAGCATTTCTGCTTTATTGTTGAATTTTATTATAGCAGTTCATCTTAATTGTATTTATGGGATGTTTATAAGGTAAAATAAGTATGTTATGATTTTTTATATTTGCATTTAATTTATCTGTTTGAGGTGTTTGAAAATGTTTGAAACCCACCTTGGGCCCCGTTGTTTGAACTGTTTGACTCAAACTTTCAACCCTTTCGTGTTAATTGGTACCTACCTGTTTTATTGCAACTGTGCATTAATTTGAAGTATTGGAATATTGTTTTTAAAAGCTTTATATTACTTTAATAAAAGTCATCAAGTGTTTATGATCTGGCTTGTTTATATTAGAGTTATACTTTGCCCATTGATTAATACTTCGCCTTGCTGCTGAGTCACCCGTGACATTCTTTGTCCGTCCGTCTGTCCGTCCGTCTGTCTGTACGTCTGTCTGCATCAAAATACTGTTCGAGCGTATATATCTACCGGTGGACAAGAGGTCGAAGCGAGAGCACAGTTGGAGCTGAGAGCTATCCTGTGGGTAGCGTGTAACAATATTGTTACGGTCCTGGGACCGAGATGTAATATACCTCTTATAGACTAGTCTACTTGTTAGTGTGCTACTTGTGTGTGTGCCGAGGCTCCTATATACCTGTAGATCTCTAAATGTTGTAGTTACTGTAGTGGTAGCGCGCGAACTACAACCTCCAAAGATCTGCTTAGGCCTGCCTACGCCGTGTATTCGGTTGGTAGCGTAGACTCTCTTCCGCGTAAACCAAATATGGTATACAGTAGATCTATATGCCTATACTTGTGCTATGTTGGTCATCAACTGCTCCAAGCGCTGATTGTGTAGATTAGGCACTTCTGTAGGTCTGGATACGTATATGCATGTATAATGCACTGGTAGTAGCTATATGGTTAACCACTATAATTATGCATTGATCTAGACAGCTCTTAATTTAAGTAATACTTGACTTGTAGAGTTTCAATAGAGTGAACAAACAATCAAATAAGTTCCGATTCTATGTAAAATCCTTTATTAATAAATTATGTGCTCATCAAATATAGACCAAAACGGCGTTCCATAGAATAATAACACTAGTATATAAATTATGTCTGCGCTTCAATCGACCGTGACCGACTGCCTACACAACGAATGAATCAAAACGCCGACTTTACAACTAAGTTAAACTCTTAAAATTCCCCGAGTATACTGATAATAATAATTCTGGTAATAATTCTAGTTACTTCTTAGTTAATTTTGATAAAATATACTGTTTTAATTCAATAATAAAGGATCTAGAGCGGCCAAAAATGCTTACAGTAATTTATTGCCCAAAAACGCTCTGATCAACCGACGTGACTGGTCGTTATAAATTTTGGTGGGAGACTGATCCTGAGCTCAAAATTCCGGGCCTATTTATACCAAAATCCCAAAAACGAACACAAAACTGGTCGACTCAACCAAAACAACTGGACGTTTTGACGCCGTACAACGCTATGATCATAAACGTACAATAAAAGTGTTCGGAAACGAACAAAACGATCAGTGCGTCAACGAACGTCAATGTTCGAAAACGAACGTCAAATGATCCGACTAAGAAATAAATTATCCGAGCCTAAAACATGGCTTCTACTAAAAACATCAATAATGGCCATAAATACATACTCTATGAGCCTTAGGTTTCATACAATATCGACTTGACATATTTGACAGTTTGACAGGAGCCAATCTCTATAATTACAACATGTAAACAATCCCATAAATCAATATTCAACATGGCAGCCGAAGTAAATAAAATGCATGTGGCTCAAAATAAACTCGAATATTCTCTGGATTAACACGATATAAACACATGAAATAAGTCTGGTAAGTTAATGTTAATGTTCCTTCAGCTATTTAAGATAAAGATATGAAGTGTCACTTCCAGAAAACTGGTATAAATGAAGTTAAATGATCGAGCAATCTTGCATGGTAGTCGGATGGTTCGGCTGTCTGGTAGTTGTAAATTTCATCATCGTCTATGGTTATGTCCAGGAATAAAAATAGAGGTGTGCCATAGACACTTAACTAGGCACAACACAACAATTATATATTCAAACACTGGGCCATATCAATATTCTACAATTTAACCGAATCATTAAAAAAGACCGGCGCCACTAACTACCTATGAAAAGTGGGGCCTGTTACATCACGTAAAGGAAAGTTTAAGTAAATGTTGATGCCAAAAATGTCCCCAATGTTTAGACTTTCTTTCCTGTGCGTATGATACCTTTATTTCCACTGATACATATGCCAATGATCTGAAAATGGCACGATTGAAATGTAATTGATGCTGTTCGTTTTTCATTATCTCTAGCTTTTCTGTGGCTCTCGATAAGTAACAGCGTTGCAATATATAAGTGAACATGTACCATGATGAATTAAAACATACGAGATGAAGATGATGCATTAATTTGCACATGGTAAAAAAAAGGATGTAAGTTATTCTGGTACCAGTTTGTACCTTTTGTATCTCGAATAATTTTTAAAAAATGTCAATTTCCAAAAATACCTTATTATGACCGTGACGTCAATTTGACATAATTTACGACGTTTTCACAATTTCTGTCTGTCGCATGTTTCCCGCTTTGCACCCATTCTTTCAAAGTGTTGGTTACATTTACACCGATTTCTACAAAATGGTCCTCTTAAATTTCATTTTGATGTTGATCAGAAGAAAACTTGTGTTTATTCGCATTTGATTGTACATAAGCGATCTCGGATAGCTCAAAAGAAAACAAATCCACATGAATTAAGACCCGGGCTGTGGGCGGGCCATTCAACTCTGCAGTTGAATTTGCTATAAAATTATTTTGACATCAATTGTTTCTTGTAATGCATCCAACACCGTGCATTGCCATGTGTGACTCTGGTTCCACTTGCATGAACCATACAACATTCAAAACAAAGGATTCGCTGCGGAGTTCCGAAAGAACTTGCTTAATAAAGCAAAGTAACACAATGGGTTTACTTCTTTCTATTTTGTTGTCGAAATCGCAAGTGAATAGCCTATTAAAAGCCAGCAAACATGACCATGCAGAAATTGTGAAAACGTCGTAAATAACGTCAAAATGACGCCACGGACAGAATACGGTAATTGTAGAAAACTTACATTATTTTTAAAAAATGTCCAAGTTACAAGTTTTAAACTGATACCAGATAAAAATTTCATCTTTTGACTAACCATCTGCTGAATTTCTCTGCGATAGCAAAACGTTAAGATGTTATTAAAATGCACTGAAACTGTATACTTTCTTTTTGGACACCCTGTATTTGATTTCCACCCTTTGTTAAAGTATTGTTATGGTTGGTTCTGTCTTCTAGTTTCTGAGTTTACTTTGTTATTTCCAGAATAAGTAAATCTGAGCGAACTAGAAGGTTTCCTTGTCATGTACAACTTAAATTGTTGATATATTCCAATAAATACAAATGCTGTAATTACGGAACGTTTTTGGTAACACATATATACAATCAGTCTGTTTTTGTGACCCAAACTACTTTTGATTACGTCGTATACATGCTGCAAAATTACAAACTCCTACGCAACCGCGCATCCTGGTGTGGGTAAATTGGCCTTGCTACACAAAGCGAAGTAGTTCTTTACATATTTACATGCAATATAAACTTATTCCATCAACTATCTCCTTGAAGATACTAAATATTTATAAAGTTAGTACTCGCCAGGACGTCTTGGGCACAGCCACGCGATCAATTTGGCTTTAATGTATGAACGGATTATAAAAAATAGCTAGTTTGCGATAGAAAAAAATCGTGTTTTTTAAATATTTCTCTGTAATTACTACACCTACAAGTATGAAATTTTGCACGAATAAATGAAATATATCTACCTAATACACACTGAAATTTTAGCAACATCAGAAATGAGTTAAAAAAGTTTTGTTCATAAGTTCTATGTAACATTTTTGTAGTTTTGTATGAAAAATCAAGTTAGAAGACTTGATACTTGCAACAGCCAATTTACGGTCATATGATACGCATAACGGTATATTTACGTATTCGCAACGTACTTAATTTAACACATGCGAGGCCCGTCTGTGAATATGACGAAGTACATGTTATTGCTGTACATTGTTAACAAGCGACACACCTAAATAAACCGAATAACAAGGGCCTCCAAAGTCTTGTCTTTATGACAGCAATCTCAATCCCGCTGATCACTGATTGTAACGGTTAAATAATTGATAGTAAATCATCAATGGAATACCAGATTACCTCCCTGCGTTAAACTGTAAATACGCATGTAATTTCAATATGTAATAAAGAATAAATATCATTTAATTGGTGACTAAACATTATGGAATTCAAAATGAGACTAGGTAGGAAGTTATTGTAGTTCTGTGTAATTTTTTACCAAAATCTGATGAATAGATTTTTAGAAATCTTTAAAAAGCACGATTTTTTTATATCGCAAACTAGCTATACTAATATCGTTTGTAATCATTTTTACATAATCATATAGTGTGGTTTAAATTTCTTGCAACTTCGGAATCCTGTTGTAGGGGGTCTATGATGATTAACAAGCGGACCGTTGACTATAGTAAGTAAGCGTTTATAATAATTTTAGTACCACTATTTGCACTATTTTTTCACAATTTGCGGGTTCATCAATAACTTGATAAATATCAAATAGTATTGTAGTATCTGATCACCACCTTTTGTTAAATCTAAAGAAGTATTGTTATGGTTCTGTCTGCTAGTTTCAGAGTCTATTCTGTAGTTTCCAGAACAAGTAAATCTGAGCGAACTAGAAATTTTCCCTGTCATGTACAACATAAATTTGTTGATATCTTCCAATAAATCCACACGTTCAATTACCGGACGTTTTTGGTTACAAATATCTACAATTAGTGTGTTTTTATGGCCCAAACTACTTTTAATTACGTCGTATACATGCTGCAAAACTTCCCAACTCCTACGCAACCTCGCATCCTGTTGTGGATAAATTGGCCTTGCTACACAAAGCGAAGTAGTTCTTTACATATTTGCATATCTATAAACTTATTCCATCAACTATCTCCTTGAAGATTCTGAAATATTTATAAAAATGGATTTACGCTGAATCATTTCTTTCGATAAAATTACAGTCCTTAGAGTTAGTACTCGTCAGTCACGTGGTTCAAATTGGCTTTAATGAATGAACGGAATATTAATATCGTTTGTAATAATTGTTACGTGTTCATATAGTGAAGTGTGGTTTAAGGTACCTGCGCGCCTTTGATCTAGCGATCGAATTTTCTCCGAAACCCTTTAAAATGATAGACAAATCATATTTAAGAACATTGACATCAAAACAAACATACTTCATGAGGTTCGATTTCTAGATACGTGGTTTTCAAATGGCCTACTATCGTATTTTGCTCATTGCAGCTATTTCTTGCAAATATGGCATCACCATACTATTTTGAAGATTTTTATGATATTACTTCAGTTATAAGCAATCCATGATGTTGTATGTGTACATTGATTTATTCTTCTTACATAAACAACATTTTGGCTTCCTGGTAAACAAATTCCGCATTTATACTTGATAAATAGTTACCCCAACCACTTGCAAAAATATCGAAAAAAGTGATTTTTAATCGAATGTCAATGATCGAAATCTTTTAAAATTTGTTTATAATTTGAAAATCTATCACACCATTCAGTTTACTAAAATAAAAAGTAGGGGTCCCGATACTACTTTTGGAGCCATTAGCTAAACAGTACTATTTTTGCATAAATTTGCATAAATTAACTTAATTTGCATAATGGGATGAAACCAAATTTGAAAAAAAAATATTTCAAAATGTTGAACGTTCATATACCTAAAGCATGCACAACATACTGTGTACAATCAGATGCATTTGAACAATTGTATTGCATTATTTTAAACCGATATATTTTAGAAATATGCCATTCCCCACCCACTTTTCTTGCATGCAAAAAATAAAAAGTTAAAAATATCAACTTTGTCCACTTTCACTGAATAAAATATTCATGCGTTAGATTAATATGCGATTATAGGCACTAAAGCTTATGTTTGTTCTTATCTAAACCTATTTTGAAATTTCGCATATTTTGAAGCCCGGCGCTGTTGATGTTGCGTTTCTTTTTCTGCACGATATTGGAACCAGCTCCAAAACAGTGAAAATAACAAAATGATAATTTCACTGTTATTTGTCATTGTTATTTTCACTGAAAATCACCATAATGCATTGAAAGCTAATAATAAAAAGGTATATACACATGTAAGGCTCGAACTCTTGTCTACAAAACTCCCCATTTGCTTTCTATATATAAACACTAAAACGACGCTTTAAAATCTGCAAACAATTAACACTTATTGAAATTACAATAATTGAAATCGTTACTTTGTCAGTGAATTTTGCGCATGAATAATGCAAATTTTTGTTATCACACGTGTTGGAGAACAATGTTCCTTAGATTTGTTCACACATGAAATGTCACGGTGTTTATGTAATGAAATCCTTTTTCCAACACCCTTTTGTTTTTATACCTGGTTAACCTGTTTACTTTAAGTGGCACAGGTCCCAATACCGCGTTAGAGTTAGAACATTCCAAATATTGGACAAGAAATTAGTTGCTTGGTCTAAAATGATGACATTCCGCCAAGTCACAATCTCGGTCAATGTTCACAATATTCGATTAATTAAATTACGTCATCTCGTAAATTGTTGGCCGTCATGAGCGATAAGCGGCAAACCAACGTAATAAGGTCGGACTCACAGCACGTTTACTGGTTACTGGGTGGGTTATATTTTTAATAGGATTGTCAACACAAATGACATACATAAAAGTTAATCATACAAACCGGACCTATGCACCTGTGTCCCAATTACTGATATTGACTTTCTAACACAAGAGTCAATAGAAATATTCCTGTCACAAAGTCGTCTGGTATGTCAACTCAGATTTGCATCTCCAATATGTCACAGATGTTCAATGATGATGTCGCGATGACGTCACTATGAACTATATTATTTAACTATGATAGCCTGATCATGTCTCGTTTGGTCACTATGAACCGACTATCATATGACATTATTTGACTAGGATAGCATGGTCATGTCTCGTGTACTCACCACGCTCAACCGCTTTAAAAACGCACCACTATCGAAAATAATCAAAAATTGTCAAAAAACATTTATTGCTAAAATTAATAGTTTATATGGTGTGTCCAGTTCATAAACTTGACCTAATCAAAGAAAACAATTTTGTTTTCATTCGGAGTACCCCGCCCAAAGAACTTTTTTGATTTTGCATGTTTTGCACGTGCAGCTCGATCGCTTCGACCTATGTGGTCAAAATTGACTTTAAACTGTACGCTGTTAGTTTACACATTGAAAAAACAACAGAACAGTATTATTTGCTAATGGTATTTTTATGCTGTGAATATCTCGAATATTTGTTCGGATGATTGTGCCTTCGCTTCCAACTGAAAAGAGCATCGGTGCCTTAGCATGACGGTTCAGCTGTCTCAACACAACGATTGTGGGCTTAGAACATCGATTACTACAGAATGACACTGTCATAGACCGACCTGGATGAAACAAGCTAAAGGTATTGAGTCCGAGCTATGAGGAAACATGACACAGGTTGTGCCACTGTAATTGGTTCCGCAAGGCTGCACACAGTGTCAAAAGAATGTCGGTTGTCAATAAACAAGCCAAATGTACATTATTGCATTTTTATTAGGGATGGCAACGAGTACTAAATTCGGCACTCGAGTACTCTGTCATTCTTCAGATCGAGTACTCGGGTACTCGGAACACAATCAATGTCAATGATAATTAGGAAATGGAATGTTCTACTGCAAACGTGAGAGTTCCACTTCAAATAAAACAGCGCGTGTGTTCAGTTGTTGATCAAATCTAGATCGGTAGAAAGAACTATGAAACAATAACAATAATAAAAACGTATGAAAACAAAATCAATACAGTGTAAAATCAATAGAACTTTTAATCAATAACGCTAGAAAATCAAATAAAAATATAAACAAGGGGGACTACCCTTATCAACCGGTGACATCATACTAGTATTTACAAAGCGTTACCAATTCACAGAGTAATCGTTCGTTCATATACACGCGAAAACGATTTAAATTTAAAGTAATATTTTTTTAATTCTTAATCGAATGTCACCCCCAATAAACAATAACTGCCAATTTAAATGGATGACAATTACTCGGGCTGGTGTCAATGAAAGAACCCCTAGTTACGTGTCATAAAATAACTTACAGACGGTGATTGAAAGGTCTGTATTTTGATCACGATTGCAATAAGCGACCTCGCGGCAGCGATGAATGATTGATGACACGTTGTTAATTGTAATTTTAGTTGACCAGATAACACTTGGATATCTTCTGTATTACACAGGATTAACATTTTTTTTCGAATACTGATTTTACTATTCGATGATCGGACGTTTGAGCGAGTATTCGAGTACTCGGGTACTCGTTGCCATCCCTAATTTTTATAACTATTCTTTTCATAATTGACAATAAAAAGGAAATCATTTTAGTACCCTTTTAACGAGTTTTCTCTCGTTAAGAGCTGAATGTCCCTACTTTTTGTTTTCAAGCTCCTTCATAGTGTTGATTTGAGGTGCCATATAGGTCACAAACCACTAAATAAATTTGTTCTTTAGCTCAATGTAAAGTTACACTAGTCAGTCCCAGGTTGATACATGTTAAAAACTATGGCCAGGTGGCAGACATATATCAATGAAAAGAAGGGGCTTCCAGCTTTAAGAAAATACAAAAAAAACAGGGGGTCACGTATCATATAAGAAAAATTTTGTCCGTCCAATGCGGTGAACATATTTTTACAGGCGCGCGGACCGACCAAATCCGGGTTTTACCCTACCCTACTTTCGCTTTGGTATTTCGGCCAAAATCTCAAAATAAGTAAAATAAAACAGTTTCAATACATCACATACATGTATACAATGCCTGTTAACCCAATTAGATAATTCCAGTTCTACCTTGTCAAATCATACTACCATTTAAACACAATCACAAGTTTATTTAGGGACTATTTGAGTGTATCCTATTTTGGTTCGCGGAGGGATTTAGTGGTTTTTAACCTTAAGACAACCCTTTTCCCCCATTTTGATTGATTTAAACACTTATTTGACAACTACTATGTATATACAACTCCAAATGATGACTTTCCAGACTGAAATGACATGATTTCTCAAAATTTTTACAAAAGAAAGTAAGCGCCTTTAACGCAATTTCTTGGATTCTGCTGGCCATATTGTATGAATACTGGCAAATTAAACAGTTGCAGTTTTGTATAAACCTTACATTGGGCAATTATTTTATGTTGGGTGTTTAATTATGTGACTATTCCTCATATAAATACACAATAACCAAGGTCTGATACCTAAATAAGGTCAAAATTGGTATGAAAATGTCATTTTGTGGAGGAAAAATCTTAATTTTTTTCTTAAATTTTCACCCCAAAACACATTTTTTTCACATTTTGAGACAAATTTCACTGAAAAATGGAATAAAACCCACAGAAAAATGTATTTCTAAACATTTAAAGTCAAAATATTGAAAATATACATTTTAATTTTTTGGGTCATTTCTTAAGGTCACAAACCACTAAATAAATTTGTTCTTTAGCTCAATGTAAAGTTACACTAGTCAGTCCCAGGTTGATACATGTTAAAGTCTATGGCCAGGTGGCAGACATATATCAATGAAAAGAAGGGGCTTCCAGCTTTAAGAAAATACAAAAAAAACAGGGGGTCACGTATCATATAAGAAAATTTTGTCCGTCCAATGCGGTGAACATATTTTTACAGGCGCGCGGACCGACCAAATCCGGGTTTTACCCTACCCTACTTTCGCTTTGGTACTTTGGCCAAAATCTCAAAATAAGTAAAATAAAACAGTTTCAATACATCACATACATGTATACAATGCCTGTAAACCCAATTAGATGATTCCAGTTCCACCTTGTCAAATCATACTACCATTTAAACACAATCACAAGTTTATTTAGGGACTATTTGAGTGTATCCTATTTTGGTTCGCGGAGGGATTTAGTGGTTTGTAACCTTTCAGCACCACGGGAAATATCCTGACAGTCTGATGCTTATAACCAAGATTTCAAGTTTAAATAAGGCTTGAATCGATCTTAAGTTCACATAATGCGCATATCAGGTCCACACTCGGTCGTATGGTATTCGTCAGACAGCCAAAGCCACATAACATTTATAATTCAAGTTAAGCTTTGCTTGGGTGGTTAGAAATATCACGTCGAACATAATTCTATCCTATTGCGTAATTAATGTTATTCTTTAGGACGAGAAACCACGTACATGCATCAATGTAGCGGGCTCTTATAATTGCTTTTGAAATTGACTTTCACTTTCATGGGTCACTGTGTTATCTATATCATAATTTATTTTAAACTCGTAATAATGGTATGAAAATCATACAACTCGTTGTGTATAGACTGAAGATTATTAATCCGAAAATAAATAAGCATAGATTGACGTGTTCATCACTAAAACCGATATTTCATATGTGAAGGGTTTTTAAAGCGGTTGTGAGTATGAACAGACTATCATATGGCGTTATTTCCCTAAGAGAGCATGGCCCTGTCTCGTCAAGTCACTATCAACCGACCATCATATGACGTTACTTCAATAGAATAGCATGGCTCTGTCTCGTCAAGTCACTATGAAACGACCATCATATGACGTTATTTCACTAGGATAGCATGGTCATTTCTCGTGTAGTCACTATGAACCGACCATCATATGACATTATTGCACTAGGATAGCATGGTCATTTCACGTGTAGTCACTATGAACCGACCATCATATGGCGTTATTGCACTAGGATAGCATGGCCATGTCTCGTGTAGTCACTATGAACCGACAATCATATGGCGTTATTGCACTAGGATAGCATGGCCATGCATCGTGTAGTCACTATGAACCGACCATCATGTGACATAATTGCACTAGGATAGCATGGCCATGTCTCGTGTAGTCACTATGAACCGACCATCATGTGACATTATTGCACTAGGATAGCATGGCCATGTCTCGTGTAGTCACTATGAACCGACCATCATGTGACATTATTGCACTAGGATAGCATGGTCATGTCTCGTGTAGTCACTATGAACCGACTATCATGTGACATTATTGCACTAGGATAGCATGGTCATGTCGCGTGTAGTCACTATGAACCGACCATCATGTGACATTATTGCACTAGGATAGCATGGTCATGTCTCGTGTAGTCACTATGAACCGACCATCATGTGACATTATTGCACTAGGATAGCATGGCCATGTCTCGTGTAGTCACTATGAACCGACCATCATGTGACATTATTGCACTAGGAGAGCATGGCCATGTCTCGTGTAGTAACTATGAACCGACCATCATGTGACATTATTGCACTAGGATAGCATGGTTATGTCTCGTGTAGTCACTATGAACCGACCATCATATGACATTATTGCACTAGGATAGCATGGCCATGTCTCGTGTAGTCACTATGAACCGACCATCATGTGACATTATTGCACTAGGATAGCATGGCCATTTCTCGTGTAGTCACTATGAACCGACCATCATGTGACATTATTGCACTAGAATAGCATGGCCATGTCTCGTGTAGTCACTATGAACCGACCATCATGAGACATTATTGCACTAGGATAGCATGGTCATGTCTCGTGTAGTCACTATGAACCGACCATCATGTGACATAATTGCACTAGGATAGCATGGCCATGTCTCGTGTAGTCACTATGAACCGACCATCATGTGACATTATTGCACTAGGAGAGCATGGCCATGTCTCGTGTAGTAACTATGAACCGACCATCATGTGACATTATTGCACTAGGATAGCATGGTTATGTCTCGTGTAGTCACTATGAACCGACCATCATATGACATTATTGCACTAGGATAGCATGGCCATGTCTCGTGTAGTCACTATGAACCGACCATCATGTGACATTATTGCACTAGGATAGCATGGCCATTTCTCGTGTATTCACTATGAACCGACCATCATGTGACATTATTGCACTAGGATAGCATGGCCATGTCTCGTGTAGTCACTATGAACCGACCATCATGTCACATTATTGCACTAGGATAGCATGGCCATATCTCGTGTAGTCACTATGAACCGACCATCGTGTGACATTATTGCACTAGGATAGCATGGCCATGTCTCGTGTAGTCACTATGAACCGACCATCATGTGACATTATTGCACTAGGATAGCATGGTCATGTCTCGTGTAGTCACTATGAACCGACCATCATATGGCGTTATTGCACTAGGATAGCATGGCCATGTCTCGTGTAGTCACTATGAACCGACATTCATATGACATTATTGCACTAGGATAGCATGGCTATGTCTCGTGTAGTCACTATGAATCGACCATCATGTGACATTATTGCACTAGGATAGCATGGCCATCTCTCGTGTAGTCACTATGAACCGACCATCATATGACATTATTGCACTAGGATAGCATGGCCATGTCTCGTGTATTCACTATGAACCGACCATCATGTGACATTATTGCACTAGGATAGCATGGTCATGTCTCGTGTAGTCACTATGAACCGACCATCTTATGGCGTTATTTCACTAGGATAGCCTGGTCATGACTCGAATGGTCACTATGAACCGACCATCATATGACGTTATTTCACTCGGATAGCATGGCCATGACTCGAATGGTCACTATGAACCGACCATCATATGACGTTATTTCACTAGGATAGCCTGGCCATGTATCATGTGGTCACTATGAACCGAATATCGTTTGACGTTATTTCACTAGGACAGCATGACCATGTCTCATGATGTCGCTATGAACCGACCATCTTTTGACATTATCTTATTATGATACCCTGACCATGTCTCGTGTGGTCACTATGAACCGACTATCGTTTGACGTTATTTCACTAGGATA
This sequence comes from Spisula subtruncata, assembly GCA_963678985.1. Taxonomy (NCBI): domain Eukaryota; kingdom Metazoa; phylum Mollusca; class Bivalvia; order Venerida; family Mactridae; genus Spisula; species Spisula subtruncata. The sequence goes on from OY787661.1 coordinate 26,583,050, forward strand.
GCATGATTATGTCTCGTGTAGTCACTATGAACCGACTATCGTTTGACGTTATTTCACTAGGATAGCATGATTATGTCTCTTGTAGTCACTATGAATCGACTATCATTTGACTTTATTTTACTAAGATAGCATGACCATGTCTCATGTAGTCACTATGAACCGATAATCGTATGACGTTATTTCACTAGGATAGCCTGGCCATGTCTCGAGTGGTAACTATGAATTGACTATCGTATGACGTTATTTCACTAGGATAGCCTGGCCATGTCTCATGATGTCGCTATAAACCGACCATGGACTTGGATAGCATGATTATGTCTCGTGTGGTCACTATGAACCGACTATCGAATGACCCAATTTCACTAGGACAGCATGAGTATGTATCTTGTAGTCACTATGAACCGACTATCGTTTAACGTTATTTCACTAGGACAGCCTGGCCATGTCTCGTGTAGTCACTATGAACCGACTATCGTTTGACGCTATTACACTATGATAGCCTGGCCATGTCTCGTGTAGTCACTATAAACCAACTATGGTGTGACGCTATTTCACTAGGATAGCATGATTATGTCTCGTGTAGTCACTATGAACCGACTATCGTTTGACGTTATTTCACTAGGATAGCCTGGACATGTCTCGTGTAGTCACTATGAACCGACTATCGTTTGACTTTATTTTACTAGGATAGCATGACCATGTCTCATGTAGTCACTATGAACCGATAATCGTATGACGTTATTTCACTAGGATAGCCTGGCCATGTCTCGAGTGGTAACTATGAATTGACTATCGTATGACGTTATTTCACTAGGATAGCCTGGCCATGTCTCATGATGTCGCTATGAACCGACCATCGTTTGACTTTATTTCACTTTGATAGCATGATCAGGTCTCGTGTGGTCACTATGAACCGACTATCGTTTGACTTTATTTCACTATGATAGCCCGGCCATATCTCGTGTAGTCACTATGAACCGTCTATCGGATGACTTTATTTCACTAGGATAGCATGACCATGTCTCGTGTAGTCACTATGAACCGACAATCGTTTGAGTTTATTTCACTATGATAGCCTGGTCGTGTATCGTGCAGTCACTATGAACCGTCTATCGGATGACTTTATTTCACTTTGATAGCATGATCAGGTCTCGTGTAGTCATTATGAACCGACCATCATATGGCGTTATTTCATTATGATAGCCTGGCCATGTCTCGTGTAGTCACTATGAACCGACTTTCGTATGACATTATTTCACTTGGATAGCATGATTATGTCTCGTGTGGTCACTATGAACCGACTATCGAATGACCCAATTTCACTAGGACAGCATGAGTATGTATCTTGTAGTCACTATGAACCGACTATCGTTTAACGTTATTTCACTAGGACAGCCTGGCCATGTCTCGTGTAGTCACTATGAACCGACTATCGTTTGACGCTATTTCACTATGATAGCCTGGCCATGTCTCGAGTAGTCACTATAAACCAACTATGGTGTGACGCTATTTCACTAGGATAGCATGATTATGTTTCGTGTAGTCACTATGAACCGACTATCGTTTGACGTTATTTCACTAGGATAGCCTGGACATGTCTCGTGTAGTCACTATGAACCGACTATCGTTTGACGTTATTTCACTATGATAGCCTGGCCATGTCTCGTGTAGTCACTATAAACCGAATATCGTTTGACGTTTTTTCACTATGATCGCCTGGCCATGTCTCGTGTAGTCACTATGAACTGAATATCGTTTGACGTTATTTCACTAGGACAGCATGACCATGTCTCATGATGTCGCTATGAACCGACCATCGTTTGACGTTATCTTATTATGATACCCTGACCATGTATCGTGTGGTCACTATGAACCGACTATCGTTTGACCTTAGTTCACTAGGATAGCATGATTATGTCTCGTGTAGTCACTCACTATGAACCGATTATCGTTTGACGTTATTTCACTAGGATAGCATGATTATGTCTCGTGTAGTCACTATGAACCGACTATCGTTTGACGTTATTACACTAGGATAGCATGATTATGTCTCTTGTAGTCACTATGAATCGACTATCGTTTGACTTTATTTTACTAGGATAGCATGACCATGTCTCATGTAGTCACTATGAACCGATAATCGTATGACGTTATTTCACTAGGATAGCCTGGCCATGTCTCGAATGGTAACTATGAATTGACTATCGTATGACGTTATTTCACTAGGATAGCCTGGCCATGTCTCATGATGTCGCTATGAACCGACCATCGTTTGACTTTATTTCACTTTGATAGCATTATCAGGTCTCGTGTGGTCACTATGAACCGACTATCGTTTGACGTTATTTCACTCTGATAGCCCGGCCATATCTCGTGTAGTCACAATGAACCGAATATCGTATGACGTTATTGCACTATGATAGCCTGGTCGTGTATCGTGCAGTCACTATGAACCGTCTATCGGATGACTTTATTTCACTAGGATAGCATGAACATGTCTCGTGTAGTCACTATGAACCGACAATCGTTTGAGTTTATTTCACTATGATAGCCTGGTCGTGTATCGTGCAGTCACTATGGACCGTCTATCGGATGACTTTATTTCACTTTGATAGCATGATCAGGTCTCGTGTAGTCATTATGAACCGACCATCATATGGCGTTATTTCATTATGATAGCCTGGCCATGTCTCGTGTAGTCACTATGAACCGACTATCGTATGATATTATTTCACTTGGATAGCATGATTATGTCTCGTGTGGTCACTATGAACCGACTATCGAATGACCCAATTTCACTAGGACAGCATGATTATGTATCTTGTAGTCACTATGAACCGACTATCGTTTAACGTTATTTCACTAGGACAGCCTGGCCATGTCTCGTGTAGTCACTATGAACCGACTATCGTTTGACGCTATTACACTATGATAGCCTGGCCATGTCTCGTGTAGGCACTATAAACCAAATATGGTTTGACGTTATTTCACTAGGATAGCATGATTATGTCTCGTGTAGTCACTATGAACCGACTATCGTTTGACGTTATTTCACTAGGATAGCCTGGACATGTCTCGTGTAGTCACTATGAACCGACTATCGTTTGACGTTATTTCACTAGAATAACCTGGCCATGTCTCGTGTAGTCACTATGAACCGAATATCGTTTGACGTTTTTTCACTATGATACCCTGGCCATGTCTCGTGTAGTCACTATGAACCGACTATCGTTTGACGTTATTTCATTATGATAGCCTGGCTATGTCTCGTGTTGTCACTATGAACAGACTATCGTTTGACGTTATTTCATTATGATAGCCTGGCTATGTCTCGTGTTGTCACTATAAACCGACTATCGTTTGATGTTATTTCACTAGGATAGCATTATTATGTCTCTTGTAGTCACTATGAACCGATCATCGTTTCACGTTAATTCACTAGGATGCCATGATTATGTCTCTTGTAGTCACTACGAACCGTCAATCGGATGACTTTATTTCACTTTGATAGCATGACCATGTCTCGTGTAGTCACTAAGAATCGACCATCATACGGCGTTATTTCTTTATGATAACCTGGCCATGTCTCGTGTAGTCACTATGAACCGACTATCGTTTGACGTTATTTCATTATGATAGCCTGGCTATGTCTCGTGTTGTCACTATGAACAGACTATCGTTTGACGTTATTTCATTATGATAGCCTGGCTATGTCTCGTGTTGTCACTATAAACCGACTATCGTTTGATGTTATTTCACTAGGATAGCATTATTATGTCTCGTGTAGTCACTATGAACCGATCATCGTTTCACGTTATTTCACTAGGATGCCATGATTATGTCTCTTGTAGTCACTACGAACCGTCAATCGGATGACTTTATTTCACTTTGATAGCATGACCATGTCTCGTGTAGTCACTAAGAATCGACCATCATACGGCGTTATTTCTTTATGATAACCTGGCCATGTCTCGTGTAGTCACTATGAACCGACTATCGTTTGACGTTATTTCATTATTATAGCATGGCCATGTATCGTGTTCTCACTATAAACCGACTATCGTTTGACGTTATTTCACTAGGATAGCATGATTATGTCTCTTGTAGTCACTATGAACCGACTATCGTTTGACGTTATTTCACTAGGATAGCATGATTATGTCTCTTGTAGTCACTATGAACCGACTATCGTTTGACGTTATTTCACTAGGATAGCATGATTACGTCTCGTGTAGTCACTATGAACCAACTATCGTTTGACGCTATTTCACTAGGATAGCATGACAATGTCTCCTATAGTCACTATGAACCAACTATGGTGTGACGCTATTTCACTAGGATAGCATGATTATGTCTCTTGTAGTCACTATGAACCGACTATCGTTTGACGTTATTTCACTAGGATAGCATGATTACGTCTCGTGTAGTCACTATGAACCAACTATCGTTTGACGCTATTTCACTAGGATAGCATGACCATGTCTCCTATAGTCACTATGAACCGACTATCGTTTGACGTTATTTCACTAGGATAGTATGATTACGTCTCGTGTTGTCACTATAAACCGACTATCGTTTGACGTTATTTCACTAGGATAGCATGATTATGTCTCTTGTAGTCACTATGAACCAACTATCGTTTGACGCTATTTCACTAGGATAGCATGACCTCCTATAGTCACTATGAACCGACTATCGTTTGACGTTATTTCACTAGGATAGCATGATTACGTCTCGTGTAGTCACTATGAACCGACTATCGTTTGACGTTATTTCATTATGATAGCCTGGCCATGTCTCGTGTAGTCACTATGAACCGACTATCGTTTGAAGTTATTTCACTAGGATAGCATGATTATGTCTCTTGTAGTCACTATGAACCGACCATCGTTTGACGTTATTTCACTAGGATATCATGATTATGTCTCTTGTAGTCACTATGAACCGTCAATCGGATGACTTGATTTAACTTTGATAGCATGACCATGTCTCGTGTAGTCACTATGAACCGACTATCGTTTGACGTTATTTCATTATGATAGCCTGGCCATGTCTCGTGTAGTCACTATAAACCGACTATCTTTTGACATTATTTCATTATTATAGCATGGCCATGTCTCGTGTAGTCACTATGAACCGACTATCGTCTAACGTTTTTTAACTATGATAGCCTGGCCATGTATCGTGTTGTTACTATAAACCGACTATCGTTTGACGTTATTTCACTAGGATAGCATGATTATGTCTCTTGTAGTCACTATGAACCAACTATCGTTTGACGCTATTTCACTAGGATAGCATGACCATGTCTCCTATAGTCACTACGAACCGACTATCGTTTGACGTTATTTCACTAGGATAGCATGATTATGTCTGGTGTAGTCACTATGAACCGACTATCGTTTGACGTTATTTCACTAGGATAGCATGATTATGTCTCGTGTAGTCACTATGAACCAACTATCGTTTGACGTTATTTCACTAGAATAACCTGGCCATGTCTTGTGTAGTCACTATGAACCGAATATCGTTGGACGTTTTTTCATTATGATAGCATGGCCATGTACGTACTGTGCAGTCACTATGAACCAATTATCGTTTGACGTTATTTTACTGGAATAGCCTGATCATCGTGTGTTGTGTAGTCAAATGATTTTCAAGTGAATTGAATGATAAATAAAAAAATATAACTTTTTCCTTGCGCCTACAAGATGCCGAACGACGTCAAATTAGTCGACGGGTATTCCGACAAAGGATTCCTTTTAAATATACTCGTATTTTTGCTTGAGTAAGAATATAGATTCCATCAAAAAGCCCATAAAGTCTTTTGTATGCAGTACCTTCGGACCGGGAAAATAGTTCGAGCCATCTACCGGTTCGAGGCATCGATGGTACGAGTCTATATGCACTGTATATGTATAAGTTCGGATGTTTCTCGGTACGTGTACCTGTCAATCGAGTGTAATTGTCGTATTTTGAGTGTTTGTTCATGTTTCATATTTAATGCATATTTAAAGCATTTGTGTCAAATTGTTAAATATTATGCATAATCAATACAATACAATACAATACAATACAAAGTTTATTCGGGCATAAAAAAGCATTTCGCGTATTTATAGCCAACATATATACATTTACATAATACTTTTTACTTTTATTCCTCCAATTCTGAAGAGCATTTTACATTTATATATAAACATATACATGCATGTACAATAATACAATATAAATTACAAAATCAACATATTATGATTTAACTATATACGTGTTTGACAAATATGAAAAATCAACCACAAAATATTTACACTATTTTAAGATATGTAGAGATGTCACCTTACCGCCATATCATATGTGTATGTATCAAGTAAGGCAAGCATCACATATCAGAAACCGTCAAACGCATTAGTAACTTACTGTACCACTGGGTATTCAGCCTTGTCCGAAATCGAAATACAAGGAAGAATGAATGGTAGTTATGATGATAAAGACATATATAAGACATTACATATAAACAATATTAACTATCAATTCTGTGTGTAACATAGAAGGTAGACAAAGCAGGTTCAAACTGCATTAATGAACAGTCGTTGATGTTATGATGAATTGACACAACGTCTGCCAAACCTATCAAAGATCACACATACGACAAAGGGCTTTCAGGACGGTAATATTAATGTCTGTCTCATTTTGTCCAATTGCCATGGACACATAAAGTACATGTATATAGGTTTACAGAGAAGTTCATGAAAGTTCAAAAATAAGAAAAATCAAATGTGTGATTAGTTCAAAGTCAGAAATTTTTCATGAACAGGATGATGACATGTATGTGTGGAATAAAAATCATTAGAATCCATGACTATGCCTGGCCAAGTTTTTTTGGTGGTTACAGAGAATCGCTCTTAAATAAAATGTCAAGGGTTCGTGTTTCTGATTTTGAAAGCTATATATAAGTATTTTGCTACATTGTTTAAGATTTTGCTAGAGTTTGAGTTCATTAGATTGGTAAATTTTTGCAAGGTCGGCCAATGACAGAAATAAGATGTAAAGTGTTTTCATCTTAAGTTGTTATCTTTTGGACATACTAAAAGAAAGTGATATTCGTTTTCAATTACATGCATATTACAGGTTTGACAGTATCTATCTGTTCTTGGTATATTTGTATGCCTACCTCTTTCGATGGCCAGGTCATGTGACGAGAGTCTAAATTTTGAAAGTGCAATTTTGTATTTATCAATATTTACGCATGTAAGATATTTTTCTAGGGTTACTGTTTCTTTAAATCTACAGTATGTTGATAATCTATTTGAGTTGTTTATATGATGGTGCCAGTTTTGGTAGTACATGTATGTGTCAATTATTCTTAGTTTTATTATATTTACGTATAATTTATTTTGCTGTTTCCATAACTCTGACACTCCTATTTCATCTAGAATACGTTTTATCTGACTAGCCCAATTTAGCGTATTTTATGTTTTTCCGTTTTCTATGTCCCTTTTTAAAACAGTATACATCAATTTTATCAATGAGTCATTCTTAGATTTTAATATTTTTATCCAAAATTTTATCATGAGGAGTTTTCTATGTATATATAATGGGTATCTACCCAATAGTTGATATCCGGAACTCTGTGCAAGATGGTTTTCCCCTTAATTTACGTGTAGGTACAAACAAAACTGGCCTTGTTAGACTGGTTTTGTATTCATATGCAAACACAACTGACCCCCACTCTATTGTCCAGATATGAATATTCAAGCATCGAAAGGATTATAACGGTAAGACTTTATTTGTACCTACAGATTAGTGGAGATCCGGAGTAGGTCTATTCCCCGTATAAACCATCATGGTTTGTACTCTTTTGTACACAAAAAATACTTTCCTTAGGAATTTACAATGTATAGTTTCAATGTTTTTACATTCGTGATATCCAAATATTTCTGCAACATAGTTTATTTATTTAATATTGGGTTAACTAAGCTGTCGAAGAGCTTACATATTTACAACCCTTCGAAATTCCTTACCTACTCACTTGGAACAGTACACGAGTTTATCGTGCATAACTTGTGGACCTATACATGGTAGTATTGTTTACTAATATATTGAATCCATGTCTGTATGCTAAATGTATTATCGGCGCATGAAAACGGAGATTCAGCAACATGTAAATGAGTTTATGACATGTCCATCATGTTGTCCAATGAAATGGGTTGTATTATCGTGTGTTCGGAATAGCTAACATGGAAGCCAAGTGTCAATTTCTTGGATGGAAAATAATAAAATGACCTCACTAGCGTTCGTGTTATTTTTCAAAGGTAAGCATTTGATCAGAGTTTTAAAAGTTGTGTGCGTATCTACCCATGTCCTTGTTTTCTTTGTCACTTCCGCATGAATTGCCATATAGAGTGGTAAGCGGCGACTAAGCGCCTGTGCATCAATTTGTCGAGATTTTCAAAAGCGGTATATTTTCGATGTGTTTTGCTTTATAACGTCTCGATTATGAACCAGTTTGACAAAAACCTGATTATAACTTATAGAAAAAAGTATAAGTTAGCTTATGAATAAAGCAGTAGGTGGTTATCATCTATTTCGCAAACGTCTCAGGGCTTTTTGTAAACTTGGTCTCGACAAGAGTTCTGTCCCTGTTATCCTAAACAGTGAATGGGGTGGAAGACGTTACAGAATCCTATGTATGATTGTAGATCATAGAGTAACGACTGTAAAGCGTGCGGTGTATGGGCGAAAATAACCGCGTCATCAGCGAATAACAATATACAAAGTTTTGCATTGTCAAGCGTAAATATATCATCTATATTTGTATTCATATTTGTTTCTATGTCATTTATAAATAATAAGAATAGTATTGTAGAACAAGGATCACCTTGTTTTACACCTATGTTTGATTAAAAAAAACGATGATAAATCCGATTTATATCTAACACATGCTTTAATTGTATTGTACATGCTTTTTAAACTTTTAACAATTTTCGATGAAACATTTTCATTTATTAATTTGGTGAATAAGAAATTGCGGTCAATTTTGTCAATTACTTTTTCAAAATCTACAAATGCGCAATATAACTTTTTCTTATTTGCTAAAGTTTTTGCTATTATTGAATGAAGGACAAATATGCAGTCGATAGTTGATTTGCCTTTTGAAATCCGAACTGGGTTTCAGAAATGTTTTCATATTTGTGGCTCCATAGTGTCAATCTATTTAAAATTATTTGGGAGTATATTTTTTATAATATATTTATGAGTGTTATACCTCTGTAGTTTTTAGCATCTTCTATATCACCACCTTAAAATATCGGGCATATGATGCCTTCATCGAAACAACGTGGGTATTCACCCTTTGATAGTAATCGGTTGAACAGTTTTAGGATAAATTCTGCAGTTTCATTGAAAGCGATTTTATAAATTTCTGCACATAAGTTATCCAGTCCTTTACTTTTGTTATTGTTTTGTGAAAATACAGCACCCCTCAATTCTGAGAGTGTGATGTCATGATCAAGATCTTCGTCATACATAGTTTAATTTAAGTTTTCGTCATTATCATTTTCATGGTTTATGTTTAAGTTGTTATCAGTGCTATACAAATTTTGGAAATTGGTCATTAGATCATCAATTTTCAAATTTTCTGCATGATTCTGTGGTTTTGAGTATTGCTGTTTTACTCTTTTCCAGAATTGTTTTGGATTGTATTTACTGAGTCTTGTTAACTCTTTTTTTCTTTTTTTAAATATTTCTTTTTATTGATACGTTTTATCTTGTTATAAGCAGTTTTATTTCTTTAAAAGTCAATGCGCAATTCTTGATTATATTTATCTCGGTTAAACACGTTTCTAGCACGTGTAAACTATAAACGTATAATCATAATAAAACATGATATTGTTTGACAAAATTGACTTGAAATCGTCGGTTAGCTCTTCAAACATTCACTTGTGTTAACCAAGTTCCCTGTTCTATTAATCGCTCTGGGTGGTAGCGTGTTTATTCAATGTTAACTAGCGGTTCATATATCAAGTTTGTCAATCATTAATGAAATGGTAGTGAAAACAGAAACATACATTTGAGTTATTATTTTATTTCAATATATAAAGCTAGCAAAGTTTGTTTGAAAGAATGCAAAAACTTAAATTAATGAAAAATTAATCAGTTATACAATTTCCTTCATTAAGTAATTAACGGACCTATAAATGTTAAGTTTTTTTCACAAACATGTACAACTATACAGCCGTAAACAATACAATAATTGCCGCAAGGTGTTCATAACACCTTTCACCGACTTCCCATGGACAAACAATGGATTTCAACAATCAATGGAAGGTGCGAAAATTTGCATTGTTCGAGTCATCTACTGGTAAATCATAGCAAGCCCTCGTACTGTTCGAGTCATTTATGGTTTTTTCTATATGAATAAAGAATGGATTTTGACGGGACCGGAGAACGAGTTCGAGGCATCTGGGGTGTTCGAGGCAAGTACTGTTCAAGGCATCGAAGTTCGACTGTATACACAACTTAAAATTTAATATTAATATAATTTGGTGCGAAATCTTATCCATCGTTCTTATTACTGACACTGGCGTGTTTAACAAAATACTGTTCGACGTCAAAAACGTTACACTAGCATGCCTCACCTTTTGACGTTACGCCACTGTTCCGTGTAATTGTGATGTGTGGTGTTTTTTACGTTGTCTCAATTTCCTTTGTTCGGCTGATACTGTATTTTCTTCCTACATTTTCAGTCGAAATCGAGCCAGTAGAGTTGTGTTCTTTCATTGGTGTCATATCACGGTAGGGCTTTGTCAACTGCCTTAACGCCAGTTTCTAGAATATATGCACTTAAAGGGACTGCGTCACGTTTCAGCGTATAGCAAAAATAAAATAAAATTGTCAAATAATATTCACAAAATTTTGTCATAGATGCCTGTATATCCCATAAACAAGCACACTGATTTAAAATATAACTTGTGAAACATCAGGATTTTGTTTTTATTAAGGTATTTTTTAATTTTTAACTGCTCTCATTTTAATTGTCTGAAATTTACTCGCATGTGATGAAAACGAATCTAAAAACAACCCAAATACTTCATATATGTTTAGAAAGAAGTTTGTTTATGTTACTGACCGTTCTAGTGAATAATATTACTCACAAATCATGCTGAAAGGAAAAATTACGCTGTTTTTAAAAGGAAAAACACACTGGTGTGCGCGATGTTGAAAGTGGTTAAAGTCGATTATATGTCTGTACGTTGTGAAGATTTTAAGTTACAATTGGTAATGTGCGACTAGTAAAATACTACATGCGTACATTGTTTGAATGCCACTGTCGTCTGACATTTATTAACACTTCATACATACAATAGGAAAGGAACTGATTTAGAATTCTATAGCGGATTCATTATCATATTTGAAGCAATTACTGTTTCTCTTACTATGATGGATCTTAAGCTACCTCACGCAGTCTGATTCAATTATGTAAACATGATTAATAGCATAGCAAAGACACACTTGTATACGTAGACGGTACAATAATCTAATTTTCTAATTATTCAAACCACATTTGGAGACTGTCAGTATCAATCCAGACATGAATAAAATCGCATCGCCACGTGCTGCTACAGACGTTTGTGTTCAGTTGACAATCTAATGACAAGCAAGTAACATTGAACACATTTTAGCAAAACCGTCTTTATAAGGACACGCAAGTAAGAACAACATTTTGCCAGACTGTTTTTATAAAGACACGTACTAACACTGAAGAAGATTGAGCAAGGGTGTCTTTAAAGGGACACTCACGTAATGCTGATTCTTAGGTCCAACTGAAGAATTTCTCATCGGCGATGTGGAATTCAAAATAGTTTTTTTTTCGATGGCCCCCGATACTTATCCGAAGCTTCTAATCAATATCGGGAGTACATCCCCGAAGAGGTCTGACCGAAATATACCCTCGGGAAAACATTGGGAGTTTTCTCGATGCCTACCGATTTCCCAAACTTATCCTCGATGAATATCGACGACTATGCCGGGATTAAATCCAGTGACCGCGAATGTTTCGCCGAAGCATCCCCGAAGATGAGCAAAACATCGCCGATGTTTTGGGGAATCGATGACGCCTAGTCTTGATTGCCTCCCCTGTATCACCACGGTACTAAAACGTTATAGTACCACAGGGAACCGGATTACGGTGATTACGTTTTCCCCCGATGCTTTGGGTGCTTCAGTGATGCCTCCCGATATATTCCCGAACATCGGGGATGCCTCCCAGAGATATTCCCGATATGAACTTGTAAGTAAATCGGGAAAAATTTGCCGATGCATCGGGAGCTCCCCTCAGGCATCGTGGAACCATCTACTGTACATCGGTAGTACTCGCCGATGCAATTGAACCGACGCATAAGATACAACATTGCTTCTTCATAGTGAAACAATTTTCCACATAAACTGCTGTTTATGTTGCATTTACAAACTCCAAGAGCTTTGGCTGCGATGCATGTTTTTTTTTTTTTTTCAGAGTAGGGACATCGCATTTTCCCGGAACTATGCATTCAACAATTTTCAGCAATAGTTATACTGATATTTTTATGGGTACTCCCATAAGTGGTACGTTTTGCTAATGGATTCATCAAGGACATCATAAAGCCAATAGAACGTTATATATATTGTAGGTTTTGGCAATGTTGAGAAATTTTCAGTCTTTGGTGCCATTTCACCATTACTGAAAACAGAACTCTGTTAACCTTTCTTACGACAAATATTACTAATTTTCTCCTTAAATGCAAATTAATAATTTACTTACGCTTTATTGATGCTTATAAAAGGGCCATTTTGTCTTTAAAAAATCATTTACTAAATTATTGTTTTAAGCTCAAATCTTAACACAACTGTGGGAATATCTAAACTATGACATTAAGTTCAAATAAAATGATGCTATGTTGTCATTCGGAAATGTTAGATGCATTATGTTATGTTTGAGTTAATTGGTAGCTGTTTGGATGGGCAAAATGTTGGCTAGTACGACGATTTCACCGACGTGCATTATATGGCGTGTGTGTCTTTGTGTCTCTGCAAAATAGCATCGAGGTTTAGCAAACGTGGAAAACTGGAACTATAATACGCCCCTGGTGTATCGATGAAACATAAAGACAAAATATTGACAATACTTCCACCCCATTTGTCTCTGTACAATCTTCAATAAAGCCATGCAACGTATTTTGCACAAGGTGTCTGCAATGATTAACGCAAAACAGTTTTTGATGGTTGCCGATATTTTTACCTTTACTTTTTCATGAGGTTAATGACCTTTTTGTTGACGTTTTCTAATGACATACGGCGCAGTAGCCGGAGGAGTATTTCCAGAGTTTTTTTGTAATATATCTTGTTAATATTTGTATTTTATTGTCTTTGTGCCATTCTCATATCCTTGACCAACACACCAGGGGCATATTCAACATTTCCTCACAGAAAGTCGTGTCTGTGACGACTTATGATACTACCAATGACCTCATGTCTAGTCTGATGTGATTTAATTATAACCCACCATAGTTTTTTATCCGTCTTTCACTTAGTCTTATGGTGATTGTTGGCTCTTTTCATCAGTACATTACTGTTCGACGATAAAGTAGGACACTTGGTAGTCAGACCCGAGACTACTAACAAGGCAGTAAAACATTTAGAGGTTATTGAATCATAGAACGTGACAGCCCTTCGGCATTGGTATATATTGTGTATTGTTACGCGGGACCGGAATGTGTATAAGGATGTACCATGAGCATCTATGTGCATGTCGCCCCGTGCATGCAGGATAAAGATATCTCACCCGAGGGCTCGGATTTTATATACGCATTAACCAGGGACGCGGCTTGCCGATTATTCAGTTATAGGCTTATCGCATCTTCCATAACTAAGTCCGCGAGTAATTTGTTTTAAAAATATCATCTTTCTTAATAGAAATGTTGTCAAATCAATATAAAATATATCAAAAAACCTTCTATAAAGATACGTGTTAATGCTCGTCCAGTTCATTATCCACAAAATGGACAGAAAACGACGCAACCCTTACCCATTTATAACATTATCTGATGAGAACACATTAACATTAGTGAAACGATTAATATGGTGAAACGTATAATGTGCAATGTCAAGGTGCACTGACAAACTATGTTGATGTCTTACATACCGTACTACAGATACAACTGTAATGCCATTCTTTTTTTCACTGCTTTAAGTTAATTAACTATCCGTTGTAAATGACATTAGTTATAAACGCGTCTCAAAATGGCTTTGCGATTTCTTGACATTTTGCTAAAAATAAGATAAGACAATTTTATTTTCATCAAACAGGCTACGGTCGCTACGTTTTTCTTTCAAATATACATATTTTGGAAGGGAGTACGTCGACGCTCGTCGCAACCCGGCCACGAGTGACACATGACAAATGAGTTGTACGTTAAAAATATCAATCACTGATAATAAACTTTAATCCTTCCCCAATAGATATGCCGTTCTGCGTACATTTTATCTGACCATTCAGAGTTTTAAAACGAACAAAATTGTTAACAAAATAGGCAGCTTTGTCGTAAGCTGTTCATGCAGCGACGTTAAGGGATACGAATCGTTTACAAACATACATAATATGCATTAATAGAGTTCTAAACAAAATGCCACTATTATTGTCATAAAGACATGATGTAGTGTGTATTCCAAAGTTCGTTTAAACGAAAGTGTCACAAAACAGAAAATAAAGGATAATAATTAAAGCGTCAATCATAATTTACTTCAGTCAACGAACGGCTCAGACCCGACTGTGAATAATTAGATTGATTTGATACAAGTCAGGGTCGTCAGAAATGAAAATCTGATCATTTAAAGTGAATATTGAACATGTAATTAGCGTGCGAAAATGCATCGTTAGTTGCAAAGTTTAACCGAAAATAATTGTATTTTTCCTGTTGAGTGCAGGAAGGTCTTGTATGTGCGTAGGTTCAATGAGACGACTGGGGAAAGGAAATACACAACTGTAGAACATGTTTTTGTTTGGAATGAATGTTAGATGTGGATGGATGTAGTTGAACATCATTTAGTCACAATCAGGGTGAACACCGTAATTACCGATAGTAAGCTTGAGAGCACCTTTGATTACCCATGTATGTGAACATGGCATTCCCCTATATCATACTTTCACCACTGGATTATAAATAAATACATTATTAACATGTATTGTTATCATGTTGGGAGTGTTACTTCTATTCTACATCATCTGATAAACCTAATATTGCATTAATGTAATAAATCATTTCTTTTTTAATGGCAAAGATTTGATCGCATCGGGAAGGACTGTAACTATCAATATTTAGACCAGATACCAAAACCACACTCTCCGTGGAATAGATAAATCCATGAGCAAATGGTGGGGATGAAAAGTGAATGCGACTTCATTTACTGTTCACACATTGCAGGCTTTATGTAAGACATTCCTGGTCACGTACTGTAGACACTTATAATGGTTTAGGATAGCCTCGGGATGTATTTTAGATTCCTACTAATTCTTCAATAATGAAAATAATGTCTGGTACGTAGCGTAGACTTTCACCTTCATTATGTTCTGTAATGTGAATAGGAAGAGTATTCTAGTATGTCTTCGTGAGAGCTTCATCAAGTAATTTATATCCTATCACGGGATTTACCTGCACGTGTGTAGACAGGTTAGATACTTATTAACCTGAACGAATGTAGACAAACCAGAAACTTATTTACCTGCACGTATATGTAGACAAACTAGAGACTTATTTACCTGCACGTATATGTAGACAAACTAGAGACTTATTTACCTGCACGTATATGTAGACAAACTAGAGACTTATTTACCTGCACGTTTATGTAGACAAACTAGAGACTTATTTACTTGTACGTATATGTAGACAAACTAGAGACTTATTTACCTGCACGTATATGTAGACAAACTAGAGACTTTTTTACCTGTACGTATATGTAGACAAACTAGAGACTTATTTACCTGCACGTATGTAGACAAACTAGAGGCTTATTTACCTGCACGTATGCAGACAATCTAGAGGCTTTTTCACCTGCACATACGTAGGGCGTTCCAAAAGTTCCAGGAAAAGTGCTCTATTGTATTTATCTTATGGTCAATATACTTCAAACTTTGCATTTACATAGAACAATTCATGATACATAGTGTTCTATGAATTGAACGCATGAGGATGTGCCGTACAAAATGACACGGCTGCCATAGTAACGTCAGTTATGGCTACCCGGGGCAATGTTATATTTGACCGTAGGTTATTAACATTTTCTGACAAAATCTAACTCAGTCAGTCATTGAACACACAAAATACACCTGCTACAATAACAACAATGCTTTATATTCTAAAAGATTGCCTCGCTTGAAGGTATGCACTTCCAAGGTCCATTCGCAAAGTATTCGAAAGTGTCACAAAATCAAACAGAAACGTCCAACGTAACGTCTAGCGTCTGATTCACGGCAGGTCGTACCTTCCTATTCTCATCTGCAGCAGTACCACAGACAGTCTGAAAGCGTTCATATTATGCATACATCCTACCCAAAGACAAACAACGCTCTAAACAAGCAGTGTTTATAAATTATATTGGTTCAAGTCTTAATTTTCCAGCCAAAAGACAAAAACTTGTCAAATTTCAATGATTTACTGACATTTGACGGGTGTTTCTAATACGGCGACAAATCAACCTGAACACAACAGTGAGTCTATTTAAACTATGGCATAAATTGACCAAAATGATGTTATACCGCCCTTCGCAAATGTTCCATGCAGTAATTTTAGGTCATTGGTAATTGGTAGCTGTTTGGTTGGGAGCAATGCATAGGTTAGTTTGGCGATTTCTACGACGTGACGTCAAAATTGCCCCGGGTAGCCATTACTGACGTTACTATGGCAGCAGTTCCATTTTATACAACACACCCTCATGTGTTTGATTCAGGGTATAATATGTATCATGACTTGTTCGATTTAAATGCAAAGTTTGAAGTAATTTGAACATACGATAAACATTATAGAGCACTTTTCCTGGAACTTTTGAAACGCCCCTCGTATATGTAGACAAACTAGAGGCTTACTTACCTGTACGTTTATGTAGACAAACTAGAGATTTATTTACCTGTACGTATGTAGACAAACTAAATACTTTTTTACCTGCACATATATGTAGACAAAGTATAGGCTTATTTATCTACACGTATGCAGACAAACTAGAGATTTATTTACCTGCACGTATGTAAACAAACTAGAGGCTTTTTTACCTGCAATTAAATATGTAGACAAACTATAGGCTTATTTACCTGCACGTATGTAGACAAACTAGAGGCTTATTTACCTGCACGTATATGTTGACAAACTAGATACCTATTTACCTGCATGTATATGAAGACAAACTAAAGGCTTATTTACCTGCACGTATATGTAGACACACTAGAGGTTTATATACCAGCACGTATATGTAGACCAACTAGAGGCTTATTTACCTGCACGTATGTAGACAAACTAAAGACTTATTTACCTGCACGTATATATACACAAAATAGAGGCTTATTTACCTGCACGTTTATGTAGACAAACTCGAGGTTTATTTACCTGCACGTATACGTAGACACACAAGATACTTATTTACCTGCACGTATATGTAGACACACTAGAGGTTTATTTACCTGTACGTAT
Source organism: Spisula subtruncata (assembly GCA_963678985.1). Taxonomy (NCBI): domain Eukaryota; kingdom Metazoa; phylum Mollusca; class Bivalvia; order Venerida; family Mactridae; genus Spisula; species Spisula subtruncata. The sequence continues at coordinate 26,600,761 of OY787661.1, forward strand.
ATGTAGACCAACTAGAGGCTTATTTACCTGCACGTATATGTAGACCAACTAGAGGCTTATTTACCTGCACGTTTATGTAGACAAACTAGAGCCTTATTTACCTACACGTATATGTAGACACACTAGAGGTTTATTTACCTGCACGTATAAGTAAGTAAGTAAGCAAAGTATTTATTAAAGTGACATGTGCAATATTACAAATATATACAAGATATTATATCACAAGATTACAGCACCCGGCCCAATGGGCCTACAAGTCACTGACAATTAAACATAATTACATATTTATACAAGAAATGGTATGAATGCAACATAAATGATGTAAATTATAAATATAATTACGTTATGAATTAACACTTTACAAATTTGATATACATATACATGAACATTTAAATATGCAATATAGTATATACAGGAACCAAATTCATTGGATTTAATAAGTCATGCATTTTTACTAATAATATTAAATCAGTGGTAATTATTATTATTTGTATACATTCGTACATGTACACTCATGGAATGTGAAGACAAATTATGCATTACAATGATAACAAATGTGTATTGATCAGAAAGGTAGTATTAAACATGCTTATCGGTTATACATATGCTCAGTACATTAAGAAACGCAACGTTTTCATCCTTGAATTTTTCTTACTTCCATTGTTCATACATTTTTTAATTTTGTGTAATACTATTGTATAATCGCGTAGAAACTTGGCTATTGTCCAAATTTTATCGATCGGGTTACGTAACTCCCGTGCGTCAACAAAATCACAAAACGCACGAATTCCACGTGCACCATTCACGCATGATCAGTTTTGGTGTAAATTGCTTTGAATCCTTTATAAGGTTTGTCAATGGAAAGAAAATCACAAAAGAAAAGTTCTAGGCTTCGGAATAAAAATGCCAGGATGGTCAGAACATGGGCGAAATCAGGCGATCGGGATGCCTATGACGGGGACGTCAAATGGGAGGTTCCACTTCCGCTAAATTGTAATGAACCAACAATGTTTCATCTGGAGACACTTTACCAGCACTTTGGCACCGTTTACACCCACCCATGTCTAGGTCATCCATGTGAAATAACTCTCCGACAGGAAAAATAACTTTGCATGTATCATCTCTATGCAAAGTTCACAACTAATTGATACACTGCTAAACAACTTGTTGGACGTCATGGATATGTAATCAATCAATAATTAATCAATATTTGAATTTTTCACTTAGAACAACGATTCTGAAAAATTACGATTTTACCAATTTGTGCTTCGTTACTTTTTAGCCGCACTATACACACAAGCTCTGTTCAATCGCATCGATAGCACTTTATAAAAACAATGTTACAGTTGCATTGTTCATGAAATACAATATCATCAAGTAAATGCAGTTTGATTGTCAATCATTAAAAGGTTGAAAAAGAGTTGACAGTAACCCCAGTGTTGCGTTTCTAGATGTACTCAGTATATAATGTTGTCTTTTCATATATGCTCTCACAAGATATTTTGCAGTCTTACGCGGATATTCAGCTATAAGCAGAGTACTTTTATTAGTGTCACTCATCACATTAAAGTCATTTTGTGAGTATAGTTCACTGAAAATATCACGCCGTATATTTGAGTAAAAAGTGCAATTAATAAGAAAATGAACCTCCGTTTCAGATTCACCTGAGTCACAAAACAAACATAGTCTTTACTCCGGTATTTCACCAATATATTGTCCTGTTTCTATCCTTAATGGGAGAATACAACATCTAAATTGGGCGAATAGTGATCGCTCGTTTCTCGCCAAGTTTAGTGTAGTGTATTTCTCTTGTTTAAACACATCTTTGAATGTTATAAAGTATCTCAGTTTCGAGACTTTTGTGACATTTTCTTTCCACAAACGGTTGTAGTACTGACTAATTGCTACTTTGATTGTCGGTAGACTTACAACTGCTTTATCAATGAAGTGATTTGATAGACCAAGTTTTGATAGTATATCCTTTACATCGCTAAACCAATTGTTTCGGCATACCTCGTAATCCGTATTGAAAACGATCTTAGTTAATCTGTTATTACTCATGTTTATTAATCGATTCCATTGTCGAATTATTGCAGTCCATCGTCTATATTGAACCGGAAGCCAGCCGATATCACTTGTTATTGCTAATACAGGTGCGAAGCGGTGTACTCCCAGAAAGTATCGTATTGCTCTATTTTGAACATTGTCTGTAGATTGGTATTTCCGGTAACCCCATACACCTGCACCATACTCTAAAACTGGAATGACACAAGCTTCATACAGCCTTTCAAATGTTTTGATACCGAACTCCTTTAAGCGATGTATTTTGGATATTACTCCCCCTAAGGCCCTTCCAGCGCTATTTGCCAGCAAGTCCGAGTTTATCGTAAAATCACAGTTGTAACGAAACGTGACTCCAAGATATTTGTATTGATCAACAAGTTCTATTATATTTTCTCCAATACTAAATATCCTTTCGGACTGACGTGACCGTCCTTTGCGGAAATGGATACATTTGGATTTCTCAGTGTTAATAAGGACACACCATTTCTTACACCATTCGTGCATTGTATTAAGCATAATTTGCAGATCGTTCTCCGACTTAGCCAGTAATACAAAGTCATCAGCATAAAGCAGAATTGATGATTTTCTGGTACCTAGGTCAAATCCAAGATTGAGATCATTAACTTCATGTACAAGATCGTTTATGAATATAGAAAACCGGGTTGGGGACAAGTTGTCTCCTTGTTTGACTCCAGTTATACAGTCGAACCAGTTCGTAAGTTTGCCATCTACTCTAACACATGCCGTTGTATTGTCATATATAGACTTAATGGAATTGTATAGTTTACCGTCAATATGATTTAACAGTAATTTGTACAGCATCATATCTCTGTTAATAAAGTCAAAACATTTTCTAAGGTCGATAAACGCAGCAAACACAGACAGATTATTCCTAACAATACTATTGAGCGTAAATATGTGGTCTTCGCAAGATCTATTAGCTCTAAAGCCATTTTGTTCATCGGCGAGTAAGTCATTGTTCTCTAGGTAGTTTGTTAGACGCCCGTTTATGAACGAACTGTATAGTTTGCTGACGCATGATAAGAGGCTTACACCTCTATAGTTCATCGGTACCCGTTGATTACTAAGTCTATCTTTCAGAATAGGGCAAATAACAGCCCTCCTCCACAACGACGGAATAATACTACAGTCAAATATCAATTGAAATAGTTCTTGAAGAACAGCGATTATGGGTGGATTTTTCAAAACACAATATGGTATCTCATCATAGCCGCACGCTGACCGAGACTTTGTCTTCATTACAATTCTAGTAATTTCTTCAATAGACACATTTCTATTCAAAGTAGCATTGGGTGTGTATAATGGGTCTGACATATCTTGTTCTAACAATGTTTTATGTAAGTTCGATTGGGTAAAATGGCTGTCGTCAAACTCATTATTACCTTCTCCATTATAAAGTTTTTCAAAATCCAACTGCCAGCGTTCCAATACTTCCGTTTCCGACCGTATACTGTTTCCGAGACTGTCTTCGACTTCCATGGGTATAGATTTTTCTTTTCTAGGTCCCAGTGTTTTAATTTTGTTCCAAAATTCAGTGGGATTTGATGTAGTCATACACTCGATTTCTACAGCTTTAGCTTTCCTATATGACCGCTCAGCTTGTCTTATTGCCTTATCAAAGTTGCTACGCGAGATAATATAAGCCTGGTGGAAGAACATTTCTTACACGTCTTGGTCCATCGCACTTAAGAAACAGTTTTTCCTTAGTTGACATGAAATGCCATAAATTGCGAAGATCCTCGTTCCAGTATGGCTTTGTGTTTTTAAAACGTTTATTCGTATTATTACTATCAGCATATTTCGGAATTTGATTATTCATTTTTTGAAATATTGCAATACACAAATTATCGTACACTTTGTCTATGTCATTTTGTGTTTCTCTGCAGCATTCAATTTGGCTTACAATTTCTATTAAAGCTAATCTCGATAATTTACTGTTCATGAAATCTGCCGGTATTTTATTTAATTTATAGCGCGCCCGTATATGTAGACCTACTAGAGGCTTACTTACCTGTATGTATGTAGACAAACTAAATACTTATTTACCTGCACGTATATATACACAAAATAGAGGCTTATTTACCTGAACGTTTATGTAGACAAACTAGAGGCTTATGTACCTGCACGTATATTTAGACACACTAGAGGTTTATTTACCTGCACGTATATGTAGACAAACTAAAGACTTATTTACCTGCACGTATGTAGACAAACTAGAGGCTTATTTACCTGCACGTATATGAAGACAAACAAGATACTTAATTACCTGCACGTATATGTAGACAAACTAGAGGCTTATTTACCTGCACGTATGTAGACAAACTAGAGGCTTTTTTACCTGCACGTATGTAGAAGAACTAGAGGCTGTTTTACCTGCACATACATGTAGACACACTAGAGACTTATTTACCTGCACGTATGTAGACAAACAATAGGCTTATTTACATGCAAGTATATTTAGACAAACCAGAAACTTATTTACCTGCCCGTATATGTAGACAAACTTAAGACTTATTTACCTGCCCGTATATGTAGACAAACTAGAGACTTATTTACCTGCCCGTATATGTAGACAAACTAGAGGCTTATTTACCTGCCCGTATATGTAGACAAACTAGAGACTTATTTACCTGCCCGTATATGTAGACAAACTAGATGGTTATTTACCTGCACGTATATGAAGACAAACAAGATACTTATTTACATGCACGTATATGTAGACAAACTAGAGGCTTATTTACCTGCCCGTATATGTAGACAAACTAGATGGTTATTTACATGCAAGTATATTTAGACAAACTAGATGGTTATTTACATGCAAGTATATTTAGACAAACCAGAAACTTATTTACCTGCCCGTATATGTAGACAAACTAGAGGCTTATTTACCTGCCCGTATATGTAGACAAACTAGAGACTTATTTACCTGCCCGTATATGTAGACAAACTAGATGGTTATTTACCTGCACGTATATGAAGACAAACAAGATACTTATTTACATGCACGTATATGTAGACAAACTAGAGGCTTATTTACCTGCACGTATGTAGAAAAACTAGATACTTATTTACCTGCACGTATGTAGACAAACTAGAGACTTATTTACCTGCACGTATATGTAGAAAAACTAGAGACTTATTTACCTGCACGTATATGTAGAAAAACTAGAGACTTATTTACCTGCACGTATATGTAGACAAACTACAGACTTATTTACCTGCACGTATATGTAGAAAAACTAGAGACTTATTTACCCGCACCTATGTGTAAACAAACAAGATACTTATTTACCTGCCCGTATATGTAGACACACTAGATGTTTATTTACCTGCACGTATATGTAGACAAACAAGAGGCTTATTTATCTGCACGTGTGTAGACATACTAAAGACTTATTTACCTGCACGTATATGTAGACAAGCTAGAGAAATATTAACCTGCACGGGTGTTGACAAACTAAATACTTATTTACCTGCACGTATGTAGACAAACTAAATATTTATTTACCTGCACGTATGAAGACAAACTAGAGGCTTATTTACCTACATGTATGTAGACAAACTAAAGACTTATTTACCTGCACGTATATGTAGACAAACTAAGGACGTATTGACCTGCACGTATATGTAGACAAGTTAGAGACTTATTTACCGGCACGTATGTTTACAAACTAAATGCTTATTTACCTGCACGTATGAAAAGAATCTTAATACTTATTTACCTGCACGTATGTAGAGAAACTAGAGACATATTTTCCTGCAAGTATATGTAGACAAACAAGTGACTTATTTACCTGCACGTATATGTAGACAAACTAGAGACCTAATTACCTGCACGCATATGTAGACAAACTAGATCCTTCTTTACCTGCACGTATGAAGACAAACCAGTGGCTTATTAACCTGCACGTATAGGTAGACAAACTAGAGGCTTATTTACCTGCACGTATGTGTAGACAACGTAGAGGCTTTTTTCCTGCACGTATATGTAGACAAACTAGAGGCTTATTTACCTGCACGTATATGTAGACAAACAAGATTCTTATTTACCTGCACGTACATGTAGACAAACTATAGGCTTACTTACCTGCACGTATATGTTAACAAACCAGAGACTTATTTACCTGCACGTATGTAAACAAACTAGAGGCTTATTTACCTAAACGTATATGTAGACAAACTAGAGGATTATATACCTGCACGTATATGTAAACAAACAAGATACTTATTTACCTGCACGTATATGTAGACAAACTAGAGGCTTATTTACCTGCACGTATATGTAGACAAACTAGAGGCTTATTTACCTGCACATATATGAAGACAAACTAGAGGCTTATTTACCTGCACGTATGTAGACAAACTAGAGGCTTTTTTACCTGAACGTGTGTAGACAAACTAGAGGCTTTTTTACCTGAACGTATATAAAGACAAACTTAAGGCTTATTTACCTCCACGTATGAAGACAAACTATAAGCTTATTTACCTGCACGTATATGTAAACAAACTAGAGGCTTATTTACCTGCACGTATGTAGACAAACTGGAGGATTTTTTGCCTGCACGTATATGTAGACTAACTAGAGGCTTATTTACCTGCACGTGTGTAGACAAACTAGAAGCTTTTTTACCTGAACGTATATGGAGACAAACTTAAGGCTTATTTACCTCCACGTATGAAGACAAACTATAGGCTTATTTATCTGCACGTATATGTAAACAAACTAGAGGCTTATTTACCTGCACGTATGTAGACAAACTGGAGGACTTTTTACCTGCACGTATATGTAGACTAACTAGAGGCTTATTTACCTGCACGTATATGTAGACAAACTTGAGGCCTATTTACCTGCACGTATGTAGACAAACTAAAGGCTTATTTACCTGCACGTATATGTAGACAAACTAGAGGCTCATTTACCTGCACGTATGTAGACAAACTAAAGGCTTATTTACATGCACGTATATGTAGACAAACTAGAGACTTATTTACCTTCACGTATATGTAGACAAACTAGAGGCTTATTTACCTGCAAGTGTATGTGGACAAACTAGATACTTATTTACCTGCACGTATGTAGACAAACTAAATACTTATTTACCTGCACGTATGTAGACAAATTAGAGACTTATTTACCTGCACGTATGTGTAGACAAACAAGTAACTTATTTACCTGCACGTATATGTAGATAAACTAGAGACTTATTTACCCGCACGGATATGTAAACAAACTAGAGGCTTATTTACCTGCAAGTGTTTGTGGACAAACTAGATACTTATTTACCTGCACGTATGTAGACAAACTAAATACTTATTTACCTGCACGTATGTAGACAAATTAGAGACTTATTTACCTGTACGTATATGTAGATAAACTAGAGACTTATTTACCTGCACGTGTATGAAGAAAAATTAGAGACTTATTTACCTGCAAGTATGTGTAGACGAACAAGACTTATTTACCTGCACGTATATGTAGACAAACTAGAGACTTATTTACCTGCAGGTATATGTAGACAAACAAGACTTATTTACCTGCACGTATATGTAGACAAACTAGAGACTTATTTACCTGCACGTATATGTAGACAAACTAGAGACTTATTTACCTGCACGTATATTCAGACACACTAGAGTTTTATTTACCTGCACGTATATGTAGATAAACTAAAGACCTATTTACCTGCACGTATGTAGACAAACTAGACACTCATTTCCCTGCACGTATATGTAGACAAACTAGGGACTTATTTACATGCGCGTATATTTGGACAAACTAGAGACTTATTTACCTGCACGTATATGTAGACAAACTAGATGCTTATTTACCTGCACGTATATGTAGACAAACTAGAGGCTTATTTACCTGCACGTTTATGTAGACAAACTTGAAACTTATTTACCTGCAGGTATATGAAGACAAACAAGATACTTATTTACCTGCACGTATATGTAGACAAACTAGAGGCTTATTTACCTGCACCTATATCTAGACAAACTAGAGACTTATTTACCTGCAGGTATGTAGAAAAACTAGAGAATTATTTACCTGCATGTTTATGTAGACAACTAGAGGCCTTTTTACCTGCACGTATATGTAGACAAACAAGATACTTATTTACCTGCCCGTATGTGAAGACACACTAGAGGTTTATTGACCTGCACGTATATGTAGACAAACTAGAGGCTTATTCATCTGCACGTTTGTAGACATACTAAAGACTTATTTACCTGCACGTATATGTAGACAAGCTAGAGACTTATTTACCTGCACTAATGTAGACAAACTAGATACTTATTTACCTGCACGTATGTTGACAAACTAAATACTTATTTACCTGCACATATGAAGACAAAGTAGAGGCTTATTTACCTGCACGTATATGTAGACACACTAGAGGTTTATTTACCTGCATGTGTATTTAGACAAACTAGAGGCTTATTTACCTACATGTATGTAGACAAATTAAAGACTTATTTACCTGCACGTATATGTAGACAAACAAAGGACGTATTTACCTGCACGTATATGTAGACACGCTAGAGACTTATTTACCGGCACGTATGTTGACAAACTAAATACTTATTTACCTGCACGTATAAAGACAAAGTAGAGGCTTATTTACCTGACCGTATATGTATACACACTAGAGGTTTATTTACCTGCACGTGTATATAGACAAACTAGAGGCTTATTTACCTACATGTATGTAGAAAATATAAATAGTTATTTACCTGCACTTATAAGTAGACATACTAGAGGTTTATTTACCTGCACGTATGTAGAGAAACTAGAGACGTATTTTCCTGTACGTATATGTAGACAAACAAGTGACTGATTTACCTGCACTTATATGTAGACAAACTAGAGACTTGATTACCTGCACGCATATGTAGACAAACTAGATCCTTATTTACCTGCACGTATGAAGACAAACTAGAGGCTTATTTACCTGCACGTATACGTAGACAACGCAGAGGCTTTTTTACCTGCACGTATATGAAGACAAACTAGAGGCTTATTTACCTGCATGTATATTTAGACAAACTAGAGGCTTATTTACCTGCACGTATATGTAGACAAGCTAGAGACTTATTTACCTGTACTTATGTAGACAAACTAGAGGCTTTTTACCTGAACGTATATGGAGACAAACTTAAGGCTTATTTACCTGCACGTATGTAGACAAACTAAAGATTTATTTACCTGCACGTATATGTAGACTAACTAGAGACTTATTTACCTGCACATATATGTAGACATACTAGAGGCTTATTTACCTGCACGTATGTAGACAAACTAGAGGCTTATTTACCTGCACGTATTTAGACAAGCTAGAGACTTATTTACCTGCACGCATATGTAGACAAACTACAGACTTATTTACCTGCACGCATATGTAGACAAACTACAGACTTATTTACCTGCACGTATATGTAGACATACTAGAGGCTTATTTACCTGCACGAATGTAGACAAACTAGAGGCTTTTTTACCTGTACGTATATGTAGACAAACTAGAGACTTATTTACCTGCACGTATTTAGACAAGCTAGAGACTTATTTACCTGCACGCATATGTAGACAAACTACAGACTGATTTACCTGCACGTATTTAGACAAGCTAGAGACTTATTTACCTGCACGCATATGTAGACAAACTACAGACTTATTTACCTGCACGTATTTAGACAAGCTAGAGACTTATTTACCTGCACGCATATGTAGACAAACTACAGACTTATTTACCTGCACGCATATGTAGACAAACTACATACTTATTTACCTGCACGTATTTAGACAAGCTAGAGACTTATTTACCTGCACGCATATGTAGACAAACTACAGACTTATTTACCTGCACGCATATGTAGACAAACTACATACTTATTTACCTGCACGTATTTAGACAAGCTAGAGACTTATGTAGACAAACTACAGACTGATTTACCTGCACGTATTTAGACAAGCTATAGACTTATTTACCTGCACGTGTGTATACACGCTTGAGACTTATTTACCTGCACGTGTGTATACACGCTAGAGACTTATTTACCTGCACGTGTGTATACAAGTTAGATACATTAGTCACAGGCCCGAGATGTACATATAACTCCGCGCATAAGTATTTTTTTTTTTTTTTTTTTTAAGTTTGAGGAACCAACTCGGTTAACCCCGTTTATTCAATAAAAGAATAAGTATACTTATACATACAAATCACTTGCATACTGAACATGGTAAAACATAGCATCAGTTCGGTAAATTCTGGATACCCCCTCGTATGTTTTCACAACATATGCTGATTCATAATGTCAGCAAAACGCTTAATATCCCATTATATTTGTCGTATTTTGTTTAAGGAACATGCCATCACTGAAGATTTTAAGGCTACATATATTCATACTAGCAGCAGAACACACTATGACACACATTACTGGCGAGTTTGTATAGACATGACGATAATATTTTGTCTACAATAGTTCATGCTGTTCGGATGTCACTTTACCTATTATAATGACCAGCACAACACTAATCGTGCATAGCAAAATTACAAGCTTAACGTCGTGCATCACATCATAAATTTTCATTTGCACTGACACTTTCTAACACATGGTCGCGTTTGGAAATATTTATTTATGTTTTGCGAACAGTTCGGTTGACATGTTTGGAAACTACCATCAATTTCCGACGACCTATCAGGGGATTTACTATAGCCTTTATTACATTGCAAAAAGGGTGCTACGTAATATGAACAAATAAATGTGCTGCATACAACGGGGATTTCCATCGAGATCTTAGGAAATATACTCGGACAGATAAAAGCGAATGTCAATGAAAATTAGTTTGTTCCAAGAAATCATAATATTGAAGAGCCACATTTTACCAAACATTGGTTACATTGGTTTCATGTTGTCACTTTTCATTTATCATTTCCTTCAAAAACACATGCAAATAATACTTGTTGAAAGAAGCCGTACCAAACAGATAAACATATTCGATATACTGCCTTGTTATGATCTCGCTTATTTGAACGATTCCCGCTTGTTTTATTATGTGTTTCATTAGTAACATTTATAAACATTGTTCATTATATGTTAATACATACAGCATGCCCTGTTATTTGTTCGATAAGTATAAATTATTTTAAGATAAAGTGTGGCACTTGAATAAAACAATTCCTGAACAATTTGGAAACGTCAGACCTAACACGACATTTTGTGAGCATTAATGCCAAAATTATACTTATGTATGGGGTCATATCGAGAATATGTCCACACTATGGCAAAATTATGAAGTTTCTTTCAATGCAATCATTTGCTTAGTTTAGAATAACCTGTGGAGAATAAAAAGAACTACAAAGCAGTGCCCAAACGAAGCTTTTAATAAATTTCCTTAGTCAATTTTAGGTACAATTTGCAGCTCCAATTAGTTTAGAACATACACATTCTCCTTGAGTTTGCATTTTTGTTTTCAATAAATTGATTCAAGTGTCAATTATGAACTATCTCGAAATAATTTCGAGTTAAATAAAGGGTCTTAATTAGGCATTGTATGCATTATTTGTAAATATTACGACTTGTGGACCAAAACTCCCGTTGCCATGACAACCATTGTATTATCTGAACTAAAAACATTGGCGAGTCATACACATTGCATATCTGACTTATGCAAATGAACAGAAACTGTTGTTTGTTTTTCAAATAGAACAGTTACACTACTTTGAAAATACCTTAAAAATTCTCAATAATTTCTATAACACAATAAATTGAAGGGAATTAGTAACACAGACTATCCTGTTTAATGATATTGTTTAATAAGATATAGTTTAGTTATGGTACTGTATCAAGAACTACCCTCGCTGCACGGAAACTTAAGCTTGTCTTGTGGACCCATTGGGTCTAAATATTAACATAAGAGTTTCCAAAAGCTTTTGATAGCGTAGACCACAATTTTATCTTCAAATGCTTCAACTATTTCAATTTTGGAGAACAATTAATAAAATGGATATCGTTGTTCTATAAAGATGCAAAAGCATGTGTTACAAACAATGGCCATTGCTCAAATTTTTTCGACATCAAGAAAAGAAGTACGTCAAGGATGTCCTCTCTCTATCCATATTTATTTATAATTTGTATCGAAATCTTGTCAAGACGAATAAATACCACTGAAAGTTTAAAGGGGGTTACTATTTTTAAAAAAGAAATGAAATAAACATTATTCGCAGACGATGCTAGTTTCTTTATAAATGGGGAAAAGAAGTCGTTTGAAAAACTAATAGAGATTCTAGGAGAATTCTCATTGATATCAGGTCTTAAATTAAATAAAAATAAATGCACAGCACTTAGAATAGGTTCGTTAATACACAGTGACTTGGAATATTGTAAGAAAAATAAATTTGTATGGACATCCGACTCTGCCGGTAAAATAAATGTTTTGAAAACGTTCGCACTCCCGAAACTTATCTATCCACTTACTGTGCTACATAAACCAAACATAGACATCATAAAGAACATTGAAAAAATAATGTTTGACTTTCTATGGAATGGTAAACCAGATAAAATATCAAGAAACACTATTATACAAGACTATAAAAATGCTGGTCTAAAAATGATTGATATTTATTCTTTTATTGGTGGGTTAAAGATAAGTTGGATAAAAATATTACAAAATGATAAAAGCAACGACTGGCAACATATATATGAAAGCGAACTAGACATATATGGTGGAAAACTTTTTTTTAAATGTAACATGACTGAGAAAGATGTAAAATCGTTAAATATAAGATCCGAATTTCTAAAAGATATAATGTTGTCAGAACAGAACAGAACATATCCTTTATTTTCAGCACAGATTACATAGTAATGACAAGTGCATTAAATATATACAGAAATTATATACATGGATAATGGCGGTGTGACATGTAACAGGAGAGAACATATTTCAAGAAAACAACAACATTTTATGTTAAAAGTAATGTAGATTCTAATAATTGTTTAAAAACGGGTGGGGAAAGCAGTTGTCGATGGAATATGTTACAAATTTGATTTTATGACAAGTATACATGGTGTATATACACAAATTAGATTATTAAATTTAGCAGAAGTCGTACAAATGACATTATTAACATGGACGAAACACTTACATAGTAACAGTATTAATGGATGGAAAAAATACAATTAAACAAACGTGGAATAAATATTACCACAAATTAGTAAACATGGATGAAAAACAAAACAAATTTACAATCTATACACAAAGCAGAGTTAAACATGGATGACATATGTACAGTGAGTGTTTACTCAATCAAAACGAATAATGGAAAATGTACAAGTAGATTCATCAATGGGTGTTTACTCATTTGGAACAAAACACGATTTTGGACTACACGTGGTTTAATAAAATAAAACATAGTGCTGGTGGAGACCTAATAGTTTATATAATTAATTGAAATGTGGCTGTACTCACGTATACATTTGGATAATAATACAAAAACAGTAAGTAATATTTTTCACATGTAAAGTTGTACAATACGACGACTTGTTAGAGAGCATTTAATAAGGAACAAAACAGATACAGCTGGTCATAGAGTAAAAGCAAGATTTATTGATGTAATTGGATATTAACATTTCTTGAAAAGAAATTCATGACAAAATTAATGTAAGAACTGAGATTTTTTAATGTCAATGGATCTTTTACGGTTAGAAGCTGCTTAAATTTGAGCAAGCTTGGTCTGTAATTGAATCGGCTTGGTAAAAGTTGTCTACGTTTTTCATTGAAATACGGACAGATTAATAGATAGTGGAATTCGTCTCCCCGTCGCTCGGCTAAATTGCAAAGGATGCACTTTCTTTGATCTACAGGTATAAAAGAGTTAGCCCAGCGACCGCATTCAATTGGGAGTCTGTGATTCGCCGTGCGAAAGTGAAGTAGACGTAATCTGATATGTGATGGTAAAATGACGAGATATTTCTCAAATTCTAGGTTTTCCTTGAACGAGCTATAAATTTCACCTTTACTGGAATTCCGAAGGCTAGCGCGCCAAGTTTGGTTAAATTGGTCTATCAGGGTTTGTTTAACGAGTTTGTGCATGTAGTTAACTTGGACGGTTCCTTGATTTAGCCAAAGATGGGTATTCCCGGTTGAGTCTAAAATACTTTTAATAGATGATAGCCATTTAAAAGTGTGTGGTGATCTAAGCATGTATTGGTAACAGATAAAAGAGATTTTAGAATCTTTAGATAAAATAAGCTTATTCCAGAAGTTAATCATTCGTGTTTTAATTAAAATTTCGATTGGATATCGGCCTAACTCACCATATAGCATATATTTAGGGGTACTTTTTCTTGTCTTAGTTATTTTACGTAAAAAGTTAACATGACATTGTTCAATAATGTCGAGAGATTCATAACCCCATATATCACTGCCGTATGTTAAAATAGGTACGATGGTATGGTCAAACAATTTAAGTTGCAAATCAAGCGGTAGATCAAGGTTGTTTATCCGGTTATACAGCAAGTGCATTGCCTTATTTGCTTGTTGGACTATGTGTTGTCTACATTTGAGAAAAGATCCGGAACTTGAAAATATGACACCTAGGTACTTATATTCGGTTATGGTTTCTATTTCTTGATCATTTATATTGAACTTAAATAAAGACAGCTTGTTCGTTCCGAAAACTATAGTCTTTGTTTTTGAGAAATTTATTTTTAACTTCCAGCGCTCACAATATGCAAAGAAATTATTGAGACATGCTTGAAAAGAGGCTTTGTTTTCACCAATTATAACTGTATCATCTGCGTAAAGTAGAACTAACATTTTAATGAAATGAACAGCTTCGTCCGTAGATAGGTCTATTGCGATACCATTATCGTCTCTGGATAAAGCAGATTCTAGATAATTTAGGTACATGGAAAATAGGATTGGGGATAAATTCTCCCCCTGTCTTACTCCTGAGAAGCTAGGAAAATATGCCGATGTTTGACCATTCATGTTAATACATGATTTTATGTCAGAATACATATTTTTTATGACTATTAGTATTTTCCCATTTATGTCAAGATTTGATATCTTGTGCCATAAACCCGCACGCCACACCGAATCAAATGCTACTGAGAAGTCTATGAATGTGCATATTAATTTTCTGCGTTCGGCTTTCATTTTTTCAATGAGAAAATTCAATGCAAATATGTGGTCACTTGTAGAGTAATTGGGCCTAAAACCAGCCTGATTTTCATTGAGTAAATTATTTTCGTTTAAAAATTCATGGATGCGGGTATTGAGGACCCCGGTAAAACTTTACCAAGACAGCTTAAGATTGTAATTGGCCTATAGTTCGCTGGGTCTAAAGGGGATCCTTTGTTTTTATACAAAGGCTTAATTGTACCTATTAACCACGCTTCTGGTAAAATACCCGTGTCTAAAATTGTATTAAACAATTTTTTATAGATATGAACCATTTCATTTTTTGTACATTTCAGATATTCGTTTTTAATGTTATCTATTTGAGAAGAGGCTTTACCGTTTTTAGTTTGTGAAGTAACTTTAAGTATTTCGCTTTCCGTAATTTCCCTGTTTAAGGCACTTGTATCGTTCACGTTGATGGTGGTTTCAGAACTATTACTAGTATTAGAGTGATCTGACTGAGAAGAATTCACGTTTTTAAAGTATTCGTAAAAGTTTGTGATTGGCGGCGATTGCACGGATTTCGTGCGTGAAAGGCTATTTAGGTATTGCCAATAGTCTTTGGGCTTATGCGAGCTTAGGTCACGAAGTTTTCGCTCTTGAGCGTAACGATGTTTACTTATGAAGGTGTTCATAGTTTGTTTATATGACCTACTGGCCGTCTGTAACCTACATTTTGTAGTGTTATTTTTGTGTTTTTGGTAAGTTTTACGTGCTTTATGATAAATATTTCTAGCTCGTTTGCATTGAGGCCCGAACCAAGGTTTATTATGGGAACCTTTATAACTTATGTATCTAGGTTTCGTAGTTTGGTTTAAGGTTGATGATACGGCCTTCGAAAAAACATCAGTGATTTGCGATGTTATTTCATTAATGTATGTTTTTGTTGCCATATTGTCTGGTTGGTTTTCAGTCAGGGACGTTAGTTCATTTATCGTATTCATATCAAGGTTTTGCGGAAATAGACCTTTCGCGTTTTCAGTCCATTTAGATTTTTGCTCGCTAATGGTTGGTGTTCTTCACCATGGTCACAATTAGTATTAGGATTATTTGATGTAGATAGGCATATGTCTAAGAGGCTGTGGCCATCAGAAAATATGGAATCTAGTTCTACAAAATTGAGATATTTCACATATTTAAGAAGCTGTGTTGAGGTTAACGCATAATCGATCACCGACGAGTCTTTGAATGTTAGTTTACCACTATTCTCACCAAATCTACCGTTTAATATAAAAATATTGCTCTTTTTACATAAATCTAGCATCCTACGACCCACCCTATTCACCTTTTCGCACTGCGATGAACGGTCTTGGGGAATATTTAAACCTTCTAACATATATATTGAATTCAAAAAGTCAACTGAGTCAACATCAATGTTAAAGTATTCACATAGGAAGTCGTCAGATTGTACATAGTCCGGCAGCGATGCCGTGTGACCGTTAGTATCTCCTGTAATCAGAACATTGTCGTATTGGCTGTTCTTCGTAATTACATCAGTTTCAAATAAGGAAAACTCGTCTTCATTGAAAAAACGTGATTGTTGTGGTGGTACATACATACTACCGATAACAACAGAATTTACAGATCTATCAACACTAATAACACAGTTATTTACCTTAAGCCAAAACACGTATTCACAATTTGATTCCAGTATATCACAGTTGTTTATAATTGAGTTATGTATAAAAAATCCAATACCCCCTGATTTACGTTTAAAAGTTTCAGCCCTAGGTTTCGAATAAAATGAATAGTTAGGGATATTTATTATGTCATGTTTATCAAGTTTTGTTTCTGTAACACAAAGTATAGAATAATTTTGTACCATTTGAATAAAGTCCGGGTACTTAATTCTAGTTTTGAGCCCACATACATTTATACAGCCTATTTTTAAATCAGTTACCTGTTTCACATTGTTTACAGTATCTTGTTCATTTACAATTCGAGAACTAGCTCTAGTAGGTACATCTAGCACATTGTTTGTACGGGTAGTTGACACATCATTGGAGAGTTCAAAATGTTCACATATTTTGAAATTTGATGAACATGGAATGTTTATACATTTCTTACATAAATATACTACTGTCCCCGGGTCTTCCTAGGTGAGTGTAGAGCTTTTCCCACGACCTTTACCTTTTGATTGAGGATCAGTTGGTGGACACTGTAGAGGTGTATGTACCTCCAGTAAATATCCTGGTGCAGTACCAGTACGTTGACCTTGGTAAGTAGGCTTTTTCTTTGGAGCGCTTCGAGTTGATTTGTTGCTATCTACACTGGTTTGGCTGGCTACAGACTCTACGTCACTTACGTCACCGGCGTTACAATCCATATCAGTAGGTTCAGTGGTGAACTCAGGGGATACAGACTTGGAAACTAAATGTTTGAATTTTTGTCTAATACGGGCCTCAACATTCGAGTTCCTGGAACCACTTAATATAACATACCAACCTGGGAAGTGGTTTTTCACTATGTCACCATTGATTTCCAATGCAGCAGGGAATCTGATTTTCACATGTTTTGCACCATACAATTTACGGGCTTCTTTGAATTCTGACCACAGGTCCTGTCTGGCCTCCCGAATCTCACGCGGGTAATCACGAGATATTCCGTAGACTGTGTCTTTAAGCAGCCTCGCATTATCTAAGATAACGTCCGTATCCGACGGGTTGGCGAACGTTACCTTGATTGGACGAGGGCGGGGTTTCTGGTGACCAACCTGGCGTCTGCGTTTTCCTAGCCTATACGCTTGGGTTACTTTGGTGATGGACGGGTCTATCGACAGAACATCTCTGATTATGTCCAAGACTGATTGTAGACACTTGTCCGAGCCATCATCATCTAATTCAGGCACGCCATTGAAAAGCAAGTTTCCGTATAACTGACGGGCCTCCATATCGATACTTTTATACTCAAGTAATTTCATTCGAGAGTCATTTACGTCACCTTTAGCTACTAAGTAGTACATGTTTTGGGTTATATTGTTAATTTTTTGGTTTAACGAACCAAATTGTGCCATCATATCGAACATACTGTTCATTTTATCATCTATATTTATTTGTACGAATTTCTCTTTCGCCGGAGCGACATTTTCAGGTGGGTGGGGTATACCTGGCGACGTGGCACTTGAACTTCGTCGATATCGCTTTCTGTTTTGCTTCATTTGCCATTCGTCATCACCTAATGCGGCGTATTTGCCAGCATGCGAAGCCATTGTAAAACTTGAACGTGCAGTACAGAAATTGAAGAGATATACCAATTTTTTGTAGATTTCTCAGAGCGTTTTCAAAACATGTCCGCCAATAACCGGAAGTCTGTCATGTCCTTAGTCATGGAGTAAGATAAATTTCAAACCAGATCGCAAACAAAAGAAATAATTAGGAACAACAGTTCGATTAAACTTGATAGAAATAATAGCTTCTACCTCAAAGAATGGTATGAAAAAGGGATACTCTTTATCGAACACATTTATGATTACAGATCTTCGAAATTCTATAACTTCGAAGATCTAATACAACTATATGATATAAGAGCTGGTGATTTTACTAAATACTATAGTATTGTACAAAACATACCGATGGAATGGAAACAAACTTTATGAATAGAAGCTATGTCTTATAATCCACCAGAGTACCTAGTAGATAAATTAAAAATTAAAAACAATATCAACAAAATTGCATATAATATTTAGATTGAAAACAAACAAACAAAGCCTATAAAGCAAATTGTTCAATGGAATGGTGAAATTGGACACAATAACACGAAATGGGAAACCATATTTTTAACAACTCTATTCTGTACTGTAGACACAAAACTCAGAGAATTCCAATACAAGTATTTAATGAAAACAATCCCTAACAACTCGTTTTTACTGAAGTGCAAACTAGTCCCATCTAACCTATGTGATTTTTGTTCTATGTTTCCAGACAGCAACATACTCATTAAATGTTATAAGTACACCAACACAGTACATAGCGTTACAGTGCAAACAGTCGGTCGTTCGACATGCCGAATGGTTTTTCAACTTTAACTCCAAAACTATTGGACCTAGGATTCTAAAATTCTAAGTGGAGATTATTCATCCTCCACAGAAAGGAGGACTCAATTTCAAGGTCATTTGGATCAAAGGTCAAACGCACCATGACCTCAAAGCAATCACCGGTCCACACCATAAGAAATATAGGATCGTGGATCGTAAAACTTTACAGAGAGGTTGCTTATCATTAGATGTAGGATCCTACTAATTTTGAGGTCGTTCCTTTCTTCAACAAAAGTTGTTTTCTATTTACAAACTGTTCTACACTCATTAAATGTTATAAGTACACCAACATAGTACATAGCGTTACAGTGCATCAAAGGTCAAACTCACCATGACCTTTGAACACACAACAGTCCACACCATAAGAAATATAGGACCTAAGATCGTAAAACTTTACAGAGAGGTTGCTAATCATCAGATGTAGGCTCCTCCTAATTTTGAGGTCGATAGGTCAAATGTCAAGGTCGTGGTGACCTTAGCTACACTAGGCTAATTACTGCCATGAGACGTGTATGTTTCACAAACCTCTCTTAAATGATCTGTTATAGTAATTCTTCCGGTTTTTCGTATTCCTGATGTGGGTATTGATGGACAATGTGTATGCAACATTTAAGAGTTCCTGTGAAAATCATTTGCTTTGCACGTGCATTTTGCATATTTTGAAAATCCATGGTTCACTTTTCGCAACGTGCTAATTATAATCATCGAATCGAATTATCGGATATTGCTGCTATACTACTCGCATGAAGACATGCAAAAAATGAACATGATATCATGCATAGTAAAAAAGATATACGCATTACATGTTGGTGTACTTATAACATTTAACAAGTGTATTCTGGGGATTCCAGGTCATACAGGCGTTTTGGGGAAATATTCATTATTTATTAAAATTATATGTGCCAAATATTAATTCTTTCAGCTATTATGATATATCCGTCTGCACCGATAAACAAAAAACATATATAATAAACTACATAATACTTCTTACCAAATATTTCATTTTTAAGTCAAACTGCGCACTCACTGTCCCAATAATCGAACATTTTAAAGAATATCTGGTACATAGGATAAAGATAGAGAAAACAAATCGGCAATGAAAAATCAAAACGAAATATTCGAGAACAAGTGGAGTGATTTTTTGATTTTAATAGAATAGAAGCACAAACAATTCTTATTGAGGAAATGGTGCAAGGCAAACAGTATCTATATATTTCCCCATCCCTTCCCCCTCTCTCTCTCTCTCTCTCTCTCTCTCTCCCTCTCTCTCTCTCTCTCTCTCTCTCTCTCTCTCTCTCCCTCCCTCCCTCCCTCCCTCCCTCTCTCTCTCTCTCTCTCTCTCTCTCTCTCTCTCTCTCTCTCTCTCTAGAAATAAAGAAATAAATTGAAAGGAAAAAAAAAGATAGTTTCCTGTAACCAACAAAATAGGCCATAACCGATGCAAAAATCCAATTGTTCCCTCATTCACCTATCTAATGCTACACGGGAATAATTCGATGTTGCGATCTCATAACCACCAATTTTACAAACAGCCCTGTAACTTTTACAAAAGAAATTTAATCACATAGTGTTATTTCCTTGTACATTCTGGTAGAATGCCATTAGGCTTTAATGGTATACCAAATGTCAAGAGACTAATGTGGCGGCTAAAGACCGCTTGTTGACATCCAGGCGATACAAAAGTATTTTTAAAATGCGTCAAATATAGAAGAGTTCACCAAGTCGAATGCTAATATACATAGCGCTATTACTGATGTCATGACGCTCACACAGCGCTATTATTGATATCATGTAGCTCACACAGCGCTATTACTGACGTCATGAAGCTCACACAGCGCTATTACTGATGTCATGTAGCTCACACAGCGCTATTACTGATGTCATGTAGCTCACACAGCGCTATTACTGATGTCATGAAGCTCACACAGCGCTATTACTGATGTCATGTAGCTCACACAGCGCTATAATTGATGTCATGTAGCTCACACAGCGCTTTTACTGATGTCATGTAGCTCATAGCTCAACTATAATTCCATTCCAGGAGTTCAATACTAATCACACTAAGAGTAACCGGTAAGTTTATTACAAACAATGTCATTGTACTGGTTAACTATGTTTAAAAGTTATAATGCTATGTATAAAGGAATACTTTAAGACAGTGTCATCCTTTTAATATTTAATTTAGTGGAAATGTCGGTCTAAGTAAGTTGGTTAAGACCTATTCAAATGGTCGACGTACACCAGGCTGTTTGTAAAGCCTTTTAGTACGTTCAGTATACATTTTTGTCACACGTTATAATGTGACTACTAGTATTTCTCCCTATTCTTGCCCACAACGAGCGGCGCGTATACTTTTCTGTGAAGTGTAAAATCAATGATAGCCAGTTGTGGTATTAAACCTGTCTGTGTTTATTTAACTCACGACAAACGCAAGTGAATAAAGAAAAGCATGAATGTATTACTACACTAAACGCTCGAACAAATGTTTCCTACTTCACAAGATTGATCTACTACAATAATCATAAACAATGTAGCATTGTATAAGAATATAGAAGGAATAAAATTGGGACCTTGAAAAAATTTCGGATTAAGGAGGATTTCGGATTGGAGAGGTTTGGGATTAGGAAGTTTTTACTGTATGTATATTATGTATAACTCCAACGCGATATTTTGCAATGTCATTATAAACAGAAATCACTGATCATTACATCGATTTAGGGAGAGCGGAAGTTTATTTTACCTGCTCACTACTATTCACCAAGTAAGGTAAAATAACGGTAAAGCTTGGCCACATTGACTGGAGCCTGATCGATTAGCATAATTTAACAGTCGATATATTGTCTACCTTTACAACACCGAGTGTATGTTTTAATAATCGGAGAGTATCACGGAGACGCTCGATATGTAATTCATACACAAATCTGAAATACCGATATTGCACGATTTGCTTGCGGAAATTGATATATTCAAACCTTGTAATATATTATTTCGTAAAGGTCAGGCTCAGGTCAAAATAGCCAAACTATACACATTGAAAAGATTATCCCTTTTCGAATATCCTTATGTTGTCATACCTGCTTTGCCTGTTTACTTTAAGTGGCACAGGTCCCAATACCGCGTAAGTTATACTTTAATAAATACATCTCGACATTACTTCGGTAAATCAATAGTACTAAATTACTCCTTCTATAACTGTATAAGTAATGCAATAAATGATTAAAAAAATATCACGTACAAATCAGCAAAATATTTGTATTACAAAGTGTCTATATCCAAATTAATGTATTGTCATAGTATAATTATGATGCGGTTTCTTGACCCATCGGATGTTTTGTTTTTTCAATGTGGCTGCCCACTGGATACTGGTAATCATTACCATTCTGAAGATTTGCAGGTCTGTAAGTGTGTAAGTGTCGTCTGTTAATATGTTTCCTTGCATTTCGATATTTCGCCAAGGTTACATATAACAGGAATTTCCAAGTGCGTTGTATGTTTGTATACATTTAGCTAGAATGAAGATATGCTCAGATGTAGTTCATACTTATGTGCATGTTTGCGAGAACGAATGCTTATACACACTTGCGTTTTTATTTGGAATCTTACTCATGTCTGCATGCTTATATTTCTCTATAAATAAATACTTTGTGTCTATATTATAATTTATTAAATGTGTATTCCTCCATGTATGAAAATCGTTATGTTTTAGAGCTGCAAAAATAATATTGCCCGCGTGTTTTCTTTGTTAGTACATGCTTTAAGTACAATTTATATAAATTATTTATAGAATAAAACATGGCTGAGCAGTGCCTTTGAGTGATAATCGCCCCGGTATGCTGATAATTGTCCGAGGGCTTTAACCCGAGGGCAATAGTTGATATCCGGAACTCTGTGCAAGGTGGTTTTCCCCTTAATTTACATGTAGGTACAAACAAATCTGGCCTAGTTAGACTGGATTTGTATTCATATGCAAACACAACTGACCCCCACTCTATTGTCTAGATATGAATATTCAAGACTCAAAAGGATTATAACGGTAAAACTTTATTTGTACCTACAGATTAGTGGAGATCCGGAGTAGGTCGATTATCACAGACCTACCGGGGCGATTATCACTCAAAGGCACTGCTAAGCCATCTATTGTTCTGCATAATATTTATGGTGCAGCTTTTTCCTTAAAACAGCACATTAAAAAAACGTAACTTGTTCAGTAATTGCCTACTAATTGGTAGATCATTTTCTATTGTAGAGAGTTATTGTTATCAAACTTTGATATAGACGCGCAATGCACATCTACAAGAGCTGTAGATCTCAAACTAAACTTTTTTATTATTGAACGGAAACCATGTGGGTAATCATTTTCTTAATTTGATCATTCGCTGGTGTTTAGTGTAACATCATAATATTGAAACTCGTTGTTTTGATCATAAATTAAAGTTCTAGTAAATAAGTCATGTATATTTAATCGAAGGTTGCTACAAAATATATTTTAAATGTGCTATTCTGATTTTCCAAAGCCATCAACCATGTTTGCAAGTGATTCTGGTAGAAATAGGCATACGACGTAACGTTGCGCGTGAACGTTTTCCGAGGGCCATTATCAGTAATAATCGCCTGGTAGGCGCGAGGCGGGCCAAAAAGCTGATAATACTTTTGAATACCGATTAAATGCGTGGTATTTTAAATACCGTTTTCTGTTTGACAGGAAGCGATTTCTTAGAATTACACTCTCATAACAAACATGGTACATACGAGGCTTGTCGAGTTCCCTGGTAAAAATTCCGACCCCGAGGGTGAGATTTCCTTATCCTACATAGACTGTCTCATGGTGGATCAATTTTCTTCGACGTAATTCGTGATTAGTGTTCTTGGCGTCAACGTGATGTCATCATAACGTGGCATTTGCCGTACGTTCGCATTCAAAACAATCGATAACGTAACGTCGTAAATAAAGTATATGCCTACACTGTTATGCTCTGCCCTTAAATAGAACTTATTTTTGTTCTTCTTGTAAGCTAAATACCAAATTTATTCACTATGCAGACGTAGTAGAAGTAAAAGTAGACACATAAAGGTCGGAATAAAGTCACGTGCGGTTGCTCATGTGAGAAAGATGTTGCTAATGTGAGATAGGATTTTCTTCAATTAGCAACGCGCCTATCTCACATTTGCAACGCCGAAGAATATTTACTTCAATCAGCTAAATTGCTCTGCGCTGTACAGGTTGTGTGCTAGTTGTCAAGCTCTGCGCAGCACAGAACTAGTCTTCTCTGTGCAGTACAGGGCAATGTTTACATTTTGCTCTGCGAAGTACAGTGCTTAATTTTATCGTCGTTGACGAACTCCATCTTGAATTCTCCGTGCATTTCGGCAGTACAGTGCTACCACACAGTGATTCATGTACATCTATTTTTTTACAAAAACATCCCCTATATTTCTATACTGATGGATATAGCAGTACGTAACAGTAACATTTACTCATGATTGACAATACGTTTTGTTACGCTCTCAATCATGTCTGTTGCACATTAACATGCCTTTATGCTTTTCTTATAATAAAAATCCTCATATAGATAAGATTTCTTTTCCTATTATAATTTCTTTCACGTGGGTTACTGACTATAAGTGCTCGTAAACGTACACTTTAGGTGTTTTATAATAACTAAATCACGTTGTCATGTCTTCCTCGTATCCCCAAATATTGACAAAACAGTGTTGAAATTTTATCCTTCTATGTGTTGTTTATCTATATGGTACTTACTATTTTGTGAAATTATTATCTGAACATGTATGTATTTGTATTTTGGACCGGTTGCCGTTATTTACGCAATAATAATACACTTGTAATATATACAATAATGATACTTGTACTTTTTACACATGATTATGATACTACACTTGGAATATGTATTATTGCTTTTTTGTATTTTTTGTTTTTTAATATGTCTATATTCTATACGCTTACACCCAAATGTCGACCCTAATGAATATCATATATTTAAGCTAACATATAATCACATAACAAAAATATGTAATAATCTAACCTTGACGCATTAGAAATCTTTTTTACAAACTATTTCAAATAGGAACGTTATGCTTACATGCTACTTATGTTTCTGATAATATACATTTGTAGTATATACATGCAAGTAATGGTAACAATTGTAGGCAGTTGCTGTACATGTATATGCCACAACCTACCTTTTTTAAAGAAGTATACATGTTATATGTAAACAACAAAATGTACATAATACATCTCAGGTAACATATCATAATACAACAATATGCAATAATCCAACCTAGACACATTTTGACATATTTTTCTACAAACGATTTCAAATAGAAACGCAATGTTTCTTTTCGCCTGTATAAGCTTTAACCCCCTGTTCGACATGCATTTATTCTAAAATCCTTCTATATCCTCTTCGTACTAACTTTTCCCAGACCACTTTCCTCTCGTCTTCTCAGTTCTTACAATAACAGTTCTTCAAATACAAATTCTACCGTTTCAATTACAGAAAGCCTTATATTTATATGCGCAGTTCTGTTCATGATTAAGTATACACTACATTGTACTTAATGAGTATTTAGTTCTGTACGCTTAACGTCAAGGGTACACAGGCAATTTCGCCACATATGATTCTCATATGAGTATCATATGATTCTCATATGAAACCTTTCATATGAGAATCATATGAAACGTGGGCAATATGATTCTCATATGAAAGCATTTGCATATGAGAATCATATGATACTGATATGAGAATCATATGATACTGATATGAGAATCATATGATACTGATATGAGAATCATATGATAATGATATGAGAATCATATGAAAGGATTTGCATATGAGAATCATATGAAAGGATTTGCATATGAGAATCATATGAAACCTTTCATATGAGAATCATATGCAAATCCTTTCATATGAGAATCATATGCAAATCCTTTCATGCGAAAAGATGCTTATATATATGTATTATAGTGATGTAAATCAGTAGATCTATGACATGAGTGAAGTGATATCTCTACCATAAAGTTTCAATAGTGAAACTGACAGGAACTGGATCAGCGATGCCTTGTTTTCTCTCTCTTAAGTTGTTGATGATTTATCTGACTGTTCCCAGTGTTCTGGTCCATTTACTGCAGAAGACGTTCTATTTGAAGTAAATCTTAGTTGGGTACTGCTACAATGACAACAAATGTCTACTAATAATATCTTTAAAACTGTTGTTCATACCGGTAATATATTTGTAACAAGCCATTTTTCATCTTTACAATGCTTTATTTTCTGTTAACAAATATACATTTCATTTGATTTTCTGCATTTCCGTAGCAGGACAAACGTCTTTTTTATGGGCCATACATTTCCACCTTTCCGGGGACGGCCTATCTTGACTTCCTGGTGGGAGGCCTTAAACTCCTCCTTGTACAGTGCATTCTTAGCACAGAGAATAAACTGAAAGTAAAAAATAATTCCATTATGACAGTATTCATCGACAATATAATGGTGGGTTCTGATTGGTTCAAGAAAGAAACTTTGGGGTATTAATGATACAACTAGTATGTCAATTTAGTTTAAATCAAATCAAGATGGGTCATAATTCCAGACATGGCTAACTGCATATATACTTGCCCATAAAGGGGCCATAACTTTGGAATGCATCATGGGATATGGCTGATCAAGCAAGAAATACCTTATTACTAATACAAATAGCATGGCACAAACAGCGCCTTGTCACCCGCGCAAGAGTCGGACAAGCTTATATACTCACTCTGCAATGAATGACAAAACTGCAGACTTTGGATTTTGTACATAATAAGCCATAAAGGGAGGTAATTATAAATGATTACTACACTGAAGTGAAGTGAATTTGTATGCAGGTTTGGCTCAATGCAAATCAACATTATATCTTATAAACTAAGTTAAATCCGGTAAAATATTGTTAATGTGCAAGTTTTTTTTTGACTGACACATGGACATTGCGCAATCATAAAATATTAACACGGGCACAGGTTTTGTGCTCAGGTGAGCTAAAAAGTTTGATATTTGGTAAGCTTATAATTTATAACAGTTACAGTGAGGCACCCAGCTATAAGTATTGACCTTCTGTAAGCTAGCTGAATAGCTTCTGCACTTGAATGGTTAGACTCAACTTAAAAGCATGCCAAGCAGGAAGGCAATGTATAACAGTATTTCTTTATTTGACAATTTGACATATTAGGTAAATGATGTCAAATAAGGTGTCCCGACAGTGCTAAAATCTAATTAAAGACTCAAAATATATTTTAGATTCCTTACCAGCATTAAACACAATTGCTGACATTCTTTACTGAGCACATCCAGACTACCATAGAATGTTCAATGTGTAAAGAATGACAATTCCATGTCTGATTCTTTGTTTGACATCAGCTATAAGACAGGAAAGAAAACATGTGAAATTGAGTTTATGCTGTGAAATTGATTGCTGTCTTGAAACACTTGTTATGAAATGTCATACTTTTACAAATTCGGTGTGTCTAATACAGCATGAGAACACTTAAAAGCCAACACACCCAAAAAGGGTGAATGAAAAGTTAATTTTTATTGACTCCAGGCGGGTCTGAAATTCCGAATAGAAAGGTGGATTCTCAGGCCACAGAGGATTCCTCGAGCGACAATCAGACTGCTCGTGCCGGAGATCCATGTGGTCTAGCAGGCGGGTCTGAAATTCCGAATAGAAAGGTGGATTCTCAGTCCACAGAGGATTCCTCGAGTGACAACCAGACTGCTCGTGCCGAGGGTGTTGGCCCTGCTGGCGGGTCTGATGCTGATGAATTACAAACTGACAGATCTATCGCCGATACACCTCAAAACCCAAGGAGAAGATCATCCCGTAATAAAGGTGGACAGTCAGGGGTGACTCTGGCGTGAAACCAAAGAAAGGTACGTTTGTCGGGGGACCAGACAAAAAAGACGCAAAAGGCAACCTTCGGAAAATGACATAGAACCTTATAACAAAAAGCAAAAAGTGCCTGATTTCAATAACTTGGACATTCCAGGTTTGGCAAAGATGATTTTTAATATGCAGTGTGAAATGAGAAGCATGTCAAGTACAGTGCAGAAAATTGATTCCAATATGAATGACATGATAGCTAATGTACACATGCGGATCGACAATATTGAAAAAAACGTAGAGGAGAAAGTCACAAATAATATGAAGAAAACGTTGGACAACAGAATAACAAATGAGACTAACAAAATAAAGAAAATGGTTGACGATAAGTGAGTGATGCCAAGAGAGATATACTAGCAGAGTGCGCAGCTGACACGGAAGTTGCTACTAGCAACATGAATGATATACTTGATGATTTAAAATCTAATGAAAGTCAAAGTGATAAGCAATATGGTGGAATAGAACGGAACATTATCATTAGAAATGTAAAGAACTAAAGTAAAAGCAATCCAAGCAGAGAGAAAAGGATCGAAGTCGGGATCTAGAGTTATTGTAGCAACAATGAAATCCATATCTGAGAGAAGGGAAGTGCTAGATAAGAAGTCTTGTTTATTTAGATCTAGGTGTTATAGTGAAGTGTTCATAGATAGTGATAGGTCGAAAGTAGAAAGAATCCAAAGTGCAAATCTCAAGAAAATTATTGATTCAGTGAAAAGGGGAGATGTGAGGGACCTGGATGTTCGAGGCACGCATGTTGTCTCACGCGGTGACCACACGAGAGGTGAATTTGCCAAGGACAGGCGTAGGTCTGGTGATAGGCGTGAATCCCGAAGCTTTAGACCAGTACCAAGGACCTCACAGAGGGACGATGCAGGTTTTGTTGACAATCGTAGGCCACATGTGTTGCAAGAAAGGCGAGATAATCAACAATGGAACACACAGAGAGTAAATCGTGACTATCCGAGGGAACGAGGACACTATGACAGTTATGCAGATTGTGCTCGTGGCTACCGGAGATAGGTCATCAGCGGGTTTTGGAACGTTGAAGGGTGGAAAAGTGATAAACATTGTGATAATTTTATTTTTAGAAAATCTTGTGTACAAGAAAATAACTTTGATATTCTAGGACTTGCTGAAACCCATCTTATGAAGAATGAAGAACTTGTCCTTGATCATTATACATTTATTGGACAAAATCGAACCAAGTTACATATAAATGCTAGAAAAGGCTCTGGTGGTGTTGCCTTTTTATTAAAGAATGAGTTTTTAAAAGATTTTAATGTATCTGTAATTGATAATGAATATGTAGGTATTTTGTGGATAAAATTGGTATGCAAAAATAATTGTTATGAAAGTATAATTGCATGCGTTTGCTATTTGCCTCCTGAAAACTCCACGAGACAAATAGATGGGCAAACATTTTATGAAAACCTTTTGTGTCAAATTGTTAAATATCAAGAAGAAAGCACTTGTATGTTTTTGTGCGGGGATTTTAATAGTAGATGTTCAAATGATCCAGATTACATACCTGGTGTAGACAATGTTCCTGATCGAAGTGTTGTTGATTTTTCAACAAACGGTTTCGGTTCATACTTTACTGATTTTTTAATTAATGTGAATTTTGCCATTTTGAACGGACGTAATACAATTAGCAATAACTTTACATTTATTGGTCCGCAAGGTGCGTCGGTTGTAGACTTTTGTTTGGTACCGTATGAGTCTTTGCACAAGTTTGTAGATTTTGAAGTTTTAACAATGTCAAGTATTTTACAAAGTTATGCTTTGTTTAATAAATTTCAGAATAAGGATATATCAGACCATTCTATTTTAAAATGGAACTATGTTTTGTCAAAATACAGCAGGTGTAAAGAAAATATACCTAATAGAAAAGTACTAAAATCCAGTAAAGAAGTGTATGATTGTAAAAGCATTGATGATAATTTTATGTCATCTTCAGATGTTTATTCTAGAATTGTTTACACAATTGAGCAACTAGAAAGCTCTGTAGCATCTCAAAATAGTATAAATCAAGCTTATAAGGATTTTGTATGCATCATTCATAATGAAATGAACTGTAAATTGAAACATAAGACAGTCAATTTATCCACATCTTGTGACACAAAGAAAAGGCTAAGAACAAAGAACCCTTGGTGGTCTGATGACTTAACTATTTTATGGTCAGATATGTGTAAAGCTCAAAAACAATGGCTTAAGTGCAAATCAAGGGAAAGGTCCAATCTTAGACATGTATATGTACAGAAAAGAAAGCATTTTGATAGTAGTGACCAACGTGCTAAGAGACGTCATGTTAATCAGGCCCAGACTGAACTGGAATCTGTTATAGTTATCTGTTATATTCAGGTGCATTTTGGAATACAATTGGGAATATTGGGCTAGGCAATGAACGCGTAAAGAAAATCCCCTTTGAGATTAATTTGCCTGACGGTTCCTTATGTAATGACCCAGGCATAGTACTTGAAAAATGGCGCACTGATTTTCATGGCCTTCTTAACCCGGATGACACTACGCCTGAAGGAAATAACATACATATAGAAGTAGAAGATAACACTATGGGATGAGTCTATTTTTAACCAAATGATACATATTGATGAAATAATTAAATGTATTTTAGAAGCAAAATCGGGAAAATCGTCTGGTATTGATGAAATTCCCAATGAATTACTGAAAAATGAGGCAGCAATTGCAATGTTACACAGTCTGTATAATAGATGTTTTATTACTGGTAGTGTTCCAGACGATTGGTCGAAGGGTATAATTTGTCCGATACCAAAGTCATCTACATCTGATGCTAGAGACCCTTTGTCATACCGTGGTATTACCCTAGCACCCACAATGTATAAAATTTATTGCAATATTTTAAACAAGCGCATTACAAAATGGTGCTGTGATGAACATGTTATTAAAGATGAACAAAACGGGTTTGTTAAGGGAAAGAGTACTATCGACCATGTCCAGGCACTGACTAATGTTATTGAAACTAGAAAATTGAAGAAATTGTCTACATTTGCCGCATTTATTGACTATCGCAAGGCGTACGACACAATCGATAGAACTCTTTTGTTTGATAAACTAAGACACGAGGGATTGCAGGGCCGTCTTCTTCAAGCAGTGCAGTCGCTCTACACTAATGTTAAGTGTTGTGTGAGATTAAACGGTTTTAAAACCGATTGGTTTGACGTTAAGTGTGGCTTAAAACAAGGTTGTCCGCTCTCCCCCGTGCTCTTTAATTTATATATAAATGATCTTGTGTCATATCTAAGTAACCTTGATATAGGAATCGATATAGAGGATAGGAAAGTGTGTATTTTGTTGTTCGCTGATGATGTAGTTCTCCTAGCAGATACAGCTCAGGACTTACAGACTCTATTAGATTCATTGAGTGGTTGGTGTTCACAGAATAGAATGCAAATTAATAATGACAAATCTAAGATAATGCATTTTAGGCCTTACAGTTTTGTAAAGTCAGATTTTGTATTTCATAATGCAAACGATCCTTTAGAGATTGTATCACATTACAAGTATTTAGGTGTTGTTTTAAATGAATTTTTAGACTATTTTGAAATAGCAAAAAGTGTTGCTTCGAGAGCATTAGGACTGATTATATCCAAAAGCTTTTGGTGGTTTCCATTATTCAACTTTCACAAAATTGTATGGTACTTGTGTATGGCCCATAATAAATTACAGTGCACCTATATGGGGTGATAAATCATATTCATGTATTAATGCGGTTCAGAACCGGGCAATGCGCTTTCATCTTGGAGTTGGGAAATACACGTCAAATGCTGCAGTATCGGGGGAGATGGGTTGGAAACCACCTATTGTTAAACAATGGGGGTCTGTGTTTAGACAGCATTTTAGAAATGTTCATATGAATAATAATAGGGTTAATAAGAAATTGTTCGAATGGACTAAATCGAGTAACGTTAAAAATGGTTTCAAACGAATAAAAACCTGTCTCCATGACATTGGTATGTCACATGTAATTGAGTTAGATGTCAAAAATTCAAAAAGTATTGTGAAAGAAATTGAATGTAAATTATCTGATAATCAAATTGTTATTTGGAAAAACTCGATTAAAAGAGATTCTGGAAACAGAGGTCATGGAGGAAACAAATTAAGAACATATAAGCTTTTAAAACAAGATTTTAAAACAGAATACTATGTTGAGAACAATATTCCTTTTAAGTACAGGAGTGCCTTTGCAAAGTTCAGGTGCGGGGTTGCACCCATACGTCTGGAAACTGGTAGATTTGAAAATATTGATGTTTGTAATAGAACATGTTTCCACTGTACAAGCACAGTAGAAAATGAGATGCATGTAATCCTTCATTGTCCAGTTTACGTCGATATTAGATTTCAACTTTTGGATACTCTAAATACATATAATGAATGTCAAAATATGTCGGATTCAGAGAAATTTATCTTCATTTTTACCAATGAGAATTTGATGTATTTGTCAGCCAAAGCCTGCTATAACATACTCCAAGAACGGAGGAAACTCCTGTATAAGTGATAGATTTTATTATACATTTGCAACTGTAAATATGTATAGCTGTTTATGGAAACAACTTTTTATCATATGGCAAATCTCTTTTAATAGTATATAATTCTGCCAACATATTAACTGATGTATGCTGTTGTATGTATATATAAATCTTAGGAGACATATGATGTCATATTTTAGTGCTTTAGATTTAAGACATACATCTAGACTTATTGGATTTTATCATAGAAGGTTTTTAATATTCTAGATGTGTTGTAAATTTATTACTAACAGTCTCTTATAAATCAAACATGATTGGACACATTCTTGTATTATTGCATTTATATAATTTCTTTGTAAAATTGTAATTTATATATGTAATGTGAATGAGACTTGAATAAATAATTGAATTGAATTGAATTGCAAAATAAACAGCCTTCAAATTGTACAGTATATTACCTACATCCAGCTCAAGAAATGCAAGTAAAGGCGGTATTCAAAGTAACAGAAATTTGATAATAAAACAGATTTATAGAACTGAGTTTATAAGCCTCAATCTTCTGCAAAACTAACTTATTTACTTTGGCATAAAACTGAATGTTGGATGGAGTTGAGAGTTGGTAGGGGACTGATAACTACCAGAAGACAAAGATATGGACAACTAAGATACCGGGGAAATGGCATAAGCTGTACTGAACTTCAAAATCTGATCTAAAGAGAAACCTTTTGTTTCACATAACGAGAATCTTGCATACAAATTATATCAAACAAGTGGACAAAATAATATGACACAAGGCATTGGCGATGTGTCATAGTTTTTTTGACAAGTTTAATAAAACTTAGTAATACTAATTTGCACTCATTAAGATTCCATTTATCAAACGTCGATGTATAAATATTGAAAATAAAAATTATCCAATTTGAATTGTACCGTTTGTATGTTTTTGTATATTTGTGTGTGTTTATTTCTGTTACTAATCAAGCTTATTGTTTTTGTTGAAACAGTATAATATGTATACTGTATATCACAAAACTGCATTCCTATTCTCTTTTTGTATTTATTTCTTTATCTGTGCTTGCTTATAATATATGTTATGTACATAATTGTATATATGTTGTCTTGACCATCTAGTTTTTATTGTGTAAATGGTCAAAGGCATTTCACATGCCGATTATACCAATAAAACTGTAAACTGTATCATATAACCTTGGCGAACGCTCATTTTCGTTCAAAATGATCATGCATGCTATATAGGTTTCAATAAAAATTTAGCCGTAAGAGCTCAATGTCATGACAACATTTATGTTATCCTGCCTGATGCCATGGCCGATCAAGGCATGAATTGACTTACTTTACATCAGACTAGTTTAAATATTTATGAAGCATACTGGGAGTATCAAACGATATTTCCGGAACAGCTTTATGCCACTCGGGAACTGGAGACTATGTGATAAAATACATACATGACTAGATGTGACATCATTTAATCTTTACATCACACCAATATGCAATTTCTTTTATCAAATTGAATTTTAAAATACCTCTTAAAAGCCTCTGTTAACTGAGCTCAGTTGATCTGACACACACTTCATCAAATTCAACATATTAAAGCGCTGGCCACAGAAATTGTAACTTCTCCAAACAGCTGTTTTTTCTGCCAAGAATGAGGTTGTATTTCCACAGAAAATATATCTGAAATGTTGAAATGTATATCTGTTTATGGTAGAGGCAAACCACTGTGTGTCCAATATTTCATTCATCATGACTGCATACATATTATTGAACCTGAATAGTTAGTAACTTGGTAGTAGTTGTTAAGCCACTCTTTGACTTTAGGTATTGTTGAATGCCATGTAGAAATAGCACAGATAAGAAAACACTGCAACTTCATAACATTATATATATAGGTTCTGGTATCAGTAGTCTTTGGAGATCAATATTTCTTAAACAAGAAAACGCAATGTTATTTTAAAGTCCATGGCATGCCAAGTAATTTGTTTTTGTTCCAACTTTCACTTTGCCAAAGGCATTCAACACTATCCAACATTTAACAGAATTATGGCCCCTGACAGACTTAGCTAGTAATTATGGACAAGGTTTCCACCAGTGCATAAGGGTTTACTGAACTAGTGACCTTTAAGAAATACTGATCTCAAAGACAACATGTATGTAACAGGTTCTTGTAACTAGAATACTATAAACAAGAGGGCACAAAGGGCCATGATAGGTCGCTCACCTGTTGCACAGTGGTTTAGGTACAACTTACATTCTGACCATATTTCATGAAAATTTGATCAAAACGGGTCTCTAGAGAGAGAGAGAGCAAAAGGTTAGTCACCAAGTTCTTGACTCCACATGACCAAGATTCGAACTTGGCATAGATTTTATGTAGAATTGCATTCTGGTTCAGTAACATTCTGATTGGATCAAAACTTTGACCTCTAGGGTGAACACAAGGTTTTTCTATAATTTGACCTAGTGACCTAGTTTTTACCCCAGATGATCAAGTTTCAAACTGGGCTTAAATTTCATTGAGAGTAACATTCTGACCTAGTTTCATGACAGTTGGATCAAAACTCTGGAGTGAAAAAGTTTTTCCTAAGATTTCACCTCTTGACCAAGTTTTTGTCCCAGAGACCCACATGACCCAGTTTCAAACTTGGCATAAATAATAGAGTGTATGGGAACAACCCACAGTTTCATGAAGATTCAATCACTCTGGAGTGAACACAAGGTTTTTCAAAGATTTGACCTTGTGACCTAGTTTTTGACCACGCATAACCCAGTTTCGAACCAATAAAAGTATAATGTTTAAATAAACAGACAAACATGACATACAGTTTACAATACATTTACACAGTTACAATGATAACTCACCACTATATGGTATTGTTCACACTGTCCAAAATACTATTTCAGACTGTGGGGTGTCTGCTAGGGGTTCAACATAACTCTGCAATATTAAAATATAACATGTGCAAATAGAGGTTCAAAATATGTTTGATTAATGTTATTAAATGGGCACAGCACTGATGCAACTGAGTATGTGCAAGGCTACCTTTAAAACTGTAAAGTGTTTCAGATAATGCCAAGTGTCCCTGCCGAGGATCTGACCAGGGACCTAGCTAGCATGCTTGTTATCTCTTTGAAGCTGCTTTTTTATTTCTGGTTTTCAGCTCAGAGTAAACTGCGAGCATAAATTGTGTAGTGATTGTAGGTATACATAGCCACTTCCAACCGCCTTGCTGTTGAGTTAACTCTTTAGCAATGGGGTTGAGAGTCTGCCTACAGTGCTAGAGGTCCTGGGATCAATCCCTGGTGAGGATCAGATTTTTAGCGCTCCCTAAATTACTTTAATTGGAACCTGTTCCTGCCCGGTATTTAAAATATATATTTGTAGTGATTGTAGGCATATCATACTGCCACTTCCAACGGCCTTGCTAATGCTTAGTGATGACTGATGAGGTTGAGTGTCCGCCTACAATGCTAGAGGTCGGGGGTTCGATCCATGGTGAAGACCCGATTTTTATTGCTCCCCTTATTTACTTTACTGGTGTCAGAAGTGTTTATAAGTAAAAGGGGGAGGAGTTTAGTGATTGTAGGTATATGGCCACTTCCAACAGCCTTGCTGTTGAGCTAACTCTTTAGTGATGAGGTTGAGTGTCCGCCTACAATGCTACAGGTCGCGGCTCCCCTAATTTACTTTATATTAAAGCTAGAATATTGACTCAATGGGTCCCGGATATGGCGTAATATCAAGTTTCATTTGACGCGCAATGCACTGATCAGTCATTGACTCAATATTGTCGCAGTCCGGGGAGGTAGGGATACAGGAATCTGCCGGGAATCTGAGGATAAATCATGAAATTAGACAAATCTTCCCAACAGACTGGAATCTGAAAACCTTAAAAATATCAACTCCCGGAGACTAAACTTTGGTCCATATTCAAAACACGATGTGTTCAACGCCCCCCCCCCCCTGCAACATTTGCAGTCGATAAAGACGTTCATCTAATCAGTTGACAGTGTAACGGCGTCGAAGTTCGATTCGCCAATGACAAATGATCCGTATGCAACGTACGCACATCGGACTAAAAAATCCAGCCTGTCGTACACTTGCTATACACGACGTATATTATTCTGCACAGTAGATATTTTGAAACCATTTTTATTATGTGCTTTCAATGGATTATGGCGTTTTTCAGTGAAAATAACAATGACAAATAACAGTGAAATAACATTTTTGATAATTCACTGTTTTTGACGGAACTACTTTCTTCAATGAAAAAATAAATATCCTCTATGTATTGTTTGTTTAATTACATATTTACCTCCTTGATTATGTCTGCTACTTGACAGCTGTCAAAAATGGAGCATTTAGCTGAATCTGATACCAATGGCTTTGAATTTGAAGCCTTTTTTTGCATTTATTCGAGCCTCATTCACAGGTAACTGTATCATTGAAAACGAAAAAAAACGAAAAAAAAATTTTTTAATTTATATTTTTGTGTACAGTACAGTACGTAAAGAAAAAGAAAAAAATTTCAAAAAAAATATTTCCCCGAAAATTCATTTTTTTTTCGTTTTTTACGATACTGCTGGCATACTGCACCTGTGTGACCTGTCACTGACCTCATAATTGTGAGGAATAAAATGAACCTAGATCTAGTGCAAATCGAGAATCTCAACAAGTGACAGTCAGGTAAAAGAACCACTATTTATGCAAGTGCTTTCCTAGAGGATAGAGTTGGAAGGCTTATTCTGTTCTGACATGCCAAGGTCTCAGAATGAAATCTATTGTTCCGTATTTAAAAGGCGAATCTGAAAATCTGAACGAGCTTTGAACAATTCAAATAAAAGCAATAAACACAAACCTACAATTTATCGAAGCATATAGAATCCACTGCCTGTAAATGATCATACTAAATGCATTTTGAGATTCAAAATCGCATTTCGTCAAAAAAATCAACATGTCGTCCTCGTTTTACGATGTTGTGATGACGTCAAAACACACGATAAAGTCACTCTGTACGTCGATTCCCGTTTTTAACTGTCAGTACGAGTATTTCCCCTTATTAATCAGACCGGCGACATAAACAAATAAGTCTATGAAGTGATAATGATTAAAAATTTCCGGCATCGTGACTTGAATTCACGATGGTGGATGACAAAACTGTTTGTTGACAATGAAATTACTCCGCGATCAAATTTAATAAATGCCAGTTATTTCGCTTTCAATAAAACATTAAACTAATTTTGTGTTCGTCAAATATTATATTTGTTTTATTTATAAACTTTACACATATCTTGTTTTATGTTTTGCAGAAAAATACTACAGCAAATAGTTGCACTACTTTCAGTGGAACTTCTGTTAAAAAAAGTGAATAGGTTGAACTGAGTTTGGGGCGCCCCACGGGGTGAGGTTCGAAGAGGGAATTGTAAAATATTAATAATATGATTAATTTCGCATAAAATAAACAGAAAATTTGTTGATTTTTGG
This sequence comes from Spisula subtruncata, assembly GCA_963678985.1. Classification (NCBI taxonomy): domain Eukaryota; kingdom Metazoa; phylum Mollusca; class Bivalvia; order Venerida; family Mactridae; genus Spisula; species Spisula subtruncata. Next base: position 26,639,004 of record OY787661.1, read on the forward strand.
TGTAAGATTGAATTTTATTTCACCGAGTGATCACAGAAATCAATATTTTCACGAGTGGCGCAGCCACGAGTGAAAATATAGATTTATGTGATCACGAGTCTTGATCTTACACCAAAATCAACAAATATCCTCTATACATGTATGTTCCTAATATAGAGTAGAAATAAATTTCACAGATAGATCTAGAAAAATATTGTTTATTGATTAGGATCTAGATCTAGTAGGCCTACTTAGAGATTCTATACTGTGCTGGAGTATAGCTAGATATACTATTAAATTGATAGACAAAGGCTACTGTTCTCTCAACAACATAATCTCTTAATCTTATCTTTTATGCTAGGTATAGTACTTACACAGGAACTATGTGAAGTAGACCTACAGCTTTGTGGTTTTTTACCCCAAAAGCCATAAAACATTTAGAAAATGTGTTGGTAAGGATAGCAGAAACAGTCATTTTTGTAGTATATTTTGATTTTGTCTATTAAAAAAATTGTTTTTTGGATAAATTTTCTTTCCCAATACTTTCATATGAGAATGATATGATTTTCATATGATTCTCATATGAACAACATTTCATATGAGAATCATATGATCGCATTTTCATATGAGAATCATATGAAACCTTTTATATGAGAATCATATGATCGCATTTTCATATGAGAATCATATGATTCTCATATGAGTATCATATGCAGATCCTTTCATATGAGAATCATATGTGGCGAAATTGCCTAGGCATCAAAACAAAAAGAATCGAATTGTTTGAATGGTTGAAACTTAATAAATTTGCAATAAGTTTTTTACAAGAAATACACTGTACACCAAATAATTATGATGAATGGAAAAGGGAAATGGAAAGGTGATATATTCCTCAGTGGTAACCAGTGAAATAGCGCAGGGATAGGTATATTCATACATGAAAATGTCAACTTTATAGTCCTTTAAAGAATAAGGAGGACCCCTCCAATCGTTAAATATAGATATTGACGGTAAAAGCCTACTTCAAGTGAATATATACGGACATAATAAAGATGACGAGGAACTATTAACTATTTTAGAAAACATACTTATAGATAATAGTGATGAAACATTTGTAATCGGTGGCGACATCAACACAATAATTGGTGTAAATATTGACAAACTAAACGGTAACAAAACCACACACAGGAAATGTTCAAAAAGAATTCAAGAGATCATGGAAAATAATGATATACTGTAAAATCATTTAATTTCGTTTGGACGAAATTTCGTGGTTTGGGTAAAAAAAAGACAATTTCGTTGGGACTTGAATTCGTGGATTTGCATTTCAGGTAATAAATCAAGGGTCACAATCAATGTTCGTTGGGATTAAAGTATACGATATTTGTGAAACATTGTCATATTAAAATGGGCTTTAAATCCGACCACTCCGTTGTTACATTTGATCTTGAACTTGCGTCAACCGAACGTGGACGAGCATTCTTCAAAATAAATAACTCAATACTGTTAAATACAAATTTCCAAACAAAAGTCAAGCAGGCAATTAATGAAACAGCTAATATAAATAATGATTCAAACTTCATGGGAACTAGTTAAAGACACAGTCCGGAACGAAGCCATTAGATATTTAAGTAAACTACAAAAAATAAACAAAGAAAATTAATTAAAAATACAACAAAATATTGAAAGATTAGAACGTATTATCTGCTCTGAACCAAGTAATGAAAACCTTCATAACGAGCTACTTAACCAACAAAACAAATTAAAAGATAACTGAAGAAAATTTTAAAGGCATATTTTTAAGATCACGTGCCGAATGTGCGGAAAAAATACTAAATATTTTGCAAATCAGGAACGCAAAAGAGCTGATAGTAAAACCATGCACCAATTAAAACTGATAATGACACGATAGCTACAAACAGCAATTATATTTCATCATACTGTAAAAACTTCTATGCTGATTTATGTAAAATTAACGAAAGTTCGCAATAATACTTTTTTGTCAAGTGGACACAATACCCTATCAGAAGATAATAAAACACTCACTAGTGGAATAATTTCAGAATATGAATGTTCAATCGCACTAAGAGAAATGAATAATAACAAAAGCCGTGGTTCAGACGGTTTATCTGTCGAATTCTAAAAGGTATTTTGGAACGATATAAAAACATTCCTAGTTAACTCACTAAATTACTCACACGAAATAGGGAAATTAACAGAACTACGAACTCAGAGCATCATAACATTAATACCAAAAAAGAATAAATATCCTTAGTCAATTAATAATTGGAGACCAATATCACTATCAAATGTCGACTATAAAATTGCCTCAAAAGTCATTGCTAATAAAATAAAAAAGGTTGTAGATAGTATAGTGAATGAAAACCAAGCTGGGTTCATCAAGGAGAGAATGTGAGAACAATTATTGAAATTATAGAAAAAATACAACTTAACGATGGTCTCATATTTTTTTCTGATTTCCAAAAAACTTTTGATGGTTTTTTCATAAATTCATGTATAAATAAGAGGTTAATACACGACAGAGCAGGGCCGGAAGGCGATAATCGGCCCGGAAAATTAATAATCACCGCGAGGGCTTTAGCCCGAGGGTGATTATTCATGCCGGGCCGATTATCAACTTCCGGCCAGGCTCTGAAGTGTATTAATAAGAGGTTAATACACGACAGAGCCGGGCCGGAAGGCGATAATCGGCCCGGAAAATTAATAATCACCGCGAGGGCTTTAGCCCGAGGTTGATTATTCATGCCGGGCCGATTATCAACTTCCGGCCAGGCTCTGAAGTGTATTAAAGTCTTTAATACAATTGTTCAATTTAAAAACACAATGGGAGTAACAACAACTCACGTTTAGTAAAGTTCGTGGAGATCTACCGCCATTTATGATGAAAATCTTGTACATTCATAAAATTGTCAGAGCAATTTCAACGTAACGTCATTTAAGCTCCAACGTGACGTCATTATGACTCCAACGTGACGTCATGTTAACCTGGATAACGTAACGTGCGCCCGTTCTACGGGCCGATTACGATTATGAGATTGCGGACCGGGCGGATAGGCGATAATCAATCACGTGATGGTCATAATCAGCCTGAAATTGGCTCATTTTTGTTACTATATTTAGTAACAAGTGTATTAAAGTCTTTAATACAATTGTTCGATTCCAAAACTCAATGAAAGTAACAGTTACTCACGCTTGGTTCAGTTCGTAGATATCTAAAGTATATTTATGCTGAAAATCTTATGATTCTCACAATTGTCAAAGGAATTGTACCTCTGTGTAACGTAACGTCATATTTTAGCTCTAACGTGACGTCATTTTAGATCCAACGTGACGTCATGTTAACTTGGATAACGTAACGTGCGCCCGTTCAGCGGGCCGATTACGATTATGAGATTGCGGACCGGGCGGATAGGCGATAATCAATCACGTGATGGTCATAATCAGCCTGAAATAGTGTCATTTTTGTTACTATATATAGTAACAAGTGTATTAATATTTATTATTATTGAAATATGAAAGGCTGACTTAACATTATATATTGTTTTTAACCAGGACTGTACAGCAATTTGAACATGTGTATACATGAAAAAGGGCTATATAAATATGGTATAATAATAACTACCAACAGAACCAAAATACAACAAAATAGAAGACACAGAATCGGTTGAAATTTTCCAACAAACGAATACATGTACTATTACAATAGACACTTTTAGAATTTCAGTATAAATACCTCATGCATATAATACCCGACAATTCATTTTTACACAAGTGTCATATAACCCAGTCAAGCTTATGTGATTTTTGCAATAGACAACCAGACTCTATATACCATATGTTCTGGGAATGCCATATTCTACAAAGTTTTTGGGCTGAAGACTTAAATATCACATTCCAAATTATTTCAGTTTGCAACATTATAAAGAATACAGAAGAAGATGGGCTTATTACCAACTATATTACACTGCTTATATTTCGTATTTAAATGTAAATGCAATATACACACACCGACATTTCAGTCATTTAAAGAATAACTATCGAAAAAGAATACAATCGCACAATTAAAAAACAAACTCCAAATCTGTAACAGAAAATGGCAGAAGTTTACATAATTTGCATAACTCAAATGGTGATATTGTGTAAATTCCCCGAAGCCATAACCATTTCTTATTATCTTTCTCTTACTTTCCTTTCTTACTCTCTACAATCACAACCTCTCTTCTAAGCGACTGTCCTCATAACTCTTCCCCTTCCATATATATATAGAGGATATTTGTATTTTTTTTATAAATCAGCTTCTCACTCGGTGAATTATCAAACGATCATACATGGTAAAATACTAATATTCTATTTGAAGCATGAAATAAATAGAATATTAGTATTTTTCCATGTATGATCGGCTGATATTTCACCGAGTGAGCAGCTGATGTAATATTTTCACGAGGGCGTAGCATTTGTTTTGACAAAATTGTTTGTATGTTTTGCGTTGTGTATAGCTGTATAATATGTCTTATGAAAATGTTAAAAACGGAGAAGTTGATTAAAACACTCTTGAATGATAGGATATGGTAAACTAATCTCAAATCGCGCTCGTTGAATGCTCTCTGGATGTGTGCACTACTTCATATGGTACATTTTCCTGATCAAAGCTACACATTATGTTGCGTGCATGTTCCTGCAGAATGTCTGTAACACATGAACACAACATACTGTACAATCTTTTAGATCAATATTTAAACGTATGTCTTTTTATTTAAGTTGTTAATAATACGTCCAACTTGTAAATATGTGATACTGACCAGCATTCTAATAAAGCACACTTACACTTTGCTAGCACTAAAGTGGCCCTGTCAAAAAGACTGGTCAAACTGGTTAAACTGGCTTTTAACGTATATACGTTGTAGTTTTTCTATATTTAGAATCAAAATATTGTTGCTAGTGCTGAAATAGTTTGGATGCTAGAGTTTAAAAGACCAAATACAAATACGTCGGCCTATGATATTCATGTTGTGATTCTAATCCATCAGATCTTATGGATATGTTGCTCGCATGTTGGTACTGGTACGTCGTGTATCTTGTTTCCGGTTCGCCTACGTATGACCGGATATATAATATCTTTCTTTTTAACGAAAGCTGCTAAAATAAACGATCATTCCAAAGATCTCAGGGCATGAATCCTAGTAAAGAGATGGCGATAAATCAAGGAAACGTGATTTATTTTCTGCCAATAAAATGTGTCTCTTGAACAAGTCGCTGTTTTCGAAAGCCGTTGTTAACGTTTTAGACATCATATTATGTGGCTTTACCTGCGATTCAAACGTCACTTTAACTATCCGTCGGAGAAATTTCGTGAATTGAAAACAAAACTGACGTCTGACGTTCACTAACGGTCTGGGTATTTAACTTTTGTACTTTCTTGGAAGCAATAATAGTATCATATATCACGAGATAATTGTGCAATATATACACCACGTTATAGACACTATTCAATGATCAGACAAATATTCTTAATACAGCCAACAACTATTACCCTACTTTATGGCGTTTTACAATACAACTATTACCATGTTACATTTATATTAAGCTATTTCCTTATTTTTATTGGAGAAATAGACACTGAAATAGCTATAAGTCGACTAGGAAACGATATATGATCTCTGTAAAACGAAACAGGGAAATAAAAGACTATAAGACACATTGGCATTTTCACTAACACCAGTGTTTCATTGATCCGGTTGCTCATAGCTCCGTTTTTAACATACATTGTACATTTAAATATATTATGAAAAAGAAATATAGCAACACTACTAAAACTTTAAAAATCTTAAATGCGTCATATCATTTAATGATAATGATGATATATTGAATGGACAGTCTTCTCATTAAACAATCAAAGTACTGAAAGTACTGACAGGCTGGCGAACTGCTAAGGAACAATAGCTTTTCAAGTAATATAACATCAAGTGGTTTTCTAAGTCGAAAGAGAGGTAAGTGAACAAAAAATAAAAATATAAAAATATAAAAAATTTGGAGCCGCCGTGATTCGATCGCTGGACCTTAGCATCAGAAAATTACTAAGCGAGTTGCTCATCCACTCGACCACGATCTCGTTGGAGAATGTTGACCTAAATAATTTAACATAATACAATCATTGATCAATGCGCGCGCTATATCGCGTTCGTATAGGTAACGCGTAGTAATAATTATCAACGCCTTTAAACACCTTTTCTTTTAATTTCATACAATTTCCTTCCATTTCAAGAAGAAACTAATATATAACAATCGAACAGAATAAATGAAACAAGGAAAGTTGAATATTCTTATCTTGCAAAACTGATTAACGAGGAGGAACTATTTGCATTGAGTGTATAGATTCTGTGTTGTCAGTTTCGGGAGTAAATTCATCTTAGTGGATTTCATTTTTTAGGATTGTAATAGTCTGGCGCGAAATCGCCAGCCTAAAAACAGTTTTATCAAAACGTAAAAGTACACATGATATGCTCCAGCGCACAATTAAGGATATCCGGGTGTAAAAGAGAATCTCCTCGTGAAGAGTTCTCAAGTTCAGTAATTTTATGACAATTTGACTGATTTCCTATAGAGCCAAAATATTTTTATTCTTTTTTTATTTTATTTTTTAGTTATAAGACAATGTTTTGGCTTTGTGACATCACTTTTTAGTGTAATTTGGAGAAAATATTTTTTCTTCTTTTTTTTCTTAATTTTATAGGAGTATAATATGTGGTTTATAGACGAAAATTTGGTTACTATGGATTTCTGAAATGTATATTTTCAAAACCGCTCGGTAAAACCTTTCAAAATTTTCTTAAAACATTACACACACATTGAAGTTATTTTTGAAAAAAAATCAATGGTGCCAATTGTTTAGATCATATTTTATTGCCATTTATCTATATTGGCAATATACGAAAAAATGCCTTGCTTTCAAGGAGGGTAGGGTTACATTTTTATTTATATCTACTTCATTATTAGACCAAACATCATTTTTACACTTTTGATTGAAGAAATAATCACTATTATAATTAGATAAATACACACTCTTATCTTTATTGTGTCATCTGTTGGAGACATTTTATATTTATCATGCAGATGACTCCATTTGTTTTTGCAGTACGTTCTTACGCTAGGTGTAGGGATATAAAAATACAAATTACTCTCTTAAATGACAATAAAGGTGTTTTAAAATGCACATGCAGTTGTCTTAAAGGGTATACAATAGAATAAAACCGTTTGAAACGCAGTCATCAATATTTAAAAAAAAGTTTTTACACCCGGACATCGTAAGGAAAATGACACCTTAATAGGGAGGCTGCGTACTGGTCCTTTAAACTGTTCCAAATTAATGTTGAACTTGCTAAGTTTTGGTCAGTTAAACTGGTGAAAATGTTAGAATAATTGAGAAAGGGAATGCGAGGAGCAGTGACGTAAAAACAAACGTCATTTTGATGTCGGAATGCTGTATGCTAAACCCCCAATTCGAGTGGTTTTGCATTATTTGGTGTTGTTTCTTGTACACCAATCGACACAATGGGATTATAGCGAGGGTTGGCAAATGTCGGCGCTCCGGTACGCTCAGAAATAACAGCGGGGCTTGATTATTACTACAATAATTGACGTCACGACATCTAGAGTATGTGTAACAATTTCTAATATTCGGAAATGGTTTAACGGTCATTTTTGTTACCGACGTTTTCACGTTCGCGAGACGTTGACGCACGCAATCAAGAGCAACGGCACGTCAGACATTGGTTCAATGACAATCATCACAAGTATCCATTACACACATACAATTGATTGGCTGTCACAAAGACCGATCGTATCTCATATTGAAGCAAATACTGGAAAGTCTTGATGACGAAAACATCAATTTAGATCTTATAACATTTTGTTTTAAATAACAGAAGAAATAATTATTATCATTCTTTCAAAATGAGTCTCAAATTAAGAAATTATGCCCAGTGTTACTTAGCTTAGTATAACTGATCCTTAGATTTCATAACTTTCCGTTAATTAGCGTATTGTAAATGCAATGAAATAACGCCAATAAAAATATTTGTTTGTCAAATATCATGAATATCAGGCTCTCCACGTCACGTTATCGGAGAACCTTATTAATGTCTTAACATAGCGATGCACAAAATCATTGGAGCGTTTTGTGCACGGGAATAATTCGCGGGTATTCAGAATAGGTTTGGGCGAAAAATCAGTTCTACGCTAGACGCCGTACATGTCACATCGATTTTATGCTATTCAAATTTATATTTATATATATATAGTCTTAGATGTCCGTGAAAAAGACACATGCTTCTAAATAAGTACTGTGGTGCAGTATTCTGAGGAATGATCTTGGAAGGCAGAGTTAAAACATTTGCCTGTCACGGTTTCCACGTTTCCTCCACAAAATTGGGGGTTGTTCGAGTACGTCCAGCATTTCGTACTCGGAATATAGCATTGTCTGCCGAAGCAGCCTCTGCTTAACATGATATGGCATATTGGGAGACAGTTTTTTAGTAGTATATATGCTCGGCTGTTTATGTTAAGAGCCGCTTTCCCTTTCCAAATTTCTATTATCTATATGAATACAAAATCTCACTTACATATCAAGCTGGCTAAAGTACAGAACCTTCCATCTATACGAAGTGGCTATTGTGTAGACGATTTCAACCCGTCTGCTCAAATATTGATTGAAATGCCAAATAGTTTAATTATAGTTCACTATCTAGTTACCGTAAATGATTCGATCCGATTGTTGTTCCGTGCTGGCGAGATGTCGCGCAAAGCAACTTTTTGATATAAGGGAAACAACTTTAAGTCTGAATCAACCGACAAGACCAATGTTTTCTTTCCCTTCGAAATAATTAAAGAGCATCTATCACGAGTTGTCAATTGATATGCAATTATTTTGAAATCGTTTTGGAATTTTCATTAAGCGAGCCTCTGTCTCGTATGTAGAAGTGTATATGTATGCTGGCGGAGTCTTGAGAAATTAGATATCCTATTTTGTCTCGTTTGTCCATCGTGGTACAGTGATAGTTTACTGAATGGAATTGATGCCTGAATATCATCGTGTGTGCTAGAACAGTTGTGATGTTACCAGATTTTAAATTGGCACTTGCACCGTGGTTATTGCAAATACAATCGATAAAACAAGTTCCTCGCTACATGCAACTGTCGGTCAGATGTCTATGAAACTTTGGGATTTATTGGAAAATTGGTAGATAAATTACTGTACATTCATCATGCACAATAAACCAGTAAAGTGATGTGTCTACATATTTTTAATGATCCTCGTATGATCCTTTGTTTATTTTGTACGTTCGTATGTGTGTTCACAAATACTGTCCGCTCTGCAATTTAGTCATTTCTCACTGCTTATTAATATTTATTGTCGCAAATGTTCACCACCACTAGGCGATGTGTCATACACAAGACCCAGGTCTGTGGCTCAAATGGCAATGCATTCTCGTCCAACCAGCGTATTATTTTCAATTACATAGAGACTAGAGACTTGACTATACACTGATTCATGAGAATGAGGTCAATGTAACACTTAGAGTTCAAAGATTAAATTGCTTACATATGGCTTATATTCTCGTGTCCGCTCTGTAACTTGGTCATTTATGACTGCATATTAATATTACTACGCACAAATATTCGCCACCACCAGACAATGTGTCATGCTCAAGACCCAGGTTCCTAGCTCATAGGTCAAGGTCACACTTAGGCTTCAAAGGTTAAATGGTTTATATATTCATGACCGCTCTGTAACTTTGCCGTTACAAGTGTTTAACACTTGTAGTACCTTAAATAGAACAAAAGGGTGATTTAATGTTTAAAAAAGCTGTTTATTTTAAGATGAGGTAAAAGATTTCCTACAAAATAAAAATACATGTATACATCACCCTTATTCTTTTTATGTATTGCATGAACTAATTGTCTATGTCTGATAATACTGCATAGCCGGGTCATCCGTATCCTGTGGCTACATTTCTGGTTTAAATTGACTTGATTCTATATTTCAGTACTTTTGTCCAAATCCTACGTCCATTCCACCAGAACAGCTGAGATTTTCTCCAGTAGTGAAGGTAGCCTCGGCAAGTAGAAACAAACACGCTTTACCCATCTCTCGAATATCACCATATCGTCTCAATAGCTGTAACAAAATACGTGTAACATATAACAAGAATAAAAACAGGAACATGTCACGAAACCACGTCTTAATGTACAGGTACAAGATACTATTAGTATCTCCAGTTTGATATTGTGTGTAGAAATGACATACAGTATAACTTAGCGTTCAATCATGTAAATATGTTCATATGTAAATGTCTACGTATAATTCTGTTTAAATTGCTGTCAAATCAAACGGAGAGCGTTCTGAGCTTTTTGAAAGTTAACAGGGGAAACCTTATCACACATTCATTACTCTTATAAATAATGTGTCTACTATGTTTCATGACGAAAATGCTGATATGTTAAGTTTCGAACACTTGCAAACATCCATTCTTCTTTATGCCGACATGTCTTATTTTTACACTCGGCAAACGGTAAATACGTAAAACTGTTGTAAGCGTTCAGGGTCTGAACATGTTCTATTTTTTCCGTATATTCTCTATTTGATAACGTGTTTCTAACTTTTAATGACACATTGAAGTTATTTAACTCTATGATTTGACATAGTCTTCAATATGGTTCTGACATACGTGGTTTTCATAAAGCTCCAGCTAAAGAAAACGATATATAGATCTATATAATTATTTTTTTTTAAATAATTTTGAAGATTCGTTCCCAAACACCAAATGAATCGAAGAAAGATTGTTTACCTTAAATATATTGAAAAAAGTAAAAATATATCAAATATTAATAAGTAGATTGATAAGTAAAAATATATCAAATATTAATAATTAGATTGATAACTTTCGACAATAAGCTTTGACATACAAAATTATGTTATCTACGCTAGCATCTGGTAAATGATAAATTAAATACAACACTATCAAACACACACAAGGTCTAGACATTACAAGACATTGCTTGAAACTACATTGCGTCACAAGTTGGAGCTTTTTTCATTTTCGCGCTACTTATTTGCCAAATGGTGCATAAATGTAATTATGCTTGTTTTAATAAATATAACATGTTACATATATCAATCGAACGAAGAAATCACCAACTCGACCTGAATGTATATTTTTTTTATCTTTTATTACAAAATCCCACAGTTTCAGGGTTCGTAATAACCAGAATACCAGTGAAATATCACTGTAGATATGTAACATCCAAGCTCATGTGGATTTAGAAAAAAAATTTGCGCAAAATGATCGTTAAACGTTAAAAGTTGATGTCATTAACGTAACAGAAAGTGACGTCATCAGAAAGTCAAATATGAGGTTATATAAGAACCTCATATGCCCTTCTAGGTCTGGAAGACATATGTGTGCTACCAACGTCGCTCTATGGTATTGAGGTACACAGGGTCATGCAAGTGGACGTCAATAAGTTGGAGAAATAGCCATGAAGATTTCTGAGACATATACAAAGTCTGCCCGACAGAACAGCTAACCTTGGCACCTATGTCCCTTTTTAGTATTTAAATTCTCTCAATTCTGTTAAAAAAAATCTCGCTCAAGAACATCTGCCGACAATCTTATTCAACAGAAAACAGAATCCTAGACAGACAAATGGCAAATATTTCACGGGAAGAAAATGGATTCTCACTTCTCAACGGAGAAATATGGTATCCCGGCGCATGGTCCCTGGTGAAGAGCCCACCGAACAATGTCATGTGGAAAGACAGTTGGATAGGGCAGTTTCGGATTACTCGTTTGAGAAATGGTTTCGTAAACTCCCTATGATATCAATCCTACAGTACCTTTAGATACCAAAGAATCCTATCCAACAAGTACACAACCTCTGGGTTGCAATTAATCCAGCCTAGCATGAGGTGAAGCAGGGCGAAGTAAAGACTCCTAACAGGGACATACGAGTACATGATCCAGACTCACGTACAGAAGTTCAGGTAACTTTGCATCACTTTGCAAGGACGAATCCCTAGAGTATTTCATCCTGGCCAGTCTAATGTTGGAAGAAACCCGACAACGAGGCATGCACACTCTGGAGAAGAAAATGAACCAGATCCAACCTAGCGTATTGAACCGCATTCAAAGTGCTGGCAGATTGTCCAACTTATGACTGTACGCACACAGATGTGCAGGATTTAGTCAAGATGACAACAGACCAGACGATAGCTGTAGAACGGCCTTCCTAATGATGTGCAATCACGTGGTGTATTGATCCGCTTGATACTACCTGTTTGTCTATTGGAAATTAACATTACGAAAAAAGTGAGGGGTAATTATATAATACATATCTTAAAATCGATAACTGATAAATTTATATCAAGTAAACATCGCTCTACACATGCGCATTTGAGTCATCATAAATAAGTTGGAGATTCTAATAAAAAAGACACACACCATGTTAGATGTGGAACTTTTGGAACTCAGTATATATAAATAAAGTCCCGCTATATGAAGAATGGGAGAGTTTCAGACAGGCTGCTGATAAGCGGAAGTAGAAAATAAGAGGTATACAAGTTATACAGCTCACAGCAGAGTTTAACACAGAGTTTAAGAGGGTTTTACAACATAACGACTGGTCAATGATCAGTTGTTAAAATATAATTTAATAATTTATTACCATGAAATGATTCTACAGGATGGTGGAACATTTAAATTTACAGATATTTGACACAATAAATACATCATATTAAGCCTTGAAGCCTTAAATACTTGATCTTTTCAACAATATAATTTAGACTGAACTGGTATGATAATTAGCACATTTTGGGTTAAATATATATGTGTTCTATTTTAATAGCGCTTAATTCAGCATAGTTAATTTATAAACTTAATATTAATAAAAAAAATTAAAGTGGTTATCACTGTAATAATCGCGAATTGCAATTAAACAAAGGGCTGATAACCCAAACTGGAAAGAGCAAGTCCCTACCACACGTTTGAAAACATGCAAGTTGACAATTTGCAAGGCGGGATTGTATTGCACTGGTTTTGGGTGGAGCTGTTAGCGGTTTTTTAACCTTCTTCATGACTCTTAGGGACAGAGATTTAACCGGGATCCGCAAAAGTAAAAGAACCATCACTTCTCCCAGGTTTGGGGACCGAGCTTTCAATTGACTGGTGCATTATCAATTTTGGAAAATAACAGTTACTCCTATATATCTGTATACATTCTTAATCTTTCTAGTTTATACATTCTAAGGACATCATAAATCAAATGGTTGAACTTGATAATGAATATTATGAGGTTAAGGTTGTGTTTTATATGAGCATTTAATAATACTTAAAATATTAACATAGTGAAACACTCCTGATACAAACACTAGTACCACAATGTATGTACAGTTTATTTTTAAGGTTTTAGGCTGTTGGCCCAATTGAATCACAAATAATAGTAATTACCAGCAATAATTTTGAAGCAATTAAAAACATGTTACTTTCTTTCTTCATGTAGACATCCATACTATGATTCTGGCACTTCTGTTAGAATATCTTCCAGGATCAATTTCAAGTTTATATCAATACATGTATAACGTGCACAAAAATAGAAATAATAAAAAAAGAAACAAACCCAAGAGATCAAAACTCAATTAACGTTACTTGCTTAACTCAGTCCATTTTTATATTATAAGTGATCAGTATTAAGTATGGCCTCAGCTAAAGGCACTTGTGTAAGCAATTTCACTCTTCTGTGATGCAGATGTTGTATATATAAAGTTACAAGTAACACAGTATGTCAAAATATATGTCCATAGTACAAAAAATGTTGTATACAATACAAATGTATCATATTTGTTATGAATTAAAGGAAAATAAGAGTTAAAGTTAAATGATGATGAACATCTAATATGTTAACAATAGTATCATAGTTTACTATCTTAAACATAATTTGTATTGTGTTTACTATCATCTCAGACTGAATATTTTAATAATGATTCAGATACAACTGGACATTCCATCTAGTATGTCAGATTACCTTACCTGTAAAGTGTAATATACCAACAAAAAGCACCCTTATTGCAAAGGAGAATTTGATAGTAAGTTTAATGTATATTAAATTTTCTTAGACTGAAGTACTAATTAGTTTATTCTTCAAAATAAACCCTGAATTCGTTAATTAGATAAGGTCAGCTGATTGAATACTACACATTCTGCTTCTATAATTCAATGTAAACCTGCTATACAGAGAGATAGCTAGCATACAGTGTATACCTCTTATTTGACAAGGGCGGTGCAGAGATAACTCTGCTGGATTATTTGGAAACTGCCCCATTGGCCCTGTATGATCATGCTACATGTAAAATTGTAATAGTGATTATGACTGATTTTTACACATTGATCAATACGGACGAATTAAGTTATCTTAATTGTTTTAAATCGTTTATTGGTTCAACTGTTGAAGAGTAGGGATTTACCGAAGCGAAGCGAAGTAGGAAAGGAAAACGTTAACAATACCAACCAACATGAAACATTGACACCGTTTCGGGTACACGACAAAATGTAAATAAATCGACTCTGGGGAAAAAAGCGATTAACATAACTTAATTGAGATAAATGGGATTTTAAAAATGAAAAAGTAAGACACTTGAATCATTACTCTGAAATGAAGCTTTGAAAAATTTGTAAAATTAAACGAATAATACGAGTTTTGATGAGAAACATATTGTAAAGGTCACGCCGAAAAACATCTAAAGTATACTGCACAAAAAAAGTAACAACTAAAAATGAAAAAGGCAGAAGTTAAGAAATCTGAACCAAAAACAGGCGAAACGCCAACCAGAAAGGCTAGAAGTGAGAGTACATCTGTTGCAAACATGGACTCCGTGGTCGGTGGTACTGATGACGGAAAGATGCAAACCAGACAGAAGAAAACTAGTACTGAAAATCAAACTAGTGAAGCAGCAAGAAGGGCATGGGCCCGAAAATTCGATTTACGAGTCAGTTATTTGTTATACAACGAACATTTCTTTCCTATGAGAGACAATTAATATAATATATTTATCTAAGACTCCTGGAAATATTGAAGGGCATGGGCCCGAAAATTCGATTAACGAGTCAGTTATTTGTTATACAACGAACATTTCTTTCCTATGAGAGACAATTAATATAATATAGTGAAGCAGCTGTTGTACAAATCAACGAGTTAGTGAAAGGAATGAAAAAGAGGAACGATAAGCTAGGAAACATGGAAAGTTCCATGAATAAGGTCACTGAGCAGTTAGGAAAGGTGATGATGAAAGACGACGGTACCCTGAAATCTACCATCAAAGAATTACTAATTCAGATGAAAGATGATTTGCTGAAATCCGTGATAAAAAACGTAGAGATTCTGGAAGGAAAACTGTTTGACAAAGAGGTAGAAAGTACACAGATGCGGGCAGAAATACATAGTTTAGAAAAAGAAGTAGAATCACAAAAAGCAACAAATGATGAGCTACGAGTCTTGATTAACAAAAACAAACAGGAGAGAAAAGAGAAGGCAAATGAAAGCGAGCAATATAGCAGAAGAAATAATGTTATAATAGCTGGAATCGAAGACACAAATACGAAAGAATCGGCAATCGGTTTAGCTAAAAAGGTAATTGACATCCTCACTCTGCATAAAATAGCTGATAT
This sequence comes from Spisula subtruncata, assembly GCA_963678985.1. NCBI lineage: Eukaryota > Metazoa > Mollusca > Bivalvia > Venerida > Mactridae > Spisula > Spisula subtruncata. The sequence goes on from OY787661.1 coordinate 26,654,720, forward strand.
TTCAATGGCAGACATTGATATTGCGCACAGATTGCCAAACAAAAATAGGGTCAACAGAGATATTATTGTACGATTCGTGTCCAGAAATGTGAAAGATGAAATACTCTGGAATCGCAAATTTCTCAAGAAGACTGGTATTTTCATCAATGAGGATCTAACGTTCCTAAACCAAACAGTCCTGATGAGCGTTAAAAAGAAGGAAGAAGGAAGAAGTAAGCGATGCATGGTCAGTCAATGGAAAAATCTTCTACAAAGACAAACATGATCAAATTCATCGCGTCGAATATCATGATTTTGAATACTGGTTAGATCTAGAGTGGCCACCCAAGACCCCAAAAAAGACAACCTAACTTTTTGCTGTTAGTGTAGTGACAATAAATTGTTCCACTCCGATGAACTTTTCCGTGACACTTGAATATACAAGCTAATCATCCAATATCATTCAGCTAACATTGTGTATTCTAACATTGTACACGTAGTATAAGATCTGTATAAATATAGTCTAAACATGGTATTGTTTAAACCACACTACAAATATATTTATGTATGCCATTTCTGTAAACTCCAAAAAATTATTGAATATATACTAGTAATAATAAAGCACACTACAAATATATTTATGTATGACACTTCTGTAAACTTCAATAAGTTATTGTATGTATACTAGTAATAATAAAGCTCGTACATAGCATATGGTCAATACACGTAGTATAAGATCTGTATAAATATCGTTCAAACCACACTACAAATATAAATATCGTTCAAACCACACTACAAATATTTTTATGGTGTGGTACTATTGTTGTATTGCTATCACATATTTCCAGCATATAGTCAATGTATAATGCAGTCATGGTGTGGTACTATTGTTGTTTTGATATCACATATTTCCAGCATATAGTCAATGAATAATACAGTCATAGTTTGTCGTTTGTGTATTGTTATAATATGTTTCCAGCATATACAATGGGGGAAACGTATTGGGGCGGAAGTGGATACACCGACTATTTCAATGGCCGATTTACGTCGATTCGGTAAGTAATTCTTGACTTTTCGTTGTTTAGTAAGGCGTTTGAAATAAAAACAAGCTGACCAAAGTACCCGGCCAGGGTTCTAGTTTGCGACCCATGGTTGTTTTCCCTCCAAGCACCTATAATTAAGCAGAACACTCGCGCAAAGTGCCGTTTTGGTTACAGATACCCTGATTTGTGAATATTTTTATCTGAAGTATTTCCTATTTCTCCCGATTTTCATGGTTTATGGATTGTTTATGGGCATAGTTTCATTATTTATATGATTATAAGTATGCATGTGCAAACAAAATGCGATTCCATAATATATTGAGGCAAAACACACGAAAGATCCGCTATGATACTCCTGATTAATGCCGTTTGGGGCAAACACCCCTGACCCGTAAGAAATGTGGTATAATAAAAACAACATTCGACTTGATCATTAACTGAATTTTACGCGCAAATGATAAAAAATGTACATTGTGAATACTAGATAAGTTTATATAATGCCAAAACAGGAATATGTTTTCAAGCTATACACATATATCTACTTGCCATACACATTTAATCTGCCACTGTTTTAAAATTTAAATTATATATTCACAATGTTTATGGTCATTCTAAGAGTGTTTTCTATTTGCAGAACAGCCCGTAGACTGATCACGTGATGTAGTTGATGCCGCCTGCTAAGACCTGACAAAGAACACATACCTACAGCAGTGGATTCAATGATAGGACCAAGCATTTCAACGATTAAACAGTTGACAATGACATGGATGATGGAGTTCGATAGAAAGTGTGAAATTCTATACTAACATGAGAAATATCAAATAAAACCCTTAAAACTCCACTTTGTTTTGATAATAGCATGTACATGCCTGTGTGTGAGAACAGTTCACGGTGTCAACCCGTATTGTCACCCTCTCTCGAGGAGAGGTACGAAAACCAACGATTTTGCCAAAGATACAGAAAGTCCTTGAACCAATCAGGCCTCTAAATGCTTTAAATATTGCAAGTTTCATGAAATAACATTAAAAAGAGCCTACTTTCCGATTCATTGTAGCACCGGAACCCTCTCTGCTCCGGCACCGGCACCCTATCTGTGCTATAGTTATTGTGAGCACAGCGAGGATTCCCGTGCCAATCAGTTGAACCACACAGAGAGGATGCCGGTGCCACAACAAAACCGAACGTAGGTATTTTACGTAATTTGATACGATACAGCGTTTTGCAGACAGGGTGCCAATACGGGTAGGGGACACCGGGGCAAGTCAGAACGGTCATTTGTTTTTAACGTGGGCTTCTCACAAATTCTGCAATTGTACAAACTAAATACGTATTTTTATCAAGCATGGCATCTACTCATATAATATAGAGGCACTTCATATACTGGACGATTGGTTATCAAAATATGAACATACAGACGGGGCAAATCGGAACATGGTCGGGGTTATGATGTAAAAATACTTTAATCATACTCTGTCCTATCCTGTATCGATCAACTTCCACCGGACAAGAACCTATTCATTGTAGTGATAGGTACTCATCAGAACAAAATACAGCAATCCCTGACGTATTCGGATACTCACCACCACGGAACTCAAGTAAATATACCCTATTATTTGAAACAAATACTCACACAACCACTTAATACATAAATAGCATATCCCATTTTGGTACTTAACACATCAAACTCAAGTCACACTATGTCCTACGAATATTTACAACCACTGGATACAGCCAAACAAGGTCGTTTACGGTAGGTTGCCACCCTAGAGATCAGTTTTTTTTGTCCCTATTTTAGTTGTTCGTACTTGCCACTACCACATACACATGCTATAAAAATATACAACTAATTGGTACTCACCACCATCAATTACAGCCATATCCGGTCCAATGCGGTGCTCAAACCAACATAGGACATTCACTCCCGAGACTGGGTACTCGCAAACATCAACCATATCAGACTCGAAGTGGTCTCACAACAACCATATACTACCCATTTTTTAAAATCAGTACAACCATACCTTATGCATATTTACCCACACAAGAATAGTAATACCCGACTACACGTATATTGAATAGCTGCCAACCATGCGTGCGGTACTTCCTCTTTCTACAGACAGGAACATAACAATGCATACATGGTTTGTAGCTAGTCAATATAGTCGGGTATGGTTGTACCTAAGGGAATAGGTTGGCTATAGTCGGTGATTGTTCGAGATTGAGAACCCTTTCTTACCTAGAATGGGTTAAGTGTGTCGAATAATCACCACATAAACCCGGATATGGTTGTTTTCGGTGGCAATGACGACCTGGTGTAGCTATAGCATGAGTTGATTTTAAAAATTGGGTATTATATGGTTGTTGTGAGACCCCTTCGAGTCTGGTATGGTTGTAGTTGATGTTTGCGAGTACCCAGCCTCGGGGTGACTGTTCTATGTAGGTTTGAGCAACGCATTGGACCTGATATGGCTGTATTTGTTGGTGGTGAGTACATTAGTTGTATATTTTTATAGCTAGCATGTGAATGTGTATGTGACAGTGGCAAGAACGAACAACTAAAATAGGGACTAATAAAACTGATATCTAGGGTGGCAACGACCTTGTTCGGCTGTATCCAGTGGTTGTAAATATTTGTAGGACATATTGTGGCTTTAGTTTAATATGCCAAGTACCAAAATGAGATATGATATGTATGTATTAAGTGGTTGTGTGAGTAGTTATATTTGATGGTGAGTATCCGAATACGTCAGGGATTGCTGTATTTTGTTCTGATGAGTACCTATTACTGCAATGAATATGGTTCTTGTCCGGTGGAAGTTGATCGATACAGGATAGGACAGAGTATGATTAAAGTATTTTTACATCATAACCCCGACCATGTTCCGATTTGCCCCGTCCATATGTATGCTCATATTTTGATAAAGCATTTAGAGGCCTGATTGGTTCAAGGACTTTCTGTATCTTTGGCAAAATCGTTGGTTTTCGTACCTCTCCTGTCGAGAGGGTGACACTACGGGTAGACACCGTGAACAGTTCTCACACACAAGAATGTACATGCTATTATCAAAACAAAGTGGAATTTTAAGGGTTTTATTTGATATTTCTCATGCTAGTATAGAATTTCACACTTTCTATCGAACTCCATCATCCATGTCATTGTCAACTGTTTAATCGTTGAAATGCTTGGTCCTATCATTGAATCCACTGTTGTAGGTATGTGTTCTTTGTCAGGTCTTAGCAGGCAGCATCAACTACATCACGTGATCAGTCTACGGACGTAACGCACGGTATTGCGTACGTTTGTGTAACGTCATGTTACGCCAGCATAACTTTTTCTGCGTAATACTAGTCTTATGATCTAAACATTACTGTTTAATTCTGCAACTGTTTACTATGTCGAAAACTACAATACATTTATCTGTCAATAACATCGTTTTTAATTAAAAATATTGGGTGTCTTTCGGTTGCAATTTCTCCCGCTTGTTCAATTTAACGCTTATTCACTTGTATCACTCGTTGTCTATCTGACAAGTACCTTACTCACTCACGAATTCAACCCCTAATACACTTATCTATGTACTGTTTTATGAAAAACAACACACCACATTGTTCTAGAATATACGGGTACAAAATGCATTGCATGCCTATGCATAATATCGCTCAAAATAATTATTTTGGTCATGTAGTTCGTCCACTATAAAAACTCGCGTTGCATAAAACGTCGCAAAATTGCGCCGTAGGACAATCTTTCTCCACACATTGAATCAAGTGTGTCGGACTTATTTTAAGAGCAATCGTAATTGTAAAAGAGAATCTCCTCGTGAAGAGTTCTCAAGTTTAGTAATTTTATGACAATTTGACTGATTTCCTATAGAGCCAAAATATTTTTATTCTTTTTTTATTTATTTTTTAGTTATAAGACAATGTTTTGGCTTTGTGACATCACTTTTTAGTGTAATTTGGAGAAAATATTTTTTCTTCTTTTTTTTCTTAATTTTATAGGAGTATAATATGTGGTTTATAGACGAAAATTTGGTTACTATGGATTTCTGAAATGTATATTTTCAAAACCGCTCGGTAAAACCTTTCAAAATTTTCTTAAAACATTACACACACATTGAAGTTATTTTTGAAAAAAATTCAATGGTGCCAATTGTTTAGATCATATTTTATTGCCATTTATCTATAGGGTACTTATTGGCAATATACGAAAAAATGCCTTGCTTTCAAGGAGGGTAGGGTTACATTTTTATTTATATCTACTTCATTATTAGACCAAACATCATTTTTACACTTTTGATTGAAGAAATAATCACTATTATAATTAGATAAATACACACTCTTATCTTTATTGTGTCATCTGTTGGAGACATTTTATATTTATCATGCAGATGACTCCATTTGTTTTTGCAGTACGTTCTTACGCTAGGTGTAGGGATATAAAAATACAAATTACTCTCTTAAATGACAATAAAGGTGTTTTAAAATGCACATGCAGTTGTCTTAAAGGGTATACAATAGAATAAAACCGTTTGAAACGCAGTCCTCAATATTTAAAAAAAAGTTTTTACACCCGGACATCGTAAGGAAAATGACACCTTAATAGGGAGGCTGCGTACTGGTCCTTTAAACTGTTCCAAATTAATGTTGAACTTGCTAAGTTTTGGTCAGTTAAACTGGTGAAAATGTTAGAATAATTGAGAAAGGGAAACAAACGTCATTTTGATGTCGGAATGCTGTATGCTAAACCCCCAATTCGAGTGGTTTTGCATTATTTGGTGTTGTTTCTTGTACACCAATCGACACAATGGGATTATAGCGAGGGTTGGCAAATGTCGGCGCTCCGGTACGCTCAGAAATAACAGCGGGGCTTGATTATCACTACAATAATTGACGTCACGACATCTAGAGTATGTGTAACAATTTCTAATATTCGGAAATGGTTTAACGGTCATTTTTTTTACCGACGTTTTCACGTTCGCGAGACGTTGACGCACGCAATCAAGAGCAACGGCACGTCAGACATTGGTTCAATGACAATCATCACAAGTATCCATTACACACATACAATTGATTGGCTGTCACAAAGACCGATCGTATCTCATATTGAAGCAAATACTGGAAAGTCTTGATGACGAAAACATCAATTTAGATCTAATAACATTTTGTTTTAAATAACAGAAGAAATAATTATTATCATTCTTTCAAAATGAGTCTCAAATTAAGAAATTATGCCCAGTGTTACTTAGCTTAGTATAACTGATCCTTAGATTTCATAACTTTCCGTTAATTAGCGTATTGTAAATGCAATGAAATAACGCCAATAAAAATATTTGTTTGTCAAATATCATGAATATCAGGCTCTCCACGTCACGTTATCGGAGAACCTTATTAATGTCTTAACATAGCGATGCACAAAATCATTGGAGCGTTTTGTGCACGGGAATAATTCGCGGGTATTCAGAATAGGTTTGGGCGAAAAATCAGTTCTACGCTAGACGCCGTACATGTCACATCGATTTTATGCTATTCAAATTTATATTTATATATATATAGTCTTAGATGTCCGTGAAAAAGACACATGCTTCTAAATAAGTACTGTGGTGCAGTATTCTGAGGAATGATCTTGGAAGGCAGAGTTAAAACATTTGCCTGTCACGGTTTCCACGTTTCCTCCACAAAATTGGGGGTTGTTCGAGTACGTCCAGCATTTCGTACTCGGAATATAGCATTGTCTGCCGAAGCAGCCTCTGCTTAACATGATATGGCATATTGGGAGACAGTTTTTTAGTAGTATATATGCTCGGCTGTTTATGTTAAGAGCCGCTTTCCCTTTCCAAATTTCTATTATCTATATGAATACAAAATCTCACTTACATATCAAGCTGGCTAAAGTACAGAACCTTCCATCTATACGAAGTGGCTATTGTGTAGACGATTTCAACCCGTCTGCTCAAATATTGATTGAAATGCCAAATAGTTTAATTATAGTTCACTATCTAGTTACCGTAAATGATTCGATCCGATTGTTGTTCCGTGCTGGCGAGATGTCGCGCAAAGCAACTTTTTGATATAAGGGAAACAACTTTAAGTCTGAATCAACCGACAAGACCAATGTTTTCTTTCCCTTCGAAATAATTAAAGAGCATCTATCACGAGTTGTCAATTGATATGCAATTATTTTGAAATCGTTTTGGAATTTTCATTAAGCGAGCCTCTGTCTCGTATGTAGAAGTGTATATGTATGCTGGCGGAGTCTTGAGAAATTAGATATCCTATTTTGTCTCGTTTGTCCATCGTGGTACAGTGATAGTTTACTGAATGGAATTGATGCCTGAATATCATCGTGTGTGCTAGAACAGTTGTGATGTTACCAGATTTTAAATTGGCACTTGCACCGTGGTTATTGCAAATACAATCGATAAAACAAGTTCCTCGCTACATGCAACTGTCGGTCAGATGTCTATGAAACTTTGGGATTTATAGGAAAATTGGTAGATAAATTACTGTACATTCATCATGCACAATAAACCAGTAAAGTGATGTGTCTACATATTTTTAATGATCCTCGTATGATCCTTTGTTTATTTTGTACGTTCGTATGTGTGTTCACAAATACTGTCCGCTCTGCAATTTAGTCATTTCTCACTGCTTATTAATATTTATTGTCGCAAATGTTCACCACCACTAGGCGATGTGTCATACACAAGACCCAGGTCTGTGGCTCAAATGGCAATGCATTCTCGTCCAACCAGCGTATTATTTTCAATTACATAGAGACTAGAGACTTGACTATACACTGATTCATGAGAATGAGGTCAATGTAACACTTAGAGTTCAAAGATTAAATTGCTTACATATGGCTTATATTCTCGTGTCCGCTCTGTAACTTGGTCATTTATGACTGCATATTAATATTACTACGCACAAATATTCGCCACCACCAGACAATGTGTCATGCTCAAGACCCAGGTTCCTAGCTCATAGGTCAAGGTCACACTTAGGCTTCAAAGGTTAAATGGTTTATATATTCATGACCGCTCTGTAACTTTGCCGTTACAAGTGTTTAACACTTGTAGTACCTTAAATAGAACAAAAGGGTGATTTAATGTTTAAAAAAGCTGTTTATTTTAAGATGAGGTAAAAGATTTCCTACAAAATAAAAATACATGTATACATCACCCTTATTCTTTTTATGTATTGCATGAACTAATTGTCTATGTCTGATAATACTGCATAGCCGGGTCATCCGTATCCTGTGGCTACATTTCTGGTTTAAATTGACCCGATTCTATATTTCAGTACTTTTGTCCAAATCCTACGTCCATTCCACCAGAACAGCTGAGATTTTCTCCAGTAGTGAAGGTAGCCTCGGCAAGTAGAAACAAACACGCTTTACCCATCTCTCGAATATCACCATATCGTCTCAATAGCTGTAACAAAATACGTGTAACATATAACAAGAATAAAAACAGGAACATGTCACGAAACCACGTCTTAATGTACAGGTACAAGATACTATTAGTATCTCCAGTTTGATATTGTGTGTAGAAATGACATACAGTATAACTTAGCGTTCAATCATGTAAATATGTTCATATGTAAATGTCTACGTATAATTCTGTTTAAATTGCTGTCAAATCAAACGGAGAGCGTTCTGAGCTTTTTGAAAGTTAACAGGGGAAACCTTATCACACATTCATTACTCTTATAAATAATGTGTCTACTATGTTTCATGACGAAAATGCTGATATGTTTCGAACACTTGCAAACATCCATTCTTCTTTATGCCGACATGTCTTATTTTTACACTCGGCAAACGGTAAATACGTAAAACTGTTGTAAGCGTTCAGGGTCTGAACATGTTCTATTTTTTCCGTATATTCTCTATTTGATAACGTGTTTCTAACTTTTAATGACACATTGAAGTTATTTAACTCTATGATTTGACATAGTCTTCAATATGGTTCTGACATACGTGGTTTTCATAAAGCTCCAGCTAAAGAAAACGATATATAGATCTATATAATTATTTTTTTAAAAATAATTTTAAAGATTCGTTCCCAAACACCAAATGAATCGAAGAAAGATTGTTTACCTTAAATATATTGAAAAAAGTAAAAATATATCAAATATTAATAAGTAGATTGATAAGTAAAAATATATCAAATATTAATAATTAGATTGATAACTTTCGACAATAAGCTTTGACATACAAAATTATGTTATCTACGCTAGCATCTGGTAAATGATAAATTAAATACAACACTATCAAACACACACAAGGTCTAGACATTACAAGACATTGCTTGAAACTACATTGCGTCACAAGTTGGAGCTTTTTTCATTTTCGCGCTACTTATTTGCCAAATGGTGCATAAATGTAATTATGCTTGTTTTAATAAATATAACATGTTACATATATCAATCGAACGAAGAAATCACCAACTCGACCTGAATGTATATTTTTTTTATCTTTTATTACAAAATCCCACAGTTTCAGGGTTCGTAATAACCAGAATACCAGTGAAATATCACTGTAGATATGTAACATCCAAGCTCATGTGGATTTAGAAAAAAAAATTGCGCAAAATGATCGTTAAACGTTAAAAGTTGATGTCATTAACGTAACAGAAAGTGACAACATCAGAAAGTCAAATATGAGGTTATATAAGAACCTCATATGCCCTTCTAGGTCTGGAAGACATATGTGTGCTACCAACGTCGCTCTATGGTATTGAGGTACACAGGGTCATGCAAGTGGACGTCAATAAGTTGGAGAAATAGCCATGAAGATTTCTGAGACATATACAAAGTCTGCCCGACAGAACAGCTAACCTTGGCACCTATGTCCCTTTTTAGTATTTAAATTCTCTCAATTCTGTTAAAAAAAATCTCGCTCAAGAACATCTGCCGACAATCTTATTCAACAGAAAACAGAATCCTAGACAGACAAATGGCAAATATTTCACGGGAAGAAAATGGATTCTCACTTCTCAACGGAGAAATATGGTATCCCGGCGCATGGTCCCTGGTGAAGAGCCCACCGAACAATGTCATGTGGAAAGACAGTTGGATAGGGCAGTTTCGGATTACTCGTTTGAGAAATGGTTTCGTAAACTCCCTATGATATCAATCCTACAGTACCTTTAGATACCAAAGAATCCTATCCAACAAGTACACAACCTCTGGGTTGCAATTAATCCAGCCTAGCATGAGGTGAAGCAGGGCGAAGTAAAGACTCCTAACAGGGACATACGAGTACATGATCCAGACTCACGTACAGAAGTTCAGGTAACTTTGCATCACTTTGCAAGGACGAATCCCTAGAGTATTTCATCCTGGCCAGTCTAATGTTGGAAGAAACCCGACAACGAGGCATGCACACTCTGGAGAAGAAAATGAACCAGATCCAACCTAGCGTATTGAACCGCATTCAAAGTGCTGGCAGATTGTCCAACTTATGACTGTACGCACACAGATGTGCAGGATTTAGTCAAGATGACAACAGACCAGACGATAGCTGTAGAACGGCCTTCCTAATGATGTGCAATCACGTGGTGTATTGATCCGCTTGATACTACCTGTTTGTCTATTGGAAATTAACATTACGAAAAAAGTGAGGGGTAATTATATAATACATATCTTAAAATCGATAACTGATAAATTTATATCAAGTAAACATCGCTCTACACATGCGCATTTGAGTCATCATAAATAAGTTGGAGATTCTAATAAAAAAGACACACACCATGTTAGATGTGGAACTTTTGGAACTCAGTATATATAAATAAAGTCCCGCTATATGAAGAATGGGAGAGTTTCAGACAGGCTGCTGATAAGCGGAAGTAGAAAATAAGAGGTATACAAGTTATACTACACTTCGCTCACAGCAGAGTTTAACATAGAGTTTAAGAGGGTTTTACAACATAACGACTGGTCAATGATCAGTTGTTAAAATATAATTTAATAATTTATTACCATGAAATGATTCTACAGGATGGTGGAACATTTAAATTTACAGATATTTGACACAATAAATACATCATATTAAGCCTTGAAGCCTTAAATACTTGATCTTTTCAACAATATAATTTAGACTGAACTGGTATGATAATTAGCACATTTTGGGTTAAATATATATGTGTTCTATTTTAATAGCGCTTAATTCAGCATAGTTAATTTATAAACTTAATATTAATAAAAAAAATTAAAGTGGTTATCACTGTAATAATCGCGAATTGCAATTAAACAAAGGGCTGATAACCCAAACTGGAAAGAGCAAGTCCCTACCACACGTTTGAAAACATGCAAGTTGACAATTTGCAAGGCGGGATTGTATTGCACTGGTTTTGGGTGGAGCTGTTAGCGGTTTTTTAACCTTCTTCATGACTCTTAGGGACAGAGATTTAACCGGGATCCGCAAAAGTAAAAGAACCATCACTTCTCCCAGGTTTGGGGACCGAGCTTTCAATTGACTGGTGCATTATCAATTTTGGAAAATAACAGTTACTCCTATATATCTGTATACATTCTTAATCTTTATAGTTTATACATTCTAAGGACATCATAAATCAAATGGTTGAACTTGATAATGAATATTATGAGGTTAAGGTTGTGTTTTATATGAGCATTTAATAATACTTAAAATATTAACATAGTGAAACACTCCTGATACAAACACTAGTACCACAATGTATGTACAGTTTATTTTTAAGGTTTTAGGCTGTTGGCCCAATTGAATCACAAATAATAGTAATTACCAGCAATAATTTTGAAGCAATTAAAAACATGTTACTTTCTTTCTTCATGTAGACATCCATACTATGATTCTGGCACTTCTGTTAGAATATCTTCCAGGATCAATTTCAAGTTTATATCAATACATGTATAACGTGCACAAAAATAGAAATAATAAAAAAAGAAACAAACCCAAGAGATCAAAACTCAATTAACGTTACTTGCTTAACTCAGTCCATTTTTATATTATAAGTGATCAGTATTAAGTATGGCCTCAGCTAAAGGCACTTGTGTAAGCAATTTCACTCTTCTGTGATGCAGATGTTGTATATATAAAGTTACAAGTAACACAGTATGTCAAAATATATGTCCATAGTACAAAAAATGTTGTATACAGTACAAATGTATCATATTTGTTATGAATTAAAGGAAAATAAGAGTTAAAGTTAAATGATGATGAACATCTAATATGTTAACAATAGTATCATAGTTTACTATCTTAAACATAATTTGTATTGTGTTTACTATCATCTCAGACTGAATATTTTAATAATGATTCAGATACAACTGGACATTCCATCTAGTATGTCAGATTACCTTACCTGTAAAGTGTAATATACCAACAAAAAGCACCCTTATTGCAAAGGAGAATTTGATAGTAAGTTTAATGTATATTAAATTTTCTTAGACTGAAGTACTAATTAGTTTATTCTTCAAAATAAACCCTGAATTCGTTAATTAGATAAGGTCAGCTGATTGAATACTACACATTCTCCTTCTATAATTCAATGTAAACCTGCTATACAGAGAGATAGCTAGCATACAGTGTATACCTCTTATTTGACAAGGGCGGTGCAGAGATAACTCTGCTGGATTATTTGGAAACTGCCCCATTGGCCCTGTATGATCATGCTACATGTAAAATTGTAATAGTGATTATGACTGATTTTTACACATTGATCAATACGGACGAATTAAGTTATCTTAATTGTTTTAAATCGTTTATTGGTTCAACTGTTGAAGAGTAGGGATTTACCGAAGCGAAGCGAAGTAGGAAAGGAAAACGTTAACAATACCAACCAACATGAAACATTGACACCGTTTCCGGTACACGACAAAATGTAAATAAATCGACTCTGGGGAAAAAAGCGATTAACATAACTTAATTGAGATAAATGGGATTTTAAAAATGAAAAAGTAAGACACTTGAATCATTACTCTGAAATGAAGCTTTGAAAAATTTGTAAAATTAAACGAATAATACGAGTTTTGATGAGAAACATATTGTAAAGGTCACGCCGAAAAACATCTAAAGTATACTGCACAAAAAAAGTAACAACTAAAAATGAAAAAGGCAGAAGTTAAGAAATCTGAACCAAAAACAGGCGAAACGCCAACCAGAAAGGCTAGAAGTGAGAGTACATCTGTTGCAAACATGGACTCCGTGGTCGGTGGTACTGATGACGGAAAGATGCAAACCAGACAGAAGAAAACTAGTACTGAAAATCAAACTAGTGAAGCAGCAAGAAGGGCATGGGCCCGAAAATTCGATTTACGAGTCAGTTATTTGTTATACAACGAACATTTCTTTCCTATGAGAGACAATTAATATAATATATTTATCTAAGACTCCTGGAAATATTGAAGGGCATGGGCCCGAAAATTCGATTAACGAGTCAGTTATTTGTTATACAACGAACATTTCTTTCCTATGAGAGACAATTAATATAATATAGTGAAGCAGCTGTTGTACAAATCAACGAGTTAGTGAAAGGAATGAAAAAGAGGAACGATAAGCTAGGAAACATGGAAAGTTCCATGAATAAGGTCACTGAGCAGTTAGGAAAGGTGATGATGAAAGACGACGGTACCCTGAAATCTACCATCAAAGAATTACTAATTCAGATGAAAGATGATTTGCTGAAATCCGTGATAAAAAACGTAGAGATTCTGGAAGGAAAACTGTTTGACAAAGAGGTAGAAAGTACACAGATGCGGGCAGAAATACATAGTTTAGAAAAAGAAGTAGAATCACAAAAAGCAACAAATGATGAGCTACGAGTCTTGATTAACAAAAACAAACAGGAGAGAAAAGAGAAGGCAAATGAAAGCGAGCAATATAGCAGAAGAAATAATGTTATAATAGCTGGAATCGAAGACACAAATACGAAAGAATCGGCAATCGGTTTAGCTAAAAAGGTAATTGACATCCTCACTCTGCATAAAATAGCTGATATTTCAATGGCAGACATTGATATTGCGCACAGATTGCCAAACAAAAATAGGGTCAACAGAGATATTATTGTACGATTCGTGTCCAGAAATGTGAAAGATGAAATACTCTGGAATCGCAAATTTCTCAAGAAGACTGGTATTTTCATCAATGAGGATCTAACGTTCCTAAACCAAACAGTCCTGATGAGCGTTAAAAAGAAAAAGAAGGAAGAAGTAAGCGATGCATGGTCAGTCAATGGAAAAATCTTCTACAAAGACAAACATGATCAAATTCATCGCGTCGAATATCATGATTTTGAATACTGGTTAGATCTAGAGTGGCCACCCAAGACCCCAAAAAAGACAACCTAACTTTTTGCTGTTAGTGTAGTGACAATAAATTGTTCCACTCCGATGAACTTTTCCGTGACACTTGAATATACAAGCTAATCATCCAATATCATTCAGCTAACATTGTGTATTCTAACATTGTACACGTAGTATAAGATCTGTATAAATATAGTCTAAACATGGTATTGTTTAAACCACACTACAAATATATTTATGTATGACACTTCTGTAAACTTCAATAAGTTATTGTATGTATACTAGTAATAATAAAGCTCGTACATAGCATATGGTCAATACACGTAGTATAAGATCTGTATAAATATCGTTCAAACCACACTACAAATATAAATATCGTTCAAACAACACTACAAATATTTTTATGGTGTGGTACTATTGTTGTATTGCTATCACATATTTCCAGCATATAGTCAATGTATAATGCAGTCATGGTGTGGTACTATTGTTGTTTTGATATCACATATTTCCAGCATATAGTCAATGAATAATACAGTCATAGTTTGTCGTTTGTGTATTGTTATAATATGTTTCCAGCATATACAATGGGGGAAACGTATTGGGGCGGAAGTGGATACACCGACTATTTCAATGGCCGATTTACGTCGATTCGGTAAGTAATTCTTGACTTTTCGTTGTTTAGTAAGGCGTTTGAAATAAAAACAAGCTGACCAAAGTACCCGGCCAGGGTTCTAGTTTGCGACCCATGGTTGTTTTCCCTCCAAGCACCTATAATTAAGCAGAACACTCGCGCAAAGTGCCGTTTTGGTTACAGATACCCTGATTTGTGAATATTTTTATCTGAAGTATTTCCTATTTCTCCCGATTTTCATGGTTTATGGATTGTTTATGGGCATAGTTTCATTATTTATATGATTATAGGTATGCATGTGCAAACAAAATGCGATTCCATAATATATTGAGGCAAAACACACGAAATATCCGCTATGATACTCCTGATTAATGCCGTTTGGGGCAAACACCCCTGACCCGTAAGAAATGTGGTATAATAAAAACAACATTCGACTTGATCATTAACTGAATTTTACGCGCAAATGATAAAAAATGTACATTGTGAATACTAGATAAGTTTATATAATGCCAAAACAGGAATATGTTTTCAAGCTATACACATATATCTACTTGCCATACACATTTAATCTGCCACTGTTTTAAAATTTAAATTATATATTAACAATGTTTATGGTCATTCTAAGAGTGTTTTCTATTTGCAGAACAGCCCGTAGACTGATCACGTGATGTAGTTGATGCCGCCTGCTAAGACCTGACAAAGAACACATACCTACAGCAGTGATTTCAATGATAGGACCAAGCATTTCAGCGATTAAACAGTTGACAATGACATGGATGATGGAGTTCGATAGAAAGTGTGAAATTCTATACTAACATGAGAAATATCAAATAAAACCCTTAAAACTCCACTTTGTTTTGATAATAGCATGTACATGCCTGTGTGTGAGAACAGTTCACGGTGTCAACCCGTATTGTCACCCTCTCTCGAGGAGAGGTACGAAAACCAACGATTTTGCCAAAGATACAGAAAGTCCTTGAACCAATCAGGCCTCTAAATGCTTTAAATATTGCAAGTTTCATGAAATAACATTAAAAAGAGCCTACTTTCCGATTCATTGTAGCACCGGAACCCTCTCTGCTCCGGCACCGGCACCCTATCTGTGCTATAGTTATTGTGAGCACAGCGAGGATTCCCGTGCCAATCAGTTGAACCACACAGAGAGGATGCCGGTGCCACAACAAAACCGAACGTAGGTATTTTACGTAATTTGATACGATACAGCGTTTTGCAGACAGGGTGCCAATACGGGTAGGGGACACCGGGGCAAGTCAGAACGGTCATTTGTTTTTAACGTGGGCTTCTCACAAATTCTGCAATTGTACAAACTAAATACGTATTTTTATCAAGCATGGCATCTACTCATATAATATAGAGGCACTTCATATACTGGACGATTGGTTATCAAAATATGAACATACATATGGACGGAGCAAATCGGAACATGGTCGGGGTTATGATGTAAAAATACTTTAATCATACTCTGTCCTATCCTGTATCGATCAACTTCCACCGGACAAGAACCTATTCATTGTAGTGATAGGTACTCATCAGAACAAAATACAGCAATCCCTGACGTATTCGGATACTCACCACCACGGAACTCAAGTAAATATACCCTATTATTTGAAACAAATACTCACACAACCACTTAATACATAAATAGCATATCCCATTTTGGTACTTAACACATGAAACTCAAGTCACACTATGTCCTACGAATATTTACAACCACTGGATACAGCCAAACAAGGTCGTTTACGGTAGGTTGCCACCCTAGAGATCAGTTTTTTTTGTCCCTATTTTAGTTGTTCGTACTTGCCACTACCACATACACATGCTATAAAAATATACAACTAATTGGTACTCACCACCATCAATTACAGCCATATCCGGTCCAATGCGGTGCTCAAACCAACATAGGACATTCACTCCCGAGACTGGGTACTCGCAAACATCAACCATATCAGACTCGAAGTGGTCTCACAACAACCATATACTACCCATTTTTTAAAATCAGTACAACCATACCTTATGCATATTTACCCACACAAGAATAGTAATACCCGACTACACGTATATTGAATAGCTGCCAACCATGCGTGCGGTACTTCCTCTTTCTACAGACAGGAACATAACAATGCATACATGGTTTGTAGCTAGTCAATATAGTCGGGTATGGTTGTACCTAAGGGAATAGGTTGGCTATAGTCGGTGATTGTTCGAGATTGAGAACCCTTTCTTACCTAGAATGGGTTAAGTGTGTCGAATAATCACCACATAAACCCGGATATGGTTGTTTTCGGTGGCAATGACGACCTGGTGTAGCTATAGCATGAGTTGATTTTAAAAATTGGGTATTATATGGTTGCTGTGAGACCCCTTCGAGTCTGGTATGGTTGTAGTTGATGTTTGCGAGTACCCAGCCTCGGGGTGACTGTTCTATGTAGGTTTGAGCAACGCATTGGACCTGATATGGCTTTATTTGTTGGTGGTGAGTACATTAGTTGTATATTTTTATAGCTAGCATGTGAATGTGTATGTGACAGTGGCAAGAACGAACAACTAAAATAGGGACTAATAAAACTGATATCTAGGGTGGCAACGACCTTGTTCGGCTGTATCCAGTGGTTGTAAATATTTGTAGGACATATTGTGGCTTTAGTTTAATATGCCAAGTACCAAAATGAGATATGATATGTATGTATTAAGTGGTTGTGTGAGTAGTTATATTTGATGGTGAGTATCCGAATACGTCAGGGATTGCTGTATTTTGTTCTGATGAGTACCTATTACTGCAATGAATATGGTTCTTGTCCGGTGGAAGTTGATCGATACAGGATAGGACAGAGTATGATTAAAGTATTTTTACATCATAACCCCGACCATGTTCCGATTTGCCCCGTCCATATGTATGCTCATATTTTGATAAAGCATTTAGAGGCCTGATTGGTTCAAGGACTTTCTGTATCTTTGGCAAAATCGTTGGTTTTCGTACCTCTCCTGTCGAGAGGGTGACACTACGGGTAGACACCGTGAACAGTTCTCACACACAAGCATGTACATGCTATTATCAAAACAAAGTGGATTTTTAAGGGTTTTATTTGATATTTCTCATGCTAGTATAGAATTTCACACTTTCTATCGAACTCCATCATCCATGTCATTGTCAACTGTTTAATCGTTGAAATGCTTGGTCCTATCATTGAATCCACTGTTGTAGGTATGTGTTCTTTGTCAGGTCTTAGCAGGCAGCATCAACTACATCACGTGATCAGTCTACGGACGTAACGCACGGTATTGCGTACGTTTGTGTAACGTCATGTTACGCCAGCATAACTTTTTCTGCGTAATACTAGTCTTATGATCTAAACATTACTGTTTAATTCTGCAACTGTTTACTATGTCGAAAACTACAATACATTTATCTGTCAATAACATCGTTTTTAATTAAAAATATTGGGTGTCTTTCGGTCGCAATTTCTCCCGCTTGTTCAATTTAACGCTTATTCACTTGTATCACTCGTTGTCTATCTGACAAGTACCTTACTCACTCACGAATTCAACCCCTAATACACTTATCTATGTACTGTTTTATGAAAAACAACACACCACATTGTTCTAGAATATACGGGTACAAAATGCATTGCATGCCTATGCATAATATCGCTCAAAATAATTATTTTGGTCATGTAGTTCGTCCACTATAAAAACTCGCGTTGCATAAAACGTCCAAAACGTCGCAAAATTGCGCCGTAGGACAATCTTTCTCCACACATTGAATCAAGTGTGTCGGACTTATTTTAAGAGCAATCGTAAAGAATTTTTAAAAGTAAAAATTTCACTCTGATAATATTTCAAAATTTATTTTAATTGTACGTTGTATGACTTATAGTAAAATTATTAAGTTTCGAAAATGTTCTGTGCCAAAATGTATCGCTAAAACGAGCGAGTAGGACAATTTTCCTCCACATATTTCATTCTAATACTCTCGATAAGTATTGGCTAGAATGCATTGGGATTTAATAAAACAAAAATAATATTTTAAAAACGAAATCATAATAATTTTATTTATAAAAATGAAAAAATAATTGCGAACTAATCATGCGTCTTCGGAAAATTTTCAGCATTTTTTTGCAAATTTGCACTTTTTTCGTGTTACCAGTTTATTATTTAACTTTTTATTTTTTGCACCCGTGATTTTTCACGATAGTATGTTAAAACACGTCACTGCTGGTGTCACTCAGTGAAGTATCCCACAAATTTAATGACATTTTGAATAAAACGGCTGTTATTGTATGCCGACGACCAATATTTTGTGTTACAAATTGCACACGGATTTTTGTGCATCTGTCGGGCATTGTCTCCAATTCTACGGCTACATACAATTCTACATGAACTCAAATTAAAATGACAATGTAGACAATTTTATAATGAATAGTTTGGTATATGATATGTAATGTATCGAGTGAAATAGAAAGAAGTATCAACTACTGTTTTACAGCGAGTGTACGAAATTACGAACGTACTCAGTTGCGTGCGTTACGTCTTGGGCTGTTCTGCAAATAGAAAACACTCTTAGAATGACCATAAACATTGTGAATATATAATTTAAAATTTAACACAGTGGCAGATTAAATGTGTATGGCAAGTAGATATATGTGTATAGCTTGAAAACATATTCCTGTTTTGGCATTATATAAACTTATCTAGTATTCACAATGTACATCTTTTATCATTTGCGCGTAATATTCAGTTAATGATCAAGTCGAATGTTGTTTTTATTATACCACATTTCTTACGTGTCAGGGGTGTTTGCCCCAAACGGCATTAATCAGGAGTATCATAGCGGATCTTTCGTGTGTTTTGCCTCAATATATTATGGAATCGCAATTTGTTTTGCACATGCATACTTATAATCATATAAATAATAAAACAAGGCCCATAAACAATCCATAAACCATGAAAATCGGGAGAAATAGAAAATATTACAGATAAAAATATTCACAAATCAGGGTATCTGTAACCAAAACGGCACTTTGCGCGAGTGTTCTGCTTAATTATAGGTGCTTGGAGGGAAAACAACCATGGTTCGCAAACTAGAACCCTGGCCGGGTACTTTGGTCAGCTTGTTTTTATTTCAAACGCCTTACTAAGCAACGAAAAGTCAAGATTTACTTACCGAATCTACGTAAATCGGCCATTGAAATAGTCGGTGTATCCACTTCCGCCCCAATACGTTTCCCCCATTGATATAGCCAATGTATAATGCAGTCATGGTGTGGTACTATTGTTGTATTGTTTATCAAATTTTTCTATCATTTATTCAATGTATAATACAGTCATAGTTTGTTACTATTGTTGTATTGTCTTTTTTTGTTATCAAATATTTGCAGCATATAGTCAATACAGTCATAGTTTGTACTATTGTCGTTTTTGTTATCAAATATTTTCAGCATGTAGTCAATGTATAATACAGTAATAGCTTGGTACTATTGTTGTACATGTATTGTTATCAACTGTGTCCAGCATATAGTCAATGTATAATACAGTCAAAGTTTGTACTATTGTCGTTTTTGACATAGTTTGTACTATTGTCTTTTTTTGTTATCAAATATTTTCAGCATATAGTCAATGCATAATACAGTCATGGTGTGGTACTATTGTTGTTTTGTTATCACATGTTTCCAGCATATAGTCAATGTATATTACAATCATGGTGTCGTACTATTGTTGTTTTGTCATCATATATTTCCGGCATATAGTCAATGTATAATACAGCAATAGCTTGGTACTATTGGTACATGTTCCAGCATATAGGCAATGTATAATACAGTCATAGTTTGGTACTATTGTTTGTATTATTATCACATTTTTCAAGCATATAGTCAATGTATAATACAGTCATGGTGTGGTACTATTGTTGTTTTGTTAACACATGTTTCCAGCATATAGTCAATGTATATTACAATCATAGTGTCGTACTATTGTTGTTTTGTCATCATATATTTCCAGCATAATAATATAGTCAATGTATAATACAGTCATGGTGTGGTATGGTTGTTGTTTTATTATCACATGTTTCCAGCATATAGTCAATGTATATTACAATCATGGTGTCGTACTATTGTTGTTTTGTTAACACATGTTTTCAGCATATAGTCAATGTATATTACAATCATGGTGTTGTACTATTGTTGTTTTTGTCATCACATATTTCCAGCATAATAATATAGTCAATGTATAATACAGTCATGGTGTGGTATTATTGTTGTTTTGTCATTACATAATTTCAGCATATTGCAATCATGGTGTTGTACTATTGTTGTTTTTGTCATCACATATTTCCAGCATAATAATATAGTCAACGTATAATACAGTCATGGTGTGGTACTATTGTTGTTTTGTCGTCACATGTTTCCAGCATATAGTCAATGTATATTACAATCATGGTGTCGTACTATTGTTGTTATGTCATCACATATTTTCAGCATATCGTCAATACAGTCATAGTTTGGTATTATGGTTTGTATTATTTTCACATGTTTCCAGCATATAGTCAATGTATAATACAGTCATGGTGTCGTACTATTGTTTTTTTTTGTTATCACATGTTTCCAGCATATAGTCAATGTATAATGTACTCATAGTTTGGTACTATTGTTGTATTGTTATCACATGTTTCCAGCAAATAGTTAATGTATATTATAGAGTTGGTGTGGCACTATTGTTGTTTTTGTTATCACATATTTCCAGCATATAGTCAATGCATAATACAGTCATAGTTTGTTACTATTGTTGCATTGTTATCACATGTTTCCAGCATACAGTCAATGTATAATGTACTCATAGTTTGGTACTATTGTTGTATTGTTATCACATGTTTCCAGCAAATAGTTAATGTATATCATAGAGTTGGTGTGGTACTTTTGTTGTATTGTTATCACATGTTTCCAGCATATAGCCAATGCATAATGCAGTCACAGTTTGTTACTATTGTTGCATTGTTATCACATGTTCCAACATATAGTCAATGTATAATATAGTCATAGTTTGGTACTATTATTGCATTGTTAAATCATGTTTCGAATATGTAGTCAATTTATGATGTAATCAACAGTTTACTACAATTATTGTTACATACAGTATGTTTTCCTGCATGTTATAGTCAATTCGTTATACAATCATATATTCTTGCTATTGTTGCATTATTATCATATATTTCCTGTATGATTGTTTTGCCTTTTGGGGCATAAATTAAAATTCCATAATTTCATATAACTTATGTGTAATACTGTAATAGATTTTATTTTAACACATTGTCTCAAATATGCAAAAAAGTGATCAATGTTTCGCATATCAAACGTAAATCCAAAGTTTATGAACATAATATTTTCCACAGAATTACTCTGTACATTTTATTGTTATGTGGACAACCTTTTTCTTGTCCGTTTTCTTTTACATTGTTTTTCAATTTGGTGCATATTTTGGTGGATACAGTTCGAACAGTAACGGTTCTTTCCTTTTATCAACCGTAAAATCACCAATAGTTTATGAGTGAAGCTTCAATATTATCAGTGAACTGTAGAGGTATACAAGGACGTTTTAAAAGATTACAAGTTTTCCAATTTCTTAAGGATACAAACTGTGACATATTCTGCTTACAAGATACCCACTTTCATAATGACCAGTTAAAAAACATTTATACTGAATGGGGTTCTGAATGTTTTTTAAGTAATTCATCATCTATATCAAGAGGGGTAGCCATATTATTTTCCAAAAACATAGCTTATAAAATACACGCAACCCACTATGATCAAAATGGAAATTATGTAATCCTCGATGTTTCCATAGGGGAACAAAGACTAACATTAGCTTCTATATACGGACCAAATACTGACTCACCAAAGTTCTATGAATCTGTTTTTAATACTATTGATAACATAGAAAATGATAATTTCATAATATGTGGAGATTTCAATTTGGTCCAAAATCCAGAGTTAGATTATAGCAACTATAAGCACTTGAATAATAAAAATGCACGTTTATTTTTATTAAACGAAATTGAAACTAGAAGTCTAATCGACCCCTTCAGACAACAATATCCTACAACCAGACGTTATACTTGGCGTAGATCCAACCCTCTTCAACAAGCAAGGCTTGCTTTCTTTTTGTTGTCTCCTATCTTTCAATCTAACATTTCTGATATATCGATTAAACCAAGTTATCAGTCTGATCATTCGATGATAACCTTGATATTAAGTTTTTCCGAATTTAATCACGGCAAAGGATTGTGGAAACACAATAATTCATTGCTAAAAGATAAAGAATACCTTGATATAATAAATAAATTAATTGATGCCATTAAAATACAATATGCTTTACCTGTTTACAACTTAGAAAATATACAAACCATTCCTAATTCTGAGTTACAACTTACAATAAATGATCAGTTATTCTTAGAAACACTGATGATGGAAATTCGTGGAAAGGCCATCTCATATAGTTCATACAAAAAGAAGAAAACAACGGAAAGAGAAAACCACATTAAAAACAATATTGAAATGATAGAAAATTCACTTTCGGAAAACAATCTTGATGACTTAAAGAGCCTTAAAGACGAACTGAAAATTATAGAAGACAATAAGCTTAAAGGAAATATGTTAAGGGCCAAGGTAGACTGGGTCATAGACGGCGAAAAACCCAGTAAACTATTTTGTAACTAAGAAAAGTATAATTATACAATGAAAACAATAAACAAATTAATAAATGAAGATGGTACTGAAATAAACAATCAAAGTGATATTTTAAAAGAAGCTTCAAACTTTTTTAAGACACTTTACTCAAAAACAGAAACACAAAATAACTCAGAAGAAGACATTGATAACTTTATAAATGGTATCGAAATTCCAAAACTAACAAATGAAGAATCGAACTCCTTAGAAGGTCTAATTCACATTGACGAAGCGACTTCAGCTCTAAAAAATATGGCCAATAACAAAAGTCCAGGAACGTCAGGCTTTAGTGCATATTTCTATAAAGTATTTTGGAAAAAACTAGGTGATTTTGTAACAATGCTTTTATATCAGGTAATCTAACAGTTACACAAACTCAAGGCATTATTACATGCATTCCCAAGGGCGAAAAGCCGAAACATTACTTAAAAAACTGGAGACCCATTACATTATTAAATTGCATATATAAAATAGGTTCGGGATGCATTGCAAATAGATTAAAAAAATATTTAGACAAACTTATCAATAGTGACCAAACTGGATTTCTGAAAGATAGATTTATCGGAGAAAACGTAAGACTTATTTACGATTTAATGAAATATACAGAGGTGAATAAAATTCCTGGCCTACTACTACTTATAGATTTCGAAAAAGCGTTCGATTCATTATCCTGGAGTTTTGTTCAAAAGACATTATCTGTGTTCAATTTTGGTAACGATTTCAAAAACTGGTTCAGTATATTTTATAAGGTCAGTGTATCTGCTGTTACACAATGCGGGTTTTTATCTGACTTTTTTAATATTCAAAGGGGTTGTCGACAGGGTGACCCGTTAAGTTGTTATGTTTTTATATTATGTGCAGAAATATTATCACTAAAAATAAGACAGACTGAAAAGATAAAGGGAATTACAGTCAATACAATCGAGCACAAATTGTCACAGTTTGCAGACGACACAACAATAATCCTTGATGGTTCTACAGAGTCTCTAAATGAGACACTAAGAGTTTTATCTGAATATACATCACTCTCTGGGCTGAAAGTGAATTTTGACAAAACCAAAGTGGTTTGGATAGGAAAACAAAAGTATAGTACAAATAGCATTAAAACTAAATGGAAACTGCAATGGAACCAAACGAGTTTTGATATGCTTGGAATAACTTTTCACGTTGACCTAGATAAAATGATAGAATTCAACTATAAAAATAAATTATCAAAAATCAAGAAAATGTTAATTAACTGGAAACGACGAATTTTAAAACCTATCGGTAGAATACAAGTAGTAAAAACAATTGTGATATCTACACTAATACACTTATTTACATCCCTTCCAAACCCTTCGCAAGCTCTTATTAAAAACCTGTCTGACTCAATAAATGAATTTATATGGGAAGGTAAAGCAAGAATCAAGAAAAGTGTTTTAATACAAGATAACCAAACAGGAGGATTGGGAATTACCGATATTTACATATTTATACAATCTTTAAAGTTGACATGCGTTAGAAGAATGATAATGAGCAATGGAAACTGGGCTAACATAGCAAAATCTTTGTTTGATATACAAACATTGTTAAAATGCGGACATTATTATGTAGAAACTTTAGCAAAACAAAATAGAAATGATTACTGGAAAGATACGCTAAGTGCATTAGTAACACTATGCAAAAAACAAGAAATAGATAAAACAGAATTACTTGCACATCCTCTCTTCTATAATCCTGATATCCTTATTGCCAATAAACCCATATTTTACAAATCATGGTTTAAAGCGGGGATTCAAAATGTTGAAGACCTAATAGATAGCAATAGAAACTTCTACAGCTTTGAGCAATTTAAAGAACGATACGATCTTACAACCAATTACATTCAATATCAAGGCATTATTGCATCTATCTCAAATTTCTTAAAAAACTACAAATGTGATAGTAAAGCAAAATTAACCAGACCCTATGTCCCTCCGCTATTTAAAAACATTTTAAAGTTAAAACAAGGAACTCAACCAATGAACGGTATACTTATTACAAGAGGGCCTAAAAGGCCCTAGGTCGCTCACCTGTTGCACATTGGTCTACTATCCGGTATCAGTAAACCTACATTCTGACCATATTTCATGAAGATTGGATCAAAACAGTGACCCCTGGAGTGAACACAATGTTTTTCTAAGATATGACCTAGTGACCTAGTTTTTGACCCTACATGCCCCAGTTTAAAACTTGGCCTACATTTCATAAAGAACAACATTCTGACCAAGTTTCATGAAGATTGGATCAAAATGGTGACCTCTGGAGTGAACACTAGGGTTTTCTAAGATTTGACCTAGTGACCTAGTTGTTTACACCACATGACCCAGTTTTGAACATGGTATAGATTTCATGGAGAACAACGTTCTGACCAAGTTTCATGAAGATTGGATCAAATTGGTGACCTATAGAGTGTACACAAGGTTTTTCTAAGATTTGACCTAGTGACCTAGTTTTTGACCTGGCATGACCCGGTTTCGAACTTGGCCTAGAGTTCGTAGAGAACAACATTCTGACCAAGTTTCATGAAGATTGGATCAAATTGGTGACCTCTACAGTGTACAAGGTTTTTCTAAGATTTGACCTAGTGACCTAGTTTTTGAACCCGCATGACCCAGTTTCGAACTTGGCCTAGATTGCATGGAAAACACCATTCTGACCAAGTTTCATGAAGATTGGATCAAATTGGTGACCTAAAGAGTGTACACAAGGTTTTTCTAAGATTTGACCTAGTGACCTAGTTTTTGACCTGGCATGACCCAGTTTCAAACTTGGCCTAGAGTTCGTAGAGAACAGCATTCTTACTAAGTTTCATGATGATTGAATCAAATTGGTGACCTCTAGAGTGTACACAAGGTTTTTCTAAGATTTAACCTAGTGACCTAGTTTTTGACCCCGCATGACCCAATTTCAAACTTGTCCTAGATTTTATGGAGAACAACATTCTGGCCTAGTAGCATGAATATTGGATAAAAACTGTTGCCTCTAGAGTGTACACAAGCCCATTGTTGAAGGACGACAGACGACAAGACGACGACGGACGGATGACGGACGGACGACGGACGAAGAGTGATCACAAAAGCTCACCTTGTCACTATGTGACAGGTGAGCTAAAAATAAATATAGGATATTTACTAGTTACCACACAAAGAACAAGAGGGCCATGATGGCCCTATATCGCTCACCTGATTATAAATGAAGCCCTGCACAATTTAGACTAACAAAGGTAGAGCGTAAATATAGAAACTGGTGACCCCCGGGGCGGGGTCAATTTTGACCTCAGGGGCATAATTTGAACAATCTTGGTAGGGGACCACTAGATGATGCTACATACCAGATATCAAAGCTCTAGGCATTGTAGTTATAGAGAAGAAGATTTTTATATGTTTTCCCTATATAAGTCTACGTAAAACGGTGACCCCCGGGGCGGGGCCAATTTTGACCTCAGGGGCATAATATGAACAATCTTTGTAGGGGACCACTAGATGATGCTACATACCAAATATCAAAGCTCTAGGCATTGTAGTTTTAGAGAAGAAGATTTTTATATGTTTTCCCTATATAAGTCTATGTAAAACGGTAACCCCCGGGGCGGGGCCAATTTTGACCTCAGGGGCATGATATGAACAATCTTGGTAGTGGACCACTAGATGATGCTACATACCAAATATCAAAGCTCTAGGCATTGTAGTTTTAAAGTAGAAGATTTTTATATGTTTTCCCTATATAAGTCTATGTAAAACGGTGACCCCCGGGGCGGGGCCAATTTTGACCCCAGGGGCATAATCTGAAGAATCTTGGTAGGGGACCACTAGATGATGCTACATATCAAATATCAAAGCTCTAGGCATTGTAGTTTTAGAGAAGTAGATTTTTATATGTTTTCCCTATATAAGTCTATGTAAAACGGTGACCCCCGGGCCGGGGCCAATTTTGACCCCATGGCCATAATTTGAGCAATCTTGGTAGGTGATCACTAGATGATGCTACATACCAAATATCAAAGCTGTAGGCATTGTAGTTTTAGAGGAGAAGATTTTTATATGTTTTCCCTATATAAGTCTATGTTAAACGGTGACCCCCGGGGCGGGGCCAATTTTGACCCCAGAGCCATAATTTGAACAATCTTGGTAGGGGACCACTAGATGATGCTACATACCAAATATCAAAGCTCTAGGCATTGAAGTTTTAGAGAAGAAGATTTTTATATGTTTTCCCTATATAAGTCTATGTAAAACGGTGACCCCGGGGGCGGGGCCAATTTTGACCCCAGGGCCATAATTTGAACAATTACTAAATCCCCCAATGCCACGTACATCCTGGCAAAATTTCATCAAAATTGGCCAAATGGTTTCAGAGGAGATGTCGTTTGAAAGTGTGGACGGACGGACGGACGGACGGACGGGCGGACGGACGTTCTCACTGACTTGACATTGTGGGGTTTTCTTTTGTTCATCCTTTTGTTTGTAAAACCCCATAAGCAACATTTTGCACCCCGTAAGCAACGGAATGAATAGAATCTAAATATAGCCTATTGTTCCACACCTCACAACTACAAGTGGGTGAGTACGGCCATACAGACGGACGGACGGACGACGGACGGTGAGTGATCACAATAACTCACCTTGAGCACTTTGTGCTCAGGTGAGCTAAAAACTCACCGTTAACAAACAATTCGCAACAGTTTTGAGAGTATAACTGCATTCATTTGATCACGTGATTCTACACACTGATATTAGTCTGTCAAATGGCGAGAACTCTTGTGACTTGACCAGTGTACCATGCATATCGCAGAACATACCAGACAGACATCATTACCATAAATGGAAACTAATATTTTTAAAATAGTTTCAATATAGAATCATAGATCGAATACGGGTAATTGAGTCTGACAACAGCCCTTTTGCTGTCAATTCAATAAGTTATACTTATACTGGAAATATCCCATTCCAAAACAAGAGGGCCCAAAGGGCCCTGGGTCGCTCACCTGTTTGGCCTTGTGACCTAGATTTTGGCCCAAATGACACAGTATCTAACTTGACCTAGATTTTATAGAGATAAACATTGTGACCAAGTTTCATAAAGATAGAGTCAAAATTGTGACCTCTAGTGTGTTCACAAGATTTTTCAATGGTTTGGCCTCGTGACCTAGTTTTTGACCCCAGATGACCCAATATCAAACTTGACCTAAATTTTATAATGATGATCATTGTGATCAAGTTTCATAAAGATGAGGTCTAAATTGAGACCTCTAGTGTGTTCACAAGCTTTTTCAATGATTTGGTCTCGTGACCTAGTTTTTGACTCCGGATGACCCAATATCGAACTTGACCAAAATTTTATAGTGATGATCAGTGTGATCAAGTTTCATGAAGATTAGGCTCAAATTGTGACCTCTAGTGTGTTCACAAGCTTTTTCAATGATTTGGCCTTCGAAGGCTTGTGACCTAGTTTTTGACCCCGGATGACCCAATATCGAACTTGACGTAGATTTTATAGAGATGATCATTGTGATCAATTTTCATAAAGATTAGTCTCAAATTGTGACCTCTAGTGTGTTCACAAGCTTTTTCAATGATTTGGCCTTGTGACCTAGTTTTTGACCCCAGATGACCCAATATCGAACTTGACCTAGATTTTATAGAGATGGTCATTGTGATCAATTTTCATAAAGATTAGTCACAAATTGTGACCTCTAATGTGTTCACAAGGTTTTCCTTTGATTTGACCTAGTGACCTAGTTTTTGACCCCAGATGACCCAATATCGAACTTGACCTAGATTTTACAGAGATGATCATTGAGATCAAGTTTCATAAAGATTAGGCTCAAATTGTGACCTCTAATGTGTTCACAAGGTTTTCCTTTGATTTGACCTAGTGACCTAGTTTTTGACCCCAGATGACCCAATATCGAACGTGACCTAGATTTTATAGAGACAAACACTGTGATCAAGTTTCATTAAGATTTAATGAAAACTGTGACCTCTACAGTGCTTACAAGTCAAAATGTTGACGACGTACGACGTACGACGGACGACGGACATTGGGCGATCACAATAGCTCACCTTGAGCACTTCGTGCTCAGGTGAGCTAAAAAACAGAGACTACAGTTAACTCAGTTACTTTAAGTTAAACCTAGATAAAGAGAGTTTACCTGGTGGACAAGCATACGTTTACAACAGTTCTCCTTTCACTTTGAACAGATTGTGGCTATGAACTAATATTATATACTGTCGATAAGATAAGTAATGAGGGACCAATCCCATTCGAAAGAATAGCGGGGACTACCGGTTACCCAGTGAAACCTAGATAGACAGACCAGCTAATGTTTACAACCATTATCAATTAACTTTGAACAGACTGTATTGTAAATCCAAAGGTAACGATTCTGAGGTCAGAAATATACATAGCAAGATACTCAGTCATCATATCGATGGCTTAGAACCAGAAGGTCGTAACTCCTACTTACGACATTATAAGACTCGTACATATTTGAAATCTGCTTCACAAGGCGCTTCTTATGAGCCTATTTTCATAAAAATCTAAAATTGTCATGTTGACCAAAATGAAGTTTTAAAAACGTGTTTTCCCATAGTTAAAGAGAAAATTACCGACAGTTTTCTCTTGTTTTCTCAATATATCGATTTAGTAGTTACGACCTTCTTGTTCTAAGCCATCGAAATATACTGGTTGGTACTCAGATTTCAGTGGGTAATTGTAATGACTAATCAGCTTTAATTGATCAACGTGCAGTAACAGCTTGTGCCATGTTAACAACACGCCAGTACCTAAATACAGTTTATAATGTCTTAATTATACCAGAAATCTATACCTTTCATCGTTAAATGCATGTCTTTCATGTGACAGCAGTAGATATTACAGTCAAACACATTATGTTAAAACCTCATCGGAATAGACCAGCCACCTGTGTAAAGCAACCAATATCTTTCATTGAAGTTCAATTGAAAAAACCATTTTTTACAATTTTACATTTAGTATTACACCTGTACTATACAGTCCCCCTCATAGAAGCATGGGTAAAAGTTTAAAATGTTCAAAATACTGAAAACTACTTGACAATATACAGAACTGGATGCTTTCATATAAATAACATAGGGCAGTTTTTTCTAAAAATACTGAAATAATTATATAGTCTGAAAATCGTTACCCATGTAGAAGCACAAAAGCCCTGAAAGTGATTCAATGTCTAGAAGAGTTTATTTTCATTAGTAAGGTTGCATAAGACTATAATTACAGCTTAATAATTGTTTAATAGTTTGTAAACATACAATCACTGTAAACGATGATAACCCTAATATCCACATTCTGCATTTAATTTAAAGCCTCAAAGCTGCTAACAAGTACACATTTCGTAGTTCTACAACTAAAATATAGTAAGAGAGACAACTCTTACATGATCACAACCAGTATAATTACAGAGTACACTCCCTTTGATAAAATGAAAAACAAGGTTTTTCTATTACTTGACCTAGTAGCCTAATTTTTGACCTCAGATGACCCAATATCGAACTTGACCTAGATTTTGTTAAGATGATCATTGTGACCAAGTTTCATAAAGATTAGGCCAAAATTGTGACCGCTAGAGAGGACACAACCCAATTGTTGACGGACAGACGGACGGACGGACGGACGGACGACGGACGAAGAGTGATCACAAAAGCTCACTCTGTCACTTTGTGACAGGTGAGCTAAAAACAGAAGTCCAACCAACATGCATATCAAAATGGAATGAAGAATTAGGTCAGCAATTAGGTCAAAAAGATTGGAATATTATTTTCTCTACCCCATTCGAAATCACAAGAGATTCAAATATGCAATGGTTTCAATATAGGATTATACATATAATTATTGGAACAAAATCTTTCCTTTTCCATATTAATTTCATAGATAATTCGAATTGCTCTTTCTGTAAAAATATGCCGGAAACAATAAAACACTTATTTTGGGACTGTCCTGTAATAAAACAACTCATTTTAAATTTCTTTGAAAATCATGAACATATATAAGTATACCTCAATTGTGAAACTTTTATATTAGGTATCAGAGATAAAAAAGAAATTGTTACGAACTTATTATTTATATACCTCAAAAGATATATTTATAACTGCAAGGTACAAGAAATCATACATACCATATCATTATGTAAATTACCAATATAAAGTACAAAAAGAAGTTGCTGTAAAAACAGGAAACTGTGATTCTTTTGATAAAAATTGGGAAAAATATATAAATATCTTCATTTAAAAATCAACTGTCAAACAAATCTTTGTAGCCCAGAGAAAACATAATGTTATTGCATAGATACATATACCTATTAACGTAAAGGAAAGAACCACTAAACATACAAAAAATCCTTACTTTTTTCTCAGACTAATGTCCACCAAAATTAACCACAACTATAGGAGATTTAAATGTTTAAATTAACAACCATTTTTTTATGTATGCACGTCTGTATATTCATCAAATCTGTACTTTTGAGTGGCATGCGTGAGTGTGTGCGTGTGAGGATGCGCGTGCATATGTGTGCTACAAGTTTTGAATGTCAATGTAAGTGCGTGTGTGGTAACAGAAGGAGAATGAATGTTTTGTGTTATCTAATACAAAAAGTTTCATTTATTTTGTCTTGTTTTGCACACAACACAAACGTCATGTAGTGTAAACGTTTGCATTATCTTCTTTGTATGTTTTGTTCGAATGCATATGCATATTATTGATGATAATTACGTTATATTTGTACGGTAGTATGTGGGATGTCCTCGACCCACATCTACCTATAGACGAGGAAAAAAAACATATCTCCACAAAAAAAACAAAAAAAAAACAAAAATCAATACCAACCAACTGTCATTTTAATGCGTTTTCGGAACTTTCTCGGTCATCACAAGAGTTGATATAATCTTCCATCAATGGAGTCCATGTTGACCCGGGGGACAAACTGTAATTAATATAACAACTGTATTCACAAGGCAAGCACGGAAATATTAGGTGACATGCTGCGTAACAAAAAAGATATGAGGGAATGCAGCATTCAACTTCATCAGCCGAGCAAAGAAAACAGTAACAACACAATATCAAAGCGCTGAAGGCACTGAATTTGTTTGGGTTTGAAATATGGAAAATGTCAATTAACTGCAGAACTTTCTCAATCACTAACGGATTACTTCAGTCTTCTGCTTCCGATGCGGATGTTCTAACCACTCGGTCTTGGTCTAGGTATATGATCAAATTATATATAATTAACATGCTCTTTATTTTGATACTAAGTAATGTAACTTTGTGACTATAGAAACACGACATGAATGAAAGTGTGTATGCTTTAGTCACTACGGGAGTTGCACAGTACTGTTTTATCAATAGGTTAATTTATTTAGTTTGTCTGAACAGACAATACTATTATTTGTGTGACTCGTATAATGCTAATCAATAATTCCATTATAGTATGACAGAGATAAACAAATGCACATTAAATGAATATCATTTGTGAGACATGTACGTTTCAATGACAGCCTACAACATTCTTCTACCATGTATGAGACCACTATGATCTTTATTTATTACATTCGAGCATACGGAGCAACAGCATTTCATCTACTGATGGTGAGTTATATCTTCATCACTTCTGGCATTTTATGATATTTAAAACAAATGAGATTATGAACAATACAGCTTCAATTTCTTAATTCCCTTAGTTCAAATTATGCTGAGGTCATAAATTACTTTAATTCTTTAATCTAACAACAGTTCATTTATTAAGTTAGTGCAAAATGATTTTTCAATTCAAATACGCATTACATTTAAAATAACGGCCGTATTTATGTAGTCGTTAGTGGACGGGCCAACTTCTTTAGTTTGGACCATTTTATAAAATAATACATAACTATGGTCAGTTAACACATTATTGACAATTACACCTCCTGTTGGTAAGACAGTCAGTGATTAAACGATTTGAAATGATTAACAAGCGAATTTACAGCGAGTCAACAAATTGCAAGTAATGCAATATCGAAAGTTTGTTAAATCGATTACATGAATATGTTTTACAATATTTTTCTTAATACACGTATCTGTTAAAAGACGCGCTTAATTAAAACAACAGTCAGCATGTTTCTATTATTATAAATAACGTGGCTTGGTAGAATAATTCCACCGTACACAAATTTAAACTCCATCTGTGTGGCGATACCTTTAATATCCACCAACTACTGATTTTATGAATGGATAAAGCAACACTATTTGAGAGTTTAGCGTAACGATATTATATTATATCTAAATTTATACACGCTTCCTGTCTCCGCAATGGATACTTAGGGAATCTATGTAAAGATATTTGCTTTTCTCTGTTCTGTCTATTTGAACACCGAACAGCAGAGCAACTATGTACCATCTTGTTAAATTATTTATCTCCAGAATAAGCAATGATTAACAATTATGTAATGCATTGATTAGTATAAATGATCATAACTTAATGTTATGCAAAAATTGATAAATGCGTTACCACTATATGTATCATAACTTGG
The DNA here is from genome assembly GCA_963678985.1 of Spisula subtruncata. NCBI lineage: Eukaryota > Metazoa > Mollusca > Bivalvia > Venerida > Mactridae > Spisula > Spisula subtruncata. Next base: position 26,688,942 of record OY787661.1, read on the forward strand.
ATGGTCTACCTTAAGGAGCCATCATTTCAGTTGAAATATAGGTTACATACAGCATGCCCAGTTTCTCCATGTTATGCTACAGCTAGCAATTATATGTTAACAATAAAGGTAGTCTTGCTTAAGCAGCTACCTCCTCAGAAGCTCTAAACGTTGCTGGGTGTGCTGTAAGTTTCCATTTTGTGTACATAAGTGATGATTTTATTATGATTTCATGTTAAATAACTCACTCACAGATATGACTGTGTAAATATGCAAGTGAGTGAGATATGTGTCTTTTTTAACCAGATGGTTAACTGTGAAATTATTGTCCTTTAGTGCAAATAGGACTGTGCTTTTGTGTTTCAAGTGAAACAAGCTTTCAAGTGAAAAACATTCACAGGAACAAGGCACCATAGTTATACTATGGTCTCTGACTAGCTAAACCAGTGTGTTGGTTGTGTGTATATATTTAACATTTGCTTTTTCTTATACTACATGACATTGTTGTTTTTACCTTGTGTGTCTTATTTTGTTAACAGTCAATTCACCATCATTTATGTTATTGGATATTTATTGTTTGTTTTAATTTCTTTCATGTTTGACTGGTACAATAAGCATATATCATACCTTTTATACCTTTTACTTTGTCTGAGTATAACCAAATACTTGTCTATGAACAAGGTCATGGTGACTGGTTTGTATGGGCGGGCGTCAATGCTTGACTGTGGCGCTTTTCTCTGCCCATATATGTTGTACCTTAAACTTTTTCTGTCATATACTGTATTTATGTTTTGATTCTGTATTGCCTCTTTTCATTCAGTATATGACTTCTCGAACTTATACTGTGTATAAAAGTTCGCGGCTTTAATCAATAAAGCCCAATTTCAATTTCAATCTGTGTCGTTCTTATTACAACATACTAGCTACACCAGTCACCATCACCACAAGGATTATAAATGATTTTTATACTGGTATAAAATGTTTTATAACAGAAAGTGGTGAACCTACATGTATATACTAATTGTCACTGACTAGCCGCCGTGTTTACCGTATTGGTTTATCGACTACACTCCGTGAATTTGTATCACGCCAGTGGAGCGTGTCTTTGACCGCACATGCGCGCGCATGCGCATCATGCTTAACACGGTCACTTGCGTGATCTCCAAAAATCGTAGAAGACATTTTTATCAGGCATCGCTGTTATATTTTCGAATGACCTCCACCTCCCTTCCTCCTTCCACTTTGTCGGCTAGTCAGTGTCCTTATCATTCAGGGCGGCGCTTTTCTCTGCCCATATATGTTGTAACTTAAACTTTTTCTGTCATATACTGTATTTATGTTTTGATTCTGTATTGCCTCTTTTCATTCAGTATATGACTTCTCGAACTTATACTGTGTATAAAAGTTCGCGGCTTTAATCAATAAAGCCCAATTTCAATTTCAATCTGTGTCGTTCTTATTACAACATACTAGCTACACCAGTCACCATCACCACAAGGATTATAACTGTATACATTTTACAACCGCTACACTATACTGTTTACACTACTGGCGGCTTATCAGCAGCAGAGAGAGCTTTCTGCCTCAATTGAATTATAAATGACTGACCAAGTTTTGACCTCTGATTTTGTAAGGCGTCTATTTGAGAATCTAGCGTAAGGATATTGTATGTTGAAAAAAACAAGTTTATAAACAAGTTTTGCTTTCTACTGGATACTTGATTTGTATAAAAATGAATGTTTGTATTATTTGATGTATTTCTTTTATACTTTCGCATTTAACGAGTCTATCATTAGTTCTTGATATCTGGAACTACATTGTGACAGACTTCTGCTGTTGAAAATTATTGCGCCTGGCAAATGACGGACTACTTCTGTAGACTGTAGTTAGAGGGCATAGACGTGAGAATCATGCTAACAGTATTTATTTGGGACTGAAGTCCCAAACAAATAATAACCCAATTACACGGAACAATGCCCACGCATAACCTAACGAAACATTAAAGCCCAAGTCCAACCGCAAAAAGCAGAATGACATAGTTTCATAGCAATACAAAAATAGTGACTCCAAGTGACCGAATAAAATGCAGCGAAGACCCGACCTAGTTCCTCAAGTCCCAACTTACAGAGCAGTGTGATCTAGTTTCACAAATAAATATATGCCAATACGGTGACCCACAGTAACCAACGAAGGCTTATCTGTGACTTGACTTAGTAGTTACTAGTTAACGTATCTGAACCCTGAACTCGGGGTTGATATTAAACGGCTCAACCTGGACGTCTTGTCTCTGAAAACCTTTCACGATTGTCATACGACGGGTTGCAAATGGACCCCATCGGGGCATCCTTTTACTCAATATGGGTCCCACATGGGCATATGTATATTTAGTGTAACTTTGTACATTGTACTGTCGCTGTAGTTTATGGACATTTTCTTGGATCTATAACTCTGTCAGGTCCTAGTTTTTTGTAACTTGAGATTACCGTTTGGTATGTTTTTTCGATTAATTTACCAGTTTTAGGCATGGTAAACGGGATCATCCATCCGTGGACTTTTACTTGGTAAAGTCACAACGACGCTTCGTTTTACGTTTGATCATTTAAGGTCACAATTTTGGCATATCTTTATGCAGCATAGTTATCCAGCTTTTTCAGCGAGAACTTTTTTCGTTAGGCAATCCGTTGATATTGTGTTCTAATTTTTTATGATGCTGTTTATGTTTTCTGTGCTCGTTTGGTGCTGCCTTCCCTGTCCGATTTCCTCATATAGCCCGGGATTCATACCCAGATTAACGAGTTATAACTCAATTTGGACAATGTTCGCGGCTTGTGAACCCCATACGTTGATTAATCAAGCTGTAAAATTGTCACAATACATGTCGTAAATTAAAGAAGCGAATATTTACAATAATATATCAAATACGTTTACAATGTACTTACCAGTTGACACGTACGTCATATTTAGCTTCATCTACAGCCAATGCTTTAGTCATTGCAATAACACCTCCCTACAAGTAGTTACAAAGTATAATAATGTCCATTTACAAGGGTTATTCAGAATGAACTGGATTGATGTTATAGTTCTGACGCGTTCACAAATTCGAAATGTAACATTGGAAGTTTGGAAGACCTTTGAAAGCTTTCTATTTATATAAGTCTGATAACAGAAGAACAGGATCAGTCATACTTATGTAATAAATAAAATGGCAACTGCTTTCCATGCATATATGACTTTTGATTTTCGCAGCGAAACTTGAAATATCAACCGAACTTTGCAAAATCTGGCATAGAAAATGTTTTTGCTGATTCACCTTGGAGATCCTAAAACCGATTGATACGTGTTTGGTATCTTTGGGGAACTCCCTAGAAACAAGATGGCGTCCAAGATGGCCGCTAATAATGGTTTTCAATATATAAGTGACCATTATTGATCTCAAATAGTTTCAATATTAAAACATCGTATATTTAATTCATAATTTTTTGTAATCACTCATTATAGTCCGGCCCGAAATCCCCAAAAATTGACCAAACCTTGCAATGGAGCATAAAGTTTATTTCTTTGCTGTAGACAATGTAGACAAGGTAGACAAGACCTTCGGAATGACAAATCCGGTTGAAGACGCTTTGTCACCCTTGAGCATTTTGAGAAAATTTGGCTAAAACATTAAAAATATAAACGAAACTGCGAAATTTTGGAATCAGTGAACTACAATGTCATTTATTATCGTATTTTAGAATAAATCACAATTAAATTATTAGGTTGCAAATGAAGTACATGTATGCAAAATTTTAGGGCCGTGAACTAATGCAAAAGTAGGTATTTTTGGGGTAAAACCGTAAAAAGTGCATGAAAAAGTGCGAATTTTCGCAATTTATGGACTTAATTGTCATTTGTAATTTTATTTTTAAAATCGCTGAGATAATTTTAGAATGATTTGAAATTAATATATCCAACATTTTTAACTCGCATATGATCAAACTGCGGTATTTTTGGGCTAAAACTATCGAATGTATAAAGAAAAAGTGGGAGATTTTGGAATCTGTAGACTTAGTAAAAAAATCCGATTATTTTATTTGATAATTAATTATTGTTAATGTTATAAAGAAAGTTACATTTTAGATATCAAACAATCTCACCAAGCAGTCTGACAATATCTGCAGTCTACAGACTTTTGGCTACAAATCCAAGACAAAATTTGCTACAAATAAAAGCAGTAGCAGGTACGTCACCCTAATGGAAACTAAAAGCATTCCGCATGTGTATATATCTCGTAGTTGGTCAATGTTTGCAAACACCCTATGACCCCTTTGGAATGTCGGTCTACATTTTACGTTTTTTTCATAACGTTTTACATGGTGCAAGAAAAAACGACCGAACCTCTTAAAGGGACCTTGTATTACACGTTTCCCTTAGCAAGACATATGTTTCATAGAAATACGTATAGAAATGAACTACTTACGGCTATATTTGTTTTCGTATTGAAGCATTTTTCGTCTTGGCGTTGTAGCCAAAATTATCGCGAAATTGCTACACTGCAAGAACTATTGTGCAAAATGTGATATTTTAGGGGAACTTTATGCAGGAAACGGGTATATTTAAGAATAACTGTTAGTTACGGGACTTCACAGTTATTTATCATTTAATTGTTTAATCCTAGTGACCATACGTACATAATGACTGTATAAATGTACCCCAAATTAACGATTAAATTTCAAGAAAAATAATACGAATGTTTCGGCAGTTTAAGTCAAACCATTAATTATTACTAGTTATGCTTAGCACTACTAGTATATGTTATTCAATAAAAACCAAGAACTGTTTGTAAGCCAGGGATAGGGATAGGTCCGGCATTATTAAATAAGGGCAACTGTACACTAAGAACACTCCAATAGATCCAGGAATAGCTGTTCCGAGATGTATCAGGTATACTATGGCACTTGATCAGAAAAATCGACCAAAGACAGTCATAGCAATATATGGACCCGTAGCCCATGTCCTAGTGTTATTGCTGTCTGATCTGGCGACCCGGGTTCAAATCGGGGCAGTGACACTCATATGTCTGCCATGATTAAGCAGAAAGCTGACTGGCAAGTAAATGCTATGTTCCGAATGCCAGGTTTGGTGCCCTATACAGTTAGAATAGGATGTGGTTACACCCTGACAGAGCAACAACGAACAGTTGTAAACTGTGTTTGTGTATCATATAAAGCCAGGAGTGAAAGTTTAGGCCACTAATTTAACCAAATATAGCAAATAATAGTTTTGACATGCATTGTTTGATACACTATACACTCAACCGCTTTAAAAACGCACCACTATTGAAAATAGTCAAAATTTGTCAAAAATCATTTTTTGCTAAAATTAATTGTTAACAGGGTTTGTTCAGTTCATAAGCTTGACCTAATTACAGAAAACGATTGTGTTTTTATTAGGAATACCCCGTCCCAAGAACTTTTTTTGATTTTGCATGTTTTGCACGTGTAACTCGATCGCGTCGACCTATGTGGTCAATATTGACTTTAAACTGTACACTGATGGTTTACACATTGCAAAACAACATAAACAGTATTTGCTAATAATATTTTTATGCTGCGAATATCTCGAATATTTGTTCGGATGATTGTGCCTTCGCTTCCAACTGAAAAGAGCATCGGTGCCTTAGAATGGCGGTTCAGCTGCCTCCACACAACGATTATGGGCTTAGAACATCGATTCCGAGCGAATGACACAGTCAAAGACCGACCCGGATGAAACAAGCTAAATGTGTAGAGCCCGAGCTGTGAGGAAACATGACACAGGTTGTGCCACTGTAATTGGTTCCGGATGGCTGCACACAGTGCCAAAAGAATGTCGGGTGTCAATAAACAAGTCAAAAGTACATTATTGCATTTTCATAACTTTTCTCTTCATAATTGTCAATAAAAAGGAAAATCGTTTTAGTACACTTTTTAACGAGTTTTCTCCCGTTTAGAGCAGAATGTCCCAACTTTTTGTCTTCAAGCTCCCTCATAGTGTTGATTTGAGGTGTCATATGAGCACCCCGGGGAATATCCTGACAGTCTGATGCTCATAACCAAGATTTCAGTTTAAATAATGCTTGAATCCATCTTAGGTTCACATAATGCGCATATCTGGACCGCACTCGGTCGTATGGTATAAGCCAGACAGCCAAAGCCACATAACATTTATAATTCAAGTTAAGCTTTGCTTGGATGGTTAGAAACATCACGTCGAACATAAATCTATCCTATCACGTAATAAATGTTGTTCTTTAGGAGGAGAAACCACGTACATGCATTAATTTAGAGGGCCCTTATAATTGCTTTTGAAATTGTGACTTTCACTTTCATGCGTCACTGTGTTATCTATATCATAATTTATTTTAAACTCGGAATAATGGCATGAAAATTACACAAGTCGTTGTGTATAGACTGAAGATTATAAATCCGAAAATAAATAACCATAGATTGACATTTTCATCACTAAAACCGATATTTCATATGTGGTGCGTTTTAAAGCGGTTGAAAATAGTAACAGGCTGTGTCATATACCAAAATGTTCCAGAGACATTGAGTGTTACTGCACTATGGGCAAAAGTTGCCGGCCCTTGGTGGAAAGTTTGAAAATTTCAAGGTCAAGGTCAAATGGACTTTACAATTAGGAAGCATGCCTAAGTTTACTTAAACTTTACTAATACTCTACACTTACATATAATAGTAAAATGGTTACTTGAATTTGATGCATTATGACTGAATGCCAAATTTCAATTCCAATTTAAAGTCCAAAAATGTCAAGGTCAAGGTCATTTCAAGGTCAATTTGTCAAAAAAGTACCCAAAAAATGGGTGTGTACTAGGAATCAAATGTCATAAAATGTACAAATGATGCTAAAACACATGAATTTGTGTATGGGAGTTAACACTAGATGAAACTTAAAAGAAATATACCGATTCAGAAAAATATTTTTGAATTTGAAGACGTTTCTTTAGCGTAATAGAAATTACCCCACCCGCTTTTAAAACATTTATTGCAATTATTTAATTCCTAATCCACTGTAGTACTTGAAATATTAGAATCAAAGTGCAAAACTGTTTGATTGAATTTAAAGTTCTAATACTGCCAATGCTAAGGGACATTTATCCAGGTCATCATGATTGAAGGTCAAGGTCATTTCAAGGTCAAATTGATAAAAAAGTACAAAAATGGGTGTTTACTTGGTATTGGATGTCATAAATTGTACAATTGTTGACTAAACACATGTATTTGTACATAATAGTCAACACTAGATAAAGTTCATTAGAAATATATCAGTTTAAAAGAATATTTAAAGTTTGAATTAATGTTAAAGTGTAATAAAAATTACCCCACCCACTTTAAAAATATTAATTGCAGTCATTTTATTTTTAAGTCCATGTAGTACTTTAATTATAAGTATTGAAGTGGCAAAACTGTTTTATTGAATACACAATTTAAATACTGTCAATGCTAGGGTCATTTATTCAGGTCACCATAATTGAAGGTCAAGGTCATGTCAAGGTCAAATCAGATCAAAAATGGGTGTTTACTTGGTATTGGATGTCATAAATTGTACAAATGTTGACTTAAAACACGTATTTATACATGAGTCAAGACTAGATGAAGCTCATTAGAAATATATCAGTTTCAAAGAATATTTAGAGTTTAAATTAATGTTTAAGTGTAATAAAAATTACCCCACCCACTTAAAAAATATTAATTGCAGTCATTTTATTTCTTATTCCATGCAGTCATTTAATTTGAAGAACTAAAGGTGCAAAACTGTTTAATTGAATATACAATTCTAATATTGCCAATGGTATGGTCATTTATTCCGGTCATCATGGTTCAACCTCAAGGTCATGTGAAGGTCAAATTGTCAAAAAATGCAAATATTTGGCAAAATCGAGATAAAAAATGTTATCAATTGTAGAAATGATGCTTAAATACATGCTTTTACTCATAATAGTCATTACCACGTAAATGTGATTTGAATAATGTTTATACCATCTTAAATTTGCTGCAATTCATCGTTGTTCCACCCACTTTCCAAAAATTACCTTCAGATTATTATCCTAAATCCCTTGAATATCTTTTATTTTCGGTATTCAAAGTTTAAAACTTGATACTGGTGCAGTCCAATAGGTAGTTCAAACTTTGAATACCGATAATAATAATTATTATTGCTTTCAGCTGGGGCAAAGATGGTCATTTCAAGGTCATAATAGTCAAATTGCGTAAAATCGCAGTAACCATTAATATGCAAGTCAAATAATTTATCGCAATAATTGTTTCTTTCCATTTTTTTGTAAATGGCGATTTACTGTTTATAATATGAAATTTTATGAAAGAAATTATACATATTGTTTGTGTTTATCAACTTAGTAACATATTATATAGAGGATATTTGTTGATTTTGGTATAAGATCGAATTTTATTTCACCGATATAGATTTATGTGATCACGAGTGAAATAAAATTCAATCTTACACCAAAAATCAACAAATTTTCTGTTTATTATATGCGTAATTAATCATATTATCAATATTTTACAATTCCCTCTTGGAACCTCACCCCGTGGGGCGCCCCGAATTCAGTTCAACCTATTCACTTTTTTTAACAGAAGTTCAACTGAAAGTAGTGCAACTATTTGCTTTAGTATTTTTCTGCAAAACATCAAACAAGATATGTGTAAAGTTTATAAATAAAACAAATATAATATTTGACGAACACAAAATTATTTTAATGTTTTATTGAAAGCGAAATAACTGGCATTTATTAAATTTGATCGCGGAGTAATTTCATTGTCAACAAACAGTTTTGTCATCCACCATTGTGAATTCAAGTCACGATGCCGGGAATTTTTAATCATTATCACGTCCTAGACTTATTTTTGCTATGTCGCCAGTCTGATTATTAAGGGGAAATACTCGTACTGACAGTTAAAAACGGGAATCGACGTTACAGAGTGACTTTATCATGTGTTTTGACGTCATCACAATACCGAAAAACAGGGACGACATGTTGCTATTTTTGACGCGATGCGATTTTGAATCTCAATATGCATTTAGTATGATCATTTACAGGCAGTAGATTCTATATGCTTCGATAAATTGTAGGTTTGTGTTTATTGCTGTTATTTGAATTGTTCAAAGCTCGTTCAGATTTTCAGATTCGCCTTTTAAATACGGAACAATAGATTTCATTCTGAGACCTTGGCATGTCAGAACCGAATTTAAGCCTTCCAACACTCCAATAAATTGAAGAAGGATCTATTCTCTTTCTAAAGGCCCTTCTAGGAAAGCAATTACATAAATAGTGGTTCTTTCACCTGACTGTCACTTGTTGAGGTTCTCGATTTGCAGTAGATCTAGGTTCATCTTATTACTCACAATAATGAGGTCACACAGGTGCAGTATCGTAAAAACGAAAAACGTATACAAAAATTTAAATTAAAAAAAGTATTTTTTTTTTCGTTTTTTTTTTCGTTTTCAATGATACAGTTACCTGTGAATGAGGCTCGAATAAATGCCAAAAAAGGCTTCAAATTCAAAGCCATTGGTATCATATTCATCAAAATACTCCATTTTTGACAGCTGTCAAGTAGCAAACTTTATCAAGGAGGTAAATATGTAACTAAACAAACAATACAGGGAGGTAATTTTTATTTTTCATTTTCATCCGGCAAAAACAGTGAATTATCAAAAATGTTATTTCACAGTTATTTGTCATTGTTATTTTCACTGAAAATCCCAATAATCCATTGAAAGCATATAATAAACTTTTTTAATTTGGCACCATTTAAAGGTTATGTAAATTAATGAAACTTCAATTCGAAAGTATCATACTTATTCCAAATTTTTATAAAAGGGGTATTTATAGACTGTTATGTTTTTTATAAAATAATGTTTTGAATACCAAGTTACCTTTGTTTTTGGTTGATTATTATATATGCTTATTATTTTGGTAACATATTCATAGTAACGTAAATTACAAATTCTCCCCAAAGATACCAGACATGTATCAGTTAGTTTATTGACCTCCAAGGTGTCCTCTACAAGATTCATCAATAAAATTTTCTATGCCATGTTTTGCAAGGTTCACCTTCCCTGCTGCCGGACTATAAGTATGTTTATTCATTGCAGGTGGTATTCCATTGTTATTAATGTGTTAAGTTACATGGCACAATGAATACCTGTGTAAATTATATGTCCCACATGGGCATATATATACTTAGTGTCATCCATTTCAGAAAAATTAAATAGCAATTATGTTAAATTTAAAAAATAAAAATTGGTGTGAGTGAAGAATTGAACCAGAAACGTGAGACAGGCAGTCTAGCTTACCATCCGTAAGGCTAGAGTAGTTGACATTACTGATGTTTTTCTCATGCAACTACCGTGGTAACTGCCTGATAACACATGGCCTGAGAAAAGTATGTGTTCTCAGGTCAATAGCCTGAGATCACTTTTTGGCTCCGCCCACAAATAACGGACTATTTTGCAATATGGCATTCCGTCTTAAATTGTCATAAATATCATTGAAAACAACAGAATTATGCATTTAATAGCTAATATTTATTCAACGTTGAGGTTTACAATCCAGATAAGCAATGCTTCTTTCGTCTGGTAGGGCTACGCCACAGTAATTGTTCACGGATCGATCGTATTGAAAGGCCCTGAAATAAACCAACAGACACAGATAAATACACTGGCTAAGCATAGTCAAAGATAAATAAACATTAAAATAGTCAAAGCTATAGACTCTATATTCAGTTTTCTGGCCTAAAGGAATTTTTAATCTCATTTTCACGACTCGCAAAGGTTGACCTACAAAGCTATTTTTGAGAATCAAAACATTGTTTCATTCAGTACACAACCCTACAATTTATACAAAAAATTGAACAAATTTTAATAGACTCTTCAACAAACCAATGTCTTACTCACCATTGTGTATTTCCATCTGTTTTCATCAGCATTCTGTCGCGATTAAGTTGAAAGTTTGACATAATTAGCGACCTTCTCCACACACACTACGTCATTGATGACGTTTCATTGATGCATCATCCAGAAGAAAAAAATATCAAAATTCATGAGCGGAATTTTATTCTACTTATACGACACGATGTTCTTATTTTGGCAATATTTATAATTTCCTTAGATTTCTCGTTTTGACTAAAAACTGAAATAGATCATATTTATTTTTTAAATATTTTTGTTAATAGAACAGCGTAGAATTGAGAACTATATTTTGTGTACGGAAGCAAATGAAGTTGTGTTAATCGGCGGGCGGTCTTAGAACGATCGACAACTCCAGTTTAAAATTAAAAACATTTCCTCTAAATTGTGCCCCGTTGTTGGTTTCATGAGAAATAGAAACTCGGGCCCCTGTCCGGCTCGAACAATGTTATCAGGCTTGGCGATATCGCCCGGGATGGCTCGGTAAACCTCGCCACCCGAACGATATCACCTCACCGGACAGGGACCAGAGTTTCTCTTTATCTCATGCATAGCCAATAATGAAATTGTACAACTGTTTTTATTCATCAAATCATTTTCTAAAACAAGATTATACAATCCGAATCGCTCCGAATCGCAATTAAGTACCAAATAACATATTAAGATATCTACTTGGATTATACTAGTGACACCATTAATGGTTTCCACCTTGAAAGGTGCATGTACTCCTGGCGAAATGTACTTTGTGGCCATGCGTGTTTGGTGAAAGAAGCAGTTACAGTATACTTGTACTTCGTTTTTTACATTTTTATATTTTCATGAGACAGCTATTACACAACACAAAACATACAAACAATTTTGTCAAAATAAATGTTAAACTAATTCACTACACATGATATTATTCATTAATGTCATTATGATTGTTATAGTATATATATATAATATGGAAGGGGAAGAGTTATGAGGACAGTCGCTTGGAAAAGAGGTTGTGATTGTAGAGAGTAAGAAAGGAAAGTAAGAGAAAGATAATAAGAAATGGTTATACACAATATTACCATTTGAGTGATGCAAGTTATGAAAACTTTTGCCATTTTCTGTCACAGATCTTTTTTCGATAGTTAATGTATTCTTTAAATGACTGAATTGTCGGTGTGTGTATATTGCATTTACATTTAAATATGAAATATTTTGAAAGCAGTATAATATAGTTGGTAATAGGCCCAACTTCTTCTGTATTCTTTATAAAGTTGCAAACTGAACTATTTTGGAATGTAATATTTAAGTCTTTTGAAAGCTTCTGTACTAGATATGACCTAGCCCAAAAACTTTGTAGAATATGGCATTCCCAGAACATATGGTATATAGAGTCTGGTTGTCTATTGCAAAAATCACATAAGCTTGACTGGGTTATAATGACACTTGTGTAAAAATGAATTGTCGGGTATTATATTCATGAGGTATTTATACTGAAATTCTCTAAGTTTAGTGTCTATTGTAAGTAGTATTCGTTTGTTGGAAGATTTAAACCCATTCTGTGTCTTCTATGTTGAACCTAACATTCCATTTTCGTTTGTATTTTGGTTCTGTTGGTAGTTTAGTCTTGATTAGTGGAATTATATGCAATCTTACTTAATTTGCTTTTTTCCATTTAGTCTATCGATTAGATAGTTTGGTGGGTTATACGTTATAGTTTTGTTTTGCATTTGTGTCTTCCGTTCTTTCGGTATGTTTTTAATGAGAATATAGTTTTTCAAGTAATCCCAATTAGGGATATCATAAAGAAATTTCATCTGCTCAAAGCTGTGAAATATTTTTGTGTCTGAAGTCTACATACTGGATTCCTTAACTGAACCATGTGTTTTAGTAAAATAACTCATTTTTAAAAATCGCATATTAACCCTCACCCGGTTGGGTGGGATTCGAACCCACGACCCCAACGGCGAAAGCGCCTAGCACTGAAGTGACCGCGACCATACCGACTGCGCCACCGAAACAACTCCAAAAAAAGTTGCTCAAATGACGCTGATATGGTCGTTGTCACTACAGTACATGAGGTATAAGGCGGGAAATGTTGTATTATCTCTGATAATTATAACTACGTATTTGCCTCGCAGACAGACACCGCATTTCGCGTTTGAGAATGCCTGGGACAGTAGCTATCTATTAAATATTTAAAAATCGCATATTAACCCTCACCCGGTTGGGTGGGATTCGAACTCACGACCCAAACGGCGACAGCGCCTAGCACTGAAGTGACCGCGACCATACCGACTGCGCCACCGAAACAACTCCAAAAAAAAAGTTGCTCAAATGACGCTGATATGGTCGTTGTCACTACAGTACATGAGGTATAAGGCGGGAAATGTTGTATTATCTCTGATAATTATAACTACGTATTTGCCTCGCAGACAGACACCGCATTTCGCTTTTGAGAATGCCTGGGACAGTAGCTATCTATTAAATATTTAAAAATCGCATATTAACCCTCACCCGGTTGGGTGGGATTCGAACCCACGACCCCAACGGCGACAGCGCCTAGCACTGAAGTGACTGCGACCATACCGACTGCGCCACCGAAACAACTCCAAAAAAAGTTGCTCAAATGACGCTGATATGGTCGTTGTCACTACAGTACATGAGGTATAAGGCGGGAAATGTTGTATTATCTCTGATAATTATAACTACGTATTTGCCTCGCAGACAGACACCGCATTTCGCGTTTGAGAATGCCTGGGACAGTAGCTATCTATTAAATATTTAAAAATCGCATATTAACCCTCATCGGTTGGGTGGGATTCGAACCCACGACCCCAACGGCGAAAGCGCCTAGCACTGAAGTGACCGCGACCATACCGACTGCGCCACCGAAACAACTCCAAAAAAAGTTGCTCAAATGACGCTGATATGGTCGTTGTCACTACAGTACATGAGGTATAAGGCGGGAAATGTTGTATTATCTCTGATAATTATAACTACGTATTTGCCTCGCAGACAGACACCGCATTTCGCGTTTGAGAATGCCTGGGACAGTAGCTATCTATTAAATATTTAAAAATCGCATATTAACCCTCACCCGGTTGGGTGGGATTCGAACTCACGACCCAAACGGCGACAGCGCCTAGCACTGAAGTGACCGCGACCATACCGACTGCGCCACCGAAACAACTCCAAAAAAAAGTTGCTCAAATGACGCTGATATGGTCGTTGTCACTACAGTACATGAGGTATAAGGCGGGAAATGTTGTATTATCTCTGATAATTATAACTACGTATTTGCCTCGCAGACAGACACCGCATTTCGCTTTTGAGAATGCCTGGGACAGTAGCTATCTATTAAATATTTAAAAATCGCATATTAACCCTCACCCGGTTGGGTGGGATTCGAACCCACGACCCCAACGGCGACAGCGCCTAGCACTGAAGTGACTGCGACCATACCGACTGCGCCACCGAAACAACTCCAAAAAAAGTTGCTCAAATGACGCTGATATGGTCGTTGTCACTACAGTACATGAGGTATAAGGCGGGAAATGTTGTATTATCTCTGATAATTATAACTACGTATTTGCCTCGCAGACAGACACCGCATTTCGCGTTTGAGAATGCCTGGGACAGTAGCTATCTATTAAATATTTAAAAATCGCATATTAACCCTCATCGGTTGGGTGGGATTCGAACCCACGACCCCAACGGCGAAAGCGCCTAGCACTGAAGTGACCGCGACCATACCGACTGCGCCACCGAAACAACTCCAAAAAAAGTTGCTCAAATGACGCTGATATGGTCGTTGTCACTACAGTACATGAGGTATAAGGCGGGAAATGTTGTATTATCTCTGATAATTATAACTACGTATTTGCCTCGCAGACAGACACCGTATTTCGCGTTTGAGAATGCCTGGGACAGTAGCTATCTATTAAATATTTAAAAATCGCATATTAACCCTCACCCGGTTGGGTGGGATTCGAACCCACGACCCCAACGGCGACAGCGCCTAGCACTGAAGTGACCGCGACCATACCGACTGCGCCACCGAAACAACTCCAAAAGAAGTTGCTCAAATGACGCTGATATGGTCGTTGTCACTACAGTACATGAGGTATAAGGCGGGAAATGTTGTATTATCTCTGATTTCCTTGTTATTTAAAATAACTCATTTTTAGTTTTATGTTTTAGACTTGAATTATTCCAGATGATCTGTTTGAATGTTTCGATTTCAATGTTTAGGGTGTTGACCTTTGATCATGAAATTAATATATCCTTTAGAAACTTTGATTTTATATTGAGACCAGTCAGTAATATAACATTTAAATAGAAATAATCCTCCATACTTTTCTTATTCGGTCTTGTAATGAAAGCTCCAGTTGGCGTTTGAATTAAAACTTCTTTTTATCCAGCTTATATTTAATGAATCTAGAAATATTACATGTCTATCATTTTTAGTCCTCCGCCTTTGTATTCTTGAATTATTTGTTTACGTGATATTTTATCAGGTTTTGAATTCCATAAGAAATCAAAGAAAATTTTATTGATCTATTTTATAAAATGTGCTGGTGGGTTTTGTAACACAGTGAGGGGGTAAATTAGCTTTGGACGAACAAATGTTTTTAGAACTGTTATTATTAGTATGAGTGTTAAGTTCCATTTTTCCATTGTTTTAGGACATTTTTACATTCTGTTATCTTATTTGCTACATTTAGATTATACATTGAAGATAACTTATTACTGAAGGTGATTCCTAACGTAGTTGCCTCCGACGAAGTCCATTCAAATTCGTTTTCAAAGAAAATATCTGTATTTTTTAGCATTCCAATGCGCAGGACTGAGCATTTGTTTCTATCCCCGATGTTTTACCGAAATCGTCAAGGGTATTTATAAGATTTTCGAAAGACGTTCGATTTCCTTTAAGTAGAAAGCTAGCATCGTCTGGAAAAAGGTTTTGTTTTGTACTTTTATTGTTTAAGTTGATACCTTCTTTAGCATCGTCGAAATGGTAGAATTTATATTTGAAGTTGTTCCCCTTAATTGTAAGAACTGAGAAGACGAGAGGAAAGGGGTCAGGGAAAAGATGGTAAGAAGAGGATATAGATGGATTAAATTTAGAATAAATGCCTGTCGAACAGGATTGCGTTTCTATTTGAAATCGTTTGTAGAAAAAGATGTCAAAAAGTGTCTAGGTTGGATTATTGCATATTGTTGTATTGCAAATTAAAACTTTGGATGGGTTCTGTGTACTTTGATTCAATCGTCGAAAAATAGATAATTCTTACAGTTTATAGGGTGTTCGAGAACACTTTCGTATGAAAATGGACAGTTCGCATGGGCAATAAATCACAGAGAGTTTCTGTTAAAACTGAAGCGAAAAATAATCTAATGGATATGAAAGCATAATTGTTTTTCAGTTTATGAAACTTTTTTAAATTATGTCTTCCGATATAGCTCTATGCACTTTAAAGCATGTTCTAACAAAGAAAAAATGCGTGTACTATTTATATTAGCAGCTCTAAAACATAACGATTTTCCTAGTGTCTAGTTATAAATCATACATGAAGGAATACACTTTTAATACATTATAATACAGACAGAATACCTTTGAGTGTACATGTCAAGTGCGCAGCGTGCCAGTATACATTCTTATATACATTTTCCAAGTTTCGTGACCTTTCACTTGTAAAGGGGACGAGAAGCGAATCACAAAAAGTATTTATTTATAGAGAAATATATCATGAGTAAGATCCCACATAAACAAACTATGCTACTCGAATGCGTTGCACAACGAATCCGTTGGAATGATTTGTACAATCAAAATTACCTTTGAAAAGCCGTATACTAAAGTGAATTTTACTCAGTAACTCTTCTCAAACAAAACGGAGTAGTTCTCTTGTGGTTTATACGCTTCGTCCTGAATTGTGACCGCTCAAAATGTACCGCAGACTCGTAGTGCTTTAAAGCTGTTTTCTTGAAGAGTACGCTTGTAAATATACTTATGTAGTTTATCAAATATTTAAATCACTGAAATATGTAATATTTTGGACATTTCATGTTCCGAGTTGCGCAAATATCATCGAACTATTTTCGATAGGTGTAAGGTTGTGTATATGTGTGTTTAGGTCCAAACCACTTCCGGGAAGCCATATATAGAAAACGATTCAATGAATCGTCTTCCAAGTATTGTTTTCAAGCTGTTTTCGTAAAGAGTACGCTTGTAAATATACTTATGTATTTTATCAAATATTTAAATTACTGAAATATATAATGATTTGGATATTTCATGTTCCAAGTTGCGGGAATATCGGCGAACTATTTTCGATAGGTGTAAGGATGTGTATATGTGTGTTTAGGTCCAAACCATTTCCTGAGAGGTGCTTGACTATAGAAGACGATTCAATGAATCGCCTTCCAAAAATGAAATCCACTAAAATGAATTTACTCCCGAAACTGACAACACAGAATCTATACACTCAATGCAAATAGTTCCTCCTCATTAATCAGTTTTGCAAGATAAGAACATTCAACTTTCCTTGTTTCAATTATTCTGTTCGATTGTAATATATTAGTTTCTTCTTGAAATGGAAGGAAATTGTATGAAATTAAAAGAAAAGGTGTTTATAGCGTTGATAATTATTACTACGCGTTACGAACGCGATATGTATAGCGTGAACGTGTTCCATGTTCTATGTAAGTAAGTAAATTGTTTATTATAGTGACATGTGCATATATATTTACAAACATTTATAATACACAATCCATGTTCTATGTATAGCACAGCTAATATTAGTACGGGCGAGTACGGATTACACCAGGGAACCCGATTATGTATAGCGCGGCGCATCAATGATTTTATTATGTAAAATTATTTAGGTCAATATTCTCCAACGAGATCGTGGTCTAGTGGTTGAGCAACTCGCTTAGTAATTTTCTGATGCTAAGGTCCAGCGATCGAATCACGGCGGCTCCAAAATTTTTATATTTTTAAATTTTTATTTTTTGTTAAGTCCAGCACTTACCTCTCTTTCGACTTAGAAAACCACTTGATGTTATATTACTTGAAAAGCTATTGTTCCTTAGCAGTTCGCCAGCCTGTCAGTACTTTCAGTACTTTGATTAATGAGAGCATTAGCTAAATTTATCGTAAGAAGAGTTATAAGTAATGGTGAAATGGCACATTGCCAAAACCTACACTTCAAAGATAAATTGGTTTTATGATGTCTGTGATGAATTCATTAGCAAAACGTTGAATTGTACCAATGATGGTAGTGTTCATAGACACTGTCAGTAAAATTATTTCGAAAAAGTTGAATGCATAGCGAGGTTAATGATTCGAAGAAAAACATGTGTAATACAAACACATATCGCTGGCTTAGAATGTGAAGGTCGTTAACTTCTGTTTGTTCTGAAATGTACTCTTTGAATATGATTAAACAAACTTTTACAACTTCCAAGGTAGACACAGTACAGCGGAAATAACCCACTACTTTGAACTAAAACTAAAGTAAAAGTACGATTGTAAGTATATTTTTGTTTTGACTTAGTTAATTTCCTCTGGCCTCCTTCTAAAGTCCACCGCACAGCTTTCGGAGATGAATTTTATGAGTTTTCTCCCGTTTAGAGCATAAAGTCCCATTTTTTTGTCTTCATGCTCCTTCATAGTGTTGATTAGAGGTGCCATAGAAGCACCACGGGATATGTCCTGAAAGTCTGATGCTCATAACCAAGACTTCAAGTTTAAATAAGGCTTGAATCAATCTTAGGTTCACATAATGCGCATATCTGAACCGCACTCGGTCGTATGCTATTAGCCAGACAGCCATAGCCACATAACATTTATAATTCAAGTCAAACTTTGCTTGAATTGTGGGAAACATCACGTCGAACATAATTCTATTCTATTACGTAATTAATGTTATGCTTTAGGAGGAGATTTTCATAACTATTTCTTTCATAATTGTCAATAAAAAGGAAAATTATTTTAGTACAATAAAAATGATATCAAACACTAATTAATTATATAGAGGATATTTGTATTTTTCCGTGTATGATCGGCTGATAATTCACCGAGTGAGCAGCTGATGTAATATTTTCACGAGTGGCGTAGCCACGAGTGAACATATGAGTCAGCTGCTCACGAGGTGAATTATCAAACGATCATACACGGTAAAATACTAATATTCTATTTATTTCATGCTTCAAATTGCTTAAATGATGGAAATACTCCACTATATACCTCGAATGTTTTGCGTGACGTCGTTTTCCCGCCATGCACGCGTTGAGTTGCAATAGAATAGTTCTTCTGCAATGGCTTCAATTTCGTCCATTTGTTTTACATTGTATGTATATATAATATTGTGTTATTTGTTAAAGATTAAGAGAGCAAGTGAAAATGCTTATTATTTTATTTTTGACGTCGAGGAAATTTGATTTTAAAAAATAGTCCGTTTGCCGTGAAATTATGAACTGTGAAATTATGAACAGTGAAATTATCGGGGAATAATCCACCGTTATTCTGCCGTAAACCACCGGTAAGCATGAAATAAACCGGTATTAAAATAAATTAAGTAAATTAAAATAAGAATAAATTGAAGATAATAAACATTTCTCATTTTCAAACTCAAACGCCATGCTTAAACATAAAAACTTCTTTTTTTAAAAGAGGTATGAAAATATCAGACTGGTGAGGTAGTACTCAACCTAACCAGTCTTGCACAGAAATCAGAAACTACACAACACAGCTACACTGAGTAATAACCAAACATAAGCCAAAGAAACAGTAAAAGTTCCCGCCAAAAAAATGCAGGATGAGCAAACTTGTAGCAAATGATCTTATTAAGAAAATGAACCCCCATTTCATATGTTTCCTTCCAGCAATAAAGGAGTGACAACAGTTTCTGTAGCTACTTAATTCTCGTATTGGAGTACGGAGTACGAGTTGAAGCATCAAGTACTTGACGGGCTTGGGCACCAACCGTCCCTCGGGACTCTGCAGTGGAATAGCACGAAAAAGTATGCGTTAACCTTACATTGAAAGCTCATAATTAAATTTTATAATCATCCGTGATACGAATTCATGATTATGTCTATCTGTTCTATGAAGGTCACCGATTACGATGACATTGTCCAATCTTACACTATTGCACTCATTAAATTTTATAAGTACACCAACACAGTACATAGCGATAAGTGCAAATAATGTATTTCATATTTCTTATAACTTGAAAAATGACAAAATATAGAACAGTGATACGTGGGGTGATCAAAAAGTAATGCGACAAATGCTCTAAAATGATAATTTCAACAACAATTTTATTTCAAATAAAATGATAATTTCAACAACAATTTTATTTCAAATACGAAAGGTATCCTCTCTTCGTCTGCACAGTTTTATAAATTTTCATCCGTTACTGGCCTTGCAACCTTGGGTACAGCGACTCGCCGCACATTAACGACGTCACGTACGTAACTATTCGAACTTCGCACTGCTCAGAAAAATCGCTTGAGTCTTAAAAACCTTTGGGTATCTTTACTAACAATCCGGTATTTATTTAGAACAATTGTTCATTTAATAAAAGCAATTCAGTTGTTATAAAATATCAAAGAACTTTTGATAGATAAAAACCTCTAACTCATTTTCATTCTAATGACGGCTCTGGTATACGACGTCCGCCAAACGAGTGACATCCAAAACTGATAGCTCATCTAATGCTTTTCTGATCTCGGTTTGATATAAAAGAGTTTCTTTACAGTCACAAACCGTTTTACACTAACGATTCACATTTATGCGTCCTGCAGACTTCTGTTCCGATGCTTGATTTTAAATGTTAAAAAAGGCCAAAATCATAGTTTGTGGAAAAAGTGTATATTTTCAAGATGTGATTTGTGCCGCAATTTTACGTAGTTTTTAAGTCGCTATTGTTAGTTTTTACGTCATATATTAATCAAAGTACTGAAAGTACTGACAGGCTGGCGAACTGCTAAGGAACAATAGCTTTTCAAGTGATATAACATCAAGTGGTTTTCTTAGTCGAAAGAGAGGTAAGTGCTGGACTTAACAAAACATAAAAAAAATTTAAAAATATAAAAAATTGGGAGCCGCCGTGATTCGAACGCTGGACCTTAGCATCCGAAAATTACTAAGCGAGTTGCTTAACCACTCGACCACGATCTCGTTGGAGAATATTGACCTAAATAATTTAACATAATAAAATCATTGATGCGCGCTCTATATCGCGTTTCGTAACGCCAGGATCTAGTTTATATAAGATCTCTGGTAACGCGTAGTAATAATTATCAACGCATTTAAGCACCTATTCTTTTAATTTCATACAATTTCCTTCCATTACAAGAAGAAACTAATATATTACAATCGAACAGAATAAATGAAACAAGGAAAGTTGAATGTTCTTATCTTGCAAAACTGATTAACGAGGAGGAACTATTTGCATCGAGTGTATAGATTCTGTGTTGTCAGTTTCGGGAGT
The DNA here is from genome assembly GCA_963678985.1 of Spisula subtruncata. Taxonomy (NCBI): domain Eukaryota; kingdom Metazoa; phylum Mollusca; class Bivalvia; order Venerida; family Mactridae; genus Spisula; species Spisula subtruncata. Next base: position 26,710,367 of record OY787661.1, read on the forward strand.
AAATTCATCTTAGTGGATTTCATTTTTTAGGATTGTAATAGTCTGGCGCGAAATCGCCAGCCTAAAAACCAACCACCCTACAAAAAAAACGTTTTAATCTAATGTTTTAGAATAATTGGGTTATAGAATTATTATTATATTTACATTTCGGCCTAGGCCTTCTTCAGAATAACAATAACAAAACAACGGAGTCATATCCAGTTAATATTATACATATTCAAATAAAATATAAGTTGAATGCTTTTTCATACCATATGGCGAAAACGGACGACGTTATGCCTTATTGAAGAGCATTGTATTTTATACGTAAGCATCGGCATAAAATGCAGCAAAACTAATATAACACTTTCATTGCGCAGATACGTAAACTTTAAAAATGAGAGAATTTGTCTCATTAGTTTTTGATCATCCATTGTATTACGTTCATGGCTTAAACATCTAAATATTTGTAATTATTTAAGTTTTTATGTCCGGTTTACCGTACATGTAATGTGTTGGTGATGTACCGAACATGCTTGCCTATCGATCGGTCGACATGCTGAATGGTTTTCCATCAATAATTCCAAAGCGGGTGTTCCTAAGATTCTAAAATTTTAAGTGGATATTAATATTCAAACAACGGACGGCCCAACTCAATTTCAAGGTCATTTGCTTCAGAGATCAAAAGCACCGTGAACTTTGAACACGCACAAGCTTCTGGGCACTGTTTTATCAAATCATTTACATCTTACGGTCAAATTTTAATGTTTGATAATACTTTTACAACTAAAAGAATGATACATGGAGCTGCAATACAAATCAAGATTCAGTTAATGATCTCCTACAAACAATATATATCCCCAGTTTGCAGTTGTTAAAGAAATATACAGAATTTAAATTAGGATTTCCGTAAATCCGTTGATAAAACAGCATAAGAAATATAGGTTCTAAGGTAGTACAATTTTACAGATACGTTGCTGGTTGTCAGCAAAAGAGTCCCGCCATTTTGAGGTCAATCAGTCGTGGTGACCATAGAAACAATTTATTATTTTACTGCCATAAGGCGTGTATGATTCACAAACCACTAGTGTACTTTCTGTCATCGGGTTTCTTCTGTTTTTGTGTTTTTCTGGTATGTGTAGGTAACATTTTGAGACTTTTGTTTTGCACGTGCATTTTTCATAATTTGCTAAAGTTCACGGTTCACTTCTTATAGCAGGCACATTACAATGATCGAATTATCGGATATTGCTGTTATACTACTCGCACAAAGACATGCAAAAATTAACATGATAACATGTTAAATAAAACATATATACGCACTTCAAGTTGGTGTACTTATAACATTTAACAAGTTATGTTTTCAGGCGGAATATAACAATGCAGAATATACGAGGGTCAGTCAAGAAAAACTGAGAGTTGTAAAATTAAGCCTTCAAAATGTATATACAATTATATTTGTTACCAATTATCGTCAACTATTATCCATTGCGGATATTCTGATGAATTCCTTGATCGGATATGGACTTATAAATAAAGTTGCCAAGCAACCAAAGAACATCACTACAGGGTATGCGTTCGCGCCAGCGAGTGGGAGACTGATTTTGTTGTCAATTCGAATGTTTATTTCAACTTTATATAGCATAATTTAGTACAAGTAACATGTGTATCTTGTAGAATCGTATATATCAAATAATAATGGACATTTGTTACAGAATGGTCACTAATACTGTGTTGTTTAGTTGCCTAGCAACAGTTTTACCCTTATTTTATCGATTTTCTCGACTTGTGTTCTTTACGTTGCCATGGTATTCAAAAACTAATCACTGAATTCACTATTTCTGCTCAGGAGGATTAGGAATGTATCTAATGGAGTCCAGTGACCGTAATGGAAATAAAAAATATAACTTCGCTTTTGAAAAACATCATGCGTTCTTTTGGATGGGGTAAAATTGTGGTCTCATTAGTAACACATAAAGTGACAATCAATAGTTCCATCAAGTATAATTTCTATATTGAAGGAACAAAATATATGTATTGCAAAATAAAAAATAAGTTTGAAAATGTTCGATATAACATTATGTTTCTATAGCAACGCACAATTGTGTTCTACAGATAGCGCGAACGCATGCCTTCAAGTTGTCTTCTACGGTTGCCTGGCAACAAGAATCAAATTTCCCTACCCATAATTGGTATTCGCCGTAAGATCGACAAGATACCATATTTCACGATAATGTATACACAATATACGAACACTTATTCTGCTGATCATTATTCACCAACTCTCAGTTTTTCTTGATTGACCCTCGTAGCTATAGTTAAGACTAAAAGTTACCAAGTATTACACAAATAGCCTTTCTCCCCCTTCCCTTATACATGTATATGAATAATACGGACTCAGGTAGGAATAGATTAATCTATTACATTGTGTTAAATTTCCTTTACATATTCCTGAATTGGAACCCATGATCGTGAACCTTGTTGGTTTTTTTGCATGTACTTACCTAATATATCAACACATCCCTTACCGATACCATTACACCCACCGGTAACAATCACCACTTTGTCTCTAAACCGCAGTGATGAAGTTTCTACTGATTTTACAGATGCCATCTTTCTGTGAGAAGATTGAACTTGTGTGAACCTCAACAACAGTTGTCTACAATAGTTCTTTCACCACGTTTCTGAAATTTGACAAATCGGTTAATTAGAAGATAAATTGAATTTTCATATATTTTTATAGGGATTACTCTAGTATATAATAGAGATTACAGTGTAATCGGAGAAACCGAACACCTTCGTCTGACAAAAGTTTGGTATTTCCAAAATACCCTTATTTATGTGATTTTTTTTATCTTACATGTGTCCTAGTTTGATTGGTATTTTGGCCCTTACAATCAAATATCAATGCAGACATACATTTTATTTACACAAATCGTTCTAGTGTTAATGATAATATTCGAAGTAGACTCTATCACAAAATGCAGGATCATCGTAAAATTGACATATCTTGCGAATTGCCTAACTATATTGAAAATTGAAAGATAAAGAATAAAACATTATGGTATGAATTTAGATAATAATTGAGTATATAACTATGCATTAAAATCTATAGGAGAAATAAGGAAAAATGCTCGAAATAAAGTTTTTATTTTATTTTCGCTCACAGAAAAAGGGAGGTGGTTAATATGAACTAATATAATGCGGAATTAAGATTTTTTCAGGTCATTATAAGGCAGGGATAAACCGGATGGCCATGAACTATGTTAGACAATATTTGTTGCGCAGGTGCCGTTATGCCATTTTTTACTTCCTTATATGAAAACAGAAGATGTTGTTTGAAGACTAAAACAAATACAGACTCTATTGTATTTCAATTGGAACTAATCCACTAATCTCAGGATGCAATAAGCCATTTTAGCCGATCAATTTTCAATTCATTTTTAAAACATCGATACCTGTTAGATAGGAATCGTTGTTTCGCAGCTTCCGATAAAACAAGTTCATGTTCTCCCTGGACGCATTGGTAAAAGGGACATTGGTTAACAATCTTAGCGTGCCAGCCGCTCCATACATAGCCCAGATCAGAAATTACAAAAACCTCGGGTTATTACTCGTATTGCAACAAGATTATCACTGGTCCATATAAAGTTTGTCGACCTTGATAATCAAATCATATGCACAATCATGCATAAATAATCTCATAAACACTGCTATCGCGACAGCAATTGAGAATGTGTTGTTCCGGGTCATTACCAAATTAGGCCTACATTGTTGACATTTATTTTAATAGCCTGCAGTACGAATAAAGTCGAGAATGACATACTTACTTAAATTTCAGTAACTGGAGGCGAATGTGTCACGAGTCGACTCGGCGGTAGCGTGTGTTTGTTCCTCCGTATACTGTTGTGTACACCGATTAGTATGATAGTGGATTCTGTCTACTGGATGGTGGTTGATATATAAATGACTGAAACAACAATGTCAAAGACATTAATTAATACACTTTACTAAATATAGTAACAAAAATGAAGCCAATTTCAGGCTGATTTTAACCATCACATGATTGATTATCGCCTATCGGCCCGGTCCGCATTCTCATAATCGTAATCGGCCCATTGAACGGACTCACGTTGCGTTATCAAGGTTAACATGACGTCACGTTTGAGTTAACATGATGTCACGTTGGAGCTAAAATGACGTTACGTTGAAATTGCTTTGACAATTTTATGAATATACAAGATTTTCATCATAAATGACTGTAGATCTCCATGAAATTTACTAAACGTGAATTGTTGTTACTCCCATTGAGTTTTTGAATTGAACAATTGTATTAAAAACTTTAATACACTTCAGAGCCTGGCCGGAAGTTGATAATCGGCCCTCGCGGTGATTATTAATTTTCCGGGCCGATTATCGCCTTCCGGTCCGGCTATGCCGTGTATTAACCTCTAATTATTATACGGCTATAATACAAAGAATACATCCGTAGGACGTGATAAAAGCATTCAATAAGAACAAAAAAATTAACCGCCAAACACGTTTAAATTAGGATGTATCGTTAATTTATTTACTTGACGACGTTTCGCCTTAACGGCTTCATCAGGTCATAACAAAGGTAAAGGAAAGTTTTTAACTCGGACTAATTGCAACAAAAACTAAACTTATACTGGGCGAAAGTACATCATATAAGTATATTCAAGAAAAAAGTTGCAACCTGTAGACCCTGGCAAAACAAAACTATAGACCGTCAAAGATGTAAATTTTCCAAATGAAGTTATGGCCCGTATAGCACACCGTAGTGAGTCCTCTTCAGCGGGAGGTACGATTTACGTACAAAGTTTAATGGCGGCGCCCAGTAAAAAAACAATAACAAACGTCATGAAGTGTTATTATCGATGGAATATGCAAGGTAAGTAACGATTATGTTAATTTTTAATGATTACCAAGTGGTTTGTCTATGTTTACGCGTTGTACGTCTTCATAGATGTGCATGTGCGTCGTTTTACGGCGAAGTCGGGGCCGAGGTCAAATGTCGTTTAAACTACCAAACATTGAGATATTTAAGTGAATGGGATATTTTAATAATTATATAAAGTCATATCAATATTAAAAATAAATAAAAAAGCACTTGTTTGATAATAGAAACGTGTTTTATGGGTTATCAAATATTTTCATTTTTCCAAGTATGGAACACCGTTATTGCCATCATTTTGACGAAACTTGATAAATTATCAAATTTACGAATTTGACGACAAAAAGTGCCTTGTTTGTAATATCCTTTCGATTTTAAATATGAAAAACCATTAAAAGCATATTTTACTGCACATTTCTCAAGACTAAAAATATCGATCTACTATAGATAGTCGATTGTTGTTACTGAATTTAGCGTATATAACGGTACTAGAACACGTCAAACCGTATATTATATGGTCACAAACTGCATTGCTTGATTGGCATATTCATTCACATTAACTGCATTATGTTTCATGATGTTCATGATTTTGATATACATGTACTTTGAAAATACACGCTTGTTGATAGTAGCAATTAGAATAAAAACAACCATTGTCAAGTCATATTGATGTTGTTATGGTAGCGATGCCCCCCACTGTTTTGTACCCGTAAAAGATACGTTTCTAATCAGAATAAACAATCAGCTTCACCATTTCAAAGAAAGAAACTCTTTGTATGAAGCTGTTTTGCGTCTAGCCCATATAAGCATGCTCCTAAACGTTTTTAAAGATTTTTTTATTTAAGTAAATCAGGGTTTCCCTAGAAATTTTCATACAAGGGTCCCTTAAAGTTTATATTTAGTGAGTCCCTGAGACATTTTGGGGATCTAATCATATACGGGTATGCATTTCAAGTTCACTATTACAGTATGTAATTTATAAATAAAATAGCACATGCACATGAGTTAATCATTTACATGACTATTTCAATTGGACAGCAGTATGGAATGGAACGTTCTGCCATGATTGCAATAAGACGCCTCTAACTTATTATAGCGTGTAGAGTAGACAATACAGATTGCTCAATAAACCACAAGTGCAATAAATAAAGTAGCAGAAAAAATGTTCTAGCGGAAACAAAAATGTGTTCGAAGGATCCGATTGGGGGTCCCAAGGATGCACAGTAATGCAGAAGAGGGTCCTAAGTCACAAAGTTGCGTCAGGAACGCAGAAAACCTGCATCAGGGTAATCCCTGCTGTCCGTTAAATCCCAATCGAAAGCCTGCACTTGTTTCCAATTAATTTTGTACATGACCTGTGCCTATCTCAATCAAGCCAACCAAATGCTACAAGAACATATCACAGTCTTATCAAATATTACCCAGATAAGCTGTTTATTATAATTTCATGTTTGATATTATTCTGCACATAAAAGTAATGTACGATCCTATTAATTTATCTACACTCTTTACATCTCTAGTGTGTAACAGCCTAAACAATGATAACATACATGTTTATTATACATGGATCATCCAGAGTACCTCCTGGTTCATATTTATTTTCTATTTCAGTTGCTGAATAGATACTAACAACGAAGTCCAAGTAAATGGACATGAGAAATTTGAACATTGTATGTATAACTTTCCTATCTTGCATTAAATAACATTTTTGTAAACAGTGTGTTAACAATAGTGGTATTAAATGCTAAACACATACATGATAATATATTGATATGTAACATTAAATTAATCTTTTTGGCCTCAGTAGTTGAATATAATCATTCAGTTATTTCACAATATATATCCTGTGATACTCAACTATACAGACTATCGTATCTACAGATATACCGATCAGTATTACATAACTATGGTGTGTATATATTCATGTACATGTAATACTAATAAAATATTACTTGACAAATGATCTCACTATATAAGACTTTTTAGTCTAATATTTTATAGACAAACAATACCAGTAAGTAATTCTAGGATGGAAAACTTGAGAAAATTACCGGTAAGAACAAGTCTGGTTGAAATTCCAAAGAAGTCTTGATTAATTTGCCTAAGTGTTTATTTTCGCTAAAATGAATAAGTAATACTGATTATATTGTAGAGTTTAGCCGATTGTTATCTTCAACTGGACATACTTATTCATTTCAGATAGATAGCTGTTTGTTCTATACTGCCAAATCTACAAGACAAAGGCAACAAGCCTTACTGACAGTCAATCAAATATACATGTTGTTTCTGGACAGGAAATTCATTCACATTAACTGCATAACTGCATATCTGTAATCGAAACATTTCTTGTAATTCTAATGCGAGTAAACAAGAATTGTGATACATAATTGCATACGTTCCACTATTCCATCGAGCGTATTTGGCATACCAGTAGTTTATGTACTAGATGTAACTCTGGAAGAGTCACTAGCATAACTGATCTTCAAACATGTCAAAACTTTAAATTGCCAGATTCTTAAGGGGTTTGAATAGATGCCAGGCCTCATATTTAATATACAAAGTCAAGCTATCAGATTCCATTTAAAGACAGTGATTTGTGGACACTGTTTACAAGACAGAATCACATGGAGTCATCTTTAGACACTATTCAATAAATTGTTCATCTGGAGGAAGCACCACAGAAGGTTCTACCAACATACACGTCTTTTGAGACCATGCTTCTGGGAGATGCAAGCAACCTACAGAAGAAAGTTCAGTTTATTACCCCACTACAACATCCAAATTTTAGCTATTTTATATTACATGTAATAACGACATAGATCATCCAGAATTATGTTCATTGTGTTCATCATTTTCTACTGATTCGTCTACAAAGGAATATACACATACATTGCTGACTAATCATTTAGGTGGGGATAATACTGGTGTTAAATCAGCAAAACAAATAAGTTATATAGAAAATATACACGTATATAAATGATATAGTGCACGCACTCCTCCAATTTGGTACCATTAAAATAAGCATAGGTGTGTAGTTTGGACACGTGTACACTGGGTATTGCGAGTAAATGAGTTATGTAGACATAATGTGGTGCTATACTCCGTACACAAACATGACAGTTGGCAGTAGTCAGTACAGTAAAATCAATAATCTGCACAGTGACTTTTACCTGTTTTAGTTTAGGATCTGTTTGTACTTCCGTCATTCTTATGATTTTTGGAGCAAGTTTGTTTTGGATCATCATTAACAGAATGTTCAATTCAAAATCAATGATACTTTAGTAATGCAATAATTCCAGACACATTATGACATATACAGCATCATAGCCATTACTTGATAGTGAACAGTCGCTCTTCACAAGGGATTTAAAACACTTAAACAATAGTTTGATGTATTTTATGACCATGATAAAATATGAAGATGCATAAACCATTTAAGATGCGTAAAGGAATCAGCCTTGTGGATTTACACTCTTTTCCAGTCCAATGTCGCGAAAAGTAATGCTATTTGTTAAATTGACTTGCAAAATCCGATGTACACCGCAGTTAGTAGATTTGCTTAACAGTTATTTTTTAGGTTAATCATTTTGTGACTTATCCTCGATCAATTTTGGCTATTATCCATTTTCACACATGGGTCACTACAAATAGCGTGTATCATATTCACAAAACTGCTGTAAAATAGTTTCAGTTTCATGAAAACTACAATTCTATCTTCGTACGTTAACAAATCACTACAAATTAGTGAAATTGGCCAAAAATAGGTTGTTTTCAAAAACATACATCCATCATTTTGGATTATTCAATCATTTAGGATTATCTGGATAACAAGGGTGCTATCTGATATGTCATAAAAAGGCAAATAAAAGACATTGTCAAATTAATAATAACTAACAAACATAATGGTGTGTCTTTGTTATTTTTATGAAATTTAAGTATAGACCTAAAAGTGGGTGGAGTAATTTCACCCCCCAAGAAGGATACTTAATGCGTTGTTTATAACATCGTATGTAGAAAATAGCCAAAAATGCGTTAAAAGATATCTTAAGTTATTTGTGTATTCAGTACAGCTTAAAAATAACCCATAGTATCAAAGGTAGGTACTAAACGACCAAAAAATCAGAGCTTTTTAAAATGATTTCATATTACCTTAAAGAAAGGTCATTTTCTCAGTAATGCCAGGTCTATGTGAATGCAACTTTTTTCCTGTGTTACTTCACATAGTGTAGTTTACGAAAACAATGGAGAAGTTTTTGTTGCAATTAGTCCGAGACATGATGCTACTCAAGATTTCGTTTACCAGCCTATAGGGAAAATATGGGTTTATATACATGTAGTAAGCAAAACAGAGATTTCATTATTTATTAAGTAGTATGTTTGTAAGAATGTTTATTGTTAATAAGTTATATATTTAGTTCATCTTTTAAATATGTGGAATTGGTATTTGAAAGCATAATATGTATGTATTAAGAGAATTAAAGGCATTGAACATTTATAGTTTATGACAAATGTCATTGTAAAGCAATTTTCTCGGTTCATAAACGTCGCAATGATGCAGACGCGTGAAATCCAGTTACATAGGCCTACCCTTTCTAATACATTTAAGACTCGCGTATAGTTCCTTGTAAAAAGATACACCTAATTCTATTGAATTTAATTGTTCAACCATTTAAAATCCTTCATTATTAGTTCATGTTCTCCCTGGACGCATTGGTGAAAGGGACACTGGTTAACGTAGCAACCCCAGTCAATTTTAGCATGTCCACAAAAATAAATAATTGTTAGTTCACATTAAAGAACTCATTAAAAGCTCTGCAGGACTGTTTGAATTAGTTAGGTATGTCATCTGGATCAAAAGTTATGTCAATTTGAAACCATGAAAAAACGGTCAATTTTAGGAATTTTTGCCTTCTAAAAGTCAGACTTGTAATCGCGTTTCCATGGAACCGAAAATTTCACAATTTTTTAACAAATTGCTGTAACTTTTTTAATTCTTCAAGAAAGTTGATGAAACTTGGCTTAATAATGTATTTTGGTATGCTGATTTCAATTTTGCAATCAGATTAGATGTAATGCCATTAAGTAAAAAGCTACAGATGAAACATATGTTAAGTTTCAACACATATATCATTGATCAGAATTATACCGGTACTGGTAGTACCGGACAAAACTATACAACTTTACCAAGAATTAGCATACTAATACACTTACAGGAAATATTAATAAGAATTACACTATAATAATAAAATATAGTTTACTAATAATTATATCAATGCTAACTTGACATTGACTATTAAGAAATAGTTATAACATGAACAAGATTTCAGCGTGTCAGCAGATGGTTAGGCGTACAACCATAAAGCTATATAAATGTCTCAGATAGGCATTTCACTTTTCCCTTGATAATTGTTTTCAGTTCAATGAGGTGTAGACTACTAGAAATCTAATAGATCTATTAAATTGTGACGTGTTACCTCCATATTTGAGTACAACAAGGAGTAAAAATGCACCTGACATTGAGCCGAAACCAGGACTTCGGTGTTACTTTTCCATACTACTGAAGCTCAGCCAACTTAACTAGCGGGTTGCTGGGCTGGGAGTCAGTCACTATATTTGTTCCCATTTTATTTATTGGATGGGACCTTATGCCAAGCCACTATTGACACCCTAACTGAGCCCCGGTATTACTAGCTTATAGCTCTGCCTACTATGCTAGCCCAGCCTGCTGTGAGTCAGTTGCAGCATCCACCTGAAACTTATTAATAAAGTTCAGTGAAATTTGCCACCAAATGAGAATCTTAATCATTGCTAATATAAATTTAATGAAAGGAGCATTAATGTGATTGAGACTCTCATAAAGTTTTTGCAATATTGCAGTAAAAAAATTTCAACACTCCTCCCTAGCCTAACCATGGTGGGTGGGGGGTGGTGATTTTATTTTTAGCAATATATGCCATATTATCATAAATAAATCACAGAGAAACTAAATATTGGTGTTAATTGATATAATCAAGTAAAATTAATCATTCAAGACTTGATCAATTGCTTTTAAAATACGATTTTTAACCAGACAATTCTCGTTCGTCGGCAAAAAATGACAGGTGCCCGCTGATGTTTATTTCCCTAAATTTCATTAAATTACGACTTGTAACATATTTTTTGTGAGTTCTGTCCATGTTAAACAAGAAATTCAACTGATTTAAGCCAAAAAAGGTCTATTGACGATCTATTTATCGGTAAATTGAAAAAATCTGATTTGCACTAAAAACGAGTGAAAAATGGCGGCGATTTTTTTAGATTTCGGTCGCACTTACTGGACCAAAAATTAATGCGGACACTATTAGTAGTCCGATTTTGATGATTTAAACATCATTTTGAAGGAGAAAGACTGTTCTATGGGGTTATATGCTAATTGTTAGAATTTATTATTTATATTTTGGAAAAAATGACGTAAACTTTGGAACCCCAGAACTTTTTTATTTAAATTCGGATTTCGAAAATGAAGGTTTCGGGGCAAAGCTCAATCCTTCTTCTGATTGGTTGTGAAGTTTCAATTACATTGATTAATATTACAGCCACCGCTTGTAGTGTGATGTAACATGTATGCCAATAGCGCCGGGCCGAAACTGTGATTTTACCAGATAGACGAAAATATTGTCGAAAATCGTTTTTAACTCAAAATATTTAAACTATCGATTTTCTTACAAAAAAACATTACTACCATAAGAAAGGTAATTTAGTTCTGTTTTAAAATATGTATACATGTTTATAGTTGTGAAAAACATGATCTTGTAAAACTAATATTTACTACACCATGTACTGAATTTTACATAATTCTTAACAGTATATGCTTATCGTCTGGGGTTGCTAGGTTAACGATCTTTCAGCTGAAAAAAAAGACTCCTCCATACTAACGACGCTAAACCTACAAAATGACGTCATTTAAGAGATAAAATGACGTCATGAAAATGTTATTCAACAATCGTTACGTATAGAGTTATACGTACTGGTTATACTTACACGGACACAAGGAAATTCATGTGATATAAAAATTATTAAAACAAAAAATGATTAATAATGCATTATAATAATAAAAAGGGGACAGTAATACAACATTCGCTGATTATAGGTAATACAGTACTGCAATTAATAAATTATTATTATTATAGATTTTATTTGCATATTTAGTCCTGAAAAGGACTTTTTACAAAACAACAATAATACAACTGATTAAAATAGCATGGTGACAAATGGCGAGAAAGTATTCATATTATATGATATCAAACATAGAGAAAGCGTTTATGTGTGTAACACGTCAGAAAAATTTTGGCCCGGGTTCAGGAGAGACAACTTTATTATAAAATATAACACAACATTATAACATAACATTAAGTTATGTCACTCAGTTATGTTATTATAACTTTACGGATGTGGTATATATGCTCTTCAATTCCACCCTCACGGCGATATACAATGTATATCACCATGGCAGTGGAATTGAAGAGCACACGTACCATACATATACATTTATAACAGAAATAGTGCGAAATTTTTTTTTTTTTTTTCGGCTTTGTCACGTGGATCTAGCCCATTTATTAATCCCCGTCATTGGTGGGAGAGGGTCGGGGAACCATCCCTCGCCCCACCTTACAATTCTGCATGATTATATATATAGTTAGTATTCAAAACATAAATGTATTCATAATAGCTTGTTGGCAAATAATAATTAGTTTTCCGATTATAGTACACTAATTTGTGTAATATCATGACGACATGTTAGGAAAACTTATATAATAACAAAATAATACAAGTGGTATTTCAGTGAAATAAATATTTGCTGGTTATTGCATGCTTGATATGTGGTCTAGGAAGTGCCTGATTAATGTGTATGCTTTATTTTGTGTTTTAAGTATGAATATTGCTCGTTTTAGTTCATTTATAAGGATGTTTCTTATATTGTGTTGTTGTGTTCTTCTTTCAGATATAAGATACGTTTTATAAATACTGAATGCTATTAGGTTGATGATGATATTGATATTGGTATATTCTCTTAGTTCCGGTTTGTATCCAAAAATTATATATTTTAAGCACCTAAAGTTATGATTAAAACCAAGAGTTTTTAATGCTGCATTAACCTGTATCCATAGTGTTGTTGTGTAAGAACATTCAATAAAAAAGTGTGCGTAGTTTTCAATCGCATGACAATGAAGACATAATGGCGAATTAAAAATTCTCCATTTCATAAGGTTTTCATTTGTGGCAATGATGTTGTGTATTAATTTGTATTTGAACTGCTTTACTCGGTTGTCTAAACAAGTTGCTTTCCAGCTATTATAGAAAAGAGTCCAATAGAACTGTCGTTTGTCTAATTTATTTTCCCAAGACTTATGAATGTAGGGAACCTCAGATTTTTGTTTAATAAATACATTATAGAATTCTTTGTTTTGCATTGTTTTGAAAGGATGTTTTAAGTCCTCAAGTTGCAAATGTAAGTTTGTTTTGACTTTAGTAAGGTAAGATTCTTTTGTTTGTACTAGTTTTTTCCATGCTGGTGGTATCGATTCTCTGAGAATACTTATTTCAGATATCCAGTTTGATTTATTTTTTAGCTTATTAAGTATGAAGGTTTCATTGATTAGGCCTTTCTTATCCAGGATGTCATTAAGAAAGTAAATGTCCGAGTTTATCCAATTCTTGTGAAATAATGTTGTGTTTGATTTTGATTTTATGTGTTTGTTGCCCCAGAGGACTTCTTGTCGGATTTCTCGGAATGCTTTAGGTATTCGTTTGTTTACATTATTTTGAAATTCAAGCCAAACCGCGAGGATATCATTGTAAAAAGTTGGAAGTTTACGTTGAATTACTGGTAGGCTTTTTTCAGAACCAGGTTTGGTATAAAAGATGAGCAAATTCTTTCCATATTGGTTGAAGTAAGATTTTGGAATTGTTTTCCAATTCGCGATTGTATCATTTTCTAAGAATTGTTTCAGCCATTTAATCCGTAGTGATTTAATATAAGAAACTATATCTATCATGCCTAAACCCCCATCAGAGAGGGTGTTAATTAATATGCTTCTTTTGATCTTCTCTCTTCTATTATTCCATAAAAAAGCATATAACATTTTATTGATTTTTGATATTACATGTTTTGGAACGTAACACGATTGCATCAGGTATGTAAACTTTGGTAGTAGTAAACTTTTAATAATAGCGATTTTTCCATAGAATGTTAAATGTCTTAATTGTAAATTGTTTATAGTTTTGATGCAGTTATCAATTTTGCTGTTCCAATTTGATGATTCGCACTTTTGTTTATCATGACCAAAATATACACCAAGTGCTTTTATTTCAGTGGCCCATTTGAGATCAGAAATAGTATTCTGGTTATTTTTTAACGATCCCAGTCCTAAAATTTCTGTTTTATTTTGATTTAAACGAAGGCCCGAATATGTACCAAATTCATTGACAATATCTAACGCGTGACTGATATCATTAACATCTTTTGCGAATAATGTCGTGTCGTCAGCAAGTTGGCTTATTTTCAAGGGCGTCATGCAATTTTCTATTTTGATTCCATGTATATTTTCAGCGGTTCGAATTTTAGTCGCTAGTATTTCAGCTACAATAATAAATATGATAGAACTACAAGGACATCCTTGCCGGAGAGATCTTTCTAGTGCAAAGTTATTGGAACGCCAGCCGTTATTGTAAATACAGGAAGTGATGTTGCAGTAGAATGCTTTTATCCAATTAATAAACGAAGTTCCGAAACCAAACCGCTTTAAGCACTGAAGCATAAAGTTCCATTCTACCGTGTCAAAAGCTTTCTTAAAATCTAAGAAAACTATGGCTCCATCGCCATTGCATTCTTCAGTATAGTCAATAATATCTTGTATTAGTCGAATGTTGAACCCAATGAACCTATTTTTTATGTATCCTTGTTGGTCATGACTTATTATTAAGGGCAAGACATTTTGTAGTCGTTTGGCGATAACTCTTGCTGCGATTTTATAATCAATAGATAACAGTGAAATCGGCCGCCAGTTTTCGATGTTTTCTGGGTCACCTTTCTTATATAGCAGAGATATGATTCCATGTTTTTGTGAGCATGATAGCTCGCCTCTGCTGTAACCATAATTAAGAGAAGCAACGACAAGCTTCTCTATAATAGGCCAAAATGTTTGATAAAATTCAACACTTATACCATCGTTCCCTGGGCTTTTATTTTTTTTCATTTCAAAGACAGCATTTTTACATTCTATATGAGTTAAGAGACCATCGCATAGAGAGGATTGGTCTTTGTTTAAAGCGTGTTGTATGTTAGTGTTGGTAAGGTAATTATGTATTTTACTGTTCTCAATGTGTTCAGATGTGTATAGCGTTTTATAGAATTTAACTTCTTCTTGTAAGATCTCATGTATGTTATTTATCTGTTTATTATTGACAGTGATTGAGGACATGACTTTTCGCGATTGCCTAGATTTTTCTAAGTTTGAAAAGAATTTGCAATTTTTTTCTTTTTCAAAAGTTTGTACACGTGCTCTTATTTTTGCGCCAGTCGCTCTTTGGTCGTAGATATTTAGTATTTCAGTTTTGATTGCGTTTATTCTTGTAGTCATAATTTCAGATTGAGAACTGTCACTTTCTAGACGAACGAGTTCTTTCTCTAGGTCATTTAGTTGTTGTTTATTTTGTTTAGATAAATTTATGGAGAAATTGATTGATTCTTGTTTTATTTCATGCTTAACCATTTCCCATGTTATTTGTGGATTATAATTGTGTTCATCACAAAGTTTGGTAATATCATTTATATGGCGTGTTATGTGTTTTATATAATGTTGGTTTAGTAGAAGTGAGTTGTTTAATTTCCAGTAACCTGGACCTCTCTTGGTTGGGAGCCTAAGTTTTAATGATACAGCCATGTGATCAGTAAAATTTATTTGAGCAGGTCTTATATCACAAGTGGAAACCATAGGACAAACATTTTTGTCAATTAGCCAAAAATCTATCCTGCTTTTTTGGATACCATTTTGTCGTCTCCATGTATACTGCTTGGTTAGCGGGTGTTTAATTCTCCAAATATCTATGAGATTTAGTTTTTTTATGAAGTCCGTAAGAGTGTTTGTAGCATTTTTAGTTTTATTGATTTTGTTTGTGATTCTATCGTTGCTTGAGATCGTGTCATTAAAATCTCCAGCAATAAGCTTGTTTCCAAGACTATTAGTGCTAGTAATGGTGTTGAGAGATTTAAAGAATATGGATCTTGATTTACAGTCGTTGTTCGCATATACGTTTATTAGTGTGAATGTGGAATCTAACATTTCTACATTTAAAAGCAAATATCTACCGTTAGTGTCTTTTATCTCGTTAAAAACCGAGTACTCGTGCTTTTTGTTAATAAAAATGGAACACCCACAGCTATGTGTTGTGCCAAAAGCATGAAAAACGTCCCAGTCCGTGAATTGTTGGCTAACGGGATTGATCAAGCCACTAGAAAAGTGAGTTTCTTGTAAAAATACTATGTCAATACGTTGTTGTATCAACCACTGGTTTAATCTTTCACGTTTCGCTGAATCACGTAAACCCTGTGCGTTTAGCGACGCTAGATGGAGGATTGTGGTATTATTATTATTTAATTTAGATATCATTGATAATGCTATATATTAATTTGTATGTTTGCATATTTTGTATTTGTATTGAATATTTTAAATATATGTATATGGTAAATGCCATGTTTTGTAAATGCGTTTACAAATGTAGCATGTTTATGTTGGAATAATTGAAAGTGCATGTATGTTCCATTTAAGAAAAAAGAGTTTGACATGTATACTTTAAACAAAATAACAGCAATGCGATGCTTTAAATGTCGCAACAATAATATGATTAATATTCTCGAAGTGAGGGTACGGGTAAGTAGAACGTTACATGTTACTAGGATTGCTAAACATAAGACAATAATATATAATTGCATGATAAAGTTGAATGTTATATACATATAGTTATTTTTTATGATTATCATTGTACATAGCCTCAAAAGGCGTATAGTACGTGTGTGTGAGTCCATTGATCCAATATCGTAGTCCATTAGTGAAGAATAAAGTTCTTTTATGTAATGATGAAGATAACATTATGTAGTGAAGGTTATTTTTTCTTCGACGTACTAGTATTCTGTGTAGACGTAGATCGTGTTTTCTTCATGGTTGAGATGGTAGACGGTGACATATATGTGGTCATTGTCTTTTGTCCCGAGATGTGTGGTATCGACGATTTCGGTGTCGCGCTTGGTTTTCCACTGTTTCCACGTGGGGTTTGATCAGTGGTTTTACGCGCACGTGTCTTTTTGACGCTTGGTGATGGAATGTTTTCACTTTCCGTGTCACTGGTTGTGTAACCATCGGTTTGTGGTAGAGGTACATCAGGGGTGATGTTTTCAGAGTCCACTTGCATGCACTCTGATTGCTTATGACCCTGTTTAAGACAAACCCTGCAGGTCCACCCATTTAGGCACGTTTGTTTAGTATGTCCAGTTTCAAGACACTTAGTACAAGTGTTTGGGTGACGTTCCTCTCTGGTAGGTTGGCCGATGTGTAATACGCGTCCTTTGAACTGACCAAACATTACGAAGGGGGGAAGAGGTTCACTGAGGGATATTGCAGACACAATTACAATACGATCCCCAGTTTCACAGTTTGTCAGCTTCCCTTTATAACGCAGTTTGTCTCTGTATAGGGAAATCACATTTATCCCTTTAAGGGTTAACACTCTTGTTATATTTCCGTCATCTACGGACAGGGGTATGTTTTTCACTTTCACACGGATGGTGCTTTCACTGTCCAAGCGATTTGGATTGGTTCTCAATATAGGGACACATATGCCCCTCAACTGAACCCCTTGGGACATAAGTTTTACTTTGTCTTCAATATTGTCAAGATAAATTCTCCACATACCGTTTACCCTTTGTAGGCCAGTGATGTGAGGAAGATCTATGCTTAACCCCAAAGCTCCATACAGTTCACTATGAGTTAACCACTCATCTTTGTCTGGTCTCCGTTCACCAAACAGAGCAGATTCTTTCATGAAGACGAGCGGGACGCCATCTTGGATTTCACTAATTGGTGACATGTCACCTGGTTCAGGATTTTCAGTCAGCATGACTTTGATGTTCAATGTTCACACGTTTTAAACACTGAACAATATTCCAAATATATTTATAATCCAGTTATTCTTGTTCAAAACAAGTTATCCAGTTTATTCACAATGTTATTCGGGTTATTATTGGCTCCGTTAAATACACTACCTTAGCTGTGTTTTACCGGAAGTTACCTTCCAGTGCGAAAATTCAATGTAAGAATCGGATTATACACAATAGTTGGGATATATAAAACAGAAAGATAGGTACTAACGATTTCAGCTATAGTGTAGAACAAATGTTAAAGGCGCTAAATCTATATTTCGTAGATAACTTTAGCGTTCATACCATCTGGATACATAGTTTTTAGGCTGGCGATTTCGCGCCAGACTATTACAATCCTAAATAATGAATTCCACTAAGATGAATTTACTCCCGAAACTGACAACACAGTATCTATACACTCGATGCAAATAGTTCCTCTTCGTTAATCAGTTTTGCAAGATAAGAACATTCAACTTTCCTTGTTTCATTTATTCTGTTCGATTGTAATATATTAGTTTCTTCTTGAAATGGAAGGAAAATTGTATGAAATTAAAAGAAAAGGTGTTTAAAGGCGTTGATAATTATTACTACGCGTTACGAACGCGATACATCAATGATTTTATTATGTTAAAT
Source organism: Spisula subtruncata (assembly GCA_963678985.1). Classification (NCBI taxonomy): domain Eukaryota; kingdom Metazoa; phylum Mollusca; class Bivalvia; order Venerida; family Mactridae; genus Spisula; species Spisula subtruncata. The sequence continues at coordinate 26,729,068 of OY787661.1, forward strand.
TATTTAGGTCAACATTCTCCAACGAGATCGTGGTCGAGTTGTTAAGCAACTCGCTTGGTAATTTTCTGATGCTAAGGTTCAGCGATCGAATCACGGCGGCTCCAAATTTCTTATATTTTTATTTTTTGTTAAGTCCAGCACTTACCTCTCTTTCGACTTAGAAAACCACTTGATGTTATATCACTTGAAAAGCTATTGTTCCTTAGCAGTTCGCCAGCCTGTCAGTACTTTCAGTACTTTGATAAGTTCATGTATCCAGACCGTTTCCTTGCAAAGTCGTTTTATAGTATCATGTACAATATCAATTTGCATGAATGAAAAATCGGAAATTGAATGATCCGTAGAATTGAAATGGGCAGCGACATTATACGAATAGGTGGCATATGTCAACATTAATTGTGTCGAAACGATGACTATTTATTCTTTTAGACACTTGTTAGTTAGTTTGCCCAACGTAGATCTACTGTTTCTGACACTTTTTACAAGTTATAAGTTACTAGTAAATAACATCATGCGACGAACAATTAGCGGAGTGTTTGAGATTAAATGACTCATTGGTGTTAGAGCTGACAAACTGACTATCTGTAACAATGTGTTAACAATGTGAGCATCTGCGCCTGTAACAAGTCTGTCGAATGAAGATGATCTCGATTCGAAGAAATTGGGAAAAATTGTTACAGCGTGGCCTTTAACCAACTATTTTTACTTCCGTGCGCGAGAAAAATGTGTATACGCGAGTCTAATGTATTAGAAAGGGTATGTAACTGGATTTCATGCGTCTGCATCATTGCGACGTTTATGAACCAAGAAAATTGCTATACAAATGACATTTGTCATAAACTATAAATGTGCAATGCCTTTAATTCTCTTAATATTATGCTTTAAAATACCAATTCCACATATTTTAAAAGATGAAATAAATATATACCAATATAACAATGTATTGACTCGCGTACGCCTAAACCGGATGTCGCCCATAACTAGGCGGCCAAAACAAAATTCGATTGTGTTTACCGTCTCGAATAGTTTGGATTTTATTAGTTTATTCGTTAGTTTGGTATACAGTAAGCGTACTCTTTTGTTAAATATGTAGTACGTCAAATACTGTTGACGTAGATACAGTTGGTTATTTGTCAGATCCTATAAAGAACCTACAAATTCTTTGAAAGAAAGTATATGTAGTATCCAACAAGTGTTGAAACCTTTATAACATTGTAAATAAATGTATAACACAACGATAAACACTAACTTTGACCTACTGTAACGGTTTCGTTTTTATAGGAAATGCCTTTCGGGAACATGTTACACGATTACACTTTTCGACTATTCGATTCAGTATACGAGGGGGTATCAAAAAGTTCGTGGACTATGCCTGTCATTTGTTTAGTTTTTGGCCGAATTCAGTAAAAATCACACATCCTTTAAAACAACGTATTTGAATTGCTTTGCAAATTTCCAGCTCATATAACTTTTTTCCGAGAATGTGGTGGTTACTTTGGTAACTTAAATTATGCTCCGCGGCGCACGTTAAAAAAGGCATATGCTGTTGTCTCGTATCTCCGTGCTCCTTAACAGTTTCAGCGACGCATGCGCACTAGCCCATACAAGTTTTAAAATTGTTTGCACCGTTTTCGGAGGAAAACATGTTAACATAACTTATAAGAAAAAGACAATTTAAAAATGATCACGAAAACTCGTAAAATCATAACTTTTTTATGTTTAGGTCGATGCTCAGAATCCTGGTGACTGTTTCCCATGAAATCCGTGCCTCCGTAAATACGGGTCTGTATTGTGGCCCAAAGTCATGGAATTTCTAATTTGTAGAAAGATTAGATAAATTTGGAGTAGTGCTTATCAAAATGCGTATTCAGTTTGGGTATTAAAGCCTTAGGTGATAAAAATAATGCGTAATGAAAACGGGATGCAAAAAAAATTAACAACAGTTGAAAAATATGAGTTGGAATAATTACTAGGTGAATCGTTCCTGGTCGTCAAGGTGACAGCTATGGCGTGTCGTCCAAAATAATGGCCTCAATTGATGAAGGATATTTGTTGGATGATTTATTTGGCTAATTTCACCAAAATGACTATGTAGAACATATACAAGAGTTGAATTCAACTAAGCACGGTTTTCATGAGAAGGCACGAAATTATGAGACAAAGGTATACACTTGAAATCCCATATATACCTATAATTCTGTGAATCGTCACCCGATTTGAAATATAAAACTGTCGACATGAACAATATGACCGTAACATCATCCTGATGTTATAGCGCTGTTGTCGCGGATACTGATGTGACGTTATAAACATGACGTTTTGTGTAGCCTAATTTTCGACGCATTTCATGACGTCGGCGCACATTTCGACAAGACGTTACACTCGGAATATCGATATTCCGTCGCATTTTGTCCTTTTACTCAAGTATACACCAATACAGATCAGCATGTCATCCAAGTATATAAAAGTAAGGTTGTCTTGCGAAAATTAATCTGTTTAAATGGTACAAAAGATGTAGCGATGAGAGTTGAATGATGCTAATATCGGTAGGGTAGACTTCATGTACTGTGTGATTATCGGCGCTGGAATAAATGAATTTGTCAAATCTATCATTAACTGATCGAACTCTTTTTTTTAATTAAAGGCTATTTTGTAAATACTAAGTATTCTGAACAGTTCAATCCAATCTTTAGACGATCAAAAGTGGCAGAAATGTTGATGTTTCATGACGTCCAAACGTCATAAAAGTGCGCCGGGTGGCTGCTGGTCGTCTTTTAAATCTTTAGAAGATTTTATTGAAATTATCATTTATGCAACTTTTTATTTGTTTATCAGTACAGAATTTAATGTAGTTTAAGATAATAAAATAAATAATTCAATCGCATTACGCATATAAAATTGAACGGGTCAGTCCACGAACTTTTAGATACCCCCAACTATTCGGTTTTTGACAAATTTGGCCTGTTCGCCTAGTGTTAAATTTGTATGCCGATGCAACACGTCTATTCATACTTAAATGCAATGTTCTGGCTTTGTTGTGTGTAACAAACGGTAGAAAATTATAATTAATTTCCATTCCAGAATAGTCATGGACCAGTACCAATGCAACTACCGTAGTTTTTGTTATGATATCCAAAATTCCAAAACTCCCAATTACCACTTTCATGCGCAATATAAGAGTAGTTCTTCGCGGATCTCACTAACCCGCCTTTTAAATATGCAGAATATCACTATTTAACATTACTTAGAGATTAATAACTGGGCGCGCTGTGGCATTGAGTGATAATATCCCCGGCGCGTCGATAATGGCTCGAGGGCTTTAGCCCGAGTGCCATTATCAAGAGCCGGGGATATTATCACTCAATGCCACAGCGCGCCCATGTATTGAACTGTTTAATACACTTGTTCCGGGGAAGGAAAGCTATGAAAGCACTTAATTTCAACTGGGCCAGTGATTATTAACATTGGAGTATATACTACATGCTCCATCTTATAGATCTACTACATACTCCAATAGGAGCATTTCTTAGTTACAAAAACTGCTGTAACTTCTTTATTACTGAATGGAAACATATGAAATGGGGGTTCATTTTCTTAGTTAGATCATTCGCTACAATTTGGTGTTGGTTTTGATGCACAATTCTAAAAATAATTGTTTTTCAAGTTGGAGCGTCTACGTATTTCTAACGTAAAACCCGCGTTAATAACGTCACGTCGCGCGTGCGCTCGATCGCAGGGCGATTATCAATCACGTGATCGATAATATCCTCGGCGTTTGTTGATAATATCCCCGGCGGACCGATATTACGTATTTTGTCAACGCAAATATGTTACTATATATAGTAACAGGTGTATTAAAGTTTCATTAAAAAGTGTAAATGAAATATTATTGAAGCGAAATTGCAAAGCATTGACTAGGACATAGTTTCTATTGTTTACATATTCATGCGAGAATAAGTTCCTCACTAGACGGTCTTATGCCGAAAAGATGCGAGTGTTTACGGAGACAGTAAGAAGAAACTTTTTTTCTGAGACATTTTTTGAAGACATTATATTTGGTATTTATATAAACATATTTTAAATATTGTTATTTCATTTTGCGTTAACAAGACATACCAGAAAAAATAAAATGAAAAATAAAAGTGTAAATGAAATATTATTGAAGCAAAATTGCAAAGCATTCAAAAAAATTGAATCTCTTTAATTTAACATACTTCAGTATTAGAAAGTCGACTTCAGCCATAAGTTTCAAAAACTTTAAGAAATTGTTTGCCAAAACATTAGCAAGGTAAAACTACATGTTGTTCAATTGTCACAGTCTATGTGACTGTGCATGGAAGGCATAAATGTTTTTCTGACATCTCTTGTTTACTAGTACTTAAACTAGATATGCAAGTACGGTCAACGTAACTGTACACTGCAGCTGGCAGTAAAAGAGGGTGGATCCGTTTACACATACTTCAGTTTAGTCACTAAAGTTCTTCCCAAGCATACAAAGTTTAGCGCTTACTTCATTCTGACTGCATATTATAAATAAAACAAACAAATACATTTAAATAAAAAAATCTTTTCCCTCTCAACCAAAAAACTTTCAAACTATTTCTGCACACATACGTATATTCTCAGAGCCAATTCATAAGCTGTTCTGAAGATTAGCGACGTTGAAAATGCGTTAACGTCATTGTGACGTCATATTTGACACGTTGTGGCGTTCTAATTTCAACGTAATTTTTTCAATATAGCCAATTAATGTACCGTTTTACGAAAAAATAAAGCAAATGATAAACAGAAAACTTGTTGATTTTTGGTGAAAGATCTTATTTTATTTCACACGTGATCACAGAAAATTATAATGATTTCTGTGATCACTCGGTGAAATAAAATTCGATCTTACACCAAAATCAACAAATATCCTCTATTGAACAATATCCAGATTTTCTGATACAATGAGCCGAGTTTGTAAATTCTCTGCTCCATGTTTAATCAAAGTACTGAAAGTACTGACAGGCTGGCGAACTGCTTAGGAACAATAGCTTTTCAAGTAATATAACATCAAGTGGTTTTCTAAGTCGAAAGAGAGGTAAGTGCTGGACTTAACAAAAAATAAAAAAATAAAAATTTAAAAATATAAAAACTTTGGAGCCGCCGTGGTTCGATCGCTGGACCTTAGCATCAGAAAATTACTAAGCGAGTAGCTCAACCACTAGACCACGATCTCGTTGGAGAATTTTGACCTAAATAATTTAACATATTAAAATCATTGATGCGCCGCGCTATACCTGGTGTAATCCGTACTCGCCCGTACTAATATTAGCTGTGCTATAAATAGAACATGGAACACGTTCACGCTATACATCGCGTTCGTAACGCGTAGTAATAATTATCAACGCCTTTAAACACCTTTTCTTTTAATTTCATACAATTTCCTTCCATTTCAGGAAGAAACTAATATATTACAATCGAACAGAATAAATGAAACAAGGAAAGTTGAATGTTCTTATCTTGCAAAACTGATTAATGAGGAGGAACTATTTGCATCGAGTGTATAGATTCTGTGTTGTCAGTTTCGGGAGTAAATTTATCTTAGTGGATTTCATTTTTTAGGATTGTAATAGTCTGGCGCAAATCGCCAGCCTAAAAACTGTACTGAACAATGATTGATATTATACGACCTAACTTTTCGATTGCAGTACGTTATACTATGATTACAAGCACCTGATAGCGCACTTTTGCTAAGGTTAAAGGCGCAGCTCTCCCTATCAAAAAGTACAAAGCAAATTGCCTCTGCTACATTGTTTCTTTTTCGTTTTCGCAGTAAAAGTTTATCATCTTGGGTCTTATTTATAAATGTTACTTTTTGTGAACATATTTGCGTGTGTGTGTGTGTGTGTGCGTGCGTGCGTGCGTGTGTGTGTGTGCGCGTGTATGTGTATTTTTTGAAAAAAATAGTCCGTTTCCGTGAAATCATGAACTGTGAAATCATGAACTGTGAAATTATGAACTGTGAAATTATCGGAAATAACAGTAGCTCATTGTAAAATTTTTGTTTGCCATTCAACATTTAAAATTGGTGAATTATTTGTGCATTGTAATATGTTGGATATTAAGGTAAAAATTAAATTATGCACAATATGTGATAGTTTGCTTATTCAACTCGTTACAGTTAATATTGTAATTCAAATTTTAAAATGTGAATATCAATTAAACAGTCATATTGAAGAATTGATGACTTTTTTCCTTAATACCAATTTTATAGACCCAGGCTTCGCATTGTAACTATTCAAATCCACAGGTAACTGTATCGCATGCTATATTGGCGGAATAAATCTGATAGAGCCTATTTACACACGGCACGCAGATTCTCACATACATTGTCCGAAATTAAACAGTTTGTGCTAGTATTGAACTATTTAACATCACAGATCTAAGGGAAATTCATCTATGAACAATTCTGTAAAGTTACAACTCTGTCCGTGCACTGAAACCAACGATTGACCCCTTCAAAGAGACCCTAGAATGCGCAAAAAGGATGACGTTTACAGCCGAGGAGATTTTGTGATGATGACGTTTACGGCCGAGGACGAAAAATATGGATGACGATTGCGGTGGTTTTGACAACCCGAAAGTACCCAAGGGTGGAGACCGTGTCAGCAACTGACTGATGCATTATTTTAATGTTCGTATTTTCCTTTATTTGTTTTGGCGGTGTGTTTTTATGCTTGGAGTAGGGAAAGAAAAATGTTCGTTCTGAACTGATGGTTTTTTAACCCTGTATATATCTTAATGGGTATACAGAAGGAAATGTTTTAAATACCGGCATCGACTGTTCCTATCACGAGCTAGGACCGCTTCTGCTGTTAACAGTGGCTGTGCCGTAGATGAAGGACTTCTTTTGCTGTTAACAGTGGCCATGTCTTAGGTCTAGGACCGCTTTTGCTGTCAACGCACAATTGTTTGATGTCTAAATCCCCGTCCTACAGCCAGAGCTGACAGTACAAATCTCTGGGGTCGGTACACGTAATCACGAAGTTAATCGCGGGTATGGAACCGAACCAAAGTATATTCACCGGGACCAGGATTCGATAAGGTTGTCTTATTGCCACATATTGTGAAGATGTGTCGGTCTAATTCTCCCTGTGCTCTCACCGGCGGGACCTGTACCGGGACAGTGAGAACGGGGCTAAAGTTATTCTCGATTTCTCACGTGTAAATTCCAATAATCTAAAAATATTTTTTCCAAAAAAATGTTTTTCTCCAAATTACTAGTACGCTATGAAGTCATGATTGGAAGCCAAAACATATGTCTTAAAACTAAAAATCTAATTAAAAACATGTCGGCTCCAGTGGGGTTTGAACCCACGATCTATAGGAAATTCGAATACCTTTGTAATGAATTCTTTTATAAAAAAATGTTCATCACACAAGGACAAATTACATCATATGACGAACGGGCATCATAATAATGACACATGTTCATCATATAACGACAAATGCACATCAAATGATATTATGGCAAACAAACGTCTTAAAATGACAAAACATTGTCATATTATGACAAATGGACATGATGATTTTTTATATCACGGTATAATAACATCATGCAACAGTTCTGCTTATCTTAAGACAGCTGTGGCGTTCCATATAGCTAGTCTGAGTTCCATATGACCATATTTCACGATCTTAGTATTTACTTTCAAATAAACAAAAATCTGTCTTGTAAATAACAAAGATCTCCAAAATGACGTTTTATATTGAAGATATAAGAATAATATAAGTGTAAGGCAGTTCTTTCAACCTTTTTTCTGGCAAAGGGCAAATAAGTGTTCGTTGGATTGGACACTTGCGAATAGTCCATACTTTCCCGGTGAGAAAACCATTAAAACTGCGAAAAATCACAGCTTTTGTAAGTATTTCCTCGGCCGTAAACGTCATCCATATTTTTCGTCCTCGGCCGTAAACGTCATCATCACAAAATCTCCTCGGCTGTAAACGTCATCCTTTTTGCGCATACTAGGGTCTCTTTGAAAGGGTCAATCGTTGGTTTTAAGGCACGGACAGAGTTGTTACTTTACAGAGTTGTTCATAGATGAATTTTTCTTAGATCTGTGAGGTCAAATAGTTCATTACTAGCGCAAACTGTTTAAAACAGAGGTAATCCTGTTTGTACCAAAACGGAATGCCAGCACTGCTGAGAATCTCACAGTGACAGTTGGCGACGCTGTAATCAAACCATCATCGATGGTGAGAAACCTTGGTGCAATGTTGGATTCACATTTGGACATGGATAAACATGTAAACTCTGTTTCAAGGTCGTGTTTCATGCAGATCCGACAAATAGGTCAAATCAGACAATATTTGACTGTTGATGCAACAAAATCCCTGATTAATTCTTTAGTAACATCGAGACTAGATTACTGAAATTCATTATTATGTGGCACCCCGAAAATCATTCTGAATAAACTACAAATTATTCAAAATACAGCTGCCCGCCTCATCACACGGACACCGCGTTACAATCACATCACTCCTGTACTAAAGGATCTTCACTGGCTGCCTGTACAGTACAGAGTAGAGAACAAGGTTTTGACTCATGTTTTCAAAGCACTACATGGAAAATCGCCTGGCTACATCAGAAGTATGTTGGAAGTATATACTCCACAAAGACAGCTAAGGTCTCAAAATGATTCTGTTCTTCTAGTTGTGCCAAGGACGAGGACTGTGACCTACGGTGACCGATGTTTCACAGCTGCTGCACCGAAACTCTGGAATGCACTGCCAACAGCGCCCAGAGACAGTAAAACACTCCCGTCCTTCAAGAAAGCCCTGAAAACGCATTATTTTACTATAGCTTATTCATGCTGAAGTCCATGGTTAAGTAGACGCCCGTCTACTAGGTTAAGTAGAGCCCCGTTTCAAAGTGTGGTAAGGTCTAGAAGAAAGTATGTTATTTCTTCGACCTTTATGGTAAGGTCTAGAAGAAAGTATGTTATTTCTTCGACCTTTATGGTAAGGTCTCGAAGAAAGTATGTTATTTCTTCGACCTTTGTAACCCATATGATGATAGTAACTTTATGTCATCTGTGAGTCATCCCCCTTTTAAAGGAAGTATCACTATTCCTTTAAGGGTTAAAGACATGTGGTAATGGTACTTGACGTTATCCTTGTCCTAGTTGAGGTTTACATTCAGTTAATACCCCTACAGATAATCAAATCGTTGTACACCACTATCTTATTGTAGCAAAGTATTTCTATATACCATGTCTCCTAAGTTTAATATTGCATTTCGTTTCGGCAATATGATACGATATGATGGGAGACTAAATAGCGTTGATAAAAATGTTTTTGTATATTTTATGTACATTGTATATTGTTTTAAACATGTATTAGTCGGGACTGTACAGCACTTTTGAACGTGTGTATACATGAAAAAGGCCTATATAAATATGGTATAATAATAATAATAATAATAATTTCGGACAATGTATGTGAGAATTGAGCAATATTTACTGCTTGTCGTGTATAAACAGGCTCTATCAGATTTATTCCGCAAAGATAGCATGCGAGGCTGAGTGAAAAGTACATTTAAACCTTCGTGGTCATTCACAAATCGCTAGATCCAAAAGAAATATCGAAATCGATAAGTTCTGGTAAGAAATATAACCACACTACATACCCGTCATCAGTATTTACCTCGGCCGTAACGCATCACTCGGCCGACCACGCATCCGGTTATACCGTGTGATTAAATTTACACTTTTTGTTCGGACACGGAACTAGAGAGACCTCCATGGTTTGGATAAATATAATTTATACTTTTTTATAAAAGTAACCCAAAAATTGATTTAAAAGTGTCAATCAATGTCAATCATCTAAAGTAAAACACTGATCAATATACTGTATGTATATTAAGATGACAGATGGTGACAACATAGTACTGATTGGTTGTATATTAGTACCCTGCTGTGAAACTAATTTAGAGTATGGTCTTGGTGGCTTATCTTGATATTAGGGGATCTATGCTGTTTATTGTAAATCATTATTGGCGCCGCGATGGATCGCGGCGTTCTGTATTGTAGGACTTTGTTTTAATGAGCTGGAAGACAGTTCCCCCTTGGTGAGCCTCAACTTGTATAAAGTTTATGGACACTTTCTGACAATTCCCCATGTTGAGCCTCAATTTGTATGAACTTCATAAAAAATTTCCCGTGTGGGACCTCAATTTGTATGACAGCGAAATGTTTTGGCGATTTGTTTACCTACAAATAAGAATATAGTTCGTCGTTTATTTTCTTTATGCATAGTATTTTCGTAAAACAAACTCATGATAAATACATATTTTGACAAACAATCATTTTATAAACATTTTTTTTAAAAAACAATGATGTTATTAACGATAATGAACTTCTACGCATTAGTGTTTACTAGCGTATTAATATTTCCTTATGTTGTTGTTTACATAATACGCGATGTCGTCATTTAATGAAACGATTGATTTCATTGGCTCGTTTTACCATGTGACCATGAACGGCGTTCGTTGAATGGTCGTTTAACCCATTGCCGCATATATATACGACTTTCTACGCGTCTGCTTATCGCCGTATATATATATAGAGAATAATAGGTTAGTGCCGTGGATGAGTAAGTTTATCTGGCAAGGCGGAGGAATTTATCGGGTGAGCCGTAGGCGAATCCGATAATTTCCGCAGCCGAGCCGGATAAACTTTCACTCACTCCACGGCACTAACCTATTATTCTATTTATCCGGTCACTACATCTGCTTGAAAAAGGGAATAAAAGTCGGACTATTTATTTGCCTTTTCATTATTTGTGCGTAACGTCACGTTCGTTCACTGACGTCACGACAAAACAACAACGTCGGACATCTTGATAACGTCATGTACACGCAGGTAAGTCGTAGAACAATTATTGATCGACCCAAGCTCATTTTAAATAGGAAAACCTCATCCTCGGATACAGAGTTTCAGCCGGCGACCCCGCTTTAAGAAGAAGTCCGTCAGATCACGTGATGAGGTGACGGTTTATTGCAAGTCACATGACCACTTGACGGTTTATTGAAAATGTTATCCGGCACCCTGTTATCGGGCTGATTTGGCCGGAAGTGACTGGATAAACGACTTTTAACGCCTTTATCTATTGCCGTATAGATACGTTTATACGCCTTTTTAGACACTAAGTTTCAATCCTATATTTATCAATTTACACAAAAAATCGGGGCAAAATATATGTGCATACGCAAATTTAAAACAATAATAAAGCATTTCAACAATAAAATAATAATATTGCTACTTCAGAAAACATCATAAACTGCATTTAAACCTCACCGATTTTGGTCAGATTCATAAATATTTACATCCAAAAAGTAGGTCACACACCCATTCCTAGAAAATCAATAACTCTCTATACTACTCTTAGATGCTGAATTAACTAGTTTGACCTGGTAATTATGGTTCAAGGTCGAATTATGTATAAATTACAACCAATGAAATTCCTTGCATGCATCGATCACGCAGTGTTTCCCCATAAATCACATGTTTGCCTGTAGAAGAAATCCTCGAGTGCAGTCAAAACAAACATCTTTAGAAAAGGACGTATCCAGCTGTGAAAGGGTGCCATAAAGTAATTGATTGGGGGTAATAAAATCTAACTGACCCAGACTATGATGACATATTAGCAAGTTTATGTAAGTGTTAGCTGAAATTGAAGCTGTTTATTGCAAATCAAAACAATAGCGTATCTCAACGGACACGAAAGATCCACCGTACATGTGTGAAAATTGTTAGATTTCAATCAAGTTTGTATGTGAATGTCGGCAGCTACAGAATTCGCAATTTTAATTGTATCTATAAATTTCAATACTGTATGATGTCTACCTGGTTAATTGATAGGAAATGATTTATGGACACAGACTTTTAGAGCATACATTAGTCAATTAAGAAGTGATTCACTAGAAAATAAAAAAAGATTTAGACTTTCCACTGAAATATACGTTGATGAGTTTAAACTCTTAATTTTTTTTATTTAAATCATAAATATGCATACATTTGGTATCATTAGAAAGACAATTTAATTTTCTACAATTTTTACATAGACGAAAAAGTGATTAATGAATTATTTCTTATTGTAAATCTACTTTAAACCATGTATGTATAGATTTTATACAGTTTCCAATAAACCCATATTAGGACAGTGTAGTAAACTGAGGGTTTATCTATAGGTTACTGATAAGCCATCTACTGATAACACTATATGAATGAACTACCTTATATGGCTATATGCCTATGTGGGAATGGGTTAAAGAACAACATACATGCAGCAGCATTTTTGGACGCCATATTGATTTGCCTACAAACTAGTCATCAAAATGTTAATGAAATTAGCATTAGTAAGTTACTACACATCACATCACTCTGAAAGGAGTTTTAAACAATGTGCATCTTCATGGTATAACATTTGACAAAATTAAATTAATAGCATGCATATATTTTAAAAACATGTTTGTACAAGAGGATTAAAGTACAAACTAAGATCCTTAATATTCAAAATGAAAATATATTTGTTATTATTCACTATAGCCAATATATTTTTTAAAATGCCACACCTGCTGTTTATTATGAAGATTAATTATTTATGTCTTTACAGTTTTCACAATTTCTTTTACGGCGCCCTTTGATGCTTTGCATCAATGGTTATCTTGTATATTTATACAGCACAATATTGACCTAGATTTTATTTATGCGTTAGGGTTTTAGCACCTTATCATCTGACAAGATTTTATTTATGCATTAGGGTTTTAGCACCTTAACTTCTGAAGTAACTGTCTCACTTTAATTTGTTATGTTTTTCCCATCACTCGAATTGCAGTTTATGTCATTTTTTTCTTATATAAAAACAAAATATTGTTAATTGTGATGTTAGTTTGAAGAGCAGTTGTATATGAATAATGTATTTTTTAAATTAATTTATAACAATCAACTAATATCATAATTGTCAATTATACAGCTTTTTAAGCCCGAAATGGCACGTATGTAACCAGATAGGACATTCCAATAAATCGTTGTGGCTCAAATATACGTGTAGTTTTATTCAAAGGCCTAAATAATTATGTCTTTGTTTTATTACAATCCATAATAAACAACACATAACTTGTGAATTGTATTGGTAAAAAGAAATGAGACATAGCAATGATCCAGAGTTAACTAGGTCTAATGGTGTAGTATTGAAAGAACCAGGTGAAAATACTTGCGCTTTATATTTCCAGCAAAATATACATTTATCAAAGTACAAATATACACTGCATCTTAGCACTAACGCTCAATTATGTACGGAATGTGCATGACAATCAACCGAATTACAAAACAACATTAATACAACTACAGATCTTTTTGGAAATTAACGCCCGATAATTGACTATTGTTGATGGACAAAAATCCGACAAATCACACGTTTCCTCCACATCCAAAACATGTAACATATTATACATACATTGTTAGTACATTATAAACAGAACAGAACATATATTTATTAAGACAAGTAGCAAGTACATAGTCTACAACTCTGATATACAATGTTTATAAAAAAAAACATGTAATACAAACAAAATACACATGATAAATGGGTAAGTAACGGAGAGAAAAGTTTTTAAAGCATCAATAAGGTTAGTTAACATTTTAGTGTTATATGATCATACAGTATATTTCAATCACACACAGACACGCGCACCAAAATCTTCCACTCAAAACATACACCTCATTTCATTCAGCTAATACTTGCTCACGCGCGCTCAAAACTTCTCACGGTACATTGACATACACAATTTATTTAATTATTTACAATTATATTAGCAGTGTTTCTCGATCTAAAAGCTTCCTTCAGGTAAAATGCAAGGTTACATAGGTGATTTTTGTTATTGCTACATAGCAATTCATAGAATTTAAAAACAGACGGTCTCAAATAGTAATACTGTTGAATATATTTTAATCGTATCGTTCTATAATATGGACAAATGCATACAAAGTGATAGATATCTTCTATATCTTGCATATTGCAAAATAAACAAAATCGTTCATGACGGGGTAATCTATTTTCTCCAAATCTACCCGTCTGTATTCGTAGAGAATGAGCAGAAATACGTAGTTTTGTAATAAAAAATCTAATATTATGAGGTACAATATCTAGATACGGTTCATAAACAAAATTCAATTTAAAATCCTTGTATTCTTCTAAGACGCGGTTTCTTGCTACCAAGCCAAACCATTCTTGTTTAAAACAATCGACAGCCCGGGTTTTAAATATAACATTGAAATTTTTTACAATTATATTATGGTCATTTGCATTTGTAAACACTTCCGAGAAACCATGATCGTCTAACAATTTCTTTACTCGACTTACCCAATTGTTATACCCGGCTAAACAGTCTTTAACGGCTAATTTATACAATTTGTTTAAAATAATGTTTTCTGATTTTACGATTTTGCACCAATATTTTATGATTTTACAGTAACGTGATACAAACAAAGGAACGCGTTCTAACTCTCCGTACACAGCACAATTACTAGCATTTGTCGGAACTTTTAAAATACGCTTGCAAAATTTTAGATGCAATCTTTCTAATTCTTTCGATTTGCTGAAGCCACTAATTTCGCTGCCATAATTTAATATAGCACCAACAAACGAGTCAAACAACTGACACAAAACTTTTAATTTTAAAGGTATTTTTTTACAATTAAACAATAAAGTATTTAAAGCCTTTAGAGCTTTACCAGATACATAATTGTGATACATAGAAAAATTTCCATTATACGAGAATAACGTTCCTAAGTAATTGAATGTATCTACGACTTCAACATCTATACCATTGTAAGTCCACTTCTCGTCTTGTTTTAGCCCTCCCCGTTTTCTGAAAACCATGATTTTCGTTTTTGTCGCATTTACCTCTATACCCCATTTGTTACAATATTCATACAATAAGTCAAGATTATGCTGCAAATCAGCGGGTGTTTTACCGAATATAGCCATGTCATCGGCAAAAAGCAATAAGATTACAACTATATCATCAACCAATAAGCCGCTATTTTCGTTATCTTGTAAAAACAACTCTAGATCCTCGAGAAATAAGGAAACTAAAATTGGCGACATTATCTCCCCTTGTCTTAGCCCAATAGCGAATTCAAAAAAGTTTGAGAACGTATTGCATTGTTTAACACAAGACTTTACTACATTGTACATATCTTTGATTATTCTAAGAACTTTACCTTGAATCCCTGATTTAAATAGTTTAAACATCTTTACTGAAAAAGCAACAGCTACAAAACATGCGATTGAATAATCTCTTTGCTACTGCGTGTATAGTGTCGTTAATTTGTAGAGCCCTCGCTTTACGTCACATCCGGTTTACGGGAGGTAGCTCTGTACATACGATTATCGCTTAATTGAAAGGATCTATATCCCAAATGAATTAGCCAAAAACACGACACACTGTTTACTGAATGTGGAAAAGGTGTCATGTTAAGAAGAGATATTTTAGGCATCCATGAAAAACTCGAGTTGATTGATAAAGATGGTGCGATTTTGTTTACACTTTTCTAATACTGTTTCTTTATATTTTTTGAATACACTTAAACGAACTTCTAATTAGCCACCCAATGACATATTACATTATGCGATATATTTAATCAAAATTTTTTAAATTGTTGTTGTTTTCATTCCATGCACTTATCTATCGATTTCAAGAAATAAATTACGCATGCATGTATAAAATCATCCACGCGGAACTGTGAGTGCAAAATGGCTTACGTGCACGTGGTTCACGTGCCCGACATGTTTGATTTTTGAAACAAGACAAAATGTATTCTCTGTCGATTGGCTAAATGAAAGGCATTGATACTGGCGAGAATAAGTAATAAGGGGCGCGCTGAGGCCGTCAGAATGACGAGTACCAGAACCAAAATCCACATGTACGTCAAAACGTCATTTTGAAAACAGCGATATTTATAAAAACGTGGGGTTTAGCTCGAATAACTGCGAGAAATAGATTTTCTATCAACGAAATAGGACAGTATCGGGGTTTCGATTATTTGTATTCTTCTAAAAGCATTTGTTTTAAAACTAATTTATAAAAACACGTGGCCAATCAGAAATTCGTTCAATGTATGCATGCATCTAACGTCATGAGCGCGTTCCACATGGCTCATTCTCACAAATCATATTGATTTAAGAAAAGTCAATCAACAGGGAACAAATTCATACTTAATACGATACTATTCCAAGCTGTGCACGAGGCCAACGTGCAAAAAAGCAATTTCGCACCAATCGTTTCGAATGGATGATTTTATACATGAATACGCCATTTCTTTCCGGAAATCGATAAATTAGTGCGTGGAATGAACAAACAAGAGGGCCATGATGGCCCTATATCGCTCACCTGATTATAATTGAAGCCCTGCACAATTTAGACTAACAAAGGTAGAGCGTAAATATAGAAACTGGTGACCCCCGGGGCGGGGTCAATTTTGACCTCAGGGGCATAATTTGAACAATCTTGGTAGGGGACCACTAGATGGTGCTACATACCATATATCAAAGCTCTAGGCATTGTAGTTATAGAGAAGAAGATTTTTATATGTTTTCCCTATATAAGTCTATGTAAAACGGTGACCCCCGGGGCGGGGCCATTTTGACCTCAGGGGCATAATATGAACAATCTTTGTAGGGGACCACTAGATGATGCTACATACCAAATATCAAAGCTCTAGGCATTGTAGTTTTAGAGAAGAAGATTTTTATATGTTTTCCCTATATTAGTCTATGTAAAACGGTAACCCCCGGGGCGGGGCCAATTTTGACCTCAGGGGCAAAATATGAACAATCTTGGTAGGGGACCACTAGATGATGCTACATACCAAATATCAAAGCTCTAGGCATTGTAGTTTTAGAGTAGAAGATTTTTATATGTTTTCCCTATATAAGTCTATGTAAAACGGTGACCCCCGGGGCGGGGCCAATTTTGACCCCAGGGGCATAATATGAACAATCTTGGTAGGGGACCACTAGATGATGCTACATACCAAATATCAAAGCTGTAGGCATTGTAGTTTTAGAGAAGAAGATTTTTATATGTTTTCCCTATATAAGTCTATGTAAAACGGTGACCCCCGGGCCGGGGCCAATTTTGACCCCAGGGCCATAATTTGAGCAATCTTGGTAGGGGACCCCTAGATGATGCTACATACCAAATATCAAAGCTGTAGGCATTGTAGTTTTAGAGGAGAAGATTTTTATATGTTTTCCCTATATAAGTCTATGTAAAACGGTGACCCCCGGGGCGGGGCCAATTTTGACCCCAGAGCCATAATTTGAACAATCTTGGTAGGGGACCACTAGATGATGCTACATACCAAATATCAAAGCTCTAGGCATTGTAGTTTTAGAGAAGAAGATTTTTATATGTTTTCCCTATATAAGTCTATGTAAAACGATTAGTAAGGTTGCATAAGACTATAATTACAGCTTAATAATTGTTTAATAGTTTGTAAACATACAATCACTGTAAACGATGATAACCCTAATATCCACATTCTGCATTTAATTTAAATTAAAGCCTCAAAGCTGCTAACAAGTACACATTTCGTAGTTCTACAACTAAATAAGTAAGAGATACAACTCTTACATGATCACAACCAGTATAATTACAGAGTACACTCCCTTTGATAGAATGAAAAACAAGGTTTTTCTATTACTTGACCTAGTAGCCTAATTTTTGACCTCAGATGACCCAATATCGAACTTGACCTAGATTTTGTTAAGATGATCATTGTGACCAAGTTTCATAAAGATTAGGCCAAAATTGTGACCGCTAGAGAGGACACAACCCAATTGTTGACGGACGGACGGACGGACGGACGACGGACGAAGAGTGATCACAAAAGCTCACTCTGTCACTTTGTGACAGGTGAGCTAAAAACACAGCCTAAGATTTATTGATATAATATATCAGACGATATAATATTTTTTAGGGTGGCCAATTAGAAATTCGTTTAAGTGTATGTGTACATATGATATTTCATTTCGGAAAATACTCTAGCTACATCTTTAATTTGCATAAATACTATCTAGGTAGACGTTGTCTCAACGCTGCGTCTTCGCTTAACTTCGTTAAAATATTCCTCTTTTAGTGCCCATATTACACATATTACAAGCAATGAATTTGTCAACATTTTGCTATTATTATCTTTTAGCGAGTGTTTATGCAGCATTGTTGTCCAATTGCTCATAGCACTTTAGATTGCCTCGGAATTACATGTTAACGAAAATCCGTAAGAATGTCCCATTCCATTTTTACAATTTGCTAAATTGGATGAAAATCATCGCTGTCTTAGGTTAGTAAAAGTGTTATTTCTATTACTTTATTGGATTTCTGTAAGTGGTAGGTTATTAATATAACTATAAACATGATATATCAATCTACATATGTACTACACTTGTTAAATGTTATAAGTACACCAACATGTAATGCGTATATCTTTTATATTATAAATGATATCATGTTCAGTTTTTGCTTGTCTTCATGCGAGTAGTAAAGCAGCAATATCCGATAATTCGATTATTATAATTTGCCCGCTACGAGCAGTGAACCTGGAATTTTCTAATTATGCAAAATGCACGAGCAAAGCAAATGATTTTCGCAAGAAGTCTCAAAATTTACATACACATTGTCCATCAATACCCACGCTAGGAATACACCGGAATAATTACGATAACAGACCGTACAAGCGAGGTTTGTCAAACAAACACGTCTCATGGCAGTAAATAGCCTAGTGTAGCTAATGTCACCACGACATTGACCTTTGACCTATCGACCTTAAAATTAGTAGGAGCCTACATCTGTTGATTAGCAACCTCTCCGTAAAGTTTTACTATCTAAAATCCTATATTTCTAATGGTGTGGACCAGTGATTGTTGTGTGTTCAAAGGTCATGGTGAGTTTGACCTTTGATCCAAATGACCTTGAAATTGAGTCGGGCCGTCTGTTGAGGATGAATAATCTCCACTTAATTTTTTAGAATCCTAGGTCTACCCGTTTTGGAGTTGGAAAACCATTCGGCATGGTGACCGACCGACTATTTGCACGTAACGCTATGTAGTGTGTTGGTGTACTAATAACATTTAATGAGTGTATTTCGATGTAAATCGTTGTTTTGTGGGGAAAAAACGACCCTAGCGCATATTTTGAACCGACTAAATCTGATGGTAATAAATAAACTGTGGACCTGTGAAGTTGAAATTATGTTTTGTGCACTGTACAACAGTATGTGTTCAACGTATACCCAACAGTATTTTAAGAAAAGATCAACCCCGTTACAGTAAAGACACACACATATACGCCTCTACTAACCAACCTTCAAAATCTGTTTTATCCAATTTGTTAAAATATTTACATAACACATGGATGCTTATTCTGCAAGGTTTGCTTTTCACAAAGACGGTTAAAGAATTTTCCAAAACGGCAGGGAAATGTAATTATTATGTATCTGTGAACAAATGTTACCTAAAAGCTGGGTACAATATTTCGACAGCTGGCTAAGACATTTATATATAATATAAACAAACCAAACATCAACAGGAAGCAGACAAATTGGAGTTTGAGTCTAAGAGAATGACCGGAGAGGAAGAAAACGATCCGATAGATCGTCTAGTAGAAGAAGTATTTGAACAGTATCAGGACATATATGAAAATGAAGTCATGGCTTTAATGAATCAGCAAAACATTGCCGAAGAGGAGGCTCATGATCACACATTTAACTCATTGAAAAATATATATCGCAAAGGGCTACCTGCTGTTTATACGGAATATGTCTTTTGGGGATCAACGCTCTCATAAACTTCTTCCATGCCCGGCTCCAGAAATTTCTGAGTGGGGAGCACGGTGTATGTACGGGAGTCGGACCCCGTACTGTTGTTTGGGGATCCGGGGGACTCCCCGGTGCAATCGATTAATATGTGTGTAAAAATGCATAGGAATGGGTCCATTCTTTGGGGGTCCATATTTTAAACCTAACATTTGTGCAAATTAGCTAGCGTTCAGATTTATATTTTTAGATACTGGCTGCCATAATTGTGGCAATCATTTCGAAATACTCTACGATATACCTCAAATGTTTTGCGTGAGGTCGTTTTCCCGCCATGCACGCGTCGAGTTGCAATCAACTAGTTCTTCTGCAATGGCTTCATTTTCGTCCATTTGTTTTACATTTATGTACATACAATGTTCTGTTATTTGTTAAATATTATAGAGAAAACAAGTGAAAATGCTTATTATTTCATTTTTGGCGGCGGGGAAATTTGTTTTAAAAAAGTAGTCCGTTTGCGTGGAATTATGAACTGTGAAATTATGGACTGTGAAATTATCGGGGAATAATCCACCGTTATTCCTCCGTCAACCACCGATAAGCATGAAATAAAATAAATGTGTTCTATTGCTTTCTGAAGCTGCTTAAATTATTTATTTTACAACTTTCTAGTATCTGTACATAAAATCTTTTCTCTGAGTCATGTCAACATATCACCGTGACAAGTGATTAGCTTGTTTACAGATAACAATCAGCTATCAGTGGCGTAGCTCCCTATATGCATAGGCCCACACTAAATCTTGAAAAAGTAAAAAAATCATTTCGCAAATCAGGAGAAGCAGCTGTGTTCGACTAAGTTTTAGTCAGTGCAGAGTTACTTCCCTTGACAAATCAGGGGAAGCAACTGTGTTAGACTTATTTGAAGTCGGTAAGAGTGACTTCCCCTAAATATCAGGGGACAGAACTCTGTTAAACATAGTTACTTCCCTTGGCAAATCAGGGGAAGCAACTGTGTCCGACTTATTATAAGTCGCCAAGGGTGGCATCCCCTCAAAATCATGGTAAGTCCTCTGATTTTGAAAAAGCTGTGACGATAAATCCCAATTGGAAGTGTTACTTCCCTTTGCTAACAATAAAATATCACAATTGTACACATATACTGAGTACAAAAAGTTTAGTCAGTAGGACTTTGTATGCTATTTTAATTTCTATAAATGGATTTTAAACAATATTTCAAAGGTGATGAATCCAAGAATCACCCACTGAAACGAGCAAGATTTCAAATTCGGAAATAAAATGTAATGTGTGCATAATGTGTATGGATAGAAATTATGAATACAAATTTGGAGTTAACAAATTGTCTATTGCATTTCTTGCTTTGATCGTTAAATAATATATATAGAATCACATAGAAATAAACCTTTCTCCGCTGGAGATCAACATAAAACCACCATAACTCATGTATGCAATATCGTTTCGACACAAATGCATGAGTACCTTTGCAATATATGTCAACAAACAGTGCATGTCAGTACAAACATTAGACTCAGTATGCTTTTGTTTGGACTAATTTGTCGAAAATATCCGCATTTCATGTCTTTTTCGGAGTGTCCACCGTTGAGTAGAAACATTCAACGTGCATTACGTTCATATGCATTGATACAGGCCAATGCCAATTAGCTACGGGCCTTTTGTCAGTTCAACAGAACATATCATTACAGATACATAATGCACATTCAATTGAAACCCTAAGCCCGGTACAGCACGGGGTTGCCCTTGGTCAAATCCCTGCCAGAGGGCCTATTAAAAGATAAAACAAATCCCCGCCCTTACCAGTGAAACATACTCCCGGTCGTATTTCCTATCTATTTAGATGCGGACTACACGTCCTGTTCTCATTCGACAGTACGGTGACATCCAAAGGTAAAAACCTGAGAATCATTATTGCTTAAACTCCTCAAATTTTCAACAAAAAACTCCCACCAATTACCGAGAAAAAATGAAAATGTATTTCCGTAACGAGCGAAAAAAGTCAAGAGTTGTAACCCTTTGACCACATAATAATAAATCGCTGGAAGCGATAAATTATTAATGGTCATTTGACCATATTTTTGACATCACAGAGACATATTTGCGCACACTTTCTTCTCACGAATTATGATAATTGATAGTGTTTTATAAATTTAGCTCATTAAATGTGATAGTAGAGAAAAATATGCTAGTTATAGGGAATACCTCTTTAAAAATATGCACAATGCCACATAAACGCAATTCAATATCGAAACTGGTGCAAACTTTGTCTCATAGTTTCTTTTTCAAATTTAAGGCATTTTTGTCAACAGGTACGTGATAAGTAAAGTATAGAACACGAGAGGTCTATCTGACTTGGACCACAGCTAAAAATGATAGTTTCTTAGATACAATATGCGCAGTAATCAACTACTTAATACTATGATTCATACTCGGTGCACACAAGATTCCCAAACCGTTTACATTAGTCATTTATGAAAATCCAATTTCTTTCTGTATCGTACATATTTTATAAATCTTTTTTAAAGCAAGTGTACATGCACGTGCTTTTAAAAACAAGTAGTGGAATTTGATTTACTTGATGAAACTACTACATGTAGTATGTTTTCGGAGTTTGGGGACGTAACCGCGGTAACGCAGATCAAGCATCTTCCATCCTGAGACCTTTTAGTCAAAGATCTGAACGAAAATCAAAGGTTTAAAGAAGCGCAACCTCATTCAGAACAGCGTATGTCGAAAGATACCAGAAAGCAACATTCTTGGACTTGTTCAGCATACGAGCAATATGTACAAGAGCGCAATTCTAAGGTATTACCAGGACTACTATTTCATATTTATTTCACACGTTTCGATAGTAATAGCGTGAAATATTTGTCTAAACGCGTAACGGATCTAATAGAGTGATTATGGTATTGGTCGATTGATTTTCAGGGGATTTTTCTGTGTTGAAAAATGTGTATTGATATGAAGTTTTGGTCATTCTACCAGACGATTTCAGTCAGTCAGGTCACGTCTTGTTTTAAGCTTGATACTGGACTCCAGAACAATGTTAACGCGCAGAAGCTTTACTATAACATTTTGCGATTATAATTCAACGTAAATTTAAAGCGTTTGATTAACGAACAGAAAGAAACATCCTTTGAGAGAGCATTCCGTCGACGAGAAGACAATTTGCACAAATGCAAACAACACGAGAATGATTCAATGATTCAACAAGGACTGCAAATATACCCGAATAACAGAGAAAGTCAGGTCATTGTTGACTGGAAGGCCCCATGGTGGGCTCCATGTTGTGTGTCACAGACAGAAAGTTCAGATAAGTAGCATTGATATTTATTGTAAAAGTAGTGCATATAATAGCACATGCTCGGTTCCAGTGGGTGAACTAGTTATTTAGATTAATTATTTTGTAAAAGAGAATATCAGTAGACTCAGTTCATGCTTAAAGCATTAGCTTGTGGTAATACATGTTACTGGTGTGTAAAGCATGAGTTTGTGGTGATACATGTTACTGGTGTGTAAAGCATTAGTTTGTGGTAACACATGTTACTGGTGTGTAAAGCATGAGTTTGTGGTAACACAGGTTACCGGTGTGTAAAGCATTAGCTTGTGGTAACACAGGTTACCGGTGTGTAAAGCATTAGCTTGTGGTGACACAGTTAACTGGTGTGTAAAGCATAAGCTTGTGGTGGCACAATTTACTGGTGTGTAAATCATAAGCTTGTGGTGACAGTTAACTGGTGTGTAAAGCATTAGCTTGTGGTGACACAGTTAACTGTTGTGTAAAGCATTAGCTTGTGGTGGCACAAGTTACTGGTGTGTAAAGCATTAGTGTGTGGTGATACAGGTTACTAGTGTGTAAAGCATTAGCTTGTGGTGACACAGCCGACTGGTGTGTAAAGCATTAGCTTGTGGTAACACGGGTTACAGGTGCGTACATCTTAGATGCAATAAGATACAATATGCAAAATGTTTGGTCATGGTTTGTCAGTCATCATTACATAAATGGCCTAAGAATGTTGATTTGAAAATCGTTATTAGATAATAATAATAAGACAACACATGGTAATGCAGTATGTGCAAGGTGATTCATAAAGCTAGATACCACCAACCGTAATGAATATAAACGGTATAATTCAGTGTGTGGTTTTTAAAGCTGTTTTGAAACTCAGTAAGTTGAGATACGTTTTATCATAAGGAGATTGCTTGTTGAATTTGATATTAATGATTGTAGCACTGTATCACTATGTTACATGACATCCGACTAAATTTTGTTAGTAGCTTTAATATTGCTGGTTTCAAAAGTTATAGAAATAGAATTAGAGGTCAAACTGCTAATTAAACGGTTTTTCAGTGCTGTCACATTCATATAACACTATTTACTTTTCGTTTACATGAGAAATAGAAAATATTGCTAGAAAGCAATTTCGGGCTATGAACAGGTTGCTTAAGTACTATTTTGGAATGTGCATGTTTAGTATAATTTTTTAAAGCGTTGTACCATTATATTATGATATTATTAGAACATTCGACTGACTTTAGTAGAAAAATGTTACATGTTGTTGGTTGGTTCAAAAATCTAGAATATTTGGCGACATTTTAAAGAGGTTGCTCTGTTTACGATACTGTTTCTGTACGCTGTCACAAAAATTAAATATGATTTTCATTTGGCTTTTAGCATGAGAATAATGTTGCAAGAAACTTTGTTATATATGCAGTATGTTCAGGATATGGACGGCACTTGGCCGAAGGTATAAATAAATGTCCAAAGACAATGACTAAGTCACATGGAATATCTGTAGCAAGTCAGTAACCGTTTTGTTCTGATTCCGTTCAGACAATTAGCTTACAAGTATGAATGGAATTACAAAAATGTGTAGTTCAAGGAGACAGCTGGTATGCAACGGTTCTGATAAATTGTATTTTTAAAGTGAACGTATATGCATAGTACAAACACAAAATTATGTGAAGAAAGTTTGTTATATATAACAAAAATATGATACTGTAAAATCATTTAATTTCGTTGGGACGAAATTTCGTGGTTTTGGTAAAAAGACAATTTCGTTGGGATTTGAATTCGTGGATTTTGCATTTTAGGAAATAAAACAAGGGTCAAAATCAATGTTCGTTGGGATTTAAGTTCGTGGTTGAGGTGAACCACGAAATCCACGAAATTAAATCCCCCACGAAAATTAATGATTTTACAGTATTCTGTTAGTCGGGCATTCGTCTTTGTGGACGCCAGTGGAGCTGGATTAGTAAAATATGCCAACGTCTCTGTTGACGCCAGTGGAGCTGGATTAGTAAAATATGCCAACGTCTCTGTTGACGCCAGTGGATTTGGGTTAGAAAAATAAGTAAACGGCTTTGTTGACGCAAGTGAACCTGGTTACGATAATTATAATGAAAAATGTTGATATGTTGTAGAAAAAACAGACTGAAAATGCTAGATCAACTCTGACAACTGATAGTTGGAAGCCTCATTTACATGATAGTCACATTTTATTGAAGATGGATGACATTTGTTCTGATAATAATACTGATATTTAAATATTAGGTGGTTGCCAAGGGGAGATAACTTTGAAACAAACTATATTAATGGTTGTCCCGATAGTGACGACTGGTTTATCATACATTCAGAATTTCAGGTTTTAGACATGAACTGGGATCCATACACAATGGACAGTTTTGCATATCATTACAATAGAAACTGCTCAAATTTAAATCCAGATACGTGAGCCTACATCGGCACCGCTTGTGTTGATGTATTTAAGAAAAGTTCATCAGGGTCAAATTATTGAATAGTTCCAGCTCCAAATCTGGCTTGGCGAGTATTATTATATAAAAATTATTGCTGACAAAATATGTACGTACTGTTTTAGTACCGCGCGGTACATCAGCATCATATTTGGCCATATTTTGTATTACAGTGGATATCCGGTTAAATTTATCACATATGTTGATTATTTAGACCCCGTAAAGTTAACAGAACGGGGCAAAGGTATAGTCAGAATTTGTAATGGTCGAACATTAAAGTTCGGCTTCCTAGCAGTACGTATCGAATAAACTACATGTATGTTATTCTTTTCTTCAGGCTAGAGTTTGCAGAAATGTACTGCTGAAGAATTTGAGATGACCGATGTTTTAGATAGGTCGTTTAGTACGTGGTTTCAACCAGAAAACGGCCGGATACCTAGTGAACTCGAGAACGAGAAGTATTGACGCTATTTCAAACAGTGGGGGCATTTCGTTATTTCATTGGACAGTCGTAACCAGTTATATCAATTTTGGTATGTCTTTAATTAGCTGAACTTATCGACAAGAAATCATAGGATAACGTCATTTCGTCGACAATGTACGGTCAAAATTGACATACAAGTATTCTATCAGGAATCTTCCAGATCCAACTGACAATTTATTTGTGAAAAAAGTTATTCTTAAACCTGTAAACAAAAATGACATTGTGTCCAGTCAAATGTTGATTGATTTGTGTGATATATATATGTCGACATCAATGATGTTTTTACTTTTTATCATCAGATATTTATGCTTGATTCTTTTGGTGGGTAATTCAGTTTTTTAAAGATATGATGGAATTAGAAACATTGGTTTCTTTGAATATTTCTTTGATATCAAGTTGCAAAGTTCTTGTTTTAGCATATTCATTCGTAATAGTAAAACTGACCAATACCGTATCGGTAATAAAGTCGTGGTGTCGAAGGTGTGTCTGTATGACCGTATATCATGCTTCAGTGCTATTTCATTTTTTTCGGAACAAACAGTGGAAAGTCTTGTTTAAAATTTGATTAGATCACGGGGCAAAGTAGTCTTTTATAATGATATAATACCTTAAGTTAAATTAAGGACCAGAGAATCTGAACTGTTTATGCTCAGATAAACGATCGGCGAGTTAAACACAAACTTACATTACTTGAGATACTGCGATGTTAGTGACGCAGGCACTTCGGTGTGAATGACCGGTGTCGGAAAAGACACGGTCGGTGGAAGAGCGAATACACTTCGGTGTGAATGACCGGTGTCGGAAAAGACACGGTCGGTGGAAGAGCGCAAATGGTTAAGATGGTTATGTTCCTTATTCTACAGAAAGTAGACTCGCTGTATTTGAATATTTTTGCGGTTTTGCAAAAGACTAGAGGTCAAAAGCGTGCATATGTTGCATTCGTAAGTCTTATGACGTCGTCGAGTACGGATTCGTATATCACATAGATAGATTTGTTTTCTGACAATACAACGTAGCTCAGCTCCAGCCCCTTCTTTTGTAAGTCTAAATGCAGTTCTGGCCAAGCAAATAGTGTTATTTGTTGTTATTGGATATTATTTGAGTGTAGCATAGACTATTTATTTCACGCGTTTCGATAGTAAAAGCGTGAAATATTTGTCTAAACGCGTAACGGATTCTTATAGAGTGATTATGGTATTGGTCGATTGATTTTCACGGGATTTTTCTGTGTTGAAAAATGTGTATTGATATGAAGTTTTGGTCATTCTACCAGACGATTTCAGTCAGTCAGGTCACGTCTTGTTTAATTTGATAACCCAATTAAATGGTGAAATGTATATATAGCTTGCAACATAATTAGTCGATGACGTACGATGAAAGCTCAAGTGGAAATTTCAGAGCACATGCATGCATAATCTTATTACAAATGTCGAGTTTTTGCACACGTTTCAGATTCATTTGTAAGCAAACTGAGTTTTGCAATATTGTTTTATATTATTGTTTGTGTTTGTGATGAGAATGAGGTCTAACATTCAGCGATCGACACCACATGTATTTATACATTTGTATGGGACAAACGGACACAGGTTTCCAGTGTTTTTCCTTATAAAAAAGGTTTTTATCTCTGGTTTTTCCTGGGCGAGTCGATTCGCAATTATTTTACGTCTGATTTATACTCATTAAAATAGAGATACATCACGTGATATATGGTTATCTAAATAACGCATATTTTGGGCATGTTATATTACTTGTATTACTGTATATGCCAAGTTACAACATCGTAATTGGGTAATGTCAGAAATAATGAAGCCAAGAATTACATGGAGTGAAAATTTTCAAAATGAAATGAGTCAATAATTTTTTGTTCCAAGCAAATGGATATTATTTGCAGTTTATGTACGATAATATCGTTTGTACGATAAACCTGCACGTTTTAAATTATTTACAATTTACTTTAAACTAATTCATAAAAAAATGCAAAATATCCGGAAATAATGTAATCAAATTAAGTACTTGATCAAAGCCAGTTATTATGTATTTATGGTGTATTTTGTCTAAAATAGTATTAAGGTTCCTAAAAATATCATTTTTACATCGATTTAAGTTATTGTTTGAGAAAAAAATGAAGTTTTGTGTCTTTCATGACCCTGATATTTTGGTTATACTCACAAACTTTTTCTCAGAAGACACATTTTTTACACAAAATTAATAATTACTTGTAACAACCTTTGTTGATGATAACTGAACAGGTATTGAAATTTTCTAAATACTGCTAGTTTTCAAAAGAAAATGAGAGCGAGTCAAATTTAATCTTAAGATTTATAAAAAATGTTACACTCATGACACAATAAAGTTGAACTTTTCGAAAACTTATATGAACACTGTCATTGACCATTGTTTTGTTGTTAAACATCATTACAAATATTAAATAAGTATACGAATCGATTAACATAGCCAAATTGTTATTTTATAACAAATAACAAACTTAAAATTGTGCAGTTCATTATTTCAAATTACCAGGGTAACAATTACATACATTTTTGTATATGATATAAATAAATAATTGGATGTAACCTTAACGTTCTTTCCTACATGTATTGGCAGCTTTTAAACTGATTTTAAATATCCAATGTTAAAAATAATTTAACTACATGTATTTATAAACTTTGAAATTTACTTTGTAAGCATGTAACTGGTACACTCATGACACTTCAAATATAAAAAATGCAAAAATGATATTTTTGGAATGCTTTGCAAACCAAACATGTAAAAGCATCATTAGTAATCAAACATTTTAATTTGATTTCCGACATTTTGTACTGGAATCTTTACATGCATAATATGTCAAAATATAATATATGCCCAATCTAAATATTGTTGGCATTTAACCATATTTTGATAAGAACAAAGTATTGATGCATGCATATTTTAATGCAAAGCTCATTAGAACGAGCACTTAACATTGTAGAATGTGTTCATATGCTTAGCGTGAGTTAAAATGTCTAGCAAAATACTTTATGTAATTATGACTGTTTCATTCTAACTTTTTAACTTGAGTTTATTGTATATTTAGTATTCTTACCAAAGTTCTAGTTTATTGCATTTATACCATAAGTTGTGTTTTGTCAACACCAATTCATTTTGTGGAGTCATAAATTGCCTACCAGATAGGTCATAAATTGCAGTTGTGATGTCATCTGTGACACGATGTCATCAACACTTTAAAAACACTTGTGTGACCGTTGGGTTCTGGGTCAAAATATATTGGTAGATGCAGTAACCTTTATGGCTTGGTTTTTATTATGCAGTTATAGTTTTGTATGTAAAGTTCCTTTATAGTATTTCAAAGACAGTGCCACTTTAAATTAACGTGGTTAAAATGGTGTTGATAGTTTTTACAGATGCCTGTTATGTGCTAGTGTATTAGAAAGTGTGACTTGTTTGGTTGATGTTGATGGTATTATAGTTATCCAGGCATGCATTCACCAATTTGGCTATTGGTGATCCACTTGCTGATAAAATTAAAATGAATATTTTGTTATTGGTTCTGGTACATTGTCAGGGTTGGCACATTCACAGAAAAGTATGGTTTCTATTTTATGCCCCCATCTTTGATGAGGGTTTATAAATGTACTGCTTTGCTCATGTCTGAATGTCTGTCTCTCTGTCTGTCTCTAACTGTATGTCCGCAATAGTTCAAATGGTTTCCGTTCAAATACCCAAGACTGATTTGACCTAGGATATTCAAACTTTCCATGGGTGTTGGCTAGCAACACTAAATGACTCCTATACATTTGAGGTCAGTAGGTCAAAGGTCAAGGTCTAATAGACCTATGCCATATTTAGACCAAGTGTTTTGTTCAATAACTCAAGAACGCTTTGTTCTAGAATCATTAAACTTTACAGTTTGGTCAGAAAGAGGATGCTCCCTATGTATTGTGAGGCCAGTAGATCAAAGTCATTGTGACATTTACCATTTGAGACTATCAGGCTGCCATGGGGCATACCTGTAGGAGTTTTTTATACATCTCTTCCATTGGAAAATCTGGTCAACAAATCCATTAAGGAAAACATTATACAATTTCAAAATTGGGCAAAAATCAGGGAATTGTCAGGTTTTTTAATCAAAATTCAAAGCACGTGATTATGTTTTAATGGTAGCTTCTTCTCATGCCTTTATAGAATAGATATTGCTTCAAGATACTGTTAGCAACATGTATGAATTGTAAGATACATTCTACATACCAATAATGAGTTTTGCAATGAAGGTACGATCGTAAGACGAGGTCGAATGTCATATTTTCAAGTGTATCTAAGCTGCGAACAACTTGAATAGTCAGGAGAAATCCCTTTTCGGTCGGAGAAAAATCACGGAATCATCGGTGAACTTCATTGCCTGTTATCTTTAAATTAAAGTTTGGATTTGTTATTTACGGTTGTGTTGTATATAGACGTTAAATTGTTAGCGAATACTGAATAAGTAATTAGATTTGGTCCATGGAAGCAGTGTTACACTTTCATATCTATAGAAGTTTGTCCATTGGTGATATTTTGACTTTTGAATAGCGGAAAGAGTATATCTTTCTTCAACCGTCCTGTTGAAGTTAAATGTTAAAATTTGCAGCCTTAAACAAGTTTAAATTTTAGCAAACACAGAAATTATAAAACAATGTCATGAGTGTAACACTTATGGATAGACTTAGAAATGACATCATGACAGAGAAAAAGTGTACAACTTTCAGTTTCCATGTGCGTTTTTATGTACACTGAACAACATTTTACCAATCCAGTTACAACAATAGGAAATCTTTTTTTAAAAATCTCATTTTTTCTCAGTTGTTTGTTGTGATAATGGGCATTTTTATTTTAAAGTGCCAAATAAAATAAATATATATCACTTAAGCATGATTTTATCATGAATTAATTAAATTCCCATACCTCGCCTGATAAAAAATGCAGAACATCCAATGCTAATCGAAAAAGTATAAACGGTAGAAAGGAATAAAGAAACAACACACAACTTCAAATTCAGCGTTTCACTCATGACATAACCAAAGACCATGTTAGAAAAATATATACTGGGTAAAAGCATGAATAATTGTTACTGATAGCATCTCTGTGATACAAACTACAATGTCAGGAAGCTGAAAGTTGTATAAAGAGTTGTCTGATTTCAACATAGTATGATAAACTCAAAATGTTACACTCATGACACGTTCATGTACAATTATGTTATAAGTCCCCTACTCGACAACGACAGTCCAACATAAAAAATATTAACGTTTCTATATAGAAGATACATCAAAGACAATGTTTGAAACATGCAAAGGATTAACTTGAACATATATTAGAAGAAATTGTGATATTAGTAAAAATGCAAGGCAAAATTTAGGTGTTTTTCCCGAAGCAGCAACTTTATAATCATATCGCTTAAATCCTATTTATTACTATCTGAACATGGAAATGGATATGTAGTAAAAGCCAACATATTCCACAATGCAAAACAATTGCAATTTTCATGATTCATGACCTTGAATTTTCTTAGTAAGTATTACGAAACAAGATTTTTAGAAAATGTCACGGAAATTTGTTACACTCATGACATATTTTACCTCCATTTTTGTCATAACTTTTTTTGTACTCATTCAAATTTCATAAAACTTGGCAATTTTCTTCACATTTACTAAGTGAATCTTGTGGACATATTTATAAGGAAATTTAAGAGTATATGTTGATTGGGGAATGGTTGAAAGGTAAAGCTTCATTATTTCTGACATTACCCAATTTCACATTACATTACGTATACATGACATTCATGCTCTGCCTTTCGCATACTAGCTGACTGAATAAACGCAGGTCTGGCCAAGCAAATAGTGTTATTTGTTGTTATTTGATATTATTTGAGTGTAGCATAGACTTATTTAATATACAGGGTATCCGTCTACATGAGAACAATTTTGACGAACAAGCAATAATGGCACACAGTCGGCACAGAAGCACTGCTGCGTATGATTATAAACAGCTGTTAGAGGCAATGCAGTGTAACTTATCATCCAAACTATAAACGCCATCGAAGACGCCTCCATTGCTCCAGCCTATAGCTAAACTAGTCCTCTCGGCAACGGTTATCAAGACCGAGTCTGTTGGTTTGCCAGACCCAAATGCTATTGTGATAGAAGTACCTGACTGTAGATCTGCTATAATTGTTTTTCAAAGGCGTCATAGAGATGTCGATTACACTGTAAAATCACCAGTCAAAACATTTGTGTAAGCAGAAAACTCTTATGTTATAACTGAATAGTTCACTAATGAACAATGAATTAATTTTTTAGATATAATTAACTGCTTAAATAGTATTTAAGTGCATGTATATGAGCCGTTCTTCAGGAAAACCGGGCTTATCGACATAACAATAGTAATTATTTAATAATGTTTAGAAATAGGTTTAAAATGAGATAAAAAGTCATGTTCACCGATTTAATTGTAAGTAACTATATCAAAGTACCAGCTTAAAGATTTAAATTTTCTGGTATATTATAATAAAATTACTTCCGTCGTTGCTATGGTGACCAATTTCCGAAAACTATCCGAATTGAGAAAAACAAGGGCAGTGTGGCCATACCACGTGACCGTGACATCACAAACGGCTATAAACCCAAGTAATTTTTTGATAATAAACCGTCGACTCGTAAAGGAAAACAGGCGTAAGTATTTTATTTCTTCATCGATTTCTATGACATATAGCCCATGCTAAGCGCAGAGTGATAAGCTTTCAACAAAATATAGTGACTCTATCCGTAGTTGGGCCGTTTTTGCAAACATTCGGTGAAACCTTTGCTTCAGCTTGTTTCAAAGCGGACTACTTTGCCAAGCCGTTCTGTTTTTTCTTGTATTATCTGCTTTATCGTGCCTGAAAACTGATGTTAAAACCAATCGGTAACACCGGAGGCTATTTCGCATCAAATAAGATACATATTGTCACAATGCATGGCGGAAATCTTACATTTCCCTTTGATTTCTATTTCTGGCTACAATTGCAAGACTAAATTACCGGCTACAGTTGCAAGCTGTTTTCAGAATTCGCTACAATGCAAATCAAATACCATCCAGTATGTGTCAATGATGCTTTACAATGTTATTTATTTAGTTGTGTTTCATTTGTTACTGTTACAGAACAAAACACGCTGGTACACTACACTAAGTAGCAATAGTTTACAGAATATACATGTAGGCTGGTTGTGCTGATTTTCTTTGGTTATATATAACATGCTATAATTATTCAAACAAACGTAATAACAGTTGCCCTTTTTGGCAAATGAATAACGCGAAAATGGAAATCGCTCTTATGCTACGACAACAATGCTCGTACGATGTCCGTACGGATTTACCAACCTGTACGAGTAGGCTACGAATCCAAAATATTTCAAATCCTAACGGTATTTGTAGGTTCTTAGCTTCTGGTCACAGCTCGTACGGACCTCGTACGGATAAAAGAGAATGCCTCGTACGAGGTCCGTACGGACATCGTAATCTTCGTACGGAGATCGTACGGGACTCGTACGGAGATCGTACGGGGCTCACACGGTACTCGTAGGTCAAACGAAGCTCGTAAGTCACTCGTACGATGTCCGTATGGTGTCCGTACGGTGTCGGTTACGATGCTCGTACGATGATCGTACGAGGTCCGAGCGACAATAATAAAATTCTTCGGCATTCTTCAACTTTTCCAGGTCACATTAATCGTACGAGCTCCGTGCGGGTCGAAATTTATCAATGCCGTACGGAGTCCGTACGGGGTCCGTGCGGACATCTTAAACTCGTACGATCATCGTACGGATTTTTGTAACTCGTAGAGGACCCGGGAGCTCGGTGAAAAGTTTTCAACGAGCTCCCGAGTTGTCTACGATCTCGTAGGTATAATTGAAGTAGGGAACTCACAAGGAAGCTGGCATCACCTGTTTTAGTTATTATTATATGTAGGACGATTATAGAATGATGGAATTTTCATGCCATGTTTATAAATGCAAGGAAAAATGTTTAATTACTTCTTGACAGACCTTGAACGATCAGGGCTATATATAATTTGCTAGTATGTCAAGAAATAATTTCTCTAAAAGTTAATTATAGTTTCGACATGCAGTATTTGATAGTTTTTAAGATATAACAGGATTATACGGTATTCTGGGGCAACCCATGTATATATAATTTATTATTATACACTTGGAGACTTTTTTAACGCAACACTTTTACAACTCGAGTATCTCAGTTATGAGTAACGATATTGATTTGAAATTGCACATGTAGTCATTTGACTACATTCTGTGCAAACTAATGATAACAGCATTCATCTGTGACAATAGGACGCTTTAGCACGTGGTGTAGCAATGGATTCATTTTTAGCACGAGGAAATCGAGAAACACGATATGATTAAACTTTTGTTTTTATTTCATCATTCTAGATTGGATCTTACACCAAGAAAACATAAAATTAATTTTAAAAACATCATGGCTCGTATGAATATTCACTAGCACAACCGCGCAATTGGCATGTTACAGGCCAGTCAGACATTAAGACGTGTAAGTTTATGCATTTTATAAATACTTTATAAAATATATAATGTTACATTCCATATCATTATATGCATCATACCTGTACTAGATATACATGTAACTAATTAAGAACGTATGTATGTTTAATTTAGAAAGTAACAATCGGTTGTTGTTTTTTAGGTAGCACATGTCTTTGGCCGACATGTACCATCCACAGCCCCCTTACGCTGCGAGATTTGGAACACGCCCTTGTGCAAGAGTGGCGAAACATCATCCCTCAACGTTTCATTCTAAACTATGTGGTTTTAGCCACTCGAACTTGTGATACTCAGTGACTTTTCACATTAATAATAATTTATGTTGTACGATTTTGCGAATTTGATCAATTTCTATCAAATTTACAGGAAGTATTAGATATGTGTTTAATTATTCTTAGTCCAAATTTCAACAAAATCCATTCACCAATAATGGAGCTATATCGAGTTGAAGAGGTGTTGCGTTAGAAAAGTCCCCAAGTGTATATATATATAGAGAGAGATTTTTTTATAGTATATTGAGTATATGCATTGAAGTACATGTATTACATGTATATTGCACATTTGCCATTTACTAAAAGATAAAAAGAACACATACACGCAGATGCATAGACAACATGCATGTGTACATATAAGATATGTGCACGCGAAACACGGATATGTCAATTCATTTTACATTGAGCTTGGGCGGGTCCAAGTTTGGTGAGGTGGGGTCCGAGCTTCCGGAATTATTGAAAAATAGGGCCATCGTACATTAAGAGATGAGTACGTCTTTGGTAATGTTCTTGTGTGTACAAACATTAGCTGGTCGAACCGAGCAAAATAACTGGTTGGATATCTTCATACTTTACTATGATCGGTCGGCGTACATTTTTGGTAATTTGACTGACGCCGAACTTTGTCAGGCTGTAGATCGGTGGTTTTGTGCAGCATCGAGTGATGTCGGCCAGGGTAATTTAAAGTATCTTTAAAAATAATTATACGTTGCTACTAATTGGTCGGTGTCTGCGCGATCATCAATAAACTTCGGGTACATATCGGATACACGGGCGGACGGAAGAGACAGAATGTTAAATAGAATCCGCGAACCCTAACCTTTTCGAATATACAACTTGGTTCTCTAACGTTTTAGCTGTAGACCACCTCTGGGTTTACAAACTATTCCATTTCTAGTTGGATGGAAACGATGAAAGGATTTCCGAATGACCATGTGTCCAGGACGAGATTAAAACCTTGTATGGACTTGTCAATCCGTAGTCTAGAGCATTATCCGCGCGACCACAGTGTAACAGAGTGTCACACGAATGGTTAATTATACCAAATGTTAAAATACTTGTTGAGTCATATTGAGTCTTCTTAAAATCATTCAAATACTTCTTTCCAAAGCAAGTAGCGTCATTATTATAATATAATAGTAATACCTTTATTTTAAGAGGCAACCCGACTGGGAAAGTACAGTCTTCCCTGTAGGCTTCTGCTCGTACCTGGCCATACAAACAATGACACATAAAGTTACTGCGTGCCGAACTTGCCATATTGGGTGGCCCGACTTGTCCCATCACGGATAAATCAGGCCACCTACTCTAGACCTACACGCACTAGTAATCTGTTGGCCCCCTGAAATTCGTTCTGGATATGCTAACAAATCATTCTTTCCCTCAGCTTCAACCAAAACCAAACATATGCAATAAATACCAAAGGCCGAATGAGTTAAGTACACTTAACATATTTCTCAATTGTTATGTACAAAAATATATGAGTTAAAAAGTGACCAATTAGAAATTTTGCTGAGTGTATATCTATTTATTGTACAACTTCGTGGATAACTGCAAATAATTCCAGCGAATACCTTTAGAGAAGCCGTCCACGAGGGCATCGAATGGTTCCCGAACCTGAAATTTCGACCAACAAAGGAAAGAACCGGTCAACCAGAACGAGCACACCATAGATGACACCTTTTCGTTCTTGTTCTTAAAATATAAAGTTTAGGCAACTGATGACAATATAGTAGCTTGGCATCGTTTAACCTTTCGACATTCTATCGGCATAGATTCGCAAACCCTTCCACATAGTTTGCATTGTAACTGGCGCCTTTCCGTCCGATCGGGAAACATCCTGAACCTTCGACATTCAGGCGCGATACCTTCGACTACTTAGGATAGGTATCGCCAATTGTACAGCAACAATTCGTACACCGATCCGCGGATATTTCCCGAGCGAACACGGTGACAAAGCTTTGCACGTATTTATCGATAAATGCTCCCGAAGGGTTCCCAAAACGAGCGACATTCGCACTTTTTTGTCGATAAATGAATCCGAAGGGTTCCCGAACGAGCGACATACGCACTTTTTTGTCGATAAATTAATCCGAAGGGCTCCCAAAACGAGCGACATTCGCACTTTTTTTGTAGATAAATGCTCCCGAAGGGTTCCCGAAACGAGCGACATTCGCCCCTTTTTTGTCGATAAATGAATCCCCGAAGGGCTCCCGAAACGAGCAAATTTTATTTGACATTCCTTCCTCATAGTATCGGTGTAATAATATACGTTTATGATGTATATTTCACCTAGTCAAACAATATCGACTTAGTACTATATATATCGTACTTTATACGTTTATGGTGTTTATTTCACCTAGTCAAACAATCTCGACTTAGTACTATATATATCGTACTTTAAGAAGCTAGAAAATAGAAATTTAGAGGAAGCTACCAGAAGACCGCCTCTCGTCTTATATCTCACCATATCTTTTATAACGCATGATGCATTTTGGTCCAACAATTCACTCGTAGTTTGAATTCACAAAAGAAAGATAGTTTTAAATCGTTGAACTTATTTTATTTCGGATTGTTGCAAAGCGAAATGCCATTTGTGTTCTTTGTGTACCAAGGAGTTCAAATACAAGAGGAACCTGAGAACACATTCATCCTATAATGGATATTTCATTGTCGGTGAAAATTCTGTATCGTGGAACTTCTGTCGCTTACCAAGCATCTGTTCGGGATTTAGTTTTGTGATGATTTTAGATAGAATATATAAGGCTGTTGTCCTGTCATCACTGAAAAATAATAAAGTAAAATTGATTAGTTTTCCGTCAAAAGGGTTATATTTAAAAGTGATTTCTTATTGGAAAATATGTTTTTGTTCCCTTGTATTATTAAGTGAATGTGTGAATGATCTTTAATTCGTAACAATTGTACGATAATCAGTGCGACAATAAACGCTATCAATACCAGGCATAATTTTGCTAAAGGCTTTTGATCCATTGGTCGACTGAACCCAAATGATACTTATTGGACACGTGAAAGCTATGTTAAATCAATAAATATCATATAGCAATAAAGTAAATGTACGTACGAAAAATTGACAATGTAGTTTTTTTAATTGTAAATTAAGTTTTCACACATGATCGGTAACAAAGCTTTGCATTGTAGCGAATTCTGAAAACAGCTTGCAACTGTAGCCGGTAATTTAGTCTTGCAATTGTAGCCAGAAATAGAAATCAAAGGGAAATGTAAGATTTCCGCCATGCATTGTGACAATATGTATCTTAATTGATGTGAAATAGCCTCCGGTGTTACCGATTGGTTATAACATCAGTCTTCAGGTACGATAAAGCAGATAATACAAGAAAAAGCAGAACGGCTTGGCAAAGTAGTCCGCTTTCAAACAAGCTGAAGCAAAGGTTTCGCCGAATGTTTGCAAAAATGGCCCAGCTACGGATAGAGTCACTATATTTTGTTGAAAGCTTATCACTCTCCGCTAAGCATGGGCTATATGCCATAGAAATCGATGAAGAAATAAAATACTTACGCCTGTTTTCCTTTCCGAGTCGACGGTTTATTATCAAAAAATTACTTGGGTTTATAGCCGTTTGTGATGTCATGGTCACGTGGTATGGCCACACTGAAGGGGTTAGTGCTTAAAAATAGCAGCTACTTTTCCTTTAAGCAAACACTCACAATTTTGTCGTGTTTTATTACAATCAGAATATTATTCTAAAATGTGACAAAAATTTGAAAAGTTTACGTTAATAATTCATCAGATACTGGGTTTATGAAATGATGGTTAACGTTACGTCAAATAACGCTCGAATGACGTTTGCAACGTCACTCAAAAACTTGGCGGCAGTGGTTAGTTTCAAAAGTCTATGTATAGTCGATTCAAAGATCTCTGTCACAATCGCGTAAACAAACATTCAACCAGGTCGATTATTACAGGTGTGTCAAGATTAAATTATACCATCGATAATACACGTAAATGATTTAAAATCTTATGGTCCTATAGCATAGTGGTTATACTAACTGCAATTTGCTATTCAGAAATAGAACAGTAAGGCGGTTTTGACAGACATCTTTGAATCGACAATAATAATTCGTTCAAATTTTCAGAAAGTGTTCATAAGAGTCTCATCTTTCTAACGATTTATTATCATGATTTTCGTAATTTTGTCAATAAACCCGGTTTTCCCGGAGAACGGCTCATATGTTTATAATCATTACTGTTGTAATTCTTTCTGCTTCAGCGATAAATTATTCTGTATTTTAATGATACTTTACTCTAGTTACACAAAATATAGATATATAGTTACATAACATTTTAAGTCATTGAAGACGCCGCTACATCCTCTTTAAACTCTATGTTTGATGTTTGTATTGGATATATGCATGTATAGTGATTGTTAATGTTAATTGTTATTGTTACAATCGCACTTGTCGATGGATTGTGTTTGACGTCGCGTCGCAAGTTGGAGCTATTTTCAATTTCGCGTAATTTATTTGCCAAATGGTGAAAATGTAATTATGTTTGTTTCAATAAATATAATATGTCATATATCAATCGAACGAAGAAAATCAGCACAATCGACCTGAATGTATATGTTTTGAGTTTTATTACAAAATCCCGCACTTTCAGGGTTCGAAATAACCAAAATACGGTGAAATATCACCGTAGAGATGTAACATCCAATCTCGTGGGGCTTGAGAAAAATGTGTGGAGAGCAAAACCATACGCAAAATTTGTATATTTTTTTGCGCAAAAATGATTCTTAAACGTTAAAAGTTGATGCCATTAACGTAAAAGAAAGTGACATCATCATAAAGTCAAACATTTTGATTCTGTGTTCGGGAACAGTTGTGTAGAGATTTCAAAATTACGGGGAAATAAGTTGTTATTACACTGATAAAATTGTTCTGCAATATTTAATTTTTATAATTTCTCTTTGAAATTTCCTATAAAAAATACGTTTTTCATATATTATTAAATACGGTATTCATTTTAAATTTTGATTCAAGAGATCAAAAATAATTTCAAATTTTCTTTGTCGCCATAAAATGTCCCACCCTGTGCTTAAAACTAAAAACTGAATTGAACATGAAATTCGATTTGATCGAACGTGAAAATTTCTGTAAAACATTACACGTCACTGAAATGAAAAATACGTTTTTTCCACGCTGTTGAATAGTATATTGTTTATCAAAATCGTTCAATATACTGTGAAGTTATTAGTATTTTTGAATGTCGACACAAAATGTCCCACCAGCCAAATTACGTACTAAGTAACGTCAAAATATCTTAGTGTTTATGTTGTAGCTTCGATAATTCAATGCAAAATGAAATCGAAATTTTAACGATTGGTTTGGAAATGTTTTTTTATATACTAGGAAATGTATAAAGTACTTTATTCATAAATGGATTTGCATTTTGTGTTCATTTGGGTTACACCAAGCATGTCAACAGTACAAAGAGCAAAATGATAAATGCACACATTACAGCATATGGTTAATTACAAGTTATTTTGCCTAAATCTAAGTTCTGTAATTCCTAAGGATGCTGAATATACCCCTTTACACATAGGTTACACAACTTATGTGTTTATGGTTGTTGTACGCCCATGATTTAGTTATTCTGTCAATTGTACGCCTTTTGTCCGTCATATTTAGCTAAAATAACGGCGTTTTTGACGTTACGCAAAATAGCTCCAACTTGTGACGCGACGTCTTTACAATAAAGTTATAAATTCCTGACTAATGGATTTTTTGCTTGGCCTAAATAGTATTGGATAAATCAATGTAAGTTTATATAGCTAGTTTGCGATAGAAAAAAATCGTGTTTTTTTTAAAGATTTCTGAAAATCTATTCATCAGATTTTGGTAAAAAATTGAACATAACTATAATAACTTCCTACCTACTCCCATTTTGAATTTCATAATTATTATTTAGTATTTAAGAGACATTTATTATTGATTACATATTGATCTTTACATGCGTATTTACAGTTTAATGCAGGGAGGTAAAATGGTATTCCATTGATGATTTACAATCAAATTATTTTACCGTTACAACCCATGATCGGCAGGTTTGAGATTGCTGTTATAAAGACAAGACTTTGGAGGCCCGTGTGATTCGGTTTATTTAGGTTGTCGCTTGTAAACAACGTACAGCAATAACATGCTGTTCGTCGTATTGACAGACGGGCCTCGCATGTTTAAGTTGAGTAGATTGCAAAAACGTAAATATACCGTTATGTGTATCACGTGACCGTAAAATTGGCTGTTGCAAGTATCAAGTCTTCTAACTTGATTTTTCATGCAAAACTAAAAATATGTTATAGCTTGACCAATTTGACACGTGCCTGACCTATCGATTAGCATAATTTAACAGTTGATATGTTTTCTACGTTTACAATACCGAGTGTATGTTTTTATAATCGGGGAATATCACGAAGACGCTCGAGATGCAATACAAACACAAATCTGAAAAACCGATAATGCACGATTTGCTTGCGAAAATTGATATAATCAAAGCGAGAACCTTGTAATACTGAGTTTTAGTTGATGGTGATTTTAAATAGCAAAATACAGAAATTTGACATCCACGATTTTTTATTGACACATTGATTAATTTTTTTATTAACAAACATGGCATTAGATCTAAACTATATCGTCGACTCGTTCTAACAGTGTCCAATGTCCTTTTTTTTTAAATTAGATTATTTCGCAAATCACCTTGTATTGCATTGCTCAATGTCCTGACAAAGTTTTACTTCACAAAATTGAGTGCAACATGGTTTTTGACAGTCATACATTGCTGAATGTCCTGGAGATTGCTTATTCTGTTAGCTAACAATTAATTGACCAATCGCTATTCTTTATCTTGTCACATGCTTAACAGAACGAGTTCTCCGTGGCAGTCGCTCTTAAATGATCCAATCTCCAGATTAGCCAATGAAACGACGTTTCCGGCAGCCATTGTGGATAACAGACGTGAATTATAAATAAAACGTAAACTAAAATAGTTTGTTGAAGAATCTACATTAGCAGTGTAAGTTGATATTTACATTATCAACACTTATTAAAGTATATGTTTATACCATTCTTTATGGTTGAAAAACCTACTTTAATTGCAAACTGCATGTTTGCATAACTAACCATTGTTTCGGATAGTCTGTCCCGGACACTAATAGTTTATTGTTCAGGTTAAACGCCTGTTTCGCATCCAGCTGTCGGCACTTTACGACGGCCGATTCCCCTAAACCCTGTACTGTAAAATAATCAGTGCTAACTTATCCTACCATGAGGAACCCGCAACTTCGCACGTGGAAGAACAAAACAATGATGGAAGGGACCGGGAATTAAACATTACAAATCATTGATTACAGAGGCAGCTCCGTATTCCTATTACGTTAACAGTGATAACATTCAATTTTTGAACTTGTCTATTGCATTGTACATGCTCATGACAATACAATTTCTTTCTGATAATTATCCTTATATTTTGCATTTCATTTATTTTAGATGCATGCCAATTATACTTCCTGACAAAATACTGATTCAGATAGTGTTGACTAATGGACTTAAGCAATGTAAGTTGACATTTTCAGTATCAAAATTTAGTATTATTTATATGGATGAAATGCCTACTTCTCCCGGAACCTGCATTTATGTTAAACAAACCAATGTTTCGGATATTCTGTTCCGGACATACATCGTTAATTGTTCATTTGGATTTAACGATTGCTTCTCAATCAGTAACAAGCCATGTACGATGGCTGATTTGCCTAAACATACATTTTACCATAGACTGAATCATAATCAGAGCTAAATGAACATGTGAACGTATGTTACATTGTACAATCGTCCTTCATAGCAATGCAATTTATTTTTGAATATCATCTTCACCTTCTGCATAATTATAATGGCTGAGTTTATGCATTTTATTTATTTCAGGTGCAGGCTCATTTTACTCCCTGACATAATAATCATACAAGTTCTGAAAAATATAAAGCTGCAATATTTGTTAACAACAGTGAACAGAACATGTAAAAGATTAAAAGGTATTATTGATACTGCTTCAGTCTTGTGGAATGAGGTGGAGTTTGACAACCCTTTGTCATTGGATACTAAAGCACTCGATACAATACTGGGTCATTCACGCCAATTAGAAAAATTCTTGTTGCCACCTGGATCTTAATTATCAGAATTAGACTCAATGTTCACAAGACACATCCAATATTCCGTGAAATTATACTGGTTGAATTTGACCCAACTACCAATATCAACATTGTGCTTTTTACAGTTTACTCCCAATATCGAAATACTTAACAT
The DNA here is from genome assembly GCA_963678985.1 of Spisula subtruncata. Classification (NCBI taxonomy): domain Eukaryota; kingdom Metazoa; phylum Mollusca; class Bivalvia; order Venerida; family Mactridae; genus Spisula; species Spisula subtruncata. The sequence goes on from OY787661.1 coordinate 26,772,395, forward strand.
TTCTGAGTGTTATAATTTAGTCGACGACGACTTTGAGGCTGTAAAATCACGGTGGTGAATCACGTGGTTTCAATGGTAGGAGCCACCACAAAAATGGGGGCCAAATAGCGTCGACTTAACCCATATTTTGAGGTAAATATATAACATCGAGACTCGTTTATTCATGGACACCCCAGCCAGCACGCAATGGCTTTTCCACTGAATCTTTTGGTACCCTATTTTTCACGATTGATCCCGTAGTTTCCTCAAACACAACGATATTGTTCCGTAAATAACAAAACACTAGCGGGGTAGACCTCATGATAATGACGATTTTGACCATATTATGACCATATCTCCTTTATAGCATCCGTATTTCAAGCGATTCCAATGTGCGAACATTTCGCCAACATGTTCCAACACTATAACCACCAGAATAAAAGTATCATGAATTTTGGTTTACTGAAAAATTTAACAGTCAATTTGCATGAAAGATAGGATCCACGCTATGGGTAGGACGCACGATTGAACCTGAGCAGAGCGCATCCATCATTGCGGTCGGTAGTTTTCTACGGTTCTATCGATCGGAATATGCGGAACGGACACATAATGTTCATTTATATAAGTATGGTATTAGTCGACAGCTTTCTTCGCTTCTATCGATTGCATGGAACGCTTACCGATCAGGTCACTTAGTTGACTGTAACGGTGACATGACGGCCTACTCGATATGTACTAATTAATCTACAAACAAGTCAGATTATAATTAATATATCTAATTAGGTATTACACGAAGAATTTAATAACGATGCGGACTAGACAAATAGCAAGAACATTCATATATGTGGAATTGAACAGCTAGTCCAGTCGTAATTTATCGTTTGAGATATATCAATGTTCGCTGTGAGATATTTGGTAATATTTCATTATAATTGAAATATTATATTATATATTTATGGTACAATTATTTTAACCAAATTGTCTTTGCATTGCCACTGGACGGCTAAAAGTGGGAATATGGGAAGTTATAATTCTGTAATGGTGGAATGTTGTGGAAAGCAGCAGCTGCTAGCTGTGCTATGTAGTTTGCTATAACTGACGCCTTGAATTCAGTCTTTTCTCTTTTAGCAACTTTTACCACTCGGAATCCAGGATTTAAAGAGTCTACTTTTCAACCAATAAGAACTCATGAATAGTTACAAAGGGCGACACAATTTCACATCTCTTAAAGCCAACACTTCTTTGCGACAGTTTTTAAACAATATTGGCAGTAATAAAATATAGATAAACTATTTATATATTTATAAGACATGACGTCCACTAGGACCCCGAAGGGTTCTCGAAGCAGAAATTCACCAGATCGAGATTGTTCGGCATGCCATCGCGATGTTATGGAATCATTCCGTATAATTCCGCAACGCCTCTGGTACCCTTCGGGACAGAAAATCTTCGTTTTAAAGTTTAAAAAAATGGACAACGAAGGTCTGGCTTGGAGTTTCAGTAAACCATCGGCATTCACTCCGCATCTTCGGGACGTCTTCTGTGAGGTTTCGTATTCATTAGCCATCCCGAATGGTTCTAGATGGAAAGCCGAATCGATGCCGAACGCTCCCCGAAAACGGCGAAGTGCTGAGTTTAACACAAGGAAACTATGCCGATCATGTTATGAACTTGACTGTGTGGTGCAGTGGTACAGTGGTTATCGCTTTCAGCCGACTATTTTTTATTTCCAGTGTAAGTTCGAACCCACTAACGAACAGTTTCTTTTTATTTAATAAACTTATATACTGAGCCAAAGTTCTAACTAGACCCCATATCTATTATGGTATATTTTTGTTGGTAATCGAAACATGCGAAAATAAATTATATGATGTGAAAAACAAATCATTTTCCCACAACAAGATTAATCATTCAATAACAGAACATGTTGGCTCATCACAAAACACATTCTTTTACAACTTGACCCTCTAAGTTAAAAGTCACACTGTTCCAAAAGCGCGTATATCCGCCATTTCATCGAGTGATTTCTGAGCAACGTCTAAGCCTGGTTCGGATGTAAAATCGAATGTACCCCTGTTCAATGACAGACCGTGTCCTAAAGATGAATTGCTGCAATTCTTGAAGATTTTTAGGGGCGACCGGAAGTCGTCTGATGCATCAATCAAACTCTAGCCAGAAGTGGTTTATATGGGGATTTGTAACCCAACTAACCCCTTTAACATGATTACGTGCTAGGAAATTCTTAATTGTGGCAGTTGTGTGACTAGTAGCCCCATCATGTATGAGGGATAAACAACCACACATCATCATTTTGGGAATTGACGTCCGAGATATTGCTATATTCAGCCTCCTGACGTCAATGACGTTTTGGTTGAAAACGAATACGTAAGTGCCATAACACAAAACTTCAACCCTCTATAAGCGTATTTTTCACGGGGCCGAGGTCATCGGGGCTCATCCACTTCACTTCCGGTTCGAACGTACCTGTTCAGAGGGTATGTTTACTTGACGTCAACACACTCAATGTGACCCACATTAATAATCAATACCAACAGGAATCCTTTTTCCCATGGTAAAGCTAATGTTTTAAACAATAATAACCAATCAAATCTTAAAAATAAAGGAATTGACGCATTTTACCTGACTCCATGATGTTCAGTTTCCAACATTCCTATAACACGTGTTCTTTTATCGTTCTGCATTCGAAGTATGTTTAACTTGGTTAAATAAATTTATGTTTTTCAGTTTGGGATGTCTATAGGCTTTGGAAGTGATTGCAAAAAAATCATTTTAGGACAATGGCTGGTGTTCAGCACGTGGAAAACACGTTTTGCACGTGCTTCCTCGATTACGTAATTATTATTATTTTTATTATTATTATACCATATTTATATAGCCCTTTTTTCATGTATACACACGTTCAAAAGTGCTGTACAGTCCCGACTAATACATGTTTAAAACAATATACAATGTACATAAAATATACAGAACATTTTTATCAACGCTATTTAGTCTCCCATCAGTATCATATTGCCGAAACGAAATGCAAGATAAAACTTAGGAGACATGGTATATAGAAATACTTTGCTACAATAAGATAGTGGTGTACAACGATTTGATTATCTGTAGGGGTATTAACTGAATGTAAACCTCAACTAGGACAAGGATAACGTCAAGTACCATTACCACATGTCCTTAACCCTTAAAGGAATAGTGATACTTCCTTTAAAAGGGGGATGACTCACAGATGACATAAAGTTACTATCATCATATGAGTTACAAAGGTCGAAGAAATAACATACTTTCTTCTAGACCTTACCATAAAGGTCGAAGAAATAACATACTTTCTTCTAGACCTTACCATAAAGGTCGAAGAAATAACATACTTTCTTCAAGACCTTACCACACTTTGAAACGGGGCTCTACTTAACCCAGTAGACGGGCGTCTACTTAACCATGAACTTCAGCATGAATAAGCTATAGTAAAATAATGCGTTTTCAGGGCTTTCTTGAAGGACGGGAGTGTTTTACTGTCTCTGAGCGCTGTTGGCAGTGCATTCCAGAGTTTCGGTGCAGCAGCTGTGAAACATCGGTCACCGTAGGTCACAGTCCTCATCCTTGGCACAACTAGAAGAACAGAATCATTTTGTGACCTTAGCTGTCTTTGTGGAGTATATACTTCCAACATATTTCTGATGTAGCCAGGCGATTTTCCATGTAGTGCTTTGAAAACATGAGTCAAAACCTTGTACTCTACTCTGTTCTGTACAGGCAGCCAGTGAAGATCCTTTAGTACAGGAGTGATGTGATTGTAACGCGGTGTCCGTGTGATGAGGCGGGCAGCTGTATTTTGAATAATTTGTAGTTTATTCAGAATGATTTTCGGGGTGCCACATAATAATGAATTGCAGTAATCCAGTCTCGATGTTACTAAAGAATTAATCAGGGATTTTGTTGCATCAACAGTCAAATATTGTCTGATTTGACCTATTTGTCGGATCTGCATGAAACACGACCTTGAAACAGAGTTTACATGTTTATCCATGTCCAAATGTGAATCCAACATTGCACCAAGGTTTCTCACCATCGATGATAGTTTGATTACAGCGTCGCCAACTGTCACTGTGAGATTCTCGGCTGTGCTGGCATTCCGTTTTGGTACAAACAGGATTACCTCTGTTTTGTTAGCATTTAGTTACAGCAAATTATCTTTCATCCAGTGCAAGATATCATTCAGACAAGCTTCAATTCTTTGCAGGGTTTCATCTCACGAGACACAATCTTTTCGTTTGAACGCCATATATAATTGTGAGTCATCAGCATAGAAATGATGTTGCAATTGATGTTTTTTACAGATTGCACCGACTGGTTTTGTGTACATGATGTAGTTCTTTGGACCAAGCACAGATCCCTGTGGTACGCTGTAGTTCATAAGTACAGGTTTTGAAAGCTCTCCATCTATACAGACAGTCTGGTAGCGGTCACACAAATAGGATTTCATCCACTCTAATGGCTTGCCTGTTATACCGAAATGATTTTTAAGTCTGCCTAGTAGAGTGTTGTGATCAATGGTGTCAAATGCTGCGGACAAATCCAGCATTACAAGGACCGTAGCTTTATTCTGATCTAGAGAGCAAAGGATGTCATTTTGCACACGAAGAAAAGCCGTTTCAGTAGAGTGAAATTTTCTGTATGCTGACTGACATTCTTCGTGGAGACCATGTAGTGCTAAATGCTCTTCCAGTTGAGTATCGACTACCTTCTCAAGAACTTTGGAAATGAAGGGTAGGTTTGACACAGGTCTATAATTTTTCAGTACATTTTGATCAAGGCCTGGCTTCTTTATCAGTGGTCTTATTCTGGAGCTTTTAAAAGCCTTGGGTACATAAGCACTTTTGAGTGATGCATTGAATATTCTTGTTAATAGTGGTAGTAGTTCCAGACCTTTTTCTTGGTATTGTCTGAGGCCGAATTTCGGCCTCAAATTCCATTCCCAATTGGTGAAAAAAATCCCAATTGCTGAAAAAAATCCCAATTGAAATTTTTTTTTTTTTTTTTTACTCCAGAGCGAAATATGTTTATTATTAAATATAACACGGTATACCAAATATCTAATTTATTTTGGATTTACCGTTGTAGCCTATTGGACGGTATATCGAGTTTATTTGGTCACAGTACGGTCTGTACTATGCATTGACTGCTCCGGTTCAGTAAGGAACGGTACGGCGTCTAACCATCCTCCAATAAAAATGGATATATATCCATGGTTTTAAGATATTTTAAAAGGAAAAAAATCCCAATTTTGCCATTTAACCGCTTATTTTTTCCCAATTTGTAAGAATCCGCGACGCAAAATTCCCAAATTGAGCAGAGGCCTTTTTCCCAAGAAGGCCAGAAAAAGGTCTGAGTTCATTCAAGCAATCCTTCAACAGCCATGTTGGTATAGGATCAAGTTCACATGATTTACTAGGTGATTTATTTATCAGTTTTCGGATTTCATCCTCTGATGTTGGAGAAAATTCGGACAGTTGCTCTTCTTCGAAAGGAGTTTCGAATTCAACACTGTCATTTTGTTGGTTTGACTGAATACTGGTGGCTATTTCAGTACGTATTGCTTCAATTTTGTTAATGAAGAAGTCACTGAAATCCTGTGCAAGCATTTTAGCAGGTTTACCAGTTGGTAACACAACTTCTTTTTCTTCACCCATCAGATGTTTAGTTATCTTGAATAACCCTTTCTGATCACGACCACAGGACTCTACCTTATCTGTGTAATAGGATACTTTGGATTGTTTCAACATTTTGTTGACTACCGAACATTGATTCCTATATATTTCATGATCTATTATCAATTTAGATTTTCGCCATTTTCGCTCAAATTTTCGTCTCACATGTTTAGCGTCCTGTAGATCTTCAGTGTACCACGGACATGAGGGTCTTAATACTATGGTTGGATTTTAGGGGCGCATGTTTGTCAATTAGTGATGAAAGTCCATGGGTATATACCTCAACTAGTTCATCAACGTCTGATATATGCAGTCCACTTTCCAAAATATCTGAGGATTCGATGTCTTTTTTGAATTCATTAATGTCCATAGATTTTAACTTTCTTAGATTCACTGTTTTTCTTATAGGTGCAGGTTTAGCAGCGCAAGCTTTAAAAACTACTGCAAAATGATCACGAGAGGTTTTTCCACTGTTGTCGGGTAGACCAGGATCAGATATTTCTACACTCAACCGCTTTAAAAACGCACCCCTTATGAAATATCGGTTTTAGTGACGAAAACGTCAAACTATGGTTATTTATTTTCGGATTAATAATCTTCAGTCTATACACAACGAGTTGTGTGATTTTCATGTCATTATTACGAGTTGAAAATAAATTATGATATAGATAATACAGTGACCCATGAAAGTGAAAGTCACAATTTCAAAAGCAATTATAAGAGCCCGCTACATTGATGCATGTACGTGGTTTCTCCTCCTAAAGAATTACATTAATTACGTAATAGGAGAGAATTATGTTAGACGTAATGTTTCTAACCATCTAAGCAAAGCTTAACTTGAATTATAAATGGTATGTGGCTTTGGCTGTCTGGCTAATACCATAAGACCGAGTGTGGTCCAGATATGCGCATTATGTGAACCTAAGATTGATTTCAAGCCTTATTTAAACTTGTAATCTTGGTTATGAGCATCAGACTGTCAGGGTATTTCCCGTGGTGCTTATATGGCACCTCAAATCAACACTATGTAGGAGCTTGAAGACAAAAAGTTGGGACATTCGGCTATAAACGGGAGAAAACTCGTTAAAAAGTGTACTAAAATGATTTTCCTTATTATTGGCAATTATGAAAAGAATAGTTATGAAAATGCAAAAATGTACTTTTGGCTTGTTTATTGACCACCGATAAGTTTTTGACACTGTGTGCAGCCATGCGGAACCAATAACAGTGGCACAACCTGTGTCATGTTTCCGCATAGCTCGGGCTCAAAACCTTTAGCTTATTTCACCCAGGTCGGTCTTTGACTGTTTCATTCGCTAGGAATCGATGTTCTAAGCCAACACTCGTTGTGTGGAGGCGGATGATCCGCCATGCTAAGGCACTGAGGCTCTTTTCAGTTGGAAGCGAAGGCACAATGATCCGAAAAAATATTCGAGATATTCGCAGCATATAAATACCATTAGCAAATACTGTTTCTGTTGTTTTTTCTATGTGTAAATCAACAGCGTACTGTTTAAAGTCAATATTGACCACATAAGTCGAAACAATCGAGCTGCACGTGCAAAACATGCAAAATCAAAAAAAGTTCTTTGGGCGGGGTATTCCGAATGAAAACAAAATCCTTTTCTTTAATTAGGTCAAGCTTATGAACTGAACAAACCATGTAAACTATTAATTTTAGCAAAAAATTGGTTTTGACAAATTTTGACTATTTTCAATAGTGGTGCGTTTTTAAAGCGGTTGAGTGTACATGTGAGACAGAAGTGTCAGTGTCTCTTGGACAATTCTAAGACATTGACAAATATTTTTTTCTTAAAATGTGTACACTGTCAATACACATTATAGTCTTAAAGATTTCAGAACAATACCTTTGAAAATGGAAGTCTTATTGAGGTTTATAAAACGTCTAGTTGGAACTTTTGCTCAGTGTACTTATGTTATATGTATTCATTGTTTTATATGATTGCGTTATGACCGCATATCATCATATTCAATCTATTCGTTTTTTCTATATTCTCATTTCGTTTTTAGTTTTTGCATAATTATACAATGTATCAGATTCAGTGTAAGTATCCATTGAGTTACAAGTTACAACTCTGAGATAATCTTATATGCATTCTATTTGCTAGCTCCTGCCAGTTCGACAACCATCCCTCACGCACTGACAAGCGAAAACTTCAATTCTATTCCCTTCTCCTCCATACAAATCCTATGTACGTTTCCGATGAGATTTCTTGCGTCGCCGCTTTATATGTGCACCAGCTTTGATATATTTCTAATGTGCTTTTTACACGCCATAACGTTTATATACATCTCTGTGTAATTAAACAAACACTAAAAATGCTTGCTGAGCGAAACTTTTTTTAAAAAATCCAGAATGGGAATCGAACTCATTCGTGAAGTTCTGAAGAACTCGTTTTCATAGTAGCTTAGCCAACTGCGCTATGCGGGCTACATCATAAAACAATCTCCAATGTTAAATGTATATTTACGCCCGAGTGATTTCGGTTGATCTTTAGTAAAACTAACTTACGAATTTGTGTAAGGTAGATACTAGTACATCAAGGGGTATAACCTAAAGCATGGAGAATGGTGGTTTAAGTAAGACTTTCCATGGAGATCGGTACCAATGGCCGATATTTTGATGTTTTTTGTCACTTGACGGACACATTTCCACCAAAGTAAGTTCATTGTCTTGTTTTATATGCGGCGTGTATGCGATAACCACCTAGCCATAAGTTTAAGCCACCTATCGGCGGTCTGTTTTAGTCCGTCAGTGCAGCGATAAAAGACTGAAAGAAGGGGTGGTGACATCGGCTGTCCGTAGTTCGCATTTATTTTTAAGAATTTTTATTAGAAAATATGGACTGCTCTATTAAACTATTACAACAATGTGAGACCGAAGAACTCAGTGTGTATTGAACAGCATTGCATATAAATTATTCAGTCTAAACTTGATGATATTGACTAATAGTCATTGGTTAGCGATCGAAGCGAGCTTTCAAAAATACGATGTAAATAATTTCCTCCTTAAGAAAACAAATACGTTGACTACGTTCGCACACGACGCACCCCCTAGTTATGGTCATGGTTATGAATTATTAATGTTAATTGGCGAGCGTAGCGAGCCAGAAAAAAATTAGAATGTTAATATGTATATAATAATGTGAATATATTTCACCCTCGAAAAAAGACTACTTTGGCGAAAAAGGGGGGTGCGTTCGCACCCGACGCACCCCCCTAGTTACGGCCATGCTTCGGCATTTATACTGCGTGTACATGTACACTCATTAAATGTTATAAGTACACCTACACAGTACATAGCGTTACGTGCAAATAGACGGTCGGTTGACATGCCGAATGGTTTTCCAACAATAACTCCAAAACGGTTGGACCTAGGATTCTGAAATTTTAAGTGGAGATTATTAATCCTCCTCAGACGGCCTGACTCAATTTCAGGGTCATTTGGATCAAAGGTCAAACTCACCGTGACCTTTGAACACACAACAATCACTGGTCCACTCCATAAGAAATATAGGATCTTAGATAGAGAGGTTGCTAATTATCAGTTGTAGGCTCCTACTTATTTTGAGGTCGATAGGTCAAATGTTAAGGTTGTTGTGACCTTAGCAACATTAGGCTATTTACTGTCAAGAGACGTGAATGTTTCACAAACCTATCTTGTACGGTCTTTTATCGTATTTTTTTTCGGTTTTTGTGTTTTCCTAGTGTGGGTATTGATGGACAATGTGTATGTAACATTTTGAGACTCCGTGCGAAAATCATTTGTTTCGCACGTGCATTTTGTATAATTTAAAAATTCACGGTTCACTGCTCGCAGCGGGCAAATTACAATCATCGAATTATCGGATATTGCTGCTATATATATATATACTACTCGCATGAAGACATGCAAAAAATGAACATGATATCATGTATAATGAAAAAGATATACGCATTACACGTTGGTGTACTTACAACATTTAACAAGTGTATACAGCAACCATTCTTACCCCGAACAGCGAATATCGTACTTCCCGAACAAGCATGATGATACGGCTCCGCATATTTTTATTGATACGTGATCCCAAAGGGTTCCCGAAACGAGCACATTGCAACCGGCATCCCATCCGCGTAGCATCGAGTATAGTGGACGGCAGGTCTAACCACAACCCGGCTTTCCTCACGATCGGATCTACCATTCGGCTATTTCGTATAGGCTTCAGCATGCATACCGCGTGTATACCACAACAATTCAATTTGTATACCGATCCGTGAATACTTCCCGAACAACCACGATGACAAAGCTCCGCCCATTTTTATTAATAAATGATCCCGAAGGTTTTCCGAAACGAGCAGTCTGTAATCGGCATCCCTTCCACATAGCATCGGGGTCTAAGTGGACGGCAGGTCTAAAGCATTATTACACCTACACTTTAATTCTGTCTCAATGTATTCATACTGTACATATATTATAACCTAATGGAAACAACTTAGCCTTCAATTTCCCCGTGAAATAGTATACACTTAAACGAATTTCTAATTGGCCACCCTATAAAATATTATATCATCTGATAAATTATATCAATACAGCTTAGGCTGTGTTATTTGTTCATTCCACGCACTTACTTATCTATTGCTGGAAAGAAATGTCGTATTCATATACAAAATCATCCATGCTTAACGGTTAAAGCGAAATCGCTTTTTTGCACGTTGGCCTCGTGCACAGCTTGGAATAGTATCGTATTTGGTATACAGGCCATTCCCCAGGATTTTTTTAAGGCGCTGGGGTGATATAGTGTGGGGTGGGATACGGGAGGGGTGTCCCCTCCCGAATTCGATTTTTTTTTAAAAACTCAAGCCGAAATGGTGCATTTTTAAGTAGTATGATATGCAATACAACAACAATTGTTACATATATTTCTCTACTTTTTCTTAATATATATAATTATAATAAATCATTTTAAACAACATAATCTAAATCCTGGGTCTTTGACAGAAAAGTCGATCTATAGGGAACAAATTTATACTATACTCATTCCCGAATACAATAAAGTACTGACACCTCAACATGGTCGAAAATATTTCCATTAAACACCGTTTTTGTGTAATTTATCTAGGAATATCGGCAAAATATGTCCCTGGTTCACCGTAAAACCTCGAATGTATCTCAGAAAACAGATAGATTGCAGGAATGACACATGTACCATTCGAAAGCGCGTTAAATTTCGCATAGCCTGCACTATATAACTAGTAAGAATAACAAAGGAGTACATACCAAGAAGAGAAAAACTATCCAAATATTCATATTTTCGCGATCAATTTCATTGTGCTGAGTACCATTTTAGTTACGTGATTCCCCACACAGAAATTCACAACTTCCAACCCAACGCTCTTTCTATCCGCGCTCGGTCACATGACAATTTTAAGCGTCTGCACACCGAACGATAGATGTTTACAACCAATCAAAACAATTTGAACTTGATAAGTAATAATTAACTTATCAAGTAAATTAATACGTGGTTTATATGAGTGGTATCTTACAATTCAATGTATTAAATACACTAGTCTATATTTCATACACAGCAATACCCAGTAAATTATATAATTTAATTTTATGAATGTTTTATTTGTTAACCTGCGGCCGCAGGTTATATTTGTAAGCAGCAAGAAAATTTTCCATGTAGGGGCACGTGACCTGTTCTGGATGGTTTACCATTTAAAAAAAAATCCAAAAAAAATCAGCATTTTTTAAGAATGACGTGAACTGTCTAGACTAACACCATTATTTTTTCCATTTATTTCTATTTGTATATTTTAAAATAAAGTAATGCACGATTAATAATTTCCTTTACCCCTTTAAGAAATCAAAAATAAGAAAAAAAATGTGTTTCGATATGTGTTTTGACGTGCACCTGTAGTCTGGATTACCTCCCCTGGATCACTACGGTCAGCACGAAACACACAAATATACATAAATCTTACGCAAATAGTAACGTTTTTACCCAAATACTTATATTTAACTAACAATATTTTAATGACCAGTGATGACTAAATAAACGTAAACTAGCAAGTTTTTCGGCAAGACTCGGCCCAGTATCATTTCGAACCGGCGTTGCCATAATATTTGCACGTCGTGAGAATCGCTTTATTTTACTGTCTGGCGCACTGCGTGCACCGATACCCAAATGTTCACAAGTATGAACGTTTTTTTACGCAAATACTTGTATTTAATAAACTATTTGTCGTAAATAAACTACATTACGCATTTGAATTACTAATAATGAAAATAGCACCATTTTCGGTAAATTATACTGAATAAATATACCCAAACATACATAAGCCCACTAAATCAGAGAGGTTTGTAAAATTCCGCATTTTTCGGCGGGGACTTGGACTTTTAGTTGTTTCTTGACTTACGTGAAGGCATTGCTCATTGTACATGTGTTGTGATGTTACTGATGCGAGTCTTTGCTCAGCTGGTAAAATGTGCTGCCTACCCTGTCCGATTTCCTCATACCTTTTTATCAAGCCTTATTAACACTTTAAAAAGTTGTAGTTTCTAAAATTATAAAAAAAGGTCTCTCACAATACTGGTCTGTAAAACAATTGGCCGCAGGAACTATTTAACTTGTATTTATTTACATGTACCTAGACAAAGACTGTACAGTCACAGTTTATATTTGATTAAAGTTTATATTATGTATTATTTATTTTTAATTAATTTTATTATTTATTTATATTTGTTTATAACAATTAACCTCTTAGTTTATTTTAATTTATTATTCAATTAAAAAAAATTAAATAACAAGAGGGCCTGAAAGGCCCTAGGTCGCTCCCCTGTTGCACATCGGTCTAAGTATCAATACAACCTATATTCTGACCATATTTCATGAAGATTGGATCAAAACAGTGACCCCTGGAGTGATTTGACCTAGTGACCTAATTTTTGACCCCACATGACCCAGTTTCAAACTTGGCCTAGATTTCATATAGAACAACATTCTGACACAGTTTCATGATGATTGGATCAAAACCACGACCTCTGGAGTGAACATAAGTTTTTTTCTAAGATTTGACCTAGTGACCTAGTTTTTGACCCCACATGACCCAGTTCAAACTTGGCCAAGATTTCATAGAGAACCACATTCTTACCAAGTTTCATGAAGATTGGATAAAATTGATGACATCTAGATTGTACATTAGGTTTTTCTAAGATTTGACCTAGTGACCTAGTTTTAGACCCCGCATGACCAACTTTCAAACTTGGCGAAGAGTTAATTGAGAACAACATTTTAAGAAAGTTTTATGAAGATACGATCAAAATTGTGACCTCTGGTGTGAACACTAGATTTTTCTAAGATTTGACCCCACATGACCTAGTGCCCAGAGTTTTTGACCCCACATGACCAAGTTTCAAACTTGGCCTAGATTTCATGGAGAACAACATTTTGACCAAGTTTCATGAAGATTGGATCAAATTAATGACATCTAGATTGTACATTAGTTTTTTTTTAAATTTGACCTAGTGACCTAGTTTTAGACCCCACATGACCAAGTTTCAAACATGTCAAAGAGTTCATAGAGAACAACATTCTGACAAAGTTTCATGAAGATTGGATAAAATTGATGACATCTAGAGTGAACACAAGGTTTTTCTAATATTTGACCTAGTGACCTAGTTTTTGACCCGGCATGACCCAGTTTCGAACTTGGCCTAGATTTCATAGAGAACAACATTCTTACCAAGTTTCATGAAGATTGGATCAAAACGGTGACCTCTAGAGTGTACACAAGGTTCTTCTAAGATTTGAGCTAATGACCTAGCTTTTGACCCGGCATGACCCAGTTTCGAACTTGGCCTAGATTTCATAGAGAACAACATTCTGACCAAGTTTCATGGAGATTGGATCAAATTGGTGACCTCTAGGGTGTACACAAGGTTTTTATAAGATTTGACCTATTGACCTAGTTTTTGACCCCACATGACCCAGTTTCGAACTTGTCCCAGATTTCATAGAGAGCAACCTTCTGACCAAGTTTCATGAAGATTGGAACAAATTGGTGACATCTAGAGTGTACACAAGACTTTTCTAAGATTTGTCCTAGTGACCTAGTTTTTTACCCCACATGACCCAGTTTCGAACTTGGCCTAGATTTCATAGAGAACAACATTCTGATCAAGTTTCATGAAGATTGGATAAAAAATGTTGCCTCTAGAGTGTACACAAGCCAATTGTTGACGGACGACGACGGACGGACGACGGACGAAGAGTGATCTTGTGAGCTAAAAAAATATATAAAAACTCGGCTAAGCGAAGGTTTGAACCAGTAGCCTTCAAACGTTAAAAGTGTATAGTAACGACGCTTAAACCGACCGCACTAATACCGCTTTCACCCATCATTGATAAGTATTTGCTTTTTATCGCTTTACTGGACACCACGTGATATATAAAGTGAAGGAAGGATTGACTCAATACCACTGCGGTATAACGTACACCGGATATTGCTAGCAAGATGAGTAATATTATCGATTTTCGCGACATTCTAGTGTTGACAAGGGTAAGTTCAGAGATGATTGTTAGTTTTTCTGAGTGTTTTAATGTACATTTTATACAAAACTATCTTCTCCATAAATTTTCCTAGCCTATGCAACCGGTAAATTGCCAGGAATTTCTTTAAAGGGTGATTAAAAGACCAAACTCGTATCGTTACTCACGCCGAAAGTAAGCTCGATCTGTCGAAATAAGATGTTTTTGTTTATATTTTTCGTTAAAATACTCAACTTGAATCGAGCAAATTGTCATTTTTGTTACAAAGATTATATTGCAAATGTAGTATCCGAAACTAATCGAAAATGACGGTGCATTGCGAGAATAAATGCAGGTGTTAGTGTACAGAGTATTGCTATATAGTTGCTCTCTGGTGTACGGAGTATTGCTGTTTGGTGTACAGAGTATTGCTTTTACTTGCAGTGACTATTTGTCACTCAAATCGAATAAATACCAGGTATAAGCAGCGTTATTTTATAAAAAATAACTTATATTATATATATATATATGTACCTATTAGATTGGATTGTATGGACTGCATGAAGCAATTAATGTACCAAGCTAATCCTAGCTCCAAGTCCTCCCTGAATTTTAACGGAAACTTCTATTAGTAACCGTGTATTTCTTATACAGTAAAGAGTCATAGCTGAGCAATTGCATTTGATAAACACAAAACTACTACAATGTCCAATACTTCGAATTAGCAACGTTGAACGCAAATCATAGCAAAGGAACCTCATAACAGTATCTGAAATAGTTGAGAGATTATAAAATAAACATTGGTGTGTACATTTTGTATTTATGGATATGAATGCCCTTATTTGCCATTTGGCCATAAGTATGACTCTCAAAGAATTGCATATATCCAAGCTAAATATCACATTTGTACTACTCACAAGAACACTTTATGCATAAAAATCAGCTTTCTACATGTATATTGTTAATCGCATTCATCTGCCTGACGGTTAAATATATTAACATAATCATTTAAGAATATTCTTATTGTATCGTATAACCCATAAAACATGACCATATTTGTGAGCAGACGTAATAATACGATAAAACTGTCCATTTACATACTTTATTTACTCATTTTATTATGCCATATTCTCCGTATACTAACGTTGATCTTATGTGCAATACTCCGTACACTAAACAGCAATACTCCGTACACGCACACGTATCTGTTTCGGGGTGTATCTTAGTTGTTTTTCGAACAATATTTATGAAATTTGGTCACAACATTTTGGAGTTCAATATAAACAAAATGGCCAGTTCAAAAAATCTACAAGTTGGTATTACAGCCGTTCCAGAAGCTTATAAAGTCCTGCTGTCAATATTTGCGAGTGAGTAACGACATAATGCTGGTTTATTTTAACCTTTCTGTTAATATCTGATATACGATAGTGTGCTATAAAGTTCCAAAAATGCCCGAAGAAGTTCAAACTCAATTGGGATGTGCATAAGAAGTCAGTAATTTGGAAAATTTCGTCTCTAAACTCACCCTGGTCTCCATTTCATGTCCTTAAAATTGATAATATTACTCACTTTACGAGCAATATCCGGTGTACGTTATACCGCAGTGATACAACACAGGGCAATATCAAAGTTATACAGGATGACAACAAAGTTACACCGGACAATAACGAAGTTTTAAGAATAGTTTGTAACTCTTATAACTTCTCAACTACTACGCGGTTTCAGTGACGGGACTGTACGTGTTTTTCACAATTAACAAAAACAAATATTTAATGTTGCACATTGTATAACATTTAATAAATAATTTGATGCGTTAATTGTTACTTTACACCAAGTTCAAACTAATCAGAGACATATAACTCAATGTATGTTTCTGATACAATCGCAGAGAAAAAGGTTGATCAGGCCTTCTCTCAATATTTCGTTATCTAAATTCCGCTGAGTTACCGACAATATTTCGTTATCAAAATTCCGCTGAGTTACCGACTTTCCACACTGTCAATATACTACAATCTACTCATATATATTACGCTATTACCAACTGACTATGACCATGGACTACAGGTGTGAAAAGGGGAATGCAAGTATAAAGCAGTTAATAAGGAGAGAAAAAAACAATCTTTGGATATTGTACACAAAACAAAATATAAACAATGTCGACCTAGATAATCGTTTCAATACTGGACATGGGCAATTGTAAATACACATTAGTTAAACATAAAGCAGACGACAAAAGTCATTCACCCGTATACAGCCGACTGACATATTTCACCAGTAAGCCGGGTAATAAAATGAAATTCACGTGCAAGAATTAAATTTACTACGCTAAGCGGGGTACATAGAATTTAAACGTGTAACGTGTTAATAATAATATGAAACGTCAGTCGGGTGTTAACAAATGAAATATATAAAACAGCTCACCAATATATCCTAAATCCTAATAATTCACAAAATTTAACACTATATACACAAAACACGTCCTAATCCATTCACTGTCAAACACTGTCCACAGAAAATGCACAGGAAAAAATTAAGTATCCAAAGTGCTAGCTAGCTAGATGATAAAATCTGGAAGACGATGAAGACGACGACTCCGGTTGGTCCACACTCCGCAATAATGTCTGCGATGGTTTAAGTCGGGCGCCAGTGTCACAGAATATAACAGGGTTCTCACTGCATATAGGGTGTTACAGGATAAGTAACGGGTACAATATAAGGGACCTCCTTCTGTCTGAGGGTATGTGAGTTTCACCGTAGATATTATGCGAGGTTGGTAACAACAATGAATCTATAAAATACAGTACAATAAGGTATTTATTAATAATATCAGACAACGATAAACAATCGATGTCAAGTCATCAAAAGCATTACAAAAGTAATGACTTGTGCCTCCACATCGATTGGTCAATCGCCAAAGGTAATTACCATAACAATAGAAAGAGAGTAAAAGAAGGTGCGTAGAGTGTTGGGGTGCATGACGTGACATGGTCTTACAGTCACTACTGTACTATAATGTACCTATAACTACGACTACTATATAACCGGGGCTCGGGACGGTCGGTCAAACGATGGAACGGACGCGAACCATGGTTAAAACCAAACTGTGACATATGTATCATTTACTAAAGTTAAGCCAACAACACTGTTGAACATAGTGGAACATGAAAAACTTACAGTGTTAGATGCTGCGGGGATTGAATTTACATTGCCAGAATGTGAAAGAATTCTGTATATAAAAGGTGATATTCTTTTATATCTACATTTGTCACTCAAACCAAGTATTTCGTCAATTCAGTTTAATGAGGAGATAAGAAACAGATACATTGATTGTACAATAAACGTGTTTAACAATGAGTAGATTTGGTATTGTGGAAGCAATTCGAATGCTTGATACCCTCACCGATGAAGGCAGTGTAGATCAAGATGAGCATGAGACGAATACGGACACAGGTGACGAAGGGGTGGTAAACGAGTGTTTAAATGAAAACTCTGAGATTGTATTATATCCTGAAAATATTGAACAGTTAGAAACATGCACTGATCGGCTTTCTAAACACGAGTATCCACAAGCAGAGCCAGTGACAGTTTATATAACAAACGAAACGGATGATACACTTTACATGAGTCTTGATAAGCCAAACGTACGAGAAAACCATAATCTGACTCTACCAAGCTTTGATATCCATGAATTCGATGAAAACCAACTTGAGGTACTACCAAAATTCGAAGACCAACGTTTGGACGAAAACCAAAATCAGATATTACCAGAAGAAAATAGTGAAATAGAGACTATACAAACAGAACCCGAGTTGACAAAAGGTGATGACGAACGTAAAATGAAGAGGAGTAGGAAGCGAGTGCAGGATCCTTCTTTGTGGAAACAGAACATCAGGAAACGTATGAGACAATCTGGTCAGGAGTATACATCTTCACGCGGAAAGACAGTAGGAGCACGAAGAATTACAACCAAAAAAGGCTGTCAATGAAAGTGTCGTTTTAAATGTGCACAGTTGTTTAGTGTTCATGACCGACAAGAAACATTCGAAAACTTCTGGAACCTGAGTGATACTGAGAAAAACAGTTTCTATGCGAACTCGACTGAGAAAAACTTGAAACAAAGACAGAGAACAATGAATAAGAATTCAACTAGACGATGCACCACATCTTATTTTTTGTTGAAGGGTTTAGAAAGAATAAGAGTTTGTAGAGAATTCTACTGTTCATCGTTAGATAAAAGGGACAAGAGGGTGGAGTACTTCCACAATAAGACTTTGGGTTTACTTGCTCATATCAGTGATAAACGTGGTTCCAGAGGTGTGCCAAAAGTATCTCAAGAATCAAAAGAATATCTGAAGTCCCATATAAATTCATTTACACGTGTTCACTCACATTACTGTTGGTCAAGTACAAGCAAAGAATATCTAGAAGGCAATCTTAATGTGGCCAAGATGCATAAATTATATGTAAGTATGTGTGAATCCGAGCAGAATCGATTTTCAAAAACCTAAAAAAGATCGATGTAACACATGTGAGGAATTTTCTGTTCTTCCTGAACCCTGTCCCACCATAAAGCCACATAAAGGACAAAGAGGCAACAAAACGTGAACGTAAAATAGATAGACTTAATAAGACATCTGAGGAAATAACAGTGTGTTTCGATATGGAAAATGTGTTGGCTTGTCCAAGAAGCAATGTTTCCAATTTTTTTACAGAAGAAAACTGAATGTTTACAACATGACAGGGCATAATTCTGCTGATAAAACAGCATATAATATCATATGGGATGAGAGTTTATCGGGAAGAGGCTGTAATGAACTCTCCAGCGCTGTGACAGTCATGTTAGAAAGTGTACTTGAATATTGGCCGAATACCAATAAAATAATCATGTGGTCAGATTATTGCGTTCCGCAGAATCGTAACAGTGTAATGACATTTGCATTGAAATGTTTTCTGGAACGCCATAAGTCGGTTAGAAGTATTGAGCAGAAGTTCTGTAACCTGGACACTCATCAATTCAAGAGGTGGACAATATACATTCCCATATTGAAAAAGCATTGAGATTATCTGAAGTATACAGTCCACTAAGTCTGATGCGTGCATTGAAAACGGTTAGACCGCATGCGATGAAAATAATACAATTAAAAAAAGAAAACATACTGAACTTCAAAAAGGAATCAGTCAATTACAATTTCAAGGATATTCCATTCACTAAGGTTAAATCATCAAAGCTGTTGGCGGAACATCCATTGCATGTGTATTACAAGGACATCATTCGACATTTCCACGTATCAGGAAGTTAGAGTAGCTAGGATCACAAGAGGGGTGAATAAACTAAGTGAGTCGATTCAAAGGATTCCAATCATAAAGTATGAATGGAAACCTTCTGCAGAGAAACTTAAAGACCTACAAGCAATGCTGAAATTCATGCCCCATGATGATAAAGCATTCATGAAAAGTCGTGTTACAAATGGAAGCCACAAGACACAACCTTAACTCCATACAACTAGTCGAAACTATAACTTCATCTTAAGGCATTGTCTTGATTATGATTATCCGTATACCATTGACACTGTTGGTGTTCTTTTTACCAGTGACATATTATATTTGATTAACCTGATGCCATAACTAGTTTAGTTGAAATGATATAACTCGTATATCACATTGATTGAAATTCAACGATAATGTTATGGTAATAATGAATACAAAACTTGTACTTTATATAATGTTTGATTGTTCAAAGTTATTGATGCTGTTAACATTTATAAGCTTTGTATTCTTGCATAACAGATTCAATTGTTATAAGGCTGCAGGTAAAATTAGTTAAACTCATTGCCATATTACAGAGTAAATAGTATGTAAAATTTGACATCACAATCCGACCGATTGCTCAAAGTGTATGCGTTTTCGTAACAGCTACATATATACCTATTTGTTTTATTACTTGTCATAACATGTTCAATTTTAGGTAGCAGAAAACATTTATACAAATGCTCTATGAACCTAATATGTATTTTGACTGTTTATCGTTGAGTTGTACTTATTCTGATCTGTATATTTGTGTTACGGCAATGTATTCTCATAATACAAATAACGAATATGATGCATAAGTTGATGATTTTATCTGACAGTGTGTTAATTGTTCAATTATTATTTTCACCAGTGTCATTATTTGGATAACCTGATGTCATATCAAGTTTAAATCTTATGCATATTTTAACAGTTTATCTGGGCAATACATTTGCTTATGGTGATTTAAGCTACTAGCCCTGTATTACACATAATCAGTTAAACATGGCATAATATTGTAATTCAAATCTAGTTTTAGGGTTGTAGTGAATATTGAAAATGTATTGTTTGATGGTTTGTTATAGTTACATTTATGTGCTCTATATGTTGTCATAACCAGATCAATTTGTTATTATTTGGTAGAAAATACTTAAAAAATATTGGAACAATGCTCTATGAACCTAATTTGACTGTTTATGCAATCTGTTAATGTGTTAATTGTTTATTGTTCATGTTTAAGTATTGTGTGTTAAGACAATGCTTTTCATAATGCATAATAAAAATGGTGCACAATATGATGGTTTAACAAGGCAGTATGTTAACTTTCAAACTTATATTGTTGTGTTTTGAACTCATGTTCATTGGGTCGTGTCAAGTTCAAATTTTTTGTTTAATGTTAGAATAATTGTTCAGAATTTCGTTATATGTTTTAAATAAAAATTCATATTTGAATTTGTCTTGTTTACTCAGTATAACAAACCAAAATGCAACAGAATATTGTCGGATGACATCCAGGGAATGTGCGTCTTAATTAGGTTAACATGATAGTCTAATGCTAATCTTTTGTCCAAACTCCAGTTGATCGATGTTGCAATACATTGTCCAAAGTCCACTAAGCGCACTACTAGAGCGAGAAAATTAAAAAAAAGTTGCACAAGTTGCTCAAAGTCCAAAATCGGGATGGCCAGATCTACAAAACGGATTCTTCTAACATGAAAGTAAATACGGCACTAGAAAGATTGACCGTATTGTACTACAACTATGTTTTTAAAATTTCAAAATCGGTTAACAAAAACACGTTTGACAAAGTCAATGGGGTAACGTATTGAGACGGAACTGGACACACCGACTATTTTAATGGCCGTTTTACGTCGATTCGGTAAGTAAATCTTGTCATTTTATTGCTTTGTAAGGCGTTTAAAATAAAAACAAGCTGACCAAAGTACCCGGCCAGGTTTCTAGTTTGCGACCCATGGTTGTTTTCCCTCCAAGCACCTATGATTAAGCAGAACACTCGCGCAAAGTGCGGTTTTGGTTACAGATTAATGAATATTTTTATCTGTAATATTTCCTATTTCTCCCGATTTTCATGGGTCATGGATTGTTTATGGGCCTAGTTTCATTATTTATATGATTATAAGTATGCATGTGCTAAACAAATTCGATGCCATAATATATTTAGGCAAAACACACGGAAAATCCGCTATGATACCCCTGATTAGTGCCGTTTGGGACAAACACCCCTGACACGTAAGAAATGTGGTATAATAAAAACAACATGCGACTTTATCATTAACTGGATATTACGCGCAAATGAAAAAAAACGCACATTGTTAATACTAGATAAGTTTATATAATGCAAAAACAGGAATATGTTTTCAAGCTATACACATACACTTACGCACACTCCTAACGCAACACCTATAGTTTTCATGATTTCTCAAATATGCATGTAGGGATTTGGTTAAAACTTGGAGAACATCTAAAGCAAACCTTTACAAATGCCTCATATAATTTTTATTGTAGTTGATTAACAGTAATGTGAAAATAAATTCAAATGTTGAGCATCACCGTAAAACCAAAAGTCACAAAACGGCACCATATAAAATGCCAAAAATGAGAAAAAAATCTTCTTATCAGTTTATCACAACTAACCGATCACAGAATATCACACCCGTCTTGAGGTATTATTATTACGTGTGTCCACCCTTTCTTCTTATCACATGATCACCCCGTGGTAAAATCCCGGACCTCTCGATCTAAAAGCGCGGTCCCTACCACTAGGCCACCGCTCCCCACAAATGTTGATCATAGTTGATGTTGTTTTTCTTAAAAAAGCGAAATATTGATTAAATTGATTATTCCATATTTTTAAAAAAGTTTTATAAGAGTATGTAGTGAAGTACAGCGCATACCTGTCTTATCGATTGACCAGCCTGTAACCTTCCAATCGCGCGACCACGCTCTTCGATAGTCTTTCGAGCCATTTTTATTCAAATCTGTTTTTTCAGTCGGACTGTCACCAGAGAGGAACTCAATGACGAAGAATATCGATTTTTTTCGCCTAATACGATTTTCACGTGCATCACGAAGAAATCGCCACCGCGCTACGCTCAGAACTAACGGAGCGTCATGGGTGAATGATTTCAACATTTTTGTATCGATAATGACTTAAAACAGCAGGGTTTATAAGCGTAACTTCATATCTTCAACAGTTTTTGAGAAATTAGAATTATAAAAGTGTTGCGTTAGGAGTGTGCGTAAGTGTATATCTACTTGCCATACACATTTAATCTGCCACTGTGTTAAATTTTAAATTATATATTCACAATGTTTATGGTAACTCTAAGAGTGTTTTATATTTGCAGACCAGCACGTAGACTGATCACGTGATGTAGTTGTTGCTGCCTACTAAGACCTGACAATGAACACATACCTACAACAGTGGATTTAATGATAGGACCAAGCATTTCAACGCTTAAACAGTTGACAATGACATGGATGATGGAGTTTGATAGAAAGTGTGAAATTCTATACTAACATGAGAAATATCAAATAAAAACCCTTAAAAATCGACATTGTTTTGATAATAGCATGCACATGCTTGTGTGGAGAACAGTTCACGGTGGCAACCGGTATTGGCACCCTCTATGTGCAAAACAATAGTTTTTGACGACACAAGTCGACAGGAGAGGTACGAAAACCACGGAATGCAAGTAAATACACCCTATTATTTGAAACAAATATAAATACTCACACAACCACTTAATACATACATATCATATCCCATTTTGGTACTTAGCACATCAAACTCAAGTCACACTATGTCCTACGGATATTTACAACCACTGGATACAGCCGAACAAGGTCATTTACGGTAGGTCGCCACCCTAGAGATCAGTTTTATTAGTCCCTATTTTAGTTGTTCGTACTTGCCACTACCACATACACATGCTATAACAATATACAACTATTTGGTACTCACCACCATCAATTCAGCCATATCAGGTCCAATGCTGTGCTCAAACCCACATAGGACAGTCACTCCCGAGACCGGTTACTCGCAAACGTCAACTACAACCATACCAGACTCGAAGGGGTCTCACAACAACCATGTACAACCCATTTTTTAAAATCAGTACAACCATACCTAATGCATACTTACCAACACGAGAATGGCAATACCCGACTATATGGAATTGCTACCAACCATGCGTGCGGTACTTCCTCTTACTACAGACAGGAACATAACCATGCATACATGGTTTGTAGCTACTCCATAAAGTCGGGTATGGTTGTACCTAAGGGAATAGGTTGGCTATAGTCGGTGGTTGTTCGAGATTGAGAACCCTTTCTTACCTAGAATGGGTTTAGTGTGTCGAATAATCACCACATAAACCAGGGCATGGATGTTCCCGGTGGCAATGACGACCTGATGTAGCTATAGCATGAGTTGATTTTTAAAAAATAGGTAGTATATAGTTGTTGTGATACCCCTTCGAGTCTGGTATGGTTGTAGTTGATGTTTGTGAATACCCAGCCTCGGGGTTCTATGTTGTTTTGAGAACCGCATATGGCTGTAATTGTGGGTGGTGAGTACAGTAGTTGTATATTTTTCAGTGTACAGTTTAAAGTCAATATTGACCACATAGGTCGACGCGATCGAGTTACACGTGCAAAACATGCAAACTCAAAAAAAGTTCTTGGGACGGGGTATTCCGAATAAAAACACAATCGCTTTCTTTAATTAGGTCAAGCTTATGAACTGAACAAACCCTGTTAACTATTAATTTTAGCAAAAAATGATTTTTGACAAATTTTGACTATTTCCAATAGTGGTGCGTTTTTAAAGCGGTTGAGTGTACGTCAGGGATTGCTGTATTTTGTTCTGATGAGTATCTACTACTACAGTGAATAGGAACCTGTCCGGTGGGAGTTGATACAGGATAGGACATAGTATGATTAAAATATTTTTCCATCTTAACCCCGACCGTGTTCCGATTATCCCCGTCCATATGGATGCTCATATTTTGATAACCAATCGTCCAGTCTATGAAGTGCCTCTATATTATATGAGTAGATTACATGCTTGATAAAAATACGTATTTAGTTTGTACAATAGCAGAATTTGTGAGAAGCCCTCGTTAAAAACAAATGACCGTTCTGACTTGCCCCGGTGTCCCCTACCCGTATTGGCACCCTGTCTGCAAAACGCTGTATCGTATCAAATAACGTAAAATACCTACGTTCGGTTTTGTTGTGGCACCGGCATCCTCTCTGTGTGGTTCAGCTGATTGGCATGGGAATCCTCGCTGTGATCAAAATAACCATAGCACAGAGAGGGTGCTGGTGCCAGAACAGAGAGGGTTCCGGTGCTACAACGAAACGGAAAGTAGGCTGTTTTTAATGTTATTTCATGAAAGTTGCAATATTTAAAGCATTTAGAGGCCTGATTGGTTCAAGGACTTTCTGTATCTTTGGCAAAATCGTTGGTTTTCGTACCTCTCCTGTCAACTTGAGTCGTCAAAAACTATTGTTTTGCACATAGAGGGTGCCAATACGGGTAAACACCGTGAACTGTTTTCACACACAAGCATGTGCATGCTATTATCAAAACAATGTCGATTTTTAAGGGTTTTTATTTGATATTTCTCATGTTAGTATAGAATTTTACACTTTCTATCGATCTCCATCATCCATGTCATTGTCCACTGTTTAAGCGTTGAAATGCTTGGTCCTATCATTGAATCCACTGTTGCAGGTATGTGTTCATTGTCAGGTCTTAGTTGGCAGCAACAACTACATCACGTGATCAGTCTACGTTCTGGTCTGCAAATACAAAACACTCTTAGAGTAACCATAAACATTGTGAATATATAATTTAAAATTTAACACAATGGCAGATTAAATGTGTATGGCAAGTAGATATATGTGTATAGTAGCTATAGCTTGAAAACACATTGACGTTACGCACGAAACTCGGACGTTTTATGAATTTCGGGTGGTTTTTGACCATTTTAAATTATACCGTTCAAGAAATATTAAAGCCTTATACATCGATAGAAAGGTATTTTTGTAAGCAATTCTGCAATATCAATAGTTATTTCAAAGAAATAAAAGAAAATTCCCTTATTTTCATTTCAAAGTGGAAAATCACGTCAAAAACTGCTGTCATGCGTTGCGCGTATCTCTGCGTCGCTTGATATAACACTCCATAGTTAGGGAACTGTTGATTTAAATTCGTTGAAATTTCGCCACAAAATGCGTAAGCAAGTAACTGATGTTAAATAATTTCCGCTATATCCCAAAAGAATTAGCAAATTCATGAAACACTGTTTACTGAATGTGAAAAAGGTGTCACGTTTAGAAAAGAAATTTTAGGCATCCATGAAAAACTTTTCGTAATACTGTTTCTTTATATTTTTTGAATATGTGTATTTATTTTATTTCTGAAAATACTCTAGCTACATCTTTAATTTACATAAATACTATCTAGATAGACGTTGTCCCAACGCCGCGTCTTCGCTTAACTTCGTTAAAATATTCCTCTTTTAGTTCCCATATTACATACATCACAAGCATTGAATTTATTGATATTTTGCTATTATTGTCTGTTAGCGAGTGTTTATACATCACGATTGTCTAATTGCTGATAGCACTTCTGATTGCCTCGGAATTACATGTTAACGAAAGTCCGTAAAATTGTCCCATTACATTTTTACGTCATTATTTTCTCCGAAATAACTGTATGCAGTGGTTTCAAAACGAAAAATATAAGTATGGATAACACTTGCACAGTCTTTATCATATAAAGGTTAAATTGAAATAAATAAACTGAATGATGGATATAAAGATCCCTAATCAATTCCGCTAATCAACAGAAATACTAAATATTACAATTGCCCAGTGAAAATGTCCACTTGACGCGATTTAACGTTTTTGTGCAACATTTGGGTGCATGTCGTTTTCGTTCAGTATGGTTAGAGCATCATAAAACGCGTACATGTTAATTATAAAATATAGCATACAAAATGGCCATATTAAACCCGTTGGAAGATATCGTTCCTCATAGACTGGTATGTAAGACCATCTTAGTGCCAAACATTGAAATTGCCCAGTGTAAAGTGTCGTATCATTTCATTAGTGTAAATTTGATTAAAATGCAGACTCTTTATAATCCTATCAATATCACTGTACTTGTCTCTACAAATTGGCCACATGAAGAACAATTGCTGTTATTTTCCCCCCAAGAAAACTATTTTCGCCTTATCAAACATTATATCAAAATAAGAACATGTATATGAATTTGAAAATGTAATCAACTTTCCGTCATCACTTTAAGTCATGTAAGTAACTTTACGCATTTGTAGAAAACGACGTCCACCCGTAAAAGTTGACGTTTTGACGCAACGTTTTATGTACCAGTTTTGTGCGTAACGTCATTCCTGTTTTTGCATTATATAAACTTATCTTGTATTCACAATGTGCCTTTTTTATCATTTGCGCGTAATATTCAGTTAATGATAAAGTCACATGTTGTTTTTATTATACCACATTTCTTACGTGTCAGGGGTGTTTGCCCCAAACGGCACTAATCAGGGGTATCATAGCGGATCTTTCGTGTGTTTTGCCTAAATATATTATGCACATGCATACTTATAATCATATAAATAATGAAACTAGGCCCATAAACAATCCATGACCCATGAAAATCGGGAGAAATAGGAAATATTACAGATAAAAATATTCATTAATCAAGGTATCTGTAACCAAAACCGCACTTTGCGCGAGTGTTCTGCTTAATTATAGGTGCTTGGAGGGAAAACAACCATGGGTCGCAAACTAGAAACCTGGCCGGGTACTTTGGTCGGCTTGTTTTTATTTCAAATGCCTTACTAAGCAATGAAAAGTCAAGATTTACTTACCGAATCGACATAAAACGGCCATTTAAATAGTCGGTGTATCCACTTCCGTCTCAATACGTTACCCCCATTGAAAGTCAAATGTTCAAACGTCATTTTCTCGATAAAGTGATTTTGGCACATTGATCACTGTTAGAACGAGTCGACGATATGTCTGAGAAAAAAGTCCCAGACCAATTGTGTGAGAGTGACAGAGAATCAGGCCTCGTCGCTCTAAAAAATGTACCGCCCATGACTCAAATTGTGAAAGTTGAAACACTGTCAATAAAGCCGAGTTTCCATGGAGCGTATCTTTTCGGCGCATATAATATTTTACGCGCCGAAAAACGCGTCAATGGGAACGACAACATGCAATATTAAACTGAAGCGAATTTTACGAAAAATACGTGCGAAAGTACGTGCCGAATAAATACGCGCCGAAAACGCATTGGTTTAACGCTTCATGGAAACGGGGCTTAACTTTGAGGTTATTCACCTTAGAACTGCACCACTATGGTGATTACATAGCAGGAAATTGCACCAATTCAATTTGCCAGTTTATATTTTTTCTACCAGGGGAGCCCTCCCGGAACCCTGTTCGCAGATTTTATTAAAGGCAGGCTGACTAAAAAACGGTTAGATAGATAGATATTAAGTTTTCCACAACAAGAGGAGTACAACTCTATATTTATGTCCACAACCTTAAAATTATCTACATTAAGTAATAAGTTTTATGAAAATGTGGTCAATTTCTAACTTCTTGAGTTTTATACATTTAAACATTTTCAATATATTGGTTGTTTTTAATATTCAAGTATTACGTGTTCATTTGTCAAGCATAAAGAAGATTAGATAGCAGGAAATTGCACCAATTCAGTTGGACTTTTAAAAAAATCGACCGCGGGAGGGGTGTCGCGGGAGGGGACACCCCTCCCGGAAACCTCCCCAGGTTGAGCCCCCCTCTGAAAATTTTCTGGATACGCCCCTGATTTGAAACCCGTTACAATTACGTTGAATATGGGGAGATTAATACGCCACTTATATATCCTCCTCATTAGCTATCTGTTAACCAAACAAGACTTCGGTGCTAGAATAGATAAATGTGGCTATCGACGGTGATGACTTAGCACTTTATCGCAGGAAGCTTGATAAATATATCGAGACAGCGATTGTATTATGTTATATAAGCTAGGTTACCATCCGGTCAGTGATAAACGCTCAACGTTTAAATACTATGAGTAGTATAGGCAGTAGTAATAATGTATTAACTAGAGGCTGGAACATACATTTGGCGTTGGGGTGGCATATGCCCTCATATGCTTTGTGACTGGAAAAATATTTTTCTGTCGACAGGAACAATCCCTGTTCTTTCAGTGCCACCGGCGCTTTGATGTTTAATCTTTTGTCGGTTATTTCGGAATACCTCGGACTATGCAATTTTCTTGTCGGTTCAGAAAGTGAACGAGCTAAGTCATAATATTCATGCCAGATATTTTAAACTGTTTAAATACGTTGATCTAGTTATAGCCTAAATATGCTTCGAGTTTCTCTATTGTACCCCAAATCCTCCCATGTCTGTTCTGATCGATTATTGTCTCTTAAGGTAGACCGTCTTTTATAGATTAGAGTTTATGTTGCAAGCGGAGCGAGCCAGAAAAATTCACCCTTGGAGCCGCTAATGGTATGTGATCAAATAAATGGTTTACAGTCAAAAGGGTCCTTTGAAATAATCGATGGAATTGATGGTATTACTTGCGAAATGTTTTGTTTTGTGATTTAGATCTGAGCTGATAGAATATGGCGCTGATCATGATTACTTTGTTGAAAACGCGCGTTTTGTCATACCTTAGGATACCTTAGGATCGTCTGTGGACGCAGGTTATAAAACCTCTATATCCACCTCTTTTTCTTGTATGATCTTGTCTCCTCTAGCACTTATGAATTTGAGGTCCGCTTTATGGTTAAATTTCAGTTCTTGGTCCCCCCAGTGTTTATCTAATCTAATTTCAAACTGTAACACTTTCTCAGCAGACACTATAGTTTGTGGAAGGCTATTCCATGCATCTACAATCCTGTTGGTGAAGTAGAATGTTCTTTTGTTGGTCTTACATTGTTTTTTCTTTAGTTTCATGTTATGTTCTCTTGTATTAGTCTGTATCGTTCCTTCTAGAAATCCCTATGTTACGTTGGTATCGTAAATTCCTTTCATAATTTTGAACACTTCAATCATATCTCCCCTTAATCTTCTGTATTTTAACGTTGGCATGTTTAGTTTTTTCAATCTTTCTGAGTAGTCAAGGTCTCGCAGACTTGGTATTAGTTCCGAGGCTCTCCTCTGAACATTCTCAATTGCTTCTATGTCATTCTCTTTGTATGGTGACCATACTGCTTGCATACTCTAGATTCGGTCTTACTAACGCCTGGAATAGGTATTTAAAGGAGTGTTCGTCCAAGTACGAGTACGTTCTTCTGATCAATCCCATGATTCCATTCGCTATGTTGACTTTTTGTTGTATGTGTTGTTCAAAGTTAAGGAGACCATCTACTTCAACTCCGATGTCTTTTTCACAGTTCGAGTTTTCTAGTATTGTCTTACCCCCCTCTGTTGTGGTCGGGTGGTAGTTGACTGTACTCTCATCCTGCATTCTTATTGGTCAGTCGTAGTACATTGCATTCCCTTGGATGGAATTTTAATAACCCGGTGTCAGACCATCTCCACAATGCTCGTAGGTCTATTTGTAGATTGTGTCTATCTTCTTCAGTCTTGATCTCAGTGAATATCTTGGTGACGTCTGCAAACAGGTACGTTGGAGTTGATACACAGTCAGGCATGTCATTGATGTATATTACGAACAAAATGGGTCCGAGCACACTGCCTTGTGGGATTCCACTAGTAACATGGTGACATGATGACTCTTGACCATTTACAAGTACTTTTTGCTTACGATTGTGTAGAAAGTGTTCAACCCAAGTGATGATCTGTTCACTGATGCAATATGAATGCAGCTTGCCTATTAATCGCTTATGCGGCACTTTATCGAACGCTTTTATGAAGTCCATGTAAATTCCTTCAATGGTACCTCCTTCGTCTAGTATTTCCGTCCACTGGTCGATTACTTTTAGCAGTTGTAGAGTAGTTGACCTCCCAGATATAAATCCATATTGGTTCTTACTGAATAGGTTGTTGGATGTCATGTTGTTTACAATCTTCTCTTGTATAAGTTTCTCCATCACTTTACATACAACACTAGTTAGGCTTACTGGTCTATAGTTTCCGGGATCAGATACTTCTCCTTTCTCGAATAATGCTGTTATGTTTCCTAGCTTCCATAGGTCCGGAACTTGGCCTGTTTGCAGTGATTTGTTGAATATTTCTGTTAATGGGTGTGTTATTAGATCTCTCAGCTCGAATAGTGCTTTGGTGTGTCGTCCATCTGGGCCTGGCGATTTGTTGGGATTTAAACCCTTCAATAGTTTGTATATTTCATCTTCTGTAAATGGGTTGTCGACAAATTCATTCTCTATTGATCTATGTTCAAGTGACGGTATTTCTCCTTCTGGTTCCTCAGTGAATACACTGAAGAAAAAGTCAGCCAGAACTTCAGCCTTCTCTCTGTCACCCTTATTAAGTATATAGTCCCCACTGTCCGATTTCACCTTGAGCTCAGCTACACCAGACTCAGTTTTCCTTTTCGAGTTGGCATATTGGCAGAATCTTTTGGGATCTTTCTTTATATTTGTTGCTATGTCCTTTTCCATCTTTATCTTAGCCTTTTTCACTAGTCCTTTGACCTGGTTTCGGATTTTGGTATATTCTTGATACTTTATGCCTTCTTTAGTTTCCATGTATCTTTGCCAGCAGCGATGTTTCTTCTTTATCTTTTTTATAGTTTTTGTGTGGCGATAAGCCACACAATGTAATAACTATCTTTCAGCCTTTTTCAGCTTTATATATACTATTAAGTTAACGCCTTTATGCCTACACCAATAAATAGGTCTATGATTTGAACAATATTACAAGCATGCTACACAGGTTACACGCGGGGGGGGGGCATCTCGTTTGTTGTGTTTTAATTCCCAGTTCATCAGTTGTATGGAGACTACCCAGTCACTCATCTTGACACCGACTCTTGGTGTCTTGAGAGCAGCACAAACATTCGAGTGAGTCTGGGCTTATCAGAACTCTGACACAGCATGTTGGTGCAGCATTTATTTGAATGGTCAAAATGACATCAGTTCGCCACACATCAGTACTTTCAGTGCTTTGATTAAATCTAGTGGTAGATAGTTGTGTTTCTTGGCCTGATTTGCATTATTTGTTTTGCTTTTAGGTATGAACTTCTCCTTCGCAGAATTTTATACCTGAAGAAACTTTCTAAACATCTGGTTTGAGTCTCCATCAAGTTCGGTAGTCCAATCTATTCTCATTTCATCCACCATATCTTTGAAGTTTCCTTTGAAGTAGTTCCATCTTTCAGCCTTGTTTTGCTCTCGTTAAATATAACATTTAAATTGGAATTCTACTATACAGTGATCACTACGCCCCAGTGGGCTTTCATGTTTCAACTCGCATACCATTTCCTGTTCGTTTGAGAATATTAAGTCCAGCATACTTGGATCATTACTTCCTCTAACACTTGTAAGCTTGGATACTTGTTGATATAGGAAGCTATCCCTAACACTCTCCATGAAATGTTCACCATCCGTGTCGCCACCACATGTCCAATATGTCCAGTTTAGCTTTGGGAAGTTGAAATCTCCCATCGGGAGTACATGTGAATACGTATCACTTAGTAAGTATATAGTCTCCACTGTCCGATTTCACCTTGAGCTCAGCTATACCAGACTTAGTTTCCCTTTTCGAGTTGGCATATTGCCAGAAACTTTTGGGATATTTCTTTATATTTGTTGCTATGTCCTTTCCCATCTTTATCTTAGCCTGTTTCACTAGTCCTTTGACCTGGTTTCGGATTTTGGTTTATTTCATCCACCATATCTTTGTAGTTTCCTTTGAAAAAGTTCCATCTTTCAGCCTTGTTTTGCTCTCGTTAAATATAACAGTTAAATTAGAATTTTAGTACACAGTGATCACTGCGCCCCAGTGGGCTTTCATGTTTCAACTCGCATACCATTTCCTGTTCGTTTGAGAATATTAAGTCCAGCATACTTGGATCATTACTTCCTCTAACCCTTGTAAGCTTGGATACTTGTTGATATAGGAAGCTATCCTAATGACTCCCAATTGTATATGGCATTCAAACCAAAAGATTGTGTCTCGCGAGATGAAACACTGCAACGAATTGAAGCTTGTCTGAAGGATATTTTGCACAGGATGAAAGAAAATTTGCTGAAACTTAACGCCGAAAAAACAGAGGTAATCTTGTTTGTACCGAAAAGGAATGCCAGTTCAGTCGACAATCTCAATGTAAAAGTTGGTGATGCTGTGGTCAGACCAACGTCGATGGTGAGAAACCTCGGGGCCATGTTGGATTCGCATTTGGACATGGACAAACATGTAAACTCTGTCTCAAGGTCGTGTTTCATGCAGATCCGACAAATAGGTCAAATCAGACAATACTTAAATGTTGATGCAACAAAATCCCTGATCAATTCTTTAGTAACATCGAGACTGGATTACTGCAATTCATTACTATGTGGCACCCCGAAAATCATTCTGAATAAACAACAAATTATTCAAAATACAGCTGCCCGCCTCATCACACGGACACCGCGTTACAATCACATCACTCCTGTGCTGAAGGATCTTCACTGGCTAGCTGTACAGTACAGGGTAGAGTACAAGGTATTGACTCCTGTTTTCAAAGCACTACATGGAAAATCACCCGGCTACATCAGAAGTTTGTTGGAAGTATATACTCCACAAAGACAGCTAAGGTCTCAAAATGATTCTGTTCTTCTAGTTGTGCCAAGGACGAGGACTGTGACTTACGGTGACCGATGCTTCACAGCTGCTGCACCGAAACTCTGGAATGCACTGTCAACAGCGTTCAGAGACAGTAAAACACTACCGTCCTTCAAGAAAGCGCTGAAAACGCACTATTTAAATAGAGCTTATTCATGCTGACTGTGTGTGTGTTCCCATTAACTTGGCACCCTATCATTGGACCCAATGACCCACATGTTCCCAGGACTATAAGCCCCATCCACCTATTGGTACATCCCTACTATTAAGTTTAGTAGGGCCCCGTCTACTGGGTTAAGTAGAGCCCCGCCTACTGGGTTAAGTAGAGCTCCGTCAACTGTCTTCAATAGATCCCTACTACAAGGTTTAGTAGGGCCCCGTCTACTGGGTTAAGTAGAGGCCCGTCTACTGGGTTAAGTAGAGCCCCGTCTACTGGGTTAAGTAGAGCCCCCGCCTACTGGGTTTAGTAGGTCCTACTTTTATAATTTATGTACATTATATACTGTTTTAACCATGTATTAGTCATGATTGTACAGCACTTTTGAACGTGTTTATACATGAAAAAAGGGCTATATAAATATGGTATAATATAATATCCCTAACACTCTCCGTGAATTTTTCACCATCCGTGTCGCCACCACATGTCCTATCTGTCCAGCTTTGGGAAGTTGAAATCTCCCATCAGGAGTACATGAGAATACGTATCACTCAGGTTGGCCATATTGCTTAATACATGTAGTTTGTCTAGTTCATTTATATTTTTATTTGTACTGTTAGGACTTTTGTATATGCAACCAATTAACATGTTGTCACTTTTATTCAATTTCACCTTTACCATATGCTCTCCTTGAATTCTCCACTCATCTTTACCTCCTCCGCATTCCACACAGTGTTTGTATACAGGGCTACACCTCTTTCTATTACCAGTACCACTATCACAATTATTTACAAATAAGTCATATCCTTCTTTTTGAAGTTCAGCCTTAGTTGGTGAAAATCTACAGTTTTTTGGAAACACTTTCGAAATTCGGATTAAGTCTATCTTTACATCAATATTTTGCAGTCTAGCTTTAAGTTCATCCAGTTTATTGGGTAAGCTATCTGCGTTTGTATATAAACATTTAAAACCTTTTAACACACGTACATGTTGATTATCCCTCTTATTTATACATTTATTTACAGATGCATTTTTCACTATTGTTTAGCTTTTGTCCTTACTAACTTTCTTTCCCACGGGGGCCTCTTGCTATGAACTTGTATTCTGGGTGCTGGTAGTTTTTTTCCTTTGCCTCTTCAATGAGTTCCTTGTTTCTTCTTCTTTCATTTTGAGTCATGCCATGAACTACACTGATCTTCTTGAACTTTTCTTCACATGTCGCTAGATTCCTCAGATTACTCATGAATTTCCCCTTTTGCTTCTCATCTTCAAATATTACTTTCAAGGGTCGATTCAATGATTTCTGGTCCTCACCAGCACCTTCCTCCTAATTTCGCTTACCGATTCTCTCCACATTTTCACTGATTCTACCTCTGTGTCCATAATGCCACAAAGTTCCTGAACTAATGCAACATCTTCTTTTTTCCTGCCTCAGCCTTTGCTTTGTTGGAATCCTCAATACCAAATATGATAATATTGCACCGTCGAGCCCCACTCTCCCTAAATTCCGCAATCTGATCATCCACTCCAGATGCACTATTTTCTGCGGCCTTAGGCTTGTCAGTCATGTGTGCTCCAAGTAGCTCCCTTACTTCTAACAGTTCTTCTTTCTCAGCTTTCTTTTCCCTTCCTTCTCCAGTGAATCAACAAACACGATTTTTAGGCTGGCGATGTCGCCAGACTATTACAATGCCAAGCAAAGTACTGAAAGTACTGACAGGCTGGCGAACTGCTAAGGAACAATAGCTTTTCAAGTAATATAACATCAAGTGGTTTTCTAAGTCGAAAGAGAGGTAAGTGCTGGACTTAACAAAAAATTAAAAAATTAAAATTTAAAAATATAAAAAAAATTGAGCCGCCGTGATTCGATCGCTGGACCTTAGCATCAGAAAATTACTAAGCGAGTTGCTCAACCACTCGAGCACGATCTCGTTGGGGAATGTTGACCTAAATAATTTAACATAATAAAATCATTGATGCGCCGCGCTATATCGCGTTCGTAACGCGTAGTAATAATTATCAACGCCTTTAAACACCTTTTCTTTTAATTTCATACAATTTCTTTGCATTTCAAGAAGAAACTAATATATTACAATCGAACAGAATAAATGAAACAAGGAAAGTTGAATGTTCTTATCTTGCAAAACTGATTAATATGGAGGAACTATTTGCATTGAGTGTATAGATTCTGTGTTGTCAGTTTCGGGAGTAAATTCATCTTAGTGGATTTCATTTTTAGGCTGGCGATTTCGCGCCAGACTATTACAATCCTAAAAAATGAAATCCACTAAGATGAATTTACTCCCAAAACTGACAACACAGATATATTAGTTTCTTCTTGTAATGGAAGGAAATTGTATGAAATTAAAAGAATATGTGTTAAAATGCGTTGATAATTATTACTACGCGTTACGAACGCGATATAGCGCGCGCATCAATGATTTTATTATGTTTAATTATTTAGGTCAATATTCTCTAACGAGATCGTGGCCGAGTGGTTTTATTAAAAGCAACTCGCTTAGTGAATTGCTGATGCTAAATTCCACCGATCGATTCACGGTGGTTCCAATTTTTTTATATTTTTTAAATTATATTTTTAAATTTTTTATTTTTCGCCCAGCACTTACGTCTCTTTTGACTTAGAAAACCACTTCATGTTATAGTACTTGAAAAGCTATTGCCCTTTACAGTTCGCCAGCCTGTCAGTACTTCAGTACTTTGATTAAAATCTGTGTCATACTGCTGTTGACTTCAGTCTTGAGAATAAGATCATTGTCAAAGACCTTGGACTATGCGGTAAATTGTTTGGGTGCTTGTTATAATTAGTATTATTGAACAGGGTGCTTAACCCTGTTCTGTGTTAGCGTTAAAAATACACTAGACATGATTACAAGCTAAAGGGAAGCCATTGGTGTAGAGCCAGCAATTATTCCACCTCTCTAAGAGAATCCTTGGATTCACTTAGTGATACACACATCTACAGTACCCTAGAGTCCTTTAACAACTCCACCAACAATGATATCTCTTTCAAACAAACAGGCACAACCACAATACTCAGTCCAAACACTAAACCGATCAGCCCAAACACTAGACCCATCGCATCATCCACACCCAACCACAAAACAAAAACACGTCCAAAAGAAGCTAAGCTTAGCAAACAACAACGCATCTCCATTCTCAACATTAACTGCAGGTCAATAAAAAACAAAGTCTCTGAACTTCACCAAATGATTGACCAGGGCCCGAAATTACAACCAATACTTACACTCTGCACTCAGCACTCAAATATTAAAATTCCTTCTTTTGAGGTTCAAAACGACATTTTTTTAGAACGAGAAGTTGAAGTTATGTTAAATGGGTGGTAAATATTATCATTTGGTTGTTTTCCAATTGAAATTAAGTGTATTTGTAAGCTATATGTGTACTTTACCTGTCTGAGTGCACTCAGATACAATACTTACGTTTTTACCTCATAAATAGTACAAAATAGCAAAAATATGGTTCAAATGTTATTTGCAACATTCAAATAACAAGTCTATACATTTCCCCACCTCGATTAGCAATTTAGAACATATAATAGCTCGTTAATATTCTAAATTCAATATTTGAGTGCTGAGTGCAGAGTGTAAGTATTGGTTGTAATTTCGGGCCCAGGTCAAGCCAGATATTTTATGTTGCACCGAAATCTGGCTCAAACCAGACATCCATACTGCGGAAATCTTTCCGGATAGCCTTGGCTATGCAGTGTATCGAGATGACAGGACCCACAGTTGGGCCAAAATTAGTATACCTGGCTCACGCGATTTATTTGTTGGGTCATTTTATAAACCCCATGAAAATGACACCTATGCTTTATCACAATTATGGTCATCACTTCAACAAGTCCCCAAAAACAGCATAATATGGTTGTTGGGTGATTTCAACATGCCTGATATGGATTGGCAAACAGAGTCCATCAACAAAAACTGTAAATTCAGGAATATGTATGAGCAATTCCTTGAAAATATAGTTAGCCTCAATCTTGAGCAAATGGTTAAATCACCAACCAGAAATCAAAATATACTGGACCTATTCCTAACAAATCATCCATCAGAAGTACATAGCACAACATCTCTACCTTCCCTTGGGAACTCAGACCACAACATAATCCATCATGAACTTAACATAAATAGAGGACGCCCTACACAGCCCAAAAGAAATATTCCATGCTACAGAAAAGCTAACTGGTCCAAAATTAAATTAGAGCTCCTCAAATTCCATGAAAACTTCATAAACCTAGCACACACTGATCCTAACCTTGCCTGGAATGACTTCAAACATGAACTCCATAGACTTTGTGACAAATACATCCCGACCAAAACTACGAAAAACAGACAGAATCTACCCTGGGTGACCCCTGACATCTTGCGACAGATACGGAAACGAGATAAACTATTTGCAAAACTTAAAAAGAATCATGCTGACCCCAAATCAGAGCCATCATTTAAGACTCTTAAGGCGACCATCCAAAAGAATATACGCAACTCGTACTGGTCGTACTTGGAGTCTGTCATTTTCAGCTCTGATTCCCAACCAGGTAACAACAAAAAGTTCTACAGTTTTGTCAAGCACAACAAAACTGAGAACTGTGGAGTTGCACCCCTTAAATCTGAGGGCATCACACATACAAACCCCCAGGACAAGGCAAATGTACTGAACAAACAGTTTGAATCTGTCTTTTCTAGACCCCAACCCTTAGGTCTCAAACAGATGTGTAAAAACCTCTTAAGTCCCCCCCCCCCTTACTCTATGCCCACCATCACAATTACAGTTGATGGTGTTGACAAGCTTCTCAAAGGGTTAAATCCGAATAAAGCTACTGGCCCTGACCAAGTATCACCACGCATCCTGAAGGAACTTCACAGTGAAATAGCCCCAACCCTCACAGAAATATTCAGATTGTCCCTTGAGACCGGCATCGTACCCGATGACTGGAAAAAGGCAACAATTGCACCTGTCTTTAAGAAAGGCTCAAAATCCAAACCAAGTAATTATAGACCAATATCCCTAACATGCATAGCGTCAAAACTAATGGAGCACATTATAGTCTCCAACCTGATGACATTCTTTGACCAACATGACATACTGAGCCCATACCAACATGGATTTCGGACGAAACGCAGCTGTGACACTCAGATCCTCAGCTTTACTCAGGAAGCTTTTGACAGCTTGGATGATGGTCAACAGACAGATGTCATTGTGATGGATTTCTCCAAAGCATTCGACAAAGTTGACCATCACAAGTTAATCCACAAGCTAAGACATATGGGAGTAGACACACATGTTACATTATGGATCAGGTCATTCTTGAACAACCGCAGCCAGAGGGTTGCGGTTGAAGGTCATCTCTCTGACGAACTACCTGTACTATCTGGTGTCCCTCAGGGCTCTGTTCTTGGACCCTGCTTGTTTCTGGCATATATACATGACTTGCCAGAAACAGTCAAAAGTAGAACAAGGTTATTTGCCGACGACACCATAGTTTACCTGACAATTAAAGGACAGACGGATGCAAACGCCTTACAAGAAGACCTACGTAAACTAGAGCTTTGGGAACGTGAGTGGGCTATGGAGTTCAACCCCCACAAGTGTGAGGTACTCCGAATCTCCCGTAAAAAGAACCCAATCATATTTCCCTACACTCTCCATAACAAAATACTGAACACTACAGACAATGCAAAATACCTTGGAGTCACTATCTCTAAAGATCTAAACTGGACCCCCCACATAAACAACATAACCTCCAAGGCCAAAAATTCACTCAGATTCATTCAAAGAAATATCAAAACACAAAACAAAAAGGTCAAAGAATCTGCATACACAACATACGTAAGGCCCCAACTAGAATACTGCTCCGTCATTTGGCACCCCTGGCAGAAACATCTCATAAATATGGTTGAAGGTGTCCAGAGAGCTGCAGCTCGGTACGTCTGTGGGAACTATGACTATCAGAGCAGTGTCACCACTATGCTAAACGATCTTGGCTGGGTGACACTGCAACAACGAAGACTGCAATCATCCTTAATCTTTCTATATAAAGTCCAACATAGCCTAGTCTTCGTTGATCATAATCATCTCATCCCAACCCGCAATCAGAACTTTCTACCGCAGTCAAATACCCAATATCATATCAACTCCTTTTTCCCGACAAAAATAAGACTTTGGAACAGTCTCCCATCCCAGGTCAAATCGAGTCCCAGCCTAGACATCTATTCTAACAGG
This sequence comes from Spisula subtruncata, assembly GCA_963678985.1. Classification (NCBI taxonomy): domain Eukaryota; kingdom Metazoa; phylum Mollusca; class Bivalvia; order Venerida; family Mactridae; genus Spisula; species Spisula subtruncata. The sequence goes on from OY787661.1 coordinate 26,812,159, forward strand.
CTGGCGACGGTCACATTCTAGCCTGTACTATTCTGTTTTTATCCTGCACCCTTTCACCTATGATCTTTGATCTTTTTAACCTTTAATTTGAGCACATAACACAATTTTTAAACTAATTATAACACTGTTTTCCAGACAACGCGCCTCCCAATCATAATCGAGTTCGATTGTTCGGGAGTATAATGTAGATGTAGATGTAGATACTGCGAGTAGTATAGGCAGTAGAGGTAATAATGTATTAACTAGATGCTGGAACATACATATGGCGTTGAGGTGGCATATGCCCTCATATGCTTTGTGACTGGAAAAATATTTTTCTGACGACAGGAACAATCCCTGTTCTTCCAGTGCCATCGGCGCTTTGATTATTTTCAGGCAGCTATGGCTTTCCATAGATCTATATCTCCATATCAATCATTCCGGACTTGTTTTGTGACGTAACGTATTGCTCCGCGGCAATAAACGTCTTGAAGACAACAAATGAGGTCCGTAATAAACATAGAATCCATGATTTATAATGTTGTTATTTGAGCTTTATTTTTCAATGCAAGGCGTTGTTTTCAATTAATTAGCTCGTAGATGATACCTTTGAAAAGTAGATTCGCGGTTTTTGCTTGTAGCATTAATCTAATTAAGTCGATCTACTTTTAGCAATTGAACACATTCGGATAGCGTCGGTGCCCAAGTTTCGGTAGTCTGAGCCGGTTAAAAATACTGTGAATATATGTTTCCAGAAATCGTCTCGATTTATCTCAGAATTACATTTAAATCGATTAGTAAGTATTTCATCAAACCCTTATTGTAACAGCCCCTATATTCGAGTTGATTACAACCCTTTAATGTATTCATACCCGATTTTGTATACAAAATGGCGGACTGTCTGCAACAGTTGACATCTTTAAAAGATCGTGGTGGTATGTCACTCGCTGTTGATCTGACATTTAGATACTTAGACCTCTGTTGCCATTCATCTGTTATGTTGTGACTTTGCACATCAGCCATATAGTTGACATGTTGCACTAGCAGAACCGATCTTGTCAAAAAAGGTACGAGGAAATCGGAGCGAGAAGACAGCACTGATCCGAGCACAGAAATCAGTGACAACGCACAACTACACTGAGCAATGCCCACACATAAGACAAAAATGATTAAAAGTCCAAGTCTCATCTGCAAAAATTCAGGATGACCCAATTTTACAAAGGAATTACAATTAAATAATAATAGCGGTGATACCAAGGGACAAGAGACCGAATGAAATAACAAATATCCCATACCTAGTACACAACATCAAAACATTGCCCAGTTTAGCCAACTCAGATCACGATATAGTACACCATGAAATACAGTTAAAAAGGGGCCGACCATCGATGCCAAAAAGGGAAATTCCCTGCTACAACAAATCCAACTGGGACAAAATGAAAACCGAAATGCAGGAGTACAGTGACAACTTTGACATTAATCAGTTCCCAGACCCCAACCTTGCTTGGTTAGCTTTCAAAGAAAAACTCCAGGAGCTGTGTGCTACCTGCATCCCCACCAAAGTAACAAAGTCCCGAAAAGACCTCCCTTGGATTACCCCTCTAATATAACGTCTCATTAGAAGACGAGATAAAATTTATTCAAAACTAAAATCTAAACACAAACAAGACCCGAAACTCCTATCCCACTTTAAATCCCTTAAAGGACATATCCAAAAACAAATCAGATCCTCTTATTGGTCATATCTAGAATCAGTCATTTTCCAACACGACTCTCAGCCCGGTAGAAACAAAAAATTCTATAGTTTTGTAAAACACAACAAAACTGAGAGTTGTGGTGTCGCCCCCTTAAAGCATGATGGCATTACACACACAGATCCCCTTGACAAAGCAAACATCCTAAACAAACAATTTGAATCTGTTTTCTCCCACCCTCAACCGCTTTCCCTGAAAAAACTTTGTTCCAAGCTAATCAACCCTCCTAAATGCACTATGCCACCTATCTCCATCACCACTGACGGTGTAGACAAACTCCTTAAAGGACTCTCACCAAACAAAGCTTGTGGTCCTGACAAAATCTCCCCTAGAATTCTTAAAGAGCTTCACACCCAAATTGCCCCCATTTTGACCCAGATTTTTAACCTATCACTTTCTACAGGCATTGTTCCCCAAGATTGGAAAGAAGCAACCATAGCCCCAGTTTACAAGAAAGGCCCAAAACACAAACCCAGCAATTACAGACCAATTTCACTAACCTGCATTACATCAAAACTCATGGAACACATCATAGTATCAAATTTAATGGACTATTTCGACAACAACAACATACTCACCAATAAACAACACGGCTTCAGATCAAAACGTTCATGTGAAACACAACTAACTAGCTTTGCACAAGAAACCTTCGACAAACTGGATAAAGGACAACAGACAGACGTCATAGTCATGGATTTTTCCAAGGCTTTCGACAAGGTAGACCACCACAAACTCACAAACAAACTGCAATCCATGGGAGTAAACGATCAAACTAACAATTGGATTAAGTCATTCCTGCAAAATCGATCCCAAAGGGTGGCGGTCGATGGTCACCTCTCTAGCAGTCTGCCCGTGTTATCTGGAGTCCCACAGGGATCAGTCCTTGGACCTTGTCTTTTCCTGGCTTATATAAATGACCTACCAGATTCCATCAAATGCAAATCACGACTTTTTGCAGACGACACAATTGTTTACCTGGCCATTAACTCTTTGACTGACACTCAGACATTACAGGACGACTTACACAGACTCGAAGAATGGGAACGTGAATGGGCCATGGAATTTAACCCCGACAAATGTGAAATCCTTAGAATAACGAGAAAGAAGACCCCTATCATTTACCCATATACCCTACATGACACCCCTCTCAATAGTACTGACTCTGCCAAATACTTAGGTGTGACAATTACTCAAGACTTGAACTGGACAAAACACATAAACAACATTACATCAAAAGCAAAAAACTCACTCAGATTCATTAAAAGAAACATAAAATCAAATAGCAAACAGGTCAAAGAGGCAGCGTACACCACCTATGTAAGACCTCAAGTAGAGTACTGTTCAGTACTCTGGCATCCCTGGCAAAAACACCTATGCAACCAAATTGAGAGCGTCCAGAGGGCTGCCGCCAGATATATTCACAATGACTACAGTTACACAAGCAGCGTTACAAACATGATACTAAATTTAAATTGGCACACCTTAGAACACAGAAGCATCTCACAATCCCTGATCTTCCTCTATAAAATCCAATACCAACTTGTATATGTAGACCATAGCCACCTTATCCCGACCAGAAATTTGAACTATTTAATACCCCAATCTCGTACCCAATATCATCAAAACTCTTTCTTTCCAAGAACTATCAGACTCTGGAACTCTCTACCGGTTTACATACAGTCCAGTCCCAGCCTCCCAATTTTTCGAGAGAGGCTGGAGACACAAAAATTCTAGACCGCATACAAATATCTTACTGTTTTTAAATTTGCACTGTAAATTCTCTTTATCACCTTCACTCTGTACTAGATAACTTTTGCACCCCTTTATACTTTTAATAAACTGCTACCCTGACTTGCGCCTCCCTGTTATAATCGGTTTTGATTGTTGGGAGTATGAAATAGAAATAGAAAATAGAAATGAAATGCAACTAAGACCTGACCGACCCCCTCAGTTCCCACTGCAGGGTGACCCTGACAAATATATTCCAAAACAGTGACCCAAGCGACCAAATGAGGCACAACTACTGTACAACGTGACCTAGTTTAAAACACCATGGACAGAGACCTAACGTTAATAATTTTGAACACCATGCACATCGATCTAACTCTATCTTATTTCTTCCCAAGTAAACTGGACAAGGGAGGGAAGGGGGCGGGCAATAACACAAAATACCTCCAGATACATGCAGCTCCAAAATATGCCAACACGATGACCCCAGTGACCTTACTAATTTAAAAAGTTTCTCCCCCAGCAAACTGGGCAAACCACAGCAGCAAAAAGGGAGAGCCAACATTGCTCCACAGCCATGTACTGGAATCGGTGGATGCCAAGTACCTTGGAGTCCACATCAGTGAGGATATGTCTTGGAAGACTCGTGCCAAGAAGACCGCAGCTAAAGCAGGTAGTGCTCTTGGATTCCTCCGGTGCAATTTACGAAGCTGCATAAAAAAAGTCAGAGACACCTAGCTCTATCATACAGTTTTGTAACAGTCATGAACTACGCTACAGCAGCTTGGGACCAGGGCGTTTTTTTCACTATATAACAGAGGCTGAAATAAGGCTACTTCACAATTGAGGGTACTTCACAATTCCAAAATGCCAGTTTCAGAAACCACATAAATGCCACTTTCTCAAATGAAACCACTTGCCCAGGCTCAAAATTTTCAACAATTTGAAATTGACAAAACCAGAGTAGCTTAAACCTTCACAAATGAAATATATCAAGCCTTTAGTGATTTTCTTTACAAAATAAAGGGAAATATTAGTTGTAAATAGCTTTTCACAAATTTATTAAAGTCAATATTGTGCTTCCTCTTTCACAATTCAAAAGCAAAACTATGCTTGAATTTCACAATTTGAAGAAAAATCGTGCTTTACGTTTCAAAAATTTTAACAGGCTAGGGCTTCTCCACAATTTTGGCAAAAAAGCCCTGGGGACCCACACATGATGGGTGAAATTGATGAGCTTAACAAGGTGCAAAGACTGGCAGCTAGGTTTGTGACCAATGACTACCGGGATAAGACATCAGGTTGCGTCACCAACATGCAGGGCCTTTTTTCCTTCTAAAACAGAGGCCGATCTTCCGTGACTTCCCAATCGCAAAAAGCTTCTTTTTTCCCCAATTTCGTAAAAGAATTTCCCAAAAAAACGATGCTAAATTCCCAATGTACTGAATTTTCGTATGGCACGTTTCATATGGAACGGTATGGCGTTTATCTATTGTTCAGTTAAAATGAAGAAGAATATGTATCATTCAAATTGGAATTACTAATCAATAAAACAAACAGACGTCAATTTATTTTTAGCTCACCTGAGCACGAATGTGCTCAAGGTGAGCTTTTGTCATACCGAGATGTCCGTCGTCCGTCGTCAACAATTTCTTCAAACGACATCTCCTCCTAAACCGCTTGGCCAATTTCAACCAAACTTCACAGTTATGATCCTTGGGTGACCCTCATAAAAAATAGCTAAAATCGTTCCGCTCCGATAAACAAGATGGCCGCCAGAGCTATAAATAGAAAAATCTTTAAACGACTTCTTCTCCTTAACCACTTGGCCGATTTCAATAAAACTGTACAGGAATGATGTTTGGGTGACCCTTTACCAAAATAGCTAAAATCGTTCCGCTCAGCTAATCAAGATGGCCGCCAGAGCTAAAAATAGAAATATCCTTTAAACGACTTCTTCTCCTTAACCCCTTGGTGGATTTTGATTAAACTCTACAGGAATGATCCTTGGGTGACACTTATTCAAAATAGCTAAAATAGTTCCGCTCTGTTAAACAAGATGGCTGTCAGAGTTAAAAATAGAAAAAAACTTTAAACAACTTCTTCTCTTAAACACTTGGCCAATTTTGATAAAACCTTAAAGGAATGATCTTTGGGTGCCCCTTAACCAAAATAGCTAAAATCGTTCCGCTTCTGTAAACAAGATGGCCACCAGAGCTAAAAATAGAATTCTCCTTTAAACGGCTTCTTCTCCTTAACTGCTTTACGGGTTTTGATAAAACTTTACACAAATGATCTTTGGTTGACTGTTAACCAATTTGGCTAAAATTGTTCCAGTCCATTAAAGAAGATGGCCGCCATAGCTAAGAATAGAAATACCCTTTCAACGGCTTCTTCTCCTGAACCGCTTGATGGATTTTGATAAAACTTTGCAGGAATGATCTTTGGGTGACCTGTAACCAAAATAGCTAAAATCGTTCCGGTCTGCTAAACAAGATGGCCACCAGAGCTAAAAATTGAAATTTCCCACATGACTCAGGTGAGCGTTACTGGCCCCTCAGGGGCCTCTTGTTTAAATTAATTACGAGTGCGACATCGCGGAAACAGCATTGTATTTGTTGTCTACGAGCGTGGAAAGCGACTCAACGTCATGGCCGCCATATTCTTATGCAGAATGGTTAAAGTCCAGTACGGGACAGTACCGTTTGTATTCGGGCCCAAAATATGTTCAGAATTGAAATATAAAGACAAAAATCGTAAAATTAATTGACAGCTCATAGCCTCATACAATGGAAAGGTATATTATTTTTGAAAAAGAACTTTAAAGAAAGAATGATAAATAAGAGAAACTAAAGGTGACAGTATGGACTGCAGTTTCCTTTTTGATGTATCTTGAGTCAGACTTTCGTTTCCTAATTTGGCCGAAAATTGCGCTTGATTTTCCCAAATTGACAGGCTAAGGCCTCTTCCCAATTTTTGGAAAAAAGGCCGTGACATGGTCAGCACTATGCTGGTTGTCCCTCAAAGACCAACGAAAAATTCATAGACTGTCCTACCTACACAGAATCAACCACCAACAGGTGGACATAAATCCTGGAGAACTCTTATGTTCAAGTGACGCGATCGCTTCAAACAACTGAGTGCCAACTTAACCGTCTACCATCAATCCTTAGACCAAAGATTGAAGAACAATATGTGAATGGAACCAATTTCCGACAAGCATCACAGACATCGAAGCAGGCGAAGGATTTTCGGCCAACCAGGTCCCTGGATGATCTGTTCAGAGCTGGTTCCTCCATATTACATGCCTAAACCACCGGGACCTTGTACATAATTTTAAAATGTAAATAACAATGATTTTATCTGGAGGATATGGCTGTCTCCACCCCCTTGTAAATTACATTCGAAAATTCGACTCCTGACCATATCACGGTGGGGAATCACGTGGTTTCGATGGTAGGAGCCACCACAAAAATGGCGGCCAAATAGCGTCGACTTAACCCATATTTTGAGGTAAATATATAACATCGAGACTCGTTTATTTATGGACACCCCGGCCAGCACGCAATGGCTTCTCCACTGAATCTTTTGGTACCCTACTTTCCACGATTGATCCCGTAGTTTCCTCAAACACTTCGATATTGTTCCGTAAATAACAAAACACTAGCGGGGTAGACCTCACGATAATGACGAGTTTGACCATATTATGACCATATCTCCTTTATAGCATCCGTATTTCATGCGATTCCAATGTGCGAACATTTCGCTAACATGTTCCAACACAATAACCACCAGAATATCATGAATTTTGGTTTACTGAAAAATTTAACAGTCAATTTGCATTAAAGATAGGATCCACGCTATGGGTAGGACGCACGATTGAACCTGAGCAGTGCGCATCCATCATTGCGGTCGGTGGTTTTCTACGGGTCTGTCGATCGGAATATGCGGAACGGACACATAATGTTCATTTATATAAGTATGCTATTAGTCGACAGCTTTCTACGCTTCTATCGATCGCATGGAACGCTTACCGATCAGTTCACTTAGTTCACTGTGACCGTGACATGACGGCCTACTCGATCTGTGCTTATTCATCTACAAACAAGTCAGATTATAATTAATATATCTAATAAGGTATTACACGAAGAATTTAATAACGATGCGGACTAGACAAATAACATGAACATTCATATATGTGGAATTGAATCGTAATTTATCGTTTGAGATATATCCATGTTCGCTGTGAGATATTTGGTAATATTTTATTATAATTGAAATATTATAGTATATATTTATGGTACCATTATTTTAACCAAATAGTCTTTGCATTGCCGCTGGACGGCTAAAAGTGGGAATATGGGAAGTTATAATTCTGTAATGGTGGAATGTTGTGGAAAGCAGCTTCTGGCTGTGCGATGTAGTTTGCTTTAACTGACGCCATGAATTCAGTCTTTTCTCTTTTAGCAACTTTTACCACTCGGAAATCAGGATTTAAAGAGTCTGTTACTTTTCAACCAATAAGAACTCATGAATAGTTACAAAGGGCGACACAATTTAAATCTATTAAAGCCAACGCTTCTTTGCGACAGTTTTTAAACAATATTGGCAGAAATAAAATATAGATAAAATATTTATATATTTATAAGATCTGACGTCCACTAGGACCCGAATGGTTCTCGAAGCAGAAATTCACCAGATCGAGATGGTTCGACATGCCATCGCGATGTTATGGAATCCTTCCGTATAATTCCGCAACGCCTCTGGTACACTTCGGGACCGAAAATCTTCGTTTTAAAGTTTTAAAAAAATGGACGCCGAAGGTCTTGCTTGGAAGTGCTTCGGGAGAGTTCCATCGGCAGTTAACCATCGGCATTCACTCCGCATCTTCGGAACGCCTTCTGTGAGGTTTCGTATTCATAAGCCATCCCGAATGGTTCTAGATGGAAAGTCGAATCGATGCCGAACGCTCTGAAAATGGCGAAGTGATGAGATTAACACACGGAAACTATGCCGATCATGTTATGAACTTGACTGTGTGGTGCAGTGGTACAGTAGTTATCGCTTTCAACCGACTATTTTTTTATTTCCAGTGTAAGTTCAAAATACCAGAATGGGAATCGAACCCATTCATTCAGTTCTGAAGAACTCGCATTCATAGTAGCTTAGCCAACTGCGCTTTGCGCACTACATGATAAAACCATTTCTAAATGTATGTTTTATGGGTAAATACACCCCTATAACCATGATTACTCCAATGTTAAAAGTATATTTACGCCCAGTGTTTGTGGTTTATCTATAGTAAAACTAACTTACGAATTTGCGTAAGGTAGATATATAAACGTAAATTTACGCGACATTATCCCAGTTGTATATCCCGAATGCCAGCTGAAGCGATGCCGTCAGTTTGCCTCTAGGTCGAGCTAGACAACCTTTCGGCAACCTATCGGCATCGATTCGTAAACCCTTCCGCATATCACGCGATCGGGGGAAACATTCGGGACTAACTCCTGAACTGACGGCATTTAGTCGCGATACGTTCGGCTACTTTGGATATGATTCGGCATTTATACTGCGTGTACATGTATACAGCAAACATTCTTACCCCGAACCGCGAATATCGTACTTTTCGAACAAGCACGATGACCCGGCTCCGCATATTGTTATTGATACATGATCCAGAAGGGTTTCCGAAACAAGCACATTGTAACCGGCATCCCATCCGCGTAGCATCGGGGTCTAGTGGACGGCAGGTCTAACCGCAACCCGGCTTTCCGTACGATCGGATCTACCATTCGGCTGTTTCGGATAGGCTATGGCATGCATACTGTGTGTATACCACAACAATGCAATTTGTATACCGATCCGCGAATACTTGCCGAACAACTACGATGACAAAGCTCCGCCCATTTTTATTAATAAATGATCCCGAAGGTTTTCCGAAACGAGCAGTCTGTAATCGGCATCCCTTCCGCATAGCATCAGGGTCTAAGTGGACGGCTGGTCTAAAACATTATTACATCTACACTTCAATTCTGTCTCAATATATTCATACTGTACATATATTATAACATAATGGAAACAACTTAGCCTTCAATTCACCCGTGAAATAGTATACTAGATTACCACATACAATATAGTGCAATAGGATACCGGCGATTATCGGTACCGGAGGATAACGGTATTTAACTTTTAGTTACACGTATATACTCGCATAAATTGGTCATCACTATATGCGTCCTCGGAACGAACCGTCGATTTCAGATTGTAAACAACGGGGTATTTTGTTCACCACACAAACTACTAAATTGGCGACTTGCGGAGATGATTATTCTAAGGATGAAAGTAAAAATATATCAAATATGGATGCTGACTCTATGCCATTTAGGGAGCTCTATAACCTGTCAATTTTCATGGTCCTATTAGGTAGTAAATTAAAATATTGCTGTTTCTGAAACTTTGTGGGACTTTAAGCTAAGGTGCGACTTTTCAACGCATTGCTCTGAAAGAAGTGAAAGAAAAAATCAACGTGATGACCTATTACATAGAATATTAGACAATACGTGTTAAAATATAACCGACTCATATACGATTAACTGGAGAGTCAAGCTATTTCACACGGGCTTATTAACACCAAACAGTACTATCATTAGTAGCATATTTCTTCAACACATTGATCGACACTCATACACGAATTACGCGTATTGTTTATGCATCAACATTATTTGTTTAAAAAGATCAGACTAACACACCACGTCGACAAAGGACCACATTACATTTGTATTTGCAAAATCAATCCATCACTTATTATTTCTAAATGTCAAGGTTGTTCATAAGAGAAAGTTTTAGGAAACTCCAGCAACACCAGTTACTGAAGGTCGAGTCGTGTTCACTAGAATTCGTCTTTCGAACAGACTGACTGACGGACAGACAGTATACACCCTACAACTGTGTTGTGTGAGCTTATAAAATTCAATTATAAACAAAATATGCCAGGAAGCATGCTAATTACATCCATGGACTTGTACATGGACCGTACATACTGATATACTGATACTTATATAGCTTCCTGTATAAATGAACACTTTGTGCCCGTTCCACATATTTCGATCGATAGAACCGTAGAAAACTGCCGACCGCAATGATGCATGTGCACTGCCCAGGTTCAATCGTGCGTCCTACCCTTAGCGTGGATCCTATCTTTCGTGCAAATTGACTGTTTATTTTTCAGAAAACCAAAATATATGATATTCTGGTTGTAATTTTGTTGGAAAATGTAGGCGAAATGTTCGCACTTTGTAATCGCATGAAATACGGGTGATTTAAAGGAGATAATAAAAACTATGGTCATAATATGGTCAAAATCGTCATTATCGTGAGGTCTACCCCGCTAGTGTTTTGTTATTTACGGAACAATATCGAAGTGTTTGAGACAACTACGGGATCAATCGTGGAAAGTAGGGTACCAAAAGATTCAGTGGAGAAGCCATTGTGTGCTGGCCGGGGTGTCCATAAATAAACGAGTCTCGATGTCATATATTTACCTCAAAATATGGGTTAAGTCGACGCTATTTGGCCGCCATTTTTGTGGTGGCTCCTACCATCGAAACCACGTGATTCCCCACCGTGCATATACTGGAAGAAGAAGAGCACACAGCACACCCCAGTCACACGTAATTCTAAAAATTATATGCCAATTCGGTGACCCTAGTAAATAAGCAATGCACAGTGACCTAATTTAAAAAGTAACACCCATTTCCTAGTCCCCTGGATGGGTCAGGATTTTTACTTTTGAGTTGTCAAAACCCTCGTCTTCTACGGCCATGCCAGGAACAGCTAATGGTTAAATCTCAGGTATTTCACTGGCCCTCTAACAACTAAAGATTGTGACGTCCCTTTGTTAGTAGTTAGGGGAAATCCAACATTTCCCCGGCATTGCAGGGAAGCTAGAAGGTAAAACCCTGCGTAGGGAATGGCTTAATAGTAACTCAGTAATGAAAGTTCAGTGTTCTACTGATCAATCTAAATTAACTTGGGAAAGTTTATTATACACCTTTTCCTATAAAGCCGCAAGCATTCACAACATTGTGAAGGTGACTTTTGTCATGTGCCCTCACTGCCCCAATTAGCTAGTTTCATGATTTAAAGTGCTATGTTGAAGGACAAGTGATTTATTTTCAAATATTCAATCACTCTGAAGAATCAATTACCCAAGTTACAATCACTTGGAAATCAAGGGAGGTAACTCAGTTATTTAGTGGTTCTTCTTTGATAGTAAAATTAAAGAGTTGTTTGCCTTGTTGTCTAGAGTAGATATTGATTGCGCTTAAAGCTGGAACGTAGTGATGAGAAGTCTGCAGACTGGATGATCAATACTACTGTAGGCTGGATTTTTCTCTTTTAATTATGAGCTATGCTGTTTAGAGAAAGTTTGAACCTGAGTCAGTCTAACTCTTACTGTTAGATGGAATTTTAACATACTGTAGCACTGTCCAAATTTTAGATGATTATTGGGGTGTATAGCTAGAGTTGTGTTTAGTTTGGTGCAAGTGAAGCAAGATTTTGCTTTCATGGAAGATTGCCAGTGTATGAATCATCAATATATTTCTGGATAAATTTTGTTTGGAAGGTTATATGAGAAACATGTAATGCTTTGCAATATACTTTGATTGCAAGTTACCGTTTTAACAGTGTATATGACATTCTGGTTTACTATTAGATGCTTCTGTTCATATTTTAGAAGGTAATAAATTATACATTTTTTTGTTAGTGTGCATTTACATTGTATAGTGTAGACTGTAATTTGTTAATACATCACCTATTACATGATATAATAGGACTAAGGTCATTGTGTACATAATCAATTCTTGTTGTTTCGATTATATTCTGTTTAATCTGTCACAACTCCTTATTGTCTAGTAGGGAAACACTATGAACTGGTCAATCACCTTCATTTATAAGGTAGAGGATGTCGTTACATGATGGTGCTTGACAAGCTTGGTGTCATTGAATAAAGCAATTTTTCTCAGCATTTTGGGAAGGGTGTTCTTTGAAGTTGATTTTAGGCGAAATATTTTTATAATACAGTAACTTCCAGATAATATCTTAGTGTGTTACTGTAAGTAATCAAGTTTGAGCAATTCCTAAAGGCTTGTGGAGTTTTCTTGAATTTCATGTTCTGTTACACAACTGTTCGAAGATAAATTTGATTAAAAGAATCCCGAACAGTATTTCACGCTAGTGGCATCAAGATATTCGAAGAAATAAGCAAGCTTACATAAACTTAAATTCAGTGCCTCCGTAGCTCAGTGGCTAGTGCGTTTGCTATCTAATCTGGTGACCCGGGTTTAAATCTGGGTGGAATCACTCATATATATGCCTGCCATATTTTGTACGATGATGCTTCAGAGCAGGCTATGTACAGTATGGAAAGAAGATATTTTATCAGAAAGCTGACTTGCAAATAAAGGCTTTGCTCAGCTGTAAAGAACTTTAAGAAGTTAAGGATGGCAACGGATACCAAAACTGGTATCCGGATATTTGGAACGCTATCCGAATGAATATCCCGATATCTGCATCAAATTGAATGTTGTTAAAATCGGGTTTGAATAAAGATGAAGCAATGATAGAATTTAACATGATTTCGCGATCTACATCGTAACTCGCCGATAACTTCTCTCAGATTAACCAAAATTTAATGCTAAGTGTGATTTTAATTAGCTGCCGAGGAGAAAAGAATGATTGTAACATGCAGCGTGAGACAAAATCTCGTAATGCCCTCTAACGCCATTATCAGTCACTTGTCGTAAATATGCGAAATTCAGACCAATCAATGGAACTGGGCCTCATTAATTAATTTATTAAGCTAACAACTTGGTAAAACCAGAGATTGTTACCTAATAGAATTATAGAATGAACTGTCTGGCAAAAACAAAAAATAAATTAACCTAACTGGAAAGTGATTATCATGCAATCATGAATCTAACAGAGACCCGTGTCAAAGAAGTAAACAGACCCCGCAATTAACAATGTGTCACCACATAATAAAAAAGACCAACCTCTCTGGTGTCACCGCTGCAAATGTATTCTATTGTTAAAGGTGTTAATCGATAATTTCTCTCGTAAGGTATTGGCATAAGATTTTTTTTCATTTTTTATATTGAATATTCGGATACCAATTTGCTTATCGAGACTTGATGCGAATATCCGGATATTCGTTGCCATCCTTAGTCTCTATAAATTATATTCTCTATAAATTAGCTTGTTACATAAAAGTGTTGTAGCATTTCTACAAGATCACCATCAGACACTGACATATCAGTCAGCTGGATTAACTTAGCCTATGTTAGGTGTAGCCAGTCTGTCTTTGTCAGATATATGTGTTACAGTTGGAGATCAAACATTACCATAGTCAGTAACAAAGGCTGTACTGACTGGGTTTCCTAGAAATATCATTGATTGAGTGTCCTGAGAATCCTTCTAAAGAAAATATAATGTTTCAAGAATTAATTGATACCACCCAAGCTTGCTCAAATACCTGTAGGGGTCAATGTTAGAAGTTGAAGGGTCATGTGGTATACATTTTGGCTTGAAGGAGAACCTTTTCAGGGTTCCCACAGTCAGGGAAAAGGCAGGCAAAAACAACTTTTAAGGTCAGGGAAAATGTGGGGAAACTGAGTTTAGTTCTCAAGACTCAGGTTATATTTGTAAGCAGCAAGAAAAAAATCCATGGAGGGGCACGTGACCTGTTCTCGATGGTTTACCATTTCCAAAAAAAAAAAAAAAAGCATTTTTTAAGAATGTCGTGAACCAGACTAACACCATTTTTTAGTCTGGTTCCCTGTCCTAAATCTTACAGTGGTTTAGGTCCTATACTGTAATGAAATGAAATATTTAGGTTCCGGGAACCAGACTACCATTTTTTTCTATTTATTTGTTTATTTGTATATTTTAAAATAAAGTAATGTAAGTTAATAACCATAATTATTTCTTTTACCCCTTTAAGTAATTAAAAATAAGAAAAAAATGTGTTTCGATATGTGTTTTGACGTGCACCTGTAGTCTGGATTACCTCCCCTAGATCACTACGTTAACTAGGTCAGGCCGACGCGTCGGCATTAAACACCCAAATCTTACCCAAATAGTAACATTTTTACCCAAATAATTGTATTTAACTAACAATATGGGGTTGATAAATATATTACGCATTTTAATGACCAGTGTCATGACTAAATAAACGTATACTAGCAAGTTTTTCGGCAAGACTCGCCCCAGTATCATTTCGAACTGGCGTTTGTCCATAATATTTGCACGTCGTGAGAATGGCTTTATTTCACTTTCTGACTCTTCGTGCACCGATACCCAAATATACAAAAGTATGAACGTTTGTTTACCCAAATACTTGTATTTAATAAACTTTTTGTCGTAAATAAACTTTATTACGCATTTGAATAACTAATAATGAAAATAGCACCATTTTCCAGTAAATTATACTAGGTAAATATACCCAAACACACATAAGCCTACTAAATTCCGCATTTTTCGGCGGGGACTTGGACTTTTGTTTCTTTGGCTTACGTGTGGGCATTGCTCATTGTACATGTGTTGTGGTGTTACTGATGCGAGTCTTTGCTCAGATGGTAAAGTGTACTGCCTCCCCTGTCTGATTTCCTCATACCTTTATATCAAGCCTTATTAACACTTTAAAAAGTTCTAGTTTCTAAAATTATAAAAAAATGTCTCTCACAATACTGGTCTGTAAAACAATTGGCCGCAGGAACTATTTAACTTGTAAGTGATGGCATGTAGCAATGGTGTGGTCCGTACTTTTGTTTGTCTGAGCAAGTTTTACCTGAATAATGGCCCTTTGTTTCTTTTCCTACCTACCCCATAATAGAAACCCCCTCCCCATTTCAATGATATGTTTTGTTCTATAATAGGGGCACACATGGACATATTTCCTTTTAAATATCTTAAAATCTGACAATATATAATTGTTTGATTTATGTTCAGTTGTTTGTAAGATAGAAGCTGTTTTTTGCTATGTGTCATCATTGTTGTGACAGTTGTGACCTTTTTGCTTGTCAAATTTGTTAATCAAAGGTCTATTGTTTATATTTCAAACATGTATGTCTGTTATAATATTGACTGTGTTAGCACAGTGCATAGTTTGAAATCTTGGGTTTTCTAAGATATCTGGAGTATATCACATTTTCAATGGACTAAATGTTTTACTTATGTGACAAAATAATGTTCTAAAGTAAGTTTCTGAACACGACTTTATTAACCTGATCAAGTTGCATTTATTGTTGAATTCATGCTTTCCATCTCGGATGAGAATTTGCTTCAACAGTGAAAAGCTTTTCTTACTTTATGAACATTTGAAAAAAATTCTACGTATGAAAGTGTTTTTAACCTCCTATTGTGAAACCATTTCACACATGGATGCTTGAAAATACATAACCTGCTGGGGTGTAACTCCTACATTCAACTTGAGACGGAACTTGGGTTACAAAGTTATAAAATCTTACACCTTACACATATCTATCTTTTTTATTTATTTATGTATGTAGCTTTATCTTTATATAATATTTCATGTTTGCTTGTTTGTTTTATGAGCATTCCCTACTGTGTCTGGACTCCATATGATTCGTATCTATGAAATTAAAGCCAGACACGCCCAACAGAAAAGGTAACAGCCTGGGTTAGTGGACAAGATTGTTTTAAAAGTGAGGCCAAAACCAACTTATTACAGATTAGGGGAGATAATCAATGTCATTATAATTCTTTCAATTCAATACTTGTTTGTACAATGATATACAAGAAGTCTGGGAAATGATAGTACCATACAATGAGAAATGATAGTACCATACAATGAGAAATGGTGAACTGTTACATCATACAGCAAGTGCTGTTTTAAAAGGATGTGTTAACTTTTGCATAATTATATCTATAGAATATCTTTTCAGCTACATGAAACATCATTTGTAATTTCAAGAAAATGTATATATACTATCAAAGTTGTTCTTTATTCATAACATGAAACAAAATAAGGTTACTTATTGTTAACTTTTTTATACCTTATATTGTAAGCAACAGTATTTTTCCCTTTACAGTAAATTTTAAAGAATAGATTGATAGTCTATATACTGAATTAACTTGAATGAATGTTTTTCTTACACATTTAGTGATAGTATATAATATGTAGCAATGTTGCATTAATATGTTATAGATCAATGTTACTGATTGAAAGATTGCATATTGATATAATTATAGTAGAACTGATGATTACAGATGTTGTATACCCCCTGTGCGAGTCTCTACATAACCATGGTTACCAAGAATGTAAGAATTTATCTCAACAAGATAATCAAATCCTCTATGCTGAGAACCATCCTATACACAGACTGTGAAACAGGGAACCAGTATTCAGCCAGGTTAAGCTCGCCTGTTTAGTGTGCCATTAGGTGTAGGCCTCTAGGTCTAAGTGTTATTTTTTCGAGGTTTTTACAAACATTTCCAATAGTTTGGCTTTGTGATAATTTAATACACCTGTTGAGGAAATGTTATAAATATTTTAGAAAAGGATTAATGTCATATCAGCCTGGAATAATTTACCATTAAGTGAGATTTTTTTTAAAATATATTTTGATCGATATTTATAATAGATTGAGGATTGAGTTATGTGTTGTTTGTTGTGAGTTAATGTGAAAAGTTTATCAAGTGATCTGATAGAGCATGAGGATGCATACACTAGTATAAATTTTGTTCAACTTTATGTTTCTAGTTTGTTAACCTACCTCACATCTATGTGTGATTAGTTCAGTGTGGATTTTAATATCACTGGAGTTTTGATAAATCTTTGGATTTTATAGCTTTTAACCACTATTAAACACAGGTAAATGTTTATTATGTTTAAGTTAACAATATCTTAAGAGACTAATTTTTATTGATTTATATTGTAGATGACCCATAAATGAAATTACTCATATTTTGAAGGTCATGGAGGATATTGGATTTTTAAAACGGTTTTAACGTTTGCTGGTTTTTGATGAAATAATAATTTGTTTTGAAGTAGCAAAATATGGGTTAGCCAGTCAGTTCATGAATGAATTCAATATACATATACTGAGTTCCAAAAGTTCTGCATCTTAATTAAAAATTCGTTTTTGTTTGGGAATAGTTAACTTAAAAGAACTTTTTAGAAAGGCAGTGGCTAGCGAACCGGAATCGGTTCGCTAGACAGCGACCTTTTAGAACCGGAATCGGTTCTCCAGCCTGCCCATTGAGGGTAGGCTAGCGAACCGGAATTTTCGTTTATTTTAAAATACGGCAAATTAAAGAATAATTGATGTATCAAATATGTTATTTTATGTTGCAATATATATATACTTACAAACTGTGTTGATTTAAACTTGTATAATCGTGTATATTTGTGTATATTTGACTATTTCAGCGAGGACCTTTTACCGGCACTTTACAACATAGATATCCGCCATTTTAAGACATTTACGAAAGGGAATAGTGCAGAATCGTTGTCGACACTAGCCCAATATCCTGTCGAGGTTTTGAATATTATTTCTTGTAATAATAATTTGTACAGACGCAATTTATATAGAAAAATAAACTATAAAATGTTTTTCATTGTTCTTTGTATTGGAAATACAGAATCTTTGCCATAATTTGATGATAATATCTATACATTGGTGTCAACACAAACGTTATAATAATTGTTAAACATTATTGACTGGGTACGTGCACACTTAAGTATACGCCTGTAAAAATTGAATTGAATTGAATTGAATTGTATTTAGCCTTAAATAGCACAGTAGATTTTGGTTATGGGATATTGCTTTTCACACCTTGGTAATATTTTACAACATGTTACCACCTAATGTATCTTTTATCTGCAGGTGAAATTATCAGTTTGGGTGTCACGTGCGTTTCGTGCATATTGATTTTCAATTAATTTGCATAATTTTTTCTTACTGATGGCCAGGCCATAACTGGCCAATAAGACATGAACTGACTACATTTACGATTATTGAATAAAGGAGATAGAAGTTATGCAATGTAGATATTTCTATTCTTATATAGGCTATTCTTATTATCTGAAATAGGACACATACCTGATTGACCGCTTTCCATGGCCCTTGCTCTTGAAGTTCCGACCACCATGTATGCAGCTATAAGTCAGATTGGTGTACTTAACATCCTTATTAAAAGTCTTGTTTGGAAAACGACCTAACGATTTCTCGATTGTACGCGAATCACGTCTGTAAAATTGAACACATTTAAATTTTTGATAATACGATAGTTTTTCTTCAAACTCCGAAAAGCTGGAGAATGTGTCTCCGACAGAAAAAGATACGGTAGCCATTGTCAATTAGGAAACTTTAATGACATCTTTGCTTTACAACATTCCGTTTATATGGACAGGTATGAATTTGTTTGTTTGTTTTTTGTTTGAAATAGACATTCCAGAAGAAGAATATCATAAAACGATACCGATTTCGCACAAATAATTTCAAATGTCGGCCGACCTTTTAATCTCCACGTAATTAAAGACGCAATTAGTAATAACTAAATTACAGTCTCAGTCGAACGTAAACAAACCAAAAAAAACCGTAATTATATTTATAACACAATAAGGCGCACACTCGTAATTTCAATCTGTTTAGGTGTTAATTGGGTGTTAAATATTAACACAACATTCCAATCAACTTGACAATTATTGTCTAATTGATTATGAAAAGGACAACGTGTGATTAACAGGGCTGATATAGATTATCTCAAACAAAGACTTTATTGCATTAAATATGAACACAACATTCCAATCAATTTGACAATTATTGTCTAATTGATTATGAAAGGGACAACGTGTGATTAACAGGACTGATATAGATTATCTCAAACAAAGACTTTATTGCAGATAATTCACTTCTTTATTACCTGTTTACAATATAATTCATCTTTCAAAAGCATCTATTTATACAAACAAAAGTCCAATAAATAAAAAAATTTATACGAACAAATGTCAATTATATTTAGTAATGCATATATTGTAATAAAAAGATAGGCCCATCGTTTATTGGACTGGGGTATGACGACATCGATTCTACACTATTCGTAAATGTCTTAAAATGGCGGATATCTATGTAGTAAAGTACCGGTAAAAGGTCCTCGCTGAAATAGTCAAATATACACAAATATACACGATTATACAAGTTTAAACCAACACAGTTTGTAAGTATATATATATTGCTACATAAAATAACATATTTGATACATCAATTATTCTTTAATTTGCCGTATTTTTAAAGAAACGAAAATTCCGGTTCGCTAGCCTACCCTCAATGGGCAGGCTGGAGAACCGATTCCGGTTCTAAAAGGTCGCTGTCTAGCGAACCGATTCCGGTTCGCTAGCCACTGCCTTTTAGAAACACTATCCATTTGCGTACCCTTAGTGTTTATGTTGAACCTATTTCGGTTGGATTTCGTCACGCTTGAATGATCACACCATCACAAATGGTAAAAACGTCTATTCAAGCACGCATAATTTGGGTTCTTCATTTTCGACTTTATTTTCACTTCCAATTTACTTGCATCGTGTCTGTGTTACGAAAAAACATAATAAGTTTGTCAAATAAGTTAGAAATGTACGCTTATTTTGATTGCAAAAATGTATAATGGTGACATACTCGGGTATATAAGACGCTGGAGGCTGGTGTTTCATTAAAAATACATTGTGTTGAATTAAATTGACACGTCTCTATCATAATAAGACTGTTGTATCATCTCCATCCGAAAAAACTGTATATGCCGTACCACGTGACAACACGTCAAGGGTCAATGCCGCTGACCTAGACTGGTAATGCTGCTATATTTTTGCACCAAGAACAACGGCATTGTTATAGCTTAATTGAAGTCCACCCAACATTAAAGTTATGGGAAACTTGCTTTTATGTTGGTTTTTTTAGGCTGGCGATTTGCGCCAGACTATTACAATCCTAAAAAATGAAATCCACTAAGATGAATTGACTCCCGAAACTGACAACACAGAATCTATACACCCAATGCAAATAGTTCCTCCTCGTTAATCAGTTTTGCAAGATAAGAACATTCAACTTTCCTTGTTTCATTTATTCTGTTCGATTGTTATATTGAAATGGAAGGAAATTGTATGAAATTAAAAGAAAAGGTGTTTAAAGGCGTTGATAATTATTACTACGCGTTCGTATACTACGCGTTACAACGCGATATAGCGCGCGCATAAATGATTTTATTATGTTAAATTATTTAGGTCAGTATTCTTCAACGAGATCGTGGTCGAGTGGATGAGCAACTCGCTTAGTAATTTTCTGATGCTAAGGTCCAGCGATCGAATCTTTCTTTTTTTTTTTTTTTTTGTTGAGTCCAGCACTTGCCTCTCTTTCGACTTAGAAAACCACTTGATGTTATATTACTTGAAAAGCTATTGTTCCTTAGCAGTTCGCCAGCCTGTCAGTACTTTCAGTACTTTGATTATGTCAAGGAGGTTGTTTCTTAAAATCTGGCCTGTTGTACAGACTCTATTGCAACATCAATAATTGTCTGTGGTCAAAGAGAGATCATTTTCGGTATTAATTTACGATTATTACCTCCCTTCCACTGCAAAATAGTAGTTTATCGCTGCGTGTACTTTGGAATCGTGGGGTGGCGTCACATGTGGTTTTATTATGGATCGATACATATCCTCAAATCGATAAAAGTCATGGATTTATATCAAGTACACATTGCTCTACACATGCACATTTGAATTATTATAAATAAGTTGGAGATTCTAGTAAAAAAGACACACCATATATTGGATGCGGAACTTTTGGAACTCAGTATATATGATGATTTTCATAGATGCATGTTTTGAACACATTTTAATCTAATTTGATTTTTGTCTTCTTCATTCTATCTAGCTTATATATAAAGGTCTGCCTATAAAGTCTGTCCCTAGCCAATGTTTGTACTTGGCCCTAGTTATTGTCTTTCATCTCCTTTTTCACCAATGTTTCTCTTTATTAAACTTGTCTTCAATGTCCAGTAGGAGTCTTATTGCAACCCAGGTGATGACTGTTTCTTCATTACGAAGAACATGTATGCCTAATCCATGGCCATCTGCTGTCTTACATCTCTATTGACAGCGATGTTCCTTCATGTAGGACTTTATTTCATATGCTGTTTGGTCTGTAGATTCGAAGAATGCTGCAGAGGCTACTGGCTTGGAATACATCTAAGCTACGGTTGTTGTAGATGGACTTACCAGGAGTCTGACCAATACAGTTAAGGACTCCAAAGATGTTGCTCCTGAGTTCCTGAGTTCAAGATTGGTCGAAGGACTGCCATCATTGAATTGGTTTTGGGGTTTATTTTCATGATCTTTGTTTTGCTGTAATTGATGGTAAACCCAATCTGACTCACACGACTCTTGGTCGAGAATCCCACGGGAATCCCACAACGCCCACAACGATGTGTGCACGGGAAAAGTGTCAAAAACAACAATTTAACATAAACAATTGAACAATAGACATTTTTATAATGATTAGTAACATTAATACCGACCATATAAAAGATCGCGACAATATGCAGAGTCTAAGACGTCAACTAAAAATAATAGGATTATTTGAACATTCTCGCTATTAAACATGGGAATTCCCCGCGTCGCGCCTCTCTGACGTCATATAAACATAAGACCAGTAAAACAGGTAGTGACGCAATCTTGCGCGTGCATAGAATGTAATGGCCGACGGAAATAACTTTTGGGAATAACAGTGAATTTAAAACACATGGATTATGAACAATGAACTATTAGAATGAAATACGCTAGCTGTGCATACGTAGTGTGTTATATTTTAAGCATTGGAATAATGAGCGGCGCCGATACCTGGCCATAATGGAAAAAAGGTGGGTGGGGTACCGGGCACTACAATATCTACTCAAAGCTTAATTTTGCTGAATGGGTCAAGGTCCCCCCGGGTACTACTTCACCGTACCCCGGGTACTTTGAAGTATACTTCTCCGTACCCCGGGTACTTTGTAGTATACTTCACCGTACCCCAGTATGCTTACAAGTACCCCATTTTTACTCATGAAAAAATATATATTGATATGATTTTAATCGCCGGACACATTTATACATGAAAGGAAGGTAGGAAGATATCATTTTGGTATACTTCAACCCATAATATTTAATTTTTTTATCGTCAAATTTCTAAAAAAAAGATTTCAGTGTCGTAAAATCAAAATCCGAAATCAAAACACTGACGTTTTTTGGCGCACTTTATATCTTTCAACAGATTATATACATGCAAAT
This sequence comes from Spisula subtruncata, assembly GCA_963678985.1. Lineage (NCBI taxonomy): Eukaryota > Metazoa > Mollusca > Bivalvia > Venerida > Mactridae > Spisula > Spisula subtruncata. Next base: position 26,834,965 of record OY787661.1, read on the forward strand.
ATTGTTTAAATTTGTTTCCACCAGCCTGAATATACGTACTCTTGAATAAAATTCATTTTTTACTTCTTTGATTTGTATAAACAATATTTTTTTCATTGCCGAGATGGCCGCCGGTTTACGTTATTATTTTATTTGTTATTTGACGACATCGGTTTTTTGGCGCGCGGTAAACCCGGGTACGGTTGAGTATATCGGGGTACGGTGAAGTATTATCTATAAAATCGGGGTACGGTGAAGTATACTTCAAAGTACCCCAGGTACGGTGAAGTAGTACCTGGGGGACCTTGACCCATTCAGCCTTAATTTTGTCATCAGCAGTATACATAAGATAATCAGGATAATATACAAAATAAATAACCCATAACTAAGTTTTGAAATGAAAAACATTAGAACAATTTAACTGGCTGATACATAATGGATTACAAAATACAAACTGTCTGGCATATACATCTGTTTTTATCTATTAGTCATCAGTCGGTGCTGATGCATTCTCATACATTAATCATCAGATAATTTATATAAACACATTTTCCCAGCCTGCTATCTGGTCCCAGTAATAAAATTATGTTGATAATGGCATTTTCTGTCTTCCCCAGTAATTGGTCAATTAGTGATCTCTGACCGCCTGATATTATCTTGTCCTTTATAGAGAGTTACACACATCTAATATCATATCAGTGTGGTAAGAGATTGAGACTTACACATGCCTCAGGCTGGTATCGACTGATTCAGTAATTGACTCATGAATGAAATATATTACTTAATGCCACAAGTATTGATTTACCTTTCACTGTTGCTTGTGTTCAACCATAAAGTCTCTTTGGGGATGAATGTGTAAAGGTATTTATTGTATTGAACAGTCATTCTCATACATCCACAAGAGTAATTTATATCCATAATAACCTGGGAATTTGCAGCTGTTTGTTCTCTGATCGCTGGATTATTGGGATTGGTGTGTCTGATTGGTGTTGATATATTCCCCATTGCTGATGGTATGTGTCCCCTTGCTGTTGGGCATTCCATTGGTGTTAGTGCTGATTGCGTCCTTTGTTTGTGCTAAAACTGGTTTAATTTATTTTCTAGTTGTTATACGACCTTTGAAAAACAGGACACATTATGTGAACACCCTTGGCGGGTGTGTGGCAGGCGTGCGGCGCTGTCCAGTAATTTGTCTGTACTCTAACTCAAACAGTTTTTGTCCAATCGTCTTCAAACTTGTTGACAATGCTTATGGGTGTAGTATCTAGGCCAAGTTCGATTATAGGCCGAATCGGTGTAGGCCTTCTTGGGTTATGGTCCTTCTTTTATAAAAAAAATGTGAAATTGGCCTTGTCTGTACTCTAACTCAAACAGTTTTTGTCCGATCGTCTTCAAACTTGGTGACAATGCTTACGTGTGTGATATCTAGGCCAAGTTCGATTATAGGCCAGATTGGTGCAGGCCTTCTTGGGTTATGGTCCTTCATTTACCAAAAAAATGTGAAATTGATTATAATATATGGGCTTTTATTTCATTATCAATATTTTTTGTCACTAGCACAACCAAGACGGGCATATTTTGTGACATTTTTGCACTTTTGTTTTTTACTGACTAAACAATTTCATTTAATATATTAAGTGAATTCTTGTTTTTCTACCATTTGAGGCTTTATCATTTACAGTCGATTTAATATTATAAGTAATACTAATGAAGGAGCTATCCCATTCGAAAGAATAGCAGGGGCTACAGTCCACTCAGTTTGATGCAGTTAAACCTAGACATACAAAGTTTAACTGACAGACGAGCTTTTATTTATAACCATTCTTATTTTACTTAAAAAGACTGTAAGTGCATGCATGTTTTTAAAGACCAGGTTAGAATAAGTCTGTTAGAGATTGTTGTTGTAATGCTGCCTGCAGCTAGGAATGTTGACATAGCTCATGTAGCTTCTACTCCAGGTGTACATAGTTTTAAAAGATACTGGAGATAATTTTCTCTAAGACTACTCAGCAAATTGGCTTCACATGCTAGATTTATGTAGAATATGTTATCTCCTGGTTAGCAAATTGGCTCCACATGCTAGATTTATGTAGAATATGTTATCTCCTTGTTAGCAAATTGGCTCCACATGCTAGATTTATGTAGAATATGTTATCTCCTGGTTAGCAAATTGGCTCCACATGCTAGATTTACTAGTATGTAGAATATGTTATCTCCTTGTTAGCAAATTGGCTCCACATGCTAGATTTATGTAGAATATGTTATCTCCTGGGCACTGTTTTACTAACAATGCGTAAATGTCGCGTATATTTACGCATAGGTATCTACCTTACGCAAACTCGTAAGTGTGTTTTACTAAACGATCGCAAGTACTTGCATACATTTACGCAAAAAATATTGAAGATTGAACGTAATTCGGGACACAATATAACAAATATAACGGGTACCAGAAGGAATAAATATGCGTCAAGATTTGATGATTAATCACGCCTAAAACAACAAGCGACGGTCTAAAACAACAAACGACGGTCTAAAATAACATGCGACGGTCAAAAATCATCAGTGCGTGTTAAAAAATCTTCACTTACGTTCATATTTGCCATTTAGGGTTGCCCTGCCTTGGCGTAGAAATAAGCTTAAACTTGCGACAGAATGTGAACTAAAATATCTTTGTAAAAGGCATTTACGCAAATATTATCGACGTACACACTATTTTAGGAAATCTTAGGTTTACGCTAGCGTAAATGCTTTGATAAAACAGTGCCCTGGTTAGCGAATTGGCTCCACATGCTAGATTTATGTAGAATATGTTTTCTCCTGGTTAGCAAATTGGCTCCACATGCTAGATTTATGTAGAATATGTTATCTCCTGGTTAGCAAATTGGCTCCACATGCTAGATTTATGTAGAATATGTTATCTCCTGGTTAGCAAATTGGCTCCACATGCTAGATTTATGTAGAATATGTTATCTCCTGGTTAGCAAATTGGCTCCACATGCTAGATTTATGTAGAATATGTTATCTCCTGGTTAGCAAATTGGCTCCACATGCTAGATTTATGTAGAATATGTTATCTCCTGGTTAGCAAATTGGCCCCACATGCTAGATTTATGTAGAATATGCTATCTCCTGGTTGACTTTGAGCTAACTGTTTTGAACTGCTGTCATCTGGTAAGGTCACATTCATTGACTAGCAAATTGGTGTCATTTATGTCTATAACTATGTAATTACCTATGACAGGTAAGCTGTCATTTATGATGGGTAAAGCAGGACATGCACATTGTGGGATACTTTAAAAAATGGAGGCTATGTAAGGACATGTTGGGAAGATGATAATCTTGCATTAGTGCTCATTACATACAAGTTTTATTGAACGAGTAAACAGAATAATATGAGACATTGCTTTGCTGAGTGACATATTGTTTTTGTCGAAGAGTTTGATGAAGCTCATATGAAATGAGTATGAACATAAAAAAATTACTCTCTGAGCTAAACCACAGGTTATGTGATAAATTGCTATAAAATATGCAGCATAAAGTATTAAAATCAAATTTATTTTATTTGTCGACTTGGTTAGATCTGAAACATAAACTTAAATTGCTAAGTTCCTACACCTGGTGGTATAAACATAGTATATGTCCATAATTTGTAGTCCACATTGATTTTTTAGACTCATTTTTATTGTAAACTTTTATGTTAGAACCTTTATATCCTACCAGCATCAAAAATGTCATTGATATGTGTGGAAAGCTGCAGTCAGGCTGTTGCTGGGATGTATTGATATTTTCTAGGATGAATATTTCCATTTTTGATGGCATGCCAACATGGTTTTTATATGCAATACATTATTCTGTATGAGTATCTGGAAATGTCCTAGATCGGGTGTCTGAATACACTCCAGTTATATGCTTGGGATTATGTTATGGTATGGCTTTTCAAATGTTCTTAGATTTGGATGTTTTTACTGGTTGATTGGATTATAAGTTGGAGTCTGAAGTGATAACATGATCCTAATCAATGTTGAATAATCTTCACTTTCAATCTTATTAATTTGTTGTTGGCAGGACTGAGACTTAATGCATGGAGATTAAAGAATTTTGCTTTCTGAACCCGCTTGCTATATTTATAGATATTGATTTCAAGTACTACTTGTACAGTTTAAGTTAGCTTATTATATGCAATATGATTTGATCATTAATGTTTTATTAATGGGTATCACCTGTTAATTGTTGTCACTGACCTTAAACCGGGTCAAAGCAATGGCTTGTTGTGGTTGTTCTTTTTGTTGTCAAACAATTTTACTCCTCTATCATCTTTAGAGTATAAATCAGCTGTTACTGTAGTAAGTAAGTGATATTTTGAGAAGAAAGTGTATAAATGATGTGTTTTGTGTATGTATACTGGAGGTGTATGAAGGTGTTTGACTGTAATTTGCTTGTATTTGAACCTAGGTTTTGTGTCATCCTTCATTGGTTACTTATAAACGTTTAAAGTTTGGTGAATATTTATGTTACATCAGATGTTTAATACCAGATATAGCTGTTATATGTAAGCCATTTTCATTTTGTGAATGTAAGTGATATTTTAGTTGACTGGAATATTTCAAGTATTAATATCACTTGCTGGGTTGTTACCACCACAGCATACTGCATACTACGCAGTAGAGGTATGATTTCTGGGGCAATGTCTTGTGTTGTTTGTCTGAATTCAGGCGAAGCTGCAGAATTTATCATTCATCAAATAACCTGAAGTTGATATGGGACAGTCATGGATACTTTGGTTTATGTGCCAATGTTACTGTTGTAATGTGATGTACTATTTAAAGTGGGTCTTTCTATGGAGTTACTTGTCTTGAATAGAGATTGAGTGCAAGGAGCAGAATAGTTTCAGTGATTGACTTTGTTAGAATTGATTTATAGTTTATGTGGGATTACTTATGAATCAATTTTTCTATATTTGCAGGTGTTAGGTGGCATAGTTGGCCACAATGACGGAGGTGGACAATATGCCCTCAACCGGCGTCCGCTGGGAGTCGGGACAAATTGAAGACGATTTTGAAGGAGGAAATAATTCGGCCAAACTCTTTGAACGTTCCAGAATCAAGGCTTTAGCTGGTAAGTCAAGTACACTGTTTACATCAACTTGCTCTCAATGACTGCACGCTGCTTCCAAAATAGTGGCTGCTTCCCACATAGTGGCTGCTTCCCACATCGTAGCTGCTTCCCACATAGTGGCTGCGGGCTGCTTCCCACATAATGGACTTAGTGGCTGCAGGCTTGGCTACATGCTGCTTCCTACTTTTTGAGAGATCTCTACTGAAGGTGACCAAGACCAGTGATTTCCAAATGAGCAATTATACTGTATATAGAATATACTGAGGGCAGGATTTGAACTAGGTTTAGGAGTCTTGTCTGTTGTCTATCACAAGACTTGTACATAGAGCAATTAGTGTGGATGAGCATACCTAGCTAGAGAGATTAGATGCTACAGATAAAAACATAGTTTGATGACTAGATGACTAGATGACCAGGTGACATGAATAAGAATTTGTATTGATGGCATTGTTGGTATCTAAAGCTTAGTTTATCATCTGTGGGATGGGGTCCATGTTTGCATACACTAAAATGTATTTTTTTTTGTATACAAAATGCTTTTATTCATCCATTGCAAAAGTTTGCAAAGTCAAACAGTTTTAAAGTTGTACACTGACAATGACTGAGGTGACAGACAACAGAAGATTGTTTGAATTTATATGAATGAGTACGACACTAGTGCACAGCATGGGGAATAAAGTAGAAGGCAACTTTGTCTAGTCAGTCAAATATTCACATTTTGTCTGTTTGCCAAGTATTTCTACTCTTCATTTTAGCTTTGACATTAGGCATGCAATATTTACCATCAGCAGATATTGCTGCCAAGTAATCACTGTTACAGTGTGTACAGGTATTTTGTCTGCTGTTGCAATATTTAACATTCTTTATAAAACATGCTATATGTAATTCATTGGCTGACTTGGCAAAATCACTTCATTTTGCACCTGTTGAAATTTTAAACAATTAAGGTTGTAGTAAGATTTCAAATTTCCAAACGAATACATTTGATGGATTTATACAGTGATATCAGTTGATAAAGAATAAGTTGTTTGGGTTTTAAATCCCATAATAATACCCAATGTGGGCTCTCAGTGAAACAATATCTCCATTATTTAAATGCCATTGGTGTAAAACATGACAATCATATATTGAATGAATTATGTTATGCTGAAGGAATGTCACATATACCTACCTAGTTGATTAGGGAATGTTATATTCTGGTTTTCATGTATTGAGGTCAGATTCAACAGTTGACATATTTGAGTAGATGACATATTTATTGCAATACATGCTGCTGTCTTTGTACTCTCAGGTTGTTTGAACTATCCAACTACCCGCTACTTTGATCTTCTTATACCTCTACAAGATTACCACTACTACAATAAAGTCTTAAGCAATAATATAAATTTGTACAAGTTGACATAAATACTTGTAATTGTGTTAGTAAGAATTCTATATACAAACACTTGTAACAAAGTAAGTAGATTTGTTGGAGAATCAAAATATTGTCTGACTGGTCATAAGAGTAAGTGACTTGTTCACTAAACAATCCATTATTGTGGTGTTTGTATTTGTTATGATTGAAAAGTTTTCAAACTGTTAAATGAGGTGTACAGAAGAAGGTATTAAGATTGATGTTTGTGTTGTTCATGGCTGAATGGCACGTTCTGCTACAGTTAGTGTTCAAGTTGAAATCTGTAATTTAAGTATTTCATCATCAATTGTGTACTTTACTTTTTGTATATGTGTGCTACGACATTTTGCTTGCCTGTATACGGAGGACTTGTTTTTTCCATCTTTAAATTAATGCTTATGTAAAGGTTTTATAAGTACATTATAAACTAAATGCAGGAAATCTCAAATGTAGATAGAACCCGACCGTTGGTAAAAAACTTATTATATGTAGAGTGAATATACTTTAAATTTATGTAGAGTGAATATACTTTAAATTTCAGTCATTAAAGCTCAATACTTTTAGCTCACCTGTCACATAGTGACAAGGTGAGCTTTTGTGATCACTCTTCGTCCGTCGTCCGTCCGTCAACAATTTGCTTATGTTCACTCTAGAAGCAACAGTTTTGATCCAATCTTCATGAAACTTGGTCAGAATGTTATTCTCTATAAAATCTAGACCAAGTTCGAAACTGGGTCATGTGGGGTCAAAAACTAGGTCACTAGGTCAAATCTTAGAAAAACCTTGTGTTCACTCCAGAGGCAACAGTTTTGATCCAATCTTCATGAAACTTGGTCAGAATGTTGTTCTCTATAAAATCTAGGCCAAGTTTGAAACTGGGTCATGCAGAGTAAAAAACTAGGTCACTAGGTCAAATCGTAGAAAAACCTTGTGTTCACACCAGAGATCACTATTTTGATCAAATCTTACTGAAACTTGGTCAGAATGTTGTTCTCGATAAAATCTAGGCCAAGTTTGAAAGTGGGTCTTGTAGGGTCAAAAACTAGGTCACTAGGTCAAATCTTACAAAAACCTTGTGTTCACTCCAGAGGTCACCGTTTTGATCCAATCTTCATGAAACTTGGTCAGATTGTTGTTCTTTATGGAATCTAGACCAAGTTCAAAACTTGGTCATGGGAGGTCAAAAACTAGTTCACTTGGTCAAACCTTAGAAAAACCTAGTGTTCACACCAGAGGTCACAATTTTGATCCAATCTTCATGAAACTTGATCACAATGTTGCTCTCTATGAAATCTAGGACAAGTTCAAAACTGGGCCATGTGGGATCAAAAACTAGGTCACTAGGTCAAATCTTAGACAAACATTGTGTTCACTCCGGGGGTCACTGTTTTGATCCAATCTTCATGAAATATGGTCAGAATGTAGGTTGTACTGATACCTAGACCAATGTGCAACAGGTGAGCGACCTAGGGCCTTTCAGACTGAAAGGCCCTCTTGTTTATACTAATTGTTTGGTCATCTCATTCTTAAAGCACACACCTTTTATGAAACATAATACTGCTTTAACAATTACACTGCTAAACTTCTTGTACAGATCCTCTACTCTTATGTTAAATCTTCATTATTTTGAAACCAAAGTGTCTATACTTCACTGCTACTTGCACCAGTTTTATGATAGGTTTTGTTGTAAATTTCTTATAAATGGCTTAAGTTGTGACTAGCCAACCATTTCTAGAATGACTTAATATTTTTAATTTCTATTTATCAATGTTCAAACAATAACCTGTGTGAATAAATTGTGACCAAAACTGTCAGAATGTCAGGCATGTTTTATAAAGTCTGATATAAATACTGTTAATTATGTTATTATACTTTCCTGTACTCATTAACATTTATGTGCAATTAACTTACTACTTAAGTTAGTACTTTCATAAAGTTGTCTCATGATTTGTCTCATTATCATGAGGGTAAATCTTGTATCTTAAAACAAAACCACATGATTCAATGTTGGTATTTGTTAAGGTACAAGAATCTTGCTGTAGGGAAATATCCCAGAAATCTCTGAGAGAGATTTGATTACCAACTGATAATATAAATCTTGCTAGGATGTAGACCATTTGTATACTCCCGGTTTGACGTCCCGGTTAGCAAACTGGGATGAATCTGTGAACCGTGTCTAAACTGGGAAGACAACCGTAGCAACACTGGCTTTAAACATACAGACTGTTACAGAATACAGGGCAGACTATTTTATTTAAAGTTAGTTTTTGTTAGGAAAATTCTACTAAAAATCTCCCAAGAAGTAAGACCCCTGGTCAGGTAATTCCACACAAAGCAAATTGTCACCCACACTAAAAATCCCCAGTAAAATCCATTTAAATTTCATCAGCTGAATTTTAACAAAATTATTTAGTTTGAACTGAGCACTGAATCGTTTTCAGGATTAGTCATTAAGCCTCTTGAGTTACTAAGAGTCCCTGACAATACAAAATGAATTTGTTCAAAGATCCCAGTAAAACATAAACATCTCATCTGGAGACAGGAAGAGCTGAATGAACCCAGATATCAGTACTTACAATTATATTCAACATGGAAGAGATGATGATGATCATAAAGTGTAACAAACCAAACAATAACTTGCTATGGCCAAGTTAGTCATTTATAAAGACATGTTTACTGTCCCTCATTGTGAACTTGTCATCAATGCTTATTTATCATGTTACAACAATAAGAGGGTTAAAAATGTTAGTGTTAAGATTATCAGATTCATTTTTGTTGCAGAAATGTTTGTTACTGTATAGCGGATAATTTTCGCCGCGAAATCTAAACCCCGTGAAATAATCTCCTAAAAATGTACAATTTTTACAAATGGAGACAATTCATCATTAATGTCAGTGGGTGCATCAAACTTGTTCAATTGTAATAACATTTTTGTTTGAGGAACGTGTAAATGTTTGCCGACTTAATTATTTGTTTGTCAATACATAATTTTCTTATTTAAGCTTATGGTAGCTTGCTCATTGTTTATACATCATCAAATTTGGATGGACTGCAAATTTTTAATAATTGATTATGGATAGCAATATTTGACTTCATAACGTGTACATATCATCGCAATTTTAAAAACAAATCTTAATTAACAATTTGTCTTCACGACCGGTTTTCATTCGGTATTGCATATACGGTTAGTTTTAATTTCCATGCTATTTTTTACGTACTTACACTGTAAAACTAACATTAGTGGGACCTTCATATTTCATTTATTCAAACAAAGTTTTATTTTCGTGGTCAAGGCCATTTGCGCGAAATCAAGACACCGCAAATTCAAAAGGATCCAATTAACGTGAAAATTGGACACCGTGAAATATACCCGCTGTACAGTATTCGAACATGATCAGGAATATGTTTGTTGTCTGTTAGAATACAACTTAATGTATTTACAAACAGACCTTTTTCTTGGTATTGTGGGAGGCCGAAATTCGGCCTCACACATTTCGGCCTCAAAAAAATCCCAATTGGTGAAAAAAATCCCAATTGGTGAAAAAAATCCAATTGAAAAAAAAACAAAAAAACAAACATTTTTTTTTTACTCCAGAGCGAAAAATGTTTATTACTAAATATATACCAAATATCTTATTTATTTTGGATTTACCGTTGTGTGTTAATGAATGCTTATAAAGTGTTCGTATGTAAACAATATGTATGATGGTTTATATGAAGGATCAAATTCAATTTCCATGTGCAGATGTCATATTTTTGGTTTGAGTTGTCAAATTGTTAAAATTTCATTGAAATAATTAAGTTGCATGTAAGTTTGAATTTTACTCAATTACATAAGTTGAAGCAGATGGCAGGATGGCAGTCACAGTTTTTGAACCATGTTTATTCTATTTTGTGACATAAATTTCTCATTTTGGGTTTGTCTTAAAATTTCTACAAAACAATGCACCAGAGGGGGGGGGGGGGGGGGCTGCGTTAGATCTTGATCAGACATGATGTTTAGAAGACATAATAGATTAATGCAGTGACAAACATTTGATAATTTGAATGTATAATTTACTGAAAATATTTCACACTGGATTCTGAATGTTAGATCTTTAAATGCTTTCTTCCCATTTTGAATCACCTTATCATATAATGTCCTTGAGCTGCTGAAACTAATCCCCATAATTCCTATTGAAATATCAAATCCTTTCTCCCATGCAGAACTAATTTGTAAAATTGCAGTATCTGCCAGTAGTTCTGGTTGAATATATTACATAGTGAATGATGAAATACTTTAAACTTTACTTTATCTTGTAATATGGAAGACCATCATCATTATATATATGTAAATTATGAATAATGTAATATAATGATGCTTGCACTTACTTGCAAACCTAGCATAGAGTATGATCCAGGATGCATGTGACTCATTCAATTCAAACATGATCTCTTTGCTTGATATTTGACTGGATAAATAGGCTTTCCAACTTCAGATGTCTGTCCAAGGACATAATATAATAGTTGGAACAACAGCAAGGCTAAGTGCATTCTGAGCTACATGTAGTTTGTCTGCAAGCATTATCATGTCATGATCTGTATGTAATGCTATTCTAATGTTCAGGGTGCATTGTAAGTCATTCATTCCTGGGAAGAATATGTATGACTGTGTGACTGTACCTGATCATCTGTGTACATATCTAGCACATGCTCACATGTTTTCTCTTCCAAAATGTTCTCCTATACAAGCATTGTTTTTCATGCTGAATGTTATGAATTGCAGATGTTGTTAGTTCTCGAGGCTCCCAGATGTTTGACTCTACTGTGAATACTCATCATTCTTGTCTTGTCTATACACTTATCTCCAATCCTCACATTCTTCACAACTTTCTTACCTTCAAGTATATCACTTTCATTTATAGTCATTCATCAAAGTACAGTTTTTAACATTTTGTTAAAAAGATCAATACTTTTCCTAAAGTAACATCATGACCACAATAAACTAACATTGGATAGAGAATGCCTTAATGCTACTTGAGCTGTGGTGCACACATATGTCCTTTCATGATTGTTTCACACAGCAAGATGCACATGTTGACATTTATACTTACAGATCACATTTCTAGTGTGACTGTTAAATGTAACCACAAATAAATATTATTACTCTTCATTTTGAAAACAAGAAATTTATGAATTAGCTTGCACCACTACAGTTAACAGTAACTTTTGCTATCACCCTGTATCCAGTCCATGCATCCTGTCCTTCTCAAGAATATTTAACACAAAATAAACAGTTAATATAAGATTCAAACTTGATGGCATATTTTATTCCAATCCTCATTCTGCACTCTAGGATATGTTGGCATCAGCGTCTACGATTGCGATGTCTGTCACCCATTTCTAATTAATTATAACTGCATAATTACCATTCAAGTTCTGAATTACCAAACTGTCATATACCACGGAAGCTACAACTTCATTTGAATGTATAATATGACATAAAAGATGTTTTTATCATTTGTCCTTGTTGTTCATTTGAAACTCCCAAGTTCTGATTTTGTAGATTATAAGTCTGATAACGATCCATTTTGGACACTACACTGTGTAAAGTTCAGGTTTCTTTATATGTACATATGGACGTCTTAAGTGGATATAATACATTTCGTCATAGGCACTCACAAAATGGAAGGATATGATCAACTTGAGAAAAGGAAATAGCTTTACACAATTTTGAAGGGCACAATTTCAGGATTATTAATTGCACGCGGCAAGGTTTTCGTTACACTTAACTTGTATAAGGGGAAATTAAAGATACTATTGTTTTAGTATCTTATATGAAACATGCAGCATAATGGATTAACCTCAATGGCTGAAGTTAAGGGATTTAAGTACTCAAATGCTGAATCACAGGAGAGGTTCATAAAAGGAAAAATCAAGCAACTTGCAGGTAAGTCTTTGAGGTGAAATTTGATCTGATGCTGTTAAAAACAATTGGTTATAATTAGCAATAAGGTGACTCCAGGGTTGATTTATTGCTATTGGTATATTGTATTGTATTGTTAAAACAATACTATGTAGTGTATTGCTTATGGCAGTCTTTGTTTGATGTCAAGGGTAAATTAAATTTTGATTGACCTAAGTTGTCATCAACTGTTAGCTAGTTGAGTCATTGTGTTAGGTTTAATACAGGACAAGGAAATTATGTATTTTACTTGAGATTACATTAGATCTGCTGTTTAAAGCACAAACTCTCAGTGTATTAGGACTGTCCTGCTCATTGATTTACAGCTAATGTTGATTATTTTTTCCTAATTCACCTGTTAATTCATTGCATATGAGCACCTATTTAAAGTGAAAAAAGTACTATATATGTATGAGTCATGCTTTCTTAAAAAAGCGCTGTTGCATGTCCTTGAGAGGATATTGAATGTGTAACTTGTGTTTGCTTTCATGTCGGGGTAAATATCAGGGAGCCAGTATAGCCGTGTTTGTTCTCCTGTTATCAGCATCAAATTTTGGTACACTCATATATCTTACTATTTTGAAGTTAAATTGCTGCCTTATCATACATATCATACATATACTGCAAGCCTGGTGACAAAATCTGTCATGTTTAAAAGCTATGAAGTCTAGACTAAGCTGTGGACTGGAGATAAGTGGTGAAAAATTGGCTTGTGTTGGTCCCTTCTGGTAGGGAAAAGAATCATATATCATAAAGAAGTTATAATATATCTATCAAACTATATATCTGATTGCTTTCAGAAAAGAAATAGTATTACACACATACGATAGATTGTAAAATTGAATTTAAATTAGAATGATATTGATATACCTCCTGTTGCTTTGGATTTTAACATTTATTTGTTTACTGTTCTATATGTTCTTAGTTGTAGTTATTAGTGTTGTTTAGTAGTGTAAGAATCGTTATTTGTTCTTTGTTAATGTATATTTCAAACTTTAGGCCATGCATATTTCAAAATTGTATGCCCATATGTGGGCCCAAAATTGGAAAATGAACAATATCTTATCTAGTGCTTATCATTGACCCTCCCTGATGTAGTTGTACAGAGTCAGTACCACGCCCAGTTCTGATAAGATCTCTCTGCTTGCTGATGCTGACTGCTTGCTGAACTTACTGATTCTTGCATGCTGATTAATTCCAGCTGTGGCAGGAATGTTCTCATGTGTGTGAAATGTGTCCAAGGTGAATGACTCATCATAAACTTCCACTAAGTCTGTCTAACATACCCTATGTTTATAAAGACAACTCCTCAATCTACTCTTTTCCCATGAAATTATTCCCCTTTGCACCCTAAAACATAGGTAGATTATCAAGCCCAGAATAAATTCGAGCTAAAATTGAAAAAAAATTGATGGATAAATATATTATCTAGTCCAGTAGCCTGTGACCTAAGCTTCCATTATGCTGGATGTACTCTGATGTATGATTCTCGTAACTCAGATTCATTTGCAGAATCAACTTTTGATATGTTCTAGAACTGGTTAATATAATATTATTTATGTTAATTTAGTTCTGCATTGATACCCCGTGGTTTTGTATAGGAGTCATTTTATTAAATCTTCTTGCAGTCCTGGTCAATTTTGTTTCCATGAATGATGATCTATAACTGCATGTTATTCATTATGTATAGATCTATAGATTATCTATGTATTATCTAAATAGATTATCTAGTCACTGATAAGCATTAGCTGTTGGTTATCCTACCTATAATATACCTGAAGATAGTAGTCTGACCTTACCTGTTACCTATAATACCTGAAGATACCTCTATAGTTGATAGTTCTCTTCTTCTTCTTCCTTCAGTGAATGGTGACAGGAGTCGTAATCGTACTGTAACTTTGACCAGTCTGTCCGATAGGCTAGCTGCTATATTATATACGGATATGTCTTCAGTAGACTCATAGTTTCTGCTTAAATCTTCATATTATGTTTTGCCAGACTTACTGTGAAGTCAATGCTTCTTACATTAAGTTCCAGCCCCACCCAGCTAATAGAGTATAAAATGTTCAAGATATATCGCTCACCAATGAACAATTGAACATGGTGTGTTTAGTTTCATCGTGTTTGTGAGAGACTAGGAAGCTTTAATACTAGGGAGCTAACAGTCACAGACCCTGAACATACAATATACAAGGAAATATGCTCCACACATCTAAACAGGATGCATAAAGACTTGAGAATATTCTTTAAAACAACATTTATAAGCATGTTAACAAAGACTCACTTCAAAGTTTATATTTGGTTTATACATGTTCAATTGATAGCATCTGATATATATACACGTCTGATACAAATATTAAACATACGTGGGTGAATCAAAAAGTTCGTAGAAAAATATCATAACTCACAAATTACAGCTTTAAATGCTTTCAAATTTGAATATAACGTGGTCCTAAATATAACAAAACAATTTGACAAATTTCATTGAGTTAGTCAAAACTACATGATTTTTACATTGAAACTCACAAAGGCTGTGACAGCATACCGGAGCATGTCAGATTCATTTGACGAACGACGTCAAACTTACGCCACGTTTGTCAATACTTACGTAAAAGTTTTGACTCATTTTCGCTTTTCGAGTGACTTATATGTAGGTATTTTTGGATAACCATCGTGATAATAGTTTCTGCATTTTCGATTGTTTGTTTAATTTTGTGTACGCTGTCCCATAAGATTAATCTAAGTGTTTTACTATATCCGCTATTATATAGCGCTGGTCCTCTTCGACGACGTTGCGAACCAACGTCATCAATATCGGGTGTATTTTATTTATATGGTTGTCAAAATCCGTCGGCCTACACGAAATCACTAATTCCATTTATAAATCGATGTCTCTCTATTTCAGGATATATACCTGCACGTTTCAAACCATGTATTGTCTCTGATGCCGTACGCATATTCAAGTTTCACGCAGATTTGGATAGCCGCCCGTGGTTTCGTAAATTCCGGTAGACCCGTTTTACGCGGGTATTTCTATATAGTGTGATATTTTAAATGTTGATTAAAGCATTATTTATCGGAGATGACGTCTGAAATTTTAACAGACTTTACAAATAACATCATGCACTCAGACATAACATTTTGGCGGTTTTTGGAGGTCCTATAATTGAGATATTTTAGAAAATTCAATAAAATGTGTTTCAAATTATCCGTGTGCTCCGGTATACGTAATCGCCCTTATTTAAGATATAAATATTTTTAAAAC
The DNA here is from genome assembly GCA_963678985.1 of Spisula subtruncata. Taxonomy (NCBI): domain Eukaryota; kingdom Metazoa; phylum Mollusca; class Bivalvia; order Venerida; family Mactridae; genus Spisula; species Spisula subtruncata. The sequence goes on from OY787661.1 coordinate 26,850,661, forward strand.
TGTTATCATCAGGTCGCTACAAATCTTTGTATTTAAAGAAAATACCAATGTATTCATTCAGCATAAATATGACAACAATAACTCTGAAAATAAAAAAGTTATGGCAAAATTCTACGAACTTTTTGATTCACCCACGTAGATTGTATTTTATGATAGGAAACAAGAACATTATGCAGCACACTATTTGAAGATTTGTTTCACTGTATGTAAGTGGGCGAATCAGAGTTAAGTAGAAAGATTGAAATATCACAAACTTTATCCCACACTTTATACAATTTGCATCTAGTTTCAAGAGTCTTACAGCTTACACTTACAGAATTGATCAACTCAAGTAATGATGTTAGAGAGACCCCACCCCCACTAAGGCATAGCATGGTGCATTACTGATATATTTACTGTTTTAGCTGTGTATTTTGATGAGTTATTCTTTCTTCATTGTACAAGTAAAATTACTGTTCTGGGAACTGTTCAAATAGTATATAAATCAACAAGACTAATATTAGACCAGTTTTCTTACAGCCCTGTCGTTACAGAGCATCATTAGTGTCCATTGTAATTATCTGCTTACATATATGATGACTTGACTGATGAAAGCTTCTATTTCAGCTTTCATTGACTAGTTGACGTGTGAACGTATGATGACACTATTGCTTTCCTTTATTTCAGATGAAAGAGAGTCAGTGCAGAAGAAAACTTTTCAAAAATGGGTGAATTCTCACCTGGCCCGTATTGGATGCCGCATCAATGATTTATACATAGACTTGCGTGATGGCAAAATGCTCATGAAACTGCTTGAGATACTCTCCGGGGAGAGACTGGTATGTTACTCTTATTATGATACATTGGTGCTGGGTGTCAAATGTATGCAATTTTCCTACAAAAATTGTCACAGAGGTTATTATTAACCCTAAGCGACAATATTACAAGCTGCCAATAACCGTTTTGCCTACAAATCCCTTTGGACTCATGTCTATGTACAGGTCTGACTGTGGATTGAATAGTAGTGGTAGTATTAGATCTCATCATAGTCCAAAAAACATTAATAGTAATGTAAAATTTACTTAGCAGCACTATATATTGTAATACGGGGTTACATGATATAAACTTTCATTACCATTCCAGTCTAACTTACTTTTCATTCATATGAATGTCGAAGAAAGGTCTATAGTTTAGTTGTACTCAGTTTCGGCTTAATACAGTATGACATAGAATAAAATGCCCGCTCAATCAATAGGGGAGGTAGACAATATGCGGCAGACATTTGGTGGAGGATAGAAACATTGATCATTGTTAGCAAGCTATATGTTGGTGTAGATATATATTACATGGCTTTCTAGCATAAAGCAGAATATTTCTCTATTCTATCAAGTAACTATTTAACTTTACAAACATAAAGACCAACGTTACCATAAGACCATCTAAAACATCTAGTCAATGTCACAGGCACCCGTCATGTTATGCCCCCCCCCCCCCCCCCCAAACCCTGTAGACCCCAATACTACCCAGGCACCACCACCAACCAAAATATACAACCCTAGCACATATGTTATACATATCACACCAAATAAAATTGTTTTCAACAAAATGTATTACACAACATGTGGTATAGTATGAGATGATATAAAGGTGGCGGACAAACAGCATAAGACGAGACACTAGTCTAGTTTCAGAAGGCCGTGAGCGCGTAATTTTTGCACCAGCACATCAAGCCCAGTCTTATTTGTCAACCAAATGATTGTTCTTTGTCATAGTATACTTTTTAATGCACACACTAGAGCGTACTATGAGGGGCGAGTCGTCAAAGTGGCGAAAGAGCTTGGTATCCAGAATATGATCGAGGCTTGTTTACAAATTACCCCAAATTTATCAGGGCTGTTAAACTTTATCCACTCATGATTCCCAGCGCACATTGTCATGGACGTTAACCAATAGAACTAAATAACTACTCACCGTCAACTGACTCCATAATAATTTCCTATATAATTCACTATGATTTTCCGACTGAATAGAATTTTTCAATGAAAGTCCAGCCATTTTAGCGCATGCACTTGGATTAAAGCCGTACATTTCGTACAGGTCCGGACGGTAAGTGTCCTGGATTGGTCCATTACTGGGGGTGTGTCGTTGGTTCCCCGTTACGTGTAAATCTATGTTAGTTGAGCCAGAATCAATCTTCCTCGCACATTTCAAAAGGAGTTGATTACAAACAACGATTAGCTGTTGATTGAGTTTCCAAAGGCCACAATTTAGTTATAATGGGTAGGACAGTCACTGGAAAGACGTTTACCGTTAAAAGCATTGCCGCGTGTACATATACTTGATAACAACACTTACCGTCCGGACCTGTACGAAATGTACGGCTTTTATCCAAGTGCATCCGCTAAAATGGCTGGACTTTCATTGAAAAATTCTATTCAGTCGGAAAATGTGTCATGGTGAATTATATAGGAAGTTATTATGGAGTCAGCTGACGGTGAGTAGTTATTTAGTTCTATTGGTTAATGTCCATGACAATGTGCGCCGTGCGCCGGGAATCACGAGCGGATAAAGTTTAACAGCCATGATAAATTTGGGGTAATTTGTAAACAAGTCTCGGTCATATTCTGGATAGCAAGCTCTTTCGCCACTTTGACGACTCGCCGCTCATAGTACGCTCTAGTGTGTGCATTAAAAAGTATACTATGACAAAAAACAATCATTTGGTTGACAAATAAGACTGGGCTTGATGTGCTGGTGCGAAAATTACGCGCTCTCGGCCTTCTGAAACTAGACTAGTGTCGCGCACACGGCCTTCTGAAACTAGACTAGTGTCGCGCTCACGGCCTTCTGAAACAGTTCAAACTAGACTAGTGTCGCGCTCACGGCCTTCTGAAACTAGACTAGTGTCGCGCTCACGGCCTTCTGAAACTAGACTAGTGTCTCGTCTGATGCTGTTTGTCTGCGACCTTTATATCATCTCATACTATACCACATGTTGTGTAATATATTTTGTTGAAAACAATTTTATTTGGTGTGATATGTATAAAATATGTGCTAGGGTTGTATATTTGGGGTTGGTGGTGGTACTTGGGTAGTATTGGGGTCTACAGGGGGGGGGGGGGGGGGGGGGGAGGCATAACATGACGGGTGCCTGTGGTCAATGTGTCCTCATTTGCTTTTATTCAACTTCAAACTCAACATGAACTTAGATCAACTGAACACAAAGGAGGTCATATTTTAATGATGCAAACAGTCAGGGATTGAATTTAGCACTCGCTAGCTCGCAAAATGCGAGTTGCAATTTGAAAATGCGAGTACAAAATTTCTACCATCGCAATTTTTTGCGAGTGCATGTAGAAATCGGCAAATATAAACAAACTGTCCTTTCCGACGTTTCCGTCTCCATTCCGTTCTTTAAACTCCTTTTCACGCGTAAAATTTGTACCCGCGCACCGTTTATCGCTAAGCGCTTGATGTGAGCGCTCTGCCGATTCAGACAAAATGGCAGACATTCGAAGTTTTTTTGGTATCGAAACTGGGTTCTCCAGGTCCAACCTCGCCAACATCTACCGGAAATTGTGAAAAAAAGACAGCTGCCGTCCAAAAACACAAACGTTCAGATAGTTCGGCCAGTGGCAGTCAATCCGATTCGGAAAAACCAGCACAGAAAAAAACTAAAAGCAGTCCAACGGCGTCAGTCAAAACAGTTAAAAAATGGATGAAAGAACTAAATATTGAACTCATATTCCAAACAGAAAAAGAAACAGACACTGTTAACAAAATTTGGTGTTCAGTATGTAAAGAAACCCACTCTGATTTACCTGCAGAAAAAACCTCTAGCGTAAGATATTTGTTTTCTTTTTTGTACTTTGTCACAGTTTTATGCTAAGCCTATTGTGTAAACAAGTCTGTCTTTGTCTAGAAATTTTCATTACACCCCTCTCATTTTTTTACGTAATAGTTGAATGATCATATGATAGATCAATCTATTGATTAATCTATTGAGTGATCATTCAATCATTAAAAAAATGACAATCTGAATATTTATCATTTTTTCCTAAAGCGACCCCCTGTCTATAGTCTCATAGCAATAACTACACTCCCTCTTCACATATATTTTCTAAATGCAATAAATTGAATTTATTTGATTCAATGACAATCTGATTCTCATAAATTCTGAATTAATATCACAAATTACACAATGACACTGAACTTTTCTGAAGCAACACCCCTTTTCTGTAGACTGTATGTATGAAATCACTACACCCCTTCCACTTTTGAATTTATTTTTTAAAAACGCAATTTAATTGAATTTGTTTTTTTTCTGTTCATAGTAAATACTTATAAAAGCAGTTTCCCAGATATTTCAGACTGTTAGATTAGTGTCCTCAGTTTTTTGGTGGTCTTTCCATCTGGTACCAATGACCTGCTCATGTTTTAGAAATACTTTTTCCGTAACAAAATTTAATATAACTTTTGAGACTTGATAATTTTTCTTTTTGAGTAATTTTACCTACACAAGACATATATTATATAAGTCTTAAGTTAACAGTTACACTATGAAATTGGGACTATTAAAAAATGAAATATTGATATAATTAATAAAATTCATCCCAACTGTTCACATATATGTCATTTTATATGTAGATGATGTGACATCTCAAATCCGTTACGGACAGTATTAACTGTAACAGTATTTTGAAAAATACCGGTCAGACCGTCTACTTGAAAATGCTATTGCTAGTAGCAAAAACCATTTTGCTAGTAGAAAAATAAGGCACTAGCAATGTTTTGCTAGTGGCAAAAAAAGTTAAATTCAATCCCTGACAGTGAATGGTCATTTGGTCACTGAGTTTGTAAGTTTGATATAACTGCTACTTTCTCCATTCTGCTGGTGAACAGTGCTCCATATTGAAAGCAAGCCAACATATTGATGAAAGGTTAATTAGGACCTTTCTATCAGTTTTGCTGACTGGTATTGGTAACTTATTTCAATATTGCTCCATATGGTGTGTAATATGTTCAATTATTTATAAAGGAGTTGTTATTGAAAGTGGTGTTAGTGGAAATCAATATGTCATTATTAGATGTAACTTCTCTAGTCTGGCATGTTACCAGAATCGGACATGCTGTATAATATTTCTAGATAGATCTCATCAAAAAACCAGCAAAATGTGGCACTTCAAGAACACTTTAAATTGAATGATCTGGAAGTATGACTTTGTCGGCTACACCAATCAATTGACAAGCTATCCTGGGTTTGTTGCAATAAGAAGCCCCTATCATGATGGAGTATGTTTGGCAATATAATGTTTCCATACTAATACTATCGTGTATAGGAAATCATGTATTAAGCATGTCCATTGGGATTGTAATTTATAGATTATGGAAGGATATTATGTATGATAGATGTTTACACTATGCCCATCCTTCATCTCATCCCAGTACAATACTATATATAGCTTCATGTTTCATTATACCACACTCTCTGTTTATGTTCCTATAAAATCATACTTGAATGGAACATGTGAAATAAATAACAATATAACAACTCTCCTGTGAATATTTCATGTGCTATTAAACAATGAATGAAACTAGTACAGTTATTGGACAAAATCTTGTAAAATCAGTAATATATATGCCTAACATATATTTTCCGTCCAATATTTTCAATAGACACATATACAAGTATGTAATTCCTGGAAATGTTCATTTTACAAAGATACATGTAATAAAAAAGAATATGAAAGGTTTGATAGGGTACAACGGTAAGGTGTGTGTTTATTGGACTGGATGTTTTAGTTTGATGATGTTATTAAGTAATCTTATATCCCCCAAGTATATTATGCTACAAGCACATATATGAGGTCATAGTGAAGCTGTATTATAATATTGATTCTCATCCATATCCACAGTTTAATGGTATAGTCTGCACTGTTTGTATAATCTGTGTATTCATTCAATCATTGATTATAGTTTCCATACGGCTGAAGTTTGAAGGCAGTATTAAATGTAAAGCAGCTCACAATTTTGTGATTTTTGTGGCTGCTTTATTTTGAGTGCATTTAATTTGCTAAATTGACAATCACTGAAATATCATGAAAATGTTGCTAGTGTTAAATTCTGTTTACCTTCTCTGTACTTATAAGAGAACTTAAATATAATCTTTATAGCAATAGTATGTTCTAATGAAGCCTAGATATTTGGCCAAATTCATGAAAATCGGCATCAAAATATTTGGTCAAAGGCTTGAAAATTTGACATTGGTGAATGAAATCTGAACTGTATGTGTATACTGTATATAAAGAGATACATGACAACATTTCCTATCTAAATGGCAGAAGCTGGTATGACTGGTATTTAGATTGGCTGGTGATTATGGTTTGGATACTAGATTTCAATTTTGGCTTTGGCTGATGGTTATAACTTATATGAGATGATAAGAATGAATCTCTGGCTGGATAGGGGAGATCTATCATATAGATAACTGCATTAATCCTCCACATTATACCTTACATTAACCAGTGTATAATAAAATAATTGATTCCTCCCATGTATCACAGTTCATTACATTATTGTTTATATTTATTTCCTGCAGCATTATAACAAAGTATTGATGATTTATCTGTGTGTAAACATATCAGTTGGTTGTTCCTGAGCTGATATATACATTATAATTGTTGTCTTACAGCATTGTGTATAGTAATCAACTGTTAATCATAAAGTATTAGATCTAATCATCTTACATCTCTCAATGTTGTAACATTATTGTTCATAACATAAATCATACATCTAACATCAAACACAACATTGAATGAAGCTTGATGGAGAATGTTTGTACTTCATTTGATCATCTGGCATATGTGTATGTTTTGATGTTTCCTCAAGGATGCTTGTAGTTGATTATTCATGTTAGATTGAGTATAGATGATACAATACCATAGCATGATACATACAATGATATTAAAGTGAGTAACTAACTGTAACTACTCGATAACAAACATGGCACCTGTTAAATGTATTTGTTTAAGTGTTTATTTTTCAAGCTATAAAGTTTGATATTATAGTGATCTGAAAGTCTCTCTTCTGAGAAACACCTGCTGTCCAGAATTCTCTGTTTACTTCCATGTAAATATTAATGTACAGTGTTCGCGTTTACCTCAATTTTTTGTGGGTCCCAGGGACCCAATGCCTTTAAAAAAGTTGGGTCCCATTACAAATTTACTGAGTCCCAATAAATTGGCACACAATCTGTCAAGATTGATATAAAATGATACTTAAATATGCTTAGAATAGTTAAATAGCAGTATATGACCTATCAACTCATTCTGAGCAAAGTTTAACAATGGTTGTAATGAAAAGTATCATTTTTATATAAATCAGTTTCTTTCGCTCCGACGCCATAATTTAATTGACAGCCTCCCGTAACTAGTAGCAACTGCAGCGGCCTCGATCTGGTCGCTTTTCGAGTACTTACCAGTCAAACACGGTAAAATTTATGCAGCGCTGTAACCCAGTCAAGCAAGTGTCCGCGTGACGTCACGATAAAATTGCATGTCGGGAGATCAAAATCAAAATAAACATGATTTTATTTATGGCGCTTCGGAGAAAAGGGGAAGAGATTTTAATTCAAGGTTTCGGGTTTGTTTAATGAAATTGTTATACTTCTTTTTGGTAATTATAAATATTGCGTCCCACGTACGCAACATACTCCAGAATTTTACGTTCCGCCGATTTTCGTTGCGTAAAAAGACAATCATGTTTACGCCGTAAACGCGAACACTGAATGTATCATGAAGATTTTGATCACTTCCTTAGGAGTGAAGGTTCAACTCCCTGAAGGATTTATTCTGATAAAGCTGAGCCATGTTGTTATTGCCGGCTTAGAATGAGAAGGTCCTAAGTGTAAGAGCGATATTTTGTGAAAACAAGAAAAAACTTCCCGAAAATTACTCTATACCTATGGTAAAACAAGCTTCAGTTTGGTCAACATGACAAGTTCCGATTTTCATGAAAATAGGCTCATAAGAAGTGTCTTGTGATGCTGCTCAGTCTTATAAGGTCGTAAGTAAGTACTTACATTCCAAGCCAGCGATATAATGGTTACCATTTACATATCTTCCTATCATCTGGCATTTTAGATTGGAGTCTGTAAGTAAATGTCCATAAACAGTATATTTGAAGTCGAAAATTTGAATATGGGGAAATATTGAACATTTTCTTGGGGAATGTTTGTGTTGATGTCTTCTATTGGCATTCTATGTTTTGTTTTCAGCCTCGACCAACTAAAGGCAAGATGAGGATTCATTGTTTAGAAAATGTGGACAAAGCATTGACTTTCTTACATGAACAACGTGTACATCTAGAGAACGTTGGAGCTACAGATATTGTAGATGGCAGTAACAGACTCACATTAGGTCTCATTTGGACCATCATTTTAAGATTCCAGGTATGAAAATTATCTCCCTTTGTCAACTACTCCCTTTAGTTTGTGAATTATCTCCCTTTGTCAACTACTTCCCTTAGTTTGTGAATTATCTCCCTTTGTCAACTACTCCCTTTAGTTTGTGAATTATCTCCCTTTGTCAACTACTTTCCTTAGTTTGTGAATTATCTCCCTTTGTCAACTACTTCCCTTAGTTTGTGAATTATCTCCCTTTGTCAACTACTTCCCTTAGTTTGTGAATTATCCTCATTGTTTATAAGTTATTAGTTGATGTACATCGTACAAGTATATCCAATCACTGAATTATCCCATCACCTCCTTCAAGTAGTTCAATGTCTCTAACAAGTTCTTTGACATTTACCAACAAAGTACAGAACTTGGTGAATGTCTTCATCTACCCAACCATTACAGTTGTTATATCTATTATCTGTAGGTCAAGATGTTTACTTTGGATAGACATGTGTTTTCACTTTGGTTAACACCATGTTCAAGTCAGATAATACTCCCATTTTGTAAGCAATACAAATAAAAGAAATAGAGTGGTAGATAACAAAACTCAATTATCTTTCTACAAATGAAGAAGAAGATAAATTACTTTGCATTCACATCTCTGCAAATGTTATGACATCAATCTATATGCTGTTATCATAATTGTTTTTGGTTCCTCAAACATAAATGATAAATGGCCTGTTAGTCAGGTAGATCTCATCATTGCCAAGTGTGACGTAATCTGATGTGTACATTAGGTTACTATAAATAACCCCCCCAGTTGGCCTCGGAGTGACCATTTTTTACATCACTTAAATGTTAAAATCCTTATAATATTACCAATTGATATGGATGTGGATCGATATTTCGTGACAATAACCCTGTATAGTACATATTCCGGAAGTGAAGGCAATAAAATGTGCCCCCTGTTGTGTAATCTCCAGGTCCATGTGCCCCCTGTTGTGTTATCTCCAGGTCCAGATTGCACTTGATCTTATCATCCAGATGTATGTTTTACAGTGTCTGAATGATGCGGATCAAGGTGTCTGTGCCCCTTGATTAATGTCACTACAGCGCTTGACGTTAAAAAAAGGATTTTCATTCAAAATTGAAAAAAATCTTCACAAGGGGTACATTTAAATTGTCTATTTTTTGTAAGTTCAAATAATTTTTCTAAAATGTAAGGGCGCAATAAGTTGCGAGATTTTTATTATTTAAAAAAAATGATCTGAACCTGTGAACACAACTGTCTAAGATAAAACCATGCATGGCCTATGTAATACACCAACCGGTTGCATCCACGCCCCCCACCCCGGGGATTGGCGATAGAAAGCCGGGGGAAACGACCGTACATAATTTTACCTTCCAGCTTTTCCCCACTGCCGGGGTGAGGTTGGAAATTTTTTCTCCGAACTAATTCCTCGGGGACAGTATTTAGTTGATAGGGGACGGGAAAATACTGGAGATTTTACTATCAGCTGTCCCCACAGGGCCGTGGAAGGGCTGGGATTTTGACAATTCAAAAGTAAAAATCCCGGCCCTTCCCCGGGGTGGGGGTGGATGCAACTGACTGGTGCATAATTATTTCACTACTGGTCTTCAAAGTAAGTATTATTTATGGGTAGTCTGGAAGATTTCTTCTAAGAATATTGTGTAATTCATGTTAGTTTTTGATGATGTAGCAGTTCAAATTTATATGTTTACTTTTGATTTTAAAAGCTGAAAGTACAGGAAATTGCATGATTTTAATTCAAAAAGTGAAAAATTCATCGCCAGGAGGGGACACCCCTCCACTTAGCCTTCCAAAAATGTCTTGTGCCCCCCAGTCCGAAATTTCTGGATCCAGGCCTGCAAGCAATGATAGAAACGATAATTGCAAGCTGGCTACTGTAATGACTGTTGTAATAAGATGGTCAGTTTGAATATTGTACAATATTTGATACATGTGTTAGGATAGTTGTGTCACTGAGAGGAGTGTTTCAAATCTATGTATTGTATGCAGTTTCATAATGTTACCTATACAGTAATCATGTAACCTAGAATGGTTGGTATGTAAGTAATGGTGTTGGTGATATAGTTATGTACATACCAATCACTCTAGAGTAACAACCACTAGAACTCTCTTACACTTATGTATAGTACTGAATGATAGGACAATATTATATGAATATATAGGAATATTATAGCCAAGAACATGTCAATATTGTTACTGTTGATACTTTCATGCCCTTCATATAGCAAGTTCTAGGTCTTTACAGTAAAAATCTTCACACATATCAGAATATACACACCATAGCTTTGCAATCAATTCATAAGAAACATATTTTAACAACCCAAATATGTTTCTGCACAAATTTTATGTCAGTACATCATACAGTATTTAATGTGAATTTTACTGTTTGTGTGTCCATTAAACATTTGCAAGTTTTATTACGATATGCTGAGCTTGTCACTCACCTTCTTACTCTTAATATAGTCTGGCTTGACATACAAAATTTGTTGATGACAATTTTTCAAACTTTTCATGGATTCACTCAGTCCAGTATAATTCCTCAAAATATGTAATTTCCTATAAGTAAATTAATTGAATGGACGTTCTTTTACAAAAAAATCACCAAGTTGTATATTCATGCATATATGAATGATCTTAACAGTTACTCGTATGATGTTAATTTCATGACTTAAATGGCAAAGTACATCTTAAGGTCATAATCTCCACTAGTTTTACTACATGAACAATTTATTATTATCTTTGACTAGGACTTAGTATGACATTTATCTTACAAGATTAAGTTATTGGCTGTATATAACCCCACACCTGTGTACAATATGTTTGTCCTGAACCCTGTCATGTATGTGATTATTTTACAATTTATTGTATAGTTTACTGATAATGTGTTCTTCAAGATACAAATCTTACACTACTATAGTAGCCAGGGGTCAGATTTATACTAATTGTGTGCAAACTTCAAACCGTTGTTGCTTTTTGTCACTAACATATAGTTTCAAGTAAGACATTTTGAAAGATGAAACTTTGTATCAGACCAATTTAGTCAAGGTCATTTAAAATTCTGAATTTTCATTGAAAAACAATGTTCGGACAAGAGCTTGGATTCAGGTATGTGTGCTAATGGGATCCAAATTGACTTGTTTCTTACTTTCAGTGTTGGGCATTGTGACTCAGTAAGGCTGCTGATATGTAGATGTTGAATTTGTATTGTCAGCAAATTCCTAATGCACTTAAATATTCCCTTATAGAGTATTTGTAAAGTGCCATTATTCTATTAGGTTGCTTTGTCTGAGAGCAGATGATTGATTAACTTTTCCTTTAACCTCGAGAATTTTCTGTAGCTGTGTGAACATTGTTTTGTTCAAGTAGTCAGTACTGCTTTTTTTGAAAATCTTATGTCCTGTTAAAAGAGCAAAACAACATTGTATTGTTGAACAATGTGAGATCCCTGGGGGCATTCATTCAGGTCAATTAATGAATTATTAAAATCTCAATATTCATTGTTATATTCAGTACACATGCTTTCAAGAGTCAACTGTGCTAAGCAGCCATGTTTCCCACACCAATGAATCAACTGACTTCATAAGACAAATTTTCAGTGTAGCATTAGAGGTTTTCTGTTTGAAGTATTCATGTTTCATGTAACAATTGTTTCTAGACAATGCAAACACATCTCCTGTCTGCCAAATATACTGTAATATATTCTTCCCAGTGTCTGTATGTGTGTAATTTTTGGAAAGCAATATTCTTATGTATCTAGATGTGTATAGAAATATGTTGGTATTTACAGCAACAGGAACAACATATACAATGTAGCTTCTTTATAGAGGTCATAGTGATATGTTGTATGCACTCAGTCTATTAACATGTCCAGCTTAAGTTTGGGACTGACGCATTGTCAATTTGTATCAGCCATGAAGTCTGGCACCTTGTTACACAGTTCTGTTATGTCTGTCAGTTACCCTGTAAATCAGTATGGTTGACATGTCTCTATGTATACCAGTATTATATTACGGTACCAGTATACTGGACTACTTGGTCCTGCTTCAGCCGTTGCGCTGGATTTGAAACCTTGATTCCTAGTCTCAGCAGGTTATATACTGTATGAAAAATCAACAATTATGTTGTATTTACCATCACATATGAGATCAAGTTGCTGGTTCCATATGGAAGGGTAAGGTTAGTTCTGGTAAGGATACAGTCCAGTGAGAACTAAGAAATGGCCGCTGTATGTAGCTGCAACATTGTTCAGAAATGGCATTAAACCCAAATAAACGAAACAATGCTATATATAATTATAATGTTTATGTTGTATATTGTAGATTCAAGATATCACCATTGAAGAAGCAGATAATAGTGAGACTAAATCAGCTAAAGATGCATTGTTATTGTGGTGTCAGATGAAAACTGCTGGCTACCCTAATGTGAACGTTCGTAACTTTACCACCAGTTGGAGAGATGGCCTCGCATTTAATGCCCTTATTCACAAACACAGGTATGTACATGATACACTATACTACAAGGAGAACTTGTCAGAAGTTTGTAAAATGAGGTAGCAATTTGGAGACAATACTTCATGACATGATATCCCCCCATCATTTAGGGACAAGTCATGTGTAACATCAGGTCTGTCCATCTTAAACTTACCCTTGATAAGCTGACATGTTTGCAATCTACAGGTATGCTGCCATATTTTAAGCAGATAGGTTTGTTTGTTTAAGTGCATATAGAAAGTGGAAAGCTGTATAGAATGAATGTAACAAATGATTAAGGATAGCTATCAGATTAAGTCAACTAATTCAACAAAACCCAGTGTTGATACATTTCATACTGAGATGTCAAAACCTTGCAAGATTTCAATCCATTCACTGTAAAACACATTCAACCCTGACTCATTCATTCTATGTCTCAGTTGAATAATCTCAAAAACCAGAATAAATTAACTTTGAAATGGTCCCCTGTGTTTTACAAAATACTTAATCATGTTATTTGACAATTTGAAATTATGTAAACTTATAACCTGCATATAATACTCAGCTTTTTTGTGTGGGTTGTAAATGATATGTGTACTCATTGTAAACTATGGGTGTTCTGAATGTTTTAGAATATTATCTGAATACATACATTGTATGTTGACTTTAGTTGATTGCTTGTATTTTATGATTGGTTTAATGTATCTTATGATTGGTTTGTATGTCCTTAAGCTGATATGTTGTGTACTTAATCATTTATCAAACAAAATTGAGCATCAATTCAGTCCCGGATAGTGAATATCATACAAATGTGACCTTGAGTTATAAATATAGTGATAAATCACCATTTATAGCTGTTCATACCCTTGAGGCTCCACTATTCTGTATTATTTTTATTTACATGCATTTTGAACTGTTTTCACTGTCTCATATTGCTATACTGTGCAGTTTTCATTTACAGTTTGTATAGTAACTTTCTAAAACAATCATTGCAGTAAACTAGGAAAACTATAAGGTCATATATAGCCTCCGTAGCTCAGTGGTTTGTGCGCTTGCCATCTAATCTGGCGACCCGGGTTCAAATCCAGGTGGAGGCACATACATATGAGCCATTCTCCTGGAAAACCAGGCTTAATGACATTGTGTAGTAATTATGCAATAAGATCTAGAAAAATATCTAAAATGAGAAAAAAAATGTGTCCTTTGATTTCATATTCAAGTAATTGGATATTATAGTACTGTCCATTAGCTTCAAGTCTTCTTGAAAATTGTGTTAAAATAGATGCTGTCGTTGCTATGGTAATCGGTTTCTAACAAGTACTCCTATCAAGGAAAACAATGGTTAAGTGGCTGAAAGCACCTGCTATTTTTCACTGTAAGCAAACACTCACAAATTGGACACATTTTTATAAAAAATAAGAATATGATTCTGAAATGAGCCACGATTTTAAAAGTTTTAAAAGTTTACGTAAATTTTTTATCAGATTCTGGAACTGTGAAGTGCCAGTTGACATTACGTCAGCCAGTTGACGTTACGTCAACAACGAAGAGAATGACGTTCTTGACGTCACTCATAAAGTAGGCGGTAGTGGTTGGTTTAAAAAGTCTATAACTTTGTTAGTGTATGAAATAATTTGTTCAAATTTTTAGAAACTGTTCACAACAATTTTCTCGTTCAAACCATATATTATTATCAACATTTTCACAATTTTGTCACTAAGCCCGGTTTTCCTTGAGAACGGCTCATATATGCCTGCCATATTTCAGCAGAAAGCTGACTGGCAAATAAAGGCTATGATCAGTCATGATAAAATCATAGCTTGAATGATGATCACACACATATATGTGGCCTGTTTGAATGAACCATTGTCTAGCATCATCAGGCAGCGGGTTGGATAGAAATGTCACCTTGAGTGCTGATCACTCTACAATATATGTTACATGTTTTACAACTAAAATATATCTACACTGAATCAATAATGCATGTTTTATGACATGTCAGCTTTCATGTTAGGTCACATGTTGTATTATAGTCAGTATCTGGTGTAATCTATCTAATCTCAATGTACCAATCTGCTGCTATATAATGTTTGTATGGGCATTTCAAATTACTTCACTGTATTTTAAATTTCTTGACGGATTTGCATATCTAGAGCTGAAAGTGACATAGCTGCTTTTCTTCTGTATGTTTATATGCGGTGAGACTTTATTGCCATCGTCGCTACATATATGCAGTGAAGTGTGAGCTTACACAAAATGCCTATTGAATGTGTACCTGTAAAGTTGATACTATACCTTATGTAAATGATTTTCCCAGACGGTCATACTTGTCCTTAAAGTTTAAACTAAATCATTGTTTATAAGTGAATTTATAAATTGTCGTTTGCTTCTGAAGATTGTATAGTATTTGATTGATTAGCCTTGAATGACAGAACTAAAGAGCTTCGTGTTAGTGTGAGCAAAATGCATTGATGCATCTTAAAGTCAAATGATTCATATTATGTACTGTTATAAAAAGTGATAACTTTTATGTCCTGTAAAATTCAAATTTAAGGAGTTTTCTTTAAAATGGATTATCAAGCACACTTCAATGGTTGACATTAAACCATTTTTAAAAAGATGTACATATATCAATAAAGTAGAGGATAGATAGTTGAGTTTTCAGTTGTTTATGATTTGAATGCCAGTAGCTGTAGCACATATTCTGTGCAGTGTTGGTAGATAAGTTTATGATTTTCTACACTGGAAATGTTGACTTACAACTTACAAGATGCTATGTAATCAGTGACAACAAGCTTCCTACATTATCACATTGTCTTGTTTCTGTAGTCTCATCACATTGTCTTATTACTGTAGTCACATCTCATTGTCTTGTTACTGTAGTCTCATCACATTGTCTTGTTACTGTAGTCTCATCACATTGTCTTGTTACTGTAGTCTCATCACATTGTCTTGTAACTGTAGTCTCATAGCATTGTCTTGTTACTGTAGTCTCATCTAACTGTCCTGTTTATGTAGTGTTATCACATTGTCTTGTTTCTAAAGTCTCATCACATTGTCTTGTTACAGTAGTCTCATCACATTGTCTTGTAACTGTAGTCTCATCACATTGTCTTGTTTCTACAGTCTCATCACATTGTCTGTCTTTTAACTGTAGTCTCATCAAATGTCCTGTTTATGTAGTGTCATCACATTGTCTAGTTTCTATAGTCTCATAACATTGTCTTGTAACTGTAGTATCATCGCATTGTCTTGTTACTGTAGTCTCATCACATTGTCTTGTTACTGTAGTCTCATCACATTGTCTTGTTTCTGTAGTCTAATCACATTGTCTTTTTTCTGTAGTCTCATCACATTGCCTTGTTACTGTAGTCTTATCACATTGTCTTGTTACTGTATTCTCATCACATTGTCTTGTTACTGTAGTTTCATCACATTGTCTTGTTACTGTATTCTCATCACATTGTCTTGTTACTGTAGTTTCATCACATTGTCTGTCTTGTTACTGTAGTCTCATCACATTGTCTTGTTACTGTAGTCTCATCAAACTGTCCTGTTTGTGTAGTGTCATCACATTGTCTTGTTTCTACAGTCTCCCAACATTGTCTTGTTACAGTAGGCTCATCACATTGTCTTGTTGCTGTAGTCTCGCCACATTGTCTTGTTACTGCAGTCTCATCACAATGTCTTATGTCTGTAGTCTCATCACATTGCCTTGTTTCTGTAGTCTCATCACATTGTCTTGTTACTGTAGACTCATCACATTATCTTGTTACTGTAGTGTCATAACATTCTGATTCTCCTAACATGTTTACAACCAGTATGGTATATTTGAGGTAAGGGAAGTAACTGAACACTAGACACTGTCAGAGTGGGCAAGCTTCCTGGATATTATAATATGTCTTCATTAATTTCTGGAACATACTTGGCTGAAATTGGATATGCATATAAGATCGCATGGACCAGTGACCTTATATTTAGGAATATGCAAGCTTATTGATTATTGTAGAGAGCAATGTCACAGGGGTAAATGGATTAATGCATCTGCAATATGTTATATTATAGCTGGAAGTATTGATTATACAGGGAAAGTTGGAAGCAGATTTTTGTTACTGTTCATTTGCTTGCCTCTAGAAATGTTTTATTGCTAAGTATATTGTTGTGATTGGTTAAGTCTGTATTGGCAGTACAATGTTTCCAGGTCTTTTCAAGTGATCTTTATTAATAAAACATGATATAGCAAATCCTATGTCGGGTTTGTAGAGTTCAATGATGCTGATTTCATTGATCTGAACAGCTTCGTCTTTCATTGATTCGAACAGCTTCATCTCGGAACCGCTTCATCTCCTGGTAGAAACTGAATTAAATGGCATACTTGATTTAATGGTAAAGAATGTAGGTGACATCAGCTGTTTGTTTTTGTTTCATGGTCAGTTCTAATCACTGTGAATAAAAGTTAGTGTAATAAAAACAGTCATAGATTTCTATAAAAATGAAAACAATGTGAATATTTCTGGTTGCTGGTTGCTTGGTGCAAGGGTTGTTGGTACTGGTTAAGAGAATACATTTCTGGAATATTGGCTAGGTGATGTCTGCTGTAAATATTATATGACTTAAACATTGGAGAAATGGACGTTAAACCAAAATATAATGAAGGTGAAAAGAAAACTTAGTATGTCCTAATAAATGAAAGCTTTCTGTTGTACTTTGAGTGAGTTAACCTAAGTTTTCTCAAGTTTGATTATCTGGTATTGATTATAGGTGGGTGTCTTTGCTTGTTTTATGTTGAGAGATAAACCTCATTTATTTATTGTTGTGAAGAGTTTCTAGTGGTATGGGTTGGATTTTCTCCATAATTTACTGAAGGAGTCTGTGCTTTCCAAGCTGTCTGATCTTCATTTAAATAAATAACTTGTCTTAGTCTGTATGTGCTTTCAGTAGTGTTGTCAGTATATGAATATACAGCACCATGGAAGGTGTTTTTAAAAATGTTGGTTGCTCTCAGACAATGTGTGAATCAATAATGTTTATATTCGTCTGTCTTGTTTATTTGATGATCGTGTTCATTAGATTTTATGTAATATAACAGTTACTTAGAGTTACCGATTTGAACAACATTAAAGCTCGCTGTTTGCTTCTATGTTGTAATACTGTGCTAGATATGTTCTATTCTCCGTTTTTTTCTGTCAGTAGGCCAGCCAATATTTCTCACATCAGCAATATTTCTCCCAAATATTTTTCGATGTTTGTAAAGATGAAATGAACAATTGAAAATAGATCTGGTAAATTGGCGTCTCCATTAATCTTTGCCTGATAGTTATCAACTTATCAGCGTTTCTAGAATAAGTGTTTCCATCAATATATTTGTTAGGTTTCCAAAAATATAGGACTAGTGCTGAAATTTCTGGTGTTGAATTCAGGACTGTACAATTTATTGTTATTAAAACATTCTTGAAAACCATTCCTTATTCTGCTGATCGATGTCTTTTATTCATTTCATATGTACTTGCTCACCATTCTGGCTGAAAAAAGAATCTTGTCACCTTTTCATCAAACATAATGATGTGACAGTACTTGTGGTGTGAGTTCAATTAAGCTGATTGTTTTTGATGTGCTACCTGGTGATAGAATGCTGAGGTGATATCACACATGACTACTGGGAATATCTTGCTAGCCAGACATCCCACCACAGCTGTACAAATACCCAGGTTCTCTCCCAGATGTCAAGAGTCAGACTATGCATCAAGCTCTATGCTCCAAGATACTGCAAACTATAAAATAAAAGTTTTATGGTGCCAGTCAATTTTAGAATTTTAGAATTTAACTTTCTATTACTTATTATTCAATTATCTGGTGATTCTACAACCAGTCACTTCAAAACTGGGTCTAGTTGGGATCCATATCTTCCATCAACAACTCCAATCAGTCAGTTAGTTCACTGAGAATTTGTCAGTTAATGTGTTTTGTAGTTTCTGACAGACTTTATTGCTAAAAATTTTTTGCAAACAGTTAATATTCATTAAGACGGCTGTTGAAATCAGGTCTATGCTGCTCTCACATTTATCTATTGTTCTTGTTATACCCTCTGGCTGGCACAAACTATGCAGTATAGTTGAATACAATATATGCGTTATTTATTCATTTTTTCTATGATTTGGCCAGCATCCAAACTTTGAGGTACAGGTACTTGACTCAGTGTATCCTTGCATTTCTCACACTATACTACTAGGCTGGAATGCTGGATGATAAAGTCTAGCAGCTTTAATACATTACCACTCATAACTGGGCCACACCTGGAAAATCTACAGCCAGCAATATTGCCAAGGTAAACAGGGGTGTTCTGAATCAATTTAGAAATTGTCTGAAATTATGTTATTTCTGTGGTTAGTTTTAGCTTACCTGAGCACATTCGTGCTCAAGGTGAGCTTTTGTCATACCGAGATGTCCGTCGTCCGTTGTCGTCGTCATTCGTCAACAATTTTTTCAAACGACATCTCCTCCTAAACCGCTTGGCCAATTTCAACCAAACTTCACAGTAATGATCCTTGGGTCACCCTCATTAAAAATAGCTAAAATCGTTCCGCTCCGATAAACAAGATGGCCGCCAGAGCTATAAATAGAAAAATCTTAAAACAACTTCTTCTCCTTAACCACTTGGCCGATTTCAATAAAACTGTACAGAAATGATGTTTGGGTGACCCTTTACCAAAATAGCTAAAATCGTTCCGCTCCACTAAACAAGATGGCCGCCAGAGCTAAAAATAGAAATATCCTTTAAACAACTTCTTCTCCTTAACCGCTTGGCGAATTTTAATAAAACTTTACAGTAATGATCCTTGGGGGACCCTCATTAAAAATAGCTAAAATTGTTCCGCTCGGATAAACAAGATGGCTGCCAGAGCTATTAATAGAAAAATCTTTAAATGATTTCTTCTACTTAACCACTTGGCCAATTTTAATAAAACTTTACAGGAATGATCTTTGGGTGACCCTTAACCAAAAAAGCTAAAATTGTTCCGCTCCGCTTAACAAGATGGCCACCAGAGCTCAAAATAGAAATATCCTTTAAATGACTTCTTCTCCTTAACCGCTTGGTGGATTTTGATTAAACTCTACAGGAATGATCCTTGGGTGACACTTATTCAAAATGGGTAAAATAGTTCCGTTCCGTTAAACAAGATGGCCGTCAGAGCAAAAAATAGAAAAAAACTTTAAACAACTTCTTCTCTTTAACCACTTGGCCAATTTTGGTAAAACCTTACAGGAATGATCATTGGGTAACCCTTAACCAAAATAGCTAAAATCGTTCAGCTTCGCTAAACAAGATGGCCGCCAGAGCTAAAAATAGAATTCTCCTTTAAACGACTTCTTCTCCTTAACTGCTTTACGGGTTTCGATAAAACTTTACACAAATGATCTTTGGTTGACTGTTAACCAATTTAGCTAAAATTGTTCCAGTCCATTAAAGAAGATGGCCGCCAAAGCTAAAAATAGAAATATCCTTTCAACGGCTTCTTCTCCTGAACCGCTTGATGGATTTTGATAAAACTTAACAGGAATGATCTTTGGGTGACCTGTAACCAAAATAGCTGAAATTGTTCTGGTCTGCTAAACAAGATGGCCACCAGAGCTAAAAATTGAAATTTCCCACACGACTCAGGTGAGCGTTACTGGCCCCTCAGGGGCCTCCTGTTTGCATTGCTGGTTGAAAATGAATGTGTCGGCTGAAATGAAATATCCACTGCTTGAGAAAATGTCTAATTTATGATCTGTTTGAAGGGAACAAGTTGCACATTAAATTATCATATATATCAACATTTTTCCTCGTCTTGGAACCTAAACATGCAGTACTGATAAATAGTATATAAGTAAAACAGGAAACTTAAAACTGGTTTTAGTTTGAAAACAAATTCATATTGCAATGCAGTCTAACCTGTCTTGACCAGTCCCTTAATGCCTGAATGGTTTTGTCAAACATGGCTGCTTAAACAACTATAGGCACCTTTTTTGCATACAAGTTGCAAGTGTAGTACATGAATTGTAGTGAGCTGGATCTATTGACTTATTACCGCAGGTGGCTGCTTTATAATTCAGGTGACCTCTAACACAGAGTTAGTCTCATAGTCCTAAGTCATTGACCAATCAGGCAGGTATAAAATGGAATTACAATGTACCACACCTTGAATGTGTAAATTTCAGTTTCAACTTGAAAATGCTCCATGCTCCTTAGAATAAGCATCTATTACAATAATTCAAGATGTCTGGATGAAGTTGATTGAGTATATTGAGTAAATCTAGTTACTCTCCTCTAGACCCAGTACTCAGTGAGGCAGTGCTATCATATGTAGGATGACTAATACTAGGATTTCACTCACATATTGTTGTCCTCCATGTAGTCATGTCTTGGCATTGTCAATTCAATAATTGACTTTCATTTAGTCTGTAATTGACCTAGTTTATCCTTATTACCATTAATAATTTACTTCAGCTGCTAATGCCATTGAATTGTTCTATTCAGTTCTGTGACTTGACACTTAGTTTTAGAACTGAGTAATAAGTTAGTATGTCTGACCTGCCAACATATCTCTCCAAACTTCCAAAGTCTTGATACAACAATGTATTTATCAGTGAAAATTATCAGGCAATCCTGACCAAGGCAGACTTTCGACACAACCTGGAATCGAGTGCCAGTAACTTGTAGACCCCCATCTAAGATTGAAAAATTTCATTGGGTAAATCTGCCAAAAATTGGTTAAGGTAAAGAACCACTAAATGCCTCCGCAGACCAAGTGGTGATACACTCAAGTAGTCCTTAAAAAAACTTTGGTTTGCCTGTAAATGGAGATATTTCTTGACAAATGTGGAGTTGAATGATGAAATTGAGTTTAAATGGTTGGTAAATATGCATGTGTTGTAGTAAAACTGTAATATTTGTATTATTCCGCTATTTTGTTCTGGATACCAAAGTGAAAGTAGACTAGGGTAAAACCCAGAACTTATAAATCCGGACATGCGTAAAAACGGATAGACCGTGTTTGAAGGACAAAAACTTTCTTAGAAGATACATGACCCCCCCTTTTTTATTGTATTATTTTGAAGCTTAACTGCCCCTCTTTACAATGATATATGTGGTCCAGGTGGCCATAGACTAAAAAAAGTTGAAAATTGGGGCCTACTATGGCCAATTTACATTGAGCTATAGAGCAAATCTATTTGGTGGTTTCTAACCTAAAGAAGGGCAAAATTCTATTAAATTCATGTTTTCATTTTTTTGCATTCAAATGTATGGAAATGCATCCCAAATAGGGTTTTGACCCCTTTTATCTGTTTAAATTGTCTAAAAAAGTGAAAATTTGGATTTTTATCATGAAAATCTAGAAAATTTCAGATTTTTTTCTTCTAAAATTGACATTTTTATGCCAAAAGTGACCTTATTTTAGTGTCAGACAGGGGTAATTGTGATTAAATATGAAGAATAGACACATTATTAGGCATCTAAAGCATAATTAGTGTTCAGTGAAACAGTTTTTCACAAATAAAACCCAATTTAAAATCATATTCATAATATTTTGCAGGCGCTGGCCAAATTTCTCCTTAAAGGCGCATATGCGTGTTTGTTATTTTTTCTAGAATTCATGCACAATTTGTCTAGAATTGATTGTTGTGTGCTGCATATACATAGTAGTAATGAAAAAAGTGCAAAAATCACAAAAAAAATCACTTTTATAAGTAAAACTAGGCTGTCTTAAGGTAAAGAACCACTAAATGCCTCCGCAGACCAAGTGGTGATACACTCAAGTAGTCCTTAAAAAAACTTTGGTTTGCCTGTAAATGGAGATATTTCTTGACAAATGTGGAGTTGAATGATGAAATTGAGTTTAAATGGTTGGTAAATATGCATGTGTTGTAGTAAAACTGTAATATTTGTATTATTCCGCTATTTTGTTCTGGATACCAAAGTGAAAGTAGACTAGGGTAAAACCCAGAACTTATAAATCCGGACATGCGTAAAAACGGATAGACCGTGTTTGAAGGACAAAAACTTTCTTAGAAGATACATGACCCCCCTTTTTTATTGTATTATTTTGAAGCTTAACTGCCCCTCTTTACAATGATATATGTGGTCCAGGTGGCCATAGACTAAAAAAAGTTGAAAATTGGGGCCTACTATGGCCAATTTACGTTGAGCTATAGAGCAAATCTATTTGGTGGTTTCTAACCTTAATTAAAGGGTTATAACATGGACAATTTGGCCTGATCCTTACCTTAATGTGTGTTTCAATGTGTTTCAAGATTCTTGGGTTGAATATATAAATTTCTTCAAGCAAATCGTGCAATATTGGTACTTTAGATTTGAGTTTGTATTTCACCTCCAGCTTCTTCCTCATACTCAACAGCTTATGAATGTATAGACAAGATATCAGCTGTTAAATTATGCCAATAAAAGGTTAATGATTGTGACTTTACTCCAGCAACAATCTTTGATTTCTCCGGTACATGTTATTTTATCTATTGGTTGTTCCTGCTTTCTTGAACTAAATCAAGTACTTAGATAACTTAGAAAATAATCTTTAAAATTATCTAGTCAAGTCTTATAATGTCTCTTGGCAACAAAAGTAGCTATTTTAAATGGATAGTGATTTTTCTGTTTGAAGAAACTCATGGTCAGGCTTCAAGATTAATTGACTTTAGGCTTTAACCATATTTTGACTAAAATCGATAAATGTTTGTGTTATACATCATATTGTCTGGTATCATTTCCAAAATTTTTTTAATAAGCAAAAACAACATTCCTCCTGAAAGTTGACAGCTATATGAACACAGTTATGGTCCTTTTAGTAGCAGGTTTATCATGGAGTTTCTATACTTTCTCTTGTTTTATTACATGGTATACATGATTGAAGATGTTAGATCCAGAGAAAGATTTCAGGGTCAATGATTGTTGGTTCTTTTATGACTACAATAAATGTGTTGTTATGTTTTATGTACTGGCTGATATAATGGTGTTATACACTGCTGTTTTTATATAGCTTGCATATGTTGTATATATTATGGCATACTGTATTATCACATTCATATCTAGCCAATCTATAAACGAGTTACTGTAATACATTGTGTATAGTGTAGTAGATTACTGTAATACATTGTGTATAGTGTAGTAGATTACTTTAATACATTGTGTATAGTGTAGTAGATTACTTTAATACATTGTGTATAGTGTAGTAGATTACTTTAATACATTGTGTATAGTGTAGTAGATTACTGTAATACATTGTGTATAGTGTAGTAGATTACTGTAATACATTGTGTATAGTGTAGTAGATTACTGTAATACATTGTGTATAGTGTAGTAGATTACTGTAATACATTGTGTATAGTGTAGTAGATTACTGTAATGCATTGTGTATAGTGTAGTAGATTACTGTAATGCATTGTGTATAGTGTAGTAGATTACTTTAATGCATTGTGTATTGTGTAGTAGATTACTTTAATGCATTGTGTATTGTGTAGTAGATTACTTTAATGCATTGTGTATTGTGTAGTAGATTACTGTAATGCATTGTGTATTGTGTAGTAGATTACTGTAATACATTGTGTATAGTGTAGTAGATTACTGTAATACATTGTGTATAGTGTAGTAGATTACTGTAATACATTGTGTATAGTGTAGTAGATTACTGTAATACATTGTGTATAGTGTAGTAGATTACTGTAATACATTGTGTATAGTGTAGTAGATTACTGTAATACATTGTGTATAGTGTAGTAGATTACTATAATACATTGTGTATAGTGTAGTAGATTACTGTAATACATTGTGTATAGTGTAGTAGATTACTGTAATACATTGTGTATAGTGTAGTAGATTACTGTAATACATTGTGTATAGTGTAGTAGATTACTGTAATACATTGTGTATAGTGTAGTAGATTACTGTAATACATTGTGTATAGTGTAGTAGATTACTATAATACATTGTGTATTGTGTAGTAGATTACTTTAATGCATTGTGTATTGTGTAGTAGATTACTGTAATACATTGTGTATAGTGTAGTAGATTACTGTAATACATTGTGTATAGTGTAGTAGATTACTGTAATACATTGTGTATAGTGTAGTAGATTACTGTAATACATTGTGTATAGTGTAGTAGATTACTATAATACATTGTGTATAGTGTAGTAGATTACTGTAATACATTGTGTATAGTGTAGTAGATTACTTCATCATTCCATGGATTCCATTGGGTGCTTGATGATCATTGATGTTTAGTATGGCTGAATGGGTCAAGCCCCCCCCCCCCTCGGATACTGATTTACCGTACCCTGGGTACTTTGGAGTATACTTTGATGGTTAAAGCATTATATACTTGTATAAGTATTTTATGAAATCACTTTTGGTGCATAACCGGTACGGTTTAGTATATCTGGGTACGCAAAAAGTATTATTTGAGAATCAGGGTACGGTGAAGTATGGGCAAACATTTTATTAGTACAATGCAATGATTTATACAACTTAATTTATGGTTTAATTAGAGGTATGAGCGTGTCTATTATTTTCATTAAACCAGTGGTGTTCAGTATACATCTACTGTTGTCCACAGTTGTCAATAAAGCATTGAACATTGACTTGATGCTCATGTCTTATAATTATCATGCATGTCACCGGAGGCTTGTTTATTAGCTCTATTGATTTTATGGACAGCCATGGTGTTTATGACTATATATGATGGTGGTTGGTACAGGCTGTGACTGACTTGTATTTTATTGTGCTGATATATTGCTGTACATGTATTTTATTGTATGTGATACATTCCTTGCCTTGTTACATGTATTGAAACATGTTGGTATTCTGACAGATGGTTGAAATGGCAGCCAGTACAGAGTTTGTGTTACCAATACTTGATATATGACTCACATTTATATAGTTCTGTACTACAGCTTCTGTCTACTGAGAAATTTATTCCAAATAGAGACTTGATGGTCTCCAATTATTGTCAATCCCCGTGAAATGCTTCTCGATAGAATTAAAGTCAACCATTTGCATCAATCTGCCTATAGTTCTTATATCCATCAGTGTAATAAATTGTTGTAGCTAATGGTTCCATACACTTGTACATCCAGAAAATATGAAGATTTTATTGCTGAGACTAAGTGGTCACTTATTGAAAGTTAAGAAGGTTAACTTGGTATATGGGCGTTTTTCAAAAAAAGTGCAAATTTTGAAACAAATTTATTATCAAAAAAAATTATGCTAAATCAAATTTTCTTTAACATGATAAGAAAGAGTTATTATAAACAAACACATTCCAAGTAAGGGGAGACCTCCTGCTTCACTAAAAATGTAAATATAATTGCTTGAATTTTTAAAAAAACATCATTTGTCCATCCTGTTACCACACCAATATTTCTACATTAATTTTAATATAATAAAAATAAATATGATTTGATTGTTGCAAATCATCAAATGTATTATATTTGTTGTATATATGCAGTAATAATGAAGTTATTTAATACAAAAACATCATTTTACATGAGAATACACCTTCACTCATTGCGCATGTATGTAATAATTACACTATTTAACTGTTTAATGTAAGCAATTTAATATTAAAACAAAATTTTCTGTGAAATACTGTTGCATATGCCAACTTGGTGAACATTTAATTAAGGAGTTCCATATAAAATAATACACAAAGTTGAAAACTTTTGAAATCTGATGGTAACACGAGGGAAAAACGGTAACAGGATGGACAAATTTGGTAACAGGATGGAAAATGTGGTAACAGGATGGAAAGCACCTTCATTTGTCAGCCCCTGTCAGTCAAATATAACGTCCAAGAAAAAGCCATTCATGGAGGATTTCATTATAAGAGATATTCACTTTTACTCTGTAATCATTCAATTTGACAAAAGAAATAATTAGAAATTATGACGGACAATTAAGCTGGATTGTTACCTTATGTATGGCCGTAATTTCTATTTCAAGAAGCTCTGCCTCCTTAAGTATCGGGAGCAAAGTACATTTAAAACTATTATTTGTTATGTAAAATATTCTTTTTTAAAATGACATTTAAAAATATGTAAGGTATTAAGCAATTCGGAATTTATGGTCAATAAATCCTTTTTTTGTCCATCCTGTTACCAAAATTGAAGTAACAGGATGGAACACAAAAGCATGGTAACAGGATGGACAATTTTATTGTAATTCTTCCTATGAATAATGATTATCCCTCTAAAGAGTCATAATAAAGGTGAAAATGAGATTTCCCAATGTTTTGTAAATGTATGTCTGATTTTAGATGTCATTATGTTGAATTTATAAGTAATGGAGCATGGTAACAGGATGGAAAATTAAGCTTTACCATCAAATATGATTGAATGATTTTTATAAAAAACACTGTTTTTCTTAATAAAACATAATATTCCCTTTCCCCATTATCTTTGTTAAGGAGACTTCTATCAAGTAAATATAACTGGATTATACCTAGGAATAAAAACTTTGATGTATTCCTGTTTTGCCGGTATGGTAACAGGATGGAACAAAAGTGAGGGACACACTTGTTTTCGTAAAAAACACTGGTTTTATTCCAGATCAATCAAAAAAATTGACTATCATCAACTGCAAAGTACAAAATCTTTATATTTTTTAGCTTAAATTGGCATGAAAAATTAATATAATAAAAGAGATTTTGAAGGAATAACATCACTCTGAACTGCTTGGGACAGCCCATTTGCAGGGAGTTAGATTCTTAATCGCAAAATTTTGAAGGGTATCAGTAGTTTATATAGATATTTGCAGGGTTTGGTCGATAGAAATATGTTCAAACTTGTACATGACAACTGTTGGATTCAGTTGAGAGCTATAAACACTATTTTATGAGTCAATAAATGTCTGGGACAACAATTTGCACTTTTTTTTAAAAACGCCCATATACTTGTCAGAGGCTCTAACTCTTAAGTTCTGTGACAATAAATCTGTCCAAGCTTTAACATAGAATGAATCCAATGGTTGAAGTAAAGTTGAATGTTTGGTTTGTATTAGTGTTTATCATATACTCATGTTTGTTTGTTTGGTAGTGAACAGTGTCACAGACATGCGCCCTGGCTGAGATTCAAACCATGGATATCTGATTCATAGACACTGTGTTACTCACTGGACCACCGTGTCACCCGTACATATTTACTGATCATTGTTGACTAGAAATGTATGAGAAATGACTTTTGGATTTACTATGCACAAAGCATACTTCAAATTGGAAATATAAAGTATAGATGTATAAGCCATAAATGGTCAAGAAAGCTGTGACCTTTATTACACTATCTTATGTAAGTTTAAAGCTTTTGGAGACTTTATTGTGTTTGTGCAGAAATCTATAAATAACAAATAATGTACAGACACTTCCTGTATAATGTTGAGTCATTCCTCCTATGAATATGTCCTTGATGAGATAGTCTGCAGACATAATTTCTATTATATCCTGTCATTGGACCGTTTGTTTTTACCTTCTTGTGCACTAATACTATATGAAGCTAGGACATTAAATGATGCTGCCTCTTTGCATTATATTCCATAAGTGACTTTTGAGAAATTGATGGATATAGATAATCAGTCTCCATCATTTTCCATGAACGATCAACAACTAATTAAAACTTTAATATAAAAAACTTAAATGTCTACTCTTCCTAACTTTACCAGTCATTTTTAGCTCGCCTGAGCACTTTTCACTGGTGAGCTTTTAGGATAGGTGGCTGTCCGGCGTCCGTCGTCGTCCGTCGTCGTCCGTCAACAATTCCTTTAAATGACTTCTTCTCCTAAACCGCTTGGCCAAATTTGATAAAACTTAAAAGGAATGTTCCTTGGGTGGACCTCTACCAAAGTTGTTAAAAAATTTCCGGTCTGTCGCATAACTAGGTCACACAGGCTAAAAATAGATTTTAAAAAAGGAAGCTTTAAAAATCTTCTTCTCTGAAACCGTAAGGCCTAGAGCTTTCATATTTGGTATGTAGCACCAACTTGGGGTCCTCTACAAAGATTGTTCAAATTATCTCCCTGGGGTCAAAATTGGCCCCGCCCCCGGCCTTAGTTTTACATGGAGTTATATAGGGGAAACCTTAAAAAATCTTCTTCTCCGAAACCGCTTGGCCCAGGGCTTTCATATTTGGTATGTAGACTCAGCTAGAGGTCCTCTACAAAGATTGTTCAAATTATGTCCCTGGGGTCAAAATTGGCCCCGCCCCGGGGGCCCTTAGATTTACATAGAGTTATATAGGGGAAACCTTTAAAAATCTTCTTCTCCGAAACCGCTTGGCCTAGGGCTTTCATATTTGGTATGTAGACTCAGCTAGAGGTCCTCTACAAAAATTGTTCAAATTATGCCCCTGGGGTCAAAATTGGCCCCGCCCCGGGGGCCCTTAGTTTTACATAGAGTTATATAGAGAAAACCTTAAAAAATCTTCTTCTCCGAAATTGCTTGGCCCAGGGCTTTCATATTTGGTATGTAGACTCAGCTAGAGGTCCTCTACAAAGATTGTTCAAATTATTCCCCTCGGTTCAAAATTGGCCCCACCCTGGGGGTCACCATTTACTTAGACTTATATAGGGAAAACATATAAAAATCTTCTTGTCTAAAACTACAATGCCTAAGAGCTTTGATATTTGGTATGTAGCATCATCTAGTGGCCCCCTACCAAGATTGTGCAAATTATGCCCCTGGGGTCAAAATTGGCCCAGCCCCGGGGGTCATCGTTTTACATAGACTTATATAGGGAAAACATATAAAAATCTTCTTGTCTAAAACTACACTGCATAGAGCTTTGATATTTGGTATGTAGCATCATCTAGTGGTCCTCTACCAAGATATTTCAAATTATGCCCCTGGGGTCAAAATTGGCCCCCCTGGGGGGGTCACCGTTTTACATAGACTTATATAGGGAAAATATATTAATATCTTCTTGCCTAAAACTACACTGCCTAGAGTTTTGATAATTGGTATGTAGCATCATCTTGTGGTTTTCTACCAAGATGTTCAAATTATTCCTTTGGGTGACAATTGTGCAGGGTTTATAATCAGGTGAGCGATATAGGGCCATCATGGCCCTCTTGTTTTACTTGCAAATGCTTTCGTTCTCAATTTTTATACGCCCGTTGAAAAACGGGATGTATTGCGTGAACACCCTTGGCGGGCGTGCGTGCGTGCGGCGGCTTCGTCCAGTTATTTGTCTGTGCTCTTACTCAAACAGTTTTTGTCCGATCGTCTTCAAACTTGTTGACAATGCTTATTGGTTGAATATCTAGGCCAAGTTTGATTAAAGGCCAAGTTTGATTAAAGGCCAAATCGGTGCAGGCCTTCCTGAGCTATGGTCCTTCTTTAACTAAAAAAATGTGAAATTGGCCTTGTCTGTACTCTTACTCAAACAGTTTTTGTCTGATCGTCTTCAAACTTGCTGACAATGCTTAAGGGTGTAATATCTAGGCCATGTTCGATTAAAGGCCAAATCGGCGCAGGCCTTTTTGGGTTATGGTCCTTCATTTACCCAAAAAATGTGAAATTAGTCTTGTCTGTACTCTTACTGAAACAGTTTTCTCCTAACTCAAACAGTTTTCGTCCGATCTTCTTCAAACTTTGTGACAACAATTGTCAAAACATTGAATATAGTTTGTGATTATGAAGATTAGCTTAAAGATGATTGTGTAAAACAGTTTTGACATAATATGGGCTTTTATTTCATAATCATTTTGGCATTTTGTTTTATGTTGGATGTGGAAGTTTCTTTCTTTACAGAAAGTTATTTGGTGGTTAGACTTGTGATGAGCTGTATTGTTGATGAAGATATGTGTTGATATTTCATCCTTGCTTGTCTCACATGTAAATGATTTCTACCAGTCTGATTTATAACCTAATTATCTACTGTCTGATTATCTTCTAGGTTCTGCACAACATAAACTATTTCAAGCAATACAAAATTGTACTATTGAATCGTGTTTATATTTTGTCTTCTTCCATATACTGAGCTGGGCACTTGATAGGAGTATTTAGACATATGAGTAAATCATTTTTGAGTCGCCCATCCGTAGGATGAGCGAGTCATTGGAATCGGTAGATTTTGTGTTGTAAGTTGGTTTTGAAATGTGGAAAATTTTGTGAGTTCAATACAATACAACACTATCGTAACTGCCTTCTGTTTTCATATGCAGTTACTGTACTTTAGCGTTGAACGATTTTCTGTCGCGCACCGATTTATTCATTATATCTGCGCTCGGCAAAGTAGTTCCAATGGTTTGTCACTGCGCATGTGCAAAACGCAAAGCGAGTTATTGGAACACTGATTCTCAATAAGTAGGTCCATTTTGGTGTTCTTGTATGATGTGATACAATATGAGGTTATACAGTTTCAAACTGATGTCATTTGTTACTCTTCACATAGTTGCCCATAGTTGATGGGCTCGATGAAAAAAAGCAAAACATATTCTGTAGCCTGTTCAGAACGTTATGGTTAAGAACGTAAGATACATTATGGTTAAGAATGTAAAATACATTATAGTCGATTCGAAATTCATTGATAATCCCCGCTAAATTGTGTTAGTATAGTTTATTGGTCACTACAATGTATAGCAGATTTGCATTGGTTGAATAACCATTGTTTTGTTTACATCCATTTTCAAGTAAATAAAAAAGCACGTACATATAAGTATTACTGTTATTGGCTACAAGGCAATTACTCGCTTCATCAAAGGAATAGAAGTAACACAAAACACATAAAAGATTGAAAGATGTGGTCACTGTGAAAAACAAATGCAGAATGAACAATTAATGAAAACCAGTTGACAGAATGCAAAATATTGCGTGAAATAAGAACCAATGAAAATTGTACATGTAGGAAAAGCTAAATATAGAACAGGTCACAAGTAGAAAAAACATCTGATCGATTAATTAACTGATTTTATGTTAAGATACACTAAATGGAATCAAAATTGTATCACTTCTTACTACATTTACGTGGACAGTAAAGGCTCTCTGGCCACAAATTGAAGGGGAACATATATACTTCCCATGTACATTGTATTAACCACAATGTAATCTACGTGACTTGGATAAAAGTAATTTTAATGTCATCCCAGTAACACGTTTTTGATTAGCATCATGCAGAACTTAAAAAAACATGCTGTCTAAAAAATGCAAAACATACTTTGTGGCCTGTTCACAAAGTTATGATTAAGATGTAAGATACATTACCTGTCTTATAAACATTGATGCTAGTTGCTACTATGCTATGGAATTAGAATTGTATCATTTCTTACTACATTTACGTTGACAGTAAAGGCTCTCTGGGCACAAGTTCAATGAAAAAATGTATTCATTTCATCAATATTCTAAAACATTTCTGACTTTTGATTTATGTATTCGTGCATGAATGTATGCGTGTGTGTATGAATGCTACATTACCTTTGCAATAAAATATGATTAAAAAACATTCTAAAACCTGTTATATACACACAATAAATATTTTTTTTAAAAACATGCATGTATAAACAAAGCCATGTCAAATGTGAAAATGTACGGTAAAACATGAAATATGCAGTGGAAATTGTATGCTTACTATGTGCTGTGTGTAGGTAATATTTTCTTAAAATATTTTTTTTTCCATTTTTTTTTTTTGCATTTCATCAGGTCAGGGGAATTTGAAATTGCTCAGGGCAAAGTCAGTGAAATTTGGTCTGCATTTTTGGGGAAACCCTGTTATTGTTTCGCCATGAATTGAATGTATACATGGTCATGTAACACATAATAATAATGTACTGTACTAAGGTTGTACCAGCAGAAGAAAGAACGCAGGATTTAATTTCTATCCCGATACCAGTGAGAGGTGTTGATCAATACATCCACTGCCTTCCAAACTGGTCAAATTTTATCCGTCATAGTGCATGAAAAAAAAATTGTGCCAATTTCGCGTTATTATTGAGACTGGGTGATAGTTGTGCCAGAATGTATTTAATTAGCCCGCGCAATTTTGATCCCGCCTACTTCACCCGTTTTCATTGGCCGAGTAAACAACGCGGATGAATTTATTCTACATCCGGGTCATTATCGTGGTAGCGTGGAAAGTAGGTATTCCATTGTTGCATTGCCCTGTAGCACTGCACAGTGTACGTGTGATTGTGGAATCATAATATTGTAGATCTACACTTGTTTTGCCGTGCGGGCCTGTGTGTTTGTGTGATTGATATTTTAGTTCTGCAAAACAGCCGCCATGTTTTGCAATTGTTGATTCGTTCATGTTTGTGTGATTATTTTGAACAAAGTTGGTTACACTAGCTGTGCCAAAAATATGCAGTAAGCCATCATATAGTGGGCGTTTGTGTGTTTGCTCTCCAATATAATTGTGAACAGTCTAGATTTTCACGAAAAAAAATGCATAAAGAATTTGACCTATTTTTTTTAACACTATAATTGTCTACCAGTAAAATTCAGAGGCGTCGCGAGTGGGGCGGCAGTCGCCGCCCCAATATTACGGCGAGCAAAGGCAAGATTTTTAAAAAATAGATCTAGGTAACAAAATAATTTTCTAAATGAATATTTGCGATTATTTCAGTTAACAGCTACACATTGGGGAGGCAAAAAACGGCGAATGATAACACCCTGTTAAAGTTACATAAGTCAAGTCTTGAAGTGTGAAAATATGTCATATATTATCAAATTGACACTTGACACTTGCTGAATAACTAACTGACTCTGCCAATTGTAATTTACAGTACATGTAGTACACATGGTCAGTAGTCAGCTGTACATCCTTTGTATCTAAAGGGCATGGTTTGCAGTAGACTACCAAAGAACTAGATATTGTGACAGGTTTGTCCAAAATGTGAACACAGTTGAAATCAAAAGTTTGATTAATTTGAATATTTACAATGTATGTTCAAGAGTTTGAGATCTAAAGATCATTACCTGGGCGACTCTCAGGGCCTTCAGTCCTTTGATTTTATATTTTCTTGCCCTCCCCCTATTGAAGATGTGTGTCTCTTTGTGCATGTATAGATATATCTGTTGATCAATAATAGTTCAACCTTGGATCTTCAAACTTCTCAATGTTGGTCATCATCATGCTTGTTGTAGAGGGTTCATATGAACATTGACTTATATACATGTTTATATTGTATATTTCAGACCTGACCTGATACAGTATGATAAACTACAGAAGTCTAATGCTATGTACAACTTGCAGAATGCCTTCCAAGTTGCTGAGGAGAAGTTGGGAATCACTCCACTTCTCGATCCTGAAGGTAAACTATAGTACCCTCTATATTGAAGTGTCAATCTGAGATCTGAACATGTTGTTGTGTATTGTTGCAGTCAACTGAGACAATCAATAAGTACATGGCCATTCAGTTGGGTAGTCATGAGCGCAATCCTCTGTGCCACCCAAGAATCTGAGATTTGAGTTTGAATCTTAAGATTTGAGTACCAACATAAGTTTTGAGTGTGTACTCAGAAAAGGTTGTACAAAAAGAGCTTCACTATGTTAGGCATTGCATTCAAACCAACAACAAAAAAGGAAAATACTTTTATATGGGGTTAATTTAATCATAGGCTTGGTTTTCCTTCTCAGCTGCTTTTTGTGTTGAAAGAAAATAATGCAGATGTCAACTTAGGACATGAATGTATTGTAAGTTTGTGTGAATCTTTATATTCCAAATAGTATGGAGGGCAAATATGATATATTGGCAAAACATCTTTACCTTGTTGGATTGAAATATCCTGAGAATTTGTTCATTATAATTTTTTTACAAATATATGTTTGGGTTGGTAGTTGATTGCATTGTTTTATTGTAGATGTTAATGTGGAGTTCCCTGATGAGAAGTCTATCATTACATATGTTGTCACATTCTATCATTACTTCTCCAAAATGAAAGCTGAAACTGTACAAGGCAAGCGTATCGGAAAGGTAATCTTACGTTAATTTTTGCATAGAGTTGTCTCTCACATAACACATCTAGTATGGCTTTTTGTGTTTTTATTTGTATATTTATTAGAAATGTTTCTTTCCTTACTTCAAGTTTGTGTTTCTTGTTTCCCTGACTTTTGATAAAATTCTGACATTTATACGAGACTATATCAGAATTGAACATTTTTTTTGCATTGTCTATATAATATAAGATAATCAAATATATATTTGAATGATATTCATTTTGTGTTATGAATAGCCATTCTTTTACAGGTTATTGACAACGCCCTTGACACTGAAAGGAACATTGAAGACTACGAGACTTTGACATCTGACCTGTTAGAATGGATCGAACAAACTATCATGATCCTGAATGACCGACAATTTTCAAACTCTCTCAGTGGTGTACAACAACAACTGACAGCATTCAACCTGTATAGAACCTCAGAAAAACCTCCCAAGTAAGTTTGCCATGTGAAAGAAGTGTGTGGTGTGCTGGACCCCTGATTTTGAAATCAAAATAGGAACCCAAGAACCACTTTGGAAGTGACTTAATATAAGTTGAAATAGTTTTGTTCCGTCTATAGTAAAAGTGATCAAGTATGAACAAAAAGCTTGTTATTATACCCAAGCAAACAAAGTTTGAAGGGGGTATACTGGAGTCACC
This sequence comes from Spisula subtruncata, assembly GCA_963678985.1. NCBI lineage: Eukaryota > Metazoa > Mollusca > Bivalvia > Venerida > Mactridae > Spisula > Spisula subtruncata. The sequence continues at coordinate 26,886,168 of OY787661.1, forward strand.
ATGTTGGTCTGTCAGTCTGTTGGTCTGTCGGTCTGTCGGTCTGTCGGTATGTTAGCATCGTGTCCGCTCTGTAACTTTGTCATTTCTTACTGGATTTTAAAATTGCTTGGTACAAATGTTCACCACATCAAGACGGTGTGTCATGCGCAAAACCCAGGTCCCTACCTCAAAGGTCAAGGTCACACTTACAGGTCAAAGGTTATCTGTCGGTATGTTAACATCCTGTCCGCTCTGCAACTTTGTCATTTCCTACTGGATTTTAAAATTGCTTGGTACAAATGTTCACCACATCAAGACGGTGTGTTATGCGCAAGACCCAGGTCCCTACCTCAAATATTAAATAATATTCCTGTGTCAAGGCAGTGCGGAGGGGGTATGATTCATCACTCCTGTGATAACTCTAGTTTTGCTGTGATGTCGTTCCATGTAACATGATGTGCATCACAACTCTTCAACAAATGTCTACTTTGTTTTGGAGATATTTCATGTCTGAAATTGTTCTCTCATTTATCAATAAGCATTGAGGGGCTTCCTAGAATCCTCCCATCTTGAATGCTCTGGTATGTTTCACAGATATTATGCTGGTATTCACAAACTAATTACACTTCAAAATTGGTGCTGTTTTGCTGCAAGAAAGAGTTGTTAATCTTGTGATAGAGACCAGCAGCCTAAGATTGATTATAAATCGTGTCGTTTTCAGCTTTGGTCCTGATTTCAAGCTTCTGATTGTTAAAAATTTAACTAAATTGAATTATGGTCACATTATTATTTTGTGGATTTAAGAATTTGCAGTAAAAAACCCAACATGTTTTGATGTTATGAAAGTATAATAAAAAAACCTTACAAATAATAACAGACCATACAGTATGATTCAATGAGGTTGTTCTTAGATAGTTGGTACTGGCTTTGTTGTTTCATTGATTCTCTCTTATACTTTCAGATTTGTAGAAAAGGGAAACTTAGAAATCATGTTATTTACCCTACAGAGTAAAATGAGGGCTAACAATCAGCGACCTTATCTTCCAGTGGAAGGTAAACTAATCTCTGATATCAATAAAGCCTGGGATAAACTAGAGAAGGCTGAACATGAGAGAGAACTGGCACTCCGAGAAGAACTTATCAGGTAAACATTCATGCTCTACGTCTTTACCATACTTGCCTAGTACTCCATGCATTTATGTATTGGACACAGGTGCAATAAACACAACAACAATGGGTGAAGATTTGAAGACAAAAGTTAAAAAATCCTCACTTGCCCATCGGAGACTTAGAAAATATATGAAGTGGGGTTAAGGATGCATCCAATAACACTTCATGATACCTAATTATTAAAAAAATATTTTATGGTGGTTCTTTGAATATATAAAGCAATTACTATTTCTTTCACAGACAAGAGAAACTTGAACAACTGGCAGCTAGATTTGATCGTAAAGCCGGTATGCGTGAGACATGGTTGAGTGAGAACCAGCGCCTCGTCTCACAGGACAACTTTGGTTATGATCTGGCTGCCGTGGAAGCAGCGACCAAGAAACATGAAGCTATTGAAACAGATATCAACGCATATGAAGAACGTGTACAAGCTGTGGTCGCTGTGGCTGAAGAACTAGAAGCAGAAAACTATCACGATATTGACAGAATTAATGCAAGGTATAATAACTTTATAATAATTACCTTCTTTACCATTTTACTAGAGGCTCCTACATATCAGAAGTAATACGGAAACCTTGAAAGCATTAACATTTCTGCAGAAAGTAAATGTGACGATATTCACAATGCATTCATCATTTGAAATTTCATTGATATTAATTGAATATTTTATTATTTTCAATGAACATGAGAATGTTTTAGAGATGATGTTTACAGAGCTAACAGTGTCTGATGAGACCACTTACTGGTAATGTACAAATGTAGATACTGAAGGTGCACTGGAAGTATTTTACTTTGTAAATATTCTTTTACAATCCTTCTATTATTTGGTAGGTACTGATACATATTATATCCTTCTGTTTGACAGAAAAGACAATGTTATACGACTCTGGAACTACCTACTAGAGTTGTTACGAGCAAGACGAATGAGACTGGAGCTCTCTCTACAACTACAGAAAATCTTCCAAGAAATGTTGTATATTCTCGACTGGATGGAAGAAATCAAGGTAAGTACTGATTGCTAGTCTCTTAAATCCGCTATATGGTTCTAATTTTGATAATTTTTACACTAATTTAATCGTTGCCTATGCTATTTGGTTCAGTAGCCATATGTTCATCTTAACTACATCTCCTAAACCTCTCTGTCAATATCAAATGGTTGGTTCTTTATCTGAATATTTCTCCTAATTACTTAGTACTTGTAAGTTTTATTCACTAATAATGTGCCAATTTTGATAAATAAGACGAATAATGAAGTTTCCATTGAGTAATTTAGTGTTTTCTATTTCATGCAGTCACGGTTGATGTCAGAAGATTACGGCAAGCACTTAATGGGCGTGGATGATTTGCTACAAAAGCACGGACTATTGGAGTCTGATATCCATGTTCTTGGTGAACGTGTAAAGACAGTCAATCTTCAAGCAAATAAATTTGTAGATGGAGACTTCACTGAAGTTGGAGGTTAGTTCAATAGTTGTTTTAACCAATTAAATGAAAACTGTTGCAAAGGCAATTCAACCTCTTTAACTTCTATTTTCGTGTTTTGGGAAGTTGAAATTTAAACTCAAACTGTTGCAAATGTTTTTCCAAGGGCTAATTTATCAATAGGATTATGGTCTTTAGATGTATTACATGTATATGCATAACTATAGCCATATATAATTTCATTATTTGTGACTTATATTACAGGCTACCGACCAAGTGACCCAGAGATTGTCAGGGACCGTATAAGCACATTGGAAAATGCTTACGAAGAACTGCGTCGCCTTGCTGATGATCGTAAAGGTCGTCTTCATGAGTCACGCAAACTTTGGCAGTTCTATTGGGATATGGCTGATGAAGAGGGCTGGATACGAGAGAAGGAACAGCTCATGTCCGCCCCCGATCTGGGTCACGATCTTACGAGCGTTCATCTTCTCCTCAATAAACAGAAGGTAAATTCATCCTAGTACTATACAGCAATATTGTACTGCAAGTATTTTCAGGTTCTTGGAACATCACTTTCTCATGTCAAAGAAAATCTATGCGTTGGTGGAACATTTTACTTGCGCTACCTTCATTTATCTAAAATGTTTTTGTCAATGACCCTTCTAGTTATTACATGTATTTAACAATGTTATCATTTTGTTTAAATCAGTATTTATATGTGTTGTCATGGTGATTGTTGTTGTTGCTATGGTTATTTGAGTGGTCATGACTATTGTTGTTGTTGTAGACGATGGAGGATGAGATGACAGCTAGACACACCCACTTGCAATCCGTACTTCAAGTCGGAAATGATCTCATTTCGGCTGGCAATTTCGGCGCAGAGAAAATTCAAGAGCGCATTGACGAGATCAACGAGCAGTGGGAAAGCCTCATTGATTTGGCGGCCTTCAGAAAGAAACGGCTTAATGAAGCCGTGGACTTCTATCAGGTATTTAATGACTTACTTTGGACTGCTCTTATCAAACTGTCCCTTTATTTATGCACAGGAGTGATATTCTTGAGGAGACATTTTTTGCAGTACACCATACAGCCACAATGTCTTTATTAGATATTTTCATGTATATTTTCTGTAATATTACTTGGGAGTCTGGATTGGTACTACATGATAGTATTTTATTTAGAGATACTGGTTACGGCTTCTTATTAAATATTTGTGTCAAATTGTTATATGGCTTCATATGTTATCTGTTGTGAAAAAAGATATATTGTGTTTGTTTCAATATGTATTTCAGTTCTTTGCTGATGCTGATGACATTGATACATGGATGCATGATACACTACGTCTAGTCTCTAGTGATGATGTTGGACGTGATGAAGCTAGTGTACAATCATTACTCAAAAAACATAAGGATGTCACAGATGAATTAAAGAACTACCAGAGTGTGATAGAAGCCCTGCATGAACAGGCTGCAAACCTCGGAGAACAGGTATCTTACATCATCATATTATAGCTAGTTCATCCTGCCTACAACTAGGCTATATTGCTTTATTTACTTATTAGTTGCTTGTGTATGAACAAGTTGGTTCTAGTCTGGTCAGTTACTTATTCAGACACACTGACTTGGTCTGGTGACCAAATAATTTATTGCCAAGTGTAAAAAGTTGTTGATAAAAGAGTACCGGTAGCTTTCTTTACAAAACATTAAAATGGAAAACAAACTGCAGTGCAAGTGTCTTAGAAAATAAGTAAAGTGGGTGATATACCCAACAAAACACGAAAAATAGAAATTATTGCAATTGTCTCAGAAAATAATTTGGTGGCACTCCCAGTATCAGCAACCTGTTTTCAAGTAATGCATGTTCTATAAATAATGATAGATCCAATATTGGAACTTGTTTGTGCTATATTTGTATGATATCAACTTGTAGGATCGTGAATCTGAATCCGTACAGACAACATTAGGTAGTATTGACCGACGCTATCAAGAACTTCTTGAACTGGCCAAACTTAGGAAACAGAGGTTACTAGATGCTCTGTCCTTGTATAAACTCTTCAATGAAGCGGACAGTGTTAAAACATGGATTGATGAGAAGGTATGTAGGATGCAGTATTCTGTTCTACATGTTTTATAATCATGCATACATCTACAGAAGAAATCACTGAGTTTAGATTCTATCTTGTATAAATGTTAATAAGCTAATGGCAGTGAGGAGCAGGGGAGGTAACATTTATAATGAATGCAGATTGCCCCAGAGCATTACCTACATATTTTATAAAATTAGTGAAAGTGCATCGTAACCTAAATCATCAGCTTTCAGTGTTATCAAATAGAAGTGTAAAGATGTTTCATTTTGTCAGTAAATTGATGTTATGTAATGTAATTGAAATATTGCTAAGAACAATGATACTGAGTAGTTATTACTAATATGCAATATTTGATTTGATCTACCAGGAGAAACTTCTCACAACCATGATCATCACTGATGATATTGAAGAGTTGGCCATTATGAAACATCGTTTCGAAGGTTTCGAGCATGAGATGAATGCTAATGCATCTAAGGTTGGTGTGGTGAACCAGCTGGCTAGACAGTTACTACAAGTTGAACATCCTAATGCTGCTGAAGTTATACAGCGACAGAATGATCTCAACACTGGGTATGTATAAAACCTAGCAATAACATTCATTACATTCAATTGCTTGCACATATTTTATTTCCAAATTTTGCAACCAAATTTATAGGCATACACACCTGAATACAAGTAAAGAGTTATGACTGTAGGTGTGACCGCAAATTATCTAGACTTGGTTTTTGTCGTCTCATTGATGGCATATTCTTCAGTTTTAATTTGCTGTAGTATTGTAAAACTTGGTCATTCAGCAGGGTACTGTGCTAGGGGTGTGCTACAGGCACCATTGCTCAGGGAACATACAAGGTGATTTAAATGTGACTTGATCAAATGTGATGGTTTTAGGTAGTAAAATCGAAATAGCAGAACTTAAACAATTTATAGCAATGACTGTGATGTAGTTATACATGATGTGATGTTATGTTGTACAGATGGAACAATCTACGTGAGTTGGTAGAAGCTAAGAGAGATGAGATAGAGGGAGCACATGGTCTACAGAACTTCCATATTGAATGTAACGAGACTATCAGCTGGATTCATGAGAAAGCTAAGATTATTGAATCCACTGAAGAACTTGGTAATGATCTTACTGGTGTGATGACGTTACAACGTCGTCTCAGTGGTATGGAACGTGATCTTGCTGCTATCCAAGCCAAGTTAGAATCTCTACAAGGTGAAGCTGAACGTCTTGAGGAAGAGAAACCCGATGAAGCTGAAGCCATTAAAGAAAAGATTGCTGAAATAAGCAATGTCTGGGTGAATCTTAAAGATATGGTAAGCTTTATTATCATCTCAGACAACTTCATCCTTCCTGTTAGCAGTAGAATCTATGTCGATGCAAAATCTAGGATTCAATTTACTTAGAATAAGTAACAAAGTATAGTACATGGTTACTATGAATTCTCTGGAAAATCTTTAGAAATCATCCTTTGGCAGATTCAAGCACTTCATTAGAACTAATTCGGCATTTTTGAAGTCAGAATATGACTTAATCCTATAAAAGTTGATTACTGGATTAGTTACTTATACTAGTAGTTGCTGAATAGTGTTGTATTGTTACAGCTGAAGGATCGTGATGAGAAACTTGGTGAGGCGGGTGAGCTTCAGCGTTTCCTTGGCAACCTCGACCATTTCCAACAATGGTTGTCTCGTACACAGACTACTGTGGCATCAGAGGACACACCTAACAGTTTGGCTGATGCTGAAAGACTTCTCAACCAACATCAACAGTTGAAGGATGAGATAGATGCCTATGTACCAGAATATGCCAAGATGAAGGAATTTGGTGATCGTGTTACTGAGGGACAAACAGATCCACAGTATATGTTCTTGGCACAGGTTTGTAAAATGACTTATACTTGAATAGCTAGCTTTGTTGAAAATGACTAAACCAGCATTATCAAATCACATATATGATTTTATAATTTCAATGGGACAAAATTTCGAAAATGACAGCGCAATCTAATCACATATATGATTTTATAATTTCAATGGGACAAAATTTCGTTGTTTTGGTGAAATACAAGGTTTAATCGCATTTGATTTTGTGGTTCATGGTGAACTATGAATTCCAGTTCCTAGGTTATTTTTCTAGGGCTAAATTTCTTAGTTTAAAAGTTCCTTGATAGTTTTGAGAGATTTGTTAGAGTTCCATAGACTAGTCAGATATGAACCAGTAGAGGTCGCAAAATCCCTACAGATCGTTGGTTTTAATCATAGAGATCATCACCATTTATCATCATGTTGTCTATGGACACAAGGTCCACAGGTAAGTAGAAACCTTACCGTTGACAAATTGGTAAGGGAACAAATACACTGTATAAACCTAGTTGTAATGGTTGTGAACTCAGACAAACATTTGAGAAATTTCCTTAAATTTTGACTGTTTATTATTGTATTATATATTTAAAAATGTTATAAGAGCAATATACTTTTTAATATATGAAAAAATATAAGAAACATTAACCAAAATCTAAATTGTTAACTAAAGGGAAGTAATTCTCCGTCGGTAAAACGACAAAATTGAATCAGCTGCATTACACAAGGGAGGTAACTTGAACATTACAACTTAGTGCAGGACACACAAGGGAGGTAAATTTGAGTGAAATAGGCTGATAATTGTATGGTAGTTGTTGTAGTTTTAATTTAATAATAATAACAACTTTATTTTTAATGGACAACATTTTTTGGTTCAAGACCAATTTTCAATATGGTTTGAATAATTGCTTTTAAATCTTGAGTTATAAAATGTACTTGCAGCGTCTGAGTGCATTGGATGATGGTTGGAAGGAACTTTTACAGATGTGGGATAGTAGACAACAAGGTCTCTCACAGGATCTTAACTTACAGGTAATACTTTCACACTCTTATAGTATTTATTAATGTGGGACTTCTAGTTTGTTACGGAATATAAAATTTGTAGATTAAATGAAACAGTCATTAATGCAAAAATAAATCTACACTAATTTAGACATGAAACTAGATGATTGTGTTAACTGAGGAATGTACTTTCTGATTCAACCTGCAGTCAGTTAATTTATACAATTATTTTATTTGTTAGTAAAGCTTAGCTCACTTTTGAAATATTTACAGTTTTTAACCATCTGCACAAGGTTTCATGATCTATGCAGGAATATGAATCAATGTTTTAGGTTATGCGTTTAAGATTGTGCTCTTGTAGAATCCTGGCATATGTTAGAAATGATAGTTTTGTGGTAACTTGTTAATGAATTGTTTATGTAATGAATTGTTTATGCTTCAAATACATTCTCTCCATGATTATACTATAGATGTTCTTAAGAGATGCCAAACAAGCTGAAGTGTTACTGAATCAACAAGAGACATTCTTGTCAAAGGAAGATGTTCCGGTAAGAACTTGTCTTTATTACACTCTTACAGCTCTCGTATTACAATTTACTTGGAAAATTTATTATTAGTTGACTGTATAATTTGTTATTACATCTTTAATTTTCCAATTTCTGTGTTTGATCTGCATGCCAAAACTTTTCTGATTAGATTTCTATTAAATGATAAGTTGGCTACTTTTGGACTCAGCATGACATTTGAATTCTTCAGGTATTAAAAGTGAATATTTTCTCAAATTGTTGTATTGTATTTTCTGCCTTTGCTCACTGCTTACAGAATACAATTTTGTTTGTGCTTATTTCATGATCATCAAACTTCTCTATTCTGGCTTAAATCACTGGCGGTTATCTTCTTGTATATGTAAGTAAGGGGGGTACTTAGGAAAAACCAACTTGAATTCCGTCTTAACCAACAAAATGGCAACACAGTTTGTACTAAGGTTGTATCTCAAAGTGACAGTCTGATAGTATTTGTCTCATTTACTTAGGCAGGGGATGGAGAAGAAAGGGGATATGGAGCCCTGGTATGCAAGCTCTATTTTGTCATCAAAACAAAGGGACCCCTTACTTGTCTTAAATTCACTTATATAATAGGGCTAGAGATAAATGGGATGTGACTGAACTAGATTCTATACCTTACTTTACTTATCTCATCACCTTCAAATTCATCATGTTTTAATCATAGAATGCGTTAGGATTAATAGACACAAAGGTAAACTATGTTGTTAGAAGAACGCTTCATACTGCATGTCCTCTTCATATTTTTGGTGTCATCCCATGGTGTATATATATATATGATATGTTTGTTGTTAGAATCTAATTGTAGTATCTTATCTCAAAACATGCTGTTTTGGAGGTGTAGTTCTGTTTTGTTTGTTAGGTAAACAACCCTTATTATGGACTCAATGTCTTTATATAACCAATAGTAGATAGTTTGATGTTGTAGTAGACTTCTGATCTTGACCATATGTATGTAATAGTCTAACACTATATGTTAGATTTACAATGATTAATGCTTGCATGTCATGCAATGTATCTGATTTATGGATTGGTTAAAGTTTTGCTGTGGGATACATCCTATTGCAAAAATAGTTTATCTGCCTTGATAGCTTAATGCAGGGTTGTCAATTTTCCAGATTAATCCGGAATTCCGGATTTACATATCCTGGAAGATTTTTTTTACCAAAATGAAAGTTATGGGATGAAAATATCTTGAGAAATAGCAAAGTTGTGGTCTATTTAATCTCTTTTGAAGGAATTTCTTAATTAAGACTGATTAAGATATGGAAACAGTGTGGTGGAAGCCCTCTTGTTTGTCAAAAAGGGTTAGCTGCTTCTGCTTTTCCTGATTTTAAATTTGGCTCCGTTGACACCCCTTTTAGTGATATAGAGTTGACTTTGAGTGTGAGAGGTGTGAATGCCTGATTCTTAAAAGTTTGTACTGGTATAATAGAATTGCTTGATGATTAGCGTGTAAGTTCTTGGTTACTGCTGACTGGCCCAATGTCAGGGTAATGTGACCGGGTAGTCTTCATATCACTAAAATACTGTGCAGTAGTGAGGCGTTGAGCAATAAATTTTATCAATCTGATATTTCAAAGATGACAGAGGTTCATAATGATAATCATTTTCTTTGAAACAAAAATCTATTTGTGACCTGGCTGTGATATTGTGATTGTAAGCAGATTTAGTTAGTGCATGGTGAATGATTGCATCAGTTCTAAGACTATAGAGAATCTGGATTGGGTTGGGTATGAACATTCAATCTTTGTTTGTTTCTGTGATTGAACAATTAACATAGTATGTCTGAAAGCATATTTTGAATAAAGCCCACAATGAATTGTCATTTTCTGAAGGCCTAACTTATTTCCATGTATATTTTAAACCATATCCATGATTGTGCACTATGTACTTAGTTTCATTCTTAATCTTGTTTTACTTTTTCACAAAAAAAATGTAAATTGACATATGCTCACATACTTAATCATTATGTAATCATACTGTAAGCCTTTTGTGTTTAATATTATTTTGTTGTATTTGTATGCTAGGCTACATTCTGTGTAACAAATAAGACTTTCTAGTACATTATAGTTTATTAGCCATACCTTGTAACCATAATTAGTTCAGTCTTGGAGTATGTATAATTGTCTATTTTATTTTACTCATTTCTGAAAGTTTATTAACTGGATTAACTCATTTTGTATGTTAAGTTATTACTTTATGAGATACATTGTATGTATAAATCCCTCTATAATAATGCTGAATGTTCATTGCCTTGATTTACTGTAAAACATATTTGTGAACATGAGAAGTGGTAGATTCGTTAAAAAAGACCAATTTGTTGTAAAAAGTAGGGGATTTCAAAGTCTATAAATAAACATACAAAGATTTTTTTATGGTGGGGATTTTGTGAATCCACCATATCCACAGTATCAAATAAATGATAGCGGTAATTGTACAGTATCTTAATGTGTTACTTGGAAATGATCATGTAATATATAGATAGATAAAAAAGTCTTTACCCACATTATCTGAGCTTTATCCAAGACTAAAAATATTTGGTTCCAATCCTTCATTGAACTGCCTTAACCCAGCTGGCTCCATATAAAACACAATAAAAAGAATGCACATCTGTTACACTGGTGCAGATATAACCTGAAACCATCTTCTACTCCATGACTGCATTATATAGATGTGTATTGACAAGTAGGATATATGTAGAGTTGCATTTGAAGATTGTTTTACTTATTAGACTATTTGCATGTTCACTATCTGACATGCAGCCCTATCATTTGTCATTTATATAAAGTGTGACATATTTTCAGAATACACTTGAAGCAGCAGAGAATCTCATCAAGAGACATGAAGCATTTATTACAACAATGGATGCCAACGATGAAAAGATTAATGCTGTACTTAACTTTGCTGGTAGACTCATGGAAGATAACCACTATGCCAATGATAAAATACACAAAAAAGCTGAAAATATTAATGAAAGGTATATATGACAGTTGAATTGCTCTAACAACAAAATACAAATTTGATATGGTAAAACACATGTTAGAACAATGAATGGTCAAGTATATCAAGTTGATCAGCCTCTTGGTGTTTATAATGATGTTTGCTCACCAACACCAACTTTTGTTGTATATGGTTTACTACTGTTTATAGATATAAACTGATTATTGAAAAGCAGTTGTCCTGAAAGTTTTCTAAATATGTATTGACTTGCCACTGGCAAAGCTGAAAGGCTTAATAGACAAGATGTGAAATGGTGCTAGACAGTTTGACGTTGGCTGGAAATTTTATCAGCCACATTCAGATTGTTTGTTAAATCTGCGAGTCTCTGTCAGGATTTGTTGAACTCTCTGGAAAAGCTTGCTCTGAGAGTCTCTGACATGATTTGTTTAACTCTCTGGAATAGCTTTCTCTGCGAGTCTCTGTCAGGATTTGTTGAACTCTCTGGAATAGGTTGCTCTGCGAGTCTCTGACAGGATTTGTTGAACTCTCTGGAATAGCTTGCTCTGCGAGTCTCTGTCAGGATTTGTTGAACTCTCTGGAATAGCCTGCTCTACTTTTGTAGGTATGCATTTTGCTATGAAAGGTAGCACTGTATAATATTATGATAATGCGACTATTTCAGGAGAAACTCGAATCGTCAGCGAGCTGATGAACAACTTGAGAGACTTCGAGATCAGCATTTACTACAACAGTTCCTCCAGGAATGTGATGAGGTACACAACTTTCTGCTCTATAAAACATTGTTATCATGTTTTGTTTACATATTTACAGCTTTATTTCCAGTCTTACCACTCTTAAAGTCTGTTAACTGCTACTATAAAACCATTTAATTTGGATGGGACAAAATTTCCTGGTTTTGGTAAAAAAGATTATTTTGATGGGACGATTATTCGTGGTTTTTGCATTTCATGTAATTAATACCTGGGTCAAAATTATTGTTCATTGGCATTTGATTTCGTTGAAGAGGAAAACTAATGATTTTACAGTATTTTTACAGTATTTTTACAGTATTTGAGGTCAAGAATCAGACTTTTGTACTGAGACATTTCACTAAGCCAGGTAGTGTAGACAGGGACTTACAACATGGTATGGTGAATGTTATCATTAGTTTTCAAGCCTTGTCTAGTCATTGTAGTTTTTATATTTTTAGTTACGAGATTGGCTTCATGACAAGATGGCCGATGCTGAAGACGAGACATATAGAGATGCCAAGAACTTGCATAGTAAATACCTCCGTCATCAAGCATTCGAGCGAGAGATCAATGCTAACAAAGATAGACTCCTTAGATTACAGGAGGTATGTGCTTTCTATAATACAATAACACCTTGTACGCCATCCCAATAGTAACACCACCTTGTGTACGATAAGTCAGCTTCCATCATAGGCCGAGTCATACTGAAGTTATACAAAATACTTCTCTCCCTAGCTTGACACTTATAATACTTAGTTACTTGTAACTGCTAGTTCACCCGCTACCAAAATATTGTCACTAGGTAGTCTCCATATGACTGAATAGTGTTGACCAGTGAGACTCAAAGTCAGTGCCAGTCACCATGGCACATTTAAGTTTTCAATTTTCAGTTTGGCTTTTAATACAACTAATTCAGACGATCAACTCAAATCACTCAATAAGAACACAAACTTTTCAAATCTCCAGAATTATTCACTTGTACTTTGCTTGTTTCTATCAGTCATTATCATTGAATTTTCTTCGAACGTTTACCTGAAATAAAAGCTAGCAGAACTTGTGTTAATATGTTTAAAAGTACATGTACCATGCCCACCAACACTTTTTGACGGATGCAGAATTATAATCAGTTAAATTAATCAATATCTCTTCATCAGATGGTCTCAATCATTGTAATTCATGAAACTACAGTTACTAAACAAGTAATTCAAATGAATTCAAATAAACATGGGGGCAAAGGGGCTGCGTTTTCCGCCTCTTTATGACAAAGTTGCCTTTCAAGCCAGACAAAAACTCTCAATATTTTATTTCTAAGGTAGCAATCAGTCTATTGTATATAACAATTCATAAAAAATATTCATGGTCTTCAAAAATATTGTTGATACTCTGTTTTGCAAGTAGTGTTATACTGGCATGCAAATGGGGACATATGCTCTGTATACCTTTTTTGGTGGGCACTGTATATTCAGAGCTACAGATAAGCAGGGTATTGGAGTAATTACCCAATTAATTTTCTTAAATACCCAATAGATTTTGAGAGGAGGGAGTAAGAAAAAGCAATGAAAATCTGAAATACCAAAAAAGAAAAGGATGATGTAGTGAAAAATAGTACAAAAAAGATCATTTTCCCTATGAGTTTGATTGAATACCCAAATAAAATTTGTCAAAACCCAATCAAAATTGAAACTAGGGGGTAAAATACCCAATTGACTAAAACCTTATCTGTAGCTCTGGTATATTCTTGATATCTAAATTGTTTCTCTTGATGCTCAATATCACTGTTGAAGTGAAATTAATATGACAATATTAAGAATTGTGAGATCTTTGTTTTGGCCTTTTCTTTCTCTATTCAAAACATGAATGAAACATACAAATAACATGCTATGTAGTTTATACCCATTGATCATTCCCTCAAAGTCAGAGGTCATTTGCTGTTTCTGGGAAGATACAGAATGATCATGTACGGGTGACTGTCTCAGTAGAATGCAAACATTTATATACTGATATTGTTATATGTCTCAGTGTGTGTGTGATATTGTTGTATTTCTCAGTGTGTGTTTGAATGTTACAGGCTGGTGATGAACTGATGAACTTGAAGCCAGAGACTCGTGAACAGATTGCACCAATCCTATCAAGTCTCTCGACACAGTGGGATGCACTAGAGACTACCACCACAGCCAAGGCTGACAAACTGTTTGAGAACAAGAGAGCTGTGTTATATGAACAGAGTTGTGATGATATTGATGGCTGGGTGAAACAACTAGAGACACAAATTATACAAGCTGAGACAGCCAAGGATCTCACCACAGTCAATCTTCTCATGCAAAACCAAAACGTGAGTTTAATTATATGCCTCTTTTTGTTCAAAAATCCAAATTCATGACTGGGTTGTTTTCCCAAAATAGTGAGAAAAGCCTGTGTTTGATTGTTTACTCACATCTGTTATATCAGCTGATTGTACATATGGAATGTACCTTGAATTTGAATCAGTTATATTATTATATATGAGCACAGGCTTCCACATAGGTGGTAACCTTGCTTCTTGTTGTTCACAATGTCAACCATCCTACGATTCTAGAATAACTCTGCAAATACAAATATGCTGCAATTAGATAGAATAACCATTTTTGCAGAGGAATTGATTCAAATTTTTGTCATAAGTATTTCGTTAGTTGATATTCCACAACAGAACACTACAGTGTTGGAAACATCTACCATAGTCTAACTGGGTTTTTTTTATGATAGTAAGCCGTACATTAACATCTTACCATTAATTTTACCCTGATGAAGGAAGTATAAATATATGAGCAGTTCTCCAGGAAAACCGGGCTTAATGACATTGTATTGTAATTTTGCAATAAGATTAAGAAAAATGTCTAAAATGAGAAAAAACTTGTGTCGTTTGATTTCATATTTAAGTAATTGGATAGTACCGTACTATCCATTAGCTTCATGTTTTCTTTAAAAATGTGTTAAAATAACTTCTGTCGTTGCTATGGTGATCGTTTTCTGAAAAGTACTAATATCAAGGAAAACAAGAGTTAAGTGACTAATAACACTTGCAATTTTTCTCTGTAAGCAAACACTCACAAATTGGACACATTTTATTAGGGCCCTGCAAATTTTTTGCAGGTGCCCTATAGTGATCACCCTGTCCGTCCGTGCGTGCGTGCGTCCGTCCGTGCGTGCGTGCGTCCGTCCGTCCACATTTTTCATGTTTTTTCTTAATAACTTGCAAACCGTTAAAGGAATCAACTTCAAACTTTAAACATGAGGTCACATCAACAATACACTATTGTATGCCAAGTTATGTTACTCCAGCTACAATATTGTAAGAATTATGGCCCTTTGCAAAATTACAATTTTCTTCATTTTTCATCTTTTTCTACATTACCTCAAAACCGTTACAGATATTCAAATAAAACTTGCTATACATATTGACAGTGACAATACGCACATGTGTAGCAAAGGGCAACAACTCTACCTTTAATAAATTTTGACTGACTTATGCCCCTTTTTAACTCAAAAACTATGGCACATTATATTACTCCAGCTGCATCACCCTGATAACGACAGGGCCCTGATCACGACAGTGATGGTTCTAGTTAAAATAAGAATATGGTTCTATAATGTGCCACAATTTTGAAAGTTTACGTCAAAAATTTATCAGATACTGAATCGCTGAAAAGTAAGTCGACGCTACGTCAAAAACATAGAAAAAGACGTTCGCGACGTCACTCAAAAAGTAGGCAGTAGTGGTTGGTATAAAAAGTCTATAAATTAGTAAGTGTATGGAATACTTTGTTCAAATTTTTAGAATCTGTTTACAAGAGTCTCTTCTTTCTTACCATATATTCAACAAAATTTTCACAATTTTGTCACCTGGTTTTCCTGGAGAACGGCTCATATGTATATGAATTTTGTAAGTTAACCTGCTTCGATAGTGTCGGTTCAGTACACTTAAGTGTCTTTGTATATTAAATGTTATATTTATATCAGATACTATCATATTTTAGTCTAAATTGACTTGTTTTGAGGACATGCGGTATTAAAACACAACAGCACAGATAACATGGTATAAGCATACTGTTAAAAATGTTAATGTGATGAGTAATGCTTGCTACTTTCAGCGTTTAACTCTACAGATACATGAAGTATGTGATGAGTTGTAATGCAGTTTGTGTCACAATGACTATACTGTATACTTTTGTTGAAGTGAAATCACATGCAGTTTCATGGTGGTGGGATGTTGTTTCAATATGTGTAGAACTTTGTATTAAGCATCATATGTGGTTCTCTTCATTTTGTATGCCTACCAATAGGTGAACTATATTTTCTAGTGTAATTGTTCTAAGAACATTTGTCTGGTTCAGTATAAGACATACTTTTCTCAATGAGGCCTTATTGCTTGAGGAATATGATTGGTTCAATTGGTGTTATCTATATAAGTATTTGTGATGATTTGTCTAAAAAGTTAGAAAATATAGTATTGATTTGATTCTGTGAAACATTTGTCATTGTTTGAGTTACAGGTTAAAATTCCTAATGCACTAACCTTGTTTGGTCTATATATGTTTCCACATATTTTGTATAAAAGCAACAACTGTATAGCATACTTAATGACTGAATGTGATTTCTTATTTCAAGTAGTAGCCAGAGTAATTTTCTGTGTTAGATTGTGCAGGACTATTTCATGTACACAGATTTTCTATGCAATGTTGTGATATCTGCCATTCTTTGTTAATGTTGGCATCATCTAAACATTAACATTTTCTTTTTCAATTCCATTTTTGTTTAATGCCTCTTCTCTTGACTTCTTTGTCATATTGGCATATTCATTATTGCTTATCTAAGTATCTCATTTGAACAGCTTTTCTTCGAAGTATTGAATCATGAATAACAAAAATGTTGATATACACATGTATATACCAAACTTTGCGAAAATTACAGCAAAATATAATCCTTGTTGCTTTGAGCACACTATTTATGTTCTTTAGTTTGATAGGTCAATGTCAATTATTTTGTTTTCAAATCAGTAATGTAAAAACAATTATTGGAGGTTTTGTTAAGGAGGATCTTTTTTTCTATCTGTGCAGCTTTCTGTCCATCGCTTGACTAATATTTTCATTGCAGTGTTAAATAAAGCAGCTAGTTCACTCTTACACATTCTATGTGAATGTGGAGGATGAATGGATATATTAACTGCAGTGCATTGTTCTCATAATGCATTTCCCTTTATAAAACATTTACAGCCCATTCGTCTTTCTTCATTGAGAGACAAAAGATAGTCCAGTGCATTGTTCAATGATGCTTTGCTTGGAAATCCATCAGTATATCAGGGTTTCCATATTAAAGTCTGGTTATAGGAAATAGGGATCATTATGTGAAGTAACTTCTTTGACTTGTACTTGTAGTAATATATTTCTGTTATTACAAGTTGAAAGATTAATGTGACAGTTTTATGCTCCTTGAAAGAAACCAGGATAATTGTAAACTAAACATGTTTCATTCATATCTAGAAAATCTTTGAAGTCATTTTTAAAGGTTTATAAGTGGGAATCTTTTATCCTAATCAGTAGACATATTACTGTCATCCAAACTTACTTACTTTATTGTGAAATTATGTTCTATTTGAGACGAGCTGGTCAGTAATCTAGATCACAGTACTAGAAAATATGCCTACCTACATGTACTACAATTATTTGTAGATATATACCACATACACATACTGTATTATTGAATGTATATATTTGTAGCAATTAGAGAACCAGATGAAACTAAAGGAACAACAAGTGAAAGAATTAGATGAACAAATGGTACATGTCAAACAGATTGAACCAGAAAAAGAAGCAATTATTGAAGCTAGAAAAGCTGCAGTCGCCGAAAGGTAGTCTATTTGTTTGTATTTTTCATTTACTCATTATCCTGTTCATATTCGCTGGCTATACTTTTTTTGGGAATCAAGGGAGACTATTTCTCTCCTCTCCTCTCTGGCAGCCAACAACGATCTATGGCCTCCAGGGATATCGATCATGATGAACAGCCCTGGCAGGTGCCATTTTCCACCTTGGTCAAGTGAAGCTTATGGGTTATTCTTTTTAGAGAAATCAACCAGAGCTCCAGACGAGAGTTGAACCTGGGACCTCTTAATCCTAAAGCCTGTGCTCTACCTCTAGGCCATCACTCCCTACATAGAGCAGAGGCAAACTATATTACCTTTATTTGTCATAGAGGCAGGGGCAAACTACATTACCTTTAATTGACATAGAGGCAGGGGCATCAGGGATAAAGACTGACATTTTCAACTTGGTAGCCCAACGTAGTACTTTCTTTGATTATTGTATAGTGTATATAGGGAATTTCTTGAAAAATCTAGGGGGCCCAGCCCAAAAAGTAGGGGCCATGGGCTACTGGGCCCCTGCTAGTCTGTATCCCTGGGGCGTACTATATATATTACTTTTTGGAGATTGACACAATCCATGATTGTCATCTTCAAGATCAAACAATAGATAGTGACTTTATTGGAATAGTGTTATGTCTAGCCCAGGATCTCTGGTTCTCACTTACCTAGAGCTCATCATGTATTCTTTGTATCTTCAGATTTGCTAAAATACAGGAACCATTGGTGAAGCGACGTGAACAACTTGAGAAAGTTAAATTTATTCACCAGTTTGTTCGTGATGTAGAGGATGAGAAATTGTGGATTGGGGAGAAAATGCCGTTAGCAACATCCAGTAACTTCGGCAACAGTCTACTCAGTGTACAATTACTGGAAAAGAAAAACCAGGTATAGACATAGTTTTATGATGAATTCTGGTCATTTTAGATAGTTTGATTATTTTCACTTTATTTCATTTTGTAGAAAAAGTGAATGAAATGCTAGTTTTAATTAAGTTATCAATACAATGAATTATATATTTGTATGCTTGATTGTTCATTGAATATTTGTTGTGTATCGTTAAGCAATAGTGCAGGTTGATTAAGGCCATTGTAATCAATGGTTATCTTCTAAATATTCACGAAGATAAAAGTCGGTGTTTTTTTCAATCACTTGTAATTTGTCTTTTAGATTCCAAATCAGAATATATGTTATTTTATTTTTGATGTTCTACACCTTTAATTGCTTGGCGATTGTTTTAAAGAAAAGTTCTGGGTTGGTATGACAAGTAGGGATTGAGGAAGCTAAGATAGGAATATAATTTTACTTGCCTTATGCTGATCTCAATGTTCAGTTGTTCATGTTGTTAAGTCATGTTTTAACATAGATTTCAATGACAAATTTCCTTCAAGATGAAATACATGTTGTAAATGATTATATGCTACTAGTATATTTTCAATATTGAGCACATACTTATAAAGTAAAACTGTGTTTGTTATAGAAAAGTGTGCAACAGGTATACTATACTAGTCCATGTAGTAAACCACAATATTTCATGGCAATAGATCAACTTTTATTTATCTATGTTAATTGCAATATTACCACCACCGTATGTAGTATACAACATACCAGCAATACTCTAACTAACCTATTCATTGACTTCAACACATCCTTCATTCTCATTGACTCCAACACATCCTTCATTTTCATTGACTTTGACACATCCCTCATTTTCATTGACTTTGACACATCCCTCATTTTCATTGACTTTGACACATCCTTCATTTTCATTGACTTCATTCAACAAAATTATTATTTATTTTCATATGAGAGCAACTTTTCTTTTCTGTACACTCTCTGATTATCACTGATTGTCTATAACGTTATTTGATGCATGAGTTTAACATTGAATATTTACTTGATTGATATATTCACTGGAATCAATTTGAATGTGTACATTAAAGGGAGTGATTTTGTTCAGGATTGGTCACAATACAGATTCTATAGAAAAATCTACTCACTGTACTTACTTCCCGCTCTATTTAGAAGACTACACAGTGTTAACTATTTAACTGTCGCCCAAGGAGACACCTGTTAATACATGTTTCTGATCTCAGACATCATCTGATGTTTACTTATCATCACCATCATTCACCATCATTTACATCATCAATGATTCCTCGACCAAGCATAGTTAATACAAAATGTTCATTCCACTGTTGATACCATTCAGACTAAACATTCATTGTGTATAATGTAACCAATCAACGTGACAGATGCACTAGAGGGTAACATGCTTACTCATCATTTATCATTGAGTCTAGTAGTATATCAGGATAATATCTCCACTTACATACTTCATAGTGCTTATATATCTTACATACAACATACAGCAAACATTCAGCGTATGTATCAATATAGAAATTAACTGATATTTTACTTCATTCGTATGATATTAACTAGTCTGTCTAACATACCCTGTGTTTATAAAGACAACTCCTCAATCTACTCTTTTCTCATGAAATTATTTCCCTTTGCACCCTCAAACATAGATTATCAAGCCCAGAATGAAATTTAGCTAAAATTTAAAACAGTAACGCTATGTGATTGATAAAATTTATAATCTAGTCGGGTGGCCAGACTAGATATTAACTGGTCGTACTAAGACCGTGGTTTTGTTATCCAAATTTCTAATTAAATATGTCTATAAGATTGATGATAATTGCTATAGAAAGCATTCCAGGACACTTTCTCCATCACAAGTTTCTTCAATAGTGTTCAAGTTATGTTCATGAACATGAAAGTGTGTAGGATTGTTAGATGATATCGAGGGCTCGGCGCAAAACTATTGTATCTACATTTTGCAAAAATATTCAGGAGAGTGAAAAAACTGCGCTTCTTTCTTGAAACATGTTTTATTCAACTTTTCTTTTGTATGTTGACATTCTATCACATATGAAGTACATATTAAATGTTTTGGCCACAATGAAATAGCATATTATGCTTTTATTGGCCATTTTGGACTTACAATAGTTTTGCACTGAAAACAACGCAATTTTACATTTAATTAATATTGCAAAACTATGGTAAGTGGACTTACAATAGTTTTGCAATATATAATTTCAAAACTGTGATTATTTTATATTGCAAAACTATTGTAACTACAGTAAACAAATATTTCCATTCATGATAAATGCTTTAAAAACCTTGTAAACTATCTAATTAACCATGATTTCTCAAGTAAATCACTATTTGTAATGTTTATCACATTAAAAGATAATATTATGAAGAGATTTTCAAATTTTCCACAATGCATATATCCGGAAACTTAATTTTTTTTTAAAACAATTACAATCAACAGCAAGTATTTGAATTTCATTATACCAATATTATAAAAAAGGCAGGGTTCCCACAAATATTCTAAGACAATAATCTCTGACCACAAATCAGTTTTCCCTGACTTCTAAAAGCATTCAGGCAGTATCATAGTCTAGTTTATGTTAGAGTATAACATGGCAATGCCCCTGCCAAATGTTAAAGCATACTTTATGAATTATTCATGAGGTCTTCACGAATCATTCATGGAAGAAGACTGCATGACAAACATGTGAACAGCAAATGAGACTTATTCATGCAAAGTTTATGAAATCAAGCACTTCATGAAATGTGCATATTTTATGTCCCATTTGCTGTTCTCTGGTATTTTCTTGATGAAAATTGAAATTTTTTCATGACAATTGAATGAATATAATTATTCTTGATAACTTAATGAACAACACATGAAATACACTAATTGTATTACAACATGTTGTGTTCTTGAAGAAAGAGGACCAGTACATGAGAGAGTTCAACCTTGATATTCATCTTGAATTTTATTCTTGAAGCTCAATGTGTCCATGCTCTCAAAGGTTACAAATTTTGGAAACAGCTGAAAGATGATGTACTTGCCTAAAAATCTGTGTGTCACCAAAATGTCTGCAGAAAGTCATATTTCTTCAATAATAAATTTAAGATTTTTTTATGAAGTAAATTAATGAATAGTTTAGGCATGGTTAAAAAGATTTATTCATGATATATTCCTGACTAATTCTTAAATCATTCATGGTTCAAGAATATTGGATTCATAAAAAATTGCTGAGTAACTCTATAATAATTTTATGAATAATACACTAATTTTGTGAATACTTGATGTATTCTTGACAACATCATGAATTAGGACACACAACACACTGCAGTTCATGAAGAAAACTTCATGAAAATACCTTAAGCAATAAATAGATTGATTTTATTCAGTATTGGAATACATACCTGGATATATAAAAACATGTATAAATAATAAAACAAGTTATATGTACATATAATCAAGAAGTGTTCATGAACAATTCTTAAACATTTCGCAGGGGAAAAGATAAAGAAAAGGGGACATTCTTTGCATAATTAGGAATTAAAAAGGTTTAAGTTAGCAGTTTTCTGACTGTAGAACGGTGTCTTTTGTTTTATCATCATAGGAAATGACACAAGTTTATCCAAAGCTATAAATGAAGAATTCCCTGAGTTTTCAATAATATATTGCAAAATACGCCCACCTTAATCTTGAAAAATAAATGGTTTTCCTGACTGTTGGAACCCTGAAAGGATACTTCATAGTTTTTCAATTATTCTTTTACTCTTAATTTGTTTTTTAGTCATACAGAAGTAGATTGACCTAACAAGTTTTCATGACTGTATCCTAACCTGTAAAAATGTAACATTCCACAAGAGACCAGAAAAACATCTCCACATGTGGAGGAAAATCAAAATTGTTGTTACATTTTCTTTGACTGGTGTAAATAGCTGTTGTGACCAGGAATATAACCATTCGACCACTACCATGGCTACATATTTTTAGATAAGTGTACATTTCATAGACATAACATGATTGGTTACTAATATTGATTCAAAGTACATAAAGCTATTTAATACTTACCCAGACTACCATATCTTCTGTCTTCAGTACATTTTACAAAAGTCATTTTAGTACTCAGGCTATAATGTAACAGTGGCCATTCAATTTAAGTACAGATGCTATAATGTTACAGTCTGAATTCAAGTACTGAGTCTATGATATAACAGTAGCCATTCGAGTACTGAGTCTATAATGTTATAGTAGCCATTCAAGTATTGAGTCTATGATATAACAGTAGCCATTCAAGTACTGAGGCTATAATGTTACAGTAGCCATTCAAGAACTGAGGCTATAATGTTACAGTAGCCATTCAAGAACTGATGCTATAATGTTACAGTAGCATTTCAAGTACTGAGTCTATAATAATACAGTAGCCATTCAAGTACTGAGTCTATGATATAACAGTAGCCATTCAAGTACTGAGTCTATAATGTTACAGTAGCCATTCAAGTACTGAGGCTATAATGTTACAGTAGCTATTTAAGTACTGAGTCTATAATGTTACAGTAGCCATTTAAGTACTGAGGCTATAATGTTACAGTAGCCATTCAAGAACTGAGGCTATAATGTTACAGTAGCCATTCAAGTACTGAGGCTATAATGTTACAGTAGCCATTTAAGTACTGAGTCTATAATGTTACAGTAGCCATTCAAGTACTGAGGCTATAATGTTACAGTAACCATTCAAGAACTGAGGCTATAATGTTACAGTAACCATTTAAGTACTGAGTCTATAATGTTACAGTAGCCATTCAAGTACTGAGGCTATAATGTTACAGTAACCATTCAAGAACTGAGGCTATAATGTTACAGTAGCCATTCAAGTACTAAGACTATAATGTTACAGTAGCCATTTAAGTATCCATGCTATATATGATACAAGAGTAACCATTCAAGTACCAAGGCTATAATATGACAGGTCTTGGTCACTGCACGTCTCCAACATGCCATGTACTAAAGTATTACTATTTTAAGTTTCAAGTCAATATCTTAAATGGTTTGCAAGATATGCTCCGGACATAGGAATTATTATGAAAATACTAAAGGGGAGATAATTCAATATGTAAGACAGCTACAGTTATGATTCTTGGTCACTTCTCTTCTCAAAGTTACCATCTATTTATATTTCAAGTTTCAAGTCAATATGTTAAAATCTAATATTATAGTTTTGAAGATACGCTACAGACAAAATTTTATAATAAAAATACTATATATTTTTCAAGTTTCTGGTCAATATCTTGCATAGTTTTCAATCAAATGCTAATATTTGATAGATATGCTAAGCACCCTAGCTTTAACATTTGAGTCAACATGTCAAGAACCCTAGCAATAATATTTGAGTAGACATGTCAAGGACCATAGCTGTAATATGAAGGTAGACATGTCAAGGACCCTAGCTATAATATTTGAGTAG
This sequence comes from Spisula subtruncata, assembly GCA_963678985.1. Classification (NCBI taxonomy): domain Eukaryota; kingdom Metazoa; phylum Mollusca; class Bivalvia; order Venerida; family Mactridae; genus Spisula; species Spisula subtruncata. Next base: position 26,910,182 of record OY787661.1, read on the forward strand.
ACGTGTCAAGGACCCTAGCAATAATAAGAAGGCAGACATGTCAAGGACTCAAGCTATAATATTAAGGTAGACATGTCAAGGACCCTAGCTATGATATTAAGGTAGACATGTCCAGGACCCTAGCTATAATATGAAGCTTGACATGTAAATGACACTAGCTATAATATTAAAGTAGATATGTCAAGGACCATAGCAATAGTATGGGAGTGCACTTGTTAGAACTTAAAATATATGTTGGCATACCTTTAAAATAAATAGCCTATTTATAGATATTCAAGAACTTTAGCTATCATTGAAGTACATTGTTGATAGATATTCAAGAATAGGTTGTTTGTAGTACTTAGACATTGTATAAATTTTAAATATGTTTAAATTTAAATATAAGATGACAGTCAAAATTAGCGTGGAACGTTGAACTCCTAATCAGCATTTTCTATTCACTTTTCTAGTTTTCAAGTTGTAAGTTATAATTTATTTCCCCATCCACAAATAGAGTGTCCCCATAAAGAGGATAGTGTATGAATGTTGGTTTATCATTGAATTAATGGAACAAGGTTTAATAAAATGATATAAAAGTGAGCTTTGCCAACCTTCATTTTGTTTTATTTTTAAATGAGTTTGAATAAATTCAATATCTCAACAAAAATTGAGTTTATATTATATAAGGCGCTTATACATTATTGTGTCAGGTATTCAAAAACACCAATTCAATATTTTGGAGGCAAAAATATCTTCTCATGAATGTCAAGGTCATAACACGGAAAAGCAGCTTTCTATCTGAATAAATTCTATATTTTATGTTTTTATACCCAGTTTTCACAATATTTTTCTTATTTCAAGTCAAATTCTGTGTAACCATACTATATAGAATAAAACAAACAACATAGCTTTCTATCATCTGAAAATTGAACGTATTTAAGTGTTCTTACAATAGTTTTGCAATAACTTTTTTTCTATATCATATCAACTTAGTATTGCAAAACTATTGTAAGTGTAGTTACAATAGTTTTGCAATAATAATGTTCAACATCTGAGATACCATATTTTTTTATAAATTGAATAATTATATTAATCCATGGAATAAACCCACAATATTTTAGCAGTTAATGTATTTCATACTTTGGAACATAAAAATGCCAAAAAGTGGATTTCAGAAAAATATGTAGATACAATAGTTTTGCGCCGAGCCCTCGATATGTAAAGTTACTGAATTTGAAATCCAGAATGTAGGGAGTTAAAGACTGTATGTGTTTCTATGGAATGGCTTGAAGTTACTTGTTTGATATCAGTCTATGTACAAATAAATGCTTATAGGAAAATGTAACTGATTCTCATGCAATAAATATAAAGCTATTTTCTTGATAAGATGTTTGGAAAGAACAGGCAATTTTGGGAAGGGATCTCATATCTGTATATATGCATATATCTATATAATTGAGCCGCGATCTGAGAAAAGGGCCCTTAATGACATTGACATCAATTTGAGAAAATTGAGTTTAAAGTTACGACATCATTTTCTGTAAATTTCAGAACGAGGCAAAAAATGCACAAAAATGTTTTGTGTTGTATCCTACCACATAATTGTTGCCTTGTAATATACTTAATATGGAGTTCTATACTAACACATGACGCCCATAGTTTTGGGTTAAAACATGACAAATTACAAACAAAAGTGAGGATTTTTGGAATCGGCAGACCACATGGTCATTTATAGTCATATTTTATTGAAAACCACCTCAATATGAGTATAGTATCTTGTAGTTATATAAAGCTTATGAAATTATTCGTTATTGATCAAGATACGATGTTTTGGGGTAAAATCCTTCAAAATATAAACACAAATGCGGAGTTTTGGAATCGGTATACTGTAATGCCATTTGTTATGTTATTTGATTATAAATCAGTATGATGGACACATGTTGTCTGCCTGCATAAGATATTGCTAATCTGATGGCTCAAATGTTGTCCATTTTCAGACATTTTGGGGCAAAAACATTGAAAATTAAACAAAAGTGACGACTTTTGGAATCGATTGACCACATGTTCATTTATAGTCGTATTTTATTGAAAACCACTGCAATATGAGTGTAGTATCTAGTAGTGTTATATAGCATTTGAAATTATCAGTTATTAATCAAGAGACGATATTTTGGGGTAAAATCCTTCAAAATATAAACACAAATGGTGATTTTTGGAATCGGTTTACTGTAATGCCATTTGTTATGTTATTTGATTATAAATCAGTATGATGGACACATGTTGTCTGCCTGCATACGATATTGCTAATCTGATGGCTCAAATGTTGTCCATTTTCAGACAATTTTGGGGCAAAAACAATGTAAAATTAAACAAAAGTGAGGATTTTTGGAATCGATTGACCACATTGACATTTATAATCGTATTATATCTAAAACAACTGCTATTAGTTTGTAGTATGTTAAAGTTTAGAATATCAAATAATGAATGATCCATTCGGATCACTATATGCTATTTTGGGGTAAAATCGTACAAATTATAAACTAAAATGGTGATTTTTGGAATCGGTTTAGTACAATGGCATTTATCACATTATTTAGTAATAAAACACTTAGATAGTCACATGATGTCTTTCCGCAGACGATATTTATAATCTGGTTTCAAAGTGATACGTGTCTCGACCTACTTTTGGGGTAAAACAGTCCAATATATTAACAAAACTCAGGATTTTTGGAATCAATTAATCACAATGTTATTCATAATCATATTTTATCCAAAATAACTGCAATTGGTTTGTAATAACTTATAGTAAGAAATTGATAACTTAAAGCTTTTGTTGAAGATACCATGTTTTTGGGAAAACTGTTACAAACTATAACCTGAATTGATGATTTCTGGAATCGGTTTAAACATAACCGCATACTGTTCTAGTTGATAATTAAACAATACGAATAGGCACATGTTGTCATTCTGCACAAACATTAATATTATATTCTAAAAAGTCGCTCATTGTGTGATATTTTTGGGGTAAAACATTACAAAATATAAACATATTAAGTTAAGTAATTTTGAATCAGAAGACCACATTATTATTAATCATGGCATTTAATAATAACTTACTGTGTTAGGTTGGTGGTAACAATTTGCTTAATACATCAAAACATTTCAGTATAAAGTGGGTAACATGTGTGAAATGCGATATTTTGGGATAAAACACTAAAAATGTAAACGAAAAACCTGTTTATTGGAATCTGCTAACTACAATGTTGTTAATAATTTAATTTCGATATAAAGCCTGTAATATGTACATATCGATTGGCATTTATAGCATCCGAACTTTAGTGACAGATAGTCAGTCAATACGACTTTTGGGTGTTAAACTAAGTCAGATTTAAACAAAAAATGAGGAATTTTAGGATCGACAGACCACAAAACCATTAATTATTATGGGTGATTAATAGCAATGTAATGAGTTAGCAGTCTCTTGAAGAACATTTTTGAATAACATATCAAAACATCAAATATCTTTATTTCATAGAAATGTAGTATTGAAAAGTCAATATTTTGATTTAATCCTAACGTAATATATTTTTGGAACTGTGCTGCCATTAATGATGTTATGAAATAAATATCAATAATTTCAGAATCAATCTGCCATCATATATCATCGTATGCCGGAATTGGTTTATATAAGTAAAACTTTTTGAGAAAACCAGACAATGAAGAACATGAAGTTTAACATAAACACGCCACTAAAAATTGCAAGCAAGACAGAGGCCTACATGTTTGAATCTACGACCCTTTGTATTATATTTTACATCAATGTTGCCATGACAACCGCTATATTTGTCAGAATATTACAATATTCAAGCGTAAATGTTATCATTATATACTGAGTACATCTAGAAACGCAACACTGGGGTTTCTGTCAACACTTTTCAAACTTTGTATGATTGGCAACCAAACTGTATTTGCTTGGTGACATTTGATTCCATGAATAATGCAACTATAACATTGTTTTCATACAGTACTATCAATGCAATTGAACAACGCTTGTGTGTATAGTGCGGCTAAAAAGTAACGGAACACAAATTGGTAAAATCCTAATTTTTCAGAATCGTTGTTCTAAGTGAAAAGATAAAATATTGATTAATTATTGATTGATTACATATGCATGAAGTCCAACAAATTGATTAGAAGTGTATAAATCAGTTGTAAACTTTGCCTAGATATGGTACATGTGGAGTTACTGGTCCTGTCGGAGAGTTATTTCACATGGATGACCTGGACATAGGTGGTTGTAAACGGTGCCAATATGCTAGTAGAGTGTCTCCAGATGAAACATTGTCGGTTCATGGCAATTTAGCCAAAGTGAAACCTCCGAGTTGACGTCTCCGTCATAGGCACCCGAATCGCTTGATTTGGCCCATGTTCGGACTATCCTGATATTTTTATTCTGATGTCTAAAACTTTTCTTTTGTGATTTTCTTTCCATTGGCAAAACTTACAAAGGATTCGAAGCAATTAAGACCAAAATTTATCATGCATAAATGGTGCACGTGGAATTCGTGCGTTTTTAGCTCACCTGTCACAAAGTGACAGAGTGAGCTTTTGTGATCACTCTTCGTCCGTCGTCCGTCCGTCCGTCCGTCCGTCTGTCCGTCAACAATTGGGTTGTGTCCTCTCTAGCGGTCACAATTTTGGCCTAATCTTTATGAAACTTGGTCACAATGATCATCTTAACAAAATCTAGGTCAAGTTCGATATTGGGTCATCTGAGGTCAAAAATTAGGCTACTAGGTCAAGTAATAGAAAAACCTTGTTTTTTATTTAATCAAAGGGAGTGTACTCTGTAATTATACTGGATGTGATCATGTAAGAGTTGTCTCTCTTACTATATTTTAGTTGTAGAACTACGAAATGTGTACTTGTTAGCAGCTTTGAGGCTTTAATTTAAATTAAATGCAGAATGTGGATATTAGGGTTATCATCGTTTACAGTGATTGTATGTTTACAAACTATTAAACAATTATTAAGCTGTAATTATAGTCTTATGCAACCTTACTAATCGTTTTACATAGACTTATATAGGGAAAACATATAAAAATCTTCTTCTCTAAAACTACAATGCCTACAGCTTTGATATTTGGTATGTAGCATCATCTAGTGGTCCCCTACCAAGATTGTTCAAATTATGCCCCTGGGGTCACAATTGGCCCCGCCCCGGGGGTCACCGTTTTACATAGACTTATATAGGGAAAACATATAAAAATCTACTTCTCTAAAACTACAATGCCTAGAGCTTTGATATTTGATATGTAGCATCATCTAGTGGTCCCCTACCAAGATTGTTCATATTATGCCCCTGGGGTCAAAATTGGCCCCGCCCCGGGGGTCACCGTTTTACATAGACTTATATAGGGAAAACATATAAAAATCTTCTACTCTAAAACTACAATGCCTAGAGCTTTGATATTTGGTATGTAGCATCATCTAGTGGTCCCCTACAAAGATTGTTCATATTATGCCCCTGAGGTCAAAATTGGCCCCGCCCCGGGGGTCACCGTTTTACATAGACTTATATAGGGAAAACATATAAAAATCTTCTTCTCTATAACTACAATGCCTAGAGCTTTGATATATGGTATGTAGCATCATCTAGTGGTCCCCTACCAAGATTATTCAAATAATGCCCCTGAGGTCAAAATTGACCCCGCCCCGGGGGTCACCAGTTTCTATATTTACGCTCTACCTTTGTTAGTCTAAATTGTGCAAGGCTTCATTTATAATCAGGTGAGCGATATAGGGCCATCATGGCCCTCTTGTTGCATTTTCTTGACGCACCGGAGTTACGTAACCCGATCGAAAAATTTTGGACAATAGCCAAGTTTCTACACGATAATACAATATTATTACACAAAATTAAAACATGTATGTGCAATGGAAGTAAGAAAAAACCAAGGATGAAAACGTTGCGTTTCTAGATGTACTGAGCATATGTTTTTCCCTTCAAATTCCGTATACAAAATTTCATACACATACATTGGAAATTCTTTGAGTTATGACAGAATTCCAGATTTTGAAGTATTTTCAATATTGCGGTATCTATAGCAACCACATTCTTTGTTAATTTACATTTATTTTCAGATGTTCATACTCATCTTATTGTCACCTACCTACATACCAGGTTTCATAAATCGAGCTTGGAAACTGTATGAGTCATTTCAGGGTCTAGTATTTTTTTTACATATTTTTACTATTTCGGTCTCCATAGCAACCACAATTTCAGACATGATAAAAATAGACTTGCATAATTCTCTTTATTGCCCCTAATCCACATATCAAATTTGCTAAACCGAACTTGAAAGATGGTTGAGTTATGTCAGGATCCAGATTTTTGACGAACTAAGTGACTAACGAACTGACTGACCGACGAAGGGCAACCCGATAGGTCCCGTTTGAAAACCGGTTCGAGACCAATTTAACATACATACCCGGAAATAAAATAACTTCTGTATTCAGTATTACTGTTCTGCTCCAAACATAGACTGCATTTATTTAATACAAAACCCATATATTGCAGTTGTAATATTTTCCTGATCATTAGTAGTAAACCAGAGAATTTTGCATATTTTAGTAATTGAATAAATGGTTGCTATGGCAACAAAAAATAGGATAAAGACATATTTATACACACACATGTTACTCCTCACAAGTGTGTATCATTATTCAAATGATAAATTCAATCCGAGTAGATTAACAGCAGTGAGAAAATGCCACTTAAACACCAAACGGTAACAAAATATGTCCATGTTGCGATACCGGTTTTTTGCCAAAAATTTTCATGTCATTGGTTCCTTAAAAATGTCATAAAATTGTTAATATTTTAAATTTTGACAAAAGTTTTTCTTTCTTGTACACAAGAAAGATAGATTCTTCGGAAATTTGAAAAAAATGAAAATCGAAAATTTTTCATTAAGGGCCCTTTTCTCAGATCGCGGCTCAATTATATTCGTGTATTATTGATAAAGGTGCTGTTGTATAACAATGTTCAAATGTTTACTGCATACATATAGATTCGAGTCATTGTGTTTCATACACCAGTGTTCCGTTGCAGTTGACACAATATAAGAGAAAGTTAATGTTGATAGTTTGAGTTATACTGCTATATCACTATATTTATCAATGATGTAGTAAAAAGTGATTTATTATTGCTGTAAAGATTTCTTCCATCCCATTTCACTTCTTGATTATGAGAATATTGTAGTTGTATATTTCATAATGAGACTGTTAATAGTATGAAGTGTCTATGTATACTATGTTTCATCTGTACATATATTGTGTAATAGTTCAAATTGATTGTCACAGTTTGCATCCATGTATTGTAACTGTATCGTAATTGTACTAAAACAACATAAACTAAATGTAAACTGTTTGAAAACTTTTCTCTTATAGTCATTACAAACAGAAATAGAAAATCATGAACCAAGAATTCGTACCTTGGTAGAAACTGGGGAGAATTTGATAGAAGAAGGTCATCCACAGTCGGAGGAGTTCAGAGCGTTGACAGTTGATTTACTGGACAGATGGCAAGCACTGAAGGATGCTGTAGAACAGAGGAAAGAACGATTGTTGCTCTCTGACACTGCACAACAGGTGACTACTTGATATTACACACACTTACTAACCTTATCATAGGTCAAAGGCATTTCACATGCCGATTATAATAATAAAACTTATCATGTGACCAATTCGAGGGCTTAGTGCAAAACTATGGTACATGCCTCTTAAAGTTGATGTAGATACCATCGTTTTGCACTGAGCCATTGAATTGTCTTTGGTTGTTTTTTTTGTATTGACTAATGTATATGTATAAAAGTATTCTCAAGTCTTCTTTAAAAGATGTACTATAATGCATGCACAATTGATATATTACTGAGTAAGTTAAAAAAACACATTATTCTTAATTACTACCGATTTCTAGGTGAAAATTATTTAATATAGTGTAAAACATACTGTTATATATAAATGAAGAATAATGAAAGAGAAATATTCACATTTAAATACTATGTTTGTAGTACTACTACGATGCATCAGAGGCCGAAGCGTGGATGAGTGAACAAGAGTTGTACATGATGGGAGAGGAGAGAGCTAAGGATGAGATTGGAGCCCAAAATATGATGAAGAAACATCAAGCATTAGAAAATGTTGTAGAAGATTATGCTAATGTTGTCCGACAACTTGGTGAACAAAGTAGAGCTCTCATTAACCAAGATCATCCAGAAAGGTTTCTATTTTAAACGCTTTTCATTTAACTGTTGCACACAATAATGTTATAAAATTATGCATACAACTGTACATTTGGTCATTCCCTTGCCATCACATAACCATCAATGTTGATTTTCTTCCACATGTGGAGAAGTTACTGGTGGAAGGGTGAGTTAAAACTGGTTGAAATATAGTCCAGGAAAACTGGTTGAAATATACTGTAATATCATTTAATTTCGTTGGGACGAAATTTTGTGGTTTTGGTAAAAAAGACAATTGCGTTGGGACTTGAATTCGTGGATTTTGCATTTCAGGTAATAAAACAATGGTCAAAATCAATGTTTGTTGGGATTAAAGTTTGTGGTTGAGGTGAACCACGAACTCCACGAAAATTAATGATTTTACAGTAGTCTAGTAAAACTGGTATAGTGAATCTACAATGAGATATACCTGATACATTTCTAAGAAACGGTGTTCAATCTGAAAAAACCAACATTCCCAGGTCAGGCTCATTAAAGTTAATATATGCTGTATACAGTATTTTCCTGACTTGATGTTCACTATTCAACAACTGACTCTAGTTTCTCTCGGGTGGAATGTGATTAACACATTTGACTATGGACACTTGTTATGAAAGAGATTTGTAGAGTATACAAAGTCATACACCTGTAATTAGTATTGAGAAATGTGTTATATTATTTCAGTGACCAGATCGCTGTAAGACAGTCCCAGGTTGACAAATTATACGCTGGATTGAAGGATCTTGCCCAGGAGCGACGAAGCAAACTTGAGGAAGTCCTTAAATTGTACATGCTTAGTCATGAAATTGAGGACCTTATGCAATGGATTGCTGAGAAAGAAATTGTAGCAATGTCACATGATTTGGGACAGGATTTCGAACATGTTACTGTAAGTGGCTCTGTGTTTATTGTTGTCCATTTTGTCTGAATAGTCATAGACTGGGTATACATTTTGGCAGAATTCATGTATATATTTTGGCAGAATTCAAGTGCTGTTTAAAGTACACCAGAATGGTTGTTTTTGTCCTTATTGAAATACTCTACTTGATTATTCCTTATTGAAAGACTCTACTTGATTATTCCTTATTGAAATACTCTACTTGATTATACCTTATTGAAATACTCTACTTGATTATTCCTTATTGAAATACTCTACTTGATTATACCTTATTGAAAGACTCTACTTGATTATTCCTTATTGAAATACTCTACTTGGTTATTCCTTATTGAAATACTCTACTTGATTATTCCTACTTGATTATTCCTTATTGAAATACTCTACTTGATTACCTCTTATTGAAATACTCTACTTGGTTATTCCTTATTTAAATACTCTACTTGGTTATTCCTTATTGAAATACTCTACTTGGTTATTCCTTATTGAAATACTCTACTTGGTTATTCCTTATTGAAATACTCTACTTGATTATTCCTTATTGAAATACTCTACTTGGTTATGTATAGTTATGTTATACAGGTTATATAGTGGGATAAAAACATTCTTTTACTGGTAATGATATCTGGTAATATTCTTCAACTTATATAATAATACAACTTTAAACTTCAAAATGTATTATGATTTTAATATTAAAAGAATAACAGGTAATAGATGTGCTGAAATATTTTTCTGACATATTATTTCTGAAATCATATTGTCTATAATGATAGCATGTATTTAACAGTTATTGAAGGAAAGATTTCAAGAGTTTTCTCGAGACACAGAAGCTATTGGTACAGAGCGTGTAGCTGCGGCTAACCAAACATGTGATAATCTGATTGCTCTGGAACACTCTGACTCTGCTACTATTGCTGAATGGAAAGATACATTGAATGAACGCTGGGAAGATCTGCTCGAATTGATAGAAACCAGACAACAGGAACTACAGGCATCCTGGGAGAGACATAAGTTCTTCAGTGATTGCAAGGAAACACTTGAAATTATTTATGTAAGTAAAAGTAACCCAAGTTATTTGTAATCAGTATATTTTATGTATGCCTGTGTCCCCCCTCTACAGTGTGTATCTTTACATGTGATTTGATTTCATGGCCAGATTCATTTATGCAATCTATGAACTATATTAAATTAAGAACAAAACAATGTTGACTAGTCTATTAAGATTGATTTTGTATTGAGACTGCCACCTTTCTGACAGGTCTTATCAGTATATTTAATATGCGTTTTATGGGCTGGCGGCCTGAATTGTGAAATAAAATTTTGTATTGTATTGTATATTTTCTGTTGTTGACTGAAAGTTGTGATTTTTTAGGAAAAACAAAATTACATCCCAGAAGAGTTGGGTAGAGATGCACAAAGTGTTGCTGCCTTACAAAGAAAACATGCCAACTTTGAACAAGATCTTATCACACTTGACTCACAGGTATGCTTTATATTGATTGTATGCCATGCAATTGTTGATAATATCTAACAATGACATTGATCATCATTTTGCAATCACCTTTAGAAGTTTTAAATTCTTAGTTTATGCAAAATTAGTAAACATTTAGGCTTGGTTTATGAAATTTAATCTTTAACTTGATATAGTCGGCACTTTTGAGGTGACTATTGAGTTGAGTTATCATGTTGACTATATGGTATATGTTACAGGTACAAGCTATACAGGAAGAATCAGCTAGATTACAGGCAGGTTATGCTGGTGATAAGGCACATGAGATACATGATCAGGAACAGGAAGTACTAGAAGCATGGAGAAACTTACATCTCATGGTACAAACTAGACGTACAAAACTTGCCAATGCTAGTGACTTGTATAGATTCTTCAACATGGTTAGAGATCTCATACTCTGGATGACTGATATTGTAAGACAGATGAGCACACAAGAAAAACCAAGGTTAATATCTACTTCTTACTTCTCATACAATATCACAAACCAGATATTTCTTATACCATATCACAAACAACTCTTCCCAGACATGTTATTTCTCATACCATATCACAAACAACTCTTCCCAGACATGTTATTTCTCATACAATATCACAAAAAACTCTTCCCAGATATGTTATTTCTTATACCATATCACAAACAACTCTTCCCAGACATGTTATTTCTCAAACAATATCACAAACAACTCTTCCCAGACATGTTATTTAATATCACAAACAACTCTTCCCAGACATGTTATTTCTCATACCATATCACAACCAACTCTTCCCAGACATGTTATTTCTCATACAATATCACAAACAACTCTTCCCAGACATGTTATTTCTTATACAAGATCACAAACAACTTTTCCCAGATATGTTATTTCTCATACCATATCACAAACCACTCTTCCCAGACATGTTATTTCTTATACAATATCACAAACAACTCTTCCCAGACATGTTATTTAATATCACAAACAACTCTTCCCAGACATGTTATTTCTCATACCATATCACAACCAACTCTTCCCAGACATGTTATTTCTCATACAATATCACAAACAACTCTTCCCAGACATGTTATTTCTTATACAAGATCACAAACAACTTTTCCCAGATATGTTATTTCTCATACCATATCACAAACCACTCTTCCCAGACATGTTATTTCTTATACAATATCACAAACAACTCTTCCCAGACATGTTATTTAATATCACAAACAACTCTTCCCAGACATGTTATTTCTCATACCATATCACAACCAACTCTTCCCAGACATGTTATTTCTCATACAATATCACAAACAACTCTTCCCAGACATGTTATTTCTTATACAAGATCACAAACAACTTTTCCCAGATATGTTATTTCTCATACCATATCACAAACCACTCTTCCCAGACATGTTATTTCTTATACAATATCTCAAACAACTCTTCCCAGACATATTATTTCTCATACAATATCAATCGCAAACAACTCTTCCCAAACATGTTATTTCTCATACAATATCACAAACAACTCTTCCCAGATATGTTATTTCTCATACAATATCACAAACAACTCTTCCCAGACATGTTATTTCTCATACCATATCACAAACAAATCTTCCCAGATATGTTATTTAATATCACAAACAACTCTTCCCAGACATGTTTTTTCTCATACAATATCACAAACAACTCTTCCCAGGCATGTTATTTCTTATACAATATCACAAACAACTCTTCCCAGACATATTATTTCTCATACTATATCACAAACAACTCTTCCCAGACATGTTATTTCTCATACAATATCACAAACAACTCTTACCAGACATGTTATTTCTCATACAATATCACAAACAACTCTTCCCAGACATGTTATTTCTTATACAATATCACAAACAACTCTTCCAAGACATGTTATTTCTCATACCATATCACAAACAACTCTTCCCAGACATGTTATTTCTCATACAATATCACAAACTACTCTTCACAGACATGTTATTTCTTATACAATATCAATCACAAACAACTCTTTCCAGACATGTTAGTTAAACTGACAAGTCAAAGATTGTAAGATTGTTAATTGTGGCTCTGTATTATAAACCATTAAGTCAGCATTTAAGAGGCGTTCCCTATAACTTTGATCGTTTAAATGAATTCAGAAATATCATACATTAAATTAAAATCATAATTGCTTAAACTCCTCAAATTTTCAACAAAAAGCTCCCACTAATTACCGAGAAAAGAATGAAAACATATTTCCGTAACGAGTCAAAATAGCCATGAGTTGTTTCCCTTTGACCACATAATAATTTATCGCTGGAAGCCATTGGTTTTTTTCCTTCTTTACCAGGCGCCGTTTAACGGCCCCTTCCCCTCAGAAAAAAATTCCCCTTCCTCCGAAAATTCCCCTCGAAATTAAAATTCCCCACCAGTGAAATTCCAAAATGCCAGAGCTTAACCTACTTTTACGTAAACTTTCGCTAAAGAATGGAATTCCAACAGTACAAAACGGATGTTGTTCGGTAGGTACTAAAGTCCAAATATGTTCGGAACGGGTGTTTATATAACGGCTACGTATGTTGCAATTTGCGGGTCTTAGCAACGGGCTCTTAAAAAGTAAAAAAAAAAACGATTTGCGCGGAGCTGCGATTTTCCTTTCGAACTTGTTATACTAGTAGTTAAAGTAATTAACGCATTACATAAATAAAACTGGCATTGATATGGTCTCTAATTGAATTGAATGAGAATCGCCGATGTATTTAGCGCCGCAGATTGTTTAAATGAAGACCGTTCAATAAACTTTAAAGGTCAAGGCTAAATTTAGCGAAAACGAAACTTGACACAACAAAAACGGCCGAAGTGGCATTTCTAACGTGTATAACCAGGGCCTTTTCTGTTCATTTTGAGAAGGGGTCTTAGCATCTAAATTTTGGGGAAATATCGGTGTACTTCAATTTTTGGGAAACAAAAAAGTAGGGCTAACTTGGGATTTTTGGGAAAACTGCATGCTTTTAAAAAAATTTCCAATTGGGAAGGGGCCTTTGGCCTCTGTTATATAAGGAGAAAAAACCCTAAATTAACATGGTGAAATTTATACCTATCACTTGTATTGTTCAGATTAGCCCTACAAGTTGGTCACTGGTCAGACTGACAGGGCTATGGCTGATCATTTCATTATGAAAATAATTGGTTGGTCATTGGTATGCCTCAGTTTTGAGTTAAATGTTCAACCGTTATAATGCCCCTACCAAATATGGGGGTGGGGGTTGGTGGATAGTTACATTTGTTGCTAATCATCCAATGAGCACTCATACTAGTAAACTTGGTTGGACATTGGTATGCCTCAGATTTGAGTTAAATGTTCAACCATATTATTCCCCTACCAAATATTGGAGGGGGTGGTGGATAGTTAGATTTGTTGCTATATATCCAATGTGTAATAATTTTAGTAATCTTGCTAGAACTGTTGTGTTGGTCTTCTATCTGTGAATAAATTCAGCATCATTTCTGAGGAGTTGAATTATCTTCGCTTCCTTTTTACAGAAGGATATAGGTTGCATTGATGATTTGAAAATCTATATGACTGCTTCACAGGGCTCGACACTAACCAATTTTTCATGGTGGCCCGAAGGACCACCAGCTTTTAAAATCTACTGGTCCTCCAGAATTTCAACTGGTCCTTCAACATGTCATAAATAAATTTGACAGAGTTAAGAACTCTCTCACAAAACACTTTGGATTCACTTATGCGAATCAGCAGTTACAATTACAGCTTTAAAGAGGAAGACTACGAATGTCTGTTACAGATGTTCAGGGAAAGAAGAGAGAGAGAGCTGGATTTGTAAAAGAGTCTGAATTTGTACCTTAAACACTGTACTGTCTGAAATGCCAACATTTTGGCAGAGTTTTGACCCTTTGAAAGTCTGTTTGAAGTAAAATTTATCATAGCTACAGATTTACAGTTATGACTAATTAAGTGTGATAGATTTGCCATACACTTATATTAAGTAGTAAAAGGTTTAAATATACCTAGTGTTAATCAATGTGTTTTTCCCCTAAAATGATAAAACGCCGCGAAAATTCCCCTTTCTGAAAGGCCCCGGGCCCCTTCCCCAAATCCAGAAAAAAAGCCCTGGAAGCGAAAAATTATTGTTGGTGATTTAAATATTTTTGACATGATTGAGACATATTTGCGCACACTTCTGACAAATGATGATAATTAGGGCCCTGCAAATTTTTTGCAGGTGCCCTATGGTAATCACCCTGTCCGTCTGTCTGTCCGTCCGTCCGTCTGTCCGAACACGTAAGCTACCTTAGGTGGTCGGAGGTGTGGCCTAACACAATAGAAATCTATTCAATTCATTCCGTGACCACTTAATTCTTTTGTCCTTTAAGTGGTCGTTCCTTTGATCTTAAACAATGGAATGACCACCTAAGGTAGCGATCGTGGGGGCGTCCGTACGAATGCACCGGTAGTTGTGGGGTGTGGAACAATAGGCTATTTTAAGATTCCATTCATTCCGTCACTTGTGGGGTGCAAAATGCTACTTGTGGGTTGCAACCAAACAAAAGAAAGAACAAAAGAAAACCCCACAAATACCGTCTCATGAGTACGTCCGTCCGTCCGTCCGTATGTCCGTCCACATTTTTCATGTTTTTTCTTAATAACCTGCAAACCGTTAAAGGTATCGACTTCAAACTTTAAACATAAGGTCACAGCAACAATACACTATTGTATGCCAAGTTATGTTACTCCAGCTACAATATTGTAAGAATTATGGCCCTTTGAAAATTACAATTTTCCTCATTTTTCATCTTTTTTTCCACATTACTTCAAAACTGTTACAGATATTCAAATGAAACTTGCTATACATATTGACAGTGACAATACGCACATGTGTAGCAAAGGGCAACAAGTCTAGCTTTAATAAATTTTGGCTTGTGCCCCTTTTTCGACTTCAAAACTTTAACATTGGCCATAGTTCAAAATGTTTTTTCTTAATAACTTGCAAACCGTTAAAGGTATCGACTTCAAACTTTAAACATAAGGTCACAGCAACAATACACTATTGTATGCCAAGTTATGTTACTCCAGCTACAATATTGTAAGAATTATGGCCCTTTGTAAAATTACTATTTTCCTCATTTTTCATCTTCTTTTCTACATTACTTCAAAATCGTTACAGATATTCAAATGAAAATTGCTATACATATTGACAGTGACAATACGCACATATGTAGCAAAGGGCAACAACTCTAGCTTTAATAAATTTTGGCTTGTGCCCCTTTTTTCGACTTCAAAACTTTAACATTGGCCATAGTTTAAAAACTTTTCAAGATATTCAAATGAAACTTGCAATACTTATTGACAATGATAACGACAGGGCCCTGATCATGACAGTGATGGTTCTAGTTTATAGTGCTTTGTACATTTAGCTCATTTAATGTGATAGAAGAGAAAAATATGCTTGTTATAGGGAATGCCTCTTTAACACAGGTTGAATTGTATGTTTTGATGTATTTATTACAGAGATGTATCTGGTGTTGAATTGTTGATGAACAACCATCAAAGTTTGAAAGCAGAAGTGGATGCTAGAGAGGAAAACTTCACTATTTGTATCAATCTTGGCAAAGATCTTCTAGAGAGGAAACATTACAGATCTGATGAGGTTTGTCTTACATGTCAGTTACACATTATAATTTACGCCCAATAGTCACATGTACATACCAGATCTGTGCAGTAATCTACATATACTTGACTGAAATATCCCGGAGAAATTAGATATCATCTGAGCAAATATAGAATTAGTGTTAGGGGTGTATGCCTGATAGAGTGTGAAACATTAACATGTACAATGACCGAATTACCCAAGCATGTAAATTAGTGCAAATCAAATGGTGGCACCCACATGCCTGTTGCGATTTGAAATATAGAATTCTATACACTGCTCATATAAATGTGCCATTTTAGTAAAATTGTTTGAAAATCCACACTGTATAATATACTTTATGTAAGTACTGGCTCATGAAAATATGTTCTGTATATTAATTCTTGGTTACATGCTATATGTAATCTTTTTATATTACTTATGTTACTAAATATAGTAACAAATTTGCCTTCGTAAATTAGCATTATCGGTCTTTCAAAAGTATTATCAGCTTTTTGGCCTCCTATTCTATAAATAATTTGAATGTAACATAGGATGATATCAAATCATGTAGTTAACATTATGTGCTATTTATGATGTATGTTTAGGTTAGAGAAAAGCTTATTGAAGTTACAACCAAACGACAGGGTATGGTCGACCAATGGGAAACCAGATGGGAATATTTACAATTAAGTAAGTCTTATAATATGCTCAATCTATGATGTTATAGTTATGGTTTCAATTTGTGTTATGGTTGAGATGGATTCTCGACCTGTATATAGGGGTGTTATTTACCTGGTCCCATGTTGTTTCTGTAGTGTAATGTTAAGTCAGAATGTTTTAATGTTTTTAGCTCACCTGTAACATAATGACAAGGTGAGCTTTTGTGATCACTCTTCGTCCGTCGTCCGTCCGTCCGTCGTCGTCCGTCAACAATTGGCTTGTGTACACTCTAGAGGCAACAGTTTTGATCCAATCTTCACCAAAACGTTGTTCTCTATGAAATCTAGGCCAAGTTCGAAACTGGGTCATATGGGGTCAAAAACTAGGTCACTAGGTCAAATCTTGGAAAAATCTTGTGTACACTCCAGATGTCACCAATTTGATTCAATCTTTATGAAACTTGGTCAGAATGTTGTTCTCCATGAAATCTAGGCCACGTTCAAAACTGGGTCATGCAGGGTCAAAAACTAGGTCACTAGGTCAAATCTTATAAAAACCTTGTGTACACCCTAGAGGTCACCGTTTTGATCTAATCTTCATGAAACTTGGTCAGAATGTTGTTCTCCATTAAATCTAGGCCAAGTTCAAAACTGGGTTATGTGGGGTCAAAAACTAGGTCACTAGGTCAAATCTTAGAAAAACCTCATGTACACTCTAGATGTCATCAATTTAATCCAATCTTCATGAAACTTGGTCAGAATGTTGTTCTTCATGAAATCTAGGCCAAATTCGAAACTTGGTCATGTGGGGTCAAAAAGTAGCTCACTAGGCCAAATCTTAGAAAAACCTAGTGTTCACACCAGAGGTCACAATTTTGATCGTTTTCATGAAACTTGGTCAGAATGTTGTTCTCTATGGACTCTAGGCCAAGTTCAAAACTGGGTTATGTGGGGTCAAAAACTAGGTCACTAGGTCAAATCTTAGAAAAACCTTGTGTTCAGTCCAGAGGTGTATTTGATCCAATCATCATGAAACTTGATCTGAATGTTGTTCTCTATGAAATCTAGGCCAAGTTTGAAACTGGGTCATGTCGGGTCAAAAACTAGGTCACTAGGTCAAATCTTAGAAAAACCTAGTGTTCACATCACAAGTCACTATTTTGATCGTATCTTCATGAAACTTGGTCAGAATGTTGTGTTCACTCTAGGGGTCACTGTTTTGATCCAATCTTCATGAAATTTTATGGCCAGAATGTAGGTTGTACTGATACCTAGACCAATGTGCAACAGGTGAGCTCTTGTTTATGGTAACAACATGGAATTACATGGTCAAACAAAGTTATATAATGCATTTCTGTTAAATAAATGATGTCATTGTTTTTCAAATTAAGAAATAAATATTTAATACGAGGGTATACCCAAAAGTAACGTCACTCCTCCTGTAGTTTAATTGTTTATAGGCCGATATGCATAAATATGATATCAAAATGTTCAGCAATTCAATTCTGATTAATATAAAACGTGCTGCATTATTCGATTTTCATAACTGGATTATATGAACATTTAAAATATACCTACGACGTCATATCGCTGCACACGAAAATTACGATTGTTTTTCATAATCATAACAATTTTCTTTTATGCGTTTTTATAAAAAATAATTCTCGAAAGCAGACACTACTTTCGTGACGTGATGAAACAAATGTTTTGTGTCTGCTGCTAAAAATTAAATAACGTCACTCACATTTGAAACTTGTAATATATCTTCAACGCATTGATTACGTAGCGAAAACACGGCAGATTTGTGACAAAAAGACGATGCGCGTAGTAATGCACTTTTCCTAAAAGTTTTGAAAGTCACCTACTGAAACTGTAGTTACACAAGGCGGCAACATAGGCTCATGTGTATGTAGTATAATCTTTTAAGGGGGCATATATCACCAAATCATTATCGATAGAGAGTCATATGAACGGTTTTTAGTAGATCGGAAAAGAACACCAAGAGTATTTTTAACGCCGTCAATTCAATTGGAAGTTCAAAATTGAAATCATTATGTGGCGAGTTAAATATTTTGCTGTGGGACTATCTAGAGGACACTTAAAAATAATTTGATTTCGCAGAGAGTTAAGTGTCGGGGGTTACACACTTTTAAATGTTTTGGAAATGACTGCAAGGTTTATGAGTCGTTAGAAATCACCAGGGATTAACTTCTGCTTGATGAGTAGGTGTCAGAAAGTAACGTCATTGTGACGTCGGCCTTGCGGCGATGTTCGTAAGTATGTCTCGTGAAAATGTTTATATCGCTAGAATTGTTATGTGCATTGTTGTGAAATTTTGTCATCATTTTCAAATTAGAGTGAAGTTACGGTGTGAAAAATTTCGTGGTTTTACTGACATTATAAACGATTTTATAGCATCAGTGACATTACTTTTGGATATACCCACGTATATACATGTGAGGGAGAACTAGGACTGTAATTTGAATAATCCAAGGGAAATATGTTGTGTAATATATGATGTTACTATTGAGCTTGTATTTGTGTTACAGTTCTTGAAGTATACCAGTTTGCTAGAGATGCTGCTGTTGCTGAAGCCTGGCTTATTGCACAAGAACCATACCTGATGAACCAAGAATTAGGGGTCAGTACTTGTACACTCTCTTATTCACTGTTGGATAATTACATTTATTTTATGTCTATCAAATATTTGGATCAGATTGAATGAAATCTAGATGAATCTGTATTTACCACCTGGTCTATTGTCAATCAGCGTGGCACTTGTTGCTACAATCCTAAAATATTTAAACAATACAGTCATTTTCACGAGATGAAACCAGCATATTTGAGTTGATATAATTGTACTATTTTATAGGATACCCTGGATGCCGTGGAGAACTTGTTGAAGAAACATGAAGCATTCGAAAAATCTGCTGCTACTCAAGAAGAACGGTTTGCAGCATTAGAAAAACTAACCACAGTAAGTGATTGCATATTCTGTGTGTATGTGTTAGTGTATGTTACAGTTGTAGCTTTAAGTCTGGATTACAAATACTGTAACTTTTCCCGATATTGTATTACTGTGTAGAAATGTAAACAGGAAATATTGGCCAAATTAAAAAATATACAACTTTCTGTAACATTTTCTCTAGCTTAAATTTTGGCTAATAAAGAAGTTGTATTTCGGCTAATAAGGAAGACTGCCTGGAAATAATAGAAACAACACTTAACATCTGAAAGTTGTGCTAATATTTTCCGTGCATGAATCAACACCTATACAGTATTGCTATAGGACATACATTAAGTCATTTAGCTTGCTCAGTTATTAGAGCACTAAGACTATCAGCAAGCAGATGAATGTTTGACTGACAGGTTGCACGCCTGTTACATTCACAACAATCATGTCATCTGCATGAGGTGATCAGTTGATTGTTGGATAGTGAAGTTTGGTTTGTTAGAAAATTGATGTTTAGAAAGTTGGTTAGGTGAAGTGTTTGCAAAAATGAATGTTTAAAAATGTACATAAAAGTCTGAGGTGTGTATGATGTTGGTAACTATGATGTGTACTTACAGTTTGAAATAAAAGAAAGGAAGAAAGCAGAGGAAGAGACACCGGAAGATGCTCTCAAAGCAAAGGAAGAGAAGTTACAGAGACTCATTGCTGAATTCTTACCTCCTGTCGAACCGTGAGTTACACTACTTATATATCTCTATTACTAGGACCAGATACATTGATTAGGATGAGCTTGAGAACTATTCTAATTCCATTTACAGCAAACCTACCATAATGATTATGCAACTAACTTGTCTTCTCTTATTTGTATGAATACTTGAATTTATAAAATAACAACATTTTGACCAAACTTTACTGCACACAAATACGTGGTACGTGGTATAAGATGATTGTGTCTCCTAGAAGTATATATCAGGATATTTTTGACAGTTTACTTGTTTAATTGTAAGTACTTTTATAGTTATTGTCTTTAAACTTTGGTGTAAATGATTTTCTTGCTATGCAGTTGAATACTTGTTGACGTTATAAGCAGCATATTGAAGTGTAATATTTTGTCTGACAGACCCACTCCGGAACCTGAACCTGTGGCCCCTCAGAGTCCTGAAGAACAGAAGTCTGTAGCTGAAGAACCCCAAGTGGCAGAGTCTGCCAAGGAGGCTGAGGCCCCTATACAATCAGGTAAACTTGTTGATGATAGTTGTGGAACATTCATACATAGGTTATATAGTAGCTGAACTGTGGTTAAGGTTGTATCAGCGAGTCATTTTATTGCATGGGAGGTTAAACAAAAAGATGGTTCGTGACGCCTATCTCTCCACATTGATGTTGTCAATTATCCTCATAGTATAAGGCTGTTGTATGTGCTTAACCATAGAACACTTCATTAATAAACTGGTGATAGTAAAACTTGTCCCCCCCCCAATATTGTAGCCGATGTTGTAATGAAATTGCTCATCATTCGAGTACTGATTAAATTGCCGACTTACATTTTGCTGGTCATGTTAATATAGTTTTGAGTTTGGGAACTTGAGTCTAATTCACTTAATAATTTTCTTGTTCTGAAATTGATCGTAAATGTAATCACATATGAATCATACATAAAGTTTTCATCTTGGAGCAGTTTTCTGTATAATAAACACATGTAGAACCCTTACTACCTCTACCTCTGTCTCTCTGTTTTCTTTCTACTCTCATCTCAGTCCAATAAACAAACTGTCTGGCAGTTCTTCATAATGTTAAAGACTGATTTGTGCCATCAGCTTTATTAGCGCAGAGACATACATTATGTATAAACTTAAATGTTGGCTATTAATGATGATCTCATTATCATGTTTTTACTATAGTTTGATTACCTATAAGTTATTGACTCCATGTTATATATGCGCTGTCTGTGATGATGATTGTTTATTCCTGTATCTAGATACAACTGTTTCCACTCCAACAGTGTTTGGGGTTGAACTTGGTAAGCTTCGACATTTGCGCTAATTAGTATTTCACAACTTTCGTTGGGTAAAAGGAGTTTAAATCAATATGCTACTTTACTTGTTTTTTCACGCCAATCATTCTTTGAGTTGAGTGCTCATTCTCATTTTACACGCACAGCTTAATTGATCATTATTTTAATTATTATCTTAAGTTTTTAATTAGTATGCATTTAATATTAAACTAGTCTGATTTATTTTGCATGATTTTTGAAGCGTTTTGAATATGAAGGTTACCAAAGTTTTGTTTATAGTCACAATTTTGTGCATTCTCCGGGCTTTCAGTTATATACGGGGATATGTTGCCTTGCACATGCAGTCCGTCTATTTGTGATATAATTGTTCACACCCAATTGTCTCCCATGAGCCACGTTTGACAATTGGGTGTACATGTTTCACATACATTTCGGTTTAATTTGCATCTTTATTTAAATTTTGTATTTGTTGTTATGATATATCATTTCATTTTCATTCATTTTCATTTGCAACTATATAACCGGAGTGCTTGTTCACTATAAGTTCCTTTATGATTGTGAAGTTACTATGTTTACATACAATCATATTGGCAGAGATTTATGTTTTACCTGACATTAATCATAATGATGTATGTGTAATAGTATTGCTAGCTTGAACGATAATGTTTGTTTTGTGTGAAGCTACATATAATTTTCATTAATTATTATCATATGTTTGTTCCCTACTGTGGGTTTTGTGACATTCTTTACTAATGTATTTACATAAGCAATATTTATAGTTTATATGTATATCAATGGAGTTCTTACATGCATGTATTAATTTGTTTCACTTAATTGATTACATGTGTGATTATGACATGCATGGTGTATTGTTATTCTTCTAAAAGTATAAGTGTTTGTTGAATAATTGATTCTAGTACATTGTTCAGGCATATTGTAAAGCTTGTGTACTCGTGTGTATCGCAACGTTGTGTACTCGTGTGTACTGTAATGTTTGCTGATGTTTGTTGATATATTGTCTGTTTGTTGTTCCAATCAGACATACCAAGTACTAAGAGGAAGCCAGCTGCTCGTCTGGTCAGGCGATCAATGAAAGGTGATTCTTACACTCGGGACACTGGCATTCATAAAATCTTGACAAATGTTTTGTTTTTCCATTTCACGTTAAGTTGGTGATAGCTGGGACATTCAGTTTTTGCAGTGAATGCATCATTTTCTGTTTTATCTGCAAGCATTCCATGTTATGATGTATCATACTAAGGGTGAGACTGCTACCAGACAAACAGCATAAATTATGTTGCCCGATACAAACTTATGTACATATTATGTAAATGTTGTATTTGGGATAGTTCTGAATAAAACACGTCTCCTTACACCTTGGGAGTTCAAATTTGTACATAGGGATATTTGATACTACCATTTCTCATGTGTATCATCAAACAGAGGACAAATCTCTGTTAAACCTGTCTCTAGTCACTTCTCCATGTAGGCAAGTTTCTCTCGTATCGACATTATAAACTGCATAAAAACTCCAGCTTTTCACTTTCAACAAAAATGTTTGCTCAACATGTCAATGAAGATTTACACTAAGTTCACCAGTATTTGATGTTGTACATCCCGTATTAGGGTTGTTAGCTGCTTGTTGGAATCAAGTTATATTAGACTTATGGGTCTTTATTGAGCAATTTCCACATGTCTTCGGACAGAATAATGCATCTGTCAGCACCAATTATGTATGATATGGGATAATTAAAGTATTGCCCTTTGGAATACTTGAAGCCTGTCAAAGTTTGTACTTTAATGAAAAGCAATATATTATATTTGGAATAGTTTTATCTATTTACCTGTGAGTAGAATAGTATCCAGGTATTCATTTCATTTTGTCTGTAATGACTAAATGGTATAATAGTGTTTAGTTTTGTATCATTAGGCAATCTTTCTCAGTTTATACAAAACCAATCTAGCTTACGTGTAAACTATATTATATATAAATACTGGTGCATGTTTCTCTTGCCTCTAATATTCTATGTAGTATACTAACCTACCTGTAGTTGCATCATGTCTGCTTACTCTGACTGCTAATCATTGAACAAAAATTGTGTATATAAAACGAATTTACCACAGTTTTTTTTCAATGAAACTGTTTGCTTATAACTGACTTAATTCAATGTTCAACTGTTTCATGAAGACCAAGGTTAAACAATTACCATTTAGAGGTTATGTCCGAACATTGTCATCTAGTCCACCATTAAAACTAACAGCTTACACTCTGTTGTAATTGTCTGAGACAAGCATATTGTTTTTGCAATTTTGAATTAAAAACTTGGAACTAGAATTGATGGTCTGAATAAACAATGTAAGCTTCCTAAACATTATTGTGTTACTATACCATCCAGTCACAATCCTTACAAATACCTGGCTAGATTATCATCCAAAATTTCCAAAACGGGTGTTGAGTAAGAATGGCTTTATTTGTTGTCAAAATTTATGTTAATAAAATTATTTGAATTGGGGCTAGTTTTTGACTTACTAGCTTTGAAACATTTTGCAGAATATTAAGTTTTGATTTTTTGAAGCACCTGGGGTTGATGAAAGATTAATATGACTGGCCGTTTTGGGATTAATGACTTTATGAAGAGTTGAACAATGAACTGTATGTATATCCTGCTTGGTTGTGGTATAGAATCATACAACATGTCACAGCTCATCAACACATCATTATCCTCATCATCATCATGGTGTATTGTTTAACTGTGATTTCTGTTTGATTTTATTTTTAGTTGTGCATGATTTTACTTTCTGTGGTACAGGTCAAACAGCTGTAGTTCATTCTCAACCCCCATCTTCTTCTAAACCAACCCCAGGAGATGTGACCCCTGAACCATCACCCAGGTCAGGGTCCAAACCAGATTCGAGGAGAGAGTCCCCAAGATCGGGCAAACGAACGTCACCTCGTGATAGCCATAGGGAACCTGCTCACCCAATGGCAAGAGGGGATGCTTCTACACCAAGGAGTATGTCTTGTACAATGAAATTTCCCAAACAAGTTCATTGCTTAACTATTTATTTGTTATTCTTTAGTTTCATTTTTGCATGTTTGTAAAATTTCCATATTAAGTTTAATAACAATTTGTGTTCTTGTGCACTTGAATATTTGTTTGTTGTTTGCATTTTAGCATTGTGTCAGTTTGCATTTACCTTTATAAACATATTGGGCTAATCAGTGATCTTTCATTGAAAATTATATATAAGACTATTCTACCACCTTTCACTGGTGTAGTACAGAATAATCCACTTATCCCCCGTATACAAGCATATATTTTATTGGCAGTAGTAACTCAGTTCTAGAAAACTATTGGAGTTCATATTTGTATCATTGACACCATGATAAGTTCAATTAAGAAAGTGAACTTGATTTTGCAGTTAGTGTGTGTATCATTAGGTAAACATAAGACAGTTATTGTCAGACATGTATGCTATTTAACAAGTACTTGATAGTAAAATGTTTACTATAAGAAAGATCATTGGTCAACCTCACACACACATACACACACACACACACACACACACACACACATATTTCTATAAAACTTTGTAATGACATTATAAGCGTCACTTTTCGAAGAAAAAAAGTGGAGCTATTGTCATGACCCACTTGTCGGTGGCATTGGTTAACATTTTCGTTCAGGTCCATTTATCAGTAACCGTCAGAGATATTTGATTCAAACTTAGTATGCATGTTAACTATCATAAGGGGAACCCATTTAACAAAGGCAGGTAACCCTAAAATTAATTTTGCCAGAGTTATGGCCCTTTTTCGACTTAGAATTTTCGTTGTCGGTTAACCTTTTCGTTCAGGTCAATTTCTCAGTAACCGTCAAAGATAATTGCTTCAAACTTGGTATGCTTGTTTACTAATACAAAGGGGAACCCATTTCACAAGGGCAGGTAACCCAAAATTTAATTTTGTCATAGTTATGGCCCCTTTTCGACTTAGATTTTCACAATTATGTCCATATCTCAGAAACCCTCAAAGATATTTGCTTCAAATTTGATATGCATGTTTATTATCACAAGGTGAACCCATTCCACAGGGGCAGGTAACCCTAAATTTAATTTTGTCATAGTTATGGCACCTATTCGACTTAGAATTTCATGTTTAGGTCCATATCTCAGAAAGCGTCAAAGATATTTGCTTCAAACTTGGTATGCATGTTTATCATCAAAAGGGGAACCTATTTCACAAGGGCAGGTAACCCTAAAATTAGTTTTGCCAATGTTTTGGCCCTTTTTCAACTTAGAAGTTTCATGTTTAATTACATATCCCAGAAACCATCGAATATATTTCCTTCAAACTTGGTATCCTTGTTTATCATCAAAGGGTAACCCATTTTACAAGGCCAGGTAACCCTCAGATTAATTTTGCAGTCCGAATAATGACCTGAATAAACAGAAACCTTCCTTACAAACGTTGATGCAATTGAGACAACACATTCGTACTCCAACAACCGATTATTCATCCCTGCTTGATCATATCTACACAAACATTCAGATTCAAGATAATCAAACGGGTGTTTTTGAATCATACTTTTCTGACCATAAGCCTGTATGGATAAATTTGAAAAGGAATTGAGTGATCTCGATCAGAATCATATGGCACTGATGTTCAACCTTTATACCTGTAATAAGGATATTGATGTGTAACCAGTTTGCCTCAGTCATCATACGGTGGTACAGATGCTGACAATATACTTTCATTCATACAGGTTTGTGTGCACAATATCATTAAAATTTATAAATAAGTATATTTCATTTTGCTGTTGATATTGCATTATGATAAATTAGCATTTGTCACATAGTTTAATATCTTTTTCTTCTCAAGTTTAAGAAGTTTTCACGAAACCAAATTGGAAAAATGTATCTTTAACATACAATGGAAATTACTGTATTTTTATTTTTGCATAAACATAACCATTACATCACAGACTGTCATTTTTAAATTTCTCCAGTAAAAAGAGGCACAACCATACCAAAATTACATATTACAGTGACCTGACCTTTTAAAAAACGTGTTTTCTAAATTGAATCAAATATCTTTGTACCAAAAAATGTATCATAAACAACGAAAATATGTTATGCACTACACTATCCAACACTTAGAAAGTGGAGCGCGCTGTCCGCGGACTGCTCTTATCTCTATTACTGTGCATGTTATAATGTGAGAAGCATAGTGCACTATGTGATATATTCACCATGTTCTATCTATATATTCTGACACCCGGCTCAATTGGTAGTAGCTGTCTTATATCATTCATAGTTGGTAATCATACATATCTTTCGCATAGTGTATGAGTTTCTATATTGGTCATTCAAATGTGTTCACTGTATTTCCATGGAGACCAGATGTTGGATATACCTTCACTACTATAAATAGTTAATAATACTCTAAATCCATGTCAATATTTTGATTCTGTATTTCAATGTTACTTGTATTCTGTGAAATGATATTGTTTATTATCAACTGTGGTATGTGATCAGAAACATGCCAAATGATCCTGCGGTGATTTGTTAGAGCAGGGTGGCAGATAGTTTAACTATAATAATATCAAGGTGACAACACTTGAAAGAATTCCTGAATGATATAAAATGAAGATTTGATTGTATATATGGTATGTTTGCAGAAGCTCCATCAGCTGGCCCGAGTCTTGTACATGAGGAAGGTAACTTGAGCAGGAAACATGAAATGGAAGGAGCCATGAAGAAAGCCAGTAATAGGTAAGTACTTGATGATGCTACCTCTGAATCACCCAGATAGATTATGACTACTTGAATCTTGTTCTGGTATAAGTGATATATCACTGACAGGTATTGATTTTCAAGAATCAACCCAATATAAGTGTGGCACGCTGGATAACCCACTTGACTGATGATCGAGAGGTTCCTGGTTCTTCTGAAACACTTTTCAGTGTTTCACACCCATTGGAAATTAGTGCTTGCACATTTATGGGTTATCCAAGACCAAAAGGTTTGAATAATAAATACATAATAATATGCTATCAACAGAAATGCATTTTATAAACTTTTCTCTTAAATTTGATATTTCATTTGACATGAAACTATTAATGATAAATATGTTACTTACAGGTCATGGGATAAGGTCTATGTTGTTGTGCACGGACCAGCACTCTCCTGTTATAAGGACCAGAAACATGCTAAACAGGTAAATCTTGATTGTTTCTCCAAATAATATAATAATCCCAATTGAATATGACTACAAGTAAAACCGATGTGAATAAGATAGGATATGAGATGTGAGATTGTAAATCTGCGAGGTCACTTACTGATGTCATCATTCTGTATGCTAGCACCAAATCTATGTTACACATCAGTTACTGGTGTCAGCATTCTGTATGCTAGCACCAAATCTATGTTACACATCAGTTACTGGTGTCAGCATTCTGTATGCTAGCACCAAATCTATGTTACACATCAGTTACTGGTGTCAGCATTCTGTATGCTAGCACCAAATCTATGTTACACATCAGTTACTGATGTCAACATTCTGTATGCTAGCACCAAATCTATGTTACACATCAGTTACTGATGTCATCATTCTGTATGCTAGCACCAAATCTATGTTACACATCAGTTACTGGTGTCAGCATTCTGTATGCTAGCACCAAATCTATGTTACACATCAGTTACTGATGTCATCATTCTGTATGCTAGCACCAAATCTATGTTACACATCAGTTACTGGTGTCAGCATTCTGTATGCTAGCACCAAATCTATGTTACACATCAGTTACTGGTGTCAGCATTCTGTATGCTAGCACCAAATCTATGTTACACATCAGTTACTGGTGTCAGCATTCTGTATGCTAGCACCAAATCTATGTTACACATCAGTTACTGGTGTCAGCATTCTGTATGCTAGCACCAAATCTATGTTACACATCAGTTACTGATGTCAGCATTCTGTATGCTAGCACCAAATCTA
This sequence comes from Spisula subtruncata, assembly GCA_963678985.1. Classification (NCBI taxonomy): domain Eukaryota; kingdom Metazoa; phylum Mollusca; class Bivalvia; order Venerida; family Mactridae; genus Spisula; species Spisula subtruncata. The sequence goes on from OY787661.1 coordinate 26,939,109, forward strand.
TGTTACACATCAGTTACTGGTGTCAGCATTCTGTATGCTAGCACCAAATCTATGTTACACATCAGTTACTGGTGTCAGCATTCTGTATGCTAGCACCAAATCTATGTTACACATCAGTTACTGATGTCATCATTCTGTATGCTAGCACCAAATCTATGTTACACATCAGTTACTGATGTCATCATTCTGTATGCTAGCACCAAATCTATGTTACACATCAGTTACTGGTGTCAGCATTCTGTATGCTAGCACCAAATCTATGTTACACATCAGTTACTGGTGTCAGCATTCTGTATGCTAGCACCAAATCTATGTTACACATCAGTTACTGGTGTCAGCATTCTGTATGCTAGCACCAAATCTATGTTACACATCAGTTACTGGTGTCAGCATTCTGTATGCTAGCACCAAATCTATGTTACACATCAGTTACTGGTTTCAGCATTCTGTATGCTAGCACCAAATCTATGTTACACATCAGTTACTGATATCAGAATTCTGTATACTAGCACCAAGTCTATGTTACACATTCTTACAGTTTTATATGTCAATGTCATAAACTATGTGGTAGGCTACTATATCAATAATATATTTTAAAGGGAATCTTACCAAAATGTTTTCTTTTCAGAAGTAAATCTTTTAGAATGATGACTTTTATAAATGATAAGTACATATTTGATACTAAGTATCAAAGAAGTATTTAATGTCATAAAGTCTTTATAAATTCAACTATTCCTACTTGTAAGCTATTGAATGATTCCTACTTGTAAGCTATTGAATGATTCCTACGTTTAAGCTATTGAATGATTCCTACGTTTAAGCTATTGAATGATTCAATCTTGTAAGCTATTAAATGATTCCTACTTGAAAGCTATTAAATGATTCCTACTTGTAAGCTATTGAATGATTTATATTTTAGGATCCAAGTTCACGCATTCATCATGAAGGTGCGTTTGATTTGAATGGTGCGGATTGTGAATATGCCACAGATTACATCAAGAGACCCAATGTGTTCCGTCTTCGACTTGCCACTGGCGGAGAATATTTATTCATGGCCAAAGATCAGGTAAGATTTGATACGACAGCCTGTTTGTTTCAACTTGATGACTGCTGCCTCAATTAACTTGCTGGATTTAGTTAGGTCTGTAGATATCCAGAAATCTGGATGTACTGCATTAGGAAGGACTATTGTTTCTGCACAAAATAAAAGTTATTTGATGAAAATATTCAAGGGAATTGACAAAGTTATGGTTATTTTAAGTTCCACTGCAATCTTTTTATACGCCAGAAGGGCCGTATTATGTTATGGCCTCTTTGTCCGTCTGTCTGTCCGTCTGTCTGTCTGTCCGCACACACGTAAGCTACCTTAGGTGGTCGGAGGTGTGGCCTAACACAATAGAAATCTATTCAATTCATTCCGTGACCACTTAATTCTTTTGTCCTTTAAGTGGTCATTCCTTTGATCTTAAACAATGGAATGACCACCTAAGGTAGCGATCGTGGGGGCGTCCGTCCGTCTGTCCGTCTGTCGTTAGCAATTTCCCTTCTGCTCTGTCACTCTTGAACCTCTTGAAGGATTTTAAAGAAATCTGACACAAAAGTTCACCACATCAAGACGACGTGCAGAGCGAATGTTCTGGAGGGGTCGCTTTAAGGTCAAGGTCACACTTAGGGGTTAAAGGTCATATGACTTTGTTTCCCTTCCGCTCTGTCACTCTTGAACATCTTGAAGGATTTTTAAGAAACCTGACATAAATATTCACCACATCAAGACGACGTGCAGAGCGCATGTTCTGGAGGGGTCGCTGTAAGGTCAAGGTCACACTAAGGGGTTAAAGGTCATATGACTTTGTTTCCCTTCCGTTCTGTCATTCTTGAAACTCTTGAAGGATTTTAAAGAAACCTGACACAAATGTTCACCACATCAAGACGACGTGCAGAGCGCATGTTCTGGAGGGGTCGCTTTAAGGTCAAGGTCACACTTAGGGGTTAAAGGTCATATGACTTTGTTTCCATTCTATTCTGTCACTCTTGAACCTCTTGAAGGATTTTAAAGAAACCTGACACAAATGTTCACCACATCACAACGACGTGCAGAGCGCATGTTCTGGAGGGGTCGCTTTAAGGTCAAGGTCACACTTAGGGGTTAAAGGTCATATGACTTTGTTTCCCTTCCGCTCTGTCATTCTTGAACCTCTTGAAGGATTTTAAAGAAACCTGACACAAATGTTCACCACATCAAGACGACGTGCAGAGCGCATGTTCTGGAGGGGTCGTTTTAAGGTCAAGGTCACACTTAGGGGTTAAAGGTCATATGACTGTGTTTTCCTTCCGCTCTGTCACTCTTGAACCTCTTGAAGGATTTAAAAGAAACCTGACACAAATGTCCACCACATCAAGATGACATGCAGAGCGCATGTTCTGGAGGGGTTGCTTTAAGGTCAAGGTCACACTTAGGGGTTAAAGGTCATATGATTTTGTTTCCCTTCCGCTCTGTCTTTCTTGAGGGGGATTTCTTCCATTTTTTGTTCAGGGCTGTCCTTTTGCCTTCAACTGTCAAAATTTTGGTACCAAAACCTGAAACAAAACCCTTCTGGCGTAATCCCTGTATGGCGGTGCTCTTGTTTGATAGTAAAACAGTGGTTGAAACCTAGTTAAGGTGTAGGGATTTTTGCTAATGTTATCCAAAGCAGACTTGCGACTCGTTTTCAGGATTGGGCTTATGCCTCGGTACAACCCCTGATATGTGTGTTATGAAAACATATGTATTATAGTGACAGGATTCCAACATTTTTCCTTTGCCTTATTTTTGCAGGCTGAAATGGACCATTGGATTAGAACCATAACTAGCACATCCCCAAAAGGTGAAGCTACCCCATCACGCTCCCAGACAATGCCTGCTAGAACAGAGGAACCAAAAGATTCTGCAAAGAAAAAGGGATTTTTAACCTTTAAAAAGAAATAAACATTTGAAAACACTTAGACTTTTTTACAAAATTTAATAGGGATTTTTTACGTGTCATAATATTTCGGAAACACTTCATTTATGTTACGGTCATTCACTTGAACAAACTTATACCATGTGTGTTATAAATCTTCATTGACAAATATCTTGATATGGAGTAGAACAGAGACTTGGGAATGTCTTCAGCGTCATAAGAACTTGTGGAAACGGGAGTACTTTATCTGTGTAACATTTCCTTCATATTATCATCAATTTTACATACTTGTCTCAATCAGTATAAAGTTTGTGTGAAACGTGTCGAGAAATATTTTGGTTTAAGCTTACTATGTCATGTTGCCATTTATTGGAGATAATGTACTGAATGTGTTAGAGCTTATTACTGTAAGTGAAGATTGCTTACCAACTTTGTTCGTCTTAACACATTTATGTTCATATAGTCAACCACTGATTGAACCAAGTCGTAAACATGCAACACTAATAGTTGCTATGGTAACGTTTGGTTGCTATATTTGGCTTGTAGAAAGGCAGCTTATTAGTTACTGGTGGGGTCATATTTTTGCAAAAAAAAGGTCTTTTTCATGTTTTATGAAAGAACTTTTCTGCTTTTTAAGTTTGTAAATAATGTAAAATCCTAGTCGTAAAAGAGTAGATTGAAAGATTTTTCTTCATTTTTTATTTGTTTTTGTCCTTCTTGATATAGACGGCCTTGCATATTTATGACGTTATTTATCTAGTTCACTGTTAATTATAAAACTAAAAGTTGTGTTTTTTTGTGGTAAATATCATGTGGTCCTATCTATGTGAAATAGTTTGAATCGTTCTGATGTGCCAGATGTGAGGTTTTTTTTTCTAGCTGTTTTAATCAGTCTATATGTGTACTCTTCATTATATTATGTGTACCAATGATGTTGTGAAACCCTGTACTCGATATGGATGTCTTATTTCTTCATATTTGCTAGCTATACTGTATGAAGTATGAATCATTTGATACCATCATTTTTTAAAATGTAGACTTAGAATTCTTTTGTACTGTATCACCTACATAACTCATCTAGTTCTTCTCAAATAAACATACAGTATGAAATGCTATCTCAAATTATGTTTAAAAACTATTACATTTATTAAGAACAATATTATAATTATTATTATATTTAGTTTTATTATATAAATTTATGAGTCGCTTCAATATTTTATTTTATACCACGCTTTAGTGCCTACATTTTATAGCTAGATATACCTATAACTGCATTCAATGAATTACAAGTACTTGTTCAATAATACAAAATTCTACTAAAATCAATTTTAAAAATTACTAAGTACACATATTTTGATTTGTACCATAAAAGTGCTTTTTGTTTTGTTTTATTTGTCTCTTCAATTGTTTTGCTTGTTTTTCTACGTAATATTTTTATTCAGATGAATTTCTCATGTTTGAGAATATTGCCTGGGAATCGGCTTAATACAATTTAGTTTACTGTTCATTCATTTAGGTCATATTATTCATCTGCTTGTATGTTTTTATCGTCATTACTCGGTCGGTGCAATCTCTGTATTCATAACTTCCCATCCATGTATGTGCTTCAACAGTAAAACCCGTCACTCTATCGGGCATCTATTGTAAGACAAGCTATCAGATAATAAAAATATTTCATCAGAAATAGCTGTTTGTTGTTGTTAATTCTGGGTAGAGAATGAGCACGTTGATATCAGACTGATGTCACCGGTAGTACATGATATAACCAGACCCAGTGATTATTATAAACATTGGAGTACAGATTCCATGCTACAACTCATACTCAGTACTCCAATTGGAGCATTTCTTAGTTATAAAAACTGCTGCAAATTCTTTGTTATTGAATGGAAACATTACAAATTATGGCTCTAACATAATTGTATTTATTTTGCAGCAATGTTTTTAGTTAAATTTATTTGTATTTTATCAGACGGAAGTTTTCCATTGTTTACTTCCGTTCCGGTGCATTCTCGTTGAACGTGGTTAGAGACCATTTTCACCGTACATATTCCGTTTTTTAAGCGCGAGGCGGCATTCGTTTCACGCAAGCTGCGTGAGGGGGCGCGAGGCGGCATTCGTTTTCTGCCTCCGCAGCTAACGGACGTCAAAATTTTTTTTGTTAATATTTAAAGCATAAAAATGGAATATGTACATCTATAATTTGTTTCTTGTGAATTCATCTTAATAAAGTATCATGTCAGCAAGAGGCAAAGGGGTGAAGAGACAGAGGAAGACTGTTGAGCCGAGGATTCCGCCTGTGAGCGAGGACATCGATGAGGTCATCCAGCTTCATGATGATTCAGCAGGAGAGAACGAAGGTGAAGTTAATAGGAATTATAGTTTATACTGGTAATCAGTTTATCGATTTTGAAAATGTGCTTAATGATACAAGAGGTCAATTTAGATCTACCTTTTGCCATGTCTAACATAAATGACGAGCAGTTTAGGTAGCGCCAAGCAATCCAGTCGCAAGCTTGGGATAAGTTAAATTCAGATTTTTGGTTACGAGTAATGTCGCTACCACAGGGCCTGGGTGCTAACAATAATTTACATTCAAGGGCTGCATCAAGCACTACGCATTTTAATCAAACGCGTTGTTCAGATTTTAACAATGGTCGGCGTCGTTGGACGCCATGTAGGTATTCACATACCTGTACAAACTGCGCCTCATCTGATCATGGCCGCCTCAATTGCCCAGTTCGCCAGGATTTTAGTAGCACTCAGGGTTATACACCGTTTGCTCTTTTTCGTGGCAACTCCCAGCACCCCGGCAATAACTTTAGACTAGGTCGGTTTCCTGCAGGCTGAGCAGGTCCACGCAGGCCAAATTATGATCAACCAGGTCCCAGTTAATCAAACTCTGGCCCCTTCCCCAATAAATATATGAGCCGTTCTCCAGGAAAACCGGGCTTAATGACATTGTATTGTAATAATGCAATATGATTTTGAAAAATGTCCAAAATGAGAAACAACTAGTGACCTTTGATTTCATATTTAAGTAATTGGATAGTATAGTACTATCCACCAGCTTCAAGTTTTCTTTAAAATTGTGCTAAAATAACTTCTGTCGTTGCTATGGTGATCGTTTTTAAACAGTACTCCTATCAAGGTAAACAAGGGTTAAGTGGCTAAAATCACTTGCAATTTTTCTCTGTAAGCAAACACTCACAAATTGGCACGTTTTATTAAAATAAGAATATGATTCTATAATGTTCCACAATTTTAAAAGTTTACGTCAAAAAATTATCAGATACTGTATTTGAAATGCCAGTTGACGTTAAGTCAAAAACGCAGAGAATGACGTTCGCGACGTCACTCAAAAAGTAGGCGGTAGTAGTTGGTTTAAAAAGTTATAACTTTGTACGTGAATGGAATAATGTGTTCAAATTTTCCGAATCTGTTCACAAGAGTCTCTTCTTTCTGACAATATATTCATCAACATTTTCACAATTTTGTCACTAAGCCCGGTTTTCCTGGAGAACGGCTCATATATTAGAGGCAGAAATATCATCATAAAGGTGCAGAAGTTAAATTATTTAAGGGCTTTAAATTTGGTTTTCATTTGAACTTTACTTGTCCACGTGAGGCCTTTGACTGTAAAAACTTAAAATATATTGCTAACAAAAGTGAAATCGTTATTTCAAAGATCCAAAAGGAATTAGAGACAGGGAGAATCGCAGGTCCTTTTAACACGGTGGGGAATCACGTGGTTCTATCTATCTATCTTCCTGATAGCCAAACCCCTGCTGGGGACTTAGGCTTTGACACGCGTCAAACTGACAAAGAATGTTAATAAGGATAAGAAATAAAAGCATAAAAGATGTGAGAAAGAAGAAAGGTTAAAAATAGGTTAAAAACAGGGCAGGTATTATTTAGGGAGAGGCATGTTCAATACGGCTACCAGCCGTGCTGAACTCGGGTGTGGGAAGGTCAATGATGTCAGGGGGTAGGGAGTTCCAGTGTATTATTGTTCTAGGGAGGAAGGAGAATTTATAGTAGTCTGTTTTTGCATGTATCTGTTGGAATGTCTGAGAGTGTGATGTGCGTGAGGACCGGGTGCTAGGGATGAGACAGTTTGGACGTGGGATAGCAACCCGGTCATGTAAGATGTTGTGTAGCATAGTCAATCGTTGGTCGATACGTCGTTGGTCAAGGCGTCTCCAGTTTAGGGTAGTCATCATGTCTGTGACATTGGACGTACGACTATAGTCTCGCTTGGTCCAACGAGCAGCTCTACGCTGTATGGCCTCAAGTTGCTCAATGACGGTAGCTGTATGTGGGGACCAGACAGTAGAGCTGTACTCAAGTTGGGGCCTAACAAGTTTTTTGTATGCTGTTGCTTTTAGTTTTTCTGAATGTACTTTTATGTTTCTTCTGAGAAATCCTAGTGTTTGATTTGCTTTCTTTGTGATGTTGTTAATGTGTGTGTTCCAAGTGAGGTCATTTGATATTGTAATTCCTAGGTATTTTGCTGATGTTACTGATTCTAAGATTGTGTTATGTAGTGTATATTTTGTTGGGATGACTGTTTTTCTTTTGGTGATGTGGATGACTTGGCATTTTGATGGGTTACATTTCATGTCCCACTTTGTTTCCCATTGTTGGAGCCGGTTTAAGTCTTGTTGGAGTACGCTGGAGTGAGAGGCAACAGAAAGAGCAAGATAGATAGCTGTGTCGTCAGCAAAGAGACGCACTTTGGAAGATTGAACTGACTCAGGGAGGTCATTTATGTAAATGAGAAAAAGAAGCGGTCCTAGGACCGAACCCTGGGGAACACCTGAGGAGACTGGTATGGTGCTGGATGTGGAGCCATTGATAACTACTGACTGTGATCTGTTATCTAGAAAGCCTTTGATCCATCTCAGAGTATTTCCTCTGACTCCATAATAGTGAAGTTTGTAGAGTAATTTTTCATGGTTGACCATATCAAAGGCTTTTGAGAAGTCAAGGAGTATAAGGTCGACTTGACTTCTCAGGTTTACTGACTGAAGGATATCATCTATGAGCATGAGGGTTGTGTTTGGCATGACCTTTTTTCTCTAAAACCATGTTGAAGTTCGTAGAAGAGGTTTGATTTAGTGAAGTGTTTTGTTATGCTAGATGCGATAATGTGTTCCAGGGTTTTGCACAAGATACAGGTCAGAGAGATAGGTCTATAGTTAGAGGGGTCTGATCTGGAGCCTTTTTTGTATATTGGGGCAACATTCGCCATTTTCCAGATCTCGGGGAGGGTGTTTGTCTGTAGAGATTTCTTGAATATTTCTGTTATGATAGGGGCAATTTCTCTACATGTATTTTTCAGTATGATTGGCTTTACTTGGTCAGGCCCTGCAGCCTTGTGAGGGTTCAGGTTCCTGAGAAGTTTCTCAACGCCATTTACAGATATGTCAATGTCGGGCATGGGATCATGTGGGCTAAACGTAGTTTGGGAGCTCTCTCTTCCTGTATCTGTGGATTCCTGCACTTTCAATTCAGCAAGGGATTTAAGAGGAAGAGGAGATTTAGGGGTAAAGACAGACTGTAATTGTTCATTTAATATTGTTGCTTTGTCAGAATCTGCAGTGTGTAGTTTGTTGTGTTTTTTGAGTGTTTAAGTAGTGAGTAGAGTTTTTTGGTGTTTGGCCTGGACTGCGCTTGTTCTGGTTCATGTTCTGTGTTTACATTTAATATATCTTCAAGGTACTTTTGGTATGCTATTTTTGTTTCCTTGCGACATTTATGTTTGAGAGTGAGGTATGTTTCTTTGAGTTTGTTTTGTTTGTTTTTCTTGTACTGTTTGTATGCTTTTTCTGTACAGTCTTTTAAGTTCAACTTTGATCCAGGGGAGTTTGTTTTTTGTAGATGACCATTTGGGAGGTATAAAGAGATTGCACGCTTCCTCAATTGATTGTGTGATCGTATTTGCCAAAGATCTTCTACAGAGTCAGTAACGTATTTGTTTGAGTTTGTGAGTGATGTGTGGAGGTTGGAGATGTGCGTGCGAAGCCCATCCCAATCTGCTTTATTGTAGAGATGAATTTTTCGGGGTTTTTGTGGTCTTAATCTAGCAGATGTTTTGGATTCAACCAGGACAGCGTCATGATCACTGATTCCTGGGATGGTACTTGTTCTGTTTATGAGAGAGGGATTGCTAGTTAAGAATAGGTACAGGATGTTGTTTTCGCGTGTGGGCTCTAGGACTGTTTGTGTGAGATTGTTGTTGTAGAGGATGTTAATGAATTCCCTGTAGTATGATTGGTGTTTGCAGTCGTGAGCAGGTTTAATATTTGGCCAATCCATTTTGGGCATGTTGAAATCCCCCCACCCATACTGTTGCATTCGATTGTGTAGCCATGTTTAGTGATTTGTTGAATTGTTCCATACTATAGGGGTCATGTTCTTTGGGCTTATAGTAGCACCCAATGAGCAATGGCTTAGATCCTTGGAGTTGAATTTTAACCCATAGGTTTTCGCAGTCTGTTTGAATGTTAGTTTCTTCCTGCGCTATCAAACAGTTACTGACAGCGATAAAGACCCCCCTCCAGTTTGCTGTTGCCTGTCTCGTCTAAATGGGGTACAGCCAAGCTCAGGGTTGAATACTTCATTATCGAAGTGCTTGGATTTGAGCCATGATTCAGTCCCTAATATGATGTCTGGCTTGGTTGATGATACCATATTTTCATATTCTAATTTTTTGTCGACTATTGATCTACAGTTTACAACTAGGATTTTTAATGATCGCTTGACATTGTTTTTTGAATTTGTCTTAGGTTGTTGTGTTTGGTGTTTCTTTGTTTTTGGTGTTGATGTGATGGGTTGGTTATCAGAGTTTATTTCTGCGCTTGTTGGACTTGATATTTCACTTATGCTATTTAGGTGGTTGAATTTGTTTGGTGTATGGAATGATTCTAGGCTTGCAGTGCTAGGTGTTGTTATGTTCATATTGTCACATTGTAAACATTTCCAGGCCCCATAGCGAGAGTCGTTTCCAAGTCTGTCGTACATGCTATCAGAGACATTTTGGCAGTCTGCACGATACCACTGAAAACAAAACTCACATTCCACACCTTTGCAAGCCCATGTTACTGGATGCTCGCAACTGCCACAAGGAAATACAGTGGAGTTGTTACCTACAACTTCTGGTATGAGGGTAGGTCCAGGATTTGTTTCAATGTCTGTGGCCAGAATTAGTAGTAGTGTGCTCAGGAAAAGGACAGTCTTGTAGGAGCATTTATGCATGCTTTTAGGCCTTAATAGCTGCTTGAGTTTAGTTGAGCAACATACCAGTAATAGTTTGTTTACCTGGCATTGTGATTTGACGTTCCTGAGCCCGTTGAATCTAAGGCTACCTGATCTGTCACAGTCTGTAAGTTTCACAAAACCAATCACAACACTAGTGAACAGTAGTGGATATAAGAACATGACTATGGCATTATTCTTTTAATTAATAAGGGGGTAATATTACCTGTAGGATCTTTCGAAATTTTCACCGGAAGTAGTATTTCTAAAACCGGAAGTTGGTGAAAAAGTAGTGACCTTGGCCTTCAAACATATGATTGCCGATGGAAAAGTGATTTCTGCTGTTTATCAAATTTATTTGATGCAAAACATGAATGGTAAGATATACCTGCAAGGAATTTATAAAGAATTGGGTTGGTCTCACCTAAAATACTTTCGGAAATGAGTAGAAATAAAAGATTTCAAGAGGAGAGATTTTAGACGTCAGTCATTGACATATGCGCGCGCATGGTTTTGATGGTAGGAGCCACCACAAAAATGGCGGCCAAATAGCGTCGACTTAACCCATATTTTGAGGTAAATATATAACATCGAGACTCGTTTATTTATGGACACCCCGGCCAGCACGCAATGGCTTCTCCACTGAATCTTTTGGTACCCTTCTTTCCACGATTGATCCCGTAGTTTCCTCAAACACTTCGATATTGTTCCGTAAATAACAAAACACTAGCGGGGTAGACCTCACGATAATGACGATTTTGACCATATTATGACCATATCTCCTTTATATCATCCGTATTTCAAGCGATTCCAATGTGCGAACATTTCGCAAACATTTTCCAACACAATTACCACCAGAATATCATGAATTTTGGTTTACTGAAAAAAACACAGTCAATTTGCATGAAAGATAGGATCCACGCTATGGGTTGGACACACGATTGAACCTGATCAGAGCGCATCCATCATCACCCTTGTTACCCAGATAATCCTGAACGGTACGGATAAGCCTGAACAACCCAAACATGGCGGAAGCATGTTAAGTAATTTTCGCACATTTTCACCGTTTGTACCGATTTAGACAGATTTGTCAACGTTCTGGTGCTACATGAAGATAAATTAGTAGGTTGTTTTCATGAAAGTGCAACTATTTTACTGTAGTATTGTAAATATGAAGCACAATATGTTAAACAGTTTCAAGAATCAATGCTTTATTTTTTGGAAAGCGAATTACACATATTTCTAGTTACTTGTTTTGACTGAAATTAAATGTTTATAAGGCTGTCTCTTCTCACTATCTGACTTAATTCATAGAAAGTTGTTTGCACTTGTGGTTTTTACTTGAGAACTATTTGTAGTGACACAGGTATGAAAAATGGATAATTTACATAATGGTCATGGATAAATCACTGAATTGGTTCTATTTTAAAGTGGATAAATCACTGAATTGATTCTATTTCAAACTATGCACCAAGCACTATTGCTGTGTGGTTGAAAAACATGATGAGTAGTACATATTAATAACTTGTATACTGGTTTCACAAACATAGCTTATTATTTGCATACTCACATAAAATGCACGCACTTGCATAATTGTAAATAATAAATAAGCTTACGAATAAATTGGCATTTTATGTTGCAACTCTGAATAATAGACAGACAGATTTTGAAACCTCAGACACTGTTTCTATCGAGGACAGACAAACTAGTTTAAGTTAAATGATAAATATGTGACCGAAAACTCCAGACATATTCAACAAAGAACGGATGCCTGGACGAGACTCAGAGAAGATACATTAGTGACAGGAAGTACCTGCAACAAGGCACTTGGTTTAGGCAAACTGAAAGAGCAGCAATCTCATTATGACCAGGTAATCCTAAAGAAAGACATACCTTTAATATTTGAAGAGATTGAAGAGAGAATGAAATATGGAACAAAAAATGAAGAAATGCCATCGCAACTGTTTGTGCTAAAGTTATTCCTTCCTTGTTTCCAAACATGAACATGTACGAAGAAGGTTGCGTTACCACCAGGTATAAAGATTTGGAGAGATTTATGGTTGTGAGTCCAGATGGATCATTGAAACATAACGCTGAATCAAGGATGACTATTTCATACGAAAACAAATGTAAATTCCCAACTCCATATTCTCCCCACGTATATTACCTTATACCTAACAAGTATATTCCCCAACTGTTGAGTGAGATAAACGCTTGTAATTGTAACAAATTACTATTCACTTGCTGGTCAGAGGAATCAATGACACTATTTGAAGTACAGAACGACACAACCCTATGGAAGAAATGTTGGGATGAACTCACTACTGTATATGCTAGTGAAAACAGGAGTAGACCAAAACATTTTTCCCAAAATAAGAAAGCGTTGCAAGAAGATATTAAAACTTTTCCAAACTCGCATACGAAGCTGAATGGTGAGTTTCCGTCAGCGTCAGCAAAGATAGCAATCACAAGTGGGACACACTCATCGACTGAAGATAGGGTGATTCCATATGTTGTAACTGGAAAGCGTTTAAGACAAGGAAAACAAACAGAACTTAAAAAAGAGAATATATTCAAACATATTAACTTAAACATTTTCTGACTGATCACCATTTCATTTTATTCTGTATTTTGATTATTTTTACTTTAATACATAATTACAGTTTTAATGAGTTATATTCAGGAACATGTGGCATTGACTGGGTGTTTGTGTCTTACTTTGGGTAGGCTTATAAACTTGTTGCCAAAATTCATGAGCTGATTTCGCCTGTGTTTACTCATTTGGTGCATGGAATACCACATTAGAAAGATTTCAGTCGACAATTCGGGTAATTATCCGATACCATTCCGGAGATTATCCATATATTTTCCAGTCCTATTCAGATTATTATCCATAAAATGCTAAGCATGTTTACATTAATGTTTTTGAGCGTTAATTGGTCCAAAACAAAAACTTGTCTTTATGTCAAAAGCGAAGTTTATACAATAGCCGATGCTTCTGAAATTGTTTTCAATGCATAAAGCCTATAAAATGAGTTCGGCAACGCTTTAAAACACAAAAACCATTTACAAACGCAAAATGTACATATTCTTTAAGGCATTTCATTGTGAAAATGATTACTTCGATACGAATTGTTTATTGCAATTGGTATAGTTATGTTATACATTACATCTTTTATATGACAATAAACAATGGGGGTTGTTTATATAGAAAATATTGCAAAAGCAATGTTCTAACCACTTTTTTCATGTCCGCCATGTTTGGTTCGTTCAGGCTTATCCGTACCGTTCAGGATTATCAGGGTAACAAGGGTGATCATTGCGGTCGGTAGTTTTCTACGGTTCTATCGATCGGAATATGCGGAACGGACACATAATGTTCATTTATACAAGTGTGCTATTAGTCGACAGCTTTCTACGCTTCTATCGATCGCATGGAACGCTTACCGATCAGTTCACTTAGTTGACTGTAACCAGTGTTGGGCGGTAAATACCGGGGCGGTATTTACCAGGCGGGAAATACCGGGAAATACCATCCTGTCCAATACTCCCAAAGTGTCCAATACCGGGAAATTTGTGTGTACTGGTTTACTTAAATGACTATTATGCATTTGAACTCACAGGGTTTCACATGCAGTTCTCTACTATTCAGTTCTATATCATTCCATAGATCCTCAATTTATTTGAGAGTATGATCTTCAAGTGGTCAATTCATTTTCAAAGTGGTCAAATGAACTGGTCGATTCAATTTCAATGTGGAAAATACTGGTCGATTCACTCAATTGAATGATCAATTGAGAACTTTCTGTGTACTGGCTAATTTAAATGCCTATTAAGCATTTGAACTCTCAGGTTTTCACATGCAGTTCTCTATTATTCAGTTCTATATCATTCCATAGATCCTCAATTTATTTGAGAGTATGATCTACAAGTGGTCAATTCATTTTCAAAGTGGTCAAATGGATTGGTTGATTCAATTTCAATATGAAAACAATACATGAAACACAATCATTTTTCTGTCTCTAAGTTTTAATTTAAACATATTGATCAAATAACTTGTTACAAGCTCAATTAAAATATTTAGTAATATACTCATTTCAATCATGAAAGTTAACTTTAGTTATAATGTTAAATACTAGAAAGTGCTGTTATAAATATTGAGGATCATTTAGGCTTGTATAAATTTGCAAATTTGAATAAAGCAAATGTATTAGATCATGTCAACTAAGTGTGAAACTAACAACTAACAGATTATGCAATATTATGTCATTTTCCTGCAATTAACAAAGGATTAGCCAGGGGGAGTGTTAACACCACTGGAGATAACCCAGCAATACAAAATAAAGATGTTGTATGGATGATTTTCTACACTATTATAAAGTGCATGAGTTTCAAGTGTTGCATTAAACTATAATTTAAATACCTGAGAACTTATATGAAAAAAATAGAGATTAAAATCAATAATAACAGAAAATATATTAAGTATGTTATCAGTGATAAGTTGATAACCTTTACAAATGTATGTACATACTATAGTGTGTTAAATGGAAGCATAATTTCATATGACCAAATCAATCGACCACTTGTATTGTCCAATTGACCAGTATTTCCCGGTATTTCCCAGTATTTCCCAGTATTTCCCAGTATTTACCGGTATTTCCCAGTATATCCCGGTATTTCCCGCCGTCCTGTCCGTTACTCAATCGACCGTCCGTTATGCCAACACTGACTGTAACCGTGACATGACGACCTACTCGATCTGTACTAATTCATCTACGAACATGTCAGCTTATAATTAATATATCTAGTTAGGTATTACACGAAGAAGGTCATAACGATGCGGACTAGACAAATAGCATGAACATTAATATGTGGAATTGAACAGCTAGTCCAGTCGTCATTCATCGTTTGAGATATATCAATGTTTGCTGTGAGATATTTGGTAATATTTTATCATAATTGAAATATTATATTATATATTTATGGTACCATTATTTTAACCAAATAGTCTTTGCATTGCCACTGGACGGCTAAAAGTGAGAATATGGGATGTTATAATCCTGTAATGGTGGAATGTTGTGGAAAGCTGCTTCCAGCTGTGCAATGTAGTTTGCTATAACGCCTTAAATTCAGTATTTTCTCTTTTAGCAACTTTTACCACTCGGAATCCCGGATTTAAAGAGTCTGTTACTTTTCAACCAATTAGAACTCATGATAGTGACAAGGGGCGACACAATTTAACATCTGTTAAAGCCAACGCTTCTTTGCGACAGTTTTTAAACAATATTGGCAGAAATAAAATGTAGATAAAATATTTATATATTTATAAGACCTGACGCCCACTAGGACCCCGAATGGTTCTCGAAGCAGAAATTCACCATATCGAGATGGTTCGGCATGCCATCAAGATGTTATGGAATCCTTCCGTATAATTCCGCAATGCCTCTGGTACCCTTCGTGACGGAAACTCTGGGTTTAAAAGTTTTTTAAAAAATTGACGTCGAAGGTCTTGCTTGGAAGTGCCTCGGGAGAGTTTCAGTAAACCATCGGCATTCACTCCGCATCTTCGGGACGCCTTTCGTATTCATTAGCCATCCCGAATGGTTCTAGATGGAAAGTCGAATCGATGCCGAACGCTTCCCGAAAACGGCGAAGTGATGAGATTAACACACGGAAACTATGCCGATCATGTTATGAACTTGACTGTGTGGTGCATTGGTACAGTAGTTATCGCTTTCAACCGACTATTTTTTATTTCCAGTGTAAGTTCAAAATACCAGAATGGGAATCGAACCGATTCAGTCAGTTCTGAAGAACTCGTATTCATAGTAGCTTAGCCAACTGCGATATGCGCACTACATGATAAAACCATTTCTAAATGTATGTTTTATGGGTAAATACACCCCTATATCCTGGATTAATCCAATGTTAAAAGTATATTTACGCTCGAGTGATTGTGGTTTGTATCTATAGTAAAACTAACTTGTGAATTTGCGTAAGGTAGATATATAAGCGTAAATTTACGCGACACTATCCCAGTTGTATATCCCGAATGACAGCTGAAGTGATGCCGTCAGTTTGCCTCTAGGTCGACCTAGACAACCTTTCGGCAACCTATCGGCATCGATTCGTAAACCCTTCCCGCATATCACGCGGTCGGGGGAAACATTCGGGACTAACTCCTGAACTGACGGCATTTAGTCGCGATACGTTCGGCTACTTTGAATATGCTTCGGCAGTTATACTGCGTGTACAGGTATACAGCAACCATTCTTACCCGGAACCGCGAATATCGTACTTCCCGAACAAGCACGATGACACGGCTCCGCATATAGTTATTGATACATGATCCCGAATGGTTCCCGAAACGAGCACATTGTAACCGGCATCCCTTCCGCGTAGCATCGGGGTCTAGTGGACCGCAGGTCTAACCGCAACCCGGCTTTCTGCACGATCGGATCTACCATTCGGCTATTTCCGATAGGCTATGGCATGCATACTGCATGTATACCAAAACAATACAATTTATATACCGAACCGCGAATACTTGCCTTATAACCACGATGACAAAGCTCCGCCCATTTTTATTAATAAATGATCCCGAATGTTTTCCGAAACGAGCAGTCTGTAACCGGCATCCCTTCCGCGTAGCATCGGGGTCTAGTGGACCGCAGGTCTAACCGCAACCCGGCTTTCCGCACGATCGGATCTACCATTCGGCTATTTCCGATAGGCTATGGCATGCATACTGCGTGTATACCACAACAATACAATTTGTATACCGAACCGCGAATACTTGCCTAATAACCACGATGACAAAGCTCCGCCCATTTTTATTAATAAATGATCCCGAATGTTTTCCGGAACGAGCAGTCTGTAATCGGCATCCCTTTCGCATAGCATCGGGGTCTAAGTGGACGGCAGGTCTAAAACATTATTACATCTACACTTCAATTCTGTCTGAATATATTCATACTGTACATATATTATAACCTAATGGAAACAACTTAGCCTTCAATTCACCCGTGGAATAGTATACTAGATTACCACATCCAATATACTATATAGTGCAATAGGATACCGGCGATTATCGGTACCGGAGGATAACGGTATTTAACTTTTAGTTACACGTATATACCCGCATAAATTGGTCGTCAATATATGCGTCCTCGATTTATAATGGAAATGTACGAACTGTGCTCGGAACGAACCGTCGATTTCAGATTGTGAACGACGGGGTATTTTGTTTACCACACAAACTACTAAATTGGCGACTTGCGGAGATGATTATTCTAAGGATGAAAGTAAAAACAGATCAAATATGGATGCTGATTCTATGCCATTTAGGGAGCTTTATAACCTGTCAATTTTCATAGTCTTATTAGGTAGTAATTTAAAATATTGCTGTTTCTGAAACTTTGTGGGACTTTAAGCTAAGGTGCGACTTTTTCAACGCATTGCTCTGAAATAAGTGAAAGAAAACAATCAACGTGATGACCTATTACACAGAATATTAGACAATATGTGTTAAAATATAACCGATTCATATACGATTAACCGGAGAGTCAAGCTATTTCACATGGGCTTATTAACACCAAACAGTACTATCATTAGAAGCATATTTCTGCAACACATTGATCGACACACATACACGAATTACGTGTATTGTTTATGCATCAACATTATTTGTTTAAAAAAATAGCTGTCAGACTAACATACCCCGTCGACAAAGGACCACATTACAGTTGTATTTGCAAAATCAATCCATCACTTATTATTTCTAAATGTCAAGGTTGTTCATAGGAGAAGTTTTAGGAAACTCTAGCAACAACAGTTACAGTAGGTCGAGGTGTGTTCATTAGAATTCGTCTTTCGAACAGACTGACTGAAGGACAGACAGTATATACCCTACAACTGTGTTGTGCGAGCTTATAAAATTATAAACAAAATCTGCCAGGAAACATACTAATTACATATATGCACTTGTACATGGACCGTATGTACTGATATACTGATTCCGCATATTTCGATCGATAGAACCGTAGAAAACTGCCGACCGCATTGATGAATGTGCACTGCCAAGGTTCAATCGTGCGTCTTACCCTTAGCGTGGATCCTATCTTTCATGCAAATTGACTGTTTTATTTTTCAGAAATCCAAAATATATGATACTCTGGTTGTAATTTTGTTGGAAAATGTTGGCGAAATGTTCGCACTTTGTAATCGCATGAAATACGGATGATATAAAGGAGATAATAAAAATTATGGTCATAATATGGTCAAAAATCGTCATTATCGTGAGGTCTACCCCGCTAGTGTTTTGTTATTTACGGAACAATATCGAAGTGTTTGAGGAAACTACGGGATCAATCGTGGAAATTAGGAGAAGCCATTGCGTGCTGGCCGGGGTGTCCATAAATAAACGAGTCTCGATGTTATATATTTACCTCAAAATATGGGTTAAGTCGACGCTATTTGGCCGCCATTTTTGTGGTGGCTCCTACCATCGAAACCACGTGATTCCCCACCGTGTTTAAAGAAAGGCCGTTTAAAAATTTGAGTGTCGCCTATTGTGTTGGTCCAAAGAAAGCGCTGGGCGAATTCAGAATGATTCATCACTTGTCATATCCACCGGGCAATTGTGTAAATGACTATATTGAGGCTTTGTGTTCCGTACAGTATACAAAGTTTGACTAAGCAGTAGAAATGGTACAAGCCTTGGGAAAAGGAACACTGCTTTTTAAGGTGGATATTAAGAGTGCATTTCGTTTATTACCTATGCACCCGGCTGACTTCAAATAATTGGGGTTTATGTTCGATGCGAAATACAACTATGATAAATGCCTTCCTTTTGGATGTAGCATATCTTGTAATCTATTTGAAAAGTTTTCAACATTTCTTGAGTTCATTGTAAGGAGGCAGGCGCAGTTAGACAACCTTCTACACTATTTAGATGCTTTTTTGGGAGGTGGTCGTGCTAATACAAATAAATGTAACATTTAATGAACATATTTATAAGTTCAATGGAAATATTGAATGTTCCTTTAGCATCTGAAAAGACCAAAGGTCCAACAGAAATACTTTGTAGCTAGACTCTAAAGAAATGTTAGTTTGAATACCCATGGATAAAGTTAAGGAAATGATCATTAAAATCGAACAGATGTTGTCAAGAGTCGCACTTCGTGAGATGCACTCGGTTATAGGGTTACTTAATTTTGCCTGTCGAGCTATCGTACCAGGTCGTCCATTCTGACGACGTCTGATTAATGCTATACGTGGTTTATCAAAACCTCACCATCTGAGAGTGTCTGTTGCGATCAAGGCAGATCTCCATAAGTGGCTTTCATTTTTAAGTAATTTCAATGGGATGTCTGTCTTTTATAATAGTGTTAGTTGCACAAATGTACAATTAGATTTGTTCTCAGACAGTGCAGGGGGGGGGGGGGCAGAATTTGGTTTTTGTATATACTTTAAAGGACAATCAGGAAATGGCCACTGGAGTGGATAGGTTCGGGAAATAGATATAACTTTGCGAGAAATTTTCCCTATTTTTGTGGCTCTTAAAAACACTGCGGTATAACGTACACCGGATATTGCTAGCAAGATGAGCAATATTATCAATTCTAGTGTTGACAAGGGTAAGTTCAGAGATGCATTTCAGTTTTTCTGAGTGTGTTTAATGTACATTTATACAAAACTATCTCCTCCATAAATTTTCCTAGCCTGTGCAACCGGTAAATTGCCAGGAATTTCTTAAAAGGGTGACTAAATGACCAAACTCCTATCGTTACTCACGTAGAAAGTAAGCTCGATCTGTCGAAATTAGATGTTTTTGTTTATATTTTTCGTTAAAATACTCAACTTGAATCGAGCAAATTGTCATTCTTGTTACAAAGATTATATGGCAAATGCAGTATCTGAAACTAATTGAAAATGACGGTGCATTGCGAGAATAAATACAGGTGTTAGTGTACAGAGTATTGCTATATAGTTGCTCTCTGGTGTACGGAGTATTGCTGTATCGTGTACAGATTATTGCCTTTACTTGCAGTGACTCAAATTGAATAAATACAAGGTATAATCAGCGTTATCTTGTAAAAATAACTTATATTATATAGATCTGTGCCTATTTAGTTTGGATTGCATGTACTACATGAAGCAATTAATGTAACAAGCTGATCCTTGATCCAAGTCCTCCCTGAATTGTATGGGAAACTGCTATTAGTAACTGTTCATTTCACATACAGTAAAGGGTCATAGCTGAGCAATTGCATTAGACAAACACAAAACTACTACAATGTCCAATAATTTGAATTAGCAACGTTGAATGTAAGTCATAGCAAAGGAACTTCATTTTGCAGCATCTGAAATAGTTGAGTGATTATTAAACGAGACTATTGCCAAGCAATGAAAGTCCCCTACCGGTAGCCAATTGAAAAATTTAAGTATGAAAATTAATAAAGGGGAATAAACCAAACATTAAGCAAGGGAGAGTGATGGTTTTTGTGCACTGCACTTCTCCTCATTGATATCTATCCTCATGTGAAGTTTCAAAATCATATCTCTTTAGGTAATGGAGTTATGCTCCGGACAGAAATTATGTATGAAAATTAACAAAGATGGACTGACGACAGACTGACGGACGGACGGACGCCCCCACGATCGCTACCTTAGGTGGTCATTTCTTTGTTTAAGATCAAAGGAACGACCACTTAAAGGACAAAAGAATTAAGTGGTCACGGAATGAATTGAATAGATTTCTATTGTGTTAGGCCACACCTCCGACCACCTAAGGTAGCTTTCGTGTGTGCGGACAGACTGACGGAGCGCAAACCATAAGTTTCTCCGGTTTCACCGGTAGGGGACTAATAAACCTTGATGTGTATATATGGATCTGAATGCCCTTATTTCCCATTTGACCATGAGCATGACTCTCAAATAATTGCTTATATCCAAGATAATTATCACATTTTTACTACTCACAAGAATACTTTATGCATAAAATTCAGCATTCTATATTGTTGATCGCATTCATCTGCCTGACGGTTGAAATATTTTATCATAATCATTTAAGAATATTCTTATTATAATGTATAACCCAAAAGACATGACCTTATTGGTAAGCTGACGTAATAATACGATAAAACTGTCCATTTACATACTTTATTTACTCATTTTATTAAGCCATACTCTCCGTACACTAACGTTGAGCTTATGGGCAATACTCTGTACACTAAACAGCAATACTCTGTACACGCACGCGCGTCTGTTTTGGGGTGCATCTTAGTTGTTTTCGAACAATATTTATGAAATTTGGTCACAACATTTTGGGGTTCAATATAAACAAAATGGCCAGTTCAAAAAATCTACAATTTGGTTGTACAGCCATTCCAGAAGCTTGTAAAGAACTGCTGGCAATATTTGCGAGTGAGTAACGGCATAATCACACCGTTCAACCCGATACATAGAAAACAGTTGTCACTTAGAAGACAGTTGTCAGTGTTTATGTACGCAAAACTCGCGGAAGTAAGTATTGCTTGTTTTTATATTCCTTTTGCAGGGTCTGAACATAACAAAGTGTGTTCATTTATTCGCAGTTAAAAGAGGTATCAGTACACAAAATTCTGAGCAAAACCGAGAATTATTTAGGGGGAAATCATAAAAAAATGTATGCGATTTTTAACAAAAAACGCGTTATTTGAAACTTTGATCCCCAAAAAGGTATTTTTTGACAAATCCTTACCCTTTGACTTATACCATGACGAAATTACATCCATCCCCCGTATATTTGTAGATTTACACACTTTTATTCGTCCTTTTTGCGGAGATATAAGAGTTTAAACATGACATGGTGTCATATTTATGAGAACAATGGAGACAGTTGATGATTAAAAAAGATCACATAGAAATCAGTCGCAAGGTTATAGATGATAACAATTAAGACAGTCTGCACGCAACGTTTTTGGAGTGCAGTGATATTGAAATAATTACGGTATACTTAAGTACCAATGTGTATAACTGGATGTTTATAATGCGCTACCAAACTACCAATGCTTTTTTTTTATAAATCCCATTCACACTCTTCACGCATTCTCAAAATTTGAGCCAACAGCCTGTCACCACTATATTAATGTTTATAAAAACGAATTATCGAGTATGAGAAGTCTTAAATCAATTTCTATCAATAATAATATATAGTTCCTCAAAAATAAATACATATAATATCAGAAATAATGAACTGGAAAATATATACAAGCCCCCAAGTTATGACACCCTACCCAAAATATATACAAATGTAATTTAAATGCTTCTCATAATTAGTAACTAGTCAAAACATCTTAAATGTGTTGTTTATATGTAAGCAAATAAGTTGGAAAATGAACCTATAAATGCGCGAGAGTGCTATGAACTTGTTGCTTTGATATTATTTCGACAGAGTTCGTGTCACCCACAAGAGGTATTTTACGTGACACTGTTTTGTGGATGTGATAGCAACGCTTACGCTTGCGGTGATTTATAAATTATTTGAAACAGTTTGTTTATTGATATAAGCACTATCGATAAATACACACATTTTTTACCAAAATACACGAACAAAAACTATACGTCAGTCTATTTCAAGCCTGTACCTTACCGGGACATTTATGTTGTATTCTTACGTGACAGCCACAACTCGCTTATTTATTAAGGAATGGTCATTTATTCCCTGTAATATGTCTGGCACATGTCGGACTTAACTACATGTATATAGAAAATTTCATCATTTGTAATAGACAATGAATGAAGAAAAAATGCATCTTGGTGCGAAAAAAGTTTTACGTGACTGTATACTTACGTGACGGGGTTTTAAAAAAAACGTGATTACAACGATAAAAATGATAAGGAATATACATGTATCTTATTCTGTGCCATTGTGACACATTTGATGTTTACAGTCAATATATACATGGAAATACCACATAATTAGAATGACATTGAAATTTTACGGTACATATACCACGAATAGTCTATTATTTGCTCATCAACAGAAATGGTCAACCATTGACATATGGGGCATAATAAATATTTATTCTTGAAAGGCATTGCTGTAAATCAATTTATATTCTCGAATTATTCCGATAGTGTATGTCTATTGCTTGGTCAGCATGATCTTGTTCGTCACGTAAAATACAATTTAGTGTCACGTAAAATTTAATTTCAATATTTTGATTTCTTTATGAATCTGCGTTTGATTTTTTACATTTGATGACTTATAACATGGTTTTAGAGTGTATTACCTTTAAACAACTAGTATTTGTGCAATCTACATGTAAATCAAGCTAACTATTTGACATTTGATATTAGAAGAGTAGAAATGTGTATATTTTTTAGTCTGTGCAGTTACATAAAGTGTACTAAATTACTGCAATTATTGATTTTGATGAGAAGCAATGCTATCTGTTACATTTATCAAATATAAATTAAGTTATTAGCTTTCACAACTTGGCAAAAAAGCGTATTATGACAGCAATGATGTGATTGATAACCGTATAACTTTCGTCACGTAAAATAAAAATAAAAATCCAGAGTTATTTGAACCAATATGACAATTGATTATTGGCACGCTGGCAATGCTTTATTTAATATTTGCTCAAGTTTTTATCACTATATAATATTTTCTTTCATTTGATTTGAATAAAAACGAAATATTCACTGTACAATTTGGAAGAGCTCGTGTCTCGTTGGAAACAAATGATTTTTTTTCAAATTTCCAGTCGACTGCACATGACTTTCATGGAAGCACAACAGAAAAATAACCATAATTAGTTACTGGATGATATATTTCAGAAATAATGTGTGATAAAACTGAGTTATGTGTACACAAGTTTTGCTTCCAGAATAAAGGCTTGACGTTTGTTAATTGTTGTTGAAAAATATGTTTCAAGACTGGTATTTTACATGACAGTATATTGATGTTCAATGGTGAAGCTATAAACCATGCTTAGCATTTTAAGCTGTAAGTTTAACAGATAAATCGTTCTTAGATGCTTAAACAACCTTTAGTTAGCATTAGTTTTGTTCCAAATTAGTCTTTCATGCTATTTCACCCATACAATAGTACTTTACGTGACAATATTTCATTCCACACGTAATCTTATCCCTATAATCACTATATGCATTGGTTTGTTTTGTTTTTTGTAAATTGTTTACCAAAAGCTGTAATAACATGAGGTCAGAATTGTCTCTACTGCACAACTTGTAGCATTTTATTATTGTATTTAGTGATAAGTTGCTTTTGTATTTTAGGTGACGAACACGTCAGTACAAAGCATGTATCAACATATGTATATTTAGCCGGGTTTTATTTAGATGCATCTCCCAAATGATAAAGTAGTGTCATAGGTTCCAAGTCAGATTGGTGAAAGTAACATTAATACCCACACACTTTTCTCCTACTTATTCAAAAAGGATTAAGATACATGAAAGTAAAATATAGTATAAACGAAATAGCATGTTATGATGTACATACCGGTTTCATAAATGTATTGATAGTATATTGTTTTCGAAGAGTTGGTATGTGTAAATATGTAGTACTGGAATTAAAAAAAATAACACAACCATTAATTAACTTCTTTGTTGTGTTCTCTAGGGTAATACGTATGCTGTACATGCTATCATAACGTAAAATACACAGGCGAAAACACAGGCTTCTTTCCAACAGCGACATAGAAAAACACGCAATCCTGTTCATGGTGCCATGTATGAAAAATGGTCCTAAAGGGGTTCGACGTTCATGTCCGATAGACGTTTTTAAAAAATATATTTAAAGGTCAAATTTACATACGCTTCTACATAGATTTAAAAATGTCCGAATCATGACAAATCGTTGTCAATCGGAGAGGATATTTGTGAACGTGGAAAAAACGTGACGGAATTGCGTTGGTCAGGAAGCTCCCCGACCTTACCACGTTTATTTTAAACATGTTCAAAACAAGCATATATATTGCGTCCCGATTCATACTTTGAGTCAGGTCTGTGATGATGAACTTGGTCAGTAAGAGTGTGAATGGGATTTATAAAAAAAATCATTGGTAGTTTGGTAGCGCATTATAAAAATCCAGTTATACACATTGGCACTTAAGTATACCGTAAGTATTTCAATGTTATTGCGCTCCAAAACCGTTGCGTTCAAACTGTCTTCATTGTTATCATCTATACCCTTGCGACTGATTTCTATGTGATCTTTTATAATCATCAACTGTCTCCATTGTTCTCAAAAATATGACACCATGTCAAGTTTAAATTCTTATATCTCCGCGAAAAGGACGAATAAAAGTGTGTAAATCTGCATATAGACGGGGGATGGATGTAATTTCGTCATGGTATAAGTCAAAGGGTAAGAATTTGTCAAAAATACCTTTTGGGGGATCAAAGTTTCAAATAACGCGTTTTTTTTGTTAAAAATCGCATACATTTTTCATGATTCCTCCCTAAATAATTCACGGTTTTGCTCAGAATTTTATGCACAGATACCTCTTTTAACTGCGAATAAATGAACACACTTTGTTATGTTCAGACCCTGCAAAAGGAATATAAAAACAGGCAATACTTACTTCCGCGCGTTTTGCGTACATAAACACTGGTCTTCTAAGTACCAACATTGCAGAATATCGCGTTAGACTTATATAACTCTAACGCGATATTCTGCAATGTCAATATAAACAGAAATCACTGATCATAACATCGATTTAGGGAGAGCGGAAGTTTATTTTACCTGCTCACTTCTATTCACCAAGTAAATTAAAATAACGGTAAAGCTTGGCAACATTGACATGAGCCTGACCGATTAGCATAATTTAACAGTCGATATATTGTCGACCTTTACAACACCGAGTGTATGTTTTAATAATCGGGGAGTATCACGGAGACGCTCGAGATGTAATACAAACACAAATCTGAAATGCCGATATTGCACGATTTGCTTGCGGAAATTGATATATTCAAACCTTGTAATATATTTTTGCATAAAGGTCAGGCTCAAGTCAAAATAGACAAGCTATACACATTGAAAAGAAAATCCCTTTTCCAATATCCTTATGTTGTCGTACCAGCTTTGCCTGTTTACTTTAAGTGGCACAGGTCCCAATACCGCGTGAGAGTTATATGAGATTATGCTTTAACTGTGATAATAGAGCGGTTGTTGACATAATCAATTCCATGACATCAAAGAATAATAGGGTCATGGTTGTCTTAAGGTTAATTACTCTCATTGGCCTGCAAGACAAAGTGGTTGTGAAGGCTCAACATGTGCGAGGCAAGGATAATGGGATAATGTGATGCTTTATCGAGGTTTCGAATGTTGGCGCCAGATACAGACAGAGACCCTCAGCTAATACCGAACGAAGTCTGGGACATATTCAAGGTGTAGCGCATGATCTAGTGGTAGGTGGCATTTCACAAAATACTAAGCAAGCCTATCAAACAGCATTGAGAAGTTTCCAAAGATTTCGGGTGGTAAAGAAATTGTCTTTTTCTTGGCCAGATTCAAGGGATCACGAGGTTCTTTTTGTCGCAGCCTGCTTTGATAGGGGCCTCGCAGCAGCTTCCATTATAGCACACACTTAAACGAATTTCTAATTGGCCACATAATATCATATTATGCGATATATTCAATCAATATTTCTAAAAATGTGGTTATTTTCATTCCATGCACTTATCTATCGATTTCAAGAAATAAATTACGCATGCATGTATAAAATCATCCATGCGGAACAGTTAGTACAAAATGCCTTACGTGCACGTGGTTCACGTGCCCGACATGTTTGATTTTTGAAATTAGTCAAAATGTATTCTGTCGATTGGCTTATTGAAAAGCTTTGATACTGGCGAGAATAAGTTATATATGGGGTGCGCCGAGGCCGTTAGAATGACGAATACCAGTACCAAAAATCCAGACATGTACGTCAAAACGTCATTTGAAAAAGCGATATTTATAATAACGTGAGGTTGAGCTCGAATTACTGCGAGAAACATATTTTCTATCAATAAAATTGGACAGTATCGGTGTTTCGATTATTTGTATTCTTTTTAAAAACTAATTTGTAAAAACACGTGGCCAATCAGAAATTCGTTCAATGTATGCATGTCGCGTTCCACACGGCTCATTCTCACAAATGATAGTATTTTTAAAAAAAAAGTCAATCAACAAAGAACAAATTCATACCAAATACAATACTATTCCAAGCTGTGCACGAGGCCAACGTGCAAAAAAGCAATTTCGCACCAACCGTTACGCATGGATGATTTTGTACATGAATACGCCATTTCTTTCCGGAAATCGATAGATTAGTGCGTAGAATTAACAAATAGCGCAGCCTAACATTTATTGATATAATATAACAGATGATATACTAATTTTTAGGGTGGCCAATTAGAAATTCGTTTAAGTGTATACCTCTGGTTTAAGTTTTTATCATAAAGTTAATGGGTGGCTAGATCCCTTTCAACTTTTTGTCATAAAAAAAGATGCTCGATGGATGTAAGAGAGTCAGACCCAGCAGAGACCGAAGGTACCCAATTACTCATAATATTTTATGTCAAATTTTGCCTAAACTGGACCTGGTTTGCTATTCCACATAAATTTGAAACTTTGCTATTTAAAGCATCTTTTCAATTGGCATATTATGGTCTGCTAAGAATCAGCGAAGTTCTGGCTTTGGTTGTCTCTGACATATCGATAATCGCGCAATATTGCGTTGCAAATTACAATCAGAAAATCAAAAACAAGTTGTAAACCAATTACAATGAGAATTCCAAAAATGGAGGAAGCTGCTGCTTGTCCTGTTAGAGCATTGCAATTATATTTAATTAAGTTCCCATCCTAAACACGTTGGCACCTTGTTTATGCATTCTAATGGTGCAAATTTAACTAGGGCTCAGTTTAATATTTCTCAAAAATTACTAAACCTATAAGTATGAACTTTTGCACGAATAAATAAAATATATCTACCTAATACACATTGAAATTTCAGCAACATCAGAATTCAGTTAAAAAACTTTTGTTCATAAGTTCTATGTAACATATTTGTAGTTTTGTATGAAAAATCAAGTTAGAAGACTTGATACTTGCAACAGCCAATTTTACGGTCACGTGATACGCTGAACGGAATATTTACGTATTTGCAACCTACTTAATTTAACACGTGCGAGGCCCGTCTGTGAATATGACGAAGTATAAGTCTAACGCGGTATTCTGCAATGTCAATATAAACAGAAATCACTGATCATTACATCGATTTAGGGAGAGCGGAAGTTTATTTTACCTGCTCACTCTATTCACCAAGTAAATTAAAATAACGGTAAAGCTTGGCCATATTGACATGAGCCTGACCGATTAGCATAATTTAACAGTCGATATATTGTCTACCTTTACAACACCGAGTGTATGTTTTCATAATCGGGGAGTATCACGGAGACGCTCGAGATCTAATACAAATCTGAAATACCGATATTACACGATTTGCTTGCGGAAATTGATATATTCAAACCTTGTAATATATTCTTGCATAAAAAGCAGGATCAGGTAAAAAAAGCCAAGCTATACACATTGAAAAGATAATCCCTTTTCCAATATCCTTATGTTGTCATACCTGCTTTGCCTGTTTACTTTAAGTGACACAGGTCCCAATACCGCGTTAGAGTTATACATGTTATTGCTGTACATTGTTTATAGGCGACATACATAAATAAACCGAATAACAAGGACCCCATAAGTCTTGTCTTTATAACAGCAATCTCAATCCTGCAGAACACGGATTGTAACGGTTAAATAATTGATAGTAGATCATCAATGGAATACCAGATTACCTCCCAGCGTTAAACTGTAAATACGCATGTAATTTCAATATGTAATAAAGAATAAATGTCTTAAAATTGGTGACTAAAAATTATGAAATTCAGAATGTGATTAGGTAGGAAGTTATTGTAGTTCTGTGGGTTTTTTACCAAAATTTGTTGAATAGATTTTCAGAAATCTTTAAAAAACACGATTTTTTTCTATCGCAAACTAGCTATAACTGCATCAAATTCTGGTAAAGCGATAGGTAAAATAATCAGTTAAATAATTCAGTTTCAGACGTAAACGCATTATAAGGACGTCGCGTCACAAGTTGGAGCTATTTTGTGTAACGTCAAAAACGCCGTTATTTTAGCTAAATATGACGGACACATCCTACATGACATAAGGCGTACAATTGACAGAATAACTAAATCATGGGCGTACAACATCCATAAACACATACATTGTGTAACTATGTGTAAAGGGGGTATATTCAGCAACGTTAGGAATTACAGAACTTAGATTTAGGCAAAATAACTTGTAATTAACGATATTGCTGTAATGTGTACATTTATCCATTTGCTCTTTGTACAGTTTAGACATGCTTGGCGGAACCCCAATGAACACAAAATGCAAAATAAAAATCCCTTTATGAATAAAGTACTGTATACATTTCCGAGTATATAAAAAAACATTTTCAAACCATTTTTTAAAATTTCAATTTCAATTTTGCATTGAATTATCGAAGCTGCAACATAAACACTAAGATATTTTGACCGTTACTTAGTACGTAATTTTGCTGATGGGACATTTTGTGTCGACATTGAAAAATACTAATAACTTCGCCGTATATTGAACGATTTTGATAAACAATATACTATTCAACAGCGTGGAAAAAACGTATTTTATCATTTCAGTGACGAATAATGTTTTACAGAAATTTTCACGTTCGATCAAATCGAATTTCGTGTTCAATTCAATTTTTAGTTTTAAGCACAGGGTTGGACATTTTAGGTAGACAAAGAAAATTTGAAATAATTTTTGATCTCTTGAATCAAAATCTAAAATGAATACCGTATTTAATAATATATGAAAAACGTATTTTTTATAGGAAATTTCAAAGAGAAATTATTAAAAATAAATCTTGCAGAACAATTTTATCAGTGTAATAACAACTTATTTTCCCGTAATTTTGAAATCTCTACACAACTGTTCCCGCAACACAGAATAAAACTATTTGACTTTATGATGATGTCACGTTCTTTTACGTTTAGGTTTGAAACCACCAAATAGATTTGCTCTATAGCTCAATGTAAATTGGCCATAGTAGGCCCCAATTTTCAACTACTTTTAGTCTATGGCCACCTGGACCACCTATATCATTGTAAAGAGGGGCATTTAAGCTTCAAAATAATGAAATAAAAAAGGGGGGTCATGTATCTTCTAAGAAAGTTTTTGTCCTTCAAACACGGTCTATCCGTTTTTACGCATGTCCGGATTTATGAGTTCTGGGTGTTAGCCTAGTCTACTTTCACTTTGGTATCAAGAACAAAACAGTGGAATAATACAAATATTACAGTTTTACTACACCACATGCATATTTACCAACCATTTAAACTCAATTTCATCATTCAACTCCACATTTGTCAAGAAATATCTCCATTTACAGGCAAACCAAAGTTTTTTTAAGGACTACTTGAGTGTATCACCACTTGGTCCGCGGAGGCATTTAGTGGTTCTTTACCTTAATGACATCAACTTTTTGCGTTTAAGAATCATCTTTCCGCAAAAAATATAGAAATTTTGCGTATGGTTTTTGCTCTCCACACATTTTTCTCAAGCCCCACGAGATTGGATGTTACATCTCTACAGTGATATTTCACCGTGTTCTGGTTATTTCGAACCCTGAAAGTGTGAGATTTTGTAATAAAACTCAAAACATATACATTCAGGTCGATTGTGCTGATTTTCTTCGTTCGATTGATATATAACATATGATATTTATTGAAACAAACATAATTACATTTGCACCATTTGGCAAATAAATTACGCGAAATTGAAAATAGCTCCAACTTGTGACGCGACGTCATCCATGGTATTTAAATTTGAGCGTAAGTTTAAAATGTTCGCAAGTCCTTTGATAAAACAGTGCCCAGGTGTCTATACGCAAAATACACTTTTCTGTGGACCAAAAATTCTGTTTTATTTTATGAGAGTAGGCAAGTGTGTTTTACGAAGACATACCCATTTTCGTTCTAATTGGCATTGTACTTTTTAAGATATTTAAGGTTTGTGGGGGTCCAGCTTAGTCGCTAACACACTTAAACGTTTTTACAGTTAGACTAGCCCAGTCTTCCGTGTTGGCAACAGTTGGGCTAGCCCTGTCTTCCGTGTTGGCATATACTTAACAACTTTTCTAAGTCCTCATTTTCATGTATCCATAACTTTTTTATTATAAACAATAATGTGATAACATTTCTCACATGAAGTTTCTACAACGGAGTCACCGAACTGGTCGTATGTCACGTTGTCCGTCCGTCACAGCATTGACGTGCGTTTTGTTATTTTTTGACGCCACGCGTTCACATATACCTTGAGTGTAGTTCAAATGCCTTCATTGTATAACCAATGACTCACCACGTATAAAAAACAGTTTATAAAAATAATTTAGATATCACAGGTATGCGTCGAATGATGTCAGAAAAATATGAAGTAACGTCAGTACGGTACAGAGTAGCAATTAGTGTCGCCAATCATGACTTATTACCTAAACATCTACGTCTGATATCTTTTAAATGTATACGTGTCTATTTGAGTGTTTAATTCAAGGTAAATGTATAGTTTGCTTGTTGTGTTATACTGATTGAAGAACATTTAGCATTTATTGTGACGTCATGATGTAAATTCGATCTACGCCAAAGACACATGGCAACTTTGAGTTTAGACGGTCAAATTCAATGAGTCTTTTCATACTCGCGTATTTGACTGTCAGTAGAAACATACGACTATATGGTGGTCATCCAAGATAACAAAATAGGTATTTGCGACTTTTACTTTCATGCGGTCTTATGTTATGCGTGTGTCCATTCAATAAATTTAAAATAAAATCGACCTTTTGGTTTACAATTCTGTAAACCTATATCACAAGAAAGTTATAGCCAAATTTAATTGGGCTACATACACGTTTGACAAAGTTATCTAAAAAATCTAAGTGTGGACTTAGAAAAGTTGTTAAGTTTATATGTGTAAATAAGCAGAATCTATGTAATTACATCCCACCTACTTAGTAATGAGTTCAATTACAACACAACTGTTCAAAAGGTGCTTTACATATCCCATAATGTGCATTTACAGCTCGATTTGATCGAGGAAGATACGGAGAGAACGCAGCACAGAACGGATAAAGAGACATTAAATGCAGGGGTGTCTCCGCTCTAATAAAATATAACAACTGACAACTTGCTTCATTTTGCAATAATATATCAGTTATGATTTAAGTTGATTCCAAACTCACAGTTATGTACCAATAGTATACGTATACTTTCAATAACTGATGACATTGTTACAAGATTCACAACAAATGGTAAACCTTTGTTACATAGAAGGTAAACATTTGTTTCATGGAAGGTAAACATTTGTTACATGGAAGGTAATCATTTGCTACATTGAAGGTAAACATTTGCTACATGGAAAGTAAACATTTGCTACATGGAAAGTAAACATTTGCTTCATGGAAGGTAAACATTTGTTAAATGGGAGGTAAACATTTGTTACATGGAAGGTAAACTTTTGCTACATGGAAGGTAAACATTTGCTACATGGAAAGTAAACATTTGCTTCATGGAAGGTAAACATTTGCTAAATGGGAGGTAAACATTTGCTACATGGAAGGTAAACATTTGCTTCATGGAAGGTAAACATTTGTTAAATGGGAGGAAAACATTTGTTACATGGAAGGTAAACATTTGTTGCAAATGAGGACCCTACATTTCCTTGCTGCGTGTCAGCTGTGCTGGTTGTAATATTCTACTTCCTCATTCAAAATAACAAAATCATACATACACTGTTCCCAGCAATTCTTGAGAATCAAACAAATATGGTCAGTATCTGGCAAAGCCAAACATTTACGTAGGTAAAATTCCGTTGTAAAACATATACACTTGGAGGCACTTATAACTGTGCACTTTTCAATTCCTAATGCAATAGAAATGTGGTGTGTATATTCTGTGTTGTGCAGTACTCCGATATTTATGTCCACATGTATGTTTTCACCAAAAACTAGACTTTCAATGAGAAATAGAAACAAACAGGTGCGTGTGACACGCACTCTTAATCTATACAATGATTAAAGACAGTCACATCAGGTATTATGAAACATCGATACTCATCAGATCATCAAGTGTACATTTGCAGATACCGGGACAAAATTTCATTAGTATGCTCTTTTGAACCTAAACAACATGCCATTATTATACATTTCAAACATGTTTTGGCACCTGTACCTCCCTAGTTTTATATGGACTTGCATGGTTTTCTCAGGTCTTCCGGTGACTTTTCTAGTTTTCTTACAGGACGATCGCCCCTTGTAAGATGAAACATCTACTTTCATGTTCATTTAACTACATGCCCGAAAATGCACCTGGTTGTGTGTATATTCTTGTACGCGAGTTTCTGAACTATGTGTCAACATCAATGTAGATAATACAATCAACTACATGTATAACATATACTCTATTAATCAATGTCATTAATAACTTAATCAGTGCGATAAATAACTATAAATAATGAAAAACATTAATTGAGTTACTGTAGCAATGATCTTAAGGGAAAGATACACACCCACGTCATACCAGTATACGACTGTTTCAATTCACTTGTTGATAATTATTTAGGGTATAACAAGTAAGTGAAAGTAAATAAAATGGCTTATTTCAAATAGCTATTTATGGTCTGACTTTTGAATACTGTGTTACGAAAAGTGCTCTACTAGGTTGGATATCTTGCGAGTTTTGCATAAACTGCCTAATTAAGACCCATTATTTAACTTTAAAATATATGTAATGAAGTATTTTGGATTGATTATCCTTTGACATAATATTGCATTTTACAACCCTACGCCCTTTCTTTATTTGTAGGCATTTTTCGACGATCCAACTGGGAAACTTCATGACTTATCACAGACAATTATTTCAACCATATGGGCTTAAGTAAGATGAAACATTTGCAATAATGCAAAGTTTGATTCTAAAAAATTGCTGGGAACAGTGTATGTATGATTTTGTTTTTTTGAATGAGGAAGTAGAATGTTACAACCAGTACAGCTGACACGCAGCAGGGAAATGTAGGGTCCTCACATGCAACAAATGTTTACCTTCCATGTAACAATTGTTTACCTTCCATGTAACAAAGGTTTACCTCCCATTTAACAAATGTTTACCTTCCATGAAGCAAATGTTTACCTTCTATGTAACAAATGATTACCTTCCATGTAACAAATGTTTACCTCCCATTTAACAAATGTTACCTTCCATGAAGGAAATGTTTACCTTCCATGTAACAAATGATTACCTTCCATGAAACAAATGTTTACCTTCCATGTAACAAATGTTTACCCCATGCAACAAATGTTTACCTTCTATATAACAAATATTTACCTTCTATGTAACAAATGTTTACCCCATGTAACAAATGTTTACTCAATGTAACAAATGTTAACCTTCCGTGTAACAAATGTTTACCCTTCATGTAACAAATGTTTACCATTTGTTGTGAATCTTGTAACAATGGCATCAGTTATTGAAGGTATACGTCTACCTTAAACTGAACATGTATAATGAGCTGTAATCAAATATCACAACTGACCTGTAACAAGGATGCCTGTTTTATTCAGTGGACAGACAACTTGTCGGCAGGATTCAGTGAAACATGTCGGCTAGACATATAGTATTGGGAGAGTAGTTTATATGTGCAGTGCTGAATTATTCAGTTCCAGGTACACGTTGTCATCTTTTCATTTTGAAGCCGGGATCATGAAGTTTTTGATCATTATTGCTGTTGTAATGGCGACGCTGTTTTGTGGTATGTATTTTAAACTCCTTGTAACCAGTATTGTCTATGGTATATCATTCACCTATCTTGGCATCAATGTAAAATCTAATCCGAACATGGTCCGATGACGGACCGGCGTATTTAGCGTGGAGCAGCTGTCATGTCACCTGATGACGGACCGGCGTATATAACGTTAAGGAGCTGACATGTCAGCTGATGACCGTCCGGCGTATATAACGTGAAGCAGCTGACATTTCACCTGATGACCGTCTGGCGTATATAACGTGTAGCAGCTGACATGTCACCAGATGCCCGACCCGTGTATATAACATGAAGCAGCTGACATGTCACCTGATGACCGACCGGTGTATATAACATGAAGCAGCTGTCATGTCATCTGATGACCGACCGGTGTATATAACATGAAGCAGCTGACATGTCACCTGATGACCGACCGGTGTATATAACATGAAGCAGCTGACATGTCACCTGATGACCGACCGGTGTATATAACATGAAGCAGCTGACATGTCACCTGATGACCGACCGGTGTATATAACATGAAGCAGCTGTCATGTCATCTGATGACCGACCGGTGTATATAACATGAAGCAGCTGTCATGTCATCTGATGACCGACCGGTGTATATAACATGAAGCAGCTGTCATGTCATCTGATGACCGACCGGTGTATATAACATGAAGCAGCTGTCATGTCACCTGATGACCGACCGGTGTATATAACATGAAGCAGCTGTCATGTCACCTGATGACCGACCGGTGTATATAACATGAAGCAGCTGTCATGTCATCTGATGACCGACTGGCGTATATAACATGAAGCAGCTGTCATGTCACCTGATGACCGACTGGCGTATATAACATGAAGCAGCTGACATGTCACCTGATGACCGACCGGTGTATATAACATGAAGCAGCTGTCATGTCATCTGATGACCGATGACCGCGTATATAACGTGAATCAGCTGGATGACGGACCGGCGTATATAACTTGAATCAGCTGACATGTCACTCGATGACGCACCGGCGTATATAACGTGAATCAGCTGACATGTCACCTGATGACGAACCGGCGTATAGATCGTGAAGCAGCTGTCATGTCACCTGATGACGGACCGGAGTATATAATGTGAATCAGCTGGATGACGGACCGGTGTATATATCGTGAAGCGCAGCTGTCATGTCATCTGATGATGGACTGGCGTATAGATCGTGAAGCAGCTGTCATGTCACCTGATGACGAACCGGTGTATATATCGTGAAGCAGCTGCCATGTCACCTAATGACGAACCGGCGTATAGATCGTGAAGCAGCTGTCATGTCACCTGATGACGAACCGGTGTATATATCGTGAAGCAGCTGTCATGTCACCTGATGACGAACCGGTGTATATATCGTGAAGCAGCTGTCATGTCACCTGATGACGGACCGGTGTATATATCGTGAAGCGCAGCTGACATGTCACCTGATGACGGACCGGCGTATATAATGGGATGCAGCTGTCATGTCACCTGATGACGGACCTGGTGTATATAAAGTGAATCAGATGCCATGTTACCCGACGACGGACCGGTGTATATAACGGGAATCAGCTGTTATGTCACCTGATGACAGACCGACGTATATAACGTGAAGTAGCTGTCATGTCACCTGATGATGGACCGGTGTATATATCGTGAAAACCAGCTGTCATGTCACCTGATGACGGACCGATGTATATATCGTGAATCAGATGTCATGTCACCTGATGACGGACCGGCGTATATAACGTGAAGCAGCTGCCATGTCACCGGCTGACCGACCGATGTATATAACGGGAAGCAGCTGTCATGCCACCTGCTGACTGACCGGTGTATATAACATGAATCAGGTGTCATGTCACCTGATAACGGACCGGCGTATATAACGTGAAGCAGCTGTCATGTCACCTGCTGACCGACCGGTATATATAACGGGAAGCAGCTGTCATGTCACCTGATAACGGACCGGCGTATATAACGGAAAGCAGCTGTCATGTCACCTGATGACGGACCGGCGTATATAACGGGAAGCAGCTGTCATGTCACCTGATGACGGACCGGCGTATTTAGCGTGAAGCAGCTGTCATGTTACGATTGGGAAACTGTAATTTTTAGAAACGCATTTCAGTGTTCCCATCCAATTCGATATACCTGGGAATATATTCACGTGTACCACTTCTATAAACCGGGAGCGTTAAACATCAAGCCGAGAATATCTTCCAAGTACCACTCCTATAAACTCGGAACGTTAAACATCAAGCCGGGAATATCTTTACGTTGACCACTTCTATAAACTCGGAACGTTAAACATGAAGCTGGGAATATCTTCACGTGTACCACTTCTATAAACTGGGAACGTTAAACATCAAGCCGGGAGTATCTTCACGTGTACCACTTCTATAAACTGGGAACGTTAAACATCAAGCCGGGAGTATCTTCACGTGTACCACTTCTATAAACTGGGAACGTTAAACATCAAGCCGGGAATATCTTCACG
This sequence comes from Spisula subtruncata, assembly GCA_963678985.1. Classification (NCBI taxonomy): domain Eukaryota; kingdom Metazoa; phylum Mollusca; class Bivalvia; order Venerida; family Mactridae; genus Spisula; species Spisula subtruncata. Next base: position 26,976,707 of record OY787661.1, read on the forward strand.
TGTTCCACTTCTATAAACTGGGAACGTTAAACATCAAGCCGGGAGTATCTTCACGTGTACCACTTCTATAAACTGGGAACGTTAAACATCAAGCCGGGCATATCTTCACGTGTACCACTTCTATAAATTGGGAACGTTAAACATCAAGCCGGGCATATCTTCACGTGTACCACTTCTATAAACTGGGAACGTTAAACATCAAGCCGGGAATATCTTCACGTTTATCACTTTAATAAACTGGGAACGTTAAACATCAAGCCGGGATTATCTTCACGTTTATCACTTCAATAAACTGGGAATGTTAAACATCAAGCAGTCTGTTCGTTATAGAGCTAATGTTATCCCATAATTCACCCAAATCCTTTGTATTACACAACTGTTTCTTCCCTCAACGTGAGAAGTGATTGGAATATCTGACGGGGGTTATCCACCACGAACTTACCACTCTTTATGAAGATCACAAACAAACGGAACACGAACAAGACACGTTGGACGTAATCATTTATGTTTGCGTTCGGTGATATTTTTGCTTGTCATCATCCAGTCCGTGTAAATGTGTGACCACATTGGACTTTCACCATGAATGTTGTTGTATAGACGTGGTCCTATCTGATTTGTATTAGCGTCCTCTCCGTTCTGTAGCCGGATGAACTGTCTGGTGATGAGCTGGTCATGTTCTGTAAATATACAGTGTATGAACATCCCTTGTACCTGCTGTTTATTATTAGTACTGGATTGCATGTGATATGTGTACACGAGAAATGTGTGTATTCTACAAGTCGTGTAATATCATCCCTTCACGAGAAATGTGTGTATACTACAAGTAGTGTAATATCATCCCCTCACGAATAATGTGTGTACCATCCCCTCACCTCATTGTAATTCATGATTAGGAAATCATACTTTATTTTCTGTGTTTTACAGATGTACAGTGCGGGGAACAAAAGAAACAAGTGAGTCAGTCAGTTCCTAAATAATAAATACTCAGTCAAACAAATGTACATGAATGCTTACATGGTGTCTAAAACGTACATTTACTGCTTCAATACAGTTATCAAATCGCTACGTTCTGCTACCATACAGAACATTTGCTTATCGAAAATATACAGTAGACGACGAGGCATTGCATTAAAAAAGTATACATAACTATCACTGTCTGTCCAGGATATTGATTTTCAATCAAACAATCAATATGACCGCCACACATGGTTGTTTACTGTTAGCATTTATCCATGAACTGATGCCCGTATATACAATTGTTAACAAGTGTCCAAAAACTGATGCCTGTATGTACTACTGTGAACATGTATCCATAAAGTGATGCCTGTAGGTACAATTGTAAACATGGGTCCATAAACTGATGAATGTAGATACAATTGTTAACATGTATCCATAAACTGATGCCTGTAGGTACAATCGTTAACATGAGTCCATAAACTGATGAATGTAGATACAATTGTTAACATGTGTCCATAAACTGATGCCTGTAGGTACAACTGTTAATATTTGTCCATAAACTGGTACATGTAGGTACAATTGTTAACATGTGTCTATTAACTGGTACATATAGGTGCAATTGTTAACATGTGACAATAAATTGGTACATGTAGGTACAATTGTTAACATGAATCCATAAACTGATGCCTGTAGGTACCATTGTAAGCATTTGTGCATAAACTGATGCCTGAAGGTACCATTGTAAGCATTTGTGCATAAACTGATGCCTGTATGTACAATTGTTAACACGTGTCCATAAACTGATGCCTATAGGTACAATTGTTAACACGTGTCCATAAACTGATGCCTATAGGTACAATTGTTAACACGTGTCCATAAACTGATGCCTATAGGTACAATTGTTAACATGTGTCCATAAACTGATGCCTCTAGGTACAATTGTTAACACGTGTCCATAAACTGATGCCTATAGGTACAATTGTTAACACGTGTCCATAAACTGATGCCTATAGGTACAATTGTTAACACGTGTCCATTAACTGATGCCTGTAGGTACTACTGTTAGCATTTGTCCATTAACTGATGCATGTAGGTGCAATTGTTAACAAATGTCCATAAACTGGTACCTGCATGTGCTATTGTTAACATATGTCCATAAACTGATGACTGTATGTACAGTACTACTGTTTACATGATTGTATCCGTAAACTGATGCCTGTAGGTACTACTGTTAATTGTATTGTTTCAGAAATCACGAGATAAAATGATCATGGGAATCGCTCTGGGACTCGGTTTCTTTATCATCCTAGTTACGTTGATTGTGATCGTGTGGTGTGCATGTTGTGGTACCCTGTGTGCAGGACAATCCAATGATCGGATGTCACATGTTGTACAGTATGTATCTAAAGACACTCAACTCAATGCTGAAGATTGATATAAACCTTCTGGTGATTGACGAGAACCTACCGAGTCTTGTGTACATTGGATATGATATAAATGACAACATTATCAGCAGTGTTCTTGTATTAACTCGAATGGTTATTCTGATAAATAATATTATATACGCTCTGTGATACAATAACTATGTATACAATTTTAATTATGTCACGTTCTCGTATACATACATGTATATATTGAAGCCAAATGAAACATCTAAACTAAAGTTTAAACACAAATTATGTCCATGAATCCATATACATGTACATGTCTTGTTTGTATGTATTAAAATTCAAGTTGAATTGAGAATAATTTGCAACTAAATCGATGACGTCGAACCATCATAGATCGAAAACAGAAACATTCGAATCCTTAATGATATTACACACTTTACTAATCATATTAAGTGCCACACCGTCGGGACAATGCATCCATGAACGAATTCGTTATATGAGTCATTTTATTTTTGCAACATTGCTTGTCTTTTTGCAATATTTGTTAAACCGTTACAAAAATGTCATAACAAGCAATTTTTGTTGGTTGCACATAACTTGTTTATCAATGTGAGATAGATTTTTATGCATTATTCCAATCAGAAAGAACATGTCTACATCATTGAAGTAGGAAACTGTGCTGTTTTGGGCTGTCACCAGACCAGAACTCTTATGTATATGCTAGTAACTAACGATAGGGATCAAACTATGTTAACAAAACCATACATACATCAAATACACACTTCGTCTGCCTGATAATACACCCAAAGCGAAATTTAACGATAGTTTTCTTCAAAAGAATTGTATTGAAATATTGTACCCAGCGTTTACGTCTTTCATGTATCATTTGTACACACATATATAATAATAACCTTTCCCTGTGCTTTGGGAAAATTATTTTACCGTCTTTGTGAAGAGCAAACCTTTTAGAATAAGCATTCGTGTGTGTTGTTATGTAAATATTTTAACAAGCTGGATAAAACAGAAATTGAAGGTTGGTTAGTAGAGGCGTATATTTGTATATGAGCCGTTTTCCAGGAAACCGGGCTTATTGACATAACAATGGTAATTATTTAATAATGTTTAGAAATAGGTCTAAAATGAGAAAAAAGTCATGTTCACCGATTTAATCGTAAGTAGTTGGATATCATAGTACTATCTTAAAGATTAAAATTTTCTGGTTAATTATGATAAAATTACTTCCGTCGTTGCTATGGTGACCAATTTCCAAAAACTATCCGAATTGAGAAAAACAAGGGGTTATTGGTTAAAATTAGCAGCTACTTTTCCCTTTAAGCAAAGACTCAACATTTTGTCGTGTTTTATTAAAATCAGAATATTATTCTAAAATGTCGCAAAAAATTGAAAAGTTTACGTCACTAATTCATCAAGTACTGTGTTTATGAAATGATGGATAACATTACGTCAAATAACGCTTGAATGACGTTTGCGACGGTTTTCCTGGAGAACGGCTCATAAGTCTTTACTGTAACGGGGTTGTTTCTTAAAATATGATTGCATACAATGTTTGGTATACGTTGGACACACACTGTTGTTCTGTGAACAAGACATTCATTTCAACCTCATAGGTCAACAGTTTATTTATTACCAACATATTTAGTCGGAATAATTCCCTCATGTAACGGTCCTTCCTGTAACGGGCTATTTTGTTACAGGAAGGACAGCAATCGTTACAGGATAGACAGTTTGTATTCAACTACACAATATAATAGTATGCTATTGACAAATGTATTGTTACGATCAGATATAGCAAAATGCCCGTGTCAGGTTAAAAAAAAAGATACATGTATCAGCAAATGTCAATTTCAAGCTATTAGTCATGACTTTTTTTGCCTGTTACATAATAGACCATATTTGTTACAGGAAATACTATAACCAGTTTAAAATGGACTTATATTATATGTGGTACGGTACTAATTAATTAATATATTTTAGTTAATTGGTTAGAATCTTTCTCATTAGCCAAAGCTAAACGCATTTTAGAATGCATCACATACACATAAGAACATTCAATTAATTCGTTTGATGTTATGTTACAGGTGAGACTGTTATGCTTTGTGTTTTACTTTTCTGTTGCCACAAGTGACATTGGATCCTAGACAATTCCCTAAATACCACAGGTTCTACCAGTGAAACCAGAGGCTACATTGTCAAAGTGATTGTCAATGTGCTCCAACCAATATGGAGCAGAATTCACAATTTTGCATTTAGACCTTTGCGATTTCGATTTTTTTAATATACTCTATCCTTTCTTCTACATTATGTAGAATTATTCACAATTGTCCACTTAGACCTTCACGATTTTCAAAATTTCCAATGTTCCCTAACCTTTCTTGTAGATTATATATAATTAATTTGCTATGCAACTTGTTTGATGAAATTGCCTAACTACGGTTCTACGTATTTCAACATAAACGGTAATAAGTGTCCCCATGACTGCTTTTACTGTTAATGAGAATACTAAACCGGCATTTTTACAATTTTACTGATTGCATAACAAGTGATCTGCTGCTGACCTACTGCTAGTAAATTTTCTACACACTTACTTAGATATTGACTGACCCAACTGACAAGACAGCGGTACTTGTCTTATGTGGTAATGACTTATGGTATGTTTGGCACACTGTCTGACCAATTGCCAAACTATCGACTGGCATAGTGCCGGTCCGCCAATGACCAACTACTAAGATTCTGTCAGTATAATATCAACTCAACTGGCAGACATGCAGCCAATAAAATGACTGATGTCAACAAGCTGTTTAAACAAAGACGTACATGCTGCTGCCCCAATACTGGCATACTGAGAATGCAATGATTGACACTCAGTCGACCTATTAACTGATGTACTAAATGTACATGTATATCTACTGACATATTTCCAGTTTGCTAGGAACCCACTGATTAACATACAGTACTGACTAATACACTGACTGATATGCGGATATGTACTGACCCACTGATTGCGGTAAGTTTTCAAAACAATGTGGATGCAAATGTCACTTTAGTCAAACCATAAATATTCATTTTTCTAACAAATCACAACATTTATGATGAAACGAATTCCTTTGCTAAGCTATACATCGGATTTCGTTGTAATTGATTGTGAATACCTTGATCAATCTTTAAAATGCTTCATTAAGTTATTAAAAATTAAATAAATGGCAATAGTGTAATGCTGTTTAAAGTTTAAAATTGTTTGTAACTGCATACAATATCACTTCATTAAAATAAAATCAAAAATATAAAAAGAACACTTCAAGAGCACTGGTTTATGTCAATGATGCAAAATATATTGACTCTAATAGTTTTTCATGTAACATGTCATGAATTGTCTTTTTCCAGTGGTAATACACGTGGCTATTATAGTCATTGATTGTAATCACAACTTTGTATGCTTTACACTTTATTGTTTTGCTTCATATTCAATGAAAAGTTACAAAAAAAACTCATTGCCTATCACTTAGTATGTCCTTCCTGTAACATGCATTTCGCTACTGTAACATCATGTGTTAAGTTTATTATCTGTTGCTATACCAGTGATTTTGGTGAACAAAAGCTATCTTTTATAACAATAGATCTTAAAGACACAACACAAAAGTGTCTATAACGAATTGGTTAGAATTAAAAGGACCACGATAACTTAATTACGATCAAATTGCATATTTTCAAAAATGTTTCTCCAAAATGCCATATGTTTTTAACCGTTTCATGTTTATTAAATACAAGTGCACTTTTATGTTATATGAGTCGAGTTCTTTTCAAATAACAAGAACATTTATACCTTTGTATGATACAAAGGCGTTACAGGAAGGACATTTCAACAAACCAAGTCAAACAAATTACAGCATCCTTATGAAATATGGATTATTTGATGTGGAATTTGAGTGCTAAAGAATAGGCTATACTAGTACATCAATACATCATTTAAACGATAAAAATATTAAATCTTATACTTTTTTTTAAAGAAAAAATCTTCGAGCTCAAATGTTGCAAAAATAAATATTGACTCATATATTGCACAGTTGTTCAGGGTATAGCGGATCATTGTCAATAACGGATCAGTCTCACTAACACAGAGAAATTTGATAACTTCCAGGAAAAATCGCAAATATTTGATGATTGATCTTATTAATTGAACCCTTTCGACGCTTTGTCATAATATTTGTTTAGGAATAACAGATTTAATAACTTGTTCATTTCAAGTTTAGCAATTGACACGCATGCTCAGTCACGCGGAGAAAACGTGCTCGATGAAAACGGTAAACAGAAAATTGGACTTAATTATCTTTGGTAATTTGCAATTTTATAAGGGAAAAATATGTAAACATGTTGATTGTCATATCCATAATCTGTCTATAACCATCAAATTATATTTATATTGATACAACTATTGGTACGCCCCCCCCCTAAAATCGCCAAAGTAACGATTTTTATTTGACTGAAATAGTCTTGGTTATGTAATTTGCCTTTAATTCTTTGTGAAAAAGTATTAAAATGTGAAAATTTCGTGCTCGCTGCGCTCGTAAAATTAGCTTTAATCTATGAAAGAAGGGGCGCATCCACAAAAAATGATGCTATAAGTACGCCTATATACTGGATCACTCCGCAATGAATGAAACACTGAAGATTTTAAAGACATTAAATTAGTCTGGTTTTGTAATAAAGCATGCCCAATAAAGTAACTCAGATCACCAGAATGCACCAGATTGATCCCTCGTTTTGAAAATTTTCCCGTCAGAGCATGCCTCCCCGGACCCCCTACTGTTGCAATTAGATTCTAAATATCATTAATTTTGTAAAGCAAGTTTTTGTAACACTATGTTTCAATGAGATAACATAGTGAACATTTTTATATTACTTTTTACTGAGGATTTTTTTATATAAATACGCATGTAATATCAATATGTAATAAAGAATAAATGTCTTTAATTGGTGACTAAAAATTATGAAATTCAAAACGAAAGTAGGTAGGAAGTTATTGTAGTTCTTGGTATTTTTTTACCAAAATCTGATGAATAGATTTTCAGAAATCTTTAAAAAAAACACGATATTTTCTATCGCAAACTAGCTAAATATAGATATAACCAAATAACGTTTCCATGAATGAAATGTTGTAATGTTAAAGACGCTCCTACGCCCATGCAGGACTATTCCCTGGCCAGCAAATTTCTTACGCCCCCTAACTGGAACTCCTGGATCCGCCCATGTTTCGTATTCCTTATGTCTTGTTAACGGAGCTATTAAATGTTGACTCATTTTAAGCGACTTTTTTATGAAACCCACTTGCCTCAACACTAACCGGAACATATCTGGTGGTGTTTTGTCTTATATGACAGGTTCCTAAGCTTTTTTGGATGATTCCCATTGAAAGGAATGTAGTGATCCGCTATAGACATATCGACTGTGTAGCTTTGTCATCAGATTACTCGCGTATAAATCAAGAGTTTTATTCCGAAAATGTTGGTAAGTCATGGCCGAGTAATGTGTTAAACATTTGCAATAGTTTTTGTTTTGACAAAATAAAGCATATCCTAGTAATCAGCACTTATGTCGTTAGTGATCCGTTATACGCTAAACAACTGTATAACTAGTATTTGTTCATTTTGGAAACCCATAACATGCTGAAATTGACTCAACACTGTTCTTAGTTGATAATGTTTTATTGACTTTGTATCAGTATCATATATGTTTTCCTGATAATGACGACGCTCTAACCCCGGATATATTCGTAAATACATGTCCAGAATATTCAGTTAATAACAAATTTGCAAAATACATACATGTGCAAAATATTCAATTCCATTTCGACAGTAGTACTTGTATTTACTTAATGATTACCTTAATACGAATATTCAGTTTATTCTTCCTTAAATACATGTCCAAAATACTCAATTTATGATTTCGTAAATACAACATGGATGCATATTCTGATAATTATTTCTAAAATACGAAATACTGTTTCCTTTTAACAAAACTATATTTGGATTGTAATACACTTAACGTGATGATTGTTCTCGATAAAAGTGTTAAACAATGAATTTACGTAGAAATAAACAATGGAACGCCACATTCTGATTCTGACATCGTCATTGTAAGAGGAGGATCATGGGTAAACTTGTTGGAGCAATGTCTTGGATACATGTATTTATATCTAACAGGGAACATCGTCTGTTTCATCATCAATGTACTCATATCTGTAATATCTACTGTTGTATGTTCTCACTGTAGTGCTGTAATACAAGATTATACATTACAACTGTTGTATGTTCTCACTGTAGTGCTGTAATACAAGATTATACATTACAACTGTTGTATGTTCTCACTGTAGTACTGTAATACAATATTATACATTACAACTGTTGTATGTTCTCGCTGTAGTGCTGTAATACAAGATTATACATTACAACTGTTGTATGTTCTCACTGTAGTGCTGTAATACAAGATTATACATTACAACTGTTGTATGTTCTCGCTGTAGTGCTGTAATACAAGATTATACATTACAACTGTTGTATGTTCTCACTGTAGTGCTGTAATACAAGATTATACATTACAACTGTTGTATGTTCTCGCTGTAGTGCTGTAATACAAGATTATACATTACAACTGTTGTATGTTCTCACTGTAGTGCTGTAATACAAGATTATACATTACAACTGTTGTATGTTCTCGCTGTAGTGCTGTAATACAAGATTATACATTACAACTGTTGTATGTTCTCACTGTAGTGCTGTAATACAAGATTAGATTATACATTACAACTGTTGTATGTTCTCACTGTAGTGCTGTAATACAAGATTATACATTACAACTGTTGTATGTTCTCACTGTAGTGCTGTAATACAAGATTATACATTACAACTGTTGTATGTTCGCGCTGTAGTGCTGTAATACAAGATTATACATTACAACTGTTGTATGTTCGCGCTGTAGTGTTGTAATACAAGATTATACATTACAACTGTTGTATGTTCTCGCTGTAGTGCTGTAATACAAGATTATACATTACAACTGTTGTATGTTCTCATTGTAGTGCTGTAATACAAGATTATACATTACAACTGTTGTATGTTCTCACTGTAGTGCTGTAATACAAGATTATACATTACAACTGTTGTATGTTCTCACTGTAGTGCTGTAATACAAGATTATACATTACAACTGTTGTATGTTCTCACTGTAGTGCTGTTATACAAGATTATACATTACAACTGTTGTATGTTCTCACTGTAGTGCTGTAATACAAGATTATACATTACAACTGTTGTATGTTCTCACTGTAGTGCTGTAGTACAAGATTATACATTACAACTGTTGTATGTTCTCGCTGTAGTGCTGTAATACAAGATTAGATTATACATTACAACTGTTGTATGTTATCGCTGTAGTGCTGTAATACAAGATTATACATTACAACTGTTGTATGTTATCGCTGTAGTGCTGTAATACAAGATTATACATAACAACTGTTGTATGTTCTCGCTGTAGTGCTGTAATACAAGATTATACATTACAACTGTTGTATGTGCTCACTGTAGTGCTGTAATACAAGATTATACATTACAACTGTTGTATGTTCTCACTGTAGTGCTGTAATACAAGATTATACATTACAACTGTTGTATGTTCTCACTGTAGTGCTGTAATACAAGATTATACATTACAACTGTTGTATGTTCTCACTGTAGTGCTGTAGTACAAGATAATACATTACAACTGTTGTATGTTCTCGCTGTAGTGCTGTAATACAAGATTAGATTATACATTACAACTGTTGTATGTTATCGCTGTAGTGCTGTAATACAAGATTATACATTACAACTGTTGCATGTTCTCACTGTAGTGCTGTAATACAAGATTATACATTACAACTGTTGTATGTTCTCACTGTAGTGCTGTAATACAAGATTATACATTACAACTGTTGTATGTTCTCACTGTAGTGCTGTAATACAAGATTAGATTATACATTACAACTGTTGTATGTTATCGCTGTAGTGCTGTAATACAAGATTATACATTACAACTGTTGTATGTTCTCGCTGTAGTGCTGTAATACAAGATTAGATTATACATTACAACTGTTGTATGTTATCGCTGTAGTGCTGTAATACAAGATTATACATTACAACTGTTGTATGTTCTCACTGTAGTGCTGTAATACAAGATTATACATTACAACTGTTGTATGTTCTCGCTGTAGTGCTGTAATACAAGATTAGATTATACATTACAACTGTTGTATGTTCTCACTGTAGTTCTGTAATACAAGATTATACATTACAACTGTTGTATGTTCTCACTGTAGTGCTGTAATACAAGATTAGATTATACATTACAACTGTTGTATGTTCTCACTGTAGTGCTGTAATACAAGATTATACATTACAACTGTTGTATGTTCTCACTGTAGTGCTGTAATACAAGATTATACATTACAACTGTTGTATGTTCTCACTGTAGTGCGGTAATACAAGATTATACATTACAACTGTTGTATGTTCTCACTGTAGTGCTGTAATACAAGATTATACATTACAACTGTTGTATGTTCTCACTGTAGTGCTGTAATACAAGATTATACATTACAACTGTTGTATGTTCGCGCTGTAGTGCTGTAATACAAGATTATACATTACAACTGTTGTATGTTCGCGCTGTAGTGCTGTAATACAAGATTATACATTACAACTGTTGTATGTTCTCACTGTAGTGCTGTAGTACAAGATAATACATTACAACTGTTGTATGTTCTCGCTGTAGTGCTGTAATACAAGATTAGATTATACATTACAACTGTTGTATGTTCTCACTGTAGTGCTGTAATACAAGATTATACATTACAACTGTTGTATGTTCTCACTGTAGTGCTGTAATACAAGATTATACATTACAACTGTTGTATGTTCTCACTGTAGTGCTGTAATACAAGATTATACATTACAACTGTTGTATGTTCTCACTGTAGTGCTGTAATACAAGATTATACATTACAACTGTTGTATGTTCTCACTGTAGTGCTGTAATACAAGATTATACATTACAACTGTTGTATGTTCTCACTGTAGTGCTGTAATACAAGATTATACATTACAACTGTTGTATGTTCTCACTGTAGTGCTGTAATACAAGATTAGATTATACATTACAACTGTTGAATGTTCTCACTGTAGTGCTGCAATACAAGATTATACATTACAACTGTTGTATGTTCTCACTGTAGTGCTGTAATACTAGATTATACATAACAACTGTTGTATGTTCTCACTGTAGTGCTGTAATACAAGATTAGATTATACATTACAACTGTTGTATGTTCTCACTGTAGTGCTGTAATACAAGATTATACATTACAACTGTTGTATGTTCTCACTGTAGTGCTGTAATACAAGATTATACATTACAACTGTTGTATGTTCTCGCTGTAGTGCTGTAATACAAGATTAGATTATACATTACAACTGTTGTATGTTCTCACTGTAGTTCTGTAATACAAGATTATACATTACAACTGTTGTATGTTCTCACTGTAGTGCTGTAATACAAGATTAGATTATACATTACAACTGTTGTATGTTCTCACTGTAGTGCTGTTATACAAGATTATACATTACAACTGTTGTATGTTCTCACTGTAGTGCTTTAATACAAGATTATACATTACAACTGTTTGTATGTTCTCACTGTAGTGCTGTAATACAAGATTATACATTACAACTGTTGTATGTTCTCACTGTAGTGCTGTAATACAAGATTATACATTACAACTGTTGTATGTTCTCACTGTAGTGCTGTAATACAAGATTAGATTATACATTACAACTGTTGAATGTTCTCACTGTAGTGCTGCAATACAAGATTATACATTACAACTGTTGTATGTTCTCACTGTAGTGCTGTAATACTAGATTATACATAACAACTGTTGTATGTTCTCACTGTAGTGCTGTAATACAAGATTAGATTATACATTACAACTGTTGTATGTTCTCACTGTAGTGCTGTAATACAAGATTATACATTACAACTGTTGTATGTTCTCACTGTAGTGCTGTAATACAAGATTATACATTACAACTGTTGTATGTTCTCGCTGTAGTGCTGTAATACAAGATTATACATTACAACTGTTGTATGTTCTCGCTGTAGTGCTGTAATACAAGATTATACATTACAACTGTTGTATGTTCTCACTGTAGTGCTGTAATACAAGATTATACATTACAACTGTTGTATGTTCTCACTGTAGTGCTGTAATACAAGATTATACATTACAACTGTTGTATGTTCTCACTGTAGTGCTGTAATACAAGATTATACATTACAACTGTTGTATGTTCTCACTGTAGTGCTGTAATACAAGATTATACATTACAACTGTTGTATGTTCTCGCTGTAGTGCTGTAATACAAGATTATACATTACAACTGTTGTATGTTCTCACTGTAGTGCTGTAATACAAGATTATACATTACAACTGTTGTATGTTCTCGCTGTAGTGCTGTAATACAAGATTATACATTACAACTGTTGTATGTTCTCACTGTAGTGCTGTAATACAAGATTATACATTACAACTGTTGTATGTTCTCACTGTAGTGCTGTAATACAAGATTATACATTACAACTGTTGTATGTTCTCACTGTAGTGCTGTAATACAAGATTATACATAACAACTGTTGTATGTTCTCACTGTAGTGCTGTAATACAAGATTATACATTACAACTGTTGTATGTTCTCACTGTAGTGCTGTAGTACAAGATTATACATTACAACTGTTGTATGTTCTCACTGTAGTGCTGTAATACAAGATTATACATTACAACTGTTGTATGTTCTCACTGTAGTGCTGTAATACAAGATTATACATTACAACTGTTGTATGTTCTCACTGTAGTGCTGTAATACAAGATTATACATTACAACTGTTGTATGTTCTCACTGTAGTGCTGTAATACAAGATTATACATTACAACTGTTGTATGTTCTCACTGTAGTGCTGTAATACAAGATTATACATTACAACTGTTGTATGTTCTCACTGTAGTGCTGTAATACAAGATTATACATTACAACTGTTGTATGTTCTCACTGTAGTGCTGTAATACAAGATTATACATTACAACTGTTGTATGTTCTCACTGTAGTGCTGTAATACAAGATTATACATTACAACTGTTGTATGTTCTCACTGTAGTGCTGTAATACAAGATTAGATTATACATTACAACTGTTGTATGTTCTCACTGTAGTGCTGTAATACAAGATTATACATTACAACTGTTGTATGTTCGCGCTGTAGTGCTGTAATACAAGATTATACATTACAACTGTTGTATGTTCTCACTGTAGTGCTGTAATACAAGATTATACATTACAACTGTTGTATGTTCTCACTGTAGTGCTGTAATACAAGATTATACATTACAACTGTTGTATGTTCTCACTGTAGTGCTGTAATACAAGATTATACATTACAACTGTTGTATGTTCTCACTGTAGTGCTGTAGTACAAGATTATACATTACAACTGTTGTATGTTCTCGCTGTAGTGCTGTAATACAAGATTAGATTATACATTACAACTGTTGTATGTTCTCGCTGTAGTGCTGTAATACAAGATTATACATTACAACTGTTGTATGTTCTCCCTGTAGTGCTGTAATACAAGATTATACATTACAACTGTTGTATGTTCTCACTGTAGTTCTGTAATACAAGATTATACATTACAACTGTTGTATGTTCTCGCTGTAGTGCTGCAATACAAGATTATACATTACAACTGTTGTATGTTCTCACTGTAGTGCTGTAATACAAGATTATACATTACAACTGTTGTATGTTCTCGCTGTAGTGCTGTAATACAAGATTATACATTACAACTGTTGTATGTTCTCACTGTAGTGCTGTAATACAAGATTAGATTATACATAACAACTGTTGTATGTTCTCACTGTAGTGCTGTAATACAAGATTATACATTACAACTGTTGTATGTTCTCACTGTAGTGCTGCAATACAAGATTATACATTACAACTAGTATACTAGTACATCAAGCCCCCAACTGTAAGTCACAAAGTCACTATAAATTGTGTACATGTATTCTTATCAAACCCCATTCATCTATTTTATATTAAACATGCCGTTTAGGAATTGCAATAGCCGACTGAGTCTAATCGTTAGGTAAGTTTTATATCGATATGCGAAAGGACCGCGCAGTACAGACTCGACTTCCATTATATGTTCTACATTTTATTATTGATTATGTCAGGTGAAGATATTGTGTGTTTAACATGCTTGTATTTTGTCGTTATACGACTCTACAGTTTGATCAATCTACTTACGTTATACGACACTATGGCTAGTATGGTTAGGTTTGACCAGTCTACTTGCGTTATACGACACTATGGTTAGGTTTGACCAATCTACTTACGTTATACGACACTATGGTTAGGTTTGATCAATATACTAACGTTATACGACACTATGGTTAGGTTTGATCAATCTACTAACGTTATACGACACTATGGTTAGGTTTGATCAATCTGCTTACGTTATACGACACTATGGCTAGGTTTGATCAATCTACTTACGTTATATGACACTATGGCTAGGTTTGATCAATCTACTTACGTTATACGACACTATGGCTAGGTTTGATCAATCTACTAACGTTATACGACACTATGGCTAGGTTTGATCAATCTACTAACGTTATATGACACTATGGTTAGGTTTGATCAATCTACTTACGTTATACGACACTATGGTTAGGTTTGATCAATAAACTTACGTTATATGACACTATGGCTAGGTTTGATCAATCTACTTACGTTATACGACACTATGGCTAGGTTTGATCAATCTACTAACGTTATACGACACTATGGCTAGGTTTGATCAATCTACTAACGTTATACGACACTATGGTTAGGTTTGATCAATCTACTAACGTTATACGACACTATGGTTAGGTTTGATCAATAAACTTACGTTATATGACACTATGGCTAGGTTTGATCAATCTACTAACGTTATACGACACTATGGTTAGGTTTGATCAATATACTTACGTTATACGACACTATGGTTAGGTTTGATCAATCTACTAACGTTATACGACACTATGGTTAGGTTTGATCAATCTACTAACGTTATACGACACTATGGTTAGGTTTGATCAATCTACTAACGTTATACGACACTATGGTTAGGTTTGATCAATCTACTTACGTTGCTTACCCTGATGCATAGCATACAAAGTTCAGTTTCTGTCCACATTCTGTAGGTGTCCACATGAAATCATCTTCCTTTGAAAACGACACACAGTTTCTTTGTATTGTGTTATTTGTTGCCGTGGTGTCCCATTTACTATACGTGATAGAAGATCTACTACTTGCATACTTCCAGTCAGTCGGGTTCAGCAAATCATGGATATCCAACCAGAACTTTCCAGGGTAGATGCCTAATTTATTAAGATATATACACTTAAACATAATATGGTATACATCTTGGCTCGTCATTTATATGATCACCACATTTGATCTTTCCGTATAAATATGCTTTGTGGAGCGATTACCTAGATGCAGGACGTGCGCTTCGCGACTGAGGGGGTCCCGGGTTCAACCAACCCTTGTCTGGACCACTGATTGATTTCTCCGATCAAGAATAACCCACATGTTCCACTCGATCAAGTTGTACATTTGTATAGTCCATGTCCCAGGTCTTGAAAATTGAAGATCCATTACCAAAGAGATGAACAGATTCAACAATGATTTTCGGTTAGCTTGATATCCCGTTAGTTATTTTAAGCAAGCAGAGGGTTTAGGAAAACTTCGATTATTGCTCACTCACATGGGCTTTGGCTTGTAATATGCCTTAAAATGTTTGCAATTGAACCCCGCATGTGATCATTCATAAATATTATAAATATTTTAATATGGTTATTAATTGATAATTACTGCTTTTTTAAGGAAATTATGATCTTTTTCGATTTTTGTCGTTAATTTTCTCTTTCAAATCGGATCTGAGTGTGTATTTGACCATTTGTTGATTGTTATATGCAGAAGTTGGTTCTAGGCGTCCATAGTCAACATTACATTGACAGATTTTCATTTGAAATTCCTTCATTAGCCAGGAATATTGGATAACTGAAAGTTGATTAATAGTCAAGTCTATTAATGGGATATTTAGGTTATGGACTATTATACCTGGACTGCATTGGACTGTATATTAAATATTTTTTGGTTTTCTGTTAGGGAATTTGTTGTCATTGAAGAATATGAATACTGCCCTGCTGTCATCATTAAGCATTTTGTGAAAATCAAGATGGCGTCCAAGATGGCCGCCAAAATTCAGAAAAACAATCAGAGGTGCCAGAAATTAGGATAAAATCGCTTTTTGCAGATTGGTTGTAGTTTAACATAAAACATAATTATTTATTTATATTCAATATTATTGATTGAGTTAGTGAATGTAAAATGGCATCCGTGATGGCTGGAATCAACATGGCGGCTAAAATGACAAGCTGTTAGGAAAATAATTTGTTTTTATCACAATTTAAGTTGAAGTGGTGTTAAATAAATTGTTGAACTGTAATGTGTAATAAATGCTCCAAGAAATCTTTGAGTTTTAAGCATTGGACCATTAGCTGATTCAAAATGGCGGACAAAATGACTTCCAAAATCATTTAAATATTGTGTTAGTGGTCCAAAGAAGTTACAAATTGATACTTTTGTGATCGATAGCAGTGTAAGTTTTGCAAACATAATTACAACTTAAATACACTGTATAAACAAGAGCATCGCCTTGCTCATCTGATATCTGTCACTGTCAAAAGGCAGACAACCTTAGCATGAAGTAGGACAGAGTAACGTGTCCTGCTTTACCTTAACACTAAACTTAACCAAATAATTTCCAAAAAGGCACAGTAACTCACGCAAAATGCAGATCAGAGTTATGGTTCTTGCTTGACATGGTCAGGTATTGATGGTGAGCAAGTGTTGCAAGTTTCAAAGCAATAGCCCACATAGTGTATGAGAAAAGTGGACCTAAACACAAAACTTAACCAAGAAATGGTTTAAGTCTAAAAAGGGACAATAACTCTTGCAAAATACAGATCAGATTTATGGTTCTTGCTTGACATGGTCAGGTGTTGATTGTGAACTACTGCAATAGCCCACATAGTGTTTGTTTGAGAAAAGTGGACATAAAAAACAAAACTTAACCAAGGAATTTACATAGTCCAAAAAGGGGCAATAATTCACATAAAATGCAGATCAGAGTTATGGGTCTTGCTAGACATGGTCAGGTATTGATGGTGAACAAGTGTTGAAAGTTTCAAAGCAATAGCCCACATAGTGTATTAAAAAAGAGAACCTAAACACAAAACTTAACCAAGGAATTTTCAAAGTCCAATAAGGGGCAGTAACTCATGCAAAATGCAGATCAGAGTTATGAGTCTTGCTTGACATGGTCAAGTATTGATGGTGAGCAAGTATTGCAAGTTTCAAAGCAAAAGCCAACATAGTGTTTGAGAAAAGTGGACCTAAACGCAAAACTTAACCAAGGAATCCAACAAGGGGCAATAATTCACGTAAAATGCAGATCAGAGTTATGGGTCTTGCTAGACATGGTCAGGTATTGATGGTGAACAAGTGTTGAAAGTTTCATTTGTATATTTGATGTGACTTCTAAGATGGTTGCCAACCAAGTATGTTCAAATGGGAGTGGTTTTCAATACTAATCTTATCTAATTGGAGAATAAGGATAGCTACATAGTCACATCGCCTGTAACTGACCAAGTGTTTACTATGGTGTCATCTGGTTGGCTGTCCTTATCCTTAAGTCAAGTACAATCAATATTGTATACCACCGGTACTGATTGTCCAATGTATGTTGGGTTGGTAACGTGGTACGGTATATGTATAAGATATTCTTCATACATAGTTATATGTGTTTTATTTACACATTGCCGTCAAAAAATAGTAGCTATTCTGCACATACATCAAACTCGACGCATACACCGAATTCACAGCAGCACCATCAATATGCCACGGAAGCGATCCGCTCATCATTACACTAATCTACCGATCACACAGCAGTGACCCACCACCATCAGCAACCCAGCTTTTATGGAGTCAACCATCTCCGCCCTGCCTACCAAACATCGACAAAATGGCTAACAAGCGACATCAACTTACCAGATATCGACTTGGAAACTGACATGATTACAGACAACACCTACCATCGCCATGCTTGCCCAATATTTATAGCTCAAAATAATAGGGGTAAACAACAAATGTATCCTCTTTATAACCAGTACAGCACTATCTTGGGTTGGCGACTGTAGCGCTGTATTTATAGTGGCGAGGACCACAGCGGCAAGATGGAATACCCCTGCAAGAACGACACTTTTGTGGAAGAAGGCTGATATTAGCATCATAAGCATGGTCTAGGGCGTCAGCATTGACCTTTCCTAGCACTTTTCTCATACCACTGATATTGACACATTATGTATATTATTTCAGAGACTATGCCAACGTACCATATAAAATTAAAAATTTAAATTATAAACCAATATACCATCCCAGGTATTTCCAACCATTGTTTGTAGTAATCAGAAAAGTCAAACGTCTATGATGAAGAAGTGGGCATTTCACACAACTTCAGTATAGACGAACTGGATACCAACAGCCAAGCTCTCGACAAGGTCCAGAACTACGCGTTGCGCATAATGACTGGTGCTTCGAAGTCTAAACCGATTGAATTCATGGAAAAGTTCACTGATATCCAGCCTTATACAAACGAAGGCAAGCCAAAGTCATGCTTCAAGCGGAGAAGTTTAGATCCATACCGAACCACCCAATGGCAACATCCACCAAAAGCTATCAAAGATGGAGGTGCTGGAATCTTCATCCAATATACACCAGGCAACAAAGAGAGACATCACAGAGCTACAGGGAAGCACTGCAGTAACTACAGAGCATAGACCAAAGCTCACAATAAAGCACTAGAACTAGCCAAAATACTACATAAACTTAGTACTCACTGCAAACTAGCCCTACAGTGGATTCCTGCCCACTGTGGAATGCCTGGAAATGAAACAGCAGATGAATTGGCAAAACTGGGAGCACAGTCAGCTCAACCACCAGTACATGTGAGATATAAAGAGAAACTTACCATTATCAAGAACTTCACAAGACCAAGACAAGATGCTGATCCCTACCATCGCTTTAACAGGTCAGAACAAGTGATAATGGTGCCGTCTCCGATCTGTCCATGCGGGGAAGAAGAACAAACTGTCGAGCATGTCCTCCAAAGATGCAGAAGACACAACCAGGATCGAACTACAACGTGGCTCACAGACACAACTCTTCAATAGAAGCTCTATGGAGACGCTGATGGTCTGCGGAAGACCAGAAAGTTCATCGCAGACACTGGGATGATAGTATAGGACGAACAACTTAGGTGAGGTGAGCACAAACTGGATGTGAGAAAGAATATAACTGGTCACGGTCCGCATGCAGCAACGATTTCAAACAACATCCACACAAGTTTTTGGAATACTATACTCATACAGACTAGAGCGTCACACCCATCATCAAAACGGGAGACCAATTTATAGCGATCTAGCTACCACTGGTCCATCTCAATCAAGTCTGCGTAAAGTGAACTGGTCGAGCACACACCGTTACTTCAAAGCCAGAACATGGCCCTTCTTGGCACGTTTTAGATTCTAGCTGACTAACAACATTGTTCAGAAAGATATTCACTGAGAGCCAGCTGTACTCCATAATAGTCCAGCAATATGTCTCCAAAAATCGAGTAATCATTAATTTTTGGAGAAAGTTGCCAAATTTGGTATATACATTGGGCAAACATATTGGAACATTTTTTTCATGAGACCCATTTCGTATCTGCCATTATGGCCATGGCAACCATTTTTAAAGATGGCCGCCAAAAACGAAAAATTGGTGTATATCTTATATAACGCATGATAACAACGTTATTATGAGTAATTGTAAAGTAGTTTTAGTAGAAATAACTTAACTAACATCTAACTTATACCTTTAACCGAAAAATCGTTTTGAAATATCCAAAGGCCGCCAAATTTGAAATATTCTATATAATAGTCTTTAGGTATACTGATACTATATTTTTAACATTTATACTGATAGTTCTAGAAAAAATCTGGTTTAATGTATTCCAGTTTAATTATTAATTAGTGGATAAAGCTGATATTTTATTCTAGGGACGTAAATTTCAATATAGGTAAGCCTCGATCTGAGAAAAGGGCCCTTAATGACATGACATGAAATTGAGAAAATTGAGTTTTTAAGTTACGTCACCATTTTCTGCGAATTTCAGAACAGGGCACAAAATGCACATAAATGTTTTATGTTATATCCTGCCACATAACTGTTGCCTTGTAACATACTTAATGTGGAGTTCTATACTAACACTTGAGACCTATATTTTTGGGGTAAAATATGAGAAACTACCAACAAAAGTGAGGATTTTTGGAATTGGCAGACAACAATGTCATTTATAGTAGTATTTTATTGAAAACCCCTGCAATATAAGTGTAGTATCTTATAGTATTATATATCATACGAAATTATCGGCTATTGGTCAAGATACGAAATTTTGGGGTAAATTCTACAAAATGAAAACAAAAATGATGATTTTTGGAATCTGTTTACTGTAATCTCATTTATTATGGTATTTGATTATTAATCAATAGGATGGAGACATATTGTCTTCCTGCTTATGAAATTGCTTATCTGGTGCCTAAATGTTATGTATTTTAAGACATTTTTGGGGCAAAAACATTGGAAATATAAACAAAAGTGAGGATTTGAGGAATCGATTGGCCACGATGGCATTTAAAATCGTATTATTGATAAAACAACTGCAATTCGTTTGTAGTAACTTAAAGTTTAGTATATCAAATAATATACTATTATCATTTATGATTACTGTATGCTACTTTGGGGTAAAATCGTACAAAATATAAACTAAAATGGGGATTTTTGGAATAGGTTTACTACAATGGCACCAATCGCATTATTTAGTTATAAATCACTAAGATAGACATATGCAGTTTTTCCTATTACGATATTAATAATCTAGTTTCAAAATGACTGGCGTCTTGTGATATATTTGGGGTGAAACAGTCAAAAATATAAAATTAATAAAAGTGAGGATTTTTGGAATCTAATGATCACAATGTCATAACGCCACAAACTGCTATTTTATAATTAATCACTAAGATAGGCATATGTTGCCTTTTCGCATACTTAGAATTAATAATCTGTTCTAAAAGTTGTTCATATGTTATGTTATCTTTTTTGGGTAAAACATTCTTAACTATAAACAGTAATTTAGTATTTTTGGAATCAGAAGACCACACAATTATTAAACATCGTATTCGTTAATAACTCACTGCATTTGGTTGGTAGTAACAATTTGCTTAATACTAGTACATCAAAACATTTATGTATGAAATAACTTGTGTAAGATGCAATTCTTTGGAATGAAACACAAAAAGAGTAAATGAAACAACCTTCTCCAAGCAATTATGTATCAGGCAATGATGTGTACCACAAAGAGCCGTTATCTACCAAAAGCATTGCTAAGACAGGAATAAAACACAACGTGTCGCCAAGAAAGGAATTTCTGACGAGGAATTGCTGTGCCCGACCAAATTAGGTATCTTTATTGTCAGGATAAAAATGTTCAGTGAGACCTATGCATAATGATGAATACCACACATGCATTGAATCTCTGCATATAGTATTTTGAGTAGATCATATTGTTTGAGATGGCTTTACCTGGTCATATTTTCCAATACTAGTACCTGGTGTGGCCTGGACATTTTCGAAATTATACCGGTCTTCAAGTCGGCTAATCAAATGAGGTTAACACTGCAAGTGGGGCCCCATTTCCTTGATTACTGTTACAAAATTTGTGTTACACTCTTAGGTCACCATCTCATATATTTTTGTTAACGTTGCATTGTTTGAAATTTTCGAAAAAAGAAACACTGAAGTTCCACAACAAGAAAATATGAAATTCCATGAAAATTTGAAAATCATGTTTTCATGTCGGCCAAATAATCTCGCGCAAATTACTTTATATATCCTTCAGACAAGCTACATTTACAGCAATTGCCATCATAATATCTCATTCAAAGTAATTTGATAGTAAACTGATACTCTTATAAAGTAACTGTGACGTTGACCCCTGATGCTCCACTTATATATGAGCCGTAATCCAGGAAAACCTGCTGACTTGACATCATGTAATTACTGTATAAAACAAGGTTTTGAAAAGGCTCTAAAATAAGTGAAACAATGTATATATCTGTTGATTCTACTTTAAGTAATTTATCCATTTAGTACTATATCTTAGCTTTAAATTTCCTCATAAATTAAGTTGAAACTATATGCTTTGTTGCCATGGTTACCAATTGCGGAAAAATACTTCAATTCAGAAAAACTGAGAGTTGGCTGTTTAAAACAACAGTAGCCTTTCTCTAAATGCAACATGTTTCTATTATGATACATATTTTAAAAATCAGAACATAATTCTAAAATGTGACACTTTTTTGAACATTTTATGTCAAGAATTAATCTTATGGTGTAATTATGAAATACGGTTTACAGTCAAATGACGTTCGAATGACGTTCACGTCGTCAGGCAAAAAACTCGGAATATTGACTTTACAAAAATAGCTGTAGCTTCCTCAAAACTCAAGATATTTACACAATTTCTTTGGAATCATGCTTCATTGGCATTAGTCTTTATAACTATGAAACATCACAAAAAATGTTTCTTGTCAAAATAGCAGGTTTTCCTGGAGACTGGCTTATATATATAACATAATAAACTCAAGGTTTTGTCCGTTTATAAAATCTGGATCCGGTCATAGCTTAAACAGTTTTGGAGCTAGGTTAATGAAACTTGGTATGTGGATACAGAGTAATAAGCAAATTATTCATGTCAATTTGTGTTTAATTCAGACAACAATTGCGGTTGCTATGGTAACAAAAATATAGAAAACCAAACAGAGTGCTTATATATTGCTTGTAATTCGTAATTAATTGTTATCATTAAGCAGAAACTGGCTTTTTATTTTATCAACGTCGACCTTGACCCCATTTACACCTATTTTGATGGAAAGTTTCTTCTCGGAAGCTATATATTGACCACGTCTCATTCATATATGTCATTCCAGACTAAATAAAGTCAGCGGAAACCGATTTTCTATTTTTAGTAACAGTGACCTTGACCCCAAATGTCTTATTTTTTATTCCAACGTGTATCATCCTACAAGCAACGTATATAGCAAGTTTCATCCAAATATCTCATTCTTAACGGAAGTTATTGAGCAAAAACCGATTTTCTATTTTTAATAACAGTGACCTAGATATTGACCCCACCCATCCAACTTTTTATTTGTAGTTGCGAATTGAGTCAAGCTACTTATACACCAAGTTTTATCACGATATACAATTCTAAACTGAAGTTATTTGGCGAAAACCGCCATTTGATCATTTTGGCGGCCATTTTGAAAACCGTTGCTATGGCAACCAAAGAAAATATTTTAAGTGGGTCTCATGAAAAAAATGTTTCAAATGGACCAAGGAACAGTTGTATCAATTTTGGTAACTTTCTCCAAAAAATAATGTTTATTGGACATTATTGCTGGACTATAACCAACTACAACTGTTACCTAGATGGTGGAGATCGGATTGGTCCGTCATCTGGGACTTCAACAAAGCCTTCGGTCTAAGGAGAGGCAAGCCAGCAAACTGAATTATTACAAGATCAGTTGAACCTGCTGGGCAGGAATAGTACTAGCATAATTCTTGCAATCAGAACCCAACATGTACTGGTCGGAGAACAGTCCACCAACACAGCACCAGTTACACCAGGCGTACCTCAGGGATTAGCCATTGGACCACTTTTTTCTGTTGTATACCTACCACCTGCTAAATAATGCAACATCTTCTCGCCATCTGCTTGCTCACAACAACTTCTTGAACAGGGTAATTACTAAAGAAAATGATTACGCCTAACAAGATGACATGGACAGACTACAGCAATGAATGGGAGGGTCCATGGTTGATGTCATTTAATCCTTACAAGTATATGGTCACCCGCATCACTAGGAAAAGAACTAGTGTTAAGACTCCGTTTTTCACCCACAACAGCATGACACGTTACAAGTTGTGGCAGAGATAAGTATAACGGGGTATACATAGATGAGGTATCCATGAGTACCAATGTAGCTACAATTGTGAAGAAAGCCAACAACAGCATCGCCTTCTTTTGGACAAACTTAACAAACTATCGAAACAGATTAGGGTACGATGTCCCCAGACGAATGTCAAATCAATCCTTTAATACGCAAATTCGACAAAGGATCAAACATGGCAAATATTTGTCATCTGGAGGCAGTTAAGCATATTGGACGCAATTCGTCAAACGGTACTTTAGCACAACAAGCACATCAGGAAGATCATTGGTAACTTTTGTTGGAAACTCTAGAACCAGATCCATGAACATTGTCGACAGCGACTATGCCTTCTCGAGGGGTCTTATTTATAGTGGACAATCATGATTTTTTTTAACAAAAATAACTCGCCGCTCACACGATCTTGTAATTAAATATCAATGGTACGATAATGCCCAAGAGGACAACCAAATAAACTATACAGAAAGAAGAATAATCTACAATTTATTCCCCACTCATGTAATGTTAAGTTGCCAGCTTTGCTGCCATTTTGAAGTTAAACCATAATGCATGTCTGATAAATATAATGTTCAATACAAGTAAAAACTATTTGAACACACTATACGATTTAATAAAATATGCTTATTCAGCAAATATGATTGCCATTACAGCCGGTAGTTGATTTCTTAGTATGCTATCTTAAATAATTGCAAACAATTAATAATGCTAATAATTGAATAGATACTATGTTTAACATCTACACAACTGCCAATTAGCAACAATAGTAATTTATGTAACTAATCTCTTGCACCACCGACATATTTACTGATTTTGGTGGCCATCTTGGACGCCATTTTGAATAAGGCAACGGGTCAATTGAGTCGAATCGAACTTTTATTTCAATGTTAGTTAACTATTTTAATTCCGAAATCAACAACAATCATTTAAATAAATGTTTTAATAGAATATATCAATATGTCAATTATTGCGGCCGTTGTAACCGCCATTTTGATTTCAGCCGACATGGATGCCATCCCACAGTATTTTAATCGACGAATAACGATAGATAAAACATAAATACATGTGTTAAAACATTTTAACTACAACCAATCGGCAAAAAAAAGAAATTTATAACTAATTTCTAGCATCTCTGATTGTTTTTCTGATTTTGGCGGCCATTTTGGACGCCATCTTGATTTTTACAAAATGCTAAATGATGACAGCTGGCTGGTCATCATTCATATTCTGCAATTGCAACATATTCCCTAACAGAAAACCAAAAAATATTTACAGTACAATCCAATGCCGGGTCTAACCTAAATATCCCATTTATAGACAGGACTATTATTAAACTTTTAGGTATCCAATATTCCTGGCTCACAAAGGATTTTTAAATGAAAATCTGTCAATTTAATGTTTATTATGGACGCCTAGAATCAACCTTTGCATATGACAATCAACAAATGGTCAAATACACACTCAGATCCGATTTGAAAGAGAAAAATAAAGACAAAAATCGAAAAATATCATAATTTCCTTAAAACATCAATAATTATTTATTAATAACTATATTATGATATTTATATTTATATAATACCACACGCGGGGTTCAATTGCAAACATTTTAAGACATATTACAAGCCGATAGCCCATTTGAGTGAGGAATAATCGAAGTTTTTCTAAAGCCTCTGCTTGCTTAAAATAACGGCGGCCATCTTTAAAGATGGCCGCCAAAAGGCCATTTGGCAAAATGTCCCGCAAGTCCATCAACTGATTTCGGACAGCTTAGATATCAAGCGAACCGAAAATCATAGTTGGATCTGTTCACCAATTTGGTAATGGATTTCGGTCTGGCACATGGACTAGTACATGTGAAGGGAGTGTCTGTACAAAATGTACATGTTTTACATTTCTTGGCACCATAAATCGATGCTGGCTGCACACGCACCAGGAGAGAAATGGTCTCCACATGGAGACTCGAACGCAGGGTTCCTTAGCCCCGTGGCCAGTGGATGTTTAAATGTCAACGGCTGAACTGCTTAAACAGCACATGAAAATGTGTAATTTTACCACTTCTATCATAATATCATTTTATACAAATTCATTGTTACGTTCGCTAACAAAGCAAATGTGTTCAACGGCATAAATATGAGACTATATAAAGTATTGTGTCAGTTCACTAACCTAAACTCCTCTGTAAAACTCCCTCTGTTGTAGTCTGTTTGCTTGATGACTCGATAGAGAGCAGGCTTCCACCTAACACGGAACAATACATCTGAAACAATCAAGGTAAACCACTGTTTGTTGTATACTACAGTCATAGGTCGGGCAGAATATCTACATTATGTATAGACAGGCACACTACGGTCATAGGTCGGGCAGAATATCGACATAATGTAAAGGACAGACAGGCACACTACGGTCATAGGTCGGACATAATATCGACATAATGTATAGGACAGACAGGCACACTACGGTCATAGGTCGGGCAGAATATCGACATAATGTATAGGACAGACAGGCACACTACAGTCATAGGTCGGACAGAATATCGACATAATATATAGGACAGACACGCACACTACGGTCATAGGTCGGGCAGAATATCGACATAATGTATAGGACAGACAGGCATACTACAGTCATAGGTCGGACAGAATATCGACATAATGTATAGGACAGACAGGCACACTACGGTCATAGGTCGGGCAGAATATCGACATAATGTATAGGACAGACAGGCACACTACAGTCATAGGTTGGACAGAATATCGACATAATATATAGGACAGACACGCACACTACGGTCATAGGTCGGGCAGAATATCGACATAATGTATAGGACAGACTGGCACACTACGGCCATAGGTCGGACATAATATCGACATAATGTATAGGACAGACAGGCATACTACGGTCATAGGTCGGGCAGAATATCGACATAATGTATAGGACAGATAGGCACACTACGGCCATAGGTCGGACATAATATCGACATAATGTATAGGACAGACAGGCATACTACGGTCATAGGTCGGACATAATATCGACATTATGTAAAGGACAGACAGGCACACTACGGTCATAGGTCGGACATAATATCGACATAATGTATAGGACAGACAGGCACACTACGGCCATAGGTCGGACATAATATCGACATAATGTATAGGACAGACAGGCACACTACGGCCATAGGTCGGACATAATATCGACATAATGTATAGGACAAACAGACAGTCACACTACGGTCATTGGCCGGATACACTATCGACACAGTGTATAGGACAGACAGGCATACTACAGTCATAGGTCAGGCATAATATCGACATAATGTATAGAACAGACAGGTACACTACAGTCATAGACCGGACATAATATCGACATAATTTATAGGACAGACAGGCACACTACAGTCATAGGGCGGGCATAATATCGACATAATGTATAGGACAGACAGGCATACCACAGTCGTGGGTTGAATATAATATCGACATAATGTATAGGACAGGCACACTAAAGTCATAGGTCGGACATAATATCGACATAATGTATCGGACAGTCATGGTGATATGAATCACTGTAGTGTATGTAGGTCTAAATTCTAAACCTACATGTATGGTTTTTCCATGGCCAAAATATAGCACTTATATGTTTGTAACAAATCCGTAGAGACTGTTTGCTATTAAAGGCATCCAAAGAACTACTTTATATAACTTTGTCAAGAGCCTATCATTGACCTTAGAAAACATACACAAAATACACAACTATGCATGTCAAGTATGTGGCGTTTTAATTTCTAGTAGCCTATTCTCAAATTCCTTTTCCAAAGATTGGCATAGACGCTTACTTTATACTGTTCTGAAGTGGTGTACTTAATTAGAACCGTATGTTACTTAATTGCCATTTATAATGATTTGCTTGGCATATGTAATGTTTATAACAAAGTAAATTAGAAAAATGACAACTACAAATACAGAATGGACATACAACGTGACTTTTTGACTAAGTCTGCAAGTAAAATATATATACATGTATATTTCAAGCGAAGAATATTACGTCCACGCACTTATCCACTTAGTCACAGAGACTACTGAATAATTGTTTGTTTGTTATTGTGTTACCCCTATTGAAGGGCCAGCCAATATGACTTTCGAGACATTTATTTTACTTGCGCGCAGTACCTCTTGAATCTCTTCTCGTATTGCCCTGTGCCTGCAGAGATGGACCTACGGTAACCATTCTTGAACTAGCTGGCGGTCAACTTACCAGACGCATCAAGTCTAACACAGCTTCCACCAATATTCGAACCTTCGACCTTCCACTCCGATCATAAACCTTTTTTGCCCAAATGTGACCCTGCTCAAACAATGCATGCATACAAAATTCGAGCTAAATTGGTCAATGCTTACATCTTGCCCTTCCGACCCAAGAGGGTCTAAGACCCAATAATGGATATTTCATGTTTGTTCGAACCTGTACAAACTATATGATGTTGCCAAAAGTGAGTTTAATGATATTGCTGGTAATAAAAATTAGGCAAACTATTTATGAAAATACTATATATAACACGGTGGGGGATCCAACATATCGATACCAAAATGGATTATGCATAATTTCATATGTCGAACTTCATGGTGTACATATGTTGTACACATTTTGACGAAAAAAATACGAGAGTCTTATTTGTTATCGATTTATGTTACAATCAAATTGTTTTGCCCAAATATCTCAATGCAGTGCCACCCTTTATACATTTCCAAACATGTACGTGTATTTATCTTATCTGTACGTGTAGCAATAACGGAGATAAACTGATTCTCCGTCAGGCGGTGTGACTGAAAATTCGCGACGGCGATTTGTTGGCTTGAAAAGTATTTATTGTAAAAAAAAACAGCATGCTCTGCGTATGTTGTACGTGGTTTGCATATGTGGGATTGAAAATGTTTAATTTGTCGCTTATATTATATTGAGTTTAAATATATTTCCTGGAAAAAACACAAACTGAAATCTGTTTTCAAGTTATCTTCATAGCATTTCGTACTCGTTATACCAACTTATTTACGCACTTACATGTATTTTCATTTCAGCATTTCTGCATATCTAACTAATCAAAATGAATGTCAATTGCAGACTAGAACTGTTATGTATATTTATGCCGTTGCTTTTTCGTTAAAACTACACACTTACGAATACACTAATTAGACAAAACATGTTTAGTAATCGGTGGCCCGAAATATAGGAATGAAGAGTTCGAGCAGTCCTATCATCAAACTTCAATGGATCTACTGATGGCAGAGTGATCGCTGAATTGTACGTAACTTCTTTATTATAAAACTGAAGCATATCATGTTGATACTAATTTCTTAATTAGACAATCGGCTACATATTGGTGTTATTTTCTATGTTAAATTCTGATTTTTTCCACATTTTTTCCAAGAACAAAAATGTTGATCTCCTTTAGGTAACTCATTGTTTTAGCACAAATTCAAGGTCAATGCATTAGTGCGATACATTGATTGATAAATTTTGAATGACTTTATTCTGAACTATGAGCCAATTAAGGTTACACTAAATATCAGGAGGTGTTTGCAGTGAAAAGAACAAATTAGTTCTTAGAAAGAAAGGTAATTGTGATAGTCCGATTTGGTATGAATCTACTGGAATGCATTGAAATTAAAGTTTTTGTATAACAATCTGATTATGCATGACCCTGTTTAAGATAACCTGGCGTTGGTCGATACAGCGTCAGTCAAGAAGTTTTTACAAGAGATAATCAGTGATAAAAGCGAGGTATGCGATTTAAATTTTGACCTTATTAAGACCACACGGATGTGTAGATACCAAGTGTTCTTCATCTTTAAAAAAAACCAGTTATAATACAAAACGTAACTTAGAAACTAATTAAACATGAGATGTTCGCCGTTACATCATCCCAATTGTCGTAAATAGTAAATATCACAGTGGCCTTGACCTACTGACCTCATTTACTGTTACTGGCTAACCTCCGTGTACAGTTTGACGATACAAGGGCAAAGCGTTCTTCAGTTTTGAGCGGAAGCATTTGGTCACAGTGACCACGACCTTTGACCTGGTGACCTCAAAATATCTAGGGGTTATCGACTGTTTCTGATCAACATTCGTGCACAGTTTAAGGATCCTAGGGGAAAATGTGCTTGCTTTATTGAACGTAAAGCATTTGGTCTAACGACTGGCAGACAGACAAACGGACAGTCACCTGAAAAGCAATGCACCACTCATCGATGGTGGCATGTTAACTTAAACATATTTCAGTTTCGGTTTTTTCCTGGAAATTCATTTAAACTCAACATAAAATCGGCAAATTAAACATTTTCAATCCAACATATGCAAAACACATACAACATATGCAGAGCATGCTGTTTTATTACAATAAATACTTTTCTAACCAACAAATCGCCGTTAAATTTGAAACATGTGTGTAATGAAAGGTATGTTATATTTCTATAACAATACTCAAACAACCGAGGTGAAAATACAAAAGAGTTTCTCGTGTTGATCAAACTGCGGCGAATTTTCAGCCACACCGCCTGTATAAAGGGTGTCACTGCATTGAGACATTTGGGCAAAACAATTTGATTTTAACATAAACCAATAACAAATAAGACTCTTACCTCTTTTTCGTCAAAATGTGTACAACATATGTACACCATGAAGTTCGACATATGAAATTATGCATAACCCATTTTGGTATCGATATGTTGGATCCCCCACCGTGTATAAGTATGTTTTACCCTTGCATCTATCCAAGTTTCATTGAGTCCGACTACAAGATAACATCCACCAGAATGTCGACAATATCCATCAGGACATGAGGCGTCCACTGTAAACATCAACATTTATCATATTATAGACAATATCCATCAGGACATGAGGCGTCCACTGTAAACATCAACATTTATCATATTATAGACAATATCCATCAGGACATGAGGCCTCCACTGTAAACATCAACATTTATCATATTATAGACAATATCCATCAGAATATAAGGCGTCCACTGTAAACATCAACATTTATCATATTATAGACAATATCCATCAGGACATGAGGCCTCCACTGTAAACATCAACATTTATCATATTATAGACAATATCCATCAGAATATAAGGCGTCCACTGTAAACATCAACATTTATCATATTATAGACAATATCCATCAGAATATAAGGCGTCCACTGTAAACATCAACATTTATCATATTATAGACAATATCCATCAGGACATGAGGCGTCCACTGTAAACATCAACATTTATCATATTATAGACAATATCCATCAGGACATGAGGCGTCCACTGTAAACATCAACATTTATCATATTATAGACAATATCCATCAGAATATAAGGCGTCCACTGTAAATATCAACATTTATCATATTATAGACAATATCCATCAGGACATGAGGCGTCCACTGTAAACATCAACATTTATCATATTATAGACAATATCCATCAGGACATGAGGCCTCCACTGTAAACATCAACCTTAATCATATTATAGACAATACCTAAAGTACGTTTAGCGCAATTTTTCATATAGCCTTTGACATTAATTAACCTGAAAGCCGTACTCGTACTAAGTACTATCTCCGATCTTGAGAAGATTCCTACGCCCTATTCTAGCAATGTCTTACTTTACTTCGTGGTCTACATCTGACAAATTTAATAGTCCCCCGGCTTACACTGGTATCTGATGATAGATTCATGTAATTCGTCAGGAACGTTAATGTAAATTCAAGAAATACAGTAAAATGTTCAGTAATTCATATACATTTATTGCAAACATACATTTCTACTGCAATTATTTATTACTACAATTTCACGCATATGTCTCATTAACAAACTTGTATTAGAGCAGCCATTTTATCTGGAAAACAGTGTCAACCACTATTTTCAATAGTACCGTCCATTTTACATACTGATTTTTTAATAATTAAAAAAAACTTTTTAGCCAAACCTATTACGAGGAATAATCCACAATTTACGAAAACTGCAGTCAGTAAAAAGCGCATCTTGACTTCATGTGAAATTCTTGAAGACTAATAACCTCGTTTGAGACCATACAATGTGTGCTGGATGTGGGACATGAACATGCAATGCAAGTCAGCAGCAACCTTTCAATGTTAGAAGTACAATATACCAACACTGGCAGTAAGGCGTGATCGGACAGTGAAGCGAGTGTTTCAGGGTTCACGTTTGGTTTAAAAAAAACAACGAGGAAACGTTCCTAAACTCCTATACAATATTTTAAACATTTTTTTACAAATCATTAAAATTAGCTTTAATATCTCAATTTTCCTCGTAATCTATATAGATCGACTGTAGTCTCTTAATTTCTGAAAATGTTGATATCACTTATACTATACTATAATATTGTGCTGTCTTTTACCTACCAATATTATTTATGTGTCTGATTATGGAACGCCGTACCTGTCTTATGTTGAGGCCTTTCAACTTATCTTGTTAAAATGATATTATATCTTCTTAACTGGTATGGTATCTTGTCTATGTGACATGTTATTATGTCTATGCCATATGGTATCTTCTTAATCTATTATTATATCATGTTAATCGCATATGCTGTCTTGTCAAAACACCGTGTTAACTTCTCAACACGTTGTGATAGCTTGTCAAACTGACGTGTTATGCTGTCTAAATACTGAATTAACTTCTCCACATAATTTGTTATCATGTCAGACGGGCTGTTATTTTTCTACATACCATGTTAAGTTCTTAAAACAACGATTCGTTTTTTTTTTAAAGAGTGATGTTCAAAAACAATACCATCTTGTCCAAATACCATGTTATCATCTCAATTTCATATGGTATCTTCTCAAGAAAGCGTGTTATCTTGTCTGTAATGCCTGGTATTATATCAAACAGTCATGTTATCTTCTCAATATGTTATATTAACTTGCCTAAGTAACATGTTATTATGTCAAAAACAATTGTTGTCTTGTTAGTTAGGCATCGTATCTTCTCAACTGTATATGCTATCTTGTCAGTTTGTCATGTTATTATGTCTATATCACATGGTATCTTCTTATTTTTGTGTTATATTATGTTCAAAGTATATGCTGTCTTGTCAAAGTACCGTATTAACTTCTCTACATGAAGTGTTATCTTGTCAAATTGACATGCTGTGCTGTCAAAACATCGACTGAACATGTCTATACAGGGTGTAAACGTGTGAAACTGTCATGTTGTCTTGTTAAAAGACCATGCTGTTTTCTGACTGTACCATCTTGTCAAAAGAATATGATGACTTGTTCACTTCACGTGTTGTCGTTGTTGACTTTTAGTGACGTGTGACCTCAAACAAAATGGCGGGGAGGAATGCAGAATTATACGGAAGCATGGAAGTGACATAGTTGATATTTTTCATAACTTGTGGCCACAAATTACAAGAAGATGAATCTAAGTATTTTGCTATATCCGTGAGTATATAGCACTGGTCCTCTTCGACGACGTTGCGAACCTACGTCACCGATATCAGTTGTATTTTTAATTTATCCGGATGTCAACTTCTGGTATCCTACGCAAAAGCAATACTGCCACTAATAAATAGATGTCTATTTATTTCAGGAAATATACCTACACCAGTGTGTAGAATCACGTTCTCAAATCGATTGAAATGAAAGCGGTTTTACCCTCAAAACTATTGCGATTTTGTCTGCTAACGGTGAGTTTTTTCTTGATTATAACGATCGTGCATTTAATATGGTTATGTTATATAGCCTAAAGTACATTCCGTATATGTTTTAAGAAAGAATACCCGACAAGTACCGAGTTCGCTCTATCTTTAGAGCGAAGTCGGTACTTGTCGGGTATTCTTTCTTACATATACGGTATGTACTTTAGCTTTAATATTAGTTTTGAGCGTAAAACCGCATTCATTTGATCACGTGATTCTACACACTGAACACGTTTCAAACCATGTATTGTATCAGATGCCGTACGTATATTCTAGTTCCACGCAGATCTGGATAGCAGCCCGTAGTTCCGTAAATTCCGGTAGACCAGTTTTACGCGGGGTTTTCTATATAGTGTGATTATGTAAATGTCGATAAAAACATTATTTGTCGGAGATGACGTCTGAAATTTTAACAGACTTTAATAATGCTATTATGCAATTTGACATAACATTTTGACGGGTTTTGAAGGTCCTACAATTGAGATATATTAGAAAATGTAATTAAATGTGTTCAAATTATCGGTGTGCTCCGGTATACGCAATCGCCCTTATTTAAGATATGAACATTTTTAAAACGGTTAACATCAGGTCCCTATAAATCTGTGTATGTAAAGAAACTACCAATTTATTCATTCAGCATAAATATGAGGACAATAACTCTGAAAATAAAAAAGTTATGACAAAATTCTACGAACTTTTTTATTCACCCACGTAGGTTTGTATTTTGATCCGGACTGGTTTGACGGACAGTGATACAAGCTGTTAGTGTGCGATATGTCGCGTTTTTTGCAGCCGTTTCATTTGTTATTATTGATTTTAGCCCCATAATTCAAAGAATAAGTGACAAGGTTAAATATTTTCTCAGTCTATTAACATTATTTCTTTGGAATTTCCATCATGACAACGTTCAAAACACAGGAGAAGAAAATATTTTGGACTTTCGGACAACTCATGTTAATGTGCTCGTACAATTAGTGTTGGTGCGACCCCATATCGAGGGGTATAACCTAAAGCATGGAGAATGGTGGTTTAAGTAAGACTTTTCATGGAGATTGATGTCAATGGCTGATATTTTGATGTTTTTAGTCACTTGACGGACACATTTTCAGCAAAGTAAGTTCATTTTCTTGTTTTATATGTGGTGTGTATGCGATAACCACCTAGCCATAAGTTTAAGCCACCTATCGGACGGTCTGTTTGAGTCCGTCAGTGCAGCGATAAAAGCCTGAAAGAAGGGATTGTGACTTCGGGTGTCCGTAGTCCGTATTGACTTTTATTAATTCTGAGTTTGCTAGGTACTCATTGCATGATTTAACGGTTAAAATACTGTTTCTGCTTATTTAGGAGACTACATGTGCATATTTTTAATGTTTAAGACGATTTCATGGAGACTCGTCCACTTTAAGACTCTCTCCATGGAGACTTGTTAGTATTTTGTAAACCATATGTACTGGTATTATAAACATGGAAGTAATCTCTATATGTACCAATTTCAGGATTACCGTCTTACAGAGGGTCTTGGATTGGCGAGTAACATATTATTGGAACCAAATACAGTGACAACACCACCTGGCTGCAACAATTGTTGTGATTGTCTTATTTGTACCCCAAAGATATGCATAAAATAATAAAGGATGATCTTTTATAAGTGTGTGCTCCGTTTATTATGCACCAGTCAAATCAAACCCTAGCTCCCCAACCCCGGGGTATTTAACTTTTGATGTCCCCGCACTGGCGAATGAGAGCAGGACTTTTGCTCCGCACGTAAATACGTAGATGGGAAATACAGCCGGGATTATGTTTCACTGATAAGGGTGGGATTGTTACCTTTTGTAAGGCTCTCGGGCAGGGATTTTACCATGGTTTAAAAAGTCAACCCTCCCTTCCCCGTGCTACGGGTTTCAATTGATTGGTGCATTGTGTGTCTGGAATGATATTCAGTTGAACTGACAAAAGGCCTTGAAGTATCCGTCTTCTCTCCAAGATGTGAAACACCCACCATTTTCTTCATCGCATTTATAACAGAAGAGGATTTGGAATCAGTTTTCGGATCAGTATTCTTTCAAGCACTTACTTACAACCCACAAGGAAACAGCGACTTTTCAACATGTAGAGTAAAACAGGCAATTCGAAGCAACTGGGAATCAAACCAAGATTGCTTGTTACAAACACTGTGCGTTAACCATTGCAGCAGTTTATAAGTGGCAGTATATTGTACGTCAATGTTCAAAACATCACAATGAAGCCTCACTTATGA
Organism: Spisula subtruncata; assembly: GCA_963678985.1. Classification (NCBI taxonomy): domain Eukaryota; kingdom Metazoa; phylum Mollusca; class Bivalvia; order Venerida; family Mactridae; genus Spisula; species Spisula subtruncata. The sequence goes on from OY787661.1 coordinate 27,013,355, forward strand.
GACCACCCTTATTTATTTTAAAAATACTTAGCATGGCTGTTTATATATTAATAAGGCTTATTTTACTTGAAACTGTCATATTTTAGAATTGGTTATATTATAAATTAAGAGTACAACATGTAATCATGGGAATCGACTTCGAACTGGATGTTTTAATTTTGAGGTTGTCTTTAAGTGAAGTTTTACTGTTTGTTACATTCATAAGAGTTGATTTCAACATTCGCCCTTTTCTCTTAAATACATTTATCTTGTTGAATGCATCGTACCATTGACACTTATTTCAAATGGGTCCTGTGATTTTGCTAAAGAGGCAGCAAGTAGAGAACATAGTATGGTGTTACCATGTATATGGGCGCACTGCCCTACAGACATTGGTTCTTTAACGTACCTGGTGTACAGCACTGATACATGCGATACTTCCTCTGGGTTACCTAGCAAATAGATCATCTCTAATTGGGTCGGAAACACGGAAAGGCGTTCCAGGAATAACCAATTGATCAGCAGTCAAGCGGGCTATCCGCTCGACCAGTGCCATCCTAGTAAATACTTTGTATACTATTATACTATTTATAAAAGGGTCATTGCTGAGAGGTCATGGTAGACCGATGGTCACTTTTTGTGCAATAAATATAGCAATAAGTACGTAAATTTGTTTGATGTTTTTTATTTAAAGGTTCATTAGCGCAGATGATCAATATTATAAAGGCAGTGTGATCTGATGCTTTGTGAACCAAAATGTTCCAGCAACAGTTGTTGAACAATAACATTAATTTAAAAGTAAATACAAATAAAGAATACAACAAAAATCTGTGCTATTGGACCTTTCCAACAAAACAAAATGACAAGACACATTATTTCATTTATAGAATCATAATCTTGGACATGTATTAAAATACGTGAATAAAGCGATATCATGAGACTTTAATCTATATTTTTTTCCTATTATTTTCTGGCTTTTCACTAGGGTTCTTCGGGTCGATACAAATGACAAGGTGATGCTGAAGTTAATCGTTTTCTCTTTTAATTTGCGACACAAAGCTTCTTAGTTACACTTTTATTAGGCAATGAGCTTTCATAATACTTTCTCTTTCGTTTTCTATTCTGCCACTCCCTCCTTGAATGAAGTAACGTCTTTTTGGTACGTATTCTTCAAACCAGGGGTCTGAAAAATAAATAGAAACTATATTTTTAATCCATGAAGGTAACACACTATGCTGCAAAACACTATGCTGCAAAACATTTTAGAACAGAATACTTACATTGATTTAATTCTCCACAGTTCGGGTCTTAAAATGAACGATTCTCCATTAAATCGTCTTAAACGTTTAAAATATGCACATGGAGCTTCCTAAATAAGCAGAAACAGTATTTTAACTTTAAAATCATGCATGAAGTACCTAGCAAACACAGTAAAACCATCCAGAATGCCCCAGATACCTCAGAATTAATAAAAATCAATGCGGACTACGGACACCCGATGTCACCATCCCTTCTTTCAGGCTTTTATCGCTGCACTGACGGACTAAAACAGACCGCCGATAGGTGGTTTAAACTTATGGCTAGGTGGTTATCGCATACACACCACTTATAAAACAAGAAAATGAACTTACTTTGGTGGAAATGTGTCCGTCAAGTGACAAAAAAAACCATCAAAATATCGGTCATTGGCACCAATCTCCATGGAAAGTCTTACTTAAACCACCATTCTCCATGCTTTAGGTTATATCCCTTGCATATACGAGGGATGATCAAAAATAACGTGGACTGTTGCTATTGCTTCAAACAGCATCATCATTTTGTCCAAATACTTACATGGTTTATTATCGGAACATTTATTGCATACGATAATTTGAACAAATTTCACATTTTCACAATATAGCGAGCACACCGCGTGTTTTTGTAACCATAGTAACGTGAATGCGGCGCACAAAATTTGTGCGACTTTTCTCAAGCTAAATATGCACTTATATAAAATGAATTGCAAGTAAGAAATTCGCTAAACTTGGCCACGATGGGATGTGCAGGTGACATCTTGGCCAAATTTGATGTTATTGGAACAGTGCGTATTTTATATGCACATTATTCTTAGCGCGGCATTACTTGTGTAAGGTACGTTGAAATGACGTCGTCAAACCGGCATGAAATATCTTTAATGATAGATCTACTCTGACCTCGGACAAAATGCTGACAATGTTGTTTAAAATGATTGAGCAGACTAATAGAATATGTCCTTCAAGTTGAGCTCTTATTTTTAATTCACATCGTGAATATGTGGACGGAGAAAGATAATGAAAGCACAAGCATCACGGAAGAAGTCGAAAATACGGCACGACAGCAGTGACGTAAACCGCGATGCGTTGACGCTGACCGATGCTTTCCTATAAGGAAATTAGCTGGTCGCTATGGAGTCGTACACGGAAAACATTTCGCACAATTTAAGGTCAAATGTTATGTTAAAATATGCAGTAATAATAAGCATCATAGTATGACATTGTAGATAAAAATGAGCAGGTTCAAACTGCTACAGTGACGAACACCGATGAACGACGTTAACGACGTCATGAGTCCAACGCTGACATGCGCCGGTTGGCAGTTAGTGACCATTTTCTATTACATGTTACTTTTCACTGAATTATTATTTTTCCATGATATTTTTCAGGAATATGCCGGACATATTCCGATAAATGTTGATATAAGTTTGTAAATGATTAATAGACACATACGAAAGTTGTGGCAAAAGTCCACGTTATTTTGGATCATCCTTCGTATTTTCACGTATATGTATACATACGGGTTTTTAAGTACATTGACATATTGCTTTGATACTTATTTTTTGTAATTGTATATAGTATTTTAAAATATGCTTTGTTTTTGTTTTTGAACAAAAATAAGTTCAACTTGAAAACTTATTGAACTTCTCTTGGTGATGTGTGGTCGACCTTTTGGAGTGTTGCTTTCTGGGGTGTCCTGATAATGTGTAGTCGTCCATTTGGAGTGTTTCTTTTTGTGATGTCCTGATGATGTGTGATCGTCCTTTTGGACTGTTGCTTTCTGTGGTGTCCTAATGATGTGTAGTCGTCCATTTGGAGTGTTGCTTTTTGTGATGTGTTGATGATGTGTGGTCGTCCCGTTGGAGTGTTGCTTTCTGTGGTGTCCTGATGATGTGTGGTCGTCCTTTTGGAGTGTTGCTTTTTGTGATGTCCTGATGATGTGTGGTCGTCCTTTTGGAGTGTTGCTTTCTGTGGTGTCCTGATGATGTGTAGTCGTCCATTTGGAGTGTTGCTTTCTGTGGTGTCCTGATGATGTGTACGCGTCCATTTGGAGTGTTGCTTTTTGTGATGTCCTGATGATGTGTAGTCGTCCTTTTGGAGTGTGGCTTTCTGTGGTGTCCTGATGATGTGTAGTCGTCCATTTGGAGTGTTGCTTTCTGTGGTGTCCTGATGATGTGTGGCCGTCCTTTTGGAGTGTTGCTTTCTGTGATGTCCTGATGATGTGTATTCGTCCATTTGGAGTGTTGTTTTCTTTGGTGTCCTGATGATGTGTAGTCGTCCATTTGGAGTGTTGCTTTCTGTGGTGTCCTGATGATGTGTAGTCGTCCTTTTGGAGTGTGGCTTTCTGTGGTGTCCTGATGAAGTGTGATCGTCCTTTTGGAGTGTTGCTTTCTGTGGTGTCCTGATGATGTGTGATCGTCCTTTTGGAGTGTGGCTTTCTGTGATGTCCTATTGATGTGTGATCGTCCTTTTGGAGTGTTGCTTTCTGTGGTGTCCTGATGATGTGTGGTCGTCCTTTTGGAGTGTTGCTTTCTGTGGTGTCCTGATGATGTGTGATCGTCCTTTTGGAGTGTGGCTTTCTGTGATGTCCTATTGATGTGTGATCGTCCTTTTGGAGTGTTGCTTTCTGTGGTGTCCTGATGATGTGTGGTCGTCCTTTTGGAGTGTTGCTTTCTGTGGTGTCCTGATGATGTGGGTCGTCCTTTTGGAGTGTTGCTTTCTGTGGTGTCCTGATGATGTGTGGTCGTCCTTTTGGAGTGTGGCTTTCTGTGGTGTCCTGATGATATGTGATCGTCCTTTTGGAGTGTTGCTTTTTGTGATGTCCTGATGATGTGTAAGCGTCCATTTGGAGTGTTGCTTTCTGTAATGTCCTGATGATGTGTAAGCGTCCATTTGGAGTGTTGCTTTCTGTGATGTCCTGATGATGTGAGGTCGTCGTTTTGGAGTGTTGTTTTCTGCGATGTCCTGATGATGTGTGGTCGTCCTTTTGGAGTGTGGCTTTTTGTGATGTCTTGGTTATGTGTGGTCGTCCTTTTGATTCGTGTATGTATGTTTGTATTTTCATCCGGACAGTGATACAAGCTGTCAGTGAGCGATATCTATATGTACATTGAGAAAGTTTAGATACAACCTTAATTATTTTCCAAGTCCATTAACATAATGTGTTGATATACTTGTCACGTACGCTAGATTGTCCAGGCATGGCATTGGGAATAGTCGAGCGCGATGTGCCTTTTTCTTGTGTTCTTGTTTGTACAATTCATGTCTTGCAGTTTCTGCTGAGCGCTACTTCAATGACTAGTCTCATATCAACTGAACTACTGGGAATTTGTACTAGGTTCGAATTTAGGCTTCAAAACCACCAACAAATAAATATAATGTGGTCAAGGGGGGTACCGTATTGAGACGGAAGTGGATACGCCGACTATTTTAATGGCCGTTTTACGTCGATTCGGTAAGTAAATCTTAACTTTTCATTGCTTAGTAAGGCGTTTGAAATAAATACAAGCTGACCAAAGTACCCGGCCAGGTTTCTAGTTTGCGCCCCATGGTTGTTTTCCCTCCAAGCACCTATAATTAAGCAGAACACTCGCGCAAAGTGCGGTTTTGGTTACAGATACCTTGATTAATGAATATTTTTATCTGTAATATTTCCTATTTCTCCCAATTTTCATGGTTTATGAAACAAATGACCGTTCTGACTTGCCCCGGTGTCCCCTACCCGTATTGGCACCCTGTCTGCAAAACGCTGTGTCGTATCAAATTACGTAAAATACCTACGTTAGGTTTTGTTGTGTCACCGGCATCCTCTCTGTGTGGTTCTGCCGATTGGCACGGGAATCCTCGCTGTGCTCACAATAACTATAGCACAGAGAGGGTGCCGGTGCCAGAACAGAGAGGGTTCCGGTGCTACAACGAAACGGAAAGAAGGCTGTTTTTATGTTATTTCATGAAAGTTGCAATATTTAAAGCATTTAGAGGCCTGATTGGTTCAATGACTTTCTGTATCTTTGGCAAAATCGTTGGTTTTCGTACCTCTCCTGTCGGCTTGTGTCGTCAAAAACTATTGTTTTGCACAGAGAGGGTGCCAATACGGGTAGACACCGTGAACTGTTTTCACACACAAGCATGTGCATGCTATTATCAAAACAAAGTGGATGTTTAAGGTTTTTTTTATATTTCTCATGTTAGTATAGAATTTTACACTTTCTATCGATCTCCATCATCCATGTCATTGTCCACTGTTTAATCGTTGAAATGCTTGGTCCTATCATTGAATCCACTGTTGTAGGTATGTGTTCATTGTCAGGTCTTTGTAGGCAGCAACAATTACATCACGTGGTCTGCAAATACAAAACACTCTTAGAGTAACCATAAACATTGTGAATATATAATATAAAATTTAACACAGTTGCAGATTAAATGTGTATGGCAAGTAGATATATGTGTATAGCTTGAAAACATATTCCTGTTTTTGCATTATATAAACTTATCTAGTATTCACAATGTGCGTTTTTTTATCATTTGTGCGTAATATTCAGTTAATGATAAAGTCGCATGTTGTTTTTATTATACCACATTTCTTACGTGTCAGGGGTGTTTGCCCCAACAGCACTAATCAGGGATATCATAGCGGATCTTCCGTGTGTTTTGCCTCAATATATTATGGCATCGCATTTTTTTGCACATGCATACTTATAATTATATAAATAATGAAACTAGGCCCATAAACAATCCATCACCCATGAAAATCGGGAGAAATAGCAAATATTACAGATAAAAATATTCATAAATCAAGGTATCTGTAACCAAAACCGCACTTTGCGCGAGTGTTCTGCTTAATTATAGGTGCTTGGAGGGAAAACAACCATGGGTCGCAAACTAGAAACCTGGCCGGGTACTTTGGTCAGCTTGTATTTATTTCAAACGCCTTGCTAAGCAATGAAAAGTTAAGATTTACTTACCGAATCGACGTAAAACGGCCATTTAAATAGTCGGTGTATCCACTTCCGTCTCAATACGTTACCCCCATTGGTGGTAGAATAGATTGAATATCAGATTAAACATATCATATGCTTAAGTTTTTCCAACATTTTTATCATTGGTATTTATGAAAGTAATTTTACCGACCTTCGTAGAAGCGCTATACACTCACTGACACATTGCAAGTGTCTGGATATCCATTTGCTCCCTTTGGGGTTGCCTTATGTCCTTAACGAATGTATGATTCAAGAAATGCACCATATACTTACTTTAACCCTTTCAGAAGAGACTTCTTGTTACTTTAACATTTCCAATATACAGCTCCAATATGGGAGAGACTAGCTCCGGGTTACTAACATGTTCAATCTGGTTGACTATACATTCCTGAAATTGCAAGTGCCCAGCATGGATTTGAATCCGAATCGGCAAGATTGATCACCCCTCACCCAGGGGCGCGCGGCCAATATACTACCCCTGAATAACCTTGTACATGTAGGATTATTTGCAGAACAACACACAGGTCTTGTGAAGCTAAAGCTTTATTCAGTTAAATGCGTACACACACACAACATACAAACTGTAATCTTATACAACGTATTGTTGATTCAAAAATGTCTGTCAAAACCGCCAGAATGTTCCATTTCTGAATATCAAAATGCAGTAAGTATAACCACAACGCTATAGGACCATTAGAGTTGTAGTCATATAAGTGTATTTACGATGGTAAAATTAATCCTGAGAAATCTGTAATAATTGACCGGGTTGAATGTTTGTTTACGCGGTTGTGACAGAGATCTTTGAATCAACTATAGTAAATATTAATTTTCTATTGCACAACTTAAAACTTGGATAAAATCCATCAAAACCACAGGTAACTGTATCGTTGAAAAAAAAACGAAAACTTTTTTTCGTTTTCAACGATACGGTTACCTGTGATCAAAACAACCAATAATTCAAACCACAGATGATCTATCACGCAATATTGGAACACTGAAAACAGCAGAAAATCAAAATAAACCAGACAAAATATGACATTATTAAAATCTCCAAAATACACATACTAGATATATCAATGTGATACCAGAAATGGGGTGTATATAAACAATAGATTACCTACACACACTGATAAGCCATTATAGCACACTATCGCAACAGTCAAACATTGATAGCAGAAATTAGTTACACAATTCAAAAGACTGCATGGTAACATATACATGTGCAAGGAGCAAAACCATTTTATTGACAAAATGAATGATCTCTAGATAATGCGTACACATACAGCCAGTGAGATGATAAAATAATACATCTAGATAATGTATACACATAGAATCAGTGAGATGATAAAATAATACATCTAGATAAAGTATACACATAGAATCAGTGAGATGATAAAATAATACATCTAGATACAGTAAAACTCGCTTATAACGAAATGCCAGGGGTATAAAAATTATTTCGCTGTAACCGAGTTTTTCATTGTAACCGAGCACACGCTTATAGTGAAATTTCACTGTAAGTTGCTCACATATAACGAACTTCGTTATAACCTGTATCGGAGGTATAATTCTTCTAGATCTATGTAAATATATGTCATGCAATAAATGAATAGAAAACCTTGATGCATATGTATTACATTTGATATTGTGAGAAATGTATGGCGACCCTTCCATATTTTAACATAAATATTTCCTGACTTACTAATGCAAACAAAATGAGACTTTTAATATGTATGCAATTTTGTAAAACCTTTTCACTCAATAAACATGAAATAATTGACCGCGAAAACATTGAGAACTTACTCAAACAAAATAATTTAAATTGATACAGTCCAGTAATCGGTATTTATCACCCGTGAAAACGCTATTGAATTTCATAACAATGGAAAGCTACGGGTCAAAATAATATCCAATACGTAATTATCACGGTCAATAAAAGTTTTTGCTTTGACGTTTGAAAAAAATTAGTTTCATTGTAACCGAGCATTTTTCTCTAAAACATGATTCTGGGGCCAAAAAAATAATTTCACTGTAACCGAGGTTTCACTGTAACCGAGTTCACTGTAACCGTACATTTTTATATAGAATAAAGAAGGCCTCAGCCGGGCCAAAAAAATCGTTTCACTGTAACCGAGTTTTCGCTGTAACCGAGTTCACTGTAAGCGAGTTTTACTGTAATGTATACACATAGAATCAGTCAGATGATAAAATAATACATCTAGATAATGTGTACACATAGAATCAGTGAGATGATAAAATAATACATCTAGATAATGTGTACACATAGAATCAGTCAGATGATAAAATAATACATCTAGATAATGTGTACACATAGAATCAGTGAGATGATAAAATATTACATCTAGATAATGCGTACACATAGAATCAGTGAGACGATTAAATAATACATCTAGATAATGTATAAAAATATTACATGGTGTTAGAATCACATTGACATGTTACATCAACAAATATATAATCACAACAGTTATACAACCTACTATCTATATAGAATACCTGTATGAGAAACATTAGAACAACAACAACTCTACATAAACAACAACAACAACAACATTACAACAGACATCTCGTTCAGGAAACATGTCTGTTATTATCACAATGCAGAATCAGGAACATGTGACTTGTGTGTAACCATAGGAATGATGTGGTTAGATTTTATAGTCACACCATTTGACCGTGGCATGTCTTCAGTGAGACAACATTACTATAGTGTGACTAGGATAACGTGAAGAGGGAACATTTCGAATAATCCAATAGGTAGTTCAACCAAGTGTGCACGATTTATAAGTATTATTTTAGTATAGAAATGGTGGTATGTGTTTACTTCAGAAACCAATGTTTCAACAGTATCCAGTCAATGTTTGTAAATTTCAGGTTACCCTGGGCACAGTACTATAGATCCACTCATGATCAACACATTCGGTTTGTTCAATAAATGGAATGTTGAATAATCAGTCACATATTTCATACATACGTGGGGTTATCCAAAAGTTCGTGGACTTTTGTTGTTATTCAAAAACCCTTTAACTTAAAGCTATGAATCTATGGTCCCTGTAAAATTGGTTTATATTGTACAAGTATACCAAATATCATATGATTATGATATGATTAAAAACAACATAGATATAGCATTTGTAAGCATGCGTGGTAGGCATACCCGGCACACATTCAGAAATGACGTTCAACGTCACCCTCTCCAATAATCATTTCATGAAACTCTTAAACACTGTAAACCAGTTGTTCTTCGTTTCCCATAATCAGCTGTATACTAATAATATGCAAACACACTCGTTCTGTCGATGTGTAATGAATTGTGTCGTTTCTATCCCTACAAGTGGATTTTTTTCTCTAATACCTAGGATAGTCGATTCTAACCAACGTAACGTTCATTCGTTGAACGATGGTTTTGTACCTATTAGCATGCATCTTCTGCCACATCACCCTGACTTTCTATGAACTATTTATTTCATTTAAAAACAATTGAATACAATGCAGAAGGGTTCATACTAAATTTGCCAAACAATTCTTGATTTCCTCGCGGTTCCTCTAGCTTGATTCATAATTGAATTATTTTGCGACTGCAGTTGATATCTTGTGATGTCATATTTTACGTTGAATTTAATATGACAGCGTTAACCCTCATATTCATAAAATGACAAATATATAAGATTTAACCTTTAAATTATACCACTATATCGGTATGACGTTACTCAACATGAGGACGCATTTTTGTAATTTTAAATGAAAAAACACTATGGAAACGTGTTACATTTGATACAAAGGGTACATTATAAAAATAGTTTGAGGTTATTGTTTGTAATAAATAAATGTCACTGTATGGTAATTGTCATACTGATCTGACTTAAAATAAAAATGTTAGAGCAGAAGTCCACAAACTTTTGGATAACCCCACGTATTTACAGGCAACATGCAAACAATGACTGTCACAGTAGAAACACAACTTTTTATTACTTTGTTTGAAATGTGATAAAATATTTTATTTCATGAATTATACAATGTTTCGAAAGTTGCATTGGTAATTACAATCATGCAATTTTATTCTGTTTCTAATGTAACTTTTTTTATTAAAGACCTCATTCTATTCATACTACATATGGAAGACAACAATGTCAAGAATAAAGTTTTGTCTTGTTGCCAGTTTGGATAGAATGTCAATGCATTAACTACACATTCATTGCTAGGTTTTTTTTAAAAAAAGGGGATTTTATTTTATCCGAAAAAAAATTATTTCTGGTTTTAAAATGGTATTGAAGAAGCATGAAAAGTTGTAGGCAGCCGTGTGAAGAAAACGTAGGAATGTGTAGATCCTGGTCTAAATGATGATCAATGTTTACATTTCATCATCATTGCAGACTTTCTCTATAGCACTGTGGATTGTTTCAAGGGGAACGTTGCTTTCACACATATTCACAAACATATACAACTTTCTCAGTGCGTAGTCATTCTGAAATAAACAAAAATCAACATGTACAAATGAATAGTGAACAATAATGTCTCAACATGTGATCTGTGATTGTCACAACCACAAATTAAATCTTTACATTAGCAAGTTTAGACAAAACCTACAAGATATTTTGGCACAAAAATGTATGTTTCCAACAAAGGACCATCATTTTGTTCAATAAACCCAACATAAAATTTCTGACAAAATGCACACTTAGGCATGGGAAAGTTTCATTTAAAGCCCTACATTCTCCCTTCTTTGTTTCTGGTCCAGAACTTTATAGAGGGATCAGCATGATGCCAGCATTGTGCCAGCATGAGATCACTATCAGTGATTATCTGGGGTCATAAAACACTGTAACTGGTCAGTTTAAGGGATTAGAGGCCCATAAAGCTACTGATAATCAATAATGTGCTACTGTATGTAGTACCCTTGAAAATATGTGTTACATTGTGTGTTTGTTTAATTTGTATAATTAGATATATTTCTTTTTTGATTTTGATTTTTGTTTCCATCTGGTTTGAGTGTGTAAAAACTATTTGCCGAAATATCTACTATTTTAATTATTAATATTACCTAAGAGTTATTTAAATAAATACACACCCAAACCAGATACAGATAAGCAGATACCAGATAAGCAAATATACCAAAGATATACAATATCAATTCTGATTGTATGTCTGTGAATATACCTTTTTTATAAATATTTTTTATATTTTTTTTATAAACATAATACTCAAAGATCTAGTTAATATTTTTTTTTTTTAATTCAAAACACTATAACCAACATCAAAAATAACATTTTTTATATCTTAGGAATGATAGCAATTTACTAATTTCATTGAATACAATATTTAGAAATGTTAATCATGAGGCATACAGCTATATAGCTATACTATACATGTTCAGATTTTTTTAACACTTTTATAATTTTGCATTAATTGCATTAGTCCATGTCCCAGGTCCTGAAAATTGATGATCCATTACCAAAAAGGTGAACAGATCCAACAATGATTTTCGGTTAGCTTAATATCTAAGCTGTCCGAAATCAGTTGATGGACTTGCGGGATATTTTGCCAAATGACCTTTTGGCGGCCATCTTTAAAGATGGCCGCCGTTATTTTAAGCAAGCAGAGGGTTTAGGAAAACTTCGATTATTCCTCACTCACATGGGCTATCGGCTTGTTATATGTCTTAAAATGTTTGCAATTGAACCCCGCATGTGGTCATATAAAAATATAAATATTATAATATGGTTATTAATTAATAATTATTGATTTTTTAAGGAAATTATGATATTTTTCGATTTTTGTCTTTAAATTTTCTCTTTCAAATCGGATCTGAGTGTGTATATGACGATTTGCTGATTGTTATATGCAGAAGTTGGTTCTATGCGTCCATTATAATCATTACATTGACAGATTTTTATTTGAAAATCCTTCATTAGCCAGGAATATTGGATAACTGAAAGTTGATTAATAGTCAAGTCTATAAATGGGATATTTAGGTTATACCCGGCATTGGATTGTATAGTAAATATTTTATTGTTTTCTATTAGGGAATTTTTTTTATTGAAGAATACGAATAATACCCAGCTTGCATCATTGAGTATTTTGTGAAAACCAAGATGGCGTCCAAGATGGCCGCCAAAATTGAGAAAAACAATCTGAGGTGCCAGAAATTAGGATCAAATCGCTTTTTTGCAGATTGGTTGTAGTTAAAATGTTTAAAACATATTTATTTATTTATTTATATTTAATATAATTGATTGAGTTAGTGAATGTAAAAAGGCATTCGTGATGGCTGGAATCAACACGGTGGCTAAAATGACAAGCTGTTAGGAAAATAATTTGTTTTTTATCACAATTTAAGTTGAAGTGGTGTAAAATAAATTGTTCAACTGTAATATGTAATAAATGCTCCAAGAAATCTTTGAGTTTAAGCACTGAGCCATTAGCTGATTCAAAATGGCGGACAGAATGGGTTCCAAAATCAATTAAATAGTGTGTTAGAGGTCCAAGGAAGTTACAAATTGATACTTTTGTAAGCGATAGCAGTGTAAGTTTTGCAAACATAATTATAACTTAAATACACTGTATAAAATACAACATTATATATTTTTGGTGATCGACTTATTCCCTTTAAAATAGTACCAATGTAGGCTGATTTCTTAATTGAGACAAAATGGCCGCCGCATCCAGGTATGCCAAACTGAAAATTTGCATTAAAACATGTATTGTAATGGAATGTGTTAATGTGAATACTGCTATAGGTTACAAATATAGATCTACTGTAACATTAGAACACTTTACGTGCAGTATATTTGATGTGACTGCTAAGATGTTGCCAACCGTGTATGTTCAAAAAGGAGTGGTATTCAATACTACTCTTATCTAATTGGAAAATAAGGATAGCTACATAGTCACATCGCCTGTAACTGACCAAGTGCTTACTATGGTGTTATCTGGTTGGCTGTCCTTATCCTTAAGTCAAGTACGATCAATATTGTGTACCACCGGTACTGATTGTCCAATGTATGTTTGGTTGGTACCGTGGTACGGTATATGTATGAGCTATTCTTCATACATAGTTATTCGTGTTTTATTTACACATTGTCGTCAAAGAATAGTAGTAGCTAATGTGCACATTCATCAAACTCGACGCATACACCGAATTCACAGCAGCACCATCAATATGCCACGGAAGCGATCCGTTCACCATTACACTAATTTACCGATCACCCAGCAGTGACCCACCACCATCAGCAACACAGCTTTTATAAAGTCAACCACCTCCACACTGCCTACCAAACATCGACAAAATGGCTAACAGGCGACATAAACTCACCAGATATCGACTTGAAAACTGGCATGATAACAGACAACACCTAACATCGCCATACTTGCCCAATATTTATTGACAAAGTCACAGAAACAAGCTCAGAACAATTTGTCAACTTCACGATAGGGATAAACAACAAACGTATCCCCTTTATAACCAGTACAGCACTATCTTGGGTTAGCGACCGTAGCGCTGTTTTTTCATAGTGGTGAAGACCACATCGGCAAGATGGAATACCCCGGCAAGAACGACACTTTTGTGGAAGAAGACTGATATTACCATCATAAGCATGGTCCAGGGCGTCAGCATCGACCTTGCCTAGCACTTTTCTCATACCACTGATATTGACACATTATGAATGTTATTTCAGAGACTATGCCAACGGACCGTATAAAATTATAATCCCATAAACCATCCTAGGTATTTCCAACCAATGTTAGTAGTAATCAGAAAGGTCAAACGTCTATGATGAAGAAGTAGTCATTTCGCACATTCAGCACAACCACCAGTACATGAGAGATATAAAGAGAAAGTTACCATTATCAAGAACTTCACAAGACCAAGACAGGATGCTGATCCTACCATCGCCTTAACAGGTCAGAACAAGTGATTATGGTACGACTACGGTGTAGGCACAACAAGCTGAACCATCACATGTATCGGAAGTACAAATTGGTGCCGTCTCCTATCTGTCCATGCGGGGAAGAAGAACAAACTGTTGAGCATGTCCTCCAAAGATGTAGAACCAGGATCGAACTGCAACGTGGCCCACAGACACAACTCTTCAAGAGAAGCTCTATGGAGACGTTGAGGATCTGCGGAAGACCAGAAAGTTCATCGCAGACACTGGGATGATAGTGTAGGACGAACGACTGAGGTGAGGACAAACTGGAAGTGAGAAAGAATATAACTGGTCACGGTCCGCATGAAGCAACGATTCCAAACAACATCCACACAAGTTTTTGGAATACTATACTCCCATTAGACTAGAGCGTCACACCCATCATCAAAACGGGAGACCAATTTATAGCGACCTAGCAACTACTGGTCCATCTCAATCAAGTCTGCGTAAAGTGGACTGGTCGAGCACACACCGTTACTTCAAAGCCAGATCATGGCCCTTCTTGAGACGTTTTAGATACTAGCTGACTAACAACATGGTTGCACTCCATAACCAACTACAACTGTTACCTAGATGGTGGAGATCAGATTGGTCCGTCAATCGGGACTTCAACAAAGCCTTCGGTCTATGGAGAGGCAAGCCAGAAAACTGAATTATTACAGTATCAGTGGAACCTGCTGGACAGGAATAGTACTAGCATAATTCGTGCAATCAAAACCCAACATGTACTGGTCGGAGAACCGTCCACCAACACAGCACCAGTCACACAAGGCGTACCTCAGGGATCAGCCATATTGAACCACTTTTTCTGTTGTTAAACCACCTTCTAATTCATGCAACATCTACTCACCATCTGCTTGCTGACAACAACCTCTTGAACAGGGTAATTACTAAAAACAAGAGGGCCATGATGGCCCTATATCGCTCACCTGATTATAAATGAAGCCCTGCACAATTTAGACTAACAAAGGTAGAGCGTAAATATAGAAACTGGTGACCCCCAGGGCGGGGTCAATTTTGACCTCAGGGGCATAATATGAACAATCTTTGTAGGGGACCACTAGATGATGCTACATACCAAATATCAAAGCTCTAGGCATTGTAGTTTTAGAGAAGAAGATTTTTATATGTTTTCCCTATATAAGTCTATGTAAAACGGTAACCCCCAGGGCGGGGCCAATTTTGACCTCAGGGGCATAATATGAACAATCTTGGTAGGGGACCACTAGATGATGCTACATACCAAATATCAAAGCTCTAGGCATTGTAGTTTTAGAGTAGAAGATTTTTATATGTTTTCCCTATATAAGTCTATGTAAAATGGTGACCCCCGGGGCGGGCCAATTTTGACCCCAGGGGCATAATATGAACAATCTTGGTAGGGGACCACTAGATGATGCTACATATCAAATATCAAAGGTCTAGAGATTGTAGTTTTAGAGAAGTAGATTTTTATATGTTTTCCCTATATAAGTCTATGTAAAACGGTGACCCCCGGGCGGGGCCAATTGTGACCCCAGGGGCATAATTTGAACAATCTTGGTAGGGGACCACTAGATGATGCTACATACCAAATATCAAAGCTGTAGGCATTGTAGTTTTAGAGAAGAAGATTTTTATATGTTTTCCCTATATAAGTCTATGTAAAACGGTGACCCCCGGGGCGGGGCCAATTTTGACCCCAGAGCCATAATTTGAACAATCTTGGTAGGGGACCACTAGATGATGCTACATACTAAATATCAAAGCTCTAGGCATTGTAGTTTTAGAGAAGAAGATTTTTATATGTTTTCCCTATATAAGTCTATGTAAACCAGTGACCCCGGGGGCGGGGCCAAGTCTTAATTATACCAGAAATCTATACCTTTCATCGTTAAATGCATGTCTTTCATGTGACAGCAGTAGATATTACAGTCAAACACATTATGTTAAAACCTCATCGGAATAAACCAGCAACCTGTGTAAAGCAACCAATATCTTTCATTGAAGTTCAATTGACCAACCATTTTTTACAATTTTACATTTAGTATTACACCTGTACTATACAGTCCCCCTCATAGAAGCATGGGTAAAAGTTTAAAATGTTCAAAATACTGAAAACTACTTGACAATATACAGAACTGGATGCTTTCATATAAATAACATAGGGCAGTTATTTCTAAAAATACTGAAATCATTATATAGTCTGAAAATTGTTACCCATGTAGAAGCACAAAAGCCCTGAAAGTGATTCAATGTCTAGAAGAGTTTATTTTCATTAGTAAGGTTGCATAAGACTATAATTACAGCTTAATAATTGTTTAATAGTTTGTAAACATACAATCACTGTAAACGATGATAACCCTAATATCCACATTCTGCATTTAATTTAAATTAAAGCCTCAAAGCTGCTAACAAGTACACATTTCGTAGTTCTACAACTAAAATATAGTAAGAGAGACAACTCTTACATGATCACAACCAGTATAATTACAGAGTACACTCCCTTTGATAAAATGAAAAACAAGGTTTTTCTATTACTTGACCTAGTAGCCTGATTTTTGACCTCAGATGACCCAATATCGAACTTGACCTAGATTTTGTTAAGATGATCATTGTGACCAAGTTTCATAAAGATTAGGCCAAAATTGTGACCGCTAGAGAGGACACAACCCAATTGTTGACGGACGGACAGACGGACGTACTCATGAGACGGTATTTGTGGGGTTTTCTTTTGTTCTTTCTTTTGTTTGGTTGCAACCCACAAGTAGCATTTTGCACCCCACAAGTGACGGAATGAATGGAATCTTAAAATAGCCTATTGTTCCACACCCCACAACTACCGGTGCATTCGTACGGACGGACGGACGGACGACGGACGAAGAGTGATCACAAAAGCTCACTCTGTCACTTTGTGACAGGTGAGCTAAAAATGCTTAAGCCTAACAAGATGACATGGACAGACAACAGCAATAAATGGGAGGGTCCATCGTTGGTGACATTAATCCTTACAAGTATATGGTCACCCGCATCACTAAGAAGAGAACTCGTGTTAAGACTCCGTTTTTCATCCACAACCGCATGACATGTTACAAGTTGTGGCAGAGATAACTACATCGGGGTATACATAGATGAGGTCTCCTTAAGTACCAGTGTTGCTACCATTGTGAGGAAAGCCAACAACAGCATCGCCTTCTTCTGGACAAACTTGACAAACTTTCGAAACAGATTAGGGTACGAGGCTACCAGACACATGTCAAATCAATCCTTGAATGCGCAAATTCGGCAAACGATCAACCAAGGCAAATATTTGTCATCTGGAGGCAGTTCAGCATATTGGACGCAATTCGTCAAACGGTACTTTAGCACAACAAGCAACATCAGGCAGATCATTGGTGACTTTGGTTGGAAACTCTAGAACCAGATCCATGAGCATTGTCGTCAGCGATTCTGCCTTCTCGAGGGGTCCTATTTATAGTGGATAATCATGATTATTTGTTTTTAAAAAAAATAACTCGCCGCTCACACGACCTTGTAATTATATATCAATGGTACGATAATGCCCAAGAGGACGACCATATATACTATACAGAAAGAAGAAGAATCTACAATTTATTCCCCACTTATGTAATCTTAATTGACCACCATTTTGAAGTTAAACCATGATGCATGTCTGATAAATATAATGTTCAATACAAGTAAAAACTATTCGAACACACTATATCATTTTAATAAAATATGCTTATTCAGCAATTATGATGGTCATTACAGCCGGTAGTGGATTTCTTAGTATGTTATCTTGAATAATTGCAAACAATTAATAATTCTATTATTGAATAAATACTATGTTTAACATCTAAACAACTGCCAATTAGCAACAATAGTAATTCATGTAACTAATCTCTTGCACCACCGACATATTTCCTGATTTTGGCGGCCATCTTGGCAGCCCTTTTGAATAAGGCAACGGGTCAATTGAGCCGAATCGTACTTTTATTTGAATGTTAGTTAACTATTTTAATTCCGATATCAACAAAAATCATTTAAATTAATGTTTTAATAGAATATATCAATATGTCAATTATTGCGGCCGTTGTAACCGCCATTTTGATTTCAGCCGACATGGATGCCTTCCGACAATATTTTATTGACGAATAACGATAGATAAAATATAAATACATGTGTTAAAAACATTTTAACTACAACCAATCGGCAAAAAAGAAATATGTAACTAATTTCTGGCATCTCTGATTGTTTTTCTGATTTTGGCGGCCATTTTGGACGCCATCTTGATTTTCACAAAATGCTCAATGATGACAGCTGGTCATCATTCGTATTCTTCAATTGCAACATATTCCCTAACAGAAAACCAAAAAATATGTACAATACAATCCAATGTTGGGTCTAACCTAAATATCCCATAAATAGACAGGGCTGTTAATTAACTTTTAAGTATCCAATATTCCTGGCTCATAAAGGATTTTTAAATGAAAATCTGTCAACGTAATGTTTATTATGGACTCCTAGAATCAACCTCTGCATATAACAATCAACAAATGGTCAATTACACACTCAGATCCGATTTGAAAGAGAAAAATTAACGACAAAAATCGAAAAATATCTTAATTTCCTTAAAAAATCAATAATTATTAATTAATAACCATATTATAATATTTATATTTTTATATGACCACATGCGGGGTTCAATTGCAAACATTTTAAGACATATTACAAGCCGATAGCCCATGTGAGTGAGGAATAATCGAAGTTTTCCTAAACCCTCTGCTTGCTTAAAATAATGGCGGCCATCTTTAAAGATGGCCGCCAAAAGGTCATTTGGCAAAATGTCCCGCAAGTCCATCAACTGATTTCGGACAGCTTAGATATCAAGCTAACCGAAAATCATTGTTGGATCTGTTCACCAATTTGGTAATGGATTTCGGTCTGTCACATGGACTACATGCATTTGTGTCTAATCACACGTTTTCAAGCAACACAATCGAAATTATGTCAATCTTGATGGTTCAGTTTTTTTTTCACACAAAGTCATGTATTATGATACATGAATAGCCGAAGGTTTATTGATAAGTTTACCCTTTATATTTAATCTGCTGCATATAGTATATACACAATAAAATATTACAAAAACTTATATATCGTTTTATTTTTACTTTAGGCCTACACATATTTTATAACTTCCTGTCATAAAGGGTACTATTGTTGACTCATTATCTAATACTAGGGCCTCTTGTAAACTAATTAACATGCTGTGCAATGTTACATGATATTATGTAATAGGGTACAATATGGTCAGATATCTTAAAAATCAGTAACCACATGCTGAGAAAACTATGACCAAATTTGGTTGGCCCAGTGCCAAAATGCAGGCCTTTAAGTCCAACCATTAATCTATACAGGAAAACTACCACAGACAAACTTAGTGCCATTCCTCTAGAACAAAATCAATAATGTCTGACCCCTATTACTGTAAAACCTCGTCAGCTTACACGGAAGATTAATACACAAACAATTTATGTTGAATAGAAATAGTACAAATTATAGTTTTTGTAACATCAACATTTTATCCTGGTTGTAACACCTACACTTAGTTTCATGAATGAGCTCTGGTTGTTAAATTACATTACTTCACAGGTCAGATTATATTGAACATTAACTTCCTACCACCTCAGTCCATTTATTAAAGTTTCAGTAAAAACACACTTTGTGTTATTCGCTTCTCATATCCCTACACTTGTGGTATATGGACCCAAACAATAATACTATTATACTGGTTCCTACTGGTTGACTATCAATTCTGTCATATAAATGTATGAATGAAAATAGTAGAAAAGAGATAATAATGCCTTTATTTATTGTGGATTACATATTTGACAGATAATATCAATTTTCAATAAGGTCCACTAAAGATAGAGACTATCACATCCTGGTACTTAACAAACCAGCCATTACCTCAACTAACTATGCTCAGCATCGAGCAAGGCAGATACATATATACCAAATAGATTTGCAATAACTCTGGGATGAAACCAGAGACCCCTCACTCTAAAATCAGACCTTCTATCACTAGGCAACCAGAGACCCCTCACTCTAAAATCAGACCTTCTATCACTAGGCAACCAGAGACCCCTCACTCTAAAATCAGACCTTCTATCACTAGGCAACCAGAGACCCTCACTCTAAAATCGGACCTTCTATCACTAGGCAACCAGAGACCCCTCACTCTAAAATCAGACCTTCTATCACTAGGCAACCAGAGACCCCTCACTCTAAAATCGGACCTTCTATCACTAGGCAACCAGAGACCCCTCACTCTAAAATCAGACCTTCTATCACTAGGCTATCAAACATACAATGAAATATGAGAGTATTTTACCTCTGGAATGTTGAGATGGTCCTTACAATTCTCCTCTAATGAATCCAAGACTTCTTCATAACAATTCCACTTTGAGATATATTGTTTGGATTCCATGATATTCTTAGCAGTCACATGATCCTCTGTTGCTATGCCAACAATATGCTTAACAACTCGATCAGTTCTCTCCCTTTCCTAGATAGTAAACCATACAGTTATATAGTGTTTGTTTAACTTCAAAGTTTTGTATAACATTTTGTAATGAACAGAACAACAAACAGACAGAACAATCACTATACTTTAGCATCAGTAGATACCAGGGCATTAAAACAAATTGTCACCACTGTTTCAGCATTTATACTGAATACACCACTATCAAGCAACCACCTGTAGCCTCATTTGATGTAGGTTTTATGATCAGTAGTGTCATATATTACATATTTACCCCCGGAACAGTAATAACAAGTAATTAGGAATTACAAGCAATACAGAAGTCCCCTACATGTTTTTCAGTATGTCCGTTGTCACCGCAACCACAATTTTTGTCGTAATAAAAAATTAAGTGTGCATTTTCTCCTTACTGATCCCTATCCACACACCAAGTTTCATAAACCTATCTTGAAAACTGTTGGAGCTATGACAAGATTTTATCGACAGATTGTCTGACGGACTGATGGATAGACAGAGGGAAAGCCTATAGTCACCTCCGTTGAAAACCAGTAGGCGACTAAAAATGGATTATTATACTTACTTCTAATAGTTCAGCCAGTTGAGCTTGGATGTCTAATGCCTCTTCCTTACTGTTAACAAGATTCAAACTACGTCTGAGAATCTCTAGTGGAACATCTTCTGATTTAACAGCATCAGCCTGAAACATAATTACATGTCTTTCTTGTTATCTACATAACAACCTATCTGGTCTGATGTAGTCACATTGATACAACACAACATTTCTGTACTGTGTGGCAACACCACTAATGAACTGAACCACGATTACTAGGTTACAATCAAGGGTACTGTTTCATCAACATACTTACGGAAACTGTAAACTTAAATTCAAATTTCAAGTCTGTATAATTCTTTAACAACTGCTAATTGGGGACAGATATTGTTTGTAGGAGGTCCTTAACTGAACGTTGATAGTTTTATAGCTCATGTTATAGTTGTAAAAGTCTTACACAGAATTTAAATTTGAACGCAAGTTTACGATTTCTGTAAGTACGTTGATAAAACAGTACCCAGCACATTAACTACTTGGCAATAACAGCTACACTATAGCAGGAAATAACTTATGGAGTTTATAGTGAATGTACGAAGAGTCCTAATTCCATCCATTTATGTCAGTGTGTTTACTCCATACACTACAACAACAAGACTATTGCCAAGCAATGAAAGTCCCCTACCGGTAGCCAATAGTAACAGGGTAGTGTGAGGTTGGCACCGTTAAACTAGTTTAAGCCTCCTACAGTTCTCACCAGACCGTTCCAAGGTGTTTACCCTTGGAGTATTTTTGTTTGTTTTACGCTTAAAGGTCAGGATCGTGTCCAATTCTCTGTACTTAATCTACATCAGGATCATGTCCTATTCTCCGTACTCTATCTACATCAGAATCATGTCCAATTCTCCGTACTCTATCTACATCAGGATCATGTCCAATTCTCCGTACTCTATCTACATCAGGATCATGTCCAATTCTCCGTACTCTATCTACATCAGGATCATGTCCAATTCTCCGTACTCTATCTACATCAGGATCATGTCCAATTCTCCGTACTCTATCTACATCAGGATCATGTCCAATTCTCCGTACTCTATCTACATCAGAATCATGTCCAATTCTCCGTACTCTATCTACATCAGGATCATGTCCAATTCTCCGTACTCTATCTACATCAGGATCATGTCCAATTCTCCGTACTCTTTCTACATCAGAATCATGTCCAATTCTCTGTACTCTATCTACATTAGGATCATGTCCAATTCTCCGTACTCTTTCTACATGTAGATGACAATGACTGATCAAGCCTGTAACTTGATGAATAAGGTGTGGGACCCCAATACTTGTGAGTCTCCGTTACTAATAGGACTTCCAAACTGCTAGTTGGTGAAGTCAAACAAATAGGTACCTTTTGAGGACGAGTGTTTGGTTTTGTTTTAGTTTGTCAAAGACAAATATTGTCATTAATAATCATGGATATTACTTTTCAATAGGTAAGCTAAATGCATTGTAGACAGAAATAACACTTAACATGTAAAACTTGTGAATTAAAATTTCCTAAATGAAAAATTCATTACGACATAAAAAAAACATCATCACATTTTAATTTTACCTTTTGATACATGTGTACTGTTATGTCTGTTGCGCCCACTGCCAATATATAATTATAGATATATATAATACCAGGGCCTTCCCCATTGTTTTACGCTGTGTATAGTGAGTGCATCACTTGGTGTGCCCATTTTTGGGGGATTTGGGGAGGGGGAAAAGGGGTAGATACAAAGGGGGATACTAAAAAATTAAGCAAGGGAGAGTTATGGTTTTTGTGCACTGCACTTCTCCTAATTAATATCTATCAATATGTAAAGTTTCAAAATAATATCTACTTTGGTAATGGAGTTAGGCTCTGAACAAAATTTTGGTATAAAAATAAACGCAGAGGGTAACCAAAAAATTAAGCAAGGGAGAGTTATAGTTCTTGTGCACTGCACTTCTCCTCATTGATATCTATCCACATGTTAAGTTTCAAAATAATATCTCTTTTGGTAATGGAGTTATGCTCCGGACAAAATTTAAGTATGAAAATTAACAAAGGGGAATAACTAAAAAATTAAGTAACTAAAAATGCACTTTTCCTCATTGATATCTATCCTCATGTGAAATTTCAAAGTCATAGCTTGCTTAGTTTTGAAGTTATGCTCCGGACAAAAGTGTGACGGACTGACAGAGCGCAAACCATAAGTCCCCTCCGGTTTCACCAGTAGGGGACTAATAAAACAAACTTACACATGGATCCTTAGGAGCCCTAGGTACTGGATTGGATGCAGCTTGCATTCCCTGGAATTCTGCCACTGTCAGATCTCCTAGACTCATATCTCCATACTCCTGCACATGGCTTGTGTTTGTCTCTTGTTTGATCAATGAAAACTGTTTGCGAAGAGTTTCTGTGTTCAAATTTTCCTGAAACCGAATCAATGTAAACTATCACAGTGAAACATATTTAAAACTAGAGCTGTCACTATTCAGCCTGTGTGGAAAACATTATTGTAGAGCAACCTTCATGTACATCAACATTATCAGATTGTTGATCAGTAAATGTAAGCAGACATTTCTGCTAAAATGTTACCATACAAAGAGTGCATACACTTCATACATTATCATACAGTGAATAAACAGAAGGGCCCTAGGTCGACCACAAGTTGCACATTGGTCTAGGTATCAGTACAACTTACATTCTGACCATCCTAGGTCGCACACCTGTTGCACATTGGTCTAGGTATCAGAACAACTTACATTCTCACCATCCTAGGTCGTACACCTGTTGCACATTGATCTAGGTATCCGTACAACTTACATTCCGACCATCCTAGGTCGCACACCTGTTGCACATTTGATCTAGGTATCAGAACAACTTACATTCCGACCATCCTAGGTCGCACACCTGTTGCACATTTGATCTAGGTATCAGAACAACTTACATTCCGACCATCCTAGGTCGCACACCTGTTGCACATTTGATCTAGGTATCAGTACAACTTACATTCCGACCATCCTAGGTCACACACCTGTTGCACATTGGTCTAGGTATCAGTACAACTTACATTCTCACCATCCTAGGTCACACACCTGTTGCACATTGGTCAAGGTATCAGTACAACTTACATTCTCACCATATTTTATGATGTTTGATGCATGTTGTTTAACACTATGAATTCTCTGATTGGTGATATAGGGGAGATAAATGCATACCTTATCAGAATCTTCCATCCATTTCACGCTGTATACATCGCCAAGGTATGTTTTACGTGTCTTGTCAAAATAACAGGCATATGAAGATTCATGTGGGTTGGATGCTGTTGTCACATATACTGTAATGCAATAATATCATATATATACAGGAATGTTCCTAATGTTTCCAGACCAGCGCCATATCACTTATACTTCTCAATGTTTTAATAAAAGTTTCTACAATTGTAGCTACATTCTTGTTTCAGCAGTAAATGTGATAATGATTTGATGGTCTTATAAATAAATGTACATCTTGGGAGAAACCATATAGGAAAATCCCTTTGTGTAAAATCTAGAATTTTTCTCTGTGATTACTGGACAGGTCTTTATAACTGTCTCCGTTACTACCCCTTTTATCATGTGTATTTTGTTTTCTTACATGTTTATGTATATACATTGTATATCAGAGTTGTAGACTATGTACTTGTTACTTGTCTTAATAAATATATGTTCTGTTCTATAAACCAGAAATATCAGCATATGTGATAAATATTCCTAGACACTGCTTTACACAGTGCTTTTAGTGTCTGAGATCCGACTGACGAGCCTTGTACAGTTTCATAAATATGCAACCATTAATACAGACCAAATCATAAGTGAAAAAATTGAAGGACAATAACTCCTTAAAACTGGCTCAAATTGTGTTTGTCAAAAATATGCCCAACTAGCCACAGTATTGGTTAGACATGGAAAGTTTTGGTGAAGATCCTATCAATGGTTACTAACAAGTAGTACAAAGTTGTAGGTGAAATAAACTAAAGGTAATAACTTATGATATGCACATCAAGACTTTGTGCTGATTAAGTCATGCAATTTAAATTATCTAAGAATATTATGAAGATAAAACAATAAAGGGCATAAACAAATTCATCTAAACTAAGTGTATTTACAATATGCACAATTACACTAGGCAGTGATCAGTCATGTTCAGTTTTGTTGAAATCTGATCAACGCCTTTAAGGTTACTGAGAATTAGGTGATCCAAATATAAAGTGAACTTAAAACAAAGGGCAACAACTCCTTAAAACTATATTTGGCTTGTGATACACACAAAAAGGTTGATACAAAAGGTCATTGAAATTCAACAGATGGTAACAGACTAATATCACGAACAGAAAGATCTCAAGCATGTATAATTCTAAGCTCAGAGATTTGTTAAGACAGTAAATTAGAAATATAGCATACCATTAATGTCCTTGGGCATTAAATCATAGAACATAGATCCAGACTCACACGCTTCCACATATATAACAAGCTGAAATATAGAACATAGATCCAGACTCACACGCTTCCACATATATGACAAGCTGAAATATAGAACATAGATCCAGACTCCACATATATGACAAGCTGAAATATAGATCATAGATCCAGACTCACACGCTTCCACATATATGACAAGCTGAAATATAGAACATAGATCCAGACTCCACATATATGACAAGCTGAAATATAGAACATAGATCCAGACTCACACGCTTCCACATATATGACAAGCTGAAATATAGAACATAGATCCAGACTCCACATATATGACAAGCTGAAATATAGAACATAGATCCAGACTCCACATATATGACAAGCTGAAATATAGAACATAGATCCAGACTCCACATATATGACAAGCTGAAATATAGAACATAGATCCAGACTCCACATATATGACAAGCTGAAATAGATCCAGACTCCACATATATGACAAGCTGAAATAGATCCAGACTCCACATATATAACAAGCTGAAATATAGAACATAGATCCAGACTCCACATATATGACAAGCTGAAATATAGAACATAGATCCAGACTCCACATATATAACAAGCTGAAATATAGAACATAGATCCAGACTCACACGCTTCCACATATATGACAAGCTGAAATATAGAACATAGATCCAGACTCACACGCTTCCACATATATGACAAGCTGAAATATAGAACATAGATCCAGACTCCACATATATGACAAGCTGAAATATAGAACATAGATCCAGACTCCACATATATGACAAGCTGAAATATAGCAGGGCCTTTTTTCCAAAAATTGGGAAGAGGCCTTAGCCTGTCAGTTTGGGAAATTCAAGCGCGATTTTCGGCCAAATTGGGAAAAAGGAAATTAACTTAAGATACATCAAAAGGGAAACTGCAGTCCACATACATGTTAAATCATCCAGGGCTTTCATGTTTCATTATCAAGTTAAGAAGTCCTAACTTTTCATTAACAACAAAAGCCCCATTTTAATATAGCCCACAACTGCAACTTTTATTTTCTCTAATTTATCATCATTTCTTTAAAGTTCTTTTTCAAACATAATATACCTTTCCATTGTATGATGCTATGAGCTACGATTTTTGTCCTTGATATTTCAATTCCGAACATATTTTCGGCCCGGATACGAACGGTACGGTCCCGTATCGGACTTTAGCCATTCTGCATTACAAAATGGCGGCCGTTGTCGAGTCGCTTCCACGCTCGTAGATAACAAATGCAATATTGCTTCCGCGATGTCGCACTCGTAATTAATTTAAAAAATAAATTGACGGCCGTTCGTTTAATTGATTAGTAATGCCAAACGAATGATACATATTTTTTCTTCATTTTAACTGAACAATGGATAAACGCCATACCGTTCCGTACGAGCCGTTCCGTACGAAATTTCAATACATTGGGAATTTAGCATTGGTTTTTTGGGAAATTCTTTTACACAATTGGGAAAAAAATAAGCTTTTTGCAATTGGGAAGTCACCGAAGATCGGCCTCTGTTTTAGAAGGAAAAAAGGCCCTGTATAGAACATAGATCCAGACTCCACATATATGACAAGCTGAAATATAGAACATAGATCCAGACTCCACATATATGACAAGCTGAAATAGATCCAGACTCCACATATATGACAAGCTGAAATAGATCCAGACTCCACATATATGACAAGCTGAAATAGATCCTGACTCACATGCTGACACATTTGTACATGTTTTGGAAGTGCATGTGTTTACAGGATTCATGATCTACGTTAAGTCCAGGAACAACATGCTCGACTGGCAGCAACTAACATCAATTCTGTTCTACATGTGGATGACATGAGAAATGTCATAGCAGAATCATATCCAATTTCAGTTTAATATATTCTGACTACGAATGTATTGAGAAGACATTGAATGCTTACTAAATGTATGAAGTCTGTGAGACTGACATGTTGGCTTACCTTCTTATAGCGCTTGTTTTCATGTAGGTACATGATGGCATCCATTAACTTCTGTGCTTTCAACTACAAATATAACATATATTAATTCAACACTGTACATTACTGTAAAATCATTAATATCTATGGGCGATTTAATTTTGTGGATTTCAAGGATGATCTCAGTCTCGAAATAAAATCCCCCACGGATATTAATAATTTCTATTGTATTTGACATAGTGGATAAGATATCCTTGAATTACGTCCCCGACGAAATGGTCTTTTCACCAAAATCATGAAATTCTGGCCCATTGAAATTAAATGATTTTTACAGTATAAAATAATTATACGATAATAAACGTTATTGCATAATTTATTTGAATACTATTTACTAATAATTAAGTCAGCTTTCTTTTCTGATTCATGCACAAATTAACAATTACATACTTGGTAAGTACTTTCTAGGAAAACTTGTTCATTTAACTTTAATCATAGTTTCAAATAGGTTGATACAGTGCAGAATAAGATCATAGAGAATTCATATATCAATTATAGCAGTTACATCAAGTTAGAAGACAACTGGTCTAATACATCAAATATGTGTTAGTGGCCAAAACTGGTCCAATACATCAAACCAGTGTTAGTGGCCAAAACTGGTCCAATACATCAAACCAGTGTTAGTGGCCAAAACTGGTCCAATACATCAAACATGTGTTAGTGGCCAAAACTGGTCCAATACATCAAACATGTGTTAGTGACCAAAACTGGTCCAATACATCAAACATGTGTAAGTGGCCAAAACTGGTCCAATACATCAAACCAGTGTTAGTGGCCAAAACTGGTCCAATACATCAAACCAGTGTTAGTGACCAAAACTGGTCCAATACATCAAACCAGTGTTAGTGACCAAAACTGGTCCAATACATCAAACCAGTGTTAGTGACCAAAACTGGTCCAATACATCAAACCAGTGTTAGTGGCCAAAACTGGTCCAATACATCAAACCAGTGTTAGTGGCCAAAACTGGTCCATTACATCAAATATGTGTTAGTGGCCAAAACTGGTCCAATACATCAAATATGTGTTAGTGGCCAAAACTGGTCCAATACATCAAACCAGTGTTAGTGGCCAAAACTGGTCCAATACATCAAACCAGTGTTAGTGACCAAAACTGGTCCAATACATCAAACCAGTGTTAGTGACCAAAACTGGTCCAATACATCAAACATGTGTTAGTGGCCAAAACTGGTCCAATACATCAAACATGTGTTAGTGGCCAAAACTGGTCCAATACATCAAACCAGTGTTAGTGGCCAAAACTGGTCCAATACATCAAACCAGTGTTAGTGGCCAAAACTGGTCCAATACATCAAACCAGTGTTAGTGGCCAAAACTGGTCCAATACATCAAACCAGTGTTAGTGACCAAAACTGGTCCAATACATCAAACCAGTGTTAGTGGCCAAAACTGGTCCAATACATCAAACCAGTGTTAGTGGCCAAAACTGGTCCAATACATCAAACCAGTGTTAGTGGCCAAAACTGGTCCAATACATCAAACCAGTGTTAGTGGCCAAAACTGGTCCAATACATCAAACCAGTGTTAGTGACCAAAACTGGTCCAATACATCAAACATGTGTTAGTGGCCAAAACTGGTCCAATACATCAAACCAGTGTTAGTGACCAAAACTGGTCCATTACATCAAACATGTGTTAGTGGCCAAAACTGGTCCATTACATCAAACAAGTGTTAGTGGCCAAAACTGGTCCATTACATCAAACAAGTGTTATTGGCCAAAACTGGTCCAATACATCAAACCAGTGTTATTGGCCAAAACTGGTCCAATACATCAAACCAGTGTTAGTGGCCAAAACTGGTCCATTACATCAAACATGTGTTAGTGGCCAAAACTGGTCCAATACATCAAACCAGTGTTAGTGACCAAAACTGGTCCATTACATCAAACATGTGTTAGTGGCCATACCTGGTCCGATACATCAAACCAGTGTTAGTGACCAAAACTGGTCCATTACATCAAACATATGTTAGTGGCCATACCTGGTCCGATACATCAAACCAGTGTTAGTGGCCAAAACTGTCTATTACATCAAGCATGTAGCATGTGTTAGTGGCCAAAACTGTCCATTAAATCAAACATGTGTTAGTGGCCAAAACTGTCCATTACATCAAACCAGTGTTAGTGGCCAAAACTGTCCATTACACCAAACATGTGTTAGTGGCCAAAACTTTCCAATCAGCTATAAGACAACCTCAATAATATATACATCAGATCAACTTCCACCCACACGACACAGGTTAATTTCGCTGTCTTCAAGTGAACCAAGGGTGTTGTTATTGATGTGATACTATATTACATTTATGCAAAGCTTTCCCCTACTTTCTGATTATCTTTCAGCAAATATCAATGAAAAAATACCAACCATTCTAGAACCAAATGCCAAGATTCCTGGACCACCATGGTCAACAAAGTTCACAAACACATGATCCTTAGGTCCACTACAACAATACAATACAAAGTGTATAAATCACATCATACAAAGTATGATACAATACAAAGTATATAAATCACAAGTTTTAGTTTTTTTTTAATATATTAAAGTTCCACTGGTCAACAATATTTTAGTCATATGGAGAACAACCAGTCTATGCTGAGTGCTACATGAGAGAGATATAAACCATTGTCCATGATTTCAGTAAGTTGTGGCTTGGGACCAAACCTAAGGTCTGATGCACCAAAGCTTTCAAGACAGACGTCATGTATAAATGTATGTACCTGTTGATGACTTTACCATTGACTTGATCAGATTCACCTTTCAATACACTCAGAAATGTTTCTGGGTTCACCTCCTGTAAGACAAATCAATATAATCAAAGACATAAACTGTGGGGAAGTAAATCATTCCCATCATAGCCTGCATTTCTACTGAATATATGAATATATGTGCCTCCCCCGGATTTGAACCCAGGTTGCCAGATTAGAGGGCAAACTACTTAACGCATATACATGTGAACAATACCTGTACACTCAATCAGATGACTCTAGTTCCACCTTAACAATGCATACCACCATTTAAACACCATCACAAGTTTCTCTAGGGACTATTTGAGTGTAACCAATTTTGGTCTGCATATGCTTAAATAAGTGGAGCATTAAGCCTTTAAAGACGGCCAACAATTCAATCCAGGGGGGGGGGTAATTAGTCTAAGATTCAGATAGATATGGGAAGCATGTTGGGTTGTAGGATCAAACAATATTATAACTTACCAAACCAGTGTAATCTTTGAGAACATTTTCATACACATTTGGTCCATCAGGTCTGTTTATGATATTGTCTTTGAATGGATTTCTAAAAGTATTTTATATACAAAACATTTTCATCAATTGAAGACGATAGTATTAATTTTAATCAATTAGGAATATGATTACATGATTCAGTACAAATTCTTACACTATATGAACTTCCGGCAAAATCAGTCCACAGGGTGCCTTAGACTTAATGATGGTATTTAGGTTTTTTCAGACCCCACTAGTATTCCTGGACTCATTGCTTAGGATAAATTACGCCCAAGGACAACTGTTGCCTAGTACATCATTGCAAACCTTGGACAACAAAGAGATAAAATTTTGTATTGTAGAAAAGATTGATGGCAAGTGGAAACTCCTCAATGCCAGGGACAATACAAGCTGACTATTTGTGCTGTTTGTATACTTACTCCTTGTTGTTAGCGATATCATCATACATCATCACAACCATCTGTTCATCCGGGATACCATGTGAATGTAGAATCTGGTAGGCATGGCAAACATCAGACTGGTAAATATATAATATACATATACATCATCATGTGCACAATACATGTAAGTTACACCACCACAATACATGTAAGTTACACCACCATCATGTGCACAATACATGTAAGTTACACCACCATCAAGTGCACAATACATGTAAGTTACACCACCATCATGTGCACAATACATGTAAGTTACACCACCATCATGTGCACAATACATGTAAGTTACACCACCATCATGTGCACAATACATGTGAGTTACACCACCACAATACATGCGAGTTACACCACCATCATGTGCACAATACATGTAAGTTACACCACCACAATACATGCGAGTTACACCACCATCATGTGCACAATACATGTAAGTTACACCACCATCATGTGCACAATACATGTGAGTTACACCACCACAATACATGTGAGTTACACCACCATCAAGTGCACAATACATGTAAGTTACACCACCATCATGTGCACAATACATGTAAGTTACACCACCATCATGTGCACAATACATGTAAGTTACACCACCATCATGTGCACAATACATGTGAGTTACACCACCACAATACATGTGAGTTACACCACCACAATACATGTGAGTTACACCACCATCATGTGCACAATACATGTGAGTTACACCACCACAATACATGTGAGTTACACCACCGTCATGTGCACAATACATGTGAGTTACACCACCATCATGTGCACAATACATGTGAGTTACACCACCACAATACATGTAAGTTACACCACCACAATACATGTAAGTTACACCACCATCATGTGCACAATACATGTGAGTTACACCACCACAATACATGTAAGTTACACCACCATCAAGTGCACAATACATGTAAGTTACACCACCATCAAGTGCACAATACATGTGAGTTACACCACCGTCATGTGCACAATACATGTGAGTTACACCACCATCATGTGCACAATACATGTAAGTTACACCACCACAATACATGTGAGTTACACCACCACAATACATGTGAGTTACACCTCCATCATGTGCACAATACATGTGAGTTACACCACCATCAAGTGCACAATACATGTGAGTTACACCACCACAATACATGTGAGTTACACCACCACAATACATGTGAGTTACACCACCACAATACATGTGAGTTACACCACCACAATACATGTGAGTTACACCACCATCAAGTGCACAATACATGTGAGTTACACCACCATCAAGTGCACAATACATGCGAGTTACACCACCATCATGTGCACAATACATGTGAGTTATACCACCATCATTTGCACAATACATGTGAGTTACACCACCACAATACATGTGAGTTACACCACCACAATACATGTAAATTACACCACCACAATAAATGTACGTTACACCATCATCTAACTTAACATTATAATTTACTAGTCAAAATTCATTTTCTCAATCATTTAATTTCGATGGGACAAAATTTTGTGGTTTTTGGCAAAAAGACCATTTAGATGGGACATTTTGCATTTCAGGTAATAAATAGAAGGTTCAAAATTATTGTACTATGGGATTTGATTTTGTGGTTGAAGGTGAACCATGAAATCCATTTAATTTAATCCCCCACAAAAATTAATTATTTCACAGAACTTGACAGAGGACTTTAAAATGAAGTTATTTATGTTTCAAAGTTTTGTCTATTTATAGTTTGTTCAATGAATAACTGGATGAAATATGATCACTTCCTGGTTAAAATGTATGTTTTGTTCCTGCTACCTGTATACAATGTATATATAAGTCATGTGATAATGAATCATCTGTGTCATGTGTATAAACTTGCACAGATTCTCATAAAGAGGTGATTCAGTGAAATCAAACAAGTCACTAAACAATTGCAAGCAATACCAAAAGTTAAAAGCCGGTTTAGTAGTTTTTGACACATTTTTACTATTTTAATCTTCTTTTCAATCAAACAATAATCAAACATGCATAATCTCCTTATTGGCCTGATATTGATATAAAATTTCGAGATCCCTTTGACATAACTGTTCTTTAGCTATTAATGGGACATCATTTTACAAAAAGAAATCGTGTTTTTTAAACATTTCTGAAAAATATTCATCAGATTTTGGTAAAAAATTACACAGAACTACAATAACTTCCTACCTACTCCCATTCCGAATTTCATAATTTTTCATCACTCATTAAAATATATTTGTTCTTTATTATATATTGAAATTACATGTGCATGGACAGTTTAACGCAGGGAGGTAATCTGGTATTCCATTGATGCTTTATAATCAATTATTTAACCGTTACAATCTGTGATGGACGGGATTGACAATACTGTTATATAGCTGAGACTTAGGCGGCCCGTATGATTTGGTTTATTTAGGTGTGTCGCATTTAAACAATCATTGTACAACAAAAACATGTACATCGTCAGATTCACAGACGGGCCTCTTGTGTGTTATATCAAATAGGTTGAAAATACGTAAATATACTGTTTGGCATATCACATGAGTGTAAAATTGGCTGTTGCAAGACTAAGTATCAAGTCTTCTAACTTGACATTTCATACAAAACTACAATCAAAGGACTGAAGGCCCTGAGAGTCGCCCATGTAGCATTTTCTAAACTAAGCAGAGGATATTCATCCAAATAGCCCTTGCACAAATTTTCAGTGTATGTTTTCTTTAATTTAACAGCATAAATTGCATCGTTCATCTTTACAACATTCGTGAGATCTCTTGGATGCAAATACGCATTGTTGATAGTGTACTTCAACATGATGTCTCGATAAATAAAATCTCCTGTACTAAATCAACATCAGCAGCAGTCCAAACATTGGTATGAGGGGGTTTAAGCTCAATTTTAAGAAAGAAAGCTAAACAACATGGCAAACATTGCCTTCCACAGGAGTCTGGGCTGAAAATCTGTGAGCCTTGATGGAAATGACCACGCAAAGGCAGATTTGATAAAAATACAGGGTGGGGGGGGACATGAATATTGATCAAACTCTTGATTTCAACCAATGCTTAAACTGTTGAACAATCTCTTGAATTCAAAT
Source organism: Spisula subtruncata (assembly GCA_963678985.1). Lineage (NCBI taxonomy): Eukaryota > Metazoa > Mollusca > Bivalvia > Venerida > Mactridae > Spisula > Spisula subtruncata. Next base: position 27,047,962 of record OY787661.1, read on the forward strand.
AATGTTATCAAACCCTTGAACAGAAATATTGATCAAACTCTTGATTTCAACCAATGCTCAAACTCTTGAATTCAAGTAATGTTCTCAAAGTCATACTCTTGAACAGGAATTGATCAAACTCTTGATTTCAACAATGATCTTTAGATCTCAAACTCTTAAACATACATTGTAAACATTCAAATTAATCAAACTTTTGATTTCAACTGTGTTCACATTTTGGACAAACCTGTCACAATATCTAGTTCTTTGGTAGTCTACTGGTAGAAAATTATAGTGTCAAAAAATAGGTCAATTTCTTTATGCATTTTTTTCGTGAAAATCTACACTGTTCACAATTGTATTGGAGAGCAAACACACAAACGCCCACTATATGATGGCTTACTGCATATTTTTGGCACAGCTAGTGTAACCAACTTTGTTCAAAATAATCACATAAACATGAACGAATCAACAATTGCAAAACATGGCGGCGGTTTGCAGATCACACAAACACACAGGCCCGCACGGCAAAACAAGTGTAGATCTACAATATTATGATTCCACAATCACACGTACACTGTGTGGTGCTACAGGGCAATGCAACAATGGTTACTTGTGCTTGTTTCAATATTCTTGAAAAATCTTCTTCGTCTCGAAGTAGAAACCTTGCTACCACGATAATGACCCGGATGTAGAATAAATTCCTCCGCATTGTTTACTCGGCCAATCAAAACGGGTGAAGTAGGCGGGATTAAAATTGCGCGGGCTAATTAAATACATTATGGCACAACTATCACCCAGTCTCAATAATAACGCGAAATTGGCACAACATTTTTTTTCATGCACTATGACGGATCAAATTTGACCAGTTTGGAAGGCAGTGAATGTATTTACCAACACTTCTCACTGGTATCGGGATAGAAATTAAATCCTGCATTCTCTCTTCTGCTGGTACACCCTTAGTACAGTACATTATTATTATGTGTTACATGACATGTATACATACAATTTATGGCGAAACAATAACAGGGTTCCCCCAAAAATGCAGACCAAATTTCACTGACTTTGCCCTGAGCAATTTCAAATTCCCCTGACCTGATGAAATGCAAAAAAAAATTGAAAAAAATAAATATTATCTACACACAACACATAGTAAGCATACAATTTCCACTGCATATTTCATGTTTTACCGTACATTTTCACATTTGACATGGCTTTGTTTATACATGCATTTTTTTAAAAATATTTATTGTGTGTATATGACATGTTTTAGAATGTTTTTTTAATCATATTTTATTGCAAAGGTAATGTAGTATTCATACACACAAGCATACATTCATGCACGAATACATAAATCAAAAGTCAGAAATGTTTAAGAATGTTGATGAAATGAATACATTTTTTTCATTGAACTTGTGCCCAGAGAGCCTTTACTGTCTACGTAAATGTAGTAAGAAATGATACAATTCTAATTCCATAGCATAGCAATTAGCATCAATGTTTATAAGACAGGTAATGTATCTTACATCTTAATCATAACTTTGTGAACAGGCCACAAAGTATGTTTTGCATTTTTTAGACAGTATGTTACTGTTAAGTTGCTGCATGATGCTAATCAAAAACATGTTACTGGGATGACATTAAAATTACTTTTATCCAAGTCACGTAGATTACATTGTGGTTAATACAATGTTCATGGGGTGAATATATTTTCCCCTTCAATTTGTGGCCAGAGAGCCTTTACTGTCCACGTAAATGTAGTAAGAAGTGATACAATTTTGATTCCATTTAGTGTATTTTAACCTAAAATCAGTTAATTAATCGATCATATGTTTTTTCTACTTTTGACCTGTTCTATATTTAGCTTTTCCTACATGTACAATTTTCATTGGTTCTTATTTCCCGCAATATTTTGCATTCTGTCAACTGGTTTGCATTAATTGTTCATTTTGCATTTGTTTTTCACAGTGGCCACATCTGTCATTCTTTTATGTGTTTTGTGTTACTTCTATTCCTTTGATGAAGCGAGTAATTGACTTGTAGCCAATAACAGTAATACTTATATGTACAGTGCTTTTTTATTTTCTTGAAAATGGATGTAAACAAAACAATGGTTATTCATCCAATGCAAATCTGCTATACATTGTAGTGACCAATAAGTTATACTAACACAATTTAGCGGGGATTTTCAATGAATTTTGAATCGACTGTAATGTATCTTACATTCTTAACCATAACGTTCTGAACAGGCCACAGAATATGTTTTTTTTTCATCGAGCCCATCATACATCAAGAAGAACTTAAAAAAGAAATACAACGTAATATGGTCTCACTAATGGAATCCCATAGAAAATCATTCAAGAACGTAGCTTACAATGTACTTTGTAACAGCATTTGCAGTATGATTTTTGAAAAAAAAAACTGTTCCTTTAATGATTGTTGTTAGTTATTATAATTTAAACGTTTAAAATATTGATACGACCACATGAGTGTGAAAAATTGCATCTGTTCGCCTCTAACAAAATGTGTCAATGGCGATAGTTCCTTACGGATGTTTGAAATTCGGCGTGTGAACAAATCTCGTTCATTCGTGAAGATAGAATAATTAAATTCTTTTATGTTGTCAACTATGTGAAGAGTAACAAATGACATCAGTTTGAAACTGTATAACCTCATATTGTATCGCATCATACAAGAACACCAAAATGGACCTACTTATTGAGAATCAGTGTTCCAATAACTCGCTTTGTGTTTTGCACATGCGCAGTGAAAAACCATTGGAACTACTTTGCCGAGCGTAGATATAATGAATAAATCGGTGCGTGACAGAAAATCGTTCTACGCTAAAGTACGGTAACTGCATATGAAAACAGAAGGCAGTTACGATAGTGTTGTTTTGTATTGAACCCACAAAATTTTCCACATTTCAAAACCAACTTACAACACAAAATCTACCGATTCCAATGACTCGCTCATCCTACGGATGGGCGACTCAAAAATGTTACATAGAACTTATGAACAAAACTTTTTTAACTCATTTCTGATGTTGCTAAAATTTGAGTGTGTATTAGGTAGATATACGTGGGTATATCCAAAAGTAATGTCACTCCTCCTGTGGTTTATTTGTTTAGGGGCTGATATGGATAAATATGATATCAAAATGTTCCACAATTCAATTCTGATTAATATATAACGTGCTGCATTATTCAATTTTCATAACTGGATTATATGAACATTTGAAATAAACCTATGACGTCATATCGCCGCACACGAAAATTATGATTGTTTTTCATTATCATAACAATTTTCTTGTATGCATTTTTATAAAATATAATTCTCGAAAGCAGACAATATTTTCGTGAGGTCATGAAACAAATGTTTTGTGTCTGTTGCTAAAAAATCATTAAGGTCACTCTACTTTGAAACTTGCAATATATTTTCAACGCATTGATTACTTAGCGAAAACACGGCAGATTTGTGACAAAAAGACGCTGCGCGTAGTAATGCACTTTTCCCTAAAAGTTATGAAAGTCATCTACTGAAACTTTAGTTACATAAGGCGGCAACATAGGTTCATGTGTATGTAGTATAAGCCTTTAAGGGGGCATGGATCACCAAATCATTATCGATAGAGTGTTATATGAACGGATTTTGGTAGATCCGAAAATAACACCAATAGTATTTTTAACGCCGTCAATTCAATTCGACGTTCAAAACTGCAATCATTATGTGGTGAGTTAAAAGTTTTGCTTTGGGACTATCTAGAGGACACTAAAACATTGATTTCGCAGAGAGTAAGTGTCGGGTGGGTTACATATTTTTAAAGGTCTTGGAAATGTCTGCATGGTTTATGAGTCGTAAGAAATCACCAGGGATGAACTTCTGCTGGATGAGTAGGTGTCAGCAAGTATCGTCATTGTGACGTCGTTGACGTTGGACTTGTGGCGATGTTCGTAAGTATGTCTCAAGTAAATGTTCATATCTCCAGAACTATTATGTTCATTGTTTTGAAATTTGGTCATCATATTCAAATTAAACTGAAGTTACGGTGTGAAAAATTTCGTGGTTTTACTGACATTATACACGATTTTATAGCATCAGTGACATTACTTTTGGATATACCCTCGTATTTCATTTATTCGTGGAAAATTTCATACTTGTAGGTGTAGTAATTACAAAGAAATATTTAAACAAGAGGGTCCAAAGGGCCCTGGGTCGCTCACCTGTTTGGCCTAGTGACCTAGAGTTTGGCCCAAATGACACAGTATCTAACTTGACCTAGATTTTATAGAGATAAACATTGCGACCAAGTTTCATAAAGATAGAGTCAAAATTGTGACCTCTAGTGTGTTCACAAGATTTTTCAATGATTTGGCCTCGTGACCTAGTTTTTGACCCCAGATGACCCAATATCGAACTTGACCTAAATTTTATAATGATGATCATTGTGATCAAGTTTCATAAAGATAAGGTCAAAATTGTGACCTCTAGTGTGTTCAAAAGCTTTTTCAATGATTTGGCCTCGTGACCTAGTTTTTGACTCCAGATGACCCAATATCGAACTTGACCAAAATTTTATAGTGATGATCAGTGTGATCAAGTTTCATAAAGATTAGGCTCAAATTGTGACCTCTAGTGTGTTCACAAGCTTTTTCAATGATTTGGCCTTCAAAGGCTTGTGACCTAGTTTTTGACCCCGGATGACCCAATATCGAACTTGACGTAGATTTTATAGAGATGATCATTGTGATCAATTTTCATAAAGATTAGTCTCAAATTGTGACCTCTAGTGAGTTCACAAGCTTTTTCAATGATTTGGCCTTGTGACCTAGTTTTTGACCCCAGATGACCCAATATCGAACTTGACCTAGATTTTATAGAGATGATCATTGTGATCAATTTTCATAAAGATTAGTCACAAATTGTGACCTCTAATGTGTTCACAAGGTTTTTCAATGATTTGGCCTAGTGACCTAGTTTTTGACCCCAGATGACCCAATATCGAACTTGGTCTAGATTTTACAGAGATGATCATTGTGATCAAGTTTCATAAAGATTAGGCTCAAATTGTGACCTCTAATGTGTTCACAAGGTTTCCCTTTGATTTGACCTAGTGACCTAGTTTTTGACCCCAGATGACCCAATATCGAACTTGACCTAGATTTTATGGAGATGATCATTGTGATCAAGTTTCATAAAGATTAGGCTCAAATTGTGACCTCTAATGTGTTCACAAGGTTTTCCTTTGATTTGACCTAGTGACCTAGTTTTTGACCCCAGATGACCCAATATCGAACTTGACCTAGATTTTATGAAGATGTTCATTGTGATCAAGTTTCATAAAGATTAGGCTCAAATTGTGACCTCTAATGTGTTCACAAGGTTTTCCTTTGATTTGACCTAGTGACCTAGTTTTTGACCCCAGATGACCCAAAATCGAACTTGGCCTAGATTTTATAGAGATGATCATTGTGATCAAGTTTCATAAAGATTAGGCTCAAATTGTGACCTCTAATGTGTTCACAAGGTTTTCCTTTGATTTGACCTAGTGACCTAGTTTTTGATCCCAGATGACCCAATATCGAACTTGACCTAGATTTTATGGAGATGATCATTGTGATCAAGTTTCATAATGATCAGGCTAAATTTGTGACCTCTAGTGTGTTCACAAGCAATTGTGAACGGACGACGGACGACGGACGGACGACGGACGAAGAGCGATCACAAAAGCTCACCTTGTCACTTTGTGACAGGTGAGCTAAAAACACGATGTTTTTCTATCGCAAACTAGCTATACTTAATTACAAAAAAAAATGAGATAACTTTCTGATGAACATTGTGCTCATCTCAGATAAATTAAATATGCTATTACTTTAGCTTTAAACATGTAGTTTGTACCAGATGTTAACACCTGTCTGACATTGACACTGCAAAGTAATGTTATTATAATACTTATATCTGATAGTATCAAACAAAAATAATGTCATCAGGTAACTGTATAAATGTTGACAGTCTACAGACTTACACTCACATGTAGTATGATGTAGACTACCCAGTCATGCATAGACTACTCAGTCATGTGTAGACTACCCTGTCACATGTAGACTACTCAGTTATATGTAGAATACCCAGTCATATGTAGACTACCCAGTTATATGTAGACTACCCAGTCATGTGGACTACCCAGTCAAATGTAGACTACCATTTCATATGTAGACTACCCAGTTATGTGTAGACTACCCAGTCACATGTAGACAACCCAGTCATATGTAGACTACCCCGTCATATGTAGTCTAGACTACCTAGTCATATGTAGACTACCCAGTCAAATGTAGACTACCCAGTCATATTCAGACTACCCAGTTATGTGTAGACTACCCAATCACATGTAGACAACCCAGTCATATGTAGATTACCCCATCATATGTAGTCTAGACTACCTAGTCATATGTAGAATACCCAGTCATATGTGGACTACCCAGTCAAATGTAGACTACCCATTCATATGCAGACTACTTAGTCAAATGTAGATTACCCAGTCATATGTTGACTACTTAGTTATATGTAGACTATTCAGTCAAAGTAGACTACCCAGTCAAATGTAGACTACCCAGTCATATGTAGACTACCCAGTCATATGTAGACTACCAAGTCATATGTGGACTACCCCGTTATATGTAGAATACCCTGTTATATGTAGAATACCCAGTCATATGTAGACTACCCAGTTATATGTAGACTACACAGTCATATGTAGACTATCAAGTCAAATGTAGACTACTCAGTTATATGTAGACTACACACTCATATGTAGACTACACAGTCATATGTATATTACCCATTCATAAGTCGACTATCCAGTCAAATGTAGACTACCCAGTCATATGCGAACAATCTGCCACAAGGCTAACAAGGGGACCCTCTGCCACAAGACTAGCAAGGGGACACTCTGCCACAAGGCTAGCAAGGGGACCCTCTGCCACAAGACTAGCAAGGGGACCCTCTGCCACAAGACTAGCAAGGGGACACTCTGCCACAAGGCTAGCAAGGGGACCCTCTGCCACAAGACTAGCAAGGGGACCCTCTGCCACAAGACTAGCAAGGGGACCCTCTGCCACAAGGCTAACAAGGGGACACTCTGTCACAAGGTTAACAAGGGGACACTCCGTCACAAGGCTAATAAGCGGGCACTCTGCCACAAGGCTAACAAGGGGACACTCTGCCACAAGACAAGCAAGGGGACACTCTGCCACAAGACTAGCAAGGGGACAATCTACCACAAGGCTAACAAGGGGACACTCTGCCACAATACTAGCAAGGGGACAATCTGCCACAAGGCTAACAAGGGGACACTCTGCCACAAGACTACCAAGGGGACAATCTTCCACAAGGCTAACAATGTGCCACTCTACCACAAGACTAGCAAGGGGAAGCTCTGCCAAAAGGCTAACAAGGGGACACTCTGCCAAAAGGCTAACAAGGGGACACTCTGCCACAAGGCTAACAAGGGGACACTCTGTCACAAGGCTAACAAGGGGACACTCTGTCACAAGGCTAACAAGGGGACACTCTGTCACAAGGCTAACAAGGGGACACTCTGCCACAAGGCCAACAAGGGGACACTCTGCCACAAGGCTAACAAGGGGACACTCTGCCACAAGGCTAACAAGGGGACAATCCGTCACAAGGCTAACAAGGGGACATTCTGCCACAAGGCTAACAAGGGGACCCTCTGTCACAAGACTAGCAAGGGGACACTCTGCCACAAGGCTAACAAGGGGACACTCTGCCACAAGACTACCAAGGGGACAATCTGCCACAAGGCTAACATGGGGACACTCTGCCACAAGGCTATCAGGGGGACACTCTGTCACAAGACTAGCAAGCGGACACTCTGTCACAAGGCTAACAAGAGGACACTCTGCCACAAGGCTAACAAGGGGACACTCTGTCACAAGACTAGCAAGGGGACACTCTGTCACAAGGCTAACAAGGGAACACTCTGCCACAAGGCTAACAAGGGGACACTCTGCCACAAGGCTAACAAGGGGACACTCTGCCTAAAGGCTAACAAGGGGACACTCTGCCACAAGACTAGCAAGGGGACACTCTACCACAAGACTAGCAAGGGGACATTGTAAAAGTGCAAGACAGTCAACTGGATGATATGTATCAGATTGCCAGGTTTTGAATGAACTATAAAAAACAGCCGACTGCTTTACGACAGATTAAACTCTCATATACAGTACACATTTGAAATAGAAAAGAAAAGTTCATTGCATTAAGAAATTGCATGATATCTTAAATGTAAATACTGATTCATATAAGTACATTGCAAACTTTATCTTGATGTGTGTGTAAAATTTACAACCTACATAAGTATTAAATATAAAACTCTTTCTTTAAAGCAGTGTATCAAATTTTATGCACTTGGCAGCATTTTTAGTTTCCCTTTACAACAATTAGATTATTATGATATGATATAACATAAATGCACACCACCATGCATGACTTCATCCATGTGAAAAACATGACATTATTGGTATATTTCATTGTAAAGATATCAGTATTTGGGTGCTAGAAATCATACAATTTGGCAAAGTTCTGTGACCAACTATGCAATATACTGTAAATATTACATAACAGTAAATTTAATACGAGGGGATCAGCTACCTTTATGAAATACAGAAAAATAGACAATGTAGAAATACAAAACATTAAGCCAATGCAGAAATACAGACATTAAGCCAATGTAGAAATACAGACATTAAGCCAATGTAGAAATACAGAACATTAAGCCAATGTAGAAATATAGATACTGGTATGATGTACTAGCCATTTGGTCAAGGTATCATATACGAGGGTCATTCAATAAATTCGTGGACTGGTCTTGTCATTTTAATACACATTGACACAGATAATAACTTATTGTATCACACTAAACAACTGCCTTTCGGACACAAGTGCAGAAAATATTGCACAAATAGACGCATTTTTAAAGAAAATGTGGATAAAACAAAACTATCACCTTACCGTAACCACCACACAACGCAAATATATTCTGACGTCAGTGACGTTGTTGACGTTTTGCTATTTTTCAAATGGTAAACCAAAATTGAATAATGTCATTAACATGGAATTGAACACAAATATTTAAGTTATATATTACTAAATAGATCTACTACAACATTTTATGTTTTCAAAGTTAAGTATTAAGCCGGACTTAATGGTTGCATGCTAAATTGAAACACCTCGTAAGTTTTGACTGGCTTTTCCTCAAATGTCCATACGTTTGCCAATTTCATTCGATCCCTCTATCATTTTTAGTACCATGCTGCTCTTAATAATGTGATTATGTCTCTAAAACACAGGGACACTGAATACTGCATGTTCTCTGTTTGCTCTCATAAGCAGCTTATGTGTGTTTGTTGTGTATTCCCAAGACAAGTGCACCATTTAATAGTTGCGTGAATTTCCTTGCGAAAATTAATCGGCATTTTGACGTAAATGAAAACGTGACTGGCATACTGGTAGATAAAATACTTCTCAATTCAAACTCAAACGTCTAAACAACTTAATAATTTCACCATATGATGCTAATATCTTACAATAATCTGGCAAACACATGGGAATGTAAATGAATTAATTCGGAATTTATAACTAGTTAAACTATTGAAAAGGGTACGTTACGTCGGTCGGGGGGGGGTGGTATCGCGTTACTATGGTAAAACAACGGCTGCTGACATGCTACTGTGTTGCTTAATTAAAGATAAATTTGTATCTACGGTAGGTAATAGATAAATGTTAATAATGATATAAGAAATCATTATTTAAACCCAAATATAATAAAATGAGAACGATTGTCTACCAATATATTGAATGACCCTCGTATCATTATCACATACAATGTAGTTATCTAATAGTCTGATTAAATTACCAAATTACTAGTATCTACTTGATTATAGTGTAAATGATAGATAAATTATTTTCAATTAATCATTATCTGGTTAAATTAACATTCAGATATATTAATTGAATAAAGAAGGTAAATTATTAAAATATACACATATCTTTAGTACAGTGGCACATCATCCACTCAAACAATTTATCACTTATGTATGAAAAAATGGGGGTCATATCCACATGGCAAGCACCTGTGCATGTGACTGAATGTCATACATATGACTCTTTAATTACCCGGTGTATTTGATTAGACTCTAACACTACTTCCAGCACACAGCAATATCTAGTGATCAGTATGACTATCAGTATAGTATCAATTACACAAGTTGTAAATGAATAAAGTACTGGAAATCTCTAATTGGCAGAGATAAAACTTTACCATCCTAATTAATTGAAGTGATTGTTGAATGTATAAGTAATGACTGGGTATCAGTTGACAACTGGCACAGTAATATATTACTATATGCCATGTACATTTGTATTCAAATAGCCTGCAGGGTTTGGGAGGGTCCATTTTGAGTATTCCCATAACAGTATAGTGTACCTATAAACATAGAGCTTTGATACTAAGATGATGCAATGGTCAGTCAATTTAACCCCCACCCATGCTCATCTACTGTTTCTCAAGTGCTAATGTAATGCACATGAATGATTTCATTGGTTTAAAATAGATACAATCCAGAATGTACAATACTGTGGGTTTTCTGAAGTTTACATGCGGTACAAATAATGTTGACCTTAATCCATTGCTAACGCTATTGTGATTTAAATAAGCATCGCTCATTTCAATGGTTCATTAATGAATATTTATCGAACGAAAACATGGATAATGGTAAAAGTTGGTTGTACCGTAGGATAAGTGTGGAAAACCCAGATTGCATTGAATTCCGGAGTATATCTATTGAACAGTCAATTTTTTCATGCCCCACCAGGAAGGGGCAATTTGCGGAGGGGGGTTCACATATGTATGGCCCTGGAAGGCAGGGATTTTACCAGGGTTTGAAAAACAAAAGTAAACAAGAGGCCCCTGAGGGGCCAGTAACGCTCACCTGAGTTGAGTGGGAAATTTCAATTTTTAGCTCTGGTGGCCATCTTGTTTAGCAGACCGGAACGATTTAAACTATTTTGGTCACAGGTCACCCAAAGATCATTCCTGTAAATTTTTATCAAAATCCATCAAGCGGTTCAGGAGAAGAAGCCGTTGAAAGGATATTTCTATTTTTAGCTATGGCGGCCATCTTCTTTAATGGACTGGAACAATTTTAGCTAAATTGGTTAACAGTCAACCAAAGATCATTTGTGTAAAGTTTTATCAAAACCCGTAAAGCAGTTAAGCACTCCTACCATAAGTGCCTGTTCTCTCCAAAATCCCCTAGAAAATATAACTGTACATCAATTTGTAACACCTCATTGTTTATTATCATTACCCTAGTCAGACCCTAAATTCTTTCATGGTATGTTACTGATCTGATCCTTATCTAATTAAAACCAGATGTTGGTCAGCAGTGGTCTGTGTGTTTGCAAGTAAATTCAGCAGTCTTCATGCATGAACAGATAAAATCTGTACCCAGAATTATAACCACTACTTACACTCTGATATTGACATTCGCTGTAATTTTGAGTTTCATAGAGATATTTTCTTGAGAGCAAGAAGTTGTAACAATGTAAAATTATTACTAAATATCATCTTGACTGACTCCTAGTTGAATTTAGTTTAATCTAGAGCAATTAAAGGCTCATTATATGAATATTTTATGGGGACGTTTTCGATAATAGTGAGGACATTTTCGATATAAATGGGGACGTTCTCGATAAAAGTGGGGTCGGTCTCGATAATTTTGGGGACCTTCTCGATATTTGAAAAAACTACTGGGGACGTTCTCGATAAAAGTGAGGACGTTTTCGATAATTTTGGGGACGTTTTCGAGTGGGGACAGGGGTCGAATTTAGCGATATTTTCTACAAGCTTTGCTAAAATTAGCTAGTGCCATTTGGGTTCACTAGCTAAAAGGAAAAGCTGCTAGCTCAAAAATGTATTAACCAATTTAATTGAAAATTAACTGCTAAAAAGTGCTAAGCCTTGATCACTATGCCAGAAGCATGAAACAGATAAACAAAAAATCAAGATACATCAAAAAGGAAACTTCAGTTCATATACGTGTTAAATCATTTAAAACTTAAAGCTTCAACATTTATGCATCTATTTATGCTTGGTGCGAAGGTCGGGTATGAAAATTGTAAGTCCGTTAACGTCGATTTCCATCGGTGTCGCGGAAACAGGTGACATTTCTCGTTTGACAGATCAATGCATTAGCGACAGAAAACACGTTGTTTTGTTGAAATTTATATTTGACCATAAGCAATTCGTTAAGGAGGACTTTTATTGGTGTTTGCTCCTTGTTTTCACTCGCTAAAATATGCAAGTGACTTTTAATGTCACTCGCTATTCTGAATTTCTACAAGCTATTAGCGAGTATGCGAGCTTAAATTCGAACCCTGGGGGACTTTCTTACTGGATACCCATGTACATCATGATCTTAAACTCATTTGTAACTCAGTGATCCTTAAAGAATTGTAATGTCTGGTTAGGCTCAGAGATGACAGAATTCATATCCTGTCAATACTTCAGTCAAGACTGACAGTTTTGTTATCAGGCTGACAGAAAACCTTGATTTTTTCTATTAAAGAAAGAGAAAAAGTCACACATGTTACCAAAAAATTCCAAATCCAAAGATATATATATAAATATACCAACAAGATCTTATGCTCTTTGCTAAATCAGAGTTAATTACTTAACAAGTTTAATATATTCACCCTTTTGCAACATGTCATAATACAGTCGTATTACGACTCCTGACCATTCACGGGAAGAAGAAGAAAATTCCCCATCTAGGAATGCATTGTTGCACTTTTCATGAAAACACAGACCTAAATTACAAATTGTAACTGTTATTTGATTAAAAGCACACTGTGTACATAAGAATTCAAAAGAGAAAGAGAAACACCAACTGCCATGAAATTATTCTGTACATGAATACTATTCAAACAATTTTAATGAATAATTCTCAAAAATGAAAGTAAACAAAATCAGTGAATAAGTTCGGTGAGTACTAGTTCTACTAGTAAAACTCAGATACTCGCGGTATGAATATGCTCCTATACTGAGTTTTATAGCTCTATTAATAGCTCTCCATAGCAAAGTGTAATTTGCAAACTAAATCACCTATTCTGTATTTAACAGCTAACATGGTCATAGTAACGCTTATTTCATTCATAAACTACAAAAACATCATTAAATATACCTTTACACAACCAATATTAGATAAAACGTTTTTCTGACAGCCGCCGTGAATCAATTTCAGTTGACCCCATTTTGGTTATCTAATGTAGACGCACGTGTCTTAGACGAAATAATTAATCTGTACAGAGTAGTCGTTCTTGATTATCGTTCCGGATTTTATGTTCCGGATACCGGGTTTTAGCCACTTTTTTCGTCTAATAAAAATTCGCCATATTGTTGTTTGTCAACATTCTGGAAATTTCAGTAATTTGGCAGTGGAAGTGAAACTGGATTAATTTGTGCATCAGTGAGGTTAGTGTTCTTGCAAATAGTGGTATTGAACGATAGGAAAGGTATTTATAAAGGCATTTGTGGTGTGCTTTAACTGTATATTGAAATTAAATGCTCTAAATCGGTCACCAAACAGCGACAAAGAATCGTGTCGCAAAAAGCTACAGACATCTAAGAAGGCTGGATTAGCACCCTAGATTGTGAAACATAGTGTAGCATACCGTGAAGCAATCGCAGGGTCTATCATTAGCACTAGGTGAGTACAAAAAAATAACAATGACATGTACTGTATTCAAAGTAAGGTTTGACATAGATAGACAAACAATTCAAACACACTCATTTGATATTACGAGATAATAGATACATGATTATCAGTTGATAAATATTGTTGATAATTGATTACCTGATGACGGTAATTGAAGTAACCATTTGATCCAGCAACGAGAACGGCCCAATGTTTACCCCCTTCTTCTAGTGGCTCAAACTGTTCGAACTCATTTACAAAGTTGTTAAACTTGTCCGGGAACGACCATACACCAACCACAAACACACACAGTACGAGAACACAACGTTCCATCTTGAAATTTTACTATCAAATAATTTACGCCGTATTTATAAAATAAGATAAGCGGCGACCATATTGCGTGAAATCACATGAGCATCACGTGACGTACCAAGTCACGCGTATTGAATAGGTACGGTGTCCCGTTAGGGCCATCGCGTCATGATATTGATAGTTATAAAAAAGGCAGTGGGTACCGTAATCCTAGACTCGTTATTACGTTATAAAACAGTGTTCATATTATTCTTTTTGGTATTTTTATAACATATCATAAGCTTAATATTTCATTGATTTATACACTTAGAATGAGCTGAAAACACAAATGAAAAAAATGTTTTTAAGTTTATTTTTAATGTATAAATCAATGCAATGTTATGCATATGTGATTATAATTCCAAAATGAATTATATGGACACTTATTTATAACAAACAAATAATTTTTTTATATTTGGGTACACATTGACCATTAAGAATGGGTTCACCTTGACCAAAATATATGGGTACACCTAAGTTTGGGTACACCTTGACTGATTCCCGTCTTATATTGCATTATAACTTTGTTGACATAAACAGTTCATGAATTTATACAAATATTGGTATATTTACCATCGAGTAATCAGTTTTGGTTATACAGTACTGGCAAAGGAGAAGGTTCCGGACAAAAATCGCATAAAAAGCTTCCCCTGGAGTTAATCAAAGTACTGAAAGTACTGACAGGCTGGCGAACTGCTAAGGAACAATAGCTTTTCAAGTAATATAACATCAAGTGGTTTTCTAAGTCGAAAGAGAGGTAAGTGCTGGACTTAACAAAAAATAAAAAAAATATTTTTTTTAAAAAATATAAAAAATTTGGCGCGGCCGTGATTCGATCGCTGGACCTTAGCATCAGAAAATTACTAAGCGAGATGCTCAACCACTCGTCCACGATCTCGTTGAAGAATGTTGACCTAAATAATTTACCATAATAAAATCATTGTTGCGCCTCTATATCGTGTTAGTATATAACGCGTAGTAATAATTATCAACGCATTTAAACACCTATTCTTTTAATTTCATACAATTTCCTTCCATTACAAGAAGAAACTAATATATTACAATCGAACAGAATAAATGAAACAAGGAAAGTTGAATGTTCATTTGTTGATATCTTATTTTAAAACTGACACAGGCATTTTGCAATATCTGATCGTAACAATACATTTGTCAATAGCATACTATTATATAGTGTAGTTCAATACAAAAAACGTCTATCCTGTAACAATTGTTGCCCTTCCTGTAACAAAATAGCCCGTTACAGGAAGGACCGTTACATGAGGGAATTATTCCGACTTAATATGTTGGTAATAAATAAACTGTGGACCAATGAGGTTGAAATGTATGTCTTGTGCACAGTATAACAGTATGTGTCCAACGTATACCAAACATTGTATCTAATAATATTTTAAGAAATGAAACAACCCGGTTACAGTAAAGGTACGTACAAATATACGCATCCACTACACAACGTTCAATTTCTGTTTTATCCATTTTTTTTATATATTTACATAACGACACACATGAATACTTATTATGGAAGGTTTGCTCTTCACAAAGACGGTAAAAGAATTTTCCCAAACCACAGGGAAATGTTATTATTATATGTGTGTACAAATGTTACATGAAAGACGTAAACGCTGAGTACAATATTTCAATACAATTATTTTGAAGAAAACTATCGTTAAATTTCGCTTTGTATGTATTATCAGGCAGACGAAATGTGAATTTGATGTAAGTATGGTTTTGTTAAGATAGTTTGATCCCTATCGCTAGTTACTAGCATATACATAAGAGTTCTGGTCTGGTGACAGCCCAAAACAGCACAATTTACTACTTCAATGATGTAAAAATGTTCTTTCTGATTGGAATAATGCATAAAAATCTATCTGGCATTGATAAACAAGTTATGTGCAACCAACCAAAATTGCTTGTTATGACATTTTTGTTACGGTTTAACAAATATTACAAAAAGACAAGCAAAAACAAATAATGACTCATAATGACTCATATATATTATATATTATTTATACAGGTAACTTTTAACTATTCATTGACTTTGTGATATGAATGTAACTCTTATAGCAGTAAGATAAATTAAATTGGTCAATTATTCCATGTTTAAGTAATGCTTTTGGTAAACCGTCATTTCATAGCAGTTACATACCAGTATTCCATTTCATGATATTTGTTAAAATGATGTTTATGAAACCTGGTATGCAGATAGGGACTAATAAGGAGATTATGCACGTCTAATTATTTTTTGATTCGGACAAAACTTGTGGTTACCTTGGCAACCGAAACATTGACAACCTGGAAACCAGGTAGGGGACTTCTGTACTGCTTGCAATTCCTAATTACTTGTTAAACTTGGTATTACTTGTTTGAAAAGGTGTTGACTTGCGCCACGCTGGTGTGGTTACTGTGGCTAACGGAGCAAATAGCACAACCTTGAATAATTCCTTGAGTAGCGATAAATATGGTTTATAATTGACGAAGATTAAAGCATATATCTGAAGCATACCGGTCAACCATGTTCCCATTTCTAGCTGCTTCTTCGACCTTTTCTTAACATTATATATATTGTTGGTCAGAGTGTTTTGTACATTGCCTTGGTTTTCTCTGCACGTGCCCGATAGTTGATAAGACTGTGCCTAATTCTTTAACTCTTTACACTGCTCTGTTATATTATTTTCAGGTAGTCAGTTGTACTCCTCGTGGTTGTATTTCCCTGGTGCCAGCACTTCCTGACAGGATGTCTCTATCGCCTGTTCCACGCAATTCATGATCTTATCTATCGTTTTGTGTCTCATACTAGTTTGTGTATTATAATTATATTTAAGTATAAACAATAGTATCATTCAACCTTTTATTCATGTACATGTATTATAACAACATTTAACAACAGTTATAAGACAAACCAGAATACATTGTCGACAAGCAAAATAAATAAAATTGGATCACAATTTCCCCTTACAGTATTGCACGTATTTTAACTGAAATATTGCACATAATGAATAGAAAATGAACAGTTTCTATCAATACCAACACACATAACAATTTGTCACTTATTGGTATCACCAACAAGATAATAAACAATCAGCAAATTACAGCAAAGAATATGAAAAGCATTTTACAACAACAGTATACAAATTGCTTGCTCAGCATGACAATGGTCCCGGTTAAAATAAAGAATTCAATGTTAAGATGAATTTTGATTAACCATTAATTTAGCGTTGTAGCAAAGGGGTACACCTAAAGGCAAAGTAACAAGTATAAAGAACTGATAAGATATGAAAGTCTGAATATTGCAGACAAATAACTTGATATGTTTGTATATTTTATCATTTATGTAACAGCATCAAGTGTAAGCGCTCTCCTTCGTAAGTAATATTCCGCATCATTCCCCTCGTCATCTGGATTAATCTCCCCTTCAAACATTTGCTGCAGCAACACTTCTACCTTCTTCCGACCTGAAATCAGTATTAGAACAATCACTTTAACTGAAAGCGGTCCGATACTACTTCATCACAATTAAATTGTTCGTTCAGCAGTGGAACAACTGACAAGGCGAATTTGAAAAAGAGTATATTGTAATTAAACTGAATAGGCCACGCATGATACTTTATTGTCTGG
Source organism: Spisula subtruncata (assembly GCA_963678985.1). Taxonomy (NCBI): domain Eukaryota; kingdom Metazoa; phylum Mollusca; class Bivalvia; order Venerida; family Mactridae; genus Spisula; species Spisula subtruncata. The sequence goes on from OY787661.1 coordinate 27,065,706, forward strand.
ATTAAACGTTTGTTTATTAAATAAACGGGTTAACAAAAACAGACAGCAACATATGCATATGAATGTAAATATCTAAACGTCTGCATTGTATATGTGACATCTACATGCACAGGGAACGAATATAGACACATTTCATCCTTAATATTGTGCTATTTTGATGAAGAACACAACAACATAAGGCCTTACTTCTTTTCTTGAGATGAAACCTTAAACCTTTCTCATTGGTTAGGTCAGGAATACTATCAGCATCACTGTCCGAGTCTTCCTCTACCATACCAGCATTACCAGTACTTGTCTGTGATACAGGTGGTGTACGATCTACCTCCTCTTCATTACATACCAGTTCTATCTCATCATTAGCCGGTGCTTTATTCTTCTTTACTCTGTATCATTGTAACATATACTCTACTACAAACTCTATTATTTATGTCAATTTAACTTAACTACACATCTTACTAAACGTTGGCAATGATGCTTATACCGATATATGCCATTAAAGAGTTTACAATTATCTTGCCAATGGCATTTCCTTTCATAGATGTGCATGACTGAACAATTACTAATATGCGTATCAAATCAATACTAAGGGGTGACATTGTAAGTAACTGTATTGGAGAGATTTCCTGTTTGTTTCCTTAGGGTATCAAACAGACGAATAAGTAGACTAATTAACACAAATCAATAAGATATAGATCTTTTTGACAGAACGTTACTTTCATCCGACTTAGCAAATGCTCCTCGTTATATAGTGAGCCCAATGAGGCCCTTACATTATTTTATCATATTCTTAACACAGTCTTACAAAAGCGTATATCTTACAAAGAAAAAGAATTAAACGACAAACTCAACCGGAATGGTTCAATGAAGATATATTTATAAAAAACGCTATAGTTGAGCGTGACAAAAATCACAACGAAACTTCGAAAAATATAAAAACAATGCGAAATAAGGTAACATCTATGATAAAGAAAAATAAGAAAAAACTTTATAATGAAGCTATCAAGAAAAACAAGACCTCGGGCTTTCTCTGGAAAACAAGTCGGGCTTTAAAATCATTATTGACAACAAAAATCTAAAAATTTAAGAAAATATTTCTGACAGGCATCTTACTACATAATTATAGTCCAAATATTCTAGCAATATAAACAAATAATTGTAATCGAAAATAAAACATGATTCCAAAAATGAATACTTACTGTCCTATGCCAAGTCCAAATTCTTTTATTTTTTGTTCCACTGCAGACTCAAACTTGCCAGCTTTTTGTAGGGAATACTCGAGTATAAATGCTTCCAAAATGAACGCCACAAAAATGCTGAAATTAAAAAAAGCTAGAATGATGTTTTACTCAAACGCGTATACACATGTATTTCACAAAGTACCATGTCTCTGGCAATATTTATTTGACCCAAAATTCAAGCCAATGTGCGAAACATCCTTGGTAAGTACTATTCATCTGAAGTTGCATTGAAATCCGTTCGGCGGTTAAGGATAACAAGCCCACACGAACGTCTATCCATACATCCAGCACAAAATCAGTATACCCACATGACATGTATTTTATGGCATGTTAAGTGAAATAAGACCAAACACGACAGTCGTTATACAAAGTGTCCTAATGGAATCCAAAATTACGTAAAGATCAGCTATGCATTCATCAAGGTTTTGCCTCTTTAACCCAGTGATTGAGCTTCGAGAGCGGCGGTTCGATCGGTGGCTTTTTCATATCATAGGTAACAAACAATATAATTATGAGTAGAGCATTACCGGCATGACGTCATGGTATTGGATAAGTTTGAACAGTATAATTATATCGATGGCTCATAATGAGAAGTATGTACAAACCAATTTTTGAGAAAAAAAGAAAACATGCCTGAAAATTACTCTTTACTTACGGAAAAACAAGCTTTTTCGACTTCAGTTTGGTCAACATGACAAGTTTAATTGTTCATGAAAATAGACTCTTATAGACGCCTTATGCTGCAGATTTCAAATATGTATCAGTTGAATAAGGTGGTAAGACGTTATCATTGTAAGCGAGCGATATAGGGAGTGTATTACTTACTTGAGAACAATCACTACACAACATATATGGAACAAGATGAAGAACACTCGAGCACCTTTGTTTGTGACAAACACAAAACCAGACGATAACAGTATACACAGTTAAGGATTGAAATCACACCAGTACAGCATATCGCTATATACAGACATGTGAGCTGTAGACAATCAGTTTTCCAGGAATTCAGTAGTCTTCATCTGCAAACAACTGACAAATCCTCAAGATATTGAGGACATTACTAAAAAGTTAAAGTTAAGTTACCAATTTTCTAGGACGTTTTTCAGCTGTTAGGCCGCTCAAGCACCCTTTGACATTTTACTTTAGCACAGAGTCCTTACCGTTATCTAACATAATTGAAGATCTTGACATAACCGAGTATGGACTATAGCTGATGTAACTGACCGGCATAAAGAGTTGAGTGTGATACACTAGCTTGTTCCAAATGAGCTACATGACACTTCATGTTCCGGGTGTATATCATCTGTCAATTATCAACCGGCTTACTTCTAGTTGGATGGTATAAAATTTTATAAGCGACAAAGCGCAGTGGCCGAGATGCGAACCCATGTCTACTTCTACCTATTGTCTAGAGGATTACTTACTCGACCCGGTGCTAACCATCCGACAGAAGTGGAATGTTAATGAAAATGCTGATGTAAAGGATATCATGCCACTGATTGACGACTGTCAGCTCAAACAGGAGAACGAAGGATTTCAATATATCATTGAAGTTATTATGGCAATAATGATTGCGATAGAATGCTGTATTTTTGAGTGCAGGATTTCCACAGAATTTGTCTCCAGGATTGGTTTCGTTGTAACCATGGTAAGTGACAAGTCCATGGAATATCTCCATGCCGACAATGGCAAACATGTAGTACAATACCTAGAATATATCAAACATGTAGCACAATACCTAGAATATATCAAACATGTAGTACAATACCTAGAATATATCAAACATGTAGCACAATACCTAGAATATATCAAACACGTAGCACAATACCTAGAATATATCAAACATGAAGCACAATACCTAGAATATATCAAACATGTAGCACAATACCTAGAATATATCAAACACGTAGCACAATACCTAGAATATATCAAACACGTAGCACAATACCTAGAATATATCAAACATGAAGCACAATACCTAGAATATATCAAACATGTAGCACAATACCTAGAATATATCAAACATGTAGCACAATACCTAGAATATATCAAACATGAAGCACAATACCTAGAATATATCAAACATGTAGCACAATACCTAGAATATATCAAACATGTAGCACAATACCTAGAATATATCAAACATGTAGCACAATACCTAGAATATATCAAACATGTAGCACAATACCTAGAATATATCAAACATGTAGCACAATACCTAGAATATATCAAACATGTAGTACAATACCTAGAATATATCAAACATGTAGTACAATACCTAGAATATATCAAACATGTAGCACAATACCTAGAATATATCAAACATGTAGTACAATACCTAGAATATATCAAACATGTAGCACAATACCTAGAATATATCAAACATGTAGTACAATACCTAGAATATATCAAACATGTAGTACAATACCTAGAATATATCATATAAGTACATACATCACAACATGTAGTACAATACCTAGAATATATCATATAAGTACATACATCACAACATGTAGTACAATACCTAGAATATATCATATAAGTACATACATCACAACATGTAGTACAATACCTAGAATATATCGTATAAGTACATACATCACAACATGTAGTACAATACCTAGAATATATCGTATAAGTACATACATCACAACATGTAGTACAATACCTAGAATATATCATATAAGTACATACATCACAACATGTAGTACAATACCTAGAATATATCGTATAAGTACATACATCACAACATGTAGTACAATACCTAGACTATATCGTATAAGTACATACATCACAACATGTAGTACAATACCTAGAATATATCATATAAGTACATACGGCACGGTATAATAGTACTCAGATCAAAATCACATATATATCTCCTAGTGTATGATGTCAAGGTGCAGTACAGAAAATATGGAATTGATATAGTTTGCCCCCTGACAACTGTAATGTACACTCCGTATTAGTTCACACGGGTTCGGCATCGGGTACGTCTTAGTTAATCTTTGTATTTCCTCTCTAAGACAGCGATGTCTTAAAACAGCAAAGTATTCACATTATCAACATTGTATCTATCTATGGTTTCTGCATCACCCCATCGCGGAGATTATGCTTGTACAATATTTTCCTAATATGTTAACCAAAAAATATGTTTTTTACTTTTTTTCTCTATCAAGTTGTGTTATTCTTTCTATAATCAAAGATTAAGATTAAGATTTGTTTCGAAGTAAAAAACAAAGTTCTAAGACGTAATACTATGGTACTTACAAAAATGACTCCACCATATGTAGCCATTGATGGTCCAATATTCATTATTGTCATTAAAATTACTCTAAATCTATAACGGAAAGAATAGTGCAATTATAGGCACGCAATACAATAATGAAATATGAAAAACTAGAAATTTGTGCCCTCGGGCAAATTATGTCGAGCCTCGGTGCACATTCAAAAAATGCACAGACTTAAATGTGCTAAGTTACATCTAATGCCAGCATGCATAAAGAATCAATTATACCAACAAACTTCAATTTGACCTTTGACCTCTAACTGTTAACTTGACCTTTGAGAAAAGAACCAGGGGTTGCTCATGTCACTCTGATTAATAGAAGTTGACATCCATGTCAATTTCAAGCAAGATTGGTCAATGCATGACAAAATTATGGTCAAGACCAGCTTCTTTAGAAATTTTACCTGCAACTGTGGACTTGACCTTTGATAAAGGAACCTGAGGGTTGAGCATGACACTCCAGCTTATGGAGGTGAATATTCATGCCAAATGTAAGACAGTTTGGTCAATGCACAAAGTTATGGTCTGGACAAGCTTCAATTTGACCTTCAACTGTGACCTTGACCTTGAGATATGAACCTCGAGGTCTGTCATGAACCTCTGTCTCATGAAGGTAAACATTCATGCCAAATATAAAAAAAATGGTTAATGCATGAGTGAGATACAGCCCGGACAAGGCCTATAATGGTAATTTTTTAAGTTTGACCTCTGAGTGTGACCTTGACCTGTGAGCTAGATACCTGTATCTTATGCACTGCACACTGCCTCATGGTGTTTAACAAATTCGCCAAATTATTTTAAAATGTGTCAATGTATGAGTGAGATACAGCCCGGACAAGGTCTATAATGGTCATTTTTTTATGTTTGACTTTAAAGTGTGACCTTGACCTTTGAGCTAGAGACCTGGATCTTGCGCACTGCACATCGCCTCATGGTGTTTAGCAAGTATGCCAAGTTATTTTAAAAATCACCCAACAAATGAAGAACAAATGGTCCGGGCAAGCAGTATTATACCCATTTTGGACCTTTGACCTCCAAGAGTGACCTTGACCTTCAAGATAGGGGTACTGGTCTTGGGCGCGACACGCTGCCTCAACACAGGGAACATTTGTGCCAATGTATTTCAAAATCACCCAACAAATGAAGAACATATGGTCCGGACAAGCAGTATTATGCCCATTTTGGACCTTTGACCTCCAAGAGTGACCTTGACCTTCAAGCTAGGGGTACTGGTCTTGGGCGCGACACGCCGCCTCAACACGAGGAACATTTGTGCCAATGTATTTCAAATCACCCAACAAATGAAGAACATATGGTCCGGACAAGCAGTATTATGCCCATTTTGGACCTTTGATCCCCAAGAGTGACCTTGACCTTCAAGTTAGGGGTACCGGTCTTGGGCGCGACACGCTGCCTCAACACGGGGAACATTTGTGCCGATGTATTTCAAAATCACCCATTGAATGATGAAGAAACAGCCCGGACAAAATCGGACGGACGCACGGACGCACAGACGAACGGACGCACAGACGCACACACGCACATACACTGAACAGCCATTGTGACAACTATATCGAGCTCACCGCCAGCGAGCTCGACAATAAAAAATCAACATAAGTTCGACCACAATAACCAAGTGGTAAAAAGTCCAATTCGAGCAATATTACTACAAAGGACATTCATGAAAATACAAGACAAAGGGACAAAGACTTAAAAGGCAGAAAGGGGAAACAATTCAAGATCAATGGAGTTACCTTTTAATGCTGACAAATATTTTCACCAGACGCATTACTCTCAGTACCAGCAGTAGATCAAGCGTACTTAGTTCCTCTCCTCCTAAACAATGTATAACACACATTTATTTATATACATTATATTCAAGTAAAATATTATTGAGGTTACTTTTTCCATTTTCCTGGACTAAGTTGGTATTTTGACTCCGTTCTGTATGTATCCGACTCATCTCTTCATGGCAATAAGATACCTGATGGTAATGACCGGTACCGTTAATAATAATCTAACATCACATTGTTTTACAATTTCAGGTTTAATGTTTGGTCTAGTATATCTTGTTTATCCTACATTTCACACAAACCCATTGACTGTATCCTGTGTGTCTTAGCATTAAGTGCAACAATTTCTCAGATTGTTCGAGACAAGGAATAATATCATGTACAATCAGAAAATACGTCATTTATGCCGCTATGCTTACAGCAACATAGCTCCATTTCAATTTGTTCATAAGACGGCCCTTGGTGTGCACCTGTCATGTAATGCCCCTATGGTGACATAAGAAATCACTTACAACATCTTAGAAACAAGAGTCACGAATATCAAAACTGTGGCATCTATAGACTGCATACAAGTTTTTCTAAGATTTGACCCAGTGGTCAGAATATCGTTCGTCATGAAATATATGCCAAGTTCAAAACTGAGTAATGGGGGGTCTAACACTAGGTGACTAGGTACACTCTTAGAACAACATTATGTTAACTCTAGAAATAATATAACAGTTTTGATCAAATATTCATTAAAATGAATCAGAATGTTACTCACCATCAAATCAAGATAAAGTTAAAAACTTGGTCATGCCGGACGACAGACGGACGAAGAAGGACGAAGAGTGATCACAAAAACTCATCGTGGACTATGTGACAGGTGGGCTAATAAAAATGGTCATAGAACAAAAATACACCAACATACGTTCTCCATCCCCAGATTCCACGGCTGTAGCAATAACCGCACCAAATATAACCAAGAAGTCAAATCTGAAAAACACGTACACAGCTGTGTAAATATCATGAACAGCCAGTCCAAAACAAAATTTATTGTATTGTATGATTCCTTACATGTAAAATTTCATGCATGCCAACTTTTGTGTTTTTTTTTCAGTTTTTAGCGGTTGTCCAAAATATCTAAGACTATCTTAAAAACTAGCCGAGCAAAACAGCTGGGAATTTTTAAAATGATTGGCTTAAATATGTTCATCATAGATATAACAGGTTTAATAAACATTGTACAGAAAAAATCCAAAAGGTAACAATAACCTTAACTTCCACTTACATGTTCCAAAGGCGGCGGAAAAACTCCTTTGGTCCAAACACGTACAGTTTACAAATAATTTCAAACATAAATATGGATAGAAAGAACCAGTCAGATTCATCGATGTCAAATCCAATAAACCACGCATTCAGGAAAATCATAAAATCAAAGAAAATCCTGAAGAATCTGTAAATCACAAAAAACGTAAAAATAGCATGTTACAGTTCAAATCAAACATTATGTTGATACTGAGAGCAAACAGCTGTGTTCCGGTGAACAATTATAGCAATAGCCAGTATGAGGGGTGATCCAAGAGAACTAAAGGGAGTAAATGTCGCCACACGTCATTGGAAGTAGAAAGCATGCGCGTAATGAATTACTACGAGTGTTTCATTACTCGAACTGGACAGCCTATGGAAACTGAGACGTTTTGTTAACGTAAATGGTAGAAGCTGTCAGCTTAATTTTTTCTAATATTCATTATAATTACAATAATCACTGATTTGGTCAGAGTACTCACTTGTGTCTGACGCAGTGTCTGATGACGTAGCTAACTTTAGAGTTGTAATATGTAGGAATCTTTTTCTCTAGGAATGTCAATCGTTCATGGACCTCTGTGAGAGGCACTTGTAACAAGTTGATAAGGTTTAGAAAATCAGCTTTATCTACAAATATACAGCACACTCATTATTATGAAGGTTGTCTTGTTTACCTCTCCGTCCATACAAAAACTTATCATGCAAGAACATATAACACTATGGTGAAATACAAAATGTAGTTAGAAAAACTTCGTGATGACAAAACGTCTCACCCGTTAAAGAAGTCATTATAAAATCCTACAATAGATGACAAAGTTGTGGTCGGCATGGACCAAAGCATAGACGGACTCACTTAGTCACTTGCAAAAGAAACAAACATGAAAGTGCAAACTAATGTTCGTATGAGCCGTTCTCCAGGAAAACCTGCTATTGTGACATTAAAGCTCCAAAATAAGAAAACAGGTACATCAATCGATTCTATTTTAAGTAATCTACCCACATAGTGCAGTATCTAAGCTTTACGACATAATGCTATTTTGAATAATTTATGTCAAAAATTGATTACATGTAACTGGTGTAGTTATCAAATACTTGATAGAGTAATGTCAAAATTTAATAACGTTTGAATGACGTTCGCGACGTCAGACCAAAAACTCTGACAAAAACAGCTGCATTAACATAATTTCTTAACATTATTCTTTAAAACTATGAAAAATTATGCTTTATGTCAAAATTCATGTTTTCCTCTAGAACGGCTCATATGTTTGTATCATCGGATCGAGAAGTGAAAGACGCGAACACACGGAATGAGCTATTTTATCATCTCGGGAATTTGAGGTGTATGATTTGTGTCAAGCCATGCATCGTGCGCTTTCTTAACCGAAGGAACATAGGGAATATATGGATGGAGATAAAATTGAGGATCAGAGAAGAAATATCCCACATACTGATATATCCAGACGCATCTTTATCCAATATGACCATCAGTAACTCGATCTGATTCATACTTTTGTTAGGTAGAACACGTGACATGATTGTGTTCCAAACTCTCTTGGTGATTATATCTACACCGTCACGTGACACCTTGAGGATCGCGAACGCTTGTCGTAACTTCTTACGTTTGTTAAAAACGGCATCACGGATCTCATTCTACAAAATCAAATGCTGCAGTTCAAGGGAAAGCAGCATGTAAACAAATCTAGGTATACAATTTAATTAATCTTTTTCCATTACATTCGGAAATAAGACAGGTTTTACTAACATAAACGTGTATTTTGGTAGAATACAATACCGAAAATTTAGGAACATATACATGTATGTGTTCTATATGCACCAAGGTTCATCGGCAAGTTTAGAAACATATGTGTTCTATATACACCGTGGTTGATCGGCAAGTGTATAAACATATGTGTTCTATATGCACCAAGGTTCATCGGCAAGTTTAGAAACATATGTGTTCTATATACACCGTGGTTGATCGGCAAGTGTATAAACATATGGGTTTTATATGCACCGAGGTTCTATATGCACATATATGTTGATCGGCAAGTGTAGAAACAAATGGGTTTTATATGCACCGAGGTTCTATATGCACATATATGTTGATCGGCAAGTGTAGAAACATAAAATTATGGGTTCTATAATGTACCGAGGTTGATTGGCAATTTTAGAAACATATGGGTTCTTATATCGCTAGAAAATACAATATGTATAAAAGAGAAAGAACTTACCTTGAGATTATTCCTGTAGTTGTTATATATGGCAGCCAGGACAATACTCATAAACACGTATAAACAGATTATCAGATAGATTCCAAAATATATAGCAAACCACATGCTCTCATCATATGCTGGCATCCTAAAATACAGTATACAGATAAAGTGCTAAATATAGTAATACAGATGAGTACATACATCATCAAGCAAAAGCGGGCTTTTTAAACATAGAACAATATGGTAAAAAAAGTTACAAACAATGCAGCATTACAGTTTGAGTACAAGTTATAAACAACTCGTTCACCATAAGAGCAGAGTTTACTTGAATGAAAAACAAAATTCAATGAGTCAAACGCCCACAGGGTCATGTCTGAACCCTTCAACACCAATGCATGTACAATAAACTCGTACATATCGCTGGCTTAGAATGAAAAGGTCGTAAGTACAATATCGATATATTGAGAGAACAAGAAAAAACTGTCTGCAATTAACTCTTTACTTATGGTAAAACAAGCTTTTATAGCTTTATTTTGGTCAACATGACAAGTTCCTATTTTCATAAAAATAGGCTCATTTGAAGTGCCTGGTACTTGAGATTTCAGATATGTATGAGTCTTAAAGGTCGTAAGTAGTAGTTACGACCTTCTCATTCTAAGCCATCGATAAACATGTACACATGTAAAATGGTGCAGTGTTTTTATCGATTGTGAGGATTGATATGTTTACTAAGATTTAACAGAACATACGTTTTTCAGCAATATCGATCGTCCGTGTATTAAATGAACAACCCTCGTACGTCGTAACTGATAGGTACACTCTGACTTATATACTTACATAACATCGGGGTTGTTTGCTGTTGTGACGAGCACATAAAGGTCCCATATACTGTCAAAGTAGTTTTTGAAGTATTCATGCCCATTAGGGTAAGTTAGACTTTTTCTGCAACATACGGAAGGTATTATGGCACTTAGAACCAAACCTAACACTCAAATACAAGCACTTGTTTTTATTTATATGCAAGTTTGTATTTTGTATCTTTTTATTATTCCCCAGAAGAATTTGGTCATTTCAGTTATTGCGATGCATGATGCAAAAGATGTTCCAGTATAAGAAGTACCCCTGGTTCTTACACGTGTCTGGTGTAAAGCATCATTCACAACACCTTGGTTTTTAGAGTCTCACCCAATTAGACTGTACGGGTAGAAACACTGAAAAGCGTTTATGTTTCCTAATCTGACTGGAAGATCTGGTATTGTAATAATACATGACACATTATCATTACCATGCAACCAGTGTTTTAATATTCAAAAACATGCACAGTGCATACAAAAATAATACGTAGCCGAAGTGGTGGCAATGTTTAGCCCTCGCCCCTACCAACTTCGTACTTGTAAGAGATCAGCGTTCCATATGTAACGTTATAGTATCACCTAACACAAATATATTTAAGCAAGCCTATATAGTGACCAAGTACCCTACAATGAATAACACACCCTTTTATTATTTAATCATATTTCCAAAAAAACGGAAGACAATTGCAAATGACAACTACCCGGTAAGCAATTGTAAGCTTAAATCATGATAAAAGTTGTTACATAGAATTGAATATGAGTAAATACTGTGGTAATTATTACCTTCTTCCAAATAGTTTGAGACCGAGTAATGCAAACAATAGTACACTCATCATAAATAGAATGAGAACGTTCACTATTTCTGGTACTGTCCGTCGTATGTTTCTGAACGCTCGACGTATCTGTAACACAATAAATACTAGTATCACACATTCATACAATCAGGGTGTACATACCACGTGACTTTTTAGTAAAAATATGTGAACAAACAGTTAAAAACATCCATAAGTATCTTAACATTTGACCAATGTTATATATATATATATATATGTTCGACACTCACGCCAAAAATGAGCACTACCCATGGTGTTTTAACTGTTATCTGGGTAAGAAAATATATTTACAAACAAATCGCAAGTGTGATGGCATACCAATTGTCAAAAGGGGCTTAATATGCAGCGCTATTATTTGTAAAACGAGTACCATGTATAATGCTAATTTAGTTTGAAATAAAGAGAAGATGTTTAAGTATTAACCTGTCGACCATCGGAGAAGTTGATGATTAACAAGGAACGAAGTGGCCTGGACCATCGAACAGGATGTGTATCTGGAGCAACGTTCATCCACACACCATAACATATCATATCTAATATGGTTAACTGTAAATCAAGGACACGACAATAAGACCAGTACATAACAACACTACAATAGAACATAGGCTACACATTAACACTTATCGGGCCAAACGACCTCGGTTCGCAAAAATTTGCATATAGCATCGGGCTTATATGCGATTTGGAACAGTATGGTCGGCTGTAATATAGTTTTTATTGTAGGCGGTTTAGACAGTTCTAATCTAATGTGACTAATGTCAGTATGAGATAGTTAAAAACTATGTATAGTTTAAAGCTACCGATTGTACATGCATGATAACATACTGACTAACAATAAAAGTCTTTAATGAATGTAGAATTATTAGTTCTTTCCGTTTTCAGACACGCTAGTGCATATAATAGTGATACATGCCCAGGGTTTCAATGTGCAGACATCGATAGATAATTCTGGATAGATAATTTATTTCAAACATAAGGCTTGGAGCCCAACAGTTTACAAGTATGTACAAATATTAATGATAGATCGAGAAAATGTGACTTAAAAAATATTCAAAATGATTATGATGGTAATGGCAGTATATGATTATTCAGCAAAATAACACAGCGTAAGAACAAACCAATATTACGGTATAACTGATATGATTAAGGTGTTTTATAAAATGATATGAAGCAGATATACACGTATCGGTATATATCCTTACCACAATGATTCCAATGACCATTATATTCTTGGTATCCCTCCAGAATATACTTGATACACTAAAGTAGGCACAGTGTATAACTCGAGCTATAAACAATGTAATACAGAATACCTCCACCAACATCGTAGCCTACAACGTCATAATAATACATGGTTTATATATTGTATGAAGTCCAAACATTGGTCATAGATATGCAACTTTATAGTAACTTCATTAAACATCCACAGAGTTCAGTACAACTATAGTTTTGTGCAGGCCTACTGCAGTTACACATTTCTGGTTCCCCGACGTCAAAAACTAGTATAGCATACTAGCAGTAATTTCAAGATGGCAAAGACTAAAGTAAGCTAAAACCGATCTAGCGTGGTTGGATAATAGTTCACACTGAAAGTTATTTTTGTACAATTATACTTGGTCCTAACTTCATCACTTGTGCTTAAACTATACGTTCTGTGTAACACGGCGCGCAGTAGTCCAAATCTTTGACGATGGTTGGTCGATGGCAGTATAAATAAAATACCATTTACGTGTAGTTATGGCGTCGGTGCCAAACACGGGACACCCACCAATAATGTCTCTGTCAGTGATGTTTTCCCGTATTGTAGTGCTCAGTCTTTGGTTACACAATTATGCTGTACATTATGTTACGAACGTATCTTATATAAAATTACAAAATGTAATAAAAAGTGTTATGCAACGCGCTCGGTATATAACTAATATACGTACATGGTATTTTCACGCTAATGTGTTACAAATGTTTACCCAATATGGCGCGTTCCATCCTTCCCTAGTCGGTTGCTCAAATAATGCCAGTGACAGATTCAAAAATATACAGAAGTATAACCCCCATCGCAAATACCATCTATGGTAAATATTATAATGTCTGAAATATAAAGGAATGGACTGAATAACCAACAGGTTGAATTATTGCATTTCCTATCTAACATATCTACCAAAAATCTAAACAATTATGTGGCAGTTGAAGAATGATGGTGTATAAATGAATGCGTATAAAACAGACTTTTGAAAGTTACAATGGCATTGTTAGAATTAACATCATATATTAAAAGTTGATGAAAATGTTTAGAGGAGATTGCTCGTACATACCTGACATAGACAGGATCTGTCTTATATGTAAAATTCCTACCAATCCAGGCATCTTTTATGAGTGTTTCAGCTAAAATCAAATCCTATGAAAAATATATAAAATCATCTGAAAACTAACCATAAAAGTGACATTTATTGCAATAGTATGCATAGATTAATATATATATTACCGATATGTGCATAACCATTTTTTCGAGATTTTCAAATGAACACATTTCAGATGCATTCAAAACATACATGACCATAAAAAGGCCAAACAGCTGACAGAACCATAAACAAAACAAACAACTGGCAGGACCATGAACAGATCTAACAACTGACAGGAACATAAACAGACCAAATTACTAACATAAACAGCTGACATAAATATATACAGCTGACATGACCATAACAGCTGACAGGAATATTAACAGCTGACATGAGCATAAAAAGCTGACAGGATCATAAACAGCTGACAGTAACATTAACAGCTGATTTGAACATAAACAGGCTAAACAGCTGACATGAAAATAAACATCTGACATGAACATAATCAGCTGACAGGAACAAAACCAGCTGATATGAACATAAACAGCTGACATAAACATAAACATACCAAATTGCTGACAGAAACATAAACAGACCCAATTGCTGACAGGAACATAAACAGGCCAAGTTGCGGACAGGAACATAAACAAAACAAACAACTGGCAGGACCATGAACAGATCTAACAACTGACAGGAACATAAACAGACCAAATTACTAACATAAACAGCTGACATAAATATATACAGCTGACATGACCATAACAGCTGACAGGAATATTAACAGCTGACATGAACATAATCAGCTGACAGGAACAAAACCAGCTGACATGAACATAAACAGCTGACATAAACATAAACAGACCAAATTGCTGACAGAAACATAAACAGACCCAATTGCTGACAGGAACATAAACAGGCCAAGTTGCGGACAGGAACATAAACATGCTAAATAGCTGACAGGAACATAAACAAGCCAAATTGCTGACAGGAACATACACAGCTGACATGAACATAAACAGACCAAATTGCTAACATCATAAAAACACCAAAATGCTGACAGGAACATAAACATGCCAAACTGTTGACAGGAACTTAAACAGACAAAATTGCTGATAGGAACATATATAGGTCATATTGCTGACAGGAAAATAAACAGGCTAAAAAGCTGACAGGAACATAAACAGGCAAAATTGCTGACAGGAAAATAAACAGGCTAAATTGCTGACAGGAAAAAACACCAAATAGCTGACAGGAACATAAACGGACCAAATTGCTGGCAGGAAAATAAACTGGCTAAATTGCTGACAGGAAAATAAACAGCTTAAATAGCTGACATGAACATTAACAGCTAACATGACAAAAATAGCTGACAGGAACATAAATGAACGAAATTGCTGACATGAACATAAACATGCCAAATTGCTGACATGAACATAAGCAAACCGAATTGCTGACATGAACATAAACAGGCCAAATTGCTGACATGAACATAAACAGGCCAAATTGCTGACAGGAAAATAAATAGGCTTAATTACTGACAGGAATTTTAACAGCTGACAGAAACATAAAAATACTAAATTGCAAACAGAAAAATAAACCTGTCAAATAGCTGACAGGAACATAATCAGACTAAATAGCTGACAGGAACATAAATAGCTATCATGAATATAAACAGACCAAATTGCTGACCGGAACATAAACAGGCTAAATTGCTGACAGGAACATAAACAGCTGACATGAACATAAACAGACCAAATTGCTTACAGGAATATAAACAGGCCCAACTGCTGACAGGAACATAAACAGACCAAAATTGTTGTCAGGAACATGAACAGGCCAAATTGCTGACAGGAACATAAACAGGCCAAATTGCTGACATTAACATAAACAGGCCAAATTGCTGACAGGAACATAAACAGACCAAAATTGTTGTCAGGAACATGAACAGGCCAAATTGCTGACAGGAACATGAACAGGCCAAATTGCTGACATGAACATAAACAGGCCAAATTGCTGACATTAACATAAACAGGCCAAATTGCTGGCAGGAAAATAAATAGGCTTAATTGCTGACGGGAATATTTACAGCTGACATGAACATAAACAGACTAAATTGAAAACGGAAAAATAAACATTTCAAATAGCTGACAGGAACATAATCAGACTAAATAGCTGACAGGAACATAAACAGCTGTCATGAACATAAACAGGCCAAATTGCTGGCAGGAAAATAAATAGGCTTAATTGCTGACGGGAATATTTACAGCTGACATGAACATAAACAGACTAAATTGAAAACGGAAAAATAAACATTTCAAATAGCTGACAGGAACATAATCAGACTAAATAGCTGACAGGAACATAAACAGCTGTCATGAATATAAACATACCAAATTGCTGTCAGGAACATGAACTGACCAAAATTGTTGTCAGGAACATAAACAGGCCAAATTACTGACAGGAACATAAACAGGTCAGATTGCTGACAGAAACATAAACAGGCCAAATTGTTAACATCATAAACACGAGTTTTGTAATCAGTGTAAGCTAAGTGTACATTGTGGTAAATTGTATTGTGATCTATCAGGATGGCTCATTTCATTTAGTTCAAGTTGATATATTTACAAGCATTTCATTGACGTCAATTTGAATGTTTAATCAGCTTGGTGGATGATTAGAATTGTTTCAAGTAGGCTCGTACAATGTATGAAGTAAACGAGGATAGCAATATTGCACTGATAAATCAGTATACAATCATGCAGGATTTGTGAAGATGCATATACGGGATTATATCATCAAAGTGTAATTTAACCGGCAGTACGAGTATATGAGTACACTTTAGTATATTTATCGTATTATCTTGAGCGTCAGTTACATAGCTGTCTGACAGGGTAGATTAGGCCAAACATAAGTATAGCTGTTTTGCTATACACGTTGGTCATATAGCACAATGTGTATATATAGCTATATTGTAACCTAGTTTACCCACAGGTAACTCTATTGTTGAAAACGAAAAAAACGAAAACAAATATGAAACTTTATATTTTTTCTTTCAAGGTCCATTTGTACAGAAATCCACGAGACGGCTCTAGGTGTGCACTTCGTTTTTAAAAAGGTCGATAACCAATATTCTAATCGACGATGATAGAATAGTATAATTTACTTCCTGGCCAAGTTTGAACATAAATCTAATTGCGGTAGCTTAACCGCTCCATCATCAGCAATATTCACACATGTAAGTACTACTGTGGTTATATTATGATGTACTGTATGTTCTGATAGTCTTACATTATTCTTAAATGCTCCATGGCCACATTACAGGTTGAACGCACATTTATTGCAAGAAAGTGGTGTGCAGTGATTATTTACGCACACCTATTTTGTATAGTTGATTCAAAGATCTCTGTCACAACCGCGTAAACAAACATTCACCCCGGTCGATTATTACAGGTTTCTCAGGATTAAATTTTACCATCATAAATACACTTATATGATTACAACTCTAATGGTCCTATAGCATAGCGGTTATACTTACTGCATTTAGCTATTAAGAGAAGGAACATTTTGGCGGTTATGACAGACATCTTTGAATCGACAATACTATGAACGATACTAGCTTGCATAAACAAAGATATGTTCATGTTGATTTTGATCAAGACATAAGATATGCGTACCGGTCACTGATTGATACACCAATATATACATGCATACCGGCTATATCTCATGTATCTGTACAAGAATAGGGAATTAATTGTAGTTATTCTGAAAGCGTAAATCAGCAAAGTCAATCACTAAAAGCAAGGACACATGTTCCATTCAGTTGTTTCATTTAAAATATTTTTTTTTATGGTTTTAGTAATATTCGTTGGTAGATGGCTGATTATAATACAGATGCACTGTCAGACAACAGCACATCGCTATGTTCTACTAAGAGGCTATTTTACTGTGAAATATCAACATTTATATGAAATAAAGGAAACTTACATTCTCATTTACATGTTTCAAGTCGTCTTCTTTGCTAGAATGTCGTTGTTTTGTTGCAGGTGATTGCTTCACTTGGTTAACAGTTTCTAGTGTTATTGTTGTTGATGGTTCTGATACGGTTACAGAGGTTGTTGGTTGTATGTCCTTACCATTCTCTACCCCTATATGTTTATCGTGGTTGTATTTACTTGGAGGTGGGAGTTTCAGTAGGTTTGTATCGTCAGATTTTACAGGAGAGTGTTTCCTTGTGTGTTGGTTATCAGCTGTGTTATAAGGCGTGGGTGCCGGGCTTGGAGAAAGTTGCTGATCATTGTCTGGAGAGATTTCCTCGTCAACAGTATCTATAACAATAGCAGGCGGGTCACTGCTCACCGACATGTTCCCATTAAGATTTAACACAATAAAACAATGAGTTCTACAGGCGCTTTACTAGCATGTAGCCCATCTAATGATATCCACTTGTATAATCCAGGCTAATTAGTCCAATTATTTTTCATATCCTAGTGCGTCACAACTTTCATATTACAGCAACAGGATGTTACCTATAAACTTACTTCCAATCAAACAATACGTTAATTACAAGTGATTTAATCATGATACATTGTAACAATACTTATGGTACAGTATAGTCATAAACACTGTGAACTTTGATATTACTGGATAGGGAGGCGTGTACAGTCACTAACAAAGATATACATGCCCGATGTGTTTATCTTAAGTTAAGTTAAACTGATAACTAGGTTACTGCTGTAACATTACCAGTACTCTATATAGTATACATACATTCATGTTTCGTCTTTGACTCCTCATTTCATGCAGCCATTTTCTCGTATTTTAATTGTGTAACCCACCGGCAACACTTGTGAGGAAACATCTAAAATGATGTAGACGTTTGCTATTGCTTCCAACAGTATATATATACAACAAGCACTCGGACGTAAATGTACTTTTAACATTAGAGTTATCCAGATTATAGGGGTATATTTACCCATAAAGCATGCATTAAGAATTGACTTATCAAGTAGTGCGCATAGCGCAGTCGGCTAAGCTACTATGTTTACGAGTACTTCAAAACTGAACAAATGAGTTCGAATAGCAGTCAGCTATATATTTTTTTTAATTTTGCTCAGCAAACGTGTTTCGTGCTTGTCTAATTACACAGAGA
Organism: Spisula subtruncata; assembly: GCA_963678985.1. Lineage (NCBI taxonomy): Eukaryota > Metazoa > Mollusca > Bivalvia > Venerida > Mactridae > Spisula > Spisula subtruncata. The sequence continues at coordinate 27,084,698 of OY787661.1, forward strand.
TGCATAATTATAAAAAGTTTCAGTATGTAAAAAGCACAAAAGAAATAGGTCATAGCTGGTACACAGATATACCAACGGCGCGAACGATCTCATCTAGAACGCACATATGTTTTGTTTGTAGGAGAAGGAAATAGGACTTGTCAGTGTGTGAGAGAGGGTTGTCGGACTGACAAGAGCTAGCATATAGACTGCATATAAGGTTGTCTCAGTGCCGTAACGTGTTACTCAATTGATACTTACACTGATTCTGACACATTGTATAATTGATATAATTAATACATGTATATGAACAAAGAATAACGCAAAATATTAATGGAAAATAAACATAATGATAAGTGATCATAATTAGGTAATACAATGAATGCATATAGCATTACATGTAAGTATAAGTTTATTAAATAAAAAAAACTGTTCGTAAGTGGGTCCGAACCCACACTGGAAAGAATAAAATAAGCGATTGAAAGCGATGTACTATGACCACTGCACCACACAAGACACACAACATACACCATGAGCTAATGATGACGTTTCTAAGTTGCAAATTCTTAAAATGGTGACTGCAGCGAAGCCAATGACTCGAGTTATTTGTAATTATATCCAATTATCACCAGAGCATGAAGATGAAAATTGAGCAATAAATACCATATCCAGACTAAATCAATGTAAAGGAAATAAACTATTTTGTATTAGTTATAAAACGTGAATATTGTAAAATATTAAGAATTAAAATAAACACGATAAAATACTACTGAAATAGAAATTTAATTATTGAAGAAGAATATAGCAGCAGACTCGAACCCACAGCCCATATATAACGTATGTTTCTGTCAAGAGAAGAGAATATCCACTAAGCCACGTTGCCAACTTGAAGAAAATTGTGTTTTTCTCAAACCTATCCATATTTTTTTCGTTAAATAACGGTAATTATCGATTCAACCTTGGCATATAGACTCGTCCAGGGGTCATATTTCGAAGGTCGTTGTATATCTATATCCCTATCGCTACATTTTCAAAATATTCACATGGTAGATAACCGGACATACTCGTTATGTACAAGAACACGCGGCTTGCATGCACTAAATTGTCTTGATATGATATTTGCTTGATAGTGTCGTCTCATATTTTAAAATTCGCAGGAGTTTTGTACCCACAATTGCATGTGCATTGAAAAAGAAGTAGTTGAATTTGATTTACTCGATGAAACTATACATTTTGTTTGAATTTGTGGACGTAACAGCGGTTACGCAGTTCGACCATCTGCCAACCTGAAACCATTGTGTTTGTGATATGAGATTTTTGTCCTTGTGATTTGTGTTTGTGGTCTTGGCGTTTTCCCCTTGGTGTATTTTATTAGAGCTTTTCATCCGTCGATACTTCTAGTGAGCGCAGCCTTCCCTGTGCGGTTAGCTTTCATTTTTTGTAGTTACACAAAAAGAAATAACAAACTCCAAGATGCCGTTTCACAAAATTATTTTGACAAAATATAACGTTATGGCTTTTTTATTAAAATATTTTTGTTATCCAGGACAGAAATATTTAAATCTATACGAATATTATTTTCAATACAGCATAAACTGGGATAATTTCCCCATGGTTTTCACATCGTCTTGTCCCCCTGATACCTCTGTCACACTTGCCTTTGTCATCTGAAATTATATAGAAGTTCTTATATTCAATATTATGTAAACAGATTCATTCCATATGTTGCACTTTGGGACGGGCCTTCTTTCTATTACACAATCATCGACCCGGACTTTTTCAAATAGATAATGGTTCTGCATTACGATGTAAAATCTTACTACAACCCAAATATTCATCAAATATTTATAATACACATTGGCTTATAAAAAATCTGGTTACTCAATAGAGTAACGTTAGCTGCAATAATGATTGCTACACTAAATAACTCAGTTTGCAATTATGGTGTTCAACAGTAACGATAATAAACAACAACATATAGAAATATAGACGGAGTTTTACCTCAATAGTTTGGTAAGTGTAAACACGACAGGTTTGCTTATACAGTGTGTACGTCAACTTGTTCAACTCAAATGAAGCAGTATCATGAATATCACGAAATTAACTGTCAATACAAGAGAATCATGCCGCAAATTTCGCATTCTTTAAAGACGCATTACGTTAAAAGGAATTATTCCAAAAGACATTTGAACATGGTGTTAAAATCCGTATGGTATACTGTGGGTTCTTTATCAAAGGGCATTGTATAGAGAAGGCATAAATGAGGTCAGTGACCAAAAGTCGTATTTATTGAAAGATATGAGAAAATCGGACAGGGAAGTCTTAACCAACCCTGTACAGAAGACCTATAACAACATAACACAAATATACGACACGATGCCAACATATAACTTAACGAGAAAATGAAATACCGAAGTCCCTGGTGTATAAAAAGTTGAAAGTTTCGAAATAATATGCCAAAACGGTAAACTCAGGTGACCAAACAAGGCGTTACTATGACTTGCCCCAGGCTGATCGCGGATGACCAACGGAGTCCAGTTGTTCTAGAACTTAGCTTTAAAGATGGTTGTTCTAACTTAGTGGCATAGGAATCATACAGGCACACCATGTTCGGGGTATTATGTCACACCACATTTACTCCATATAAAAGTGCCATACTATGTATGTTACATTATAATTTTATTACTTACTCAATAATCTGATCATTTTCCTCCATCAGGCGCACTATGACGTCATTGATTTCTGCGCAGATATCATATTCCATATCACTGGCAATCTGTAGATGAAAGTATTGCGTTTATTAAAAAAGTGTAGATATATGGACATAACGCAGACGAACTATTACCGTATCACTTTGTGAGGTGAGCGTATTGCTACACCCATAAAATAATGTCAGGGAGAGAAATAAATTTATCTCAAAACATGGCACATGTGTTAATATGCAAGACGTATAGTACAACAGATAAAACATAGGTTCATAAAAAATTGCCAAAAGCCAAACACTCACCTTTTACAGTTTCTCTCTAAGTGTCAGTTCTTTCTGTAGCCTTTTATCCAACTGAACTTGAACTTTATAAATGACCCATTTGTCAAATACACTCTCCTTTTTGGCTACAGCTAGTGAATTATCAACTGTCTTTGCTTGTGTCTTCGAGCATTTCTGTAATACAATTAATTCAATTCAATTAAATATCAAATCGGCATTGTAACTGAATGGAGCGAAAGGGGAATGTCTCATTGTCGACTGTTCTGAATAATAGCTGAATTGTCGTCCGTGACTCTCATCTCAAATTGCGTTTTGTTGGCTTGGCAATTTACTGGAGAACAACGGAAATGACCGGGCTTTTACGATTGCTCAAATTGATGCGGAGTACGTAGCACATGAACCAATGGGAACTTAAATAGTCATCAAGCAATTGTCAGTATCCATAATATCAAACCTTAAAAGAATCTATAATTTTCACATCAATGCGAATTTTAATTGTTTTAAAATAGTAAGTATTGGTTGGATTCTTTCTATGTCGCAATTGTACGAGCACGGTATATATATATTTTTACGACTTAACGAAATGTTAAGATAAAAACCGCACTTACGTTGCTCGCATCCCTCAACTTCTCCATTGCTACTTGGTGTTTATGAATGATCGTAAGCAGCAAATTCTTTTTCTGTCTGAGTTCTAAGTGTATGTCACGTGATGAACTGAAATAAAATTACAAAAAATCGGTTATAACGAGTTGCGAGGACATGTTTTTCAAAACTTTACAAGCATAATTCGCTGCATCGATATAACGAATTTCGTTATAAATCATTTAACCCCGACCTATGTAAGTTTGAAGCTATTACATATCTTATACCTTGGTAGCCGAATATAATGCCTTTTATCGATATGAAGTCGCATTAATTAAATTATTCTTATTCCATAAACATAGGGGTCGATATTGTTGCTGGAAGTGGATCCACCGACATCATGTAACTGAAGTGATCAATAATTTGAACAAGATTCACACACAAACGTACGAAATTATTCACCAATATACCGTTTTGGTTCGAGTATTGTACACAGCTGCGTATAGAACGCATGTAAATAGAGGGGGGGGGGGGGGGTGTCTGTTTACTGTTTATTCGGGTTTAACACCATTTTTAAACACTATTTTCAGTTATATAAGGTTGCAATTCCACATTAACATTCTGACCAGGGCTAATAGCTGATCCCACCAAGAACATTCAAATTAACATAGAATGTGGAGTAAAGTTGATATTGGTGTTATTTTTCCATGGACTATTAAAGCTTGCCAAGAGTCGGGAAAACTGCGAGTTGATTCAAAGAAAACGTCACATGAAAGTAATGCCAAAATGAACACCCATGCGACTTATAAATATAAATGACTATAGCCTGGCGAATTCGACACGAACCTGACATTTTGATAAGCACACTTTAACAATCGATATATTGCCTGTATTTGTCATTTCAGTCATAGTCGGAGAGCATCACTAAGACGCTCGAGGTGTAATACAAACACAAATTTGGAATACCGATATTGCACGATTTGCTTGCAGAAAATGATATATTCAAAGTAAGAATCTTGTAATATATTCATGCATAAAGGTCAGGTTCGTGTCAAATTCGCCAAGCTATACTTAAAATACATCACTGTGATCTTCCATAGGGGTCTGTAACGTCTTCCACCCCATTCACTGTTTAAGGATAACAGGGACAGAACTCTTGTCGAGACCAAGTTTACAAAAAGCCCTGAGACGTTTGCGAAATAGATGATAACCACCTACTGTTTTATTCATTAGCTAACTTATACTTTTTTCTACAAGTTATAATCATATTTTTGTCAAACTGTTTCATAATCAAGACGTTATAAAGCAAAACACACCGAAAATATACCGCTTTTGAAAATCTCGATAAATTGATGCACAGGCCCTTAGTCGCCGCTTACCATACTATATGGCAATTCATGCGGAAGTGACAAAGAAAACAAGGACATGGGCAGATATGCACACACTTTTTAAAACTCTGAGCAAATGCTTACCTCTGAAAAATAACACGAACGCTAGTGAGGTTATTTTATTATTTTCCATCCAAAAAAATGACATTTGGCTTCCATGTTAGCTAATCCGAACACACGATAATACAACCCATTTCATTGGACAACATGATGGACTCATTTACATGTTGCTGTTTCTCCGTTTTCATGCGCCGATAATACATTTAGCATACAGACATGGATTCAATATATTAGTAAACAATAATATCATGTTTAGGTCCACAAGTTATGCACGATAAACTCGTGTACGGTTCCAAGTGAGTAGGTAAGGAACTTCGAAGGGTTGTAAATGTTACTATAACCAACGGAAAAAACGTGCAAATCATGCAGGTTTTAAACTAATAAATAAGAGAGGGATGGTCAACAAGTTTCACATGAAAATGTTCTGACATCTTTGTTTCGGGACCAGTGTTGCTATATAAAACAACTATCATAAGGGCTTATTGTAAATACAACATTTAAAAAGCGATCAATTTTAAAGCAATCATTCAGCTTAACCTGTTTGTTACAAAGTTAAATAGGATAATTTGATTACAAAATGTATGTCATGTGCAAAACTTAAAGGATGTATTAATTGAAAGTCAGTACTCTTTCATTCACAACACATTGATCTTCCTCGGTTACTTAATCGTACCCATTGTTAAGTTTTGTTATACCAACGCACATTTAAAACACACCTGCAGGAAAACCATGATAAGAATGAGAATGTCGTAATTGCTACTTACGACCTGATAAGACAGTAACTTAAATAATTGAAATCTGCATCATACGGAGCTTCTTGTGAGCCTATTTACATGAAAATCGGAACTTGTCATGTTGACCATACTGATGTTTAAACAGTTTGTTTTGTCATAAAGCGGTGGTCACAATCACTCATTCGGACAATTTACATTAATTATAGAAAAAAATTCCAAACATCTATGTATAACATTGTTCGTTGAAATAGTTGAACAAATATTTTTAAAAATGATACATTTTAAAGTGCCAACTTCACGCTACTAATTTTAAATGCTTAAAATGTCTACAATGCCTGACTGCTTGTGCTTCTTAGTCACTTGAAAGTTCGGTGTTAAGGTTGGCTGAGGTTCATATCAAGTCACAGAACAAAACTCTCTCTTGTTAGTAAATCTAAAAATATAAATGGTCTTTCTAATTATTCGCACGATGCAAAATTCAACCAATTTTTGCTCTAAAATGGCTCTAAAACATTATTTACGATGGAATATACGAAAAAAGTAAAATATGCCTACTACATTTTGTCATAAGTCATCAAAACAGACAAGTTTGGAATCCAAATCTCTTCCATGGTAATTGATATATTGAAAAGTATTCTCTCTAAATATGTTGCTTCTGTACTGACGTTGACGTCTATGAAACGTCTCTAGATGATAACGTCATTTACGTCATTATTATTGTTTTAAAACGTCTCGATAAACGTTATTTGACGTAAGATGCATTCATTAGAGATTAATAACTGGGCGCGCTATGTCAATGAGTGATAATATCCCCTGTGCGTCGATAATGGCTCGAGGGCTTTAGCCCGAGTGCCATTATCAAGAGCCGGGGATATTATCACTCAATGACACAGCGCGCCCAGGTATTGAACTGTTTAATATACTTGTTCCGGGGAAGGAAAGCTATGAAAACACTTAATTTCAACTGAGCCAGTGATTATAAAAATTGGAGTACATATACTCCATTCTCCAACTTATAGATCTACTCCATAGCCTACTCCAATTGGAGCATTTCTTATTTTCAAAAACTGCTGTAACTTCTTTATTACTGAATGGAAACATATGAAATGGGGGTTCATTTTCTTAGTTAGATCATTCGCTACAATTTGGTGTTGGTTTTGATGCGCATTTTTACAAAAAACCTGTTTTTCAAGTTGAAGCGTCTACGTATTTCTAACGTAAAACCCGCGTAAATAACGTCACGTCGCGCGTGCGCTCGATCGCAGGGCGATTATCGGTCACGCGATCGATAATATCCTCGGCGTTTGTTGATAATATCCCCGGCGGACCGATAATGCGGATTTTGTCAACGTAAAAATGTTACTATATATAGTAACAGGTGTATTAAGATGTGTTAAGAATATTGTTTATGGTGTCACACCGGTGGAAAGTACTTCCGGGTCGTAGTATGTACTTTCCGGGTCGTAGTCATCGTCGGATACCCACAGTCGTTGCCTCCGCTCCGCTCCGTACATCTCCCGTGGGATTTTTATTTACCGATTCGCCGTTTTGATAAATAACTAAACCCGTATTCTGATTGGATGCAGTACAATATTGTAATGGGCCTAACAGCCAATCAGATCGCTCGTACTAAAACTATGTTCGTTTCATGTAAACATGGCGACTTCATCTGAAGTTAACTTTACCTCGGCGTGTGAATTGTTCAAAATTGAAGAAATGCGTGAGTTTCAGAGGGATACTGTACATGCTTTGATCAGAGGAAAGGATGTGTTTTTATCGGTGAAGGCAGGCGGCGGGAAGAGTTTATGTTATCGGACTTTTCAGGTTGTTTGGCGACATCATAATGATAATTCTCCGTGTCACTTGTTACACCGTTCATACCAATCATGAAGGAACAGAGTGCTTATTTAACTTCGCTTGGGTTCCGGGGCACCTACATCGGGAAAGATAAGGACGAAGAGGCAGATATTTTGAATGGAAACTTTTACTTTTTGTTTGCTTCCCCTGAAAGCCTGTTAGCAGTGTCCACATGGAGAGAGATGCTTGGACAAAACGAGAATATCAGACTGATGGTTGTAGACGAGGCCCACACTGTCCTACACTGGTATGGTTTTAATTGATTCATCTATTTTTCTTTTAATACTGCCTCATGCTTTTCATGAGTATTATGGTCATAATTTGAAGTTGCATTCGGATACTGATAGCCAACAAAACTGTATAATATGTATTTACTATAATAGTGACTAAGTGAGTGGGGTGCAGGTCCAAAGGCGCCTCATATATGTTACTAGAAAGGACCGGTACCAAAAAGCCCCACTTTTTAGTCCATAATTGTCCACTTTCTGTATAAAAACGCAATAAACAATTTATTTTTACACATTGACAGTCAATGACTCAATGAGATATCATCATCAGTGTGTATTTGTTTAAATCAGCTGGTGTGTATTTAAATTTAAGTCAAATTAATGGCCATGCACTTGTATATATGTACAGTATGCATTGTCAATGTTGCAGTATCATGCATCATGTTACTACCATGTTTTTATCCAAAAAATCTAAACAGTGCTTTTATATCCCCACAAATGAAGATTGAGAGGTGGCATATTGGAGTTACTCTGTCTGTCAGTTAGTTGGTTCGGTAGGTTGACCTGTCCGTCTGTCCACATACAATAGTACAAGTTAGTGGAGCAAACTACTATCACACTGCTTATGTGATTGCATTGATACTTAAAATATGTCATCACCATGAACTGTAGATAGGCAAGACACAATTTTCATGCAAGTGGTCCACTCATTCCAGAGTTACGTGCCCTTGAACCTAGCCATAATAGTTTACTATCACAAAGCGGCAGCAGGGGAATTAGTCAGTAGTTAACGTGACAAAGCTCTAGTTATAGAGCTATATTGAGTTAGAAACTAATTCTACTGTGAAATTACTGATTATTATTATTTAGATACCATTACATTAGTATTTCTTTCATTTTAGGGGAGAATCAGATGGAGGTGATGCACCATTTCGAACTTGGTATGGAAAGCTTAGCGAAGCACGGTCCTTAACAGCTAACAAGTCAGCAAGGAAACAGATGCAGAGGAAGTTTTCAATGGTGGACTGTCTAGAAATTAGTGACAACCCTGATAGACTTAACATCAAACTGTTTTCTCATAAATTTAAAAGTACATTGCCTCTCAGTTACTTATTTCATTTTATTTTAAGTCATGTTAAGCGTAAAAAAAGTGACTGTGAAAGACAAATTATATTTTGTCCATCTATTAAACCTTGTAGTCAGGTCTATACTATGTTACGTCTAGAACTGGGAGCTGATATGAAATATGTTCAAATGTTCCACTCCATGACAACTGATGAAGTGAAAGAAGAAATACGGAAATACATGAGTGTAAACAATGGTACCATTAGAATACTGGTTGCAAGTAGTGCTGCTGGTATGGGATTTAATTTTAAAGGGTTGAACAATATTATTTATTTTGGACCACCTAAGACATGGACAGCTTTATACAGCAGTATGGCCGGGCAGGAAGAGATGGGTCTCAGGCAATGGCACTTCTTTTATTTAATGGAAAACAATGTAGAAATGTTGATGTAGAAATGCATGAATACATGACTAATGAAACAACATGTAGGAGAAAAATTATTTTAAATGCATACAATGCAAAGCCTCCTTCAAACTTAAGCAAACATTTATGTTGTGATATTTGTGCAAAGGAATGTTAGGGGTGTAATAATACGGTCACTTAACGATACGATACATATCATGATATAGGGTGATGATACGATACATATCGCGATACAGACATACCTAATTTCTCCTATAACGTATTGATACTTTTCGGAATATAGTTGACATTTTACTTTATGAACTATTTTACTTGATTATTTTAATTCAACTCGAAGAAATTGTACACTGAGCCCATTGAAACAACAGTGAACAATATTCGCATTAGTATTTAATTTTTTCTTATAGTTGTCAGACATTTACAATATTATTCTAATATCACTTAAGGTACAAATCGTATCGTGATCTGCTTTATGTCACAATACATGTTGTATCGTGGGCTATGTATCGCGATACGATATGATACGATATATCGTTGCACCCTTAAGGAATGTCATTGTATGAATGAAGATTGTTCAAATTTTAACCATCTAATTATTTCAATATATAACTCAGCTAACAGTTATTCAGATTCGGATGATACAGACAGTGATGCATCTGACTCTGAGGAGGATGGAGATATTTTAGTAGTCTGATTCTTTTTCATTTTGCTACATAAGCATTGTTCTAATTAAAAGCTGTCCATAAGGCAGTGCTCTCGTCTTTTCTCAGTGATTGATAGTTCAAACTAAACCTTTTGACAACTTTCCAAAGTTTATGCATGTTTAAAGGAGGCTTTGCAGTGTATAAGATAGGAAAACTACTAATTATTATAACTATTATTAATATTGAGTGTTATCTACCCTTTACTGTTGCCTTTTCAGCCCTTTTTCTATTGTTTTGTTAACAAGTAATGGGACCCTTTATTGGGGACATGTGCGTTGTGAAACACTAACATTTTATACAGTGATTTTTTTTTCAAAATTTTCTCACTACCCATGCCCATCCAAGGGGAAATTTAACGCAACATCCAGTTAATAAAAAATATTTCCAATGTCTGGGGAAAAAATTAAGTTGATCAATTTTCAACTGATTTTCAGAAAACATGGTGATAATATTTGTTGACGTAACAGCGTAATTCTGGTAAAATGTTAAAGATGGCAAAGCTGTACTTTATTATATTTTGTTCATATAAATGAACTACCATTGTTATGTGTGCACATTAAACTTTGTTTAAAGAAGTGTGTAATATATGTTTGTTGAAATCAACATCTTTGAAATTAGAATTTATTTCTAAGCAGAAAATGTTGTTATTTATACCCATTTTAGCCCTGGCATACAGGTGATGTGTGACCCAGGTATGATTCCTGGCATTCAGGTGATGTGTGACCCAGGTATGATACCTGGCATTCAGGTGATGTGTGACCCAGGTATTGTGTCTGGCATACAGGTGATTTGTGACCCATGTATAATTTGTGACCCAGGTATAATGCATGACATACAGGTTATGTGTGACCCAGGTATGATGTCTGACATATGGGTGATGTGTGACCCAGGTATGATGTCTGGCATATGGTTGATGTCTGACCCAGGTATGATGTCTGGCATATGGTTGATGTGTGACCCAGGTATGATGTCTGGCATACAGGTGATTTGTGACCCAGGTATGATGTCTGGCATATGGTTGATGTGAGACCCTGGTATGATGTCTGGCATACATGTGATGTGTGACCTAGGTATGATGTCTGGCATGTGTGACCCAGGTATAATGTCTGTCATACAGATGAGGTGTGACCCAGGTATAATGTCTGTCATACAGATGCGGTGTGACCCAGGTATAATGTCTGGCATACAGGTGAGGTGTGACCCAGGTATAATGTCCGTCATACAGGTGAGGTGTGACACAGGTATGATGTCTGTCATTCAGATGAGGTGTGACCCAGGTATAATGTCTGGCATACAGGTGAGGTGTAACCCAGGTATTATGTCCGTCATACAGGTGAGGTGTGACCCAGGTATGATGTCTGGGATACAGGTGAGGTGTGACACAGGTATAATGTCTGGCATACAGGTGAGGTGTAACCCAGGTATTATGTCCGTCATACAGGTGAGGTGTGACCCAGGTATGATGTCTGGCTTTCAGATGAGGTGTGACCCAGGTATAATGTCTGGCATACAGGTGAGGTGTAACCCAGGTATTATGTCCGTCATACAGGTGAGGTGTGACCCAGGTATGATGTCTGGCATATGTGTGACCCAGGTATAATGTCTGTCATTCAGATGAGGTGTGACCCAGGTATGATGTCTGGCATACAGGTGAGGTGTGACCAAGGTATTATGTCCGTCATACAGGTGAGGTGTGACCCAGGTATGATGTCTGGCATATGGGTGATGTGTGACCCAGGTATGGTGTCTGGCATACAGTTGATGTGTGATCCAGGTATGATGTCTGGCATACAGATGATATGTGACAGAGGTATGATGTCTGACATATGGTTGATGTGTGACCCTGGTTTAATGTCTGGCATTCAGGTGATGTTTGACCCAGGTATGATGTCTGGCATACAGGTGATGTGTGACCCAGGTATGATGTCTGGCATTCAGGTGATGTTTGACCCAGGTATGATGTCTGACATACTGGTGATGTGTGACCAAGGTATTAAGTTTCACGATTCGATTCAATTTATTCGTACACAGACCACATGCCACACCTTCATTCTTTTTATGTAAGTCGGGAAAATGAAAGCAAACGCGGGACACAGACTCCAAACTTCTATAATTTTTACTTTTAATAGTACATAGGCAGAGCGAACATTTTCGCATGGGCGCAGCCATTTTTATTAGCGTCTCCACGCCGGAGAGTATCGAAAATGTAAGCGTCGTTTCTATTGGTTGATGTATATTCTGTTCTATTCTGTGAAAACGGCGAATCGGTAAATAAAAATCCCACGGGAGATGTACGGAGCGGAGCGGAGGCAACGACTGTGGGTATCCGACGATGGGTCGTAGTATGCTAAAAAAATCCCTTTCAAAAATTTGATATATGTCTGTTGAAGCACTGTTTTAATGTGGAAAATGCTGATTGTTTACCAAATTACATGAATGTAGATCAAATATGACCTGCATGCTAACTTTTAAGAGTGTTTAATTGATATTTTTCTGAATTATCTTTCCCTGGCCGAAGACCAGAATTCCTGCAGTAGCTCGAAAACGAAACTATCGACATGCCATTTTCTCCAGCTTATTTTGGATAACAGGGATTGCTTTTTATGGAAACGGCCACAGAAATCACGGAATGTCAGTGAAACGGAGGGAGAGATGCGAATTTGGGTCATTTTGCATTAATTTCAATGGCAGAAAATTCACCGGTGTGACACCTTATTTGGTGAAATAGTAAGCCTATATTTAAGTTAATAAGTTAATCTGTCAGATTTGACAATTATTGAACGGTGCGCTAGATAGAAACTGAGAGAGTGATAGAAAAGGTATGGAAGAATAGACTCGCTCAAGACGATGGAGATATGTATTATAGAAAAGGATATAAATATAAGAAAAATATATGCTCAGCTATTTTTGGACCATCAAGGCACTTGACCTGTCCAGCTTCTGTGGAGGTGACACGGATTGAGTCCCGACTGACATAACTCAACACCTATCACATGGCTGTACTTCATATCTGAGCGAAGTGGTTCCCTAATAATAAGAGTTTTTCAAGCTCCTTCTTGAAAGATGTCAGAGAAGGAGTCTCAGCCACAGAGGCTGGTAAGTTGTTCCACACAGGGATTGTCCGTGGGAAGAAACTGAATTTGTACGAGTCTGAACAGGATGACGTTGGAGAAATCTGGTATTGTGTGGTGCTCTGGGCATAAATCTGGCTTTCTGGAGGTATTGCCAGGTGAGATGTTTACTTTGTTGTGTACAATATTGTAGAACATAGTTAGTTGTTGCTTCTGTCGTTTCGACTCAGGTGATTTTTCATGTCAGTCACGCTGCTTGTATTCCTGAATCTGTTTGTTGCAAATCATTTCGATGTATTTTAGAGATTTTGATGGTGAGGGTTCCAGATGGTGGCACTGTAGTCAAGGGTGGATATTACTATTGAGAAATATGCGTTGGTCTTTGTTTGTTTGGAGTTTTTTTTTCATTTGAGGAAGTCAATAATGCTGTTTGCTTTTTTATTTTCTCTTTGACGTGTGAGGTCCAGTCTAGGCTTGGTTGTATATCTATTCTCAAGTACTTTTTGGTGATGTCTTGTAGAGCGATGCCTTTAAGAACGTAGTTAGCGTGGAACAATTTGCGACTTCTCGTGACTCTCAGGAAGCTACATTTCTGTGGGTGGAAGTCCATTTCCAATTCTCGATTTTCTCTCCCACTCCACCAAGGCATCAAGGTCTCATTGTGGTATGGCTTGGTCTTCAGGTGATCTGATGTATCTGTATAGGATACAGTCATCCGCAAAGAGACATGTTAATGATACTACACTGTCTGGGAGATCATTGATGAAGAGAAGGAAGAAAAATTGACCAAAGACAGAACCCTGAGGAAAAGCACTGATCACAGATCCACTGTCAGAAGATTCACCTACGACCAGGACTTGCTGAGCCCGGTTTCCAAGGAAGGAAGCTATCCTATAATGTATGTAAGATCTGACTCCATAATGGTGGAGTTTCTTAAATAGCCTCTGGTGTGGAACACGTTACAACACTTGAAGAGAAGTCCAAGATGATGATGTACCTTCTTCTCCATGGAAGCATTATAGGCGTATTCACTTACCAGCCCTTCCTGGGATTTCTTTGTGTTGGCACGGTCCTGTATGTGACATTATCGTAAATTTGTCTGACGAATATAGTCACGATGAAGAGCTCATTTTGTGATACAAGGAATCTGTGTATGGTATCCGATAGCTCTTTCCAAAACGACTCTTTAACGTGTAGAGTCAGGTGTACTGCATCGATACATAAGTGACAAGATATGTGTCATTATCTAACGTGGAAACACTGATAATCATTGTTTTCCAAGCCGCGTCAAAAATTCGAACCGGTGTTTGTGTCTTTGCAGGCGAATGCGTTAACCACTAGCCCAACATACTACACTTACTATGTGTTAACTCTTTTGAGATATTTAGATACAAGAACCTTAAATCATGCGTGTGTCTACATGACTAAACATAATATGGAACTTAATGAGGTTTCCTGATAAACTACCATTTTATTTTCGATCCAACCGATCTCAAACATATAGATATTAATTTAAAAGCGTTTCATATCGATGTTCAAAATCCACGAATAAACATACATTTTAATGAAATGCCTTTATTATTGGTTGTCCACATAATTAATCAAAGTACTGAAAGTACTGACAGGCTGGCGAACTGCTAAGGAACAATAGCTTTTCAAGTAATATAACATCAAGTGGTTTTCTAAATCGAAAGAGAGGTAAGTGCTGGACTTAACAAAAAAACAAAAAAAAACAATTGGAGCCGCCGTGATTCGGTCGCTGGACCTTAATAGCATCAGAAAATTACTAAGCGAGTTGCTCAACCACTCGACCACGATCTCGTTGGAGGATGTTGACCTAAATAATTAAACATAACACAATCATTGATGCGCCGCGCTATATCGCGTTCGTAACGCGAAGTAATAATTATCAACGCATTTAAACACCTTTTCTTTTAATTTCATACAATTTCCTTCCATTTCAAGAAGAAACTAATATATTACAATTGAACAGAATAAATGAAACATGGAAAGTTGAATGTTCTTATCTTGCAAAACTCATTAATGAGGAGGAACTATTTGCATTGAGTGTATAGATTCTGTGTTGTCAGTTTCGGGAGTAAATTCATTTTAGTGGATTTCATTTTTTAGGATTGTAATAGTCTGGCGCGAAATCGCCAGCCTAACAAAGCGACTGTCATAAGAGTATCAACCAGTCTCATTCCAATTAGATACTAGTATTAAAGACTGAAGAGAGTTTCTAAAGTTTGCATTAACTAGTCGAAATTCCAACCACGAACCTGGTAATTTCTAATTGGTTTAACAGTGTTGGGAAATTATCATAGAAAGGAATTTCATAACGTGATACATATAAATAATATTCATGCAATTTGAATTTAACTTCCCTACGAAAGCAATGCGTACAATTTTGAAGAAAATTAAAGATAAAGAATATTGATTTCTGTGATCACTCGGTGAAATAAAATTCGATCTTACACCAAAATCAACAAATTTTCTGTTTATTATATGCGTAATTAATCATATTATTAATATTTTACTATTCCCTCTTGGAACCTCACCCCGTGGGGCGCCCCAAATTCAGTTCAACCTATTCACTTTTTTAACAGAAGTTCCACTGAAAGTAGTGCAACTATTTGCTGTAGTATTTTTCTGCAAAACATAAAACAATATACAGTATGTGTAAAGTTTAAAAATAAAACAAATATAATATTTGACGAACACAAAATTATTTTAGTGTTTTATTGAAAGCGAAATAACTGGCATTTATTAAATTTGATCGCGGAGTAATTTCATTGTCAACAAACAGTTTTGTCATCCACCATTGTGAATTCAAGTCACGATGCCGGGAATTTTTTATCATTATCACGTGATAGACTTATTTTTTCTATGTCGCCAGTCTGATTAGTAAGGGAAAATACTCGTACTGACAGTTAAACACGGGAATCGACGTACAGAGTGACTTTATCATGTGTTTTGACGTGTTCACAGCATCGAAAACGAGGACGACATGTTGATTTTTTTGACGAGATGCGATTTTGAATCTCAAAATGCATTTAGTATGACCATTTACCACAGGCAGTGGATTATATATGCTTCGATAAATTGTAGGTTTGTGTTTATTGCTTTTATTTTAATTGTTCAAAGCTTGTTCAGATTTTCAGATTCGCCTTTTAAATATGGAACAATAGATTTCATTCTCAGGACAGGAGAAGTTCCGGACAAACGGTCGTAGACGGTTTATTTAGTAAAATAATTCATTGATATTGGTATCAAATCACTCAGGTGCGTATTTAAAGGAAATCTGGAAGAAAAAAAAATCAAAATCAACAAATAATTACTCATGTACCGAAAATATCGTCTGCTGTCGTGATTTTGACATCAGCACCGCCGGGGGGTAAACAAATTTAGTGCGCATGCGCAGTATAGCGCGTGCACAGCGCGAGCGACGATGATTTTATCGTGTTCAATTATTTAGTACAAAATTCGATTAGTAATTAGCTGATGCTAAGGTCCAGCGATCGAATCACGGCGGCGCCAAAAAAATATTTTTTTTTATTTTTATTTTTTCTTCCAGCATTTACTTTAGCGCAATAGACGGAAATTTGTCCTCATTATCTCACGGTATGAATCCTGTTCCATGATTTTTGAGTTCCGTCAGAGCGTTACAAGGGTTTTGAGTTCCGTCAGAGCAATCGCAAGGTTTCAGACCTGTTACAAATTCCGTCAGGGAAAAAATCTTGTTATTTTAGTACCTGAGGGCTCGATGCGGAGTATGACATGATCGTAGAGACAAGGGTAGATATAATATTGAATGCAGCACGTTTACTCGAAACAATTGTTCGAAAAGACACTCTTTTTTATGGATTTAATGGTTTTTTATGCATTTTTCTTGCTGGATATACTAGCATTACTTTAATATTAATAAACAACGATTTATATTCAAAACAAACATTCAGTTTTGAATGTCAATGTTAATTGATATCTAAGCTAGTTGTATAATACGAAAGCAGTCGTAGAACTGCTGTAGAATGCCACAATTTTAATCCCAACGCGATCATCTGACATTGATGTTACAAATTCCGATTACCACTGTTACAAATTCCGAAGTTTTCAAAACAAGGATGATACAAATTCCGTGAATATGAATATAATTCTAGGAACACATTCACTTACTTTTTATGTATGATTTTAGTTGTAAAGGAGACCTTATCACACAAAACATTAATTTTATTACCCAATTTGTGTTCTTAGTGAGAGTAACCATTTACAAGTAATATACAGCCTTGAACTATATGCTTAAAGTACTTGACACATTGAATCATAATGCGCATTTAAATTGATATAAACTCATATAAACTCAACATAATTATGTATCAAATTAACAAAATTAATTTACGGATTATTACGATGTTAATATGTCACAAACTTTGAATATGTGTACTGCACTCATACATTATTACACAAGACAATGATATGATAATTCGTTCGAAATACAGAGCAATACCGACTTGGCATAAACCGTGATCAGATTTAAGACTTTTAAGGTCAACATACTACAAAATTAATGAAATATTTGCTCAAATGCAAACAATAGCGTTATAATTGACTATTGAGAACAACTTAATTACCGACACCAAACAATGGTGTGTAAAATAATCATGAATTGTTCCTTCAATTATACAGGACATTTGAAACCTCACATTCATTTGTGCTTCAAATTTTCGATGACCAAACGATCAGATATTGGGAACTATCATAACATTAAATTTTAGCTGAAACAAAATTATAGAATCTTTGTTTATCAGAAATGTTATCCTCGTTAAAGGTACTACCTCACAGATAGAAATAACTTCATTGTTTGTCGTAGTTTTCTTCCCTTACCAAAAACTTTATATAAAATAAAGTTGCTTGGTGGTGCTACATGAATGCTTTATTGCAAATTTGCGATAATAAATTATTACTAGATATATTGGGAATTCTACTAAAATTAAGGTGACCCGTGCGCCTTTTATCTAACAGATTCATTGGAACTATTGTATATTATTGTAAACCCATATATTTAAGAAAAATGCCATTCCATACCAAATTTTCTTGCATGCAAAAAAGTTAAAAAATATTTATAAGTTTATATTCACGAGTTAACATTCATATTTAATCATAGGAAGGTACTAAATGTTATGTTTGTTCTTATCTATACCAATTTTGAATTTTACTGGCACTGTGTTGTGTTACGTGGAAATCACTTTCATTCTGATCATACCAATTATTAGGCAGTATTTGTAAGATTATCGTTTTTTAAAGAGAAAAGATAGGTCACTATCAGAGTTTAACATGGACCATACATGTATATACGGTGGGTAATTCTCCCATCTAGCATTACCTTAGGCATACCTTTCCACAAGAAACCGACGTGTTAGACCGGTAGTTTTTTAAACCAATGGAAGAATGTCGAAATCACGAACGAAAACATGTAGATATACTTTCTGACGTTTAATTTCTTACTAGCAATGTTGAATGCGCTTAATTGTTAAGCGCAGTTACAGTGAGAAAAAGGGAACAGAGTAATATAACGAATTCACGAACTTATAAGTTACAAAAATGTACTTGTATTTATATTTAGTTTAAATTATGCCGGAAATAACAAAGTATTTCTCAAAACATGAGTTTTCCTTATTAGTTCCTCAAATGACGCAAGTTAACAACACTAAAATTCAATTCGTAGAGAAGACTACTGTTCGGAATTTGTATCACGTCCAAACGGAATTTGTATCAATCAAAATGTTCATGTAATGGAATTTGTAACAACACATCAACTTTCGGCTAAATACATGTAGTTCACCGTCTGAATACATCCAACTTGTTGCGATACTAAGCAACACATTTGTGGTATGAAGTGTTCTATTTTTTCAGGTTGTTTTGAACGATAATAACAATAAAAATAAACAATCTTCCAAAGTGTCAAAATTTTGTCATATAATGCTTTTCATTCGTGATCATTGGGTGTGATTGTGGTTTTGGTACCGTAATTATAATCTCCAATTGTCATTTCTACTAAAACCAGAAGAATTCAATATTATACTTACTTCCAGAACTTGTTACCGACGATATGTTGGAGTGAAGTGTTTATTTTTCTCTTTCACGGAATTTGTAACTCGCGTGAAATGCCAACAGTGCTCTGACGGAACTCAAAACCCCTGTAACGCTCTGACGGAACTCAAAACTCATGGACCAGGATTCATACCGTGTATCTGTTGAGATTTTTTTTTTGATATCTTGTCAATAAATCTGAAAAACTTTTTTCACATTTTGTTTCGATTTTCGGCCGGTAAACAAGATACGGTATGGATTGGAATTTAACCTGTCACGAGCGCCCCCTGGGTTGAAAACATGTGCGTCACGTGTTGTCATGTCGTAAATATTGACATATTTTTGCATGATTGTGAAGAAGGAACCCTGTTCTAAATATTCGTCGCGGAATATTCGAAGCAGACTGTCCGGTATATCTACGGTAATAATTTAATGATAAACCAATTAATCGATTATAATCGATAGTCAGTCGAAAGTGCCCCGAAACCAAGCAATCAATTTGTGTTTTGGAATTCCGATTAATCGACCTTTTCGGGAATTTTCGGGAATTTTCGGGAAATTCCGATTATTTCTGTAGTTGTTAGTTTAGTATTTTGAAAAATCACCTAAATACTTAAAAATATTAATTTTTACATCTTTAAAAATTGAAATAAGATATAAAAACAATTTTATGTTACCGATTATATACTCGGTTAAAGCGCTTATCTTCTGTTTGCTAGTTTTTAATGTACGTTGCTGTGTCTGCAAAATTCAAGGTCAAACCAAAATTTATTTAGTCCCAGGGTTCTCTGTAGGATTTTAAAGTTGGAGTCCCAGGACTCCTTTTTGCATCAGGGTTCTCGGTTATCATGTTATGGTGTTATTATAAAATTTATTTTATACACAGTATGTGAAATGAAATTATATATTTTGCAATAGTCTGTGTGACATGTCATGTCAAGTACGTTAAGTCATTCCATGCGTCAAGCTTGAAAGTTGTTTACATTTTCCTTGGCATTGACTGATAAAATAAATAAAAACAATTAACTAACAACAATCTTTGTTTTAATTTTATGTATCTCTTTCCAGCTGCATGTATAGATGACTGTAAAAGAATCGTATATCCTTCTGTATTTAACAAAGCTAAAAACCGATTATACAATCGATAATCAGTTGGTTTTATAAAACCGATAATCGATTATGAAATTCTGGCCGATTCCTAACACTAGGTAATATCGTTGAAAATAGCACAAAAGTGCCCCTTTTCAGGCCCCAATATTTTGCTGTTCACGTGACGTCATTTTTCGGGAAACCTATTTTTAGCAAAGATAACCAAGGTATTTGTAAACACAATAAAATCTAAGAAAAAATCTATTTTTAACTCCATGGGGAAGCTTTTTATGCGATTTCTGTCCGGAATCTTCTCCTTTGCCAGTAAGCCTTCCAACTCTCCAATAAATTGAAGCTTATAAGAAGGATCTATTCTCTTTCTAAAGGCCCTTCTAGGAAAGCAGTTATAAAATAGTGGTTCTTTCACCTGACTGTCACTTGTTGAGGTTCTCGATTTGCAGTAGATGTAGGTTCATTTTATTCCTCACAATAATGAGGTCACACAGGTGCAGTATGCCAACAGTATCGTAAAAACGAAAAAAAAAAATTAAATATTTTTTTGAAATTTTATATTTTTCTTTACGTACTGTACTGTATACAAAAATATAAATTAAAAAAAATCTTTTTTTTTTCGTTTTCAATGATAGTTACGTGTGAATGAGGCTCGAATAAATGCCAAAAAAAACGCTTCAAATTCAAAGCCATTGGTATCAGATTCAGCAAAATACTCCATTTTTGACAGCTGCCAAGTAGCAGACATAACCAAGGAGGTAAATATGTAATTAAACAAACACTACAGGGAGGTATTATTTATTTTTCATTGAAGAAAGTAGTTCCGTCAAAAACAGTGATTTATCAAAAATGTTATTTCACTGTTATTTGTCACTGTTATTTTCACTGAAAATCACCATAATCCATTGAAAGCATATAATAAACACCTACATTTTATCATATATCATCAAAACTGACAACTTTGGTATCAAAATTTCTTCCATGACAGCTGATCAGTATGGTTTCGTGTTTAGCTGTTTCTGTTGAGAGCTTCCTTCCCAGGGGCGTAGGTAGGAGTAATTTAAACATACGCGAAATATGAGAGAAGTGGAAGGGGTGTCTGGGGGACCTCCGCCAGGAATTCTTTTTATTGCATTATCGGTTTAGACGTCCCTAGCGGAGTTCGGACGTCAAATCTGTCTCATTAATTTTTCAAGATTTGATAAAATACTGCCATATAACGTAAGCTTGAATTTGTTTTGAAAGTCATTCATCATCTGATAGAATGTACATGAACTTAAATGTATTACTTCACGCAATATCCTGGTTGAACAACATGGTGAAGGTGAAAGTGCAGCATACTGGACACCAAACACTAGAAGACAAGTAGACCGGCTATATGTGAAATCTGAATATAGTTTCGGTAGTTGGAATGTCAAGTTTACAAGTGGTAGCTTTAAATACTGTTCAAGTACTTGTTATGGCTCCAACTAAGACTTATCTTAATCGAAAATTGTTGAGAAAGGGATTGGTCATAATAGGCACCTCGCCTACTAATGAAGGTTGGGTCACAGTGTTCGAAAGTATTGTTAGTAATTTGTTACGGAATGCAGAATGTTTCTCCGAATCCACCCGTAATATAATAAATAAGCGAGCAAAAACTGATGTATTTTACATTGAACGTCATACCACAAACATACCTCGCATTATAATTAAAATGCATTGTTTATCTTAAAAGCATACTATACAACATCGTTCTCTTCCTGATTATGTTAAATATGAAATTATTGTGCGAGCGTAGCGAGCGCGAACAACGCATCGTTGCTCAGAACAGCATACCACGGACTCGTTAGATACACCTCATGGACAATTGTATCCAGAACCAGCATAGCCAAGGACAAGGTTCAATATCTAGGCCTAAGAATTCTCATTGGGACCATGAAATCCACAGCATTAATGGAAATCAAAAAGAAAGCTACTTCACAAAAGCTTACCACACAACCTACGTACATCATACAAAGCTCCAGAGTCGATCCAAAAACATACTGAAACAAGTCTAAATATTATCGCGGCAATTGTTTATTGTCATTTTTTGTTAATTGCGCATTACTAATACATGTAAATTTAAATTAATTAGACCACACCATTAATTTTTAGCTATTGAAATGTAACGGCAATATCTTTCAATTCGTACGTTGATTCTTTCACTCGAGTAACCACCATTCGGCCCATAGCATGTAGACATCACAAGTAACGGTATCGTTGAAAACAAACCAAAAACGAACATGTTGCCATTTTACAGTCTAGTATGGCTCAAACACAAGCAAAACTTTGCCACTTGTGGATTATGGTTTGTTTGTCTTAAACAATGGGATTGTTTTACCAATCATCACTCTTCTTAATATTTTAGTGACATTGAGTATAGCAATGCTCAGAAAAGAAGCTATAAAAAGCGTAGCCTTAATCTAGGATATTCACAAAGAGACCTCCTAATAAGGCTCCTTGGTATAATACAGATGACGAGAGTAAGGGACAACAACATCTAGCTCTC
This sequence comes from Spisula subtruncata, assembly GCA_963678985.1. Lineage (NCBI taxonomy): Eukaryota > Metazoa > Mollusca > Bivalvia > Venerida > Mactridae > Spisula > Spisula subtruncata. The sequence continues at coordinate 27,107,493 of OY787661.1, forward strand.
CAGAAATCTCTTACATCAGAGATGATTTATGAATGCAAATCTGTCATATTTTGGAGGAAGAACCACCGTGGCATAAATATGTTCTTCGGCACAGCAAGAGAGATGCAGTTGAAAGAAGTACATGCTAAAAATTACTGAAATGGTTAGTTTGAGAGCGAAACATTTAGTTATAACAACCCTTTTTAGGCTGGCGATTTCGCGCCAGACTATTACAATCCTAAAAAATGAAATCCACTAAGATGAATTTACTCCCAAAACTGACAACACAGAATCTATACACTCGGTGCAAATAGTTCCTCCTCGTTAGTCAGTTTTGCAAGATAAGAACATTCAACTTTCCTTGCTTCATTTATTCTGTTCGGTTGTAATATATTAGTTTCTTCTTGTAATGGAAGGAAATTGTATGAAATTAAAAGAATAGGTGTTTAAATGCGTTGATAATTATTACTACGCGTTATATACTAACGCGATATAGCGCGCGCAACAATGATTTTATTATGGTAAATTATTTAGGTCAACATTCTTGAACGAGATCGTGGTCGAGTGGTTGAGCAACTCGCTTAGCAATTTCCTGATGCTAAGGTCCAGCGATCGAATCACGGCCGCTCCAAATTTTTTATATTTTTATATTTTTTTTATTTTTTGTTAAGTCCAGCACTTACCTCTCTTTCGACTTAGAAACCACTTGATGTTATATTACTTGAAAAGCTATTGTTCCTTAGCAGTTCGCCAGCCTGTCAGTACTTTCAGTACTTTGATTATCCATGCTACACGATAAACACCACACAGATTACATTGTCATTATGATCGTGAATAGTCCGTGTCAGCTGACATCGCAGCTACGTATTGGACGAGTCTAACCCAGTAGGTAATCGATATTATCACTATTTTAAGAACACAAATCTACATTATAATCCTCAAATGAAACAAGTATTTCATGTTAGAAAATTTCTACCGACATTTGTGCGCTTGACTTCAAAGTACTGATGTGTTGATTTCTTGGTTCGAAAGTCAATAGGAGTTATCTACTACATCCATGCAAAGTTTGAAGATCCCATGTCTCGAGTTATTGAACGGAAACCATTTGGTCTAAAAATAATGGTTAAGGTCATAGTAACCTTGTCCTTTGACCTACTGACCTCAAAATTAATAGGGTCACCTACTGTTGCTAACAAACACCCATGTTAAGTTGGAAAATCATAGGGCATATATAGCGTTCTTGTCGTGTTATTGAACGGAAACCATTTGGTCTACCGACAGACCGACCGACATGTACAATGCAATATACCCCTCTTAGAGAGATGGGGGCATAACAAGTATAGATGAAAAATCATGAAGTTCTGACCTAATTTATGTTATGATTAAACGCGATTTTGTCATTAATCATAGACTATAACAGCACTTGACGGTCCAAAAACGGTGTCAATTTCTCCCCATTTTCGTTAGTAATTATGTGCTCGTATTTGCGTTTACGCTGACATTGCTGCGTAGAAAGAAGCAAAGCATACGACAGAAAAAGAGATAAATATCTTATTAGAACACGTTTGCGCAAACATTATTAACGTACGCAATATTTACGGAAAACTTACGGTTTCGCTAGCGTACGGCCTTTGATAAAACAGTACCGGTACCATGGTGATGTTAAAATGTCAAAGGATATTTGAACGTGTGAACTGTTTGAACAACCCTCGAAAAATAGCAAAGTTGTTTGTGTGAAGACGCATCTTTGTGATTGGAAGTTGAACTGTTTGGGTCAATGTCAAGGACGCTGTTACTAAATTTTGAAAACCAGGTTCTAGTCATTAATGTTTGTAAAGTATATGACATTGGGAAACATTTTTGTTTTGTCCGTTTATTTGAAGACTTAGTAATTTTTAAAATAGTGACAATAGGGCTGCTTGTGTGTAGGTCTTTGTTACTAAAAATATAAGATAATGAATTTACTAAAATAGCAATTCTGACAATGGGCTGTAGTTGCACACACAACTTGAGTAGTTTTGCTAATTAGTGAGTTTCTAGGAAGTTAAGATTCAGATACGAGATAAGCAATAAATTATTGAATATGAAGGTGAAAATAAACGCCAAATTATCACTTACCTCATCCATTCTGTTGTAACAAGCTACATGTCGTCCTCGAGCAGTGACCCAACACACTACAATTCGACACAAACCCACCCAGTATAACACATCACGGTGGGGAATCACGTGGTTTCGATGGTAGGAGCCACCACAAAAATGGCGGCCAAATAGCGTCGACTTAACCCATATTTTGAGGTAAATATATAACATCGAGACTCGTTTATTTATGGACACTCCGGCCAGCACGCAATGGCTTCTCCACTGAATCTTTTGGTACCTTACTTTCCACGATTGATCCCGTAGTTTCTTCAAACACTTCGATATTGTTCCGTAAATAACAAAACACTAGCGAGGTATACCTCACGATAATGACGATTTTGACCATATTATGACCATATCTCCTTCATATCATCATTATTTCAAGCGATTCCAATGTGCAAACATTTCGCCTACATTTTCCAACACAATTACCACCAGAATATCATGAATTTTGGTTTACTGAAAAATTTAACAGTCAATTTGCATGAAAGATAGGATCCACGCTATTGGTAGGACACACGATTGAACCTGAGCAGAGCGCATCCATCATTGCGGTCGGTAGTTTTCTACGGTTCTATCGATCGGAAAATGCGGAACGGACACATAATGTTCATTTATACAAGTATGCTATTAGTCGACAGCTTTCTATGCTTCTACCGATCGCATGGAACGCTTACCGATCAGTTCACTTAGTTGACTGTAACCGTGACATGGCGGCCTACTCGATCTGTACTAATTCATCTACAAACAAGTCAGATTATAATTAATATATCTAATTAGATATTACACGAAGAATTTCATAACGATGCGGACTAGACAAATAGCATGAACATTCATATATGTGGAATTGAACAGCTAGTCCAGTCGTAATTTATCGTTTGAGATATATCAATGTTCGCTGTGAGATATTTGGTAATAGTTTATTATAATTGAAATATTATATTTTATATTTATGGTACCATTATTTTAACCAAACAGTCTTTGCATTGCCGCTTGACGGCTAAAAGTTGGAATATGAGAAGTTATAATTTTGTAATGGTGGAATGTTGTGGAAAGCTGCTGCTAGCTGTGCGATGTAGTTTGCTATAACTGACGCCTAGAATTCAGTCTTTTCTCTTTTAGCAACTTTTACCACTCGGAATCCCGGATTTAAAGAGTCTGTTACTTTTCCACCAATTAGAACTCATGAATAGTTACAAAGGGCGACACAGGACCCCGAAGGGTTCTCGAAGCAGAAATTCACCGGATCGAGATTGTTCGGCATGCCATCATACCAATTAGAAACCTATAACAACATGAGAGTGATGCCTCTGGTACACTTCGATCTTCGATTTAAAGTTAAATAAATGACGCCGAGGGTCTTGCTTGGAAGTGCTTCGGGAGAGTTTCAGTAAACCATCGGCATTCACTCCGCATCTTCGGGATGCCTTCTGTGAAGTTTCGAATTCATTAGCCATCCCGAATGGTTCTAGATGGAAAGTCGAATCGATGCCGAACGCTTCCCGAAAACGGCGAAGTGATGAGATTAACACACGGAAACTATGCCGATCATGTTATGAACTTGAATGTGTGGTGCAGTGGTACAGTAGTTATCGCTTTCAACCGACTATTTTTTTATTTCCAGTGTAAGTTCAAAATACCAGAATGGGACTCGAACCCATTCATTCAGTTCTGAAGAACTCGTATTCATAGTAGCTCGGATAGGCTATGGCATGCATACTGCGTGTATACCACAACAATACAATTTGTATACCGATCCGCGAATACTTGCCGAACAACCACGATGACAAAGCTCCGCCGATTTTTATCAATAAATGATCCCGAAGGTTTTCCGAAACGAGCAGTCTGTAATCGACATCCCTTCCGCATAGCATCATGGTCAAAGTGGACGGCAGGTCTAAAACATGATTACATCTACACTTCAATTATGTCTCAATATATTCATACTGTACATATATTATAACCTAATGGAAACAACTTAGCCTTCAATTCACCCGTGAAATAGTATACAGAATACCACATACAATATAGTGCAATAGGATACCGGCGATTATTGGTACCGGAGGATAACGGTATTTAGCTTTTAGTTACACGTGTATACTCGCATAAATTGGTCATCAATATATGCGTCCTCGATTTATAATGGAAATTTACGAACTGTCCTCGGAACGAACCGTCGATTTCAGATCGTAAACAACGGGGTATTTTGTTCACCACACAAACTACTAAATTGGCGACTTGCGGAGATGATTATTCAAAGGATGAAAGTAAAAATAGATCAAATATGGATGCTGACTCTATGCCATTTAGGGAGCTCTATAACTTGTCAATGTTCATGGTCTTATTAGGTAGTAAAATATTTCTGTTTCTGAAACTTTGTGGGACTTTTTCAACGCATTGCTCTGAAAGAAGTGAAAGAAAAACATCAACGTGATGACATATTACATAGAATATTAGACAATATGTGTTAAAATATAACCGATTCATATACGATTAACTGGAGAGTCAAGCTATTTCACACGGGCTTATTAACAACACCAAGCAGTACTATCATTAGAAGCATATTTCTGCAACACATTGATCGACACATATACACGAATTATGTAGGGAGTGGTGGCCTAGTGGTAGGGCGCGCGCTTCGGGATCGAGAGGTCCCGGGTTCGACCCCCCTCTGGACCACTGGTTAATTTCTCTGAGCAAGACCCACATGCTCCACTCCACCATGGTGTAAAATGGCACCTGTAAGGACAGTGTCTATTCCTGAGCGCCGCAGATCGATGTTAGGGAGACACGAGTGTAGGTTTCCATATGTAGCCCAATGACCAGGGGAAGCTGAATTGTCAAAGGGTGCTTGGGCGGCCTAACAGCTGAAAAGAGCCTTAGAAAATTGGTAACTTAACTTAACGTGTATTGTTTATGCATCAACATCATTTGTTCAAAAATAATAGCTGTCAGACTAACATATCCCGTTGACAAAGGACCACATTACATTAAATTTGCAAAATCAATCCATCACTGATTATTTCTAAATGTGAAGAGAAAGTTTTGGGAAACTCCGGCAACAACAGTTACTGTAGGTCGAGTTGTGTTCACTAGAATTCGTCTTTCGAACAGACTGACTGAAGGACAGACAATATACACACTACAACTGTGTTGTGTGAGCTTATAAAATTCAATTATAAACAAAATATGCCAGAAAGCATACTAATTACGTACATGCACTTGTACATGGACCGTACATATTGATATACTGATACTTATATAGCTTCCTGTATAAATGAACACTATGTGCCCGTTTCGCATATGTCGATCGATAGATCCGTAGAAAACTGCCGACCGCACTGATGAATGTGCACTGCCCAGGTTCAATCGTGCGTCCTATCCTTAGCGTGGATCCTATCTTTTGTAGCAGGAATGGTTATTTTCGTCTGCTATATTGTTAAACCTGTAACCTTTTATGATTAACCAATACTTTTATTGATTGGACTTAAATTGTATAATGGACATACAGTAGTATAGTGATGTGTTAAACAAACAGACTGGTCGATCATTGAGTCTTCCAGTACACTTTTAATCTTTATGCAAGACAATCATTATGTTATCATGTAGCATGGTCATGTTCGATGCCTTACTTTTAGATATTTCATGTTTATCATGTGAATTTGGTGTTCCCCATGATACATGGTGCATAATTGGGTTTTGGCGGGAACTTTCCCTATATAAGACGTAATGGGTCTATAAACCATTGCCTTTCAATTTAGACGCTAGAGGTAACGTTTACCTGTTTATATTTGACTGGTCATTTTATCCCCATCTAATTACTTTAATATATTTTCTGATAGGTTACATGTAGAGCACCATATTCATTTTATTCCAAACTTGTCAATTAAACTGTACAATAAGTTGTAACTTCTCATTTTATTATACTATAAATCATTTAGAATCTATACCAATATATGATTATATAGTACACCGTAAATTAAATTGAATCAGTGTAGCATTTTGTCTGTTTTATATTTGATAACTAGATTTAGATAGCCTCAATAATAGACCCACCCTTGAGACCTTGACATTGTAAGGTCTCTATATTGAGTTGGTCTCATTATTGAAGTGATCTAATATAAGAGTAAACAGTCACTTGATACTGATACGCAACAACAAAGTCTCTTTTATAAGAGTTCTCAAATCACATTATCTCTGACTATAGTTCAGCAGAATAATCAACTGGAACGATAACACGAACACACCTGGTCCAAAACCACGATAGAACCTGGGTTGGCACGGCTCCTGTTACACTTTCATGCAAATTGACTGTTTTATTTTTCAGAAAACCGAAGTATATGAAATTCTGGTTGTAATTTTGGCGAAATGTTCGCACTTTGTAATCGCATGAAATACGGATGATATAAAGGAGATAATAAAAATTATGGTCATATTATGGTCAAAATCGTCATTATCGTGAGGTCTACCCCGCTAGTGTTTTGTTATTTACGGAACAATATCGAAGTGTTTGAAGAAACTACGGGATCAATCGTGGAAAGTAAGGTACCAAAAGATTCAGTGGAGAAGCCATTGCGTGCTGGCCGGGGTGTCCTTAAATAAACGAGTCTCGATGTTATATATTTACCTCAAAATATGGGTTAAGTCGACGCTATTTGGCCGCCATTTTGTGGTGGCTCCTACCATCGAAACCACGTGATTCCCCACCGTGACACATGTTATATCATACTTTTGTTTCAGTATTCATTAAAATCTACTAACACCGTAGTTCAAATAATAATGAATAATTAGTCATGATTCGAATTTAAACATTTTAGAAAAAGTTTACAAAACGCCTTACATCCGAATATAACCTCTCATAAACAAAATTAAGTACCCTAGCTATTTGAAATTTTGACAATTTGATGAAGGTATACAATGGGGGAAACGTATTGGGGCGGAAGTGGATACACCGACTATTTCAATGGCCGATTTACGTCGATTCGGTAAGTAAATCTTGACTTTTCGTTGCTTAGGGGGCAGGGGATATATTATTGGCCAATTTTGAGGTTCCGACAGGCCGCAAACAGTCAAGCGGATTTCTTGAAAACAGCAAATAAGGCAAGAAAGTATTTATGTGTCAGTCTCAGGGCCTATGCAACATAAATAGAAAATAACATCAAATTGCAAGGCTAACCCCTAGGGTTGTGGAGTTATGGCCCTTTGTTTTTGCCCCTACCCCTCCAAATTTTAGTAAAAAAAATACAAAAGTGACCAATTTCACCCCATACACAGTATTTTTAAACCCAATGCAATCCTATTTTTGGTCCCATTTTACATAAATAACATGGCTGAGCTAGGTTAATTCAGCAAGAAAAGTGTTTCCCATACCTGCCGATTTTTTGCTATTTGCTGTCAAAGTTTTTCGCGGTTTCTAACGACGCTAAATTTGAACTTCCGCCAGTGGTGGTAACCTCCATTTTGAAGAGCTACAAATCCTTCAGAGCCAACTGATATTTAGTTTCTATGATTTTTCAAAATATTAAACACCTTCTTTGTACAAAATAAATACAGAATTGGGTCTTTAAAATACCAATTTAATTTGTGGTGCCCATAAATAAGCCCTAAACTAAAGATTTGATATTTTGAGGGACCCCCATCACCCCAATATATCCCCTGCCACCTTAGTAAGGCGTTTGAAATAAAAACAAGCTGACCAAAGTACCTACGTTTCTAGTTTGCGACCCATGGTTGTTTTCCCTCCAAGCACCTATAATTAAGCAGAACACTCGCGCAAAGTGCCGTTTTGGTTACAGATACCCTGATTTGTGAATATTTTTATCTGTAATATTTCCTATTTCTCCCGATTTTCATGGTTTATGGATTGTTTATGGGCCTAGTTTCATTATTTATATGATTATAAGTACGCATGTGCAATAAAAATTGCGATTCCATAATATATTGAGGCAAAACACACGAAAGATCCGCTATGATACCCCTGATTAATGCCGTTTGGGGCAAACACCCCTGACACGTAAGAAATGTGGTATAATAAAAACAACATTCGACTTGATCATTAACTGAATATTATGCGCAAATGATAAAAAATGTACATTGTGAATACTAGATAAGTTTATATAATGCCAAAACAGGAATATGTTTTCAAGCTATACACATATATCTACTTGCCATACACATTTAATCTGCCACTGTGTTAAATTGTAAATTATATATTCACAATGTTTTTATGGTCATTCTAAGAGTGTTTTCTATTTGCAGAACAACCCGCAGACTGATCACGTGGTGTAGTTGATGCTGCCTGCTAAGACCTGACAAAGAACACATACTTACAACAGTGGATTCAATGATAGGACCAAGCATTTCAACGATTAAACAGTTGACAATGACATGGATGATGGAGTTCGATAGAAAGTGTGAAATTCTATACTAACATGAGAAATATCAAATAAAACCCTTAAAAATCCACTCTGTTTTGATAATAGCATGTACATGCTTGTGTGTGAGAACAGTTCACGGTGTCTACGCGTATTGGCACCCTCTCGACAGGAGAGGTACGAAAACCGACGATTTTGCCAAAGATACAGAAAGTCCTTGAACCAATCAGGCCTTTAAATGCTTTAAATATTGCAACTTTCATGAAATAACATTAAAAAGAGCCTACTTTCCGTTTCGTTGTGGCACCGGAACCCTCTCTGTTCTGGCACCGGCACCCTCTCTGTGTTATAGTTGTATCCACTTCCGCCCCAATACGTTTCCCCCATTGGTATAACAATCAATGAAACAGTACCTTTCCAATGGGGGAAACGTATTGGGGCGGAAGTGGATACACCGACTATTTCAATGGCCGATTTACGTCGATTCGGTAAGTAAATCTTGACTTTTCGTTGCTTAGTAAGGCGTTTGAAATAAAAACAAGCTGACCAAAGTACCCGGCCAGGTTTCTAGTTTGCGACCCATGGTTGTTTTCCCTCCAAGCACCTATAATTAAGCAGAACACTCGCGCAAAGTGCCGTTTTGGTTACAGATACCCTGATTTGTGAATATTTTTATCTGTAATATTTCCTATTTCTTCCGATTTTCATGGTTTATGGATTGTTTATGGGCCTAGTTTCATTATTTATATGATTATAAGTATGCATGTGCAAAAAAAATGCGATTCCATAATATATTGAGGCAAACACACGAAAGATCCGCTATGATACCCCTGATTAATGCCGTTTGGGGTAAACACCCCTGACACGTAAGAAATGTGGTATAATAAAAACAACATTCGATTTGATCATTAACTGAATATTACGTGCAAATGATAAAAAATGTACATTGTGAATACTAGATAAGTTTATATAATGCCAAAACAGGAATATGTTTTCAAGCCATACACATATATCTACTTGCCATACACATTTAATCTGCCACTGTGTTAAATTTTATATTATATATTCACAATGTTTATGGTCATTCTAAGAGTATTTTCTATTCGCAGAACAGCCCGTAGACTGATCACGTGATGTAGTTGATGCTACCTGCTAAGACCTGACAAAGAACACATACCTACAACCGTGGATTCAATGATAGGACCAAGCATTTCAACGGTTAAACAGTTGACAATGACATGGATGATGGAGTTCGATAGAAAGTGTGAAATTCTATACAAACATGAGAAATATCAAATAAAACTCTTAAAAATCCACTTTGTTTTGATAATAGCATGTACATGCTTGTGTGTGAGAACAGTTCACGGTATTGTCACCCTCTCGACAGGAGAGGTACGAAAACCAACGATTTTGCCAAAGATACAGAAAGTCCTTGAACCAATCAGGCCTTTAAATGCTTTAAATATTGCAACTTTCATGAAATAACATTAACAAGAGCCTACTTTCCGATTCATTGTGGCACCGGAACCCTCTCTGCTCTGGCACCGGCACCCTATCTGTGCTATAGATATTGTGAGCACATCGAGGATTCCCGTGCCAATCAGCTGAACCACACAGAGAGGATGCCGGTGCCACAACAAAACCGAACGTAGGTATTTTACGTAATTTGATACGATACAGCGTTTTGCAGACAGGGTGCCAATACGGGTAGGGGACACCGGGGCAAGTCAGAACGGTCATTTGTTTTTAACGAGGGCTTCTCACAAATTCTGCAATTGTACAAACTAAATACGTTTTTTTATCAAGCATGGCATCTACTCCTAGACTGGACGATTGGTTATCAAAATATGAGCATACATATGGACGGGGCAAATCGGAACATGGTCGGGGTTATGATGGAAAAATACTTTAATCATACTCTGTCCTATCCTGTATCGATCAACTTCCACCGGACAAGAACCTATTCATTGTAGTAATAGGTACTCATCATATCTCATTTTGGTACTTAGCACATTAAACTAAAGCCACAATATGTCCTACGAATATTTACAACCACTGGATACAGCCGAACAAGGTCGTTGCCACCCTAGAGATCAGTTTTACTAGTCCCTATTTTAGTTGTTCGTTCTTGCCACTGTCACACACACACTCACATGCTAGCTATAAAAATATACAACTAATGCACTCACAATCAACAAATACAGCCATATCAGGTCCAATGCGGTGCTCAAACCCACATAGAACAGTCACCCCGAGGCTGGGTACTCGCGAACATCAACTACAACCATACCAGACTCGAGGGGGTCTCACAACAACCATATAATACCCATTTTTAAATTCAACTCATGCTATAGCTACACCAGGTCGTCATTGCCACCGGAAACAACCATATCCGGGTTTATGTGGTGATTATTCGACACACAGTGAAAATGATCTGAATCTGTGAACACTAGTCACTACTGTCTAAGATAAAACCATGCATGGTCTATGTAATACACCAACCACCCCAGGGATGGGCGATGGATAGCCGGGGGGAAACGACCGTACATGTTTTAACCTTCCAGCTTTTCCCCCACTGCCGGGGAAAGGGTGGGAATTTTTTCTCCGAACCAATTCCTCGGGGACAGTATTTAGTTGTCAGGGGACGGGGAAATACTGAAGATTTTACTATCAGCTATCCCCGCAGGGCCGTGGAAGGACGGGGATTTTGACAACTCAAAAGTAAAAATCCCGGCCCATCCCCGGGGTGGGGGTGGATGCATCGGACTGGTGCATAATTATTTAACTTCTGTTCTTCAAAATGAGTATTATTTACGGGTAGTCTGGAAGATTTCTTCTAAGAATATTGTGTAATTCATGTTAGTTTTTGATGTTGTAGCAGTTCAAATTTATACGTTTACTTTTGATTTTAAAAGCTTAAAGTGCAGGAAATTGCATTGATTAATCCAAAAAGTGAAAAATTCGTCGCCGGGAGGGGGCACCCCTCCCGCACCCACCCCAACTTAGTCTTCCAAAAATGTCTTGTGCCCCCCAGTCCGAAATTTCTGGATCCGGGCCTGAGTCACTTAACCCATTCTAGGTAAGAAAGGGTTCTCAATCTCGAACAACCACCGACTATAGCCAACCTATTCCCTTAGGTACAACCATACCCGAATATATGGACTAGCTACAAACCATGTATGCATTGTTATGTTCCTGTCTGTAGAAAGAGGAAGTACCGCACGCATGGTTGGTAGCTATTCCATATACGTGTAGTCGGGTATTGCTATTCTTGTGTGGGTAAATATGCATAAGGTATGGTTGTACTGATTTTAAAAAATGGGTAGTATATGGTTGTTGTGAGACCCCTTCGAGTCTGATATGGTTGAAGTTGATGTTTGCGAGTACCCAGTCTCGGGAGTAAATGTCCTATGTTGGTTTGAGCACCGCATTGGATCGGATATGGCTGTAATTGATGGTGGTGAGTACCAATTAGTTGTATATTTTTATAGCATGTGTATGTGGTAGTGGCAAGTACGAACAACTAAAATAGGGACTAATAAAACTGATCTCTAGGATGACAACCTACCGTAAACGACCTTGTTTGGCTGTATCCAGTGGTTGTAAATATTCGTAGGACATAGAGTTTGATGTGTTAAGTACTAAAATGGGATATGCTATGTATGTATCAAGTGGTTGTGTGAGTATTTGTTTCAAATAATAGGGTGTATTTACTTGAGTTCCGTGGTGGTGAGTATCCGAATACGTCAGGGATTGCTGTAATTTGTTCTGATGAGTACCCATTACTACAATGAATAGGTACTTGTCCGGTGGGAGTAGATACACGATAGGACATAGTATGATTAAAGTATTTTTCCATCTTAACCCCGACCGTGTTCCGATTTGCCCCGTCAATTTGGATGCTCATATTTTGATAACCAATCGTCCAGTCTATGAAGTGCCTCTATATTATGTGAGCAGAGTCCATGCTTGATAAAAAAATACGTATTTAATTTGCACAACTGCAGAATTTGTGAGAAGCACACGTTAAAAAACAAATGTCCGTTCTCACTTGCCCCGGTGTCCCCTACCCGTATTGGCACACTGTCTGCAAAACGCTGTATCGTATCAAATTACGTAAAATACCTACGCTCGGTTTTGTTGTGGCACCGGCATCCTCTCTGTGTGATTCAGCTGATTGGCACGGGAATCCTCGCTGTGTTCACAGTAACTATAGCACAGAGAGGGTGCCGGTGCCAGAACAGAGAGGGTTCCGGTGCCACAACGAAACGGAAAGTAGACTCTTTTTAATGTTATTTCATGAAAGTTGCAATATTTAAAGCATTTAAAGGCCTGATTGGTTCAAGGACTTTTTGCATCTTTGGCAAAATCGTCGGTTTTCGTACCTCTCCTGTCGAGAGGGTGCCAATACGGGTAGATACCGTGAACTGTTCTCACACACAAGCATGTACATGCTATTATCAAAACAAAGTGGATTTTTAAGGGTTTTATTTGATATTTCTCATGTTAGTATAGAATTTCACACTTTCTATCCAACTCCATCATCCATATCATTGTCAACTGTTTAATCGTTGAAATGCTTGGTCCTATCATTGAATCCACGGTTGTAGGTATGTGTTCTTTGTCAGATCTTAGCAGGCAGCATCAACTACATCACGTGTTCAGTCTACGGGCTGTTCTGCAAATAGAAAACACTCTTAGAATGACCATAAACATTGTGAATATATAATTTAAAATTTAACACAGTGGCAGATTAAATGTGTATGGCAAGTAGATATATGTGTATAGCTTGAAAACATATTCCTGTTTTGGCATTATATAAACTTATCTAGTATTCACAATGTACATTTTTTATCATTTGCGCGTAGTATTCAGTTAATGATCAAGTCGAATGTTGTTTTTATCATACCACATTTCTTACGTGTCAGGGGTGTTTGCCCCAATCGGGATTAATCAGGGGTATCATAGCGGATCTTTCGTGTGTTTTGCCTCATTATATTATGGAATCGGAATTTTTTGCACATGCATACTTATAATCATATAAATAATGAAACTAGGCCCATAGACAATCCATAAACTATGAAAATCGGGAGAAATAGGAAATATTACAGATAAAAATATTCACAAATCAGGGTATCTGTAACCAAAACGGCACTTTGCGCGAGTGTTCTGCTTAATTATAGGTGCTTGGAGGGAAAACAACCATGGGTCGCAAACTAGAAACCTGGCCGGGTACTTTGGTCAGCTTGTTTTTATTTCAAACGCCTTACTAAGCAACGAAAAGTCAAGATTTACTTACCGAATCGACGTAAATCGGCCATTGAAATAGTCGGTGTATCCACTTCCGCCCCAATACGTTTCCCCCATTGCTTTCTTTTTTTATGAAATTGTGTTGCATCATCCAATATTAATGTCATAATATAACCTACTGGGACGCTAACTACGAAAAATACGCCATTTTCTATTTTGTGACACGCCGGGTGGCAAACGAAGAATGCTTATAAAATCATAAAAAATATAGTTCTGTTAATTTTTTAATTATTGTACACTTAGCATGATGATCATAATTATAACATGTGGATACGGGAAAAAAGAAAAGTGACGATCATAAAGAAATATTTGTGTATGAAATTTTTTTCGGATTTTACTGGCGCGTCAAAATAATTTGTGACACTTTTTTGTATTTTTAAAAAAATGTTGTATTTTCTAAAATTGCGTTATTTCAACCATTGGTGTAATACTATTTCTCTTAAAGTGTACAAAATATCAATATTTTGCAGGGAAAATGAAAATAACAAGAGGAATTTTTATATAGAAGTTTTATATATTTTACGCAAAAAAGGCAAAGTTACAGAATTTTACGAACTATTTAACAATTACCAACATCTATGTTTGACGTCTCACGTTCAAATGTAATATGCCATCTTGTTCGTTATTCATTTGCGAACACATATGGTATCTTCCCGTAAAATTTGACCTTAAATCGACTTCTTTAAGGTGAAATATCGCACACTGCATCAAGACAAATGAGACTCTGTTACACGACTTTTTTCAACAAAAATCTCATGAACAATGCCTATTATAAATTTTCAGGAAGGCGTTCGTCTATTTTGAAATTATGGCCGAAAAGTACATTTTAAAAGCTAATCCTAGTTAAAATTTGAAAGAAATCCGATAAAAATTAAGCTCTTTACCAATTTTCTTCCAGTGCGCATACCCTAAAAACGTAAAAAGACGGAACATCGTGCGCGACGTCACAAGAACGCCAACACGTGAACACATCGTGAGCTGAAAATCACGATTTACTCGTTATTTCTAGTCACGTGATCTGATGTTCATTGTTCGGTTTTATGCTTAGACGAGGTTGAATATCGATGTGTGTTCAGATGATAATTACCGTTAGGCATCAAACAATTAATTGTATGTTTCTTGTAACCTGACCGACCTTAGTTTTTCCCCGTTTTCCCTAAATGTAACTAGAGCCACAACATTACATTGTTTTGGTCTTAAGAATGACCGGTTTACATTGCGAGCATGCCCGTAAATTCAAAAATTGAGTAAGAACATAAAATTTAGGTTCAAGTACCAATGATGCCAAATTCAAAACCAACTGCATTGCTCAAAAAGTGCTGTAATATTTTAAGAGCGAAAAGGAACATATAAAACATGATGGTCCAAGGAAAGTAATTTAACCACAATTGGACACAAATTAGGCAGAGTTGTCTTTCTTCATAATCTTAAAATACAGCATAATAAAGTACACCAGTTGCTTGAGTTAGTATACTCACGGTGACAAGGCGATTACCTCAACTTTTCCGCTCACCGTCGAAATTTCATACTTCTGACAAATGCACCGCATTGTTATGACGAAATCACAAATGGCGCAGGGGCATAAAGCAAGTAAGCGGGTGACAAAATATTTATTATAAGACGTTGCAATATGATTGCCACTTATGAAGCACTGCATCGAATTTCTGAGACATTATGTCATCCTTTGGAAGTTTATCAGTCGTAAAATATGTAACATGACTTAGAAAAAGTGTTTACAAAAAGTAGCGTAGCGCTCGAAACAATTCGTACTCGTAAAGAAAATGTAATATTCTGATGATTATCGATGTGTCATACTTGATGTGACCGTCTAAATCATTGTATATATGAGTGCGTGTCACACGAACCTGCTTGTTTCTTTTTTTATATTGAAAGTCTTGTTTGTTTGGTGAAAACATACATGTAAACAAAAATATCGGAGCACCGCACAACACTGATAATAAAGACCGCATTTCTATTCCGTTTCACTGAAATCGGTGGCACCGCTTATTTCTGCACTTGGTTTCAAACGATGTGCTCAACACGCTCTAGATAAGCCATCGTTTGCTGCATTTTATACTTACGATAATCCTCCATTTATCTCAGTTACATGTCCAAGATTTTATCTTGAAAATAATGGCATCAAAAGGGGTTCCGATCAAGTAATCTCAATGGGATATTCTGTCTTGTTTTCCGGTAGGCACACGTGGAGGGCATATTAAAAAAGGTATGAGAAAATCCGACAGGGAAGGTAGCACTAAACCCAACTAGCCGAGCACAGCAATCAAAACGACACAACTACCCTGAGCAGTGCCCACAGAAACCCATGCCAAAACGGCGACCAATTGAGGCACAACAACCCCGGGGCGTGACCTAGGTTAAAACACTAAGGACAGTGACCTAACGTTATGTAACCTAAAGCGGCACAACTACGACTTGACCTAGTTTAAATATGGGCAAGGTAGGACTTGACCTAGTTAAAATGTGGGCAAGGTAGGAACGGGGCGGGAAATAATATTACATATTCCTAGCAACTAAAATGAGCAATGCCCACACATAAGCCAAAGAAACAACCAAAGATCCAAGTCCCCGCCGATAAAATGCAGGATGACCCACATTCACAAGGAAATTATATAATAGCGGTCAAGGCCGAATGAAACGAAGCCAACACTCGACCAAGCTCCCAAAGACCCCTCAACGGTGAACCAACCACACAAACCCATGCCAAAACGGCGACTAATTGAGGCACAATCACCCTCTGACCTAGTTAAAAACACCAAGGACAGTGACATAAATAACGTTAATACATGTTAAAGAGGCATTATCGGACTTGACCTAGTTTACAATAATGGGCAAAACGAGAGCGAAAAAATAAGTATGCTTAAAACGTATCTTATAGTGACCAAACAGCACAGTGACCTAATGAACAAGTATTTCATCCAGCATCTCCGCAAGATACAAATGATGAGAGGGGGTGTAGTTGGCGAAGGACTTAAAAACAAATGAAAAAGTAATTCATCCAGCATATCCGCAAGATATAAATGATGAAAGGAGGGGGTGTAGTGGGCGAAGGACTTAACAAGAGGGTCCAAAGGGCCCTGGGTCGCTCACCTGTTTGGCCTAGTGACCTAGATTTTGGCCCAAATGACACAGTATCTAACTTGACCTAGATTTTATAGAGATAAACATTGTGACCAAGTTTCATAAAGATAGAGTCAAAATTGTGACCTCTAGTGTGTTCACAAGATTTTTCAATGATTTGGCCTCGTGACCTAGTTTTTGACCCCAGATGACCCAATATCGATCTTGACCTAAATTTTATAATGATGATCATTGTGATCAAGTTTCATAAAGATAAGGTCAAAATTGTGACCTCTAGTGTGTTCACAAGCTTTTTCAATGATTTGGCCTCGTGACCTAGTTTTGACTCCGGATGACCCAATATCGAAGTTGACCAAAATTTTATAGTGATGATCATTGTGATCAAGTTTCATAAAGATTAGGCTCAAATTGTGACCTCTAGTGTGTTCACAAGCTTTTTCAATGATTTGGCCTTCAAAGGCTTGTGACCTAGTTTTTGACCCCGGATGACCCAATATCGAACTTGACGTAGATTTTATAGAGATGATCATTGTGATCAATTTTCATAAAGATTAGTCTCAAATTGTGACCTTTAGTGTGTTCACAAGCTTTTTCAATGATTTGGCCTTATGACCTAGTTTTTGACCCCAGATGACCCAATATCGAACTTGACCTAGATTTTATAGAGATGATCATTGTGATCAATTTTCATAAAGATAAGTCACAAATTGTGACCTCTAATGTGTTCACAAGGTTTTTCAATGATTTGGCCTAGTGACCTAGTTTTTGACCCCAGATGACCCAATATCGAACTTGACCTAGATTTTACAGAGATGATCATTGTGATCAAGTTTCATAAAGATTAGGCTCAAATTGTGACCTCTAATGTGTTCACAAGGTTTTCCTTTGATTTGACCTAGTGACCTAGTTTTTGACCCCAGATGACCCAATATCGAACTTGACCTAGATTTTGTTAAGATGATCATTGTGACCAAGTTTCATAAAGATAAGGCCAAAATTGTGACCGCTAGAGAGGACACAACCCAATTGTTGACGGACGGACAGACGGACGGACGGACGGACGGACGACGGACGAAGAGTGATCACAAAAGCTCACTCTGTCACTTTGTGACAGGTGAGCTAAAAACAAATGGCAGAGGAAATTAACTTCCTGGGACAAGTGGAAACCAATATACGTACGTGACCTAATGAAAACGTATCTGATCCAGCATCTCCGCAAGATACAAATGATGAAAAGAGGGGGTGTTGTGGACGGTTGACTTAAAAACAAATAGCAGAGGAAATTAACTTCCAAGGACAAGTGGAAACAAAAATAAACAGACACTGCACAGTACTATAAAAAGGAGGGGGTGACTTGACCTAGTTTACAATAATGGGCAAAAAGAAGGCGAAAAAGTATATGCCAAAAGCATTAATTATAGTGACCAAACAGCACAGTGACCTAATTAAAAAGTATCTCATCCAGCATCTCCGCAAGATACAAATGATGAAAAGAGGGGTGCCGTGGGCGGCGGACCCAAAAACAAACGGCAGAGGAAACCAACCCTCGAGGACAATCGGAAACAAAAAGACACCGACACAGCACAGTGCTGTAAAAAGGAGGGGACCATAGACACTGCTATAACAGAGTACAACTTGAAGACAACAGGTATACAAATTACACAAACCCGAAATCCCACCCGTGCGTTTGCCGCCTCAGTCAGTCAAACTACGCGGGGCAAGAATCAAGCAAAAAGACTAGAACAAGGGACAACACACATCTAAATGACACAATATACATGTTCTATTGAAAGACACAATGCAGCCTTATGCTGGACAGCGAAATTGCAGCAGAACATGTACAATAATAATACAGTTACAAAAAGGAAGGCCCTAAGCCAAACATTATTTTTGGATTTTTCTATTTTTACTATAAAGTGGACAATACATACATAAAGCATAAACATAAGTATCGTGTATCAGTTTATATATTTTTGTATAATTGAATGAACTAAGCGTGTTGTTGTCAACACATATCTCTTGTGATGACTAGTACCTTAAACTAGTCAGATGAAGCTATTTTCTCTGTTTTTGGTGTTTATTTGAGGACCATCCACATTACAGTGATACGTTTCCATAGTTGCACCCATGCCCCCTACCCCCGAGGATAGGTCGGGATTTTTACTTTTTGTAAAGGTGTCTCTATTACAGAAGATGAACTGGTCGACGCTGATTTACGTTGTAGACGCACTGATATCATCATCAGCACCAGTTTTGTCCTTTTCAAAAGCATAAACGTCTTTTTTTCTGAAAGACAAATGATCAAAATTACACGGTGTCAAAAAATCATAAAGATGCGGTGCATTTACGGACATTATTGAGCGGTGCTTATATTTCTACAATGTCAGTGTTGAGCGGTGCATAACCGCGAACACGTTTTCATGCAAAATAGCAGCTTAATACAATGAAGCATGCTAAAATGTGCTGTAATTTGTTTATTCTACCATAAAAACTATTTCGCAAACGGAATATTTCATTGAAAGGGTTTAAACTCTGCAAAAATGCAATTTTTCGCGTCATGAAAGTCACTTCTTTCACGACTTGCTCAAACTGTTTTCACTATTTTGAAGTTAATAGCAATTAATTTTGATGCGGTAAACGGCAAATAGATCTAAAATATATACTTCATAAGATGGAATATCATTATTTTACCAACATACCTGCTTTTCAAGTTTTTTCGATGATTTCGTTACTTGCCAAAAATGTGCATCCATTATTTTGGTAGAAGGATGCGGTGCATCTGTCAGAAGTATGAAAAATCGACGGTGAACGGAAAAGTTGTGTTAATCGCCTTGTCACCGTGATACTATAAAATTGGTTACTGTTGCTTTTTTCGACCGAAATGGAACATGAATTCTGAAACTTACCCGGAAGTTTAGAGGTGTCCATTATGATCTCACATAGTCATAAAGTTACGCCCCTACCAATTTCAATCGATGTGTGACAGTTTGCGTGCCTGAGGCATCGGCGTAGGAGCAGGGGGCCATGGGACCAGGCCCCCAATGTCTGGACAGGGGGGCCAACATATCTTTTGGTCCCCCCAATAATTCAGACGAAAAGTATAATTTACGACCTAATATATCTCGTTATAGGCAATTTGCCTTCAGTCCTTGGTGAAAACGTATAATTTTTTTTTCAGCTGGTGAAGTAATGCGCATTTGAAATGGTCAAACAGCTTACGAAGCCCACCTGACTTCAAATGTTCTATATTGTGTACTGTACACATTTGCATTCGTGGTGGATTTGTTATTCATTTTTGTGTCCATATTTGTAAAGGCTTTACCCATATCCATTATGACATGCAATTATATATATACAAGTATTACATATTGATTAAACCTTGTATTCAACATGTTTGTACAACACTTGTGTACATGAAAGTACAAAACATATGGTAAATAAATATGCTATAAAGTAATTAAATAACAAGAAATGATTGTATACCACATGTCCCCACGGCAACCCAATAGTCGAAAATGGAAAAGGTCACATTTGGCCTACTGACCTCAAAACTATTAGGAGCCACATCCTGCTCCTGACCAACCACCCTGCAAAGTTTGAAGAACCTAGGCGTTTTGGCTATTTCAATTAAATTTAATTTATAGATTTTATTAGTACTCTTCTAAGAACCTATGACAAAGCGTTCTTGACTTATTGAACGGAAACCATTTGGTCTACCGACCGACAGCAATATTTCCCCTCATCAAAAAAGGGGGCATAATAAACGTATACATGTACTCCCTATTGAATATTGGTGCAATTGCAATCTAGATTTACAATAGTTGAATACATCCGGGAGCCAAACAAAAAGGTCACTTTAATTCACTTATGTATGTTTGTAACACTTTGATTGACAAAAACTCAAATACAGGAAGATGACGGGACAACTAGGAGACAGAACAATTGGAATCCAAGATACAGCAGAGTATTGGCATGGAATTTATGTAACAAACAACAACCAACATATTTTTCAACTTTACTTTTACATAATAATTGAAATTGTTACACATTACATACTAAACACCATGGCAACCATTTATCATTGGTGGGTGTGAAACAAAATATAAAACCGTATGAAGTAACAAAATGTATGTATTTGTAAATACATCATCAAATACATTGCAATACCCAGTCAAGGGAAATATTCACACTATAACATTGAATCACTGCTCTGTCAATAAAAGAGCAAACCTTTTTTAATGTTAATATACTTCATGATAAAAACAATTAAACTTCATTGATCATGAAGACAATAGCTAAGGCAAAGGATTAGATAATTTCATACTACAATGCATGAAAAAAGAAACAACATTAATGAGACATAAACTTTGATGCCTACTACCTGACCATCACCGAGACTGACATTATAACACAATATCTGTGAGTAAAGGTGGTCTACAGAAATATATAAACATATTACTACTACTATGAGAATCGCTTGTCAAAATTCAAATACTTAACAGATCACCCACAGATATATCACTGACATATCACGCTTGTTTTGAACATTGACATGAAGTCATGCTATTGTTTTAGAAAATGTAGCAACGTTTCATAAGAATAACAAAGCATGGTCACGAGTTCCAAAGCGTAGTGTTTCACCACAAATGTGTAGCACAGGTTATTTAGTGTATGCATCACAACGAGTGACAGTGTCATCTGAGAATGGTAAGGTGGGGAATGCAGAGTTATATGATGTAGACTCCAGTTATGGTGGATATCTTTATTTGGACATCCCTAAATGTAACATCTTTCTGTACATCTTTGGTCCGCTCCACATTCCACTGTAAAACAAACAATGTGCATAATATTGTCCCACACTCAAATAACATGGATTACATTAACTAGGAGTGGCTTATCGTATCTATATTTACAATGTGTTAGCTATTTACTCAATTCCCTAAACATAACATGTAATATACAGGTCTTTGATTAACTGGACCATGCATGAATGAACTTAAAACTGGCTAAACTGTCGAAAACCAGAATGTATAAGTCCAAAGTTGTGTAGTACCCTATTATTCCAGCCTCTTTGTATACATTATATCGCTTGCAAATTACATGTAATCTTAAATACAAAGTAAGACAATAATACCAGTGACATAATAAACATGGTCGTGATATATACAACAAACATAATCTATGAATATAATTATATCATTCAGTACTCACAGAGAGTGCAATAACTCTATAAATTAGCCTGACATTATGTCCTAGATAATACCAGCATAGTCATGATCTTGTGCTAATTGGACCTTAAAGTTTTCAATGACACCTATGTAGTGGACATCGTCATTTTGATAAATAGAATCGTACAAAGTGCTCAATATGGCACTCAGTAGACCCACATTTCATATTATTTTGTCCACTTGTTAAATAAAAATTGTATGTAGTGAATACTCGTGAAAGATGTTGTATTTGTGACTTACTTCAACAACATTTTCCAGTATATCTCTGGCATGACATCTTTCTTCATATGGTACATGGTTCTTCTTTCTACACCTTGATCTACAGGGAATGTTTCTAATGGTTGACCATTGAAATCAAACTCTGCCAGAATACAGGAACTGTAACCAGTTATCAATGGACACGATGTGTAACCATCATACTGAAACCGTACAATACATATCATAATATAACATCAATAATGTAACATTCAAATCAGTTTATTTTCATTCTATACTCCATTGCCATACATGCACATCAAAAAATGTGTAATGTAAATATTGGTGATAAAAACCTTTATATAAACTTAGGCAATGCACTTTATTTCAACTATGCGTAAATTAATGATTTTCCTAGGTACCAATCAATAGTCCCGTTTTGTACCCTAAAGAGAAGAAAGGTGGGGAGGTCGCCATCTTTATCTGATACAGAACCGGAAGTGGTTAACGTGAAATCAAGTACGTATGTTTCTAACTTGTAAATTCACAAACTATGAAATGATGATAATATAATACAATGATACTAACCTTCCCATTAGGTGTCTCGCCATTCATAACTTGCTTAATACTACGAAACAAGATTTGGTTCTGTCCAGCTGAAAAGAAAAAGCTTAAGTTTTCATGTAACCAGATTAAGTCAACCTGTGTTGAACAGTCAGTCAATAGAATTAAGCAGGTGTACTTTTAATATAGGTATATTTCACATTAAATTAGATGGCTTAGCAATTTTGTTTGCAAGCAAATTAAGTGAAAATTAGGTACACACAAAAATATCCCATTATAAGGTTATGTGAGACATATTTCAGATATTGACTACATTTACGTGATATTGTCTACATTTATCAGATATTGCCTACATGTACCAGATAGAGGCCTACATTTATCAGACAGTGTCTACATTTAACAACAATACTATATGTGCCCACCAATGGCTGCAGCAGTTTTAGCTGTAGGAACATTTGTACAATCACCCAGACCAAATATGTTTGGGTAGGTTTTATGTTGTAATGTCTCTTTATTCACGTCTAAAAACCCGGAAGCATCAACGATTGGTGAAGTAGAGTTCTTCATCACATCAGGTGCTGACATGGGTGGTGCTACATGTAGAAAGTCATACTGAAATATAAAAAGAAATAAGCAGTGCTACGTGTAGAAAGTCATAATGAAATGTAAAGTAATTATATCAACATTATGGTCATGAAATATAGTTGAGTAAGTAAGTTAAACTTGTATTACGCAGCCAGTCAAAGGATAATACATATGTGACATTATAAAATAGGTGAGTGTAAGCTACAGATAGAGGCATGAAACGACAGGCAACGAGTCAATATGATTTACTGCTTAAGACCTGGGTTGAGAGCAGATGGCTATCTGAATCTTCAAACAAAACCTTTCATTGTCATCAGTCTGCCGGCCAAACTCGATGATACTTATGTTTATTAATGTTATCGATGTTTGCTATCACAAGAGGGATAACTCAAGCCATAACTCAATATATTTCAGGGGTGAAGAACTTACATTATATTTCTCTGTCTCCCCTTGTTCACTGTCCAATAATTGAAACGTTGCTGTCTTTGTAGCAGGATCAACAGCTATCAAGTTTCTCTTGAAATTTAGTTTGATACCCCTGAAAACAGGCAATGACATTAATTAATGAACATTTAGGGAAATGTTGCACAAACACATATAAACCAGTTTCCCATTACAGTATAGATAAAAGTAGATTCTACAATACTTAAATACATTTTCTAACTATACATGTATATAATATATATACACTATACTAGACAAAGATCCATGTTTGTTGTTTAAATTACATTTTGTATTTGTTTCGAAGGGGTTTAGTTATCAGTTTTTGCTATCTTTAAGATAAAGGAGTGTTGGTCTTTCTCCATGTTAACCCCCCTCAAACCGTTTCTGACCCACCAGTAACCTCTCTAGAACCAAACACATACAGAGGTTGTTTACCAGGAGAAGTCAAAAGTGAGGTAAGTTCTTATTTCTCAAACAAAATGAAAATGTTGCTCAAAAGAGGTTTATGCTCAAAAGGAAGGCTCTGATAGGTTGCACTGTATTTGAAAAAGGGTCAGAGCTGTTAAGGGGTTACTGATGTGGTGTGATAATTCATACAGGTCATTTCTTCAACCTTTTGGATGGATTGTACCAAGTGGTCTAAGGTGTTTGTTTTTGATCGGTCAATGATGTGTTTCGGTATAGGATCCAATTCCACTGTAGGTGCTAATATAAGTAATCATAAAATATGTTAACATTGAACTTACTTCCTGTCAACAACTTTGAGCAGACGTTCAGCATATTTCTTCACTCCAAATATTACACCGAGTGATGTGTTGTATAATATATCAGTTTGATCACGAACTCCTTGCTGAAAGTCAATCAGAATGTTATAGACTGAGAAGCAGCACAAATTCTCTTTATTCAAACAGGTTTTCATTAAGACTGTCTCCTTCATTTTGATATAGTATACAGTTTGGAATAGTACAAAGGCAACTAAACAAATACAATTTAAGGAGATACATGACAATAGAGGGTTATATGAAAAGTGTTAAGGAATTCAATTGGCCTTCAAGAAGAGGTGATAGAAGCAGACGACCGACCTATAAGCCTATCTTTCTCAAATATTCCTCTGCTATATGATACACGTAAATGAATTAAATTATGGTTGAAAGAAGAATTGATAGCAGCAAACAACTGCCTTACCTTTCTCCAATATTCCTCAGCCAGGTACATGATCTTCTGTGGAGCACCTGCACATTTAATTGGTGTATTAGGGAAGGTAAATATGGCTTGTCCCCCTTTAAAGTTCTGTAATGCTGGGTATGTCTTCGTTACATACTCTCGTCTGTAGTTGCTACATACTGTCGGATCATTTTTTAAAGCATCAACTAGACCTTCAACCTATAAATATGAGAGTATATTATATGTAATCTATACAGTGTACAAATATGTGTCATCATAATCGTAAACATATATTATTAGTGTAACTATATGATATCGTAAACATGTACTTTTAAACGGTCTATATGTACTTTTCGTGTCACAATTTGTTACAAAACGGTCTATGTGTACTTTTTCGTGTCATAATTTGTTTAAAAACGGTCTATACATATGTACTTTTTGTGTCATAATTTGTTTAAAAACGGTCTATATGTACTTTCCGTGTCATAATTGTTTAAAAACGGTCTATATGTACTTTTTGTGTCACTATTTGGTTAATCTCTTGCTATAAATTAATAAATGCGCTTTGGTGCCATAGATTTAACATGTTTCTTTTGGCACCAAAATTTTGTTTAAAAAAGTATTCATTCTACATGTACGTTGGATGTCTGACATAAAAGATCAGCCTTAACTTCATTCATAGTGTTGCCTCTTTAAATTTTAATACAGTTCTTACAGTAAAGTTCCATTAAAAAGCAATGTTTTATCAAACAAATAATAGTGCAATTAAACTGTACTCTATAGACCTTTCCATGCCTATAATTCATCTCCAAGTGTACATGTCTTGGTACATTTACTCGATGTCCATACATTAAACAAGTTGATGATCAATAATGTTTAAATAACCAGTATGGAACTTGGGTATATAAAGTATGGTATAGGCGGCAGGCCTAATTTGATTTCAAGATGCTGTTTGTATCCATGGAGTAAAGGGTTTAATGTTTTATAACAATTAACTAAGCTGACCACAAGAAAACGTAAGAATGAGGGAGACATGACAAATAGAAGTGTTTACCAACCTTATCTAAGTTGATCTGTATACCAAGTCCGACAACCAGGTAATCATAACTCAGCTAAAATCAGACAATCATCAATATCATATACCATATACTAAGTACAGCCACGCATGTATAGCTCTATGGTACAGCACTTCATATATCCATTAGAAATGAAGTTAAATGTTGTTAAGTCACACATTGCCACACATCAACGCAACATGATTGTAGTGCGTAAATCTAGATTATAGATCGAAAATGAGTATTGAGCCTTGACTGCACTTTTAGGTATAGACTCTAGTACTATATACTATAAATATTATACCAATACAATTACCGACCAGAGGCTAGATTTTATCTATATACAGATACATTATGCTTGTGTTTATTTCAGCATTGGTTCGATTTATTTGCCAGTCAGCTTTCTGCAGGCTGAAATATGACAGGCATATAATTAAGTACCTGCACCCAGTTTAGAGCCTTGATCGCCTGATTAGACAGCAAGCACACTAACCACTGAGCTACGGGTGGACCGGGATGTCGTAACGTTTTATCTTAAATATTTTTTTCAAGGTCAAGACTTATATATTCTGAAAGTAGAGAGTCAGACCATTTCATAATTCCATTTCTTGATTGTTGGTAACTTCGCGTTTTTTGTATATTTACTGTTGTTCCTGTTGTTTTTGTCAAAAATTGCGACCAAACGTTATTGATAAATCGTCATTTTGGAATGGTTAATCATTAAAAATCAAACATATACCTATGTCCTTCTATAGTCAGTTACTTAAACTTCACGAAAAAGTTAAAGAGGTATCTGTGATTTTTTTCTATTATTCGATACAGGCCTGTATTTTACCAGCCATTTTCTACGCATTTGACCATCAATCAGTTAGTGCTAATAAAACATGCGTTATGAATTCCGATCAAATTATATATATTTTGATAAATTATTACATTTTAGACATATAAAACGCTTTTTGGCTGGATATATCCATGTAAATGGTATTGACAGGGTACTTTAATACTGCATACGTAATGCTAAAATTGGTTATAAACGGACAAAACACACACATCAGCTATACATGTATACTGTCTGAAAAGATTTGCAAGACACCTGTACTCTTTTATTTAGTTTCTTTTTGTTTTGTTGAAATAATTTTATCTTTTGCAGTGATATTCATTCCATATGCCATCATTATGTTGTAATTTACGTTACACAAAAGTACCCATACATGACAACGGTATTGTGTTGCTTTCTCATTTTAATATACACACATTTATTTAAAAGGGATATGTGAATGACATTTCAACAAACCACAATTAATATTTATTCAATTTTCTAAAGTTACATTCTTGTAGAGCGTATAAGAAACACCACTCAAAATAAGAAAACGTCACACATTCTCAAAATGGTGTAATCGAAAAAACTGATAATTAGATTCATAATAAACGTCCATAGGGCACAAAAGTCGACCCTCTCTGTGTACATGTTTCAATTATTGGCACATCATAAAGCCTAAGCATTTTCTATGCCGTTTTTTACCTCTGTTTTCACCAGTGTAATTTACGTTACAATATTATAAGTATCATACTAATAAACATAAAGGACACAAGAAAGAAGTTCAATATTTATTTTTTTTACTAAAAACAACATATCTTTTCATATCAACTCTGCGAAAATATGATACCCGTATGTATATTATTACATGCACGTTTGTTTACCCTCTATTTTACATACATGTATCTAATATTGTATGTGAATTTGTAGTACAAAAGTATGTGACTATTCGATGTTATATTTACTAATTTGACCTGGAACCAATGGCACTACTTGATAATATAGAAAAGTATGTAAACATAACCTGGCTAAAAATAAATATGTCAGTTCATGATTTGTACGGAAGGTTTCATCACGTAAATTACACAATAAACTAATATTTCGATACAACGGTACATTTGTACAATGCTACAAGTTCTGTTAATAAGCGATGCTTATCTGAACCTACGAATTTGGTAAAAACATACTAAATAAATACAATCAATGTATAGATTGTTTCTAGCGACATATTTAGGAGCAGAATGAAATATGGTCATGTGGAATACTAATGTACAAACTAGCATAAACACTAAACTTGTACCAAACAGGTACACATTAAATATATATGAAATGTCTAAAAACGATTTCTCTTTAATACATCTTTGAGAGCGGTGGATAGTTGGATACATGCTTTGGTTTCACATGATATACTCCACCAAAGTGTATATTGGTACCTGCTACGGCAGTTTATGTTCCTGGCCGCCGCAGATCGGAGTTGGCTGCATCACCCATAGGAGAGATAAAAGACTCCACAGGGAGACGCGAATGCAGCCGTTCTGTAACATGTAAGGTATATTTTACGTGACACTGTTTTGTGGATGTGATAGCTAAGTCCAGACTTGTATAACTAAACTAGGATGTTTACAAATATTTCCTAATGATAAGTGCACACATTGTACAGCAAAACATGCACAGGTCATTTATAAGTCCGTCTATTTCAACAAACATGATCATTGACATATGGAGCATACTTTATTTTATTCTTGACAGAAATTGGTAAATTGTCAATCATTGACATATGTGGCATACTTTATATTTATTCCTAAAAGACATTGGTGTTAATCAATTATTATTCTATTTTTATGCATATAATGGATGTATATGGCTCTGTCAGTACGATCTCATTCGTCACGTAAAATACAATTTATTGTCACGCAAAATTTCAGTTAAATACTTAATTGTATTTGGATTTCCTTATTGACATACTTTTGCTTTTTTATTGGGGATTTACATCACAATTTTAGAATATAATACTAGTATGTGTATAATTTACTTGTTAAACAAGCAATATTAAAACTTTGATGTGGTGAGAGTAAAAAAGTATAAACTTACATGTCCGTGCAGTTACATAAACTGTAACAAATTACTGCATATAGTGATTTCGGTGAGAGGTAATGCTATCTGTATCATTTTTTAATATATACTAGTTGATGACCTTTCATTACTTGGAATATTAGTGTATATCATGACAGCAATTCCATGCATAATGTATAATTTTCGTAATGTAGAATACAAAATTTAAATGTCAACTTTTTTCGATTCTTCCACATTGACTCAAATTTGAGAATGTGTGAAATTCTCTTATTATGGGTGGCGGCTCTGAGACACTATACAAGAATTAAATTAAGAAAATTGAGTACATATCGATTGTAGTTTGTTGAACTATCGCACACATATCTCTTTTTAAATAAAAGTGTGTACATTCAAACGTGCATGCAACACAATACAGTTGTTGTGTATACACTTATGTAACGTAAATTACAACATAATGATGGCATACGGATTGAATTTTACTGCAAAAGATAAAAGTTTTTACACAAAACAAAAAGCAAATAAATATAAATGTACTGGTGTCTTGCAAATCTTTTCAGACAATATACATGATTGTATAGTCTTTGTGTGTGTTTTGTCCCTTTATAGCCAATTTTAGCATTACGTATGCAGAATTAAATTACCCTATCAATGCCATTTACATGGATATATCCAGTAAAAAGTGTTTGATACGTTTAAATATAATAATTTATCAAAATATATAAAAATTGATCGAAATTTATAATGCATGTTTTGTTAGCACTTACTGATTGGTGGTCAAATGCGTAGAAAATGGCTGGTAACGTAAAATACAGGCCCGTATTGAATAACAGTAAAAAATCACAGATACCTCTTTAACTTTTTCGTGAAGTTTAAGTAACTGATTTTAGAAGTACATAGTTATATGTTTGATTTTTAATGATTAACCATTCCAAAAATGACGGTTTACCAATAAGGTTGGCTCGGGATTTTTGACAAAAACAACAGAAACAACAGTAAATATACAGAAAACGCGAAGTTACCAACAATCAAGAAATGGTATTATGAAATGCCCTGACTCTCTTCTTTCAGAATATATAAGTCTTGATCTTGAAAAAAATATTTCAGATAAAACGTTACAACATACGGGACTAGGAGGCACAATCATTCATTTTATCTCTGTCAGATTGACCAATTAATTCAAGGAAAGAGACAGTTGTGTAATACGACGGGGATACAAGAGAATTAGACAGACGATTCTTCCTGACCGTTGGGAATTTGACAACCTTATCGACTCATAGTCCTGCTTCCAACACCAGGGGAATACTATGTGATTACGTACCCCGACCTCGGGGATTTAGACAGTAAGTATTGTCTCCAGGGTCATGAGGTAGGGGATTTAAAAAACATTATAAAGACATAAAAATGAAAACATCTAAAATTCCCCTCGAGTTTCATATTACCTTCTCTCCGTTTGCCAACGAGACAGTATTTTTCTCTGGATCAAATTCTGATATTTTTGTTTTATGATGAACACACGATTTTGGAAGAACGTTTTCCATAGGCATAGATGATTGTTCCACGGTCTTTATACCTGCACCAACCAACGTCCACATTGGCTGGTAGTAATGATACTGAAACAAATAAACAAAGCTGCTGAGCTTTTACTTTGTATAATGGATACTTTTTAGAACTATTAATGTATGATGTGAAAAAGCTTTCAAACACATCATTGAAGCAATCACGAGGCAATATAACATAACAGATGACCTAATTCTGATTGATTGCCATGAATTTATCACTGCAAGTTTTGTGTTGATTCATCACTCCTAGATACCATGGTGTTTCAACATTCAGCAGTTATTGGCCAATACACTCAACCGCTTTAAAAACGCACCACTATTTAAAATAATCAAATTTTGTTGAAATACATTTTTTGCTAAAATTGATAGTTTAAAGGGTTTGTTCAGTTCATAAGCTTGACCTTATTAAAAAAATAATTTTGTTTTCATTCGGAATACCCCGCCCAGAGAACTTTTTTGATTTTGCATGTTTTGCGCGTGCAGCTTGATCGCGTCGACCTGTGTTGTCGATATTACTTTTAAACTGTACGCTGTTGGTTTACACATTGAAAAAACAACATGAATAATATTTGCTAATGGTATTTTTATGCTGCGAATATCTCGAATATTTGATATCGATGATTGTGCCTTCGCTTCCAATTGAAAAGAGCCTCGGTGCCTTAGCATGGCGGTTCAGCTGCCACCAAACAATACATGTGGGCTAAGAACATCGATTCCTAGCGAGTGGCAAAATCAAAGACCGACCTGGATGAAACCAGCTAAAGGTATTGAGCCCGAGCTAGGAGAAAACATGACACAGGTTGTGTCACTGTATTTGGTTCCGCATGGCTGCACACAGTGTTAAAATAACGCCGGGTGTCAATCAACAAGCCAAAGGTACATTATTGCATTTTCTTAATTATTTCTTTCATAATTGCCAGTAAAAAAGAAAATTGTTTTAGTACATTTTTTAATTAGTTTTCTTCAGTTTAGAGCCTGAAGTCCCAACTTTTTGTCTTCAAGCTCCTTAATAATTTGAGGTGCCATAGAAGCACCACGGGATATGTCCTGACAGTCTGATGCTCATAACCAAGAATTCAAGTTTGAATAAGGCTTGAATACATCTTAGGTTCACATAATGCGCATATCTGAACCGCATTCGGTCGTATGGTATTAGCCAGACAGCCAAAGCCAAATAACATTTATAATTCAAGTCAAGCTTTGCTTGAATTGTGGGAAACATCACGTCGAACTTAATTCTATCCTATTACGTAATGAAAATTATGCTTTAGGAGGAGATACCACGTGCATGCATCAATGTATCGGGCTCTTATACTTGCTTTTGAAATTGTGACTTTCACTTTCATGGGTCTCAGTGTTATCTTTATCATAATTCATTTCACAGTCGTAATAAAGACATGGAAATCACACACATTGTTGAATATAGACTGAAGATTATAAATCCGAAAATAAATAACCATAAATTGACGTTTTCATCACTAAAACCGATATTTCATATGTGGTGCGTTTTTAAAGCGGTTGAGTGTATGATATTATCCCTGTGGTAAGTAAACTATCACTTACTGGTAGTTATTCACATAATTCTAGTTTACTAAATAAGAACCATAATTTACCAATACATTAAAACATAATTATACAGACAGCTTTAGTTTAAACAGTCTAGTAATTGTACATCAAACATATGGAATCAAAGTAACAAAGTGTTTAGGGCAGGTGTACTTCGATTTTCTAATATGAAATATGTTATCCACTTGTATAAACTACAGTCAGACCTGTGGCATATGTAACCTCAATTATACAACCACCTGTCTTTCACAGCCAATATGTGTCATTCCAAATTAGTTGTATAGTAAATACAGATAAATTATAACAGTAACCTGTTTTAAGAAGCTATATTTGAAGCTACCCTGACAGGCTGGTTCAAAGCACATTTGACAATAGTCCAAGCACTTTGACGATGATCATTCCATTTCTAAAGATCGACATCAGTATCAATTAAAGATCATTTAGTTATGGTATCCAGAACTAGATCTAATGTGACAGTGATTATGAATGGATTACTGTATAAATTATATGTACAGTACAACCTCTGTTAAACAGCACTCTTTTGGAGCTCCAAACATTGGCCATTGTTCAAAGGTTGTTGCTCCACAAAGGTTCAGAATTGTAAATACCAGCTTATGGAAAATTTAAAGGTGTTGATCTACAAAAGGTATCAAAAGGTTGTACCGAATAAAGTATGTGAATAAATCAATTGCATGTCATTAAATAGGTTTATGTGTCATAAATAACAATATTGATGTGTTCAGTAGCCTCACTAGCTCCAACCCTGAACTACAATGTAGTTCATACTATACTGAGATAACACTCGGGGTCATTTGTTGACAAAATAAACGCAGGTCAAATTATGGATCACCACTTCAACTTTAAAATGTACCTTACATATAATTACACGTCTAGCTCAAGGATGAATCAAATACTCAAATGTAATCTTAGGCCTGTACTTGTTATCCTTCTAATCATTTTGAGACAGGCAATACGCGTCTTTAAAGGTTCTTTATTCTATGCCGCCCAGGAGGCGGCATAGAGTATGAAAGGGTGCAAGCAGATGTCCCAGGAGGATACAAGATTTGATTGGTTATAACGCTGTTGGACTCGCCCGTCAGGGGTAAAATAGGATGATAAATGTTCGGTAGGTACTAAAGTCCAAGTCCCAGGAGGATACAAGATTTGATTGGTTATAACGCTGTTGGACTCGCCCGTCAGGGGTAAAATAGGATGATAAATGTTCGGTAGGTACTAAAGTCCAAATCAGTTCGGAACGGGTGTTTATATAACGGCTACATATGTTGCAATTTGCGGGTCTTAGCAGGGGCTATTAAAAAGTAAAAAAAAACTATTTACGCGGAGCGGCGATTTTTCCTTTCGAACT
Source organism: Spisula subtruncata (assembly GCA_963678985.1). Classification (NCBI taxonomy): domain Eukaryota; kingdom Metazoa; phylum Mollusca; class Bivalvia; order Venerida; family Mactridae; genus Spisula; species Spisula subtruncata. The sequence continues at coordinate 27,141,010 of OY787661.1, forward strand.
TTTATGGAACATGTTAAATACTTTCATGTCTGTCAGATATTTTTTAGTTATGATTTTCGATTTTTTCCAGTTCTTAGGTTTTGTCTTAATCTAAATTTGATAAATGCAAGTGTTTTTTTAATCTCTATGTTTCTTTATTTATGTATGTCAGAATAGTTTGTTTTGCCAAAATTTAAACGGGTAAATATAGCTTGCCAACATTGAACTGACACTTCTTATTTACAAAATATTCATATGCGCTCCTATACTGCTGCCAAATGGAACTAGTTCTATGCATATTTTAAACTATGTTGAACGTATTAATTCGCAATAAATTTACTTATCAAGCTCACAAACCACGAAATAACAATGTCCTTTAGTGTCAGTTTCACGTTGTCAGGCTATACCACGTTATTGGAATACACTTTGTTATTTTATGAAACATGCTAAATGCCATCTGTGAAGCATTAATCAATATTATAATGGTGCTCATATTTCTAAAACATGTTATGTTCATTTGAATAAATATTTCAATAGAAAATAGAATGTTTTCATGTTTTCTATTCTTTCCTGGTGTTTCACTGCCTTCAAGTTTTTAACCAGGTTTTCCAAAGGAAAACTCTGGTTATTAGATTGCTGAATGTCGGCGGGCCTTAACAATTTCTTCTGTGCACAACTCCTCCTACATTTCTTCATAGATTTCAACCAAACTTTCAGAGAATGATTGTCATCATGTGACCTGGTGCATATTATCAGGGTTTTATGATTCAACCAATTTTGACGGAGTTATGGCCCTTGAAACAGAAAAAATTGGCCGCTTTCCTTATGTCGCACGGTACTCAAAGTACACGACATAGAGTCATGAAACCTTCACAGAAATGGTCAGGATGTTTTCTCTACACCTGGGGTTTCACTCCCCTTTCAGTTTAGTACATCCAGAGTTATTAGCCATTGAAATGGTGTAAAATAGCCATTTTTGACTTGTTTCACATGCTACTCAAAAAGTATTTGACCTAGGATCATGAAACCTTTATAGAAATGTTTGACAGCATGTACTCTAGTGCACCTGGGGTTTCACTCCCCTTTCAATTTAGTACAACCAGAGTTATTGCCCTTGAATTAGTGAAAAATACCCATTTTCAGCAATCTTAAGTTTTTGCAGCGTACACTCAACACATGAGAATAACTTCCCTTGTGCATCACACATCACGCCGGAATTTTAGTTTGTTTACAAGTTTCTACCAATACCTTTTACTAAATAAAAAGATTTACTTAAAAAGAACTAGCGGCATCTTTGATGCCCAGCATCAACATTTCACTTGTAACTTATAACATGTGGAGTAAGAAACGGAAGAGAACTGTGTATTTAAATAATTATGTGCTAAAATCTAAACTCTAAATTATATATAATGCATCAACACATCGTTGGTCCGCATTATGTACTAAAATAGATTCTAACTCTAGCGAGAATCTGATTATGAAGATACAAAATGCATATCAAAATACATATATGTATACAATTTACAAAATAAACAGTATCGTACGTATATGTAGCTATCATAAATCAAAATGATATTTACATCAGCTGGTTCAATAACTGCAACATTTCCTTGTCCAAATTGTTTACAAGCTCGTGAAGCAACAGAACAACCTCCGGATCCACCACCGGCCACAACAACTTTGTAATGTTTCACATCTTTAGACGAACTACTATAACTGCGCGCGAAATGCACGAGTACTCGGCGAGATGCACGAGAGCACATTTTCGTATTGCAATTAAAACCAATTAAGTAGATCTTGTTAAATAATTTCAAATTAGAATATCCTTCACAAGTTGTTAGAATGCTCTCTACTGCCATAACTATATACACCGTAAGCTTGAAATACACTATACTGTACTGTAAGTTAGATACACGATCACGTCTATTTAACAGTTCAAGGTCGCGCAGTATGATAGAGTCACGATCGTAGCCGTTCATTCACGTATACCACTACATACACAATGTATACTGAACACAAAAAGTTTAGTCATAATTTTCAAGTTGGGTTTAAATAGCTGAATTTTACTAAAACAGTCAAATATTTAGTATAACATGAGAACTGATCATATACGTGGGAATTTTGCATTTACACAGTATGTGTCACGTGTTTTCAGCCAAAACGTCACATTTGACGTGCATGTCACGTGCATGTTGTGGCAGCTACAGTAACAATATTGGGTGTGTTTTGCATAACTTTAAGTGCCTGGGCAGATTTAAAAAGTCAACAGAAAGAACAGCCAAATTTCAATATGGCTCGTCGCCGCAGTATGACGTAGAATAATTAGTAGCGCCTATAAACAACGTCGTGCAGTATTTTGACGTATATAGCCACACAGTTCGTCATGCACTGGTCCGGTACTGGCAGAATTACAGGGCATGTGCTAGACTTCGATCAACATGACCGAAGAAAACGAGACAACGCGTCAATATTCTTTTAGTGACGTCATTCTGACGTAATTCTTTAAAAATCAAATTTTGGCTCGTACGTCGTTCTAGAAATGTCAATTGACACCGTTGTCATTGGTTAGTAGTCAGTTTGATATCCCGAGTCCGGCGGTGTATCGCTTTTGTGCGGAGTAATGATGAGCGACGAAGGAAACAATAGGGATTGAGAAGCTTCTGAATTTTGGTTTTGACACCCTATGTGTTAAATGGTGTTATCAGGTGACAAAACGTGTTTTGTTGCGATCTTTATTTAAGGGTAGAAATGATAGAAATGAGTAATGGTTGAGATGAAATGGTATTTTATAACTTGCATCCATTTACTTAAATTAAAACAGCTAACACATTCCTACTGACTAAACTTTTTGTACCAAGTATACATTTGTTTTTGTACTTATATCGACTTTGTGATTTTTTGTCAAGTAATTTAATAAGCACACACATAGATCTACTATAAACCCTTTACAATGTTACATTAATATTGTAAATGCTTTATAGATAAACCATGTTTTTTGAGCCGTGACGGAATCTCACATTTTTCGGTCATGGTATGTGAATATACCTGGTTATGCGCCTGCCATTGGACCATGTATGGAACGCCTTAAATGTCTTACATCAACAAACAGTTCGATATAATGTCAATATCGCTGAACATAAACGCATGCGACCACTATATAATGGCAAAAGCTGTATATATAAATATAAAAAATGTTTATCTACATATAAAAAGCTATGCCTTAATAAATTGATGTTTTATCTTTATATAAGGAAGTTATGCCTTTGTATATAAACGTTTTATCTACATGTAAAGAAGTTATATCTTTATTTATTTAAACACCTATCAATTATAAGCCCTATAGCACATCATTGACCTAGTCTTATAAAAGCCATGCTTCCACTATATCAGGGCAAAAAATCTAGATTCTATATCAGTTATCGGCCCGGGATGGAAAAATCTGAAATATTTTTTTTTTCATTATTTTTCGCAGTCTTTTATGTCGGTCTAGTTTGATGTGCTAGCGTAACATGGAAAGAAAATTTTAAAATAATTGGTACTTACTTAAATTTAATAAATTGTCAATAAATGGGTTATTTGATATTAACCCCGTCATTTGTCCTCGGGACAGACATATTGTCCCTCGACCTATAGCGGCCTCAGGTCAATACGACTGCCCTCGAACAAATAACAGGGCTCATATCAAATCACCCATTCATTAACATACAGTATTAAGGTTTTGTCATTATATATTCATCTGTTATACTTATAGATAGAGATTTTGCCATTATATAGTGGTCGCATGCATTTATGTTCAGCGATATTGACATAATATTGAACTGTTTGCTAATATAAGACAGTTAAGGCGTTCCATAGTCATGTATTGGTAACTCTCATTGATCACATAATAACTATATTGCTTAAGGTGATTCACCGGTGTAGGAATTTTCTGTACAACGTATATAAAACCTGTTATGTTTATAAAGAAGATATTTACGACAATCATTCTGGAAACTCTCAACAGTTTTGCTCGGCTAGTTTTTGAGAGATTCTTGGATTTTTGGGACAACCCCTAAAAACTTTAATTGATTTCAGAAATGCTGAACACAGAGGAGGTAACAAAATAATCAGCGTTTTGCATCCGTTGCATTCAGATTTCGCGATTATTCTAGTGCTCTATTTTCAAAAAATAGTGCATAATATAAGGTGCTTACAGTTTTAATTCGTGTTCTTCTGCATGTATTAGTTTATATTCTTCAGGAATAAATGCAAAAAAAGTTCTCTGAAATGCTCGGGATACTGTTTCAAACTAATGAGTAATTTTGATATGGACGCATAGAACTACGTTTTAAATGCGTTGTAACTAAGTCGCTAGATTGGGTGTTTAATATCATTTGGAATAAATCATTCGTAGGGATTGACCTAAGGGTGTTTTTCTGTATTTTCATTAAAACTATATATATTATCGTAATAACTATTCAGTACAATCGCGATTTTAAGACATCGGAGGATGCTGAAAAATCAATTTTAAGCATTTTCAAAGACGTCTTTGGCATTTTGTATTATTTGATCTCAGTTGTCAGACGCTCACAATACACCTAAGTCACTGTGATTTTTAAACTTCTGCCAACCTTAAAAGTGGGGAAACACCTTAAGTATTAATTTAATGCATACCATGTACCTATACCCTTTGAGGGCAAATAAACCTCCCTGCATGAATTAGTCACGGCTCAAAAAACATGGTTTACCTATACTAGAGTCTATAATTATCAGTGTGGAGAATCACGTGATCAAATGAATAACGTTCGTACTCCAAATGATTGCTATTTTGTCTGCTAACGGTGAGTTTCATCGCATACTAGGTCATTGTATAATATATAGTGTTCCTACTGTTCATGAGACGTTCTTTAGGCTGTATAATATTGTCATATAAAGTGCAAGATTGCTATAATCAAGAAAAACTGACCGTTAGAGGACGAAATCGCTAATGGATTGTGTGCAAACGTTATTCGTTTCAAATCGTTTGATCGCGTGATTTTTCACACTGATTATCGATTGCTACAATATAATATTATATACATTAAGCACTGTGTTCAATCCAAAGGTAACTGTATCATTCGTAATAAATAAATGAAAAATACCTCCCAAAATGTTTTTTTTTGCGTTTTACTCTTTATCAGGGACGGGTCTTGGACGTATAAAAATAAACTTTCATACGTTCCTGTCTTTATCAATGATACAGTTACACGTGGTTCAGACTATTGGTTCAATCCACTTTAGCCTTAGTGTGCTTTTAGTACGTTTGATATCATATTGTTATTGTGGGGAGCGGTGGCCTAGAGGTAGGGCGCGCGCTTTGGAGTCGAGAGGTCCCGGGTTCGACCCCCCCCCCTCTGGACCACTGGTTAATTTCTCTGAGCAAGACCCACATCTCCACTCCACCATGGTGTAAAATGGTACCTGTGAGGGCAGTGTCTATTCCTGGGAGCCGCAGATCGATGTTGGCTGCCACGCCACAGGAGAGAAATAGTCTCCCCAGGGAGACACGAGTGTAGGTTTCCACATGTAGCCCAATGACCAGGGGAAGTTGAAATGTCAAAGGGTGCTTGAGCGGACTTACAGCTGAAAAGAGCTCTAAAAAATTGTCAACACACGGTATAACCGGATGCGTGGTCGGCCGAGTGATGCGTTACGGCCGAGGTAAAAACCGATGACGGATAAGTAGTGGGGTTATATTTCTTACCAGAACTTATCCATTTCAGCCTTTCTTTTGAATCTAGCGATTTGTGAATGACCACGAATGTTTAAATGTACTATTCACTCAGCCTCGCATGCTTTCTTTGCGGAATAAATCTGATAGAGCCTGTTTATACACGACAAGCAGAAAATAATACTCAATTCTCACATACATTGCCCGAAATTAAACAGTTTGCGCTAGTATTGAACTATTTAACCTCACAGATCTAACGAAAATTCATCTATGAACAATTCTGTAAAGTAACAACTCTGTCCGTGCCCTGAAACCAACGATTGACCCTTTGAAAGAGACCCTAGTATGCGCAAAAATGATGACGTTAACGGCCGAGGAGATTTTGTGATGATGACGTTTACGGCCGAGGACGAAAAATATGAATGCCGTTTACGGCCGAGGAAAAACTTAATAAAAACTGTCATTTTTCGCAGTTTCAATGGTTTTCTCAACAGTTAAGTACGGACTATTCGCCAGTGTACATTCCAATGAACATTTCTTTACCAGAAAATGTTGGATATGATTGCCTTACACTTATTTTATTCTAATATCTTCAATATAAAACGTCATTTTGGAGATCTATGTTATTTACAAGACATATTTTTGTTTATTTGAAAGTAAATACTAAGAGTGTGGATATGGCTATATGGAACTCAGACTAGCTATATGGAACGCCACAGCTGTCTTAAGATAAGCAGAACTGTTGTATTATGTTATTCTACCGTGACATAAAAAAAACATCATGTCCATTTGTCATAATATGACAACGTTTTGTCATTAAATGATGTCCGTTTGCCATAACATGATTATCATTTGATGTGCATTTGTCATTATATGATGAACATGTATCATTATTATGATGCCCGTTTGTCATATGATGTAATTTGTTCTTATGTGATGCACTTTTTTTATAAAATAATTCATTACAAAGGTATTCGAATTTCCTATATATCGTGGGTTCAAACCCCACTGGAGCCGATATTTTTTAATTAGATTTTTAGTTTTAAGACATGTTTTGGCTTCAACCTTGCCATCATAGCGTAATTTGGGGAAAAATATTTTTTTGAAAAACTATCTTTTAGATTATTGGAATTTACACGTGAGAAATCGAGAATAACTTTAGCCCCGTTCTCACTGTCCCGGTGCACGTCCCGATACCGCCGGCGAGAGCACAGGGAGAATTAGACCGATATATATATATATATATAACACATCTTCACAATGTGCGGCAATAAATCGACTCCTGGTTCCATTGAATATACTTTGGTTCGGTTCCGACACCCGCGATATACTTAGTGATTACCTGTACAGACTCCGGAGATTTAGACTGTCAGCTCTGGCTGAAGGGCGGGGATTTAGACATCAAACAATCGTGCGTTAACAGCAAAAGCGGTCATAGACCTACGACATGGCCACTGTTAACAACAGAAGCAGTCCTAGATCTACGACAGAAGCGGTCCTAGCCCGTAATAGGAAGAGTCGATGGCGGTATTTCAAAGATTTCCTTCTGTATACCCATTAAGATATATACGGGGTTAAAAAAAGTTTACCATCAGTTCAGAACGAACATTTTCTTTCCCTACTCCAAGCATAAAAACATACCGCCAAAACAAATAAAGGAAAATACGAACATTAAAATAATGCATCAGTCAGTTGCATCCACGGTCTCGACCCTTTGGTATGGATGTGGAACTTTACTTTCGGGTTTTCAAAACCACCGCAATCCCCCCACCCTGCAGGGGATAGCTGATGGTAAAATCTACAGTATTCCCCGACCTCTGACAGCTAAACATTGTCCCCGGGATATTGGGTCGGACATTTAAGCTTCCACATTTCTACGGCGAGGAAAGATGGAAGGCAAGACATGACTTTTCCGTCTATCCACTGCCCATCCCCGGGGACGTGGGGCGTGGTTGCAACTGACTGGTGCACAACTCTGTGAAATATGATAAATACAAGAATGTGTGCAAGACACGTCCCGGTGAAGACAGTGAGCACAACGGTATTGACCAGTTCAGTAGAGTGTCATTTTCTGTATGCTGACTGACGTTCTTCGTTGAGATCATGTAGACTGTCAGATGCTTTTTCAAACAAACAAATACTTGTCTTGTAAAGTCATGGATCTCTAAAATGACGTTTTATATCAAATATATACGAATAAAATAAGTGTAAGGCAATCATCTCCAACATTTTCTGGTAAAGAAATGTTCATTGGAATGTACACTGGCGAATATTCCATACTTTACCGCTGAGAAAACCATTGAAACTGCGAAAAATGACAGTTTTTAGTAAGTATTTCCTCGGCCGTAAACGTCATTCATATTTTTCGTCCTCGGCCGTAAACGTCATCATCACAAAATCTCCTCGGCCGTTAACGTCATCATTTTTGCGCATACTAGGGTCTCTTTCAAAGGGTCAATCGTTGGTTTCAGGGCGCGGACTGAGTTGTAACTTTACAGAATTGTTCATAGATGAATTTTCGTTAGATCTGTGAGGTTAAATAGTTCAATACTAGCGCAAACTGTTTAATTTCGGGCAATTTATGTGAGAATTGAGCATTATTTTCTGCTTGTCGTGTATAAACAGGCTCTATCAGATTTATTCCGCAAAGATAGCATGCGAGGCTGAGTGAGTAGTGCATTTAAACATTCGTGGTCATTCACAAATCGCTAGATTCAAAAGAAAGGTCGAAATGGATAAGTTCTGGTAAGAAATATAACCCCACTACTTATCCGTCATCGGTTTTTACCTCGGCCGTAACGCATCACTCGGCCGACCACGCATCCGGTTATACCGTGTGGTCAATCCAGTGTATTTCTAAAAAAAATACTTGATATTGCTTGTATGGGGGCAAAACTGGATAGTTATATTAATTTGGAATCTCCTACTCACGACCGTATCAGGCTGATACATATTTTAAATCAGCATCACGAAACTTGTCATGTTTACCAAACTGAAGTTTAAACATCTTGTTTTGCATAAGTAATGAGTCATTTTTGATATTGATTTTGTACTTTCGACCTTCATTATAAGACAGAAGTGTCGGATGATTCATACTTCCTCCCTTCGCTAGTATGTTTTAATTGAGTAAGAACCAAGTAATATCTAATAAAGTTAAAACTCTTCGATGCGCCGGTATCAAAAATAGCATTGTTACGTAGGCCTTGTGAGTTTAAGATCTCACAGGCGGTCTTCATATGACAGAAAGGATCATTCTGGTAAATTATAATCAAAGCAATAAGGCAATAGACATTAAAGGTATAAGAAGTTGTGATATGCTTAAGATTCAACATTAGCTTTGTCCCTGACGCCGTCACGCTTCAATAGCTCCCATGTATTCTGTATTCTGTATTCTGGTATCTTCCTCCGTTAGATTGCGGAGCACACCTCTTCTAAGGTTATTCAGTAATAATCTTCACTGTTGAATAAATCATATTAAAAATAGCATATTTAGCAATAACATTTTTACATAACAATATTAATATATGACATTTTACATATCATACAAACTTGTATATATGCAGAATGTGTTCTAACTATGTGTACAATATTTTGTTATACACTAATTTACCAAGAAAAACTATGAAATGCATGAGTTTGCATTTAATGATAATTTAATTAACACTACAATATCTCAACAGAGATATATAATTATACACATTATACCAACATGTATATACGCAAAAAGTATTCGAGTCTCGACTATGAACACAAATTTAAGTGTACTATAATCTATCAAGTAATACTATATAATGCGTATGCAGCTGCATTTACTGTTAATTTGATTAAAGACAAGAAGTCTCAAATGAAATATTTCATTATACATATTGTTACACGCTACCCACAGGATAGCTCTCAGCTCCAACTGTGCTCTCGCTTCAACCTCTTGTCCACTAGTAGATAACACGCTTGAACAGTATTTTGATGCAGCCAGACGGACAGACAGACGGACGGACAGATGGACGGACAAAGAATGTCACGGGTGACTCAGCAGCGAGGCGAAGTATTAATCAATGGGCAAAGAATAACTCTAATATAAACAAGCCAGATCATAAACACTTGATGACTTTTATTAAAGTAACATGAAGCTTTTAAAAACAATATTCCAATACTTCAATTAATGCAAATAAAACAGGTAGGTACCAATAAACATGAAAGGGCTGAGTAAGGTGTCGGTGGCTTTAAGTAAAAGGACAAATGTTCAAACAGGACTGACGCTATAAAGCTGACAGAAAAATTACAAGTAATTTTCTAGCTCAAAATAATCTAAATAAATAGGAATTCACTCTTTCAAATGCACTATTAAGGACAATAAAGATCAAAATTTACTTATTATTATCAGTAGAATATTTTACTGAAAGAATAGGGTATTTATTAAATAAAAAATGACAATATGCCTGACCTCTAGAAATAATGGCTGCTGAGTGAAGTTTCAAACAGTTACATCCCCTTATATACCCAAAAGTTCAAACACTCAAACACTGTTTGAAGTTTGAATCAAACAGATCAAAATATCAAACAAAGGGGCCCAATGTGGGTTTCAAACGCTTTCAAACGCCTCAAACAGAAAAATGAAATGAAAGTTCTAACAAGAAAAAAGTATTAACTTCACCTGATTAACCTTACATAAATACAATTAATAAGAATTGCTATGATATAAATCAACAATTATGCATTTATACCCTAATAAATAATTTACAAGTTAAAAAATAGATTCAAACACCCCCTTAAGGTAGCCTCAATCATAAAAGTAAATAAATTCTTAGAAGGAGAGTATGGTACGATCAATGATGTCATTGATGACGTCATCAAAGTACCATGTGACTGTGATGACATCACACCTAGTCACATGACCAGAACATTAAACAAAATGGCTGACAAAAGCATGTGGGTTGAAAATTGAAGGATTAAAATGCTAAAAAAATGGATTTAATTAGGAATTAAAAGGAGGTAAGCTATAGCATTACAAAGTTCATACATAGGAGTACTTGCTGAGACAAAAATTTAAGCCTAACAAGGAACTATAAAGGAATACAGTATGAAAACATGGAGTTAAACCAGTGGGTGGGGAAACCCTAAATATTACATTACCCCCTCCTAATCAAGGCAAAGTTCCGACTGCCTTACTTAACATAAAACAAGAGTAGAATAAAACATGACTTACAAAAATACCAAAAAAAATCCCAAAGCCTACACAAGATGAACAATTAAGCACAAACAGCTATCAATTAAAATCCAATTAGCAAATACAAAGTTCAATTAACTTGCAACAATATTACGACAGCTCAACAAAGTTTTAGCCTCTAAGGGCTAGTTCATTTAAAGTCATGATATGTCAATAAATTTCTACACGGTTCACCACCTCTCATTCCTCCTCCAACCGTCCCTTGCGTCAAACCTTCCTACAGCCCTCCTATCATTCCCTCGACATCTGCCTGTTCTTACGTCCCTCCACACACGCGCTTCTCTCTCATTGCTGCGAGTATCCTGGAGCCTCCAGCCATCATGGTCTGCCCCTACTCTACCCCGCTCCTGGTTCTCTGCCTTCATGTTTTCCTGATTCCCATCTTTTAGTTTGAAGTGATTCTCCCCTGGCTGCTTCTCTACACTCTTTTCGTGGCATACACACCTTTCTTTACTCCGCCTTATCTCCTTAATTTCTCGTTGCAACTCGTCTACTGTTCCTTGTAACTTGTTTATCAGCCCAGCGTTTGCTAATACCTGCTCTCCGACTATAACACCCGACTTCCTTATCATTTCTCCCAACATATCTGTAAATCTCGCGCGGTTCTTCCTCCTTCGCCTGTTTACGCGTGTTGTTCCTGAAGACGATGAGCTAGAACTGGAACTAGAACTCGATGACGAGGTCGAGGTGGATCTCTTCCTCTTGCGTAGCGGCAGCTTCTTGTTCTTACGCGGTTCTTCTCTCTCGCTGGCTTTCTCCTGTTCTCCGACTTCTGATTCCCCTCCTTCTTTTCCGTAGAGATTATCTTTTTCCTCCCGGTCCTTCAGATCTCCCTTCATGTCCGCTTGGTCCCCTTCTCCCTTTCGGTCTCCTCCATCCTCTTCTCCTGCTTCTTCCTCAAAGTCTAAGACCAACGAGTCCTCTTCCAGGACGAATTCTGTAGATCTTTCCTTTTCCTTAACAATTCTGAGGTCAAGAGGTGCTTCTACTAACGGTACAGCTACCAATACCTCCCCTTCACTCTCGTCACTTTCACTTTCTTCACCCTTTGACTTGCTATTTCCACTGTCGACGCGAAGGTCCAACGCTGTGACATTCCCTTCCCCTTCTGCCCTCTTCTCTCCTATGTTGGCTCTCTCAATCGCCCTCTCCATGATGCATGCTTTATTTAACGGTAACACCTTACGTGTCCACCATTCGCGACTGTCTTCCTTTGACAGAACCTCTATGTCCCGGTGATCTATCAACCAAGGGTTTGGACTTGTTTCTAAGTAGGTGGACGAGTCTGTAACTTTCAACTCCTCCATTACATATAGGTGTCTAGGATAGTTCGCTGCATGGTGTTCTAGACTTTTCCTAGAGTGGCAATGGAAAAGACATAATCGGCACCAGAACGGCTGTCTGTCATTTGGTACATGCCTCTTGTAAACATGATCCTCTATCCTTTTCTTTGTGTTAACAACCTCGTACTTGCCGTTCTTGACGCAGTGGATACACCTGTAGGCCCGGCCTCTGACGTAGGCAGAATTACTTGTAGACTTGTCCATCATACTGGAAAGAGACAATGAAATAACCAACCATGAATACCCTAGTATATAGTCCAGAAGAGGGGAGAGGTTACGCCACCGACACCATTTAGCATTACTACCCTTTCTTACCGACTTCTATCATGCTGGTAGCACAATGGCTTTGTCCTGAAGAGGTTCAGTCGCGGTCGTTCCGACGAAAAATAAATACGTAGAATCTGTCTGGCGTATTGACATAATTCGCTTTCTCAAGTACGGAATAGTTAACTGTAGATATGCCTGTCGCCGAAAATAATCGAACACCTGCTGTGTGTGTGTCGGAAAATAACGATAGCGTCCGTCATCAGATTTTTACTTTATTTTTTTTAAATGTTTATTTACGTATATTTATAATTCTACAAAGTTGCAAGCTCAACACATTTTTTTTTTTTTTTTTTTTACAAATAGCATATAACTGCACCTTGCACTTTAAACATCAATTCTTACACTAGGACTGGTTTCTTCAACAATTTAGAGGTGCTGGCCACCCACTTTGGAGGACTATTTCCTTCATAGCGTTTCAGCTTGTTGTGATGCACTACTCTTTCCTGTCCTTCATTATTCAACTGTAACACGAAATTCAATTCAGACCTTTTTTCTCTGATCACATACGGCCCCTCATAAGCCCTCTGTAGCTTGGGTGTTATCCCCACCTTTCGTGTTTCATGTAGGCACCATACAATGTCTCCCAATTGGTACTTGTGGAAACTCAACTTCGAATCATAGATGTCCTTACTACGCTTTGCGTTTACTTCTAGATGCTTTCTTGCCACTTCATGTGCGCGAAGCATTCGATTCTTCAGCTGTTGCACATAATCACTGTACCTGGGAAGTTCCTGTGTTGCTGCGCTTGCATGACCAAACATCAAATCAGCTGGCATCCGAATTTCGCGTCCAATGCCCAATAGATTTGGGGTGAAACCAGTGGTTTCATGTGGTGATGAGCGGTACGCCCCTGTTAGGCAGCCAAGATTGAGATCCCAGTTTTCTTGTTCGCCTACCAGATACGCTCTTATCATATTCAGAAGACTTCGATTAAATCGTTCAACTTGACCGTTGGCTCTCGGGTTACGTGCGCTTGTTCGAGTTTTTCTCATCTGAAGCATGTGGCAGAGATCTTTGAAGAGTTGGCTTTCGAATGTTGTGCCTTGATCGCTATGCAAGGTCAAAGGACATCCCCATCGTGCTATAAATTGATTTAGAATCATGGATGCGCATGTCTCGGCAGTTTGGTCTGGGACAGCTATCACTTCCACATACTTAGTGAAATGGTCTGCTAGTACAAGAATGTATTTGTTGCCTCTAGGAGTCAAAGGAAACGGCCCCGTGTAGTCTACTGCTAGAATATCCCATGGAGCGCCTGTCCTGAGAGAACCCATTGGAGCCCTTGGCGTCTTGCATGGCTTCTTATCGGCAGCACATGTGTCGCAACTTCTCACAAATAGGCCAATATCTTCCCGCATTTGAAACCAATGATAGTGATGAGCGATCTTGGCCTTAGTTTTCTTTGTCCCCATATGACCGGCTGTTATTGAAGTATGCGACTGGAACATTATGGTAGGCTTAAGCTCATGAGGAACTATGAGCTGCATTGATTCTTCTGTGCCAATGGCCGGTTTGAATATTTTATACAGTACGTCGTCTCTCAGGGTCAGCTTTTCCCACAATGCCCAGTAGTACCTAGCTGCGTGACTCTTGTTTCGCACGTCTTCACTGGTCGGCCTAACGTCCTGCTCCAAAGCTGTAATGAGAAACCCAATGTCCGGGTCCCTTCGCTGGTAAGTAGAAACATTCTCTGGTAAACACTCACCGAGCCAGCTGCGGGTCCTTGCTCGAGCACTACTTTTAGTTGGAGTATGCGACGAGGTTTTGGCTAAGTTTTCATCAATGGCTCTGATCTGTTCCAACTTTCTATCTGCTGCAGCCGCGTTTTCCACAGGGAAACACTCATACTGGCCTTTCATCTCTAGCACCATGTTGTCAGCCCTCCGACGGCATTTATGGCAAGGACCACACTTAAGTGGCTCACTCATGTCCACCTGGTCACAACAGCAATCTCGCGGTGTTTCACAGCGAGACAATGCATCACAGTGACCTTGCTTCCCCCCTTGGCGATACTGTATTTGGAAGTCGTATTGGGCAATGATTTCGATCCACCGTGCTATTTTACCACTTGGTTCCTTCAAGCTGAACAGCCAGACCAGGGCTTGATGATCTGTCCTCACAATGAACCGTCGCCCCAGAAGATACTGCCTGAAATACTGAATGAAGTAGATGACGGCCAACAATTCCTTTTCAGTGATGCAATAATTCTTTTCAGCTTTGTTAAGAGCACGACTGGCATACGCAATCACTCTCTCCCTGTCATCTTGCAATTGAGATAGCACACCCCCTATACCTACCCCTGACGCATCAACATCTAAGATGAAGCTACCAGCTTCATTCAAGGGGTATCCCATGACATCTGGACTAATAAGTGCTTTTTTTAAGCAAATGAAAGCGTTCTCACACGAATCACCCCATTTGAATTCTACACCTTTCTTTGTTAGATCTATCAGCGGCCTCGCATGTTTAGCAAAGTTCCTCACAAAACGCCTGTAATAGGAACCAGTAGCCACAAACTGCTTGACCTGCTTGCAATTGGTAGGTCGCGGCCATTGAACAATCTTCGCTATGTTACTAGGATCTGGACGGACTCCATTTTTTGAGACAACATGCCCCAGGAAGACCACTTCGTCCTGAAACATGTTGCATTTTTCCGGCTTCAATTTCAGACCTGCGGACTGAACTCTACTGAGGACTTCATCTACTCTTTGGATATGCTGATCGAAGTCCTTTCCGAATACGATGATGTCGTCAATATACACCAAACAGGTTACCCACTGAAGGCCTTGTAAGGCTAACTCCATCGTGCGTTGAAACGTACTCGCGGCATTGTTAAGACCAAAGGGCATCCTTGTCATTTCATAATGACCGTACTTGCAACAGAAAGCACTTTTCGGTATGTCTTCCTGTTTGAGGGGTATCTGGAAGTATCCACTTGTAAGGTCAAAACTGCTGAAGTGACTTGAACCAGCGACCGCGTCAAGACAATCCTGTACCCTAGGAAGAGGGAAACCGTCCGGCTTCACCAAGTTGTTTACTTTCCTATAATCTACGCAGGGGCGGATAGCGCCGGATTTTTTCCGTACGAGGATAATAGGACTCGCCCATGGAGAGGTGCTCTTGCGAATTATTCCCTTTTGTAGCATATCCTCTATTGCCCTTTTTTCGTCATCGGCATGAGCAAGTGGCACTCTCCTTGGACGTTGCTTGACTGGCGCTGCATCACCGGTGCTGATGGCATGTTCAGCAAGGTGTGTCAAACCTATGTCCCATTCATTTTTGGAAAACGAATGCTGGTATTTGATCAACAGGCTGGCCAGCACTTTCTTCTCATGTACAGTTCTGTTTTTGGTAGATCTATTATGTAGCTCGACAAGATGATCAGGTAAGTTCTCCATAGCCGACTCTGGAAGAGTGACCTTCGGTGAAGTGTCTTCGCTGTTCAAATTTACCCGCCTAACGTTACAAATGTTGTCAGTTTCGTGGCTATCTTCTACATCAGCTATGACCTTGATTACCCTCTCAATTTTCTCAGCCTTTCCTATGTGAGCGTTTTGAAGTAACTTCATTTCTGTAGAAAACGGGTTCAATATACGGACCTTACAAGTGATGCTATTATTGATATTCACCAATGTTGATCCCATCATAAGTTGATAAGTATCCTTGAAGCTCTCGGTGGGTTCAATTAAGAATTCAGCCTGCTTGTCTTCGTCATCTTCTTCCCCCCTAGCGACGTATACTTCCACAACAGCCTCCGATAAACCGGGTATCGCCGCGTCTTCGGCTACCACTACCTTCCGGGCAACACTAGGCTTACCAACTTGGAAACAAGGAATTTCAACGCCTCCTAACACTATCTTGTTCTTACTCAACAAAATGTCGGCTGCTCCGGCTTCGCCTCCCCGCAACACATCATACCCAAGCAGGACGTCATCTTCTATTTCAGCAACCCTTGCTTCCTTGATAACTTCTAGCGTCCCTAGCTTCATTGCGAATTCACCTTTCCCCCAGTCTTTGATCGGAGCTCCTCCGGCACCCTTCAGCATAGCGGTCTTCTTCAGAGCCGGCTTGACATCACTATTAATCTTTTTATAAACTCGCGTAGAAATGACAGTACGTGAAGCCCCTGTGTCTGCGGTGAATACTACGGGTACATTCTCCACATATCCCCTCACGTAGATACCATCATACAGTCCCCTTTCCTCTAGAACCTTCAATACTTCCCCTGATTTTGTCTCCCCTATTGTTTCCTGGCCTAACTTCTCTACTGGGACCTCTCTTTGGCCGCAAGAGCTGGTCCATCCCCGTTTAAAGCATTCTTGCTTGCCGACGAACTTGTCGTGGTAGGACTTGGTCCTTTTGCCTTCGTTTTATCTGGACAATCGCGAGCGTAGTGGCCATAATTGTGACAGTTATAGCACTCTACCTGCCTGCGAGCTGGTGCTTTGCTTGGCACCCTTTGCTTGTTTCCCTCTAGCTTGTCCAGTCTCTCTAGTATCTGAAACATTATTTCATCTCGGTTATCGTCTTTCCCTCTGGTGAGACGCATTTTCTCCTCTGTTTGGTTCCCGTCAGAAGTCCCCTGAGTCCAACCATTGCTCCCTGTTGCCTCACTAACAACCTGTATTTCCCCCTCTGCATCCCTATCTCGCTCGTCACATGCCCTTCTGGTGCTGTCCCGGTTTCTTCGCATATTCCTAGTCTGTACCATGTTCACCGCATAAAACACTGCCTCGTCTACCGTCTCGGGCTCCTTGTGGTACTCGACCTCAAATCTCACGTCGTCGTCCCTCAGACCGTCTAAGAACTTACGTACCAAGTCTTCCTCCCTTGTCTTTCGGTCTCTATAGCCGTGCGCCTTGTCATACAAGAATTTTAAGTCCGCGGCAAAGTCCTCAGCCGTCTCACCTACTTTCTGCGCTCGCCTACTAAATTTTGCCGCGAAAGACCGAGTTGTTTCGATAACACGGTACCGACTGTTCAGCTCGCCTATCAATTCTCTGTAACTCGACAAAACCGCCGGATGAAGCTGTGAAAATACGAACTGGGCCGCTTGCCCATCGATACGCGGTAACAGCTGATCAAGCTTATCGTCATCGGACCAGTGGTACCTTCGGGCTAACGTCTCGAACCGCGCCAGCCATACCGACCAATCTTCCTTAGCGGTAAAAGGTGACAATTTAAAATTGCCCATATCTACCCGTCGTGGACTATTATATCTACCATTATTAGCCCTAGACATGTTAACAGGACTACCTCCCCTATTAGATCTATTTAGGCCCTGTGACAAACCAATATCAGAACCCCTAGTAGGACCATGACCACCTGCACTGCTTCTATCATACGCCCGATACCGTATATCGCCACTGCCAACCAATTCTCTGACCTGAACTTCACCTCTATGTCGAGATTCATCTTGCTGAGTTCCCCTGCAGCCATGATAATCCCCTTCGGGTGGAGTATCCCACTGACCATTCTGGTTAGCATCTGTAGGACCACTTCTTCTGTATGTTCTGTCCGTAGATCCCTGGGCCTGCTTCAGTGACTTCAGCTCTTGAGCCATATCTCTAAGGCATCCTGTTATATCCCGCAACATGTCAGAAGTGAGTGTCGCATCTACGCAGTTGTCAGGTTCACGTTCACCGACGCTGTGTGCATCTTCGGACCTCACATCATCTTCGCCAGTCTGTAAACTACTTGTCTGCATCTCTGTGTTCCTCTGATTGAAGAATATTGTCTGCTCACTGTCTACTGCTTGAAGGTCATTCATCGTAGCTATCCGGAGTGCTGAGTTCGAATCACTGGATCCGCCTTGAAAATACGGATCCCACCGCTGCCACCAATAAATGTTACACGCTACCCACAGGATAGCTCTCAGCTCCAACTGTGCTCTCGCTTCAACCTCTTGTCCACTAGTAGATAACACGCTTGAACAGTATTTTGATGCAGCCAGACGGACAGACAGACGGACGGACAGATGGACGGACAAAGAATGTCACGGGTGACTCAGCAGCGAGGCGAAGTATTAATCAATGGGCAAAGAATAACTCTAATATAAACAAGCCAGATCATAAACACTTGATGACTTTTATTAAAGTAACATGAAGCTTTTAAAAACAATATTCCAATACTTCAATTAATGCAAATAAAACAGGTAGGTACCAATAAACATGAAAGGGCTGAGTAAGGTGTCGGTGGCTTTAAGTAAAAGGACAAATGTTCAAACAGGACTGACGCTATAAAGCTGACAGAAAAATTACAAGTAATTTTCTAGCTCAAAATAATCTAAATAAATAGGAATTCACTCTTTCAAATGCACTATTAAGGACAATAAAGATCAAAATTTACTTATTATTATCAGTAGAATATTTTACTGAAAGAATAGGGTATTTATTAAATAAAAAATGACAATATGCCTGACCTCTAGAAATAATGGCTGCTGAGTGAAGTTTCAAACAGTTACATCCCCTTATATACCCAAAAGTTCAAACACTCAAACACTGTTTGAAGTTTGAATCAAACAGATCAAAATATCAAACAAAGGGGCCCAATGTGGGTTTCAAACGCTTTCAAACGCCTCAAACAGAAAAATGAAATGAAAGTTCTAACAAGAAAAAAGTATTAACTTCACCTGATTAACCTTACATAAATACAATTAATAAGAATTGCTATGATATAAATCAACAATTATGCATTTATACCCTAATAAATAATTTACAAGTTAAAAAATAGATTCAAACACCCCCTTAAGGTAGCCTCAATCATAAAAGTAAATAAATTCTTAGAAGGAGAGTATGGTACGATCAATGATGTCATTGATGACGTCATCAAAGTACCATGTGACTGTGATGACATCACACCTAGTCACATGACCAGAACATTAAACAAAATGGCTGACAAAAGCATGTGGGTTGAAAATTGAAGGATTAAAATGCTAAAAAAATGGATTTAATTAGGAATTAAAAGGAGGTAAGCTATAGCATTACAAAGTTCATACATAGGAGTACTTGCTGAGACAAAAATTTAAGCCTAACAAGGAACTATAAAGGAATACAGTATGAAAACATGGAGTTAAACCAGTGGGTGGGGAAACCCTAAATATTACATTATTATACAAACATGTATGTATGTAGAAAGTATTCGACTATGAACATAAATTTTAACTGCATAAGTAAAATAATTTAACAAGAAAAATCTATATACTGCAAATAGTGCATTTACTGATAATTTGATGATGGCCAACTTAACATGACATTCTATATATTGTACAAACTTGTAAATATGCAGATTGATGTATGCAGCAACTTTTCAGCTATGGGTACTATTTTAAGTATAAAACAATTTAACAAGGGGCATAAAATCTATACATGTATCTCAACTGAGATATGATATTTTACATATTATACAATCATGTATATATGCAGAACACATTCAATCTAAGAGAGCTTAGTGAGCTTGCAATAAGTTAACAAGAAAAACTACATAATGCATGAATCCAAAATGTATTGATAAGTTAATTAACATTAAAGAAATCCCAGCTGAGGTATCCCCGTCAAAGACTATACGTAGTGACCAATCCGACTTGCGTAGCGCTACCATGCAGAGACTGAGCGTCTCCGCCACCATAGCTCAGGAGTCTTATCACGGGTGATAATACAACTGGAGATTTCTATTTAAGGGTTAAAAGATTTCTGATTTGGAAAAGTGTATAGAGACACTTAAATTAATGGTAAATTATCATTACCAAAATACAATACAACAGGTAACATAATGCACCAGACAGTACATATTAATGCTAAAACATTCATACTATCTCCAGGGCTTTCACTAGACTACAAAAAGTGAGGAGTCAAAATGACTCCTGACTCTTAATTTTCAAGAGGAATCAAAATATTGTAAGATAATTATATTAGTAAATTTGACTCTTTACATTAAATTTTCAAGAGTCAACTTAGACAATTTTGTCAAATTCAAAAGTCAAAATGCAGTTTCAAGAGTCAAATGAAAGCCCTGTATCTTAATGTCAAGGGTGTACATAACATTCAGTAAATTGCTATGATTAGCATATTGATTTAAAAAGAGTAATTTTAGTATTGAATTGTTTCCTTCAAACATATTTTTGGTAAGATGTACCAAGGATATATATCACAATTAACAGATTGTTATAATTGCCCTAAAATTTAAATAATAATTATTTGTATACTATTATTTCCTTCAAATATATTTTTAGGTAATTTATCAAATGGTTACATTTTCTTAATCAATATAACTTGCTCCACTACTGGAGAAAATTCCTAGTTTAGGGTTGACTAATATACTCAAGTATATTTGTAAAGTTTTCAAGAGTAATTTAATATTTACATTATAACTGACAACATAATGCATATGTATATAATGTAATATTTCATATAAACTTGATTTTAATTGAAAGATGTACACAATGGTGTACTTAGCAATTTGTTGTAATTAACCTATTTGGTTTGAAATAGCTTTGTTAAGCAATTTTTTAAGTACTATATCAAGATTTAAATAATCTTTAATTCAAATTATTCAGAGCAAACATTTTAAGTATGCTTGATGGTATAAAATATTTGCTTATTTTTATAATTTGAATTTAGCTACTCAGCTAGCTTAAACTTGTCAGGAGGAGAGTCCTTTCGCAATGTAGCTTGTAGCAGATGACTTGCGAATATCTTTCAATATTGCGCTCTTGTTCCTCTGTCAAGGACAGTATCCCTTTCAGGCTGACTTGGGTACAATCTAGGACTAGCTGGACTAATAGCATGTTCACCGACTTTCGCAAGGGGAGTTAACTGCTGCCAGGAAAGCTTCGCTTCGCTTCGCTTGGGTAGTTCATCACTCTATTAATAGTGGCACCTGTCTTTAGACAGTAGAGTTGATTCTTGTAGAATCCAATGAATAATAAACAGTTTAAACACTGAACGGTCGAACAAATTAACGGTTTAACAAGTTAATTCATTCATTCGTATTGATCAATACAGTCGTTTCGGCTAATTCTGCGCGTCGGCTAATTCTGCGCACCTTAATTTGCATATTTTCGTAAACAATTGGTGACGTCAACCGGACTCATTGTCCGTCTGCAATCGAGATTTTTGCAGTTGTTTTCAAGTTTCTGTACGTAATAAAGTAAAATCAGCCTAATTACACCTTAGGTAAGTGCTTTTTAAATAAATATGATGCTTAAAACCTAAATTACATTACATGAAATAACAAGTGACTAAAAACTTACTTTCAGTTTGTTTTGACAGCTCGGTGCCATTCATGTGAATCGAGGTCAAATGTGAATCCAGGTCAACTTGATCTATTTCTGATTTAAACTCATTAATCCTTAGTTCGAATTATCACTTGTCTATATAACTCCAATATTACGGTGAAAATATTTCAATCGAGATCACTAACAAGTTATTAAGTCCGCAATATTTGTCCACTTCGACTCGCCAGGTTATTCACCCGCCATTTTTCTTTAACTATAGTCTGTTTCTACTATTGTGTTGGGGTCGAGTATAAAACACACTGAAGTCGTTGTAATCATACGGTGAGTATTGTTAAAGGTAGATGCCCATTATTTGTTATGTTTTCATATTTTTATAGGTCGACATGAAAAAGACCAAATCGCAAAAAACAAAGACAATCAACAAGAGACTTGCTCTTCAGAATGCATATGCTCATTATAAAAGCACCAACGATTCCATTAGAAAGTCAGCTAAATTGTATTCTGTTCCTGAATCCACACTCAGGAGTTGGACTTGTAACCCTGAGTTACTTGAAAGCTATGTAGGACATCCCACATTGTTTACACATGCAGAGGAACAACATCTAGCTTTGCATGTCAGAAAAATGGCCCTGTTAGGGTACGGATATGCAAGATGGCAGATTTGTGAACTTGCACAAAGTATGCTGCAGACCAAGGGTCTAGAGTCTATAACACCCAACAAGGACTGGTATTATGGTTTCATTAAACGTGCAGACCTAAAGATTCAAAAACCAAAAAAAAGAGAACTGTCACGTGTAATTGGGGCATCTCCAACGCACATTAAAAACTATTTCAATGAACTTGAATCCATCATGATGAAGTATAATTTAATGAACAAACCTGCTGTCATATGGAATGTTGATGAAACTGGAATCACCTTAGATTTTCCGCCACCTAAAATTGCTTGTGGTAAAGGAGAGCAACCATTCTTTGTTAGTTCCAGTCGCCAGGCTACAACCACTGTTATTGCAGCTGGAAATGCTCTTGGGGAGACCATACCACCTTACATCATATATAAAGGACAACGCCTGTCAAACGAAATGACTACAGGGTGTTTGCCCCAGACAAAGTTTACCATGTCTAAAAACGGATGGTCAACAGCTGAAACATTTCATGATTTTATACAAAATCATTTCCTTACTCACGTGAAATATAGACCATGCATATTACTGTATGATGGTCACTCAACGCACATTACACTTGATGTTATTGAAAGGGCACGAAATGATGATGTGCATATGTTTGTGCTGCCACCCCATTCCAGCCACTTAGCCCAACCTCTAGATGTGGGGGTATTTGGGCCATTTAAGGCTGCACTTTCCTCTGCTTGTCACAAACTTTGTCACACGGAAGTAGGGAGACAGGTTACCAGAACTGATCTACCATCACTGATAGCAACAGCATATAAATCAGCCATGACTGTGAACAACTTGATGTCTGCCTTTCGGAAAACTGGGATAGTCCCGTTTAACTCAGACATCCTGACTAATCCTATTGAAGACATTAGTATTGAGACAACACCAAGACCTAAGAATCGTAAACAACGTAAAGATGTCAGAAACATCAAATTATTGTTAAATGAAATTGATACAAGTGTTGAACACAAACTTAAGCTGATTCCAGAAGCTAAAACAAGACAATATATTGTTCCTTGCCATGGAGCTGCTGTGACTGAAGTGGAGTTCATTGAAAAATTGAAAATGAAAACACAAGCACAATCTAAACACCCAAAGAGCAGCACAAAACAGCAGAAAGCAAAACTTGTTCAAAAGAAAAGGTTAAGCAATGAAACATGTTGTTCTTCTCCAGACGAGATAAGTTGTACATCCCCTGTAATTCAATGCACCACACCTGAGGTGATTGATAGCCAGGAAGCAGGCCCGAGTAACGAAAATAGGAAAGAATGGCTGACATTTTACCAAAGTGACAGTGAGTCGGGGGAGGAAGACGATGATGCAAAGTGTGTGATATGTGGACAGTTCACCCCTCCTGACTTCGGAAAGCGTGGTCAGCTAGAAATTTTAAATTGGGCCAAATGTGAAAGATGTTTTGGATGGGTTCATCTGAAGTATTGCTCCTTGATTTCAAGAGTTAACAATTGTGATGAATTCAACTGTTCCAAGTGTTCAGTTTAGTGTTAATTTAAAATCTGTTTATGACAGTTAAGTTAAAGTTTCTGGAAAAAAACTAAAAAAAACTTGTTCACTATTTAAGTTATTTCATATATATGTGGCCTGATTGTTGCTTGGCATTATTTCCTTGTGCAGTTAATTGCACATAATGCCATATTTTATGAGAGCATCATTAAAAAACCTTAAGACATACATACCTATGGATATAATACATACTATAATATATTCCAATGAATGAATCTTGTATGTTTTTCCTTTCCCAATTCACCTAGATAGGTTCTGCATCCAGTACTGTGATTTATACAGCAAGGGTTGTAATTTTGAAACAGACTATACTATCAATATTTACATGTGCGCAGAATTAGCCGAAAGAAATGACGTCATGAAAACACGGAGTCTCCTTGGTTGTGGTACATATTTGACCTAGTTTTAACAATGGTAAGTCAATTTTACATGTTTATGGTAAAAAACAGATGTTTTTCCGAATAGAAAATGTCCATATTTTTTAATGGTGGTAAAAACAATCACAATTGTGGAGGTAATTTTCTCTTAGGTGCGCAGAATTACCCGACAGCACTGTATATATAAATCAAGTCTGCCAGGAAAGCAGATTCAACAGTTTTGTTACTTTCACGCTAAACACCGTAAATTCGTCTGTAAAAATAAAATCTATTAAAACTTGTCATTATGAGTCAAAAAAGCAGTTCAAGAGAGTCAATAATCAAGCGAAGCATTAATTGTACATGCTCAGGCATTGCTTATGTTGTTTCACACAGCAGTAATGAAGAGTTTAGGAAATCAGTGATGACTGGATTAGAAGTAGGTGTGATTTCGCGATCCTCTCTCCAACTAAACTGTTTCAAACAGAGTCAAACCAGTTTAATTTTAGAGGAAAAAACTGCATAATTTTGCATGAGTGGAACACGCCTGCAAATGACCCACGCAATAGAAGGGGAAATAGCCATCCACATGTGGATGTTAAGTTATGGTGGTCGAATCTAATTAAATATATCCCCGAGCAAAGACCTAAATTACACAGATTGGAAACATGTACCCACTCTCACGATATCTCGTGGCAGGTCTCTGAAATCTCCATATTTAATACCTTATATTTCCAGTTCTTATATACTTATGAAAAAAATAATATATCTATGCAATTGATGTATTAATCAGCTTATTAATTCATTGAAATAGGTCAAGGAATAAAACAATAGACCCCGAAGAGCCAGACCTACTCTCATTTTCATCAAATTAATGTAAATTCCAAGTTTATCAGAAAATACTTGATTTGCCTCATTCAAATCCTAATTTTCTGTATTTTATGAAAGGTAGACAAAAATTAGTTACTTCATGTAGAAAAAGAAACTTAGCTCTTCAACATGATACATTGCCCATTAAAATTGGATGAATAGAAAAAGTTTTATGCACAATAACTGAATCTGCTGCCTGTTAATTTGCGTTTTCTCTCAATTTTCTGTGGAGTATCCAATCTGTGTAATTTAGGTCTTTGCCCCGAGTGACCAGTTTCGATGCCTTTAAGTGATCGGGAGCATATTAAAATATGAAATATGCAATGCAGCATAACCCGTCTCTAGATATTACGCGGAATTCCACGGCATTTACGCGGATTTCCATGCGGAGTATTGAGACTTTTTTCCATCAACTTTTCGAAGTGATGGAAAAAAGAGAGAGAAAAAGGATTCCATGGCAGTATGTGAATTTCCGCGGAATTCTGTGTGTTTCCGCGGCATTCCATGTTTTTCCGCGACATTCCGTGTTTTTCCACGGTGTTCCATGTTTTTCCACAGCATTTCATGTGTTTCCGCGGCATTCCATGTTTTTTCCATGGCTTGCCGTGGAATTACGCGTAACGCCGTGGAGTATTGGCACGGCATTCCATGTAGATTATTGAGACAAATTCCACGGAATTCCACAGCGTTTTCATCAATTCCAGGTTCCCTGAATGCCTGGGATTGCTTAGCTAAATAAAAAAACAAAATGTAATTATCATTAATACAGGGTTTAATTAAGAGCAAAAAATACATTGATTCATGTATAAAACATAAATGCACACATTCAACTTAATAAAATATAAAAGTGATAACAATTAACTGCCTGTCATTTTGATACATATTAATATACAATAACATAATATATCATTATGGCAACACTAGTCGAAAATATTTGTTCCTAAGGCATACAAATTCTAGCTGTTATCATCTAAAAAATAATGTCATTTCAGTTTGTTAATATCTATTATAATGTTAAGCACTTAAAGAAAAGGAAATACAATCATCTTAAAAACTTAATCTTTTTATTGAACTTCTTGATAGCTTCAGTAGATCCCCAATGATCATCTGTATGTCACATTTTGGTGTAGAAGGCTGCTTCTTTAGCAAGCACTCACAGAGATCTGTAAAAAACAAAATAGTTTCATTTATATGATAATTTCAAACTGAACCAATTTACTAAATAGCTAAAGTTTGACTTATTTTTTGAATACTAAAACTTATTGTATACTGTCAACATCCACTTCCTTCAATGAAGGGGTAACTCAGATTCCCGGAATCCTAACCAATTGGAGGTTGCTGATACATAATATTGCCCACTATCGAGTTTTGTGACATCTCGGTCTGAGCTGCTACAGTAATCAAGACTTCATGAAGTAAATAAATAAATCATCAAAAGAAGTTAGTATAACTAAACTTGATCTACAATCAATATCAAATGATTATTTATAAATTTAAAAGTAAACTATAAGTTGTATAATAACAGCATCACACAGCTTAAATATGCAGTCTAGAAGTCACCATTATTTAAAATTCTGTAAACAGTAATGATACAGTTGTATTCCAAATTATTATAACTAGCAATATATTAATTCAGCTCTTACCCTCAAAAAGTCTCAACTTTTTGTCATTAACTTCCATTCCTGGCCAAGTATCAGACCATTTTCTAGAACTCAAACAATGAGTGGTTGTTGGTCAATATCCTCATCTGTGAGATGAATTAAGATGAAACCACCAAGATGCTCCATTCTGAGGTGTGAAATAAACTGCAGTTGGCCATTTAACTTGGACCTAGAATTAAGATAACTTTACAGATAAAAAACGCCTGCATTGAACAGGCTAGCTAACGCTCCTTGTTAAAAAATCACAAAATAACAAAAATCAGTTTAAGTCAGTGATATTTTTTCTATGTTTTAGAGTTTATAAAATCTAAAGACTTTTTTTCAAAAAAATACTACCAGAGTGCCACAAGTTGGCTATCTAAACATAATTTTTTATTATTATGTTTGGCAAAAGGAAAGTCTTTAGAATACTTTAAACAATGAATAATAAAGCTTTGTATTTAAGTTTACATGAGAATCTTAAGATTAATTCTTGAAATTGAGGGAAAAGCAAACAAACTTACCATACATTGAAATTTGTTCCACAGCATTGTTAACTGAATTAAAACTTTCTTCTCTTGATTAAAATCCTCCAAGTTTCTCAAGTTATTTCATTTTTATTTACAATTATAACACTCACAACTCCTAGCTGCCATCAGTAAAAAAGTGCAGTCATTTGTACACATGCAAATCTATAACCAAACAGTACAAAACCCTCAATGTTAAACCACATTTAGCACTGACCTTCTCCAAAATATTTGAATATGTAGGTCAGACAATGACTGTAACATTTGCACTGGGTGAGCCCATTTGAAAATGTGGATTGTTTTCAAAAGATGCAAGATCAATTGAATTATCTGGTAGTATTCTCAAACATTGATTTAGAAAGTGGACTTTCCCACTTATAATTCTGTATTTCTCATTCCCAAAAATATTGCTTAATTTATAAAAAAAAGTTATTTTTACAAAGCTAGTGTCTAAAACTCCCCCACATATAACAGAATCAATGGAACCTTCCACTGTGTGTGTGGGATGGCTTATCAGATTTCCAGTGGTCAGTTCATTAAGACCAGATGTATGGTTTCAGTTTACCTCAGGTACTCTGTCTGATAAATACTCCCCAGGGTTTTATTTATGTACGAGTGTTCACAAATATATCTACTTCTTTGGTCTGTCAATTAATAATCAGGTCTGTCAATTAATAATCACAGTACTAAATATAAGACACCCTAAATGCTGTATATGTTTTGAGAAAAACTATGCTAGATCTGAAATTGCTGTCAGAAAAATGAAATAAAAGCTTTCAATCACAAACTATTGTCAGTAATGTCAGGATTTCAAGCATTTGAGTCTGGTCATAGACTGGTACAACATGGTATTTCTGTCATCTGAATTAGCTTACACATACATGTATAAAATATTAATGTATCAAATTGTCAATAATTAGTATTTTTGTTAAATATTTAATACATTGATGAAATTAAATTACACATTAATTAAATCATTGACTTATTTTACTAAAGAAATATCATTTTTAGACCATTTTTTCCACAAAATTTTCTAAGTGTCAGCTTCCATCATTTTCCATCCTCCAAAAAGTTAGAGTTCTTTTTCCATGTTATTTTCCATGTCAGATTTTGTCTCTGTCCAAATTTACGCAGCATTTTTTTTTATTTTCCGTGGAATTCCATGGCAATTTTAAGGGAGTTGATGGAAATCCGCGGCAAATTTTGATGGAAAATATATGTTCTTCAGGAATTCCATGGATTTCCGTGGAATTCTATCAATTGCCGTGTTAATTTACGCGGATTTCCACGGCATTTGTCTAATTAGGATGACATATCTAGAGACGGGAAAGTACAAAGGGCCTTAATTCTGACAACAAGAGGGCTCATGTTCACTCACCTGTCTTTGAATGCATATATGGTGAACTTAGAAAATAATTAACACTTTCAGTATTTTAAATTCTAATACCATTTTAATAGAAATCTACAGGGCAAAGACCTAAATTTAGGTCTTTGTACAGGGTAACCCCATCAGTATCAAGTCATATTATATTAATGATTTATTTTAGGTGAAAGATACTGTAGAAATGAAGTCAAAGTTACATTGCAAACTAATGGACATCAGTAAGTTGAGACATGGTGGACACTCTAGCTGGCAGGTTAGCTTCATGGCTCTTAATGTAGAGTTACATGATTTGTGTTGTTTCAATTAATTTACACTGAAGATACATTAAATGACCAATAAATCTTGTAATTGATCTCACATTCATTATTCATTTAATATCTATTGATACAAGGGGACCTAGGTCGCTCACCTGTTGCACATTGGTCTAGGTATCAGTACAACTTACATTCTGACCATATTTCATTAAGATTGGATCAAAACAGGGGTCTCTAGAGTGAGCACAAGTTTTTTTCTAAGATTTGACCTAGTGACATTGTTCTTGACCCCACCTGACCCAGATTCGAACTTGGCCTAGAGTTTATGTACAGAATTGCATTCTGATTAAGTTGCATGAAGATATGGTCAAAACTGTGACCTCTAGAGTGAACACAAGGTTTTTCTAAGATTTAACCTAGTGACTAAGTTTTGACCCCATGTGGCGTACTTTCCAACTTGGCCTAGATTTCATAGAGAACAACATTCTGATAAAGTTTCATGATGATTTGATCAAAACTGTTGCCTCTAGAGTGTACACAAACAAATTGTTGACGGACGACAGACAAAGAGTAAAAAACAACAGCTGAATTAATTTGATTTCGAAATACTATGTTCATTGACATTCACAAAAGTTCACTTACAGAAGTTCACTTGCGGATGACGATACCATTTGCTTGGTAAAAATACCAATCTACACATTGAAGACAGAGACTGAATCTGGGACAATGTCTCTGATAAGATGGGCTAAAGTTTGTTGTTCAAAATGTGACAACGGAAAATTAACATTCTTTCACATAAAAAAAATAAATGTAAAAAGTTGTTACTTTTGACTAGTTGATTACTATTCAATCATCAGTCACTTTAGTTTAAAGTAATGATCAATTATAAAATTTAAGTGATTTCCAACACTAATATAAAGACCATGTTAGTGATAAGACCACTTCAAAAATTACAACACGTTTTTCAAAATGACAATAAAAGTCCGTTTTGACTGAGTATGTGATTATTTAAGGATCAACTCTAGCAGTAAGATAAACCAGTTTGCTAGCATCTGTAACCATTTTCTCTTTGGCACTGCTTTTCCATTCCCCACCTGTATATATGTGTGGAATAGCAAAATTATTTTCCAATAATATGATCTAATGCTGGTCTCATTTTAAAGGAAAATGATTTGGCGATAATGGATTACAACGTGACTGATATCCTCATATGAATGTGTACTTCCGTATAAATTAGATTTAATGATGACACTTGCTGTGAAGGTAGCTCATGTGAAAACATTGCTTTATGTAAACAAAAGGGCCCAGTGTCGCTCACCTGTTCCACATTGGTCCAGGTATCAGTACAACTTACTTTCTGACCATATTTAATAACGACTGTATCATGACAGAGGTCTCTAGAGTGAGCACAAGGTTTTCCTAAGTAGTGACCTAGTTTTTGACTCAACATGGCTCAGTTTCGAACCTGGCCTAGATTTCATAGAGTACAAAATTCTAACCAAGTTTCATGAAGGTTGGATCAAAACTGTGACCTCTGGAGTAAACACAATGTTTTGCTATGATTTGACATAGTGACCTAGTTTTTGACCTCACATGACCTTGTTTTACACTTTGTTTAGATTTAACATAGTACAACATTGTGACTAAGTTTCATGAAGATTTGATCAAAATGGTGATCCCCTGCAGGGTTGTCATTAGGAGGTGACAGGAGGCCAATTTGACTGCCTCAAATGATATTAAGGCCGCCTCATATTTACTCCCAGCTGCCTTCCACCTTCAGTGCTCAGGCACTCAAATGTACAAAAAGCCTCCTACATGAAATCCTAGTGAAAACCCTGCCCTGGAGTCAACACAAGGTTTTTCTAAGATTTGACCTTGTTACCTAGTTTTTGACCCCACATGACCCAGTTTCGAAGATGGTCTAGATTTCACGGAGAACAACATTCTTACCAAGTTTCATGAAGACTGGATCAAAACAGTGACCTCTGGTGTGAACACAAGGTTTTTTCTAAGATTTGGCCTAGTGACATAGTTATTTAGTTTTTGACCCCAAATGACCCAGTTTCGAACTTGATAAAGATTTGATTGACATACAACTTCTGACCAATGTCAGGAAAGATCAAAGCAAAATTAACTCGAGTGTTAACGCCAAAAGGTTACAGATGCCAGATGGACGACGGACAAATGATGATCACAAAAGCTCACCTGTCACTAAAAAGGGCCAGAAGGGTCGATGTCATTGTTTCTAAAATTGACAAAATTTAAATGTTTCTGCTTGATAAATTATTAATTTAGTTAGACTGAAACTTGACACTGTGAAATTGTTGCTTAGGATTGAAAGTGGGGTCACTGAAAGTTTTCACTTATTAATTCACTGATGAATGAGAAATCATGATCAAACTTTCTAGGACAGGGGTAATTATTCAGGTAATGGGATATGATTTGATTGCAAGGCGAAACCTGTTCAATTTTTACCAAAAACACTAAACGTTCTTAAACAATACATGTCCTAACAAGTAGGCCCAAAGGGCTTTAGGTCACTCACCTGTCGTTAATTGCACAAGTTTATGGTGACCTAAGAAATCATTTACACCATTTAAGAATTAAGACTAGATGATCCTACATACCAAATCTCTAGGCCTTTTAGTTTAAGATAAAAAGTTTTTAAATGTTTTTCCTATATAAGTCTATGTAAAACTGGTGACCCCAAGGCAGGGCCAATATCGACCACCATGGTGCATAATTTAGACAATCTAAATATGTACCACTAGATGATGCTACATACAAAATATCAAAGCTCTAGGATTTATAGTTTTAGCCAAGAAGATTTTTATGTTTTCATTATTTATGTCTATTTAAAACTGGTGACCTCGCACTGGTGCGGGCCAATTTGGCATAATTTGAACAATCTTGGTAAAGGACCACTAGATCTTAACAATAATCCAGTAGTGCTGAATTATGCTAAGCTGATATGAAATTCTGATGTTCATAGAATTTCCATGTCTTGTACTTCATGTCAGTATAGTACAATCACCAGTGATTCATTATTTTCATATAACATTGTCTGTTATTTGCTCTTGTGGTAATATCCTCATGCAATTTCTGCCAGTGTTTGTTATTTGACCTTCTATTTATATCCAATTTCAGATTGATGATAGTAACATTAGGAAGACTAAAAGTTTTGAGACAATTAGTACTGCTGATAACTGTGCAGAGACCTCAAGGACTGTTGGAAGCTTTGGTGAGAAATCAGATGATGATTGGTCAAAGATAGGAATGCTTCTACACTCTGATGAGATCATAGAACCTGTTGCCAAGAAGACATGTCAACCAGCTGTTACCCTCGGCAACACAAAGTCTGACCATCCCAATGTTACACAAATACCTAGGAAATCAGTAGAAGGTGACCAACATGAGACTACAAGTGTAGAGAGATTTCTAATTGATGATGAGAGAATAGCTTCCAGTACTCTTGTAATAATGAAGACACCCGACTTGTCACAAATCATTGAAGGAGTGAAAAATGTGTCTCCATTTTGTCAGCTGGCAGTTGAGAGCCCATCAATAAATGATTCATCCCGAGCTGTATCTACATGTTTCATAGAATATGGAACCAACCATAGTATAGCTATGCAGGACTTTCTAACAACAAACATGCCCAGAAAGGAAAGTGAAACAAACAGTTATTTGATACAATCAGTTCTGAAAGAGCATGCAGGATTGGATAATACACATGTACCATACACAGACCATACTGAGAGTTACAATAAGAATACACAAGGTACATGTACCAATAATGGAGGGATACATCTAGGAGCTGGAAGACCTGTATATAAGATCACTGAGATAGATACGATACAAACTCCAGCCAGAACTACTGCTTCTCAGATGTACACATCTATACACAATGAGTTACAGACAGAAACACTGACTAGGAAGGATAGAAGTGGTGTTGCAGATGTTTTATACAATTTACAAAGTCTGCACAACAAGAGGTTAAAGGCAGATGGAGATATTATTACTGGAACGGATGTAGCCAATGAAATAACTGTAAGACAGCCGGATGCAAGTGGTGATCATGTACATATAGAACACCCTGATACAACCAGTGACCGGGTACATATAGAACAACCAGGTACAACCAGTGACCGGGTACAAGAAGTAGATACTGATGAATGGTTTGATAATGTGTTGTTAGAGATAGAGGACTGGTTAAATTAGCTCCAGATCTCAGATTAACAAAATGCAACAGCGTAGTATTTATTAGTCCCCTACCGGTGAAACCGGAGGGGACTTATGGTTTGCGCTCCGTCCGTCCGTCTCTCAGTCCGTCAGTCACACTTTTTTGTCCGGAGCATAACTTCAAAACTAAGCGAGCTATGACTTTGAAATTTCACATGTGTATAGATATTAATGAGGAGAAGTGCAGTGCACAAGAACCATAACTCTACCTTACTTAATTTTTTAGTTATTCCCCTTTCTTAATTTTCATACTTAAATTTTGTCTGGAGCATAACTCCAGTACCGAAAGAGATATGATTTTAAAACTTTACATTTGGATAGATATTAATGAGGAGAAGTGCAGTGCACAAGAACCATAACTCTGCCTTACTTAATGTTTTAGTTATTCCCCTTTGTTAATTTTCATACTTCAATTTTGTCCGGAGCATAACTCCATTACCAAAAGAGATATGATTTTGAAACTTTACATGAGGATAGATATCAATGAGGAGAAGTGCAGTGCACAAGAACCATAACTCTCCCTTACTGAATTTTTGAGTTATTCCCCTTTGTTAATTTTTCTTACTTAACGTAACTCCAATTCCAAAAAAAGAGATATTATTTTGAAACTTTACATGTGGATAGATACTAATAAGGAGAAGTGCTGTGCACAAAAACCATAACTCTCCCTGTTACAATTGGCTACCGGTAGGGGACTTTCATTGCTTGGCAATAGTCTTGTTATTTTATACATTTCATTAAACATGTTTGTATGAAAGGGGTAGATTTTAGTTACTTATTTAACTTCAAAATGTGTCTGGCTTGTTTAAGTCTTGTTTTGGATTCTCTTAACTGTGCATGTCTACTGTGTGAGGAATTGTTACCCTTTTAATATTGATTTCAAAACAATTTAACAAATATTCTAAATCATAGACCCAATTCATAACCATTTTATAGAAGTTTATCACATACAGATCAACTAAGAAGACTATCAAAAAAGCACTTCTATCAACCTTGAAGTAATTTACGAAAAAATACGCCAAAGAGAATCGGAACTGAAGAAAACCAAAATACTTGAAAATAGTAGGCCCTAGACCCATTTAAGACTTTTTCACTGCGGGCCCGAAAAAAATTTACCCAATCCAATTGTGAAACTTAGGAACAAACCACAGTCATGGTCACAAAATACGCTGTAATTTCAACATCTACACTTGTTCATAAGAGTATACATAACCATAACAAGAGGGCCATGATGGCCCTATATCGCTCACCTGATTATAAATGAAGCCCTGCACAATTTAGACTAACAAATGTAGAGCGTAAATATAGAAACTGGTGACCCCCGGGGTGGGGTCAATTTTGACCTCAGGGGCATAATTTGAACAATCTTGGTAGGGGACCACTAGATGATGCTACATACCATATATCAAAGCTCTAGGCATTGTAGTTTTAGAGAAGAAGATTTTTATATGTTTTCCCTATATAAGTCTATGTAAAACGGTAACCCCCGGGGCGGGGCCAATTTTAACCTCAGGGGCATAATATGAACAATCTTGGTAGGGGACCACTAGATGATGCTACATACCAAATATCAAAGCTCTAGGCATTGTAGTTTTAGAGTAGAAGATTTTTATATGTTTTCCCTATATAAGTCTATGTAAAACGGTGACCCCCGGGGCGGGGCCAATTTTGACCCAAGGGGCATAATATGAACAATATTGGTAGGGGACCACTAGATGATGCTACATATCAAATATCAAAGCTCTAGGCATTGTAGTTCTAGAGAAGTAGATTTTTATATGTTTTCCCTATATAAGTCTATGTAAAACGGTGACCCCAGGGCCATAATTTGAGCAATCTTGGTAGGGGACCACTAGATGATGCTACATACCAAATATCAAAGCTGTAGGCATTGTAGTTTTAGAGGAGAAGATTTTTATATGTTTTCCCTATATAAGTCTATGTAAAACGGTGAGCCCCGGGGCGGGGCCAATTTTGACCCCATAGCCATAATTTGAACAATCTTGGTAGGGGACCACTAGATGATGCTACATACCAAATATCAAAGCTCTAGGCATTGTAGTTTTAGAGAAGAAGGTTTTTATATGTTTTCCCTATATAAGTCTATGTAAAACGGTGACCCCCGGGGCGGGGCCAATTTTGACCCCAGGGCCATAATTTGAACAATTACTAAATCCCCCAATGCCACGTACATCCTGGCAAAATTTCATCAAAATTGGCCAAATGGTTTCAGAGGAGATGTCGTTTGAAAGTGTGGACGGACGGACGGACATACAGACGGACGGACGACGGACGATGAGTGATCACAATAACTCACCTTGAGCACTTTGTGCTCAGGTGAGCTAAAAAGACGGGCATGGATAACTGGAAACGAACCTGCACAAAAGCGTCAGATACGCACAAGTACCCAGTTTTAACCTACAAACTAAATGATGTAATACCCAAACAAATGAGAAACACTTTCATCCAAGTCCTTCGAAATTGACACAATGAAGAAACAATACAGAAGGAAAAAACTGATAGAACACTAAACATAATTATATATTGCTTATTTCTAAACCTGCATATTAGTCTAAAAACCATCTCACAAACATTTATTTTTAAGACTACTTCAAAATGTACATGTAAAATATGATATGACTCTAAACAGAACCGCATTGACAATGTTTCTAAAAATAGACCAATCATGTGACATCAACAATACCAAAAGAATACTGCCAAATCTTACTTCGGTAGATTAATTTTCATATATTTGCACCTTGAAGAAGGCTATTGTATAGCCGAAACGTCGGTCATTTAATAAATAATTGAAACATACAAAATACTTGAACCGTAACTCACATTTGTTTGCAATGTTATGGCCCTTTTGTCGTATTTATAACAATCCCCTTCTATTAACCTTTATGTCATATAATAGTTTTTTTATGCTCCCCGAAAATTCGGGGGAGCATATAGTTGCCGCTTTGTCCGTCGTACCGCCCGAATATTTTTGTCCGGATCCTATCTCAAAAAGTATGAGAGGTTTCACCATGAAACTTCATAGGTGGATAGATCTCAATGAGTAGAAGTGCAATGCTGAAGAACTGCAACTCTACATAACCTATTTTGGAGTTATTGCCCTTTGTTTTTTTTCATACTTAGTTTTTGTCCGGAGCCTATCTCAAAAAGTGTGTGAGGTATCATCATGAAACTTCATAGGTGGATAGATCTCAATGAGTAGAAGTGCAGTGCTGAAGAACCACAACTCTACATAACCTATTTTTGGAGTTATTGCCCTTTGTTTTTTTTTCATACTTAGTTTTTGTTCGGAAGCTATCTCAAAAATTATGTGAGGTATCATCATGAAACTTCATAGGTGGATAGATCTCAATGAGTAGAAGTGCAGTGCTGAAGAACCACAACTCTACATAACCTATTTTTGGAGTTATTGCCCTTTGTTTTTTTTCATACTTAGTTTTTGTCTGGAGCCTATCTCAAAAAGTATGTGAGGAATCATCATGAAACTTCATAGGTGTATAGATCTCAATGAGTAGAAGTGCAGTGCTGAAGAACCACAACTCTACATAACCTGTTTATGGAGTTATTGCCCTTTGTTATTTTTCATACTTTTATTCTTTTCCGGGCCATAACTCCAACAGTATTTAAGATATCAATTTGAAACTTCATAGGTGAATATATACCATCGAATGACAGTGCAGTGCACAAGAACCATGACTCTTCATTACATATTTTTTTAGTTATTTCCCTTTGTAATTTTTTATCCGTAATTCCTGTCTATGCCATAACTCAACAGTATTAGGGATATCAAATTGAAACTAAATAGATCTCATTGAGGGAAAGTGCAATGGCTAAGAACCATAACTCTCTTTTGTATATTCTGGAGTATTTTTTCTGTGACAAACATCCCACGGGGA
Source organism: Spisula subtruncata (assembly GCA_963678985.1). Taxonomy (NCBI): domain Eukaryota; kingdom Metazoa; phylum Mollusca; class Bivalvia; order Venerida; family Mactridae; genus Spisula; species Spisula subtruncata. The sequence continues at coordinate 27,178,189 of OY787661.1, forward strand.
GCATCACCCGTCACTGACGGCTTTTGTCCTTGTGAGAAGCCAATGAAAGTTAAAAAGACAAACTACATGTTTTTTATGGTATTTATTTTCATATTTATACAATGTAATCATACATAACTCACGGCACAGGTTAATATTATATATATACTTTACATGTTTATAACATCATTCAAATATATCACAAATAATATGAACACTTTGTGGAAGTTCTTTATTTATTATAGCATTGTATGTATTGTCTCAAATACAGAACAAATTGCTCAGTGAAATACAGCAAGACGGATAACACTTTCTTTGTCATATACACTTACGCACACTCCTAACGCAACACCTATAGTTTTCATGATTTCTCAAATATGCATGAAGGGATTTGGTTAAAACTTGGAGAACAAATACAGCAAACCTTTACACATGCCTCATATGATTTTTATTGTAGTTGATTAACATTTAGGTGAAAATAAATTCAAATGTTGGGCATCACCATAAAACCAAAAGTCACAAAACGGCACCATGCAAAATGTCAACAAGGAGAAAAAATCCTCTTTAACAGTTTATCACAACTAAGCGATCACAGAATATCCCACCCGTCTTGGGGTATTAGAATTCCGTGTGTTCACCCCTTGCTCTTATCACATGTTCATCCCGGTGTAAAACCCCGGACCTCTCGATCTTGAAGCGTGCGCCCTACCTCTAGGCCACTGCTCCCCATAAATATTGATCATAGTTTAGTTTTTTTTCAGCGAAATGTTGATAACAGTTGATAATTCAATGTTTTTTTTAAAACTTTTATAAGAGTATGTAGTAAAGTACAGCGCATACCTGTCTAATGGATTGACCAGCCTGTAACCTTCCAATCGCGCGACCACGCTCTTCGATAGTCATCCGACCCATTTTTTATACAAATCTGTTTTTTCAGTCGGACTGTCACCTGAGAGGAACTCAATGACAAAAAATATCGATTTTTTTCGCCTGCTACGATTTTCACGTGTAGTACGAAGAAATCGCCACCGTGCTACGCTCAGAACTGACAGAGCGTCACGGATGAATGATTTCAACATTCCTGTATAGCTAATGACTTAAAACAGCATGGTTTATAAGCGCAACTTCATATCTTCAACAGTATTTGAGAAATTAGAATTATAAAAGTGTTGCGTTAGGAGTGTGCGTAAGTGTATGTCTTGTTTTCCATATCATGCATGTCTGAAGTGTTATAAGCCAAAATTATGCCTACGTCAATGATATAAACATTAACCTTTTTAATTTAGAGATGGGACTGAATACCAAAACCAGTATTGGAATATTCAAAATTCATTATTCTATTAAATTCGATTATATTCGTATATTCGTTCGATTATCGATGTCAACATATTCATTCATTTTTAACGTCCCTGTTGAAAGAAAGTTCCATTTGCGCTCTTACGGTACGTAAAGTTTCTTGATATTGCTTTCTGGATCATTGGTATACATTCAACCTTATTGGGAAGTGATAAACATGCGTTTTGGTCTACAAATCGTCGTGTTTCTTTACCCCGTCGGCTTCAGGGACTTGTGATTATAGTTTTAGTAAGTTTTATTGTTTTGTTATTTCTCATGAAGAGTGTATAAAATCGTAGTCATAATCCAATGTGCGTTTCGCTCTGTTATTGCCGACAATGTGTCGACACTTTACCAACAACTAAAACTTTATTTGTCTATGCAAACATCTAATCATACGATGGAAAAAATCAGAATTAAAAGAATCCCACACATTTGTCAGGTAATTTATTTAGCCTGCACAATCCGGGCTATTACATCGCTTGAATAAAGACGAAATGCAAGCATTTTGGGTGTCTAAAATGCAATCGTTTTTCGGAAGTATTTTGGAGATTTGTCATACTGTTTATTCATGGATTATACAGTTGTAAAAACTTTTAATACACCGATAAACATGCCAAAAGGGTGTCAAATAGGGACTTGGTTATACATCCCACATTATATTGCTATTAAGCATTCGAAAATAATGAAAATGTACATGTATCAATTTTCAGTGAAAATTTACAAGTTTTCTTTATTTTTTACGAATATTCGAACATTGAAATTGGATTCAAATATTTGTTAAATTTTCGAGTACTAGTATTCGGTCCCATCTCTCCTTTTTATGAATGGCCCAAAATATGTTGATGTTTGTTTAATGCATTTTCATGCGTAAAAGCAATTTTTTCACTTTTGCAGATATGGGTAATGTCAGAAATAATGAAGCCAAGAATGACATGGAGTGAAAATTTTCAAAATAAAATGAGTCAATAATTTTTTGTTCCATGCAAATGGATAGTGTTTGCAGTTTATGTACGATAATATGGTTTTGCGATAAACCTGCACGTTTTTAATTATTTACAATTTTCTTTAAACTAATTCATAAAAAATTGCAAAATATCCTGAAACTATGCAATCAAGTTAATTATTTGGTCAAAGCCACTTATTATGTATTTATGGTGTATTGTGACTAAAATAGTTTTAAGGTTCCTAAACATGTAATTTTTACATCGATTTAAGTTATTGTTTGAGAACAAAATGGAATTTTGTGTCTTTTATGACCCTGATATTTTGGTTATACTCACAATTTTTTTCTCTGAAGTCACATTTTTCACACAAAATTAATAAAAACTTGTAACAACCTGTATTGATGATATCTGATCAGGTATTGAAATTTTCGAAATACTGCTAGTTTTCAAAAGAAAATGACAGCGAGTCAAATTTAATCTTAAGATTTAAAAACAATGTTACACTCATGACACAAGAAAGTTGAACTTAAGACTTTTCGACAACTTATATGAACTACTGTCATTGACCATTGTTTTGTTGTGAAACATCATTACCAATATTAAATAAGTATAAGAATTGATTTACATAGCCAGATTGTCATTTTATAACAAATAAGAAACATAAAATTGTGCACCTTGTTATTTCAAATTTCCAGGGTAACAATTACATACATTTTTGTATAATTTTATGATATAAATCAATAATTGGATGTAACATCAATGTTCTTTCCTACATGTATTGACAGCTTTTAAACTGATTTTAAATATCCAACGTTAAAAATAATTTAACTACACGTATTTATAAACTTTGAAACTTACTTTGTAAGCATTGTTACACTCATGACACTTCAAATATGAAATATGCAAGAAGGGTATTTTTGGAATGCTTTGCAAACCAAACATTTAAAAGACATCATTAACTATAATCAAATATTTTAATTTGATTTCCGACATTTTGTACTGGAATCTTTACATGCATAATATGTCAAAATAAAATATGTGACCAATCTAAATATTGTTGGCATTTAATCATATTTTGATAAGAACAAAGTATTAATGCATACATGCTTTTAATGCAAAGTTCATTTGAACGAACACTAAACATTGTAGAATGTGTTCATATGCTTAGTGTGAGTTAAAATGTCTAGCAAAATACTGTATGTAATTATGCTTGTTTCATTCTAACTTTTTAACTTGAGTTTATGGTATATTTAGTATTCTTACCAAAAGTCTAGTTTATTGCATTTATACAATTTGTTGTATTTTGTCAACACCAATTCATTTCGTGGAGTCATAAAATGTCTACCAGATGTGTAATAAATTGCAGTTGTGATGTCATCAATGACATGATGTCATCAACATTTTAAAAACACTTGTGTGACCGTTGGGTTCTGGGTCAAAATATGTTGGTAGATGATGTAACTTTTATGGCTTGGTTTTTATCATGCAGATATAGTTTTGTATTTGTAAAGCTCCTTTATAGTTTTTCAAAGACAGTGCCTCTTTAAATTAACGATTAAAATGATATTGATAGTTTATGCAGATGCCTGTTATGTGTTAGTGTATTAGAAAGTGCGACTTGTTTGGTTGATATTGATGATGTCATAGTTATCCAGGCAAGCATTCAACAATTTGGCTATCGGTGTTCCACCTGCTAATAAAATTAAGATGAATATTTAGTATGAGAGTATGGTTACTATTTCATGCCCCCCCCCATCTTTGATGAGGGTTTATAAATGTACTGCTTTGCATATGTCTGACGGCCTGTCTGTCTGTCTATCTGTCTCTAACTATATGTCCGTAAATAGACCAAATGGTTTCCGTTCAAATACCCACGACTGATTTGACCTAGGATATTCAAACTTTCCATGGTGGTTGGCTATCATCAGTAGATGACCTCTATTTATTTTGAGGTCAGTATGTTAAAGGCCAAGGTCTATTAGACCTATGCCATATTTAGACCAATAGTTTTAATTGATTTTGTTCAATAACTCAGGAACGCTTTGTTCTAGAATAATTAAACTTTTCATGGCGTTTGGTCAGCATGGGGATGATCCCTATGTATTTTGAGGTCAGTAGATCAAAGGTCAAGGTCATTGTGACATTTACCATTTTAGACTATTGGGATGCCATGGGGCATACCTGTATGAGTTTTATAAACATTTCTTCCATTGGAAAATCTGGTCAACAAATCCATTCAGGAAAACATTATACAATTTCAAAATTGGGCAAAAATCAGGGAATTGTCAGGAAGTTTTATCAAAATTCAAAGAACATGGTTATATTCTACTGGTAGCTTCTTCTCATTCGATGCCGCCAGGAGGCGGCATCGAGTATGAAAGGGTGCAAGCAGATGTCCCAGGAGGATACAAGATTTGATTGGTTATAACGCTGTTGGACTCGCCCGTCAGGGGTAAAATAGGATGATAAATGTTCGGTAGGTACTAAAGTCCAAGTCCCAGGAGGATACAAGATTTGATTGGTTATAACGCTGTTGGACTCGCCCGTCAGGGGTAAAATAGGATGATAAATGTTCGGTAGGTACTAAAGTCCAAATCAGTTCGGAACGGGTGTTTATATAACGGCTACATATGTTGCAATTTGCGGGTCTTAGCAGGGGCTATTAAAAAGTAAAAAAAAAACTATTTGCGCGGAGCGGCGATTTTCCTTTCGAACTTTTATGGAACATGTTAAATACTTTCATGTCTGTCAGATATTTTTTAGTTATGATTTTCGATTTTTTCCAGTTCTTAGGTTTTGTCTTAATCTAAATTTGATAAATGCAAGTGTTTTTTTAATCTCTATGTTTCTTTATTTATGTATGTCAGAATAGTTTGTTTTGCCAAAATTTAAACGGGTAAATATAGCTTGCCAACATTGAACTGACACTTCTTATTTACAAAATATTCATATGCGCTCCTATACTCCTGCCAAATGGAACTAGTTCTATGCATATTTTAAACTATGTTGAACGTATTAATTCGCAATAAATTTACTTATCAAGCTCACAAACCACGAAATAACAATGTCCTTTAGTGTCAGTTTCACGTTGTCAGGCTATACCACGTTATTGGAATACACTTTGTTATTTTATGAAACATGCTAAATGCCATCTGTGAAGCATTAATCAATATTATAATGGTGCTCATATTTCTAAAACATGTTATGTTCATTTGAATAAATATTTCAATAGAAAATAGAATGTTTTCATGTTTTCTATTCTTTCCTGGTGTTTCACTGCCTTCAAGTTTTTAACCAGGTTTTCCAAAGGAAAACTCTGGTTATTAGATTGCTGAATGTCGGCGGGCCTTAACAATTTCTTCTGTGCACAACTCCTCCTACATTTCTTCATAGATTTCAACCAAACTTTCAGAGAATGATTGTCATCATGTGACCTGGTGCATATTATCAGGGTTTTATGATTCAACCAATTTTGACGGAGTTATGGCCCTTGAAACAGAAAAAATTGGCCGCTTTCCTTATGTCGCACGGTACTCAAAGTACACGACATAGAGTCATGAAACCTTCACAGAAATGGTCAGGATGTTTTCTCTACACCTGGGGTTTCACTCCCCTTTCAGTTTAGTACATCCAGAGTTATTAGCCATTGAAATGGTGTAAAAAAGCCATTTTTGACTTGTTTCACATGCTACTCAAAAAGTATTTGACCTAGGATCATGAAACCTTTATAGAAATGTTTGACAGCATGTACTCTAGTGCACCTGGGGTTTCACTCCCCTTTCAATTTAGTACAACCAGAGTTATTGCCCTTGAATTAGTGAAAAATACCCATTTTCAGCAATCTTAAGTTTTTGCAGCGTACACTCAACACATGAGAATAACTTCCCTTGTGCATCACACATCACGCCGGAATTTTAGTTTGTTTACAAGTTTCTACCAATACCTTTTACTAAATAAAAAGATTTACTTAAAAAGAACTAGCGGCATCTTTGATGCCCAGCATCAACATTTCACTTGTACCTTTATAGAATAGATATGTCTTCTAAATACTGTTAGCAACATGTACAAATTGTAAGATACATCATACATACCAATAACGAGTTTTGCAATGAAGGTACGGTTGTAAGGCAAGGTCGAATGTCATATTTTCAGGTGTATCTAAGTTGCGAACACCTTGAATAGTCAGGAGAAATCCCCTTTCAGTCGGAGATAAATCACGGAATCATCGGTGAATTTCATTTTCTGTTATCTTTAAATTAAAGGTTTGACTTGTTATTTACGGTTGTATTAAATATAGACGTTCAATTGTTAGTGAATACTGAATAAGTAATTATATTTGGTTGATGGAGCAGCGTTATACTTTCATATCTATAGAAGTTTTGCTATTGTTGATATTTTGACTTTAAATAGCGGAAAGAGTATATCTTACTTCAACCGTCCTGTTGTAGTGTTAAATGTAACAATTTGCAGCCTTAAACTGTTGAAGTTGAAGTTCAAATTTTAGCAAACACAGAAATTATAAAACAATGTCATGAGTGAAACACTTATGGATAGACTAAGAAATGACATCATGACAGATAAAAAGTGTAACACTTTCAGTTTCCATGTGCGTTTATATGTACACTGAACAACATTTTACCAATCCAGTTACAACAATGGGAAATCTTTTTGAAAATTTCTCATTTTTTCTTGGTTTTTTGTTGTGATAATGGGCATTTTTATTTTACAGTGCCAAATAAAATAATTATATATCACTTAAGCATGTTTTTATCATGACTTAATTAAATTCCCATACCTCGCCTTATAAAAAATGCAGAACATCAAATGCTAATCGAAAAAGTATAAACGGTAGACAGGAATAAAGAAACAACACAAAACTTCAAATTCAGCGTTTCACTCATGACATAACCTAAGACCATGTTAGAAAAATATATACTAGGTAAAAGCATAAATAATTGTTACTGATAGCATCTCTGTGATACAAACTACAATGCCAGAAAGCTGAAAGTTGTGTAAAGAGTTGTCTGATTTCAACATAGTATGTTAAACTCAAAATGTTACACTCATGACAATTTCATGTACAATTTTGTTATATGTCCCCTACTCGACAACGATAGTCAACATAAAAAGTATTAACGTTTCTATATAGAATATTCACCAAAGAAAATGTTTGAAGCATGCACAGGATTAACTTGTACATATGTTCGAAGAAGTTGTGATATAAGTAAAAATGCAAAGCAAAAATTAGGTGTTTTTCCCGAAGCAGCAACTTTATAATCATGTCGGTTAAATCTTATTTATAAATATCTGAACATGGAAACGGGTATGTAGTAAAAGCCAACATATTCCACCATGCAAAACAATTGCAATTTTAATGATTGAAGACCTTGAATTTTCTAAGTAAGTATTACAAAACAAGATTTTTAAAAAATGTCACGGAAATTTGTTACACTCATGACATTTTTTACCTCCTTTTTTGTCATAACTTTTTTTGCACTCATTCAAATTTCATAAAACTTGGCAATTTTCTTCACATTTACTAAGTGAATCTTGTGAACACATTTATAAGGCAATTTAAGAGTATATATTGATTGGGGAATGGTTGGAAGGTAAAGCTTCATTATTTCTGACATTACCCATATATAATGAAAGGAATATCACTGCAGTTGTGTTGATACATCGGCCCTTATTACTTCTCGTTGCTTGCTTTAACCATATCAGGCTCAACCTAACGGTCTCGGGAGATACGGCATTACACAATCAGCTCTAGGTACAATGGCCCGGCATATCAACACAATGCAGTGATATTCCTTATCTATCATCTCATTTACCTACAGTGTACTAACATTACATACAGTAAGTGTAAATATATGTTGCAGTTCTGTGAATTAACAAAATTCTTAATTAATTAATGATGTAAATAACAAAACACCATTTGAGACATTTGGGAATTTTCCAACCAAGTAAAGTAATGAGTCTTATTGTTGACAACATTGAAATTGTGGGCCGATAAAACATGATTATTGAACACAAAATGTGATTCAAGGCCCGTAGGACGTTTACTTGATATATGCAATCTATTTCAAAATATCTTGGAAACTTACACAGCATTTATAAAAAGAGTAATGCAAAAATACTGGCGTCTTCAATATTACAGAAAAGATGTGCATTGCAATTTACCTATTCACTTTGAAGTACACAAAGTACAGCATATCAACATTAAATAAATCACATACAGAATATCAAGACAACACAATCACATGATTTCCCTTTAAATATGCTTGAGATCAACACCACCATGAGGTCCACATACAGGTCAGCACCAGTCAGTGTCCATCTATACCATCATTTCAAACTAGGATCCATTTTAACAATATTTTCAGGAAATTTATCCCTCAAAATGATTCCTTTTTCTTGGTTTACGTCTAATTCATCAATAAATCCAAACCAGTAAATCACCATGCCAGATCCGAACCTGAAATCATGAACAAGACTGCATTCAATAAACACTAGCCAAGTCAATCAGGGTTATAACTATGTTTAAATGAAATGTTGATTAGTGTTAAATGGCTGTGACAATGTAAGGTGTTTATGATATGAATATATTAAGTTTGAATGCAGTGCCTTGACAGGCTTCAAAATATTGTTATTGAAAGTTTTTTGTTAACATTTTCAGCAAGTAAACAGACAGGGCAAACACTAGGTTACTGTGTCTCCTGCATCAGTAGGTGCCAGGGAATAAACATTTAACAATGTCAGGGTGTAAAAACTTATATCCTCTATATATATACATAACTGATATACATTTTCTGCTGATATAAAAACTTTTGTAACATCAAAGAACTTCAACCATAACAAGGATTTGTATTAACTATGCATGTGAATAGTAGGGGCACAAACCAAAGCCACACAGCTACGACGGCAGCGTCTATCAACACACTCAAGAGTCAAACATAGTACAAGCCATCCACATCCCCAAAAAAATGGATGCTTCAAGCGAGTCTTATGTGCTCACTCCGCGATAAATGACACACTGTGGACTTGGAATTTTATGCATAATTAGCCACATAGGGAGGTAGTTATAAGTGATAACTTCTATGAAGTTTCATATAAATCTTAGCATTTGAAGATTGTGACATACAGTACAAAGTCAGTCTTGTCTCCCACATATACCCACTATATGTGGGAGACAGAACCTTTAGAAAAAACCAGTAATTAGGAATAGCAAGCAATACAGAACACCACTACCTGGTTTTCAATGCTTCTGTTGCTATGGCAACCACAATTTATGTCTGAATCAATTTCCTTCGTGCATAATGTCCTAATTGGTTCTTATCGTACCAAGTTTCACAAACCTAGCTTGAAAACTGTTTGAACTACATGTATATTAAGGATCCAGATTTATTGACTGACTGACTGATGGCAAACCTTAAGTCCCCTTCGCTTGAAAATGAGTAGGGAACTAATACAGGGGATAAGGGTGGTAGTATACTGTCCTAGATAGTTGATCACCTATTCCAGTAACTCCAGAATTGATCCTTTAGGTATGTCTTGTGACTATGTTCATCTCCAAATGATGCTTTACTCTCAATCCAGTTCACAACAAATCCATCAACAGCTATAAGACACAATCAGCAATATAATACCTAACCATGGTTTTAGTTTGATTGTATATACATGTATACAAGTTAGAAATTAATTCCCAAAGTATGAGGGTCCAATCTCTCGTGATTCTATTTCACAGGGGAGTAAATTGGTGAATATATTCTAATTCAGGCATATTGTATTATAAGACCTACCAATAGTAAGGGGACTGTTTGGCAGATGTTTTGTAACTTGCTATCAATGATGTTGTGTTATTATGTGCATTAAGCCATAGAAATAAGCAGAACAGATGTAAATATATCCCCATTGCAAGTATATACAATTAAACATGCATGGCATATCAGTCTGCTCTGTTTTGTCCTAAAGTTCTTAACATGCATGGAACAAAACCTTTCAGTTCAATCAACAAAGGTTATGAATAATCCTAATTAATAAAATAATAACCCCATGAATAACCTTTATTTGCTTTATTTCTACTGAAGGCGCCTCCACCCGGATTTGAACCCGGGCTGCCAGAGACACGGCAAGCGCACTAACCACTGAGCTACGGACGCACATAATAGTTCATTAAGTAAAACTTTGAGTTACCTATAGGAACTTCGAGTTTGACATCAGGTGTCTTGTCGTAACCTTTTGATCTCATTTGTTCTTCACCTACAAACACAGAATATAGTTACAAAACATGTTTATTAAACTGTGGTCCATTTTATTGGATTTGTAACCCAACTGTTACCCGGGCTGGTTAGGATACAGTCTAGGAAAACTGGTTGTATGAATGATTATAATAGTTGAAAAACAGATTAACCCTGAACCAACACACATAACGAACTGCGACCGTGTGGTTAGGGCGTCCGCCTAGAAAGTGGGATGTCCAAGGTTCAAATGAATCTCAGCAGAAGCCGGGTTGGAACTGATGAGACTGGCTGGTCAGCTGCTAGCTAGTTAAATTAATGGTAAACGTTTTACATCTCTGCCAGGTGCCCAGCATTAAGAGAAGGGATTCGGCAAGGCACTGTACTGTTAAGCATGAAAGAGAAGTGTCTCATAAGTCAGAATTGACTGACCCTTTCAATAGGGGCGACAGTATAATAAACAAACTTTACCTTGCCATATTTATAAGTAATAATAACCAAACTTTACTTAAGAGGCCTGCCTTTTCATACCTTACCAGTAATACTATTAGGTATTCATCAACAATTATTTTCAAATAATACATGGTTCAAACAATCCAACTGAATTTCAGTCTCTTATCAGGTCATTGTATGTAAATAAATACTCCTTGAAGACTTGTGCCTCATTTTTAATACAACCTGTTATTATCAATACTCCTTCCATTGATAGTATCAGACATGTGTAACATTGACTCAGTTAAATAGCTCACCAATATAAGCCACTCCTAGTCTATCCAGGGTATTATTCAACTTGAATTCATACTCATGCCCAATAGAACTGAAAATAAGCTAAGGAAAAGCACTATTTGACTGTTGCGCAGATCACATATTTCCAACGTTCAGATTTTCATTGTTCTGTCAGTAAGTAAAATATATCAAACAAGAATGATTTTCGTACAAAATCTATATACTTCACAAAGGGCAAATGACTCTGGCAATATTTATCCAACATAAAATGCCTGAATGTACAGTTTCAAAGAAATCCTACAAGTGGTTGGGGGAGAACTGGCATAGACAAACTGTGTGACAAAGAGACCCAGGTATCCAGCACTTTTATAAGTCAATATATCTCCCCAAATACATGTGACAAATACAGCAACTTCCAGACAGGTAAACTATAACACTGCTCCCCACATAAATAATTATATCCGCATATCATAAAATATGCTTAAGCAGGCTGAGAACAAAGGGCAATAACTCCCTTGAAATGAAATAAAATGGTGCATAAACAATAGTCAATTAGGCTTGGTACTCATAAATCATGCAACGTTTTGTTGAAAGCTACTTAAAAATATCACAGACAAATTTAAATGAATTGACAAAAGGCAATAACCCTCCAAAAATATTCAGACCAATGATGAATACAACTTGGCTTGGTACTGATTAGCAATGCAGACTTTTGTTGAAATCAATTGAGAGCTGAAGATTTATCTCCATATGTCTGTACTGGTATATGCTTCCAGATGAACTTATTACAATAAGGATACTGCTTTATACTGTCACACAGAGGTCCATAATGATCATCTCCCAAAATACACTGAAATATATATACATTCCTTGCTTGAAATAATAGGGTATTTAATAGCCACACCAGTAACGGGTCCACGTGCCTATCTTCGTCGAGTCTCTGCCGGTACTAATGCTTTCAGAAAAAATTATTTCCGGTCAAAAATTTCAGGCTTTTTTCCGAGGTGAATAATCTTGGAAAATAAGAAAATTCTTAATCTCGAAACGGTTGAGCCCAAACGTTTTCTTTTGTATTCTTCAATTTTAAAAAAATATTCTATGAAATGAAACAAAATTATTGAATCAACAAAGGGAAGTAAACACTCGGAGGAGCGGAGCGACAAGTTTTAGACCGTTCCCTTTTTCAAAACAAAACAAAAACATCGTGTGCTGCAGTTTACTTCAGCCAACTTTAGACGCTAAGTAACCAAAACAAAGAAGTATATTACATATTTATTTATATTGATTGATTCCGGATTAATCGTCAACCAGGTTGAGCACTTCAATGTTATTGTAAATTTGATTCGATCGAAATTGGAAAGAGAGTCGCGAAATCATGTTCCGGATGAGCTGATAGTCCGAGAGTCTACACACTCACTGTATGCAAGCTGCGAAGCACAATTGTGTGATATTTGTTGTGGGTCTAGATCTAGTGATACATACCTGGGCCCCATCAAATATCGTACGGTGTCGCTTTTGTAATATCTTCGATTTTCCAAGCGGATACAGTATGGACGAAAGACAAACATGGTTACTTTAGGTAGGCCTGGGAGGGCTGGAAATTATCTATATTCCGGGACAAAATAAAACCTCATACAGTAGGCCTACACTATAACAGTACAGTATAGGTATGATGATTTTATTGATTTTGAATCAAATTATGACAATTTCTCAATGCATTGAATTGATTTGTACAATGATAGTCTGGTTTTTCACAAACGTAGTGGTAAGGGAAGAAACTCCAGACTATGTACAATGATTACATACATTTGTTATCTCCCTTGGATAAAGCATATATAATAGCAACTGTGTATATCTTCAAATATAGCCTAGCTGTTATCTAATATTTATTAAATACCGATTTAGGCGATGCCTTAGTTCATATTATACATTGTATACAAAACATAGAAAATCAGTTGTCAAAATGAAAAAGATTGTAACTATAATATTCAATATGTTTGGAACATACAGATCTGAATTAAGTTTTCATAAAGTCCAAATGGAATAAACACTGTGATATATTGATCATGTTGGCACAAATTAAAACATAACCAGGACTTCATCAATAAAACAAACTAACTGATTCAACATTATACAAACATTCTGACTCAAGATACATGAACATTTCACTTTGAATGGTGACCTAATTTTTTTTACCTGTACCTTCCAATATAATGCATGGCCTAGACTGAGCTTCATAAAGATGAGGCCAAAATTGTCTCACTAGCAATTTTGGAAGATGGCCAGACAATGAATGTCCACAACAGCTCGTCTTGTCATTACCTGACAATTCCACTAAACAGAAAGTGTTCTGATTGCCACATATCCTATTCACTACCACAGACTTATTCATGCAAGAATCTCAATCAAAGCTAACATTTCAATGCTTCTCTTAAATAAGCTTCATCACTAAATGTTACCTGGCTTTGAAAATGTACTGTTAATGTGTTTATGATGGTAAACAAATATGTCATCAATGAAAGAAATGCCTTGATAGTCTAAGTTTCAAACACTTGCAAGTTTTGGTTAACATGTTCGGACAGACAGAACTATCACTACATGCCTCCTGCATGAGTTGATTCCAGAGCATAAAGATATACAGTCCAGGAGTCAGGTTTCAAAAAGGCCTTAAAATGGATTTTTATTTACCCCACCTGGTAGAAAAAGTCCATTGGTATTTTCGAATAATACGTACATTCAGGCTTCAGAAAAAGGTGGATGCCAGATCTGAAAGTGGTGCAGATTTTTTTAACAGGGGCAACAACTCTTGCTTCCGAGGTAATTAACGAATACACATGGCATTCTTAATTCTGGTGTGAATTTTTTGTTTATGTATATATTGCCATATATGCGGGTGGATATTATTCAATTAATGTTATGCATCAAATGGACATACATACCTGACCAGTTTGATGTCAAGGTCAAGGTCATTTCAAGGTCAAAGTGAAAAAAATAGCTAAAAATTTATATTTCACCTCAGTTCTTTCTTCGTATAGCATATGTTTGGAATCAAATTTCGCTATTTAAATGATAGACGTGTTGGTAAGTGCATATTCTTTCATTATAAGCCATTTGTTTAATGAAAATAGTCATTTCTTTATCAAAATGGCCATTTAATACATATACATGCTGGCCGAGAAGGCATTCTTTCGGCTACCCCTGGTATTCTATGTTCTAATATGATTAAATTGTTCATGTATATATTGCTACATATTTGCATGGATATTATTCATTTGATTATGTACATCAAATGGACAAATTTATTGACCTTTCTTGGGTCAAGGTCAAGGTCAGTTCAAGGTCAAATCGAGAAAAAAAGCAAAAAATGGACATTTCCATTTTGTGTTTCTTCGTATAGCATTTGATATGAATGTAAGTTGCTTATTAAAATGATAGCTGTGTTGATTAGTCATTAGTTCGTTTATTATAAGCCATTTGTTCAATAAACAATTGAGTTTTTTTGTGTGCAAATAGCTATTTTTGCATAAGAAAGCTTACGAAAACCTTGCACGACAACCCCTGACATTCTATGATATAATGTGATTATGTGTTTGTGTATGCAGTGAGACATACATGTATATTCAGGGATGCTACCAGTATTCATTGATTATGAACATCAAATGTACAATCATCTTAAATAAGTTTGTGGTCAAGGTCATTTCAAGGTCAAATTTAGAAGAATACCTTCTAAAATAATATTTTTTGTCTCAGATCTGTAGTTCTTTTTCGCATGTATGTTTTAGTGTTATTGGATATATGTATGAACATTGTAATATCAATATCGTATTGAAAGTTGTTTAAAATACTGACCATTACAAGGTCAGTATCAATGTCCTTTCAAGGTAAAACTGTGTTTTGTAATGATCCAGTAAAAATCTATGTGTTTGCTCATTTGTTCTTTTTACAAGCAATACGGAAGATTTTGTACCTGTGTTTACTTGTAGACGTAATAATTTGGCTGGGTGTGTAATAATGTATTGAAATCCATTCTATTAGCTGCGAGTGTTATAAGTTAAGTTACCAATTTTCTAGGGCTCTTTTCAGCTGTTAGGCCGCTCAAGCACCCTTTGACATTTCAACTTTCCCTTGGGCTACCTATGGAAACCTACACTCGTGTCTCACTGAGAAGACTTATTATTTCTCTTCTGTGGCAGCCAACATCGATCTGCGCCCATGAATAGACACTGCCCTCACAGGTACCATTTTACACCATGGTGGAGTTGAGCATGTGGGTCTTGCTCAGATAGATTAACCAGTGGTCCAGAGGGGGGTCGAACCCGGGACCTGTCGATCCCGAAGCGCGCGCCCTACCTCTAGGCAACCGCTCCACACATTATGAAAATCTTTAATGAGAAAGTATGCTTAAAACACATTAATCTGTGTGTCGCCCTGTCGGTAGATGAAACGGTTTCCGAGCAAACGCCTTCCCAATGATTGACCCTACTATCCTTAGTCTTTTGGTAAGTTGGTTGGTATGAAACAGCAGATAGCAATGATCCTGATATCAGCATGTCAGGACCACTATTGTCTTTAAATGAATGAACACACCAAGTGGTTTCCGACCAATAAATCCAAAACGATTGGACTTTGGATATTAAGTAGAGTTCGGTCACCACCATTAGATGCCCCATTGATTACAAATTTCTTTGTACCAAGAATAAGGAACGTAATGGATATACCAAATATGTAAGTCAACCTATATGGACTATGATAAGTATACTGCATGGTAGTGAGAACCCCTTTAAGTCGCATATGGATGTGGCGGTACTTGATTGTGGTGTATATTCGATGGAGCATTGGCTGACCGATCTGGCAGATGGTAATGCTTACCTCCTAGGATAAGGATAGCTGCACAAAGTAGCGATTGGTAACCCGCTATGGTCAAGTCTATAATGGTTTACTTGGTGGTGAGATTTGAATAACTGTACAATACAGTAGTGATTACCAAATGTGGTATGAGGTAGCTGTACGCAGTGATAGTGGGTACACTCATAGGCAATACTAGTAGGGCCTGTATTTTGCAGTGAAGCATATCAGATAACGCCATATATGACTGTACTAGTTGAGTACCCATTTGGAATTCAATAAAATAATTTTAAATCCAGAATGGCTTAACCAATGATAGATACTCGTATGTACCCCACTAAGTGAAGTTTGCTCTGTGAAAGTAGAACGAAGACATTTGGTAAATAGACAAAGAAAGGGTTAAAGTACTATTTGGATTTGGACACCCTGAGTGTCCCAGGATGTTTTGTGTGTTAAGTATCATACAGTATCAAATGATAGCTGGCTCAAGACATGATGATGTGTGACATTGGATAGCTATACATGTACTTGGCAATGAGGAGTACCACATATAGTATAACCTGAAAATGGCAGTACACCGCGGAGTGGACCAACCCTTATGGCCTGGTATGGACATGCAATGTTGTGGTATCTTTTCCCAAGGGTCGGGGGTATCTGTATCCTGTAGTCATGTCTATCTATTAGGAATTGGAAGGGTTCTACTTTGTATTAATGGGTGTCCTGTAGAACCAGGTATGGCGGAATTATTTGGTGGTGCGTACAGCGTATGATGTCGTAAGGCTTCTAAAATATTATGTCGTAGTGGATACATGTACGCTATTAGGCCTGAGATGGTTATACACAGTGCTGTTACTACTTTGTCTGGGGTGCCTATATTACGTTGTGTTAAATGCACGTATCTGTGGCATTATTTACTTATTGCAGTGCTAATCACTTTGGTCATTGCAGTGGTGACTACACTATAGGAGTTATGTTGTACTAGTATTTTCCATAGGACCAGGACTGTCTGCCCTTAATGGTTATGAGTACCACATAAGAATCTAGTGTGGTTCAAAACACTGCCAGTTACAGCTTTCACAGGATCTATGACGTACACATTACTGGATACACCTGTCATAGGCCGTACGTATTGCTGTATAATGTGTTGGGGGTACGCCATATTGTCCTTGTGAATGTGAACAACAGTTATTGTGCCCTAGAGAGTTACAAAAAGTAGCTCATAATGGGTCTCCAAAGAGACTGGAAATCCTGATGGATTTAATGATATGCATATACATGAGAACACTTCCAAGCAGTGCCCCTGTGAAACAACGGCGTATATAAATAGTCCGAGACTGGCATAAAAACAGACAGGCATAGTGATTTTGAAAGCATTTATAAGTAATCTTGCATACTTGCTTGAACTTAAACAAAATTAATGGTTGTTTAGGCAATATTGTGTACAGTCCATTTAATAAAAAATAAGACAAATCAAATTTGCAGTTTCCTACTAAAGTTGAATTCAAGCATACGTGAGAATTACAAATACAGAGTGGACAAATCAAGTTATACCTATTTTCTCACTTCGATCCTGAAACGACTTTAATGCCAAAGTGGTTTAGATGCTTGTCCATTTGATGTCCATAATATAATGAATAGTATTCGTGAACATATGACTCATATCATAAATAAATACATAAATCACATTAGATCATAGAATCCCAGGGGCTGTCGTAAAAGTTTTCGTAAACTGTCGCATGCACAAAATGGATATTTGAGCAATGAAAATGAACATTTTCATTAAGCAAATGAGTTATAATGAAGTATATGAACTAACCAACACATCTATCATTTAAATAAGCAAATTAAATTCATATCATATGATATACGAAAAAAAACGAGTGGAAATGTCCATTTTTTTACCTTGAACTGACCTTGACCCCAGAAGGTCAATTATGTTTGTCCATTTGTTGTCCATAATCAAATGAATAATATCCGTGCAAATGTGTAGTAATATATACATGAACATTTAAATTATATTAGATCATAGAATACAAGGGGTGGTCGAAAGAATGCCTTCTCGGCCAGCATGCTTATGTATTAAATGGCTATTTTGACAAAGAAATAATTGTTTCTTTAAACAAATGGCTTATAATGAAAGAATATGAACTAACCAACACAGCTATCATTTTAATAAGCAGCTTACAGAAAAACAGAGTAGAAATGTCCATTCTTTGCTTTTTTCTCGATTTGACCTTGAACTGACCTTGACCTTGACCCAATAAAGGTCAATTATGTTTGTCCATTTAATGTCCATAATCAAATAAATAATATTCATGCAAATATGTAGCAATATATTCATGAACAATTTATTCATTTTAGAACATAGAATACCAGGGGTGGTCGAAAGAATGCCTTCTCGGCCAGCATGCATATGTATGAAATGGCTATTTTGACAAAGAAATGATTATTTTCATTAAACAAATGGCTTATAATGAAAGAATATGTACTTACCAACACGGCTATCGTTTAAATAACGAAATTTGATTCCAAACATAAGCTATATGAAGAAAGAACTGAGGTGAAATATCAAGTTTTAGCTATTTTTCTCACTTTGATCTTGAAATGACCTTGACCTTGACCTCCAACTGGTCAGTTTTGTATGTCCATTTGATGCATAACATTAGTTGAATAATATCCACCCACATATATGGCAATATATACATAAACAAAAAATTCACACCAGAATTAAGAATGTCATGTGTATTCGTAAATTAGCTCGGAAGCAAGAGTTGTTGCCCCTGTTAAAAAAATCTGCACCACTTTCAGATCTGGCATCCACCTTTTTCTGAAGCCTGATGTATGTATTATTTGAAAATACCAATGGACCTTTTCTACCAGATGGGGTAAATAGATTTTGAATTTCTTGCACCAGCTCCTAGACTAATTTATAAGACAACCAACTTTGTTCTATACTATTATCAACGGATAGCAAACATGTTTGTGGACCATAATGAAAATTGGTTTACCATTTATGTTATCCACTGAAAATAAAGACGTTTTTATTATTATTATTATTATTACCTGATATATTTCTCTAGCCAATACAGGATCATCGATCATGGACGGTTCTTTCATCAATTGTGTAACAACAGTCTTAGGGGCTGGAAAGGGACGAACAGTTGTACAGAATGGATATATACTAAATATACAATAATTTTTACAGAAAGCAACAAATAATTATATTGTTGAAAGACTTTTACATCTTTGTACATTTTAAAGACACATAAACATTTGCCAGTGTTCACAATTAATTTGAATTGTTATCAGACATTGCCAAAGTGACAGTTGATATTGCATAGTTTTTTTCTTTTGGAAAATATATTAGGTGTGAAACAAAATGTGATCTTTCACCCTAAATCAAATGATGTAATTTCAACAACAAGACAAATTGTTTTAATTGTATTATTAACGTTTCAGCGTGTATAGCCTTCTTCAGAGTAATGAAACATATTTTATGTTATTATTATTAAAGCTTATTTTCCTCGTAGTATGTCTGCATATGACCATGGTATCATTAAGGCTGGGTTTGGTACCAACTATTGTCAGGTCTGGTTTGATAATATACGCATGTCTGGCTTCTCAAGTCGCCAAAATCTACATTTGCTTTTAAATAGTTTCTAGATGGCACAGTATTAACAAAAGCAAAATCGAACTAGCGATATATCAACCATAGTTTAACCACTGAAGGTTCTCATGGTCTCTAGTTGAACCATAGTTAGTGCCACAACCCAGCCAATGATGTACTGCATAATTTGAAGTGTTGCGCCATAAACTTTACACCATTCTTTCTCCGTTTAGTAACAAAACCAGCTTCTTACACAGTGAGAATTTCACTGCAGAGAAGCAACAAAATGTTATTTTTACTGTTTTGAAACAGTAAGCTTATATTTACTGACACCTCTATATAACCCACTGTTGATATTACAATACACAGTTGGCACAGGCCTTGAACAGTCCTTGAATTTATTTTCAACCTTGAAAATCCTTGAATTTAGGCAAACAGCTTAATACAGCTAAAAACAGCTTGAATATCCATTGAAGTGCATAGATGTTGTTACAATGACACATTGTTTAAGTAAAAATGAAATAGAAACACTTGTTTTCTTGCAACTGAAAGTACATAACATGTGTTGGTGAGATTGTCACTGGTGTGTAATGAATTGAGTGGAACAGAGTATTCTGGTGAATGTGGTAACCAGATAGTGTATAGAACGACAGTGCAATATGGCATTAAATATTTGGGAAAATGTCTTGAAAATACAATGGAACCCACTTATAGCGAACTCGCTTATAACGAAAACTCGGTTATAGCATAACAAAAAAAAATCCCTGATAATTTGCGATATAACTAACCTATTATTATAATCCTTCACATAACCGTTAAATTTATTCATCACAGTAACACAGCTTTCACAATGTAATGAACTTAAATAACAAATAAACTCAACATTACCCTTTAATCTCCTGGATATATTAATACGTACACGATGGGGAACATAATTACACTATCATCATTGGGTATGTAATTCATTCACTTTGGTGTACATGTAAGCAAGTTAACAGGATTATAACAAAATGGAAAATAGAACACGAAAAGAGATTTTCATATGAAACTAAATTTGATATTCTGCAAGATGTGTTCTCCTTGCTCAATGTTGTGGGACAGAAAATAACACACTCACTTGGATCATGACATATGAAAATTAGTGACGTAAAAACTTGATAAACTAGTTTCTTTTGAAACTTAATCATAAAAGTCTGCTCACTTATACTGTACTGTTAATCGACATAATATACACTAACTATATGCCATATGTATTTCATATTAAAATACTGTTCAACCTCATGTATGTTTATGTTTAGTACAACATAACTTTGTTCTATGACAGGCTATACATGTATACATGGTATAACGAAATACGTTATATCCGTACACATATAACGAAATTTCGTTGTACTGATATAGCGAAAATCGGATATAGTGTAACAATTCTCATGGTCCCGAGGATTTCGTTATAACCGAGTTCCACTGTACATATTTTACCTTGATAAGTGATTGAATTGTCCTTGATTGTTTTTGTGAGAATGTTGTATGAACCATGTAATAAATCAAAGTATCACTTACATAAATTTTATTCTTTTAACTTTACTAATAAATATATTTCTGTATAAATATTGAGCACCTCTCATACTTACGAGCTTCTCCAAGAAACTTTGTATTAGACAAATGTCGTTCCAATATGATACGTCCCAGCAAAGCAGGAGAAAGATCAAGCTAAAAATAGATTGAATCGTGTAGCATGTATCTTACAATGCAGTAATAAATAAGCTAATTATATTAAGTATTTCAGAAAACCTAGACAGTTCCATTCCATGCAAACAAATCCAATCTAAGTCAGACATGTGCTCAGCACATTGTCACATTTTTGTGAACATATTTTTTATGTGTCAAGTCATTTGACAAGAATCTACTGGTATTGAGAAACCAATTTCACTTCCTGTATGTTGGGCACCATGTGCCATGCAACAAACGGTGACACCCAAACCTCTGCATCTGTGGCATCATGTGACACGCAACAAACAATGAAACCCAAACCTCAGCATCTGTGGCATCATGTGACATGCAACAAATGGTGAAACCCAAACCTCTACATCTGTGGCATCATGTGACATGCAACAAACGGCGACAACCAAACCTCTGCATCTGTGGCATCATGTGACATGCAACAAATGGTGAAACCCAAACCTTTGCATCTGTAGCATCATGTGACACGCAACAAACGGTGACACCCAAATCTCTGCATCTGTGGCATCATGTGACATGCAACAAATGGTGAAACCCAAACCTCTGCATCTGTGGCATCATGTGACATGCAACAAACAGTGAAGCCCAAACCTCTGCATCTGAGGTATCATGTGACATGCAACAAATGGTGAAACCCAAACCTCTGCATCTGTGGCATCATGTAACATGCAACAAACGGTGAAACCCAAATCTCTGCATCTGTGGCATCATGTGCCATGCAATAAACGCAAACCTCTGCATCTCTGGCATCATGTGCCATGCAACAAATGGTGAAACCCAAACCTCTGCATCTGTGGCATCATGTGCCATGCAACAAATGGTGAAACCCAAACCTCTGCATCTGTGGCATCATGTGCCATGCAACAAATGGTGAAACGCAAACCTCTGCATCTGTGGCATCATGTAACATGCAACAAACGGTGAAACCCAAATCTCTGCATCTGTGGCATCATGTGATATGCAACAAACAGTGAAACCTAAATCTCTGCATCTGTGGCATCATGTGCCATGCAATAAACGCAAACCTCTGCATCTGTGGCATCATGCGCCATGCAACAAACCCAAACATCCGCACTTAAAGCGCACAAAGAGATGTGTTCCTAATATATATAAAGAATAGAATAGTGTAACAATCAAGATATACTGTAAACCTAGAAACTATTTCGCGCGATTTAAGTTCGTAGAGTTGGCAGTTTGTAAACATCCGCTAAAGTAAATAGCTGCACATGTCCAGGACAAGAAAAACGCGAAAGTTTCTCGTTTTTGAAGGAAATTCATCATTTTGGTACGATGTTTATAAGACCGTATTAGAAGTGCTTTTTTTTTGTCCTTTTAATTTTATTCATTTATAAATACATTTAAATTTATGCCATACATTATAAACACATTAACAAATAGTATAAAAATAAATGGATTTATAAATTATTTTTCGAGAGAGAGAGAGAGGGGGAAGAGAAAGAGGGGAAGAAAGAGAGGGGAGAAAGAGAGAGACATAAAAGTAGAATGTATAGATACTTTTTGCACCATCTCTTCAATAAAACATATTTCGATGGCACCGTTTAAAAATGCCGAACCTACCATTTTTGCTCTTTCGTGAATTTCGTCCTATTATAAACATAATTCAGTTTGCCGCCTTTCCTGCTAATACCGGACTTACTAGCCACTTTTTCTGAATAAAGACTTTTATGATCACGGTACAATAATACAACACTTTAATTTGTTTCTTGATAACGTGTTAAACAATACGCTCAATATAATATGTACATGCGTGTAAAAAAGCCTTGTTAATTATGTCATAATACAGAAGGACTGATAGTGTCAATAAAAGTGTGAAAACATTACCAGCGTAGTTTGCAATAATTGTAAACAATACAATAGGTAACTATCTACATCAAAAAGAGTTTGAGAGGGTTTAATAAAGGTGAGACCTATAATTGAGAAGCAAATTATATACGGAACGAGCAATGTATGTGACAGGTTATAATATCAATAATTTTGTCACTATGCGACTTAGTTTTCGCGGAGATTGCGGGAGACTTAAAAACGCGAAAGTTTGTAGCCGCGAAAGTTTCTAGGTTAACAGTATTGTCTTACCTCCTCAGATAAACTGATGAGAATGTTCTTCTCTCCATTGTGTAAGCCCTCAACAAACCTGAAACAAATCAATATGCTGCTTAAATACTTTTAATCAAACTTTAGTGTTTCGTACATACCGTGCACTTTAATCAAACTTTAGTTTTTCGTACATACCATGCACCTTAATCAAACTTTAGTGTTTCGTACATACCGTGCACTTTAATCAAACTTTAGTTTTTCGTACATACCATGCACCTTAATCAAACTTTAGTGTTTCGTACATACCGTGCACCTTAATAAAACTTTAGTGTTTCGTACATACCGTGCATCTTAATCAAACTTTAGTGTTTCGTACATACCGTGCACCTTAATAAAACTTTAGTGTTTCGTACATACTTTGCACCTTAATTAAACTTTAGTGTTTCGTACATACCTTCTCTCAAATAGTCTGACTGACCATGTAAAGCTTCACTTATCTTTAATCCTCAAGGAGATTGATTAAAATGTGACTTATTTTCACGAAGATCCAGTGAACAATACAGCCTCTATAGCATGCACTATCTTTTTCTTTGATACCAAGTGACCTTTTTTGTAATCCCACATGACCCAGTTTCAAACATGACCAATATTTTTGACAGACACACATAAAGACCAAGTGTCATGAAGATTGGACTTTCACTATGTATCATGTTAACCAGCAACATATGTCTACGTCCCTGCGAGGGGTTTGTCATTAAAGGAAGATAGAATTGTGAGATAACATTATAGAGAAAACATTCTCATTCTTTTCATACAATGACGAGATCTTGGTACTATGTTGCTATTCTAAGAAACCAACATACAGTAACTGCATTTTGGTATATTGTTACCCTTCTAAGGAACATGTTTACAATATTCTTTCATTTGTACTATACCTGTTATAATATTTGGCTACAGCAGTTGGACTGTAATGTATATAATGTGTTTTTCTCATCTTCTTCTGATAATCTTGTGAAAATATGCTTCCTAGTGCACTCAGACTCACACTGTAAATATAGCAATACATTGTATAAAGGTAACAACTAAATAAACTCATTGTAGTTCTCCTGGTAGGCCAAATAAAAGTAAATACAGATGTAGAAAAACATCCTATTATTTAGAATACTATTAAAAGTAATCTGGAATTCACAATAGTAGGGTTTTCTGTCTAATTCACATATATGTGATACAAATATTATTTGCAGGAATCTCAGGTTAGTTTAAAATACTGTCTCTCATGCTAGTTTAAAGGACTGTCTTTCAGGCTACTCTAAAGGACCTTCACTCAGGCTAGTCTAAAGGACTGTCTCACAGGCTAGTCTAAAGGACTGTCTCACAGGCTAGTCTAAAGGACTGTCTCTCAGGCTAGTCTAAAGGACTGTCTCACAGGCTAGTCTTAAGGGATTGTAGGATTAAAGCCCCTACGGACATAAGCCCTACGCTTATTTTTATACATGAGGACATAAGCCACTACATATTTTTTACACTAGGACATAAGCCCCTACTCATGTTTGTTTGCAACATGACCAACTCAGCCATGTACCAGTGTCTACAAGTTGAAAATTTTAAGTTGCAATTAAATATCAAAGGGGCACAATACAATAAAAAATAGTTATTATATATATAACAAGTATCAATCAACAAATGAGTGTTTTGAGGTATGTTACAAACAGAAAGTGACTACAATATATAATATGATAATTGATCTTATTAAGCAGTTTGCAGACTAATTAACATTCAATTTACTGATTCTATACATGAAATTAATGCATATTTGTTACAAATAAACAGTAGATACCACTATTTGTACAATAAGACCAAACCAAATTGCTATTATGTTTAGCGTCAGGTCTGGCTTTCTGAAACCTACTTGTCCTAGCTACCTATTAAGAACAGTTTCAAAAAACACTTGGAACCTTATAGTTGCATTAAAATTTATGAGTGGCAATACACACCCAAAAGGGTATGTTAGACATGGACCAAGCCAATAATTGCATTTTAGTTGCATTATTGTTGGCGTCGTTTGAAAATTAAAAGAAAGTTATTTGAATGTTATATTTTAAAAAATCGACTTTAAAACCTAGGCGAACAATGACGCTAAACATAAACAAGAGGGCCTTAAAGGCCCTAGGTCGCTCACCTGTTGCATATTGGTCTAGGTATCAGTACAACCTACATTCTGACCATATAAATTTCATGAAGATGGGATCAAAACGGTGACCCTGGAGTGAACACAATATTTTTCTAAGATTTGACCTAGTGACCTAGTTTTTGACCCACATGACCCAGTTTCAAACTTGGCCTAGATTTCATAAAGAACAACATTCTGACCATAAAAATTTCATGAAGATTGGATCAAAACCACGACCTCTGGAGTGAACACAAGGTTGTTCTAAGATTTGATCTAGTGACCTAGTGTTTGGCCCCACATGACCCAGTTTCAATCTTGGTCAATAGATTCCATAGAGAACAACATTCTGACCAAGTTTCATGAAGATACAATCAAAATTGTGACCTCTCATGTGAACACTAGTTTTTTCTAAGATTTGACCTAGTGATCTAGTTTTTGACTCAACATGAGCCAGTTTCAAACTTGGCCTACATTTTACAGAGAACAACATTCTGATCAAGTTTCATGATGATTGGATCAAAACCACGACCTCTGGAGTGAACACTAGGTTTTTCTAAGATTTGACCTAGTGACCTAGTATTTGACCTCACATGACCCAGTTTTGAACTTGGCCTAGATTCCATAGAGAACAACATTCTGACCAAGTTTTATGAAGATTGGATCAAAATTGTGACCTCTGTAAACACTAGGTTTTTCTAAGATTTGACCTAGTGACCAAGTTTTTGACCTCACATGACCCAGTTTTGAACTTGACCTATATTCCATAGTGACAACATTCTGACCAAGTTTCATGAAGATTGAATCAAATTGGCGACCTCTATGGTTTACGCAAGGTTTTTATAAGATTTGGCCTAGTGACCTAGTTTTTGACCCAACATGACCCAGTTTCGAACTTGGCCTTGACTTCATGGAGAACAACATTCTGATCAAGTTTCATGAAGATTGGATCAAAACTGTTGCCTCTAGAGGTTACACAAGCCAATTGTTGACGGACGACGACGACGGACGACGAGTGATCACAAAAGCTCACCTTGTCACTATGTGACAGGTGAGCTAAAAACGTTTGGTATGGTCAAATCATCTTCAGAGATTGCCTCACTCTATAAGAACTCCTAATATACTCCCAAGTTGGTTAAAACTTTTTAATTAACCATGTAATAAAAGAAGAAAACATAGACCTACACAAACAAAACATGCACAGGCGCTAATGTCCTAGTGTATAAATATGCGTAGTGGCTTATGTCCTAGTAGTGCAAAAAATTGCGTAGGGGCTTTAATGTCCTAATGTACAAGAAGCAGTCACTGACAGCCATATCCCCGCCGAAGGAAAAATTGAGGTAAACATTATCACGAAAGCTTCATAAAAATGACCACTACAGTTGAATTGTTGTTGTTGCAAACAAGAATTATGTCAAAACAACCGAATATCATAACACATAAAAATTGAATGAATCAAAGTTTCATCAAAATTCAATAAAAAATGTTAATTAATAAGTAAAAATCAACAAAGGGCCATAATTCTTTCAAAAAAAGCTGAAATGAAAAACCCTGACGATATCCGCTAGTGCAACTCATAACTGTACTTCTGTAAAAATTTTGACAAAATTCCTTGAGAAATTTGTAAAAACTTAACAAAGGGCATTAACTCTGTCAAAAATAGTCGAATAAAAAAATCCTTGAAAAAATTCTATACATAATCTTTAAGGCACT
The DNA here is from genome assembly GCA_963678985.1 of Spisula subtruncata. NCBI lineage: Eukaryota > Metazoa > Mollusca > Bivalvia > Venerida > Mactridae > Spisula > Spisula subtruncata. The sequence continues at coordinate 27,205,540 of OY787661.1, forward strand.
GTCGTAAACTGAGTCTGATAAATAGTTAGTCAAATTATCTCGACTTAGCAGTGCTTAGGACTATTCATGGACCGTATATACTGAATTCTATCTAACTCCATGGACTATTGTGGAAGAAAACCACGGAGACAGAAATTGAGTCTTATAAATAGTTACATACATTCACAGAATGAACATACTTTAGTCCTGATAGGGTAAAAAAAAAGGCCGTGAGTTGCCGTTTAATCTTACCTAGGAAATTGTTCCGCTATCAAAGGCAATGAATCTCTATCTTTATATTTATGCATTAGATGAATAATTTCTTCATAAACACAATGCTTCATCTTTTCACTTTCAGTCTTCAGCAAGCCCAAATTATCTGCAAATACAAATTAAAACCAGCATTGTCAATTTGAAAATATTTGTGAACAGCTTTGAGACAATTAGTAAATGAAATATATAATTAAATTGGATTTACCAGATTTTAAAGTGTCCAATTGTCTTGTGTCGCAATTACTGAAAAATTTGTCGTCCAGTAAACATTTTACCGGATGTTACTCAATGCACGAATTTTTTTTTAGAAAAATATTTGTATTTCTGCAGGTAAAATTCAAATGAATATAATTTGTATGAATGAAACAATTTATACATATTTTGAAAGTATTTGACAATTTTTTTAAATTTTTTTTACACGTGATAACCTATTATTAAACACTTTACATTTATTACTACACCGCTCATTGCGATGAGCCTCGTTTTGGTGGGGAGGGGAATTCGATAAAATTATTTACAGTATTTTACACAAAATGATGCTTTTTGCGGTACATAACAGCTGTTTAGTGTAATTTTTAAAGAATTTATCTGTTATACTTAATGGAGCGTGTGGCAAAATGAAAACGAGACAGAATGCTGGTAGTACACGCTTGTCCCGATCAAAACAGTCAACTGTCAAAGATCAGCCATGCCAACAAATATCTGCTGATGTGAAAACAGACAAAAGACCATCAAACGTGACAGCTGGTGGACGAGATAAGCGAGGTATTGCTGTATAAATATATTCTGCAATCAGACAATATACACAGAATCTGGAGCTCATTGCGTTGGCAAGGTCCCTGTTTTCGAACGATTCAGGTTCAACTCGGCCCGGTATTCTACAGGTCTAGGATTATGCTGTTTTTATGGATAATCAATAAATTTATGGACAGTCCATGTTTTTACTGATAAAAACATCAGTAAATTTACGGACTTATATTGAAAATTATCATTTTTTCTAATTAAAGAAAAAGGGCTCCCAATTACAAATATACTGCTTTCTCGTGGAGTCGAGCCCCTTAGGGCTAAAAGCCTACATGTACACTTCCTACAGTCTATTCTTTAACCAATTTTATTTTTACTGACAGAGAATTTACTTAAATTTATGAAATCCAAATAGTTTTGCAATTCAAACGTTTTTGTTGTAAAATAAATGCCATAAAGTAAGTACCAGTCAAGAACCTAAGTCATTCTGAAACTTTCTCATCGACTCGAGCCCTCTGATTGGTCAGCCTCTATTTAACCCAAAGACCGAAAACTCTTCACAAAACACAGTTGTGAAATAAAGTCTTATCATCTTAGATGATATTCACAAACTTTAACCAATGTGAACGAGCTTGTTGACAAATAAATCGTCAATAACCGAACCCCATGGTAAAAAGCTTAGGCATTGATGCTTTACCAAAATGGATTTTCATGGTTGGTTGCTATTAGTGATCACAGAACGATTACAAAATGTTTTAATTCACATGTGTTTTGCTGTTGTGACAGAAATAAGCCTTCCAGCAGATTTTAACATGTTTTTTATAAGAACCATCTCCGCATGTGCGCATATTTGACCAAAACAATTAGGGCTCGAGTCGATGAGAAGTATCGAGTCGATGAGAATCAAGTATATATCGTAGAGAGCCCTAATATCGCCTCTGACCTTCGATCGGCTGCCATTTTGTTTTAGCTCTAGTCTCGCGAGATTTGGACGATGCGCGCGCATATCTTGAGAAAATGTTTACAAAATAGTATTTTTTTAGCGGGAATAATTTTTTCTGAAAATACGAGGTCATAACATGTTATTTTCGATTACTTTCACAAAAAATCATAAAACTATACCATTTTCACTATTCCCAAAAAGTCGTGTAGTTGAAATACCCCAGTAAACGCTATGTGCTACGTAATTGAATATTTTTTCACACGTCTGCATTGTTTACAGTTTCATGAATGAAAGTCACGTGGTCGGATTAATTATTTTTAAGGTCAAACCAAAATTATCTTCGGTCAAAGTTGATTCCGACCTTACGGTCAGAATAGGAAAAAAAATATTGAATTCTGTATTTCTGTAGACCATACATCGGCAGATCACACATCACTATCGGCGATTATCTTAAAATTCATAAAGTGATCCACGCCCGTAATGGCGATGTAAAAAAAGTTTGTTTATAATGCAGCCAAAGTCTATTTATTACCCATTAGAGAGGGGCGTGTGGCAAGACCAATCAGAATTAATACATGAAGAGTAAATATCACTTAACAGTGACAAATATGCTGTTTTTGCCCTAGATTTTTCTCTTAATTCGATTTAACAATGCTCAGGCTTAATTTCATAATTGGGACGTTTAGCTAAAGTGAATAGTTTTGACCCAATTGATCGCGCGCGCCATATGACGTAATTAAGTCACGGTCAAAATGGCCGACTTTTATTTACTATGATGCATGCTTTATTCAATTTTGGAGTATTTTATTATTTTATTGGTGTACATTTGAGTTAGATTAAATGGAAGGATTTATATTACAAGTAAGTGGCTTGATTTAATATAAACATGAAGTTTGCCATGTTTATTGCATGTTTAGCGCTTAAGTAGGCGATTTACGGTCACTCGAGGATAATTATGTTCAGAATACAATTTTACAGCATTAAAGTAAGTTTCGTGAAATTTCTATGATTTTGAAATTTTGCTGTTTTTCATATTTTCGAAGTTGAATTTTAGCCATCCAAAACTGTAAGTTTTACTCTTTTTAGTATACAAACATCATCTTAAGTGATTAACAAGTTGTGGAAATTCACAAGAGCTATATTTCAGCTTTTTAAGGAAAACTTAGAAATTTGTCATTAAATTGTCAGTAAATTTACAGATATTTTGATCAGTAAAAATATGGACAATCAGTATATTTACTGATTATCCATAAAAACAGCATAATCCTAGACCTGTTCTAGGCCCACTTACCAACTCAGCCTGAATACAAACTCAGCCAGCTCCAACTTGGCCTGAATTTAATATTATTGATTCTTTGTACACACGGAAACAAAAGAAACGCAAAACATATATAATGGTATTAGTGATTATGCTAGCACAGAATAGCAGGGCGCTCCGCCCTGCCCGTTTTTAACTCCGCCCTTTTGCCCGAATTTGGCAAGTATGCCTTTTTGAACCGCCCTTTTGCCCAAAAACACCGTATGGAACATCCCTTTTGTCCAAATATGCCTTAAATCAACATGTCAATCAAACAACACTCAATTAAAGTTGCTGATAATGACATGTTAATTGTCCCCATCGGCGAGAAGAAGTCAGTAAGGGGTCTACTCGAGGTGCTAAATTAAACAAAAGACGTAGATTAGATGACGATAAATGGTCACAATGTGGTGTAAATCCACTGAAAACAATAAGTTATTACCTCGAACACGTTTTAATCCGTTAATTACCCTTTATTATGCTCACACGCGTTGATGACTGACGAAAATTAAAATCAGTCACAAATAGTCGATCCGTAAAATTGCCGACGGAAAACGTAATCCAAAGGCCAATTGTAATGTTAAATCGCATCTTTGCATGAGATTGACGTACAAAATGTTTATAAGTGAACACATTTGCGTTTGACTGGCTAAATGAATTTATGCGAAAATATGCCGACATACGCGTCACGTGACCAGTGTGTTCTGCAAAATATGCCGTGTTAGGTTTTACGAATGTAAATCATTCTGGGGATGACGACGTGTGTAAACTACGAGCTTTTAAGGCAAATCTAAGAGTATTTGACGAATCTATGAAAGTTTAAACGCATAAATTAGAATTAAATGGTCGAAAGTACGCTGTCATTCATATACGAGTTTTCTAAGTTCGGATAGTCACGTATTTTCGGATACGTTTGTTTACGCTGAATATTGGTCATTCTCTGGCAAATAAGCGCTACATACGAGGATTCAAGTATGTCATTTATTGTTTAGTATGATATATCAGCTGTCAAATACAAAATAGAATCGATTTATTAAGCCTTATGCCACCAAAGAAACACATTTTATTTATAGATTTTTATGCCCCCGTATCGATAGATCGGGAGGCATATAGTAATTCACCTGTCCGTCCGTCCGTCTGTCCGTCCGTCCTTCCGTCCGTTCGTCCGTCCGGCCAGGTTAACCCAAATTGACCGTTTCTTCTAGCATTAAAATGGCTTGCTACAAAGTTTTCAAACTTGCATGGATGTTGTATATGACCACTCTCCACGCGCCTGTATCACCTGACTCCATTTTGACCTTCACCTTGACCTAATTTTGGACTTAGACTTATTGAAAGGTAAAATTCTTGGTTAACCCAAATTGACCGTTTCTTCTAGCATTAAAATGGCTTGTTACAAAGCTTTCATACTTGCATGGATGTTGTATATGACCACTCTCCACACGCCTGTATCACCCGACTCCATTTTGACCTTCACCTTGACCTAATTTTGGACTTAGACTTATCTCCCCTTTAGTATTTTTACAATAAAATTTTGTCTGGAGCGTATCTTCAAAACTATTTAACGTATTGACTTAAAACTTGAAATATAAATAGATGGCAACTTGGAGAAGTGCATTGACAAAGAATCATAACTCTGTCTGTCTTAAATTTTGAATTATCTCCCCTTTAGTGTTTTTTTATGCCCCCGTATCGATAGATCGGGAGGCATATAGTAATTCACCTGTCCGTCCGTCCGTCCGTCCGTCCTTCCGTCCGTTCGTCCGTCCGGCCAGGTTAACCCAAATTGACCGTTTCGTCTAGCATTAAAATGGTTTGCTACAAAGTTTTCAAACTTGCATGGATGTTGTATATGACCACTCTCCACGCGCCTGTATCACCTGACTCCATTTTGACCTTCACCTTGACCTAATTTTGGACTTAGACTTATTGAAAGGTAAAATTCTTGGTTAACCCAAATTGACCGTTTCGTCTAGCATTAAAATGGCTTGCTACAAAGTTTTCAAACTTGCATGGATGTTGTATATGACCACTCTCCACGCACCTGTATCACCTGACTCCATTTTGACCTTCACCTTGACCTAATTTTGGACTTAGACTTATTGAAAGGTAAAATTCTTGGTTAACCCAAATTGACCGTTTCTTCTAGCATTAAAATGGCTTGTTACAAAGCTTTCATACTTGCATGGATGTTGTATATGACCACTCTCCACACGCCTGTATCACCCGACTCCATTTTGACCTTCACCTTGACCTAATTTTGGACTTAGACTTATCTCCCCTTTAGTATTTTTACAATAAAATTTTGTCTGGAGCGTATCTTCAAAACTATTTAACGTATTGACTTGAAACTTGAAATATAAATAGATGGCAACTTGGAGAAGTGCATTGACAAAAAACCATAACTCTGTCTGTCTTAAATTTTGAATTATCTCCCCTTTAGTGTTTTTTTTATAGTCAAATTTTGCTCTGAGTATATCTTCAAAACTATTAAACATATTGACTTGAAACTTGGAATATAAATAGATGGCAACTTGGAGAAGTGCAATGACCAAGAACCATAACTCTGTCTGTCTTAAATTTTGAATTATCTCCCCTTAAGTATTTTCAGAATCAAATTTTGACAGGAGCGTATCTTCAAAACTATTTAACGTATTGACTTGAAACTTGAAATATAAATAGATGGCAACTTGGAGAAGTGCATTGACAAAGAACCATAACTCTGTCTGTCTTAAATTTTGAATTATCTCCCCTTTAGTGTTTTTTTTATAGTCAAATTTTGCTCTGAGTATATCTTCAAAACTATTAAACATATTGACTTGAAACTTGGAATATAAATAGATGGCAACTTGGAGAAGTGCAATGACCAAGAACCATAACTCTGTCTGTCTTAAATTTTGAATTATCTCCCCTTAAGTATTTTCAGAATCAAATTTTGACAGGAGCGTATCTTCAAAACTATTTAACGTATTGACTTTAAACTTGAAATATAAATAGATGGCAACTTGGAGAAGTGCATTGACAAAGAACCATAACTCTGTCTGTCTTAAATTTTGAATTATCTCCCCTTTAGTGTTTTTTTATAGTCAAATTTTGCTCTGAGTATATCTTCAAAACTATTAAACATATTGACTTGAAACTTGGAATATAAATAGATGGCAACTTGGAGAAGTGCAATGACCAAGAACCATAACTCTGTCTGTCTTAAATTTTGAAATATCTCCCCTTTAGTATTTTCAGAATCAAATTTTGACAGGAGTGTATCTTCAAAAGTGTTTAAGATATTGACTTGAAACTTGGTATATGAATAGATGGCAACTTGGAGAAGTGCAGTGACAAAGAATCATAACATCTGTATCACCAGATCACACATAAAGTCGATCAAGGCACTGCTTTCAAATGTGGCATTATTCGTTTACCATCATAAGCCCCTTATAGTTCAAAGTCATGTAACACTATCAAACATTTTAACTGAATAATGGCCCCTGATTGACTTAGCTTTTTATGGACATGGCTTCCACGGGGGCATAAGCGTTTATTGAACGCAGTCTTGTTATAGTCAAATTTTGCTCTGAGTATATCTTCAAAACTATTAAACATATTGACTTGATACTTGGAATATAAATAGATGGCAACTTGGAGAAGTGCAATGACCAAGAACCATAACTCTGTCTGTCTTAAATTTTGAATTATCTCCCCTTAAGTATTTTCAGAATCAAATTTTGACAGGAGCGTATCTTCAAAACTATTTAACGTATTGACTTGAAACTTGAAATATAAATAGATGGCAACTTGGAGAAGTGCATTGACAAAGAACCATAACTCTGTCTGTCTTAAATTTTGAATTATCTCCCCTTTAGTGTTTTTTTATAGTCAAATTTTGCTCTGAGTATATCTTCAAAACTATTAAACATATTGACTTGAAACTTGGAATATAAATAGATGGCAACTTGGAGAAGTGCAATGACCAAGAACCATAACTCTGTCTGTCTTAAATTTTGAATTATCTCCCCTTAAGTATTTTCAGAATCAAATTTTGACAGGAGCGTATCTTCAAAACTATTTAACATATTGACTTGAAACTTGAAATATAAATAGATGGCAACTTGGAGAAGTGCATTGACAAAGAACCATAACTCTGTCTGTCTTAAATTTTGAATTATCTCCCCTTTAGTGTTTTTTTATAGTCAAATTTTGCTCTGAGTATATCTTCAAAACTATTAAACATATTGACTTGAAACTTGGAATATAAATAGATGGCAACTTGGAGAAGTGCAATGACCAAGAACCATAACTCTGTCTGTCTTAAATTTTGAATTATCTCCCCTGTAGTATTTTCAGAATCAAATTTTGACAGGAGCGTATCTTCAAAACTATTTAACGTATTGACTTGAAACTTGAAATATAAATAGATGGCAACTTGGAGAAGTGCATTGACAAAGAACCATAACTCTGTCTGTCTTAAATTTTGAATTATCTCCCCTTTAGTGTTTTTTTATAGTCAAATTTTGCTCTGAGTATATCTTCAAAACTATTAAACATATTGACTTGAAACTTGGTATATGAATAGATGGCAACTTGGAGAAGTGCAGTGACAAAGAACCATAACATCTGTATCACCAGATCACACATGAAGTCGATCAAGGCACTGCTTTCAAATGTGGCATTATTCGTTTACCATCATAAGCCCCTTATAGTTCAAAGCCATGTAACACTATCAAACATTTTAACTGAATAATGGCCCCTGATTGACTTAGCCTTTTATGGACATGGCTTCCACGGGGGCATAAGCGTTTATTGAACGCAGTCTTGTTTTTATTTAACAAGAACAATTTTACATTGCCATATTATATGAAGCCCTAAAGTAGATAACTTGATTGTCCAGAGGAGGTTCTCTAGGAATAACACCATATGTTAAACACCAGTAATACAGTACATGTAAACCACCACTAAATTGAAACAGAAGCCCCCAACACCCGGGGAAGTATACTGGGAATAGTGACTAGTCCCAAGTGATTCTTCTTTATAAATATAGACCAGAAATCAATCTAAGTACCAGATGATGTATTGCCTCCGCTTGAAAGTTGTATGTACAATAACATCATAAAACGTTTTAGTATTTAGTATAATTTACAATTTAAAGTTACTATGTACACCCTATGTGCAGCTGCTGTCTACTCCTGGGACCAAGGCTGGACTTGAAGGCCTCTAGATTTGATATGAATGTGATGGTTGTTTATTCCAATCCTGTTTAGTTCTCGGGAAGAGGAATGCTTGTATATTGAATCATTGGCTGTTGGAACATAAAGCTAGCCAATGGGTCACTCAGACTCCGGTCCAGCTATCACAAGGTCTGGTGATGCTGGACACAACTTGGTATTTCCATGATCTTGAAAAGCTTGGTGGTGATAGCTAAGAGCCTCCCAGCCGAGTGAACTTACCATGCCTGTGACACACCATAGGGGTCTGTCTGTGTGAAAATTATGCTGATAATGCCTCAAAATCTGTCCTATTTCAATATAATTTTAAGTACCTCAGGACGCCTAGAATGCGCCTGATGGGTCCATTTTTTAAAAAAAATCCAGGGGAGCATGCCCCCCGACCCCCCTAGATTTTTGGCCACCCTGCCCTATTTTTATAGCACCCTGCCCTTTTTCAGGTCCTAGAATAATCACTAGGTATTTTCCAAAGTTATTATTTTTTCAAATTCACTGAAAATTAACACAGTCCTTGATGGAATAGTAATGAGGTATACTTCAAAATGTCATTCCATTCTGTAATTGAATAATATTTTTACATAGGTTTTAATCTAACAGTCCAACATTGCAAAAGTCACATTTTTGTCACATTCATTGTCTAGTATAAGAACCACAAACCAAATGCACTTTAAACAACCACGATATAATATTTGTGATGTATGGTTGTGGGATAAAGTTTCACTGACGAATAAAGGCTTCACACGTGCTGTAAAGCCAAGAAAAACATAGACTAAGTTCCAAATCATTGTTAATATACATTGATTGTTTATAATCTACTAGTCAAACAATCTCGACTAAGAGGCTCCTCTTAGTCAAGACCCATTGTGCGCTTTACTGATCAGTTTTCAAGTTTCATGAATTCTGTCTTTTACGCCAATTTAGAGCCATTTTCAGCATTGAACATGTAAAATATAATAAAAATAAACGAATGGCACAGAATACCTGTTAATATTGGTCCTTATAATAAAAAAATCGATAAATAAATCTGCACATGTAATTTCCCAAAATCCAATGTAAACATAACTGTGAGTATCCGGTACGCGTATACCGCCCGTATAGATGAGCGCAACACGTGTGTAATTCATATGCTAACGTTGTGCGAATCGCTTAGCGAGCAGTAGAATTCATAATTTATCATATTCTGTTCATAATTTATTAACTATCAGTTGACAAGAAAAATCAGCTCGATTTGTCAACAAATCTTGTTAATTTTTCGTTTTTAGTTTCACCTGAGCGAGCTCAGTGTAATTGGTTTCACACGTACCAGTGTACATCACTGTGAAAACCAAATAGTGCCGAATATCTCCCAGCATCCTCCATTGTTCTAGAAACTCATTCCATCGAGTATTCTGATTGGTCGATAGGGGAATGCGATTTGCATATCAACAACAAATAGCTGTGTAGTGGAATTTAAAAGTGCGACATCGTCGTGTTAAAATTGTCGGACAAACGAACCGCTGAGTGTTTTATGGATGTTTTTGGTGCAGATTACGAGAAAAAGGGTTGATCTTCGTGGACATGCTATATATTTCATGGTATTTACAACTTTTCATTCACCTTTTCAAGTGCCGATAAAAATTTGATCGCAAACCCCCCATAAATATGACACTTTAGTGCACATCTGCGATGAAAATAAAGGTCAGAAATTAAAAAATCTCCTAGCAGATTGCCCCACATCTAGTCTAAAACCAAGACAACTGACCGGATTACGGAAGAGTTACTTCCCTTAGACGCATCGGAATGGATCAGAAATGAGTGATCGTCTTTTTCAATGCGTTTAACGACGCACAGAAATAATTTTTAATGCGTTATTCGTTAATTTCAATGCGTAATCACGCTTTCACGCACCTTATCTGGAGCTCTGAAATTTTGTTTATTTGAATGACTTGTATAGCAATTTTTCTTCAGCGCCCGTATTTTATGTTGAAACAACGAGATGAAATGTTCCACAATCTTTGGTTAATTGGCTAAATATAAACGACTTTGAAGTGTATCGCTATCGTCTTTAACGTAAATTGAAAAGAAAATGAATCAAAATGAAGTGTGATATTTTTTAAAATTGAACCTTATTTTTAGCTCACCTGAGCACAAATGTGCTCAAGGTGAGCTTTTGTCATACTGAGATGTCCGTCGTCGTCAACAATTTCTTCAAACGACATCTCCTCCTAAACCGCTTGGCCAATTTCAACCAAACTTCACAGTAATAATCCTTGGGTGACCCTCATTAAAAATAGCTAAAATCGTTCCGCTCCGATAAACAAGATGGCCGCCAGAGTTATAAATAGAAAAATCTTTAAATGACTTTTTCTCCTTAACCACTTGGCCGATTTCAATAAAACTGTACAGGAATGATGTTTGTGTGACCCTTTACCAAAATAGCTAAAATCTTTCCGCTCCGCTAATCAAGATGGCCGCCAGAGCTAAAACTAGAAATATCCTTAAACAACTTCTTCTCCTTAACCGCTTGGCGAATTTTAATAAAACTTTACAGTAATGATCCTTGGGTGACCCTCATTGAAATAGCTAAAATCGTTCCGCTCCGATAAACAAGATGGCCGCCAGAGCTATTAATAGAAAAATCTTTTAATGATTTCTTCTACTTAACCACTTGGCCAATTTCAATAAAACTTTACAGGAATGATCTTTTGGTGACCCTTAACCAAAAGAGCTAAAATTGTTCCGCTCCGCTAAATAAGATGGCCGCCAGAGCAAAAATAGAAATATCCTTTAAATGACTTCTTCTCCTTAACCGCTTGGTGGATTTTGATTAAACTCTAAAGGAATTATCCTTGGGTGACACTTATTCAAAATAGCTAAAATAGTTCTTCCATTAAACAAGATGGCCGTCGGAGCTAAAAATAGAAAAAAACTTCAAACAATTTCTTCTCTTTAACCACTTGGCCAATTTTGATAAAACCTTGCAGGAATGATCTTTAGGTGACCCTTAACCAAAATGGCTAAAATGGTTCCGCTTCGCTAAACAAGATAGCCGCCAGAGCTAAAATTAGAATTCTCCTTTAAATGACTTCTTTTCCTTAACTGCTCTACGGGTTTTGATAAAACTTTACACAAATGATCTGTGGTTGACTGTTAAAGTCCCAATAAGGTTTAAAATGGTGGTATTTTCTATCTACAAAGAATATTGAAATATTGAGATATTAAATTATACTAAAAATGGTGTAGAAGGGACCCATATCTGACCTCAGGTCGCTGTTCCTTCTTTGAGAAATAATCAACTGAAAAGGCTATTTAGTATTTTGTCCTCCGTACAAAATACTAAATAGTGTTTACATATAAATTTTACGAACGATTCCGAAGATTTCGTCAATGATCGGAAGTATACGCACAAAACCCGGTACACCGGTATCTGCCGGTACCCTGTTGTAGGCCTATATTGTTTTGTATATTGCGTGGCATATTGTAGTCTAATCACGACTGACACCTAATTGAATGGCTAGGTATAATCCAATTAAAGGATAAGTGTAGAAGTGTGAATGAATATATATTACTTAATATAATCATGGAATTATATAGACAAGCACATTAACTCCATGATATATAACATATCGCTGGCTTAGAATGAAAAGATCGTATCAACAAAATCATATTTTGAGAAAATAAGGAAATCTGTCTGACAAATCACTCTTTACTTATGGTTAACAAGCTCTCATGAAAATAGACTCATAAGAAGCGCCTTGTGATATATATTTCAAATATGGCACTTACGACCTTCTTATTCTAAGCCAGCGATATAAAATTATAAGGACAAACAACATCTTGCTTTTATATTTTATTACAGATTATGTTGTATCAGACTATAAACAAAATGTGGCTAGCTACAATTAAATACATATGCATAGGAAAATTTGAGGGCATGTGGATATAACATAAATTTTAATTTTCCATTCATATGATCATGTTTGTACGTTTCATATTGATATTAAAAGAAAAGGCCACCTCTTTGATCTTCATAATGATTGACACATGTTTATGAAAATTAAATAACTCACAACATTCGTGTATATTGAACATGCAGATTTATATACTTACAAGTAAACACTTATTATTTTATTGTAGATTCTACTGTACATGAAAATATAAATCTAATAATTACCGAGAAATTAATACAACTGCACACAGCCATTCGCACTATCTGTATTGCAAACGTATAGTAAATCCCCCGCCTCTTGCATGTTTCAATTATACATTCAACATGATTAATGTCAATATACAAGGCAATATAAAAGGCAATATACAACATTAGGTGTCAATAGCGGGCTACTATATTCGATACCGGAAGGTACTGGTTGATACCGGGTTATAGTGTCCGCCCTACGTTATCAATAGGTGTGCTATCCATCCATTGGTTATCAGAAACTGGCGAAAATTTATCGGTAGTCTCCGGAAAGTGACGGAGATGCTGTCAAACGCCGTATTTGTAAACAAACCGGGCTCGTTATGTCAATCTTCAAGGGAAGATTATTTCACATATATGACAGTAAGAGCGTGTTTTAATAGCTTGATGTGGTAATTGTTTATCAATCTTCAAATCACTAACAAAGATTTGTGTTTTCTATCTATAGAAAATATGTCGTTCCGGAACCTTATTGTGGCTTTAACTAATTTACCTAAAATTGTTCCAGTCCATTAAAGAAGATGGCCGCCATAGCTGAAAATAGAAATATCCTTTCAACGGCTTCTTCTCCTGAACCGCTTGATGGAGTTTGATAAAACTTTACTGGAATGATATTTGGGTGACCTGTAACCGAATTAGCTGAAATCGTTCCGGTCTGCTAAACAAGATGGCCACCAGAGATAAAAATTGAAATTTCCCACATGACTCAGGTGAGCGTTACTGGCCCCTCAGGGGCCTCTTGTTTCGAACAAGTTGTCATTTTGCCTAGTATGCCTACCCATGGGCTCCTATGTATCCTAGCTGTAATTCTGGCTGGTCGGAAGCGGTTCCAGGGATATAGCATGCGTTTGGTCCCATCTTGTCGTTGAGTGGCTATCATTGGTTTCCATGTGTGTTTGTTGTCCTTAACCGTTCCAGAGGCCTGGTATTGTTCATGTAACCTTGCAATGATTGAAGCACGGTATGAATCCTGTTCCATGATTTTTGAGTTCCGTCAGAGCGTAACAAGGGTTTTGAGTTCCGTCAGAGCAATCGCAATGTTTCAGACCTGTTACAAATTCCGTCAGGGAAAAACATCTTGTTATTTTAGTACCAGAAGGCTCGTTGCGGAGTATGGCATGATCGTAGAGACAAAGGTAGATATTATATTAAATGCAGCACGTTTATTCGAGACAATTGTTCGAATAGACACTCTTTTTTATGGATTTAATGTTTTTTATGCATTTTTCTTGCTGGATATACTAACATTACTTTAATCTTAATAAACAACGATTTGTATTCAAAACAAACATTCAGTTTTGAATGTAAATGTTAATTGATATCTAAGCTAGTTATATAATACGAACGCAGTCATAGAACTGCTGTATAATGCCATTATTTTTATCCCAACGCGATCATCTGACATTGATGTTACAAATTCCGATTACCACTGTTACAAATTCCGAAGTTTTCAAAACAAGAATGATACAAATTCCGTGAATATGAATAAAATTCTAGGAACACATTCACTTACTTTTTATGTATGATTTTAGTTGTAAAGGAGACATTCTCACTCAAAACATTAATTTTATTACCCAATTTGTGTTCTTAGTGAGTGTAACCATTTACAAGTAATATACAGCCTTGAACTATAATGCTTAAAGTACTTGACACATTGAGTCATACAGCGCCATATTCATATAAACTCAATATATGTATCAAATTAACAAAATTAATCTACGGATTATTACGATCTCACAAACTTTAAATATGTGCACTGTACTCATACACAATTACACAGGACAATGATGTGATAATTCGTTAGAAATACAGAGCAATACCGACTTGGCATAAACCGTGATCAGATTCAAGACTTTTAAGGTAAACATACTACAAAATTAATGAAATATTTGCTCAAATGCAAACAATAACGTTATAATTGACTATTGAGAACAACTTAATAACCGACAAAAAAACAACAATGGTGTGTAAAATAATCATGAATTGTTCCTTCAATTATACTGGACATTTGAAACCTCACATTCAATGTGCTTCAAATTTTCGATGACCAAACTATCAGATATTAGGTACTATCATAACATTAAATTTTAGCTGAAACAAAATTATAGAATCTTTGTTTATCGGAAATGTTATCCTCGTTTAAAGGTGCAACCTTACAGATACAAATAACGTTATTGTTTTTCGTAGTTTTCTTCCCTTACCAAAACTTTATATAAAAGAAAGTTGTTGGGTTGTGCTACATGAATGCTTTATTGCAAATTTGCGATAATAAATTATTACTAGATATATTGGGCATTGAACTAAAATTTAGGTGACCCGTGCGCCTTTTATCTAACAGATGCATTTGATGTGTATATTATTGTAAACCCATATATTTTAGAAATATGCCATTCCATACCCAATTTTCTTGCATGCAAAAAAGTTTAAAAATATCAACTTTGTGTCCTATCACTCAGTTTATATTCAAGAGTTGACATCCATATTTGATTCTTAGGAACTAAATGTTATGTTCGTTCTTATCTATACTCATTTTGAATTTTACTGGCACTGTGTTGTGTTACATTGAAATCACTTTCATTCTGATCATACAAATTATTAGGCAGTTGTTTGTAAGATTATATATCGTTTTTTAAAGTGAAAAGATAGGTCACTATCAGAGTTTAACATGGACCATACATGTATATACGGTGGGTTATCCTCCCATCTAGCATTAACTGTATCAATAAAAATGTTCATGCAACGGAATTTGTAACAACACATCAACTTTCGGCTAAATACATGTATTTTACCGTCTGAATGCATGCAACTTGGTGCGATACTAAGCAACATAGTTGTAGTTTGAAGTGTTCAATTTTTCAGGTTGTTTTGAAAGATAATAATAACAAAAATAAACAATCTTCCAAAGTGTCAGAATTTTGTCATATAATGCTTTTCATTCGTGATTATTGAGTGCGATTGTGGTTTTGGTACCGTAATTATAATCTCCAATTGTCATTTCTACCATAACCAGAAGAAATCAATATTATACTTACTTCCAGAACCTGTTACCGACGATATGTTGGAGTGAAGTGTTTATTTTTCTCTTTCACGGAATTTGTTACTTGTGCGAAATGCCCACTATGCTCTGACGGAACTCAAAACCCTTGTAACGCTCTGACGGAACTCAAAAATCATGGAACAGGATTCATACCGTGTTGAAGGGTGGTAATGGAATTGTCCGACTGCATCAGAAGGACTCAAACCCTTCTGGAGCAGTCCGTCTGCTTCAGACCGTGTGTGTTCAGGCAAACATGGCATGTTTAAACTTATTTTATATGTTTTTTATTTGATGAGTTTTCATAAGTGTTATGTATACACTGTCATTCGGCAATAGAAATTTTCCGCTTTGCGATTTCGCACATGCTCCGTGTGCGAAAAATTGGTTTTTACCCTAAACTGGTAACAACTGGTTAAAACCACATTTAATTATGAAGCAAAGTGCTGAGATGTCAAGGTTGTAACCCATGCATCGTTTACATTAAAGGTCATGTACGAAAGAATTTCTTAATTTAACTAAAGTAACACGTTTCCATAGATAAATATCATACAATAGATATGGCATACTTGTAATCCTCAGAATTGCAATATTAAAGGTGGTTTTAAGCGATAAAGTTGACGATAACAAAATGACAATATAAATCCAACCTGGTTGTCTCCCTTGATTTTTAGACAGTGTGACGTCATTTTGGACATATGTGGAACTGTTCCTCTTCAGTTTAACTAAATTTGAACGGGTCCTGTCGAGTTTTTATCGGATTAAATTCGTGATTAGTGACGGCAATTACAATAATGTGGTATGTTCTAAGCATTGTTTGTGTATGTGTAACAACCGCATACCGATGTAGACATTACTAACCTCAACGTTGGGCGTGTTATACATTACAAACGCAGCAGTTCAAAGAGCGCTCTTCAGGGGGTATAAATAGCATGTGGTTAATACACTTGACATGTGTGTATACATCTGTGATTGATTTTAAATATCTTTAAATGGAATTATGTTGAATATTATAGGTTGTAGAACCTATATTTTAATTAATTTATTAAGGGTTCTGCTTAAGCGTGTTTCGTTTCTGATATTCAGGGGTCGAATTTTGCGATATTTTCTACTAGCTAAAATTAGCTTGTGCCATCTGGGTTCACTAGCTAAAAGGAAAAGCTACTAGCTAAAAAAAATAATTAAAATTTATTAACCAATTTAATTGAAAATTAACTGCTAAAAAGTGCTATGCTTTGATCACTATGCCTGAAGCATGAAACTAAAAATCAAGATAAATGTAAAAGAAAACTGCAGTTCACATACGTATTAAATCATTTAAAACTTAAAGCTTCATCGTTCATGCATCGATTTATGCTTGGTGCGAATGTCGGGTACGAAAATTGTAAGTCCATTACGTCGATTTCCATTGGTGTCGCGGAAACAGGTGACATTTCAGTTTGTTGCTATTATTCCATGTTTTGATGCTCCTCTTCGTCGTAAATCGATTCATTGAATTTATTACTAACTGTAACAAACTTGTACTCGATGATTGTTGGTGTATTTTAGCGGATATCTGCGATCCAATAAAGCAAAAAATAGGCATAAATAAATTGCAATATCTCGGTCGTAGTATATCAAGCAAAAGTGCCGAGCCATTCAGAATGTGGATTTTCCTGTTTACTCGTTTGACAGATCAACGCAAGTTTCCACCGATAGTTATAAAGCGACAGAAAACAAGTTGTTTTGTTGAAATTTATAAGCAAATCGTTAAGGAGGACTTTTATTGGTGTTTGCTCCTTGTTTTCATACTTGCTAAAATATGCTAGTGACTTTAAATGTCACTCGCTATTCTGAATTTCTACAAGCTTTTAGCAAGCATGCGAGCTTAAATTCGAAACCTGATATTTATATAATAATATCTAGTCTTACGAAATTTTACGCGCAGCAGTCACTATTTTGCATATTTATGTATTCCTTTTTGTAACAGACCATAAGTAATGCATTCCGTATGAGAAAAAATAAAATGAATATGTTCTCAAGAAAGGGCTTTAGCTGCGTATTGGTAGTTTTTACGGAAAGACTCGTAGTTGGCAGTTTCTGTCGTTAATTGTAAAGGATTTATAAACTAACCATAAGTATTTCATCATTTTCAATTTAGAATAAAAATCAAACAAGAGCGAGCATAAACTGAATTGATAGGTACTTTTTTTCAAAATCACATACTGCACCAGTCAGGGTGGTACGGTGGTCGAGCCAATAGCCTGCTTGACGGCTGATCGAGAGGTCCCGGTTCGATCCTCGGCCGGGGCACTTGATCATTTCTGAAACGCTTTTCTGTGTTTCCCACCCAACTAGAGATGAACTGGTTTGCAACCTTTAGGTAGTCTCGCGTGTATCTGTGCTATACACCGGGCACGTTAAAGAACCAAGGTGTCTCTTCAGAAAGAGCTAGGGCATCTCACCCAGATACCTTGTATCACACCACTGTTTCTTCCACCAGCTGTCCCTTTAGCAAAAACACAGGACCCCATTGGAAATAAGTGCTTGCACTTTCATGGGTTATCCTTGACCGAGAGGTTTAAATAATTACATACACTACACGTCAGTAGCATTAACACCCCAAACCCTCGGGGATAGACGGCGAGACAGACGGCGAGACGGTCGTGTTTTTACCTTCAAGCTTCCCCTGCATGGCCGGTGAAATGTTAGGATTTTTTGGCGAAATACCGTAGATTTTCCCATCAGCTGTCCCCTGCAGGTCGTGGAAGGCGAGGTGACAACCCAAAATCCCATCCCAGGTAGTGATGTGCCGTGGATGCCTCTGACTGGTGCTTAAATATAACACGTTAAATCAAGTGCGCCGAAAATTATGTGATTTGAAATATAAAATTGCACATTACCAACAAAATTAACGGCGTAATGGGCTTTTCAATATTGATGGTATTGCAATGCACATGTAATAAAAAGCATGGTTTCTTGGAATGACACCTCGTTCATCTTATTGACTAATTTATTAACTATACGCAGTATCATAGAAAAACGACAGTATTAAAGTGCGATGACATGTTTACACAGAAGTTTGAACATATTTTTTTATCTTTTAAAGCTTCCCATGACACCAGAAAACCTATTAGACTTTACACGAATCCTTGTCATTTTAAAAAAAGATCACACATTAATAAACAAAAACTTGGTTTATGACGAACATTCATTGAATATCTAATAATTTGTTTTTACACACTGACTCAACTGACTATAATTATTACAAGTTTACATTTCAATTCATGATGTAATTTTGATATTCTGATACAAATTGGTTTGTAATAAATTCGCCACGCCCCTTGTACCTGCATGACCTATGACAGTAGTCACCTCAGAAGCTGGATACCGAGTGATCTTTATATTATTTAAGACAAAATAGACCGCCCGCTATTGGCGGCATATAGTGCAGTGTCATATTATGTGTCGGCATTTCACTGATGTTAATCTTCAAATGTAATCCGGTCTATATTATAGAACCAAATGTCTGACGTTGTTATTTAGGCACGTGTTTGAACTCTCAGACAAGTAGATATTGTTTTGTGATTTGTAACAAGAATTTTGTTATATTACGGATGTAGTTTACCAACAGTGAGGCTGAGTGAAGTTCGCTACAAACATGTATCTTGTTTGTATTTTATTAAATTCACGATGCTCACACATGGTAAGGACACACCACGTTTTGACATACTTTTTTAAACAATACTGTGTACGAGCCCATCAGGGTTGTTCCATACGGTATCCTTCAATTGAATTGGAAGTGAACACTTACAAAGAATTAATCTTTAATACCGCTCTATTTTTTATACATCCTGAGTTCTATCTCGAATAGTCTGACAGTACATTTTCAATAATTACCAATAAAGCAAAAAGATACACAATTTAAACACGAAATTATTAAATCTATATCATAGGCATATGATTTCAACTGTGCATAACTATTTTTTCCGTTTTGTATTTTTTGTTAGGGTACATAACGGGAGATGGATGTGTGGATCTAGGTTAGCGTTAGGAAGAATCATGAGTTTACACAAAGTTGAAGTCAAATGCCAATGATCTATATCGTTTTAGAAAAAAACAATTTATCGTTCCATACTAAATAAATTAATAAAACCTTAACCGGGTTATAAACATTTTAACATTTTATATCCGGTATAATACACTGTTTCTATGCATTTTTTGGACAAAATTATATTATTAATAATTGGTCCGTAACAACACCCTAACTATAACTAGCGTAATGTACATTCGTCTCCAGTTGCAATGACCTTCAAATCATCTATGTATAGCTATACAGATTTTGAAATATTCTCACATTTGTTTACCCAATAATACGTACATAATATATTAAATTAAACATCCATTGGGTCAGATAAATATAGACAGCAGCTGATTATAATCGCGATTTTTGGCATGTTACACCCCTATTATGTGCGTAATGTACGGAAGATTAACTGTATGACTCTTCTGTAGATCGACGCTGTGTGTATATATATAACCCACGTGGAGAATTTTTTATGATTGTGATTTATATTAGACCCACTTTTACATAATCAGCACATGTATTTCATGTAACTTAAATGCATTTAAACTTAACATATTCAATAGAGATCAAGATTTGTAAGAAAATATACTGATAGTATACAGCCTCTGTCCAAAAACATGTCACAAGCTAAGGGAAGTAACTCGGGTTAGTTTATTCACAAAATAAGATAATCGAAAATAGAGATGATGTTTATTGTGTGTTATAATCATATGTGAAGTGTAGAGATTGTTGTATTCCTATATTTATATCATATACTTATTGAAACAGCAAAAAAAACAATCTTGCGTATATGACCTTTAAGCAAAAACAGTATATCGCACTTATTTAGAAAATTATGACCCCGAAAAAGTTTTTCGTTTCTTTTGTCCCTGAGTGTAGTAATTGTATAGTAATACCTGATTATATTGAACTGAATCACGGTGACAAGGCGATTACCACAACTTTCCGCTCACCGTCAAATTTTATACTTCTGACAGATGAACCGCTTCCTTATGAAGAAAAATCACAAATGGCAGAGGGGCCAAAATCATGTCAGCGGGTGACAAAATAGTTTATTATAAGACATTGCAAAATACTTACCACTTTTAAGTCTTACGAAGCAGTCCATCGAATTTCTGAAGCAATATGCCATCCCGTTGGAAGTTAATCAGTCGTAAAATAAGTAACATGACTTAGAAATTGTGTTTACAAAACTTAGTGTAGCGCTCGACACAATGCGTACTCGTACAGAAAATGTAACAATCTGATGAAATCGGTGTATCCCAGCTGGTGTGACAGTCTTAAAATCATTGTATAGATTAAGAGTGTGTGTCACACAAAACTGCTTGTTTCTATTTCTCAATGAAAGTCTTGTTTTTGGTGAAAACATACGTGTGAACATAAATATTGGAGCACCGCACAACACTGAATATAAACACCGCATGTCTATTCCGTTTCACTGGCACCGCTTATTTCTGCTCTTGGTTTAAACGATGTGCTCAACACGCTCCAGCTAAGCCATCGTTGGCTGCATTTACTTACGATACATCACCATTTATCTAATTTACATGTCCCAG
Organism: Spisula subtruncata; assembly: GCA_963678985.1. Classification (NCBI taxonomy): domain Eukaryota; kingdom Metazoa; phylum Mollusca; class Bivalvia; order Venerida; family Mactridae; genus Spisula; species Spisula subtruncata. Next base: position 27,226,825 of record OY787661.1, read on the forward strand.
AATTGATCTTGAAAATAATACCATGTCTGCACCAAAAAGGTTCCCCAACACGTAATCGCAACGGGATATTTTGTCTTGTTTTCCGATAGGCCTACATCTAATAACACAACAATTAGGCATATTAAACTCTCATGTCTCAATTTATCTATTTTTAGCTCACCTGAGCACGAAGTGCTCAAGGTGAGCTATTGTGATCGCCCAATGTCCGTCGTACGTCGTCAACATTTTGACTTGTAAGCACTGTAGAGGTCACAGTTTTCATTAAATCTTAATGAAACTTGATCACAGTGTTTGTCTCTATAAAATCTAGGCCAAGTTCGAAACTGGGTCATGTGGGGTCAAAAACTAGGTCACTAGGTCAAATCTTAGAAAAATCTTGTGTACACTCCAGATGTCACAAATTTGTTCCAATCTTCATGAAACTAGATCAGAATGTTGTTCTCTATAAAATCTAAGCCAAGTTCGAAAGTGGGTCATATGGGATCAAAAACTAGGTCACTAGGTCAAATCTTAGAAAAATCTTGTGTACACTCCAGATGTCACCAATTTGTTCCAATCTTCATGAAACTTGGTCAGAATGTTGTTCTCTATAAAATCTAGGCCAAGTTCGAAACTGGGTCATGCGGGGTCAAAAACTAGGTCACTAGGTCAAATCTTATAAAAACCTTGTATACACCCTAGAGGTCACTGTTTTGATCCACTCTTCCTGAAACTTGGTCAGAGTGTTGTTCTTCATGAAATCTAGACCAAGTTTGAAACTGGGTCATGTGGGGTCAAAAACTAGGTCACTAGGTCAAATCTTAGAAAAACCTTATGTACACTCTAGATGTCATCAATTTTATCAAATCTTCATGAAACTTGGTCAGAATGTTGTTCTCCATGAAATTTAGGCCAAGTTTGAAACTGGGTCATGTGGGGTCAAAAACAAGGTCACTAGGTCAAATCTTAGAAAAACCTTGTGTACACTCTAGATGTCATCAATTTGATCCACTCTTCATGAAACTTGGTCAGAATGTTGTTCATTGTGAAATCTAGGCCAAGTAAAAAACTGGGTTATGTTGGGTCAAAAACTAGCTCACTAGGTCAAATCTTAGAAAAACCTTGTGTACACTCTAGATGTCATCAATTTGTTCCAATATTCATGAAACTTGGTCAGAATGTTGTTCATTGTGAAATCTAGGCCAAGTTTGAAACTGGGTCATACGGGGTCAAAAACTAGGCCACTAGGTCAAATCTTAGAAAAACCTTGTGTTCACTCCAGAGGTCGTGGTTTTGATCCAATCATCATGAAACTGGATCTGAATTTTGTTCTCTATGAAATCTCTAGGCCAAGTTTGAAACTGTGTCATGTGGGGTCAAAAACTAGGTCATTAGGTCAAATCTTAGAAAATTATTGTGTTCACTCCAGGGGTCACCGTTTTGATCCAATCTTCATGAAGTATATATGGTCAGAATGTAGGTTGTACTGATACCTAGACCAATGTGCAACAGGTGAGCGCCCTAGGGCCTTTCAGGCCCTCTTGTTTGTGTTATTGGATGAATTAAGTGTGTTGTTGTCAACGCACATCTCTTGATTAGTCCTTGAATCTAGTCAGTTAAAGCTATTTTCTCTGGCATTGGTGTTTATTTGGGGACCCTGCCTGTTACAGTAATAAGTTTCCAGAATGCACCAGTCTGTTGCATCCAAGCCCCCAATCCCCGGGAATGGGCCGGATTTTTACTTTCTGGTTGTCAAAGCCCCCCCCCCCCATGTGGAGACAGCTGATGGTAAATTTTCCAGAATTTCACCGGCCATTGACAACTAAAAATTTCCCCGGGGGATTGTTTTCGGGGAAAAACACAGCCATTTTTCGGCAATGATATCATCTGCAGCACCAGTATAAAAAAGTTACATTTTCTTGCTTTTTGTCCTGTTCAAACATCGGTTTGGACGTCTCCTTTTTCTGAAAGACAAATTAACGATCAAAATAACACGGTGCCAAAAATCATAAAGAAGCGGTGCTTTTAGGGACATTGTTGAGCGGTGCTTATATTTCTACAATGTCAGTGTTGAGCGGTGCATAATTGGGAACACGTTTTCATGTAAAAATAGCAGTTATATACAATAACGCATGCCAAAATATGTTGCAATTTGTTTATTATACCATAAAATACTATTTCACAAACGAAATATTTCATTTAAAGGGTTTAAAATCTGCAGAAGTGTGTTTTTTTCACGTCATGAAAGTCTCTTCTTTCACGACTTGCTCAAACTGTTTTCACTATATTGCAATTAATAGCCACTCAATTTTGATGTGGTAAACAGCAAATAGATCTAAAATATGTACGCCATTCGATGGAATACCATTTCATAAGCAACATACCTGCTTTTCTCGTTTTGTTCAGTGATTTCGTTACTTGCCAACAATTCTTCATCCATTTTTTGACAGAAGGATTCGTTGCATCTGCCAGAAGTATGAAATTTCGACGGTGAGCAGAAAAGTTGTGGTAATCGCCCTGTCACCGTGTGAATGGCTGTTTTATGATTAATCCTGATTATTTATACCCAAGAATACACAAGAAGTATGCATATTTCTGTGTTAGTTTTTGTTAACTCCCTTTAATGGTTACTTAATTTTAATTTTCACGATTTTTGAACACGTGCAAAATTGTGAAATCTTCTAATACAGAGTCAGAAATGTTTTCAAATGATTAAGATGTACAAATTGTTGATAATTATGCATTGTTTATTTTACAAACATATTAATTAAAGGCACACATTGTGGTAGATAATAACATAAAAATCGTTTTCCGCCATTTCGGAGGGACAATTGCATCTTCTGCTTAAAATCTGTCAACTCTGATTTTAAATTTCTGTATCAAATTGTAAAAAATTGGCCGATAAATTAAAATTAATATGAACTTAAATCTATACCTGAAAGTATTGACATTTTTTTTTATGCCCCCGTATCGATAGATCGGGAGGCATATAGTAATGCACCTGTCCGTCCGTCCGTCTGTCGGGTGTGGAACAATAGGCTATATTTACATTCTATTCGTTCCGTTGCTTACGGGGTGCAAAATGTTGCATATGGGGTTTTACAAACAAAAGGATGAACAAAAGAAAACCCTACAATGTCAAGTCAGTGAGAACGTCCGTCCTTCCGTTCGTCCGTCCGTTCGTCCGTCTGCCCTGGTTAACCCAAATTGACCGTTTCTTCTAGCATTAATATGGCTTGCTACAAAGCTTTCAAACTTGCATAGATGTTGTATATGAACACTCTCCACGCGCCTGTATCACCTGACTCCAATTTGACCTTCACCTTGACCTAATTTTGGACTTAGACTTATTGAAAGGCCAAATTCTTGGTTAACCCAAATTGACCGTTTCTTCTAGCATTAATATCGCTTGCTACAAAGCTTTCATACTTGCATGGATGTTGTATATGACCACTCTCCACACACCTGTATCACCTGACTCCATTTTGACCTTCACCTTGACCTAATTTTGGACTTAGACTTATCTCCCCTTTAGTATTTTCACAATAAATTTTTGTCTTTAGCGTATCTTCAAAACTATTCAACATATTGACTTGAAATATGATATATAAATAGATGGCAACTTGGAGAAGTGCATTGACAAAGAACCATAACTCTGTCTTAAATTTTGAATTATCTCCCCTTTCGTGTTTTTATAGTCAAATTTTGCTCCGAGTATATCTTCAAAACTATTTAACATATTGACTTGAAACTTGGAATATAAAAAGATGGCAACTTGGAGAAGTGCAATGACCAAGCAATATAACTCTGTCTGTCTTAAACTTTTAATTATCTCCCCTTTAGTATTTTCAGAATAAAATTTTGACCGGAGTGTATCTTCAAAATTGTTTAAGATATTGCCTTAAAACTTGATATATAAATAGATGGTAGCTTGTAGAAGTGCATGGACCAAGAACCATAACTCTGTCTGTCTTACATTTTGAATTATCTCCCCTTCAGTATTTTCATGATAATTGTTTGTCTGGAGCGTATCTTCAAAAGTATTTAAAATATTGACTTGAAACTTGGTATATGAATTGGTGGCAACTTGGAGAAGTGCAGTGACAAAGAACCATAACACCTGTATCACCAGATCACACATGAAGTCAATCAAGGCAATGCTTTCAAATGTGGCATATTCGTTTACCATCATAAGTCCCTTATAGTTCAAAGCCATGTAACACTATCAAACATTTTAACTGAATAATGGCCCCTGATTGACTTACAGCTTTTTATGGACATGGCTTCCACGGGGGCATAAGCGTTTATTGAACGCAGTCTTGTTTAATCAGAAAATAATCTAGGGAATACTCATTTAAATATTCTTTCAACTCTGAATAGTCTCATATTACTGTGCTCCTTAACAGTTTCAGCGATGCATGCGCAGTTTACGCACTCGCGCATACAAGTCTTAAAATTGTCTGCACCATTTTCGGATGAAAAAATGTTAACTTAACTAATGATGTACCGATTATCGGATATAATCGATTAGTGGGTTACAGACATCCGCCGATGATCGATGTCATTCATCAATAATCGATCATCGAATAACTATAAGGAAATTTTATAAAAAATCTGTAATGAAGTATTTGCTAGGAAAATTTAAAGCATTGAAGCTCCAAGTTCCAACCAAATTACCAATTGATTGCCTGTTATAGTCAATGTAAATAATTTTTCAAACTCAGGTAGTAAATGTCTACTGAAAATTGCCAATTTTCTCATCCATTGTCCACTATTTTTGTGACTACACTTTTTAACGTTTTTTGAAGTGGTCAAACTTCCCTAAGGTGTGTTAAAACTTGGTTGTTAAGGAGTTTTTAGACACTAAATGTCACAGCGTTGGTTGGCACTGTTTTTATTCGCTCACCTGTCACATATTGACAGTTTGAGCTTTTGTGATCACTCTTCGTCCGTCAACAATTTGTTTTGTACACTCCAGAGGCAACAGCTTTGATCCAATCATCATGAAACTTCATCAAATGTTGTTCTCCATGAAATCTAGGCCAAGTTTGAAATTGGGTCATGTGGGGTCAATAATTAGGTCCCTTGGTCAAATCTTATAAAAAGCTTGTGTTCACTTAAGAGGTCTCCGTTTTGATCCAATCATCATGAAACTTCTTCAGAATGTTGTTCTATTCTAGGCCAAGTTCGAAACTGGGTCATATGGGGTCAAAAACTAGGTCTCTAGGTCAAATCTTAGAAACATCTTCATGAAACTTGGTCAGAATATTGTTTCCATAAAATCTAGACTAAGTTTAAAACCGGGTCATGTGATGTCAAAAATTATGTCACATGGTCAAATCTTAGAAATGCCTTGTGCTCACTCCAGAGGTCACCATTTTGATCCAACCGTCATGAAACTAGGCCAGAATGTTACTCCCAATAAAATTGCAGCGAAGTTTGAAACTTGGTCATGTGGGGTCAAAAACTAGGTCACTAGGTCAAATCATAGAAAAACCTTGTATTCTAGAGGTCACATTTTTCCTAATATTCATGATTCTTGGTCAGAATGATACTCTGCATGAAATCTAGGACAAGTTGGAAACTAGGTCATGTCGGTTTAAAAACTTGGTTACCGGGCCAAATCTTACAAGAGCCTTAGGATTACTATAGAGGTCACAGTTTAGATCCAAACTTAGAGAAACTTAGTCAGAATTTTACCCACCATAATATCTCGGCCACTTGCGAAACTGGATCATGTCTGGTCAAAATAAGGCCACAAGGTCAAATCTTACAAAAACCTTACAAGTGTTCACTCTAGGGGTCACCGTTTTGATCCAATCTTCATGCAACTTAACCAGAAGGCAATTCTACATAAACTCTTGGACAAGTTCGAATCTTGGTCATGTGGAGTCAAGAACTAGGTCACTAGGTAAAATCTTGCTGTCTCCATCTGGCTTTTGCAACCTAGACATGCCTAAACGTGGCGCTTTACTATTTAAAGTTTGCAACAAGAATTTCATCACTATTTTTGGAGCTTAAAAGTTAATGAAAACGACCAATCTCCATGAAATTTATAACATGTCAAAGAAGAATGAACCTTTTGTATCCATATGCAACCTATAATATCCATAAAACACACATATAATAAACATAAATTTACTATTTCCTAGCTTTGTATTCATTTATATTTCAGTTGTTCAAGAAGCATCAACTCCAAAAAATAAAAGTAGAAGATCACAAAAGGGAGTTGTACAGAGTGCTGGTGTAAGGACACCAGGAGTACGCGATGATTTGATCTGTTCTCAACATTTTGATTCTCAGGTTGTAGTTGGTTGGGACTGTTTGTCACCTGATACACTGAGGGGAATCAAGAGATGTATGTACTTCATTATAAATCTTTTTGTGTTGTACAATGCTGTTTATTTGAGAGCTTTCTTCAACAGTATTTCAGTGATGCAGTATTCGATGGTATTGGATGGCCTTGTCAGTACACTTGCTATTTTCTCTTTAGGGCAGAAAAGTCACAAAGGGTTCAAATGTAACAACTTCCAAATCTTTTCAAAATGTAACCTACCGGTATGTTTTGAGCTGTATGTACTGGCTCAATGATTGCTTAAAACTTAATGTCTTTCAAAGGAAAACATGCTGAAGTGACATAATGTCTTGGTAGTATTGCTTAGTTTACCAGTCTGTCAAAATGTATGTGGTTGTATTCTTTGTAAGTTAAAGCATATCAATTATCATGTGAACTAGTTAAGGAGCTTGTTTGCTCTGGACACACTACTGGACATAAGACAATATCTTCAAAGTATTTGTTACATTTCAGTTTCTGGTACTGAAGAAAAAGATGAAGTTTCTGATCTCCTTAGCAGATTAATTGAAGAAGAGGTTTGTTTATGTTGTGGTTTTCTTATACATTTGAATTTCTCACTTCTAGTTTATATGTGAAGAGTTTTATCAATGACTATCTGTTGATATTTATTTTAGAAATGATTGTATAAAACAGTATGTACTGTAGTGGTATGTATTTTGGAACTCACTTTAAAGGGTCAGTTTGATCATCTTGTACTGCATTATTTCAAAGCAAGATAACACGTCTATAGTTTATTTTTTATTAACATTTTAATTTAATGATCACTTTTCAGTCAAAATTTTTAACATTTTGAAGAGTGAAATGGAACACATGTCTACTGTCATCTTACATTATAAAAGCTTTGTTTGTACCCTCAAGTTATTGATTGGTACCAAATAATGTCAATATATTCTGACATGCTCATAGTCATACTCATGAAGTTGTAAAGATCTTTAGAATATGCATGTATATTATCTGTAACTTCAGCCGGATATTAGCGACTTACAGAAGAGAAGTACACCACCATTGCTTGGTGTATGGAGAGACAATAAAACTGGCAAACTGACAGATAATGAATCAGGATTACAACAGAGGTTGGTAGTTTATGTCATATTAGTTCTTACAGCTCTCACATGAATTTGGGGAAACATATTGCTGTTGTACAGGATATCATTGTGTCTGGAGTTGGTGTGCACTTGTTCTCCGTAAACACTGGTCAGATTTAACATGTAACTTAGTTCTTTTTGTCAGCATTGGCAGGCTCCACATAATGTGCCCGATGGCATGCAGTTTTAGTTACAGCAATTTAAAACTTCAACAGAAAAAAAACGTCCAAATTTCAATATGGGTTGTTTTCCCTGTATAAGGTGAAATGATTAGCAGTCACTGTAAACAACATCACACCTCATTCTTATTTGCATAAACAGACAGTCCATCTATTCATGTCTAGTATTGATAAACAGTGTTAGTAAAAGTCTGATGAAGACAACAGTTGTTACTGGGGAAAATGGCACATCTTATAGATCGTCATCTTATGACGAAATTCTGACATAATCTTCAAAAAATAATATATTTGACTTGTCATAGAAAATACTCTAGATTTTTAGATGCTTCAGAATTTTGGTTTTGGCCAAGTTTGTGTTTAATATTGTTGTTTTGTTTGTAAGGGGTTCTTGTAGAAATGAAAGAAGGATAATGTGATATATTCCAACCTTTTAAAAAAATCCAAGTAGCAAACTGAAATCAACTTACTTAACTTGTTGTTAGTATAGGTCAAATTTGATCATCTAAGGTCAAAAGCTTGATCAGTTGTTCAAATCATGGATCTATTAATTAAATGCAATATAAACCTATTTTTAGGGATTCTTTGTACTTAAGCAATAGTTTATATGGTGTTCAATGCTTTCTTTTCGTTTTGTAGATTACGTAAACGTCATGGAAGACGGAAGAAAAATTCGGATGTATTGAAAAATCTAACAAGAGCGTTAGACAGGTGTGCTGGTGAGTGTTTCCTGTAAATAAAATAAACTAAAATACAAAATGGATATGCAAAATTAATTTTAACAATGCAGCACTCAAGAGGAACAGCAAAGCATGGCAGGCACAAGAGGCCTGCACATTTTTTATACAATGTCATGCATGTGAAATTTACATTCATTGTAACTTGGTTCATGTTAACATGATAACATGAGTTGTAACATGTATTAATTCAGTACATACTATACTAGACACTATTATATAGCCAAGCAATACATTATCCCGAACTGCAGTCATTGCCAAGGTAGACAATAATAATAAGCCTACCCAATCACCAGGATCTGTTGGTTGAAAAAACTACCACTCTGCCAACTATGCTAGCTGATCAAACCTTGTGAAAGTATGCATCTTGTTTAGAAGTAAGAACATAACTGCTATGTTCTCAATCTCAGTAGACTAGAACTTTTTTCCAGCTCGGTGTCAGATTGTTCTGGTTTGTTTGATAAATTCCTCTGTCTGGCCAGTTAACTTACTCATCCACGTCACTAACCATAAACCTATTAACCTGTATGTAAGTAAGCTTGATGTATTTCAGAAGATGCAGAATGTGAGGAGAAAGATGGAGATGATACTGTCCATGTTGATACTAGAAGTGATGTTTGTCCATCTATCAAACCTTCACCAAGTTCTATTCCATGTAACACCAGTGTGACTATACATAGTGAGAAACAGGGTAGTAAAGCATGTAATACTGTCAGTAGTGAAACAATATCAGAGATATCCGAGGATACTTGGAGTGATGATGATCTATTTGATGATGATTCTTTCATTATAAAAGCCACACAGTTACCTGACACTTTGACTTCCAAGTTTATATCCCCTGTGTTTGGTACCAAACGTAAATCATCAGGTGATAATGAGGCTCCAAAAAGTAAAACTTCCCGATATACATTTCAGCTTGAGCACGACAGTCCTGTGTATAGTAACAAACTTAGTAGTAACAAGTCTAATTGTGTACCTTCCAAACAACACCCTGTGCTAACTGTGCAATCACTATCATCATGTAAAAATGATTATGGTCCTGCTTCAAAAATAATGACTAACAATAACTGTAAGAAGCCACCTGTGTTCAAACCTACAGTACCAAGTTCTAAGCCTAGTGTCAATACTTCTAGAATGTGTGTAGTATCTAGTCGACCAGTTATTGCACCTGTATCAGTTAATAACTATACAAGTAAAACTGCTGGGAGTTCACAACAAACAATGATGTCACATCCAAAACACATCCCTGCATCCAGCAAACATGATTACTCATATAACTTGCCCAAACCTACTTCATCTCTTGCTCCAAAACCTCATACAACTAGTGTGTATCAATCAAATATTACTAGCACAAACTCTGTCAAGGCTAACACCTCTGTTCATGATGGCAGGGCTTCGTTTAAGAAACATAACAGTTTTTCCGGTCCAGATACGTCCAACTTGAGTGCCGTTTCTCGACGACGATCTGTTTCTGGTGGTAATAGCTTGACGATGCCTAACAAACCTTACATACATAACAACAGTAAAACTATTATAGGATCATCTACTAGCAACACTATTCGTCAGATACATACAAACAGTATTACCAAACAAAATATAGAACATTCCTATAAGAATACACAGAAATCAGTATCAGGTTTAAATACAACAACTACTAGATCAGCTGTGGGAAGTGTCAATAAAGATGATTCAATATCTACAACAAAATCTCCATCGTCTGGTATTGAAAGTTTCTACAAGAAGAAATTAAATGATAGTGCATTTGATACAAGTATAAGTGATGACTTACTGTGTCAACTGGCTGAGCCAGATGATTTACTAGATAACTTTGTGGTAGAAACAACTGTATGTGGTAAACCTAGCAGTACTGTGAATGATAACATAACTAACAAACCTGTGATTGAAAGTAAACAGCTGACAAGTAATATTGCATCCACTTATGATAGAAGCAATAATATCAAGGAAGGTGATATTACAAGGAAACCAGCTGCTCCAAGTGCTCCTCATTTATGTAAGTACATGTATCTTGTAAAAAAAAATATTCTTGTTGTTAGCTTACATCTTTCCTGGGAGGTCCCAGCATGAACTTTCTCATACTAGACTACAGTGTTCTCGAAAAGTTTATTAGTCTCCTACTGGTTTTAAACTGAGGGGACTACAGGTTTGGTGTCTGTCCGTCAATAAATCTGGATCCTGTCATAACTCATCAGTTTCTTAGCTAGGTTAATAAAACTTGGCATGCGAGTAGAGGCCAAAAATGTTGTTGCTATGGAAATGGTGAAAATATGTTGTTATCACTCTTAGCCTAATTTACATCATGTTTAATATTGGGCCTTTTGAGATCGGAAATTTATCACATAACCTGCGGTGTGGGAGTGCCGGAAATATCGTAATGCACTCCCAGCCTGTTACAGAAATATGCAAATTAGCTTGAAGGTGGTCTTTTGGTTGACATTACATTAGCCAATCCGTGCCTTGAATCAACCCGTTAGCCACCCACGAAGTCTGTGCATCATGCTCTAAGTACCACTAAATTTTGGTTGAAACCTCATGAACATAAGCAGCATACATCATCATTTTCTAAGATATATACCTTTACACTTTGTGTACAAATATAAAAGTTGTGCTGTATATTGTAGATTCTTTTTATCCTACATATTGGAAGCCATCAAACCCGGTTCTCGTAGCGCTATCAGCGCTTGGATTATTAAACTTGTTGACAAAAATAATATGACACTGCAAGATCCTCTATCTGCATGTAGGTAAAGTGAGAATATGTATATTTCTTGAGATGGGACCGAATATTCGAAATTTGAAGGAATATTCGAATCCAATATCAATATTCGAATATTCGTAAAAGATAAAGAAAAATTGTCAATTTCACCAAAAATTGATACATGTAAATTCCAAATAAGTATCGTAGAGAGCCCTAAAATCGCCTCTGACCTTCGAATCGACCGCCATTTTGTTTTGACTCTAGTCTCGTGAGATTTGGACGATGCGCGCGCATATCTTGAGAAAATGTTTACAAAATAGTATTTTTTTAGCGGGAATATTTTTTTCTGAAAATACGAGGTCATAACATGTAATTTTCGATTACTTTCACAAAAAATCATAAAACTATACCATTTTCACTATTCCCAAAAAGTCGTGTTGTTGAAATACCCCAGTAAACGCTATGTGCAACGTAATCGAATATTTTTTCACACGTCTGCATTGTTTACAGTTTCATGAATGAAAGTCACGTGGTCGGATAAATTATTTTTAAGGTCAAACCAAAAATATCTTCGGTCAAAGTTGCTTCCGACCTTACGGTCAGAATAGCAAAAAAAATTATCGAATTCTGTATTTCTGAAGACCATACATCGGCAGATCACACATCACTATCGGCGATTATCTTAAAATTCATTAAGTGATCCACGCCCGTAATGGCGATGTAAAAAAAGTTCGATTATAATGCAGCCAAAGTCTATTTATTACCCATTAGAGACTGGCGTGTGGCACGACCAATCAGAATTAATACACGAAGAGTAAATATCACTTAACAGTGACAAATATGCTGTTTTTGCACTAGATTTTTTTCTTTATTTGATTTAACAATGCTCAGGCTTAATTTCATAATTGGGACGTTTAGCTAAAGTGAATAGTTTTGGCCCAATGGATCGCGCGCGCCATGTGACGTATTTAGGTCACGGTCAAAATGGCCGACTTTTATTTACTATGACGTTTGCTTTATTCAATTCTTGGAGTATTTTATCATTTTATTGGTGTACATTTGAGTAAGATAAATTGAAGGAATTATATTACCAAGTAAGTGACCTTATTTAATATAAACATGAAGTTTGCAATTGTTTATTGCGTGTTTAACGCTTAAGTAGGCGAATTATGGTCACTCGAGGATATGCTTAATAACAACATAATTTGTGATATGTATAATCAAGTCCCTAATTGACACTTTTATGACATGTTTATCGATATATTAACTGTATACTCTGAATAAAAAGTATGACACTTCTTCAAAATACTTCTATAAAACGACTGCATTTTAGACACCCAAAACCCTTGCATTTCGTCTGTATCCAAGCTTCGTAATAACACTGAGTTTTCAGGCTAAATTAATTACCTGACAAATGTGTGGGATTCTTTTAATTCGGGGGTTTTGTCCAGGGTATGATTAGCTGTTTGCATAGATGAATAAAGTTGTAGTTGTTAGTAAAAGTGTCAACACATGGTCCGCATTAACAGAGCGAAATAATTTTTTACAATCTTCATTAAAAATAACAAAACAATGAAACACTATTCACACGTCCCTGAAGCCCTAAATGTAAAGAAATACGACGATTTATAGATCAAAAACATGTTTATTACTTTCCAATCAGATTGAATGTATATCAAAGGTTCAGAAAGAAATATCAAGCTAACTAATATCGTAGCTTTGCAAATTAGCGGAAATGGAACTTTCGTTCAATAGGGAAGTGAAAAAATGAACGAATTCTTGAAATCGATAATCGAACGAATATTTGAATATATTCGAATATAAATTTCGAATATTCAAATACTGATTTTGGTATTCGGTCCCATCTCTAGTTTTTTCTATTTAGGGCTCAGTGACACAGTGCTGTTTTTGACTGCTTGATGGAACCAAGTTGAGTATGCTTTTATTGAATATTTGAATTTCTTGTTTTTGTGTCTTTCAGATAACTGGGGCATAAATTGTGAAGATTTATTTTCAAGTGATGATGATGATGGTCTTACTGAACCAGAAGTGTTAGCTATGCTCGATGAAGTAGAATGTAAGTTCTCTCTCTCAACATAAGTCAAGTTAAGCTGGCACTGTGCAGTTGTTGAGTCTATTTTATGAATAGTTTCATTTTGGTCATTATTTTGCCTTTAATTGGAATTTTCTTCAAACTTTCGAAGATTAACGACCTTGATGTGTAGTTGACTATAAAGGATGGAATTTTGCTGCAGCAATTTTTACCAGAGTTATGGCCCTTTGGTACTATATACCCCAATGGGGGCACCTGTGTCAATGGACACATTTCTAGATAAATGTAATGATATTTCGGACACTGATCTGGTAACGTTGTGGTATGTGTTTTCCCAAGAATAAACCATTAATTGGCAGTGGAAATTGGTTCCTATTGATTTTGAACAGTGACCAGCGACAGTAGATAACACATTGGGATTGTATTTGAGGTCAGTAGTTCAAAGGTCAAGGTTGCTGCTACTGTAACCATTTCCGACTCTTGAGCTGCCATGGGGGCATACATATTTTACAAACATGTTTGTATTGATATTCATGCAATGATTGTACTTTCCAGTGTTGGCAACCCAGCAATCATCTAGTCAGAAACAGGTAACAGTGAAACAGGGCACCGACAGAACCCTACCAGAACAATGTCATACAGAGATTCAAGGTTTCACTGAGCTAGCTCAGGGTATCGTTGATGGTCACGATCAGCTGAATGGTAGCCAGGAAACAAGCAGTCAAAACAAATATTCACAATCTGACATTGAAAAGAAGAAACAAGAGGCTTTAGCAAGACGTAGGATGAAAATGAAAAAATGACCTCATTTGATACTTGCTTAGCTTGAGATATTTTAGTATGGATCTAGTACATGCCTTGAGAAGAAGTGATATTCAATATACTAGTAGTTAAGTTAAAGTTGACAAAAGGTATTAACTTCTTTAGGTAGAATATCGATTCACCATTGTATCAATTCATTAAGCATGTATTTAGTACACCCTATGACCCCACTGCCTGTTATAAAGACCTGGCCGGGTTCCATGGTCACGGCAAGTTCGGGAAATTACATTTTTACAAGGTCAGGGAAGTCTGAGCATTTTAAATTAAGTTGATGACATTTGGAATGAGAAGTCTAGCAATCAGATTGTGAGAAAAAAGGTAAAGCAGTCCTTCATTCTGGTTGAACCAGTCTTTTATGCAGTATAGTATTCAAAAGCAAATGGTTATAAACAGAATTTGCATAATAGTCCAGTCATTGAAGCTAAAAAATATGGTCAACCTCAAACAAATTGCAAAACAGAGTTTCTTTGCATTTTCATCATCTACAGACTATTATCAACTACAGACTATTATCAACTACAGACAAAACGTCAAATATGCGAGTTCAGTGGGGAAATACAAAAAAATCAACATGTTTAAGGTAACTTTTGGTAGCAATTTCAGCATTTCCTTATTTCATACTACATGGGGAATTTTAAGTTCTAATAATTCCCATGTAAGTCGATAAATATTTACTACTTGCACCTTAAAGCTTATATTTTCGGAAAGATACAACCTTCTTCTATCGAATACAAATATTGATTTTATCATCAGACAATTTACTTTTCATATATATGCCAGTCTACGTGTTGGTATACTACCCATTCAAATGTCGACAAAATGATTCAAAATAGCACTTGGAAGGGGAAACAAAAGTTTTACTCATGTCTTTAATATTAATCCAATTTGTTTAAAATTTACACATATCATGTGTCGTATACATGTATGTCTAATGGAAAAAGGATATTTGTGTTTGGACAGTATACAATAATGTCAATATACAAAATGTACACGAATTTATCGATTCGGGAGAAAAAGTGATTGTTCTCTTTGTCTGTTTGTCCAAAATTGCAATTGTATTCACAATTTTGACTTTATGATTATGAAACTTGGTCAGAGTGATCATCTGAACAAAATTTAGGCCAAGGTAGAAAATGGATGATCAAGGATAAAAAACAAGGTTACTAGGTCAAATTGTAGCAAAACCTTGTGTAGTCGCTAGAGGTCATAATGTAGACCTTATATTTATGAAACTTGGTCACAATAATAATATCAACAAAATCTAGGTCGAAGTTATAAATTGGGTTATCCGGGGTCAAAAAGTAGGTCGCTAGTTAAAATCAAAGGAAAACGTTGAGGTACAAAATTCACAATTTTGGTCTAATATTTATGCAACTTGGTCACAATGGTCATCTCAAAACATCTAAGACAAGTATGTTATTGAATAATTTGGGTCAAAATTAGGTCAATAGGTGAAAATTATTGATGCGACTTTTTGGCGCATGAAGTTTTGTCTATTTTTTTACCTAGTGACCTAGTTTTAACTCATGATAAGTAAATATAGAATTTGACCTACATTTTGTCTTCATTATCCATGTGACATGGTTTCATGAAGATTAGGTAAAAAGGGCGCCTTCTAAAGATTTGTTCTATAATTTGGCCTAGTGACCTAGTTTTTAACTCAGGTTAATCCAATTTCATACATGACCTTGAGTTTTGTAAGGTGATCATTGTGACTAAACTTCACAAGTGTAAGGTCGAAATTGCGACCCCTGGTGACTATATCTTGTTTTTTCTTTATTTTGGCCTAGTGACCTAGATTTTGGCTCCGGTTAACTCAAACTTTTATTTTACCTAGATTAGCTTTCGATGATCATTGCGACCAAGTTTCATAAAAATCAAACCAAAATTGTGACCTCTAAGCACGATGTAAAAATAAGTTACTGGTACAAGTCAAGATTTATTTACATCAAAAGTGACAAATATCGCGAAAACATGTGACAATTCAATATATTTGTAAATATCTCAAAAAGTCCCACGAATATTCAATTAGGACATTTTGTACATTTTTAAGGATAGCTTTACGCACCATATAAACACAAAACTGTTTGTTTTGCAATTAGTTTGAGGTTAAAAGTTAAAATGACTGGACTATAAAAGAGAGTAAATAATCAGTGAACTTCTCGACAAGTATTGATAGTTTTGGTCAGGGTTAAGTGTAGGAACTTCTGTGATTCATTGGAAGCTTGACTACTGATATTATTATTGCTTTGTATAATATTGGCCCATCTATCCGTAGCTGTTACAAAAAGGTCATAAAACAGATACAAAATAGTCCTCCAACTTATTAGGCAAGAAAGTCATGTCCAATAGCTAAACCCTGTTGCATCCCTGGTGTAAAACAGATGCAAGGTGACCTTGAGCATACCCTTGCTACCAGGGACATTTTGTTTTACATTTGAGTGTCCTGTATTGTCTAACATGAGCAGGTCCATATATAATATTTATCAATGTTATGAATGTTTTGGATTTTCAAGCTTTCAAATGCAGACTTAGGTTGGTTTGTATATTGTAAAACAGATGTATATATTTTTGTTGCTGAAAACATTTCTAAAATCATGTGTTGTGATTCTACTTTTAAATGTAAACGAAGGTTGGTCTGGGTTGTTTTACACCTGCTCATATTGGTGTTGGGCATTGGTTCTTGCTTCTTCATACTAGTTTCTGGAATTCGTTATCATATATGTAGGCACCTCTAACACCTAATCCTGTATCTGCATCAGATAATATTGAACTTAAAATGTTAAATGTTTCTTTAGCCTTACTTGTTTATGCCCCAGCATCTACCTGTCTGTCTGTTGGTTATAAAACTTTCAAGTTGATTGATTTGGCTTGTTATTATGGACAAGGATTTCATCTGGGCAAAAGCCTTTACTGAACTTAGGCATGTAATGTAAAAAAAATTCCTTTGCCCTACTTTTTAAAGAAAATATACCCTACTTTTGCCTTAGTAGTGTTTAAAGGACAGTAGAAAGCCTGTATTATAAAATAAGATCAAATATATTTTTGTGTTGTTCTCTTCTGTACTTCGAAAGCCTGCAGTGTACTTTAAAACAAGACCAAATGTATTTTTGTATTGTTCTGTGCTGTACGTCTGTGCTGTGTGTTAATGTTGAAACAATCATGTGTTAAATTGCTTTTTGAAATATTATTTTGTTTTATTGGGACTCATTTTATGTTATTTCCCTTATTTCAATTTTGTTCCTGTGGCTAAAATAGTGATTATAAAACAGATGTATGTATTTGACAATGTTTGAAAGTATAACAAAACCCTCGTACACAAACAAAATGGTGCTTCCCTCAAATATATACAGGGTTTCCACAGTCAGGGAAAACACAATTTTTTCAAGGTCAGGGAAAAGTCAGGGAATTTTGAAATTAGTCATGGAAATTTGGAAATTGAGCAAAAGTCAGGGAAAAGTCAGGGAATTCTTCATTAAAGATCTTGATAAGTGTCATTTCTTATGAAAAAATACTGAAAACTGAAAAAAACTCCTCGCTCACTATGCTCCCTCGGGATAATTTTAAATTATGATTACGTTATGTTGATCAACAGCTTTAAACTGTTATCTGATACTTTTTGGTTCCATAGAAAGCAAATATACCCTCCTTTTCATTGTTTCTTATGAGCTATTTTGCCCTATCAAAAAGGCCAGTCGCGCAAAAAAGTCAGGGAAACAGTTCTCAAGTCAGGGAAAAATCAGGGAAAAATTACGGAATTTTGTCTTGAAATGTTGTGGGAACCCTGAAAATGCTGCAGAAATTGGACTGCTATGTGTTTCTAGCAGTATGTCTTTATACGCCCATTGAAAATAGGACATATTATACAACACCGGGTTTGCAGGCAGTGGCATCCAGTAGTTTGCCTGTACTGGAACAGTACCTGTAATTCAAACAGTTCAAATCTGATTGTCTTTAAACTGACTATGTTTATAGGCGTGATACCTAGGCATTTGGCTCAATCCCTTCTTTGATTTTGGCAGTCACAATTCAGTTTAAACAGTTTAAATCTGATCTTCTTCTTACTAGAGATTATATTTTGGCCGTGTTCTATTTTTTGCCCCAGCCTTCTTGGTTTGTGGCCCTTGAATAATCACAAAATTGAGGAATACCGGTATGCTAAATTGCTAAATTTGTTTTATTGTTATTCACCATGTCCCCAGACAAGCATATTTGTGACATTTTGGCTCTTGTTTGCTGGTTCTATTAATTTAAAGGTGCTTCCATGTATGTTTATTTAAGCTCATGTGCTTTAAGACTTGTCTTTGATGTATATAAGATATATGTTATGAGAAATCTAAGAGGAATAAATCAACGACAACCTACTATTGTTTTTTTTTTAATCTATGATTTCCAATAATTTTGTTGAATTATTGTACAACCTGAAGGTTGTGGGAACCATGATCCAGTGGTAAGCCTGCTCTATTAGTAAGCTGGCAATCTGGATTCAATTCCCATTTGTGGCAGTTTCCATGAAAACCACTGGTAATGATACAGTAAAACTGCTATTTGGGTTTTGAGAATAAATCAAGGAACACCATCAACCTATGAAAGCATCCCACCATACAATATATAGCTCTGGACTTGTATGGAATGCTTGTACTTGATGTAAGAGCATCATACATTTGACCGATACTCCAACATTTCACAGTTTTTGTGTAGCCTGAAAAGGCAACATATAGGTGTTACTTTGGCGTCAGCGGCTGCGGCGGCGTCACAAATTGCTTGTAGACCTTGTCTGGGCTGTATCTCGCCCATGTATTTACACTTTTGAAAATAACTTGGCATAATTGTTAAGGACCATGAGGCGGTGTGCAGTGCGCAAGATCCAGGTCTCTAGCTCCAAGGTCAAGGTCACACTTAGAGGTCAAACATCAAAAATGACCATTATAGACCTTGTCCGGGCTGTATCTCACTCATGCATTGACACTTTTTAGCTCACCTGACCACAATGTGGTCATGGTGAGGTTTTGTCATACCGAGATGTCCGGCGTGCGGCGTGCGTCCGTCAACAATTTCTTCAAACGACTTCTCCTCCTAAACCGCTTGGCCAAATTTGATAAAACTTAACAGGAATGTTCCTTGGGTGGACCTCTACCAAAGTTGTTAAAAAAATTCCAGTCCGTCGCATAACTAGGTCACACAGGCTAAAAATAGATTTTCAAAAAGGAAACTTCAAAAATCTTCTTCTCTGAAACTGTAAGGCCTAGAGCTGTCATATTTGGTATGTAGCATCACCTTGGGGTCCTCTACAAAGATTGTTCAAATTATGTCCCTTGGGTCAAAATTGGCCCGCCCCGGGGCCCTTAGTTTTACATAGAGTTATATGGGGAAAACCTTAAAAAATCTTCTCCTCCGAAACGGCTTGGTCCAGGGCTTTCATATTTGGTATATAGAATCAGCTAGAGGTTCTCTACAAAGATTGTTAAAATTATTCCCCTTGGGTCAAAATTGGCCCGCCCTGGGGGGTCACCATTTCACATAGACTTCTATAGGGAAAACATATTAAAATCTTCTTGTCAAAAACTACAATGCCTAGAGCTTTGATATTTGGTATGAAGCATCATCTAGTGGTCCCCTACCAAGATTGTTCAAATTATGCCCCTGGGGTCATAATTGGCCCCGCCCCGGGTCACCGTTTTACTTTGACTTATGTAGGGAAAACATATAAAAATCTTCTTATCTAAAACTACACTGCATAGAGCTTTGATATTTGGTATGTAGCATCATTTAGTGGTCCTCTACCAAGATTTTTCAAATTATGCCCCTGGGGTCAAAATTGGGGGGTCACCGTTTTAAATAGCCTTATATAGGGAAAACTTGTGGTTTTCTACCAAGATGTTCAAATTATTCCCTTGGGTGAAAACTGTTTATAAACATGTATAATCAGGTGAGCGATATTGGGCCATCATGGCCCTCTTGTTTAAATTACTTGGTATAGTTGTTAAGCACCATGAGGCGGTGTGCAGTGCGCAAGATCCAGGTCTCTAGCTCAAAGGTCAAGGTCACACTTAGAGGTCAAACATCAAAAATGACCATTATAGACCTTGTATGGCTGTATCTCACTCATAGATTGACACATTTTTTAATAACTTGGCAAATGTGTTAAACACCATGAGGCAGTTTGCAGTGCACAAGATACAGGTCAATGGTAAAAAATGGCCATTATAGACCTTGTCTGGGCTGTATCTCACTCAAGCATTGACACTTTTTTAAATTACTTGGCATAGTTGTTAAACACCATGAGGCGGTGTGCAGTGCACAAGACAGGTATCTAGCTTAAGGTTAAGGTCACACTTTGAGGTCAAACATCAAAAATTACCATTATAGACATTGTCCGGGCTGTATCTCACTCATAGATTGACACATTTTTAAATAACTTGGCAAATGTGTTAAACACCATGAGGCAGTGTGCAGTGCCCAAGATACAGGTCTCTAGCTCAAAGGTCAAGGTCACACTCAGAGGTCAAACTTCAAAAATGACCATTATAGACCTTGTCTGGGCTGTATCTCACTCATGCATTGACCAACCTTTCTTATATTTGGCATCAATGTTCACCTTAATGAGACAGAGGTTCATGACCGACCCCGAGGTTCATATCTCAAAGGTCAAGGTCACAGTTGAAGGTCAAATTGAAGCTTGTCCAGACCATAACTTTGTCGTGCATTGACCAATATGTTTTACATTTGGCATGAATGTTCACCTCCATATGCTGGAGTGTCATGCTCAACCCTCAGGTTCCTATATTAAAGGTCACAGTTGCAGGTCAAATTTCTAAAGAAGCTTGTCTGGACTATAATTTTGTCATGCATTGACCAATCTTGCTTGAAATTGCCATGAATGTCAACCTCTATTAATCGGAGTGTCATGAGCAACCCCTGGTTCTTTTCTCAAATGTCACAGTTAGAGGTCAAAGGTCAAATTGAAGTTTGTAGGGATAATTTATTCTTTATGCATGTTGGCATTAGATGTAACTTAGCACATTTAAGTCAGTGCATTTTTTTCAATGAGCGCCAAGGCTCATAAATTCAGTGTTCAGTTAATCTTTTTGTTTCCCATACTCATATTTTTTGTCAGAATATAGGTGTTACTTTGGCAGCGGCTGCGGCGGCGTCACAAATTGCTTGTCCGGAGCATAACTTTGTCACCTTATGTTCAAATGACTCAAGATTTGGTATGCATGTTTCTTGCAATAAACCAAAGTGCAGTGCAGTGCACAAGAACTATAACTCTACCTTGCATCGTTTTTTAATTATTTACCTTTGATTTATTTGATTACAGCATTTCTTGTCCAGAGCATAACTTTGTCACCTTATGTTCAAATGACTCAAGATTTGGTATGCATGTTTCTTGCAATAAGCCAAAGTGCAGTGCACAAGAACTATAACTCATCCTTGCATCGTTTTTTAATTATGTCCCTTTCACACAAAAGGCACAAAACTAGTAACTGTGATCTGCCATGGGAGAACAAGTCGCGGAACGTTGTTCTCCAACGCGTGTAAGAACAAAATTTTAATGTGTGACGTCACCATCCTTTTGGCGCGAAACAGTAGCGCCAACGACTTAAATTTGTTATTGCTGACGTTGTATTGACCCAGTAACTATGATAATATGATAAAAAGAAATGCGCCACCCGTTGTCTTTGAGATCTACATCTCCAAAGACAACTCGTGACGGATCCTACATTATTGCAGTTAAAGTAAGGTTAAGTCACTAACAACATTAATTCTCATATCAATTCTCACATTTCATGTAGTCAGGCGACACATGCGACTTGCGGAGCTTTTATCTTTGATGTATGTGGGCATATGGTCACTGCAGTATAACGTACACCGGATATTGCTTGCAAGATGAGTAATATTATCCCTTTTTTTCGACATTCTTGAGTTGACAAGGGTAAGTTCAGAGAGGATTTTTAGTTTTCTGAGAGTGTTTAATTTACATTTTATACCAAACCACTGCGGTATAACGTACACCGGATATTGCTCGTAAAGTGAGTAATATTATCAATTTTAAGGACATGAAATGGAGACCAGGGTGAATTTAGAGACGAAATTTTCCAAATTACTGACTTCTTATATCACATCCCAATTGAGTTTTAACTTCTTCGGGCGTTTTGGTAACTTTATAGCACACTATCGTATATCAGATATTCACAGAAAGGTTAAAATGAAACAGCATTATGCCGTTACTCACTCGCAAATATTGACAGCAGGACTTTACAAGCTTCTGGAACGGCTGTAATACCAAATTGTAGATTTTTGAACTGGCCATTTTGTTTATATTGAACTCCAAAATGTTGTGACCAAATTTCATAAATATTGTTCGAAAAACAACTAAGATACACCCCAAAACAGCTACGTGTGCGTGTACGGAGTATTGCTGTTTAGTGTACGGAGTATTGCACATAAGCTCAACGTTAGTATACGGAGAGTATGGCATAATAAAATGAGTAAATAAAGTATGTAAATGGACAGTTTTGTCGTATTATTACGTCTGCTCACAAATATGGTCATGTTTTATGGGTTTTACGATACAATAAGAATATTCTTAAATGATTATGTTAAAATATTTCAACCGTCAGGCAGATGAATGGGATTAACAATGTAGAATGCTGAATTTTATGCATAAAGTGTTCTTGTGAGTAGTACAAATGTGATATTTAGCTTGGATATATGCAATTCTTTGAGAGTCATTCTTATGATCAAATGGAAAATAAGGGCATTCATATCCATATATACAAATGTACACACCAAGGTTTATTTTATAATCTCTCAACTATTTCAGACACTGTAATGAGGTTCCTTTGCTATGATTGACGTTCAACGTTGCTAATTCAAAGTATTGGACATTGTAGTAGTTTTGTGTTTGTCAAATGCAATTGCTCAGCTATGACTCTTTACTGTATGTGAAATACACGGTTACTAATAGAAGTTTCCGTTAAAATTCAGGGAGGACTTGGAGCTAGGATTAGCTTGTTACATTAATTGCTTCATGCAGTCCATACAATCCAATCTAATAGGTACATATATATATATATATATATAATATAAGTTATTTTTTTATAAAATAACGCTGCTTATACCTTGTATTTATTCGATTTGAGTGACAAATAGTCACTGCAAGTAAAAGCAATACTCTGTACACCAAACAGCAATACTCCGTACACCAGAGAGCAACTATATAGCAATACTCTGTACATTAACACCTGCATTTATTCTCGCAATGCACCGTCATTTTCGATTAGTTTCGGATACTACATGTGCAATATAATCTTTGTAACAAAAATGACAATTCGCTCGATTCAAGTTGAGTATTTTAACGAAAAATATAAACAAAAACATCTTATTTTGACAGATCGAGCTTACTTTCTGCGTGAGTAACGATACGAGTTTGGTCTTTTAATCACCCTTTAAAGAAATTCCTGGCAATTTACCTGTTGTACAGGCTAGGAAAATTTATGGAGAAGATAGTTTTGTATAAAATATATATGAAATACACTCAGAAAGACTAAAAATCGTCTCTGAACTTACCCTTGTCAACACTAGAATGTCGCGAAAATTGATAATTTAACTCATATTGCTAGCAATATCCGGTGTACGTTATACCGCAGTGCAAACTATCTCCTCCAAAAAATTTCCTAGCCTGGGCAACCGGTAAATTGCCAGAAATTTCTTAAAAGGGTGATTAAAAGACCAAACTCGTAGCGTTACTCACGCAGAAAGTAAGCTTTATTTGTCGAAATTAGATAGGGAGGCATATAGTAATTCACCTGTCTGTTCGTCCGTCCAGCCTGGTTAACCCAAATTGACCGTTTCTTCTAGCATTAATATGGCTTGCTACAAAGTTTTCAAACTTGCATGGATGTTATATATGACCACCCTCCACGCGTCTGTATCACCTGACTCCATTTTGAACATCACCTTGACCTAATTTTGTACTTAGACTTATTGAAAGGCTTAGTATTTTTACAATAAAATTTTGTCTGGATCGTATCTTCAAAACTGTTTAACATATTGACTTGAAATATAAATAGATGGCAACTTGGAAAAGTGCATTGACAAAGAACCATAGCTCAGTTTGTCTTGAATTTTGAATTATCTCCCCTTTAGTGGTTTTTTATAGTCAAATTTTGCTCTCTGAGTATATCTTCAGAACTATTTAACATTTTGACTTGAAAATTAGAATATAAATAGATGGTGTTTATTGAACGCAGTCTTGTTGTTTATATTTTTCGTTACAATACTCGACTTGAATGGAGCGAATTGTCATTCCTGTTACAAAGATTGTATTTCAAATGTAGTATCCGAAACTAATCGAAAATGAAGGGGGAATGCGAGAATAAATACAATTGTAAGTGTACAGAGTATTGCTATATAGTTGCTTTCTGGTGAACGGAGTATTGCTGTATCGTGTACAGGTATTGCTTTTAAATGCAGTGACTATTTGTCACTGACATTGAGTAAATACAAGGTATAATCAGTGTTATTTTGTAAAAATAACTTATACGTATAGGTTATAGATCATATATTAGATTTATAAACAAATAAGTGCAAGGGAGCGCTAGCGACCGCAGTACTAATTGTTTATAATTCTAATATGTGTTCTACAGTGTGTAGAATCATGTGATCAAATCGATTGAAATGAATCTTTAGCTGTTTTTAATTGATGCTTGACCAAATGCAGTTTCCAACCGAGTGTAATAATTTGGTCGAGCTTCAATTAAAAACAGCTAAAGATAGAGCGAACCCGGTACTTGTCGGGTATTCTTACATATACGGAATGTACTTTAGGCTATATAATATAACCATATTAAATGCAAGATCGTTATAATCAAGAAAAAACTCACCGTTAGCAGACGCAATCGCAAAAGTTTTGATCGTAAAATCGCATTCATTTGATCACGAGATTCTACACACTGATCTATAACCGGCTTATAGTTTACCCGCCCATTTTTAGTGACCCTTTGTATGCAAACAATGGCATATCCACTTATGGGATTATGAGAGTCAAATTGCACAAAATTGCTTTTATGTATAGGATAGAACACGAGTAAGTGTTGGGTATGAAAACTAAATCGAGCTCGGCGAGATTTTATGTTTTCATACCCAACACTTACGAGAGATATATCTGTCTTAGACCACAGCTAAAAATGCTAGTTTCTCAGATACAATTTGCACAACAATCAACTACTTAATACTATAATTAATACTTAGTAAACACAATATCCCCAAACCGTTTACATTAGCCACTCATAAAATAAAACCAAGGAATGTTTGATGCACGCGTATTTTGTGTTTTCGTTGGTAACATTCCATTGGTCAACTTTCTTTCTGTATCGTACATATTTTACATATCTTTTTTAAATCAAGTGTACATGCATGTGCTTTTAAAAACAAGAAGTGAAATTTGATTTGGAGTTTGAGGACGTAAACGCGGTTACGCAGATCAAGCATCTTCCATCCTGAGACCTTTTAGTCATAGATCTGAACGAAAATCAAAGGTTTAAAGACGTGCAACCTCATTCAGAATCGCGTCCGCCATAAGATACCAGAAAGCAACATTCTTGGACATGTTCAGCATACGAGTAATATGCACAATGACGTAATTCTAAGTTATTCCCAGGACTATATTTCATCATTTAAATATACAGGGTATCCGTCGACATAAAAACAATTTTGACGAACAAGCAATACTGGCACGCAGTGGGCATAGAAGCACTGCTGTGTATGATTATAAACAACCGTTAGAGGCACTGCAGTGAAACTTATCATCCAAACTACAATCGCCATCGAAGACGCCTCCATCGCCCCAGCCTACAGCTGAACTTATATATATCTAGTCGTCTCGGCAACGGTTATCAAGGCCGAGTCTGCTGGCTTGTCAGACCCAAATGCTATTGTGATAGAAGTATAGCTTGCCTATTTTGACCTGATCGTAACCTTTATGCATGAATATTTTACAAGGATCTTGCGTTGAATATATCAATTTCCGCAAGCAAATCGTGCAATATCGGTATTTCAGATTTGTGTTTGTATTACAAGTCGAGCGTCTTCGTGATATTCCCCGATTATGAAAACATAAAATAGGTGTTATAAACGTAGACAATATATCGACTGTTAAATTATGCTAATCAATAGGTCAAGCTCATGTCAATGTGGGCAAGCTATACCTGACTGTATATCTGCTAATATTGGTTTTCAAAGGCGACAGAAAGATGTCGATTACAATGTAAAATCACCAGTCGAAACATTTGTGTAAGAGCAGTAAAATGGAAATATGTTATTTCACTGCAAGTTTTTTTTTCATTTTTGGCATACCGAGTTTGTAAAAGAGCAGAAAACTCTTATGCTATAACTGAATAGTTCATTAATTAACAAGGATTTAATATTTGTTTAGATATACTTAACTGCTTAAATAGTATTTAAGTGCATGTATATGTTTTATAATCAATACTATTTTAATTCTTACTGCTTCAGCAATAAATTATTCTGTATTTTAATGATACTTTACTCTAGTTATACAAAATATAGATATAAAGTAGCATAACAATTTTAAGTCATTGAAAACGCCGCTTCATCCTCTTGAAACTCTATGTTGGATATATTTGCATGTATAGTGATTGTTAATGATTAACTTCACTGTTACAATCACACTTGTTGATGGATTGTGTTTACAATAAAGCTATAAATTCCTGACTTCTATCACAATAGCATTTGGGTCTGGCAAGCCAGCAGACTCGGCCTTGATAACCGTTGCTGATACGACTAGTCCAGCAGTAGACTGGGGCGATGGAGGCGTCCTCGATGGCGTTTGTAGTTTGGATGATAAGTTACACGGCAGTGCCTTTAACGGCTGTTTATAATAATACACAGCAGTGCTTCTATGCCCACTGCGTGCCATTATTGCTTGTTCGTCAAAATTGTTTTCATATAGACGGATACCCTGTATATTTAAATGATGAAAATGTGGTCCTTGTAATATCATAGAATTGCGTCATTGTGCATATTGCTCGTATGCTGAACATGTCCAAGAATGTTGCTTTCTGGTATCTTTCGACAGACGCTGTTCTGAATGCGATTGCACGTCCTTAAACCTTTGATTTTCATTCAGATCTTTGACTAAAAGGTCTCAGGATGGAAGATGCTTGATTTGCGTAACCGCGGTTTCGTCCTCAAACTCCAAAAACGTACTACATGTCGATGGCTTAGAGTGAGAAGGTCGTAACTACGAAATCGAAACATCATGCATGCAAGAGAAAACTGTCTGTAATTTACTCTTAAACTATAGGAAAACAAGTTTTTAAAACTCCATTTTGGTAGATTTTCATGAAAATAGGCTCATAAGAAGCGCATTGTGAAGCATATTTCAAATATGCATGAGTCTTATAAGGTCGTAAGTAGTAGTTACGACCTTCTTATTCTAAGCCATCGATGTAGTAGTTTCATCAAGTAAATCAAATTCCACTACTTGTTTTTAAAAGCACATGCATGTACACTTGCTTTAAAAAAGATATGTTAGACCACAGCTTACTGTAACTGACCAATCAACGAGCAGAAAAAGTGTTGAATAAATCCCATCATTTTTTATATACAACACTTTTCTGTGGTATATAGAAAAAGTGTTGTATATAAACTTGCATTGATTTATCCAATACTATTTAGGCTAAGCAAAATAATCCATTAAGTCAGGAATTTATAGCTTTATTGTAAACACAATCCATCAACAAATAGAGTTTAAAGAGGATGAAGCGGCGTTTTCAATGACTTAAAATTGTTATGCTACTTTTATATCTATATTTTGTATAGCTAGAGTAAAGTTTCATTAAAATACAGAATAATTTATTGCTGAAGCAGTAAGAATTACAATAGTATTGATTATAAAACATATACATGCACTTAAATACTATTTAAGCAGTTAAGTATATCTAAACAAATATTAAATCATTGTTAATTAATGAACTATTCAGTTATAACATAAGAGTTTTCTGCTCTTTTACAAACTCGGTATGCCAAAAATGAAAAAAAAACTTGCAGTGAAATAACATATTTACATTTTACTGCTGCTTACACAAAAATTTCGACTGGTGATTTCACAGTGTAATCGACATCTTTCTGTCGCCTTTGAAAACCAAAATTAGCAGATATACAGTCAGGTACTTCTATCACAATAGCATTTGGGTCTGACAAGCCAGCAGACTCGGCCTTGATAACTGTTGCCGAGACGACTATATATATATAAGTTCAGCTGTAGGCTGGGGCGATGGAGGCGTCTTCGATGGCGATTGTAGATTGGCGATTGGATGATAAGTTTCACTGCAGTGCCTCTAACGGTTGTTTATAATCATACACAGCAGTGCTTCTATGCCCACTGCGTGCCAGTATTGCTTGTTCGTCAAAATTGTTTTTATATAGCGCCGTAACTACACTGAGGACATTAATTTTAAAGTAAACAAAAATAAAGAATACAACCACACTCTGTGCTATTGGACCTTTCCAATAAAACAAAACAGAGGCATTATTTCATGTTCTTTTATTATTTTATAGAATCATAACAATGAACATGTGTTTAAAATACGTGAATAAAGTGTTATCATGAGATATATTTATTTTCTGGCTTTTCACTGGAGTTCTTCGGGTCGATACAAATGGCAAGGTGATGATGGAGTTGATCGTTTTCTTTTTGATGACGAATACGAGGGGCCGATAGGTTGCTTAACTTATGGCTAGGTGGTTATCGCATACACACCACATATAAAATAAAATAAGAAAATGAACTTACTTTCCTGAAAATGTGTCCGTCGAGTGACAAAAAAAATCATCAAAATATCAGCCATTGACACCAATCTCCATGGAAAGTCTTACTTAAACCACCATTCTCCATGCTTTAGGTTATACCCCTTGGTATTGGGTATTTTCCACAAACATGGTGTGAAGGCTACATCGTACCAATTCACAAAAGCGGCAAAAGTGTAGTAATAAGTTTGAGTACCTAATGGAAGTTATTCACTCGTGTATTAAATACAAGACTTGACGCATGGGCAGAAACATACCAAATTTATATTGAAGTGCAAGCAGGGTTCAGAAAGAAAATAGGGACCATTGACAATATTTTTGTATTGAACTCTCTTATCACACACTCTCTGAATAACAACGAAAAACTATTCTGTGCTTTTGTTGATTTCAAAAAAGCTTTTGATTTTATCGTACGAGATATCTTATGGTACAAGTTAATAAATTATGGCGTAAGAGGAAATATTTTAAATGACATACAATCCATATACAACGGTATATCCTCTAGAGTTAAACTTTCAAAAGTTTGTAATGATGTTAGCGAAGCGTTTTCGGCAATCTTGGCGTAAGACAAGGCGAAAGCTTGTCGCCATTTTTATTTAGTATGTTTCTAAATGACATCGAACAAGAATTTGTTGAAAAGGGTGTAAATGGAATAGATCTTGGCAATCTAAAACTTTGTCTCTTGTTATATGCAGACGACATTATTATATTCTCTAAAACTAGTGATGGGTTGCAACATGCTTTAGATGTTTTATCCGAATAATGTGACAAATGGAAACTCGAAGTAAATACTAGTGAAACAAAAATTGAAGTCTTTAGAAAGGGCGGTCGCTTACCAGCAAATATGAAATTTACTTACAAAACTATTGAATTAGAGATTGTTAGTACGTTTGAATATCTGGGGGCTGTGTTCACACCGGGTGGCTCTCTCAAGGGTCAAGACAAAATGTTAGCAGGTCAAGCTCTTAAGTAAAAAAAAGACTGTATAAATTTACTGATTCATCCCCAAAACACACACTTGAACTTTTTGATAAATTGAAAAGCTCAATACTAAACTACTCATCCGAAGTATAGGGTTTTTAAAAAGCGGCCAACGTCGAAAAATTCACTTGCATTTCTGCAAACGTCTGCTTGGTGTTAAACTAACGACTCAAAATGATTTTATATATGGCGAGCTAGGTCGGTACAACATGGAAGCTTCGAGAATGTACCACATAATTAAATATTGGCTAAAAATTTGTTATGCACAAGACAGAAAATATATTAAACAAGCCTATAATTTACTTAAAAATGATATTGAACTAAATCCGCGCACGGTAAACTGGGTCTCGAGTGTTAAACTTCTGTTAGCTAAACTGGGATTTCACGATGCTTGGTTAAACCAAGGCGTACTGGCGTAGTTAACGACACATACTTTCTGGTAAAACAGAGGATCCGTGATACCCACGGTGGGGAAATACGTGGTTTCGATGGTAGGAGCCACCACAAAAATGGTGGCCAATTAGCGTCGACTTAACCCATATTTTGAGGTAAATATATAACATCGAGACTCGTTTATTTATGGACACCCCGGCCAGCACACAATGGCTCCTCCACTGAATCTTTTGGTACCCTACTTTCCACGATTGATCCCGTAGTTTGCTCAAACACTTCGATATTGTTCCGTAAATAACAAAACACTAGCGGGGTAGACCTCACGATAATGACGATTTTGACCATATTATGACCATATCTCCTTTATAGCATCCTTATTTCAAGCGATTCCAATGTGCGAACATTTCGCCAACATTTTCCAACACAATTACCACCAGAATATCATGAATTTTGGTTTACTGAAAAAGTTAACAGTCAATTTGCATGAAAGATAGGATTCACGCTATGGGTAGGACACACGATTGATACTAAGCAGAGCGCATCCATCATTGCGGTCGGTAGTTTTCTACGGTTCTATCGATCGGAAAATGCGTAACGGACACATAATGATCATTTATACAAGTATGCTATTAGTCGACGGCTTTCTATGCTTCTATCGATCGCATGGAACACTTACCGATCAGTTCACTTAGTTGACTGTAACCGTGACATGACGGCCTACTCGATCAGTACTAATTCATCTACAAACATGTCAGATTATAATTAATATATCTAATTAGGTATTACACGAAGAATTTCATAACGATGCGGACTAGACAAATAGCATGAACATTCATATATGTGGAATTGAACAGCTAGTCCAGTCGTAATTTATCGTTTGAGATATATCAATGTTCGCTGTGAGATATTTGGTAATAATTTATTATAATTGAAATATTACATTATATATTTATGGTACATTTATTTTAACCAAATAGTCTTTGCATTGCCGCTTGACGGCTAAAAGTTGGAATATGAGAAGTTATAATTTTGTAATGGTGGAATGTTGTGGAAAGCTGCTGCTAGCTGTGTGATGTAGTTTGCTATAACTGACGCCTAGAATTCAGTCTTTTCTCTTTTAGCAACTTTTACCACTCGGAATCCCGGATTTAAAGAGTCTGTTACTTTTCAACCAATTAGAACTCATGAATAGTTACAAAGGGCGACACAGGACCCCGAAGGGTTCTCGAAGCAGAAATTCACCGGATCGAGATGGTTCGGCATGCCATCATACCAATTAGATACCTATAACAACATGAGAGTGATGCCTCTGGTACACTTCGGAACCGACAATATTCGATTTAAAGTTAAAAAAATGGACGCCGAAGGTCTTGCTTGGAAGTGCTTCGGGAGAGTTTCAGTAAACCATCGGCATTCACTCCGCATCTTCGGGACGCCTTCTGTGAGGTTTCGTATTCATTAGCCATCCCAAATGGTTCTAGATGGAAAGTCGAATCGATGCCGAACGCTTCCCGAAAACGGCGAAGTGATGAGATTAACACACGGAAACTATGCCGATCATGTTATGAACTTGACTGTGTGGTGCAGTGGTACAGTAGTTATCGCTTTCAATCCACTATTTTTTATTTCCAGTGTAAGTTCAAAATACCAGATTGGGAATCGAACCCATTCATTCAGTTCTGAAGAACTCGTATTCATAGTAGCTTAGCCAACTGCGCTATGCGCACTACATGATAAAACCATTTCTAAATGCATGTTTTATGGGTAAATACACCCATATAACCTGGATGACTCCAATGTTAAAAGTATATTTACGCCCGAGTGATTGTGGTTTATCTATAGTAAAACTAACTTACGAATTTGCGCAAATATACCAGCGTAAATTTACGCGACATTATCCCAGTTGTATATCCCGAATGACTGCTGAAGCGATGCCGTCAGTGTGCCTCTAGGTCGAGCTAGACAACCTTTCGGCAACCTATCGGCATCGATTCGTAAACCCTTCCGCATATCACGCGGTGGGGGAAACATTCGGGACTTACTCCTGAACTGACGGCATTTAGTCGCGATACGTTCGGCTACTTTGGATAGGCTTCGGCATTTATACTGCGTGTACATGAATACAGCAACCATTCTTACCCCGAACTGCGAATATCGTACTTCCCGAACAAGCACGATGACACGGCTTCGCATATTGTTATTGATACATGATCCCGAAGGGTTCCCGAAACGAGCACATTGTAACCGGCATCCCTTCCGCGTAGCATCGGGGTCTAGTGGACGGGAGGTCTAACCGCAATCCGGCTATTTCGGATAGGCTATGGCATGCATACTGCGTGTATACCACAACAATACAATTTGTATACCGATCCGCGAATACTTGCCGAACAACCACGATGACAAAGCTCTGCCCATTTTTATTAATAAATGATCCCGAAGGTTTTCCGAAACGAGCAGTCTGTAATCGGCACCCCTTCCTCATAGCATCTGGGTCTAAGTGGACGGCAGGTCTAAAACATTATTACATCTACACTTCAATTCTGTCTCAATATATTCATACTGTACATATATTATAACCTAATGGAAATAACTAAGCCTTCAATTCACCCGTGAAATAGTATACAGATTACCACATACAATATAGTGCAATAGGGTACCGGCGATTATTGGTACCGGAGGATAACGGTATTTAGCTTTTAGTTACACGTGTATACTCGCAGAAATTGTTCATCAATACATGCGTCCTCGATTTATATTGGAAATTTACGAACTGTCCTCGGAACGAACCGTCGATTTCAGATCGTAAACAACGGGGTATTTTGTTCACCACACAAACTACTAAATTGGCGACTTGCGGAGATGATTATTCTACGGATGAAAGTAAAAATAGATCAAATATGGATGCTGATTCTATGCCAAATAGGGAGCTCTATAACTTGTCAATTTTCATGGTCTTATTAGGTAGTAAAAAATTGCTGTTTCTGAAACTTTGTGGGATTTTAAGCTAAGGTGCGACTTTTTCAACGTATTGCTCTGAAAGAAGTGAAAGGAAAAAATCAACGTGATGACATATTACATAGAATATTAGACAATATGTGTTAAAATATAACCGATTCATATACGATTAACTGGAGAGTCAAGCTATTTCACAGGGCTTATTAACAACACCAAACAGTACTATCATTAGAAGCATATTTCTGCAACACATTGATCGACACACATACACGAATTATGTGGGGAGCGGTGGCCTAGATGTAGGGCGCGCGCTTCGGGATCGAGAGGTCCCGGGTTCGATCCCCCTCTGGACCACTGGTTAACTTCTCTGAGCAAGACACACATGCTCCACTCCACCATGGTGTAAAATGGTACCTGTAAGGGCAGTGTCTATTCCTTGGCGCCGCAGATCGATGTTGGCTGCCACACCACAGGAGAGAAATAGTCTCCCCAGGGAGACACGAGTGTAGGTTTCCATATGTAGCCCTATGACCAGGGGAAGTTGAATTGTCAAAGGGTGCTTGGGCGGCCTTACAGCTGAAAAGAGCCCTAACTTAACGTGTATTGTTTATGCATCAACATTATTTGTTTAAAAAAATAGCTGTCAGACTAACATACCCCGTTGACAAAGGACCACATTGCATTAAATTTGCAAAATCGATCCATCACTTATTATTTCTAAATGTCAAGAGAAAGTTTTGGGAAACTCCGGCAACAACAGTTACTGTAGGTCGAGTTGTGTTCACTAGAATTCGTCTTTCGAACAGACTGACTGAAGGACAGACAATATACACCCTACAACTGTGTTGTGTGAGCTTATAAAATTCAGTTATAAACAAAATATGCCAGAAAGCATACTAATTACATACATTCACTTGTACATGGACCGTATATACTGATATACTGATACTTATATAGCTTCCTGTATAAATGAACACTATGTGCCCGTTCCGCATATGTCGATCGATAGAACCCTAGAAAACTGCCGACCGCACTGATGAATGTGCACTTCCTAAGTTCAATCGTGCGTCCTACCCTTAGCGTGGATCCTATCTTTCATGCAAATTGGCTGTTTTATTTTTCAGAAAACCGAAGTATATGACATTCTGGTTGTAATTTTGTTGGAAAATGTTGGCGAAATGTTCGCACTTTGTAATCGCATGAAATACGGATGATATAAAGGAGACAATAAAAATTATGGTCATATTATGGTCAAACTCGTCATTATCGTGAGGTCTACACCGCTAGTGTTTTGTTATTTACGGAACAATATCGAAGTGTTTGAGGAAATTACGGGATCAATCGTGGAAAGTAGGGTACCAAAAGATTCAGTGGAGAAGCCATTGCGTGCTGGCCGGGGTGTCCATAAATAAACGAGTCTCGATGTTATATATTTACCTCAAAATATGGGTTGAGTCGACGCTATTTGGCCGCCATTTTTGTGGTGACACCTACCATCGAAACCACGTGATTCCCCACCGTGATACCTGTATTCAGGATTTTAATTCAAGATTAGAAAACTCATCAAGGGCGTTGTTTTTTTTAAACTTTTTATAACTTTACTCACAATGAATATCTCGAGGTTATCAATATAAAAAATATAGAATATAAGAATGTCTTCTCATCGGCTATACTGGTAGAAACAGGAAGATGGAAAAAAAACCGGTACCTTTTAACGAAAGTTTATGTATTGCTTGCAACTTGTTAGAGGATGAATATCATTTTATCATCCAATGTCCAATTTATACAGAAATCTGGAGAAAATTTATTAAACCCTATTACTTGAGAAATCCCAGTATGTTCAAATTAGTACAGTTAATTACTAGTGAAAATGTATCTGAAATTCATTCATCATGCTTTTATAGAACGAAGACAACTACATATTATGGTATCGTAAAATTAATGTATTTTAAAATTGTCATCTATATTTGACAGACATTTAAACCAACTCTTTAAAAAATGTTTGTTTATTGTAGTTCATTTATTGTCATTTGTCATACATAGCAGTAGATGTATTGAAATTGTTTTTTTCTTAATTAGCTTTTTAAACCATTTATGAATGTAACAACACGCCATTAAGTTTGCCTCGAATAATACGAGAGATAGTGCTAAACATATGATAGTATCAGTACAAAACTGCCACATCCGTATATTTTATAATAACTAAATGTTATCTTTTTCTCATTCACTAGTTACACCTTGTAAACTTCTTGTGTTTCGTTTTCGGCATGATGATTTACGCGGGTTAAAAATAATTCTAGCTATTATGATATCAGTAGATCTCCCCAATTTCACAGTCCCTGTTGAACATTTAAATGTATGTATGTCTTGTCTTTGCACTTATGTCTTTTTCATGTATGTATACTTGTTTGTTCTTCTTACATTGAATTTTCGCACTAATTCTGTTATAAATGTATATGTATTGTATGTATGCTCTTCAATTCCACCCCCACGGTGATATACATTGTATATCACCGTGAGGGTGGAATTGAAGAGCATATATACCACATCCGTAAAGTTATAATAACATAACTGAGTGACATAACTAAATGTTATGTTATTATGTTATGTTATATTTTATAATAAAGATGTCTCTCCCGAACCGGGCCAAAATTTGTCTGATGTGTTACACACATAAACGATTTCTTTATGTTTGATATCATATAATATGAATACTTTCTCGCCATTTATCACCATGCTATTTAATCAGTTGTATTATTGTTGATTTGTAAAAAGTCCTTTTCAGGACTAAATATGCAAATAAACTCTATTCTATTCTTTATTAAGTGGTTATTGAGATATTCACATTTTTAATAAGGATGGTAATGACAAATAATAGTGCGACCCGCCTTGGCGTTACATGGTTTCTATGACAACGCTTTGTATGAGCATCAGCAGCAACAACAAACTTATGTTGCTAGCAGTATATAGAGCATACATTGCTAAGCATATGAGACAAATTTAATTAAAATGTAAGCGTTGAGTAAGAAGTTATGAGAAAAGTCCTATTATTTCTGGAACACCCCTCGTACATGTGTGTAAAATACTACTAAACAGATTATCTATAACATTGCGACTGGTGATTGTCGTCATTAAGTTGCTATCCTTAGAATTAATGAAGTAATGAAATTATCAATATTTACGATCTAATGATTTTTTTTGTAATGAAATTATTTAATGATGTACTGTGTTGTTCTATGTAATGTTTCATTAACCCCTGGATATCGTCTTTAATAATATATTATTATAAATATCCTTGTACATCGTCATGAGTTCCGACCTATCTACTTTACAATAATACATTGTTTTCAAGCAATACAATTTCAAGTGTTCATTTTGCCCCGTGTTGTGGTTCATCTTGCCCCGTACACGGGGCAAAATGAACCACTTCAACACCCGTTATAAATCAACAAGATTTTCATATTTCGTACTAATCTAAAACAAAATGTACGCTGTTGGATAATATGTCATATATTTCTTTATATATTTGCGCCAATAATAAAAGAAATTTATATTTGCTAATAATAACAACAGAAATTTTGAAAAAACCTCAAAAGTGGTTCATCTTGCCCCGGTCTCCCCTAGAGACCAAGCTTGTGATTGTATTTGGGGGTCAGTAGGATCAAGGTCACTGGAACAGTTTTCCGAGCAACTAATAGATAAAATATTTCAGGTCAACAAGTTAGGTTTAGATAGACCCACCTTCTTGAAATTTTGTACATAGCAAGCTGGCGTGGATACCTATCTTGGGGTCGTTTTTTGGGTCAATAGTGTCAAGGTCACTGTTACTAAAGAAATAAGGGTATAGCCAGCTTGCATGGAGACATACCCAACGCAGCAATTTGACTTCTTCATTTAGGTGGACACTGCACAGAAAATCTGGTTTAGCAGTAGTGGTGCGCCATATTTTTTACTACTGTAAACCTAAAAAAAATTTCGCGGTGTTCGCGGATTGTAAAAATCCGCGAAAGTAAATAGCCGTGAATATGTCTTGGACAAGAAAAACGCAAAAGTTTCTCGTTTATGAAGGTAGTTTATCATTTTGGTACGACGTTTACAAGATCGTATTAGAAGTGTTATTTTGTCAAAATATGGATTGTAAGGTTTATAGCCTTTTTCTGAATAAAAGCCATTTATGATTACGGTACAATAATGAAAACACTTTAATTTCATTGTTTGTTATGCCCTAATACTGAAGGACTGATAGTGTCATTGAAACTGTGAAAACATGACCAGCGTAGTTTGCCATTTTTGTGAACAATACAATAGGTTACTATCTACATCAAAACGAGTTTGAGAGGGTTTAACAAAGATGAAAACTATAATTAAGAAGCAATTATATACGAAGCGAGCAATGTATGTCACAGGTTATAATATCAATAATTTTGTATATATACGACTTAGTTGGGAGACTTAAAAACGCGAAATTTTGTAGCCGCGAATATGCCGACGATCGGCAAAACGCGAAAGTTTGTATCCGCGAAAGTTTCTAGTTAACAGTATGTGTTGGTCAAACTTTATTTGTACAGAATTCTTAGCCAAAATTCACATGCACTGATATTGAAATTAAGTGATTTAACCATTTCATGATGCAATCTATCATTAAGCTTATGATATACAAAATACAATATATATAGTATAGTATATAGTATACCATTTCTCTCAGACTGTGAACTATGTCTAGCTCCTTGTTATCTCTCTCCACACCTCATTCGTCATCCTAACATGTAAGACTAGGAGAGAAGAAAAGCTAGATTCACATAAAATGATCAAAATAAACAGACATACTGTTACGATCAGTGATTGTGGAAGCCACAGCTATCATTAATTCAGTCAGAGACATAATTATTGACGATTTTTGAAATATCAAAAGAAAAGTACCAATGATACATGGACATATCTTCTTACACATGTATATGAATCCGATTCATTTCAGTCATGGTTCACTCGTATTAAGCTGTACTACATTGTATAATATTGGATATAGATGATTGCAGGATTATGGTCTTTTTTTACCAGTTTGTAAGAGAAATAATAATAATTATGTTTGAACTGTTTTGTGATAAAAATCAAAGCTAGTTTATCGGCATAAGGTGTATCCCACACACTGTATATAGAAGGAACACCAGTATCGGCATAAAGTGTATCCCACACACTGTATATAGAAGGAACACCAGTATCGGCATAAGGTGTATCCCACACACTGTATATAGAAGGAACACCAGTATCGGCATAAGGTGTATCCCACACACTGTATATAGAAGGAACACCAGTATCGGCATAAGGTGTATCCCACACACTGTATATAGAAGGAACACCAGTATCGGCATAAGGTGTATCCCACACACTGTATATAGAAGGAACACCAGTATCGGCATAAGGTGTATCCCACACACTGTATATAGAAGGAACACCAGTATCGGCATAAGGTGTATCCCACACACTGTATATAGAAGGAACACCAGTATCGGCATAAGGTGTATCCCACACACTGTATATAGAAGGAACACCAGTATCGGCATAAGGTGTATCCCACACACTGTATATAGAAGGAACACCAGTATCGGCATAAGGTGTATCCCACACACTGTATATAGAAGGAACACCAGTATCGGCATATGGTGTATCCCACACACTGTATATAGAAGGAACACCAGTATCGGCATAAGGTGTATCCCACACACTGTATATAGAAGGAACACCAGTATCGGCATAAGGTGTATCCCACACACTGTATATAGAAGGAACACCAGTATCGGCATAAGGTGTATCCCACACACTGTATATAGAAGGAACACCAGTATCGGCATAAGGTGTATCCCACACACTGTATATAGAAGGAACACCAGTATCTGCATAAGGTGTATCCCACACACTGTATATAGAAGGAACACCAGTATCGGCATAAGGTGTATCCCACACTGTATATAGAAGGAACACCAGTATCGGCATAAGGTGTATCCCACACTGTATATAGAAGGAACACCAGTATCGGCATAAGGTGTATCCCACACTGTATATAGAAGGAACACCAGTATCGGCATAAGGTGTATCCCACACTGTATATAGAAGGAACACCAGTATCGGCATAAGGTGTATCCCACACTGTATATAGAAGGAACACCAGTATCGGCATAAGGTGTATCCCACACACTGTATATAGAAGGAACACCAGTATCGGCATAAGGTGTATCCCACACTGTATATAGAAGGAACACCAGTATCGGCATAAGGTGTATCCCACACTGTATATAGAAGGAACACCAGTATCGGCATAAGGTGTATCCCACACTGTATATAGAAGGAACACCAGTATCGGCATAAGGTGTATCCCACACTGTATATAGAAGGAACACCAGTATCGGCATAAGGTGTATCCCACACTGTATATAGAAGGAACACCAGTATCGGCATAAGGTGTATCCCACACACTGTATATAGAAGGAATACCAGTATCGGCATAAGGTGTATCCCACACTGTATATAGAAGGAACACCAGTATCGGCATAAGGTGTATCCCACACACTGTATATAGAAAGAACACCAGTATCGGCATAAGGTGTATCCCACACACTGTATATAGAAGGAACACCAGTATCGGCATAAGGTGTATCCCACACACTGTATATAGAAGGAACACCAGTATCGGCATAAGGTGTATCCCACACACTGTATATAGAAGGAACACCAGTATCGGCATAAGGTGTATCCGACACTGTATATAGAAGGAACACCAGTATCGGCATAAGGTGTATCCCACATACTGTATATAGAAGGAACACCAGTATCGGCATAAGGTGTATCCCACACACTGTATATAGAAGGAACACCAGTATCAGCATAAGGTGTATCCCACACTGTATATAGAAGGAACACCAGTATCTGAATCACATTTATTTCAGTTACTGATTTAAGTACACACAACAAAAAACATAATAATCATCCAGGATTTGAAAATTTGAACCTCTATGATCTTGCTGTTTCGTGCACCAATTGTGTACACAATCTGCGATATCAGGACACAGTAGGTAAATATATTAGGTGTCTATTCTGTAAAAGGTTAATATTAACAATATCAACACATGTACTCGCATCTATAAACAACTGGAAAATATAAATACTTTTTCATTAAAACTGAGATTTAAAGGTTCTAATTATCAAATCCAGGATAAAGGAGGTTGACTAAATAAAGAACTTCTTGTTTTACAAGGTCATCTTGTTTAACAAGGTCAAATGAAATAATATAAAGGTTTATAACCAAAGAAGTAAATATATGACACTTGATGCTGAAAATAAATATCTAAAATTTGAAAGCAAACATGATTGATGTTTTATGCAGAATATTGACAAAATTCATAAAATTCATGATTAACAATTTTTTTTATCACAAAATGGCCCATACAAAAAACTCAAACAATGGCAAAATAGTTGTGTGCAAACTGAAGTTATCAGTTTGTGTGTCAGAGTTAGAGGTACAGAGGTATTGCTTTCATAACTGAAAACATTTTACTGAATGACCACTACGCAGACTCGTAGGAAATCCTTCAAACAAGTTTGTTTGAATTTCAGGACATTCTATATTGGAAATGTATGAATTGGTTCTCACATAATGGGAGTCATCCTATATTAACATCTGACATTGGAAGAGGGTAAATGCCGACCAGTACATGAACTCAACTAATGATGGAGCGTCATTTACCATTAACATGGTATGGTTACTTTCATAACCACAATTATAGTATAAGATTATTACTGGGTTTTGAAAAAAAACGTTAATTTCCCAAGTCAAATGGTTTCTATAAAAAATATTGATATTTTTGTACAATTAGCATTCTTAGTGAAAATATGTCAAAAGATAGTTCAAAATTGCCGAAATGAAATTCTAGACAAGTATTCTACAGTATGATGGTAATTGAAGGTATGAGGAGCAGGTTTATATGTTTGTATTGTACCAGTAAGTAGGGGATGCTTGTCATGCGTAATGCAGTCAGATTCAAGTCAACCAGTAGTAGCAAATTTATGGATGAAAAGTGTAAAATGGACAAATATGAATCTTTCGGTGATCATTCTATACAAACATGAAACATGGATAAAATACATGATAGCAGGCTACAGTATATAAATCGGACATGAGCATTTCTACTCACCAGCTAAATTCTGCTTTTTTTCAAAACCGAACATTTTCTTTTGTACATGTTTTTCCACAAGTATCATTCAGTGGGTTAACCATTTCCATTATTTTAGGGGCCAAGCATTCTTATGCCTGATTTATATAGTAACACAATGAGAGTGAAATCATCGAAAAACCCTAGGGTTTGTAGAGGTTACTTTATGAGACAATTATAATATATATGCAGTGCAGTCGGCCATTAAAGTCTTATTTCTCAGAACTTAATTCATAAAATTTGTTCAAACAAAACAAGAGGGCCATGATGGCCCAATATCGCTCACCTGATTATAAGCCCTGCACAATTTTCACCCAAAGGAATAATTTGAACATCTTGGTAGAAAACCTCAAGATGATGCTACATACCAATTATCAAAACTCTAGGCAGTCTAGTTTTAGGCAAGAAGATATTAATATGTTTTCCCTATATAAGTCTATGTAAAACGGTGACCCCCGAGTAGGGTCAATTTTGACCCCAGGGGCATAATTTGAAAAATCTTGGTAGAGGACCACTAGATGATGCTACATACCAAATATCAAAGCTCTATGCAGTGTAGTTTTAGACAAGAAGATTTTTATATGTTTTCCCTATATAAGTCTATGTAAGACGGTGACCCCGGGGCTGGGCCAATTTTGACCCCAGGGGCATAATTTGCACAATCTTGGTAGGGGACCACTAGATGATGCTACATACCAAATATCAAAGCTCTTAGGCATTGTAGTTTTAGACAAGAAGATTTTTATATGTTTTCCCTATATAAGTCTAAGTAAAATGGTGACCCCCAGGAAGGGGCCAATTTTGACCCGAGGGGAATAATTTGAACAATCTTTAAAGAGGACCTCTAGCTGAGTCTACATACCAAATATGAAAGCCCTGGGCCAAGCAATTTCGGAGAAGAAGATTTTTTAAAGTTTTCTCTATATAACTCTATGTTAAACTAAGGGCCCCCGGGGTGGGGCCAATTTTGACCCCAGGGGCATAATTTGAACAATCTTTGTAGAGAACCTCTAGCTGAGTCTACATACCAAATATGAAAGCCCTGGGCAAAGCAGTTTCGGAGAAGAAGATTTTTAAAGGTTTCCCCTATATAACTCTATGTAAAACTAAGGGCCACCGGGGCGGGGCAAATTTTGACCCCAGGGACATAATTTGAACAATCTTTGTAGAGGACCTCTAGTTGAGTCTACATACCAAATATGAAAGCTCTGGGCCATGAAATTTCGGAAAAGAAGATTTTTTAAGGTTTTCTCTATATAACTCTATGTAAAACTAAGGGCCCCGGGGCGGGCCAATTTTGACCCCAGGGGCATAATTTGAACAATCTTTGTAGAGGACCTCTAGCTGAGTCTACATACCAAATATGAAAGCCCTGGGCCAAGCGGTTTCGGAGAAGAAGATTTTTAAAGGTTTCCCCTATATAACTTTATGCAAAACTAAGGGCCCCCGGGGCGGGGCCAATTTTGACCCCAGGGACATAATTTGAACAATCTTTGTAGAGGACCTCTAGTTGAGTCTACATACCAAATATAAAAGCCCTGGGCAAAGCAATTTCGGAGAAGAAGATTTTTTAAAGTTTTCTCTATATAACTCTATGTTAAACTAAGGGCCCCCGGGGCGGGGCCAATTTTGACCCCAGGGGCATAATTTGAACAATCTTTGTAGAGGACCTCTAGCTGAGTCTACATACCAAATATGAAAGCCCTGGGCCAAGCGGTTTCGGAGAAGAAGATTTTTTAAGGTTTCCCCTATATAACTCTATGTAAAACTAAGGGCCCCCGGGGCGGGGCCAATTTTGACCCCAGGGACATAATTTTAACAATCTTAGTAGAGGACCCCAAGGTGATGCTACATACCAAATATGAAAGCTCTAGGCCTTACGGTTTCAGAGAAGAAGATTTTTGAAGTTTCCTTTTTGAAAATCTATTTTTAGCCTGTGTGACCTAGTTATGCGACGGACTGGAATTTTTTTAACAACTTTGGTAGAGGTCCACCCAAGGAACATTCCTGATAAGTTTTATCAAATTTGGCCAAGCGGTTTA
This sequence comes from Spisula subtruncata, assembly GCA_963678985.1. Classification (NCBI taxonomy): domain Eukaryota; kingdom Metazoa; phylum Mollusca; class Bivalvia; order Venerida; family Mactridae; genus Spisula; species Spisula subtruncata. Next base: position 27,270,158 of record OY787661.1, read on the forward strand.
GGAGGAGAAGTCGTTTGAAGAAATTGTTGACGGACGCACAACGCACGACGCACGCCGCACGACGCACGACGGACGACGGACGACGGACATCTCGGTATGACAAAACCTCACCATGACCACATTGTGGTCAGGTGAGCTAAAAACATATTTTCAATTTTTGTTGTTATCAGGTAAAAAGGGTCTATAATATTACCAGACCTAGATTGTGATCAACATTGAATTGATATGATTGTAAATTCAACCATCTGTACAATTTAACATGTGCAGCTCAATCTTCCAAACGAGCCCACATGCCTCTGTATATGATTAAAAATGTATTTAAAACACCCAAAAATAATAGTATATTTCATACCGCTAAAATTAAAATATTAAACTGTAAATTTTTGTACATCAACTTGTAAAATGTTACAATGTGCACACTTAGTCTAATTAAAACAAAAGAGAGTTTAACAAACCAGGAACCAAGTTGGAAAGATGTGTGTATACTTAGTAAGTAAATACAACAAGAAATGCACATATTTCATTTCCTTCATAAGCTTGCATGTTAAACCAGTTATTTTGGTCAGTCTGCCATTTTCTTCCCGTACTCCTTTATGGAGAAATTGTAAAATGAATCTTTATGTACTCCGTGTAAAAGTCAAGTAAAAACAACAACAAACTGTTTATAAAACAATGATACTCCTTCTCCAACTAAATAGTCATTTGAGCTCAAGTCACCTTTGACCAATTCACCTCAAAATTAGGGGATCTACTGTTGATTACCAACCCAGATACCATTGGTCGCGCAACCTACCAATTGATATGTTCAAAACTGTACATCCCCTCTACTTTGATGGGGGATAGTAAGAATGGCTCATGAGTTCAATTAGATAATAAAACAATACAAAATAAAAACTTAAAGCACAAATATGGATCATCTCACAAATGATAAGATGAATCCATATGTTATACAATGCAAGCATAATGTATTGAGAGAGAGAGTTGATCAAGGGGATAATACTTGTAACAGATCCACTACAACTTCTAATCAATAAACAAACTCATCACAAATATATAAAACATGAAAATTTGATACAATTAAAGTACTAAGTACAAATATTTTATGTGACTTACAGTTGGTTAGCAGGCTATAACTCTGCCCCAACTTTGGATTGATGAACCCAACCTTGATCCCCTAAAGTTTTAGATCCCAAAACAACTTGACAAGTTCAAGTGTTTATAAATTATAGCCATGTTACACATCCAATCTTACTCCAGCTTCTTGAATAAGCTTTCCCAGACATGTCAATGCCATGTGTTCATCCCTGATTGCCCCATTATTTATATTCCTTTTAGTAATCTAGTTAAGATTGAAATCCTAGATCTATATCATCCTTATTTTGATGGGACATTTATATACACAGTATCATAATATATAACAATAAAAGCTGCCAAACTATGCAAAATCAAGTACAATTATTTACATCTGTACAAGTACATGCAACATAATGAACAATTATATAAGAATGAGTATACCTCTATATAAGGTTGTAGTTCACTTCCCTTGTGTACATAAAACATGTGAGATTGAATAGTAGAGCCAGGGCGTGTGACGTTGGCAAAATAAACTTTTCATTACGCTGGCAATTCAAAGAAAATAATCCATCAACTACCAAAAACAGCATTTCTATTTTAAAATTTGTCATTTGTGGTAAATTTTGATATCACTTGAAATTTCAGGATGAAGTATTATGCGACCGGCACCAGAATCACAAGCTTTTACTCTAGTATGTACATTTGGAGTCTCACCTTTTATAATTGATAGGAGGTTCAGGGGGAGGGGGAGCTAATTCTAAACATTGATCATAAAAAAACATTGATATGTAAGACTTTCAAGAGGTAAGAGTATATACATCATTTATACTTGTCATTCAAAACAAACATGTAAACAAGACTATGTTTATATTTTCCCATGGCAACCGTATAGTCCTTCAGGGGACCTTAAGACACCAACCAACATCAAACAAAAATGGGTAATCTACAGGATACAAGCAACCTGCACGCCACATCTAAAGATCCAAACCATTTCTTCAGTTATTGACCAGAAACTATTGGGTCTCCTGACAACAAAGCTATAGACCCCAGACTATTAAAATGAAGATATAACAATATCCTTTATAAATGAAAGCAAACTTCCACAGGTGCACCTAACATGAGTAAGAAGTACTGGCTACCTTTGTCCACTTACACTGATTTGATCCTATCATTTAAACAAGAGCACCGCCTTGCGGGTGCAGACGCTCATCTGATATCTGTCACTGTCAAAAGACAGACAACCTTAACATGTAGTAGGACAGAATTTTGTGCCCTGCGTTACATAAACACAAAACTTAACCAAGAAATATTCCAAAAAGGGGCAATAACTCAAGCAAAATGCAGATCAGAGTTATGGGTCTTGCTTGACATGGTCAGGTATTGATGGTGAACAAGTGTTGAAAGTTTCAATGCAATAGCATACAAAGTGTATGAGAAAAGTGGACCTAAACACAAAACTTAACCATGGAATTTTTTAAGTCCAAAAAGGGGCAATAACTCACGTAAAATGCAGATCAGACTTATGGGTCTTGCTTGACATGGTCAGGTATTGATAGTGAACAAGTGTAGAAAGTTTCGTAGTAATAGCATACATAGTGTATGAGAAAAGTGGACCTAAACACAAAACTTGACCAAGGAATTTTCTAAGTCCAAAAAGGGGCAATAACTCACATAAAATGCAGATCAGAGTCATGATGGTGAACAAGTGTTGCAAGTTTCAAAGCAATAGCATACAAAGTGTATAAAACAAGAGGCCCCTGAGGGGCCAGTAACGCTCATCTGAGTCATGTGGGAAATTTCAATTTTTAGCTTTGGTGGCCATCTTGTTTAGCAGACCAGAACGATTTCAGCTATTTTGGTTACAGGTCACCCAAAGATCATTCCTGTAAAGTTTTATCAAAATCCATCAAGCGGTTCAGGAGAAGAAGCCATTGAAAGGATATTTCTATTTTTAGCTATGGGGGCCATCTTCTTTAATGGACTAAATTGGCTAAACAGTCAACCAAAGATCATTTTAGTAAAGTTTTAAAGAAACCCGTAAAGCAGTTAAGGAGAAGAAGTTGTTTAAAGGAGAATTCTATTTTCAGCTCTGGCGACCATCTTGTTTAGCGAAGCGGAACGATTTTAGCTATTTTGGTAGAGGGTCACCCAAAGATCATTCCTGTAAGGTTTTATCAAAATTGGCCAAGTAGTTAAAAGAGAAGAAGTTGTTTAAAGTTTTTTTCTATTTTAAGCTCTGACGGCCATCTTGTTTAACGGAGCGGAACTATTTTAGCTATTTTGAATAAGTGTCACCCAAAGATCATTCTTGTAAAGTTTATAAAAATCACCCAGAGGTTAAGGAGAAGAAGTCATTTAAAGGATATTTCTATTTTTAGCTCTGGCAGCCATCTTGTTTAGCGAAGCGGAACGATTTTAGCTATTTTGGTTGAGGGTCACACAAAGATCATTCCTGCAAGGTTTTATCAAAATTGGCCAAGTGGTTAAGTAGAAGTAATCATTTAAAGATTTTTCTATTTATAGCTCTGGCGACCATCTTGTTTATTGGAGCGAAACGATTTTAGCTATTTTTAATGAGGGTCACACAAGGATCATTACTGTAAAGTTGTATTTAAATTCGCCAAGTGTTTTTGGAGAAGAAGGCATTTAAAGGATTTTTCTATTTTTAGCTCTGGCGGCCATCTTGTTTAGCGGAGCGGAACGATTTAAGCTATTTTGGTGAAGGGTCACCCAAAGATCATTCCTGTACAGTTTTATTGAAATTGGCCAAGTGGTTAAGTAGAAGTAATCATTTAAAGATTTTTCTATTTATAGCTCTGGCGGCCATCTTGTTTATTGAAGCGAAATGATTTTAGCTATTTTTAATGAGGGTCACCCAAGGATCATTACTGTAAAGTTTTATTTAAATTCGCCAAGTGTTTTTGGAGAAGAAGTCGTTTAAAGATTTTCTATTTATAGCTCTGGCAGCCATCTTGTTTATCGGAGCGGAACGATTTTAGCTATTTTGAATGAGGGTCACCAAAGGATCATTACTGTGAAGTTTGGTCAAAATTGGCAAAGCGGTTTAGGAGGAGATGTCGTTTGAAAAAATAGTTGACGACGACGACGGACGACGACGACGGACGCCGGACATCTCGGTATGACAAAAGCTCACCTTGAGCACATTTGTGCTCAGGTGAGCTAAAAAGTGGACCTAAACACATAACTTAACCAAGGAATTTTCTAAGTCCAAAAAGGGGCAATAACTCATGCAAAATGCAGATCAGAGTTATGGGTCTTGCTTGACATGGTCAGGTATTGATGGTGAACAAGTGTTGAAAGTTTTAAAGCAATAGCTTTGATAGTTTAGGAGAAAAGTGCACCTAAACACAAAACTTAACCAAGGCATTTTATTTTTTAAGTCCAAAAAGGGGCAATAATTCTTACAAAATGCAGATCAGAGTTATGGGTCTTGCTTCACAGGCTCAGGTATTGATGGTGAACAAGTGTTGCAAGTTTCAAAGCAATAGCTTTGATAGTTTATGAAAAATGTTTACCTAAACACAAAACTTAACCATGCAACGCTGACGCAGACGCCGACGACGATCAAGTGATGACAATAACTCATCTTTTTTTTTCAAAATCAGATGAGCTAAAAATCATTTTAAACATCTTTTAATTTTAAAATAGAACACATCATGATATAAACCCTGTTACTTAATTAACTAACCTCATAATGCACATGTTTTTATTTAAAGGATTATTACTTATTTGTTTTTGATGGTCTTAAACAAAAACAGTCAAATCTGTTTTGAGACTAAAGAACAATTTCGATTTTTCTGTCACTTCAACAATTTCATCTTGATTAAAATGTGTAAATAAAATACAGTAAAATCTTTTTATCATCAAATGTTAGCATAATCAGGTGAGAAATAAAACTGTTCCAATGTTTCCCTTCAGAATGGTATACCAACACAAAATCATCACAACAGTACTATGTAAATAGCAAATAAAACAAAAGAAAACAATTCGCTAGATATATACTCCCATGATACTGCCCTGTCTTTAGGGAATAACAATCAAAGGGCAATAACTCACTAAATATTGATCCAAGAACTGTATGCTGCCAATACGCACATACGTTTCAAAACTCTGATCAATGATTAAATAAATAACATGGAAATTGTCTACATAAAGACCGACCAAAAGCATGACTTTGATATACAGCCCCTATATATCTGGGTATATGTTGGAGATATAAACATGGTTATAATGGTAGCAAACAGAGAGCCCTATAAGTTACTGTAAAATGATTGTATTATACACAACATGCATCCATCCACCAATCAAATCTAGCACTTCAGTTTAGTATTATCACAGAACAACAGAATTAAAAATTAGATTAAAAGACAAAGCCTTCCATATAAAGACAATACCCTCCATATAAATTGTTAGTCTGTCATAACCCAATCAACTATTAAAATAACCCCTCCTAGTGGACACCATAGATATTTGAGCAGTCTGTAAATAGTTCAAACTAATAGTCTGACCATAAAAATACAGCAAGTAATATTTTTAAAATAAGTTTGCCCCTTCTACTTGCTACCTATTGGTTATTTCACTTTTATAAGTTTATAATGGGACCTGTACTGTATGATGCTAGTAATGTTAAGTACAAGCACATTAGACAACTGTGCTATCACAATAACACCAACCAAAAGGGTGCATAAATAACTAATATAAATGTGACTATATCACACAGCACACATAATCAGTTGATAGTAGGGATGGCAACGAGTACCCGAGTACTCGAGTACTCGTTCAAACGTCCAATTATCGAATAGTAAAATCAGTATTCGAGTACTCGAAAAAAATGTTAATCCTGTGTAATACAGAATGTGTCCAAACGTTATCTGGTCATCTAAAATTACAATAAACAACGTGTCACCAATCCTTAATCGCCGACACGAGGTCGCTAACTGCAAGCGTAATCAAAACACAGACCTGTCAATCATCGTCTGTTAAGTTAGTTTATGACAAGTAGCTAGGGGCTCGGTCGTTGACATCGACCCGAGTAATTGGCATCAATTTTTAATTTTGCAGTTATTGTTTATTGGGGGTGACAATCGATTAAGAAATAAAACAAATATAAATTTAAATCGTTCTCCCGCGTACATATGAACGAACGATTACTAAGTGAATTGGTCACGCTTTGTAAATATTATGTCACCAGTTGATGAGAGTAGTTCCCCTTAGTTGTTTATTTGTTTTTATTTGATTTTCTAGCGATATTGATTAAAAGTTTATTTTTTTATTGCTGTTATTGTTTCATAGTTCTTAACCGATCTAGATTTGATCAACAACTGAACAGAATGGACAGACAAACGCGCTGTTTTATTGGAAGTTGAACACGCGCGTTTGCAGTACAACATGTCTATTTCCCAAATGTATTGGTTTCCGAGTACCCGAGTACTCGATCGGAAGAATGACCGAGTACTCGAGTACCGATTTTAGTACTCGTTGCCATCCCTAGTTGATAGGGATAACGACACTGTGACCTTGTCATCCTAACATCAAGTAGCAAGAAGTAGCATAGCAAGTAGGCTATGACAAGTATTCAATCAACTTTGTCAAACAATGAACACACTGACTTGTTGAAGCAATATACCCTCAAATATAACTGTATACCAACCAACATGCACACTGCCGGTTCATGCCAGACTAACAATTTATTGATGAAGACCAAACAGACAAAATGCCCTAAAAATCAGACCATAATGAAAGTATTGAAACAACTTGTCCAATATGACACATCAAGATTATATACAAACACATCATGAAACATTATATACACACATTATATAACAATGTACACATTATATATAACAATACACTAATAATGAAATTGCACCAAATCAGAGATTCAACATGTTAACACCAAGTTCAACACTTACAACAAATATACATCAATAATGGACATCAATAATTGACAAACAGCATAATGATTAACAATAATAATAATACGACAATGTATAAACAATTTTAACATCCCATTCATTGCATAATGATAAATACACATTCACAGCAGCATTTCGAAGGCAGCACTTTTTTGATAGTTTAAAAGTTTGATCAAGATATTAAAGTCATCATCAACATTTTGTATCGGTCAGTTAAGATCACAATGTTATTTTTCAATATGAGTTACAAAGAACATCATATAACACATGATACAGCTATAGCTTGGCTATTTTGACCTGAACCTGACCTTTATGCAAGAATATATTACAAGGTTCTTTCTTTGAATACATCAATTTCCACAAGCAAATCGTGCGATATTGGTATTTCAAATTTGTTTTTCTATTACATCTCAAGCGTCTTCGTGATACTCCCCGACTATCAAATCATACAATTGGTGTAGTATTGTAGGTAAAATATCAACTGTTAAATTATGCTATCAAAAGGTCAGGCTCGTGTCAAATTAACCAAGCCATACATTATTGCATGTTTACATATAGATCACAATATTATGTACACCGACCAGCTAAACTGACTTTCAAAACTCACTTATAAATATAATCAAAACATTTTGTTTTATTAGCATAACAGTTAATGAAAGAAGTACATTAGGCCACAACAAATTGATCATGCGTTCGTCGGGAGCGCCCGCTCCTGATTTTCTCAAAATGGAAAATAAATGTTTAAATTTAAATTATTGCGCCCGCACCTGAGAAAACCACGCGCATGTGATTTTTTCCTACATTTTTTTTTATTATTTTGCCGCTAGCATCAATTTATGCAAATTACGAAAAATAAAGCCAACTTGTTTATAATTTCGTCACTGTTACTACAGAATATGTTCTGGGAAAGCGCGCTCTGCTGAGGATGTTAGTTACTCGATTAATTTTAGCAGTAAATTGTTGCACACAAAAATCGTGTAACTTTTTATGATCATTCGAGCGCCTGCGAGCGTCTGGTGAAATGATTGTTGTGAATATTCTGCCCTTTACGAAAAAAAAACACGCATAAGTGTATACACGTAGTAAAATGGGAAGAATTGCGATTGCGGAATGAACCAACAAGCGTATCTAGATATGTTTGTATTCATTATTATTACTAGTATTCCGTACTACCGACGAAATCATGAATTGTCACCCATTTTCGCGACAATGACGTCTCGTTTGTACATGGTCCGTGGTATGTGATATTAACAGTTTTATGCGTCCCGGACACGCAACACACCTGCTAATAAGTTTCTATACTGTATCCTTCACAATTTCATCAGGGATTTTAAATACTGTACATAGAGAAACCTTCCGAAGGTCCTACTTTCATCAAAGAGTTAAAAAAATTTGATAAAACAAAGTTTGCTCTAATTATTGCACCAAATGCTGTACTTTTCAGTCACTTGCTAAAACTCCAGCTAGATCTATTACAACTGGATAAATCACAGCTTATGTAAGATTACATGCTGCAGTTCTCAACAACCGTAATAACATTTTACCAAGGTGGTCGAGTGGTAAGATCTATGCTTAACTCCTGATCGAGAGGTCCCGGGCTCGTTCTCGGCCGTGACACTTGGTCATTTTTAGAAACGCTTTTTATTGTTTCCCAACCAGCTAGAGATGATCCTGGTTGGAAACCCAGAGGTAGTCTTGCGTGTATCGGTGCTTTACACTGGGCACGTTAAAGAACCAAGGAATTTATTCGAAACGAGCTAGGGTATCGCACACAGATTCCTTGTATCTCACCTGTGTCTCTAACATTTGCGATAATGCCCCAGAGTGGGCCCTGCAAATTACATGGAAGAAAAAAAGGACCTTGTATATCCCTAAGGGAAGTGTGCTTGATGTGGGGCTAGATTCTATGACGGTAACCTTGACAAGTTGCATAGCATTATCAGGGCCTTTTTTCCTTCTAAAACAGAGGCCGATCTTCGGTGACTTCCCAATCGCAAAAAGCTTCTTTTTTTCCCAATTTCGTGAAAAAATTTCCCAAAAAACCAATGCTAAATTCCCAATGTATTGAAATTCCGTACGGAACGGTTTGTACGGAACGGTGTGGCGTTTATCTATTGTTCAATTAAAATGAAGAAAACATATGTATCATTCGATTGGCATTACTAATCAATTAAACGAACGGCCGTCAATTTATTTTTTAAATTAATTACGAGTGCGACATCGCGGAAGCAATATTGCATTTGTTAACTACGAGCATGAAAAGTGACTCGCAAGCGTCCGCCATATTGTTTTGCAGAATGGCTAAAGTCCGCTACGGGACCGTACCGTTCGTATCCGGGCCGAAAATATGTTCGGAATTGAAATATCCAGGACAAAAATCGTAAAAGTAATTTACAGCTCATAGCCTCATACAATGGAAAGGTATATTATGTTTGAAAAAGAACTTTAATGAAAGAATGATAAATAAGAGAAACTCAAGGTGACAGTTGTGGGCTATAATGGGGCTTTTGTTGTTCATGAAAAGTTAGGACACAGACCTCTTAACTTTATAATAAAACATGAAAGCCCTGTATGTTAACATGTATATTGACTGCATTTTCCTTTTTGATGTATCTAAAGTCAGACTTCCTTTTCCCAATTTGGCCAAAATCGCGCTTGAATTTCCCAAACTGACAGGCTAAGGCCTCTTCCCAATTTTTGGAAAAAAGGCCCTGATTATGCATCGGTGCGCTACTAACAGTGCTAAATAAACAGCCGTCAGAGCATAATGTATCACTACAAGTACAAAACTGTACATGGTGATCATTGACTAGCTTGATGCTCAGTTGATTTGAATCTTTAACCACTTGTCATTTGTGTTCATTATAATTTATATGTATGTGACAATGTCTGCTCACAATAACCTTGAATACCTGTATTCTGGTACAATAATTTGATAAATCCTACACAACATAACAAGAAATGTATAACACTCATTTATTTGGCCTCATTTCTTATTAAAGCTATTGTAATAGTCACTATTTCCTAAAAATGAGTGCATCATGAATGAATAGGGCACTTTTGCTCCTTCACGCGCTTTCAAAAATGGCATTTTCAAAAATAAATTTAAAAAAAATTATTTCGCTCTCAATTACGGGTTTTTCAAAAATAAATATTTATATTTCGCTCGCTCGCCCCTAATTTTTCCCAAAAAAATACGTAGAACCAAAAATTAATTTGGTGTGGCCTAAGTAGAGTAAATTGATTTAGAATGGATGCAGAATAGATTGAAGTAAGTTTGTTTGACCTCTCATGCTTAAAATACCACCAATAATCAATTAAACCAGACATTAAAGAGGAATATAGCAATAATTTAAAATTCCCTTTTAGCTTTTCCATATGCTAATATTCCCCTCCTTTGGGACCGGACCCCTTTCCCCGAAAAGCGAAAAAAACACTGTCATGAAACAGGTCATACTGACATATTGGATTTTCAAATATTCAGTATACAGCAAGTATATTCATGGGTAATAAAAATCAATTTTAAAGAAGCTGCTAATAGAATTTCATGTACAAACCCAATTAACCCCAACAGTGACACTTCTAGATACATGGACATCATTTAATTATAGGATAGATAACTACTGCAGTGATAATCTCAACAGTAAAACAACGACTGCAAGACATGATTGCATTAGAAAATTGTAAGCATATATTTGCCCCAAATATCTATACTAACATCCACACAACAGCGACTAACATTTCATGAAGATGGACGGCATATTAAATTAGGTTATCATACTAAGCGATTACAGACACATATTCTCACAACTAAATCTTGAGACAAATGTGAACCAACTATCATACAAGATGTTATCAGGCAGTGTGTCAGAAAGGAGGAATTTTCTAAAAGAAGATTATCTCACTAACAACCTTCACTAGTAGTACTTTTTTGCAATCACATGTCACCTTTGAAATTATTCTTAACAATACAACAGAATGTAAATGAAAGTCAAGAAATAAACTCATAAGCAGTGAAGTTAAAGTGTGAGAACAAAAAACGCCTCAAGACAGACCAATCCTTAGACACGCTACTAATACAGCAACTTTCAATACAATGTTTCATTCCTAACTAAATTTATACTTTTTATGGTAAAAAGATTGAGATGCCAATATGAATATTTGGAGTTTTCAGTATTGATTGGGACAAAACAAACTGGGAATATGGGATTCAGTTAATGGACCCTACTTGACAAGAGAAATACACCCTGTTGACCAATAACAAAGCATGCAGATTATAAAAGCTCATATACAGTACTATAGTTACAATTCGAGTGTAGAAAATTACACTTGCTGAGTGTACATAAACATGAGCTAAAACAGTATGACAAACATGTAATAGTGGAAACATGTTACTATGGAAACATGTACATATAGAAACATGTAACTATGGAAACATGTAAGCATGGAAACATGTAAGTATGGAAACATGTAACTTTGGAAACATGTAACTATGGAAACATGTAACTATGGAAACATGTAACTATGGAAACATGTAACTATGGAAACATGTAAATATAGAAACATGTAAGCATGGAAACATGTAACTATGGAAACATGTAACTATGGAAACATGTAACTATGGAAACATGTAAGCATGGAAACATGTAAGTATGGAAACATGTACCTTTGGAAACATGTAACTATGGAAACATGTAACTATTGAAACATGTAACTATGGAAACATGTAAATATAGAAACATGTAATTATGGAAACATGTAAGTATGGAAACATGCAACTATGGAAACATGTAACTATAGAAACATGTAACTATGGAAACATGTAACTATGGAAACATGTAAATATAGAAACATGTAATTATGGAAACATGTAAGTATGGAAACATGTAACTATGGAAACATGTAACTATAGAAACATGTAACTATGGAAACATGTAAGTATGGAAACATGTAAGTATGGAAACATGTAACTATAGAAACATGTAACTATGGAAACATGTAACTATAGAAACATGTAAGTATGGAAACATGTAACTATGGAAACATGTAACTATGGAAACATTTTACTATTGAAACATGTAACTATAGAAACATGCAACTATAGAAACATGTAAGTATGGAAACATGTAACTATGGAAACATGTAACTATGGAAACATGTAACTATAGAAACATGTAAGTATGGAAACATGTAACTATGGAAACATGTAACCATGGAAAAAATTTACTATTGAAACATGTAACTATAGAAACATACAACTATGGAAACATGTAACTATAGAAACATGTAACTATGGAAACATGTAACTATGGAAACATGTAACTATAGAAGCATGTAACTATGGAAAAAATTTACTATTGAAACATGTAACTATAGAAACATACAACTATGGAAACATGTAACTATGGAAACATGTAACTATATGGGATAGGTAGACAACTCAATAACAAACAACAAGCACTAAATGCATCATTCAGAAATCATCAGACAAAAAATATTACAACAATGTAACATAACAATGGAACTATCAACTAACAACATAACAAATGAACACAAGTCAACAAACACTTCAATACATTCACATATCAAATTACTAAATGTCCTAAACAATCAACATACACCATAACAGAGAACATCTTCTGTAATATTTGAATATAATCAACTCCAAAATCATTTAGCATAAACTTGTAGAAAAATATGAATTTCCAACAGATCCAGTATCATACTAATTTAAAAAATAATAAAATATCAAGGCAGTAGTTGTCTATTTTAGAATGTTTCCTTGAATACCTTTGAAAAATTCCATACATAATTACTATTAAAATATCCCAATGAAAGTAAGTATGGTATGATGATTACAGCAAACAATGACAAACAAGTATGTCTGTGAATACAGATAACCATATTCAATATATTTTACATAGCACATACCATATACAAGTGCTATGTTAAGAAAACAACAATTTAAAAGATTTCTCTCCTGGTCCGTTTACGCGTGTGCACGTGGTCAAACTCGCTACCGCGTCGACTGTGCTTGAAATCTGTCTGAGACTGAGCGGTGAGTTGTAGAGTTATTGCACTAGAGTTGAGTTTCAATGAAGACAGCAACTTCCTCAGTCCCTTCATTTTCTGACTATACACCAAGAGTTGTATAGGGTCTGGTGTTGGTATATACAACTTGACTACATCATGTTTCTCTTTCTCTTGTTTTTCAGACCAAGATGTGATCGCATCTACTTCAGAATTAGTATTATTATCCATAGGTTCTGGAGTGGTCAACTCTTCACAGCTTGGTGCACTATCTGGAGGCTTTCTGAACATCATCATGTCAGCTGGGCTCTCAGCCTTTAACATAGAATCTACAGTCATACCAACAAACTGGGTTCCATTCGACTTTGAACTAAGAAATTCATTCACATCAACATTGACCCTTTCACTAGTTGATGAGGGTGTGGATCTTGTAGTCACCGTGGTGAATGGTTCCCCACCAGTCAACAAATAGTCAGGATTTAGTATCGACTCCCCACATGCCTGAGCCAATGCAGCAATATTTGGATTAGGCGGTGTCTCACGCTGACTGTCCGTATCACCAACCTTAGAGACAAGTTCCTCTATTGTGTTTTTGATCTTTTCTTCCTCATTGTTCCCGTTTACTTGCTTCTTATTTTTGTCCTCTGGTCCATTTTCCCCCACATTGTCCTGTTTGTGTTCAGTCAGTTTTGTGCGTTTAGCTTTAGGCTTTCTCCCACATGACTTTTTCACGCTAGCATCCTTCACGATACCGTTAGCATTAACATCACAATTCTCTTCATTCTCCTCACTACTTGAGTCAGAACTTGACGACTCTTCCTCTATACCATCAGCATGTATCTGTACACACTTCCTGATCCGAGAGTCAAATTTACCGAGAGAGAAGACAAACTGTTTGGCCCACACTGTATGTAACACTGGTGTAGGGCTTTCCTCCTCCCATTGACAGATTCCATCATAAAATCTCAGAAAGTTTGTATAAGCCTCGGTATCAAAGCGCAGGGAATCTGGATCCAAGGAAACATGTTTCATCACATTAGGCAGTAAATCATTTGCTATCTCTATAAACTCCTTGTATATTTCTTCATCTTCTCTGTTGTAGTTATAACTGAAACAACACAAGGTAGTGTGTAAATTAAGGTTTTGAAACTACTAATTTGAATCAGAAACAAGACTGTATTCAGTAAACGCTTATGTTATGGTGGTAGCTCACTAGCTAAGTCAATCAACTTGACAGTTTGTAACGAACGAACAGACACACTAGTTAATCACTATATGTCACCGTATTAGTAGATGCCAGGGCATAAAACTTCCTTTATACTCACAGAAGCAACACATGGTCCTAATTAATGTTTATACACAACAATAGATGTTTCTACAACATGTAAAGTCTGTGCTAGTAGTGCTAGACAAAGCATGTAATTGAAATCTCTACCAGCCCATAATCCTCTTAGAAAGACTCATACATGCCTCTTTTAAAATACCCAGTCAGTAAATGCCTCTAGAACCACATCCTCAACATTTAACATGATAGTTATTGTAGTTAGGATATAATGTATTTATAAAACAAAGCAACAATCATACCTTTTGATGACATCTGAAGCACAAGCCCATGCTTTGAGAGCCTCTCTGTACTTGGCCATCCTATAGAGATGAGCCCCCAGGTATGTATACGGATAGATGTGCTGATTATTGTAGTTGTGTACCGCTGATTGAACACCTTGTGTTAGTATAGTGATGGGTGGAGGTCGACCTGGTGTCTCACATATCTCCTCTAAATCACCAAGGTTACCCAGCGCCATTGGATACCTGATAACATCATTAGCAATACAACACATGAGTAAATAAAGCATCTTGTGCGAGTGCTCAACTGCTCATAACATATAGGTTTTAACAAAACCATTGTCCAGTGGACAAAATAATATGACATGTGACTTTACCAAGAGTGCCATATTGCTTTTGTCAATGCATTTCATAAAAAAAGTCATTAATGAACACAACTGTGAGAGTTAATTTATCATTCAACCTCAAAAAATGATCATTGGCATAGGTTTCTAACAAAATTTATTTTCGGAGAATGAATGAGACATCTTGACCATTTTAGTGTAGTTATAAATTTGTGTGCCTATCAAAGCATGAATTTGCTGGCTGGCATCATGTCATTGCTGATTTAAATATTTATTGCACACTGAAAGTGAGCTGAATACTTTCGTCACAGGTAAATGGCACTCCCCGGACCACAGTGATACACACAATTATCAGATAAGATTTAGAAGCAAATTAATTTATTTATTTAATCATTTACAAGATTATATACTAATACTTACTTAGACAAATGTCCCATATTGTGTAACAACCACAACAGCTCCTGGAACAAATGTATACTTCATCGTAATTTACTATCATACTGTTAATATAACAGATACTACAATGTTTGATAACTGATGACTGCATGTACACTTTATCACAATGAAATGTCAGTACTTAACATGGCCATCCTTGGAGCTTAACATCCTGGTATTGTTACAGTCAGACAATCTAGTTAATTGTTACTCTTCAGGTGAATAAAGGAGTAATTTTCTTTGAAAAGTTACTATTTTCTGGTCAGCATGAAGAAAGTTCAGAGTTCTGAGTAGTGAGTTTCTACCGAACAATCATAGCATAAATTTTACTTTGTATTAGCTTCAAAAATTTAGCACCAGCTTAAAAAATTTAGTACCAGCTTCAAAAATTTGCCACCAGCTTCAAGAACTTCACACTGGCTTGCTTCAAAAATTTGACACCAGCGTCAAGTTCTTGGGACCAGCTTCAAGAACTTGACAACAGCTTCAAAAGTTTTTAAACTAGCTTTAAGAATTTGAAACCAGTTTCACAAGTTTGGCACCAGCTTTAAGGCACAAGCTTCAATAATTTGACAGCAGCAGATTACCTGTTGTAAGGACGCCATCTCGACACTGTCTACCGATGCAGTAATGGAGGGATTGATGGCAGAAACAATGGCTGCTACTTCCATCTCTATCGTACAAACCACTGGATAACCATTTAAATACAACCAATGTTTGGCAGACACTGCTTCATTGATGGGTTGGCCCCTTTTGTCTTCATTACCTTTACCTTTAATGTTATATAACCATTATCTCTAGCAAAGATGTATTCAACATGTTAAACATGAAATAGAGGCTTTATAACATAACATTATCAGGGATGGTCCTACATCTCACACCTTAGTGTCAATGCTCAAGTTTCATGAACTCTGATAGGCTAATGTAGTTGTATTACAGTAGGCATGTTACATATTATCAATGGAAACTTTCATTTACTGTAATATCATTATTTTAATTTTGATGGGACAAAATTTTGTAGTTTCGGTAAAAGATATAGCTTGGCCAATTTGACACGAGTCTGACCTTTTGATTAGCATAATTTAATAGTCGATATATTTTACCTACGATACCACACAGATTGTATGTTTTCATAATCGGGGAGTATCACAAAGACGCTCGAGATGTAATACAAACACAAATTTGAAATACCGATATCGCACAATTTGCTTGCGGAAATTGATATATTCAAAGCAAGAACCTTGTAATATATTCCTGCATAAAGGTCAGGTTCAGGTCAAAATAACCAAGCTATACTATTTCGATGGGAAGTTAATCCGTTGATTTTGCATTTCAGGTAATAAATACAAGGGTCAAATTATTGTTTGATGTGATTAAATTTCATCCATGAAATTTAATCCTCCATTATATATAAAATGATTTTACAGTATATTAACAAAAGCATGGCAAACATACAGCAAGTGCTAACTTTAAATTAGCAGTTGTAGTAGCATCATAACATCTGAAGTAAACACTTAACTGCTGGAGGAGTGGAATAATTGCTTTCTCACATTTAAACAATTCCTGGGTGACCATCCCATGTGAAGTATTAATCACTGAACAATTTTATAATACTGAGAGTATAAACATACCATGCCAGGTAACCTCGGCTGAAAGTTCCTGGTTTTCACCAAAGACTACCCAGGCATGATCCTCGGACAGAGCCAGATGTACATCACTATATCCAAGAACCTGAAAGGCTGCAACTACACCAAATGCTACACCAAAACAGTCCAACTTGTTTCCTGAAACAATATTATCAAGTTATAAAAATGACTTGGGGATGACAGGGCCTTTTTCCCAAAAATTGGGAAGAGGCCTTAGCCTGTCAGTTTGGGAAATTTAAGCGCGATTTTCGGCCAAATAGGGAAAAAGGAAATTAACTTAAGATACATCAAAAAGGAAATTGCACTCCACATACATGTTAAATCATCCAGGGCTTTCATGTTTTATTATAAAGTTAAGAAGTCTAACTTTTCATGAACAAGCCCCATTTTAATATAGCCCACAACTGTCACATACAGTATTTTAGGTATGTAACTCCATGCTGTCACCTTTAGTTTCTCTAATTTATCATTATTTCTTAAAGTTCTTTTACAAACATAATATACCTTTCCATTGTATGAGGCTATGAGCTGTCAATTAATATTACGATTTTTGTCCTTGATATTTCAATTTCGAACATATTTTCGGCCCGGATACGAACGGTACGGTCCTGTATCGGACTTTAGCCATTCTACATAACAAAATGGTGGCCGTGCTGTTGAGTCGCTTTCCACGCTCGTAGATAACAAATGCAATATTGCTTCCGCGATGTCGCACTCGTAATTAATTTAAAAAATAAATTGACTGCCGTTCGTTTAATTGATTAGTAATGCCAATCGAATGATACATATTTTTTCTTCATCTTAACTGAACAATGGATAAACGCCATTATGTTCCGTACGAACCGTTCCGTACGAAATTTCAATACATTGGGAATTAAGCATTGGTTTTTTGGGAAATTCTTTTACGAAATTGGGAAAAAAAGAAGCTTTTTGCGATTGGGAAGTCACCGAAGATCGGCCTCTCTTTTAGAAGGAAAAAAGGATGATAATTGAAACTAGATTTATCTACAATGCTTAATTCAAAGACCTAAATTACACAGATTGAAAACCTGTAACAAATCTCACGATATCTCGTGGCAGGTCTTCTGAAATCTTGTGAAATCTTGTCTGTTTTAATACCATATATCTCCTGTTCTAATATACTTACGAAAAAACTAATAAGTTTATGCAATAGGGATATCATTCAGCTTTAAAATGATACCACATTAATTGAGATCAGTCAGGAATAAAACAACAGACCCCGAAGAACCAGACCTACTCTCATTTTAATCAAATTACTGTAAGTTCCAAGTTTACCTGAAAATACCTGATTTGCCTCATTCAAACACTAATTTTCTGTATTTTATAAGAGGTAAGCAAAAATGAGTTACTTCATGAAGTAGAAGAAACTTAGCTCTTCAACATGATACATTGTCTATTAAAATTGGATAACTAAAATGTTTTATGCATAATAACTGACTCGGCTGCCTGTTATTTTGCGTTTTCTCTCAATTTTCAGTGGAGTGTCCAATCTGTGTAATTTAGGTCTTTTGTCTAATTATATACCGGGTATACTACAATATCACAACGGTAACCTAAGGTTAAAACTTGATGAATCAAACATAAAACAAGAGACGACATCATAACATGTTTATGGTCAGATGAAACTGTAAATTTCATGTAAAGTATGATAGCTTTAAGCAATAATAGTTTCAACTTAGTTTCAATAAATTGAGGCATCTTGATAACAAAATTGAACAAGGTTGAATGATGGGTAAACCTGTGTTACTTTCTCATGATTCAATCAGAAATTAGTCACTTTTTCCAGGAGTGATTCATGTCATGACTGAATCATTCGATCTTATAATTCCATATGGAATTCAACAGTTCAATACTTCTTGAAACTCATACCTAACAAATGGAATGTCTTAATTGATTTGCAATCTTGGTAACATTCATAATATACGAGAAAAGACATGACACTTGCGGTTTTTATTTATCAACACAAAACATACTCACCCGTCAGAAAACTAAACAATGACTGCAAATGTGCTCTATCTTTGTAAAACGCCCTTGTCAGTCCTCCCCAAATCACATCAGAGACTCTCTTCACTAGTTCTCGTGTGGCAAACTTTTCTGGATACTTAGATAAATCAACAAGGCTTTTGATCAACGTTACAAACTTTGTGTGTAATGCGTGGATAGTCTCCCATTCAATAACAGGGAAAATCGGTTGTAGTTTCGACTCACTTTCCCGATTGATACCATGCGATCTGTTGATTGTCAGCGCATTCTCTATAGTCCCTAGTGTAACTGAAAGTAGTCCCAAATCGATGCCATCCTTACGACTTAACTGTTCCTTGAATAAGTCCACAACATCTTGGATTTTTTGTAGCGGAAAATGTTGTTTTTCCATGTCAAATCCCGCCATCTTGAATGCATTTTCCTCGTTAATCTCTACTACAAATATTCGCTTTTCCGATAGTGTCCAACTATAGTAATATTAGATAACATGTTTAACTTTGAAGTGTAAAATAATATTCATAAATATTCATTGTTCAAATAGTAAAATCATTATATACATAAACTTAAATACGTAATGTATGATTTAGAGACTATATTACCCAAGATGGCGGACAGCAATGAAGTTGCCGATATGTCAGTTCAACAAAATGAAGTTCAGACGGTACCAAATGGAGCTCCTGCTCAAGAGGTGACTTGAAACGTTTAAAATATTATTGTTTTATTGATTTAAAGCTTGAACTTGATTGTTCATAGTGTTGATGCTTGGAAATCGTAGCTGAATAGTGAGGACACGTCAGTGTCATGAAGTAGGCCACAAGTCACATGTTTTTCACGCATAGTGCTAAATGATCCTCCATTGCTTTTTAAATTTCCATGGTAAAATGTCACTGTGTGATAAGTTTGTCAGCCGTATAATTACTTACACAGTGCCTCCTTGATAGGCTTGTGGTTTTTACACAGTGCCTCCTTGATAGGCTTGTGGTTGAGCGTTCACTTAGAGATCCAGTCAGTCGGGTCAGTCGATAGATATGGCATATGTCAGTCGATGCACTCAAGGAACGAATGGCACAGAATACCTGTTAATATTGGTCCTTATAATCAATAAATCGATAAATAAATCGGCACATGTAATTCCCGAAAATCCAATGTAAACACAACTGTGAGTATCCGGTACGCGTAAATTCATAGGCTAACGTTGTGCGAATCGCTAAGCGAGCAGTAAAGTTCATAACTTATCGTATTCTGTTCGTAAGTCATCAACTTTCAGTTACAAGAAAAATCAGCTCGATTTGTCAATAAATCTTCGTTAATTTTTCGTTTTTAGTTTCAACCGAGCGAGCTCAGTGTAATTGGTTTCACGCGTACCAGTGTACATCACTGTGAAAACCAAATATTGCCGAAGATCTCCCAGCATCCTCCATTGTTCTAGAAACTCATTCCATCGAGTATTCTGATTGGTCGAAAGGGGAATGCGATTTACATATCAACAACAAATAGCCTGTTTAGTGGATTTTAAAAGTGCGACATCGTCGTGTTAAAATTGTCGGACAAACGATTCGCGGAGTGTTTTATGGATGTTATTGGTGCAAATAACGAGTAAAATGGTTGATTTTCGTGGACATGCTATATATTTCATGGTATTTACAACTTTTCATTCACCTTTTCAAGTGCCGATAAAAATTTGATCGGCGCTACTTCCGCATAAATATATGACAACTTAGTGCACATCTGCACTGGAGATAAAGGTCAGAAATTAAAAAATCTCCTAGCAGATTTGCCCCATATCTAGGAACGACTGGCCCAACACTAAAAATCTTTCTTATTTCATACTTTTATCTATATTTCTATACTTATTTTTCTTTTTGCGCAAACACTGGCAAAATCCTCAACCTGTTGATGGTGGCCGGAAAGTGGAAGAAGAAGAAGAACGAGGGGGAGGTCCAGAGTTTGATCTCAGGAGGCCGTTGCATTGGCAAGGAGCTATCATCAAGCGCTTCCTAGCGCTACGCTAAAATATGGCTTGCTTCGTATAGGCTACCGAGCGGTCTGTTGCATAAGAAAGTGCTTGGTAGCTTTTGGGCATACCAATCCTACTAGACCTGTTTTGTAATCTTTGAAGTAACACTGGTCCGATTCAGTTTACGCTGGACCGAATGCGAATAATTTTTTTACATTTGCTTCAACTTGACACAATGTCTTATTTCCTAAGTACCTTGCTATCTAACATGAAAGTATTTTTTTAAGGGTCAACCTCAGCAACAAGCTCAACCAGGATTCTTTGGCATTCTTAAAAGTCTCCTGATTCGGATGGCGATCATCTACATGATCAGTAGTTTCTTCCGGCGAGGAAATACACCAACTGCACCTGCCACCACTGACGGAGGTAAACCAGCGGACCCGTACGCTTACACAACTAATCAGTATGACAAAGGAACATTTATGGTAGATATTTGTTGTTCTTATTATCCGTCTCCATGTTTGATGAGGGGTTATAACTTATATTGCTTTGCCGATCAAATAGTTTGCCCGTTTAAAGTTAAACCATAGAATAAGGTCTCCGCCAAGCTCATGCCAAAATTGATTAATAATCAGTATTCACACAACTTAATATATTTTGAACAATATGTCACAGTTTTTGTCCGAAAGCTGACTCTATTGCTGTCCACTACCCGGAAAGTACTACCTGCATGCTAAGCCAAAAATTATGTCACATATGATACCAGGAAAGTGGTTTAGCCGAACTGCTTAAGTTATGGAATAGTCTGTCAATAGAGATATGTGTACATGTGTATATTACCCCATGTATGTGCATGACATGTATTACGTGTGTATTGCAGGATATGTATGTGTATATCACAGAAAGCCAGGATATGACTGATTTCTCAGAAGACAGATTGTTTTGGGCAAAGAAAGGTTTAACATATGGAGATTGGGAGTCAGGTCCACAAGGTGATGGATCGTTTATATTCTCTGGAAGTATTCCTGCTACACCTGTAAGTTGATAATATATCGCTGGCTTAAAATGAGAAGATCGTAATTACTACTTACAACACTTTAAACTCAAACTTATTCAGGGATTTCCCCAGAATTTTTTCCAAGCACAATAAGGGTGGAAACAGTAGGGGTGTCCCGTCCCATATTTTGAAAAAAAAAAAAAAATTTCAGGGATGAAATGGTTCAAATTTGGAAGGTTATATGGGCCATATCACAGATACAACAAAATTCATCAGATACCAACTTTTCCACATGAAAGAAAAACCAATTAACACATTCTTGAATGTGATGCATTGTTTGTAAGACATATTTAATTCCTCAGGTATGACTTTTTAAGCGCAATTTTAAGCGCAATTAAAATTATAAGCACACTGGCAAACTGGATTTTGGAATCCAAGCGCCCTGTGGAAATCTCTGATATTTAAAATCTGCATTGCAAGGCGCATCTTATGAGCCTATGGTCATGAAAATCGAAACTTGGCATGTTGACCTAACTGAAGATGAAAAAGTGTAGTGATTATTCTAGGACCTGAAAGAGGGCAGGGTGCTATAAAAATAGGGCAGGGTGGGTCTAGGGGGGTCCGGGGGCATGCTCCCCCGGAATTTTTTTCAAAAAATGGATCCATCAGGCGCATTCTAGGCGTCCTGAGGTACTTAAAATAATATTGAAATAGGACATATTTTGAGGCATTATCAGCATTATTTTCACACAGACAGACCCCCATGGTGTGTCACATGTATGGTAAGTTTCCTCGGCTGGGAGGCTCTTAGCTATCACCACCGAGCTTCACAAGATCATGGAAATACTAATTAAGTTGTGTCCAGCATCACCAGACCTTGTGATTGCTGGACCGGAGTCTGAGTGACCCATTGGCTAGCTTTATGTTCCAACAGCCAATGCTTCAATATACAAGCATTTCTCTTCCCAAGAACTAAACAGGATAGGAATAAACAACCATCACATTCATATCAAATCTAGAGGCCTTCAAGTTCAGCCTCGGTCCCAGGAGTAGACAGCTGCTGCACATAGGGTGTACAAAGTAACTTTAAATTGTAAATAATAAAAGTTTATGATTTTATTGTACATACAACTTTCAAGCGGAGGCTGTCTTGTTCAATAAATCATCTGGGAGTAGATTGATTTCTGGCCTGTATTTATAAAGAAAAATCACTTGGGACTAGTCACAATCCCCAGTACTTCCCCGGGTGTTGGGGGGCTTCTGTTTCAATTGAGAGGTGGTTTACATGTACTTTATTACTGGTGTTTATTAATATATGGGTGTTATTCCTAGAAAATCTCCTCTGGACAATCAAGTTATCTACTTTAGGACTTCATATAATATGGCAATGTAAAATTGTTCTTGTTAAATTAAAAAAAATATAAAAATAAAATGTGTTTCTTCAGTGGCATATTAAGGCTTGATATATCGATTCTATTTTGTATTTGACAGCTGATATATCATACCAAACAATGAATGACATAATTGAATCCTCGTATGTAGCGCTTATTTGCCAGAAAATGGCCAATATTCAGCGTAAATAAACGTATCCGAAAATACGTGACTATCCGAACTTAGAAAACTCGCATATCAATGACAGCGTACTTTCGACCATTTATTTCTAATTTATGCGTTTAAAATTTCATAGAATCGTCAAATACACTTAGATTTGCCATATAAGCTCACAGTTTACACGTGTGGTCATCCCCAGAATGATTTACATTCGTAAAACCTAACACGGCATATTTTGCAGAACACACGTAGTCACGTGACACGTATGTCGGCATATTTTCGCATAAATTCATTTAGCCAGTCAAACGCAACTGTGTTCACTTGTAAACATTTTTTTACGTCAATTACATGCAAATATGCGATTTAACATTACAATTTGCCTTTGGATTACGTTTTCCGTCGGCAATTTTACGGATCGACTATTTGTGACTAATTTTAATTTTCGTCAGTCGAACTGCATGGATCAACGCGCGTGAGCATAATAAAGGGTAATTAACGGATTAAAACTTGTTCGAGGTAATAACTTATTGTTTTCAGTGGATTTACACCACATTGTGACCATTGATGGTCATCTAATCTACGTCTTTTGTTTAATTTCGCACCTCGAGTCGACCCCCTACTGACTTCTTCTCGCCGACGGGGACAATTAACATGTCATTATCAGCAACTTTAATCGAATGTTGTTTGATTGACATGTTGATTTAAGGCATATTTGGACAAAAGGGATGTTCCAAAAGGCGTTTTGGGGCAAAAAGGGCGGTTCAAAAAGGCATACTTGCCAAATTCGGGCAAAAGGGCGGAGTTAAAAACGGGCAGGGCGGAGCGCCCTGCTATTCTGTGCTAGAATAATCACTAAAGTGTGTTTTTTTCATAAGTAAAGAGTTTTCAGACAGTTTTTTCTTGTTTTTCAAAATATTAATTTTATACTTACAACCTTTTCATTCTTAGCCAGGGATACGTACATGTGTCTTGTTTAAATTACCATTATACTTGATGTAATGATACTCAACCATCAGATTGACAAAGACTGATCTACGTGGGTATATCCAAAAGTAATGTCACTGATGCTATATAATCGTATATAATGTCAGTAAAACCACGAATTTTTTCATACCGTAACTTCAGTCTAATTTGAATATGATGACCAAATTTCACAACAATGCACGTAAAAGTTCTGGAGATATGAACATTTTCATGAGACATACTTACGACCATCGCCGCAAGTCCGACGTCACAATGACATTACTTGCTGACACCTACTCATCCAGCAGAAGTTCATCCTTGGTGATTTCTAACGACTTATAAACCATGCAGTCATTTCCAAGACCTTTATAAATGTGTAACCCACCCGACATTTACCCTTTGTGAAATCAAATTAGTTTTAAGTGTCCTCTAGATAGTCCCACAACAAACAATTTAACTCACCACATAATGATTGCAGTTTTGAGCGTTGAATTGAATTAACGGCGTTAAAAATACTCTTGGTGTTCTTTTCGGATCTACTAAAAACCGTTCATATGACTGACTCTCTATCGATAATGGTTTGGTGATCAATGTCACCTTGAAAGCTTATACTACATGCACACGAGCCTTTGTTGCCGCCTTGTGGAACTAAAGTTTCAGTAGGTAACTTTCATAACTTGTAGGAAAAGTGCATTATTGAGCTCAGCGTCTTTTTGTCACAAATCTGCCGTGTTTTCGCTAAGTATTCCTTGCGTTGAAAATTTATTGCGAGTTTCAAAGTAGAGTGACGTTAATGAATATTTAGCAACAGACACAAAACATTTGTTTCATCACGTCACGAAAGTATTGTCTGCTTTCAAGAATTATTTTTTATAAAAACGCATAAAAGAAAATTGTTATGATAATGAAAAAAAATCGTAATTTTCGTGTGCGGCGATATGACGTCATAGGTATATTTTAAATGATCATATAATCCAGTTTTAAATGAAAATCGAATAATGCAGCACGTTGTATATTAATCAGAATTGAATTGCTGAACATTTTGATATCACATTTATGCATATCGGCCTATAAACAAATAAACCACGGGAGGAGTGACATTATTTTTAGATATACCCTCGTATAAATACATCTTGTATTAATTCATTCTCATTCAATTTGCATAACTGCCACCATAAGATAAGGCTGTGATTATAAATTATTCAATTCTGGAAGCATTCATTAAGTCGATCAAGTTATCGATGTACACTGTTTTAATTCTTTTTTAATGTGTATGGTCGAAACTGCATACTTGTATTTGATATATTTCAGACTGTACAAAATAATGGATCTATATATCTACATGTATATGTAGTGAAGGAAGGTAACTCTCCAGATCCATCAAAGAAAGATTTATACAAAAAGAGGGATACAATCTACAGATCAAGGCGTATGTAGTCTATCCTGTTTGTTTGCTCAGATTAAGTCCAATATGTAAATTACATAGTTATCACCCCTTACTGTACTCTAAAACTAGCATAGTCCTAAAGCCCTGTTACATGTGATGTGTAGCAACAGTTAAACTAGGAAAAATATTAGCATCTGAAATGAGATTAAATTATAAGTATGGCTACATATACAGTGCATAAAATCACGTGATCAAATGAATACCGTTTTCACTGATAACTATTGGGATTTCCTCTGCTAACGGTGAGTTTTTTTCTTGATTATGACAATCGTACATATAATATGTTTAACCTAAAGTACATCCCGTATAGGTAAGAATACATGGTAAGTACCGAGTTCGCTCTATCTTTAGCTGTTTTTAAATGCTTGAACAAATGCAGTTTCCAACCGAGTGTAATAATTTGGTTGAGCATCAGTTAGCAACAGCTAAAGATAGAGCAAAATTGGTAATTGTCTAGTGTTCCTACATAAATGAGATGTTCTTTAGGCTGTATAATATATTCATATAATTTCACGATCGCTATAATCAAGAAAAACTCACCGTTAGCCGACAAAACCGCAAATGTTTTGAGTGTAAAAGCTATTCATTTCAAATAATTTGATCACATGATTCTACACACTGATATAGTTTTTAGCTCCACTTTTCGAAGAAAAAAAGTGGAGCTATTGTCATGACCCACTCGTAGACGTCGGCGTTGGTTAACCTTTTCGTTCAGGTCCATTTCTCAGTAACCGTCAAAGATATTTGATTCAAACTTAGTATGCATTTTAACTATCATAAGGGAAACCCATTTCACAAGGGCAGGTAACCCTAAAATTAATTTTGCCAGAGTTATGGCCCTTTTTGACTTAGAATTTTCATTGTCTGTTAACCTTTTCGTTCAGGTCAATTTCTCAGTAACCGTCAAAGATATTTGCTTCAAACTTGGTATGCTTGTTTACTAATACAAGGGGAACATATTTCATAAAGGCAGGTAACCCAAAATTTAATTTTGTCATAGTTATGGCCCCTTTTAGACTTAGAATTTCACATTAATGTCCATATCTCAGAAACCCTCAAAGATATTTGCTTCCAATTTGATATGCATGTTTATTATCACAAGGTGAACCCATTCCACATGGGCAGGTAATCCTAAATTTTATTTTTGTCATAGTTATGGCACCTATTCGACTTTCATGTTTAGGTCCAATCTCAGAAAGCGTCAAAGATATTTGCTTCAAACTTGGTGTGCATGTTTATCATCAAAAGGGGAACCTATTTCACAAGGGCAGGTAACCCTAAAATTAATTTTGCCAATGTTATGGCCCTTTTTCGACTTAGAAGTTTCATGTTTAATTACATATCCCAGAAGCCATCGAAGATATTTCCTTCAAACTGGGTATCCTTGTTTATCATCAAAAAGGTAACCCATTTTGAAAGGGCAGGTAACCCTTAAATTAATTTTGCAGCCCGAAAATTGATTTTACAAACATTATTTGCAAAATATTGTGTTTCAGGCGTATGCATGTTTAGCATCCACTACACTATCCAACACTTAAAAAGTGGAGCGCGCTGCCCCGTGGACAGCTCTTATTACTTGTATAATCTCGATCTAACTTACAACATGAACATTGCTAAGGAGAGTGATCCTGGTAGTGGGTTTTGAATCGTTAAAAAATTGGGTCCAGTTTGAAATCTTCCTGTACTCTAGTTTTTTGGTTTCATTTTATTGTATAGAACATATACTGTTAGAAAAGTTTTGCCCTCAAATTTTCATGTAAATATTTTGGCCGCCATCTTGGATTCAAAATGGCCGCCATGCATTTTGTGGTTAGATTACTAAAACCTATACAGCTTGGTCAATTAAAAGTGGAAATGAGCCAAAATGATGGCAAACTGATGGTAATGAATAACTCTGCATTTTCCAATCAATTTTTTATTGATTACTTTATTTGCATATTCCTGAATATTAATGAATATGCAAAAATAATAGCATTTTTGTCATAAAATTGGCTACAGTTGAAGTTTTACCAAATATTTTCTACATAATGTGACGCATCGGAGTGGATGTATTAAATAGAAAAGAAGCAAATGTACTAACGCTACCATAACAGAATGATATCATGTAGAAATTACGTTTAAGTTCAGTTATAAGTGGGTGGGGTAAAAATGACAATTAACAAAATGGCCGCCATGCAATTTTGTGGTTAGATTACTAAAACCTATACAGCTTGGTCAATTGTCAGTGGAAATAAGCCAAAATGATCTCAAAATGATTGCAATGAATAACCCTGCCTTTTCAGATCGTTATTGATTGATAACTTCATTTGCATTTTCGTGAATATTAATGAATATGTAAAAATAATAGCATTTTTGTCATGAAATTGGCTAAAATTGAAGTTTTACCAAACATTTTCTGCATAATGTGACACATCGGAGTAGTCTTATTAAATAGAAAAGTGGCAAATGTACTAATGCTACCATCATGTAGAAATTACACAAGTGGGTGGGGTATAAAATGATCGTAGTATATAAAAACTCACTACATCATTATGAATAAGCTCATTTGCATATTCATACATATTGAAAGCATTTTAACAATATAACACTATTAAGTAAAATCTTAAAATCATAATTTGCATATTCAGTCAATACAAGGAACTGTCTTGAGGAATTCTAGTCCCAATGAAGTCAATTATTTCATGAGAAGTCTAATGACCTGATTTTTGCGATATGAAGAGCTTAAAGTACCTATCTAGCAATCACTAGGATGGGATTAAGTCATGCATGCGAGTGCCAGAGAGTTGTATATATATGATTGTCTTGGTCTTTTTACAATGATGAACTTATAAACATCTCCTTACAGGTAGCAAATACAAAAATGTATATAGTGATAAACGATATACACTATAATAGAGCTTTTGAGGCACATGAAAATACACATGAGGCATACTAATCTTTGGTTGTCAGCATGCTTAGAAAACACACCAGAGCACTAGGCACATCTAATTGACTCGTTAAGGAATTTGAAGAATCTGTAGAGCCAGGGTCTACCTCTGATATAAAGGAAACTCGCCAAAACATGAAAGATACATCAGATAACATGATCATTGAACAAGAGCTTCACCAATTCGACATCGAGAATGGACGATACCCTAGCCTAGATACAACAATATAATCACACGTCATTTGGATTGGACCTAGCACAAAAACGCCAAACAAGTAAATAAAGGGGGGTGGGGAATATATGGACTGACACACCAATAGGGCTGTAACGTTATACCGCGGTACACGAAAGACCGCGGACTTCAGTCCCACACGGTTCACGGTATAAGAATTGCAAAATTCAGTACGGTTCGGTATAAGGTTTTTTATGAGCAAAATAATATTTAGAGAACGAAAATGTCTGAAACCCTTTGATTATGTATAATTACCATGCATCAGTCGTTTTAATTGTATTAAAATATGCCATATATTGTCGAAATTCATTTAAAATAGTTGATATCCACATAAAAATTGCTGTTTTTGAATCAACAAATACATTGTCACTTAAAAAGTGTAGTATTTAAGCTGCTGTTAGAGAATATTGTATCATACCGAAATATGCCGAACCGTTAGAAAAATTGACGGTACGCATCATACCGTGAGGTGGGCGTACCGTTACAGCCCTACACACCAACCAACCTCTTTTCTTACACAGTACCAGCAGTAATAATGAAATACATGTATATATAATTGTTGACGTCATGGATATTTTACTGTCAGTTGGAATTTCTTGCAAACATATACATAAACTTGTTTGGAAATGTCCAATGTTTTTGTTGAAAATCATGTATATACCAATTATTGCACGTGAAGAAAGAATCTTTTATGGCTATCAGTGAGCTATAAAGCACAGGTAGAAAGGAGAAGAAAGTAATAATTGTAAATTGGACTGTAATTGCAAATACAACACCATTAGACGATATTCTCACAGACTGTAAATCTGATGACAGGTTAACTGTATAGTTGGCTTTAAAGGGACGAGTCTACAGCCAAAGAAGTGGTATTTGTCTGCAAACAGGATTATCGGCTTCTTGCACTGGATGGCCAGGCATCTGCAGTACTATCCACTTCATGGCGTTGTCAGACCAGCTCTTGTGTTGTCTTCCTCTCTGTCCCCTACATTCTACATATTGTTTTCTAAGACTAACATGCCTTGTGACGCGGCCAAACGACTGGGATTTTCTCCTCTTTACGGTTGCTAGCAAGGGTTCCTTTGGGCCAACAAGTAACAAAGCTGGTAACCAATTGCTGTCATAATGCCAAACCCTATAATATGGTTTCTTAAAATCTAGTTGTGGTAAATGTCAAGTTGGTGTTGGAGATATTTGTCTGTTATAAATCTACAGTTTAACATCTGCGCTATTGTGCTTCTGACTGCTTTGAAATCAGTCCGCTCCTCAGAGTACTTATTTTGCTTTATGCAGACTCTGCCCAGGATTACTTTGGGCATGATATTGCAGGGGTGACTTGACAAACTGTATAATGTTGTTCTCTTCAAGATTGTTTGATACCAGACAGTAAGTACAAATAGATAGTGCTCACCATCACTATTCAGTATTTCAGTGGGTATTATGTCCACACCGTGTTCAGATACTTAACCTGGAATAACAATAACGTTAAAAAGAAGAAAACTGTATCATGCTTAATGAATGTTTGAATGAAGAACTTAGCTCAACTAGGAACATATGATTTACCAGGACCTCAAACTATTGCTGTATGTATGTGTTAGTTATGCAAATTGCTCAGTTCTCAAAAAATTCACGGTCACGCCCGGTCTCTTTCATCTGTTATGTTTTGAAAAGGTTCCCTCAACTTACAGTGCATGCTATCAACATAAACTGCGTCTTTGGAGGACATGCTAGACAGTTTGTTCTTCTTCCCGGCATGGACAGATCGGACATGACACCAATTTGTACTTCCGATACATGTGAGAGTTCAGCCTGTTGTGCCTCGAGCTTAGTCAAACCATTATCATTTGTTCTGACCTGTTAAGGCGATGTCAAATGGTTACAGGATGCGCCCTAGTGCATTTGCGGGGTGAGTCGTGCCTAGCACTTCAAACCCTCAGCTCTGGCCGCTGACAAGTGGGGTAACCAACTGGCAAGGCAATTTTGTAAGTCAAAGCCCGTCAGTACATAGCCTTTCTGTAGCAAGTCCTACCAAAGTGCCTCTCCGTGGTGGCATGGAACAACTGGGCACCTTACCGCCCAGGCTAGACTATGGAGGGCTCGGAACCGCTCTTGAAGGTGAGGCAGCAGCGCCACGTCAGTTGCCCACCAATGGTTCCTCAGTCATTGGGTTAAGTGACCCCTGTGATACCCAGTGTTATTAGGTTCCTGCTTACTAGGTCAAGAAGGAAATCACTGCCTTGTGGTTAGTTGTTGGATCGACAAAGGCTAAGCCCGACAGAAAAACACAGGGAGTTGAAATCAGCGATGTTGGCCCAAATGGCACTCCCTATCATACCACAACATCATGTAAAACAGTCATGACTACACGGTCACCAAATACAAAAGATGTTACATGTTAGCAATAACTAGTATGTAAACGTATAGACAATGAAGAATGTTTAAAAACCAGGCAATTGTGTAGGTAACTTAACTACAAGTCATTATTCAGGTGTTTGTTTTCGTAGACTGACAGATTCAAAGAAAATAACCATGTAACACTGTAACACTGTAGTAAATTGTATACTTAACAATTGATCAATCAAAAATCTTGAAAAAGCTATACTCCATGAATGTTAAAACTCTGTTTAGATCATCATACTCCGAAAAAAAATCCACCAAGATAACGTATTGTATGTCTATTTGCTAATTGTCATTTTATACCCCACCCACTAATACTTGAACTTTGTGTAATTTTTCTTCATTATATCACTCTTTTGTGAAATCAAAATTAGAATCTTCACTTCTATTCTATTTAATTCTGATAAGTCTACTCCGATGTGTCACATTTTGCAGGAAATATTGGGTAAACTTTAATTTTAGTCAATTTTATGACAAAAATGCGATTATTTTTACATATTCATTAATATTCATGAATATGTAAATGAGGTATTTAACAAAACACAAATCTTACACATAGGATTGTTCATTACAATCATTTTGACACCATTTTTACCCATTTACATTTACAATTGACCAAGATATATAGATTTTAGAAGTCCTATCACAAAATTACATGGCGGACATTTTGAATCCAAGATGGCCGCCATAATATTGACATAAAAATTTGAGGGCAAAACTTTTTTTCAAGTACAAGGCTGAAGTAACAAAATAAAACCCAAAAACAAGAGTACAGGAAAATTTCAAACTCATTCACCATTTGACACCGACTATGGACTCTTTTGGTCCTTTTTTATGTGAGTTATATAATATAACCCAGAAGTGAGGAACTTCTCATAAAACTGAGATATTTCAATAAGAAACAAGGATTAAGTCATAGAATCTCAACAAGTTCAGACCAATGTGCTAATGATAAACAATTAAAGCCACAATAAGGTTCCGGAACGACGTATTTTCTATAGATAGAAAACACAAATCTTTGTTACTGATTTGAAGACTGATACATAATTAACACATCAAGCTATTAAAACACGCGCTTACTGTCACATATGTGAAATAATCTTTCCTTGAAGATTGGCATAACGAGCCCAGTTTGTTTACAAATACGGCGTTTAACAGCATCTCCGTCCCTATCCAGAGACTACCGAGAATCTTTCGCCAGTTTCTGATAACCAATGGATGGATAGCACACCTGTTGATGAACAGGCATGTACTAAAACCCGGTATATACCAGTACCTTCCGGTATCGTATCTAGTAGCCCTGTAGCTGAATTCTGGGGATTTTTATTTGAAGTTTATTGCATTTTTGCTGGTGTAAATTTGAGATAATTGAATTTGAATGTTGTCGTTTAAATTTTTTGGATTCAGTACCTAATGAATTTAAATAAAATACGGAGTCGTCTTTTTCCATTTTGATACTTGTAGTAAAATAGACGTTGCCATCAAAATGAATTTTTGCGCAAGGCGAAGCTTGACGTCTGAATTTAGTAGATGTGTTCCATGTTTTAGTTTTGTCATAGAAAAAGGTATTAAAGTAGTGTCTTGCAGCCCGTTTATATTTTTGAATTGTTTTGATAACATTTTGTTGACGGCATACATATGTTTATCAGTTAACCATTTATCTGATTCTATGCTTTCCTTATCATTTAAATTTAATTCTGAAAGCCACGGAACTGGATTTTGTGACATGTCACTTCTTTCTGTATTGCAGTCAATATATATTGGTGATTTTATTGGTGACGTTAAATGTGGAATTTCAATATTTAATGTTTCTGGAGAAAAGTTATAATCAGGTTCATGTTCAATCTTAATTCTCTTATTTAATTGGGTTCGGTAGTCGTTGATTGTCTCTTAATGTCATTGTCTAATTTTTCAGGCAATTTTGGGGTTGGTACAGTTGGCTAGTATTTCGCTAGTCGGTGATACATCATTTGATTCAGAGTTTGGTTTCAATAGTTCGTTAATAGCTATTCGTGAATCTGGTGCAGGGAGGACGTTTTCATAGTCGGATGGCTTTGGTTTCTTCTGGCTAATTTTTATATTTTAAGTACACATTCAAATGAAGAAATTTGGACGATTTGTTTTTAACAGAAACGATGGCAGTTATTGAAATATTCAATGTATAATAATTAACGGTTTCAAATAATTAGAGCAAATTAAATATAGTACAATAAATCCATTGTATCTATTACTGAGGTCAACGTAGCAAATAAAAAAAATGATAACAAGACCAAAAGAATAACTTTATTTTGTTTTTATATACTTCAAAGTAGTTTTTTGCACATGGAGAACATATATATACGAGAGTTGTCCCAGAATAGCGTGTATTGTTTTTATTTATTTACTCCACCATAACGATACAGTTATAAAATTTTGTATGTGCATTTCTACAACAATACCACGTTTATTTGACGAATTTATTTTACATTAGCATACGTCGTATTCGATAATTGGATGCTTTTGTAACCCATGGTAACGGTATACGGTCCAGCACGAAAAAAGTATGTATCACAAAATTGAGTTTGAATATTTAATGGCAATAATACTTAAGTAGTTATAGCCACAACATCCCAAAATATATATAAGAATCAATGGCATGTTTTGGCGAATTTGTATACAATGATTCACAGTGAAGATTTAATAATTTCTTTAAAAGTTAATTATAATTTGGGCATACAGTACTTGATAATTTTCAAGATATAGCAGGATTCTGGGACAACCCACGTAAATAGGTAGAGTTTAGTTTGGTATTGAACTGTTAGTATAATCCTTTATACTTGTTTTTACACCGTACTAGTGGATTGTTCCACTGCGTCACTGGATTTTTATCCTAACTGGACTGTACTTTAATTTTCCATTCATATGATCATGTTTGTACGTTTTATATTGCTATTAAAAGAAAAGGCCACCTCTTTGATCTTCATATAATTGACACGTGTTTATGAAAATTAAATAACTCACAACATTCGTGTATATTGAACATGCAGATTTATATACTTACAAGTAAACAATTATTATTTTATTGTAGATTCTACTGTACATGAAAATATAAAACTAATAATTATCGGAGAAATTAAAACATCTGCACACAGCCAGGGATTCTATATAAACAATATATATATGATATATACAAGATCCTGACACACACCCATTCGCACTATCTATATTACACACGCATAGTAAATCCCCGCCTCTGGCATGTCAATAAACAACGTGATAAGGTGTCAATACCGGGCTACTATGTACGATACCGGAAGGTACTGGTATATACCGGGTTAAAGTGTGCGTCCGTCATACGTTATGCGTACTTCCGATCATTGACGAAATATTCGGAATTGTTCGGAAAATTTAAACGTAAACACTATTGAGTATTTTGTACGGAGGACAAAATACTAAATAGCGTTTTCAGTTGATTATTTCTCTAAGAAGGAACAGCGACCTGAGGTCAGATATGGGTCCCTTCTGCACCATTTTTAGTATAATTTAATATCTCAATCTTTCGATATTCTTTGTAGATAGAAAATACTACCATTTTAAACCTTATTGGGACTTTAAACATTGGGCTTTAACTTGCAACTTATAAAAGGGGGATGTCACTGTTATTCTCTCTTATTGCTGGATAGTAATCAAGATGATCATCTCAAAAAGGCAATTTTGTTTCCAAAATGTATTAGTGTTTCTGGTTGTGTTTTAGTATATTTTGAAATGTTTTTGTTTTAGAAATGAACAAGTTTAAGAAAAGGAAGTTTTTAGAGACGAAGAACTTGTTGACTGGTGAAACTGATGTACATCCAGACCTTATCAAGGTGAAATCATTATACCACTTTATGGTTATCAGACTAAATTCTCAATCTCTCATATCTCATGATAGGGAAAATATTTTTGTTTAGAACTGAAGAGCTGGCTACATTGAATTTTAAGGAACTCCACCACAAGTTTGTTCAGAAGTCAGCTTCAAGTTATTACTGGTTGTGCCTTGTATTTCACCTTTTTCAGGATGTTTGTAATCCATAGGGACACCTGCTACACATTGGAGCAATTTGTGCCATCTTGACCCTCTGGTTTTGAAAAGGGTCTTTCCTATATTTTTATAACAAAATATAATGTTTTGTATTTCATTTATTATAATTGTATAGACAGGTTAAATCAACTTATAATAAGCAGTGATCTAATGTTATATATTATAGATAATTTATTTTAACCATTGATCTGATGTTATATTTTCAGAAACCTAACTCGTCCAACTTTGAGATATTATCTCACTGGCATCCTAATTTAACCATAAATATCTTAGATGATCATACATCATGGGTGAAAGGTCATATACCTGCTCCACTAGATGAATGTAAGTTGCTAGTTACTCACCTTTATTTACCAGGTTTTCTGGTTGACAAACATGGCTGTTACATCTGTGGCACTGCTGGGTAGTCATGTTTTTGTGTCACTTGCTATATATTAACAACAAGTATTTGGTTTTGATGATGAAAGTTGAAATCAATGTTCTCTCTATGTGAAGTGTTGGGTATTGTTGCCATGGTGTATGTTATGCATATTAAATTTATCCCTTTACTTCAAAGTATGGCAATATGAGATATTTACTATCATTCCCCTGTTGATTCAGTTTACTTCCATTCTTTATTGTAGATATGTGACATGTATCCAACACTATTTTAGCTCTACTGTGCCATTTTCAACTTGAGGGCTTAATTCCCATCTCAACATTTTGATAGAATTGTGTAGTTATATGAATAAGGTTTCCTATAAGTTTTAAGCTTTAACTTTTCAAAATGTTCCAACTTGGTAGCATGGTGAAAACTTCAATATTACTATATACCTAGTCTCTATATCAGTACTGTTGGAGAATATGTTATTTCTATGGAGTAATAGGTTCAAATTGTTATAGCCTGTTCAAGGCTGTTGTGTTGTTTACCACAGTGGCACTATTAACTAAGACATTGATATACTGATGTTATTTCTATAGATGTAGAGTTTGTACCTGGAGTAGGCAAGTATCTACCTGTAGTATACTTCAATGATTACTGGAATCTAAACAGTGACTATCAACCTATCAATGATACAGTCGAGTAAGTATCATTCTAACATATCTAACTTTCTACATATCTTTATGTCCATGTTGGTGTACTTTACAAGTTGCACTGCTTTTCTTAATTCCACACATGCCATATATTGACCTTATTAACATACATACAGAAAATATGACATTTAACAATCACATATTTTCTGTAATATCATTTAGTTTAAATTAAATAACATTTCGAGGTTTTGATGAAAAAGTCCATTTGTTGGGTTGTTAAGTTTGTGCATTTTGCATTTCAGTGAAAAGCAGTTTCAAAATGTTACCATATGGCATTATTTTAAAACATTAAGCAATGGTATTTTAAATATGTTTGTCTGCTTACGAACTAAGTACCAATTTGTTTTCTAACTACACACTACCATGTGGTTTATGTTTCTATTTACAGGTTGTTGAACCTAACATTGACATACACACCTATATCACTATTTCGCTGGCAGATGTATGCTGCACAGGGTATGCGTAACAAATGGACCAATATGTTAGGTTCTGATGTAGGCGAAGATGATCAGGACCAAGATTCATTAAAAGTAGGTCAACATAGCTTGTCAGTTTCTTCCATCTTGGTATAATTATAATGCCCTGGTATACAGTAGATGCCTCAAACAGGTAGATTGCTTCAGCTGTTTTTACTCGTCAGAAGGCAGTTTGAGGAATGGAAGTTCAACTGTATGCCAAAGCTTAGTAACAATTGGTTTTACGTATATTTTCATTGGTATATAGGAACTTAACAGAAATCATGAATCAGTTTTCATATTAGAGACAAAAATCAGGGATTTGAAAGTATGACGACCAGAATGGCAATAAAACCAATGTTGACATGATTCAAGCGTCCAGCAGTTGTTCATGCACCAATATTTACAGTTTATGACTGGAAATGTAAAAAGACTTAGGGTCTTGGTTCAATTGAAACCGCTGTATATGTGTAGTTTAACTGAAGTATCTATACGTTACAGTGACAACTCTCTACTTGTCTTTTATTTCAGACAGCATTCCTCGAGACCAATCCATACCTACTGGGTCTGACAATCATTGTCTCTATTGTTCACAGTATCTTTGAATTCTTAGCTTTCAAAAACGGTAAGTTTCTTTCTTGCTAATCATAGTTTCTTTCTACATGTTCAGAATATTATGGACAAATAGCTTGTAATATGAGGATAAAGATATCAAACAATAAGTTAACTTGCTTAGTTTGAAACATTTGGAAAGTTTGTGATACCAAGGTGGTGAGTTTATAGTGGGCTTGAATACTGACCAGTAACACAGAAGGCACTCATTGATATAAGGTGTTTGAAATTGTTTCGCTATGATGTGAAATTAGGGAGTTTACAAGTACATAAAGAAATAGTTTATCAAATATTGACACTGTTGCGTGGATCCTTTGAGTAGCAGCTGTGTTTAATATGCTAGATTAAACCTGGATAAACAAACAAACCAACACATGTTCAGTTGCATGATATATAATATGCCTCATTATTAAGTTTATAGTAATGTAAACTATGATTTTAAGATACGTCAAAAAGCTGGTGACATATAGGTCCATTGAGCCGGGTGTTTTCTGCGTATATAATATAATCACCTGTAAATATATGTTATACACATGTCACAATAATAAACTATTTACTTACTTACTTATATATTTGTAGATATACAGTTCTGGAGAAGTAGGAAGTCCCTTGAAGGATTATCTGTGAGATCTGTATTCTTCAATGTCTTCCAATCATTGATAGTTGTATTATATGTACTCGACAATGAAACTAACACAGTCGTCAGAATTAGTGTATTTATTGGTCTGCTTATTGAGATATGGAAGATACACAAAGTTGTTAATGTCAAGGTTAGTGTTTATATTCTCAACATTAGAGCTGTATGTCCTTGTAAAATGTATATGTGCTGCTTCCCAAATAATGCTTATACAGTAGTAGAAGGGAGACCACCTCACTTCCTTGCTGTATCAAAAACTTTCACATTAATCTGTGGTTTGTTTTCTCTTACCCTTGTGAAAGTGGATACTACCTAGAATGAGGTGTTACAAGTGAATTCTCCATAATATGAACTAAGGCACTGCCTTTATGGGTATTTAATAAATATTAGATAACCGCTAGGCTATATTTGTAGATATAGACACGGGCTCCAGTTGCTATGCATTATCCAAGGGAGATAACAAATGTATGCAATCATTGTGAATTGTAATCTTTATACAATACACAAGTCAATGCATTCAAATTGTCATAATTTGATTCCAAAATCAATAAAATCAACAACGCATCTATACTGTACTTTACTGTACTGTAGTATTGTAGGCCTAATATAAGATGTTTTATTTTGTCCAGGAATATAGATAATTTACAACCTTTCATGTTTGTCTTTCATCCATATCCACTTTGAAAATCAGAGATATTGCATAAGTGACACCGCATGACATTTGATTGGGCCTTGATTTTATATTCACAAGACTCACAACAATATTACACAATTGAGCTTCGCAGCTTGCATACTGAGTAGACTCCCAGCTCATCCAGAACATGATTTTGCGACTCTCTTTCCAATTTTGATCGATGAAAATTTACAACAGCATTGAAGCGCTCAACTCGGTTGACAATTAATCCGGAATCAATCCATATAATTAAACATGTGGTAGAACTTCTACGTTTTGGTTATTTAATGTCTAAAGTTGGCTAAAGTAAACTGCAGCACACAATGTTTTTGTTTTGTTTTGTAAAACGGAACGGTCTAAAACTCATCACTCCGCTCCTCGGAAGTTTTTACTTCCCTTTGTTGATTCAATTTTTTTGTTTCATTTCATAGAATATTTTTTAAAGGTTTAAGAATACAAAAGAAAACGTTTGGGTGCAACTGTTTCGAGAATAAGAATTTTCTTTTTTTCCATGACTATTCAACTCGGAAAACTGCCTGAAATTTTTGACCGGAAATAACTTTTTCTGTTAGCATTAGTACCTGCAGAGACTCGATGAAGATACGCATGCACACATTATAGCAGGGTGGCCACAGACTCTGGAAAACAGGGAAAACAGGGAAAATGTCCAAAATAAATTCCCTGCAGGGAAAAATCAGGGAATTTCAAAATTGGGCAAAAATCAGGGAATTATCAGGGAATTTTACAATATTTGAGAAATAAAATTGTCTTGTAATAGTTGATTTGCCGTTTGTTCCGGTGAAAAAGTATGAGCTGTGAATTTTTTTGCTCGCTACGCTCGAAAAATAAGTTTAATCTAACAAACAACTTATCAGGTTGCTGCAAAAAGAAATAGTAAGATAAATTTTGCACCATATCATATATATTGCCATGAGGTTTTAAGTTAAATAATAACATGGCCTTTACTAAACCATGGTAGCAAACACCGCACAGATCATGGAAAATAACCTTTTGGTCAGGGAATAGTCAGGGAATTTCATTCTTCATTTTTTGTGGCCACCCTGTATAGGTATGGGTATTTTCAATAGCCTATTATTTGGTATTTTTTGAAAGGGATGTGAAATTTATATGTATAGTTCTTCCAAAAAGCATTAGTAATGTTGTATTTACTATAATATTTGTCTATTGCAAGTTATTATACCCCCGCAAACAAAGTTTGAAGGGGGTATACTGGAGTCACCATGTTGGTCTGTCGGTCTGTTGGTCTGTCGTTACTTTCGCATTGTGTCCGCTCTGTAACTTGGTCATTTCTTACTGGATTTTAAAATTGCTTGGTACAAATGTTCACCACATCAAGACTGTGTGTCATGTGCAAGACCCAGGTTCCTATCTCAAAGGTCAAGGTCACACTTAGAGGTCAAAGGTTATATAGTCATGCAAATCGTGTCCGCTCTGTAACTTTGTCATTTCTTACTGGATTTTAAAATTGCTTGGTGCAAATGTTCACCACATCAAGACGATGTGTCATGCGCAAGACCCAGGTTCCTATCTCAAAGGTCACACTTAGAGGTCAAAGGTTATATAGTCATGCAAATCGTGTCCGCTCTGTAACTTTGTCATTTCTTACTGGATTTTAAAATTGCTTGGTACAAAGTCATGAAATTTCAATCATGGTGTTTTTCAATCTGTATAGCAGCAGATTTCCATCAAATGTGTTGTTTAGACTATAATTTTAAATTAATATTCCTGTGTCAAGGCGGTGCTGCGGGGGTATGATTCATCACTCCTGTGATAGCTCTAGTTTAAAATGCTGATGATGATATATGTTTCAGACTGATACAGAACATCGTATATTTGGCTTGATGCCAAGGATTTCACTGGAAGATAAATCAACATACACAGAATCACAAACAAAACATTATGATATGGTCAGTGTTCATCATCAGATTCTTGTCAGTTACGATTAACTTCTTTAAAATCTTAATCAACCTGTAAGAATCCAATTTTGAAAGTTGTTATCCGTGGAATATACAACTTGCATGTTGACAAAAAATTTTTTATACATGTTATATTCTCCTCATGAACCTGTTGATAACGAAGTATTTAGATAATCCAATATTTATTTAAATATTCAGGCAAAAATATTAATAATATGTAACACTGTATTTTCCATTTTTTGTCTGGTGTACATTGTACTTTCTATTTGTATGCAATTCTACATTCTGTTTGATTTATAAAATTACTCATTTTGTTTCAGATGGCATTTAAGTACCTATCGTGGGCATTATTTCCCATGTTGGCATGTTATGCTGTATATTCATTAGTTTATGTAGAACAGAAGGGATGGTATTCCTGGGTTCTCAATATGATGTATGGATTCCTTCTTACATTTGGTAAGTACTACTAGAATATCTGCCATAAAGCTCATATATCATGACAGTTTGAAGCATTTTATAACCAACCCTCTTGTTTGAAGTCTGCAGCGTAAATTGTTTCTCAAAGCTTATATCCAATTTATTCACAGGTAAATATTATAAAATAGGGAGAGATGTTTATGAGGGATGTGGTGAAAGCTTCCCTGACCTTTCTTTGACCATGTTCAATATAAACATAGCTAGATCGTAGTTACATTGTTTCTTGTTTTAAAATTGGTGTAATTGTATAAACATTGGGGTAGCATTATGATGAGATCAGGTTCCGATCTCCCGAAACATCTCAAGTAGAAATCTCATCTCTAACTGAGTTTTTGCCCAAATCTAGGGATGAATTTCCGATAAATCTGTTGTCCGAACTCTTCAAATTTTACTGTGATCATCTAAGAATAATGTTTTTTGCTTATAATGCTAATTTTGAGTACATTCTTTCACGGAAATCCAAACTACACATAGCAATATTTGAGGTGAGATTTATCTCAGATTGAGGTGTATCGGGAGATTGGGACCTGTATGATCGTAATAACATCATCCGATATGGTGGAAGTAAAAAGTATAGGCCTACGTACATAAGTGTGAATGGGGTATCTACATGAGTTCAGTATAAAACTCTATGGTAGAAAGGATTTAATGGATGGTTTATATTTCAGGTTTTATTATGATGACTCCACAGTTATTTATCAACTACAAACTCAAATCTGTTGCTCATCTACCATGGAGAATGTTAACATACAAAGCACTTAATACATTTATTGATGATATATTTGCTTTTGTTATAAAAATGCCAACCCTCTACAGGATTGGTTGTTTAAGAGATGGTAAGCAATTCTTCTCATCATTGTTCAACTTTACATTTATATTATTCACTCATGGCCCTTGTTTGTAAATCTTATCATCATGAAGGTATACTAGGCATCAGTGCACTTAGTATCTTTTTTTTTTTTTTCCCCCGGTTATATCCAAATTTTCTATCAAAATATTACTTTCAAATTTTTTATTCTAGACTATTACATTGTAAGCATACTAATTATTTAGTCATTTAAACTTCTCAGGTTACTTTTTGAACTGTTCTTATAAATGTAATAAATTGAACCACAACTAGGTTTGTATTTTAAGTTAAAAAAGTTAAGTTACCAGTTTTCTAGGGCTCTTTTCAGCTGTTAAGCTGCTCAATCAACCTTTGACATTTCAATGATGTGTATTTCAGATGTGATATTTTTCATCTTCCTGTACCAGAGGTATATATATAAGATAGATCCTACGAGAGTGAATGAGTTTGGTGTAAGTCAGGAAATGTTGGACCAGAATGGTACGGGACAACCAGCTATAGAAGGTGAAGATAAACCTAATGAGGCCGGTGATGCTACTACAGAACAAAATGTTGAACAAAAGTCAGCCGAGGAGAAGAAGAATGACTGATTGGTTGATATAATAGATCTGAGTTCTCATTATCTATATATCATCTAGATCATCACAACTAACATGTTGTATGTACATTGTTGTCATGTACTTTACGCTATTTAAGAGCTAATTCTCGGCTTTGAAATCCAGATTTTTCTCTGACCCAAATTGTAGTTTAAGTTAACTAAGCATGAAATATGCAATTGTATTTTACCTGTTTTGTGATTGTTCATTCCCTTTTTTAGTCTGTGTAGAGTGATGACCTATTGATG
The DNA here is from genome assembly GCA_963678985.1 of Spisula subtruncata. Taxonomy (NCBI): domain Eukaryota; kingdom Metazoa; phylum Mollusca; class Bivalvia; order Venerida; family Mactridae; genus Spisula; species Spisula subtruncata. The sequence continues at coordinate 27,313,273 of OY787661.1, forward strand.
TTTTTTGATACTATCTTAAAAACATTTATTCACCTGTAAGGTATCTGATGGGCAATGTATAACCTTGATGAACATTTTGGTTATAGTTAACAGTGAAACTAGAAGATAGACAATAGACCTTCATTCTGAACAAAGCTTTAAAACAATATTTCCTTATTTTATTATGATAGGTAATGTGTATTTTCTTGTATTTATTATTATTTACCTGTATTTAATCAGATCATGTTAGATAAGGGTAAATATGTTACATACATATGTTTGGTTGTACTATAGTGTCAGTCAGATATATATTGTCACCCTGACTCTGTGTTTTATCTTCCACTTTTGCCATACCCTCATAATCCTTGTTTTCTAGAATTGTTCTAGGAACAAAAGGCTACAATATTGGTGAATTTGACGGGCCAGTTCTCCGTCATCCACACTTTATGTCGGCTCATAATCGTAATCAATAGCTGAGCTTTTGTCATGTTTGCGTATTGCTGAAACCAAGTTCTAGCCAAGTTATTGTCCTTGTTTGATAAACCTTGTGGAATATACATAGTTAGTATTTGATTTATTAATCAACTTGTGGGGCTTTCATGGTGTATGCTTTACCTGCAAATGTACTTACAAACATAGTTTATAGTTTGAGAGAATATTGTTTGTGTTTGCCCATTATGTTGTACTGTGTAACAGTATGTGTTCAATAATTATTATGTTATACGCTGCATGTCGTGTACTATGGACTGTTACTGTGTGAACTCATTGAATATAGTGTCTGTTTGTTTAAAGAAACTTTGTATGAAATATAGGCCAGTTTGAAAGGGCGTGTTGCAAGTTGTTTATTTGTATATATAAGCATGTCTGATATGTTGTTACTCAATACAACTTATAGGATCATTTGGTCGGTATAAAGATTACATACTTGCATGGAATCACTAACTCTTGACTAATCTCTGCATATCATTCATGACTCTTTGTTGTCCAAGCAAATCTATCAATTTTTAGCTCACCTGAGCACGAAGTGCTCAAGGTGAGCTATTGTGATCGCCCAATGTCCGTCGTCCGTCGTCCGTCGTACGTCGTCAACATTTTGACTTGTAAGCACTGTAGAGGTCACAGTTTTCATTAAATCTTAATGAAACTTGATCACAATGTTTGTCTCTGTAAAATCTAGGTCAAGTTCGATATTGGGTCATCTGGGGTCAAAAACTAGGTCACTAGGTCAAATCAAAGAAAAACCTTGTAAGCACTCTAGAGGTCACAGTTTTCACTTAACCTTTATGAAACTTGATCACAATGTTTGTCTCTGTAAAATCTAGGTCAAGTTCGATATTGGGTCATCTGGGGTCAAAAACTAGGTCACTAGGTCAAATCAAAGGAAAAACTTGTGAACACATTAGAGGTCTCAATTTGAGCCTAATCTTTATGAAACTTGATCACAATGATCATCTCCATAAAATCTAGGTCAAGTTCGATATTGGGTCATCTGGGGTCAAAAACTAGGTCACTAGGTCGAATCAAAGGAAAACCTTGTGAACACATTAGAGGTCACAATTTGAGCCTAATCTTTATGAAACTTGATCACAATGATCATCTCTGTAAAATCTAGGAAAAGTTCGATATTGGGTCATCTGGGGTCAAAAACTAGGTCACTAGGCCAAATCAAAGGAAAACCTTGTGAACACATTAGAGGTCACAATTTGAGCCTAATCTTTATGAAACTTGATCACAATGATCATCTCCATATAATCTAGGTCAAGTTCGATATTGGGTCATCTGGGGTCAAAAACTAGGTCACTAGGTCAAATCAAAGGAAAACCTTGTGAACACATTAGAGGTCACAATTTGAGCCTAATCTTTATGAAACTTGATCACAATGATCATCTCCATAAAATCTAGGTCAAGTTCGATATTGGGTCATCTGGGGTCAAAAACTAGGTCACTAGGTCGAATCAAAGGAAAACCTTGTGAACACATTAGAGGTCACAATTTGAGCCTAATCTTTATGAAACTTGATCACAATGATCATCTCTGTAAAATCTAGGAAAAGTTCGATATTGGGTCATCTGGGGTCAAAAACTAGGTCACTAGGCCAAATCAAAGGAAAACCTTGTGAACACATTAGAGGTCACAATTTGAGCCTAATCTTTATGAAACTTGATCACAATGATCATCTCCATATAATCTAGGTCAAGTTCGATATTGGGTCATCTGGGGTCAAAAACTAGGTCACTAGGTCAAATCAAAGGAAAACCTTGTGAACACATTAGAGGTCACAATTTGAGCCTAATCTTTATGAAACTTGATCACAATGATCATCTCCATAAAATCTAGGTCAAGTTCGATATTGGGTCATCTGGGGTCAAAAACTAGGTCACTAGGTCAAATCAAAGGAAAACCTTGTCAACACATTAGAGGTCACAATTTGAGCCTAATCTTTATGAAACTTGATCACAATGATCATCTCTGTAAAATCTAGGTCAAGTTCGATATTGGGTCATCTGGGGTCAAAAACTAGGTCACTAGGCCAAATCAAAGGAAAACCTTGTGAACACATTAGAGGTCACAATTTGAGCCTAATCTTTATGAAACTTGATCACAATGATCATCCCCATAAAATCTAGGCCAAGTTCGATATTGGGTCATCTGGGGTCAAAAACTAGGTCACTAGGTCAAATCAAAGGAAAACATTGTGAACACATTAGAGGTCACAATTTGAGCCTAATCTTTATGAAACTTGATCACAATGATCATCTCTGTAAAATCTAGGTCAAGTTCGATATTGGGTCATCTGGGGTCAAAAACTAGGTCACTAGGTCAAATCAAAGGAAAACCTTGTGAACACATTAGAGGTCACAATTTGAGCCTAATCTTTATGAAACTTGATCACAATGATCATCTCTGTAAAATCTAGGTCAAGTTCGATATTGGGTCATCTGGGGTCAAAAACTAGGTCACTAGGCCAAATCAAAGGAAAACCTTGTGAACACATTAGAGGTCACAATTTGAGCCTAATCTTTATGAAACTTGATCACAATGATCATCTCTGTAAAATCTAGGTCAAGTTCGATATTGGGTCATCTGGGGTCAAAAACTAGGTCACTAGGCTAAATCATTGAAAAACATTGTGAACACATTAGAGGTCACAATTTGTGACTTATCTTTATGAAAATTGATCACAATGACCATCTCTATAAAATCTAGGTCAAGTTCGATATTGGGTCATCTGGGGTCAAAAACTAGGTCACAAGGCCAAATCATTGAAAAAGCTTGTGAACACACTAGAGGTCACAATTTGAGACTAATCTTTATGAAAATTGATCACAATGATCATCTCTATAAAATCTACGTCAAGTTCGATATTGGGTCATCTGGGGTCAAAAACTAGGTCACAAGCCTTTAAAGCCAAATCATTGAAAAAGCTTGTGAACACACTAGAGGTCACAATTTGAGCCTAATTTTTATGAAACTTGATCACACTGATCATCACTATAAAATTTTGGTCAAGTTCGATATTGGGTCATCCGGAGTCAAAAACTAGGTCACGAGGCCAAATCATTGAAAAAGCTTGTGAACACACTAGAGGTCACAATTTGAGACTAATCTTTATGAAAATTGATCACAATGATCATCTCTATAAAATCTACGTCAAGTTCGATATTGGGTCATCTGGGGTCAAAAACTAGGTCACAAGCCTTTAAAGCCAAATCATTGAAAAAGCTTGTGAACACACTAGAGGTCACAATTTGAGCCTAATTTTTATGAAACTTGATCACACTGATCATCACTATAAAATTTTGGTCAAGTTCGATATTGGGTCATCCGGAGTCAAAAACTAGGTCACGAGGCCAAATCATTGAAAAAGCTTTTGAACACACTAGAGGTCACAATTTTGACCTTATCTTTATGAAACTTGATCACAATGATCATCATTATAAAATTTAGGTCAAGTTCGATATTGGGTCATCTGGGGTCAAAAACTAGGTCACGAGGCCAAATCATTGAAAAATCTTGTGAACACACTAGAGGTCACAATTTGGACTCTATCTTTATGAAACTTGGTCACAATGTTTATCTCTATAAAATCTAGGTCAAGTTAGATACTGTGTCATTTGGGCCAAAATCTAGGTCACTAGGCCAAACAGGTGAGCGACCCAGGGCCCTTTGGGCCCTCTTGTTTTAAACATCCATTTGATAACATTAAACTCATATATACTGTCACAAATAGTTCCTGGAATATATTACTCTATACATTACTATATATTTGGAAACACAGCAATTTGCATTATCATTTCTTTTATATTTTTAGATATGACCCCAGATGACAAAGTGACAGAGTGAGCTTTTGTGATCACTCTTCGTCCTCCGTCCGTCCGTCCGTCAACAATTGGGTTGTGTCCTCTCTAGCGGTCACAATTTTGGCCTAATCTTTATGAAACTTGGTCACAATGATCATCTTAACAAAATCTAGGCCAAGTTCGATATTGGGTCATCTGGGGTCAAAAACTAGGTCACTAGGTCAAATCAAAGGAAAACCTTGTGAACACATTAGGGGTCACAATTTGAGCCTAATCTTTATGAAACTTGATCACAATGATCATCTTTGTAAAATCTAGGTAAAGTTCGATATTGGGTCATCTGGGGTCAAAAACTAGGTCACTAGGCCAAATCATTGAAAAACCTTGTGAACACATTAGAGGTCACAATTTGTGACTTATCTTTATGAAAATTGATCACAGTGATCATCTCTATAAAATCTAGGTCAAGTTCGATATTGGGTCATCTGGGGTCAAAAACTAGGTCACTAGGTCAAATCAGAGGAAAACCTTGTGAACACACTAGAGGTCACAATTTGAGACTAATCTTTATGAAACTTGATCAAAATGATCATCTCTGAAAAAAAATCTAGGTCAAGTTCGAGATTGGGTCATCTGGGGTCAAAAACTAGGTCACGAGGCCAAATCATTGAAAAACCTTGTGAACACATTAGAGGTCACAATTTGTGACTTATCTTTATGAAAATTGATCACAATGATCATCTCTATAAAATCTAGGTCAAGTTCGATATTGGGTCATCTGGGGTCAAAAACTAGGTCACAAGGCCAAATCATTGAAAAAGCTTGTGAGCACACTAAAGGTCACAATTTGAGACTAATCTTTATGAAAATTGATCACAATGATCATCTCTATAAAATCTACGTCAAGTTCGATATTGGGTCATCCGGGGTCAAAAACTAAGTCACAAGCCTTTGAAGGCCAAATCATTGAAAAAGCTTGTGAACACACTAGAGGTCACAATTTGAGCCTAATCTTTATGAAACTTGATCACAATGATCATCACTATAAAATTTTGGTCAACTTCGATATTGGGTCATCCGGAGTCAAAACTAGGTCACGAGGCCAAATCATTGAAAAAGCTTGTGAACACACTAGAGGTCACAATTTTGACCTTATCTTTATGAAACTTGATCACAATGATCATCATTATAAAATTTAGGTCAAGTTCGATATTGGGTCATATGGGGTCAAAAAGTAGGTCACGAGGCCAAATCATTGAAAAATCTTGTGAACACACTAGAGGTCACAATTTTGACTCTATCTTTATGAAACTTGGTCACAATGTTTATCTCTATAAAATCTAGGTCAAGTTAGATACTGTGTCATTTGGGCCAAAATCTAGGTCACTAGGCCAAACAGGTGAGCAACCCAGGGCCCTTTGGACCCTCTTGTATGTCAATAAGACTTACTTTGAGAAGGCTGGAGTTCATTAATCATGTATTTGTGTTATTTTGTTACATTTTTGTAATTTTAAAACAAAGCCTGTTTTGTATAGTGTAATTTGATTTATATTTTGATACCCTTTATATTCATGTCTGAAGTATCATGCAAAATTGTTGAAATGTTACATGTCAGATCATGTCTATGTTTCATTATCATAATTACATGTGTGTTATTATGTATTAGATACAGTACTAGTTTTCGTTCAAAAGTGTCTTCTTACAAGCGTTATTGTACAGTTTCGGAAGGACAAACAACATAATTGTCCGAGGCGAAGCCGAGGATAATTTGTTGTTCGTCCTTCCGAAACTGTACAATAACGCTTGTAAGAAGACACTTTTCAGCGATAACAAGTTCTGTATCTGACTTATACTCCGACAAAAAGCAAAATGATCTCCAGGGAGACAATGGTTATCCAAAAGTTCCTTGCACAATCCATGAACAGAGCATCGTTCGCAGCATAGAAAATATAGTTCTAATGTAAAAATATGCTCGGCCTATAATGTACCAAAGGGATTAAGTTAACTGTCCAAAAATGTTATTCATAGGTTTAATTAGCTTGTGATTAAAATTAACAAGTGTCAATGTGTTTGTACACCTTATAAGTGCTTATAATACACTTGCATCTAGTTTTCTTCATTCATTGATAAAGGACTTAGTGCACAAAGGTAGAAATTTATACATCTTAATTTCACAATTGTCATATTTCTATGAAAATATTTGTATTGTTTTATTTCTAATACACATAACAAGGTTATATTCATACTACCCGTGTTGACGCTCACAGTCATATTAATATATAGAATAAACTTCACCTGGTAGACAATTATAGCTCCTATTTGTATTCTATATATATTCAGGTTTCTTGTACATCTAAATTAATTGCACAATGAATTTTACAGCTAAATCTTTAATTCGCTTAAATTGTTACAAATACTTTAAAAAATACTGTAAAAGCACTGCTTTTCTTGGGAATTATTGGAAAATAAATTTTGCTTGGTATGAATATTCTGTAACTTTGCTTCAATTGTTATAATTAATTTCTACTTTTCGTGGTCATTACAAGAATATAAATTTTGCTCCCTATTTTGCGGTTTACAAAACAATAAGCAATTTCTCTAAAATTTGATCTGGCCTAAATTAATCAAGAATATTGGAATTCATGATTTAGCTATCTACACTATTGATTGGAGCAAAATGCCACAAATTAGTTTGTTTTACAGTAGTACAGGCTAATATTGCACTATCATTGGGTGGATTTACAATTTTTTAGCTACATGTTTTTGACGAGTTAAAATAATTTAATTCCAATGTGACAAAATTTGTGGATATGGTGAAAAAGACCATTTCGTGGAAATTTCATGGTTGAAATCATCCACAAAATTCACGAAATTAAACCCCCTCTCGAATATTATTGATTTTACAGTATGTCATTTATTTAACTGTTCATGTAGTTATAAGCGGATTTGTCATGATTGACAAATTATTTTCTGAGTAAATGTTTTGTACAAACAACTTTCTTACAACTCAAAAAGTGTACACTTACGAAAATAATGTACACTTTATGAATAGAGTCACAGGGCGTGTTGGAGTATAAGTATAAATTTCATATTTTGTTGCTTTTATGACCAACCAATTTCTTTTGATTGAAGATGTCTATTAGTGTTGTCTTTCATGCACACTCAATGAACAATGCTGGTGTTGTATATTGGTTGTATTTACCAGCTAGCATCTTATCTTATTTGGCCAAGGTAAACTGAGACCTTTCTGTATTTCTTAACCACATTTAATAATGATCAGTTTTCAAAAACCTTTGAGCTTTAAGTAAAATTTACATTTACTAACAGTTAAAAATAAACATGGTTATACCATAACAACATTTATGTTCCAATTGTAGTACCGACAACTCTCACAAACTTACATAGATTGATGAGTGTTATAATAAGATTAACATAGATCTGTATGTACTGTAAGTTATTACTGGAATAGTGTTTTGTCATACATGTAGTATTGTTATATCACCAGCATAATACCTTACATACCAAACATAACATACCATAATACCATACATACCAAACATAACATACCATAATACCTTACATACCAAACATAACATACCATAATACCTTACATACCAATCATAACATACCATAATACCAAACATACCAAACATAACATACCATAATACCATACATACCAAACATAACATACCATAATACCAAACATACCAAACATAACATACCATAATACCATACATACCAAACATAACATAACATAATACCATACATACCAAACATAACATACCATAATACCATACATACCAAACATAACATACCATAATACCTTACATACCAAACATAACATACCATAATACCATACATACCAAACATAACATACCATAATACCATACATACCAAACATAACATACCATAATACCATACATACCAAACATAACATACCATAATACCAAACATACCAAACATAACATACCATAATACCATACATACCAAACATAACATACCATAATACCATACATACCAAACATAACATACCATAATACCATACATACCAAACATAACATACCATAATACCAAACATACCAAACATAACATACCATAATACCAAACATACCAAACATAACATACCATAATACCATACATACCAAACATAACATACCATAATACCAAACATACCAAACATAACATACCATAATACCATACATACCAAACATAACATAACATAATACCATACATACCAAACATAACATACCATAATACCATACATACCAAACATAACATACCATAATACCTTACATACCAAACATAACATACCATAATACCATACATACCAAACATAACATACCATAATACCATACATACCAAACATAACATACCATAATACCATACATACCAAACATAACATACCATAATACCAAACATACCAAACATAACATACCATAATACCATACATACCAAACATAACATACCATAATACCATACATACCAAACATAACATACCATAATACCATACATACCAAACATAACATACCATAATACCAAACATACCAAACATAACATACCATAATACCAAACATACCAAACATAACATACCATAATACCAAACATACCAAACATAACATACCATAATACCATACATACCAAACATAACATACCATAATACCAAACATACCAAACATACCATACATACCATACATACCATACATAACATACCATAATACCATACATACCAAACATAACATACCATAATACCAAACATAACATACCATAATACCAAACATACCAAACATAACATACCATACATACCATACATAACATACCATAATACCAAACATACCAAACATAACATACCATAATACCAAACATACCAAACATAACATACCATACATACCATACATACCAAACATAACATACCATACATACCAAACATAACATACCATACATACCATAATACCAAACATACCATACCATAATACCAAACATACCAAACATAACATACCATAATACCAAACATACCAAACATAACATACCATAATACCATACATACCAAACATAACATACCATAATACCAAACATACCATACATACCATAATACCAAACATACCAAACATACCATACATACCAAACATACCAAACATAACATACATACCATACATTCCAAACATACCAAACATACCATACATACCAAACATACCAAACATACCAAACATACCATACATACCAAACATACCAAACATAACATACATACCAAACATAACATACCATACATACCATACATACCAAACATAACATACATACCAAACATAACATACCATAATACCAAACATAACATACCATAATACCATACATACCAAACATAACATACCATAATACCAAACATACCAAACATACCATACATACCATACATAACATACCATAATACCATACATACCAAACATAACATACCATAATACCAAACATACCAAACATAACATACCATAATACCAAACATACCAAACATAACATACCATACATACCATACATACCAAACATAACATACCATAATACCAAACATACCAAACATAACATACCATAATACCATACATACATCTTAATACAGACTATAATATACATTTGTTTTAACATACAAACACTATTGTAATTCTAGATGACTTGATTTAATATTAATGTAAAAGTTGTAATGTCTGTACTACGACATACTGTGACACTTCAATAATAAGACCAGCTACTGGAATACTTGCACTCTGATCAAGCTGGTGTTTATCTGATACATGTGAATCATCCATTGACTCAGAGCTCGGTAATGCCAGGTCTATATACACCTGTAGTGATTTAGGACAGGGGGAGGTAAAAGATTGGTTTCCATGATGTAACAGTTTATCTAAATGCATGTTTAGTAAATGCATGTATAGTTTGCCATGTGTATTACATTCCACAGTGTTGTTAGATGTGGTTTGTGTTCCTGTAATATTGATTACATCAACTTATCATTAGAACAATGGGTTTGTACCGGTAGTGTGCCCCCTTGTTTTAGAGGGTCTTATTATTGATGTTAAAAGTGAGATTATAGTGTACATTGTTATGTTGATATTTATTGTACTTGAGACTGCAATCCTTGTATATATTGTACATACTGTATGTTTACATCCCCTCATGTGTGGAAGAATGAGTTTGTATTGACCTGTATTGTACTGTTTCTAAACCATACAGACTGCTGACCTGAAAATGATTTAGTTGATCATTTGTTATGATTATATGTTAGCAGTATTAATGAGTCAGTCCATGGAATCACTTGAAAAAAATCCGACAAACTTTAAAACATCTGACAAAGAGCCTTCCAACAACTAATAATTCAGTGCCATCTCTACACTTACATAAAATTATAATCTATTTATATTGTGTATACTAATGTTGAATACTCTAAATCATGAACATTACATAGATGTAAAATTGTCTGGTTTTATCTCTGATAACTGCAGGGATACAGCCTAGTTTATGTCGCCAAAGCATTGGTTTTTCCACAGTATCCATAACTCGAGACTTTTCCATGCTACCAGCATCTTGTCTTTGTACATGACGGAAGGTTTCACATGTTACTGGAGCTAGGTTTGTGATATCTATATGCAGTCCTGCCCCTGTTTGTCCCCCAGTTCTCCGTGTGTGTTTCATATGATGTAGAATGAGTTGTTTATAAAAGCAGCACATTAGACGAGACTATGAGTGTATAGGATCAGATTAAATTATACAAACTATGACACCAAGTTCTCACAACATTTCTTCCATATCTGTCAGAAACAATGCTAATTTAAACAAATTGTTACATCATTATTATTCTTCTTCAAACCCTTGCTATATCTCTTTGACCTCTGACATAATTATTTTGTTTCTGGATATCTAGATGGGTGTCCACACTTGTCGGCACCGTTGGTCAAATTTCAATGAAACTTCACACAATACAAAGCCTAGTTGTGCATATGGTCAGGCATTTAGATTTTTCTAGAGTTAAGGGAGGCACACTTTCTTGTGTCAAAACAATGGTTTACTTTTCGTATGCATCACATTTAAGAAGGAAAATATAACAATTAGAATGACTTTGACAGTATATCAATGTTTAATCTACAAAAGAGAGAAGAATAGTGTCCACTGGGGTCTACATATTCATATCTCAATTTACTAGAGATCTCAAAACATTCAATATATGATTGTATGTTTGTGTGTTCATACATTGTCACATACTGTAAAATCATTAATTTTTGTGGGGGATTAAATTTCATGGTTCACCTTAAACCACAAAACCAAATCCCATCAAACAATAATTTTGGTATTGTATTTATTACCTGAAATGCAAAATCCACGAACTAACTTAAAGGCCCCATTGAAATGGTCTTGTTTACCAAAAGCATGAAATTTTGTCCCATCAAAATTAAATGATTTTACAGTATTTTATAGCTATCAGTGAATTTTGTGCAAATAAATCAGAACAATAAACTGAATGCTCTTATTGTTTCTATGTAGTGTATAGCATAAGCTTGTGTGTGAAATATGATAATGGTAAGTCAGGTAAATAAACCCAATGACAAGGACTTAACCAACATGCCTTTCTGTATTCAACAAAAAAATATTGCTATTCAGTCTAATCAGTTATCCAGGGAATCAACTAGTCGTTCACACACAATAAAAGCACTACTCTTGTTTACAAGTAAAAAGTGACAAATACATCTCCAAGATTGATAATTGTTTATAATTGTGTGTGCATTGGTTATAGTAGGGGAAAATTTTCGAAAATTTGTTACCTGAGTGACAATGGAAAGATACTTTCAGATATGTAAGCATATGTCTTGGTGATGTTAAAAAGATGGGAGCAGCACTGAGGGTCATTTATAAAGCACTTAAATCAGCGTTTCCATGGCAACCGTGTGGCTACATATTTGAATTTCTCACTGTATACGATAATACCAAATATATTCTTAACTAGTAAACATATTTTAATGAAACTTGGAATGATACCTCACAATATCCCAGCAATGATGAAATTATATACTTCAGTTGCAAATGCTTGATGTCAAGGTCACAGTCAGAGGTCAAAGGTCAACTTTTGACATTTTTCCGGATATTTCAGACGTTTTTCATGTAGTCCAGTATCCTGACTTCTTTGTGTGCAGCGGTCCAGAGGTTTTTTTGGTTTATTTGTGTAGAGGGGTGTTTGAAGTTTGATTTCAGCGAGTATGGACAGCTGGCATCACGCAGGTTACCATGGAAACCAAGATGGCGTCCAAATTTCCCGCCACTTTAAGCACACACCCCATCTTTATCTAATCATTCGTACTAAGTATGTACACTTGTATACCAAAATGCATTTGTACAATAGTTAAAGAACATATATATTGCTCCAAAATGATATGTGTGTCAAGGTTATTGAATTTCAGGGTCAAGGTCATTTGAAGGTCAAAAGGCAAAAAATGTGTAAAATTTGTGTTTTATCTCCAAAAGGTTATCTGTAATTATAGGTGCACTTATGGCAAAAATAAGTTTGATGTACGTCATCACAATGTGGCATCACTAAGTCGCATTACAACATTTATTTTATGGTCATGAGCTGAAAAATGAAAAAATAAGAAGGAATTCGGTAACCCCACCACAATTGAAAATTTCATAATTCTTTGATTATTATGAAATAACTGTATGCGTTGCCTTTACTATCATCGGGTTCATATGTGTAAATAATGCATGCATGTCCAAGTAAGAGCAACATTATTACAAACTGATGTCCAGGCCAACGTTCAAGTTGATCTGTCTACCAAGGTCATGAAGGTCAAGGTCATTACAAGGTGCAAATTCAGGAAAATGGTTCAAGTCACGTTTTTACGTTGTAAAAAGAAAGCTATCTTTAGTTGATTTTGTTTCAGCGAGTACCATTTCCTCTATTATAAATTTCTTTGTTTATTCGTGTAGAAGGGTGTCTAAGGTTTAAATCCAGGCGAGAGTGCTGAAATAAGTTTAATAACCATGGAAACCCAGATGGCGGCCTATGTTACAGCCATTTTATAAGCTAATTACTAGTCAAAATCTCATGTTTGTTACCCATAAGTAGACAATACATATTTTATTAAATAAGCATTGTAATTAATAAACATATGCGGACCTCCGACATGAACCTTTTACCAAGGTCAAATGGCGGAGGTCAAGGTCATTTAGAGGTCAAAACTTTATCAAATGCGTAAGTCAATATTTTACCTAAAATAATTTGAATTAAATTGAGATATTTTCTCCCCTCTTTTCATTTTGCAACATATTATATATTAATGTCGGGTTTTAAAGTGTTTAAAGTCTGGAAAAACTCATATTCCTGCCACAAGGCCAGTTTTTAATTCGAAAACTTTGCAACAAATGGCATTTATGTGCATGTTGATCAAGATCGATTTCTTGAGTTGATGCGTCCGTCTATAATTCTTAGTTTTCAAGTTTGACAGTTTTAATTCTGATGGAATAAATAAATCTTTGTATAAACATTATAAATATTTTTATATTGTACTTTTTACAGACAAACATTGGTCACAACACAAGGTCATTTCAAGGTCAAACTACAAAACATACCCACATATTTGATACTTTCGGCGCAAAACATCATTTCGTAATTCATTGTACTGTGTATTTTGATGTAGGAGTGTTATCTTAGGTTCAGAGTTCACAGTAAATTATTTCATTAGAAGTTATAGGACGAAGGGCCTTGTGTGTTTGTAGTCTTTAACGACATGTCTGGGAAGGGTGTAGGGTAACCATTAGGTTTGGGATGACTGCACTCATAGGAGATGGTTACCTAATATGGTATAGTATTGCTGTAAATAGGGATGGTGGATACAAAACATGAAATGGGCTGGCTGGATATAGAGGTTGTATGTAACAAACAGGGTCTGGGGGGGGGGGGGGCGCTGCAAATGGAAGTGGTGGGTTCCAAACATGGTCATTGATAGATGTAATTAGAGATGGCGGGAACTAAAATATGTCTAGGATGGCTGTACCTTGAGGTTGTGGGTTCCAAACATGCCATGTTAGGGCTGTACATGGCGATGGTGGATACCAAACATAGTCTGGCATTGCTGTACTTGACTGTGACTGGTACCAAGCATAGTCTAGCAAGGCTGAAATAGAGGTATTGGGTACCAAACATGGTCTTAAATGGCTATACTTGGAGATGATGGGTACCAAACATGGTCTGGGATGGCTATACTTTGAGATACTTCAACGCCCTTTTAAACAACGACTGGTCAGTCTACAGTGGCACCCATAAACTTGTTTGTCAAGTTCATTGCTGTGTGGTCATATGCACCCATTATCTCAACTGTCTGATGAATCCTAGGTATGTACTTAGTGAGGGACCCACCAGTGTAAGAAGCTGTCATCCATAGTCCTATGAAATTCTCGCTAGAGTAGGGAACTTTCATCTCTAGTAATTTGTAATAATCACCAGCGTAGGGAACTATCAGCCCTAGTACTTTCACCAGTGTAGGGAACTTTGATCCTAAGTGGTATTTTGGAACATGCCATGGAGGGAAAAGTCATCATAGATCTACATTTTATCATTTGAGAAAACGAGGCAACCTGAATTATGGGGGACTCACATGCATTATCTTTAAAACGGTGCTCATAACTGGACATGCGTGCAAGTATGTGGTGCCTGTGTGCAAAACGCAGGTGATACATAGAAATACGTACGTGGACGGTCAGTATGGCTTTCGTTAGTTTTTCTGAGCACGCAGAAACGATGCAGTACTTTTCGTGTATCTGGAACATTCTGGTCTGTTTACGTATTTGTCCCTACACATGCGACGCTCTTGCAAAATTTGTGCCTTCTACTGTTAACTACAACGCACATGATCAGTACGTGCATGTACTGTCTCATTACACAATAACTTGACAATCGTCAGGCGAGTGTACAGTGTGCGCACGTTGTAGTCATGTGCAACATACTTCTCAAGTGAGCAACGCACGATTCACACATTTTTTTTTATTACAGTCAGGAAAAGCTTTGCATGCAATGAGCATCGACGTACTTACTTCGTACTTCCTTCCTTTTCGAAAAAAAACGTAGTGGCCACAGCCTTGCAAAAACACGCACGTTGGTTTGTGGCCAGGCCATTAGAATGACTCAAAACTTTTCAAAGTAGTCACCAACCGCCCTAAGGGCTATGATGTTGGCAGCAGTCATAGTAGGGACTTGGAAGGACTAATGACTGTATAAAATAGCAAGCCAAGGTCCGCTTTATGCACAGAATAAGAGGGGTGACCAAAAAAGTTACTGTTGCAGCAACTACTTTTGCCTTAATGCTAATTTGACTGAACTATAAATTTTATTTTATATACATGAGTGAAGATGATGACAGCAATATTGGAAATCATATTTTCAGTTGCCATGGTTACAATAAGTTTTTTTCTATCAAAGAATCAAGGTACATTTGTTTTGTTTTTGTTAAAGTAATCAAATCAACATAAAACATACTATTCATTCCTGCATTATTTTACTTACAGTGCAAATTACGAAATTCCAAATTTGACATTTGACCTGTAATACAGGGTGTTTCATATCTGTCCCCATTACAAACTAATACCATGAGAGCATACTTGATCTCATTTGATATATCTGCCGGCATTGTACCGTTTTATTCAATATCTAACATGACAATGTTACTATCAATGCAAGATAGGAATTAAGATTCCCCCAAAAAGTCATTTTTTCGACAAAAGTCAAAATGACGTCCATATTTAACCTGTTTCCCAAGTTGAATAATATGTTATTCTAAAATATTGCATGATATAACCAGTTTAAAAAATAAATATTATACCTACTGTATGTGAAAGTTTCATCCATTTGTGATAATCTAACCACTTATGAGTGATACAGTTGTTTTGGTTACCAGTTGCTAGGCGACGCAAGAATCTAACGCATAACGCTACGTTCTCGCTTTAATTAATACAAAGTACCGGTAACCAACTTGCTGATCTTTGGTTGTTTCTCTTTCAAAATCATGTTTTAAAGTCATCAATTGCTTTTAATGGTGGTATTGTAGACTCAATACGACTTTTTGTGAATTTATCACATCCATTTGGAAAAAATATTCGTCGAAAACCAGTCACCTTTTTACTTGGCTACAAGTGAGAATTATCTGTGTGGTTAAGTTTTTTCGTTGCCTAGCAACTAGAAAAGACAACTAACTGTACTATTAACTTATCTGAACTTTACTTGTGGTATATAATCTAAACTTTGTAAGCAATATATGACGTTGGTAATAAACAGTGTTATATCGTTCAATACTTTACAAGCTATGCTATCAATTTGGGATAAAAAAATAAAAATCATTTTGAACTTCATTTTAACAATTATCAAAAAGTGACATTTTGCAAGAATCTTATTTTCTGGGTTGCTATGATAGCAAAATTATCATGTTATATACCGAATAAAATAGTGAAATGTTGGCTTTCCAATGGTATATGAAGATATCAGAAAAGATCAAGCATGTTGTCATGGCATTAATTTGTAATGGGGACAGATATTATGAAACACCCTGAATGACATTGACATCAAGGTTGACAGAGGAGCCTATTTTTACAAATATTGTAACAAGTACATATTTGCTAATATTCAACTTCATCATTTCAAATGATTACTAATTTAATTCAAATCATGTCATCTTTGGAACATGTTTCATTATTATCAACTTTACCCCTACGGTCCTACCCCTCATGAGAAAAGTATAGAGTAGATATGAGCAATGTTGATAAAATACTTATTTGAGCCGCGATCTGAGAAAAGGGCCCTTAATGAAAAATTTTCGATTTTCATTTTTTTGCATTTTCCGAAGAATCTATCTTTCCTGTGTACAAGAAAGAAAGATTTTTGTCAAATTTTCAAATATTAACAATTTTATGACCTTTTAAAGGAACCAATGACATGGACATTTTTGGCAAAAAAAACCGGGTGTCTCAACATGGACATATTTTGTTACCATTTGGTGTTTAAGTGGCATTTTCACACTGCTGTAAATCTGCTCGGATTGAATTTATCATTTGAATAATGATACTCAATTGTGAAGAGTAACATTTGTGTGTACAAATATGCCTTTATCTTATTTTTTGTTGCCATAGCAACCATTTATTTAATTACTAAAATATGCAAAATTTACTACTAATGATCAGGAAAATATTACAACTGCAATATGTGGGCTTTGTATTAAATAAATGCAGTCTATGTTTGGAGCAGAACAGTAATACAGTACTGAATACAGAAGTTATTTTATTTGAGGATACGTATGTAAAATAAGTCCCCAACTGGTTTTCAAACGGGGCCTATCGGTTTGCCCTTAGTTAGTTCGTTAGTCAGTTATTTTGTCAAAAATCTGGATCCTTACATAACTGAAACATCTTTCAAGTTATGTTTAGCAAATGTGTTATGTGGATAAGATGCAATGAAGGGAATTATGCATGTCTATTATTTATTGTGACTGAAATTGTTGTTGCTATGGAGACCGAAATTATGAAAGTATGTACAAAAAGACTAGATCCTAAAATTACTCATTCAGTTTCCATGCTATGTTTATGAAACCTGGTATGTAGGTAGGTGACAATAAGAAGAGTATGAATATCTAAATATAATTTCATTTTAACAATAATGTGGTTGCTATGGATACCGCAATAGTGAAAATACTTCAAAATCTGGAATCCTGTCATAACTCAAAGAATTTCGAATCTACGTGTGTGAATTTTTTTATATGGAATTTGAAGAAGAAAACATATAATGATAACATTTTCGCTTGAATATTGTTTTATTCTGACAAATATAATGGTTGTCATGGCAACATAGATATAAAATATAATACATAGGGTCGTGTGTTCAAACATGTAGGCATCTGTCTTGCTTGCAATTTTTAGTGGCGTGTTTATGTTCAACTTCATGTTCTTCATTGTCTGGTTTTCTCTAATAGTTTTACTAATATAAACCAATTCCGGCTTACGATGATATATGATGGCAAATTAATGATATTTATTTCATCATGAACATTATTAATGGCAAGACAGTTCCAAAAATTTATTATGTTAGGATTTACATCAAAATATTGAATTTTCAATACTACATTTCTACGAAATGAAGATAATTGATGTTTTGATATGTTATTCAAAAATGTACTACAAGAGACTGCTTACCCATCACATTGCTATTAATCACTCATAATAATTAATGGTTTTGTGGTCTGTCGATTCCAAAACTCCTCATTTTTTGTTTATATCTGACTTAGTTTATCACCCAAAAGTCTTATTGTCTTGATTGTCTGTTACTAAAGTTCGGACGCTGTAAATGCTAATCAGTATGTACATATTACAGGCTTCATGTCGAAATTAAATTACTAACACCATTGTAGAACATTTTTCGTGTTATATCCAAAAATATCGCTTTTCACACACGTTAATCACTTCATACAGAAATGGTTTGATGTATTAAGCAAATTGTTACCACCAACCTAACACAGTAAGTTATTATTAAATGCCATGATTAATATTGATGTGGTCGTCTGATTCAAAATTACTAAACTTGTGTTTATATTTTGTAATGATTTACCCCAAAATGTGACGCAATGAACAACTTTTTAGAACAGATTATTAATTTTTGTGTGGAATGACAACAAGTGCCTATTCGTATTGTTTAATTATCAAATAGCACAGTTTGTGGTGTTATGGTTAAACAGATTCTAGAAATCATTAATTAAGTTTATATTTTGTAACATTTTACCCCAAAACATGGTATCTTCAACAAAAGCTTAGAGCTACCAATTTCTTACTATATATTATACTACAAGTCATTACAAACCAATTGCAGTTATTTTGGATAAAATATGATTATGAATAACATTGTGATCAATTGATTCCAAAAATCCTCACTTTTGTTAATATTTTGGACTGTTTTACCACAAAAGTAGCTCAAGACGTGTATCACTTTGAAACTACATGTAGACCATAAATATCTTAAGCGGAAAGACATCATGTGCCTATCTTAGTGGTTTATTACTAAAATATGTGATTAATGGCATTGTAGTAAACCCGTTCCAAAAATCATCATTTTAGTTTATAATTTGTACGATTTTACCCCAAAAAATCATATAGTGATCTAAATGGATAATGTATTATTTGATATATTAAACGTTAACTTATTACAAAACAATTGCAGTTGTTTTAGATATTATACGATTATAAATTTCAATGTGGTCAATTGATTCCTAAAATCCTCACTTATCTTAATATTTTGGACTGTTTTACCCCAAAAGTATAGCTCAAGACGCGTATCACTTTGAAACTAGATTATCAATATATTAAGCGGAAAGACATCCTGTACCTATCTTAGTGACTTATTACTAAAATATGTGATTAATGGCATTGTTGTAAACCGATTCCAAAAATCACCAGTTTAGTTTATAATTTGTACGATTTTACCCCAAAATATTATAAAGTGATCCAAATGGATAATGTATTATTTGGTATATTTAACTTTAACTTACTACAAACTAATTTCAGTTGTATTAGATATAATACGATTATAAATGTCAATGTGGTCAGTCGATTCCTAAAATCCTCACTTTTGTTTAATTTTGCAATGTTTTTGCCCCAAAAATGTCTGAAAATGGACAACATTTAAGATATCAAATTAGCAATATCTTATGCAGGCAGACAACATGTGTACATCATATTGATTTATAATCAAATAACATAATAAATGGCATTACAGTAAACCGATTCCAAAAATCACCATTTGTGTTTATATTTTGAAGGATTTTACCCCAAAATATCGTATCATGATAAATAACTGATAATTTCATATGCTATATAACACTACAAGATACTAAACACAAATTTCAGTGGATTTTAATAAAATACGACTATAAATAACCACGTGGTCTGCCGATTCCAAAAATCCTCACTTTTGTTTGTAATTTGTCGTGTTTTAACCCAAAAAATATAGGCTTCATGTGATAGTATAGAACCCCATATTAAGTATGTTACAAGGCAACAATTATGTGGCAGGATACAACATAAAACATTTTTGTGCACTTTTTGCCTCGTTCTGAAATTGGTAGAAAATTATGTCGTAACTTTAAACTCAATTTTCTCAATTTGATGTCAATGTCATTAAGGGCCCTTTTCTCAGATCGCGGCTCATTTATATATGTACTATTAGGATGACAACTTACATTAGAAAACTTAAAAATTCAAATTACGGATGCAATTACCTCAGAATACCTTTTCAGTCAACGTGTACATGCGTAATAGTGTCAGATTTAGTATTTTGAATTGAAAATGAACTAATAATTAAAGAATATATGTGTACAAATTATTTAATCACATTTAATGCCAACTTAAATACAAAACATCTACTAAAATAAGAAAGTTAGAGAGGAAATATCTATTTTCAGTTATTTTTCATAATTTAACCTTGGAATGGCATTGACCTTGACCTTTAAGTGGTCAGTACAGCATGTCCAGTTAATGTACACCATCAAATGAATAATATCCGGGCTAATACCTGTCAGTTAATACATAAATAAAAAAAATCACATTAGATAATATACTATCAGGTGTATTCGTAAATTATGGCGGCCATCTTGGACGCCATTTTGGATTACGCAAAACGCTATATCGTCCCACGAAAGACTCCCGCCTTTTTTGAATCAGCAGAACTGTCCGGACATTTTGGTATATAACACCTCTTGTTGCCTTTCATGACAGACCATTTTGATTTTTTAGCCAAATTGTCACCAGACCATGAGGAAATTGTAACTTTTGGGCTGTACGTAATAGGAAAATTCGAGAAAGTATTCCAATATTTAATTAAAGGTGCATTAATGACACCACGCTCCAACTTTCCTAACAGTTAAATGGAGCAAACTGTTTTCCGTACGGTATAGTGTCTCAATTATGTATATTAAGTAAAATATTGATGCGTTTCGTAGATTTTAAGAAATTCGTACCCCACCCACTTTTATAGTGTATTGTCAATATTTATGTACTTTTATTTTGTACATTTGTTAGTTTTTGCAATTCCCCAACTATATAGCATATACTTAACACAAGAATTGTTATAAATGTGGTAAGAATAATCATGGGTGGTTAAAAATCTTACCCCTAATCCTAATTTTTGCCACAATTTGATGATAAATATGATGAAAAACAACTTAATAACGTTCCATGATCACAATTATCCACCAAAATTACCTAATATGACAAGAACAACATACCATACACTGTTAAAATGACTTATTCCCATAAGAAATGTCATTTCTAATGTCCCAGAGGCTAT
Organism: Spisula subtruncata; assembly: GCA_963678985.1. Taxonomy (NCBI): domain Eukaryota; kingdom Metazoa; phylum Mollusca; class Bivalvia; order Venerida; family Mactridae; genus Spisula; species Spisula subtruncata. The sequence continues at coordinate 27,334,888 of OY787661.1, forward strand.
ATAAAGGCAAACACTGATATTTTCGTTTTTTGGTGGCCATCTTGGACGCCATCTTGAATTTCTCTAAGCATACCTATATGTCAGTGCTGCTCCCATCCTTAAAAGGTCAAGTAAGGTTTTGGGTGTGTGTATGCAAAATTTTGAGTCATTGTCATTCCGGTAACAAAATCGGCCAAAATTGGACATATTTTCCCCTACTATTAAGTTTATTGTCCAGAGTCATTTTTTTAAAAACTAACAGTTGTCCACTTGAAACCCTGTGACCGATATTTGTTGAGTTATTTTCCCTTATTACTATTAAAAAAAGAGTAAGTCAAGCGTCCAACACTCAACGCGGTGCTCTTGTTTATGCCCTGCCATGAGATGGTGCAAAGGCATATCACATAGTGTTCACCCTGTCGGTGGTTATGTTATGTTTGTTCCAAATATGTAAAATCGTGTCTTAGCATATTGATATTTATATACATTATTGCAAATGTTAGACACATCACCCAAGACCAAGGTTACACTCAGAGGTCAAAGCTTAAAAGGCTTAAATAGGCATTGGAATCTTGTCCCTAGTAGCTCATACCTTGAGATCAAAATTTAAAAGGAACAAGTTGTTATAAATACAAATATGTAGCTTTGTATTTTCTGATTAGCTCCCCTATGCACGAAGTGAGCTTTGGTGACTGGTCTGTGTCTGTCTTCAACAATTGAGTGAAACAACTTTTATCAACTACTCAGCAAATTTTGATGAAACTTTACAAGAATGATTGAACTTTGTGCTTGAGTGAGTAAAAAATAAAACATTCGGAGAAATTTAAGTATAATCAAAAACAGAATAAGTTTAAATAATTTTATTTAGCTTATATAAACAACAATCCCTAATTGGGTTCTAAATAAAAAAGAATTAGAAATAAAAGAGTTTAAATACTTACTCGTGATTATACTAACACAACAAGTAAGTGTAACACAGTTAAAGCTATGTCCTAACATGAAGAAGCTTGGGCAAGGCTACATACTATAGAGTAGGAGCCTGGTCAAGACTCTCTTCCAGTGTGTAGGAGCCAAGTCAACACCATTGTGTAGGAGTCGATGCACTCATGACAACCTACCAATGTGTAGAAGCATGGACAGGGCTATCATACAATGTGTAGAAGCCCTATTGACTTTGCATAAATTATTTAAAGCCACAAAAATAAACATAAAGCCTATGTTATCCTCCACATCAATCTGTACATGCCGTGTAGCCCGGAGAACTTGCAGAGAGCTCATAGAGAGCTATGAACATGTAGATGGATATGTAAGGGGGTTTTGACATCTGCAAGCAACAACACAAACAGGAAAATGTACGAGCCATTCCAACTTCATAAAATCAGGAATAGATTTATAAAGCTATGAACAGTCTAAGTTCATTATATGCCCCATACTGACAATCAGCTACCTGGTGTTAATGGTTACTGCAACCTTGACTTTTGATCAATTGTATCAGTTGTTCTCGGGACCAACCTTGGCACTTAACTTATCAGTCAAACAAAGTGATCACGGTAACATAATCTGACCTGTTGTCCTCAAGTTCAATAAGTTTGGCTGATCTTATGGTCCTGACCACCCTTCACACCAAGCATGAGAAAGATAGGTTCAAGCCTCTCTAGTTCACTTCCAGGTCTACAAATGCAAACCAACATGTGCATAGCAATTAACTAACCCCCAACATGAGCAAAGCCATTAACTAACCCAAACTTCTTTAAAAATGGGGAAAGAGGCATAATAAGAAACAATGGAAAAATTAAATGACAACTGAACATAATGCTGAATAACTAGTAAATCAGTGAATATCTAATGATATTGGTTTTGTGTCATATGTCGATTTGAGAACAATCAAATTTCTGAACACAACAACAAACATAAGTATGTTTAGTATACCAAAACTGTACATTAATGCACTTATCATGTTTGCATATGATTAACAAGCTTTAATTGCAGATATATTCACTCCAACTAAACAAGAAAATGATTTCTAACATGGGTAGCATAATGTTAACTTTAAAGCAAAACTAAAACTGTTGCATGTAATTACTTTCTTAACATAAACAAACAGAAGTAATTGCATCCACCATTCAGCTCCGTACAAATTTCATTGCAACGAAAAATATATATATTATACACAGTAATACACATAGAAATATTAGCTGCACAACAACAACTGATTAGACGATCAATGACATTCATGTTGTACTTATTTCATTTTCACAAACAATTGTAAACAATGACATTTTGGTACGAAATTCAATTTGACTTCTTTAATCACAAAGCAAAAATGAATTTCATATAAAAGTGTCATAAAATTCATTGAGTGTAACTGGTATCTGCATGAATTAATTAAGTTAATTTTGCAGACTGCTATATTGATTACTGAACCTCATCCTTTATGTCAGACATAAATATCTGTTTGTGTACATAGAAGTCAAACATACAAGTACAGACACACGAAAAACTGCCGTAGATAACTATAAATAGAACAGAATATAAACCCATACATGGAATTCGTACAATAAAATGTTTATGAAATAAAACTAAGTTTTAAGTCCAAGATGTTGAGGAAATAAATCTCGGGAAATGAAGTAATTAGCATGTATACATTGAGATGTGAATACAAGACAGGAAACCCGTACAATGTAAAGGATATCAGGCTATACCTGTCTACAGGTACTATACCGTCCAGGCCCAGTATTCACAAAGCATCTTAAGTGAAAACTTAAATACATGTATATTGACGCAAGTTAAAAAATTCAACTGCCCATATTTTGCAAGAAACTAAGAATAACTCTTGGTGATTATCGTAGGGCTTAATACAACAATTCAAAACAATATAATCTTATTTTTCCTGTTTAGCTGTTACACTTGAGAAAATTGTAAGATTTTGACGAAGTTCTAAATTGTCCCTTAAGATTCTTTGTGAATAATCTTTGTTAACCCTGGTAACTGATCAATACTGGTAAATTTGCTAACATATATTAAATAACATGAGAAGGTAAGTTAGTAAACAACAATAGCACTTTCAACACATTTCTCTACAATCACGATTATTGGAACAATACATCTATAGACATGATGCATTGAAACATGTACATTGTACCTGCAGGAGTACATATGTACTATTATAACAAATCAAAAGCACTTTCCTATTCAATAAAATGACTGCACCAATTTATCCAGTCCAGTATGGTATTTACTAGGAAGCAGCAGTACATAAGGAATGAGTTCCAGCATAAGAAGCTGCATACCTCAACATATGTTGGTTTGGTTGGTTCTCCTCCTTCCGTAGCCGTAATAGACCTTGTCACAGTAAAATGAGTCAAACATAACCTGATGGTACAAAACAATGCTTAAAAACTTTCCTCATCTATTGTGAATATTGTTCAAACAACTAGCGTAAAACAACCAGTTCTATCAACACAATTCACATAGACACCATCATGATTGCACCATACTTGTAAAGTTCAGCAATACAAGGCAATAAGCCTTTGTGTCATATTCTAATAAAAATAATGAAATGAAAAATATTGCTACTTTTGTTCAAAAACCACACGACAGAGAGCACATTCACATAGGTTACTGGAATTTATCTCACAGAAAACAATGAACATATTGTACAAATGTTCTAACTAGACCCCTTCATTAAACTCTCATGATAAATATCCCCACATAGAAATAAAATTACACATTGATAAACAAAATCATAATGAACATGGCAAATCAGTTAATTTTAGTTACAGTAGTTAATGCACAATATATTTTAATTCTTTTTTAGAAAATGAATTACAGTTAAAGAAATCTGAAACTAGAGTACAAATGTAGTTAGAACATTTGCTTAGTATAATAATATAGATCAGTTTATACACTTCTGTTGGAGACTGTAGGAGATTTTATACATCACTATAACACTACTTTTATCTACTACTCATGGATAATCAATGCTACAAAACTCACACTGTGAGAATTTACAAAATATTACAAATAAAAGTTTCATAAAAAACTATCATAGTTCACTATAATATAATTATACATCTATGCAAGTGGAAGATCAACACTACACATTTACAATTCCCACAAAATTGATTTTTGATAACAATCCAAGTAATCCAATGCCACATAACCAAATGATCTTGCACTGTCAGGTCATAAAAATATTTTAAGACTTTATTTCTGGAATTTTGGAAACAGGTATATGTAAACCAATGCATAATGAGGCCCACTGAAGGTATAATCACAGATTACCTCCTCCATACAGACACAAACCAACACATAAAACATTCAAATATGCTAATTTGAAAACAAAATGTCTATGGTTTAAACAGTTTATTTCTTCTGAATGGTATCAGAATCATCGTAGTTTAGTGCATTCTCATGTGGGGCTGGAAGCTTGAACTCACTAGGGTCTGTGCCCCAGATATCTTTGGCATACTCGCTGATAGTTCTGTCGCTGGAGAACTTTCCGGATGAAGCAATGTTGTGAAGACACATCTTCGACCATTGCAGTGGATTCTGAAGTGGTATACATCAACAAAGTAAGGAACAAGATACTAATGAAGTCAGTGTGGTACAGGAAACATGGTGAAAATGTTAGGGTTTGTTGGTTGAATAATATTTGACTTTCAAATCTTTATCTGAGAGTTTTACGGGGTTCCCATAAATATTCCAAGACAAAATTCCCTGACTTTCCCCTTATTTTTCCCTGACCAGACAGCAGTTTTCTCTGACATTTTTCCAGCAATCAGGCATAGAGTAAAATATCAAAGTAGAATCAGTAAAGACAGGGTTACATTTGTTTTTATATGGAACCAAAATGTTTCAGGTAGTAGGTTTAGGACTGTTGATGGGCATAAAGTAACCATATTTTAAAATTATCCCACAAGGATTTTTTTCCAGTTTTGGCTATTTTCTTCAAAGGAAATGACAATTTTCAAGATCTTTAATGAATAATTCCCTGACTTTTGCTCATTTCCAAATTTCCCTTACTTATTTCCAAATTCCCTGACCTTGAAAAATACGTTTTTCCTCGACTTTTCCCTGACCGTGGGAGCCCTGTTTGACTTAAGACAATTTTTTATAAGTATATAAGATGATCCACCTTGTAAAGTTTGAGTATCCTATTGAACAAAACTGGTTTGTCCATTGAGAAAATAAAAATGATGCACACTTTCCAGCAAACATAACATTCAGCGTAAGCTGACATTACATCAAAGATGTTACGTCACAATGTACATTTGTACTTCAATCAGTTGTTTATTTCACTCTTAAGCTCGTTACCTTTTTTCTGTGCCTGTCGTTGATTTGTTTGACCTAACACCTACTTATATATCAATTATGCTGGTGATAAAGGAGACAACTTACCCTGAACACTTCACTCACACGATCCTGACATTTGATGTATGCTTCATAATCAGCAAACAGCATAAACCTATCAATGTAAGAATATCAGTATAGCATATGAAATATTCTATTCATTTTTGTCATATTTTGCATACAGTATTTTGAATACACAAATGCTATATGGCTATACAGTGGGTATCTCAAATGTTGGGGTGTTGAGAACATACAAAGAAAGTGAGAAAATAGAAGAAAAGTCACTACATGTTCAATGTTTGTAGATACTCTAAAATCATTTAATTTCGATGGGACGTTTTGGTTTTGGTAAAAAAGACTATTTCAATGGGATGCTAATTCATGGATTTTGCATTTCAGGTAATAAATACAAGGGTCAAAATTATTGTTCGATGAGATTAAATTTTGTGGTAGAAGATGAACCACGAAATCTACAAAATTTAATCCCCCACAAAAATGAATTATTTCGCAGTATATAGATTAGTAGTGTTACCTGTCATGGTGAACTAAGGAGTTGAATATATCTCCAAACAGTCCAGGTTCATCTGGATTGAAATAACCACCATTAATCTGATCCATTATCTGTCGAATCTCATCATTGGAATCATAATAATCCTTGGCACAGTATCTGAAAGTTCACATAAAATACAACCATTAATGCAACCAGCCAGTTACATTCCACCCAACTGGAAATGAACTGCTTTGTAACCCAGATCCAGACGTGCATGTAACAGTGCTATACACAGAGTATGTTAGAAGCCTTCTCCTGTGTATCGGTGCTACACACAGAGTATGTTAGAAGTCTTCTCCTGTGTATCGGTGCTACACACAGAGTATGTTAGAAGACTTCTCGTGTGTATCGGTGCTACACACAGAGTATGTTAGAAGACTTCTCGCATGTATCGGTGCTACACACAGAGTATGTTAGAAGACTTCTCGTGTGTATCGGTGCTACACACAGAGTATGTTAGAAGTCTTCTCACGTGTATCGGTGCTACACACAGAGTATGTTAGAAGACTTCTCACATGTAACAGTGCTATACACAGAGTATGTTAGAAGCCTTCTCCTGTGTATCGGTGCTACACACAGAGTATGTTAGAAGACTTCTCGTGTGTATCGGTGCTACACACAGAGTATGTTAGAAGACTTCTCGCATGTATCGGTGCTACACACAGAGTATGTTAGAAGACTTCTCGTGTGTATCGGTGCTACACACAGAGTATGTTAGAAGTCTTCTCACGTGTATCGGTGCTACACACAGAGTATGTTAGAAGACTTCTCACATGTAACAGTGCTATACACAGAGTATGTTAGAAGTCTTCTCGCATGTATCAGTGCTACACACAGAGTATGTTAGAAGACTTCTCGTGTGTATCGGTGCTACACACAGAGTATGTTAGAAGTCTTCTCGTGTGTATCGGTGCTACACACAGAGTATGTTAGAAGTCTTCTCGCATGTATCGGTGCTACACACAGAGTATGTTAGAAGACTTCTCGTGTGTATCGGTGCTACACACAGAGTATGTTAGAAGACTTCTCGTGTGTATCGGTGCTACACACAGAGTATGTTAGAAGACTTCTCACATGTAACAGTGCTATACACAGAGTATGTAAGAAGTCTTCTCGCATGTAACAGTGCTACACACAGAGTATGCTAGAAGTCTTCTCGCATGTATCGGTGCTACACACAGAGTATGTTAGAAGTCTTCTCGCGTGTAACAGTGCTACACACAGAGTATGTTAGAAGATTTCTCGCGTGTATCAGTGCTACACACAGAGTATGTTAGAAGACTTCTCGTGTGTATCGGTGCTACACACAGAGTATGTTAGAAGACTTCTCGTGTGTATCGGTGCTACACACAGAGTATGTTAGAAGACTTCTCGTGTGTATCGCAGCTACACACAGAGTATGTTAGAAGTCTTCTCGCATGTATCGGTGCTATACACAGAGTATGTTAGAAGTCTTCTCGCGTGTATCAGTGCTACACACAGAGTATGTAAGAAGTCTTCTCGCGTGTATCGGTGCTACACACAGAGTATGTTAGAAGTCTTCTCGCGTGTAACAGTGCTACACACAGAGTATGTTAGAAGACTTCTCGTGTGTATCAGTGCCATACACAGAGTATGTTAGAAGACTTCTCGTGTGTATCAGTGCTACACACAGAGTATGTTAGAAGATTTCTCGTGTGTATCGGTGCTATACACAGAGTATGTTAGAAGATTTCTCGTGTGTATCGGTGCTATACACAGAGTATGTTAGAAGACTTCTCGCGTGTATCGGTGCTACACACAGAGTATGTTAGAAGACTTCTCGTGTGTATCAGTGCTACACACAGAGTATGTTAGAAGATTTCTCGTGTGTATCGGTGCTATACACAGAGTATGTTAGAAGACTTCTCGCGTGTATCGGTGCTATACACAGAGTATGTTAGAAGTCTTCTCACGTGTAACAGTGCTATACACAGAGTATGTTAGAAATCTTCTCCTGTGTATCGGTGCTATACACAGAGTATGTTAGAAGACTTCTCGTGTGTATCGGTGCTACACACAGAGTATGTTAGAAGACTTCTCGTGTGTATCGGTGCTATACACAGAGTATGTTAGAAGATTTCTCGTGTGTATCGGTGCCATACACAGAGTATGTTAGAAGTCTTCTCGTGTGTATCGGTGCTATACACAGAGTATGTTAGAAGATTTCTCGTGTGTATCGGTGCTATACACAGAGTATGTTAGAAGACTTCTCGTGTGTATCGGTGCCATACACAGAGTATGTTAGAAGTCTTCTCGCGCGTATCGGTGCTACACACAGAGTATGTTAGAAGTCTTCTCCCGTGTATCGGTGCTATACACAGAGTATGTTAGAAGTCTTCTCGCGCGTATCGGTGCTACACACAGAGTATGTTAGAAGTCTATTTGAAGCTAGAATATGGACACAAGATTCTTTGTATTAGACAATTGTCTCTTCCCTAAAAGTCAAAGATCATTTGCAATCTGGCAGAAAAAACTGAATGGAGTCACATTTACAAATGTCTCAGTCAAATGCAGACAAACAAACAACAACAATAACAGAACAGTAGGCCCCTACATTATTTATAAATTATGAATAAATTATTATGATTGTTTGTACCTAAATGCTACCCTATATCATTTACAAATTATGAAGGAAATATTATGATTGTCAGTATCTAAATGCTACCCTATATCATTTACAAATTATGAAGGAAATATTATGATTGTTTGTACCTAAATGCTACCCTATATCATTTACAAATTATGAAGGAAATATTATGATTGTTTGTACCTAAATGCTACCCTATATCATTTACAAATTATGAAGGAAATATTATGATTGTCAGTATCTAAATGCTACCCTATATCATTTACAAATTATGAAGGAAATATTATGATTGTTTGTATCTAAATGCTACCCTATATCATTTATTATGAAGGAAATATTATGATTGTATCTAAATCTTACCCTTTCTTCCCTAGTGCCTCTACTTCATCTACAGTCATTCCAAAGATGAAGATGTTCTCATCTCCCATTTCTTCTTTCATTTCCACATTAGCCCCATCTAATGTACCAATGGTGAGTGCTCCATTCAACTGAAACTTCATGTTACCAGTACCTGACGCCTGTAATACAATATAACATCTAATGTACCAATGGCGAGTGCTCCATTCCACTGGAACTTCATGTTACCAGTACCTGACGCCTGTAATACAATATAACATCTAATGTACCAATGGTGAGTGCTCCATTCAACTGGAACTTCATGTTACCAGTACCTGACGCCTGTAATACAATATAACATCTAATGTACCAATGGTGAGTGCTCCATTCAACTGGAACTTCATGTTACCAGTACCTGACGCCTGTAATACAATATAACATCTAATGTACCAATGGTGAGTGCTCCATTCAACTGGAACTTCATGTTACCAGTACCTGACGCCTGTAATACAATATAACATCTAATGTACCAATGGTGAGTGCTCCATTCAACTGGAACTTCATGTTACCAGTACAGGGCACCTGTAATACAATATAACATCTAATGTACCGATGGTGAGTGCTCCATTCAACTGGAACTTCATGTTCCCAGTACCTGAGGCCTGTAATACAATATAACATCTAATGTACCAATGGTGAGTGCTCCATTCCACTGGAACTTCATGTTACCAGTACCTGACGCCTGTAATACAATATAACATCTGATGTACCAATGGTGAGTGCTCCATTCAACTGGAACTTCATGTTACCAGTATCTGAGGCCTGTAATACAATATAACATCTAATGTACCGATGGTGAGTGCTCCATTCCACTGGAACTTCATGTTACCAGTATCTGACGCCTGTAATACAATATAACATCTAATGTACCAATGGTGAGTGCTCCATTCAACTGGAACTTCATGTTACCAGTACTGGACGCCTGTAATACAATATAACATCTAATGTACCAATGGTGAGTGCTCCATTCAACTGGAACTTCATGTTACCAGTACCTGACACCTGTAATACAATATAACATCTAATGTACCAATGGTGAGTGCTCCATTCAACTGGAACTTCATGTTACCAGTACTGGACGCCTGTAATACAATATAACATCTAATGTACCGATGGTGAGTGCTCCATTCCACTGGAACTTCATGTTACCAGTACTGGACGCCTGTAATACATTATAACATCTAATGTACCGATGGTGAGTGCTCCATTCAACTGGAACTTCATGTTACCAGTACAGGGCACCTGTAATACAATATAACATCTAATGTACCGATGGGGAGTGCTCCATTCAACTGGAACTTCATGTTACCAGTACCGGACGCCTGTAATACAATATAACATCTAATGTACCGATGGTGAGTGCTCCATTCAACTGGAACTTCATGTTACCAGTACCCGACGCCTGTAATACAATATAACATCTAATGTACCAATGGTGAGTGCTCTATTCAACTGGAACTTCATGTTACCAGTACCTGAGGCCTGTAATATAATATAACATCTAATGTACCAATGGTGAGTGCTCCATTCAACTGGAACTTCATGTTACCAGTACCTAACGCCTGTAATACAATATAACATCTAATGTACCAATGGTGAGTGCTCCATTCAACTGGAACTTCATGTTACCAGTACCCGACGCCTGTAATACAATATAACATCTAATGTACCAATGGTGAGTGCTCCATTCAACTGGAACTTCATGTTACCAGTACCCGACGCCTGTAATACAATATAACATCTAATGTACCGATGGTGAGTGCTCCATTCAACTGGAACTTCATGTTACCACTACAGGACACCTGTAATACAATATAACATCTAATGTACCAATGGGGAGTGCTCCATTCAACTGGAACTTCATGTTACCACTACAGGACACCTGTAATACAATATAACATTTAATGTACCAATGGTGAGTGCTCCATTCAACTGGAACTTCATGTTACCAGTACCTGACGCCTGTAATACAATATAACATCTAATGTACCAATGGTGAGTGCTCCATTCCACTGGAACTTCATGTTACCAGTACCCGACACCTGTAATACAATATAACATCTAATGTACCAATGGTGAGTGCTCCATTCAACTGGAACTTCATGTTACCAGTACCTGAGGCCTGTAATACAATAAAACATCTAATGTACCAATGGTGAGTGCTCCATTCCACTGGAACTTCATGTTACCAGTACAGGGCACCTGTAATACAATATAACATCTAATGTACCAATGGTGAGTGCTCCATTCCACTGGAACTTCATGTTACCAGTACAGGGCACCTGTAATACAATATAACATCTAATGTACCGATGGTGAGTGCTCCATTCCACTGGAACTTCATGTTACCAGTACAGGGCACCTGTAATACAATATAACATCTAATGTACCAATGGTGAGTGCTCCATTCAACTGGAACTTCATGTTACCAGTATCTGACGCCTGTAATACAATATAACATCTAATGTACCAATGGTGAGTGCTCCATTCAACTGGAACTTCATGTTACCAGTACCTGACGCCTGTAATACAATATAACATCTAATGTACCAATGGTGAGTGATCCATTCAACTGGAACTTCATGTTACCAGTACCTGACGCCTGTAATACAATATAACATCTAATGTACCAATGGTGAGTGCTCCATTCAACTGGAACTTCATGTTACCAGTACCTAACGCCTGTAATACAATATAACATCTAATGTACCAATGGTGAGTGCTCCATTCAACTGGAACTTCATGTTACCAGTACCTGACGCCTGTAATACAATATAACATCTAATGTACCAATGGTGAGTGCTCCATTCAACTGGAACTTCATGTTACCACTACAGGACACCTGTAATACAATATAACATCTAATGTATCAATGGCGAGTGCTCCATTCAACTGGAACTTCATGTTCCCAGTACCTGAGGCCTGTAATACAATATAACATCTAATGTACCAATGGTGAGTGCTCCATTCAACTGGAACTTCATGTTACCAGTACCTGACGCCTGTAATACAATATAACATCTAATGTACCAATGGTGAGTGATCCATTCAACTGGAACTTCATGTTACCAGTACCTGACGCCTGTAATACAATATAACATCTAATGTACCAATGGTGAGTGCTCCATTCAACTGGAACTTCATGTTACCAGTACCTAACGCCTGTAATACAATATAACATCTAATGTACCAATGGTGAGTGCTCCATTCAACTGGAACTTCATGTTACCAGTACCTGACGCCTGTAATACAATATAACATCTAATGTACCAATGGTGAGTGCTCCATTCAACTGGAACTTCATGTTACCACTACAGGACACCTGTAATACAATATAACATCTAATGTATCAATGGCGAGTGCTCCATTCAACTGGAACTTCATGTTACCAGTACCTGAGGCCTGTAATACAATATAACATCTAATGTACCAATGGTGAGTGCTCCATTCCACTGGAACTTCATGTTACCACTACAGGACGTCTGTATTACAATACAAGAGGGCCATGATGGCCCTATATCGCTCACCTGATTATAAATGAAGCCCTGCACAATTTAGACTAACAAAGGTAGAGCGTAAATATAGAAACTGGTGACCCCGGGGGCAGGGTCAATTTTGACCCAAGGGGCATAATTTGAACAATCTTGGTAGGGGACCACTAGATAATGCTACATACCAAATATCAAAGCTCTAGGCATTGTGTTTTAAGAGAAGAAGATTTTTATATGTCTTCCCTATATAAGTCTATTTAAAACTGGTGACCCCCGGGGCGGGGCCAATTTTGACCCCAGGGGCATAATTTGAACAATCTTGGTAAGGGACCACTAGATGATGCTACATACCAAATATCAAAGCTCTAGGGCATTGTAGTTTTAGAGAAGAAGATTTTTATATGTCTTCCCTATATAAGTCTATGTAAAACTGGTGACCCTGGGGCAGGGTCAATTTTGACCCCAGGGGCATAATTTGAACAATCTTGGTAGAGGACCACTAGATGATGCAACATACCAAATATCAAAGCTCTAGGCATTGTAGTTTTAGAGAAGAAGATTTATATACGTTTTCCCTATATAAGTCTATGTAAAACTGGTGACCCCCGGGGCAGGGTCAATTTTGACCCTAGGGGCATAATATGAACAATCTTGGTAGGGGACCACTAGATGATGCTACATACTAAATATCAAAGCTCTAGGCATGGTAGTTTTAGAGAAGAAGATTTTTATATGTTTTCCCTATATAAGTCTATGTAAAACGGTGACCCCCGGGGCGGGGCCAATTTTGACCCCAGGGGCATAATTTGAACAATCTTGGTAAGGGACCACTAGATGATGCTACATACAAAATATCAAAGCTCTAGGCATTGTAGTTTTAGAGAAGAAGATTTTTATATGTTTTCCCTATATAAGTCTATGTAAAACGGTGACCCCCGGGGCGGGGCCAATTTTGACCCCAGGGGCATAATTTGAACAATCTTGGTAGGGGACCACTAGATGATGCTACATACCAAATATCAAAGCTCTAGGTATTGCAGTTTTAGAGAAGAAGATTTTTATATGTTTTCCCTATATAAGTCTATGTAAAACGGTGACCCCCGGGGCGGGGCCAATTTTGACCCTAGGGCCATAATTTGAACAATTACTAAATCCCCCAATGCCACGTACATCTTGGCAAAATTTCATCAAAATTGGCCAAATGGTTTCAGAGGAGATGTCGTTTGAAAGTGTGGACGGACGGACGGACGCACCTATTGCGGGGCACTTGTGTGACGGTCTTGCTTGTGTGACAACATTTTTTACTTCTGTGGCCATTTAAAAAGTCTACGCACTGCACCATACTTACGCAACTGCAAGGTGCTTATGTGACAGTTTTGCTTGTGTGGCAAACTTTCTTACTTCTGCTGCATCACAATGTTCTGTAAGCGTAGTTGAATGTTACACTGTTTCTGAAGTATTTCAGTCATATCACAGATGTCAGTTTCTCAACAGACTTCCTTTTTGGCCCGAGTCGATAACCAGTTCACACTCTATACCTTTGTCAGTAACTTACAACTGCCCTTCATGAAACAGCAGTAGCAAAGACTGTAGAGATCTCAAGACCAAACCTCACAAAGGTTACTGTGGTATCAGAATTTTTCGCGCAGGTCTAATTTTCATGTATTTCGCACTCTGACCAGGCTACCTTGTAGCTTTTTGCGCAATTTAGCTCGTTCGAAAATAACTAATACCACGTAACACGAGCATGTAACAGGTGGGACTGAACATGTTTGACCATTGTGTTCAGGTCTGTACGTCGGCTTACAACAATTAACTATCCTATTAACCAGAAAGAAAACTTAAAATGAAATTTTAAACTGGTTTATTTCCATCTTTTTGGACCAAAACATGGTATATAACGCAAGGTCAGAATAAAATTCCCAGATTATCATTCCTGCCTGCCCTCTAAATTTTTATTTTCTGAAAATTAATTTTGACGAAATGTTCTGTTTTAATCAAGATGACAATAGAATGTCCGTTTAAGCCCTGAAATGTGATCTATACATACAAAATATGCATATAAACGATTTAGTAAGTAACACACAAAGTGTATCTAGACAATTTCAGTTTTGACGTAGTCTTTTGCTGACAATAAAAAAAATCCTCTACCAGTTTTTTTGAAAATTGAATGAGAATCTGGTAACTAATTTATAATAAAACACAGTTAAGTTCCACTTATGGATCTATATCAGTGATAATTTATAATGGCCTAACCAAATTCAATAATTAAACACAAACTCCTATGCAACAAGAGATATTTGTAAAATAAATATGCCCCATTGCAGCCCAATAGTCAGAAATTGTAAAGGTCACACCTTTGACCTACTGACCTCAAAATCAATAAGGGATATCTACTGTTGATGACCAACCTCCATGTAAAGTTTTAAGATGGTAGGGCCAAGCGTTATTGAATGAAAACAATTTAGTCTACCGACCGACAAACATGTGCAAAGCAATATAATATTGGTGTCTACAATTTGTCTCAGTTCAAGTTGTCAGCTTGGAGCCTAAAACTATGTCAAACATTTTCATTTCTTAGATGATATATATTCCAAGTTTCAAGGGTATTAGCAGAGAATCATTGAGAAGTTGTTTGTGACTCAAGTGAATTTTCGAAAGTACGGAAAAAACATTAAAATACATGTGATATGCCACAATGATGGCAAATTGAAAATAGGATAAACTAATTAACAACAGTGTATTCATCATGATGCCTAGTTGTGGAAGCAAAGCAAATAATGTTTACTTCTTAACAATTTACAAAGTTTATATGGACAATACAATTAACAATAAGAATTACTGTATGATAACTATACATTTATGTCAGAGAAAAATATGTTTAGATTCTCATCCTCGCCCACCCCAGTCATAAACTCCCGCCACAACACATTCATGATCAGAAATCAGCTTTAAGAGACAAATAATTGGAAATTTATTGAAGAACAAACATTTTTGCCATCAAATACATCTTAAAATCATTAGTAGTGTTGCTCTTTTTTCAATTCCAGGTCAAAGCATTGTTTTTTTTTTATATTCCTGGTCAAAGAAGGAGACAATTGCCAATTCGAAGTAGAATCTGCCCACCCATCAGATAATTTTCCGAATTTTGGATGAAAATCTAAAAAACATTTATCTCTTGCCTTATTATCTTCTATATATTTCCACTAAGCTACAGAATATATGGTGCGAGTCGTATAAAGGCCAACAATGTCTGCATATTATGTCATAGAGATATGACCTCATAAACACACATTGTTGTTTCTTTCACAAGACACTCCATATATTTATGCTCTGAGGCAACAGGCTTGAATGGATGTATAACCCAAAATTGAAGACAAACGTTTACAGGGCAATAAAAACCATGGAAAAACAAACAATTTGAAATTGGTGTTGCACACAAAAATCCCTGCACGATACAAAATCGGAATATGCATAAAAACTGATAAGGTTGCGACCAAACTGATATAAGTCCATAATGTCAAAAAAATTATCATGGCAAAATGCTAAGGCTTGGCTAGCCTCAAAATCGAGGAAAAAAAAAATGAAAGCAACAGGAAATTCTAAATCTGCCATACCTAAAGAGTATTCAAAGACCTAAAAAAAGAAACAAAATCATGAATTATGTATTTGTAACCAATCTACTTTTGTTCATGTTTATGAGACTGCATTCACAACATGTATAAGAAGGGAAACTCCTTTTTGAATAACGCTTTAAAATTTTGAGATGAACAATACTTGAATATGAAAAATCGAATACTAAGTTCGAAGAAAAAAAAAACATGTAAAAAGATGTTTTAATCAACCTGATTTAGGCTTAGTGATTTGTATTTGCCAAAAACTCTACTTTGAGATTCAAATTATTTTGTATTTTATGTTCGACTAGCTAATAAAATAGAGATGCATGGAAGAAAGTGGACGTTGTAGGGTGTGCCCCATTAAAATTGCCCCAAAACTCTCAGGAATTTCTGGGAATACTATAATTATGTGTACATGGATACAACATTGAAAGTATGGAAATGTATACTACTCAAAATTCGACATGGATACAACATTGAAAGTATGGAAATATATACTACTCAAAATTCGATAAGGATCAAGAAACCAATATTCCTGCCTGTTTAACAATGGCTATAGCATAACTTATGAAGACAATGTTGTGGAAATATTGAAATATCATCTATTCTGCTCCTAAATTTTGAAAATTCATGCATTGTATTTAGAATCCATTGCCGTTGTTTTCCAAGTAACTGATAAGCCAACAGGCTATGGCTTAAGTGGCAAGAGTAACATAGCAATGTTTAGTCTTGTTTTCTTTATCATATCATGCAGGACAAGTTTTGCTAACATACCAACCACATTCTGCTAACACAGGCACTTAAATGCAGCTCAAACATTAGGGTGAGGCTGGGCTTATCAGCACTTAGACATCAAATAATGAAGCAATTTTTATTCGTTGACAATATTGCACATGTAACAATAAGTTTTCAGAAAATTCCATCAGTTCATCTTGTTACATTTGCAAAATATCTGCAAGGGAACTTTGGTGATCTTTATCAAATTTTGAGTAGTATACAAGGTAATGAACCCTCACAAGTGGTCCATTTGTTTGAACAAGTCTAACTAATACTGGTAACAAATACGATAAGTTCAGTTCACTTGTGATTCATTGCAGAGATTTTTTTGACGACCAGGTGCCAAGTTCTCTTGTGCAACTCCCCGCCATTTCGGAAACTGTCCTGCATTGCCTTTAAGCAATCTGCCCTTCTTGGCACTATCTTTCTGTCTAAATGCTTACTGAAGTACTTCTTCAATTCTTCATGCTCTTGTTCTGACCATCTTTGTCTCTTTTTTTCCTTTCTTTTATTTTCTTTCCCAGTCATTTCCTTCTTCTCCTGCAAATCAAGTACATCCTCTTCCATATCACTTCCATCCATACATGTATCAACACCTTCATTGAACTGGAAGACATCTTCAGGCTCTTCAGCTGTTGATTCTGCTGGCTCAGAAACACTTTTTCCTGAAAGGCCCTTATCTTGTAAAATATCAATGAATTGGATATCTTTGAGGCTCTTGCCAACAAATTTTGACTGAATGTTAAGATCTTGCATCATCAAGACCTTACCGAGAGTGACTCTTTCGATAAACGGTACCATCGAGCGGTAGTGCGTCAAGTGAACTTTTGTTGTGTGGCCCAGATGTCTACATATCTGTTGCATCTCTGAATCTGTAAGATTCATAACCTAGAAAAGGAATAACACAAGATTACTTTTAGTTGAAACCTAGGATCATTCTTGCAGTTTCTTTGGAAACTGGTCAATGGTTAATGAAGAAATGTTCAAAGTTTCCCTACATATTCCTACGTAAAAGTAACAGTTGCAAAGGCAACCCGAGTTCTCGACAGAATGGATTTCTTTGAACAACTTTTGAAGAGCTTATGATTCCTGCAAGGTGTCAATGAGACCACTTAGTCCCTGATCTCCCGAAGCATCAAATAGAGATTTTGCTCAAATCAGAGTCTGAGTTCAGTCTCCTATGGAAATTAACTCAAAGGCACATGACAATATTTGAAATGAGATTTTTCTCAAACTGAGACGCTTCGGGAGATCGGGGCGTCAATGGTTAATGAGAATTTGTTTATAATAAGACAAACAGACAGAAACAAGCTTATCACTATAAGCCACTGTGGCATAAACACCTCCTTTTGGGGTATAATAAACATCATTTTTATAATTTTATACTTCTAATATTTTACCTGAGCCATCGTGGCCATGTACTTTCTCAGATTTGTGCTAGTTATATCTTGTGGTCTATTAAGCCCAGATGCCTCGCAAACTTTCTTCAAGCTGTTATGTGCTCTTATTGGCATTCGGCCTGAAAAGAGTAAATTTATATACAATTTCTGAAGATCTCTGTCTGGCTCATTTTAACACAGGCATATGAATCCTGCACCAATAGGGTGGACTGAAATGCACAATAAACTGAGATGAAGCAGACTAATTTTTAAGCAATCATTTTGATTTTTACTATTGAGAAGTTCTATTCACAGATGACAAGCCACCTTGCGGATTCTGGAAATGTGACATTGTCCCAGTATTTTACCAGGCCTGACAAAAAATATATTTACAAAGGAAATGGAACAGTCTACAAAGTTTAAAACTGTCAATGTTGTCACAAACCCAACTTACTTGTCAAGGTAGCAAACAAGTATGAACTTGCATTAATCTTCAGTTTGCTCCTGACTTCTCTATCAGCAATAAAGTCCATAACCCGTTTACACTCCTGGGGTATGAGGACAGGCACAATGCTACTCATCTGTGTATGAGAATAGAAATTTTTCATTAAAAATGTATGCCTCATAACAACATAACAAAAATCTATGAATGTAACTACCATCCATGAACAGCTAGCACCGAATTGCGACGAAAAAGGTTTTGATGTTACAGGCCCCAAATACTAGGTCTGTCCAAAAAGTTCTGAGTACAAATCAAAGTAAAACCAATTAGACACAAATATCATTTTTTTACATTTGCTGCATAAAATGTTCGAAAAAAACATAAAACTTCAATTATGAAATGGGTTCCCTTCTAAAATTAAACATGCAAAACAAGTTTTATATAAATATCAATTTTCTTGTTACGGGTGTTAACAAAAAAGATTAACCAACATCCACTTGTCCCAAGTTTCAAAGACATATACATAGGACAATCTGTAATGTAAATTTAAAGAGTAACAACAGTAAAACACAAAAGCAGTTGATTTATTATTTACCTTTCCTCTTGTCTGTATGAGGTCATGCGTATCTAACAGATGTCTTTCTGTGTCAGAGATGTCCCCCATGAGACCTTCGTCTAGGTCAGCAACATCAAGCTTGCGGTTGTAGTGCTTGACTCTGTAAAAATTAAATAGAAGATTCATAACTGTCAAATCACAAATTTCAATTGCTATTGAAGTCAATGGAGTTCCTAAAAGGTGAAAGAATTTCAGTTAATTGGACATTAAAGATAGCCTGATAGACCTTTGATATTAAAAAATGGCCTGGGCCATTAGATATTCCCTGTCTATGGCCCAACAGGCTACAATAATTCCGAAGTGCGTAAAGTATTTAGTCAAAAACAATTCGGATCACAAAAGACATGGATAACATTGCCACAGAACATACAGACATGACTGCCACACAAGCGTTTTCAGTAGTTAGTATGGACAATTGTCACACAAGACATGGACAGCACTGCCACAGAAGATACGGACATGACTGCCACGCAAGCGTTTTCAGTAGTTAGTATGGACAATTGTCACACAAGACATGGACAGCACTGCCACAGAAGATACGGACATGACTGCCACGCAAGCCTTTTAAGTAGTTAGTATGGACAATTGTCACACAAGACATGGACAGCACTGCCACAGAGGTAACGGACATGACTGCCACGCAAGTCTTTTTAGTTGTTAGTATGGACAATTGTCACACAAGACATGGACAGCACTGCCACAGAAGATACGGACATGACTGCCACGCAAGCGTTTTCATTAGTTAGTATGGACACAAGAGGTAACAGTTCTGTTGCCATGGCAGCAATGATTCTGCTTGAAGTTGCTTAGGTAGTGGAATAGGCAAAATGGTACTGAGTCAAAATTGGTATTAAGCCAATCTGCTCATGAATGTATTTTAATCTTTATTAGTAGGGCAGATAACTCAGAAGTAACAGCACAACAAAATTTAGAAGTTTTTAACATAGAATTTTCAACCACGCAAGCCTTCTTTGCAAATTGCAAACAGTTTCAAACCAGCAATAATAGCGATTCATTTGAATGTATTCCTAGTCAGATTGTAAGTCAGTTTCAAACATACTAGTCAGTAAATTTCAACATATACTTTGGTTTAGCAATATTAAAACAAGTTTGAATAATAATTTCAAAATGTTATTTATGTAGATATTTGAATAAAATATTCGATATCTGAGGTGTGTATCCGAATCCGAGCCAAATTGTTGGCTACCTGAATCATTGCAGGCCTAGTACTCATACAATAAGATAATAATCTAAGATCTATCTTTTATCATTTTATACACAAACTTAATTCAGGGTTCCGACAAAAATTGTTATCCAAAATTACCCGACTTTCCGGACCAATTTCAAATTTCCCTGAACCGACAATGCACAACAAGAGCACCGTAAGGGGCAATACTCTTGCAAAATGCATCTTGGAGTTATGTGTCTTGCTTGACATGGTCAGGTATTAATGTTGAACAAGTGTTGCCAGTTTCAAAGCAAAAGCCCACATAGTGTATGAGAAAAGTGGACATACACAAAACTTAACCAAGGAATTAACAAAGTCCAAAAAGGGACAATAACTCTTGCAAAATGCAGATCAGAGTTATGGGTCTTGCTTGAAATGACCGGGTATTGATGGTAAACAAGTGTTGCAAATCTCCAGGGAATATTTTTGCCCCCCCATCAATGGCTGAAACTAAATTTGCGTGAGAATTTAATAGACTATGCGCTGATTACTTACATGGCACAATCTGTCTTGCAAAAGACCTCAACTTTTTGCCTGCTCACTTCTTCCCAACTCACAACTTTCACTGGCCAATATAGTTTCCTGGGCACACCAGGAACGCCACTCCAGTAGATGTTCATTCTGAAAAAAAATCATGTGATCAGTGTTTTAGCAGGCACGTTCTAGCGAGTTACATGACGTCCAATTCCAATCATTATCTTGGTACAATCCAAAACCCATTTACCTGATCGGTATTTTGAAAACCCGATTGAAACATTTTCAAGTTCGCTCGAACATTTTCGCTTATAATGTAAACAATTGCAATTTTGGTTTAAATAAATGCTGTTCATACTGAAACTCTGCGTATCCAGTGTCACATTACCGCCAATTTTCCCATTATTTTCGTCACAGAGAAACATTTTGCTCAATAACATTTAGTAAGCATGTCAATTGTCATAATGCCTATCAATAATCACTGAAATGGTCCTAAACAATTATTGTGCTTGTCATCTTGAGCAAGTATTCAAGACGTTTACATATCATCTCTAGCATGCTCATCAATCATAAACATGACAAAATTCATTTTATGACAATAAATTAAAAAAGTATTATTGTTGATCTATCCAAAATTACAGCAACCTTCGAAATTATGATCAGCTTTTGTGACCTTCATCCACTAATATATTTTGGAGATATTCTTTCGTATTACCTCTTGGCGAGTGCTAACTTTATAATAAACTACAATTAAGATGTGGGATTACAGCGATTTTTTCCCATGGATTGTGAATAGGTCCGGTACCATTAAAATTGTGAAAATAAGCGGTATTATTTTCCTTAAAATTGTGAATTGTTTAACATGCAATTGTGAAAAGTCAGGAATAGTGTATATACATCATGAACATATAAATAAAAGTCAAAATTAGTTCATTAACAATGTTTATTTATACAGTTTGGTTAGCAACATAAACCCTGTATCTGGTCGGACCTCAAATTATTTTTTTTAATTGTATTTCCCTTTTTCTCATATTTTTTAAGTTTTCAAGGATGGTAGCTCTCTGATTAAACAAATGTCTCAGAATGATAGGCATTTCACTTTTCCCTTGATAACTGTTTTCAGTTTCATGACTTGCTGTAGTCTACTAGAAATCTACTAGATCTAGTATCTATTACATTTTGGAGTTTTATCTCCATATTTAAGCATGTGCAACAAGGAGTACAGATGCACCCGACTTCGTGCCAAAAAACCAGGACTTCGGTGTTATTGTCCCTACTACTGAAGCTCAGCCAACTTAACTAGCTGGTTGCTGGGCTGGGAGTCAGTCACTACACTTCTTCCCCCTTTATTTATTGGATGGGACCTTATGTCAAGCCACTGTTGACACCCTCACCGAGCACCAAGGCATCATTCTCAGACCATTTACGGCAACTTAGTAAACATATAAGTGAAGCCTGCTGCAAGTCAGTCTCCACATGCATCCACCTGAAACTTATTAATAAGGTTCAGTGAAATTTGCCACCAAGCGAGGATCTTAATCATTGCTAATATAAATGTTATGAAAGTAGCATAAATATAATTGAGACTCTCATAAAGTTGATGCAATATTGCACAAAAAAAATTCAACACTCCTCCCCTGCCTATAACCACAGGGGATTGACACATATTTTTTTTTGGTTCAATATAGCCTTATATCAGTATATATAGTAAAGGGACACATCGACTGTGTGTTAGTGGTCTTTTATTTCAACGCAGTACACACACTTCAACAAATAATTCGTGGAAAACCTTTCGCAGTTCGATAGAAGGATGATTTATCTGCAAGTAGCACAAATCCGTTAGACTCTAGGGTCTAAAATGAGTCAGAAATACACAAAAATGTCACAAATTTACGCCACTTTTGTAAAAATGTCTGTTGGTCCGGCCACTAGAATACAACAACAACAGACCCATCCATGCCGTTATTACATTAATTTCACAGTGTCAACACAAAATTCTTACATCAAACGTTATCCTAAGAACATAGTTGTCCGTAACATCCAGAAACTCCGTAGTATTTTGCGTATAACCGGCACAATTCGATAAAGTTGTGTCAAAATTTCATAAAAAGCAGAAGCCTACAACCATGACACTATAATACGGAGTTGAATAATTAACACAATCTCATTGGCTGTCAAGTTTACGTGAAATTCCGCGAGATTGTTAGGAGAGCCTCGGTCTTCATCGCTGTATCGAAAACTGACAGCATGGCGCGCTTTGCGTAGCCTATGAATTCGGATCAACTTTCCGCTTTTCACATGGTAAATTGTGGCCACAACGTCACAATTGGTGATATTACCAAGATATGACAGACATCCTGAATATGGATTTGGAAAAATATTTTCAGATTTCAATTACCCGCTTGTCAATGTTTTGGTTTGAAATGGAAGGTCAAGGTCATTTTCACTTATTTCTTATTTCAGTGAAATAAAATAAATTTGCACTTTAATTGGAGTTTATAATTAAGTAATTGTTGTCATTGTTATGTACATGTATGTTTAATATATTTTTAAAAAAGTTTTTTACTTACCAGTGTACTCAGAGTAATTAATTTTCGACCAATCACAAAGCAGCTTTGAAGTCAGTGCATTCCCGATCAAAATGGTCGAAGCCGAGTATATCGCTGGGATACCGTGGAATATTTCTTGAAATTGTGTCGGTTATACGCAAAATACTACGGAGTTTCTGGATGTTACGGACAACTATGTTCTTAGGATAACGTTTGATGTAAGAATTTTGTGTTGACACTGTGAAATTAATGTAATAACGGCATGGATGGGTCTGTTGTTGTTGTATTCTAGTGGCCGGACCAACAGACATTTTTACAAAAGTGGCGTAATTTTGTGACATTTTTGTGTATTTCTGACTCATTTTAGACCCTAGAGTCTAACGGATTTGTGCTACTTGCAGATAAATCATCCTTCTATCGAACTGCGAAAGGTTTTCCACGAATTATTTGTTGAAGTGTGTGTACTGCGTTGAAATAAAAGACCACTAACACACAGTCGATGTGTCCCTTTACTATATATACTGATATAAGGCTATATTGAACCAAAAAAAATTATGTGTCAATCCCCTGTGGCCTATAACCATGGTGGGTGGGGGGTGGTGATTTTAATTCTAGCAATATATGCCATATTATCATATATTAATCACAGTGAAGCTAAATTTTGGTGTTAATTGATATAATTAAGTAAGATAAATCATTCAAGAGTTGATCAATTGCTTTTTAAAGACGATTTTTCACCAGACGATCTTTGATCGTGGCAAAAAAAGGCAGGTGCCCGCCAATGTTTATTTCCTTAAATTTCATTTAATTACGACTTGTAACATATTTTTTGTGAGTTTTATCCATTTTAAACAAGAAATTCAACTGATTTGAGCCAAAAAAGTGTCCATTGACGATCTTTTTTATCGGTGAATTAAAACAAAACATACTCAAATCCCCGTCGGTTCAACGGTCTGACATTCAGTCAAATTTCGCTGGACAAAGGTGATACCGATGGTTTTCGTGATACATGTAATAATAATCATCATCAATAAATCAGTAATCATCAAAAATCAAAGGAGCTTACATTAGTAGAGCACAAAAAAGTAACCATGATTCTTTAGGAAATCACAACAACAGCCTTCAATTTCTTTGTTTCGAAAATAAATCAAGTACCCGTTATCAAAACGTCTATAGTCTAGATTTCTGCCTCTATATCTTGCCAAAATATATGCAAGAACACGAGTATCGACAACAAAAATGCTCATTTTCAGTTTTTGTCGGCTGTAAATCCAATATGGCGGAAAAAATACCCGCCATTTCCAATGTCAGTTTATAAACTTTATATTGTCACACAAGTCGAATCATCGGGATTTTTTTAATAAAATGCTAACACAATGCATATAAATCTAAAAGAAAGTGGTTTTTAAGAACAAGAAAATACTTACTTGTGATAAAATAAATTTTTAATCACCTGTGATAGTAAAATCGTTGAAGAAGTTTTTTACGCGTGACGTCACAACAGACTGGTTCAAAGTACGATCAATATTCGTGAGCGCTTGCTACTTGCTCTGTATGGACAAAGCAAGCGTCTAACGACGCGGATTTCGGTGAAACGTACACCATTCTGCTTCTGCTTTGTAAGAAAAAACACGGTCTTGTCCAAACAACATGGAACCCAAACGTGTCCATGGCGGGCAGATGTGCAAATATGCCTTCTGCTGCAGTTTGGATGGACGCACGAAATAGTCACAGAAGTAATTCTGAGTCTTTTTGGACACATTTTCTTCTGCGACTGTCACACAAGGCAGCAATTGCAGCACAAGTACCCCTTTTTCCCCGTTTTTCGCAGCACAAGTAGCTCCCTGTCGACGCGGACGGACATACAGACGGACGGACGGACGACGGACGGTGAGTGATCACAATAACTCACCTTGAGCACTTTGTGCTCAGGTGAGCTAATCAGTGGTGAACAAACAAAGGTGAGGATGAATTTAACACACCACGATACTGCATGATCCAGGATGAATGTATTGGATATTTCCTGTGGTCATGTGGGTTCAAGTCAAGTGTTTGTCCGCATAAAAATATTTGCATATACCTGTATATAGCTGAGTACTTTGCAATGGTATATACCTGACTGTTTGATTTCCAATCTCACTATAGGATTAAATTATTTAAGGTATCCACTTGGGGAATAGAAGGTTGAATCTGCACTCTACTATAGATGGTATAGCTAACTAAACCATGGTTACTATGAGTCTGTTGCCAAACCAAGGTGCTACTGAGTACTTTTAGGCAGCACTTAACTACTGCTATGCAACAACATGCTACCAGCGAGCACACCAGAGCACACCAGCAAGCACCAATATCATATTGTTTCTCAATACTTTGCTAGGTGAGCGTTACCCAGCGTAAGGGACCACTTCAGTAGTGTTTTGCTGCCTAACGGTCTGCAAGTCGAGAGACTAGGATTTGTCCGCTATGAAGCACTTTTTTTAAGCAAGTTGTTCCCTAGCAATCGAGCACCTTGCTTTGGGAACAGCTTCCATGTATATACCAGCATAAACATTCAAGAAGACTAACCGTATACCAAAAAGCGTGATACTATACTAGCGTGTAATGACGTTACCTCAGTACCAGCAGTAGAGATCTGTTCACTGAGATCAGCGGCGGGGATAATCTTCTCAGCTAGAGATACACGATAGTTCTCCAAATATACCACCTTCAGTTTGTCTCCAATGATTGGATCATTGTTCACCACGTTAGCGATGGTATTCACCAGCTTGATGATCAATTTGGCCATGTGGTATCCTGGTGCAGCCTGTCCAAATACAAAATAAATAGAGGATCTTACATGAGTGTCTTTTCATATTGAATTTATTAAACGAGTTGGATAAAAGTGATAAGATACAAAGCTCTGCTGAGTATTTTTAACTTTTATCCAAGGAGTTTGATAACATCTATATGGAAAGACACGAATATAAGATTCTTTTTATCACATAAATAAAATTAGCTCTGTTAATGTGCTAAGAGTAGACAGTCTTCCCATTTAGAAGAGAATAAAGTAAGTGAGTAATGCGGTTAAAAATAAATGAGCAAATAAACATGAAGCAAAACTGTTTTTCAATTACCTTTACATTGTTGCCTAATTATTGGAGCGAGACGGATATATTTGAATCCTAATCACTTCACAGACCTGGGTTTTTTCTATGTATCCTGACTATCTATGTATATTTTTGATAGCGCCTATGAATACATAACAAGAGGGCCTGAAAGGCCCTAGGGCGCTCACCTGTTGCACATTGGTCTAGGTATCAGTACAACCTACATTCTGACCATATTTCATGAAGATTGAATCAAAACAGTGACCCCTGGAGTGAACACAATGTTTTTCTAAGATTTTACCTAGTGACCTAGTGTTTGACCCCACATGACCCAGTTTCAAAATTTGCCTAGATTTTATAAAGAACAACATTCTGACCAAGTTTCATGATGATTGGATCAAAACGGCGACCTCTGGAGTGAACACAAGGTTTTTCTTAGATTCGGTCTAGTGACCTAGATTTTGACCCCACATGACCCAGCTTCAAACTTGGTCTAGATTCCATAGAGAACAACATTCTGACTAAGTTTCATGAAGATAAGATCAAAATTGTGACCTATGGTGTGAACACTAGGTTTTTCTAAGATTTGACCTAGTGACCTAGTTTGTGACCCCACAAGACCCAGTTTTAATCTTGGCCTAGATTCCATAGAGAACAACATTCTGACCAAGTTTCATGAAGATTGGATCAAAATTGTGACCTCTAGTGTGAACACTAGGTTTTTCTATGATTTGACCTAGTTACCTAGCTTTTGACCCCACATGACCAAGTTTCAAACTTGGCCTAGATTTCATAGAGAACAACATTCTGGTCAAGTGTCAGGATGATTGGATCAAAACCACGACCTCTGGAGTGAACACAAGGTTTTTCTAAGATTTGACCTAGTGACCTAGTTTTTGACCCGGCATGACCCAGTTTCGAACTTGGCCTAGATATCGTGCAGAACAACATTCTGACTAAGTTTCATGAAGATTGGGTGAAATTGGTGACCTCTAGAATGTACACAAGGTTTTTATAAGATTTGACCTAGTGACCTAGTTTTTGACCCAACATGACCTAGTTTCGAACTTGTCCTAGATTTCATGGAGAACAACATTCTGACTAAGTTTCATGAAGATTGGAACAAGTTGGTGACATCTAGAGTGTACACAATATTTGTCTTAGATTTCACCAAGTGACCTAGATTTTGACCCCACATGACCCAGTTTCGAACTTGGCCTAGATTTCATAGAGTACAACATTCTGATCAAGTTTCATGAAGATTGGATCAAAACTGTTGCCTCTAGAGTGTACACAAGCCAATTGTTGACGGACGGCGGACGACGACGACGGATGCCCCCACGATCGCTAGCTTAGGTGGTCATTCCATTGTTTAAGATCAAAGGAACGACCTCTTAAAGGACAAAAGAATTAAGTGGTCACGGAATGAATTGAATAGATTTCTATTGTGTTAGGCCACACCTCCGACCACCTTAGGTAGCTTTCGTGTGTGCGGACGGACGGACAGACGGACGACGGATGAAGAGTGATCACAAAAGCTCACCTTGTCACTATGTGACAGGTGAGCTAAAAATAGTGATTAGCCGCCTCATTTGCATAGTTATTATATCACTGAGTAGTGTAATATCGTTTTTATTAAATGGGCTTCATTAAACCTTCGTAATGTGGTTTATGTGATAAACATAGATACAGTTATAAACTTATATACAAACACCATAGGAAACTTCTTATAGAGTTTTATAGATATATTTCAAACAGGAGATGATTATAAAGCATGTATGCCCCTATGGGAGACAGCCCAACAGTCAAATATGGTAAAAGTCACAGTGACCTTGGCTTAAGACCTACTGACCTCAAAACCAATAAGGCCATCTACTGTTGCCAGCCAATCTCCCTGTAAAGAAGATCCTAGGGCAAACTGAATTATTGAACAAAATAATTGATCTACCAACCGACTGACCAACTGACCAACATGTGCAAAGCAATATACCTCTCATCAATGAGCTGTTTTAAAGGAGTAGTCCCATAAATGTATTGCTGACACACGGACGCAGTCGGTGATACACGGACGCACAGACGGTGATACACGGACGCACAGACGGTGATACACGGACGCACAGACGGTGATACACGGACGCACAGACGGTGATACACGGACGCACAGACGGTGATACACGGACGCACAGACGGTGATACACGGACGCACAGACGGTGATACACGGACGCACAGACGGTGATACACGGACGCACAGACGGTGATACACGGACGCACAGACGGTGATACACGGACGCACAGACGGTGATACACGGACGCACAGACGGTGATACACGGACGCACAGACGGTGATACACGGACGCACAAACAAAGGATGACAGAAGAGCTCAAAATCTGTGTACATCAATCTCCTCCTTCAATATAAAAGGTATGATTTCAATAATTGAGTAGATGTGTCCAAACCTTTCCTCCAATCATGATAGTCCTGGGTACGAATGTCTTGTTGGGATCTTTCTTGATACGGTTGTACAAGTTAATGATGTGCATACAGTTGAGAAGTTGTCTCTTGTATTCATGGATTCTCTTCACTTGTATATCAAACATAGATGCTGGATTCACATCAATGTTATATTCCTGTTTGATGTACTCAGTCAACTTCATCTTGTTTTCCTACAAACCATACAAACAAACATGAAGCTCTAGATGTGCATAGTATGCTGTATGCTGAAGAGGTTCAATGGTAATAGACAGTATAAACTCCCTCAAAACTGGACTCTTGAAAAAGTAGAATCCTCATAAAATCAGAGTTGACTTAGGTCCCAAAATTTCTACTTACGAAGTCAACTTAAAGGGACTCTGGACCGCATTTTGAGACTGCTGAAAACACATTCAACTACAGCCTCTTTCAGAATTCTGTACAAATATCAAATATTACAATCAGGGGGTCCTAATGATTATATTTAAAGTTGCCCAAGACATGTTTATATTTATATTGATACATGATCTCTCACCTGTTTTACTTTGATCAATGTCCTCAGGAAGTTCTCGTTACTATCAAACTGTTTGAGTGCAGTCAGCTTGTACAAATCTGTCACCCATTCTTCACCAATTTTCTATAAACAACAAACACATCATGTAACACAGATATTCATCTAAGTGGACACAGATATTCATTTAAGTGGATGGACAAACAACAACAACAACATTTATTCAGCTCTTAAGCCATACTTTGGCTTCTAGCCTACAAATAGAAACAAAAGTAAAGCTGATTTAATTGTGGCTCTCACACATAAAGGATTTGTTTCATTAGCAATCTAATATATACTTTTATCCAAAATAAATTCATTCAAATGTTAAATGTATGTAGTTCCACAGAAAAACTTTGCATCACAAATTCATAATGATTTCCAGCACCTGTTGCCAGATATATTATACAATGTTTCATCATCACACTTATTTTGTATCATAATAGATGAGTTAATGACTCCGATTAATACTAATCAACTAATTTGTTGTAAAACATGCTGTAACATGATACAATATACAGTAAGACATGCTGTCATGTGATACAATATACAGTAAGACATGCTGTCACGTGATACAATATACAGTAAGACATGCTGTCACGTGATACTATATACAGTAAGACATGCTGTCACGTGATACAATATACAGTAAGACATGCTGTCACGTGATACAATATACAGTAAGACATGCCGTCACGTGATACAATATACAGTAAGACATGCTGTCACGTGATACAATATACAGTAAGACATGCTGTCACGTGACACAATATACAGTAAGACATGCTGTCACGTGACACAATATACAGTAAGACATTCTGTCACCTGTCAGAATATACAGTAAGACATGCTGACATGCTGTCATGTGATACAATATACAGTAAGACATGCTGTCACGTGATACAATATACAGTAAGACATGCTGTCACGTGATACAATATACAGTAAGACATGCTGTCACGTGATACAATATACAGTAAGGCATGCAGTCACGTTATACAATATACAGTAAGACATGCTGTCACGTGATACAATATACAGTAAGACATGCTGTCACGTGATACAATATACAGTAAGACATGCTGTCATGTGATACAATATACAGTAAGACATGCTGTCACGTGATACAATATACAGTAAGACATGCTGTCACGTGATACAATATACAGTAAGACATGCTGTCAGGTGATACAATATACAGTAAGACATGCTGTGACATGTCACAATATACAGAGGATTTAATACAAATCTCAAATATTACATGTCAATATTTTAAAAATTCACAAATGTAACAAAATATGTTTTCTGCCAAGAAACATCTCAAAAAAATAAATACTTCAAATTGTACATGTCTGCTATATCTCACCTCGGCAATCACATCAGACAATCCAGGGTTACAGAGGAGAAGCCAACGCCTTGGTGTTATACCATTAGTCTTGTTTTGGAATCGATCCGGGAACATCTCGAAGAAATCACGGAACCTACAAACAGTAATATAAGTAACACAAGATTGGTAGACTAATACATGACAGTGAAATTTATAGTAATCAATATTGATGATGTATCAGAAAATTCCAGGGCTTCTTTCCCTTCTATAGCAGGGCCGTTCACAGGCCCCTTTCCCTCTGGAAAGTACTTTAAAATCATGCAATTTTCCTCTTAAGTTTAATTAACAATGAGTTTTTGCTTCCCTTTTGCAAAAATTATCTGTTATTTTTCCCAAATTTAAAGAAAAGGCCCTTCCCCTGTCTTTGAAAAAAAAGCACTGAGCTCCAATGTTTTAAATGCTCAAATTTTATCACAATGAGAGATTTGTGTACCTTAACGTGTAGATGTTTTACAGGACGCTATGAACATATATAAGTAATACAATCCTATTAATCTGTATAAACACTTGCATACCTCAGTCAATCAATGCTCCCCATACAATATCACTGCAATATAGTACAAGTAAAGACCGGAGTTATAAGTCATACTTACGTGTCTTTCTTCAGGATAGCAGAGTGGATGGCAGCGACACCATTGATAGCATGAGCACCAACAATAGCGAGATGAGCCATGTTAATCTTCTTCTCACCGTAGTCTTCTACAATAGACATTCTTCTCAATCTGTCCATATCTCCCGGGAACTTCTTCTTCACTTCCTGTAATACATCATCACATACACACTGAGAGCATCACCAACACATCTACTGTAATGTCATGCATGCTTGAGATCATCAAGTACAGTTCAGAGAAAGAACTACAACTCATTAGGACCTCGGCTAAAAAGGTTACCTTTAAGTGTCTAGGAAAAGATAGGACTAAAGGACAAGGTTCACTAACTAGTAAAAATGGCCCAGAAATAATGAAAAACGAAAATTGGAATAAAACGATTATTTGTTTTCTATATCTAATAAATAACATTTGACCTTCATGAAAATGTAATTTGTCTACAGAAAACCCGTTTTAAAGTGAGTAAATTAACATTTTAAGACCCCCAGTTTGCCGAAATTTGACAAAATTCGTCTTTTTCCTGAGGTATTTGATCATTTTTTAATATGAGCGCACACGAGTCCCACCTTCAAACTTGTTAGATTGATGACAAATTTCATTTAGATTCGTGACATTACTGTTATTTTTTGGGACAAACGTGCGCTCATAGTTTAAAGTTAAAAAATATGTACACCGTAACGCGACATTTCCGCCCCTGTAAGCAAAATGACGTCATTGTGACGTCAGAGACGGGCAACGTTTTCTCGCGCTATGAAAACTTCTTAATTGACTGGAGCGTGAGTAGTATCGCAGTTTCTTTATACATGTATAACCCGTTCTTCGTCTTGTATTATGCGATTAACTATTATTAACTTTCGTAGAACTATTGTCCTAGAACAAAGATCTGCATATTTCGGAAAAAGTCATATATTAATTAGAGATGACATGGTCGCGGTAATTAAATAAAAAATAGCATAAATAAATCACATGCATGTATTAACATCAAAACACCTACCGGGTAATTTCCCGAAAATCGTTGAATCTTGAAATTTAGGGTTATCGGATCGATCATGGGCATATTGTTCTAAAGATGTAGACGCAAACATTTTAAAATGCCGACAAACGAGTTCACGGGACCCGCAGAACTCTTGAAATTCGTTTCACCAAAAGCCATGAAACTACAAGTTGGAGACCTATTTGGTAAACATCTAAAGACGGTAGGCGGGACTATGCTACTGTGAACAAATTAGCTCTCGCGAGGTGCCATGTTTACATACACATGAATCGAGCGCGAGCAACGAATCGACCTTGAATTCTGACTGCTGATTGTGTATATTAACGCATTAGGAAAACACTTCTTTAATCTGTGGTTAAGAAGATATTTTGATTGGATTATGAGGGTTGGTCAGTGCTGTTTATAAATTCAATTCTTGATTGATAATTACCAACTAGATATTCAAAATCACCGCGGACATGAATAGAATCTGATCTAGTTACGATTACGAAGAAGAATTTAAAATGTGCATCTCCAGCTTCGTTACACGTGACATCAATCGTGTTAACAAATCGGGTCGGTCGTTTTAATTGAACAATTGCGTTGTGTAAGACACATTTTTTTAATTCACAAATAATACTACTGTTACATTAAATTAAATGTAACATGTTTTCGCGATATCAATTTGACGTGGACATAATAAATGCTCCATGTAAAATCATTTAATTTCGTTGGGACGAAAGTTCGTGGTTTTGGTAAAAAAGACAATTTCGTTGGCACTTGAATTCGTGGATTTTGCATTTCGGGTAACAAAACAAGGGCCAAAATCAATGTTCTTTGGGATTAAAATTCGTGGTTGAAGTGAACCACGAAATCCACGAAATTTAATTCCCCACGAAAATTAATGATTTTACAGTATTGTCTCATCCAATATAAAATCTATATAGGCCTAGTATTGACTCGAATTAACAATCATACTTTAACAGCACGGTACCAACATATTTATAATGAGAAATGTTCATGTTGCTCTGGAAACAACTAGAACAACATCATGTGTGTTACATCCAGGCCTGCTAGAAAGCATTTGGTCTCAGAATTGATCAGATTTCAGTAGCTTATGTTCCAGAAAGCAAAGTTTTCTAGAGGGTAGCTAACCTCCCTCCTCACTCTAGCTGAAGGGGTATACACTCTCTCCACAGCTCCCATATGTCGCTTATAAATTTAGATACTTCATTCCTTATGAATTTACAAAATGTATCCACTGGCTCCAACTTTAAAACCTGTTGAGAAACCCGAGTCATTCGAAGCTGTGTTTGTACTTCAGTCTTATCATAAGATAGTAACGTTGATTCGAAGATACCTGTAAAACCGCAAAAATGTTCCATTTCTGAATAGGCAACTGTAGGCATTGGACCAGTCACTCAGTCAGCGCTCTTACCTTGTGTCCTAAAATACGCTTATTTCTGGCATGGGTGTTTGTAGCATGGTATCAGTGTATTGGCGAATACATTTATTATGCCCCTATATAAAATAATCTTTGAGACAATGTGCTGGTAATTGCATCATTTAATCATTTTTTTGCTTTGAACATACTAGATGTATGTTTTTGACATATAATATCAGCCATCTAAAATGCGGAAGCATGTGTTGTGAGATGTTAGTTTTCTGTCTAATAGAACTAGGAAACTTTTCTAAGTATACATTTTCATTTTTGATAATTATACTTAATAACGCTTTCAAGTTTCGTGTACACATAAATTATACACATTGATCCGTATAATCCGACTTTTTGTTTTAGTGAAACCATCCATCTTTCCAGATATTGGTGTGCACGTGCATATCGTGCTTTTTGCCATTTGTATCAAATAACAAGTGTTTAAATGTCGTAATTTCGCAATCAAACAGAAGTGAGTTGATTTGGAAATTCAAAAGCCACCTTGTGCACCGGGACACTGCGTAAATGTAGCATACATTTACGCATATATATCTACCTTACGCAAACTCGTAAGTGTGTTTTACTAAACGATCGCAAGTACTTGCATACATTTACGCAATAATATTGAAGATTAAACGTAACTCGGGACACAATATATCCAATATAACAAATATAACGGGTACCACAATGAATAAATATACGTTAAGATTTGATGATTAATCACGGCCTAAAACAACAGGTGACGGTTCAAAACAATAAATGACGGTCCGACAGTCAAAAATCATCAGAGCGTGTTAAAAACTCTTCACTTACAATCATATTTGCCATTTAGGGTTGCCCAGCCTCAAGGCGCAGAAAATTAAAACTTACGACATAATGTGAACTAATATATCTTTGTAAAACGCATTTACGCAAATATTATCGACGTACGGAATATTTTAGGAAATCTTAGATTTACGCTAGCGTAAATGCTTTGATAAAACAGTGCCCAGGTGACTATAAAAAGATGGACGCAGGATGTTTGGATTAAGTGCAGTCGTGTAGTGTTATTTTTATATATTACAGAAAACATCCTAGTTTACTTCAAATATGTCCAACCACACAAACACACTGCCCTCATAGGGAAAAATGTCTTAACGTTTAAGCCCTTTCACGTCGAATCTTGACGTTTGACCCAATCAAACACCTTTAGAATAAACTTGGTTGTTGGTTTGGAAGATCCCTGAACCGCCGCGTATAGAGCCCGAACACGAAAACGCTCCATAACTATGGAAGTCGAACACCAAGAATTTTCATACAATTATCCAATCCTGTGTGTTTAATAGTGACTGGGAAATGATCAGTAAATTTGAATTATTTGCCAAAATTATAAGCCTCAATTAGTGTACTTTGTGAAATTATCTGAAAATAAAAATATTTATGTTGCCATAGCAACCACAAATTGTGTGTGTTTAACAAACTTTAATGATTTCATAAGCCTATTAAACTCCTCTATCGGCATACCAAGTTTCATAGGTCTAGCTTAAGAATTGCTCTCATTATTGCACAATGTGTAAAACCTCCTTTTCCGCACTGTTTTGGTTTCCATAGCAACCCTTTCTTTGTGCAAAGTCTAAAGATACGGAGACATGCATATTGGCTTTATTGCACCATATGCATGAACTAAGTTTTATAATCCAGATTTGCCATTTGTTCGAGTTATCGCATGATTCCAGTTTTTTGTTGCTTTTTTGTACCTATTTTGTTGCCATAGCGACAATTCCTCAGCCTAAACTGGATAATTGATCAAAATTCATAATGTTCATTTTGTCCTTAAACTATATGCAACATTTTATGTGACTGGACTGAGTCCTTTTTCCTTTATTACCTTTTTTGTTTTGCCATATTTGTAAACAGAATGAAGGGCAAACTAGTGTTGCCATGGCAACACAAGAATATTGTTTTGATAAAAAGTATCATTTTTGGTCATGTTATACTGTAACTTGTTATTTGCGAAAGTATTATTAATTTCTGTAACTGGGCCATTTTTACTAGTTAGTGAACCTTGTCCTTTGGATATCACAATTACGGTAAGCTCTTGAATGAACCTTGCTCTACAGTAAAATATTAAACACTACTAAGTTATTTCTTATGTAAAAAAAGTTTAATTTTACTGTAGTTCTGTAATTTCTCAGTCGGCAAATAAAAAGTATGCACCTCAAGGAAGAGAAAGTTGATGTAGTAGATGATCTGTAAATGTCTAGGTAGGAGACGTTCTAACAACGATGTAGGCCATCTCTCCAACGCTTCAGGTAGTACAGTATGATTGGTGTATGCACAAGTCTTCACTGTCAACTCCCATGCTTTATCCCAACTTAATCCCTCAATATCAACAAATATACGCATCAACTCAGGTATAGCAAGGGACGGATGCGTGTCATTCAGCTGGATAGCAACCTATAGAAAAATATAATACATGATAGAGAAACATTTTGTTTTGTTGGGGTTAATGCCAATTTACAAAATTTCATTGCAACTGTTTGACCTACTACACTAACCAGGCATGCCTTTATGACTTTCATGATGAAACAATTTTGGATGTTTAAGTTTATTTTATCAAGTTATAACACTGTTTTCCTCCATCCAAAGAGTTCTAACCATAATGATTAAATGTACAGCAGCTCTGGGTTATACAACCATAAACGTTTTAATGTTGATATTTAATGAATAACCATTCACTGACTGTGGGAACACTGTTATACCAGACTTCATCAGCCAATCATATACTGTAAACCAATTTACTTTAGCAAATACTAACTTTCGCATTTTGCCAATCATTGGCTTATTCGGGACTACACATTTTCACGGTTGTAAGTCTCCCATAATGTCCATATAAATTAAGGATGGCAATGAATACCAAAATTGGTATCCGGATATCCGGAACGGTATCCGAATGGATATCCGGATATCCGTATCAAATTGAATGTTGTTAAAATCGTGTTGGAATAAAGCTAATGCTTTGCGACAATGTAACATAATTTCGCGACCACCATCGTCTTTGTGTACCAGACAGACTTACATTAAATGCCTCAATGCGGATATTCTGCTATTGTTACATCCATACCTACGAGTCCAAATATCTAATCTGACCTCTAAGCTTTAATCTTAAGAAACCTGTTAGTTGTTAACATTTTGGGTTTACCGTGAGTGTGACTGTTTGATATGAGGGTACGTAACTCCATCTGAATTATTTCTACTTTCGTTTTGACAAGCTGCTACACAGTGATCTCCCTTGACGATATACACGTGGAACTTATTGGGTTCCTGATGCATTTTTTTATGTTCGTCCTGAGGTTGGAAGTTCCTCCATAATAGGCAAGTGTTATCTCACACAAATTACATTTAGCTGACTTACGATCATCCGCTCGTGTAAAGTATTTCCAAATATTAGACTACAGACTCGGAGGTGTGACTGCATATACTAATATTGTATAAGTATCTTGTTTTAAGCAGAAAGTTAATAAATAACTGATAACATAATTGTGCATTTTTAGTTTTTATTTCCAATCATAACCAATCGATAGTCTTGATACACTTTGAGTAATATTTAATTAGAAATGGGCGTTGCAGGGTCAAAGCCAATGATAAACGTCGACGCATATTAATTTTAATTGTAAGTTATTTGCCGACAGTTACGTTCAGATTAACCAAAACTTCAAAGCTTAGCTTGATTTTAATTGCCTGCCGATGAGAAAAGAATGGTTGTAACATACGGCTACATAAGACAAATACCAAATTCGTAACCCCTTTAATCACTATTAGCACCTTTCGTGGACCCGCGCAATTAATCGAAACTGGTCTTATTTAATTTCTAATTGAGTAGACAACTTGTTTAAATCGGGGTAATTACTAACAAACACCTATAACCTGATAATTGTCCGGCAAAAGCAGACTTTAAGATACACCGCAGTGATTATCACGCAAAAGCAAATCTAACAGAGACCCCGTGTCAAAGAAATAAACAGACCCCCAATAAACAATGTGTCACCGACATCAAATGTATTTTATTGTTCTAGGTGTCAATCGATGTTTTCGTCGTAAAGTTATGAGAAAACATTTTTATTGAATTTTATAACGGATATTCGGATCCCAATTTACTCGAATTTATTTATTTATTTATACGAATATCCGAATATCCGTTGCCATCCTTAATATAAATTTTTTGCACACTTTCGCAGCTACTTAATTTCACTAATACCTATCAATTCGAAATTCCGCAAAATTAAATAGCGCAAAAAAATTTCTTGGTTTACAGTAAATAATGGTTACTGGAAACAGGTGAGATTGCATTGTGGAGAAATATTACCAACCACAACCAGAAGACATAACCTGTAGACATAATCAGTAGACATAATCAGTAGACATAACCTGTAGACATAATCTGTAGACATAATCTGTAGACATAACATGTAGACATAATTTGTAGACATAATCTGTAGACATAATCTGTAGACACAAGCTAGATGAAATTGTATTCACAGAGAGAAATACTACCCACCTTGTCTGGGAATGCATCAAATGATGTCCTCACAGGATCCTTACATCCAAATCTAGATGACTTAAATCTACGGATGATATCCTGAAGTGTAGCTGCCACAAGGAAATATTCTTGTTTCAATCTAAGCTCCTTACCCTCAAAGAACTGTAGAACATACAAACCAACAATGTACTATCAGATTGTGTTTGTTGACTATAAGACAAAACTGGTGTGACTATATCATATACAGAACAGGAATCAATGTAAGTCAAACAAAGCTGGTGTGACTATATCATATACAGAACAGGAATCAATGTAAGTCAAACGAAGCTGGTGTGACAATATCATATACAGAACAGGAATCAATGTAAGTCAAACAAAGCTGGTGTGACTATATCATATACAGAACAGGAATCAATGTAAGTCAAACGAAGCTGGTGTGACAATATCATATACAGAACAGGAATCAATGTAAGTCAAACAAAGCTGGTGTGACTATATCATATACAGAACAGGAATCAATGTAAGTCAAACAAAGCTGGTGTGACTATATCATATACAGAACAGGAATCAATGTAAGTCAAACGAAGCTGGTGTGACTATATCATATACAGAACAGGAATCAATGTAAGTCAAACGAAGCTGGTGTGACAATATCATATACAGAACAGGAATCAATGTAAGTCAAACGAAGCTGGTGTGACTATATCATATACAGAACAGGAATCAATGTAAGTCAAACAAAGCTGGTGTGACTATATCATATACAGAACAGGAATCAATGTAAGTCAAACGAAGCTGGTGTGACAATATCATATACAGAACAGGAATCAATGTAAGTCAAACAATGCTGGTGTGACTATATCATATACAGAACAGGAATCAATGTAAGTCAAACGAAGCTGGTGTGACTATATCATATACAGAACAGGAATCAATGTAAGTCAAACAAAGCTGGTGTGACAATATCATATACAGAACAGGAATCAATGTAAGTCAAACAATGCTGGTGTGACTATATCATATACAGAACAGGAATCAATGTAAGTCAAACAAAGCTGGTGTGACTATATCATATACAGAACAGGAATCAATGTAAGTCAAACAAAGCTGGTGTGACTATATCATATACAGAACAGGAATCAATGTAAGTCAAACAATGCTGGTGTGACTATATCATATACAGAACAGGAATCAATGTAAGTCAAACAATGCTGGTGTGACTATATCATATACAGAACAGGAATCAATGTAAGTCAAACAAAGCTGGTGTGACTATATCATATACAGAACAGGAATCAATGTAAGTCAAACAAAGCTGGTGTGACTATATCATATACAGAACAGGAATCAATGTAAGTCAAACAAAGCTGGTGTGACTATATCATATACAGAACAGGAATCAATGTAAGTCAAACTAGAGATTTATCTGTAAATCATGTTTGCCTTCCATTGACAGCCACATATGTTCAAGGTCACCATGACCTTCATTTGACCTGATGTGAATCCTTTTTATTGCTTACCTAACACATAATTGTTTCATGTAAATACAAACCTATGTATCTGCAGACTAAAGTGTACAGCAATAAATCCCCACTACTTTGAAGGGGACATAATTATCTTATTCTAATAAAAACAAACAAACAAAAAATCGGTCTATAAGCTGGAAACAAGTCTTTCATGTATTGATTTTGTCATTTTAAATATTGACATATTTTAGAGTAGTACAAGTATAAGAGGACACCCTAATACTCACATTATCATTGGGGTAAAGTACCCTGGATATATTCTCTGCCAGGTTTCTATCACAAACAGCATTTATATATGCTCCATCATTGACTGAAACATAAGATTAGAGAAACATTTATCATCCAGTCCAACATGTACACAAGTCATGAATCTAACCATACATGATAGTGCATTAACAATTTGGTGGGAAACGCGCGTTTCTGAAATGACAAGATCCCCAGCCAAGTTTCAAACCCGAGACCTCCAGACTGATAGTCCAGAGCTATAACCACTTGGCCACCATTCCACCCTATGTCTGTGAATTACTTTAACACAATGTAGCATTTTATGTCCCCTATAATAACTTCAATGAATATGAGAATACACTCAATACAGCGAAACAAGTATAACTTACAGAATCTGAGATTAAAGCTGTTTGGTGCTTTAGCTGACCACAGCCTCATAGTGTTCACTGTGTTGTTACCATAACCTGGGATAGGACTGTCAAATGGCATCGCAAATACCACCTGTGAACATAACAACATAATAGCTATTACTCAAACGCGGTATTGGGATATGTGCCACCTTAAGTAAACAGGTAAACCAGGTAAAACAACATAAGGATATTGGAAAAGGGATTATCTTTCCAAAGTGAACCGTAATTTAGTTTACTTGGTGGAGAAAAGTGAGCAGGTAAAATAAACTTCTGCTCTTTTAAATCGATGTAATGGTCAGTGATTTCTGTTTATATTGACATTGCAGAATATGGTGTTAGAGTTATACATATAGTCCAGTTAGGATATATTGACAGTGACGTCACCATTTATGTGTACCCAAAAGATTAAAACCATTGCTTAAATAGGTAGAGTTTAGTTTGGTATTGAACTGTTGGCATACGCCTTTATACTTGTTTTTACACCGTACTAGTGGATTGTTCCACTGCGTCACTGTATTTTTATCCTAACTGGACTGTATATGCAGGCAACCAAAACAATATACATATAGTAAATACTCAAATTACTAGAATAGGACATGGATGCCCCCCCCCCCTTTGGCCCTGTCAAGGGTCATAAGGCTAATAACTCAAATGTACATGCTGACTAATATTCTATAAGGAACATTTAATCGTTTCATCATTTCAAGGGCAACAACTCTGCAAATACTGGTTGGCTGCACATCAATTTGTACAGGAGCACAGTTACTCATGCAGACTACTATTCATATAAAGTTTGAACACTGTAGGACAATTACATGTTACAAATGAGTCAATATTTTGGACGGACAGACTAAGTCCAATCTAATGCCCCTCCACAATTATTTCATGGAGGCAT
The DNA here is from genome assembly GCA_963678985.1 of Spisula subtruncata. Lineage (NCBI taxonomy): Eukaryota > Metazoa > Mollusca > Bivalvia > Venerida > Mactridae > Spisula > Spisula subtruncata. The sequence goes on from OY787661.1 coordinate 27,376,431, forward strand.
AAAACCTGGGAGCTATAAATCTAACAATGACTGGCAGTTATTGACTTAACAACTAATTCTTGATATCTTATCATTTGTAATGATGCAGTACACAGAGTTGCCATATTTCACCATGTGATTGACATTTATACTGATTGGCAAGTCATGTGATGATGCCAATATGTGAATCTGTTGATGATGCCAATATGTGAATCTGTTGATGATGCCAATATGTGAATCTGTTGATGATGCCAATATGTGAATCTGTTGATGATGCCAATATGTGAATCTGTTGTGTTCAACAAAACATGCACAGCAACGAATCAGTATACAAGTAAAACATAATATAGATAGCAGGTCACTAGGACGTTTACATTAAAGGTCGTGATAACCTTAACCTTCAACTTGCTGACCTTAGAAGGGTTATCTACAGGTCATGATGCACCTACCTACCAAGTTTGAGTACTCAAGACACAAGACTATTCTCTAATGATAGGACAATCTATACTTACTGACCATCAGACAGATATGTACAAAACAATATAACCCATTCCCTGATTAATGTTGACATGTATGAATATCAAGGTTGTGACATACAGGTAATAACCTCATGAATAATTGGCATCATTCACTATATCATTCACAATGTAAACAATTATAGTACACAGGATCCTCAAATCCTGGAAATATAGTTGTCTAAATCCTGGAAATATAGTTGTCAATATCCTGGAAATATAGTCTATTAGTTTTTGTTCACCTGTAATGTTGTAGAATAATTGACTAGTTGAACTGTGTATGTGTCTTACAGTAGAGTGCAATATGCTGAGAATTCTCACATGACTGGTATTTTAATGCAACAAGTGTAAGACAATACTTCTCCTCAGTGCTACCATAGCATAATTATCGTTGTAAAGGCAGTATTTGTTTATAACAAAACTCTACCTACAAACTCTATGCACTGACTGAGCTGTAAAGGCCAACACGTTGTGAAGACAACTGTATACTATACTCACTGCTATACTTCAAGATCGCCAAAAATCTAAAGTTTGGTCATCAAGATAAAAATGGGGTTGAGTGTGACATTTGAGTTTAAGATGGAAATTATATAAATTATATGAGAGCAAGAAGATGTATAAAGCTGGACTTACCTGTGTATCGACCCATTTATTCTTGCCATCTTTCTCCTCTACTCTACCAAAGAAGCTAACAGGTAGAACATATTCTGGTCTGGCTTTCTCCCAGGGATTACCATACCTCAACCATTCATCCGGTTCTTCAACCTACAAAACATATCATTGACAATTGTTTCTTTATTCTGGTTTAAAGTATTTATCAATACCACAGCTGATTCAACTAACAAGTCTTCTTAGACACTAATCTAGTCCTCACTCACCCTTCAAGCAAACATCAATATTAACCATGATGGTCATTTTTTATGGAAGGGTATGACCTGCCCAGAACTGCGAATACAACCTAAATTGCTGGGTTACAAGTCCAGCATGCTAACCACTGGAGCAAGTCTGTGGCTGTACCAATGATTATAAAAATCCCTGGCTTAGAATGAGAAGCTTGTAAGTACAAAACAGCATTCATTTTAGGAAACAAGAAAAAACTGTCCAAAAATTAAACTTTACTTAATATGGAAAAAAAACGTTTTCAACATCATTTTGGATTGAAATGAACCTATACTCATAAGAAGCGCCTGGTGATGCTGATTTCAAATATGTATGAGTTTTATAAGACCTTGTCATTCTAAGCCAGCGTAGTGAGATAATCTCTGTATGTGGACATACATATTTTATCTGTCATGAATCTACAGATTTCTACATTGTTTGTTACCATGCCAATACACTGAAACTGATATCAGATAATAAGGCCAAACCAACTATTTGTATGTGATGCATGACAGCCATTGTCTTCAATAGCAGCCAGAATCTACAAGTACCAGAGTGTGCCGTACTGGAGTGGCTGTACTGTATACCAAACCTTATCTTCATTGTCTGCTATTATGTCAGTATCTGTCTATCTGATTCACTTTATCATTTCACAGACAACAATAGGCAAGTTGCCAATGGTACACTTCAGACACATATAGTATTCCTCACAGACAGGAAGATGGCAGTCACTGACATTTTTTATAATAGAATGCCACTGACTGGCATTGAGTATCCCCTCACCTCATACCACATATATCTCTGAACGTACATGCATCAACAATAAATATTTTGATATTAAAATAAATCTGTACTGCGTAAGAATACGCATACAGTATTACCCTGCTACTAAGACCATCCATTCAAAAAGTGGTTTTTGCAATGGTCAAATTGTGCAGTAATTCTTGATTACACAACAAAGATGGAAATTGATTGATATTCTGGCGTTCCTTACACTAGTATTCCTCAAAATAACATAAATTTTCCTGGTCAAAGAAACATGTAAGTGTATGAGCTCAATGTGTCATTATACCATTTCTGTTAAGGTAAACAAGAGGGTCAAAAGGGCCCTAGGTCGCTCACCTGTTGCACATTGGTCTAGGTAACAGTACAACTTACATTCTGACCATATTTCATTAAGATTGGATCTAAACGGCGACCTCTGGAGTGTTCACAGGGTTTTTTAAGATTTGACCTAGTGACCTTGTTTTTGACCCCACATGACCCAGTTTCAAACTTGGCCTAGATTTAATAGAAAACAACATTCAGATGAAGTTTCATGAAGATTGGATCGAAACTGTGACCTCTGGAGTGAACGCAAAGCTATTCTAATATTTGAACTAGTGACCTAGTTTTTGACCCCACATGACCCAGTTTCAACCTTGGCCTATATTTCATGTTGAAAAACATTCTGACCAAGTTTCATGAATATTGGATCAAAACGGTGACCTCTGGCGTACACACAAGGTTTTTCTAAGATTTAACATAGTGACCTAGATTTTGACCCCACATGACCCAGTTTCTTGGCCAAGATTTCATGGAGAACAACATTCTGACCAAGTTTCATGAAGATTGGATCCAATTGGTGACATCTAGAGTGAACGCAAGGTTTTTCTAAGATTTGACCAAGTGACCTAGTTTTTGACCCAACATTTCCCAGTTTCAAACATGGCCTAGATTTCATGAAGAACAACGTTCTGACCAGGTTTCCTGAAGATTGGATCAAATTGGTGGTATCTACAGTGAACATAAGGTTTTTCTAAGATTTGAGCTAGTGACCTAGTGTTTGACCACACATGACCCAGTTTCAAACTTGGCCTAGATTTCATGGAGAACAACATTCTGACCATTTTTCATTAAGATTGGATAACAAGAGCTGTCACTAGACAGTGCGCTCGACTTTTCGCAGCCATTTGTCAGAAAAAATATAAGTTCAAAACAGGCCATTTAAAATTTGTATTATATTGAAACGTGAGTTACGCTACTTAGTTGACTACATGGCAATGAAAGCTAATGTACAATGGTTGTTGAGGCATGGCAATTATCTCAACACTGGACTATTAACAAATATTTGTCAGTGAAAATGATTTTATAAGACTTCAATAGGTGAGATATGGTTTGAATGTAACTTGCATGCAAAACTTTAACCAAGGAAAGTCTAAGTTAAAAGGGGCATAACTCGAATTAAACTAAAAATGGAGTTATTACAATTGACCAGTACCATTGACTAATGATGATAAACAAGTGCTATAAGTTTCAATGCAATATCATAAATAGTAACTAAGATATGGCGTGAATAGAACTTGCATGTAAAACTTGAACCAATAAACTCCTATGTTAAAAAGGGGCATAACTGAAATAAAAAAAATAATAAGAGTTATTGCCCTTGACTGATACCATTGACTGATGATGGTAAACAAGTGTTGTAAGTTTCAATGCAGTATCATGGAAAGTAGCTGAGATATGGTCTGAATGAAATTTGCATGCAAAACTTTAACCAAGAAAATTCTATGTTAAAAAGGGGCATAACTCAAATAATAATCATAATAGAGCTATTACCCATGACCGGTACCATTGCCTTATGATGGTTAGTAAGTGTTGTTAGTTTCAATGCCATAGCACAGATACTATTTGAGATATGGCCTTATTAGTAACTTGCATGCAAAACTTTAACCAAATTTTCTAAGTAAAAAAGGGCCATAATTTGCATTAAATTCATGCAAGAGTTATCTAACATGGTTGATTACATGACAGGAAAAGCCAGTGCAAAGTTTCAATCCAATATGTGCACTGGTTATTGAAATATAACCAAGGTTAAAGTTTTGCATGTAAAACTTTAACCATATGCAACGCCGACGCCGACGAACAAGTGACTGTAATAGCTCTCATATTCTTCGAATAGTCGAGCTAAAAACCGTTACCTCTGGAGTGTACACAAGGTTTTGTAAGATTTGACCTTATGACCTAGTTTTTGACCCCACATGACCCAGTTTCAAACTTGGCCTAGATTTCATGAAGAACAACATTCTGACCAAGTTTCATGATGATTGGATCAAAACTGTTGCCTCTAGAGTGTACAAAAGCCAATTGTTGACGGACGAAGACAGACGGACGGACGGACGAAGAGTGATCACAAAAGCTCACCTTTATAACACCATTACACAATAGCAGGGTGATTGATCCCTTGTATTTATAAACATTGTAAAACATATTTTAATTAATTTCCTTTAATTAACAATTTTTAAAATACAAGTCCTGTACAAAGACTTTTTGTTCAACATTGCAATCAAAATAATTTCAGTCACATAATTGATCCAGAATTGCAAAAATTCTGTACAGACAGTTTTACTGACGACAATTAAGCACAAAATCAATGTTCCTAGTCAATACAAGTAGACAAACTTGCAGAACAAATATACACATCACTCAGATTTGACACTTAAGAAAGGAGAAAGCGATAAAAAATGGCACTTAAATAGTTATTGATCGTATAAGACTAAGTACTGAAGTCGTATTATCTGTATTTGAAGCACTTATTGAGAACTGTCAACTGGCAATCCCATGTGAGGTAAAGTACATGTAGCCAGGTAGGCATTGCTCTTTTGAAGGTAGAATCCAGCAGTTGTTTGTATAGGAAAAATTGGTATGAGACTATATGGCTTGCAGACATTATAATGACAAATATGCAGTAATGTAGCTAATTTGTATGAACAAATTGTAAACATGTCATTTGCATAAATCATCTCCTGCCAAATATCAATGACTGATTTAAAATAAAGGCAAAGTTTTAATCTTGAGATAAAGTGAGCAGTAAGTAACTCCTGCAGTGGACTAGTCCCTCACTGGCTTGGTAGGGCATCACTGGTTTATAGCACACCAATCTCCATAGAGAGAAACAATTATTTTAAATGTAAATAACTGCTCATACCTGCCAGCCATTGTCTATCTTCTGTGCGAAAATACCATAATCATATCTGATACCATAGCCATAAGCAGCGAGACCGAGTGTTGCCATGGAATCAAGGAAACAAGCAGCCAGACGACCTAGACCTCCATTACCCAATCCAGCATCCTCTTCAATCTCCTCTAACTCTTCAATGTCAAGGCCAAGCTGTAATAACAAATATACATAAACAAACAACTATCTATCGGTTCTGATTTATTTTATGAGAGTTGGTAAGGACGTTTTATGATACTTTATGAAGACATACAGGTACCAATTTTCGTTCTTATCGGCGTCATACTTTTTAAGTTATTTAGAGTTTATGGGGGTCCAGTTTATCGCTTAACACCTTTAACATTCATGCCAATTTAATGCAAGATTGGTCAATGCATGACAAAGTTATAGTCCAGACAAGCTTCAATTGGACCTTTGACTTTCAACCATGCTCTTTGAGATAGGAACCTGGGGGTATGAAATGGCACGACTCCTCATTAAGTGAACATTCATGCCAAATATAAGCAAGATTGGTCAAGGTTACAAACCACTTAATGCCAATGCAGACAAATCGGATAAATACACTCAAATAGGCCCTACATAAACTTGTGATTGTGTTTAAATCCCAGGTAGCCTTGACAAGGTGGAACTGGAATCATCTAATTGAGTCTTCAGGCATTGTATACATGTATGTGATGTATTGAAACTGTTTTATCTTAAATATTTTGAGGTTTTGGTAAAAAAACAAAGCGAAAGTAGGGTAGTATAAAACCCAGATTAGGTCGGTCAGCGCCTGTGAAAATGTTTACCGCATTTGACAAACAAATTTTTCTTATATGATATAACCCTGTTGGGTTTTTTTTTGTATTTTCTTAAAGCTGGTAGCCCCTTCTTTTCATTGATATGTGTCTGCCTGCTGACTATAACCTTTAACATATTTCAACATTGGCCTGACTATTGTAACTTTACATAGAGTTAAAGAACTAATTTATTTAGTGGTTTGTGAAGGACGAAATCGGACAGACGAACATACATACACCAAATGTAGCGACTAAGTATCACTCTCCACAAGCTGGCTCAACAAAAATGAAAAAATATTGGAAATATATTCTGACAGAGATTCAGTATTGTTTACAACACAAGGTTCAGATTACTCAGTGGGTGTATAAAACATCTAACAGAGTCATCATATACTTGACATAATAGGAAATCTTATATATCCATAGAGGAGCATTTTGTATGTCAGGGGGTAATCAAAGCTTCAAATGAGAAAGACCTAACTTCGGGAATTTTAATTTTCATTTCATGTCTACCTAAACTCTAACTATTGTGTGGATAAACCTGTAATAGGAGATTCGCAGTGTGTCAGTGTTTGTTAGTTAATCCTTCAAGTTGACCGTGACTTGGCTATTTGTTCAGTATGACTATCACCAAAATCAACACTTACTATTCATGTACATGTTTAGATTATACTAAAACCATTTTAAATGCAACCAGCTTCAAACTCAAATGTAACTTAAGTGTATATAAACACCTACAGGTATAGCCACATACAGATCTTGGTGCATTGAATCTGAACCAATGTATACTGAAGCACCTCATTAGATATTAAACAATCTGCCCTTTTTACATGCCACTCTTTGGTTGTAAAGATTTCTTCTTTAGAAATGGTCAACAGTTTTTATTGTGTCAATAAGAAAGCCCTCGTAGGGATATGAAATGTCTCCACGCATAACACATTGTAACTGTGGTAGCATTTATGATATATAATTTTAAAGATTAAACTTACTAAACTTGTAAAGTATTAATCAGTGAGTGATAACTTTTGTTTCATATGCAACTAATGTGTATATTCAGAAGTGGACATTCTCTGAAAGATACAACGTTAACCTAGCTAACCAAAACTAGAAATCCATCCCCTCCAGCAGATTATGGCAAGCCTGCGGATGTTGACTATATAAGCACAAAGTTAAAATTGCTAAATTACATCTAATCCTACCAAGCATAAAGAAGAAATATTCAGTACTAACTTCAATTTGACATAATGTCATTTGACCTCCAATTGTGACCTTGACCTTTGAGATAGGCACAAGTGATTTATACCTTCTCATGGTCTGAAGGGGATATAACATTCATGCCAAAGATATCAAACTAGATTGGTCAATGCATGTCAAATTTATGGTCGAGACAAACTCCAATTCGACCTTTGGCTGTTATGACTTTTGTATATGTGACCTTGACCTTTGAGATATTATAGGAGTCTATGCCCTATGGTTTATACTCCTTCTCAATAGTATTCATGTCATATATCAGCAGGACAAACTTCAATTTGACCTCTGTCTCCAACTGTAACCTTGGCCTTTGAGATAGGCACCTTGGGTTTGTGCATGACACTGCCTCATAGAGGTAAACATTCATGCCAAATGTAAGTACGATTGGTCAATGCTTTTCATACACAAGTTTAGTTAAAACTGCTGTTTTTATACAGTAAAGTATATTGATTTTTCTTGGATTTTTTTTGTCTGAACTTAGAAATTTGCTTGAAATCGTGAAAAAAATGGAATTTTAAATTATTTCCAATTAGGAACATAGCTATAAAATCAGCTGCAAAAGCACACTGAAATAATTGTTTAACAATTAAATTTTTATAATCTGAATCCAATTTATTTGGTTCTTGTACATTTTATGCATTATACACACAAGTTTGTTTAACTAGTAGTATTTACAATTAGCACTATTACTTGAAGAGTCTAAATGGCTTTACTTAAATGTGCACAGAATCTACCATGTTCCAAATACTTGCAAAATAGTATTTTACTTGAACTATCCTTTAAGCATTTGAGAGTAATGAACTCTACTAAATAATAATACTAAACTAGACCGAAACATATAAATCATGCATTTTTCTGACAAATTCTAAGACAAACAATATTAATTAAATTACAACATGAACAAGACTGCGTTCAATAAACGCTAATTCCCCAGTGGAAGCCATTTCAATAAGTCTAAGTCCAAAATTAGGTCAAGTTGAAGGTCAAAATGGAGTCATGTGATACAGGCGTGTGGAGAGTGGTCATATACAACATCCATGCAAGTATGACAGCTTTGTAGCAAGCCATATTAATGCTAGAAAAAACGGTCAATTTGGGTTAACCAAGAATTTGGCCTTTCAATAAGTCTAAGTCCAAATTAGGTCAAGGTGAAGGTCAAAATGGAGTCAGGTGACACAGGCGTGTGGAGAGTGGTCATATACAACATCCATGCAAGTATGAAAGCTTTGTAGCAAGCCATATTAATGCTAGAAGAAACGGTCAATTTGGGTTAACCAAGAGTTTGGCCTTTCAATAAGTGCAAGTCCAAAATAAGGTCAAGGTGAAGGTCAAAATGGAGTCAGGTGATACAGGCGTGTGGAGAGTGGTCATATACAACATCCATGCAAGTATGAAAGCTTTGTAGCAAGTAGGGGTGTAACGGTACGCTCACCTCACTGTAAGATACGTACAGTCAAATTTTCTAACGGTTCGGTATATTTCGGTATGATACAATATTCACAAACAGCAGTTTAAATACTGAACATGTTTTAAGTGACAATGAATCAATGTGTTGCTTCTATAACAACAATTTTGATGTGTCTATCAACTATTTGAAATGAATTTCGACAATATGAAGCAAATCTTAATACAATTAAAATGACTGATACATGGTAATTGTACATAATCATTAGGCTGCAGATATTTTCGTTGTCTGAATATTATTTTACTCATAAAAAAGCTTATACCGAACCGTACCGAAATTTAGAAGTCTTGTACCGTGAACCATGTGGGACTGAAGTCTGCGGTGTTTTTCGTGTACCGCATTATACCGTTACAGCCCTAGTAGCAAGCCATATTAATGCTAGAAGAAACGGTCAATTTGGGTTAACCAGGCCGGACGGACGAACGGACGGACCTAGAAATGATACATTGGGTGTCTTTTATTTTGTGGGACTTTCATAATTGAATTGTGTGTCTTTTCAAATTTTTTGCTAACGAAATGTACATTGTGTGTTTTTTTCAGACTGATTTGTCCATTTAACTATGCGTCTTTTCACCCAAATAAATTGTGTGTCTCTATTTAACTTGTGTGTCTTTTATCCTTAAATAATGTTACTTGAATGTCCATAACATATGTGACTGTAATGTCCATAACATATGTGACTGTAATGTCCATAACCTGTGTGACTGTTGCTGGCGCATGCGCAAATGAGTTAGAAAGCCAGGTGTTCATTGGCTCGTCGCTTTTATAAACACTCTCCTGATTGGCTCAAAAACAGTTGCACAATATTTACTAAAACTAACAATATTTGACTTAATGGTCTCGTCCATTGTTTAGTCAGTTTAGAATGGACAACACTTTGGACATTTGCATAGTGGGACTTCTCCAGATAGGTTTAAAGTAGCACAAGACACGTTTTGGCGATCTTTCATCTCAAATTTTTTGTGACTAGTCCCACAATGAAATTTAGACACACAATGTAGATCTTGGCATAAAAGAAGTTTCACAATGTGTCATTCGTGAGAACGGACGAACGAAAGGACAGGTGAATTACTATATGCCTCCTGATATATCGATACGGGGGCATAAAAACATAATGGCCCTTCACCAAGTCCGGAAATCACACTGAAGTTTTTTCCTGAAATGCTAGTAAAGCTAGATACATACCTGATACATGGCTTCATCACAAGAACTCTGGATACCAAGGTTAACCATTGTGTTAGACAATGTACGGCCCATGTAGAACTCCAAGGACAAATAGTATACCCTCTGAAAAAAGGAATAAAAATAGACTGTGTTCAAAATTTTGATTTTTACTATGAATACTATCTTTGGGCAGGGGATACCCGGAAATTAGCTGTGTCATGTTTTTTCATCTTTTATCTTTCCAGTGTCCCCGGACTGCTGTGTACACTAAGCAGCACTTCTAACGCTGCCATTTTTAGGCTGGCGATTTCGCACCAGACTATTACAATCCTAAAAAATGAAATCCACTAAGATGAATTTACTCCCGAAACTGACAACACAGAATCTATACACTCAATGCAAATAGTTCCTCCTCATTAATCAGTTTTGCAAGATAAGAACATTCAACTTTCCTTGTTTCATTTATTCTGTTCGATTGTAATATATTAATTTCTTCTTGAAATGGAAGGAAATTGTATGAAATTAAAAGAATAGGTGTTTAAAGGCGTTGATAATTATTACTATGCGTTACGAACGTGGTATAGCGCGCGCGCATCAATGATTTTATTAGGTTAAATTATTTAGGTCATCATTCTTCAACGAGATCGTGGTGGAGTGGTTGAGCAACTCGCTTAGTAATTTTCTGATGCTAAGGTCCAGCGATCGAATCACGGCGGCTCCAAATTTTTTATATTTTTTATTTTTTGTTAAGTCCAGCACTTACCTCTCTTTCGACTTAGAAAATCACTTGATGTTATATTACTTGAAAAGCTATTGTTCCTTAGCAGTTCGCCAGCCTGTCAGTACTTTCAGTACTTTGATTTTTTCTCGATATCTCGAAAACGGTTCGAGATAAATGTATCGATTTTTCGCCAGTTTTAGTTTAAAGCATGTGCCTACATTTGCAATAGTCAATACAGAAATTGATGCGTATGAAAATTCGCGGTAAAGGCATGATTTACGTCACCGGAAATTATAAAGTCACAAAATTAATTAGTGTATCAATTAAGGGTAAATTGATGATTTTCAAGACTTTATTTCTTTGATACTTCAAATAATATGAACTAAGGCACCGCCTAAATGAGGGATTAACTACACATTGGATATCTGCTAAGCTATGTTTCAGATAGAAACTGACTAAATATGAGTTGAATTTAGATGTTTTGACGATATACAAAGATAGATCTAGTTATTGATCAGCAACTGATCACTTTTCCTCTTTAACTTTAAGACCAGAAATAATAATTATTCAAAATTTTAGATTGGCTATGTATCTGTAGTTTATGTTTGGAATAAGTGTAGGCACCCCTAACCTGGAGTTTTACCTATATTATACTGATTTGTTATACATTGCCAGAGCTCCAGCTAGGATTGAAGAAGGGCAGGGTGCTGGGCCTGAAAAGGGCACTAGCAAGTCGCACAGCGACGAGTGGGGGAGGTTGCGGGAGGGGGTGTCCCCCTAGAAAATTTTGGATTTGTAGACCTTCAAGATTGCTTCTCCTGTGTTTTTCTTCCTAAATAAAAGTAAATTTTGTGAGACTGATTTTGATGGTGTTTTTATTAAGTTATAATTTATTTGAGCAAGTTTTCCATTAAAATGCTTCATTTTTTACTACATATCTATCTAGAGCTATGGCTTGATTACCAGCCCAGATCAACAGCTTTTCTGTTTATAGGCTCAATGCTATATTTGTTGAAATTGTAGATCATTAAGACGGCTCCTCTTGTTTTCTTACTTAATTTGTGTAGTAAATTTCATTTAAATCCACCCCCACCCCCCCCCCCCCCCCCCCCGTCCCCATTATTTGGAGGGGCAAAACAGAACAATATAAACAGTGACTGAGGTTTATTAATTCTTCTTGTTCTTCTTCCTTCTACAGGACAGGAATCCATCAACTGGATTGTATTAAGTCCCAGGTGGGGTATCGAGCAAGACAGCCACCGGGAATTTATATTGATGGGTTATATTGATGAGTCAATTAACATTTAACAAGTTCAAAAGTGGCCTTTTAGTACATACCTGAGTATCTACTTGAAGACTGACCTTGCTGACCCGGGTTAACCTTTTAAATATCAGTTACAAAACTTTTAAAGCTATAAAATGCTGGCATTTACTCTAGGGAGTCATTAATCACAGGAATCTTCTCTCTTATGTGAGGTATTTCTTTTGAAATTTAGGGGTTGTGTTACATAACCTTCCAGGCTATGGTCAGACTTCTCCTACATATTTCTAAGATTTTGTGAATGATTTTGAAGTGTGAATTTTTAGTTGAATAAAGTTTTTAATTAATTGTCTGCTCCCCCCCCCCCCTTCTATTCTTCTTTTTGTTTTTATTCCTTCTTGGACCACTCAAGTACACACATGCGAGTCCTGTCGTCAGTAATTGACGTTGCAAACAAATAGACATCAAAAGTTTAAACATAATGGACTTTAATAAACATAAGATCTAAAGCAACGGAGGCTGTTACGTATTTTAGAGTGTTTCTCACGCTTGTAAAAATTACACGCAACACCGTTCACAAATTGACAATCAAGAAAAACAAAAGTTTGTCTGCTAATTATGTCTCCAGCTGTGTAGGTTTACAGTATGACATGTATCCGTAGGTGTGAATGGGGCAATAAACTGGTCTATAATCCAGGGCAATCAATGGATCTGTTTATTGATGGCTATCAGTGACATAATTAAGTCCGGAAGAGGGGTTCTTATAAAGGCTAATTACGTAAGACAGTAAGTTACGAGAGAACACTTATATCAGGATTTAAAAGGGCAGGGCGGTCAAAAGGGCGGATATATTTTAGGAACGGGCGATGCGCCCTGCTATAAAATCCTAGCTGGAGCTCTGATTGCAACGTAACGTAATGAGTCTATTTGGCGTACGTTTGGTATGACGTCATTTCCTGTTATTTGTGACGTCATGACATCACGTCTTGTATTGGCGCCGTGTATCCAGTACAGTAGCGTATTTCTTACTTCCCTTTGCTTATTTAAATAGTTTGTTTTATTTATTGAATATTTTTAAAGATGGTTATAATTCGAAAGAAAATGATAGGAGGCAACCGTTTACAGATTACTATTTTTTTATTTTCAAAGGACCATTCACCTCGGAAAACTGCCTGAAATTTTTGACCGGAAATAACTTTTTCTGAAAGCATTAGTACCTGCAGAGACTCGACGAAGATACGCTCGTGGACATTATTGGTATGGGTATTTACAATAGCCAGCTTCGCTGGCTATTTAATCCCCTATTATATCATAAGTGTTCACAATAAAAAATATTCATAAAATTCATCAACAGAACAATTTGCGAGAAAACGTAATAGCAGTAGGTACACTTAGACCTGCCCAAAATCTACTCGTATTATGAATATAAAACCGATGAGTTTAAAATAAACGTTTAACCTCAAATAAGGCTAATTGAACGATGAAATTTTAGTACAGTTAAATTTCAGTTTAATGCAATTTTGGACATCTAGACACAGTGACACACATGACGACCAGGTGACTGGTATTGCGCGATAAAAATGTGACTTTCAATTTTAGTATTCAGTCTGTTGAAGATGTATCATGCAATAGTCTATTGTCGGATCGAGCGGAAAATTTGCCAGAACTAGTGACAAATATTGATATATATGTGTGCCCGATTACATAACAATTCATAGAGGAAAACAATATACCAATGGTAGTGTTAGAAGTGCCGCTAAGTGTGTGTGGAGACTGGAGAGACAGCTGACCCTGTATAGTGTAGACAAGTGAGCTGTCTTCTAGGAGCTTCTTGTAAATTTCTGATGTACCGCTCCACATTATACAGAGTTTATTACTGCATAAATTGTAGTGATTTGATACATGTATGTATTAAGTTAACTTGAAGTTCATAATCGCAAAAAATTGACTGCCAAGTCAACCAGTTTTCTAAAGTAACATCTATAACATTGAAAACTTGCCAAAAAAAAAAAATTCGCTGTTGTGTTTTTTACTTAACTTATTTTAATTAAAAAGGAGATATCTCATATTTTTTCCAATTTTAATTTATGTGCAATACCCTTGAAATTGTTTTCAGCTAATTTCAATGGAATCCTGGCCATGCCATTCATAGTTTTTCTGTCGTGCTTATAGGGTTACTTACAACAGATTACAATGGAAAGTGATATACGACGCTCGACAATGCAAAGCAACATTTTCCAACAAAATATCGCCTTGTTTGGTAATGTCGCGTTAAAAAAAACAAAATGTTGCAATGTGGTTTCTCATTGTCAAGAGTTGACCCTGCAAACAAACTGGTGACATTATCGAACGACAAGTGACACCCAATAATGTGAAGTGACATTTTGCAAATTTTATATTGTATGTTACGTGTGATTTCGCATTGTCAAGTGTTGACCCTGCAAACAAACTGGTGACATTATCGAACGACAAGTGACACCCAATAATGTGAAGTGACATTTTGCAAATATTGTATGTTACGTGTCGCAGGTGTGGGTGTGGGTTCACACGGGACAATTCCAAATCATAATGGCATGACAATGTTGAGTATCCAGGCCTGCACATGTCAACTGGTGAAAGGTTAAGATTTAGCCACTTCATGCTTACCGGTGTAACTGTGTTGATGGCGTAAAGTAACTTTTAGTTGATTGGACCGTTACAAGATATGATATTATGTAAATGTCGCTTTGCATTGTCGAGTGTCACCTTGCTTTATCACATGTTGTTTCGAATTGTCACGCTTCGATCCTAACCCAAACCCGCTATATACGATACAACATTTGGAGTCGGGTTGTCGCGCGTCAATTCGCGTTATCGCCTGTCTTTAAAGTACCCGTCACATGTGCGAGGTTGATACATTGTAACATGAAAATGCAAATTAACATCGCAAAGTGTTATCAAAACAATGCCATATGATATGCTTGACAAGGCGAAGAGACATTGCGATATATCATGGTTTTTTACTGCGACATTACCAAACGACACCACGCTATTTGTTTGAAAATATTGTCCATCGCTTAACATATTGTCGTGATGTCATTTTGCATTGTCATGTGTCATCCTATAAGAATCCGCGGATTCCAATCAGATAAACTGGAAAACATTTCATTTATTTTTATTCATAATCATAGCGACATTATACTGTATTACAAAAGTCATTACCGAAAAAAATTTTGATTATGAATAGTTATAAATATATTATTTTCACTAGCGTTACTAAATTAGGCTTTGTACCCAACCTGATGGAGATACAACCTTATTGAAAGGAACAAATTGGGTTTATCAGCTGGTCAATGGATCAATTAAAATCCAATTAAGAAATTTCGGATTGATTGACACTTACCTTGGGATCTTTCTCGTAGTAATGTTGTTGTGTACGGATCCATCTTCCAGTAAGATGATCTCTGACAGTGTGTGCCAAGGCATAATAATAATCCCTGGGAGTTGCTACATTTCTATCCTTCACAAGGGTGTAGTGCAGATGACGATTGAACGTTTTCTTGATGTTGGAGACATTTTCTACGGGTGCAATCCCACGTATACTAATCTGCTTCCTTTTGTCTATATCAGATTGGGGCATTGCACACATTTTCACGTCCGTCTATGTCAATCAGCTTGCTTAATCCTAGTTTTACTGACTGCACTACAATTTCCTGGCTGCTGAGTCCTTGAGTGAAGGTCAAGGTCACAAAAAGTGGTTACTATTTAAAAACCGTCCTAGCCGTGCGTATTGTATTAATTCCGTTCTTCCGTACGTAACGTAATTAGTTGATGAAAACTGCATTTTAGGTGCATTCGCTCAAATTATATTAGAATATATATTGTTTAACGATTTTAGCGCATAACATGTGAAGTCAGATTGGTGAGAAATGACGAAGAGTAATTGGCACTTGTAGGCCTAGGCCTACGTGCACATTTAACACATGTACTTTACATGTATATGAGCCGTTCTCCAGGAAAACCGGGCTTATTGACAAAATTGCGAAAATGTTGATAATTATATGGTTAGAAAGGGGAGACGTTTATGAACAGTTTCTGAAAATTTGAACAAATTATTCCATAAACTTACAAAGTTAAAGACTTTTTAAAGCAACCACTACCGCCTACTATATGGGTGACGTCGCGAACGTCATTCTCTACGTTTTTGACGTAACGTAACGAGGCATTTCAATGATCCAGTTTCTGATACATTTTTGACGTAAACTTTTTAAGTTGTGATATATTTTATAGTCATATTCTTATGTTGATAAAACGTGTCCAGTTTGTGAATATTTGTTTCCAGGGAAAAATAGCAAGTGTTTTATCCACTAAACCCTTGTTTTCCGGGATATCAGTACTTTTTAGAAATCGATCACCATAGCAACAACAGACGTTATTTTAACATAATTTTAAAGAAAAATTGAAGCTAATGGATAGTACTATACTATCCAATTACTTAAATATGAAATCATAGGACACGATTTTTTCTCATTTTAGACATTTTTCTAACTGTTATTGCATACTTTCAATGCAATGTCATTAAGCCCGGTTTTCCTGGAGAACGGCTCATATATATCCACATGGATAATTAATTTTGAATTATTAGGTCCGTGCATGTTTCGTTGTGTATGAGTTTGATTTATGTCTCACATAAAAGAAATAACACCATATTGTTATAACTATTGTGGTCTTTGATTGCAAAGACGTGGAACACACACTCAGCAAATTTATACGTTTACTTTTGATTTTAAAAGCTTAAAGTGCAGGAAATTGCATGATTTTAATTCAAAAAGTGAAAAATTCGTCGCCGGGAAAAAAATGTCTTGTGCCCCCCCCAGTCCGAAATGGATCCGGGCCTGCTCAGAAGATCCCAACATTCAGATATGTCGTGGAATTGAAATTTGAGAGAAACCTCATTTTTGCAAGTTCGTCCAGATTGCTGCCCATTTAGCCTACACTACTATTAACCAGTCGACCTTTTAATACTCATATATACTTGACATAATCTGCACCATAAGGTGCTTCTTATGAGCGTATTTTCAAGAAAAACGGATCTTGTCATGTTGGCCAAATTGAAGTTTAAAAACGTTGTTTTTCACGAGTAAAGAGTAATTTGCAGACAACTTATTTTTCTGGTTTTCTCAAAATATCAATTTTGTACTTACTACATGTACATTCTCATTCTAAGCCAGCTATATATACATTTATATTTGTAGATATTGAAGGGAGAATGTACGCAATTCATTGATAAATTTACGTATCAACTTTGTAAATTATTACAGTTTAACATGCGCGTTTAGATAAAAAAAGTAGTATTATTCATAGTAATTAATTACACACTTGTATGTTGAGGGTAGTATGAAACAAGCGCACCCAGTACCGTGTCTTACCAGGGTTACACCATATGACCCAAACTTGACCGTTAAACATACAGAAAGCCACCAGTTGAATATCGAACTCCGCTCTAGTTTATACACCGTGTTATAATGAAGTCCCCCATATCATCGGAACCTTGCTCGGGCCGCATATAGTTTAGTATACATAATAGTTTCACGGTGGGGAATCACGTGGTTTCGATGGTAGGAGCCACCACAAAAATGGCGGCCAAATAGCGTCGACTTAACCCATATTTTGAGGTAAATATATAACATCGAGACTCGTTTACTTATGGACACCCCGGCCAGCACGCAATGACTTCTCCACTGAATCTTTTGGTATCCTACTTTCCACGATTGATCCCGTAGTTTCCTCAAACACTTCGATATTGTTCCGTAAATAACAAAACACTAGCGGGGTAGACCTCACGATAATGACGATTTTGACCATAATATGACCATAATTTTTATTATCTCCTTTATATCATCCGTATTTCATGCGATTACAAAGTGCGAACATTTCGCCAACATTTTCCAACAAAATTACAACCAGAATGTCATATACTTCGGTTTTCTGAAAAATAAAACAGTCAATTTGCATGAAAGATAGGATCCACGCTAAGGGTAGGACGCACGATTGAACCTGGGCAGTGCACATTCATCAGTGCGGTCGGCAGTTTTCTACGGTTCTATCGATCGACATATCCGGAACGGGCACATAGTGTTCATTCACAGGAAGCTTTATAAGTACAAAACTGTATCAGTATATCACTATATACGGTCCATGTACAAGTGCATGTACGTAATTAGTATGCTTTCTGGCATATTTGGTTAATAATTGAATTTTATAAGCTCACACAACACAGTTGTAGTGTGTATATTGTCTGTCCTTCAGTCAGTCTGTTCGAAAGACGAATTCTAATGAACACAACTCGACCTACAGTAACTGTTGTTGCCAGAGTTTCCCAAAACTTTCTCTTGACATTTAGAAATAATAAGTGATGGATTGATTTTGCAAATTCAATGTAATGTGGTCCTTTGTCAACGGGGTATGTAAGTCTGACAGCTATGTTTTTTAAACAAATGATGTTGATGCATAAACAATACACGTTAAGTTAAGTTACCAATTTTCTAGGGCTCTTTTCAGCTGTTAGGCCGCCCAAGCACCCTTTGACAATTCAACTTCCCCTGGTCACTGGGCTACATATGGAAACCTACACTCGTGTCTCCCTGGGGAGACTATTTCTCTCCTGTGGTGTGGCAGCCAACATCGATCTGCGGCGCCCAGGAATAGACACTGCCCTTACAGGTACCATTTTACACCATGGTGGATTAGACATGTGGGTCTTGCTCAGAGAAATTAACCAGTGGTCCAGAAGGGGGTCGAACCCGGGACCTCTCGATCCCGAAGCGCGCGCCCTACCACTAGGCCACCGCTCCCCACATAATTCGTGTATGTGTGTCGATAAATGTGTTGCAGCAATATGTGCTTCTAATGATAGTACTGTTTGGTGTTGTTAATAAGCCCGTGCGAAATAGCTTGACTCTCCAGTTAATCGTATATGAATCGGTTATATTTTAACACATATTGTCTAATAGTCTATGTAATATGTCATCACGTTGATTTTTTTCTTTCACTTCTTTCAGAGCAATGCGTTGAAAAAGTCTCACAAAGTTTCAGAAACAGCAATATTTTACTACCTAATAAGACCATGAACATTGACAAGTTATAGAGCTCCCTAAATGGCATAGAGTCAGCATCCATATTTGATCTATTTTTACTTTCATCCTTTGAATGATCATCGCCAATTTAGTAGTTTGTGTGGTGAACAAAATACGCCGTTGTTTACGATTTGAAATCGACGGTTCGTTCCGAGGGCAGTTCGTAAATTTCCATTATAAATCGAGGACGCATATATTGATGACCAATTTATGCGAGTATACACGTGTAACTAAAAGCTAAATACCGTTATCCTCCGGTACCAATAATCGCCGTATCCTATTGCACTATATTGTATGTGGTATTCTGTATACTATTTCACGGGTGAATTGAAGGCTAAGTTGTTTCCATTAGATTATAATATATGTACAGTATGAATATATTGAGACAGAATTGAAGTGTAGATGTAATAATGTTTTAGACCTGCCGTCCACTTAGACCCTGATGCTATGCGGAAGGGATGCCGATTACAGACTGCTCGCTTCGGAAAACCTTCGGGATTATTTATTAATAATAATGGGCGGAGCTTTGTCAACGTGGTTGTTCGGCAAGTATTCGCGGATCGGTATGCAAATTGTATTGTTGTGGTATACACGCAGTATGCATGCCATAGCCTATCCGAAATAGACGAATGGTAGATCCGATCGTGCGAAAAGTAGGGTTGCGGTTAGACCTACCGTCCACTAGACCCCGATGCTACGCGGAAGCGATGCCGGTTACAATGTGCTCGTTTCGGGAACCCTTCGGGATCATGTATCAATAACAATATGCGGAGCCGTATCATCGTGCTTGTTCAGGAAGTAGGATATTCGCAGTTCGGGGTAAGAATGGTTGCTGTATACATGTACACGCAGTATAAATGCCGAAGCCTATCCAAAGTAGCCGAACGTATTGCGACTAAATGCCGTCAGTTCAGGAGTAAGTACCGAATGTTTCCCCCGACCGCGTGATATGCGGAAGGGTTTACGAATCGATGCCGATAGGTTGCCGAAAGGTTGTCTAGCTCGACCTATAGGCACACTGACGGCATCGCTTCAGCTGTCATTCGGGATATACAACTGGGATAATGTCGCGTAAATTTACGCTGGTATATTTACGCAAATTCGTAAGTTTTATTCGTTTTACTATAGATAAACCACAATCACTCGGGCGTAAATATACTTTTAACATTGGAGTAATCCAGGTTAAAGGGGTGTATTTACCCATAAAACATACATTTAGAAATGGTTTTATCATGTAGTGCGCATAGCGCAGTTGGCTAAGCTACTATGAATACGAGTTCTTCAGAACTGAATGAATGGGTTCGATTCCCATTCCGGTATTTTGAACTTACACTGGAAATAAAAAATAGTCGGTTGAAAGCGATAACTACTGTACCACTGCACCACACAGTCAAGTTCATAACATGATCGGCATAGTTTCCGTGTGTTAATCTCATCACTTCGCCGTTTTCGGGAAGCGTTCGGCATCGATTCGACTTTCCATCTAGAACCATTCGGGATGGCTAATGAATTCAAAACCTCACAGAAGGCGTCCCGAAGATGCGGAGTGAATGCCGATGGTTTACTGAAACTCTCCCAAGCAAGACCTTCGGCGTCCATTTTTGTAAACTTTATATCGAAGATTTTCGGTGCCGAAGTGTACCAGAGGCATCACTCTCATGTTGTTATAGGTATCTAATTGGTATGATGGCATGCCTAACCATCTCGATCCGGTGAATTTCTGTTTCGAGAACCCTTCGGGGTCCTGTGTCGCCCCTTGTAACTATTCATGAGTTCTAATTGGTTGAAAAGTAACAGACTCTTTAAATCCGGGATTCCGAGTGGTAAAAGTTGCTAAAAGAGAAAAGACTGAATTCTAGGCGTCAGTTATAGCAAACTACATCGCACAGCTAGCAGCAGCTTTCCACAACATTCCACCATTACAAAATTATAACTTCTCATATTCCAACTTTTAGCCGTCAAGCGGCAATGCAAAGACTATTTGGTTAAAATAATGGTACCATAAATATATAATATAATATTTCAATTATAATAAATTATTACCAAATATCTCACAGCGAACATTGATATATCTCAAACGATAAATTACGACTGGACTAGCTGTTCAATTCCACATATATGAATGTTCATGCTATTTGTCTAGTCCGCATCGTTATGAAATTCTTTGTGTAATACCTAATTAGATATATTAATTATAATCTGACATGTTTGTAGATGAATTAGTACAGATCGAGTAGGCCGTCATGTCACGGTTACAGTCAACTAAGTAAACGGATCGGTAAGCGTTCCATGCGATCGATAGAAAGCTGTCGACTAATAGCATACTTATATAAATGAACATTATGTGTCCGTTCCGCATATTCCGATCGATAGAACCGTAGAAAACTACCGACCGCAATGATGGATGCGCTCTGCTTAGGTTCAATCGTGTGTCCTACCCATAGCGTGGATCCTATCTTTCATGCAAATTGACTGTTAAATTTTTCTGTAAACCAAAATTCATGATATCCTGGTGGTAATTGTGTTGGAAAATGTTGGCGAAATGTTCGCACATTGGAATCGTTTGAAATAAGGATGATATAATGGAGATATGGTCATAATATGGTCAAAATCGTCATTATCGTGAGGTCTACCCCGCTAGTGTTTTGTTATTTATGGAACAATATCGAAGTGTTTGAAGAAACTACGGGATCAATCGTGGAAAGTAAGGTACCAAAAGATGCAGTGGAGAAGCCATTGCGTGCTGGCCGGGGTGTCCATAAATGAACGGGTCTCGATGTTATATATTTACCTCAAAATATGGGTTAAGTCGACGCTATTTGGCCGCCATTTTTGTGGTGGCTCCTACCATCGAAACCACGTGATTCCCCACCGTGAGTTTGAACATGGACCATCCACCGGACGGATGATCGGATATTGAAAAACAGACGGCTCTCGGCAACCTTCGAGGTTATCCGAGCAGGATTTTCTCTA
Source organism: Spisula subtruncata (assembly GCA_963678985.1). Taxonomy (NCBI): domain Eukaryota; kingdom Metazoa; phylum Mollusca; class Bivalvia; order Venerida; family Mactridae; genus Spisula; species Spisula subtruncata. Next base: position 27,398,530 of record OY787661.1, read on the forward strand.
TAAATACATATTGAAAAGCTCCTGGGCACAGTTTTATCAAAGACCTAAATACATTTAGGTCTTTGGTTTTATCAAGACATTTACGCAAAGCTTAAACTTACGATCAAATTTTAATTCTTTATCATACTTTTACAACTATAAAGCGTGATTAATGGAGCTGTAATACTAATCAAGATCCAGTTTATGAAATTCGTCCCCAATTTGCAATAGTTAAGTAATATAAATAATTTAAATTTGAACGTAAGTTTACGATTTCCGTAAGTCCGTTGATAAAACAGTACCTAGATCCGTATCACCAACAAACAAAAGATTATTACACCTTACATGACCAAAATCACGGGGTCAATTAGAACTCCGCGTTTTGCAATAAATTTCAGTAAAACAACCTTCACCAGTGATACATTTACCGTGTTGTATATATACGTGTATGTACCACGGCTCCGTGAAAAGTCTCCAAAAATCGCGTATAAATTAATTATAATATCATGTATACATAATAAGCGATCTTGGACACTTTTCACGGACCTGTGGTACGAACTGCTGTTGCTGTGTGTTAGTACTATTAAAATTGAAGTAAACCAACGTGTTCAATTACGTATGAAACGCCTTACTTATTCGGCTGTATAACAGTTTATTTTATGTTCAGACGACTGAACTTTAAGGAAAACAATGAAATAAAGTTTTACAATAATAGCAGCGGTATAAAACAAATACGTTCTGTTTTCCTGGACAATGTTTGTTAATTTAATATCTACATAAATACACACAACCAGTTGATATTTTACAAACAAACCACCTTACCATGTTTGAATAGTGATTTTAGTTATTTATTTAAAGTTTTTACATAAGAACAGATCGCATGTTTCGACCACTTTCACATGTTTTATTAACTAATACAATGTATGTATGACATGTGCTTCATTTAGTGCGTCCATGTAGCTCAGTTGGGTCTTGGTTAATTACAAGTACGTCCATTTTAGCGAGCCATGTACTGGTACTAGTATTTACGACTTGAACTTTCTCATTTAATAACTTGTTCCACAAGTGTCTTCAAACATATGACTTTATCTGGATATTAACGTTAATACCTAGTTGGCATTATGATGTTGTTACAGTTTTTTATTTGCATGTCACTAATAGGTGAGTTGTTTATGTACATCATTATAAATTTGTTTGTACACAAACTGTGCGCAAGCACATATAATTTATCCTGGATAGATTTTAATGAAAACGTCGTTTTTATCTCCTTTAAGTATTCACCTCCGAGAGATACATGAGCATGAACATTTTGTATCAATCTTATGTACACCATATTAGATAGCCAAACGGGGTTCTTAATTAATGCACTATATATCAAGATTTTTCTGGCACTGCATTTTAGAGAAACGCATTAAGTTCACAGGGACCACTTATACATTGTATGCCTAGTAAATAAGTAGGGTTTGAAATCTCAACCACTTTTAAACGATCATCAGAAAGTCGCGTTCATGACGAAAAGATAGATCAGACACTGGCGTCTCAACGTAAATAGGGGGATGAGAGTCATTTTATAAAATCGGAGACCAGCGTTCACAATTGATTATAATTGTGTTAAAATGATAACTTCTTACATCATTACAAAATATAACTTATTACCTCCAGTAAATAAAAAAAACTTGTCAATAATGTAAACCTGTAGCTCGTGATCGGACATCTTTTTACCATAGTAACACACTACCCGGGCACCGGTCGACGTAACGTACCCTTTTCAGCTTGTTAACGTATTTCTCTCAGATTAATGCAAGATATCATTATAACATTTCTTTAAAGTATGAAGTTTGGACGTTGGGGTTTGATGCATTTATGCAAGGGCACTCGTGCGATTGTTAAATTGTGCACACCCCTTGGAATAAATAACAAAGCCGACACTAAAAGCTGCTCCAATGGGCGAAATAAGAACATACAGAATGCAGTGACACTGTGCATTACAAGAGAAAGAAGCAAATGTCTACAGAGCAGCATGGTAGTGAAAACGATTCATTGATTGACAGATAGGCTAGCGTAATGACGTTTCAAGCGAGATCAGTCGATCCTTTTAACAAATTACTTAATCATTAACTTAGAATTCATCAGTTATGGTGCTAGATATTTTAATCAAATACAATGTTCATGTTAATGTTAATTTCGATATTAATGACATTATTCCATTCTAGGCTAACCATTATTTAAAAAAAATCACAGCATAACGCCAATTTTGTTGGAAAATGTGTTTGTTCAATGAAATATTGTTTGCACTTATCCGAAAGACTGCATGTTAATGTTCTGTAGTTTGTATCATTCTGTGTCATTGGGTATTAAAATGATGGACCCAGTCTACAAATTTATTGAATGACCCTCGTACCCGCACTTACCTTTCTATTTTTTCTATGAAAGGCTCCTAATGATGTACTAACACTTTGCGCCACTTTCTTTAGACGATCAAACCCCATGTGTAATGTAAAAGGTAAAGGTAATTTGTTTGTTATATTGTCATCCCTATTGAAAGGGTCAGCCAACTTGACCTATGGGATACCTATTTTCCTTGCACGCAGTGCCTCCCGAATCCCTTCTCGTATTGCCGGGCGCATGACAGTGATGGGCCTACGGTAACCATTCTTTAAATAGCCGTCGATTTACCAACCGGCCGCATCAGTTCTTCCGCCGGGATTCGAACCTTCGACCTTCCACTCCGAAGGCGGACGCTCCAACCTCTCGACCACGATCGCGGTATGATGTAGCCCTCTCTCCCCCCCCCCCCTATGCCAGCCGCCACAAGGGGGAATGATATGTGACTACATGCTAAATATTTAGAGTTGATATTTTACAGATGTTTCGATGGCTGACATAGCTTACTCACTGAAAGCCTCTCCAGATTATTGTTCCACCAGTGGATGCCCACAATCTAACTGCTCATATATACAAGTTGCTCACAACCTGAGAACTCGTGGATATAGTTTCTGTAATTCATCAACGTCGCTTAACAAGGAAGAATGTTTTAATATGATAAAAACTTTATCAGATGTATGGTTGGTGGTTTATAAGGCAGACGAATATTGTGTTGTGTCGGAATGTGATGCATCCGATAAGTTGAAATATTCCGGTACCCGAATCACACTCAGTAAAACCTGCCAAACTGGTACGTATTTCAAATCTTAAGATTAAATATTTATTATCTCTGTTCGAGTTGGTTCGTTTGCTTTCACTCGATTGACGCCTTGTTTTTGACCTCAATATATTAAGTTTCTGTCATTATACATGTATATTTAAAATAGGCCTGTGGTATATATTTTATTCGGATTCAATACTTTATCAAATTGATGATAGCTCTGGAAGAACAAAGTTAGTTCATTGGGTCAGTCAATCTTTATTAGCCACAGAGTGAATTGCTGTACCTATGCACTATCCCATTACCATCTACAATCAGTAACAGTTTTTATTATTTTATATCTTTCATTTTCCATGTACATGTACTTATTATAATATATTTTTAATATACGCGATTCAGGTTTTATCTTCTTTTAAAACAGATTGTATGAACTATACAGTAACGAAAATCCGGAATTGCCTGGGACAACCTGGACCAGAAGCTGTGTATGTCGGCACATTTAATGGCACTAATGAACAAGACTGTTACAGTCAATGTCTTCCACCTGTTGAACCTTGCTTCGGAAATTATGATGCATCCAATAAAGTTTGTAATATTTTTACGAATATTGACCCAGCAGTTACTGTACCATGTGTTCAGAATGAAGCTCAGTTTAGTACCTACGTTCTGGAGTGTGTTGAGGGTAAATATCATTGCTTGTTTTTCTACTGATGCCGTATTCCGAGGAAAAACGCCTTTCAAGAAGTTCTATTTCTCAAAATCTTCATTGTCGTTTTTGTTCTCCGTGAATGCAACTAAACTAATGGCAAACAATTAAACATATGAATATAAATTATACAGTTGTGCTTCGATGCCTTGAACTACCTTGGGACCGGGAAAATAGTTCGAGGCATCTACCTGTTAGAAGTTCTACTGTGTATAGCTAATATGTTTGAATTAACTATTTTTCACTGTCTACTCTTTCGGCACATCTGTGTCAATGACAACGCATTTGTGTACGCTATTGGACCGAGATGCCGTAACGTTTTATCTTAAATATTTTTTTCAAGCTCAAGACTTATATATTTGGAAAGAAGAGAGTCTGGGGATTTCATAAAACCATTTCTTGATTGTTGGCAACTTCGCGTTTTTTTAATATTTACTGTTGTTTCTGGTGTTTTTGTCAAAAATCGCGACCCAACGTTATTGATAAATCGTCATTTTTGGAATGGATAATCATTAGAAATGAAACATGCACCTATGTACTTTTATAGTCAGTTACTTAAACTGCACGAAAAAGTTAAAGAGGTATCTGTGATTTTTTTCTATTATTCAATACAGGCCTGTATTTTACGTTACCAGCCATTTTCTACGCATTTGACCATCAATCAGTTAGTGCTAACAAAACATGCATTATGAATTCCGATCAATTTTCATATATTTTGATGAATTATTATATTTCAAACATATAAAACGTTTTTTGGGTGGATATATTCATGTAAATGGTATTGATAGGGTACTTTAATACTGCATACATAATGCTAAAATTGGTTATAAACGGACAAAACACACACATCAACTATACATGTATACTGTCTGAAAAGATTTGCAAGACACCTGTACTCTTTTATTTAGTTGCTATTTGTTTTGTGTAAAAACTTTTGTCTTTTGCAGTAAAATTCATTCCGTATGTCTTCATTATGTTGTAATTTACGTTACATAAGCGTATCCATAGATGACAACTTTATTGTGTTGCATGCTCATTTTAATATAGTACACACACTTATTTAAAAAGGGATATGTGTTTGATATTTCAACAAACTACAATAAATATTTATTCAATTTTCTAAAGTTACATTCTTGTAGAGCGTATAAGAAACACCATTCATAATAAGAAAACGTCACACATTCTCACAATTTGAGTCGAAATTGTATAATCGAAAAAAAAAGCTGACATTCAGATTCATCATAAACGTCCATAGGGCACGAAAGTCGATCCCCTATGTGAACATGTTTCAATTATTGGCACATCATAAAGCCTACCATTTTTATGCCGTTTTTAACCTCTGTTTTCACCAGTGTGATTTACGTTACGATAGAATGTGTATCATACTTCTTAACATAACGGACACAGGAAAGAAGTTCAATAATTGGGTTTTTTACATAATAAACTACGTATCTTCTCATATTAACTCTGCCAAAAGATCAACTTGTCAATATATGCTAGTACTCACGATACCAGTATGTATATTATTACATGCACGTTTGTTTACCCTCTATTTTACAGACATATATCTCATATTATATGTGAATTTGAAGTACAAAAGTACAAAAATAACTATTCAATGTTATATTCACTAACCTGACCTGGAACCAAATGCACTACTTGATAATATAGAAAAGTATGTAAACATAACTTGGCTAAAAATAAATATGTCAGTACATGATTTGTACTGAAATGTTCATCACGTAAACTACAAAATAAACTAATATATGTGTATCGATACAATAGTACAATGCTACAAGTTGTGTTAATGAGCAAGGCTTACCTGAACCAAATTTTGGGTAAAAACGAACTAAATAAATACAATCAACGTATATAACGTGGGGAGCGGTGGCCTAGAGGTAGGGCGCGCGCTTCGGGATCGAGAGGTCCCGGGTTCGATCCTCCTCTGGACCACTGGTTAAAATCTCTGAGCAAGACCCACAGCTCCACTCCACCATGGTGTAAAATGGTACCTGTAAGGGCAGTGTCTATTCCTGGGCGCCGCAGATCGATGTTGGCTGCCACACCACAGGAGAGAAATAGTCTCCCCAGGGAGACACGAGTGTAGGTTTCCATATGTAGCCCAATGACCAGGGGAGTTATAATGTCAAAGGGTGCTTGAGCGGCCTAACAGCTGAAAAGAGCCCTAGAAAATTGGTAACTTTTTTTTTTTTTTTTTTTACTTATAAAAAGAAATACATCTAATGCTGTGTCATTTTGACGGATTTGGATTCATATTGTATTATTTGCTCGTCAACAGGCATGATCAATCGTTGACATATGGAGCATACTTTATTTTTATTCTTGACAGAAATTAGTAAATTGTCAATCATTGAGATAATTATTATGTGGCATACTTTATATTTATTCCTGAAAGACATTGGTTTTTATGTAGATAATGGATGTCTATGGCTTTGTCAGTACGAGCTCATTCGTCACGTAAAATACAATTTATTGTCACGTAAATTTTAAGTGACATACTTAATTGTATTTGGATTTCTTTATTGACCTATTTTTGCTTTTTTTATTGGGGATTTACATCACAATTTTAGAATATAATACGTTTCAATAACTAATATGTGTATAGTTGACATGTTAAACAAACAATATTAAAACATTTGATGTTGTGAGAGTAAAAAAGTATAAACTTATCGGTCCGTGCAGTTACATAAACTGTAACAAATTACTGCATTTAGCGATTTTGGTGAGAGGTAATGCTATCTGTATCATTTTTTATATATACTACTTGATGACCTTTCATTACTTGGAAAATTAGTGTATATCATGACAGCAATTCCGTGCATAATGACCGTATAATTTTCGTAACGTAGAATACAAAATTATACCAGAGTTGTTTGCAGCAATATAACAATTATTTATTGTCATGTGTGCAATGGTAATTGTCGTACATGCTCATTTAATTGTTATTATACAATATTTCCTTTCATTTGATATAAGAAGAAACGAAAACTTCACACGTTTAAAGACCAATATGTATTTTAAAACAGATGCATGCTTTCAAAACTTCCATATGACTGAACAGGACTCACATCGAAGCAGTAAAGAAAAAAAGAACATGACATGTTACTTGAGATATTTCAGAAATAATATAATATTATGATATGACTAAGCACATGGGTTTTGTTTGTTTGATAAAGGTTTAACGTTTGTTAATTGTTGTTAAAACGTTTAAGGACTTTGTATTTTACGTTACCGTAAAAACATATTCTATTTTAAAGCTCTAGACAATGCTTACCATTTTAAGCAGTAAGACGAGGGTTATTTTCAGCAGTTCAACTGTTGCCATTTTAATAACCTCTGGACATTAGGCTACCTAAGGAAACATGCGTTCGAGTCTCCCTGATGACACTTATATCTTTCCTGAGGATGAGGCAGTGAATATCGATCTACGGCGCCCAAAAATACGTAGACTTACCTAGCAAGTACCAATTTTTACATTGGTAAAGTAGAAAATGCGGGACCCCTGGATCACAAAGCGCGCACCCTACATCTAGACCGCCGCTCTCAAAGACGTCTTATAGGGAAATCGTGGTTAGACATTCCATATACATTTAATTTGTTTTGTTTTGTTTTAGTTTTTGCATTATTCTAGTTTGTTGCTATTGTAGTATTATTCCTGACCCCATTATATAATACTCGAAAACATACCACAAAAGCATTGTATGCATTAATTTGATTTTTGGCACACTTTTACCATTTTATTTTACTTTTATTATGAGGCCGGAATTGTCTCTTAAGCACAACTTGTTTCATTCTATTCATTATCGATAGATAAGTTTATTTTGTATATTACGTGACGAAAACTTCGGTAAAATCATGTACCGGCATTTTATATTTAGCTGGTTTTGTTTTAAAAATCTGCCATATCATCAAGTAGTGCCATTTGTGCTGACTTTGATTGGTGAATAAAACATTGAATATCCGCACGCTTTTGCACTACTAATTCAAATATGATGTAAGATATATGTATGTAAAATAGAGTGTTAACAAAAGCACATTTAATGATATACATACCGGTTTCATAAGTAAATTGGCAATTTAATGTTTTCACAGAGTTAGTGTAAGAAGATATGTAGTATTTTTGATAACAAAAGTATTGAACTTCTTCCTTATGTCCTTTATGTTAATTAATAAATATGGTACATATACTATTGTAACGTAAATTACTCTGGTGAAAACAGTGATTAAAAACGGCATAGAAAATGCGTAGGATTTATGATGTGCCAATAATTGAAATATGTTCACATAGAGGATCGACTTTCATGCCCTACGAAAGTATGGACGTTTATAAAGAATTTAAATGTCAACTTTTTTCTATTCTTCCAAATTGACTCAAATTTTGAGAATGTGTGACATTCTCTTATTATGGGTGGCGGCTCTGAGACAATCTACAAGAATTAAATTAAGAAAAGTGAGTACATATCGATTGTAGTTTGTTGAACTATCACACACATATCTATAAAAGTGTGTACAATCAAATGATCATGCAACACGATACAGTTGTCATGTATGGATACGCTTGTGTAACGTAAATTACAACATAATGAAGACATACGGAATGAATTTTACTGCAAAAGACAAAAGATTTTACACAAAACAAATAGCAACTAAATAAAAGAGTACAGGTGTCTTGCAAATCTTTCCAGACAGTATACATGTATAGTTGATGTGTGTGTTTTGTCCGTTTATAACCAATTTTAGCATTATGTATGCAGTATTAAAGTACCCTATCAATACCATTTACATGAATATATCCAGCCAAAAAGCGTTTTATATGTTTGAAATATAATAATTTATCAAAATATATGAAAATTGATCGGAATTCATAATGCATGTTTTGTAAGCACTAACTGATTGATGGTCAAATGCGTAGAAAATGGCTGGTAACGTAAAATACAGGCCTGTATTGAATAATAGAAAAAAATCACAGATACCTCTTTAACTTTTTCGTGCAGTTTAAGTTACTGACTATAAAAGTACATAGGTGTATGTTTGATTTCTAATGATTATCCATCCTAAAAATGACGATTTCTCAATAACGTTGGGTCGCGATTTTTGACAAAAACACCAGAAACAACAGTAAATATTAAAAAAACGCGAAGTTGCCAACAATCAAGAAATGGTTTTATGAAATCCCCAGACTCTCTTCTTTCCAAATATATAAGTCTTGAGCTTGAAAAAAATATTTAAGATAAAACGTTACAACATACGGGACTATATACATTTACATGTACATCCGTATGGAATAAATTAAAATATATAGTTTAGCTGTATGTATCCATTGACACGTGTTTGGTTGTATGTATCCATTGACACGTGTTTGGCTGTATGTATCCATTGACACGTGTTTGGCTGTATGTATCCATTGACACGTGTTTGGCTGTATGTATCCATTGACACGTGTTTGGCTGTATGTATCCATTGACACGTGTTTGGCTGTATGTATCCATTGACACGTGTTTGGCTGTATGTATCCATTGACACGTGTTTGGCTGTATGTATCCATTGACACGTGTTTGGCTGTATGTATCCATTGACACGTGTTTGGCTGTATGTATCCATTGACACGTGTTTGGCTGTATGTATCCATTGACACGTGTTTGGTTGTATGTATCCATTGACACGTGTTTGGCTGTATGTATCCATTGACACGTGTTTGGCTGTATGTATCCATTAACACGTGTTTGGTTGCATGTATCCATTGGTCAACACGTGTTTAGCTGTATGTATCCATTGACACGTGTTTAGCTGTATGTATCCATTGACACGTGTTTGGCTGTATGTATCAATTTACACGTGTTTGGTTGAATGTATCCATTGGTCAACACGTGTTAAGCTGTATGTATCCATTGACACGTGTTTAGCTGTATGTATCCATTGACACGTGTTTAGCTGTATGTATCCATTGACACTCGTGTAAACTTGTCTGTACCCTATTGACAGTGATAGGTGCTACAAGTGATGCTGTGTTGCTATATTTGTAGATTACTGCGATCCTCCTGCGATGATACGTGGTGGAAATGTTACATATGTCAACACATCTTATTTATCTACAGCCACGTACTCCTGTTACCCGGGTCATTACATGATTGGCACACCTACAGTCACGTGTGGATCTAACATAGAATGGAGTACATTACCTTCCTGTGAACTTGTCGACTGTGGTAGTCCACCAAATGTTTCAAATGCTGTTACTAATGTTACAAATACGACTTTCTCCTCGACTGTCAGTTACATATGCGCACCAGGTCATATTTTAATTGGGTCATCAACTATTTCATGCATTGCTGGAGGAGTTTGGGAAGAACCTTTGCCTACGTGTGTGTTTATTGACTGTAATGCTCCACCCAACATAACCAATTCCTCAGTTCATTATTCGACAACTACATATGGTTCTGTGGCTACGTACGAGTGTTTAACCGGCCAATTCTTACTCGGTCACCAAACACTATCTTGTCAAGTCGGTGGAAATTGGTCAATTCCAGCGTTTAATTGCTCACTTATAGGTAATTATTTAGTTTCAGCTTTTAGATTGCATGATCAAACGGTGCTCGTTGAGTGCTACTGTGATCACATCGTGTCCGTCGTCAACAATGTATTCTAACATCTTCCTCAGCCGCTTAATCAACTTGAGAACTCTTTCAATCCATATTGATTCGTTTAGAGAAATAACGTCGGGGCTATGTTGTCCATCTTGCTTCATTAAACATGACCACAAGGAGGCAGTGCTAGCTACAACCACAGGTAACTATATCGTTGAAAACGAAAAAAATATTTTTTTGAAAATTTATATTTTTCTATAAAAGAAAGAAAAATATAAATTTTCCAAAAAAAAAATATTTTTCGTTTTCAACGATACAGTTACCTGTGGCTACAACGAAGCTAAATAAAATTGGCTTCACAATATTCTCCAAAACTGCAGTCCAAATTTCAAAGTAATTTCTCAGGACTATTCCTCCCAATATTGTTTCAATAAATGACTTAATGTTGAGGTGCATAACATAATTCTATAAATGTACATGCGCATGGCTCCTGATATGTGATTTAATAATACCAACGTTTGAAAGCACAGATATACAAAGCTTAAGAAAGCTTGTCTGCCCAATTAGGTTGTTGTTTTGTAGGCCTACTTTGGATCAGGCAAGGAATGTCACAGCATCAAACTAATTTCCTTCCAGCAACAATCTCTTTATAAAGAAGTGTTTTTCGTCATACTAGTTTTAAGTTGAAATTGTGAATTTTAGTATGTGAATTGAAGACTTCATTATTTCAAGACACTTTTATCACAACTCTTATCCAATTAGTGCATAGGGGAATCATGACTGGTTTGTTAGCTTGACTATTGTGGCCGCCTCTTATCTCGTTGTGCGTACATATATGTCTCTGGTCAACACAGATTACTATCGACTGTACTTCAGACATTCTGTACATGACAGTTATACAAAGGGTTTTTCCCCAAACAGATGGTATTCATTACATAACAATAGTCCATAGAATCTTAATTTCAAAACTAGAAATATCTCTGCAAACTCGGAAGTTATGCTCCATTCAAAACAGCATTAGTATTTTGTGTGGAACATTCTTTTAGGGGCATCTACCATCTGTGGAACTATGTCAGGTCTTGTCCGATGGTCACTTGAAAGCTTGCAGGTATTTCCAACAAAAACAGAATGTTAGTTTGGAATGTTATTTGACTCATGCTTCAAGATTACTAAACGTGTGCATGTGGGCGATTTATGACTAGCATATTCCTCTTGTAATCCTCACTTTATTGTTAATAATGTAGACACCGGACATACACAATCTTGTTGTATCTATTGTAGACACGGGTCATACACCACCTTGTTGTTTATATTGTAGACACCGGCTATACACCATTTTGTTGTTTATATTGTAGACACGGGTCATACACCATCTTGTTGTTTATATTGTAGACACGGGTCATACACCACCTTGTTGTTTATATTGTAGACACTGGTCATACACCACCTTGTTGTTTATATTGTAGACACGGGTCATACACCATCTTGTTGTTTATATTGTAGACACCGGCTATACACCATCTTGTTGTTTATATTGTAGACACGGGTCATACACCATCTTGTTGTTTATATTGTAGACACGGGTCATACACCATCTTGTTGTTTATATTGTAGACACGGGTCATACACCATCTTGTTGTTTATATTGTAGACACGGGTCATACACCATCTTGTTGTTTATATTGTAGACACCGGCTATACACCATCTTGTTGTTTATATTGTAGACACCGGCTTTACACCATCTTGTTGTTTATATCGTAGACACGGGTCATACACCATCTTGTTGTTTATATTGTAGACACCGGTCATACACCATCTTGTTGTATCTATTGTAGACACGGGTCATACACCACCTTTGTTTTTTATATTGTAGACACGGGTCATCCACCACCTTGTTGTTTATATTGTAGACACCGGTCATACACCATCTTGTTGTTTATATTGTAGACACGGGTCATACACCACCTTGTTGTTTATATTGTAGACACGGGTCATACACCACCTTGTTGTTTATATTGTAGACACTGGCTATACACCATCTTGTTGTTTATATTGTAGACACCGGCTATACACCATCTTGTTGCTCATATTGTAGACACCGGCTATACACCATCTTGTTGTTTATATTGTAGACACGGGTCATACACCACCTTGCTGTTTATATTGTAGACACTGGCTATACACCATCTTGTTGTTTATATTGTAGACACCGGCTATACACCATCTTGTTGTTCATATTGTAGACACCGGCTATACACCATCTTGTTGTTTATATTGTAGACACGGGTCATACACCACCTTGCTGTTTATATTGTAGACACGGGTCATACACCATCTTGTTGTTTATATTGTAGACACCGGTCATACACCATCTTGTTGTATCTATTGTAGACACGGGTCATACACCACCTTGTTTTTTATATTGTAGACACGGGTCATACACCACCTTGTTGTTTATATTGTAGACACCGGTCATACACCATCTTGTTGTTTATATTGTAGACACGGGTCATACACCACCTTGTTGTTTATATTGTAGACACGGGTCATACACCACCTTGTTGTTTATATTGTAGACACTGGCTATACACCATCTTGTTGTTTATATTGTAGACACCGGCTATACACCATCTTGTTGTTCATATTGTAGACACCGGCTATACACCATCTTGTTGTTTATATTGTAGACACGGGTCATACACCACCTTGCTGTTTATATTGTAGACACTGGCTATACACCATCTTGTTGTTTATATTGTAGACACCGGCTATACACCATCTTGTTGTTCATATTGTAGACACCGGCTATACACCATCTTGTTGTTTATATTGTAGACACGGGTCATACACCACCTTGCTGTTTATATTGTAGACACGGGTCATACACCATCTTGTTGTTTATATTGTAGACACGGGTCATACACCATCTTGTTGTTTATATTGTAGACACGGGTCATACACCATCTTGCTGTTTATATTGTAGACACCGGCTATACACCATCTTGTTGTTTATATTGTAGACATGGGTCATACACCACCTTGTTGTTTATATTGTAGACACGGGTCATACACCATCTTGTTGTTTATATTGTAGACACGGGTCATACACCATCTTGTTGTTTATATTGTAGACACTGGCTTTACACCATCTTGTTGTTTATATTGTAGACACGGGTCATACACCATCTTGTTGTTTATATTGTAGACACGGGTCATACACCATCTTGTTGTTTATATTGTAGACACCGGCTATACACCATCTTGTTGTTTATATTGTAGACACCGGCTATACACCATCTTGTTGTTTATATTGTAGACACCGGTCATACACCATCTTGTTGTTTATATTGTAGACACGGGTCATACACCACCTTGTTGTTTATATTGTAGACACGGGTCATACACCATCTTGTTGTTTATATTGTAGACACCGGCTATACACCATCTTGTTGTTTATATTGTAGACACGGGTCATACACCACCTTGTTGTTTATATTGTAGACACGGGTCATACACCATCTTGTTGTTTATATTGTAGACACCGGCTATACACCATCTTGTTGTTTATATTGTAGACACCGGCTATACACCATCTTGTTGTTTATATTGTAGACACCGGTCATACACCATCTTGTTGTTTATATTGTAGACACGGGTCATACACCACCTTGTTGTTTATATTGTAGACACGGGTCATACACCATCTTGTTGTTTATATTGTAGACACCGGCTATACACCATCTTGTTGTTTATATTGTAGACACGGGTCATACACCACCTTGTTGTTTATATTGTAGACACGGGTCATACACCACCTTGTTGTTTATATTGTAGACACGGGTCATACACCATCTTGTTGTTTATATTGTAGACACCGGCTATACACCATCTTGTTGTTTATATTGTAGACACGGGTCATACACCACCTTGTTGTTTATATTGTAGACACGGGTCATACACCATCTTGTTGTTTATATTGTAGACACCGGCTATACACCATCTTGTTGTTTATATTGTAGACACGGGTCATACACCACCTTGTTGTTTATATTGTAGACACGGGTCATACACCATCTTGTTGTTTAGATTGTAGACACCGGCTATACACCATCTTGTTGTTTATATTGTAGACACCGGTCATACACCACCTTGTTGTTTATATTGTAGACACGGGTCATACACCACCTTGTTGTTTATATTGTAGACACGGGTCATACACCATCTTGTTGTTTATATTGTAGACACCGGCTATACACCATCTTGTTGTTCATATTGTAGACACCGGCTATACACCATCTTGTTGTTTATATTGTAGACACGGGTCATACACCACCTTGCTGTTTATATTGTAGACACGGGTCATACACCATCTTGTTGTTTATATTGTAGACACGGGTCATACACCATCTTGTTGTTTATATTGTAGACACCGGCTATACACCATCTTGTTGTTTATATTGTAGACACGGGTCATACACCACCTTGCTGTTTATATTGTAGACACGGGTCATACACCATCTTGTTGTTTATATTGTAGACACGGGTCATACACCATCTTGTTGTTTATATTGTAGACACGGGTCATACACCATCTTGCTGTTTATATTGTAGACACCGGCTATACACCATCTTGTTGTTTATATTGTAGACATGGGTCATACACCACCTTGTTGTTTATATTGTAGACACGGGTCATACACCATCTTGTTGTTTATATTGTAGACACGGGTCATACACCATCTTGCTGTTTATATTGTAGACACCGGCTATACACCATCTTGTTGTTTATATTGTAGACATGGGTCATACACCACCTTGTTGTTTATATTGTAGACACGGGTCATACACCATCTTGTTGTTTATATTGTAGACACGGGTCATACACCACCTTGTTGTTTATATTGTAGACACGGGTCATACACCACCTTGTTGTTTATATTGTAGACACGGGTCATACACCATCTTGTTGTTTATATTGTAGACACGGGTCATACACCATCTTGTTGTTTATATTGTAGACACCGGCTATACACCATCTTGTTGTTTATATTGTAGACACCGGCTATACACCATCTTGTTGTTTATATTGTAGACACCGGTCATACACCATCTTGTTGTTTATATTGTAGACACGGGTCATACACCACCTTGTTGTTTATATTGTAGACACCGGCTATACACCATCTTGTTGTTTATATTGTAGACACGGGTCATACACCATCTTGTTGTTTATATTGTAGACACGGGTCATACACCATCTTGTTGTTTATATTGTAGACACGGGTCATACACCATCTTGTTGTTTATATTGTAGACACCGGCTATACACCATCTTGTTGTTTATATTGTAGACACCAGTCATACACCATCTTGTTGTTCATATTGTAGACACCGGCTATACACCATCTTGTTGTTTATATTGTAGACACGGGTCATACACCACCTTGTTGTTTATATTGTAGACACGGGTCATACACCATCTTGTTGTTTAGATTGTAGACACCGGCTATACACCATCTTGTTGTTCATATTGTAGACACCGGCTATACACCATCTTGTTGTTTATATTGTAGACACAGGTCATACACCACCTTGCTGTTTATATTGTAGACACGGGTCATACCCCACCTTGTTGTTTATATTGTAGACACGGGTCATACACCATCTTGTTGTTTATATTGTAGACACGGGTCATACACCATCTTGCTGTTTATATTGTAGACACCGGCTATACACCATCTTGTTGTTTATATTGTAGACATGGGTCATACACCACCTTGTTGTTTATATTGTAGACACGGGTCATACACCATCTTGTTGTTTATATTGTAGACACGGGTCATACACCATCTTGCTGTTTATATTGTAGACACCGGCTATACACCATCTTGTTGTTTATATTGTAGACATGGGTCATACACCACCTTGTTGTTTATATTGTAGACACGGGTCATACACCATCTTGTTGTTTATATTGTAGACACGGGTCATACACCACCTTGTTGTTTATATTGTAGACACTGGCTTTACACCATCTTGTTGTTTATATTGTAGACACGGGTCATACACCATCTTGTTGTTTATATTGTAGACACGGGTCATACACCATCTTGTTGTTTATATTGTAGACACCGGCTATACACCATCTTGTTGTTCATATTGTAGACACCAGTCATACACCATCTTGTTGTTCATATTGTAGACACCGGCTATACACCATCTTGTTGTTTATATTGTAGACACCGGTCATACACCATCTTGTTGTATATATTGTAGACACCGGCTATACACCATCTTGTTGTTTATATTGTAGACACCGGCTATACACCATCTTGTTGTTTATATTGTAGACACCGGTCATACACCACCTTGTTGTTTATATTGTAGACACGGGTCATACACCATCTTGGTGTTTATATTGTAGACACCGGCTATACACCATCTTGTTGTTTATATTGTAGACACCGGTCATACACCACCTTGTTGTTTATATTGTAGACACGGGTCATACACCACCTTGTTGTTTATATTGTAGACACCGGCTATACACCATCTTGTTGTTCATATTGTAGACACCGGTCATACACCATCTTGTTGTTTATATTGTAGACACCGGCTATACACCATCTTGTTGTTTATATTGTAGACACCGGTCATACACCATCTTGTTGTTTATATTGTAGACACCGGTCATACACCACCTTGTTGTTTATATTGTAGACACCGGCTATACACCATCTTGTTGTTTATATTGTAGACACCGGTCATACACCATCTTGTTGTTTATATTGTAGACACCGGTCATACACCACCTTGTTGTTTATATTGTAGACACCGGCTATACACCATCTTGTTGTTTATA
The DNA here is from genome assembly GCA_963678985.1 of Spisula subtruncata. NCBI lineage: Eukaryota > Metazoa > Mollusca > Bivalvia > Venerida > Mactridae > Spisula > Spisula subtruncata. The sequence continues at coordinate 27,415,825 of OY787661.1, forward strand.
TTGTAGACACCGGCTATACACCATTGAGTGATTACATCATACCGTGTACATGTAGCACCGGCAGTTTTATAAACCTGACCAATGATGAGATTATAGCACTGTTACATGCTCATACTGTAATAGATCCAAGAGAGACAACTCTGTCACAGTTTGCATTTAAATGTCGACAGGATAACAGAGAATCTTCCATGTATGTTGGTATCACAGGAATTACTGTTATAATCAGTGTGTTTATGTGTATAGTATTACTGGATCTACTTACATTGTTCAAATGACACATACAAGCTTCATATCCAACATACACTCTCATCAAATAGTGTGTTTAAAAAGGAGGATAATCTTGGAGTTCATGTATTAAACTTGGGAAAATACCCAGTTGACTATTGCTCATACAATAATTAAGTATGTGCAGAACACAGTGAATACTTTTTTATCTATCCTCCTTACAATGTGATACTAGTAATTTGTAAAATGCCACAAAATGATTGTGATTGTCAAAAACCAAATCTTTTTTTTTTCACTCATGTCAAACCCAATTTTTGGTGATAATATTGTTGATTTTTGGCTGGATGATAATGCAGCTGTATACAGATTTAATATATTTTACTTCTCTATATACAATGTGTATGCTGTGTTGATGTTTGAAAGTTGCACATGAAGCAGTATGGACACTACTAGGTGATGTTATAACAGAGGAAAGTTGCACATGAAGCAGTATGGACACTACTAGGTGATGTTATAACACATGAAGCAGTATGGACACTACTAGGTGATGTTATAACAGAGGAAAATTGCACATTCAGCAGTATGGACACTACTAGGTGATGTTATAACAGAGGAAAGTTGCACATTAAGCAGTATGGACACTACTAGGTGATGTTATAACAGAGGAAAGTTCCACATGAAGCAGTATGGACACTACTAGGTGATGTTATAACAGAGGAAAGTTGCACATGAAGCAGTATGGACACTACTAGGTGATGTTATAACAGAGGAAAGTTGCACATGAAGCAGTATGGACACTACTAGGTGATGTTATAACAGAGTAAACCAGATTCACTTGTGAACATATATTTTGTTAAAATAATGATCATAAATAACAACATAGTCAATGAGACATGATAAATGTATACATTGAAATACAGTATTGCACCATCAACTTGACATTGAGTACACATGCTGTCAGAAACCTCTACATTGAGAGGGTGCATGTTATCAATGGGAAACCATCTTTACTGTCATTGCCTGAAACATACAAGTGTTTGCAAGTATATTCATGTTATATACCATCTGTCTGCACAGACCATCCATTCTACTAGAATTGTGACATGGTGAGGAGTACGATGTAAGGTTTGCAGACTAATCCAGTCTTTGTTAAACTTTGTATTCTTCAACCATAGTGTTTAGTGGTAAACTAAGGCTTGTGATCTAGTGCAGCAATAAATATTTGTAAAACTGGTTTGTAAACTAAAATTTCCTCAAGCTCATAAACATGTGCTAAACAAGGCATATTTGTAAAACCTGTATGTCCCCATCCTGGCAGCCAAATAGTTGGTACTAGTAAAGGTAAAATATATGGGGGTCATCTACTGTTGCTGGCCAACCTCCATGAAAAGTTTGAAGATCCTAGGACAAAGCGTTCATGTGGAGTTATTCAAAGGAAACCATTTTGGTCTACCAACAGACCAACATGTTAAAAGCAATATACCCCCTCATCAAACATGGGGGGGATAATGATAGACTCTGAGTGGTAAAATACATGTAAGAACATCTTACCTTATCACAGTATGGACAATTACCAAATATTGTGTTAAAACTTTGTCTGCAGTTAGGAAGTGCTCGTAACCACTGTAACAAAGAATACAATGCTGTAGTAGATAGCCTTGTTGAAGTGTATAACTTTGAAGTTGTTATATTAAGTTATTAACAGAAACAGGTTCAACTCATTATATAACCTTAAATGTTAGACCATAAGCATCACTAGGCTTGATTCCAACTTTTGATGCAAAGTTACATTGAAATAAATCAATGATTAAGAAGAACAAGCAAAGACAAATTTGGTAAACATTCATCCAGACAGTAACTGACTGACTGAGGGCAAACCTATAGTTCCCTCTGGTTGAAAACTGGTAGGGCCCTTATAGATTCATATACAATATAGAGCCAATTTGCTGGGACTTTGCAATTTGCTCGACATAGGCTGTGTGCTCGTCTTATCAATGCTCGTCTTAAAGAAGTTTTACTGTATTAAGTATGCACTGCACTATGCCACATCAATAAAGAAGTAAGTTGATGATTCTTCTAAAATGCTAGACCTTAAGATATGTCACAGACCATATGTTCATTCATATGATATATGCCTACAGTGAGCAGTTGGTCAAACTAGTTTACTACAAATTATCGACCAGTACAAATTTGATCATCTGCAAGCACCTGGCAACTTCTCCACAAGTGGATGCGCCCAGTATAGCAGATAGACGGACGGACATACAGCTCCATTGCTATATGCCAATCACTAATACACAAATGTGGGTGCACAATAATAAGTAATGAGAGAATGTATGTTAAACTACCTCAATCACACAACTTTTATGGAACATTTGTCCACATCTGGTATCATTGCAAACTTCATCCGGGATTTCTGAGTCCATACGGTATGAATAACAAATACCACACTCCACACTGAACTCCTGTCATAGAATTACAACACATTAATTATAATAATATACAAACATAAGATAAAACGCCATATTCACAACATAATACCATGTTTTTAACATCTTTGTAATATGATCGAAACTGAGACCTCTTGTTCTCAAGACAGACTCTACAGCACTATGCTATGGAGGTAGACACTGTAACAAGGCTAAACTAACAGAGTATGTCTAGCATTATCTAGCAATCTCAATGAAATAGTACGGCTAGATTTTACCTCCGCATTATCTAGCAATCTCAATGAAATAATACGGTTGGATTTTACCTCTTTGGTTGTATTGGTTGGTGATGGGAAGGTAACATTGAACAGGAACTGAAGGTTCTCTAGAAGACCTTTATTCTCATCCCTGAAATGTTTATATACATTGTGTTGTGGTTGTTACCAGAAGGGTTAACATTCTACACCATAGAGTATCCTGATTATGTTTGAGTTCAATGATATTTCTCAACAAGTTTTTGGGTGTGTTCGAAACGTCAGTTCTCAGTGTTCCTGAACAGACGGAATAGAGAACTGACTTAGGAACAAACCGGAACAGTGTTCTGGACATGTTCTGTCTGTTACCAAATAACAGGTGATGCAGGCAGAACAGGTCACGTAATTACAACAACAACAAAACAACCGTCATAGTATATAAAAGTCGGCCATTTTGACCGTGACCTACATTCGTCACATGGCGCGCGCGATCAATTGGGCCAAAACTATTCACTTTAGCTAAACGTCACAATTATGAAATTAAGCCTGAGCATTGTTAAATTGAATTAAGAAAAAATCTAGGGCAAAAACAGCACATTTGTCACTGTTAAGTGATATTTACACTTCATGTATTAATTTTGATTGATTGTGTCATACGCCCGTCTGTAAAGGCTAATAGATAAGACTTTGGCTACATTATAAACAAACTTTTTTTACATGGCCATTATGGGCGTGGATCACTTAATGAATTTTAAGATAATCGCCGATAGTGATGTCTGATCTGACGATGTATGGTCTACAGAAATACAGAATTCAATATTTTTTTTGCTTTTCTGACCGTAAGGACGGAAGCAACTTTGACCGAAGATATTTTTGGTTTGACCTTAAAAATAATTAATCCGACCACGTGACTTTCATTCATGAAACTGTAAACAATGCAGACGTGTGAAAAAATATTCGATTAAGTTGCGCATAGTGTTTACTGGGGTATTTCAACTACACAACTTTTTGGGAATAGTGAAAAAGGTATAGTTTTAGGAATTTTTGTTTAAGTAATCAAAAATTACATGTTATGACCTCATATTTTCAGAAAAAAATATTCCCGCTAAAAACACTATTTTGTAAACAATTTCTCATAATATGCGCGCGCATCGTCCAAATCTCTTTACGATGGGACATTTTCTAGTGGCATTTTTCTTCCAACAATATGAAGGCTGAAACTAACAATATCGGCCAACTTAAGTTTAATTTTTGTCGAGCCCCTGGCGGCGAGCTAGATATAGTTGTCACAATGGCTGTTCAGTGTATGTGCGTCCACGCGTGCGTGCGTGCGTCCGATTTTGTCCGGGCTGTTTCTTCATCATTCAATGGGTGATTTTTGTTTCTTCATCATTCAATGGGTGATTTTGAAATCTTGTCGCGCCCAAGACCAGTACCCCTAGCTTGAAGGTCAAGGTCACTCTTGGAGGTCAAAGGTCCAAAATGGGCATAATACTGCTTGTCCGGACCATATGTTCTTCATTTGTTGGGTGATTTTGAAATACATTGGCACAAATGTTCCCCGTGTTGAGGCGGCGTGTCGCGCCCAAGACCAGTATCCCTAGCTTGAAGGTCAAGGTCACTCTTGGAGGTCAAAGGTCCAAAATGGACATAATACTGCTTGTCCGGACCATTATGTTCTTCTTTTGTTGGGTGATTTTGAAATACATTGGCACAAATGTTCACCGTCATGAGGCGGCCTGTTGAGTGCAAAGTACCCCTAGCTTGAAGGTCAAGGTCACTCTTGGAGGTCAAAGGTCCAAAATGGGCATAATACTGCTTGCTTCATTTGTTGGGTGATTTTGATTTAAATAACTTGGCATAATTGTTAAACACCATGAGGTGGTGTGCAGTGCGCAAGATGTAGGTCTCTAGCTCAAAAGTCAAGCATCAACAATGACCATTATAGACCTCGTCCGGGCTGTATCTCACTCATACATTGAGACACATTTTTAAATAACTTGGCAAATTTGTTAAACACCATGAGGCGGTGTGCAGTGGGTAAGAAACAGGTCTTTAGCTCAAAAGTCAAGGTCACACTCAGAGGTCAAACTTCAAAAATTACCATTATAGGCCTTGTCCGGGCTGTATCTCACTCATGCATTGACCAATCTTTTTTATATTTGGCATGAATGTTCACCTTCATGAGACAGAGGTTCATGACAGACCCTGAGGTTCATATCTCAAGGTCAAGGTCACAGTTGAATGTCAAATTGAAGCTTGTCCAGACCATAACTCTGTCGTGCATTGACCAATCTGTCTTACATTTGCCATGAATATTCACCTCCATAAGCTGGAGTGTCATGCTCAACCCTCAGGTTCCTATATCAAAGGTCAATGTCACAGTTGCTCCAAAGAAGCTTGTCTGGACCATAATTTTGTCATGCATTGACCAAATATGCTTGAAATTGCCATGGATGTCAACCTCTATTCATCGGAGTGTCATGAACAACCCCTGGTTCTTTTCTCAAAGGTCAAGGTCACAGTTAGAGGTCAAATTGAAGTTTGTAGGTATAATTTGTTCTTTATGCATGCTGGCATTAGATGTAACTTAGCACATTTAAGTCAGTGCATTTTTTCAATGTGCGCCGAGGCTCGACATAATTTGCCCAAGGGCACAAATTTCTAGTTTAATATTATTTCCTTAACATTATTTTTAATGTTGTTATTTCCTGTTCTGTTCCTGTTCCGTTTTGTTCGTAAGTCATTTGGAGTGGAACACTGTTCGGAACAGTTTTATTTTGTTTGTAAGTACTTGGAACAGTCAGAACAGTGTTCTGCACAGCACTTACGAACACATCCTTTGTTACACATGGTAACATTTATTGATTATGATTGAATAAATAATTTCTCAAGCGGTGTTATGTTAAAAGATCAATATTGTAACAGGACGGCGGTCTTAACGATATGTGTTTGACTTTGGCCGGAGGTGGGGGTTGGACGTGATCAAAATGTACAACAGTAGAAATACAACAATACAAAATTCTGTTTAACACAAAGTAATTATTATTCGAGATAAAGTAGATACTTTTACAATATAATACGATCTATTTAGTATAAGGTTTGAAGCTGGATCTGGATTCTAGATTAATAATGTCAAGTAATGTTATTTACATTTCCGCATATTGATGTCCTTGAATCAAGTGGTCCCTCTGTGCGGGTAGAATGCGGTAGATCTAGATCTGTATTTATATGAGCCTAGCTGCTGTAGATAGTAAGTTCTGGTAGATATTGATGTTGTATTATTTATTATTAAGAAGTTGAGTTTCTGTATGTATATATTTGATGTAGACTTGAGAATTAATTTTGAGTTCCTTGGCCGAAATCCGAAGTGAAAAAGCTGTCGGCCTTTGAGTGTTCTCTCTTCTATATTCGCCGCGCTTTGATACTTAAGAACAAAAGAGCAGTGACGCGTCAAGTATCCACCAATCAGCTTGGAGTCACCCGCTTTACGTATGTTCCATTCCACCAATCAGCGGACTTTCGGATTTTCCCGAACAATGTGTTCTTACGCCGAACAAGAACTAGATCCGAACATGTAGTCCTCCCTGCTATCAAAGTGCTAGCAGAATACTCAGAAGATGTATTCCACCATCATACGTGTAATATCTCAACTTGTAATGATAAATACTGTATTGTAATGACTTTGGCGATCCATAAATTATACGTATGCAAAGAGTACTGGTAACAGAGCGCACCGTTCGATTGTATCAATGGTGACGGCTAGGGTTTTCCAGGAATGTGACCTACATGTAGTTCTATAAATAGTAACAAGTAGTCTCTGCATACAATTACTGCAAACATGCGTGCTAACTGTGATTCTCTGGATTTACCAAATATGGATGTATTATCAACTGTGAATATGTAAGTGATGCATGTTTAATCAATCCTTAGATTGTGCAATCTTGTGATGCAAATTCCTGCGACAGTTTCGATGCATTTGTAGTTGTCAGGTAATCGTCATATGACTCCGCGACCCAGACTAGGAAAGTGTAACTTCGAGGTTCCCGTACAGCCTTGCTATAGACGCTCGCGATCTAATACAACTTTGACCACCTCCTTTTATGCATGTAAACATGTATCCCAGCTATGTTAATCGCTGTCACCGGATGACTTGGTCTGTAAGAGTACCTCACATTACACTATTATAATTAAAGATTTTAAAACACCATTACAATAGAACATAATATGGATATTATCTAATGGTTGCATAATTTGAATCACCCCGCCTCTAACCAGATTAGTAGCTAAATTAAGGACTGTGTTTGGTCCATCGTAATCACATGATGACAGAATATCATCCCATACCGGGTCAGTGAAATCAATATCGGGTGCCCATGTGATCAATACCTAGTCACTAGGCCTAGCTCTAAGGGAAGAAACTCTAGCTGTTACTGTTTGCGTAAGTCAATGTCACAGAAACAAAACATTGAATGATTCAAAGTATGCCTTAGTTTTATTTGGAATGCAGATGCTATAAGTAATCCAAGGCTAGAACTATCACACGCATATGACAATGAAATGGATCCCAGACTGAGTTGAACATTCAAATTGTCGATGTGGATTGTGAATTTGAAAACTAGTCGCGAAATATTGTTGCAGTTTTGTATTATACGGAAGAACAATTTTATGATGTTTTTTGCTAGCATTAAACTACATGCGGTGTCACTTTGCAATATCTCCGATTTTGAGCCAACTGTGTCTATCATAAAGGACAAAAAAAATGGAAAAAAATGTTACGTTAACGTCATGACATCACATCCGTTGTTTTGTTATTGTTATTCTGAAGGAGGCCTCGGCCGAAACGTCAATACAATATTTACAAAATATGTGTTGTTGTTGAATTCTCAATTATTATCACAAAGGACAGAATACTCGAATAACATATGGACAATAGATCTTACCATAAATGTATGTTTGCATTCATACTTCTTCTAACAGGCGCTATAGCTGAAACATAGAAATAAAGAACACAATATGTACCTAGATAATCCTAACTATGTTATGTAATCCTAACCCTGTTCAAAGGTGGACGACAGATATAAGTCACAAACCACTAAATAAATGTGTTCTTTAACTCAATGTAAAGTTACAATAGTCAGTCCCAGGTTGAAACATTTTAAAGTCTACGGCCAGGTGGCAGACATATATCAATGAAAAGAAGGGGCTACCGGTTTTAAGAAAATACAAAAAAAAACAGGGGGTCACGTATCATATAAGAAAAAGTTTGTCTGTCAAACGCGGTGAACATATTTTCACTGTCGAGTGGACCGACCAAATCGGAGTTTTCAAGATATGCTCCGGACAAAATTAGATTATGAAAATACGAAAGGGGACATAATTCCAAATGAAAGACAGATATTCTAAGTTATGGTTCTTGGTCACTGCACTTCTTCAAGTTGCCATCTATTCATATTTCAAGTTTCAAGTTAATATCTTAAATAGTTTTCACGATATTCTTCAGATACAATCTGTGACAGACAGATGGAAACTATTACCATATCCCTACCAAATTTTTTTTTCGGCAGGGATAATAATTAATCAGAAATGCATCCATAGCATCCAGCATAAAAATCCAAGATTTCTATTAAATCATGAAAAAGAAACATTTATTTTGTAACAGCCTGTACACACAGAGATCAAGCACAGAAAAGAGAGATGAGCAGTTTGACATACCTTGATCTGAACCTAAGAATTGACATTCTGGTAACATACTCGGGTGTGCTGGATCTACCATGATCTGTACAGATACACCATGACCTATAATATATAATATCTACATCAGGCCAGTTTTTTTTATTAATTGATTTACGGGATTTTTTTTTAAAAATAGGGTCGGGGGTCGAAATAAAAATAAAAGTACAAAAATCACAGTGTCAACAAAAAAAATAAAAATAAAAGCTTAAACGTATCAATTTATTTTTATTTTTAAAAACTAATTTTTTCACTACTTTTGAGATATACACGTATATGTTATTTAATTAAACAGCTAGTGTCTACAAGCCACAGAAATATTGAAATTGGTGCATTTCAAAGAACATTTGTGTTAAAACTTACTTCTGACATCTCTTTAGTGCCCGCTAAAATATTGTACCTTGAAACATTATTAAAAGAAGTCATCTATCACTTTTCTTTGTTTTATTGTTTAATGCCCTGCTTGAAGGACATTTACTGATAAGAAATCTATGTTTAATACTAGTCAATTTATCACAAGACTACTATAAACTGTCAAATTGACTAGAACCCAAAATGTCATATATAAACGCAACACTAGAAAACCATATATTATGTATGTTTCTGACTAGACTTAAACTTTTATATCCCGAAGGAACACTGAACAGTTTTCACTTGTTTTGATTTCTAAAGCCTTGAATCCTGCGTCCTGGTGAATTATGAAGATATTTTTTCATATTTGTTGTTACCAATAAAAATATTTATTTTTTTATATCAATGTGACAATTTTAAGCAGCTTAATTATTTTGTGGTTGATCCTAAACCTATTACTGATTGATACAATCAGCATTCGTGATACCCAGAAAAAATATCAAAATTACAATATACATTTACATACTCGTAACATCCTTGCTACATTGTAATAATTGATAAAAGATCGATCTCATCCTATTCTAGTAAAAAACTGGTAAAACTAGAGCTATCACAGGAGTGATGAATCATACCCCGCAGCACCGCCTTGACACAGGAATATTATTAAAAATTATAGTCTAAACAACACATTTGATGGAAATCTGCTGCTATACAGATTGAAAAACACCATGATTGAAGGCTAATGTGAAAATTGATGAAGAAAAAAATAAGTAACACACTAGTACAAAACAAAGTTATATTATTATAATCAACAAAACTCAAGATGGTTACCACGGTTATATCTTGCACTGTACCAAGCAATTTTAAAATCCAGTAAGAAATGACGAAGTTACAGAGCGGACACGATTTGCATGACTATATAACCTTTGACCTGTAAGTGTGACCTTGACCTTTGAGGTAGGGACCTGGGTCTTGTGCATGACACACCGTCTTGATGTGGTGAACATTTGTACCAAGCAATTTTCAAATCCAGTAAGAAATGACAAAGTTACAGTGCGGACACGGTTTGCATGACTATATAACCTTTGACCTGTAAATGTGACCTTGACCTTTGAGGTAGGGACCTGGGTCTTGCGCATGACACACCGTCTTGATGTTGTGAACATTTGTACCAAGCAATTTTAAAATCCAGTAAGAAATGACAAAGTTACAGAGCGGACACGATTTGCATGACTATATAACCTTTGACCTGTAAGTGTGACCTTGACCTTTGAGACAGGGACCTGGGTCTTGCGCAGGACACACCGTCTTGATGTGGTGAACATTTGTACCAAGCAATTTTAAAATCCAGTAAGAAATGACAAAGTTACAGAGCGGACACGGTTTGCATGACTATATAACCTTTGACCTGTAAGTGTGACCTTTGAGGTAGGGACCTGGGTCTTGCGCATGACACACCGTCTTGATGTGGTGAACATTTGTACCAAGCAATTTTAAAATCCAGTAAGAAATGACAAAGTTACAGAGCGGACACGATGCTAACATACCGACAGACCAACAGACCGACAGACCAACAGACCGACAGACCAACATGGTGACTCCAGTATACCCCCTTCAAACTTTGTTTGTGGGGGTATAATTATTGAGTATGTTTGAATGAAAAAAAATAGTTAAAACTCGAATCATACCAACCCCATTCAATGCTTTAAACATCTCGTCAATTGACACAAGTTTAATCATGAAATTTCGCGAGTGAAGTAAATCAGCAAAGTTGGTAAATCGAAAAGTCAGCTGAATCAGTCAAATATAATTTCAAATTTAATGCACGTATATCGAATGCAATTTACGGCAAAAATTTCACATGTCGCACGATCAAGGTTCACCGAATCGCTAAACTGCTCCTTTGAAGTTACCTGCATCGGTTCCATCAAACGACTTTGATGTAGAAATTGTTGCCGCACGTGCTTTTGATAATTGAAACTGACGACCTTTACTGATTACAGTTGAAACATTCGTCTTCCATTATTAGGTCAAAATGTTGACCTCGGATCGGAAACATTGCTCATGTTAGGATTGTTGGGATATTTTTATCAAGGAATTATATCAGCATGGAATATGAATTTAATAGGTATGTTCTTTGAAATCTCGACATTTGTGGAATTTGAAAGTTAATTGTTATGATTTAATTTATAACACACGCCTTAATTGTAAATAACCCGCCGCTTTTCTGATGTACGACAAAAATTAAATCGTCAGCAATATAATAAACGACACAGTCAGTAATTTTTTGGATGTGTCAATTATCGCCAATCAATTAAAGCGTACGTGTTTACATAACAGTTTGTGATTTACACATATGCATGGATCTACTAAAGTTTATTTTAAGCAGGACGCGTCAATGATTATCTAAGGAATCGCGGACGTTGATTGGTTCACGACGCAAATTTTTGGTAATTAACCCCTCCTCTCGCCTGTCAATTACTCGATACAAGGGACGCTGCGATTGTTTATTGCATAATCATGCATATACTCTTGGTTTATTACATTTTTAACAGACAATAAAATTTGCGATAATAAAAATCCGTTAGCGATAAACACTTGCGAATATAAATTTTGATTACCGTCGTCGACAGTTTTATTTTTACAAGCGGAGCATGATGATCGTCGACGGAATTAATGAAAATAAAAATGCAGAGAGATACTTTCATTTTTATTTCATTTGACCAAAAATACGGTCGGCGGTCCCGTAAATCAATTTATAAAACAATGCTGGCCTCAGGTAACACCCTCGGGTGTGCTGGATCTACCGTGATCTGTACAGATACACCATGACCTATAATATATAATATCTACATCTGGTAACATGCTCGGGTGTGCTGGATCTACCGTGATCTGTACAGATACACCATGACCTATAATATATAATATCTACATCTGGTAACATGCTCGGGTGTGCTGGATCTACCCTGATCTGTACAGATACACCATGACCTATAATATATAATATCTACATCTGGTAACATGCTCGGGTGTGCTGGATCTACCGTGATCTGTACAGATACACCATGACCTATAATATATAATATCTACATCTGGTAACATGCTCGGGTGTGCTGGATCTACCGTGATCTGTATAGATACACCATGACCTATAATATATAATATCTACATCTGGTAACATGCTCGGGTGTGCTGGATCTACCGTGATCTGTACAGATACACCATGACCTATAATATATAATATCTACATCTGGTAACATGCTCGGGTGTGCTGGATCTACCCTGATCTGTACAGATACACCATGACCTATAATATATAATATCTACATCTGGTAACATGCTCGGGTGTGCTGGATCTACCCTGATCTGTACAGATACACCATGACCTATAATATATAATATCTACATCTGGTAACATGCTCGGGTGTGCTGGATCTACCATGATCTGTACAGATACAACATGACCTATAATACATGTATACAATATCTACATATATTAGGATACTGTGTTACAATTAAATGAGCACATAAAGGTCTCTAGGTCAGTCACCTGTCATTGTAGTATGTGTAGCCCCCCCCTCCCCCCCCCTATAGATACCTAGAAATCATTAACAAGTTCAGACAATGATTCTAGAAAATGCAGGCTGTATTGTATGTACGAGGGGTGATCTACAATTATGTGGATTTTGCTCTAATTTAAAATCTATTGTACTTACAGTTACAATACAATGATGTACCATGTTAGTTTCATACTAATTGCACAAGCACACCAAATTTCATACTAGCCTCTATTCCTACAAGTTCGTGCACACCTACAAGTTTGTGCATTTCAGTAAAACATTGATTATTCTGCTAAAACTCTCTTTTTCAAGTCCAAATTCATTTTAAATCATTGAGAAGACATTCAGCCAGCCGAATAGTGCAAACAAATATTTTAAAACCAGGTTTGTTACGTTTGTGGCGAGTTTTGTCCGAGCAACAATTTTACTGTTTACATATTCACCGCTTCCGGTCGAGAAAACCGGAGACATTTGTTTTTCTTATTTTTTCAAACGATTTACGATTGGAAAAGCTGCTGACCTACTGACAATAGATCAAACTTTATTTTTAATATGAGACTTTTTATTGGCAAAATATTTCACGTGCTCTCTTGATGACGTCATAAATTCATGTGCACAAATTCACAGGTCACAATGTTTATTTCACGACTGCAGACTGCATGTATCATTGATGTTGATTTTGCCATTTTTAGCAGTTTGACATTTAAATTGTGTTTTGATTTTGTTCAAAGATAGATAATTGATGTTGTTGATTTTAGAAATGGTTCCAATTAAATTGTTTTTGTGCAGATGTGCCCATTTGAAATTTTAGGTGCACAAACTTACAGGTGTAGTAGCTACATCTGCTTGAGGGTATGGTTATAAATGAGAAGGTCACTTACTGATAGCAATTCTTCTATGTTTGGCAGAGAAGGCTGGTTTCTCCGGTTCCAGTACCCATGTTTTGGTATCTATGTCTGACAAAACATTCCAGAATTCCTGACATGTATCTATGGCAACCATAAACTGTTTATATGCATATATCAAATCACTCTGAAAATATTTATAAACAATACTGGTTTCTTACAAATTACTTGCATAAAGTGCAACAGGGTATCCTAAACAAAGCTGCAACATTTCTTAAGCTAATATTATTATTCAATAGATACAATCCGGAATGTTCAATATAGTGGATTTTCCGCAAATTTGCATGCGGTACAAATAATGTTGACCTTAATCCTTTGCTAATGCTATTGTGATTTAAATAAGCATCGCTCATTTCAATGGTTCATACATGAATATTTATCGAACGAAAACACGTATAACGGTAAAAGTTGTTTGTACCGCGGGATTAGTGTGGAAAAACCAGATTGCATTGAATTCCGGAGTATATCTATTAAACCCTAATTAACTATCTGAATATAAAATTACTTTAAAAGATCTCAAAAATCTAAAATACACGAGCGGCTATCTTCAGTTAAATAACTTTGAGGGGAATGTATGTTATAGATAGTATTCAATAATATCAACAAGAAGCACCAACCTTAGCATTCCAATGAAGGTCAAACTTGACAGGAAGTTCAACGGAACATTTTGGTGCCTCATCAGGATACTGGAATAAAGAACCACAAAACATTACCCATCTAACATCAAGTGTACATGAATCTAAATCTCAGGTAAGAACTAGATATGTACTGCAAAAAAGTTTGTATTTATGCATACAGGTCAAAGGGCATGTTAATTAAAATTTGTGTTTGAGTAAGCCTATACATACACTAGTCAAATGTTCTAAGTACAGTGTTCCCTCTCGTAAAGACACCTCTCAGCAGCAACTCCCTCCTTTAAAAGATATTCAAAATTCCCCATGCAATTTGAACGTTAAATTCACTCCCAGGAACGACACCTCTCTTCAATGACAAAAGACACTCTTAAAGTCATACTGACACTATGATTTACCTCTCTTGACCAGTAATTGAGCCCTAATCAGTTGTTGATTGTTTACATAAAGTTTGACATGATGTGTGAACGGTATGCCAATCATCATCGAGAAGCTAACACATCCGACATCGCTGTTTTACACACCTAACGTATGGCACAACTAACAAGCTTGTTTGGTCAAATTGGATAATTACTGCAACTAATTTTGGTGTATTGTGGCCTGTTAAGCATTTTTACCATTGTTAGGTGAGAAATTTGACTAAAAATATAAATGCTAAGCGGTTACGCGTTTATTCTATCAAGCAAATGAAATGTTGTCAATTTTAATTTTTAGAAAAATGGCGCTGAGTGGTTCAGCTAAAGTCTGTCGTATCCGGGCCGTCCCATGTATCTTTTGGCGTAAGCGAAAATTTTGAAATCTGCATAAACATGTAATAAGAACTCATTTTTATCTTGAAGTTGATAAAGTTATTTACTTTTAGTGAAATAAATTACTATCAGGTCACAAATAAAGCATCAAGAAAAACGTTTTATTAATCTTCAAATATCTATGGTACATATACGTTGTATACGTGCATATGTGTACCGTTTTTGGGAAGGTTAGTCATGTTTTATGCAAAAGGCAGTTAGACATACATTCCCCTCTCCACAACGACTCCCTCTCTACAACGAACACTTTTTCGGTCCCCGTAGAATGTTGCTCAAGAGAGGGACCACTGTACACACGTTTTAATATTACTTTTTCTGAAAAAGTATAACGCCGATTAGTGAACCGGAATTACCATTGGAATCAGGAAAATGTTGTATATCGTATGCGAAAATATGATATGTGAATATACAAACAAAAAGATTTTTTCTTGACATGCCAGTTTTGAGCATTCTCTTCTCATGTGCAGGGTCTTCAATTAACATTTATGTTTATGGGTTGAATAATAATCGTATATGAAATAATTTAAATCAAAGTTCACCTATTTGAGAAGTTTGTACGAGAAAAATAGAAATTTGCATCAATGATTTCTGTGTAAATCAAGATTTTTTTCTTCTTAGTTAAAGGCAATCACCCAAATATAATATTAATAAAGTTCTATTGAGTTTAGATTAGTATATTCCTGATTTATTCTAGCTCTAATAGTGTGTACTTAGAGAACATTTGTCAAGTGTATATGGAAACGTACGAGGGGTGATCAATATATTCCAGGACTTGTCATCTAGCAATTTCATAATGGCAGCAAAACTCAAAGCAATTTAACATCATTCGGAGTAAGATGTCTCCGAACGAATGCACCAATAAAGTAATTTGATTCATACAATGAGCGTGTGACATTGGATGTCACGCGACGTCATTCGAAGCAGCACATAGCTCCTTTCTGGACTGATACCCAGTCCCATGTATGAGACCGGTTTTCTTTTACTACTGAATTAAGTAGTTAATAGCCAAATTTGGAATATGAGGTTGAATAAAAAGAGTATTGATGCGTTATTGAAAACAAAACTCGGAAAAGGGCGATTGGCTTTACAAAATTAGATTATTCCAATTAAGAATGAAGCACGACCTATTAGGTTTAGGGCGTAATATCGAAATAACCCTTTTGGTTTGGAGTCAACGATTTAATGTTTTGTAGCCTATACTAGTCTTCTTTTTCGCTAGTAATATTTGGTTGAGATCTATGCGTCTTATTTTGCAGAATTTAAAGGAAAGTGTCCCTAACGCGTTGTTACTTTTGCTGTTTATCCTTATTTTATCCACTTAGCTGTTTGACAGAGACCCTACAATCACATAAACAACGGAATCATTTGAAAATGGCCGATTGGGAGCGCACATAAACCCTGCACAATTAAGTCATTTTGGAGATATCGCAAGGATTTTACAAGTTTCGCGTTAATTAGCTTGTTGTTTCTCCGAAATAACGTTACGCCCGAGATACTCAACGGTGCGTGCTTCACCATGGTTACAAAAAGTGACGTCATCAAGTAAATAAGAACGTTATCATAAAGTAAATTAGACGAATCGCGAGAAAATTGATTGATCTACATAAGCTTGTAATTTCATAACTCTAGTTCCAATATTGCAAAATTGAGAAGGAAAGTCCTCGAATATATTGATCACCCCTCGTACATACCTCTGATGTAGTATACAACTTCATCACATGATTTCTACCTGCTTTATCACAATACCATAAATGTAGCTGAGTAAATTCAGGATCCACAAACACCAATCTGTAATATACAGGGTGTCTCAAAATACATGTCGGCTTGTTGAGGACGTATCATGCCGTAATGTATTGCTTTACATACCTGATTTATATGTATGGCCAAAGGGCATTCAATTCAATGTAGAAATTAGGAAACAATTATCGAAAACAATGCATACACAACCTATAGAATGCATTTTAAGTAGCTAACCCTAATTCGGTAAAAACTGTGTTTGACGTCGTTTGACGATTTTAATGAAGTTATTATACTTTTGAGTCGGATGTGATGTTTCCATTTTCAGCACAAATTGATATTTTGAGTTTCAATGTAGTTGCATATCTTGAACTGTATAATCTAACTTTCAAATAGTATAAGAAGAAATAATTATACTCTGATACGACCTGTGACTCCATTCATAAAGTATACATTATTTTCGTAAGTGTACACTTTTTGAGTTGTAAGAAAGTTGTTTGTACAAAACATTTACTCAGAAAATAATTGGTCAATCATGACAAATCCGCTTATAACTACATGAACAGTTAAATAAATGACATACTGTAAAATCAATAATATTCGATGGGGATTTAATTTCGTGAATTTTGTGGATGATTTCAACCATGAAAATCCTTTAAATTATGTTGAACTTTCCACGAAATGGTCTTTTTCAACAAATCCACAAATTTTATCACATTGAAATTAAATTATTTTTACTCCGACGTCAAAAACATGTAGCTAGAAAATTGTAAATCCACCCAATGCTAGTGCAATATTAGACTGTACTACTGTAAAACCATCTAATTTGTGGCGTTTTACTCGAATCAATAGTGTAGATAACTAAATCATGAATTCCAATATTCTTGATTAATTTAGGCCAGAACAAATTTTAGAGAAATTGCTTATTGTTTTGTAAACCGCAAAATGGGGAGCAAAATTTATATTCTTATAATGACCAAGAAAAGTAGAAAGTAATTATAGTAATTGAAGCAAAGTTACAGAATGTTCATACCAACCAAAATTTATTTTCTTATTATTCCCAAGAAAAGCAGTGCTCTTACAGTATTATTTGAAGTATTTGTAACAATTTAAGCGAATTTAAGATTTAGCTGTAAAAATTGATTGTGCAATTAATTACATGTACAAGAAACCAGAATATATACAGAATACAAATAGTTACTATAATTGTCTATCAGGTGAACTTTATTCAACATATTAATACGACTATGAGCGTCAACATGGGTAGAATGAATATAACCTTGTTATGTGTATTAGAAATAAAACAATAAGAATATTTTCATAGAAATATGATAATTGTGAAAATAAGATGCATAAATTTCTACCTTTGTGCACTTAGTCCTTTATCAATGAATGAAGAAAACTAGATGCAAGTGTATTATAAGCACTTATAAGGTGTATAAACACATTGACACTTATGAATTTTAATCACAAGCTAATTAAACCTATGAATGGACATTTTTGGACAGTTAACTTAATCCCTTTGGTACATTATAGGCCAAGCATATTTTTACATTATAACTATCTTTTCTATGCTGCGAATGATGCTCTGTTCATGGATTGTGCAAGGAACTTTTGGATAACCATTGTCTCTCTGGAGATCATTTTGCTTCTTGTCGGAGTATAAGTCAGATACAGAACTTGTTATCGCTCAAAAGTGTCTTCTTACAAGTGTTATTGTACAGTTTCGGAAGGACGAACAACAAATTATCCTCGGCTTCGCCTCGGACAATTATGTTGTTTGTCCTTCCGAAACTGTACAATAACGCTTGTAAGAAGACACTTTTGAACGAAAACTAGTACTGTATCTTATACATATTTAGGACGTTTTGGATACTTTTTCCCGATTTCAATAAAAGTAGCATAACAAAATTCATTCTCCTACCAAGGCAGTTTTTGGTGATTGATACTTCACTAAGTACTATTTTATACTTTCAAGTTACATTATATGACTTTGTTTGGACTGTTGGAGATAAGCTAGACATACCGCTATACATTTAATCTAGTATGGTTTATTCGAGGCGATTGATGCATATTCTATGAATATGATATGCCTAGAAATGTGAGAATATCAAATTTTGAGTCACAATTGTTTTTAAAATCTGTTCCTCCCTTAAATACGTCCGCTTTTCCGATTTCATTTTCTAAAGACTTCTGATCAGTTTCTCAGCCAGTGTGTGTATAGAATGGTACGACTGACTATTAATATACCCACATAATATTATGATATAAATTTTACCCATGTCACCGTACAAAATATGTTATCTGCCTCTTCGGGCATTTTAGAACATCCGTTGCTTATGACGTTAGTATAAAGTATATTACGTCATCAACTGTTCGAGTATTGACACATAATGTAATTCACCCCACAATCTTTAAATTTAGCTTTCATATGAGACTATAATTATCAGTTTACTAACTCATTTGGCAAAGTTATGACCCTTCAACAAGCGGACATGTATTTTGAGACACCCTGTACATATAGAGAATAATAGGTTAGTGTTGTGAATACAAATACAAATAAATACATGCCATTTGTATAGCGCAAACATTATGAAATCATATTCTATTACGCTTCACAATAATATTCATTCACTTAAAAACATTCAATATAAAACCTGGATTCTAGAAACTAGATTTAGTCATATAATAAAGAGCACACTCATTGCCAATGAAACTGCCTATACAAATAAGTTTTCAAATATACTCTGAACCCGGTTTCACTTTTGATGTCTTTGAGATAGTTTGGTAGATCGTTCCACCATTTGGGACCAGTGACGGCCATAGATCTGTCTGCTAATTTTGTTCGTCGTCTAAGAATTTGAAAGTTAGTGTCATTTTGTGATCGTAGTCTGTACCCTTGCCAAATGGGATCAAACATTGTCTTAAGATACGATGGAGCTGTACCCATGATGACACGGAATAAGATTACCAGAACTTTGAACATTACCCTAGCCTTAACTGGAAGCCAGAGTAATTCTGTCAGTGGATATGCACTGGGTTTGTCATAAGAAACATTCATGACAACTCTTGCGGCATGATTTTGGACTTGCTGTAATTTTTTCATCTGATAGGCTGGAATTTCAGTGAATAAGGCATTGTAGAAGTCAATATGGGAATGAACCAGTCCATGCACTAATGTTTCAGTAGACTTTTGTGTGAGATGTTTACGTATAGCTTGAAGATTCCGTAGCTGCACATGAGCTATCTGGCATTTTTTCTGAATGTGGCAGTCAAAGTTAAGTGTATTGGTCATGATTACACCCAGACCTCTAACCTGATTCACACATTTTACATCACATCCACCAACATTAACGCTTGTGATGTTCAATTTAGCTAACTGTTGTCTGGTTCCATACATGATTATTTCAGTCTTAGACTGATTCATTTTCAGTTTGAATGTTGTCATCCATTGTATATCAATGAGGCAGCTGTTAAGTTGTTGAATAACAGTTGTCTCTTCCTGAGAATTTCCTGATTGTAATTTAAAGGAAACTTATGGTCATCTGCGTATCCATAGAGATCGGCTGGATACTTCTGGACAACCCAATTGAGAGCCAATATATAGAGAGTAAATATCACTGGTCCAGCACAAGAACCCTGTGGAACACCAAACCTCAATGGTTCAGTCTCCGATGCTGACTGTTCGACTAAGACTTTCATTGTTCTGTTTGTGAGATAAGATTCAATCCATTCTAGGGGAGTATTATGAATACCAAATAGTTGATATCCGGAACTCTGTGCAAGGTGGTTTTCCCCTTAACTTACATGTAGGTACAAACAACTCTGGCCTAGTTAGACTGGTTTTGTATTCATATGCAAATACAACTGACCCCCGCTCTATTGTCCAGATATAAATATTCAAGCCTCAAAAGGATTATAACGGTAAAACTTTATTTGTACCTGCAGATTAGTGGAGATCCGGAGTAGGTCTATTCATCTTGTAGGATTTTAATCAATATTGGGATATCAATGGTATCAAATGCTGCACTTAAGTCGATCAAGATTATGATCGTAACCTGGTTTTTATCTACGGTTTCCAAAAGATCATTATACATTTTGACCATAGCCGTTTCCACCCCATAGTATTTTCTATATGCACTTTGGTAAACTGGAAGGAGATTGTTATCTTCGATATGCTTGGTGATTTGGTTTAATGCAGCTTTTTCAAGAATCTTGGAGAGAAATGTTAAATTTGACACCGGACGATAGTTTTTCAGTTCAAGCAGCAGCCCTTTCTTTTTTAACAAGGGTTTAATCACAGCACTTTTCCACCCATCAGGAAACACACCAGATAGCAATGAGCGATTTACTATTTCTGTCACTACGGGAGCAAATTGAGAAGAAAACTCCTTTAATTTCGTAGTAGGAATTACATCAAGTTCACAGGTTGTAGATTTTGATGCATGTATAAGTTTCATGAAATCATTTTCAGAGAGTGATTTGAATTCAGTAAACGTATTTCTAATCACAGGTAGATTTGAGCCGTTAGAAGTACCATTGCTGGATATTTCAGATGGTATGTTATCAAGATCATTTCTCAGCTTGATAATTTTATCAGCAAAGAATTGTAGGAACTTGTTTGCCAAAGATACTGCACTTGTGTGTAATGGGAGTGGATTGTCCTTTGTCCTTCCCAATAAATCAGATGTTACTGCATATAACTTTTTGATATTTCCTTCTGCTTCTCCAATCTTATACTGGTAGTATTCATCTTTGGCCTTAGAAAGTTCTATACTATATATATTTCTTACACCTCTAAATACTTTCTTTGACAGGTCTGATTTGTCATTCATAAAGATTTTCTCGACTGTTCGTTTGTAATGTTTCAGCTGTTTTAGGTAGCCTGAGTACCATGGAATCGTCAGTCTACAGATAATTGTACTTTCCTTCATAGGGCCATGTTTTTGGACGATATATGTGGTTCTTGTAAATTCAGACACAAGATCATTAACATTTGGCGAGTTCCTTACAATGTTTTTTAATTCTCAGAAATCTGCCTGTAAGATGTCACGTGATACAGATTTCCAATTACGAGATTTGATTTCTTTCCTGATCAAAGGAGGACGATACTGTTCAATATAACAACTAACAAAGCAATGATCAAAGATGAAATAGTCTGACAAAAGTTCTGAAACAATCATACGTTTTTCTTCAAGCTTTTTGATAATCAGGTCAAGAATGTGACCACTTGAATGAGTTGGAGCATTTACATGTTGAACTAGTCCATGAGATTTCAGACACTGCTGAAGTTGTTTGGTGTAGCAATCTGACGTGTTGTCCATGTGAATGTTAAAGTCGCCTAACAGTATATAGGAATCCGATCTGATCATAATTTGTTCAAGAAACTCAGCGAATTCTGTCATGAACATAGCCTGAGTTAATGGGTGCCTTTCTGAATAGGGTGGTCTATATATTGCAAAGATGAATATTATGAACGATTGACCACATATTTTCCCTTCAGCACATTCAAATGACTGAAAATATTTTGCAGGACATTTTGACACTTAAAGATTGCTTCTGTATAATAGGGCAATCCTCCACCTTTACGGTCAGGTCTCGGGACATCATCAAAACAAAACCCGTCCTGACACATTTCTCCCCTGACAACAGCATCTTCTTCAGGCTTTAACCATGTTTCAGTGATCACACATATATCAATACCATTCTCCAAGATGTGCTGGAGAAGATCAGCAGATTTTCCTCGCAAAGACCTTATGTTGACAGTTGAAAATTTTAATTGTTTCTTTCTTTGAGCATTTAATAAGAATGTATGATCTAGCTTGACTTGAGTCAAATTCTTCAAGTGTACACCACCATTAGTCTTTATCCTCGGGCGTCCAGCTCGTTTACCTCTGTATTTCAATAGATTATACTTTTTAAGTACAGTCAATGTTTCTTTATTTGGTAGTATACACCTTCTAGGCACAGATCTATAATCCAATAATTGGTCCCTACTGTACTGTATAACGGTACATGTATTAGCCTTGAGTGAGATGTTGTTCACTATATGGTGTTCTATGAAATAAGGCAAGTGTAACCTGATACCTCATGTTGACAGACAGCATGTTGATAAAGAATTCAGCAGTATGATGGTCACAAGCTCATGAATAACTAAGCCAAAAATCCAGTTTCTAGAATCACTAGTTTTCTGCAAAATAATCCATTATTGCAGAGCACAAACATTGCAGCCAACACCTGGCGCACACAAACACTAGGAAGTTTATCTGGCAAGCTGGAGGTATTTATCCAATCCGATAATTTCGGCAGCCGAGCCGGATATACTTTTACTCAATCCATGTAATTTGATAGGATAATTTACTTTAATCAAAATATGAATATCCTCCATTATCAGATCTGGAATATAGCAGCCACACATACATTTTATTCATGTTATTCATGTTTTATATGTACTGTACAGGTGTGTTGTATACATGCATATGAATACCATATTTCGAAAGTTAAATCATACTTTTTATACAACAGAGTGTAAAAGATACATTCCCCTCCCCACAACAACTACCTCTCAACAACAAACAACGACTCCCTCTCAACAACAAACAACGACTCCCTCTCAACAACAAACAACATTTCTTCAGGCTTTAACCATATTTCAGTGATCACACATATATCAATACCATTCTCCAAGATGTGCTGGAGAAGATCAGCAGATTTTCCTCGCAAAGACCTTATGTTGACAGTTGAAAATTTTAATTGTTTCTTTCTTTGAGCATTTAATAAGAATATATGATCTAGCTTGACTTGAGTCAAATTCTTCAAGTGTACACCACCATTAGTCTTTATCCTCGGGCGTCCAGCTCGTTTACCTCTGTATTTCAATAGATTATACTTTTTAAGTACAGTCAATGTTTCTTTATTTGGTAGAATACACCTTCTAGGCAAAGATCTATAATCCAATAATTGGTCCCTACTGTACTGTATAACGGTACATGTATTAGCCTTGAGTGAGATGTTGTTCACTATATGGTGTTCTATGAAATAAGGCAAGTGTAACCTGATACCTCATGTTGACAGACAGCATGTTGATAAAGAATTCAGCAGTATGATGGTCACAAGCTCATGAATAACTAAGCCAAAAATCCAGTTTCTAGAATCACTAGTTTTCTGCAAAATAATCCATTATTGCAGAGCACAAACATTGCAGCCAACACCTGGCGCACACAAACACTAGGAAGTTTATCTGGCAAGCTGGAGGTATTTATCCAATCCGATAATTTCGGCAGCCGAGCCGGATATACTTTTACTCAATCCATGTAATTTGATAGGATAATTTACTTTAATCAAAATATGAATATCCTCCATTATCAGATCTGGAATATAGCAGCCACACATACATTTTATTCATGTTATTCATGTTTTATATGTACTGTACAGGTGTGTTGTATACATGCATATGAATACCATATTTCGAAAGTTAAATCATACTTTTTATACAACAGAGTGTAAAAGATACATTCCCCTCCCCACAACAACTACCTCTCAACAACAAACAACGACTCCCTCTCAACAACAAACAACGACTCCCTCTCAACAACAAACAACATTTCTTCAGGCTTTAACCATGTTTCAGTGATCACACATATATCAATACCATTCTCCAAGATGTGCTGGAGAAGATCAGCAGATTTTCCTCGCAAAGACCTTATGTTGACAGTTGAAAATTTTAATTGTTTCTTTCTTTGAGCATTTAATAAGAATATATGATCTAGCTTGACTTGAGTCAAATTCTTCAAGTGTACACCACCATTAGTCTTTATCCTCGGGCGTCCAGCTCGTTTACCTCTGTATTTCAATAGATTATACTTTTTAAGTACAGTCAATGTTTCTTTATTTGGTAGAATACACCTTCTAGGCAAAGATCTATAATCCAATAATTGGTCCCTACTGTACTGTATAACGGTACATGTATTAGCCTTGAGTGAGATGTTGTTCACTATATGGTGTTCTATGAAATAAGGCAAGTGTAACCTGATACCTCATGTTGACAGACAGCATGTTGATAAAGAATTCAGCAGTATGATGGTCACAAGCTCATGAATAACTAAGCCAAAAATCCAGTTTCTAGAATCACTAGTTTTCTGCAAAATAATCCATTATTGCAGAGCACAAACATTGCAGCCAACACCTGGCGCACACAAACACTAGGAAGTTTATCTGGCAAGCTGGAGGTATTTATCCAATCCGATAATTTCGGCAGCCGAGCCGGATATACTTTTACTCAATCCATGTAATTTGATAGGATAATTTACTTTAATCAAAATATGAATATCCTCCATTATCAGATCTGGAATATAGCAGCCACACATACATTTTATTCATGTTATTCATGTTTTATATGTACTGTACAGGTGTGTTGTATACATGCATATGAATACCATATTTCGAAAGTTAAATCATACTTTTTATACAACAGAGTGTAAAAGATACATTCCCCTCCCCACAACAACTACCTCTCAACAACAAACAACGACTCCCTCTCAACAACAAACAACGACTCCCTCTCAACAACAAACAACAACTCCCTCTCAACAACAAACAAAGACTCCCTCTCAACAACAAACAACGACTCCCTCTCAAAAACAAAGAAAGACTCCCTCTCAACAACAAACAACGACTCCCTTTCAACAACAAACAATGACTCCCTCTCAACAACAAACAAAGACTCCCTCTCAACAACATACAAAGACTCCCTCTCAACAACAAACAACGACTCCCTCTCAACAACAATCAATGACTTCATCTCAACAACAAACAACGACTCCCTCTCAACAACAAACAACAACTCCCTCTCAACAACAAACAAAGACTCCCTCTCAAAACAAAAAAAGACTCCCTCTCAACAACAAACAACGACTCCCTTTCAACAACAAACAAAGACTCCCTCTCAACAACAAACAACGACTCCCTCTCAATGGCATACAAAGACTCCCTCTCAACAACAAAAAATGACTCCCTCTCAACAACAAACAACGACTCCCTCTCAACAACAAACAACGACTCCCTCTCAACAACAAACAATGACTCCCTCTCAACAACAAACAATGACTCCATCTCAACAACAAACAAAGACTCCCTCTCAACAACAAACAAAGACTCCCTCTCAACAACAAACAAAGACTCCCTCTCAACAACAAACAACGACTCCCTCTCAACAACAACTCCCTCTCTACAACAAACAATGACTCCCTCTCAACAACAAACAATGACTCCCTCTCAACAACAAACAAAGACTCCCTCTCAACAACAAACAACAACTCCCTCTCAACAACAAACAACAACTCCCTCTCAACAGCAAACAACAACTCCCTCTCAACAACAAACAACAACTCCCTCTCAACAGCAAACAACGACTCCCTCTAAACAACAAACAACGACTCCCTCTCAACAACAAACAACGACTCCCGCTCAACAACAAACAACGACTCCATCTCAACAACAAACAATGACTCCCTCTCAACAACAAACAACGACTCCCTCTCAACAACAAACAACGACTCCATCTCAACAACAAACAATGACTCCCTCTCAACAACAAAGACTCCCTCTCAACAACAAACAAAGACTCCCTCTCAACAACAAACAACGACTCCCTCTCAACAACATACAAAGACTTCCTCTCAACAACAAACAATGACTCCCTCTCAACAACAACTCCCTCTCAACAACAAACAACGACTTCCTCTCAACAACAAACAAAGACTCCCTCTCAACAACAAACAAAGACTCCCTCTCAACAACAAACAACGACTCCATCTCAACAACAAACAAAGACTCCCTCTCAACAACAAACAAGTCTCCCTCTCAACAACAACTCCCTTTCAACAACAAACAACAACTTCCTCTCAACAACAAACAACGACTCCCTCTCAACAACAAACAACGACTCCCTCTCAACAACATACAAAGACTCCCTCTCAACAACAAACAATGACTCCCTCTCAACAACAACTCCCTCTCAACAACAAACAACGACTCCCTCTCAACAACAAACAACGACTCCCTCTCAACAACAAACAACGACTCCCTCTCAACAACAAACAATGACTCCCTCTCAACAACAACCAACGACTCCATCTCAACAACAAACAAAGACTCCCTCTCAACAACAAACAAAAACTCTCTTTCAACAACAAACAACAACTCCCTCTCAACAACAAACAAAGACTCCCTTTCAACAACAAACAAAGACTCCCTCTCAACAACAAACAACGACTCCCTCTCAACAACAAACAACTACTCCCTCTCAACAACAAACAATGACTCCCTCTCAACAACAAACAATGACTCCATCTCAACAACAAACAAAGACTCCCTCTCAACAACAAACAAAGACTCCCTTTCAACAACAAACAAAGACTCCCTCTCAACAACAAACAAAGACTCCCTCTCAACAACAAACAACGACTCCCTCTCAACAACAACTCCCTCTCAACAACAAACAATGACTCCCTCTCAACAACAAACAAAGACTCCCTCTCAACAACAAACAACAACTCCCTCTCAACAACAAACAACAACTCCCTCTCAACAGCAAACAACAACTGCCTCTCAACAACAAACAACAACTCCCTCTCAACAGCAAACAATGACTCCCTCTCAACAACAAACAACGACTCCATCTCAACAACAAACAATGACTCCCTCTCAACAACAAAGACTCCCTCTCAACAACAAACAAAGACTCCCTCTCAACAACAAACAACGACTCCCTCTCAACAACATACAAAGACTCCCTCTCAACAACAAACAATGACTCCCTCTCAACAACAACTCCCTCTCAACAACAAACAACGACTTCCTCTCAACAACAAACAAAGACTCCCTCTCAACAACAAACAAAGACTCCCTCTCAACAACAAACAACGACTCCATCTCAACAACAAACAAAGACTCCCTCTCAACAACAAACAAAGACTCCCTCTCAACAACAACTCCCTCTCAACAACAAACAACGACTTCCTCTCAACAACAAACAACGACTCCCTCTCAACAACAAACAAAGACTCCCTCTCAACAACAAACAAAGACTCCCTCTCAACAACAACTCCCTCTCAACAACAAACAACGACTTCCTCTCAACAACAAACAACGACTCCCTCTCAACAACAAACAACGACTCCCTCTCAACAACAAACAAAGACTCCCTTTCAACAACAAACAAAGACTCCCTCTCAACAACAAACAAAGACTCCCTCTCAACAACAAACAATGACTCCCTCTCAACAACAAACAACGACTCCCTTTCAACAACAAACAAAGACTCCCTCTCAACAACAAACAAAGACTCTCTTTCAACAACAAACAATGACTCCCTCTCAACAACAAACAATGACTCCCTCTCAACAACAAACAACGACTCCCTCTCAACAACAAACAACGACTCCCTCTCAACAACAAACCCTTTGTATCGGAAAAATGTTGCTCACTGCACTATAATATAACCTAACATCAAACTAACCTTTGCCAACCCAAGGCTTCAATATGGTCGACCAGTTGTTGACAGAATCTGGTTACAGTGAGGTCAGAATTTCCAGCTTCTATCTCTCTCTCCTGCAAACATCATTCATGTATACACTGACAGCAGTTAGCAGTAAAACAATGTCAAAATAATATAAACAAGAGGGCCATGATGGCCCAATATCGCTCACCTGATTATAAACCCTGCACAATTTTCACCCAAAGGAATAATTTGAACATCTTGGTAGAAAACCACAAGATGATGCTACATACCAATTATCAAAACTCTAGGCAGTCTAGTTTTAGGCAAGAAGATATTAATATGTTTTCCCTATATAAGTCTATGTAAAACGGTGACCCCCCGAGTGGGGCCAATTTTGACCCCAGGGGCATAATTTGAAAAATCTTGGTAGAGGACCACTAGATGATGCTACATACCAAATATCAAAGCTCTATGCAGTGTAGTTTTAGACAAGAAATTTTTTATATGTTTTCCCTATATAAGTCTATGTAAGACGGTGACCCCCGGGGCTGGGCCAATTTTGACCCCAGGGGCATAATTTGCACAATCTTGGTAGGGGACAACTAGATGATACTACATACCAAATATCAAAGCTCTTAGGCATTGTAGTTTTAGACAAGAAGATTTTTATATGTTTTCCCTATATAAGTCTAAGTAAAATGGTGATCCCCAGGGTGGGGCCAATTTTGACCCGAGGGGAATAATTTGAACAATCTTTGAAGAGGACCTCTAGCTGAGTCTACATACCAAATATGAAAGCCCTGGGCCAAGCAATTTCGGAGAAGAAGATTTTTTAAAGTTTTCTCTATATAACTCTATGTAAAACTAAGGGCCCCCGGGGCGGGGCCAATTTTGACCCCAAGGGCATAATTTGAACAATCTTTGTAGAGGACCTCTAGCTGAGTCTACATACCAAATATGAAAGCCCTGGGCCAAGCGGTTTCGGAGAAGAAGATTTTTTAAGGTTTTCCCTATATAAGTCTAAGTAAAATGGTGACCCCCAGGGTGGGGCCAATTTTGACCCGAGGGGAATAATTTGAACAATCTTTGAAGAGGACCTCTAGCTGAGTCTACATACCAAATATGAAAGCCCTGGGCCAAGCAATTTCGGAGAAGAAGATTTTTTAAAGTTTTCTCTATATAACTCTATGTAAAACTAAGGGCCCCCGGGGCGGGGCCAATTTTGACCCCAGGGGCATAATTTGAACAATCTTTGTAGAGGACCTCTAGCTGAGTCTACATACCAAATATGAAAGCCCTGGGCCAAGCGGTTTCGGAGAAGAAGATTTTTTAAGGTTTTCCCTATATAAGTCTAAGTAAAATGGTGACCCCCAGGGTGGGGCCAATTTTGACCCGAGGGGAATAATTTGAACAATCTTTGAAGAGGACCTCTAGCTGAGTCTACATACCAAATATGAAAGCCCTGGGCCAAGCAATTTCGGAGAAGAAGATTTTTTAAAGTTTTCTCTATATAACTCTATGTAAAACAAAGGGCCTTGGGGCGGGGCCAATTTTGACCCCAGGGGCATAATTTGAACAATCTTTGTAAAGGACCTCTAGCTGAGTCTACATACCAAATATGAAAGCCCTGGGCCAAGCGGTTTTGGAGAAAAAGATTTTTAAAGGTTTCCCCTATATAACTCTATGTAAAACAAAGGGCCTTGGGGCGGGGCCAATTTTGACCCCAGGGACATAATTTGAACAATCTTTGTAGAGGACCTCTAGCTGAGTCTACATACCAAATATGAAAGCTCTGGGCCAAGCGGTGTCGGAGAAGAAGATTTTTTAAGGTTTTCTCTATATAACTCTATGTAAAACAAAGGGCCTTGGGGCGGGGCCAATTTTGACCCCAGGGGCATAATTTGAACAATCTTTGTAGAGGACCTCTAGCTGAGTCTACATACCAAATATGAAAGCCCTGGGCCAAGCGGTTTTGGAGAAAAAGATTTTTAAAGGTTTCCCCTATATAACTCTATGTAAAACAAAGGGCCTTGGGGCGGGGCCAATTTTGACCCCAGGGACATAATTTGAACAATCTTTGTAGAGGACCTCTAGCTGAGTCTACATACCAAATATGAAAGCCCTGGGCCATGCAATTTCGGAGAGGAAGATTTTTTAAGGGTTTCCCTATATAAGTCTAAGTAAAATGGTGACCCCCAGGGTGGGGCCAATTTTGACCCGAGGGGAATAATTTGAACAATCTTTGAAGAGGACCTCTAGCTGAGTCTACATACCAAATATGAAAGCCCTGGGCCAAGCAATTTCGGAGAAGAAGATTTTTTAAAGTTTTCTCTATATAACTCTATGTAAAACAAAGGGCCTTGGGGCGGGGCCAATTTTGACCCCAGGGGCATAATTTGAACAATCTTTGTAAAGGACCTCTAGCTGAGTCTACATACCAAATATGAAAGCCCTGGGCCAAGCGGTTTTGGAGAAAAAGATTTTTAAAGGTTTCCCCTATATAACTCTATGTAAAACAAAGGGCCTTGGGGCGGGGCCAATTTTGACCCCAGGGACATAATTTGAACAATCTTTGTAGAGGACCTCTAGCTGAGTCTACATACCAAATATGAAAGCTCTGGGCCAAGCGGTGTCGGAGAAGAAGATTTTTTAAGGTTTTCTCTATATAACTCTATGTAAAACTAAGGGCCCCCGGGGCGGGGCCAATTTTGACCCCAGGGGCATAATTTGAACAATCTTTGTAGAGGACCTCTAGCTGAGTCTACATACCAAATATGAAAGCCCTGGGCCAAGCGGTTTCGGAGAAGAAGATTTTTAAAGGTTTCCCCGATATAACTCTATGTAAAACTAAGGGCCCCCAGGGCGGGGCCAATTTTGACCCCAGGGACATAATTTGAACAATCTTTGTAGAGGACCTCTAGCTGAGTCTACATACCAAATATGAAAGCCCTGGGCCATGCAATTTCGGAGAGGAAGATTTTTTAAGGTTTTCCCTATATAAGTCTAAGTAAAATGGTGACCCCCAGGGTGGGGCCAATTTTGACCCGAGGGGAATAATTTGAACAATCTTTGAAGAGGACCTCTAGCTGAGTCTACATACCAAATATGAAAGCCCTGGGCCAAGCAATTTCGGAGAAGAAGATTTTTTAAAGTTTTCTCTATATAACTCTATGTAAAACAAAGGGCCTTGGGGCGGGGCCAATTTTGACCCCAGGGGCATAATTTGAACAATCTTTGTAGAGGACCTCTAGCTGAGTCTACATACCAAATATGAAAGCCCTTGGCCAAGCGGTTTTGGAGAAAAAGATTTTTAAAGGTTTCCCCTATATAACTCTTTGTAAAACAAAGGGCCTTGGGGCGGGGCCAATTTTGACCCCAGGGACATAATTTGAACAATCTTTGTAGAGGACCTCTAGCTGAGTCTACATACCAAATATGAAAGCTCTGGGCCAAGCGGTGTCGGAGAAGAAGATTTTTTAAGGTTTTCTCTATATAACTCTATGTAAAACTAAGGGCCCCTGGGGCGGGGCCAATTTTGACCCCAGGGGCATAATTTGAACAATCTTTGTAGAGGACCTCTAGCTGAGTCTACATACCAAATATGAAAGCCCTGGGCCAAGCGGTGTCGGAGAAGAAGACTTTTAAAGGTTTCCCCTATATAACTCTATGTAAAACTAAGGGCCCCCGGGGCAGGGCCAATTTTGACACCAGGGACATAATTTGAACAATCTTTGTAGAGGACCTCTAGCTGAGTCTACATACCAAATATGAAAGCCCTGGGCCAAGCCATTTCGGAGAAGAAGATTTTTAAAGTTTTCTCTATATAACTCTATGTAAAACTAAGGGCCCCCGGGTGGGGCCAATTTTGACCCCAGGGGCATAATTTGAACAATCTTTGTAAAGAACCTCTAGCTGAGTCTACATACCAAATATGAAAGCCCTGGGCCAAGCGGTGTCGGAGAAGAAGATTTTTAAAGGTTTCCCCTATATAACTCTATGTAAAACTAAGGGCCCCCGGGGCGGGGCCAATATTGACCCCAGGGACATAATTTGAACAATCTTTGTAGAGGACCTCTAGCTGAGTCTACATACCAAATATGAAAGCCCTGGGCCAAGCGGTTTCGGAGTAGAAGATTTTTTAAGGTTTCCCCTATATAACTCTATGTAAAACTAAGGCCCCCTGGGGCGGGGCCAATTTTGACCCCAGGGACATAATTTTAACAATCTTTGTAGAGGACCCCAAGGTGATGCTACATACCAAATATGAAAGCTCTAGGACTTACGGTTTCAGAGAAGAAGATTTTTGAAGTTTCCTTTTTGAAAATCTATTTTTAGCCTGTGTGACCTAGTTATGCGACGGACTGGAATTTTTTTAACAACTTTGGTAGAGGTCCATCCAAGGAACATTCCTGTTAAGTTTTATCAAATTTGGCCAAGCGGTTAAGGAGGAGAAGTCGTTTGAAGAAATTGTTGACGGACGCACGACGCACGACGCACGACGGACATCTCGGTATGACAAAACCTCACCATGACCACATTGTGGTCAGGTGAGCTAACAAAGTGTGTAAAAACCCTGACAATGTCTGCTAGGGCACCTCTAAATGATACTTCTGAAAAATTTGGACAAACTCCCCTTCTGAGAAATAAAGGAGGAGTTGCACATAGAAGAAAATGAGGGATGGCCAGACTTGCAAATGGGATGAGGCCTATCATTAATATATCTCTTTGGCTTCAGTGGGGATAATAACCAGGAGGACAAAAAAAACTGATAAAATGTTATACTCACAGCAATCATTTGAAACTCTTTAATAAAGGACACTAGACTTGAGCACTGCTTCAGTCTCTGAAATATCAAAAATAAAATACATAAATGTTTTCCCAAGGTGCATCAATAAGTAAATTAGGAACAATCACCTTCAATGACTAAATGTCAAACATGAACAAAAAAGATTGTTGGGTGAAGACACTGAATGCTGACATTGATCTTACCACCTGTTGTTTGTTGTTATTCAGCAAAGTTTAAGAAAGAAACAAAGACTGTGTTCATCAAACTCTAATATGTCCCGGAGGAAGCATTCTCCATAAAAACAAGCCAATCAGGGGCCATAAATGTTGAAATGTTTGGTTGTGTTACATACATTCCTGAGGTCATTAAATCGGACATAAATAAATATGATGTTAAATATTTTGTTGATATTATTTCTAAAGACTCGTATTTAATCCCAGATTCATTGTATAGCTGAAATATTGTCACCAAAGATAAAAACAACATATACAATATACATTACTTTGTTTCTATACTTGTTAACTACCTAGGAGATCATGAAGTGCAGAGCAAGAAATCTTGTTGTCTCACAGACATGTATTGGTACAGAACACCAGCAGGCATGTCAAAGAATCGAGAAATCTAATCAAAAAGTGCAAGGGTATCACTACCTGATTTCTTGTATTAAACAACAGTTATATTGCTGCTGTCTCGTCCCTAGATGCCTAAGGACAAAGTCAATCTGGGGCTTTAAACGAATGACCATGCACTTACGACCACCAGAGATAATTAACAACAACAACGATCACAAGTTGATCATACATAGGATACCTGAGATATAATAGTTTTGAAGCTTCCTATCAACTTATGGAGTTTACAATCACAGTTAATTGAAGCATCAGGTAACTTTCCTGATGCAGGCAATCTCACTTCAAGTTTGTACAGCTCATTCTGAAAAAATAACAAATCACAACTTGAATATATTCTGACCATAATGAGTGTCAATTACTACAACACTTTATGGCATTTAATTAAAGAAAAGTGATAATAAGAGTAACTTTATTCAGGACATGTTCAGTTGCCTGTATTCATGAAATGTACAGTTGCACAGCAAGATGAATACAACAGGGCACACCACATTCTTGACACTTCGACTGCACATTTCTTGTGATTTACCATAACAGCATTATTTCTATTAATATTCATGTAAGGCGTTGAACTGCCGTGTACAAAAATGTCAGCATTGAGGTAAAGAACCACTAAATGCCTCCGCGGACCAAGTGGTGGTACACTCAAGTAGTCCTTAAAAAAACTTTGGTTTGCCTGTAAATGGAGATATTTCTTGACAAATGTGGAGTTGAATGATGAAATTGAGTTTAAATGGTTGGTAAATATGCATGTGGTGTAGAAAAACTGTAATATTTGTATTATTCCGCTATTTTGTTCTTGATACCAAAGTGAAAGTAGACTAGGGTAAAACCCAGAACTTATAAATCCGGACATGCGTAAAAACGGATAGACCGTGTTTGTCGGACAAAAACTTTCTTAGAAGATACATGACCCCCCTTTTTTATTGCATTATTTTGAAGCTTAACTGCCCCTCTTTACAATGATATATGTGGTCCAGGTGGCCATAGACTAAAAAAAGTTGAAAATTGGGGCCTACTATGGCCAATTTACATTGAGCTATAGAGCAAATCTATTTGGTGGTTTCTAACCTTGAACATCAGTCTGAAAGTGTCTGAGTTATGTCTGTGTGCCTGCTATTTTGTCTGCAGTCTGAATGTAAATAATGCCCCCTGTCAGAAGCCAGTACTAGAAGGTGCAACCTTAGTATAACTATTTACAATAACTTACACATATATGGATAAAGCCGTGATAATGCAATCCATGTGTATCTTGAGGAATCAAGTACGGGAAATCTGTTAACATATCCATGTTTCTCATTACAATCATTATGTTTTAGGATACATCATGATGAAGCACTGAAATATGGAAGACAGCATTATAATTCATATTCTACATTATTATTTAATATTGCAGTATATTTGTGCATTTACAAGTTTTTTTATCATTTTTTAAAATTCATTCAGCCAATACTGGCCCAATAGATTGCTGGATGGTGATTTGCATATGAATAGTTTCAGCATATTGAAATATGCACATGTCTACTATTATTTATTAGGTCCCCACCCCTGAGGGTTTGCAGGGATTTTTACTTTACCTTTTACAAACTCCCGCCACTGCCGTGGAAAGTGAAAGGTATAAACATGACCATAACAATTTTCGCGGTATCAATATGCTCCAGTATCTAGTGAAACATACATCTAGGGTCTAACATTAACACTACAAAATTTCTAAATCATGGGAATTTCACGAAACTTACTGAAAACAGCATTTCAGTATACTAGATGTGGGGCAATCTGCTAGGAGATTTTTTAATTTCTGACCTTTATCACAGATATATATTTAGAACAGATAGGTAACTCTACCACGTGACCCAGTTGAAATCAGTAGAAATCGACTTTAATTCTCGCGGGTTCACTTTTGTCGCGATATTTGGTGAGATCACAGAGTTTTAGTGGCGAGATTCATTGATCCGCCATCTTTGTTATATGTATTGTTTTGCAAGAAATTTGCAGAAATAAATCTGCCAATCAAATCAACATTTCAAAATCAATTGAGAAAATTTTACTATGTAGATAAAGAATAAACATACCTTGATTAGTGTGTAATATGTATATTTCATCGGTTATATTGGCTATATGTCCAGAAATGGAGTTTGAATACACAACGGTTTCGCGGGAATATCGAGGCCTGAAAACAATTCAGTTCAAACACAGATATATATTTAGAATATATATCTGTGGTTCAAACTATGACAAATTCCTATCATCAGATTGAAAAAGATATTTCGTAGACTAAATTGTAACGACGAAGCCTCGGACCGCCATTTTCCACCCGTGTCTCTCGTTTCTTGCTCCAAATCACACGAAATTGTAACTCTGATTTAAATTGCATTGCATTGTATATTGCATGAAACACGCATTGTGTATCTTCATAATATTGTTTTAATTTTGAAAATCGATAAATTATTAATGATAAGGCAAGTTTTTTCGAGGCAGCCATAAAAATTTATGTTACCGATCATCGCCATATTATCGACTTACAGTGCATGTACCGAATACCAAAAAAACGATGATTAACAGAAAAGGCCGAGTGCGCGCATTGCATTATGGGCGTTTGGCCGTTCGGCAGATAAAAATCTATTTATAGAGTTGCCTATCCGTTCTAAATATATATCTGTGCCTTTATCTCCACCTTTATCAAACGATAGTCTCGAAGTCGAGATTGTTTGACTAATCAGTATACTAGAAGTTGTAAACTCAGCAAAATACCTTGGAGTAAATATTCACAAAACACTTAATTGGAACAGCCACATAAACTCTGTGACATTAAAGAAGGCAAACTCCACCTTAGCCTATATCAACCGAATATCCATCAATGCCCAAAAAAGACTAAGGAGCTGTGTTATACTACCCTGATTTGACCACTAACTGAGTATGCAGCAGTTATATGGGATCCATTTACCAATGCAAATGTCAGGAAGCTCTAGATGGTACAGCACAGGGCTGCACGAATGGTCTTCTCAGACTTCATAAGAACCTCAAGCGTCACTGCCATGCTAAACCAACTGCAATGGCCCTCACTACAGGAGCGGCAAGCCCAAGTCAGAGTTACAACAATGTACAGAGTTGTATACAACCTAGTTGATGTCCCTTCCACGTACCTGGTACCAACCCCTTCAATCAGGGGACACGGACTCAATTACCTAATACCTTACGCTCAGACTCTCTGCTACCATAAGAGCTTCTTCCCGGACACTATATAAGGCTCTGGAATGGACTTCCCCAGTCAGTAGCAAGCTGTCAAACCATCGACAGCTTCAAGAGGGAAGTCCAGAAGACCAAGCTCCTATATACGTGGAATAATGACTGTTTTTATCTGCACTGTATAAAGAAATTTTTAAAAACACTGGACATGTAAATAAATTTGGATTATAAATCTCACTTTCACCACCACACGCACCTGTATGATTAAAAACCAGTAGGTGTCGGTACAATAATGGAAGAAGAAGATAATACTAGACCTGATGACTGGTTCATATTCCTTCTTTAAAATATATGTATATATCTATGAGGTCCATTAAAAAAATACGTAGACAACCTCGATTGTTTAACTATTTTTTTCATCAAAATTGGTAGAAATCAGGTTCTACCGGTAATGAATTCAAAGCGTATATTTATCCTGAAAAATATATGTTATGTTCGAAAATATGGTAGTTATAGCAACGCAAAATTGAACACACAGGCCAACCCATCGATTTCACTGTGGTATAACGAACACCGGATATTGCTAGCAAAATGAGTAATATTATCAATTTTCGCGACATTGTAGTGTTGACAAGGGTAAGTTGAGAGACAATTTTTAGCTTTTCTGAGTGTGTTTTATATACATTTTATACAAAACTATCTCCTCCATAAATTTTCCTAGCATGTGCAACCGGTAAATTGCCAGGAATTTCTAGACGGGTGATTAAAAGACCAAACTCGCATCGTTACTCACGGAGAAAGTAAGCTCCATCTGACGAAATTAGATGTTTTTGTTTATATTTTTCGTTAAAATACTCGACTTGAATCGAGCAAATTGTCATTCCTGTTACAAAGATTAAATTGCAAATGCAGTATCCGAAACTAATCGAAAATGAGGGTGCATTGCGAGAATAAATACAAGTGTTAGTGTACAGAATATTGCTATATGGTTGCTCCCTGGTGTACGGAGTATTGCTGTATCGTGTACGGAGTATTGCTTATAAGTGCAGTGACTATTTGTCACTCAAATTGAATAAATACAAGGTATAATCAGTGTTATTTTGTAAAAACAATTCATACTGAATAGATCTGTACCTATTTAGACTGGATTACATGGACTACATGAATCAATTAATGTAACAAGCTTATCCTAGCTCCAAGCCCCCCCCGCGAATTTTATGGGAAACTTCTATTAGTAACAGTGTTTCACATACAGTAAAGGGTCTTAACTGGACATTAGACAAAACAACTACAATGTCCAATAGTTTGAATTAGCAACGTTGAGTGTAAGCATCAAAAATGGTTGAGAGATTAAAAATAAACGTTGGTGTGTATATATGGATGTAAAAGCCCTTATTTGCCATTTGACCATAAGCATGACTCTCGCATATATTCATGTTACATATCACATTTGCACTACTCACAAGAAAACTTTATGCATAACATTCAGCATTCTATATTGTTAATTGCATTCAACTGCCTGACGGATTGAACTTTTTTAACATAAACATTTAAGAATATTCTTAGTATATCATATAACCCATAAGACATGACCTTATTGGTTTGCAGACGTAATAATACGATAAAACTGTCCATTTACATTCTTCATTTACTCATTTTATTAAGCAATACTCTGTACACCAAACAGCAATACTCTGTACACACCCGTGTATCTGTTTTGGGGTGTATCTAAGTTGTTATTCGAACAATATCTATGAAATTTGGTCACAACATTTTGGAGTTCAATATAAACAAAATGGCCAGTTTAAAAAATCTACAATTTGGTAATACAGCCTTTCAAGAAGCTTTTTCAGTACTGCTGTCAATATTTGCGCGTGAGTAACGGCATAATACTTGATAATTTTAACCGTTCTATGACCATTTGATACACGATAGTGTTCTATAAAGTTACCCAAATGCCCTAAGAAGTTAAACCTCAATTGGGATATGCATAAGAAGTCAGTAATTAGGAAAATATCGCGTCTAAACTCACCCTGGTCTCCATTTCATGTCCTTAAAATTGATAATATCACTCACTTTACTAGCAATATCCGGTGTACGTTATACCGCAGTGGATTTATCCCGTAGAAAATTGGTGTTAATTTCTTCACTTTAACGGTTGTGAAACCTTTATAGAATTGATGTGTGTATCGTTTGAGACAATATAGTTCTGTGTTTCAAATTATGATGTCATAATTAACAGAGTTACAGAGATATTGGTTATCATACAAAGTCACTCTTAAAAGCGGAAAGAAAACGTGACGTTGCGTTAAACCAAGGGGGAAAGCGTAATTCTGCAATTATGTGTTGCGCTTGGTATAAACAGTTTTAAAACACACATACTTACTTGAATCGTGGCCGAAAATGTGAGATTTCACCTAGAGGAAGTACCGGAACATCATGTAAAACATACAGTGTCGGGGTCGTATATATTTCTTGATTTTTTCAGCTTTAACATGTCCCATCGAGTCCAAATTTCGCTTTTCTGGAAGTCAAGACTTTGATATAGGCGCGATTTGGGTACGTGAGTGTCAAACTCGAAACAATTAACAAATGAAATAATAAATGCCATTTTTTTTGTAAGTTTAATCCGCCCTTGTAAATTGGTCATTATACAGAATGGTTGGAATTGTACAATAAGTATTATTGTGAGAATTTAGAAGATGTTGTGAGGTTACCGAAACATATGATGTCAACAACGACGTCTGGACTAGCCCCGTGGTCACTATAGGTACATTGCATAAAACATAATCCTCACTTAACCGTCAGTCTGATTTCTATGAAACTTTTGAATTTTGGCGACTGAAGGTGGTGCTACACCATAATAAATAATTATTGATTTATCTGAAAAAATAAGCTAGCAAATTGATTTGTCTACTAATACTATTGTCTACGTATTTTTTTAATGCCCCTCGTATGTGCAAATAATGCAAGTTCATTGAAAGAATTACGCACATCTTTATTCATACAAATAAATTATACACTTAGGCTAGTTATGTACTGTTATTATGAGCATCTAAAAGTAAGCAACACCCTGAAACATCTGGATAATCACTAAGTCCTCCATGATTGCCAGCATGGCTTCCGAGTCCGCAGAAGCTGTGAGACGCAACTACTTATATTGCTCCACGACCTGGCAGAATCATTAGACAAGAAGGTACAAATGGACATGATCATCCTAGACTTTAACAAGG
The DNA here is from genome assembly GCA_963678985.1 of Spisula subtruncata. Taxonomy (NCBI): domain Eukaryota; kingdom Metazoa; phylum Mollusca; class Bivalvia; order Venerida; family Mactridae; genus Spisula; species Spisula subtruncata. The sequence goes on from OY787661.1 coordinate 27,455,791, forward strand.
CCTTCGACAGAGTCCCACACCGACGTCTGCTAAAGAAGATTAGTCACTACGGCATTCGGGGAACACACTTCCTTTGATTAAGTCATTTCTTACTGTCAGAACACAGCAGGTGCTCGTAGTGGGTCAATCATCATGCAGACACAGTACCAGTGCTTGGGCCGCTGCTTTTCCTCATATTCATCAATGACCTACCTGATAGAGTCAAATCCAGGACCAGACTGTTCGCTGATGATTGTATCCTTTAGAAACAGATCAGGACTGCAGATGACCAAATCCAACTTCAACAAGACTTGGACTCCCTGGCAGCGTGGGAGCTAGAATGCGGCATTCAGTTTCACCCTCAGAACTTCAGAAGTGTAGTGTTCTATGGGCATCAAGATCCAAGACTCCCAAAGTCTATCCCTACAAGCTAAAAGGTGTTCAATTGCCAGAGGATGAGAGCACCAAAGAATTAAGGAGTGACCATACAGTCCAACCTTTCATGGAGGCAACACATCAACAAGACAACCCAGAAAGCCAATAATATGCTGGGATTTCTTCGTAGCAACTTGTCTAGAGCCAACGAAGACACTTAGACGAATGCCTAGTATAACTTCATGGTAAGATCCAACCTGGACTACTGCAGTTCAGTATGGAACCCACATCGGAAAGACCTCATACAACAGATTGAGATGGTCTAGTTCTGGGTACCATAACTAAATGATCTTTTATTGACTGACGTCGATGAATTGGAATAATCACTGAAATGGAATAATCATCGTCTAAGAAGATAGCTTCTAAGTCGAGATTGTTTGACTAGGGAAACTATCTAGTTGATCCTATTTTATTTCTTTTCTCTTAGAACTGCAGTACCACTCATTTTGTCAAGGAGTGATTATTATTATTATTAATTTTAGAGCACAGGCATCTAAGTAGGTTCACTTGTGAATTCTACTGCTGAATATGAGTAATAAGGAAAGGTCTTTTATTAAAATAGGTTGTTGGAATATAAATTGTGTCACTGATAAACTTAATGATAAAGCTGTTGTTGATATTTTGTCTAGTCATGATATTGTATGTCTTCAGGAAGCCAAATGTATTGACGACTATCCAATCTTACCAAATTATCTTACATACGCTATCCCAAGACCAATTGAAAATGGGTTTCCCACATCAGGAGGCATGGTTATTTTTGTAAATAAGAGAATAGAAGGAGGTATATCTATATTAGAAAATAAATGTAGTGAAATTCAATGGTTAAAAATATCAAAGGACTATTTTTGTTTGCAATCAGATATTTTTCTATGCTTTACCTATATTGCACCAACATATTCATCTTACGTTATACGTCATAGTCTTGAAATCCTGCCATTGTTAGAAAAGGATATTTCTCACTATAGCTCAATTGGTGAGATTATGCTTTTTGGAGATACTAATTCCAGAATTGGGCATAAAAGTGACTTTATAGATAATGAAAATAGATATGTCCCAATACCACATTATATAAGTAATGAAAGAACGTTTTATCATAAGAAAAGTCAGGATAGTATTTGTAATTCAAGAGGAAATGATTTACTTGATATGTGTGTGTCTTCAAATCTTCATATACTCAATGGGCAAACATTTGGTGATATGTTTGGTAAATTTACATGTTTTAAATATAATGGCAATAGTGTTGTCGACTACGGTATTGTATCTGGAAACTTGTATAAAGATATCTTATATTTTCATGTTCATGATCACCTTCCATTAATCAGTGATCATGCAGTTATTTCTGTAAAGATTAGAGCAAATTTTTTAATAAGCTCTCAAACTGCTAGCCATCGCAATCTTCAAAATATGAAGCCGACTTATTTTTGGGTTAAAGAATCCAGTTTATTATTCTCGAAGGTTTTAGAATCAGATGAAGTTCAGTCACAAGTTTCTGGTTTAATTGATGACTGTAATGCATGTTTTTGTAATCAAGATAAGACACATGCTCCAATAGATAGAATTATCGAATCATTCAATGATATTGTCAAAAAAGCTTGTGAAAAATCACTTAAGATAAAAAAGAACACCAAACACAAAAGCAAACGAATGAAAAGGAACAAATGGTATGATAGTGAATTACATGACTTGAGAAAAACACTAAAACAAAAAAGTCTGAACTATGCTAAAAATCCATCGAATCCAGCTGTTCGAGGATCTTTCTATAAATTAAGAAAATTCTACAGTAAAGCATGTAAGAAAAAGAAAAGAGACTATAAAAACATAATTATCCAAAAGCTAAATGAACTATATGACGATAATCCAAGTGAATATTGGGCATTAATTAAGGATCTGAAAGATGAAAATGAAACACAAACGGATCATGCGGAAAAGATTCCACCCGATACTTGGACAAAGCACTTTCGTAACTTGTTTAATGTGAAAAAACAGTTTGAAAGTCAACATTTATACTTTGACAATATGCTAAAAACAAAAGAAAAGTTATCTACCTTTAATGACCTTGATTATCAGATCACAAATAAAGAAATAGAAACTGCGCTTAAGAAACTTAAAAAGGGAAAATCCTCTGGATTAGATGGCATATCAAATGAGATGCTTATATGTGGTAAACATGTACTTGTTCCTTGTCTGTCAAAATTATTCAATTGTATTCTTGTTAATGGAACTTATCCAAATGAATGGAAAAAAGGATATATCAAACCTCTATATAAAGGTGGTGATCCAAATGACCCATCTAACTATCGAGGCATAAGTATAATGCCATGTCTATCGAAAGTTTTTAATAGTGTATTAAATGAACGCCTTCAAAAGTATTTTGATGTAAATAATGTGATAAATAAGGCACAAATTGGATTTCAACCAAAGGCAAGGACCTCAGACCATATGTTTGTATTAAGAACGTTGACAGAAAAGTATTTTTCTAATAATAAGAAAGTATTTGCTTGTTTTATAGATTTTGCTAAAGCTTTTGATACTGTTATGCATCCAATACTGTTTAATAAATTATGTGATATAGGGATATCAGGTCCTTTCTACCGAATTATCAAAGACATGTACAGTAATAATAATATTCATATTAAACTAGGAAATATGCTAACAGAACCCTTCGTGCCAAAACTAGGGGTAAGGCAGGGTGATAACTTAAGTCCTAATCTATTTAAGCTATTTTTAAACGATCTTCCAGACCTTTTTTCTAAAGATGATGATCAATTAGAACTAGGTAATTATAGGTTTAACTGCTTATTATATGCAGATGATCTTGTTTTACTATCATCCAGTGAAAGGGGTCTGCAAAACTGTCTTAATAAGTTAGCGGAGTATAGCGAACAAAATGCATTAATAGTAAATCTTAAAAAAACTAAAATCATAACCTTTTGTAAATCTGGGAGATTGTCATCTTACAAGTATTTGTATCAAGGAAATGAAATAGAACATGTTAAAAGCTACAAATACCTAGGCATATTATTTTCATCCTCTAGTACTTTTACACATTGTCAAAATGATCTTTATAAAAGGGCTTTAAAAGCAAAATTTAAATTAACCAAAAGCTTTGGAGAAGTATTGCCAAGTGTTAGAACTTTGTTACATTTGTTTGACCATACAGTTAAACCAGTGTCATTATATGCTTGCGAAATATGGGGAACTATTAATACTAATTCTGTTAAAACAAAACAACCAAATTATAATGTATTTGGTATGGATCTCATATGTGAAAAACTACATTTGAATTTTTTAAAGTATGTACTTGGAGTTAATAAGAAAGCTACCAATGATGCCATTTATGGAGAATTAGGTAGATTCCCTGTACTTATTAACGTAATTACTACCACTGTTAAATACTTCAGTAGATTGATAACCTTAAATTCAGATACATTATTAAAGAGTGCATTTATGGAGAACAATATGTTGCATGAATCAAAGAAACCTTGTTGGTTGGCCAGCATTAAATTTCTTTTTAAACATCTCGAAATTAGCTCTGTGGATGAATATAAGAAGAGTTTATATAGTATTGTTAAATCTAAGCTCATAGCCATGTATAAAAAGCAATTCACCGATAAAATGTTAACCAGTTGTAAAAATGAAACAGGTAAATTAAGAACATATGCCTTGATTAAAACTAACATAGTAAAGGAAACTTATCTAGATGTTATCCAAAATAGAGATATCAGAAAATGTTATACAAAGCTTCGAATCAGTACACACAAACTCAGAATTGAAACTGGGAGATATCTTAAACATGACAAAAAGAAATTAGAGGCAAATGAAAGAATATGTGAATTTTGTAGCTTAAATGAAGTTGAGGATGAGATCCATTTTATTACATCCTGTGAATTTTATAAAACAGAGAGACAGTCATTGTATAAACGTATCGATACAAAAATGATCAATTTTGTCGCCCTTAGTAATAAAAATAAATTTATTTGGCTTATGTCTAATGAAAATAAAGACGTTATAATATATCTATCAAACTATATATCTGATTGCTTTCAGAAAAGAAATAGTATTACACACATACGATAGATTGTAAAATTGAATTTAAATTAGAATGATATTGATATACCTCCTGATGCTTTGGATTTTAACATTTATTCGTTTACTGTTCTATATGTTCTTAGTTGTAGTTATTAGTGTTGTTTAGTAGTGTAAGAATCGTTATTTGTTATTTGTTAATGTATATTTCAAACTTTAGGCCATGTATATTACAAAATTGTATGCCCATATGTGGGCCCAAAATTGGAAAATAAACAATATCTTATCTTATCTATCTTCTTATCTTTTACTGGACCGCTTCTATCTTACACTTTCATGTTTTTTCCGCTTTCTGTTTTCTTGCGCACCGTTGTATAGTGGTCACCGTCAAGTCTGACATTACAACGTATAATATAGATTTGTTATATCCGAAGTAAGGTACTGTCCGGCTACTTGTTACCTGCAACGTTTTAGTCCCCAATTTTCATTCCCCATGTCTTGTCATGCGATGTTTACGGTTGTCGTCGGTTGCAAATTCATCTAACCACAAGTGGGGTTCTATTTTTATGACAAACATTCGACAAATTACCGATATGACAAAAATATGGTTGGTTGATCAAGATGTTGGTTGGTTGGTTGGTTGATGACTAGAAATATAATCCGTACAGAGTTACTCCGCTTCATGCAACATAAATTATGGCGGGAAAGTCAGTTTGTCACGGGCGTAGATTGTCTAGATAGGTCGTAGTCTACTAGATCATGTATTGTCTTTTTGTCTTTTTCCTAAACAGTCCAAGCTTTTTGATTTCATCGATTCCTGTACTGTACATATATCAAGATTCTATAAATAAACTTCTAAACAATCATTTTATTTAGTAAACATAGGGATTTTAATATTATTACTTGATTCTCAGCAGGCCCGGATCCAGAAATTTCGGACTGGGGGAGCACAAGACATATTTGGAAGACTAAGTTGGGGTGGGTGCGGGAGGGGTGTCCCCTCCCGGCGACGAATTTTTCACTTTTTGAATTAAAATCATGCAATTTTCTGCACTTTAAGCTTTTAAAATCAAAAGTAAACGTATAAATTTGAACTGCTACAACATCAAAAACTAACATGAATTACACAATATTCTTAGAAGAAATCTTCCAGACTACCCGTAAATAATACTCACTTTGAAGACCAGTAGTGAAATAAAATTATGCACCAGTCCGATGCATCCACCCCCACCCCGGGGATGGGCCGGGATTTTTACTTTTGAGTTGTCAAAATCCCCGCCCTTCCACGACCCTGCGGGGACAGCTGATAGTAAAATCTCCAGTATTTCCCCGTCCCCTTACAACTAAATACTGTCCCCGAGGAATTGGTTCGGAGAAAAAATTTCCAACCTTTCCCCGGCAGTGGGGGAAAAGCTGGAAGGTTAAAATATGTACGGTCGTTTCCCCCCGGCTATCCATCGCCCATCCCCGGGGTGGTTGGTGTATTACATAGGCCATGCATGGTTTTATCTTAGACAGTAGTGACTAGTGTTCACAGATTCAGATCATTTTTTAATAATAAAAATCTTGCAAATTATTGCGTCCTTACATTTTAGAAAAAATATTTGGACTTACAAAAAATAGATAATTTAAATGTGCCCCTTGTGAAGAATTTTTTTCAATTTTGAATGAAAATCCTTTTTTTAACGTTTTTCTTTGAAAACCAGACAGGCTTGATATTATCAAAATTGTAGTGTTAAATAATCAGTTATAACAAATAAACATATCATAAATTTACTTTCTTCAAATTCATGTCAAAATTTTTAATATGTTAATTCAAGCGCTGTAGTGACATTGATCAAGGGGCACAGACACCTTGATCCGCATCATTCAGACGCTGTAAAACATACATCTGGCTGGAGATAACACAATAGGGGGCACATGGACCTGGAGATTACACAACAGGGGGCACATTTTATTGCCCTCGCTTCCGGAATATGTACAGGGTTATTGTCACAAATTATCGATCCATAGCCATATCGATTGGTAATATTTTAAGGATTAATCATTTTAACATTTAAGTGATTTAAAAAATGGTCACTCCGAGGTCGACTGGGGGGGGGCACGGGCCCCCTGTGCCCCCCGGTGGATCCAGGCCTGTCTCATCGACTCGATCCTTCTCATCGACTCGAGCCCTAATTGTTTTGGTCAAATATGCACACATGCGGAGATGGTTCTTATCAAAAACATGTTAAAATCTGCTGGAAGGCTTATTTCTGTCACAACAGCAAAACACATGTGAATAAAAACATTTTGTAATCGTTCTGTGATCACTAATAGCTTGCTAATAGCAACTAACCATGAAAATCCATTTTGGTAAAGCATCAATGCCTAAGCTTTTTACCATGGGGTTCGGTTATTGACGATTTATTTGTCAACAAGCTCGTTCACATTGGTTAAAGTTTGTGAATATCATCTAAGATGATTTAACTTTATTTCACAACTGTGTTTTGTGAAGAGTTAAAGTTTCGGTCTTTGGGTTAAATAGAGGCTGACCAATCAGAGGGCTCGAGTCGATGAGAAAGTTTCAGAATGACTTAGGTTCTTGACTGCCATGGTACTTACTTTATGGCAATTATTTTACAACAAAAACGTTTGAATTGCAAAACTATTTTGATATCATAAAGTTAAGTAATTTCTCTGTCAGCAAAAATGAAATTGGATAAAGAATAGACTGTAGGAAGTGTACATGTAAGGCTTTTAGCCCCAAGGGGCTCGACTCCACGAGAAAGCAGTATACATGTAATAGAGAAGAACTGCTACATCATCAATCAAAGCGCCGAGGGCACTGGAAGAACGTCGTAAGAAAAATATTTTTCCAGTCACAAAGCATATGAAGGCATATGCCACCCCAACGCCATATGTATGTTCCAGGATCTAGTTAATACATTATTACCTCTACTGCCTATACTAGGCCGAAATTATCCCATTATCCCCCTGCACACTGTCAATGAATATTTTAATACATTTTTCGAATTTTAAATGATTTTGATTGTTTGAGATTTTCATTGTCGACTATATACTCGATCGAGTAACTGAGTATGCCGTGCTACGCGCCTGGTGAACTACCCTTGGACAGACTAAAATAATGTTCTCTTTAAAGGTATTGACGTTCATGTGTTCTACAAAAAACTGTTGATTTAACTTAATACTAATCTGGTCGTACATTGTCACAAAACTGCATGTCTTTTTTTAAATGATTTGATCAGGATCTTCTATATATGGACAAGCTCCTGATTTGATCATGCAACTGAATAAAAAAAAAACCTGCACAGTTGTGTCGTGACCTCGGTCAGATGATGTCGTGTCCTCTGATGTTAACTAAAAGTGCCAAATTAGATGTGCCAAATTACACATTATCCCATCATGCATAGAAAAAATTCGCCGTACATGATTTCTATTCGGACTGCGACCTGAACTTCTGGGCTAGGTAAAGTCATGTTACTCCTAATGAAATTTGGCTATTTTACAACCATCGTTTTCCAACTCCAAAGACTATCCTCTTCAATAAAAACAGATTGTAAAATGTTCTACCTTGGGGAGGCGTATCCGAGCACACATCGGCCACTAGCCTAAAAGTGTTACTTTGCCCAAAGACCTAAAGTGTAATTTAGATCTTTGCTTTGCCCGAGATATTCCTCCACATTACTATAACTTAACTTCAAACTTAACATTGCTCTAACCTAAGTGTCGACAAAACGTTCCTCTGACTAACTTTACATTACATCCGTGTGAATTGTACAGACAATGAGTGCTTAAATTTTGAAAAACCTTGGGTCCTGTCATATACTTGTAATAGGATAATGAACGTTTCACTTACATTTGTGAGCCTTTTAAACTAAATATGACACTAGATCTACTACATAATAATGTTAGATACCTTCAAAATAGGGAATGAATTAATTGGAAACTGTATAGTGAACCACTTACCAGCAATCAATACAGACAAAGAACAAGCCCACGACAATATCTCAAGTTTCAATCAATATTGCTATTTATCTCATTTAGGTTCCATAATGAACATAGACTAAATGGAATATTCATCAAATAACATTGACATTCATTTGCAATAGAAGTTTGCAAATATTATCTCTATTCCGCCTCTGATTTCGCGGTCTGAGATGCAAATATTTCGCAACTATATCGGTATTACTGACAAGGCTTTTGACGTATTTCCTAAATCTGTTTTCACGAGAAGAGATAAAAGCAAATAGTGAAAGTTATTTATTCCTGTTTTAACATCCCACACATTTCCTACAGAACAAACACATATCTATGACTTGCGGGGATTGACTCCAACTATAAACAAAAGTTATACTCTTAATGGCTTGTATCATGGCAGTAGGGAGGTGGGACGCCAGCGTGGGCGAACATTGCAACAACCGATTATCACACCAATATAAGGTTTAACGTGATTGTAAACTCCTTATAAGAGCAGAATTATTGAGTTATTTGACCAAATGCTGAACATTGTTTTGGTGTAGTACAGTTGGAGCTTTCACTGGTAGATGTGTAGTACCCCTTGATATTTTGCCTGTCACAGAACTTTATGTTAGCTTCGGAGCCTTGTGACTCGACACACGTTTAAAAAGAAGTAAGGACAAAGCATGAATAGAAATTCAAGGTGCAAAAACTTTGTTAAGATTCCATTTTAGCTTGCATATCATGTCACTGACAACAAATGGGACCAACGCATCTTGTCGTAGACATCAAATTCACAATAAATCGTTGAAACTGCATACATCTGAACGACTGTGTCACCGATATGGACAGCATGACTGGACACTAGTACTTGTAAACCATTGAAATATGGCTAATATTATGAAAGAGAAATCGGTTCGAAAAAAATCAAATGTGAAAATGAATAAATATCAGTGTTTAACTGCTTCAACTGCTTCAACTATTTTTCTCCTTTCGGTTAATTTGCACGACCCACGTTGATGCATTGTTGTTAATGAAATACTAGATGTTGTGTGAGAGGGTTTTCTGTCAACCAAACCAATTGTCGGTGCTAACACAGCCAGAATCTGTGACGAAAACATAAATGATGAGTTCTTTCCAAGTGCTTTGAACATGTTGGTATGTTGTTATTTTGTTGAAATTTGATAGCACAGCCAAATAGAGATGTGCGATTACATCAGTATAGCGTGGGTTTCTATGACGACAACTAAAAAAAAATACGTACACATAATAGTTTATAACCCCAAAAGGCAATAAACGTAAGCACTACATCAAAGAATTTAGAGTAACATAACACTAACGAAATAAACTCTTTGTAGCCAATTAGCAAGTTAGTGGTTTATTCTAAATAAGCACATCTATTTCAGGGACATTCTGTAGATTTATGGGTCTGTCTGCTAGTAAAACCAGATTTACTGATAAAAGCAAATTACATAGAGCGAAGGCTTGACAAATTAGAATTTTATACATATGGTATGAACTAGCTTTCTTTCGCAACCAATTCGTTGGTGGACATTAAAGTTTGGTCTAAAGACTCTTACATTTGTATTTTATAAACTTACGAATTTGTAAAATTACAGCTTGAATATTTTTCAAATACATATGTTATGAAGATGAAAATGAAGTTAAATCTCATTGTATGTGATAAACCTACCCCAACTTTGTTTCTGCTACTGATCATCACTCCTTTCCTTGAAATAGGATCAATTCCGATCATAAACCGCAACAATCCACAAGACCATACAACGTTTGCAGACAGGACGATACTCATAATATGTGTCATGCCAACAATATAAATCAGCTTGGAGTTTGGAGCATCTTCATACGTCACTCATAGCCTGAATTAAAGAGGCACTGGTTCCATGCATAATTAGTATCAATTACATTGTATACTGTTTGCATCTATCTTAATTCCGTGTGCAACCACAATGTTTTCATATGGTCATTTATCTTAATTCCGTGTACGTGCAACCACAATGTTTTCATATGGTCATTTATCTAAATTCCGTGTGCAACCACAATGTTTACATATGGTCATTTATCTAAATTCCGTGTGCAACCACAATATTTTCATATGGTCATTTATCTTAATTCCGTGTACGTGCAACCACAATGTTTTCATATGGTCATTTATCTAAATTACGTGTGCAACCACAATGTTTTCATATGGTCATTTATCTTAATTCCGTGTACGTGCAACCACACTGTTTTCATATGGTCATTTATCATATCTTAATTCTGCGTACGTGCAACCACACTGTTTTCATATGGTCATTTATCTTAATTCCGTGTACGCGCAACCACACTGTTTTCATAAGGTCATTTATCTTAATTCTGTGTACGTGCAACCACTCTGTTTTCTTATGGTCATTTATCTTAATTCTGTGTACGTGCAACCACTCTGTTTTCTTATGGTCATTTATCTTAATTCTGTGTACTTGCAACCACACTGTTTTCATATGATCATTTATCTTAATTCCGTGTACCTGCAACCACACTATTCATATCTTAATTCCGCATGGATAATTGTAAGTTGCTTTCGTATGGCTATGTATCTAATTCTGTCGTTTCGTCGGTGCCGGAACTGAGAACGAACGGACGGACCTCAGATGCCGTGTATTCACCGTTTACTGTATAATTTGCCAACGGAATCGAGAAACGGTGTATCGGGACTACCACACAGTATTCTACGAAGCTCAGTGGTTAACGCATTTCATGTGGCGCCCGAACTCAAACCCGGTTGTAACACGCACATTTTTTCGAAAGAAAACAGATTCGCAAACAAAGGTTGTGCTCGACATACGATGTATACATGTAGAAGGAAAGAGTTAGGAAAGTACGCACTCATACAAATAAATGGCCGCTCACCGGCCAGTTAAAAAAAATGTTACCAATTTTCTAGGGCTGTTTTCAGCTGTTAGGCCGCTCAAGCACCCTTTGACATTTTAACTCCCCTGGTCATTGGGCTACATATGGAAACCTACACTCGTGTCTCCCTGTGGAGACTATTTCTCTCCTGTGGTGTGGCAGCCAACATCGATCTGCGGCGCCCAGGAATAGACACTGCCCTCACAGGTACCATTTTACACCATGGTGGAGTGGAGCTGTGGGTCTTGCTCAGAGATTTTAACCAGTGGTCCAGAGGGGGATCGAACCCGGGACCTCTCGACCCCGAAGCGCGCGCCCTACCCCTAGGCCACCGCTTTCCACCTGACATGAAATGGGAGTTTTAAGATCATTGACCCAGTATTTGACCAAACTTGCCAACTAGAGGACCAGGAGAAAACTATTTTGATGAAGTTTCATGAAGATAAGATGGTAACAAGGTTCCTATTAAGAACGTAGGTGGAACGCATATATGGAACAGGGCTGGTCAGATTTGAAAAGTTTGCATGGGTATGTGTATATGGATATAGGAATGGTGTACACAAGATTTAACCTAGTGACCTTGTTTTAAAACTTTTATGACTCAGATTCGACCTTGGTCTAGATTTCATTGTGGCAAACATTCTGACAACGTTTCAAAAGGAAACAGTAAATGTGACATCTAGAGTGTTAACAAGGGTTTTCTTTGATTTGATCTAGTGACCTAGTTTTTGACCCCGGATGTCCCAGTCTTGAACTTGACCTATATTTCATAGACTAAAAAGTGTGACCAAGTTTCAAAAGGATTCACTCAAAATTGTGACTTCTAGAGTGTTAACAAGGTTACCTAGTTTTTTACCCAGATGACCCAGTTTCTAACTTGGTATGTGACCAAGTTTTAAAAAAATAAGTCAAAATTATGGCCTCTTGATTGTAAATGAGTCCAAAGTTGACGAACGACGGACGACGAATGACATATCGGTGTCACAATAGCTCACATTTAGCACTTTGTGCTCAGGTGAGCTAAAACCTTTGCCCCGTCTCTCAAAGTCGGATATCACTAGTCAATCAGGTAGGCAGAAGCCGGGTATCTACTCACTCCGGGAAGTATTATATGACATTCACTGGCATCGCAAGTATCTTGGCAATTTTCAATGTTGTATTGATTTTTACCCGATGTGCTCGTGATGTCATGAGGAAAATATCTCGGGGAAGCATTCGCCGCAAGATTGGGGATTTACGAACACAGGGGTGAATCGCACTGGAATATATATCATAGAAATATCCAGAGCCTCGGGAAACAAACAAACAAAACAAACGATTCATTTAATTTTTGGAACATATTTTTCATTGACGAAATGTCACTTCAATCCACGTGTCATCTTGTCTTGTTGCCACGTGGTACAATGATCATTGTATTGATATTTCGATATTTCGATATTTCGATATTCCGATATATACGATTTGATCATTTTGTCATCACTTTGGTATCCCTTATTAAGATAAAAACGGCAATTATTCTACCCACAGAGTGGAGTTGTTGGTCCAACCTAGATAACACACGGGGATGAAGATGGATGTTTGATAATTCGAATTGCAGATTTAACTTTCCTGGTTTTAATATTTAATTATTTATTGACATGCAACTGATTTCCTTAAAAGTTCTGTGAGATGCAAACATTACTGGAAATGACATTTAATTTACATTAACCACATGGAGTGTGGTAACTAGCATTGATTGTACGCGCTACAAACTTGCAGCATGTGTGGGTACAGCACGTTTTTCACAGGGTGGGTCCAACCCACTTTTCCCAAGTTTGAATCCTGCTGTACCCGCGCATTGAACCCTGCTGTACCCTCGCATTGAACCCTGCTGTACCCACGCATTGTCAGCGTTTGCGTTTCCCTACTGGTTATAAGGACGACACTGAGAGTAGCGAGGTGTTCAATTTACTCAGCTAAATGAACATAATAAAATGTTTTTCATTTTCACTTCACTTACTTTTTACGCTTCTGTGTTGCTAAGCAATAGCAGAACGCTCCTAAAAATCGAAAGCTAGTTCATTTGACTATGTTGCCATGGTAACACAAAAGAAGAGGGACATGATGGCCCTATATCGTTCTCCTGATTAAAAAGGAAACCCTGCATAGTTTTCATCCAAGGGAATTATTTGAACAATCGTGATAGAAAACCACTAGATGATGCTACATACCAATTATCATAGCTCTAGGCATTGTAATTTTAGACAAGAAGTTTTTATATGTTTTCCCTATATAAGTGTATGTAAAATGGTGACCCCCGGTGCGGGGCCAATTTTGATCCAAGGGCCATAATTTGGGCAATAACTGAATCCCCAATGCCACGTTCAATCAGGCAAACTTTTATCAAAATTGGCCTAACGGTTTGAGAGGAGATGTCGTGTGGACGGACAACGGACGGACGGACGGACGGACATACAGACGGAAGACGCAAGGTGAGTGACTACAATAACTCACCTTGAGCACTTTGTGCTCAGGTGAGTTAACAAGTCAAATGTCTAAATTATTGCTGACTTTAAAACAATTGAGTTTGCCTTTAATAACATTTATCAGGAAAAATGAATTTATGTATGAAAAAAACATTTGAATTTTATTTTGTTTTGTTTGTTTTGTTTTGTTTTGTTTTGTTTTGTTTTGATATGTTTAATGATTTGATTACAAAATATGCATGTGAGTTCAATCAGAGATACAGTCTCGGGGCATTAAAGGGGCAGGCCCAGGAACTGTTGTGTCTTGCTATTCCACTGCGGTATAACGTACACCAGATATTGCTAGCAAGATGAGTATCCATATATAATTATATACACACAAAGGTTTATTTTATAATCTCTCAACGATTTCAGATGCTGCAATGAGGTTCCTTTTCTATGACTTACATTCAACGTTGCTAATTCAAAGTATTGGGCATTGTAGTAATTTTGTGTTTGTCTAATGCAATTGCTGAGCTATGACCCTTTCCTGTATGTGAAATACACAGTTACTAATAGAAGTTTCCCATAAAATTCAGGGAGGACTTGGAGCTAGGATTAGCTTGTTACATTAATTGCTTCATGTAGCCCATTCAATCCAATCTAAATAGGTACATATCTATAAAATAAAAGTTATTTTTACAAAATAACGCTGATTATACCTTGTGTTCATTCAATTTGAGCGACAAATAGTTACTGCAAATGAAAGCAATACCTGTACACGATACAGCAATACTCTGTACACTAGAGAGCAACTATATAGCAATACTTTGTACACTAACATCTGCATTTATTCTCGCAATGCACCGTCATTTTCGATTAGTTTCGGATGCTACATTTGCAATAAAATCTTTTTAACAATAATGACAATTCGCTCGATTCAAGTTGAGTATTTTAACGAAAAATATAAACAAAAACGTCTAATTTCGACAGATCGAGCTTACTTTCACCGTGAGTTACGATACGAGTTTGGTCTTTTAATCACCCTTTTAAGAAATTCCTGGTAATTTACCGGTTGCACAGGCTAGGATTTGTGGAGGAGATGGTTTTGTATAAAATGTACATTAAACACACTCAGAAATACTACAAATCGTCTCTGAACTTACCCTTGTCATTACTAGAATGTCGCGAAATTTGATAATATTACTCATCTTGCTAGCAATATCCGGTGTACGTTATACTGCAGTGATATTGAGAACAAATTAATGAGCTCAACTTGAACTTCGATAATAGATTTGTGTTTCTGTATGATCTACAATGACAATATACTTAACGTTGGTAACCATGACAACCAAGCAAACCAAAAAAGGCGAACTATTACAATTATACTTTTCTACCATATAATCCTTCTTGCATACGTTTATGTTCACTGGATATCATTTCTTGTTCAGAAGACTTAAATTCTGTCAATCATGCGTACAGTTTAAACACATAAAACTGTCTATTTTTCCATGAAATATTCGTAGAATTTAATTTGACACCTGAGGGTAGTTCGATTCGGATGTTCCGTAAATTGATGTGCAACATCGTGCATAAAATGTGAAGATCTACAGCGACGTTTTTCACGAGCGTGTGAAAAAATTCCATGTGACACTGTTCAACGCATTTTCATCTATAACAAATTGATATCCCCCGATATCACGCACCAGTCCTGTCTACGCCCCCGCCTTTTCTACTTTCGTTTCGTATAATAAAATGCCACGCCCCCTTTTGTGATTGCAGCGAATAAGATCGTTTGTTGCTCTGATTATTGACCTTTGCCATCCGCATCGTGTATTTCACGTGACTTTTCTTTATATAAATAGACAAGCACATGCTTTAACTGTCATCGTATAAAGGAAGGAGTATCAGCAAAGACAGAATGGATTTTGCTGCTAATAGTGTCGATATGAACGACACGAGTGGGAATATAAGACAGGAGACGGATAAAGAAATGGAAGAAAAGTTTAAATTGTTGAGCACAAGTAAATCACTGGATGGCGATCATAAATTTTCATCTGGAAAAAAACAATCCAAAGTTGATAAGGAGGCAAAGTATGAAAATGCTGTAACTGACATTTCTTGTCATTATAAAGCAGTTTTAGGAGCATTAGGTGAAGATACAGAGAGACAGGGCTTGCTGAAAACTCCAGAACGCGCAGCTAAAGCTATCATGTTCTTCACGAAAGGTTACAGAGAAAATATATCAGGTATTTATATAAATTACATGTGTATCTGAACACTGTCTCCTTTTCATAATCGTAGTAGAGAAATGCACGCTTTTATCATTTTAGTATTCAACCTGCGCAGCTTTTTATTGTTTTATCTTATGTTACTGTCATATAAAGTGATAGAATATGAGTACTATTAAAAATACAAAGAAGCTGAACTTGTCTGATAGAATATGAGTACTATTAAAAATACAAAGAAGCTGAACTTGTCTGATAGAATATGAGTACTATTAAAAATACAAAGAAGCTGAACTTGTCTATCTTGTCTCACTTCAGCTGCTTGACTTGAAATGATCATTGTTATTTAAATATCCTCTCTTTGAAATAAATGTGCTTTGAAACTACACAGTATGTTTAAAATGTACATAAATCACCAAAGTCTATTAATAGGTTAGGTTAAGAGGATTTTCCTCTTCGGTATGAACATGAATTTAATGACTCTATATTTATCAAAACAATTTAATAGCAAATCAATCACAATTAATCTTATTTATTAGAGAACTAAATGTATACAGACAGTTTAATGTAGAAACCTTACTCATAGCTTGAGCTATATAAAGTGAAATACACTCATTATGATGTAAATTTTAATTACCTACAATGACAATATAAAATTTATAGTATCTTATGGTACATGCTTGTGTATCTTATTTCATTATTATTAAACCTTATTTGCATACAGTACAGACTGTAAATTTCAGCTGAACACAAATCTGTCAAGTTGTTAATGTTGACACATTAGTTGTTCACAGTTTGTATATGTTCAGGTATATCTATATCACACACACACACTGCTTGACATAAGTAATGTATGTATATTGTACTAGTATTACAATAAAAGCATAATATAATAATTGTTATCTTCATTAATAAGTATTGATCGACTGAAGTATATACTGTATTATGGTAAATCTGGCTTAACTTCAGCACAATAAGTCAAGTGCTCAGCTGATCCCTCTGTGCTTTATAGTTTTCACAAAAATAAATAACATAAAATGAAGATGTTAAATGAGCCATACTGCAAGCCAACTAAGCGTAAATGTTCACCAGATTTAAGCACCAACCTGTCTTGAGCAGTCAGTTATATTCAACAGAGGTTATTTGTGGATTTGGCCATATTGACTATTTAGAGTAAGATTGAATTTTATTACATGTGAAAAGTCACCAGTGAAAATTTAATTTAATCACTTGGTAAAATAAAATGTGATCTTTCGCAAAAAATAACATGTTTTTGTTTTATTATTCATTGAAAATAATATATTAATTGACTTAATAGAAAAAGTCATGTTGAAGTTAGAACATCACAACATGACAAGTATGATGTCTACAAGAGAAACATTTTCTGAATGATATCCTGCATGAACTGCCCTCTGATTATAAGTTAACATGTTATTCTCACTGTCACTAATACATCTCTAGTAGATATATAAATCGACTAATATGATACTATGATATCACGTAAGCCAATTGTTATTTTAAATCAACCATTTTATTACTGATGAGATGCCAGTTTCAATCATATTGTCCTATTTAATATATACAAAACTATAAACTGAAATATAAAAGTCTGTTTTCAAAAACTTAGAAATTGGCCACTAGTGTGTTGCGCCATGTTAAGGGATCTGTTATATATGCATCCTGTAATGACATTTATTTTATGGTAGCTCTCAGGTAAATGGACAGGCGTTTTCCTGTCCGTTAATTAGTAGCATATTAAGACAGTGTATCGTTTATTTATAAAGTTGTTGCCTTTGTAGTTTATATGGAGTTCAAACTGATAATTTACTTTGTGTTATATCAAACAATGATTGAAGATTTGTACTGAGCTAAATGTTGGTTAGGATGTGTGTGTCTGAACCCAGTTAACGCGAAGGGAGTGTCTACAAATACGGGCCTGTACAACTATAGTCAATCGTACCAACGTTTGTAAGTCCTACGGCACTTGTTTCAACATGGCCCTCTTGTATAATCTGTATATAGAAGCTAGTATATCTATGGTGACGAACCAAACCCCAGAAAGACAGAAATGCGTGGGACGTCTAGCAGATGCGGATGCTGCAAAAAAAGTTTTCGCGCCAAAATTATGTTACAGGGTTTTGGTTCGGCACCGTCGATATCTATAATTGTAAAATCTTCCAACCAGTTGATGTTTAATAACAATGTTTGATTTAAAAAGTTGGAATTAAATAAAGTGATACCATAATTAAGTGACACATCTGGTCAGACAGAATATCAGACCTTTTATGTCGGACACCTTCCTCAGTCTGAAAAAAAAAAGGTTACACATTTTCTAGGGCTCTTTCAGCTGTTAGGCCGCTCAAGCACCCTTTGACATTTCAACTTCCCCTGAGACTATTTCTCTCCTGTGGTGTGGCAGCCAACATCGATCTGCGGCGCCCAGAATAGACACTGCCCTCACAGGTACCATTTTACACCATGGTGGAGTGGAGCTGTGGGTCTTGCTCAGAGAAATTAACCAGTGGTACAGAGGGGGATCGAACCCGGGACCTCTCGATCCCAAAGCGCGCGCCCTACCCCTAGGCCACCGCTCCCCACAATCTGAATATTGGACATATTTTTTTGTCTAAATGCACGACACAGTTGTTGGTCTGAATGTCTGACATAATTGTTAGTCTGAATGTCTGACATAATATTGTTAGTCTGAATGTCTGACATAATTGTTAGTCTGAATTTCAGACATGATCGTTGGTCTAAATGTCTGATACAATATTCAGTCTGAATTTCAGACATGGTCGTTGGTCTGAATGTCTGATACAATATTCAGTCTGAATTTCAGACATGGTTGTTGGTCTGAATGTCTGATACAATATTCAGTCTGAATTTCAGACATGGTCGTTGGTCTGAATGTCTGACTCAACATTCAGTCTGAATTTCAGACATGGTCGTTGGTCTGAATGTCTGACACAACATTCAGTCTGAATTTCAGACATGGTCGTTGGTCTGAATGTCTGACACAATATTCAGTCTGAATTTCAGACATGGTCGTTGGTCTGAATGTCTGATACAATATTCAGTCTGAATTTCAGACATGGTCGTTGGTCTGAATGTCGGACACAATATTCAGTCTGAATTTCAGACATGGTCGTTGGTCTGAATGTCTGACACAATATTCAGTCTGAATTTCAGACATGGTCGTTGGTCTGAATGTCTGACTCAACATTCAGTCTGAATTTCAGACATGGTCGTTGGTCTGAATGTCTGACACAATATTCAGTCTGAATTTCAGACATGGTCGTTGGTCTGAATGTCTGATACAATATTCAGTCTGAATTTCAGACATGGTCGTTGGTCTGAATGTCTGATATTATATTCAGTCTGAATTTCAGACATGGTCATTGGTCTGAATGTCTGACATGTTTGTTAGTCAGATAGTTGAATATTTTTGTTAACTTTTCAATATGTCAAGTATGAACAACGTACATGTGTCAACCTAACAGTAACATAACTCAGTAAATTTCAACAGCTAAATCATGGCCATGTCAATATTCCATTAAAGCTATATCATGTTTCAGAATTGATCTAGTTACTGTTGTGATAAATCCTGATGGAATAGCATCTGTCTAGAAGAATATCACTTTTTTTAAATACAGTAGACCATATAGAGTTTGTGTCTGTGCAGTTTTGCCTTTAGATAGGGCCCTGTCTGTATGTATTGGTACTGCTAAAACATTCAATGAGCTCCATCAAATAGTTAGCACAGATTCGTGCATTGTCAAAAAAACTTGCAACCTTCCCCAAGCTCTTGTTATTGTGTTACAGTATTTTATTTGTTGATTTTGTTGTTGGGGAATGATGCTATTTACCTGCATGAATTCTTTCATTGTTTTATAGCCTGGATTAACAATACATGCATATCTTTATTACCGTAACATACTTATTTCGTAGATTTATTAATTGGAGGTTAGATCTTCATGTTATTATTGTTTAGTATACTTATGCAGATTTATGAATTAGCCAGAAAAAAATGAAAACAGAATAGAATTGATTCAGGGCTTACAATATACATGTACAGATTTATAGATGTACAACCACCTCTGAAATATATGACCCTCAGACGTGTCCATTTGCTAAGGTTAAAACAATGTTCAATTATACAAAGCCTTATACCTTGCTGAACTTGAAAGTAAGTATGGCAGCCCAGTGGTGGACAGTTTGTTGTCCAACTTGATGCTATCTGTGTGTTCAACTCAACATATCTATTTGTATAATTATTCATTGGCATTTAATTTTGTGGTTGAGGTCATTCACGCAATCCACAAAATTAAATCCCCTATGAATGTTCTTAATGATAGTTCAGTAATATGTGCTTCATTTTTATAATGCAAGGTTTTGGTTTTTTTCACATAAACATATAACAATGTTAGGCATGATTGTTTTATTACTCATCTTAACATTGCTCGGAGGACAATCAGGTGGTATTACACATTATTTTCATCATCAGTTCCACCGGAAGCATAATTATTACCAAATGTTTATTCTGGTAAATCAATAAGCACAAGTTGGTTGACTGATGTTTACATGGGATTGTTTGTGGTGAATCTAAATAAAATGAAATAGAAAAATAGATTTGAGAAATGTATAATTGAAATTTAATGCATTTTTTTAGGATTTAACATAATGAAAAAAAGACACCTAACAAGAGTAAAAGTCAGTTATAGTTATAAAGGGTATCAGGCGATGGACTTGGAGAAATGCCACTACATACTGCCCCTAGTAAAAATCTTAAAAATAATCCAAATTAGTTACAAAAAGTTGTTTAAAAATTTAATGGTAGAAATGTTTCATCTGTTGTCAAATACTAATTGGAGTTCAATAATGAGACCACCCTTGGGACTCAGGTTGAAAAATTAGTCTTATACTGCTAGAGGCTCAATAAAGCAAAGTGCAGACAGTGAAAATTGGCTTGAAAACTGTGTGGTTTAAATGTTAAAGTGGTCTTGTTATTCAGGTGGTCTTTGAGTGAGGTTTTACTATTGTTTCAGTGGCCTCACCATATCGTGTAGATGAGGCTGTATGGAGGGGTATGTATGCATGATCAATATGCCAGCTTCATTTACATTTCATTTGTTACCAAGAATTTTATGGTTTATTTTTGTTTTCTCTTAATTTTGAAAGTATTCCATACATTAGTCCTGCAGCTCTGTTGTTGTATACTTTCACCTGACATTAGTTAATATAATGCGATATGTTTTATGTAAAATATAATTTATGCTTTATTGACGGAACTTTGTAGGCCATATTTAAATTGGTGATTGGTTATTTGATTTTCAGTGATGCTCAGTTTTATTTAAGCCAGTCTCTTGAATAACAATGTTTTTTTATTGTTTTAAACATTTTAATAGGAAAAGGTTATGAAAACCAATACCTTATTTATTAAGCCACATACTAATAACATAATGATAATATAATTAGTTATATAATTAATCAATGTAATCAAGTTTTAGTAGATGCTCCAGTGAACTACTTGTTTACTGTGTAGACCTACTCTATGTATTGTTTGCGAAGTTATGGTTTGTACATTGTGTTGTGCACTGTTGGCTGTACCTGGTACATGTTTCAATTGCTTTTATTTCAATTTGCATTTATTGACACAGTTTAAGTTTTTCATTGTGTTCAAAAAAATGTTTCGTTCCTTACTTTTGCTTATACCATTTTTTTCATTGTGTCAACATTTCTTTGCCCTAAATTTGCAACATTTCTGTGTCCTATATTGGCAACATTTCTGTGCACTATATTGGCAACATTTCTGTGCCCTAAATTGGCAACATTTCTGTGCTCTATATTGGCAACATTTCTGTGCCCTATATTGGCAACATTTCTGTGCCCTAAATTGGCACCATTTCTGTGCCTATATTGGCACCATTTCTGTGCCCTGTATTGGCAACATTTCTGTGCCCTAAATTGGCAACATTTCTGTGCCCTAAATTGGCACCATTTCTGTGCCCTAAATTGGCACCATTTCTGTGCCCTGTATTGGCACCATTTCTGTGCCCTGTATTGGCACCATTTCTGTGCCCTAAATTGGCACCATTTCTGTGCCCTAAATTGGCAACATTTCTGTGCCCTATATTGGCAACATTTCTGTGCCCTATATTGGCAACATTTCTGTGCCCTATATTGGCAACATTTCTGTGCACTATATTAGCAACATTTCTGTGACCTAAATTGGCAACATTTCTGTGCCCTATATTGGCAACATTTCTGTGCCCTAAATTGGCAACATTTCTGTGACGTAAATTGGCAACATTTCTGTGCCCTATATTGGCAACATTTCTGTGCCCTATATTGGCAACATTTCTGTGCCCTATATTGTCAACATACATGTTACCTAAATTGTCAATATTTCTGTGCCTAAGTTAATTGTCAATATTCCTGAAAACACCCTTATTCACACCTTAAATAAGCAGTAACAAATAAAAATATTTTTTTGCAATTGCAGGGTTGTAACAAAATAGGATGAAAAAACAACAAGTCTAATATCTAGTATGTAGGGGATTAATTAAGCATACCACCAGTATTGGACTCAGTGTATAATCATCTCTCGTGTCTTGGACAAATTGAAATATCTTGTTGTTTTACTCCAATAATCTCATCACTTGCAGTGAAAGTCTGTTTTTATGTGACATTCTTAGAGGATTCCTATCATTATTCTTGACGTCAAAAGTGCCTTAAGTGGCCGTCTGTAGATGAGTATAAGAGATATATGGCGGGGATTGTGTTCCATGATTCCTAGTAATAACAAGACAGCGCTGAGAGCTCTAATCTAATTGTATAATGTCATCAGAATCGTACTGCAAGTCTGGAAACATGATTTGGTTAGCAAATAAAGCATATTGTTCTATTGTTGGAGAATCTGTATTTATGGTAGAATATTGGAATCAATACTCGTAATCTCTCAATGAACCGCAATCAACTCACCATTTTTGTTCAATGAAAAATGGAAATCTCGACAAAAGTGTAGGCGCTCACTCTTCACTATGAAGGAAAGAAACAACATTAAAAGCGTGTGATGGATGAATGGAATTGTTAGTTTCATTCCTGATCCATATATAGTTGCTGCAGTAATTGATATTTTATAGGAGCCCATGCTATTGTGGTTGATTTAATGACGTCAAGCTGGCTTTTGCTTGTCACTGAATTGATTTACTGAATTTAAAGAAGCCTATAACATAACAAGTGGACAATAAATCAATGAAAATTAATAAAACGTTTGTTTTACTTGTTATACTGGTAGTTCTTCCAGTTATGCCAATCCTCAATCTGTGATTTCAATTTGATTCTATAAACTTAAAGTAATGCTGTTCAGTAAAATATGGTCCAACCATGGCTTGATGTCCAGAAACATTATAGTTAAGCTTATACATATAATCTTCATAACAATACAGTAACTTGTGGAACCACCGACTTACATGCTACTATAATCTGGTTACTATTTAATTAATACAAATATATTTCACTTTCATAGAATATCTTCAGCCCATGTGGCACCAAAACATGCACAACAGGCCATAATCTCCTGAAGAATCTCATTCTTAGCTAAATCTCATCTCAAATATTTCATTTGACTTTGAGGCTATTTCCATGAGAGATTGTACTCAAACTTGGCATCACAATACAGAAACATTGTTCTAGGCTTATTATAGTATAATGTCTAGAGCTTGTACTTAAGATTATCTCAATTTCAGTCTCTGATTTGAGAAAATTGAGATTTTTGCTAGAGATGCTTCAAGAGTTTGGGGCATGTAGTATTACTTTAAGTATGTGTTGTTTAGCTGCATGACGTGACAGTTTGTTTGTTCCTGGACTGTGTATTACATCAAGAATCTATCACTCGTTGTCAATTGATATAAATTGATATTTAACAAGTTTTGGAAATTTGATTAAGCGAGCCTCTGGCGAGCTAAATAATATTTTCTGAACAAAGTTTACTATAAATATATCAATTGACAACGAGTGATAGATTCTTTATATAATATGACACTAAAAGCGCAAAATATGCACACTTTTACTGGAAAAACACACCCATGTAATATAGCTTTATACTGCACACATTACATATAAGATTACATTAACCTGCATACAAAGAAAGTCATGTGATATTATATTATATATTTACAGATGTGTTGAATGATGCTATATTTGATGAAGATCATGATGAAATGGTGATTGTGAAGGATATAGAAATGTTCTCAATGTGTGAACATCATATGGTGCCTTTTATAGGGAAAGTAAGTATCATGCTGGGGATAGTAAGCCAAACCTTACTGCCATGCATGTCAGCCCTCACATTCTCTATCAGATCATGCTGGGGGTAGTAAGCCAAACCTTACTGCCATGCATGTCAGCCCTCACATTCTCTATCAGATCAAGCTGGGGGTAGTAAGCCAAACCTTACTGCCGTGTATGTCAGCCCTCTCATACTCTATCAGATCATGCTGGGGGTAGTAAGCCAAACCTTACTGCCATGCATGTCAGCCCTCACATTCTCTATCAGATCAAGCTGGGGGTAGTAAGCCAAACCTTACTGCCATGCATGTCAGCCCTCACATTCTCTATCAGATCATGCTGGGGGTAGTAAGCCAAACCTTACTGTCGGTGTATGTCAGCCCTCACATACTCTATCAGATCAAGCTGGGGGTAGTAAGCCAAACCTTACTGTCGGTGTATGTCAGCCCTCACATACTCTATCAGATCAAGCTGGGGGTAGTAAGCCAAACCTTACTGTCGGTGTATGTCAGCCCTCACATTCTCTATCAGATCATGCTGGGGGTAGTAAGCCAAACCTTACTGCCATGCATGTCAGCCCTCACATTCTCTATCAGATCAAGCTGGGGGTAGTAAGCCAAACCTTACTGCCGTGTATGTCAGCCCTCACGTACTCTATCAGATCATGCTGGGGGTAGTAAGCCAAACCTTACTGCCATGTATGTCAGCCCTCTCATACTCTATCAGATCATGCTGGGGGTAGTAAGCCAAGCCTTACTGCCATGCATGTCAGCCCTCACATTCTCTATCAGATCAAGCTGGGGGTAGTAAGCCAAACCTTACTGCCGTGTATGTCAGCCCTCACGTACTCTATCAGATCATGCTGGGGGTAGTAAGCCAAACCTTACTGCCATGTATGTCAGCCCTCTCATACTCTATCAGATCATGCTGGGGGTAGTAAGCCAAGCCTTACTGCCATGCATGTCAGCCCTCACATTCTCTATCAGATCATGCTGGGGGTAGTAAGCCAAACCTTACTGCCATGCATGTCAGCCCTCACATTCTCTATCAGATCATGCTGGGGGTAGTAAGCCAAGCCTTACTGCCATGCATGTCAGCCCTCACATTCTCTATCAGATCAAGCTGGGGGTAGTAAGCCAAACCTTACTGCCATGCATGTCGGCCCTCACATTCTCTATCAGATCATGCTGGGGGTAGTAAGCCAAACCTTACTGTCGGTGTATGTCAGCCCTCACATACTCTATCAGATCAAGCTGGGGGTAGTAAGCCAAACCTTACTGTCGGTGTATGTCAGCCCTCACATACTCTATCAGATCAAGCTGGGGGTAGTAAGCCAAACCTTACTGTCGGTGTATGTCAGCCCTCACATACTCTATCAGATCATGCTGGGGGTAGTAAGCCAAACCTTACTGTCGGTGTATGTCAGCCCTCACGTACTCTATCAGATCAAGCTGGGGGTAGTAAGCCAAACCTTACTGCCGTGTTTGTCAGCCCTCTCATACTCTATCAGATCATGCTGGGGGTAGTAAGCCAACCTTACTGCCGTGTATGTCAGCCCTCTCATACTCTATCAGATCATGCTGGGGGTAGTAAGCCAAACCTTACTGTCGGTGTATGTCAGCCCTCTCATACTCTATCAGATCAAGCTGGGGGTAGTAAGCCAAACCTTACTGTCGGTGTATGTCAGCCCTCACATACTCTATCAGATCAAGCTGGGGTAGTAAGCCAAACCTTACTGCCATGCATGTCAGCCCTCTCATACTCTATCAGATCATGCTGGGGGTAGTAAGCCAAACCTTACTGCCATGCATGTCAGCCCTCTCATACTCTATCAGATCAAGCTGGGGGTAGTAAGCCAAACCTTACTGCCATGCATGTCAGCCCTCACATACTCTATCAGATCAAGCTGGGGGTAGTAAGCCAAACCTTACTGCCATGCATGTCAGCCCTCACGAACTCTATAACCATTTCGTTTTAAATTTTGAGCAAGTATGGCATTCTGTGTAAAATTGATATATTTTTGGTATAATTATTCATTGGGGCTTTTATTTGGATGGTTGAGGTCATCCCTGAAATCCAGGTATCCATCTGACACTCAACATAGTTAATAACTATCACTAGAGGAATCCATATTCTCAAGGCTGATAACCCTGTCACCTATATTTATTGAATTATCTACCCTTGTTACTCTTAGAATTTTCATTCACTGATGAGCCAGGGTACCAAGATTCGAACGAGAAAGCCGAGCGTCAAGCATTCGTAGGGGGTGCTCATCGGGCCTGCTGAGCCAGAACGAGAAAACCGAGCGTCAAGTACTCGTAGGTGGTGCTCATCAGGTCAGCCAGTACGAGAAAGCCCAGCGTCAAGCACTCGTAGGTGGTGCTCATCATGCCAGCCAGAATGAGAAAGTCGAGCGTCCAGCACTCATTGGTGGTGCTCTTTTTTACAGTATACACTTACAATAGGCCAGCCAGAACCAGAAAGCCGAGCTTCCAGCACTCAAAGGTGTTGTTCATCATGCCAGCCAGAATGAGAAAGTTGAGCGTCCAGCACTCGTGGGTGGTGCTCTTCTTTATTGTATACACTTACAATAGGCAAGCCAGAACGAGAAAGTTGAGCTTCCAGCACTCGAAGGTGGTGCTCATCGGGCCAGCCAGAACGAGAAAGCCGAGCTTGCTCTTCTTTACTGTATACACTTACAATAGGCCAGCCAGAACGAGAAAGTTGAGCGTCCAGCACTCGTGGGTGGTGCTCATCGGGCCAGCCAGAACGAGAAAGCCGAGCTTGCTCTTCTTTACTGTATACACTTACAATAGGCCAGCCAGAATGAGAAAGTTGAGCGTCCAGCACTCATGGGTGGTGCTCATCGGGCCAGCCAGAACGAGAAAGCCGAGCGTCCAGCACTCGTGGGTGGTGCTCTTCTTTACTGTATACACTTACAATAGGCAAGCCAGAACGAGAAAGTCGATCTTCCAGCACTCATGGGTGGTGCTCTTCTGGCCAGCAAGAACGAGAAAGTTGAGCGTCCAGCACTCGTGGGTGGTGCTCTTCTGGCCAGCAAGAACGAGAAAGTTGAGCGTCCAGCACTCGTGGGTGGTGCTCTTCTTTACTGTATACACTTACAATAGGCCAGCCAGAACCTGAAAGCCGAGCTTCCAGCACTCGTGGGTGGTGCTCTTCTGGCCAGCCAGAACGAGAAAGTTGAGCGTCCAGCACTCGTGGGTGGTGCTCTTCTTTACTGTATACACTTACAATAGGCCAGCCAGAACCTGAAAGCCGAGCTTCCAGCACTCGTGGGTGGTGCTCTTCTGGCCAGCCAGAACGAGAAAGTTGAGCGTCCAGCACTCGTGGGAGGTGCTCTTCTTTATTGTATACACTTACAATAGGCCAGCCAGAACCAGAAAGCCGAGCTTCCAGCACTCGTGGGTGGTGCTCTTCTGGCCAGTCAGAACGAGAAAGTTGAGCGTCCAGCACTCGTGGGAGGTGCTCTTCTTTATTGTATACACTTACAATAGGCCAGCACTCATATCTACACTATAGGCCATTACTCACATATATATATATATGCACTCAACCGCTTTAAAAAACGCACCACATATGAAATATCGGTTTTATGGATGAAAACGTCAAGCTATGGTTATTTATTTTCGAATTAAAAATCTTCAGTCTATACACAACGAGTTGTGTGATTTTCAAGCCATTATTACGAGTTCAAAATAAATTATGATATAGATAACACAGTGACCCATCAAAGTGAAAGCCACAATTTCAAAAGCAATTATATGAACCCGCTAAATTGAAGCATGTACGTGGTGCTTCCTACTAAAGATCAAATTAATTACGTAATAGGATAGAATAATGTTCGACGTGATGTTTCTAACCATCCAAGCAAAGCTTAACTTGAATTATAAATGTTACGTGGCTTTGGCTGTCTGGCTAATACCATACGACCGAGTGCGGTCCAGATATGCGCATTATGTATTATTAAGAAGGATTCAAGCCTTTTTTAAACTTGAAATCTTGGTTATGAGCATCAGACTGTCAAGATATTTCCTGTGGTGCTTATATGGCACCTCAAATTAACCATATGAAGGAGCTTGAAGACAAAATGTAGGACATACGGCTCTAAACGGAAGAAAACTCGTTAAAAAATGAACTAAAGATATTTTCCTTTTGATTGACAATTATGATAAGAATAGTTATGAAAATGCAATAAAGTACTTATGGCTTGTTTATTGACACCCGACATTCTTTTGACACTAAGTGCAGCCATGCGGAACCAATAACAGTGGCAAAACCTGTGTCATGTTTCCTCATAGCTCGGGCTCAATACCTTTAGCTTGTTTCATCCAGGTCGGTCTTTGACTGTGTCATTCGCTAGAAATTGATGTTCTAAGCCCAAAATCGTTGTGTGGAGCCAGCTGAACCCCCATGCTAAGGCACCGAAGCTCTTTTCAGTTGGCAGCGAAGGCACAATCATCAAAACAAATATTCAAGATATTCGCAGCATAAAAATACCATTTGCAAATACTTTTTCTGTTGTTTTTTTTCAATGTGTAAACCAGCAGCGTACAGTTTAAAGTCAATATTGACCACATAGGTCTACGCGATCGAGCTGCACGTGCAAAACATGCAAAATAAAAAAAGTTCTTTGGACGGGGTATTCCGAATGAAAACAAAATCGTTTTCTTTAATTATGTCAAGCTTATGAACTGAACAAACCCTGTGAACTATAAATTTTAGCAAAAAATGATTCTTGATAAATTTTCATTATTTTCAATAGTGGTGCGTTTTTAAAGCGGTTGAGTGTATATACTGTATAATAAACCGCAACAAGAAAGCATAAGTTGTATGTATGAAGACATGCATGATAGCATGTTTATACATACATATATATATATATAGTCATTACCAGTAATGTTTTATATACATGTATATTATGATAAAACATGTATAATGTTGTAGGTATAGATATTTACTTCAAGTCTTTATCATATGTACACTATATAGTATGGATAAATTATTTACCATAATATATCTGCATTAACTTTGGACTGTTTTGCCACATTTTGTAATAAAGAAAGCACATTTGATCATATATCTTAAAACAATTAATTGTGGGGAGCGGTGGCCTAGAGGTAGGGCGCGTGCTTCGGGATCGAGACTTCCCGGTCTCGATCCCCCCCGGACCACTGGTTAATTTCTCTGAGCAAGACCCACATGCTCCACTCCACCATGGTGTAAAATGTGCCCCCATCCCAGCTTTAGTGCAGGATGGGGGGCATTATTTGAGTAAAGCCGGAGGCTGAGCATGTATAATGAGCATTCCATTCTGGACATTTAAACATCATCGCAAATTTAAAGCTTTCAAATTTAGCGCTATATGACATCATATTATTCAAATCTAAAGCACACAAAGTCTGCGCTCTAGGCGCTGTTGCTAATGCGATTAATGCAAGAGTTTTTAAAATCAAAACACTTTAAGTGACAACTTCGATAATGGCATCAAGCTTTGCAAATAACACAAAACCTTGGACACATCCCATGTCATTACGTATCTAGGTCTCGATGGTTTATGAATAAACACACTCTTCATAAATCTGGAAATTAAACCAGTCTCTTTGCACCACGAATTTCCAAACACTTGTAAAGTTTGAAGCAGCATTGCTTTGTGAATGTTAATGATAGAATATGACTTACCGCTTCGGAACAGGTAATACAAAAAACTCAATACTACCGTTTCAGACGAGTAAAATGGACTGGACAACCTGATATTATTCCACAAACACCATCTTTTCCAAGCACTTCCATATCGCTTGCTTGTTCCTCCAGACCATGACTTTGAGATAAATGTTGCAACTTCTTTCTGAATTCCTCTACTCTGTAAACCCTTCCGGATAGAACCACACCAATCATCTTCAGCTTTTTGCCCAATGGGTGAAACTTGTTGTTGTGGGGTAAGGTCAGCAAATCTTGATGTCGTGGTAACCTGATAGGAAAATCAGACATATTTTCTAAAAGTATCGGAAACCAACTCTGTGTAAACCAGTATGGAACAATCAAGAGTGCTTTGTCTACCTTATCTGATACTATCTTATTTATAACCTTCCCTAGTAAGTTAAATGGAGGAAATAAATATGGAACAAATTCATTCCAAGTCATGGAAAAAGCGTTAACCGCCATAGCACCTGGTTCAGGAAACCACGAGACAAATTTAAACAAACGCTTGTTCAGCCTTGATGCAAACATATCAACATCTGGTAAAAAAGTATGTTTACAAAGTCTATCAAATATCTCTTGCTTTAACATCCACTCTGTGGAATCAGAAAAATTTCTTGAATAATAATCTGCTGTATTCAGTCTTCCTGGGACATGCACTGCAGAAATATAAATCTGTCTAATCAAGCACCATTCCCAGATTTGTTTTGCTAACTTATCCATTCTAATAGATTCCATGCCACCAAACTTATTGATATAAGATATTGCTGAGGTGTTATCAGACTGTATTTCAATATGCATGTTCTTACAATCATCATACAAGGCTTGTAAACTGTATAAAATTGCCAAAAGTTCAAGATAATTAATGCTAGCATTAAGTAGTTCTTCGTTATTCCATCTGCCATTGGTATGACTGTTTGATTGTAAATCTATTCCCCCAAAGCCTAATAATGATGCATCAGTTCTACATCGTTTAGATACATTGACAGGTCTTATTCTTTTCCCATTAACATCATTAATATTAGCTATCCACCATTTAATCTCCTGTCTACTTGGTAGGGACAATTTTATCTCATTATCAAAGTTCATACTCTCACCCAGACCAAATATTTTTTCCCTTTCAAGAGTCCTATAATGTAAAGGAGCTTCCAAAATAGCATAAAATGCTGTAATAATAAGCCCAATAAATGAAGCAAGATCTCTTACAACTACTAATTCTGCCTTCAGCAAATTATGAGCTTTGGATAAAAGTTTTATAACTTTGTCATCTGGTAGAAATACCTTGAAAAGTACTGTATCCACAATGTATCCAAAAAATACCAGTCTCTGACAGGGTATTAGTACAGACTTTTTATAATTTAATGAAAAGCCTAGGCTTGTTAAAGTTTCTACAATGGTGGTACAATTAGTATGACACACACATCTGTTTTGATTTAGATTAATCGAATCGTCTATATAATATGACGACCTAATATTTTGTTGTCTAAACCAAGCAAAGACTGGTCTTAATATTTTTGTAAACAAATATGGTGCAATTGTGAGCCCAAATGGTAAACAAACAAATGAATATAGTCTATTGTTCCAATAGAACTTCAAATACTTCCAATAACAAGGATGTATCGGGATAGAGAAATATGCATCTGACAAATCTATTTTTGTCATGTAATCATTCTCCTGGAGTAAGTCAAGTACAATATTAAAAGTTTCTTGTTTAAAATGATTATATTGTACAAATTCATTGAGATATCTCAAATTTATAACAGGTCTAAATTTACCTCCAGGTTTACTCACAATAAAAATGGTAGAAACATATTGACCTTGTTCCATATAGGATTCCACAATTGCACCCTTATTTATGAGTTGCTTAACTTCACTGTCTACGATAACTTTCTGATCGATATCAAAAGGAATCTCTCCAGGAATTTTATCTTGAACAGGTTGTTCCACAAAATCAATTTTGTACCCTGAGACTGCCCCTAAAATCCAGGGATCAGATGTAAACTTTATCCATGTATCTAAACAAAATTGAGTTCGGCCAATAGGACTTACCAATTCTATTATTCCTCCTCGTTTGGGTCACGACTGCCTGATGCAGATGTTGCAGTAGCTGTACCGCGTCTCCTAGGAGCTCTTGGTCTTCCACCAAATTGTCCAGCACCTCTTGTCGGAAAACCCCTTGTAGGGTATGGGTGTTGTCTATATCCTTGATAACCACTGTTTTGATTACTGTTATAGTTCTGGGGTATATACCCAACATTACCGTATCCACGACGGCCACGGAATCTACCTCGGCTACGAGTAGCCCCCCTGAATGTACTCTGATAAAATGGATCCTTTCCTAAGAAAGAAATATTGTCACACGACTTCACTTCCTTGGAGATATCATCACCAAATAACTTGCTGGTAATTGGCATAGTCATATTGCAAAGGGGAGAGTATTTCTTTTTTAAGTAAGGTCTTATCTGATACCTCCTTCTGAAGGCTTATATTGTACTGAACCTGACCTAAGCCAGTAATAATGTCTGAGAATATACCTTTAACATCTTTGGTCATAGTTTTATTCTTCTTATGCAATTCAACCAAACTACAAATAGGTCCAAGGGTTGCACTGACCAAGTTCTGAATATCGACTAGTGTCCTGTCACCTAAGTGACCTTTTTTATCCATAAACCTCCATACCTCCTGATTAACTAATGGAGGAGTCGCCTTGTCACAGTTAACTGGACCCGGGTATTTTGACATGAGATGGTCGGTGTCACAAAGCTGCGTACATGCAGTGTTAATTAATCTAGCTAGCGATTCACTAATAGGTAGACCCCGTTCTGGGGTTTTCATCTTTGGTAGGTCCCAATTATATTCATCATCACTAAATGCACTGTTAGTGTCCCCGAAGGCAGAATACATATCAGTATTATCATTTAACTTAGGGATTTTGAACAGACCTGCAGAAGGATTATCATTATCATCCGACTCAATATCTTTGGAATCAATGGTAACCCTAAGGTTACCACCAGACTGAGCATCATACATAGGCTCTTCGTAATATTCTGGAAATTCAATTCCTAAAGCTGACCGAAGACCAGCAATATCCTCAGGGGATAATTTGGAAAAGTCTAGTACATTACTACTACACGGACTCGACGACGGTCCAGGAGGGTCCGAAGAACCCAACCTTTGTACGTTACCCGAAGGTTTTGGTTTTGTTTTAGGAGTTTTAGAGGACTTTATCTTAGCCCTGCCTCTAATAGGAGCCTTACCTCTGGAACCCGCAATCACCGAAACCACCGGGTGGGGGTGGAGGCGGTTGGTTTTCTTCGTCCGAAAACCCTTCAAACTCATCTTCTGACGGATGCAAGCTGGTAATATCTTCCATACTTACATGTGTGTAATAATTTATCAACCCAACAATAATACAAAATCATAAAACTAAGTATTAAATCTAATTCAATTTAGTTTCACGTCTTCTTCACACGCCGCAAAATGAAAAAGTGAAATTCACGCATTTTGTGTATTGTTGATAGTGTACCGCGCATGCGCGGTTTATGATGTCATATAGCGCTAAATTTGAAAGCTTTAAATTTGCGATGATGTTTAAACGTCCAGAATGGAATGCTCATTATACATGTGAAAGCCGAAGGCTTTATGAAAAATAATGGTACCTGTGAGGGCAGTGTCTATTGCAGCCGCAGATCGATGTTGGCTGCCACACCACAGGAGAGAAATAGTCTCCCCATAGTTAGCCCAGTGACCAGGGGAAGTTGAAATGTCAAAGGGTGCTTGAGCGGCCTAACAGCTGAAAAGAGCCCTAGAAAATTGGTAACTTTTTTTTAACAATTGATTGTTTGTTTTGGACAAACTATGGACATTTGTCTTGATTCAAATCTTAAATGATGTCCCCTGTCTCACTGAGTGTTTTATAATGGATCAATGTATACTCTATTTAACCACTGAGAGACTAGTTCTTTTGTGTATCAAAGCTTTTACGTTTTTCCGTAAATATTGCTTTCGTCGATTATCTTTGCTGAATGCGTTTTAATAAAATATTTTTTCTCTCTCTGAAAATGAAAATGTTGCTGGGGAATCACGGAGGTTGGGCTACTTACGATGCTTATTTTGAAAATGTTAAAAAATGTATGAGTTTGTATTTCTAGATGAAATACCAGCAACAAATAACATGCATTACAATGTGTCTCCAAGGAGTAACAAGGCTAACATAATCAACTTGTTTGATAAAACCTCAATAACCTTATCAGGATAGCATTATTGTAGCACACATACAAGCTGAATGGTCCCCTTCTTTCTATGACAGTGTAATGGTGACCACATTACATACAGTAGACAATGTCAGCTCAATACAGTTGTAAACATTTCATGTTTCTATATTTACTCTATTTTTCAGGTTTCTATTGGGTATTTACCAAATAAGAGAGTTTTAGGACTTAGTAAATTAGCAAGGTAAGTTACGTTAACTTATTATGATGGCAATCTTTGACGACACTGGAAATTTCAGAAATACAACTTATCAATGTTTCCTTAATCAATAGAAATCAAAAAAGTTTGAAGTCATTTGCCATTAAGGCAGGAATATAAAACCGAGAAACACAGAAAAAAACCTGTCACATCATTTTTCAACACAACATTTGATAGACTATTGAAATGTTTTTATCCCAGCTGAAACATTTTTTTCAGCTGGGATATGGTAATAGTCTCTGTCCGTCTGTCTGTGTAATTTGAATAAAGTCAGTAGCGTAGCTGCCGCTAGGCCATTAGGCCTGGGCCTACACATCATTTCGAGAAAAATTTTTTTTTTAAGTCTAACTTGAAATTTTATCTACTAAATACATGTATACGTCAAAACGCACCAGTACCTTTCAAGGAATAAAGAAAATCTGGGGGAGCATGCCCCCGACCCCCAACTTCTTTCATCTTTATTACGGGCCTACACATTGCTAAGGTCCTAGCTACGCCCCTGAAAGTTAATTGATTCTCTGTTAAATAGTGCAACATCATCAAACAGTGGTTGTCTCAGTAAATTGAAGCATTTGAATTTCATGCTAGCTGAGAGACTTATTTGAGACAGCACAAATGGTGTGGTATGTTACACACACATTTAGACATTCAGCATTAACTTCAGTGTTGTTTTACAAATGGGTTTGGACAATAAAAGTCAGCCTGCTTCCTGACTAAATGAACTTCCTGGCTAAATGAACTGGTGTAGAAGTCATTGATGGAGTAAGTTTCTTGTTTAGGAGAGAATGTCTCCATTAAATGTTAAGATTGTGTGCAGAGTGTGATTATACGTCATGTGACATCAGTGATAATGTTTATTGTAACCATAGGAACATATTCACTTCTAGGATATATGGGGGGGGGCATCCTTGTTGTATATAGGAATAAATTGTTAGGGGACCATTCCTCATGTCCGCAGAACCATCAAACCAGAATATGCATAGAATTGTCAAACTGATATGTCCATAGAATTGTGAAACCAGTATATGTTCACAGAATTGTGAAACCAGTATGTCCATAGAATTGTGAAACCAGTATGTCCATAGAATTGTTAAACCAGCATTTTCATAGAATTGTTAAACCAGTGTGTCCATAGAATTGTTAAACCAGTATATGTTCCATAAAATTTTGAAACTTTTATGTACATAGAATTGTCAAACTTGTAGGTCCATAGAATCATGGCCGTAACTAGGGGGGGTGCGTCGGGTGCGAACGCATCCCCCTTTTTCGCCAAAGTAGTCTTTTTTCGAGGGTGAAATATAAACACTATATATAACTTTTTTTTTGCTCGCTACGCTCTCCAATTAACATTAATAATTCGTAACCATGACCGTAACTAGGGGGTGCGTCGGGTGCGAACGTAGTCAAAGTATCGCTATAAACAATGAATATTAGTCAATATCATCAAGTGTAGACTGAATAATTTATGTGGAACGCTGTTCAATACTAACTGAGTTCTTCGAGCTCACATTGTTGTTAAAGTTTAATAGAGCAGTCCATATTTTCTAGCTCCCTTCCCCTAATCATTAAATTCATCGTACATGCAGTATCAACAGTTGAATGCTGTCAGGATAAAACTGTATGCATATACGTCGTATCTTTCTGGCATGCAACTCTGATAAATAAGGCACTTTTCTGGCTTGCCTCAATCGCACAATATATTAACAAGTAAATAGATCAAATATAGAACAGACGTGTGTAGCATGCAGCTAGGACATTTAATTTTTTTAACACTGCATTGTTTCTGGCCCGCTTTGCTGGCAAGTAACTTTAATGTTCCTTAATATCATGTAGACAACGACAAGTTTGTAAGGCATGCAGCTCGAACTAATATTGAAAAATGCATTTTTTCTAGCTCGCTTCGCTCGCCAAATATTTTTGATGATTATCAATATCTAACACGATACGAGTTTATAAGGCATGCAGCTCGAACTAATATTGAAAAATGCATTTTTTCTAGCTCGCTTCGCTAGCCAAATATTTTTAATGATTAACAATATCTAACAGGAGAGCGAGTTTATGAGGCATGC
The DNA here is from genome assembly GCA_963678985.1 of Spisula subtruncata. Classification (NCBI taxonomy): domain Eukaryota; kingdom Metazoa; phylum Mollusca; class Bivalvia; order Venerida; family Mactridae; genus Spisula; species Spisula subtruncata. Next base: position 27,492,316 of record OY787661.1, read on the forward strand.
AGCTCGAACTAATAATGCATTATTTTCAAGCTCGCTTCGCTCGCCATATATTTTAATGATTAACAATATCTAACAGGGGAACAAGTTTATAAGGCATGCATCTAGAACTTATATTGAAAAATGCATTTTTTTAGCTCGCTTCGCTCGCCAAATATTTTTAATGATTAACAATATCTAACAGGGGAACAAGTATATAAGGCATGCAGCTCGAACTAATAATGCATTTTTTCTAGCTCGCCAAATATTTTAAATGATTAACAATATCTGACAGGGGAACGAGTTTATGAGGCATGCAGCTAAAACTAATAATGCATGTTTCTAGCTCGCTTCGCTCGCCAAATATTTGGAATGATTGCCAATATCTAACAGGGGGACGAGTTTATGTGGCATACTACTTGGACAAATACTGCATTTTGCCTGGTTCGCTTCGCTGGCTAAATAACTTTAAAATGGTTGATAACTTAGTAATATCTTCCAGACAGCGAGTTTTTTGGCATGCAGCGTGGACAAATAGTTTTTCTGGCTCCATTCGCTCGCCATGTAACTTTAATAGTTTATAATATTAAGTAGGAAACTAGTTTGAGTGACATGCAATGAACACGAGTTTGTGTGGTAGGCTGTTTAGATAATATGCATTCTTTCAAAGCTTCCACGTTTGTATGTAACAATGGGTACAATGTACGTACACTACATCCCTCAGATAAACCCTGTATTTTGCAATACTAAGAGAGTACTTAGCCACAGCTTCGTTAGAAGGATAGGTATTTCGTCTTCTAACGTCTAAACAGCCCAGTCATCTCTACAAGGCCCGATCATTTCGCACCCCATTTGAAAAATCCTAGTTACGGCCATGATAGAATTGTTGTGATTAATGTCTTCTTTATATTGTAACTCTATGTGCTTGTTCAATAATTATCTCTGTTCCAGGTTAGCAGTTTTAAAATTGACTTTAACTGTGTATTAAATGTTGATATAAAGTTTAAAACTGTTTATTGCGTTTCTATCACTTTGATATTTACATTTCTCTGAATTGATATGTAAAAGGTTGAAATATTTACTGCTTTAACAGTTTCTACATGTATGAAGTTTATTCACCTCTTTATTATAATATTATGTATGTGTAATGTGGATTTTCTATAAACTTTTATATAAAATGCCTATGATATGCAACACTTCATTCATATTCAAAGTTTGTGAAGCACAATGACACACACAATGATGCAAGTATGAAGCAGAGATTTTGAATTGCAAATACAAAGTACTGGATCTATACTGTATCAGCCGACTTTCCATCTAGCTTAGGTTGGGTAATCATGCCATAAATATTCATGAAGAATTAATACCATGAGTTCTAGCAAGAATAATTACAGGATATCTTGTTTACATTCTGATGCCTTATCTTGATGCTTGTCTTGTATTACTGTCTGCCCGTTTGTATTGCTGTCTACTTGTAGACTTACAGTTCATATCATTTTGTCTTCTTGTATTTTCAGAATTGTTGAAATATACAGTAGACGTTTACAAGGTTTGTAACAGAATTTATTATTTCACTATCTGAGGGGCAAATGGAATCCAAATTGATACTCAGTGGTAACACACTGAGCTGCCAATCCAGAGGCCATGGGTTAAATACTCAGCTTGGGAACAGGACATTCCTTATTAATTCTATTCTTAGTACTTCTTGCTACCGGTATATATATCTGACCTTGTGGACTGTATCTAGCTGGTTATAATGGTGTGAGGACGTTGTGTATCGGTGCTACACTATTGGCAACTTTTAAGAACAAGGATGTCTATCCCAACTTTAGGGCTACAAACACACTACAGTGCTAGACATGCTTGTATGTAGTGTCACTATTTCCCATCTGGTCAGATCATTCTGTATTATCACCTGAATCATCGTGACTGCAACACTTTGTAAAGCACCTTTGAACATGTGTCACATGTAAAGGGCACTATGTGTATTCTAATTTATTTAATGAAATTTAATTAATGCAACTTTGCTATCCTTTGATGCAAAATTAAATTAAATTTGTTTTACATTTTTGAATATTAAGCAATACAATATTTCTTTGATATAATATGTTTTGAAACATACCATGATGCCATATTTTATATGACAAAGGACTAAATGTACATGTATGCATCATAAATATGTATAGATAACTACACAGGGTTGGCATACTAGAACAGTATTGGCACATACACAGGGTTGGCATACTAGAACAGTATTGACACATTACATAGTGATGGCATACTAGAACAGTATTGGCACATTACATAGGGTTGGCATACTAGAACAGTATTGACACATTACATAGGGTTGGCATACTACAACAGCATTGACACATTACATAGGGTTGGCATACTAGAACAGTATTGGCACATTACATAGGGTTGGCATACTAGAACAGTATTGACACATTACATAGGGTTGGCATACTAGAACAGTATTGGCACACTACATAGGGTTGGCATACTACAACAGTATTGGCACACTACATAGGGTTGGCATACTAGAACAGTATTGACACATTACATAGGGTTGGCATACTAGAACAGTATTGGCACATTACATAGGGTTGGCATACTACAACAGTATTGGCACACTACATAGGGTTGGCATACTAGAACAGTATTGACACATTACATAGGGTTGGCATACTAGAACAGTATTGGCACACTACATAGGGTTGGCATACTACAACAGTATTGACACATTACATAGGGTTGGCGTACTAGAACAGTATTGACACATTACATAGGGTTGGCGTACTAGAACAGTATTGGCACACTACATAGGGTTGGCGTACTAGAACAGTATTGACACACTACATAGGGTTGGCGTACTAGAACAGTATTGACACATTACATAGGGTTGGCGTACTAGAACAGTATTGGCACACTACATAGGGTTGGCGTACTAGAACAGTATTGACACACTACATAGGGTTGGCATACTAGAACAGTATTGGCACATTACATAGGGTTGGCATACTAGAACAGTATTGGCACACTACATAGGGTTGGCGTACTAGAACAGTATTGGCACACTACATAGGGTTGGCATACTAGAACAGTATTGGCACACTACATAGGGTTGGCATACTAGAACAGTATTGGCACACTACATAGGGTTGGCGTACTAGAACAGTATTGGCACACTACATAGGGTTGGCATACTAGAACAGTATTGGCACATTACATAGGGTTGGCATACTAGAACAGTATTGACACATTACATAGGGTTGGCATACTAGAACAGTATTGGCACACTACATAGGGTTGGCATACTAGAACAGTATTGGCACATTACATAGGGTTGGCGTACTAGAACAGTATTGGCACATTACATAGGGTTGGCGTACTAGAACAGTATTGGCACACTACATAGGGTTGGCGTACTAGAACAGTATTGGCACATTACATAGGGTTGGCATACTACAACAGTATTGACACATTACATAGGGTTGGCATACTAGAACAGTATTGGCACATTACATAGGGTTGGCATACTAGAACAGTATTGGCACTCGTAGAGTGGGCTCAGATAGATAGTTTTTCAATAGATTTGTACTGAGATTGGGAATATATACAAGTAACCAAAGCATCAGTAGTAAATTATCACCATCATTACCTACAGACCATATGTCTAGTTGATTTCATAAATAGTATAAAAAATAATCACTATATATATATATATGTGCCAGAGACTTGGGCAATGGTAATAAGACTCAATACATCAACTGGGAAGTCTGCATAATGATAAACATTTACTTTAGACCTGGGAGCAATTATTCATCATTTTGAATCAATCATTGTAAAATAAACATTCAAAATTCAAAATGCACATTAAAGCATTCTTTATCAAATGACATAATTAGTTTTTAAAACAGAACATTATTCAGTTTAGCTTAAAGAAGTGATTAAAAAAAGCTGCTAAAAGAGTTTTTAAGGAGTTTATGAAGTTATGACCCTTGAACAGATCTCGATGCTGACTAGGTAGTTACTGGCCTTTGAGTTTGAATTACTTAAGTGTCACAGTGTCAGAGCAGACAGTATTATGTGACATTTATCACCTATTGTAAGTTTAACCAATATTGTTTATTGACTTTCAGTACAAGAACGTCTAACAAAGCAGATAGCTGTAGCAATAACCGAGGCAATCCAACCTGCTGGTGTTGGGGTGGTTGTTGAGGCAACGTAAGTATGCAACACATGCAAAACTGTTTCAACAGCGCAATTTGGACTTTGATCGGGACGACCTTCTCAGAAAAACTGGTTTGACTGTCCCCTCAGTACAAAAAAGGGTCCTTGTCTTCCTTAGAAAATATAGCTGATGTAAAATAGAAGGTCCGACCCCTTCCTGCAAAAATGGCTGGATTCACACATGAAATTTTCATCATAAATGTATTCCTATAACATAATTATTGAGTTTGGATATAATTATTAACAACTATTTCATGGCTATAAATCATTGGTATATGATTGTTATGTATAAAATGTCGGTGAACTGAAGTTAAATAGTACAACAGTATTGACAATGTCATTATTATGAGTACATTATATGACTATTATCTGCTTCATTATCATATTACAATATCTATCAGTAGCGTAGCTAGGCAATTTGTCTGGGGGGTTGTTTTGAAATTCTCCAAAACAGCAGCTACATCGGGAGTTATTTAAAAAAACAATTTGTCATAATTTGATTCAATTTTCTAATTATAACTGATGACACATGTGCATATTACCAGCGACTTTCCTGTGCTAATCATCAAGCTGGAGTCTAAAAATTAACATCATTATCACAAACTACAGCCAAGACCTAAACATCAATATTACCAGCTATAATGGCCCAGAAATATTAAAACAAATATTTTTTCAGCTACAGCCGAGAAAATAAACATCATTATTACCAGCTACGCCCCAGAAATAAACCATTAAGTATTTCCAGTTACAGGTCATAAATCATCAACTACAACCCAGAATATATCAATATAACCTAAGTGTAACAAATATAATTATGTCCCTAAATCTTTTAAACAAATTTAAGGTGTATAAAATGTGGTAACTTCTCAATGATTACTTGTTATTTCGACCTATTGTTGAGATAATACTTGCAGTGTTTACTTAATAAGATATCAATTTCGTCAGTAATTAAGTTATGGCTGTTTTTTTGTTGGGTTTTTCTATCATAATATTTCATGATTTGTGTATTGATTACCAAACTGGAATACACTAAACAAATTGATGTTCATTGATGATACAGTTAAAGTTGATTTATTTATGTCAATGTGACCACTATATATTGGGCCAGCTACAGTTATGAGATCACCCACACACATATAATTGTTTATTAAGTACTGGTAGGTTTCCGCTCACTAACCAGCATTATTTCATCAGTCCCAAAACTGGATTTAAACCTTTCACCTTCCACTGGCAAGGCATATAGTTTTATACTGCATGCTTTCAAATTACTGCTTGACTTGAAAACCTGATCTGAATGAAACATAACTTTAAGCGTACCATACCCAGTGTGGAGAATCAAGTGATCAAATGAATCGTTTTCAGTCATACCTCCGGTAACAATGGCGTTTTTGTCTGCTAACGGTGATTACCGAATTTGCTCCATCTTTAGCTGTTGTTAACTGATGCTCTACCAAATGATAATTATTGGTTGAAAACTGCATTGAAAATGCATTTGTTTGAGCATCAATAAAAAACAGCTAAACATAGAACGAAATCGGTACTTGCCGGGTATTCTTACATATACGGGATATTCTTTAGCTTATACAATATAATCATATTTAATGCACAATCGTTATAATCAAGAAAAAAACCACTGTTAGCGGTCGAAAACACCATTGTTATGACTGTAAACGTTATTCATTTAATCAGACTGTAAATGTTATTCATTTAATCAGACTGTAAACGTTATTCATTTAATCAGATTGAAAATGTTATTCATTTAATCAGACTGTAAACGTTATTCATTTAATCAGATTGAAAATGTTATTCATTTAATCAGACTGTAAACGTTATTCATTTAATCAGATTGAAAATGTTATTCATTTAATCAGATTGAAAATGTTATTCATTTAATTAATCAGGCTGAAAACGTTATTCATTTGATCATGTGATTCTCCACACTGATACCTGCCCAGATAGTTTAATAAAAAATAGCAGTGATCAAGTGAAGAATGTCACTTGAATGTGATTTAAAAGGGATTAAGATGCATAAACAAGGAAGGTATTTATTCTAGTGGTATAAACCAGAAATTTATCAACAAAAATAAGAGTAACTCCACTTTAATATGAGTATTTGGCATGTATGCAGCATACTAAGAAAATGGTTGTTTAAAACTCCTCATTAAATTCACCACAAATGTGACTCGTTTTCATATCTTTATAAAAAATTAAGATATTTTCATTTTCAGACATATGTGTATGGTGATGAGGGGCGTACAGAAGTTAAACAGTCGTACAGTGACCAGTACAATGCTTGGTGTGTTTAGAGAAGATCCAAAAACTCGTGAAGAATTCCTCACCTTGATACGTAATACTTGACAACATATTTCACATAGTTATATTACCACCATGACAAATAAAGCATTCCATGCGGAACCAGTCGGGACATTCCATACAGAACCAGTCCTGAGTGAGTTCTGTCCTCTATTCTGACCTCTGTGAATCCCACAAGGTCAATTCTGTCACACAAAGATTTCTGTAGTCTCTGCTGAAGTCACACAAATTATTTGTTGTTGCTTCACATATTTATCTTGACAGGACTCCAGTTCATGTGTATCTCTCATGGACTTGCAAGACTCCAGTTCTTGTGTAATTATCTCTCATAGACTCGACAGGACTCCAGTTCTTGTGTAATTATCTCTCATAGACTCGACAGGAATCCAGTTCTTGTGTATCTCCTGTTGACTCGACAGGACTCCAGTTCATGTCTATCTCCTGTAGACTCAACAGGAATCCAGTTCTTGTGTATCTCTTGTGGACTCGACAGGACTCCAGTTCTTGTGTATCTCCCCTGGACACAAGAGAACTCCATTTCATGTCTATCTCCTGTGGACTCAACAGGACTCCAGTTCATGTCTATTTCTCCTGGACTCGACAGGACTCCAGTTCATGTCTATTTCTCCTGGACTTGACAGGAATCCAGTTCTTGTGTATCTCCTGTGGACTCAACAGGACTCCAGTTCATGTCTATCTCCTGTGGACTCAACAGGACTCCAGTTCATGTCTATTTCCCCTGGACTTGACAGGAATCCAGTTCTTGTGTATCTCCTGTGGACTCGACAGGACTCCAGTTCTTGTGTATCTCCCGTGGACTCAACAGGAATCCAGTTCTTGTGTATCTCTTGTGGACTCGACAGGACTCCAGTTCTTGTGTATCTCCCCTGGACTCAACAGGACTCCAGTTCATGTCTATTTCCCCTGGACTCGACAGGACTCCAGTTCAAGTCTATTTCCCCTGGACTTGACAGGAATCCAGTTCTTGTGTATCTCCTGTGGACTCAACAGGACTCCAGTTCATGTCTATTTCCCCTGGACTTGACAGGAATCCAGTTCTTGTGTATCTCCTGTGGACTCGACAGGACTCCAGTTCTTGTGTATCTCCCGTGGACTCAACAGGAATCCAGTTCTTGTGTATCTCTTGTGGACTCGACAGGACTCCAGTTCTTGGGTATCTCCCCTGGACTCAACAGGACTCCAGTTCATGTCTATCTCCTGTGGACTCAAGTTCATGTCTATTTTCCCTGGACTCGACAGGACTCCAGTTCTTGTGTATCTCCCGTGGACTCGACAGGAATCCAGTTCTTGTGTATCTCCCCTGGACTCGACAGGAATCCAGTTCATGTGTATCTCCCTTGGACTCGACAGGACTCCAGTTCATGTCTATCTCCCATGGACTCGACAGGAATCCAGTTCATGTGCATCTCCTGTGGACTCGACAGGACTTTATAGGATATAGGATATATTTTATGTTGAATTTGAAGTTTTACTATTTATTATAGAACATGTACAATATGTTTATACAACTGTTGCCTGTCAGACTTAACATGTCTTGTTTCAGGCTTGTAATCTAAGATTTTATGCAATTTTTATTTATACCCCTTAACTTTTATTATTATTTATTAAGTGTATGGACACACAGTTAATGGTTGATGTTTTTATCATGTGTTGTGAAGGATTGGTGCAAATACCAATATACTGGTATGTGAATTCATGTGCAGGATCTTTATGGTGCATATACCAATATACTGGTATGTGAATTCATGTGCAGGATCTTTATGGTGCATATACCAATATACTGGTATGTGAATTCATGTTGATTGGTTGTGATGGCTTGTTGAACATCTATTAAAGTAACATGTTTGTTTATAGTGGTGCAACTGATTGAAAGGATCAGCCAATCTGGCTTACGAGACACACATTTCATGCGGGGCATAACTCGGCAAATTCGCTTATGAGACACACAATATTTCATGACGGGGCATAACTCTGCCAATCTGACTTATGAGACACTCATTTCATGACGGGGCATAACTCGGCCAATCTGGCTTATGAGACACACATTTCAGCATAAGCGGATCCAGGATTTCCGGTTGGGGGGGGGGGGGGGGGCGTAAGAAATTTGCTTGGGTCCAGGACAAAGTCCTTCAAGGGGGTAGGAGCATCTTTAACATTATTATAAGTTTAATTCATGATAGCGTACTTGGGTTGTATTTATATAATTTTAAAAACTGAGTTTGTGGTTTTCTGAAAATGTTGTTACTACGTGGTAAATGGAAGTTGACGAATTGAAGTAGGGGGAACCGAGGGCATGCTCCCCCGGGATATTTTTCTAAATAATGGATCAATCTGCTGCATTCTAGGAGTTCTGAGATACGTTATTTGGTATTAAACAGGACATGTTTTATAATGAAATACAGAGCTTAATCCTAATGAAGTATTTGCACAAGTGCCCGATTTTGATATTTAAGCTGAATGTGAAGACGTTCTTGTTTATATAAAATTGACAACCTCCAAAAGTAATATTGGAGATGTACGATGTTTATAAATATGAAATTGTATTTCATGAGTGCATTATATTTAGGCAAACAATGTGTTTGATATATTTTCCGAGATTTCATTTACTTTGCAAGAGAAGCAAGCAAAATTATTTTATGAACAAAAGCAATATAAAAAAGTTGACGTATGTTATCTGCACTGAATAAGTCTTACAAAAATAACTTAAAAACAAAATTTAGTTTGGATTGTCCTAATGCACTACTGACAGAATTAGAGTTTTAACCTAAATGGGAAGGAATTACATTGTAAGGGGCTAATTAACATGGAAATTATTGTTGCAAGAGCAATATCGAAACTGGTGCAAACTTTGACTCGCATTTTCTTACTCAGATGTAAAACTCTGTCAACAGGTATGTGCGTTGTTCTTTTATAGATTACTGTTAGTTTTGCGAGTGAAGCGATCACGAGAATTTCTCAAATCTCAAAGAATTATAGGCAAATATCAGCCAAACTGGCTTATGAGACACACATTTCATGACGGGGCATAACTCGGCCATTCTGGCTTATGAGACACACATTTCATGACGGGGCATAACTCGGCCAATCTGGCTTATGAGACACACATTTCATGACGGGGCATAACTCAGCCAATCTGGCTTATGAGACACACATTTCATGACGGGGTATAAGTCAGCCAATCTGGCTTATGAGACACACATTTTGTGACGGGTCACATTTCGTGACGGGGCATAACAATGACTTTTATCATAGCATATATCTGTTGTTAGGAATGAACATGCACATTGAGAAGCATGGTGTCAGGTTTAGTCTTTGCTATATGTTTCACATATATAGCAGGCATGATTTTAAGTAGAAATCACATCATTATCATATTGATATTATCTAGTTGAAGAATCGTCAATCCTTGTAAAGTGATTTATCAGTTTTTCTATGACGTGCTGAGTGGCCTTTTGTTGTAACAGTATGATGGCATGTTTGTATGTGTTAATTAGCAACTTGTACCAGACTAAGTTAGCCCAGCTATTCCTATACTCAATCAATATAACACTGATCACGATACTGTAATATGTTCATTGTCCCCACGCTGTGGCAAACCACCAGTCTTTAATTACTATTGGAAAAATTGTTGCAATAAGTGAGTATATTGACACAGACTTTGTGTGACTTTTTAACCTATCATAATATTTGATTTCCTGTATTGATCACAGAGAAGCCTAGAGTTTTGTATTACCCGGGTACTGCCTGTTAAATCAACATTTTGTTGTTGAACTGTTCTGTGATAATTAGTCCACCCTAATTGGATGGTCATCTTCAAGTGAAATAGGACACCACTTAACTAGAGTTGATATACTGACCATAAAAAAGAAACAAAGTTTATCAACCAATAACTGGTGTTGTGCTGTCTGATCTTATCAAAACCATTGTTCTATTATAAACTTCAGCTCATGAAATGTCAAATGACCACAACAGTCAATACTTTGAATGTTTTTATGAGATTATTTAAATTTAACAGTTTTGCATAAGAGATCATTGTTCCTATAGTATCATATCCATGTTTTTTATCCTGACCTCTGTTGTTTTTGTTTGTCATTGCATGATGACAAATCAGAGCAATAGTTCTTTTGAAATCCAGTAGTCAAATATTTTCAAGAGCCACCTCGGCGTTTATCTAACGAAAGTGCATATTTCTCAGTAATGGAAATGCCCGAGTAGTTACGATTGGTAACCAAACTATACACTGTATCATGATAATCCATACTAGTCATCTAGTATAAAGTCATTCTAGTTTTTTTCAATATTTCCTCACAAAAGTTGAATATTCAGAGTAGAGGAACTGGTTATGAATAGTTTTTACTATTTTTGCATAATTATTCACTATTTCCACTTCAATGTGAGACTGGTGTCATATTATATCAATAATTAGAACAATGATTTAGAACATTGAATACTCCCATAGTGTAACTTGCACTTTACTCTTTGTGTATGATTGATAGTGTTTATGTAAGGGAGGTTAACTGATAAGATTTAACTATGTTGTCTGTCTGGAGTACCCTGCCCTTGTTATGGTATGCAGGGGTGTCAACAGAGCCAAATTCAAAATCAGGAAAATCATAAACAGTCAAACATTTTTGCCAAATAAGAGGCCTATAACCACTTTGTTTCCAAATTTAACTCAGTTTTTATTAAGAAAGTTCTTCAAAACAGACTAAATGGACCATAACTTTGCCATTTTTCAAGATGTTTTCTTCAAAAACTTTCATTTTGGTCAGAAATCATGGCTCTTTCTGGATGTGTAAATCCGGAAAATTGACACCCCTGGGTACAGTATGCTATCATATTAACTTACTTTGTACAGTTTACAAGTGGTTCAAGTTTTGTTATTGAGTTGATGTAATGTTATTCATGTTACTATACAACATAAAAGTTCAGGATACAGTATCGATAGATGAATAGAAGCTAATCAAAAGACATCAATTATTGTAAATGATTAATACAATTTACAAACAGCCAACATCAGATATACTGGTATATGTACTGTAAATTGAGAACATTTTTCAAAGTTTTTTATCTTCTCAAAATATATGTACAAATTCAGAAGCCAGCAGTTACTGACAATATCATGCAGTTACATCTGATATCTGAGCCACTCTGTCATAAATTTGTTACACATCAATTATTATATTTAACATTTACTATGTGTGATAGCTACTTGTGACATCATAAACCATGTGATTGTGCTCTGTGTTACAGACAGATGGTTACTCAGTTAGGGTACCCCCTATAGAAATTTGACGTCATGACTATAAGCAATAGGACTGCAAGAATTTTGTTTTTCTATTGAACCTAATTTATCATTTTTAAAGCTTGTGAGTTATATCTATAACATTTTACTTTGATAATACATCATGCTTACAGGTGTTTGTTATGAATATTGCATTGGAGAAATAAATATATTGTAGAACATTGCGTTTATTGTAATTTGGTCCCCTATAAACAGGACCATCCAGTATCTACCCTCTATAATACATTGTCTTCATTATTGTATCGTTGTGGTTTTTTACCTGCCAAAATATGATTACACAGTAGCTACTCGCACTATAGATGGGTTTGTTCTGATTATTCTGTAGTAAGCAGCTACTGTCTTATTGTAAGTTTCTGACAAGTCTATACAACTATACAATGAGGGGTGTCAACAGTGCCAAATTAAAAGTCAGGAAAATTGTTTACCGCGGAACATTTTTGTCAAACATAAGGCCTTCAATGACAATAACTCATTTTTTCTAAAGGGAATCCTTCAAAGAAGCGTAACTTTATCATAACTTTATCATAATTTTATCATAACTTTATCATAACTTTATCATAACTTTACAATTTCTTGATAAAGTTTCATAAAAAAACTTACAGTTTGGCCAAAAAGTCATTGCTGTTTCAGGAATGGTAAATCGGGAATTGTGGATAAATCAGAAAAATTGACACCCCTGTACAATAGATGCCTTGTCCACTTCAATGCAGATAGTTTTATAGTTCATGAGGTGATTGTGAAACACATTTTGCTACCATACATCATTCTCAACATCCTATTTCTGATGTTATCTGTTGCCACAATGGTATGAGAGAAGTGAAGCAAGTCTCCTGGTTATGCCGAGAGAGGGAATTACTGGTACATTCTTTATTGTATCTTTGGTATGATGTGGCTTGGGATTAAACCCGGAACCTTTGGGCACTCATAGCCGATACTCAACAAATAGGTTATCACACATCTAATGGACACACCGCACCACTAAGGCAATGCAATGCTCAACATCTCAAATATAAATTGTATGTTTTATAGTAACCGCCCCTTTGCCAGGAAATCATTTTTATGCCCCCGTATTGAATGATTCGGGGGTATGTTGTTTTTGGTTTGTCTGTCCAAAAACTTATACCTTGCTTATAATACAAGAATGCTTTGGTCCAAGTTCTTCAAACTTCATGTGTGCATGCAACTCTTCAAGACCTACAAATTCAACCTGTTTGTGGGTCACTAGGTCAAAGGTCACCAGATTGTTTCTGGAACACAATCTACATTTGGTTCATTCTAAATGCTCACACCTTTTCAAGGAAGAATTTGGATTTTCAAGGCATTATTTTAACACATTCCCAGGTAATATTGAACAATTACAAACAAAAGTTTTCATTTTTGCAAAGCCTGCTTGCAGCGATTGAGACATTGTCACCAGTTTTGGTGTATGTGCATGGGTCCTTATTTTATCCTACCCTAAATTTGACTTGTATCGTCAATCTTGCTTATATTCCCCATGCACATAAGTGGGCATGTCATGCGCAAACTCCGGGTTCCTATCTCCAAAGCTGAGGACAAATTGAAAGGATATCTTGGGTAAAGGGATAAGTATAACAAAAGATTAAATAAAGTTTTCATGTATTTCATTGATAACTTGCACTATTACCGAAATTTTAACACACAATACCGTAACCATAGTAGACATCATAGAAATGATGAATGTTACATGCCACCAGTGACAATTATCTGTATGTTCCCTCTCTGCTTCCAGTAACATTGTATTCACATGTCATTTCCACATTTTTCAGCCTCTCTTTCTAAAATTAATTTTCCTCCAAAAAAATGATAAAAACTTAATTAAATCTTGACATTTTTGTTACCACTGCAATTATTTCCCAAATTTGTTTCACACAATCTTATTCTCCAAATACATGTAGTAAGAAAAAGATTGGAAATGTGTGAATAAATCCCAGGTACATCCTATGTTCATTGAACCACTGAACAACTTTAAATCATTTCAGTTTGTTTCCGACTGTAATAATTGCTTCATAGAATCACACAGCGCACTTTACACAAATATTAAGAATGAATATATTTATAAAATAGAGAATACTACAGTAAGAAAGTGATGGTTCATTATCGATGTGAAGCCATGATTGCTGCAACACCTGCAATACATAGACAAACAATGTTTTATTAATATATTATGTATAGTATAAATTATATAAGAGGGTTGTTCATTTAATATCAGGACGATCAATATTATTGGAAAACTATAGCACTGGTATTTATGACAAGAGGGCCTGATAGGCCCTAGGTAGCTCACCTGTTGCACATTGGTCTAGGTATAAGTACAACCTACATTCTGACCAAATTTCATGAAGATTGGATCAAAACAGTGACCCCTGGAGTGAACACAATGTTTTTTTTAAGATTTGACCTAGTGACCTAGTTTTTTACCCTGCATGACCGAGTTTTGAACTTGGCCTAGATTTTATAGAGAACAACATTGTGACCAAGTTTCATGAATATTGGATCAAAATTGTGACCTCTGGTGTGAACACTAGGTTTTTCTAAGAGTTGACCTAGTTTTTGACCCCACATGACCCAGTTTCAAGCTTGGCCTAGATTTCATAGATAACAACATTCTGATCAAGTTTCATGATGATTGGATCAAAATCACGACCTCTGGAGTGGGTACAAGGTTTTTCTAAGGTTTGACCTAGTGACCTAGTTTTTGACCTCACATGACCCAGTTTTGAACTTGGCCTAGATTTTATAGAGAACAACATTCAGACAGAGTTTCATAAAGATTGGATCAAAACTGTTGCCTCTGGAGTGAACACAAGGTTTATCTAAGATTTGACCTAGTGACCTAGTTTTTGACCCCACATGATGATAAGATCAAAATCACGACCTCTGGAGTGGGTACAAGGTTTTTCTAAGGTTTGACCTAGTGACCTAGTTTTTGACCTCACATGACCCAATTTCGAACTTGGTCTAGATTTTATAGAGAACAACATTCTGACCAAGTGTCATGAAGATTGGATCAAAATTGTTGCCTCTAGAGTGAACACAAGCAAATTGTTGAAGGACGGACGACGGACGAAGATTGATCACAAAAGCTCACCTTGTCACTATGTGACAGGTGAGCAAAAAACACATAGTAATACACACACATCATTCCTGTATAAACATATCAAATTTCAACTCGCTACAATAATGGGTCTAAGTGATATCAGTGTTTTAATAAGTACATGTAACGTGACCAGCCAAAGTCAGTCGACGTCAAAATATTGTGAAGTTACGCTATTTTCGCATCCGAAATATTACTCTTAATCAACATCTAGAAGTCATTGTTTAGGGACCATAGTCACCAGGAATTACACTTTCACCATTTGGAGTTTGTCGGTAGTCATTTATATGTACTGCAGTGGTGATATTGCATTCACCCGTAATTTCTTGATAGTAGTTATTATTTGAATAGTGTCAACCATCCAACAGGCTTTTAAGTGACGACAATTTTCTGTTTCTGACGTAATGCTTGCCCTAGCTCGGATCATTGCGGGGTGACAATACATCATAATGGATATATATATATATATATGAACCGTTCTCCAGGAAAACTGGTCTTAGTGACAAAATTGTGAAAATGTTGATGAATATAAGGTTTGAAAGAAAAGACTCTTGTGAACAGATTTTAAAAAATTTGAACAAATTATTTTATACACTACCAATTTATAGACTTTTTAAACCAACCACTACCGCCCACTTTTTGAGTGACATCGCGAACGTCATTCTCTACGTTTTTGACATAACGTCAACTGGCATTTCAAAGATCCAGTATCTGGTAAATTTTTGACGCAAACTTTTAAAATTTTGGAACCTTATAGAATAATATTCTTATTTTAATAAAGCGTGTCCAATTTGTGAGTGTTTGTTTACAGAGAAAAATTGCAAGTGTTTTAGCAACTTAATCCTTGTTTTCATTGATATGAGTTCTTTTTAGATAACGATCACCATAGCAACGACAGAGGTTATTTTAACACAATTTTAAAGAAAACTTAAAGCTAATGGATAGTACTATACTATCCAATAACTAAATATGAAATCAAAGGACACAAGTTTTTTCTCATTTTAGACAATTTTCTAAATCTTATTGCATAATTACAATACAATGTCATTAAGCCCGGTTTTCCTGGAGAACGGCTCATATATAATATATGTTTTATAATTATACAGTAATCCAACTTTACGAGAATTCCCTAAGAACATTTGTAAAATATATTTCACAGTTAACAGGTGTATAACCAATACTTTCCAACATTGCATCATATTCCTTTTTCTTTCAAGAAAATCAAATTTCATCGTGTTATTAACGAAACTACACACATTGTCCACATAAAAATGTAAATGCACAGTAACACAAAATAAAGAAACATAACCTATACAATTATGTCAAAGATTCATGTTACAGGACTCAACTTACTATCAAATGTAATTTTCTCAGTGATGTTTTTAGTTTTGATATTATCCTCCTGGTTAGTGATGTACACATTACCATCATTACTCAACTGCCAACCATACTTGTTGATCCACATCTTTACCTGAGTATCTGTAAATATATCAGACATGTTTCTATAACATGTCTATATAGCTTGGCTAATCTGACACAAGCCTGACCTATTGATTAGCATAATTTAACAGTCGATATATTGCCTATGTTTACAACACTGATTGTGTGTTTTCATAATCAGTGAGTATCACAAAGACGCTCGAGATGCAATACAAACACAAATCTGACATACCGATATTTGCTTTGCTTTCAAAGCAAGAACCTTGTAATATAGTCTTGAATAAAGGTCAGATTCTGGTCAAAATAACCAAGCTACAGCACAACAGTCAGTTATGTTTCTGGTGACCAACTTTCAACTTTCTCAACCCAATATAAATATGATACATATTATCAACATAATGGTCTGTTCTCATAGTCCATATATCCCAATCATCCTGTCTATTTCCTCATTATACACATGTTTTTGACAGTAAAATATATCCTGACTGAGCATGAGCTAAGTCAACCATTCCCAACCAAACAGAACAGCCTTGTATGCAGAGAAAAAGTGGATACACATGTTTAATTAATAGGTTGCTCAGATCAGCAATCAGAATAAGACATACTCAACCTGCATTACAAGTTTAAGAATCCTATACTCTTAGTGTATGAACAACCTTAGCATTTTACTACCCAATATTGAACTTAGAGCCTAGATTTCGTTAGACAAGGGCCATAAAAATGAATCTAGAACTGAGACTTCCTGAGTCTACATAATGTTCATTATACAGGTTGATAGTGATGAGAGTATCTCCAACTATTACTGATCAATAATACAGACATCTCATTCCTCGTGCTATCTATCCCCTCAACGATATATCAGTAGGGAAGCTAATTTCCCGTTTATGCCAAGCTTCTAATAAGGGTGCTAATGGTAAAATTTTAATTTTGTCATGATATGATGTGGCCTGTGATAAAACATGGGAACTTCTGCACTCAAAGCATACATCATAGTGTACATTCTTCAGACATTGAGGAGGCAGTCTATGTTTTACCCAAGTTACCAAGTTTTTAACCCCATAAGATTTATGCAAACTAGATTTGGTTGAAATGATCACAGTGACCAAGGTGTCATGATGATAAGGTCAACATGGTCACCTATTGTGTCAACATTGTGACCTCTTGTGAGTACAAATTGTCGACATCTGAAGATTTACTACACTTGAGGTTGAAGGTGCATGGCAATAAGAGAAAGATGTTTACCAGGAATTCCACCTAACAATTCTGTAAGATGATCCACAGGTATGGTCTGGTAGGTTGCACCAACAACATGACATACAACTGTAATATAAATCATCATTCACACAATGATCAGTAATAGTTTAATATATCTAAATCTGAGTGTATCAGAAATAAGTAGCCAATGAGACAAAATGGAATCATAAATCATTATAGAATAAACATTTCTGATTATTTAAGTTTACATTGTATTTTTATTCTACAGTCAATAAGAGTAGTAAGATATCCTATCTTGAGGATAAAAGAATAAATGTTATTGACCCAACTGGTCATCAGTATTTCAGTGAGATTGCCGCCTTAGAATGAGAAGGTTGTAAGTATGACCTGATAAAATTCATATACTTTTTTTTAAATCTGCACCAAAAGACAGACCTTATGAGCCTATCGTTATGAAATTCGGAACATGTCATGTTGACCAAATTGAAAATGAACAAGACTGCGTTCAGTAAACATTTACCAGGTATGCCCCAGCAGTAACCTTGTCCATAATAACTAGCTAAGTCTATCCACTTGAAAGTTTTGTAACGGAGGGACAGACAGATGAACTCCACATCAGTAGATGTATAAGGACAAAAAGCGAGTTTTTTTCAAAAAATAAAGATAACTTTTCAGACTGTTTTTATTGTTAAAATAGAGTTTTTGTGCTTACCACCTTATCATGGGAAGCGAGCAATATGGAGATTACATAGTTATACATTATCCTGACACTGTGTAAACTATTAGACAACCAGAAATTATTATTAACTAGGCCAGCTGTTATGCATGGGAGATAAACCCAAAACTCTCTTATTTACTGATATGTTGGATCCTGGGATCCAAACCTGACACCTCACATTGGAAGTGGACATTCTACTGGACTGTAGACGTGCTTCAAAGATTTTTATGGATGATACATGTACAGTAAAACTTTGTTATCTCGAGGAGTAATCGGGACACGTGAAATGCTCAAGATACACCGGGTGCTCGAAATAACCAAATGTCTCCTAAATGTGTATTGATGATAAAACGGATTCTGGTTTAAAACTTGCTCGAGATAGGCCGGGTGCTCATGATATCGATGCTTGTCATGATGATATTTTACTGTATTTACATATACACATTGATTATACAAGTATAACTTACATTTTCGTATAGAATCTTCAAAGCCTTTTACTCCCATAGTAACATCAGGTTCTTTTTGTAAAGTTATCTACAATAAATAAATATTCATCATGTTATTACAACAAACAAGTAGTGAGAGGCTTGTATTTCACCATAGTGTTGACACTCGTCAAATTGACTTGTCAAGATTCCAAAACTTTAAATACTTTGTGCTATTTTCTCTACCAGTATTTAGTGATCTTAACATTTCATGTTTTGAACTTTGATATGATCCAAATTAGCAAAACATCTATAGCTAAATCTTAGTTTATAGTGTGGACACCTGATCCTGACCTTTGTGCAGGAATACACGGTTCTTAATAAGTAGTATGTATCAAATTCTGTATACAAATCATGTATTTATCAGTCCTTTAGATTCCTGTTTATATTAAACATATATTTATGTGCAAAAATAGGGGAGTATATATATAGCGGAACACACGAAAAACACAACAGATATTTTATAGATTTGTTTCCAACTAGTTTCGGCTAATTCCTAGCCTTCATCAGGGATATATATTTGTAATACTACATGTACCACTTAAGAAAACATAAAATAAGAGCTGTATATAGCTTCAATACAGTTGCTTTACTTATGGTAATAGCAGGTATGAGAATCAAGTTAATGCCCCTGCTTAATGTTATGTGCACTAAGTTTCAACTGTCAACAAGCCTAAAAGGTTTTGTTAAGTTTATGCAAGACAGATATGAAATTGATTTCTTGACCTTTATCAAAATTTGAGTAACATAAATTATGTTAATAAGTAAGTAAAGTGATGTTACTGACCCAGAAATCTTGGAATCTACATGTCTCTAACATGTCAGCTAACTTCATCACACCAAATACTGGTTCCTCTGCTTGCTGTATACTCTGTTAAGGTCAACAGTGTACAATAATTGTACATGTAACTAAATACTAGTATATCATTCAATCTGATATCGTAAAACAATCAAGTTGAACCATCTCCAATTAACAGGCTGCTAAGAGACTTCTTTCTATTTTGCTTTCCATTTTCTCTCAGCACATAATGGCAGTTTTATTTGTCAATGTTAAATATTAGACTATATAGATTATTAATAGAACCTTGATAGAGTCAGAATACACAGCTGTCTATTATACACAACAACTACAGAAACTATGAATACTGACAAACAAACAAATCAGCTCAGCATCTTTGTTAGTCTGGTGTACAGAGACGTATACCCCGGTGTGTAAAGGATACTCTAACAGTGTCAATGAGACATTTACATAATGTGAAATCTGTATGTGGTAGATTAGTCAGTGCCTTCATCAAGATCTGTGCTGTTACATTCGTCTGATAATATCCCGGGTTAAACTGGTACCTAAAACAAACAATTACAACTAATTGTATCAAACATGTGTTTATATAAATGTCCACAAAGTATAAACTGTCTGTATTCCAACAACAAACTAGACACTTCATGCCCTCTGACAGATTTCTGAAAATCATTTTATTTCGATGGGACGAAAGTCTGTGGCCTTGGTAAAAAATACCATTTCGATGGGACATGAATTCGTGGATTTTGCATTTCAGGTAATACAGGGGTCAAAATTATTGTTCAATGGGATTTTATTTCGTGGTTTAAAGTGAAAAGAGCTATATCGGAAGATATTTTTTTTAAAAGTTTCAAAAACTGAAAAACAATTATGCTTTCGTATCCATTAGATCATTTTTCGCTTAAGTTTTAACAGAAACTCCATCTGTGATTTATTTGACATGCGAACTGTCCATTTTCATACGAAAGTGTTCTAGAACACCCTATGAAACTATAAGAATCGTCTATTTTCTGACGATTGAATCAAAGTACACGGAACCCATCCAAAGTTTTAATTTTCAATTTAGGTAGTCTATTATCATACTAAAATCAACGCATGTAATTATTTGACACTGAATGACTGTTAGAATATAGCTCTATACACTTTAAGGTGAACCACAAAATCCACAAAATTTAATCCCCCAAGAAAATTAATGATTTTACAGTATGTATAGTCTGCGCACAATGACATGAAGCACAAAGTTAAATGTACTTTCACCTCCAAATGTGATCAGTCAGTGTTTGCTTTCACTATTTTTGGGAACATAGTCACATAGCTCATGGCTAAAGATTGGGAATTTTAGCGGCATTTGGTCAAATTGGGAATATACAAATTGAATACCAAAACCTAATAAACCAAATGGGTACGATAACTTAAGTTTTATGTTTAATATACTGTAATTTAGTATTTTCATACTCAAGTTTAGTTTTGCTTTTTTACAGGAAAATTGGTTAATTTATCACAAATTTTGTTCGCTCTGAATAAGGAATTTTGTACCTTACAATTAGGAAACAAGAGGGCCATGATGGCCCTATATCGCTCACCTGATTATAAACCCTGCACAATTTTCACCCAAAGGAATAATTTGAACATCTTGGTAGAAAACCACAAGATGATGCTACATACCAATAATCAAAATTCTAGGCAGTGTAGTTTTAGGCAAGAAGATATTAATATGTTTTCCCTATATATAAGTCTATGTAAAACGGTGACCCCCGAGTAGGGCCAATTTTGACCCCAGGGGCATAATTTGAAAAATCTTGGTAGAGGACCACTAGATGATGCTACATACCAAATATCAAAGCTCTATGCAGTGTAGTTTTAGACAAGAAGATTTTTATATGTTTTCCCTATATAAGTCTATGTAAAATGGTGACCCCTGGGAATGGGCCAATTTTGACCCCAGGGGCATAATTTGCACAATCTTGGTAGGGGACCACTAGATGATGCTACATACCAAATATCAAAGCTCTTAGGCATTTTAGTTATAGACAAGAAGATTTTTATATGTTTTCCCTATATAAGTCTAGGTAAAATGGTGACCCCCAGGGTGGGGCCAATTTTGACCCGAGGGGAATAATTTGAACAAAATTTGTAGAGGACCTCTAGCTGAGTCTATATACCAAATATGAAAGCCCTGGGCCAAGCAATTTCGGAGAAGAAGATTTTTTAAGGTTTTCTCTACATAACTCTATGTAAAATTAAGGGCCCCCGGGGCGGGGTCAATTTTGACCCTGGGGGCATAATTTGAACAATCTTTGTAGAGGACCTTTAGCTGAGTCTACGTACCAAATATGAAAGCCCTGGGCCAAGCGGTTTCGGAGAAGAAGATTTTTTAAGGTTTCCCCTATATAACTCTATGTAAAACTAAGGGCCCCGGGGCGGGGCCAATTTTGACCCCAGGGGCATAATTTGAACAATCTTTGCAGAGGACCTCTAGCTGAGTCTACATACCAAATATGAAAGCCCTGGGCCAAGCGGTTTCGGAGAAGAAGATTTTTAAAGGTTTCCCCTATATAACTCTATGTAAAACTAAGGGCCCCCGGGGCGGGGTCAATTTTGACCCTGGGGGCATAATTTGAACAATCTTTGTAGAGGACCTTTAGCTGAGTCTACGTACCAAATATGAAAGCCCTGGGCCAAGCGGTTTCGGAGAAGAAGATTTTTTAAGGTTTCCCCTATATAACTCTATGTAAAACTAAGGGCCCCCGGGGCGGGGCCAATTTTGACCCCAGGGGCATAATTTGAACAATCTTTGAAGAGGACCTCTAGCTGAGTCTACATACCAAATATGAAAGCCCTGGGCCAAGCGGTTTCGGAGAAGAAGATTTTTAAAGGTTTCCCCTATATAACTCTATTTAAAACTAAGGGCCCCGGGACGGGGCCAATTTTGACCCCAGGGACATAATTTGAACAATCTTTGTAGAGGACCTCTAACTGAGTCTACATACCAAATATGAAAGCCCTGGGCCAAGCGGTTTTGGAGAAGAAGATTTTTTAAGGTTTCCCCTATATAACTCTATGTAAAACTAAGGGCCCCTGGGGCAGGGCCAATTTTGACCCCAGGGACATAATTTGAACAATCTTTGCAGAGGACCCCAATGTGGTGCTACATACCAAATATGAAAGCTCTAGGCCTTACGGTTTCAGAGAAGAAGATTTTTAAAGTTTCCTTTGTGAAAATCTATTTTTAGCCTGTGTGACCTAGTTATGCGACAGACCGGAAATTTTTTAACACCTTTGAAAGAGGACCACCCAAGGATCATTCCTGTGAAATTTGGTTAAATTCCATCAATTGGTTTGGGAGAAGAAGTCATTTTAAGGAATTGTTGACGGACGACGGACGACGGACGACGACGGACGCCGGACAGCCACCTATCCTAAAAGCTCACCAGTGAGCACTTCGTGCTCAGGTGAGCTAAAAACATATGATTTTCAATAGGGAACATAACGTCGCTGTATTTGGCTTAAAATCACCTTAAAACACTGACCTTTCACCCTTGACCTTTAATATAGGCACAATGGTTTGATCTTTCAGTGTAATCAATGTGGTGTTCAAAACCATATGGTTAAATCACTATTAAGTATTGCCCATGGTGCAGGAATGGGAACATACCATTGGACATAACTAGTCAGTTATCAGCTAGATAAGACAAACCCTGTATAAACCAAATTACCAATTAAAACAATGTTTGAATCTGAACACAGCTGAACTTCCAAACATGGAATTTTTTTATGAACTTACAATTTTAGAACTCCCAAGTTTGCTTCAAGATCATATGTGTTTTCTCTGATTTGCATGTCAACATATCTCTCTAATGTAGACAAGTTCTCGGGGTTGTACCTGAAACACATAGGATAACATCAAGTATTAAATACATATTTAGAGCAACAGATAAGGTTTTAGTCCATTGGGTATTTTATCCCCCCCCCCCCCCAGTTTCAATTTTGATTGGGTATTGATAGTCAAACAATCTCAACTTAGAGACTATCCTCTAAGTCGAGACCCATTGTGCGCTTTTCTGGTCAGTATTCGAGTTTCTTGAATTCTGTCTTTTACGTCAAATTAGAGCCATTTTCAGCATTGAAAATATAATAAAAACAAGAGGGCCATGATGGCCCAATATCGCTCACCTGATTATAAACCCTGCACAATTTTGACCCCAGGGGCATAATTTGAAAAATCTTGGTAGAGGACCACTAGATAATGCTACATACCAAATATCAAAGCTCTATGCAGTGTAGTTTTAGACAAGAAGATTTTTATATGTTTTCCCTTTATAAGTCTATGTAAAACGGTGACCCCCGGGCTGGGCCAATTTTGACCCCAGGGGCATAATTTGAAAAATCTTGGTAGAGGACCACTAGATGATGCTACATACCGAATATCAAAGCTCTATGCAGTGTAGTTTTAGACAAGAAGATTTTTATATGTTTTCCCTATATAAGTCTATGTAAAACGGTGACCCCTGGGGCTGGGCCAATTTTGACCCCAGGGGCATAATTTGCACAATCTTGGTAGGGGATCACTAGATGATGCTACATACCAAATATCAAAGCTCTTAGGCATTGTAGTTTTAGACAAGAAGATTTTTTTATGTTTTCCCTATATAAGTCTAAGTAAAATGGTGACCCCCAGGATGGGGCCAATTTTGACCTGAGGGGAATAATTTAAACAATCTTCGTAGAGGACCTCTAGCTGAGTCTACATATCAAATATTAAAGCCCTGGGCCAAGCGATTTCGGAGAAAAAGATTTTTTAAGGTTTCCCCTATATAACTCTATGTTAAACTAAGGGCCCCCGGGGCGGGGCCAATTTTGACCTCAGGGACATAATTTGAACAATCTTAGTAGAGGACCTCTAGCTGAGTCTACATACCAAATATGAAAGCCCTGGGCCAAGCGGTTTCGGAGAAGAAGATTTTTTTAAAGGTTTCCCCTATATAACTCTATGTAAAACTAAGGGCCCCGGGGCGGGGCCAATTTTGACCGGAGGGGCATAATTTGAACAATCTTTGTAGAGGACCTCTAGCTGATTCTACATACCAAATATGAAAGCCCTGGGCCAAGCGGTTTCGGAGAAGAAGATTTTTTAAGGTTTTCCCTATATAACTCTATGTAAAACTAAGGGCCCCCGGGGCGAGGCCAATTTTGACCCCAGGGACATAATTTGAACAATCTTTGTAGAGGACCTCTAGCTGAGTCTACATACCAAATATGAAAGCCCTGGGCCAAGCGGTTTCGGAGAAGAAGATTTTTTAAGGTTTCCCCTACATAACTCTATGTAAAACTAAGGGCCCGGGGGCGGGGCCAATTTTGACCCCAGGGACATAATTTGAACAATCTTTGTAGAGGACCCCAAGGTGATGCTACATACCAAATATGAAAGCTCTAGGCCTTATAGTTTCAGAGAAGAAGATTTTTAAAGTTTCCTTTTTGAATATCTATTTTTAGCCTGTGTGACCTAGTTATGCGACAGATCGGAATTTTTTTAACAACTTTGGTAGAGGTCCACCCAAGGAACATTCCTATAAAGTTTTATCAAATTTGGCCAAGCGGTTTAGGAGGAGAAGTCGTTTAAAGAAATTGTTGACGGACGCACGACGCACGCCGCACGACGGACGACGGACATCTCGGTATGACAAAACCTCACCATGACCACTTTGTGGTCAGGTGAGCTAATAAACGATTGGCACAGAATACCTGATAATATTGGTCCTTATAATCAATAAATTGATAAATAAATCGGCATGTGTAATTTCCGAAAATCCAATGTAAACATTACTGTGAGTAACCGCTATGCATACACGACCTTAGATGAGCGCAACACGTGTGTACAATTCATAAGCTAACGTTGTGCAACCGTTAAGCAAACAGTAAAATTCATAACTTATGATATTCTGTTCGTAAGTCATCAAATATCAGTTTACAAGAAAAATCAGCTGAATTTGTCAACATTGAACAAATGTTCGTAAATTTTCGTTTTTAGTTTCAAACTTTCAAACTAGCGAGCTCAGTGCAATGGTTTCACTTGTACCAGGGTACATCACTGTGAAACCCAAATAGTGCCGAAGATCTCCCATCATCCTCCATTGTTCTAGAAACTCATTACATCGAGTGTTTTGATTGGTTGATAGGGGAATGCGATTTACAAATTAACAACAAACAGCTGTGTAATGGAATTTAAAGTTATATATATAATATTGGTCCTTATAATCAATAAATCGATAAATCAAACGGCACGTGTAATTTTCAAAAAGCCAATGTAAACATAACTGTGAGTACCAGGAACGCGTACACACCCTTAAATGAGCGCAACACATGTGAACTCATAAAAAAAATTATTAGCTTACATTGTGCGAATTGTTAAACAAGCAGTAAAATTTATTACTTATCGAATTCTGTTCGTTAGTCATCAAATATCAGTTTACAAGAAAAATTAGCTCAATTCGTCAACAAATGTTTGTTAAATTTTCGTTTTTTAATTTCAACCAAGCGAGCTCAGTGTAATGGTTTCACACGTACCAGGGTACATCACTGTGCAGGCCTCGACAATTATTTCTAGAGCCACTCGTCCTACCGGACAAGCGGTCCCAAAAAAACCACTCGTCCTGCAGCAAAATCAACTCGCCCGTATTTTTCAGTCCAAGAAAAATGTGCAAACCTGTTTTTAACGATGTGATTCTCGTCTAAAACTGTCAATAAAATTGTGAAAATATAAATGTGTTTTGCATTTCCGCTCCTTTCTCCATCTTTTGATCAGCTTGATTGGTAAATACACTGTGTCTATACAAACTTTATTTTTCATGTGATGACCACTATGTTGTCATTAAATTTTGTCCTCAATTACGCAAACTGGTGGAAGGAGTTTGTTTGTTAGTCCATACATTCATTACATTCATTTTGCGCACTGTGACGAACCGAAAACGTCGCTTTAACGCTAAAAATTATGTTTCAATCGATTAAAATAAAAACAGCGTCATTCATAAGAGCATGACCGGGGAAATCCCGTGACGTCACAGCGCACACATGTTTTGATTCTTCCAACTTTCGTTTTTGACTGACAGATGATCTGGTGTTCGTATCGAATACGAGATAATTTGTATTATCGAACTATGTTGTTTAATACACAATAAATTATTGAAACTTGATTGTTTTCTGCCAGAAATTGCACTCGTCCTGCAGGCAAGCGTTGGTGGATGTCGACTCGTCCGATGTGAATTTCTACTCGTAATTACGAGCGGACGAGTGGATTTGTCGAGCCCTGCTGTGAAAACCAAATAGTGCCGAAGATCTCACAGCATCCTCCATTGTTCGAGAAACTCATTCCATCGAGTATTTAGATTAGTCGATAGGGGAATGATGATTAACATATCAACAACAAATAGCTGTCTAGTGGAATTTAAAAGTGCGAAATCGTCTTGTTAAAATTGTCGGACAAACAAATCGCTGAGTGTTTTATGGATGTTTTTGGTGCAGATAGTGAGAAAAAGGATTAATCTTCATGGACATGCTACCGTAAATACGCAGCCATAGGTCGCATGCAGCCATAAGTCGCAGGGGGACTTCTGTATCAAAAATCAAGGTTTTTGTCTAATTTTAGTGGGAATTTAAGTTTCAAGTTTGTTTTTGAAAATAACATTTTTATTTATTATGTAGATGTCTACTTAGAGGTTTGTTTCAATTTATTAAGACACATTTTCAACCATGTTTCTTAAAAAATTGTATTTTCGAAATCGCACGCGCGCACCTGCAACACATTAAATATTTACAATGGCGGCGCTGTTAGTGTAAACACGGAAGTGAATTGAAACATAGGGTGTTGGATGGTTATAAGTATACTGAGCCAAAGTTCTAACTAGACCCCATGAATATTATGATATATTTTTGTTGGTAATGGAAACATGCAAAAATAAATTACATGATGTGAAAAACAATTCATTTTCCCACAACAAGATTAATCATTCAATAACAGAACATGTTGGCTCATCACAAAACACATTCTTTTACAACTTGATCCTCTAAGTAAAAAGTCACACTGTTCCAAAAGCGCGTATATCCGCCATTTCATCGAGTGATTTCTGAGCAACGTCTAAGCCTGGTTCGGATGTAAAATCGAATTTTACAATTGTTAAATGACAGACTGTGCCCTAAAGATGAATTGCTGCAATTCTTGAAGATTTTGAGGGGCGACAGGAAGTCGTCTGATACGTCAATCAAACTCTAGCCAGAAGTGGTTTATATGGGGATTTGTAACCCAACAAACCCTTTAACATGATTACGTGGTAGGAAATTCTGTGGCAGTTGTGTGACTAGTAGCCCCATCATGTACGAGGAATAAACAACCACACATCATCATTTTGGGAATTGACGTCTAGAGATATTGCGTATATTCAGCCTCCCGACGTCAATGACGTTTTGGTTGAAAACGAATACGTAAGTGTCATTACACAAAACATCAACCCTCTATAAGCGTATTTACACGGGGCCATGGTCATCGGGGCTCATCCACTTCATGACATTGATGGACACTTCTTGATAAAAGTGGCTAAAGCTTAATTTGTAGCGTTAAAATGCAAATAAAACATAATTAGAGGTTAATACCTGAGGGACAGAGCACACACAAACATTAATACGTTAAAACTAAATACATGTAGTGAGGAACTTTGCTGCTTTGAAATAATTCATATTCTCTGACTAGCCTACATGTATCCATGGAATGGATAGACATATGTTCGTATGTATGTTCATGATGTGTAACACAAACGTAATCTCTATTTCATACTATACACCAATAAATGCATTGTGCGAGCGAAACGAGCTAGAAAAAAATGCATTATTTACCGGAGATGTTTGTGACACAAATACGTTCTACATTATTAATTTTGTATTTCAGCTACTGAAGTTTTTTGCGAGCAAATTGAGTCAGAAAAAATTCAATTCAAGACACGTTTAATAGTTTTCTATATAAAATACATTTTATCACATGCAAAATATGCCTCACCAGGGTTAGGCTTTGTATTTTATTGCATTTTTATATCACTTACATTTTGTCATTTTTTTAAACAGCGTACGCACGTGCGTATTTGCGTATGGCCAGCTACATGCCTGAATAGGTTCAGACCGTGACATAGATATGAATAAATTTGTCCGAAAATGTTCGTCCGAAAACTTGCTAAAATGTTGCCGGTTCTCGTTAATAAGCTTATGAAGATGATTGAACGTTAAGAAGTGTACGAAAACACAAGAATGATTACTTGTGATGAATAATATCAAAGTATTAACCTGTCTATACCCTTTAAAAGGGTGGCAACTGTCGCTCTCATAGCATCTGCCATATTTTTTGTTTTCACACACGTGCGGAAGTAGAATTATCCAGGTGTAAAACACGGCGCATTTGTGAAAGTTTCGGACCGAATCTTAAATCATTAATTTGATGGCTTAGAATTAGAAGGTCGTAACTACCAAATCGATATTTTGAGAAAACACGGAAAAACTGTCTGACATTTACTCTTTGCTTATGGTAAAACAAACTTTTACAACTTCATTTTGGTGAACATGACACGTTCAAATTTTTATGAAAATTGGCTCATAAGAAGCACCATGTGATGCTTAATCTAAATATGTATGAATCTTAAAAGATCGTAAGTGGCACTTACGACCTTCTAATTCTAAGCGATCGAATTGTTGGTTGTCATTTTTGTTTTACACAAGTCAATATGTGTATGCATACATATTTGAGTAATTTATTCTATGCTTTAAAAATAAAGTGATATATTTCAGCCACAGTTATATCTAAATACATATCTGTGATTTCAGCTAAATAAATTGACATTTTGGTATAAACACATGGATATGAAGTGTTCAATTTTTCAGGTTGTTTTGAAAGATAATAACAATAAAAATAAATAATCTTCCGAAGTGTCAAAACTTTGCAATAGTGCGATTTTGGTTTTGGTAGCGTAATTATAATTATAATATCCAATTGTCAATTGTACTAAAACCAGAAGAAATTAATTTATTATTAGCTTTCAATGGATTATGGTGATTTTCAGTGAAAATAACAATGACAAATAACAGTGAAATTAACATTTTGTTATTTTCACGGTTTTGGAGCTGGTTCCAATATCGTGCAGAAAAAGAAACGCAACGTCAACAGCCATTCTGATCACCTCGGTTTTTATCCAATGTATTTACCGGAGACAAACGGCACTGCGGTATAACGTACACCGGATATTGCTCGTAAAGTGAGTAATATTATCAATTTGAAGGACATGAAATGGAGACCTGGGTGAGTTTAGAGACGAAATTTTCCAAATTACTGACTTCTTATGCACATCCCAATTGAGTTTTAACTTCTTCGGGCATTTTGGTAACTTTATAGCACACTATCGTATATCAGATATTCACAGAAAAGTTAAAATGAACCAGAATTATGCCGTTACTCACTCGCAAATATTGACAGCAGGACTTTACAAGCTTCTGGAACGGCTGTAATACCAAATTGTAGATTTTTTGAACTGGCCATTTTGTTTATATTGAACTCCAAAATGTTGTGACCAAATTTCATAAATATTGTTCGAAAAACAACTAAGATACACCCCAAAACAGATACGTGTGCGTGTACGGAGTATTGCTGTTTAGTGTACGGAGTATTGCACATAAGCTCAACGTTAGTATACGAAGAGTATGGCATAATAAATGAGTATAAAGTATGTAAATGGACAGTTTTATCGTATTATTACGTCTGCTCACAAATATGGTCATGTTTTATGGGTTATTCGATACAATAAGAATATTCTTAAATGATTATGTTAAAATATTTCAACCGTCAGACAGATGAATGCGATTAACAATATAGAATGCTGAATTTTATGCATAAAGTGCTCTTGTGAGTAGTACAAATGTGATATTTAGCTTGGATATATGCAATTCTTTGAGAGTCATACTTATGGTCAAATGGCAAATAAGCGCATTCACATCCATATACACAAAAAGTACACACCAAGGTTTATTTTATAATCTCTCAACTTTTTCAGACACTGTAATGAGGTTCCTTTGCTATGATTTGCGTTCAACGTTGCTAATTTAAAGTATTGGACATTGTAGTAGTTTTGTGTTTGTCAAATGCAACAGCTATGACTCTTTACTGTATGTGAAATACACCGTTACTAATAGAAGTTTCCGTTAACATTCTGGGAGGACTTGGAGCTAGGATTAGCTTGTTACATTAATTGCATACAATCCAATCTAATAGGTACATATACATTTAATATAAGTTATTTTTTATAAAATAACGCTGCTTATACCTTGTATTTATTTGATTTGAGTGACAAATAGTCACTGCAAGTAAAAGCAATACACTGTACACCAAACAGCAATACTCCGTACATCAGAGAGCAACTATATAGCAATACTCTGTACACTAACACCTGCATTTATTCTCGCAATGCACCGTCCTTTTCGATTAGTTTCGGATACTACATTTGCAATATAATCTTTGTAACAAAAATGACAATTCGCTCGATTTAACGAAAAATATAAACAAAAACATCTTATTTCGACAAATCGAGCTTACTTTCTGCGTGAGTAACGATACGAGTTTGGTCTTTTAATCACCCTTTAAAGAAATTCCTGGCAATTTACCGGTTGCACAGGCTAGGAAAATTTATGGAGAATATAGTTTTGTATAAAATGTACATTACAACACTCAGAAAAACTAACAATCATCTCTGAACTTACCCTTGTCAACACTAGAATGTCGCGAAAATTGATTATATTACTCATCTTGCTAGCAATATCCGGTGTACGTTATACCGCAGTGAAACAGGAAGCTATTTTATAAACGACTGGGGATATTACAGTCGTTTCGTACACTAGTCGTTTCGCACACTGTAAAATTCGGTTAACAAGAGGGTCCAATAAAGCACCTTATGTCTTACAACTTCTAAAAGACAAGTGTCTATTCTTGTCGGTTCTGGACGGTTCTTGTCTGTTATCAGGGAGTCCCGTCTTGAATATTGGATCAAAACAGGGCATATACATAGGCAGCATACACGTTTATTCAAGATTTTGACCAAGTGACCTAGTTTTTTACCCGACGTACAATACCCAGTTTGAATATTGGGTCTAGATAATAGTATGACAAACATTCAGACTAAGTTTCATGAAGATTGGATTAAAACTGGACTCTCTAGAGTGAACATAATGGTTCTAATATTTGACCTTGTAACCTAGTTTTCGATCCGGCATGTCACAGTTTAGAACTTGATATAGATTTCATGCAGAGAAACGTTCTGATCAAGTTTCATGAAACTTTAGTCCAAATTGTGACCTTTGGAGTGGACACAATGTTTTTCTAATATTTGACCTAGTAACCTAGTTTATGACCAAACTTGACCCAGATAAGAACTTGGCCTAGTATTGATAATGGCATTCTGACCCAGTTTCATGAAGATTGGATGAAAACAACTAGTTTACATGGACAAGGAGTGAACACAATCTTATCAAAGATTTGGCCTAGTGACATAGTTGGTGACCCCACGTGACCTAGTTAAACCATAGGTCTAGTTTTAATAGAGTAAAACATTCTGATCAAGTTTCATGAAGATTGGATCAAATATGTTGACTCTAGAGTTCACACAAACAAATTGTTGACCGACAGATGACAGACAGACGGATGGCGGACAGAGAGTGATCACAAAGCCTTACATTGTCACAGGTGATAGGTGAGCTAAAATGTGAACCATCATGGCCGTAACTAGGATTTTTCAACAGGGGGTGCGAAATCGAGCTGGCCGCAGTTTTCAGAAGACGGGATGTAAGATTGACCTACCTACTCTTAGTGCTTAGTGCTCTTTTAGAATTTAAAATACACTGTTCATCTGTTGGATATAAGTGTACATATATCCACTGTTACGTACAAACGTGGAAGCATATTATCTTAACAGCCTTCAACACAAACTCGTGTTAACTGGATTTCACCCAAACTAGTTTTCTTCCTTATATATAAACTATTGAAGTTATTTGGCGAGCGGAGCGAGCCAGAAAATTATTAGTCTACACTGCAAACAAACTCGTTCACTGGATGATATAACTAAATAGTTGATATCTTAAGTTATTTGGCAAGCGAAGCGAGCCAGAAAATAATGTACTACTTTTTCCGAGAAGCATGCTGTTAGAAATTGTTAATCATTAAGCATATTAGGCGAGCAAAGCGAGCTAGAAAAAAAATAGTCTAAGCTGCCTGCAATTACAAACTGGTTCCCCTGTTAGATATTGTTAATCATTAAATATGTTTGGCGAGCGAAGCGAGCTTGAAAAAAAAGAGTCCGAGTTGCATGCAATTCAAACTGGCTCCCAATGTTAGATATTGTTAATGATAAAACATATTTGGCGAGCGAAGCGAGCTAGAAAAAAAGAGTCCGAGTTGCATTTAAAACAAACTGGTTCCCCTGTTAGATTTTTATCTACCGTGGGGAGCGGTGGCCTAGAGGTAGGATGCGCGCTTCGGGATCGAAAGGTCCCGGGTTCGATCCCCCTCTGGACCACTGGTTAAAATCTCTGAGCAAGACCCACAGCTCCACTCCACCATGGTGTAAAATGGTACCTGTGAGGGCAGTGTCTATTCCTGGGCGCCGCAGATCGATGTTGGCTGCCACACCACAGGAGAGAAATAGTCTCCCCAGGGAGACTCGAATGTAGGTTTCCATATGTAGCCCAATGACCAGGGGAGTTAAAATGTCAAAGGGTGCTTGAGCGGCCTAACAGCTGAAAAGAGCCCTAGCAAATTGGTAACTTAACTTTTTTAACTTATCATTACACATATTTGGCGAGCGAAGCGAGCTAGACAAAAATGCATTATTAGTCCGAGCTGCTTGAAATACCAGCTTGTCGTTCTCTACATGATATTAAAGAACATTAAAGTTACTTGCTTGTGACGCGGCCCAGAAACAATGCAGTGTTAAAAATTAAATGTCCATGATGCATGCTACATACACGTGTTCAATATTATATCTTGTTAATGTATTGTGCGAGCGAGGCAAGCCGAAAAAATGCTTTATTTATCAGAGCTGCATACCAGAAAGATACAATTTATACAGATCTATTCTGACAGCATTCAACATTTATAACCTATTGATACTGCATCTACGATGAATTTATTGAATGGGAGAGGGAGCTAGAAAATATGGACTGCTCTACTGGGTAGCATTATATCACACCAAAAGCGTTTGTACTTGTTATTGTTTCAATAGTTTCATTAACTTTTACAACAGTACGAGCTCTAAGAACTCAATCTGTATGTGAGCAGCATTGCACATACATTATTCGGTATATACAAAGTCCTAACGATTTTGACTAATAGTCATTGACTAGCGAGCGAAGCGAGCTTGAAAAAAATATGATGTATTTAATTCTCCTCCTAAGAAAACCTACTTTGACTACGTTACGGCAATGATAATTAGTTATTAAAGTTATTTGGCGAGCGACACCCGACGCACCCCCTAGTTTCGGCAATGCTTATTAATTATTAAAGTTATTTGGCGAGCGAAGCGAGCCAGAAAAAATCAGAATGTTATAAAGTGAATATATTTCACCCCCGAAAAAGACTACTTTGGCGAAAAAGGGGGGTGCGTTCGCCATGACCATGGTGTAACAGGAGCCGTTTCTCCGAATCTGTATAATAGAAATACCTGGTTGTAATGACGTCATCCTTCTTCATAAAAATGCCCAACTTGGTTGATATGATACCTTAGAACTAGGAAACATGAGAATGTATAAATATATATCGATCATTTAGGTTAAAAAAAAATAATTACGTCACATATCAATTGTATCCGTGTAAGTTTAGATAGACTAGTACATAATTATAGTCTTGTATGTCATATTGTTATATGTGTAGTATAACGTTATACTACATGAGTGTTTTTTTTCTCAATAAAACGTTACATGTATTTTGCGTTAAAGTGTCATAAGATATAAAGAATGTCAGATGCTCGCTAAATAAAATACACTCGTTTAATACAAATTAACATCAAGGAGTTTAAATACCTCCATGAATGTTTCTATGGATACACAGTGTGTAAATAAATTAACAGTTTTATCACACTTTATACAATCAATACAACTTGACAAATTTTTTCAATGTATTCTATTTTTGGCAATAGATATGCATGGTTTACTATACTGCGGTATCGAGACGGTCGTTTAGGTAGTCTAGGGTTCCGCAATTTTATGTATTTTCGCCTCGTGTTATACTTCTTGCATTCGAAACACTTTCGTCATTTTGCACCAAAATAATAACCGGTGAGTGTTATAGTTATCGGACATCATCTGTCGGGTGGAAGAAATAATCAGCTATTCTTTTTTAATTGTTTTTACTTAAAAACGAGGACAGTTTCTTCCAACATATACTGTAAAAAATGGCTGTTAACCAACCTTCCCAAATTCCAGACACAGAAAAAATCGACGTAGCCAAAAAGTTCAAAGCTGAAGGAAACGAATGCCACAAAAATAAAGACTACAAAAGAGCTGTGGGCAAATATCACCGTGCATTGTTACAGTTGAAAGCTATTGGAAATGCAAAAAGTGCTGGACTTGGTGCATTTATGTCAGAAAAAAACATGGAAGATATGGGCTACAGTCAACATGTGCCAGAAAGTGTCAGAATTGAAGTGACAACATTAACTGGAGATTGTTATAATAATTTAGCTGGTGAGTTCATGTTGGCATGTTGGCAAGTTGCGGTATGTCTAAATACCGAATATGAGTCATATTCGCGAATATGCATTTGAAACCACGAATATGAATGATAATTATTTTATTAAAGACGAGAATTAAGATTGTAATGTTTAAAATGGTTAATTGTATAAAAATACACTTACATGTTAAAAAGTAATAAATTATAAGCATAATTACGCTTGTTATTCAATATTCACGAACAACGAGCAAAAGTCATGTCCGCGAATATGACCAGAAAGAAACCAATATGAGCGGTAATTATGTAATTGGCGAGACAAATAAACAATTTGATGTTTAAATTGTTTAATCATATAAAAATACACTTACATATCAAAAATAAATAAAGTGTAAGCATAATTAAGCTTTTTATTCAATATTCGCGAATATAACCAGTATACGTATACTGTAGACCGAATATGAGTCGCGCGTTATTATTTTCTTCACGGAAAATATTGCAGTTTCGATGTTTGCATTGAGTGGTAATTATTTTATTGACGGCACATATTATGGTTTTGAAGTTTAACATGATTTTTAAAACAAACATACACACCAAAAATGAATAAAATATAAGCATAATTCACTTATTAAGCTTTTTATTCAATATTCGCGAAAATAACCAGTATACGTATACTGTAGACCGAATATGAGTCGCGCATTATTATTTTCTTCACGGAAAATATTGAAGTTTCGATGTTTGCATTGATTATTATTAACTTAATAATATATAAGCATTATCAAATATTTGTATTAAATATTTGTAATAATTAAGCGGTCTATTGGCATGTCCGTGAACAACGACGAGATAATGAACATGAGCAATTATTATGCTATGACTATGCTACGTTGAAATAACTTGTGACCCGATCCTTTTTAATATAACATTGTATAAGTTTCTATGGTTTATATTTATGATATGCTTCCATTTGTTGTAATTGATTGTATATATGCAAACCCTTCGTAAAAATATGCAATAAAGTATAATTAAACTAAATATAAAAGTATTTTAAATTAATTTACTTATTTTAATTATTACCTATTATCTTTTCGTATTGATGCTGAAAAGGTTTGCATATTTTATTGAATGCTATAATTATTATCCTTAGTATGCCAAACTGATAGCTTCAATTAAATATTAATTAGGTGTTGATTGAATAGTGGATTATGGTGCTTCATTTAACTTACCGCGCGTGCCGCGCGGTATCTTTGAAATCTACTTTTGTATGTTAGCATACTTGTTTGATCAAGCAAAAGGTGTCAAATCGGCATATCTTTAATGAGACATGATCGTGAAAAATATTTTTTCTGATGTCTTTAAAATGTGTGTTAAATATGTCGATAATTATGGAAAAAATACTGTTGCTCTTTGCATTTGTATCTTTTTTTAAAACTTTAATACATTAGATTTATTGCATATTAATACAAGATCATTGTCAATGCTGTGAGTCGTATTCACATTTTCTGTTATGTGTAAGGATTTATGAAAAACTAAAAAAGTATTTGATTATATGAACAAACAATTAAAGTATTTGATTATATGAAAAACAATAAAAGTACTTGATTGGTGTGAAAAATTATTATTATTCATACTACTTTAAGTAGCAAGAGTTATACAATACAATAATAGGCGAGCATCTCGTGTAGGCTTTTTTTGATAGATAATCCCATTATCGTTGATTTGTGATGTATGCTACTGTCAATTAATTATACAATCATCGACTAATCCTCTTACGTACGGTAGCTGATTGCTTGTTTATTGCAATAGTGTGACACTTGATAACATACCGATCGTTAATATACTGTATGCTATATTGTATATACAGGTGAGGTAAGCGCAAAAATGGTGTATTACTGTTATTGTATGATAATTATTATTTTATTTGAATGAGAATATAATTAGTACGACCTTAAAAGACTCACATACTTGAAATCTGTACTCCAAGACACTTCTTATGAGTCTATTTTCATGAAAATCGAAATAATGTTGACCCTACTGAAGTCCAAATAATGGTTTTACAGTTAAATCTGTTACACCCAGTTAAAACCTAGATAAACACAGCAGTAACCTGACGGACAAGGTTATGTTCATAACCGTTACCATTTATAACTTTGCTCATTATTACTAATATTAAAGGTATTTTGTACGTGCGTTTAATTATACACACGTGCACCATAATATCGCAATGAACAAAGTAAATTATTGCAATGGTCTACATTTTACTCATAAAAATATATACGTAAAAACACCATGTTTCAGTCAGTTTGTGCAATTCTTTAAGCACACTTAAGGCAATTTTCATACATTACCTTACATGCATTAAGAGGGGGCACCAGAAATAGCTTAGAGCTGTCGAACGTGAGAATCTGTTCATCAAAACTGTACCATTCGACACATCCATACATTCAGAGTTCAGGAACCATGCTCAAAACCAGACAGCTAATACACTTCTCACACACTTCCATGCAAACGACAAAACTGCTCTACACAGCACTCCTGATGGTGACTGTTTCTTCAATTCTGTTTCGACCTTAATGTTAGGCCGTAGTACAGAAATGAGATATAGATGTTGCCTAGAGCTGGTTCTCAAGAAACCACAGATAATGTTACACTCACAGTATAAAAGACTTACCGTGCTATGTCCACCTGAGTAGGCGTTCTTGTGTTATATTACATGTATATGATATGTTTACTAGTATTTGTGTCATTTGCACATGTCTGTTTATCATTGAATATTGACTCACCTGAACTGCGCTTAAGTGTGTAAAGATTTATCTATAATCTATACCACAAAATCGGAAACATGCACGAAGAGATTATCAACTTCCTTAATAAATAAATCGTTAAAATCCAGTCCATGTACAATGGTGGTATTTTTTCATGTCTGCTTAAAACTAATAGCGCACAGTAAAGTTCTACTAATAAAAGCCTTACTTGTAGCATATATGTCTATTGCTCTAAATTACCAAAAACATGCTTTTTTGACAACTTGAAACAAAGTATTCTTATTTCAAACTGTTCCATTTGGGACATTTTATTAACAGAACTTAACTGTACCCATGTAATAATTATAAAAAAAACAACACACAAACAATTTTTAAAAAGTTGGCACACGAAAAGGTGCATGTGGCCTGGATGCATTTTCAACTGCAACTAAACGCTCTCTGATATGCTGTTTTATTAATTTTTTCATTCATAAAATCGTATAATAAATATCACAGCAAATGATATGGCATGTACATGTATTTTTATCTTAATAATCAACACGAACATCATTGATTTAGAATGATTACCAATTATATTCGGTGTGTAGGCTACTGGTCATATTCGCGAATATGACTTTTGTTCACTAATATTGAATAAAAAGCTTAATTATGCTTATAATTTATTTCTTTTTGGTGTGTATGTGTATGTATATATTATTTTTTAATTTAAACATTAAAATCTTAGTTTTCGTCTTTTATTCAATAACTACCACTTGGAAATGTATTAACATAAGTCTTATATAAGACTTGTTTACAAATCCAATTTCTACCCAAAAGTACCATAAAACTACCTGTTACTAATTATTGTATATGTACCTCTTATCTTGAACAATCTGTCTATGTAACACATAAAAATGCATAATTATGGAAATAAATATTGTTTAAACTACCACTCATATTCGTTTTACTGGTCATATTCGCGAATATGACTTTTGTTCCTTGTTCACGAATATTGAATAAAAAGCTTAATTATGTTTATACTTTA
Source organism: Spisula subtruncata (assembly GCA_963678985.1). Lineage (NCBI taxonomy): Eukaryota > Metazoa > Mollusca > Bivalvia > Venerida > Mactridae > Spisula > Spisula subtruncata. The sequence goes on from OY787661.1 coordinate 27,531,461, forward strand.
TTTATTTTTGGTATGTAAGTGTATTTTTCTATAATTAAACATGGGCGTAGGAGCAGGGGGGGGGCAGGGGGGCCAGGCCCCCCAATGTCTGGTCAGGGGGGGGGGCCAACATATCTTTTGGCCCCCCCAATAATTCAGACGAAAAGTATAAATTTACGACCTAATATATATCGTTATAGGCAATTTGCCTTTAGTTCTTGGTGAAAACGTATAAAAAAAATTTGGCTCGCTTCGCTCGCAAAAAATCTTCCTTTTATAAAAATATTTCAACACCCATTGTTTGCAAAAAATACACTTGTGACATAGATTATACTCTGAACCCTCGTTTACGACTTTTGAGAGGTTGTCCATTACATATAAAGCCTTTGAAACAAAAGTTTTCACATAAAAGCTTCAATCTCAAAATCATGAAAATCGAGGAATTGAAATTTTGTGCAAACACTTTAATGTAAGAACTTTTAAAATTCCCTGTATTTAGGTCCTTTTTTAATACCAAATAAGGTATCTCGGAACGCTTAGAATGGTCCAGATTGATCCATTGTTTAGAAAAATGTCCCGGGGGAATACCCCGACCACCTTATACTTCAACTAATTAACTTTCAGTTACCTATAATTACTAAACCAAATTACCACAGAACCATAAATTCACAATTTTCCAGTTATTATATAGATATAGGAGGATTGTGGACGTTTAAGAGTACATTGTATGTACGAGTGTATTATTGTACAAACAATGGGTATTGTCATATTTCGACATAATGCAGTTACTTTGCGAGCGAAGCGAGCCAAAAAAATTTTTTACCCTTAGTTGCCAAATGTTTGGCCCCCCCAATGTTGAAGACGCTCCTACGCCCATGTTAAACCATTTAAACATCAAATTGTTTATTTGTCCCGCCAATTATATAATTACCGCTCATATTCGTTTCTTACTGGTCATATTCGCGGACATGACTTTTGCTCGTTGTTCACGAATATTGAATAAAAAGCGTAATTATGCTTATAAATTATAATTTTTTTGCATGTACGTGTATTTTTATACAATTAACCATTTTAAACATTAAAATCTTAATTCTCGTCTTTAATAAAATAATTATCATTCATATTCGTGGTCTCAAATCCATATTCGCGAATATGACTCATATTCGGTGTTTAGACAGACCCGGCAAGTTGTATCTTAGACCTGCCATAAACTTGACCCTGGTGCTATGCAGAAGGAATGCCGATTACAATTTGCTCATTTTGGAAACCCTTTAGGATAATTTATCAATAAAAATGTCTGTTGTCAACTTGTCATCATGATCGTTCGGGAAGTATTCACCGATAAGTATTGATATACAAATTATTGTGGTATACACTCCGAGGGAAAGCCTATCTTAATCCAACAGGCACAGCAACGTTTATACAATGTTGCATTAACGTTGTCAGACTAAGTTGAAATAAGGTTCTATATCCGTTTCATGTGTGACCACTATGTTGCAACGAAACTTCAATGTTTATACAACGAAAATGCAAGGTTGCATCCATGTTGAAATAATGTTGCATCCACGTTGAAATAATGTTGCATCCACGTTGAAATAATGTTGCATCCACGTTGAAATAATGTTGCATCCACGTTGAAATAATGTTGCATCCACGTTGAAATAATGTTGCATCCACGTTGAAATAATGTTGCATCTGCATTGAAATGACGTTGCATCCACGTTGATATACTGAGCCAAAGTTCTAACTAGACCCCATGAATATTATGATATATTTTTGTTGGTAATGGAAACATGCAAAAATAAATTACATGATGTGAAAAACAATTCATTTTCCCACAACAAGATTAATCATTCAATAACAGAACATGTTGGCTCATCACAAAACACATTCTTTTACAACTTGACCCTCTAAGTAAAAAGTCACACTGTTCCAAAAGCGCGTATATCCGCCATTTCATCGAGTGATTTCTGAGCAACGTCTAAGCCTGGTTCGGATGTAAAATCGAATTTACAATTGTTAAATGACAGACCGTGCCCTAAAGATGAATTGCTGCAATTCTTGAAGAATTTGAGGGGCGACCGGAAGTCGTCTGATACGTCAATCAAACTATAGCCAGAAGTGGTTTATGTGGGGATTTGTAACCCAACTAACCCTTTAACATGATTACGTGGTAGGAAATTCTTAATAGTGGCAGTTGTGTGACTAGTAGCCCCATCATGTACGAGGAATAAACAACCACACGTCATCATTTTGGGAATTGACGTCTGAGATATTGCGTATTTTCAGCCTCCCGACGTCAATGACGTTTTGGTTGAAAACGAATACGTAAGTGTCATTACCCAAAACATCAACCATCTATAAGCGTATTTACACGGGACCATGGTCATCGGGGCTCATCCACTTCACTTCCGGTTCGAACGTACCTGTTCAGAGGGTATGTTTTGATGACGTCAACACACTCAATGGGACCCGCATTAATTATCAATACCAATAGAAATCCTTTTCCCGAGGTAAAGCTAATGTTTTAAACAATAATAACCAATCAAATCATAAAAATAAAGGAATTGACGCATTTTACCTGACCCCATGATGTTCAGTTTCCAACATTCGTATAGCACGTGTTCTTTTATCGTTCTGCATTCGAGGAATGTTTAACTTGTTTTAATAAATTTATGTTTTTCAGTTCGGGATGTCTATAGGCTTTTGAAGCGATTGCAAAAAAATCAATTTCGGACTATGGCTGGTGTTCAGCACGTGGAAAACACGTTTTGCACGTGCATCCTCGATTACGTAATTCTAGGACATTGACAAACATTTTTTTTCTTTAATGTGTACACTGTCAATACACACTAAAGTCTTAAAGATTTCAGAACAATACCTTTGAAAATGGAAGTCTTATTGAGGTTTATAAAACGTCTAGTTGGAACTTTTGCTCAGTGTATATGTTGCAATGTTGAAATAATGTTACATCCACGCTGAAATAATGTTGCTGACACATTGAAATATCCTTGCATCCACGTTGTTGGCCAGAAATTCTGTGTAAGGTCCTGGGTTTGATCCCATGTTTGGCCGTGTAATAACAAAGAAATTCTGTATCTGAAAAGAGGATAAAAGGTGATCACAAAATCTTGATAGCCTTGTGGTAGAGAGTCTGCTTCGAGTGTGTGCGGTTCTTGATTCGATCCCATGTGTGGCCGCGTCATAGCAAAGATGAAATTTAAATGTTACCAGAAATTCACTATCTTAACACTCAGTATCATGAAAGTGAAACTTGCATCTCTTCTCTCATAGTATACCTTCAAGGTGATTCATAACATCAGCAGTGAGGTGTCGAGAGTAATTGATATATTATAAGTTAGAAAAACTGGTTTCACAACAAACCTACTTAAGTAGCCAATGTATCACGACTAAATGCCAACTGTTCAGGATTGGCCCCAAAATATTCCAGAATGTCTCCTGATTGTGCGGAAAGGTCGCAGTTACATTGATTCGGTGTGTAGCACTCATCCCTTTCGGCATTATACCATTATGTGTTTGTCATTTAATAAATGATGTTCAATGATGTGTCCTGATGTGGCGATCTAACTAACTACCTACCTATCTCTTTTCTTCACCTTCTTAACTCCTGATGGATAATCATCCCCTTAGGTACTAACACACTTGGTGCGAACCCTTGACCTGACCTCAGGCCTATGTCGTTTTACTCTACATGTCTAGCATCATTATAAGTTTGAACTAATGGATGCCATGGCAAAAGTAATACAGGATGCTTTCACTTTTTTTTTGTGCAGCAGATTTCATCGACTAGGTTGACAATGAATTCTCTGATTATGTATATATTTCTGCATGCTTATTGCAGCAACCAGATCTAAACTATGTGAAGATAGTTGAGTACTGTAACAATGTTGTTGTATTTCAGCATGCTTACTGCAGCAACCAGAACCAAACTATGTGAAGATAGTTGAGTACTGTCACAATGTTGTTGTATTTCAGCATGCTTACTGCAGCAACCAGAACCAAACTATGTGAAGATAGTTGAGTACTGTAACAATGTTGTTGAGATGAATCCACAGAATGTGAAAGCTTACTACAGAAGAAGTCTAGGATATTATCACTTAAAGAATTATGAGAAGGCATTAGAATCCTTAGATCAAGCTGAAAGTGTGGCTGGTAGTAAAATGGGTAAATTATTTGTTTAAATTTGTGTAGCACTGTGTGTGTGGCATATTGTTCTGGATGTTATACAAATGTGCAAATCATGAGTCAGTCTTATGTGTATTGTATGAATTGTCAGTAGGACAGTTTTTAGCTTTGAGCTATTGTTGTGAGGTGATCGTCTGCGTGTGCGTTGGTTAAGTTTTTTGTCACCGTCATTTTCTCAAAGACTATTAGAGGTATCCTCTTGAAGCTCAACATAGTTGTCACCCCCACAAGGGAGTCCGAACTGACAAGACTGGTAACCCTGTGATCTTAATTTTATGGAGTTATCTGCCTTGGTTTAACTCAGTACATGGAAGAAGTGGCAAATTTTACACATTAACTTATTTTTTTCAAACACTATCATATCTTTCAACTTGAAACTCAACACACTCACAGTGTGCAATATGATGGCCAACAACTTCTGACAAGAGCAAATAATTCTGTATAGAAAATATTTTTTTAAGATTTATTCCCCCTTTTCAGTTAGAATTTTCTGAATACCCAAAATGTCAATTTCTCAACGACTATTAGAGGTATCCACTTGAAATACAACATAGTTATGCTCCATCACAAGAGAAGTCCATAGGAAAGACTGGTAGTTCTGTGACCTACATATGGAGCTACTGTCCTTTTCACTAGTAGAATTTTCACTCATAGATGAGCGAGGATACTATCAAGTACGAGAAAGTCGAGCATCCAGCACTCATAGGCGGTGCTCTTGTTCCAATAAGATATAAGCTGACCAATAGTACTAGTTGTACAGTGTTATTTTAGTAAATTATGTTTTTATAACTATTAACAGGGTTCCAACGGTCAGGGAAAAGTCAGGGAAAAACATAATTTTTTCAAGGTCAGGGAAAGGTCAGGGAATTTTGAAATAAGTCAGGGAAAATTGGAAATTGGGCAAAAGTCAGGGAAAAGTCAGGGAATTCTACATGATAGATGTTGAGAAGTGTCATTTCCTATGACGAAAATACCAAAAACTGAAAAAAAAGTCCTCGCTCGCTATGCTCGCTCGGAATAATTTCAAATCATGATTACTTTATGTCAATCAGCAGCCCTACAACTGTTACATGAAATATTTTAATTTCATATAAATGTTTCTATTGCGCTACTTTGCTGTAACAAAAAGGCCCGATCACTGGAAAAAGTCAGGGAAAAATGCTGTCTGGTCAGGGAAAAGTCAGGGAATTTTGTCTTAGAAAATTTGTGGGAACCCTGATTAACTTACAAGTCACATGTATGTACAATTACTTAAATATATATATATAATACAAAATTGTTCGTGATAACAGAATGTTAGCATAACCAAATTAATGTGAAAACCTTAGATTTATCACCATTTAACAGATTCACTTGGCGGCACTTCTAACGCTGCCACTTGATTATTCTTGATATCTCAAAAACCGTTTGAGATAACTTTATTAAATTTTCCCCAGTTTCAGTTTAAAGAATGTGCCTATTGCTGAACTTTTTAGTTTAGAAATTGGTGTGTATGAAAACTCGTGGTAAAAGCATAATTTACGTCACCCGGAATTGCAAAGTCACAAAATTAAACAGCGCATTTATTAGGGGTCAATTGAGTATTTTCAATATTTTATTTCTTTACAGCTTCAATGGTTATGTAATAACTGTACACAACAAAGATATTCATAAAAAAACATCTACGTTTCAATTTCCTAGGTCACGAAATAGCAGTTGGTAACCTTAGACCGCCTCAAAATCGGTTCATAATCTGAAAATAAAACCGATGCCTTTTAAATAAACGTTTAACCTCCAATAAGGCTACTTGAATCGTAAAATCCACATATCTTCTGAATAACTAATGTTAATTTAACGCATAAGAGTTGAATTTATTCTGTTTGATATAATAATTGGTCACCTAGAATTTAATTTTCAAGTTGAGCGCAACCCGCGCTACTCGCAGGAATGGTATTTTCTCATCAGACACGCTATGGGTACCGAAAACACTATATTTTGCAGCAAAACCAAAAATTTTTGTTTACTAGCATTTTGATAACTATTGTTAATAACTATAAAAATCTATGAACAGATAAAATGTTGATATTCACAACCATTATAGGAAAAAGGGACATTTATACGCATCCAAACAATCTGCTGACCTGTGTTGCGTTATAAAAATGCGACTTTCAATATAAGTATTCAGTCAGTGGAAGACGTGTCGTACAATAGTCTATTGTCGGATCGAGCAGAAAATTCGCCAGAACTTGTGTCAAATATTGCTGTATACCTGTGCCAAATTTCATACAAAAATATTTACGAGTTTTAAAGAAAACGAAAATATACCAACGGTAGCGTTCGAAGTGCCGCTAAGTGTATATTAGGCAGAGCTAGCTAGATAGATCTCTACATTGGTGACTGTTCAGTTAGTGTTAACATCAATAAATATATCTTTTATAAATTAGTTACCATATGCATAATTCTCTAATATTGTCTATTTCAGATAAAGGTCTCAAAGCTTTGTTGAATGCTCAAGTGAAACTATGCAAGGAAGGTTTACATAAACAGAACCAACAGTTACGTGATGCATATAAAGGAATGTTTGATAAAACAAGTTCTAAAACAAAGTCCGAGGATAAAGGATGATTTATGTTGAAATAGTGAATTATGTACATTAAGTTGTGATATATATGCAAGGATTCAGACGAAGCCTAACATTCCGTTATATATATTTGATCCAATCTTTCAGTACACCATTTACATATAGGTGAACATTGTAGACTATTTGGCATACTAGAAAGTAAATGTATCATAATTTCAAATTAGTTATATTTGGGACCACTCATATCCCCAAATTGTAAGAGCTGCTATGGTGTATTGGTTAACTAGGCTCTATTTGATCTCTCTAACTTTAATATATATAGCTTGGAGTTTTTGACACAACAGTCGCCACAGGTTATGTGATACATATATTTACTACACTAATTATTATCACCATCTATGCTGTTGACGTTAATCAGTAATGATGCTATACTGAAGGAAATGTGACGTAAATTTGTCCCTGTGTCAATGATTGTAACTTTTCATACCAAGTCATCAATGAATGCTTATAATTGCAGATTATAATGATATGACCTTGAAATATGTTTTTAGCTCACCTGTCACAAAGTGACAAGGTGAGCTTTTGTGATCGCTCTTCGTCCGTCCGTCCGTTCACAATTGCTTGTGAACACACTAGAGGTCACAAATTTAGCCTGATCATTATGAAACTTGATCACAATGATCATCTCCATAAAATCTAGGTCAAGTTCGATATTGGGTCATCTGGGGTCAAAAACTAGGTCACTAGGTCAAATCGAAGGAAAACCTTGTGAACACATTAGAGGTCACAATTTGAGCCTAATCTTTATGAAACTTGATCACAATGATCATCTCTGTAAAATCTAGGTCAAGTTCGATATTGGGTCATCTGGGGTCAAAAACTAGGTCACTAGGTCAAATCAAAGGAAAACCTTGTGAACACATTAGAGGTCACAATTCGAGCCTAATCTTTATGAAACTTGATCACAATGATCATCTCCATAAAATCTAGGTCAAGTTCGATATTGGGTCATCTGGGGTCAAAAACTAGGTCACTAGGTCAAATCAAAGGAAAACCTTGTGAACACATTAGAGGTCACAATTTGAGCCTAATCTTTATGAAACTTGATCACAATGATCATCTCTGTAAAATCTAGGTCAAGTTTGATATTGGGTCATCTGGGGTCAAAAACTAGGTCACTAGGCCAAATCATTGAAAAACCTTGTGAACACATTAGAGGTCACAATTTGTGACTAATCTTTATGAAAATTGATCACAATGATCATCTCTATAAAATCTAGGTCAAGTTCGATATTGGGTCATCTGGGGTCAAAAACTAGGTCACAAGGCCAAATCATTGAAAAAGCTTGTGAACACACTAGAGGTCACAATTTGAGACTAATCTTTATGAAAATTGATCACAATGATCATCTCTATAAAATCTACGTCATATTCGATATTGGGTCATCCGGGGTCAAAAACTAGGTCACAAGCCTTTGAAGGCCAAATCATTGAAAAAGCTTGTGAACACACTAGAGGTCACAATTTGAGCCTAATCTTTATGAAACTTGATCACACTGATCATCACTAAAAAAATTTGGTCAAGTTTGATATTGGGTCATCCGGAGTCAAAAACTAGGCCACGAGGCCAAATCATTGAAAAATCTTGTGAACACACTAGAGGTCACAATTTTGACTCTATCTTTATGAAACTTGGTCACAATGTTTATCTCTATAAAATCTAGGTCAAGTTAGATACTGTGTCATTTGGGCCAAAATCTAGGTCACTAGGCCAAACAGGTGAGCGACCCAGGGCCCTTTGGACCCTCTTGTTTGAATATTCTGTAATAAAAGTATAATTTAATAAATTTAAATAAAACTGAGTTATAAATACTTGATGAGAGAAGTTACATATTTTCTGTTACATTTCCAGCAAAATAAAACAAGACAGGTTTTTTTGTAAAACATGTATGCCCCCATGGTAGCCCAATAGTCAAAAATGGTAAAGGTCACAGTGGCCTTGACCTACTGACCTAAAATTGATAGGGGGTCATCTACTGTTGCTGATCATACTCAATGTAAAGTTTGACGATCCTAGGGCAAAACGTTCTCGAGTTATTGAACTAAAAACATTTGGTTTACAGTCCGGACATGATACCTAAATTGTCCAACACTATACAGTTGGAGTCAAATTTTGGGTATGCTTCTAATAATCCCCCCACCCTTTGATTTAAAATAGACTCCGATTTAGTCATAGAGTCCTCTTTATTTTCATCAACAATCACTGAAGACAATAAATACAACCAGATATATTGGTATATTGCTGTTGTGTAACCTTAAGAACCTTGTGAACCTGATGGTTGCAGTGAAATGTTATATGCTCAATAGTATTATTTTGTAATAATATTCCAAGGGCAACGGCAGCTGTCCATGAACACTACTCGGCACCAGTGCCATGCTTGGATTGAATAATCATTATATATTCATAACAAAATGCTTCATAGTTGCAGCAATACACCTCTTCTGTGTAGAGGTGGGTGCTTCCAAGTAAAAAAGGGCAGATACATGGTGTACTTTGGACAAATACTTGACAGAGTTACCTACTCTTGTGTAAGGCTTGGGGTCATGATGAAACAATTTGTCCACACACTTTCAAGATCTAGTACAAGGTTTAAAAAAACTTGTACCTTAACATTTGCATTTCTAAGCCCAAAAAGGGGCATAATTTTAACAAAATGCTTGAAAGGGTTATCTTGTGGGTATTTTTAGGTGTAGTTGAGTTGAGGTGTGTCTGATTTCTGAGCTTGCTAGTTAGGTTGATTGCTACCTTCCATGTCTGGTTTCCTCATACCTATTTTTTTTCTACTCCTGCATAGGGGTCATGATGGTGAACAAGTATGCAAAGCAATATCTTATTGGAATTTATCCCAGAATAGCAGTAAACACTGCAATATTTTAAGGTGCTTAGTTTCTTTAGGCAAAGTCCAGAGAATTTGACACAATCCTCAACCTGTAATTAGCATAATCTAACTACCAATATCTTCTATATGAACTCCTTATTGTATGCCTTCATAGGTGGGAGTATCACACAAACACGCTCAATGCGTAGTGCTAATCTAATCTAAAGGATCTATATTGCATGACTTGCTTGCCAAAATCATCAAAGCAAAATAACCTTGGAATATATTCATGCTTAAAGATCAGGATCATATCAAATTCTCGGTGGTATAGTTTTTACTAATTTATTTAAGGTTGATTGTGAAACAAGTTTTTCCAACTTATTTTATCACTCTTGACACCTCATTCCTGATGTTATCCATTGCCACGAGGGTATGAGAGAAGGGAAGCCAGTTTCCCTTATATGCAAAGCGTCTAGCAAGGGAATTTCTGGTACCATTTCTATTATGTCTTTGGTATGAAGCAGCCTGGGATCGAACCCGGGACCTCCTGCACTCAAAGCGAATGCTCATTTACAATACATATTGTTTAATCAACAACAACACATATGTACATTTCACATTTTATTATTGAATAAATTTAATACATCGTTAAAAATTTGTTCCTGATGTGACATTTACTAATAACAGAAAGTAGCACTTTTATATTCTATTGACAATAAAACAAGCATTGAGTAAATACATATTCTTTGCATTCCTGTTTATTAATAGAACATTCACACGGTACACACATCATTTCATTGTGCACATATTTAGAACCTATAATACATTTACTTACATTCATACTGACTACCATAAATTAAAAAATGCTAATCACTTCTGTAAATTAGCAATACTATGATGTGGATGACGTGGGGTGATGAGGCAATGATGCACGATTCCATTGGATCATTTACTGCCAACAATAGTACTGTACAACAACTACCAGAATTCTAGCAAATCAGACCTGCTGATGTATAAACAGGTTCACTAATAATTGACTTGTCATGTCTGGACCAGTCTTGAAAACTAAAGTAACTTAGTAACCAGTATTTTCATACATCGTACAATGAAATATCATTAAAAGTAAATGTTTTGTGATTGAATAATACAAGTACATAATACCAGTACTTACAATCATAAGAAAGGCTAAAAACTGCAAAAATCTTGAGTGAAATAAAGAAGAGAAATCCCCTCTCCTATACAAACTCTCACTAAATATGCATAGATTCAAGGATATGGTTGTTTTGATTCTGATACGACAAAACAATTATAAACAGGTCAGATAAACAACTAGTTTGCTTGATTCCACTTTAAATACAACAGAATGATTTTGGCTCAAGAAAGAGTATTATACAGAATAATTGGAAGAAAGTATTGAATCATTTGTTACATAGATTTAACATAATAGAGCTTATACTATAGATTACCCCCCCCCCCCCATTTCATTGCACTAAAAGAGAATCACAGGGCAATATAACAGAGGTCCATCTCCAATCTCATTATACTAAGTAAATCTATGTGTGGTCAATATAAGTACCACAGTCTGCTGTGGGTAGGATATAATGCAATACCTTATCACAGGATCCGAAACAAGATGTGCTTGCAATGAACATCACCAACTTGTCTATATAGCTTGTAGCATGATGGTCTGTTATACTGCCCTAGAGAACATTGCGTAAAAGCCAAATAGCAAACTACAACACTGCAAACATGTGCAATTTATATCATGATAATGCAACATATAATTGCCAATTAAAACAGTCAATTACAAAAGTGTACACCAAGCAATCGGCAATGAATACTTAGTTTTGATTATCTATAGACTGGATTTCACTGACATTAATAAAATCTGGACATCAGCTAATTTATTTATAAATACTGCTTATACATGAAGTAAATATTTGTCTGTATTCTACAATATAATGTTATAAACATGATAAAAATAAAGCATGATAACTAGAGAGTTCAGTAGAAATGGGTGAATGTCCCAAAGTGATGTTGCTCGTCTCACACGTCTCACACTGATGCAATATTTCCTTCTCACTAATTGCTGTCAGAAACATGAATGATTTATTCAAATTTCTTTCATCAGTCGCATCATTTAAATGTTTTTGTGTAAAGGAGACACAGTGGTTACTAATATAGCCACATTGATGCAAGGTTCTGTTGAAATTAAAATATAACTACAACAATCAGATTGCAACTTAAGCACACTTTGATTGGGGCATGTAGTAGAGTGAGGTTGGGACAACATATGTAGAGAACACACATGCAGACAGAGTGATTACTGCACACCTGCCCTTGTAGCCCATATAGCCACTAATGAAATCATTAATATATTTCTATGTACAATTATAATGCAAGATAAGATGTTGAGTGATGTTGTTCAATAAAGGTCTTTGTGCAATACAGATAAGGCTAAAATCAAATTAAACATGTACTGTCAAATTTTTCAATTCAAATTGTTTATTTTTTTCCTGTATCAAAATTTTAATCCTACACTTTGGAGAACTAAATGTATTCACCAAAGAAATAATTTTAGGATTTGAAGTCTGCAAAAATTTGTAATTCATACATATACTATCAATGTTTTGAAACTAAACCCTCTTTTGAGAAGCGTCTAATTGACATATAATTATGTAAACATATACTGAAAGCCATTAAAAATGCAACAAGTTTCAATGCATTTTCTGTCAATTAATGTCTTACACATGTGAGGGCTTGATCATTGTTGGAATAATAATTGTCGACTGTTTATAAAGTTCAGAGGGATTGGTACTCATCTTAAAAATTACGTTAATGAAATGCTTTGAATTTCGTTTCTGCATTCGAAGGTCAGCTTAAACATTCCTGTATTCGAAGGTCAGCTTAAACATTCCTGTATTCGAAGGTCAGCTTAAACATTCCTGTGTTCGGTTTTCCTGCGTATGACATCATAACTAAAATATCCATGAAGATATTGAAAGTAGTTCCACTATAACGATTACTAGGGTATCACGAATAGAGGTTACTCTGCGGTAATAGTTGCATTTGAAGCTGGATGCATTTTTAAGGACTTATTATATAAATTGTGCAAAGAAAGCACAAGGCTTTTACTCAAAAATGAAACAATTTTCCTGGCTTCCAAACTCTAAAACTATAAATCATAAATGTGTTTTTGAGCACAAAGACCTTCCTTGTACAACATCTCTCAACTTATGAACACAGTATACAATAAATAAATAAATATTGCACAGTTATATAACAACTGAGTTACAGATAAATCAGTACATAATGCACAGTGATATGATGTAATAATTCTACATCATTCTATAGCTACCTCAATATTTGTCTGTAAATGTCAACACTCTAATCATCACCAGGTTTGTTATAATGCTTAGTCTTGCATTTGTTGAGATAGTCTGTGTCATGTTCATGTTGTTTATAACTAATTCATGCATCTTTATGTTTGAAATATCCATACGCATATATCTGGTTACCTGCTGTGTAATGTTGAGACAATCAGGAAACTAGTGGTTGGTGTGGATGGTCATGTTACCCACATACAGGAAGCTAGCGGTTGGTGTGGATGGTCATGTTACCCACATACAGGAAACTAGTGGTTGGTGTGGATGGTCATGTTACCCACATACAGGAAACTAGTGGTTGGTGTGGATGGTCATGTTACCCACATACAGGAAACTAGTGGTTGGTGTGGATGGTCATGTTACCCACATACAGGAAACTAGTGGTTGGTGTGGATGGTCATGTTACCCACATACAGGAAGCTAGTGGTTGGTGTGGATGGTCATGTTACCCACATACAGGATGCTAGTGGTTGGTGTGGATGGTCATGTTACCCACATACAGGAAGCTAGCGGTTGGTGTGGATGGTCATGTTACCCACGTACAGGAAGCTAGTGGTTGGTGTGGATGGTCATGTTACCACATACAGGAAGCTAGTGGTTGGTGTGGATGGTCATGTTACCCACATACAGAAAGCTAGCGGTTGGTGTGGATGGTCATGTTACCCACATACAAGAAGCTAGCGGTTGGTGTGGATGGTCATGTTACCCACATACAAGAAGCTAGTGGTTGGTGTGGATGGTCATGTTACTCAACTAATCATGTTTGTTTGCTTTCATTGCGTCCAGTGTCATTTTTTCAAATGATTTCCAATCCTACATGGCCAGTGAGTTAAGCTATGAAGCTTTCCTGGATTTCATTATTAACCCATATTAACTTGCAAGCAACTGACAACTTAATATCTCCACATGTAGAGGTCATGATGGTATCCAAAGTAATAGAACACTACAACCTGTTTGACCCAGTATTGCCCACTCAGGTGATGTTCTAACTGCAGTAACCAGGCAGCAACATCAATGTGAGATATTCAAATACAATCATTGCATATTTTTCCTGAACAAGCAATGCATGTATAACAAGCAAATGGATGAGTTGTTCATTAAATACAGAGAGGAAACACAGACAGTTTAAGTGCATGAATTACAATAAACAAAGTTTATCTAATGAACATTATGACAACAGGACCATTAGTCAATTCAGTGTGATTGGACCAAAATAATGCCATTTAAGAACACCAGTATAGTTGTAAACAAATTATACATACATAAATAAAGTAAGAGAAAGACACTTGCTTGGATAAAACAAAGAGTAAAGCATTGATCAAACCAAAATTAAACAATATACTAGTGCTGTAACTCATCATGAATCTAATACATGACACTCTATATAAACAAGTCATTATATGAGACAATATGTGAAAGTTCAACATTTGTTTTAACGTATTCCTGGCTATCATAACCTGTGTGTGTTCTTACATATCATAAGGAAAGCTGTATCTGAGTTTTGAGTTAGTAACCATGTGTAACTGGTATATTCTCTACTCAAAAATTGATCAACAGTAAGGGATTTAAAGAAAAGAAAGTGCCTTCTAAAAATGTCTATAACTTAAGACCCATCAATATGACAGGATAAAATATCAATAATAATATCAACAGTAGAATAAATGATAATAAATCTCCTAGCATTAGCTAGTGTCATGAGAATTTGGGGCTTGATGGTGGAGAGCTGATGTGGGAGACTCTGCTTGCGGAGGACTTTCTATTCTTCATTGAGAGTCGTCTAGCTGTTCTCATGAACGTCGATTCTCCATGCTGATTGGCTGCTTTCTCAGATCCTTCAGATAGACCTGAAATACAGACATATAGCAAATGTTTCACTAACAAACTCCTAACAAATACAGAACATTCATACTAGTATCAATCACAAATCATATCAACATTGAAATATGTGACAACAGCATGTCAGGCATCTTTAAAATCCTAAAATATCAGATGCATTTTAAAATCTTCCGACATAAATACATTAGTAGCAAATCTACCACAATAAAGTTGTGTTGGCAAATATCTACAGCAAATTTGTTCAAACTTAATTCTACAATAAAGAGCTAATATATTTAAAAACAAAACTAGAAAGTACAGTAAGTTACTTAAGACTTTCTTTCTACTTCTATGAAGCAACATAACTGATATTGGCAATTACAACAAGTAGACAAAGCTACATACGTTCGACAACATGAATGTGTACAACAATTAACACCAATATGAAATCATATAATAGTCATCAAAACCCATATATATCATACATAACAAGCAAGATTGCATGCTCAGGTATGTTTGTATGCTACACATGCGCCAGTTAATAAATGTATAACCAATTGTTTCCAGTTTGTAACGTTTTTATAATGAAGTTCATTTTAAGTAAACTAGTATAATCATGAGAGTAACCTTGCAGGGACCCTAAAAGTGCTGACCAGTTCTTGAGATTTATCTAACAATATCAGTATGAACACATACAACACTCCAAGGAACATATCTATAGGGAGGGTTAATGCTATGAAACTTCCACACTATTGGAACAGCACTTTATGGTGCCATCAAGGTAAACAGGAAATGGGAATATTTCACAACAACCAAGGTTTCTAACAAAATGAGCATTATGTCTCTAGATGACTTATTGAGAAGCATTTCTGTATAAATATTTACAAGCCATAGACACTGATATACTGTTGACTTATTCCTATAGACCACCTTCCTGTACTCTGACTAATATTCTAACATACATGTTCTGTAACTCTGCTCGTTTTTGGCAGAAAACAAAAGTCAAGGTGCACACAATTCTCATGCTGATCAACAGTTAATATTGGTCACTCACTATGTTTAGGATAAGATGGTTGTAAATGAAAGGTATTTCTGAATAAAGCTTTATAGTATCAAACCAAGGACTACAGTTCAATATTTTCATCAAACACTATACAAGTTCAATGTTTGTTCAAGCTAGAAGAACAAGGAAATATAAAGGGACTGGAGAATAATATAGTTATTTTTTATAAATGGGGAATTAAAAGAGTAGGTGTGCATACTCAAACCTGATTGGATTTTCTAGAGACTAGTTTCTGAAACAGCATTATCAGTCAAATTATAATCTAGTACAAACTTAAATAACTCCCCTCACCAAATGTTTATCAAAAATGCAATACAAAATAAACATTAAGATTACAACAAAAAAAGAGTAAGTAAATTGGTCAGTTAATCTATAACTTTACATAATCAGGTACCCTCAAAGGACATTATTTTATTATTGTTTTTGTCAATATAAAAGTTGCAGTTCTTCAGACCATAATGAATAAGGGTTGTAACATAAGAGCAAGAGGGCTCAAAAGGCCCTAGATCGCTCACCTATTACACATTGGTCTAGGTATCAGTACAACTTACAATCTGACCATATTTCATGAAGATTGGATCAAATTGGATCAAAACAGGGGTCTCTAGAGAGAGCACAAGGTTTATCCTATGATTTGACCTTGTGACCTAGTTCTTGACTCCACATGACCAAGATTCAAACTTGGCCAAGATTCTATGTAGAATTGCATTCTGATTAAGTTGCATGAAGATTGTAGGGTCAAAACTGTGACAAGTATTCAGGTGAAATTTCATTGAAATCCGGCCAATGGCGGGAAGAACCAGCTTTGATTAACTTTACCTTGTGAGGGACAGAAGTGCATCATAAAAGCAATGTATCTTCACCACTTTGTGTGGGCGAGATAATTATTTCCTGAATTATAAATCCTGTCTCTGTTGTGCTCTTTTATATTATCATGAGCAACATACTTCAGACCCCATTCCCATGTGAGGCCGAGAAACGTTACCATGTATTATTTCATGCTTATCGGTGGTTTACTGCGGAATAACGGTGGATTATTCCCAGATATTTCAGATATTATTATTTTCAGAAAATGAAGTGAAACTAAAACATTGAAATACCCATTCTCCATATCATGAAAGCAAGACCAATGTGAATGTATTACATGAACTAATAAATGTGACAGCAATTTACTTGACAACACATTTAGAATGTGGGTATATCTGCATACATGGCCCATGGTTTTAATAAATGCATGGTGATGCAATAAATAATAAATACAGTTATAAGAATGCGAGTACAACAATGAAACTATGCAACAACATTGAGAAACCTCTCATAATGTACTAGAATGAGGGTTAACAACTAACTATTACCTGTCATTCAACCAATTTTGAACAGATCCGTGAAAACTATAAGGGGTATAAAAATACACAATCATTCAAGGGAGTGAATCAATCATATCACAGTTACAGCATACACACTATCTACATAAAGCATTATAAACATGCCAACTTCCACAACAATAACAATGCAAAACATTCATGGTACTCAAAATATGAACATGATGCACTTTCATACATAGATGTTTCACCAACAGGTTATTAGTCCAATCTATGATCATTAGTTATCATGTTTGTTGGTTTGTGGTAACTGACACTAAGGTTCATGGCTCATTATTATACCCATTCATAGAAACAGTAGATTCAAATACAATTAAAGTAGTACCAAGACTTCAATTTTCATTTGTTTGAAGTGCATAGTTGATTACCGTGCACACAAGGAAATGATACTTAGTCAGAAAATTAAGGCTCAAACAAATAATATATAAGAATAAAACAAGAGATTAACACATGCAATCAGCATGCTACTGAATTCAAAGGGTTAGTCACAGAACGTTGTTCAGGCCTGAATAGATTAAAAAACTTTACAATCACATAACCAAACTATCAGAATGAAGATTTGAGTTTCCGGTACTAGTAAAGTACTGAGTTAAAGTCTTTTTTCATACATTGATCAATTCAACCAACTGTACTTTCACAACTTGGTAATTGAGGCACATGCCTGCTCTTACACCTGGCATAGATAGCAGTCACAGCATATCAACTGTTGGTTCACTCAGGTGTCCATTCATACATCTGGGTACCCATTCATACATCTGGGTGTCCATTCATACACCTTGGTGTCTATACATTCTATTCTTCAAACATATGCCAACAGAATCAACATTTGCACCAAAGCAGGATTCACACAAACTAGAGATGTCATAGCATGATTCCGTAAGACGACTCCTTCAAACTTTATTAGCAGGGATACCAATTAACCTATCAGGGCCATAAGGTTATGTGTTGCAAAGCTCACAGGACACACAGAGACAGACAGGCGGGCAGACATGATGAGGTTACACTAATCTACACATTCACATGGTCAACTTGTTCATGCTACTCAGTATTATGCTCATAATGCTTATAATAATACATAGGAAGCTTACAGCTGAAGTGTTTTACTAAATTGTGGAGGACTCAACGTCGTGAACTAATCCTGGCATTTCTACCCCTGTGATGCTATGTAGCCGACGGAAACCAGAAGGCCAGAAAAATCCCCCGGGCGGAGAACTGTGTAGGGAGACTAGAAACAAGACAGAGGCAGGAATAAATAGGAGGAAGCATCAACACAATCTGAGTCATGATTATCTAGAACATAAAATCAATGCTCAGAAATACGATACATGTAGTAAGTACATAGTGACATATCAAAATAGTAGCGGAAGATTATACACTAAGCTCACAAGGTTTTAGAGATGCAGTTTTCAGTACAAAAAATATTTGCAATACAGAAAAGAACAATAGTGAGAGAAAAAAACTTATCTACAATCAAAATGAATGAAATAAAGTGATCATGCTGTCAACAATGATAGTACCATATCAGAACAAAAATATCTTATGCATAAAATGCATAAAAACTTTGCAATACTTGTTGAATGCTGTAATGGCGATTCTAGAGTATACATTATCTGTCCTAAACAAGCTGTAAGCAACAAGTGACAATGCACAGTTTGATAGTGCAGCTCAAACAATCATCCTCTAGTTTAACAAACTTAACTTACTCAATTCACACTGCAATAAAATGAAATCATCAGTTTTTGTTTGATTTAATGATTGAATTATTGGTAAACATGGATTTACTAAGGTTGCACTGAGTTGTATTTGATTGTAAACCCAATTTATAAAACTGTTACTACACAAAGAGAAAATAGAGAACCTCAACATTCAGAAAAATGACAATGTAGACCATAATCTGGCATAATCAGACAATTATTCACCAGACTCAGTCGGAATGTCTCGTGAATTTTTATATTTTGTCCATCTAGTATCTGTTGATCAGACACATGTTCTGTTTGACACATTAATACACTAAACAACTAGAAATAATTATTAACTTCTACATCAGAAACATTAAAACACTAACATATAGATAAGTGAGCCTTTGGTATCAAGTTTACACTATAGAATCAACCCATATAATGACAGAATAAGAAATGCCCGGGAAAGTCAATTTAGCTCATATTCATCATACATTTTGAGACAAATGATATCATACCAAATGCTTTAAACTGCACTCTGTAATTAGGCCATACCAAATCATATGTTCATTTAGCATCTACCCTATGTTCGAAAACATATGTAGCTATCCTGAGACAAAAAACAAAATCTTCGGAAAAAAAAGTTATAAGACTTCTATCCTTATCATTATATGACTAACACATCGCTGGCTTTGAACAACAAGAGGGTCCAAAGGGCCCTGGGTCGCTCACCTGTTTGGCCTAGTGACCTAGATTTTGGCCCAAATGACACAGTATCTAACTTGACCTAGATTTTATAGAGATAAACATTGTGACCAAGTTTCATAAAGATAGAGTCAAAATTGTGACCTCTAGTGTGTTCACAAGATTTTTCAATGATTTGGCCTCGTGACCTAGTTTTTGACCCCAGATGACCCAATATCGAACTTGACCTAAATTTTATAATGATGATCATTGTGATCAAGTTTCATAAAGATAAGGTCAAAATTGCGACCTCTAGTGTGTTCACAAGCTTTTTCAATGATTTAGCCTCGTGACCTAGTTTTTGACTCCGGATGACCCAATATCGAACTTGACCAAAATTTTATAGTGATGATCAGTGTGATCAAGTTTCATAAAGATTAGGCTCAAATTGTGACCTCTAGTGTGTTCACAAGCTTTTTCAATGATTTGGCCTTCAAAGGCTTGTGACCTAGTTTTTGACACCGGATGACCCAATATCGAACTTGACGTAGATTTTATAGAGATGATCATTGTGATCAATTTTCATAAAGATCAGTCTCAAATTGTGACCTCTAGTGTGTTCACAAGCTTTTTCAATGATTTGGCCTTGTGACCTAGTTTTTGACCCCAGATGACCCAATATCCAACTTGACCTAGATTTTATAGAGATGATCATTGTGATCAATTTTCATAAAGATTAGTCACAAATTGTGACCTCTAGTGTGTTCACAAGCTTTTTCAATGATTTGGCCTTCA
This sequence comes from Spisula subtruncata, assembly GCA_963678985.1. Classification (NCBI taxonomy): domain Eukaryota; kingdom Metazoa; phylum Mollusca; class Bivalvia; order Venerida; family Mactridae; genus Spisula; species Spisula subtruncata. Next base: position 27,551,889 of record OY787661.1, read on the forward strand.
AAGGCTTGTGACCTAGTTTTTGACCCCGGATGACCCAATATCGAACTTGACGTAGATTTTAAAGAGATGTTGTGATCAATTTTCATAAAGATTAGTCTCAAATTGTGACCTCTAGTGTGTTCACAAGCTTTTTCAATGATTTGGCCTTGTGACCTAGTTTTTGACCCCAGATGACCCAATATCGAACTTGACCTAGATTTTATAGAGATGATCATTGTGATCAATTTTCATAAAGATTAGTCACAAATTGTGACCTCTAATGTGTTCACAAGGTTTTTCAATGATTTGGCCTAGTGACCTAGTTTTTGACCCCAGATGACCCAATATCGACCTTGACCTAGATTTTACAGAGATGATCATTGTGATCAAGTTTCATAAAGATTAGGCTCAAATTGTGACCTCTAATGTGTTCACAAAGTTTTCCTTTGATTTGACCTAGTGACCTAGTTTTTGACCCCAGATGACCCAATATCGAACTTGACCTAGATTTTATGGAGATGATCATTGTGATCAAGTTTCATAACGATCAGGCTCAAATTGTGACCTCTAATGTGTTCACAAGGTTTTCCTTTGATTTGACCTAGTGACCTTGTTTTTGACCCCAGATGACCCAATATCGAACTTGACCTAGATTTTATGGAGATGATCATTGTGATCAAGTTTCATAATGATCAGGCTCAAATTGTGACCTCTAATGTGTTCACAAGGTTTTTCAATGATTTGGCCTAGTGACCTAGTTTTTGACCCCAGATGACCCAATATCGAACTTGACCTAGATTTTACAGAGATGATCATTGTGATCAAGTTTCATATAGATTAGGCTCAAATTGTGACCTCTAATGTGTTCACAAGGTTTTCCTTTGATTTGACCTAGTGACCTTGTTTTTGACCCCAGATGACCCAATATCGAACTTGACCTAGATTTTATGGAGATGATCATTGTGATCAAGTTTCATAATGATCAGGCTCAAATTGCGACCTCTAATGTGTTCACAAGGTTTTCCTTTGATTTGACCTAGTGACCTAGTTTTTGACCCCAGATGACCCAATATCGAACTTGGCCTAGATTTTACAGAGATGATCATTGTGATCAAGTTTCATAAAGATTAGGCTCAAATTGTGACCTCTAATGTGTTCACAAGGTTTTCCTTTGATTTGACATAGTGACCTAGTTTTTGACCCCAGATGACCCAATATCGAACTTGACCTAAATTTTATGGAGATGATCATTGTGATCAAGTTTCATAATGATCAGGCTCAAATTGTGACCTCTAATGTGTTCACAAGGTTTTCCTTTGATTTGACCTAGTGACCTAGTTTTTGACCCCAGATGACCCAATATTGAACTTGACCTAGATTTTATGGAGATGATCATAGTGATCAAGTTTCATAATGATCAGGCTCAAATTGTGACCTCTAATGTGTTCACAAGGTTTTCCTTTGATTTGACCTAGTGACCTAGTTTTTGACCCCAGATGACCCAATATCGAATTTGACCTAGATTTTATGGAGATGATCATTGTGATCAAGTTTCATAATGATCAGGCTCAAATTGTGACCTCTAATGTGTTCACAAAGTTTTCCTTTGATTTGACCTAGTGACCTAGTTTTTGACCCCAGATGACCCAATATTGAACTTGACCTAGATTTTATGGAGATGATCATTGTGATCAAGTTTCATAATGATCAGGCTCAAATTGTGACCTCTAATGTGTTCACAAGGTTTTCCTTTGATTTGACCTAGTGACCTAGTTTTTGACCCCAGATGACCCAATATCGAACTTGACCTAGATTTTATAGAGATGATCATTGTGATCAAGTTTCATAATGATCAGGCTAAATTTGTGACCTCTAGTGTGTTCACAAGCAATTGTGAACGGACGACGGACGACGGACGGACGGACGGATGACGGACGAAGAGCGATCACAAAAGCTCACCTTGTCACTTTGTGACAGGTGAGCTAAAAAGGTCGTAACTACCAAATCGATATATTGAGAAAACAAGAGAAAACAGTCTGTAATTTACTCATAACCTATGGGAAAACAAGTTTTTAAAACTTCATTTTGGTCAACATGACAATTTCAGATTTTCATGAAAATAGGCTCATAAGAAGGGCCTTGTGAAGCAGATTTCAAATATGTATGAGTCTTATAAGGTCGTAAGTGGTAGTTACCACCTTCTCATTCTAAGCCATCGACATATAGCTTTCAAGCTTTGTCATTCATAATAACTTACCGAAATAACTGATAACTTGTCTGTATGAAACCTACTCCTATGTAAAGGTTGAAGTCATGATGGTAAACAGGAAGGACAAGTATAAGATATTAGATGTTGCAATTTTTTTTCCCCCAATATCCCCAAACCAATCCCTCAGACGCAAAATGAAGAAGCAATTTGATATGGCCTTAGTAACATTTAGAATTTACTGATCAAAGCACAGATTATAAAATACAAGAATATGTGACACAGTAAGGCAATACCAAATCGTATTTTCGTTAAGTGTCCGCCCTAAGTTCGAAAACCTATCTAGCTATCCTGAGACAAAAATCAAAACACTCGAAATAAACACGTCATAATGACTTCTATCATCATCATTATAAATGTAGGCATAAACGAGGGTCAGTCAAGAAAAACTGAGAGTTGGTGAATAATGATCAGGAGAATAAGTGATCGTATATTATCTATACATTATCGTAAAATATGGTATCTCATCGATGTTATGGTGAATACCACTTTTGGGTATTAAAATTTGATTATTGTTGCCAGGCCACCAAAGAAGACAACTCGAAGGCATGCGTTCGTGCTGTCTGCAGAACACATTTGTGCGTTGCTATGGAAACATAAAGTTATATTGAACATTTTCAAACTTATTTATTATTTTGTTATACATTAATCTATCAGATATACTTAATTATGGTTGATTTGTTCTTCCAATAAAGAAAATATACTTGATTGAACTATTAATTGTCACTTTGTTGGCATTGAGACCACAGTTTTACCCCACCCAAAAAACCGCATGACGTTTTTCAAAAGCGAAGTTATATTTTTTATTTCTATAACGGTCACTGGACTCCATTAGATACATCCATAGTCCTCCTGAGCAGAAATTATGAATTCAGGGATTAGTTTTAGAATACCATGGCAACGCAAAGAACACTTGCCGAGAAAATTGATAAAATAAGGGTAAAATTGTTGCTAGGCAACTAAACCATAAGACATTAGTGACCATTCTGTAACAAACGCCCATTATTATTTGATATACAGTGGAACTCGGTTATAACGAAATCCTCGGGACCTTGAGAATTTTTACGCTATATCCGATTTTCGCTATATCAGTACAACGAAATTTCGTTATATGTGTACGGATATAACGTATTTCGTTATACCATGAATACATGTATAGCCTGACGTGGAACAAAGTTATGTTGTACTAAACACAAACATACATGAGGTTGAACAGTATTTTAATATGAGATATAATATATCGCTTAAGTTAGTGTGTACATGTAATATTATGATGATTAACAGTATATGTTACATGTAGCACATTATTATGATTAAGTTTCAACAGAAACTAGTGTATCTAGTTTTTTACGTTAAAATAATCACTGATTTTTACTTGCTTTGATCCAAGTGAGTGTGTTTTTTTCTGTTCCACAACATTGAGTGATGAGAAAACGTGTCCTTCTATATCGTCGCACCCTTCAAGAAACATCCATTTGGATATTTTGCAGAATTTCAAATTTAGTTTCATATGAAATCGTTTTTCGTTTTTTTTATTTTCCATTTTGTGACAATCCTGTTAACTCGCTTACATGTACACCAAAGTGAATGCATTACACACACAATAATCATACATTGTAGAGTAATTATGATCCCCATCGTGTAAGTTTTAATATATTCAGGAGTTTATTATATCATTAAAGGGTAATGTGAGTTGATTTGTTATTTAAGTTCATTATATTGTGAAAGCTGGGTTACTGTGATGAATAAATGTAACGGTTATGTAAAGGATTATACTAATAGATAAGTTATATCGCAAATTTGTATGCCAGCGGCGCAAACACTTAACACCTTATTAAGATGGTTTGCACAAACATATCGCTCGGTTACACCTAGTCACATTTTAATTGTCTTTGTTATAACCGATTATGAATGCACACAAAATACTTTATAGGGACCTAGAAATCATTACGCTATAACAGATTTTTCATTATATCCGATTACGTTATAAGCGAGAGGTGTTACAGTTAAATAAAGAAGGGACTCGGTCGGGGATTTTTATTTGTTACGCTATAACCGAGACGTCGTTATAAGCAAGTTCGCTATAAGTGAGTTCCACTGTATACGATTCTACAAGATACACATGTTAGTTGTACTATATTACGCTATATAAAATTGAAATAAACGTTCGCATTGGCAACAAAATCAGTCTCCCAGTCGCTGGCACGAACGCATACCCCTAAGTGATGTTCTTTGGTTGCTTGGTAACCTAATTTATAAGCCTATATCCGATTACGGAATTCATCAGAATATCCGCAATGAATAATAGTAGACGATAATTGGTAGAAAATATAATAGTATATACATTTTGAAGGCTTAATTTAACAACTCTCAGTTTTTCTTGACTGACCCTCGTAGCTAATAAATATAGCTATCGAGCATTGCCAATCATAATAGCTGACTGAAATAACTTAAAACGTGTTTGTGTAGAAGCTACTGCTGTGTAGGGGTTGGGGTCATGATGGTGAATAAGTATGATGGATATGAAAGCAATATCTCAATGGATTTTGAAGATATAGGAGGTTGCATATATTTTTTTCCCAAGATGCCCAAACCTTTCCATCCTCGGACGCTAAACGAAGAAACAATTTGGTATGGCCTTAAGCTTTGTGATAGCATGTACAGTGATTGTTTCATACAAATTTGGTCCATAATTCTACCAATCAATGTTCTTGTGCAACAGACCCAAGCTTTGTATTTTACTACTCTAGTATGTTCTCAAAATTGATGAAGTGAATAATTGCCAAGTAGACAGAGAGAAACAGAGTTGGGGTGATGATTAAATGAATCATTACACTGAAAGAAAGATCATAACATATGGCATTGACATACTATGTTTTATATGGATGGCATATAATATAATATAGCAGCCAGCACTATGTGTAAGTTGGGCTTACAATCTGTGTGTTGCAGGATGAGAGACTATCATGTATCATTACCCAGCAAATCTGACATCCTTACCAGATACCAGCTTACAACTGAAATATAGATACCAGCTTACAACTGAAATATAGATACCAGCTTACAACTGAAATATAGATACCAGCTTACAACTGAAATATAGATACCAGCTTACAACTGAAATATAGATACCAGCTTACAACTGAAATACAGATACCAGCTTACAACTGAAATATAGATACCAGCTTACAACTGAAATATAGATACCAGCTTACAACTGAAATATAGATACCAGCTTACAACTGAAATATAGCTACCAGCTTACAACTGAAATATAGATACCGGTTTACAACTGAAATATAGATAATGGTTTACAACTTAAATACAGATACCAGTTTACAACTGAAATATAGATACCAGTTTACAACTGAAATATAGCTACCAGTTTACAACTTAAATACAGATACCGGTTTACAACCGAAATACAGATACCGGTTTACAACTGAAATATAGCTACCAGTTTACAACTGAAATATAGATACCACCAATTTCAAACAAACACCTGACAGACACTCATCTCAAAATTTAATTCAGTCTGACAATGTTTAAACCTTTTCCATCAGTCTAAATTGCTGGCACAGTTGTGTATCTGTATTTGAGTAATGCTATGTATTTTATTGAGAAAGATCGGACAGAGATTCTGATAGTTGTTCTGTCATTGTCTGACATTCTGTATCACTATCACTTTCAAATTTCCTTGTAACAGAAGACAACTCAACACGTATACAAGCCATTCCATCCAGTCTGATCTAGGTAAGATACAAGCCAATCCATCCAGTCTGATCTAGGTAAGTAAGTACATTCACACAAGACAAGATATTTTCAAAAGCATGTCACTTAAAAACACTGATCAAATAACATTAAGAACAAACTATTCCATCTAATGCACGTAACCGACATTTTGCTTGTCATGAAAATAGAATCAATTAATTGCCATGGACTAACAAAGCAAGATTTGTAAGCAAATCATGACTATGCACTGCTGCTGGTCAGGCATAAAGTAAGATCGAAGCCATGAAAGAACTGACCAGTCATAAGAGAACAGAATGGACATACAGTGGTCATACAGTGGTCATTTACTTTGTGGTACTTGATGTTCAATCTTCACTGCTGATATGCTACATGTAAGTACACACTTACAGTAACACAATAATAGACATAAGAAGTAGATTATTAACACCTTACATTCACTATACCATATACCACAATCAAAATAATGTCCCTTCCATAAGGAATTAGCAATGTCTCCACATAAGGAGGGACCTTGTCAAATGTTCCTGGAAGAGCATGTGCCCAGGAATCAAATACAAATAGATAAATTACAAATCAAAACAAACAAATCACTCAACTGTGGCTATTTAAACATACATAAGAAACCACATAATGATCCAAAACTATTATCAGGATGGAATCAGTGACATTGTAAAGGAACTCAAATCTTCTTCATATTCAAAACTTTGGAATGATATTCAAGCAATCAATGTAACACTATAATGGTCAAACATTGAAGCATCAAATAATGATGAACTGACACTGACCTATACAGACACAATGATCAAGCTAATTTGTACTCAATTATTTAAGGTTGATAGAGAAACAAGATCTACACTTTCAACACCTCATTTCTGATGTTAACCACCAAGATATGAGTGAAGAGAAGCCAGTTGCACTGTTGATACCAAGCAATGGTATGATTTATTACATTGTTGGTATGCAGCAGCCACACAGTGAACCTCCAGTATTCATGCTCGGGCAAATTATGTCGAGCCTTGGCGCACTTTGAAAAAAATGCACTGACTTAAATGTGCTAAGTTACATCTAATGCCAGCATGCATAAAGCATAAATTATCCCTACAAACTTCAATTTGACCTTTGACCTCTAACTGCGATCTTGACCTTTGAGAAAAAACCAGGGGTTGCTGATGACACTCCAATTCATAGAGGTTGAAACTCATGGCAATTTCAAGCAAAATTGGTCAATGCATGACAAAATAATGGTCCAGACAAGCTTCTTTAGAAATTTTACCTGCAACTGTGACCTTGACCTTTGATATAGGAACCTGAGGGTTAAGCATGACACTCCAGCTTATGGAGGTGAACATTCGTGCCAAATGTAAGATAGAATGGTCATGCACGACTAAGTTATGGTGTTGACAAACTTCAATTTGACCTTCAACTGTGACCTTAACCTTTGAAATATGAACCTCGGGGTCTGTCATGAACCTCTGTCTCATGAAGGAGAACATTCATGCCAAATATAAGAAAGATTGGTCAATGCACAAGTGAGATACAGCCCGGACAAGGTCTTTAATGGTAATATTTTAAGTTTGACCTCTGAGTGTGACCTTGACCTTAGAGCTTGAGACCTGTATCTTGCGCACTGCACCACCTCATGGTGTTTAACAAACTTGCCAAGTTATTTAAAAATGTGTCAATGTATGAGTGAGATACAGCCCGGACAAGGTCTATAATGGTCATTTTTTACCTTTGACCTCTAAGTGTGACCTTGACCTTTGAGCTAGAGACTTGGATGTTGCGCACTGCACACCGCCTCTTGGTGTTTAACAATTATGCCAAGTTATTTACAAAAGTGTCAATTAATAAGGGAGATACACCCCGGACAAGGATCCGGACGGACACAATTACTAACTAACTAACTCACTAACTCACTAACTCACTAACTAACGTACAGACACGCAACCGCCATCGTGGCGACTATGTCGAGCTCACCGCTTGGCTCCATTTTTGACTTTTGACCTCTAAGTCTGACCTTGACCTTTAAGCTAGAGACCAGGATGTTGCGTACTGCACACCGCGTCATGGTGTTTAACACTTATGCCAAGTAATTTACAAAAGTGTCAATGCATAAGGGAGATACAGCCCGGACAAGGAACTAACTAACTAACTAACTAACTAACTAACTCTCTAACTCACTCACTCACATACAGACACGCAACTGCCATCGTGGCGACTTATGTCAAGCTCACCGCTGGGCTCGACAAAAATGTAAGCCATTATCAACATTTAACAATTATTACATCATTGCTCATATTTCCAGTTATTTGTACAATATAAAGCCATCACGTCAGGGTTGATCAATCAGTCCCATTCCAAAGAATTTCCCTACTAATCAAAATTTACTTTCTGGTCCCTTATACCGATGCGAAAGCCTTGTCTGTAACAACTAGCCATGTGAATCAGGGGCCCTTAATCTGTTAGATAGCATTACAAGGCTTTGACGATGTAAGGTCTTTATGATGGTTAGCAAGCATGCCAAGTTTGAAAGCAATGCTATGAAAGACTTTAAAAATATTTGAGCTTAAAATCTCGAAAGTGGGGGATTAACAAACTGACTTGACAATCACTATATGCCTCCCACATTAGTAGATCTGGGGCATACAAATGGAAGCATTATTTTAGAATATTATATATGACAACATTTATTCAGATAACTCCCAGGCTTGTCACAGACACTGGGAGACTGTTAGAATATAAAATTCCCTGACAATTTCTTCCACTAACTGTAAGGTGGTAACCCTGTAATTTCAAAACAAAATGTTAAAATTTGATGTGAAACTGTAGTGCATTCATCCACTGTGATGTGGGTAGTTTAGGATAGAGAGAGTTTTATAACTTACCTCTACTCTGTCTAGATGGTGTGGGTGATACCTGTGAGTCTACAGAACTTGTCTTACTGTTGTTATTGTTGGTAGCAATCTCAGTTTGTGAGGAGGACGAAGGAAGATTTAATGATGTGTCTGATGGTGACTCCACAACTATACAAATAAATATACTATCATACATGTATGTTCATATTCTACACAGAAGATAACACGTTTATGTCTTACTTACCATGTTACAGCAAAGACACACAGGTTTTAATGGGTATGTATGTTTAACTTACAGGCAACCCAACATAATAAGTATTAAACAGTAGATGTGTATATAACATGAACTATTAATGAAACAAAACCTATGTCTAATACAACTACAGAAAACATTGTCTGAATTAAAAATCCAAACAATATGCCGAACTAGGTTTGGTAGTAAGTATTCATGTAAAGTTTCATTGAAATCAAAGGAGAGACTGGGGACAAACTTAGTAAGAGATATATATCCATCCCACAATCAATATGTCTTCCCCCACTGTTAGAGGAGACATAACTACAAAATGTACATATAATCCACTGTTTCACAGAATTTTATGTAGTAATTGTACATTATGTTTGAATTATTAAAAGTTTACCAGGCTGTTATCCGACTGTAGGAACCAAAATCACATCCTAACATTATAGTATCTTATAAAAGTTATCATTTGAAGTTTAGACTAGGTTAAGGTCACTTACTTGTTGAGTTAGGAGGTAGAACAGGGGCAAATACATCTGCAGCAAAATTCTCAAATATAGTTTTATCAACATGATTTTGCATCACCGAATCAAGACAGAGGGCACGCTCCTCAAAACTGGTATTGGTTAAGGAAGACATAAGTAATATGAGGTGAAATGAAAATATTCAACATTTACAAGTGCACTGATCATTTCAACAGCATTATTTGTTAGATAACCTGACAACAGTACACTATCTTCACAGAAACAATATAAACATACAACACTATCTTCACAGAAACAATATAAACATACTGCACTATCTTCACAGAAACAATATAAACATACTGCACTATCTTCACAGAAACAATATAAACATACTGCACTATCTTCACAGAAACAATATAAACATACTGCACTATCTTCACAGAAACAATATAAACATACTGCACTATCTTCACAGAAACAATATAAACATACTGCACTATCTTCACAGAAACAATATAAACATACTACACTATCTTCACAGAAACAATATAAACATACTATACTATCTTCAACACAGGCAAACTTTTATATTTGTGACGAACATTCAGCTAGATTAAGTATTTTGAAATAATCTGCTGATTTGTCAAGTATGTAATGTTTATTTACTGGAGAAATAGAGAAAGATACTATGTATGATAGAAGGGTTTCTGTGATCTGATCACTCTACTGGCATTTATAGCTGTAGCTCTGACTAGACCAGGTAGGACTCTATAGTCCACTATTGCACCATTAAACAGAGGTCCAAATAATGACACCTGAAATATACAACAAGCAATAAACATTCATTAATCAGATATGAAAGCCACATAATTCTTACATTATTATCCAAAAAAGTGACTAAGCACTAGGGCTAAGTAGGGCAATATAGATGGTCACATTATTAGACTTAAAAGTTGATAACATAGATCAGACTTGGTCTGACCAGCCTTTAAAATATATACATTCATAAAATAACTTTTGGACACAGTTTCGCCCGTTTATTACATACTAAGTGTCAGTCTATAATCAAATTTTAGTTACATGAGTAGACTAGAAGAGAACGTGTCAACTAGGACAGATACGTACCTCTGGTTTTCTGTCTATATGTATCCTATATAGACCAGAAGCTAGTGGATATATAATGATAAGAACATCAGCAAACTCTGTAGGTATAATGCCTCTACGATAATCTCTTGTATGTTCTGACCATACTATATGTACCTCATCATTACCAAGATGCTTCATCTGCAAAGTATATACACATATTTAAATCAAATATCTGACAAATAGAGTAACTGTGCTGGCTGTAACCAACTGATGCACATCCAGCCGTAAGTCTCAAGCTTAACGTTAATGAAGGGCTACAACCCTTGGCTCAAAAATGGGATTTGTTTGCATAAATGAAATTCAAAAAATATCTTTATTTAAAGGATGGCTGCACTGCATAGTCATTTTTCATTGGGAGCATTGTTGAATTATTCTAGCTAATCAATACAAAATTAACTCTGTTGGAGACATGATAAATTCCCAGCAATTAGTATTTCAGTTCCAGATAAAATATTTGTATCATATTTTCGCAAGGAGCGTGTAATACTGACCTTGATATGTTTGGATTCTTCATTACCCACGGGCATTCTTGTAGATACATGATATATAATCTCACATGTAGAGCTGGCATAATAAGGGGCTGTATCCCCAGTTGTTTTGTTCTGATGTAGGCCACCCATAAATCCCTTGTGTATCTCAAGGTCAACCTACAATATTGCAAGGCGACATTAGGGGCCTATATATTGATCAAGTCATTTTGGCATACACCAAATAAACAATGAGATATTGACAGTTCTTACTCAGTCTTCGACGTAAATGGGTTGCCCGACGTCCGGGACAAGTCATTTTCCCGTCGGACAACCTCGTTCTAAATGAACAATGTCCGCCCAGACAAGGTCTAAAAATTTAGGAAAGAAAGAAAATCTAATCCTCATAAACCGTCGATAACACAAAAATTTACCCAAAACTCCAAAATAGTAGCATTAAAATGGGTTTTAGATCATTTAATTAAATAATTTCGCGTCCCCGAGACTGTGCGTACGTAATTTCTTCTCTCAACCGGTGCGCACGTAGATTTTTGCGTCGTGATTTTGACTTCATAAACAATTGAAGGTCGTTACTTTTTAAAGTTTTTTCGTCCGTTTTAGCATGAAATGAGTATGTTTTTAACCAAAGCTGACAGATTTCAAACTAGAGCTATCACAGGAGTGATGAATCATACCCCGCAGCACCGCCTTGACACAGGAATATTATTTAAAATTATAGTCTAAACAACAGATTTGATGGAAATCTGCTGCTATACAGATTGAAAAACACCATGATTGAAATTTCATGACTTTGTACCAAGCAATTTTAAAATCCAGTAAGAAATGACAAAGTTACAGAGCGGACACGATTTGCATGACTATATAACCTTTGACCTGTAAGTGTGACCTTGACCTTTGAGATAGGGACCTGGGTCTTGTGCATGACACACTGTCTTGATGTGGTGAATATATGCCACATTACTCTTGATTGTACCATGCGAGGTAGAAATTTCACAAATTGTAATTAGTTGTTGTTCTAACTTCTATGACTTGTTATTAAATGACAAGTTCTTTCAATCATCATGTCAAGAAAAACGTCCCTTTTGTGATATCATATTATCCAGTTTTACTTTCTTGTAAGAGAGCCATATTAACTGGAGGCAAGCAGGGAAAAAGAACATAACTTCATCAACTTTCAGTAGATTATATGTTATCACCAGTTAATAAATATGAAAGGTTTATATACAAAGTCATAACTAATTACACAACATTTGAATTGTATACAAACTGAAGTTACATAAAGGTTAAGGTTATTGCTACCTTTTCAGTTGAGCTGAAGTCGCAGTACCTTAGACGTAACTTAAGTATCTATCTATCATGCAAAGGCTTAAAAGTGATGTTTCAGTAGCTTCTCATGTATTAAAATCGAGACAATTCTGAACAGTTATTTTGAATTTATATTACAATGGAACTCACTTATAGCAAACTCCCTTATAACGAAAACTCAGTTATAGCGTAAGGAAAAAATCCCCGATTTCGTCCCTTCTTTATTTCAATGTAATACCACTCGCTTATAACGTAATCAGATATAATGAAAATCGGTTATAACGTAATGATTTCTAGGTCTCAATGAAGCATTTTGTATGCATTTCTGCTCAGTTTTAACAAAGGCGATAATTGTGTGAAAAAAATTTGTGCAAACAATCTTAAAAGGTGTTAAGTAGTTGAGCCTCGGACATTTATCAGAGCAAATTAACTGACCTAACCAATAATTATAACCCTAAACTTTGTTGAGTGTACAAGATGATTAACTTTTGTAAATGCAGCTGCAACTATAAACGAAATAAGACAGAGGATGAAATATGTGGTGCTTCATCAACCATGTCACAATCGCAATCGTTACTAACTAAATTGTTTTAATGGTTAAACGGCTCGTACTTAGAACTAATTAGTAAACTTATAATATAAGCATACCTTGTCAAACTGCTCTGATTACTCATTACTCATTCCTTCGTGGAGAATAATGATTGATATATTCCAAGAAACATATTGAATAGAACTCATTCATTACGATTTTTTATCAGTTTTAATATCAAAACATAGTTCAGCATCGTGTATGCTGTTTCTTGGAACATTTCCGAGCATGCTGTACATGTTGTACATATAAATATGAACACAATGATTTTAAAATTCAATGTATAACGAAATACATTATATCCAATCTCATATAACAAAATTTCGTTGTACTGATATAGCAAATATCGGATATAGCGAAAGGAATTTCTTGGTCCCCAGGAGTTCCACTGTATTGATAAAATACAGAAGAAACTATTGACTAAACCTTACAATGATTTCTGTATTTAGAGTAGTGGTATAATTGACATGGATTTGCCATGATGTTTTTCACTGTATCATAAAGTCTTACCTCCCATCCTAAACCGGAAACAAAATGTTCAAATGCTGAACTGCTTCCTGGATTAGATAATATAGAATTCTTGTCTTCTTGTCCTTCAGCAACATATATCACAGCAAACTTGTGTGTCTCTCGACTGAAATCAGTAATCAAACTATCATAATAGTATAATAATAATAACGTCTTTATTTTCAGTGGATAACATAATTGGTAAAGCAATTTTCATTATGGTCCACAAATAATATATATAATAATATATAGTGACAATTGCATTGCCAATTATGTAATCCCCAGAAAAGTAATATGTTATAATAACCATTATTCTACTCATTTTTTATCTACACTAATTCAAGTAAACTAACAATGTTAAAATACAATTAATTGGACATTTTATTCTTTTCAACTAAATTATGTGAATTATAGCATAACAGCTAAATACATACAGTAGATTTTCAATGCCTCAATCTACCTTTGGACCAGGAAGATAGTTTGAGGCATCTACCTGTTCGAGGCAGCGAGAGTGTGCAAGTATATACAAGTATACACTGTATGTGTATAAGTTCGAGCACTTGTCGGTATGCGTACCTGTAAATCTTGTGTAATCGTCATAGTTTGGGTACATGCTTGTATTAAATGCATAATTAAGCATTTGTGTCAATTGATGAAATAATATGCATAGTAGGTCAAACCATTCTTTAGTATATGGTCACAAAATTAATAGTCAACCAACCAACACAGTCATAATTTGTTTTCCGTGATGCTTTGAGAGATTAGTGTAAGTTGTCAGTGTGTTGTGGCTGAGGGAATTTCACAACAAACTGATTATTGCTACATAAGATATTACATGAGGGCCATATATAACTTACCACTTCTGAGCATCCATATTTTTCAATTCTCTCAACAATTTATCAGTCTTTTTCAACAAATCAAAATGACATCTGAAACACATAATGTAAGAACAAATATAAGATAATGTAATCATTCAATGGTTATATTTATCATTCAGCACCAAGTTAAATCTGTTTGACATTTTACAATTACCAGACTATCTCATGACAGTAATGACAGTAAATGAAAGGGATGTGGGGCTAATCCCTTGTGGGAATAATGCTCACTTTGGTAGAGCCCAGTACAGCAATATCATCTAAATGGTCAGTGAAACATTAGCATTGGAATACCTATGTACTTGTTACAGACCCCAAATCAAGAATCTGTATCTTTAACTAAAATCACCTTTTTTCCCAGGAAAGAAAGCCGAGCTGATCTACCAACATACGACACATTTGAAATGGTGATATAGGATCTTGTATCTCTGTAGGCATTTGTGGCTTGGCTAGCATACTGAAATATGAAATCACAGATTCATTGTATCATACAAACATGTATTGAATATAACTGGAGAAACAAGATGCACCAAATACAGACAGCAAGCAGCAATTCTGGTATTATACTGAATATTAGCAGTCAAACTGTACAAAGCGGGTATTATAATGCAACTCTTCAATCAACACCAAAAAATACATTAAAATAATAGAAAGGAAATATTTGAGAAGTTACTCATCATCTGTTTCTACCTAATATAAGAATGATAAGCAAAAAGGTCAGACATTGTAACCAAACATTGGTTGCTTTGCACTTTGCACAAATACAGATGCAAGTATTAAATATGAGACTTTCAAATTTTAAAGGCATCTTATTTTTACTCACTAATGAAATAGTTACTGAAACATAAACAAAATATCAACCAAAAAATAATCTTATTCTGACTAACGTTGTGATGTACACTAATGGAAAGCAATTCTTTCTTCAACATTTATATCTTTACTTGTTTAAAATATGCTATTATATGTGCTTTATCATAATTATATTGATAGTGCTTAAAAGAAAAGAGTCATCTAACTAAGATAATTTGAAATGAGGATTTTGTAGCTAAAATAAAACTACAACAAGACACTGTTTAAAAACGCTTTAGCCCCCTGTTCTTAAAAAAGTTTTGATAACATAACATGAAACAGTCGATCCGTAAGGATTAAAAAAGAAATTGTCATTTTGCTTAATTTAAGTCCAAAAGTAGGTCTACGTAAAGGTCAAAAGTAAGTCAGGTGATATAGGTGTGTGGAGATTGTTCCAATACAGCATCCTTGCAAGCATGAAAGCGTTGTAGCAAGCCATTTTGATGTAAGAAGAAACAGTAAGTTTGGGAAAACCTCGGACGGACAGGTCAATCACTATATGCCTCCTGATCAATCGATTGGGGGCATAAAAATCACTTTAAAAATGTAGTTAAGGGAATTAAGCTTTGTAGAATGTTTAAACCATCAATGAGATAAGAAAGTCAGAGACGTGCATAAATCAATCACATCCACTAATTGGATCTTTATCTGAAGGTTTAGAATCTAGTGTATCATACATCATACAACAATAGAAGGATAGATGTTATGTAAAAAGATCATTTTAGTAACAAAGAGTTTGTAATATAGATGTGTAACATAGACTTGTTTTCTGATGACATTCATGTAAAAAGGAATTCAGCCTCACTTGGTAATTCTACGAAATAGAGCATAGAATCACTAGACATTGTTGAGATAAAATAGAGCATAGAATCACTAGACATTGTTGAGATACAGGAGTAAAATGTTAACTTCCTGTACCTATACAGAATGTGTTATACTTTAAGACAGAAACAAGTTACATGCACATCTCCCACTCATGTCAATAAAACACAATAGCAGTCAAACACATCAATAGATCAGGATGGATAATATATTAGTATTAAACAAAATAGACACAAGAAGCCCAGATATCAACATACAGAAATTATATACATGTATATTATACCACACACTAAATTATTTCGAGCATACAGGGGGTTTCATAATATCTTACAATAACTATATCACTGCGGTATAACGTACACCGGATATTGCTAGCAAAATGAGTAATATTATCAATTTTCGCGACATTCTAGTGTTGACAAGGGTAAGTTGAGAGACAATTTTTAGTTTTTCTGAGTGTATTTAATATACATTTTATACAAAACTATCTCCTCTATAAATTTTCCTAGCATGTGCAACCGGTAAATTGCCTGGAATTTCCTAAAAGGGTGATTAAAAGACCAAGCTCGCATCGTTACTCACGGAGAAAGCAAGCTCGATCTGTCGAAATTAGATGTTTTTGTTTATATGTTTCGTTAAAATACTCAACTTGAATCGAGCGAATAGTCATTCCTGTTTCAAAGATGATATTGCAAATGCAGTATCCGAAACTAATCGAAAATGAAGGTGCATTGCGAGAATAAATACAAGTGTAAGTGTACAGAGTATTGCTATTAGGGGTGTAACGGTATGCTCACCTCACGATATGATACGTACCGTCAATTTTTCTAACGGTTCGGTATATTTCGGTATGATACAATATTCTCTAACAGCTGCTTAAATACTTTAATTTTTAAGTAATAATGATTTGTTGCTTCTATAACAGCAATTATTATGTGCCTATCAGCTATTTTAAGTGAATTTGGACAATATGAAGCATATCTCAATACAATTAAAACGAGCGATACATGGTAATTATACATAATTAGAAGGCTGTCAGGTGTTTTCGTTGTCTGAATATTATTTTGCTCATAAAAATGCTTATACCGAACCGTACCGAAATTTAGAAATCTTGTATCGTGAACCGTGTGGGACTGAAGTCCGCGGTATTTCGTATACCGCGGTATACCGTTACAGCCCTAATTGCTATATGGTTGCTCCCTGGTGTACGGAGTATTGCTGTATCGTGTACGGAGTATTGCTTATAAGTGCAGTGACTATTTGTCACTCAAATTGAATAAATACAAGGTATATTCAGTGTTATTTTGTAAAAATAATTTTTACTGAATACTGTAAAATCATTTAATTTCGTTGCGAAATTTCGTGGTCTTGGTAAAAAAGACAATTTCGTTGGCACTTGAATTCGTGGATTTTGCATTTGAGGTAACAATACAAGGGTCAAAATCAATGTTCGTTGGGATTAAAGTTCGTGGTTGAAGTGAACCACGAAATCCACGAAATTTAATCCCCCACGAAAATTAATGATTTTACAGTAGATAGGTACCTATTTAGACTGGAGTACATGGACTACATGAAGCAATTAATGTAACAAGCTTATTCTAGCTCCAAGCCCCCCCCCCCCGCGAATTTTATGGGAAACTTCTATTAGTAAAAGTGTTTCACATACAGTAAAGGGTCATAACTGGGCAATCGCATTAGACAAAACAACTACAATGTCCAATAGCTTGAATTAGCAACGTTGAATGTAAGCATCAGAAATAGTTGAGAGATTAAAAATAAACATTGGTGTGTATATATGGATGTGAAAGCCCTTATTTGCCATTTGACCATAAGCATGACTCTCAAAAAATTGCTTATATTCATGTTACATATCACATTTGCACTACTCACAAGAAAACTTTATGCATAAAATTCAGCATTCTATATTGTTAATTGCATTCAACTGCCTGACGGATTGAACATAACCATTTAAGAATATTCTTAGTATATATCATATAACCCATAAGACATGACCTTATTGGTTTGCAGACGTAATAATACGATAAAACTGTCATTTACATTCTTCATTTACTCATTTTATTAAGCAATACTCTGTACACCAAACAGCAATACTCTGTACACACCCGTGTATCTGTTTTGGGGTGTATCTAAGTTGTTATTTGAACAATATTTATGAAATTTGGTCACAACATTTTGGAGTTCAATATAAACAAAATGGCCAGTTTAAAAAATCTTCAATTTGGTAATACAGCCTTTCCAGAAGCTTGTACAGTAGTGCTGTCAATATTTGCGAGTGAGTAACGGCATAAAAGTTGATAATTTTAACCTTTCTATGACCATTTGATAAACGAGAGTGTTCTATAAAGTTACCAAAAATACCCGAGGAAGTTAAACCTCACTTGGATATGCATAAGAAGTCAGTAAGTAGGAAAATATCGCGTCTAAACTCACCCTGGTCTCCATTTCATGTCCTTAAAATTGATAATTTTACTCACTTTACTAGCAATATCCGGTGTACGTTATACCACAGTGTATATCTCAGCCATTTAATTCTTACCATTATAACAAGAGGGCCATGATGGTCCAATATCGCTCACCTGATTATACATGAAACCCTGCACAGTTTTCACCCAAGGGAATAATTTGAACATCTTGGTAGAAAACCACAAGATGATGCTACATACCAATATCAAAGCTCTAGGCATCGTAGTTTTTGACAAGAAGATTTTTATATGTTTTCCCTTTACTGGTCTATGTAAAACTGTGGCAGTGAGTGGCCCCGGGGCTGGGCCAATTTTGACCCAGGGGCATAATTTGCACAATCTTGGTAGGGGACCACTACATGTTGCTACATACCAATATCAAAGCTCTAGGCATTGTAGTTTTTGACAAGAAGATTTTAATATGTTTTCCCTATATATAAGTCAATGTAAAACTGGTGACCCCCGGGGCAGGGCCAATATTGACCCCAGGGGCATAATTTGAACAATCTTGGTAGGGGATCACTAGATGATGCTACATACCAAATATCAAAGCTCTAGGCATTGCAGTTTTAGACAAGAAGATTTTTTTATATTTTCCCTATATAGGTCTATGTAAAATGGTGACCCCCAGGGCAGGGCCAATTTTTACCCGAGGGAAATAATTTGAACAATCTTTGTAGAGGACCTCTAGCTGATTCTACACACCAAATATGAAAGACCTGGGCCAAACCGTTTCTAAACTAAGGGCCCTGGGGCAGGGCCAATTTTGACCCCAGGGACATAATTTGAACAATCTTTGTAGAGGACCTCAAGGTGATGCTACAAACCAAATATGAAAGCTCTATGCCTTACGGTTTCAGAGTAGAAGATATTTGAAGTTTCCTTTTTGAAAATCTATTTTTAGCCCATGTGACCGAGTAACGTGATGGACCGGATTTTTTTTAACAATGTTGGTAGAGGTCCACCCGAGGAACATTCCTGTAAAGTTTTATCAAATTTGGCTTAGCGGTTTAGGAGAAGAAGTTGTTTGAAGAAATTGTTGACGGATGACGGACATCTCGGTATGACAAAACCTCACCATGACCACTTTGTGGTCAGGTGAGCTAAAACCCACAATTCAGATTCCAATACAGAAAGTAGGTATAATTTACAATAAGAAAATGGATACATTATTACCATATATATTCAAATTTTAAATGACAATTTCATTACACTATTTCAAAAGATAATAATTAAAGTGAAGTGTCTATTTATCAGCCTTGTATAAAACACTGGTAAGTTTGATATGTGAAACATACAAGCTAAACACATTTATCAGACACGTTTTGAGAAGGCAGGTAGGCATATGTGTGTTAACCAATCATAAACCAGCGCATCAACTGGACATATCAGAAGATACCCTAACCCACATAGTTCATTCTTTATTACCAAGACATATGCCAAAACCACTTAATCTCAGGAACTTAAGGACATTGTTACTGACTATTTCACTAACAAGGTGGTTGGATGCTTGTTAGACACAATAATTCATTATTCCATTAAACGTATAATTAACATTAACAATAAGCAACCCAATTAGATATAGATACAGTTGTACACAAACACGGTTACAGAAATCAGATATAATATCTTCTAGCATGTGTTCTCCTATAATATGCTATATAATTATCTAAAAACACTCTACTATTCCATGATAACAGGGGGGTAATAATTACTCTATATAATGTGTACACCAACTAGGTACAGTGTATTAAGACTAGTGATAATGTAACATTATATGTGGGGGAAGTTGTCACTGTGGTCGTCTAACTGGTTGTGTGCATCAAGTAATACAAGATAAGTAGACACACAGAGCACACTACTATACAGTATCCTTTATACATAACACAGCATCCAGTCAGTTATACACACAGTTTTACATCTTGTTTTATGTACACACTTCTATATAGAAAATTAACCCACTATTATGGCAGGCATTCATTAATATACATCAATATATAATTGTATAATAACCTCCCTTGCAGTGAGAAGCTTAAGATCAGTAAAATATAAAAACATTTTTTGTAAAACTGTGTGTACTTCTGAGAAAAGAAGTGTCCATAGGACATAGATGCTCCCAATATGAGTGTGTAAGTCAAAAGAAGGACAATAGCACAACCTTTATACTTATTTATACTCATAAGTTTCTTGTGAAAAATGCAACACTTAACGATAATGACTCTCTGCACTTAATTCCAAGGGTATGAGAGAAGAAAAGTCCCTTCAAAGTGCAAAACAGGGGCACTACTGGTACCTGTGCAAAACAGGGGCACTACTGGTACCAGTGCAAAACAGGGGCACTACTGGTACCTGTGCAAAACAGGGGCACTACTGGTACCAGCTCAAACCAGGTGCACTACTGGTACCAGTGCAAACCAGGGGCACTACTGGTACCAGCTCAAACCAGGTGCACTACTGGTACCAGTGCAAACCAGGGGCACTACTGGTACCAGCTCAAACCAGGGGCACTACTGGTACCTGTGCAAAACAGGGGCACTACTGGTACCTGTGCAAAACAGGGGCACTTCTGGTACCTGTGCAAAACAGGGGCACTACTGGTACCTGTGCAAAACAGGGGCACTACTGGTACCAGTGCAAAACAGGGGCACTACTGATTCCAGTGCAAAACAGGGGCACTACTGGTACCAGTGCAAAACAGGGGCACTACTGGTACCTGTGCAAAACAGGGGCACTACTGATTCCAGTGCGAAACAGGGGCACTACTGGTATCAGTGCGAAACAGGGGCACTACTGGTACCTGTGCAAAACAGGGGCACTACTGGTACCTGTGCAAAACAGGGGCACTACTGGTACCTGTGCAAAACAGGGGCACTACTGGTACCAGTGCAAAACAGGGGCACTACTGGTAACCCTTTTAACATCCTAAACCTAGTCTATATTTGTCTAGCTGTTGTACAGATACAGGTAAAAGTTAATGCTCCTTAACAGTTCTTAAAATGGTGGGAACATAAAAACATGAAGAAAATGTAGTAATCCAATATCCAGGTACTAGTTACCACTGTTTAAAGCAGAAGAAAAAGTTAGATATGTCTGAGTAATTATACACAACACTTACTGAATATCATCCATACGTCTGAGAATGCATCAATAGAAAAATAATCAGATGTAACAAGTTCAATAAAAATAGATATAAATATAATAAAATTGCATAGTATTAGCAAAGTTAAAATCTTTGAAGTAATTCATTGTTTTTATTCAACAAGAGCACTGCCTTCAAGGGCTGGAAACTCGACTTTCTTGCATAAGTTTGTTAAATAGTACCCTTTTGGTGTGTGAAGTTCTATTAGTAACAATAGGCGATAGCTAAATGCAGGTTACAGGATTACCAGCTTTGTCCATACCAACTCCCCTGGTAATGGTGAATAACATTTTTCAGTTTCAAGTTAATACTTTTGATAGTTTTTGAGAAAATGAGTAAGACAAAAAACTCAACCTTTTTCCGTGAAAAGTCAAGCTAAAATAATACCATACTAGACTTAATTTAGAACATCCTCTAGGAATAAATAATCACATAATAGGGCATAGATATATTCATTCAGTAAAACTATTGCATAATAAACTGAAATCAGCAAGTATTTAAGCAGCAATATTCTAGGAAGAAATGAGAATGGTATGAATGGAGTCAGAATGTATTACATACTTCATCTAGACTCAGTGTTCATACGTCATAGAGTAATACATCAAGATGCTTGTCTCTACATATAGTACTCATATCCCATGCAATTAGTATTTGTAAGATTTGAAACAGCAGAATACACTATAATTATGCAAGTACAGTTGTGTATAAAGTGCCCATGCACATATAGTATACCACTCATCCATTTATAACAACACTATGAGTACAAACATTCATTTACTATTCTTATAATCCAGTTTTATAGATTAAATCTAAATTGAAAATCTGTATATACATCAATAACAGCAGTTTATGTAACATTTGTTGTGTGTACCATAAATTTCAAATGAAAAAATCTGATTATGAATACTGTTCTGTTTATTATCAAAATTAGAATTCCATTCATCATCCATTTAATGAAATGCCTTTTAGTATATGATTGGATAGAACTTGCACTGATACTGGTGGGCAAGTCCTAGGTGAGAACACTAGTGGGCAAGCCCTAGTATAGACTCTGGTGGGCAAGTCCTAGTATTCGATACTAGTGGGCAAGCCCTAGTATAGAACACTGGTGGGCAAGCCCTAGTACAGAACACTGGTGGGCAAGCTCTAGTATACGATACTGGTGGGCAAGCCCTAGTATACAATTCTGGTGGGCAAGCCCTAGTATACGATACTACTGGGCAAGCCTTAGTATACGATACTGGTGGGCAAGCCCTAGTATACGATACTGGTGGGCAAGCCCTAGTATACGATACTCGTGGGCAAGCCCTAGTATACGATACTGGTGGGCAAGCCTTAGTATACGATACTGGTGGGCAAGCCCTAGTATACGATACTGGTGGGCAAGTCCTAGTATACGTATAGAACACTGGTGGGCAAGCCCTAGTATACGATACTGGTGGGCAAGCCCTAGTATACGATATTGGTGGGCAAGCCCTAGTATACGATACTGGTGGGCAGACCCTAGTATACGATACTGGTGGGCAAGCCCTAGTATACGATACTGGTGGGCAAGCCCTAGTATACGATACTGGTGGGCAAGCCCTAGTATACGATACTGGTGGGCAAGCCCTAGTATACGATACTGGTGGGCAAGCCCTAGTATTCGATACTGGTGGGCAAGCCCTAGTATACGATACTGGTGGGCAAGCCCTAGTATACGATACTGGTGGGCAAGCCCTAGTATACGATACTGGTGGGCAAGCCCTAGTATACGTATAGAACACTGGTGGGCAAGCCCTAGTATACGATACTGGTGGGCAAGCCATAGTATAGAACAAAGCATAGGGGAACATGTAATATACAGTATGTGTCTATATATGTAACGTACCTAGCATCATTTTTATGTTTGTTAAAGTATTCCAACTCAGCATTCTTCTGACATAGCACCATATCTTTCATCATAGTCTCAGCGGATTCATTTAAATCTTCAGGTATTGGTCCTTCGATATTCAATGGAACTCCGGGAGTCAGTAGACATTCTGGACTTGTACTACCAACATAGCCAAGTAACTGCAAACATATACATCAACACATAGGCATACAATCACTGATCTAACACCATGAATATTGTTCTACTGCAGCCTGAGGTATAAGCACTTGTCCTGTCATCACAGAAATTAATTATTGAATGAGACAATTGTTTTCTTCATGAGATAGTGTCTGGGGGAATATAAGACAACTTTTCACTTTTGTTGATTTGGACAAGTAGTTTCAATGTCATGGTTATGCTATGTCACAGGAATATTTGACGTCATGGTTACGCTATGTCACTGGAATATTTGAAGTCATACTTATGCTATGTCACTGGAATATTTGATGTCATGGTTACGCTATGTCACAGGAATATTTGAAGTCATACTTATGCTATGCCACTGGAATATTTGATGTCATGGTTACGCTATGTCACTGGAATATTTGATGTCATGGTTACGCTATGTCACAGGAATATTTGATGTCATGGTTACGCTATGTCACTGGAATATTTGATGTCATGGTTACGCTATGTCACTGGAATATTTGACGTCATGGTTACGCTATGCCACTGGAATATTTGATGTCATGGTTACGCTATGTCACAGGAATATTTGATGTCATGGTTACGCTATGCCACTGGAATATTTTATTAACAATCCAGGAATTTCATCATGTAGAATAAATGAAACAAATAAAGCTGTACAAGTGTAAAACTGGAGTTCATTATTTTTGATAAACAAGTAAAATCAAGGAATAAATACACAACATCTAATCAAATGTATATATGCAAATGTATGATTTCTATAAATTGCTCAAGTAGGATAAGGAAACAGAAAGTTAACATAAAGAAAAGTCTCACATCAAACAGGTTATCACGTTGATCATCAGTATTATCATAAGAAGGTAGATCTGATACAGTCCTACGTCTTGTTACAACAGTTTTAGTTTGTTCACTTTCTTCCTTAGCTATTAATGGTTCAAGATCTACACCTTTACTTAAACCATGTAACGTCTTGGCATCTGTAACAAACAAACATAACTGTGTAAAACATCATGTAAATGCTACATATAGAATAATACACTGTACAGATGTTGGA
Source organism: Spisula subtruncata (assembly GCA_963678985.1). NCBI lineage: Eukaryota > Metazoa > Mollusca > Bivalvia > Venerida > Mactridae > Spisula > Spisula subtruncata. The sequence continues at coordinate 27,576,763 of OY787661.1, forward strand.
CAGACTAATACTGACTGGTGGGAAGCTATAAGATGGTATTGTACTGATACAGTGACACTTTGTCTCAGATTCAAATAGCACCCCATTTATCAGAGTTCCCACAAATATTCTCTAAGACCGCAGGTTTATGAGCGATTGGGACTTTTTCTTTATAGGAAATGACACTTTAATGAAGATTTCCGTGGCTTTTCCTTGCCTTTTGCTCAATTTCCAAATTTCTCCGACTTTTCCCTGACCATGGGAACCCTACTAATAATATAACATTCATCAGCATGTGAAAGTGAGTATACAGATTATAATAATGCATATTGTTGTATCAGTGATATCTGTCCAACATTGGCCAACATTTTACCTACTAAGTCAGTGTTTCACAAGGCAGTATTATGTTACTGACAACACAAGAATCAATCAGACATAATGTAGAACAATCCTGGGAATAACTGTACCATAATGATGAGCTATCAGACAGATGTGACACTGTATACCTCCAGTATATATATCCATTAATCTCTCTAATAGACATGATAAAAGACCACCAGTATATTACTGACTACATTGTCTCAACATCAGTATTCCTAAACAAATACAACAATATCTCAAAGCCATTTGTTGGGTTAGTATGTGATTGAAGTGCTTAACTTATTTGATTCACTGGAAAAGATTCAAAGCAAGACGCTGAGCACTTCATTTCGGATATGTAACAGCAGAGTCGCTAGTTGAAGTTCATTGCAACTTCTTTATCAAGTCGGATAACTACATGTTTAAGTGTTTTTCGAGCTATCACTCAGAGATAGTTTGGTCCGGCATTGTTCAAACCAGCACGGGTTATAATAAAGTCTGAAACCTTACTTTCAAAGTAGGATCCTTTAGGGCACCATGGTGGTCCATAGAGTACAGAACTTTCCCAGCAATATTTGCCTGTTAGATCCCTCATCACAACTCTACATACAGTATGTGCTGTAGTCAGTCCCGCTGTCACACCACCTGCTGGTAGACCTGTCTATATATAAACATACATGCTCATAAAAAGAATTCTGACATAAATTGACACACATTGGAGTTGCTGATGTATTTCTTGCAAAATCATTTTGATTTTTTTATACTTTAACCAATATCGGTGCAAAATTTATTAAAATGTTTCAATCATGCCTCAATGACTGGAGGCTGACATCATTACCATTGTAACGGACAGGTGCCTGAAAGTTTACTGATTTAACTCCACAAAGGACAACACGGCAACATCTCAAGTGCACCATTTCAATTTTTAGGGGTCAATGGTGCTAGCTAGATTGAACACTGCCATAAGCATACATCCCTTTACGAAAATACTTTTCCAAACATTGTTCTAATGTCAAAATCAGCTTTTAAGACTTCAAATTAAGGCATTCCTTGACTGGCTCACCAAGGCAGGTGCTATTCGTAAATCAGTCCTACTCATTTCGTACATTGGTTTTCATATATGCAAACATTAATATGTGTACAATTGAGTATAGGTTAGAAGCCCACTATAAAGTGGCACTATTAATGACTCAATGAATGTAAGACCTATAATGAGTGCAACATGATAAACCTAATCTTGTATAAACTTACTAAAGCAGGCAGTTCTATAAATGTCATCAGGGTTCTTTGATTCAACACAAAAAACTGTAAAAAGAGAAGATAAAACATTAAACAGCAGAAAGTATATCCTGTAATACTTGAGTGAAAGGATTTTCTGTAACTAATTCAAATACTTCCTATAACTAGAACTAATGATCAGTATAGTATATAAAAAAGTCATTGAAATTAGCTTTTCAATTTTACTAGCCAGTCCGGCAGGTTACTTACAGAAAAACACCGCCCAAATTAAAAAGTACCAGCCCGACAATTTTTTGACATAATGTAGCAATGGTTTCATTTACCAATAAACAATAAAAAACTGCTTAATTTTTTTATTTCATCATCTGATCATAATGATCACATGTATGTCATGACATTCATAGTAGCAGCGTGCACACAAGTCAAACAATCTCGACCAAGAGACTACTCATCACTAAGAAAACCACCAGAGACAGAAATTGTGTCTACCTGCACACTGGAATTTTTAGAAGTGTGTATCTGTACCCGCAAATTTTGAAAAAAGTGGGTACAGCCATAAGAATGTGGGTACAGTAGGCCTAGCTACATTGGTTGCTTGTGAAATATTTATTTCCCAACACAAGAAAATACATCTATGTAAACTGAAAGAGTAATTGTGTGCTTAAGTGTTTATTTTTCTGACCAATTTTGGGTATTTAAATCCTATCTGAATTATGAACAGATTTTCGGTCCGGAACGGTCTTTAACCATTCTAAAAAAAATGCCTGCTGATTTTCGCGAACTTTTTTAAGATTGGGCTAAAAAGATGTGTTTTTTAAACATTAAGGCAATGCCCATTGGTAAATTTATACTCGCCAGTTTGGGTGACATTGATGGAAAATGCTACAAGTCTGAATCGAAATTTACCCGCCATGGCTGTCGGGCGAGTCCTAATTTCGAAGACTGTAAAACATATTGTCTAGGATTAGCCAAGAACAGACAAATACACACAAACTGTCCTTGTTATAGTCCACAACTACCCTCTACCAGGGGTTGAACCTGTAGTCTTTCATTCCATTGGTGGCCACAGAGAAAGTAGGGCAACGTGAAAAGTAAGATGCAATGTCAGCAGTCAGAATGAAATGTCAGTAGTCAGAATGAAACTTGAAGTATTAGAATGTATAGATACCTGAACATTTGGAGCAGTGAAGATATCTGGTCTGAGTTCATCCATGACAAGATCTGGCATATCCTGATATTCTACCACAGAACTACTCAATCTTGATGCACCAACACCCATAGGAAAGTGACATAGATAGTTCACAAGGTGATTCATCATCTACAATATAGTAACAATCAGGCTCATGTCATGTAAGACAGACAGTTCAACTTACCAGTTTTCCTGGAATTCATTTAAAATTTACCAACCAGTTCTAACTAGTTTTTTTCAAACAACTGACAACTTCCCCCACAATATGGTGGACATACCCATAGCCAGTGTCATACAATGATTTAATATTTCCACACTATTTCAGTCATATAGGACTAGCTAGTCACATTATTGTGACACCAGACCAACATTTCCCATAATTATTTCACATTTCATTAAATTATATGTCAAAGGACAGCAATTGAAATAAGAACTACATGTATGTGTAGTTCTTTTTTGTGCCCTCCTTAAATTTACATGTAGTGTTGATTGCCATGACTTTATTATTGCATGATTATTGTTACTTTGTAATTGTATGTTTCATGATATTTTGTCATGTAAATTATAGATTGTATGTAGAATTAAATCTATTCATCTATAACCAGGTTTTACCTGCAGGCTGCAGTTACGAGTATAATCCTACATCCTAACATAGCAACATAAAAGTCTAAAAGCAACAATAAGGTTCTGGAACGACGTATTTTCTATAGATAGAAAACACAAATCTTTGTTACTGATTTGAAGACAGATAAATAATTAACACATGAAGCTATTAAAACACGCGCTTACTGTCATATATGTGAAATAATCTTCCCTTGAAGATTGGCATAATGAGCCCGGTTTGTTTATAATTACGGCTTTTAACAGCATCTCCGTCACTTTCCGGAGACTACCGAGACTTTTTCGCCAGTTTCATATAACCAATGGATGGAGGTAAAGGGTCAACTCGGCCCTATTATAAACTCGGCTGGAACTTACTCGGCCGGCCCAACTCAGCCCGGTAGAAAATTTATAATGGTCGTACTCAGCCCGATTAAAGAAACAAAGTTTTTCACAAGCGGCCCTTCACAGTTTCTGTTTTGTTTGCTACAAAGAATCAATAATATAAAATTCAGGCCGAGTTGGACCTGGCCGAGTATGTATTCGGGCCGAGTTGGGCCGGCCGAGTTGGTAAGTGGGCCAAAGAATACCGGGCCGAGTTCGTTACTGGATAGTACATTTGTGCGTACTTCCGATCATTGACGAAATATTCGGAATTATTCGGAAAATTTAAACGTAAACACTATTGAGTATTTTGTACGGAGGACAGTTTTCAGTTGATTATTTCTCAAAGAAGGAACAGCGACCTGAGGTCAGATATGGATCCCTTCTGCACCATTTTTAGTATAATTTGATATCTCAATATTTCGATATTCTTTGTAGATAGAAAATAATACCATTTTAAACCTTATTGGGACTTTAAAAGAAATTATAAATTGATGAATTTTAACATACCAGTCTTGCAGCCAGTTTGACAGGATCAGAATTCAGTTTTTTATCATTTTCCTTTGGACTCCTTTTTGTTTTCTCTGTGTTAGATGATAGACTGGATGATGAATCCGATGTAGATATTCGTGTTATATTGGTGAGGTTCCGGAGATTCTCATATTCACTATCCTGCCATAAGTCAGCTACACATCGGTATGATGTTTCAAATGAAGAGACAGTGTGGCCAGATAATGCCACATTCAACATCTGCAACATGTAAAGTCATGTCCTAAGCATAATCCACTTCATTTTACAGTGATTTTATAGTTGTTGATGTGTGTCTTCTATTCAGGGTGCATATATAAATCAAAGTACTGAAAGTACTGACAGGCTGGCAAACTGCTAAGAAACAATAGCTTTTCAAGTGATATAACATTAATTGGTTTTCTAAGTCGAAAGAGAGGTAAGTGCTGGACTTAAAAAAAAAAAAAATTAAAAATATAAAAAAATTGGAACTGCCGTGATTCGATCGCTGGACCTTAGCATCAGAAAATTACTAAGCGAGTTGCTTAACCACTCGACCACGATCTCGTTGGAGAATGTTGACCTAAATAATTTAACATAATAAAATCATTGATGCGCGCGCCATATCGCGTTCGTAACGCGTAGTAATAATTATCAACGCCTTTAAACACCTTTTCCTTTAATTTCATACAATTTCCTTCCATTTCAAGAGAAACTAATATATAACAATCGAACAGAATAAATGAAACAAGGAAAGTTGAATGTTCTTATCTTGCAAAACTGATTAACGAGGAGGAACTATTTGCATTGAGTGTATAGATTCTGTGTTGCCAGTTTCGGGAGTAAATTCATCTTAGTGGAATTCATTTTTTAGGATTGTAATAGTCTGGCGCGAAATCGCCAGCCTAAAAACAGTCACACATCATATGCAATTGTTGAGACAGTATTATGTTTGCAATGTGCAAGACGGCATTCTTTTGATGCAGCACAAGAAATCATTCAGATTTAATAATGACCAAATAATGGTCTATTGGTCTTTATAAAGCATCTTAGTAGAAAACTTGATTTTTTTAACTTAAGTTGACAAGTTGTAATGTTTGTCATTTCTACAAGTTAAAGAACAACCCAAACTTACTCAGTGTTTACAAAAGCTCTCCATATAACCCATTCAAACAACACAAACTTAAGAACATTTTGTCATTTTATGAAAATTCCTCTAAGTTTTCCTCTAAGATGCTTTGTAAATACTATTCCTAAGTCATAAATTGCAAACCAAGTTTTAGTATAGTAGGCCATAATAGTTATGAACCATTTTGTCTATGAATTGTTTGACTGATCAACATGTTTAATGCCACAAACCCCCACATCATAGTGGGGACATACTCATCATGTGTGATATTACTTCAGATTCTCTCTCCAATCTGCCAATAGATGACCATGAAAAATCTTGTTAGTATAAAAGCCTGTAGCTATTTTGGAACCATAATGGACCCATCATATATCCATTGTCTACAGAGAGAAATCATCATCTTCTCATAAATGTACTCATAACATAGAACACAAAGCAATTCTACTCACCTCAAACACATTATGTAGACAACCTTTATCAAGTTTGGTTTCTAGTAGTGAGTTGACTGGTATCTTGAGGCACCATTCTACCACACAATGTATCATAGACACTATCAATTTCTTCTCTTCTTCTGACACTGTCTGCTTCCCATTTGTCGGTATCAGCATACAAATAGTTCCACAAATCACCTAGAAATGTGTAACACTTGCATGTCTATCACTTCATTCATTTCCCTAAGGTACTAAATATGTACAAAGATGGAAATCTGGCACAGGAAAAATATGGTTCCGTTCTGTGGGGAATTCAGACATACAGAATATTGAAACCTAGGTATTCAGTGGCGGAGAACAAGTGGTAGTTAAACCATAGTGTTTAAAAACTTTACATATTTAATCATTGTTTTTATCAAAGCAATCTTAGATTTTTATGGAACACCAATTATAAGCCTGAACTATACAGGCTCTAATATTGCTATTTCTGATATCTTTCCAGTTTCATTGTTTACTATAGATATTGTTTGACATGAAATCTATCAATCTATTTTTAGATGTGGAACCGAAAGTTTGTGACTTTGACTTGTGATCCCAGTTTCTGTTGTCACTATGATAGAGTGAGAATGCACTATACTTACATTGACAATGCGTATAGGTAAATCAGGATGGAAGTCCAGAAACTTGTCTACATGGTCACTTAACAATGTTAACATATCTGAGGAGGTCTTTGCCACACATCTCTCCTTGCACTGTAAATATAACACACTTCATAGTTATTCCCATTTGATGCCATTTCTGAGCCATTTTTCTGTTAATTTATACATGACAGCTGATTCACCTAATGAATGAGATTTCCTATACTGAATTTTAACTAGGGGACTAATAAAGACTGTAGAATTACATAAAGGATTTAATCAAAATCCAAGGGGTCAGACCGCTATTTTGGTGAAATTTAAGGAGACAATTAAGGCTTCATTTTAAGAGTCAAATAAAAACCATATACATGTATCACAAATACTTCCCTGGTAAAAATGAATAATCTGGGAAGATATTAGGATTATAATGGAAAATTCTATGTGAATGCAAACTGTATAGATGAGAGAAACAACTTACCCCTAATGTAGCAAGGAGAACATTGACAGCTTCCACAAACTTGCTATGTAACGTACCATGTGTTATCTCTTCATACAGAAATATACCCACACTACTGACAGCTATACATCTATAATATTACATCAACAAGTAATGAGAATAGCCTATTTCAGACACAGGTACAGTATCCCAAAACAAACCAGAACAATTTCATTTAACTCCAACAAAATGTATCGCTCTACATTACTTGATTATATCTTTTTTAGCTTATTGATCCATCCAATGAATATTAATGGTCAAAATAACTGTGACAGGTTGAAATAAATACATCATCTGACTTCTTTTCTTACGACTAGAAGGAGGCAATGTGACTTTTCTGAACAGGAAATTATAGCAAAACGTGAACAAGATTTGTTTAATTGTTTCTAATGTGTAATCAGTTACCTCGCCAGGCCAGCTGGCTCCCGCTTCCCTGCTTTCAGTAACAAATTCACAACATTGTCCTAAAAATATAAGGCAAATTGAGTTGATGTTAGGGAAATCAGTCAACAAATATAACATATAACATGCACATCTTAAACAATATGAATAATAATTGCCTCTCCAAAGTGCTACTGGGAACAATATGTCAATTGATATAATATGAATCACTTAACTTCCTCAATGTAACTTTTACACAAACCACAGACACTCAAACTTAGTGATGTATTCTTATAGAGAACTTATAACTGACTTTCAGAAAGTTCAAAATCATGTCACACTTTCAGACAATGCATTAAATTAGTTACACCAAACATCTAACAACGTCTGTATTTGACTCTATGTAAACATATAGGACCGTTCAATGATTAAATTTTCGGTATATAACGGTTTAAAGTCGTACTACTTTTGGCTGTTAAATAACCTCCCATGTATCATTAGCACTTTTTATCAATGGAATTTACATTTTGTTTATTTCATGAAGTCATGAATTCCATGACGTCAACGTAAACGTGAAGGTAAGAAAATTTGATGTATCTGTTACAGAGCTATAGAGAATTGATGAGAAGGAAAGATGAGGTGTATTACCTTGAACACATCAGTTTTGATTGAAGATCTCTCCATGTCCACATGTAGTACAGGTGTATCTTTATAATGGTTAGCATAACAGACCAGTGATCCTAGTATTGTAATAGCTTCAAGTCTCGGTGTCTGAACAACATACATATACATCATCTTACATCTAGTATTACACATTCATATATCTACATAACATTTTTAACTTATTACCATATAGGTGATGTTTTAGACGCATCTACACAATCAACAATCAAACATATTTCACAGCTGTTACCAGGCCCAAATCTCGAGCATCTCATAATAATGTTTTCACTTCTGCGATACCAATTTAAATTTCAGTTTCCCATTAAAATTAATAAGAGACATGTGATTACATTTGAGATGAGATTTTGCTCAGATTGAGAATGTTTAGAAAGTAGGGGACTGGTTACCATATAGATGCTGTAGTGATGTTGAATCAGATATTATTTTGAAACAGCCAGTATGGACGTAGTATTCACATTCTAGTCTCTTATCTGTATATTTATGTATTAGACAGAGCATCTATGCAGTAAAGGGGTCAGGTATTCTGATTCATATACTGTTATTGAAAATACCGTAAACAGAAATTCAACGAAAAAACACCTGCATATGCACTCAAATAAAAAAAATCAGTTTGAAAATTTTGTAAGTCATTTTTAAAGAGAGGTTTTGTTAAAAATAGAGACAAAATTAATAAGAGAGATATAACATTACCTGTTTAATGTCGACAGAGTTAATGATTGATTCACAAGCTGTGATGAAGTCTAGAATGAGTAGACTGGTAGCAGGTAATGATGTAGAGAAGATTCTAGCACTACCATACTTCACCAATACATTCTTCACATCCTGCATCAATACAAGTAAACATGTTACATGCAACTAGAAATATGTCCATGGTACATGGCTGCCCACATTGGGGTATATAGTAGAAGTAACAAAGGGCCGTTACTTTGGTAAAATGGACCTAGCAAAAATCTTGTCCTTCACAGAAATTCCACCCAACTGTTTGTGAGGAGTTCAACATAAAAGATTTGTGTTACGTACAGATAGATGAACGAACGTACGCACAGACATTCAGCGACAAAGCTATATGGCCCCCCCACTTATAAATAAGTGAGGGGTGCACCACAATGGTGTAACCTCACAATATTTTGACTAGGGCTAATTCATACAACATGTACTTACTCAAGCACTGTTGATGCAATTGAAATTCTGTATGTGAATAAAGGAATGGTGTCAGTGTATTCCTGTGTGATTTGAATAATATCAGTTCATTAGTTTTCAAGTAATATTGATCGAGTAATTAATACATAGCTGAAGTAAGCATATCTAAGATGATGGTAAATCCCTGCTGTCCATAGTAGCAACATTCAACAGAAACAGCATTTATCCCATTTGAATGCATTTTCATGACACCCAGTATTATTCTGGGAACCTTGTTTTTGAGTTTCAGGGTTTTTATGTTAAATAAATCCTCAAATTGCAAAGATACATGGTGGTGTGGTTGTGTTAACAGTATACTTACATACAAGCTAGACATGTAAAACATACAAGATGTGATTAGTGTACCTGATCTTGTGAGGTAAGTCCTAGATGTAAGACTTGGTAAAACTTTGCTAGTAGATCCGGAGCTAACGCAACATCAGGCTGTCTAACCATCATCTGACACAGTAACTGATAAGCCAATAATTTACCCTTCTTGTATTTGTTACTCAATGTAAGGCACTGAAACATGCATACATCAAACTATATCACTGCATCCTAATCACTGACTCACCTATTCATCAGATTCCCCATAATATACAAACACTATAATAGTGATTTGGTTGATCATAACTATGTTGTGCATGACTATTTAAATCAAGCACTACCAATTTTGATGTAGTTGTCAACTTTGTCTATTCGGATGGAGAAAGGCATTTTCAGGAATAAACATATACATTAGTTTCAAACTGTTGTATAACAAGGCTTTTGCCAAGCAATGAAAGTCCCCTACCGGTAGCCAATTGTAACAGGGTAGTGTGAGGTTGGCGCAGTTAAACTAGTTTAAGTCTCCTACAGTTCTCACCAGACCGTTCCAAGGTGTTTACCCTCCAAGTATTTTTGTTTGTTTTACGCTTTGTTTATCCTCATTGATATCTATCCACATGTAAAGATTCAAAATCATATCTCTTTTTGTAATGGAGTTATGCTCCGGACAAAATTTAAGTATGAAAATTAACAAAGGGGAATAACTCTAAAAATTAAGTAAGGCGGAATTATGGTTCTTGTGCACTGCACTTTTCCTAATTGATATCTATACACATAAGAAATTTCAAAGTCATAGCTTGCTTTGTTTTTAAGTTATGCTCCGGACAAACTTTTGTGACGGACTGACAGACGGACGGACGGACTGACAGAGCGCAAACCGGAAGTCCCCTACTGTAGGGGACTAATAAGCATATTTAAACTTCCCAAATATGTACACACTTATGAGATATTAATAATTCAATAGAAGGCAGGATGTTTGTTTGTCAAATGCTTTACAGGAATGTCCTGATCTAACTGGCTTTTAACCCCCCTGCATTAATAATCCCACATGTTTTCTCCCGGGAGTGGATTGAGACAGGTGTCATTACGAAAGAGATTTCATTTTTTATCATATTTAACATGACAAACTTCATATCATAAGTTTGATAGATAAGACGATATTTGACTGGAGACTGATCTCATGATAAGAGGATTTATAAAATCAATGTTTGAAAACTTACCTCAAATAACCAGCTAGAAAATATAGTGTGTGGAGGAATAAACTCTGGTGGAGACGGGGAACTTTGATTGTCTAATGTTACACCAAGATTCTCTCGCATCTGTAAAACATCAATCACTCTCACATCATATGCAAGCAATGTTCACAATTACAGTGACACACATTATGAAAAATACAATCCAATAGAAATCCAAAAGAAACACCATTTAAATACTGCAATATGATAACACGGTATAGGTATTATATTCTGTGAACTTTCATTAAATGGCCAGTTCATGGGGTTGTAAATTCCGAGGATTGAAAACATTTAAAGGAAAATTCCTATTATTATTTCAGTGGTAAATTTGACAAATTCCACAAATTTTTGATCCGTTAATAACATTAGTGATTTCACAGTACATGAAAACTGTGGGCAATTGAAAGAATGGAAATTGAACGCCATACTTGGAGAAAACCCTCAGCGTAATAAATATTGTTTCCATCTGTTGAATTTATAGCAACAAGAGATGCTTGTAAAACACATATACCCCCCATGGCAGCTCATGAGACAAAGATGGTAAAGGTCACAGAGACCTTGATCTTTGACCTACTGACCTACTGTTGCTGAACAACCTCCATGTAAAGTTTGATGATTCTAGGGCAGAGCAATCTTGAGTTATTGAGCGGAAACCATTTGTTCTCAAAATAATGGTATAATGGCATAAAAATAAATATTCACAGCTAATATATTCTATTTAATAATCAGTATTATGAAGAGTTGGTCTGTTGTAGTGATAACAAATAGAACTGAAATGAGCATTCCTCAGCCATTATGCATTCATGGACATAATTTATCAAGTTTAAGAAGTTTTAAGACTGAGTTCAGTAAATGCTTAAATGACCTTGTGGAAGCCTTGTCAATAACAAATAACTTAGTAATTCAGGGGCCATATTTCAGTTTAAATGCTTGATAGCGCTGCATGGCTTTGTTAATTTTATGTTTTTATAATGGTAAAGAAGAATGCCAATTTTGAAAGCAAGTGACCTATACAGCAAGATATAAGCTTACTCTGATGAGAGTTTCCTGTAAATCACAGAGATGTTCAAACACAGAGGCATGAATGGCTGGGTCGTCTATTTTGTTGACATCTCCTAAAGCACCAAGCATTCTTCTCCATAATATCACAGATACATCAGGCAACCAGCCTTGGTATGATCCACCAGCCATAACACTCCTTGCTTCCTCTAATGAACCTGTCAATATATTGTAAACATTAACATTATAGTAAACCATTCCGAGCTTTATACAACATTTTCAGCAAATCATACCAATTTGCGTTTCTCCGTATCTGTGTCTTTTTTGCCTGAAAGAATTAATTATGCTCAATAATGCTTATGCCCCAGTGGAAGCCTTGTCCATAATTTCTATTTTTAGTAACAGTGACATTGACACCATCTTTGAACCCAGCCTTTTCACATAAGCTACCTACACAGCAAATTTCATCATGGTATCTCAGTCACAACTAAAGTTATCCAACAGAAATAAAGGGAGGGAGGGACGAACGAACAGACAATCGCTTTATGACTCCTGCATCAGTAGATGCTGGGGCATAAAAATTATTTCATTTGGTTTCTTTGCAATGGTTGACAGTATAACAGTTAGTTAACCGATATGCATTGGTTGACAAACAATTGATACATTAAACTTTATTCATTTCCAGCAGAGTAGAGGATAAGGATAAATGCCTGGTAGTTGTGAATGAGCTAATCAAGCAGGCTGCCCATTATACCTCACTAATCTCATTGTACATCCATTAACAACAGTAATACATTATAATTCAACACAACAACTGCAAGACAACTACATGTCCCCCACAATACAGATGACAATATACATACTTAGTATAGCAGAAATATTACAGACATTTAATTCCTCTAGTATTTCCATCTTAATAAACAAGCATCAACATTGTTTTAATCCAATTACGAGCCAATTAGTCAATTCTGCAGCATAATAACTGCAGTAATTCAGAAATTACTGTGCAAACATGACTTTGTATCCAAGCTCGTAATAATAACAACACAAGATGTTTTTTATATAATCTTGTCATGTTTCCAATCAATTGTCACTAAGCAACATTGACTATAATGATGTTGTTTTTACAGTACTAGCACATGCAGATGGGAGAAGATTGTATCCTCTACATGTCATACATGGGTAATGTCAGAAATAATGAAGCCAAGAATGACATGAAGTGAAAATTTTCAAAATGAAATGAGTCAATAATTTTTTGTTCCAAGCAAATGGATAGTATTTGCAGTTTATGTACGATAATATGGTTTTGTGATAAACCTGCACGTTTTTAATTAATTACAATTTACTTAAAACTAATTCATAAAAAATGCAAAATATCTGGAAACAATGTAATCAAGTTAAATACTTGGTCAAAGCCAGTTATTATGTAGTTTTGGTGTATTTCGACTAAAATAGTATTAAGGTTCCTAAAAATGTCATTTTTACATCGATTTAAGTTATTGTTTGAGAAAAAAATGGATTTTTGTGTCTTTTATGACCCTGATATTTTGGTTATACTCACAAACTTTTTCTCTGAAGACACATTTTTCACACAAAATTAATATTAACTTGTAACAACCTTTATTGATGATAACTGAACAGGTATTGAAATTTTCTAAATACTGCTAGTTTTCAAAAGAAAATGACAGCGAGTCAAATTTAATCTTTAAAGATTAAAAAAAATGTTACACTCATGACACAATAAAGTTAAACTTCAGACTTTTCGAAAACTTATATGAACCACTGTCATTGACCATTGTTTTGTTGTAAAACATCATTACAAATATTAAATAAGTTTTAGAATCGATTTACATAGCCAAATTGTCATTTTATAACAAATAAGAAACATAAAATTGTGCACTTCGTTAATTCAAATAACCAGGGTAACAATTACATACATTTTTGTATAATTATGATATAAATCAATAATTTGATGTAACCTTAACGTTCTTTCCTACATGTATTGACAGCTTTTATACTGATTTTAAATATCCAATGTTAAAAATATTTTAACTACATTTATTTATAAACTTTGAAACTTACTTTGTAAGCATGTAACCGGTACACTCAAAATATGAAATATGCAAAAATGGAATTAATTAAGATCAAACATTTTAATTTGATTTCCGACATTTTGTACTGGAATCTTTACATGCATAATATTGCAAAATATAATATATGCCCAATCTTAATATTGTTGACATTTAACAATATTTTGATATGAACAAATTATTGATGCATACATGTTTTAATTCAAAGCTCATTTGAACGAACACTTAACATTGTAGAATGTGTTCATATGCTTAGCGTGAGTTAAAATGTCTAGCAAAATACTGTATGTTTCATTCTAACTTTTTAACTTGAGAACTTTTATGGTATATTTAGTATTCTTACCAAAGGTTTAGTTTATTGCATTTATACCATAAGTTGTGTTTTGTCAACACCTATTCATTTTGTGGAGTAATAAATTGCCTACCGGAGATGTAATAAATTGCAGTTGTGATGTCATCATCATCAATGACATGATGTCGTCAGCACTTTAAAAACACTTGTGTGACCGTTGGGTTCTGGGTCAAATTATGTTGGTAGATGCTGTAACTTTTATGGCTTGTTTTTTTATGCAGTTATAGTTTTGTATGTAAAGTTCCTTTATAGTATTTCAAAGACAGTGTCACTTTAAATTAACGTGGTTAAAATGATGTTGATAGTTTTTGGAGATGCCTGTTATGTGCTAGTGTATTAGAAAGTGTGACTTGTATGGTTGATGTTGATGATATTATAGTTATCCAGGCATGCATTCACCAATTTGGCCATTGGTGATCGACCTGCTGATAAAATTAAAATTAAAATTGAGTTGTTGGTTCTTGTACATTGTCAAGGTTGCCACAGTCTCAGAAAAAATCTAAACGTATGGTTACTATTGTATGCCCCCCATCTTTGATGAGGGTTTATAAATTTACTGCTTTGCTCATGTCTGACGGTCTGTATGTCTGTCTCTAGCTGTATGTCCGTAAATAGACCAAATGGTTTCCGTTCAAATACCCAAGACTGATTTGACCTAGGATATTCAAACTTTCCATGGAGGTTGGCTAGCAACACTAGAAGACTCCTAATTATTTTAAGGTCAGTAGGTCAAAGATCAAGGTCTATAAGACCTATTCGTAACATATTTAGACCAAGTGTGTTTGGTCAATAACGCAAGAACGCTTTGTTCTAGAATCATTAAACTTTACAGTTTGGTCAGCTAGAGGATTATCCCTATGTATCCCAGTAGATCAAACGTCAAGGTCATTGTGACATTTACCATTTAAGACTATTGGGCTGCCATGTGGCATACCTGTATGAGTTTTATAAACATCTCTTCCATTGGAAAATCTGATCAACAAATCCATTCAGGAAAACATTATACTATTTCAAAATTTGGCAAAAATCAGGGAATTGTCAGGTATTTTTAATCAAAATTCAAAGCACATGATTATGTTCTACTGGTAGCTTCTTCTCATGCCTTTATATAATAGATATTTCTTCAAGATACTGTTAGCAACATGTATGAATTGTAAGATACATCATACATACCAATAATGAGTTTCGCAATGAAGGTACGATCGTAAGGCGAGGTCGAATGTCATATTTTCAGGTGTATCTAAGTTGCGAACAACTTGAATAGTCAGTAGAAATCCCCTTTCAGTCGGAGAAAATTCACTGAATCTTCGGTGAATTTCATTTTCTGTTATCTTTAAATTAAAGGTTTGATTTTTATGTACGGTTGTGTTATATATAGACGTTAAATTGTTAGTGAATACTGAATAAGTAATTTGATTTGGTCCATGGGAGCAGTGTTACACTTTCATATCTATAGAAGTTTGGCTATTGGTGATATTTTGACTTTTGAATGGTAGAAAGTCTGTATATCTTACTTCAACCATATTGTTGTAATTAAATGTTAAAATTTACAACCTTAAAGAAGTTTAAATTTTAGCAAACACAGAAATTATAAACAATGTAATGAGTGAAACACTTATGGATAGACTAAGAAATGACATCATGACAGAGAAAAAATGTAACACTTTCAGTTTCCATGTGCGTTTTTATGTACGCTGAACAACATTTTACCAATCCAGTTACACCAATGGGAAATCTTTTTAAAAAATTCTCATTTTTTCTCTGATTTTTCTTGTGATAATTGGAATTTTTATTTTAAAGTGCCAAATAAAATAATTATATATATATATCACTTAAGAATGTTTTTATCATGAATTAATTAAATTCCCATGCCTCGCCTGATAAAAAATGCAGAACATGAAATGCTAATCGAAAAAGTATAAACGGTAGACAGGAATAAAGAAACAACACAAAACTTCAAATTCAGCGTTTCACTCATGACATAACCTAAGACCATGTTAGAAAAATATATACTGGGTAAAAGCATGAATAATTGTTACTGATAGCATCTCTGTGATACAAACTACAATGTCAGAAAGCTGAAAGTTGTATAAAGAGTTGTGTGATTTCAACATAGTATGTCAAACTCAAAATGTTACACTCATGACACTTTCATGTACAATTATGTTATAAGTCCCCTACTCGACAACGATAGTCCAACATAAAATATATCAACGTTTCTATATAGAAGATACATCAAAGACAATGTTTGAAACATGCAAAGTATTAACTTGTTCATATATTAAAAGAAATTGTGATATTAGTAAAAATGCAAAGCAAAATTTAGGTATTTTTCCCGAAGCAGCAACTTTATAATCATGTCGGTTAAATCTTATTTATAACTATCTGAACATGGAAATGGATATGTAGTAAAAGCCAACATATTCCACAATGCAAAATAATTGCAATTTTTATGATTGGTGACCTTGAATTTTCTAAGTAAGTATTACAAAACAAGATTTTTTAAAAATGTCACGGAAATTTGTTACACTCATGACATTTTTTACCTCCTTTTTTGTCATAACTTTTTTTGTACTCATTCAAATTTCATAAAACTTGCCAATTTTCTTCACATTTACTAAGTGAATCTTGTGGACACATTTTTAAGGAAATTTAAGAGTATATATTGATTGGGGAATGGTTGAAAGGTAAAGCTTCATTATTTCTGACATTGCCCACATCCAAACTCAACAGATGCATGGTCAACATGTACACATATACTGATTTAATATGTATTGTATGTTTGCAAATCAAAAGGAAATCAACTTTAACTTCAACTAATTCAAATATTAATGATTACCAATGCAAAACCATATTTAGTGTTGGCTTTGTCAGTCATAAGACAGGTTTTATCGTGTCTGGGATTCCCCCAGTTAGTCAATATGTTTATGACATTGACATGATTAAATATCTATTTGACCTTGTACATGACCTTGACATGAATCATTATGTACATGACCTTGATATATGAATCTTTATGTAAATGACATTGACATTAATCCCTATGTACATGACCTTGACATGAATCAGTATGTACATAACCTTTATATGAATCAGTATGTACATGACCTTGACATGAATCAGTATGTACATGACCTTTATATGAATCACTATGCACATGATCTTGACATGAATCAGTATGCACATGACCTTGATATGAATCAGCGTGCACATGACCTTGACATGAATCACTATGTACACGACCTTGACATGAATCACTATATACATGACCTTGACATGAATCGTTATGTACATGACCTTGGTATGAATCACTATGAACACGACCTTGACATGAATCACTATATACATGACCTTGACATGAATCACTATGTACATGACCTTGGTATGAATCACTATGAACATGACATTGACAGGAATCATTATGTACATGACTTTGACATGAATCAGAATGTACATGACTTTGACATGAATCAGAATGTACATGACCTTCAAAGGAATCATTATGTACATGACCTTGACATGAATCAGCATGTACATGACCTTGACATTAATAAATAAGTGCATGAACTTGACTTTTATCAAACTTCTTAGTACTTGTTTTATTTTTTTCAAAGACAGAAAAGAAAGTGTTAAAGTATTTTTTTAAATCATTCTCAGGTAATAGTGAACAATGGCAGCATTTGTTTTGAAACAGATGCAGCATAGACACAAAGACAAACTATTTATTTGATCTAAACACGCAGTACACACCTTTATTTTGATCAACATTGCTAGCTACCATTTCTATATGTAGACTATCCCTGTCTGGTGTTGGACTATCTTTATGCTGACAACTCAGGTCCACTCCCAGTTCACTACTTGGTGTGGGTGACGGTGTCCGGGTACCAGCTCTGTATTGTGCTGAGGAGGAGGAGGGTGAGGGCGAACGGGAACCTGAAACACAAACATTCAATATGTGATAATCATGGCATATGCATACATAGTTTAATACCACAGAATGTCTATTAGTCCGGCTGTTTGGTGCATATTTTTAGTCGAATTGTGGGTTTGATGATAAAAGCATGAAACTTTGCTTGATGGCAGTTCTATGTATTTTGGTCAAAATGAGATATGGACCCACTTTCAAAATAATTCAATATGGCCGCCATTTTCAAAATGGCCGCCATTACATAAATTACAATATAGTGTTCCTTGAAAATTTGATTTGCAATACCATCACAATGTGAACGGAATTATATTGTGCTTAAAAGCAATCTTAAATAAGTAATGAACATTTTTATATCCATCGGGCAAGTATTTTTTACCAAAAAAAACATATATTTTTTTAAATGGGGGGGGGGGGGAACAAGTCAAAATTTTATAGACTGATATCTTACGAACAAAAAAGATCAAAGCAGTTTGTTAAGTAAAGAATGCAATTTTACTTGGTTGTAGTGTATTGTAATGCCAACAATATTATATATGAATCCAATGTGTCAAGTATCATAGTATTAGCGCCATTTTCCAAGATGGCCGCCATTTTCCAGTTGACATACATATACGTTTGTATTTACTTAAGTTCAAAATATGTAAATCTACCTTTTATTTTGTCTTGGTATTGTATAAATATTCAATATCATAGATGATTATTTAGAGTATTATGAACCCAATAAGTTCAATAAAAATGGTGGCAGTGCTTTCAAGATTGCCGCCTTTGTCCGATAATTACAAACACAGGCTTGTGTACATTTGTGTATCCTCACCTAAGATAATGTCTTGTATTTTTGTCATTAAGCCAAATAATTAAATACACATGCTCTATGACATAGAATGCATTTTAGAATAAGGTAAGTATACACATTATAAATATATAATGTTTCAAATGTTTGTCAACAATAAATTCGGATACGCCTTACTTACATGAATAAATCGATTTAGAATTTGGTGCACTTTGAAAGATGTACCTATATAGATAATATTGCTATATTATGGCCGTGAATGGATTGCTATAACTTTACGAAACTTAATTAATTGATAATATAATGTATCAACAAGATTTAAGACCTTAATGAACCAGATACGATAAGCTAACCGTTATGATAACCTTTTTTGCAGTTTTAGGTACCTATATAGTAATGGCATTTGACAGGCATTTATATGTTTTGGATACACGATCATAGTATAAAGCTATATATGGCACATAACATCGCCAGGCACAAGTACAAGTGGGGAGCGTTGGCCTAGAGTTGGGCCTGGGTTTAACCCCGTCTGGACCACTGGTTAATTTCTCTGAGCAAGAAAACCCCACATGCTCCTTTCCACTACCAACTTGAAGGTGTAAATTGGTACCTGTGAGGATTGAGCGCTGCAGATCGATGTTGGCTGCCAAACCCACAGGTGAGAAATTGTCTCCTTATGGAAACACGAACGTAGGTTTCAATAGGTAGCACAATGACCAAGGGATGTTTACATATCAATGGGTGCTTGAGTGGATGAACAGCTGAAAAGAGCCCTACAAAATTGGTAACTTTTTTACATTTTAAGCATTTCTGCATTTATTAAGTACAATGATTGCTTGTCCTTGTGTGTTATCTTAACCATCATATAAAGGTATTCCCGTACGTTTGGGATACTGACCACCATCAAATACACATATGCAGTAATTTCTGACCAAATGGTACATTTACTAACAACCATCGGGTACTATGGTCTATCTTGTACTCATTGTACTGCCATTATCTGTCCTATTTGGTATATGCACTCACTACTACCAGGTAAGTTATAATCATAATTAGTCTAACAGGATACCCACAGCACCAGTCACAGTTGTCCCTGATTCTGTTTTGACCCTATACTGCCAAATAGCTATAAATTTTCAATCTGATCGGAGTTTGGTACATGTACATACCATAGTAACTCACACCTAGTAGCTAGGTTACTCAATTTCTGATGACATTAGCATACCCTCACCAATGACAGTAATTTCTCCTGTCCTGATACTGTTGTGAACTCATGTTTATCTGTTCAAGTCATTCCTGATCACCACCTTCGGTAGTTCTTGGTCGTAATAGCAACCATCAAGTGCAACCATTGCAGGTAACCTTTGGTACTCACAACCAACATGTACATGCATTCCAGATCTTGCTAGTTGTTGGATCCCGATTCTCAAAATGTGCAGGTCAGTCAATCCCTGGTCCTATTGATTACTTACAATCATCAGATAGAGGCATGGCTTGTCCTCTTTTGTCATTCTTGTTCACCAGCCATAGACAGACACAGTCATTTCTATTCTATTATGGACAAACCACCACAAGGTGCTGATACTACTGAATTCGTATAGTCATTCCTAGTTCATATTAGGTACATAATTACTACACACATTCGTTCTTGATCCTACTGAGTACTTCTAACCATGTGGATCGTCTAAGTCACCAGGAGACTGTCTACGTGTACGGACAGCCTTTTGGTTCAGGCACAACCTGTCTTTATTAGGTACTCACAACTGTCATGTACAGACATTCCAATACCAATGTTTCTACCTACTTAAGCCTCTTCGGGATGGTTTGCTCCTAAGGCCATCATTAAAGAATGCCAATGACTTCTATCCGCAGGTAGTCGCTCCACTTGACCGCATGTTCAGCCTTTAGCTGTCATTTCTCGATGTGTTGATCTTCGCCAGGTTTCCTTTGATCTTCCCCTATATTTCTTCCATGTATGTGTCCATCTCATAGCTACCCGTAGGATAGAGTCTGGCTTCATTCGTCTGACGCGTCCTATCCATCTCCATCTTCGTCTCTGGAGTTCTGTAGAGATCGGAATAGTGTTTTTCTCCAAAGACGATCTTTGATTGAGATGGTTTTTGGCCATAATATTTCGTATTATATACTAGTACATGTACTCATGTACAGGGTACTCGCAATTACCAAATACATACATTCCTTGTCTACGGTAATTGTCTGATTTGGTACATACTGTCACCAGACGCAGCTTTCCTATCATCAGGGATATGCACAAACACCAGCTACAGTTATTCCTGTTTTATTTGGTAGTTACAACAACTATACAACCATTGGTGTACACCACATTTAGTACACACGCAATTGGGTACAAAACATCAAAAGGTAAAATCCAGGATACCTAACACTTCTAAAAGGTAATCATAACGGCCACCATTTCTTGTCATTGTGCCTGGAAGCTTGTTTCTACATCGTATTATCAATTTGGTAAAAATACACAAATGCAGGCTGTATAATGACATATATTACATTGTTTTACAAATACTAGTACAATGGCGGCCATCTTGAAAGCATTGTCGCCGTTTTGACTGACCTTATTGTGGGGTTTTTATCCTAAAACTTCATATATGGTATTGAATAATAATAATAACATATTTATACAATATCAAGACAAACTAAAAAGAAGATTTACAGATTTCTGGAAAATGGCGGCCATCTTGGAAAATGGCGCTTTTTTGATAAAACAAATTGGATTCATTTCTAATATTGTTGGGAATAGCATACATAACAATCAAGTCAAGCTGTAGTCTTTTCTCAACAAACATGTTTACTCTTTTCTTGTTTGTAAATCTCAGTCCGTTAGATTTTGACAGTTCCCCCCCCCCCCCCCCCCCCCCCCCGTTTTTTAAAAAATGACAATTTCGTAAAAATTACTTGCCAGATGGATATCAAAATGTTCATGGCATCTCTTTGATTGGTTTTTAGCACTTGCTAGTCCTGTTTTATTTGTGATGGCATTGCAAATAACATTTTCAAGGTACACTATATTGTAATGTTCTCGATGGCAGCCATTTTGAAAATGGCGGCCATATTGGATATTTTTGAAAGTGGGTCCATATCTAATTTTGACTAAAATACATTTAACTACCATCATGGAAAGTTTCATGCTTTTATCATCAAACCCACAATTTTTTCACCAAACTGCCGGACTATATTAAACAAGGTGCAAATCCATAAATTCACACGCTGTAGACATTTCATTATCTTGCTCAAGGAAACCACAACTGGCCTCTCGAAACATACAGTATGGGAGTGATTAAATGATCACAAAGTTTGAATATCTGAGTCCCTATAATATTTTACAACATCATCTGAAAATGCTGTTAAACATTATACAATACTGTAGTGCTTCCTAATGTAACATTCTAAATATACAACCACACATATTTCTGAAGTCAAATAAAGAAATGAACATTACTTTTGCAATTAATACTTCTCTTTCAAATACCAATAAAAAATCAGTCATAAATGAGCTATATCCCCCGCTGAAGTTAAGATAATCAACAAAGGTCCATAACTGAGAAAAAAATAGAACTTTGTGTGCCTACGTGCAAATTATGTCGAGCCTCGGCACACATTGAAAACAAGACTGCGTTCAATAAACGCTTATGCCCCGTGGAAGCCATGTCCGTAAACAGCTAAGTCAACCATGGGCCATTATTCAGTTAAAACGTTTGATAGTGTTACATGGCTTTGATCTATAAGGGGCTTATGATGGTAAACAAATATGCCACATTTGAAAGCAGTGCCTTGATCGACTTCAGGTGTGATCTGGAGATACAGGTGTTATGGTTCTTTGTCACTGCACTTCTTCAAGTTGCCATCTAGATATTCATATACCAAGTTTCAAGTCAATATTTTAAATACTTTTGAAGATATGCTCCGGACAAACAATTATCAAGAAAATACTGAAGGGGAGATAATTCAAAATGTAAGACAGACAGAGTTATGGTTCTTGGTCCCTGCACTTCTACAAGCTACCATCTATTTATATATCAAGTGTCAAGGCAATATCTTAAACACTTTTGAAGATACACTACGGTCAAAATTTGATTCTGAAAATACTAAAAGGGAGATAATTCAAAACTTAAGGCAGACAGAGTTATGGCTCTTGGTCACTGCACTTCTCCAAGTTGCCATCTACTTATATTCCAAGTTTCAAGTCAATAGGTCAAGGTGAAGGTCAAAATGGAGTCAGGTGATACAGGCGTATGGAGAGTGGTCATATACAACATCCATGCAAGTATGAAAGCTTTGTAGCAAGCCATATTAATGCTAGAAGAAACAGTCAATTTGGGTTAACCAAGAATATGGCCTTTCAATAAGTCCAAGTCCAAAATTAGGTCAAGGTGAAGGTCAAAATGGAGTCAGGTGATACAGGCGCGAGGAGAGTGGTCATATACAACATCCATGCAAGTTTGAAAACTTTGTGGCAAGCCATATTAATGCTAGAAGAAACAGTCGTTTTGGGTTAACCAGGCCTGACGGACGAACGGACGGACGGACAGGTGAATTACTATATGCCTCCCGATCTATCGATACGGGGGCATAAAAAACTTAAATGTGCCAAGTTACATTTAATCTACCATCGGCACACAGAAATAGTGGTGGCTCACCAACCAGGTGTCGGCACACAGTAACCTGTGGTGGCTCACCAACCAGGTGTCGGCACACAGTTACCTGTGGTGGCTCACCAACCAGGTGTCGGCACACAGTAACCTGTGGTGGCTCACCCACCAGGTGTCGGCACATAGTAACCTGTGGTGGCTCACCAACCAGGTGTCGGCACACAGTAACCTGTGGTGGCTCACCAACCAGGTGTCGGCACACAGTAACTAGTGGTGGCTCACCAACCAGATGTCGGCACACAGTAACTTGTGGTGGATGTCGACACACAGTAACCAGTGGTGGCTCACCAACCAGGTGTTGGCACACAGTAACCAGTGGTGGCTCACCAACCAGGTTTCGGCACACAGTAACTAGTGGTGGCTCACCAACCAGATGTCGGCACACAGTAACCAGTGGTGGCTCACCAACCAGATGTCGGCACACAGTAACCAGTGGTGGCTCACCAACCAGGTGTCAACACACAGTAACCAGTGGTGGCTCACCAACCAGGTGTCGGCACACAGTAACCAGTGGTGGCTCACCAACCTGATGTCGGCACACAGTAACCAGTGGTGGCTCACCAACCAGATGTCGGCACACAGTAACCAGTGGTGGCTCACCAACCAGGTGTCGGCACACAGTAACTAGTGGTAGCTCACCAACCAGATGTCGGCACACAGTAACCAGTGGTGGCTCACCAACCAGGTGGCGGCACACAGTAACCAGGTGTCGACACACAGTAACTAGTGGTGGCTCACCAACCAGATGTAGGCACACAGTAACTAGTGGTGGCTCACCAACCAGGTGTACAAGACTGTGTCCCTTTCAGTAAACAAACCCTCCACCTTAACCACCCTCGGTCAGTTCATACATAAAATAATACATTTAAGAGCAAAGTATGAGCACATTCTCGCTCACATTGAAGAGTAAGTATGAGAACTTACGTCTATATACGACAGTTCCAGCATCTGATCTATCACATTCTGATCTATCTGATCTATCTGAACTAAGACTACTGGCTGTACTTGAATCAACAACATCATGGAGAGATGTCTCACTACATGGAGTCTCTACAGGGGAAGCAAGGGAGGCCACCTCAAGATCTTCACGTACAGTACCGCCTCCTGAAAGTATACAAACATAACAACATGAGCAACATAACAACATGAGCTTACTGACAGTTCATACAATCACTGAAGATTCATTATACCTGGGCAACTGTGGGCCTCGGCTTGATCAGGAAATAAAATTTGTATGCATAATTCAGGTCTGAAATGTGTAACAAGAGTTTCTCTTTAAAAAATTGAACACCACAAAATTTTCGAAACATCGTTTTGAACCAAATTTCATGAATTTGATTCCCACATAAATATATGCCTGTACAGTATATAATCTATAAAGGGTAAGCTATTTGATATGGTAATGCTATTGGCTGAACCCTCATAATATAATTACCATCAAAGAGAATTAAAAAAGAGAGAATACAACAGAAGATAAAACATACAAATCTAACTAAAGAGAGAGATAGAATCGACAATGTTCCATACAGAGAGAGGTATCTAGACCTATCAATATGTTCCTTTATTTCAATGTGAGACATCAATAACATATGATAAATTGTTTATATCTGCACACCAGTCATCAGCCTCATCTTTTGGCGCATTGCATACAATTGTATATTAGGTATAATATAATATAATAGGCAACATGCAATAAGTAAATAATATTTGATTTATTGTGCTATCATATCCAACTATACTCTATGTGATGTTGACAAGGATTTGTAGATTCTGTAAATTACATATTGGCATACATAATCATTTCTTCACTGACTTTGTGCAGGGAGATTTCATCAACTTATTATTCAATATAATAATGTTGATATATTACATAATAAAAAAACTTATCATAGGAGAAAGTTTTGTTTCCTTAAACATGATGAAGTTTGAAAGAAATGCTTAAGATTCCAATCAGATGTTTACCTAGGACATTGTGGAATCAAAAAGAAGTACAGCATAATATTATATAGAGAATCTTGAATGAGTGCTCATTCCTTACCATTTTTGTTAAACAAGTTGTTAAAACAAGATGACATGAGGCTCTGCCGATTGTCATATTGTTTTTGTCAACCAGTTTAATAACAAGAGGGCCCAAGGGCCCATAGGTCGCTCACATGTCTAAAAGCACCTATAGATGGTGACCTACGAAATTATTTACACCTTCTAAGAAGTAAGAATAGAGTGATGGGATCAATGCTCAGTCAGGCCAGTGCTTGGTCACTTTGATTGTTATATTAAATGAAAAATAAAGGTTGTTAGTCATGTTTTTACATCATTTTTGTTTATTCCAATCCTTTATCAACAATAATACCAGCAACTCATCATCTCACATTTTAAAATATAATTTTGCAGACAGCAGATGTCTGCCATTGAAAGAATATAGAATGCATATCATTAAATTTTCGTACCGACCCACCACTCTCTATTATTCCACTATTGTTTCCAATCTCTGCTAAAACTGCATCATTGTTACAGTAATGGAAATACATTAATTTAGATTTGTACAAAAACTTAATGGCAATTTAGTTTCAACTATGATTACATTATAGAGCAACACTGATTAAAACTTGTCACGGCATGCAATTGGTGCAGCGTGTGTGTGGAGTTATATCCCGGGAGCTAACAACCTTGTTATCTTCTATCATTGTAAACAATGACAGGGATGGTGAAGCAAGCGACCTAATAGATCAATACTGTATTGTTTACATCAGATAGATGACAGCCTAGCTGCGGATGAAACCATCATAGAATATAGGCATGTTTGAGAAATATTATGCTATGTTAGGACCATTTGTTCATTACATGTCTCTTGAGGGTCAGAGTCAGACTCAAGAGACAGGACGATTTTGATATGGCCGTGTAAACGTGTGAACAGTGTGTTCTATATCTGCAGGAATGTCCATACATACAGAAATTGTAGATACAGATGACCCGTTGATACCTATGACGGGTTGATGTCCATCGAGCCTTAGGTCCAAGTACACCAAAGTATATCTTGACCAGATGATGTCCATACAGCCTCCAGTCCAAGTACACCAAAGTATATTATGACCAGATGATGTCCATACAGCCTCCGGTCCAAGTAAACTAAAGTAATGATGACCAGATGATGTCCATCCAGCCTCCGGTCCAAGTACACCAAAGTATATTATGACCAGATGATGTCCATACAGCCTCCGGTCCAAGTAAACTAAAGTAATGATGACCAGATGATGTCCATCCAGCCTCCGGTCCAAGTACACCAAAGTATATTTTGACCAGATTATGTCCATACAGCCTTAGGTCCAAGTACACCAAAGTATATTAAGACCAAATGATGTCCATCCAGCCTCCGGTCCAAGTACACCAAAGTATATTTTGACCAGATGATGTCCATACAGCCTTAGGTCCAAGTACACCAAAGTATATAATGACCAGATGATGTCCATACAGCCTCCGGTCCAAGTACACCAAAGTATATTATGACCAGATGATGTCCATACAGCCTCCGTCCAAGTACACCGAAGTATGTTATGACCAGATGATGTCCATACAGCCTCCGGTCCAAGTACACCAAAGTTTATTATGACCAGATGATGTCCATACAGCCTCCGGTCCAAGTAAACCAAAGTAATGATGACCAGATGATGTCCATACGGCCTCCCGTCCAAGTCCACCAAAGTATATTTTGACCAGATGATGTCAATACAGCCTTAGGTCCAAGTACATCAAAGTATATTAAGACCAAATGATGTCGATACAGCTTCCCGTCCAAGTACACCAAAGTATATTATGACCAGATGATGTCCATACAGGCTTAGGTCCAAGTACACCAAAGTATATTAAGACCAAATGATGTTGATACAGCTTCCCGTCCAAGTACACCAAAGTATATTATGACCAGACGATGTCCATCCAGCCTGCGGTCCAAGTACACCAAAGTATATTATGACCAGATGATGTCCATACAGCCTCCGGTCCAAGTACACCAAAGTATATTATGACCAGATGATGTCCATACAGCCTCCGGTCCAAGTAAACCAAAGTATATTATGACCAGATGATGTCCATACAGCCTCTAGTCCAAGTACACCAAAGTATATTATGACCAGATGATGTCCATCCAGCCTCCGGTCCAAGTACACCAAAGTATATTATGACCAGATGATGTCCATCCAGCCTCCGGTCCAAGTACACCAAAGTATATTATGACCAGATGATGTCCATACAGCCTCCGGTCCAAGTAAACCAAAGTATATTATGACCAGATGATGTCCATACAGCCTCTAGTCCAAGTACACCAAAGTATATTATGACCAGATGATGTCCATACAGCCTCCGGTCCAAGTACACCAAAGTATATTTTGACCAGATGATGTCCATACAGCCTCCAGTCCAAGTTAACCAAAGTAATGATGACCAGATGATGTCCATACAGCCTCCGGTCCAAGTACACCAAAGTATATTATGACCAGATGATGTCCATCCAGCCTCCGGTCCAAGTACACCAAAGTATATAATGACCAGATGATGTCCATCCAGCCTCCGGTCCAAGTACACCAAAGTATATTATGACCAGATGATGTCCATCCAGCCTCCGTCCAAGTACACCAAAGTATATAATGACCAGATGATGTCCATCCAGCCTCCGGTCCAAGTACACCAAAGTATATAATGACCAGATGATGTCCATCCAGCCTCCGGTCCAAGTACACCAAAGTATATTATGACCAGATGATGTCCATACAGCCTCCGGTCCAAGTACACCAAAGTAATGATGACCAGATGATGTCCATACAGCCTCCGGTCCAAGTACACCAAAGTATATTATGACCAGATGATGTCCATACAGCCTCCGGTCCAAGTACACCAAAGTATATAATGACCAGATGATGTCCATCCAGCCTCCGGTCCAAGTACACCAAAGTATATTATGACCAGATGATGTCCATCCAGCCTCCGGTCCAAGTACACCAAAGTATATTATGACCAGATGATGTCCATACAGCCTCCGGTCCAAGTACACCAAAGTATATTATGACCAGATGATGTCCATACAGCCTCCGGTCCAAGTAAACCAAAGTAATGATGACCAGATGATGTCCATACAGCCTCCGGTCCAAGTACACCAAAGTATATTATGACCAGATGATGTCCATACAGCCTCCGTCCAAGTACACCAAAGTATATTATGACCAGATGATGTCCATCCAGCCTCCGGTCCAAGTACACCAAAGTATATTTTGACCAGATGATGTCCATACAGCCTTAGGTCCAAGTACACCAAAGTATATAATGACCAGATGATGTCCATACAGCCTCCGGTCCAAGTACACCAAAGTATATTATGACCAGATGATGTCCATACAGCCTCCGTCCAAGTACACCGAAGTATGTTATGACCAGATGATGTCCATACAGCCTCCGGTCCAAGTACACCAAAGTTTATTATGACCAGATGATGTCCATACAGCCTCCGGTCCAAGTAAACCAAAGTAATGATGACCAGATGATGTCCATACAGCCTCCGGTCCAAGTACACCAAAGTATATTTTGACCAGATGATGTCCATACAGCCTCCGGTCCAAGTAAACCAAAGTAATGATGACCAGATGATGTCCATACAGCCTCCGGTCCAAGTACACCAAAGTATATTATGACCAGATGATGTCCATACAGCCTCCGGTCCAAGTACACCAAAGTATATTATGACCAGATGATGTCCATACAGCCTCTGGTCCAAGTAAACCAAAGTAATGATGACCAGATGATGTCCATCCAGCCTCCGGTCCAAGTACACCAAAGTATATTTTGACCAGATGATGTCCATACAGCCTCCGGTCCAAGTAAACCAAAGTAATGATGACCAGATGATGTCCATACAGCCTCCGGTCCAAGTACACCAAAGTATATTTTGACCAGATGATGTCCATACAGCCTTAGGTCCAAGTACACCAAAGTATATTAAGACCAAATGATGTCGATACAGCTTCCCGTCCAAGTACACCAAAGTATATTATGACCAGATGATGTCCATCCAGCCTCCGGTCCAAGTACACCAAAGTATATTATGACCAGATGATGTCCATACAGGCTTAGGTCCAAGTACACCAAAGTATATTAAGACCAAATGATGTCGATACAGCTTCCCGTCCAAGTACACCAAAGTATATTATGACCAGATGATGTCCATCCAGCCTCCGGTCCAAGTACACCAAAGTATATAATGACCAGATGATGTCCATACAGCCTCTAGTCCAAGTACACCAAAGTATATAATGACCAGATGATGTCCATACAGCCTCCGGTCCAAGTACACCAAAGTATATTATGACCAGATGATGTCTATACAGCCTCCGTCCAAGTACACCGAAGTATGTTATGACCAGATGATGTCCATACAGCCTCCGGTCCAAGTAAACCAAAGTAATGATGACCATCCAGCCTCCAAGTAGTTGCCTTCTGATGATCAGATTGCAAGTGTGACAGTGGTATTAATGAGGTAAGACCGTAAAACAATTTTGCTTAAACATCAAGGAACAATGCATTTCAAACAAATAAGTTTGAAAGCTAAATTATACCATGCAACCATCTACAGCCATGTCTGTTTTCATAATATTGCAAAGGAACAGTAAATTGTTCCATGATTTTAAAATATTGGGACGTTTTTATGAAGCAGAAATACCATGGAAACATCATATGTTTTGCAAATGACATTTATCAATAGGCACTGCTTGCATAAATATTACAATAAATTATGATAGTTTGAGATTGAGCAAATTGACATGGCACTCTATATTTATCCAATGTTCTTCAATTCATTCAAATACTATTTTCGAAAGAATACTTATTGCAGATATCTTTAAGCACTCTACTCCATGAGGTACCTGTATACAGTGTCTTAAAAGCACTAACAAATCCTAATCCAGACGTCCAGTACAAAATGTCTCTCTCAGGGAAACTATATGTCAGACTGAGAGACATAATTGTAGTACAGAGATATGCAACATCAGTAATGTTTCATTATTTTATTATTCCACCATTTACTGAATTCTTAAAAACCATGAATGCCGGAAGGAAAAAAATATAATGTTTATGGTAAGTGCTTTGATAAAACTGAACCCTAGGCCTTTTTGTACTCTAGCGAATTTGCTAAAATATATAAAAGATAAAGAAATAGTCTGAGTAGCTGACATTGTAAAGTAATTTCAAAACATATATGAATAAATCAATGCTTTGACACCATCTTTTCAATATTTGACATTCAGAATTTAGATGCCTATCTATAATATATGCGGCTGAATACAACAATGATAGCACGGCTGCTTTCATAAAAGCTAATACCCAGATGGAATATTGTCCTTAAAAACAAGTCAATCAGCCGCCATAATTCTGTTAAAATGTTGCATCTATAAATGTGTGAAAGATCTTATTTCACTCGTGAACACAGAAAACTATGTCACTCATGAAATTATTGATTTCTGTGATCACTCAGTGATATAAAATTCGATCTTACACCGAAATCCACTAATATCCTCTATTGAGTGGAGGGGGAAAAGGAATGAAACATATAACATATAGTAGGAAAGTGAAAGTATGGACATAAGTTCTGCAACACATACTTTCCTACATACTATATGGTATCATGATTGAACAGCATGTACACAATTATACAGGAGAATATTTAGAGAATGTCAGTTAGTCTTCATTCACCACTTGACATAGAGCTGGTAGTTGACTTCATTAAGTTCATTTCATATCATAAACAACAACAGTACTTGATGGCTAGACTGATGATGGTATAGCTTCATCTTTATTCTTTCATTCAGTTTGGAACATATAGGGAGATTAAATGGTAGTTTTATTCCAATACAAGACTCATTAAACTTCAAGTCATTATTACATATGTCATCCCAAATGACCCAAGAACAGAAAGAAAATCCCCTACTAACAATGTTTTAGGCAAGTTATATTTTTTACCATAAATTAGCATTAATTTTACATTAAAGGTTGGCATTTTCACTTACAGGTAAATCGAAGGTTTCATTCTGGCGAGGTGTGAACAACATTCGAAGCTAGTCGGATACGTTCAAACTTCGACCCAAATTCGAGATGGACAATAGATTTAAGGTGAGAATTAGTTAATCGGGATCTAAAAATAATTCAAGATAACTTCGAGCTGAAACTTCGAGATAGAACTCGAGTTTTCATATAGACAAAGAAGGAGAACAATCGGGACTTAATAAAAACTTCAACATAAGCGAGTTCGAGATAACGAGAGTCGACTGTTTTAGGTACAAATATCAATAACACCTTTAATCTCCTCCAATGACCTTGACCTTAGAGATAGGCACAATAGGTTTACCTATGACACTCCTTCTCATGGAGACATGTATTCATGCCATATTTAAGCTAGATTGGTCAATGCATATCAAAGTTATAAATGGTACAGACAAACTTTAATTTGATATTGACCTTCAACTGTGACCTTGACCTTTGAGATAGGAACAGACATACAGACACATGCATGCATGCACTTACACCAAAGGATTACATCTCGTTCATCTGATATTAAAAGCAAGCTCGACAAAAACGATTCAACCAAAATAGAAATCTTGTATTCACAGATACAATGATTACACTTTGAAGACATCCCTCGAATGGCATGTAAAACTTAATTAAGTGAGAACAAGCCAAATGTCAGAGTAATTTGTCTTACTGGAATTCCTCAGGTTTATTGCCCTCTCACCCTGATACATCATACCTACACCTAACAAATATCTAATGAATCCAATGGGAAAAATTATATCATTTTACAATGTTCTCTTCACAACAGGATTTGTCTCTCTGGCTGCTTATGATTGCCAACACACACACAATGCAAAACAAAACCATTTGAAAATATTTTGGGTCAATTTTCTCCACTGATCAACATTTTCTACAACTTTAGAAAATTTCTTTCCTGGACTTCATTACAGACTTCCCCCCCCCCCCCAAATAGAAGAAGAATAGAGAATTAATGAAAAAATTCAATGACAAGAAATAAATGTTCAATAAAACTAAATATTTCGTTAAAACACAAACACATACCAATGATCATCAGCAAAGGAGTATTTCCCAAACCAGTAATCTGCTGGTAACATTAAAACATCCATTTTGATTAATTAACAAAGATACCACTGTTCTCATTCTTCAATTAATCACAATATAATATATAGATGAAAAGCTCACACACATACTTAACTTCTAACGAATTAACTCCTTCTGAAATATTTTGAGATTTTAATGGATAAAAGATGCTTAAAAACAACACAATGGTATTCTCCCAAGTATATAGCAAGAACTTATAATCATTATAAATTAATAAAGTACACTATACCACTCATCTGTTAGAAGCTGAGAACCAGATAATCTTAGAGAAGGAGAATAAATGTTACATGGTCTGGTAGCTCCAGCATCACTCACTGTCACCAATCCTCCAGCAATAACCTCCGTATTATACTCATTATAACAATCTAACAATCTCCAAAAACTTTCACCAAATCAGCTTAACAATACTTGCTAGATATTCTCCCATTAAACCAGCTCATTGATTTCAACAAGCTTTTACAGCAGCAGCAGTACTCTGCCTCAAGGTAAGTGACTAGCAGGGAGTATAAAACATGAAATAATTGACTTTCTCTGATACACTTGATTGACACATGTGTCCTAGCTAGCTACATGCTCTCAGTGTCTTCAAGACTGTTGGAAACAAGCAGCTAGTTACTGTAAAAGTAGATTAAGATTGATAAATCTCCTGCAGTGTGCTCTTACTGAGACTTGTATGATAAATCTCCTCCAGTGTGTTCTTACTGAGACTTGTATGATAAATCTCCTCCAGTGAGCTCTTACTGAGACTTGTATGATAAATCTCCTCCAGTGTGCTCTTACTGAGATTTGTATGATAAATCTCCTCCAGTGTGCTCTTACTGAGACTTGTATGATAAATCTCCTCCAGTGTGCTCTTACTGAGATTTGTATGATAAATCTCCTCCAGTGTGTTCTTACTGAGACTTGTATGATAAATCTCCTCCAGTGTGCTCTTACTGAGACTTGTATGATAAATCTCCTCCAGTGTGCTCTTACTGAGACTTGTATGATAAATCTCCTCCAGTGAGCTCTTACTGAGACTTGAATGATAAATCTCCTCCAGTGTGCTCTTACTGAGACTTGTATGATAAATCTCCTCCAGTGTGCTCTTACTGAGATTAAATCTCCTCCAGTGTGCTCTTACTGAGACTTGTATGATAAATCTCCTCCAGTGAGCTCTTACTGAGACTTGTATGATAAATCTCCTCCAGTGAGCTCTTACTGAGACTTGTATGATAAATCTCCTCCAGTGTGCTCTTACTGAGACTTGTATGATAAATCTCCTCCAGTGTGCTCTTACTGAGACTTGTATGATAAATCTCCTCCAGTGAGCTCTTACTGAGACTTGTATGATAATCTAAGTAACTGACAACGTCTCAATGTATATAGAGGATCTATCACTCGTTGTCAATTGATATATTTATATTCAACTAGTTTTCAACGAGTTATATAAATATATCAATAGACAACGAGTGATAGATTCTTTATATCATATGACAATAAAAGCGCAAAATACGCATCAAACTATTGGAAAATATGCCAATGTAGTATAACCTTATACCACACATGTTACTTATAATCTGTATAAGATTATACGTACTCGCTATAATAACCCGGATACAAGGAAATTCATGTGATATACTTTGAAACGTTTAGTCTCTAATACCTTATCATAATCTTTCGTGTTTTCATAGCAGCATCAAACACTTAACGACAAAAACATGAAGAATATGATCTCAAAATATATACACTAATGAACGTCTATTAACATCATTAAAATGATGTAAAAAATTCTACATAATCTGGTACAAACAGATTTTTATACACATAATGAATGAACGGTTCACATAAAACCTCATTTACTTGGATAAAACAGATACAAGAGTAGGAGAAAACAGAAGTAGAAGGCATGAAGCCTGCACAGACAACATACACTTCATGAATACCAGGTGCTTGTATAATTGTCTTGTCGAAATAGTTCATGAATTACATGCTACACTAATGTTTGTTAACCCAGAGAACATTATTCATCATTCAATCCATCTTGAAATTAAAATTCTATTATTCAAACCCATAATTCGGTAAAATATGAAATTCAATAACTTTGTCTGTTACAGTATATAGAGAATAATAGGTAAGTGCCGTGGATGAGTAAGTTTATCTGGCAAGGCGGAGGAATATATCGAGTGAGCCGTAGGCGAATCCGATAATTTCCGCAGCCAAGCCAGATAAACTTTTACTCACTCCACGGCACTAACCTATTTTTCTATTTATCCGGTCACTACATCTGCTTTAAAAAGGGAATAAAAGTCGGGACTATTTATTTGCCTTTTCATTATTTGTGCGTAACGTCACGTTCGTTCACTGACGTCACGACAAAACAACAAAGTCGGACATCTTGATAACGTCATGTACACACAGGTAAGTCATAGAACAATAAGTGATCGACCCAAGCTCATTTAAATAGGAAAACCTCATCCTCGGGTACAGCGTTTCAGCCGGCGACTCCGCTTTTAGAAGAAGTCCGTCAGATCACGTGATGAGGTGACGGTTTATTGCAAGTTACATGACCACTTGACGGTTTATTGAAAATGATAAACTGCACCCTGTTAT
This sequence comes from Spisula subtruncata, assembly GCA_963678985.1. NCBI lineage: Eukaryota > Metazoa > Mollusca > Bivalvia > Venerida > Mactridae > Spisula > Spisula subtruncata. The sequence goes on from OY787661.1 coordinate 27,612,125, forward strand.
CGGGCCAATTTTGCCGGAAGTGATTGGATAATATATAGTATTTACCTAGTTAATGCCATGTTCATAATCTCTACAGTAAATTCCTCCCTTCATTTCATTCTTAACTATTTCTTCTCCATAAACTGATTTTCTAATTTTAGTAATTTTGATTGACCTTGACTCGTTTATCCCTAAATACAATCAGGACAGTAATTTTGACTGACCTTGACCCTGTTTATCCCTAAATACAAACAGGAAAGTAATTTTGACTGACCTTGACCCCGTTGATCCCTAAATAAAATCAGGACAGACATAATACATATTTAACTCGCTGCATTATCAACTATAATCCAGTAAGTCTTGATGCAATTCAGAAATCTAATCAAGTTAAGAATGCTTTCCATTATAAACCAAACTAAAATTCAATTAAATACACATATAAATAACATGATGTGTCGATATTAATAACGTTTTGCAATATATTTTAATACGACACACATGGTATCGGAATTAAAGAAACATTCATAATAGTGGTTGCAGATGTAAATGAGCTATAATGAACAGCAAGTGTCTGGTGAAGCTGAATTTATTGCACAAGTATAACACTGAAGCAAACTGCCAATATCTTGTGGAATAATTACACTAAAACATATTGAACCGAAACAAAATTCTCAAATTGCATATTATAAAATTTCTTGCTCAGTTTGCAGCAAAAAGCAATCAATGTCATTGTGTGTTGTACAAAAACAGACTGCGATTGATATCATATACAAGCCTAAACATAGAATAAGACATGCTTGTAAAACACCATCTAGTGGAACCCCAATGCCTGTTGCTGTGACCTTTGGCTGACTGATATAAGGGTTCTATATGTCTAGACTATACTGGACGCTTCAGGTAGAGAGTTACATAAATTACAGGTATTTTAATAATGCGAATAAAATTTGAATGTTATGGTGCACTTCCCCAAAACAGTTTTCATAGAAACCTGAGACCAGCAAACCAGAATTGTTACAACAAACATCTAAGGAAAATAAACATTAACATGTCTTAGTACATAAATCTGAACAGAATAAATCATTTTCATCACCACTGGGAACAATAGCTGTCACCAAGCTAGACATAGACTAACACTGCCAGCAAACAACTGCCAAAAGTATTAAATACACCAATCGAAATAATGCTTGTCAGTCCTGAATGTTTCAGGAAAACACATGAAATGCTATGATAGAGGGAAGTGCTGTTGCACAGTATGGATGTATTATATTGGAATGCTGCAGTAGTAAATAAAGCTGTAGAAACAATTAAACACATCATATCATGTTACTAACTGTCTAACATACTAAATGAAGAGAATGAAACATCACTACAAATATATCTAGATATAGAGGATATTTGTATTTTTCCGTGTATGATCGGCTGATAATTCACCAAGTGAGCAGCTGATGTAATATTTTCACGAGTGGGGTAGCCACGAGTGAAAATATAAGTCAGCTGCTCACGAGGTGAATTATCAAACAATCATACACGGTAAAATACTAATATTCTATTTATTTCATGCTTCAAATACCTTATTATGGAAATACTCCACTATATACCTGAAATGTTTTGCGTGACGTCGTTTTCCCGCCATGCACGCGTCGAGTTGCAAGCAAATAGTTCTTCTGCATTTGCTTCAATTTCGTCCATTTGTTTTACATTTATGTACATATAACGTTCTATTATTTGTTAAAGATTAAGAGAGCAAGTGAAAATGCTTATTATTTTATTTTTGGCGGCTGGGCGGTTTGTTTAAACAAGAGGGCCATGATGGCCCAGTATCGCTCACCTGATTATAAACCCTGCACAATTTTCACACAAAGGAATAATTTGAACATCTTGGTAGAAAACCACAAGATACCCTTCTGTAAATCTGCCATGGAATTCCATGGGAAAAAGAGCGGAAATCGACGGAGTATTGGAACAAGGGATTTTGTGGAAATTGACGTAAAACAACGGAAAAATGGGAAAATGAGGGATTTATATCAGATATTTCCGCTCTTTTACGTAAATTTACACCAAATGCCATTGATGATGGTAAACCACGGAATTTGATGGGAAACGACGGAGTATTGGAACGATATTCCGCTCTTTTACGTGGATTTACACCAAATGCCATGATGATGGTAAACCACGGAATTTGATGGGAAACGACGGAGTATTGGAGCGATATTCCGCTCTTTTACGTGGATTTACACCAAATGCCATTGATGATGGTAAACCACGGAATTTGATGGGAAACGACGGAGTATTGGAACGATATTCCGCTCTTTTACGTGGATTTACACCAAATGCCATGATGATGGTAAACCACGGAATTTGATGGGAAACGACAGAGTATTGGAACGATATTCCGCTCTTTTACGTGGATTTACGCCAAATGCCATGATGATGGTAAACCATGGAATTTGATGGTAAACCACGGAATTTGATGGGAAACGACAGACTATTGGAACGATTCCAGCAAATATTCAAGATTCACACTGCACGCTTGAGTCACCTTAAACCTATATAGAAAGAATTTAAAAAACAATTACATATGGTCAATATTTTACTTATGTCATTTGAATCAAAATAAAATGTTTTCCAAAGCAAGACAAGGCTATTAGTTATGTCCCATTCATTGAAAATAAAATAAACAACTGCTTCAATGTTTTGTTGCGTTCTCAAAGTTTTGTATAGGATCTTATCAAAAATTCTCTGGCACATATTCTTCATGTTCTGTATCCATGTCATTTTTCTGTTTGTCATTTTGAATTGTCCTCTCAATTGTCTAGCATCATGACTGAAAATCAAATTGAACAGTAACATATACAATGTATCTTAATTAGAACCAAACTGAAAGGCGTTTAAAAGAATGCTCATTTTAATGTTTATGTTATTTTTTATCAATGCACAAGATATATTTTATTAGAGGATTTGATTGTGTTATTAAACAATAGAAGTTAGGTGTAATATGATATCATGAAACTCAGTGTTTATTTGACCAACTCCTCTTAAACTCAATATATTTTACCTTTTAAGGAACAGTATAAATCTCTGCAATGTCTACAGTAACTTTGGTTAGTTTTGGCTGCAATACTGAAGAAGCCACACTTTTGTCAGTGGTACCATCTGAGTTTTGACCTGAAATGTATTATAGAAAATAAACTATAAATTATAAATATTGCACATTTTTCAACCTGGCACATTGGTTTCATTTCTTCATACTGTTGTACTAATGCAAATTGTTTCATTCTGAAGGTGCAATGCTGTATTTACTAAAAAAATGTACTTTGCAACAATATTAAAGGACACTGTGATCAATTACGCCAGCATAATTTTTCCAATATGGTAAATTGCTGATAATTAAACCACTTTGATAATGGATGCATGCAAACTGAAGTAACATGTGGCTTTCATTTCCCTTTGTCTTAGTGCATGGTTGATTAAGCTTTAGGTTTGTTATTAAATAATATAAGAAGGCAACACATACAAATATAATATCAATGTCTGAATTAATATTAAATATCAATACATCTTACCTGGTGTTTAATTTGGCTGCAATGCCCTTCATTCTGTTCTCCGGGTTTTCAATCACCGATTGGAATAAACTATGGAATGTCTCCCAAAATGTTGTTAAGTCTATTATTAACTGATATAATTTAGCATCCTGATACAAATATTGTTCCTGTGATCAAGAATGTTAATTTATAAAGCACTGTACACACATATTTGTTTTAGTTTGTTAACCATCACACTATAGCCTCCAAACATTCAAATCTGGTAACATGTATATGGACCAGTCTCCAGCCAATGGCTAATCAGATTCAGTTACAGCTGTGAGGCACACTTGGGGGTGAAATGGTCAGTTGGTAATTGTATACATACCAGCACATGTATTATTCTGCCTATTGGTGCCCCTGTAGTCATGTTACAATACTACAGAAATTGGCTTATCAGCAGATCTAATTTTAGAACATTCTCACATTGACCAGCAGGGTGTTATAATCTATAAAGGTTACTATGATAACAATCCTAGGTCAGAATAGAATCAGTGGCTCCATAGAATGTGATTGAAAAAAATCAGTTTTATGAAATAGGTATTAAAACAATTATCAGCAATTCTGAACTGGGCATTTCAGTGTATCTTTTTCTTTATGACCAGTACATAATTCTTTTTAAATTAGCATAATTAATGCTGTTTCATACTTCATGATCCTTTTAATCTAATTTCTAAAGAAATTCAATTTACTAATGATTTAACTATTGTATTAATAAGCACTATTTATCAATTATAAAAAATGTATAAATTACAGAATTTTTATATAAATGCCTTATTTAGTCTGAAAATCATTAAATCAAATTAATATAATTTTCAGATTCTTCATTTTAAGTTCTTTGTTTTGAATCCCATTGTGCAGGGGAAAACAGTTTAGATTATGGCTTTATGATTTTTTAAAACATTTTTCATGTTTCTGGACTTAGAATTTTTCACTCCCAACACTGCATAAGAACTTCTAGTACAAGTCTGATAAAAATGTTTAAGTGTTTTCCATCGATTTCCGCTCCTGAAAAATGACTAAGTTCAACTTTCCGTCATTTTCCATGGATTTTGATGGTATTTGAGGGTAGAAATAAGGGAAAAGAGCGTAAAAATAATTTTCCACTCTTTTCCACTGTGTTTTACATCAATTTCCATGGATTTCCACGGATATCCATGTAAAATGAGGGTAATTCATGTAATTTGATGGCAGATCTACAGAAGGGTGATGCTACATACCAATTATCAAAACTCTAGGCAGTGTAGTTTTAGGCAAGAAGATATTAATATGTTTTCCCTATATAAGTCTATGTAAAACAGTGACCCCCAAGTGGGGCCAATTTTGACCCCAGGGGCATAATTTGAAAAATCTTGGTAGAGGACCACAGTACATACATACATCCATTATATAGTCAGGGGATCTACTGAGGAATAATGTCCAATCCTGAAAATGAGTGGCAAGTCTGTTTCGGGTGTCATTAGCACACATTCCTACACCTAAACCAGCTTTCAAACATTGGATGATTGTTGAAATTAAGATAGTATGACCATAACTTTGTCATTTCTTTGAACGATTTCATCAAATAACGTTTAGTTTGTGCAGAAGAGTCTGTAGAATACATGTTTACAGATTATCAAAATTGCTGATTGAGGTTTAAAAATTTTGTCTCGATGTGGCAGTTATATACAGGTGGTAACTTAGTCTGGCCACCAACTAGGTAATATGTTTTATCTATCAATTATCATAAAAAAATTCAATAGCTACAATTTAATCTGGACTTGATTCCTATGTTTGAGGGTGCAAAGGGAAATAATTTCATGAGAAAAGAGTAGATTGGGGAGTTGTCTATTTTGACATAGGGTACATAAGACAGACTAATGGTGACTTACACAAGTTCAACTGTAGAATGACGGAACAAACTGACTTACTCATTGCAATGGAGTCCAATAACATGAAGACAAACAAACAAAAAACGGAAGCAATTATACAAACAGACAGACAAGTTTCCAGCAGCAAACAGAGATAATGTAGAAACAGGACAGACATAGACCATCTGTTGAATGAAAACCTTAAGCTAATCCTTCAAGTACAAATAAACATATATCACAATGCATTCACTATTAGAAACTTGTTTTCACTGAAATTTCGGAGCAGCATAACAAAATAAACATGATTTCTTAGTAAATGATTGGTTGTCATTAAATTCCACAAACATCATTGTACAGGATAGTTACATCAGCAAGATGCTATACAGATAAGGAATCAAAATGCTCCACATTGTTAGACTGTCCAGATCAATATACTGACCTAATATTTCAAAGGCTGGAATATAAATTTATGAGGAATCACTGACAATCAAAGATTCAAATTAAGACCAGTTCTGAATATAGAACCAGTACATGGAGTACATTTGTGCAGACATAATTCTGGTGCTGTGTAACTCTTTCCAGACATTTTTATGAGACTCAATACATATAAACACAAGTCATAAAACTGCCAATTGACTAGATTACATATTTTCCCTAGATATCCATTACAGTGATGACAGAGCTGTGTCACATACAGATGAATTCAAGTTATTTTCAATTTAAGTAACAGGCGATGTCATTTACCAAATTAGGTCAAATTTTCTTCAACAGAGATGAAATGATGTGAGAGACAGAAATTGCTGGATAAGGATGACATTTTCCAGATTTCTTACTAATGAAGTAATATAACAGTATAAATATTTGGGCGGTATAATCCGGAGTTGGTATTCTTATCACAGAATGCTTCATTAGTAATTTGTCTCTCAGTCTAAAACAATTCTTCAATTAATCAAACTATAACCCACACATGATCAGAGAATACTATCAGTTTATTCCTTTACTCAACATATTATACCATACGCTACACAGAGCAAGACAAGAGCTGTCATTGGACAGCGCGCTCCACTATTCTCAGTCACATCCTTTGATAGTGTAAAATTTATTTCTTTATAGTGTAAAATTCATTTCTAATTTCTAAGTCAAAAGAGGCATAATTTGGTCCAAATGCTTGATAGGATTACCTCCTCTCGGGTAATGGTTAATTGGTCATGATGGTGAACAAGTGTGCCAAGTTTCAAACCAATATGTCAATGGACTTTTCAATAACAAGATGACCACTGGCCCTTGCAGTTTAGGCAGAATCAGTAATTTTAAGTCATATGACCAAAATATTTTACAGATACAAACACCATGACAGCATTTCATAACGATTAAGTGAAAACTGTGACTATTTTAGTGTCAACAAGGTTTGTCTTCAACATGACCTGGTGACCAAGTTTCAATCCCAGATGAACAAATTTTAAACCTGAGTACTTAGTGCTCAGGTGAGCTAAAATTGATGGAATATTTAGACGATTTGCCACTAGAATGTAAAAAAACCTGTATATTAACCCAGTATAGAATCCATTAAAAACACATAAATGATATTACAAGACACTTATTGCTACATTAACTAGAGTGCAAGCATACTATCACTTCACATATCTTCACTGCAACAGCTAACCAATATCTTGAATTCATTACAGAAAGTTGGTTCACAGTGATACATAAAATCATTTCCATAATTGAAATCTAGGAGGTCTAAAACAACAGAAATTGAAATAAATTAGAATGTATAACTAATAATGTGTCAATCATATATTGCTGATATGACACAATAATGTATTTATAGTATGCCAGTCCTGATGAAGTACTTGTTTAATAATTGAGAACAATCAGCGCCGTAACTACACTGAGGCCAGGCGAGGCAGATGCCTCGCCTAAAATTTGCGGACCAAACATTTTTTTTGTTATTAATATATACATGTAATAAAATATCCCTGAATATATTTAAAATAAAATGTCTCAAATTGTCGAATGTAATAAACAATGAGGCAATTTATTCTGAGGCACTACGGTTATCTATATATAATATGCAGCGCCGTAACTGCAGTGCAGCTGTCTCGGCTAAAATTTGCACACCTAACCTTTTGGTGGAAAATTTGTCTTCAACTTAAATGTAAAATAAAATGTCTGAATAACAAAAAATATTTCAAGCTGTCGCAAGTAATAAACAAAGAGTGCAACTTGAGGCACTAAATTTGCACCTTAATGGTAGTATACCTTGAGCAACTTGAGGCACTAGATTTGCACCTTAATGGTAGAATACATAGTGCAAATTGCAGCACTAGATTTGCACCTTAATGGTAGTATACATAGTGCAACTTGATGCACTAGATTTGCACCTTAATGGTAGTTTACATAGTGCAACTTGAGGCACTAGATTTGCACCTTTATGGTAGTATACCGGACAGTTTCCCTTTATTAAATATATTAAGAAAGTGGCACCGGCACACCCTACCCTTAATATCGCCAAATTCAGGTCAATGTTCTGTGAGTTAAAATGGTTAATATGCCAATTTTCGCTCGCTACGCTCACATGGTACTGTTTACAATCAATTTAATGATGAGGTTGGCCAAACACTTAAGAGTATAAGCATGTGCATATAAGTATTTTCTTCTTTGAGCTCGTTTGCTATGAATTTCTTGATGTTCCGTTTCAATACCAAAACAAGGGATCAACGAATGTAGCAGATAAATTTGTTGTTTTAAATGTCCCGTGGAGCATGACATTGAACCCTTAATTTACTTGCATTCAAATCGTTCAAGCTTCCCCTTAACACAAATATGCAGTCTATGAGTTCGTAGGATATGCTGATGAAAGGTGTCTCGAATAGAAAAACGATACTGTCGCCAATGGTTCTCTTCAGAAAATAATGCTTTTTCGATCTGGCTTCGCCTTCACAACAGCTGTATCAGTGAATATTATCAATTAGAAAAATAGTTTCTATAAGCTACATAGATAAATCTATAAGTCAATACTATCAAATAAAGAATATGTTTTGGCATGGTGTTCAAATAATATAAATAATGTTTGTCTAGCTCGCTTCGCTATTCTACTTTTCTGATTATGTCAATGTTGAAAGTGTATTCGGTGGTTTAATAGCGTGCTTTCAGAAACGCTTCGCTCGCCAAATACCTTATACCCATTACTAATATCATGTAGCCAACGAATTTCGTGAAGGGGGGGGGGGGGGGGGGCTCGTACAAATAGTTTTTTCTGGCTCGCTTCGTTTGCCGAATGATTTATCCTGTTTCAATATCATGTAGATAACAAAATATGTGGGCTGATACAAATAGTGCATTTTTTGTGGCTCGCCTCGCTCGCCAAATATTTTATGAGCATTAATTAATAATATCATGTAGAAAAAACATCTGTGTGGGCTCGGCCAAATAGTGCATATTTGCAATAAATTATGCGATTATTAATATCATGTAGAGAAGAAATTTGTGTCAGCTTCCACAAAAAGTCCCTTTTTCTGGCTCGCTTCGCTCGCAAAATACATTGTAAATATTCAAAATATATGGACGTCTCCTCCTGTAAATACCCCGTCACCCAATCAAGACCCGATTTCGCACCCCTTTGGAAAATCCCTAGTTACGGTCCTGTCCAGCCCCAAGACTGCCTCGGCTAAAATTCGTGTCTGGGTACGGCACTGACAATCACAAATTTAAAGTTGAACAACCAGTATCACTGCGACATAACAACGTACACCGGATATTGCTTGTAAAGTGAGTAATATTATCAATTTTAAGGACATGAAATGGAGACCAGTGTGAGTTTAGAGACAAAATTTTCCAAATTACTGACTTCTTATGCATATCCCAATTGAGTTTTAACTTCTTCGGGCATTTTGGTAACTTTATAGCACACTATCATATATCAGATATTCACAGAAAGGTTAAAATGAACCAGTATTACGCTGTTACTCACTCGCAAATATTGACAGCAGTACTTTACAAGCTTCTGGAACGGCTGTTTTACCAAATTGTAGATTTTTTGAACTGGCCATTTTGTTTATATTGAACCCCAAAATGCTGTGACCAAATTTCATAAATATTGTTCGAAAAACAACTAAGATACACCCCAAAACAGATACGCATGCGTGTACAGAGTATTGCTGTTTAGTGTACAGAGTAATGCACATAAGCTCAACGTTAGTGTACTGAGAGTATGGCTTAATAAAATGAGTAAATAAAGTATGTAAATGGACAGTTTTATCCAATTATTACGTCTGCTCACCAATAAGGTCATGTCTTATGGGTTATATACTTAGCAACTTTTCTAAGTCCACACTTATATTTTTGAAGATAACTTTGTCAAACGTGTATGTAGCCCAATGAAATTTGGCTAGAACTTTCTTGGGTTATAGGTTTGCAGAATTGTAAAACAAAAAATTGAGTTTGATTGAAATTCATTGAGTGGACACACGCATAACATAAGACCGCAAGAAAGTAAAAGTCGCAAATACATATTTTGATATCTTGGATGACCACCATTTAGTCTTATGTTTTTATTGACTGTCAAAGACGCGAATGGGATGCATTGTTGAATGAAGATACTCATTAAATTTGACCATCTGAACAAAAATTGTCATGTGTCTTCGACGCAGATCGAAATAACATCATGACGTCACAATAAAAATGCTAAATGCTCTTGCAATCAATATAACACAAGCAAACAATACGATTACCTTGAATTAAACACTCAAATAGGCATGTACTATACGTTAAAAAGATATCAGACGTGGATGTTATGGTAATAAGTCATGATTATCGACACTAAATGCTGCTCTGTACCGTACTGTCGTCACTTCATATTTTTTTGACATCATTCAACGCATAACTGTGGTATTTAAATAATTTTATAAACTGTTTTTCATACGAGGTGAGTCATTGGTCAGACAATGAAGGTATTAGGAATAAACTCAAGGTATATGTTAACGCGTGGCGTCAAAAAAGCTCGAAACGCACGTCAATCTTGTGACGAACAAACCATGTGATGTACAACCAGTTTGATACGGGAATTATTATGACTTTGTTGTACAAACTTCACGTGCGGAATTTTGTCTCTTCATTGTATATAATAAATAAACAAGAGTGCCAAAATGTCACAAAATACGCCCGTCTTGGGTGTGCTAGTGACAAAAAATATTGATTATGAAATAAAAGCCCATATTAAGTCAAAACCTTTTTTTAGTAAAAGAAGGAACATAGCCCAAGAAGGCCTGAACCGATTTAGCCTAAAAACAAACTTGGCCAAGATATTATGCCAATAAGCGTTGTCACCAAGTTTGAAGACGATCGGATAAAAACTGTCTGAGTTAGAGTACAGACAAGGCCAATTTAACATTTTTTTGGTAAATGAAGGACCATAACCCAAGAAGGCCTAAACCGATTTGGCCTATAATCGAACTTAGCCTAGATATTACACCCATAAGCATTGTCAGCAAGTTTGAAGACGATCGGACAAAAACTGTTTGAGTAAGAGTACAGACAAGGCCAATTTCACATTTTTTTGGTAAAAGAAGGACCAATACCCAAAAAGGCCTGAACCGATTTGGCCTATAATCGAACTTGGCCTAGATATTATGTCAATAAGCATTGTCAGCAAGTTTGAAGACGATCGGACAAAAACTATTTGAGTAAGAGTACAGACAAGGCCAATTTCACATTTTTTTGGTAAAAGAAGGACCATAACCCAAGAAGGCCTGAACCGATTTGGCCTATAATCGAACTTGGCCTAGATAATATGTCAATAAGCATTGCCAGCAAGTTTGAAGACGATCGGACAAAAACTATTTGAGTAAGAGTACAGACAAGGCCAATTTCACATTTTTTTGGTAAAAGAAGGACCATAACCCAAGAAGGCCTGAACCGATTTGGCCTATAATCGAACTTGGCCTAGATATTATGCCAATAAGCATTGTCAGCAAGTTTGAAGACGATCGGACAAAAACTATTTGAGCAAGAGTACAGACAAGGCCAATTTCACATTTTTTTGGTAAAAGAAGGACCATAACCCAAGAAGGCCTGAACCGGTTTGGCCTATAATCGAACTTGGCCTAGATATTATGTCAATAAGCATTGTCAGCAAGTTTGAAGACGATCGGACAAAAACTATTTGAGTAAGAGTACAGACAAGGCCAATTTCACATTTTTTTGGTAAAAGAAGGACCATAACCCAAGAAGGCCTGAACCGATTTGGCCTATAATCGAACTTGGCCTAGATATTATGCCAATAAGCATTGTCAGCAAGTTTGAAGATGATCGGACAAAAACTGTTTGAGTAAGAGTACAGACAAATTTCTGGCCGCCGCCGCCCGCCCGCCCGCCCGCACGCCCGCCCGCCAAGGGTGTTCACATAATACGTCCCGTTTTTCAACGGGCGTATAAAAAGATATGGATAAATAAAAATGAGGACTTAGAAAAGTTGTTAAGTATACGATATAATAAGAATATTCTTAAATGATTATGTTAAAATACTTAAACTGTCAGGCAGATGAATGCGATTAACAATATAGAATGCTAAATTGTATGCATAAAGTGTTTTTGTGAGTAGTAGAAATGTGATATTTAGCTTGGATATATGCAATTCTTTGAGAGTCATGCTTATGGTCAAATGGCAAATAAGGGCATTCATATTTACACATCAAGGTTTATTTTATAATCTCTCAACTATTTCAGATGCTGCAATGAGGTTCCTTTGCTATGACTAACATTCAACGTTGCTAATTCAAAGTATTGGTCATCATAGTAGTTTTGTGTTTGTCTATTGCCATTGCTCAGCTATGACCCTTTACTGTATGTGAAATACACAGTTACTAATAGAAGTTTCCCATAAAATTCAGGGAGGATTTGAAGCTAGGATTAGCTTGTTACATTAATTGCTTCATGTAGTCAATACAATCCAATCTAAATATTAGGTACACATCTATATAGTATAAGTAATTTTTACAAAATAACGCTGATTATACCTTGCATTAATTCAATTTGAGTGACAAATAGTGGACCTTATTGAAAATTGATATTAACTGTCAAATATGTAATCCACAATAAATAAAGTCGTTATTATTATAATTATTATTACTACAAGTAAAAGCAATACTCCGTACACGATATAGCAAGAGAGCAACTATATAGCAATACCCTGTACACTAACACCTGCATTTATACTCGCAATGCACCGTCACTTTCGATTAGCTTTGGATACTACCCTTCTGTAGATCTGCCATCAAATTACATGAATTACCCTCATTTTACATGGATATCCGTGGAAATCCATGGAAATTGATGTAAAACACAGTGGAAAAGAGTGGAAAATTATTTTTACGCTCTTTTCCCTTATTTCTACCCTCAAATACCATCAAAATCCATGGAAAATGACGGAAAGTTGAACTTAGTCATTTTTCAGGAGCGGAAATCGATGGAAAACACTTAAACATTTTTATCAGACTTGTACTAGAAGTTCTTATGCAGTGTTGGGAGTGAAAAATTCTAAGTCCAGAAACATGAAAAATGTTTTAAAAAATCATAAAGCCATAATCTAAACTGTTTTCCCCTGCACAATGGGATTCAAAACAAAGAACTTAAAATGAAGAATCTGAAAATTATATTAATTTGATTTAATGATTTTCAGACTAAATAAGGCATTTATATAAAAATTCTGTAATTTATACATTTTTTATAATTGATAAATAGTGCTTATTAATACAATAGTTAAATCATTAGTAAATTGAATTTCTTTAGAAATTAGATTAAAAGGATCATGAAGTATGAAACAGCATTAATTATGCTAATTTAAAAAGAATTATGTACTGGTCATAAAGAAAAAGATACACTGAAATGCCCAGTTCAGAATTGCTGATAATTGTTTTAATACCTATTTCATAAAACTGATTTTTTTCAATCACATTCTATGGAGCCACTGATTCTATTCTGACCTAGGATTGTTATCATAGTAACCTTTATAGATTATAACACCCTGCTGGTCAATGTGAGAATGTTCTAAAATTAGATCTGCTGATAAGCCAATTTCTGTAGTATTGTAACATGACTACAGGGGCACCAATAGGCAGAATAATACATGTGCTGGTATGTATACAATTACCAACTGACCATTTCACCCCCAAGTGTGCCTCACAGCTGTAACTGAATCTGATTAGCCATTGGCTGGAGACTGGTCCATATACATGTTACCAGATTTGAATGTTTGGAGGCTATAGTGTGATGGTTAACAAACTAAAACAAATATGTGTGTACAGTGCTTTATAAATTAACATTCTTGATCACAGGAACAATATTTGTATCAGGATGCTAAATTATATCAGTTAATAATAGACTTAACAACATTTTGGGAGACATTCCATAGTTTATTCCAATCGGTGATTGAAAACCCGGAGAACAGAATGAAGGGCATTGCAGCCAAATTAAACACCAGGTAAGATGTATTGATATTTAATATTAATTCAGACATTGATATTATATTTGTATGTGTTGCCTTCTTATATTATTTAATAACAAACCTAAAGCTTAATCAACCATGCACTAAGACAAAGGGAAATGAAAGCCACATGTTACTTCAGTTTGCATGCATCCATTATCAAAGTGGTTTAATTATCAGCAATTTACCATATTGGAAAAATTATGCTGGCGTAATTGATCACAGTGTCCTTTAATATTGTTGCAAAGTACATTTTTTTAGTAAATACAGCATTGCACCTTCAGAATGAAACAATTTGCATTAGTACAACAGTATGAAGAAATGAAACCAATGTGCCAGGTTGAAAAATGTGCAATATTTATAATTTATAGTTTATTTTCTATAATACATTTCAGGTCAAAACTCAGATGGTACCACTGACAAAAGTGTGGCTTCTTCAGTATTGCAGCCAAAACTAACCAAAGTTACTGTAGACATTGCAGAGATTTATACTGTTCCTTAAAAGGTAAAATATATTGAGTTTAAGAGGAGTTGGTCAAATAAACACTGAGTTTCATGATATCATATTACACCTAACTTCTATTGTTTAATAACACAATCAAATCCTCTAATAAAATATATCTTGTGCATTGATAAAAAATAACATAAACATTAAAATGAGCATTCTTTTAAACGCCTTTCAGTTTGGTTCTAATTAAGATACATTGTATATGTTACTGTTCAATTTGATTTTCAGTCATGATGCTAGACAATTGAGAGGACAATTCAAAATGACAAACAGAAAAATGACATGGATACAGAACATGAAGAATATGTGCCAGAGAATTTTTGATAAGATCCTATACAAAACTTTGAGAACGCAACAAAACATTGAAGCAGTTGTTTATTTTATTTTCAATGAATGGGACATAACTAATAGCCTTGTCTTGCTTTGGAAAACATTTTATTTTGATTCAAATGACATAAGTAAAATATTGACCATATGTAATTGTTTTTTAAATTCTTTCTATATAGGTTTAAGGTGACTCAAGCGTGCAGTGTGAATCTTGAATATTTGCTGGAATCGTTCCAATAGTCTGTCGTTTCCCATCAAATTCCGTGGTTTACCATCAAATTCCATGGTTTACCATCATCATGGCATTTGGCGTAAATCCACGTAAAAGAGCGGAATATCGTTCCAATACTCTGTCGTTTCCCATCAAATTCCGTGGTTTACCATCATCATGGCATTTGGTGTAAATCCACGTAAAAGAGCGGAATATCGTTCCAATACTCCGTCGTTTCCCATCAAATTCCGTGGTTTACCATCATCAATGGCATTTGGTGTAAATCCACGTAAAAGAGCGGAATATCGCTCCAATACTCCGTCGTTTCCCATCAAATTCCGTGGTTTACCATCATCATGGCATTTGGTGTAAATCCACGTAAAAGAGCGGAATATCGTTCCAATACTCCGTCGTTTCCCATCAAATTCCGTGGTTTACCATCATCAATGGCATTTGGTGTAAATTTACGTAAAAGAGCGGAAATATCTGATATAAATCCCTCATTTTCCCATTTTTCCGTTGTTTTACGTCAATTTCCACAAAATCCCTTGTTCCAATACTCCGTCGATTTCCGCTCTTTTTCCCATGGAATTCCATGGCAGATTTACAGAAGGGTACATTTGCAATATAATCTTTGTAATAACAAGAATCACAATTCGCTCGATTCAAGTTAAGTATTTTAACGAAAAATATAAACAAAAACATCTAGTTTCGACAGATCGAGCTTACTTTCTGCGTGAGTAACGATACGAGTTTAGTCTTTTAATCACCCTTTTAAGATATTTCTGGCAATTTACCGGTTGCACAGGCTAGGAAAATTTATGGAGGAGATAGTTCTGTATAAAATGTACATTAAACACACTCAGAAAATCTAAAAATCATCTCTGAACTTACCCTGGTCAACACTAGAATGTCGCGAAAATTGATAATATTACTCATCTTGCTAGCAATATCCGGTGTACGTTATACCGCAGTGAGTATGCTGATAAAAATATAAAAAAATAAAAATCATTTTATGAATACCCCAGTCCCATCCTATACATTAGTGCAGACCTGTGTATACTGATACATTCAGAGGTCTACCATATGAGCAGCATTTTCACTAGGATTTCATGTAGGAGGCTTTTTGTAGATTTGAGGAGGCCAAGGTACCTGAGCACTAAATGTGGTAGGCAGCTGGGGGGTGGGGGTAAATGACAACCCTGCATGAGAAAGTTAGTAGCCCTGCAGAACACCAACAACTTCAACTTCTGTTCATAATATGAATTAGAGATGTCAGGAGATGTGTTCTCTAAAATATCAGTGTCTGCAATTAATCAACAAATGAATTCTACCGATTATATAATTTACTTTCTTTCTTCTAAAACATCTGAAATCAATGTAATCCTGTGTACACAGAAAGCAGACAATTCATACACAATGTTTATTATGTAATGACACACCTTTATACACTAGGTCATACTGATCCACCTAACAAATGTGAACAAAATCATTCAAGAAAGTGTGTCTCAGCTCTGAGCCCTTCAACATCACCAACACATAAAAATTATTTATAAAGACCCAATAACATATTTGGAAGCCAATTTCAGCTCATGTCTACTTAGACTCATATGTAACCTCTCGATGCCTACCAGCATCAACAACAGCCCCCTCTTACATAACACCATAACTCTTTCTTCAGATTGAATTCACTTACTATGAAACCCCTATAGAGCAACAACCTCTAGACAACAGCCAAACTAAACTAGACAAACTGTGTACATCAAAGGAGAGCCGAGTAGAATGTGATACAATAATGGAGATAACAGTGGGATCAGACAACCAAACCATATGAAACCATGGCCTGTCTTACAATGCAATTAAAACGAGAACGTCCATTTTTAAGGCCCGGACGGACAGACAAGCTGAGAAGAGTACCCCCCCCCCCCTTAAAACTTTCGTTGTGAGGGGGTATAATTTATAAGTTCAGCTATGAACTCTTTTTAATGTTTATACAGAAATATGCGCCAACAATAATGGGAATATTTATAGAATTATATAAGAGAAAGAAGTTTAGCTGAGGGTAGTAAATAGTCTAGCATTCTAACACACCAGGTATCATGCAAAGTATTAACAGCACAAAGTAAATGAGTGCTCTTCATAAAATTCTCTGATACATAAACAGCTTGCAAAGCTTAATCATCCTATCACCAACTGCTTCACAGCTTACACAGGCAACAATAACTGTCCGACAGCTGTAGATGTTGCTAAAACAAGATCCAAAACCACTTGAGCAAAGTACAAACCAATTTCACACATAATACCTCACCCAGTATTACATAAATAATATAATGGGGTAAAAAACAAGCTTAAGGAGGTAAGAGCACCTTTATAGGATAAACGTTCACCAAAATAACTTCATATGGTACAAAAAGCTTCTAAAATGATGCTATAATGAAGCTACGTCACCTGAGACTGGGTGTTGTGATGATCGGTTATCAACTAACTTATCATTTTCTAATGTTCACAAAGACAAAATATCTAACAATCACACAACTCATACAGACTTATAATATTATAGCTTTTAGAGCAACTAAAAAGTACAGGGTGATCATTAATATATGGTAACATAAATAACGTTAATAACTTTGTCAGATTTAATGATAATGTAATGGTTTGACCCTTATTTCAAAGCTAATGGCTCCAAATTTTTGTAAGATATGGATAATAAATGCATGCTATGTTGATTTGATGTGAAAACGTCATCGATGATGCCGTACATTTTCAGTGATTCCAGGAAATTTTGTGATCTGGAATAATTTCGTCGAAGACAACATTTAAATTTGACCCCTACACCCACCGGACTTAAACCCCTTGACTTTCTGATCACGGGAATAGCTGAAGGAAGGATTGTATAATACAAAACCAGTATATTTAAATGACTTGAAAACTACAAAACATTGTCAAATTGGAAGTATCAATGGGTAAAATGCAAGGAATTCATTGGTAATTAACGACGTCATTTGCTGCTGATTTTGGCCATTTTTCAGAATTAAGGAAAATGCTTAAAACATCTGCTGAGAAAATAATATGTAACATTTGAAAATGATTTATGTCCTTAATGCATATGTAAATGTTAATTTCAGGGTGGACACAATACCCATCAAGACTTTGACTTATGTAGTGGGTTATTGCTGCATTGTTAACGATTATTGTGTGATTGTGTGATTTTGTAAGTAACTTCTCTATGATTATGTTACAATAAAGGTTATTTTTTTTATTAAACATGCATACTATTAACTATATCATATATATGTAGTCATGATGGGTATAATGTCCACCCTGAAATTTATAGGGTGGGAATTTTGTCCACCCTGTAAAAAACATGGACAAGATTATGTCCACCCTGTCAAAAATGAGGGGCCGGTATTCTGTCCACCCGTGATTTTATCCTACACTCGCATTAGGTAGCTAGATCCACCTTAATATGAGATGATCATCAAATAGTAGAAGTAATGAAATATCTCATAGTTGGAGCCAGGATTTTCGGTTAGGGGGGCGTTAGAATTTGCTGGGTCTAGGACATAGTCCTACATGGGCATAGGAGCGTCTTTAACATTACAACACTTCATTCATGGAAGCGGGTTTTGGTTATATCTATGTACTGATATATAACGACTGAGTTTATGGTTCTCTGGCAATTTAGTTATTACGTGGTAACTGGAAGTTGATCATTTGAAATAGGGGGGACCGGGGGCATGCTCCCTGGAAAAACTTTCTAAACAATGGATCAATCTGATGCATTCTGGGCGTTCTAAGATACCTTATTTGGTGTTAAACAGGACACGTTTTATTATTAAATGTAGAACAGTACTTAGTTTAATCGTAATGAAGTGTTTGCACAAGAGCCCGATTTTGAGATCTATGCTTAATGTGAAGACGTTTATGTTAACCTTAAAGGGCTTTATATCTAATTGACAACCTCTAAAAGTAATATAGGAGGTGTGAATACATGTATTTATAAATATAAAAAATATTTATGGAGTGAATACTATTCCGCAAAGAATGTGTGTTGACCCATTTTCATAACGAGCAAAAAAATTTTTCAGTAAAAAAGTAATATAACAAGAGGGCCATGATGGCCCAATATCGCTCACCTGATTATACATGTTTATATACAGTTTTCACCCAAGGGAATAATTTGAACATCTTGGTAGAAAACCACAAGTTTTCCCTATATAAGGCTATTTAAAACGGTGACCCCCCAATTTTGACCCCAGGGGTATAATTTGAAAAATCTTGGTAGAGGATCACTAAATGATGCTACGTACCAAATATCAAAGCTCTATGTAGTGTAGTTTTAGATTAGAAGATTTTTATATGTTTTCCCTACATAAGTCTATGTAAAACGGTGACCCGGGGCGGGGCCAATTTTGACCCTAGGGGCATAATTTGAACAATCTTGGTAGGGGACCACTAGATGATGCTTCATACCAAAAATCAAAGCTCTAGGTATCGTAGTTTTTGACAAGAAGATTTTTTATCTGTTTCAGCTATAAGTCTATGTAAAACTGGTGACCCCCGGGGCGGTGCCAATTTTGACCCCAGGGGCATAATTTGCCCAATCTTGTTCGGGGACCACTAGAGGATGCTACATACCAAATATCAAAGCTCTAGGCATTGTTGTTTTAGACAAGAAGATTTTTATATGTTTTCCCTATATAAGTCTATGTAAAACGGTGACCCCCGGGGCGGGGCCAATTTTGACCCGAGGGGAATAATTTTAACAATCTTGTAGAGAACCTCTAGCTGGTTCTATATACCAAATATGAAAGCCCTGGACCAAGCCGTTTCGGAGAAGAAGATTTTTTAAGGTTTTCCAACTCTATGTAAAACTAAGGGCCCCGGGGCGGGGCCAATTTTGACCCCAGGGACATAATTTTAACAATCATTGTAGAGGACCTCAAGGTGATGCTACATACCAAATATGAAAGCTCTAGGCCTTACGGTTTCAGAGAAGAAGATTTTTTAATTTCCTTTTTGAAAATCTATTTTTAGCCTGTGTGACCTAGTTATGCAACGGACTGGAATTTTTTTAACAACTTTGGTAGAGGTCCACCCAAGGAACATTCCTGTTAAGTTTTATCAAATTTGGCCAAGCGGTCTAGGAGGAGAAGTCGTTTGAAGAAATTGTTGACGGACGCACGACGCACGCCGCACGACGGACGACGGACGCCGGACGACGGACATCTCGGTATGACAAAACCTCACCATGACCACATTGTGGTCAGGTGAGCTAAAAATGTTCACGTATGTTATCTGCACTGAATCATAGTTTTCCAAAAACTTGCTTTACAAAATTAATGACATTTAGAATCTAATTGCAAAAGTAGGGGGTCCGGGGAGGCATGCTCTGACGGGAAAATTTTCAAAACGACAGATCAATCTGGTGCATTCTGGTGGTTTGAGATACCTTATTGGCTAGTAGATAGGGCATGCTTCATTACAAAACCAGACTAATTCAAGTCTTTAAAGTCTATGTGTGTTCATTCATTGCAGTGATCCAGTAGCATATTTTTGTGTGGATGCGCCCCTTCTTTCATAGATTGAATTTAATTTTGCGAGCGAAGCGAGCACAAAATTTTTCACATTTTGATACTTTTTCACAAAGAATTAAAGGCAAATTACATATAACTAGACTATTTCAGTCAAATGAAAATCGTTACTTTGGCGATTTTAGGGGGGACGTACGCCGGGTCCGCCCCCCTTGGATCCGCCTATGTATCTGCAACATTAAACTAACTGTGTTCACTCCCTAATGATGTGATCTATAGATCATCTATTGTAACACATTATATGTTGTTATTGCAATCATCATTGAACTTTCTAATAATCAATCATAATGATTTCTTAATACCACAATTTTTCTGAAGGTTTCATTTGGCTCTGTTTGATGCAGTTATATTGTAACAAGTCTAGTCTACAGCATGTACATGTATGTAATTCACTTCAATTATTTCACAGATTTACCAGTCTGAACATACTGGTGAAACAAATTATCCTAACTTATATTCACTCTTCACCCCAGCCTAAATGGTACTGCACACAAAGGGAATGTATGTTTACATCAGAGATAGTAAAGGTCTTGATTCAAACTGATACAAACTAGAAATGTGTACATCGACACGGTTGCCCCATAAGTGTATATAGTATAAGTAACAAAGCATCATTACTCTGGTAAAAATTGCCCCAGCAAAAATTCCAACCTTTACGGTCAGCTACACTTCAAGGTTGTTAATCTGTGAAAGTTTGAAGAAATTCCACCCAATGATTGTTGAGGAGTTCAACACACAAGACTTATTATACGTACATACGAAAAATGCTATATGCCCTTACTTATTTATACGTAACACAATTAGGGTACCAACTCACAAACTTCAGGTCATAGGTCACAACATAAGCTCCCGAGATCTGAGTCACTTACTGGAAGTTCAACTCCTAACCTGGAGTATAGTAGAAGATTTGACCTAGTGACCTAGTTTTTGACCCTACATGACCCAGTTTCGGTCTTGGCCTAGATTTCATGGAGAACATCCTGACCAAGTTTCAACTGTTGCCTCCAGAGGGCACGATGTTAGAATTGTTAGAGAAGCCTTAAAAGTATACATTTGGTTGGTTAGAGATTATAAATAGTTATGCCATTGCATAGTCGTCATATCATCACAGAGGCATAACTGTAAACATGTATCTTGAGTACACCATCTGTTACACGACTTAGTACTAGTACTCCATAAAACAATACAACCATTGTCATACAAAATATATCAGTTATCATTTTATACAAATATGCATTTAACATTATTCATTATTTGCTTTCAATGAATTACAGTGATTTTCAGCAAAATTAACATTTTGTTATTTTCACTGTTTTGGAGCTGGTTCCAGTGTCATGTAGGGCTGTAAAGGTATACCGCGGTACACGAAAGATCGCGGACTTCAGTCACACGGTTCATGGTACAAGAATTGCAAATTTCGGTATGGTTCGGTACAAGCTTTTTAATGAGCAAAATAATAACAAGAGGGCCATGATGGCCCAATATCGCTCACCTGATTATAAACCCTGCACAATTTTCACCCAAAGGAATAATTTGAACATCTTGGTAGAAAACCACAAGATGATGCTACATACCAATTATCAAAACTCTAGGCAGTCTAGTTTTAGGCAAGAAGATATTAATATGTTTTCCCTATATAAGTCTATGTATAACGGTGACCCCCCGAGTGGGGCCAATTTTGACCCCAGGGGCATAATTTGAAAAATCTTGGTAGAGGACCACTAGATGATGCTACATACCAAATATCAAAGCTCTATGCAGTGTAGTTTTAGACAAGAAGATTTTTATATGTTTTCCCTATATAAGTCTATGTAAGACGGTGACCCCTGGGGCTGGGCCAATTTTGACCCCAGGGGCATAATTTGCACAATCTTGGTAGGGGACCACTAGATGATGCTACATACCAAATATCAAAGCTCTTAGGCATTGTAGTTTTAGACCAGAAGATTTTTATATGTTTTCCCTATATAAGTCTAAGTAAAATGGTGACCCCCAGGGTGGGGCCAATTTTGACCCGAGGGGAATAATTTGAACAATCTTTGAAGAGGACCTCTAGCTGAGTCTACATACCAAATATAAAAGCCCTGGGCCAAGCAATTTCGGAGAAGAAGATTTTTTTAAAGTTTTCTCTATATAACTCTATGTAAAACTAAGGGCCCCGGGGCAGGGCCAATTTTGACCCAAGGGGCATAATTTGATCAATCTTTGTAGAGGACCTCTAGTTGAGTTTACATACCAAATATGAAAGCCCTGGGCCAAGCGGTTTCGGAGAAGAAGATTTTTAAAGGTTTCCCCTATATAACTTTATGTAAAACTAAGGGCCCCCGGGGCGGGGCCAATTTTGACCCCAGGGACATAATTTGAACAAACTTTGTAGAGGACCTCTAGCTGAGTCTACATACCAAATATGAAAGCCCTGGGCCATGCAATTTCGGAGAAGAAGATTTTTTAAGGTTTTCTCTATATAACTCTATGTAAAACTAAGGGCCCCCGGGGCGGGGCCAACTTTGACCCTAGGGGCATAATTTTAACAATCTTTGTAGAGGACCTCTAGCTGAGTCTACATACCAAATATGAAAGCCCTGGGCCAAGCGGTTTCTGAGAAGAAGATTTTTAAAGGTTTCCCCTATATAACTCTATGTAACACTAAGGGCCCCGGGGCGGGGCCAATTTTGACCCCAGGGACATAATTTTAACAATCTTTGTAGAGGATCTCTAGCTGAGTCTACATACTAAATATGAAAGCCCTGGGCCAAGCAATTTCAGAGAAGAAGATTTTTTAAAGTTTTCTCTCTATAACTCTATGTAAAACTAAGGGGCCCCGGGGCGGGGCCAATTTTGACCCCAGGGGCATAATTTGAACAATCTTTGTAGAGGACCTCTAGCTGAGTCTACATACCAAATATGAAAGCCCTGGGCCAAGCGGTTTTGGAGAAGAAGATTTTTAAAGGTTTCCCCTATATAACTCTATGTAAAACTAAGGGCCCCGGGGCGGGGCCAATTTTGACCCCAGGGACATAATTTTAACAATCTTTGTAGAGGACCTCTAGCTGAGTCTACATACCAAATATGAAAGCCCTTGGCCAAGCGGTTTTGGAGAAGAAGATTTTTTAAGGTTTCCCCTATATAACTCTATGTAAAACTAAGGGGCCCCGGGGCGGGGCCAATTTTGACCCCAGGGACATAATTTTAACAATCTTTGTAGAGGACCCCAAGGTGATGCTACATACCAAATATGAAAGCTCTAGGCCTTACGGTTTCAGAGAAGAAGATTTTTGAAGTTTCCTTTTTGAAAATCTATTTTTAGCCTGTGTGACCTAGTTATGCGACGGACTGGAATTTTTTTAACAACTTTGGTAGAGGTCCACCCAAGGAACATTCCTGTTAAGTTTTATCAAATTTGGCCAAGCGGTTTAGGAGGAGAAGTCGTTTGAAGAAATTGTTGACGGACGCACGACGCACGACGGACGACGCACGCCGCACGACGGACGACGGACATCTCGGTATGACAAAACCTCACCATGACCACATTGTGGTCAGGTGAGCTAAAAAGAGAACAAAAATGTCTTAAAGTCCTCTGATT
This sequence comes from Spisula subtruncata, assembly GCA_963678985.1. NCBI lineage: Eukaryota > Metazoa > Mollusca > Bivalvia > Venerida > Mactridae > Spisula > Spisula subtruncata. The sequence goes on from OY787661.1 coordinate 27,636,240, forward strand.
ATGTAAAATTACCATGCATCACTCGTTTTAATTCTATCAAGATATGCCTCATATTGTTGAAATTCATTTAAAATAGTTGATAGCAACATTATAATTGCTGTTACAGAATCAACAAATTCATTGTCACTTAAAAGTTGTAATTTTTAAGCTGCTGTTAGAGAATATTGTATCATACCGAAATATACCGAACCGTCAGAAAAATTGACGGTATGTATCATATCGTGAGGTGAGCGTACCATTACAGACCTAGTGTCATGCAGAAAAAGAAACACATCAACAGCGGGCAGGTGTCAAAATATACCTTACGTCATTATCATCACGTCTTTATGTTCTATTTTCAATGTAATTTTTTTAATTTAGCCAATTACTGTACCATTTTACAAGAAAATGAAGCAAATAATAAATAGAAAATGCGTTGGTTTTTGGTGAAAGATCTTATTTTATTTCACTTGTTGATCACAAAAATATTGATTGCTGTGATCACATAGTGAAATAAAATTCGATCTTAATACCAAAATCAACAAAGATCATCAATGAAATATTTGAGTATGTACTATAAGGCTGGAAACAGTAAATGCCTAGATTATCTTCAATGTCTGTCCCCTCATGTCCCCTACACCCTTGGTTGAACAACAAACAATACCTAAAATATTTAAATATTTTTAATAAAGGATATCAGTAGAACAGATCAGAATAAACAGTATCCACAAACATTTTTTTGAAAATAACAATGAAATCACATCCCTCCCTTTTTACCAAACTTTCAATGATAATCACAACAATTTATTGGTAATTGCCAAAATAGTAAGGCTATGGGCCACACTCTATATTTTCTTCTTAGCAAACAGAATATAAACTACAACAAGCAAAAAGTACTGAACAAAAATCTGGATAAAAATTCTACAAAATTGAATACAAAACATTCAAAGCTCTAACAACATGCATAATAAAACTATCCCTTAACCATGTTGTACAATTAAATTTATTATTAAATAATCTTACACAAGAGTAATAAAAGTACAAGATTAAAGAAAAATACATGAAAATACAATTAACCTTTCTTTTTCATGAAGTACCAACAAAACTGGAAGCAATTTACCCCTGAATCAGAAAAAGACAAGATTCCGTTTTCAGCACAAGTATAGGAACCTGATACATACAGATTAATATATATTTCAATGATTGTTAGTTACACATATGAACCTTATTGAATAATGATCACCCTCTTCTATGCGGACCATTCATAAATATTCAATGATTTCCTAAAAGTCATTCTAATTGAGCTTTTTACATTGTCACATTAACAGAAATCAGGAAACAAGCTACACAAAACAAACTTAGAAGAAGAAATGTGGGGTCAAAATTTATGAATTTATATTTAAATTATAGGAAAACTTTAGTAATATAAAGGTACAGAATGATATAATTGTATAAATTAGAGTAAAACAAATCATTTGTATGTGTGTTGTTTCTTACAAGGCATATGTATTTAAGTGTAAGATATTTCAGAAATCATTCATTAGGTAAATCACTTGAGACAATAAGATGATCAACAACAAGCAATGAGGAGTACAACTTCTGTGCAATAACTTTCAACTACATACACAATTATAAACATACATAATAAACCTAACTGAGAGTGTAAACATGACAATATGCAGCTAAACAAAGCTCAGATATACATGCATGTAGAAGCTCATACCCTGACAATGCATCCAAATAAAACACCATGCAAGGCATTACAAACTCTAAGATAGATGTTCAAAGTACAATAAATAGCCGAGTCTGATTGATACATTCTTCACACTTTCAGACAACAACAACAGCAGAAACTAGAGCTTTACTTGAGCAGTAATTTACTGAATTACACTAATTCAAAGTCGGTGATGATGAAAGTTGGTTAAAATCAATAATTGAACATCTGCCTTAACTGAGTTAGCTCATCTACTATTTCTCTACTTTGCAACAAAGCTTGAGGCCTAACTCTCTATGAATGTTTGTGATTACATACCAATATGCTTATTGTTAGTATCAGGTCTCAGTGCGGACACTATCACAGTAGTGGCTAAACTCCGTGATGAGTTTGTCTTATTTCCTGATGTCATCAAACTTCGAGACATAATTCCTGAACAGTGGGCGCAAACAAACACAAGTTGAATATTCAAACATTTCTATTTCCTTTAACAATGATAATCGTACTCTACTCAAGTTTATAATCCAAGCTTTATGAATATAGGTGTTAGCATAGCATTACTACTGCAACTATAATCTAGCAGGATACTCAAATACACTAATGTAGTATTTCATAGTAGCTTTCATGTTTGCAAAATAACATGTTGTCAACATACACTGACATATTATGTCCAATGTATAGACAGTTGCAAAAGAAAGTATACATTTCTAAAACACATTTTCAGTATCTATTTATATATATCAATTATATTTTAGCTGTAAAAGTGGCAGTAAACTTTAATAAGTATCACATGTATTGATCACTAGTCTTTTATAAATTTGAAATTCTATACACAACAACTTGAGAAAATCATACTTTAATTTGGAGCCAAGAGGTTACATGGAACCGTACATCTTTCTGAAAGTCAGTGTTCAGATGATTTTATATGCTCGATACAGACGGCTATGCATCTGGTGACTATTGCTTAAATATTTAAATGGTAGTAGTAGTTTTGTACACACACTAACAGACCAATAAAACACCTTTGAAATGGTTAAAGAAATGAAGTGAACTGTAAGACAATGATTATTCATGTAACAAACACCTTATCAGGCTATGCACCTGTATGGGGCAGAACTGACATGATGTGCAGTAATACTTGACACACGTTTCACCTGTAAGGAACTTTCCACATCAATAATTACAGAATAGAACAATAAAGCAAAAACCATAACCATGAAATCCAAATTTTCATTTAAATTAGCTTGACTTTGATTGGTTGGTTGGTTCAGGATGATGTAACGTAAGCCATGCCAATCCGTCGCGCATTATAACGCTAAATTTTGAAGGAACCCTATGTGTTGAACATCAGCGTTTTGAACGGTAATGAGCGTTCTCTAAGGTTATATGATAAATAGAATCTTACATTCGTGCTAATTACATACGACTTTTATTAAACTTGTCGACAAAAACAATATGAAACTCGGCAAAGCCTCCACTCGTTTAATAAAACTTGTATGTAATGAGCACTCATGCAAGATCCTCTATTTAGTAACAGTGACCTTGACCCCCACTAACTACATTTTCAATCGCAGGCAGTGTTTTCATTTCATACCTACACAGCAAGTTTTATCATGATATCTCATTCCTAACAAAAGTTATCAACCAGAAACCATTTATGATCGCCGGGCCAGCCCACAAAATTTTATAAATTGTTAGCAAATTAATTGAGGTGTACTTCAGATATTGTTAAGCTGATGCAAGTGGTAAGGGCTATTTCCGAAAATATATGTGCAGCTTGAGATCAACAGATGTTCAAATACAGAGATAAGTAATATTACAACTGTGGTTAACTAGATATTTGGTTTATTTCACCTCATTTAATACAAATTCCTTTTAAAAGACATGTATACTTTCTTTTGCAACTGACGTATGTTTGGGACAAATTAAGTCATTATCAATGTAATCTTCAGATAAATGAAAAAAATTACATTATCTTAATTAACAAAGAAATACCTTCGTAACTTTTAGCCAACTAGAACAAGTAAACATGGTATTATAACCATTTTTGGATTTGTTTTATGTGTAAAGAGAAGAATGAAGGTGCTAAGTTAAAGCTATCAGAAACCTTGGTATACACCAAGTCAGAATTAGAAGACAAGCACACACAAACACAGGTAAGTGTATTCATAAACACAGTCAATATCATATAAACTACAGCTCTTGTCATTTGGCTGACTAACATACCCCGCCTGCTTAAGGAGCATAATGTTATTCTGAAAAGTGTCACAGTAAAAATTCTTTTCTTCATGCAAATCTTCGTGTGGAAGTTAACTGTGATGGTTAAAGGAAATTCACACACAACTGTATAAAGAATTAAATCCACAACATTAGAATGTGTCCAGGAATGGATGGACAGATAGATTGAATCCAGCATAGCCTCTGTATAATGTGAGGGGGGTATATTATTACTAGGTTAGTGAATAGATGCCTTCCTTATATGGCATGGTATGCGCATATGGCATATTATATGTATAATATCCTTTAATTTCATTTTAACACCAAACTATTGCATTGTTAGAACAATCAACAAACAAACGCACACACAGGTATATATGATATACAGACTACAAGCACAAACATTTAGTCTTACACAAACATATAACAAACATACATTCTCTAACTCATCAATCTCATAGCACACAGACATGCATATAAAACTATCACAATAATCGGAATAAAGCATTAATACTGAAACCTAACTACTAGTAATATTTCATTGCTTTCCAAGAATTTGTTACATTTAATTGATGTATGTCCTGTGTTGACAATAGTGTATGGGGTAACATATTGTGCTCATCCTTCAATGTCAAATCAATGCCAAGTCTGCGTGCAATTATTTAACACAGATCTTAACATGTTTCAACAGAGTATACTGTAAAATCATTTAATTTCGTTGGGACGAAATTTCGTGGTTTTGGTAAAAACGACAATTTCGTTGGGACTTGAATTCGTGGATTTTGCATTTCAGGTAATAAACAAGGGTCAAAATTAATGTTCGTGGGGGATTAAATTTCGTGGTTGAGGTGAACCACGAAATCCACGAAATTTAATCCCCCACGAAAATTAATGATTTTACAGTATAGTCAATATAAATCAAGGAATGCATGTAAATCATTACATAAATCACATGAAACCGCTAGATCGTATCATCACTAACTGATAAGAATCAACAACTGATAGAAGGGAGGTAATATATGACATCATATAGACTGGTATGCGTTACCTACCTTGTTTGAGTCGTTCAGCAAGTTGTGCTGGATCAGCTAGATTGCCTTCACTATTACTTCTAACAAGGCCGGCTAGATCAGATGATGCCGAGGCAGATCGTGAATGACTAGGTGATGGTGTGCCACTTAATGATCTCTGCTTACTCAGGTCTGGTCGGGACTTACTTCCTCCAGCACCTGTCAACAAATAACAACCACAAGTCATGATACCTTTCTTCTTTGTAAAACAGGAAACAAAATAAAATATGCTCATATAAAATTCCCTATCAGTGTTACAGCCATATGTTTACTTTCAGTGATTGCAACCATCAAACCAAAATCACCATTTATACGCTGATTATTGACTTCAAATTATCATATTTTTTCAGGTTTCTCAACAATATTTTAGTTATATATGGCGGTCAAACAAGTACCTTTCCACCAGGAACCAACAATGTTCTTCTACCATATTGTCACCTACAAACATACAATGACAGTGTAGAAGGTGTACATACCATCACTTTTATATTTACTCTGTGATCTCTCGAATGCTATAGGTTGTGAAGCACTAGCAGTAGCTGGTCTATCAACACTCTCACTCTTACTCCAGGCACGAGAGAAACTGTGGTCATCTTGTTTATATTTCTGTGATGTATCTGTAAACATCCAAACAAATCATCACTCGTATTAATACTATTTCTTTTAAAAAAGAACAATCATTCAAACATTTTAGCTGACCTCGCACATTAACGCATGTGGCACACAATATAAATTCACTAAACAGTAAAATTGGCACATGCATCTATATATATAGTACTCTCACTCTGTGTTTTTGACAAAGCTTATCACATGATATTATGTAAATACACATTTCAGAACAGAGGTGGCAATGAATACTAGGAAATTATAACTGAACATGTAGTGTACAATATCAGTCTGCGAAATTAGTACTTGTCCGGTTGTCTGGGACAAGAAATTTCACTTTCGGGCAAGTAACTTATTCAGTAATTAAGTGTATAATAGAGTATATGGGAATGATTTAGTTTTTGCTGATTCGAGAAAAAAATAGTTTAAAATCCTAAATTGCCAGAGTGCAGTATGTAAGTAGAGACATTGATGTATTAACCAATTACCTTGACTCTTGCCTCGCCTTCTCTTCTCTTTCTGTTCACTAAGTCTCTCCAATGGTAAATCTGTTAGATCTAAGTTGTACACTTGTCTTGCCAGGGTCTTTGTTATTGTATTCATTGTTTTCTGAAACAAAGTATCAGTACAGCCAGTAAGTTACACATGGGTAATTGACTATTTCACCAGAAAAACTTCACCATTAACCTATATGCTACTAAATAATTACATAAAACAAGAATTTTAAAGCTGATCCATTTTTAACGGATCTAAATCAGAAAGTGTGATATCACGCCACATACACATTGAAGCACGCCAAACAACATGCTTGTTTGAATGTTTCTTCAATATATGGACATTGCAAATCTAAACAAGACTGACTATGTTTCCTTGATAAATCAATAACTGTTTTATCAAGTATTTATAATTATTATTACAAATGTTTATGCCTTGGTGGAAGCCCTGTTTATAAAAGCTAGCTAAGTCAATTATAAACCATAGTTCTGTTGAAAAGTATGCCAATTTTGAAAGCAATGCCTTGATAGACTTAAAAAATATCTTAATTTGAACAACTTAAAGTTTTGGTTATTATTGTCAAACGGACAAAGAGAGAAAAAGATTAGGAACCTTTTGATCTACACACACACACTAACAAAGAGACAAAGTAAGGTAAAACTTACAGCCCATTCTCTGATGAGTTCCGGCCATGATGTGAGAGAAGACAATACTTGTAGAAACTGATCCCATAACTCTACACTTACATACACCTTTAAGTTAGCCCAGATCCATGTCACTATCAGGGTCTGAAATACAAAGACATTTAAAAAATGCACATAATAATGAACTGTTTTCTTCACAAGCATCATCATAATTTACAAAATACGAGGGGGTATCAAAAAGTTTGTGGACTGACCTGTTCATTTTAATATGCGTAATGCGATGAATTATTTATTTTATCATCTTAAACTACATTCAATTCTGTACTGAGAAACAAATAACAAGAGGACCAAAAGGGCCCTAGGTCGCTCACCTGTTGCACATTGGTCTAGGTAACAATACAACTTACATTCTGACCATATTTCATTAAGATTGGATCTAAACGGCGACCTCTGGAGTGTACATAAGGTTTTCTAAGATTTGACCTAGTGACCTAGTTTTTGACCCCACAAGACCCAGTTTCGAACTTAGCCTAGATTTCAAGAAGAACAACATTCTAACCAAGTTTTATGAAGATTGGATCAAATTGATGACATCTAGGGGTGAACACAAGGTTTTTCTAACATTTGACCTAGTGACCTAGTTTTCAACCCCTCATGACCAAGTTTCAAACTTGACCTAGATTTAATGAAGAACCACATTTCATTGGGTCAAAACAGTAACCTCTGAAGTGTACACAAGGTTTTTCTAAGATTTGACCTAGTGACCTAGTTTTTGACCCTACATGACCCAGTGTTGCACTTGGCCTAGATTTCATGGAGAACAACATTCTGACCAAGTTTCATGATTGGATCAAAACTGTCTAGAGTGTACACAAGCCAATTGTTGACGGACGATGGCGGACGACGGACGGACGAAGAGTGATCACAAAAGCTCAAGTTGTCGATTTAAGAGAAGACGGACAGCCACCCGGCGCACTTTTATGACATCATGAAACTTCACAACTTCTGCCACTTTTTGATTGTCTAAAGAATCCAAAACTCACAAACCTGGATTGAGCTGTTCTACTGCCTACCAGAATACTTAGTTTTTACTTATAGCCTTTTATTCATAAACAAGTTCGATCAGTTAATAAAAAATTTGACAAATTCCTTTATTCCAGCGCCAATAATCACACAGTACATGAAGTCTACCCTACCGATATTAGCATCATTAAACTCTCATGGATACATCTTTTATACCATTTAAACAGATTAATTTTCACAAGTCAACTTTTAATTTTATATACTTGGGCGACATGCTCTAGTCTGATAACAGTATTGGTGTATAATTAAGTAAAAGGGTTAATGCAAACTAAGATCGATATTCCAAGTGTAACGTCATGCCGAAAAGAGAGGGAGGTCAAGTAAATTATATTTTTAAAGTGTGTCGCGGAGCATAATTTAAGTAACCATAGTAACCACCACATACTCGGGAAAAGTTAAATGAGCTGGAAATTGGCAAATCAATTTAAAATACGTTTATTTAAAGAAAGTGTGATTTTTACTGAATTCTGTCTAAAACTAAACAAATGGCAGACAGAGTCCACTAACTTTTTTGGTACTCCCTCATACATATATTCAGGATAACATATACAGCTGGAAGAAAACATGATAACAATGATTATCTGACCTCTCGGCCGGTATCTACCTATCTTGAAGCGATACCGAGGCAATGCCATGTTTATATAGGTGAAGAATCGCACAATGAACTAAATCTCAAGATTCATTGTCTCGGATTCACCATGAACAAATATACACTATCAACCAAACAGCCAGGCCCTCACTGCTGAACAAATATACACTATCAACCAAACAGCCAGGCTCTCACCACTGAACAAATAAACACTATCAACCAAACAGCCAGGCTCTCACCACTGAACAAATATACACTATCAACCAAACAGCCAGGCCCTCACTGCTGAACAAATATACACTATACACAAACAGCCAGGCTCTCACCACTGAACAAATATACACTATACACAAACAGCCAGGCTCTCACCACTGAACAAATATACACTATCAACCAAACAGCCAGGCTCTCACCGCTGAACAAATATACACTATCAACCAAACAGCCAGGCTCTCACCACTGAACATATATACACTATCAACCAAACAGCCAGGCTCTCACCGCTGAACAAATATACACTATCAACCAAACAGCCAGGCTCTCACCACTGAACAAATAAACACTATCAACCAAACAGCCAGGCCCTCACCGCTGAACAAATACACACTATCAACCAAACAGCCAGGCTCTCACCACTGAACAAATATACACTATCAACCAAACAGCCAGGCTCTCACCGCTGAACAAATACACACTATCAACCAAACAGCCAGGCTCTCACCGCTGAACAAATATACACTATCAACCAAACAGCCAGGCTCTCACCGCTGAACAAATATAACTATCAACCAAACAGCCAAGCTCTCACCACTGAACAAATATACACTATCAACCAAACAGCCAGGCCCTCACTGCTGAACAAATATAACTAGAGCTATCACAGGAGTGATGAATCATACCCCCGCAGCACCGACTTAACACAGGAATATTATTTAAAATTATAGTCTAAACAACACATTTGATGGAAATCTGCTGCTATACAGATTGAAAAACACCATGATTGAAATTTCATGACTTTGTACCAAGCAATTTTAAAATCCAGTAAGAAATGACAAAGTTACAGAGCAGACACGATTTGCATGACTATATAACCTTTGACCTGTAAGTGTGACCTTGACCTTTGAGATAGTGACCTGGGTCTTGCGCATGATACACCGCCTTGATGTGGTGAACATTTGTACTAAGCAATTTTAAAATCCAGTAAGAAATAACAAAGTTACAGAGCGGACACGATTTGCATGACTATATACCCTTTGACCTCTAAGTGTGACCTTGACCTTTGAGATAGGGACCTGGGTCTTGCGCATGACACACTGTCTTGATGTGGTGAACATTTGTACCAAGCAATTTTAAAATCCAGTAAGAAATGACAAAGTTACAGAGCGGACACGATTTGCATGACTATATAACCTTTGACCTCTAAGTGTGACCTTGACCTTTGAGATAGGGACCTGGGTCTTGCGCATGACACACCGTCTTGATGTGGTGAACATTTGTACCAAGCAATTTTAAATCCAGTAAGAAATGACAAAGTTACAGAGCGGACACGATGCTAACGTAACGACAGACCAACAGACTGACAGACCAACATGGTGACTCCAGTATACCCCCTTCAAACTTTGTTTGCGGGGGTATAACTATCAACCAAACAGCCAGGCTCTCACCACTAAACAAATGTACACTAGCAACCAAACAGCCAGGCTCTCACCACTGAACAAATAAACACTATCAACCAAACAGCCAGGCTCTCACCGCTGAACAAATATACACTATCAACCAAACAGCCAGACTCTTACCGCTGAACAAATGTACACTATCAACCAAACAGCCAGGCTCTCACCACTGAACAAATATGCACTATCAACCAAACAGCCAGGCTCTCACTGCTGAACAAATATACACTATCAACCAAACAGCCAGGCTCTCACCACTGAACAAATATACACTATCAACCAAACAGCCAGGCTCTCACCACTGAACAAATATACACTATCAACCAAACAGCCAGGCTCTCACCACTGAACAAATAAACACTATCAACCAAACAGCCAGGCTCTCACCACTGAACAAATAAACACTATCAACCAAACAGCCAGGCTCTCACCACTGAACAAATATACACTATCAACCAAACAGCCAGGCTCTCACCACTGAACAAATAAACACTATCAACCAAACAGACAGGCTCTCACCGCTGAACAAATATACACTATCAACCAAACAGCCAGGCTCTCACCGCTGAACAAATATACACTATCAACCAAACAGCCAGGCTCTCACCACTGAACAAATAAACACTATCAACCAAACAGCCAGGCTCTCGCCACTGTGATTTTGGCATTCATGACATTTTATACACTACCATAAAATCATTTATCATGTGATATGTATCAGATCACAGAGACTGTAGCTCATTTGGCAGATGTAAATTAGGATCCAATAACAAGAGGGTCCAAAGGGCCCTGGGTCGCTCACCTGTTTGGCCTAGTGACCTAGATTTTGGCCCAAATGACACAGTATCTAACTTGGCCTAGATTTTATAGAGATAAACATTGTGACCAAGTTTCATAAAGATAGAGTCAAAATTGTGACCTCTAGTGCGTTCACAAGATTTTTCAATGATTTGGCCTCGTGACCTAGTTTTTGACCCCAGATGACCCAATATCGAACTCGACCTAAATTTTATAATGATGATCATTGTGATCAAGTTTCATAAAGATAAGGTCAAAATTGTGACCTCTAGTGTGTTCACAAGCTTTTTCAATGATTTGGCCTCGTGACCTAGTTTTTGACTCCGGATGACCCAATATCGAACTTGACCAAAATTTTATAGTGATGATCAGTGTGATCAAGTTTCATAAAGATAAGGCTCAAATTGTGACCTCTAGTGTGTTCACAAGCTTTTTCGATGATTTGGCCTTCAAAGGCTTGTGACCTAGTTTTTGACCCCGGATGACCCAATATCGAACTTGACGTAGATTTTATAGAGATGATCATTGTGATCAATTTTCATAAAGATTAGTCTCAAATTGTGACCTCTAGTGTGTTCACAAGCTTTTCAATGATTTGGCCTTGTGACCTAGTTTTTGACCCCAGATGACCCAATATCGAACTTGACCTAGATTTTATAGAGATGATCATTGTGATCAATTTTCATAAAGATTAGTCACAAATTGTGACCTCTATTGACTTGTGACCTCTAATGTGTTCACAAGGTTTTTCAATGATTTGGCCTAGTGACCTAGTTTTTGACCCCAGATGACCCAATATCGAACTTGACCTAGATTTTACAGAGATGATCATTGTGATCAAGTTTCATAAAGATTAGGCTCAAATTGTGACCTCTAATGTGTTCACAAGGTTTTCCTTTGATTTGACCTAGTGACCTAGTTTTTGACCCCAGATGACCCAATATCGAACTTGACCTAGATTTTATGGAGATGATCATTGTGATCAAGTTTCATAATGATCAGGCTAAATTTGTGACCTCTAGTGTGTTCACAAGCAATTGTGAACGGACGGACGACGGACGAAGAGCGATCACAAAAGCTCACCTTGTCACTTTGTGACAGGTGAGCTAAAAAAAGACTTATGTTTCAAATGAACTGAACAACTTGTTACAATGTTATAGAAGAGAAATCAAACCTGAAATATTGGTAGAGCAAGTTGTCCACCGAGACATCGTTGTCGATTATCAGGTGGTTGTGGACTTTGTACACCAGATGTTATACATAGTAGAACACGCAAAATCTGTTCCCTGTAAACAAACAACTTTACAATAAACTTTCTACAACATTAATTCCCTGTACAACAAAATTGACTATCACAGTCATACAGATGATGGCAGTAATTAAGCTGAAATATCTGCAACCATTTTGTTTTGCAAAGAAATATATCATGGTGGCACTAATATTCTATAATCCACACTGTATTACACATGTAACAGAGGTATAACTGGTAAAGTCAGATCTCAACAAGTTAGGACCAATGTGAAAATTGTCACACTACAGCTTTATCTCATAGGGGAGATAATTTTATATGTCACAAATGTCTCACATGCAGGTTACAAGTACTGAACACATGGTGATTTGTATTGTTAACATTCAGCTATATAATATCTATTATTATTAGCCAAATCTGGCTGCAAAATGTTGTTTTTCAGTTTTAGCAGTGGCTGAATCAACCAACCAATTTTTATGAAATGTACATCCCATGGCTCTTGCCTCTACTCTAGTTCCAGGCATGAGTCTTACAGAAATGATAAACATTGCTACCTGAAACCATAAGCCTGTGTCCGAAAAATTTCTAATTTAGCTGGTTGCCCACTGGGTTACAAGTAAGAAAACATGTCCATTCTTTCATTCTTGTAATTGAAGTTAAAACTTTTACACTTGACTCCTTTATATTTTTTGCTGGCTATCATTTTAATATTATAAGGCCTAATAAAATTAATGTTAAAGCATAGATAATACACAATCACTTACCATGTTTTCTGATCTAGGTTTATCTTTGTCACCATATGTCGGTATATATTGAGCACTCTCTTACAGATATCAACCTGAAATTACACAATATCAAATCATAGTTTACTACATCTTATTGTATATAAATAAGAGATGGGACCGAATATTTGAATATTCAAATATTCGAAAATTGAACGAATATTCGAATCCAATTTTACCAATATTCGAATATTCGTAAAATATAAAGAACAAGAGCGCCATGATGGCCCAATATCGCTCACCTGATTATACATGTTTATATACAGTTTTCACCCAAGGGAATAATTTGAACATCTTGGTAGAAAACCACAAGTTTTCCCTATATAAGGCTATTTAAAACGGTGACCCCCCAATTTTGACCCCAGGGGCATAATTTGAAAAATCTTGGTAGAGGACCACTTAATGATGCTACTTACCAAATATCAAAGTTCTATGCAGTGTAGTTTTAGATAAGAAGATTTTTATATGTTTTCCCTACATAAGTCTATGTAAAACGGTGACCCGGGGTGGGGCCAATTTTGACCCCAGGGGCATAATTGAACAATCTTGGTAGGGGACCACTAGATGATGCTTCATACCAAATATCAAAGCTCTAGGTATCGTAGTTTTTGACAAGAAGATTTTTTATATGTTTTCCCTATAAGTCTATGTAAAACTGGTGACCCCTGGGGCGGTGCCAATTAAGACCCCAGGGGCATAATTTGCCCAATCTTGTTCAGGGACCACTAGATGATGCTACATACCAAATATCAAAGCTCTAGGCATTGTAGTTTTTGACAAGAAGATTTTAATATGTTTTCCCTGTATAAGTCAATGTAAAACTGGTGACCCCCTGGGCGGGGACAATTTTGACCCCAGGGGCATAATTTGAACAATCTTGGTAGGGGACCACTAGATGATGCTACATACCAAATATCAAAGCTCTTGGCATTGTTGTTTTTGAAGATTTTTATATGTTTTCCCTATAGAAGTCTATGTAAAATGGTGACCCCCCTGGGCGGGGCCAATTTTGACCCCAGGGGCATAATTTGAACAATCTTGGTAGGGGACCACTAGATGATGCTACATACCAAATATCAAAGCTCTCGGCATTGTTGTTTTTTTAAGATTTTTATATGTTTTCCCTATAGAAGTCTATGTAAAATGGTGACCCCCCAGGACGGGGCCAATTTTGACCCGAGGGGAATAATTTTAACAATCTTTGTAGAGAACCTCTAGCTTATTCTATAAACCAAATATGAAAGCCCTGGACCAAGCCGTTTTGGAGGAGAAGATTTTTAAGGTTTTCCCCATATAACTCTATCTTAAACTAAGGGCCCCCGGGGCGGGGCCAATTTTGACCCCAGGGACATAATTTGAACAATCTTAGTAGAGGACCCCAAGGTGATGCTACATACCAAATATGAAAGCTCTAGGCCTTACGGTTTCAGAGAAGAAGATTTTTGAAGTTTCCTTTTTGAAAATCTATTTTTAGCCTGTGTGACATAGTTATGCGACGGACTGGAATTTTTTTAACAACTTTGGTAGAGGTCCACCTAAGGAACATTCCTGTTAAGTTTTATCATATTTGGCCAAGCGGTTTAGGAGGAGAAGTCGTTTGAAGAAATTGTTGACGGACGCACGACGCACGACGGACGACGGACATCTCGGTATGACAAAACCTCACCATGACCACTCTGTGGTCAGGTGAGCTAAAAATTGTCAATTTCACCAGAAATTGATACATGTAACTTTTAATTATTTTCGTATGCTTAATAACAACATAATTTGTGATATATGTATGATCAAGTCCCAAATTGACACTTTTATGACATGTTTATCGATATATTAACTGTATACTCTGAATAAACAGTATGACACTTCTCCAAAATACTTCCGTAAAACGACTGCATTTTAGAAACCCGAAACGCTTGCATTTCGTCTGTATTCACGGATTTTGCAGGCTAAATTAATTACCAGACAAATGTGTGGGATTCTTTTAATTCGGGGGTTTCGTCCACTGTATGATTAGCTATTTGCATAGATGAATAAAGTTGTAGCTGTTAGTAAAAGTGTCAACACATTTTCCGCAGTAACAGAGCGAAACACCCATTGGATGATGACAACGATTTTTAAAACTGCGTAGTCGTGCAATTTTTTACAATCTTCATTAGAAAAAACAAAACAATGAAACTTATTAAAACTTTATTCGCACGTCCCTGAAGCCCGAAAGGTAAATAAATACGACGATTTATAGATCAAAAACATGTTTATTACTTTCCAATCAGGTTGAATGTATGTATATCAACGGTTCAGAAAGAAATTTCAAGCTAACGAATATTGTAACTTTGTATAAGAGCGGACATAAAATTTTTGTTCAATAGGGAAGTAAAAAAATGAATGAATACTTTGACATCGATAATCGAACGAATATTCGAATATATTTGAATATGAATTTCGAATATTCGAATACTGATTTTGGTATTCGGTCCCATCTCTAATATAAACGCAAGAGCAATTCAGAATATTTTTTAAATGACAACTTAGGTCTGCATTATCATCCTACCTTTATTGGAATGTATCCATTGTCTCCTCCAAAATAACTGTAATGCTTGAAACTCACTAAATGATCAATGCAGGACTTAGGATCATTGAATAATAATAAAAATATAAGACTGAAAGCGAGGAATGCTTATGTCTCATTGATAGGCTTCTTCCATAATAACTAGCCAAGTCAATCAAGGGCCAAGATGCTGCCCAAATTTGGATAGTGCTGCATGGCTTTGATAATGTAATGTATATGATGGTAACCAAAATATTTGAAAGCCCTGGTTAACATTTTCAATCTGAGACAATTAATCTGTTGAAGTAAAGGATACTGTTACATGGTGTTGACAATGTTAGGCTTTTAAGATGGAAAACACATATGCCCAGTTTAAAAGCAGTGCATTGATGGAGTCTCAAATGTTTTGATTACCATTTTCAATGGGATGGAGAACAAACAAACACAGATGGAGGCACAGAGTATATAAGTTCTCAAGTCAAGGATTTTACCTGTTCAGTGAGTGCCATTTCCCCATCTGCCTTTAATAAGAACACATTTGCTAAATTTGTAACACATATTTGTATAAGTTTTTGTTGTCCGGCTCTGACATCACATTGTGATAAATCTCCACCATCTGCTAAGTCTTGTATAGCTCCAAGGTATGAGGCATTCCGTAACCAAGATTTCAGATCACCAGAATCTCGTGACATCTGTAAGGGTGCATTAGGGGCAGATTCCTACAGTACAATAGAAAGCATAATATAATACTGGTGGACAATCATACAAACATCAACATCTTAGACATAAAATTAATTTGAATCTTAAAACCAACATATATATAAGCATACAAATCAACATAATGACATTGTGAGCATACAAGCAAACAGTGTTTCTGACATTGTATGCAGAAACTACTTGAATTGAAGACGCCAGGCAATAAACTATGTACATCAAACAACTGAGAGGTATCACATCAGTCATGCAACAGTAAATGTCAATCCTGTCGGTCACAGATTGTAACCGTTAAATAGTTGACAGTAATTCATCAAAGGAATACCAGATTACCTCTATGCTTTAAACTGGACATACGCATGTTATTTTAATATATGATAAAGAATAAATGTTTTTTAATATGTGACTAAAAATTGTGAAATTCGGAATGGGAGTAGGTAGGAAGCTATTGAAGTTCTGTGTCAATTTTTACCAAAATCTGACAAATAGATTTTAGATTTTTTCTATCGCAAACTAGCTATATTATATCTTAATAAATGATACAAGAAATAGTCAAGAAACTTTTCTCAAAGTAGGTTAATGGGGTTTGTGTTCAAACTGAAATTTATCATGGCTTCCTCCTGTCTCACTGTTTGCATGAAAAGTTTATCATTTGAGGGTAACAGACATGCTAAATGATTATTATAAATACCATAGCCAAAATCAAAGAAAGCATAAATGTACATACAAATAGCATGCAAACAACGTTACCATCAATGGCATTTAGCATATTATAATAAAATCATTAATTTTAGTGGGGGATTAAATTTCGTGGATGTTCATGGATTTTCGGGGGTCACCTTCAACCATTAAACCAAATCCCATCAATAATTTTGACCAATGTATTTATTTACTGAAATGCAAAATCCATGAATTAAGGTCCCATTGAAATGGTCTTTTTACTAAAAACAACAAAATTTCATCAAAAATTAAATGATTTTACAGTATAATAATTACTATACATGTTACTTGTTGTATCAAGGTGTAGATAATTGAAAGACTATACACCATCTTACATACAAGATGAAATGTATAGAAATTTTTAGAACATAGTGTAAAATAATTAATTTTAGTGGGGGACTAAATTTCTTGGATTTCATGGTTATTTTAGCACATGTTGTAAAAAAACTTGCTAGACTGCTAGAATGGGCTCCTTACTCAACTACAGCACCGTGTCAGAAACTGATTTTCCTTTTTAGTAACAACATGCCCCATCAACTCACCAACCCATCAACAGGCACCTGTTTACCAACCAACCCAAATATTTGATCACAAGAAAAAAAGCCCATCAATCAAACTGTTTGCCCACTAACACTTGCCTGCTTAAATCATAAAACATTTTTCAGGTAATCTCACAAATGTGTGAATAAACAAAGAGCTCTTTTTATAAGAGCAGTAATCATTTGTCATACAATGATTGAGTTGACCACAGGATAATATGTGTAAGCGATTGTGTGGAAAATTATTTGAAACAGTCAAATGAATTCACTAAAACCTTTGAAAAATGTGTAGAAATAATTCATGGAAATGATCTCTACATGACTGATTGATCAATACAGGAGTGACGCATGTCTGAATGATACCAAGAGTTACCAAATATGTATGTATAATGTGATATCAGATGTAACATGCAGTGTTAGGACAAATATACACGTACCATCGAGTCTGTAGAACCATCTTCTTCAAGTATATCAGACAGACTATGGGAAAGGTCAAGGGTTAATCCCAAGGGAAGAGCAGTCTCACTCGGCTCATACATGAACACAGGCTTGCTATCAGTCTCATTCTAAACATGCAAACATAACAACTGACTATAGGAAAGCTATATAAAAACAAAACTCTATGACTGGTCACACAAAGTCTCTACATCATTTCCAAAGTTTCCAAAGTACATTGTTTGTATCTTCAAATATATTGAATAAGTAACAACATCCTCATTTTAACTGAAAGTGTTTTACAAGTATTAACAAACTGACAACAGATTTATTTTTTCCAAAACCAACAAAATAGTAGTAAGAAATTTACAATTTCACAGGAAGCCCTTGAATTGGGCGAGTAGTGTACACACTGCATAAACCATCGTGTGAAATTTTTATACAAGATGTAAATGCATCCAGTCACACAGTATAAAGCATGCCTTCATTGACATACTAACGCAAAACAAAAAGTTTTATACAAAACAAGAGGGCCCAAAGTGCCCTAGGTTGCTCACCTGTTGCACATTGGTCTAGGTATCAGTACAGGTTACATTCAGACCATATTTCATGAAGACTGGATCAAAACGATGACCTCAGGGGTGAACACTAGGTTTTTCTAATATTTGACCTAGTGCCCTAGTTTTTGACCCCACATGACACAGTTTCAAACTTAGCCTAGATTTCATAGAGAACAACATTCTTATCAAGTGTCATGATGATTGGATCAAAACAGTGACCTCTGGAGTGAACACAAGCTTTTTCTAAGGTTTGACCTAGTGACCTAGTTTTTTATCCCAAATGACCCAGTTTCGAACTTAGCCTAGATTTTATAGAGAACAACCTTCTGACCAAGTTTCATGAGGATTGGATCAAAACTGTTGCCTCTGGAGTGAACACAAGGTTTTTTTTAAGATTTGACCTAGTGACCTAGTTTTTGACCCCTTTTGACCCCTTTTGACCCAGTTTTGAACTTGACCTAGATTCATAGAGAACAACATTCTGACCAAGTTTCATGAAGATTGGATCAAAACTGTTGCCCCCTGTTGAACACAAGCAAATCGATGAAGATGGACGACGGACAAAGCAGGGTGGCCACAGATAATGAAGAATAAAATTCCCTGATAATTCCCTGATTTTTCCCTGACCAAAAGGTTATTTTCCATGATTGTTTGCGGTGTTCGCAACCTTGGGCAACCGCAGCGTAGGAGGATCTTCAAGTTCAACATTGAAATATGACAAGTATCTGTGAATATAAAAACTGCCATGGCCTGGTGGGTATTTATGAATAGATTGCTTGTCAAATAATCTAACAATTAGAACCTCATTATACAGCTAGGTTGTGAATCAAGTTATTTTGCGAGCGTAGCGAGCACGAAATTTCATGTTCGAGAGCAAAAGGCAAAGTAGCTATTAAAAGGCTATTTTATTTCTCCAAATTTGTAAAATTCCCTGATAATTCCCTGATTTTTGGACATTTTTCAAATTCCCTGATTTTTCCCTGCAGGGAATTTATTTTGGACATTTTCCCTGTTTTCCCTGTTTTCCAGAGTCTGTGGCCACCCTGCAAAGAGTGATCACAAAAGCTCACCTTGTCACTATGTGACAGGTGAGCTAATAATCATAAGGCCTAAACTAAAATAGTGTGTGTTTTCCCTCCTGCAAAACAAGTAATTTAGGAATAGGTAGATAGGAAAGAAATGTTTTCTTTAACAGTATCACTCTAACAATTAAGCTGGTCATCTTACCTTGTTTTATTGCATAATTGGTCCCCAATCTATTTACTAGTATTTAACATTTATGTTCAAAAGAGCTGGGGTCTGTTTCATAGGCATTTTTAGCTAAGATTCCTCTATTTTAATAAAAAAAACTAAGACAGCTAGATCAATTAATCAAAGGTATGTGACCTAGAAATATCATATCTATTTTTATTGTTAACTGTAGGCAATTGTTTAGTGTTTACTCTCAATAATCAGGGGAAAAAGGCAGCTCTTAGATTAGATATGTCTATGAAATGGACCCCAAAATAACAAGCACACACAATGTGTATTATAAATACTTTTTTGAACTTTCTGGTGGTGATAAATTTTGAACAAGAAGTATGTAATGTATTAATGCAAACAAGTAGAGAACCAGCTAATTCAGACAATAATATTGTATGACTTTCTCTTGTTTTTTTCTGATTTCTCAAAAAATGTACAGTTATGGAGATCTTGAAGGGTTTTAAATTAGTCAGAGGGGAAACAAACAGTACTTCATTTCAGGCTTAGTACATTCATATAAAGTCGTCTTATCTTCAATAGTTAAATCAAAGATCAACTTATAACGATCACCTTAGAACACAACCATGTAAATGGAAGATACAATTAGTTTTATATCAGTCATACATTGGGCACACATATCAGCACACATGCAATAACAGACAATAGTTGGTAGCTGATAATCCCTCAAATGAATCAATGTGGACTTTTTAACTGTGAGCATTAATCAAAGGACTCCTGCCTTCTATTCAGTTACACCATAGAAAAATACAACACACCCATCAAAATTCATTGAACTATAGACGTCGATCTTGCTAATTATCAAATTTAAAGGAGAGCTTGTGAAGTTGTTTCTTACATTAATTAACAAATACATCTTTAAATCATCAACACATTATCTGTAACAATGTCGTTTGTTTTCAATTAAATGATACTCTTTGTGTTAAAGTGTATAGAGCTATATTCTAACAGTCAATCAATGTCAAAATAATTACTTGCATCATTTTTAGTATGATACTAGACTACCTTAATTGCAAATCAAAACTTTGGATGGGTTCCGTATACTTTGATTCAAACGTCAAAAATAGACGATTCTTATAGTTTCATAGGGTGTTCTAGAACACTTTCATATGAAAATGGACAGTTTGCATGTGCAATAAATCACAGAAAAAATTCTGTTATAACTGAAGCGAAAAATGATCTAATGGATGTGAAAGCATAATTGTTTTTCATTTTTTGAAACTTTTTTAAAAAATATCTTCCGATATACACGGTGGGGAATCACATGGTTTCGATGGTAGGAGCCACCACAAAAATGGCGGCCAAATAGCGTCGACTTAACCCGACGTAAATATATAACATCGAGACTCGTTTATTTATGGACACCCCGGCCAGCACGCAATGGCTTCTCCACTGAATCTTTTGGTACCCTACTTTCCACGATTGATCCTGTAGTTTCCTCAAACACTTCGATATTGTTCCGTAAATAATAAAACACTAGCGGGGTAGACCTCACGATAATGACGATTTTGTTCATATTATGACCAAATTTTTTATTATCTCCTTTATATCATCCGTATTTCATGCGATTACAAAGTGCGAACATTTCGCCAACATTTTCCAAAAAAATTACAACCAGAATATCATATATTTTGGATTTCTGAAAAATAAAACAGTCAATTTGCATGAAAGATGGGATCCACGCTAAGGGTAGGACGCACGATTGAACCTTGGCAGTGCACATTCAACAGTGCGGTCGGCAGTTTTCTACGGTTCTATCGATCGAAATATGCGGAATCAGTATATTAGTATATACGGTCCATGTACAAGTGCATGTATGTAATTAGTATGCTTCCTGACATGTTTTGTTTATAATTGAATTTTATAAGCTCGTACAACACAGTTGTAGGGTGTATACTGTCTGCCCTTCAGTCAGTCTGTTCGAAAGACGAATTCTAGTGAACACAACTCGACCTACTGTAACCGTTGTTGCTGGAGTTTCCTAAAACTTTCTCTTATGAACAACCTTGACATTTAGAAATAATAAGTGATGGATTGATTTTGCAAATACAAATGTAATGTGGTCCTTTGTCGACGGGGTATGTTAGTCTGACAGCTATTTTTTTAAACAAATAATTTTGATACATAAACAATACACGTAATTCGTGTATGTGTGTCGATCAATGTGTTGCAGAAATATGCTTCTAATGATAGTACTGTTTGGTGTTAATAAGCCCGTGTGAAATAGCTTGACTCTCCAGTTAATCGTATATGAATCGGTTATATTTTAACACATATTGTCTAATATTCTATGTAATAGGTCATCACGTTGATTGTTTTCTTTTACTTCTTTCAGAGCAATGCGTTGAAAAAGTCGCACCTTAGCTTGAAGTCCCACAAAGTTTCAGAAACAGCAATATTTTAATTTACTACCTAATAAGACTATGAAAATTGACAGGTTATAGAGCTCCCTAAATGGCATAGAATCAGCATCCATATTTGATCTGTTTTTACTTTCATCCTTAGAATAATCATCTCAGCAATTTAATATGTCACCAATTTAGTAGTTTGTGTGGTAAACAAAATACCCCGTTGTTTACAATCTGAAATCGACGGTTCGTTCCGACGATAGTTCGTACATTTCCATAATAAATCGAGGACGCATATATTGATGACCAATTCATGCGAGTATATACCGTGTAACTAAAAGTTAAATACCGTTATCCTCCGGTACCGATAATCGCCGGTATCCTATTGTACTATATTGTATGTGGTAATCTAGTATACTATTTCACGGGTGAATTGAAGGCTAAGTTGTTTCCATTAGGTTATAATATATGTACAGTATGAATATATTGAGACAGAATTGAAGTGTATATGTAATAATGTTTTAGACCTGTCTTCCACTTAGACCCCGATGCTATGCGAAAGGGATGCCTATTACAGACTGCTCGTTTCGGAAAACCTTCCGGATCATTTATTAATAAAAATGGGCGGAGCTTTGTCATCGTGGTTGTTCGGCAAGTATTCGCGGTTCGGTATACAAATTGTATTGTTGTGGTACTGTACACGCAGTATGCATGCCATAGCCTATCGAAATAGCCGAATGGTAGATCCGATCGTGCGGAAAGCCGGGTTGCGGTTAGGCCTGCCGTCCACTAGACCCCGATGCTACGCGGAAGGGATGCCGGTTACAATGTGCTCGTTTCGGGAACCATTCGGGATCATGTATCAATAACAGTATGCGGAGCCGTGTCATCGTGCTTGTTCGGGAAGTACGATATTCGCGGTTCCGAGTAAGAATGGTTGCTGTATACCTGTACACGCAGTATAACTGCCGAAGCCTATTCAAAGTAGCCGAACGTATCGCGACTAAATGCCGTCAGTTCAGGAGTTAGTCCCAAATGTTTCCCCCGACCGCGTGATATGCGGAAGGGTTTACGAATCGATGCCGATAGGTTGTCGAAAGGTTGTCTAGCTTGACCTAGAGGCAAACTGACGGCATCACTTCAGCTGTCATTCGGGATATACAACTGGGATAATGTCGCGTAAATTTACGCTTATATATCTACCTTACGCAAATTCGAAAGTTAGTTTTACTATAGATAAACCACAATCACTCGAGCGTAAATATACTTTTAACATTGGATTAATCCAGGTTATAGAGGTGTATTTACCCATTAAACATACATTTAGAAATGGTTTTATCATGAAGTGCGCATATCGCAGTGGGCTAAGCTACTATGAATACGAGTTCTTCAGAACTGAATGCATGAGTTCGATTCCCATTCTGGTATTTTGAACTTACACTGGAAATAAAAAATAGTCGGTTGAAAGCGATAACTTCTGTACCACTGCACCACACAGTCAAGTTCAAAACATGATCGGCATAGTTTCCGTGTGTTAATCGCATCACTTCGCCGTTTTCGAGAAGCGTTCGACATCGATCTGACTTTCCATCTAGAACCATTCGGGATGGCTAATGAATACGAAAGGCGTCCCGAAGATGCGGAGTGAATGCCGATGGTTTACTGAAGCAAGACCTTCGGCGTCCATTTTTTAAAAACTTTTAAACGAAGATGTTCGGTCCTGAAGGGTACCAGAGGCGTTGCGGAATTATACGGAAGGATTCCATAACATCTTGATGGCATGCCGAACCATTTCGATATGGTGAATTTCTGCTTCGAGAACCATTCAGGGTCCTAGTGGACGTCAGGTCTTATAAATATATAAATATTTTATCTATATTTTATTTCTGCCAATATTGTTTAAAAACTGTCGCAAAGAAGCGTTGTCTTTAACAGATGTTAAATTGTGTCGTCCCTCGTAACTATTCATGAGTTCTAATTGATTGAAAAGTAACATAGTCTTTAAATCCGGGATTCCGAGTGGTAAAAGTTGCTAAAAGAGAAAAGACTGAATTCAAGGCGTCAGTTATAGCAAACTACATCACACAGCTGGAAGCAGCTTTCCACAACATTCCACCATTACAGAATTATAACATCCCATATTCTCACTGTTAGCCGTCCAGTGGCAATGCAAAGACTATTTAGTTGAAATAATGGTACCATAAATAAATAATATGATATTTCAATAATAATAAAATATTACCAAATATCTCACAGCGAACATTGATATATCTCAAACGATAAATTACGACAGGACTAGCTGTTCAATTCCACATATATAAATGTTCATGCTATTTGTCTAGTCCGCATCGTTATGACATTCTTCGTGTAATACCTAATTAGATATATTAATTATAATCTGACATGTTTGTAGATGAATTAGTACAGATCGAGTAGGCCGTCATGTCACAGATACAGTCAACTAAGTGAACTGATCGGTAAGCGTTCCATGCGATCGATAGAAGCGTAGAAAGCTGTCGACTAATAGCATACTTGTATAAATGAACATCATGAGTCCGTTCTGCATATTCCCATCGATCGAACCGTAGGAAACTACCGACCCCAATGATGGATGCACTCTGCTCAGGTTCAATCGTGTGTCCTACCCATAGCGTGGATCCTATCTTTCATGCAAATTGACTGTTAAATTTTTCAGTAAACCAAAATTCATGATATTCTGGTGGTAATTATGTTGGAAAATGTTGGCGAAATGTTCGCACATTGGAATCGCTTGAAATACGGATGATATAAAGGAGATATGGTCATAATATGGTCAAAATCGTCATTATCGTGAGGTCTACCCCGCTAGTGTTTTGTTATTTACGGAACAATATCGAAGTGTTTGAGGAAACTACGGGATCAATCGTGGAAAGTAGGGTACCAAAAGATACAGAGGACAAGCCATTGCGTGCTGGCCGGGGTGTCCATAAATAAACGAGTCTCGATGTTATATATTTACCTCAAAATATGGGTTAAGTCGTCGCTATTTGGCCGCCATTTTTGTGGTGGCTCCTACCATCAAAACCACGTGATTCCCCACCGTGATATAGCTCTATACACTTTAATTACACCTAAGTCAGCCTGCATATATTGGTAAAAAAGAATATTGTACCAGGATAAAATAAACAAAACATGCATATAAGTAACAATATAATGAAACATCCAAAATGCATTGGAAAACAAGAAACTGAATGCAGGATATTATGGCAATAAATTGATTCAATCATGCAAATATGGACATAAAATAAGCTGGTTGATATACATAGAATTCAGTTGTACGTCATTTCAATGGACAATGACATCTTCAAAAGTAATAAAATGTCCAGGTCTACAATCAAAAATGCTGAAACACTGGTGTAGCCAATCTTTGGTATTGTAATTGAATAATGTTGAGATTATAATACATTGTCACTATGGAGTAATGAGTACTTACCTGAAACCATTCTTTGTACACAGTGATCACTCTACGTATTGCACCAGCTTGGTTAAAATTAAATAGTAGTGCCTGAAAATATACACATTCCTACTGTATAATCTCTTGTTTTAAAACTTAACTTGCAACCTTCTATCCTCGAGATGGACACTGTCCTGATTATCATTAATGACATTGATTACAAATCACCACAATTAGTTTGTACTGTTTCTGGTTGTATTAAGAAAATGAAATCCATAATAGTGTATTTTTGTCAAATAAACCTGCAACATTAATCTATATGAGAATAAAGACATTAAAGAAGTTGAGTACCTGTCTGAATATCTCATGAACAATGTTGATGTTTTCTCTGGTTGAATACATAACTGATCTAACAATCTCATACTCTGATGTACTATGTTGTTCCTCGTTACTGAAGCTACAATTGGGAGAATCTTTCTCTGTGATTTGTGAACTGGCTGACAAAGTGCTGGCATTACTACCAGGTGCCTGATCGCTGACTTCATCTTTGCTTTCACCCGTCTCTTTCCCATTCTTCACAGATTCCTCATCACCTTCCGCCAAAGCAGAACACGAGATACCCCTGTAAAATGTTAACATGAGATACCCCTGTAAAATGTTAGCACAAGATACCCTTGTAAAATGTTAACATGAGATACCCCTGTAAAATGTTAACACGAGATACCCCTGTAAAATGTTAACATGAGATACCCCTGTAAAATGTTAGCACAAGATACCCTTGTAAAATAGTAACAAAAGATACCCCAGTAAAATGTCAACACTGTTACCCTTGTAAAATTTTAACACGAGATACCACTGTAAAATGTTAACACGAGATACCCCTGTAAAATGTTTACACAAGATACCCCTGTAAAATGATAACACAAGATACCCTTGTAAAATGTTAACATGAGATACCCCTGAAAAATGTAAACATTAGATACCCCAGTAAAATGTTAACATGAGATACCCCTGAAAAATGTAAACATTAGATACCCCAGTAAAATGTTAACATGAGATACCCCTGAAAAATGTAACACGAGATACCACTGTAAAATGTTAACACGAGATACCCCTGTAAAATGTTTACACAAGATACCCCTGTAAAATGATAACACAAGATACCCCTTGTAAAATGTTAACACAAGATACCCCTGAAAAATGTAAACATTAGATACCCCTGTAAAATGTTAACACAAGATACCCCAGTAAAATGTCAACACAAGATACCCCTGTAAAATGTCAACACGAGGTACCCCTTGTAAAATGTTAACACAAGATACCCCTGTAAAATGTTATTATTAGATACCCCTGTAAAATGTTAACATTAGATACCCCTGTAAAATGTTAACATTAGATACCCCAGTAAAATGTCAACACAAGATACCCCTGTAAAATGTAAACATTAGATACCCCTGTAAAATGTTAACATGAGATACCCCAGTAAAATGTCAACACAAGATACCCCTGTAAAATGTTGACAAGAGATACCCCTGTAAAATGTTAACACAAGATACCCCTGTAAAATGTCAACACGAGGTACCCTTGTAAAATGTTGACAAGAGATACCCCTGTAAAATGTTAACACGAGATACCCTTGTAAAATGTTAACACAAGATACACCAGTAAAATGTCAACACGAGATACCGATGTAAAATGTTCACTCAAGATACCCCTGTAAAATGTTAACACAAGATACCCCTGTAAAATGTCAGCTTGAGACAGCTAGACCTGCATTATGTTAAAATTAAGCTCAAAGATGATCTTCATAGACCTGTATCTACTGAATTCAACTAAACTGACATTGGAAAACAAATTAACTGAAACTTACTTGAACATTTCTGCATCTGGTTTTTTGGAAGAAAAAATAGTAAAGTTGGTTAACCATCTTATAAATGAATCTCTGCAGTCAGAAACATACTCTGGTGGTTCCATTGACATCATGTCTGCAGTGGTTCTCAATAATGGAAGATCTAGAAACAAACAAGCTTCAATACTTTCAATAGTCCATTTTCAACATATTCGATAATAATATTTCAAGAAAACACTATTTGGAAGGGTAGATTCAAACAGTTATGATTATCATAATCAGAGATAACTAACATTACACTTTATGGTTTCAACCGTTCATACTTTATTACTATACATTGGCTGATCACCATGAAGACGGTGTATACAATCACAACAAGTCTCTGCTAAATGTATAGTAAGTAGTGATGTCAACAATTAATCGGTTAACCATTGGGTTATCAGTTAGCAAAATTGCTAACCGGTTAAAACTTTTCTTTTTAAAAAAGAAGTACAGTAGAAACTCCAAAAACCGGAACCTCTCTAATCCGGAATCCCCCTTTTTTCACAGTCCCGATTCTTTCCTTTTAAAAGGTATGTGAAAAAGACCTCCCCAATCTGGACCTCCGTACACCGAAGACTGGACTACTTTAACGGTCCGGAATGCAAATATACAGTGTAATTTAAACTCCCCAATCCGGAATTTAACGCTTGATCCGGAATTATTATGATTTTATACAAAATATGTCAAATGGTTTATCTGATCGGCAAATGTTCCGTTACACGTGAAATTGCTTTTAGTATCAACCCGAGTGTTTCCGTATAGTAGGGTACGGGGTAAACTTGTTGATAATTCGTCATTTTGTGAATAAATCACCATGTAGAAAAAAGTTCAACTTAATTTGTCATTTATTTGTTAAAAACAATTACATTCGTACATTAAAATGTATTGTGGCTCACATAAACAAAGATTTGATTCGTAATTACCCTTATTATTGACAGTTTTTTTATTGACGTTAAATCAAACGATTTTGTACTTGGTTTTAGACACGAATGACCGTACACTGGTTGATTTTAAACACGACCCGATACGAAGAGCAGAAATGGAGATCGTTATCACACCTTTTAATCTGTTAATTGCCTGACAGGGGGGATTAACTGCCTGTTTGCAGCGTAGCCAGAGGCAATTACCAGTAGTCAGTTGTTTATTGGTGTCTACAGGTCTTTCCGGTATAAAGATCTTTACACCAAAATAAAAAATAGGTCTGAAAAAAAAATCTAAGCTTTGAAATTATTTTTTCGCCAATCTCAAAATAATTCCGCCAAAAGCGGAAACGGTGAATAGCAGCGGAAACCCTAATGTAACATAAACTTCAGAATACAGACATACTGTACCAACAATAGTGTACACCAGACGATATAAATTTTACCTATAAAAACTAAATAGGTAATACCTCTCCTATCCGAAATCCTCCCTAATCCGAACTTTTTGGCCGGTCCAAAGGGAGTTCGGATTAGGGAGTTTTTACTGTACTCGGATATTTTCTTTGACCGCAGATTGATGACACGCAATGTTTTTCACACAATTTGATTTTATTTACCTCCTTATTATTAATAGATTTCCATTAACTAGACAAAATATGTGATTTAATTGAAACCAAAAAGGATTGTTGAACTTCATTGAATGTCTCGTGCATTTAGGCTTAAATACTACAGCAGAAAATTAGTTTTGATTTTTCTCCCCTTTTATCACATAACCTGTGGTGTGGGAGTGCATAAAAGCTGTGCCTGAAATATCGTAGTGCACTCCCGGCCCATACAGAAATATGCAAATAAGCTTAACAGTGGTTGATTGATTGGTTCAGGGTGATGTAACGTAAGCCAATCCGTGCCTTGAATCAACCCGTTAGCCACCCACGAAGTCTGTGTGTCATGCTCTAAGTCAGGGTTCGAATTTAAGCTCGCATACTCGCTAATAGCTTGTAGAAATTCAGAATAGCGAGTGACATTTAAAGTCACTCGCATATTTTAGCGAGTATGAAAACAAGAAGCAAACACCAATAAAAGTCAAAAGAACGACGCCCGAACGGACGAGTGAAAATTTCGGCGAGTAACGGGCAAAATGGCAGTTAGTTATTCTAATTTTCCAGACTGGTCCGCCGTATCACAATCAGGATCTCAACAGACGCTTATGATTATTTAGCGGGCTCTATAGTTACAAGCGTTTACCGATCGGACACCAGTCTATTACCTATTTACGCGACCAAAACAAAAATTTTCTAAAATACGATATCGTCGTTTTTCATCTATGACAGACGATCGCCTTTGTTGAAGCATGAACACTTTTCTAATGAATTGATTTACGGCTAAAAGGAGCATCAAAACATGCAATAATAGCAACAAATGGAAATGTAACCTGTT
Source organism: Spisula subtruncata (assembly GCA_963678985.1). NCBI lineage: Eukaryota > Metazoa > Mollusca > Bivalvia > Venerida > Mactridae > Spisula > Spisula subtruncata. Next base: position 27,665,938 of record OY787661.1, read on the forward strand.
TCCGCGACACTGATGGAAATCGACGTAACGGACTTACAATTTTCGTACCCGGCATTCGCATCAAGCATCAATCGATGCATGAATAATGAAGCTTGAAGTTTTAAATGATTTAACACCTATGTGAACGGCAGTTTCCTTTTTGATGTATCTTGATTTTTTGTTTATCTGTTTCATGCTTCAGGCATAGTGATCAAGGCATAGCACTTTTTAGCAGTTCATTTTCTATCAGTAAATTGGTTAATGAACTTTAATAAATTTTTTAGCTAGTAGCTTTTCCTTTTAGCTAGTGAACCCAAATGGCACAAGCTAATTTTAGCTAGTGGAAAATATCGCTAAATTCGACCCCTGTAAGTACCACTAAATTTTGTTTGAAACCTCATGAACATATGTAGCATACATCATCATTTTTCTTAGATATTTAGCCTTTACTAAGATTATATGGTACGTAGAATCTTACATTCGTGCTCATTCCTTATCATTTTTATTAAACTCGTTGACAAAAACAATATAACACACTCGGCAGAGCCTCGTGTCATATTGTTTGTCAACTCGTTTAATAAAAATGGTAATCAATGAGCACTCACTCAAGTTCCTTTATTTAATGACTCTTCAATCTCACAAGATATGCGAGCACGTTACTTCGGAATCAACGCATATTCTTGCGTGCATTTTACGTAACTCCTTTGAGTGTTACATCCATAATTGTAAGTATACAAACCATGACTATGGAGCAAATGTAAACAGCCTATAATGTGTTTATGGAAGAAAATGTTTCTTTCAGATACACATAAACCATATGATCATATAAACTTACCTAAAACTGGATCATAGATGGTTCGGGTTTTGTCAAAATCTGGAAGAAGCCATTTTAAATATGAGCGTTTAAATTTGTTGAAAAGAAACACAAAACACACTTCTCGCATGTCTTTGTTCATCCATTCAATTTTGATTACCTGAAACAAAGAGAATATTTGTTTGTTGTAAATAAGTCAGAAGGGCATAGAAAATGATTATATATGAGCTGTTTTTCTGGAAAACTGGACTTAGTGAAAAAGTTACGAAAATCATTATAATATGTCATTAGGATGAGACTCTTATGAACAGTTTATGAACAAATTATTACACACATTCAGTGTTGTCAATAGGAGGCTGCAGGAGGCCAATTTGACTGCTTCATATGATAGTTGGGCCGCCTCAAATTTACCCCCAGCTGCCTTTCATCTTCAGTGCTCATGCACCTTGGCCTCCTCAAATTTACAACAAGCCTTCTACATGAAATCTTAGTGAAAACCCTGACATTAACAAAGTTAGACTTTTGAAACTAACCACTCTGTGACGTTACAAACATCATTCCAATGTTCAATCATTCCATAAATCCAGTATTTGATAAATTATTTTCATAATAATCTTACTTTAATAAAACATGACAAAATTGTGAGTGCTTCCTTACAGAGAAAAGTAGCTGTCATTGTTAACCACTAACCCCTTGTCTTTCTCAATATCGATAGTTCTCGAAAGTTGGTCACCACAGCAACATAAAGTTTTTTATCACGATTTATGAGAAAATTGAAATCAGTGTAAAGGGAGCAAAGTGTTTCTGTTTCCATTGGAAAATCAACAAGAAATGCAAGAGTGTAAGAAAAACATGTATTTCCACACCATGGCAGGCAACTGACCTTGACCTTTAATCTATTGCCTTCAAAACCATACAATCATTTGCTGGTCATGATCAACCTAAAGGAGTTTAAGCCAAACAGTTATAAGACATTTAATCTACTGACTTACCAACCTGAAACTAGTAAAGATTCCTTCAAAGGTACAATAAGAATTATAACCCCAGGTATCAGCCAATACCTATATAATATTGCAGAGATACAAACCTCAGATACAATAAACTGTAGCAGTGCATCAAAGAAGAATTTGGTGATATTTTCTGGTTGTTTTTCCCCAGGTATTGGTAGTATAGGAGTTATTTCACCAGCAGCGATTATACCACCATATGCTGAAATACACACAGATTGTCATAGGAAACTAAAACAAGAGATGATACTAAAACATGTTACCACTCAATGGCAGTTTAATAGTTATCAATATCAAAGCAAAAAGGTCACAACAACCTGGTACTAGTAATTTCAAACGATCCAAATGAAACATAACTAAATTTAATTATGATAATAATTAGACTTTAGAGGGCCATCAGCACAAAAGTGCTCACGTGAATGCTGGCAGTTATATCACAATCAGTAAAATCCACTCAATTTTGACACCACATGACCTAGTATTGAGTCTAGATATTTATATATAATAAGGTAACAAGAGTCCTTAGGACCCTAAACCACTCATCTATCATGGCAGTACATGCATGCCCCTTTGGTGACAGGAATTACAGCTTCTACAGCATACTAAAGCTTTTTTCTATTATTTTACCAAGTGACCCTTTTTTACCTGAGATAACCCAATATCAAAATTTAACCTTGATTCTGTTGTGATGACCAGTCCATTGTGACCAAGTTTCATTATTTCATAAAAAATAGACCAGAGTGGTGATCTCTAATGACTGCACAAGGTTTTTCTATGATTTGACCAAGATACCCAAGGTGATACATTATGGAACTTGGCCTAGATTTTGTTGAAATGGCCATTGTGACAATGTTATCCATAAAGTAAATTTGTGACCTCAAGTGTTGAAATAGGCAAATTTTTTATGTACAGACAACTGTTAGAGGAAGAGTGATCACAAAAGCTCACCCTGTTACTTTGTAATAGGTGAGCCAGTACTTTAAGTCAAATCTACAATCTACATTTAATTTCTTTCAAAAACATTTAACTCCTATTTGAATATACAAGTATGAGCAGTAAAGTAGCGCAGTTTGGTAAGGGCAAATGAAACTATAATCAACTAGAACCATCACTGTCGTGATCAGGGCCCTGTTGTTATCATTGTCAATAAGTATTGCAAGTTTCATTTGAATATCTTGAACAGTTTTTGAACTATGGCCAATGTAAAAGTTTTGAAGTCAAAAAAGGGGCACAAGCCAAAATTTATTAAAGCTAGAATTGTTGCCCTTTGCTACACATGTGCGTATTGTCACTGTCAATATGTAAAGCAAGTTTCATTTCAATATCTGTAACGGTTTTGAAGTAATGTAGAAAAAAAGATGAAAAATGAGGAAAATTATAATTTTACAAAGGGCCATAATTCTTACAATATTGTAGCTAGAGTAACATAACTTTGCATACAATAGTGTATTGTTGCTGTGACCTTATGTTTAAAGTTTGAAGTCGATACCTTTAACGGTTTGCAAGTTATTAAGAAAAAACATTTTGAAGTATGGCCAATGTTAAAGTTTTGAAGTCGAAAAAGGGGCACAAGCCAAAATTTTTTAGAGCTAGAGTTGTTGCCCTTTGCTACACATGTGCGTATTGTCACTGTCAATATGTAAAGCAAGTTTCATTTCAATATCTGTAACGGTTTTGAAGTAATGTAGAAAAAAAGATGAAAAATGAGGAAAATTATAATTTTACAAAGGGCCATAATTCTTACAATATTGTAGCTAGAGTAACATAACTTTGCATACAATAGTGTATTGTTGCTGTGACCTTATGTTTAAAGTTTGAAGTCGATACCTTTAACGGTTTGCAAGTTATTAAGAAAAAACATTTTGAAGTATGGCCAATGTTAAAGTTTTGAAGTCGAAAAAGGGGCACAAGCCAAAATTTTTTAGAGCTAGAGTTGTTGCCCTTTGCTACACATGTGCGTATTGTCACTGTCAATATGTATAGCAAGTTTCATTTGAGTATCTGTAACGGTTTTGAAGTAATGTAGAAAAAAAGATGAAAAATGAGGAAAATTATAATTTTACAAAGGGCCATAATTCTTACAATATTGTAGCTGGAGTAACATAACTTGGCATACAATAGTGTATTGTTGCTGTGACCTTATGTTTAAAGTTTGAAGTCGATACCTTTAACGGTTTGCAAGTTATTAAGAAAAAACATTTTGAACTATGGCCAATGTTAAAGTTTTGAAGTCGAAAAAGGGGCACAAGCCAAAATTTATTAAAGCTAGAGTTGTTGCCCTTTGCTACACATGTGCGTATTGTCACTGTCAATATGTATAGCAAGTTTTATTTGAATATCTGTAACGGTTTTGAAGTAATGTAGAAAAAAAGATGAAAAATGAGGAAAATTGTAATTTTACAAAGGGCCATAATTCTTACAATATTGTAGCTGGAGTAACATAACTTGGCATACAATAGTGTATTGTTGCTGTGACCTTATGTTTAAAGTTTGAAGTCGATACCTTTAACGGTTTGCAAGTTATTAAGAAAAAACATGAAAAATGTGGACGGACAGACGGACGTACTCATGAGACGGTATTTGTGGGGTTTTCTTTTGTTCTTTCTTTTGTTTGGTTGCAACCCACAAGTAGCATTTTGCACCCCACAAGTGACGGAATGAATGGAATCTTAAAATAGCCTATTGTTCCACACCCCACAACTACCGGTGCATTCGTACGGACAGACAGACGGACAGACGGACAGGGTGATTACTATAGGGCACCTGCAAAAACTTTGCAGGGCCCTAATTAGAGGCTTATACTTGAGTATAATATTAGATTCAGTGACATGCAACACTGACAACTACATGAATAGGAGTATATACAATTAAACAAGAAGTATGTGTACAGTAAATATAAAGATGTTGCACCTATATCAAGTTTGAACTTATACAGCACATTACTGAACCTCTATTGTAAAAACCAGAGTGTATAACCAGCTGACAATAAAAAAGATACGCAGCAACACAGGAAGTATTATAGAACTAATTGGCAAACCACTTCATACAACCATACATTCCTACACAATAACATATATTATCATATATCAAATGCTTTGTGATATAAATATTCCTATCAGTATAAGGGGAGCATTGATGACATGAAGGGGGTAAACTTTATAAGACACATTTTGTATACATAATACATTTATACTGAGAATTATAGGCCAGTGGCATGGACAAGTAAGTTTACCTTGCAAGGCAGAGAAATTTTTCTCATTTTCTCAGTCAGGTCAAAATAACATTTACTCCATCAAACTAACTGACTTTTTATTCTATTTATCCAGTCACTTTACCTGCTAAGGGGGTCAAACCTATAATTCTATTATTATAAGATAATTTACCAGCCTGTAATGTCGCATTGCCAGACATCTTGTAAGACGCAGTAAGTCATAGAAAATATTTGACCAACCACCAGCTTATTTATGAAAGAAAAACTTCATGCCCTGGTACAAAATTTCAACCAGCAATTCTCATATTTTTTATAATAAGTAGTCTGTCAGATCGTGTCAGTCGACAGTTGATCACAGAACCAAATTATCTCATAAAGCAGCATCCTGTTATTTAATCAATTAAACCCAAAGTGACTAGAATAAATAAAGAATAATAGGTCTGTGCCGTGCATGATTAAGTTTATCTGGCAAGGCGGAGGAATTTATCGGTGAGCGGTAAACGAATCTGATCATTTCCGCAGCCGAGCTGGATAAACTTTGACTCACTCCACGGCACTAGCCTATTATTCTATTTAATATCTGGTCACTACATTTGCTTTAATAAGGGAACAAGAGGTCCCAAAGGGCCCTAGGTCCCTCACCTGTTGCACATTGGTCTAGGTATCAGTACAACTTACATTCTGACCATATTGCATGAAGATTGGATCAAAACATGGGGTCTTTAGAGTGAACACAAGGTTTTTTCGAAGATTTTACCACTTAAGTGACCTAGTTTTTGACCCCACATGACCCAGTTTCAAACTTGGCCTAAATTTTAGGGAGATCAACATTCTGACCAAGTTTCATGATGATTGGATCAAAATGGCGACCTCTGGAGTGAACACAAGCTTTTTTCTAAGATTTAACCTAGTGACCTAGTTTTTGACCCCACATGACCAAGTTTCAAACTTGGCCTAAATTTCACGGAGATCAACATTCTGACCAAATTTCAAGAGTATTGGATAAAAATGGTGACTTCTGGAGTGTGCACAAGTTTTTTCTAAGATTTAACCTAGTGACCTAGTTTTTGACCCCACATGACCCGGTTTCGAACTACGCCTAGATTTTCTGGAGAACAACATTCTGACCAAGTTTCATGAAGATTGGATCAAAATAGTGACCTCAGGAGTGAACACAAGCTTCGACTAAGATTTGACCTAGTGACCTAGTTTTTGACCTCACATGACCAAGTTTCAAACTTGGCCTAGATTTCATGGAGAACAACATTCTGACCAAATTTCATGATGATTGGATCAAAACTGTTGCCTCTAGAGTGAACACAAACAAATTGTTGACCGACGACAGACGGACGAAGAGTGATCACAAAAGCACACCTTGTCACTATGTGACAGGTGAGCAAATAAAACTTGGGATTATTTAGTTATCTTTTCATTATTTGTGCGTAACGTCATGTTTATTCACTGACGTCACGAAAAAACAACAACATCGGACATATTGATAACGTATGTACACGCAGCTAAGTCGTTGAAAAATTATCGACCAACCCTAGCTCATTTTGAATAAGAAAACCTCACCCTCGGGTACAGAGTTTTAACCGGCGAATCCGCTATAAGAAGTCAGATCATGTGGTCAGTTGACTGATACAGCAAGTCACATGATCACATGATGTGATATCACAAAGTTTATCAGGCACCCTGTTATCGGGCCGCTTTTGCTGGGAGTGATTGGATAATATATATACACTGACAAAGGGTAAAAATAAATCCTGAATACATAAATGGGTTGTACTAACAGTGATTACACATAAGTTATGTTTGCAGACACTATACATGTTACTAAAATACTTCATTATAAGCTAAATAATAATTTTGCACTAAATATTTATACAGTTAAATAAAGAATGAACTATAATTTCTAGTGATTGCTGTAGCCCTTTATAAAATGCTTAAATGGTATGTCAATTTTCTGATAAATATTCTTGTTTAGCGAATACACTTTAAGCAAATGTCTAGATTTAAGAAAAAATTTGTTTCATGCCAAGAAACAGTATGATTCTTTCTTTTCTGTATACATGTAAGCTCTGAACTCTGAGTTTGGGCACATAGTTTGAATAATATATATTCTCTTATTTAGAAGTTAACAGTAGACACAATGATACCTGGAAGCAACATAATACCCACATAAATTTACACCAAATATACACAACATGTAGTACGGAGGAATTGAAAGAGGAAACTCAACAGAAACTGTACACAAACTGAACACAAACATGCTTGGATGAACCGGCACACTTACGTGTACTTGACAAACTGGTACTAGAAGCTCGTACTGTTTAATAGAATGCACAACACCAAATATAAAAGCTGCATATCATGTGTAATGGATAAATGCAATAGAGTAGGTCGGAAACGTTCTATATCAAAATAAGGCTGTGGGAAACGGTGCACTAAATATAATCATAATAACTGTGTTTAATAATGGTTTAATAATGTCATGTCAAAAAGTCTAAAGGTAACCCGATCATGTCAAAACAGATCTGCTCCTGAAATGAATGTTCCACAGAACTCGACCAATCCTAACAATAGCATGCCAGTTTAATGTTGCTTAAAGTTTCTCAAAAATATAAGTAGTAATATGAACTCAGTAATGCAGTTGACAATGTGGCAACAACACAAAGAGAAATATATCTGCACATATCTACCTACACTCAAGGGAAAAATTACAATAATTCTTCAAAACCACACATGGTAGCATATAGTTAAGGACACAAGCCTCTAAAACAATGGAACGTTTTTATATTAAATGTGAAAAAGACTAACTATACATATACTTATACCAAGCCAGGTTGCTATTCTAACAATAACATCCATTATTTTAAAGATACCACTGAATGTGGCTGATACACCACAGCATGATTTTTATCACAGTTAGTTTTGTGGTCAATCCAGTTGTGTCGCTTCAATAAAACTAATTGAGAAATCAGTACTAAGTCTAAGAATAGCAATGATGTAGAGACAAGGAAGAATCACTTACTATCTGGAGTAGTGGCTGTTTTACCACTCAGAATATCCTGGTTCTCACCATCACCCAGACGCGGAACCAACTGAAGAAATATCTTATGACATTCTTCTGAAGCATTTTCTTGTAGAATTTGGTACCAGATTAAGAATAATCGCATTCCATCCCTTCTCAACTACAAAATATATCAGAATATTATTACTACATAATCTCTGGCATGCCTCACCGTAGGTAACAGGGTTTTACCGTATTTGTTCACAAAGATAATTCAAAACTACATGCACAAGTAAATTTTGATTGACAAGGGCAACAACTCTGTCACAAGAGAAGATGCAAGTTATTCTTCTTGCATTTTGTACGCCTTCACAATGTGGTAAAGATTTGTACTTGATTATCTGAGTAAATATGCTGGGTAAAAATGTTACATAGTGGAAACAAGAAATCACACACAGTACAAACATAAATACTATTAAAAGCTAGCTTGATTACATTAGATTACATAGCTCAAAATTTTGACACATTTACCATCATGATAAATTAAAATTCATTATACATTGATAATATGTATCAACACATAACAAATCAGAGACGGTATAGCACTATACATATACAACAAGATATATACAAGTAAACAATGTAACAGTATAATACAGACAAGATAAATAATGCATGAACTTCATTCAGTCAGTAAATATAGACAGCAATCATAGACATATAAAACAAGACAGTCTAATACCAGTATGTAAATCAATGATCACTATAAGTGATAGTCTTAAAAACCATACAATCAATAATTTTGTTGCCAAGGCTCGACACTAACCAATTTTTCATGGTGACCCAAAGGACCACCAGCTTTCAAATCTACTGGTCCTCCATAATTTCAACTGGTCCTTCCGACATATCAATAAAGCATGATCAAATTTCACCATATTATTCACATGTTATGGCTCTTTTGTTGTGTCAACTTTCGTTTCGTTAAATTAACCTTGAACGATTGTTATTCATTTTTAAACAATCTACAGCGCAAACTACATCGGTGATTCTCCTTCAGAATTATAATTTCTTTAATTACTTTAATTATAATCATTTTGAAAGTAACATCACTGTGCAATTCTTTTTTAGAGCCCCAGTAAGATCGGTAAATTGATACATTTGCAGCCGTTATATAAACTCCAGTTCCATCCAGTTTCAAACAATCCTCACAACATTTCTATCAACCTGACAACCTCTATCATATATTTGGTATTTGAAGTAAACTACAGAGATATGGCTCAATCTGCAAACATAAGTAGACACCCCTGGGTACAGTGAAGTCATAAATCATTGTTTAAGAGAATTAAAATAGAAATAATATTAAAGTCATTAAAATATAGCAAACCTTTAAGCCATTGCCAGGATGCAGCAACTTCATCATGATACGATTGATACATTGGAACATCCATCTTTTATGTATCAGTTCCGGAAGTAACAGCAAAATTTTCTACAACAACAAAAATTAATATAAACTTCATTCAATGAACAAGAGTCGTGTCCAAACTTACCTGTTTGTTTTTGACGAGTATGTATTATTCAAAATATTAAAGCATATCTGAATAACTGCTGATGCAATACAGCATGATGAATCAGGCACATTGCAACTTAATTGTGGATTTTGTGAGCTATCCACTGAAAGTTCAAGGCAGACAGTGTCATTTGAGTTTTAGAGACCAATAGGTTTAAACTGCTAATAAACTGAAACTGATTGGGGTGCTCCACAGGGATTTTAAAGTAATCTGTTTGAGTGAAATTATCAAAGAATAATTCACTGTTATTCTGTGATAAACCACTGATCAGCATGAAATAAACAAAGATAATTAATAAAATTAAACCAGGCCAGAATTATTGTTCTTAGTCATATTGTGATATTATGTTTAAAATTTGAAGACAATTCAGAGAAATAAACATGACAAATATTGATGGACAGATACCCCATCCATAATACTACCTTAGGTCTCATCTTTCCATTGTGGAAGATCAAAGGAATGACTACTCAAAGAATAAAAGAAAAAAAAAGAATAAGTAAAGATTGTAGAAAATATTGATGAATTACCTCAAATATAAGAAGGATATTATCTAATTCTTCTCGATGGGACTTGTTTGCTGAAATTTATCAACATAAAAATGTAATTGCATTTGTTATTGAATAAACCAAAGACGTTCATACACTGGATATGAAAGTAGAGTATTTCTTAGAGCATTTCTGATTAGCTGACCCGAGATTATCAGTCACGTGATCCACCTACGTCACACGATTGAAGAAGACGCTATCCGCCATCTTGGATTTTTCGGATGAAAGAAGATTTTTGTTCGTTTTAGATAAGAGGTTTTAATGTTAAATCCTCAATCGAATTGAACAAATATGGGCATTTACTGACTCTAATATATGTATTCTATGTTTAAGTTACAATATTTTGTATGATACGTCCACTATATTAAAATAAACCTCAGATTCGTACTCGCTATTTTTATGGAATATTAATTTTTGTAATCTTTGGACTGTCTTGAAAATACTTGTGGTAATGAAACAACTTCGATTTTCTATTTGATGGGGGTAAAATTGAATTCTTACTCGGGCGTCCAAATCCAAATTTCGTTCGTATTTCTGCTCGTGATCAATTTGTGAAAAACCTAATAATTTCCTATTTTAATCGAAGTTTCGGTGTATAAAACATTTCAAATGACAATAAACATGTTAATACTCTATCAAATAGCCAATTTGTCTCAATAAAAGTCGATTATGAGACATTTAAACCACCTGTCCACTCCATTAAAGATGGCCGTTTTCGTAAACAATATCGGCAGAAATTAACGGAGTTAACCGAACGCGGTAAAATCAAGGTTTAGCGGAAACGGTCGATAATTACCGAAGCGTGCTCAGTGCATTGTGGATCATCCACGATTTTCGGTAAAATCGATGACTTTCAAATCCAGTGTATGAACGTCTTTGAATAAACCAATGATAATAAATATCAAATTTTTATTAATGTGTAATAATGTTTAATTGAACATAATACCAATTTACAAAATGATGCGCACAATAATTAGGCATAATTTTTAATATCATTAGTAATTAGTCAAAGTCATAATATTGCAATGTAAAAGCACAATGACATAAATGTATACAATTTTTATATACAAAAACTGAATCATACCTCTTTGTTTCAGATCAGATTCAACAGTTACAAAGTTGTCAAAGAAAATGTAGTAAATGTGGGAATAATTGTCTTCAAAGAACTTCTTAGCTTCACTTGTTTCATAGTTATCTGTAAAACAGAAAACATTTCACTGTATAATGATAATCCCCCCCATAATCAAAGCGCCAATGGCTCCGGAAGACCAGGGATTGTTCCTGTCGTCAAATATTTTTCCAGTCACAAAGCATATGAGGGCATATGCCCCCAACGCCATATGTATTTTCCAGCATCTAATTAATACATTATTACCACTACTTCCTATACTACTCGCAGTATTTAAACGTTGAGCGTTTATCACTGACCGGATAGTAACCTAGCTTACATAACATAATACAATCGCTGTCTCGATATATTTACCAAGCTTCCTGCAATTAAGTGCTAAGTCATCATGCAACATTATAAACACTGTCTCGGCTAAAGATTAGGAGATAAAGTCCGAAGTCATCCCGCGGAATGCGCAATTAGATCTATTTTTAGCTCGCAATCTTCATCAGTATATTTCAATGCTTACACTGACCAGTTCGCAAGCTCCCTGGTCAAAAACTGATCACCAGTTAATTAAATACAAACATGATTCAGGAATGCCAGCAACTATGACTAAATGAATACCCAGACTTTTCCCCGACTATGCTGTTATTTTTATTGAGAAGGCTATCTAAGAACTTTTTTTTTTAAAAACCCACATCATTAGATCTAGCTCAAAATAAAACATGCTATTCATTTCGTAAATATTTATAAATATAGAACTTTATACGTAACTATGTAAAAATCAATAAATCAAATTCAACGGTTATGAAACAGCCATCTATTTTCCACAACACATACGTAGTTATTTTTCAACACTTATCGCAATTCTTTTTAACAAACTAATTCAACATTTCTAAATCACACTTCCATGATGATATAAGACATAAATATACTTTGAATGAACAGGTATATATGAAATTGCAATAAATTGGCGGTTACGAGTTCCTCGATAATATGGTTACGAAATAGCTGAAAATGCAAGACTACAAGTTATTAGCCTGATTACGAAATAACCTGCAATCAACCGCGTGCAACGCTAGTCTGCCATCTTGAATTTTTCAGTTATGAGGATTTTTTTTCGTTTAAATGCGAGTTTTCAAGTTCAATCATCAGTCAAACTGAGCGGATGTGGACATTTATCGTTTCTTAAATGTGTAACCTATGTTCAAGTTATAATATTTTATGATGCGTCCGCTATATCAAAATAAACCTCAGTTTTGTGTGAGTCGTCGATAAATTGGCCCACAACAATTTAAGCTATTTGTTTCAAATCTTTTAGAGCTATTCGTGCTCGCTATTCTTGTCAGAATATTACTTTTTGTAATCCTTAGAGGTTTTTTATTTGAGGGGGTAAAACTGAATTCTTGCTTGGGCGTCAAAATCCAATTTTGTTTCGCATGAATTTCAGCTCTTGGACAAGGTTTGTTCTAGATACCATAACTTAATGACATTTCATTGATACTGATGTTGATCTTTTAGTTATGGAATTGTCCTCTTTAAAAGTCAACAGGCTAAGATAAACGCTTGGAATGCAAGTTCACTGTTCTAAATTTGCCCAAAAAGTAGCACATGTGTATAATATTAATAGTAATATTAATAAAATGTTTTGTCAAAAAGGAATCAATGTAACACCTACTCATAACCATCCAACACCCGATGTTTCAATTCACTTCCGTGTTTACACTTAAAGCACCGCCGTTGTTTAGATGGTTCCAGGTTGCATGTGCGCATGTGTGTTTTCGAAAATTTGAGATTTTATGCAAAATGGTTGAACATACATGTATCTAAATTAAATCAAACCTTTAAATAGACCTCTACAAAATAAATAAACACATTATTTTCGAAAGAAAACTTAAATTTGCGCACAAAAATAATGCTATTTTCGCAGACAACAATCTGGAATCCCAGGAAACCCTTGTAATCCCCAAAATACATATGTGGTTTGTTTCAGAACATTTTTGTTATTATCGCATTTCAAATTAGGGCAAATAGCAACAAATAGTGAAATTCATAGGATTGAAACAATAGACGGAATTGATGGTATTTCTTACAAAAGATTTTGTTTTTGGTATGTTGATAGAATATGGTTAAATTCATAGGACATCAATGTTTCTTTTGTTGATAACATGTACTAGTGTTCCAAAATCGGACCAAAATCACTATCGATAATCGAATCAAATTTTCATTTCACTATCGATTGTATAATCGATTGTGCTATCGAAAAAAACTCGAATGAACATTGACTTCATAGTTTATCCAGTCGAAAGAGAGAATTAATTTGCCTCATGTTCCTAGGACTTTGAGCAATGAACCAAAGTAATTTACTGCAGGGGTTACCCTGGTGTGACCCCAGTCACAGAACCCTTATCTACAGTCAAACTCAATATTGATTGATCATTTAAAAACATAAAGTAGAACTCTACTTGATGGCGGCCTAATGTGTGGATGTTAAAAGGTTGAAACTATTTAGGGTAATAAACTGTTCTTCTAAATCAAACAATAATGATATTGTGATCATTGTTTTTATTTTCAGCTTGTGTTATAAATGTGTCATGTAAGTAATTGGTACATGAATGAAGCCTTCCTGTAATATTTCATCAAATAAAGAAAAGTTATTATTAAAGCAATGTCCTATAAAGATTCAGAAGACAGATGACCAGAAAACAACACATAAATACTTGTATATGTGTGTAAATAAATAATTCTGGGTGGGTCAAGATGAACTGTAATGCTATACATGTACTTTCGACTTAAAAAATAATGTCGCGAAAATATATGACAATAGGAAATTTCATGGCATAATTCCGGTTGCCATTAACGTCTAAAATATCAAATTATGTTATTTTGGATACTTTCATGAACTAATGATTTAATTATCGCTGCTCATTTTTGCTCTAAAGCAGAAATAGGAATCTAAACATACAGTTAATTGGATTTATTTTTCCTCGCTTCAGAAACTCACTAAATCCATGTGCAGTAAATCAAAGACCTAAATTACGTAATTTAGGTCTATGGGTAAATCGTTCTAGCAGCTGTAGCCTCCGCTTTCTAATGGAAATATATAGCGCTTGGAGGCGGAGTTTATTTCAAGGATTGTGGATATACCCCTTGTAAAAATTGTGAATTAGCGATTCTGTAAGAGATTATATGCGCATGCTTCAAAACATAAACAAACAAGCAATGGTGGTGTGGTCTATGAGGCATACGCAAACGCGACGCATTCCATTAAAATGATCCATACAAGTAAATGAGTGATATGTTTATTCAAAATTAGGGGAAATGGTTCTAATTTTCAATTGCCACAGACCCGTTCACCTGGCAGTCAATTACCTGGCGACTATCGATTGTTTAAATTCACTATCGATAGTCGAAGACTTCAACCTTACAGCGACGATAGTTCGATTGTCAGCGACTATCGTCGGATCACTAACATGTACGTATATTTTTTATCATAAAACGAGCGCGACTCAATCGGAGTCGTACACTGGAATAATCACTGAAATGGAATAATCAACGTCTAAGAAGCTTGGACTAGGACAAGAATACAGAATAAATTCCTATTTTAATCGAAGTTTCGGCGTAAAAAAGCTTTTCAAAATGACAATAAATACGAATCCTTTCTTTGGAACCATATGACAATTTCTGCAGAGATGACAGCACTGTCACTCAGCCTACTGCTGTCAGTTTGACAATGCCAGTGGTCCTATAACCTCACTGACATATCAGAGTAGTTAAAAAAATAAGATTCTGGTATCGCACACACAATGATAATCATGCCAACACATTAACCTAACAAACTACGTTGCAATTAGGTGAACAAATTTGTTTAAATGAACAGTCTTTACCGATAGGAAGCGTTTAGCCAGCTGATAATTAGCAAAACAGAGCCCTACCCAAAACTGTCCGAAGATGTTTCAATCGCGTTAGGGAGTCTTTTTTCAGGTCTGCGACTTTTTGGGCGGCTTTTTTAATGTCCCCATCTTTGTTAGATTTCCTGAACTTAGCCAATGCCGACGACATTTGGCTAGATATGGCCAAATTTTCAATTAAAAATCACATCTCGTCTGCTTTTAGCAAAATTTCAGTCCAAAATGGCGAAATGTTTACTTGAGCATGCGCAATGCTCATTCGGGCACGAATAAAGCCCGACCCTGCAAAAAATCCGGACGAGAAGATATGTGCTTGTATTTTACCAGGAACAGTATCACCAGGGCCAACACTTACACTCTGCATTCAGCACATAAATATTGAAAATGTGTAGATCTATAAATTAATGAGCTATTATTTGTTCTAGATTGCAAATATAAATATGGAATGCGTATATAATAATTATTTAATGTTGAAAATAGCATTTGATGACATTATCTATGCATATCCAACTATTTGTCCCATTTATATTCGCACATGTGACATTATTTTTACCCTTGGAAGGCATGGGGACTCCACGTAAAATTGTCCGTATGATAATAACTATTTGAGATATTTCTTATGTGCAAACATATTTTGCGAGGTTTGACCGGTAACGGACGGACAGTTTAATTTCTTAATTTAATTTTTGTTTTGTTGGAAAGGTCCAATAGCACAGATTTTGGTTGTATTCTTTATTTTTATTTACTTTTAAATTAAAGTTATTATTCAACAACTGTTGCTGAATATGTTAAGATACTGCCTGGAACATTTTGGTTCACAAAGCATCAGATCACACTGCCTTTATAAAATTGATCATCTGCGCTAATGAGCCTTTAAAGCTACAATTTGTAAATAAAAACATCAAACAAATTTACGTGATTATTACTATATTGATTGTACAAAAACTGACCATCGGTTTACCATGACCTCTCTACCTCTCGACAATGACCCCTTTATAAATAGTATACACATTATTTACTAGGGTGGCACTGTGGTCGAGCAGATAGCCCGCTTGACTGCTGATCAATAGGTCCCTGGTTCGAACCTCGGCCGCTGCACTTGTTATTCCTGGAACGCTTTTCCGTGTTTCCCACGTGTTGAACAGACCACCGATAGGTGGCTTAAACTTATGGCTAGGTGGTTATCGCATAAACACCACATATAAAACAAGAAAATGAACTTACTTTGGTGGAAATGTGTCCGTCAAGTGACAAAAAACATCAAAATATCGGCCATTGGCACCAAACTCCACGGGAAGTCTTACTAAAACCACCATTCTCAATGCTTTAGGTTATACCCCTTGATCTAGTGTATTGCAGTTACTCGTTTAACAAATGCATAATTATTAGATTTTTCACTTGCCCTGGTATGCATCATGTACATAAAATGTCAAAAATATGCAAAGAGTAGCTGAGAGAACAAAACCCCTCCAGCAAAGGATAAACATTAATTAATGCGCTCCGACTACCCGTGGAGTTAGCACAGCATGATTACGCAATCGAGATAAGTTAAAGATCGGCCAGATTAAAACCGGTATAACACCAGTCAAGGAAAGATAACTGTGGTCGACTCGAAAACACATCCAATACAAATGGGACAAATAGTTGAATATGCAACCATAGAGCTACATTTATGTACCACACTCTGCACTCAGGCTGATAAATTACACTTATAGCTTACAAATACACTAAATTTCAAATAGAAACAAGCAAATGATCATTTTTAGCACAGGTCTATTTAACTTCTCGTTCTCAAAAAATGTCGCTTTGAACTTCAAAAGAAGGAATATAATATTTGAGTGCTGACTGCAGAGTGTAAGTATTGGTTGTTATTTCGGGCCCAGGAGCCAGCTTTC
The DNA here is from genome assembly GCA_963678985.1 of Spisula subtruncata. Lineage (NCBI taxonomy): Eukaryota > Metazoa > Mollusca > Bivalvia > Venerida > Mactridae > Spisula > Spisula subtruncata. The sequence goes on from OY787661.1 coordinate 27,682,992, forward strand.
AAAAAGGCCTTAAAATCGATTTTCATTTACCCCATCTGGTAGAAAAAGTCCAATGGTAATTTCGAAAAATATAGACATTCATAATATTCAGACATAGATCTGAAAGTGGTGCAGATTTGTTCATGTATATATTACCACATACGAGGGTATATCCAAAAGTAATGTCACTCCTCCCGTGGTTTATTTGTTTATAGGCCGATATGCATAAATATGATATCAAAATATTCAGCAATTCAATTCTGATTAATATACAACGTGTTCCATTATTCTATTTTCATAATTGGATGAGTATATGCACTGTGGTATAACGTACACCGGATATTGCTAGCAAGATGAGTAATATTATCAATTTTCGCGATATTCTATTGTTGACAAGGGTAAGTTCAGAGATGATTTTTAGTTTTTCTGAGTGTGTTTAATGTACATTTTATACAAAAATATCTCCTCCATCAATTTTCCTAGCCAGTGCAACCAGTAAATTGCCAGGAAATTTCTTAAAAGCGTGATTAAAAGACCAAACTCGTATCGTTACTCACGCAGAAAGTAAGCTCGATCTGTCGAAATTAGATGTTTTTGTATACATTTTTCGTTAAAATACTCAACTTGAATCGAGCGAATTGTCATTCTTGTTACAAAGATTATATTGCAAATGTAGTATCCGAAACTAATCGAAAATGACGGCGCATTACGAGAATAAATGCAGGTGTTAGTGTACAGAGTATTGCTATATAGTTGCTCTCTGGTGTACGGAGTATTGATGTATCGTGTACAGAGTATTGCTTTTACTTGCAGTCACTATTTGTCACACAAATTGAATAAATACAAGGTATAATCAGCGTCATTTTGTAAAAATAACTTATATAGATATGTGCCTATTTATTTACGATTAGATTGTATGGACCACATGAAGCAATTAATGTAACAAGCTAATCCTAGCTCCAAGTCCTCCCTGATTTTATGGGAAACTTCTTTTAGTAACTGTGTATTGCACCAAAGACCTAAATTACAGGTAATTTAGGTCTTTGATTTCACATACAGTAAAGGGTCATGCTGAGCAATTGCATTAGACAAACACAAAACTACTACAATGTCCAATACTTTGAATTAGCAACGTTGAATGTAAGTCATATCAAAGGAACCTCATTGCAGCATCTGAGATACTAGTAGTTGAGAGATTAAAGAATAAGCCTTGGTGTGTATATGGATGTGAATGCCATAAGTTGCCATTGGACCATAAGCATGACTCTCAAAGAATTGCATATATACAAGCTAAATATCACATTTGTACTACTCACAAGAACACTTTATGCATAAACTTCAGCATTCTATATTGTTAATCGCATTCATCTGCCTGACGGTTGAAATATTTTAACATAATCATTTAAGAATATTCATATTATATTGTATAACCCATAAGACATGACCTTATTGTTGAGCAGACGCAATAATACGATAAACTGTCCATTTACATACTTTATTTACTAATTTTATTAAGCCATACTCTCCGTACACTAACGTTGCGCTTATGTGCAATACTCCGTACACTAAACAGCAATACTCCGTACACGCACGCGTATCTGTTTTTGGATGTATCTTAGTTGTTTTTCGAACAATATTTATGAAATTTGGTCACAACATTTTGGGGTTCAATATAAACAAAATGGCCAGTTCAAAAAATCTACAATTTGGTAATACAGCCGTTCCAGAAGCTTGTAAAGTACTGCTGTCAATATTTGCCAGTGAGTAACGGCATAATACTGGTTCATTTTAACCTTTCTGTGAATATCTGATATACGATAGTGTGCTATAAAGTTACCAAAATGCTCGAAGAAGTTAAAACTCAATTGGAATGTGCATAAGAAGTCAGTAATTTGGAAAATTTCGTCTCTAAACTCAAGCAATATCCGGTGTACGTTGTTATATCGCAGTGATATGTATATTTGAAATATACCTATGGCGTCATATCGCCGCACACGAAAATTACGATATTTTTTCGTTAGCATAACGATTTTCTTTTATGCGTTTTTATAAAAAATAATTCTCGAAAGCAGACGATACTTTCGTGACGTGATGAAACCAATATGTTGTGCCTGTTGCTAAAAATTCATTGAAGTCATTCTATTTTGAAACTCGCAATGTTTTTTCAACGCACTGATTATTTAGCGAAAACACGGCAGATTTGTGACAAAAAGACGCTGCGCGTAACAATGCACTTTTCCTAAAAGTTATTAAAGTCACCTACTGAAACTTTAGTTACACACGGCGGCAACATAGTCTCGTGTACCTGTAGTATAAGCTTTTAAGGGGGCATGGATCAACAAATTATTATCGATAGAGAGTCATATGAACGGTTTGTTGTAGATCCGAAAAGAACACCAAGAGTATTTTTAACCCCGTCCATTCAATTCGACGTTCAAAACTGCGATCATTATGTGGTGAGCTAATTTTTTTTTTGCTGACTATCTAGAGGACACTTAACAATAATTTGATTTCGCAGATCAAGTGTCGTATGGGTTGCACATTTTCTAAGTTCGTGGAAATGACTATTCTTTGCCTTGTTGTGAAATTTGGTCATCATATTCATATTAGACTGAAGTTACGGTGTGAAAAAAATCGTGGTTTTTTGCTGCTGTCTCGTAATTCCAGCGACGCATGCGTAGGCCTACTCGCGTATACAAGTTTTAAAATTGTCTGCACCATTTTCAGAAGAAAAAATATTAACTGAACTTATCAGAGAAAGAAAATTTAAAAATGTTCACGAAAATTCGCAAAATCATAACGCTTTGATGTCTAGGTCGATGCTCTGAATCCTGGTGAACGTTTCCCAGGAATCCGTGCCCCCGTAAAAATGGGTCCGTAGGCCTATTGGGGCCAAAAGTGATGGAATTTCAAATTTGCAGTTAGATTAAATTAATTTGGAGTAGTGCTTATCAAAGTGCGTAATCAGTTTGAGTGTTAATGACTTTAAGGTGATAAAAATACTGCGTTTTGTAAACGGGATGCAATAACAATTAACACCAGTTGAAAAATATCAGTTGGAATAATGACTAGGTGTATCGTTCCTGGCCGTCAAGTTGACAGCTGTGATGTGGCGTCCAAAATTATGGCTTCAATTGATGCAGGATATTTGTAGGATGCTTTATTTGGGTAATTTTACCAAAATGACTATGTAAAACATGTAAAAGAGTTGAATTCAACTAAGCACGGATTTCATGAGAAGACACGAAATTATGAGACAAAGGTATACTTGCATTAAACACGATTTTACAGCATCAGTGACATTACTTTTGGATATACCAACGTATTTGCGTGGATATAATTCATTTCATTGAGAACATCAAATGGACAAACATATTTGACCTTTTTGGTATCAATGTCAAGGTCATTTCAAGGTCAAATCTAGAAAAAATATCAAAAATTGATATTTCCTATCTGTTTTTTCTTCTATAGCATATAGGCTAATATGTTTTGAACTTAATACGGTAATTAAAATGATAACTGTGATTGTTAGTACATAGTCTTTCATTATATCACATGAATTTCCTTGTATCCGGGTTAGTATAACCAGTACGTATAGATTCTAACTCTTAAAATTATGTAACGTTTAAATGACTCCAGGTCGACTAATTTTAAGCCAAACATAGTTACTTCCCATGCTTTCTTTCGGAAACAACTTCTTGCAAACTCAGTCAACTTTTTTTCTTATGAAAATATCAAATGACATTTTATCCATCATCAAACAAATGTATATATCCGGAAAACGCCCGAAGTTCGTCACTTCTGTCTCCATTACGTACAACTCCATTTCCTGCCAGTATGATGGCGAACATTTGGTCAATTTGGTTAAAGAATAAAACAGGTGTTCTGTGTTTTGTTTATTGCGCGGGGAAATCATGTTACGTTGGGGCATCGTATTTTAGCACCCGTGCGTTAATTACATCATAATAATGACGGATAGTGTAAAAATTATTAACTTTTGAATGCATTAGATTTATTACAATTTCTTTTCTGAATAGTTTGATATCTCATTTATCTCAAGTATTCTCAACAATAAGCGCACTACTGCATTGTATGTGTGTGCTACTCACGTAATTTCGACATTTCTTCCAGCATCGTGCGTAACGTCTATATGCAGATCGCAATTTAAAGACATGAAAACACCCGACTCATGTCCTCTTGTCTTGAACAGCAAGTTGTCAACCTCTTCATTACAGCCAATATAACTGGTTTTATGGAGAGGTCGTTCAGTATCTGCATGGGAGCATTTGACGTACTCTTTGGTATGAATTTACAACATGTTTACTGATCATAGTTTGTAATCTGTCTATTGACTTCAGTAGTTGGTTCCACGTCACCTCACATTCCCACTTATTAACTCAACTTCTCCAATACACAGAAATAATATCAATAAAATAGACAAAAAACTATAATCTCCCCCTGTACATTTCCTTTACTCTTATTTATTTTTGTATTTAGAATGACTAGATCGTCGTACCAGAGAACGGTGGGTATGTTATTGAGGACGCCCAATTGAGCGAAATGCGTTTCGCACCTTATCTCAGATATGTAAATTAACTCTATCGTTGAGGATATTTAACTTTATGGTGAAATATCGAGTTACAAAATCGTCACAAAATACGAGTGTATCAAATATCTACCTATATTGTATTGAACGCTCCCATTGGGGAGGTAATATCGATATTGGGTCTGAATATAATATAGACTTTTTATTAATGAATTAACGTGTGTGAAAAGTGAGTCGTTGTCGTGAATATTTATTTTCATAAACACGTATTGTTAAAATATTGACGGAATCAACACATGTGTATGGAATCTGTGAATCTTTGGAAAATTAATTTAAAAAACACAATGTAGACGATCAATCAAATACGGATAATAAGTTTTATTTTAATTACCAGTGCTTGTGAAAACGTCTTCTTATACTTCTGTAGATCTAGTGATAAAAATCGAAGTGTTTCGTCAATAATTATAAATAGGATAACAATGTATTTTTTAAAATGTTTAAATATTTTTTGTGAGACTCTTGTAAAGAATTTGGTTTGAAAACTACTTGAGGTGTATATATACAAACGATCTATCAATATTTACAACTTGATTAGAAAGTTGAAATCAGTAGTCACGATCGATGTTATAATATCCGGCTGTCTAAAAAATTGATATCTCGCCGATAGTTTGGTAAATAGGGGGTTTGAAATGAAAAGCGGCTAGAAGAGAGATAACGTCCCGTGGTTTTAATGTTTACTGGTGGTTTAAATGTTCGACTAGTATCACGTAACGTTCATAAGAGTTTAGACAAGGGTCGCGGCACATGGGGTGTGAAAAGTGAAGGAATTATGTTTTTGTCTTGGGTTTTATATTCATATTTCAAGCAGATGCTGGCAACACGAGCCTGGATGTGAATTCAAAGCACAGTAATTTATAATTTATATAGGTAAGTGTCATCTTTATGTAGCCTATATAATATCTGTTTCACATATTTTTACACGAAGTATATTCTCTGATTTGTTTTAAGATGTTTAAAAAAAACTTATCTTTGAAATGTATTGAAGCATTTCAAAATACATCAACGTCAACTTTTCAAAATTGTAGATCCCACCATTTTAGAGCTGTATTTTTATTTTATTAAACATATTTTAAGTTGTCTTCATTTATTTCTAGTAACAGTTATTATTTTAATAAAACATTAAACAATAACCAATCGTTGTTCTAAATGTAATTAAAGTAACGACATAAACTATAGTATTATAACATAATTCATAAGAACAATCTAAGAGATATTATCCAATGACTTACATTGAAACCAATGAACATGTTTTTCTCTCAAATCATCGCATTAATAATAATAATAATAATAATAATAATAATAATAATAATTATTATTATTATTATTATATTAACAATAATTGTCATGGACGTCAACAGCGCATGAATAGCTACTATGTTCAGACATGGTTGGTCATGGACGTCAACAGCGCATGAATAGCTACTATGTTCAGACATGGTTTGTCATGGACGTCAACAGCGCATGAATAGCTACTTTGTTCAGACATGGTTTGTCATGGACGTCAACAGCGCATGAATAGCTACTATGTTCAGACATGGTTTGTCATGGACGTCAACAGCGCATGAATAGCTACTATGTTCAGACATGGTTTGTCATGGACGTCAACAGCGCATGAAATGCTACTATGTTCAGACATGGTTTGTCATGGACGTTTTGGTTTTCGCACCGTCAATGTTTTTGGCAAAAACAGCGGGTTTTATGCCATAATGCGTAAATGGTTATACATATTTCTGAATGCATATGTCAACTAGCAGGTATTTTCGTAAAGGGCACACAGGCACAGACGCTTGTCCACAGAAGGTTTCGACTTTGTTGCATGCAACATTTTTTTTTATAAATGATACATTTCGATAAAAGAAGACGAACGCCTTATAATGTAGACATACTTAATGCGTTACGGAGAACAATGTATGAAATATGAAAAATGCAATGGTGCATTTAGCAAATGAAATCACAAAATGCCAACGTAAAAATGATACGGAGCAAATACGTTGTTTAATTATAAAGAATGTTACAAGCAAAATGTACCTACATCGAGATATTCTGTTGATAAGTTCTCCCCCACATCTCATCATGTGTTCAAATCTGGCATGCAATAATGTTGTAGGTATGGAAGCCCTGTAGGGTAATTTTGACCTGTGACTTTTTGTCTGTACTTCCATAATTTATATAGGTGTTTTGTACGAGGGTGGGGTGGACAAATTCTAAACATAATGACAGGTAAAACATAAACAAATCTTTCTCTTGTCAGTCCATTTTATATTCTACCATCATCTGATTCGCGTTTTGAAACGATTAGTGCTCGTAGTTTTCCACCATTCTACTCAAATCCAAACTCTGTTTATGGCGTCAAGCATTTAACATAGCCTTACACATACGTTTAAAAGTGAAAACATGTTATTTAAATGAAGCATGTGGTTACATTTAGAATAAGACAAAAACAAATGTTGTACTTGGGCAACTAGCTGCTTCATAACTTGAAGTTAGACAACATTTTCATTCTTGTACTTGTTAAAAAAACTAGACTGGATTCTACTAAACAATTAAAACTCACTGTTCAGTTTTTATAAAAGTTCGATCAATGGTTTCATATACATTGACTTATCGGACGCAAGCCTCTTTTGTCTATAATAGACAATACATGTATTTGTCAAATCGATCCTCATTTTATTGTCAATACGTAACTTGATTCATTGTTCGCAGTATCATCAAAATTGATCTGCATTCTAAATAAATGTACACAGTCTCTCAACTAGTTCTGGCTTCCAAAACATTAAAAGCCGCTTTTTAAATATTTTTTTCCCTTTTATGCGGCATCACAGTGTAAACTGGGTACGCTGAAGACCTTAAACCATCTCTCACCAGACATGGACTATTTGTTTACTAATCATAGAATTTCATTATGTACAAGAATAATATTTTCGGAATTTGGCATTTTGACCAAACTGAAGTTGAAAAAGGCTTGTTTTACCATAAGTAAAGAGTGATAGTCAGACAGTTTTTCTTGTTTTCTCAAAATATTGATTTTGTAGTTACGACCTCCTCGTTCTAAGCCATCAATGTATACTCGTACAAGTATCACACCCGATGGATGGTGGGTGATCAGTATATTGCTGGCTTATAAAAATAAGGTGAGATATTTTGAGAAAAAAGACTAAACTTTACGTCACTCCTTATGTAGGGAAAAACAAAGCCTTTTGAATTTGTTCGTTTGGTCAACATGACCCCTTTCGAATTTCCTTAAATAATAGGTTTGTAAGATGCACATTGCGGTGCATATTTCAAATATGTATGAGTCAAATAATGTCGTAATTGCTTGCCTTTCTAAACCAGCAAACTATAAGGAAAATGTTCTCATTTCTTCATTCGCCATTTTAAAACTTAACTGTCGGTATATCAAGTGTTATTGTAACGAATGCTGACTGTTTTATAACCATGGTAACCATTCCGGAACATAACAATACACAATTATAATACAATGAGTACTGTCTTCCGGTAACATACAACACGTTTTCCAGTGTTTTGGTCCTTTTTCATAACCAGCTATTTTCCAAACAGATGCATACATTGACAAACCTGTTTTTGTTGTCATGGCAACAAATAATATATTTGTCTGAATACAATTTTCATTGTCCATCAATTGTGCATTGTTTCTTATTTATTTTGACTGAAACACTTTTAATGACTGGCTAGCAAGCTCCATTACACCAGTAATATTGTAGATATACATGTATATAACGGTCTGAAAAAATATTCTATTCTATTGTGTACCGGGCATTATGTTTTTAAAATGTCATTGATTTAGGTATATAGATCATGTTGTTAACATATATAATGATACGATGGCTCTTATGGTGTGTCTATATCGGATACAGCATTTTAGAGTAATGATAGTTTTAGGTATTGTCTCGGCATTTAAAAGTTTCAATAATAATGCATATTCATATAGCACTTTTTTCAAATCACTGACGCACCTTGATGAATATTTTCAGATCATAATTGTGACACATCATATGGACCAAAATATCAAATATTATTCTTTACTTTGCATAGTTTTTTTCCAGTTCATTGTTCATTTGGAAGATTGATATTAGTATTGTCAAATACGTTTCCTCGTAAAATAAAGTCTTTATTATTATAAACTTACCCCATATTTACACCATTTGGCTCAACCGATGTACAAAGTCAAAGAACAAAGTATCTCTAACGACCTAACGTAAGAGAAGTTACACGTCTTTCGGTTCCTCATATTTTCCCTAATCATTGTTATAATTGTTTCACTTCATGTCGTATACATGGAAAGCTGTTGCTGTGCTCTGGTAATCTTTCTCATGATTACTATAATGTTTATACAACCAACGGTAATTATGTATACTTACATGACCAATCCTTCTTTCACACTGTTATAAAGATCAACGTTAAAATGATAATGGTAGGTGAAATTACGAATATAACTGGTCTTTATGGTGTAATTAAAGACATTCAAAATGGAATTCCATTTACACGTATAATCATTTACAAATTATTTTAAGATTTCGCCGATAAAATGTTAAGTTTTGCACTTTCACAAAAAGTTATTGAGCTATTCACACAGTAACGGTATAAAATCTTTGGGAGGGCATTCAGCCAAGCTGTGTCAATGTTAGTAAGCCACCAATGATTTCAGAATTTATTAGCTTGATTAAAATATGTCCTCAGCATGGTATTTTATGCGGTTGTGTCGCTTAGAAATTTTAGAGATTATTGGTCTGGTATATTTGAAGAGAACCGTATACGCACAGCAAACCAGTAGCGAACTCGTATAAGTTAAAGTTACACAATATTTAAACACGTTCACATGCATGTACATTCTTATAATAAAACCAACAACTAGAAAATACGTCCAATATCATTATATATACATGTAGATACAATGTCCATGTATAAATATCACGTATGTAACATAATGACTACCACACACACATGTTTATTGCATATTTCTTTAATTACTAATGATTAAATTGTCATCAGTGAGTGTATGATTTAAGGGACATATATTTGTAGATCAATCTGTATCTGATAATGACCGAGTAAGTTCGACATGTATGTATTGGCAGCTGAACAAGTCTCTATAAGCAACTTAAGTTAGCTTGTACTAAGTTATATTTCGATGCTTACATTGCACCATAAAATTGTTAAACAATTTCATAATTGATAGGCAGTTAATAATAATTACGAGGGAATTGATTGACGTAAAATGATAACTTTTCGCTACATTTTTGGAACATGACATTCCAAATTAGTATTGCATCAGTAAACTAACATATACTTTCATTGGTCAAGGGACTTGTAGATTTGAAACTTTATAGGGTGATAAAGTTGATACCCACTGCTGACAATAACAAATTTAATTCTAACAAAACAAGTTGTTACATTTGTGAATAGACAGAAAGAGAGAACACGGGAAAGATCGGAAACGAAGTAAGAACCGAACGCGGAACGCATTAAAATGTGAAGTACTAAATAGTTAAATATTCACTGGTGACAGTTATTTTAAAATGCATTTTAATGAAGTTAACTATAAAATATACTATACGATCAGGACTTTACTTTTATATTGCTAGAACTATGCAATACGTAATAATACACTTATTATAGAAAGTGCAAAATCTTTCCTCTCTAAATTAATCGCAATTGTTGAACATTACATATTTTTTATTGTTAAATGTTTGATTTAGCATGGCCGTTCACTAACAGTGCTTCTTGGTGGCCACAAACTATGGCGATCATCTTTCTTGTATAGTTGTTGATACATCAAAGACATGTGGAAGTCTGGTCCCACATTCCAAAGTATTTCAAAAGCCTTCGATAATATGATCTTTGCTATAAATAATAATCATTTGTCATGTTTTTATGACACTTGCTTGGTAAATAACAGTGTTCTATTCTTTGTTCATGACGACACTGAAGCATCAATGAATTCAATGCCCAGATGTACTGGTCTTTTAATGTTATCAATGCACACATTATATTTTCAATACGCATACATGTACTTAAATTTATAAAATGTGTAATCTTTTAAACTCAACATGAATCAAGCTGAGACAAACAGTATGATATCATTAAATAACTCTCATATCAATACGTCGATATACTTTTATATATTATCGAAATATGTCAACAAAGTTTGTCAATGTTATAATCATACAACATTTATGTCAAATAAGTAAACTTGGGTACGGTATTAAAGCGTGATAGATAAAAGATAAAGGTCTGCTATATACTAGCTACGTAAAATGTCGATTTTTATAAATTGGCATGGTTTACAACTTAAAAGCTTTCTATACTTCAACTTTTGGAACTTCTAGCAACCTTATCTGAATATGGTGACTCGAGTATTTCACGATCTAAAACTCGCCGACAATTTACAATCAATCTTTGTGTAGATTACAGGCCACTTGAAACACTGGAAACATGGCACTTTGCTGCTGCTTTATTTTATATAGCCATTGAGTAAATTTTGACAGGTAACTTTATTGCTGTTTTAACGTTGGTGACCAAACATGTAAGCTGGTACATGTATAATATCTTATTGAGTCACCTATGTATGTTATTTACGGTGATTGTATTGATGGTGATTGCATTATGGTCTCCAACAATCATTTCACAATTAATATTAAATGAGCTTCAGTACAATTAGTTAAATGTTATAGTGCACCACCGATACACCACACTTGTATTAGTAGATTCATACACATACTGGTACTGAAATAACCGATTTATCAATATAAAAAAAAGCTAGTTGGCGATAGAAAAAAATCGTGTTTTTGTAACATTTTCGAAAATCTATTCATCCGATTTTGGTAAAAAATTACACAGTACTACAATAACTTCCTACCTACTCCCATTCCGAATTCCTTAATTTTTAGTCACTTATTAAAAGACTTTTATTCTTTATTATATATTGAAATTACATGCGTTTGGACAGTTTAACGCAGGGAGGTAATCTGGTATTCCATTGATGATTTATTATCAATTATTTAACCGTTACACTCCGTGATCGTCAGGATTGACATTACTGTTATGAAGACGAGACTTAGGAGGCCCGTATGATTCAGGTTATTTATGTTTGTCGCTTGTAAGCAATGTACAACAATAACATGTACTTCGTCAAATTCACAGACGGGCCTCGCGTGTGTTATATTAAGTAGGTTGCAAATACGTAAATATACCGTTAGGCGTATCACATGACCGTAAAGATGGCTGTTGCAAGTATCAAGTCTTCTAACTTGATATTGCATACAAAACTACAAATATGTTACATAGAACGTATGAACAAAAGTTTTTTAACTGAATTCTAATGTTGCTGAAATTTCAGTGTGTATTAGGTAGATATATTTCATTTATTCGTGCAAAATTATATACATGTAGGTTTAGTAATTACAGAGAAATGTTTAAAAAACACGATTTTCTTCTATCGCAAACTAGCTTATACTAATTAATGTGCATGGTATTCCTACCGTTGTATAAAATCTCAACGTATTTACAACCATTAGAGTTATGTTACATAATTGATACGCCTACAGATTATTGTCTTTGTCATTTAATAATATCCATATTCCCAGCTAATGCGCAATTTAATTAGGTTTTAATATTTTATCATACTAGGTATTGAATTTCTACTTGATTTGAATTGCTTTGAACCACACGCGTTAACTTAAGCTCATATTGACAACATATCTGCTTTATGGCATACTAGTGATTTGACAAACCGAAATTCTGCAATTCTATACGTTGAGAAAACATTTCCATTTTGATTAATGACTTTAAAATATAATACCTTTAAAATTCACAAGTGCAGACTTGCAATAGTTAATATTCAACTCAATACAATAACAGTGAGACTTATTGACATGATATTGGTAAGCAGTTAACGTTAGATATGATGCATTACATATAAAGTAATATATATATCTATACGTATTGCATATCCTTTGAAGTAATCAAAACTTGTTTTCTGGGTAAGTTAAGAAATCAATAACTTATACCCCCGCTCGTTATCAGTTTTCAGATCGATTGAAATTAGATTTAGGTGAGCAAATAAAAGGGTTTTGAATTCGCGTTTATTTATTTCACCTTCGAAAAATGGCATTATGACAATAGCCGCTAACCCCTGCAAAGAATCGCCCGACTTGAAACGGAAAACTTCTCTTTATACGGCCTCGTGGTGGATTTACAACCGTACTTCTATAATTAAATTGAAATCAATAGATGATATATCGATTAATCATACAATTGATAGCCAATCATCTATTAATGGTATATAAAACCATATTAATGTCTACTAATGGGACATATTGTCAAAATGACAAGGATCTGTTCCATGGTCGGCTGACCCATTTATAGTATTTACAGATCATATTTCCTTATTTTTCAGAGAGACGACAAAAGACTCTGGTTGATTTAAACGCTTGGAAGTTACAGCGATACTGACCTTTTCGCGGGTCTGATCAAGCGTTTACGGATTTGTGATTAATATTGAAATTCTATCTAGGAATATACCATTATAGAAGATACGTGATTCGCATAATATATAAATGGGTGTTAAACTAATACGATGGGGTGTAGGCTATAATGGCCGAGTACACTGACTCCTTTACAGCTGTTTTATTTTTGTCTTCCGCTGTAGCAGTGTTGTGTAATTTTGTGTCAGTTTGTGTAAAACTGTGTAAAGACTTCGCGCATCCAAAACTCTGGAAATATTCGTTGTTGTATCAGAATCTAGCAAGTGTTTGTCTGGCGATTGGACTTCTACTGTTTAGTGTGAATATATACATCACCCACACAGTTCTCTGTTCTACGACCGGATTTTTCCTGTTGTTTGGGATTATTCAGACTCTTTTCTCACATTTAACTACAGGAATTATTTTACTTTCGATTCAAAACCCAGGAAAACCTTCATCGATCTCTTACTTTCATAGGAATATTTGTATCGTTATAGTGGTTCCGGAAGTTATACTTGGTGGGGTTTTATCATTTCTACCCTTTGTGTCAAATGGAATTTTTGACAAAGCTCTTGATTACGATGTCGAATGTTTTCCAGTAAGGGAACACGGGAAACAAGGAGCTGCTTATGGAACCCTACTTTTTGTTCTGTGGTGGTTAGCACTGATTGGAATATTCATTTGTGACGTTATAATTGTTTTGAAACTTTGGAAATATAATAATCGCATTAGTTCAGCACAAAATAACGTCTGGCAGACACAGTTAATTATTCAAGGAAAATCATTAGTTAAATTCTTAGTGTTTGAACATTTAATAATATTTTCTGTCCTTTTAGCAGTAACTTTATCCTTGTATTTGAATTCAGACATTTTACAAAATTCGGCAACATGTGTTGTTATGATATCACTCGCCATTTTGGCGTTCGTTCATGGACTACTCTCTAATATAGGAGACATCATGTGGACCACGTGTTGTTGTCAGGACAACAGTGCCGTGAAGGAACCTCACCGGAAGCTGAAGAAATTGGAACTGGTGAAAATTGAGGTATGGCATTATAATAAAAGCGGACGATGTATATACAAACAATCTTTAATTAACGGATCAATTCTCTCTAACACGTATATTGTACAAAACATAGCTCATGCAATCATCTTGACATTGCAAATACAAGCATCTTGACATTGCAAATACAAGTATCTTGACATTGCAAATAATAGTATCTTGGTATTGCAAATAGAAGTATCTTGACATTGCAAATACAAGTAGCTTGACATTGCAAATACTAATATCTTGGTATTGCAAATGCAAGTATCTTGGTATTGCAAATACAAGTAGCTTGACATTGCAAATACAAGCATCTTGACATTGCAATACAAATATCTTGACATTGCAAATACAAGCATGTTGACATTGCAAATACAAGCATCTTGATATTGCAAATACAATTATCTTGACTTTGCAAAAACAAGCATCTTGACATTACAAATACAAGCGTATGTTCATTGTACAAACAAGCATTTTGAAATTGCAAATACAAGCGTATGTTCATTACGTATACAAACAAGTATTTTAACATTGCAAATACAAGCATCTTGACATTGCAAATACAAGTGTATGTTCATTCTACAAACAAGCATTTTGACATTGCAAATACAAGCGTATGTTCGTTGTACAAACAAGCATCTTGACATTGCAAATACAAGCGTATGTTCATTGTACAAACAAGCATTTTGACATTGCAAATACAAGCGTATGTTCATTGCACATACCAGCATTTTGACATTGCAAATACAAGCGTATGTTCATTGCACATACCAGCATTTTGACATTGCAAATACAAGCGTATGTTCATTGCACATACCAGTATTTTAACATTGCAAATACAAGCGTATGTTCATTGCACATACCAGCATTTTGACATTGCAAATACAAGCGTATGTTCATTGCACATACCAGCATTTTGACATTGCAAATACAAGCGTATGTTCATTGCACATACCAGCATTTTGACATTGCAAATACAAGCGTATGTTCATTGCACATACCAGCATTTTGACATTGCAAATACAAGCGTATGTTCATTGCACATACCAGCATTTTGACATTGCAAATACAAGCGTATGTTCATTGCACATACCAGCATTTTGACATTGCAAATACAAGCGTATGTTCATTGCACATACCAGCATTTTGACATTGCAAATACAAGCGTATGTTCATTGCACATACCAGCATTTTAACATTGCAAATACAAGCGTATGTTCATTGCACATACCAGCATTTTAACATTGCAAATACAAGCGTATGTTCATTGCACATACCAGCATTTTAACATTGCAAATACAAGCGTATGTTCATTGCACATACCAGCATTTTGACATTGCAAATACAAGCGTATGTTCATTGCACATACCAGCATTTTGACATTGTAAATACAAGCGTATGTTCATTGCACATACCAGCATTTTAACATTGCAAATACAAGCGTATGTTCATTGCACATACCAGCATTTTAACATTGCAAATACAAGCGTATGTTCATTGCACATACCAGCATTTTGACATTGCAAATACAAGCGTATGTTCATTGCACATACCAGCATTTTGACATTGCAAATACCAGCATAATGGCCATTATACATAACATCATAATTATCTCCATTGTAAAGGAATTGAATACCACCATTGCACATAGCGCCATTGCAATATCAGAATAGCCCTGTGATTTAAAACAAGAGGGTCCAAAGGGCCCTGGGTCGCTCACCTGTTTGGCCTAGTGACCTAGATTTTGGCCCAAATGACACAGTACCTAACTTGACCTAGATTTTATAGAGATAAACATTGTGACCAAGTTTCATAAAGATAGAGTCAAAATTGTGACCTCTAGTGTGTTCACAAGATTTTTCAATGATTTGGCCTCGTGACCTAGTTTTTGACCCCAGATGACCCAATATCGAACTTGACCTAAATTTTATAATGATGATCATTGTGATTAAGTTTCATAAAGATAAGGTCAAAATTGTGACCTCTAGTGTGTTCACAAGCTTTTTCAATGATTTGGCCTCGTGACCTAGTTTTTGACTCCGGATGACCCAATATCGAACTTGACCAAAATTTTATAGTGATGATCAGTGTGATCAAGTTTCATAAAGATTAGGCTCAAATTGTGACCTCTAGTGTGTTCACAAGCTTTTTCAATGATTTGGCCTTCAAAGGCTTGTGACCTAGTTTTTGACCCCGGATAACCCAATATCGAACTTGACGTAGATTTTATAGAGATGATCATTGTGATCAATTTTCATAAAGATTAGTCTCAAATTGTGACCTCTAGTGTGTTCACAAGCTTTTTCAATGATTTGGCCTTGTGACCTAGTTTTTGACCCCAGATGACCCATTATCGAACTTGACCTAGATTTTATAGAGATGATCATTGTGATCAATTTTCATAAAGATTAGTCACAAATTGTGACCTCTAATGTGTTCACAAGGTTTTTCAATGATTTGGCCTAGTGACCTAGTTTTTGACCCCAGATGACCCAATATCGAACTTGACCTAGATTTTACAGAGATGATCATTGTGATCAAGTTTCATAAAGATTAGGCTCAAATTGTGACCTCTAATGTGTTCACAAGGTTTTCCTTTGATTTGACCTAGTGACCTAGTTTTTGACCCCAGATGACCCAATATCGAACTTGACCTAGATTTTACAGAGATGATCATTGTGATCAAGTTTCATAAAGATTAGGCTCAAATTGTGACCTCTAATGTGTTCACAAGGTTTTCCTTTTATTTGACCTAGTGACCTAGTTTTTGACCTCAGATGACCCAATATCGAACTTGACCTAGATTTTGTTAAGATGATCATTGTGACCAAGTTTCATAAAGATTAGGCCAAAATTGTGACCGCTAGAGAGGACACAACCCAATTGTTGACGGACGGACGGACGGACGGACGGACGACGGACGAAGAGTGATCACAAAAGCTCACTCTGTCACTTTGTGACAGGTGAGCTAAAAACCATTGCATTTTCCTATAAACGCGACCTATACTTCTTATTACTTTACTCTACCTGTGTAAAGTGAGCATACATAAACCAATTGCTTATGTATAGTTGATTTAAAGATCTCTGTCACAACCGCGTAAACAAACATTCAACCCGGTCGATTATTACAGGTTTCTCAGGATTGAATTTTACCATCATAAATACATTTATAGGATTACAACTCTAATGGTCCTATAGCATAGCGGTTATACTTACTGGATTTAGCTATTAAGAGATGGAACATTTTGGCGGTTATGACAGACATCTTTGAATCGACAATTACAGGTTGACAAAATGGCGGCGAATATTCTTTGATAGTTTTACATTAATACCAGTGCTCTTCATATTTTATGTACAAAGCATGACATTTTAGCAAAAAACATTTTGGTTTTTAGGACGATTTCACGTCATGAAAAATCACGAAAATGGCCAACAGGACATGTCCACAAAAGACATACGATGTCGTATGACGGCACATTACGAGGGACTTTAGGATCTGTATGCTTAAGTTTTGAAAGATGGTGTTAGGTTAATAGAGAAAAAGAACTTACTTATAGAGGAACTTACATTGTTAAGTTTATTTCTTTACAAAACACAGAACCGACTGAAGCCAAAAAAATGAACCCTGACATTTCGAAGATAAATGCATTAGATAGTGTTGCTTTGTAACATTATTCAACAGAAGAAACAACATATGAATATGCTCTATATTTATCTTTATTATGCGGTGGGATATAACAACTGAAATTGAACTTTGACATTTATCAAACCAACATGCTTCAATAAGTCAGAATGAGACATTATTTCAGGGAATGTCAATGCCACTCACCACCAATTACAACAAGATTAAAACCCACGATAAGTGTAAAATTTAGAAATGATTAGATTTGAATTCAATGCTCGTCATTGAACGGTTATTGGGAGATATTCGATCTTACATTTACAGTTTTCTATTAAATACTTATGTTTCCACCTTGTACATATACCCTGTTATGATTAAATGTCAACAGCATTAAGTGACAATGCGCACTCTATTCGCATAATGTTTTGATGTAATTTTCACAAAAATCCATTAAATATAATTTGGTTGAAATCACCTACGTGGGTAAACGCTAGATGTCATGGTATTCAACTGTCCCACTTGAACGTGATCTGTGTTGTCTTTTCATGTTTTAGTATTTATATTATTAACGCTTATACATTTATTGAACACATCAGAGTAACAATTTCGTGTGCTTATCTTTAGAAATCTCATCATTACCCCCAGTGACTGGGTGTCACATCACAAACACACCAACTAGTTACTAGTATACCATTTAACTATAGGTCATATCACAAACACACCAACTAGTTACTAGTATACCATTTAACTATAAGTCATATCACAAACACACCAACTAGTCACTACTATACCATTCATTTATAGGTCATACCAAAACACAGCAACTAGTTACTAGTATATCATTCAACTAGATGTCACATTACAAACACACCAACTAGTCACTAGTATACCATTCAACTAGATGTCACATTACAAACACACCAACTAGGTATACCATTCAACTACAGGTCATATCACAAACACACCAACTAGGTAAACCATTTAACTAGATGTCACATTACAAACACACCAACTAGGAATACCATTCAACTAGATGTCATACCACAAACACACCAACTAGGTATACCATTCAACTAGATGTCATATCACAAACACACCAACTAAGTATACCATTCAACTAGATGTCACATTACAAACACACCAACTAGGTATACCATTCAACTAGATGTCATATAACAAACACACAAAATAAGTATACCATTCAACTAGATGTCACATTACAAACACACCAACTGAGTATACCATTCAACTAGATGTCACATTACAAACACACCAACTAGGTATACCATTCAACTAAGTGTCATATCACAAACACACCAACTAAGTATACCATTCAACTAGATGTCATATCACAAACATATCAACTAGGTATACCATTCAACTATATTTCATATCACAAACACACCAACTAAGTATACAATTCAACTAAATTTCACATTACAAACACACCAACTAGGTATATCATTCAATTAGATGTCACATCTCAAACACACCAACTAGGCATACCATTCAACTTGATGTGACATTATAAACACAGCAACAAGGTATACTATCAATTAGATGTCACATTATAAACACAGCAACTAGGTTTACCATTCAATTAGATGTCACATTACAAGCATACCAACTAGGTATGCCATTCAACTAGATGTCATATCACAAACATACCAACTAGGTATACCATTCAACTAGATGTTACATTACAAACATACCAACTAGGCATACCATTCAACTAGATGTCATATCACAAACATACCAACTAGGTATACCATTTAACTAGATGTCATACCACAAACACACCAACTAGGTATACCATTCAACTAGATGTCACATTACAAACACACCGACTAGGTATACCATTCAACTAGATGTCATACCACAAACACACCAACTAGGTATACCATTCAACTCGATGGCACATTACAAACACACCGACTAGGTATGCCATTCAACTCGATGGCACATTACAAATACAGCAACTAGGCATAACATTCAACTAGATATCACAGTACACACACAGGTGGCAGTATCAGTGTTTGGTCCGCAAACGATCCAAAAATAAAAATATAAAAAAAATCAGTCCCTGAGCTAATATACTATCGAGGTATAAAGCGTACTATATGTCTATATGCCAAATATTGTGGAACATTGCATCTCGTTGTTTCAGCATAAAATACGGGCGCTGATGAAAAATCGCTTTACGAGTCATTCAAATAAACTATAAGATATTCATTCTTACCGTAAATCTCGTTCAATTGTATCTTATAACTGCGAAACAGCAAAACAGTGTTACTTTCGTTATTTAACTTCGCTCAAGGTCATTTTATTAATGCTCTGGTTACCCGTTGCGCTCACAGTATCGTAATTATTGTTGGGAACCAAGCCTATTGTAAGATGCAATGTTCCACAATCTTTGGACATGGACATATTATTTTTTTCATAATTATTTTTTTATTTTCCAAACACTGATACTTCCACCTATGAGTACACACACACCAACTACTCGTAGGTATACCATTCAACTTGATGTCATATCACAAACACACCAACTAGGCATATCATTCAACTATATGGCACATTACAAACACACCAATAAGGCATATCATTCAACTAGATATCACAGTACACACACACCAACTAGGTATACCATTCAACTGAATGTCTCATAAAAAACACACCATCTTGGTATACCATTCTTTATTTTGGACACTACATTGAGTACCTTAACTAGGAAGAGAATTGTGTAACTTGTACAATGGACAATGACTTGCTATAAAAGTACAGCTGAATGTGTACGTTAGATAGACAATATATACACCATCAAGTATAACTACTCACATACAGTAATACTATGGTTAAAGGATCAGATATTGAAATATGATGCACCGTTTCTAATGTTCACTTGAAATCTCCAATAAATCTAAGGCCCAGTTAACTGCACAGTAATTATGCAGTTCTTGTGTTAACTAGATATATAATTAGTATCGAATTACTGTTTCTTTCTGTCAAAATCAATATATTCTTAACAAATGATCTACTAATTAGTGTTCACATTTTGACATGAGTATGCCATATGAATGTCATGTGGTTTTGTACCCAGGTCTGAAACTGATAGTAATCTTCACAGAAATACTCTTTGGCAACTTGAAAACTTTATGACTGATATATTTATAAATAATAAGTAAAACGCTGCTCCAAGTACAGCCTTTAACATGTTTAAGCCTGGTGTGAATAATTCAGGTTTTTCTTTCACATATAAATGGTTATTGACGTATTTCAATGAATGAAGTGTTTAACGTGATATTAATTATACATACCATTTTTACTTTCCTCGGGACTGTTTTTGCAGTATTGTACAAACTTTCAAACACCTTTTACAACTACTCGTGAATGGAATCAGCGAAATGTTGAGGGGGTTACTCAATTATTCATCTCTGCCGGATCTATATTGACTGACTGCTGCCCAAAGTAAGCATCGGGCTTGCACAGTTGATAAACACCTTTACTATTACATACATCTTCTAGGGCCATAAAATGTCCGAGTATCCTTAAACCCCTTAAAAACATGTGGAGTAATCAGTAGTTTGGAAGATATAGAGGCCGCACATTTGTTTCCGGACCAATGCCGCGAGAAGTAATGCTATTTCATTATTTACTAGCAGTGAATTACATTAACAAGCCGAAGTGGCTTCTGTTCTCGATTGATACCGTAAGGAATGATATGTCGTGAGTGGTTGATATCAAAGGTGATAGGTTGATATAGGTGCGGTAACTTATAAATGTCCATATATTCATCCATTGCTGAACTAGTTGTTACACTATCAAAAAGTAATTGAATAAATTGGATTTTCTGAACGTTTAAGTAGAATATTTTACAATATAAAAAGATTCTCGCATACTATTATTAGATATGGGTGCAGGTCGGTTTGTGCCAATAATGTTTCTATCTGTATATATTATTATACACTTGTACTTGAGTAGGTTAAGATGTTGATTTGGAGTGATTTAATATTACCCACTGAATAACACTTCTTGATATATACTCGTACATTTATACACAGTATGACACAGCGAATGTAAGATTTAAAGTTGGAACAAATTCATATTGTACAGCTATATGGTAGATATATTACCAGCTGTTTATCTTATCTATAGCACAGAAGCCTAGTCATATATTTGAAAGGCTTAATATTTAATTCAATATTGACATTATCAATAGGTTTGGTATTTTGACAGTACCCCGGTTTTCCTACATGTTTGTATAGGCTTAACAATAACATAAGAAACCCGTACACACAAAGGCAGAGCGGAAAATGTGCCAGAAACATATCGGCTATTAATAAATTAACCAAACAGTTGATATCAAATTATTCGATAAATAAGTTAAGGTAAATAACTAGCATGCCAATATCACTCGATTGATATCGGGTACCTGACT
The DNA here is from genome assembly GCA_963678985.1 of Spisula subtruncata. NCBI lineage: Eukaryota > Metazoa > Mollusca > Bivalvia > Venerida > Mactridae > Spisula > Spisula subtruncata. Next base: position 27,705,165 of record OY787661.1, read on the forward strand.
GAGTTTTTAACGCAGCGCCAATGCAGAGACTGTGTATTTCTCGACGTTCTTCGTTTTCTCTTGGCATAACCCTTCAATGGTCCCTTCGGTATAGTTCTAACCATAGAGAAACACAATTCATTTGCGTTCAAACAGAGGTATTAATTTGATGTTTTAACGTTATTCGGGTGGCTATGATAACACTTCGAACTATTAGTAGTTCGACTGACTCTTCTGAAAATACAACGAAAAATATTCGTTTGTGAAAAATTCCATTTTATACGACTAATGTAATGTATTATTTTGGAAGCTATTCTCGGTACATTTTCATAACTCTCGTTTCTGCATATAACTGAGACTGTTGATTTATTTCTCTGTAAGCGCTCACTCAAATAAATTAGTTATTGCAATAACGATCAGGGAAGGTAGCTGGGCATATTTTCAGTGTACGCACATGATAAATGCAGAATTACTAGGGAGGGGGGGGGGTATTTCTACGAAACCGTACGTGCATTCTGGAGTAGTTTTGGACCATATAATATAACGTTATCGTAATATATGGCATGATAAACTCTAATTCTATAACATGTTCTATATTGTTTAAACAGGTGATTTCGTTTTATACTTGTAATTATGCTTTGGTGAATCGTTATTATGTATAAGAAACCGTCATTATTGCTTCGTATTAAATAGGACACTATTGGACACTTCTTGGTTAAAGTCACTAAAGCTTAATTTGTAGCGTTAAAATGCAAATAAAAGATAAGTTCTAAGGCACCGGTCAGTTGCTTCCACGGCACCCCCAACCCCGGGATTTTTACTTTTGGTTGGTCAAAAACCCCACACTCCATGGCTCTCTCGGGGACAGCTGATGGTAAATGCTTCGGTATTTCACCGGGACCTGAGAATTTAATATTGTCCCTGGGGTATTAGAAACAACCCAGAAAAAATCCCAACACTTCCCCGGCCATGCTGAGAAAGCTGGAAGGTACAAACATGACCGTTTTACCGGCTATCCCCTGTGGATCCCCGAGGGCGGGGGCCGTGGATGCAACTGACTGGTGCATAAAGGGGGGGGGGGGGGTATTTTCGCATCACAGCGATATTTACACCAACAAAACGAACAATTTTGCGACCAATGTGGACATTAAGTTCATAGGATAGGTATATCTGCATTGAGTAGCCAGAGTCGTTCGTACCTTGTAGTGTCATCTCGACATTCGTCAGACCCGGGTATTTCAATGAGCATGACGGCAGAGGTACGACTGACCCCAGACCTCGCACGACGGTTGCACTGAATACACGGACATATACTGTGTTGATCCGAGATTTTCACCATCGATGGTCGCAAAAGTTAACTGCATTGAAATCATTCATATTCTCTGACTTGCCTACATGTATCCATGGAATGGATAGACACATATATGTATGCTTGTCCATGATGTATCGAGCCAAGCGAGCTAGAAAAAATGCATTAATTACCGGATATGTTTGTCACACAAATACGTTTTCTACATGATTAATTTTGTATTTAAACTTCTTAAATTATTTTGCGAGCATATTGAGTCAGAATTTTTTTCAATTCAAGACACTTTAAATAGTTTTCTATATAAATTACATTTTATCACATGGAAAGTATGCCTCACCCGGGTTAGGCATTGCATTTTATTGCAATTTTATATCACTTAAATTTCGTCAGTTTTTCAAACAGCGTACGCACGTGCGTATTTGCGTATGGCCAGCAACGTCCCTGACGATTGCAAGGGGTTATCATTTATGTAAATGTAAAACAAGACTTCATGAATTAGCCGAGCTGAATCAAATTGAATTGCTATTTCAACCAAAAAGGCCACGTACTGACTGCCAACGCGTGAAGCGACATAGTTATTTTTATCAAATCAGTTCGAATTCCATCTGATTCTTACAGAGAGTCTATGATATATAACAAACTTGAGTAAATGTTTGCATAAACAAACGATTGAATATAACTGAGACCTTATCTACATATATGCAACGTATAGGAGGAAGCCGTTATACGATTGATGTTTTACTCTCACGACACACGTTGAGATTTACTACATTAATAGAAACACACAGCAGTACATGTATTTCAAAGACAGATCGTTAAAATATGGCTTTACAATGTGAAGCAATGAACTTATACATGTACTGAGTACCTGTACATACCAAGTGCTTTTAGTTGGTATCGGAAGATACACTTTGTACAGGCATATTGCATGGCAACAACCCGGTAGCCTTTCGAGTTACGTTTTTCCTACTCCATTTCGAACAACATACCCTTAATGGTACACTGCATAAAATGATTATCTTTTGCCAATTCGCCTTTTTATGCATATGTTGCAGGCACGAGGGAAACTTCGCATGAAAGCAACATGGACGGTAGGAAAACACGCAACAAAACGAGGACTGATGAAGGTGTATGGCGTGAACCATCTCAAGTCCTGGGCACAGGAGATTGTAATGTTAGGCATGTTGAGGAAAACACAACACCCTAGCTTGATACAATGTCTGTGGACAAACAGTTCTAATCCGTACTATGAAACAATGACTTTGATCTCAGGGGAAATTATAACAAGTGATTCCAGGTAACATCTTACTCTGATGATTTTGTTTTCTGTGAGTTTTATGAGTTGCTTACACTTTCTCTGTCTAACAATGACCTTTAATTGCATGTAGTTAACATCCAGTTTTAACTTGTTAGTAATCAAGCAACTGGCATTTTCTCCAAAACGTCACGAAATAATATACTTATTACTAGCTTGTCCAATTGTTAGTCTGGCTGTTTGGTGACAGTTTTTGGGCCTGACGGCTATGTTAGCCGTTGGTGTTTATCTTTTTGTCAACTAGAATCTACCAGGTAATTTCAGATTGATCAGTCAGAAATAAAATGACACACATAAAATAATTAATGCCATTAATGCGTGGATATACTTCTTTGTAGGATCATTTGTTTGGAGTTGACCAATGGTGGAACGCTACAGAGTTTTCTGCAAAAAGTTGAACTCCCACTTCCGGAACAATATCAACGAATGATTATTCACGATGTCGCGGAAGGATTGTTCTATCTTCATCACGAAAATGTTCTTCACAACAATCTAAATTCTTCCTGCATTTACCTTAAAGGCTCGTTACAGGTAATATAACTAAATCTTCGAACAAATAATTGTGTGTAGTTAAACATGGCAAGTTGGCAGCTACGATGGTTAATGACGTCGCGTAAGCTTTCACGAAGATTGGCTTAATTCTAAGTAAACCTGCGTGCTAAAAACTTAAAAATATTAATGCTGATAGTGTGTTTAGGTGATAAATAATTTGCCAAGATCCATCTGCTTATTTTTTTTTTTTTAACTACTGAAGGACCAAATGTGAAAATGGCAAATAGCTACATTTTCCCACATGAACGGTGTAAAGAAAGTTTGTTTCGGTTTTCGAAAAGATTTTATCTGTTAATCAAAAGTATACATTTTGACAAAATTTTCAGTTCCCTGGTAGAATCAAATGATAATGAATAACTGTTAAGCTGATTTTGGCTGTCAGTAGTTTCTCAAAGGTCATGGGTAAAGGAATTGGCATTGTTTTGAAGATGTCGTTAACGAAGTCGTATTAGCATTAAAATGCTGTCTTTTTATAACCCTGATGGTTTTGTGAATTTTAAACTTATTAATTATGAACCTTATAAGTGATTAGCCCTTATCTAAGAATAAAAATCATCTAACTTATGAGGCCTTAGGCGAATTTTGTTTTCCATAATATGTGATTTTTTTCTAAATGGTGCGTTTTTGTCAATTCAATATAGGCTTTAGTTTTCCATTTTTTAATATAGATTTAGGCTTAGGTATCGATAATACCGCTGGGTGAATACAATTTGTTTGACGTCATTGGAAATTATATTAATGTTAGTGTTTCCCTGTTTTTATCAATTCTTCAAAATCGATTAGCTTTTCTACTAAAGTGAGTTTGACTTATTTGCAGACGCGCGCATACCAGCATCGACCGGAAGTAAGTTTATTGCACCGGAAATGGGTCACTGTGTGTTTACAAGCAATTTCTCACTTTAGCTTATTAAAGTCAGTTGAGTGTTCAACAAACATCTACTCAATTAAAAAAATCTAACATTTAATGTGCTGACAATGTTGATGTAATAGATTTAACAAAGTAATTCCTCACTAAAATGACGACAAAATAAGTAGTCGTTACATAATGTACGTACTTTATCTCTTCTTTTTGTACTAATGTGTGCATTTGTCGTACAAAAGTATAGAGTAAAATTTAACAAATTGCACTTGATGTACCTGTACTATAAACACATGTATTCTTGATCTGTACGACGTTAAGGAAATATGGCCTATCGTACGAACGTATATCTTATATATTGTATCATCTTACATATTTACCTCGTTCGTTTTAGCTTCCACGAATCATTACGTTATACAATAACTATGGTGTGCTGTGACGTGTATTTGAACACGTACATATACTCACATAGCTTCGAGTTTATTATATGTAATATAACTCAGTAATATGTTTGAACATGTGTATACATGTGTGCTATAATGTAACTGTCTTAATTCACTTACTCCTATATACTGACCGTGTATGTGTAGATGGACTGGTAATTACATTCCAATGGTACAGAAGATTGGTTATACGACCATAGATAACTATACCCACCAATCATATCATATAATGAACATGTATCTATTGCGATGCTATGTCACATGTTATTTGAAGCCCTCAAGTAAAGCAGCAGACTAAATGCTACCATTTTGAACCTACACATTCCGATACAGCTTGTAAAAATATGAGATGTTGCAATGAATGTCACTGTTATGCTGGTACCCGATGGCACGATGCACTCATTTTAATGAATGTAATGAGTGTGTATATCATCTTGTTTTGGTTGCACATATACGAACAGCAATCTAGAAAAGATCCCATTCATATTCTTTGAATATTATGCAAAGTCCGTTTGTACTTCTATTTAAATCACTTTCTGCGCTAACACATGCGGTAAATAGGCCTGGCTGTTGATTTGTATTGGATTAGCTAACATGACATGCATGTGAGACTGATATTATCTTCCGTCGTGTACCAGTTATTCTGTTTGCTCTGCAGATTTCAGTATTTTTGCTCTTCAAAAGTGTATCGAACTTTTAAATTAAACAAACACTTTCTGATTTTAAAATTTCAACTTGTAACTAAGGCGGTCGATATCGTTGTTAAATAAACTCTCATTGACCTGCCAGTGATTGACTATGGTTATCGTAGAAACATGCGATATGTTTAATGAAATTTTACTTGAAATGTAATACGTTAATTTCTATTCATACAACAATTTAGGTAATCAATGATACCATTGAAAATATATTGATATATTGCACACCGTGGTGTGATTTCCACCAAAATCAAATTCCCACTATTAAATGGCTTCCGAATGTTTCAACTTTTTCCTGCAATGCTGAAACTCACGAAATCCACATCAAAGTTCATGAAATGTATTGCCTACGTAAATCATGTTATAACAGAACCCATGTCATATTGGCACGTCATTAAACAGTGACCTTAAATTTTATTATTTTGTTTAAGCATGCGGTTCCGATCCTTATTACGTTTAAGACCGCCGTATAACTTACTTGTTTCTATTTATAGAGTATGGTATTACGAGCTGCTGTTGGTGATTTTGAAGATGCCCAGATATATGGTACATTACAACAAAGTCTCGATGCTTCCATCAAGGATAAGCGATATTTCTTCTTGCCAGATATTCGATCTTTCGCTCTCATCGCCTTGGAGATCGTAAGCACAATGAGTGAGAAGAAATTTCAGAATCGTTACACGAACTATAGCTCTGGTCAAGTACCGATGAAGTTAAATTTGACTAATGTTATATCTGATGAAGATGATGAATTTGAGGCTCAGTATTGTTACGATATTGAAGATACACATAGAATGTTTGACGCCTTGCACAGTAATCACAATGCAGCATTTGAAAGTGATGGCGAGGACGAAGAATTTGGAACCAGACGAAGGCGTTCTGGTTCCCTTGGAAATCGCATAGATCAATCAAGACCTTTATCACCACAATACCATAGTAGACAATCTAATACTCCGGAAACAATGTACGATTCTGAAGATTCTGATACTGGAAGGGACACTGTAAGAAAACATGACAAACTTACTTATGAATTCCCGCCAAGTGTAAGTCTAGGAATGGAGGAGGAAACTTTGAGTTGTAATGATTCAAACACGCGTATGGGTAAGAGTGAAAGTGTGCAACATTCAAGGAAGAGTAGAAAAGATATGGCCAGATCTAGAGACAGAAGAGTGATTAGTGAACAAAATAAAACTAGGTCTTCTGTGATGACTGGTGATCAACTTGAACGTACTCGTTGTTTATCACCTGATCCAATGCAGGATGAAAAACTACAAGAACTTCGAATGGAAGCAAAATCTGGAAATAGAAAGATTACTAAGAAGGAAAGAAAGTTTTCTTTCAATAAAAAGCGAAATGATGAATCGGTTCAATCAAAGGGGAAAATGGAAGCATTTGTTAAGAGTGGTGCTGACCAGGATAAGCGCAAAGACGGTAAATGGATCTCTAAACCAACTTCGATTTTAAAATCAATAACAAGCAATGATACCACTGTGTCGGTGTTTAAAGCCAAACCAAATGACGAAGAATCTTACTTGGACGCCATAGAGGAAGAAGACATAGGGAATGGTCAGAGTTCATTCCCTAAAACCAGACAAGTTAAGGTCAAAGAAGCCAAACCAGCGAAAGCTGAAGTTTGGGATATCATTGATGAACAATATTATACACAAGTTAACAAAAAAGCAATGAAGAATTTGAGAAAGACAATATCGGGTGAATCCAGATCAAGCCTTTGGTCGTTTATTTCTACACCGGACGACTTGGATGACGATGATCTGGATGATGTGTTAGACTGTTTACCTGGTATGACGGAACCAGCGGAGTTTAGGAAACCGGAACTTACGGTTAGTGATATCATTGCAGAGCGAGAGAATGCTGTTCAACGGGAAGAATTGAAAAAGAAGTTCAGATTTTCTGACTTTAACAAGTCCAAATTTGAACTGATTGATTACTATGAAATGCTTAAGGCGAAACAAATAACTCTTGACGATGTTCCTGTAGAAAAGCGCGAAATGTTGTTGAATGTTGTGGAGTTAAAACGAGAGGATAAAATGAAGCGAGATGGACATGTCCAAACAAATGTGATTCGGAGTGATGAGATGTATGACAATAACATGAGTCCTAGTGGCGCTAGTACAAACAATAATCAAAAAGTGAAAATAGTCAGTTTTCGAAAAGGTCAAACATCACCACAAAGCAATCCTTTCAACGATCAACAGCGAGATCCACGTCTAGACCGTGCGCGGTCTGCACCGCTAAAGAGACCGAGAACTCCTATGCATAAACCACAAGTTCAAAAACCGGAGGTGAACCCTGCGTTCCAGGATACTCGTTCAGTTACAGTGGCTAAGAGAAACAAGGCAAGGGCTAACTTAAAGAGAGCGTTAACGAATAAAACACAACAGTTTAGTGCTAATACTCCTCCTGATCGAGGTCCAAACAAATCAGCCCAAAACATTGCTGTGAAATATGCGACAATCAAGAAAATATCTTCCCCAAATTCTGAAAATAAAGAGAACGAAAATGTGGAAAATGACGATGAAATACTGACTGTGACTGTTCCAACAAGTGAAAGTTTTTCTGTTAAAAGTAACACTCCTAAAGCAGTGAGAGATGTTAAAAGATATGCCAGTTTTAGCAGTAATGAAAGTGCCAGTAGTATAGGTTCAAGTGTTAGGCAAAGACCAGCCGATGTTTCTTTAACGAGTGGTGAACTTTCCTCGCTTTCGTCTCAGGCAGAGAGTGATCATTATTATGAGACGGATGGTCACGCGACTGATATTGAAACTGGGTCAAAAACAATGATTCCGTTCAAAAATAAATTTATCCGAGGACCACCATCTCGGGGTGATAGTGGTTTTGACAGTGGTTCAATGAGCAGTGAAATGTCAGACCCATATACTAATAGAACATTCCACGCAAATGCACAATTTCATACTGCAGCTAACAAGGGTATAGTTGGATCTTGGGCAAGAAATTATAAAATGGTTGAAACAACGACAAATAAACACACCGGTGCGGTAAATACGTATCTACCTCGTGTTGATAGTCTTCCAGAAGATTCTATGAGTGATGAGAATAAATCTAACGAAAACATGACAGAATCTGAATATATTCATAATGATGACAGCAATACAAATCCAAATTCAAACAAAATGAAAGACTTGAATGGGTTAAATATAACTCCATATACCATGGTATCAAGTCGACCTGATCAAACACGCCCGATGTCACCACCCAGTAGAGCGATGAGCCCTATCAGCAGAACTCTGTCACCATCTGGGCGACCAATGTCCCCGGAAATAAGTCGGACATTTTCACCGACCCGAAAGGATTCTTTCATGAAATTACGAACAATGTCACCTCGAAGCAAACATATGTCACACAAGAATCGACCTATGTCTCCGAATAGTCGGCCAATGTCACCATCGAGCAGAACCATGTCCCCATCTAGCAGAACTATGTCGCCTTCGAGTCGACCCATGTCACCAGCTAGTCGACCGATGTCACCAGCTAGTCGACCCATGTCACCAGCTAGCCGACCAATGTCACCGAATGTTCTTCCAACTAATAATCGTAAACAAAGGCAGCAATCTTTCAGTTTTGAACACGGCAGACCATTATTAGCTATGGGCAACACAAAGGGTAAACCTTTCACACCGGGTAGACAGCTAGCGCGACCTCCTTCATCCCCTCCTCGAATGGAGCCTGACAGAGACTCGGTATTAAGTGGCGTATATGACAAAGATACAGACAGTAGTGTAACGAATGCAAGCAAATATTCAGATACTGAATCTGCAGTATCTAAAGCATCAAAAAGATACCGGGAATTGGTTAAACAGGGCGTGCCAATGCGAACCTCCGTAATTGATGCGAGTCCAACAAGAATAATTAAACCGCATGAGGAAAATAAACATCGACCAGGAACTGCCGATAGTGCATTTGAAGATAATAGAAATGATCAAGACCTGTTCGAAAACCTTGAGGCCAATGGATTCTTTTCCAGCGTGTCGCGATCTCGTTCCCCGAGTCCAAAAAAGGTCACAAGTCCTTCAAGAAATAGAAACCAGGAGAAGAAAGATGGTAGGACCGTAAATGAAAACAGAAAAGACACCAGACGTAAACGTAAGAAACACATTCCACTGGAAGAGATCGTCCGTGAGAGCCCTGCAAATAGTACCAAGCCCAGGCAAGCCCATAGATCACCAAGCAAAAACCACTTAACTGTTACGGACGAAGCTATTTTAAACCAACCGACATCTGAAGATTCCGAAACATGCAGTATTAAAACTAACAAGAGCAACACTTCTGGTACTAAATCTAAGATGATGGTGGATGCCGAACTTGTGATAGACAGAATATTCTCACAAAACCAAGATCAAGATCATGAACTAGACGTTGAAGTTGAAGCTGCTCTGGGACTCGATAAAGATCCGTTTAAAGGTAATTACAACTGTATCAAGCTCTTGGTGTTTTACCGATTTTCATTGTCATGTGGTTAACTGTCGTCAAATATTTTATACTTATGCCTCTACCACAAGCCATTGGTCTGCGCAAGTTATGCTAATGTCACGGAAGAACGGACATGCAAGTGTAATTTCTGATGTTGCTTTATTGTGTAGCCGGTTTCTGATACCTTTTGTCTATTGGAATTTCTCACGTCGGAATTTACTCTTGTGAACAAATATTAGCCGCTATTTTATTGTAATGCAATGCATGTACTATCGACAATTCGCTCTTCAACTTTACCAACTAGTTTATACGAATAGTTTCCCATTGTTTGATGTTTCAAGACGTATTTCAGATTTATTATTTTCATTTCAGCTGTCAATGATTTGTATTTACAAAAAGGACCCGAAACAACAAACCTGAATGAAATTCCACTTCTAAATGGTGTTAGTCAAAAACATATACACGAGTGTATGGAGCTCGCATCAAGCTTACACGTGGTCACAGTGCGTGATCTGCTTCCGGCTACAAACGATAGTTTCGAAATCATGAAGAACAAATTGCAACAAGTTGGACAACTTGGAACTGTGGGAAATTTGGTAGGAATATTTCTTAATTGTTTTCTCACTTTAGGGGATACTGTCTTGATTTAATTAGCCGTACCTTTGAGTGTTGAACTAAACACCTTTGACAAAAAGTAACAAAGCTATATCTCGCGATGACAGATTTTGATGCGATTTTCACCTAATATTTTTTTTATATTAGACGATTTTAAATAGACTTCCTTAATGCATACTTATAATAGTAATCACGCAGCTGTCATATCTGGATTTACTTTATTTAACTTGGAATACTATATGATTAGCAAAATATACTCTCTGACTTTCCTATACATGTATATATTTAAATGGACCTTTAACACGATACAGCAACAAGTGAGCTTGGGTATGATTCATACATATTTCGGCCTATGGATTAGCAACTGTACACCATTGTTATATTATATATTTTCAGCTGTTGGATATCATACACAAATGTTGGTTACAAGACATGCCACCAAGTTCCGGGGACCTTGTAGAACAGTTGACTGATCCGGTCACTGAAACTGAACTTTAAGCCTGAGAGTGTTTCATCATTCAACTCATATAACGAGTGATAACGGTTATACTGTTAAAACAAGTGCAATGTTCACACTGTTAAAACAAGTGCTATGTTCACACTGATAAAACAAGTGCTATGTTCACACTGATAAAACAAGTGCTATGTTCACACTGATAAAACAAGTGATATGTTCACACTGATAAAACAAGTGCTATGTTCACACTGATAAAACAAGTGCTATGTTCACCTTCTGGAGATATAATGTTTCAAATCGTCCTCACGTGTGTAATAAACATAAGTATGTAAGTGCTGGATTGGTGTATAAAGTGTTATATAATCGGGCTATAGATGCATTTACACAGCAGTTATGTTTTACTAAAAGTGCTATGAGAATTTGGATATATATACTTAATAAGTCGAGCACGTGCTGTGAAAAGTACAATGACTTGTATAACGGAAATATCGATTATTCGAGTGTATAGTATAGTACGGAAGGTAGATTAATCAAATACCACGAGTCGAGAAACTATGCAAGTTGCAATACTTGCTATTGTGTACAGTATTGCTTTTGTGGTAAGAAAGGTACCAGTGTCCTAAACAAAGGATACATTACTGTAGTGTTTTCCCGTACCCCTGTATATTCCATATTTTACACAGGACACATTACTGTAAAGCTAGAGTTTTCCGTCCTAACCACGAAATTGTAATCTGTGATATACATGTGATAGTAGAATTCACGTACATTATGTACATACACATACGACATACATAGTTATTGACAATATTTTATACATGAACACTGTGATGTGACCTCTGTGATATTTAGATGATCATAACTTGATCACTGTATACCCTGATTGTGTCATTACAAAACTTCCCTAGGAAGTAGTATATTTTATAAAAGCTGATATCTCCCGTACCTACATGCTAATAAACCTATAATGTAAATGTACTACCCAGGGACCAAAGGTTAGAACCTTAGAACACTGGAAGAGCTCTACTGTGATAAGGCATGTTGGTAATAGCTTCGCGTTAGGTTTAACAGTCACAGCGTACCCCTTGTCAATATTTAATAAAGTTAATAATGTATTATAATGAACAGAAACAGACTGTTCCTGTAATAAGTTACATCATTGTTCTACTTCCATTGAGAAACCAAGCTAGTACAGTGCTCAAGTCTAACCAGTAGTTCAATGTCCATGCCAAAAGTAAATGACCTGTATTTACGTGCTGTGTATACAAGTGACTATTATATTGTTAATATTGCTGATGTGTCTCACAGGTCCTTGTTGTTTGTATTTTGTTACAATAAATTAGATTCCACACCTACTGTGAATCGTGTTGTGTTTCTTTGGTTGAATGTACTATATAATAAACACCATCATTCCGTCACTGCTGGCGCCGGGGGAAAATTGTCACGTTACTATGCTGGTTATAATTATGATATTTAATATAAAGTCAAACAGTGACAATAGATTTGAAGAGTGTGTTGTTAATTTCAAGACGGCTTTATTGTTTTACCCACGGTTACACAGGACATATTACGGTGTCACATCTCGAGACATTCGACATGTATCTCGGTCTATGTAAGATGACTCAATGTCGTAGGCTTACACATTTATCTCGGTCTATGTAAAATGACTCAATGTCGTAGGCTTACACATGTATCTCGGTCTATGTAAAATGACTCAATGTCGTAGGCTTACACATGTATCTCGGTCTATGTAAGATGACTCAATGTCGTAGGCTTACACATGTATCTCGGTCTATGTAAAATGACTCAATGTCGTAGGCTTACACATGTATCTCGGTCTATGTAAAATGACTCAATGTCGTAGGCTTACACATGTATCTCGGTCTATGTAAAATGACTCAATGTCGTAGGCTTACACATTTATCTCGGTCTATGTAAAATGACTCAATGTCGTAGGCTTACACATGTATCTCGGTCTATGTAAGATGACTCAATGTCGTAGGCTTACACATGTATCTCGGTCTATGTAAAATGACTCAATATCGTAGGCTTACATATGTATCTCGGTCTATGTAAAATGACTCAATATCGTAGGCTTACACATGTATCTCGGTCTATGTAAAATGACTCAATGCCGTAGGCTTACACATGTATCTCGGTCTATGTAAGATGACTCAATGTCGTAGGCTTACACATGTATCTCGGTCTATGTAAAATGACTCAATGTCGTAGGCTTACACATGTATCTCGGTCTATGTAAAATGACTCAATATCGTAGGCTTACACATGTATCTCGGTCTATGTAAAATGACTCAATGCCGTAGGCTTACACATGTATCTCGGTCTATGTAAGATGACTCAATGTCGTAGGCTTACACATGTATCTCGGTCTATGTAAGATGACTCAATGTCGTAGGCTTATCTCTCAATGGCTTTCCGAATGATGTCCTTTGTTGCAATGCAATCGCTGTCATCCAAAATGAACCAAACGGTAATTGATAGGAATTGAAAGATTTTTTTACAGTGTACCATCTTACTGTTGTGTATACCCGCAGCTACGCTTAAATTTGTTTTGGGGGACAATGTTCAGGGGGGTGGGGTTGGATTTCAGAAAAGTTTGTTCCGCAAAATGACTACTTATTGATCAATAACTGTGGCAAAAGATGACGGAGCAAATGTTTTTTACTCTACGGCCATCATTTTATAAAGATTGTTAATCGGTGAAAGTTTGTGAGGAGTTAATTAGTTCAACACACAAGATTTTTCATTATGGGATGTATAGTAAAAGTATCAAATGGTCATAACTCTGGAAAACACTGCAAAAGTTCCTCCTTTACAGTCATCAACACATTTCCAATTGGGTTGACCATATGTGAAGGTTTGAAGAAAGTCCACCCTACAGTTTATGAGGAGTTCAACACACACGATTGAGGACGGACGTACGGACGAACGGACAGCACCATTGATACACTTATAAACAAAAAGAAAAATTCTAATACGCACGCATTATTGAGCGACATCCCTTAGAAGAATGAAAGCGTCAACAAAGACCACGCTTTTCTCGTGCACAGTGTACACGACACATTGTGCATTTAACAATACAGAGGGACACAAACCACGTGTTAACTAGTGTGGACTTAAGAATGATATCGAGGGGTTCAAGAACATCACGAAAACATACCGAACTACACGATTTGGCGAACTTCGGCTTCGGGAATCCTTCGGGGTCATAATGCACGGCAGGTCCAGACGGCTGATAACCGGAACCAAGCAAGTGTTGGATATATTTTGTAAATACGCATGTATTAAATTTCACAAAAATACGAGGTTTGCTTCCCTTGCATTAACTAGCTTTGCTATAGCAATGGTGACAACTCTAAAACAACAGGATGGGATAGACCAGGTGCATTATGTAGGATAAGATCTTACACCCAATGTAGCGTCTACAGTGATAACACTCTATGAAATAAGACAAGATACTATCGTTTTATAATTGCCGTACTTCTGTAACTAATTACATGATGGCTTTGTGTTCAGTTAATGCAATATTGTGAAATCGTACGATAACCAGGTATATTCACAGTGTATAAACTCCTGTCCGCCTAAACCGGATGTCGCTCATAACTAAGCGTGCAGTTTCATATTCGACAGCTTTTCGAAGTAAACAGCAGTAAGTATTTCGTGTTTTTTTCAATCGTTTTGCATTAAATAACCCTGTTTTACACATTGTATCAGCGTCTAATAAAAGTCTCTGCAACAGAAAGTCCTTTACTAGGCACTAGCATTTCAAATAAGCACGATTTTCATCAAAATACACCGCTGATCAAAGTGACAGATGAATCAATCACGCTAAAATCACCGTTATTTCGGACATTCTGAGGGAAATCGAGTACTAATCGCTTCTAAATGATCGTTTTATGAATCTATACGTATGCATTTACATAAGTCATGTTGTATTTGCCACTCAAACAGTTACAATACTGTTTAATCCAACATGTATTCAAATCATGCACTAAACGCCTATTCGGATAACTCAGAATTCCGACTGCCACAATAGTCGCAACACTACTGTCAGCCTAATTTATAAAATAATTACGAAATGCTTATGCGTATTAGCCTATTCAAGGTGCTCATTTGTATCTTTAATTGCGACAAGAAACCAGTCAATTTTAGTAAATTACATCCTTAATCAAATCAACCCTTGCAATATCTATTTTAGGATAAGATAGATAAGATAATCTTTATTTAACTTCGGTAATGTTTAACATAATAACATAAGCTTGAAGCTTGTATCCGACATAAACATTGATTATCCAATAACATACACACAAACAATCTATAAAATAAAAGAAGATTAAATATATTAAAGACAGTATCACATTCAACGCTCATTATCATATATATATAGATAGGTAAAATTTGAATACACAAGGAAAGACATGGGTACAAACTAAACCAAGACATGCATCTTAAAGAATGTAAACACATGTTGAGCAGATTAATAGGAACACTGGAAAACAAATCTAGATAAACAACAACAAGAGCATTGGTAGAAATGTATAAAAAAAACACAGTCACAAAAATTAAAACTGCATTTAAAGAATAGTCATGACTAAAATAAATAGCAAAAAAGACATGTTCAATGGAATAGTTCCAATCATATGATTAAAAAGAATTCAATATATAATTCATGCAGTTTATGTATATAAAGCTACATGCTATACGTCACAGAATGTACAAACGAGCATAAAACGTATAAAACGTGTTCCATTGCACAAGTGCTTGATATGTAGTCAGGAACCCATGATCCCCTGCCTCTATACCCACAAAAATAGTTTTAGCAGGGACTGTATCTATACAGTGAACCTAAATTAAATGCTGAATCTATCAAAGGTATTTTATTGCCAGGCTAATGAGCTTTTTCTTTCATATATGTTGTACTTTCCATAGAAATATGTTCTTCCAACCACTAAACTGTTTGCTAAAACCTATAATGAGTTTTACTGTCTTGAACAAAGATTGCTGATCTACTTGTGTAAAGAAAAGTATAACACACACATATTAGACAGGGGTAAACGACGCTCTGCTAACAACGTTGTAAATTTCAAGAATATGTCTTGCTGTCCAGCCGATTTGCTGTGACAGTTGTTTTGTTTCTTCATCCATTCGATTGTTGTGATAGTCAAAAACAAAGCAGTCGTTCGTCTGTGTACCGACAGATGTTTGGAGAATGTGCACATCATCGAAACACAAACTCAGATTAGCTTCTTCATCGTCGGTACTGTCTACCAGTGACGCCTGTGTCGAATCTCCTTTCACAGGCGTTCAACACAGTCTTAGAACTTTCTTTTCTGGAGACGTGAATATATCATTATCCGGTAAACATTTAGAAATTTTTAGATTCCACGTCCCAATTTCTTCGAAACAGGTCGTAAATTGGTTATGCATATATATTTGTTCTGGAATGATTGAAAGTTTTTTGTTGAAAGGGAAAAAAGATTTTTCAATTAAATGTACATGTACTTTTTGTTTTATTTTTAAAATGCAGTCAGAATGGAGTGTTAAAGTATGATCTATATCGTCTGGAAATGTTGAGTGAAAACTGCAGTAGTTGCATTGATATTGGTCGTCCATGAATTGAAATGAATAAAAAATATACTTTTTTACCGTTTTTACACACAACAAAGCCAGAACAGTACATTCAAGTATGAATAGACGTGATAAATCGGCATACAAATTTACTACTACGCGTACAGGCCATATTTGACAAAAAACGAATAGCTGGCCTATACTGAATCGCATAGTCGTACAGTATAATTGGCATACATGTCCCCGAAAAAAGCATTTTATATGAAAAAGAAACCGTTACAGTAGGGAAAAGTTAGTGTTTATTAATGTGTTATACATTTATTTACAATGTTATAAAAGTTGCAACACTCGTTGGGTACCACATAAACTTTCTTTTAAAGAATTTGTTGGTTCTTTGTGAAATCTGGCAAATAACCAACTGTGAATTTACTTTAAGACAAAGTTACTATGGAGTTTTATTAGGACTGTTTGGTATCAACGTAAACAGTAATTAACGTGCTACATATTTAACAAAATAATATACTTACTGTATGCCACGTTAACGAATAAACTAATAAAATCCAAAACATTCGAGACCGCAAACGCAATTTAATTTTTTTTGGCCGCCTAGTTATGAGCGACATCCGGTTTAGGCGGACAGGAGTTTATACACTGTGATATTCGAACGAGATAAATTAACTTAAATGTAGACCTATATCGTATGCGCCTGGAATGACTTCAATGTTCTTCTTGCAATAATTACTTATTAATTGATGCTCGTCAGAGATTTACAACACCATCATTATTTGATTAATTTCTTTCAAGTAGCA
Organism: Spisula subtruncata; assembly: GCA_963678985.1. Lineage (NCBI taxonomy): Eukaryota > Metazoa > Mollusca > Bivalvia > Venerida > Mactridae > Spisula > Spisula subtruncata. The sequence continues at coordinate 27,722,239 of OY787661.1, forward strand.
CATTAGTAAATACAAATTGATGAGAATACATGAGTGTATTGTAATACACATTTCATTGTGATTACTATAATCGATCTACCGGTATTTAGACTAATTATACCGTAATTCTGATCTAAGTCGCAGTTCCATCAAACAATTCAAGCTCAATTCTGATATGTCTTATCATCACGAGACGTGAATCTCACATATGCTCTCTTCGTTTATTCAGACAGATATGTAGTAAGTTCCATTATTCATGTGTATGTTATATAAGGAAAAGGTCAAGCTGACTAGTTAACTTGCTCCCCTGTCACACTATCATCGTTAGTACCTGGTTGTTCAGTTTTTGTCTGTCACATTACCATCGTTAGTACCTGGTTGTTCAGTTTTTGCCTGTCACATTACCATCGTTAGTACCTGGTTTGTTCAGTTTAGTTTTTGCCTGTCACACTATCATCGTTAGTACCTGGTTGTTCAGTTTTTGCCTGTCACATAACCATCGTTAGTACCTGGTTGTTCAGTTTTTGTCTGTCACATTACCATCGTTAGTACCTGATTGTTCAGTTTTTGCCTGTCACATTACCATCGTTAGTACCTGGTTGTTCAGTTCAGTTTTTGCCTGTCAAATTACCATCGTTAGTACCTGGTTGTTCAGTTTTTGCCTGTCACACTACCATCGTTAGTACCTGGTTGTTCAGTTTTTGCCTGTCACATTACCATCGTTAGTACCTGGTTGTTCAGTTCAGTTTTTGCCTGTCAAATTACCATCGTTAGTACCTGGTTGTTCAGTTTTTGCCTGTCACATTACCATCGTAAGTACCTGGTTGTTCAGTTTTTGTCTGTCACACTATCATCGTTAGTACCTGGTTGTTCAGTTTTTGCCTGTCAAATTACCATCGTTAGTACCTGGTTGTTCAGTTTTTGCCTGTCAAATTACCATCGTTAGTACCTGGTTGTTCAGTTTTTGTCTGTCACATTACCATCGTTAGTACCTGGTTGTTCAGTTTTTGCCTGTCACACTACCATCGTTAGTACCTGGTTGTTCAGTTTTTGCCTGTCAAATTACCATCGTTAATACCTGATTGTTCAGTTTTTGCCTGTCACATAACTATCGTTAGTACCTGATTGTTTAGTTTTTGCCTGTCAAATTACCATCGTTAGTACCTGGTTGTTCAGTTTTTCTCGGCAGATTGTCCAATGACTTTGAAAGGGGTACAAGTACTACCCATCAAATTGCAAATTGTATGTTGCTGTTTGTACTTTGTGTATATGTGGATAAACATTGTTCGTTGAATGTGGCCTTGCTGTACTTACCTAGATGTATTACTTACTTTGTCTGTCATGTGTATCATGATCTCAATAACTCATAGGTTGTACATATAAAAATAAGGCTGTGAAACAGGGTAACACTTTTTGTGACATAAATACTGCTGGTTGCATCATTCTGAATTATCCATCATATACCAGTGGTCATGACCGATTGTTCAGGGGTTTTAAAAACAATTCTTGGTTCAGCAGAAACCATGACTGAAACATAAATCTGAGTGATAAATATTCCAGTCACTGTATCTCAGTGTAGCGAAAAAAAGAAATATAAACACTAAAAAAATGATTCGTGTGTGAAACATCATTATTTGAAATAAGTTTTTAATGTTTTATTCAAAATATAAATTGATACATACTGTATAACACCAACACAATCTTATCATTTGATGTTGAAATGACAATAATTTGGCAATTATAGATGATGTACCTTTCTTCATGTATAAAACGTAACTACATTCTACACAACACTTCTAGTATATACTTGTAGATGATAGTGATAGTCCTTAGTGATGAGACTCAGACAACACTTCTAGAATATACTCGTAGATGATAGTGACTAGTCCTTAGTGATGAGACTCAGACATCACTTCTAGAATATACTCGTAGATGATAGTGACTAGTCCTTAGTGATGAGACTCAGACAACACTTCTAGAATATACTCGTAGATGATAGTGACTAGTCCTTAGTGATGAGACTCAGACAACACTTCTAGAATATACTCGTAGATGATAGTGATAGTCCTTAGTGATGAGACTCAGACATCACTTCTAGAATATACTCGTAGATGATAGTGACTAGTCCTTAGTGATGAGACTCAGACAACACTTCTAGAATATACTCGTAGATGATAGTGATAGTCCATAGTGATGAGACTCAGACAACACTTCTAGAATATACTCGTAGATGATAGTGATAGTCCTTAGTGATGAGACTCAGACAACACTTCTAGAATATACTTGTAGATGATAGTGATAGTCCTTAGTGATGAGACTCAGACAACACTTCTAGAATATACTCGTAGATGATAGTGACTAGTCCTTAGTGATGAGACTCAGACAACACTTCTTGAATATACTCGTAGATGATAGTGATAGTCCTTAGTGATGAGACTCAGACAACACTTCTAGTATATACTTGTAGATGATAGTGATAGTCCTTAGTGATGAGACTCAGACAACACTTCTAGAATATACTCGTAGATGTTAGTGACTAGTCCTTAGTGATGAGACTCAGACAACACTTCTAGTATATACTCGTAGATGATAGTGATAGTCCTTAGTGATGAGACTCAGACAACACTTCTAGAATATACTCGTAGATGATAGTGACTAGTCCTTAGTGATGAGACTCAGACAACACTTCTAGTATATACTTGTAGATGATAGTGATAGTCCTTAGTGATGAGACTCAGACAACACTTCTAGAATATACTCGTAGATGATAGTGATAGTCCTTAGTGATGAGACTCAGACAACACTTCTAGAATATACTCGTAGATGATAGTGACTAGTCCTTAGTGATGAGACGAATTGCAATAAACTGAGAGACATCTCTCGCCAGATTTCATACAAACGATCGAATAAACTGATATTGCAGTTAACGATGGTCAAAACAGATAAAAACTTTCAAGCAATGAATGATAGAGGCACTCCATTAACTGGCAGCATCGTCTTCTACAACAATACAACAATGAGTAACAATGTGCATCACTAGAATGGTTGGATAGTAGATCAGCTGATTGAGACGTTTGTTGGTGAATGATAAATGATGGACGGTCAGTTGTTGTGATGATGGAAGAGTGCACGTGAGTGTATATGACTAGCACAGGTCTGAAAGTACCTGTGTGTGTGCTTTCCCGAGACCATGACTACCACACCTTGCAGTCAGTCGCAAAGTGTGTTGCGTTGAATCCCAGACACGAGATGTGTCGAGTAGCATCGACTTACGCCGAGTAATTAGCTTTCTCAGGTGAGTTAATTGTTTCATCGTTTGGTTTTGTATTGTTTGACGAGTTTGGCGAGTGTTTCCATGGCTTCACATACACCTTGTCCGGTAGTAGCACATGCATCTAGGATTGTCCAGCGTCTAGATGTCATCTGTTGTAGACCTAGCCACTTGGACAGTTCTCCAGAACCTGCCGCTCCTGAAACAATACAAGATTTATGATAACATCATCTGCACGATACCGTATTATAAACATGATCCTATATTGTAGTGTTGTTACTGTCATGACAACCATGGTTGCATTCGTACAACATAACAAAATACAATTTTGCATGTCAATATTACACTACATTAAATCACTGTGTGTATTTTCCAAGGTATTCTGAAACAGTGCCTAATTCCTCAGCAATTAAGCGAACGTGTCACGTAACGTTGCAATTAAATCTATTTCACTGCGTAGATCTATCAAATTAAGCAAGAATAGTATTATTTTACGCGTTTGCACAGATTGTGTGGTTGCAGATTATGCAGATTGTTTGTTCACGTAAATTGTTCGATTCAATGTTTTGCTTGCTCGTCATTCGATACCAATTATGAAGAAAGGCCTGAATGTACGGTTCTGGATAACTCCAATTAACAGCGAGCCGAAGGCCACACCAAAATTCGCCTTATGTATAGTGGGTTGCTATTTAATTAATTTGTTTATAGTGAGCACGCTAAGCTATGATAATTTGTACAACACTTAGCTACTATATCTTATCACACACGACTGTGTTGTTAATCAACTGTACTGTACTGAAACAACTGTTGTGTAGAATCCCCTAGTCACATGTAGTAGGTAATTGTACACAACAGTCAACAGAGCATTGTAATCTTGGTTTGCCTTTCATCATCGCATCTTTAGGTATTTTGCAACATGTTTTCAAACTCATATGATTGTCAGTTCACATATTCTTCTTTTTTGGAAGTATATACGAACATATGCTAACTTCACCCGGTTGAATATGAACAACCAAAGCCGGAACTTGGTGATCAAGTGTAGTTCTCCCTAGTGACGGTCAGCTTCTTTAAACCTTAGTTTGACAGTCGTTTATATTGGCAAGCACCACACCGGGTAAATCTTGTTTATTGGCTAGGACCACTAACGGTACGTGAACTTACCGGGTAAATCTTGTTTATTGGCTAGGACCACTAACGGTACGTGAACTTACCGGGTAAATCTTGTTTATTGGCTTGCACCACAAACGGTACGTGAACTTACCGGGTAAATCTTGTTTATTGGCTAGCACCACAAACGGTACGTGAACTTACCAGGTAAATCTTGTTTATTGGCTAGGACCGCCAACGGTACGTGAACTTACCAGGTAAATCTTGTTTATTGGCTAGCACCACAAACGGTACGTGAACTTACCAGGTAAATCTTGTTTATTGGCTAGCACCACAAACGGTACGTGAACTTACCAGGTAAATCTTGTTTATTGGCTAAGACCACCAACGATACATTTCTCACTTACCAGGTATATCTTGTTTATTGGCTAGGACCACTAACGGTACGTGAACTTACCGGGTAAATCTTGTTTATTGGCTAGCACCACAAACGGTACGTGAACTTACCGGGTAAATCTTGTTTACTGGCTAGGACCGCCAACGACACATTTCTCACTTACCAGGTAAATCTTGTTTATTGGCTTGGACCACTTAACGGTGTGTGAACTTACCGGGTAAATCTTGTTTATTGGCTAGCACCACTAACGGTACATTTCGCATCTCTTGTGTATCTAATACTCTCATCAACTCATCTTTAGCTTCCATTATCCGCTCTCTGTCTGCACTGTCAACAACAAATATCACACCTGAAATATATCGGTAAATAATACAACTATAAGTACTCGATAGCACCTCACTTATGGTAAGAAGGTCGTTAATACAAAAATGCTATTCTGAGGAAAACAAGAACAAACTGCCTGCAAACTATTCTTTATTCATGGAAAACAACTTTGTTCAGATTCAATGTGGTCAACAGGACAAGTTCCGACTTTCATGAAAATGTGTTCATAAGATGCGCATTATGCATTATTAGTCTTATAAATTCGTGCACTTAAAAATTTCTCATTCTAAGTGGTGTACAATACTACGCCCAAATTCGAGGGTGACCATTCGAGACTGACGAATGTGTGTTATTGCCAATAGTACATCACATGACGGCAGCAATTTATACATGCGAGTTTGAGGTTTTATCGACCAGTGGATCTGAACATGGCACAAGTGTTTTGGGGTTTGTAGAACCACACTTGGCGGTCGAAACATGACATGTTTATTGACGTTTAATGACGATGTGAAGTCCAAAAAGTGCGCCGGTGGCTGTCGGTCATCTTAAAAATCGTACCTCGATAGAGACTCAGTTAAACCGATTCAGCTATCATTCAAATATGAGATTCCTCGAAAGAAATTCTTAATTATTCCTTCGAATGTTTTACGACCCGCTTGGAACGTCAGAGGCATACGGTGATAATTAACAAGTAATGCTAGTTGTAATGCATATATGCATTTTTGTATGATTTAATCAATTATCAGCCATGCACAAACGCACAAAATAAATCCAATTCCAGAAATTCTCCGATAAAATACGGCAATATAAAACAAAGAAAGAACAAAAAAACTGGTACAAATACAAATTGAATTTCAAGTGTAGCCGCGCATTTCTTGATTTATAGGACGTTCTATTTTCCAACGCTATGGTGACTTTTGATGGGTTTTATAAGCTCTGCAATTGTGTAGCCCGTACAGTATGTATCCAGTGGTTAACATATTATCTTGTATGATTACGGAGTGGTGAGTTCGATCACAGGCACGGCATAATGGGTTTGGTCGATATATTTTAAAACACTTCGTTCAGTTTTACATTTTATAAGTTTAAATCTACTTAACACTATATGCTATTCTTATGTTTGACAATTTGCGACAAACTGACCCAATGATTTAAAAGATTACTAAATAGCGAGCAGTATAACCAACCATGCATTTAACATCCAGCAGGAAGAACAATATCTGTCGCTGAACTTAGATGATGCATACATGTAATTCATATTACGGACGTTATAAAGGGACTTTACAGAAGTGTTATCTGTTTCTGTTTCGATATCGACACCATTATGTATACAAGTCATAGTATCATATCATTGGTTGGCACCACCAGTATTCGTATTGATATTGTTAATGAACTAACTGTAGACCGATCTAGCAAAGCAAGCAGTTTTATTTCAGTTTTTTAGATTATCAGAAAGAATTAGCTGGTGTATATATATATAAGATACATCATAAATAGATCATCAATAAGACGTTTACGGTACATACTATCTGTAGGAGAAGATATATATCTACATACATATATCCAAACATTCTATCTTTTATTTCTTAATGTACTTGAGAAGTGAGTTATTTCCACTGAAAGCGTTACACCTATGCTATATAACTACTGGGATGTATTTGTGTTTTCGCGTGCAGTTTCCGTTTTCATTATACGTGTAAGCAATGCTTAGAGTAAACTGTATGTATACATGTATTATCAATGTGGTGCCAGGGGTTACTTTTCGACAGAATATTTACTATAACATTTTCTAAATATTTCGGAAGCGTCTAACATAAATTCATGTGCAGTGTCATTCGTAAAAGTATTTCGTCAGATGAAAATTCGATGAAAAGTGTGCTATAATACTATAGTAAACGTACCATCTGTTCCTCTAAGATACATCCTCCATAAGGGTCGCATTCTATCCTGTCCTCCCATATCCCATACTGTTAGTGTCAAACCTTTGATAGGATTGAGTGTCTCCACATTGAATCCTATTGTTGGTAGGGTGGTTAGCGTCTCATTCATTTTAAATCTATACAATATCGTTGTCTTTCCTGAAAATACAGCACATACACGTGTATCATCAGGTAGTGTGCAATAATGATGTAGCAAACACATAATTAGCTAACTACTCATACAGATGTGATATAGCATAACCAAATATTACCTTTTCACAATGCAAGTTTCTATAAATGGACATTCAACATTGCTACTTAGTTTCTTATCCAAACCAACAGGTGCGGAATATGTATAGTTGAGGACGTTTTACAAGTTGTTTGCTAAAGGCCACAGTTTCCCACCTAGTCCGCAGTATTGATATACATTTTAAAGTGGCAGCAATTATATCTGCCTCTACTGTTGTACTAATGTTTCAGACCACAAATTACACTGTTTCAATTGGTAATTGCCACAGTAAACCATAATAGCGTGACGAAGCACATGATGACTACATACATTTGTACGTGGTATGAACATTTCTTCATTTCCAGTCAAAGAAACAATGATTACCCTTATATATTACAGTATTTACATCAATGTTAAGTACATAATACTCATATTATCATAGCCAACAAACAAATCATGATTCCTGGGATTACAAGATGTAATTAAGATTACATTACAACAGGTGTGGGTGGAACTAAATAATCTCCACGCAAATCCATAAAACAAAAACATCTATAGTACTAAAATAACTAAACTATAGTCCATTTAATCAAAGGTTACAATTATGCTTATGAATAATTCATGAACTATTGTAAAGTCATAAATATTTGTTGATATAAAACTTCTTGGATTTTCATAAAGTAGCAGTTATTTCTTGGGATTGTAAAGCTGTTGATTGTAAACATAGGAAGGAAAGTCCGTTATGAGTTTCAAAAACGTCAAATAATCATGAGTATATGTGTACGTGGCCAAACAAGATCTTCAACATTATCATCAATAGCCGGTGCTTAATAACCTATGAATAATAATGAATGGTTTTGCAGTAATAAAAACTCGCCAGTTCCATCTCAACTAATCAAGCACCTGTTTAAAAACAAACAAGTTCAATAAATCACGAGTCGTTTTATAAATGAACAGCTGTCTGCATAAAATGGCATCATTGATGACTGGCTGTTGCAGACAGGTTGGAGCGTATATAGGATTAACGTTTATCTTCTCCAGATTGATCGCGGTAACAGAAAACACTGTTGTTTCAAGTATTGTTGTTATGTACAGATAACCCGTCAGTGTGTATGTTTGTTTTACGCTTCTGTTTTCACCGCTCCATTAATCTCATAGATTGTTACAGATTAATTAGAAATGGTTCTATAATTATCCCCATAGAACGATCGGAAACACCGAGGAACGATAAACTTTCGCATCAACTTAAAACGTTGCTACATCATTGATTGTGATGTGTACTTCACGTGACTAGTAATGTGTTGGTAATGTAGTTATTATGTAGAGTGATAATATTCCGCCTCATTCCACCACAGATAGCTAAATAATTACCTCATTTTATTTTCCTCCAATTTTTCAAGAGCAGAAAACTAAAGTTGTAGGAATCACAGTACAACGTACATTATACATTTGTATATACTAATACGACAAAGTACGCCTCTCGTTTTCTACATCGGGCGTATGGAGTTAACCTGAACACTGTTATACGCTGATAAGGCCAAAAAACAACAATATGATGCTTTATTTGGACGTATATTCAAGTGAACACATTAATTACTAATGTTTATTAATATAAAGTAGGGGTATTCGTCTTACTTCGTTTAACAATAGCGTACACAACTTAAAAATGCGTGTGGTGCGCGTGTGGTCGCGTGCTCTATCTCTTTATGGAACGTATTACAGTTATGCCAATCGTATACAAAGGTTTGGAGTGCAACAATCAAGTACATATTATAGCTCTGCGAATTGCAGCGTGCTCTTAATCATTCATTCCGTACACCAGCGCAAGTGCGATATTCTGGTGTGCTCAGCATACGATGATGCCATGTGTTGTACCAATGTGTACTGTGGAGGTTTCTATGCTTCAGATAGATAATTGCATTACCTCCACAGTCTTCTCCTTCCGCTAATGCACTGATCCTACTCTGGGGAAATATCTCGCCGGATTTATTTACAGTTAGTAAACCAGGCCACTCTTCAAGTCCTCATCGCTGTCCACCTTGTTGGTGTGCTCAGTGAGTTGGCTCCTGTGTCGGATGGATAAGGATAAGAGAGAGCTTGAGGAGAAATACAAGCAACACACGGGTAGCAATTGTCTTATGTACTGGTCCCGTCTGTTCATGGATGCTAAGGGGCAGAAACTCGTCAATTGGTAAGTCAACAAGCTCATGTGATATTCTGTTAGTAATTGACCGTTTAGATAGCAGACATGGTTAACAGATAAACATACACGCACTACAAGTATATATAAACAAAAACTGGCCTACTTTGAAAACAACTTTGACGTCCTTACCGTCAGCAAAATGAAATACTTCACGCCCTATCTGACAGCGATAATGCAAACTGTATGGATATTAACTACATGCTTTTGACAAGATTTCATATTTCGTTCACCAAGCGTTTGAAATCTCAAACTGTGATTGTGAAGGTTGTTATGATTCATAAATGGATTACATATTTTAAATCTTGGTGTTCGTTTTATCCTATCTTGATCGGTTACGGACGGTGCATGATGTGTATGCTGATATAATGTTTAATATTCACCTTGATATACATGTATGCGTGCACCAGTAGTTCCATGGCTACCCTCTGATCAAGTGTCAGGAACGGCATATTACAGATATATATCATATTCGAATATTACCAATCCAATATATTGGAAAGTACAAACCCCTATTCACCAGCCGCTAACTAGCATATTTATCTAGGGTGTCCCTTTACTACAAGGGCCATACATCCGAGATTGTGAACGAACCGGGTTACGAAATGGTGTCAAATACAGTAGTTGAACTGTAAATATTATTGGTTGTAGTGGATGAACGTCTCAAACGGTGCAATGAAAGCCCCATGAGAAGGGATTCAGGGTATTGTGCGCAAGAAAGATAGGTGTCACATAAGCCAAATTGACTGATCCTTTCAATAGAAGTGACAGTATATAATAAACAAACACTTTAAAATACCTTTACCATTGGAACTTGTAAGTCTCGTCATAACAGCAGTCAGTTTGCAGCTGAATCGTTTATATTACATACCTAGGCTTGATTTATAACTCTGTTAAACTTTCTTCTATCACTCTCAACTAACTTTATGATGACATAACAAAGATAGCTCTGAATGTAATCAATTACAAAACAACAACTGTTACACGTGCGCACGCGTATATACCAGTTAAAACAACAATAATGATTGGTATACATGCTGTTAGAACGAATGTACAGAGAGGCCTTGTCTTACTTTACCTATACTCATATACAAGTGTGTACAAATATTTATATTTTCTATTTGAAGGAGATTAGTCATGAGTGTACATGTATAGTACAGGATTCGTCATTGTTATCCAACATGAGTAACCAATATACTACCACCAACATCGTCATCATCAGTATTATCATTATCCCAATCATCAGTATCATCATCATCAAAACCCTGAGCATTATCATCATCATCATCATCGTCATCATCTCCATCGTTATCATCATCAACAATATATAATCAGCAATATCATCATCAGTAGCAATGTTATCATCAACATAATTATCACCAGCAGCAGCAGCAGCAGCAGCAGCAGCAACAACAACAGCATACAAACCAACTATTGCTGTATTCTATATTTTTATATTTGTTTTGTATGAAACAAGAACCTGTTTTACCCAGCAATATTGGTTGTATGCATTGAATGGTCGATTAATTCAGGTAAGACGTCAATTACTGATATTTATGTTAATCTCATTCAATCATATGCATCAATGTACTCGTATGAGTAATGTTTGCTGTAAGAAATAGTTTTTCTATGTTACGATGTAGTATTGCGGTCAAGTGAACCTTTTTCAAGTCTCATTTAATAATCATACCCAGTGTTCACTTACTCTGCAACAAACAACTGATAACTGTTCCATGTAATCACAGTATTCATGAAGGATGTGACCCTAGTTTAAGGAACTAGACCCAGTCGTAAATCGAACCTGGATTGCTCAGATGGTATCCACTGTGATGACCTGGTAGTTTATTTATAAGCAAAGTTATCTAAAACTTATTATGGTATGATTGTCTATTGCTAATCATGGACGGTGGCCTCGAATGTAGGAAAAAATATTGCAATACTATAGTCATTTGCCTGCTATTATCTATTTAGACATTAGCGCTCCACTTCTGAATTTTGATTTATGTGGTTAATAGTGTCAGTGGTTGGACTGATATTGGTTGGTTACCCAGCTACACTGATTGTTGGTAGATTACTGACCGCCGTATACCGACCATAGACGTTTGACAAACGACAGAAGTCTTCACCAACCCCACAGTTGATATCAAATAGCCCACCGGTATCGTCCTGTATCCTACTAGTAGTCCTAGTCTACATATAAACAGCCAACCAGTAATAATACAGTAGATTAATTTACAATCAATAAACAAATCAGCATATCACCAGCAGCAATAAAAATTGTGAAAACTCAGTAGTATCAGTACCGACATTAACAGCAACACGTGCGATACCAGTTATATTTACAATGTTAGACTACATACTAATAGTACCATATTAATATCAGTACCGACATCGACAACAACACTACGACAACGAGTATGTATACAATGTAAGGCTACTAACCTGCACCATCTAATCCTATCATAGCTATTCTAGCTGGACAGTCCTTCCATGATGACAATGCCTTGGTTAGTTTGGAGGTAATTGATCCCATGTCCCTGTATTCACCTAGTCACCAATGTACAATACGTTCCTTGTATCCAGTCCAATATTGACCAGTTATACCCGTATCCGATATATACAGTACATATATCAACCAAACAATTGTTGCTACTTAACTTTCAAGTGTCCGTCCAATTTAATACAAGTCCAGGTGTTTGTGTGTTTGGGTAAAAGTAATTAATTTTATACCACTTTACATGTATAGCTTAGATTGATGTATATAGTCCGTACTTAATACACACAACTTTCTGTCAGTTTCAGTTCTCACTTCACCAGCTTGATAATAATCACTTGTTTTACATGTGGTGAATATTTATAACATTATCATTTCAAGCACGTAATAATCCTATCGACAAGTATGTTAATATTAAGCGTGTGAATCACTTCCCAAAGTTTTATATATAGTTTCTACCTATCAATATACTTTAGTAATGTTGCAGGTATACGCTCGCTACACCAGGAAGAGTAACTGCTGAGTTATGTACCAAAAATAACACCAAAGCTAATTATACTAGCTTCCTTAATCCGTAAACAAGATCCAACTACAAACTTTATCTATCCTTTATCAATACAATACCTTAGTTTTTCTATTGGCACAGAACATGGTTTAAAAGTTCAATAATATATTTAATTCAATTTCATTTGACATTAGTAAAACTCCTATGTATAGAGGTGCAAATTTGGTGCGAAATCTTAACCGGATTTATTCATATCCATTTAGATATATATTTAATCCACTATTGGATTTAAAATATTTTGACAAACATGTACATGTATATAAATGTAGAAACGTGTCCGATCATACATTAAACTAGATTGAACAATTGAAAATAGGTTTGGTGGTTGTTACCGCTCCTTTGTATGATTTTAACCGGTGAGATATTGGCCTTATCAACGTCACTCTTGGTGGGTTTCACTGGTAATAAAGTATGTGCTTATTTCACGCTATACACTGGGTCATTGGTAGTTTTGTTTAGTTTTGTAACAAAATTATTCGAATTTACAAACCGTTTTATGTCATAAATAATTAGACATTTGGTATCAACAATTACAGATTGGTTATTTGATACTATGATTTTGTACTTTGATCTTAAACACAATAAGTTAATACGTTGTAACAGTTCTACTTGAATAGTCAAGATCGCTGCGCCCAAAATTCATACCTACATGTCATATTAACTTAAATTTAATATGTTAACCCTAACATGCAATATTAAGGTAAACTCTATTCATTATTTCACTGGTTAATTTTTTCAGTTGTACTTTTAAATTTATAAGTGTTGACTCGTTCGTTTTCTTGGGTTTAACGTCTTTTTTCAGCATTTTAAGTTAGTTAATAATTTATGACATCCAGTTTTCCTGCAGTGTATGCTCACCAAATACAAACTTACCCTTCCGCCGAGAACAAACATCATCTCCATGAGTAAAATAACATTGACGTTGTTGTCACTTATTCACGACCCTGTCATAACTGGGACTACACCATGGGTCACGATTGCTAACCATAGGACCGGTGCATCAGGCTACCCAACTAGCACACTAACCACTGGGCCACGATCCGCAGGGTAACAAATCATCCAGCACACTAACCACTGGACCACGTTTCATCAGGTAACAAATCATCCAGTACACTAACCACTGGATCACGTTTCATCAGGTAACAAATCATCCAGCACACTAACCACTGGATCACGTTTCATCAGGTAACAAATCATCCAGTACACTAACCACTGGATCACGTTTCATCAGGTAACAAATCATCCAGTACACTAACCACTGGATCACGTTTCATCAGGTAACAAATCATCCAGTACACTAACCACTGGATCACGTTTCATCAGGTAACAAATCATCCAGTACACTAACCACTGGATCACGTTTCGTCAGGTAACAAATCATCCAGGACTCTACCACTGGATCACGTTTCGTCAGGTAACAAATCATCCAGTACACTAACCACTGGGCCACTTTCCACCGGGTAACAAATCATCAAGTACACTAACCACTGGACCACGTTTCGTCAAGTAAAAATCATCCAGTACACTAACCACTGGACCAAGTTTCGTCAGGTAACAAATCATCCAGTACACTAACCACTGGACCACGTTTCGTCAGGTAACAAATCATCCAGTACACTAACCACTGGATCACGTTCCGTCAGGTAACACATCATCCAGTACACTAACCACTGGACCACGTTCCGTCAGGTTACAAATCATCCAGTACAGTAACCACAGGACCACGTTCCCTCAGGTAACAAATCATCCAGTACAATAACCACTGGACCACGTTCCGTCAGGTAGCAAATCATCCAGTACACTAACCACTGGATCACGTTCCGTCAGGTAACAAAACATCCAGTACACTAACCACTGGACCAAGTTTCGTCAGGTAACAAATCATCCAGTACATTAACCACAGGACCACGTTTCGTCAGGTAACAAATCATCCAGTACATTAACCACTGGACAACGTTCCGTCAGGTAACAAATCATCCAGTACTCTAACCACTGGATCCCGTTTCTTCAGGTAACAAATCATCCAGTACACTAACCACTGGATCACGTTCGTCAGGTAATAAATTATCCAGTACACTAACCACTGGATCACGTTTCGTCAGGTAACAAATCATCCAGTACTCTAACCATTGGATCACGTTTCGTCAGGTAAAAAATTATCCAGTACACTAACCACTTGGCCACTTTCCGTCGGGTAACAAATCATCAAGTACACTAACCACTGGACCACGTTTCGTCAAGTAACAAATCATCCAGTACACTTACCACTGGGCCAAGTTTCGTCAAGTAACAAATCATCCAGTACACTAACCACTGAACCAAGTTTCGTCAGGTAACAAATCATCCAGTACACTTACCACTTGACCACGTTCCGTCAGGTAACAAATCATCCAGTACACTAACCACTGGACCACGTTCCGTCATGTAACAAATCATCCAGTACACTAACCACTGGACCACGTTACTTCGGGTTACAAATCAGGCACCCTAACTACTGAACCACGTTCCATCGGGTTACAAATCCAGTACTCTAACCACTGGACCACGTTCCCCCAGGGAACAAATCATCCAGTACACTAACAACTGGACCACGTTCCGTCAGGTTACAAATCATCCAGTGCACTAACCACTGGACCACGTTTCGTCAGGTAACAAATCTCCAGTACACTAACCACTGGACCACGTTCCGTTAGGTAGCAAATCATCCAGTACACTAACCACTGGACCACGCTCCGTCAGGTAACAAATCATCCAGTACACTAATCACTGGACCACGCTTCGTCATGTAACAAATCATCCAGTACACTAACCACTGGACCACGTTCCCTCGGGTTACAAATACAGCACACTAACCACTGGACCACGTTCTGTAAGGTAACAAATCATCCAGTACACTAACCACTGGACCACGTTCCGTCAGGTAACAAATCGAGCACACTTACCACTGGGCCACGTTCCATCGGGTTACAAATCCCGTACTCTAACCACTGGACCACGTTCCCTCCGGTAACAAATCATCCAGTACACTAACCACTGGACCACGTTCCGTCAGGTAACAAATCATCCAGTACACTTACCACTGGACCACGTTCTGTCGGGTAACAAGTCATCCAGTACATTAACCACTGGACCACGTTCCGTCAGGTAACAAATCACCCAGTACACTTACCACTGGACCACGTTCCGTCAGGTATCAAATCCAGCACACTAAATACTGGACTAGGTTCCGTCAGGTAACAAATCTTCCAGCACACTAACCACTGGACAACGTTCCGTCAGGTAACAAATCTTCCAGCACACTAACCACTGGACAACGTTCCGTCAGGTAACAAATCTTCTAGTACACTAACCACTGGACAACGTTCCGTCAGGTAACAAATCTTCCAGTACATTAACCACTGGACCACGTTCCGTCAGGTGACAAATCTTCCAGTACACTTACCACTGGACCACGTTCCGTCAGGTATCAAATCCAGCACACTAAATACTGGACTAGGTTCCGTCAGGTAACAAATCTTCTAGTACACTAACCACTGGACCACGTTCCGTCAGGTAACAAATCTTCCAGTACATTAACCACTGGACCACGTTCCGTCAGGTATCAAATCCAGCACACTAAATACTGGACAACGTTCCGTCAGGTAACAAATCTTCCAGTACACTAACCACTGGACCACGTTCCGTCAGGTAACAAATCTTCCAGTACACTTACCACTGGACCACGTTCCGTCAGGTATCAAATCCAGCACACTAAATACTGGACTAGGTTCCGTCAGGTAACAAATCTTCTAGTACACTAACCACTGGACCACGTCCCATCAGGTTACAAATCCAGCACACTAACCACTGGACCACGTGTACACTATACATGCACCATCTCATTTTTTCGCACGTTTCTAAATCTACAGAATATATTTCTACTGACAAGATAGTGTTCGAGGGGATGTGATTTTGCGGATATAAAGGGTCTAAATCTGATAATGATCCATCACAAGAGGGATGTGGCACACTGAGTAACAAAATATAGTTCTAGAGTGGGGAATTAGATCCAAATGAACAGCTTGCCTACAACCCTGGTTCAGAATGCTACGCTATTCCACCATTGCAGATAGTGTCGGACTCCCATGAGCATCTTTATATCGTGACCAAATTATCATTCAGTAGTAAATATAGTTTTTGAAATAATTCAAAATTACAAAAACGTAGAACAAATGTCTAACAAGTCTACATGTGGTGCAGTTATTTTCCCTATGTGGCTTGAGTTTTGAGGAAACTATTTGAGTATAAACATAGTTTATATTATATTTTCGTTTTGCTATAGCAACAAACAACTTGTCTACGTCAGCAGTAAATATTCTGAAAACATAAAGCATAATGGAACATCACTCGGTCCTGAATGATATAGAATGTTATTGTATGTTTATCTACATCTTGTAATAATACTGACAGCATGTCGTACGTGAGGAAAAAGTAAAGCTGTGGAATTGTGCTCCTGGTCAGAAACGAGAACATATCATTCCTGACCGACATTCTGTCTCATTGTTAGTGTCTAGGTATAGCGCAATGGTCATTATTTTGATACATAATTACATAGGTTAATAGGATGTTCCGAAAGTTAGTGGTCAAGAGCGAACTTGTGTACAGTTGATAAATTAGTAGGATATAAGTGGGTTCATGTCAGTCGATAGCCAAGTGTGGTACCAATGATTGTTGATGTCTCTATACGTGGTACATGGTGGTCATCAAGATGTAGGTTGACTTTCTCTTTTGATGAGTAGACAGCGAGAAACGAATAGTGACATGTTTGGTTTCTTGACAGTGAGGAGCACTAAAGTCTTTTTAGTCGAGACTGCTACCTTGCGAATTGTGGTCTGGTTCTTTGCAAAGACTTTTGTCTAAGGTTCTGGTGGCTATAATCCATGTAGCCTTAGTCACCTATAGCCGCAGCAGAAGCGATTTTAGAATTAGTTTTAGGGGTTAGGCTTTGGGTTACGTTTATGGGACTTAGGGTAAGTTTTAGTGGTTAGGGATAGGGATTAGGGTAAGGCTTTGGGTAAGATTTAGGGATTATGGTTTGGGTTAGGGGCTAGGGCTAGGTTTATGATTCTTGGTATGGTTTTGGTTAGGTTTAGTTGTAAGGGTTGGGGTTATGGTTAGGCTTTGGGTAAGGATTAAAGATTAGGGTTTGGGTAAGGTTTAGCTTCGCTAACTCCAAATTTTATGAGCACTTAAATATAGGGTATACGAAACATTTCTTAGCATTATGCATGTTTTTTTATTGCATTGCATGCCATGGCACCCTTGTTGTTACCGTGTAGATTTTAGATAGTGTTGCTTAATACACCAGCATTGGCCACTAAATAATAGTGTTTGTATTTGATTTTAAATCTTAAATGGCTTGCTTATACATGCTGCACAAGAACCAGTAACATATTATTCTGTCGGTCAATACACGCGGCAGTAACGTTATTTATAATAGGAACGTTCGACGATTTGTCGATTTTCTATAAGAAGAGATCAGCTATGAATGCTTCCCGGGTTTTTTTACCTTCAAATTAAATTTTAAAAAATTCTGCACATGAACTAAATCTTACGAAGTCTTTCTCATATTCCATCATGCATCCAGACAAAATTAATAAGAAAACCATTTACGCCGATTTATCGTCTAGATAATTGACATGCGCTTCATCACAAACTACGAAGGATCATAATTACGATACAGATTTTTTGCTCAACGTAATTTGTTTCACAGAACTTTCAATTTACGAAGTGTGGAAAATAGTTGATATTGAGATTTTTGTTCATACTTGGATACTGGATAGGAGTTGATTTGTACAGACGACGTCTCGTGTTTGTTGACGATTTTTCTATGATGTGTATAGAGTGTGCACGTACAAAACATTTGACCAACTATTTAGCTTTCTCCTGTAACCATATTTAAAATAGCGAAATTGGCGAACAATAGCGGACTATAAAACATTATATCAGTGTGTCACAACTTTCAAAAACATACCGCTCATATTGCACAATCAATTATTAATATAACCACACGATGATGTACATAACAATACATTGGCGAGTGACTTTGACTTTAATTGTGCTTCAGCAAATGTCAGACAATGTTGCACAGGTCAACTGTAAACAATCGTGATATATTCGCCAATTCTATATTCCAAAACAAGCGTATCACTATAAATGACAAAACTATCAAATAACAGTTTTAATTTAAAAGGAAAATAGAAAGAGAAATAATAAGCACATGTTTTGTAAGCACTATCACAAAGACACCATTCCTATATCAGAGACTATGGTTAACTCAATATGTGCTAACATCCAGTACAGAATAAAACATGTTGACGAAAATACTTTGCTAATGGGGAATAGATAAAGTATTGCATATATACCAGCTAATTTAACAGATCTTTATCGTAGTTTGTCGTGAAGAATTGAACATAAAACGATAATTAAGAAACTTATGACTACGTGAAATAATCAATAAGTACAAAAGGGCACCATGTTTACTGGGAATTTTTCTGGGATCGGGTACAACCTCAGACACTGTCTATTGATGTCGGTTGGTTGTTGCCGTAAGGTATACCCTATCCAGCCCCATCTTCTTTTCCTGAAGTAGTTCTTTGATTGTATATATCCTTGTCGGTTCTCTCCCATAAATCTGCATTGTTCATGATGTCTGATTATAGAATTATGAGAATCCTTCTCTGAGACAGGACTGTTGTTAGTGAAGGTCTGAATTACATTAATAATTGTCATGGTGGTCCTCCAAGATTGGAATCCGTATAGAAGTACCGGTTTTACATTAGAATTGAAAAGGGGGTCTTGGTAGTCAATGATAGCTTCCTTGAACTCCAGATATGCTTGCTTTGACTATCACTGGCTTGGTTAACATCCGCGTCTGTTCCTGTTTATGTTGGTAGATGATACTGTCTAGGTGTGTACCAAGTAAATCATTCGATTTCTGATTTGATTTGATTTGATTTGATATGAGTTTATAAGGTTATCGTATCGTCCCATACCTTTCGGTAATCTGGATTTTTATAGGACCCCGGCATGTAGGCTACCCCTTCATGTCGAGGAAGTTAAAAATGTTCGAAATAGGGTAAATTTATCTGCAAGCGTTAGCCAAATGTTTAATTTTTGTGTTATTTAAGGTAGTTACAAAAATCGACCAATGAGATCTAGAGCATTTGTATCTACTCCTACTTTTCATATATTGAAGTGAGTTGAGTCCCTGTGGTCTTAGAAGTAGCTCTTTCGAACTGATTGACTATCAAGACCATCAGGAGACAGAGAAACTTAGGGGCACTATAATGTCAAAGTGTGCCGGAAGCGGACCAAAAATATATTTTAGTTTTTAAATGCAGTCTGGTTGGTATAAGGTGTTCGGACAAGGGCAAGTGCAAGGTCCATGGACAGGAAAACCCATCTACAAAGAGTCTGACCAAGCGCGACCAGAAACCAGTTCAGCAGTATGGACATGAACAGCCCATCAACAGCAACCCAGAGGCAACCGCCGACTAAGACTCGGACCGGGGCTCACTCCAAGTGCGTTCAATTTATAGCTGATGTTGTGGTTCATGTCTTACCAGCATGCACTGAGTCCCACCCGTGATCAGGTTTCTGCAACAACATTTTTCCCTTGGTCTGTGTGTGAGTATAAGAGAGGAGTTCCAAGTCATCGGCAAAGTCCAGATCATCAAGTTGACTCCATAAGGTTTATTGGATGGTATTTCTTTTTTCGCTTGTTAATTAATATCTTCATAAATCCAGTCGTTGTGAGTAACGGTATGCAGTGAGTGTGGACACCCTTAATATAAGAAGCGAACTCCTGTTTTTACATACACACTGTTGATATTTTATCCATCGTGAATGATTTTTAAAAGTCTTGTGAGTATAGACCAACTAAATGTGGTATTCATGGAAATGGCCGGATAGCCAAATTTCTTGGAATACCCGAACATGTATGACAGGACGGTTGACATTTTGACGTCATATTGACGTCGCATGTGTTTATTCTTCGTATTGAATAAAATGCGGGCTCATTAGTTAGCTATGCAACATGGATCCAACTACTTCTTTATAATTATAATTAAAACTGACAAAGTAATTAAAGTCATTTATATTATCATATATAAATTGTGGGACCGGTGGTCTAGAGATAGGGTGCGCACTTCTGGATGGAGAGGTCCCGTGGACCACTGGTTAATTTCTCTGAGAAATAATAACACACATGCTCCACTCCACCAATGTGTGAAGTACCGGGGCGCCGCAGATAGAGGTTGGGTGCTACACTCACGGGAGAGAAAGAGTCTACACAGGGAGACTCGAATGTTGGTTTCAATATACATGTATCACAATGCTCAGGGGAAGTTTAGATGTCAAAGTGAGGTTGAACGGTTGAAGAGCTGAAAACAGGCCTCGAAAATGTGTATCTTAATGATCACTCTGTATGTAGCGCATTGTCAATTAATTAAATGGCCACCACGGGGGGGGGCTTAGTGCAAACTTCTATTCTTCTACAACCCTGGAGGTCGGGTCCCGGGAAATAAGTTTTGGTTGGATTTTAGATCCCGATATGTCAGACGCCACAAAAAAGCAAGACCACCATTTAAAGATGATCAGCCATTTCATGTTCCGGGGAATAACCGACTGAGTTATCGTAAAAGCTGAACATGAGTTTTTGATTGGCATTGGACGTTGCAAGGTCAATCGAAATTCTAGCTTACAGTGAACAGCTTATAGATTATTGGCATTCAGAAAACCATTTGCCTTTGGCCATTTACAAAAGACATGATCAATCCTGACGACGACACTATTTACAAACAGAAACAGAAAGGGAAAACAAACATAAGGAACATATACAAATTTATCTATATATAAGGAAAGTTTTACGCAATTCAATAGCTTCCTAAATTTTGCAAGGTTATATATTCCTTTTTGCATAAAATTGATTTGTGTTAAATGTTTTCATGGTACTGGGTCAGAAACAGTCACCTTGGTATTTTAATCTTATATTGATGAGTTGATTAGGCAATATCGGATCACTAAGGGCTACATTTCGTATTTGTATAGAGGATCATTTTAGGATAAAAATAACACGCTCTGTGGCACTTGTGAAGTAATAATTGTTTCTTCTTGTTTGAGTAAATCACTTTGAATCGGCAATTTAGAAAAAATGAAACCATGATCGTGATAAAAAATACCTTCGATTTTGATTTGTGTATAGCGGATCACATAGATTGGCAAAATACGATTTTTCTCGACAAATCAGTGAACTACAAAAGTAATATTTTGGCATGTTATTCTCCTTATGGAAGCAAATGATTATGCCAGAAATAAATAGATTCTTTCCATTGAGTAGTCTAAAACTTCGAGTGACCCCCAATACTACATGATCCTCTATGTACACTGTTTTGTGCATAGTATTCCGATTCAGTTAAATTTTGATTACATATATATATAAAATTATATTTGACACAGTCTAATGTTACTATCAATATTAACATATCTATTCCATACATGCCACATTTTGCTAAAGCCTGAGGAATTTCATAGTATGCAGGAGATTGGTGATGGAAATGCAGGAGATTTCAATGAAATGCAGGAGATTTTTTTTCTCAAACTTTAAACTTAAATAGATGAAGTTAATATGCAGTTTCACCAACTAGTATATTACTTGTATGACATTACATGTACCATGCATGCTTCATAAAGCTTAGTATCTAAATAATATTTGTTATCATTTTCATAATGCAAACAAAAATGCCAAGGTTCCAGAATTTCAAGAAACGTGTGAGATTTGACCAATTTGCCTAAAATCATGCAGGAGTAGAGTCTCAAAGTGGCATGTATGCTATTCGCTTCTGGATATAAACAAACCGAACTCTATATCTGATATAAGTCGATTGTCTCCCGAGAGTATCATTTTAATACTAACTGAGTGATTTTCAAAACAGATTTCAGATTTAAACTTACCATACCAGTTTGATTAAGGCATATAGTATTAATATGTGTTATCCATTCCCGAACAAATTGATGTCTAATTCTTGTTTTCAAAGGATTAAAATAATTTACGTTCTGATAACAATCCCTTACATGGGAAATTCAAGGTGGTCTATTATTGAGTTTATTCTGCTTGTCCAACATGAGTTTATTCTGCTTGTACAACATGAAGCTACAACAGTATTACATAAATCGTGGTAAATTAATATGGTAAATTGGCAAATCTTTATTTTCATCATTTCCAACCACACTTTGGTTCTTTCCTTACAGTTTATAATCGACAACGTATAGCGTCCAAGCTTGAAGTATAGCAAAAGTTTTACTCGTTACTGCATGTATTTACAAAACGTATATTAATTTATAACAAATAACTGACTCGTAAATCGGGTCAGTTATTTGTTATACAACGAACATTTCTTTCCTATGAGAGACAATTAATATAATATATATATTAATTTATCTGCATGTATTATTGTATTATACTGCGCACCCATTGGTTAAAATATGTCAAAATTGATACTCTCATTGAATCAAAGAGTAACAGCTTTGGTTTTTATAACAACAATAACATAATATTTAAATACTTAAAATATTTTATATACCCTGGGGATATAGTCATGGCATTCAACATGTTTCCCGTGATATAGCAAACATCTATGCTATTTTGGATCATCCCTCGTACATAATACTGCCATGGAGGGATAAGTTTATAACGATATACCAATAATGTTTTGTTCAAGAAATTAGAGTTCGTGTGTGAAAACACCTTTGTAACCCCTGATCGTGATGGTATTTGAGTGAAATTATATGCGTTTTCAAATAAGGCTACTTAGGTATGGTTTCTATGTGGCATATTGTAAATCTTCTTATTAAAAGCAGACGCTTATCATGTGTCTAGTAATCGACCAGTACCATGGTGTCGTTGTAAGGTGTAGTATAATGTACATAACTTTTGTCTATGTTTAAAATCGAGCTTAAATTCATAAACAAATAGATCCGTTGAAGGATATTGTTAAAATCATAATACTGTAATGTAACCATGTTTTCCACTATTCGTGGTACTGTACAGTATATATATATTTTCAAACCAAGGGGGTGATTGAACCCATATGAAAGGCACAGGAAAATGGATAACGTTGCATTTTACATGGTAGGCTAATAAGTCAGTCAATCCAAGATGTGACATATACCTATAAAATACACTACCCGTAGCCTAATGCAATGTAAAGATCTTTAAAGTTATTTGCAATGCGGCATGTCATCACGCAATCCCGACTTTTCTAGAGCACAGTAGAAGGTTTTACGACTCTCACTAGAAAAGATATATGCAATATGAACTTATTATATATTCTAGATCTACAATGATTTATAAAGCGTACATACGTAACAAGGGCTAAAAAATTAAAAATAGTCTCCAATAACTCGCCTTGTAATCATGAAGGGAGGCAACTCGTACGTAGAAATTCACCACGGCACGTGCTAATGTGATAGTTTCCCTTGAAAATCCGCTGAGGGCGCTGTGATTGCCTTCCCACAATGCCCATATTTAGCACAGAGTGACAGTTGCTGCTGCTGAGTCCGGACTATTGATAGTATCTTGTGGTTGAAATGTGCGTATGTGTATCTGCTTAAAGTAATGCTATTTGAATATTGGTTTAAATTATTTATTGACCGTATCCGCGTTTTTATAGAGTGGGAAATTACTCAGTGAATGTATATTTTCCTGTAATATTCTAACGCGGTTTATCTTGTATTTCGCGCTTGCGATTCCAACCGGCAAATGCTGTAGTGAAAGTTGTTATTTCGTATTCTTATTATTTCAGGAAAAAAGTGCTTTTGGGCGCATGAATGTGGACTTAACTTAGGAGCACTCAATAGGGAAGTATTATACTGCACAATTAGCTGCAGTTTAATTTACTTTTCTGTTGAAAGATACCTGAGAAGGAGGCGTTTCAATCATAATACTGTTCAAAACATTCCTGTGACTGTGTGTATTGAAATGATGCAGTACAGCAGTTGGAATATAGATCGGTAGAAAGCTAATGTAAATCTATAAACTCGTATAATTTAGTGTGGCAATGGACTTTAAACGGAATTATCAATATTGGTAGGTAGATTATTATGAAAATACCAATACATTCTATTATATTGAGATTAAAGCTAGCCTTAGTCCTTCGACTCCTTGCAGTATTTATTTTATAGTGTGCAAACATGCAGTTTTATTGTACTGTAATAATAAGCTGTATTTGTATTATTATACAAGTGTTTGTGTAGGGCATTATATCATTTTCATATTGCAAGATTTTGTTGGAATATGATAGGCCTACATGCGTAGAGATCTCTTGATGTTCTTTTTGTTAAGGATTTTACCACTGGACAGTATGTATTGCCCAGCAGCAGCTTATTTAAGTGTGCATATTAACTTCTGTATCATGAATCAATATGATTCCAGTAATGTTACAAAATATTTTGATTATAAAAATAGAGCCACAGTTACATTGTATTCCTATCATAATGTCAGGGAAGCTACTATCACTGTGGTACAGTGCTATCTTCTGATGTTGCATGGTTAACAGGGGTGTGGAAATTCTCAGATTTTTACACTGGATAATCTAATTGCTCGAAAACTGAAACTACTTGCCCAGGAAAACACTAAAAAAGCATCAAAAGTTTCATTAATTTATTAATCTTGTCAAGCATGAGAGTACTATGTTTACCGTTATCACGAATCATATTTGTTTGGTAATTCAGGGATTCACTTTGGTTTTAAAGGTAAAATAGGGCACTTAATACTATTTTCTCATGATAATTCTGCACTTGAAACCTGATGGGAAAATCTTGCCTGCCAACAAAAAATTCCAAGTCGGGCAAGTTGAACATAGGAATAATTCCTTTTGCTTTTTCAAACCCTGGGTGAAATCCCTGCTCCCCGGGCCAAAAGAAGGTCAACCACTCTCCTACATCATTTAGAGTCTGTCGTGATCAATATACTTACTATTATTAAGTTCTGATGAAATAAGTTATGAAGGCATTGTACTAATTTCTGTTACATTTACAAATTAGAAAACCGGTTGCTGTCTATTGCACCATTATAGAATTAATAAATTTACAATATAACCTGGTTTATTTGGCACCTGGTTTAAACAGCAACCTAGTCCTGGCAATGCTTCATAATATGTTCTGTATGATCTACCTTTATTTCAACAAAACCTGCTCTTTCTTTATCCTTTAAATGATTCAATATGCCCATTAGTGCACTGAAGCATTGAAACTAGATTGTATAGTGCCTCATTTATTTGATGTTATGCATTTTTAGAGTTTTCCTTGATTTAGACAATTAATTGCAAGTTTACACCAGGTGCTAGACTGTTTTAGATTGTTAATGGACTTGCATTGATTATAGAAGATGCAACCTCCTGCTTGTATGACCCTACTTCAAGAAATAAAGTGGCTGAAAGTCTGCCAAATACTGTTTCAAAATGTCTAAGTTGTCTGCGTACCTGTGAACTGTAGAGTCCTTCTCCTGCTGCACATATTTATGTTCACCTGTCTTTTATATCTGTCAGGGGAGATCACTCAGATCAAGCAATCCCTCAATTTATAGATATAATACATGTGTAACTGTAATCAGAACTTTTGTACTGTATGAATATGAAAATAAAATCATAATCAAACTGACTGCAGAATCTTGACTAGACATGTATATAATGTATACATGTTCTTCAGACAAACATTTTTGGTAAATGTAAATTTCTTTCTGTTATGGTTGTATGTATCAAATATTAAACATTTTTCATAATTTATGTTATTATTCTGACTGAAACTTCAATGATTTTGACTGATCAATAAATGAGATGTTCCATATTGGTATCAAATATAATGAGGCATGTTTCATTTGCAGCACTGAAAATATTTATATAATGCTTATTGTAGTGTTACCACTTTCACAACCTGCACATACTAATGCAGTCATGGCGATAACTGTTGGACCTGTCAATTCCTACAGCGGGCAAGACAGGCCGGCGTTTTAAATTGTCAGCCCAAAATGTGCGATGTAATTGTCGCCGAAAATCGGAAATTAAAATGAAGTCCATTTCACAATTCAGGAATCAGCGTATATTTTATTCGACAAACCTCGGCCATACTTTGTCGGTCTGACTAAATGTCTTTCGGGCCGCAGACACTGTCCAGTCTGTCAGCCCCAATGTCCTGCTGGGTTAAAAATTCATTCGCGATGACTGCTAATGGTTCTGATCTTGCCTCAAAAGAAGGGATACTAAAGATCTTAATTGAATTCTGGTGTCTATAGTTATAACCGATGAGTGTCCTCAAGGTTCTCGGGGGAAAATAGGACTTAAGTGCTTCCTTACATTAGTACTTAATTTCATTTTAACAAAATTAAGAATTTTGTAGTGAAAGTTACTAGGCAAATGTATTGTGTTTAGGCTAATATGTCTATAGAAGGAATACAAGAAATTCGACCATTTAAATTATTATTTGGTTTTAAAGTTCTAGTATTTGTCTCGTTTGTGTGGTTTGCATTTTCTGCTATTTCTGCTACATTTTGTTGAAACTTATTAACTCTATTATCTGAAATTATTTGATGCAGGGAAATGTTATTATTTGATGCTATTTTCAATCATCAATGTATAAAAGTTAAGACGTTAAAACCATCCATATAAAAAAATTCCGAAATGAAATCAGAAAATGCTTTCAAGAATACAGCTGTCAAATCCGAGGGAACTTGTGGCCGTTTCCTTTAGATATTTCTGTATTTTTTCCCAACTTCCATTTAAGTTGATTTTAACAGGTTCAGAATATCACTGGGCAATATTTGCTTAATATGTACTGTAGGTTTTCATCATATATATACATGTATAGTTAAATCAACAGAACTTGAGAAGCTTTGTAAAACATGACAATTGATGTAGAAAGCTAAGTCTGTGTCCCTCTCTAGAATAGAAGCGGATGATATTTAGATCATAATGTTTTTTTTCTCCTTTTCAGATATCAGGAGATTGAATAATTCGATCAATATTTCATTGGAGAGAATTTA
Organism: Spisula subtruncata; assembly: GCA_963678985.1. Lineage (NCBI taxonomy): Eukaryota > Metazoa > Mollusca > Bivalvia > Venerida > Mactridae > Spisula > Spisula subtruncata. Next base: position 27,749,800 of record OY787661.1, read on the forward strand.
CGCAATACTTCTTTGGATACAGAAAGGACTGTGAACAATTTCAACTATGGCGTCTTATATCCTGCGATGTTCTGTTTGGATTGTGCTTATTTTAACTATCACCGCTCAGAGTGGTGTAATGGGTGATGACTCTGTAAATAAAACTAGTAAAGTATGTACTAAGATGAGTGAGGATTGTAGACCTGGAATGATTATCCCCATGTGGACACCAGTTGGGGACCTTAGTCCAGGTGATAAAGCTGCGAGAGCCATTGTCTACATGGCAGCCATGGTTTACATGTTTCTGGGTGTGTCTATCATTGCCGATAGATTCATGGCTGCTATTGAAGTGATCACATCAAAAGAGAAGGATGTTGTTGTGAAACGTCCAGATGGAGGCACGCAGGTTGTTAGTGTAAGAATTTGGAATGAGACTGTTTCGAACTTGACATTGATGGCTCTCGGTTCATCTGCGCCGGAAATTCTCCTCTCTGTTATTGAAATCGTATTCATGAATAATTTCCAAGCTGGAGAATTAGGTCCAAGCACCATCGTAGGTAGTGCAGCTTTCAACTTGTTCATCATCATGGCTATTTGTGTATCATGTCTCCCTGGTGAGGAACTTAGAAGAGTCAAACATCTACGAGTATTCATTCTTACCGCTACTTGGAGTATCTTTGCATATCTGTGGCTCTACTTTATCCTTTCTGTATCTAGTTATGGTGTTGTAGAAATTTGGGAAGCTGTTTTGACCTTTTTGTTTTTCCCTATTACTGTATTTACAGCTTATATAGCTGACAAACAGATTTTCGTGTACAAATTCTTGTCTAAGAAGTATAGAGCTAGCAAACAACTTGGGGTTGTGATTAGCAGCGAAGGAGATACTGAGCTCGGCAAAGCTAACCATCTTGGAGATGATGTAGTTTTCAAGGGAATGGAAAGCCAGGATAGTGATGTACGTGAATTTGAAACCCATCGTAGAGAGTTCATGGAAATTCTAAGAGAACTCAGAAAGAAAAACCCAAATACTGACATGAAAACTCTGGAAGAAATGGCGGAACTAGAAGCTATCAACCGTGGGCCAAAGAGCAGAGCTTTCTATCGTATCCAGGCAACAAGAAAACTCACTGGAAGTGGTAATGTCATAAAGAAGTCTAAGATTGAGAAGAAAGCAAGTCTTGAAGATGTTCATGTAGATCTAGAAGATGATGGTATTACTAAAGTTTACTTTGACCCCGGACATTACACTGTGATGGAAAATGTGGGAACATTCAATGTCACTGTAACCAGAAGTGGTGGAGATCTGAGTAAGACTCTCTACGTCGACTACAAGACTGAGAATGGAACAGCTGATGCTGGATCAGATTATGAATACGCTGAAGGAACTCTCTGCTTCTATCCTACAGAGAGGCATAAGCAATTCCCTCTTACCGTTATTGATGATGACCTATTTGAAGAAGATGAACATTTCTATGTCCGCTTGAGTAATATTCGTTTAGGAGATGCTGAAGGAATGTATGACAGTAACAACAGTGCCGCTGTCGTTAAGTTAGGTACACCTTTCCTGGCTACAGTCATGATCCTTGATGACGATCATCCTGGTATCTTCCACTTTGAAGAAAAGGAGATGCGTGTGTCTGAAGCTGTTGGTGAACTTCATCTCAAGGTCTGCCGATCATCTGGTGCCCGTGGTACAGTCAAGGTTCCTTACTTCACATCTGATGGGTCTGCTAAGGGTGGCAAAGATTACGAACCTGTACAGAGTGAGCTGATCTTCGACAATGACGAGACTGAGTATGTACAGTTTATAATTGTTTACTGTCATTGTTTGTATAGCACAGAGAATTTGACCTGATCCTACCATCTATGTGTGAATAAATTACAAGGATCTTGCATTAAATATCAATTTCCACTAGCAAATTGGCAGAATGAATCCTAAGCACAAGGCAGTATGAATCCTAAGGTTTGTGCTTGTATTACACGTACAACTGAGGTTATAAATATAGACAATATATATCAGCTGTTAAATTCTGCTAATAGAAGGTTGAGGATCGTGTCAAATTCTCTGGACTATACTTTATATTGTCTTGTTGGTTTGTCATGGTTATCAAAACAGGTATTATTTATTTTCCCGTTGTATGAATGGAATCAAATGCACTCGAAACATGGCATTACTTGTATTGACACAGTGAGTCAATACTAGACACTGTGAGTCAATACTAGACACTGTGAGTCAATACTCAGAATTATGTTGACATGATAGATGACAACATGTCTTTCAAGAAATTCTATTGAATATATTCAGTATGCCCAAAGGGAATGAATAAGAGAAACAACTGATAAACATCTTCCAGTATGATAAAATGTCCTATACTTTCGATGATTGCATTAATATATTGTCATTAATTGTGCCAGCTTTGATTCTTGAGGCTGTCATCCATTGGATAATTGTACATACTATACTAGGGAATATAAATTGATTTCACCTTTAGATGGCCTTGCATGTGATACAATGCTGTTTATTTATATGGACTTGGATCTAATTTGGTCAACACATGTTTAATTACCAGCATTCTAGGAAACAATTACTAGGTAGCAAGATTTCATCTGATTTTATGTAGATTTTGTGACCCCAGACTGAATTGGACTACTATAAAGACTTTATTGCCTTAATTGAAACGATAAAAGATGTATTAAATCCACTGAATCTTGTACCAGTGTAAATGTAAGGCTTCCATACTCCATTTACGCTACCAGGGCTTTTTTTACATCTATAGCTTGGAACGTTAACAGGCGTCTTCCCCTTAGGAAATTTCTTTAAAATCGTGCTGTTTTCCACTAAAATTCAATTAACATCAAGATTTCTCCCTGTTTTCCAATATGTATATATATGTGTTATTTCCGCCCAAAAAAACTACCTTTGAAAGAGCCCTGGTTACAAAAGATGTGTGAATATTTACACTGACTGGTTATTGTATCCCTTACAGGTGTGAGTGGTCAGGTAATATCAATGTACAGGTCATTATGTAACCTAACCTTCACTTATACCAGGAAGTATTGCCTCACACATTTATGAGATCCTGAAAAAATCCAGACATTCTCTGTGAAGTGTGTTTAACCAGAAGCCATTGTGTTTGTACACAGAGCTCCAAGTGTTGTCTATTCAATATTGCTTCAATTGTTAGAAGCCGGTAAATATTAATAATGTATCAATTTGCCTATCGGTCCAACACTTCTACTGTAGTACTCTATTAAGTTGATCATTTGGTGATAATTATTGTGTAGGATAGATTATATAAACCATTATGCTGTCATATTTGAGAATGTGTGTTACATATATATGTGTAATCATTGCCTCTCTGATATTGATGAACATGCTGATCATCTAGTTATTCATTCATAATGATATCGTTATCATAATTATGTAATAGAAATAACTATAAACATTCACCATTCTATAAAAAGAATCCAATTTAGTGTTGGCCTTACCAAAGCTCTGTTTGAGTAAGACTTTGTGTATTGATTCAAGTAGATAAAGATGCTTTTCTCTGCTAGAGTGTTACCTTCTCAGAGGTTTTGAAGATATTTATATCTGGCACTTATGTATCTATTGTATCGAATTTCAATTAAGCTGAAATTGCTATTTTAACTGGATTAGTAAACCTGACTAAGTAATTCATAGATGACACTCTATGGATGGAAGGCTAACCAAGGGGACTAAGGGATTATGCTTAGTGATACAAAGAAGGGGTTTATTTTCTAAATTTAAGAACTGTAAATGTGATAAATAATTAACCATTATCTAACTGGTTATGCTCGCCTGAGATCATTTTAATTTCTGATTACTTCATGTCAATCAACAGCTCTAAAACTAGCGTCCTAAACTTCGTGGTTTCATATAAAGCAATAAAACCGCTTCTTCACTGTTTCTATTGCGCTATCTTTCTCTAGCAAAAATAGGCCCGAAAGCTCGAAAAAGTCAGGAAAAACTGCTATCTGGTCAGGGAAAAGTCATGGAATTCTGTCTTAGAATATTTGTGGGAACCCTGGATAATTCTTCATTTGATTATACCCACATTTTTCTACTTTTTCCTTGCGAAATTATTGAGACTCTTCAAAAAAAAGGGTACGAGAACGGCGAGTTAGAAAAATGTTTCCTGCTTTGCGATTGGCTTATGAATTAATTATCCACTGATCAAAAGATGTCTGAAACACGGTAACATACCCAGGAAAAAGCGTACCTAATGCAAACATACCAAGACTTTTATAAACCATTGGACGATGGAAAGGCGAGTTTCACTGGACCGAGATGGAATTTGTTGGACTCGTCTGGAGTTCTGTGATACTGCAATAGGTCCAGTGTTTAGCTTGTTTCTTACACTATGTTTTGTTTCAGAAACATTTAGAAACTCTCAAATTCTGTTATTGAATGAAAATAATTTCTTTATTTATACAGAAACTTTGAAAACCTTATGTGTTCAGTATAACTTCTAAGTAACAGTTACTGTACTGTATCTTTTGTTTAATAATCTATAAGTAAAGTGCCATTGAATGGATTATATCCATCAAGCTATGCTCTGACAAAATTCAGTGGGATTATAAAGTTGTGCACCTTGGGTTTATTATCACTAAAATGAAGTTTTAACAGAGTTGCTTCCCTTGCTTGAAAACCTGACTTTCATGGAATTTCCCATCTTCTTGTTGTCATTACGGGCAAGGGATTTAGTTTGGTAACGGTTTGCTACAGGCACACCATGAAGAGCTGAGAGCACATGCATTTTGAAATAATGATGGTTGTACTGGGTAATCAATTAACTTTAGACATGTTTCTTTTGCACCTTCAAGCTCATCTCAAAATTTTGCAAGTCATTAATGTCTTTTTGCTGGAATGCTATAATTTTGCATTCGTGTCAAAACACAGTTCTCTAGTGTTGTCTTGTAATATGAAGTTTTGCCTGCTTCTCAGCTTTGCTTAGACAATATACAATAAATGTTAGCTAATCATAATCTGGTGATGTTACCTATGTACATGTATATATGTGTATTGAAGTTAATACATGCCTAGTCGCTATAATGGCATGCCATCTGTTATCAAGGTATGAAGAAGAATAGTTGTAGAAAATCTGCTTCTCATTAGTGAGAGAATGTGTTAGCTGTTCACAGATAGACTGGAAACCAGGTACTTGCTGTGACAGTTCATCTAGATACCTCTCTCCATGCGCTCATCACATCTGCATCTCTCCATGTCTGTATACTTATACCTACACTATCTAACCAACCCTTCATTGTTTCAAATATCAAATATTGTGTTACATCAAGTTATTGATCTACAGTGTACTACTATCCTCATTATAAAATTATCTGATTTATATACAGGTATAATGGTATCTCATTATCGCCAGATTTCTGTGCATAACAACAATTAAAAAACAGAAAGTATTCTGTGTGTTCCAGATGGAACATATAGATTTAGCAAGGTTATAATAAAATCTTTATCACAAATGATCATGTTTTAAGATAAGTCTGTGAGTTTCTCAGAAATATAGACCTGATTTAATATGAGAGTCTGGCGGTTGTTGTACTTGTATTGCTAGAGAATTGCTACAAAGATGAGTTGAAACTTTCATACTGTTTGATCATTAATCTCATGCCACATTCACTGTATATTTTCTTAATTGCATCAACTAAATCTTTTCTTCCAATAATTTGTTATTCCAGTGCAAATGAATTGTTCTTTGATGTGATGGTTAATTTATAGTGGAGAATATAGCTATAAGTTTTCCATAGTTGGCATAGTGTTCATGTTTGTGTGTTCTCTCTTACCTGTACGTAGGTGTATTATACTTATATTATACTTACATAATGCTGAGTAAGTTACCTAGAAATATCTACCTAGAAATCATCAGCACTTGTATACCTTGTCAACTTCAACTGTTAAGGCCAATCTGTTTGTAATCTTGGGTTATGAAGTATTTCTGATGGAATGAATAGTATACAGACAAATGGTATGTACAGGAAATAAAAATTGAATAAAAGCAGTAACAATCCAAGACACTTAGGCCGCCTGAGTAAATTCAGTAAAACCTTCTTATGATGAGCATTGGTATTATGAGCGGCCGGTCATAGGAAATCATCCAAAATTTCAAATTTGTGTTGAGATGAAGTGTCACCTTGCTTCATATGGTGTATAGTAACATATATAGATGATGGTGGCATACATATGATAATCTGAAATCGCTAAGTTATTGAAACTAGAACATAAACTAACAATATATTTATAATGGCCTGAATTACGTAATTTGCGAGTCTTAACCTTAAAGTTAGCTTAGCTTTTCCATGGTAAGAAAATTAATTTTTTCTAGAATATGAAATTTGGAAGATAAATCAATAGTCCTAGAAATAAAAACCTTAAAAGTTGATGGCTGCCAGTTAAAATAACACTTAAATGGCATTTTTGTTTGCTTGAGTTTGTCTGGCTGTAGGAATTGAATGATATTATTGACTTTGAGATGTTATAACTGAATTCTGACTGTTACATGGTGGTTCTTTCATTAAGATGGGGGAGTAAAAACAACTTATATAGTACTTCTATGTCTTTTTAAGTACCAATACTAAATTATTCATAAATGTTCGGGCTAAACAAATCTTTGCTTTAGTAACATGCCTTAAGATGGCCAGAAACATTTTGTGATCATCTTCTGTTTGTTGTCTGTGGCAGCCAATGTCATCCATCGTCAGCAATTGACTTTTAACACCCCAGAGGAGTTTTTGACTTAATCTTCATTTAAGCTTGACGGAATATCTTAACTTTCTGAAAAAGCACCTACCCTTCTAAAGATTTTAAAACACAGGGAAAAAATATAATAGGTTTTTTATGCCCCGACAACAACTGATGCAGGAGGCATATCGTGATTGTCACATCAGTACATTCGGCCGTTCGTCTGTTCGTCTATTACAAAATGTTGAAACTCAAATATTTATAACTCCCAATGCATTGCTTTCAAACCTGGCATATTTGTTGAACCGTCATTAACACAATGTAAACTAAGCTTTGTAACACTATCAGACATTTCAACAGAGTAATGGCCCCTGAATGACTTAGCTAAATTTATGGACAAGGCTTCCACTAGGGCATAAGTATTTTCTGAACACAGTCTTGTTTTTACCTGATATACTGATTTCATGGAATCCAAATAATGTACTGGTATTCTGGAGAGGGTAGTCATGATTCCATGGAACATATCTATTTCAATTATAAAATTCTCATGTTTGTTAAGTATACCTTAATATATAATATTCATTTGATTAATCCATAGAAACATACCTGGATAATTCATACTGATATTATGAAACATAGATGGTGACCCCAGTTCTTTGATATTTGTGATATAAGAGAATAAGTTGTTGGATATTAATTATTACAAGTAGGATGTATGCAGTGCTGGTACTTATAGTACAGATCAATGTTGGAGATATAAAGCTGTTTGTTGTTTTATCACCTTATCAGATAATAAGAGTAGATGATCTGTGTTGTTCATCATGAGATCAGCTCATCAGATATCTGGCCTTGCAGTCTGTCTTACTCAACTTATCTTATTATCTATATTAACTTATTGCCACCCACATATATATATATATATATATATATATATATATTACTATTTTGGTGTGGTGATGAGTAATCAAACAGCTACTTTATTTGTCACATGTGAATAACTTGAAACACTTGCAATAAGTTATACTTAAAAGATCCATCAATTTTTCTTATGTATCAATAATAATTGGCTATTTGATAATCATTGAGTGCAGATACTTCTTTGTCTACTTGTATGTCAAAGTTTCAAATGTTTTATGACATTTGCTGCAGCTTCGAATGTCTAGCAGACAAAATAAATTTTACATAATTAAAATTTTACAGCAGTAATAAATGAATATAGTGAAGTCATCATTTAGCGATTTATATTAGATATTTATTTGTAACTAGAATTTTACATCCTATGTTTTTTTAGTTGTTTTTTTTAGATTAAATTATGAGCCAAAATGATTCACAAAGTGACAGAGTGATTTTATGATCACACTTTATTAGTTGTTGGTCCATCGCCGATGCACTACTAGTATTTGCTTGTTCCAGCGCTAGAGGTCCCAATTTTGGCCTAATCTTTATGCTGCTTGGTCACAATTTACATCTCAACAAAATAAGTTCAAAATTAGGTCATTTGAGGTAAAAACTAGGTCACTATGTCAAATCATACAAAAACTTTTTGCAGTCAACAGAGGTAAAAAATTTGGCTTAATATGAACTAAGGCACCGCCTAAATGAGGGATTAAATACACATTAAATACACATTGGATATCTGCTAAGCTATGTTTCAGATAGAAACTGACTAAATATGAGTTGAATTAATATATTATAAAATATACAAAGATAGTTATTGATCAGCAACTGATCACTTTTCATCTTTAAATTTAAGACCAGAAATAATAATTATTCAAAAATTTAGATTGGCTATGTATCTATTTACCTATATTATACTGATTTGTTATACATTGCAACGTAACGTCATGAGTTTATTTGGCGTACTCTAGGTATGACGTCATTTCCTGTAATTTGTGACGTCATGACATCACGTCTTGTATTGGCGCCGTGTATCCAGTACAATAGCGTATTTCTTACTTCCCTCTGTTTGTTTTATTTATTGAATATTTTTAAAGATGGTTATAATTCGAAAGAAAATGATAGGGGTAACCGTTTACAGATTACTATTCTTTTTATTTTCAAAGGACCATTCACCTCGGAAAACTGCCTGAAATTTTTGACCGGAAATAACTTTTTCTGAAAGCATAAGTACCGGCAGAGACTCGACGAAGATACGCACGTGGACATTATTGGTATGGGTATTTACAATAGCCAGCTTCGCTGGCTATTTAATCCCCTAATATTTATGGCAATTAGGTGTAATGATCATTTTAACAAAATCAAGGTCAAGTTCATTATTGGGTCATCTTGTGTAAAAAAACTAGATCACTAGGTCAAATCATCGGTCAAGTTGGTCAAAATTTCTGTCTAATTTAGTAGAATTTAGGTCAAGTTTCTCTAGTAGGATCATCTGATGTATCATTGTAACATGATGAAAACCTTGTTCATGCAATATAGAGGATCTTGATCAGAAAATCACATCACCATAGGGGCCTGTATGCACTACTACGACAGGTGAGCTACCTCTGGGCCAAAGGGCCCTCTAGTTCTACTGTATTAGATTGTAATCATGTGTTTCACTAAAAGCTTATACTATTGGTATCATGCTATTCTATATCTGCATTGTCATTTTCCCTGGAAAAGATAGAATTTATTATGTTGTTTTGCTATTGTTACGTTTATTATTATTATTTACTGTTACCGTGCTGTCTTTTAGATAATGATATGAGTTTTATGTAGGCACTATCATGTTCCATAGAGATGCTATATAACATTATTATATTCTAAAATGTTTCATGTTTTCTGGAATAATCATAGGATAAGTTAGACGATCAATACTGTTGAATGGCTGTGTGATATAGGATCACATATTATAGCAATATTTGGCATCTTTCTTCCTGCAAAGCTTGAGACATAATCCTAAACATTTGTTGCAGACATGTCTGACAGCTTATGTAAGTATGACGCTCTCGCTCTCTCGTTCTCTCGTTCTCGCAACACTTAACATCAAACTGTTTGCTCAGTATTTAATTCCTGGGGTTTCTTGCAATGAGAAAATACATGTCATTATTGATAGTTGGTTGTCAGGTACCGCGGGCTCAAACAATGTTCATTTAATACAGATAATTGCATACACAGCACATGGTAGACTGGCATCTGAGTCCTAGTGCAGAAATTTAAAGTTTGATTGCTCTGTGGAATAGCTGTCTCAGCAAGGCTATTTTTAAGAACCGCAACAAAAACCAGTTTCTTGACAAGAATTTGAGAAATAGTAAACTTTGTCCATCATTTAAAGTTGCTTTTTCTTAAAATTTAGCTAGATTTTAATTTGGGCTTGATTGTCTGTTAAGGGTGCTAAGGGAAATAATTCAATGAAAAAAGAGTAGACAGATGAGTTGTCTCCCTTAATTAAACATAGGGTCTGATTAGACAGACTAATTGAGAGAGTTGACTGTACTTGTCGGTAAAATCATCAGATTGTTTGTACTTTTTATGATTGTGTCTATTTGCATTATGAGTGTGAAGATATGAGTGTGGGCAGGATGTATGTTACATGGCACTATACTGCACTACATTTAGCAGATTTGTCTACTTGCCAGTCAGTATTGAGAATGTAATTCAGTGCAGGTGTAGGCATTCATATAAACATCCAACTACATTTACAAACGCAAGCATAATGTATTTTTATGAGTGGAGAACAATGCTATTAAATAATGGTATTATATAAATGATATTAGTGTGTAACATCTATATAGTAGATTTATGATGATATATATATTGTGTAAGTGTGTTCTAGTCATCCCTAGACCTACTTGATAAATGGTGACATAATGTGATGTTTTGTAGGCTGCAGCATTCAGTGGCGGATGGGGGGCTTGTCTATTTGTCTATTCTTAATTACTGCATGCATAAATGTTGCCTTTTGATGTTTTAAGATCCACATGGTTCATTAAGGATTGTTTCATTTGAATCCCACTAACACAAAGCTCAGTATATGTAGGTGGATAAGTTAACTGCTTGTTGTTAGTAGAAAATAATCGGTATATTACTCCCATCTTTTTCTGCTAATAGATGCTATTAATCATCAGAAACATTGTTCCAAGTGGAGCAGTAACCATGATTAAGCTTTTCTGCTTGTTTTATTATCATGGTGTGATGACTATACATGAACATAGGAAACAATTACTCCATTCACATTAAACACATCATAGGGATGGACATTCATTGTTTTTGTCATTAAATGAGTGAATATTTTCCTGATGTGTACGTATAATTAGCATTGTTGGCAGTTCTGGTCGGATCATGTTGGATAGATTTGATGTATTTGAATGATTAGTTTGTGGCTTCTATGAATCAGCTGTTAGGTACTGATTGCTATGACACAATGATTGAAAAGCAATGTTGCATATATGCAGTTAGACTTGTATCGTGGCCCACTCTCTTCTACTGTTTTGCCATACAGATGGAACATAGCGTGTGATAGAATGTATTTACAGGGATATGGCAACGCACCAAGGCAGTAAAATCTACTGTGTAGAATTGTCTTGTAATATAACTGCACTCACATGTGTATATCATTATACTGCGTGAAACATTTTACCTATATACCCGCTACCTGTATATATATGTGACTCTCATAAATATATGTCAAACTTGTTCTCAGATGAGAGTTACATGGAATTCTGATGGAATTCACGGGAGGTTTTCAGGATCTCAGCTGATTATTCTCTCTAGTTGATATTTACAGACAGTATGTGGAACTGATAGATGAATCTCAACACCCCAGAGCTTACAACTTCTAGTTTTCATATTTTTAATTTCTGATTGAATCAATGTATTATACTCATGCTGATGATTGATGACTCAGATAGTACATTTTTCATTTCATCCTAAAACAAGTTATGTATTAAATCAATTCCCATGTTGTTATATCAGTAATCTTAATATTGATTAAAGTTAATATTATGGAAGTACAGTGCATTACAATTTGGAAATAACAAATATCTACTCAAATTCATTAAAGATTTTATTCTTCCCCAAACTCAAAACTATTCTTTGATTCTTCTGCTTCTATGTTAAAGTTGTATGAACATTTTTAGCAAAATTTAGTTTCTATATAGCAATCATGTTCCAAGATTCACATATTTCTCTGCTGTCGGTTTATACCAATCGATCTATACCATTCACCAAAATATGGTACTAATGTTTTCAATAATATGTTAAATCACCACTGGCATTATATGGCTAAAAGTTATTTTCTAATTTTTAGGGTTCTGCACTTCTACATCTAAAGGGATTGTATTTTTTCTGTCCAATGAGTGTTTAGGTGATGGGGGGGACTAATTGAGTCTTCATAATTATGAGATAGTGTAGTAAATTTCAATGGGTTCCTGCTTTCGGTTGCACCCTTGTGTGATTGCAGATAAGTACAGTTCTTTGACAGGCTTTATTGTATCTTGGACGGAAACCCTGGTTACCACCGTAGTCAAAGTCGTCATAAAGTTACTGTTTGTTGAGATTTCTCATTCGGAAAGCAGGTGGCCCCATCTAATGGTCGAGCCAGTTCTAGGGCCTTTAACATGGTGGTCACACATCCATCTTGGTGGCATCTATAGTCCTTGATGAATTCTACAGATGATATCTGTAATGTCTTTCCCCTGTCAGGTTGTTGCACTCATCTACATGATAACTGAGTGAAGGACATGTCTGCTGGCCGCTGTATCATCCTTTGTGAAATGTTGCACTCATCTACATGATTACTGAGTGAAGGACATGTCTGCTGGCCGCTGTATCATCCTTTGTGAAATGTTGCACTCATCTACATGATTACCAAGTGAAGGACATGTCTGCTGGCCGCTGTATCATCCTTTGTAAAATGTTGCACTCATCTACATGATTACCAAGTGAAGGACATGTCTGCTGGCCGCTGTATCATCCTTTGTGAAATGTTGCACTCATCTACATGATTACCGAGTGAAGGACATGTCTGCTGGCCGCTGTATCATCCTTTGTGAAATGTTGCACTCATCTACATGATTACCGAGTGAAGGACATGTCTGCTGGCCGCTGTATCATCCTTTGTGAAATGTTGCACTCATCTACATGATTACTGAGTGAAGGACATGTCTGCTGGCTGCTGTATCATCCTTTGTGAAATGTTGCACTCATCTACATGATTACCAAGTGAAGGACATGTCTGCTGGCCGCTGTATCATCCTTTGTAAAATGTTGCACTCATCTACATGATTACCAAGTGAAGGACATGTCTGCTGGCCGCTGTATCATCCTTTGTGAAATGTTGCACTCATCTACATGATTACCAAGTGAAGGACATGTCTGCTGGCCGCTGTATCATCCTTTGTGAAATGTTGCACTCATCTACATGATTACCAAGTGAAGGACATGTCTGCTGGCCGCTGTATCATCCTTTGTGAAATGTTGCACTCATCTACATGATTACCAAGTGAAGGACATGTCTGCTGGCCGCTGTATCATCCTTTGTGAAATGTTGCACTCATCTACATGATTACCAAGTGAAGGACATGTCTGCTGGCCGCTGTATCATCCTTTGTGAAATGTTGCACTCATCTACATGATTACTGAGTGAAGGACATGTCTGCTGGCTGCTGTATCATCCTTTGTGAAGACAGACTGAAATGTTCGATCAGGGTCTCGACTCAGCAACTGCTATCCGTGTAGTTGAGTCGGTTTTGAGCAAACACTGATCTTATTCATAAAAATGTTGAATTGCATGGGTAGTGCTCATTCTTGACTTAGGTGTCTGAACATGTCTTGCTAAAATCTGTCATAGAATAAAGTACTTACAGTCATTTTAAGCGCCACTTTCGAAGAAAAAAAAGTTGAGCTATTGCCGTGACAGATTGTCTGTGTGCGTGTTGGTTAAGTTTATTGTCAGTCATTTTCTCACGAACTATCAAAGGTATCCACTAGAAACTTAGTATAGTTATCCACCAAAAATTGTCCATACTGACAAGGCTGATGATCCAGTGACCTATATGTATTGAGTTATATGCTTTTGTTACTATAAAAAATGCGAAAGTCCAGTGTCCAGCACTTGTAGGCGTTGCTCTTGTTTAACTTTTCGTTGACAGATTTTTACTTGCTTTCTTGTGGTTTGTCCAGCCTGTAAGAAAAGTAATGGAGTTGAATAGTTTACAAAGTGTGTTTGAGTGTATATTGTGGTATAGAATATTTGTCTCCTAGATGTTGTATAGGTGCCAGATGTAGGATGGTTAATCACACCTCGCCTAATGTTAGTGTATTGAGCTAGCTATTATTACCTTTTTGTCTGACATCTCTGCTTTACTTCTATATGGTGGATAGAGAATTTCCTTGCTGCTCTGTCACTTAGATTTGTTCATGTGTTATTATATTGGAAAACAAACATATATTGTATATGCTATATATTCATGGAAGATTGTGTAATGAATTCCACTTTTTTCCTGAAAAGTTGTGATTGTAACATTATATTATTTCTACAGAAGATTGGTTGCCATGGTTACTACTATTGTATTTAATCAATAAAACATATCTGTGTGTGAGCAGTAAAGTACCTATTCTTTTGTTCAATGCTAGTATTATGATAACAGTTTATTTTATTATATAATTCTCATAAAGTAAATCTTGTTATCTTGAATGTTGATTATTTATTTGGGCAATTAATTGTAGCCGTCATCAAAGACAACGTAGTTACAGTAGCCTGATATATGATGATTTAGAATTTACAGATGTCTGTTAAAATAGGTTTATTTTCTCTTTCATCGGTAGATGTAAACTGTTTATATAAATCTGTCTTCTACTTTATTATAGATGCTTGTTGAACAATATGTTAGTTGGCTAAAAGCATGAATGTTATCGACAGTAGAACTTTGATATTTTTAATTGTCCTCAAACTAGGTGGGTTTGTCCTCAAACTGGGTGGGTCTGTCCTCAAACTGGCTGGGTCTTTCCTCAAACTGGCTGGGTCTGTCCTCAAACTGGCTGGGTCTTTCCTCAAACTGGCTGGGTCTGTCCTCAAACTGGCTGGGTCTGTCCTCAAACTGGCTGGGTCTGTCCTCAAACTGGGTGGGTTTGTCCTCAAACTGGCTGGGTCTGTCCTCAAACTGGCTGAGTCTGTCCTCAAACTGGCTGAGTCTGTCCTCAAACTGGCTGAGTCTGTCCTCAAACTGGCTGGGTCTGTCCTCAAACTGGCTGGGTCTGTCCTCAAACTGGCTGAGTCTGTCCTCAAACTGGCTGGGTCTGTCCTCAAACTGGCTGGGTCTGTCCTCAAACTGGCTGGGTCTGTCCTCAAACTGGGTGAGTCTGTCCTCAAACTGGCTGGGGCAGTTTGAGGCATGCAGTACTTGTTCCATGCATCTATCAAATACAATTTTACCTAGACTTAAGATCCGGGTTCAAGGATATCTAGGATGGTTCCAGGTATCAATGTTTTACTGTATAATTGTAACCCTCTAACCAGTGGGAGTCTTGTTATTTTAACTACTCTGACTTTCCAAAATTCATTAATGATCAATGGGATGCCATATATTTCAGTTTTAACAAGCATTAAGTTGATAAGTTGGCAAGCAGTGTGTATACCCAGAGAGTTAGGTTCCAATTTAAGAGTTCAAGTGATACATATCTGCTCTCTGTTCAGTATTCACTTACCTGCTGTTAATTATTACAAGTGCATGCTCTCAGCTGTTAGTACAAAACCTGTAAGCTCTTATTTATTTTAGATTTTGAAGTTTTTTTGGATTGAGAAAAACAAGAAGTTAATTTAGAGAAGTTTGTGTACATAAGTTTACATTATTAGTCAAGCCTAGGTCCCTGACAGCATTTTTTGCCTCGACAATGTACTCCTGATGGAAATAAATACTCTTAGTGAGAGGCTTCAGAAACGGGATCTTAAGGTATAGGCAAGGCTATGCGTGGATGTCATGAGGTATTTATTGACATCAGGAGTTACAACATTGGGAAAATTCAATGCATGTATTGAATTTTCATTCCATGTGACTGATGCGGATTTCTCAGTGGATCCTAGGCTGAACATAGTATTTGTGGACCTCTATAAACTGAGTATGGATAATACACATTATAAATATGACATGTTGGTTGATGATTGTTGTGTCCTTCATCTCAGGAACAAGATGATTCTCACAGGCTGTAACATACTGTTGTTTAAATGGGTATCTATATGGCTGGCTAAGAATGAGAAGGTTGTAAGTGCAAAATCAATATCAGGACTGATGCCCGGGTCATGTCGGGATAATAGAACAGTGTAACATTCCAGGACTGATACCCGGGTCGTGTCGGGATAATAGAACAGTGTAACATTCCAGGACTGATACCCGGGTCATGTCGGGATAATAGAAATGTGTAACCATCCAGGACTGATGCCCGGGTCATGTTGGGATAATTGAGCTCTGTAACCATCCAGGACTGATGCCCGGGTCGTGTCGGGATAATAGAACAGTGTAACCATCCAGGACTGATGCCCGGGTCGTGTCGGGATAATAGAACAGTGTAACCATCCAGAACTGATGCCCGGGTCATGTCGGGAGAATAAAACTGTAACCTTCCAGGACTCAGATGCCCGGGTCATGTCGGGAGAATAGAACTGTGTAACATTCCAGGACTGATGCCCGGGTCGTGTCGGGAGAATAGAACTGTGTAATGTTCCAGCCTGGACTCAGATGCCCGGGTCGTGTCGGGAGAATAGAACTGTGTAACATTCCAGGACTGATGCCCGGGTCATGTCGGGAGAATAGAACTGTGTAATGTTCCAGGACTCAGATGCCCGGGTCATGTCGGGAGAATAGAACTGTGTAATGTTCCTGGACTCAGATGCCCGGGTCGTGTCTGGATAATTGAACTGTGTAACGTTCCAGGACAGAAATACAGTTTGTAGAACTTCAAATAAACAAACATCACTTGCTACTGTCTCACAGTCTGCTACATACGGTCGACATCAAGTTTAACACACTGATGGCATCAACATTTGTATATGGATTGATTTGATGGCTCTTAGACTTATAGAACATAAATAGTAGTCTAGCTTGCAAAACATTCCCCGACTGTATGCCTGTTGTGTTGCTTTTTATATTCCTCCAGTATCTCAAATAGTGTTTGAGTTTATAGGATATACCGTGCAAAATCAATTGCTTTTTGCTCTAATTTCCCCTGGGTGCCATCTTCTGATTGGACTCATGCGAAAGAATATATTTGTATGTCACGAAAGATGCAGGGGTAGTGCAATTTGATATAAGTTTACTTAGCAGGAATTTATCTATTATAGGCCTATTGAGTTAACATTGCAAAAAATTTAATGTTCACCTTACAAAGTGTCATTTACCTACTCATACCATATATATATCCTTTTTCCTTTGATCTTTAAACATTTAAGTCCAAACAAGAGGTGGTTGTCTATTCTGATTTGTTGATTACTTGGTTCATCTATTAATTAATTGATATGCCGTTTGAACTAGTTTTACTTGCCAGATGATCACTTACAATTAGGTGTCTGTTACCTCAACCTTGTCTGCTGGTCTGTTTATCTCTTGGACACATGGGGAATTCTACAAATTACATGCTATAGTTGTATGTGCATAAATAATTTCTGGCCCCTAGAAGAGTTATGGCCCTTTAATTTTTAAATGACATGAAAACTCAGGTTATTGTGATATTGATGTTAATATTTGGCGGGATTCATCATTGATATTACTTGACTTAAGGATAAGGATAACCATTCATATAACACTATATTAAACTATTTGGTCAGTAACAGGGGATTTGATTGGCTATTCTTATTCTCAATGTAAATATTAAGATCAATATTCGATACCACCCAATTTTTCTCAAACACCAAGAAGATATGTGCACATTGAATAATCTTCAACATTGAATGAGTTGATTTTGCTGTTGACGCTTTAAAATTATAATAGATAATTTTCATCACAATAGCAGAGTATGGAGGTTGGTTAAAAGATAGCATTATTTGACAAGCTTGCTACACAGTAGTAAATGAAATTATTTTCATGTTTGTGACATTATAAACTTATTCCATTTAAAGATGACTGAAAATGCTGTCATTTCTTTATTGTCAAGCAACCTATGGCTGAAGTATGTTGAATACTCTCAGACATACCAGATACACATTATATTGAATAGACCTACCTATGTTTAAGAGTACAAAAAACTGATGTTAATGAATAACCCCTGTTTGTTTCCAGACACAAAGTGAGAATTTGGATAGTGCTGGAAATTGCCAAAAGATAAGAGAAAAAACCCAACTTTTCTCTACAAAAACTCACCAGTGTGAGAAGAGTTTTACTTTTTCTTAACCTTTCATACTGCTAGCCTAGAGTTAAATTATCTCCCTTTGTCAATAAAATGCCTAGAAAACACAGCAAGACTGCATTAAAAATTGTTTGTTTATCGTCTCCCAAACTCACAGTAGGTTGGTAATTTGATTGAAAATAAACTGTAAGATTTGTCGAGAAAGACCAAGACTAGGAAAAATAATTGTTTAATGAAGCTGGATGGATTCTATCGATAAGTAAACTAACCAATTGTTTCATGTTAGCCTAAGTCAATGTGAGATATGCAGAGGTTTGCTCATTAAGCTTATTATGCACACAATGTGAAGCCTCGGGAATATTGCCTTCCAATTATCATCATGTAGAAAAAGAGACAAAAATATTATGAACACAGTGAATTCCTGCAAAGATGGCAAAAATTGATGATGGAAAAAAATGAAGTTGAAGCAATTGTTGTGTGCATGTAAAATGTTCTCCTGAACAAACCTCTGGATACATCACTTACCTTTCCTGCCTCACTTCTCCAGCATTCCAACATTCACACATTCTCTCGTCTAGCTGAGCTTTCCAATGATTGTAAATTAATTGTCAAAAAAAAGATCAGAATTGTTTGTTTCTTATGTTGCACATAACGAGGGACATGGTTTCAGCATAATAATGATATAATTGATTAAGCCTAATAAATTGATGATATTTAGTTAATACTACCTTGCAAAGTCATTTCAAGTAGTTATTAATTAAGACTTTGGACAATGTAGCGTGTTGCCATGCTGTTTTATGTATTAAATTTTAGTTCTAAAAGAGTTCAAATGAGCAGTTACATGAAGTACAGTAAAACCTCACTTAAAATAATTAGAGCATCGTTTAATTAAGAACACATTGCAGTATTTTTTGCATTTTCTTCCCTGTTGATACTATATAAGCTTATTATTAGGTCATTGTTCTAAAGTACCAAGGTTTGCCATGCTATTAAAAATTTGCTGCATAGACCACCTCTATCATAGGGAATAGAGTTATGTTTAAAGTCCCATTAACGCTCAAAAGCAGTCATATTTTGTGCCCAAAATGAGTTACTTATCGAGAATGTATTATGTTTTTATAAATATTGATTACTGTGCAACAATAAGTTGACTAACACAATATGGATAATTCTGGCCTTTCATTCTGATGTTTTGTTTACTGTCATACACGCCGAGCTTATTTTCGTCAAGTACCGAGTGCACGCGAGCGTGAAGTTATTCACATACGTGGGCGAGTACTAAATCTCGGTGTCCGCCGGTATCTTTTTGAAACTATAGAAACTGTCGGTATCGCTGGTTAAACATACTGTATATTGCCTTGTATAGAGTAGATTTTGTTATAACTAAGCTTTGGTGGGTTGGTTGGTATTACTTATTCACAAACATTGTGATAGTTTTCTATTTAACTATGTGCTGCTTGTATATTACACTTTTTCATCTGTTAAAGCCAACGCTTCTTTGCGGCAGTTTTAAACAGGATTGACAGAAATTAAAGTATTCATAAAATATTTATACTTATATTTTAATCTAAAATGTCTAAGACCTGCCGTCCACTAGGACCGGAAGGGTTTCCTAAGCAGAAATTCGCCAGATCGAGATGGTTCGGCATGTCCTCGCGATGTTATGGAACCCTTCCGCATCATTCCACATTCAATCCACATCTTCGGGACGCTTTCTGTGAGGCTTCGTAATCATGTAGACATCCCGAAAGGTTTCCAAAGTCGAATCGATGCCAAAAGCTCCCCGAAAACACCGAAGGGATGAGTTTTACACACGGAAGCTATGCCGATAATGTTAAGATCACAAGCCGAAAAGCGAAAAGTTACCAAAGGCACCAGTTGATCGTGGAAGAAGTGATGCCGGGTCATCAGCGTATATCTCGAATGGCAGCGGATGCGATGCCATCAGTTTACCAAGAGGTTCAGATAGTAGTTCGGCATCGTCTATACACTTAACCAAATTTCTAATTGGCCACCCTAAAACAACATTATGTCATCAGTTCTGATATATTATACCAATAAATCTTAGGCTGTGTAATTTGTTCATTCCACACACTAATTTATCGATTTCTGGCATAAAATGACTTATTCATGTACAACAAAATCATCCATGCGTAACGGCAAATATTTTTTGCACGTTGGTCTCGTAAACAGCTTGGAATATTATCGTACTTGGTATATGAATTTGTTCCCTGTTGGTTGACTTTTCTTAAAAACACTACAATTTGTGAGAATGAGTCATGTGGAACGCGCTCATGACGTCAGATTCATGCATACATTGAACGCATTTCTGATTGGCCACGTGTCTTTAAAAATTAGTTTTAAACAAATTGCTTTTAGAAGAATACAAATAATCGAAACCTCGATACTGTCCAATTTTATTGATAGAAAATAAGTTCCTCGCACTAATTCGAGCTAAACCCCATGTTATTATAAATATCGCATTTTTCAAAATGACGTTTTAGCATACATTTCTGGATTTTTGTCATTCTGACAGTCTCATCGCGCCCCATGTTACTTATTCTCGCCAGTATTTATGCTTTTCATTAAATGAACTTGAAGGGTTCCCGAAACGAGCATGTTGTAATCAGCATCCCTTCTGCATAGTACCGGGGTCTAGTTGACGGAAGGTCTAAACTATTATTAAAATAGACACTTAACTTCTCAATATGTTATATTAAAACCTAATGAAAACAATCTACCCTTTAATTCACCCGTGATATATTATAATCGATTACCCTATACAATAAAGTGCAATAGGATACCGGCGATTACCAGTACCGGAGGATACCGGTCGGTATTTGAATTTTATTTAAATGCATATACATGTACTCGCATAAATTGGTCATCAATATATGTGTCCTCGATATATTACGGAACTTTACGTACTGTCTTCGGAACGACCCGTCAATTTCAGATAGTAAACAAAGGAGTATTTTGTATGGTGGACAAAATACTCCTTTGTTTACAAATTGACGATTTGCGGAGATTATTATTCTTACGATAAAAGTCAACATAGATCAAATATATGCTGATTCTATGCCACTTGGGGAGCTCTATAATCTGCCAATGTTTCACAGTCTTATTTGTTAGTAAAATATTGCTATTTCTGAGACTTTATGGGACTTTAAATAGGTAGAAGATTTCAGGTTAACATGTTACAATGTTCTATTGATCATCTTTATGGACTGAGTATTGCATGTTTCAATACAGTTTCAATAGCAGTGTTATCTTTATGTTCAGTTATTGTTTTCCATCCAACTTTTTATTGATTAACTGTTAATTTGCTATTATTTTTAATTGGATTTGTCTTCAAATGAATATTTAATGAATCTGTTTAGATAAAAGAAACTGGGTAAACTGGGTGCATTTGCATGCTGTTTTATATTTAGAAGTATTGTTTGACAATTTATAGTCCGGCATTTCTGCTTGTGTAATAATTTATGTTAGACACTGGGTAGAGCAATTTGTGACTTATCTGAATAGATCTGGTATATTGTCTCCCTTTAGTATTGGTTGAATCTGTTATATTGTCTCCCTTTAGTATTGGTTGAATCTATTATATTGTCTCCCTTTAGTATAGGTTGAATCTGTTATATTGTCTTCCTTTAGTATAGGTTGAATCTGTTATATTGTCTCCCTTTAGTATAAGTTGAATCTGTTATATTGTCTTCCTTTAGTATAAGTTGAATCTGTTATATTGTCTCCCTTAAGTAAAGGTTGAATCTGTTATATTGTCTCCCTTTAGTATAGGTTGAATCTGTTATATTGTCTCCCTTTAGTATAAGTTGAATCTGTTATATTGTCTTCCTTTAGTATAAGTTGAATCGGTTATATTGTCTCCCTTTAGTATAAGTTGAATCTGTTATATTGTCTCCCTTTAGTATAGGTAGAATCTGTTATATTGTCTCCCTTTAGTAAAGGTTGAATCTGTTATATTGTCTCCCTTTAGTATAAGTTGAATCTGTTATATTGTCTCCCTTTAGTATAGGTTGAATCTGTTATATTGTCTCCCTTTAGTAAAGGTTGAATCTGTTATATTGTCTCCCTTTAGTATAGGTTGAATCTGTTATATCGCATCCCTTTAGTAAAGGTTAGTTTTGTTATAGTGTGCCCCTTTAGTATAGGTTAGTTTTGTTATAGTGTGCCCCTTTAGTATAGGTTAGTTTTGTTATAGTGTGCCCCTTTAGTATAGGTTAGTTTTGTTATAGTGTGCCCCTTTAGTATAGGTTGGTTCTCTTATATTGTCTCATTTTAAAATGGGTAAGCAGGCTTCCTGAAAATCTGTCAGTTTTAACATGAATGTTATTCGGACATGAATGTAGAGTATCAAAGCATTGAATGCACTCAAAATCCTTAAATTAGGGGGAGAATGGTACACATGGAAAACCTGATATTTAAATTTATCTATAATATTACAATTTTTACATACTTTCTGGACAATTTAAAACTTCAGAAATACTTTAGAAATACTGAAACTTATAAGTAAATTTAGTGGACATATAATAGTTCCTAAATTCACATCATAGACCTATTGTATTACAATTCTGAATGGGGGTTTAGTAACATGAGGTGATTGTTTTATATACAATGATGTAATATTTATATGAATATTGTTTTGTCTGAGTACCATCACAAGTCATTATCCCTTCTCATTTTGGTATAATCAATAACAGACATAATCATAACGGCTATTAACTGACCTCTGGTCTGGCATGCCTCTTTACAGTAAGAGAGTTATGTCCGCTGAGTGTTCCTCCACATTAATTCATTGCTAATTAAACTGATTTATGTCTTCATTGGCCATTAATAACATTAGACCTGCTGCCCACTAGGATCCTGACATAACTCCAACAGTTTCTAGGATAGCATTATGTACATTTAAATGCTTTTTTATTCGGATGAAAATTGTTGCTGCTATGGATACAGGAATTGTAAAAATTCTTCAAAATACAGATACTGAAGTCGTAAAACTTACCTCCATTTAACTGGATCTCTATAAAACCTGAAAAATATTAATGATAGGTTTATGATATATGGTCAATTTTGGGATGATATAAATAAATGTTTCACTTTACAAAAATTATGGTTGCCATGGTAACAGAAACGTTGAAAATAATTTTCAGTGTCATTATGATAATGCTTCAATTGGGAAGTGGCCTTCTGTATGATTGCATTTCTACAGTGACTTCATTACCTTATGAAATACTTATTATATTATAATTATATTAGGTACACAATCTCTGTACTGTTGATTTGAAAATAACTGGTAAATCAGGTATTGCCTTGCTATTGAATGACAGCTTGATGTAATACAAGTGGTTTGATTGGTATCAAATAAATGGAATAAAACAAAAATGAATTACCCAGCAATTTGAAGTAATGAGTCTTGAACCTAAATAGCATAATACTATAGAATTTACATTGGTAATAGATTGTTTGGTTTCTTGAAGTATTCATTTACTTAAATGTTTATATTATTATACTAATGTTTATATATGACTACTGTTTATGAATTATTAATGCCATTTGGATATAATGAATGACAAACATAAAACTTCATTTATAGAATTTATATGTTTACATTGCCAAATTATTTATAAATAAATAACATGTTTTAACTAACTCCTTTTTTACCATGGGGGACAAGAAGTATAGGTTATAGATCACATATTAGATTTATAAACAAATTAGAGCAAGGGAGCGCTAGCGACCCGCAACTAATTTGTTTGTAATTCTTATATGTGATCTATAACCGGCTTATAGTTTACCCGCCCACTTTTGGTGAGCTTTCCAATGCTTTTGTATGCAAACAATAGCATGTCCATTTATTGAGAATTGAGAGTGAAAAACTGTTAAGGTGTTTCACCGCTTTTGGGTGGAAGTTTAAAAATCGCAGTCACTTGGGTGTATTGTGAGCGTCTGACAACGAGATCAAATAATACAAAATGCTTAAAATTGATTTTTCAGCATCTTCCCATGTTTTAAAATCCCGAGTGTACTGACTTGTTATTACGATTATATACTTTTAATGAAAATACAGAAACACCCTAAGCTCAATCCCTACGGATGATTTAATCCAAATGATATTAAACATATAATCTAGCGATTTGGTTACGACGTATTTAAAACGTAGTCCTGTGCGCCCATATCAAACTTATTTAATAGTTTTAAACAGTATCCCGAGCATTTTAGAGGACGGTTCTTTTGTATTTATTCCTGCATTTATTCCTGCAGAATATAAACTAATACATGCAGAAGTACCCAAATTAAAACTGTAAGCACCTTGATGTATGAACTAGTTTCTAAAAATAGAATGGTCGCGAAATCTGAATACAACGAATGCAAAACATGATTATTTTTGTTACCTCCCCTGTTTGCAGTATTTCTGAAATCACTAAAAGTGTAATAAAAATAAACTAACCGAGCAATTGTCATGAAATCTAGCATGAAACTTCAATATTTGTCACTCTACTTGACGACTTGTTGCATGCATGGAAAGTTGGAAACAGTATGTCGTTCAACGATTTTTCACGTTAAACTCCAAAACGAAAATTAACATATTTTAAAAAAGTAATTAAAAAATCAAATAACTTGCACAGTATAACATAAAAAATACTGTTTTCTTCCTTGTATACGAAATTTTATGTATACTAAATTTTATGAGGATTAAAGCAAAAGTTTTTCGGTAAATTACAATTATCAGTTTTTAGGGGTTGTCCCCAAAATCCAAGAATATCTTAAAAACTAGCCGAGCAAAATAGTTGGGATTTTCCAAAATGATTGTCGTAAATGTGTTCTTTATAAATATAACAGGTTTTATATACATTGTACAGAAAAATCCAACACCTGTGAATCACCTTAAGCAGATTATAAATTGCTGATAGAATAACAGTAAAATTAGGGGAGTAGGCGGGTCTAGTTTTCCATATAAGGAAACAGCCAAATTGTCCTAATAAATGGATTTACTAAATAGTTATTATGTCCATTGCACAAATAAATGAATAAGTGGTCCCAAATTTTGAAAATCCCTGGCTTTTGATTGGACAAAGAAGTAGGGTAAACTATAAAATCTGGTTGTTCTGCAATAGACAGCTATTTATGTCCTCAAGTAAATAGCTTGCTTTAATAATTAATATGTTTTATATGAGTATAGGATTGCATATAGCAGTAAATAAATTGGGTCAAGTCAACTCCTTCAGCAAATAAATGTTTGGTGTATAAGCCCTACCATACTCAGGATTATAGCCTCTTCTCTTATAAGTACCATCAGTGTAAGAACTGGCCTATATGACTTTGGGTGTGTGGAGAAAAGTTGGGCTATCTGAAGACCACTTGGGCCTATAAACTAGGTCCTCCAAGGTGACTGTAACACACAAAGTGTTTAATATATTTATTATTCTTAAAGGTACCAGAAACATATACTTGCTTCAAATTTCTAGGATTTGCTCAAATTATATCTCTGTAGTACCAATGTTTTTTGTACCAATTTGTGCTTGATAAAGTGTTATAGCTTTAGTCCAGCGCTCAGTTGCTGCTCATTTACAGCACCACATGTTAATGGTTGGTCTCATTGCTATTACATTATTATATGTAGCAGTATTTGTTTGAAACTGCTGACCTCAGCACTGTACAGGTCAGTAGTATCAGCAGCAGCAGCAGCAGCAACAGTAGCAGCAGCAGTAGTAGTAGCAGCAGTAGTAGTAGCAGCAGCAGCAGTAATAATAGTAGCAGGAGCAGTAGTAGCAGTAGCAGTAGTAGCAGCAGCAGCAGTAGTAGTAGCAGTAGTAGCAGTAGCAGTAGTTGCAGCAGCAGTAGCAGCAGCAGTAGTAGCAGCAGCAATAGCAATGGTAGCAGCAGCAGCAGCAGCAATAGTAGCAGTAGTAGTAGCAGCAGCAGCAGTAGCAGCAGCAGTAGTAGCAGCAGCAGTAGTAGTAGCAGCAGCCATAGATATAATTCACTGTGTATTTTATAGATGTGTTAATTAATTATATACATGTTTACAATTTGTTTAGGGGCTTGTTTTTGCAAGAATCAAACCAATATCACTTTGCATTGAACAGGACAAATGTTACAGGACAATTTTAAGTGTTTGGCATTTATCTCCCTAGAATCTCTGGTGGGTGGCATATGTTTCACCAACAGCTGTTGTTTTCAACACATAATTATCTGTACATCTATTTCAGATTGTTAGCCATTATTATAATACCAACTCATTATAATGCCGACTAAAAATAACATTATAGGTTACTGAATTTAGTACAAGAGAAAGTTGGTGCTAATCCATTTTTTGAAAACAAAAATTCTCCTATTTTACATTCTGAATTGAAATTATGTCCTGAATATATTGTGCTTGGATGATTTTATGAAGAAACTTTACCTGCTGTTGTAAAATCATTTAATTTTGATGGGACTAAAGTTTGTGGTTTTGGTAAAAGACCATTTCGATGGGACTTTAATCTGTGGATTTTGCATTATAGGTAATAAATATAGGGTCAAAATTATTTTTTGATGGGATTTAATTTCGTGGTTTAAGGTGAACCATGAAATCAACAAAATTTAATCTCCCAAGAAAATTAACAATTTTACAGTATAATGAAGCATACATTATACTAAGCTGACTTACGTGCTTCACATGAGACTGATGTGTTAATCTACCGATGAGACATTATATATGCCGCCACTTCTAAGTATTCTATTCTTTTGGCACAGACATTGTTCATTATAATGGTATTACTTGTACTAAATACTGAGAACCTAACCTACAGTGCTGTATGCTAGCATCTATTGAAGTGACATAGGGTGTGATAGATCATATAAGCGTCAGTTCTAACTGTGCTACCATTTACTTACATTGCACCTGGATCATATTTGACATGTGCTTACCTTTAATTCTTCTAGTTGAGCTTCTTGCACATTGTATGTACGTGTGTGTGTAGGTGTGCTATAGTTCACTTATATGCTGCTAACTATTGTCTGGGTGTGAGGGTGAATATGTTTCACTATGTCTAACTACTTCATGTTTTATAGTTAACGCTTTATCTCATATCATTGATTCAATGTGAACATGTTGATGCATACACTTGTACAATTAAAGTTTCAAATTTCATACAAATATATCCATTATTACCTACGTCATTGTCTCTAATGTGTGTGCTTTTGAATATTTGGTTTAATACACAGGTTGAAAAAATTAATGGAAACTAATTTTGCGTCTCTCAATTGTATATCGAGGTAATTGACATATGAACAAATATTTACTCTTCCAATTTACTTACAATTATACAATTGAGTGACAATTTAAGTTCAATAAATTACCTTTTATCCTATGGCCGATTTATATAGGCTTGAAAAGTCATTTCAGTTAATATAAGGAATTAATCAAAGTATAGTCTGAATTTGCCACCATTTGTCTTATCTCTACCTTCCTTAGCTACTAGTAGCTGACCATTCACTCCTAATGTAGCGCAATGGCTACCATCTCAGATCTGATGGTTTTAAGTCCCTACTTGCAGGAGCTACCTAGCAGAAAGCCGCACCTTCTGCAATCTAATTATGGCTAATTGTTCTTGCCATCAAATAATATAAAGCTACCTAGTGACTACATTTTCTGTTTTTGTTACAAAGGGGAGGGTGGGGCTGCCATGTACATGTGCAAGATTTAGGTGCTAACATTGATATGACTAGGTCACATGTTTCCCCCATTTAACTGATGAACCTCTGAATTTAGTGCATGTTTTTGTCGTTTTCAATATTGCTGATGTACATTGAATGGAAGTTTTGTTTTAGTAGATACAGCACAGTCTTCATTCCTTAGTTCCATCCATCAATCAGAAACAAAAAACTAAAAGCAGTAACTGCAGAACTCAGTGAGGGTAACGGTACTGATGAAATATATATAATATATAACATATGTTGTCTATCAGATTTTGTATGCATTCTTGTAGTCTCTATCACCATATGTTGGTGAGTGCTTGCAGAATGATTGCTGATAGTTTAGCTTTGGCAATTTCATATTGAGGTAACTAAGATCTATGTTGTTAACTGTAATAAAACATGAAGTAATACACATGGTTGATGTCTGGTGTAGAATGGTTGAATCCTGGGCTAATTCTCTCCCAGTACCTGCTGAAGGTGAATGAACTCAAAAGTTACTATGAACCCAAGTTCAAAACCATTCACACTCATGTTTAACGGGTAATGATTTTTAATTGTTGGCTAACACTTGGCTCAGATTAAGTGTAAAAATACTTCCTATATGTTACCTAATCACTTAGTGCTCATTCATCTTGACTTGTTACCTTTGAGGTTTGGGTAACATTCATCATAAACACTTACATAGAATGGTTGCATGTTATTCTTGTTTTATTGATTTTGATGCTGCTGATTGATGATGAGTAAGTAAGAATGGTTTGGCATCTAGGCTACAGCATGATTAATGGGAGTTTGTGCTTGTTCTGGATGAGATCTATACCATTATATATCTATCAGTCATATGATTACATCTTAATATGTCTTTGTCAATGATTTAAAACCACCATGCCATGAGATTGAGCTTTTTGACTGGTTTCACACAATCAATGAGATGCAAAATGAAGGAAAACTAACTGGGTTATATTGCCTGGTATATGTATGTTTCTCAGTTTGTTCAATCTTTCAACTGACAATATAGTGAACAATATAGTGTACAATATTGATGGGAATAAAGTATTGACATTTAGAGTGTCTTGGAATTGCTGAAATGGGATCGTGATTTGTACAATTTAGTCACTATATACCCGAGTAAAACACCAACCCTAAAACCAATATTCTCAGCCAAACTGCTGGCAGTACTTGGGACATACTTATGATACTTATGTTCCTTTTGTATATATATATGAATTTGGTGTAACATTGCTCATAATGGCCTAATTATGCTTCAAAGGTGGCAGGCTAATATCATTACCATAACATTATGTTCAGGTGTACTGTCTGAACAGTTACCAGTAAAGGACAAGAAGTAATCAAAAGATAAACAATTTAATGTAGCAAAATGACACCAGGTTTCTACTTTTTATGAGCTAGTCAGGGAGGCTGTTGACAACTTCAGAATTGTGCTATTACAAGTTTTATGGGTCACTGGTGTAGCCTTAGATTGTTCACTGGGTGAGGCCAATCAGACAGCATTTTGGACACATACTGAATTTTGTGTTAAATAAAAAAGTTTCCTTCAAGTTAGTATTTTTGTATGGGGTATTTAACTGGTTTATTGAACTTTCTGCTTCAACTAAGTTATCTACATTATTTTGTCTAGAAATGCTCCTCAGTAAATATGTCTAATGTTGATAGCAGATTTTCTGCATTGCTTTGATTATGTAGCCTACTGTTCGCTGCCTGCCAAGAAATGTTTGTGAGGATTGGATAAAAATGTTGGTGTACCATTCTACTTGTGTCAGTGTTGCTAGTTTTTTTTTCAAAATTTGGCATAGAGTATTACACCAGACACCAATTAAGTTGGGTATCATTGATCAGCATGTGTGTACAACTTCCTGTGTATTGCAGGAGAACATATCCAGTCTGTTCAGGGTTTTTTCCTATCTATCTACTTAGTATTCAAATTAGCCTTGAAGTATTCTCACTTGTATGTGAATTGTCTTCATTAAGTTGACAGTCTATTCATTGTGCTAGCTTGATTCTATGTAATTGCCATCTTTGTATGCCCAGTCTGCCACTGTTGGTGTATAGATTTAGACTGAAATCTCTTACATTAGATTGCTTATAATGTTAGTCCTCTCCTGATCGACTTGCTTATCTGATAAGCCATTGCTTGCTCACAGTGAGTTAATATTCTGTTGCCTTATGAAAAATTCAGCCTATGATTACTATTGTTATTTCATACATGACTTGTTCAAGCCATTTGTTTTTAATGCTTTTTCATTGGGGTTGTTGTGATGGTTTGCATAGGAAATCAAGAATAACCATCTAGGTTTTCAAAAGCATGTCTGTCCTTGAATATGCTATTGATGGCATTGAACATTGTCTTTGAACACTGTCAGATCTTTTATCTTTGTTGTCATTGTAAATGGACCACTGCCTAGTTACTAGAAGTGAGCACACTACAGACCTATAGATGCACAAAGGTCAATAACCCTGCATACAGCAATGTCTTCATACTTGATACAGCAGATTGTTTGTTGATGGAAGTAAGGCAAACAGTTGATTATTGATCATCATAATGATGGATCATGTTAATGGATGATACTATCTGACCAGACATTGACAGTGACATCATTTTGTCAGTAGTCTCTAAACAAGAATGGAATGAAAGTGTTCAGATTTTGGGATGTCCTCATGATTTTCTTGCTTGACGTGCTCATGCATGCCTTGATATACAGTAATACATGGTGTTACATTGTCAGAATAATCTTTGCTGGAATAAGAACTGCTTTAACTATACCTGTAGGATGTAACCTCTCTGGGACACAAGTATACAACAGCAGTACTGTCACACAGTTTTTCTTTGGAGAACATGAATGTTGTAGCTACTTGTGTCTTTCAAAATATGTTTCTTTTGATTGTTATGTAACAGCTTGTGTCATGCAGTGTGCTCTTTTGGAGAGCTTACGTACATTGTGTTACAGCTTGTATGACTATTGAATACATGTCTTACTCAGCTTGTATGACTATTGAATACATGTCTTACTCAGCTTGTATCACTATAGCATACAAAAAAGTCTTGACAAACTCGGCTTGTGTGGCTGGAAGAGTGTAACTCTGAAAAGCAACTTTGACACATTTTTGTGAAAGCAACACCCTTCTTCATGGTATAGAAGATGAAATGAAGCCCGCTGATTGAAAGAAAAAGTCTAACAAACTATATTTTCAATTTAGCTGTTTATAGAAAGCAATCTGTGATCAGGGAATTACGCTTCAAGATTGCTACATTTTTACATGGGGATTCATATTTTGAACGTATGTATTATTTGGAAGTAAAACATGTATGAATAGAATTGGCTTTGTCAGCAGTTCTTTCTCTCGACTAGTAGGCGATAAATGCATTTCTATGTTTGTTGTATAAAACACAGATTGATTTGGAACATTGATCATGGTACACTGCTCACTGTATAGTATGACCAAAATTGATTTTATACTACTCAGTTCATATCCTAGGATGTTGTCAAGTATTGGACATATCTGGCAATCACATCTCTTCTCTACAATATTATTGAGATTGTTTTGATTTCTACAGAGGTCTGTTTTATCTATTCATCCCATGTATAGTACTTTTGCTTAATCATAAAGCGTGATTATTGTTCCCTTGTCCACGACTGATGTATTACTATGATTTTTAACAAACCTTAAAGAATTGATACATTCATTTTTCCCAGTAAATACTCAACCACAGGGTATACTATTTGTCAATGCTTGGCTCTTTGAGCCCAATCTGACAATGTTTAGTTTCTGGCACTTACTTTTAGCTCACCCGTCGTTGTGACAACTAGGGGCCTTGAGAGTTTATCACTCTTTGTCCCTCATCCGCCTGTTCAGTATTTGCCTTTGTAGATAGATGCCTTCTTTGACCTAATCTTTATTAAACTTGGTCGCAGTGATCACCTCAACTAAATATAGGTCAAATTTGATGTTTGGGGTAAAAACTAGGTCACTAGGTCAAATCATAGAAAAACCTTTTGTAGTCAACAAATGGTCACAAATTTGTCCTGATCTTAGGCAAAATCGGGGAACAGTTTGATATTGTGTCTTCTGGTGCAAAAGAAACTGGGTCTCTACGCCAAATAATTGAAAAAAAAAGGGTTTTATTAATATTTGACAAGTTTCATATCTGATTTATTCTCATACTGAAGCCAATAGGAGGCACTATGCAGCTGTATATTGTAGAGAAAGTGCATCATCTATCCAGCATCTAGAAGACCATGTGCTGTATGTCAGCTAGCATCACTATTAACGCCCTATGACCATCTTATAAGACAAAACGTGAAGATAAATCAACAAATTATGTTATAAATGTCATCGTATTTGTGTGATATCTGTCTAGATATTGCCTGCTCCGGGTATTGATGGATCTAGGATTGTGTGCAGCATGTCTTTCAGTATTATTACACTGCAGCTGCTAATGGTTAATCACTGAAATGATGTATATCAGGTAAATACTGTACTCGATGTGGCATATGGTTGACTTTGCCTGGCAGAGTGTCATATTGCTTCTGTCCATGGGTTTACTAAAACTGTAATTCGGATGTTATAGGCACCGATGCAAGGTTCTATTTATCACATAATCTATAGAAGAGAATTGTAAATTCTTTTCTTTCAAAATGATGTATGCTGCATAGATTTCAACCAAATTTAGTGGTACAATGAGCTCAACTTCTTGACAATGTTGGAGTTATCCTGACGTCTCATGATGTGCCAATCTGAAGGTATAGATTGGGGAACATCAGATCAGGCGAATTTAAATTTGTATTGAACACTCTGCTCACTGTTCGTCGGCAGGTTTTGTGATATAGGTATTTATAGGTTGTACTATGTGTAAAAATAATATTATCTAAAATTGAATACCTTTATATAAAAGATATGTTGTGCCAAGGTGGTACATTTCTGGTTAGACTCATTCGCTGTCTGAAGCACAGAGTATACTATATATATTACAGTAGCATGATAGATATACCTAGTCATTGCGTCAGTCACCAGCCCACACCTTCTATTCATGTACATTCTATGGTTGTTGTTTAAGTATTACCTTTCAATGTTGTTTATACTGTTGTTTGTTTAACTCACTGATTTAATGCTATGGTATCATTGAACCCTGTTGTATTCTCTAGATTACTATCGGCCAGTGTGTATTTGAGGACCTCTATGATGTCAATGTGACAGCTAGATAATATGGGGGTTTGGTTGATATATATATATAGAGATGTTGGCAGGATTTTCCCTGGATTGTTAGAGGCTTGATTGTGTATGGATGGTGTTGAATGGTTATGTCAATAACAGTTAGTGGCCATACCAAGCTGGGATTTAATGGCAATTAAAGCTATTGATTACTAGCAGTGATAATAGTAGGATCTAAGTCCATGTAGAGTTTGAATCAATATTGGTCATCATAAGAAAATGGTTTCAATGATCAAACTGTTCCTTTCATTCTTTTGCACTTTCTGAGCATGATCTTTAATATGCAAAATGTTTAAAACCTGCAGCTGTGACGCAGTAATTTAATTACGCTGGATTTGTTTATTTAACATTATACTTGTTGGTTAGGGGATAATAGAGATTTACCAAGTGGGTGACCCTAAGTATATGTTTGTTGGGTCGCTCAGTTGTCACATGGCAGCACAAGAAAAAATATTTTCTGCTAAATACCTATTCAGGCAGATGATATTCCTAATATTTACCCATGTAGTTGAAATTTGATTCCACTCGATGTTTGGTCATAGACACACATGTACACAATGCCAAGATATCAGGAAATCATTGGTTAAATAAACTTTTTTATAACTATTACATTGATTGAAATACCCTCATAATAAGGGATTTCCACTACGAGGACTTAATATATAATTATAATCTTGATTACCTCTCGAATATATAAAAGGACTAACTCTTAGATCGGTATGATGAACAAATACAAAAAAGCCCATTAAAATATCCATTTGTTAATAATGATCTCTTCAACATATAAAGAACTTCTTTATGAACAAATATTATCATTGTGATAGAAGTGATTATTGTATTCTCTTCATATACATTACTCTGTAACATTACTGTGTTTAAAGTAATCTGTTTTGTTGTTTTTATGTTAGTTTGATTGGTTTTCTCAGTCAGTAATGAGAATTTGCCACTAGAAGTGTGTTATTAGGTTTGTGGAATACCAAGATCTGTAAGTGCAGTGCTGTAGGGAACGTTACAATTGTGATTGTAGTGATTGTAGTGCATCAGCTATTACATTCAACCTCCAATCACTAGCATCAGCTTTATCCCAGCCAATGGGGTTATTGTAATGATAGGCTTTTATCCACCCCCTAGCTGCCCGCCATCCATTCTACTCTTCTGTCTGAAACTTATCATTGATTTCTTAAAGAATTTTATCAAACTTTCACAGAAGTATCTCTGCAATTCTCATGGCATTTAAACCTACCATTTACATAATTTATGTTCAAATATTGTTTTTATGCCCCCGGAACCGATGGTTCGGGGGCATATTAAAATCGCACCGTCCGTCCGTCCGTCCGTCAGTCCGTCCGTCAGTCCGTCTGTCCGTCCGTCCGGATTCGTTTCCGCTCAATAATTCAAGCAGTGTTTATCCGATCTTCACCAAACTTCATGAAAATGTGTAAGGCCATGAGATCTAGGTCAAGTTCGATAAACAGTCAAATTGACCTAGCCGCTTCAGAGTTACGGCCCTTGACACATAGAAAAATGGCATTTTTTTTGGTTTCCGCTCAATAACTCAAGCATTTGTCATTGGATCTTCACCAAACTTCATGAAAATGTGTAAGGCCATGAGATCTAGGTCAAGTTCGATAACCAGTCAAATTGACCTAGCCGCTTCAGAGTTACGGCCCTTGACACATAGAAAAATGGCGTTTTTTTTTGGTTTCCGCTCAATAACTCAAGCATTTGTCATCGGATCTTCACCAAACCTCATGAAAATGTGTAAGGCTACGAGATCTAGGTCAAGTTCGATAACCAGTCAAATTGACCTAGCCGTTTTAGAGTTACGGCCCTTGACACATAGAAAAATGGCGTTTTTTTTGGTTTCCGCTCAATAACTTAAGCATTTGTCATTGGATCTTCACCAAACTTCATGAAAATGTGTAAGGCCATGAGATCTAGGTCAAGTTCGATAAACAGTCAAATTGACCTAGCTGCTTCAGAGTTACGGCCCTTGACACATAGAAAAATGGCGTTTTTTTTTGGTTTCCGCTCAATAACTCAAGCATTTGTCATTGGATCTTCACCAAACCTCATGAAAATGTGAAAGGCTACGAGATCTAGGTCAGGTTTGATAACCAGTCAAATTGACGTAGCCACTTTAGAGTTACGGCCCTTGACACATAGAAAAATGGCGTTTTTTTTTGGTTTCCGCTCAATAACTCAAGCATTTGTCATCGGATCTTCACCAAACCTCATGAAAATGTGTAAGGCTACGAGATCTAGGCCAAGTTCGATAACCAGTCAAATTGACCTAGCCGTTTTAGAGTTACGGCCCTTGACACATAGAAAAATGGCGGTTTTTTTGGTTTCCGCTCAATAACTTAAGCATTTGTCATTGGATCTTCACCAAACCTCATGAAAATGTGAAAGGCTATGAGATCTAGGTCAGGTTTGATAACCAGTCAAATTGACGTAGCCACTTTAGAGTTACGGCCCTTGACACGTAGGAAAATGGCGTTTTTTTTTGGTTTCCGCTCAATAACTCAAGCATTTATCATCTGATCTTCACCAAACCTCATGAAAAAGTGTACAGCTATAAGGTCTAGATCAAGATCGACAACCAGTCAAATTGGCCTAGCCGCTTCAGAGTTACAGCCCTTGATGCGAAGAAATGGTGTTTCTTCCCGTTTCCCCTCAATAACTCAAGCATTTGTCATCGGATCTTCGTCAAACCTTTTGAAACATGAAAAGGTGTACGGCCATAAGATCTAGGTCATGTTAGATAACAAGATTTCAAATTGACCTACACGCTTAAGAGTTATGGCCCTTTACACAAAGAAAAATATGTCAATATCACATTTGCCCAATATATTATGACACATCTGTGACGGTGCTGATATCTTAACGTTACGTTACTATCAAAGCATGCACGGGGGCATGTGTCGTCCTATGGAGACAGCTCTTGTTTATATCTCTTTTGCACAAATACCGTATAACCTCGTGTTATCACATCCGGGGGCGATGCATTTTCTGAAAAAATAATTCCATACACAGTCGGACCTCGTATAATCGCCCCCCCCCCCCCCCCCCCCCACGGAACAGTACCCTATAGTACGGCACTTAGCCGTTACCTTAACCAGTACGAATTACTTCCCCTTCATAAAAAATACCGGACTTTGTTTTTTTGCCTATTGTACGCAAAAATCGCTTATAAACATGGAGACTACGCTATAAATACCGGTAAATAATTACTCAGCAGTAATTGTTTGTTGACTATTATTCTGGATTGACTATTTTATTCTGGATTTGTGCGGATACTTTATTGGAATACTGTAGGACCAATTATTGAAAGTGAGATTTTTTTTTCTCAAAAATCGACGGGGGGGGGGGGGGGGGGGGTTAATTAGAGGGGGAGCGCTAACAGGAGGTAATACGGTAACTTGCATTCAGCGGCTGTCTGTGCTTGCTTCTTGTAGATATGATTTCATCAGGGTTAATTTCCATTGTCTCCAGGTACCTTTCTTTTTAGCTCACCTGTCACATAGTGACAAGGTGAGCCTTTGTGATCACTCTTTGTCTGTTGTCTGTCCGTCCGTCGTCGTCCGTCAACAATTGGCTTGTATTGTTCTATCATCCAATAACTGTTATGTATTTGTTTTTAAAGAAATATATTTTTATTCCTGTATTCTTGTACAATATATGCATGTTTAGACCAATCAGTCATGAATTATGGGACTATGGTATATCAGATTTCAATACCCAGTCATTTTGTAGAATTGCCAAAAAACTTGTCTGTTAAGGTCACAATTTTCCTAGCGATTTCTCCTACTAGAACTCTGTATATTGATTTGTTTTGCCTATTAGCAGAAGAAAATGATACATTTATTTGTCCAAATATTTGTTTGATCAAATATAATTCTTGTTTGCTCAATAATTAGGAAGTGTTTTGCTAATAATGTGATGTAATGATGTTCTGCTTTGCCAAGAATCGCTGAAAATTCTGTAACATTTCTTATTAGTCCTCAGTGATTCTTTCCATGAATTCTATCGTAACATAGTTTTATATTGATTATTAATTGTTAGCAGTACTGTTTATTGCTAGAGACGAATTGTCGTTTGTCTAAGTAATGACGCAAATACTACTCTATTTTATTGATATTACATGAGGGAATTTCCTCCATTGGAGCTTCTTAAATTAAATAACATTTTCTGTCATTACTGTAACATTTAAGTATGTTATTCAGCAGGATTTGTGTAATTCCCGTTTCAATTTGCTTGCCACTAATTGCTTGCTAACCGCTCCTATTTTTAATTACCTGATATATATATTGAAGAAGCTACTCTAAATGAGGTACTTTATATGAGATTCACAGTTTCTTATTGCCTTGTTTTGCAGTATGTTTTCTGAGGTTTGTTTGTTGTAATGTCTTGGAAGTTTCATAGATAGGAGATATTTCTATTTGCTGTTTGACGGCTTCTGCTTTACTTCAAATATATGACAACGGGGAATGATCTTGAGATTGTTTAAAAAATGGTGAGCTATTACAAGTATATGATAAGTCTACATGTTATTGATAGCCTTAAGACTCTTTAGCAATGTCAGAGACATGTTTCAACACATAAGCTAGAAACTCATATAAATGCATTGGATGTCACATCTGCCAACAGCACCTATAATTTCCATGTTCACCCAGGTAATCTACTGATTTTCACCTACTTTTTGGAACCAAAATGTTTGTTCAGGTACTTGCGACAAAGAACACTAATCATATTATTCTATTGCTTTTCCACTTCTACCACATTGCTTATAGATATTATGTCAAGTATTCCATGAGAAGATACTGACAATTCCTGGATCAAGCAACACACCATCATGTCATGTTTAAAATCAATTAATATTCAATGATTGCT
Organism: Spisula subtruncata; assembly: GCA_963678985.1. Lineage (NCBI taxonomy): Eukaryota > Metazoa > Mollusca > Bivalvia > Venerida > Mactridae > Spisula > Spisula subtruncata. The sequence goes on from OY787661.1 coordinate 27,787,589, forward strand.
TAATAAACTCGTTGTGTTTAATTAAGTTTAATTGTTCCTGCAGGTTTCATCAGCAGTAGCATTCTATAATTCCCCCAGCCAAAGTTCACTCCATTTTGATGAATTAAATCCACTCCTTGTTGACAATCATGATTGCTTTGTAAATAAATTCTTGTTAAAGTTAGCAATTTGTATTTTGGTGTTTCTCAGATGTCAAACAGTGCAAGCAGTTAGTTTCTTTATTCATCTGCTCAGCTTTAAATATGATAAGATGTTAGAACATCAACTGTGGATTAGGACAAGAACTGTGTTATCTTGAATCATTTGCAGAATATGGACTGTGTTGAGAACTTGAAAGGATTTAAAGAAGAAAATGGACTGTGTCACTTAGAATTAACCAGTTGCCAGGGTAAAGAGAGCACTCCTCTCATGTGTTTGTCTTAAAATTGTCCATGGTTGTCAAACAAATCCATATGGCTGGCTGGGTCAGGAATAAAACCTGCTGAACGCTCTAATCCAGGCAGTTGAGTCGACGTTGGGCTGAAAATGAACTCTTCTTGTAAATTATTCAAGGTGTGTTGATATAACTTATTTTTGACTTGTGCGTTGTGGATTTTCTAAAATTTGTCAAAGCATAAAATACTTAACAATTGTTTGAACTTGGTGCCCAACTGAATTTACTTGAAACAAGACTCATCAGCCTGTACCCAATGTTTTTGTTTTTCTAATGAAAAACAATTGGTACCATTGATTACCTTACATGAAAACTTGCTAGATGTTACATGTGTGTGCATGCTATCATCATGTGGACATCAACTGTTGGTTTACCTAAAGGTTTGACGTTGTATCTAGGGTATTTATCTCATTAATTCAGTGATATTTCTTGTTATATCTTGTCTTACATCTATATTATGTATCATCTCTTGCTAAGCCATACTGATGATACTCCGAAGCTTTCAACTTCTAACTGCTCTACTACATTTACTCATTACTCTGATGTTGAATAATGTAACAGTCTGTGAAGTTTCTGGCTGTATGTTACTATACCTGAGAAACTACGCTATAAATTACTATATTTTTTCTAATTATATGCAAACTGCTTCACCTGAGCTGTCATCATTGTTCTATAAATAGCCTCTGGCATAGAGAACATGTCTGTTGTTTTGTTGTATTGCCAAAATGTAATAATGGAAGAACGGCTATGTATTGGTTGATTCTTTGCTCAAGGCAGCCTATAGACTAGTAAAGGAAGATGATAGTTTGGTGAAAAGGCTAGATGTTAGTCTGATAGCTCAATCAGGCTTTTCATGATTAGTATCTGTAATAACAGATTGGCAGGAACAAACCAATTGGGTCTAAATGCATTTAGCCTTGTTAAATAATGGAAATTTTCTTAGTACTGGCTAAATTATAAACAATTTTGATATGCAGCTAGTTCTAAAAGTAAATCTTGTACTCGATGCTTGCACTGCTCACAGTGCTGAAGTTGGAGATTCTAGCTGGCCTTCATAATCAAGAGTGGGATTGCATCTTCCGATATTAAAGGGGTACATTTTTCCTTCCAGAACTTTATAAAGGGATCAGCATGATGCCAGCATTGTGCCAGCATGAAATCACTGTCAGTGATTATCTGGGGTCATAAAACACTGTAACTGGTCAGTGTAAGGGACAAGAGGCCCATATAGCTACTGATAATCAATAATGTGCTACTGTATGTAGTACCCTGGAAAATATGTGTTATATTGTGTGTATATTTAATTTGTATTATTAGATATATTTATTTTATTTTTGTTTCAATCTGGTTTGAGTGTGTAAAACCTATTTGACAAAATATTTACTTATTTAGTTATTAATATTCCCAAAGAGTTATCTAAATACAAGATACAAATCAAACTAACCAAGTATACCACAGAGGTATACAGAATATCTATTGTGATTGTATGTCTGTGAATATACCTAATTATTGTTCCGCTAATTTTATGTGAGTTTCTCCTGCTTTTATTTTTTTATAGGCATATTTTATAACTTCCTGTCATAAAGAGAACTCATGTTGTATTATTATCTTATACCAGGGCCTCTTGTTAACTAATTAACATGCTGTGCAATGTTACATAATATTATGTTAAAGGGTACAATATGGTCAGATATCTTTAAAATCTGGAACCACATGCTGAGAAAGTAATGACCAAAATAAGTTGGCTCAGAGCCAAAATCCAGGTCTTTAAAGTTAAGCCCCTCATTGACTGGCATGGACTTGGACTGTGAAAATAGAAATGATTTTTGATGTAGAACCCAGAGTATCAACGATGGCATCAGGGCTTCTAAACAGTAGCTCACCATTTTTCCTTTAGGAAAGGGAGGAATGGCAGTAGTTAGATTTACAAAACCAATACAAGATTCTGCTATCTGTGGTACAGGGGGAATGCATATAAGCCCATCATCACTGGGTAAAGTTTGGTCTGTATTTATGTCCTGCAGATCCCGTGTGTATCCTACATTATCCTGGGATTGAATTAGTAAACTGTAAAGTATTTCTATCCAAACTAATTATGGCATTGAGTATGGAGTCATGCTGTTTATGTCATTGTCTAACACCTAAACAGACTGCACCATGGGACAAAATTTATTATCTGTTCTTGTTAGGCAAATCAAAATAATGAGTTGGGAACATGCTGTTTCACAGATAATTAGTAACTAAAAATACCTTATCAAAGGAGAGGGGTATTAAACAGTACATTAATGTTAGTTCTACATGCAGGAAATTCTGGAATGTCTGTGTAATATAAATCCAAATTATGCCTTGCAAACTTGCTGTTAATCTAAAAAAATGTGTCAGACTTTAGAAAATAACAACAAAAGCTGAAATGTGTCAGACATACCGGAACAAAATCTGTCAAAACAAAAAGAGATAAATAGTACATAATGTGAACATGAGCCAGAAATGAAATTCATGATAGAAGTGATAGAAATGCTTGGAAAAATGAAACATTTACAATTATGAGGCATAAATTGAAATTATTAAGTCTCATTCCCATAATTCATACATAGGCATTTTTCAGTTAATCAGATTAAGTAGATTATTTGACAATTGTGGGCATCAAGTCAAAGTTGATATTTCTCACAAATGATATGATAGTTATATGCAGCAATCAATAGATAACTGCATCAATTATGAGTAGATAATTATTATGAGTAGATAATTAGCTCTGATATATATGGGGAGAAATAGTATTTTGTAAAATCTTTGTGAAATAAATTGGCATCCCGCGATGAAATAAGTTGACATGCCCACACTTGAAATCAAACATGCATTGCCCATTAAAAAAAACAAGTCGGCATTTACCACTTGACCTGGCCTGCAATTTGATATGTGGGCTGCTAATAATATTTTTGTTTGACCTCAGAAGCTACTTCTTCTTCCAGCCCTGATAGTGATCGGATTAAAGACAGCAATGATGCAGTGTAGTATATTTATATTCATGTTTAAATTACTTTTAAAGGTAATACAAATGCACAAGTGTATTGCTCGGTTTGAAAAAAAGCCATGTCATCTAGTGTCCTAACAAGCCTGAGTATTCATTGACAACCATGTAAATCCAGTAACCATGCTCTTATGGTATAAGATAGGCATCTTAGATTATATAGTTGTAGTAATATCTAGTCCATGTAGAACCTGGTTGTCATGTCTTTCTTATGAACTAGGACTACCGGAGATGACCAATTACTGCTCTATTCATATCTAGAATAGCTTAATACTATTGGCAGAATGTGATTATATAGTCCCCAATGAATAAAGCAAGAAAGAGCTTTCTTACCACACTCTGGGGATATTACACTTGAAAATATGGTTATGGAAATGGTCTCAAATTTAAATTTCTCTAATACATGTATATAACAAAATCAAGTTTGTTGCCCTGACTAGGACAATGGACCTTTATTAGATTTCTACAATGTTTATTTCTGTATGAATTGTGCAAGTTTATCATGATGACGGAAAACCATGTGGAAGGACTAAGGTAAACTCCTGACTCACTTTATGACATTGTGTTTTCATACCCTGTACTGTTTTACAATAGTGCAATAGATACCCCTGTCGTTTAGTGGTGCATATTTCTATAATGACTTCAGTCTGCAGGTATGAAACTCTCATTTATTCCATCAAAAAACATGATTTCCCTTTAGATTTGGTGAACAGCTGTTAAACATGTTTGTGTGTATTATATATAATTCTGATAGATGATGGTATACCTAACATCAGCTTCCATCTATCAATCTTGTCTGTCTGCTTGCTGTTACATACATTCAAATCTTCATACTATTTACTTAGCATTGGAATTGGAATGGTAAAGCATTGTACTATATTGTTCTAATTTGTCTTTAAATGTGATGAACTTTTACAGATTCTGATTGAAGTATGGCAATCTCAATATACTATGGCTTTATAAGTAGAAATTAAAATAGTGTAGGTATTTATTCCATGTCTGTGTGCCTAGAGCTGTAATATATGTAATATATATTCAACATCCATATCTGATATTTATAAAACTTTCATGATGTTTGTCTTTGTATAATTTTGGTCAGGTTTGCAACTTGATAAACATTGTAATAAACTAGGTCACTATGTCAAATAAAAACCCTTACTAGGCCACTGTTTTGACCTAATGTTTGAAACTGGTCGCAAACATTGCTTTTGTTTGCAAAATTGGGTCACATTCATGGTTGAAAAAACTAGGTCATGCCATGATTTTAAATAACAATTAATACTTATTATGTGACTGTTTAATGGAGCCATGGATTGAATTAAAAGCTGTCCAGTGCCCACAATATCAACACAACCAAAGTAGTAGTACAGACACACAGTTATTTTTGTCTATTCTTCATACTGTAAAATCATTAATATTCATGGGGGATTAAATTTTGTCCACCTTCTACCACGAAATAAAATCCCATCGAACACTATGTTAACCCTCATATTTATTACCAGAAATGCAAAATCCACGAATTAAAGTCCCATTGAAATGGTCCTTTTTACCAAAACCACAAATTTTGTCCCATGGAAATTAAATGATTTCATAATATATATGTATTTATATATATATATATTTATTCTTAACTTACTATTTGTCAGTGTAAAGTGTGAGTGGATATTTATTACAATCTATAATGAATGTGTTTATGACAGGAATTACGTCATATATTTGTATTATCCAACTAAATATCACATGCTGTCATTATGAGTGGTAAGCTATGTCGGACATGACATTGTAGTTTATCATTGTTTCATGCTTGGTACACTTCCTACAACTTGTTGATTCTCTTCATGAACACTTCATGGAATTAACTATTTTAAATGGCCAATTGAGATTTTATAATACTGGCTGCTTAAGATTAAATAATCAGCAAGGACATTTGACACTCATAAAAGTGCTTTTTTTATACGGTATAACCTCTATTGAGCAACACCTATCAAAAACAGTGAATATTAATTGTTTTGTTGAGGTTGTTGCCTAAAAGAGGTAAACTTTAGTGTGAGTATCAGCTTAGGGGAATTTCAAAGGTGTTGGTATAGAGAAGCTGTTGGCTCGGTATAGAGAAGCTGTTGGCTCGGTATAGAGAAGCTGTTGGCTCGGTATAGAGAAGCTGTTGGCTGGGTATAGAGAAGCTGTTGGCACGGTATAGAGAAGCTGTTGGCTCGGTATAGAGAAGCTGTTGGCTCGGTATAGAGAAGCTGTTGGCTCGGTATAGAGAAGCTGTTGGCTGGGTATAGAGAAGCTGTTGGCTGGGTATAGAGAAGCTGTTGGCTCGGTATAGAGAAGCTGTTGGCTGGGTATAGAGAAGCTGTTGGCTCGGTATAGAGAAGCTGTTGGCTCGGTATAGAGAAGCTGTTGGCTCGGTATAGAGAAGCTGTTGGCTCGGTATAGAGAAGCTGTTGGCTCGGTATAGAGAAGCTGTTGGCTCGGTATAGAGAAGCTGTTGGCTCGGTATAGAGAAGCTGTTGGCTGGGTATAGAGAAGCTGTTGGCTTGGTATAGAGAAGCTGTTGGCTCGGTATAGAGAAGCTGTTGGCTGGGTATAGAGAAGCTGTTGGCTGGGTAAAGAGAAGCTGTTGGCTGGGTATAGAGAAGCTGTTGGCTGGGTATAGAGAAGCTGTTGGCTGGGTATAGAGAAGCTGTTGGCTGGGTATAGAGAAGCTGTTGGCTGGGTATAGAGAAGCTGTTGGCTGGGTATAGAGAAGCTGTTGGCTGGGTATAGAGAAGCTGTTGGCTCGGTATAGAGAAGCTGTTGGCTCGGTATAGAGAAGCTGTTGGCTCGGTATAGAGAAGCTGTTGGCTCGGTATAGAGAAGCTGTTGGCTCTATATTGTAGAGAGCTGCTCTGGTGACGCTCTACTGTATTAATTAAATAATTGGTATATGTTTGTGAGTATTAACAAACTGTAGAAACTCTCAATATTGGGAAACCGTTTCCTATTTGGCATTTGAAGATATTTTAAATATTTATTCTTTGAATTTTAAACTTTTATGAACATTGTGTTTGATCTGGTTTGAGCTGATGTGAAGTTGTTCACTTAATTAACTTTGATCATGGCTGAGTGAGGACTGTTGATTGGATCATGTAATGTTGGTATACAACTTGTATCTTCACATTATGCCAGTTGTTAATCAATACCCTTTAAATGAATTTTAACGGTGAATTATAATCACATGGTCCAATGGATTAATCTGAAAACCTTTGCCAAGCAGCCTTTTGCCAAGCAGCCTTTGACAAACAACCTGGAGGAGTGATCTCTGCTCTGGTGTAATGTCAATTGTCACCTTACTCGAGTGAATTTATTGCAGGTTTCAGTAACTGATCTTATAGTTAAATACCTTTTGCTGTAGTTCCCTGGAGTATCCTAGTGTAACAGTGTTACTGTTCATGTAATAAATATTGCTAATTTTAATTAATATATAATGACAATAACTGATGTTGGTTAAAACATTTCTCTCAAAGTTCCCTTGTGTGTAATTGTGTAAGAGAGTTACTGTTTATTTAACTGTGCTACTATTATTGCTAATTGTAATTAATATTTAATGACAATATATTCTTGTTGCTCACTGTGTGATTGCTTCTTTTACAAATACATTATTAAAGCATAACAATATTAATACAATGTTTTATCAATAATTAATTAATGACAAACACAGATTGTGAACTATTTGTTCTTGTTTATGTTTTCTTGGTTTATGACATTAATGAATATAATGTAAAATTCTCTTTACTTTGTTTTTATTTGAGTTTCTATAATTTTGTTACTTCTTTAAGGCAGTTTGCTAGGAAATTTACTGGGCATATGTTCTCTGAAGAGCACAATTGCTGATTGATTTAATGGTTTGTTGGAAATGAGTGTAATCATACTTTCATGATCGACTGCTGTAATCATTGAAGAGGAAAAACATTACTAAATCACTGCTTTTATTTGGGGACCATTTTTCATAGAGCTGTAAAATAGAATGGATTCAAATACTTGGAGAGAAGGTTTGCATAATTCCCAGTGCTTGTGATTATAATGTGCACAAATACTGGTAGGAAATCAAATCTTACAGACCTGAATAATGGATTGTGATCTTGATTTCCATCTTCCATGAAATTGATTTTTATTTTCAAAGCCTTCTGGAATGTAATGCAGGCTGTTATATTTTCTCTGATGATATTTTCTCTGCTGGTATTCCTAAATATTGTGATACTATCCAAAACCAATTGGGGGAGGGGGTTATATAAGAGTGAACTTGTCAATTAGTCTCAGGTCTGTCTATTGGTCTGCGGGCTGATCCAGTGTATTGGTTTCAGGTTGATATTTTGATGAAACTTGATATATATATATATATGTATTTTGTGTGAATACACCACTCAAGTTTCAAATCGGGGATTGTGGGGGTCAAGGTCGCTGTTATAGAAAAATAAAAAATATGTTTCCAGAGGACAACTTTAGTTTTGAATAAGATATTGTGATGGAACTTGCATGTGTGAATATGCCACTCGAGTTTGAAAGTGGGACTGGAGGGGCCAAGGTCACTGTTTCTAAATTAGAAGTGTTTTCCCAATAGCTTCAGCAAGGAATGAGAATGTTTTTAATTTTGTTGAAATTGACTTACTAGATTATTCTGGTATTTAGACAAATTAGAAAGATTTAAATAACACATCATGTTATCTCATGGGGATGGTGACATATTCCATAGACTTATATCACAAGTACTCTTAACTAAACAAATTACATGGAAATTGAATGTGAATATACCAAATCATTTGTAAAAGATAAATATATCTTGTACATATGCTTGTTTTATGTTATAATTACTTCAGTGTGTATTTCTACTATATTTCAGGAAAGAACTAATTGTGAGAATCTTTGATGATGAAGAATATGAGAAGAATGAAGATTTCTTTGTGGAACTTGGTGAACCATCTCTAACTAGGAGAGGATCAGGTACAAGATGATTTGAATTATTCTTAATCTATCTCTGTGTATATATAATATACTCTACTTGTATTAACATCAATCTAGGTGTCAGTAATCTTAAATAAAATCCACGGTAAGAATATTATAGCATATAAACTGATGTTTAGTTTGCATGCAAAGCAGCTTGCAAAGTCACTAAAGAAAACTTATATTTATCAGAGCCCTTAACAGCTCTGAAAATCTAGTGGAGACATTGGTTGATATATTTATACTGTGATTGAAGTTACCTTAAAATAAGTTGGGTGAGTACATTTTGTGCTGTTCAGGGAGATCACATATTGAGACCTAGTACAACATTAATGTAGCATGTATATGAGAGATATGGGAGGCAACGAATGCAGGTAAGTCAGAGTAGCAAAAAAGTCTGGCCTTAACTGCCCCCTACTGCCAAAAGGATTTCATACATGCCATATTTTCCTCTAGAAGACTGATTTCTCCCATAAATTCAGTGCTCTCCCAGTCTGAGAATATCCTGTAAATAAATGATTTAACACAAAAAAATAACAGGCCTCGACAAATTTTTCAAAAGCCACTCGTCCTGCCGGATGAACAGTGCCAAAAAACCACTCGTCCAGCAGCAAAATCAACTCGCCCGTATTTTTCAGTCTAAGAAAAATCTGCAAATCTGTTTTTTAACGATGTGATTCTCGTCTCAAACTGTCAATAAAATTGTGAAAATATAAAATTTTATGTGTTCCGCATTTCTGAAGCAGACAACTTTTGATCAGCTTGATTGGTAAATACACTGTGTCTACTGTATACGAACTTTATACTTCACATGATGACCACTATGCTGGCATCGAATTTTGTCCTTAATTACGCTAACCGATGGAAGGAGTTTGTTTGTTAGTCCATACATTCATACGTAATATTAATTTTGCGCACTGTGACGAACCGAAAACGTCGCTTTAACGCTAACAATTAAGTTTCGATCGATTAAACTAAGAACAGTGTCATTCATTAATCGAGCATAACCGGGGAATTCCCGTGACGTCACAGCGCACTCTCATGTTTTGATTCTTCCAACTTTCGTTTTTGACTGACAGATGATCTGGCGTTTGTATCGAATACGAGATGTTTTTTTTAATCGAATTATGTTGTTTAATGCGCGATTAATTATTGAAACTTGATTGTTTTCTGCCAGAAATTGCACTCGTCCTGCAGGATGAGCGTTGCTGGATGTTGACTCGTCCGATGTGAATTTCTACTTGTAATTACGAGCGGACGAGTAGTTTTGTCGAGCCCTGAATAACATAAGAAGAAGATTTCAGAAAAGACTCAAACGCAGTAACATTTGGTATAAGAGTGTCATCAATAAGCTGTTGTGTATAGAATCATTATCCAATGTTTATAGCTTTTAACACAACATAAACATCACAAATTATCCACCTTTTATCCTCTAATTAGCGCCTTTATATTGTCTCCAGTCATTCACTGGTTGTCTCAAGTCATTCAATAGTTGTCTTAAGTCATTCACTAGTTGCTGCCAGACAATTGAGATTTGAAAATTTAAAACACAAATACAATCTTGGAGATGAAATGGCAAGAAAATGTGCAGCAGCACTTGAACTTTTTTCATTGTTCTAACAATAGAGGCAAAATATTAATATCTGAGGCAAATATCCCTTATTGACCATTTGAATATACCGGTATGGCAAGTAGGTGGGAACTGTGAGAAATTCATTAGTGATTGGTTTGACAATCTGCTTCCTTTGATAACTCGCTATGAGTACTACTGTCAGTTGCTGTATGTGACTCTGGTACACCGTTGAATATGTGTAATGCATTGGCATACTTCAAAGTCCAGTCCCTAAGCCTGGAATTCATAACTTGATCGATGTTTAAACAATAAAGGGAGCTTATTAACTTCTTGATCAGTATGGGGGTAATGTTTCTGCATGTTTGCACTTTGTTTTATTCGTAACCACACTGCTGAAACTGAGTAGTTTTAACTTGAGTCCATATAAATATCAAGGTTGGAAACTTTGTAGTCAGCACACTGTTCTAGTCCAGAAGTAGTACAAATACAATATTTAAAGAGGTAAGCTATCTATGTAACACATTGATTATTTCTCTGTGATATTTCTTCTGTATTTTCCTATATCAGTTGAAATCATTTGTTGACATCATTTTGTCTTTGTCTATCAGCCTGTAATGTTTTCCTTCCTCTTCTAATGCTCCTTATCAGCAATATGTGACCCTTTGAAGTGACAATATCGCTTGACACCATGGGCAAGAGATATGTGTTCACATCATTTTTATGAGTTTATAAGTTTTCCTATTGATTACTTATGATTTGAGTAATGTTTGTGTAATGTTGAGTGTATGTATGGGTACTCGATTGATGTGGCATATATGTTACAGCAGAGGATGGAGAGAGCAATGATAGTAAGTATTCTAGATGTTAATGGTTGTTGCATTGTCTTGTGCTTCAAATTGTCTACAGTGTATAGGTAGAGGTAGTTACCAGGCAGACATACCAATGGACATTTTCCCCTATACCAAAGCTTTTTACGGAATTTATTATTATTTGTGTTTTAACTACAGTTTTTGGTTATGTTACTTAAGTAGTTGCAGATTTTTATTATGAATTTTGTTAAATATTGTCCTAACATATTCTTGATATTAAATCAACTATTAATTACATTTATCCGCATGATTTCTTTTGTAAAAATAAACCATAAAGGTATTTGTGGATACTTATTGAGTTTGCAACTTGTAGTACTATTGCATTATATTTATTTCAAGGTTTCCAAATACAGTCCTTGGATTGCTTAGGTATTTTAGATTCAACCTATTTCCATCATTTTCCCTTGACTTGAATATTGAGTTGTTTTGCCTTTTTGTATGTGATAATATTATGTGTTCTTTGTATTGTATGTTTTTCACATGACATGTTCATTGCCAGTATTACAAACAGTGGCACATGTAGCCTTGTCATCACTGGTAGTCACACATAATGTAACATTGATGTGCTTGCTCTTGGCAAATACATGTCATTTAGCAAGAACAAGTTAATATAATCTGTCATGGATGCTTACCATCTTGACATCAAGTGTCATTAATCTGCTTGCAGATTCCCACACCAACACCATGATTGTATCACCTCTGCATGTGTCATTTCCTCTACATTTTCTCTCATTTTCACTATTGTGTCTTATATTGTGTCTGTGTTTCTTATCTTTGCTTTAATGATGTATTGTAGTGACAGTCAATTTTATATATAGCTAATTTTATGTGTATGTTTACTTCAGACTGTAATCATCTGTTTTTTTATGTTTTAAGCTAACCTTTCATCAAGTGATAGATTGACCTTTTGTGATCACTCTCCACCCGTCCGTCCGTCCACAATGTCATGTGTAATCACTAGACGTCACAATATTGTCCTTATCTTTATGAAACTTGGTTACAACAAATCTTTCTCAAGTTTGATATTGAGTCATCTGGTGTCAAACTAGGTCACAAGGTTTATAAATCACAGAAAACCTTGTTTTGTCACTAAAGGTCACAAGGTTGGCCTAATCTTTATGAAACTTTGTCCCAATGATCTTCTCCATAAAATTACAATTGAGTTCGATATTTGGTCATCTAGGTAAAACAGTCATGAACTTAAAGTCAAATTTCGATATGGTTCATCTGATGTCAATAACAAGGCTACTGGTTAAGACAATATGAAAACTGTACATGCAATAGAGCATTTACTTGAACCTTCGAAAGCAGTCAGAACTTGTATGAGTATACATAGCAGGTGAGCAACCTAGGGCCCTTGGAGCCCTCTTGTCTGTTTTTAGCTCACCTGTCACAAAGTGACAAGGTGAGCTTTTGTGATCGCTCTTCGTCCGTCGTCCGTCCGTTCACAATTGCTTGTGAACACACTAGAGGTCACAAATTTAGCCTAATCTTTATGAAACTTGATCACACTGATCATCACTATAAAATTTTGGTCAAGTTCGGTATAGGGTCATCCGGAGTAAAAATTAGGTCACGAGGCCAAATCATTGAAAAAGCTTGTGAACACACTAGAGGTCACAATTTTGACCTTATCTTTATGAAAATTGATCACAATGATCATCATTATAAAATTTAGGTCAAGTTTGATATTGGGTCATCTGGGGTCAAAAACTAGGTCACGAGGCCAAATCATTGAAAAATCTTGTGAACACACTAGAGGTCACAATTTTGACTCTATCTTTATGAAACTTGGTCACAATGTTTATCTCTATAAAATCTAGGTCAAGTTAGATACTGTGTCATTTGGGCCAAAATCTAGGTCACTAGGCCAAACAGGTGAGCGACCCAGGGCCCTTTGGACCCTCTTGTTATACAATGATGTTTATGTTTTGTATATGAACTATGAAATTTGTTGAGCAGTACCTCATACTTATAGCTCAGATGTTACAGTGATATATACCATATATTTGGTCATAAGATACCTATTGCAACATTATACCATTCCATTTATGCTTCAGCCATTTGTTTGGTTACATGTACCTGTTGATTACTATATATTTCCAAATATTGACCTTATTCAAATGGAGGTGACAATCACCAATTTTATCTGAATAACAGATATGGAGATGATGTACAGATTGTGGCAAACACGTCTTTTTTGGACTTAAGGTGCCATGGCAGTTCCAGCTTGGACAGAGGGTGTGGTGTGTTGTAGTCACTGTATTACGATTTATGTTTGAATCTGTTATTGGGAGTTCTCTAAATGTAATGACACAGTTTGCCCTGTAACAAAACTAGAACTAAGTCACTGTCATTATGGCCATAGTGTATTGAAAAAATCAGGTAATTTTTCTATTAGATAAGTACTTGCTGAGTTATGACATAATTTTTGAGTTCATAATCATTTCTAATTATCCTGGCCTACACATCTATCTCAGACTGTGTTTAACTCTTGTGTTTTACATTAGATACCTGCAAAGCAATCTAATTTTTCAGTCGTATAATCATGAGTATATTGATTTGATTATATTGTTTATCTCATAGAAAAGTGAGATCAAGTGATATTTTATTAAGTTAGAACATAGATCAGTAGTATGTTGTTCAGGAATGTTACTATGTGTTCTAGCTGCTATATGTCTAGAAGTGCTGCTGGTTATACCGTGGAAATCTCTCTCTATCTGTTAAGCTAACCATCTGAATTGAGGGAGTCCCTTTAACTAACTAATTTAGTAGTTCTGCCCTGGGGATATTCTTGTCATGCAATCGAGAGATTTTGTTGTGTGTGTATTACAGTGTTTTATTGAAGGTTAGTCTTCTCTTTCTCATCACATTGGTCTGCCAGTATGTGTACATTAAAGTGTTCCGTACTGTAGGTTAAGTATTGATGGTTAGAGTTATTGACCTATAGTTCCATTATTGTGAATAATAATGTTATAACTATCATCATCAATCTTCATTCACATGCTATTGTACTTTCCCTGCTATATGCTACTGTACTTTCCCTGCTTTATTGATAGGTCAATGTTTACAGTGATGAGAAACGCAATCAGATTGTAGAGTTCATCATGCAATCATCACAATGTTTACTGGAAACTCTCTCCTACACATTCTTCTGACTGGTCGAACATGAAATGCCTCTGCTTCGATGCAGAAAACCATGTGATGCAGTTAGTCTTTCCAGCCCTAGTCCGGATGCTGGTCAGTGTATGCTACAAATACAGTCATACTACATATAGGGCTTTATTCAAACTTTGTTCCATTGGAATATTGCCACTGAGACTTTGAAGCAATGCATATATACCAGTATTATGGTAGGACATGATTCTACCCATAAACTTAAAGTATTGCATATTCCTATATTCCTACATAAACAGAATATTTTGGATATTGAACCAAACCCAGCTTGTCATCTAGACGGGTGTGTGATGTGATTGTAGGATCACTAATGAAGGCTTTCCTGGAATTGATGTGCTTAAAGTTAATGCAATTTTGTTTGGTAGGATGATTATCTCAGTTTGAGTGAGTATTTAATTTCATCAGGTCAAATGTTATATCATCAAATATTTATCTGTCTAGGGTTATATGAAAGTGTGATATCTGACATCATTCCAGTTTATCGGTAGGTAATTTTTTGGAATTCTGAGTGATAGCAACTGACATGATTACTTGCAATGTCTAGACAATACCCAACTACCTTTGATTTAAGACTTTTTCAAGAAAAATGGTGACCTTGATTTAGAATATTTTTATATAGGTCAATATAGAATTTATGTTGATGGTAGCTGTCATATATTCATTTATTGCTAATCATGAAGTTATGAGTGGGAATGTTAATTGAATATGACAGAAGTACTGAGTTTACATTCCTGCCTACAAATTACATACTACTTTGTTGCCAAAGTGGAAAGATGGGTACCTGACAATAGGCATGTATTCTGTACCAATTGGGAGGAGATATAGCAAACCTTTGCCAACTACTTAGGTGTTGTTTGAGAACTTAACCATAGAAAATTCAGGAGGAACTTTTGAATTAAAATTTTGTTTGGAACATTAAATGTCTTACCTAGGCTATTGATATTTCATCTTTGTAGTTTATACCATTAGTCCTTGCTGGATTGTCAACATTTCATCTTGGTAGTTTATACCATTAGTCCTTGCTGGATTGTCAATATTTCCTCTTGGTAGTTTATACCATAAGTCCTTGCTGGATTGTCAATATTTCATCTTTGTAGTTTATACCATTAGTCCTTGCTGGATTGTCAATATTTCATCTTGGTAGTTTATACCATTAGTCCTTGCTGGATTGTCAACATTTCATCTTGGTAGTTTATACCATTAGTCCTTGCTGGATTGTCAATATTTCATCTTGGTAGTTTATACCATTAGTCCTTGCTGGATTGTCAACATTTCGTCTTGGTAGTTTATACCATTAGTCCTTGCTGGATTGTCAACATTTCGTTTTGGTAGTTTATACCATTAGTCCTTGCTGGATTGTCAATATTTTGTCTTGGTAGTTTATACCATTAGTCCTTGCTGGATTGTCAATATTTCATCTTGGTAGCTTATACCATTAGTCCTTGCTGGATTGTCAATATTTTGTCTTGGTAGTTTATACCATTAGTCCTTGCTGGATTGTCAATATTTCATCTTGGTAGCTTATACCATTAGTCCTTGCTGGATTGTCAATATTTCATCTTGGTAGTTTATACCATTAGTCCTTGCTGGGTCTGTCAACATTTCATCTTGGTAGTTTATACCATTAGTCTTTGCTAGATTGTCAATATTTCATCTTGATAGCTTATAAACTCAGGGACAAAAGGAACACAAAACTATTTCGGGGGTCATAATTTTCTAAATAGATGCGATATATCGTTTTCGTTTATGTAAATGAAAAATGGGTTACAACCTTGATTTCTCAGCACTTTTCTATACAATTAAATGTGTTTTAACCGGGTTTTACCAGTTTATTGTAAAACAAAGTTTTCGCACGTGGAGCACGTGCAAAATCGCAAAGAGGAAAATTTGTATTGCCAATGGACAGGTTATCCATAACACTTATGAAAACTCATCAAACAAAAATATATAAAAGACGGTTACACATGTCATGTTTGCCTGAACACACGTGGTCTGAAGCAGTCGGACTGCTTCAAATGGGTTCGAGTCCTTCTGATGTTGTCGGGCAATTTCATTACCACCATTCAATCATTACAAGGCTACATGAACGGTTTAGGACCGCAAACACACAGGGGGGGTTAACAATAACCACTCGGCGACAGGACAGGACCATACGCATGCTACATAGCAAGAACCGCTTCCGACCAACACGAATTACTACTAGAATACATAGAAGCCCATGGGTAGGCAAAAAGACAACCTATTTGGAAAATCAAGTTCCTTTTTTAAAATATTGCACATTCATTTTGATTCATGTTTTTTTCATTTTACATTAAAGACAATATCGATACACTTCAAAGTCATTAATATTTAGCCAATAAACATCACATCTCTTCATTAGTTTCCAGCAGTATCAAAATACTGACTAAATTCATCTATCATTAACATATGTCCATGTTTCCTAGTTTATTTTTCCAACTACCAAAATCATTAACATGCACGTACAGTTTAGTAGTTCGCAATTGGTAAGTAATAAACAATCAATTTATATTAACAATAATTTGAAACTACATCTCAGTTTTCTTGGCTTTACAGCACGCGGGAGGCCTTATTTATTCGTGAGTGAAACATTATCCCACATCTATACATCACAAATATTATATCATGGATGAAGCGTGGATGCTGAAAATGCATTCCTGTTCGTGGTGATTACACCAGATAATGAATGTGACAAATATGTGACTTTTGCAATGTTGGACTGTAAGATTAAAACCTATGTACAAATATTATTCAATTACAGAAATGAATGAAATTTTGAAGTATGCCTCCCTAATATTTCACGAATGATTATGTAAAGTTTTATTGAATTTGAAAAAAATAATAACTTCGAAAAATAACGTTATGTATGTTTTGCGTTTCTTTTGTCGGGTCTGTCAACATTTCATCTTCGTTGTTAAGTTTATACCACTTGTTCAGTTGATTTATTTCTGTTGTGCCACCTCCACTATCCCTTTCTCTACAAGCTCAAGTTCAAAGTTTCCAAATCTTCAGGATTTTGTGTGATTTATCTAATTACACTGAAAAGCTTTTTGCTGATGACTATTACAGTTGCTGCTGGAAAATAAATTACCTATTGGGTTTGGATTTCAATACAAACAGTTAGTGGATTACATATCCCCTATGGATATAATATGTTCTGGTTATGGTAACATGGTTTAATGGTACATGTGTATGTTTTTCATTCATAATTATCTAGGTTGTACGATACTGTACCAGTAGCTTTTTGCTTGTACTTGGTACATTAATTATTCAATCAGCTTTCATTAATGAGTTTGTCAACCTATATCCAGCCTTGGTGTTGAACAAGAGAGATCAGTGACATAAAGACATCATTTCTAGATTAGTTTTTTCCTTCCAGTCAGATACCAGACCTACTATATAGAGATTGTTATTATGTTATGTCATGCTTTGTTGTAGGCTGCATTCTCTCCTTTCATTGACAGGTTCCAATTCTACCAAATAGTTAGTGCATTAGTGCATAAAAGCTATTCAATGGTTTTATTTCATTGCTTTCAGGACAGAATACAATTATGTTTATACAGTATAACCTGGTATATTTGGCATTCTGTCTGACCGCTTGAGAATGTGGGGTAAACGAGTAGAGTTGGTGGGGTCATGGTCACTGTTACTGAAAACAGAAAAAAAATCCTGCTCAATAGCTTCAGTTGGCAATGAGGTATCATGACAAAGCTTGCCATGTAGGTATGCACCTTTAGTGAATAGGCCGCTTTTGATTGAAAGTGGAACAGGTGGGGTCAAGGTCACTGTTTCTGAAAATAGAAAACATTCAAACCAACATCAATCAGCATTGATACTTCTTGTTGAAACTTTCTGTGTGTGATAGCTTGTGTGAAAAAACCCTGCTTGTGATTGGGCAGGGTGAGTGAAGGTCACTGTTTCTGAAAATAAAGAATTTATCCATTTCTACCAAAGTATGCTTGGCTGACAAGAAAATCTGGGCATGTTGAATTTCTACATCTTGTTCATTATCTTCTAATGTAGTTCAGTTGTTTAACTGTTGATTAAAGTTTTTGGATTAAAGTTTAATTACGAGGCTGTTCAGTGACAACACTTGCTGTTGGTTTATTTTGCTTAATGTTGCTCCTATCCGTAAACACTGTCACAAAATGTGAATTGACTGTATACAGAGCCTGGCCAGCTGACAGCAGATCAATGGTATTAGAAGAAATTCACAGAAATGTATCCTATTACCCGAACAATTGTTGAGCGATTGTCGAACTCTGTGAGCGATTGTCAAGATTGTGCTTTCTCCTTGATCTTTGGTCTGTCACAAACATTTCCACATTGGTAACAATCAATTGTTCACCTTATTAAAGCAAGGATTGCTGCGTGGATATGTCAGGAGAAGCTGGACAAACTATGTTATTAGTTGTTTACTAAGCTGGTTTCCCTTAGTGTATGTGATCATTTAGGTTAACTTGATAGTATACCTATCCATGCATTAGAATCAGTTTCGGGCAAAACTGTGACCTTGTGTTGAAACATTTTGTTTTAAAAGTACTCATTCTCAGTTTGAGTGTCAAAGATGTCTTGTTTAAATTAGTCAAAGAAATAAAAAAAATCAAGGTTGTTTTTAACTTTTTGTTTCTATAGATTAATACTTGCATTCTGAGCCAAAACTGAAAATGTGCACACTGATTGAGGCAACTGTTCTTAAACATGTTGCTGGGTTAAGCTACAATCTGTTTCACAACCTTTAGTGATGACATTGTTGTTCATTGAACATAGAGCTTGTCTGACTAATGATCTGCCAGTCTCCGGCCCTCCCCCCACCTGTTGCTGTCTAATTTTAGGTGTGTGAATTTAACTTGAACTTTAAGCATAAATGAAGTATATTTGTTTTGCATTAACATAATTTGGTTTCCATTTGGTTCTATTGTTATTCCATTTTATCACGTAAATATTGATACAATACAAGCAATGAACTCTATAGTTAGAAGTGGATTGTTTTCAAGCTGAGACTGATTGTTTGACATTGAATATTCATTGGATTGGTCATTGTGATAAAACTGGTATCATGGTTGGTAAAATAACAGTACATTTGCTATTCAGTGAATTTCTTCAGAAAAAAACCAGTCATATTCAATTGTATGCCAATAATAATAATAATTCCTCTGAAATCCTATCAAAATACCATTGTAATTCTGGTAAAACTCCCACAGGAATAATTGACTAGTGGTATGTCATTATGTATTGTAATTTAGAGTTAATAAGGACAGTAATTTCTGTCAATATATAGGACAATCAAACATAACATTAAGTTAATCAATTCATGTTTTTTGTCTGTCCCTCTATAATATTTTCCATGTTTTTAGCCAAATGTAATAAAAGGGAGGTAATTATCTCAAACATTTAAAATTTATGGTACCTTAGAAAAGAGTGATGTTCTTGGTCTGCTGTCCCCCATTCTAAATATTGTGGGTTATCTTGTAAAATCTAGTGCAATCCCATGATATTTTCACTGGTGTAATTATGTTCTGTGGGTCAACTAGGGCCTTATTCTCAAACGCTGTAAGTCTAAAACTCAAGACGTAGACTTTATATTGCCAAATGTTCTATTTATTCTCATGTTGTTATAAATGAACCAATTTTTATATAAATGGATGTACATGTTCAGTTGGTATCAACACATGATCAGATAAAATTTCATATGGTTAAATCTAATTGCAAAGAAATGGTTGTGATTACAAATTTTGTATTTTTTTTAAATCTTAAGTCTGAGTTTGAGTCTTACAATGAATAAGGTCCATGGAATCCTTGAAACAGTAAAAAGCATATACTACAGAAAAGTTTTATTGATAATTTTTATTTAGGGGACATTTATGTTAATCTACAGATGGTACTGATCAACTTTAGGCTGAGAAAAAATGCAATTATATTGGTGGTAATAAGGCGTTTGTTGTCTGAAATCGTCATATAATCAGTACTAGCACATAAGTAGTATTATTATTAAACCTGATTAATGCTTTCATATACCATTATGTAGACAGCTTAGGTTGATGATTTATATTGCCAACAAGTAAATTAACACCAGATGGTGTCATACCTGTGCTGTATATGATAGTATAGCATCTTACCTTAAACTTTTTTCTACTCAATACCTTAATGTATTATTTCTAGTACCAACATATCTAGTGATGCTATACATTAACACTGTGGTGAGAACTTGGTTTTATTGTCCCCAAAGGAGAAGCAAATATCAGTGTGTAAGTCCATGTAATAGTTTTTGTGTCTGTATATGGCCACAATGGTGTGCATGTTGTATCTCAGCATTCAGCCTCTGGAAAACAATCAAACTGGAGGACAAACTTAATGACAAGAGAAGATATACATACATAATTCTGGCATGTTCCAGTGTGCATGATACATTAGGGAGCATCAAAACGGATACTTGTTGACCAACATCCAGTATACTACATCACATAGTGAACCAGGTTCCAGTGTGCATGATACATTAGGGAGCATCTATACGGATACTTGTTGACCAACATCCAGTATACTACATCACATAGTGAACCAGGTTCCAGTGTGCATGATACATTAGGGAGCATCTATACGGATACTTGTTGACCAACATCCAGTATACTACATCACATAGTGAACCAGGTTCCAGTGTGCATGATACATTAGGGAGCATCTATACGGATACTTGTTGACCAACATCCAGTATACTGTATATAGGGGGTATCTATATAGATACAATGGTTTACAACCACCTTCCTGTATACTGCACCACATTATTTACCAGGTTAGTCAATGGTAATAACGTGTAACATCTGTAGGTAGATGTTGGTGCGAGGATGTCACATGTACCTCAACAAGTATTTTCCCCTATAGTTGCAGAAATATGGAATGTGACACCTTGGTGTTTCTGGTTTTATTGTAAGCAGGCTTCAGTAGAGTTCAGATTTTGTTGTCAAACCTGTTCTTCTGTACTGACTCCTCAGTTGACACATTCTCACTGGATGAACTCAGTAATTATTCTGTTACTTTAATGCACTGATAGTCTTCTCAGGTGTTTTTGTGCATTGATTAATTGTATTTCTTAATCTGATCAAATTAAAGTATTGGTTGTACTAAATGTTGATTTTCTGAATGGACAAGCTTTGTTAAAATCAAATTGATGCAGACATTCCTTCATGAATCATATATGTCTGCTAATGGAAAATGTGAATTAAGTCTTATACTAAATGTAGTTTATTTCCCTATTGCTAGTTGTTTTCAGAGTAATTTGAGGAAAATCTTTATTTCTCTTCTGATGTTGTCTCATAATATATTTCTGAGGCTTTTTGTGCGTCTGGCTTGACTGGAAGATTTCAGTTGTGAAATTTTCATTATTTGCATATATAACATTTATGTCTAATTTTATTGTGGAGTGGGACTTGGCTTAATTCCAGTATTATTTGTATTTTCTTGAGAATATTTCACCCTGGGGTCCTCTAAGCCCAGAATCACAACAAAAACATCATGCGCCTTATTTTAGGCATTGGTGAATATTCGGCACCGAGCAATAAATAATTTCATATCATTCATTGCTTTGCTTTTGTGTAGAAGTCTACTAGGCTGAAGCTATTTCAGTTATATTGTTATTCCTATACATTTGAACTCATATGTTATATTGTATTGCTGATAAATGAGTTTCCATATTGCTATATACATTGTAGTTATTGTGATATGGTTGCCAACATTTAGAATGGTGAGGTTATTGCTTGCATCAGCTTGTAGACCAGCAATACTATGTATTTAATCATAACTGTACTGTTGTGGAGCCAGAAGATACTTGGTCAACAAATCTATCACTTCACATTGGTGGAGGTGTCTTATAATCAGCAAGTTGATTACCTGCCCAGATGATGCAGTCAGTAAGAGTGGTTTATGGCTGCCCAGATGAGTATTAGGGTTTGCCTCCAGGCAGATTGATTAGATTTAGTTGACTCAGCTAGGTCATGCTGTTCTCCACATGTGAAGATGTGTGTATTTTTCAGAAGATCATGTTAATATTTCAATATAGTTACACAGATTGATATAAATGGTCATCACAGTTCCTAGAAAGTTTTCTCACAGGTTCTTGTAATGCAATGAAGTCATCCATCTTCATTTGTTAGTATCTCTACCAGAAAGCATTAGTGTATTACAAGGTGTTTACCTTTTAAGGAAATATGTTTGGTTTCCGTGTTAATAAGACTTTATTCAGTTATCTTATGATGGCTTCCTTTCGGCATTGAATTAAGCCCTGTAGTCCAATGCTACTGATAGTTTTCATTAGAAGTTTTCTGGGTTTTATCATATCTTGAAATCAAGTTCATGTATTGACTTAGCCTTAGAACGATCAGGTTTAGTATTGAATTTATGTTACACACTATCAATTTTAAGCATATTTCTGTTTGCATTATTATCTCATCAGACAAGATAGCATGATGTAAATAGTATTACCAGCATTACTGCAAGATTCCAGCCAATGACTGCATGCATGGCTATATGATGCCAATGTTGTAAAATAATGTGATCTAATCTTAATGTTTTCTATGTTTGTAACTTGGAATATAGGTACAAGGTAAAATGATGTGACCTGAAATAGCTCATTGAATCAGTTTATGTTCATCAATCTATACAAGGCAATGTGTTATTTCCCTTGAGACACTTTCATGTCTTACTCTTATAGTAGTCAGATTATTATTAATATCTAGTTAAAATAATAATTGAACTTGCTTAGTGCTACAAGCTTATCTTGTGTGTGTGAGGTTTCTTAGTACTGCAAGCTTATCTTATGTGTGTCAGGTTGCTTAGTACTGCAAGCTTCTCTTATGTGTGTGAGGTTGCGTAGTACTGTAAGCTTATCTTACGTGTGTGAGGTTGCTTAGTACTGCAAACTTCTCTTATGCGTGTGAGGTTGCGTAGTACTGCAAACTTATCTTATGTGTGTGAGGTTGCTTAGTACTGCAAACTTCTCTTATGCGTGTGAGGTTGCGTAGTACTGCAAACTTATCTTATGTGTGTGAGGTTGCTTAGTACTGCAAACTTATCTTATGTGTGTGAGGTTGCTTAGTACTCCAAACTTATCTAATGTGTGTGAGGTTGCTTAGTAATGTAAGCATATCTTATGTGTGTGAGGTTGCTTAGTACTGCAAACTTATCTTATGTGTGTGAGGTTGCGTAGTACTGCAAACTTATCTTATGTGTGTGAGGTTGCTTAGTACTCCAAACTTATCTAATGTGTGTGAGGTTGCTTAGTACTGCAAGCGTATCTTATGTGTGTGAGGTTGCTTAGTACTGCCAGCGTATCTTACGTGTGTGAGGTTGCTTAGTACTGCAAGCGTATCTTATGTGTGTGAGGTTGCTTAGTACTACAAACTTATCTTATATGAATTGTGTGAGGTGGCTTAGTACTGCAAACTTATCTAATGTGTGTGAGGTTGTTTAGTTCTACAAGCTTACCTTATGTGGGTAAGGTTGCTTTGTACTACAAACTTATCTTATGTGGGTAAGGTTGCTTAGTACTGCAAACTTATCTTATGTGTGTGAGGTTGTTTAGTTCTACAAGCTTACCTTATGTGGGTAAGGTTGCTTAGTACTACAAACTTATCTTATGTGGGTAAGGTTGCTTAGTACTACAAGCTTACCTTATGTGTGTGAGGTTGCTTAGTACTACAAGCTTACCTTATGTGTGTGAGGTTGCTTAGTACTACAAGCTTACCTTATGTGTGTGAGGTTGCTTAGTACTACAAGCTTACCTTATGTGTGTGAGGTTGCTTAGTACTACAAGCTTACCTTATGTGTGTGAGGTTGCTTAGTACTACAAGCTTACCTTATGTGTGTGAGGTTGCTTAGTACTACAAGCTTACCTTATGTGTGTGAGGTTGCTTAGTACTACAAGCTTACCTTATGTGTGTGAGGTTGCTTAGTACTACAAGCTTATTTTATGTGTGAGAGTTTGCTTAGTACTGCAAACTTATCTTATGTGTGTGAGGTTGCTAAGATGATCTTATGTGTGTATGACAAGGTTATATGTTGTAAAATGCTGGCAGATGGGTTTGAAGCAATTGTTACTTTGTTTTACTGTTTCACCTACTCTGCCTACATGCAGAATATTTCGTTCAGTATGTCAATGAGTTACGCCTGCACTAGAGAGGAAACACTATGAATGTCATACTTGAAAGATGAGGGTTAATGTTGCTTTATGTTATATACATTGTTGCAATGTTTTATTCAGCAATACATCTTGGAATGTCAAACGATCCTCCAGGTAGCTCTCTCTCCCTGTCGGAACAATCATTTACACATTACAACACATGCAATGTTTTATTTCATGGAGATATGTTTATTTTTGTTAAAAAGTATTAATTTCATTTATGTTGATGTTGAATTGGTGTGTCAGTATTGTGCAATTTGGTATCACTCATTTTCTTATACTAACAAATCAGGTAGCCTGACAGCAAGCAGCTTGCTTGACAAGTTTCTATTATCATGTGATTGATTTAAATGCCATGCTTCTGTGTTGTTTACAGAACCCAAGACTATGAGCCGCCCAGAATTATGTTTTTCTTTGTACAATTGTGAATTTCTTTATGTTCATCTCCATGTTTGTTTTCATGTGTATTTTAATTTTTTACACTTTGTTATTCTGTTCTTTTGTAATTTTTGTTCCATTTTTCGAACAGATGGTGAAGAAACTGAATATTTGCATCTTCGTAGGAAAACTGCAGATAAGTATACAAATTGCTGCGAAAATACTTAGCACAATATTTTTGCACATTGGCTGTTCTCTATTGCTATTGGTTGGCTTATAAATCTATCTATGTATGTAAAATATGACTGATTGGTTTCAGAGGGTAAAGTTTAAAGAAAGAACTCTTAGATGTATGTTTCAATGAATCCCCTTTGCAGACGTTGACTTTATGTAACCTTTGACAGTATATTGAGTGTGACTATGATGTGAACATGTTTTGACCTAAAGCAGTCGCCATGGATTAGTCACGTTGGTGACATCAACACACATCTGTATGAGGTGCTTGTCTTGTTTGCTCACACATAATGTCATATGGAATGATAAAACAACTATGACTATATATAAGAGCAGGTATGCTGTTTGCTCGACTATGGTCCAAATATTGTTGATCATCAAATGAAATGTTTGGACAAGACAATACCGAGACTTTCTTGTTGTTTTCCTTGTCACTCAACTCCCTTTAAACATGTCAACTGTGACCCCCCTTTCATTTTATATGTGTATTTCCCTAGGAACTTCTTCTGTGATAACATTGATGCAATGATATACATTACCAATTCAGTCAGATTTTACCTTACTTTCTCTCAACTCTCCATTTTGAAAATAGACATGAGGCAGTAGTGAAACAACCCAGATGTAGAAAATGTCAGAGTTAATGACATATCCCTGCATGCTATATGGATGGACCCTACTGTGAACATTTCTATCCCCAATATTTCATGTTTTATGTGCTTTTTTACAAAATATTGCAAATCCGGTTATTGTACATATCCCTTGCTCTCTGTGTTTTGTCTCAGAGTAAGGGTGTAGTGTTAATTATTGCTTGTGATGTGTGACCCTCCTGATACCATCAGTTCTTATGCTGTTCCAAGATGGATTGAATCTTAACTGCTATTTTACCAAGCACGATACATTTACAGGTATCACAACTGACACACTTTAATCAAATATTATGCATACAAGTTATCCATATAAATATATTATGATGCTAAATTTGTGATTTTTTCCACATCCAGTGCATGATTTTATCCTTGTACCCATTTTACCAAAGGTGGATGAGTTTTGTATTTTTATTGTGTGATTGTGTGTGTGTTTACATCATTTTTTTCATGCTTCATTTTCTTACTGACAATGTTTGCTACAGAAAGCCTGTGTGGCTGGCTCTATACGGTTATCGTTTGGTGAACGACCTTTTGACTAGCTCTATGCGGTGATCGTTTGGTGAACGACCTTGTGACTAGCTCTATACGGTTATCGTTTGGTGAACGACCTTGTGACTAGCTCTATATGGTTATCATTTGGTGAACAACCTTGTGACTAGCTCTATATGGTGATCGTTTGGTGAACGACCTTGTGACTAGCTCTATATGGTGATCGTTTGGTGAACAACCTTGTGACTAGCTCTATATGGTTATCGTTTGGTGAACGACCTTGCGACTAGCTCTATACGGTGATCGTTTGGTGAACGACCTTGCGACTAGCTCTATATGGTGATCGTTTGGTGAACAACCTTGTGACTAGCTCTATATGGTTATCGTTTGGTGAACGACCTTGCGACTAGCTCTATACGGTGATCGTTTGGTGAACGACCTTGCGACTAGCTCTATACGGTGAACGTTTGGTGAACGACCTTGTGACTAGCTCTATACGGTGATCGTTTGGTGAACGACCTTGCGACTAGCTCTATACGGTGAACGTTTGGTGAACGACCTTGTGACTAGCTCTATACGGTGATCGTTTGGTGAACGACCTTGTGACTAGCTCTATACGGTGATCGTTTGGTGAACAACCCTGTGACAAGCTCTATATGGTTATCGTTTGGTGAACGACCTTGTGTAATTTCTGTTTCTTGTCTGATTCCATTTAACATGTTTACTATGGAACAGTAATCTTATGTGATTTATCATGTCATATATACAACATTCTAAGTCCTCGATTAATGTTGTCATTGTTTCTCTGATCAATGTCCTGTACTTCTGTATAACGTATATAACATATAAGCTCCATTAAATGTTGCTTATTGATTGGGAAATAATAGAATGATAAGTTACACATAATGAGGGTCTATGAGCATCATAAGACAGACATCATTCGGTATAATATCATGCCATACTCCCACAACAATATCAACCAATGCTAAAATACTTGATAGTCTATGAAGATAGTAAGTCAACTACACTCCTCCACCAAAATCATTCTCCAGTATATTTGCATTCATTATGGTCTGTAATTATATAGTTTTGTTGATAATAACTTATTGATTCTAGAAGTGATTTCGCTAAGAGCTTCATGTATTTGACAAAGCTTAAGTAAACCTATTGTTTAACTTCCACCAAATTGGATTCTGATTCACTGCTCAGCACTTGGTCTCAAGACAGTCATAGTGATGGCTTAAATGAAAGGCTTTAAGAGGATGGTTAATAAGTAAATGGAAACATGATATTTCTGTACATACTTCAAGGACAATCAATATTCTCAAATGAAGGTATCACTTACTGTATGGCAGAATATATTTGCATAGATTTGCTTTCCACTATATTTGTTGTGATTCAACATCAATAGTGCTAAATCTAATCACTGATGGTTTGAGTAACAAAAAAGTTGAAAAGACAAGTTTTAGAGTGAGCTTTTGTGATCACTTCTTGTCCATCATTTCTCTTTCAGTCGACAATTTGCATGTTTCTCTAATGGTCAAAGTTGTTTCTGAACTTTTAGCCCTGTAAATTAATATTGCTGACACAGTCAAATAAAAGTTAATCACTGACCTCCCAAAGACATTTTTTTGAATGATTAGGACAATGCTTGAACAATTAATACTCTATCAAAGAATTTATATAATTTGCATTAAATATTTAATTACCCTCATATAACTTTTTTAATGTCCATATTTGACCATCCATCAATTTCAGGAGTTTTCTGGGCTACAAATTTGCTGCTTTATTCTGTATACAAATTAAGAAGTGCAACAAAAATCAAGAATTCATTCAAGAACATTATGTAGTTGTTGCCTATGGAGTTTGAAATTATATTTAACCAATACTTTATGTTTCTAATGTTGCAAGGGTGCATTTATAGCTGTAATAATTATTGGTAATTCTTGTTTAAAACAATTACTTCCATTTAAGTTAAGTGTTTCCACTGGATGTTTTTGTTATTAGGATGCTCAGAAATTGTATATGTCTATAACCAGCAGTGATGCTTTAAAGCAATCTGAATCACTGCCGGCTTTATCTGGAATTAAAGGTCCTAGAACACTGATCAATGGCCTTTATTTATGGCATTCAGATTCTGTATAAATATTTACTAACATGTAATGCTACTTGAATCTCAAAACCATTTTATTGCTATAAATAATTATTGCTTTGATTTTTATTGGCTGGTTTATATTTGAAATAATGTTTATTGCTTTGTATTGTGAATTAACTCTGCCTAATGCATGTTTTCTCAGGACTTCAATATTATATGAGTAATTCAATTGGAAATATGTCAATAATTTATGACTTTATATGCTTGATCCAAGTAAATAAATTAAGCTTAATGCTATTTTGAATATTGTTTTACTGTATATTAATTGAGCGACTTAAAGATATCTTGTTAGTATCCTATTTAACACACCTGCTCTTATAGCTTTAGTGTCCATAATTTGTAAGTTTACATTGTTGAGCCCCATAAAACTATTTTCATTAGTGTTTTCTATGGGATTTATACATTCATTTTATAATGATGACTGCACATCAATCCATTTCAATTTAAATTTTGTTGTCAGTATATACCAGGGCAAGACAATAACAATGCAGATGTGTTGTCAAGAAACATAAAACACAAATCCTGATTGAAAGTACTGTTTGCAAGAAATTTACTTATTCTCATTTATGCTTTATTAATTTTAATAGATAATATGGGTGCCAACATTTGTATTAATCGATCAAATAGTGACATTCTTATGAAATTCAAGGAATCTGTTTTTTCCTGCACATGTGTCCTATTTGATATTTCATTGAGATTTCTTAAATAGATTTCTGGTATGTGGCATCAAAATGTAAGTTTGGGTGGCATACATATCTGTAATATTTTCCACATTTTGTGATATTTCTGTTGCAAAATAAAGGATATTTTATTACTTGTATGTGTTATATTACAAAGATACCCAGCTATGAGTTATGTGTTTATAAGTAGTGATGCTTTTGATGAGTTTTAAAAGCCTATAGGAAATTCCCTCATAAATTTCTGTTTAAGCATAATAGTGCAGAATAAAGTATAATTTAGATATTGTGATATCACATGAGTCAGGTAGAGATAGCAAGGTGTCAGTCACTATCTCTTTCATAATACAATTATCTTCAAACTTAAATAAAAATTGGTGCCAAGCCAATATATTTTGCAAGCGGGATAACTATTGTATGCCACTACTTAATCTAGCAGCACATCATCGTATTTTCAAGTATTAGGAATAAACAATATAAGTCAAGTGTTAGTTGCAGTGAGCCATTATTATTTTCAAAACACATGTAAAGCACTTATTGCTCTGGATATAAGAATGAGGATCAAATGATTGTGCTGACTGCACATTGTTTCTTCAAACAGAAAGTTCAGCATTGCAGAATAATTGTTTGTTCTCTAAGCTTTTACTTTATTATTATAATTTATAAAATATCAATAACATTATCAGAAAACATGCTTCATATAACAATTTTCCTGACTTAGCCACCTGTTCCTAATTATTAGACTTGTGGTTGGTACGTCTGCAACATGTGAGAAACTGCACACATGAGAAATATGCACAGATTACTGTACTGAAATATTAATTACACTATGATTTATTATATGTGTGAATGAACAAACCTTCGATTTACCTTTGATGTATGAAGCCATTACAAATATTTACCATGCAATAATCACTAGTGTTTGTTGAGTATTTATATTTGGAACTGCAGGTGAGTTTATTCTTTAAAACTAGGTATTGGTGGTTTATTGGATATGGGGGGGGGGGGGGGTGTACGAAATGTTGGAATTTGAGTAATGACACAGCTGCCACCATGCTCTATTATTCTTGTGGTGCTTTCTATAAATACTGAGTCCTGCATATTTAAACTTCAAGACTTATTATATGTCTGTAAGAACAAGTTATATAATTAATGCCAACATGATATGCATTTATATAAAAACACTATATATAATGTTATAATGCTGTTCTTGTATTTGTCATAGACATGTGAATTATGAAAATAGTGTGTCAACTACCGGAGATACATCTCTTATAGTACAATGTCAATGACTTCTGAGACATATCTCAGGATGATACATATCTCAGGAGACTATGCACTTTCAAGTTTTGTTATGTGTCATTGAAATTTAATATGAATGTGGATAGAAACTTCATTATTGACTCTAATGATACTAGAGTTCTATACATAAAATTATTTATTTGAATTTGACAATACAAAAATGAGTAAAGCAGTGTATATGTGTTTATATTTATACATATTTCAATATAATGGGCAGTATGTATGTTATTATATTGTTGTTGTGTGACAACAGTCACAACATTATCCTACTGTTACATGTACGTGCCCATACCAGGATATATGTCTGCTACTTAATCTATACTAATTGTTTGTAGATTTGTATTACTATGTGGAGACCTGTGATGTTTTGTCTTCTATGTAACAGTATCCATGTTATATCTCCTTGTCCAATCACCTTTTCTTTCAAACCTTCTTTCTTTTACAACATTTGAATAAAGTACCTACCTTATACTCAATGATTACCTCCCCTGATGTTTGCAGCACTAAACACTAGCTGTGATGTGAACTCTACTTGCAGATGATTTAATACCATTGTTTTATTTACAGGTACATAGCTAAGCTAGTTTATTTCAATCAGACTTGCTAATCTTCATGTCTGACTTATCCTAATTTCCATTGTCAAGATCTATGGCCCAAAATCCAGTTTGAGACTTTGAAAGCTGGGAATGTCAGGATTGGGCGTGTTTATGTATTATCAGATCTCAGTAGGTGATATATGTTGGTGTAAGGTTGTTGTTGTTGTTGTTGTTGTGTAAAGCATAGAAAGTTGCTCTATATTTGCACCAGGTAGAGGAAAGTTGCTCTATTTGTCTATGTATATTTGTACCAGATAGAGGAAAGTTGCTCTATTTGTCTATGTATATTTGTACCAGGTAGAGGAAAGTTGCTCTATTTGTCTATGTATATTTGTACCAGGTAGAGGAAAGTTGCTCTATTTGTCTATGTATATTTGTACCAGATAGAGGAACGTTGCTCTATTTGTCTATGTATATTTCCCCTAGGTAGAGGGAAGTTGCTCTATTTGTCTATGTATATTTGTACCAGATAGAGGAACGTTGCTCTATTTGTCTATGTATATTTGCCCCAGGTAGAGGGAAGTTGCTCTATTTGTCTATGTATATTTGTACCAGGTAGAGGAAAGTTGCTCTATTTGTCTATGTATATTTGTACCAGATAGAGGAATGTTGCTCTATTTGTCTATGTATATTTGTACCAGATAGAGGAACGTTGCTCTATTTGTCTATGTATATTTGCCCCAGGTAGAGGAAAGTTGCTCTATTTGTCTATGTATATTTTTACCAGGTAGAGGAAAGTTGCTCTATTTGTCTATGTATATTTGCACCAGGTAGAGGAAAGTCCCCTGATGCCGATTCCGGTGCCATTATCAACAGTACTGAAGATGAACAACTACAGGAGCTTGGTAAACCTCGTCTCGGTGAAATTGTCAAAACTAGGATAAACATCAAGGAATCACAAGAATTCAAGGTGACCTTTCTTTGTATTTAACCAATAATATTTATATAATAACCATGTACTCTGTTATAATTTGTTTGTATGCTTATTTAGAGAAAATTTAAGGTAAGTAATGTAGAAAGTGAAGATGAAGAGTATTATAGATGAAGGAGGACTAGAGACGGTACTGATACAGGCTTCTACTGGGAAAACCTGTCTGACTGGTTCATCAAGCAAGGTAGGATTTCTATAGTTGATTCACTGCCAGAAAGTATGATTTAAAGTTGATATTTAAATCTTCATGCAGGCTGTCTATGCAATCATTTATAACAGCTTTGATTGATTTATGATGATGAAGTGGCACAGTGTTATTGGAATACTGCTGACAAACGTGGAGATAATCATAGAATTATGTGACATCATAGAACCCAGGCTTCCACTGGCTCCAGTCAGATAATTACACTTAATCATTTCATGTCTCATTATCAATGCAGCGTTATCACTGCAGCAGCTTTAATCCCATAATGCCATTGCACCAATTATTATCAATTAAGGGCAAAAATCCTCCTGTCCAATGTTTCATGCTCTGTGATTCCTTTGATGTTGCAATTGTGTGTTAATGCATTAAGTAGAAATGATCATTCAATTCATTGTTTTTATTTTACAATAAAAGTGTTCAGTTCCTATATGTACCACTGTTTGAAACTTCCTTAAACCTCCTTAACTTTCAATGACAACAATTATGGCTGCATTTAGAATTGCACTCTATTTAAATATGAAACTATACATTGAAAATAGCACAAATCTTTTGAGATATTTCCGCTTTAATTGAACTGATTGTCATTATGAATGTTTACTGAAAGAATGTGTATTGAGGAAAGTAGTGAATTTCTATGGTACAAAGCTTGTCATGCTGTGATATAATCAACCTAACATACAGATGATTCAGTGAACTTCTTGCTGTCATAAGAGAAAATTAATCAAGCTCCATTAATTTCTATATTTGGTTTCCATTTACTGTATGATTGAGCTAACTTCGGTATTGGATATCAAATCAATAGCTAAAAGTGTGGGAGTCTTAGGGACGTGATACAGAAACGTAATTTTCTTGTCTATTCATTTTACCAGTTTGCTTTTTAATCACATTGAAGGCATTAATTAACCATCATAAATATCAAAGTTGTATTTTTTATGAATTTCTTTCTTTTGTGATAATGAATAAAAAATGAGAGGCAGGTTTTATGTATGTGATTGTTGCATAACAGGACATGCTAAATGTATCATAATAACATTGTGAAACAAGTTTCATTTGTTTAGTGAAGTCACCATGTATTATTTAATATATTATGTTACTGATAGATATATTTTATGATCACTTATCTTTGGTCTAGCAGATGATTACTATATGATTCATGTCTATGGAAATTTATCTATGTTGCTGAAACTTGCCTACCTACAGCTAGCATGCTGGAAGCACACTGAAAGCTCTCATACACACAGCAAAGTGGTTTAGATAGTCTATACATCGTAATGAGCAATATTGCCACAAAGCTTTTTAAAAAAAATAGGAAATTATTTTTTGAATCCAACTCGATCCAGATCAATTAATCCATTGTGGAAAAAGGGCCTGAAAATGATAATCCATTTAGTAGAAAACTGTTTTTTAGGTTATCAAAAAGGAAAAAACGGTCCAAACCAAAAATAGGCTCTTTGAAGTTTAAAGTTACTGGTATTATTCCTATCTGTAGTTATTTTTGGATTGCATCTTGAGACCAGTTTATATACTTAAACTCATTTAAAAAATTCAACCTGTTTCAATGGTTTTTGCATTGAGATTTTTTTTTAATCTTGAGGAGACTATCATTGATGCTGTAGACCTTTGAAGAATTTAAGATTTGAAAGAAAACAGATCAGCAGAGGAGCAATACCACCTATTAACTTATTGACAAGGGAGGTAATAAGGACAATATTACAGCTAATAACCCACATACTTTGATATTGTTTGAGAATCACTTTGTTATATCTGTAATGTGTTCATGTGTTCTTGCTAGGGTTGCATTGGGTGTGTTTGAGTTATGTTCTTCTTGATTCTCACATTGTTGTATGTTAATGGTGGATTATGCTCTTGCATTGTTCATCATATCAAGTTTGTTTTTCTCTCTATGTAAGAGTTGATTTATCTTGATTGACGATGGTGTCTAGAAAAAACATCTTGTTGCTTAAATTCATTTGTCCATGACATTAACAATTATGCATTTAATTTTTTATTACTCCAATTCTAAAATAGGTTCAAATGGCTTTCTCATGCAGATAACCTGAGTTTTGCTTGCATTGTAATAATTAATTTTATACCTAAGACAAAATGAAAATGGGGAATTAGGCAGAATTATGCCCCCAAGACCCCCTAAATCACTGCTGCACCCACCTTCTATACACACAACCTGTTGTATTTTAATTCCATTGCATGAAGTCATCATTTACTGTGTTTATCCAGTTATGTATGTATTTATGATATTGACTTATGAGAAAAAAGTAGTACTAATTTTTTGGGTAGAGGGAAAGAAACAGTGTAATGATGGAAAGTTTCCAGTTTGTATAATACTTCTCACAGACATTTTGGCATACTGCAGATATTGAGAGTGTAGAGAATTGCATTATGAATATAACAACAGACATCATAACTGTCTGTCAATACACGGTTAGTAGCAGTAAATCACATGTACACCTTCTCTATAGGTACTGCTAAATTCATTCCCATCCATTTTCTGTGTTTCAACGATGTGATCATTTGATGCATATCATACTTAGCGCGTTCATGAAACTTGGTCATAATCATTATCTCCACTAAATCTAGGTCAAGTTCGATATTGGGTCATTTGGGGTTAAACATCAGGCTGTGCAGGCCTAGTTGAGAAAAACCTGTATGGGATAGATCGAGGCTGTATTTTTCACTAAATTTTATAGGCAAAACATTTGGAAAAATTCCTAATTCAAATTTTGTATGGGTGATCTCCGTCCAGCACTCGTAGCATGAAGGCTCTGTGATTGAATTCAAGAAAAATCTCTGATTGAAATTTCAGACTAATTATACCCCCGCAAACAAAGTTTGAAGGGGGTATACTGGAGTCACCATGTTGGTCTGTTGGTCTGTCGGTCTGTCGTTACGTTAGCATCGTGTCCGCTCTGTAACTTTGTCATTTCTTACCGGATTTTAAAATTGTTAGGTACAAATGTTCACCACATCAAGACGGTGTGTCATGCGCAAGACCCAGGTCCCTATCTCAAAGGTCAAGGTCACACTTTCAGGTCAAAGGTTATATAGTCATGCAAATCGTGTCCGCTCTGTAACTATGTCATTTTTTTACTGGATTTTAAAATTGCTTGGTACAAATGTTCACCACATCAAGACGGTGTTTCATGCGCAAGACCCAGGTCCCCACCTCAAAGGTCAAGGTCACACTTAGAGGTCAAAGGTTATATTGTCATGCAAATCGTGTCCGCTCTGTTGCTTTGTCATTTCTTACTGGATTTTAAAATTGCTTGGTACAAATGTTCACCACATCAAGACGGTGTGTCATGCGCAAGAACTAGGTCCCTATCTCAAAGGTCAAGTTCACACTTAGAGGTCAAAGGTTATATAGTCATGCAAATCGTGTCCGCTCTGTAACTTTGTCATTTCTTACTGGATTTTAAAATTGCTTGGTACAAAGTCATGAAATTTCAATCATGGTGTTTGTCAATCTGTATAGCAGCAGATTTCCATCAAATGTGTTGTTTAGACTATAATTTTAAATAATATTCCTGTGTCAAGGCGGTGCTGCAGGGGTATGATTCATTACACCTGTGATAGCTCTAGTTTGTTTTTACTATATATATATTCTATATTATGGTATTTGTACTTTATTTCTATAGTTCTTTTATAATGTAATAACATGTTTGAAAGCGCTAAGATAAGGCTGCACAACTGCGAGAACAATGTTGTTGGTAATATTTTCATTTGTCTAATTAAATGGTTTTATCTGGGCATCGACATCATGATCACAATTAATTAAGCTGGAAAATAAATGAATTCTCTGACAATTTGATTTAAAACATGGCATATGCTTGAATGCAGAAATTGTTGATGTTGGAAGATGAAAAATCAATAGTAACATTTTATTGAACCCATGAAGGCATTTTAGATTGTTGGGCTTGGAACAAGTGCATAGTAAATACGAATAAAAATTAACTGAATTTTCTTGATTGATATTGTGTATGGTTTCTGATTAGTTTATTGGCATAATTGACATTTTCTGTTTGTCGCCTTAGACACTAGGCAGCAGATAAGTAAACAGAAGGAAATGATTGTACAAAAGGACAACTCCTACAGAATTGGGAGGTTTTTAAAAAAATCACAATAAAAAACTTTGACATGTAGATGTACATGAAGGAAAGAATGTTGGGAGGCATAATTATGTTTTTGTGTCATAACCCTTACAGTTAAGTATGTATATATAAATCAATATTTGAAACCTGCTGCAGCTGATGTTTTAACATTGAATCTTCATTGGTTTGGTTAGTTAATGAAATAAAATTGTTAGTAGCAAAGCCCTTAAATAGTAAGATTCATACTATGCATATTTTGTTGAATACAATGTAATGGTTTGTGTCTTCACAAAATGATACCAGCATGTGAAATAGGCTGGTCTCATGACTAACGATCAAGCGGATGACCTGTGACAGCTCAGTAAGAATCCTACTAAACCTATGCCTAAAGTAATGTTTACGTTTTTTGTGCTGACCTGGTTAAGTTAAGTGCTGCCTTCCCTGTCTGATTTTCTTATATCTGTTTTAGCTTTCTATCTGTACAATCTGTCTAGATGGATTGTATTCATCTCTAGTAATACAGGGATTGACAAACCATATATAAGCTGCCAATGACCATATGTCCACGATCAATCAATATACCATCATGGTAGCTAGTTAACAAGAGATTGATTTCACATTGCTATCAGTTTGCATACAATATTCCTATAGCTTCACATTGATTATTATATACTCACTGTAAATATGGCTAGTTTTCTCCTCTATATCGGATACTGAAGGTATAACCCAAGTACAAGCTAGTTGAGGCTATTTGATAACAGGGTCATGTCAGTACAGTGCACTGTGCATGTGTCTCAAATGAACTGACTGTATATGACAATGTTATGTTGTGAGAGTCTGTGAAAGGCATATCTGTTGTTGAGAAGTTAATGTTGCTCTTACCCTTCCAGTTGTACTTATTCATGTTGATTCTGCCATAGTCGTACCAGACTCATAAACATAAATGGTAGGCATGGTTATGCCCCTGTCATAAACAAAACTATCCCCTTGGATTTTCTTACAGATGTAAAACAACAGTTAATGGTGTTATGGCTTTGTTATGTCACCTTTCTAGCCAGAACCATGCAGAGTCTGTCTCATTTTCTTTCCCAGTTAAAAGGTTGAAGGACCATACACTGACCTATTTCTTTCCCAATCAGTTGCCTGCTGGACATATGTCTATGATGTCTAGTAAAAACGTTACCTTACATACTGATTATATGTACTTTATGAGATTCTGTGACAGCTAATGGCATGTGATTTGAATGTGGCAACCATTTACTATTCCAGAACAGAAAAGCCTAGAAAGCTATTACAATAATTGGTGATTCTGTACATGTTTCAATTTTATTGGTGAGATTATTACTATATAATGTTAGAGACAGTGTCTAAATGGTTGGATTTATTGTTGGGAGAAATAGCTATGGTAATTATTTGTGTGTACTTCATTTTGTCCAAACTCTTACCCCAGGAGGCAAGAATTTATTTGTTCAATTTTCTGAGGATGGAATGAATCTTTTACTGTTAGCCACTAGTCTGACGCCAGTGGTCGGTAAAATTGACTAGGGACTTGTAAAATTGGACAGTTATGAAATCTGATTGTCTTGTGGAATAGTCTGTGGAGTTGACTTGCAATTTTTCTATTAGCACTTTCAATAAGTAACAGAACTCCTTGCTGAACATTTGTGCCCTTGTATTACACTCTATGTTTTAGTAATATCGCTAAAAAATGCAGATGTACATGTGAATTAAAGACCTTGTCCAAGAAGTATCATACAGTACATATTCGTGTTAGTCATTTTGGCTAGATTTTAGCTCACCTGAGCATGAAATAGGTTTAATATTGGTTTTACAACTGTATGACCTTTCCTAGACCACTGACTGGATATTGACAAACACTACCACCTCTATATGTTGGTGGTACTCTTACAATGTTTTATCAACTCCTAAAGCTTGGTGTACACATAGGTCACTATAACCATAACTCTCCCTGGTGTCAGACTGACAGGCCAATGACCATCTTGTTTCTTAAAATTTGGAGGATGGATCAGGAGACATATTTGCATTTCTGGAGTGAGATAAAAGACTCCTAGTTGTATTCACATTATGAGAACATTGCATGATCTGTCAATCATATACAATACAAGTCTTGTGCAAAACAGTCATACTTGACATCTATTTCCCCATTTTCCTATGGTATATTGGGTGAATGCCTTATGAGTGGCTTACATTGATGACACCTTTTTAAGTTTGAAGACAAGTAATAAATGAGTTCTCTAGATCTTTACACTGTTCCAGCACTAAGATAGTGAGTTCAGACAGTTATACTTATTGAGTATGCATGCAGTGATACTGATAATGGATATGGAAATTTCTTCTTGTTGGGGACTTATAAATTTCCTGGGAACTTGTAGAGGTTGTCATGACACTGAAAGCATTTGTACAGTCTTGTCTTTATGAGCATGTCTTAAATTATTATTCTTATCTGATTGGTACTGTTGGGTCTGCTGCAATTTTGCTGTTATTGTATTCTATTATCACCCCAGACTTGTCATTGTCATGGATTCTCCTATGTTAACAAATATTTTCTGGAATAGATTTGTTTGTTATGATGTGCTGAGGGATTTAATTTCATCATTTAGATTGTTTACTGTATGACAGTTGCAGTAATTGGAAAGCGTCCTATGAGGCTGAGCTAGCTCTCATTCTCTAATTTGAAAGGTTGTATATGATCATATTGGACTATCATATTGTGTGATCAGGAAGCAGTGTAAACAGAGTAATAATGTATTCAACCACAATTTGCCAATTATCATATCTTTCATTTGAGCCCTAATGGCTTACCCTGTCATGACCAGAGCCTCATGCATATTTATGTATTTATAATTATATAAAATATTTTATGCCCCAGCATCTACTGATGCGGAGGCATATAGGGATACACCTGTCCGTCCATTTCTCCATTACAAAATGTTGAAATTCAAATATTGTTTAAGTCCATCAAGGCATTGCTTTCAAACTTGGCATACTTGTTTACCATTATATACACATTACCTTATCAAAGCCATGTAACACTATCAAACATTTCAACAAAATTATGGCCCCTGGATGCTTAGCTTAGCTATTTTTGTGGACAAGGATTCCACCAGGACATAAGCGTTTACTGAACCTACTAGTCTTGTTTTTGTTATAACCAAATGCCTGTGCTGTTGTGGTTGCACATTGGTACTATGTTCTATTTCATGTCATCGAATGCCTTGAAATAATGATGCATGATGAGTAGTATAAAATCTTGATACAATACTTATAGCCATACTACAGTTCCTTCAACCATCAAAACATACACTATGAGCTTGTCAGAACTTGACAATGAATATTGCAATAGTAACATGCAATAGCAAAACCATTACCATAGCACTGTCAGCAATAGCAATTGTGTAGCAATAGTCAAAATTGGCCCCAATAGTCAGCCATATGTCAGTCATTCTATATTTACTTTGTACTGTCAATAGCCAAATGGTTGAAATGATAACCCAGCTTTTTTCTGGCCTGATAGAATGGTAACTTGATTATGATTCTGCTGAACCCAAATGCTTAATTCTATTTGTTGAATGAGTTATCTATTGATTACTATTTCAAGGTCAACTGAGGTTGTATTTTATATCAAATTGAAGCTGGGTAATCAGGGCATGGCAGATATTGGAAGACTTTTCTATGATACATTGGTAGAGATATATTGGTCTCTAATTGAAACAAGCAAACCCAATATCTCTATTGACACTGTAGTGAATTGATCTATTGTAATGAATTGAAGCTATGCCTTGGTCAGCGGGATTTAATTAACTTAGTTATTTGCTTGGTTTTGAAATCAAATAAATTGTGATAGAGCCATGACAGCCATTGTTTGTGTGGTGTTAATTTGACACCGCGTGAACATGTCTGTGGAAGATTTGACATCTAACAATACAATGCTACCTAATCCAGGTTGTTTCTGACAACAATACAATGTTACCTAAGCCAGGTTGTTGCTTCTGACAACAATACAATGTTACCTAATCCAGGTTGTTATTTCTGACAACAATACAATGCTACCTAAGCCAGGTTGTTGCTTCTGACAATAATACAATGTTACCTAAGCCAGGTTGTTGCTTCTGACAACAATGCAATGCTACCTAATCCAGGTTGTTGTTTCTGACGACAATGCAATGCTACCTAAGCCAGGTTGTTGTTTCTGACGACAATGCAATGCTACCTAAGCCAGGTTGTTGCTTCTGATGACAATGCAATGCTACCTAAGCCAGGTTGTTGCTTCTGACGACAATACAATGCTACCTAAGCCAGATTGTTGCTTCTAACGACAATACAATGCTACCTAAGCCAGGTTGTTGTTTCTGACAACAATGCAATGCTACCTAAGCCAGATTGTTGCTTCTGACGACAATACAATGCTACCTAAGCCAGGTTGTTGTTTCTGACGACAATACAATGCTACCTAAGCCAGATTGTTGCTTCTGACGACAATACAATGCTACCTAAGCCAGGTTGTTGTTTCTGACAACAATGCAATGCTACCTAAGCCAGATTGTTGCTTCTGACAACAATACAATGCTACCTTATCCAGGTTGTTGTTTTTGACCTGGTTTATTGTATCATTTGTTTGTTATCTGATTAGACACCAATTGCTGGTCTGTTAGACAGGACAATGTTTATTGATGAATATTGTGACATTTTGTTGAC
Source organism: Spisula subtruncata (assembly GCA_963678985.1). Taxonomy (NCBI): domain Eukaryota; kingdom Metazoa; phylum Mollusca; class Bivalvia; order Venerida; family Mactridae; genus Spisula; species Spisula subtruncata. The sequence goes on from OY787661.1 coordinate 27,828,277, forward strand.
TGTTGTGAACTTTGTTTGTGTCTGATTGTGTAAACTAGTGAGAGAATATACCACAGAATGTTACTGCCAATGTCTGTCTGTTTGATAGTGATAGGGGTGATGTTTGGTGTTGCATTGTGTCTGCAATGTCGCATTTTCTCCATGTAAGCTCTTGTTTACATTGTCTAGTATAGTATAGATCATGTGCTTATGCCGTTATTCTCCTGCAAATCTTGACATCTCTCATATTGCTAACTGTGATGTTGATGCTTATTTGTTGCTGTTAGCTGAGGTTGTGTGTTTGGTAGAGATCAGTAAGCCAGGGGGGGGGGGGGGGGGGTAATTGTTGCATTGTTGGAATAATCAGTCAGTTTAATCCTTACACCAAACTTTCAATCACTTTCCTTGTATTCATATTGATTATCTATTAGATGTCTCCTTCTTTCATTGCTTTCATTATGCAATCTCTTGGTTCAGGAGGCTTGTAGTTTTTGGCGTGATTGCTGACCTCCTACACCACAATACATACTGCATTTCGGAGGGGGGGGGGGGCATTACTCCTTATCTACTTATGTATTTCTGAGAACTCAGGTGTGTTAATCAATACTGATGTATACTTCTTAAAACTTGTACCCACATACAAATCAATCTCTTGTCTATTTTGTACAAGTTTGCTTTTACATTATGTCTCCCACATTATTAAAGCAGGCAAGAAGTATGTGCCCAAACCCTTCTAGTTAGTAAGTTTCAAGTAAGCCCCCCAATCTTTGATGAGTGGTTATATTGCTTTACACTTCTCTGTCAGTTGGCAGACCAAATAGTTATGTTCAATAATTCAAAAGGAACGTTTTGCCCTGATGACTTTATGGAGGTAGGCAAGCAATAATAGAGGACCCTTATTGATTTTTGTAGGTCAGTAGATGGAAGGTCAAGGTAACTGTGACCTTAACTATTACTGACTATTGGGCTGGCTTTCGTTCAATAACTCAAGATTACTTTACCATAGGATTTCAAACTTTTCATGGTGGTTGGCCAGTAAAAGTACATGGTCCTTATTGATTTTGAGGTCTGTAGGTCAAAGGTCAAGGTCACTCTGACCTTTACCATTTCCAGCTATTGGGCTGCCCCGGGGGCTTAAATATTTAAAACATCTTGTTGGATGGGATCAAATAGTCCTTGAATATGATCATGTAAAACACTCACACCTTTACTTGCATATTAAATGTGACCAAATTGACTTGGATAAATATAGTATTTAGTTATGGTCTGTCATAAATGAAGGTAGTTTTTTATAATATTATTCTTGTCTTATAGATACATGTATATATATATATCTATATGATTGTGTAAAGATGCTGTCAGCCAGCTTATAGAATTAAATACACTGGTGTGAGAAGGCTTTTAGTATAAGTTGTAGTAAACATACAGATATAATTGATCTGGATAATATACATCTATTTCTTTCTACAGAGACAATACATTTACATCTTTTTTTAGAAATAATACATTCGTCTTTTTCAATCATGCTTTTAATGTGAGACAGTAGAGAATATGTCATTAAGAAATATGTTTTATAGACTAGATTATGTTTGTTCATCCCCCAAAGCTCGTGTATAATGGCTTAGTGCTTGCTTCATTTGTGTCCCTGAAAAGGAAGCTGGGGCAACACATGCAAGATCTAAAGGCAAACTGTCCATACATGACTGTATGTTGCATGACAAAAATATATTTCATAATCAATATGTAACAGCTGGTGTGTTGGGAGTACAGTATAGGCGTATGGATTGCTTCAATCTGGTGGTTACATCAGACTTCTTCTCTTGAATTTTCACTTGAAGCTGTTATTAGTATCTCAGCAAATGTTAGAAGGCGACACCTCAGCATCCAAATTGAATTTTGTTTTTAAGTTAGGAAAATATTTGTCTGGAGTTTTTATTTCTGATTGCTGAGCTAAGGTCGTGATTTCCTGGTATAGCATTCCATTGTATGGAAATTGCATCAATAATTGTGAATTGTTTGATCATTGGCCAATATCAGACCATATATGAAGTGAACACTGGATTGTACTGACTAAGTAATACACTGTAAATACATAACAGTATAAACCATGATAGTTCTTAAATGATTTGCAAGTTCTCACAATATAAGCCTTAATACAGATGTGATTACTCTTTCCTGTCTATAGATCATTCATTGATAGTCGCCTGATTATATAGCTAGCTTCCCATTTCCACAAAATTGTGTGTCTGTTGGTATTTAATTTTTTGGGGAAAGATTTATCTTTAATTCTCTGGAGTCCTTTTTTCCTGACTTCCACTATTGAAAGTAGTTAGAGCAATACCAGTGGAATGCCACTGGACTTTCAGAGGAATTCCACTGGAAACCAGCAGTAATATTGTGGAGTATTTCACTGGGATCCAGTGAAAACCACCAGTTTTACCATTAGAAGTCTCTAGTAGCCATAAAGAAAATTCTCTGATATATGTGACAAGAATTAGATAAAACATTGTTAGTTCCCATGGCCTAATACCCAGAACTCAACTAAGCAAGAACCTAACAGTCTCTTATAAGGACCTTATATCTTCACATTTTTAATAAGATCAGACTGAAATAGAAATCACATTATTATATGAACCACCATTATCATCTTTTGTCTGCTTATGAAGATGTGCTTGGTTTTTAATCTTTAGAAATGGTAAAAACATAGAGGTATAACCAGATCTCCTTCTTGGAATTCCTGATTGTTTAGGCCATTCTTAATAAAAAATTATTTGCAAAAAATACAATGATTATTGACAATCAGTAAAGTCGGAAAATTTACATATTTTAGTGACTGGATAAATTTGCAGATGAATTGACCTTGAATTGAGACATAGATTGTTATCTTGATTGGAATTCCACGATTATTTCATCGCACTGACTGATGTATTTGTCTTATGTTTTATCACTTTGATAAGAATATTGACTTGAAAATTCCCGAAAAGCAGCATTAAAAATCTTTAAGCGCCTGTGCAACAGTCATATGCTTGCACGTAACTGAAATCAATAAGCGTCTACAGGATTCAAATATTCTTTGAACTCAACTATCCGAAAAGAACGGAAAGATGAAAAGTTGCGAAAATATTTTTTTAAGAAAATTACATAAAATTTTTGATGCAGGGTATTAATGCCAGGATTTCCAAACAAAAATATTTTAAAGACTCAGGCCTTATGTCTGGTGTTTATTTCTGGCGTTTATTTGTGTTTATTTCTGGTACTGTAGTCATGGAGTGTTCTCACTCATTGTTTAAATGTCTGTTACAAGTTATTGTTGTATAGGTGCATGATGTGTTTATACTTGCACTCCTGAACACTTGATGTTGGTGAACAACACATCTATAAATATTGTATCTCTCATGCAATTTATTATCAACTGCTTCAGATTGCAGAGTTATAGTCCTTGCCACTTTATTATTAATTATAACTTTGTTATTTCCAATTATACCTGATAATAAATGTCTAATCAGCCAATAAAGGCACACTGTGTGTTATATTAACTGGTCATCCAGTGATTGGTTTCCAGTGCTTTTAAGCTCACCTGTCACATAGTGACAAGGTGAGATTTTGTGATCATTTTTCGTCCGTCGTTTGTCCATCCGTCGTCCGTCAACAATTTGCTTGTGTACACTCTAGAGGCAACAGTTTTGATCCAATCTTCATGACACTTGGTCAAAATGTTGTTCTTCATGAAATCTATGCCAAGTTTGAAACTGGGTCATGTGGGGTAAAAAACTAGGTCACTAGGTCAAATCATAGAAAAAACTTGTGGTCACTCCAGAGGTCCCCGTTTTGATCCAATCTTACTGAAATATGGTCAGATTGTAAGTTGTAGTGATTCCTAGACCAATGTGCAACAGGTGAGTGACCTAAGGTCCTTTGGGCCCTCTTGTTATACATATTGAATTATTACAATTTTACTTTCCTACTAAAATTCTACTAAAATTGGTTTCAACCACTCAATCTCTACAGTTGGAATATCTTGTACAGTGATTATTGATTGTAAATCTTTCTACACTAACCATATTGGTCATTGCCCTTCAATCTGGTTTGCGCTAGTGGTCAGAACACATGTAGGTAACAATAATATTTTGTACAGTGTGATGTGAGAAATCCATACAACATTCACTATAGGGTGTGGGGTGATAGAATTTTACAAATGTTTGGTTTTGATAAATTAATCTAAATTTTTTATGAGGAGGTATGTCATAGATGGATTTGGTTGGTGTTGTTTGATAGCCAGTACAATACTATTCACCATTCTATTGGGATGTTTAATCAGATGGTTTGAAAAACAAATATAACACCACCTCTCTGATATATCCTCCGTGGCTTAAAGCATCTGCTTCAATGGGTGAAGTCTGGGGTTTGATCGTATGCCACTTCATACCAAAGACAAAATCAAAATGGTACTAGAACCTTGCTATATAGAAGCACAGCGTAAAAGGGAAGCTCGCTTTTCTTTTCCCATACCTTTGTAGCAATACTTAATAACATCTGGAATGAGAGCTTAAGAGTGATTAATATAAGTTGGGAAAACTTTGTTTCACTATCAAGACATAAAAGTATAAGATAAATAAAAACAATTTCCTCTTGTGTGTTTAATGTTTGGTCACAAATCATGAAATGTTTTGGGATGATATCATTAGCTTTAAGAAGTTACTGTTATGTTTAGAAAGAATATAAAACATATCTACATGGTGAATTCAAGACAATATTGAATGTGCATCAAAATTTGCCTTGTAAATAGAGAGTTACATTGTGCAGAGGACATTAAGGCAGATAGTTCCCTTTCTTTGCTAGAGCTTTGTGTATTTCCATATTCACATCTTATTGTTTGTGGCAGGTTTTTACAATTTCCAGTTTCATCAGAGAAATTAGTTATCCCTTAAAATCAATGATTTATTAAATCTTATTGCTTTCAGAAATACCCTTCTGTGTAAATCTAAATGGAAATTTTCTTGATAATGGCTCAACAGTCTTTGAAGAGTTTTCAAATTCATCAACAAATATCACAGTTCTAAATGCTTGTATTGGAAAAACAGTTGGCATAAACTCTCAGAGTTGCTTTTCGACTTTGAATGATTAAAGTTGCCCATTCATCATTGTCAAACTCTCTTTTATAATGGTTATAGGACTAAAGATATCTCAATCCATTTCTCAAGAAAAATAAATTTAAGAAAAACAAAAGATTGGGGTTCATTATAGAATTTGTTTCCCTAGTTAGTTTGATGTTAAAATATCAATGCTCTTCTGTACTGTTGTTTTTGTAAACTATTAAAATGCAGAAATCAGGGCCCAGTTTCATGAAAGGTTAGACCAGTCTATAAGGTACTTGAATGATAGAATGTGTCAATTTATGCACTTCTATTTTCCCTAAAATTTCAGGAATTCCTAACCATCTTTCAGATAAGTTAACTGGTTGAAAAAAGCTTCAAAACATTATTTAAGGGGCCACTTTAGAGAAAAAGGGTCCACTTGATAATGTCTTGGTCCTATCGTGACCATAATACTTGTAACTCAAATTGTGCATGTTGTTACCTATAATAGTTTATTTTCATTGGTCATTGCTGGAGGGTCATTATGGTTCTATAGTAAAGCTTGCACTGTGCCATTGATGCTCTGCGTAGAAGTTTTTTATACCCCGGCATCTATTGGTGCTGGAGGCATTATGTGCACCTGACCATCAGCTTGTTATTCTGTCTGTCTGTCCGTTTGAAACCACAAATATTTTTGAGGTCCATCAAGGCATTCCTTTTAAACTTGGCATACTTGTTTACAACCATAAATACATTGCATTGTCAAAGACATGTAGCACTATCCAACATTTCAACAGAATTATGGCCCCTGAATGACTAAGCCATTTGTTATGGACAAGTCTTCCACTGGTGCATAAGCGTTTACTGAACGCAGTAATGGTTCTACTGGGAACTTTCAATTACAGTTGATTGCTGCATCTAGTCCAGGCTATTTATAGTTTATAATGAAGTTTGCTATAATCACTTCGCTACAATATTTCAACTATAATTCTGTTAGTTAGCTTATTGGTAACGACTTTGATGAATGGCAAGTGTCAGTGAAATAGTTCCTAATTGAAATTTAACTTCTAAATAGGAGAGAAGCATGTTGTTTAATTGAATAACAGTAAATGTTAAGCAGTTTTCTGTGAATATTTTGCTGATTCTGGTAGCATCTTGTCCAACATCCCCTCAATCTTATAGCTCATCATTGATTCTGGTAGCATCTTGTCCAACATCCCCTCAATCTTATAGCTCATCATTGATTCTGGTAGCATCTTGTCCAACATCCCCCCAATCTTATAGCTCAGATTCTGGTAGCATCTTGTCCAACATCCCCTCAATCTTATAGCTCAGATTCTGGTAGCATCTTGTCCAACATCCCCTCAATCTTATAGCTCATCATTATTTCTGGTAGCATCTTGTCCAACATCCCCTCAATCTTATAGCTCATCATTGATTCTGGTAGCATCTTGTCCAACATCCCCTCAATCTTATAGCTTAGATTCTGGTAGCATCTTGTCCAACATCCCCTCAATCTTAATAGCTCATCATTGATTCTGGTAGCATCTTGTCCAACATCCCCTCAATCTTATAGCTCATCATTGATTCTGGTAGCATCTTGTCCAACATCCCCTCAATCTTAATAGCTCATCATTGATTCTGGTAGCATCTTGTCCAACATCGCCTCAATCTAGCTCAGATTCTGATAGCATCTTGTCCAACATCCCCTCAATCTTATAGCTCATCATTGATTTCTGCCCATCCAGTATGTAGTGAAGTAAGAACTCCTGCTGCTTCTAGTTGTGTTGTAATATATTTCTCACTTAGGAGTCTGCAGAATCTAAAATAAACCAGAAATACAGATATGCTGCACTAGAAAGAATATACTTGTCAGCCATAAATCGTTTATTGATGAAATAATAAAATTACTGACTTAATTAATGAGAATTTGGAATTTCGTAAGCGGAGGTTTAACAATAATAAAATATGTTTTGTGTCGGGTTGTGTCTTCTGGCAAGAGAAACAGACATGATCTTTATGTTCTAGTTAACATGCTGTTTGCCTTGTTTGGTTGAATTTGTTAGGGTTGTCTTGATCTTGATTCTGTTCCAGCTAACATGCTTGTTGTCTTGGTCCTAGAAACACTACAACAGACAGTTAAATGATTATTAAATAGGCTGAAGCCAGTGTTTGTAGACTGTTTGATATTGTGTAACATTTGATACAGCATTGTTGGTGCAGCCTGATTATAGTCTAGTTTTACTTGCAGACTCACTGACCATTCTCATTGATTTTTCTGTTATATTTGGCAAGATTCGTGCACATCTAGGTTTGTTTGCATGTGAAGATTTTGTATTCTATTTACTTTCTCTGCATTGATTTGTTGATTTTAGCACAAATCTTGAAGCTAGATATTCAGATACCGTATTCAATTGTCTAAAATGTTGCATTGAGCCATTTGGGCGCAGTATTTGGTTGTTTCCTGTTTGGATTGTAGCTGCCTACTACATTCAATACATAGTGTAATTATTGTTCATTAATGATCACTTATGACACTATATATGTGAACTATTATGCTATATGTATTTTGGGCCAGAGGCTTAAACCTGTATTGCAAAATAAATAAATTAATGTATGTGAGCTGCTTATCATGAACAAAAACCTTCTAGTGACTGTCTGCTGCAAGCAAACATTTGATCACTTTGGTGCAACAGGGTGTATCTTACCCTATAGAGAGGTAGAACATTGTTGCACCAAAGGTACATCTTCATTGTTTCATTGTTGCAACACAGCTGTATTTATCATTATATTCTAATGGTAGATAGAACTGTATTGTATCACAGTGATGTTTGGTATATGACTGATCTTATACTTTATGTGCTGATAGATTTACTACTGATATCTGCTGACAGTTCAATCATCTACCACTATATACTTATAGCACCATATTCACTTCTAGAAGAATAAACATTGTCTCATTGCTTTTACAACTGTCTGTGATTTGCTTTCAATTCTTGGGGCATGATTGATTTTCTATTGTAAAAGTGTGTCTATTGAATATAAATTGAATTAACCGACTAAAAGTAGTTGGTGGTGTTTTCATTTGACTGAATGCTGTTTTGATATTCTTTGCACAATCCAAACTTGTTATCCACTGTTTCATCATCAATAATATGATCAAGTCTGCTAATTAACATTATCAGCAAACACAGAATATTCCATCTTGTATGTCTAGCTCTGGCTTGTAGGAGACTGACTACTAGAACACTCACAGCAGACGATGTGATAAGGTTCATTGTTAGCACATAGTTATATCCTTCTATCTAGAACTAATTCTGTTCCTTAAGGCAATTCTTGCTTATTGACCATCCAAGTATAGGGCATGTAAACCCGTATAGTTATAAACAGTTGGTTTTAAAAATAGTTAACAACACCAAATTGTTACTTGAATTTGAAAGAAAGCAATTACTGTGTAATTGAACATGTCTGTAAGAATCTATGTCAAACAACCCAATTTGTTCTCTACCAGTATGTAGTTGTTGTAAGATGTGTGTTAAGGTGAAAGGTGAACACAAACCTCCGGTGCAATATATGGAAAGGTAGGTGAACTCACACATATACATGTAGAATTTAGGTAGTTGAACACAAACCTCTGGTGCATTATATTTGGAAAGATAGGAAAGCACAAAATTCCAGTGCAATGTATAAAAATAAGGTGAGCACAAACCTCCAGTGCAATATATGAAAAGGTAGGTGAGCACAAACCTCCAGTGCAATATATGAAAAGGTAGGTGAGCACAAACCTCCAGTGCAATAAATGAAAAGGTAGGTGAGCACAAACCTCCAGTGCAATAAATGAAAAGGTAGGTGAGCACAAACCTCCAGTGCAATAAATGCATGAAATGGTAAGTGAGCACAAACAAATGGGATTTAGGTAGGTGAAGATGCAAACCTCCAGTACAATGCATGTAAAGAGAGGTGAAATAAAACAAAAAGTAATGAGCAGGGGCGTAGCTAGGACCTTAGCAATGTGTAGGCCCTTAGGTAAAGATGAAAGAAGTAGGAGGTCCGGGGACATGCTCCCCTGGATTTTTTTATTCCTTGAAAGGTACTGGTGCGTTTTGACGTATATTCAGGAGATCAAATTTCAAGTTAAACTTAAACAAATATTTTTTTCTCGAAACGCTGCATAGGCCCGGGCCTAATGGCCTAGCGGCAGCTACACTACTGATGAGAGAGGTGAACACAAACCTATATAACTGAAATACATGTAAGAAAGAACACAAACCTATTATATATTTTGCTACATTGGTTACATTTTATAATGAAGATAATCTGATGCAGCATTTATGTTGATAACTTTCCAACTTGTTGGTAAATAACCTTCTTATACATTTAATGTAAATAACCTACCTATACATATAATGTGTTTGTTCATTTCAGAGTGTTGTGGATAAATTATTAAAGAAAGCCAATGTATCTTTGGTTGTGGGTACTTCATCATGGAGAGAACAATTTGTTGAAGCTATCACAGTTAGTCCAGGTACACTTTCATTAACAACCTTATCAATCTTATCTTTTATATATTTCATAGACTTGTTGTTTGTAATAACTAAACTACCCTTACTTATCGAATGGCTTTACACTGTAATGTACGTTGTAGCTTGCTCCCTGAATTAATGTTCTCAAAATCGGTCAACATTGATTTTTGTGATCACTCTTTTGTCCATCAGACTATGTATGGTGCAAGTTCCTAAATGAAATGTTGCATTCTTATAGCTAGCCAGTGTATTTATTAATTAAGTCCCTGTACATTTGTCCTAAGAAAACTTACTTTCTGAGCTTGTGTACTTCTCAGTTTATATCCATATTCACAGATAGCCCCCCCCCCCAGTTACTGTATACCATCACTTAGCAAGATTGTAATTTAGGTCAATTGTTGCCTTGTTAAGGTTAATTTTACTGACCATTTAAAGTTATCAATAGAAATGAATATTCATTGAGCATACAAGTTGTTAGAAGATGTGGTTGCAGACCACTTTCTGTCAGTTTGTATTGTGATTTATAGAAGAGTTTCTGCTTGTGGGACATTTAAATGATTGACTATGTCTTCCTGGCTTCCAGAGCAATGATATGTCTTGTGTTATACTGACCTCCTCATTCCAAATATCCAATATTCTTCTATACTCTTATTTGATAACAAAAACATTTTGAACCTTTTGGGAATGTGATAAAATGGGCAGGGAGGAAAGAAATATTAAGCACATACTAAGTAAATCAATATCTACATAACGGTAATCATCCCTTTCCTACAGTATCAGTCCACATAGCCTTCAACTGTTCTCTACTTTTAATAGAACTTACCACTTCAAAACATGATATAAATCATAGGGCTTAGTTTATAGAACTGGATCAATCCAAATTGTAGATATATAGACTGTAGTGCAGATATATATTCTCAAATATGGCATGTTTATTATTCCTTATCTCTTTGAATGTCAGTTTATATTTTATTCACTGCAAAACCTTGATTGCTTTTATTGTGATAATGGTTACCACAAGAAGTTTAGGACTTATATTGCTTTAAAAAACTGGTCTGCAGACAACTTTACAGAATGAAAACTTTACTTTGTTGATTGTAGTGAATCAGGTAAAACCCTATTTTAATGGAGAAACTTTCTTGGGGAGATTGAATGACTGAACATTGACCTACCTCAATAGACAGTATGTATTGAAATATGTCAGAATCTAAGACAAGGAGCACTTTAATGACAGCTTATATTGTTTTGTTTTTGTGTAAATTTATTGAACTCGGTTGAGGACGAATTGTAGACAGTTTGTATTAAATGAAACGCTGAACTTGTTAATGTCTTCCAATCCAACTCTAGACAATCAGGACAATTCTTAGGATTTATTCAGGAATATAAATATCTTGATATTGAGAAAAAGATATTTGAGAGTGCACAATTTGCAAAAGATGGAGCGTATGTAGTCAAGGTGATACGTCAAATTTAGCTTATCTTTCAGCAAGTCACTGTTTAATACAGGTCTATTTAATATTGTTAAGATTGGCTGTTTTTTACAGATGTTTCCTTGAGTGAGAGTGACCACTTGTCACTTATACAGGTTTAATAGTATATTAAATGGGAGAACATTGTCGAGCTCACTGCTACTGTTATTTTGTTTTGGACAAGTTTGCTATGATATTAGATGGTGATTTGTCAGTATTATATATTCCGCTCATCTTCTCATTGACACGCTGCCAGTGAATTGATTGTGTCTGTGACTGTATTTTCTGGCATTTATTATGACCGGTCAATTAACTGGAAGGAATAGTGGAGACTATAACAGCTGGTCACCTTGAACAGTAAGCTTTAATGCTTGTATATCAATCATTGTCATATTGTGTCATATAAGTATGCGGTGAAATATATTTGTCTGGTTTGGCCTGTACAAGCTAGTAGGGAATATTTCAGTAACACAAGACACTACAATACAAACATGCTGCTGAGTGCTTACTGGCTCAGAAAGTAAGCTCTTATACTCTGTTACTGTCAAACATGTGGTAAAGTCACCAGGATACAAATAGACCTGTCTAAAACAGCCAATCTTTCTTGATCTTTTAACAATATATAAAAATCTTCCATAATGATGTACTCATTCTTCAACTGACACCTTGTCATTTTTTATCTGCTAACTGTTAAATTCCAATTACTAAGATTTAAAGTTAAAGAGTATCTCTAGTTGGAACTAAATCGTGGCATTTAAGTATGTAATTTGTATTGATTGATGAATGGAGAATGTGAATATAACTTCTACATGCCCCTATCTGCCCACACATACACTGGCTAGCTCATGTATAGGATTGCTGAACTTGGAATTATTTATAGAATAATTCATTAATTAATGTGTGTTAATGGTTCTCAGGTGAGCTTTCCATACTTTGATTACCTTTGAGCACTTACAGTTATTGTTCTCTCCTCACTGATTCATCTATACTCACTCTCCCATCATACATCTATATAACAATAATATATAATTATGCCCCAGATGATGGCTATGCTGGCATTGATGCTTTGCACATGTGAATCTGTTGATATGTCTGTAGACCAAACCATGCTTCACAAACTGCTGATGCTCCTCAACAAAAGCTGAGTCATGCCTTACAAATGACCTAAATTGCTTTTAAGGTCAGCATGTCAAAGGTCAAGGTCATGTTGACCTGTAACCTGAAATGACCAATTGTCTGCCAGAAGAGGGGCATGTAAATATTTTACAAACATATCTTGTTACACCAGAATAATAATGTGTAATGTGTATATACACTTAAGGTGACTGTATTATGACTGTGTACATGTATATTGATTACCTTATATAGTCAACATTACTTCTATAGATCTCTAAAAGCTAATACATGTAACACAATATTGTAGGCTATATATTATATAGATTTTTGCATTTCATGTCTGCTATTACTCACAGATTTAGTATTACTTTTTTGCATATTCATCCAAATATTTGATATTTAGCAATGTGTATATTTCTTGCTTTCTATATAACCTTGATTGGAAAAAAAAGTTTGCTTTCGACATACATAGCTCTGTTACTGTTTTTACTTGGAATCAAGCTTACTGTTTTTACTGGCAATGTTGGTAAATCAGTGTTTGAAGTATATAAAATGTTTGTGTAAAATTGACTGTATGTTGATCTGTATACATTGTTACCTCTCTACAACAACCCTCTATGGATGACGTAGTTTGGCTGTTATTAAAAAGTGGCTCTTCTAGAGAGGTAATTTAGTTAATTCTTACAAACACAATAAATGGCATAATTCGAGTGATGCCCGCAAGACTGTAGTAACTACATATGATTCAAGAAGGACTTACTACAGTCTTGCAGGCACCCCTCAGTATGAGTGCAGGGTGTAGAAATGTTTTCTTGCACCCAGTTAATCTTCCAAAACTGTTTTCAAATCTCACTTAAAGTTACAAAAGAAGAAAATGACAAAAAGTAGCCTGCAAGAATGTTGAAATAACCAGCAGATTAAACTGCCTTCAGGCTCATTTCTACACCCCTAGATTGTTGAAGGGAGGTTGTTGTTGTAGAGAGAGGGTCAGAGGGTAATTCTGAAATGTGTACATTGAACATGACTATATATATAACCATGACAGCAGTCAGTTTTACACAATGTGTACAGTTACTATAGCAACATTGCCATTTTTCTTACTTGAGCTGTGTGTGATTTGTCAAAGTTGTATTTTTTCTATTTTTATAAGAGCCAAAGGGAGGTTGGTGCTATATGTTCATATATATATACTGTATATCTATCTTTAGAACTCATAAGTTTTAGCTTTACACTAGTTTTTGTTGCAAGAGGTTAGTTATCAAAATTGAAGTGAACAAAATATTTCATTTATCGGTATTGCTCAGTTTCAAATTACAAATCAATTCTGCGCTTATTGGTACTTTTAGAGCAGGCACATAGATTTATTGTTGATTATCAATATAATGCACTTAATGATTTTATTTTTTACCTGCACTTCCTTCTTGTGACATAGTGTTGTAGTTTGAGCAGGTTTAGTGAATGTGTTACATCTATTACTCACCACAGAACATGTTTGTTGGGGACATATATAACCAGGATAAATGAATTCCTAAATACTTATCTATATCATCCACTCCTGCTGTACCTTCAAACAATGGCAATCAGTCCAGTGAATCATTAAAGCAATGTTGGTTATTTAGAAGTTCTATTGAAGGAAGTAATAAAATAAAACATACACCCTCAGTCTGATTAAAGAGAGCTTGATGATGAGCTAGCAATTCATTTATACTGGCTACTATACCTGCTTTGTTTTACTGTAGGAGTTTTACATCCAACCTGGTATATAAACAATTACTCCCCATACCTTTATCCAATGCATATGACATGACTAAACACCAATCACTATACTATTTTATAAACAGGCGTTTTTATTGAAGACATTTTTAATAAATTGTAAATCAATGTAGGTATCTTTCTAGAACTTTTAACTTAATCTAACAACAACAGTATGCTTTTTTATGGCAAGTTTTACAACTCTAGTACTTTTGACTCTACTAAGAAGGCTAATAATCCTGTAAGCATTTTGAAAGTTAGCATGGTAACGTTGGGAAACTTCCTGATCTACGCCATTCCACCATGACTCTTCTATGCTCACTAATATCCTCTCCTGATTGGCCACAACTACCCAACGATTGGTTACAGGTCTTGTAGAAACAGGGCGGTAGTATGAATAAGGTTTTAGATAGGCAGTCAGAAAACTTGTATGTATGCATGTATGTATATACATTTGTATGTAATGAAATTGCACACTTAGTACTGAGAAAATGGAAATGAAATTGTTCATAATTGATGGACTTCTCTCACATGTCTATCAACTCAATGGCCAAATATCTACCTCTATTGATCAGCCTTCGGAATTAGTTTATATACTCCTACATTTTTTCTAAACGTTATTCATTATCCTCCCCCCACAATTACATTGCCAGAGATATATTGTGCTGTTACGTTACACACTAACACTGACAGTGCTGTCACCTTACAGTCAAGTTTTTTGGCAACTTTCTTTTCAGAGTATATCTCATACACTATTGCATGTACATCAATGAAATTTAGAATATCAATTTCTGCTCAATAACTTGTTAAGAATGAGATATTGTGATGAAACTTGCTATATTAAAAGCAAATGTAACGACACCACCTATGATTGAAAGTAGGGCTGCTGGGGTCAGGTCACAGTAACTAAAATTTGAAAATTAATTTCTTTACAATAACTTCAGTTAAGAATAAAACTTGCTGTATAATTATTAATTAGTTTGTATGAAGGTGCATCTTGCGAATTAAAATTGGGCTGTTGGCATCAAATTCACTGTAACGAAAAATGTGTTTTTACTCATAACTGAATGAAACATTGTTATGTTAGGCAGTTAATGTGAGACTCTGTTTAGAAATAATGTCACATTTTGCCATTAAAATTAGAGAATAAGTTTCTAACAGTGCATCGTAGTTGAGTTTGTCTCCTGTCTAGGGGCACTCTCGTTATAATAAATAATACAATTGCTACATCATTGTATAAAACAGTAATTCTCTGAGATTTGCTGTATAATTATGTGTTGATATTAATTTTAATTAGATTTTGAATTTATGGATTAATCAGCACTGTCTCATAAATTGTGGAGATAATTGAATAAAAGGTATAAAATATCTTAAGATTTTGTTTCCTTGATTTCATTACAATTCAAATAATTCATTCAATTAACAATATTGAAGAATCTGAGTTGATTTAATTAAATACATAAATGTTGGGCTGTTAAGGTATATTTCAGGCATTTTATGGTTCTAGTTTAACAGAGAAATAGCATAGTTTCATCAATGATAGTGTTACGATTTACTGTGAGCATACTACAAGAGAGCTTTGACATTCTAGTAAAAGTCCTACTATAAGTTTTTATTAGAATAATGTCCATATAATGCATTATATTAACATTGATGGAGCGTGCAGGTTAAGAGACTTAATTGAAATTAACAATGAAACACAATAGTTAGACATTACATAAACTCTGTAATCTTCTTATACCATTACTATTATATAACTGCTACTGTACTCTAACATGATAATATTGAATGGTTCAGTATTTTAACTAGATTGAATTCTCATACTTAATTACACTACTGTATCCAGACAATATCTTAGTATCAGCAATGTCATTAAAATCCATCAGGTTTTCAAATTGTGTTTTATGTTTTGAAATACTGCAGTAAATAAAGGTTAAGTTGTTACTGAATCCTCCAGTTTTATGTCTGATCATTAAAGTAAGGCTTGTCGTAAGCTATGAGGCAATCATTGCCTGTATTTTATGTGAATTCTTGAGCCTGTGTGTCAGACAAGTTTCTAATGAAATCATTAAGAACATAACGACAAGAGTTCAACATAGATTTCTGCAGTCGTTGATATAGTTATGATCTGTATGCATTCAAGAATTTGAAGCCCATTCTCTCTAAAGAATTTTTCCATAAATTTCGCTCAAATAATGAAAGTAGCATTTGTTTGGAATGTTTCTTCATAACAATTTCTAATCAAAGGGAGACAATTGTGTAATATTTATACAGACTATGTTGTTATCTCGCTTTTTGATGTTTTCTCCCTCTAGTAGAATATATATAACATGTCATATTGTGTAAAAGCTTGATTTTTGCTAATTGATGGATTATTTTAGCTTCAACAACAAATTCCAATGGAAACATGATATTGTATTATGAATCATTTATGCAGCATGCATTTTACTGTAGCATCTAGTCTTCAATTTTGTTGCAGAAAAAAATAAAGGTGTAAAGACAGGTAAAAATAATCATACTCAAGATTGGTATCAAAGAATATTTGGTAGCAGCCTATTGGTACATTGTTGTACTATGATTGTGTTCCTATCATAAATACCACAACAGAGTCCTTCTCTGTACAATATTGCACTATTTCATTACTACATACCAGTGTTTCATTTTGGTTTTGAAAACTTTAAGTCTCTGAATTTAAAAAAATCAATGAGTACCACAATGTGGCAGCAAGTATTGATTTATTTAACAAGTCCCAAGTTATTTTATGAGTCGTGACTTTGGACATGCTTGAAAATGAAATACTGGTATATGCATTTATTGTTTCCTTGCATGATGACAAATTAATACAAGCTTTGATATGTACATCATCAGATAAGCTTGAGAATATTAATACTACCAGTAAAGAATGGTTTAAGTAAGCAGGAAACTTGGTACACAGGTTGGTCTCTCTGCATGATAACATTATATGATTCATCAAATATATGCTTTTAATATATCTGCTACCTGTATTATTCAGTGCTTTTCAAATTGTTGGTTCCTAGAAATCTGAATGATGATTAGCAATAATGACGTGCCAATGTTTTTGTTTTGGTATTAATATTCTGACTGGTACACTGTCGTATGTAAACCCTGACAGTAGTGTTTGACATTTTTGAGAAAAAAAAGATGTGTCAAAAATTACCTAGAAGTTGATTGCTACGCCAGTATACAGGATTGCATTATAATGCAGTTGCTTGCAATGGGTACTCTCAACATTAGGTGACTGTTTTTTTCTTGTACAATGCATTAAACATATGTCACTGTTGGATGGGTTTGTGCCAATATCAATAAAAGCCAGTTGTTATATGAACCAAGATATTGGGAGTTGAAACATATGTTACTGCTGGTGAAAGTCTTATGTAGACTTGTGTGATATTGACTCTGTAATGAACCATGCAGAATGATATGAGACATTAGTGTAAATCTACATTTATACTTAATCTTTCTGACATCAGTGCATATATCTCTTTATCTATTCTTTTGATTAAGATTGTTAGTTGAAGGTTTTCTACAAATTAATTTTATGACATAACCATACATTATAAGTGAACCATAATAACAACATACAGTGGAACTCGGTTATAGCGAAATCCTGGGGTCCCAGAAAATCCTTTCACTATATCCGATTTTCGAAATATCAGTATAACGAAATTTCGTTATATGTGATTGGATATAACGTATTTCATTATACATTGTATATTAAAATTGTTTTTGTCATTTATAAGTATAGCATGTACAGCCTGCTTTGAAATAATTAAACAGCATACATGATGCTGAACAATGTTTTAAGATTATAAACTTATTTCGTTATGAATGGGTTATATTTATAATAATATCTTACTTTGAATATTTCAATTCTTATTCTGAGCAGATTGACAAGGTATGCTGATATAATAAGTCAACTAATTAGAAAGTTCTGTGCATGAGCTGTTAAACCATTAAACAATTTACTTAAGTAACGATGGCAAGTGTGACATGGTTGATGAAGGCCCCACGCATTTCATCCTCCGTCTAATATTTCGTTTTATAGTTGCAGCTACACTTTACAAACATGTTTATCATATTTTTAATAGTTAATAATCTTGTAAAGTCAACAAAGTTTATGGATATAATTATTGGTCAGGTCAGTTAATATGCATTGATAATGCCCGAGGCCCAACTACTAAACACCTTTTAAGATTGTTTGCACTAACATTTCACACAATTACCACCTTTGTTATACCCGAGCAGAAATGCACACAAAATGCTTCGTTGGGACCTAGAAATCATTACGTTATAACCGATTTTTAACTATATCTGATTACGTTATAAGCGAGTGGTATAACATTGAAATAAAGAAGGGACGAAATCGGGGATTTTTTCCTTACGCTATAACCGAGTTTTCGTTATAAGCAATTCCGCTATAAGTGAGTTCCACTGTGCAATCTTACTTAATGCCAGATAATCCTTGATTAACAACGGGCATTATGTTCTTCTCTTAATGACCATGGAATTATGCCCTGATGCTCTATATATTATCATTATTCTATACAGGAAATTTGTTGATGAAAATTTGTCAATGACAAAGTATATACTTGATTGCTACATGGCAGCAGTAATGATGTAGTGAACATATATCTCCTGTCTGCAATTCTATATTTGTATTGTAAACATTGGTTGAAGAGTGGATCAGATATGGTTACACTGAAACTATGCTATATTACACATACCCGTAAATACGCAGCCATAAGTCGCATGCAGCCATAAGTCGCAGGGGGACTTTTGAATAAAAAATCAAGGTTTTTGTCTAAACCCTTTCATAGGTCGCATGTATAGTTTTCAATTTTTGTGAAAGCTGAAATCATGTGCTCAGTGTTAGGTGTCGAAGGAAATGTGGTCATTTTCAGCTAAAGTTGGGAGGAATGTGGTGATTTTCTGACAGAATATGGAGGAGTGTAGTAATTTTCAGACAAAGTTGATGGAAATGTGGTCATTTTCAGATAGAGTCAGGGGAATGTGGTCAGTTTCAGATAAAGTCAGGGGGTGTGGTCAGTTTCAGATAAAGTCAGGGGGAGTGGTCAGTTTCAGATAAAGTCAAGAGAAATGCAGTGATTTTCTGACAAAATCGGGAGTAGTGTAGTAAACTCTTCCATAAGTCGTGGGGTGACTTTTTAATTTTTTTTGGGACTGTTTTCGCCCGACTTATGGCTGAGTATTTACAGTACATAGGAGTATCACTGCAGTGTGTTGATACGTTGGGCTGTTTTACCTAGAGTTGCTTGTGTAATGCGTATCTCGCGAGACCTTTACGTTGAGCGTGATGTGGTATAATGCAAGCAACGAGAGGTAAAACTGACAGACGTATCAACACAACTGCAGTGATATTCCTTTTATTTTATATCTGTAAAAGCGAAAAATGCACTCACTGTGTAAAAATTGACGTCTGCATAATTTTGGCATATAACGCAACGTCCATTCATAAAAATATAAATGTTTATGTCATCGACATTGGTATATATTCGGCATATAGAAAAATCTTGCACATCAGATATGCATGATACGGATTTGGAAACCAGACATGTATGATCCGTTAAATGTGATCCATCGCACTGTATTCCACTGTTCGATTTGGTCTGTACTTAAGACAATATATACATTGGTATATAATAAATACACATATATTGCATGTATTTACTATCTGCTACTATTTGCTATGATCTAGGTGAAGAAGAAGAAGAAGAAACAGAAGAGAAGTTACCATCATGCTGCGATTATGTGATGCACTTCTTAACTCTATTCTGGAAGGTGATCTTTGCTTTTATTCCACCAACTGGTAAGTACTTGCTTTCTCTTTCATCTACCATCACACCTTGTCTAAAGTGAACTAAGTACAATAGTACCTCCATGTGTTAAAACAGTCTTTGTACTCAACAAATAGTTGGAGCCATATACTGTATACTATAAATTAATGTCTTCTAAATTTCTAAAAATGAATTTGCAAATTCCTCCTTTAATGGTTATCTACTAATTCAAGAAACCGTACACTATCCATCCATTGTGAGGGCCAGTAGTATATATATGCTCACATTAAATATATTCTTTTTGCTGAGCACAGATTGTTCTGTCTCTTGTGTAAGTGGCTTGGTATTAACGCTACTTCTTCACGGTGAGCAATTGTCTTGAGTATTCAGAATTGACTGTATTGGTAGATGATGTATATATATAAATTAATTCACAATGTATATTTATATATTTCAGATTACTGGGGTGGATGGGCTTGTTTCTGCGCCTCCATTATCATGATTGGTGTCTTGACTGCATTTATAGGAGACTTGGCATCAAGTTTTGGTTGTACCATTGGTCTGAAAGATTCCGTTACTGCTATCTCATTTGTTGCTCTTGGAACTAGTGTACCAGGTATGCATACTCTTCACATAGGCTCAGTTACTCTTAAGTAAAGTTGACCAGGATGGCACGGTGGCCCGGGCTCAGCCACTCTAAGTTGACCAGGATGGCACCATGGCCCGGGCTCAGCCACTCTAAGTTGAACAGGATGGCACGGTGGCCCAGACTCAGCCACTCTAAGTTGACCAGAATGGCACGGAGGTCCAGACTCAGCCACTCTAAGTTGACCAGGATGGCACGGTGGCCCAGGCTCAGCCACTGTAAGTAGACCAGGATGGCACGGTGGCCCAGGCTCAGCCAATCTTTAAGTTGACAAGGATGGCACAGTGGCCCAGGCTCAGCCACTCTAAGTTGACCAGGATGGCACAGTGGCCCAGGCTCAGCCACTCTAAGTTGACCAGGATGGCACGGTGGCCCAGGCTCAGCCACTGTAAGTTGACAAGGATGGCACGGTGGCCCAGGCTCAGCCACTCTCTAAGTTGACAAGGATGGCACAGTGGCCCAGGCTCAGCCACTCTAAGTTGACAAGGATGGCACGGTGGCCCAGGCTCAGCCACTTTAAGTTGACCAGGATGGCACGGTGGCCCAGGCTCAGCCACTCTAAGTAGACCAGGATGGCACGGTGGCCCAGGCTCAGCCACTCTCTAAGTTGACAAGGATGGCACAGTGGCCCAGGCTCAGCCACTCTAAGTTGACCAGAATGGCACGGTGGCCCAGGCTCAGCCACTCTTTAAGTTGACAAGGATGGCACAGTGGCCCAGGCTCAGCCACTCTAAGTTGACAAGGATGGCACAGTGGCCCAGGCTCAGCCACTCTAAGTTGACCAGGATGGCACGGTGGCCCAGGCTCAGCCACTTTAAGTTGACAAGGATGGCAGGTGGCCCAGGCTCAGCCACTCTAAGTTGACAAGGATGGCACAGTGGCCCAGGCTCAGCCACTCTAAGTTGACCAGGATGGCACGGTGGCCCAGGCTCAGCCACTTTAAGTTGACAAAGATGGCAGGTGGCCCAGGCTCAGCCACTCTAAGTTGACAAGGATGGCACAGTGGCCCAGGCTCAGCCACTTTAAGTTGACAAGGATGGCAGGTGGCCCAGGCTCAGCCACTCTAAGTTGACCAGGATGGCACGGTGGCCCAGGCTCAGCCACTCTTTAAGTTGACAAGGATGGCAGGTGGCCCAGGCTCAGCCACTCTAAGTTGACAAGGATGGCACAGTGGCCCAGGCTCAGCCACTCTAAGTTGACAAGGATGGCACGGTGGCCCAGGCTCAGCCACTCTAAGTTGACAAGGATGGCATGGTGGCCCCAGGCTCAGCCACTCGGATGGCACGGTGGCCCAGGCTCAGCCACTGTAAGTAGACCAGGATGGCACGGTGGCCCAGGCTCAGCCACTCTTTAAGTTGACAAGGATGGCAGGTGGCCCAGGCTCAGCCACTCTAAGTTGACAAGGATGGCACAGTGGCCCAGGCTCAGCCACTCTAAGTTGACAAGGATGGCACGGTGGCCCAGGCTCAGCCACTCTAAGTTGACAAGGATGGCACAGTGGCCCAGGCTCAGCCACTGTAAGTAGACCAGGATGGCACGGTGGCCCAGGCTCAGCCACTCTAAGTTGACAAGGATGGCATAGTGGCCCCAGGCTCAGCCACTCGGATGGCACGGTGGCCCAGGCTCAGCCACTCTTATTTGACTAGGATGCCACTGTGGCCCTATATGGTTAGCACTCTCACCACCAATCCAAAATTCTCTTCTTACAATCTCTGCCAATGGAAATTTTAGAAACGCTTTTCCGTGTTTTCCACCAAACTAGAGATGAACTGGTTGGAAACCCAGAGGTAGTTACACTTGCGTTGGTGCTATGCTTGTACACCGGGTATGTTAGGTGCTATGCTTGTAAACCGGGTATGTTAGGTGCTATGCTTGTACACCAGGTATGATAGGTGCTATGCTTGTACACCGGTTATGTTAGGTGCTATGCTTGTACACCGGGTATGTTAGGTGCTATGCTTGTACACCAGGTATGTTAGGTGCTTTGCTTGTACACCAGGTATGTTAGGTGCTATGCTTGTACACCGGGTATGTTAGGTGCTATGCTTGTACACCGGGTATGTTAGGTGCTATGCTTGTACACCGGATATGTTAGGTGCTATGCTTGTACACCGGGTATGTTAGGTGCTATGCTTGTACACCAGGTATGATAGGTGCTATGCTTGTACACCGGGTATGTTAGGTGCTTTGCTTGTACACCGGGTATGTTAGGTGCTATGCTTGTACACCCGGTATGTTAGGTGCTATGCTTGTACACCGGGTATGTTAGGTGCTATGCTTGTACACCAGGTATGTTAGGTGCTATGCTTGTACACCGGGTATGATAGGTGCTATGCTTGTACACTGGGCATGATAAATGATTTAATGGAGAAATAGCTAGGGCAGTGTTCCTGGATTCCTGGTATTACACGAACTTGTTAGTAGAAGTCTGCTTATGAAGAGCTCTAACAATAGAAGAATGTGCAGAATTATTTAGCACTGTACATCACTTGTCCTCTATTGTGGGAAAATTTGAGAAAATAGTTCTCAACAGTAATTGTCTTAATTTGACTGATAGGCAGACAAATTGGAAATTTTGGAACTAATTACAAATTGGTGTACTCGTAAAACATGAAGTATTTTTGGTACGGCAATCATTTCAACTGTCTGCATCTCACAATATGGCCATTCAATATTCCCGCATATTATTGAGTATTTCTTTGAGCCTACAGAATATCAGAACTTTTCTTGGAATATTGGCATATAGTTTTAGCTCACCTGAGCACAAAATGCTCAAGGTGACCTTCTGTGATACATTATGTCTGGCGTGCAGCTAAGACTGCTAACACTCTACAGGTCCCAATTTTTACTGGATCTTTATGAACCTTGGTAAAAAAGTCCAGGTCAAGTTTTTTACTGGGGTTAAACACTATGTCACCTGGTAAAATTAAGGAAACCCCATATAACACTCTAGGGGTCACACCTCCCCCACATCTGATGTGGGGTTATGTTGCATTGCACAAGTGTACATCAAAACAAATAACTGATTCTGCCTGCACAGCAAGTACTGTGGTGAGCGCTATGGACCAATGACACTCTTGTTTGATAGAACTATTGTTTGATGCATTTGATTAAAGTATAATAATTCATACTGGCATTGTTTTAAAACTGTTTCTATATTGATCCTTTCAGATACATTTGCCAGTAAAGTAGCTGCCATCAACGATCGTTATGCTGACTCATCCATTGGTAATGTTACTGGTAGTAATGCAGTAAATGTGTTCCTTGGCATTGGTATTGCCTGGACAATTGCTGCTGTGTATCGCGCCTGTTTGGGAGAAGTATTTAGAGTGGATCCAGGCACCCTTGCATTCTCTGTGACTCTCTTCTGTATAGAAGCTGTATTTGCTATTGCAATTCTCATGATTAGAAGACATCCAGCCGTAGGAGGTGAACTTGGCGGCCCTAAAAAGTACAGAGTTCCAACATCCGTCTTTCTCGTTGGTTTGTGGGTCATATATATTGTTATGTCAGCCATGGTTGCATATTGCTATGTACCAGGTTTCTAAGGCAAGCGTGTTTGATGCTGTCTTTCTAACAATATGTTGGGTTGCACGAGATGAGATATTTATGTGCAACAAGAGAGATAGAGAGAGAGAGAGAGAGATGGTGTTGGGTGGAGAATAGAGTGATATCAGTACTCAACCAAGGATATGTTCAATGTAGTGAATACTACAAGATTGCTCATTGATGTATTAACAAACTTTACCCAGTCCACAGTTTGATTTGAACCATCTTGAATAGAACTGGTTCTTGTTGTTGGTGTGTACTACCCTGTGTTTGATTTATTCCAAAGATGGTATATGTATGTATGGTACAGATGGGGTTGTGAGCCAGCTTCCAAGCTACACCTTGGTCTGTCAACAAGAACATCCTATCAATGCTCACATCAAATACAACAAATATAGTTATAGGATCATTCTTGTTTGAATTATACCTAGAAATTATATATTACACTGTTACATGCTTGTTTTACTTGCAAAATCTGTTTAAAATGAATAGGTTTGATTTCAGTTTGAGATTTGATTCCTGTTCTTGTTATAATATTTATCCTGTATTTCTGATCTACCTTCTATCACTGCTGAATGATGAGTTATCATTGTTCACTGCTTGAAATTGTCTGTAATTTAGATAGATAGGATGTTTTTTGAATATCATTGTTTGAGTTTCACGCCATATTAGAATGACAGTTTGATCTGTATAGTTGTCAGCATCATTGAATTACTCATCTAGTCTCCATCCGAGGCCTAACATACTTCAGTTGTGCAAATCTAAAGCAAAACCACTACTTATGTGAACCAAAAATGGCAAAGAAAATATATATTACTTGGATGACATTGTAGTTTTGTATGACTAGGTTTCTATGTATCTGGATTCATTGATCGAAGCTTTCTCATGTTTACATATATGAAAGCAAAGCTGCTTTTATACCATTTAGTTGTTGATACTCTTACCTTTTATTTACAATTTGACTGTATTATGTTCTCGCTTCATGTTCCTTACCACGTCATATAATGGTACTATACTGCTATGTAAGTTTATATTCGTCCATCATATTCCGTCGTATTGTCTCACTAGAACATTGTGTCCATCATATGTTCATATTCTCATTACATTGTTTCTTACCATACAAGTAGCTGTTTTAACTCTTTCTACTTTACATCACTTTCTCTATGTGTATTACAGAGAATTTTAGATAAAAAACGATTAATTTATTTATAATTTTATCAAATAACTAGAGTTTTTAATGATATTTATTGAACAATGTTAATTTTTACATAAATACTGCTTCATACTTGTAACTGATACATTCTTAATTTTATTATAAAACATTTTAAAATTAGATGGTATATTATAATTGGCCATTATATGAACACAACATAGTTGCAATGTCAACTAGCTATGTCACAACCCTGCTTTGTAAAGGTAGGTTGGTCGGTAGATGGCTTTTTAAGAGAAGTAATTTTACTTAATTGATTAGCTTTATTTCTCCATCAGGAGAATAAAAACTCTGCTGTGAACACACACACTTTTTAAGACTGCTCTCATTTTGTTAAATTTTATGCTTAACATGGTCAGTAAATTGTGCAATATTGCTATAGTAGATGCTGTATTAAAACTATACAGAAATTAACCAAATGGTAGCAATTGTTGATAAAGCATATGGGGACAATATGTTCACATTATGGTACTGTGTGTGGTGACATTGTTTGTTCACAGTATACATACAGTGAGAATCAGGTATGAACAGTGAATATAAACGTCTACCTCAAGGCAAAAGCTTTACTACAAACTAACATAGTGTAACATGTATCAAGGTAGCTTCATGTTTGATTTCATTTTTGTTTGATAGTGAAAAGTATATATATAATTTAAAAAAAAAAAACGTAAAAAAAGTTTTTAAAAAAGTTGCATTTTTGTCGATTTTATTGTGTTATTTCCAGTAATAATTGTAAATTATGCTGCCCACTGCGTTGAAGTTTTAAATATGGAGACCTCAGGTTCAAAATCTGAGATTCATTTGTGCACATGCTCTGTCTGTTAGTGATGATATAAAAAGTGAAGGTAAGCAAGCGTTGGTGAGCTGCACAGTTAGACAGAGTTATATATTTGTTGTGTAGATGAGACGAGTGTGTATATGTAATAAACTTCATCCCATTAAGTTATTGAAGGTTGTTATATTTATTTATTTGTTTGTGAAAACTTTATAATCTCATGCATAACATTATGACGTGTGTTTCGTCTGTCAACTGATTCTGTTAACATTTCACTTGTTAAAATAGTCAATTTGTACATAATGTGAACGTTTGTTAATTGTTATGTTATTTATTGTCATAAATTCTGTATTGTTTTGAATCATTTGACATTATATTATAAGGAAAACAATCATTTATAACAACCTGAATGATTGAAAGTACTTTTAAATGTTTAACACAGTATCTGCCCTCAGAGCTGGAGTATTTTGATTGGATAATTAATTTTTGGACTATGAACTTCCAGCCAGTATTACTGTACTTACTGATTTCGAGAATCTGATACCATTCAGGAATTCCACTCTAGTTGTACTATAATCTGAGGACAAAGTCGGATTTATTCATTTTAATGTCTCATGTTTGGAACTGACAACTTAACAAAATGGAAAAATCATTGGTAAATTGAATCTATTCATAACAAAGTATTATAATCAATTTTCATTAAATACCAATAAAATGTCAGAGATTTTAAAATTATTTTCAAAAGACATCATTTCTAGAAAAAGTGCTAAATGATGTCACTAAGTATTAACTTTATGTTTTTGAAAACAGACACATGCTGAAATGCTGATTGAAAGAACCGAGAACCAGCCTCCTGTCTATATTTATAATACAATCGGAATAAAGTTACTTTCGGACAATACCAAGTAGAAGTAGAAGATTCTTATAAAGTGTAAAAAACCTGTTTACTGTGATAGAATTGTTTACTGTTGTGAAGAAGGGAAATTATATCAGCTGTAATGACTAGGAGGTGAAATGTATGAAAGATACTTAATATACATTCAAGTGGAATGATATTAAATAATGATCACATGTTTGTATGTTATACATGTACTTTCTGTCTTCTTTGAGGCTGTTTTGTCTGTAAAGTTATGATCTGTTACCAAGGCAGAATATACATATAGTATTCACTACCTTTAGTAAGTAGTGTTGATTGGTGACTTGAGCAAAACTTAAGGTCTCATAGACGATATTCATACCAGATAAATGGTGTGAATTTGAAATTGTTTCAAAACACGAGTGTGCAATGTAAAAAGCGATTATTGTGATCTTTCACATTTATTGACAAGTTTTGAATGGTGTGTGATGTAAAGAGATGATGCCAAGTAGAAGACTAGCTTTACAGACAGTTGTATCTGCTCAAGATATAAAGTTGTATATGAACTATGCAGAAAGCTCTCATCTCTAGATGTATGTGACATTTAATTCATTATTTATGTTTTCATGGTTTTATTAATGTTCTGATGATCATTAATCCTGCTACATTTTCCCTCTTGACATTATACAGTATGTGTTCAGTTTTGAGGACTATTTATTAACACTTATGAAGTGTTTTACCTATGTAGGTCTATTATTATTGAGACTTTGTGTGGACTTTATGTGTCGAACATACACCAGAGTGCTGTGTGAGAGATATAGGAACACATGATTGTTTCTCTAGGCTATACACACATGATGGCAAGTCCTCAACATTGAACACTTACTGTAGTCATTGTAGTGCTGAATAATTTTACTTGTTTACAATTGCTTATCATTTTAGGATTGTTATTTATTGTATAATATGATATCATTAGTCTTTCATTGAATCATTATAGCCTGTAGCAAGAAAATCCAGTCTATGTATGGTGTGTTACTGAAAGATCTAGCGATCTAATGTTTGTGTTATACTTGTGTATATACTGGTACACGGCTGTACTAACTGTTGCAAGTTTCAGTTACTGTAAACGTTACCGTAAATTAGTTATTGATATCAGTATGAGAAAGTGCCTTTGTTCATCTTGTAGGTTTTTTTTGTTGCATTAAGTTCACACATACTGGCTTTGTAAACTGTACACTGGAATTGTTCTTAGTTTGTTAGTTTCCTGTTTTACGAAGAGAGCACATAGCATAAGTCAGTAAATGAGTATGTTGTTTACATTATATGGTGCAATATTTCATGTAATATTCTGATTGTGAGACTCGTATTGTCAGCTGTTGTCATGTTCTATGTACAAACATAAAACCATAGTAACTTATTATTACACATAGGCTAAATATATGAAGTATGTATGAAGTGACCGCATACTTACTATGTGTTCGATGAATATTATAATGGCGAAACATTGAAACATTGCTTGGTGGTTATACTGAGGATTTTCTTGCTACATTTCCATTTCATTTCAATATGTGTTTTCCAAAAGCTAGGTAGAGTTGATTACCAATTTCATCACTATAATAAGCAGTAAGTATTCTGGTTTGTATAGTGAATTACTTGTCAGCAACATTATAGCAAGTGTATGGTTTGAAATCGCTTACTAGTAATAATGGCTGTTAGGCTATAACAGTTTATAGTATGCTGAAAAATAAAGTTTGCTTGGTAGATTGAGCATTAAAGTAGTTAGTATATATCCATATTAATTGAAATGCTACAATATGGTATAGTGGTAAAAACATACCTCTGGGACCCAATACAGTATCATTACACAATGGCCAAAATCATTACTGGGATCATGACACAAGGTCACTTTTCAAGGAGTAGTTTATCCCAATAAAATATGTTCTCTTTCTAGTCAACCAATGTTGTATTTCATTGTTTTGGTGTAAAAAAATGTATTTTTAACGATCAAATTCTTTTAAAAAATCTTAAACTAAGTTTCTAAGGTAAGGGTACTATTGTGAGCTGGCCTTGTTGTGATGATGTCATTGTGGATATTGAGATCTATAGTTTTATCTGTTAGTTGTCATTTCCATGCTTTGCAGCATTCCCATGTTATATTGTATATTGGACTAGAGTTAGGCTGTCATTGAGGAGTTCATCCTAATGTACATTGTAAGTTCTGACTTTATACCAAACATCTCATACAACATGTATCAAAGTCTGAGACAAATAATTCATGAGAGTTTATCATCATAATCTTTGATGTATTGCTAGTAGTGGGAGCTTGTCTTTGATTTATATAACATTTAATCTTCTTAAATGTCATGATAGCAAGTCTGTGAGGGGGTAATTTGATGTTATTGGGTAATTTGAAGAAAGTGTGGGTTATTCAAGGACTATATATATGGGAATATGAAGGGAACAATATGAATGAACCACCATTGCTATATTTATTTACTACTATTTATCATATATGTATACTAAATGTTTCAGAAGATTAAGGTTTCCACAAACAATAATGCCTTTCATTCCCCATATTAATTCCTCTTGAATATCCCTAACTCTCATGTGTTATTTGTCAAAGCCTTATCTAATATTTATCCATATTTTTCAAATCCTGAAAATTATTTGCTCAGTGATGTTGTTAGAAAGATGTTTTTTGCCAAGCTGTTATTATTTTTCTATAACAGTATTCTGTTGGTTAGTTAACTTCTAGTGTTTTGTCCTTGTGTGTTTGAATGGTCAACTTTCTCCTCGAAAGCATGCATGTATTATTCTGATTGATAGGGTTTCATTGATACCTTGATCATACGGTTTTCAAAGCTACACCAAGGTTTTGTATTGTTTTTGTCCCTTGAAATAAATTTTTATTAAAAAAGAATTTGTGTGTTTTTATTTATTTTCCAATTGTATTAGTGGTCACCTGTTTTATACCGTCTCAAGCAGCAATATGTGACAACATAGTGAAAACAGGTGTATAAACTATCCAAACAGCAACGTCCTTGTATAAAAAGACAATAAAAGCTAGTACAGTTTCATTAGAATGTATCTATTTACACAAACATATCATGTGATTATAAATAAGATAGATTCAGTCACTTAATTTAATTGGCCATTACATGAAAGTATATGTACAGTAAATCACATTGATAAATGGATGAGAACTCGTGATGACACAATCATCTTCAGCTGTGATGGAGAACTGGATGTGGTGCATGTATTGACAACCCTCGCCAATATACAGGTACCCAGCTACCCACTACTTCTCTCACTATCACAGTGGTCAGAGTACGCTCTTCATGTAATTACACAGAGAACTAGAAACTTGAAAGCACTGGAAGCACATCTAGCACGTTCAAGTTGTCATTGATGCATTATTAGATGAACACTCCTCTGCATCAAAACTACATTTTCTCTTGTGTGAGCCTGTAAACAAATATCAAATGAGTCAGCAAAATATGTCTAAAACATGAACAATTGCAATCACAACACAATGATATTTCAACTAGAACTCCATACAGAGCATGAAGTTTCAATAAAGCAGAGGCCTATAGCCATACATACAGTATCCTACCGACAAGTAATAGATGAACAATTCAAGTCTTAACAAGACAGCTGTGGTAAAAACAACACAACTATAAACACCAAGCCCTTATTATTTAAAATTGCCTTCAAAGACAGTCGTATAGGATTGAAGCTTTAGATGACATCAACAATCGATACATCAGAGAATTGTCGACTTAATGTCATTGAACACAGACATTGTTCACTTACATCTGACAATAAAAAGAAACTGACATCAAAGTCATGTAGCTGATTTTTATGCAAATTTAAATTTATTATATGCATGGCCATGCTTTGACACAACAAATGGACAAATATTAAATATTGCTCATTTGATACGCTTCATGCAATAGATGCCTGTTTCATCTTGTTTGTACAAAAGTTCAATATATTCAAATAATTACAGGAGCACTGGAAGAAGGGAATGGTCGTACTCAACTATTGGAAAGTAGGGAGGGTCGTGCTCGACTACTGGAGAGTAGGGAGGGTCGTGCTCGACTATTGGAGAGTAGGGAGGGTCGTGCTCGACTATTGGAGAGTAGGGAGGGTCGTGCTCGACTATTGGAGAGTAGGGAGGGTAGAGCTCGACTATTGGAGAGTAGGGAGGGTCGTGCTCGACTATTGGAGAGTAGGGAGGGTCGTACTCGACTATTAGAGAGAAGGGAGGGTCGTGCTCCACTATTGGAGAGTAGGGAGGGTCGTACTCGACTATTGGAGAGTAGGGAGGGTCGTACTCGAGTATTAGAGAGTAGGGAGGGTCGTGCTCGACTATTGGAGAGTAGGGAGGGTCGTGCTCGACTATTGGAGAGTAGGGAGGGTCGTACTCGACTATTGGAGAGAAGGGAGGGTCGTACTCGACTATTGGAGAGTAGGGAGGGTCGTGCTCCACTACTGGAGAGTAGGGAGGGTCGTGCTCAACTATTGGAGAGTAGGGAGGGTAGTACTCGACTATTAGAGAGTAGGGAGGGTCGTGCTCCACTATTGGAGAGTAGACTATTGGAGAGTAGGGAGGGTCGTACTCGACTATTGGAGAGTAGGGAGGGTCGTACTCGACTATTGGAGAGTAGGGAGGGTCTTGCTCGACTATTAGAGAGTAGGGAGGGTCGTGCTCGACTATTAGAGAGTAGGGAGGGTCGTGCTCGACTATTGGAGAGTAGGAAGGGTCGTGCTCCACTACTGGAGAGTAGGGAGGGTCGTGCTCGACTATTGGAGAGTAGGGAGGGTCGTGCTCGACTATTAGAGAGTAGGGAGGGTCGTACTCGACTATTGGAGAGTAGGGAGGGTCGTGCTCCACTACTGGAGAGTAGGGAGGGTCGTGCTCGACTATTGGAGAGTAGGGAGGGTCGTACTCGACTATTAGAGAGTAGGGAGGGTCGTACTTGACTATTGGAGAGTAGGGAGGGTCGTACTCGACTACTGGAGAGTAGGGAGGGTCGTGCTTGACTATTGGAGAGTAGGGAGGGTCGTACTCTACTACTGGAGAGTAGGGAGGGTCGTGCTCGACTATTGGAGAGTAGGGAGGGTCGTACCGGACTATTGGAGAGTAGGGAGGGTCGTACTCGACTATTGGAGAGTAGGGAGGGTCGTACTCGACTACTGGAGAGTAGGGAGGGTCGTACCGGACTATTGGAGAGTAGGGAGGGTCGTACTCGACTATTGGAGAGTAGGGAGGGTCGTACTCGACTACTGGAGAGTAGGGAGGGTCGTACTCGTGCTCGACTATTGGAGAGTAGGGAGGGTCGTACTCGACTAATGGAGAGTAGGGAGGGTCGTACCGGACTATTAGAGAGTAGGGAGGGTCGTACTCGACTATTAGAGAGTAGGGAGGGTCGTACTCGACTATTGGAGAGTAGGGAGGGTCTTACTCGACTATTGGAGAATAGGGAGGGTCGTATTCAACTATTGGAGAGTAGGGAGGGTCGTACTCGACTATTGGAGAGTAGGGAGGGTCGTACTCGACTACTGGAGAGTAGGGAGGGTCGTGCTTGACTATTGGAGAGTAGGGAGGGTCGTACTCTACTACTGGAGAGTAGGGAGGGTCGTGCTCGACTATTGGAGAGTAGGGAGGGTCGTACCGGACTATTGGAGAGTAGGGAGGGTCGTACTCGACTATTGGAGAGTAGGGAGGGTCGTACTCGACTACTGGAGAGTAGGGAGGGTCGTACCGGACTATTGGAGAGTAGGGAGGGTCGTACTCGACTATTGGAGAGTAGGGAGGGTCGTACTCGACTACTGGAGAGTAGGGAGGGTCGTACTCGTGCTCGACTATTGGAGAGTAGGGAGGGTCGTACTCGACTAATGGAGAGTAGGGAGGGTCGTACCGGACTATTAGAGAGTAGGGAGGGTCGTACTCGACTATTAGAGAGTAGGGAGGGTCGTACTCGACTATTGGAGAGTAGGGAGGGTCTTACTCGACTATTGGAGAATAGGGAGGGTCGTATTCAACTATTGGAGAGTAGGGAGGGTCGTACTCAACTATTGGAGAGTAGGGAGGGTCGTGCTCGACTATTGGAGAGTAGGGAGGGTCGTACTCCACTATTGGAGAGTAGGGAGGGTTGTGCTGGACTATTGGAGAGTAGGGAGGGTCGTACTCCACTATTGGAGAGTAGGGAGGGTCATGCTCGACTATTGGAGAGTAGGGAGGGTTGTGCTCGACTATTGGAGAGTAGGGAGGGTTGTGCTTGACTATTGGAGAGTAGGGAGACTATTGGAGAGTAGGGAGGGTCGTGCTTGACTATTGGAGAGTATGGAGGGTCGTACTCCACTATTGGAGAGTAGGCAGGGTCGTGCTCGACTACTGGAGAGTAGGGAGGGTCGTGCTTGACTATTGGAGAGTAGAGAGGGTCGTACTTAACTATTGGAGAGTAGGGAGGGTCGTACTCGACTATTGGAGAGTAGTAAGGGTCGTGCTCCACTACTGGAGAGTAGTGAGGGTCGTGCTCGACTATTGGAGAGTAAGGAGGGTCGTGCTCGACTATTGGAGAGTAGGAAGGGTCGTGCTCTACTTTTGGAGAGTAGGGAGGTCGTGCTCGACAACTGGAGAGTAGGAAGGGTCGTGCTCGACTATTGGAGAGTAGGGAGGGTCGTGCTCCACTACTGGAGAGTAGGGAGGTCGTGCTCTACAACTGGAGAGTCGGAAGGGTCGTGCTCGACTATTGGAGAGTAGGGAGGGTCGTGCTCCACTACTGGAGAGTAGGAAGGGTCGTGCTCGACTATCGGAGAGTAGGGAGACTATTGGAGAGTAGGGAGGGTCGTGCTCCACTACTGGAGAGTAGGAAGGGTAGTGCTCGACTATTGGAGAGAAGGGAGACTATTGGAGAGTAGGGAGGGTCGTGCTCGACTATTGGAGAGTAGGGAGGGTCGTGCTCGACTAATGGAGAGTAGGGAGGGTCGTGCTCGACTAATGGAGAGTAGGAAGGGTTGTACCCGACTATAAGTATGACTATTGCTCGACTATTGGAGAGTAGGAAGGGTCGTACCCGACTATTAGTATGACTATTGGAGAGTAGGGAGGGTCATGCTCGACTATTGGAGAGTAGGGAGGGTCGTGCTTGACTATTGGCGAGTAGGGAGGTTCGTGCTTGACTATTGGAGAGTAGGGAGGGTCGTGCTTGACTACTGTAAACCTAGAAACTTTCGCGGCTACAAATTTTCGCGTTTTGCCGATTGTCGGCATATTCACGGCTACAAATTTTCGCGTTTTTTAGACTCCCGCGATGTCCGCGAACACTTAATCGCATAGTGACAAAATTATTGATATTATAACCTGTCACATACATTGCTCGGTTCGTATATAATTGCTTCTTAATTTTACTTCTCACCTTCGTTAAACCCTCTCAAACTCTTTATGATGTAGATAGTTACCTATTGTATTTGTTGACACAAATTGAAAACTACGCTGGTAATGTTTTCACAGTTTTATTGACACTGTCAGTCATTTTGTATAATGACATACCCGGTAATAAACAGCGCTATTTACACGCATGTTCATATATTGAGTGTATTGTTAATCAAGTTTTCAAGAATGTTTTTTGAAGTCTTTTCATTATTGTATGTGATCATAAAAAATTCAGAAAAAGTACATACACTTAACATTCCATATTTTGACAAAATAGCACTTATAATACGGTCTTATGAACGTCGTACCAAAATGATGAATTTTCTTCAAAAACGAGAAACTTTCGCGTTTTTCTTGTCCTGGACATGTTCGCGGCTATTTACTTTCGCGGATTTTTACTAACCGCGAACTTAAATCGCGCGTAATAATTTCTCGGTTTTCAGTATTGGAGAGTAGGGAGGGTCGTGCTCGACTATTAGAGAGTAGGGAGGGTCGTACTCGACTATTGGAGAGTAGGAAGGGTCGTGCTCGACTACTGGAGAGTAGGAAGGGTCGTACTCGACTATTAGAGAGTAGGGAGGGTCGTACTCGACTATTGGAGAGTAGGGAGGGTCGTACTCGACTATTGGAGAGTAGGGAGGGTCGTACTCGACTATTGGAGAGTAGGGAGGGTCGTACTCAACTACTGGAGAGTAGGGAGGGTCGTGCTCCACTATTGGAGAGTAGGGAGGGTCGTACTCGACTATTGGAGAGTAGGGAGGGTCGTACTCGACTATTGGAGAGTAGGGAGGGTCGTACTCGACTATTAGAGAGTAGGGAGGGTCGTGCTCGACTATTGGAGAGTAGGGAGGGTCGTACTCGACTATTGGAGAGTAGGGAGGGTCGTGCACGACTACTGGAGAGTAGGGAGGGTCGTACTCGACTATTGGAGAGTAGGGAGGGTCGTACTCGACTATTAGAGAGTAGGGAGGGTTGTGCTTGACTATTGGAGAGAAGGGAGGGTTGTGCTCGACTATTGGAGAGTAGGGAGACTATTGGAGAGTAGGGAGGGTCGTGCTTGACTATTGAAGAGTAGAGAGGGTCGTGCTTGACTATTAGAGAGTAGGGAGGGTCGTGCTCGACTATTGGAGAGTAGGGAGGGTCGTACTCGACTATTGGAGAGTAGGGAGGGTCGTGCTCGACTACTGGAGAGTAGGGAGGGTCGTACTCGACTATTAGAGAGTAGGGAGGGTCGTACTTGACTATTGGAGAGTAGGGAGGGTCGTACTCGACTACTGGAGAGTAGGGAGGGTCGTGCTCGACTATTGGAGAGTAGGGAGGGTCGTACTCTACTACTGGAGAGTAGGGAGGGTCGTGCTCGACTATTGGAGAGTAGGGAGGGTCGTACCGGACTATTGGAGAGTAGGGAGGGTCGTACTCGACTATTGGAGAGTAGGGAGGGTCGTACTCGACTACTGGAGAGTAGGGATGGTCGTACCGGACTATTGGAGAGTAGGGAGGGTCGTACTCGACTATTGGAGAGTAGGGAGGGTCGTACTCGACTACTGGAGAGTAGGGAGGGTCGTACTCGTGCTCGACTATTGGAGAGTAGGGAGGGTCGTACTCGACTAATGGAGAGTAGGGAGGGTCGTACCGGACTATTAGAGAGTAGGGAGGGTCGTACTCGACTATTAGAGAGTAGGGAGGGTCGTACTCGACTATTGGAGAGTAGGGAGGGTCGTACTCGACTATTGGAGAATAGGTAGGGTCGTATTCAACTATTGGAGAGTAGGGAGGGTCGTACTCAACTATTGGAGAGTAGGGAGGGTCGTGCTCGACTATTGGAGAGTAGGGAGGGTCGTACTCCACTATTGGAGAGTAGGGAGGGTTGTGCTGGACTATTGGAGAGTAGGGAGGGTCGTACTCCACTATTGGAGAGTAGGGAGGGTCGTGCTCGACTATTGGAGAGTAGGGAGGGTTGTGCTCGACTATTGGAGAGTAGGGAGGGTTGTGCTTGACTATTGGAGAGAAGGGAGACTATTGGAGAGTAGGGAGGGTCGTGCTTGACTATTGGAGAGTAGGGAGGGTCGTACTCCACTATTGGAGAGTAGGCAGGGTCGTGCTCGACTACTGGAGAGTAGGGAGGGTCGTGCTCGACTATTGGAGAGTAGGGAGGGTCGTACTTAACTATTGGAGAGTAGGGAGGGTCGTACTCAACTATTGGAGAGTAGTAAGGGTCGTGCTCCACTACTGGAGAGTAGTGAGGGTCGTGCTCGACTATTGGAGAGTAAGGAGGGTCGTGCTCGACTATTGGAGAGTAGGGAGGGTCGTGCTCTACTTTTGGAGAGTAGGGAGGTCGTGCTCGACAACTAGAGAGTAGGAAGGGTCGTGCTCGACTATTGGAGAGTAGGGAGGGTCGTGCTCCACTACTGGAGAGTAGGGAGGTCGTGCTCTACAACTGGAGAGTCGGAAGGGTCGTGCTCAACTATTGGAGAGTAGGGAGGGTCGTGCTCCACTACTGGAGAGTAGGAAGGGTCGTGCTCGACTATTGGAGAGTAGGGAGACTATTGGAGAGTAGGGAGGGTCGTGCTCCACTACTGGAGAGTAGGAAGGGTAGTGCTCGACTATTGGAGAGAAGGGAGACTATTGGAGAGTAGGGAGGGTCGTGCTCGACTATTGGAGAGTAGGGAGGGTCGTGCTCGACTAATGGAGAGTAGGGAGGGTCGTGCTCGACTAATGGAGAGTAGGAAGGGTTGTACCCGACTATAAGTATGACTATTGCTCGACTATTGGAGAGTAGGAAGGGTCGTACCCGACTATTAGTATGACTATTGGAGAGTAGGGAGGGTCATGCTCGACTATTGGAGAGTAGGGAGGGTCGTGCTTGACTATTGGCGAGTAGGGAGGTTCGTGCTTGACTATTGGAGAGTAGGGAGGGTCGTGCTTGACTACTGTAAACCTAGAAACTTTCGCGGCTACAAATTTTCGCGTTTTGCCGATTGTCGGCATATTCACGGCTACAAATTTTCGCGTTTTTTAGACTCCCGCGAACTCCGCGAACACTAAATCGCATAGTGACAAAATTATTGATATTATAACCTGTCACATACATTGCTCGGTTCGTATATAATTGCTTCTTAATTTTACTTCTCACCTTCGTTAAACCCTCTCAAACTCTTTATGATGTAGATAGTTACCTATTGTATTTGTTGACACAAATTGAAAACTACGCTGGTAATGTTTTCACAGTTTTATTGACACTGTCAGTCATTTTGTATAATGACATACCCGGTAATAAACAGCGCTATTTACACGCATGTTCATATATTGAGTGTATTGTTAATCAAGTTTTCAAGAATGTTTTTTGAAGTCTTTTCATTATTGTATGTGATCATAAAAAATTCAGAAAAAGTACATACACTTAACATTCCATATTTTGACAAAATAGCACTTATAATACGGTCTTATGAACGTCGTACCAAAATGATGAATTTTCTTCAAAAACGAGAAACTTTCGCGTTTTTCTTGTCCTGGACATGTTCGCGGCTATTTACTTTCGCGGATTTTTACTAACCGCGAACTTAAATCGCGCGAAATAATTTCTCGGTTTTCAGTATTGGAGATTAGGGAGGGTCGTGCTCGACTATTAGAGAGTAGGGAGGGTCGTACTCGACTATTGGAGAGTAGGAAGGGTCGTGCTAGACTACTGGAGAGTAGGAAGGGTCGTACTCGACTATTAGAGAGTAGGGAGGGTCGTACTCGACTATTGGAGAGTAGGGAGGGTCGTACTCGACTATTGGAGAGTAGGGAGGGTCGTACTCGACTATTGGAGAGTAGGGAGGGTCGTACTCAACTACTGGAGAGTAGGGAGGGTCGTGCTCCACTATTGGAGAGTAGGGAGGGTCGTACTCGACTATTGGAGAGTAGGGAGGGTCGTACTCGACTATTGGAGAGTAGGGAGGGTCGTACTCGACTATTGGAGAGTAGGGAGGGTCGTACTCGACTATTGGAGAGTAGGGAGGGTCGTACTCGACTATTAGAGAGTAGGGAGGGTCGTGCTCAACTATTGGAGAGTAGGGAGGGTCGTACTCGACTATTGGAGAGTAGGGAGGGTCGTGCTCGACTACTGGAGAGTAGGGAGGGTCGTACTCGACTATTGGAGAGTAGGGAGGGTCGTACTCGACTATTAGAGAGTAGGGAGGGTTGTGCTTGACTATTGGAGAGAAGGGAGGGTTGTGCTCGACTATTGGAGAGTAGGGAGACTATTGGAGAGTAGGGAGGGTCGTGCTTGACTATTGAAGAGTAGAGAGGGTCGTGCTTGACTATTAGAGAGTAGGGAGGGTCGTGCTCGACTATTGGAGAGTAGGGAGGGTCGTGCTCGACTACTGGAGAGTAGGGAGGGTCGTACTCGACTATTAGAGAGTAGGGAGGGTCGTACTTGACTATTGGAGAGTAGGGAGGGTCGTACTCGACTACTGGAGAGTAGGGAGGGTCGTGCTCGACTATTGGAGAGTAGGGAGGGTCGTACTCTACTACTGGAGAGTAGGGAGGGTCGTGCTCGACTATTGGAGAGTAGGGAGGGTCGTACCGGACTATTGGAGAGTAGGGAGGGTCGTACTCGACTATTGGAGAGTAGGGAGGGTCGTACTCGACTACTGGAGAGTAGGGAGGGTCGTACCGGACTATTGGAGAGTAGGGAGGGTCGTACTCGACTATTGGAGAGTAGGGAGGGTCGTACTCGACTACTGGAGAGTAGGGAGGGTCGTACTCGTGCTCGACTATTGGAGAGTAGGGAGGGTCGTACTCGACTAATGGAGAGTAGGGAGGGTCGTACCGGACTATTAGAGAGTAGGGAGGGTCGTACTCGACTATTAGAGAATAGGGAGGGTCGTACTCGACTATTGGAGAGTAGGGAGGGTCGTACTCGACTATTGGAGAATAGGGAGGGTCGTATTCAACTATTGGAGAGTAGGGAGGGTCGTACTCAACTATTGGAGAGTAGGGAGGGTCGTGCTCGACTATTGGAGAGTAGGGAGGGTCGTACTCCACTATTGGAGAGTAGGGAGGGTTGTGCTGGACTATTGGAGAGTAGGGAGGGTCGTACTCCACTATTGGAGAGTAGGGAGGGTCGTGCTCGACTATTGGAGAGTAGGGAGGGTTGTGCTCGACTATTGGAGAGTAGGGAGGGTTGTGCTTGACTATTGGAGAGTAGGGAGGGTCGTGCTTGACTATTGGAGAGTAGGGAGGGTCGTACTCCACTATTGGAGAGTAGGCAGGGTCGTGCTCGACTACTGGAGAGTAGGGAGGGTCGTGCTCGACTATTGGAGAGTAGGGAGGGTCGTACTTAACTATTGGAGAGTAGGGAGGGTCGTACTCGACTATTGGAGAGTAGTAAGGGTCGTGCTCCACTACTGGAGAGTAGTGAGGGTCGTGCTCGACTATTGGAGAGTAAGGAGGGTCGTGCTCGACTATTGGAGAGTAGGGAGGGTTGTGCTTTACTTTTGGAGAGTAGGGAGGTGGTGCTCGACAACTGGAGAGTAGGAAGGGTCGTGCTCGACTATTGGAGAGTAGGGAGGGTCGTGCTCCACTACTGGAGAGTAGGGAGGTCGTGCTCTACAACTGGAGAGTCGGAAGGGTCGTGCTCAACTATTGGAGAGTAGGGAGGGTCGTGCTCCACTACTGGAGAGTAGGAAGGGTTGTGCTCGACTATTGGAGAGTAGGGAGACTATTGGAGAGTAGGGAGGGTCGTGCTCCACTACTGGAGAGTAGGAAGGGTAGTGCTCGACTATTGGAGAGAAGGGAGACTATTGGAGAGTAGGGAGGGTCGTGCTCGACTATTGGAGAGTAGGGAGGGTCGTGCTCGACTAATGGAGAGTAGGGAGGGTCGTGCTCGACTAATGGAGAGTAGGAAGGGTTGTACCCGACTATAAGTATGACTATTGCTCGACTATTGGAGAGTAGGAAGGGTCGTACCCGACTATTAGTATGACTATTGGAGAGTAGGGAGGGTCATGCTCGACTATTGGAGAGTAGGGAGGGTCGTGCTTGACTATTGGCGAGTAGGGAGGTTCGTGCTTGACTATTGGAGAGTAGGGAGGGTCGTGCTTGACTACTGTAAACCTAGAAACTTTCGCAGCTACAAATTTTCGCGTTTTGCCGATTGTCGGCATATTCACGGCTACAAATTTTCGCGTTTTTTAGACTCCCGCGAACTCCGCGAACACTAAATCGCATAGTGACAAAATTATTGATATTATAACCTGTCACATACATTGCTCGGTTCGTATATAATTGCTTCTTAATTATACTTCTCACCTTCGTTAAACCCTCTCAAACTCTTTATGATGTAGATAGTTACCTATTGTATTTGTTGACACAAATTGAAAACTACGCTGGTAATGTTTTCACAGTTTTATTGACACTGTCAGTCATTTTGTATAATGACATACCCGGTAATAAACAGCGCTATTTACACGCATGTTCATATATTGAGTGTATTGTTAATCAAGTTTTCAAGAATGTTTTTTGAAGTCTTTTCATTATTGTATGTGATCATAAAAAATTCAGAAAAAGTACATACACTTAACATTCCATATTTTGACAAAATAGCACTTATAATACGGTCTTATGAACGTCGTACCAAAATGATGAATTTTCTTCAAAAACGAGAAACTTTCGCGTTTTTCTTGTCCTGGACATGTTCGCGGCTATTTACTTTCGCGGATTTTTACTAACCGCGAACTTAAATCGCGCGAAATAATTTCTCGGTTTTCAGTATTGGAGAGTAGGGAGGGTCGTGCTCGACTATTAGAGAGTAGGGAGGGTCGTACTCGACTATTGGAGAGTAGGAAGGGTCGTGCTCGACTACTGGAGAGTAGGAAGGGTCGTACTCGACTATTAGAGAGTAGGGAGGGTCGTACTCGACTATTGGAGAGTAGGGAGGGTCGTACTCGACTATTGGAGAGTAGGGAGGGTCGTACTCGACTATTGGAGAGTAGGGAGGGTCGTACTCAACTACTGGAGAGTAGGGAGGGTCGTGCTCCACTATTGGAGAGTAGGGAGGGTCGTACTCGACTATTGGAGAGTAGGGAGGGTCGTACTCGACTATTGGAGAGTAGGGCGG
Source organism: Spisula subtruncata (assembly GCA_963678985.1). Lineage (NCBI taxonomy): Eukaryota > Metazoa > Mollusca > Bivalvia > Venerida > Mactridae > Spisula > Spisula subtruncata. The sequence continues at coordinate 27,869,586 of OY787661.1, forward strand.
GTCGTACTCGACTATTAGAGAGTAGGGAGGGTCGTACTCGACTATTGGAGAGTAGGGAGGGTCGTACTCGACTATAAGAGAGTAGGGAGGGTTGTGCTTGACTATTGGAGAGAAGGGAGGGTTGTGCTCGACTATTGGAGAGTAGGGAGACTATTGGAGAGTAGGGAGGGTCGTGCTTGACTATTGAAGAGTAGGGAGGGTCGTGCTTGACTATTTGAGAGAAGGGAGGGTTGTGCTCGACTATTGGAGAGAAGGGAGACTATTGGAGAGTAAAGAGGGTCATGCTTGACTATTGGAGAGTAGGGAGGGTCGTGCTTGACTATTGGAGAGAAGGGAGGGTTGTGCTCGACTATTGGAGAGTAGGGAGACTATTGGAGAGTAGGGAGGGTTGTGCTCGACTATTGGAGAGTAGGGAGGGTTGTGCTCGACTATTGGAGAGTAGGAAGGGTCGTGCTCCATTATTGGAGGGTAGGAAGGGTTGTGCTCGACTATTGGAGAGTAGGGAGGGTCGTGCTTGACTATTGGAGAGTAGGGAGACTATTGGAGAGTAGGGAGGGTCGTGCTTGACTATTGGAGAGTAGGGAGGGTCGTTCTCCACTATTGGAGAGTAGGGAGGGTCATGCTCGACTATTGGAGAGTAAGTACCTGTATCTAGTGTAGTCTGTGATGGGCCTAGAACCTGTAAATGTTGTCTGGCTTGATAGAGAACTTCAAATTCCTGTAAAATACAGCACACTAGACAACTTGACCCTTCACTACTAGACCACTCATCTACTTAGTTTGTTAACAGTTGACTAGCCACTCAATGATTAAAGCTAAACTGCACTCTGGACCCAATTAAAAATGTACTTCTATTGGAATATCAATTCTATTGTTAAAAACATTACTCCTTGATTATTCCACGTCCGGTAAATAACCTTCAGTTTATATGCAATCAGTTCTGTACGTTTCATGTCATTACCACATGTTTTAAATAAATTGTGATATGTTTAACCAATGTTTTGACCCATTTACCAGTAGTCGCAATATCAATAGCAAGTATAGAACATACTGCATTGATGCATGCATGACACGTCTTCCTCAAGGACAAGATAAATACATTTGAGCCGTTCTGCAGGGAATATGTTATATGACTGCAGCTCCCTGGCTCATACTATACAATCTAGTTCATGCCAGTCATGCTCATGTGTGAACCCAAGTAGGTTTCTCAAATGTCAGGATGATTCAAATCAATGGCAAGCATGTGATTGAAGACAGTAACTGAGTGAATAAGGCATGTTAAAGGGAGAAAAATGATTGCAACTCACTTTCTGACAGGGAGCTACTAAATTAAATGCCAACACATATTTTGATAATTTATGATACTTACAATTAATTGTTGCATAAATCCTTCATTTGGAGATATGCAAAATCTCCTTTGTTGAACATAATTAAATGCATTCCTGAAATGTAGCAAAAAACAATGGAGACATAAACAACAAGATAGCAAGGTACTATTATGTAACATATTTAATACTAGACAAAAAGATTACCCAACAAACACTTAGGTTTTTTTTCAAATAAACTTTGGTCTACGTAAATCAGTCCGACTTTCTTTTAAAAGAAGCCTGAACAAAAATATTTTCCAAAAAAAGAGTAATATTCCTATAGCCACCCCTGTTGTATATGTTTGCTCACAACATGTGTTTGCTTGAAACCGGACAAGATATAACAAGAGATGTTTGTAAAGCATGACTGAGGAGTTTGGATTCAGGTACTCAAGGTTTATGAATGTTTAATGCCTTACTTGTATGTTAATTCATATTTTTCCATAATGTAACCTATCACAAGGGCAGCACTGAAAGAAAAGCAAGACATGAACATTCCACAGAAACCTGGTACTCAAATCCTGAAGCATCTCGACTTGACATCTCACCTCAAATTGAGATTTTGTTCAAATCAGAGTATATGTTGGAGCATACCTGCCAAGCTAGTTAAATCCACAATAGGAGTGATAAAGCAAAACATGTCACAAGATGCACTTCAATGTGGTTTAAAAGAAATTTAGATGCATAAACAAGGAAGGTATTAATTCTAGTGGTTATAAATATGGGATAGGAGATAATAAAATGAATCAAATGTACCTTTGTTTAAATTAGATAAACTTGGAGTTTTAACGTAGTTAACAACGAAAATAGGAGTAGCTCCACTTTAATAGGAGTACTTGGCAGGTATGTGTTAGAGATAAATCAGAAGTTTGCTTGTTAGGGAAAAAAGTTCTGAATAATGTTTTGTAATGCCAATTCAGAGTCCAAAGTTCCATGGAAATGACACATGACAATATTTGAGTTGAGATTCATCTGAGATTGAGATGCTTCGGGAGATCTGCAGGGCCAGATTTTCATTTCAGCACATCCAAGCTGTAAAGTTATGTTGGTGTAACTATTTGATTCCTGTAAACAGTGACAGTGTTAAGTTCATCAAATATATTATTACACAATGCATGAGTGTATAAATGTACTCTGTGTAGTATCCTGTTGGTTTAAGGCATTAGAGACACAGACAGACTTATGTTTTATATCTTGTATAGGGGTCATAATGTGGCAAAGTCATAATAATGAAAAGAAGAATTCAGACATTTTATTTCCTTTTTTGCTAAAGTTCAGCTTATGAAATTTCAAATTACTAAAATTTAGTCAATAATTTGTATATTTCCTAAAATGATTTTTGTATAGAAAGGTTCATTTTTCTCATTTAGTAAATCAGAATAACGAGATATGTAGTATTCTAGATTGTTACAAACCTCAATTAGCTAAAACAAGACAAAATAATGCATAATGAACAAAAATACCTTCTAGAAATTCCAGCATTACCATGTACTAAAACTCTGCCCTGACAATTCATACAACTATCTATAAAATCTCGAACCTGTAAAATACATGTAATAAGTTACCACATAAACAATTAACATAATGCCAATTGGACAAATTTGATATTTATGACATAAAACATTGCATACATGACACAGCAACCAGGACCCAAAAACATTTACTTTAAGATGATGTGACATTTATGCCTATAGTTAGGATGATATCAAATCATTGCTAGTGTGTACCCTTACCATTGGAATGTGAGGAATGATATTCTCTGTAGACAAATCAGCAACCTCTAACACAAGGTATCTGTAACAATAGAATATATATCATATCTTCTAACACAAGGTATCTGTAACAATAGAATATATATCATATCTTCTAACACTGTATAATCAAATACAAGTATCAGGAGGCAAGGTGATAGACATAGCTCACAGTACAATGTTTATATACCAGCATATTTGTTCAACATTGTTTCATAAAACTATACCATACAGACTATGTTGATAAAACAAGTATTATGCAGAACAAGAGCTGTCCTCCATCAGTGCGCTCCACTATTATACAGTGTCCACCAAAAATAAGTATACAGAGGTAATTTCCCCATTTACCTGTCTGTAATAACAATATTTTTGAAGGCAATGACTATTTTATTTATTAAGTGTAAAGACCATAATTATAGTGTTTTTTTCCAGACCTTTTTGTCACTAACTAACATTGCGCCATGCTGCCCTTATCATAAGGTCGCGCGCAAAAAAGTGCGCTTTTGCAGGAAAACGCTATGCCCCTAAAGGGTTATGGAAAAAACACTACCATACATTGTCACCCTAGATGTAAAATGTTTATCATTAAGTTTCTTTGTCTGGCTTGAAAGGTAACTTAGTCATAAAAGAGACAGAAATTTCAACCCTATTGACCCCAATACTTTTTAATTTAGGATAATGTCATTTTGATTTCTATAAGTTTTTACTTTTGTTAAGTAACTGTAGTTTTAGAAACTACAATTATTGTGACCCTCTGATAAACAGATATGGAATAATTTTACCAAGTTAAAGTTTGCGTCTGTATACATGTACTTATTTTTGGTGGGCACTGTATATTCACTATAAAATGCTTCATAGCTGCAGTATTACCCTCTTCTGTGTAGAGGTTGAGGCTTCGAAGTCGAAAAGGGCAGACAAAATTCTTAGCAGTTACGGTGCCTACTTCTGGATAGGGATCATGATGGTAAACATGAATGCAAAGTTTCAATGCAATATGTCAAAGAACCTTTCCTCTATGCACTTGTTCCTCACAGTGAAATTGAAAAAAAGTGTCTCCTTTGGACAAACTGTTGTATTTGCCTTAAAAACCACCAGTACTTTCATATTAAATACTAGTTGCTATAGAAATCAATATAATAAGGCATATTCAAATGGAAAATGATGACAATTCTTGTTGGCTTTTGTTCCAATTACATTATCTCCTTTCAATTGAAATTCAACCAGTCAAATATGCCGATATGTTTTCAACAGACATGTTCACAACAGTATAAATATATATACAGACTTGTTCACAACAGTATAAATATATATACAGACATGTTCACAACAGTATAAATATATATACAGACATGTTCACAACAGTATAAATATATATACAGACTTACTGAAAATCTTCAGGAAAATTTGGCCTTATAAAGTTTGCTTCCATTTTATGTCTTATACAAACAATGTGTGTTATACCATGCTCAAGCAATTGTACTTTCTGAAAAACAAAGTGAACATACCTGGTCAAAAAGTAAATTGTTAAAGATAATTATGATTTCAGTAAAATTTAAAGACTATAGGTCAAAACTAAGACCTTTTCAAGTTTCTATTAGTATTACCGACAGGTAACAGCACTAGACATGACATATTTTTTAATTTGTCAACATGTATGTTTTTTTTTTTGAAAGACAGTGTTATGTTATTAGAAATAACGGACAGATATATACAACAGAACATCTATATGCCCAGGGTTGTCATTAGGAGGCGGGGGAGGCCAATTTTACTGCCTCAAATGATATTGGGGCCGCCTCAAACTTACCATCAGCTGCCTTCCATATACAGTGGTCAGGCACATTGGCCTCCTTAAATGTACAAAAATCCTCCTACTTGAAATCCTAGTGAAAACTCTGTATGCCCCCAAAGTTATTTACCGGGTCCATAGAAATGGTTTACCATATACTCACAGTACATGTATTTTTATAGATTCGCAGAATTTGATAGAGTTTTGTATACCTTCATCTTCATGGCTGCAGCATAGGGACCCAGATACAGACCTGGAATTATCTCCTGAAGTATGAATATACCAAGTGAGAACACACATGGTGCAAATAAAAAATATATATTACTACTATATAATTATACATTATGAACTGAGATAAACAGTTAGCAGTCTATGACACTGTAAATCTATCATACCCGTATATAAAGATAAGAATGCTCATTGAGTGCAGATACTTGTATTAGGGATTGACTAGCACCCAGACGAATCAGGCTTGATTCCGTTTTCAAGCACATGGTCAACTTAGGTCCTTCATATTTTTGGAACTTGTCATTTACCTGAGTAAAAGCAGCTGAATATAACAACATTAATTCCAGGAATGACTTGTTGGAAAAGTGGACAGTCATGTTAGAGTGTAGAAACTCTGATAATTATTAGGAAATTTTAGTTGACACAGAAACTCCAACACCTACCTGCATCTCTCTTCTCATGACATAGTTCCAATCCTGTAATGATAAACCATTGTAAAACATGTATTCATGAGAAAGGTCTAAAACATATGTACAGGTTATGTTGTGATGGGTTTGCAAAATCAGAACAGTTTCCTAATCCTATACCACTTAAAAAGGGGAGTAGCCAGGCTTGAATTGATGCACACAAGATTTGAGTAGGGGATTATTGTTCCCTCATGATTGTGGAAATTATGGTCATGTTTTATTTCATTTTTAAATGAATGTTACACACATATATATAATTTTTGTTTGTATTGACGGTAACATGTACTAACATCTGATCAGCTGACAGCAGAAACTTGACCTTCCAATAATCTTCACTGCCAGTCAGAGTCAGACACACATGATAAGTGACATTGAATATCATTTAGTGTTGAATGGTGTACATGTATACAAATGTTCATTTAATTTGTTGAATATTCAGAGTGACGTTTTTAGAAATTGAAAATAATCACCCTTGAAGACAGGCTCATAATCATTTCACCTGCAACTTTTCTGTATAAGATCCCGTTAAAGTACAATCGGTCAAAGGAGTCTCATTTGGAATGTTGATAATTTGAGTCGTTATACAAACACTATCTAGTTAATTGAAACCACGTTGCACCCAGTAGAAGGGAGGAGATTTGGACTTTTGCTTTTTCAAACACGGGGTAAAATCCTTATCCCGAGGGCCACACAGAATCCGAACCAGTGAAATATAGTCCCAGCTTAGAGAAGAATGAGCACTGTCTTTTAGGAGCTTTAAATTTCTAATTGTGAGCCTCCATCCAATGCTATTACTAATGCACTGGTCAGTCAGTTGCATCCATAGCCCCCACCCCGGGGATGGGCAATGGATAGCCAGGGAAATGGTTTTAACCTTCCCCCAATGCCAGGGAAATGCTGGAAATTTTTTCTCTGAATCAATACCCTGGCCCTGGGAACAATATTAAGTTGACAGGGGCCGGGGAAGTACTTGAGATTTTACCATCAGCTGTCCCCTGCAGGGCTGTGGAAGGGCGGGTTTTTGACAGCCTAAAAGTACAAATCCTGGTCCATCTCGGGGGAGCCATGGATGCAACTGACTAGTGCATAAGTCGACATTGCTGTACTCGGAGTTGGACTATCCCCCCATTTTGGGCAGAACAGAAGCTAGTTCTGGATACCATAACTAAATGGTCTTTTTATTGACTGACGTCGATGAATTGGAATAATCACTGAAATGGAATAATCATCGTCTAAGAAGCTTGGACTAAACAGAAGCCCGCACTCACTGGCAGAACAGGGACATAGGAAAGGTAAAATTAAACAAGCGTGACTATTCCCCTGTCTAATCCTGGAGTTGTGGGGGTTAATTGACAGGTGCATAACGAAATTGCTAAATCATAAAATAAAATAGAAAGTTCTGAAAGTGAAAATAACTGTCAGAATCACCCAGAATTGAGAAATATTGCATGAATTGAACGAGCGAAAATGAACGTAAGTATAGAACCAAGCACGTACAATACTTCCTTCTGCATGGCTAGGTAGTTCGGAGGTTAGCATTGAAATTATATCGTCTGCAATCACAAAATGAAGAAAATGAAAGTAGCTCGAAGTGAATTTCACAGTTTTTCTAATAAAACGACCAACACCGTTTTGGATAAAGTACATACAGTAACGTTGGAACCGGACAACTTGCAGTAGTTATCTCCCTTATTACTTTTTAAAACGTTTTTATTGTCACCAGGTTTCATCAAATTATAGACATTTCATCTTGTTTTGTATAATTTAATAACGGATGCGTTTTTTAGTCTTTCAGTGTATATATGGTACATTAATTGTACACATACCTTGAGTTGATATTTGTATTATATAGAATTTTTTTAGTTAAAGAGGCATTCCCTATAACTTTGACCGTTCTTATTGATTTAAAACATACACGACATTAATCAGAATTACGAATGCTACAATGACAACAAATTTCACCCAAAAAATCCCAACAGTTAACAAAAAATTAATAAAAATATATTTCCATAACAAGTGTATTTGGTGGATTGAGTCGCCAAACGCCTAAGCGTTTAGTACTGCCTGATTCAAATAAGAAAAGTCATTTTTCTACGAATTGGATGACAGTGACTAAAATGGAAAAGACAAATACACGTTTTGAAATAATTATTTTGATGTAGATCTATCTATAAGTTGATATTCGAGTTGATTAAGAACAAAATAGTACATTATATTCATTTCGTTGAGATTATATGCGTGTAAAACAAAAGCAATCAACGATATCGTATTTTGTCATCTCCGTTCCGTCCGTTTCGTTCAACAATGTCCGTTTCGGATTTTAATCACACCGTTCTGTGGTTGTTGTTGTCGAATAAAAGGCTGGAAGCGATTTATTATTTTAGAAATTTAAGTATATATTTTGATCATTATGAAGACAATTTTCGGCATATGTTCTTCTTACATGTTAAAACGATTTAGTGTTTTATGTTCATTTTTGTCATTAAATGCAATAGGTTGTAATAATATGCAAGAAATAGGGAATGCCTCTTTAAGGGTCCTTCAATAGTCAAACATCAGCTTGTGGGAGAAATTTTTGGTTTAAGCTGATCTTAGCAGCTTCTAAACTTCCAAGACGGTAAAAGTTATCAAACACAGCCTTTGTTAGAACAAAGTTGTCCTTTGAAGTAATTATGAAATGATCGAATTGTGTGTGTATCCAAAATTAATTTATATGATATATAGATACAGAACTGAAACTCAGGGTAATAGTTTTAAGTCGAGGACATAGACCAAGATTAAATCAATATAACAGTGCTAGTTCTGTATGCGCATTGTTTTGTGAAGCATACTTTGTTTTGAAAAATCTGTTATCAATTCGAGACAATTCACTTACAAAAAGTCTGTATGATAAAAATATGCTACAAGCGGTTACATGTTTTTTTTAACAACTAGCACAGTTTGAGGCAATAACTGTGAACCATGATAGTATACCTGTTTACCTGACAGCTTAACTTATTTCCAGCACTAGCACAGCAGGCCCAAGCCCCTCTAGTTGTAACTTGTTGGAATAATCCGGGTTTTTTTTAATTCCAAATTAAGGTATCTCAGAATGCAAAAGATGAATCCATCAGTTAAAGAAATGTTTGTTCAGCATGCTCTGGACCGCTCTAATTGCTGAGTTTCAACTATCTCATTTATTGCCATAACACAAAGTGAAGCCCTCAAGCTTGTAGGGTAGGCTGCTCACAGGGGCTTAAAAGATACAGCTACCTATGATGCTATTTTTATCATTGTTTCGACAATACTTTTGGTTATTGAATTTATGAAATGTTGATTCTTATATCTGTAACAATATCAAGTTTAAGACATATCATCGCCAGAAAAATTTGGCCTGTCTAGTAGTTGCTCCTCATGCCATACAAATAACAGGTTTCAAGTAACAAATCAGCATTCTTTGGTGTACTTTAACAATCATATATAATTGTTTTATATCATATACTGTAAAATCATTCATTTTCATGGGGGATTAAATTTCGTGGTTCACCTTCTACCACAAATTAAATCCCAGTGGACAACAATTTTGGCCCTTCGTTCAGTGCAGTGTTGTCAGAAAGGTGCTTTTACAATATAGTTGTTGTATCAATCTGGTTCCTAGTTCACAAACATTGTAAGTCTAAAACTCAGACTTTGCATTGTCAAGTGTTCTATTTGCTCTCATGTTGTTATAAATGTACCGATTTTGATATCAATTGGTATACATGTTCAGTAGGCAACAACAAAGAATCAGATACAATTTCACATGGTTAAATCTAATTGATAATAAATGGCAGTGATTATAAATTTTATAAATTTTGTAAATTTTGAGTCTGCATTTCAGTCTTACAATGTTGGTGAATAATGGCCCCTGGTTCTACCATCCTGGTTCACCATAAAGCCTGACATCATCTGCACAATGGTACATTATAACACTAAGGCAGACTGTTATCATGGCTGAGGGCACGCAAATTGGATCGTCACATGTACTGCTTGTTTGCATCTGACTGAGACTGTCATCTGTTGGTAGTCGTTTAGTTTCCTCCCTGCCAGATTGGCCAGTGACTTCGGACTATGAGGGAAGAAACTGTGAGACAGTTGTGTAATACATCCTGGGTGCAATAGAATAACCTTGCTCTTTGTAAAAAGATTACAATGTACTTGGTTCTTTGATGTGTATGGTGTACTGATATACTCAGGACTACCTGATATTGTGTATAGAATTTGGGACATCAACCAGTTTATCCCTGGTTGGGTGGAAAACACTGACCTGACACCAGTAATCTATTCACTCAGGTAGCTTATGAGGAACCTGTGCATGCTGATAAAAAGCACAAAGTTAAATATGCTGAGAAACGCATAATCATATCATGATTAAAGAAGTAATACTCGGTACAAACTTCAATTGGTTCTCATACTGTGACCTTGACCTTTGAGAGTTCACTCCTTCTCAAGGATACTGGTGTTTGGTATTCAGTAATTTCAAGGTGGCCACCAAGAACTGTGATTGCCCTGATGTTATTATCTTTACAAAAAGTAACAGTGGCTTATTTCATTTGATGAATAAACACAAACATAATATGCAAGTTACAAATAAATATATTTTTTATAAATCACCAAATAATAACATGAGAATGTTTCCAAACATGTTTGAAGATATTAAGTTCATTCCATAAAAAATTTAAATGACTTTTGAAAGCATGAGAATATCTCACTATATTATTGTTCATAGACATGTACAGCCAAATACACACTACATTGTAGTGACATTTCTCACAAAGTTTAGTATATAAGCATAGCTAAGATAATGATGAGCCTGTTTAATGTTAAATTCTGAACGCCATTCCATGCTTTATTGTCACTCAGTGTGTTTGTATTAAGCATCTGTATCTTGATGAGATGGACCTAGAGTCATCACTGTAGGTAATTCTGGTTTGTCAACCATCGTAGGATCACTGAACATTGACTCCTGTAATCATATATACACATGGAGGATTTCATACAGTAACTTGTTAAACTGACTTTTAAATGTAGTAGCAGTTGCAGACAAAATAAAAGCAATTTGTACTGCTAGAGATATGTGAAAGAGCATGGCACTGAATTAAGTTTCTTTGTCTGTGATGAAGACAATCATTGTGGAGATGGTACATTGCTGCATATGAGGAGTATCAAATAATACCTGATCTTTTCTTTATACTAATCTATTTAAGGTTGATTGTGAAACATGTTTTTCCAACTTATATTAATCACTCTCCACACCTCATTCCTGATGTAATCCATCGCCATGAAGGTATGAGAGAAGGGAAGCCAGTTTCCCTTATATGCTGAGCGTCTAGCAAGGGAAATTCTGGTACCATTTTATTTCGTCTTTGGTATGACGCGGCCTGGGATCAAACCAGGGACCTCCCGCACTAATAGCAAATGCTCAACCACTATTACCTGATGGTCCGTGTCATACAACGGATTGTCAAAACCACGATCCACTGGCTGTGTTTCTGTCATCATACCAAAATCAATAGGTTCCAGTTCTACAGGCTTCATATTCTATGGATTATATAATAAAGTTAATATGATTAACAAAGATTTATATTTTACAGTGCAGGTAATTTTTTTTATTAAATTCACCAAAAAAGTCAGATGCAAAAAAATCATGAAAGAATATAATTTTTGGATGAACAAACAAACTGACAAGACATTCTGACTGAACTGATATTGTGGTATTTTCTTTTTTCTTTCTTTTGTTTAGTGCACCTCATTAGCAACATTATGCACCACATAAGCAACAGAATGAATAAAATCTAAAAATAGCCTATTGTTCAGACCCCACACTACATGTGGGCGAGTATAGACCAGCAAACAAACAGATACACAGGACATCACTATATGCCTCCTGCATCAGTAGATGACGGGGCATAATAGAAAGAAGTTTTGATTTAATAATCCCAAGAAATAATCATTTTAACTATATTCACAAAGTTTCATTCATCTACAACAAAAAAGTGTAAGTTTAAAGTATTCCTACCTCCATAGCTACTGAGCCATAAATGGGATTATCAAATCCCTGTGACATTCCAGCACCCACACTGCTGACACCACTATCATTAGATCCCCAACTATAACTTATAGATGGTGGTACAGATACCTGCGCTCTACGGTTCTCATTCACATTGAACCGATTGAATTTGTTGAAAATATTGGCAGTAAAACTGCTATCATTCTCAGTCATTCTGAAATAAATTTATTCTTTTACTACAACTAACAACTCCATTTAACCAATATTGAACATAACAAACATAATAATATGCCTCTGGCTCCACACATCCAAAAATACATAGTTTGTTACAATGTTTGATATCATCATAGACTAAAATGCACCATGCCCTTGGTGTTAAAATGAAACAGATTTCATTGCATTGGGTAGTTTGTATTAAAATAAAACATGTTAATTATAATCCTTAGGCTTTTTCTACAAATGCTGCTTTAAACAAACCACTGATATGCTAACACATATTCCCTGTCCGTAAATGAAACTCAGATATGGAATGTGAACCTCAGACATGTACAGGGTGTCCCAAAAAACGGGGACCTACCTTAAACCCTTATTACTCATTCATATTTTGATGAATTAAGCTGGCATTTTGTGAAAGTGTATGTAAGGGATCCCCTCTTCTAAAAAAGTTACTTGTTTCAATATGGTGCTTCAAAACAGGAAGTGATGTCATAATTTTCACCATGGCAACATTTCATGTTATTTTTGATTAATCACCTGAAAAGTGGCATTGTAAGAAAAGCGCATTTGCGTCAGAGCATTTATTGTTAGAAAACAACATTTAAAGCCAAAGGGGAGGTACATGTTGTAAAAATAAAACAAATATGACAAGAAATAGCAAAACAGAGGAAAACGTGGCGAGTTTACTGACCAAAGGGGAAGTGGGAAACCTTCCAAAATAGCCTCAACACTCATTCAATAATTAAAAACATAAATATTGTCACGGACTATTACCAAAAATAGCTTAGACTATGAAATGAGCAAAAAGTTAAGTTTTATCGAAACAAACAGTTGATAGATATATTGTGGAGTAATTGTTTATGTCAGGAATTATAAAATAGCACCATAGGCTAGCAGAAAACTCTTCTTGCAATAAATCAGCAGCAAAACCAGGATATATCTTCGAAATAGTACTGACATCTTACCTCGTAACACAGGCCATATGACCTTAAATTACTCAAACTTGATCCCAATAGTGAACTTGTTTGCTATACATAATGAACTAATGTATCACAAACCATAAACAATGATTTGGAGCACATGAGAAGATGTTTGAGGTCAGCATAGAAATATATATCTCATTGAATTCTGAAATCCCTGCTTCAGTTTATGGTATTTTACTGAAACATGCAATTGTAAACCCAGGAGGTAACTCTGAGGATTGAACTAAACAATCACGATGATGATGTTAGTATTGTGAACAGTGTTCTTCCCTTATTGTTTTGACACATTAATAGTGTGATATCTATAACAGAGAAAAAAGTTACAATTGATTATCCTAGGTCCCCGTTTTTTTGGGACACCAAAACTACTAGTATCAATCATAATCAGATTTTGTCAAACATGACATTAATTTCAGGAAATGTGAATCTTGTCTGAGACTGACCTGCTCCTGTCTTTGTATATAAGATATCCACCACCTAACACTATAACCACAGCAATAATCACTCCCATAGTGATACCAGCAACAGATCCACCACCCATAGAACGTGCATTGCCTAGAAAATAAATTCAAACAACTTATTAGGAATTGCAAGCAATACAGAAGTCACCTACCTAGTTTCCACGTTGTAAATGTGTCTGTTGCCATAGCAACCACAATTTTTGTCAGAATAAAAATAATTGACATGCATAATCTCTGTACTAATCTCTATCCACATACAAAGTGTCATAAACCTAGCTTGAAAACTTGTTACAGTTATGGCAGGAACCAGACTGACTTAGGGAAGGCAAACCTATAGTCCACTCTAGGGGCCTAATTATATTTATTCTTAGCCATGAACATACCAGTGTGTGCAATGTGCACTAGCTGTGCCTCCAAATTGGGATGCAGACATGAACATACCTGTGTGTGCACTAGCTGTGCCTCCAGACTGGGATGCAGACATGGACATACCTGTGTGTGCAGTTGAGCATACCTGTGTGTGCAGTGTGCACTAGCTGTGCCTCCAGATTGGGATGCAGACATGAACATACCTGTGTGTGCACTAGCTGTGCCTCCAGACTGGGATGCAGACATGAACATACCTGTGTGTGCACTAGCTGTGCCTCCAGACTGGGATGCAGACATGAACATACCTGTGTGTGCACTAGCTGTGCCTCCAGACTGGGATGCAGACATGAACATACCTGTGTGTGCACTAGCTGTGCCTCCAGACTGGGATGCAGACATGAACATACCTGTGTGTGCACTAGCTGTGCCTCCAGATTGGGATGCAGACATGAACATACCTGTGTGTGCACTAGCTGTGCCTCCAGACTGGGATGCAGACATGAACATACCTGTGTGTGCACTAGCTGTGCCTCCAGACTGGGATGCAGACATGAACATACCTGTGTGTGCACTAGCTGTGCCTCCAGACTGGGATGCAGACATGAACATACCTGTGTGTGCACTAGCTGTGCCTCCAGACTGGGATGCAGACATGAACATACCAGTGTGTGCAGTGTGCACTAGCTGTGCCTCCAGACTGGGATGCAGACATGAACATACCTGTGTGTGCACTAGCTGTGCCTCCAGATTGGGATGCAGACATGAACATACCTGTGTGTGCACTAGCTGTGCCTCCAGACTTGGATGCAGACATGAACATACCTGTGTGTGCACTAGCTGTGCCCCCAGACTGGGATGCAGACATGAACATACCTGTGTGTGCACTAGCTGTGCCTCCAGACTGGGATGCAGACATGAACATACCTGTGTGTGCACTAGCTGTGCCCCCAGACTGGGATGCAGACATGAACATACCTGTGTGTGCACTAGCTGTGCCCCCAGACTGGGATGCAGACATGAACATACCTGTGTGTGCACTAGCTGTGCCTCCAGATTGGGATGCAGACATGAACATACCTGTGTGTGCACTAGCTGTGCCTCCAGACTGGGATGCAGACATGAACATACCTGTGTGTGCACTAGCTGTGCCCCCAGACTGGGATGCAGACATGAACATACCTGTGTGTGCACTAGCTGTGCCTCCAGACTGGGATGCAGACATGAACATACCTGTGTGTGCACTAGCTGTGCCTCCAGATTGGGATGCAGACATGAACATACCTGTGTGTGCACTAGCTGTGCCTCCAGACTGGGATGCAGACATGAACATACCTGTGTGTGCACTAGCTGTGCCTCCAGACTGGGATGCAGACATGAACATACCTGTGTGTGCACTAGCTGTGCCTCCAGACTGGGATGCAGACATGAACATACCTGTGTGTGCACTAGCTGTGCCTCCAGACTGGGATGCAGACATGAACATACCTGTGTGTGCACTAGCTGTGCCCCCAGACTGGGATGCAGACATGAACATACCTGTGTGTGCACTAGCTGTGCCTCCAGATTGGGATGCAGACATGAACATACCTGTGTGTGCACTAGCTGTGCCCCCAGACTGGGATGCAGACATGAACATACCTGTGTGTGCACTAGCTGTGCCCCCAGACTGGTATGCAGACATGAACATACCTGTGTGTGCACTAGCTGTGCCCCCAGACTGGGATGCAGACACGAACATACCTGTGTGTGCACTAGCTGTGCCTCCAGACTGGGATGCAGACATGAACATACCTGTGTGTGCACTAGCTGTGCCTCCAGATTGGGAAGCTGCTCCTCCAGTTGTGGAAACTTTCACCTCCGTAATTCCATATTTCATACCTCCATTTGTAACATCTACAACATTTTATAACAATCTTATACTTTTACAAAGAGTAGATGTCATTTTCTTTGTTTTATCCTTTTAAGCTGGGCATCAAATACAATGATTATTAATGAGTACAATGACTTTGATATGTTGCAGTGAGGGATCCAAGTAGAAACAAGACTGTGTTCATTAAATGCTTATGCCCCCGTAAAAGCCATTTCAATAAGTCTAAGTCCAAAATTAGGTCAAGGTGAAGGTCACAATTGAGTCAGGTGATACAGGCATGTAAAGAGTGGTCATATACAACATCAATGCAAGTTTGAAAGCTTTGTGGCCAGCTATATTAATGCTAGAAGAAACGGTCAATTTGGGTTAACCAGACTGAATGGACAGGTGAATAACTATATGCCTCCCGATCTATCGATACGGGGGCATAAAATGTTGAAGATAGCCTTTATTTGCCAGTCAGCTTTATGCTGAAATACGACAGGCATATATATGTGCCTCCACCCGGATTTGAATCCCGGACGCCAGATTAGACAGCAAGCACACTAACCACTTAGCTATGGAGGCACATTACACTCAAGCGGATGCTCTATCATCAGGCTATTAAGGCAGATTAATATGAATATTGAAAAGAAAGGTTAAAACAAACCTTTCTTTAAATCAGCAAATATCTGCATGGCAACTTTAGAACTTTGCTGACCATCATCATCTTGTAATACCATCTGTATCTTATCATCTGATCGTTTACTGACTATGTACTTCACATCTTTATATGTATCCTGTATAAAACCAATGCAGTTACTAAATTATTACACATTTAAAGTGCAGCTGATAAAAACCCACCCACCTATTGCTGGCCATGTTTTTATGATGAACAACCATGACAAAAATGTCAATTTTGTAAGAGGTTCGCTATTTCTGTAAAATTATTTTGAAATCAGTATGGCCAGTGGGAAATTTTTAATGATTTTTTTTCATGTTTTTATTTCAATCGGTTGCCATTGCAATTGGTTATTTATAATATATAGATATCCATTTTTAGCTATATTGTTACAAATTTATAATAAAATCCAACCAGTAGGGTGAGAGAAGATTTTTAAGATTTTACTATAGACATACATACCTTTATATGCTTGCACCCATGTTTTAGAACAAATCACAACAGATAAGTAAGTTTTGTTAGTAAGATACATGTACCTTATAACCTTTTCTATCAAATTATTTTGAAATCTGGCCACTGGTGGATTTCTATAGAGTTTCAAAGTTTTTACTCAATCGGTTGCAAGAGTTATGTATAGAAAAGTTTCATTTTCAGTAATACCTTGCCATCCAGGAAATTTCTCTGTATGGCAGTTTTCAATGTAATCAAATTGAAACCAACACCATAAGTGACATTCATCATCCCACCTGTAATATATAAACATTGCAATGTATATCTTAAACTTGTGGCTTACTGTTTGGCTCAAAACTCATACCATGTTACTGACGTACCTATTAAATATTTAGTAGGAGTACTTGGTGAATAGCACTCAACATATTGGAAACACATGTCCTAAACTAACGTCAGTATGCAGTGTAGTTATCACGGGAAGGAAATGTTGATAGTAATAAACCGATTGACAAAAGACATAATATAATACTTTCATATAGTAGATTCAGGCAAACAATCATGTTACTAACCACATATATGACAGCAATGTCCGACAGGTCGTACTGGACTTTTACACCCTGGTCTCTTACATCTAGGACTCTGTAGCTGACAAACTGCTTCTAATATCTGAAATATTGCCAATTCATATTTGAACAGT
Organism: Spisula subtruncata; assembly: GCA_963678985.1. NCBI lineage: Eukaryota > Metazoa > Mollusca > Bivalvia > Venerida > Mactridae > Spisula > Spisula subtruncata. Next base: position 27,886,920 of record OY787661.1, read on the forward strand.
TTAGGACACTTACTCAGTTAACAATCAATATTACACTCAGCTACTTTTCTAATTGCAAACTTTTCAAAACTCCATTGCTTTTTACGGTGAAGATATTTTGGATGATATTTATCACATGTGTTCAGCAAAACCAATCAAAATGCACACTATGTCTAACCTGACAGTATTGAAGACCACGATACATGTCAATATTGACAATCAAAGAGCATGAACAAGCAGTAACCGGTTTTTGTATAACAAGTTAATTTTGATGCACAAGAGAAATGTTTTTGAGTTAAAGGTATCTAGTGGAGTAGGTTCTTGCAGGCCCTAAAGCATGATAACCACCTCCTGCAGTAGAGTTTCAGGTGTTCTCTCTGTTATATTGGTTATACCGGAAAATATTAACTTTTGTTGCAGGATTAACTTCATACTTCACCAAATTGGAACTAAAGTTTGAATTATTTCAAGTGATTAGAATATTCAAGAAATACAAACAAGAAATAATTCTGATTACCTGCCCTTGATCGTTACCACAAGCACATCCAGTAGGATCATTACATCTCTGTCTCAATATGTTGATGGTAGACCGGGAACCAGTAGTAGGAGCAGGAAATATGTCACGTCCATTCTCTGTGTTCAGGTAATCACGGAATGACAAGGTGCTGTATGCCTACAATAACATTTAGACATTTACCTTAAACATGGGCGTAGGAGCGTTTTCGATTTTTTTTATATGTTTTCACCAAGAACTGAAGGCAAATTGCATATAACGATATTTATTAGGACTAAAATTATACTTTCGTTTTAATTATTGGGGGGGGGGGGGGAAAGATATGTTCCCCCCTGTCCAGACATTGGGGGGGGCCTGGCTCCCCCCCTGCCCCCCGCCCCCCATATGCACATGTTATAGGATTCATTTCACCGATAGAATTCTATATACCTCATGAAGGTATAAAAAGTTAAGGTTTTTTATTAAATTTCAAAATTGAAATTACAGTATGACAGCATTGATATGAGTTTGGACATTGAGTATTTGGCAATAGAACTCTATTTGATCAAATGACTGCTATGCTGTTTACCAAGAAGCACACAAAATCAAAGTTTTTTGTTTTGAAAAGGAGCCAATTACTCATTTATAGCAGATTGTTACCAGTACTTTTTTATCAATGTGCAATAAAAAGTAACCAGCACTCATCATATGTGAAGTACTTGACCTGAACCTGAGCAAATGTCGTGGAGGAGTAACCCTGCCAATCTGGAATTCTGACAGCTAGCTCATGGACTTCTTACATTCAGCAGCAAGCGTTAGAAGCATCAAATGTTAGCAGCAACATGTGTTAGCAGCAACAAGTGTTAGCAGCAACACATGTTAGCAGCAACAAGTGTTAGCAGCAACAAATGTTAGCAGCAACAAACGTTAGCATCAACAATAAGTGTTAGCAGCAACAAGTGTTAGCAGCAACAAGTGTTAGCAGTAACAAGTGTTAGCAGCAAGAAATGTTAGCAGCAACAAACGTTAGCAGCAACAAGTGTTAGCAGCAACAAACGTTAGCAGCAACAAGTGTTAGCATCAACAATAAGTGTTAGCAACAACAAGTGTTAGCAGCAACAAGTGTTAGCAGCAACAAGTGTTAGCAGCAACAAGTGTTAGCAGCAACAAGTGTTAGCAGCAACAAGTGTTAGCAGCAACAAGTGTTAGCAGCAACAAGTGTTAGCAGTAACAAGTGTTCCACCCATGACTCACCTTTCCCGATACTTTCAATGTATTAATTTCTATATTCATATTGGCCCCCAGATTGACATAGTATGAACTTCCTCTAGGGAACACAACATCATCAGTGTGACAAGGTATTCTTTCAGTATCTAGTAGAGTGAGGGCTTTACAAGGTCCCTGTTCACTGTCTGTAGGGCACCAGTTTACAGGATCCATCCAATCTGCTGCCTTACTGGCATTAAATGTGATATCTGTAAATATAATACTGTACAATAATAAGATGAATAGTGGCTACACATTGTGGCTGCTGGAGAGAGGAATTTGACCTACACTCAGGGCTAACTAGATCACCTGTATTTAAAGGCACAGCAATTTTGACCAAGGAGACACTGACTTTATGAGCACACTGACATCCTGGTATACCTAGAATCAATCCAAAATAGTTTAGCGAAAAAATCAGAGTAAAAATTAAGTCACTGATTAATTATGACATAATCAGAAACACCAAAGAAATTCCAAAATAATAAAAACTTAATTTTTCATCTTTTATAACAAATAACATTCAATGGTATATAAATTATTTTATTTTATGATAAGAGATCCTCACCTGACCCTGAACCTAAACATGCAGCACTGTGGTCTGGTGTATTTGTAAATGCTAAGGTAGCATCACTTCCAAACACAACCTCTCCATCCCTTGGTAACACCTGTCAATATATATCTCATGTAGCTATCAAATGAATATAAAATAAGACTGCTTTATAGAACATTGGTCTCAATTAGAAAACATCAAACAATATGAACCTTTAAATGCAAGCATCAATACAATACAAGCCATGCTGGCATGTACCAATATCCGAGGATTCGAACCTTCAATCTCCTAAACATCAATACAATATTATCCATGCTGGTATTTACCAATATCCGAGGATTCGAACCTTTAATCTCCTAAACATCAATACAATACAAGCCATGCTGGCATGGAATGGTTAAAAGGCTACTCAGACACAGTGTAATATTTCTTTGAAAACTAATGGTTTTATACTAGCCAAAAACTTAGTAATATAAAAATATTTTGATATTGACCTTTACATTATGACCAACTCATTCTTTTCAAAGGAAGCCATTTAGGATTATATAGAATCCTTCATGAGTTGTATTGGCATTGGAGATCAACATAAATTTTCATAAATGAGTCTAGAAAACAAAGGTTATAAAGCAAATCTCGACAAGTTTACGAAATGTGGATACAAAGACAACGAATGATAGATTCTTTTTATCACATTACCATAGTTACCGAGTCAAAACAACGTCATACCAAACACATTTAAGCGGACGACATTAGGCTTTCCCATCGAAAAGCTGGTGACGTCGTACATTTGTTATCACATATGTTGAAGAACATTATTTTGTGATTCGTTTTCGTGTGAAATATCACTGTGTTTATGTGAAAAAGTGATATATCAATGATGTTATACTAGACAACAAATAGAACTCACCAATTCCTGTATTGTAGTATTGAGCTGCATGAAGACAACGGGTCCATCCTCGACCAGTATCATTCTATCATTACCACATGGTAGGTCACCACGGTCCCAGTTACCTGGATTGTTCAGGTCTGTATTCCTCAACCATTTACTGAACAAACCTAAACTAGGACCCACTGAAATCATTGAACATCAACTCAGTCTTATATAACCAATATTTGTTAAATAATGCTAAGGAAAACAAACGGTTATGTATTTTTCAAATATTATTGTGAAATATGAAATCTCTTATTAGTTAACAATTGTAAAGAAAAGAGTAAATCCTGAGGTAATTAACAAAGTGTGGGTAAATTGTTGCTAGGCAACACAATAACACTGCATTAGTGACCATCCTAAATAAACCTGGAAAACTTGATCAGTAGCAAACAACTAGTTAATAATTTTTAAATATGGCTTGTAATTAAATAAAAAGAATGATATTTACCAAAGGTTAACAAGCAAATCACCAAAACATCCTTCATATTTCCTTGTAACAGTTTCACATCTCAATGTACACAGATAAACTGCCCAATCCCCATCAATTTAATTACTGTCAAATTGATTAATTAGGTAAAATCTAATAAAAGCTTATCAAGAAAAGCTGTAAGGATATAAGCAGTACCATCATGTATCAGGTATAACAAGATAAGTATAACAGTCAAGTATCATCATGATTATATGAGGGCTCATCCACAAGTTCATATAATTACTGTTAACCAATTTTGTATTTAAGCAAATACTAACTTCTTCATTTTGCTGATAGTCAGCATATTCACACATTTTTGTGCTTTTAAGTCTCCTGCGAGTAATGTACTCGCGCAGCTATTTATTTTCTCAAATTTCTACCTCTCATGAAAATAAATCGCAAAAAAATGTAATTGTTTTACAGTTATGAGTATATTGTAAATTATTTATATTGCTAATGAAGAATAAACAAGAAGTCTCTTACCAGTTGTAGTAGTCAATGCATGTAGGCCTCTATGGTGACCCGCACACACGAAAGCTACCTTAGGTGGTCGGAGGTGTGGCCTAACACAATAGAAATCTATTCAATTCATTCCGTGACCACTTAATTCTTTTGTCCTTAATGTGGTCGTTCCTTTGATCTTAAACAATGGAATGACTACCTAAGGTAGGATCGTGGGGGAGTCTGAGTATCATTCAAAATGGACTACAGACTTCAGATACATTTTTCATGAAGATCCAGTGAGAAGTACACCCTCTACAGTTCAATATGCAAGGTTTTTCCAATTAATTTAGCCAATTTTTAACCCCAGATCACACTGACACATTAATAACTTGAAATGTGTCCATGGGACACAGCCTCAATGGGCATTACGGTCACCTATGCATTAGTGTTGTTCATCTGTGAAAGTTTGAAGTGATTCTACCCAATGATTTTGAGGAGTTCAAAATACAAGATTTGTGTTACATACAGACAAATGTACAGACAGATGTACCTTCGGACATCACCATTGCTATTTGCCCCCACTTTAAATAAGTGTGGGGGCACAAAAATACAAAGCACAAGGCAAAGCATCAACTTGGTGACACAATTAATGTTTGATTTTACACAAACATCATCATGGTGTTGACATATGAAATGTTACATTTGCAGGGATTTTAGCCGTTCAGGAAAATATTAAAACTAATATTACTGAATGAATTACAAAGGCAATTTCGCCACATATGATTCTCACATTATTCCCTTTCATATGAGAATAATATGAAACGAGGGCAATGTGATTCTCATATGAAACTTTTTGGATTTGCATGAGAGAATCATATGAAATGTTTAGTTAATTCCTTTCATATGAGAATCATTTGTATATGAGACTGATATGAAACCTTTCATACGAGAATCTTATATTCTCATTTTCATATGAAAATCATATGAGTATCATATGCAGATCTTTTCATATGAGAATCATATGTGGCGAAATTGCCTATGTACTATGAAAGATGATATAAGACATTTTTGGTGAGTGGGGATCAGGTGTTGTAGTGTTGCCAAGGATACCTTTAACTGTAGCAAAAGTTGAGCAACTTTAATGCTTGCAAATAATTTAATTGCAATCAAGTTGATCCTTTTGGTAATGATGTTTCAAGTGTATTGAATAGAAAATTATTACAGCTTGACTATTTTGACCTGAGCCTGAGCTTTATGCAAGTATATATTACAAGGTTCTTGCTTTGAATATATCAATTTCCTCAATATCGGTATTTCAGTTGTGTGTTTGTATTACATATCGAACATCTTCATGATACTCCCTATTATGGAAACATACAATCGGTGTTGTAAACAGGTAATATATCGACTCTTAAATTATGCTAATCAAAAGGTCAGGCACGTGTCAAATTGGCCAAGCTATATATGAACATACTTCATGATCAGCCCTTGTATAAATGTTAATTACAATACAGGGGTAATTAAGATAAGCCAAGACATTGAATATTCAACCATACTGTTCAATTAACCATCAAGGAGAAACTGTACTTATACATAGTATGTGTCCCTCTTATAAGATTACTGTGAATAGATATCTACTTCTAGTCATTGCTGCATATCCTATCATCACTGTTTATAAATATTTATTGTGATGCACTCATTGCAAACTTACTGTACAAGGTATTTAACATGACTTATATTAAATACCTAATACAGAAAGTTTGCGAAGAGTTTATCTCAAAATAAGTCAATTTGTACTGACAGTTAAATGCATACTGCCTTTAAACTGTTAGATATTGCTATACACGGTCTTAAAGCACCCAGCATAATATATTCAAAGGTAACAGCTGATTCAGAGACAGTATGACAAATGAAGTTGAAATCTTTGAAACAAAATAATTCAGTGCCTAGATAAATTAATACCTAGTCTGAACAAACATAAAACAAGAGCACCGCCACGGATCTGATCACAGTAAAAATGCCCATTACCATTGCATACCATTGCATAAAGTAAGGTAGAGTTATGTGTCTTACTTAACAGAGTGAGGTACTGATGGTGAACAGATGTAACAAATGTTGACACAATTAATTCCTAAAGGTAAAATTTAACCAAGATATCTTCTGAGTCCAAAAAGGGGTAATTAACTAATAACTCTTGCAAAATGCAGATCACAGCACTGGGTCTTGCTTTACATGGTCAATTATTAATGATGAACTAGAATTGAAAGTTTCAAAGAAATAGCTGTTACCCAATCTTGGTCTAGATTTAGGAAAGATAATTATTGCGACAAAGTTTCATCATGATATGCCAGTAACTACACAAGCATGTTGTGGATGAATGGACAGATGAAGAGTGATCACAAAAACTCGCCCCGATATGATATATGTGAATTAGACCCCAATCTGCCAAACCATCTCAAGTAGAAACCTCAGCTTGAAATTGAAATATTGCTCAAATCAGGGTTTGAATTTGAGACAAATGGGACGTTGTAGCTCTTTCAAATTTACTTTTTAATAACTTGGAATAATCTTGGCGTTTTGTCATTTTGAGGCCAAGACTCAAAGACGATATTAATGATAATATTTGAGATGAGATTTTGCTCAGATTATAAACCTTCAGGAGATTGATGCATGTTGTGCTAAAAAGAAATATAAGTTAAATCTGTATGTAACTTCAACATATAACTTTATTCAATGTTATAAATATTTATACATGTATACTTTACTTGGGTTATCAAAATTATAAGAACCAAATAATGACTGCACACTTGGCAGTTTTATGAACAAAAAAACAAATATTTTAACATGATAAAATTTGAAAAATGTACTGTAAACACATTATTGTTGATTTCATGGTTGAGCTCAACCATGTAAGACTGTATACAAACACTTAAATTAGCTGACTAGCACAAAATCATGGAATAGATTTGAGCCGTTCTCCAGGAAAAACCGGGCTTAGTGACAAAATTGTCAAATTGTTGGTAATATATGGTAAGAAAGAGGAGACTCTGAAAATTTGAACAAATCGTTCCATACACTTACAAAGTTAAAGACTTTTTAAACCAACCACTACCGCCTACTTTATGAGTGACGTCGCAAACGTCATTCTCTACGTTGCTGACGTAACGTCAACTGGCATTTCAAAGATCCAGTATCTCATGAATTTCTGACGTAAACTTCAAAAATTGCGGCACATTTTAGAATCATATTCTTGTCTTAATAAAATGTGTCCAATTTGTGAGTGTTTGCTCACATGAAAAAAAGCAAGTGTTTTTAGCCGCATAACCCTTGTTTTCCTTGATATGAGTACTTTTTAGAAAATGATCACCATAGCAACGACAGAAGTTATTTTAACACAATTTGAAATAAAACTTAAAGCTAATGGATAGTACAATAATATCCAATTACTTAAATATGAAATCAAAGGACACTTTTTTTCTCCTTTAAGACATTTTTCTTAGTCTTATTGCATTAAATTATACGGTCGACTAGCACGAAATGATGGAATAGATTATATGACTGTCTAGCATCAAAACATCGAATAGATTATACTGCCAACTAGCCTCAAATCATGGAATAAATTATACGGCCGACTGGCACCATATCATGGAATAAATTATACGACCGACTGGCACCATATCATGGAATAGATTATACGGCTGACTAGCACCAAATCATGGAATAAATTATACGGCTGACTAGCACCAAATCATGGAATAAATTATACGGCTGACTAGCACCAAATCATGGAATAAATTATACGGCCCACTTGCACCAAATCATGGAATAAATTATACGGCCCACTTGCACCAAATCATGGAATAAATTATACGGCCCACTTGCACCAAATCATGGAATAAATTATACGGCCGACTGGCACCATATCATGAAATAGATTATACGGTCGACTAGCACCTAATCATGGAATAAATTACACGGCCCACTTGCACCAAATCATGGAATAGATTATATGGCCGACTAGCACCAAATCATGGAATAGATTATATGGCCGACTAGCACCATATCATGGAATAGATTATACGGTCGACTAGCACCTAATCATGGAATAAATTAAATGGCCGACTAGCACCAAATCATGGAATAGATTAAATGGCCGACTAGCACCCAAATCATGGAATAGATTAAATGGCCCACTTGCACCAAATCATGGAATAGATTAAATGGCCGACTAGCACCCAAATCATGGAATAGATTAAATGGCCGACTAGCACCCAAATCATGGAATAGATTAAATGGCCGACTAGCACCCAAATCATGGAATAGATTAAATGGCCGACTAGCACCCAAATCATGGTACTGATTATATGGCCGACTAGCATCCAAATCATGGAATAAATTATGTGACCGACTTGCACTTAATCAAAGAATGCTAGTACTAAAGGAAAGTTCTGAATTTACCACAATGTTTGTGAACCAGCTGGAAATGTACAAAGAAGGTTCCAACAATCTATAATAATCATCCATCCATTTATACAATCATCAATAACATTATATATAATTTTAGCACCAGACTGAGAGAATCAGCTGGAAGGAAATTAGAGAAAATCAATGAGAACAAAATAATGTAAATCAACAAATTAATATACATAATCCAGTTCTTAACAACACAAATTGTACAAAAATAATGGAAAACAACAGAAAACATTAAGGAGAGACTAACAGAAGAATCTTGGCACTTGAACCTTAGGTGGTAAAGTCCTTTGACTCTAAACATTACCAAGTGAAGACTCTTTGACTCTAAACATTACATAGTGAAGCCTCTTTGACTCTAAACATTACCAAATGAAGCCTCTTTGACTCTAAACATTACCGAGTGAAGTCTCATTGACTCTAAACATTACTGAGTGAAGCCTCTTTGACTCTAAACATTACCAAGTATTACCGAGTGAAGTCTCATTGACTCTAAACATTACAGAGTAAAGTCTCTTTGACTTTAAACATTACCAAGTGAAGCCTCTTTCATACTTAACGTACTCCGGAGTGAAGCCTCATTGGCTTTAAACCCAGAGTGTAGCCTCCTTAAATATAAACATTGGGGCGACTCTGAAATTAGTGAGTAAACACTCTTTGACAGTTAAATCAGGGAGTATAGACTTTTTGCCCTGGAAGTTAGAGTCTTTGACTGTACAATTCTTTGAGAAAGATTCTTTGATCTTGTTACTTTAGGGGAGAAGATTGTCATTATACATCTGGCACTTGGCTTGGAGCGAGATCATGAGGGGATGAAACCTCGGTGAGATTTGGTTGTTCATGATCAGCTTGTTCTATATTAGCATCCTTTTCAGCCTCACCATCTTGTACACCAGGATTGGATTCATCACTTACTATATTTATTTCCATCTCATCATCATTAGTTTGTACTTCGTTACTCACTGAATCAATATTCCCAGATTCAGACTCTTCCTGAGGTGATGATGTGTCGATTAGGTATGATTGTGTATGATGTTTATCCACAGGACCAGATTGTCGCCTTCCCAAACATGCAGGACATGATATACTTCCATCATCACCAGCAAAGTAACAGATGTTGCAGCCCTGCAAATATAAGTTTTTGTTTGAACAAAACACTCACATGTACACATTGATCAAACTGGATCTATATTTTGGTTGTCATGGTAACATAAGTTCTGCATCTTCAAAACATGCATACAAATATGAAACAAGTTATTAAGATTTGCAAGCAATACAGAAGTCCCCTACCGGTTTGAAGCCATGACTCTTAAAACTAGTTTCAATATGTTCAATGTTTCTGTTTCCATGGCAAAAAAAAGGAAATCAGACAGGGAATGTAGCACTAGACTTAACCAGCCAAGCACAGAAAACAGTAACATCATGACACAACTACACGGGAAATAACAAAACAAATAGACCAGGCTTCATTTTCTACCCAAGGCGTAAACCTAGGTTCTGCTACATCAGCAATTACAAATGACCATGCAAATATGTAAGCTTCACCTTCATGCAATCTACACACAATTTAGCACACATAAGCAGTCCAGAAGAGTGTTACCTGACAATGAGCATTTCTGTAGTCAGTACAGCGTCCACATTTAATACAGTGATTTCTAGGTTTTGTCATTTCATTGAAAGCTTGGGCTACAAACATGAAGTATTGATAATCAATATAATAAATCTTAACATAAAAATAAGCAAGTACTAGAAATTACTAGAACAGACATAGGTTCTAACAATTAACGGTTCCTCAGTTTAAAGTTTATACACATTTGTTGTAAGTCGTTGTTCTCTCAAACTCTGTTGTTACATGGCATGTTACATCACAGTTTTTATAACACATAATAAGTTTTTTTTATTCTGATAGAGATTTTAAACTAGGGTAATTTCAAGCATATTTCAAATAGGATATGATCTGCAGGCTTAACAATAAGATTGAGCACTTATCATCATGGCAGATGGATAAGGTCTGACATATTATTGATGTAACAACTTGATGTTTTCATGTTTTCGTGAACTTAGTTTAAACAATATTTATTCAACAACTTTTTACAACATGTGGTAATCGTGAACTTAATTTACGTGATATGTCTAGCATTAAAAATTAGCAACTTTTTGACAAGCAAAAGTATGCATTTAAACAGTATAGCAAAATATTGGTATCAGAACAAGAACACACAATATCATCACCTATTATTGGGGGATACATAAACTAATAGATATGATAACAATTAACTTTGATTATGTGTACTACTACTAGGTACTATAGAATAATAGACTTACCAAAGCACCAGGAATATTTGTACTGAGCTGGACAGTACGGACACTGAACCAGACCTGGTATACAGTTCAACAACAATACTTGTATCTTACAACATGACAACGTTACATGTGTCTTCAAGTAGTAATCCAACCTTCGTATCTGAAAATACAAATCAATAGAAGGTATGTAAGAATTAGACCACAATCCATTCTTTTAAAGAGAAAGCAAATAGGTAAATAATTTAAGTTTTAACTGCACTTTAACGTTTTCCATACAAGTTTAGTTGTACTTAAATATAGGTCAATATTTCAGCAATTTATTGAAAACTTTGAATTAGGAACTTTTGCTTGACATTAGGAAAAAAGACAAGATTTTCAATAGGGAACGTATCAACATAAGATTAGAGTTACCTTGTATATATTCTCCATAAGGCAAGGATCAGTCCTAGCACTATCTGCTGGCAGTCCTAGTTGATAGAGAATATTGAGTGGATTCCTACATCTGTCACAGCTACATAAACCTTCAGTACATGTTGTACCATTCACACAACACTGACATGATCTGGTAGAACATCCATCAGTACAACCACATGATACACTCTGGCTTACTATATGATGCTCATCTGCTCTATACACTGGCTCTAGAAATCATAAGTAAAATATTTATTCATTATCACATTAATTACAACAACAAAATGGTTTTACATCAATATATTTACAAACATTAGCCTATGACTAGGCAACCAGCATCAACAGAGGGCAACCCTTCTGAAATTCAAACATTTTCTCTCACCCTGTAGTTCTCCATCAACACGTTATTAGGAATTGCAAGCAATACAGTAGTCCCTTACCTGTTTTCCAGGTTGTCGATGTTTCGGTTGCCATGGTAACCACAATTTTTGTCCAAATCAAAAGTAGAAATGTTTTTAGACATGCATAATCTCCTTATTAGTCCCTATCCACATACCAAGTTTCATAAACATAGCTTGAAAGTTTAAACTGTTGAAGTTATGGCAGGGTCCAGATTTTCAACTATTTCAGAACAGTTTTTGAGCTCAAAACAACTAAAAAGTAATGATCAAAGGTTACAAACCACTAAATGCCTCCGCAAACCAAAATAGGATACACTCAAATAGTCCCTAAATAAACTTGTGATTGTGTTTAAGTGGTAGTATGCTTTGACAAGGTGGAACTGGAATCATCTAATTGGGTTTACAGGCTTTGTATACATGTATGTGATGTATTGAAACTGTTTTATTTTACATATTTTGAGATTTTGGCCAAAATACCAAAGCGAAAGTAGGGTAGGGTAAAACCCGGATTTGGTCGGTCCGCGCGCCTGTAAAAATATGTTCACCGCGTTGGACGGACAAATTTTTTTTATATGATACGTGACCCCCTGTTTTTTTTGTATTTTCCTAAAGCTGGAAGCCCCTTCTTTTCATTGATATATGTCTGCCACCTGGCCATAGACTTTAACATGTATCAACCTGGGACTGACTATTGTAATTTTACATTGAGCTAAAGAACAAATTTATTTAGTGGTTTGTGACCTCAAAAAAAAATATATTAATGAAATATTGGAGATATGTGTAAAGTAATGGAGAGCAAGATATACCTAAGTCTTTATGGTTGATATTTTCATCAGGAAGCTGTATGGTAGGATCTAACAGACGACTCTGTATATGTCTGCTCACAGATTGTAGCGATTTAGCAGGATCTTCAATTAGAGGAGAACTCAGCAGTGTTTCAAACCGGGAATCAAACTGTCGTAACTCTGTCTTGATTTTGTCAGCGTAACTTTGTTTGAATTGTATCTATAATGAAAATCAGGACAAAGTTAATAAGATACAATAATTTATAAGTGCAACATTATTAAGTACACTTGTTAAATGTTATAAGTACACCAACATGTAATGCATATATCTTTTTTATTATACATGATATCATGTTCATTTTTTGCATGTCTTAATGTGAGTAGTATAGCAGCAATATCTGATAATTCGATAATTGTAATTTGCCCGCTGCGAGCAGTGAACCGTGAATTTTCAAAATATGCCAAATGCACGTGCAAAACAGATCTTTTTCGCACGAAGTCCCAAAATGTTACATACACATTGTCCATCAATACCCACACCAGGAAAACACAAAACCGGAAGAATTATGATAACAGACCGTACAAGAGAGGTTTGTGAAACAAACATGTCTTATTGCTGTTAATAGCCTAGTGTAGCTAAGGTCACCACGACCTTGACCTTTAACCTATCGACCTCAAAATTAATAGGAGCCTACATCTGGTTATTAGCAACCTCTCTGTAAAGTTTTACGATCTAATATCCTGTATTTCTTATGGTGTGGACCAGTGATTGTGGTGTATCCAAAGGTCATGGTGAGGTTGACCTTTGATCCAAATGACCTTGAAATTGAGTCGGTCCGTCTGTAGAGGATAAATAATCTCCACTTGAAATTTAAGAATCCTAGGTCCACCCGTTTTGGAGTTATTGTTGGAAAACCATTCGGCATGTCGACCGACCGATCGGCAAGCATGCACTGTACATAACAACACATCTATACAAGACATAAAACTTAAATACTTACAAATTTTAAAATGTTTAAACATAATTCGACATGGACGTAATATAACAGTTCTAAATGTTGTCATTTTTCAAGCTAGAAAAACTTTATAGGCACTATTTGCACGTACTGCTATGTACTGTGTTGGTGTACTTATAACATTTAATGAGTGTAGTTTATATTTGATGTAGTGACTTTTTACTTTACTTGTATATATACTTTATATATGTAAGGGTGAGGGCCAGTTGTGGATCTTTTATGTAATAAAACATCTTTTGCTTCAGCCTTTTTGATACTTTTGGTCAATTGCTCATACTTTGGCTCAATCTCAATATGTTCTCACCTGGAGAAAGCGGTAGATTTCTACGCAGATGAGTTTTCGCTTTTGTATTTATTTGTAGTAAATTTTTATTGAAATGTCATCTGTAATTTTATGAAGGGAGACAATACATGGAAATTTCAAGTATCACAGCTTCTACAACATAATAAAGGGTTTTTCTATGACTTGAACAAGTGACCTAGGTATTATTTAACAAATAAAACATGGCTTTTAGGTCAATTTACCGAATCTAAGTATTTGGAGAATCCCCATTAGAGTTTATCTTAGACCTTTCTCTGTCAAATATGTCCGGAATACATGAAATGTGTGTTTGGTGGATTATTTAGTGTCAACATATAATTTATTGGTGAAGGTAATAACTAGCACTGTCATATCGGATTAAGTCAACAGAGTGCTCTGACCACGGGCAATATGCGTTATATTGGCTGGTCAATATGTGATAATATTCACCGGCTGACGTCGACATTGGAGTAAGAAGGGAATATGCAAATCTTTACAAACTTTCAGACAAAGGGGTAGAGCCACGAAGGGTAAAAAATGGCCCCATTTCAAAATCCTGTGAAAATGATAATGTGATATCAATTGTTCAAATGTTTTTCAAAAAAGGCATTTTTTAAATAAATTGTTATTCAACTGTTGCCATGGCAACGGATTGAATATTTTGTAAAAAAATGAAAAATTGCTTATATTTTCAAACTCTTGAAAGGAAAGGAGATGTGCGTCCATATAATCATACAAAGCAATTATACTGACATTTGTTACGATTTTTTTCACTTCGGTTGCTATGGTAACAGTTTTAAATAATGTCCAAAACCATTATTTACGAAACCTCATCAGGGTTTTTTTCTGCCTAACACTTTACTTGCAGCTGAATATCGCTCGAAATAAATTTTAAGACGTTCCTCAGTATTTTACATTTCAAGTTGTTTTTAAACATTGTAACTGTAACCATAACAACGAAAACAACATTTTGCCGAAATTGTGAAAAATAAATAATTTTTCATATTTTGTAGAAAATAAGTTTTTTTATGAGAGTGTTCATACAGATTCAAAGTAACATTTTGACAGTTGTTTTTATTTGGTTACCATGGTAACCTATTTGACAAAATTGGATTCTAGGCTTCTGTTGGGATTGGTTTAGGCCTTTTAAAGAATCTTCACTATAGCTATTCCATTTTTGATTGAATTTGAACCAATTCATAACAATTACGTAGACATGAGCGATGGTTTCCATTCAAGCTTGTGACCGATATGAATATCTTATGTTGTCCTCTGTGGTTACAGTCATAAACAGTGAGAACAGCAATAAACAATTGCCAATAGGATAGCGTCAGAATGAAAATGGTTTCATTTATGATTTGATTGCAGAGAAACTTGCACATATTTTCAAATTTTCTTCGCCATAAGAATATATTTGAACTAATTATGGATACTTTCTCAACTACAAATAATAAACAACGAGATACACTGGTTTGCTATTATTTATTGCTGGTTAACTTCATAACATTCTGATATGAGTGATGATCAATTTTGTTTATACACATGTACTATAATAATGACACACTTCAAACAAATACAATGTAACCTGGTTTATCCGGAACCTGATTCTACCCGAACAGCACTGTTCGTCGGTCGCGGCAAAATGCCACTGTATTTCTATTTGAAGTACCCTGGTTTTAACAGAACCTGTTTTATCCATTATCCGGCATTGTTTCTCAGTCCCGATAGTTGATTGTATATAACTTGTTCGAAGATTACTTCTCCTCACTAAACGCACTAAAGACATGTGAATGGAGTTCTGCATTACAATATTAAACCTGTGGACTTAGCATATTTTGACAGCATCCAGTAGATTCAAGACTCATCAATAAGGAGCACATCCGAATAGTTCCACCAGCGTCAACGCGTCTGAAAAGAAATAAATAACTTACAAATATTTTTTTCAAAAATATGACTAGCCACATATTCGTATAAACTTGCAAATTACACAGTTCATCGGCAGGGTAACATATAAAATACTTTGATTTTGCAGCACCAATATAACATGTATGATATAGATATTGGTACGATAAGAATTGTCTGAGAATTGTCTGAGTTAAGTTGGTCAACCAGTTCATTATCAGTTGTCATATCTATACTTTGCAGCGGTCACAATTAGAGCCGTATTGTCTACATGCTAAAACATAGGTAACACGTAGGAATCCGTGCAATGTTACTGATCAGTGCTATCTCCGGTACATTTTTGGGAGTGCGCAGACACGTTGTAGCACATTTCATGTATGCGTCACTTTCGCTGCAATCGATGTGCGTTAGGCATATGTGTTCATCTTTTTTATATGTGAGACGTGTTCTTTCTACTGCCAACATTAAGGACAACGCTTGTTAGAACACTTCTCACCATAATTTGACAAACACCCGGAGATGGATTCATAAATTGAAACTAACAGATGAAACAGAATGATTACCTGTGAGACTGTGACGGAGCACAGTACTCTCCACATAGTTCGCACTTTCTTTGTGTGTTGAAGAACAAAATAGATAACCTGAAAAATATGTGACTTTGTCAATGTCTATATACATTAACAAGTGTTAAACAGCTCGTTCTGCCTTAATTTAAAGAACTTTGCCACATTATTGAGTATTCAATGTGTTTTGCAATTTATACATCTCCGTGGTTCGCAAGCAGCCGACCCGGGTTCAAATACAGATTGAGACACTCATATGCCGTTCCTTATTTCGGCAGATAGCTGATTTGCAAATAAAGACTTTGCGTAACAACTGTTTAAACTAAGAATAACTGCAATATCCTAGAGTTAGAGAGTCTGCTTCAAGTGTATGATCAAAGGTTGAGTCGTAACTAATAGTGTATTATTTATAAGGAAAAAATGGTGCTCAAGTCCAGTTCTGAGTGGCGGTCGATAATAAGGGGGATAACTGAATTATATCTGTTCTCTAAAAAGTGTAGGGATTGTGTCCCTTGGACGACCTAAATATTTCTAAGTCATGACGTCATATATGACGCAATGAATGTCAATACAAGCATTTGGAATGTACTTTCATTTCGAGGTAAACAAACACGATTGAGAGGCAAAATAACATATACCTATTTAGGCTATTATAAAAGAAGCTGTAGTTTGGCCATTCTACCCACTGTACCCAGGAATCTCACAAGCGAATATATCACGTAGGCTAGGCATGGCTAGAACTACACTGTTAAAATGTCTCATCGAATTAGGCCTAATGCCGATGTAATAATTGTGTTTGAAAAATATTTAGTCTAGATTGGATCCAATCATGGATGTCCGTGACACAAATCACGATCCTAGATAAATCCAACACCATGTACAAACAAACAAACGATGTTTGTAGGCCTACACTTCTGGGTAATTGCAACCTACGTAGATCCCGATATTTAGTATTATTTACAGTGGCAGTGTGATGACAGAAAATATAAACAACAACTTACCTGTTCGTTTTAATTATAGCACTCGATAACAACCATACAATATTACTACAAAACCCTATATTTTAATGTAGTGTTTACAAAAACATGCAATACAGCGACACTCACGCAATCTATGGAAGGGGAGAGAACTATCACTGCATGCAACGGTTAGACTGCACTAAAATAATATTGCGTGGAGAAGGATAAAGTACGATGCGAGTTTTAACCTATTATTATTATTATTTTATACCATTGTACACATGTCCGTTAATTGATTGGAAAATCCGGGAAAAATGGCGCGCGTCTATGACGTCATTTCCTTACGTTGACGTTGCAGAAATTTGATCAAAATTTACGATTTTTTTCATTTTTGAACTTGGCGGCATTGAAGACCAGCGATGATTTTCATGTATTTGGTTGCTTTTATACTTACAAATCACTGGTATAAATTAAGTCGCTGGTCACCCTTGCCGCCAATACGAAAATGATGCTCAAAGTGGTAAATTTCGTAAAAAAATGCCATTTTTGTTAAAAGTGGGTGGGGTTTGGTGGCCTATGTAACAACAACAACTCGTAATTTTTAAAAGTTTTTTATTTTGAATGAAAGTACGATGCTTAATAAACAATAATAGCATACAAAGCATTATAAAACAATTACTTCACAATATGGGAAAAAGCAAGGCCGATTTCATGCCTTCGTGGCTCTACCCCTTTCCCAGTTCCAGTGAAAAATACAGCCTTCATAGAATGCACATGACTTTCTCTATTATTTGACTAGATTTTGATTCCAGATGACCCTAAATTGTACCAGATCTAGATTTTAGTTAGATGAGCATGTGACCATGTTGCATGAAAATAAGTAGTGATTTCTTGTGACTTTTTTGATTAGACCTAGTGATCTAGTTTTTGACCATAGAAGACCCAATGTCAAACTTGACCAACAATGTACAGAAACTTAAGATGACAGAGGCGTATCAAACAATACTTTGGGTGATTTGTGGTGTCGGTGATATGTGCCTTGACTTACATAGAGAATAATAGGTTAGTGCCGTGGATGAGTAAGTTTATCTGGCAAGGCGGAGGAATTTATCGGGTGAGCCGTAGGCGAATCCGATAATTTCCGCAGCCGAGCCGGATAAACTTTCACTCACTCCACGGCACTAACCTATTATTCTATTTATCCGGTCACTACATCTGCTTTAAAAAGGGAATAAAAGTCGGACTATTTATTTGCCTTTTCATTATTTGTGCGTAACGTCACGTTCGTTCACTGACGTCACGACAAAACAACAACGTCGGACATCTTGATAACGTCATGTACACGCAGGTAAGTCGTAGAACAATTATTGATCGACCCAAGCTCATTTTAAATAGGAAAACCTCATCCTCGGATACAGAGTTTCAGCCGGCGACCCCGCTTTAAGAAGAAGTCCGTCAGATCACGTGATGAGGTGACGGTTTATTGCAAGTCACATGATGAGGTGACGGTTTATTGAAAATGTTATCCGGCACCCTGTTATCGGGCTGATTTGGCCGGAAGTGACTGGATAAATAGTGATATGGAGCAGTTCCAAGCTGACCATGTGTTATATCTATAGAGACCTTATTGTTGTACACAGGTAAGCTAGCTGCATATGTTGTCTTTCTTGTGGCACTCTTCTTGCCCAAGAAAATCTTCGGTGTTTGGTTCACTTCCAGTCTCATTTCTAAAATGATATAAGATTAGGTTATTAACTTATTATACAGGGTCAGCAGGCAGTAAGTCTATATTCATATACTTGGTTAAGAATTGACACGAGGGCTTCAGCATGAATGGGGCACCTAGAATTAGGACACAAAGTTTGGAATCAAGGTCCTGGGTTTCCTTAATCCTCTATGGTCTCAGTCACATTGGATATTTCTGTTGATTGCAGTAAATGAGCAACTGCAAAACGATCAAGGCCAAATATTTATTCGTCTGTTCGAAATAAACGATTTGTGCTATTTTTTATTATTTTATATTGGAGGAATTGAAAAGTGTACAAAACTGCTGAAACAACCCTGCAAAAAATTATGCTTAGACAGCTGGAATCACTCTAATAAATCGCATAAATGAGACTTTGAAATTTTGTATCAAATATTAGACAGTGTTTTCATATATTAAAACTTGTTTTCATCCAGTAATGCACGAAACAAAAAGTAAGCTCTAGATTATATTTAACTAGTTGATTTAGCTCTGATCATCACGGTTGAAGAAATTGAGTCATGTACCTTAAACAACCAATTTACCTTTTTTAAACAACCAAAGTCCAATAACACTGCTAAATGGTATTTCAATAGAAACCATATCTTCAAACTCTTTCATGTTACCACTAGGTCCATCTAACTGAAACTCGTATACAAATCTCCTGTAATATAACGTTAGACAATATCATATTGTACCGATACATATAGTAAGCCATAAGACATAATGGTACATATATTCAATTGTATGGAGTCTGAGCATATTGTTACACCCCTTATATATACATGTACAGTCCAATTGTTACATTAACCAAATTTCATAACATTCAGTTAAAACAGTGCCAAATGTTACAGTCAATTTGTTTAAGATGATGTACATTATTGAATAGAGCATAGATAACCTTGGCATTTTGTGCTCTGTCATGCACGCTAAAAAACAAACCCATTATTCAAACCTAATATGCAGCTTTTTGACAGGTAAAGTTTGTTTGAAATTTGTTTGATGAAAATTAAAAATGTACACAAAATTGTTAAAGCATGTAATTATTATTCATAATACTAACTTTTTGCTGAAAAGAATCTTGACCCTGGCAACTTTTTCGTTGCTCGTTGGATTGCATTTGTACTGGAAAGAAACAAAAAACATTGACTACAAAAGAACTCCGTCTAGTTAGTACATTATTAAAGTTAGTTTATAAATTTGCGAGAAAAATGGAGGATTCTGTTTCAGTTTGACCAGAAAATATGTCATTTTGACAACAACCTTCAAATTTTATAGATATTCAAGGCTGGTTGCCTAAATTCAAGGCTTTTCACAAACTTACTCCAGTTAAAACCAATTTCATGGAATTTTCGAGGCATGCACAAATGTTCTTGTATTGTGTCTTTTATTTATTTTGGTCTGAGAAATTTTCAGTTGTGACAACTTTTGAGCTCCTATTAATTTTCAGAATAATCATGCATTTGTAGCATTTCATTCAGGTTGTCACATTCACAGCATGTCACATGTCACAAAATAAGACACTTGGTATATAAAGAAATAGCATACAAACCAGATATGTGCCAATTTGTAGAGTACAAAACACAAAATGCTTGGCTTTAAATGGTTTCTGTTTATCACAGTAAAAGCCTCGCAGTGGAGCAGGTTGATAAGTAGTCAAACCTCCTGGAATGAATAATGAAGCATGAACAGTAGAGCCAATGAATGCTTCACTAAAGATGTGAAATTATTCAACATCAACAATATGTTCATCTCCTCTCTCAGTTTTATGACCTGTGGCTGGCAGGCTGGCTATCCATATGTCTCAGACTGGCTGTTTACATCAAGTGTAAAGTAGCATTTGGTGAACACTGCTAGCAGTAAGTGTACCTTTCCATATCGTGCAGATGCGACACAAAAGGCGGAGTATGTTATTCATTGTAATAGACATATACCGGTACTATACAACATGGGATGAAGCATTGAACAAATAATATTTGGTGTCAAAATGTTCCCATTAAATGGCTCTATCAATGGTTAATTATTTTCATAATGAATATTCAATTTTTAAAACAAAATGATCATGTTAACTGCTAAGTTCACCATTTCCCATACTACGGCCATATATTTTTATGACTTAGTGTAGAACAAAGCAATCTGTTTACTTACTTTTTCTAGGTTGCGTAGAAGATGTAAACTTATTTCCTTGAATAGACATGTTCAGAACTTCATCGATCGATACAGGTGTAGCAGTTAATGGAGTTTCTGCACGAGATAGCGAGTCTGATTCTTCTGTCGGGCACATCTGCATTGCTGCACCACCTGCTGTAGGATACACATGTCCCACTGTCCCTGGCATGATACCATCACTGCCTTGTTTGAAACCAGTACCTTGTACAAGGTTGTTGTTGTTGACATTGACAGCTGCGGGTACAGTCACTGATGGCGGTATGATAGGTGTAGAAGTACCGGGCATAGGTAAGCCTATGTTGTACCTGTAAGTTGACACAAAATTATTAACATTCTCATTTCATTATAATAAGACTAGTAATGGATCTGCAATATAGATAAAGTCTTATTAGGACTTACCACCAACGCATTTTTCACAGTGGCCCCAAGGACCATCAGATTATGAAACATGCTGGCCTGAAAGAATTCCAGGTGGTCGTCCTACATCTACTGAGCAATAAAAAATACAGTGCATCTACTTGTTTATTCTTAACAAGTTTTTATTTTGAATCTTCAATGTTTCATTCCACAACTTCCAGCTTAAGTTCAAAAATGCTCTCTTTAAAAAGCAATAATCATACCATGCAAACAACCATATTTGCTTATAATAATTTCTGTGGCTGTATAAAATTACAGGCATGTAATTGGTCAATTAAAAGTACCGGTGGGTCAATTCGGGCATTAGAGGAACAACAAAAAGTACAATTATGAAACAAGAGAACAAACACCAACCTGCATAAGAATGGGTTCTGTATTCTCTGTCCATTAGCTGCTATAGTGTAGTTATTAGTGACGAGTGGTCTGACAGGATACTGTACTGGATTAGCATACAGGGGGAGTGGATACTGGTTAACATTCACTTTAAGTTGTGTAGGCATACTGGCAGGTACAGCTGTGTATAAACCAGTAGCTGGTGTGAAGTTGACAACACTAGGTATAGTGGTTATTCTCTCCGAGGCCACATTAACACCACTAGAATACACAGCTGAATGTTGGTTCAAGAGTGGATCTCTTCCACCTGTCAACACGGACACATTCTGTTGAGAATTCCATCCATTATCAAACATTGCACCAAGTGTTTGCTGAGGTGGTACTGTCTTCACATTGGCCATTGCAGCAAATATTGAGTTCATGTAGGGAACAAGCATACCGTGACTATAAGCCAGTGTGGGAACCGTCACTGAGTTCAATATATTGGAGATAGGAATATGTGGTTCACCATATGGTGGCGTCTTTGGCAGGATGTTTTTCGTTTTAGGAGGTCCTGAAGAGGTTTTACTTTGAGCTGCTTTTCTTTCTTGCCTTTTACTTAAATCAAGGGCTTTACAAAATGTCGTCACAGGAGAATTAGTCTGTCTTGTTTTTAAGTAAATTTCAGTAAAATATTTGTTTTGAACTTTGGCAAAGGTTTCCGTGGTAGCTGATTTACCTGTATCAGTTGTTTTGTCAGTATTTTCTGTATCAGTAACAGTATCAGCGTTGTCGATATATTCATCATTTCCCTCTGCTCCTCCAATACCACCTTGTTTATTCTTCACTTTGTCTGATTCACTTATATCAACAGAGTCTGGTATATCAAGGTTTGACTCATCACAATGAATGTCAACTTTTAAACGTTTGCCACCTGTATCTGGTACTTGGTTATTATTAATGTCTGTTTCATCCAGCAAGCCAGTCTCTGTGTTAGGTATGTGTGATAGTGTGTTTCCAGTGGCAAGTACTGTTCCTCCTGTGAGATTCATGTTGTTGATAGGTCTGTAGCATTGTGCTGTATCTGGTTGGAGTGTTGGTACCTCAGCTATTGACTTTGACTTAATGTGAGGATGTATGGCCTCCACAGACACTGGATAAGCTGAACTAGAAGTCATCGTGGTGTTAACTGATGCAAAATTTCTGTATGGATCAATATGAAGATTGGCAGTACTCACATTGTTCAATTGGTAACATTGAGGGTTAAGATTGGTCACATAGTTAGGATGCATAGCCCTGGGACGAGCAAGTCCAACTGATGGGTAGGGAGGGTGAGAAACAAAGTTGACCACACCCTGAGAATTCACAAAGTTCACAGGACTAGTAAAGTCTAACCTGTAAGCTGATTGGTATCTATAGTCAGTATGTTGCATGTTAGGCATGTGTGGTATGTTGGACATGTTTGACATGTAGCTATTACCATTAGCTGTGGTATGATGAATATTTGCCATATTCTGAATATTTGCGGTATTATGTATATTTGCCGTATTGTGCATACTTGCCGTATTGTGTATATTTGCCGTATTATGAATAAACTGATTGTTAGATTTCATAATTCCTACACCATTCATATAAGGATTTCTTGCCATGTATTGTTGCTGAGGAATCATTGATACCTTGTTTTCAGTAGTGAAATGCCCGGGAGTGTTAGTCGCATAAATAACATCTTGATGTGTAGCTCCAAAATTATTGATGACATCGATAGGCTGGGAGCAGGAAGGCATTTGTGATGTATGGAAAGGGGTAACTATACACCTAGGTTTTATCCACTGTGATTGTTGGTCGTTATCTTGATATGATCCCTGGAGATCACGGGATGAACTAACAGCTCTCCAAGTCGATATATCAGGTGGTCTACCTTGATTTATTATACTGCTGATAGCTGCATCAGGAATAGCACCTTTAACAACATTGTCTCCAACATTTGGATCTACAAATTTCCTCTTTGTACCTCTTTGCTCATTATTATCTTCAATATTATTGTTGAGATCAGTATCAAACTCTGGCATTGGATTCTCATTGACATCTTTAACATATTTAGAAGCATAATACATGTCCATGCAATTTGAATCATCAAACAGGATGGGATCTGGTGTGTTTAAGGTAGAACTAGATCTAGATGAAAACAAACTATTTCTGGAATAAAGTCTCTGATATTCAACATTGTGATCTTTCCCATAGATTTCTGTAGGACTCATATGAGACAAACAAAATAGCTCTGGTGATATACGGTCACACTCTGGATCTAGTATAGCTAGATCCTTGCTGCTGGTACTAAGTGTAGCTGGGTTACATTGATATAACTCGTGTGTGATGGAATCACCAACATGGGTATTGTTATTGATCAAATCATTCTGTTTAGAACCATCCTTAGATTTATCAACATCACCAGAATTCTCATCCAATTTTGAATCAGGTTTGAATGATGTAGAATCGTCAAGGGTGTTGTTAACCACAGACCCATCTAATGGTAGAGCAGAAATAGAACTAGTATTTCCCTCACTAGTGTCCATCTCAGATCCTATGAGAGTACTTGTATGTAGAACATCAGAAGTACTAGTACTTGCAGCACATGGTAAAATCTCTTTTTCCAATGAATGTTCTGCATGAGTTTTTGTTTCATCTTTGCTTTGTGGCTCTAGATCTATGTTGGATTTTAAGACAAAGTTCAGAAAGTTCTCATCTTCTTCATCCGTTGACAGGAAGTTGGGATCAGACTTGCTGAGTTCATCTACGGCATCCATGTTGTCAGTATTCAAAGAGTCTCCTTCTCAATCAGTGAATCAGTGAATCAGTGACATCCACTACAATAATCAATAATGTAGACACAATAAGTCATTGTAACGATGTTGTAATCGTGGGTTGAAGCAACGAGAACAGTCAGTAAATGCTTCCAAAGTTTATTTCAACATATAACACTAAACATAATCTATTTACAAGCATACAACAAGTTATGACCGCTAGCTTCTGGTCCCCCGACCGTTCTAAAATCTGTTCTTATCGTCCCAGTTTATATAGCTTCCTAATTGACCCTCGTCATTGCTAATTAGCATATGCATTAATGAGCATACATACCACATGTCAGTATTCTGTCAACCTGTTACTATATTTAACAACATAATCACATTTCGTGACATTAAAAACTTCCAAACATGGTAGTTTGTGTATTAAGCACGCGACCTAATCATTTCTGTTGACAGTTTAATTGTCATGCACATCACGTATCTGTCAACAATTGTTTCGTAAGGTGGTTTTCTTTTAATAAACAAATTAATCAACATGACAGGCGACAACTTAGGTGTTGTGAAATTATTGCCAAGTATTTCAGCAATCAACCAAAAAAAACAAAATTATAATTATAATTTTGTTACATCATCAAAACAATGTGATTTCTAAAATAAAGTTATTCAATTCCTTAAAAAAAGCATCGCTGTTGTTAGGCAATCATATGTTCATTTTCCACTATTAAAGAACCCAAGATGTCCATTGATTTTTCATGCTTCTGATTATTTTTACTAACTAAATTTGCACTTTGAATTCGATTAAAAAATTATGTTGGTTTCATTTTCCAGTTCTTACATTACCCTGATTGAGTCAATATTAATTGCCCATGATGGATATTATCATAAATACAAAACAGAACTCTATAACTATGTATGTTTGGTGCGCTTCTGTTTGAAGGAATATGTTAAAATTTATTAAAAGCTACTCTTAATATACATTCCAAGTTTTGCAGATCATTTTGCATGAGATTGGAGTTTGAAATTTCATTATAATGCAGGATCTTTTCTTGATCAAACTTTTAAACTTAAATTAATGAAGAATATAAGCAATTTTCACTTATTTTACTTGTATGGCTAAAACAGGCTTGCTCCATGAAGCAACTTAAACTAATAATTGTTAACATTCTTATCATGATGTGTACAGAAAATGTCAGGTTCCACTCCAGTATTCCAAGAAATGCGTAGGAACTAGGATTTTATCAATTTGCCCCAGATCATGAAGGAGACGAGTCTCAAATGCAGGAGACTGGCGCATAATGCAGGAGATCTGGCACATAACGCTGGAGATCTGGTATGTACGAGTTGTTGACCTTTGCTACAATGAGCGCATTGTTGTGTGGGTTTTTTTCGCAAATTTTCAGAACTATACAAAGGCAGGGATTGAATTTAGCACTCGCTAGCTCGCAAAATGCGAGTTGCAATTTGAAAATGCGAGTACAAAATTTCTACCATCGCAATTTTTTGCGAGTGCATGTAGAAATCGGCAAATATAAACAAACTGTCCTTTCCGACGTTTCCGTCTCCATTCCGTTCTTTAAACTCCTTTTCACGCGTAAAATTTGTACCCGCGCACCGTTTATCGCTAAGCGCTTGATGTGAGCGCTCTGCCGATTCAGACAAAATGGCAGACATTCGAAGTTTTTTTGGTAAACAGCCATCGAAACTGGGTTCTCCAGGTCCAACCTCGCCAACATCTACCGGAGATTGTGAAAAAAAGACAGCTGCCGTCCAAAAACACAAACGATCAGATAGTTCGGCCAGTGGCAGTCAATCCGATTCGGAAAAACCAGCACAGAAAAAAACTAAAAGCAGTCCAACGGCGTCAGTCAAAACAGTTAAAAAATGGATGAAAGAACTAAATATTGAACTCATATTCCAAACAGAAAAAGAAACAGACACTGTTAACAAAATTTGGTGTTCAGTATGTAAAGAAACCCACTCTGATTTACCTGCAGAAAAAACCTCTAGCGTAAGATATTTGTTTTCTTTTTTGTACTTTGTCACAGTTTTATGCTAAGCCTATTGTGTAAACAAGTCTGTCTTTGTCTAGAAATTTTCATTACACCCATTTCAATCAGATTCTGCAAAATGCCAATGTTGAAGAAGAGGCTGCCTTGAGGGAGTTCATAGATATAAAATTGCACATTAATAGAAACAGACACAGGTACATGGGCTTACACCCTCTAGCAGTTTATCAACAAATCAGTCAAGCTGATGAAAATAAAGGGGACTACAGAAACATCTTAAAACTTATTCATCTCACAAGTGTATTTCCTTTGTCAAATGCTTCATGTGAGCGAACATTTTCAGCCATGAAGAGGGTCAAGAGTGACTGGAGAGCACGTCTTACCACTGAGACTTTGGATAAACTACTCAGAATAACATTGTGGGGCCCAAAGCTTAAGGATTTTCAAGCAGACACCATTATTAACAGATGGTGGATTTCTGGACAGAGGAGGAAGCGTCCTACTGTCGCACCATATGGGCCAAGGAATTAGTTAAGCCATAAGCACAATGTTATTAGCCTGCTGAACAGAAATCAAATGTATTACTATAAGTTATACTAGTGCAGATCTGTAACATTGTTTGAATATAAGTCAGTGTTATTACAATACTAGTCTGGACATGCCTAGGATTTAATCATTAGATACATAATGGTGATTATTAAATGAAAACAAACACTGTGCTAAGTTTAGAATAGTTTATTACTAAGTAAAATGACTATTTGTACATGTACAGTATGTTATAAAACAATTATCAGTGAGTTCTACACAAGGTTAGTAACAGTACAAACACTGTGCTAAGTTTAGAATAGTTTATTACTAGGTAACATGGCTATTTGTACATTACAGTATGTTATAAAACTACTACTACACAAAGTTAGTAACAGTAATATTATGTTAGTTACATTGTATATACAGTATTATTACATAAGTCTTAAGTTAACAGTTACACTATGAAATTGGGACTATTAAAAAATGAAATATTGATATAATTAATAAAATTCATCCCAACTGTTCACATATATGTCATTTTATATGTAGATGATGTGACATCTCAAATCCGTTACGGACAGTATTAACTGTAACAGTATTTTGAAAAATACCGGTCAGACCGTCTACTTGAAAATGCTATTGCTAGTAGCAAAAACCATTTTGCTAGTAGAAAAATAAGGCACTAGCAATGTTTTGCTAGTGGCAAAAAAAGTTAAATTCAATCCCTGAAAGGGCCATAATTCTTCCAAGATTGACACTAGATTGATGCCCAAAATAAAAGTTTTGTTGCTATACAGTAAAGTTATAATTAAAGTTTGTAGCTGATACCTTCGATAGTTTTCAATCTAATAGGAAACAAGCAAAGTTCAAACCCCAACATACAGTGAAGAATAGTGTCTGTGACATACATTTATAACTTTTCTTTTTAGTATTTAACCTAATGACCTAGTATTTGACCCAAGATGATCCTAAATTGAATTTGACCTATAATTTGTTAAAATTATCATTGTGACCTAATATAAAAGTGACAATTAACTACCCAGGGCTTTTCTATGTTTAAACCACAGATGATTGATCCAATATACAACTTCACATATATGTTGAAGAGTAGGTCATTGTGACCAAGTTTCATTGAGATTAACTGAAAATTGTGACACAATATTATTTCTATTATTTGACCTAGTGACCTAGTATTTTACCCAGATGACCCCAATATTGAACTTACATTTTGATGAGATGATTGTTTTGACAATATATAATAAGGATTTGGTTAAAATTGTCAGCTCTAGAGACTACACAATATTTTTATATTATTTAACCTAGTGAACTAGTTTTTTTTTACCTCAGCTGACCATTAATATCAAACGTGATCTAGATATTGTTGAAATGATCAATGTGACCAAGTTTCATTATGATAAGTCCAATATTGTGACCTAAAGTGACTACAGTGTTTTCAATGATTTGACTTAGTGACCTAGTTTTTACCTTAGCTGATGCAATTTAGAACTTGACCAGATTGTTCTTAAATGATCATTGTAACCACTTTTTCCATTTAGTGAAAATGGTGACCTCATAACTTGTAAGCAAATTATTACCGGACAACTGACGTAAGCAGAGTGATCACAAAATCTCACCCTGTCACCGAAAAGGAACAATGTCAGTCTTTGAGACCCAACAGTAGTAAAACATACATAAGGTCTCCTTTTTGGACTGAGCCAGTCTGAGGCCTACTGAGCATGGTGGATCTTAGTTCTTGATACCACAACTAAATGATCTTTTATTGATACTGACGTCGATCTTTATGGAACAAATGGAACAATCACTGAAATGTGGCACGGTCGAGTGGTAAGACGCTTGACTCATGATCGAGAGGTCCCGGGTTCAATTCTCGGCCCAGACGCTTGGTCATTACAGAAATGCTATTTAGTGTTTCCCACCCAACTAGAGATGATCCTGGATGGTAACCCAGGGGTAGTCTCGCGTGTATCCGTGCTTTACACCGGGCATGTTAAAGAGGCATTCCCTACAACTAGCATATTTTTCTCTACTATCACATTAAATGAGCTATATGTACAAAGCACTATCAGTTATCATAATTTGTCAGAAGACAGTATGCACAAATATGTCTCTATCATGTCAAAAATATATTTAAATCACCAATAATAACTTATCGCTTCCAGCGATTTATTATTATGTGGTCAAAGGGAAACAATTCGTGACTATTTTGGCTCGTTCCGGAAATATGTTTTCATTCTTTTCTCTATAATTAGTGGGAACTTTTCGTTGAGATTTGGAATAATTTAAGCAATAATGATTCTCATTTAATGTATAATATTCCTGAAGCGATTTAAAAGATCAAAGTTATAGGGAATGCCTCTTTAAAGAACCAAGGAATCTATTGGTAACAAGTTAGGGTATCGCAACCGGATTCCTTGTATCTCACCTCTGTCTCTAACATTTGCGATAATGCACCAGAGTGGGCCCTACAAATTACATGGAAGAAGAAGAAATGGAATAATCATTGTCTAAGAAGCTTGGACTAGGTGGATCATGCAATTTCAACAGCTTTTTTAAATTTAGATCTAAGTAAAAATTGTTGTTTTGGAAACTTTTGGGATGCCTAAAATAATTGTGGGTATTTTGGAATAATAGGGTCAATATAATCCTGAAATGGTAAAAACTTTATTAATGTCATAATTATTTACGTGTGAATTTATATTGCGTACGATAAATATCGGGTACGAATGCGCACACGGAATTTATTTAGTCGAATATTTTCACAGCCACTCGGATTAGAATAAAATAACCATTACATTTATACAAAATGAAGGTGAATAACCCGGCACCTTACTAATTGAAGTATGTCATTACTCACATCACAAGTTCCCGCTACACTGTCACATACTTTCGTGCGTTTTGTGAAATGCGTTTTTGAAATTGAGTGATCTTCACAGTTAGTTAATATTACGACAGTGCTAAATTCTATTTTAACAAGACAAGACATATTTCACAGCCCTCAGGATTTAATTTCCCATTTATGGATGGGTTTTTATAATATTGGTATCAAATTAAAGATGGTGCTCTCTAGTTACTAAATACATAATCAAATTAGGTATTTTCTTAATGCAAACATAAAATATATCGATTCAAACACAGACTATTATTCTAGAAAAAAGCCACATTTTTGTGTTGGTTCTCTGGACCGGTTTGGAAAAATATGACCATTGTTTTTTTTTTATTTATCAACGTATTTCTATAACATCACGGACTAAAGTTGCAGCTCTCTAGTTTTTAAATCTGAAAACGTATTGAAAATCCGTCCATTGATTATGAAATACTTGCTATCTGTGGGGGACCGGGTTACTTGGGCATTTCCTCCCGGCTTGCTTTGCAGAATTTCTCAAATCACTATTTTAAACTCCTAATTTAAAAATCTAGAAGAGCTATTGACACGCCATAACAATTATGTGTATTTTAGAGTTTTTCTAAAACTTCTATATTTTAATAGGATATCTTCTCTATAAAGTAATATAGAACCCTGATTTTAATCACATTATGTCAAAATAGCAGGTTTTCTTGGTGAACGGCTCATGAATACGTATTGTCATATCTGTAAGCTCTTCGATTATTCTCATTTGAATAACATGTACTAGTAAAGTATAATGAATTTTCCATATTTTATGGAGATGATTGAATTACCAAGAAAATAACAAGTAATTAAAGTGTATAGAGCTATATCAAACGGTCATTTAATGTCAAAATAATTACTTGCATCGTTTTTAGTATGATACTAGACTACCTTAATTGCAAATTAAAACTTTGGATGGGTTCCGTGTACTTTGATTCAAATGTCCAAAAAATAGATTCTTCTTATACTCGCAAAGGGTGTTCTAGAACACTTTCGTATGAAAACAGACAATTCGCATGTCCAATAAATCGCAGAGAGTGTTTCTTTTAAAGCTGAAGCGAAAAATGATCTAATGAATATGAAAGCATAATTGTTTTTAAGTTTTTGATTTAAAGAATTATCGTCAGATATAGCTCTATACACTTTAAACTTAATATCATATTCTTGACGTGTACCTTTAATAAAAGAATGATATACGACATTAAATATTTTAGTCGCGGTAACCCTGACATTTAAACACCAGTTATTCAAAATCAATACATTAAAAAATGTCCAAAAATGTATGAACAATGTACAAGTAATTTACTATCGAAATGGAACCTAACCTTAGATGAATTAACATATAAAACAATGGAAAGAATGTAGTAAATAATGATATCAAATTCTCGTTCTAAAGTCGGCCAATCAGTTGCAAGACTGAACATGAATGCAAATGGATCGGTTAACTGTACTGCCAATGTCGTTTGATATATAAATTAGGTCTTCTATGGAAACGACGAAAGTTTCATGTGTGTTTGTATTGCTGATTAAGCATTTAAACTTAAAATCAAATGGAATAATTAATTGTCTAGAATAGTACAACTTTTTTTAAAAAAGTGTTAAACTTTATAAACATAGAACTTTATATTCGGATTGAAATATCGTGTCACGTACAGGTGTGTATTCAAGTGACATTATTGATCCTTAAAGGTACATTTTCAATAGTTTGTGAATTACTAATACGGGAATATTAAGTCTTAAAATGGCACACAAAGCAGATGCGAACAGAAAACGTGCAATTCGAGATGTGCTAGCCTACGAAGATACGCTTACAATAAATGTAGAAAAGACGGTTCAGAAAATACGAGACCGCGCCAAGTTATTGCACAGCGAGCTGGACAAATATGTTTCGGATGTTCTGAATCAGATAAAGCGAAACTTTGATCATGAAATTAGAAAGATACGGTATGCTGTTGAAAAGTTAAAAACAGGAGATACAAGTCTGCGGAGCAAAGTCGGGTCACGAGCAAGCTCATTGGAAAGAGCACCGCGTTATAGATCTACTCCACGATCAATTGATTTTGCTCTAAAAACAAATCGAAGTTCGACCACAGGTTATGCAGACGTTGACGACATGAACCAAATGGACAAGAAAGAACTTCAATTCTTCGAGGGAGAAACCAAGGTTGAGCTTTTTGAGAGTTTGTTAGGCCGTTACACATTTGATGCCACGACTACAATTGCATTCACTGCCATCCAGAGAGCTGTGGTATCTAACAGAAAATCCGAGTTGAAACTTGTGAAAACTTTCAAGGTAACGTTTTTAGCTAATACCAGTTTATGAAGCTCGCAGCATTAGTTGAATTGAAAAATGGGACGAACAGTTCGCATTATGATTATGTCTTCCAATCATTTTCTTTCTTATAAATAACTACAATTTACGGTACATATTTATAATGCATAAATAAGAATTAAGTGTTCAGAACCAAATTCGAATAAAATAGTCGATTTTGTCAGAAATGGGTTTTCGGTTTGGTGCAAGTTTAGGAGATGGAATAGATGGTATTAAAACGATGAACGACAGTTCATTATTTAGGTATATAAATTAAAGCTACATCTATGAAACTACTCTATGATTTAGGTATATTATAGCTACATCTATGAAACTACTCTACGATTTAGGTTGGTGATAAAAGCGAGACTGTACATGCTATAGCTCCAGTGGAAGAGGACCAGGCATGGATCTGTTGTGGCTGGGGATCTAGAAACATTAGCCTCTATGACAGAAATGGGCAGAAGAGAAAATCTGCCACCCTTGATATACAGGTTTGTATAGTTCATGTGTCGGTGATCCCTACCATAAATAAAACTACTGTAAATAAAACTCTTGAATTACAAGTTTGTATAGTTCATGTGTCGGTGATTCCTACCATAGTAACTGTAAATAAAACTCTTGAATTACAAGTTTGTATAGTTCATGTGTCGGTGATCCCTACCATAGTAACTGTAAATAAAACTCTTGAATTACAAGTTTGTATAGTTCATGTGTCGGTGATCCCTACCATAGTAACTGTAAATAAAACTCTTGAATTACAAGTTTGTATAGTTCATGTGTCGGTGATCCCTACCATAGTAACTGTAAATAAAACTCTTGAATTACAGGTTTGTATAGTTCATGTGTCGGTGATCCCTACCATAGTAACTGTAAATATAAATCACGATATGTTGGATTTTTTCTCCGAACAATACCCCGGGGACAATATCTAGTTGCCATGGGGCCGGAGAAATACCGGAAATTTTACCACAGGGCCGCGGAGGGCGGGGTTTTTCAACCTAAAAAGTAAATATCCCGGAGTGGGGACCGTGGATGCAACTGACTGGTACATAACGGGCGTACGTCATCGTATAATACATGTACATAACCACATTGCGTTACATGTCGTTTCATTTTCAATAATAGGGTTTTTTAAAAGCAACATTTTTACATGTATAGTAAGTGTTTTATCTCGCAAATTTAATTCTATTGAAAACTAGTAACTAGGAAAATGTTCCGATTGTTTGAATTCGGACTTGCCTAGTTTGATGATCGGTAGTATAAAATGATTATGTTTTATGTTTCAGATAAATGATGCTGCAACGTTCAACGATGGCAAAGAAGAAATCATTCTTGTGTCAAGTTTTCGTGAGAAAAGTATCAAACGCCTCAACCCGGACTCCCTCCGTACATCAGATTTTGCTTACATATCGCTCTTCCCAGGAGGTTTGTGCTCCGACCGTCGGAGTGGACTTTACGTATGTTTTAGAGACAGTTACCAGCGACAAGCAACATTTGGATCTCGGCGCATGGTTGCAAAGTTGTCAAAACACGGCGAAATCGTTGCTACAATGGAGAAGAGTGAAGAACAGACGAATTTATTCGGATATCCATTCCGGATTGCTGTTAATGTAAACGGTGACGTATGTGTGTCTGATTACGGGGATGGAACCCGAGGTGTTACGATCATGCAGAAAGATGGCAGTGTGAAGTGTTGGTACAGAGGTCCACTCACTGACAGTGCCAGTGATCAACCATTCCTTCCTCATGGTATAGTGTGTGACAGTGAGGGACATATTTTAGTGTCTGATTGGAACAATGATTGTATACATGTGTTAGACAGAGAAGGTAATTTCTTGCTCAACTTAATCAGCAAGAAGGATGGACTAGAAGGACCAAACGCTCTTGGTATTGATAAGAGAGGATATCTGTGGGTGGGAGACAGTCATGGTGTGGTCAGGATCTTTAAATATTCTGTGTTTGACGAATGAATGTCATCCAATGTTGTCAAGCCAGGAATAGTCGACTTATTTTAAGTACCACAATATTTTGTTTTCATATTGCAACACTTGCGAACATATTTCAGCCCCGTTCTCGCTGTCCCGGTTCCCTCCCGGTATACCGGGGTGATCCGGGGTATTTTTGTAACAAACATCAATTGAATTCTCCTATTCCCGATGTAACCCCGGTGTACCGCCGAAGTGAAACGATATTCGATCAGTTTGAGGCAGGATTTGCTACTGCTATTCCTGGTTTCAATACGATGTCGTTACGGTGAATGGCGGTAGTGCCCCGAAAAGGCTCCGGTTGATGTTCCGGTGACCGCCGGTGGTGGTCCGGTGATCGCCTCGTTATACCTTGCCGGTTTGCGAACCGGGATGCCAAACCGGGACAGGGAGAACGGGGCTTTAGTATAAGTCATTTTTCATTAGCGGACGTATTTGGGATTCGCAACATTGAGGGGTGTTCATGGCTTAATGGTTTAAAATCATGTGATGGCAGAAACTTGCGACTGATAAGTTATGACTGCTTACATTGCATGTAACCTATAATCATAACCGATATTTGGTTGATTTTATTCTGAATTAGTTTCACCAGTGTGTCTTTGTGGTGAATGATACTAGCTGTAAACAATAAAGCAATGATGTACATGGTGTAAACAATGTAACTTTTGTTCGTAGACAATTGTATTATATCTGTGTGTTTTTCATTGAACATTAACCGATAATATGACACCTTAGTCTGAATCACATTGCCCTTCTTTGTTTTTATGCCATACCAAAGTCAATCTGACATTGAATGGGTGAAATTGTGTAAGGTTTCAAGTGACACACATGACCAACAAGCGAAATGAAGACGACGTCGTAGTGACGTCATGGCTTTAGGTTGTGTGTCTTTGTAGATATGAGAATCAATTATACATTGTACTCCAAAGGTTTTCAAAAGGAGTTTAGTTTGGTCTGGGGAGTTCCCCGGTTGTTTCCTACATGATGACGCATCAGTGAATATCCTTTAGGCTAAAAAGTCTTGTATAAATATCACTGTTACACGTGGCTTACTTGACAAAATAAACAGTGCCGTATATAGACACGAATTTTAGCCGAGGCAGTCTTGGGCATTACCGTAACTATGATTTTTTCCAAAGGGGGTGCGAATCGGGACTTGATGGAGTGACGGGAATGTTTTGAGGAGTGAGGGGACGTCACAGTTAGTTAGATCTATATTGTAATGTTTACTAGGTCTAGTCATTTCGCCAACAAAGTCAAGGGGTATAACCTAAAGCATGGAGAATGGTGGTTTAAGTAAGACTTTCCATGGAGATTGGTGCCAATGGCCGATATTTTGATGTTTTTTGTCACTTTGCGGACACATTTCCATCAAAGTAAGTTCATTTTCTTGTTTTATATGTGGTGTGTATGCGATAACCACCTAGCCATAAGTTTAAGCCACCTATCGGCGGTCTGTTTTAGTCCGTCAGTGCAGCGATAAAAGCCTGAAAGAAGGGATGGTGACATCGGAGGTCCGTAGTCCGCATTGATTTTTATTAATTCTGACGTATCCGGGGCATTCTGGATGGTTTTACTGTGTTTGCTAGGTACTTCATGCACGATTTTATGGTTAAAACACTGTTTCTGCTTATTAAGGAGGCTCCATGAGCATATTTTTAACGTTTAAGACGATTTCATGGAGAATCGTCAACTTTAAGACCCGAACTGTGGATAATTTATATTGTTTTGCAGCATAGTGTGTTACTTTCGTTGATTAAAAATGTAGTTTCTATTTATTTTTCAGACGCCTGGTTTGAAGAAAACGTACCAAAAAGACGTTACTTCATTCAATGAGGAAGTGGCAGAAAAGAAAACGAAAGAAATTTTTTAATGAAATCTCATTGCCTAATAAAAGTGTAACTAGGAAGCTTTGTGTCGCAAATTAAACACTAAATACGCTATTACCATTTAGATATTCGTCATCAAAAAGAAAACGATTAACTTCAGCAACACCTTGTCATTTGTATCGACCCGAAGTACCCCAGTGAAAAGCCAGAAATAAAAGAAAATAAATATAGAGTAAAGTCTCATGATAACATTCTATTCACGTATTTTAATACATGTTCAAGGTTATGATTTTATAAAATAATAAAATAACATAAAATGATGTGTCTGTTTTGTTTTGTTGGAAAGGTCAAATAGCACAGATTCTAGTTGTATTCGTTGTTAAGATACTGCCAGGAACATTTTGGTCCACAAAGCATCAGATCACACTGCCTTTATAAAATTGACCACCTTCGCTAATGAACCTTTAAAACTACAATTTTCAAATAATAACATCAAACAAATTTGCGTAATAGGCACTAGTACTATATTGATTGCACAAAAAGTGACATTGGTCTACCATGACTTCTCGGCAATGACCCCTTTATTACGAGCGGAAAGCACGCTTGACTACCGATCAATAGGTCCCTGGTTCGAACCTCAGCCGGTGCACTTATTCATGGAACGCTTTTCCGTGTTTCCCACCAAACTAGACATGATATATTTGGAAGGTAACCCAGAGCTAGTCTCGCATGTATCAGTGCTGTACACCAGGTACGTTAAAGAACCAATGTCTGTAGGGCAGTGCGCCCATATACATGGAAACACCATACTGTGTTCTCTACTTGCTGCCTCTTTAACAAAAACACAGGACCCATTTGAAATAAGTGTCAATGGTACGATGCATTTAAGAAGATGAATGCATCATATAGACGAGAGCGACTATTGAATTTCACTCTTATGAATGTAACAAACAGAAAAACTTCACTTAAAGACTACCTCAAAATTAAAACCTCCAGTTCGAAGTCAATTCCCATGATTACATGTTGTACTTTTGATTTATAATATAACCATTGCAGCAGTTTGATAAGTGGCAGTATATTGTACGTCAATGTTCAAAACATCACAAAGAAACCTCACTTATCCGACCATTCTTATTTATTTTAAAAAATACTTATCATATCTGTTTAAATATTAATAAAGGCTTATTTAAGAGTTGGTTATATTATAAATCAAAAGTATCTGTTTGTTACATTCGTAAGAGTGGAATTCAATAGTTGCTCTCGTGGGTCTCAAATGGGTCCTGTGTTTTTGTAGGCCAGTAGAATAGGTCGAACCTGGGGAAAAAATTCTGATGTTATCAAACTCTGCGGAATTTTACTTCCCAAGTGCCCTAGAACAACAGAAAAAAAGTCCCAAGAAATATCTCTTGGGGAAAATTTTTGACGCCATTTTGAAATTTTGCATAATAACGCGTCGGCAAAATATTTTAGGAAGTTTTTTAAAAAGCAAAATTTTGCACAAAGTATATCAAGTGACATATCAAATTGACCAGTAGAGTACCAGGAACACATTTTAGTTAGAAATATTACTTTACTTCAGTTATAGAAAAAGAACACCACCAAAATGTATTTTTTGCTTCAAAACGACATTTCATACTTGATTCTCATCGACTCGATCCTTCTCATCGACTCGAGCCCTAATTGTTTTGGTCAAATATACACACGTACGGAGATGATTCTTATCCAAAACATGTTAAAATCTGCTGGAAGTCATATTTCTGTCACAGCAGCAAAACAAATGTGAATGAAAACAATTTGTAATCATTCTGTGATCACTAATAGCAACCAACCATGAACGTCCATTTTGGTAAGCATCAACACCTAAGCTTGTAACCAGGGGGTTCTGTTGTTGACGATTTTTAGTGACCAGGCTCGTTCGCATTGATTAAAGTCGGTGAATATCATCTAAGATGATTTAACTTTATGTCCCAACTGTGTTTTATGAAGAGTGTTTTCAGTCTTTGAGTTAAATGCAGACTGACCATTCAGAGGGCTCGAGTCGATGAGAAAGTTTCTGAATGACGTAGGCTTTTGACTGGTACTTGCTTTATAGCAAATATTTTACAATAAAAGCTTTCTAATGGCTAAACTAGTTTGTTTTCATAAAGTTAAGTAATTTCTCAGTCAGTAAAAATAAAATTGGTTCAAGAGTAAACTGTAGGAAGTGTGCATGCAAGGCTTTAGATTCTAACGGGTTCGACTCCACGAGAAAGCAGTATAATCAGTACCGGATAATTATTGTTCATTTAGTTCATTAACGATTGATTGGAGTTAACGATCCACATAAAAATATATACCAACAATAACCATTCAAACAATGGCACAATGAATTGTTTTAACAAGGGATGTGTCTATAGTTGTACCAACATTAATGTCACATATCAATTTCGGCATCATCGAGTACAGGATCGTGAGTAGGATCAACTGAGTGGAAACAGCTCTTTCCAGGACACCCACCACAGGCCACTACACACCTGATTCTGTTTCTATGACAAGAACACTGGCTTGTGGCGCCCTGTCTATGGTTGATACTTTTACATTAATTTTGCAACAAATGAATTTGAGAACATATGCAGGTGCATGTTCCATGTTTGTCATTATAGGGCGCATTACATGTTTCTCCATGTGATATTAAGGTCATCCCCTGAGCTATTTGAAGATGCACCTGTAGACTGTGATAATGGGCAGCTCTTTCCGTTGGTGGTAGTCTCTACGGTTCAATTTTGTTGCATCGGGCAACCATTGTTAGTTACCGAATGTGCTTTAATGATGAGAGGGATTCATCATATTTTGAACATATACCATTCACATACGTCAGATTGCCCAGCATTTCTGATTTCGTTTTGTGTACTTTCCAGATTTGTTATCTTGGTCGCTTTGTTTTTAATTTTGTTAGATTTTGCAAGTGTCTTTAGTAGATGGATTTTCCCTTGTCCAAATATAGATGATGGGGTGTCGTAACCACTCCAAGCATGGATAAAAAGTATAATCGTACGCACAATTATAGGGTCCATTACAGCATGTGCTTCTCTGATGCCATGGGTTTTTACAGCTTTCAAACTATGCTTATTATCTTTCCTTATGTGGAAATCAGCCATGTCGGTCAACCAGTGGTGTAGTAGCAATACGAAAAGGTCAGTGTCTTCAGCAACAACTACCACTGGTAGGCTATTTCGTGTGTTGGTCAGAGCCGCCGAAACGATTAATGGGTCTGTATCACTGTCACTACATTACATCGAATACATATCTTATATAAATGCCTTTTCTACTGTAACTAACACAGACGGATATAGCTATTTTAAGCTTTTGAAGTACCTACATCAACATAAGACAGCCTTTTCTGGCTCTACAAGTTTCCTTACAATTCAACGTCAAACCATTTCTGGCTCTATAATGTACATAACACTGCTTGGTAATGTATCTTCTGGCTCTACTGAGTATGGACTGCTACCTAGTACTCGTACACATATAGCTGGCTTTCTGTGATACAAAAAAGACTGCCAGATCTCAACAGCAGTTTCTAGCCTTCTGTATAGTACCTACCTACCCAAGTTGGAAACAGTCATTTTTTACTTTCTGTGATTTCTACCACAATCAGAAACTCAAGCTTTTGGAGGTACCTACTAAAGTCTGATACAGCTGTACCAACCTCGGCCAAATGCAGATGTTTCTGTGTGTTCCCACTACAATGGGTCACTGTCAATTATGGTACCGACCACAGTCAGATACAGCAGTTCTGGGGTTTCTGACGTACCTACCTCAGCCAAGTACAGCCATTTCGTGGTTTCTGAGGTTGCTATTACAGCTGATTATAACTATTCCTTGGTTTTCGAGGTACCAGCCACAGCCAGATAGAGCTATTTTTGGGTTTCTGAGGTACATATAACAAACAGTTATAATTGTTTCTGATGTACCCACCACAGCCTGACACAGTCTTCTATTGTAGGTACCTATCACGGCCAGATACATCACTTGAAGATTTTCTGAGGTACATCCCTCAGCGGGATACAGCCATTTCTGGCTTTCAGAGGAACATCCCTCAGAGGGTTACAGCCATTGCTGGCTTCCTGAGGTACATCCCTCAGCGGGATACAGCCATTTCTGGCTTTCAGAGGAACATCCCTCAGCGGGATAAAGCCATTTCTGGCTTTCAGAGGAACACCCCTCAGCGGGATACAGCCATTTCTGGCTTTCAGAGGAACATCCCTCAGCGGTATACATCCATTTATGGCTTTTTGAGGAACATGCCTAAGCGGGATACAGCCATTTCTGGCTTTCTTGGGTACATACCTCAGAGGGTTTCAACCATTTCTGGCTTTTTGAAGTATATATCTATGCTGGATACAACCATTTCTGGCTTTCTGGGGAACATACCTCAGCGGGATACAGCCATTTATGGCTTTTTGAGGAACATGCCTAAGCGGAATACAGCCATTTCTGGGTTGTTTCTTGGGTACTTACTACAGTCAGGTCCAGCATTATTTTAGGTAGGGATACCTACCACAGCTAGATACAGAAATGTCTATTCATACCATGAGTAGTATATAACAAGGAAAACTATTATGTTCCATCACCATTAAATGAGTATCAAACTCAAAACGGTTTTGATTTTCTAATAAGACGCTTTAAAACACACCTTTGTTTATAGTGCATGTTTTACGCAAAACACTACATTCTTTCACAATAGCTAAGCACTTGATGTGGAGGTGTATTTTGTCAAATCACCAAAAGCTCATTATGTTCATAACATTCTGATACGAGAATATGATATATTAAAACTGCATGTTCATATATACATATTATAGTGATGTATTTCCAGATCTAATTATTAAAAGCACCTTAGTCCATATAGTCTGCTTTTATTTTGAGGGTATTTTTTATCCCAAAATAGCCTGTTTTGCCCTGGATATGCAAAGAACAACAATGCTTATATCTGTTTTGGGCTCCTGATATCTGTCAGGTCAGTTTGATATATCACATGCCATATTTTATGAATCTTTTATCATTTTCAAAAAAGATCCCAATTTCTCGTCAATTGGATATACATGCCAAACTTCATAGCATCATAAAAAAGTTTCCTCAAAAGGGATTCGTTGGAACTTTTTCCGTGATACTAGGGACCCTGTAAAGTAATATGTACATATTGTAGTTATTTGTTTTCAAATCAAATTATCAATAGCACTGTAGTTCATCAATTCCAAAATGTTACAATTTTGGCTTATAATTGGTGAATTTTTAACCCAAAATAGCCCAGTTTGCTCTCGATAGGCAATACACAACAGTATTTATATCTGATTAGGGTTTCTGATATCTTTCCGGTCAGTTTGATATGTCACATGCCATATTTTATTAAATTTATCATTTTCAAAAAAGTTTCCAAATTTCTCGTCAATGGGGTATACATGCCAAACTTCAAAGCATCATAAAAAAGTTTCCCCAAAAGGGGAACTAATTTTTAGCTTATTTCTACGCCAAGGCTGGGCAACCCTAAATGGCAAATATGAACGTAAGTGAAGAGTTTTTTAACACGCACTGATAATTTTTGACCGTCGTATGTTATTTTAGAACGTCGTTTGTTATTTGGACCGTCACTTGTTGTTTTAGGCGTGATTAATCATCAAATCTTGACGCATATTTATTCATTCTGGTATAGTTGGTTCAAAGATCTCTGTCACAACCGGGTAAACAAACATTCACCCCCGTTGCTTATTACAGGTGTGTCAGGATTAAATTCTACCATCAATAATACACTTAAATGATTAAAAATATAATGGTCCTATAGCGTTGTGGTTATACTTACTGCAATTAGCTATTCCGAGATGGAACATTATGGCGGTTTTGACAGACATCTTTGAATCGACAATACCCGTTATATTTGTTATATTGGTTATATTGTGTCCCGAATTACGTTCAATCTTCAATATTTTTTGCGTAAATGTATGCCAGATGATTCGTTTAGCGGCTAATACGGAAGCTCGCATGTTTCATCACGGTAAATTTGTTCAAACTGTTGCGTCCTTCAATTCTACCGCATTATTATGCTTATTCATTACGATAAATACAAAATATGAAGGTTTTTATCCTCGAAATTTGTATTTTTGGTTTTATTGGAATGCACCTTTCGAACCGGCTGGACACAGGGATCTAAACTTTATGGCATAACTTTTTAATAAGTTGATCAATTTCGATGGAATTTTGTATGCGAGTAGTTTTAACAATGTTGCGTAAGAATATATCGTAGAGAGCCCTAAAATCGCCTCTGACCTTCGAATCGACCGCCATTTTGTTTTGGCTCTAGTCTCGTGAGATTTGGACGATGCGCGCGCATATCTTGAGAAAATGTTTACAAAATAGTATTTTTTTAGCGGGAATATTTTTTTCTGAAAATACGAGGTCATAACATGTAATTTTCGATTACTTTCACAAAAATCATAAAACTATACCATTTTCACTATTCCCAAAAAGTCGTGTAGTTGAAATACCCCAGTAAACGCTATGTGCAACGTAATCGAATATTTTTTCACACGGGCAGGTATAAAACATGGCGCCCCTCTAGATTTTAGTACAAAAAGAAGGGAAAACATGGCGCCCCCTATTAACTTTTTTATTTCTGGTTGGATATTTCATTTATTTATATCATATTAAAGCTAACGCTATGTTGTTTTAGAATATGATATTAATTATTAAAATCCGTTTTGTTTTGATGCACTTATTACTGGTTAAAAATGGGTCAAAAATGAAAAAAAATATCATAGAATTTTGTGTTCGGAAAACATGGCGCCCCCTCTTAACTTTTTTATTTCAAAATATATTTTTTATAAATTTACACTGTTGAAAAGCTATAGCTCTCTAGTTTTTAAAACTGTAACTATAACTGAAATTGAATTAGTAAAACGTTTTTTATCGCATGTTAAATTCGACTCATGTTTTTATTTTTTTATCGTGCGTAAAATTTGGTTCGGAAAACATGGCCCCCCTATTTATATTTTTTATTAGTCAACATATAATTTTCATGAATACATGGCTGACAAGATTACGTTCTCTAGTTTTTATAAATGTAAAGATATTTAAAATTGATGCAGAAAAACAGGATTTATGACGAGTTAAAGTCGACGCATGTTTTCTTTTTTTTTCACGCGCCCGATAATCGGCTTTTGTGATATGGCATAAACAGTACAGTACATTGAAAATTAGTTATAATGCGTGTGTTGGACTGTTCATTTGATATAAGTTGTTAGTATTAGACTAAGAAAGAATATGTGTGATGTTTATGTAAAATACAATATAGATACTACTTATAAAATTACTTACTTACTTATTATAATTATTAAATGATTAAAAAAATAGCAATTCAGTGAAATCCCGCTAATGAGACCAGTTGAGTAGAAACTGCTTCTTAATACCAATGTATATCGAATCTTATAATAATTAATATGTCTTATTAGCGAAATTTGATTCAATTAAGAATTATTTTTCTTGAGAAAAAAACTACCTGTGCCTTTATATTTGAAAAAAATAGTCCGACAAATTGGGAATTATTATTGAATCTCTGATTTTGGTCATATTAGTTATTTCTTTATTTCAGCTCATAACTTACTTATTGAAACCGGAAGATATAGTAGAAACAGGTTAAATAGAAATGAAAGATTATGCACTTTTTGCGATAGAGAAAACATTGAAGACGAGTTTCATTTTCTTTTAATATGCCCATGTTACTCAGAATATAGACGAAAATACATTAAACGTTATTATTACAAAAATCCTAGCATGTTTAAATGTTTAGAATTGCTTAACATCACAACTAAAACTATCCTTATAAACCTATGTAAGTATATGTTTTATGCATACCGAAAACGGTCAGAAATTCAAAATGAAAACCAGTAACACTTATGTTGTAAATTTGTAAATCAATTATTAATATTGTCATAATTGTCCATTCTCCTATACTAACAAATATTTATAATATCTGCCATCTGCGAAATTTTGTTATATGTGATCATGTATATATGTATATATGTTATTTTGTATAAACTGTTTGTATGTGATGAGGTGCTGAACGCACAAATCCAATAAACTTCTGTTCTGTTCAGTTCTGTTCTTTATTTCAGTCTCATCTTTCAACTTTGTATATCGCAAATAAAGTATATAATTTACAAATCCTATACATCACAGTATAACGCTATTCTTAAATAAAATAATTATAGGACACTATTGTATAATAAATTCATTAAATCGCTATGTTATCAAGTGTCACACTTATGCAATAAACAAACAATCAGCTACCGGTAACAGGATTATCCGATGATTGTATAATTGGTTTAACAATTAATGGCATGCATTCACAACCAATCACCAACGTTGATAGGATTATCTATCGGGTACTTGAGCATATCCTTACATGTCATTGACCGTTAACTTTGTGTATAAACGTCAAGACAAGGGCTTTTTGATTTTCAAATTAAATCTAGAAGCACGTGAAGAACAAAATGATGGTGACAGCTATATATAATATATATGAAAAAATAAATAAAATAAAAATTTTAATCGGACTGGTCAGGAAGCTATATAACAATTCAATATATACGGTCCATGTACTGGTTTTTAATCATACAATTATGTGACAACGAAAACAAATTCTTTCAATTAACCTCCCTTTA
Source organism: Spisula subtruncata (assembly GCA_963678985.1). Lineage (NCBI taxonomy): Eukaryota > Metazoa > Mollusca > Bivalvia > Venerida > Mactridae > Spisula > Spisula subtruncata. Next base: position 27,931,876 of record OY787661.1, read on the forward strand.
AAAATTATTTTTATGAACTAAAGTTTGTGAACATTATCGTGTCACAAATCACATTTAGAAAGAAAGTGTCGGTTTTAGGCTTAATTCAATAATGCATTGCTGTTCACAAATTTTTTACCAACATTGTTCGGGCAATTAAACGGTAATGGGGTGAATTAAGTGTAATTACACATGGACGTGCTCATTAAACTTGTTATTCATTATCAAGACTAAAGGCATTCCGTTTTCTAAACTATGATTACTAAACAGTAACTGTTGTATACAATACAATGATATTCATAACTTTACTAACACCCAAGAGACTGTTGTTAATCAGTTCATCTACGGCCTGACCGGTGTGATAAACGAGTTATTAACATTGTTTTTTAATCAGCGCATTAGTGCCTATTTACAAATTTCAAGTTTCGTAATAACAAATGATTTAGCATTATTTTAAAAACGTATTTTACAACGTATTAACGACAATCTCTTAGTTTTACCTTTGTATATATCACCTATAAGTTGTGACTAGCAATACTTTATATAATACTCGGACATAATTAAGGTAATACATGGACGTAAATTTAGATTTTGATATACATCATTGGGTAATATAATATGGTAATTATTGAATTCCAAGAAATTACATTTCACCAATTGTCATGTTCGATGAACAATATCGACGATATTTTAGCTCGACAATCATGAAATGTATTGCCTATGCTAAATAACCCGCGAATTTATGTTCTGACAAGCATATTTATTTTAATTAAGATAGATCTACGTGGTTGTAATAGTTTCCTTTGTTATAAACACCTTATATATCATCTTAATTCGATTATATTCAACTACTCTCGCATAAAAACCAATAGCCGTTTTTTATATCAATATTGCAATTTGATACATTAACATTTTACACATAATGCTGTCTTGATAGTTAAAGTTTATATCAACGTTACTGTACTGTTTATGCGATATCACAAAAGCCGATTATCGGGCGCTTAAAAAAAAAGAAAAAATGCGTCTACTTTAACTCGTCATAAATCCTGTTTTTCTGCATCAATTTTAAATATCTTTACATTTATAAAAACAAGAGAACGTAATCTTGTCAGCCATGTATTCATGAAAATTACATGTTGACTAATAAAAAATATAAATAGGGGGGCCATGTTTTCCGAACCAAATTTTACGCACGGTAAAAGAATAAAAACATGAGTCGAATTTAACATGCGATAAAAAACGTTTTACTAATTCAATTTCAGTTATAGTTACAGTTTTAAAAACTAGAGAGCTATAGCTTTTCAACAGTGTAAATTTATAAAAAATATATTTTGAAATAAAAAAGTTAAGAGGGGGCGCCATGTTTTCCGAACACAAAATTCTATGATATTTTTTTTCATTTTTGACCCATTTTTAACCAGTAATAAGTGCATCAAAACAAAAGGGATTTTAATAATTAATATCATATTCTAAAACTACATAGCGTTAGCTTTAATATGATATAAATAAATAAAATATCCAATCAGAAACAAAAAAGTTAATAGGGGGCGCCATGTTTTCCCTTCTTTTTGTACTAAAATCAAGAGGGGCGCCATGTTTTATACTTTCCCTTTTCACACGTCTGCATTGTTTACAGTTTCATGAATGAAAGTCACGTGGTCGGATAAATTATTTTTAAGGTCAAACCAAAAATATCGGGGTCCTATAAAAAATCCAGATTACCGAAAGGTATGGGACGATACGAGGACCTTATAAACTCATATCAAATCAAAACCAAAAATATCTTCGGTCAAATTTGCTTCCGACCTTACGGTCAGAATAGCAAAAAACATATCGAATTCTGTATTTCTGTAGACCATACATCGGCAGATCACACATCACTATCGGCGATTATCTTAAAATTCCTTAAGTGATCCACGACCGTAATGGCGATGTAAAAAAAGTTCGTTTATAATGCAGCCAAAGTCTATTTATTACCCATTAGAGACTGGCGTGTGGCACGACCAATCAGATTAAATACACGAAGAGTAAATATCACTTAACAGTGACAAATATGCTGTTTTTGCACTAGATTTTTTTCTTAATTTGATTTAGCAATGCCCAGGCTTAATTTCATAATTGGGACGTTTAGCTAAAGTGAATAGTTTTGGCCCAATTGATCGCGCGCGCCATGTGACGTATTTAGGTCACGGTCAAAATGGCCGACTTTTATTTACTATGACGTTTGCTTTATTCAATTCTTGGAGTATTTTATCATTTCATTGGTGTACATTTGAGTAAGATAAATTGAAGGAATTATATTACCAAGTAAGTGACCTTATTTAATATAAACATGAAGTTTGCCATTGTTTATTGCGTGTTTAACGCTTAAGTAGGCGAATTATGGTCACTCGAGGATAATTAGTTATTGGATGTATCGAAAGCTAATTTTTGTTTTTTTTGATACTTTGAAAATCTGTGTTTTTAGGGCAAATATACCTTGTATATAATACCTAAATTTCGAGAACAATTTTTTTTTCATTTTTTTTTTAATTTCTTTTTCAACGATACTGTTACCTGTGATCATGTCTAGTTGGGTGGGAAACACGGAAAAGCGTTCCATGAATAAGTGCACCGGCCGAGGTTCGAACCAGGGACCTATTGATCGTTAGTCAAGCGGGTTTTCCGCTCGTAATAAAGGGGTCATTGTCGAGAGGTCATGGTAGACCAATGTCACTTTTTGTGCAATCAATATAGTAATTATTACGCAAATTTGTTTGATGTTTTCATTTACAAATTGTAGTTTTAAAGTTCATTAGCGAAGATGGTCAATTTTATAAAGGCAGTGTGATCTGATGCTTTGTGAACCAAAATGTTCCAGGCAGTATCTAAACAAAGAATACAACCAGAATCTTTGCTATTTGACCTTTCCAACAAAACAAAACAGACACATCATTTCATGTTATTTTATTATTTTATAGAATCATAACCTTGAACATGTATTAAAATACGTGAATAAAATGTTATCATGAGACTTTTCTCTATATTTATTTTCTTTCATTTTCTGGCTTTTCACTGGGGTTCTTCGGGTCGATACAAATGACAAGGTGGTGCTGAAGTTAATCGTTTTCTTTTTGATGACGAATATCTAAATGGTAATAGCGTATTTAGTGTTTAATTTGCGACACAAAGCTTCCTAGTTACACTTTTATTAGGCAATGAGATTTCATTAAAATTTCTCTTTCGTTTTCTTTTCTGCCACTTCCTCCTTGAATGAAGTAACGTCTTTTTGGTACGTATGCATCAAACGAGGAGTCTGAAAAATAAATAGAAACTACATTTTTAATCAATGAAAGTAACACACTATGCTGCAAAACAATACAAATTCTCCACAGTTCGGGTCTTAAAGTTGACGAATCTCCATGAAATCGTCTTAAACGTTAACAAGAGGGCCTGAAAGGCCCTAGGTCGCTCATCTGTTGCACATTGGTCTAGGTATTAGTACAACCTACATTCTGACCATATAAATTTCATGAAGATTGGATCAAAACGGTGACCCCTGGAGTGAACACAATATTTTTCTAAGTTTTGACCCCACATGACCCAGTTTCAAACTTGGCCTAGATTTCATAGAGAAGAACATTCTGATCAAGTTTCATGATGATTGGATCAAAACCACAACCTCTGGAGTGAACAAAATGTTTTTCTAAGATTTGACCTAGTGACCTAGTTTTTGACCCCACATAACCAAGTTTTGAACTTGGTCTAGAGTCCATAGAGAACAACATTCTGACCAAGTTTCATGAAGATACGATCAAAATTGTGACCTCTGGTGCGAACACTAGGTTTTTCTAAGATTTCACCTAGTGACCTAGTTTTTGACCCCACATGACCCAGTTTCGAACTTTGCCTAGATTTCATAATGAACAACATTCTGACCAAGTTTCATGAAGATTGGATCAAATTGATGACATCTAGACTGTACACAAGGTTTTTCTAAGATTTGACCTAGTGACCTAGGTTTTGACCCCACGTGACCCAGTTTCAAACTTGGCCTAGATTTGATGAAGAAGAACATTCTGACCAAGTGTCATGATGATTGGATCAAATTGATGACATCTAGAGTGTGCATAAGGTTTTTCTAAGATTTGACCTAGTGACCTATTTTTTGACCCCACATGACCTAGTTTCGAACTTGGCCTAGATTTCATAGAGAACAACATTCTGACCCAGTTTCATGAAGATTGGATCAAAAAGTGACCTCTAGGGTGTACACAGGGTTTTTATAAGATTTGACCTAGTGACCTAGTTTTTGACCCCGCATGACCCAGTTTCGAACTTGGTCTAGATTTCATGGAGAACAACACTGACAAGGTTTCATGAAGATTGGAACAAATTGGTGACATCTGGAGTGTACACAAGATTAATCTAAGATTTGACCTAGTGAACTAGTTTTTGACCCCGCATGACCCAGTTTCGAACTTGGCCTAGATTTTATGATGAACAACATTCTGACCATGTTTCATGATGATTGGATCAAAGTGATGACATCTAGAATGTACACAAGGTTTTTCTAAGATTTGACCTAGTGACCTAGTTTTTGACCCCACATGACGATTTTCAAACTTGGCCTAGATTTCATGGAGAACAACATTCTGACCAAGTTTCATGAAAATTGGATCAAATTGATGACATCTAGACTGTACACAAGGTTTTTCTAAGATTTGACCTAGTGACCTAGGTTTTGACCCCACGTGACCCAGTTTCAAACTTGGCCTAGATTTGATGGAGAAGAACATTCTGACCAAGTGTCATGATGATTGGATCAAATTGATGACATCTAGAGTGTACATAAGGTTTTTCTAAGATTTGACCTAGTGACCTATTTTTTGACCCCGCATGACCCAGTTTTGAACTTTGCCTAGATTTCATAGAGAACAACATTCTGACCAAGTTTCATGAAGGTTGGATCAAAACGTGACCTCTAGGGTGTACACAAGGTTTTTATTAGATTTGACCTAGTGACCTAGTTTTTGACCCTGCATGACCCAGTTTCGAACTTGGTCTAGATTTCATGGAGAACAACATTCTGACCAGGTTTCATGAAGATTGGAAAAAATTGGCGACATCTGGAGTGTACACAAGATTTTTCTTAGATTTGACCTAGTGACATAGTTTTTGACCCCCCATGACCCAGTTTCGAACTTGGCCTAGATTTCATCGAGACAACATTCTAATCAAGTTTCATGAAGATTGGAACAAATTGGTGACATCTGGAGTGTACAAAAGATTTTTCTGAGATTTGACCTAGTGACCTAGTTTTTGACCCCCCATGACCCAGTTTCGAACTTGGCCTAGATTTCATAGAGACAACATTCTAATCAAGTTTCATGAAGATTGGAACAAATTGGTGACATCTGGAGTGTACAAAATATTTTTCTGAGATTTGACCTAGTGACCTAGTTTTTGACCCCACATGACCCAGTTTCGAACTTGTCCTTGATTTCATAGAGAACAACATTCTGATCAAGTTTCATGAATATTGGATCAAAACTGTTGCCTCTAGAGTGTACACAAGCCAATTGTTGACGGACGGACGGACGATGGACGAAGAGTGATCACAAAAGCTCACACATGGAGCCTCCTTAATAAGCAGAAACAGCATTTTAACCATAAAATCATGCATGAAGTACCTAGCAAACACAGTAAAACCATCCAGAATGCCCCGGATACGTCAGCATTAATAAAATCAATGCGGACTACGGACCCCCGATGTCACCATCCCTTCTTTCAGGCTTTTATCGCTGCACTGACGGACTAAAACAGACCGCCGATAGGTGGCTTAAACTGATGGCTAGGTGGTTATCGCTTACACACCACATATAAAACAAGAAAATGAACTTACTTTGGTGGAAATGTGTCCGCAAAGTGACAAAAAAACATCAAAATATCGGCCATTGGCACCAATCTCCATGGAAAGTCTTACTTAAACCACCATTCTCCATGCTTTAGGTTATACCACTTGAACACATTACAATACGACACAAACCCACCCAGTATAACACACTAACGTCAGCACGTGAACAGATCGTGAGCTGAAAATCCCGTGGCGTGTTCAGCTAGCCTAGCTCTTGGCTAGATCTAGCAGATCTCGCTCCTGAACGACAAGATAAATCGAGATCTCGGCGAGGGCTAGCCTAGTCTAGCAAGCTAGCAATGTGGGCGGGATTTGACTAAAATACGAAAGGGGGATTTTTTGGCGCAACGAGGCGAAACGAGGATTAATAAATTGTGTATTTGGATTGCATTAGATTGTTCCTCTCAATAAATAATGACAATATTTTAAAATAAGCTAATTTGAAGCCTCCTTTCGCCGACCACACTGTCTGACACCTTCAAAGGTGCTATTCAAGGCAATTCTTCATGTAATTTTACGAAATTATTAATGAAAAAAATTAAACCCCAAAATTATTTTTATAAAACCCTTTAAAACCCCCTTATTGCCCTTTAAAACCCCTTAAAACCCTTTAAAACCCATTTGGGTAGGGTTTTAAACGAAAAAGTGGGTTTATGGCAACCCTGAATTATACATAATATGATACATATTAAATAGCATAGTGCTGGTCATATCAAAATAATAACTAAATAAAATTCTCCCGTCTAATCATTCATCAATGATTGACAAATGAAACATTACTTTCGCAAACTGTGTGTCATTATTTTAAACAGATTAAATATCGACGATAATTATATTAACCACAGATTATCACATGTAGCCACGTGTCAAGTCACCGACTGTTTGTTGAATAAACTAATTATCGAGATGGTATTGTTATAAGTCACCGACGAAGGATCACACCTTTGTTGATTGAGTAGGAAGTGTCAAGGCGCTGCTTATTGCTCGTAAAACTAGTTTCACTGTTATATCATAGTCAACGGTGGCAGAAGGAGGCTAGCATATTATTAAGTTGGTATGATAAAGCTCCTTTCGCTGATTTTTACAGTCGGCGAATGGGGGTCATAATATAAGTTATTTGATAGATTAATTAAGCTCCCTTCGCTGAAAATTTTAAAATTTAAAGTCGGCTAGAATATAACTAAGTTAATATGGTAAAACTCGTTTCGCTGTTGTATCATGGTCAATGGTGGCGAAAAGGTAGAATTTTTATTATACATATATATATTCAATTTTGTACATACACACATTCAGCATAGAAAAAAATCACAACCAACGATCTAGCAAATATACCACTATGATATAACTTAGTTGAAATATAAATGATAACGCTCATTGCAGTGGAATTTTACATTCTAACATTCTTTTGCCGATATTTCATGGTTTACGGTCGTATATGACTATGATGAATTTTACCGTCGGCAAAAAGCAGCTATTATAGAATAGGTTGGTACATGTAGATGAAGCTCCTTTCCCCAATATTTTAATAAACATTCTACCAACGTTTACAAGTTCACTGTCGGGCACCCGTCGGCGAAATGAGGCTATAGTATAACTAAGTTAGTTGATATGCTAAAGCTCCTTTCGCGGATATTTCATGGTTTACGGTCTGCGAAAGGAGTCTATAAAATAACTAAGTATTTATGATAAAGCTCCTGTCGTCGATATTTTACATGCTACCGTCGGCGAAAGGAGGCTGTAGTGTAACTACCAAGCAAGCAATCAATATGGGTCCACGTGGGCATCTATATGGGACCCATATGGGCTGCCTATATGGGACCAACATAGAAAGTGCAACAGGGGCCTTTGTGATCTGGGCTGCCCATATGCATTCAATATGGGACCCATATGGGTCCCATCTAGGCTACCACATGTACATTCGCCTAGGCTGCCTATATGGGTCCCATCTGGGCTGCCAATATTCATTCAGAAATGGGACACATATGGGCAGCCTATATTCGTATGAGCACTCCAGATACATTGTAAATCAGAAATTGTATTTTTCAGCAAACACCACTCTATCCTCTGGTTTGCTACTACTATGCGTACATAGTGTCCTTGCAGGAAGGAGCAGTTGAACGGCTTCTTGTTTATACAAGGTGTTCTATATTATATACTTACAAGTTCGATATTTACAAGCTATATATCACATTAACATTTAAAGTTTCCAGACAACCATGTGGTAGAATTTAGAAAAAAATGTACATATATCAATTTACTTTGAACTTATGAAACACTATTATTTGTACTGAAAGTAAATATAATAGTAAGAAGAAGATTTTTATTTCATGCTTACCGGTGGTTTACGGCGGAATAACGGTGGATTATTCCCCGATAATTTCACTGTTCATAATTTCACAGTTCATAATTTCACGGCAAATGGACTAGTTTTTAAGCATCATATTTCCTCACCGTCAAAAATAAAATAATAAGCACTTTCACTTGCTCTCTTAATCTTTAACAAATAACACAACATTATCTATACATAAATGTAAAACAAATGGACGCAATTGAAGCCGTTGCAGAAGAACTATTTGATTGCAACTCGACGCGTGCATGGCGGGAAAACGACGTCACGCAAAACATTTCAGGTAAATAGTGGAGTATTTCCATCATTTAAGCTATTTGAAGCATGAAATAAATAGAATATTAGTATTTTACCGTGTATGATCGTTTGATAATTCACCTCGTGAGCAGCTGACTTATATTTTCACTCGTGGCTACGCCACTCGTGAAAATATTACATCAGCTGCTCACTCGGTGAATTATCAGTCGATCATACACGGAAAAATACAAATATCCTCTATATATTAAATTTACTAATATTTCAATTCAAGGGAAGTAATACTTTTTTGTTCTATATGGGCTTGCTCAGGAATAGCCCATATGCGACCCGTATAGGTACCCCATATGGGTACTAGATGGGAAAGCCCATATGTGCTTGCCAAGGAATAGCGCATATGTAACCCGTATGTGTACCAGATGGGAGAGCTCATTTGGGAATGTCCAGGAATAGCCAATATGAGACCCGTATGGGTACCCCAGATGGGAAAGCCCATATGGGCTTGCCCAGGAATAGCCCATATGGGACCCATATGTGTACCAGATCGGAAAGCCCATATGGGTAGACCAGGAATATAGGTCCCATATGCGTCCAATATGGGCATACCCACATGGGCTTGCCCAGAAACATCCCATATGGGACATGGTCATGTTCACATAGGTCCCATATGGGTCCAATATGGGCATAACCCATATGGGCTTGTCAACATAGGTCCCATATGGGTCCAATATAGGCATACCCACATGGGCTTGTCCAGAAACGACCCATATGGGATACGGGCTTGTCCATAATGGTCCCATATTGGTCCAATATGGGCACTTCCCATATGGACATGTCCACATAGGTCCCATATAGGTCCAATATGGGCATAACCCATATGGGTTTGTCCACATAGGTCCAATAAGGGTCCAATATGGGCATACCCACATGAGCTTGCCCAGAAAGAGCCCATGTGGGACATGGTTATGTCCACATAGTTCCCATATGGGTCCAATATGGGCATAACCCATATGGGCTTGTCCACAAAGGTCCCATATGGGTCCAATATGGGCATACCCACATGGGCTTGCCCAGAAACATCCCATATGGGACATGGTCATGTTCACATAGGTCCCATATGGGTCCAATATGGGCATAACCCATATGGGCTTGTCCACATAGGTCCCATATGGGTCCAATATAGGCATACCCACATGGGCTTGTCCAGAAATGGCCCATATGGGATACGGGCTTGTCCATAATGGTCCCATATGGGCACTTCCCATATGGACATGTCCACATAGGTCCCATATAGGTCGAATATGGGCATAACCCATATGGGTTTGTCCACATAGGTCCAATAAGGGTCCAATATGGGCATACCCACATGGGCTTGCCCAGAAAGAGCCCATATAGGACATGGTTATGTCCACATAGTTCCCATATGGGTCAAATATGGGCATAACCCATATGGGCTTGTCCACATAGGTCCCATATGGGTCCAATATGGGCATACACACATGGGCTTGCCCAGAAACAGCCCATATGGGATATAAGCATGTCCATGTAGGTCCTAAGTGGACATAACCATGTCCGATATGGGCTGTTTTTGGGCAAGCCCATGTGGGTATGCTCTTATTGGACCCTTAAGGGACCTATGTGGACAAGCCCATATGGGTTATGCCCATATTGGACCCATATGGGTCCTATATGGACATGCTTATATCCCATATGGGCTGTTTCTGGACAAGCCCATGTGTGTATGCCCATATTGAACCCATATGGGACCTATGTGGACAAGCCCATATGGGTTATGCCCATATTGGACCCATATGGGACCTATGTGGACATGACCATGTCCGATATGGGCTGTTTCGGGGCAAGTCCATGTGGGTATGCCCATATTGGACCCTTAAGGGACCTATGTGGACAAGCCAATATGGGTTATGCCAATATTGGACCTATATGGAACCTATGTGGACATGTCCATATGGGTAGTGCCCATATTGGACCCATATGGGACCTATGTGGACAAGCCCATATGGGTTATGCCTATATTGGACCAATATGGGACCTTGCCCAGAAACTGCCCATATGGGATATGGTCATGTCCACATAGGTCCCATATGGGTCAAATATGGGCATAACCCTTATGGGCTTGTCCACATAGGTCCTATATGGGTCCAATATGGGCATACACACATGGGCTTGTCTAGAAACAGCCCATATGGGATATAAGCATGTCCATATAGGTCCCATATGGGTACAATATGGGCATAACCAATATGGGCTTGTCCACATAGGTCCCTTAAGGGTCAATATGGGCATACCTACATGGGCTTGCTCAGAAACAGCCCATATGGGACATGGTCATGTCCACATAGGTCCCATATGGGGCCAATATGGGCATAACCCGTATGGGCTTGTCCACATAGGTCCCATATGGGTCCAATATAGGCATATCCACATGGGCATGCCCAGAAACAGCCCATATGGGATATTGGCTGGTCCATATAGGTCCCATATGGGTCCAATATGGGCACAACCCATATGGACTTGTCCACATAGTTCCCATAAGGGTCCAATATGGGCGTACCCACATGGGCTTGCCCAGCAACAGCCCATATGGGACATGATCATGTCCACATAGGTCCCATATGGGTCCAATATGGGCAAACACAAGTAGGACTTGCCCAGAAACAGCCCATATGGGATATAAGTATGTCCATATAGGTCCCATATGGGTCCAATATGGGCATAACCCTTATGGGCTTGTCTACATAGGTCCTATATGGGTCCAATATGGGCATTTACACATGGGCTTGTCTAGAAACAGCCCATATGGGACATGATCATGTCCACATAGGTCCCATATGGGTCCAATATGGGCATACACAAGTAGGACTTGCCCAGAAACAGCCCATATGGGATATAAGCATGTCCATATAGGTCCCATATGGGTCCAATATGGACATAACCCTTATGGGCTTGTCTACATAGGTCCTATATGGGTCCAATATGGGCATTTACACATGGGCTTGTCTAGAAACTGCCCATATGGGATATAAGCATGTCCATATAGGTCCCATATGGGTACAAAATGGGCATAACCAATATGGGCTTGTCCACATAGGTCCCCTAAGGGTCAATATGGGCATACCCACATGGGCTTGCTCAGAAACAGCCCATAATGGACATGGTCATGTCCACATAGGTCCCATATGGGGCCAATATGGGCATAACCCGTATGGGCTTGGCCACATAGGTCCCATATGGGTCCAATATGGGCATATCCACATGGGCATGCCCAGAAACAGCCCATATGGGATATGGGCTGGTCCATTATGGTCCCATATGGGCACAACCCATATGGACTTGTCCACATAGGTCCCATAAGGGTCCAATATGGGCGTACCCACAAGGGCTTGCCCAGCAACAGCCCATATGGGACATGATCATGTCCACATAGGTCCCATATGGGTCTAATATGGGCATAACCCATACGGGCTTGTCCACATAGGTCCGTTAAGGGTCCAATATTGGCATAACCCATATGGGCTTGCCCACATAGGTCCCATATGGGTCAAATATGGGCATACCCACATGGGCTCGCCCAGAAACTGCCCATATGGGATTTGGGCTTGTCCAAAATGGTCCCATATGGGTCCAATATGGGCATTACCCATAATAGCATGTCCACATAGGTCCCGTATGGGTCCAATATGGGCATACCCACATGGGCTTGCACAGAAACAGCTCATATGGGACCCATATAAGCATATTTGCTGGGTATATATAAGTTGGTATGCTAAAGCTCCTTTCGCCGATATTTTATGGTTTACGGTCGGCCAAAGGAGACTATAAAATAACTGAGTATGTATGATAAAGCTCCTTTCGCCGACAATTTACGTGCTACCTTCGGGCGGCGAAAGGAGACAATCATATAAGGACCATCATATAACTAAGCAGGTATTAGAATTATAAAGCTCCTTTCGCCGATAGTTCGTGGTTTACGGTTGGTGAAACGAGCATAGAGTATAACTAAGTTGGTACGCTAATTATTAATGCTCCTTTCGCCGATATTTTACATTTTACCGACGGCGAAAAGAGGCCAGTAGATATATATGAGCCGTTTTCCAGGAAAACCGGGCTTATTGACAAGAATACGAAAATCATGATAATATATAGTTAGAAAGACTCTTATGAACACTCTCTGAAAATTTGAACGAATTATTGCATAAATTAACGGAATTATTGACTTTTGAAACTAACCAGTTTTTGAGTGACGCCGATATTTCAATGTCTACGGTCGACGAAAGGAGGCTTCAAATTAGCATATTTTAAAACAGTGTCATTATTTATTGATAGGAACAAGTTAATTACATCCAAATACGCAATTAATTTATTTGGAATTGATATTTGTAAAAATAATAACTGTAATTCCTACAATATCAAATTTTAATCCCCGTTTCGCCTCGTTGCGCCAAAAGTCCTCTTTTCGTATTTTAGTCATACCGCTATGTAGTCAAATGATAAATATCGTTCAGGATGTATATTTAGCACTAGGATAGCACTACATCGAGATCTAGGCGAGTGCTATCCTGTTGAACACGCCACCGATATACTCGTTATTTCTAGTCACGTGATCTAATGTTCATTGTTCGGTTTTAGGCTTCAAGCATTTAATTAAGGACATTCGTTCCTTTAGAATTTTTCTGTACAAGTATAGGATAGAACACGAGTAAGTGTTTGGTATGAAAACTAAATCGAGCTTTGCGAGATTTTATGTTTTCATACACAACACTTACGAGAGATCTATCTGTCTTAGACCACTGCTAAAAATGTTAGTTTCTCAGATACAATTTGCACAACAATCAACTACTTAATACTATGATTAATACTTAGTAAACACAATATCCCCAAATCGTTTACATTAGCCATTCAAGGAATGTTTTGTCACGGGTATTTTGTGTTTTCGTTGGTAACATTCCATTGGCCAACTTTATTTCTGTATCGTACATATTTTACATATCTTTTTTAAAGCAAGTGTACATGCATGTGCTTTTAAAAACAAGTAGTGGAATTTGATTTACTTGATGAAACTACTACATCGGTGGCTTAGAATAAGAAGGTCGTAACTACTACTTAGGACCTTATAAGACTCATGCATATTTGAAATCTGCTTCACAATGCACTTCTTATGAGCCTATTTTCATGAAAATCTAAAATTGTCATGTTGACCAAAATGAAGTTTGAAAAACTTGTTTTCCTATAGTTAAAGAGTAAATTACAGACAGTTTTCTCTTGTATGCATGATGTTTTCTCAATATATCGATTTGGTAGTTACGACCTTCTCATTCTAAGCCATCGACATGTAGTATGTTTTTGGAGTTTGAGGACGTAACCGCGGTAACGCAGATCAAGCATCTTCCATCCTGAGACCTTTTAGTCAAAGATCTGAATGAAAATCAAAGGTTTAAGGACGTGCATCCGCATTCAGAACAGCGTCTGCCGAAAGATACCAGAAAGCAACATTTTTGGACATGTTCAGCACACGATGCACAATGACGCAATTCTAAGATATTACCAGGACTACTTTTTCACCATTTAAATATACAGGGTATCCGTCTATATGAAAACAATTTTGACGAACAAGCAATAACGGCACGCAGTGGGAATAGAAACACTGCTGTGTATTATTATAAACAACCGTTAGGGGCACTGCAGTGTAACTTATCATCCAAACTACAAACGCCATCGAAGACGCCTCCATCGCCCCAGTCTACAGCTGGACTAGTCGTCTCGGTAACGGTTATCAAGGCCGAGTCTGCTGGCTTGCCAGACCCAAATGCTATTGTGATAGAAGTACCTGACTGTATATCTGCTATTATTGGTTTTCAAAGGCGGCAGAAAGATGTCGATTGCACTGTAAAATCACCAGTCGAAACATTTGTGTAAGCAGCAGTAAAATGTAAAAATGTTATTTTACTGCAAGTTTTTTTTTTTTTTGGCATACTGATTTTGTAAAAGAGAAGAAAACTCTTAGGTTATAACTGAATAGTTCATTAATTAACAATGATTTAATATTCTTTTAGATATACTTAACTGCTTAAATAGTATTTAAGTGCATGTATGTTTTATAATCGATACTATTGTAGTTCTTACTGCTTCAGCAATAAATTATTCTGTATTTTAATGATACTTTATTCTAGTTACACAAAATATAGATATAAAGTAACATAACAATTTTAAGTCATTGAAAACGCCGCTTCATCCTCTTTAAACTCTATGTTTGATGTTTGTATTGGATATATGCATGTATAGTGATTGTTACTGCTTAACTTCACTGTTACAATCACACTTGTCAATGGATTGTGTTTACAATAAAGCTATAAATTCCTGACTTGATGGATTATTTTGCTTGGCCTAAATAGTATTGGATAAATCAATGTAAGTTTATATACAACACTTTTTCTATATACCACAGAAAAGTATTGTATAAAAAAATTTATGGGATTTATTCAACATTTTTTCTGCTCGTTGATTGGTCAGTTACAGTAAGCTGTGGTCTAAGGTATATAAAACCTGTTATTTTTATGAAGATCAGATTAATGTCAATCATTTAGAAAATTTCCAAAAGTTTTGCTCGGCTAGTTTTTAAGATATTCTTAGATTTAGGGGACAACCCCTAAAATCTAAAAAACGTATTTTACCGAAAAAGTTTTGGTTCAAAAAGCATAAAACTTGGCATGCATAAAATCACGCATGTAAGGAAACAAACAGTAAAGTTTATTTTATACTTTGTAAGTTATTTGTATTTTTAAATAATATTTTAAAGTATGTATTTTTAAGAAAATATGTTTAACGTGAAAAATAGTTGAACAACATACGGTATGACGATTGCTCGGATAGATTTTTTTTAAAATGAACTTATAGTGTTTTCAGAAATGCTGAAATCAGGGGAGGTTACAAAACGAATCAACGTTTTGCATCTGGTGTCTATAGTTTTCGCAACAATACGTGTTTAATAATTGTTTATAATCTAATATGTTGACAGTTTAAGGGTTCTTTCTCCTGCATTTGCTATTCAAAACCCACAAAACAAGTAAACTCAAAAGAACATTCTTCTAAATAGTTTGGGATGCGGTTTTAAAATATTACCTAGTTTTGATATCATCGAGTCCATAGTACTACGTTTTACAAACGTTGTAACCACTTCGTGAGATTTGGTATTAAAACCATTTGGGATAAGTCGTTCGTAAGGCCTCATCAGTAGTTTCTTCGATATTGTTATCGATAATGTAAATTAGTATTTAATATTCAGATTTAACTCGACTTTAAGACATGAAAATGTATTACCACATCAATTCTACACTTTTGCATAAGTTTTGATTATGGTAGTTAGACGCTTGAAATACGTCTAAGGAACTGCGATATTTTAACTTCTGCCCAATTGAAAAGGAACGTATGTCCTTAACCAAGACGAGGTTAAATATCGATGTGTGTTAAGATGACAATTGCCGTTATGCATCAACAAATTAATTGTATATTTCATGTATTCCGACCGACCTTAGTTTTTCCCCGTTTTCCCTAAATGTAACTAGAGCCACAACATTACATTGTTTTGGCCTTAAGAATGACCGGTTTACATTGCGAGCATGCCCGTAAATTCAAAAATTGAGTAAGAACATAAAATTTAGGTTCTAGAATCTAGTACCAAATGATGCCAAATTCAAAACCTACTGCATTGTTCAAAAAGTGCTGTAATATATCATTAATTAAGCTTTTAAAATGAATATGAGGTAGTCATACATGTATATGCAAAAAAGGATGGAATGAATAAAATTCAAAGGCGTGTCATTAGAAAATCCAGTCTGGTGATGTAATCAGTTTTATGATTTCAAAGCGCTTGCAATCAGAATTTACATAGTGCAGTGTGAAGCCTTAGATTGTCTTGCAGATTCTTCTGTCGTGACGGGCGTATGGAAGAAGACTGATATACGTGTTTGCCTTTTATGTTTTGGCTCCTACCGGTAGGGGACTTTTATTGCTTTGCAATAGTTTTGAGTCTTGTTATATGTGGTACCTTGCTCATTTTTGTATTTGTTCATGTGAAAACGATATTATGAATTTTCAAATTTATAATATTCTGGGTATAAGCAGTGAACAGAGCAATCTCAAATTAAGGATAATGCACGTGCACAAGTTTTTTGTACAAAGTGTTTAGATGTTGACTATAAATATACTCTTCATCAATATTAACTCAAGCCCAACAACAATCGTGAGTGCTTAGCCAGACAATATGTGTTTTTTTATATCTATTGTTTTTTTATTGTTACAATTTCATGTAGATTTTTGTAAATTGAATTAATAAAGTCATGCTTATTTAAAAAAAAAAGACCTGAAGGAATTTCAACCAATTTTCGTGTGTTTTTCATATCGTTATTGGTTTAGTAAAATGTTAATGGCCCGTCACCTATAAACCCTAATGGAATATGATTATACAAGATCAATTTTAAATAAAAAAATAGCTGTGTTTCCTGTAAATCGAATCATTATGATAGAGTGTGTGTGTGCGCGCGTGCGTGCGTGTGTGTGTGAACAAGCGACATAACGTCAAAAGGTGAGGCACACGTGAAAACGTTGCCAACAGCGAACAATTTCCAACGATAATTATTGCTTAACTTGGCCTAGCAAACTGTAAATTATATCACTAAACGCATAAATAAATTGTGCATTTAATTATGTATAAATATAAATGGAAATAATAAACGTTAAATGCACCAAGCGTTATTTTGTTTGAATATTTCGCGAAAAAAGTAGCGAGACTTGTAACAAAAACACACGGTCAATTAGGGAAAAGTTATAATAAAGTAATAACTTATGAACTGATTCACAGGGAAACACCGTCACTGGTTAAAACATGCTTGAAACATGTTGTCATGTTATTTTCGTGCATTTCCGTCGAAATAATTAAACATTAAGCGAAAAAAGGACAACGGCAAAAAAGCGAGACTTTCATATTTTCGTGACGTAATCTTAAATTGGCTGTCTTTTAAGGTGATTTTCTTCAATATGTGTGTGTGTGCACGTGAGTCATTTTATACTAAAAAATTACTTTTTTCCGTAGAGGTGTTGGTTAAATGGTGAGTGTGCGTGCGTGTTGCGTGTGTTTGAGTGGGTGTGTACGTGAGTCTTTTTATACCAAATAGATGTGTTTGTTAAAAAATTGTTTTGATACCACAAAAAAGAATGTTTTCTTGACAAAATGCACAAAAAGGAGATTTTCAAAAAGTTAGCAAATTTGGTTGACCCAAATTAAGTTATCCAACGACGTGAAATAAGTCCAAATTATCACGTCGACGGGTATTCTGACAAAAGATTGCTTTTACATTTACTCGTATTATTGCTCGAGTAAGATTCATTTAAAAACCTCATACGACCTTTTGTATGTAGTATCTAGATATATGCAACTTGAAATTTAATATTAATATCATTTGATGTGGATTCTTATCGACGTCAAAAACGTTACACTTGTGTCCACCTTTTGACAGCAGATGTAGTCACACCGAGAGTACCTCAGGGATTAGCCCTTGTACCACTCTTTTCTGTTGAAAATCTACAACCTCCCACTACTTGCTGGTATCATCTTGAACAGGACAATTCCTAAAGAAAATGCTAACGCCTTACAAGAAAACCTGAATAGACTACAGAAATCAATGAGAATTACCTTTAGTCCTTATAAGTGGTCTCCCACATCACCATGCAGATAACTCCACAACAGCAAGATATAAGTTGTGGTGGATAAAGGTACATCAGGGTGTAGCCATGTTGTTACTATTGTGAGGAAAGTTAACATCATCGCATTCTTCTGAAACTCTGAATAGATGATTCGGCATAGGATCCCAGGCCAAATATATTCAACTCAGGGCAAATCAGCATCTTAGACGCAATACGCCAAAATGTACTTTAGCACAACAAGCAACATCAGACAGATAATTTGTGACAGATGCAGATCCTTGAGTAGGTCACCACTGACGAAAGCGGTTATTTAAAAATGCCTTCTCGAGGGCTCTTAATTTATATTGGATAATTATGATTATTTGTTTTAAAGGGGCATGCCCTGGAACTGAAGAGTCTCGAATAGCAATCAAATTGGTATTACTTCTATGCCTAAATCAATCAAATAAAGCCCTGTAAAATATTTACAAAATATCCCGCTAGTTTACTCATAATACACATTTCAAGATTTACTAAACCAGCTGATTTCAGCCTCAGAGATTATTCGTCATTTTCACAACTCGACCCATTCGGTACCTGTCTTAACCGAAAACATGCTTAAAAATGTCAACAAACTCAAATGGTAAGTATTGCTCATGTTATGTTCCCTTGAAAGGCAGCCCACATGCTCAGTTAAACTCTCAGACGTATCGGAAATATCCTTGTCGTCAATAAAAGGCTGACATTGCTGCATTTTATTCAAACCGACATACAAATACCACCGTGCATGTTATAGGGTCATTTTTGAACGCACATTCTTCTTTGACTTCTCGGTAATAATTCGTTTTACAATGACAAACACATTTTTGGTGTACGAAAAAAAAAGACACAGCAGTTCTTGGGCATGCCCCTTTAATCCCGAGGTTCCTATCACAGTTGGAGGTCAGATAGAAGTTGTCAGAAATTACCATGTTTTAGCCATGTTGTTTTGTCAATATTAAAGTCATGTTATTTAATTTCATGTTTTTATAGCCGTCTTGAAATAAATAACTTGAAACAAGATACAGTATTTTACATGTACATTGTATTTTATTAAGTTACTTTAATGAAGTATCAATTTAACAAACTCATTTCTTTTTACATAATACATAATTATAAATAACCATTATGCCAAAATGCCAACACATGCTAAACACAATTCACACAAGTTATACATATACATAAAGATCCACTGCCTTAATTTGTGCTGTACAACATCATCGTAAACCAAAGTCACCAAAATGTTGCCATGTAAAACTAGTGCAGGACAGAGTTCCCGCTCATATAGCACATGCAATAAAAGCTTTAACATATGAGCCGTTCTCCAGGAAAACCGGGCTTAATGACATTGTATGGTAATTATGCAGTAAGATCTAGAAAAATGTCTAAAATGAGAAAAAACTTGTGTACTTTGAATTAATATTTAAGTAATTCGATAGTATAGTACTATCTATAAGCTACAAATTTTCTTTAAAATTGTGTTAATATAACTTCTGTTGTTGCTATGGTGATCGTTTTCTAAAAACTACTCATATCAAGGAAAACAAAGGTTAAGTGGATAAAAACACTTGCTATTTTTTCCTGTTAGCAAACACTTACAAATTGGACACATTTTATTAAAATAATAAGACGATTCTTACAAGTGTGCCACAATTTTAAAAGTTTACGTCAAAAATTTATCAGATACATGATCTTTGAAATGCCAGTTAACGTGACGTCAAAAACATAGAGACATCACTCATGAAGTAGGCCAAAGTGGTTGTTTTAAAAAGTCTATAACTGTTAGTGTATGAAATAATTTGTTCAAATTTTCAGAAACTGTTCACAAGTCTCCTCTTTCTAACCATATATTATCGACATTTTCACAATTTTGTCACTAAGCCCGGTTTTCCTGGAGAACGGCTCATATATAGTACAACATACAGTTGCCACTATCACCAAAACTTCAGATTTCCATATCATTTAGGATTTGATGGGACAAACTGTGCAGGCAACAAACGATACAACCACCAGCCCTGCATTTTAATTGGAGAAAAAGACCTTGGAACTTAAACATTAATCACAAAGCCACATACTTACACACATATTACAATAAGACTTTATTAAGAGAAATTGTAATGCTCATGTACATGTTATTTTAACAAATGGTGGCAGACTTGATTAATCCAGTTATAGCATCTTTCCATAATTACGGATATAGATAATGATCAACCAACAAATTAATAGCTTAATATCACAGTTTTAGCAAAAGTTGAATACATGTGAAATTTATACAAATCTTTAGTACAGATGATTGAACCTTGATTATAGAGGTGATAAGATATGTTCTTCAACTAAAACATAATTCTCAAGTGAAAGAATGAAGTTGCTATGAATAAAAGCAACCTGCTGGTATATCCTATATACAGGTAATAACAAAATCACACTCAAATTGTGATTGGTTCCATAGCTGCCACTTACTATTTCATAAATTATTTATTACTTCAGCAGTCCCATGGACTGAAAACAAAACTGTTGCACTGAAATAATAAAACAATAGTTTTGCCTTCTATACATGGCTTGTCAACATCAGTTTCCAATGACGGATTCTCACTTCAAGTTCATGTACTATGAATAATTGACTGATGATCAATTGTTCCGTCCATGACACAGAATGTATGTGATCAATTCATGGTTCTCGTCCATACCAACTAAGTGTTCTTCACAGGTCCTGGAATGAGCAAACCATGCCTCATTTACTGATGATGCAGATTTTGGTGTACACCATGATTTACTCTGGTTCAGTTTGATCCAAGTAATCTCGTGTAAATTACCCTGATCTGTGGCCATCGCTATACATTGTTTTCCTAGTTTATACATAGTACCCATTTTACCAAGTATAGCTGCATGGAATGATTTCAAATGATAAAATCTACTCCGTAGAACGGGGAACTGTTTTAGTGTTGCCTTTACTGACTTGAATTTCTGAAAGGTAAAAAATATATGATTACAGAGAAATTTAACAAATATTAGGCCCTAAAAATGTTGGTTTTTGATTAATTAAAAAGCAAAATAATTCAGAAACATACTTGACTATATGCACATGCATTATAACGGCAATTCGATAAGACCCATAGTACAATGAATTAGGGTTGTAACGGTATATCGCAGTATACGAAATACCGCGGACTTCAGTCCCACACGGTTCACGATACAAGACTTCTATATTTCGGTACGGTTCGGTATAAGTTTTTATGAGCAAAATAATATTCAGACAATGACAACGCCTGACAACCTTCTGATTATGTATAATTACCATGTATCACTCAATTAAATTTTATTAAGCAATGCTTCATATTGTCTAAATTCACTTACACTGGTTGGTAGGCACATAATAATTGCTGTTATAGAAGATCAAATTCATTATCACTTAAAAATTGAAGTATATAAGCTGCTGTTAGAGAATATTGTATCATACCGAAATATACCGAACCGTTTGAAAAATTAACGGTACGTATCATATCGTGAGGTGAGCGTACCGTTACACCCCTACAATGAATGTATAATTCTAACAATGCTACAAATCCAGTAAGCTGAATAATTTCTAAAAAGTTCAAAACATGTATGCCTTTCTACTAGTCATTTTTGCCTGCTTACTTCAAAATCAGATTCAAAATGCAGGTTATCATGGCATCCCACATACTCAAATATGGTTCAGTCAAACTAGGTTCAGACTACCTGCAACATGGAAAATATAACAAGCATGCTTAATAAAGAGCCACATGGTCAGAAAACTAAATATCAAACAAAATGTGTCATACAATTGTGACATATACCTTTATGGCCTTCTAGCTGATGTTTATATTTAAAAAAAAAAATTGAAAACACAATTTTTTTCTATGGCAAACTAGCTATACATATACCTTTTTGACCTTCTTGCTGTCCGTTTTTCTGTCATCTGACACAGTCAGAGTCAACAACATACATTCCAGACAGTTTAAATCTGCCATCACAGAAATGAATGTTGGTGTATGATTATGATGAACATAACAATCACACCAGTCCTTGGATTCTGACCAGTCTTCACATCTCGCAAACCTAAAAACAAGAACAGTTTGAATCAAGACAAATATACCGATGATTCATATGATTTACCAAAGAAGATATGTACAGATTCCCACTTGCCATTTGACCATGTCAACTTGTCAAGGGCAATAATCCCAGAATTATATTCCCCCAAGTTAGACATCTGTAGCACAAATATGAGACACAAACAACCAAAACAAAATTACATCACTTCAATTCCACATGTGTATGTTTGAATTATCCATGACTTATGCATTTGTAAATATGATGTTGACCTCCTGGACTGCACGGATATTTGGAAAGTAAAAAAACAAAAAAGTTCAATCTAAAATTAAGTAGATCTATTTTATTCTAGACCTATCATTTGATATTGAAACTAAAAAAAGGTTTTACTTGTAACTATTTTTCATTAACAAATTCACTTGTGACAATGGCTGCTAAAATCATAGTTACCAGAGAGCAGTAGTTGAAATTGCATAGTTTCGTATTGTCGGTTTAACTGGAATTCCACGGCCCTCCAAAATATTTAGTCTTAAAGATGAAATACAGGTAGATATTGACTCTGGTGGTACTCCTGAAAATATACAAAAGACAAAAATATTGTAAAACAAAACTGCATTCAGAGAAGGATTATGCTCAAGTGGAAGCCTTATCCATAATAACTAAATATGTCAATCACTCAGGGGCCAAATGAAATATGTTACCGGTACATGAATTTGACAATGCAAGGTGTTTCTGACAGTAAACATATATGCCAAGTTTGAAAGCAATGCCTTGATGGACTTCAAATTATTTGAGTTTCAACAACTTGAAGGTTTTTGGATAACATTTTCGGACAACCAGATGGAAGGGTAGGACAATCACAATCTACAAGAAGTAAATGAACTTTTGAATCTGTCCTGATCATTAGTATGAAGACAAGATAAGTACTTACCACCAGCAAGTCCAACCTCTATACATATTGTAGTAAACAAGGCTTGTGCATGGGGATCATTTGTCAACTTGGCACTTCTATTCATTGTTTGAAGTAAACGTATACTTTCGAAGTACCTGTGAGTAAAACAGTTTAAAATGTATTTTCATGAATGAAATAAAGCAATCAATATTGCAAGAATGATACAAAGGCAAACAATAAGGAACAATGATTGTGCCAATTGGGACACAAAACACTATTTGTAACTCAAGGGGTAAAAGCTTTAAGTGTAAATATTCCATTTTAGCATTAGTGCTGTTTTACTTAAAAAAAAGCCTGGTCAAAAAATATTATTTGATAAATGAATCTGTTCTCTGCACACTGGGTATATGTTGTAAGAGCAGAGTGCTGAGACTTATTGTCTTAGTTTGAGTCTGATGTTAGGCAGGTAATGTTGCTGCACACCATTGTCTATTGTCACATCCTCCACAAGCCAAACATCACCCTTTTTAACAAGTTGGTGCATTAATGATATCATAATCTTACTTCTCAAGAAACAAGCATTGGAAGAAGTATAGTGGTGCTAATTCTTTTGTAGTATTGTCATCATGAATGGTGCTACAAATATCTGCTGCAGCCTTGCCTAGAGTAGAAAAACAGGAGGTACAATATTAAAACATCTTTACATTGCATTTTTCATTTTTAATAACAGTTACAGTGACCTTGAACCTTGACCTTACAAGTAACTAAGTTCATTTGCAGAATATGACCACCATTTGAAGACAGAAGTATTTTAATATTAATTGGATAACTTCCATTTACCAATTAAACCTACAATATATATTAAGCAACAACTGACCTTAGAGATATTCTATTTTGGACATTTAACAGGACATCATAATCTCGGGTTTTACATTTATAAAACATTTCTGTTTATACTTAAAGACTTTTCAGTCAATTAGGTTTGAACAAGGCTATATAGCAAAGACTGGTGAGCTAAAAACTAGATGATCTAAGTGTTCTCAATAACCGCAGTCTGCAGGCTAAATTGACTGATTAAAACCATTTTGGGCCGGCTGAATATGTGAAATTCATACTCAATTTGAAGAAAATCCTTGCATTAAGGACCTTATCACGCCTGTTGCTTAAGCATTTCCGCCTGCTAGGTTAAAACATATTGAGAACAATAGATCTTAACCTACCTACAACCTCAGCTTTCTTTAAGTTTCCACTGATAATATAATGTATACAGCTTGTTCCATACATTCCACATAAACATGTTCTGTTTTGTGTTGATAGTTCTTCATGTTGGTCAGCACACCTGGCAAAAAGTCATACACTAGGATTGTGCTTTAATATAATCTATGATAATTTAATTGTTAACTTATTTATTTACCACAGTAAATATACTAAGAGACGGTCGTAAAGTTTTGTCCTCTCTGGCAAATGAATCATTCCATGTCAATAGACATTGACACTTGCCCTGCTAATTTATGTCATAGTGGCATGTAGCTCCTATGGTGACCTAAGAAATCATTTATATGTTCTGAAAAACATTCAAGAACATTAAGCCTATACTGAAAGGATTTTCTACAGTTTGAGCAAGTGGCCTTTTTTACCCTACATTATCCCATATCAAACTTCACCTATATATTGTTGAAATGAATCCTTGTGACCAAGTTTCATAAAAATAAGGTCAAACTGATGACCTCCAGTGACTTTATAATACAAGGGTTTTCTATGATTTAACCCAGTTGCCTAGTTTTAAACCGCATTTCTGATTTGAACCAATAGGCAGCAAGTCTTTAGCTCTTTATCTAATTTAACTACCAAAGTAAGATCAACCAAATTTTACGCTATATATGCTTCATAAATCTTCTAAAGTTCTAAAGTAACATTAGTTGCTAAGCAATATCACTATTCTTAGACTTCAAGAAACCAGCCAGTTCGACAGATAAATATGTGTGACCAAATCCAATTTGGACTTATAACTTTGAATCAGGAAAACTGCAAACCTCATTAAAAGTTCAGACTGAAGTTCCTCACTTTTAGTTGTCCAATTTCTTTCTCTACAACATTCCACCATAGATGTGTAAGCTGTAACTACCTATAAAACAACAAAACTAGATTAAAAAATTAAAGTGGTGCACATCAAAAATGATGAAATAACATAATTCTGATTCAGTTAAACTGATTTACCAGAGATTGGTTAGAATAATAATTCAATGTGTGTGAGGGGATTTCCCTGCACAAGTGAAGTGATATTTTAAGACTTGAAATAAAATAAATATTACTTTTTTGCAGAAAGTTTAACAAAAAAGGTTTTTTCCATTACAAGCTTAGTTGAACTATATTTAACCTGATGTATATGTGTAGATTTTCCAGCTATTGTGAAGAAGTGTTTAAGGGCATGAATCAGTTTCATTCTTCTGTAGCTCTGTTCCTTGTCCATCAGGAATAAATCACCAAATAGGTAACCTTGTTCCATACCTCGGGTATTCAAACTCTGAGAACTGTAACAAAATACATAGTTTTAATGACACATATGCAATCCTAGTGTAAAAATTTAATCTTGGTACATGTATAATGCATTTCAAAAGGAAATACAAAATAAGGACCCTTTTGGATCAAATATACATTCTATACATTTCCCAGCTAACATTCATAATGGAATAAATGACAAATTAAAATTACCTCCCTTTAATAGGGACAAGTCTAAAATTCAAAGTGCATTCATGGCTTAATACTGGTATTGAAACTTATAATGCCGGTTCATAAATGAGTACCATTATACTTGTTTAGATTTCAAGCTGTTGGATACAATAGGAAAATATTCTTACCATTTTAGGTGAGATTGAAATCTCCAGTACCAGAAGAAGTGTAGAAGAAGCTGAGCTTTTCTAATACGAGACGCTTCAGGTTGCCGTGACTCCTTCGTTCCAAGCAAACCAGCTGCTATTGCCATAACTCTGTAGGCATTTTTGAAGTCACCTGCTTTGTAAAGTATCTGAAATATGTTGAAATAGAGGTACATTAAAATTTTGAAACTTATAAGTATGAAAACCAGATTATGCCAAACATAATTTAGCATGCATGCATGATGCTTTGTTACAGTGGCCTTAATCCAAATGGCCCAATGTTCAATCCCAAGCTGCTTTTTATATGCAAGATCGTACTGTTAAATCATTAATCATGATTTTGACACTTGTATTTATAACCTGAAATGCAAAATCCACGAATTAACGTCCCAACAAAATGGTCTTTTTTACCAAAACCACTAAATTTTGTCCAATCCAAATTAAATGATGGTCACCCGCCAGAGATACTAGCGCAAAATGTTTTTGAGTTATTGAAAAAAAACTCTGTGGTCTAAAAAAAGTTATAAAGGTCACAGTGACCTTGACCTTTGACATAAACATCAATAAAGGTCATCTAATGTTGCTGATCAATCTCTATGTAAAGTTTAAAGATCCTAGGGCAAAGCGTTCTTGAGTTATTGACCGGAAACTTTTTTGGTCTACCGGCAGAACGACCAACATGAGCCAAGCAATATACCTCTCATCAAAAATTGGGGCAAATATGCAATTGCATGAGTACCTTGCCATAAAGTCTGTTTATTCTTGCACATAAGAGACTGTGTTCCTTCTCAAATGTTGGAGAGCTTTTCTTGATGTTTTCCAGTATTTGTATGGCAGATTTGATCAAGTCTGATGCCTACAATAAACAGTCCTGTAAAACAATAATTGTGTTGACAACCACACGGACATCTATTGCTTCAGATTTAATAAACAGGTATGCCCTTATGGTAGCCCAATAGTCAAAAATGCTAAAGTTTGGTTGGTGATTTTGACCAACTGACCTCAAAATCAATATAAGTCAGCTACTAATTGCGACCAAAATATATGGCTGGTTGACTCAGGCTGGTCTCACAGGGTCATAATATAAATATTTAGTTTGTGACATACAGCAAAAAAACCTGAGTACCTACCCCACTATATGACGTGGGGTGATCAAAAAGTAATGAGACAAATACTATAAAATGATAATTGGTTGCGATATCAATAAAATAAGTTGTTATTTCAAATAAGAAATGTATCCTCTATCAGCCTGCAGAATTTCATAAATTTTCATCCATTACTATAAGAGATATCCATTGTTTTGCATCCTTGGGTACAGCGACTCGCCGCACAATAACGATGCCAATGACGTCACGTATGTAAATTGTTAACAATTCGAACGCCTCATTGCTCTGAAAAATTGTTATGCCTCTAAAACTATTGGATAGATTTACTAAGTATTCCGTATTTATTTAGAACAAATGTTCATTTGACTAGAAACAATACAGTTGATATAAAATATCAACGAAATGCTGAATAATTATTCGATCTTTATCGCCCTAAAGACGGCTCTCTTATGCGACGTCCGTCAAAAGAGTTACAGTAAAAAATGAAAGCTTATCCAATGCATTTCTGATCTCGGCTTGATATAATAAAGTTTCTTTTTCATCATAAACCCTTTTCCACTAGCGATACATAAGTATACGTCTTGCAGACCTCTCTTCCGGTGCTCGTTTCCTGATTTTAAATGTTTGTTTAGACCTTGATCCAAGTTTGTGGAAGAACTGTAAATTTTCGAGGTGTGATTTTTTGCTGAAATATTCCGTAGTTTTCAAGTAGCTACTGTTAGTTTTCACGCCATATATAGAAAACGAACAAAGCTACATCAAAAACGTTTTAATACACACTTCTAAAAGGTTTTAGCGTCATTTCCAGTTAATTTGAGAAATATTTAATTAATATAAGTCGAATGCTTTCCCATACCATACGGCGAAAAGGGCGACGTTTTGATGTGCGGCGACATAGGGCAACACCTTATATTTGACGGAGCATTAATAAAACAAGACTGCGTTCAATAAACGCTTATGCCCCCGTCGAAGCCATGTCCATAAAAAGCTAAGTCAATCAGTAGCCATTATTCAGTTAAAATGTTTGAGAGTGTTACATGGCTTTGAACTATGAGGGGCTTATGATGGTAAACGAATATGCCACATTTGAAAGCAGTGCCTTGATTGACTTCATGTGTGATCTGGTGATACAGGTGTTATGGTTCTTTGTCACTGCACTTCTCCAAGTTGCCATCTATTCAAATACCAAGTTTCAAGTCAATATTTTAAACACTTTTGAAGATCGCTCCGGACAAACAATTATCATGAAAATACAGAAGGGGAGATAATTCAAAATGTAAGACAGACAGAGTTATGGTTCTTGGTCCATGCACTTCTACAAGCTACCATCTATTTATATTTCAAGTTTTAAGGCAATATCTTAAACACTTTTGAAGATACACTCCGGTCAAAAGTTTATTCTGAAAATACTAAAGGGGAGATAATTCAAAATTTAAGACAGACAGAGTTATGGTTCTTGGTCATTGCACTTCTCCAAGTTGCCATCCATTTATATCCCAAGTTTCAAGTCAATATGTTAAATAGTTTTGAAGATATACTCAGAGCAAAATTTGACTATAAAAACCACTAAAGGGGAGATAATTCAATATTTAAGACAGACAGAGTTATGGTTCTTTGTCAATGCACTTCTCCAAGTTGCCATTTATTTATATTTCTAGTTTCAAGTCAATATGTTAAATAGTTTTGAAGATACGCTCAAAACAATATTTTATTGTAAAAATACTAAAGGGGAGATAAGTCTAAGTCCAAAATTAGGTCAAGGTGAAGGTCAAAATGGAGTCAGGTACTACAGGCGTGTGGAGAGTGGTCATATACAACATCCATGCAAGTATGAAAGCTTTGTAGCAAGCCATATTAATGCTAGAAGAAACGGTCAATTTGGGTTAACCAGGCCGGACGGACGAACGGACGGACGAACGGACAGGTGAATTACTATATGCCTCCCGATCTATCGATACGGGGGCATAAAAATACTTATTGTAGAGCATTGTATTTTATTCGTAAACGTCGGCATTAAATGCAGCTAATTTAATATGATACTTTCAGGATTCAGATATGTAAACTTTAGAAATGAGAGCATTTGTCTCATTACTTTTTGATCATCCCACGTATAAACCATAATACTACCTGCAATAGCCTGTATTGACTAAAACAAATGATTGTGATTCAGCCTAGCTACGTCAGAGGTAGACCTTTCAAACTCTGACATGGTTGGAAAACTCTGTTAAAGCATTCATAAATTTATATACAACAGCAATCACTGATTGTTATTGTAGACATATACCAACAAATATTAGTAAATTTGAAACACTGTATACTATGATTAGAGTTAAAAGAAAATGATTATCTTATTTACTATAATAAAGTTTGATGTAATATTTACCTTTCCATGCAGTCCAATGGCGATGGCAGCAGCAGAAGCTTCAGCTAATGTTATTAATAGATTGTGTAGCTGATCCATACATTTCCAGTGACGTATTAATCCATCATATATTGACAGGAGATTTTGAATATAAATACGTGTTGTATCTACTGTTGTTCCTCCTTGTGCAATCTTGAGAACCAAAGGAAAAGCTTCCCTGAAAAAAGACTGCATTTGAGAAACACATAAGCCCCAGTGGAAGCCTTGTCCAAATTAACTAGCTAAGTAAATCAGAGGCCATAACTGCACTGTTTGACAGTGTTAGGATAGTATCAATATTTTGCCAGCCATTTAGACCATTAAAAATGTCGGATGCCCCGTGCCATTAAATTATAATAGAGTCTAATAGACCAATTATATTCCACTATAGGGATTTAGACAAATGTTTGGCTCTAGGGTCGGGAATTAGACCCTTACAAAGTAAAAAGAAGTTAAGTTACCAATTTACTAGGGCTCTTTTCAGCTGTTAGGCCGCTCAAGCACCCTTTGACATTTCAGTTTCCCCTGGCCATTGGGCTATCTACGGAGACCTACACTTGTGTCTCGCTGGGGAGACTATTTCTCTCCTGTGGTGTGGCAGCCAACAACGATCTGCGGCGCCCAGGCATAGACACTGCCCTCACAGGTACCATTTTACACCATGGTGGAGTGGAGCATGTGGGTCTTGCTCAGAGAAATTAACCAGTGGTCCAGAGGGGGATCGAACCCGGGACCTCTCAATCCCGAAGCGCGGGCCCTACCTCTAGGCCACCACTCCCCACTAATAAAGACACATTGTCTAATTCCCTGGGTTAGGTTTGAAAAAATATATCCCTTTTTTTAAAACCATGAAGAGAAGCTACTGGAAGACAGTACCAGACACACAAATGTTGCTGATTTTGCACTGAAGGAATTAAGTTTTGGACATTTTCCGTTTTCCAGAGTCTGTGGCCATCCTGTGGAAAGCACATAACAATATTCCGAAGCAAAAAAGCAATACCTACTTAGTTGATACAAACACTGCATCACGACGACCTCGTAAAGATTTGGCTTCTTTGGCAGCAAGAGCAAATGCTTCATCTTCCACTTTATTCCTCAACCTTTTGGTACGTATAGCAATAACTGCATCAACATCTACACAATTATACAAAGAAACACAAGATAAAAACTGCACCGAAATTATTCAATAATTAAATAAATTTCATGGACAATATCTGTTTCCACTTGACAAATTTTCAACCTGTATGAAAAATCTAATGAATTGCTTTCAATCTGGCAGGTTTTAAGTCTATGGGAAATATCCGGTCTTCTTACCCTATATAGATCTAGGTTAAACTACAGCATGTTCATTCCGCGAACGTATGCTTTTATTTATGTCATGTTTTTAAGGCATTTACATGCTTACCGGTATATAGTCAATTACCTGGTGTTTGTTGACTAAATTATGGGAAAACTAAGAGTACAGTCCATGCAATGAACATACTGGCTGACAAGATAGGGAAAGAAGACTATGTCTATGTTTGTTGACATAATTGACTTGCCGTTCATATTGTTAACAATAGTGTCAAACATAACATGGAAATTCCATGAAGATCAGATATTCATGTTAACAAAGCATAATTTAGCACAATCAAGGGGTATAACCTAAAGCATGAACAAGATGCCAAAATGTCACAAAATACGCCCGTCTTGGTTGTGCTAGTGACAAAAAATATTGATTATGAAATAAAAGCCCATATTATGTCAAAACATTTTTGAACAATCATCTTGAAACTTATCTTGGCCTAGATATTACACCCATGAGCATCGTCAGCAAGTTTGAAGACGATCGGATGAAAACTGTTTGAGCTAGAGTACAGACAAGGCCAATTTCACATTTTTTTGGTAAAAGAAGGACCATAACCCAAGAAGGCCTGCACCGATTTGGCCTATAATCGAACTTGGCCTAGATATTACACCCATAAGCATTGTCAGTAAGTTTGAAGATGATCGGATGAAAACTGTTTGAGCTAGAGTACAGACAAGGCCAATTTCACATTTTTTTTGGTAAAAGAAGGAACATAACCAAAGAAAGCCCGCACCGATTTGGCCTATAATTGAACTCGACCTAGATATTACACCCATAAGCATTGTCAGCAAGTTTGAAGACGATCAGATGAAAACTGAATGAGCTAGAGTACAGACAAGGCCAATTTCACATTTTTTTGGTAAAAGAAGGACCATAACCCAAGAAGGCCAGCACCGATTTGGCCTATAATCGAACTTGGCCTAGATATTACACCCATAAGCACTGTCAGCAAGTTTGAAGACGATCGGATGAAAACTGTTTGAGCTAGAGGTAAATAACCACTAAATGCCTACGCAGACCAAATTCAGATACAGTCAAATAGTCCGTTAAAAAACTTTAAAGCGACTGGAAATGGGGGTATGTCTTGACAAATCAGCATCAGAATCATGAAATTGGTGTTAAATGCTTTGTATGCATGTATGTGATGTAGTGAAATGGTTTTATTCAGAAATATTTTGTATTCTGGCTTAAATATGAAAGTGAAAGCAAGGTTGGGGCTAACGGACAGTGAGAAAATCCGTACATGTGAGAAAATCTGTTCGCCGCGTTTGACGAACCAAATTTTTCTTATATGATACATGACCCCCCACTTTTTTTTCATTTTCTTCAAGCTTGATCCTATTTCTATTGATTAAAAGATTTTGAGAGGGCCCCATGGACAAAAAGTTGACTTTTTTTTTGGCTGACCTAGGTCACTTTACATTGAGTTAAAGAACAACTCTATTTGGTGGTTTGTGACCTAGAGTACAGACAAGGCCAATTTCACATTTTTTTGGTAAAAGAAGGACCATAACCCAAGAAGGCCTGCACCGATTTGGCCTATAATCAAACTTGGCCTAGATATTACACCAATTAGCATTGTCAGCAAGTTTGAAGATGATCGGATGAAAACTGTTTGAGCTAGAGTACAGACAAGGCCAATTTCACATTTTTTTGGTAAAAGAAGGACCATAACCAAAGAAAGCCCGCACCGATTTGGCCTTTAATTGAACTTGACCTAGATATTACACCCATAAGCATTGTCAGCAAGTTTGAAGACGATCATATGAAAACTGAATGAGCTAGAGTACAGACAAGGCCAATTTCACATTTTTTTGGTAAAAGAAGGACCATAACCCAAGAAGGCCTGCACCGATTTGGCCTATAATCGAACTTGGCCTAGATATTACACCCATAAGCATTGTCAGCAAGTTTGAAGACGATCGGACAAAAACTGTTTGAGTTAAAGTACAGACAAATATTGGACGCCGCCGCCCGCACGCCCGCCCGCCAAGGGTGTTCACATAATACGTCCCGTTTTTCAACGGGCGTATAAAAATGGTGGTTTAAGTAAGACTTTCCATGGAGATTGGTGCCAATGGCCAATATTTTGATGTTTTTGTCACTTGACGGACACATTTCCAACAAAGTAAGTTCATTTTCTTCTTTTATATGTGGTGTGTATGCGATAACCACCTAGCCAAAAGTTCAAGCCACCTATCGGTGGTCTGTTTTAGTCCGTCAGTGCAGCGATAAAAGCCTGAAAGAAGGGATGGTGACAACAGGTATCCGTAGTCCGCATTGATTTTTATTTATTCTGACGTATCCGGGGCATTTAGGATGGTTTTACTGTGTTTGTTAGGTACTTCATGCATGATTTTATGGTTAAAATACTGTTTCTGCTTATTTAATAGGCTCCATTTGCATATTTTTAACGTTTAAGACGATTTCATGGAGAATCGTCAACTTTAAGACCCGAACTGTGGAGAATTAAATCAATGTAAGTATTCTGTTCTAAAATGTTTTGCAGCATAGTGTGTTACCTTCATTGATTAAAAATGTAGTTTCAATTTATTTTTCAGACTCCTGGTTTGAAGAATTCTTACCAAAAAGACGTTACTTCATTCAAGGAGGATGTGGCAGAAAAGAAAACGAAAGAGAAATTTTAATGAAATCTCATTGCCTAATAAAAGTGTAACTAGGAAACTTTGTGTCGCAAATTAAATACGCTGTTACCATTTAGATATTCGTCATCAAAAAGAAATTGATTAATTTCAGCACCACCTTGTCATCTGTATCGACCCGAAGAACCCCAGTGAAAAGCCAGAAAATAAATATAGAGTAAATTACTCTCATGATAACATTTTATTCAGGTATTTTAATACATGTTCAAGGTTATGATTCTATACAATAATAAAATAAGTTGAAATGATGTGTCTGTTTTGTTTTGTTGGAAAGGTCAAATAGCACAGATTCTGGTTGTATTCTTTGTTAAGATACTGCCTGGAACATTTTGGTTCACAAAGCATCAGATCACCCTGCCTTTATAAAATTGACCATCTTCGCTAATGAACCTTTAAAACAACAATTTGTAAATAAAAACATCAAACAAATTTACGTTATTATAACTATATTGATTGCACAAAAAGTGACCATCGGTCTACCATGACCTCTCGGCAATGACCCCTTTATAAATAGTATACAAAGCAGTGCGCCCATATACATGACAACACCATACTGTGTTCTCTACTTGCTGCCTCTTTAGCAAAAACACAGGACCCATTTGAAATAAATGTCAATGGCGCGATGCATTTAAGAAGATGAATGCTTCATAGAGACGAGAGCGACTATTGAATTTCACTGTTATGAATGTAACAAACAGTAAAACTTCACTTAAAGACCACCTCAAAATTAAAACCTCCAGTTCGAAGTCAATTTCCATGGTTACATGTTGTACTTTTGATTTTTAATATAACCAACTCTTAAATAAGCCTTTATTAACATATAAACAGATATGATAAGTATGTTTTAAAATAAATTAGGGTGGTCGGAGGTTTCATTGTGATGTTTTGAACATTGACGTACAATATACTGCCACTTATAAAACTGCTGCAATGGTTAACACGCAGTGTTTGTAACAAGCAATCTTGGTTTGATTCCCAGTTGCTTAAATTTGTCAATGCTGGTTTTACTCCACATGTTGAGAAGTTGTTGGTTCCTTGTGGATTGTAAGTAAGTGCTTGAAAGAATACTGATCAGAAAACTGATTACAAATCCTATATATTATAAATGGGATGAAGAAAATGGTGGGTGTTTCAAATATATTTGAAACCACAATCTACCAAATTGATGTGGCCTGTAGCACACCTTTCCGAAGAAGATAATATCCATCTAGTAGAAAAAAAGACTTCTTCTACTAGGCCTTTTGTCGGTTCAACTGAATATCATTACAGATACACAATGCACCAGTCAATTGAAACCCTTAGCACAAGAAGGGACGGGTTGACTTTTTAAACCATGGTAAAATCCCTGCCTGAGGGCCTTACAAAAGGTAACACTCCCACTCTTATCAGTGAAACTTATTCCCGACTGCATTTCACATCTACGCATTTAGGTGCGGAGCAAAAGTCCTGCTCTCATTCAGCAGGGCGGGGACAGCAAAAGTTAAAAACTCGTGACTATACCCCGGGTTTGGGGAGTCAGGGTTTGATTTGACTGGTGCATAATAAACAGAGTACAAAATTATAAAAAATCATCCTTTATTATTATATGCATATCTTTGGAGTACAAATAAGAAAATCACAACAATTGGTGTTGGTGGTGTTGTCACTGTATTTGGTTCCAATTATATGTTACTCGCTAAGCCAAGACCCTCTGTAAGCAGTAGCCCTGAAATTGGTACAAAACAGAGATTACTTCCATGATTATGATACCAGTACATATGGTTTACAAAATAATAACAAGTCTCCATGGAGAGGGTCTTAAAGTTGACGAGTCTCCATGAAATTGTCTTAAACGTTAAAAATATGCACATGGAGCCTCCTAAATAAGCAGAAACAGTATTTTAACCATAAAATCATGCATGAAGTACCTAGCAAACACAGTAAAACCATCCAAAATGCCCCGGATACGTCAGAATTAATAAAAATCAATGCAGACTACGGACACCCGATGTCACCATCCCTTCTTTCAGGCTTTTATCGCTGCACTGACAGACTAAAACAGACCGCCGATAGATGGCTTAAACTTATGGCTAGGTGGTTATCGCATACACACCACATATAAAAGAAGAAAATGAACTTACTTTGTTGGAAATGTGTCCGCAAAGTGACAAAAAAAACATCAAAATATCGGCCATTGGCACCAATCTCCATGGAAAGTCTTACTTAAACCACCATTCTCCATGCTTTAGGTTATACCCCTTGACAATTGAATAAATCCTGTTCAGTAACTATGTCCTTGACCAAGCTGGCCCAAATTCATGATC
This sequence comes from Spisula subtruncata, assembly GCA_963678985.1. Taxonomy (NCBI): domain Eukaryota; kingdom Metazoa; phylum Mollusca; class Bivalvia; order Venerida; family Mactridae; genus Spisula; species Spisula subtruncata. The sequence continues at coordinate 27,967,748 of OY787661.1, forward strand.
AAATTTATTTAATGTTGTTATTAAACAAGAGGGCCCAAAGGGCCCTAGGTTGCTCACCTGTTGCACATTGGTCTAGGTATCAGTACGACTGACATTCTGACAATATTTCATGAAGTTTGGATCAAAACACTTTTAAACAGGGGTCTGTAGAGTGAGCACAAGATTTTTCTAAGATTTGACCTGGTGACCTAGTTTTTGACCCCACATGACCCAGTTTCGAACTTGGCCTAGATCTTATGAAGAACAACATTCTGACCAGGTTTCATGAAGATTGGACCAAAACGGCGACCTCTGGATTGAACACAAGCTTTTTCTAATACTTGACTTAGTGACCTATTTTTTTACCCCACATGACCCAGTTTCAAGCTTGGCCTTGATTTTATAGAGATCAACATTCTGACCAAGTTTCATGAAGATTGGATCAAAACGGTGACCTCTGGAGTGAACACAAGTTTTTTTAAGATTTAACCTAGTGACCTAAGTAGAGTTTTTGACCCCACATGACCCAGTTTCAAACTTGGCCTAGATTTTATGGAGAACAACATTCTGGCCAGGTTTCATGAAGATTTGATCAAAACGGTGACCTCTAGAGTGAACACATGGTTTTTCTAAGATTTGACCTAGTGACCTAGTTTTTGACCCCACCTGACCCGGTTTCGAACTTAGTCTAGATTTCATAGAGAACAACATTCTGACCAAGTTTCATGAAGATTGCATCAAAACTGTTGCCTCTAGAGTTAACACAAGCCAATTGTTGACGGACGGACGACGGACGCCCCCACGATCGCTACCTTAGGTGGTCATTCCATTGTTTAAGATCAAAGGAACGACCACTTAAAGGACAAAAGAATTAAGTGGTCACGGAATGAATTGAATAGATTTCTATTGTGTTAGGCCACACCTCCGACCACCTAAGGTAGCTTTTGTGTGTGCGGACAGACGGGCGAAGAGTGATCACAAAAGCTCACATTGTCACTATGTGACAGGTGAGCTAAAAAGCCAATACAGGGGGCCAATCCTATGGAACTACCATAACAGAAAACATTTAGCTATTAGAGCTTTGGTCCCTAATAAGTTTGACTAGTCAACCCATATAGTTCCATTATAAGGGCCTTCCAAACAATACAGTATTCTAAGTACCAATAGATCCTGAATTTCACATACCATGAAGTTTGTTATCAATGCGTTTTGTTTGTTCCTCTAAATCATCTTCTGGTGGTCTGAATAAAACATGGTATGGAATATGACTTCTCAATTCATCGGCTGTCAGTTCTAAATAATTAGCAGCTTTAGAATGTAACTCCATTCTTTGTGATTCCATCAGCACTTCATATGCTGTTTCTTGTAATAGTTGATGAGTGAACATTGGTTCAAAACAAGCATCAGGTTCACCAGTGCCAGACTTGGTGTCTGTTCTATTACAGAAACACTTATACTTCTGTGGACCTTCATCGCTAGCATGCATTATGTGACTCCCTGATGGAGTTTTTGAACAGGTAAATATCCCACTGTCCATCAATCTTTTGATAGTTCGTACAATTTTTGGTCTGTGAGCCTTTGGCAGCAAGATCTCTAGAATGTCCCGACGAACAACTTTTCCTACCACAGCAGCACATTTAATAATTAACTGTTCTGTTGCCCGCATTGAGTCAATTCTTGCAATGATAAGTTCTGTGAAAGATACAATGAAGATGTATAATTGCAGGGATATAAAACAGGAAGTGAATTTCTTCAATGTGTCAAACATTGGACAATTGCATATTTATTATAAAAGAGTTATCAAGTACAATCTGAGTTGTGTGAACTTTTAAAAGTTCAGTATGTCATTACCACGTCATACATAATCTTATCCAATTTGACAGGCAAAAATTCACAGTAAAATGTATGTAACCTGACCATAATTATTTTAAACATGCTGCACAAGTATTGAAGGCTTTAATTCTTAACAGTTGTTTCAAGGTTGACAACAACCTTGTTCATTTAAGTATGCCATGCACCCATAAATAACACAAACAGTCTTAGTCTAGAATTCTTACTACCTTTCATAGATGCAGGTATTGGTATTTTTTCAGCATCTATTCCTGAAGCAAATAGAGCCTTCCTTGCTGTAGTTTGAGATAGAGGTTTCCCAACATCCTGATCCACAGATTTCACAAGCAATAAATTGGAAGGATTCGAAAAACTGTGCGTTGATGCATCAGGAATATAACCAAGCTCTTCTGGTAAGTTGTTGTGACTATGTAAATGATCACCTTCTACAAGCTAACCAAAATTACACAGATCATTCATAATGACAAAAAGCAGCAAGCAATCCAAGAAATACAGAACTTAGCACTTTAATAGTGGCAAAAATGCATTACAAGTTTTAAAATCAAATGAAATCATAAAGTAAGCTATAGTACTGCCGAGCCTAGCCTTTATTTGCCAGTTAACTTTCTGCTGTAATATGGCAGGCATATGAGTGCCTCCATCTGGATTTAAACTAGGGTCGACAGATTAGGCAACAAGCATGCTAACCACTGAGCTACCGAGTGATCATTTCCAGCAGTATGTATTCTAGTACTAGTCATCAAATTTAAGTACATGTACTTTTTAAGTCATAGGGATCAATTTCAATACATTTTTAAGACATCTGCATTACTTCCAGCAATAAAATTTAACTGATTCTGAAGGTCGCAATAAATATGCCTGCCCACTTTGAGGACCTTACCATTGGTCATAAAACAATGTATAAGATCATACCTCAATAGCTGAAACACCCTGCAGATGTTGCACTACGGCCTCTGATGAAACATGCATATTTTGTAGAGCCACGTCTGTGGTTATCAATCCTTTACTGGGGGTAATAGAAGCTTGCAAGTTCCGTTGATGTCCATTATCATTGATGATCATTAAATGTTTATTTTCCAGTAAATCTCTGAGTATTTCCAGGCACCAAGAAGGCACACCATGAGATCTTTCTCTTAGAAGACTGAAATGGTCCAAAGCAGATAGCAATATTTGTATATTTGATATCCAACAACCAGTCAAACAAGATATCTGTAAACCAACCTATACGCCCATATAACAGCCAAATAGTCATTTATATTATAGCTACTACAACATTTACCTTTCATATACTGACAACTTAATCCATAGGGGTCAGCTTCTGGTACTGGTGATCCTGCATGCTAACTTTGGGGATCTTAGCAGTCTTCGACTTTTAACCGGTTGCCCGAAGTCCGGGACAAGTAAATTGCCGTTCGGACAAGTTAAATTCAAAAGAACGACACCCGAACGGACAAGTGAAAATTTCGGCGAGTAACAGACAAAATGGCAGTTAGTTATTCCAATTATCCAGGACTGGTCTGCCGAATCACGATCAGGATCTCAACAGACGCTTATGATTATATAGCGCGCTACATAGTTACAAGCGTTTACCGATCGGACACCAGCCTATTTTCAGGCCTGGCAGACCATTACCGCGTTTTCATGCTTCAATCAAGGACAATAGACTCTCTGTTTACACAAAATCGCTCGTTAAACTGTTTTTTCTGGTGCAAAACATTGGAAACAACATCGTATTTTCTAGTATTTACCAGAGCAGTCACTGTAACTGTATCATAGGTTCAGTCAGATTTGACTAAATTATTAACACTTATGAACTTAAAATGTTGTTTTGATATTATTAATTTTGAACTATGGCTTTTGTGTCATTCAAAACCCACTACTGTACTCATGTTGTAACAATGTTTTTTTAATATTCATGTATCTTATTCTAAATTAAACATTTGACCCCCATTTTATTCGGGCAAGTGAAATGCATTTCGGACAAGTGAATTTTAGATGTTGTCTGCCCGAATGGGCAAGTGATTTTGAAAGCTTAGCGTGAAGACTGTCCTAAGCCCGACTGTTCCTGTGTAAGTGATCACAAAGTAACTGGTCAACAGCCCTTTAAACTTCTCACAAAATTCAATCTAAATGCAAAACACTTCAAGATTTTATGGCTTTCCCAAGAATTACACAAAATGCATTTGCTTGATAAATACGCATACATGTATTGTATGAGAGAGTTAAATATCTTTTTGAACACTTCAAAGAAAACTTACTAATCAAGATCTTTTGGTATACTGGATACATTCATCATCTGACAGGCTAATGGTGCAACAAACTTCAGCTCTAATCCAGCAAGATCTGCAACTTTTACTTCTGGGTGATCAAAGAAATGCAGAGCTTCTCTACAAGTTGGAGAGTCCAGAATGGCAGGTCGTATACTCATTATGATCAGAACGTGTTTGACACTTATGAGTTCACAGAGGAATTCCCAAGAAGAAGTGTCTATATTTTGAGCATCATCAATAACAATAACTGAACCATTTGTATCTGAACACTGAAATAGTTAATGTTTTAATGGTTATAGAAATATTTGGTGGGGGTATATAAATTTTAAGGACTATAGAGGAATAATAGGAAGTATTATGTACGGCCAGAAAAAAAGCAACCAAGAATCAAACATTTCTAACAGAGGAAAGTTGCCAAACATTTGCTCACAGTAACGAAAAAATTGCATTACCTCAGATGAAATTTTTCTAAAAAGGCTTCTTCGTTTTGCTCTTTCATTGATTTCCTTACCAACAAGTGACACTGGTTTTTCAATCTGGAAAAATAATTGTATTCAATTTCATTTTAAAAGGTTTCAACTCACTTTGTTAAGAATGAATTAGCTATATTTCAGGCGTAAAAATTCCTTGCATTCGGCTGTTTCACGGTATTTTACGCAGCATTGCTTGCACTATGTTATATGCTTAAAAACAATACTTCTTGAATTGTTATGTTGGTACTAATGTACTAAAAACAGTGTAAGGTCAATGTCCAACTTTTACAGTTAAAATAAGTTTGCTCCTTCAACTTATAAGTTTATAATTATGCCATTTATGCCCCATATAATGGCTATTTTAGGCGTTATGCTGTAACATTCTAAAAATGAGAAAGTTTGGAGATCAAAATCTTACAAAGTAATAATCACATACCCCTTAAAAAGACATGAAATTAAAACTATATTATCTCTTCTGCATTTTGCTTTTTATTTGATATAAATCCGACAAAAAATAAAGAAAAACTGTTAAATACAACAAACTACTCTTACGTTATACTTGTTTGAAACTGAGCATCCTACCTTCAAATAACTAGGTGTGGAATATTGCTTTTATACCATTTTTTGTCATTTTATTCATTAATACTTGAAAAAATATATATTTAGGATGAAAAAAGAACCAAAAAGTTATCATAACGGATCAAATTTGAAAAAAAAATCATTTTCTATGTGAGGTGTTTTTCGAGACACTTTTTTTGTAGTGTCCGCAACGCCATAGGATTTCAGAAACTACTATAGCTATTCCTGTACAATTATGTGTGTGAATAGATCTCATGTCCACAAAGACATAAACCAAAGGTTATAGCTTTGCTGCACCAACTTTTTGCTCGCCAACAAAAAACCTCACTTGTAGTGTCCGCAACACCTGTAGTGTCCGCAACGCTGATAATTAAAATAGCATTTATCAGTCTTGTATTGTTGTCTTTTGGATCAAAAAGCTATTTACAATCAAAATTCAGATTAATTAGGTATTTTTCATGTTGAAGAAATGTAAGTTAACTGCTTTCTAGAAAATAACAGTAGTGTAACAACCAACAGAATATAGACATATTTTACAAAAATGTATTTGTATTTTCTTTTAATAAATTAGGTTTCAATTGATTTTGACAGTTTCTTGGGGCTATTTGAACCTAATTGATAATTTTCATGCCCTTCAATAAAGTATTTTATTGTCTATCAATGATTATATATTTCTGCTGTTTCAATAAAATACATGTAGTGTCCGCAACATTTTGGAAATAACAAAACATTTTTACAACTAACTTCTCAATAAATCTTAGTTTATATATTACATTCACTGTTGTTTAAACTTGTTAGGAAAAGTTTCCGTACAAAAATGTAGGCATAAGTATCAATTATATTTAATTTGATTTAATATCACATATTTTCAAAAAGTAAGAATTATATGTACACATAGATATAAAGTAGACACTTTGTCGTACATAACCTTGCATTAATATTTTTCTAGAACCATTTATAATCTATCAAATTTAAGGTAGTAAATAAGTTATTTCTAATATGGCTATCAAAACATAAATATCATTTAGTCCATTTCTTTTGTCATTTGCAAGTTATGATTGGTGAGAATACAATATTGAAAAGACTCCAGATAAAACTTACTTACAAACTTGTATCCATTTTCAAATATTCAAGGCCTAATTGTCTGGTTATTGGAGCCAATGAAAGTGTTCAAGATATTATATATTTACTAAAAAAATAGATATCCTGTTTTTCACGAAGTTGATTGAGGATCACAATAAAAATTATTAAGTAAGAGCTGGAAATGCAACTCTTGTCAGTTTTACATTATCCAGTAGGTGATGCAAGACAAGTCTGATTTTGCTGGGTATTAAAATTGTCGATACAATATGCTCATTGACATCTCCATCAAGTTGGTGAGATTAGCTGTAAATACATGTATGTTCAAGTTGAAAAATGCTTATTAAAAGTTTTATTGATTCTAGGGACAAAAATCATTTTAAAGTGAAAGCAACTTGGACTGAATTTGCTGGTATTCAAACTTGTCCTTGATATTGAGCTTATAATTTTCATCAATTTTGCTATTGATTAGAAGAAAAAGGTTCCAAGTACGAGATCAGACAGCCAAAATCTTCATGGCACCTGAATCACCCATACACCTTGGGTGCTCCCATGATACAGTTCTGCAGTCTTTCGAGACAGGCATGTAAAATGTATCAATATCACAAATTAAATTTCATATCAGATCTATGTCATTTTGTTATTGGTTTGTACATTTACATATAGATGGCAGCTCCATTTATTTTCTTGCATATCATATAAATATGCTGTAGAAGACATAAACTCTATTGTCTTGCATACTATGTACAAAAAATTATTAACTAGGTAAAAAACATTACAAACAGTTGCTGGAATAAACAAGTTCACAAAATCATCTTAGACTGTTTTTAAAATTGTAGTGTCTGCATCATTGTAGTAACCTTACAAACCATTTAATCTTATAATTAAAATCAATTTTATACAGTGACATCTTATCTGAAGTTTCATTAATTTCAATACTATAAAATGCTGATATTTTTGTAAAACATCTTTTAAGTGCACAGTTTGTATTTGTAGTTTATAAATTTACAATTTTGTAATTCAGGTTAAGGTGCAACTAATTTGAAACTTCTTTCCTGTATGTTATAAAACGTAAAATAATGTATAATTACTAAGGATGGCAACGAATACCAAAATTGGTATCCGGATATCCGGAACGGTATCCGAACGGATATCCGGATATCCGAATCAAATTGATTGTTGTTAAAATCGTGTTGGAATAAAGCTAATGCTATGCGACAATGTAACATAATTTCGCGACCACCATCGTCTTTGTGTATCAGACAGACTTACATTAAATGCCTCAATGCAGATATTGTGATATTGTTACATCCATACCTACGAGTCCAAATATTTAATCTGACCTCTAAGCTTTAATCTTAAGAGTCCTGTAAGTTGTTAACATTTTGTGTTTACCGTGAGTGTGACTGTTTGATATAAGGGTACGTAACTCCATCTGAATTGTTTCTACTTTCGTTTTGACAAGCTGCTACACAGTGATCTCCCTTGACGATATACACGTGGAACTAATTGGGTTCCTGATGCATTTTTTTACTTTCATGTTTACTTTAAGCAGAAAGTTAATAAATAACTGATAACATAATTGTGCATTTTTAGTTTTTATTTCCAATCATAACCAATCGATAGTCTTGATACACTTTGAGTAATATTTAATTAGAAATGGGCGATGCAGGGTCAAAGCCAATGATAAACGTCGACGCATATTAATTGTAAGTTATTTGCCGACAGTTACGTTCAGATTAACCAAAACTTCAAAGCTTGATTTTAATTAGCTGCCGATGAGAAAAGAATGTTTGTAACATACGGCTACATAAGACAAATACCAAATTCGTAACCTCTTTAATCACCATTAGCACCTTTCGTGGACCCGCGCAATTAATCGAAACTGGTCTTATTTAATTACTAATTGAGTAGACAACTTGTTAAAATCGGGATAATTTCTAACAAACACCTATAATCTGATAATTGTCCGGCAAAAACAGACTTTAAAATACACCGCAGCGATTATCACGCAAAAGCAAATCTAACGGAGACCCCGTGTCAAAGAAATAAACAGACCCCCAATAAACAATGTGTCACCGACATCAAATGTATTCTATTGTTCTAGGTGTCAATTGATGTTTTCGTCGTAAAGTTATGAGAAAACATATTTATTGAACTTTATAACGGATATCCGGATCCCAATTTACTATTCGGATACTCGGAACGCGATACGAATATCCGGATATCCGGATATCCGTTGCCATCCTTAATAATTACTATTCCTCTTTAGTATTTATATGTCTGAACACATCTTTATCAACTTAAATTGATCTTTTTAAAAATAACTGATACATATATAGAGACAATCATGCTTATCTAAAATGTATGATCTTCAGTTTTAAAATATGTAGTGTCCGCAACGTTTTCATCTAATTCCTTGGATTGTAGAATTCCTGGTTATTTTTCTAACAGGAATGAAATAAATTGTAGTACTGTTTTTTCATATTAGTCGGTATGCCAGTGACAAAACCCAAAAAAATAGTACGCACAAAATGTTTTTGCATAAAATCGTCCTTTGACATGTACCTACAAAGAAACTGAATGATGCAACTTTGTCATCATTGAGCATTTTGAAATATTCAAGATGGCCGCCAAGATGGCCGCCAAAAAATAAAAAATTGTGTATATCTTTTATTTTTTTGGTAAAAGCAAAATTCTGAACAAATACTTAGTATATTATTGGAAGACATTCTAGACAAGAATTCAAAACAAAAAAGAGGGTCGAAAATATTCAAAATGGCCGACAAAATGGCTACCGTATAGGGAAAATGAGATATATTGTTGTTATCATTATAAACCACATTATGTTAAAACATATGTAGATATTGGTTCTAAATCATGTTCATATCAAGGTAATGAGCAACTTAGGCATCACTGAGTATAGAGAAAAAATCAAAATGGCTGCCAAGATGGCCGCCAAAAAATAAATAATGTACATATCGCTCCTATATTGTATGTTAGCAAACGAATTCTCACAATACATGTAGTATTTTATTGTTATAAGTTCTGGACAAGTATTCCAAATGTATTTTTAACAAAAATAACTTTAAAAATAATCAATATGGCCGACAAAACGACCACTTAATCATGAAAATGGTATATAATTTATTTCGAAAATAAGGCAATATGCCCTTGTTTTCATAAACACTGAAATTCTAACATTGGCACCTGATTGACTATGTCTTCATTAGGAAGGTGGACAGGAAATATGTTAACCCCACCAAGACCACGTGTGGTACTGAATGCTGGACAGAGCATATGCTTTTCGTCTCTAAGCTATACATTCATCTCGCACCTAAGCGAAGGCCCCAGGGGAAGAAGAATCTCAAGCGTACAGATCTCAGCAGCAAATTCTCTGACTTTCACTTCAGTCAAAGCAATGTTGAGGACAACGAGTTACAGTCCACTTATATTCACGGGAGATCCACGACCCCACAATAAAAAACCACCAGGATTGGTTCTAGGAAAACGATACTGAAATATCTGGGTTACTGCAAAAAAGCATCACCTCCATTAGGCCCACCTGCAGGACCATATTTCAGCGTTAAAAAATTTAAGCTGCTTTCAGACAGCCCAATTAAAGCTACCAGGCATGCAAGATCAAAAGCTCAGATATTTGCTGACATTCATGACCCAAAATGATTCTATGACTCACTAAAAGCAGTCTATGGAGCCACATTCTCAGACACCTAACCCCTCCTGAGCTCGGACTCGTCAACACTTAGATGCCGTACTGGACTGACCCTCTTCCATTAACGATGAGGCTATTGTCCACCAACCCCACGTGTAAATGAACTTTACCATGGACAGACCACCAACAATCCAGGAAGTGTTGAAACTATCCTGTGGAAAGGCACAGATAACATTCCAGCTGAAATATACAAAGCCGATTGACTGCCTTTGACACAGAAGCAGCTGGAACTGTTCACTTCATGCTGGAATCGAGGAGCTTTACCACAATAATTCAAAGATGCACCCATAGTACATGTTTACAGGCAGAAGAACAACAGAGATTGCTGTGGCAACCACAGGGGCACATCACTCCTTAGCATTGCAGGAAAGCTTCTTGCCAGAATATAAATGCCCAACAACCTGATACGCCATCTAGAAAATGAATTTCTGTCAGAAAGTCAGTGCCAACAGCGGAACAGTAGACATGGTCATTGCAGCCCGCCAGCTACTGGTAAAACAATCATCAAGACCTATACGCAACATTTGTTGTCCTGTCCAAGGCCCTTGACACCGTTGGCCAGGAGGGACTTTGTAAGATAATGGCCATTTTTGGATGCCCAGACCACTTTGTCATCATGGTCCTGGACGATGGAGAAACGTCTACCGAGTTACCAGTCACAAACGGTGTTAAGCATGGTTGTGTCCTTGTGTCAATTCTGTTCAGTGGGATGTTCTCTGCCATGTTGACTGATGCTTTCAGGAATACCCTGGAGTAAGCATCATATACTGGGCTGGTGGAATACTGTTGAACATAAGCAATCACCAAGGTCAAGAATACTATCTCCCTGATGAGGCTATTTCTATCCTAGTTAATATTCCAAGGAATATAGAACATGTACACACAACACCTACGAAGGTACCAATTCATACTTTGGTGTGAGGAGCATTGTAGGTTATTATTTCTCAGAGAAATTCAACAGTAGCGTAGACAGTGATCCCAGTGCCTCTTTCATTACAAAGCACACACACTACCAGAAAAGAAACATAACATATCCAGGCACAAATGTGATTTATTGAATACTGGCACCAATCCTCTAAAAATGTAGGCTACGAGCAAATTGAAGTTGTCCTGAATATTATGACAAGAAGAATAAGACATGATACATTTAATAGGTATAATTTATATATGCACAGTATAAGGAACCTTCATCTAACAAGGCGGTCACGCAATCAGGAGGAATCATAAGTTAGTAGAGGCAAAGGTTATGTGACTAGCATCAACAATTGGCTTAAAATCTGTATGAAAACGAGGAAACATAACCCTCACCTCTTACATCATATCATAAATAAGTTAAGGCTTATCCACTCACCAACCAAAATCAAACTATCACATTCCATATGGCGTACAAAATGCTTTGGTCAGTAAATGAAAAGCTGTTTGTCAATCGGGAAAGAGTAGTTCTAAGTCATCATTCCATATATATACTATTTCTGCAAAGCTTCCCCAAGTAAGCACTGCGTTCAATAATTAAAAGATGACAATGATCTTTGCAGTGGTTCAGAAAATGATGAAAAAAAACATCCCACATACAAAATGGACTCTGCAGCACGACTTGAATATTCTTAAAGAGTGCAATATAATTATGCTTGTGAAACTTGTAAGCCTCATTTTCAGCAAGGTATTCAACAGTGAACATTGATTTGCAAAATGTACTGAACACAAAATACGAACTAGTATTGTAAAATCTACTGATGGTGACGTGGCCAACCTACCTAATGATTTTGATTATCTTGGTTTTCAACTGTTCTTATTGATCGTCAGTCATTTGGTCTATTCATGCATGTTAAAGGTCACTGCTACCCTGACCTTTGACATGCTCACCCCAACACAAAAAGGGGTCGTCTGCTGACAATCTTTGCTTACATATTAAGAATTCTTAGGCCAAGCTTTCGTTGACTTATTGAACGAACACCGTTAAGCCTACCGACTGATGAGTTGACAAAGATCACCAACATATACTACGAACATAGCAATAATAGTATACTCCCTCATCAAAGATGAGGGGGGTAAGTATGATTACTGTTAAACATCCCCCTTTATCCTGACTTACAGTTTATTTGGATGATGCTTACTTTAACTAATATGTTATGTAACTATAACAATAATTTTTAGAATTATCGCGTTATAAGAGTGATAAAAAACAACAAAAATATCAACTTTTTCTAATTTGGCGGCCATTTTGTCGGCCATTTTTGATATTTCATATCAATTAATTTGTCCAAATATATGTCAAATACTTACTTAACAATAAAATACTAAACATACGCATTTTTTACTGTTGCAAACCTAGAAAATTGTATAAATATGTACATTTTCGATTTTTGGCGGCCATCTTGGTTGCCATCTTGAATATATCAAAATGCTCAATGATGACAAGGTTGCATCATTTGGTTTCTATGAAAGGACATGTTAAAGAACCATTTTATGCAAAAACATTTTGTGCATACTATTTTTTTGGGTTAGGCCACTTTTTGGTACTTGGCATACCGACTATATAGCAGATTTGTCAAAATAAGGTGACATTATTGATATAAGTCCAAAACTATTTACATGAACAGTTAAGGTTTTAAGTGTATTCAATTTTATCACATGATATGAAACGGCTGAAAATTCAATAATTTATCAATTTTAAATGTTATACTTAAAATTATTGGTGACTAATCTGTAAGCACTTTGGCTAAAGTGAAATCAAATGTTAGAAGCTTAACTTTGTCTATAATTATAAAAATATTCTTATATAACACCATTTACATATATGTGCTCAGGACACATGAGAGCTTGGTATGTTGTATGCGATTTTGAGAAAACTAAATGAGATTACACAAAGATTTTTCAGACTTTGCACCTTTGGATATGGTATGTTTGGAAAATTCACAAGCCATAAGGAATTAAACACTTTGAATTTTTGACTAATTTGTTACAGTTGTGTGTAAAATAGCGTGAAACAGCCGTTTATATTCTGATTAGATATTTTTAGAAACGCAATTATTTGTCTGAAATTATCATGCAAAATGGGATTTCTACAAAATATATAATCTGTTTATGTTTGAGTGATTTGATAATATGGTGGCCCAGTTATTTTTCACTGAACAGCCATGTTATATTGGCAAACACCTAGAGCCTTAATGGCCGATACGGCCTTCAGACATATAACAGGGTGAATATCATTATAACTTATTTATACTATATGATTACGGATCTACCTGTGAACCTAGAACATCATTCAAGACAAACAGATATTCACTGTCTTCCTGGCCAATGGCATCCAGCAAGAATGGCTCTCTGTTTATTTGTTCAGAATATCCCTTGTTACTCAATAATGACCTGAGAATATGACTGGCCAAGAAGTATGGGTAACTACTGTCTTCCAGTTCAATACGACATGATACAACTCTGCAAAACAAATTTTTCATATGATTAATGTTCACAGAGAACTAGTATGAATCTGTCATCTTATGTAGACCAGAACCTGCCATCATACCTAGACCAGAACCAATCAATTATAGCGTAAAAGCGATGTATTTGCAGTACTATGTGAGGTTGGAAAGCGGATAAGGCCAGGGCTTTTTTCCTTCTATAGCAGGGCCGTTTACAGGCCCCTTCCCCTCAGGAAAAATCTTTTAAATCATGCAGTTTTCCCCTAAAATCAAATTTTCAGAGTTTTTTCTTCCCTTTTGCAAAAATTATGTTTTTTTTCCCAAATTTAAAGAAAAGGCCCCTTTCCCTACCGTTGAAAAAATCCCTGAAGGCAATATCAGTAGATGTCAGGGCAAAAAAATAAACAAATCAAAGCTTACTTGAAATCCTCTTGATTAGCAATGAAAAGGGCTTGATCAAGTACTTTAGTTTTCCCAATTCCAGAAGGACCGCTGAACACTAAATGTCTTCTTTTGCACTCATCTTTTTTCATAATTTTTAGTTGTTCACAAATCAGAAAATCTTCAAACTGGCGACCTTTGTATAAATAAAATGCATAGTAAGAATAAACTCGATACATCAAATATTTTACAAAAGACAAAAGTAATCTGTATATAATGCAATCAATTGTATACATATTTGCAATCCTGACAAACTGCAAATATTCCTACAAAATTGGAATATGTTTAAATTTGAAGAAATTAGCTTAAAAACTTAATGGGAAATACATATTCATGATTTCAAGGGCCATAACTCTGCTTATACTGGTCAGATCCAAAAGAAACTTGAGCTGTCGATTAGGCAGACTAATTTACACCTGCTGGCAAAGGGCTATAATTCTGGCAAAAATCAATGCAACACAAATTCTTTCTTCATGCATATCTACATGTTGAGGTAGTTCCATCTTCCGCATCAGCAGGTGCATGAACATATTTGACATGCTGACTTATATACTAAATTATATTCCTTTGAAGTTTGAAGACAGTAGCACAATAACTTTTCAAATTACATATGACAAAACCAAATTCAATTTTTCCAAGGGCGATAACTCTGCTTCTACAGGGCAAATACAATTAACAATACAATTAACATGTAAGTGCACATCAAATCGTGCTGACTTATATTCATACTATCAAGTTAAACAAGAGGGCCTGAAAGGCCCTAGGTCGCTCACCTGTTGCACAATGGTCTAGGTATCAGTACAACCTACATTCTGACCATATTTCATGAAGATTGGATCAAAATAGTGACCCCTGGAGTGAACACAATGAATTTCTAAGCATTTGACCTAGTAACCTAGTTTTTGACCCAACATGACCCAGTTTTGCACTTGGCCTAGATTTCATAGAGAACAACATTCTGACCAAGTTTCATGAAGATTGGATCAAAATTATGACCTCTGGTGTGAACACTAGGTTTTTCTAAGATTTGACCTAGTGACCTAGTTTTTCACCCCACATGACCCAGTTTTAAACTTGGCCTAGATTTCATAGAGAACAACATTCTGATTAAGTTTCATAATTATTGGATCAAAACCACGACCTCTGGAGTGAACACAAGGTTTTTCTAAATTTTGACAGTGACCTAGTTTTTGACCCCACGTGACCAAGTTTTGAACTTGGCCTAGATTCCATAGAGAACAACATTCTGACCAAGTTCCATGAAAGTACAATCAAAATTGCGACCTCTGGTGTGAACATTAGGTTTTTCTTAGATTTGACCTTGTGACCTAGTTTTTGACCCCACATGACCCAGTTTCGAACTTGGTCTAGATTTCATGGAGAACAACATTCTGACCAAGTTTTATGAAGATTAGACCAAAACGGTGACCTCTAGAGTGTACACAAGGTTTTTCTAAGATTTGACCTAGTGACCTAGTTTTTGACCTGGCATGACCCAGCTTTAAACTTGGCCTAAATTTCATAGAGAACAACATTCTGACAAAGTTTCATGAAGATTGGATCAAATTGGTGACCTCTAGGGTGTACACAAGGTTTTAATAAGATTTGACCTAGTGACCTAGTTTTTGACCCCACGTGACCCAGTTTTGAACTTGGCCTAGATTCCATAGAGAACAACATTCTGACCAAGTTCCATGAAAGTACAATCAAAATTGCGACCTCTGGTGTGAACATTAGGTTTTTCTTAGATTTGACCTTGTGACCTAGTTTTTGACCCCACATGACCCACTTTCGAACTTGGTCTAGATTTCATGGAGAACAACATTCTGACCAAGTTTTATGAAGATTAGACCAAAACGGTGACCTCTAGAGTGTACACAAGGTTTTTCTAAGATTTGACCTAGTGACCTAGTTTTTGACCCGGCATGACCCAGCTTTAAACTTGGCCTAGATTTCATAGAGAACAACATTCTGACCAAGTTTCATGAAGATTGGATCAAATTGGTGACCTCTAGGGTGTACACAAGGTTTTAATAAGATTTGACCTAGTGACCTAGTTTTTGACCCTGCATGACCCAGTTTTGAACTTGGCCTAGATTTCATGGAGAACAACATTCTGACCAAGTTTCATGAAGATTGGATCAAATTGGTGACCTCCAGGGTGTACACAAGGTTTAATAAGATTTGACCTAGTGACCTAGTTTTTGACCCTGCATGACCCAGTTTTGAACTTGCCCTAGATTTTATGGAGAACAACATTCTGACCAAGTTTCATGAAGATTGGAACAAACTGGTGACATCTAGAGTGTACACAAGGTTTTCCTAAGATTTGACCTAGTGACCTAGTTTTTGACCCCACATGACCCAGTTGCGAACTTGACCTAGATTTTATAGAGACAAACACTGTGATGAAGTTTCATTAAGATTTAATGAAAACTGTGACCTCTACAGTGCTTACAAGTCAAAATGTTGACGACGTACGACGGACGACGGACATTGGGCGATCACAATAGCTCACCTTGAGCACTTCGTGCTCAGGTGAGCTAAAAATTGAAGCACAATTTATTACAGAAGTTACAGAATAAAAAATTGGGACGGACAGACAAGGTCAAATCTTTATTCCCCAATATTTTTTTACTCCTTCTTCAATTATATTTGTGTCTTTTGTTTGTACTGGAACTAACAAAGAAGAAGATTACTCACCAAGTGTAGGATACATAGAATGCTTTATGCATTTAGCTTCCAGTTTCTCATCCTTTGAATAACCAACAAACTGTCTGATAACACCTACATTTCTAAGTCCTTTCATTCGCTTTGTCATGACAATATCAAAGAAGGAGAGAGGAAGACGACAAGCTTGATATGTGTTGGTATCACAAGTGATCTTGTCTGGATAATGCATCATTAACCTAGCAGCCATGTTCACCTTCCTACCAATGACTGAAAGAAAATATTTTTTCTAGTGGTCTGCTTTAAGAGCAGGTCTCGGGTTCAATCCCAGGTCCCGTCATTCCAAAGACAAAATAAAAATGGTACCAGAAAGTCCCTTGCTAGATATTCAGCATGAAAAGCCTTTTAAAGAGAAACTGGCTTCTCTTCTCTAATACCCTTGAGTTGCAGGAATGGGGGGTCAAGAGTGATTAATATAAGTTGGAAAAACTGGTTTCTTAATCAACCTTAAATAAATTAGTATAAAATATAAACTCCTATGTAACATTCTGATTTAATATTTGATCACTTAGTTTTCAAATGACTAACAGCTGTAAATACAGTTGTTCACAACTTGTTATTATTATTATTGTATCATTATTATACTGTAATTGACAGTTTACCTGAGTATTCATGCCTTTGAGGATGACCAACTACACCACAGAAAGTAGTTCCTGTTGTTACCCCAATGGACACTCTCCTGAAAATGTACCAAGCTTCCATAACATTCAGTGAGTATATGAATGCATTAAAATGTGCAAGTTCGAAATCAATTGGATAAAAATTATAGAAATTATGCCCATTAGTCTCAACCCTTTTGATACTACTTTGCCTTATTATATTGCAATTGCTGTATGTCCACATTTTGAATTGTATATTGAACAAGTTATTGCCCACAGACGAGTGATTCATTTTGGAGCAAGTCCCGAGTCCCTGACTCACAAAATTTGCTAAGGACTCATTAAATTTTGAAAATACTTCATTTTTACATAGTGGGACTCATTGATTTTCTGAGTTCAGTGGAAAAGGACTCATAGTTATCTAAACCAAAATGAAACACTGCAGACTAATAGTATTATATTCTAAGTGACCCTCTTATGTGTACCATTTTACAATTTTTCTGTATTTGATGCATTTTAAAAGTTTTCAATCTATCTAGACTTCACTGAAAATCACAGTTCTTCAGCTGAAACAGAAAGCATTTATAATACAAACTCTCAGGCAGCTCAGCCTTTCCAGTTATACAATGTTTTTCAGGATTTAGGCTAGATTACTTCAAAAATTTTATTCAGGATTTTTTAAAATGCTTACTCAATTCCTTCCATCTTGTCAAGCAGTATTTTCATTCGTCCAGAACACATTAATGCATGGGCACAATCATTCTCGTGCTTGTATCCTGGTAGCCCAAATATCACTAGAAATGTGCAGCCCTAAAACAGGATTAATTATTCACAGTATCAGAATCTGAACACATATTTTCACAAAAATAGTTTTGCAAGCCTGCATATGTTGAGCAAGACATTATCACAGTGTATGTCCAACTTTGTCCAATTGGCCAATCTTGCTTATACGAGGTACAGACATTTTGAAGCAGAACACTATAATAAATTATAGTGCAAGGATAAACATTAACCTATACATCTATAGATACAGTACTTTTGGTGTGTTAGTACCATAATTATAACAGATATTTCACCTCTCAAACAATACCAACTGATACTATACCAAGGATTTTGACATTAAACTACCTCTTTGAAAGTATTCAATCATTGTGATTGGCCAAAACAGAGGTTTAACACTTTATTAAACAGGGTACTCACCTTATCAAATAAGAAAACTTTATTCATTGCACCTGAAATATAATATTGGATTCAAACACTGCTCTGACTAAAATACAATGGGCCCTTGGTCGCTCACATGTCATGGTGACCAGGGATTTTTTTACAAGTTTTGAAAAAGATTCAAGAAAATAGGGCGCCTCTATTGTATGTACAATGCTTTTGTATTGTTTAACCAGTGAACTTGTTATTTACATTAGATGAACAATATTAAACTTTGGCCATAATAATAAGTCAGAGAATTCAGGATTCTGTGCAATGACCTATAACTGAGATAAACATTGCCACTATTACACAGTGGTGTCTTTACATTAGCATCAGCCATTCCTTTTGCTGCCTCTTTCACACATTTCTGATATTTCTCATTTATCTTTCATGACATGTAGTGCTATGTATGTCATACATGTATGCACTTTTAATGTAATCTAATGCTGAAGTGAACTGCAAGGAAGTATAGACATGCTTATAAAGGATTAAATGGTAAGTTACCTACCATGCATAGCCTTTGTTTTTGAATAAACAATTTCAAAGGCCTTTTGTAAAAGTTCTTCAGAGTTGGCATCATTTACAACAACAAGGTTCATGAAGAGAATGGAAACTTGTCTCATCTCAGAGAGGTACTCTAAAGGTTGATTATCATCTAACTGAAAATATATCATGTCAAAGCACACAATGTTGTATATACATTTGTTTTGGAAGGTCTACATCTTAAGACATAAAACAATACAAAACTAACCTAGAGCAGTTTACTAATAATAGCACTGCCTTGCTGGCGAAGACATGCATCTGATATTTCATGGTTCATACAGAACTTTCCCAAAGAAATGCAAGTACTTTTCAAGGACTTTTTTCCAGATTCAAATTAAAGTATGTTTCAAGTAATGTGCGAACCGATAGTTTATCAGTATAAATAGACCCAATTAACCCTAGTATAAAATAGGACAGAGTTATGTGTGGGGCTTTGCAGAGTAAGGTGAACAAGGGTTACAGGCACATAAAACTTAATGGTTGCCATGCAATTATTTATGATAGATTTCAATGCTTTTACCATTTTTTAGAAAGGAACACCAAAGGAACATTCCTTGGAACTTTGGCTGAAATAGGCTTATAGTGGTTTAGAAGATGTCATTTGAATGAATTGTTGGCGCAGCCAAAGACTATTAAACAATGGGCATTGAAAGACCTATCCCAAAAGATGAGCTAAAACGGTATATGCACAATGTCAAAGGCAGCGCTAGCGCATATTAAAATTTTGAATTGAAGTTGTAGCTAATTGTCATGAACATTGAACTCAGGCTCAGCTGACCAAAAAGCAATAGGATTCATTCCTGTTTGCTGTAAATAAGTTTACATGTACATGGTTGGTCCGACAAGAACCAATGCACCAAATCATATGTGCAAAGCAATACTTGTTTGAAGGTCAGCATCGTTCATTGTGTTTAACATACCTTTTTCAGTACTGGTGGTAGTATATACAATCTGAGTGCAATGTCTAATCTCATCTCAGTAACAGCTGTTACAATCTTTCGTACTAAAACAAGATTATGAAAATTATCCTAACATGATTATCATTTTGATAATAGGCTAATAATAATAACAGTTACTTTATCTAATAAAAGCTCCGCGAGTCGCATGTGTTGCCTGACTACATGAAATATGAGAATTGATGTTGTTAGTGACTTAACCTTACTTTAACTGCAATAATGTAGGATCTGTCATGAGTTGTCAGACAACGGGTGGCGCATTCTTTTTATCATATTATCATAGTTACTGGGTCAATACAACGTCAGCAATAACAAATTTAAGTCGTTACGTCACACATTAAAATTTTGTTCTTACACGCGTTGGAGAACAACGTTCCGCGACTTGTTCTCCCATGGTAGATCAGTTACTAGTTTTGTGCCTTTTGTGTGAAAGGGACATAATTCAAAAACGATGCAAGGATGAGTTATAGTTCTTGTGCACAGCACTTAGGCTTATTGCAAGAAACATGCATACCAAATCTTAGTCATTTGAACATAAGGTGACAAAGTTATGCTCTTCAATTTGACCTTTGACCTCTAACTGTGACCTTGACCTTTGAGAAAAGAACCAGGGGTTGCTCATGACACTCCGATTAATAGAGGTTGACATTCATGGCAATTTCAAGCAAGATTGGTCAATGCATGACAAAATTATAGTCCAGACAAGCTTCTTTAGAAATTTGATCTGCAACTGTGACCTTGACCTTTGATAAAGTAACCTGAGGGTTGAGCATGACACTCCAGCATATGGAGGTGAACATTCATGCCAAATGTAAGACATATTGGTCAATGCACGACAAAGTTATGGTCTGGACAAGCTTCAATTTGACCTTCAACTGTGACCTTGACCTTTGAGATATGAACCTCGGGGTCTGTCATGAACCTTTGTCTCATTAAGGTGAACATTGATGCCAAATATAAGAAAGGTTGGTCAATACATGAGTGAGATACAGCCCGGACAAGGTCTGTAATGGTCATTTTTGAAGTTTGACCTCTGAGTGTGAGCTTGACCTTTGAGCTAGATACCTGTATCTTGCACACTGCACACTGCCTCATGGTGTTTAACACATTTGCCAAGTTATTTAAAAATGTGTCAATCTATGAGTGAGATACAGCCCGGACAAGGTCTATAATGGTCATTATTTATGTTTGACCTCTAAGTGTGACCTTAACCTTTGAGCTAGATACCTGGATCTTGGCACTGCACACCGCCTCATAGTGTTTAACAACTATGCCAAGTAATTGAAAAAAGTGTCAATGCTTGAGTGAGATACAGACCGGACAAGGTCTATAATGGCCATTTTTTACCTTTGACCTCTAAGTGTGACCTTGACCTTTGAGCTAGAGACCTGGATCTTGGGCAATGCACACCGCCTCATGGTGCTTAACAACTATACCCAGTATTTTAAAAAAGTGTCAATGCATGAGTGAGATACAGCCCGGACAAGGTCTATAATGGTCATTTTTGGTGTTTGACCTCTAAGTGTGACCTTGACCTTTGAGCTAGAGACCTGGATCTTGCGCACTGCACACCGTCTCATGGTGCTTAACAATTATGCCAAGTTATTTTCAAAAGTGTCAATACATGAGTGAGATACAGCCCGGACAAGCAATTTGTGACGCCGCCGCCGCAGCCACAGCCGCAGCCGCCAAAGTAACACCTATATATCGCCTTTTCAGGCGACACAAAAATGATTAACTATGAGCTTATATACCTTTGGCTTCCCCTTTAAGGCTTATTCTTATATAATAGAAGAACCAAAAATTACAGAGAGCATCAAGAGAAGATACATAATGTAGACAACTTTTCGGACCGACAGGTCCACAAAATGACTCCAACATAGCCCCACTACCGAGGTAGTATAGAGTTTCAAGTAAGCATCACATTTACAAACAGATAAAGGAAATACATACATTTTCCAAACTTTGATCCAATCTTCATCTTATTTTGAACTAAGCTTTTCATATGACTATGTTTAGATGTAGGTTCATCATTCATTGTATTGGAAGGAATAGGAGAAAGCATAGATGGTCTGTAATTATCTTGTTGGGACATAGGTCTTCTATGTATATCATCATCATCAAATTCATCAATAACTGAAATGTAGAATACAACAAATTATACCCGTTACTGCCACACATGTGTTTGCATCAATTACACCTGGGCTTGTCTCTAACTATTTTGGTTACTGGTCCTTCACAAAAGAATCGAAAATTTGTAAATAAAACAATTACTGGTCCTTTAATACTTTCACTGGTCCTTCTTGAATTTCACTGGCATCAGACCTGGGGACCAGTGTTAGTGTCGAGCCCTGACTTCACGCATACATCTACAACAACAAGAGCTGTCTCCATAGGACGACACATGCCCCCGTGCATGCTTTGATAGTAACGTAACGTTAAGATATCAGCACCGTCACAGATGTGTCATAATATATTGGGCAAATGTGATATTGACATATTTTTCTTTGTGTAAAGGGCCATAACTCTTAAGCGTGTAGGTCAATTTGAAATCTTGTTATCTAACATGACCTAGATCTTATGGCCGTACACCTTTTCATGTTTCAAAAGGTTTGACGAAGATCCGATGACAAATGCTTGAGTTATTGAGCGGAAACGGGAAGAAACACCATTTTTCTATGTGTGAAGGCCCGCAACTCTGAAGTGTCTTGGTAAATTTGAACGGTTACCGAACCTGACCGAGATCTTATGGCCTTACACCTTTTCATGAAGTTTGGCGAAGATCCGATGACAAATGCCTGAGTCTCCATAGGACGACACATGTTAAGAAAGGACATTTATGATATCAGCACCGTCACAGATGGGTCACAATATATAGGGCAAATATTTGAACTTTAACAAATATATGTGATATTGACATGTTG
The DNA here is from genome assembly GCA_963678985.1 of Spisula subtruncata. NCBI lineage: Eukaryota > Metazoa > Mollusca > Bivalvia > Venerida > Mactridae > Spisula > Spisula subtruncata. The sequence goes on from OY787661.1 coordinate 27,990,528, forward strand.
GCTTGACATGTCACCTTTATTTGAGTAGTTATCGACTCTTGATAATGAATTTGATGGCAACAATGGAAACTGAACAAAAAAAAATTCAAACAATACCCGTATTATCAAAGTTGTTGGCCAATTCCACATGAAACCCAGGTATGGTCACTGTAATATGCCACTGTTGTTGTTGGTCTTATTCCTAGTAGTCCAGAAAGATAGAGATGATCCAAACAAGATCCTAATGAATGTGTTGGTGTATGTACATACTGTCGGAACCCCTTTGCTGACAGACTTTGGCATATTTGTGGTGTAGGGTTGGCAAGTGCATTTTGATTGAAATCACCAGTAATGACAATACATGTAGGTTGGCTTTCATCAATATATATCTGTTGTATTTGTGCTAACAGGTGAGTCTCTAGGTGTACATGTGTGTTGTCTGCTGATGGTGAGCTGTAGACTGCTATCACATATATTGTATCCTCCGATGTGGTTTTAAGCTCACATGTTAGTGTTTGTAATAAATGGTCAGAGTAAGAAGATATCTTCGTAAATGCAGTAAATGCAGTACACTTAGCAAGTATGGCAACTCCACCACCACGACCACCGTGTTCACTACGTTTATCCGATCGGTCGATGTAGTAAGTATCAGTGAAGCCATTAAAATCAGCATTGCTGTTGTTAAGCCATGTTTCTGTTAACACAATCACATCAGACTTCACTGCAATGGGGTCACTGATGAGGTCTTGTTTGTGACAAGGAAATGACCTGATGTTTAGAGTAGAAAGTAATAAAAAGTCTTCCAATATACTGAAGAAATTATAGTAGAGAGGCATCCTTCTGTTAGCTCTAAGTCGCTCCATTTCTTTCTGAACATCTTTGTTGATCTTTAACTTTGTAGTGTTGAGGTTGATAATGTGTAATGTAAAAATTGTCGGTCATTGGCATATTTACATTAAATGGGGAAAAAAAGAAAATAGTTGTTTACCTGATCATGGCTGGTCTGGTAGTGTTTCAGTGCTGCAACATAGTGACTGTGAGGAAGAGTTGTGGATGAGTAAGTGCCGAGATTTCAAGTTATTAAGCGCAAAACAGAAAAAACACCATTTTTCTTCGCATCAAGGGCTGTAACTCTGAAGCGGCTAGGCCAATTTGACTGGTTGTCGATCTTGATCTAGACCTTATAGCTGTACACTTTTTCATGAGGTTTGGTGAAGATCAGATGATAAATGCTTGAGTTATTGAGCGGAAACCAAAAAAAAACGCCATTTTCCTACGTGTCAAGGGCCGTAACTCTAAAGTGGCTACGTCAATTTGACTAATTATCAAACCTGACCTAGATCTCATAGCCTTTCACATTTTCATGAGGTTTGGTGAAGATCCAATGACAAATGCTTAAGTTATTGAGTGGAAACCAAAAAAAACGCCATTTTTCTATGTGTCAAGGGCCGTAACTCTAAAACGGCTAGGTCAATTTGACTGGTTATCGAACTTGACCTAGATCTCATAGCCTTACACATTTTCATGAGGTTTGGTGAAGATCCGATGACAAATGCTTGAGTTATTGAGCGGAAACCAAAAAAGACGCCATTTTTCTATGTGTCAAGGGCCGTAACTCTAAAGTGGCTACGTCAATTTGACTGGTTATCAAACCTGACCTAGATCTCGTAGCCTTTCACATTTTCATGAGGTTTGGTGAAGATCCAATGACAAATGCTTGAGTTATTGAGCGGAAACCAAAAAAAACGCCATTTTTCTATGTGTCAAGGGCCGTAACTCTGAAGCGGCTAGGTCAATTTGACTGTTTATCGAACTTGACCTAGATCTCATGGCCTTACACATTTTCATGAAGTTTGGTGAAGATCGGATAAACACTGCTTGAATTATTGAGCGGAAACGAATCCGGACGGACGGACGGACGGTGCGATTTTAATATGCCCCCGAACCATCGGTTCCGGGGGCATAAAAACAAGAGAAAATATAACAAAATATGCCCTTCCGAGGGCATGGTGAATGAACATATAACACTCCATTTTTACCTATTCCTCAATTATTTGGCAATCCAAGGGTCATAAAAGTGTTTCAGCAAGTTCTAAATATTTGGGGGCATTTGTGACCCCTACTTTCAGAATTTGGGGCATTTAGAAATTTAGGGGGTCATCCCTGGGTGCGAAAATCTGCATGATTTGTTACGGTCACACGCTAAATAAATTATGGTCATTTAATTTAGACCTTTGAGATATTAATATATCAAAACTGTTTTGCATGCCCCTGTGTTTTATAGAAAATATTAATAGTATTACGAGACATCAATTATGACAGGTCTGATGCCAAGAAAGAAACTATCTGAAATAATCACTTACTTGGATGGTGTAGATGTAATGAGTGTGCAGGTAAGCTGTAACTCCTCTTCCTTTCTGGAGGTATGATTCCCAGCACCTAAAATACAGGAATTATAAATTTTACAAAATTAACAAGGGCCTGTAGTTATTAATGTAAGCCCTGTTGTGATTTGATAAATCCTTTACAACTTCAAAGAATCTAGTAAATGCAGCCTCTAAGGCATGTACAAGGTTTTCATATTGTCTGAAGAAACAACCATATTATTTATATCCGATAAACCATATTGACAGATTTGGGAAGTACTATTACCCTCATATGTTCCATGTCATCAACAGGCTCTAATTCAAACATATCTTGTCGACAGTACATCCATGTATCAGGTGAGATGACAACCATTCCAGAAGAACAGAAATGTTCAGCAGTATTCACCGCAGTTATGGCAGGACCAAGTTCTACATAATGTCTGTATTCACTATTACCAAGAAATGTTACTGACATGACACCAGCAGCCAAACCTAAAATAGAAGATGTTTGTTTAGTCAGTTACAAATGTCAATTGAAGGTCCAAGTTGAGCTTCTCTTTTAATGGTATGGCTACTACATTTGAATTTAACAGTGCTGCAATTATAGCACTTATGATAATCACATAATTTTGATGACCAACCACAAGGTAAATTTTAAAGATTGTAGCCCAAACCATTTTTGAGTTTGGTCAACAGACAAACATTTTAATAGAAAACAATATGCCTCTCTTCTAAAATTATAACGTTGTAATGTTTTTGGGTATATATCATGTTAGGAGCTTAATGTAAGAAACAAAACTTGCCTATTTTTACAGTTAGATTGACACCAATGTCTGTATCCCACTCTGCACACTTGTCTTGCATGTCTAAACAACATTGTACAACTTTGAGAACTTCAGACTGCAACTCTTCAATCCGTCCAACTCTCCAAATTGCTAATATTGCATCACCTGGGACATATACAATATACAAATACAATATATAGCTGCTAGTAAATTATTCAACGTTATTGAATAAGAACTCATTTATATCACAGTGTTTTTGTTACTGTATCTTGATAATAATAGGAATTACAACCTGACAGGAAAACTGAAAAGCACAGAATATTTATAGTCAAGCCGATGTTCAGTGAATGCCACACATTACACAATTTAGCTACTTTTATAAAATAATTTAATAAATGTATGAACTGACATAAATACAATATCATAGGTTTTTTTTCTGAACCATCACAGGTTATCTGCTTGACCGTTAGTAATGGGAACAACCTATATAATAAACTGATAGCCCATTCAATGTACAGTGCCCATAAACAATATGGATACACTTTGACAGATGCAGAATTATAATTGGTTTAATTATTCCATATCTTTTGGTCAGACAGTAACAATGTTTGCAATTTCTGAAAAAAAAAACAGTTAATGAAGGAGTAAAAAATGTGTCAGATAGAAAGATGAACATTTTCTGATTTAAAAATAAACTATGGGGTTCAAGGGGCTGAATTTGCCATATCATATGATCATGTTGTCGTTCAAAGCTGGCAAAGAAACTTAATATTTTCCATCTACGGTACCAATCAATGTATTGTCTTTACACTAAATAAAAAAATACATTCCTGGTCTTCAAAAATATTGTTGCTTCTCTGTTCTGCAAGTAGTGTTATACAGGCAAGTAAATGGGGGAAAACTCTCTGCATTCATATTTTTGGTGGGCACTGTATTGTTTAAGCCATATGTGACCGACTGATAAAAGGACGGACAGGTGGCCAGACAAGCTGAATCCAGGTGTTTGGTGGGTGTAAAAAGCTCATGCCTAAATTTTACCTGCCTGATTGGCAAAAGTTCTAGAGTGGGGTGATTGGGAAACAACTTATTCTAAGACTATAAAATTTCAATCTTCAACACAAAGTTATACACAAACCTGCAAATTTTAGAATATCACCATCAGAATCAAGGATTCCCTCCACCAGAGCACTAAGGTAAGCATTCAATGTTGTTGTCAACTGATCAACACCAGGCTGTCCCATTGTACTGTATTTTTCACAAAGAGCTGTGAAACCTGGATGTTATACCACAAGATACATTAGAATGCAAACTTCTCATCAATACTTTGATACTTCAATTACATTTGTAATGCAAAGTTATTGACAAGACATTTTTTTCAACAAACAATTATTATCACACTTATATCTGCAAAATAAGCACTTGTCAGGTTGTCGGGGACAAGTAATTCTTGATTCAGACAAGTAATTTTTGCAGTTGGGCAAGTGACTATTCCAATAATCATGCACAGAGTATGTAGGGAAACTAATAATTTTTACTGATTGGGCAAGTAGTTCAAAATCCTATATTCATAGACAGTTATCATGTACAGTAGAAACAAGATGCAAGCTAAAACTTAAAGAGTACATATTTACGGTACCAGATATATCAGCAAACATGACAACTGCATGGTATGTGACAGACCAGGGCATAGGTCGGCTGTGATCAGCAAATATAACAATCCCAGGTGCATGAGGCTTCATCTTCTTCAATTTTGATGTCTCATCATCCTCTGCTGCAGACACTGAGCCTCCTGTATGTATGTCAAAATACATATTTATCAAACATATCTATCCAATTTAGACCTAATTTAGCTACCATAAAATCATTAATTTGCGTGGGGATTAAATTGTGTGGATTTCGTGGTTCACCTTCAACTACAAAATCAAATCCAATCGAACAATAATTTTGACCTTTGTATTTATTACCTGAAATGCAATTTCCACGAATTAACATCTCAACAAAATGGTCTTTTTTACCAGAGCCACAAAATTTTGTCTCATCAAAATTAAATGATTTAATTAACAGTATATTTCATTTTCATCTAAATACCATTATTATATTAACTGGAAATGTGTCTATAAGGCACAGATATCCCACTTGCCATGTTGGGGAGTTCCATATTTATAGTTTTATACTGTTCAATTAAATACACTGTATTGTTTCAATTGAAACATAGATACCAATTATGAATCATCGTCGGATACCCACGTTCGATTGCATTGAAGTTGTACGTAATGTGTACCGTGGGTATCCGACGATGATTATGAATGTGCATACTTTTCATCTGCAAATATAACAAAACTGTTAGTTGGATATAGGGCTGTAACGGTATATCACGGTACACGAAACACCGCGGACTGCAGTCCCACACGGTTCGAGGTACTAGATTTTTAAATTTCGGTACAGTTCGGTTTAAGCTTTTCTATGAGCAAAATAATATTTAGACACCGAAAACATCAGACAGCCGACTGAGGATGTATAATTACCATGTATCACTTGTTGTAATTGTATTAAGATATGCTTCACATTGTCGAAATTTATTTAGAATAGTTAAAAGGCGCATTATAATTGCTATTATAGAAGCAAAGGAATCAGTGTCACTTAAAAATTGAAGTAATTAAGCTGCTGTTAGAGAATATTGTATCATACCGAAATATACCGAACCGTTAGAAAAATTGACGGTACGTATCATATCGTGAGGTGAGCGTACCGTTACACCCCTAGTTGGATATTATATATATAATTCATATCTTTGAGGGGGACGGTAAAAATGTCAGCCCATGGAGAGTACTGTTACCCGCAGGCGAAGCAGGCTTCTTCCTTGGGTAACAGTACTTTCCTCAGATTGATATTTTTACTGTCATCCTCAAAGCTGTGTGTTATTTATTTTAAATTATTCCCAGCCCGTTTTTTATTATCTTTTCTGGAATACTGCATTATAGCTGGCAGGGAGATACGCTTGCTGTCTCGTTGTGGTAACCAACATTCACTCAGTGTTAATGCACCAGTCAGTTGCATCCATGCCTCCCCCAGACCCGGGAATGGGCAGTGGATAGCCAAGGAAACAACCTTGTTTTTAACTTTCTGCTTCCCGCACTGCTTGGGAAATGTTGGGAATTTTTCTACGAACCCGGGGACACTATTTAGTTGTCAGGGGTTGGGGACTTGACCATCAGCTGTCCCCGCAGGTGACAACCCAAAAGTAAAAATCGCTGGCCCTGTCCATCCACGGCTCCGCAAATGTCTGGTGTTGGGACTTTGAACTAATTAGGGGAGCATAGTCTAGGGCCAATGCATGTGTCTTGACATAGACAGGTATGTATACCCCAAGATCCATTACTAACTAATTATCTTCAGGCCTACCCTGTGGCTGTGGAAAATATCAAGGAACTTTAGCCTAAAGACAGGGGTGTAGACAGACTTGAAAGGATGTTAGTAATTGTTACATACTCTAGCCTGGAATTTGAGGCTATGGACGTTTTTTTTGTGTTCATGATTGTCAAAATTTGAGACTTATTTTTACTTTTCTAATGTCACACACAAGCGAACTTCCGACGGTCCGTATCGCTGGCTATGCCCCTGAAAATGTGCTGACAAAGTCACAAACCAGAGAAAATCAAAATAGTAAACACGTCATCTTTAGAAACTTACGCCTCTCCATCGGGATATTTGCAAAATATACAGTGTAAAGACCGTTTATTATGTCATATTTCACGATATAGCGCAAAGTCGCTTATTTTCATTTTGGAAGAATGTCGGAGTTTCGCCCAGACGATGATGGTGACGTCATTATAGCGCGCGCAGAGCCGGAAGTGAAAAGAAACAACAAAAATGGCTGAAGAGTTCGTGTTCGATCCAAGTAGGAGTTAGATACGTTATAAACGTTTATTTTCTGTACAAAAAGCTGAATTATTATTTATTCTAATATCAACATCCGTTCGTATGTTGTTCCATGTTTATTTAATACGCATTGTTTGCTGTTGTTCAGTTAAAGTTATTCGTACTCAAAAAGATTCGAAATTTAAGACTATCGTACCCTGATACATTCGTAATATTGGCATTTAACGGTGATAACTCTCAAATACTATTACTATGTGCATCTTTTTAATTAAACACTTTGTTGACATCCATTCCTCTTCACTATCCTTTCATGAACCAAAGACCTAAATTGTAATTTAGGTCTTTGCATGAACATAGTCAGCCTTCTCTGGAAGACATCCAGTCTCACCTCAGGCGCTGCTCTCTGTCCTCAGATCAACTTAAGTCGATCTGATAAAGGGTCAACTCGGCACTATTACAAACTCAGCCAGTACTTACTCGGCCCCCATACAAAATTTAATATGGCCATACTCGGCCCGATTTTAAAGTTTATTGATTGGCCCAATTTGGGTCATCGTGAAGACAGCAGTTAATAACAGGGTTGGGACAAGTATTGTCTGGCTGGTAAATTCCAGTATTAAATGTGGGCATTGCAAATACCCCCAAAATTGCAAAAGTGGCAAATACTGGCATTTATGAATAAAATAATGTTAAAAACATACAAAATAAAAAAAAATATCTACTTTATTTTGCTGAAAGTGACACTGGCTCCAAAATAACCGAAGAAGAATGTGTTGAAAGCGACTGTCACAGTCTTGACAGATCTGACTTAAGTTCCCCCTCCTATGGGCCAGGACCCCTTTGACCCAAAAGTAAAAAAGAGGTACTGTCTGTCACATAGTGACATGGTGAGCTTTTGGGATTTTTTTAATGAATACTTTTAATAACAAAGTACACAGTCACTCGTATTTTTGATTCTGTTTGATTCTATAATATAATAAATGTCCTATTGATTAATTGTAGTTGATTTCATCAATCATAAATTCATAATTGAATACTAACTAAACTTTCTACCTTGTTTTTTCAGACAAGAATTATGATGATGCTACAATGGCACAGTTACAAAAGATGGAGAAAGATGTATGCATATTTTGTTATTAATATTTAGAATTATTTACCTAAGTCCTTATTATTCTGTATCACAGTACATAAATTGTGAATGAGAACTAGGCGTTTGCAAAAGAAGTAATGTTATAACATGGAAGATGTATCTTTTTCTCCTCATTGTCATTGAGCAGTGGAAATCCTGTCCGCTGTCATTTAATCTTGAAGTTTTTGTTCTGTTGATTTTAAAGGCAATGGGTCAACCTAGCCATGGCCTTCAATATTTCTGACTATTAGGCTACAATAGGGCCATACATGTTATAAAACATCTCTTGTTTATGTTTCTCAACCTGTGAGTGTGTTTTTCATCATTCATGTAATTTCTACATGTGGCTGACAGTAACATTAGATTAATAAATCTATGTTTTGCATTTTGTATTCAGATTGTTGAGAACCAAAAGTTGATAAGTGACAGAATAAGCTTTGATGGTTTAAGTGAAGACTATGCTAAAGAGGATGAGATTTACAGAACTAAAATACAAGAGGTTGGTACTAGTTAGTAGTATGCTTATAACTAATGATAAATTAATTATTCTACTTTCATATGCTTGAATTTGCTAACTATGTCATTTAAGGCCCCAAACAAATGTTTGGCGGGGGAGGGATATATAGAGTATATTTATACAGGCAGAATAATTTATCCTCATTAAGTTGTGCACATCATCATAATTTGGACTTCTGATGTTTCCTAAAATGTACATCAAAACATGTAATAATAGCTACAAATGAAAATGTCACCATTTTCTGCGACCTTGACTTTTTGGACTCACGATTTTCATACTTGACTTTCGTACCCTGCTTATAAATCGATGCACAAATGATGAAAACTTGATTAAGACATAAGTAACTGAAGTTTCTCATGTTACACTTCCCGTGCCTTATATTCTTGTGACAGGTAGTAGCTTGAGGTGTTAATTACTTTCTGTGATATTTCATTTGACCAAAAAGTAATTCAACTTGTATTATTATCTATTTACAGGATTTGAAAAATCGTTACCAATGTGTGCGGAAAACTAGAGGTGATGGCAATTGCTTCTTTAGAGCATTTGGATTTGCATACCTAGAGCATCTTCTAAATAATAAGCCCCATGTTCAAAGGTAAATAATCACAAGTCAAGCTTTGATCTAGGGCTTTCATTTCACTCTTGATACTAGATATTTTATTCATCCTTCAATTTAGGAGAGCATACAGATAAAGGATCAAATTTGCAATGCTAAATTATTGTAAACAAATTGTCTTGCAATATTTATTGAATACAAATCTTCATGCAATGTTTTGTTGACCATGGAATTACTTCTGGAGTCTACATTTTCTTGAGAAGTAATTGAAAACCAACTGTATACACAGACAAGTTTTAGTGCAGTCAGTTTTAATGTGCTCGGTTGTCAACTTATCACTTAAACCTTCTGGAATTATTCCCTGGACTGGTAGATTATGGTGTTCTGTGATGTTGGCTACTGTTGTGTCCTCCACTAGTGAAGAGGTTTCCAGTTACTTGTTAAAGCATAAGTTAGTTTTGGTTGATAACTAATTCTAGGATAAATGCTAAGATGACTGTATCACCTGTACATGTGACTGGGTGAGCTTTTGTGATCACTCTTTGATATCGTTTATCAAATGTCCTTCGACAATTTGCTCTAATAGAGTGAGGCAATCTAGAGATGCGAGTATACTCGAATAGACTAAGGCAATCTAGAGATGCGAGTTCACTCTAATAGAGTAAGGAAATCTAGAGATGCGAGTTTACTCTAATAGAGTAAGGCAATCTAGAGATGCAAGTTTACTCTAATAGAGTAAGGCAATCTAGAGATGCGAGTTTACTCTAATAGACTAAGGCAGTCTAGAGATGCAAGTTTACTCTAATAGAGTAAGGCAATCTAGAGATGCGAGTTTACTCTAATAGAGTAAGGCAATCTACAGGGTGTTAAAAAAGTTTGTAGACATTTTTATTTTATCTGTCATTTTATTTTCAAATAACATTTTCACATTTTGCTGACACATTAGTAACTACAATGACCTCCTTTGTTTATTTTAATCTTATTCAAGTCGATCTGACATGTGATGTTTGAGATATGCTAGGGTTTAATAGACCCTCGTGACAACGCAAAATGTGGAAGACGTCAAAATGACGTCACAGTTTTAGGTACTTGATCTGTGCAAATGTGAGAGTCCATTATACTCATGAAGTTTTCAATTTTATTTCGGTCGAGTTAGTTGCCTGGTCTTTCTTCTTTGGGTATAAGGTGGTATACAGTATCACATATGTATTACCGGGTACTGGTAGGCGTACGCAACAGTCAACATTCTGCACAAAATCAGTCCAATTTTGGTACCGGAGGAGACGCATGTTTTTAATATCACCATGGTAACCTCTTCTGGCCAGGGAAGTTTTAGGGGTATTTCGAAAGTATTAGTCCTCACTATAGTCAGATGTAACGATTTTACCAACATAAATGATATTGAAGTTTTTGAGGTCACATATGACAATTGCTCACTAAAACCAGCTTTTGAACTCTTGTTGGCGTCGATCAATTATTGAACGTTATCTTTTGAAGATTCCAATGCTAAATAATTTTGTTTGTTAAGCTCATGGAACAAATATTTAATACACTTACCTAAGAAGACAATTTTCGTCCAGTCATTTTTAAAGAGGTTCTTATATCTTCGAGCAAAACCAAGTTTTTCATTATACTATCTCACAATCAGATATGGGTGGGTGGGGTATTTGTGAAACTACCATTTCTGTGTCTTTGTGAAGGTAAATCCATTAAATAACATGACTTAATTCGTTTCCAGCATTTGTCGGTGCTTTTACAACATTTCTGATATATTTACATCGCTTATATTTAATATAGTTAGTTATCGTATACCCCCTTGCTCAGATCCCATTAGGACGTCCAGAGTGCGTACCTCCTGAAGCGCTTTCCTCTTTCCTATATTTAGCCTTTCCCTTATCAATCAAACCACATGAACCACCGAGAATGATGGATATTTCTTTTATTAAATAACCGCAACGCAGTATAAAATAACATCAAGCCCTTGTGGAGAAATTCATCATTTTTTAACACCACCACCTTCGAATAAAACTGCGCGTTAAATTGCTGTTTACAAAATTACCAAGGATGACTTCATGATGTCACGTGCAATATGCTTGCAGACAATATCATTTAATTTACACAGCATGAAGAAAATGTATAGGTCTACATTCCTACCAAATTTTAAAACTGTTTGTTGAATGGTTTTGGATTTATTGAGCAAAATCAAGTGTCTACGAACTTTTTTAACACCCTGTAAAGATGCGAGTATACTCTAATAGAGTGAGGCAACCTAGAGATGCGAGTATACTCTAATAGAGTGGGCAATCACTTAAGATGGTGATGATGACAATTGTGGCCTAATCTTTATGAGACTCTGGTGCTTACATGTTCAACAGTTACACACTGTCAGATTGATTATTGATCATAAGTATATTTACTCTATTATAATTGCAGACCATTGTGTCTATAAACCTTATTTATTATAACTGAAGACCATTAAGTCTGTTAGAGTTTGTAATTAATATAATGATGAATTGTAGATTCCAGGATGTGGCCAGACAAAGTAAAAGTGAGCTGGTCTCACTGGGATTCCCAGAATTCACAATAGAAGACTTTCATGAAACAGTAAGTGAACTTTAATGAAATCAGACTTATTGTAAGTTTCAAAACATGTGCCAGACATTCAAACCGTGATGGGTAAGAGACCAAATATGAACCCATTCCTAGACAGTGATAAAATACCAGAATATGTTCAGTCCACCTGATACCAGTATTGAACATTCTTCAGTCTAAATCAGCTTTATTTTGTCAGTTCTCTCTGTCATGCTAACACAACATTCAAAACTATTTAGATAAAATGAGACCAATGTTTGCTTAATGTGTCCAGTAACATCAATCCAATTTTAGCTCACCTGTCACATAGTGACAAGGTGAGCTTTTGTGATCACTCTTCGTCCGTCGTCAGTCAGTCCGTCGTCCGTCTACAATTGGCTTGTGTACTTTCTAGAGGCAACAGTTTTGAACCAACAATCATGAAACTTGGTCAGAATGTTGTTCTCCATGAGATTTAGGCCAAGTTTGAAACTAGGTCATATGGGGTCAAAAACTAGGTCACTAGGTCAAATCTTAGAAAAACCTTGTGTACACTCTAGATGTCACCAATTTGATCCAATCTTCATGAAACTCGATCAGAATGTTGTTCTCCATGAAATCTAGGCCAAGTTTGAAACTGGGTCAAGTGGGGTCAAAAACTAGGTCACTGGGTCAAATCTTAGAAAAACCTTGTGTACACTCCAGAAGATACGGTTTTGATCCAATCTTAATGAAATATGGTCAGAATGTTGTTTTTCATGAAATCTAGGTCAAGTTTGAAACTTGGTCATGTGGGGTAAAAACTAGGTCACTAGGTCAAGTCTCAGAAAAACCTTGTGTCCACTCTAGATATCACCAATTTGATCCAATTTTCATGAAACCTGGTCAGAATGTTGTTCTCCATGAAATTAAGGCCAAGTTTGAAACTGGGTCATGTGGGGTCAAAAACTAGGTTACTATGTCAAATTTGAAAAACATTGTGTTCACTCTAGATGTGACCAATTTGAGCCAATCTTCATAAACCTGGTCTGAATGTTGTTCTCCAACAAATCTAGACCAAGTTAGAAAATGCGTCATATGGGGTCAAAAACTAGGTCACAAGGTCAAATCTTAGAAAAACCTTGTGTACACTGTCACCGTTTTGATCAAATATTCATGAAACTTGGTCAGAATGTTGTTCTGCATGAAAAATAGGCCAAGTTTGAAACTGGGTCATGTGGGGTCAAAAACTATGTATAGATATTACATGTATCACTACATTTTGAGAGCTGCAGAGTGGCTGTGTAATTGGGTTATTACCCAAATAGTTTTGTTAAAAAGCAATTTTGAAATGAAGGAGTAGCAAATTGAAAATACAAAATATGATATTATAGTAAAATACATATATAAAATGTTCATTTACCAAATAATTGTGATGAATACCCTCCAAATTTTCAGCACTCTAACAAAATTCGTACTCAGGGTAAAGTACCGAATAGGAACTTATAAAAAGCTAGAGTGTTGTTCTGACAGCTGCAGTGCATATATTATTTTACAGACACAAGTTTGAAGTAATTGTGTACATGTTTTCAGTTTATGGATGTGATAGGAAAGGTAGACAATCAATGTACATTAGATGAACTGTTGGAGATGTTCAATGACCAAGGACTTTCAGATTATATTGTTGTATACTTGAGGTAAGAATGATTCTACTTTATGTATACTTGTTCATTGTTTTGAAAGCATACTGCACATGTTGCCAACTAACAATGTTCAAGTGAGTAAGGACAACGTAAGTGAAAAGCAAGTGTAAGTAAATGACAGTGGCATGAAGATTGCACTTCACAAGCATGTTGTTAGCATGTACAACTCACTTAAGACACAAGCAATGTATGATGCATGCAGCCATTCACCACCATGTGCAACCATATGTTGACATACTCAACCATGTTTTCGGAAATACGTATCAGCCATTGCCTTTCAAAAAAATACTTAATTAAAGCAATGCAGGGATCCTACAAATCCTGAATAATCATGAAATCTGGTTTGATGCACTAAATTTTAAGAAAGAGGAACTTTTCTGCCGAAAATAAAAGTTATTTCATAAAAAATACCAATTATTGACATTAAGATCATTTGAAGTTTTATATGCTTAATTTTAACAATAGATGTAGGGGTGTGTGCTAATAGCACTCAGAACAGACATGCCTCATATTTTTAGGATTGGTCATTATACCTCAGTACAACCCGAATGGATATCATCAGTAGAACATGTTTCACCATTAGTCTGGAATGAATGAATATAAACTTATTAAAAGTAACCTCTTTTTTTCAGATTAATTGTGTCAGGATTTCTACAGAAAGAGTCAGATTTCTACAGCAGTTTTATTGAAGGTGAAAGAACAATGAAAGAATTCTGTAATCAAGTAAGTTGACTTGGTATCTTAACCTAGGAAATTATTTCTTATACCGGTACCGTATGCTTGTGTTTATAAAACAAAATTTCTTTCTACAAAAATGGTTCAAATATTACTCTGAGTATACTTAATAGATTAATCGTGTAATTCCACTCGAATACTACAATGCAATGTTTAAATGTACAGTTCTATCACTAACAACTGTAGCACAGACAATATTTAATGCAAATATTTAACAGTCTGACAAAATGAGGCTCTCTGTTCCCTTGACTCCCTAACATAATGCTTTGTATCATATCAATTGTATTTGAAACATTTATACTAGTCGAGCACAATACTTCTGGATTCCTTCTGGATGCATTCCCAAACTTTATTTACCTGTCTGCATCAATCCAGCTCTTGACAAGAATTCTTAAAAGCATGTTGCTCTGTACAGTCGCACAAAGTTTACATTTTTGTGTCTAAAATTTCTTCCATTGTTATAAAAATGGCTTGTCAAGTTCCAAATACTGATCTGATGATGTGCATGTTCACAGTTGTTTTGTTATGACATGGACCTGATGTCTTCACAGCGTGTTGCCACCATTTTTAGCTCAACTGTTGCAAAGTTATATTAAAAGTCCTTTTTTACTGTAGCTCGTAGTTATGAATATTTATGTTGAAATTGAACTATTTCCAGGAAGTTGAACCAATGGGGAGAGAATCAGACCATATTCACATTATAGCTCTAACGTCGAGTCTAGGTGTACCTGTACGTGTAGAATATCTCGATAGAGCCGGTACAACAAAATGTAATCATCACGACTTTCCTGAAGATTCCACACCTGTTATAACATTACTGTATCGACCTGGACATTATGATATCCTGTATTCATGATAAGTGGTTATGCCATGTGTATGTTGGACAAGTGCTACTGATATGAATATTCCTAGATGGTTGAACATGCTGACCTCCTAGATTTCAGACAGCTACCTTAAATGTTCAACATTTTCTTTAAAACTAATTTTGTTTAAAAACTAGAAAAAGAAAACAGACTGTTAATATTTAATAAAAAAATCATTTTACCATAAAATATCCCTGTTCTGCACTTTACAAAGAGTGTGTGATAATCTAGGAGTTAAATGTTAGTTGTTTTATGATAATATGATAAATAAGTTTGACTTGTTTCAAATTTTCGGGCTCTTGCCCTTCTTACAAACAATATTTATGTATATTAGTGGCTTTAGTTTGTGCATGTAAAACATTATAAAGGAGAGCTTGCTAGACTGGTGTACTGTGACTTATTCTAATGTTGTGTACTTGTATAATGGATCGGCTGTAATTGTTTGTATGTTGTGATTGTGTGTTGTTACTAGTCTAAATACACCAAGCATGAAGTGTGTAAATACATGTAACAGACCCATTCAAAAATAAAAAACTTATTAAAGAAACACTGTATTTTGTTTACATAAAATAAGAGGTGTGTCCAAACAGTTTGTAAACATTCAAATTTATAGGATATCCCATGTCATAATGTGAGCAGTAAATTTATTGCATTCAATTTTGAGTTCATGCTTATTAATAGGAGTTTTTTTATTTAAAAGAAATAAACAACAAAACACACAAAGTACTTGGACATCCCTGGTATATAATATATATCATTATGTTTATCAGCAATGTAAAACATAACTTCATTGCCAAAGTCACACAGACCTCATATTCCATGTCCTACTTATCAACAAAACTATCTTGGATGCAACAGGTTGTATGGTCACTATGGTGTGTTGTGTGTCAAATACTGTAAAATAATTAAAATTTTATAGGACAAAAATTCATGGTTTTGGTAAAACAAACCATTTTGATGGGACGTTAATTCATGGATTTAGCATTTCAGGTTATAAACACAAGAGTCAAAATTATTGTTCAATGTGATTTAATTTCGTAGTTGAATTTGAACCACGAAATTTAATCCCCACATAAATTAATGATTTTACTGTATCTATGAAAGTGCTGTTTTGTCATATTCTATAGCATGGTCATCATGTAATAAAATAAACATTGAACAAAGTAAGAGAAGAATGAATAAATTTATTTATATACTAAACTGTAAAACAATAACAAGTTAATAACAGGTAAGAAATAGTTACAATGCCAGCACTTTAACAAATAAACTCGCGTTAGATCGTGAAACCCCGTCAACAACGTTCACCAACCGCTGGATCGCCATAGACCAGGACAATGTACCAAGCACTATTAAGTCGATACCACTAGGCTATCAAGGCAATAAAACACTTAAACTTGACATTCAAGTTGTAACATAGAGTATTTACAAAAGACAAACAAAAACGCAAGTTCCAAATAAATACAACATGCCTAAAATGACACATGAAATGCTGTAAAGTTTCAGTTATAACAGCACACCAGTTATAAGAACTCTATGTACAATGTTGTCATGTTCAACTTCAATACAGAAATCACATTACATAAAATACATGTATGTAAGAATAATCATGCTAAAGACATATCGCTGGCTTAGAATGAGAAGGTCATAACTACAAAATTGATATTTTGAGAAAACGTAGGAAAAAATGTCTGAAATTTACTCTTTACTTATGGTAAACCTTTACAACTTCATTTTGGTCAATATGACATGTTCCGATTTTCATGAAAATAGGCTCATAAGAAGCTCCTTTCCATGCGTATTTTAAATATGTATCAATCTTAAAAGGTTGTAAGTAGTAGTAACAATCTTCTCATTCTAAGCCACCGATATATCAAACACTCTCTTATGTATTAAAGAATCTGGGTTGAAATAATCTTGTCCACATTTTAGAAACTTTGGTCTATTAAAATAGTAAATAGGATAGCTTGATAGACATTGAACTGATTGTAAAATAGAGACATGGAGGCAGTACGTCTATGGTCTATGTTCCCTATGTAAAACCAGTCAGTCAGTCGGTAACAATATGAAAATGTGTATGCTCTAAGCTACAGCAAATTGGCTTATCATTACCTGCAAAAATGATGTCATAATGCCTATGCATGTCAATTTGTCAAATGCATTACATGCATTGAAATTAAGCATCATACTAAAGAATCTTCTGGATAACATCAGAAATGAGGTGTCCATAGTGATTGCTATTATAAATAAGAAAACTAAATGATTTAGTATTTGAACGTCGTCGTGTTAAGTCCTTATCCAAAATAGTGATTTACTATAACAATGTATTGATTAGTGTGTTGACTTGTATTACCATTATATGTACAAACAACAATTTCTCTGGATTATACATGCAATTATGTAAATAGAATCTATCACAATATACAATAGCTCGTGAAATGGTAGAACTCGTATATATGTAGATTATGATGTATGAAAACTGAACAAAGAATGGTGGATGACTTATTATGAAATACCCTAATCTGATGAATTTTGGAATGTACAATATACTATACTCAACAAAAATAAAATTACCAATATGCAGGCTTATGTTTCAATTCACACCACATTTTCAACTTTACAATATCTAAAAGGATTGTCACATACTGTGTTAATCACACAATGTTTTGTTATATTGATAATGTGATATTGAAGAGAACCTGTTTTACAGATACCATAGAACATTCATATAAACTCGACACAAACTAAATATCATACATTGCACATGTTAGCTTGATTGATTCACATTTCTATCCATAAGCCACCCATAAAATAGTCTATCTATCATACCCTATGTTTAGAAAGACAACTCCCCAATCTACTCTTTTTTCATGAAATTATTTCCCTTAGCACTGTTTAGCACCCTCAAACATAGGATAATCAAACCTAGAATAAAATCTAGCTAAAATTGAAAATGCTTTTGATAAAATATTATATCTAGTCGGGTAACAAGACTACCCACAAACATACATTATATCAACAAGACCATGAATTTTTGAGTAGTCTGCACCATGCCCACGTGATGTAATCTTCCATTGACATCATCCAACATATCATTGTGATAACAATATAGAGTTTAAATGATTAAAGTTATACATGTTGAGTCTCTGTACATAATTCATGTGTGGAACAAATTCCACCAATGTGTAACCACATGGAGACACGAAATACATGCATCTCAAAATGAACAATCCACATAATGTATGGCCAGTTTATGCCCTGCTTTGTACAGACTTCATGGATGAAAATGTCAAATGACACAGCTGTTATTGAGAAACAGTAAGTAGTGTCTTATTAACGCTGTTTTGTTTCGCAACCTACAAAACATCACTATATTTGTTCACCAGCCATACTGCTAGTTTTTCTTAGGGCTTGATGCTGAATTAAACCCACTAAAAACCTCAACCTAATGTTGTTTTATGATCATAAACAGACACCATATCAATGAAATCAATATTACATGACATATTGTATATTATATGACAGGATTGTCATGCTTTTAACCAGAGTGTCATATACTTTTGCGTTTTGAAATAATCTCATAGGTCAACATTTTTTATGGCTTTGACGTTTCAAGTTTTCCGTTAGAGGACGCGAAGGATGTCGTGCTTGCTGAGAGTGGCATGTTCCCAGGGGCAAGTTGAGCTTTGCTCTCTGATGGTGGCATGCCCTTACTCCGCTTTTTGCTGCACCATGTGCGAATGTTTCTGAACAAAACAACCAAGTTGCCAGCGTCCCCTTGTGGACCTACCAAACCCATTAATGTCACAAACATCCCCATTGCAAAGAAAAGTGAAAATCCTACTGTTGAAAACATAAATAATCCAAACTGTAGGAAGAATGATAACTTTGCAATGAACATAAACATAGATGCCCCTAGCGTAGTACAGGCACCAAAAAACACAGATACAGCCATCTCTTCTAACATATCACGTAATCTGGCTGCTCTATCTCTATGTAATGACAGTGTGTATCCCTCTGCTAGATGTACCACATAGTCCACTGTCAATCCCACCACCATACACATGTTCAATGATTCGAGTACCTGAAATAGATGAGGATAAATAACGATGTAACATAATGTATCTACTCAATTATAACCCTTTGTGTCGCAGCGAAGCTCTTTTATTTATGTATTAACTACATGTGCATACTAAACTGCCCTACAAAAGTTCATTCACTCACTTCAAATGAAACGATTTACTTCAATTGACTAACATCTGCATACACATTACCAATTTTATTTCAGTTAAATAATTGCATTGTAACAACAAAATAAGAAAATGATAAATTGATGCAGCAATTTCTAATTGTTTTGAATGAAAGTCGTGAGGAAAGCATTATCCATTAATCCATGATACATTTTAGCACTGTCAACCATATGTGTAAGAAACAAGTAATCTCTGTGTCTATCCCCCACATAATTACATCCCTGTCACAACTAACCTAAACACTGACATAACCATTTATTTGCATCTTTCAAAACGTTCATTCTTCAAAGTTGCACGGACATGTGTTTCCTTGACCCGACGCCTTCCAGAATTTTGACACAAGCTTAAGCATACACTCAATGTGACAGTTTTTCAACCCCGCAATCTCTAAGGAATATAAGCTTGTCGACGTTTGTTACCGATCTAAACCACTAAGGTTGGCCACTGTCATTAGATCTCATGTTTTCATTCCCTACCATCCTGTCCTTACTAACAGAACCAGTGCCCCTGAATAGTATGTAACCCAGAAACACCACACCCCCTTCACGGAATCTTACTATGTGCAATGAATATGTTATCATGCATTTGAAACAGATAATACATACGCCAAGTTTCCATCCACCAAGAGGGATAACTCCAACAACACATACTGTACTACAACACATGGAGAATGTTGCTAGGCAACCTGTGATCACATTCCGGGTGGCAATGATGAGAATTGGTAAAGCTAAACTAACACCAATTATTATCCCGTATATGGCATTCGTCGCCAGCATCTGAAAGTTATTTCACGAATAATTATAACAGAACACAGAAAAAGAAAGTTAAGTTTTATAAGGGAAAAGCCTTATATAATAATTGAACATAAGAAGATAAACCGAAAACATAATGGTATACTAGTATTTATAACAACAACTAGACTAGACTAGATAATATATTTTATCAATCAAATAGCATAACATTTTTCTATTTTCGCAAAATTTTATTTTGGGCTTGATTATCTATGATTTTATGGGAAAAGAGTAGATTGAAGAGTTGTCTTTCTAAACATACGGTATGTTAGACAGACTAAACAACATCATTCATCAAGGTGTCGTTATACATTACTCCTCCGTGTTGCTATTTGCATTACTAGTATATCTTGACGTTGTAACCTTAAATAATTGAAAAACAAATACGGTAACTGCAGCCAAGAACACCACAAGGTCTTATTTATGAGTTTCACAAAAATGAGATTTTGGCACGAGCTTTTGTGGCGTTGCAGAGCTTCTATATCCAGGACCTTCAAATACAAAGAAAACATGCAAAATGCATGCGATTTGTGCATGGGTTACATCTTATAGAAACTCAATCACTAGTCACAGATGAAATGGAAATTCAGCGTGATAATACGTACCTCCGATACTATGAGCCAGTGCCATATATAGGCGGTTGTTTGAAATGCATTATTCATACCAGTAGGCATCGTCTTCATCTGTAAACAAATAGGTACTCATTGATATTTGATCATTACAAAGTAATTTTATTGATAACATACACTATTGTTCTCACAAACTACAATCACTACGACCAGGAACAATCAGGAACGTGATATCGGTGGTGATGAATCGGTTTAACCATCCAGATAAAATAAAATATGTCAAACAAATAATAAAATGTAATATCCAGTAAAACCCCACTGCTGCCGAGTCGTACATAGCTTTCATTTGTCAGCTTCATGCTGAAATACGGCAGGCATATGAGTATCTCAACCCGGATTCGAACCAAGATCGCCAGATTCGCGAGAAGCGCGCTAACCACTGAGTTGAGGAGGCACAACTCCGTTGTGGACCTTGAACGTTTGACACCTATCCTTTTACTCTCAACGTGTGATACTTTTCTGACCTTGAAACTCATGTTGGATCATCAGTTGGACAAATACTGTGAATACGTGAACTACACCTTTAAGTCCATTACAATTAAATCGTATCGTTGACAAACCATGCTTAGGCTTTCAACTTAATCTCAATAAAACTTTTTTAAGATTATCTCACAGTTCAGTTCCCCGCTTCATAACTCCTGCGGTTATCTACAATACTTGTACATAGCCAGTGTCTCTTTGTACAACTAAGCCTGTTCGGGCCATATCATTAGTCGAACAGTTATAAACACCCTGTACCGGCACATAACGTGATTAATTTAACCCTCCCTCTGTGCAAAATGGTGTCTATATTCAGGTTGTATATAATGACCAACGCTAAACAGTACGGAGGTTTGGAAGAAGATAATCACCGGGTTTTGTTCGCTCAGTGCATGGGACTGTAAATAATTGCAACATTTACATAATATCAAACTTTGGAGGAGAATGACCCGTGGAGGCTTGAAACATGTAGGACTTGGAACGAATCAGAAACTAATGCAAACGACAACAAGGAAAGCTGTATGTGCGGTAGCTCAGCCATATGAATGCCTACTCGTTAACAGTAGTAGAACCATTTTCCGTTTCATTTTCATGTGTCTGCTCTTTGGTAGTTTCAACGGTACTATTAATGTGACTTGCTTTTTAGTGTCCCACGTAAGAGTTTCACTGGTTTACTCATAATACACATTGCATCACACATAGTACATGTATGTGTACTTTCAAAGCTAATCGAGAACGGGTGTCAATAAACTGTCGTCCGGCGCGTAAGCTATGTTTATAAAGGCTTGGATGTGTATGAGCTATATACATGAGTTAACGGTATTAGCCGCTATTCTTTTCCCTAATTAGTATCACTTATTGAATCGACTATATGCCATATTGTATTGCTTTTACTACACTTGACATCAATGATTATCAATATCTTTGTATTAGTCTAATTATACGCTTTAAGTATGTCTTATTAACATATACTCTTTATCTACTGTTCTAACTCAGAAAGTTGCGTATTGACTTTAACACATCGCTATTACTCGTTGTTTAATCCCATAATGTATTATACATGTATTCATATTTAATTGTGTACTTACTTGTCCGTTTACAAACTCTTCCCATCTATTCATTATAGGGATTCCCTCAGCATAACCTAGATTTTGTACCGTAATTGTCGTATTCACTTGAATAGCCACATACTTTATATTGTTGCCATACTTTTTTGCTGAAATCCAAATACGTATCAACTGAGTATTTAGATACTTTAATACCCAGGTACCGACCATGAAATATTTTATTTCATTGCATGTGTTGGTAAAATGTAAAAGGTAAGAAAAAGCGGTACGTTGTCAAGTATATAATTTGTTACCGCATAAAGTGAAATGGAAGAAGGACAAAATGATGACACATGTAACTTTAGAACATGCATTTCATGTGCATCTGTTTAACATAATAACAAGGGGATCACTGTGTGCGTGTCGGGTCTACTTGTATACACAGTCAGCAAGACAAGGTTGACTTGAAATGGACATTCATTGCAAAACGTTAACATTTTTACAGTTGTATTAGTATTATTGGCATGTGAAATGCCTTTGACCATATTTTGACTTTAACAAAATTCATATAATTGAACGTAGTACGTGGTCTAACATGTTCATATAAATGTGGGAGAAACAAACACCAAAGAGAGGTCCAGGTTAACACGGTCACACTGTAGCATCGTATTCCAGCAATAGCTTCGTAAGGTTCTGTTCATTTTGTATACCATATGTTTATAACCACTTAATAGATGGCATCACTTATACATGATCCATAATAAAGCTCCCCAGAGGCTTCCTTTATAAAATTTTCAGAACTCATATTATGTTAGTTTATAAACACTGACAACGAGTGACAGATCTTCTCGATATTGAATATTGGATTTGTCAGGTAGAGTAATTGGATAAAATATAATATTTCTCTCTCGAGGACAATGTGGTTCTATTATCAAAAGCGACTAGGTCATTTTTGAAAACAATTTACTTTCTCTGGTCTCGAGAATAACTACGTGGCATGTACATGCTCTAACACAAAACAAAAATAGCCCGGCTGAAATGTACATACATAAAATGATACATAAATTGTTGAGACATGAATAAAATACTCACTAGAATCTGAGAGTAGGGGTTTGGAGTAGGTACCTTCTTCTTCACCGATAAGGGAATCAAACATGTAAAAGTCATTGGTCAGATTGAATGTGTTTCTATTTGACAGCCAATAAGAAATAGGAATCTGAAGTAAATTTTAATATACACAGTCATACATTTCAGCTTATTAACACAAGTAGTCTGGTATCGTAACTCCGGTATATTAGTATGAATGAATACACCGATACAGTTTGACAGTAATAAAATACTCAGTATTTTACCATGGTTTTAACGGTGTGTCTATCCTAAATATAAAATATCGGACCGTAGTATGTAATGAAACATGTAACGAGACAATTACTCTATAGAAAAAATCCTTGACAAATGTATCCTTGACAAATGTATCCTTGACAAATGTATCCTTGACAAATGTATCCTTGACAAATGTATCCTTGACAAATGTATCCTTGACAAATGTACGTTAAGTTCTATATCATTAGAGCTGATTTTCATACAACAGTACAAATACATGGTAAATGTAAATATCGATTACAATGCCGTGAAGTTAATGTTCAGTATGTCTGGATTTTATAATGTTTTATTACATCATTGCTATCGTGTTACACAATGCTTAACATAGATCTACTATAAAAATATATATTTTAGGTCATATTTAAAGTTCTTATTACGGGTCTGACGTCCACTTGGCAATCCTTGTTAGATTTCTAGAACATTTTTTGTATTTCAGGTGACTACACTTATTACAATGTATCGCAACAATGTGACAATGTGTCCAGTTAGTTAATGTTAATGCGGCCAATAGGGGACCATACAAAGGAGCTGATAGGTATACTAGTGAGTGGTGGGTGAACTACTATTCCAACTAAGCATTATGACGACCGTGGTCTGGAATGGAAGTTTTGGTCACTCGTTCTTGGGGTAGCACCTCTTGGAGTGACGTTCTAGAGTAATGGTAAGCCGGACTGCAATATTCAACACAATCTTACCTGTAGGTAATCATCATAGGCCGAGGTAAAACCTGTAGAATTATAATCTGATGTTCTAGCATCCATGAACGATATCGCCTTGCTGTAATCGTATGTCAGGTTCCAGTCAGTCCCGGTGATGTTTGTTTCATCCTGTAGGTAACATATAGTACATTTGTATTCATTCTGAGTTGCCTTGGTGTTAATTTATGCATTTTGAATAATAAGGAAAATATTGGAAGATGCACTATAAATGCCCATTAATTCGATTTTAAATATGCTCCAATATACATGTACGGCACGTATTCAAGAAGTCCGGTTGTCCAGGACAAGTAATTATTAATTCGGACTAGTAACTTATGCAGGAAAGACGTATAAAATATTGTATATCTATTCCCTTTTGTTCGGTTGGACAACTAGTTTCAATTCCTGAATTGACGTTATGGACAACTTGACCAACATACAAAAATGTAGGTGTATTCAGTGTTTTTATCTTTTTTAGAATGGTCTCATTTTCAAGCCCGAGAGAGTATTAACTGAAGCTACATATACAGGTGGTATAAACCCCGCCAGACAGCCCCACAATCAATCTGAGCAGCGTATACGCACAAGCAGTATTATTGAGACAAGCATACAAAACTTTAACTAAAGTGCTATCAGACCGACATAAAGACAGACCATCATGGTGACTCCAGTATACACCCTTCACTAACCACAAAACACTGACAATTCCAACGTGACAATTCTGTATTAAATAATCAGACATAACTAAATGGGTAAAGTTATTAACACAATAAACCAACTTTGACAATTTTCCAATATAATCAGGTTGCACTAAAAAGTTGACGAACTAAGTACAACTCAATGCATTGTTGCGTGTAACTTTATTACACTGGATTTATAAATGCATTATCTATGTAGATATGCGTGACAGAAACGAAAGAAACCACTTTAAACGGTTTCGTACAACGTGAAATGGCTGCGAACGTGGTCTCTGATTTTGATTGTCTTAGACAATTAGCTAGGTTAGTATATATATGTGTTCAGAAAAGTTCTAAAGTTGTTTACCGTGTATAAATAATAAAAGCATCAATATTAATTGACTGGTATAAAAAGGTATGGTTTGACCGCATACAGGGAAGAAATGGTTACCTGTAAAAAGGTATCTAAGTGAGTAATGTAGCAGTTGATTTGATACTGTCCAGTGGTAATGTCCTTGCGTACACGATATTCAGCCGCCTGTGCAGGGGTCCAATTCATCATCTCGTCACACATTGACTGAAATACAAAGGTAAACCCCATATAACCCTTTATTACCAGAGACACGTACTTAAGATAATAATATGAACTAAGGCACCGCCTAAACGGGGATTAAATAGATGCGTTGGGTAATTGCTAAGCTATATTATAGATATATGGTATAGAATTTTTTTAGATAAAATACTTAAATAATGTTTCACAAGTTATATTTATACCAGTGTGCTTATTTATGGGATATACAGGCATCTATGCCAAATATAGTAAATATTTAACAATTTTATTTGATTTTTGCCATACGCTAAAACGTGATGCAGTCCCTTTAAGACTGCATTCGCAGTATATTCATATCATATTTGATACATGTTAACCGCATACATGTTACACATTTGTCAGAGAGAAAATTTTCTGTAAGGGTACCCAGACTTTTCAATTAGCCGTCCAATGAATTGAACAATTTCAGTTTCTGTCCTGGGTACGTTTTATCCTGGGTACATTATCGCATGTATTTTTTTTAGGTTTTCCAACAAAAATCCTGCTTTATAAGATTGGGACAATTGGTCCCGGACTAGATGACGGGCAGCGAGGCAGCGATGTCAAACAATTTTTAACTAGGGGTTTCCGGTCAATAACTTGAAGTTTGGATAGGCTGATCTTAATGATACTTTGTATATAGCAAGCTTGCATGGATACCTAGCTTGGGATTGTATTTGGAGTCATGGTCACATTTACTAAAAATACATAAAAAAGGTTTCCGGTCAATAAGTTCAGTTTGCATTGGGCATTTTTCATGAAATGCTATGTTTTGTGCTGGCATATTCATGCTTTCTACACTTATTAACCAGGCTTCAGAATCATTCGTTATTATATTTGGGTATAGCCACAAATGTGTGGGCAGGCAGCGTAAGCAATTAATTCTGTGCTCAACTCCTATGTTTCTCAAGAATTTTCAACCATCATAAGGCGGACACCCGTACAGAAAGACTGGTTTTGCGACAATGCGGTGTCTCGTGTAAGACATATTTTGATTGGTCGACTCGATAATAAATTCTTAGGCCAATTGCAAAGCTGAAACATTTTTCTAACTTGGTGTTTTTGTACTCTTTTTCTGAAGTCTCGATGATTTCGCGAGGGAAAAGGGAAAACTTTGTGCATTAAAACGATTGAATTATTGGTAAATGACAACCGGAAAACAAAGTCTTACACTGAGATCATGATAAAAGTACTTGGAAACAAGGAAAACCTTCTTTTAATGTGTAAACGCCGCCTTAAAAAGGAATAACTGCATTTGTTGATTTTAGCAGAAAAAAGTCCATCTGACAGTCAGACCGACTTTTTTTAGTCTGCCAGATCGTCAGTCCCACAGGTTATCAGCGATTATCGGGAAGTCGGGTAGCCAAAAAATCAGGGACCCCGGTCCGGAAGACCTATAATTGAACTTGACCTAGATTATAATGAAATAATTTATTCTGTAGAAATTTCATCAAGAAAGACCAACATTTTTATCTCTATTGTCTACCGTGACAAGAAATTTCTAGGACTTGACCTAGTGACACATTTTTTGACCCCGGATGTCACAATATTGAACTTGATTTTTAAAAGAATATCCTTCTGATTAAAGGCGTTGGAATATAAGGCCAAATTTGTGACCTAGTGACTACATAAGGCATTTGACCTACTGATCCAAGCGAAAAGAGTTAAATTATTTTACTTTAGGCTATGCGGCTGCAGAGATGCACATGAAATTTTTGTTTGACCCTGACCGCAGATATGTACGATTTTAGGCAAACATTGCGTGAGATCCACAGTAGTCACGCTATCGAGCGCTATGCTTAGAAACAGCTTCTTAAAATAAGCGCTACTGTATATCGGAAAAAGTGAAAAATATATTATTATTTCGGCATGCGCTTGTGGCTAGCTGACTGTTACTAGTACATAGCGCTGAAAAGGGCAACCAAATCACCCCGTTTCTAACGAAATCACTTGGTAGCGCTTGCCTAGCAGTACAATGTAAATATCTTTTTGTACACAACACATTCAAAATGAAATTGTCATAATTTGATTCAAAATGAGTAAAATCAATGGCATACCTTTATTGTACTTTGTAGGCCTAACTGTATTCTTGAGAGCAGTTTCAATTAGTCCAGGGGAAATTTCTAAACCTACTGTAACCATATTTCGTCCAGTCCATAGTATCGGATCAGCTTCAAGCCTTGGAAAATTGAAGATATAGCAAAAGCGACACCGTATGACGTTAATTGGGGGCCTAGTCAATCATACAAGACCACAACAAACATCACACAATTGTGCTCCGCAGTTTCATACTCCCACGAACCGAACTCCAGCTACCGATGGTGATCAATCCGGAATCAATCCATTGAAATAGATATGCGATAGTTATTTGTTTTGGATAATTAACGTCTGAAGTAGGCTTAAGTAAACTTTATCGAAGATATTACATAAGCGACAACATATGGACCCTGCTAGTACACAAGTTTGTCCACCACAAATAATTAATGCACCAGTCAGTTGCAACCGCAGTTCCTCCCGACCACAGGGATCCATGGCAGATAGGCCATGTTTTTACCATCCAGCTACCCCCCAAGGCAGGGGAAATTTAGGATTTTTTCTGGGAATACCAATAGCCTAGAGACAATAATTACCGGTAGATGTCAGGGGAAATGCGGGAGATTTTACCATCAGCTTCCCCTGTAGGCCGTAGAAGGCTGAAGGGCTGTTCATTTTGACAACTCAAAATCCCGGAGCGCCCTCACCCGGGGCTGGGGTGCTGTGGATGAAACTAACTGGTACATAAGTATTATACACACTGACAGTAACAAAATAATCTCATAAACATTGCTTTGACAAGCTATACATTGAGACATAGAATTGTTGATTTGCATTGTTGACATGGAACGAATTGTAGCCTACTTACGTTCAAGCATCTGGTATGATCTGAGTGTTGATATCATTGTAAAACTACGTAAAAATGTCTATTAAAGACCAATTTCCTCGGAGATCGAGTACTGTCATGATAAATCGGCTATTAAAATGAAAATTTCACCTTTGTTTTTGATGTTTCTTAAAACATCTTCCATGTACAACGGGCGTTTGGAAATCTCGCAATTTAACCGGAAATAACTTTTTTTGAAAGCATTAGTACCGGCAGAAACTCAACGAAAATTCGCACGTGGCACCTGTTAACGGTCTGGGTATTTTCAATAGCCCCGCTGCGCGGGGCTATTTAAATCCCCTATTACATGTATGTCATTGCCCAATCATGATCGAATTATCATTGCGAAGACGGTCTAGATAACTAGTTTATCATCAGAAAATGATCTAAAGATAATACTAGTATGCAAAAATATCGATGTGCCTCTGTAGATTAGACCATTTGCTCAGTGGTTAGCGCGATAGTCTCTAATACGGATGGAGGTGCACTCATAAGCCTGTCATATGGCATTATGTCAGCAGAAAGCTGGTGGGCTAGTAAAGGCAATGTTGAGCATATAAACATACGGGTACAAACGTATGTGAAGTTGAAGTTACGTACAAACTATTAAAGACCCCTGTGTGATTTCAATAGAACTGTACTTGGAACCGCTCCAATATAAAAAGAAGTACAAGCGCCCAAGGACATCGTTTGTTATATATTTTCGCTCAACAACTGCACAGTCACGTATTGGCAAAATTTAACAGATCCAATTTCACGATCGTCATTGTCACTATAGCAACATACGTTGTATTATTGGTGTGTCATGTTCGTCAAATATTATAGTTTCTCAATTTCTCACAACTCATTAGTTTATTAATGGCAAATATTGATTCCGTTCTTCGCGGTATTTTTGTAGAATATACGCGCTCATTTTAGAAACGATTTAACTTTTGGGGCAGACTATGAATAGATACAAGCCAATAGGCAAATACTTTTTTAAAAACAAGAGTGCCATTGGTCTAAAGAGCATACATAAAAACATGCAGTTTAGGCAGAATCAGTAATTTTTGTTCCGATATGACCAAAATATTTGATCCTAATTAGTAATTATGCATTTCTGGATACAGCCTGGCGATCTAATTTTTGACCCTAGCTGACCGACCCCAGATAACCCAATTTTGAACTTGACCTAGATTTAACATATACACAGATTGTGACTAAATTTCATAAAGATGAAGGCAACTATTTGACCTCTAGAATGTCAACAAGGTTTTTCTTTAGTGTGACCTAGTAACCTAGTTGCTGACCAAAATGGAACCAGTTGAGTACTAGTAGTTGACCTATATTTTAATAGACAGCAACATTGTGAACAAGTTTCATTACAATAAAGTCATATTACCTCTAGAGTGTTTTTCAAAGATAAGACATAGTAACCCTGTTTTTGATACAAACATTGTTTCAAAAGGATTTAGCAACATTGCGACCTGTCCAATTATTGACGACGCACGTTGCACACAAGAAGACGGGCGGACAAAAAAGCGATTACAATAGCTAACCTTGAGAACTTGGTGCTCAGGTGAGCTAAAATAAAACAATTACACTCAAAATACTGATGAAGCCAGGAATGTGTAAATAACCACCAGTTAATGCCCTACCTGAACGGCGTCTTGTGCCTCCGTTGTGCTTGGGTCGAATGTCGTGTCCCATTTCTTCTCTCCTTTACATTTAGGTGTCGAAAAATGACAGTTGTCCATAACATTTGGATGCATTCCCCATACTATATACAGTATGATTGTTCTGTCGGAATTGCTCAACACAAACGAGTTAATTGCATGATCTTTAGCAATAGTGTATACATGTGAGTCTGGTAGAACATCCAGCTGTGGAAACACATGTAAGCAAATAACATTTAAACCACTTCTGGTAAAATAGTTGTCATGCCATGTATAAATGTATATTATTAATGAACTCTGTTCATTATTCATCCATCATCTCACGAAAACCATCATAAAATGAACAACGGTTTCCAACTACTTATAAGGTAAGATTATGTTTTATTTCATGTGAGATAAGAATTTAGGGATTTAGTACCACAGCGGGACTTTGCCAGTGATTTTCTATGAGTTCTTGGTTTTACATAGAAGAGTCATTCTATAATAGAGTTATAAAACCATAGTTCCATGCTTTCGGTCTTGCCTGAGTTTCGAAATAATACAAAATAGTAGACCGTGAACACATGTTTTTTCTTGTATTATTTCAATGGTGTTTGCATCGTGCACTGGTACCGTATTTTATTTAGGAATTTGGCGAGTTTCTATTCTAGCTATTAAAGGAGTCGGTATCATACATAAATTGCTTCATTCTAAGGGTTCGGGGCAATGCTCTCCCGGAAACATTTTGCAAATAAAGCACAAAACTAGGTTCATTACGTAAATTCATAAATACTGTAAGTCAAACCAATGCCAAATGAAGTCAAAATGTAAGGCATTGTTTTCGCAAATGATCTTAACAAAGTACTGGAATTAAATTACACCATAAACTGGATGTTTTTTCAAAATACCTTCTACAACGTTTAACTATGAACAACCTTCCTAAGATATTGGTATTTAAATTGATGGTTAACAATGCATTTGTACCTACCCCTTCATTGTCTGGTTCCAGCCGTGATGCTTGTATGGCAAAGGCGACCAACACAGCTACCATAACAGCAAGGATCAACCATCTGAATATCTTATGGGTAACAAAGGCTGAATATTTGTCTCTAAAGAAGCGAACCATAAACGACTTTTTCTTCCTCTTCTTCGGGGCAATCGCTTCACTGTCCCTTGTACGTTCTGGGTTATCACCTCCAGGTTGCTTAACATCTTCACCCGCCTCAGTGTCGTACACGTCATTTATATACGAATAATCCGTAACTGTAGCGTTACCAGAAGTCCCATGCGGGTTTGGATTTTCTATTTTTATATGCGTAGAAAATGATTTTTGTCTCTCAGTAATGCTTACTTCAGCCGTACTTTTTTCATTTTTCGATGAAAGTGGCTTTGGTGGTATTTTCTTAAACAAGTCGCCGTTCTCTGCAAACTTTGAGTTGGGCACTGTATCAAAACTATAGTTGTTAGGATGACGAACTTGATCTTCCGCGGAATCGTTGTCGTCTTTGTTGCAGCATGTGCATACGTTCTTTTTAAAGAACTGTACGCATGGCCATTTGAACTTTTCAAACTTGGTATGATACAAGATCACTACGGTTGGAAAGTATATAATCACAGATAAGTAATTTACTATAATTACAAGTCCAGAGAACACTCCAAACGCCCTTGTTGCCAACAGAGGAGAAATAGCGCTGGCGAAAAATGCAACTGCCGTAGTTATTGACGTAAACAGCATACTGAATACAGACTTTCTGTACGAGTCAGATAACCTATGTGCTAAACTTGGGTAAGATTCGAACGCTGTATTTTTCCAAACGTCGTAAAACACGAACACGTCGTCTGCTCCAATACCTAACACGATAAACAAGGTGAGTACATGGAAGAAACCAATGTACTGAAAGTCCAGCACAACACGATAGATAAGGTTCGTAGTGACAAAACTGGTCATAATGCTGAGAATGGCGAAACCTGTGATCCAAACAGACTTTGTATGAATCAGGATAAAAACGAAAATGAAGCATATACTTCCGGCTGCACAGAGCACGTCTTTCATTGCCTGGTTAAGCACATCCGCCATCCACAACATGTCCGAACGATAGCTGAAGTCAAACTGGGCGCTATTTTCACGAGCGTCTTCAAGCACAGGTTTCATATGATCGACAGAGAATACTTTGGCCTCTGCTTCATAATCCTCGATGTCGGGAAAGCCTTGTATAGGACGACCCATTGGAACATTAGATCGAGTCATTAATGAGAATGCCTTGTTCTGTGTTATTGAAAACGACTTTCCCAAGAAGTAATAGAAATCGCCTTTTGTTTCGACGTTGGTGAATGCCTCGTATATAACACCGGTAATATTGTCAAAATTGGGGTCGTTGAAAACTGGGTCAACATAGGAATAGGTTCCATCAAAGTATCGTAATATTGATGTTATTTTCTCACACGATCCAGTTGAATTCAGTTGACAGAATCTATCCTGATACACTCTTTGTGAGTACAACTTGTTTTCGATAACCTCCATGGCTTTTAAACTATTTTTAGTAAACACATTTCCACCTTGACCGTCGTAATAAAGGTCAAAGTTTGCTCTTGGGTAGGTATACACTCTCCAACCAGACGTTGGTGTGCGATCATAATAACCGGGAAAATTATCACGGTACGTCCATGCGAGATCACGTGGTCTCCAAGGCTGATTGTTTATCTCTAAAGGTAAGGTTTCGAAATCAATGGGAAGTAGATCGTAACCGGAAGCAAGCAATCCTACTGATATCAAAACCATCAGAATGTGTCCGGCTAATGTGAGTACTAAAATTGAATAAACAGCATATGCATATTTTATAATTGCCTGGAATAAATGGATATTTTCAGATTTTGTAATTATTTAATATGCTAATTCATATATTAAACACGTACAGTGGGTGTAATTCAACGTTCATAACAAAAGTAAACTCATTTACAATTGACGTTTGAAAAACTATTGACAGTTAAATCAGCTAAAACACAATTAATAGGCGCTAAATAGAGATGCAAAAGATTTTAGTATGAAGTTATACGGCGTATATGTAAATAAAATTAGACCAGGAAAGCAAATGCCAATTAAATGAACTCAATGTTAAATCCACGTGTTAGAAACTCACATATTTTGATGCTAACGAAAGTGGTGATTATGTAATATGTACTTACAAAAAGCCTGTAGTGGCCATCTTGTTACTAGTTTACAGTATAGGAGCGGCTCCCTCTCCCGTCGATGTCTCTGTCGGTCTAACGCTTGCTGATGATCCATATCACTGTCCATTTCAATACGTCCCTTGCTTGTAGGTCCTATTTTATTATTTGAAGCACTTGGTTTATCGTATCTGAGCGGACTGGTCTGTATCCGTGGATTCACTGTAGTCTCTTCATGTTCACCTTTTCCCATTATTCTATATATGACTCATTGCTCAGCGTAGAATTACACCTGTAATCAGTATGATCTCGTGAAATAGCTGACGGAACAACGCGGGAAATCAATAGGAAAATGATAACATAACATTCAGTGATTCCACAGGGTATAATATTACTGTCATCAGACTCAGCAGTATTTGTTGATATCAATGGAAACATGTAAGATAATCTTTGCTACAAAGTGATCTCTCTTAATGGAGTATCGTTGGAAATCAACTGATTGGTTGCTTGTAATACTATTTAGTGGTATCATTTAACATCCACTTGTCTGCACATGGCCTCGTTTTATAACAAGGTAAATACTATTAGAAGGCTCGTTAGTTTCCAAATATATTTTCATTTATTATACGTGAGTACATAATGCAAAGTACATATTTGAACAATACTCAAGACTATTGCAAAGCAATTTAAGTTCCCCACCGGTAGAAGCAACGTCTCACAGATGGAGCGATTTTTTTGAAAAAGTATACTTGTCTTATCAAATCAAGTATTTATATTTAGATATAATAGAACATTGTTGACTGTTGCTTTAAGAAATATTTATTGCAAATAATCGATTTTAACCACTTTCAACATCGCGCACACCAGTGTTTTTCCTGTTAAACACAGCGTCATTTTTCCTTTCAGCACGATTTTTGAGTAATATTGTTCACTAGATTGGTCTGTAACATTAACTAACTTCAGACTAAACATCTAAGAAGTATTTAGCTTGTTTTTAAATTCGTTTTCATCACATGCGAGTAAATTTCAGGCAACTTAAATGAGAGTAGTTTAAAATTTATACCGTATTAATAGTATTGAATTTTTTTAGGTAAACTTCTTTAATAATGACAAAATCCTGATGTTT
Source organism: Spisula subtruncata (assembly GCA_963678985.1). Taxonomy (NCBI): domain Eukaryota; kingdom Metazoa; phylum Mollusca; class Bivalvia; order Venerida; family Mactridae; genus Spisula; species Spisula subtruncata. Next base: position 28,024,975 of record OY787661.1, read on the forward strand.
CACAAGTTAAATTTTATATATTAGTGTGCTTGTTTATGGGATATACAGGCATGTATGCCAAAACTAAGTGAATAATTGACAATTTTATTTTATTTTTGCTATACGCTGAAACGTGACACAGTCCCTTTAACATAGCAACCAGAATCGTTGACGTAGGAACAAATCCAAACACATGTATGATCTCCACATTGCCTTGTAATCATGTTAAAAGTTTCATGAAAAAATATGAAGTATTTTTAAAGTTATCGCATAATCCAAAGAGTGACAATTTTAGCATGTTTTTGTCCATTTGTTGCCTTAGCAACAAGAATCGTTGGTGTAGGAACAAAATCAAAACACGTGCATGGTCTACATATTGGCATGTACTCATGTTTTAAGTTTCATGGAAAAATATGAGACTATGTTATGAAATGTTATTTGGGTTTTCAATTTGACAAGATATAAACCATGTTACAGGTGACTTACGAATGTATATGTTCGTATGTCACCCGTGAAACACAACACTATCTACCATGCAAGCTATAATTATATCTACCCGCCGGTATGAATAAAATATCTGAATCACAACGGTAACTGTTGGGTTATAACTTATAAGATATGCAAAATCAAATAAATGACCTTGACTTTGATGAGGATAATACTTCAAGTACAAGTAGAGCATATAAGTGCACGACGGCTCGTGTATTCGTTTCTCCCCAAAATAAAATAAAAATCCATGTTTAAGCCATGGATGCACACCGTTCAACCCGATACCTAGCATACAGATGGTACTTGGTATACAGCTGTCTGTATGCATGTACAAAATTCGATAGGGTGTTAAAAATGCTTGTATTTATATACCTTTTGCAGAGTTCGAAAAAAAAACTAATTGTACACTCTTATTCGCAATTGAAAGAGGTATCAGTACATAAAATTCTGAGCAAAATCGTGTGTTATTCAGGGAGAAATCACGGAAATTGATTGCGATTTATGAAGAAAAACGTGTTGTTTAAAACTATGACCCCCGAATAGGTTTTAAACAAAACTGAACCCTTGTACTTAGACCATTACAAAAATCAAGCCATCCACAGTATGCAGATTTACACACTTTTACACGTCCGTTTCGCAGAGATATTTGGGTATAAACAGAACATGGTGTCATATTTTAACATTCTCAAGAATATGACACCATACCCTGTTTATACCCAAATATCTCAGCAAAACGGACAAACAATACAAGCATTTCTAACGTCCGCTCGAATTTTGTACATGCATACAGACAGCTGAATGCTAAGTACCATCTGTATGCTAGGTATCGGGTTGAACGGTGTGTGGATGCATCTTCATAATTATGGACACGTCGTAGCCAAAGCTGTCGGAGAAAAGGGCTTGTATTGCACTGAGACCGAATATATGCATATAAAGTAAAACAAGAGGGCCATGATGGCCCTATATCGCTCACCTGATTATAAATGAAGCCCTGCACAATTTAGACTAACAAAGGTAGAGCGTAAATATAGAAACTGGTGACCCCCGGGGCGGGGTCAATTTTGACCTCAGGGGCATAATTTGAACAATCTTGGTAGGGGACCACTAGATGATGCTGAATACCATATATCAAAGCTCTAGGCATTGTAGTTATAGAGAAGAAGATTTTTATATGTTTTCCCTATATAAGTCTATGTAAAACGGTGACCCCCAGGGCGGGGCCAATTTTGACCTCAGGGGCATAATATGAACAATCTTGGTAGGGGACCACTAGATGATGCTACATACCAAATATCAAAGCTCTAGGCATTGTAGTTTTAGAGTAGAAGATTTTTATATGTTTTCCCTATATAAGTCTATGTAAAACGGTGACCCCCGGGGCGGGGCCAATTTTGACCCCAGGGGCATAATATGAACAATCTTGGTAGGGGACCACTAGATGATGCTACATATCAAATATCAAAGCTCTAGGCATTGTAGTTTTAGAGAAGTAGATTTTTATATGTTTTCCCTATATAAGTCTATGTAAAACGGTGACCCCCGGGGCGGGGCCAATTGTGACCCCAGGGGCATAAATTGAACAATCTTGGTAGGGGACCACTAGATGATGCTACATATCAAATATCAAAGCTGTAGGCATTGTAGTTTTAGAGAAGAAGATTTTTATATGTTTTCCCTATATAAGTCTATGTAAAACGGTGACCCCCGGGCCGGGGCCAATTTTGACCCCAGGGCCATAATTTGAGCAATCTTGGTAGGGGACCACTAGATGATGCTACATACCAAATATCAAAGCTGTAGGCATTGTAGTTTTAGAGGAGAAGATTTTTATATGTTTTCCCTATATAAGTCTATGTAAAACGGTGACCCCCGGGGCGGGGCCAATTTTGACCCCAGAGCCATAATTTGAACAATCTTGGTAGGGGACCACTAGATGATGCTACATACCAAATATCAAAGCTCTAGGCATTGTAGTTTTAGAGAAGAAGATTTTTATATGTTTTCCCTATATAAGTCTATGTAAAACGATTAGTAAGGTTGCATAAGACTATAATTACAGCTTAATAATTGTTTAATAGTTTGTAAACATACAATCACTGTAAACGATGATAACCCTAATATCCACATTCTGCATTCAATTTAAATTAAAGCCTCAAAGCTGCTAACAAGTACACATTTCGTAGTTCTACAACTAAAATATAGTAAGAGAGACAACTCTTACATTATCACAACCAGTATAATTACAGAGTACACTCCCTTTGATCAAATGAAAAACAAGGTTTTTCTATTACTTGACCTAGTAGCCTAATTTTTGACCTCAGATGACCCAATATCGAACTTGACCTAGATTTTGTTAAGATGATCATTGTGACCAAGTTTCATAAAGATTAGGCCAAAATTGTGACCGCTAGAGAGGACACAACCCAATTGTTGACAGACGGACGGACAGACGGACGGACGGACGACGGACGAAGAGTGATCACAAAAGCTCACTCTGTCACTTTGTGACAGGTGAGCTAAAAAGTAAAAACAGGTTTAGCTTAAGCTTTAAAAACTGTGTCTGATCATTTTCAGTGTTGATGCTCTTCAACTGAATGGGCAGTCTCTTTCATCAGCAATCACAATGTTATTGCACTAGAAAAGCGCACAGCATATGCACCAGCGCACAATTAAGGTAAAGTGCACCTTTATAGGGAGTGTGCGTATTGATGACTTAAATTGGTCCAATAACTAGTAGATGTCGAACATGTTCATTGTTGTTCTTTAAATCAAATCCCGGTGAAAAGGTTAGACTATTTGAAGGGGAGACAAGGAGCAGTGCCGTTACACCAACGTCAATACGCTGTGGGCATGCTGTGTCCTGAAGAGCTTCTCTGAGTTGTTTCTCGCACTTTTTAGTTATTGCTAGAGCACATGTAAGGGTGGTTTCTCGCACTTTGATGTTGTTTTAGTATGATAATCAACACTTGGAGACAACAGACATGAGTGGTAACTGTCTGCTTTGCCGGGTACGCCCAGTTAACTGCAGAAACAACTGATTTCATGTGTGTAAAGAAGCTGTAGGGATGTGACCAATCGTGATAGGTCTCATATATATGTATGGTAATACTGACATTGTCTGTGTCTATTGCGCCGCTACCTTACGACGTTAGGTGCTAATTAATTAGCAGCACATGTTTAGCACAGTGGTTAGCGCGCTTGCCGCCTAATCCGGTGACCCGGGTTCAAATCCGGGTGTAGGTAAACATACGTTCGCCAAATTCAGCAGACCATTGACTGGCAAATAAAGGCTAAGTTCGGCATTTTTATTAACATAATTTATGTGATAATCGTTTGCTAAATTTCGTATAAAACGTCACACGAATTAATTATGTTTCTTCATTCAAATTGAGTACATGTGACTTATTATTATTATTTTGTATAATGTTTAGAAATACAGTGAGTCCTGCTAAGCTTATTTTACAATAGTTTATGTTGTCCAGGTAACATTCTACGTTCTACGATTGTCTGAAAGTCTGCTTATACCTGACATCGATTTTTCCATCTTTATACTCTATAATTGTCTGACGTTTTCCTAGAAAAACATAACTATACAACGTCATGTTAATTAGCAGTCTTGGTAAGCTCGCCCACGTGCGTGCGTACTTAGGTGATATTGTTACGACTAATAAGTCTAACCCACAAGTATTTCGTGCGTAGAAATTTCTAAATTTTACTATGAGTTCTCACCAATAATGGACACGCAACAATTCGGAGTCAGCTAGCTGGATCTTAGTATATCATCGAATAAAGCACTGTTTTATTTCATGAAATACATGTATTGGCAAGGTTGGCATAGCTGTAGCAAAATATAACCATTTAAGTAATACTTAGATGTCTCCTGCAATCAATCAATCAATCAATCAATCAATCAATCAATCAATCAATCAATCAATCAAGCAAGCAAGCAAGCAAACAAACAAACAAACAAACAAACAAACAAACAAGCACGGAGTCAATCAATCAATCAAACAAACAAGCACAGAAGCAATCAATCAAGCAAGCAAGCAATCAAGCAATCAATCAAATGGTGTCACTACGGTGGAAAGTGCTTCCGGTTGGTTGTATTCTAAAATAGTCCCTTTCAAAAATTTGATTTATGCCTGTTCAAGTACTGTTTTAATGTGTAAACTGCTGATTGTTGACCAAATTACATGAATGTAGCTCAAATATGACCTGCATGCTAACTTTTAAGAGTGTTTCATTGCTATTTTCTGAATTATCTTTCCCTGGCTGAAGACTGACAATGTATGTGTGCTTCCGTCGAGTCAACTTTTGGGTCATGGAAAATAGCATTGTCCTTCCAGAAGACCTGCAGTAGCTCGAAAACGAAACTATCGACATGCCATTTCTCCAACTTATTTTGGATGACAATGATTGCTTTTTATTGAACCAGTCACATAAAATCTCCCTGAATGTCAGTGAAACGGTGGGAGAGATGCGAATTTGTGTCATTTTGCATTGATTTGAATGGCAGAAAATTCACCTGTGTGACACCAAATGACTAATAAGTTATTGAAAGCAATAACAAAAGCTATTACTAAAAGTACATGAATTGTCTATAACAAAATTTGACCCTTTTAATGGAAAATGTACTCTCTCATTCATCCTTTGATAAAGATTCAACCTTCAATCGAGTCTTATTGAAGTTAATATGGCATATTTTACGGCAAATCTCTATAAAAAGTCGCTAGTACGATTGTGAAAACTCGAAAATCCGATAGTGAAAAGTCGATAATACCATAGTGATAATGCGAAATACTATCGCCTTTCACTATCATACCGTTTCGTTGTTTCGAGTTCTCATTATCGTACTATGGACGTTTTACTATCGACTTTCGTGTTTCGACTTTCTTATATGCAGCGATGGCAATAACGGGACACCGTACATAATTGTGTAATTCTACATTTGGTCATAAGATTATACAATACTAGTTTACATAAATGTAGAGCTAAATCGCCATGTTAATACATTCTACAGGATTGGTATGTAGTATTGATTTTACTGACCGAAATACGCACTTCCTACTGACTACAAGAAGTTATATATCGCTGACTTAGAATGAGAAGGTCGTAGGTGGCACTTACGACCTTATTAGACTAATGAATATTTAAAACCTACTTCATAAGGCGATTCTTATGAGCCTATTTTCATGAAAATCGGAACTTGTCATGTTGACCAAACTGAAGTTAAAAAAGCTTGTTTTACCTTAAGTAAAGACTAATTGTCAGACATTTTTTGTCGTTTTCTCAAAATATTGATTTTATTGTTACGACCTTCTCGTGCTAAGCCATCGACATGTACACGTACAATTAAAATATACATTAGGGATTAAGTCTTTCGATACCTGTCCATAACTTTCCAACATTGAAGAGTTATTAAGATTAAACACATAGATAACTTGTTTTGTAAGGTACAAACGTTACTCAAATGTCATTATAATTTTAAACGTGTTAAAATATCAATTTCGTAGTGTATTTTAATGCAGAGAAAATCCGCGTAACTGTCCATTCCAGAGAAATAATGAAACTCGGCATCTTTGAATATGAGTAGTCTGTTACTTCTGTCAATATTACCAAGAGCTATTCCACAAACAATCGACATTCTCTCCATGAGTGGATGACATGTCCGTGACCAAAATATTCCGGGTGACAATAACATACGCCCGTGACAACGGCGCTAAATGAGAATTTTACTTAAGATTACAAAATACCACGTACATTGGGATACGATAAAACCACATTGGATTGTTTAAATATGTCAGACAATAATGTGGGTTTCAATTTTCCCGGCTATATGGAATGAAGGAGCACCTTTAACTAACTTAATCAAGAAACAAAACTCACCTTTACAAGCAATTCGAATAAAACTCATATCCGATTTACTTTAATATAAATACAAAAAATCCAATTCCAAGTCTGATATTCTGAAAATTTCTCAAAATATCTCCGGTTATAAGAATAGTATATACTTAAAGTTCTCAAACTTAAATTCTACGAAAATCAATATTACCTAGAAGAGTATAGATTTAACACCTTAAAACAATATAGTCATATATGTGTTCCGTGTATTCAGTATAATATCGCACACACAGTCTGTGGTTAAAATGACAATAATGAAAACTAATCGTTTTATCTGAACACATGCACCAGTAAATATATTCATGTAAAGGTATAGTCGGTACAATCTTCAACTATTCTGCCAAAAGTAACGTCTTGGTTCACAGATATGTTATACTGCATTATGTTGCAAACTTCAAACTGACCTAATAATGTATTATTTAAGCTAATAATTGGTTTTGTATCACCCGATGCGTTTGGAGTTACACGCTTGAAGCAGGTATTATGTTGTGGGGTTACGCGGTTCATAACGAGACATGGTACTACCATTATACCATGTGGTATGAGGTTACTCGCTTCGTATATACCATGTAACCTCATGGTATGGGTTTCTCGCTTCGTAACGGACAACCTTAACCTGATGGTATATAGCATGGTATTAGATCTAATTCGGAAATATACGGAATCGTGTCTGGAAGAAAGTGTCGACCATAGAATGCAAGTTTTACCCGCCATTTTGACTGTTTGAGGTGAGTGTGAAATACATATATTTAAATAAGCGATTTATATCACTTGTTGTTATATGAACAGCCAGCAACGGTACGTATTGATTAAACATAATCAACTGTCTACATCTGAACTGTTATTTCGTTCATAACTGTGTCTAAATAGTGTTTGTCGAACCTGATAAGTGAGTCGGTTAGCCGAGGATTGTTGAAGTTTTCAAGAGTCACATGACATGTGTTTTATATAACCTTTATTTCGAAAATGCTCGAATAGTTGTATTATATATATTTGGTGATGTACTAAATAAAGCAAATATAAGTTATAACACGCACATTTAAACTCCTAGACATTAAAAAACATACTAAACTCGTTATTTGAAGGGCACTTTTATTCGTCACCAAAAGCCTTCGACCCAGGGATATTTTCTGAAATTCAGAGTAGGCCCCCTTTGTCTGTGTATTTAATCCTTTGCATAACGATATGCAACATTGATAGAGGGCACATGCTAAGATCATGCAGACAAAGCAACACATGAATAGGAGAAGGAAACATACAGTTTATAAGCATTGAATGAATATATCAATAGGTCCTTTCACTGCTTGGCATAGGGTAATTTTATGGCATTGAGTATTGTATCCTAATTGTTAATTAATGTATGTAGCCTTACTGGACATGATTGTTTATTAGGACTGTATACTGTAAGTAATGTTATATTTAAATAAAGTAGAGGTAAACTTCTGTGTATAAGTGCCTCTATAGTCTGATGATGTGGCCATCATGTTTGTCTTGAACCTGCCCCCCTTAGGCTAAATGCAATAATAACACTTTACTGACAGCTATCTAGATTGTCATCTTAGCATACATAACAACATTCTTCCTCTTCTGACACTCACATTTTATATAAATTAAAGCAAAACAAGTGCCCAGTGTGCAGTTTGAACACTCAACCCACTGAACACTATATATATAATACTGAATAGGCATGGGTGGGTATTTTAATTTTTTGTCATCAAAACCCTGCCATACCCCCGCGGGGGGCAGCTGACAGTAAAATATCCAGTATTTCTCCGGCTTCTGACCATTAAATATTGTCCCTGGCATATTGATGAGGAGAAAAATTCCCTGCCATTTCAACCACAGCTATCCACCGCCCATCCCCAGGGGTAGGGGGGAGTGGTTGCAACTGATTGGTGCATTACTTCCACCCTGAGAAGGGCTGGGGATAGGTATGAACTAATTGAACATGCGTGTCGTGATACGTATCGTATCATAAGGTCTGTATTGTGATATGTATCCTGAGTTGAGCATATTGTTACATCCCTATTAAACAAATGCAACACTGTACAGTGGTCAAAGATAGCCAGATTGAGACAGCAAGCATGTCTTTGGGGGAAACAGTCCTGTGTTTTTACTTTTCCGATTTAATACTCTACACTGCCATGTATTCGGGGCTTTTGAATCATACAAAATTATGCATTTACAAATATATATATACAGTCATAATGAATTTAATTAGTTTTAACTTGTTCTTTTTACTATATTTTAGTTTTGTGACTGGTGTGATTGAATGTGTATGTAGAATCCTGAGTGATGACTTCAATAGATGGTGAGAAAGTCGACAATAAAACAAGATGGCTACAGTCACTTGAAGGTAAGAAATATGTTTGACAATATCATTCAGTTATAATCAATGACTGGCTAGATGTGACATACTGCTGAAACTGTGAGTGACATACTGCTGACACTGTGAGTGACATACTGCTGACACTGTGAGTGACATACTGCTGACACTGTGAGTGACATACTGCTGACACTGTGAGTGACATACTGCTGACACTGTGAGTGACATACTGCTGACACTGTGAGTGACATGCTGCAGGCACTGTGAGTGACATGCTGCAGACACTGTGAGTGACATACTGCTGACATTGTGAGTGACATACTGCTAACACTGTGAGTGACATACTGCTGACATTGTGAGTGTGATACTGCTAACACTGTGAGTGACATACTGCTGACACTTTGAGTGACATACAGCTGACACAATGAGTAACATACTGCTAACACTGTGAGTGACATACTGCTGACACTTTGAGTGACATACAACTGACACATATAGTGACATACTGCTGACACTGTCAGTGACATCCTGCTAACATTGTGAGTGACATACTGCTGACACATTGAGTGACATACAACTGACACAGTGAGTGACATACTGCTGACACTGTGTGTGACATACTGCTTACATGGTGAGTGACATACTGCTGACACAGTGGTTGACATACTTCTGTCACAGTGAGTGACGCACTGCTGACACTGAGTGACATACTGCTGACATGGTGAAGGACATACTGCTGACATATTGGGTGACATACTGCTGACACAGAGTATGAAATACTGCTGACACTGTAAGTAACCTACTGCTTACACGTTAGGTGACATACTGCTGACACTGTTAGTGACATACTGCTGACACAGTGAGTGACAAACGGCTGACATTTTGGGTGACATACTGCTAAAATTTGGCACTGTGAGTGACAAGGTGAGTGACATACTGCTTACACAGTGAATGACATACTGCCAACATTGTGGGTGACATACTGCTGACACTGTAAGTGACAAACGGCTGACATTTTGGGTGACATACTGCTTAAATTTGACACTGTGAGTGACAAGGTGAGTGACATACTGCTTACACAGTGAATGACATACTGCCAACATTGTGGATGACATACTGCTGACACTGTAAGTGACATACTGCTGACACTGTAAGTGACATACTGCTGACATGTTTAGTGACATACTGCTAACAATGTAAGTGACAAACTGCTGACATAGTGAATACCATACTACTAACATGGTGAGTGACATACTGCTGACGTGGTGAGTGCCAAACTGCTTACATGGTGAGTGCCATACTGCTGACATGGTGATTGACATACTGCTGACACTATGAGTGGCATACTACTCACATACTGCTGACGTGGTGAGTGCCATACTGCTGACATGGTGAGTGCCATACTGCTGACATGGTGATTGACAAACTGCTGACATTGTTATTGACATACTGCTGACACTATGAGTAGCATACTGGTGGCACTGTGGATGACATACTGCTGACACTGTGAGTGAATATTGCTGACATGCTGAGTGACCTGCTGCTGACATGTTTAGTGACATACTGCTGACACTGTGAGTGGCGACATACTGCTGGTGTGGTGAGTTACATACTGCTTACATGGTGAGTGTCATACTGCTGATGTGGTGAGTAACATACTGCTGACGTGGTGAGTGACATACTGCTGACATGATGAGTGAAATACTGCTGAAACAGTGAGTGCCAAACTGCTTACATGGTGAGTGGCATACTGCTGACATGATGAGTGGCACTGTGAGTGACATACTGGTGACATTGTGAATGACAACCTGTGGACACTTTGAGTGAAATACTGCTGACATTGTGAATGATGTACTGCTGACACATTGAGTGCCATTCTGCTGATACTGTGAGAGACATACTGCTGACAAAGTGAGTGTCACACTTCTTAAACTGTGAGTGACATACTGCTGACACATTGAGTGACATACAACTGACACAGTGAGTGACATACTGTTGACACTGTGAGTGACCATGGCAAGTGACATACTGCTGACAATGAGTGACATACTGCTGACACTGTAAGTGACATACTGCTTACACATTTAAGTGACATACTGCTGACATTGTGAGTGACATGGTGAGTGATATACTGCTGACACTGTAAGTGACACATTGCTGACATGGTGAGTGACATACTGCTGACACTAGGTTGACATACTGCTGACACGAGGAATGACATACTGCTATCACTTGGACTGACATACTGCTGACATTAGGAATTACAAAATGCTGACACTGTGGGTTGCATATTGCTGACACTGTGGGTGACATATTGCTGACACTGTGGGTGACATGCAGCTGACAAATTGAGTCATACAATGCTGACACTAAAAAATGACATACTGCTGACACTATAAATGACATACTGCTCTCACTAGGACTGATTTACTGCTGACACTAGAAATGACATACTGCTATCACTTGGACTGACATACTGCTGACACTGTGAGTGACATACTGCTGAAATGGTGAGTGACATACTGCTGACACTAGAAATAATATACTTCTGACATTGTGAGTGTCGTACTGCTGGTACTAGGAATGACATACTGCTGTCACTAGGAGTGACATACTGCTGGCTCAGTGAGTGATGTACTGCTGACACTCGAAGTAACATACTTCTGACACTAGGAATGACATACTGCAGACACTGTGAGTGCCATACTGTTGTCACTGAGTGACATAGTACTTATACTGTTGTCAGAGTGTCATACTGCTGACATGATGAGTGATGAACTGCTCGTTTGGTGCGTAACATACTGCTGACACTGTGAGTGACATACTGCTAACACTAGGAGTGACATACTGCTGACACAGCGAATGGCATACTACTGATTCTTGGATTGACATACAGCTGAAACTGTTAGTGACATACTTCTGACACTGTTAGTGACATACTGCTGACGCGTTTAATGACATAATGCTGACACTGTGAGTGCCATTCTGTAGAAACTGTGAGTGACATACTGCTGACACTAGGAGTGACATACTGCTAACACAGCAAATGGCATACAGCTGACACTAGGAATGACATACAGCTGAAACTGTTAGTGACATACTTCTGACACTGTTAGTGACATACTGCTGACGAGTTTATTGACATAATGCTGACACTGTGAGTGCCATTCTGTAGAAACTGTGAGTGACATACTGCTGACATTGTGAGTGACATACTGCTAACACAGTGGGTGACATGCTGCTGACACTGTGGGTGACATGCTGCTGACACTGTGGGTGACATACTGCTGACACTGTGGGTGACATACTGCTGACACTGTGGGTGACATACTGCTGACACTGTGGGTGACATGCTGCTGACACTGTGGGTGACATACTGCTGACACTGTGGGTGACATACTGCTGACACTGTGGGTGACATACTGCTGACACTGTGGGTGGCATACTGCTGACACTGTGGGTGACATGCTGCTGACACTGTGGGTGACATGCTGCTGACACTGTGAGTGACATACTGCTGTCACTGTAGGTGTCATACTGCCAACATTATGAGTGACATACTGCTGTCACTAGAAATGACCTGACACTATAAATGACATACTGCTCTCACTACGACTGACATCCTGCTGACACTAGGAATGACATACTGCTATCACTTGGACTGACATACTGCTGCCACTGTGAGTGACATAGTGCTGAAATGGTGAGCGACATACTGCTGACACTAGGAATGATATACTTCTGACATGATGAATGACATACTGCTGGCACTAGGAATGGCATACTGCTGTCACTACAATAATGTTGCGTGTCACACTGCTGACATGATGAGTGATGAACTGCTTGTATGGTGAGTAACATACTGCTGACACAGTGAGAGGCATATTGCTGACTCTAGGAGTAATATACTGCTGAAACTGTGAGTAACACACTGCTGACACTAGGAGTGACATACTGCTGACACTAGGAGTATCATACTGCTGACACTGTGAATGAGATACTGCTGACACTAGGAATCACATACTGCTGACACTGTGAATCACATACTGCTGCCACTGTGTATGACATACTGCTGACACTAGGAATCACATACTTCTGACACTGTGTGTGACATACTGCTGACACTGTGAGTGACATACTGCTGACACTGTGTATGACATACTGCTGACGCTGTGAATAACATACTGCTGACACTAGGAATAACATACTGCTGACACTGTGTGTGACACACTGCTGACACTAGGAATCACATACTGCTGACACTGTGAATGACATACTGCTGACACTAGAAATGACATACTGCTGACACTGTGAGTGACATACTGCTGACACTAGGAATCACATACTGCTGACACTGTGTGTGACATACTGCTGACACTGTGAGTGACATACTGCTGACACTCTGTGTGACATACTGCTGACACTGTGTGTGACATACTGCTAACACTGTGAATGACATACAGCTGACACTGTGAATGACATACTGCTGACACTAGGAATCACATACTGCTGACACTGTGTGTGACATACTGCAGACGCTGTGAATAACATACTGCTGGCACTAGGAATAACATACTGCTGACACTGTGTGTGACACACTGCTGACACTGTGAATGACATACTGCTGACACTGTGAATGACATACTGCTGACACTAGGAATCACATACTGCTGACACTGTGAATGACATACTACTGACACTAGGAATCAAATACTGCTGACACTGTGTGTGACATACTGCTGGCACTGTGAATAACATACTGCTGACACTAGAAATCACATACTGCTGACACTGTTCGACATACTGCTGACACTGTGAATGACATACTGCTGACACTGTGTGTGACATACTCCTGACAATGTGAATGGCATACTGCTCACACTGAGTGTTACATACTGCTCTTACTATGAGTAACATACTGCTGACATCGTGTGTGACATACTGCTGACACTTTGAGTGCCTTGCTGCTAACATTGTGAGTGATATACTGCTGGCACTTTGAGTGACACAGATATGACACTTAGGGTGACATACTGCTGACACTGTGAAGTACATACTGCTGACACTGTGAGTGACATACTACTGACACAATGAGTGCCATACTGCTGACACAATGGGTGAAATACTGCTGACACTGTACATGCCATACTGTTGACATTGTGAGTGCCATACTGCTGACTGTGTTAATGAAATACAGCTGACACTGTGAATGACTAATGCTGACACTGTGAATGACATACTGCTGACACTTGGAATGACATACTGCTGACAATATGAGTGACATACAGCTGCCACTGTGTATTACATACTGTTGACACTGTGAGTGATGTAGAGCTTACACTGTGAATTACATAATGCTGACACTGAGTGGCATACATCTGATATTGTGGTTGACATACTACTGACCCTGTGAGTGACATACTGCTGACATTGTGTGTGACAAATTGTTGACATTTTGAGTGACATATTGCTACCATTAGCGTTGACAAACTGTTGACTTGGTAAGTGACATATTGCTACCATTAGAGTTGACAAATTGTTGACATGGTCTGTGACAAATTGCTACCATTAGAGTTGACAAACTGTTGACACGGTGAGTGACTTATGCTCTCACCAGAGTTGACTTACTGCTGACATAGTGAGATGAACTGGTTGGTATCCCAGGCTTGTATCTGTGCTGTACACTGGGCACATTAAAGAACCAAGGAGTCTCGTTGGAACAGCCCACCTGGATTCTTTGTATCACACCACTGTCTCTTCTACTTACTGTCCCTTCAGCAAAACGCAGGTCCCAATTGGAAATTTATAAGTGCTTGCACTTTTAGGAGTTATCCTTGACCCAGAGGGTTAAATAATTACCAGCCTGAATGATAAATACCTGCCAGGATGATAAATACCTGCCTGGATGATTGTTTAAATTAGAGTGGAATTTCTGGTGTAGATGATTGTAAGCTATTTTGCAATGATAAAATTGTTGAAATTTTGCTAAAGATTGTCATTCTGATGACCCTAAAAGTATTTTAGCTCCTGTCAGTATGTGTTTGTGCACTCCTAAATAAGTTATTTTATTATCACGTTTATTGCATATGAAGATTTGTGGTCAATGAATTGATGTAAAGTTACTTTTATTGCTCAGTACTTGAACATTTTTAGTTAAATCATTTGTAGGAATATTATTTAGCATGTGCATTTGAGTTATGGCCCTTCACATAATCAACTAGCAAGTAGGGGCAACCATGTCATGTGGATGCTTTTCCTTCTGTATGAAAACATTCCAAAATGCCTACTTAAATAAGAAGTTTTAAAATTGTATGCTTAATAATGAGTGATGTATTGAATAAAAAAAGGTTTTATTCCTTTACAGGGCATAAAGTATCTTCACTGGCTTCCTACACACTACAGAGTAGAATACAAGGTCTTGACTCCAGTTTTAAAAGCCCTTCAAGGAAAGCCCCTGCCTTCATCAGAAGTGTTTTGCAAATACCCCAAAAAGACTGTTCTCGAGTCTCAAACTATGTGCCAGCGAGGAATGTGACGAGGAATGTCACGTATGGTGATCAATGTTTAACTACATGAGTTAGCAGAGGGTGTATTAACACTTACTCTTGAAACACCGAAATCTCTGGTGACTTAAGTAAACATTGAAGCAGGGTTGTATAGTAAACTGTGAACACTGCCTTGTGTAGTAAAGCGCATGTAGACTGGCCTTATAGTTCAGGAAGCCAACCGGATTTGAAACATTCATTATTGTGTATCTCACTTTTTTGCAAGAACTATAGATTGTGGACATGTTGATTTATGGAACTTGTCCATAGTTATAACTGTGATATACATTTTACCCCCATTATTTTGACAAGTATGTTCATGTTTAACCAAGTCTCAATTGCATTTGTACAGCACTTTAAATTAGTAATGAAAATGAAAAAAGACTATAAATTTGGTGTGATAGTTATGTCAACTATTTAATAGAGTATAGATTTGTTCACATCATTGTTATACATGAAGTTATATTGTTCTACAAAACCTGGTTTACAAGTCAGCATTTTTTTTGCTTATTATATCCACATCTGTCTAGGACAATTGACAATAATCAACAACTACTGTCACTTCTTTAAAAAAAACAGGATATGAACACAATTCTTGGTGACTTTTATGATCCTTTTTTAAGGTATCTCTCAATTTCCTTAATACAGACTTGTAGCACTAAAAAGGGCAAATTCTTAAAAAAAACTATTTATTCATGTAATTCCTAATTAAGCTTTTGCATCTATCCCAAGTAATGAATGCAAATTTTCTTGCTCACTTGTTTAGATTTGTTAACTTATTTAGATATATTATTTAGTAAATTACTAAAGAAGGCTTTTTTAAAATTTAAATATATGTATGCATTCTGCTTGCTTGTTAGGCTCACACAATTAATAGTCTTCTTACGCTATGAATCTGCAAGCAACTAGCTGTTTATGTAGAAGTATGTTTTGAATTGGTTTTGTCCAAAATAGCTCTAATATTTCGCAAAATTTGCTGTATTTTTGTGCTCGATTGTGCTTGAAAGCCTGCTTTAACCACTTTTCTGAAATTGAAACTCGCCAGAAATTATCTTCTCCTACTTATGTAATAATTTAATTGCTCAATATTTTGATCTGCATATTAGTTATTTTGAAGATTGGCGATTTCACTGTATAATGTCAAAAGTAAATACATGAGTGTGGCTGTGTCATCAATTATGTACGTATGCATGCATGTATGTATAAATGTATATATGAAAGGGAAACTGTAGACTTTGAGAGAAAAAAATGTATGTATGTATTTTTTGAACTATTTATAACGATTATATACTTATATGTTTTTGCCCACTCGGATTATATTGATGATGTAAAATTGTTCTATACTCATGGATTGTATATAACTATTGTATTTGAAAATAAACTATTAATATTATTATAATTTAAGCGTGTATGTTAGAATGTGCTAGCATATCATTGTATTTTTTCTTCCAATTATTTTTCAATATGTTTTGTATGTAAAGTCATGGGCATAATGCCTAATGTTTCTGGACATAAACCATATATAGCATACACCTATTAGCAAGGAAATTAAAAATGGTTTAGCTTTGTTTAGAAGTTGCTCTCTACAGTTGTAAAAATTAATAGTATATAACAAATAAAGAAAATTTGGAAGATATTGCTATTATTACAGAGGTTGTGCTTTACAGGTGGTCATTCTTAGAGGTTGTGTATGTACTTGGTACAATTAATGTTGTGATGTTTTCGTGACGTACATGCATTGATCTCCAAATATATTCCAAAATAAAAAAAATATATAATAGTTTATTGTTACTTTTCCAAAGCTGAGGTCATTCCTGGTAATCAATCACCAAGAATGGAGAATAGCCAATTTTCCTTTTATGCAGAGCGACAAACAAGGTAGTTACTTGTACTGGTGACAAGTAGCGCCATCAGGAAAAGAATCCAGGACGTCCCTAACTAAAGTGGATGTTCAACCATTAGGCTATACAGAAGGCTTGACCATGTGAACACCAAAAAGGAACAAACATAATAGGAAAGAACAGAAGTAGACCATCACAATTTAACGTGTCTGAAATGTTACTTGATTATGCACCATCTTTGATGTGGGGTTTATTGCTTTGCATATGTCCGTTGATTGGTCTGTTAGTGAGTTGGTAGACCAATTGGTTCCCGTTCAATAGCTCAAGAACACTAGACCATAGAATTTTGAAACTGTACACCTATGTTGGCCAGCAATGGCGATTGTCCATTGACAGGTTACCATTTCCAACTACATTGGTGCCATGCTACAAACAATGTATGAAGTCTGGTGTATCAATACTGTATGCAGTACCAGAACAAGTAATTGATGCAGTACCAATACATAACATTGCTTGTCGTATGCAGTAACCAAAACATTACATAGCAATACATGTTGTTGCAGTATCAATGCATGTTGTATGCAGAAACAATACATAACATAGCAATACATGTTGTTTGCAGTATCAATGCATGTTGTAAGCAGTAACAATACATAACATAGCAATACATGTTGTTTGCAGTATCAATGCATGTTGTAAGCAGTAACAATACATAACATAGCAATACATGTTGTTTGCAGTATCAATGCATGTTGTATGCAGTACCAATACATGGTGTCTGCAGTATAAATACATGTTGTATGCAGTTCCAATACATAACAGCAATACATGCCACTGTGTTGTCTGCAGAATCAATACATGTCGTATGCAGTACCAATACATAACATAACAAGACATTTTGTCTGCAGTATCAATACATGCCGTATGCAGTACCAATACATAACATAGCAATACATGTTTGCAGTATCAATAGCTACATGTTTACTATATACAGTAGATACAGCTAATCTATAGTCCACACTGCCGATTAATTGTTTAGTTAAGTAACGTCTGTTGATCTGAATCATAACTGATTATCCAGAACATTTCTATTGTCTTGGCAAAAACGAAAGTCAATTATTCTCAAAATTTACAAATTTGCATTTTTCGTGTCAATGGGGCGTGACTTTCTCAATTTCTGTAGAAGTAAGTATGCATTCTTTGATCGTAGACAGCGCCTCTGTACAGAAGCAAACTAATGAAAAACAGTCTTGGGTTCGTTTTTTAATTTTTATTAATTCATTAAAATGCTCAAGTTGTCGAAATAATTATTCCCCTGAAAACGTTTACATAAAATGCGCACGTTAAACGTCGTCGGTGGATGTACAATCCGCCCCGCTCATGCTTACCTGGCGTTGCCACAACAGAAGGATTGATTGTCTGAATGGAATAATGTAATTATCCATACGTCTATTAAATAGCTTGGACATGTAGTCACAAGTATAGAACATTTCATCTAAAAATATCAAGAAATATAAAGAATACGACACCAGTCCCAAAACTTTTCAAACACCCTACTTATTTAAATGGCAATTTTGCTGCACTTGACTCGTTGCTAATTGAACACAGATGTAATGTTACAAACTCAAATTTTCTCGAATAACGTCGAAGAAAAAATATCCACCACGAGATACAGTGTAGGATAAGGAAATCTCACCCTCGTGTCGGAATTTTAACCAGGTTCTCGGCAAGCCTCGATCCTGTAAAACCCGACCACCGGTGTACATAGAAGCTCATGTTGGATCCTTATAATCCGCGGCATATAATCTTCGACTATTTAACTTGACTCACTGCCGATCTGAATATATTATAAATGTTTTATAGAGTCATATATATACGTTATGCAGTCAACATTAGAAATAAATGAAACACAGCAAAAGCGTGATCGCACAGTTCGAAGTCACTCGTCATTTAACAATTATGAGCTATTCCTGGGTCACAATCTGGACGTTCACGTATCTGATGTCTAGGCATCTTGCACTAGTCGTAAATGTGTCCGATATGCAGACTTATTGTTTGATACTATCCAACTTTATTGTACGGCGTGCCGACAAGATACCTGACTAATAGGACTATTTATGTGAAGACTGCAGGAGCATTGGTTGTTTCCCGATTTCATCCACATGTGGTCTTGGTTGTATGCATAGGAGATTAACTGCAGATGGAAAGCAGGAGGCTCTCCAGTTTCTGAGAGAAGCGCCCGGTGCATCGGGGGAAGACTTGAGACATTACATGATTGTATGTGACATCGCAAACACATCGAGCAATTTGAAACCATGTATTGACTTTTACCCGATGTCTCACGATTTCATGTCGGGGAGATATGTTCGGGAATGTACCAGGATGCACACACGAAGCAACCAGAGCATCGGGGTAATGGTCAGGGATACGTCTGGATGAAAAAATGTAATCCGCATTGCATCACTTATCATTCTCCGACACGTTGGTGATGTTAAGCTTTAGTGTCAGGAACTACATGTCGGGTATATTTGAATAGCTGGTAATAATCAGGTGATACATTCGCGGTCACGGGTTTTAATTACCTTGTGTTTGAACTCGCGAAGTGTACCCGACATTTCATGTCGATCCCACTTGACCGGGGATGTATTCCCGACAATAATCAGGAGATTCGGGGGGGGGGGGTATCGGAGCCATTGGGAGAAACTATTACGACTTCCACATCAGAGATGAGGAATTCCTCATTGGAAACTAGACTCAATGTATCGATGGAGTTGGTCCGGTCCGATTAAAACTAAAATAACCTTGTCGATCGGACATAGTTATGATAGGACCTGTCACTTGGATTATGTCTTCTTCACCATACATGTTTGTTTGCGGCACATTGAACCACACAGTATTCATTGTTGAACATACGAGTAGAGCAAGAACTTATATCTACTGCACCGGATATGTAAACCCTTGGACATCAAAACGACAAAATACAAAAAATCCGTGTTGCTATGTTTTTATCAATTTGTCACAAACAACCTGAAACAAGTGTTAAAAAATTAACTTAAAATTGATAACATTTGTTATTAGTGTTGTTAGTGATTTCTTAGGATATAAAAATAACATAGTCGGTATTACGATAACTGTGTTCTTGCCTTAACTCGTAATCTCATATCAACTCGTATGGTACGGTAAAGAGCAGCTATGTCTGACTGACCAGTGTATTAGTGATAAGTATTCTGTTAGTTCTGGGACGGGAAAATAGTTCAAAATACCGTACCCAACATACAAGGAGTATACTGAGTGTGGAAAACACGCAAACACTGTGACATTAACTCGTTGTAATGCTATACTTGCTTATGGACGAAGGTGACGAACATCATCTTGTTTTATTTTTTCATTGCAAGTCAATATAATATCACTCGGTGTCCATTCTTCTTTTACCACATTTGTTAT
The DNA here is from genome assembly GCA_963678985.1 of Spisula subtruncata. Taxonomy (NCBI): domain Eukaryota; kingdom Metazoa; phylum Mollusca; class Bivalvia; order Venerida; family Mactridae; genus Spisula; species Spisula subtruncata. The sequence goes on from OY787661.1 coordinate 28,045,500, forward strand.
AACGGAGTCATAAGTATATTAGTTTTCAATAATATGTTTTGTCCATCTAACTTGAAGTGCGCTGTTACATTTACATCATATTCGCGATCAGATTGAGAAAACAAGTATAGCAGGAATAGGCAAATACAACTACGGTGTATACCCACATGGGCACATTCTCTGTGCTGGCACGGTACTTCCTCTGTGCAAAACAATGTTTTTGAGGACACCGGTCGACAGGAGAAGTAAGAAAATCATTGTTTTTGTAAAAAATACAGACTTGTGTTTTAAAAAACTATAGCCCACGGAACTAACCAATGATTAACCACTGCCCTCATGTTGTTCCATTTCTTATATCAGTTGCCACAAGTTCAGACTAAGGTGGAATGTTGACCTGGGATACGCGTTTGAATTGACATGGAGTCCTGTTTTCACACTTAAATGCTTTTTTTCGTCAATATAGGAAATATCTCGCACCTCAGATGGAATGTCCTTGAACCAATCTGGTCTCGAAATACTTTTTATATGGTTACATTCATCGAATTACAGTGTACTTTCGATTTCTTTGTTGCACCGACAGTCCGGCACTCTTCTGTTCTGGCACCGGCACCCTCTTTGTGCCTTGATTATTGTGAGCACAGAGGGTTCCCGTGCCAGTCAGCACAAATCAGTATGTTAGGCAAAAGCAATGATTTTCTAACCTCTCCTGTCGACTGGTGTCCTCAAAAACATTGTTTTGTCAGCACAGAGAGGGTGCCGATACAGCGTTTTGTACTGAGAGGGTGTCGATTGGGGTATACACCGTCACAACTGTATACATTAATATACTTATTCTAGGGAATACCTCCAATAGTAACGGCGGTATAGCTTGACAATTTTGACCTGAACCTGACCTTTATTCAAGAATATATTACAAGGTTCTTGCGTTGAATATATCAATATCCGCAAGCAAATCGTGCAATATCGGTATTTCAGATTTGTGTTTGTATTCCAAGTCGAGCGTCTTCGCGATACTCCCCGATTATGAAAACATACAATCGGTCTTATAAACATAATATATCGACTGTTAAATTATGCTAATCAATAGGTCAGGCTCAGGTCAATGTGGGCAAGCTATGCAAATGCCCGAGATGTGATCTAAATTACAACCAAATTATATCCACTATGTCATTCTTGTTAGAACTGCTTCCATCTTATTCAGCCGTTTCGTATCTTCAGTTTTTATGTTGATTTTCACCGATGCAGGAACTTCTTGTATTCACACAGCTTGCTCTCTGAGGGCATGAATATGTATCATTCTCCTTCAAGTTTGTGACGGATTTGCTATACTAAGATAATAATATTACTCTTTAATAAGCTATTAGATTGTATCAACTTGTGACACAGTGTAACTTTATTCTACAGTATTTACCTTTAATTAACGTGTTTGGACATGTGATATTTTTGTAAATCAAGTAGCATGTATATGTTCATGTCACCCCTAGCAAATTTACTTTGTACGTTCTTCACAGGTGTATTCCACTAGATATATGCCTGAAAGTACTAGTAGTGTTGAAAGGATACTGTAGGAAGAACAACACAGTCTATTTAAGTAATTCCTCTTTGGCCATATGTGCGTTATGAGTCATAATTTGTTGATTATGTTTAATGACTTGAACATTTGTGCCTGTTTGTGTGCGTGTGGTTGCCATGGACTTGGAATCTCGTTAAATAGATATCCATCTAACACTTTTGTGATTTGTTCTGATAGGTAGAGTAAATATTTGTGTTATTCTGAAGTGAACAATCATAGTCAATACAATTCATGTGAAATGATTTACAAAACAACAATTAAGTCAGTTTAAATAATTTTATTGCATAAAACCAAGTGCAACAATAAACAGCAACATAATTCATTATTGACAACAATATCCAATCTATTCTTCTACCAAGTCTTCTTGTCAATGTACACCTTCAGCACCTGCAAAGTTAGAACAATGAAGTACATTTTGTATTATTTAAAACTTGCACCTTGGTAACAAGAGTGATATCTGGCAGTGTATCACTCTCCTATGCACATTGGTATTAAATCGTGTATTTCAATTGTTAAGCATTTTGTAGAGAGAATCTCTCAATAAATATATAATTCTTCATGTAATGAAATCCAAAAAGTGCTTTCTGACAAGGGTATTTAAAGAGTCTACTGTAGAACTAGAGAAAAATGAGCTCTGCTACTGGCAGTGATGTTTCTATTACTAAAATAACTCCTTATATCACCAGTTAGCATAAAATGATAAGTATACTAATATATTTCTGTTATTGGAACATGTGTTTATCTGTTGACAGTTCAATTGGATGAATACTACAATAATATTCCTGTATATATGCTGGATGTGGTATGTATGGTGATTATAAAATGTTGGTCATATGGGTATGTTGGCCATATGAGTGTGTTGGCCATATGAGTATGTTGGCAATTTGTGTATGTTGGCCAAATGAGAAAGTTGGCCAAATGAGAAAGTTGGCCATATGAGTAAATCGGCCATATGAGTGTGTTGGTCATATGAGTATGTTGGCAATGTGTATATGTTGGCCATATGAGTAAATTGGCCACATGAGTGTGTTGGCCATATGAGTGTGTTGGCCATATGAGTATGTTGGCAATTTGTGTATGTTGGCCATATGAGTAAATTGGCCATATGAGTGTGTTGGCCATATGAGTATGTTGGCAATTTGTGTATGTTGGCCAAATGAGAAAGTTGGCCATATGAGTAAATCAGCCATATGAGAGTGTTGGCCATATGAGTGTGTTGGCCATATGAGTATGTTGGTCATATGAGTAAATTGGCCATATGATTATGTTGGCCATATGGGTGTGTTGGCCATATGAGTGTGTTGGCCATATGAGTAAATTGGCCATATAAGTGTGTTGGCCATATGAGTAAATTGGCCAATTGAGTGTGTTGGTCATATGAGTAAATTGGCCATATGAGTGTGTTGGCCTTATGAGTGTGTTGGCAATGTGTATATGTTGGCCAAATGAGAATGTTGGCCATAAGAGTAAATTGGCCATATGAGTGTGTTGGCCATTTGAGTATGTTGGCCATATGATTGTTGGCTTTGTGAGTGTGTTGGCCATATGAGTATGTTGGCAATGTGTATATGTTGGCCAAATGAGAATGTTGGCCATATAAGTAAATTGGCCATATGAGTGTGTTGGCCATATGAGTAAATCAGCCCTATGAGAGTGTTGGCCATATGAGTGTGTTGGCCATATGAGTATGTTGGTCATATGAGTAAATTGGCCATATGATTATGTTGGCCATATGGGTGTGTTGGCCATATGAGTGTGTTGGCCATATGAGTAAATTGGCCATATAAGTGTGTTGGCCATATGAGTAAATTGGCCAATTGAGTGTGTTGGTCATATGAGTAAATTGGCCATATGAGTGTGTTGGCCTTATGAGTGTGTTGGCAATGCGTATATGTTGGCCAAATTAGAATGTTGGCCATAAGAGTAAATTGGCCATATGAGTGTGTTGGCCATTTGAGTATGTTGGCCATATGAGTGTTGGCCATATGAGTATGTTGGCAATGTGTATATGTTGGCCAAATGAGAATGTTGGCCATATAAGTAAATTGGCCATATGAGTGTGTTGGACATATGGGTATGTTGACCATATGAGTAAATTGGCAACGTAGATATGTTGGTCATATGAGTATGCTGGCCATATGAGTGTCTTGGCCATATCAATATGTTGGCAATGTGTATATGTTGGCCATATGAGATACTGGCCATATGAGTAAATTGGCCATATAAGTGTGTTGGCCATATGAGACCAATCATGTGACTATGCCCACCATGTGTCTAAGTTCATCATGTGACTATGTCAATCATGTGACTATGCCAATCATGTGTCAATGCTCATCATGTGTCTATTCCCATCATGTGTCTAGGGCCATCATGTGTCTATGGCAATCATGTATCTATGTTTATCATGTGTCCAAATCCATCATGTGTCTATGCCCATCATGTGTCTATGCACATCATGTGACTATGCCAACCATGTGTCTATGCTCATCATGTGTCTATTCTTATCATGTGAATATGCCCAACATGTGTCTATGACCAACATGTGTCTAAGACCATCATGTGTCTATTCCAATCATGCGTCTATGGCCATCATGTGTCTATGTCCATCATGTGTCCAAATCCATCATGTGGTTTTGCCCATCATGTGTCCAGGGTTTTCCCTAGGATTTTTCATACGAGGGTCCCAGGACTCTTAAGGTTTATATTAAGGGAGTCCCTGAGAAATTTTGGGGGTCCCTTCACTATACGGTAATGCATTTCAAGCTCATTATAAGTGAGTATCAAATTTATAAATGAATAAAACAGCAAATTCAGATTGCTCAATGCACCACAAGACTTAGTGCAATAAATAGCAGAAAGAAAAATGTTCTAGCTGAATTAAAAATGTCTATTCGAGGGATCCTATTGGGGGTCCCAAGGATGCACAGTAATGCAGAAATGAGGGTCCCAAGCCACAAAGTTGCGTCAGGGACGCAGAAAACCTGCATCAGGGAAATCCCTGTGTGTCTATGCCAATCATGTGACTATGCCCATGATGTGTCTATGCCCATCATGTGAATTTCCCATCATGTGACTATGCCCACCATGTGTCTATGGCCAGCATGTGTCTAAGGCCATCATGTGTCTATGCCCATCATGTGACTATGCCAACCATGTGTCTAAGTCGATCATGTGTCTATGCCCATCATGTGACTATGCCCATCATGTGTCTATGCCCATCATGTGACTATGCCCATCATGTGACTATGCCAATCATGTGACTATGCCAACCATGTGTCTATGCACATCATGTGACTATGCCAATCATGTGTCTATGTCCATCATGTGACTATGCCCATCATGTGACTATGCCCTTCATGTGACTATGCCCATCATGTGACTATGCCAACCATGTGCCTATGTCCACCATGTGTCTTAGTCCATCATGTGTCCAAGTTCATCATGTGTCTTTGCCAATCATGTGACTATGCCCATCATGTGTCTATGCCCATCATGTGACAATGCCCATCATGTGTCTATGCCCATCATGTGTCGATTCCCATCATGTGTCTATGCCCATCATGTGACTATGCCCATCATGTGACTCTGTCCATCATGTGTCCAAATCCATAATGTGACTTTGCACCTCATGTAACTATGCCCATCATGTGACTATGCCCATCATGTGTCTATGCCCATCATGTGTCTATTCCCATCATGTGTCTATGCCCATCATGTGACTATGCCCATCATGTGTCTATGCCCATCATGTGACTATGCCCATCATGTGACTATGCCCATCATGTGTCTATGCCCATCATGCGACTATGCCCATCATGTGACTATGCCCATCATGTGTCTATGCCCATCATGTGACTATGCCCATCATGTGACTATGCCCATCATGTGACTATGCCAACCATGTGTCTATGCACATCATGTGACTATGCCAATCATGTGTCTATGTCCATCATGTGACTATGCCCATCATGTGTCTATGCCCTTCATGTGACTATGCCCATCATGTGACTATGCCAACCATGTGTCTATGCACATCATGTGTCTATTCCCATCATGTGTCTATGACCATCATGTGACTATACCCATCATGTGTCTATGCCCATCATGTGACTATGCCCATCATGTGACTATGCCTATCAGGTGTCTATGCCCATCATGTGACTATGCCAATCATGTGACTATGCCAATCATGTGTCTATTCCCATCATGTGTCTATGCCCATCATGTGACTATGCCCATCATGTGACTATGGTCATCATGTGTCTATGTCCATCATGTGTCCAAATCCATCATGTGTTCAAATCCATCATGTGACTTTGCCCATCATGTGTCTATGGCCATCATGTGTCTATGCACATCATGTGACTATGTCCATCATGTCACTATGCCCCCTTATGTGTCTATGTCCACCATGTGTCTAAGTCATCATGTTTCTTATTCCATCATGTGTCTAAGGCCACCATGTGCCTATGTCCACAATGTGTCTAAGTCCATCATGTGTCTAAGTTTGTCATGTGTCTAAGTCCATCGTGTGTCTATGCCCATCATGTGACTATGTCCATCATGTGACTATGCCAATCATGTGTCTATGCCCATCATGTGTCTATGTCCATCATGTGTCTAGTCCCATCATGTGCCTATGCCCATCATGTGACAATGTCCATCTTGTGACATTGCCCTTCATGTGTCTTGGTCCAACATGTGTCTATACCCATCATGTGACTATGTCAATCATGTGACTATGTCCATCATGTGACTATGTCAATCTTGTGTCTATGCCCATCATGTATCTTTTCCCATCATGAGTCTATGCCCATCATGTGTCAATGCCCATCATGTGACTAGGCCCTTCAAGTGTCTATGTCCACCATGTGACTATGCCCATTATGTGACTATGCCCATCATGTGTCTATGGCCATCATGTGTCTTAGTCCATCATGTGTCTAAGCCCATCATGTGTCTATGACCATCATGTGACTATTCCCATCATGTGACTATGCCCATCATGTGTCTATGGCCATCATGTGACTATGCCCTTCATGTGTCTTTGACCACCATGTGTCTAAGTCCATCATGTGTCAATGCCCATCATGTGACTAGGTCCTTCAAGTGTCTTTGTCCACCATGTGACTATGCCCATTATGTGACTATGCCCATCATGTGTCTATGGCCATCATGTGTCTAAGTCCATCATGTGTCTAAGGCCACCATGTGCCTATGTCGACCGTGTGTCTTAGTCCATCATGTGTCTATGCCCATCATGTGTCTATGCCCATCATGTGACTATGCCCATCATGTGACTATGCCCATCATGTGACTATGCCAATCATGTGTCTAAGTCCACCATGTTTCTAAGTCCATCATGTGTCTAAGTCCATCATGTGTCTAAGTCTATCATGTGTCTAAGGCCACCATGTGCCTATGTCGACCATGTTTCTTAGTCCATCATGTGTCTACGTCCATCGAGTGTCTAAGTCCACCATGTGTTTAAGCCAATCATGTGTCTTTGTTCACAATGTACCTTTTTCCACCATGTGCCTATGTCCACCATGTTTCTATGCCCATCATGTGTCTATGCCCATCATGTGTCTATGCCCATCATGTGACTATGCCCATCATGTGACTATTCCACTCATGTGTCTATGCCCTTCATGTGTCTATGTCCTTCATGTGTCTAAGTCCATCATGTGTCTATGCACATCATGTGTCTATGCCCATCATGTGACTATGCCATTCATATGTGTATGTCCACCATGTGTCTAAGTCCATCATGTGTCTAAGTCCATCATGTGTCTAATGCCACCATGTGCCTATGTCCACCATGTGCCTTCGTCCATCATGTGTCTAAGTCCATCGTAAGTCTAAGTCAACCATGTGTTTAAGTCAATCATGTGTCTATGTCCACAATGTACCTTTTCCCATCATGTGCCCATCATGTGTCCAAATCCATCATGAGCCTATGCCCATCATGTGTCCAAATCCATCATGTGATGTTGCCCATCATGTGTCTATGCCCATCATGTGACTATGCCCATCATGTGTCTATGCCCATCATGTGTCTATGCCCATCATGTGACTATGCCCATCATGTGTCTATGCCCATCATGTGTCTATGCCCATCATGTGACTATTCCCATCATGTGACTATGCCCATCATGTGACTATTCCACTCATGTGTCTATGCCCTTCATGTGTCTAAGTCCATCATGTGTCTATGCACATCATGTGTCTATGCCCATCATGTGACTATGCCATTCATGTGTGTATGTCCACCATGTGTCTAAGTCCATCATGTGTCTAAGTCCATCATGTGTCTAATGCCACCATGTGCTTATGTCCACCATGTGCCTTCGTCCATCATGTGTCTAAGTCCATCGTGTGTCTAAGTCAACCATGTGTTTAAGTCCATCATGTGTCTATGTCCACAATGTACCTGATCCCACCATGTGCATGTGCCCATCATGTGTCCAAATCCATCATGAGCCTATGCCCATCATGTGTCCAAATCCATCATGTGACATTGCCCATCATGTGTCTATGCCCATCATGTGACTATGCCCATCATGTGTCTATGTTAGTCATGTGTGTATGTTAGTCATGTGTTTACATCAGCCATATGCCAATGTTCACCATGTGCCTGTGTAAGTCATGTCCATGTGCCTATGTCCACCATGTGTCTGAGTCCATCATGTGACCATGTCAAACATGTGCCAATGACCACCCTGTGCCAATGTCCACCCTGTGTCTAAGTCCATGATGTGTATATGTCCACCATGTGTCTAATTCCAGCATGTGTATATGTCCACCAAGTGCCTATGTCCATCATGTGTATATGTCAACCATGTGCGTATGTCCACGTATGTGTCTATATAATCCATGAATCTATACCATACATGTGTCTATGTCAGCCATGTGGCTATGTCTGACATGTGTCTTTATCATCCATTTGTCCATGTCAGTCATGTGGTGTTTATGTCAGGCATGTGTCTATGCCAACCATGTGTCTATGTCAGTCATGTGTCTTCATCATCCATTTGTCTATGTCAGTCCTGTGTTTATGTCAGGCATGTGTCTATGCCAACCATGTGTCTATGTCAGTCATGTGTCTATGTCAGTCATGTGTCTATATCATCCATTTGTCTATGTCAGTCATGTGCCTATGTCAACCTTGTGTCTATGTCAGTCAGGTGCCTATGTCAACTATGTGTCTATATCATCCATGTGTCTATGTTAACCATGTGTCTTTGTCAGTCATGTGCCTATGTCAACCATATTTCAACGTCAGGCCATGTATCTATGTCAAACATGAGAACAAGTGTTAATGTCAGTGTCAACAATGAGCTTTTATCTGTCATATGTATGCCAAATGTGTTTGTGAGTAAACCTGTGTCACAACAATTCTTTTATCAATTAGGATCCAGAACAGACATTTAACCTTAAAATATTTACCTTAAATCAGAGTCCAGACTGCGCCTTACACTTGATTTGTTTGTAGTGTACCAACTCCCTCCAAGTTCTATAATCCAGTAGATCTTTCATTAGATTGACATACACTGTTTTCTTTAACATTTGGAAACTGAAAAACAATGATAGAATCATGAACTACACAAAAGTCTGTAAGACAAACTTTACAAGTATAGAAAACTGTACAAAATATATATTTCCACATTAAATTTGCCTTGGAAGAGAGGGTTGAAGGTTCTAATCTTGGACACAGGAGTTTTTTTCTGATATAGCAATTTTGTGACTTACTAGCATGTGAAATGTTGTTCAAGTCTGTTTAATCAATTGATGGGCCCACTGACCAAAAGGGCTATATTCATTCATTTCTATGAATAAAAGATGGTCAGTACATATATAACATAAATACATGTCAAAGATCCTGGGTTGGCACCATGGCCATGTCATACTGAAAACAAGGTGTAAAATAATTAGGCACTAGTACTGGTATATTTTCTCCTTGGTCAATTTTGTCACCAATAAATGGATTCGGCCAATTGCGGGCTATATTTTCGGGGCACTGTGTTTCTGTTTGTTTGACAATTAGCATCAAAGGGAATATCAGTTTATTTACTCTTTGGTATCAGCTCATTGTGAAGGATAGCATCATGGGTAATTAAAAAGTAAACAAGTTGTTTAAACTTGCGCTGCAATCAAATTCAATAAATAAGTAAAGATAAATATAGAAACCTGCTAACAATTACCCCCGATGAGTCAATTATTGGTACACGTTCCTCATCTTGTCATCTCCACAATTGTCAAGTGTAGAGTTTTCAAACTATTTGAGCTGAAAACTATTCCTCATCAGTTTGCTTGTTAGAATCTAAGCATACCATCAGCAGCAATTGCAAATCCCTGTCAATTATATAATGTATGTATATACTATTTACAGTATAGGTATAGATGTACAAAAAGCTTCGAGGCGTGACTAGTAATAGTTTTGTATTCTAACTCTAAAGGGGTCATTTCCGAAAGGTCATTGTAGATCTATAGAAATCAATTAATTAAGTCATGCACCAGTCACTTGCATCCATGGCACCCATCCCTGGGGAAGGCAGTGGACAGCCAGGGAAATAGTTGGGATTTTTTTCTTGTAACTAATACTCCGGGGACAATGTTCAATTTTCAAAGACCAGGAAATACTGCAAATTTTACCATCAGATGTCCATCTCAGGGCCATAGTTTCGACAATCCAAATAAAATCCCTAACATTCCCCGTGGGGGGGCGTCAATGCAAATGATTGGTGCTTTATAGACCAGTTGTAGTGACTATGGAGACTGACTCCTAGCAGGCACTCTGTTAGCTGCGTTTGCAGACATACATACCAGTGATTCCTAGCTTCAGTCCCCTGTCATTAGCACACTTTTTTCCTCAGTTTCTTTAAAGTTTTCTAGCTGTCACCTTACCTTGCAGGTGATAAACTTCCATGTGGAAATATTGTGGACAATCGATTGTTATTAGGAATTATGCAACAGTCAATTATAACCCCAGTTCACCAACCTAAAATGAGATAATGCACCAGTCAGTGGAATCCTTGGTCCCGCCTACCCCGGGAATGGGCGGTGGATAGCCAGCTCCACCAGCACTGCCAGAGTTATACCCCGGGAACAAATTGAGTTGTCAGGGGCCGGGAAAATACTGGAGATTTTACCATCAGCTGTCTCCTGCAGGGCCGTGGAAAAGGGGGATGGTGGGAACCCTAAAGTAAAAAAACCCCAAAAACTGCCTATCCCCGTGGATAGGGGCCATGGATGCAGCTGATTGTAGACAAGATTTCTGTCTCCGGTGGTTTTCTTTGTGACGTGTAGTCACTAGGTCGAGATTGTTTGACTACAGCTGATTGGTGCATAAAAGAACATGGCATATTATAACATTAAACCACAATTTCCTAGTTTTAAACTTAAAAAATACACTCTATGACAGTCACTACAGTACAGACCTAGCTGTCATTCATATGGGTCGGAAGGTTTTGGGTACGAATGCAGTTATAAAAGTAGGTCAAATGTAAAGATCAATTAGTTAATCATCAAAACTAGAGTGGGTAACTTAATTAATTGTTATGTGTCCATGTTATCACTTTTGTACATGTTTTACAGTCAAATCGGGCCCGAGCTTCTTATCTTACGAGACAACCCAGCGAAATAATGCAACAACAAATTGAAAAATAAAAGCTTTGAAAAATGCCTCCCAATAAACTTTCAATAACTGAGTCGGAAAATAACATTTGGGCAACTTAATGGCTGAAAATAGATTCATATACTCACATGCGTATTCTCTGTATCAATATACAAAGCTGTTAAAGCATCACATCCACAACGAGTCCAAATCTTTCCTCAGATTTTCACCCCCGCCTCAAAACAACATGGCGCTTTCTAGCGTTATGAACCATAATGCATACAGTAGCGTTTGGTTTTTTTTCGCCATCCTCGGCACTTTCCGCCCGACACATTCCGTATCTTTCCGGAAAAATACCATGTATGGTACGTGCCCGCCAGAGACCAACAGGCCTCTGGAGGCCCGATTAAAACCTCTGCTTGGAAAAGTTTAGAAATCTCAAAGACCTAGGTCCTTGAAAATCTCATGATTGTTACCTATATAACATCAGTAATATTATTAAAATCTGATTCCAGCGGTCCGTACATAATTATTATATATACCCAGTGTTGATATGCATCTGTATGCCCTATGCCTATTCCAGCTAATTAATACTTAATAGGGCGTCTGTGAGTATCTATTGCTATTTCAAAAACTATGTTTTGGGTGTTTAAGCTTCGGGCTTTAGGAATAGCTCAATATGAGTCATCAAGAATTATTTTCTGATAAAGATTATATCATATCTAATACTGGAACCCTTCGTTGCAACATCATTTAATTTAAACTGATTATCATTTAAAAAAAGTCAAGTCGTTAAAATTACATATAAACCATCAATACATTACCAATTATTCAATATTAAGTTAAATTCACGAAACCAGGTAAGGTTGATGTTAAATTCATGAAAAAAGTTAGATTTTGCTTTTCAGTAAAACCCTTCCATGACCTCACATCGGGTTAGTCGCTTCAGAAGGAACCCCAAATACCATACATTATATTCAACACAGCATTCATACTGGCTCACACTCGTGTTGTCATGTTACCCGTTTCGAAGCGAGGAACCCCATACCATGCATACCATGAGGTTACATGGTATATACGAAGCGAGTAACCTCATACCACATGGTATCATGGTAGTACCATGTCTCGTTATGAACCGCGTAACCCCACAACATAAGACCTGCTTCAAGCGTGAAACCCCAAACGTATCGGGTGTTTGTATTTGCAAAAACGGAATATGCGGCAGTGTTTTTGAACTCGGTAATATTAAATATCGACCACAAACGCATTCGTATTGTACACAGTTAATGAACCATATCAACCTTACCATATATCGGGTACACAAGTACCTAGGACTGCGTAATACGATCGTATTGCCATGTCATCATACTGTTAAACTGTTTAGTGTAAAAACAAGTTTTAGTGGATTAAAATTTTAACTGTCAAAATAAGCATGATTTTCAATAAGAGTATTCATATATCTTTTAAGACTTCAGCAGTACTGATTAAAGTTATTCAAATTGGAGAAACAATTAACCACGATATTGGCTGTTTTCTAGACATTCTATAAAAAGTTATGTCCCCCAAATATGGTAGTCAGAGTTATGGACCTTCATATTAATAATTAAGGTAGAGATTGTAATGGTTATAATGTTTTCGTTGAGAACGAACGTTGAGAAGTACAGAAGTTATAACATTTGTTGCCTTGATTTTGGCTGTTTCCGAGGTATAAAAGGAACACAACTGTTCATACAGGTAACGTTATACATTGAGGTAAATAAACGATTAAATTAACGATTAATACGGAATCCAGACAAAATCCCGGGTGGACAGAATACCGGCCTCTCATTTTTAACAGGGCGGACATAATCCTGTCCATGTTTTTTACAGGGTGGACAAAATCCCCACCCTATAAATTTCAGGATGGACACAATACCCATCATGACTTTGACTTATGTAGAGGGTTAATGCTGCATTGTTAACGATTATTGTGTGATTTTGTAAGGAATTTCTCTATGCTTATGTTACAATAAAGGTTTATTTTTTCATTTAACATGCATGCTATTAATTATATCATATATATGTAGTCATGATGGGTATTATGTCCACCCTGAAATTTATAGGGTGGGGATTTTGTCCCCCTTGTAAAAAAACATGGACGGGATAATGTCCACCCTGTCAAAAATGAGGGGCCGGTATTCTGTCCACCCGGGATTTTGTCCTACACTCGATTAATACATGTGTGTTAAATTTGGTCAATGCGATTAACAGGTATTATAGTTGACCGACTCATAATCTATTGTAGTGCATATAATTGTATAATGTTCTGAAGCCTTAAACTGTCTTACTTTTCACTGGGTATGCGTGTACCGGAATGTATATTAGTGGTCACTGCATATAGGTTCTCTAACCGTCCAATATCACACCGTTTTCAACGATATTTAACCAGTTAACGGACTACCTATCAACAAAAACACTCATTTCGCTGTTCCCATGGGTAGTGTTTCTACAGTCATATTTTATTGTACACGAATATATTGCAACATAAGTTTACTACCATCTCAACCATAACGATCAAAATTAAGATCATTATGTTTCAAGTTTATGTTCACTGGTTTTGGTTATACCTTCTTCTTTCCTTACAGCATTGTTTATTTTCCATACTTAAGTATATAGATTTTATGACGTGCAACCTCGATGTTATAAACGATTCAGGTCCGTTCACCTTGAAATCGAGTTCCAGGACATACAAAAAGGATATTTGCATTACAACTTAAACAAAAATACGTCTATCTTAAATTTGAAATCTTGAAAAAAAGTGTACAACAGAGTCACACGGTGGGATTTTGTACAGATAACAAGAAAGAAGAAGTAAATAAGGTAATACATACCCCGGTAAACAATCCGTATGTAGGTTTTTATGATATAAAAGATAAAATACCACACTCTAAAACCTTGATAACAGTAATACAAAAATCATAAAATTTTCCTTATTTTTCAACCGGATTATATATACATACACTGTTATATAATATCCAAATACTGTAACACTGGGTACATTTAAACGGAAACTACTATTTTACCGGTGTGTACATATATACATATACATATGATCTACTTAACCTTTGTTAACTGATTGACCTTTGCTTATACAATCGATTTTATTCGGATAGGATTTTATCCATTATTGACCAGGTAATTAGGTCAGACCAATAATGCCGTTGGGTAATGATATTTCAGTGGTCAAAAGTAAACCAATTAGACATGTAATAATTTCAGACATTGTCCTACAATTACCGAGATTCTACCGACGTCGTGGGTAACGTCACGTATATAACTTATAATTATTTTGAAGAACATGTCTATTTTAAAAACTGAAATTTGCATTTCACCCAAGCAGTTTGACTGTTACCAACATAAAACTACAGACAACTGTATCATTGATAAAGAGTAAAACGTACCTTTTTTGTAAAAAAAGATCTATTTGTAGGGAAATTTCATTCTCATAAATCAGTGGTTAGTCAAGTACCTAGACCTAGTAATTGAAAAAAAATACGCCGGTTGAACGAGAATGGGAATTTTATGAGGCAGTCACTAGTGCATTAAAATCGCCTAGCATGACGATCTTGTTGCAGTTTTTTGGACACTGGAAATGAGGCCATCTAATTCCAGATAGAACTTGTCTTAATTTGATATGGGTTGGTCAAATATACACATATTGTGCTGATAATTACTTTAACTCAACACTATTGCAATCGGTCTTTAAGTTAAAAAGTTAAGTTACCAAATTTCTAGGGATCTGTTCAGCTGTAAATCCACCCAAGTACCCTTTGCCATTTTATCTTCCCCTGGTCACTGGGCTAACTATGCACACCTAAGTTCGTGTCTCCCTAGCGAGACTATTTCTCTCCTGTGGGTAGGGCAGTCAATATCGATCTGCGACGCCCAGAAATAGACACTGCCCTCACAGTTACCGATGTACATCTTTTGGGTTATTCATGCTGAGGGAAATTAACCAGTGGCCCAGACGGGGGTTGAGGCCGGAACCTATCGATCCCGAAGCGCACCCTATCTCTAGGCCACCCCTCCAAACAGCGAGGATGAGCAGAGTCACCTTCGTTAGTATTTCAACCGCTGATCGGGATCCCTGTCAGTCGCAGTAAACTAGACCGGAGTGAAGCATGTTTAGGTAACATTTAGCGCTTCCTCGTACTACGGAGTTGAGCAGTACATTTCTAATTAGGGAGACTACGGAGTTGAGCAGTACATTCCTAGTTAGGGGATGTACGGAGTTGAGCAGTACATTCCTAGTTAGGGGACTACGGAGTTGAGCAGTACATTCCTATTCAGGGAGACTACGGAGTTGAGCAGTACATTCCTAATTAGGGAGACTCAGTCACTTCGGGCGTTGTCGTTTCTATCACTGCTTTGGTCATTGGAAGGCAAATAATGCTCTTAATCACATTATGTGCGATGTGTGAATGCAGCAGGCAGTGTGTCTCACCCGCAACCGCAACCTCGTGAATGTAACTATATCACTAATAAGTAAATGTAACAGTTATACATTGTACTTGTTTTTAGCACAGGTCCGTGAAGTTGACAGTTATTAGTCAATTGTTCATGAATGCACATGTTAAATGATATTACATGAACTAGGCCATGTACCTGAATGTAGAATAGGTTCGCCGAAACACAACACACATACAAAAACATATGGAATGAACACGGGTATTAAATATTGAATGTTAAAGTGTAGTTATAATGCACAATTACTTCCCTTTATGATAAATTATGCGAAATCAGAGAAACAAATTTCTTTGGGGGGGGGGGCATGGTTCGTTGTGTGTCTGAGTCTTGCATGTATGACAAGGATCTGTGACCGTAGTAAGTGTGACTTTGATGGTATTATATACAGGTGCGCTACAGTACTTTCCAATCCGTTTGTCTCTTCCAGCTTCTGTCTAGTCCAGACTCGCATTACTCAATCAGTCGGTGATAGTATATACTTTAGTGTTTCAAGAACACTGTTACTTACCGTAGTCTCTCCTAGTACAACTTATGGTGTCTCATAATTTCAAAGAAATAAAATACATTCTTTTAGAAGATCTACATGACGCCAAACATCTGAGAAGAAAATTTGAGCGAACAAGGCGAAACTCTAAAATTACAATAGATCATGAAATATATAGGAATCAATGTTTGGTAGTCAACAAAATGCTAAAACAACCCAAAGTATCCTATTACACAGATAAGGTAGAAGCCTATGGTCGTGATCAGAAAGGGTTATTCAAGATAGCTAAACATCTGATGGGTGAAGAAACAGAAGTTGTCTTACCAACTGGTAAACCTGCTTAAATGCTTGCACAGGATTTCTGTGACTTCTTCATTAACAAAGTTGAAGCAATACGTACTGAGTATTCAGTCAAACAAACAAAACGACAGTGTTGAGTTCGAAACTCCGTTCGAAGAAGAGCAACTGTCACAATTTTCTCCAACATCCGAGGATGAGCTCCGAAAACTAATAAATAAATCACCTAGTAAATCATGTGAACTTGATCCAATACCAACATGACTGTTAAAGAATTGCTTGAATGAACTACTACCATTATTAACAAGAATATTAAATGCATCACTCATAAAGTGCTTATGTACTCAATGCCTTTAAAGGCTCCAGAATAAGTCCACTGATAAAGAAGCCAGGCCTTGACCAATATGAACTAAAAATTATAGACTAGTGTCAAACTTGTAGAGTTAGCTATCTCGGACACGTGCTTGTAACATGATACGATGCCATCCTGCATGCATGGCTGATATGCCAACCCACTGCAGAGTAGTACATTCACTCTATGACTAGTGCTTGATTAAACAACATTAAACTACTTCGTATCTTTATTATATACACCCACACAAAAATACTACAAAACTAACCCTTCATTTACCAAAGGTCTTGAGAAGGTAGTCGATGCTCAACTGGAGGAACATTTAATGCTGCATGATCTCAACGAAGAACGTCAGTCAGCATACAGAAAATTCAACTCAACTGAAACGGCTCTTCTTCGAGTGTGCAAAATGGCATCATTTGCCCACTAGATCAGAATAAAGCTACGGTCTTCGTAATGCTGGATTGATTAGCAGCGTTTGACACCACTGACAAAGACTTGAGCATAAGAGACAAGCCATTAGAGTTGCTGAAATCCTATTTGTGTGACCGTTACCAGACCATCTGTATAGATGGGGAACTTTCAAAACCTGTACTAATGAACTATAGTGTACCACATGGTATGTGCTTGGTCCGAAGAACTACATCATGTACACAAAACCAGTGGGTGCAGTCTCTAGAAAACATCAATTGCAACACCATCTTATGCTTGTGACTCACAATTATAAATGGCATTCAAACCAAAAGATTGTGTCTCACATGAAGAAACACTGCAAAGAATTGAAGCTGTTTGAAGGATATCTTGCACTGGAATGAAGATAGTTTGCTGAAACTAAATGTTGACATAACAGAGGTAATCCTGTTTGTACCAAATACGGAGTGCTTGTACAGCCGACAATCTCACAGAGAAAGTTGGCGACATTGTAATCAGACCATCATCGATTGTGAGAAACCTTGGCGCCTTAGATTCGTAGTCTCAAATTCGTCAAATCAGACAATATTTGACTGTTAAGGGGGCAGGGGATACATAATTGGCCAATTTTGAGGTTCCGACAGGCCGCAAACAGTCAAGCGGATTTCTTGAAAACAGCAAATAAGACAAGAAAGTATTTATGTGTCAGTCTCAGGGCCTATGCAACATAAATAGAAAATAACATCAAATTGCAAGGCTAACCCCTAGGGTTGTGGAGTAATGGCC
Organism: Spisula subtruncata; assembly: GCA_963678985.1. NCBI lineage: Eukaryota > Metazoa > Mollusca > Bivalvia > Venerida > Mactridae > Spisula > Spisula subtruncata. The sequence goes on from OY787661.1 coordinate 28,063,504, forward strand.
CTTTGTTTTTGCCCCTACCCCTCCAAAGTTTAGTAAAACAAATACAAAAGTGACCAATTTCACCCCATACACAGTATTTTTAAACCCAATGCAATCCTATTTTTGGTCCCATTTTACATAAATAGCATGTCTGAGCTAGGTTAATTCAGCAAGAAAAGTGTTTCCCATACCTGACGATTTTTTGCTATTTGCTGTCAAAGTTTTAACGACGCTAAATTTTAACTTCCGCCAGTGGTGGTAACCTCCATTTTGAAGAGCTACAAATCCTTCAGAGCCAACTGATATTTAGTTTCTATGATTTTTCAAAATATTTAACACCTTCTTTGTACAAAATAAATACAGAATTGGGTCTTTAAAATACCAATTTAATTTTTGGTGCCCATAAATAAGCCCTTCACTAAAGATTTGATATTTTGAGGGACCCCCATCACCCCAATATATCCCCTGCCACCTAAAGCAACAAAATCCCTTATCAATTATTTAGTAACACCAATCCATGACTACTGAAATTCGCTACTGTGTGACTCACCAAAAATCATTTTGAATAAACTACAGATTATTCAAATTAAAGCTGCTCGCCTCATCACACGGCTACCGCGTTATACACTCAACCGCTTTAAAAACGCACCACATATGAAATATCGGTTTTAGTGATGAAAACGTCAATTTATAGTTATTTATTTTCGAATGAATAATCTTCAGTCTATATTCAACGAGGTATGTGATTTTCATGCCATTATTACGAGTTTGAAATGAATTATGATATAGATAACACTGAGACCCATGAAAGTGAAAGTCACAATTTAAAAAGCAAGTATAAGAGCCCGCTACATTGATGCATGCATGTGGTATCTCCTCTTAAAGCATAACATTAATTACGTAATAGGATAGAATTATGTTCGACGTGATGTTTCCCACCATTTAAGCAAAGCTTAACTTAAATTATAAATGTAATGTGGCTATGGTTGTCTGGCTAATACCATACGACCGAGTGCGGTTAAGAGATGCGCATTATGCGAACCTTAGATGGATTCAAGCCTTATTTAAACTTGAAGTCTTTGTTATGAGCATCAGACTGTCGAGCTATATCCCATGGTGCTTCTATAACACCTGAAATCAACACTATGAAAGAGCTTGAAGACAAAAAATTGGGACTTAAGTAGGCTCTAAACGGTAGTAAACTCATTAAAAAATGTACTAAAATAATTTTCCTTTTTATTGACAATTATGAGAGAAATAATTATGAAAATGCAATAATGTGCTTTTGGCTTGTTGATTGACACTCAGCATTCTTTTGACACTGTGTGCAGCCATGCGGAACCAATTGCAGTGACACAACCTGTGTCATGTTTCCTCATAGATCGGGCTCAATACCTTAAGCTGGTTTCATCCAGGTCGGTCTTTGACTGTGTTATCTTTAGAAATCAATGTCCAAAGCCCACAATCATTGTATGATGGCAGCTGACCCACCTTGCTAAGGCACCGAGGCATTTTTCAGTTGGAAGCGAAGGCACAAACATCGAGAACAAATATTTGAGATATTCGCAGCATAAAAATATCATTAGCAAAAATTGTTTATGTTATTTTTTCAATGTGTAAACCAACAGTGTACAGTTTCAATTTAATATTGATCACACAGGTCGACGCGATCGATCTGCACGCGCAAAACATGCAAAATCAAAAAAGTTCCTTGGGCGGGGTATTCCGAATGAAAAAAAAATGTTTTCTTTAATTAGGTCAAGCTTATGAACTGCACAAACCCTGAAAACTATCGATTTTAGCAAAAAATGTATTTTGACAAAATTTGATTATTTTCAATAGTGGTGCGTTTTTAAAGCGGTTGAGTGTACTAGTAATCACATCACTCCTGTGCTGAAGGACTTCACTGGCTACCTGTGCAGTACAAGATCTTGACGCACTACATGGAAAGTCCCCTGGCTACATCAGAAGCATGTTAGAGGTATATATTCCTCAAAGACAGCTTAGGTCTCAAATTAACTGTTTTCTTCTATTTGTGTCGAGAATGAGAACTGTTACGTGATCTGTATCACCGAAGGTCCGGAATGCACTGTCAACAACACTCAGAGTCGGTAAAACACTGCTGACATTCAAGAAAGTGCTAAAAACGCACTATTTTACAAAAAATACTCAGGTTATTATGGTTCTACTATTTTATTTCTTTGAAGTATCTGGGTCACTTCAAAGGTATCTTCGGTAAAACCTTGGCGACGGTTTCTCGCAGTTGTGGTGTATAATGCTGTCCTTGAAAGGAGGTGGCTAGGATTACGGTGTTCGTGAATTGAATTGAAAGAAAACCTCCTGACTTTTGTAGCACCATTCAGACAGCAGGTCTAGGGTTACTTTGAAGTAAAGGGGTCTCTTAAAAGGTAGCTTCGAGCTTGGCAATGGCATATGACGCTGTTCTTGAAACACTAATATTTTAGGTAAATAGACACTGCAGTAAGATCGTATTGTGAAACGTGAGAATGGTTGGTGGATTAATGCGCGTTTGGACTGACCGGACAGCTTAAGAAACCAACTGAACCTGGACCATTTTAAATTGTGCATTTTACCTGTTTTCTCATTGTTAGACTTAAACTGTTTCGACATAGCCAGATGGACCTACCGTTAAATACTAGTATTGCACTGATACACACAGCTGGAAGTCATGAAGAATCGACGACATCGTCTAGGCCAGGCACCCATCTAAGACAGTAGTGACATAAAAGCATGTGTCAATACATTGTACTTCATCATGTATTGTACAGGTAACTTGTGATGGTGTTTCAGCACAAGAATGATGTCATCGTATCGCTTTGTCCGTGAGACGAGGTTTGAAGAGTCTGTAGTTTGTTTCGAATGTGTTTAGGGAGCCATATAGTATAGCTTATAGAACTTCAGTTTGATACTGGGTTCTGTCGCATTAGCAGTCAAATTGCGCACTATTTGACGTATTTAAAAATAAATATTTATGGAACAAAATGTGGAAAGAGAGTTTACCCATTCATGTGTTCTCAAAAACACACCTGAGATCCCTAATCTGATTTTGCTGAATGTTACGCCTGCTTACGGCAATGGTATGTTCCATGGTTTAGCCTGGTTTGTTTTTATTGAGTTTGTACATTACTATATAAGTATCTGGGGTGACATTCAATATTGATGGCATTTAATTTCAGAATAAGGATAACCAATCATATCGTCTGCTACTGACCAAGAGTTTACCATGTTGTGATCTGATTAGTTGTCATACCATTTAGTCAAGTAAGATCAATATAAAATAAAAAGCCCCGTACTTCAATGTAGACAACCAGTGAACTTACACAAATCTTTGTTTAAATTAACGAACTAGATAGTCATTTAAAATATTTTATTTGTTCAATGCACGCTTCTCGATCATTCGATATATCTATAATGCTAAAACACAATAATGATAACCGACAAGGCATAAACTACTTTTTACAGACAATACAAACACATGATATGTAACCCTTTACTCCATACAACCTTAGTCTAGTTTCAATGTAGACAATCTTTATATGTCAATTGTCAGTAGTTTAACAATTAAACGATATGATAGTTCTGAACCAATCAAAATAAACAAAATGCCCACTAATGACAAATATGTGAGCGATCGAGAGAATAGAGTGTGTGTCACCCAGCAAATAATGCTTTATCTAAAAGTCCGTAACTGGTCGTTCTTTCAGCCATTTAGCAATATTCGGTGTGGCTGCGACTTTATCCACCAGCGATTGCAATAACTTTCGTGAGGAGAGTTTTGTGTCGACACCAAATTTCTTGATGAACATATCTACGAATGTAAGTCCGTTATAGACGATGAGATCACCAAGTGTTATCTGTGGAAGAAACAACAACATCCGAATTAGCACACTGAACACAGGCCCAGATGACCAGACCATATTTAGAGGCCTGGTACGGGACTAGTCAGATCACCTTTGACCCCAGTGGTCGTATGTGAACAATCGTTGTAGAGGAGCACTAGGTAATGCAACGGGTCAAATATGAAGGCCTTGGACACTGTGACTTCAGACAAGAAGATTTAGTAAAGTTTGAAGAAGTTAACAAATTAGAGTAAACAAGATATAATAAAAAAAAACATGCAACAGTGAATGTACATACATGCATCTTCGTAAGTAAAATTATGTATCATTTTAGCGTACAAATACTTAGATTCATTTAGAAACGAAGTTTAATGAACATATCACGTCTATTTCGAGTTAATTGAAAGTTAAATGCAGGACAAAGAACACAATACGTGTATAACAGTACCTGTTCCCCGATAAAGAAGCCAGTCCCATCGTTGTTCTGTTTCAGTCTCATCTCAAAGAAGTCCATATACTTCTGTAAAGGTCCTTCAACAAATGCTTTAGCGAGTTCAGGCTACAAAAACAACAAAAACAAAGTAAATTTGGTCGTTCTGTAGCCGGTACTTCTAATGCTGGCAATGAGGCTGTACTGTAAATTACGGTTATCAAAAGTCTCATTCAGTCCAATACTATGGTTTCTGTAAAGTACGTTTTGGCAGCAGAAGAGATCTACAGAACTCCACTGCAGAATGACAGAGTTTGTATTGGTCAATTTTAAAATATTTTTGGTCAAAGGCAAATGTGCTAAGAAAGAAAGTACACGTTCTCAGAGTGTAATCTGCGTATTAGTAACTAACTACTATAATGTAATACGAATCAGTAAAAGAGAATAGTTTCTCCAATAGTGTATGCACATTATCTGCAAAGGTTCCAATGAATAATTAATCGTCCCGGACAACCGAGCAAGTAGTGATTTCACAGACTGTATTGATAGATTAATTACCATCAATGGTTATTTACCGCTTAACTTATTGACTTCATCTCCGCACTCCAAGTAAAAGATCAAACCAAAACCACGTGCTTTCCAAGTAGGCTTAAAAGGTCGCTGATATTCTTGAGGACATGGGTTTCATGTGTATTTAAAACTTGATTCTTTTAAACGTACATGCAGATATTTGTCTAACCTTCTTAGCGTCGTCTTTTTCCATGAATACTTTCATTAGTTCTTTTTGGAACATTTCAGCAGTAACCTCATGTAGTTCATCTATAAGTAGTCCATCTACAGCGGTCTCTCCAACCAAACCTGAACAAGTAACATATCACTGTTGCAAATACTAAACAAATATAGAATTGAATGCAGTTTTTAGGTCGGTTTTAAAATGAAATGAAACTAGACTTCTAAAATGGGAAATTTTTCACTTGAAGTGTTGAACATAAATCATATTTAAACAGACAAGTTTATCGGAATTCATTTTGCTATGAAATAATTTGATTTAGAAGAGGAAATAAACTTCACATCTTAGTGTGTAATTTGTAGTATGGTATTTTGTCACCAAATGTACACCCAATGCGGTGTTCTTAACATTTGATGCAGACCAATTTGTGTTTAATAAGACATTGCAATTGTATTTACAAAGCGAATCTCTCTTTTCCACCCAACCCTAAATCAAACCGGACACCAGACACTATTCTACCGCTGCCAGTTGTACAATGCGGGTGTTAATTAAATCAAACAAACTAACCGAATTGTCTAGCAAGGAATCGAGCAATGGCTGCACTTTGTGAATACTTGGCTCCGTCCACTTCGAGAACCGGAAGTGCCGCCAATGGCATATCTGAAAATAATTCATGCCAATTTATCATGTGAATATTGTTCTCCATTGTTAGACATGTTAGTCTATTAATCAAAACCCCATCTGTTCTATGTTGGCAAATGGTTGGGTGAGTGTAGACCATATATAAAATTAATACGGACTTATTCCTCGGAATGTTGTTTTTGACAATTTGATAGAAGGTAGTACATGTACACTTAATCTCATAAGAAACTTGATAGCTGCGTACACCGGTAATGGATCTACGTACATGTAGTTAGTTTATGTTTTCAAAATACATCTTTCTATCTAGAACATACAATTATTAACTTTATAAAACTACGTAGAAACGATAAAGTCAAAATTCAAGTATTATTTAGCAAGGTTATAGAAAGTCAAACCATGTTAAATGATATAAGTCACCAGGCTGATTATGGATAAAGAACGGTTTTCTAGTGACCTATCATTCTCCCTTGTTAATTAAATTCATTACTTTCATTACTTTCATTTATGACACAAACATATGACTTCAGTTAGTTCAAGAGATATATAACCTCTTTTCGGGTTAGATTCGTTTGATGGACGGACGGACGGACGGCCAGGCGGACGTACGGACGGTTCGTACCGAAAAGGCAATCACACAAATAACGAATAAAGTTTTCTTTCCATTCGATATTTTTTCTTAAAACGTGGTGATAATTATTATTTTAAGTATGGTTCTTCAGTTGGTAGTTATAGTAATACTAGAATAATATCAATTGACACGACATATCTAGGGAGCGGCACTCTCCGAGAAATATATCATGAAGCGCGAAATGGAAACATGAGCTTGCATTAACTAGAACTATAAGTTATAAATTGGAACATGTTGATGAACACGGAAGATGCCATGATAAATTGAAACAAGAACTAGGTGTTAAAAACTAGAACATGTAGTACAACTCAATAGGGAATGAATGACAGTGAATCCCACTTCGAACATATACGTGTACTACTCACAATTGTGATAAGGGTCTTACATTAATTGATCCAAATCGAGTAAGATAAAGCTATGCAAACATCATCTAGTATGCTGCTAATTTTCGAAATATTCACATGTGTCATTTTGTATGCATTGATATAGTGTCGTATTATTTTTGGTACCTGATGAGCCAAAGTGGCCAGAATAACACGAATTGTTTTATCCCCTTCCCTTTTTTACATTGTACAAGACCAAAAACAACCTAAAACGGACGGTGTATGTTAGTACAGAAGCTTAAATGCAACACGAACATTTTAAGTGAGGATAAGCTTAGGCACTACTTGGAAAAATCTTATTTTGAAGCATTCTTTATTAAACTAAGATAATACAAATGTTTCCGAAAATATCATCCGTGTGTCTTATCTTATTTGGAAAATATTCACACAGGAGATTGGTAAACATGTAAACAGGTAGAAATGACTAACCGTAGACGCTATCAACTAGAACATAATATCAAACAGTATCTCTCGTGCCTACCTGATATCTTTTTCAGAACATAGCACGTTTATTAGTTCAAAAACAAGTTCAAAATGACTCGATCTCACCTCAGCTCAAAATCAATATGCCCAGGTCTTCTACAAATTTTAGTATATAATCGATGATTGGCTCATGAGAGTAAATATGTTTTTACCATAGAACCATTTTTAACCATTGAGACTACTTTTTGTACAGTTTATCATGTCTTGGTTAAATCAATGCAGTTACTGTAATACTATTCAGGGTCACGTACCTGTTAGATGTGTCCATTCATTTAGCTACATAATTTTAATATACAAATATCATGAGATGTGTAACAGCTGGGCTGACATTGAATCAATTTTACAGTTTTCAACTGTTTGTATAAGTAGGATATTCCTGGGCACCGTATCTCGATGTAGGTTGCACACAAACCAGGAGAGAAACCAAGTCTTGAACTTAGGTGGCTGAACGACCAGAGGAAGTTTCATATGTTAGAGGGTGGCTGAACGACTAGAGGAAGTTTAATATGTTAGAGGGTGGCTGAACGAGTCAAACCGAAATCAATTCAACACATGGTAACTATCCAGTCGTACAATACGTGTAGTTTGACACACACACGGGCCCCAGTCAGGGATCTACCCATGCAAAATCCACTGATTGCCAAGCAGGGTCCGGATCAGCACTAGATTTAGCTGGATATATCGAATATTCGATACTGGACCTGACGGAGCGGGTTTTCTAAAAAGTCATTACATGTACTATTTATCTGTTACAACTTGCATCGCTTTAAATGACTTTACTAATTAAGGGATTTAACAAAAGTAATTTCTTAATCACAATAAATGTTACAGAAAGACGAATTCTAGATAGAGTCGACCTCACAATAACGAGATACAGAATTCCCTACGAGAACATGTAAACTGTACTACATCAATAAAAAACCTAAATCCGTAAAGAGTTAGTTTTCAAGAACAGTAATGCTCTCTTATTATTGAGTTTTAAGGCAAACATATTAATGTACTTTGACAAAAGAGTGCAATACACAACGAAGTCAGATACATGTTGTTATAAAAGTTGATATATAATTACTGGCACATCATAAAACAGCTCACCTTTTTTCATTGTTTCCCATTTTTCTCTTTCTAGACGTACATCTTCAAAGTCAACACCTTTTAATTTAAACAAAAGCCTGGATAGTTCAGCTGCTCCACGATTGTTGAAATAAATTAACTTATACTGAACCATGTTTGTATGTATACCGGTGATCTGGAACGTACTGAATCTGGCGGCTGACAATGTTCAACTGTCGGGTCATGTATACAATCTACTCATTTCTTGTCATGACGATAGAGATAACGTACCCGCAATCAATATGAAGATAAGTCTAGATAAAACATAAATCCGATACATTTATCTCCCTTTTGGGCTAAATTCACGAGATGAGACACTTATGCAGTACTATTATACTATCCTCTAGCAAATTTTTCAAGGTTAGTCATTAAGGCTGGTGTGTGTGGTGCATTTTGCGTGTATGATCAGTCCTTTAGACGGGTGTGTGTGGTGCATTTTGCGTGTATGATCAGTCCTTTAGACGGGTGTGTGTGGTGCATTTTGCGTGTATGATCTGTCCTTTAGACGGGTGTGTGTGGTGCATTTTGCGTCTATGATCGGTCCTTCAGACGGGTGTGTGTGGTGCATTTTGCGTGTATGATCAGTCCTTAAGACGGGTGTGTGTGGTGTATTTTGCGTGTATGATCAGTCCTTAAGACGGGTGTGTGTGGTGCATTTTGCGTGTATGATCAGTCCTTTAAACGGGTGTGTGTGGTGCATTTTGCGTCTATGATCGGTCCTTCAGACGGGTGTGTGTGGTGCATTTTGCGTGTATGATCAGTCCTTAAGACGGGTGTGTGTGGTGCATTTAGCGTGTATGATCAGTCCTTTAGACGGGTATGTGTGGTTCATTACGCGTCTATGATCTGTCCTTAATATGGGTGTGTGTGGTGCATTTTGCGTCTATGATCTGTCCTTTAGGCGGGTGTGTATGGTGCATTTTGGGTCTATGATCAGTCCTTAAGACGAGTGTGTGTGGTGCATTTTGCGTCTATGATCAGTCCTTTAGACGGGTGTGTGTGGTGCATTTTGCGTCTATGATCCGTCCTTTAGGCGTGTGTGTATGGTGCATTTTGGGTCTATGATCGGTCCTTTAGACGGGTGTGTGTGGTGCATTTTGCGTGTATGACCAGTCCTTAAGACGGGTGTGTGTGGTGCATTTTGCGTGTATGACCAGTCCTTAAGACGGGTGTGTGTGGTGCATTTTGCGTCTATGATCGGTCCTTCAGACGGGTGTGTGTGGTGCATTTTGCGTGTATGATCAGTCCTTTAGACGGGTGTGTGTGGTGCATTTTGCGTCTATGATCGGTCCTTTAGACGGGTGTGTGTGGTGCATTTTGCGTGTATGATCAGTCCTTAAGACGGGTGTGTGTGGTGCATTTTGCGTGTATGACCAGTCCTTAAGACGGGTGTGTGTGGTGCATTTTGCGTCTATGATCAGTCCTTTAGACGGGTGTGTGTGGTGCATTTTGCGTCTATGATCGGTCCTTCAGACGGGTGTGTGTGGTGCATTTTGCGTCTATGAGGTCCTTTAGACGGGTGTGTGTGGTGCATTTTGCGTGTATGATCAGTCCTTTAGACGGGTGTGTGTGGTGCATTTTGCGTGTATGATCAGTCTTTTAGACGGGTGTGTGTGGTGCATTTTTCGTGTCTGATCTGTCCTTTAGACGGGTGCGAGTGTACTTAGCGTGTGTAATCGGTCCTTCAGACCTGTGTGGATGTATGTTGTACACTGCGTGTGTATGTCGGGCCTATCGACGGGTGCGTGTGTAGAGCACTTAGTGGGAATGAACGGTTCTTAAGATGGATGTGTGAGCTAAACTTTGCGTTTAGGATCGGGCCTTTAGATGGATGTGTGCGATAAACTTTGCGAGTTAACATCAACCAGATACACTGGGGTAATTCTGCTTCAACACAAAATATGACCACACAGGTAATGGGGCGTGTTTGCGTAAGTTCCCATGTACTTACTTAGATGATTGTTAATTTTTTTTAGTAACCACGTGCAGGTCTGATCTCAAAATAAATTCAAATACAAGCAATGATCAATCAGTGCACATCTAATCCCTACCACATCATAGGGTGATGAATGGCTTACCTGGTCGTGTTAGGTACCACACATCTAACCCCTAACACATCATAGGGTGATGAATGGCTTACCTGGTCGTGTTAGGTACCACACATCTAATCTATAACACATCATAGGGTGATGAATGGCTTACCTGGTCGTGTTAGGTACCACACATCTAATCTATAACACATCATAGGGTGATGAATGGCTTACCTGGTCGTGTTAGGTGCCTCTTATCTAATCCCTAACACATCATAGGGTGATGAATGGCTTACCTGGTCGTGTTAGGTACCACACATCTAATCTATAACACATCATAGGGTGATGAATGGCTTACCTGGTCGTGTTAGGTATCACACATCTAACCCCTAACACATCATAGGGTGATAAATGGCTTACCTGGTTGTGTTAGGTACCACACATCTAATCTATAACACATCATAGGGTGATGAATGGCTTACCTGGTCGTGTTAGGTATCACACATCTAACCCCTAACACATCATAGGTTGATGGATGGCTTACCTGGTCGTGTTATGTACCACGCATCTAACCCCTAACACATCATAGGGTGATGAATGGCTTACCTGGTCGTGTTAGGTACCACTCATCTAACCCCTTACACATCATAGGGTGATGAATGGCTTACCTGGTTGTGTAAGGTACCACTCATCGAATCCCTAACACATCTGATCATAGGGTGGTATATGGCTTACCTGGTCGTGTTAGGTACCACACATCTAACCCCTAACATATCATAGGGTGATGGATGGCTCACCTGGTCGTGTTAGGTACCACTCATCGAATCCCTAACACATCATAGGGTGATGAATGGCTTACCTGGTCGTGTAAGGTACCACACATCTAACCCCTTACACATCATAGGGTGATGAATGGCTTACCTGGTCGTGTTAGGTACCACACATCTAACCCTTAACACATCATAGGGTGATGGATGGCTCACCGGGTCGTGTTAGGTACCACTCATCGAATCCGTAACATATCATAGGGTGATGGATGGCTTACCTGGTCGTGTTAGGTACCACTCATCTGGGTTAGCGAAGACTGCAGCAGACTGTGTTTTGAGTCACCTACCGGTAGAGCAAGGAATCACGTGACGATTTTTACGTGCTTTTTTGTTTATGTTAGTATTGTAGTGTGCTATTGCACATACATAGGTCAAACTAACGCTTACCTTTGAGCCTTGTTTTGAAGCTATTTACGAAAAGGTGCGGTAGTTTGCATAAATTTGCATAAAATGAACACATGTGTAGCTTTTTCATATAACTAAAATCATGTTTTAATATATTTTATATAATTTTATACACAGGGGCGTATCCAGAAATTTTTTCGAGGGGGGGGGCTCAACCTGGGGAGGGTGCCGGGAGGGGTGTACCCTCCCGCGGTCGATTTTTTTTAAAAGTCCAACTGAATTGGTGCAATTTCCTGCTATCTTATCTTCATTATGCTTGACAAATGAACATGCAATACTTGAATATTAAAAACAACCAATTTATTGAAAATGTTTAAATGTATAAAACTCAAGAAGTTAGAAATTGACCACATTTTCATAAAATTTATTGGTCACATACTTAATGTAGATAATTTTAAGGTTGTGGACATAAATATAGAGTTGTACTCCTCTTGTTGTGGAAAACTTAATATCTATCTATCTACCCGTTTTTTAGTCAGTCTGCATTTTGCGAACAGACTTAACAAAATATGCGAACAGACTTTTAAAAAAATCTGTCTTCGGGGGAGGGGCTTAACCTATGGAGGGTTCCCGGAGGGCTCCCCTGAAGGAAAAATATAAACTGGCAAATTGAATTGGTGCAATTCGCTTCAGTTTAATATTGCATGTTGTCGTTCCAATTGACGCGTTTTTCGGCGCGTAAAATATTATATGCGCCGAAAAAATACGCTCCATGGAAACTCGGCATTATTGACAGTGTTTCAACTTTGACAATTTGAGTCATGGGCGGTACTTTTTTTAGAGCGAACGAGGCCTGATTCTCTGTCACTCTCACACAATTGGTCTTGGACTTTTTTTCAGACATATAATTTAGATCTAATGCCATGTTTGTGTTAATAAAAAAAATGTGTCAATAAAAAATCGTGGATGTCAAACTTCTGTATTTTGCCATTTAAAATCACCATCAACTAAAACTCATTATTTAATATAGTAGAAATTATATCACAAAACTCATAGTTTCTAAATCCCATTACTATCAGTAAAAACAATCAGATCAATAATTTGTGTATATAACTTCTTATGCCTGTGGCTAAATGTTTCAGGGAATTTCATTAGACCAATGTTTCTTCTTTAGCCAATCAGAGAGTGTGGTTTATCACCAGCGATCAATGAAGCATGTAGTTTACCAAAACTTGTATATCCTGTCAGGGGTTTATGCCTGGGGGCTAAATCACACTGACCACACATGTAGCTGTATATTGGGGGGCTAGGAAATGTACCTATAGTGGATAAGTTTGAGATTTTAAGGGGCTCATTTTTTATAAAATCGTATCTGGCCAGCCAGCTGGGGGGGCTCAAGCCCCCTAGCCCCCCACCTAAATACGCCCCTGATACATGACAGTTTGTAGATATAATATGAACAAGTGTAGTCACTTACTGCACAAACACATGTACTTTAAATCGTCCCCATCCACTTTGTACCGTTCCTCAACCTCTTTGTACCGTCCCCCACCCACTTTGTACCGTTCCCTCACCCACTTTGCACCGTTCCCCCACCCACTTTGTACCGTTCCCCACCCACTTTGCACCGTTCCCCCACCCACTTTATACCGTTCCACACCCACTTTGTACCGTTCCCCACCCACTTTGTACATGTCCCCACCCACTTTGCACCGTCCCCCCGCCCACTTTATACCGTTCCCCACCCAGTCATGCTAAAAGAAAAGTATGAACTATCATTATATTTATTATCATTTATCAACATGTATATGCAATCGTTGTATCTAAAGTTTATTTTTTCTTATCTATCACTGATAAATCGAATGTTTGGCGTATGCATGTGCACTAGGTAGTGCGATCCTTTTTAAAATCGACAAATAATCAGAAAGCATTTATTACTCTAGTTGCACTGTAGGCACGAACTGTATTGTGTAGAGCTATTTTCAAATACTGTTTATCCGTATGGAGAAGTTATACCCAATATAACTGATCGGATGAAATAATGCGCGCACTTAATATATAAGAACATAATGCTGCACCCTCTAAATCACATTTTACTAGTGCATGACTGCTCGGTCTTTCAGTAACTTATCTTCTTATATGTTGCGTCAGTCTTTCAGTAATTCATCTTCTAACATGGTGTGACTAGTCCGTCTTTTGGCAATTTATCTTCTAATATGGCGTGACCAGTCAGTCTTTTAGCAATTTATCTTCTAATATTGCGTAAATGATCGGTCTTTCAGAAATGTATCTTCTAATTTTGCGTAACTACTCGGTCTTTCAATAATTTAACTTCTTATATGTCGTAAATGGTCGGTCTTTCAGTGATTTATCTTCTAATATTGCGTATCTAGTCGGTCTTACAGTAATTTGTCGTCTAGTATGGCGTGACTGGTCGGTCTTTCAACCATTGTGCAATCCTTGGTGTGGATTCGACCTTTTCCTTCAGTGATACCAACAGCTTGCGTGATGAGAGTGTTGAGTCAACCTTATAATTCGTTAGAAATTCATCTGTGTAGGTCAATCCGTAATACACAATGAGATCACCAAATGTTATCTGTAAAATAAACAGTTATTAGTTATAAATAAACAGGCAATATATTTCTATGGCAAAGTTGTAGGCATTGTAGTTTTAGACCATGTTATTTTTATATATTTTCCCTTTCTAAGTCTATGTAAAACTGGCGACCTCCGGGGCGGAGCCAATTTTGATCACATAGGCATAATTCGAAAACTTTTGGTATAAAACCACTAGATGATGCTACATCTTACCAAATATCGTACAAGCTCTAGGCATTGTAGTTTAAGACAATAGGGTTTATATAAAACTAATGACTCACGGGCCGGACCAATTTTTACCTCATACCAAATATGAAAGCCCAGGACCTTGTGGTTTTAGACAGAAGATTTTTGAAGTTTATATTTTAAAAACGCTATCGGTGCCACGTGACCTAATTAATCAACATACCAAAACCATTTGGACAATTTTGGTACCGATCTACTCAAGGAACATTCCTATAAAGTTTTATCAAATTTGCCCAGGTGACTAAGGAGAAGAAGTCGTTTGAAGAAAGTGTTAACGGTCGACGGGCAGACGACGGACAGAGAGTGATCACCAAAAGCGCACCTTGTCTCAGTTGAGCTAACATAAATGATTTTCTAGCATTACATTGTGTGTTTCGATCATAACAATATGTTGGTTCAAAACAATTCAACATTGAAATGAATCCTACCTTATCCCCAACATAGAATCCAGTTCCGTCGTTGTTCTGTTTAAGTCTCATCTCGAAGAAGTCCATATATTTCTGTAAAGGCCCTTCTGCAAATATCTTAGCGAGCTCTTTCTATTAATCAGACAAAAATAAAAGTAAAACTTAATAACATCAAAAACTGTAAATCAATAAGAGTCAACCGTCTTAAAACCAATAGTGATCATAAACTGTTGATGAGCAACCTCTATCTAAAGTTTGACTATGCTGGGCAAAACTGTTCTTAAGTTATTGAACGGAAACCATTTAGTCTAATTGAATCTATTAATGGAATGTACTGATACATATATACGTAGCTTCACTAAATGGCAGAAATACTTGATTACTCACCTATGGTATACATGTATACGAACATTGATTAGAGAAGTTAATGTATGAAGACATGCCCTAACCTTCTTGTCGGTATCTTGTTCCCCGTATATCTTCATCAATTCTTTCTGAAGCATTTCTCCGGTAGTTTCTTGTAGTTCATCTATAAGGAGACCATCTACTGGGGTTGTTCCGACCAGATCTAAAAAAGTAACATACCAAACAAACAATGAATACTATATATATTAATGTATAACTATTAAACGTTTGGGCAGGTTTTCGTGTCTTCATCTACAGCCATGGTTTTACTCTATCCACAAACATTGCTCGGTATTTTGGATTGTTTTGATGACCATTTGAGTATTTAAAAAAAAAACGTTACCATATTACGCATCTTCTCATGATGATTAAGCCAATGGCTGGTGGTATATTCACGAGTAGGTTGACCAACTATACAGGGCGAATCGCACCAACACAGATCTGTACAAGTATCAGACTTTAATCACATATTAAAACTTACCGAATTCTCTAGCAAGGAATCGAGCGATGGCCGCACTTTGTGAGTACTTAGCTCCGTCAACTTCGAGGATTGGAAGTGCTGCCAGTGGTATATCTGTAACAGAGATGCTATGACTATACGTGTTGTGATAGGCTGTTTCAACAAGCAACCAACTGTTAAAGTAACATATATTAAATCGAAGGTAGAGAACAAAGGTAACAGCCTCTGTCATTAGCTTGTGCTAAGTCGACAGATACATAAAGAAGTGCTAATTGGTTGCTATGGCAATGGGACTTGTTTTATGCATTTCACAGAAGTGTTAATATGAATGATCAATGTACAAGGTTAGATCGTGAATAAGGCCAGCAATCCATGTGTACGTGTACGTGCTCATCTGTCTTGTCGTGCTAACTTTTAGGACATTTTGCCAGACACCCCTAATTTCATTACAACGTCATATACGTGAGCGATGCCAGTTTTAACACAAAAAAGGCGTAAAAATAATCGAACCAAGCGATTTTTGCAGACACATCATTGGGAAGACACAAGCGGCCGCTGAGACATAAAATTTGCCAAACAGAATTCGACCATTTGTTTTGGCGAAAATGAATAGACAGAAAGGCAACACGAAGATGTAGAATACCGGCCTTAAGTGTGCCAGGCGTTCATGTTATGCTATCATAAAATAGGGAACAATGTGTTCATTCAATCATATGTTTATTTCCTATCTGTCATTATGTTCATTGCTCATTTCCTTTCCGTCATTCAGTCTATTGTTTAAAGCTATCGAGAGTTTCGCCTATACTAGTACTAGTTTTTTGTTGACATTGTATCATATATAAAGCACTGTTTTCTGAAAAGACAGTATGAATTGATAACGTACTATCTGTCCCTGATTGAACCAGTTTTGTGAGGTTTACCTTCCTATGCAATCATATTCGAGCATCCCTACTATATAATATGCAGATAAAAAAAGTTTAATACACGTTGAAGAAGTTTAAAATCTGAATAATTCAAGTGAAAAGAACTATTTACATATACAACGCAAGCTATGATCTTGGTAGGGAAAACGTTTGTATATAGTTACTTACATCTGTGTTAAACCAGACAATGGTGTTTATTTTTCTGTTTATTTACGTAAATTGTCAGAACCAATGAACACTGTGCGGAATTTGCCGAATAGCGGATAGCTGTCTATTCGTCAAATATACGGTTGTGTATAGTCCAGTTAGGATATGTTGATAGTGACGTCATCATTTATGTGTACCAAAAATATTAGTTTAGTTTGGTATTAAACTGTTGGTATTAACCTTTATTCTTGTTTTACACCGTAATAGTGGAATTTTCCATTGCGTCACTGTATTCTTACCCTAACTGGACTGTATTAGTAATAGTGAACCGCATGGAACCGGTCGGTACGTGCACACTAAGACTTGTTTATTATACATGTATGGATTGGGTATTTGAGTGACAGTCGTAAAGTAAGATCTCTATATAGTTATGAAATAGAAGAAGTATATAGAATTGTGATTGGTTTTGTTTAACCGTGTCAAATCTTTTTGTCAATGTCTAGAACTGTAGTTGTCAGATCATTTAAATTACACCATCGCCTGAATTCGGCTGCCGTCTGGCATAACGATTGAAATAAATGGTCAAATATTTATTTATATTGGAAGCCAAAACATTAAATATATCTTGTATAAAAACATTTCCTTAAGCACTATCAATTAATTATTTTCTTCATTAGACATAGTCCCTGTATTACTTCTAGCAAGTTATAGGTCTATAAATTCTACATAGACATCCAGATTATTGTTTTACATATATACATGTATTGATAGCGTGGGGTTTTCCTGACATGTACGACCCAGTTACAAATGTTGCCTAGGTTTTCAGAAATCTCGAAGATTTAAGTGAAGAATGCGACCTCTTGAACGTTTTACATGTAATTCACGAATACACCTCGGTGACCTCTACGCAATGTTATATCAATCAAACAACTTACCTTTTTTCAATGTGTCCCATTGTGTTGCCCTGTCCACGCGCACATCTTCAAATTCAACATCTGCTAATTTAAACACAAGTCTAGAAATTTCAGCAAGTCCACGACTGTTGAAATATATAAGTTTGTACTGCACCATGTTTATACCTCGGATTCTGATAGACAACTACAACAGTAGAGTGTGTATACATACACACCGCACGATAAATCAATAGAAAGACAACTCTTAATTACTATCGGATAAAATATATTTATGCTATATAGCATTTACTTCCCTTGTCTGGTCATGTATTGTATTGGGCAAATCATTCTTAATCTGCGGGAGGCATGCCACTGAGAAAGATAGGACACATCTACAGAACCTTATTGTCCCATTAAAGTCGGATTTGTTGAATCGAATATATACAATTCGTCATAAAAGCCGGATATGGCTCTCTGACTGGTGATATCTTCGAAAACCTGTTATTACTTATATTATTTAAAATCAAACTTTGCTATGGACATCAAACTTGAACAATTTCCATTTCTAAAATATGTATTTTTGGCTTCTTAACTTATATATTTACATACACGTCGTCTTCAAAGCGTAACATATTTTAGTAGAAAATCAGACTTGAGGGAGTTACATTCGAGAACATTAAAAGTCACCCACGCTAATTTGTATGCATCAAACACTGCTACAGCTTACACGTTGTAAGGTATTGCTACTACAACCAAACCTGTAGTTTACAGTAATTCAAGAGATCCAACGAACACATTTTAAATACATGTACATGGTTGTGTACTCGGCATACACGCATGCCACACATCAGGCTATATTGGTAAATACCTACGTCAAGATCACACACAACATTAGCATAGTTTACTCTGTAACCTCCACTATCCACTGAAAGAAAGACAACTTCTACTTCACTCTGTGAAAACCACCAACATGCATCAACTGCCTCCCTTGTCTAACTTCTCAAACATCTCAGCAGAGTCGGTGATTTGTAAAATAAGTTTTATTCATAACTTCTGTATAAAATATTTACATTTTAGATTTATAATAAATTTCGAGCACCCGATCACTATAATATCAGTGTTTATGTCCATAATGACATGTCAACAGATGATCTACCTAAATGATAGAATAGATGCATACATAGATAATACAATTGCATAACACTAGTCAAAAGCTGTCTCTACATACTTATGCACCAGTCAGTTACATCCACGCCCCCACCCCCGGGGATGGGTGTGGATAGCCGGGGAGACGGCGGTGTATTTGCCTTCCAGCTTCCCCAGTACTGCCGGGGGAATGTTGGACATTTTTTCTTCAAACCCAAATGTCAAAATCCCTGGCCCATCCCCGGGGGTAGGGGCCGCGGATGCAACTTAACTGGTGCATTATATTAAGTATCAATCGACAATCTTCTCCAATGACCTTACACACTACATTTAATCACACTGGATTTTCTTCACCTACACATCTATTTTATTATAGAGACTCCGTTAGTCTGTACCTCAATGCAAGGAATCCTCAATTCGACACACAAGAACTGGGACTGTCGCATGATGTACAATGTAGTCACTAACACTTCCAAGGAATGTTCGTCTAAATTTGCTGAGACCCCTACTTCCGGTCACAATAAAATCAGCCCCTTCCTTAGCTGCTGCCACCACTATCTGCTCGCCTGGGTCACCCATAATTTGTTTAACATTACCTTTAACCTGAAAATAATTTAATACAGACTTATAAAAGAGGTTATCACATAAGCACCATACTGGTCGAGGCAAGACAAATAACACTTTAAACGTGTAATCAAAACAATCATAACAGCTCGGCTCTTTCCGTTCACGCTGAAGATGTCTAGACGTACCAAGTGATGTCCGAAGATGTCAGGATGTGCTTAGTGGACTCCGAAGATACCCAAATGTGTTAAGTTCAAATCAGTAATATGCTACGTCCCATTTACTTCCATAAGGCTGAAAATACCACGAATACCTAATAATGCAATCTGATGTGTTCGGTTAGGCATGTGGCATAGTTCATGACATGGTATAAAACAAGAAGGCGAGAGACGTGACAACAAAGAATAGTAACAATGCCAACAGTACTGTATTTGACAATTATATGCAAAAACACTTAGGCAAAACTATTACATGAAAAAGATCTAGATCGCGAACTACGACGAGAATTGATACCGGTTGTATAGAACAGTGGTAAAATGCAGAGTTCTGCTGTAGATAATATCAGGAATAGTTTTCTGAGATATTCTGCTAAATTATATCTGACAATGAGTACACAATATACCTAGATACCTAGTTGTTATAAAGTCGTACACATATCGCTTATCTCTCACAGTAAGGAACATTATGGTATCAGTATACTACGTTCTATACAACAGTTTATGTTATTTGTCTGTTAGTGTTCTTCAGATACTAAGTATGTGCTCATTCGGTTGTTCCGTGTCATTATAACATGACCTCTTGGCTAACAACCAGTTTATGCCTAGTTTGTTCAAATATGACCAAATGCCGTGTTCTCCGCTCGAGTATCGAACCAGGAACCTCTCGATACGTGATCAAGAGCGTTGTTCACCGCGTCAACCTACTAGTATACGTGATAATTCGAGGTTTGCCTGCAAGACTGCCGTATGTCTTTCTTTAATTTAATTATAAGCAGTTACGACAGCTTTGCAGTCAACCCTCGGTATGTACATAGGAACAATCATGTAAATGATGCTGCACTATATATCACCAGAGTGACGAGACTCATTGACATACAGACTACGCTGTAACAACCATGCAGTCCACCACTGACATGAATGCTCATGTATGGTAACACAAGAGATAATCGAGTGAATTAGTACCATGCAACTTATTCTATGTCACTTTGGAATGAATCAAGTAGCAAAAATCAATTATGTGAAAATGCTTATAACTTTATGCGCACAATAAATACAACATGCATTAATACATTAACATTATATAATAAACTGCATGTAAATGTATAGCGTAAAGATGAAAGAATGTTCTTACACCAGCTAATCTCATCTGTTCTGTTATCTTGGCCATTAATAGTCTAGCTTGTGTTTGTTCTTCGTCTATAAGTCTTGTCATCAATGCAGCATCTGATGTCATAACAGCTAGAATATAAACATACCATACATTAATATATGACATTGATTAATTACCTTATACCTTAAAGTTTATGTGGAACTTGGATTGGCTGAGTGAAATATTATTAGACTTCTAGCCCCAAAGTATTGTATGGTGCCTTGAACTTAGACAAAATATTGAGCCCGTTACATGAAGATACATCAGGGAAAAGTCAGGGAAGACAGCACTCAACTAAACCAGCCGCGTACGGAAACACACAAACATCCCATTATACAAAGACACGAACGAAACACAGCACCACCAAAACCGAACAAGAACATTAAACGCCCTAGTCCGAGCTGTCAAAAGGCTGAACAATCTAAAGTTTTATAAAGAAAACAAACAGTGACCTCAAGTGACCAAACAACTTCACTTAGATCTGACAGACATGGTAACAAGTTTCAGACCTCCGAAGTCCCCAACGACAATGCTAAAACTGCAACATCCAGCGACAAAACACGGCCTTCTAATGACCGGACCACAAAGAACATGCCAACGTGTGATCTCCAGCGACCAAACAAGGCGCACCCACGATCCGACCTAGTTTTAGCTCCCGAAAGACTATAAACATTAGACCAAAATGGTGACCGAATACGTTTTTCTGTAATATAACTATAAATACCAAGCCAACAGACGGTATCCTCTATTGGCAAACCATAAATATTATGCCAACATAGTGACCAGGCTATAAATGTCCAAATTTCAACAGTTTACTTAAATACCTAACAGTTGTAGCCTTTTTAAGTCCTAAACAAGCTAAGAACTACAGTTTACAGTAAACGGTACACAAATAATATATCGACGGAAGCAAACAAAAAACTTAATTCATTGAATAGTCACCGGTGAATAGTCCACTGGTGAATAGTCCACTGGTGAATGTAGCAAAACAATTACATCCACCACTCTACACTTGCATATGAACATATGATGGAACGAATCTCACAGGGAACGAATATTCAGATTGTGAACAATTAATGTATGCGAAAAAGAGTACAAACCTTACTCAGTTTGGTCAAAATGACGAATACTAAGACATTATGTCTTTCACTTGAATATCAAAGCTTAACACAATTTATTATTAACAGTTTTGGAGCAAGAAATCACCAACTCTATCATAATAATCAAACGATTTTTACTAAGGTACGAAACTAAGGACATAAGCGAAACATCAGGTCACGAGAAAGCAAAAAGGACCGGACAATGCCCAACAGAAAACATAGTACAGAGCTAAACTTTATGACAAAAAGGCATGCAACGGAAAACAAACTAGAAAAACACGAAATCGTACCCTGAAATCCAGCACCCTCAGTCAGTCAATTTACACGGGAGCAATATACAGGTGACAACAATATAACACAGTGACAACACACTACATATACAGTTCACACATGATGGACATTATTAATAATTGTACATGTATACACTTACGAACATGAGTCAGTTTCTTGAATTCCGGGATGTGTACAACTATGACGTAATCACCCCTCTGGTGCATTTTTTGAACAAACCCTGAAATATTATTAATATACTATTTATTTCACAGACAATAAAAACAACAAACAAGTAATGGTACAATACCATACCGGTAATAATAGTAACAGCGACTTTATTTCAAGAGATGGCACAGTTGGGCAAACCTAGTCTTCCATGTACTTGCGTGTCGCCCAGTTAAGTTCAGTTAGGCGTACTAGTTGTTTCAGTGCGAGGATAAATAAACTGGATAGTCCATAAATACTAGAAACCACACCTGTTCATTTCAAATCACTGCCAATGTTATATTTCACTTGCTTCAAACGAAGCAATAATGTGGTAGATTACCTTGATTTGCTCGTACTGTTATTGACAAGCATTACCTTTACCATTCTAGACTGGCACCAAAACAAAGCTTAAACATGCTGAGTACAAAATAAATGAATACCAATGTACATATATTTTAAACGGGTTTCCAAAGACAAAAGCGTTATAAGATAGGCGATTCCGGTGGATGGGTGGGCGTTCGGTCGTGTGTCCACAATTGGTTTCCGACTTAAAACTTTAGATCGGAATGAGATATCATGATGAAACTGCTTGTGTAGATCCGGAATGAGATATCATGATGAAACTGCTTGTGTATATCCGGAATGAGATATCCTGATGAAACTGCTTGTGTATATCCGGAATGAGATATCATGATGAAACTGCTTGTGTATATCCGGAATGAGATATCATGATGAAACTTGTTGTGTATATCGGGAATGAGATATGATGAAACTTGTTGTGTATATCGGGAATTAGATACCATGATGAAACTTGTTGTGTAGATCCGGAATGAGATATCATGATGAAACTTGTTGTGTATATCGGGAATGAGATATCATGATGAATCTTGTTGTGTAGATCCGGAATGAGATATCATGATGAAACTGCTTGTGTATATCCGGAATGAGATATCATGATGAAACTGCTTGTGTATATCCGGAATGAGATATCATGATGCAACTTGTTGTGTAGATCCGGAATGAGATATCATTACGGGACTTGTTATGTAAATAATAGGTTACTGTATCAAAGAAATAAAGTAACACGAAAAACATTATATATGTAGAAAAAAATCCAAGTTTTGTTTACTATTTGTCAATGATACAGTTTCCTGTGGTGTAGATAGTTTCTGGAAAATATTGCTGTGTTAGAAAGTGGGCCCGGTGGAGTCAAGGTCACTGTTACTAAAATTCGACAGAATTAGTTAGGAAGTAGGTATCAAGATGAAACTTGCTGCTTGGCCCATTTAATATGTGAAAACCCAGCATTGGATGGAAATTTGGGCCGATGGAGCAAAGTTCAAAAGTACCTGTGATTAAAAATAGAAACAAGAGGGCCCCTTTGAGCTTTCGTTTGCTCACCAGTTGTACATTGGTCTAGGTATCAGTACAACTTATTTCATGAAGATTGGATCAAAACTGTGACCTCTGGAGTGAACACAAGGCTTATCTATGATTTGACCTAGTGATCTACATGTCATGGAAAACAACATTCTGACCTAGTTTTATGAATATTGGATCATAAGTGTGACATCTGGAGTGAACATTGCAGTTTTTCAATGAAAAATTTTCTGACCAATATTTGAAACTGTTGACTCTAGAGTGTACACAAACAAATTGTTGACGGACGGACGAAGAGTGATCAGAAAAGCTCACATTGTCACTATGTGTCAGGCAAGCTAAAAACGTCTCCGCTCAGTAATTTCAGTTAAGGATGGGGCTTAATGAAAAAAATTTCAGTAGAGGTTGCTTATGTGAAACCCCAGCTTCAGATTAAAACGGGACAGGTGGATATGTAGGTAGATTCTGTGAAAATGCAGCTTTAGATTTGAAGTATGGCTGATCGGATCAAGTTACTTGTCAGGGTTCAGCCAATTGTACCAAGTGATGCTTTGCCTTTCACAATTGTATCGGTTCGTTTGCGTTTTTGTGTTTTAAACTAAACAATGAAGCATTTCTTGATATCAACTTCAGGGAAACGGTCTTGTTTTTACCTTCCAGCTTCCCCCGTTCTACCGGGTAAATGTTGGATTTTCTTCTCCAAACCAATACCCTGGGGACAATATTAAGTTGTCACGGGTCAGTGTTTCTTTTCACGTTCGTGGGAAATTGGGTCCGGTCCCATAACAGGGGGAAACATAGCGCGCGGAAAAGCAAAAAGGGGAATTTTAAATTATTGTTAAATTATCCTTAAATGTCTAGTTGAATATAGGTGTTTTTTAAGCATGGGAGGTCAAACAAGCTTGCTTCAATCCATTCTGCATTTATTTATTAATTCAATTTTACTCTATTTAATAATATGTGGATAAAAAGAGCAAGACCTAAAGGGGCAAATCTTAGGGGGAAAATATACTCTGCAGGGAGGGGAAAGGGGCATAATATCTCCATATATTTTAGCGGAAAAAAAACACTGTGGGGGAGCATACCGGAGATTTTACCATCAGCTGCCCCCCCACAGGCAACCCAAAAGTAAACAATCCCGCCCCATCCCCGGGGGTAGGGGCCATGTATGCAACTGACTGGTGCATAAACTGTAAAATATCGAAATTAATACTCACCAGCACCAAACATAATTATCATTCCAAGCATGCTATGTATATAGTATAATATATGGAACACTTACAATTAAATGCATCCTCGGCATTCGGACTTCCATCCATAGCAATAACAATACGACGTTTGACACCACTACACCGCTTCTTCCTGGTCACATCGTGGTCCATTTTTACGTAAAATTCACAAAACACAAACAAATACACTATGTACAACTCTATTACATAGGTACGTAAATCACGTGTGTAAATACTCTACTACTTCACTAGCATGAGAAACGCACACCTTTACACATAGAGGTTCTTGTGTTAAATATAAAAATACGAATCACTTTCAAGTTCGATGCGTATAGTGAGCAGGAATGATATTGTGCATGTATGTAGTACTATGTATACTCTTATGCATTTCTTTTTAATCTGTTAAAAAAGAGAGAAAAATGATTACCATAGCAACAATATTGCTGTAACGTATTAAAATGATGAGAAACTTTGAATTTGCATGAATGGTAATTTATGGTTCAGTTCCTAAAATCAATAGAAATATACATTTTAGCTCCACTGTCACAAACGAGAGCTTTGGTGATCACTCTTCGTCCGTCCATCCGTCTGTCCGCCCTTCCACGATTTCCTGTGTTTTCACTTGAATTTTACAATTTTAGCTTGTTGTCAACGTTATGAAACTTTGGACTTCATAATGATCATCCCAAAAAATTTTAGGTCAAGTTTAACATTGGGTCATCCGGGTCTTCATAGGGTCACTAGCTCAAATCATAGGAAAACCTTGTCAATGTGTAATCACTACTGGTAACAATGTTACAATTAAAACCTTTCTGAAACTTCAATTTGACCACTAAGTCTAACTGTGACCTTGACCGTTGCGAAAAGAACCAGGGGTTGCTCATGACACTCCGAGGTTGACATTCATGGCAATTTCAAGCAAGATTGGTCAATGCATGACAAAGTTACAGTCCAGTCAAGCTTCTTTCGAAATTTGATCTGAAACTGTGACCTTGACCTTTGATATAGGAACCTGAGGGTTGAACATGACACTCCAGCTTATGGAGGTGACCATTCATGCCAAATATAAAAAGGATTGGTCAATGCACGAAAAGGTTATGGTCTGGACAAGCTTCAATTTGACCTTCAACTGTGACCTTTAAGATATGAACCTTGGGGTCTGTCATGAACCTCTGTCTCATGAAGGTGAACATTCATGCCAAATATAAGAAAGATTGGTCAAGCATAAGTTGGATACAGCCCAGACAAGGTCTTTAATGGTCATGTTTGATGTTTGACCTCTAAGTGTAACTTTGAGCTAGAGACCTGGATCTAGCGTACTGCACACCGCCGCATGGTGTTTAACAATTATGCCAAGTAATTTAAAAAAAGTGTCAATGCATAAGGGAGAAGGATCCGGGCGAACACACTTACTAACTCACTAACTGACTCACTAACTAACAAACGTACAGACACGCAACCGCCATTGTGGCGACTATGTCGAGCTCACCGCTGGGCTCGACAAAAACAACACAGCATTGCATAAATGTTTCATAATAGGTTTTTCCTGGAATACAGTACAAACATGCACATGTATTAATGGTGTACGTTTGTCCGATGTGAAATGTAGAGTATTATAATACAGGTGAACTACATGTATTTCTTGATATCTTATCTTGATTCTTTGTGTGTATACATAAAGCAGGTTAAATGTTGCAGTGCTCCGAGAGTCAGGTCATACCTACCCACACTGTATATCGTTCAAGTATAGAAGTAGATTAATAGGTCGTGCACGTTTTTGTAATGAACATACTTATAACAAGTAATAGTTATGTGCTATAAACGTGTATACAATGTATTGGAATGATACAGATGATGACACTGTCAAACCTATTATGTGTAGAAGACAAAATGAAAACACATACCACTAACACACAACATGTCTGCATGCAAAGACTACCAATTGCATTTATACCAAAATGTAATTGAAATGGTCTTCAATACTTGCAATTGAAGCATGAATTAACAGAAAATGTGTTGGTTTTATCTTGGTAATAACCTGATCATTCAATGCCCACACATAAGCTAAAGAAACAATTAAAGGTCCAAGTCCCGCCCAAGTTCCCAATGCCCAAACCACCCGTCCGTAAAACAGGGGAGCGAATCATTCATACAAGATACAACACTCATTTCTTGCAGGATGATGCGTAAAGAAGTAGTTTGTCTTTTACACATATCGCGTCGCAGAAAAATACCATACAGCACGCCAGTGGTTATTCAAATGCTACTCGGAACTTTTGTTTTGCAAGTCCATTTAAGTTAAGGCCCTTTTGCAGAGAAACACAACTGAGTACACCAGGCGAAGATTTGATCATCGGTAACAACAAAGATTCTGAGAAAGTATCTGCTAGTCAAACTGTTGCTGAAAAACTTTGTGAGGTAATTCCCACAATAATAAATGTACTAGAAAAAGAAAAGAGGACAAACGTGACAATACTAACCTTTATTAAACAGGTATTACAACAACGATTCCCTCAAGACAAGGTATTTGTTATTTTAAGTTATGGTGTTATGTTGTTCGTTGATATGACGGTGATGCAACGTTGCAAGTACATAATTCCAACGAAAGCAAGCTATTCTGGAAAATGGATTATCGGCTGGTGGGAAAAGGTTAAGTCACAATTTTACGCAACCCTGAATTAGTGGCTAGCGTTTCTTTATTATTGCCTGTTAAGACACAGAAAAAAGTTAAAACATTATCATGAATTTTGTTACTACAATTGTTGCAAATTTTAACAAAATATACGCCTGCATACTGAGATAGTGATATTTGTGTAGGCGTACAGTTATAAGTTCCTCCAAGTGTCCATGCATATATTGGGACTGATACAATGAGGTAGCTGTGGTTGCTGGTATTTGTATTTAGCAAGCATATAAACAATGATTCCTTGGAGCTTCACAATGGATAAGACAAACTATTCTCGATATCTACCCGTGTACTATGCACATATGTCCCAATTAGAGGATACATGTAAGACCAGACCTTCGTGATCATTGTCTTCACGGCGATTTCTCAGTTTAACTCTGACAATCAAATCCTTTTGCCAAATTTCCAATTTACCAAACTGTAGAGGAAACCGTGAACAAAGATACACAAACTGCTACTGGTAAACAAAGCATTGACACGTTTTTACACGACTACAGAACACAGGGCTGAAGCTTGAAGACAGTTAATAGAGACCGTCGCCATATCTTGCCAAAGCAGAAAAGGATTTGACCATATCGACCTTCAACCATCATGAATTAGGAGAGACGAAACTGACGTGATGACAACTGCCGATTGCTTGAACACAAATGGACTAATCCTTTTTCTAATTAGTCGTCGGATCTTGTATGTCTGTCTACTCGAACTGCAGCAATCCAAGTGATAACAAGGCCAGTTTTTCGAGAGAAAATTGGCAAATGTTTAATTTCCATATGATACTCGTGCAAAAGTGGTTGATGCCATAGAAATGGTACAAGTCGTTCATGGTGGAAATTGAATCTTTAAACGAATTATCAGAGAGTCTACTGAAAAAAGTTCTCAATGGTAGAATGGAAAGTATATCAATGGATGCAGTGTTTGACATTATACCAAGAACAATCGACCGCTGAACGAACACACCATGGTTCACAAAAACGACTTGTTTTCATTCAGATACATTCAAGACAGGACATAGACCCAAGAACTGGAAACGTATTTCAGCTAGCATTGAAAACGAAGCAAGCTTAGCGGAAAACTGGCAAGAACAATACCAGAGAGATAAACTTGGCAATTCTATGCTTATTGCATACTTATGACTTCTGGTGAGAGGTGCTTCAGGTATAAAACCGATGTCTTGCAAGCATATGAAAAATGATTTGTGCTGCACACCCGCCTGCAAGTTACAGGACTGCTTTAAATATGAAATATGAGGTTGATGATCAGTTCACTAACTCAGACTACGACATTGATGAAAAACATTAAAATCATTCTAAAAATACCCGCTTGACTGTAATAGGGCAGCTTGTGTGTCTCTTTGATCTTACAAGCTATGCTGACAGGAAGTGTGATTTCCTGGTAAAGTAAACAAGAGGGCCATGATGGCCCTATATCGCTCACCTGATTATTAATGAAGCCCTGCACAATTTAGACTAACAAAGGTAGAGCGTAAATATAGAAACTGGTGACCCACGGGTAGGGTCAATTTTGACCCAAGGGGCATAATTTGACTGACAATCTTGGTAGGGGACCACTAGATGATGCAACATACCAAATATCAAAGCTCTAGGCATTGTGTTTTAAGAGAAGAAGATTTTTATATGTCTTCCCTATATAAGTTTATTTGAAACTGGTGACCCCCGGGGCATAATTTGACTAACAATCTTGGTAGGGGACCACTAGATGATGCTACATACCAAATATCAAAGCTCTAGGCATTGTAGTTTTAGAGGAAAAGATTTTTATATGTTTTCCCTATATAAGTCTATGTAAAACGGTGACCCCCGGGGCGGGGCCAATTTTGACCTCAGGGGCATAATTTGAACAATCTTGGTAAGGGACCACTAGATGATGCTACATACTAAATATCAAAGCTCAAGGCATTGTAGTTTTAGAGAAGAAGATTTTTATATGTTTTCACTATATAAGTCTAGGTAAAATGGTGACCCCCGGGGCGGGGCCAATTTTGACCCCAGGGGCATAATTTGAACAATCTTGGTAAAGGACCACTAGATGATGCTACATACAAAATATCAAAGCTCTAGGCATTGTAGTTTTAGAGGAGAAAAGTTTTTATATGTTTTCCCTATATTAGTCTATGTAAAACAGTGACCCCCCCTGGGGCGGGGCCAATTTTGACCCCTGGGGCATAATTTGAACAATCTTGGTAGGGGACCACTAGATGATGCTACATACCAAATATCAAAGCTCTAGGCATTGTAGTTTTAGAGAAGAAGATTTTGATATGTTTTCCCTATATAAGTCTATGTAAAACGGTGACCCCCGGGGCGGGGCCAATTTTGACCCCAGGGGCATAATTTGAACAATCTTGGTGAAGGACCACTAGATGATGCTACATATCAAAGCTCTAGGCATTGTAGTTTTAGAGAAGAAGATTTTTATATGTTTTCCCTATATAAGTCTATGTAAACGGTGACCCCCGGGGCGGGGCCAATTATGACACCAGGGCCATAATTTGAACAATTACTAAATCCCCCAATGCCACGTACATCCTGGCAAAATTTCATCAAAATTGGCCAAATGGTTTCAGAGGAGATGTCGTTTGAAAGTGTGGACGGACGGACGGAAGGACGGACATACAGACGGACGGACGACGGACGGTGAGTGATCACAATAACTCACCTTGAGCACTTTGTGCTCAGGTGAGCTAAAAGGGTTCAGGCTAGACACCAGACAAAGATCAAATGCAATTCATGCATGTCTTTAATATGTGTAATACACTCAACCGCTTTAAAAACGCACCACGATTGAAAATATTCAAAATTTGCCAAAAATAATTTTTTTGCTAAAATTAATAGTTTAAAGGGTTTGTTCAGTTAATTAGCTTGACCTTATTAAAGAAAACGATTTTATTTCATTCGGAATACCCCGCCCAAAATTTTTTATTTTATTTTGCATGTTTTGCGCATGCAGCTCGATCGCGCGACCTATGTGGTCAATATTGACTTTGAACTGTACGCTGTTGGTTTACACATAGAAAAAACAACTGAAACAGTATTTGCTAATGGTATTTTTATGCTGCGAATATCTCGAATATTTGTTCGGGTGATCGTTCCTTCGCTTCCAACTGAAAAGAGCATCGGTGCCTTAGCATGGCGGTTTAACTGCCTCCACTCAACGATTGTGGGCACAGAACATCGATTCCTAGCGAAGACCGACCTAGATGAAACAAATTAAAGGTATTGAGCCCGAGCTATGAGGAAACATGACGCATGTTGTGCCACTGTAATTGGTTCCGCGTGGCTGCACACAGTGTCAAAAGAATGTCGGGTGTCAATTAACAAACCAAAAGTACATTATTGCAATTTCATTGCAACTATTCTTTTCATAATTGTCAATAAAACGGAAAATCATTTTAGTACACTTTTTAACGAGTTTTCTCTCGTTTATAGCCGAAAGTCCCAACTTTTTGTCTTCAAGCTCCTTCATAGTGTTGATTTGAGGTGCCATATAAGCGCCACGGGAAATATCCTGACAGTCTGATGCTCATAACCAAGATTTCAAGTTTAAATAAGGCTTGAACCCATCTTAGGTTCACATATTGCGCATATCTGTACCGCACTCGGTCGTATGGTATTAGCCAGACAGCCAAAGCTAAATAACATTAAAAATTCAAGTTAAGCTTCGCTTGGATGGTTAGATACATCACGTGGGACATTATTCTATCCTATTACGTAATAAATGTTATTCTTTAGGAGGAGAAACCACGTACATGCATCAATGTAGCGGGCTCTAATAATTGCTTTTGAAATTGTGACTTTCACTTTCATGGGTCACTGTGTTATCTATATCATAATTTATTTTAAACTCGTAATAATGGCATGAAAATCACACAACTCGTGTTGTATAGACTGACGATTATTAATCTGAAAATAAATAAACATGGATTGACGTTTTCATCACTAAAACCGATATTTCATATGTGGTGCGTTTTTAAAGCGGTTGAGTGTATCTAGTAATATTGAAGTACTAATCTATTCATTTGTCAAGAAAAAAAATGCACCGACAGCATTTGTTTCCGTTTTGTTCCTCTATCAGGAGAATCAACGCCGAATTCCTACAAACTGAAAGGAGTTATTAATTTCTAAATTACCTTGTTAATATATGTTTGTTATGTACCAGTCAGTACTGCCTGCCGGTAGACCAGTTAGTTTCCGATCGATAACTCGTCAACGGATTGACCGATGGGTCTGATACTTCACTGGTGCATTCGCCTAGGACAGTAGATGGCCCCTTTTGAAATTGGAGTCACTAGGTCAAAGTCTTACCGATAACTCACCAACGGCTCCACCAATGCCCCTGATACATTGCCATGGCCTATGTCATTAGATGACTAAACGGTGTATTGCGTGCAACAGAAGTATCATAACTAGATCCCTGTGGTCAAGGTCACACTTAGAGGTCAGTTGTGTTTACAGTTTGTTTACATGTCTTTGATGGAAATATATGGTAGAAATTATTCAAGCTATTTGAGCTGAAGCAGATAATGCGTCAAAAAATGATGCCACCTTTGCAGCTTTACTGAATAGGGTTCGGATGGGCAATCATACTGGATCAGACATAGGAGTTTTTCTATCCAGAAACCTCCAGCTACCATGTAATGAGTACAACAGAACAGCGCTTCACATATTTGCCCGCAATGCAGACACAGACAGCATAACATGTCTAGATTACAAGAACTACAAGAGCCTATTGTTGCACTAACACGAAGAGAAAAGCGACCAGCATCATTGGCTAGTTACTCAACCTCGGAAAAACCCTCAGACACAGGTGGTCTATTGAAGATACTTGAACTATGCAAAACTGCGAGAGTCATGCTTATCAGAAATATGGATGTCCAAGATGGTCTTGTCATTGGTGCTCAAGGAATTGTGATAGACTTTCTGTCAAATTCCACCAATATCCATGCAATTCTTGTCAAATTTGACAAAAGAACAATTGGTCAGAAAGCTAGACAAACTTTTCCAATTAATTTGCAAGCCTATGATAAAGATGTCGTCCTAATCACAAGAATTGATGTATCGTTTTCAACATCATCAAGAAAACAAGGTCCTGAAATAACTTGGACACAGTTTCCCCTTAAACTTGCTTTCGCGTGCACAATTCATAAAGTCCGGGGTTTATCAATGGATGAACTGGTGGTTTCCTTTGAAAACCGATTTCTGGCAGGCCAAGCTTATGTAGCGTTAAGTCGATGTAGAACACTTGAGGGTCTTCAACTATTGCACTTTCAGCCTTCAAAGATCACACAAAGCAACAGTGTAAAAAGGGAAATCAACAGACTTCAAACAGACATTACAGCTTCCAAATCCATACAATGTTTCAAATGCAGTACTTTTTCAATAAGTCTTTTGAATGCTCGGTCTATACGACTGCATTTTCTTGATGTAATGAATGACCCACTCTCACTGCAGCGTCAGATGTTGTCATGTTCACAGAAGCTCACATCTACTTGAACCAGGCTAGTAATGTTGGTATTTCATATTTTCACAAAATCATAACACAGCCAGATACAGACAAAAAGTTCCATGACTTGGCTTGCTATTACAATCAAAGCACTGAAAGTACTGATGTGTGGCGAACTGATGTCATTTTGACCATTCAAATAAAGACTGCACCAACATGCTGTGTCAGAGTTCTGATAAGCCCAGACTCACTCGAATGTTTGTGCTGCTCTCAAGACACCAAGCGTCAGTGTCAAGATGAGTGACTGGGTAGTCTCCATACAACTGATGAACTGGGAATTAAAACACAACAAACGAGATGCCCCCCCCCCCCGCTATGGAAACAGGACTAGGTAGAAATATGTTGGGAAAATTAAATAAAGGGAGGTAATTAATAAAATAGAACCAGATTTCAGTAGAAGGAAAATATAAGAAAATTATATCAATGGTAATATCATGACTTTTTTTTTGGTTGAATGAAATAATTCAAGAACGGAACCAGATAGAATTATGGTTTCATGTCACATCACTTCTCTTAGATGCCATATATATATATATTTAAAGTCGATCAATTGAATTTAGGTGGACAAGTGGTCCAGTGGTAAGGGCTATTGACTACTGATATGATTATAATGAAGACTGTCCGTACTCCCGCCGGATCAAGAGCAGAAATGTTTTTCGGAGTAACATAACTAAACTTACGAACAGACTTTCGGACCATACTCAGCGTAAATTCTAAAGCATTCTGTCCGATATGTTAATACAATCGTATTTAAAACAGGTCAATTATATATTTTTGAATATACTACAAGTTATTTTTTGAAAATCTGACGATTATTTATGTATTGGTTATTATTTAAATATTGCGTATTCTGTTCCGAAATATGAACTCGCGCTAATCAGCGGGTGATATTTATTATAGCTCTTATGTTGTATTTAGCATATTTTTATGCACCAGTCAGTGTGCGACCATGGTCCCATCCCAGGTGATGGGCAGTGGATAGCTGATAGTTTTCAAATATAGTATTTTTTATTAAATCCATATCAAGAAGAATGTATTTAACTTCTAAATTCTGAGTATCAAAGTTGTAAACCCTTTTTTATACCAGTAAATTTTATGACCCTAAATTCCTAACTTCTGCAGCTGTCTCCAAATCAACTAACAAGAACCCGATATAAAACCCATTCAATTAAAAATAGTTTTAACGGTCTATTTCCTGTCTCATGGTGTGTTCAATCCCTTGTAAAAACATAGATCCCTGTGTTACATGACCCCCAACTGTCCCAAAACAAGTTACTAACGACCTACCAATATACAACCCCTTGAAGTTTACCAGATTGTATGATCAATTTTCTGCCTCATGCAGCTTCAATAATTGATTACAAATTTCTTGTCAAAATATAGATCTAGCTAGGATTATGTAATGTTACATAATAAGGAGGGGCTAATTAAAAAATGCATAGATAATATTGCACAACGTGGCTTGTGGGAGGAGCTAATTAGATATGCATTAATGGGCTTTATAACTGCACATTAAGTGGGAGGAGCTTATTAATTATTTATAATTATTGAAGTATGTTTGCCCAAAGACCTGTAATTTAGGTCTTTGCCTGTAATTTAGGTCTTTGGTTAAGAATTTGGTTTGCCCAACGTGTATATACTAATTAACGGCCTTTTAATCCAATTACCGTTAACTTTTCAATTCGAAACCTTGTGAAAATATATTACCGCTTTAAAAGGCATATTAGTTCGCATGTTGCGCGTTTAAACTCGCCGTAGAGTGTTTATTAAATGAGATCTATATGAAAGTCGCACATCTTAATGAAACTGAACGTATCGTCTTTAAAATAGCTTTTAGTTGTTAATGTTACTTGGAAAGTAAAAATATAATTGGTGATTTACGACACCAGGTTGTTGCTAAAAATCGCGCAATTCATGAATAGAAAATGTAAGTGCTCGCTGTTTAACTCGTCAGCATTAGTTCATTTATTTTATAACCGCAAACTAAATTGGTATAAGTGATCTTTAATATGTCATAGTATTGACAATTTCTTTTAATCCGAAAATACTTTACTGAATTCTCGTTTATTGCTTAATTATTCTTTCTCAATTCAAATCCTAAATAGCGTTACGTGTTGAAAATAGCCGCTATGAATAGCACAATTAGTTCGCACGATGCGCGTTTAACTCGCTGTCATGTGCTTATTAATTGAGACCGATATAAATGTTGCACATTTTCTTGAATTTGAAAGTTGCCTCTTTTCAGTGAGGTATTATTTGTTTATGTAAATTAGAAAACAAAATTGTTACTGACGATTTAAAACCTCAGGTAGTTCCGAAAATTTGCGCAATTCGCGAATAGAAAATCTAGGGACTCGCTTTTTAACTCGCCAATGTGAATTCATATTATTTTATAATTTAAATTTAATTTGATATTAATAAATTGAAATATCTCATGGTATTGACAAAATTTATTTTGTCAAAATCCGATAGTAATTGACGGAACTGCAATTAATTGAATATTGCGTGACAGTACTGCTAAACCAGAGATCTATTAATATAGTATAATCAAGTTAGTGTATCGATCGTCTGCTAGCGGTTAGATAGACTGTATATACTGTCCTTGAACTAATTACCAGTGAAAACATGTTGTTTCTATTTATAGCATCAATGTTTGTAAACAACATAATTAGGTCATCGTCTACAAATGTTCAGCGGCGGAGTGATTTTAATAGACACATTTCAGTTCACCCGTGTTCCACCAGAAATCTATTGGCTGAATAAACAATACAAACTAGTCACTGACCAATAGCTCGTTGTATATCAATTTGCATATGAATGCCCCGATATGTAAACATGAAACCGTGGGATTACTTTCTCAACCTTCTTGAGGGTCGTTGGCGGTTCGCAGGCCTTTGATAGTAGGAATATAGTCCATGCGGAATGATTTGCTATAAAATTAAAATATCCTCAAAAAATAAAAGTCAGATGTAATTGTTGGTCTTAATATTAATAAATGTTGGTAATGTAAACAAATCGGGTTCAATGATACGTGTAACTTGTGTAGCATGCTTGTAATATTGTTCAAATCATAGACCTATTTATTGGTGTAGGAATAAAGGCGTTAACTTCATAGTATATATAAAGAAAAAAAAATTGAAAGACAGTTATTACATTGTGTGGCTTATCCGCCACACAAAAATAGTCTACAATGACAGCAGTTGCAAGTACCTGAAGCCCTTCACATAGAGTGTATGATGGTCCAACAACATTGTAAGTTCAGTGAAACTCTAACATTTGTTTTGATCTACAGATCCCCATAAGTGACAAAAAAATGCTTTAACAGTGAGGAACTAGAGATGCTTCTCCGGTCGTTAAATGACAGAGACAATGTCATCATCCTTGGAAACTTCAATGAAGATGCCCTGTCTACGTCCTACACAAATATAAATGATCTTATGCAGAATTATAGAAATTTTCACCTCAGCAAAGACAACACACAAGCAGGGTGCATGTTTGGACCATATTTATCTTCCAGGAAGACTGCATAGTGCTTACAAATCATGCACATGTCTACCTTCTTACTACACTGGTCACTACTATGTGAATTTGAAAGTCCAAGCTGTGGCATAGTGTGCTCTGAAAACAATCTGGTATACATTTTTGAAAATTGAATATTATTGTCTTGAGATAATAAATTTTAAATATTTTCACATCCCTTTCAGTCTTTACCTTTTGTCAAACATTATAGGTAATGTAACATATATACAGTTGCTCCACTAATATAACCACTGGTAGGGAACGTACACCGGCTATTGCAGCTAAGCGAGCTGCGATTTGCTAAATTGGATGGAAATCATCACCGTCCAAGGTTAGTTAAAGTAATATTTCTCTTACTTTATTGGGTTTCTGTTAGTAATAGGGTATTATTATAACTATGTACATAATGTATCAATCTTAATAAATACATATTTCGATGTAAAACGTTGTTTTGTGGGGAAAATATCGTCATTTGTGACACGGGCTCGCACAGAAAAATGCGACCCAACCGCATAGTTTGTGATATTTTGTGCTAACTGGGGATAGCACTTGGAAGTGTCATCCCTGTCACTGACACATTGTTGGGTATAAACTGCCAAAACATGCCATGAAGTGCATGACACTTAGAGGTCACACTCTTTGTTAAAATTATAAAAGGATAAGAGCACCATCAGTTATAAAACTGTAATATTCTCAACCCATTCACTATAACAATGATTAACCATAATATGTTACTGTGTTGTCAAAAAACAACCATTGACTATGTCTCCCTAACCAAATAAGATTAATACTCATGATCAGTTTTGTTGCACAAAAATCTGTGTCAATGCCCTGTTTAGGGGCATATATCTCCGACCGTGGAGCTCTGGTTACTTTTGTGTTGTAAAAAAACGCCCTCCACGGCCCTGCCGGGGATAGCTGATGGTAAAATCTCCACTAATTCCCGACAACCTGACGACTAAATTTTGTCCTCGGGGTATTGGTTTGGAGAAAAAAATTCCAACATTGCCCTGGCAGTGCGTAGGAAGTTGAAAGGTAAAAACACGGCCATTTCCTCGGCCGTTCTACGCCCATCCCAATGGATGAGGTGGATGCAACTGACTGATGCATAATAAAAATAAAGTTAAATGCATGCATTTATATGATTCGGACAGGGAAGACAGTACTCAACTTACCTAGCCGGGCACAGTAAAGAGTAACAACACAACTACAAGCAATAGACACACTCAATTTCACAAAGAAATAACAAAACACGGTGATCCCAAGTGACCGAATGAAACGAATTTCAGAAGGAAATAACAAAACACGGTGATCCCAAGTGACCGAATAAAACGCAGTATCCTCTCGTGTACATTGTCAGGTTGTGGTGCACATTTGTACCCGGCTATATAAATATCACATACGAAATGATACAGTTAAAAAGAGGACACAATTTTAAACCTTTAAACTCGAATGACCTTGATCATTGAGCTAGGGACATGAGTCTTGCGCTTGACACATCGTCTGACGGTGAATATTTGTGCAAAAAGTAATATTATGCAGTAAGATATGACCAAGTTATGCACCATGTTGCATCCACGTCCCCGATCCGGGGGATGAGTGGTGAATAGCCGGGGAAACTTTCGTGTTCTTACCTTCAACTAACTGTTGCATTACAGAGCGGACACAAGTATATAAGCTGTTTAACCTTTGAACTCTTAAGTAGACTTTGAGTTAAGGACAAGGGTCTTGAGCTTGACACATTGTCTGGTAACTGTTAGCATTTGTGCCATATAATGTCAAAATACAGTTAGAATTGACCAAGTTACAGAGCGGACATTATTTATCAACACACACACGCACTAACCAACTATTAACGCAGAGTGAACACTATATGCTCTACAACCATTTCATGGCGGTGCATAATAACCGAACTAGAAATCCCGGCTGTGAAAAGGCTGAATGATCCAGTTATAGTAATCAACTGAACTGTGGGGTATATAATAAAGATAACATAGGGTCATGACTCGAAAAAAATGACGCAAAATACCATCCCTTACGGTCAACTACACATTAAGGTTGTTAATCTGTGAACGTTTGAAGAAACTCCGTCCAACGGTTTGGGTTTGTGAGGAGTTCAACACAAACTTGCGTTAAGCTGTCATACATATTTTAGATGTGATTTCTATAAGCTACAAACAGTATTAGCTGAATGACCTAGTTTCAACAAGCTTAATACCATGATTGACCGACCTAGTTTCATCAAGCTGAATGCCCTGGTTGACCGAGCTCGTTCCAGCAAGCTGAATTCATAAATTCACAGACCCAGATGGCAAATTTGATCAAACAAGCCCATGCAGAATGACCTAGTTTCAACAAGTTTAATTCCCTAGCAAACTTTTCCTGGATAACCTCATTGTAAAGTTTTAGGATCCTAGGACAAAGTGTTCTTAAGTTATTGAACGGAAACAATTTTGGTCTAAGTATGGTAAAGGTCGGTCAACGAGTGACCTTGACCTTATAAGCGATAAGGATCATATTTTGTTGCGGGTCAACCTAAGTATAATTAACACACCCCTAATCAGAGACTGGGGGCATAATAATGATCTACCATTACAACAATTAAAACAAGAGGGCCATGATGGCCCTATATCGCTCACCTGATTATAAATGAAGCCCTGCACAATTTAGACTAACAAAGGTAGAGCGTAAATATAGAAACTGGTGACCCCCGGGGCAGGGTCAATTTTGACCTCAGGGGCATAATTTGAACAATCTTGGTAGGGGACCACTAGATGATGCTACATACCATATATCAAAGCTCTAGGCATTGTAGTTATAGAGAAGAAGATTTTTATATGTTTTCCCTATATAAGTCTAAGTAAAACGGTGACCCCCGGGGCGGGGCCAATTTTGACCTCAGGGGCATAATATGAACAATCTTTGTAGGGGACCACTAGATGATGCTACATACCAAATATCAAAGCTCTAGGCATTGTAGTTTTAGAGAAGAAGATTTTTATATGTTTTCCCTATAAAAGTCTATGTAAAATGGTAACCCCCGGGGCGGGGCCAATTTTGACCTCAGGGGCATAATATGAACAATCTTGGTAGGGGACCACTAGATGATGCTACATACCAAATATCAAAGCTCTAGGCATTGTAGTTTTAGAGTAGAAGATTTTTATATGTTTTCCCTATATAAGTCTATGTAAAACGGTGACCCCGGGGCGGGGCCAATTTTGACCCCAGGGGCATAATATGAACAATCTTGGTAGGGGACCACTAGATGATGCTACATATCAAATATCAAAGCTCTAGGCATTGTAGTTTTAGAGAAGTAGATTTTTATATGTTTTCCCTATATAAGTCTATGTAAAACGGTGACCCCCGGGGCGGGGCCAATTGTGACCCCAGGGGCATAATTTGAACAATCTTGGTAGGGGACCACTAGATTATGCTACATACCAAATATCAAAGCTGTAGGCATTGTAGTTTTAGAGAAGAAGATTTTTATATGTTTCCCTATATAAGTCTATGTAAATCGGTGACCCCCGGGCCGGGGCCAATTTTGACCCCAGGGCCATAATTTGAGCAATCTTGGTAGGGGACCACTAGATGATGCTACATACCAAATATCAAAGCTGTAGGCATTGTAGTTTTAGAGGAGAAGATTTTTATATGTTTTCCCTATATAAGTCTATGTAAAACGGTGACCCCCGGGGCGGGGCCAATTTTGACCCCAGAGCCATAATTTGAACAATCTTGGTAGGGGACCACTAGATGATGCTACATACCAAATATCAAAGCTCTAGGCATTGTAGTTTTAGAGAAGAAGATTTTTATATGTTTTCCCTATACAAGTCTATGTAAAACGATTAGTAAGGTTGCATAAGACTATAATTACAGCTTAATAATTGTTTAATAGTTTGTAAACATACAATCACTGTAAACGATGATTACCCTAATATCCACATTCTGCATTTAATTTAAATTAAAGCCTCAAAGCTGCTAACAAGTACACATTTCGTAGTTCTACAACTAAAATATAGTAAGAGAGACAACTCTTACATGATCACAACCAGTATAATTACAGAGTACACTCCCTTTGATTAAATGAAAAACCTTATTACTTGACCTAGTAGCCTAATTTTTGACCTCAGATGACCCAATATCGAACTTGACCTAGATTTTGTTAAGATGATCATTGTGACCAAGTTTCATAAAGATAAGGCCAAAATTGTGACCGCTAGAGAGGACACAACCCAATTGTTGACGGACAGACGGACGGACGGACGGACGGACGGACGACGGACGAAGAGTGATCACAAAAGCTCACTCTGTCACTTTGTGACAGGTGAGTTAAAAAGGTAGGGTGTGAACTGTTCTTTCATGATGAGGGGTATTTGACTTTCCCTTGGTCACTAGCCTAAAAAGTGCATTTATGGCAGATTGGGTGAATCTTACTTTGGTCCATTTGGGTATTTGGTGGTGCCCCATACTAATGTACATGTACAATTGTGACTTATTAGTAAGAATTCTGTATATTACAGGTTCGACATGGAGCGCGATGGTCTGCCACTAGGGGGCTCTGGTATATTGATAGTGTTAGTCCTGATAGAAATACCCGGCGTGACAGGAAATGTGATAGCAATCGTGTTATATGCCAAACACGGTCCAGACACATCAGCCACAGTGTTTATAATCGCACTCTCACTGACTGTGGTTAATTTGTTGTTTTCTATCATAGTGATGCAACTTAATATATTTGGTCTTGTATACGGATACGACAACAAAACTACGATCGCATGTAAATCAACAGTCTACCTCATGTAGTCTGTATATCGTGTATCGTATCTGTTTCTGGTAATATATTTCGAAATATTTGTCAGCCCTATTCCAATCAGTTTACGAAGGCACGGAGAAGATGGATGACAGTGGCCGTTGAAAACGGAACGTATATCGGCAACCCCATGGCGAGCGCGTGGAGAACGAGCGAGCGGGTGCCCACAATCGTTTCCGGACGATAACTCAAATAGTTTTTGTTCGATCTTCACTAAACTTGGTAAGGTGATATGGGTAATGTCGGA
Organism: Spisula subtruncata; assembly: GCA_963678985.1. Lineage (NCBI taxonomy): Eukaryota > Metazoa > Mollusca > Bivalvia > Venerida > Mactridae > Spisula > Spisula subtruncata. The sequence goes on from OY787661.1 coordinate 28,105,091, forward strand.
TAAAAAAACTGGTTCACAGGGTTATTGGTACCAACATTACCCGATTTCACACCTTTTACCGAAAGTAAACCTCAATAATACTACCTTATTTTATATCTGGGTTACTCAGTTTATACTCCAGTTATCGCTCTTTGTCTGTTATGTGAAACTACTTCTTTGTCTGTTATGTGAAACTACTTCTTTGTCGATGTTATGTGTAACTACTTCTATGTCTACGATGTCTGCGTTATGTGAAACTACTTCTTTGTCTTTGTTGTATGTGTTATGTGAAACTACTTCTTTGACTATGTTGTCTATGTTATGTGAAACTACTTCTTTGTCTTTGTTGTCTGTGTTATGTGAAACTACTTCTTTGTCTTTGTTGTATGTGTTATGTGAAACTACTTCTTAGTCCTTGTTGTATGTGTTATGTGAAACTACTTCTTTGTCATCGTTGTATGTGTTATGTGAAACTACTTCTTTGTCTTTGTTGTATGTGTTATGTGAAACTACTTCTTTGTTGTATGTGTTATGTGAAACTACTTCTTTGTCTTTGTAGTATGTGTTATGTGAAACTACTTCTATGTCTACGATGTCTGCGTTATGTGAAACTACTTCTTTGTCTTTGTTGTATGTGTTATGTGAAACTACTTCTTTGACTATGTTGTCTGTGTTATGTGAAACTACTTCTTTGTCTTTGTTGTATGTGTTATGTGAAACTACTTCTTTGTCTTTGTTCTATGTGTTATGTGAAACTACTTCTTTGTCTTTGTTGTATGTGTTATGTGAAACTACTTCTATGTCTTTGTTGTCTGTGTTATGTGAAACTACTTCTTTGTCTTTGTTGTATGTGTTATGTGAAACTACTTCTTTGTCTTTGTTGTATGTGTTATGTGAAACTACTTCTTTGTCTTTGTTGTATGTGTTATGTGAAACTACTTCTTTGTCTTTGTTGTCTGTGTTTTGTGAAACTACTTCTTTGTCTTTGTTGTATGTGTTATGTGAAACTACTTCTTTGTCTTTGTTGTATGTGTTATGTGAAACTACTTCTTTGTCTTTGTTGTATGTGTTATGTGAAACTACTTCTTTGACTATGTTGTCTGTGTTATGTGAAACTACTTTTTTGTCTTTGTTGTATGTGTTATGTGAAACTACTTATATGTCTTTGTTGTATGTGTTATGTGAAACTACTTCTTTGTCTTTGTTGTATGTGTTATGTGAAACTACTTCTTTGTCTTTGTTGTATGTGTTATGTGAAACTACTTCTTTGTCTTTGTTGTATGTGTTATGTGAAACTACTTCTTTGTCTTTGTTGTATGTGTTATGTGAAACTACTTCTTTGTCTTTGTTGTATGTGTTATGTGAAACTACTTCTTTGTCTTTGTTGTATGTGTTATGTGGAACTACTTCTTTGACTATGTTGTCTGTGTTATGTGAAACTACTTTTTTGTCTTTGTTGTATGTGTTATGTGTTATGTGAAACTACTTCTATGTCTTTGTTGTATGTGTTATGTGAAACTACTTCTTTGTCTTTGTTGTATGTGTTATGTGAAACTACTTCTTTGACTATGTTGTCTGCGTTTTCCCTCTTTGTCTACATTGTCTGTAGTCTGTGTTTTACCCCGGTTGCCGACCGATACCTTCCGTTTGTTCCCGTATTGTTACCATATTTGGTCTTTCACGCCAGAGACCAACATACATCTAGGTATATGGAATATAAGTATCACGCTATTGTCAGTAACTGCCACCTTGAATTGGGCAATGTTCCTGATATTTTGACATGTTTAAGTATGTGTATACCACCTGATGTAACAGTTCGGCGTGTTGCAATTACAATAGGTAGATGTATAACGGACTTTAATTACTTCTAGTAACCAATTCATTACGTTGGTACAGCATTAATGTTAATGTAGGTATTTTATGGTCTTTGTCACGCAGTTCGTGTAATAGTAAATAATATTGAATCTGCTTCGTGTGTACAACTATGTCGTGACGTTTGGTCGTACCAATGGTTTAATTTCCAACAAGAGATAATGATTGATTACACCCTGCTATTATTAACAACATTAATAATTAAAATTGTTAATTATGTTATGTACACGATGCCGAATACAAAATAAAATTATTATACATGTATAAATTGTGACCGGTTCACGTTTCACAACATTGATACAATGTATATCATAATATTATCTACCGTGTTGTCCGCAATTTAATTACAGCTTCAACGTCAAATTTGAAATGTTGTTTAGATTATAATAGCAAAACACTTGAACGATTGTAAATCATTTTCCTTGGCATATGTAATACTGTTTCGTTAATGAATACATGCAATAATGTAACACATTATTATCTAAGCACCAGAGTGTATTTAATGGACATGCGATTGGCTGATAATGGTCTTGTCCTCTATGCCTCTGACGTCTCAGAAATTGGGTGTCTAATACATGAAGTAGAAGATTCTAGGAGGAGTGAAAGGGTAAACCCACAGAGTATACACCAATAATGTTTTGGACATAAATGGTAAAATTTGGGAACAATACTTCTATTCACAGATGTTGTCCAAGATGATCTGACGGCCATCCAATTCAGTAAAATGCCATTTAGTATAATGATACTTGTTTTCTGGTTAAAGTATATATCATCAATCTTAACATTAACACAAGTACTAATCATGATCTGAACAAAACTTCTTTTTTGCATTCATAATTATATTTTTGACGTAGTACAACTATAATATTTAGTCTTTTCGTGGTTGCCTGTGAGAACTAAGGTGTTTTGTACACATATATCTCAGCCTCAGCAAGCCAGTAAATATGCTATCCAAAGTTGAGTAACGACTCTAAACTTTTGGGTTACAGTCGACAGTGGTCGATATCATCAATGTTCACTGAAATGTAACAAATGATCTAGGTAAAAAGTCAAGTTGATTTCTATTATGTTCCAATGTCATTTTCAATGTCAAATTGCAAAATTCATCAAGTACTATTTTGTTTTTTACGGCTAAATCGTATAAATATTTTCTCGGTAAGCACTTTTGATGCAATTTTGAGTTATTATAGCGATACTTTGTTTTATTAATTTGTACTCAACTTCAACGATCGAAATAGTTGTGAATGCCTCTTGAGACTTCTCTTAAAGTAGTCGTGGGTAAAAAAACTTATATGATTTTATCACGAGCTTTATTGAGTCCTATGATGTTGAACCGGTCAAACATCGATTATTTACCAACATTTTTTCATCAACATTGATTTCTGATTGTTAATTAGTATTGTACTAAATCCAAGCACCTGTATTGTATGAGGTCATTGACCCTACTTTAACCTCCGGCGCTATATCAATTGGTACAAAACAGCAGTATTTGAATGTATAAAGCATATTATACATTGTTCATAATACGCCTACTACGAAGTGCTTGAAACAAAGCCTTCAAACAAAGCCTCTCCACTGAAGCTACCAAACAATGTTTTAAGGAAAGCCAGAGAGTAACAATTTTCCGTTCCACAATCGACCTAAAATAGTACAAGCGCATAAACTAACCGATTTACAATGTAAAAAGTTTCATGCTCTGTCATTCGGTGTTTTATAGTCTACACCGGCAAATTGTGGTCGGACGAATGATTACAGTCGGTGTTTTAAAAATTTATAGTCTACACCGGCAAATTGTGGTCGGACGAATGATTACAGTCGGTGTTTTATAGTCTACACCGGCAAATTGTGGTCGGACGAATGATTACAGTCGGTGTTTTATAGTCTACACCGGCAAATTGTGGTCGGACGAATGATTACAGTCGGTGTTTTATAGTCTACACCGGCAAATTGTGGTCGGACGAATGATTACAGTCGGTGTTTTATAGTCTACACCGGCAAATTGTGGTCGGACGAATGATTACAAAGACAGTATTTTCTCCTTCTTTGTTAAGTATCCCTAAAAGGTACTTTCCTAATCAGAAATAATGGCCACTTTTCCCTATTTCTAGTAAAACATTCCCCAAAACGGAGAAAATTAACACCGAAGCTACTTAAATCACTAGAAACTTGTTTTTTGTTCCTTTTTCAACAATATGATGTCATTAAACAATTGCTAAGACATTAAAAAGGTTTATTAAGCGGTTTATAAGTCCGACCAAATTACATTGTATTCCCTATGTCAATATTTCACCTACGAACAATCCCGATTTCAGGTTTTTACGGGCAAATAATTATTCCCAATTTGACTGGCACCTGGTTCTTTCCCAACATAGCAAGAAAAACGCTGATTAAGAACTCATCGTGTCCCTTTGGTATCTGACGAATCACGTACCACTCAGACATTACTCGTCGTCTTGTCTTCGATTCAAAAGTTCCATTTGGCAGAGTTTTAACGATGCGAATTTATTTAAATTAAATACCATGTATACTACGAGTACATAATTTTGTTTGCGTACATCACAATTCGTGTCAAGTCATAACTTGAATGCATTCTACAAATCTTGTTACCCAAAAGAAAAGTTATAGTTTGTAGATAAATTTCTTTCGTACGAAAATAAGTACGTCTACAAAGAGAAATTGCAAATTTTATACTAACGAAAAGCACCTTCAATCTACGATAATATCATGTATGGTAAATTATTGAGTGAGGCATGTTGTACGGGTCTTGGAGGTCACGAATGCTGATGCAAGTCATATGTGTGCTGCATGTACCAGTTTTGTGTTTGGAAATGTTACAATTTTTATATAAAGTTCCCCTATAACACAATTTGTTACATGATAATCATACAGTATCTCATTTGCCCCTTATTCTTCCTAAAGCCGTTTAATAACCCAGTTGTCTTATATCCAACATGATAACGCCGTTGGTTACATGTCATGGCCGTTACTTGGGGGAGGGTGCGCCCCCCCCCCTTTTTCGCCAAAGTAGTCTTTTTTAAGGGTGAAATATATTAAATTTATAAGAATCTCAATTTTTTCTGGCTCGCTTCGCTCGCCAAGTAACGTTTTTAAATTAATAATCATTGCTGAAACTAGGGGGTCCGTCTGGTGCGAACGTAGACAAAGTAGTCTTTTTTAAGGGTGAAATATATTAAATTTATAAGAATCTCAATTTTTTCTGGCTCGCTTCGCTCGCCAAGTAACTTTTTTAAATTAATAAGCATTGCTGAAACTAGGGGGTCCGTCTGGTGCGAACGTAGACAAAGCAGTTTTGTCTTAGGAGGAAAATTATTTACATCGTATTTTTTCAAGCTCGCTTCGCTCGCTAATCAGTCAATATTAGCCAAAATAATAAATTAAAAACCGAATAATTTATGTGGAATACTGTTCACATACACACTGAGTTCTTCGAACTTGCACCGTTGTAATAGTTAACGAAACTATTGAAACAATAACAAGTAAATATGCTTTGGGGTAATGTGTGCTGCTCCATCCATATTTTCTAATTCCCTTCCCCAATCAATAAATTTATCATAGTTGTAGTATCAATAGGTTATAAATGTTGAATGCAGTCGGGTTAAATTGTACTGTATACTTTGTATCTGACATGCAATTCTGACCAATAAGGCACTTTTTTGGCTTGCCTCGTTCGCACAATACATTAACAAGTTAATAAATTAAATATTGAACAGGTTTATGTACATGTAGTATGCATGTCGGACTTTTAATATTTAACACTGCGTGTTACAGGCCCGCTTCGCTAGCAAATAACTTTAATGTTCCTTATATACATGTATATCCTTTATATCATATAGAGAACGACAAGTTTGTATTGCATGCAGCTCGGACTAATAATACTTTTTTCTAGCTCACTTCGCTCGCCAAATGATTTAATGATTAACAATATCTAACAGGGGAACCAGTTTGTATTGCATGTAGTATGGACCAATAATGCATTTTTTCTAGCTCGCTTCGTTCGCAAAATATTCTTAATGATTAACAATATCTAACAGGGGAACGAGTTTATAAATGTGTCATGCTACTCGGACAAATAGTGCATTTTGGGGCGAGTTTGTTTGGCATGCAGCGTAGACAAATAGTTTTCTGGCTCGCTCCGCTTGCCAAACAACTTAAATAATTAATATATTCGGTACAAAACTGGTTTGAGCGTTATGCAGTTAATACGAGTGTGTGTGGTAGGCCGTTTAGACAATATGCATTCTTTCAACGCTTCCGCATTTTATGTAACAATACTATGCACACTTATACCCCTCAGATAAACCTTGTATTTAATTTGTTTTACTATACTAAAAGAGCACTAAGCACTAAGGATAGGAACCTCAATCTTACATCCCGTCTTCTGAAAACCCCTGTCAGCTCGATTTCGCATCCCCTGAAAAATCCTAGTTACGGCCATGCATGTTATCCCATATAGTGCTCCATGTATTGTTGCAATATGGCTCCAGTAAGTGTGTGAGTAATACATTCTATCAATGGTAACATGATGCTAATTATAGCATTACATTGACAAGTTCAAGGCCTGTATCATTACATTGACTCGTTCAAGGCTTGAGTTGTTCTCATGAGAAATGGCATTGACGATTCAGGAACAATATGACACGGGGCAGTTTATTGCACGGCGAACAATATCGAGTACCTGGTAGAATTAATATAATACCCTGGACATGGTATCAAATCACCATATACAGCCTATTATTAACATGTTATATTGACCAATGATGTCCATCGAGAGTTTTATGTGCTATGTTGTGATTAATATAACAGCAATGTCTTAAATACACAGGAAATAGCCGTCTGGGTAATTGATACGCAGACGAGAATCTGGAATTGATCCTGTTACCATAATGTCGCTCAACTAAATGTACTGAAAACATGAAAACAATGATCATGCTGGTTTCTGGCTCATTTACGACATAAGTGTTCTACAGAACAAGACTGAGTGAAGCTGGGTGACCATGTAGAATTATTATGCCCTTTCCGAAGAGATAAATTGTTTTTGCCCTGTCCTTTTGATCGTATGTCCGTCTGTCACACTTATGTATTCTTAATAAAATGAGAACAATATGACTCACAGTCATAGGATGATTGTTCTCGTTGAGTAAGAGTAGCCCTATATTTAGGTCAGCAGGTCAAATTTCAAGGTGACAGTGACCCTAAATGGGAAAACTGTTTTCGCTGATCATTTTTGCTTGAGAACCATGTGACCCACAGTCATGAAACTTTATTGGATGATTGGTCTAATTGAGTAGAGTAGCCCTATATTAATTAAGGTCAGCAGGTCAAGTTCACGGTGACCCAAAATCAGAAAGAGTGACGTCATCAATCAGCAGTAAAAGCTTGTTTAATATACGCGAAGAAGGCTAATTTCACGTGCTACTAGTATGTTAGAATGTCCTTTGAAGTGCAACACTATTAAAAATGTTGCTATGATATACAGGCTGGCGCCAGCCTAAAAATTGTGTGATGAATAATATCATGTGTCAATACTCGACCAGTTGATGACGTCATATACGTTATACTAAAGTCATTAGCAACAGCGTTCTAAAATGTGCGAAGAGACAGATAACAAAGTCTGTACGGTAACATGGGTAAAATTTATTAGATATTTTTTATGTGGGCATAGTAATAGTCAGTCGCATCATACTATGCACACACTGACTGAGAAACTGATCAGGGGTCATTAGAAAATGAAATCGGAAAATCGGTCTTTTTTAAGAGAGGAGCACATTTTAAAAACAATTAGGACTGAACATTTGATATTCACACATTTTTAGGCATAATATGATATAACATTCATAAAAGATCCACTGAACATACTGGGTTGAATGTATAGCGGTATGTCTAGCTTATCTCCAACAGTCCAAACATAAGTCATATAATGTATCTTGAAAGTATGAAATAGTACTTAATGAAGTATCAATCACCAAAAAACTGCCTTGGTAGGACAATGAATTTGGTAATGCTCCTTTTATTGAAATCAGGAAAAAGTAACCAAAATATCCTAAATATTTATTTCTTATTATACTATATACAGTTCAAGATGTGTAACTACATCGAAAATTAAAATATCAATTTGAGTAGAAAATGGAAACATCACATCCTACTCAAAGTTATGTGAACCTCATTAAAATCGTCAAACGATGTCGAACACAGGTTTTTACCGAATTGGGGGTAGCTACTCAAAATACATTCTACATGTTTCGTATGCATTGTTTTGGATAATTGTTTCGTAATTTCTACATTGATTTGAATGCCCTTTGATCATACATATAAATCAGATATGTAAAGCAATACATTACGGAGTGATAAGTCCTCAACAAGCGGACATGTATTTTGAGACACTCTGTACATATTTTTTGAGGGGCAACAATATACAAAATGTTGTTACTGTTTATAAGTTCTTTGAATGGCAACAATGAACATATTGTATTCAAGTGCCTTTGAAGGGTAACAATGAACCAAAATGGTGCTAATGCATGCTTGTTCCTTTGAAGAGCAACATTATACTAATATGTTTCCATTGTATACATATTGTTTGAATGGCAATCATGTACCAATATTGTGTTGATGATTGTCCTTTGCTAGGAAAAGTGACCTAAAATGGTGTTATTGTGTGCATGTTCCTTTGAAGGACGCCAGTGTACAAAATGTTATCATTGTACCATTGTCCTTTGCAGAGGTAAAATGAACCAAAATATATTTTATTGTACGCATGTTCCTTTGAAGGGTAACAATGTACCGAAATGTTGTTGCTGTGTGTTTGTTTCTTTGAAGTACAAGATTATACCAAAATATTGTTATTATATGCTTATTATCTTGATGGACACCAATTTACCAAAGTTTGTTTGAAGGCCAACACTGTACAAAAATGATGTTATTGTATGCTTATCTCTTTGAAGGGTCACATTGAACCAAAATGCTGTTATTGTTTATGTATTCTTTGAAGGGTCACAATGCACCAAAATGTTGTTATTGTTTAAATATTCTTTAAAGGGTCACATTGAACCAAAATGTTGTTATTGTTTATGTATTCTTTGAAGGGTCACAAAGCTCCAAATTGTTGTTATTGTTTAAGTATTATTTGAAGAGTCACAAAGCTCCAAATTGCTGTTATTGTTTATATATTCTTTAAAGGGTCACAATGCACCAAAATGTTGTTATTGTTTATGTATTCTTTGAAGGGTCACAAAGCTCCAAAATGTTGTTATTGTTTAAATATTCTTTAAAGGGTCACACTGCACCAAAAATGTTGTTATTGTTTATGTATTCTTTGAAGGATAAAAAAGCTCCAAAATGTTGTTATTGTTTAAATATTCTTTGAAGGGTCACAATGCACCATAATGTTGTTATTGTTTATGTATTCTTTGGAGAGTCACAATGCACCAAAATGTTGTTGTTGTTTATGTATTCTTTGAAGGGTCACAATGCACCAAAATGTTGTTGTTGTTTATATATTCTTTAAAGGGCCACAATGCACAATAATGTTGTTATTGTTTATACATTCTTTGAAGGATACAAAAGTTCCAAAATGTTGTTATTGTTTCTACATTCTTTAAAGGATCACAATGCACCAAATTGTTGTAATTGTTTATGTATTCTTTGACGGGCCACAAAGCTCCAAAAGTGTTGTTAATTTTTTTATTCTTTGAAGGGTCACAATAGACCAAAATGTTGTTATTGTTTATGTATTCTTTGAAGGGTCACAATAGACCAAAATGTTGTTATTGTTTATACATGTATGTTCTTTGAAGGACCTTACTGTACCAAATTGTTTTAACGTATGCTGGTTTCTTTGAAGGACAACATCATTTAGTATGAAACGTAATGTTTGCATTCCGAAAGGCTATGTTTCCATGTTAAGCGGTTTCCAACCGTTTTTTTGTTTGTTTTGAGTGTACGTGCCCAACACTGCTGATGTCTTGTTTTTTTGATAAGCAAGTATGCCCAATATGTATGTAAATTGTTCTATATACTCAAGGTAATTGAATAAATTCATTAAACACCTAGGGAGTGTCCATTCATTAGAGTAGAGAGTGTAAACAATGTTATTAAGGACATGCGAGACAAATCATGAGAGACAAATCAGCTCTATCCGTGAGAGACAAATCATGAGAGACAAATCAGCTCTATCTGTGAGAGACAAATCAGTTCTATCTGTGAGAGACAAATCATGAGAGACAAATTAGCTCTATCTGTGAGAGACAAATCAGTTCTATCTGTGAGAGACAAATCATGAGAGACAAATCAGCTCTATCTGTGAGAGACAAATCAGTTCTATCTGTGAGAGACAAATCATGAGAGACAAATTAGCTCTATCTGTGAGAGACAAATCAGTTCTATCTGTGAGAGACAAATCAGCTCTATCTGTGAGAGACAAATCAGCTCTATCTGTGAGAGACAAATCAGCTCTATCTGTGAGAGAAAAATCAGTTCTATCTGTGAGAGACAAATCAGCTCTATCTGTGAGAGACAAATCAGCTCTATCTGTGAGAGACAAATCAGTTCTATCTGTGAGAGACAAATTAGCCCTATCTATGAGAGACAAATCAGTTCTATCTGTGAGAGACAAATTGGCTCTATCTGTGAGAGACAAATCAGTTCTATCTGTGAGAGACAAATAAGCTCTATCTATGAGAGACAAATCAGTTCTATTTGTGAGAGACAAATTGGCTCTATCTGTGAGAGACAAATCAGCTCTATCTGTGAGAGAAATCAGTTCTATCTGTGAGAGACAAATTGGCTCTATCTGTGAGAGACAAATCAGCTCTATCTGTGAGAGACAAATTAGCTCTATCTATGAGAGACAAATCAGTTCTATCTGTGAGAGACAAATTGGCTCTATCTGTGAGAGACAAATCAGTTATATCTGTGAGAGACAAATCAGTTTTATCTGTGAGAGACAAATCAGCTCTATCTGTGAGAGACAAATCAGTTCTATCTGTGAGAGACAAATTGGCTCTATCTGTGAGAGACAAATCAGTTCTATCTGTGAGCGACAAATCAGTTCTATCTGTGAGCAACAAATTGGCTCTTTCTGTGAGGGACAAATCAGTTCTATCTGTGAGCGACAAATCAGTTCTATCTGTGAGAGACAAATTGGCTCTATCTGTGAGAGACAAATCAGTTCTATCTGTGAGAGACAAATTGGCTCTATCTGTGAGAGACAAATCAGTTCTTTCTGTGAGCGACAAATCAGTTCTATCTGTGAGAGACAAATCAGTTCTATCTGTGAGCGACAAATTGGCTCTATCTGTGAGAAACAAATCAGTTCTATCTGTGAGCGACAAATCAGTTCTATCTGTGAGCGACAAATTGGCTCTATCTGTGAGGGACAAATCAGTTCTATCTGTGAGCGACAAATCAGTTCTATCTGTGAGAGACAAATTGGCTCTATCTGTGAGAGACAAATCAGTTCTATCTGTGAGCGACAAATCAGTTCTATCTGTGAGCGACAAATTGGCTCTATCTGTGAGAGACAAATCAGTTCTATCTGTGAGCGACAAATTGGCTCTATCTGTGAGAGACAAATCAGTTCTATCTGTGAGCGACAAATTGGCTCTATCTGTGAGAGACAAATCAGTTCTATCTGTGAGAGACAAATTAGCTCTATCTGTGAGAGACAAATCAGTTATATCTGTGAGAGACAAATCAGTTTTATCTGTGAGAGACAAATCAGTTATATCTGTGAGAGACAAATCAGTTCTATCTGTGAGAGACAAATCAGTTCTATCTCAGAGAGACAAATCAGTTCTATCTGTGAGAGACAAATTAGCTCTATCTGTGAGAGACAAATCAGCTCTATCTGTGAGAGACAAATCAGCTCTATCTGTGAGAGACAAATCAGTTCTATCTGTGAGAGACAAATTAGCTCTATCTGTGAGAGACAAATCAGCTCTATCTGTGAGAGACAAATCAGCTCTATCTGTGTAATACCATCACTGATTCCAATCCTTAAGCCTATTGATTATCGTTTCTTTCCTTTAAATACATTTTAAACCCATTAACTCGGCATATTCCTTCCGGACGGTTTGTTGTTTTTCCAGCATTACTTTCAATGTCAATAAATAGTACAAAGGTGTATGATCAATGGTGGTCATTTAACGAAGTATTTGGCCGACAATATCGTACTAGTATTATCGCAAGTAGTGGTGTAAATACAAATACTAACTGGACATATACCATTTATTTGACGGAGTTTTACGTTTCATTTTTGTTGGAACATTTATTCTATTGCCTCAACAATGCCGCTTCATGTTGTGTAATTATAGCAATAATTTTCTCCTTAAACCCTTGCTCATATTTAGGTCGCAACAAATAGAACTACAATGTACAGTCGAACAAGTGTTACATGTTGCAGTGTACATCTCAAGTATTGCTGCTTGGTACTGAACCACGACGTTATCGAGCCTACTTCCGATTTCATGTGCGCATGGTGACAGAATAGGTTTGAGGGACTTTTTTGTGTGTTTCCATATATTATGCCGATCCACGCACAGGTTACTGTATCATTGAAAAAAAATGGAAAAAAATGTTTTTCTAGAAATTAAGGTTCTCTTCCCATTTTTTTCACTTTCATTTTTTTAGCTCACCTGTCACATAGTGACAAGGTGAGCTTATGTGATCACTCTTCGTCCGTCGTCCGTACGTCCGTCAACAATTTGCTTGTGTTCACTCTAGAGGCAACAGTTTTGATCCAATCTTCATGAAACTTGGTCAGAAGGTTGTTCTCTACAAAATCTAGATCAAGTTCGAAACTAGGTCATGCAGAGTCAAAAACTAGGTCACTAGGTCAAATCATAGAAAAACCTTGTGTTCACTCCAGAGGTCACTATTTTGATCCAATCTTCATGAAACTTGGTCAGAATGTTGTTCTCAAAAAAATCTAGGCCACGTTCGAAACTGGGTCATGCAGAGTCAAAAACTAGGTCACTAGGTCAAATCATAGAAAAACTTGTGTTCACTCCAGAGGTCACTATTTTGATCCAATCTTCACGAAACTTGGGCAGAATGTTGTTCTCGATAAAATCTAGGCCAAGTTCGAAACTGGGTCATGTGAAGTCAAAAACTAGGTCACTAGTTCAAATCTTAGAAAAACCTTGTGTTCACTCCAGAGGTCACCGTATTGATCCAATCTTCATGAAATATGGTCAGAATGTAGGTTGTACTGATACCTAGACCAATGTGCAACAGGTGAGCGACCTAGGGCCTTTCATGCCCTCTTGTTTAATTTCTTTTTCAATGATACTGATACCTGTGGATCCACACGGTACGAATAAATCAGATTTTATGAGACGCATATGTACGTGAACGACGTGCAAGAAGGACATAAATAGCTCAATCGTATACCGCTGTTTGCTTAGTACAATGTCGTCAATTATATTAGCAAACATAACAGTCCTAAGTGTTTAATAGGTATAACTCAATATGAAAATGGTAATTAATTTTTTTTAGTTAAAATCAATGTTATAAAGTACACTGCGGTATAACGTACACCGGATATTGCTAGCAATATGAGTAAAATTATCAATTTTCGCGACATTCTAGTGTTGACAAGGGTAAGTTCAGAGACGATTTTTAGTCTTTCTGAGTGTAATTCATATATATTTTATACAAACGTATCTCTTTCATAAATTTTCCTAGTCCATGTAACCGGTAAATTGCAAGGAATTTCTTAAAAGGGTGATTAAAAGACCAAACTCGTATCGTTACTCACGCAAAAAGTAAGCTCGATCTGTCGAAATAAGATGTTTTTGTTTATATTCTTCATTAAAATACACATCTTGAATCGAGCGAATTGTCATTCCTGTTACAAAGATTGTATTGTAAATGTAGTATTCGAAACTATTCGCAAATAGCGGTGCATTGTGAGAATAAATACAGGTGTTAGTGTACAGAGTATTGCTATATAATTGCACATTGGTGTACGGAGTATTGCTGTATCGTGTACGGAGTATTGCTTTTAACAGCAGTGACTATTTGTCACACAACTTGAATAAATGCAAGGTATAATCAGTGTTTGTTTGGTTAAAATAACTTGTTATTGTATAGATCCGTACCTATTAAGTTTGGATTGTATGTACATTTTTGTAATACATGAAACAATTAATGTAACAAGCTAATCCTATCTCCAAGAACCCTATTCCCTGAATTTTACATGTTGTGATATTAGAAATGTACACCAATTCTACAGGGTTTAGAATGTGGTCTGTACACTTTCATAAGAACAATGTCTTCTTTGACCGACTGATCAAAATAAGTTGTCTAACCTCTGCTGGGATGAAAATCCAAGATCACCTTGAGAAAATGTTTGTAGTCAGGCAAACATGTCTGATAGAAATGCTTTGTCACCCATATATCCATATTTTCTTTTAGTGCGTTTGTGACAACATAATACAAAATACCACACAGACTTAAAACGTTCTTTTCTGTTTACTTGTTAAGTTAGTGTTTAGCTTTTAACCAATATATTAAGATCACTCGCGTTAAAGTAGATGTATTATTGGAATTGTTTTAGGAGCCCCCTTGTCTTCAGTAAATGGTAACTTTCCATTTGTAATTAAATATACCCGATCCAACACATTGTCACATTAAACTATCCAAAACCTGGATTGCATTGTCATTATGTGGCCCATGATTATACAACCATTTCATGCTTAAGTTAAGTCCATGCACTTGCTTCAAATGATTAGAATGTTGTGTTTTACTGAACATTTTATATCAAATTGATAAGCCTAAAAGATAGTAGAAAAGTATTTTCTTAAATAGTATTAGTGATGTCCGTATTTGCCATTTGATTGTAAGCATGATTCTCAACGAATTATATAAATCCAAGATAAATTTCATTTTGTTCTAGTCATAAGAACACTTAATGTATGAAAATCAGCTTTCTATTTTGTTCATTGCATTCATCTGCCTGACACAATGAAACACGCTGATATTATCATATAACAATATTCTTATTATATCATACAGCTAATAAGACATTGCATTATTGACGAACAGACGTAATAATACGATAAAACTGTCCATTGACATTCTTTATTTGCTCATGTTAATAAGCAATACTCTGTACACTAAACAGCAATACTCCGTACACATACGTGAATCTTTTTTTTATGTGTATCTTCGTTGTTTTTCGATCAATGTTTATGAAATTTGGACACAACACTTTTGGGTTCAATATAAACAAAATGGCCAGTTCAAAAAATCAACATTTTGGTAATAAAGTTATTCCAGAAGCGTGTACAGTAGTGCTGTCATTATTTGCTAGTGAGTATCGGCATAATACTGGATCATTTGAACCTTCCTATGAATAGCTGATATACTATAGTGGCTATAAAGTTTCAAAAATGCCCGAAGAAGTTAAAACTCAATTCAGATACGCATAAGTAGTCAGTAATTTGGAAAATATCGTATTTAAACTCACCCTGGTCTCCTCAAAATTAATAATATTACTCACTTTACTAGCAATATCCGGTATACGTTATACCGCAGTGAAGTAGGGCGTGTTTAAAGTATCTCAGTACCCTTACCTCTACTATTAAAAGAGTGACATAATTTTGCTTTGTAAGTGTGGTTGTCGCCATGCATTGCATTTACCCCCAACCCCTTCTAATGGTCGTCATGGACTGGTACTGACCGATATGATTTACATCGACTATGTAATGGTATTAGACAGATGATTGAAAAGGTTAATGAGACCACTTACACAGGTTTTACTGTATTGATAAAAGACAGTAAAGTAATTTGAGAACGTTTGGGTATTTTATTTCTTCCCGTGTTATTAATTACTATTAGGTTTTGTTACGCATAATTGACCGACAATTTTCAGTCTGCAATTGACCGACATTATGTCTTACTTTCAATATTCTACTCTAACATTTGTCATAGTAGGTTAAACATTTATACCACTCTGAGAAAATTTCCTCAGTGGTACTGTCGGATCAAAACTTGCATTCAAATATACATGCTACAAATCATACCATCGTACCATAGCGAGATTATCGGAAAAATCACATTCCTGATTTTAATTTCGAGATTTCACAAGATGAGTCAAGACTCTCCGTAGCCTTCCTGACAAATGGGAATGCATTCCTGAGATATCAGTGACACCCCCCCCCCCCCCCCCCGAAGATGTCCATCCGAAGTTCAACGCTTGGAAGTGAAACAAACCCATCCACTGGTTCATTACTGTATCCCCTGATGTAAAACCGCGTCTTATGACCTCTCCGACTCGTCCCTTGGTCACAAAAAACCTGTTCCAGGGTCCATCCCCGTGGCGAAAATGCTCAGTGTATTGTGATACCGATTGGATTTACTTTATTAATGATTGATGCATTGATAAACAAATCACCATACAGTGTAATAATTGTTTACCTTCTCACTTATCCAAACAAAACTATAATCGATAGAAGCGAAGTGGTCAATGGTATAGTTCGTGTTGTCTAATGGTATACTGTACATATAGGATATACGGAATAAATCTGATAGAACCTGTTTATACACAGTACGCAGAAAATAATGCTCAATTCTCACATACATTGTCCGAAATTAAACAGTTTGCGCTAGTATTGAACTATTTAACCTCACAGATCTAACGAAAATTCAACTATGAACAACTCTGTAAAGTTACAACTCTGTCCGTGCCTTGAAACCAAGAATTGACCCTTTTAAAAGCGTCAAACTAGCATTAGAAATTATAAATGTATAGACCTCTGCAAACCAATTAAAGGTCTTCACTATTTGTATCTAGATTTTGTTTTAATGCATATTCGGTGCGCGCTGAGTGGGCCACCTCCGCGCGTTGTTTGTGCCGCTTGAATGTGGTAAAATGTGAAAGAGGTCAATTATATTATCATACGCGACACATTTTAGTCTATCATATCACAATTTTTATACATACACTCGCCTCTGTGTTTATAAACAAATCAATGATTAAAATGGTCGAAATTACTGAATTAGTAAATCTGTCAGTTAAAATGTTGAATCTGAATTTAGATTTCAAACAACTTTACTTATAGCATTAGTGTGAATATAAATACCGGCGCGTGGCCAAGTGCAATGTCATAGGCCTTTAGTACGAATGACGCAGGAAAATTGATTGTGCGCATATTTTTGCGCAATTTCTGAAAACATTATTTCGACCGTTATTGTTTTCGTTTTATTGCAACAATGGAAACACGTTCGCAGCCTCCAACATCATATATAGAATCAAAGACTGGAGAGCAGTTGCAGATCAGACTTGGAAGTAATAAACAATGACAATATACTCAGTGAAGAAAGCTTATACATACTTAACATGTATAATATTCAAACTGTTAATTCCCGTCTACGAACTGGGCACTGTGGACCAAGGAGACATATGGACTCCGAGGCGTGAGCAGACAACTGAGGGGCCAGGTGGACAAAGGAGCAGACAACTGAGGGGCCAGGTGGACAGAGGAGCAGACAACTGAGGGGCCAGGTGGACAAAGGAGCAGACATTATTACAACTGCAAAGCTGTCCCAGTCTTGAGGAAGCACTACACAAACTTGTCCCACGGATATATATTTCGAGACTAGGCTTACGTTGTTTGGAGAAACGAGCTTCATCCAAACTGAAGATATCATCGGTCGTAGAAAATGGAACACGGAAAGAGAAGAAGAATTACTAACAGAATCTAGTGTCATCAACACTAGTGGTACTCGTAGACCGCTGTCTCGACAAAATCTGGTTTCTATGTTGGGGGTCCATTGCGCAGGGTTGTATCAGAACATAATAACACAGGGTCTGGATAATATAACAACTATAAATATTCTACCGTTTGTGGCTGTTACACGTTAATAGATGATAAGTTAATTCATGCTGCCTGTGTCTGTTGTTAATAGAATCCCCGGAACGTTTTAGTCATTATGCAATAGTAAAATAAGTTTCAAAACAGTCAGACTAGCTTCCGATTTAATACGAAATCGTAACGAGTCAGAAAATAGCAATATTATTCTTACCCAAACATAGTGAAGGTAGGCCTAAACTTCAAAAGTAGTTTTGTATTGATGAATGTTATATTAAATGTACCCTTAAACTCTACATGTCACGTTTAAGTGGATAATGTTTTTTTCAATATTTGATTGCCTAGTTATTTAATTGTTCATTTGTTGATTTTCAGCAGATTCTAAGTATTTAAATAGATTGGTTCCATTATTCTTACTTTGAAGTTTGTATGTTATAATCCATGTATAAACAATTGAAACCTGTCTACTTCCTCAATTCAATATATTATTTAAAGTTCATTTTAAGTTCAACTATCTCTTGTTTGGCTGACTCAGTGTCACCTGGACGCTTATTGTATCGAATAGCCCCTGTCCCATCGTTTGTCTAAGTCTGTGTTACCTAGACGCTTATTGTATTATACAGTATATACTAGCACAATTGGCCCGTTGCTTTCCATTGGTTTCCATTAAACGTTTATTGGCTTCAGATCATTAACAGACAGTGTTCCAGTATAGTATCGATAACTTATATATACATGCACCTATCCAAATAGGTAAATATGACTTATTGAGTCGATTCAGGTGGATAGTCCGCCAGTCAACTCTCATTCATGACGTGGGTTTTTTGTCGTCTGGTTTAATGTTTGGGTCATCACGGGTCACCGAGGAAATTGTTTAAATTCACGTGTGACAAGTAGATAAGTGTTATATGAATTGACAGACAACCGGTAAAACGACGGAATAGGTTTATATCATTGTTATCTATGAGAGCGTTTGATCAGGTAGATTTAACAAATCGGATAATCTAGAAAAAGAACGGACAGACATTTGGTGTCATAATCTTATGTCAGAAACTTTCACCATCGTTATTTGGAAGGAACTGAGAGCAGACGACATATAAACATTTGGAAGTAAGTGTTAAATGTTACAATTAATATTGGATATGAATCATAATTAATTTAAAATAGTTTAACTATTTAATCCTTTCTTAAGTAATGCTTGTATGTATATGAATAGCAAAATATACCGCATTATACGAATGATCAAAATGTTAATCAACAAAAAGTATACTTGACTAACCCGAACGACGTATGTCAATAATTTACACAACTGTTCATTAAAATATTATATTTGTGTGAATTAATTTTTTGGGTAATATAAATATTTTGGTTATACTAGATTTTTGGACGCTTATGATGAATTAATCTTAATCTGAACTTAAGGGTGCTTTCGTGGTGATCTGCAGATTAGGAATTGTAAATAATAAATAAAAATTACTTAAACAAATATTACTGAAAGGTTATGTTGCTACATAATTTTATTATTTTTCTTTTTAAATATGCTCCCAAATTGTGTCTTGTTCAACAAAAATGTTAAGACTACTAAAAATAATGCTCACAAGTTCGTTAAAAGTAAGATAGAAACAAAAATAATTAGGAGAACTTTTACTGCTAATATTTCATTCATCATGTATATACAGTTAGGTGGTTCTCACTTTGGACTGACCTGTCCTGGAACTGTACTTGCTGGGTGCTAATTATGGACGCTACACACAATCAATAGCTTAAGGTCACACTGTTTAATGTGAAAAAAGCACAATGAAACACCCATTTGCATTAGAACTTTTTATACATAATATGTTGATCATATAGTTTGGCATGGATTCGTAGCAACCAATAACAGCATGGTACGAATGTCAACAAATCTCTAATACTTGGTAAAACCACGTGTGCGCTAATCTGGAAGGTTAAATTCATCTTCAATTTATCTTGTTATGAATTGAGACACACAACACTATAAATATGTTCTTCGATCCAAGTGGCATGTGATACGATACATTTGGGACACTCATAAATTTATCCGAATGTCGTAGTATACATTTGCCTTTATGGACCCTTGTCCTAGGTCCGTATGAAATGATTTACAATTTGCCTTTGTGGACACTTGCCCTATGTCCATATAAAATTATATACAATTTGCCTTTGTTGACACTTGCCGTATGTCAATATGAAATAATATAAAATTTGCCTTTGTGGACGCTTGCCCTATGTCCATATAAAATGATATACAATTTGCCTTTGTGGACACTTGCCGTATGTCCATATGAAATAATATAAAATTTGCCTTTGTGGACACTTGCCCTATGTCCATATGAAATAATATAAAATTTGCCTTTGTGGACGCTTGCCCTATGTCCATATAAAATGATATACAATTTGCCTTTGTGGACGCTTGCCCTATGTCCATATGAAATGACATACAATTTGCCTTTGTGGACGCGTGCCCTATGTTCATATAAAATGATATACAATTTGCCTTTGTGGAGGCTTGTCCTATGTCCATATAAAATGATATACAATTTGCCTTTGTGGAGGCTTGCCCTATGTCCATATAAAATGATATACAATTTGCCTTTGTGGAGGCTGCCCTATGTCCATATAAAATGATATACAATTTGCCTTTGTGGAGGCTTGCCCTGTGTCCATATGAAATGATATACAATTTGCTTTTGTGGAGGCTGTCCTATGTCCATATGAAATGATATACAATTTGCCTTTGTGGACAAAATTGGACAATATGTTGGGGAATAAAGATACAAGGCCCTCGAAAAACTCGCTTCGTATGTTGTGTTCTACGATTCATTTAGGATGCTATTTCCAAATCATTTGCAATTGAAAAATACAAGGTCTTATTTTGGATAAAACGATTGCACCATATGTATACCATTTGTCTGGTGCCGTTTACGGAATTTCACTTAAAATAACGATTTACAAAACAATAATATTAAAATTTATGGTATAATAAAAAATACCTACTTTTTGAATTATGTTTTCTAATATCTTTGGAAGATGAAGGTTGTGAGATATTGTACTTCTTGTTTCGGTATATAATTGTATCGTTGGTTATGGTTGACATCTACCACCTACTAAGTACTAAGACCTCACAGACCTTGTTCAAAATAAGACCAAACTAAATAGAGTGGCTTTAAACCATTGATTTCTCAATTTTTTTCTTTTGAAATACAGCAATATAAAAAACGGCGTAATTTGATTTTTCTAAAATGGACATAATTAAAATATTCTTTCATTTAATGAAATAATTCGTGCTATGTTGGAACCAAGATTCAGATGACCAAATAATTAATTTATTTAAATGTATTTATCTAGGAGTGATTAATGGAGTTAATAATTCATTTATTATTAAAAATAATAAATCAATTCCGTCGTTTTTTATAATAGTTTGAGCTTGTGTTGTAAGATATTGTAAGAACCATGTATTTATTCTATGGACAAACATTACACTTCAGACTGAAAGGGAAGAATTTATTATTCAAAAGATAATCTCTTTCTTTACCTCTCTTTTACTTTTTTTCCAATGTACTTTTTCAATAACTCAGTAAATACACATACTTTCAGCTTAATTATCAATACAAATGTACCGCTAAATTATGTTAATATTATGTATGGAGATGGCTGCTCACATTTTGTCCCAGACGTCGTATTGTTTATTTCATTTAATATTTGAACAGCGCTCTATCTACTCAATAGCTAATTATAAATATATATAATGGTTTCGTATTTTTGAAATTCTACTCTTTGTCTATTTTATTGAAATGAAAGACTATACATTATTTTATGATATACATTGATAAATCAGGCAGAATTCGGTCATGTATTGCGGCACTCTCCGTTCAATACAAAAAAACTTCGTGGTGGTATTCCAGAGCAAATATGTCCTCGATCAACAAACATCGGAAACAATGAAAAAATATTCGTTACATTGGAAAATCATCAACAAAACAACGAATCATATGAAGTTTTAAATAACATATTCATTGCAAATATGCATAAACACATTCAACAAAATTTAATGCAGTGATTGGGTGACTGTTATACACCTCTGTATATATATCCGTAGGCAAGCCAGTAACAATTGTTGCCGCTAGTTGCAAGTTGGCTCAGTTGTTAAATGGACTCATTCAAAATGGTGAAAGTGATTGTCTCGGTCGTAGGGATCTGTCTGTAGGTAGTCTTAGGTCGTTTGTCTTGTTCCGTGGATAGGTGTCTGTCTGTAGGTAGTCTTTGGTCGTCAGTCTTGTTCCGTGGGTATGTCTCTGTCTGTAGGTAGTATTTGGTCGTTAGTCTTGTTCCGTGGGTAGGTGTCTGTCTGTAGGTAGTCTTTGGTCGTTAGTCTTGTTCCTTGGGTAGGTCTCTGTCTGTAGGTAGTCTTTGGTCGTTGGTCTTGTTCCGTGGGTAGGTGTCTGTCTGTAGGTAGTATTTGGTCGTTAGTCTTGTTCCGTGGGTAGGTCTCTGTCTGTAGGTAGTCTTTGGTCGTTAGTCTTGTTCCGTGGGTAGGTCTCTGTCTGTAGGTAGTATTTGGTCGTTAGTTTTGTTCCGTGGATAGGTCTCTGTCTGTAGGTAGTCTTTGGTCGTTAGTCTTGTTCCGTTGGTAGGTCTTTGTTCGCAGGTTGTCTTTGGTCATTTGTCTTTGTTCGCAGGTTGTCTTTGGTCGTTTGTCTTTGTTCGCTGGTTGTCGTTTGTCTTTGTTCGCATGTTGTCTTTGGTCGTTTGGCTTTGTTCGCAGGTTGTCTTATGTCGTTTGACTTTGATCGCTGGTTGTCTTATGTCGTTTACCTTTGATCGCTGGTTGTCTTTGGTCGTTTGTCTTTGATCGCAAGTTGTCTTTGGTCGTTTGTCTTTGATCGTAGATTGTCTTTGGTCGTTTGTCTTTGTTCGCAGGTTGTCTTTGGTCGTTTGTCTTGTTCCGTGGGTAAATCTTTGGTCGCAGGTTGTCATTGGTCGTTTGTCTTGTACCGTTGGTTGGTCTTTGTTCGTTGATGGGTCTCATGTCCTAGGTCTTTGGTCGCTTGTCTTTGTTCGTGGGTGGGTCGTAGGCTTTGTCCGTGGGTCGGTTTTTGGTAGTTTGCCTTCGTCCATGGGTAGGTCTTTGTTCGTAGGACTTTGGCTGTGGTCTTTGTTCGTAGGTCTTTGTTCGTAGGTGTTTAACGCAAGTTTGATTATATCTTCAAATAACAGTCTCTGAATCTTTGGTTATAAGAAAGTTAGCCCAGTATAGAAAACTATTTTGAAGAAATCGTCCCCCTTACCCCGTTCTTAAATAGAACAACGCGAACAACGACATATTCCCGGAACAGTACAACTCCATACCTATATACGTTGTTGTTATCTACGTACATTATATGTGAGGTGCTTTAAACTAGACAACGAACCCAAATCTTACGTCAGGCTCTTTGATAATATTTGTATTATATAGAGGATATTTGTATTTTTCCGTGTATGATCGGCTGGTAATTCACCGAGTGAGCAGCTGATGTAATATTTTCATGAGTGGCGTAGGTGAATTATCAAACGATCATACACGGTAAAATACTAATATTCTATTTATTTCATGCTTCAAATAGCTTAAATGATGAAAATACTCCACTACATACCTGAACTGTTTTGCGTGACGTCGTTTTCCAGCCATGCACGCGTCGAGTTGCAATCAAATAGTTCTTCTGCAATGGCTTCAATTTCGTCCATTTGTTTTACATTTATGTACATATAATGTTCTGTTATTTGTTACAAGTTAAGAGAGCAAGTGAAAACGCTTATTATTTTATTTTTGGCGGCGGGGAAATTTGTTTTAAAAAAATAGTCCGTTTGCGTGAAATTATGAACTGTGAAATTATGAACAGTGAAATTATCGGGGAATAATCCACCGTTATTCCGCCGTAAACCACCGATAAACATGAAATAAAGTACGTTACCAGCACCATGCACATACTAGCATTCTTCATTGAGTGTATATATCTGAATGCACAGCAATACTTGAGTGTTGACATGTGCTTGTTTACACGGTACGTGTACAGATATAGCACAATATGTCACCAGTGTAATTCACTTCAAGCTGTCTGTATAACATATAAACAATTCAATGATTTTGTTGAGCATGAAGTTGTCTGCACTGAGACCGACCTCGTATATGCAGAATAACTAACGACTCAAGTAGGATTTCTGTATAGTTAAGTAACATCCAGATTCAATATGTTTTGTCAATGTATTTATACTGAGAAAAAATGTAGTTGTATCACTGACTAAAGATGTCATGTTGCGAATGTATATAATGATAGTATGGATGTAATTGAATTATCATGTTCCTATTTCAATGTATTACCAAACGATTCAATAATACACTGAATGACCAGATTGTTTAGCCGATGAAAAAGAAAATGATACGGACAAAAACACCTTCTATATTTTAACTAACTATTGCGTAAGTATATGATAAAACTTTGAATGATATCACGATTGATATAATAATATCATACAGTTTTCGTTGAGTTCCTTGTGTATTTACTCAAACTATTTAAATGAATGATGTTTCATAAATTATATAAACAACATCTAACACGTTACATAATATAGTTAGGTACGCCAAAAGGATGGTAACAATTCGAACAGGGAAGGCAGTTATAAATTATACCATGGACTATTTCAAACTGTTCCAATACTACATTTAATGTAATCATGCTTACTTAATTTGCAGCTTTAACTGCATCTTGTCCGTTGCATTAGATAAGTTAATGATATACGTGATATAGTCTATGTTCATGATTTGGCTAATGGTACGTTTAAGCTTTAATCCTACTTTGAAGTTAGTTTCGATTATTTAAAATATGCACGGCTATGTTTGAGCATTTCTGTCACCAGCTATTCTTTGCGTAGGTCCATGATTTATATTTTATGATGTATGATTGTATATGAGCTGATAATGAAAAGCAAAAAACATACATTCCATTGTGCTTACCACATCGTAAATTATATATATCCACAATGGCTGATCATTAGTTTTAGAGAAAACATCATGATAACTCTTTATCATGTCGAACAATGATACTAAATTTTACATCTAAAAAAGGGGGACTGTCGCGACATTTAAGCCGGAATGAGAATTCCGTAAATATTAATTTTGTGTTGAAACGTTTGATAGAATAGAACATTTGGTTGAATTTACAGTCTGCAAAAGAATTAGTTTATTCATCGATCAAATGACGCATATCAATAAAATAATACGAATTATTGCTAGCTGCATAATTATACTGAATTATTTATCAGGATTTTACAATAAGTTTTAAATGTCAGTCGCTTTTATGTATTATAACAAAGATAAATGCTGGCTGTGTGAATTATCTACTCGTTTTGTTTATAATGTTATATAATGCATACAGAATGCAAACTGTCGATCGGAACTCGATCGCGTTTATCTAACGAAAGTCCTTTCTCAGTTACGGAAATACCCGAGTAGTTACGATTGGCACATTGTACAATACTCGTACTCGTCTTCTGAAAATTCTCATCATGTAAATGTTAACATAGTATTTTACGATGTGTTCACCCTCTCATACCAAACGCGTTCTTGCTACCGCTACACTTGCATGTAACTTTCAGGAAATATATTGTGAAAGTTTAACCTTTGAAATGCATGGTTATCATAAATTGTCTGTTTACATGTACGTGTATGTGCATAAGCAGTTGAAGTCCATTTCAATTAACTGTTGAACGTACGTGTATTTTAAGTTAGAATATCTGTAACAACACACTTTCGATTCGATTCTACTCGTAGGTGTGCCAAAACCGTTTAAACGCTTAAGATCAATTTTCAAATAAATCACGCTATAGAAGACAGCGTTTAAATTTCATGTACGCACCATTTTAGCTGTCATAAAGTTAATTAAAATTACCATTCAAAACTTACCCGCAAACGATAACAAGCTTTTTGTGAATGTTTTAACGACACTGACACCATTTGCATTGTTCGCGTTTGGCAATCGAATCCTTTTTTCAATTAACATTTTTTAATGATTCGCGAAGTTTACACAATAAGTCATCCGTAAATGTTAAGTATAATGCGTATATCTAGGTCAGCGTCATTAGCTCCACATAATAACGTTGTCGGAATCCATGTTTACACTGTCTGTCTTAATTCATGGCGCATCCAAGGGATCTTTTAAAATAGTCGAACGGTCAAAACATTATCTTAAAGGTCCAAGGTAAAGTGACAAATGCTCGGCTGAATGACTACACCTTCATGTATACATGTAATTATCGTTTGGGTTTCAAAATAATGCAATAATAATTTTGAATTCAACAACAACACGTATTTGTAAAATTAGTATTGTATTTACGTTTCGGCCGAGGCCTTCTTCAGAATAACAATAACAAAACAACCAAGATTTTTTAAGCTAATGCGATAAAAGATTATCATGTATCTCCTATTATGGTGGCCATTTGGTAAAAACCTTCCACTACGGTTCGATATGGAAACGTAAGAAACGCTTAAAAGTGTTTTCAGTCCAAGTAGAACTGAACAGTTTGGAAATGGCTCATGGGGGTAGTCTCACTTTTACTGGTGCTATGCAACATAAACCAGGTATAATGAATCAAGGAGTATGTTTGGAAAGATGTCTCTCGGATGCCATGTATCACACCACTGTCTCTTCTAATTGCTTTCCCTTCAGCAAAACACAGTACCCTATTGGAAATAAGTGCTTGCACTTTTATAGCTTATCCTTAACCTAAGAGACTAAATAATTACGCTTCTATCATTGGGTGGCTTTTGTATTTATAGGTTTCTTTCCTGTAAGAATTCAAGACGGATATAATTAACTCGATAGGTCGGTATTCGTCCATTTGACCGTGCACTTTTAGGACCTTCATTAAGTTTGAGACATTTGACCTTGAAAGTTCACGATTATTATATATTATTCATTGTTATAGCACGTCTTGTGGAGTACATGTAATTTGTTCAGATGCTCTCAATGAATAATTATAATCGCCGAAAGTTGATCAATAACCCAGCATCTCGTACCAACACGATTGGCTAAAACATGTTTCGATTATATAAATCGGTCCACTATATCATATGAGACAAGCCAACCCCAGTCAGATTGAGCATCGGTCCACTATATCATATGAGACAAGCCAACCCCAGCCAGATTGAGCATCGGTCCACTATATCATATGAGACAAGCCAACCCCAGTCAGATTGAGCATCGGTCCACTATATCATATGAGACAAGCCAACCCCAGTCAGATTAAGCATCGGTCCACTATATCATATGAGACAAGCCAACCCCAGTCAGATTGAGCATCGGTCCACTATATCATATGAAACAAGCCAACCCCAGTCAGATTGAGCATCGGTCCACTATATCATATGAGACAAGCCAACCCCAGTCAGATTGAGCATCGGTCCACTATATCATATGAGACAAGCCAACCCCAGCCAGATTGAGCATCGGTCCACTATATCATATGAGACAAGCCAACCCCAGCCAGATTGAGCATCGGTCCACTATATCATATGAGACAAGCCAACCCCAGTCAGATTAAGCATCGGTCCACTATATCATATGAGACAAGCCAACCCCAGCCAGATTGAGCATCGGTCCACTATATCATATGAGACAAGCCAACCCCAGTCAGATTGAGCATCGGTCCACTATATCATATGAGACAAGCCAACCCCAGTCAGATTGAGCATCGGTCCACTATATCATATGAGACAAGCCAACCCCAGCCAGATTGAGCATCGGTCCACTATATCATATGAGACAAGCCAACCCCAGCCAGATTGAGCATCGGTCCACTATATCATATGAGACAAGCCAACCCCAGTCAGATTAAGCATCGGTCCACTATATCATATGAAACGAGCCAACCCCAGTCAGATTAAGCATCGGTCCACTATATCATATGAAACGAGCCAACCCCAGTCAGATTAAGCATCGGTCCACTATATCATATGAAACGAGCCAACCCCAGTCAGATTAAGCATCGGTCCACTATATCATATGAGACAAGCCAACCCCAGTCAGATTGAGCATCGGTCCACTATATCATATGAAACAAGCCAACCCCAGTCAGATTGAGCATCGGTCCACTATATCATATGAAACAAGCCAACCCCAGTCAGATTAAGCATCGGTCCACTATATCATATGAAACAAACCAACCCCAGTCAGATTGAGCAGAGCCTGGCCGACAGTATATTAAAATACAAAACATGACGGACACTGTTCAAATATAGATACTATGAAGTATGAACATATATTGTGATTCCAAAGACGCTTAAAGTATAAAGCCAAATCCAAGCAGCTCCAGACCTGTTCACCATAAATTTTGATCCGATACCGTTCCAAAATGATTCCGCGACCATGACGAGAAATATGTTTCCTTTTCGTTTATTAACGTATTTATGTTATATGGCACATTCAAGGACTTTAACGTCACTATACAATGCCCATTACGTCATAGATTTTCGTCATAGATTCTCCACCCAAGTTTGAACAAGTTCTACTAGAATATGAGATAAAGATTACACCATAGTGATAACTCTCTGTCCATTGGTCAAACTGTACAATTTCAATGAATAATATATACGGCAATATTTACGCATATTAAGATGCAATCGGGATACTGGAACCCGACATTCAACTTCAGCCCTTCTCAATCGATTCCTATAGAAACTGATAATCCAATCTATACAGAGCAATTAGGACAACATCAATTATTCAAACACCGCAAACACTCAACACCCACCAAATACGTTGTAACGTATTCAACTATTGAATCCCGGGGGTAGAATTATGTAGCTTTGGTTTACTGGTCGTAAACATATCAAATATATATACGATGCTGGATACCCGGTAAATTGAATTACAAATACAGTGCGATTATTTGGTAAAGGAGCCTGTAAGATAAGTGTTTATATAACTGCCACCAGGAACCATGACATTATTGCACTCATGAACCCAGTTAACACAATGCTCAACATTATTTCAATTTGCATCATTTTGCAAATATAGTATTAATGATATTGTTTATTGATTTTTGGCTATTTTTCATTATTTCAGTTTCATGCTTTCAAAGCAGATTGGCAAAATCGGCACACAAAACAACATTACTTTGGTGATTCGCATACAAGTACCATAGTATTTGCCAAATTTCATCTAGCAACGTTTAATGATATTTAGCTATATATTAACTTTTCACTTTGTGTTATACCAAATTATTTAGATCGATCATTCATAATCAGTATTGTTGTGTATGTACGATCGAACATGAACATGTAGTTGATTGGACAATAAACTATGAAACAACCTTAGAAACTTGATATTGCTTGAAATGGATGCGTTATCACAACTAGGACCAGGGGATTGTGGAAATACGGGATTACATTGGTAAAAATGTAATGATTTTATCAGAGCTATACATTACCATATTCCAGAAATGTGTTTGATTGAATCATCATGGGAAGCAAATAAAAGGACGAGTCTCTGGTTACAAACATGCAGTATAACCAAACTATCTGACAAAGGTAGATAACTCTCTGGTTACAAACATGCAGTATAACCAAACTATCTGACAAAGGTAGATAACTCTCTGGTTACAAACATGCAGTATAACCAAACTATCTGACAAAGGTAGATAACTCTCTGGTTACAAACATGCAGTATAACCAAACTATCTGACAAAGGTAGATAACTCTCTGGTTACAAACATGCAGTATAACCAAACTATCTGACAAAGGTAGATAACTCTCTGGTTACAAACATGCATTATAACCAAACTATCTGACAAAGGTAGATAACTCTCTGGTTACAAACATGCAGTATAACCAAACTATCTGACAAAGGTAGATAACTCTCTGGTTACAAACATTCAGTATAACCAAACTATCTGACAAAGGTAGATAACTCTCTGGTTACAAACATGCAGTATAACCAAACTGTCTGACAAAGGTAGATAACTCTCTGGTTACAAACATGCAGTATAACCAAACTATCTGACAAAGGTAGATAACTCTCTGGTTACAAACATGCAGTATAACCAAACTATCTGACAAAGGTAGATAACTCTCTGGTTACAAACATGCAGTATAACCAAACTATCTGACAAAGGTATATAACTCTCTGGTTACAAACATGCAGTATAACCAAACTATCTGACAAAGGTATATAACTCTCTGGTTACAAACATGCAGTATAACCAAACTATCTGACAAAGGTAGATAACTCTCTGGTTACAAACATGCAGTATAACCAAACTATCTGACAAAGGTAGATAACGCTCTGGTTACAAACATGCAGTATAACCACACTATCTGACAAAGGCATATAAATTGATAGGTTGCTAAATTCATAAAACATTTTTAAAGCGCAACCCAAATCGATTGTAAACTGCTTTTACATTGTATGTACACGGGCAACTTATCTAACTCACATAACATGATAACATTGCAGACGAGGCAAATCTAGACAGTTTCATGATCAAAATTGACGTCCACTTCAACATGAAACAGACGCACATTTTCTTATTACAAAATGTATTATCAACATCTAACGAATTATTTCATTAAAACACGTTGATCGATTGTTGTTTCTAAAGAAATGAAAAGAAAACTAATTATTTAAAACGATAAAATGACATATAGTCTATTAAATACGTCATGAACTTTGTCTGCATGTCTTTTAAACGTCTGTTTCTACAATCTCTTTAACAGTATTGTCTGTTCGTTTGTAGAATTGATAGTGTTCAGACGATATGTATTTCTGAAAATCATTTGAAAAAAAAACTTTGTAAAAATTCAATACAAACAAAATAAAACGTCCACAATGTTCACGTCGAGAAAGAATGTTGAGATATCACGATGAAATAATTTGGCATGAGCTTATATGTTTGTGGTAAGGTCACCGGGTTAATCCCCGTCACCTTATATGGGGATTAGATCTGCTTTTAATCGCAGTTTAATATTACATTACTAACAAAAGTTGTCCTTTTTAAAACGCAATAACTGTGTTAACGTACTAATGTTTTCTAATATATCCTAAATTAGTTTTAATTAAGACGTAGAATGGGAAATATGCCATAGGCTGGGAATGTGGCGAATGTAGGTTAGGTCGGCTTTGTTTTTACTTAGGTGTACTATACAAATCTGACCTGAATATTATTCGTCGTGCCTTTAAGCCTGAAAGACTTATAGATCTACTTAATTGAGCAATGCTATAGCAAAGTAATATGCTTGTAAATATTAATGTACGTATACGTTCCAGATATACATTTTGTACATGTATTTAAATTTAAAGTCAGTGGAGTTGGAACCTCGGTATTGTATATAAAATTAAATGCATTGTCAGCAGGTACTGCAAATCTGAACACACAAATCGCGACCAAACATCGCTGTTCAAAGCAATCGTTTATTTAATTCTATTATGCATGCACATTTAATATTTCTATTATTTAAATATACAAAGTGGTCTGCTTGCAAAATGGAATCCATTTTTAAAAAATACGATTTAAATATTTTATCTTTTGTCCTTACGCCTTTGATTGACATTGGTTTGGATTACTTTGTATTTTATGGATCCGTGCCGTTAATTATGAAAGTAGTCGTATTGTTGGCGTTTGACAACTGGTTCTATGATTTACGACCGTTTCAATTACAATGTTCGTCGACAAATTGCATGCTGACAGTTAAATGTATTTCTGTTTTTGATTGAAAATTCTTATTGTTGCTTTGTATGGATTAGAAATGAATGTATTTTCTTCACACGATTCAACTCCACATGCTTAGTGGCTTTTTTAACCATCGCCAACTCATGTACGCCGTTTTACGTATTATAATTATAATTCATCAATACATTGTACTCGGTATCAAAAGATAAACACAATTTCTGTTACGTCACTAGATTGCTTGCATCAATCATGCAGAAATAATTGCTCTATGTTTGTGCTCTAAATGTCGTCCTTGAATATTGAAATAATGATTTTATTTAAATGAACGGATAAGACAGACCTTGAATTTTGTCAATCGTATTAATAACAATGATTATGGGATAAAATATTATACATGTATATTATCTAAGATATAGATGCATGGCATGGTAGTATCCTCGACCACATAGAGGTATCCAGTAATATCAAATTATGATTCTCATTGGTCAATACTGTATGGATCACCGATGTCTGTAACCAAATAAAAGTAGATTTCTAAATGACCCAAGTCGTTCCAAATTAGTACTGAATTCTAGAATGTCATTTAACGAGATCGCGTTAGTCTCAACTTGATAGAACTCGACGGCATGTTTAAAAGTATTGATAAAAAACAACTCATTTAAATCCTACAGGTGACTATTTAGGTTGTGCATATACTTTTATCAGTAGAGTTTATATAATAACCCTGTCTCAATCATTTGACCTGCTGATTCCTACAACCAACCATCATAGTTTATAGTTTCAAACATTTCCACAGGTACTTCATCAACAACGCATGAGTACGTATTTGATGTCACACACTAAGTTTGGTATAATATACAGCCGTGTATTTACATTGTAACATGTCTATCTTTAATATACCACAAGGTAGCAATGTGACAATGAGAAAATACCACCGTTGCTTGATTCAATATAAACACAACAATTTAATTTGTGACGAACGAAACCACTCATTATATTAACATCATCTATAAGTTGTCGTCATAAAGATTTGTGAGTTTACATTTACTGATCTGAAATTATCCCTGACACGCATCTAATATCCTAGGTTCTCTATACAATATATAGTTGTATGTTTACTTCTAGCAAACACTAAATGTATTCAGAATATGAGAATTGTCATTTTGATGACATCATTCAATGCATGTATTTGTAATACCAGTAGATCTTGTCAAAATTCGTTTGTAACATTTATGAAAATATAAGTATGAGGCTACACAATTATTTTGGCATACAGTTAAACGATACAACGGAATTTTTAATAATGTTTACACAGAAAGAAAAACAATCCGTACGGTGCTCGCACGAGTCACCAATATCCATACGGACCACCAAAATGGTAATGGTCCGATGTTTAGACCGATTTGCTAAATGAAGAAACGGGGGCACTGCCTAGCCACACAAACAAGAGACAAAAATAAATACAACACACCATCCCTATCCGAAAAAGTGGGACCCGGTTGTAATGATATTCATTAAAACTGTACACGTTCAGACAACTCGAAGTCATATAGAAACTGTTTCTATACTTAATGGGTCCGTTTTATTCCATATAAGCATAATGACCTACTATCCTAATTAGGTCATAAGTACCTGTTCTGACATTTTAGCGTGCAAGAGTTCCATATAAGTATTAGATCAAAGGCACGTTTTACAACTTGCACGTGACATTGCTATTACGTGGTCTGGGACATCAAATGTGGTAGATGACCCAACACTCACAATGTTCTTAAGAACTAAATAACCGTTAAAACTATGCATAGAATTATTTACTGATGGATATAGTTTATAGTTATTGTAGTACCGTAATTAATGGTAAAACACGGATGAGTGAAGTTGCACTTTAAAGGAACATGTTCAGAAGAATACACACGTAGACCTTTCAAATACCGTTACATACATATATACTATATAGCGTTTTCTTTGTTTCTGATGCCACCTTTATGGCTTATGTTGAAGTCTTTAAGCATTGCCGGTCAGGTGAGTGTTGCAAAAGCTTTGATTGATATTAAACATGGAAGGTTTTTGCTGGATTTTACGATGTAGATGTAAACATGTCGATAGTATCGTCATATGCGGTTGTTACAAAGCCATTACATTGTCATAAAATATATTTTTACGTGGTCCTTTGGTCAAATGACCGTTGCAGGAATGTGATGCTAACTGTGGTTTCGATATAGAAAACCTCACATCTAATTTTGACCAATTGAATTTAAGTACAGGGTTACCACTATGCGATTATGCATTATTTATATTATAAGCATTCGTTATTCTGATATTTTGATAAAACTCTACTAATACCTTTAAAATGTACATTCAATAGTTTATATTCCTATCTGATTTTATCAATATTGAAACCAAAGCTTAAATTAGGAATAATTTATAGGCACACCGATTGTTCGGATGGTATGGTTCATGTCATATAAATACAAAATCTATTCCGCTTATAAAAACAGTGATGGATACTATCAGTTAATCTACTTTTTAAATATTTTTGAATTATTCAAGGATTTGATTCTGCAATCTACTATGAAAAGCTTGGCTTTGTAATTGATCTGATATAATATTGTTGTTGATATATTAGCATTGTATTATCTTATTTGCACAAATAGTATGACGTCGTATTTCCTTTACGGTCATCGAACATATATCTGAGAGCTAAGTAAATATGCATGCAGTTCGCACAGGATGACACATGTTGTTTTTTCCACTGTGTTAAAGTACAAGCTGCTTGGGGAAGTGCTGCAGGTCAAGTGTGTTTAAATAACCCCAGAAGAACTGAAATGGTTAACTGACCATCATATGCATGTGTATACATATAAAGAATTAAACACTTTTAAAACTAGGTAAACTGCAATTAAAAGAAATCCTATTTTAGTTAATATTTCTTTTGGATCCCTTTCTGACAGTTTAACTGCTTGAACAAATACAGCTTAATATTTGTTGTAACATTGAAGTCAAATAGAGTATTAACAATGATTTTTATACTTTTAATTAACGTCAAATTACGAACACAAATAATGGCGGTCTTTATTTAATCATCTTTAGAAATTCAACATTGTTATGTTTGTAAAGTCTGAGACTTACAAGAGTACCTACAGTACCATCAATAAATGTAATCATTTGAGCAAACATACTAGCATTACCCCACATGGAGTTAAACATACACATACTCGCCCTTAGATGACATATCATTCACAAACTTGTACAGTGTTCTTAAGAATTACGCTTTAATTCATTGGGCTGCATTACAATCCACCTCGGTCGTACGTCTTTATTAGTGGGGTCAAGTTTAACTATGCCCTTTAATTAACATATACGGCACGGTTTTGTTAGCCGATTACTCGATGTATTTAAAATTAGCTTGGATTCCACTTATAACGACTAGCTCTATATCAACTTAGATTTTCAATCTCTAAGTGAGCATCTAATACGTCAAGTAGGGTTTTTAATTGATGTTCAACTAGTTTGACGTGGCACGGTCGAAAATAGAATGCTTTTCGTGTATTTAGGTGTTTACAAATGCAAATCTTTTATGTAAATTTTGTAAAAATGTCTTTTCTTCAAACGAGTTTTTTCTGCAAACATTTGCCGACGAGACGTTTTCTTAAAGGTCTGAATCGGTGCATGTTCAGCATATTTTGCCAATCTCTGGCAGGTCAATAATGTTCTTCCAGGTGGCGTTCGATTACAAAATCCGGTGCATAAAGTGAATCGGATTAGTTTTCTTGTTGTTGTTGTAGTATGACGTATTGTCGAGACAAACTGCATTCATGCAACATGCAGTACTCATGCAAATATCGACATGTTTATTGTCATTAAGAAACAAACGAGCATGTGTATTTCTTCTCAAATGTCTAATGCGCAAAAGGAGTTCATAAATAAATACCGTGTATCGTCTGCTGCAACAAATCATAGAAACAAATCGTCTGCTTGTACGTACAAGTGTAATGAACGGCACGGAAATTACCCAATGATGTTGTTTAGATAGGAGCTACAATTCAGACAATGTTTACTTATAAATCAATTACGCATTTTGTTAATTGATTTGGCAATCCTTGTATCGTCCAACAGATAACCACTGTCAGTCTTTCTTCTAATTAAATTACAATGGACTCGACTTGGATTCACGAACGTCACGGAAACGAACAAGAATGTATAGACTTCTGAAAATGTTCATACCGGAAGTACATACGTCTTTAATTCATGTCTGTAACATACTCGTCTGCTTTGGTAGTTTGTTCCAGAAAGTCCAGACATCATCAGACCATTTAGATCGATGGTTGGACAAACTCTAAGTTAGGTGTTCCTTTTCAGCACTACAACAGTTCTTATGTACCAGCATATATAATAATACTGATAAGCCTTGTATATCGTTGCTCTTACAAGTTTCTAAAGTTGCATTACCTACTCAAGACGTTTTAACATTTATAAAGCAAGGTCATTGAATCACTTCAAAGAAGCTTGTTGACTTTTTCACTACCCGTGGTGTTATCACGTGACCATCTCATAGCCTACTCATGTAAAACGTGTCACATACAACAACTAATGTAATATAAAACACAATCATTTAGTTGATCGTACCAGAGTTTGATAGACTACTTGTTATGTTAAGGAGCGTATACAATTGATGTCACTTTTCTCTCTTATATCAGGAGAATATTTCAATTGACATGGATTTATTTGACTGTTTTAGCTCATCTCCAGTTTGTTAATATGTTCCCGGACCTCCCCAGGTGAATAATAATTGCTTCACTACTTTATACACCACGTGAAATCATATCATTAACTGTTTTATTTATAGCTTTAATCCATTGACATGCAAGGTCCGTGTTTTAATATACAATACATATCTCCTGTTTGGACATTAGCATTAATTTTAATATTATAATAGAGGTTTGTTGACAAAGTGAGTGATAACTGGGGGTAACTCATCAAAATTGTTCACTATTATTCTATGCATCTGAATCAATTGTTTGTTTTGCTTTGGTGAGATGGCTCCATATTTCATTTTGCAGTTCTGTTCAATATTGTTTTTAATTAAAAAGGAAGTATTCGCGTTTGTTTTCCAAAGGCATGGATGTCAGGCTTTGTGAGCCCGGTGGTTTTTGAGGACTGATATGTACAAATTAGAATATCCATTTACAATTTAATGGAGTCCACTGCAGACCATAATCAAAGTCGCTTAGATTTTGAATATATAGGTCACAAACCACTAAATAAATTTGTTCTTTAGCTCAATGTAAAGTTACAACAGTCAGTCCCAGGTTGATACATGTTAAAGTCTATGGCCAGGTGGCAGACATATATCAATGAAAAGAAGGGGCTACCAGCTTTAAGAAAATACAAAAAAAACAGGGGGTCACGTATCATATAAGAAAGATTTTGTCCGTCCAACGCGGTGAACATATTTTTACAGGCGCGCGGACCGACCAAATCCGGGTTTTACCATACCCTACTTTCGCTTTGGTATTTTGGCCAAAATCTCAAAATATGTAAAATAAAACAGTTTCAATACATCACATACATGTATACAATGCCTGTAAACCCAATTAGATGATTCCAGTTCCACCCTGTCAAAGCATACTACCATTTAAACACAATCACAAGTTTATTTAGGGACTACTTAAGTGTATCCTATTTTGGTTCGCGGAGGCATTTAGTGGTTTGTAACCTTAAGACAACCCTTTTCCCCCATTTTGATTGATTTAAACACTTATTTGACAACTACTATGTATATACAACCCCAAATGATGACTTTCCAGACTGAAATGACATGATTTCTCAAAATTTTGACAAAAGAGAGTAAGCGCCTTTAACGCAATTTCTTGGATTCTGCTGGCCATATTGTATGAATACTGGCAAATTAAACAGTTGCAGTTTTGTATAAACCTTACATTGGGCAATTATTTTATGTTGGGTGCTTAAATATGTGACTATTCCTCATACATATGCACAATAACCCAGGTCTGATACCTAAATAAGGTCAAAATTGGTATGAAAATGTCATTTTGTGGAGGAAAAATCTTCATTTTTTTCTTAAATTTTCACCCCAAAACACAATTTTTTCACATTTTGAGACAAATTTCACTGAAAAATGGAATAAAACCCACAGAAAAATGTATTTCTAAACATTTAAAGTCAAAATATTGAAAATATACATTTTAATTTTTTGGGTCATTTCTTAAGACAACCCTTTTCCCCCATTTTGATTGATTTAAACACTTATTTGACAACTACTATGTATATACAACTCCAAATGATGACTTTCCAGACCGAAATGACATGATTTCTCAAAATTTTGACAAAGAGAGTAAGCGCCTTTAACGCAATTTCTTGGATTCTGCTGGCCATATTGTATGAATACTGGCAAATTAAACAGTTGCAGTTTTGTATAAACCTTACATTGGGCAATTATTTTATGTTGGGTGCTTAAATATGTGACTATTCCTCATACATATACACAATAACCCAGGTCTGATACCTAAATAAGGTCAAAATTGGTATGAAAATGTCATTTTGTGGAGGAAAAATCTTCATTTTTTTCTTAAATTTTCACCCCAAAACACAATTTTTTCACATTTTGAGACAAATTTCACTGAAAAATGGAATAAAACCCACAGAAAAATGTATTTCTAAACATTTAAAGTCAAAATATTGAAAATATACATTTTAATTTTTTGGGTCATTTCTTAAGGTCACAAACCACTAAATAAATTTGTTCTTTAG
Organism: Spisula subtruncata; assembly: GCA_963678985.1. Lineage (NCBI taxonomy): Eukaryota > Metazoa > Mollusca > Bivalvia > Venerida > Mactridae > Spisula > Spisula subtruncata. The sequence goes on from OY787661.1 coordinate 28,143,259, forward strand.
CTCAATGTAAAGTTACAATAGTCAGTCCCAGGTTGATACATGTTAAAGTCTATGGCCAGGTGGCAGACATATATCAATGAAAAGAAGGGGCTACCAGCTTTAAGAAAATACAAAAAAACAGGGGGTCACGTATCATATAAGAAAAATTTTGTCCGTCCAACGCGGTGAACATATTTTACAGGCGCGCGGACCGACCAAATCCGGGTTTTACCATACCCTACTTTCGCTTTGGTATTTTGGCCAAAATCTCAAAATATGTAAAATAAAACAGTTTCAATACATCACATACATGTATAAAATGCCTGTAAACCCAATTAGATGATTCCAGTTCCACCCTGTCAAAGCATACTACCATTTAAACACAATCACAAGTTTATTTAGGGACTACTTGAGTGTATCCTATTTTGGTTTGCGGAGGCATTTAGTGGTTTGTAACCTATATACATGTAGTTCCCATTTGGCCAAGTGACTGAGTAGTCTCCACAAAAGATGTATTAGATACAGTACTAGTTTTCGTTCAAAAGTGTCTTCTTACAAGCGTTATTGTACAGTTTCGGAAGGACAAACAACATAATTGTCCGAGGCGAAGCCGAGGATAATTTGTTGTTCGTCCTCCCGAAACTGTACAATAACACTTGTAAGAAGACACTTTTGAGCGATAACAAGTTCTGTATCTGACTTATACTCCGACAAAAAGCAAAATGATCCCCAGAGAGACCATGGTTATCCAAAAGTTCCTTGCACAATCCATGAACAGAGCATCATTCGCAGCATAGAAAATATAGTTCTAATGTAAAAATGTGCTTGGCCTATAATGTACCAAAGGGATTAAGTTAACTGTCCAAAAATGTCCATTCATAGATTTAATTAGCTTGTTACTAAAATTCACACAAGTGTCAATGTGTTTATGCACCTTATAAGTTACAATACACTTGCATCTAGTTTTCTTCATTCATTGATAAAGGACTTAGTGCACAAAGGTAGAAATTTATGCATCTTATTTTCACAATTGTCATATTTCTATGAAAAGATTGGTATTGTTTTATTTCTAATACACATAACAAGGTTATATTCGTACTGCCCATGTTGACGCTCACAGTCATATTAATATATAGAATAAAGTTCACCTGATAGACAATTATAGTAACTATTTGTATTCTTTATATATTCAGGTTTCTTGTACATGTAATTAATTGCACAATGAATTTTTACAGCTAAATCTTAAATTCGCTTAAATTGTTACAAATACTTTAAAAAAATACTGTAAAAGCACTGCTTTTCTTGTGAATAATAAGAAAATAAATTTTGCTTGGTATGAATATTCTGTAACTTTGCTTCAATTGCTATAATTAATTTCTACTTTTCTTGGTCATTACAATGATATACATTTTGCTCCCCATTCGCGGTTTACAAAACAATAAACAATTTCTCTAAAAATTGTTCTGGCCTAAATAAATCAAGAATATTGGAATTCATGATTTAGTTATCTACACTATTGATTCGAGTAAAAGCCACAAAATAGATGGTTTTACAGTAGTACATGCTAATATTGCACTATCTTTGAGTAACCTTACAATTTTCTAGCTACATGTTTTTGACGAGTAAAAATAATTAAATTTCAATGTGACAAAATTTGTGCATTTGGTGAAAAAGACCATTTCGTGGAAAGTTCAATGTAATTTAAAGGATTTTCGTGGTTGAAATCATCCACAAAATTAACGAAATTAAATGGCCCTCTAATATTATTTATTTTACAGTATGTCATTTATTTAACTGTTCATGTAGTTATAAGCGGATTTGTCATGATTGACCAATTATTTTCTGAGTAAATGTTTTGTACAAACAACTTTCTTACAAATCAAAAAGTGTACACTTACGAAAATAATGTACACTTAATCAATGGAGTCACAGGGCGTATCGGAGTATAAATATATACATTGCATGGTATTATCCTCGACCATATGGAGGTACCCAGTAATATCAAAGTTCATTATCCTCGACCATATGTAGGTACTCAGTAATATCAACCACATGGAGGTACTCAGTAATATCAAAGTTCATTATCCTTGACCACATGGAAGTACCCAGTAATATCAAAGTTCATTATCCTCGACCACATGGAGGTACCCAGTAATATCAAAGTTCATTATCCTCGACCACATGGGGGTACCCAGTAATATCAAAGTTCATTATCCTCGACCATATGGAGGTACCCAGTAATATCAAAGTTCATTATCCTCGACCATATGGAGGTACCCAGTAATATCAAAGTTCATTATCCTTGACCACATGGAGGTACCCAGTAATATCAAAGTTCATTATCCTCGACCATATGGAGGTACCCAGTAATATCATAGTTCATTATCCTCGACCATATGGAGGTACCCAGTAATATCGACCATATGGAGGTACCCAGTAATATCAAAGTTCATTATCCTCGACCATATGGAGGTACCCAGAAATATCGACCATATGGAGGTACCCAGTAATATCAAAGTACATTATCCTCGACCATATGGAGGTACCCAGTAATATTAAAGTTCATTATCCTCGACCATATGGAGGTACCCAGTAATATCGACCATATGGAGGCACCCAGTAATATCAAAGTTTATTATTCTGATTGGTCAATACTGTATGGATCACCGATGACTGGAACCAAACAATACTGTATGGATCACCGATGACTTGAACCAAACAATATTGTATGGATCACCGATGACTGGAACCAAATAAACTAAAATAAAATGACCCAAGTCGTTCCAAAATAGTACTGCATTCTAAAATGTCATCTTACTATCGCATTCGTCTCAACTTAATAGAACTCGGCCTTATGTTTAAAATATTAGTGAAAAAACATCATCTATTCCTACAGGTAACTATTTAGGTGGTACATGTACTTTATATAGTTTGTATCCCTCATTTGAGCTGCTGATTCCTACAACCAATCATCATAGTTTATAGATTCAAACATTTTACCAGGTACTTTCTCACGAGCACATGGATACGTATTTGATGTCACACACACTAAGTGTGGTATAATATACAGCAGTGTATTTACATTGTAGCATGTTTATCTTTCATATACCACAAGGTAGCAATTTGACAATGAGAAAATACCACCGTTGCTTGATTCAATATAAACACAACAATTTAATTTGTGACGAACGAAACCAATCATTATGTTAACATCATCTATAAGTTGTCGTCATAAAGATTTGTGAGTTCACTTTTACTGATCTGTAATTATCCCTGACACGCATCTAATATCCTAGGTTCTCTATACAATATATAGTTGTATGTTTACTTCTAGCAAACACTAAATGTATTCAGAATATGAGAATTGTCATTTTGATGACATCATTCAATGCATGTAGTTGTAATACCAGTAGATCTTGTCAAAATTCGTTTGTAACATTTATGAAAATATAAGTATGAAGCTACACAATTATTTTGGCATACAGTTAAACGATAAAACGGAATTTTTAATAATGTTTACACAGAAAGAAAAACAATCTGTACGGTGCTCGCACGAGTCACCAATATCCATACGGACCACCAAAATGGTCCGATGTTTAGACCGATTTGCTAAATGAAGAAACGGGGGCACTGCCTAGCCACCCAAACAAGAGACAAAAATAAATACAACACACCATCCCTATCCGAAAAAGTGGGACCCGGTTGTAATGATATTCATTAAAACTGTACACGTTCAGACAACTCGAAGTCATATAGAAACTGTTTCTATACTTAATGGGTCCGTTTTATTCCATATAAGCATAATGACCTACTATCCTAATTAGGTCATAAGTACCTGTTCTGACACTTTAGCGTGCAAGAGTTCCATATAAGTATTAGATCAAAGGCATGTTTTACAACTTGCACGTGACATTGCTATTACGTGGTCTGGGACATCAAATGTGGTAGATGACCCAACACTCACAATGTTCTTAAGAACTAAATAACCGTTAAAACTATGCATAGAATTATTTACTGATGGATATAGTTTATAGTTATTGTAGTACCGTAAGTAATGGTAAAACACGGCTGAGTGAAGTTGCACTTTAAAGGAACTTGTTCAGAAGAACACACACGTAGTCCATTCACATACCGTTACATACATATAGCGTTTTCTTTATTTCTGGTTGAAGCCTTAATGCATTGTCGGTATAGGTAAGTGGGGCAAAACCTTTGAATGATATTAACATGGTAGAGTTTTGCTGCTTCTACCGATGTGAATGTAATCATGTCGATATTGTGACATAATTGTCGTCATATGTGGTTGTTGTAAAGCCATTGCATTGGCATATTAAACTATATTTTTGCATTATACATGCTCCTTTGGTCTGATGACCGTTGCAGAAGTGTGATGCTAACTATAAATTCGATATATAGAACACATAACACCTAATTGTGACCAATTGAAATAAAGTACAGGGTTACCACTATGCGATTATGCATTATTTATTTTATAAGCATTCCATTTTCTGATATTTTGATAAAACTTTACTAATACCGTTTAAATGTACATTCAATAGTTTATATTCCTATCTGATTTTATCAATATTGAAACCAAAGCTTAAATTAGGAATAATTTATAGGCACACCGATTGTTCTGATGGTATGGTTCATGTCATATAAATACAAAATCTATTCCGCTTATAAAACCAGAGATAGATACTATCAGTTAATTTACTTTTTTTTTTAAATATTTTTGAATTATTCTAGGATTTGATTCTACAATCAACTATGAAAAGCTTGGCTTTGTAATTGATCTGATATAATATTGTTATTGATATATTAAAATTGTATTATCTTATTTCGACAAAAGTATGATGTTGTATTCCCTTAACGGCCATCGACCTTAATTTATGTCTGAGAGCCAAGTACAAAAGGCAACGTGTTCGCTAGCTTTATTGAGAATAAGAGCCAAGTGTTCGCCAGCTTTATTGAAAATAAGAGCCAAGTGTTTGCCAGCTTTATTGAAATTAAGAGCCAAGTGTTCGCCGGTTCTATTGAAAATAAGAGCCAAGTGTTCGCCAGTTCTATTAAAAATAAGAGTCAAGTATTCGCCAGCTTTATTGAAAATAAGAGCCAAGTATGTATTGTAAATAAGAGCCAAGTATTCGCCCACTTTATTGTAAATAAGAGCCATGTATTCACCAGTTTTATTGAAAATAAGAGCCAAGTGTTTGTCAGCTTTTTAAAAGGATGAGCCAATTGTTTGCCAGCTTTATTGAAAATAAGAGCCAAGTGTTTGTCCGCTTTTTAAAAGGAGGAGCCAAGTGTTCGCCAGCTTTGTTATAAGAATTAGGGACTTGAGATGGTCTGACCAGGTTACTATGCATGCACGTACCACTGTGTACCACTGCGTTAAAGTATAAGCTGCATGAAGAACTGCTGCTGGTCAAGTGTGTTTACATAACTACAGAAGAACTGAAATGATTAACTGACCACCATATGCATGTGTACACATATAGAATTAAAAACTAAAAAATTGGTAAACTGCAACTAACAGAAATTCTATTTAAGTTAATATTTCTTTTGGATCCCTTTTCTAACAGTTTAACTGCTTGATCAAATACAGCCTCGTGGTAATATTGAAGCCAAATGGAGCATTAAAAATGACTTTTATTCTTTTAATTAACGTCAAATTACGAACACAAATAATGTCGGTCTTGATTTAATCATCTTTAGAAATTCAACATTGTTATGTTTGTAAAGTCTGAGACTTACAAGAGTGCCTACAGTACCATCAATAAATGTAATCATTTGAGCAAATATACTAGCATAACCCCACCTGGAGTTAAACATACACATACTCGCCCTTAGATGACATTTTATTAACAAACTTGTACAGTGTACTTAAGAATTACGCTTTAATTCATTTGGTTGCATTAAAATCCACATTGGTCGTACGTCTTTATTATTGGGGTCGAGTTTAACTATGCCCTTTAATTAACATATACGTCGTGATTTTGTTAGCCGATTACTCGATGTATTTAAAATTAGCTTGGATTCTACTCTATATCAACTCAGATTTTCAATCTCTAAGTGAGCGGCTAATACGTCAAGTAGGTTTTTTAATTGATGTTCAACTAGTTTGACGTGGCACGGTCGAAAATAGGATGCTTTTCGTGTATTTATGTGTTTACAAATGCAAATCCTTTATGTAAATTTTGTAAAAATGTCTTTTCTTCAAACGAGTTTTTTCTGCAAACATTTGCCGACGAGATGTTTTCCTAAAGGTCTGAATCGGTGCATGTTCATCATATTTTGCCAATCCCTCGCAGGTCAATAATGTTTCTAGGTGGCGTTCGATTACAACATCCGGTACATAAAGTGAATCGGATTAGTTTTCTTGTTGTTGTTGTAGTATGACGTATTGTCGAGACAAACTGCATTCATGCAACATGCAATATTTATGCAAATATCGACATGTTTATTGTCCTCGGGAAACACACGAGCATGTGTATTTCTTCTCAAATGTCTAATACGCAAAAGGAGTTCATAAATAAATACCGTGTATCGTCTGCTGCAACAAATCATAGAAACAAATCGTCTGCTTGTACGTACAAGTGTAATGAACGGCACGCACATTCGCCAATGATGTTGTTCAGATAGGAGCTACAATTCAGACAATGTTTACTTATAAATCAATTACGCATTTTGTTAATTGATTTGGCAATCCTTGTATCGTCCAACAGATAACCACTGTCAGTCTTTCTTCTAATTGAATTACAATGGACTCGACTAGGATTCACGAACGTCACGGAAACGAACAAGAATGCATGGACTTCTCAGAATGTTCACACCGGAAGTACATACGTATTTAATTCATTGTCTGTAACACGTTCGTCTGCTTTGATATTTTGTTCCAGTAAGTCCAGACGTCATCAGACAATTTAGATCGATGGTTGGACAAACTCTAAGTTAGGTGTTCCTTTTGATCGCTACAACAGTTCTTATGTACCAGCATATATAATAATTATGATAAGCCTTGTGCCTCGTTGCTCTTACAAGTTTCTAAAGTTACATTACCTACTCAAGACATTTTACCATTTATAACGCAAGGTGCTTGAATCACTTCAATGAAGCTTGTTGACTTTTTCACTACCCGACGTGTTATCACGTGACCATCTTATAGCCTACTCATGTAAAACATGTCACATACAGCAACTAATGTAATATAAAACACAATCATTAAGTTGATCGTACCAGAGTTTGATAGACTACTTGTTATGTTAAGGAGCGTGTACAATTGATGTCAAATTTCTCTCTTATATCAGGGCAATATTTCAATTGACATGGATTTATTTGACTGTTTTAGCTTATCTCCAGTTTGTTAATATTCCCAGACCTCCCCAGGTGAATAATAATTGTTTCACTACTTTATACACCGCGTGAAATCATATCATTTACTATTTTATTTATAGCTTTAATCCATTGACATGCAAGGTCCATGTTTAATATACAATGCATATCTCCTGTTTGGACATTATCATTGATTTTAATATTATAATCGAGATTTGTTGACAGAGTGAGTAATAACTGTTGGTATATCATCAAAATAGTTCACTATTATTATATTACCCTCATCCAAATCAATTGTTTGTTTTATCTTTGGTGAGTTGGCTCATCAATTTCAATTTGCAGTTTTGTTCAATATTGTTTTTAACTAAAACAAAGTATGTGTATATGTTTTCCAAAGGCATGGATGTCAGGTTTTGTGAGCCCGGTGGTTTTGAGGACTGATATGTACAAATTAGAATACCAATTAACAATGTAATGGCGTCCACTGCAGACCATAACAAAGTCGATTAGATTATCTCCCATTTGGCCAAGTGACTCCACAAGTCTCCCCAAAACTGCAATACGTACAACGTCTGTGGAACTACTACATGTACTATAATAATAATAATAACTAATGATAAAGCCTTCATTGTAAGTGACAATACAGTTGGGCAAGCCAAGTCTTCCCTGTGAGCATCTATGACAAAACACCTTTATTGATCACATGTCTTTTTTTTCACGTGTCTATTTTTCACGTGAGTAGGGTGAACTTTAAGCACCATTTTATTGTAAGTATATGTACATCTACATAGGCCTTTTATATTGTATTAGATTTTTAAATAATTGATTTAGGAGAACCTTAAAACAGACACTTCTTTGTAATAAAATCCATGCTATGATTGAGTTATTCCGTGAGTGAACTGTTTACACCATACCTTACTTGAAATGCACTCATCTTCACAATTGTGTTCACCTACTTTCACTGAAGCATTAAATCTGTATTACTCTGTCTTGTAAAAACGTTGTTGCATTTTCATTGACCAGATCAATAGGGAACGAAATAGACCGTGTTCTACCACCGTTAACCTAGTTTTCCAAGAAAAGAAAGTGAATATGTATCTAATATTGTCTACCCATTTGTGTCCGGATACTAGTTCTCGTGTATATAATGTTATACTCCACAATCTGACCTATCGACATAACAATCATGGTAGATGAGACAAAACGTGTAAGTATCGCTTTGAATCAATGCACAACTTATTCATTGCATGATTTTCTGATATAATACATGATTCATTGAACGGTTGCAAGATTAAATCTCGTTGGAGGAAACGGTTGAAATGTCAGAAACAATTATTCGTCACAGGAACATGATGCAGGAACAGACTGTGTCGTGCTGATGCAATCTGAAGATATATATAATACTAGTAATTATTTCTGAAACAAATTACACACTTTGATTAAACAGATACAGTGTTGTTTGGTCGTAGATAGGCGGTGGCGAAAGGGTGGAGCCTAATGTGGACAGTAGAGCAATGGAGCGTAATTTGATGGTGGTAACCAATGCAGTTATTCTGTCACAATGTCCTTCATGGTGGTAACTACAAATATCTAATGTGCAACTTATATATCATCTGGGTCAATAATCAGTAGGTATCTATTAATTGGGAGCAACCCATATTAGAGTAATATATTTATTTCGTGCAGGAATACGTACATCTTGTAAATTACAGCAATTATACAATCTAAAAACGATTGAATTTGAAATCACTCGCAATATCAACGACATTTAACCAAATGCTTTAGATTACAAAATAATTTGAAACAGCACGATTCTAATTTCGGACACTATGTGGTCTCGCCTTGTAATTAGACCCGGTAATTAATACTAATGGTTTTCTTCATGAAACTGTTTAAGTACGAGATAGTGTAATTGAATGTTCAAAATGTGTCGACATCATCGCAGGTGCCTTATAAATAATTCGTATATGAGTTGTCCGCACCTTGAGTGGTGTTCGAACCTGTACTCTATGGTGACATCACCGGACAATGAACGCATTCGGTAATTCTTCTCCCCGCCCACTCCCCAAAAAGTTTGGTGGTGCGCCAACAGCTTAAAATCATACACTGTTTGTACCGTTATTCGATGTGCCCAATGTTTTAGAAAGTTTGATGTACATATGTCAATTGAGTACGAAGTGCTACAGACATTTGTAAGTGAATACGAGCAAGGTTATCAAATACATCATGGCACAGGTTGACACCCACTCATTGACTTATCGTATTCCATGGTACATCAATTATGCTTAATTATTTATTCACAAAATGA